>OW121706.1:37684212-42843013 GCA_933228785.1 Lasioglossum pauxillum
TGAAACTTACTTTTGTTAATCCTTTGCCATAAATCGAATCAGGCACGTAACAAAAATTTCTAACATTTTCAATCTATTAAGCATTCAGATTTCTTTCATTTAAATGAAAATAAAATGCTATTCTTTTGTTGTCGACATTTCAGCATTAACGCTAAACCTTTCGTGTCTTAGAAGCAACTTGTACATGTTCCCTTGTAAACGTGACTAGTAGGGTTGCCAGAAATTTTTTATCCAAATATAGAAGAAGTAGTGAAAACTGCAATTATGTATATATGAGATAGGCTCAAAATATAGGAGTTCGAGTGAAAGAGGTACACAGCACATTTTACACTTTTTTATTCAAAGATCTTGAAAATTCAGATATGATATAGGAGATCAAGTTCAAATATAGAAGATCTGGCAACCCTAATGACAAGATTGATTTTATTTAGGCACGCTAAAGATATTTACACAATCATTTCTCGTGAAATCATCTTTATTATTTGGTAGTAGTGGTAGGTTTAGTGTTGAAGAAAACGTAGACACGCAGTGAACGTAAATTTTCTTTTCCTTTCAGAAAATGATTGAAGACAGGCGAGTCGTGCAACGAAGGGTTAACCCACACGTGTCCGTGTGTTACGGATCCGCACATGCCGGAAATGCGTAAAAATTTGCGATCTGGTAATTACGGTTCTGTTGGAAGGTATGACCGATTTTCCGCGAAGCAATTTGAAAAAAGCGAATGATTGGCGAGCGACTGGCGTTATGGTTTGCGCGAACGAAGGGTGGTAAGATGTAAACAGAGAAGGGCTGTAACGTGGACGGATAGGTGGTGGTTTCTAGGTGGATGAAGGAGAAAGATATTCGCTAGTTCGGGGGAGACGAGTGGAGCCAGACCGAATGGGAGGGGGAACCATGGCATGTCCCCCGTAATTATACCAACAATAAAACAATTTTGATAATTATCTCAACTAGTGTATGGGAACACACGACATTATGGCGAGCACGGTTATAGAAACGGAAAGAGAGAGGAACAACGAAGAAAGAGAGAGTAGGGGCGAGGCGGTCGAGGAGAGGAGAGGAGAGGAGAGAGAGAGAGAGAGGACACAACGACTGGGGCAGAATAATGACAATAATTACCATTTATATGCAAGTGCCGTCATTACCTGCACACGAGCAGAGCACGCATTCAATTTCGTATCTAATTTGAATAATTCAAACAAATCTCTCCTTCCTGTCCTCCTTCCTCTGCACGCTTTATAATCCCAATAAACGCGATGAGACATCGACGGTGATTCGCTTTTTCAGTACTTACGGCGACTCCTTTTTGCATTTACCGTGTTCCACGATTTCCCCGGGCACGCCTAATGAGGAATCCTCATTTTTATGATAATCATGCCGCGACTGTTATTCCAATTCGTCGAATAAACAACAGGGAATTATTGTGTACCATGCAATTATTTCGCTTTACGACGATACCAGAAAATTGCAGGCTCAATTGGTGTATTAGAGATAACGACCAATGTTTACATACAATTTTGTTGTAACGATTTGCTGTGATGCTGCCCTCGTGTAATGTGTCGCGTAGAAAGCGACGCGTCGCCGTGGTTTACATGCGCAAACAATAAAACGATGCCAGTCCGACTTAATATCGCTTAAATTTTCATTCAAACATCAACCGAGAATCTCTCGCGCGACTATTACCGGGGAGTGTACGAGGATATACGAAGTGCAAGAAACAGGAGCAAAGAGAACCAAGGCACGGGATCGGTGTGTTTGAAAACCCCAACAGACCGAACCCGTAATTGCCGAATGGTCTCTGGTTCAGAAACTCTCTCATCACCTTCCGATGATTCCGACAGACTCCACCCTCCATCGCCGCTCTATCCCCATTTACCTCTCTCGACCGCGCAATGTTTGCGCGCAGTCATGGCACCAGCAAAGTGGCCCTATCAATATTAATCGCAATATTTGCCCGGCATGGTCTTCGTCGCACTCTCTATTACCAATTAATCCGGTCGTGCGAAGTATGCTGCGAACAAGCAGATAGGCCATAACGTAACGAAGGGGGCTTGCGGGGAGCGGGAGATGAGAGAGGGAGAGAGAGAGAGGAGCAGCGGGAGGGAAAGAGAAATAAGGAAAGAGAAAGAAAGAGAGAAACGATTCGTCGTCGGGTTAGATATTGTGTCAGCCGAGTCGTCCAGCATTAAAAGTAATTACGACGTGATTGACCGAGGGCCCGCTGGCCGAGGGTGAAGAGACGCCGAGGGGGAGGCTAAATCATCGGAGTGACGCACGTAGCTCGTTGTTGCCTCCCAATTATACAATCAGCGAGAGACCGAGGGAGAGGGGAAGGAAGAGAGAAAACAGCGAGACAAAGAGAGAGGGAGCGAAAAGGAAGGACTCGGCCGACGCGGCCGACGCTGAAGAAAGAAGGAAGGAATACCTACACTTGGATCTTATATCTCGTGACGGACGAAAGACGAGAAGAGAGACGGTGGCGGAATTACGTCAGGAACGTAGTGGGCAGTCGTTGAGGTTGATGAAGATCGGTGCCATCGCGATAATAATTGCGAGTCGTAACCGCGAGTAATGGGAATGGATCGGAGACATTTCGAGAAGCCCGGGCCCCGTCGATCGTTCACGCGTGGCCGGGCCGATCATGAAAATGAACGCCGAATACCGGAAACGCTGTTTCTTGTAAATCGGTCCCTGCCGGAACACGGCCGGAGGAGAGACAGCGGAGAAGGACCTCGCGATGAAATAAGACGGGGACCGATTCGTGATCATTATTGTCTGTTATAAAGCCGGGCAAGTTGGCCTGATGCAGCTGCCGTTTCGTACGACGATGACGATGGTGGTTTATAAGTCGTGATCTAGAAACAAATGAGCCATTGTGGAGGACAATCGTTCCGTTAGGGATGGGAGGAGGACCAAATAGGCATGAAGAATTGAACGACTAAGCTGGCAAGAACGAGCAATCGATTTCGGGATGGTTTCCATCGTATTGCGACGGCGTGGCTGAACTCGTCGTTAAAAAATACTCTACATACTCTGTACGACGACGTGCTCGTCATCTCTTTCGTGAACTGTCCTCAAAATGTTCAGGAATCCGATCGGAATATTGAAAAAGAATTGCAAGATGATAGGAACAGCTCGTGTACGTAATTATGATACAACGGCGTCGGTGAAATAGCGAATGACACCTGTATTCTCTGGCGTCGACTATTTAGTGAGCATGCGAACCCGGAAGAAAGCGAGACAATAATGTTTTGATCTTGTTAGCGGTATTGTTGGCTATCGAGGAGGCTTGCCCTTCATCTGAAACACTCGGTGCTTGAGCTTTTCGCGCTATGAGGTACGTGCCAGTCAAGAGACAAAGGGCCGTACGAGTCGGCAAGGGTGACTTGGTATGACGATCGTACAATAGTTTCTATAAAGCCTTTTCTTCGAAGCTATAGTCATTAATAGCACGGGCTCGCTCTTTCTACTGATCGTTCATTCCGTTATTTTACTGTTCCACTCAACTTTTGAGCCTTTTCAACGGTGTACCCGAAGGCTTGCGCCGTGATAAATAGTATTTTGCATGACACAAGCATAATTAACGAACTAGCTTTCATCGCTGGATGCTTTGAAAGGGCTGTTCGCGGAAGGGAAACGTATTCAGGTGAATCTCTATGGCATTCGCTGGTTCCATAAATTCGTGATGATTTTATGCCAACTTTTTCTGTCGTTCCAGCTATTTATGTTCCTTTTATTATTCCCGGCAATTTTCGTCAAATAATTATAAGATTGCGGTGATGTTTTCTTTAACACGTACTTGTGTTTACTGCCTTTTACGATATTTATGCTTTCCAACGTTCTACATACAAATTAAAAGCTGCAATACCTCGTGAATGTTATTATTACAATATTAGACACTTTTATCATCACGTTGCGATTTGAAATTAAAAAAAACA
Source organism: Lasioglossum pauxillum (assembly GCA_933228785.1). Classification (NCBI taxonomy): domain Eukaryota; kingdom Metazoa; phylum Arthropoda; class Insecta; order Hymenoptera; family Halictidae; genus Lasioglossum; species Lasioglossum pauxillum. Next base: position 37,688,151 of record OW121706.1, read on the forward strand.
TTGGCAATATTGACAAATACATTATGCATTTATGACAAAAATGGGCACGTACAATTTAAAGCAGTGGACATATAAAAAATATTTAAGGACATCAATGTGTTAGTTTCAGCTTAATACGATAATTGAAAGAAGAATACAATTTTTATTTGGCTCCTGTGTCCAGCAATCGATGCGAACATTTATTTTGCATAAAGCTCCGTAGTCTACTAATCACATACGAAATAATATCCCGAGTACAATGGCAGAATTCGAACATGAACACATTTAGTTTCAACGTTCGTTCACAGAGGTACCAGGCACAGTATAAAGACCTTCAATAATTTCATAAACATTATTAGGTGGAAATAAAATCTGTACGAGCAACCGCTCAATCGCGATTCAAGTTCCGTATTCGGTAAGGGATTACCGTGGAACCAGACTCAGCAAGTCGCGTCCACAGTCCACAGTTATCCAGCCATCAACGAGACGGGTCCGCGGTTTGAAAGGTGGGCGCCCCGCGTGTGCCCGACTGGAAGTACGACCCTGCCGCGTTAAAATGTATCGAAAAGAGACAGATATATGTACGCGGGACGTATTTATGGGCATGAGAGCCCAGTCAGAAAGGAGAAGGAGACAGAAGGAGGCGATCGGTATGGACGCGCCGGCGGATCCGGGCTAGGTCGTTCAACCAACCGGTGAACCATCGAACCATCCGAGCGACCAGTCCGCAACGGTCGGAGCACCTTACTCTTAACAGTCTGTACCAACGGATAGAGGGGGCTGGGAGGGGGCCAGGGGCTTCATGGGCACGGAAAAAAGGAAACGCGAGGGCAAAAACGTAAAAAACGATCGAATGAACGAGAATATTAACGAACACCATCCTCGAGACCCACCAATCGCCTTTTCGATGATGGTGACTTTGTGTTTCCGTGCGAGTGTGAATCGGGCATACAGAACCAATCTTGAAAAGAAATCACCGCGAGCCACACCGTACCACCGGGGAACCGCCTGTCCGAAGTGTGAGATTCTCGAGGTGTGCATCCCTTAATCTTGGAATTCAGGGAATAATTCATTCGTTCAAGTAGAAATGATACTTTGTTTCTACAAATTCAGGAATGTTATTAAAAATTTTATCAAAAAGTAATTGAGATTAGACTAGAATTTAGACTAAAAGAATAATATATTTTCCATATTTTGAAGTTAAGTAGTTCGCGATCCAATAATACAAGTGACCATTTATCCATAAATAAATACAAATCTAATATTCCCGTTTACTCCTAAAGGATATTTATTCTTGTTACCCGCAAGCAGAGACGTGTGAGTAGGTTATCAGATCCAGAGGAGCATCGTTCACCGTTGGCCCGCGTTGAGTAACTCGGCCATTAAGCTGATTAAGAAGGTACAATCAAGAAGAAAGCACTTGTCCGGTGGAAATACCGAAATCAATGAAATCTCGGCGACCTGTTCCAGCCGGAAATCGTAAGGCACCGGATCTGGCATCCCGCCCGGCAGTTCGGCTAGCCGAATGAACGGGTCCGCGTTCATCCTAGCCGAGGAGAACGCAGATAGCAAAATGGTGAAACGTGTTGTCTCAGCATCGAATCGTAGCACGCAGACTGCAGGACGCGAAGGTTGTGCCTCCCCCGGGCCGCGTCCGTCCATTCCTCGATCTCCCGGAATAATATTCCCAAGTTTTTTACAGGCGGCGATGTATTCAGGGGAAGAGGAAGAAGAAGCCGAGGAGGAGGTGGAGGAGGAAGAGGAGGAGAAGAAGAAGAGAGAACGAGGAGAGGTACACCGGGGCACGAGCAGAAGAAGGGGAAGAAGATAGGAGACGGCGAAGGCGCTCCACCACGGAGAATTGAAAATGATGATTGGCGGTAAGCGGACTGCCAGCAGTGATGGAGGAGTAGAAGAGAGAAAGAGAGAGGTGGTCGAGGCCAGAGTGAGAAAGAGAGGCGAGGAGTACTAAATAAGAAAGCCACGAGGGGGGAGATGGAAGCCGGAGGAGGACATCCAACCTAACTGGAGGGGAAGAGAGACCACTGGAAGGAAAAAGAGTCGGGAGCGCGCGAATTAAGTCGATCGCAGTGCGTGGAACCACATCCTTCGCGCCCGCTACCTTCGAGAATATCGCTTTTCTTTCATCCTTTCCCTCCTCTGCCCTCTTTCGACCGCCAACGTCCTCCTACCAAGTCCTCTCCTCTTCTCGTCGTTGTTGCTCCGCTCGACGCGCGTACCTCTTCTTTATTATCGGCATCAAGCATCGTCTTTTGTTTTATAATAACCGCCATGGCTGCGGTCGCGGCGTTCTCGCAGCTCCTTTTGCAATACCGGGGCACCGGCACTCGACAACTACTGAAAAGAGAAAAGACGGAGCGAAAGAATGGGGTGGACCAGGGGGGTTCATCGCGATAAATTGCCAGTGACTGGCAACGCTAGCACCGTAACCTCCGTATTGTCCTTCGGATCCTGCACACGTTTACCGAAATTTCGAACAGCTAAAAATAAAAGAAATAGAATAACCGAAAACCAGTGGAGGCCGGCGTGCACGTCGGTAAACTACGATTTAAATCGTGTCCAGCGTGATTTCGCTCGAACCTGTTTATCACACAGTCCTTTATTAAATATTCTGTGATGCAGAGCATGTCGGGAGGCGATGACCACTTCCGACAGAATTATGTGGCCGCCTCTCACAGTTTCTGTTCAGTCTCGAAGGCTCGAGATCGAGCGGGCGGATAAGTCCGTGACACGCAGCGGCACCCTTAATCCGGCAATAAAAACCCCGGCTCACGTATATTATTTTATTTAGTTTCCTAAACTGCCGCGGCTTAAACGCATCCATAATTACCAGCCAGCTACGTGAACTGCTTAACCTATCGCGCGTTTCGGCCCGAGTCCCCCGAGACCCTGTGCGCGCCCGTTGCCACAGGACCGTCGAGACGCACCTTCGATCGTACGTACACGGGGGAATAATTTATGCGTGCGTGGATTTTAACTCCCACGCCGTGACGGTATACCACGGGAGATTGTCCGTGCCCACGATTGCGCGTATACCTGTCCGACCTGGAAGAATTATCCGTGTCCACTCGCGACGAGCTCCCGATACGGTCGCCTCGAATTCGGTCCCAATCGACTCCGTTATCTATCAAGGATAAAGCGTTGAAAATTCGTGTCACGATCACGCGTTCTGCATCGTGCAGCACGTTACCGAATCAACCGGCCGGGTACCGGCCCGGTGATGATCCAGATCAGCATCTTACGCGACACGTTTCGCTAATTACGGTGACGCGCGTCTCTATAAAGTACTAATAAACAGCGATTGGGTCCGCAAAAGGCGTCGTATAATTTATAGATTGTTGTTATGGGGAAACTTCGTTGCACGATGCTGGAAAGTAGACTATAAATTTGATTTTATGGTAAGTGAAACTGTGTGAAGTAGATTTTAATTAATTGGACTATTTATGGTGGCGCACAGAGGGCTGGATCGAGAAATTTGGTGACATTTTGTTATAACTCTTGAACCATAAGAGATATCGGGATGAAATTTGCACTAAAATTCATTTAAAAAATAGTCGATTTCAACGGTAAACAAATAAAATTTTTTATATTTTGTTAATTAATTTCGATTGATTTTTTTTATTAAAATAAAATCTTACCAAAACGTTTCTAAATTGATGTTAACAGGAAAACTTTTGGTTAATTTGTTTAGTTTAATTAATTATTAAATCTGCTGCTTCTGGATATCTGCAGGCATAAAAACTGAGATTAAAATTATTACATTCAACAAATATTGTCAAATATTAAATGTAATCTAATTAACATACTACTTTATCTGCATGCATCTGCAGTTCGCTAGAAGAGTCTCTTAATTGTTAACTATGATTCAATGACAGATATACGTACCCAAACACAGTGATACTAAGAAAAACTAAGAAACTCTTAGTCCAGTTATATTATTACCGTTCATTATATTTTTAACAATAAAATTAATAGTTTACTTATATTATTGTTAAGAATTACATACTTGTTTTACTTAAGGTATGAACTTTTAATGCAATTGCAAAAGTATTAATATTTGGATGGTATTTAATTACTTATGTAGTACTATATGTGAGTTGCTATGCGTCAGGGACACGTCCCGATAACTTTAAACAATCATAATTTGTAAAGTCGGATATTTTTGTGGGTATCTGTAGAGGAAGGTCTAATGAAAAAAGAAAGCGAACTAATAAAAACGTGGTAATGATCTGATTTGTCCGATTAGATCCAATTAGGTCCATTAAAAGACACACCTTGCAAATTCTAAGAAAGTATATAGATTTTATTCATTTCATTAAATATTAATTTTTAATACATTGCGAGCAACCATCCACAACTAACAGCGTTATTTGTTACCCCAAAGGACTGTTTTCCATTTACAAAAAAGACACAGAAGAAATATTAAATAGGGTAATCAGGACACCTCGATGAAGAGAACCAATTTTCCGCTGAAAAATACTGCATCCCAAATGTCTATCTTTGCGAATTTATATTAACTACAGTTTTTGTGAACAAACACTAATTTTTTCAGCTTTGATGTTGATGGACATTTAGGAAGCAATACAAATTTATTAGAAATCGATATGAGAAAGTCGACTGTTTCGTGAAATGACACTACATTTCTCGATCCAGCCCACTGTGTGGCGATAAAATTGTACACAATTTCTGTCGCCAGTGGTCAGTCAATATAACGCGAACAGTTTTTCCGAATATGTATAAAGCAGAATCTTGATTTACAACGTGCCCGAAAGTCGGCGTACCCTCAAAATGCTAAGTGTTTCTAATTACCTCGAGTTCTTCCGATGACCTCTTTTAAGCTGCGTCGCCGCACTGGCTAGTAAAGTTTCGCGCCACGACTGCGCGCCGAGCTCGCGTTAATTTAACGGCAGTCATAAACAATATCCATTTGTGCGCATCTATATGTATGTAAATCAGTCGCAGCGTCTTACCAAACGCTTCATTTGTTCGTCGAAAGAAAAGACACCGAATCGACATTAGCTGCACTCGGGCTCGCGCGCCGAGAAAAATGAAACGCGTCTGCACGAGCCCAACTACCGTGTAATGGCCGTCAGACAGTCTGCCGGGCAGCAAACACCGATCGTTTCGTTAGGAGACCGATCCTGGCGAAATCGGCGCGTTCGAGAGCCGAACGCAATAAATCGGAGCTGGCGCGATTACGAATAACGTGAAAACGGGTGCAGGGCTACAGAGAAGAGCGTATTCGAAACAACAACAGAGGCTCGTTCGGGTAGACCTTGCAATTTCGTCGAATTGCGAGCGATTACCGGTCGCAAGGGCAGCTCGAATTTTCCGTTTGTTTGAGTTACAGTGGCCGTGGTGGTTTCTCGGGCTCGAGTTAATGCCGCGAAGTGGTGTGCTTGCTCCAACAAAGCAAAGGCGAGAGAGGTGACCGGTTGGTGGCGAGTCTTACACGGCAAATAGTTCGAGGAGCGAGCAGGAGAACACGACAAGAAGAAATTAGAGGGTTTGCGAACGGAACCAACAAACGCGATGGCAACAGTGGCAGAGGGGTGGGAGGGGTCGAAAGAACCCACGCCTGTTGTTCTCGTTCGCGTATTACCTGTTCGGCGTTATGCCCAATGGCTAGCGATTAACACTCAAATGAACTGGCCGCAGTTTACTCCCGTAGAGTCTTACCCTTTCGTCCTTTGTTGAAACGTTTCTGGATCTTCTCTCTGTTTCTCCGGTAGACAATGGCAATGGCTATTCCGCGGCACGATTTTTCCGGCTGCCGAATAAAGAGGGGAACCGAAAGGGGGAGGAAGAAAGATGGGGGGCATCGGTGGAAGAGTGCTAGCTGCGCACCTCACCTCCGGCAGAGCCCACTAGAAAGAGGATAATTCCCTGTAAGTGGATAATGCCTCGACGGTGCTCCTTGCCTACGCACCCAGGATCCCCCGTACTCCATCTCCTTCGTCCTCCTATTTCTCGATCCTCCTTTTCTACCCGTCGCCGTTTCGCATGGTAGTTTTGTGGCTGGTGGTTGAAGGCTTTGTAGTTTGGACCCCGGTGCCTGCCGAGCTCTCTCTATCTTTTCTATCTGCGCCGCCTATCTCCCTCTTTCTGGAGGATCTTATTGTACAACTCGCTTTCAAAGTTCCACTCGTTGCACCCGGACGCGCCACCACCGTGGAATTCGCGTTTTTCCTTCTCCGTCTGCCTTCCCTGCCCGACGCTTCGCCCCGTTCCGAAGTTTTATCGCGCGAGATACCCTCGCTGCCGTTTGCGGTTCATCCTCCAATTATCCCTAATACAGAGAATACCGTAGAGCGTTATTATTACTCCCGGTTATTTCGGATTGTTGCTCCTCTCTCCGGATTTTCGTTCGCGCCGCCAGCTTTGTTGCCGGACCCCGCCGAAATTCGGATCCGCCTCGCGAAAATATCAACACTCATTTATTCTACCCAGTATTTTTCAATAATTCTACTCCAACTTGCACGTTTCAAGTTCCAACAATGTTCGAGAGAAATAGATAGCCGGTATTTTATCGTGTTACGCTTTCATCAAACAGTTCGAGGAATGTGTGCCTCGAGATTACAATAATTGTTGCATTTCGAAGTAGGCATTGGAGTACGTGCGAAATGTCGACAGCGGCCATACGTTTGAAGGAAAGCAAAGGCGGCGGGTAGGTACTGTTCTTCACGGTTAAGTGCACGTTGCAGTTCTAACGTAATATTTTGTAGACGGATACAGGTCTCAAAGCCAAAGAACGGAGAGGGTCAAACGATACGCCGCCCTGAAATCTACATTTATCCTTTGAATTTTATAGGCTGCCGTCAGAGCAATTCTGTAGCTCTCGCTCCAGCTTCACTTTAATGGTCTTTCCTGTAACAGCTAAATACTCGACCTGGCGAGAACGAATCGTCTACCGAGCTTTTTGCTCGTCGATTATAAAGACTTTTACGACACTCGAATCGGTGGACGGTTTTTATGATCGTAAACGTTATACCTCGATCGGCATGCTATCAGGAAATAATGACACCGTCAGGTAACCTGTGCCATCATGTCGGTCGTTTCTCAACTTTGTTCGTCGCATCTCAACGTTCTCCCTGAAACATCTAAATGTCAACGCTTAGGACAGTGTATCTTTTTATGTATTATCAATTCTTCTAAACGCGCATCTGGAGACAAATCTGCACTTTTTAATTTTTCAGAAAGCTGGATCATTCCGAATTGCGTCTTCAAATGAGACGAGCTAACCACACACCGATCCAACACACGAGAGCCGATTCTCACCGGTGTCCGAGCCGAAAGCGAACCGTTTTACAGCGAGCGATTTGCTTTTCCGATCGTTTTCGATTACGAGCGGAGATCCGGAAAACGCGAGAGATCCCTGGCTGCCGGTTAGTTTCGACTAGATCATCCAGGAAGCAATTCCTTCTCCCTCGTTTTCGCGTCGTATTGTTCTGTTGTACCGTAGCCGTGCCAGGGAACCGGAATATGGCCGCGAGATTCACTTCCTTGTTTCGCTATCTTTCGTGGAAGCCAGATGATGCCGGGTGTCCGTGTCTCTCGTGGAACGCTCGGATCATAATACGATCGCTGACGCTTCCGACGAATCGCGAGTATCGTCCGACGTTAGGTGAACTCCCTATTTTTATGCAGTGTGGGAAATGATGGAAAAGTGGTGCATTCCCGAACGCGGCATATTACAGCGAGTCACCTTGTTCCCATGGATGCCATGGGGCTGGTCGTTGGAAAAATCCATAACGTCAGCCACTAGTAGGCGAAGCACAATCGTATTGGCTCTCTTCCCGTCGTGCTCGTCCGAGCTAGCGAGTGCGAACGCGTCCGAGATAGCGTTCCTTTGGAGACGAGCATAAGCCAAGTTTTCGAGGAGAGCGCATCCTAGGGCAACACGCGTCCGTGTCCCGTGGTCGTCGTGGTCGCATGCGACTATAAGTATATCCACGTACGGCGATGACTGGGTAGACGGCCAGGGGACAGGGATCAGCCCAGAGAACAGCGGTGAGCACAGTTTTGTTATGAGGATCGTATAATATTCTAGTCAGACTTGCGGCTGTACAACGGGCATCGGCATCCGCGGGCTGCATGACAATTCGCCGGATTCGAAGCGCTGGGTAATTGCCAGTTTAGCCAATCATTATAACGTGTACGCCGGGATATACTGTGAGTCAACAAACGTCGAACAACCAACGACCTAACGGCCGATTCGCGGCCGTGATTTACGCGGATGCGCCATAAATCTGATTGCCTTCGAAAGCAAGTCCTCCATTTCCATTATCTTCCGGTTTTTTTTGTTACCGTGCCGCCACACCCTTCGGCATCCAGCGAGAAGGAAGTCCACACTTACCAGATGCTCGAAACGACCGGTGTCCTGCGACTCATCGGCCTGATTTCCGATATTAAACTTAACACTCACAGCGATGGGTAAAAGAAAGTTTAAAAGAAAGCTCAAGACCTGTCGGCAGAGTTCGGTAAACATTTAATCAACGATTGACGACTAAATTTCTACTTCAATCGTTAATCGCAATTAACAATTAATCTCCTAGTTTAGTCGTTAATTGCGGTTAACGATTAAATACTTATTAATCGTTAGTTGCGGTTAACGATTAAATTTCTACTTTAGTCTTGCTTTTCAATTGTAATCGTCAATCGCATAATTGATTAATGAATAACTGCTGAAATGAAATACGGAATCAAAACTATATGAATACCGAAAGAAAATGTAAACTGAGTTTACGTGTACTGTCATTTGGTCTATATACAGTAGCGGACAAAAGTTTAAGACTGCTCTAAAGAAGACGATAACTTTTTTAATATTGTACTATACGATTTGAACTTTTTTGGGGAGCTAGAGTAATTAGTTTACTAAAGGATGTGAAAAGAAATTCTCTCAAAAATTACAATTGATCGGAATTGTTGAAAAAATACTAAAAATTGAATTTTTAACTTTTTTATGTGGGCCTATATTGAAAATTTAAAAAATACGTTTTGTAGATCTGTATCAATTAAACATATTCTGAAGATTTTGTAAAAATCGGTCGACCTTACAATGAGCTAGAAACGTTTAAAGATGGTAAAAATTGCAGATTTTCAAGATTTTCGGCAATAAATCGTAAAAATCTGCAATTTTTACCATCTTTAAACGTTTGTAGGTCATTGCAAGGTCGACCAATTTTGACGAAGTTTTCAGAATATGTTTAATTGATACAGATCTACAAACCGTATTTTTAAAATTTTCAATATAGGCCCACATAAAAAAGTTAAAAATTCAACTTTTAGTATTTTTCCAACAATTCCGATCAGTTGCAATTTTTGAGAAAATTTCTTTCCACAGCCTTTAGTAAACTAATTGCTCTAGCTTCCCAAAAAAGTTGAAATCGTATAGTACAATATTAAAAAAGTCATCGTCTTCTTTAGAGCGGTCTTAAACTTTTGTCCGCTACTGTATGTATAATACAAACTTTGTTTACGTGCTTTTATGTTTTTTTCGTTGATTTCTTTTTTTAATCAACGATTGGCGATTAACTTCATCAATCGATTGATCCAATCGTTCATTTTTCGATGATGTCTTCTTTTAATCAACGATTGACGATTAACTTCATCAATCGATTGATTCAATCGTCGATTTTTCGATGATTAACTTCCCGATTTTATAGGGAAGTTGCTGTAATGACCCCGAAAATCGAAAATCGATTTTTTAGCAGATCTTCACGTTTCATGGCCATTGCAGTCTTTTTAGACTATTTTCAGCAAAATGTTTATATGTGTATGTGCGTATGTATGTTTGTATGTTATCATATTTTTCGTTAACGTTTTCTGAAAAAGTAGCAACGCGATCAGAATGATGAATGATGCAATCGATGTGCCCCGCTGTAACTTAGAGCTGATTAGATTTTGGTCCATTTTGGTCAAGTAGTTTTTTATTTTTTTAGTTTTTTTCGAAAGAAGTTGATTCAACAACGCAATTTATACGAGAGGACGGAAATTTTCCACCGAAAAAACAAACGTAGTTACATGAAAAATTTTTTTTTATTTATGCAATTAATGCTAATGTTACCGCTTACAATAATCGAAAATTATCCCAATGCAAGAGTGAGTTTATCATCTCTACTCCCGAGAATACATTTTGGGAGAATATCGATTAAAGTACAAAAAAAAACGATGTTGGCGATGTTGGCGAAGGAGTAACGAATCGGGAAGTTCTTTGTGTGACTCTTGGACAGTCACACATCAAATAAAAAACATTAATAGCAGTAGGCCCTACTAACCATGCGTACCACTAACCCTCTCGTTTCTTCTTTTAATCGTACACATTAATCGATCATTCATGATTAAAATTTCAATCGATTAATGCCCAACTCTGCCTGTCGGGTAACATGGTGTAAACGTACGATGAAGAAACTATTCGATTAGACTTGCTACAAATACTCACACCCGAGTGAAACGTAATTAGCAATCAGTATTACCGCCGTGAAAACCTGAAGCTGAATAAGTTACGATGCGTCAAATCGCTAATTGCTACGCAGAATATTGTTCTTGCGACTGTCCATGCATTCTAATTGGAATTGCACCGTTATCTGCACAGTGCCTTTCATTCCGTTGTTAACAACTTCTTCCTTTAATTTATTATAAATAGTTAAACAAAGACAGTTTCTGCCAGGTTCCTATTTGTCGCAATCGGCGAAGAAAGTTCCCATTTTGCATACAGATCCGCAGTCCACTAATCAAGTATTCTCAAGCAGCGTTGATCATTCGGCTTGCCAGGTCATCCGCGTATAATAGACGCGATTTATTATCCGAATAGAAAAATCCTGATTAGTTCGCAAAGTTAGTCGGCGATCGACGATGTTCCGGAAAGTTAAAAGTATTATTACAGTGATAAATCTTCGCCGGCGAGTTTCCCGCGTTCTATTAAAAAAAAGGGAGGATCAAACTGTATGAAATGTTCTTCGGGAATTGTGTGGCCTAGGCAGTCAACGTGTTAACGTTACGTAATATCATTCATTTCCATAACGCGCTGAAATACTGCACATTATGCAAACGATTCGGAACGTACGCATACAGTGTGTTCATTAGTCACGAAAATTATTGTACTCTCTAGAAAGGACTGGCGGATCGTACGTGTTAATGCATTCACGGAACGTATGCGCCTGTGCAGTGTGACGTACCGAGTTTCTGTTTCAGGAACCATACAACGTTTCGCGGAACACAACGGCCCGTAAGCACGGTCGTGCAGGCGTTAAAGATCTGATGCCACTAATGACGAAGTTTGGTGTTCGTGTGTTGACACTAACTGATCACGAAAAGAACCTGGAAGAAGTGTCAACGATTCGCTGTGTCATCCCGTCGATTTGATAAATAGCCGGGCACCTTTGTGCGATACGTGCTGCAACACAAAATATATGTATACAATTCCTCAGAGAGACTTTAATTAACCTGCACAATATCGAGTCTGGCTTGTGATGAACATTTTAATGAAATTAATTTTCTCTGTCGTTGATGTTTAATCATACTGAAAATATTAATACGGACAATATTATTTTTCTTTATAGTGATGGAGATTTTACACAATATCTACTGAATAGGTATGTTATCAGTTCTGGTAAGCCGAAATGTAATTAATTTTCTCTGTCAATGTAATTTCATGAATGGATTAATTCAATTGTTCGTTTTATTTTAGAAAATACGTTTTTTTAGAAATCTAATCGTTATTTTAGAAATCGTTATTATTTCTGAATCGTGTCGAGGGTCGCTCCACATAATACTAATTTTCTATTTCCTGATATATGAGGATTTTAAACAATATCTACTCGACATGTGTGTTATCATTTCTGGTAAGCCAAAATATAATTAATTTTCTCTGTCATCGTATTTAACCATTACTGAAAACGTCGGCAGACGGACAGTACTAATTTTCTTTTTCCTGATGAAGATTTCAAAAAACGTCTATTGAACCTGTGGGTTACCATTTCTGGTAAGCTGAAATAAAATCAATTTTCTCTGTCAGCGTATTCAACCATTACTGAAAACATCGGCAGACAGACAGTATTAATTTTCTTTTTCCTGATGAAGATTTTAAACAACGTCTACTGAACATGTATGTTACCATTTCTGGTAAGTCGAAAAGAATTAATTTCAATTATTCGTTCATTTTTTAATCGTGTCGAGTGTCGATCCACACAATACTAATTTTCTTTTTCGTGATATATGAGGATTTCAAACAATATCTACTGAACATGTGTGTTACCATTTCTGGTAAGCTGAAATAAAATCAATTTTCTCTGTCATCGTATTTAACCATTACTGAAAACGTCGGCAGACGGACAGTACTAATTTTCTTTTTCCTGATGAAGATTTCAAAAAACGTCTATTGAACCTGTGGGTTACCATTTCTGGTAAGCTGAAATAAAATCAATTTTCTCTGTCAGCGTATTCAACCATTACTGAAAACATCGGCAGACAGACAGTATTAATTTTCTTTTTCCTGATGAAGATTTTAAACAACGTCTACTGAACATGTATGTTACCATTTCTGGTAAGTCGAAAAGAATTAATTTCAATTATTCGTTCATTTTTTAATCGTGTCCCGTGTCGATCCACATAATACTAATTTTCTTTTACGTGATATATGAGGATTTTAAACAATATCTACTGGACATGTGTGTTACCATTTCTGGTAAACTGAAATAAAATCAATTTTCTCTGTCATCGTATTCAACCATTACTGAAAACATCGGCAGACAGACAGTATTAATTTTCTTTTTCCTGATGAAGATTTTAAACAACGTCTACTGACCATGTGTGTTACCATTTCTGGTAAGCTGAAATAAAATCAATTTTCTCTGTCACCGTATTTAGCTATTACTGAAAACATCGGCAGACAGACAGTAATAATTTTCTTTTTCCTGATGAAGATTTCAAAAAACGTCTATTGAACCTGTGGGTTACCATTTCTGGTAAGCTGAAATAAAATCAATTTTCTCTGTCAGCGTATTCAACCATTACTGAAAACATCGGCAGACAGACAGTATTAATTTTCGTTTTCCTGATGAAGATTTTAAACAACGTCTACTGAACATGTATGTTACCATTTCTGGTAAGTCGAAAAGAATTAATTTCAATTATTCGTTCATTTTTTAATCGTGTCGCGTGTCGATCCACATAATACTAATTTTCTTTTACGTGATATATGAGGATTTTAAACAATATCTACTGGACATGTGTGTTACCATTTCTGGTAAACTGAAATAAAATCAATTTTCTCTGTCATCGTATTCAACCATTACTGAAAACATCGGCAGACAGACAGTATTAATTTTCTTTTTCCTGATGAAGATTTTAAACAACGTCTACTGACCATGTGTGTTACCATTTCTGGTAAGCTGAAATAAAATCAATTTTCTCTGTCACCGTATTTAGCTATTACTGAAAACATCGGCAGACAGACAGTAATAATTTTCTTTTTCCTGATGAAGATTTCAAAAAACGTCTATTGAACCTGTGGGTTACCATTTCTGGTAAGCTGAAATAAAATCAATTTTCTCTGTCAGCGTATTCAACCATTACTGAAAACATCGGCAGACAGACAGTATTAATTTTCTTTTTCCTGATGAAGATTTTAAACAACGTCTACTGAACATGTATGTTACCATTTCTGGTAAGTCGAAAAGAATTAATTTCAATTATTCGTTCATTTTTTAATCGTGTCGCGTGTCGATCCACATAATACTAATTTTCTTTTACGTGATATATGAGGATTTTAAACAATTTCTACTGGACATGTGTGTTACCATTTCTGGTAAACTGAAATAAAATCAATTTTCTCTGTCATCGTATTCAACCATTACTGAAAACATCGGCAGACAGACAGTATTAATTTTCTTTTTCCTGATGAAGATTTTAAACAACGTCTACTGAACATGTGTGTTACCATTTCTGGTAAGCTGAAATAAAATCAATTTTCTCTGTCACCGTATTTAGTTATTACTGAAAACATCGGCAGACAGACAGTATTAATTTTCTTTTTCCTGATGAAGATTTCAAACAACGTCTACTGAACATGTATGTTACCATTTCTGGTAAGTCGAAAAGAATTAATTTCAATTATTCGTTCATTTTTTAATCGTGTCGCGTGTCGATCCACACAATACTAATTTTCTTTTTCCTGATAAGTGAAGATTTCAAACAACGTCTACTGAACCTGTGGGTTACCATTTCTGGTAAGCTGAAATAAAATGAATCTCCACTGTCATCGTATTTAACCATTACTGAAAACGTCGGCAGACGGACAGTATTAATTTTCTTTTTCTTGATGGAGATTTTAAACAACGTCTACTGAACATGTGTGTTACCATTTCTGGTAAATCAATATGAATTAATTTCAATTATTCGTTCATTTTTTAATCGTGTCGAGTGTCGATCCACACAATACTAATTTTCTTTTTCGTGATATATGAGGATTTCAAACAATATCTACTGAACATGTGTGTTACCATTTCTGGTAAGCTGAAATAAAATCAATTTTCTCTATCATCGTATTCAACCATTACTGAAAACATCGGCAGACAGACAGTACTAATTTTCTTTTCCTGATGAGGATGTTAAACAACGTCTACTGAATACGTACGTAATCTGGTAATTTTCTCTGTCAATGCAGTCTCACGAATGAATTCATTTCGATTATTTCGTTCATTTCTGAGTCGTGTCGAGCGTCGGTCCATCAGGTTCATTGAATCTCGGAATAATGGTTCCCGGCAGCATGAATCGCGCGGGACCGGGTTTGATACTTGTGCCCGGTGGCGCATGTTCGTAATATTGCCGGCGGAATACCGACAGAGTCGTAAGATTACGCGGAACCAAAATACCCGCACGCTCGCGTACCAAGAAATCAACGTCCGGTACAAGAATCTCGGTGCGAAACCCAACAAGGGCCGATCGTGCAGGCGTTAGGGGATCCAATGACGCTAATGACGCGACCATGTGTCCGCATATTGACGCTAACTGGACTGACCACGAAGAAGGAAAGCAAGAAGGATACGAAAGGGACGAAGATAAAAGGCGTGTGTGTGGGGGCGGTAGAGCATGAGAGAGAGAGAGCGAGGGGAAGCGAGAGGGAGGGGTGACAGAGTAGAAGAGAAGAGAAGGTGGCGATGCTTTGCAGTACCATGCAGACTGGTGCACGGAGGTAACGGAGGTAAGAAACGTCTCCTCGAGGCTTCGGACGCTGAGTAGAAGGTGATGGTGTCTCGATGGAGAGAAGGAGGAGGTGGTGGAGGAGGAGGAGGAGGAGGTCGAGTGGTAGAGGTGGGGGTCCGTGGCAAAGGGTTCTTTCGAGGTGAGGAGGCCGTTTTTGAGCCGCGGAGATGATTTACCTTACAACTAACAATATCCCTCCTTACGGCCCTCGAGGATTTATTAGTTCTCTTTCTTTCCTTTAGGGTTTGTCCGCAGAGGTGCGAGGTAGATCCTCGCGAGAGGGACCGTGGTCGAGTAAGAGGGAAGATGAGAGGGCCCCAGGCTCGAACCCGGCACCTCATTACCCGATAATTTACTACGCGAGTAATTAACTGGGCACACAAACGGTGCCACGTTATATACACCCTGCGCGCATATATACGACCGAAGAATCTTCCCTCGGCTCTCCTCGGTTTCTACAGGCTCATATATTACCGTGCTACGTCCTCTCGCCGATCTATTTATCCATTCGTTTGCGCGCGTGATGGGCATTCGACATGCGAATGCATCGATACTTTCAGGTCGACAATAACTACTTAAATGATACGGAATGGAGGGGTAGCGTATGGCACTGTGCGAGCCTATACGTCGATGCCTCGGTATTACCACCGCCGAGTTCCATTTCGCTCGCGGAGTTATAAATTTGCGAATGTGACACACGGTGTTCCTCGCGAGCGAGTGCATGACGCATCGGACGTTTACCAGATATTGATGGACATTACGGATACTCGGCGAGTACAATCCCCGTGGAACGTTGAGCACTGGCTAAATTAATATTATTCAGTTAATCATTGTTGATGCAGGAGTGTGGAATCTATTGAAATGATTCCGGGAAGGAATAGATTTCTATCACCGGTACCAAGATTCAGCTTTTACTTTTTATTAGGAACAGTTCTCCAAAATGATCCGTCGAAGATTGATTGCAATCTATTTAGCTAAATTGATTGTCAGCGGAGGAAGATACGATAGCACCGCGGTGTATCAGTGCAACGGCGCTATTTCATCGTCGTGCATTGTCTCACGAATGTGTATCTCGTTGAAGGGAGGCATCGTATAAATTTCCCGCGGCGGTCATTAGCATTGGATTTACCGCGAGTTACTCGGCCGATTCGTAGCCTCGAATACGTAAATATGGCTAGGACCATTGAAAGGTTCGCCGGTGTGTCGGCGGAACGAAGAGTTTTCCGCGTAAGATGGACGAGAGCTGAAGAAAGCGCCATTTATAGGCGCTGCCGTGAGGTGGCTATCGCTTGTTATTCGTACGAGCCCCGGCACGTTCCAGGATTTTTCATTTGATACGCATTTTACGATTTTTCGCGTGCGACTAGGCTTCGGTCTCGGCTTCTCTGTATAGTCATCAGATCGAGGTAGCCTGCATGCTAATCGATCCCGGCCGGGGCAGCAGAGCTATGCATGAGGAATGGTTTGCCGTGCTAGGGCTGCGAAATCGATCGGATTTCTTTCAAGCGATCCGAAAGGCGATTAGCAAGTTCAATCCGTTGTCATCGTAATTTTCATTACGGTGCGTGCTTCCCCCATGAATCAACCGCTACGACGCCGGTATACTGATTTCGTTCGAAGCACGTGGACGTGATTGATAACAACGCGCACCGGTACTTTTCCTTTCCCACGGCAGCGCGCCGCGGCGGACGCGCGCTGCCAAACTTAATTTATTAAAGGCAATAACTTATCATTTCCGAGTTAATAAATTTTTGCCGGATTCGGCGATAATTTAACCGGGCATTCCGCGCAGATTAATTTAAGCGCCGCACCGAGCCGCGGTCGGGGCTTGTTATGAATACGATAAATATTCCCGTAAATTACAAACGGCGAATTTATCACCTTCAGCGAAGGGATTCTTCGCGGGGACACGGCCGCGAATATTAAAATAAAGTAGCGATGCCAGCGTAGGTACGAGGCTCGGTCGAACCGGACTCTCTATTGTAAAATGTCCACAATTTTTCGAGAGCGAGAAAAGTGTTGAAACACTGAGTCACCGTGTCCCGTTGCAGGAGACAGTAGCGTTGCCTGGTATCGATAGTGCATCCGCTTGGGAGTACCGACTTGGTTTATATTGTATTCACCACCGACACATTAGCGAGGAGGATGTATAACGATGTGAAGCGTTCGAGCAAGGAGTTCGGTACGCGAGGAGAGCACTAAAATAATAATGCCCGCGACTATACGGCCCTCCGGGGCTCGTCGACCACAGGAGAAGGCGCGAAGAGGCGAGATGCGTGCTTAGGCCCGAAGAAAAGGCGTCGGAGCTGATTAGAATGAGAATAAACGTGGGTGTGGATGCGTGTTAAAGCTAAACGAAGAGACTCCGAGAGAAAAAAAAGAGAAGAGCCACAGAAAGAAAGAGAAACAGAGGGGAGAGCAGGAGAGAGAGATGGAGACGAAGGAGATATTGAGAAAGAGAACGAAGAGATGAGAGATAGAACCGAGCAAACTAAATAATAACCCCCACTTCTTTACCCACCACCAGCCGTCCTCCGAAACTCGAAAAGACCACCCGGTGTAACGCGAGGGAACGAGAAGTTGCGCCGAGCCAACAAGTGGGCTCAGGTGAGCCGAGCTAAGCATTTGAAATGGTAATTACGGGTCAAAACCACCGATCATTGATAAAACGATTTCGAGTGGTCACACAGTTAGTTGAAGCTCCACGGACTGCCCATCAACGGCCGACTCCTTCGCCTTTGATTTCTCGCCTTGCCAGCTTATTACGACAGGCACATTTGTCAATGCAAATTAAAAGGAAAAACCTGCCTTATCGTTTACCTCCGCTTCGCCCATTTGCATCATAAGGAACGACGAGAAATAATGCCATCAATTTCTTTTATTATATTTAAATAAACTTCGACAAGAAAAACAGAACTTCGTGTTTCAGTAATTCGTACAAGTGTTGTGGGTGATCGAAGCTGTTGTTCGTAGAAGAATTTGAAGTGAATTTATAGGTGCCGTTGAGGTGTAACCGAGCTGTAGCTAAAGTGCTTGAAAATAAATTGTTTACGCGTTTTTGCTGGTCGTTTTACAGCCCAATGGCCGAATTTAATTGCTCTTTCACTCACGTTGCTCATCTCGGCCACGACGAATATCGGGCGTCGGTGCATTATGCATACGGGCAACCTGAGAGCAGGACTTATGAAGGATCTGATTGAGTTCTGAGTAAATGGCATCTGGTTAGCCGAGCTGCTAATTAAACACCCACAATGTATACGGGCCTTCGTCCCGACATCGTCTTGCCGCGATACGAACGGCCGGGAGTGAAAGCTTCTTCAAATTAATTTGTATGTTCCGAGAAAAAATGCTTGCCACCCGGCATTGTCTTACGGTGCTCCTTAAACAATGCAATAAACTATCGACCTTTATGCTCCATTGTCTTACGATACTTGTAAAAAACCGTGCCGCTTACAATTAATTATAACGGTTACAGGAAAAATGTTCACTGTTCTAGAAAACTGTTGAAAAATTATTATTATTTGTCTCACAAATGCATAAAATAATTCCCAACAAGAACGTTCAAACAATTTTACACACAATTCAGAAGTAGTAATGCGGCTATTGGCGCGAGAGTTAGATTGTGACGAGTAGCCTGCGAATCTTTATGCAAAATAAAAATTGTCTGCATCGATTGCAAGAAGTAGAAACCAAATTAAATGTTATTTCTTCGCTCAGTGATTTTAACAGAGAAAAAATTTTTAATTAACATTAAAAAATTTTTAATTTCATCTACTCAATTTTGCTATAAATGCATAAAGATCCGCAGTCTAGTGACGAGACGTTAACACTAGAACTACCGGATGTGTCAAAATGGCTTGCTCCTGATTTGTTCTCTCAGAAATATTAAAATCATAAATACGTTTTTCTGAGAAATTTTTTTAGTGAACTTCTCTATTCAAGTACATATTTAAACAAAAGTGGTACGAGATATAAATAAAAGCAAGTTTGTCATTATTATAAGGCAATGTATGCCAACTGCGTTTCGTGCTGGGTAGTTGTAGTGTTAAATTGTTTAACGAGATATGTAATGTTGTTAACGAAATTTCCAATGGCGGGCTTTAATTATCCCGTGCGTTCGTTGGCCCCACACCATCCCTCGCATCCCGATATCTCGTTTTTGCCAGGCCGAACACCGAACGTCGGTACATTATGTATACGAGACCTCTAGAGACGTGCGCTTATGAAGGGATCTGATTGAGTTCTGAGTATATGGCGTCTGGTTTGCCAAGCTGCTAATTAAACACTCGCGAGGAAGACCCCGATACACAGGCACACAAATCACACACCGGCTTTGTCTTACTAGCTGTCGCGTTCCTCTCCGTTTCCATCCTTTCTTTCCTTCTCTTTCTCTTGGCTCGCCTCCGCAACGGTCTTTCGCCCTCTTCCTGTTTTCTTTGCTCTCGCTTCCGCTGATTGATATTTAAGCTTGAGTTTAACCCACCCATGATTCCCCCCTCTTCCTCCCCCTTCAGCCACCCTCATCCATGTTCTACGGGGTCGTTAGCGAGGCTGCTGCTCCTGGTACTGCCGCTGCTGATGTTTCTGTTGTTGATGTTAGTGCCTGTGTCGCTGCTGGTGATTTCAGCACACCTGGCGAGGAGACCTGGTTGGTACTAACACGGCTGGTGCCATCGAAGCAATAGCGTATACCTCGATTAAATCCGTCTCGCTCGGCAAGGCCACCATTCCACCGACGATTCACTTCTTCCAGACGTAAGTAGAGGAAGTGTGCTGCATATCTTGAATACCAGACTGTTCAAGGGTAATATCTTTTTACGGCAAAAGATGCGAACGAAAAACTGAAAATCAATTTCTAGACATTTTTCTCTATCGATTCATGGTAGAGAGTCTTTTCATTTAAAAATATCAAGGCCACCTTGACATATCCGAAACGCCTTCGCCCTCATACAAATGTTTACACTGCAATATTTATATACAGGGAGGTCCGTTTGAATAAGGACTAAATATCTCTTCAGGTTATTGTTGCAAAAAATATTTGTTATGTAATGTGCATGGTGTCAATGAGCCAAATATCTGACACGAATATTTTTTCCGGAGGTCATTTTTTCGGAGTTATCAAGGTCATCGATGTTTTTTGATACATAACTACATTTTTTTTGTTGTATCGTGTAACTGATCGAAAAATACATTCAGATATGTATAATAACATGAACTTTTTGTATACTGTATACTTTTGTATACTGTAGGGTAAAGTGCCCAAATATGGTATAGTCGCCTATTATGGCACTACCTTATATCTCGTCAAGGAGAAGTCGCATTGTAGTGAAAAAATCCTCAAACAATAGTTTACCATATTTACTCAACAGTGTGCAGTGCAATCGCACCATTCTATAGATTTCAGTATCGATACTCCGCCAGTTGTGTCTCCACGTGTTGAATATTTTTGTGGGTAGATTTTCAAAGTGATTTTTAAATGTTTGAACATATCTGTAGTATCAGTTTATTTATAATATTAATGTTTGCCAACTGTTGGTTTGGGCTGAAATTCATTTTCGCTTTGTCAGTAGCTAGTATTATCAGTCCACGTGGAGTTCCCAATATGGCACTACCAACAGTTCCCTAATATGGGTATAGCTATTGTCATTCTTGGTGTGGGTGCCGAATATGGCACTAGGTGTCATATTAGGGACAGAAGGTGTACCATATTAAGAACCCCTTTTGCTGAACCCTGTAAATGACATAAAAAAAATATTTTTCCCAAGCTTTATTAATTTTTTAGCAAACTTGACCCCAGAATCTTATAGGAAGGAAATGCATCTACAACTGGTAAATTTTTGGTCGAAAACGAGCATTCTAAAATTACAAAAAATGACATTAACAAAAAGTGGATCATATTTGGACACTTTATGTTTGAATGAAGAGCAATCGAATTATTTATAAGCACTTAGTATCCCATATCATTCGCAACCAATTCGTCTTATAGCCAAAACATAGTTTCACCAGAGCGCTCCCATCTCCAACGACCAAGACGCACCACTAGGGTTGCCAGAAATGTTTTATCCAAATGTAGAAGAAGTAGTGAAAACTGCAATTATGTACAGTAGCGGACAAAAGTTTAAAACCGCTCTAAAGAAGACGATAACTTTTTTAATATTGTACTATACGATTTGAACTTTTTTGGGAAGCGAGAGCAATTAGTTTACTAAAGGATGTGAAAAGAAATTTTTTCAAAAATTGCAATTGATCGGAATTGTAATTTTTACCATCTTTAAATGTTTGTAGCTCATTGCAACGTCGACCGATTTTGACGAAATTTTCAGAATATGTTCAATTGGCACAGATCTACAAAACGTATTTGTTAAATTTTCAATATAGGCCCACATAAAAAAGTAAAAAATTCAACTCTTAGTATTTTTTCAACAATTCCGATCAATTGCAATTTTTGAAAAAATTTCTTTTCACATCCTTTAGTAAACTAATTGCACTAGCTTTCTAAAAAAGTTCAAATCGTATAGTACAATATTAAAAAAGTTATCGTCTTCTTTAGAGCGGTCTTAAACTTCTGTCCGCTACTGTATTTGTGAGATAGGCTCAAAATATAGGAGTTCAAGTAAAAGAGGTACACAGCACATTTTAAACTTGTTTATTCAAACAAAAATTTTTGAAAATTCCTATTGGTACCTACAGATCAAGTTCAAATATAAAAGATCTGGCAACCCTACGCACCACCCACTCACCAATTAGAAATCATTTAGCCACCCCATACAGTTTTACAGCAAACCAATAGGAAAAGATCCGAGAACTGAAAACCACTCGCACCGATCACAGCTAAAGTAAGTTAAAGTAAGTTAATTTCCAACCCTCGGGAAAGCCCCGTATTCGGATGCTACACCGTTTCAAAAATTACAATCGAAATATTCGGCAACCGGCGGATGGACCACGCGGTGGCAAGTTTGGCGTGGAAGGATCGAGAATCGGCGCGAAGCTGGCAGACAATGGGGATCATAAATCTACATTGGATTTGATCGGTGGAACGGTGACCCCGGTCTCAAAGTGCGCCGCGGGAAGAATCGGGGCCTCAGGCTTTCGGATATATACGACTCGCTTTAGCTTTTTACGGCGACGCTTTGTCCAAAGTAATTACACGTGTACGGTCGAATCCCCGCGTACGTTCTGCCACGTACGGGCGGCCCAAGACAAGAGGTGTTCGAAGTCCAATAAACGGTCGAAGACACGCGTGGATTCTCGCCGCTTGGGAGTCACCGTGACTGGCCTGCGTATGTACACGTCTATACAGGGTTGCGTCAAGAGTGTAAAAGGTTCCTGTAAGTCGCTCGGGGAACCCCAGGACGATTCTCCTCGATCCTTCTTGCCGGACAGGCACGTATAAAGCACCTGTTGGTCGGCCGAATCGCATACGTTCTTTGCTTTAACCGGCTTGTATAGACGGCGCATCGCGCCGGCCTTTTTTGCCACCGGGAACAGAAATATTTTCACAGCTGACCGAGCATCGGCGAGAGTGTACTTGCCACCTCGTCACCAGAGGACATGCTTCGGCTAGATTATATGCGAAATTCCTGATCAATCCGCTCCAACCTTCACTCGCCGGTTAACCATTTCCTGAGTGCCCGAGCAACGCTCCCTCCTTTACGCGCGGATCTCAGAACACTTTTTAAATTCGCAATATAGGACCACATAAAATAGTTGTAAATCACTTTTAGTGTTTTCTCTGTGATTCCGACTAATTGCAATCTTTTCGAAATATTTTTTGCACGTCATGTAGTTCTAAAAAAAAATTCAAGTCGTATGGGCCACTATTAAAAAGCTATGGTCCTGTAAAAAGTGCCAATATTATTTTGATTACATATATCAGGGTTGGGGGCATTACTATGAAACTGTATCACGCTGTTAAAGACTAAAATATAGGAGTTCAAGTAAAAGAGGTACACAGCACATTTTGAACTTTTTTATTCAAACAAAGATTTTCGAAAATTCAAATATGATATAGGAGATCAAGTTCAAATATAGAAGAGTCATTTCAAATATAGAAGATCTGGCAACCCTACTCCCTGTTGAAGAAGGGGAAGATTACGGTAGGTGTGTTGATTGGTAAAATTTATTCGTTTCGATTCCATAACGATCTCGCGTGAATAGAGCAGTTAATTCCATCAGCGGCTAATACCCTCGCATTATGCGCAGTTACAGAGGATTTTCTATTATCCGAAGTTTCAATTTACTGCAGTTGTGCGTGCGATCGTCGTATTTCTTTCGGAGCCGGACGCGACGTTTAATTGGACAAAATAGACGCGGCGCGATCGTATCGTGTACATATGCTTACGTTGCTCAACCAAAAAGATGCGGGACTAACGTGTAATTATATGGTGGGTGTCTTTCGTGTATCCGCGACGTAGCGATCGTCGAACACGGACCATTAACAAGTTCATAATTATACCATCGGCCAGTTATCCTTACGTACGTACACGGGGTAATTGATACGAGATTTCGAGGAAGCACGTCTCCGTCGAACGAGCAGCTGTACGAAAAAAAGAAATGATAAAAGGAAAGCGGCGGCAGTCATAGGCACCTTTCTGCCACCGACTTGTATCGGAACGCTCGGATCAGCGTGAGTGAATGATACCACAAACACTGTAACGTGCTTACAGTTTGCCGGAGGGTCTTCCTGTTCAGGCGGTTGGTAATTTATGCGTTTATCTCGTTCTGCTAATGTTTAACGGTGTCACTACGGCACCGGAAGTGAAGCTGGCTTGCTTCTGACCTGGAAAATCATTTTGCTCAATTTTTATCTTGATGCTCCCGGCAATTGTAAGAATTAATAATTCACCCTAGCCATTTATTTCGCCATGCATGACCGATTGAAAAAATACTGAAACATTTAAATATACCTAATATATTCATGTGTCTAAAATTTGTATTAGTGTAGTATGAATTGATTAACGCTAAACCTACCAGCACCGATCAAAATGACCGGTTCCAGATCTTTCATTTTACAATTAGAAAAATAATAAAAATGAGTTTATAAGAATTGATTGTATAGATATCTTTAATGAAGCATATATTATAATAGGAGCTGCACAAAGTCTACATAAAATCAATCTTGTCATTTTTATAAGGGAACATGCTCCAGTTACTTTTAAGGCTCGGTAGGTTTTGTGTTAATAAGTATTTTTATATAAGGTGAAGTGCCTTATGCCTGGACAGCATGTTTTTCTATTTTAAATTTTATCACTTTAAATAAACAAAAACAATTTCTTAAGAGCTTTAACATACAGTTCGGAGTTTGTAAAATAATTTAAAATAAAAAAATGATTCTTTAGGTTAATATCTTAATTGTATTAACAAGAATAATTCAAACCTATAGTTGGACATATTTAATCCAATCTAAGCTAGTACCTGGGCAGAAGTAAAGCCTATATCGGGACAAATTCAATTTACGAGTTGATCGAGCGAACATAACCTAAAACGTTGGTTGGTGGCGCTGTTGCGCATGACGAATAGAAGATGCTTTGCGTAATATGTAGTATTCTTATCATAGATTATAGTATTGTATTATTTAACCAAATATATATTTATTTTCATTTACTGTTTTAATAAAACTTGTCATAATACAACTTTTAAGGTTAGATAGTAATACTGATAGATTTAAGATGTAAACATAAAGTATTATTAACGTCACAACCGGAATAGATTTTCTACATACGTTATTCAAGCTAATAGAAGACTAATTATACGTACATGTAGTTAAATAATTTGCGAACAATGCGTTGATTTTATTCACAAACACGTGTCCGGCTTCAGGCGTAAGCACATTGCGTATAAGCTTAGAGTGGGACAGCTACTGTCATCGCGTCCCAGTATGGATTACTTATATTTGAAAACAGTCCTAATCTTGGACATCTAATATTTGGATTAATAATTATTATTTACGTTAAGTTTGATTGCCAATTTATTTTAAAATATCAATATTATTATGCGTGATGATTATTTTTTGTCTGAGGGCATAAATTATATTTTTTTTTCTAACAAAAGTTCGAACTATAAATGCACATGATTCGCATGTAAATAGACTATTTTGTATACTGTTTTCAGATGAACTGAGAATTCATTTTTAAATTTCAATTGATATCTTAATGAAATAACATTCACACCTACTTATAGCTAAGGCCTCAGAATATATAATATAATTATTTAATCTCTTAATCACTGATTTTACTATGAAAATTCAATTGTCCAGATTTAGGTATCACTTTTGGACTGTCCAGACTTAGGGCACTTCATCTTATTTTTCCAATATTTCACATGTAACGGATAATCACAGAGCATTACGTATTCGTGACAACATGTGCGGAATTAGCAGGGAAGAGATAACGAATAGAGAGTATAACAAAAAAAGATAACCGTCCAATGTAGAAGGTAAAATAATGCAGACTTATTAGACCTTGTATTAGCATCACAAAGCCGACATCTGCAGCGGTGCTTGTAGCTTGTAGATCACTCGTGATCACGCGTGCTCGAGCGGCAAACGCGTGCACGTAGTACACGTTAATGTTCGAAACGGACTCGTGTATGCGCCGATTTCATAGTACGTAATGGAGACACAGAATACGACGAATAAGCAGTGCACGACCCGGCGAACGTCGTAATTATCCCTAAACACAGTAATTAACGGCCGTGGGACGAGTTCGGGGGTGTCGCGCCAGCGTTTTTACCCTTCTTTAACCCCTCATCACGGCCATTACAGTTGAGGTTCTGATTATACGCGAAGACAAGCTTTGCGGTGGAGAAAAGGAACGGCATTGAAAGTCACGACAGGTCGTACGTATGAATTAATTCTACGGAAATAATGAGTGCTTATGCGTGTAGGAAATTGTTCGAAGGAAATGTGGTCCGGCGAACGAGGGTTGAACCTACTGCCGAGCACTGCTAATGAATTTCGTTTGCAACGCGAGGTACTGTTTTACACGCATTAACATTCTTGTGTAATCTTAATAATAAAACACTGACATTTTAAAATCGCCATTTCATCAGTCAATTATATATTATGATACACTAAAATTTTCATTCTGTATAAAAATCTCCAGTCTAGGTACAACTGTCCGAATAACTAATATTCGAGTAGTTGAAGCGAAAACTGTGGAAGAACGCATGCGCGTGGAGCAGCGGCAGGGCGGTTGGATCTCGAAGGTAGAAAAAAATGGTACGCCCAGCAAGAGGTCGTTCCCGCGGGGCTAATTACCAAGGCAGACTGTAATTAATCCGTTTTTGAGCAGCGCGTACACCGGTTGGCTCATTGTCGTGATTTGCCGGGTGTCCCCCCACCATCGGTCCCTTGTCTTGATGTGCACGCGCGCACCCCGAGATCTTTTGTCGGCGCTGGCTTGTCTAAAGGGGATCGAATAGAGCGAGCCGAAGCGAGATAGAAAGAGAAAAAAAGTCGGCTGTTGCGGACCCAAAGGGTGCCCCCGCCTTTTGATTCGAAACCGAGCGGACCCGGTGAAAAAGAATGAATGGACGAGGGAGGATGTGCGCGTCGGCCGGCGCTTTCTCTTTTTGGCATCCTCCTCCTCTGTCCCTCCCTTTTACCCCTGCCCCGCCACCCCTCCTCTCCCCTATCGGCGTACACACCCGCTTTAACTCCTTTTGTCCTCCGATCCTGGATCAAAATTAGCTGCCTTCCAGCCATCGCTTTGTTTTCTCTTTGCGCGGGCCCCGCCTTAAAAAACTACTTATTACGCTAATTATACGCGGTGCGCGCTCCGCACAATCATCCGTCCACCCTCCTCCTACGTGTAGTATAGCTGGTCCCGGCTGACCCTCTTCTTCCACGGTAGCTTGGCCGCGATTACCGCCAACTGTCGATTCGTCCCTGGTGTCGATTAAATCCGGTATTTAGTCGCCACGATGGATACACAGCGCAGGCCTAGACCTATAGTTCTTTTCTTCTTTTGATTCCTCGGCCCCGTCCAAACTGTTTCATCCGCGCGCGGTTCATGAATTTAATGACACGTCTGCCCCGAATGGGGTGAGACTGATTTTAGTGCACGCGCTCCGACGACTTTTTCGCAACTCGGTGCGCGCGTGATCGTTTCACGTGTCTCAACGAGCAAATCGACCGCGTCGGCTTTAAAACATATCATTTCCCGGTCGAATTTGTCACAAATTGTGAGAAATTTAATACATTCCGCTGAAAGAAATCGTCATTATACGTGTTCGCATTCGTAATATCTCAAACGGTTAATTTCTCGATGATTACTTATAGGATTACGTAGAATTCGCATTACGAACTAGAACAACCGGCCTCCGCTCGTCGATTACCACCCACCCTCAAAGTTCCATTCCTCCTTTATCGTTCCTGCGATTTCTATAGCTGGTAGGAAGTTATTAACGACAAAGTAACCGATGCAAGCCCGTCGACGAAGTAAATCACAAGGCAGTGGTTAGTAACGCGAAAGAGGCAACCGGTCAGTAATAAGAACGTAGCCGCGAATAGGGACACTTACCCGGTATCTGTAACGCGAGGAAACAGCCGATGCTCGTTCTTTTCCACTCGGAACGCAGAGCTTATACAGACACGGTGTTCCTAGCCAGCTCGCCGGTATTATAAAGTTTAACTTCACCCATGCCAATTTAACCAATGGAGATTTTTTCCGGTAACGCGATCGAATACAGTGTCATCAACCGTGCGCGCGTATAGTTGACTCGGGGATCGCGATATCTTGTTGTATTAATGCCAACGGCGCAGCGCACAGGCACCGTCATGAGAGGGCATGATAATCAGGTAGGCAGTATACCTGGAATTAGCATGCCTCCGAATCATCGATTTTCTACTTATCGGCTATCTTCGACTATCCCTCCCCCTGCGTTCCACCATCCTCAGCCTGGGCTGGACGCGACCTCTTACCGGTCATTATACAACGTTCTCTTAGCTCATGCTCGCGAACCCTCTAACAGAGAGGTGCACTTAGCTGTTTCGCCGCGCGCATACCTGCGCCGCGTGGTGGTTGTTGCCTGGTGCCGATGATGAAGAAGAGGACGTCGCTGCCAGCCAGAGGTCTCCTCTATCCAAGCTCTTGTATCGATACTTTCGATCGTGTTCGCATCGATGATCGCGTGTCCATGCGCAACGGTTCCGCGAACAACCGGCCACAATGCCGATCGTGAGCGATCGCCGATATAATGTGTGAGAATTTTCCGATGCATCAGATTCAGCGAGGAAGATCCGCGGACGTTGCACCCCGTGTTCCCATTGCTCTCAACGAGACCGCGTAAACATTTCGCCTCCGCCATTCATTTATAGCTCATTTCTCTCCGAGAGCAGATACAAGACCACCTAGAGATTGCAGCCGCTGCTTCTAAACAATGGCCACCCTCGCCGAACGTCGCTGAAGCACAGATCCAAACAGTTATGCCACTATTTGATTGGTTCGAAATCTTCTGGGATCTGTGTTTAACCCTTCGACACCGCACAGTGGAACTTTTCGTCCAAATCGGAGACAAAATCAAAAAACTTTCGATAGAAATGAGGTAGAGCGATGAAATTTTTTTAAAATTATAGCTGAAACTTGGCAGAATATGGGAAAAATAGGGAGATTATGGTACGAACGTTTTATCAACTTGAGAAAATTCGTTAAACAATTCGTTCACAAAAATCGATTTCTTGTAAAATCCTGAGGTCGTAGACAAATTTTGAGACCAGATTTAAAATCAGCGTGAAAAAATCTACAGTAAATGATGTGCAGCATGTTAAAAAAAAATGTTTCCGCCCGTGTTATTGAAAAAGCCGCAATTTTCTTGAAATTGTGAGAGTTTAACGAATTTTCTCAAGTTTATAAAACGTTCGTACCATAATCTCCCTATTTTTCCCATATTCTGCCAAGTTTCAGCTATAATTTTAAAAAATTTCATCGCTCTACCTCATTTCTATCGAAAGTTCTTTGATTTTGTCTCCGATTTGGACGAAAAGTTCCACTGTGCGCCGGTTCCGAGGTATATGCTGACCTAGAGTATCAAAATCGTTGATTTGTTTTGCAATGACCGCCGATTAAATTAATCAAAATCTTTTGCGTACCGTGAAATTCAAAAAATGCTTCTATCAATGATGGATACTCGATTCATGCAGTTCGCAATTTTTCCAGACGAATTTTAAGAAAGTGGAACCCAATCAAATCTTATTTTCAGTGGTAGTAGCCTTTGTATATTGTGTATGGTGGAGGTAATTACTTTTTCAAATTTTATATTGATCTCTGGCATACAAATTTTCAACATGCGAATTGATAAAATTAAAAATATCTACAGTCAAACCTGCTTTCGTGCGGTCTTTTTTTATGCGGTAAGGTGGAGTGGGGTAAGTCCGCCCTAGTTTTTGCAAAGTTGGACTTTAAACTGATGTATTTTCAGTCTGGTACGTAAAAACTTAATGTTCTTGGTATTAAACTCTTGCCACAGTTATTATTGATGAATTAGTATTATGTAGGGTTCTAATTTTGCTTGAAAATTATCATTTTGACAGGATATTGTACAAAGTGTCAACTAGGACGCACTTTCCCCGAAAATGGGGCAAGTCCGTCTCTGAGAGTTGAAAATGCTTACGAACCTTGTTTCAATTGCTACGGGCAAGAAAAGAACAATTAACAAACCTGCTATAAAATGCTTCTTATTGCATAAAATTATATTGTTTAGTTTTATAGTTATCCATTTTTAAACGAACATTCTCTTTTATGCTGAAATATGAAAGGGGATACGGTGATATTAAAACAAAATTTAAAAATGCTTTCGAACCTTGTTTCAAGTGCTACGGGGTAAGAAAAGAATTATCAAGCCTGCTACAAAATGCTTTTTATTGGATTAAATATATTGTTTAGTTTTATAGTTACCTCTATACAGTACGGACTTACCCCACCGTGATAGTACGGACTTGCCCCGTGTAGTAATATTTACGGGGCAAGATCATCTTAGCGTCCTTCTCAACTAATTTTAAAAAATACAATAAAAACGGTTTATTTAATGTAAACCTACATCAATATTTGTTGTACTTACCTAAAATTACAACACAGAATATATTCATAACTTGTAAACTATTGTACGTTTAGGGTAACCTCAAAGTTGTCGTGTAACTCGCACGTGACTGTTTGGCATTGTTGATTTAAGCGAGGAAAACACCTTTATTCTTGGGCGACATCTATGTCGAATAGTTCATACTAACTTATACTACATTAATAAATACAAGCTAGAGAAATTTCCTTCATATTATAATGAAACTAACCAATTAACGCAGACGGACTTACTCCACTCCACCTACTATGAATACGAGATTCTGTTCGCCATATGTAAAAAAAGTTCGCCGCGAGGTTAGGTCAATCTCAAGGGTGTTGGCGTCACTTTTTTTTCTATCAGTGTGTATGTACCACGGACCTAAGGACTTATTAACTCTAATATCTTCAAGTGACGAAAACGATTTCGAACCAGTTCATCACAAGAATATGCGCGTTTTGGACTACGACGAGTAGTATTGAATTATGTACAGGGTGTATAAAAATTATATGTCACGACCGCCATAGCGTGATTCCACACCTCATGATCGGTGAAAATCTGTTAAAAAAACTTTCCGCAAAATGGTCCTCCACTGACCTTTTTAAGGTTTTAAAGGTCAAATTTTTGTATGACTGTCATTCTCACAAATCGTTCTTTCAAAAATAATATTAAATGTTGTCTACATTTTGAAAATTTCTCCATATTTAAAATGAGAAATTAAAATTTTTTGAAATGTTTCCATGTGTAATTTAATTATTTGTTTTGTTTGGAAAGCACTTCCTTGCTATTTCGTAAAGCTTTGACATATTTTCTAAGTGAGACTTTTTTTATGTGGTCCCTCTCCACTTCATAAAAAAATATTTTCTTTAATATGTTGTTAAAAAATATTTGTTATAGCTATTTATGAACTTTGTAAATATTTTTTCGTGCGGTTTTTTTCTGCGGTCTACCGCACAAAAACAGGTTTGACTGCAATTGCACATTTCAATCATTGCGGTACAGTTCCAGAAGAAACGATAGAACAATATGAAACGGGCATAACATGTTAGATATTCTCTAGGATGTACGAGGAAAATACGTCTCTATTCTCCGACACGTTGTGCAGCAAGATACCAAATTGCCACTTCTCCTATTTCATACTTTTGCGAGTACGTATTCACGTAGCTACATGCTGTTTTATGAGGAAGTACAGTTTCTGTTATGCAAGTGTCTCTGCAATTTGTGAAGATGCGAGAATCGTATAGTACTTCGTACCTGTACTCTAATTTTCTAGTATTTCCAGTTTACAGTGTAAATGGATTTTTCCATAGCAATACCGAACCAGTAGGTAGGTCATCGTTGGCAAATCGTTTCTTTGAATTTATATAACAACCCTCTGCTTTGTATTCTTTTGTTACCATGTGCAACGAAGCTAGCGTCTCGTTAATAATTTGCCACAAGAGAAACGGATTGCAGGCTCATTAAAAGTACTATGGCATTTCTACTTAATACAGCACCACGTGTCTGGTACTCGAGGTTATAAGTGACTAGTTCAAAGTGAATTGTTAAGCTCTTCGACATATTAATAGACTTCCGGACGGTGAGGAGTTAACACGCTCGCTGGCTGCGCAATATATTTATGAAGACTATAGTTGCGCTGCGAAAAAAGCTAGTTTGTATTCTGTCATTTATTCAATTCTTCCCGTATGAAATTCAAGAAAATAAGATTAATAACAGGAAACGTATAATTACGTGTTCGAAAGAAGGAGAAGCGTTATGAAAAGTTGCGGAACGAAATATAAATTGATCTCATAAAACTTGACTTGTTGGTGAGCATATAGCGCTTCAAACAGGGCGCAGTACTTTAAGTTTGATTGCCAAGATAAGAAGAGGCTGAAGCACCGTTCTCCTTCCTTTTTTTCTTCCGCGCAAGATAACAATCACAAGACAATCAAAAAGAACCGGGTGGAATCTGAAATCCTGGAAACTTCCGGGGCAAGAGTCTAACAGTTATAATTAAGAAGATGCTCCGTGCAATGAGAACTTTGCTAATAACTTCGGATGAAACGCCATTTCTCGAGGCTTCTCATGCTGTGGTTCGCGTTCCTGAAGTTTGTTAACTCTCGTAAGCTCGCCGCTCGAAGAGGAAGAGGACTAGGGGTGGTGTATGGCCGAACGAAATAAAGGGAGTTTCCCTGCATGGAGTGAGTTTTTGGTGATTAGATTAGACTCCGTTCACCGATGGGCCAGCTGTCCACTGGAATTCGCTCAAGAATCTGCCTAAGTGGATGAAACCAACGAGGAAGATCGCCCGGTCGATTCGTTTCGCTGTAATGAACGGACCGTACGAGTTCCAAGAACTTCTTTATTGCCAAAGTTTCGACCTACACTCTGAATGTAACGATCGGCATACAGCAGTAACAGATGAAAAATTTATTGGGAGGTTCCTCGATTCGAGTGAAAACTGGTAAGCATCCTAAGCGCTCTGTATCGCCGAAACCCGGCCAACTGCTCTCAAATGAAATACGAATACATTATTTATCACTAGACTGCAGATTTTATGCGGAAATTAATGGATCCAATGCAAAACAGTGAAGTAATCTAACCCTTAGCAGTAGAGATCGTGGGTTTGTCGTGGTGTACACGTGTATTTAAATACACGTACCTCAGTACGTGTCGTTTTAAGTACACGGGATCACGTGTACTATTTCACGTGTATTTCACTACACGTATTTACAGTGACTCGTATTTATATTCGGACGCACTAAAAAAGGCGATAACTTTTTTAATATTGTTCTATACGATTTCAACTTTTTTGGGAAGCTAGAGCAATTAGTTTTCTACAGGATGCGCAAAAAATTTTTGCAACAATTGCAATGTTCAGAAGATATTTCAATTTAAATAACTCTAGAACACCATTACTGTCGTACTAAGACGTTACACTAGTAAATAAACACTAACGTCCTAGTACGACAGTAATGGTGTTTTAGAGTTATTTAAATTGAAATATCTCCTGAACTACTAACTTTTCGACATACATAGGTTAGTACGTTTTTATAACGAATGTCCAGCTGCATCGATTGATGTTTCAAAAAATACCTCATTCCATTTAAGAAAAACAGAGTTGACCTTCATATCTCCTTGACGTCTCCACCTATAAAAAAATGAATGTCATCAGATTACGAGCGCCTCGATATCAAGTAAGTTTGGTCTCATGCATTTTCTTCTATCTTCAAAAGCAAGCGAGTTATTCAGGTAACCTGTTTATAGTGCCCCACCCAGTTATTATTTACTTAAAAAAATGTTTTGAATAAATACTTATACATTTTTATTATTTGAATAATTTTTAAACAAATTTTGAATACATTGTTTTAATAATAAAAATTAATTTATTTAAAAAATTGATTAAATGATAAGTATATAAACAAATTTGTGTACATCAAAATTTTCACCATAAAAATTTACTTAACTGATTGTTTAAATAATAAATACTTATTTAGATAATGAATGTATAAATAAATTTGTAAGCATTATAAAAAATTATTTAAGCAGACATTTGAGATTTAATTAGAATTCGAAGCCTGCAACTGCAAACGAAAGACGCGGAAAGCTAATCATCTTAGGTAGAACCGGCAATGAAATATTTAAACATATCATGAACAGCAGTTGCTCCGGAAGGGTGTTTTCAAACAGCTAAGAATAAGGTGAAGTGCCCTAAGTCGGGACAATTGAATTTTCAATTGAATTTGAATTGAATTGAATTTGAATGGACAATTGAATTTTCATAGTAAAATCAGTAATTAAGAGATTAAATAATTATATTATATATTCTGAGGCCGTAGCTACAAGTAGGTGTGAATATTATGTATGAATTCAAAGTTCATCTGAAAACAGTATACAAAATAGTCTATTTACATGCGAATCATGTGCATTTATAGTTCGAACTTTTGTTAGAAAAAAAGATATAATTTAAGTCCTCAGACAAAAAATAATTATCACGCATAATAATATTGATATTTTAAAATAAATTGGCAATCAAACTTAACGTACATAATAATTATTAATCCAAATATTAGATGTCCAACATTAGGACTGTTTTCAGATATAAGTACTACATACTGGGACGCGATGACAGTAGCTGTCCCACTCTAAGCTTATACGCAATGTGCTTACGCCTGAACCCGGACACGTGTTTGTGAATAAAATCAACGCATTGTTTGCAAATTATTTAACTACATGTACGTATAATTAGTCTTTTATTAGCTTGAATAACGTATGTAGAAAATGTATGCCGGTTGTGACGTTAATAATACTTTATGTTTACATCTTAAATCTATCAGTATTACTACCTAACCTTAAAAGTTGTATTAGGACAAGTTTTATTAAAACAGTAAATGAAAAGAAATATATATTTGGTTAAATAATAAATACTATAATCTATGATAAGAATACTACATATTACGCAAAGCATCTTCTATTCGTCATGCGCAACAGCGCCACCAACCAACGTTTTAGGTTATGTTCGCTCGATCAACTCGTAAATTGAATTTGTCCCGATATAGGCTTTACTTCTGTCCAGGTACTAACTTAGATTGGATTTAATATGTCCAACTATAGGTTTGAATTATTCTTGTTAATACAATTAAGATATTAACCTAAACAATAATTTTTTTATTTTAAATTACTTTACAAACTCTGAACTGTATGTTAAAACTCTTAAGAAATTGTTTTTGTTTATTTAAAGTGATAAAATTTAAAATAGAAAAACATGCTGTCCAGGCATAGGGCACTTCACCTTATTAGTACCCAAAAAAGTCGTTCATTGTCAGGACATTAAAACATAACAGATTCTTCTCTAATACACTAGAGGTTTAGTCAATTACATTTTTTGTAATGGGAGTGATTTTTAAATTAAATTTTGTATCTATTTTATATACCCACACTTTGCTTCCGAATAATAGTGACTGTATCCTAAAAATAAATTCGAATTAGAAAGCGGATACGTTAATACACGTGTATTTAAATATGCGTGAAATAGTACACGTGTGCCCGTGTAGTTAAAATGACACGTACTGAAGTTTTACACATTTCTCTACTTAGCAGTCGAGGGTTGACTCAGAGTCACCACTAAAAATATTGCGCGTATTATTAAATATTTCGGTAAAAAAATAATAAGTGTTCCAGTAGCTCCTGCATCTTGTAATTCGTACAATTTTCATTTTTCTTCTAAAGCCTGCCGATGCAGGCGAAGTGTTAAAATCTCGTCGACCAAGCCGTGCTTCGACTTCGTTGGTCCGAATGATCGGTTCGATCGGTCGGCTGGATGGCCGCGCTCGCCGCTAAATAACAACGATGTATTCTTTCATGTATAGTAATTCAATTTGCCAACCCCATGGATTGGCAGCCGCGAGAGATCAGAACGTGGCCTGGCCCCGTTCGTTCGTGCTGAACGGATCGAGGTAAAGAGATCGTGTAAAATTTTGTAATCACCCGGGGTGGCCGGCGATCGGTCCACGTACGATCCACGATGACCGACGGCGAACGCACATTCCGAAACGAGATCGAGAGTTAAATTTATTCGAGTTATTTCCATTGGCCGGCCGGTGGGCATACCACGAGTCGTCGCAATATCTCGGCCGAAGGGGGGAACATCGCTATAAGAGGGGGGCCGGGCGGGAGGGTGGGGAGGGAGGAGGCAGGGTAGGGCACCGGCGATCGATAACAATAATAATGGGAAATGATCGCGACCGCAGTGGCACGTGATCCAATGACTATGCCCAGGAGGCGATGCCTCATTATTTCGATTTCCGAGCAACTAACCAGCGACCTTAGCAGCCTCACGAAATACGAACGCCTCGTGCCCCACCTCTCCCCTCTTCCACCTCTTTCTCTCGCTTTCTCTCCCCCGCCGTTTCCTTCGTTCTCTTTCCTTCTCTCTTCGTCATCATCTTCATTCTTCGTGCGAACCCAATCATTCGTCCCGGCCGATCTCTACACCCCTGATGCATTCAACCTCAAATATCTTACGGCTCAAGAATCAGATGTTATAATTGCGAGCTTAACGACGGAACACTCGGAATTGATTCTACAAGGGAACTCGTAGAATCTGATTCGAGATGAGCCCTCGCAGAAAATTGCTCCTCCGGAGTCGATGCCGAAACTGACACGAGTCTGCACCGTGATAGTCGATTAAAGTGTCGATATTCAAATTTCGTAATTCCTCTGACAGCTATCGTCTCGTCGGGGCAATGTGAATTTGCTATGATAAATTGTTGAATATATGACAAGAATGTATGACAATTTGTGCAACGGTCACTGTTCGTCGAACGAAGACAAGACCCGGTGGATGCGTTTCTTTTGAAAAACTGCATAAGCAAAGGTCAGGTTGCGAAGTACATGTTTGGAAGAATAATCATCGGTTGAGCTCCGTTGCTTTTTTCGACTAACGCCGAAATTACACCGAAATTTAAGGATACTCAAGATAATTGCATCGGCGCGGCATCAAGCCTCGGTTAGGCGTAACTATAACAACGCGCAACTCGCAAAGGTATCGTCCTTCCACGAAGACACTGGAATATAGACCTGGCCGTGGAGTGGCTGCACCTGCTGGAGCTGTATATGCAATCTTTGCGCATAACGACTCTATCGAGAGGAATATATTCTTCTGGAGTATTGCATTTCTACGCTGGATATATTAGAATGGAAAGATAGGGGCTCGATATCTCGTCATTGTGAGCAGAAATAAGGCATTGGAATGAAGCAGACCCCGCGGAGATGCATAAACGTGGGAAGCCGGAAATGAAATATTAACGGGTAGACGTTCCGACGAATGAAATACTGAAAATTCTTGAAAAAAACTTGGAATTTCTGCTCAAAACTGTGAAAGAAGTTTTAGAAAGAAATTAAAAATGGAGCTGCCCAGTGAGGACGTAGCTTTAGCCTGACAATGTTGCGACCGAAGTTTCATTGCGGCCGATGTGTATTATTAGGGATGAGAAATGAAAATTATATAATAATGCAACAGCTTTCTCGCCAATAATTTCTCGCGATCCGACGTCGAAAAGTTTGATTGCCAATATCGTGTTCTGTTTTTTTTTCTTGCTACGAAGGACCTGAAAAGCCCGCGGGTCATGGGTTAAACGGGCCTTCCCGCGACAAGGCCCTCAGGATGCGTTCTTGAAGAACAGGATGCGGCGCGGCGTGGCGGCCGTTCGTATACACACACTTCGAGGGCTTCGGTTCCTGTGATAAAGTGCTCATAATGTTTTTAACGAGTAAGCTGCGCGTAATTTTATAATTCGGCCGTGGCTGCCTCGCTCGGCCCCGTGGTATTTCGAGAGTGGATATAATGATTCGATGATTATGCGGCCATATCTCACCCACGGCTTCGTCCCAAGGGAGATACAACCGTTGAGGAGATCGCCATCCTGTCCGTCCGGATGGAAACAATGTCGGTGGACCCTCCCACGCCACGTACAGGGACTATACCACGGCGAGCCGGAGTAATTCCCCCAATTATAAAATTATTATCCTGCGGTTGGCACCCCCGGGCAACACGCGGGACCAGCCTGGCCTCCACTTCTCTCTCTCCTCTCTCGGCCTCGTTCGCCATGTTCTCCGTGTATACTCTCTTCTCTTTATTCTTCCTTCCCCCTCTCTCCACGACCATCTTTCCATCCGGCTCTCGTCGATCCTCGTTGACTCGCGGATGAGATGCCACGTACGGCTGTCGAGAAAGATCTCCGCTCTTCGCGAACGATCGAGATCATTCTCAATTCATTAACGATGGATCTACCAACCACCAAAACTGATTAGTTTACATTATTTAAACAGAGTAACAAGAAAGTGTTTCTCCGAATTTTTAGACATTTTTTAACCCTTTTAACCCAGTTTTCCCGAAGTAAATTATACTGTTCTGTTATCTGTAAGTAAATTTACCTGAAACTTCGTGATTTTTATTTTTCATTTATTATTTCATCGATCTCTTAGCACTGTGTCAGTTTGATACCGAGGGACAGATTCAAATCGTGAAACGAGGGATGGAAGAAGGTTAAACAATATTTACTCAAAGACAGACTACAGTTGAATTAAGATAAGAGATATATTATTATTTCTTCGAAGCTTGAGCAAGCTAGAACACTCGAGACCAGGCTGGACTACTTGTAACATCTAAAACATCGCGACGTCGGGAATATGAAATCAGTTTTCTGCCAAACTTCAATTATTGGCGTAATTGTGAGTAAAAAATTCTAGTTCATCACAGAGCAGATTGTCAAAAGAGAAGACCACAAAGAAATAATAAGATCTTTCGGCTTGTTATTCGGAAATCATTAAAGAACAACTTCTCTTGCTTCAGTCCCTCGTCTCCTTATTACACCTAATTGATATTCGTCCATAATACTCGACGATATTGTTAAGGGACCACTGTCGAGGATACATATCGTGCACTCAAGATCAGAATTTTCAATAGTCAAAGGGAGACTGAAGAAGAAAGGAATACGGGGAATTAGCGGGTATTTTCCTCGTTTAGTCGCCAAGATTTCTTTCTGTCTCACCGGAAAACTGGCAGTAACGTTGTCGCTAAGGAGCCATTTATAGGAGAATTTATACCAGCCGTTAGGGTAGAGAAGATCGAGTACAGAAGGGGTGAAAAATAAATATATAACGGGAGTAACCCTTGCACATGGCGATCCTTTCTTAAGTTGAGCTCGTTCATAATCTTGCCAGTAGCTGTTGGTGACTTTAACCGAGCAACGTCTCTGTGTTCTATCGTCTGTAACAGCGTGTGGATACGTGCGTGAAATTCCGACGAAACAGACAGAACACTTGAAACGGCGTTTCTATTAAAGAATGACAACCGCAGGCAGCTAAGCGCGTGCCCTCTTCGCCAAATAACAACAATTAATGTCTCGCGACGAGCACCTATAAAACCAACACCGTACCAACATCTGTTATTCCAATTAGCATTAAACATTTAGTTCATGCACACTAATTGATCCGAAGACGAACAGTGCAATCCAGGACGAAAGCATAAGACATTATACAGAGCCACTAAAAATTACTTTATCAAAAAATGTTTGAAATGTTTCAGTAAATGTACAAAACATTGTATATACGTACACAGTAATTTTAAACAATTTTCTCATCGCGGGAGTCTACTGTATAAATGAAAGGAAGATATCGGAGACAACCGCACGAATTCAATGTTACAGTCGAACAGACTGGAGGAGTGCATCGACGAAAAGAATTTCGGTGTCCATCGTTTCCTGCAAATTGGCGAGCGGGCGTGCTCTATGGTAGCGACGATCTATCATGCTCATGAACCATTAGCCAGGCCCTGGAACTTGGTTCTGTTGAAGCCGAACGACGAGAAATGGTAAAAGAGAAGGAACCACGGAGAAACAGCGTCGGTCCCCGTGGGTGGGGTGCACCCGCGAGTTAAAAGGACAAGAATGTTTGACAGCCATTTTTCAGTGATCACGCCGAGTTAGTTATCGACCGTCGGGATCTCTCACCCCGGCAGACCCCCCTTGACACCCCGTACAGCGACCCAATCTCAACAAGCCGGTCTTCGTCTTCTATTTCTCCCGGTACCCCGATGAAGAGAGAAGTTATCCCTCATCTTCTTCCTCCCCCAGTCTGCTGGTTCCCTCTGTCTCGCTTCAACGCAGGGAGAATGTTGATCGTCGATTTCTTTTCCAGGGTCTGAGAGCCACCCCCTGCTAACCCCGGTCACCAGCTTAACCATCGCTTTGACGAGAGAGCGAAGTTCTCTCTCTCACACACGAAGTTCTTTCTAATGCGGGGCATTGTATGTCTAGTTAACAGTGATCCGCCCAGCGCGACATGATTCATTTTTACCTTCCACGAAGGAGTTCTCTGATTGATCGGAAATTAGGGACTCTAAATACCACCCCGGGGCCATGACACGTTCGAATGGAGATCGTAATCGATCCAGCGGCGTGGAACCAGCGACTTCGACGTTTCCTTTGTCCGCCGAACGACGATATGCGAGTACAGTATACACAGAAATTCCGTTCCCGCACACGTTGTCCAGCGTTTTCGAATTGAACCGACTCTCGGCACACGTTGGTCGCTTCTCTTCGTGTTGTTCCACGCGCGCGAATTGACGAGCGTGAAACCGTGCGTCGGTCTCGTCGGAGGAGACGCTTCTCTGGCCGCGCAGCCCCTCGATTACCCATAAATCTGGGCTAAAGGTTTTGAGACTAGCGACTTAAATGATGGACCGTCTTTCTTCCTTTCCTTCCTTCGGGTGATGCTCAACGGCAGGATCACCTTGAGCAACCCGCGAATGGAACGCAAAATGCCTCGACCTATCGTGCACTTTTACGGGTTCCCCCGACAGACTGTTGGTAATTACCGGTATTCTTTAAACGCCAATCATTTCCGAGGCGTCCGTACTAAATCATGTAAAATCGAATCCCCGCTCGTTCCCGCTGTAATAAATAAATTATATCTTTTTATAGGGATACGCCGCGGCGACGGGGCCAACGTTGAATGGCACGCACGCGAACGGTTCGCCAAGGGAAAAAGAGCGAACGAGCGACGCGACAAATTTAAACAGCGCGCTGACGCGTTGAAGACCCGCCATTGAACGAAGTGACATCGACCGGCCACAAATATTGAACACTCACGACGATATTATTGAAAATGATTTGCAAAGTAACGACAGTGATGGCAAGCAGGTGTCGAACATAATCGCGCGATCGCTCATTTCGAAGTAATCAGCTGACGGGTTTGGCGTTAACTGACCTGATTACTGCCACCAAAAAATGGACCCGGATTTTTTAACTCGTTTTTGCCATGGAGTTTTAAAAGTGCTCAACTTCTCAGCATACTACGAATAAAATTTAAGTAACGCTGTTATACACACACACACACAATTTATTGAAATGATATACAGTCGGGGACAAAAATAAGTGGACAGTTAGTGGAAATAGGTAAAAATGAAGTTCAGTCGAATTAACATGACTGTTATAAACTTAAGTTTTATTTATTATATATCCTTATAGTGTATAGATTATTTAACGAATAATTGAAGTTCATATTTACATCTTTGTGTAAACACGCCGTGCCATAACGAAAATGTTAGCTATTTATCAGGAGACAAAAATGAGGGGACACTCAATGAAATGCGTAATAAATGAAACACATAACAAAATTAGTACTTGGTATTGCCGCCTTTTGCATGTATTACTGCTTCCAGGCGTCGAGGAATACTTTGTATTAACTTTTCAATATAATCGTTACTAATTTTTTCATATTCAGACTGCAACCTTTTGAAAAAATCGACCTTATTATTTCGCTGATCCAATGGAACTTTTGCGTCCAGTAAACTCCATAAGTTCTCGATAGAATTCAAATCAAGGGTCTGGGCTGGCCATTCAAGCAATTTAATATTGGAATCCTCAAAAAATTTTTTAGTTTTCTTAGCAGTGTGCTTAGGGTCATTGTCTTGTTGAAAGACAAATTCATCGTCGGAACCCATTTTTACCACTGCTTCTTCCAAATTATCATTTAATATATCAATATACTTATCTGCATTCATAATGCCGTCAATTTGTACTAACGTGCCAATTCCGTTTTGCGAGAAGCACCCCCACAGCATTAATGATCCACCGCCAAATTTAACTGTGGGTGTAATAAATGGTCTTTTATACGTTTCATGTTGTTTTCTTCAGACTTTGTGCTTCTTTTTTAATTGTCGCAACTCAAATTTACTTTCGTCGCTCGAAATTATATTTTTCCAGAATACTAGTGGCATATTTACATATTTTTTTGCAAATGCTAAACGTTTTCTCATATTTCTTTTATTAATATGCGGCTTACGTCTAGCGTTGCAGCATCTTAAACCAGCTTCGCGCAGTCTTCGTTTTATTGTTTTTGTTGAAACATTTAATTCCACTATTTCTGCAATACTTCTTGCTGCAATCGTTGGATCTTTTCGACTTGTACGAAAAATTCGAAGGTGTTCTTGTATGGTGGTACAGCGTTTGCGTCCACGACCTCCTAAATTTTTCACGGTCTTATGCACCTGATACTTTTTATAAATTTTTCCTACTGCACTTTTAGATACGTTGTACTTCCGAGCTATTACGCGGTAACTTAATTTCTTACAGCAATCCGATACAATTAAATGGCGAATTTGATATGAAATTTCTTTCGTTTCTGGCATTCTGCAATTATTGTATAAATGTTCTTACTTGTACGAAGCCTGAGTTGGTACTAATAAGATTGATGGAGATCACTGTATGTAAGCGTGACCTGTGCCTAGTATTTGTATACATTTCTTACCTTACAATAACGTTATAACCAAGTGTCCACTCAATTTTGTCTCCTGATAAATAGCTGACATTTTCGTTATGGCACGGTGTGTTTACACAAAGATGTAAATATGAACTTCAATTATTCGTTAAATAATCTATACACTATTGTTACGTCCTGAGGTGGACGTATTTTAGATTTTGAATAGAAAATATTGAAATTTAATTTTTTAATAGATTGAAATGATTGAAACGATTATAATTGAGATATAACGCAGTTTTGAACCTACCTGCATTCACCGGCTTCGGTTCGGGTAATCGAGGATTTCTTAATGTTCTAAGTGATTTTATTTGAGGAACTGGTACGAAGAGATCGAAGATGGGTATAGTCTTTAAAAATGATTTGAAGTTTTGATTTATTTGAATAAAAAAAATATAAGCAGAACTATATTTTAAGCGTCAAATTTCGGATACATAGAGTTATTGTGATCTTATTATAAATTGTTAGTAATTACCGCTAAACAGTCTTCTGGCTTGATTTTTACAGATGTGGTTTCTTCCTTCTTGATGTTTGGGTGGTGTAAATCACACAAAAAAAGAACTTTCACTTGATATTTGTAACTGATTGTGAGTTAATACTTCATATAATTGATTATTATTTGATTTCGTGAAGACTTGTGAAGAGAGTGTGAAGAATAATATTGACTGTTAATTGTACTTTTACTAACTGGAGATTTGTAAAGAGAGTGTGCTTGAGAGTGTCAGCTCCTCCTGAGGAGTCATCCCTTTTATAAACTAATCAATCCTTTGTCTCGTCAATTTCGTCAGGCGATTGTTGTCGTCATAATCGTCATAGCTAGATCTTATTACCCTGCGCATTTCCTGGATCCATTTCTTCTTAGCTGCTTTCTTATCTGTAACTCCCCTGGCCAGATCGAATTACTTTTACGTCGCACATGGGGTGACGAACAATTATTACTCATCGATTCTTGATGGACAGTCTTCAGCGGATTTTAGATCATGATTTATTTTTGGAAGTGATCTGGTCATTTTATGAAATAATTTCGCTACGCAGTTCTTTCGCTCAAGACGATTCGAATGAAGTATGAATTTCTTAATTCTATCGCACGCAATGTGGTATAATATACGATAGTTCGATTTGATTTTAACAAGAGTATTGAATATTAGTTTCTCGTACAACATTATTAGATTAAACATAAAAAGAAATTCAAAAGTATATGTAATAGATTATTGATTATATTTAATTATTATTGATGGCTGAACCACCGGACGTGACACTATAAGGATATATAATAAATAAAACTTAAGTTTATAACAGTCAT
Organism: Lasioglossum pauxillum; assembly: GCA_933228785.1. Classification (NCBI taxonomy): domain Eukaryota; kingdom Metazoa; phylum Arthropoda; class Insecta; order Hymenoptera; family Halictidae; genus Lasioglossum; species Lasioglossum pauxillum. The sequence continues at coordinate 37,732,012 of OW121706.1, forward strand.
GTTAATTCGACTAAATTTCATTTTTACCTATTTCCACTAACTGTCCACTTATTTTTGTCCCCGACTGTACAGCAGAAATTTGACAAGCTGAACCGATTGAAAAATTTCTCTGTTTCCAATTCAATTATCACAAAGATCCGCCGTGTAACCATAAGTCACGGAGAACGTTATTGTAGGCGATACCATGAACGACGTCTACGAGGTACAGAAACTTCGACATTAGACGTCAATAGGTTCTAACGACCGCTAAAGTGATTCGAAGTTTTCAATATTGAAGAGATCCGGTGCGGATAAGTGGTACGACAGTTTTACAATAAATCTTCGTCGGCGTCCGGTATCATCCGAAAAATCTTTTCCATTCCAAATATCCGCTGGGTGCCCGGCATATCTGCCCCCACTACTCGTCCGTCGCTGAAGAGAGTCGATCACACGCAAGGTCTCGCAATTAACGAATCAGATACGGCGCGACATCAAAAAGACAAATGACCCCGGAGAGATGGGAGCGGATAAATGCGTTCTTTTTTCAGTGCCCCTCTTTTTCTTCCAGCTCGCTCGCGCTTGACGAGTATGAATCGGGGATCTGATAACCGAAGAAACGGTTCGAGCGAGTCCGGGGTGGAGTATGGGGCAGTTGAGAAAGACGAGAAGGTGAAGAAGCGAGGCGCTCTCCGGGGTGGAGTGGTGGTGGCCACGGTCTGAAAGAAGGGAAAGGAAGGTGGATGAGTATGAAAATTATTCTTTGGATGCGCGTACGAGGCGCACACTTGTCAAGATGGCGCATGGAATTAATTAAATTAAGCCTGCACCTCCCTCGAAGAAGATAACCCGGCTGACAAAGATGACGATTCCCTGGGCTGATCGGAGGAATGAGAGAGAGAGAGAGAGAGCTACGGTGCCCGGCGCAGGGGGGAAAACGAAGACCGAGAGGGATCTTCGGTTCGACATCGAGTGCAAGTCATTCCAGTCATTGGTTGCTCCATAGGAATCTTCGTCGTTAGTGTGCACGCGTTCGAACGATCGGCTATAAGCGTGTGGGTGGACGAGGTGTGTTTTGACGTTTCATGCCAGGTATTCTCGTTCCCCGACCCTGTCGTGTCGGAATTTGTGGGGTGCGGAACGCTCTCCTCATCAGTCTCATCCGAGGATTTCATCTAGTTCAAGAAAGGACATGAGTAATCTGTTTTGAATGCTCAATGATTCAAAATCGATCGTTTAATTCCGTATGATCAATCCTTCTTCGATCGGCTCGTGTTGTTTCGCCCACGGAAATAACGAGCCACGCTCGCTGGAAATCAATTAGACGCGATGTTCGGCTTAATTATGGCTGGAGCTGTCATGGAGGTCAACGCGAACCATTTCGTTGTAAATAAATTTGGGGTTATGTTCGCGGCGCAACGGTTCGATCGAATTGTTAACTTGCGAGAAAGTCGTTCAACGATTTATCCATCTTGTGGACAATGTCGAAACTAGGCCTTCTCGAACTTTTGTAGTTTTATCGCCAATTATGATAAATAAGAAATTATTCTCGATCGTACATTTTTAAATAAATTTGGGGTTATGTTCGCGGCGCAATGGTTCGATAATTAAGTTTAACGGTTCGATAATTTACGATCGAGAATAATTTCTCATTTCGTTGTACTTTGTAACAGGTTATTGATTGAATCTATTTATTTTATCACATGTTGGAATAAGTTCTTCATTTTCTCTTGGGTACATGAAATAATATAATCGGACACGAGACCGTTGTCGTCGGGAAGGCGATGCGAGAAATTAGCAGAGGGCCTGTCCCAGGATATCGCGGTTAAACGATACGTACCTGAGCAATGCCGGCTTGTTGACACTTGGCCCCTGGATCGCTAAATCGCTTTGGAGTTAAGCATCCGAAGGTCTAAACGACTCCCCCTGCCGAGAGCGAGAGAATAATGCGGAAAAGAGAAGAAGGGCGTGCAGAGGGACGAGCAAGAGAGGATAGCCCCGTGGTTCCTCTTCCTCTCTTCGGCGTAGTGTTAAACAGAGAAATACCGAAAGAGGGACGGAGCGTGTATGCGAGAGGAACGGGCGGGTTCCTGAGATAAAGGATGCAAATGCTCATGCCAGCCATCAAAATCTAATTAACCAGCGAAAGAACTGTGTCTGGGTGAAAGCCAAAAAGGCTCGGAGAGGAATAAAAAGAGTACCCCCGGGGCCGAGGGGGGTTCAGCGAGTTCGAAGGTGTCGGAGGAGACCAGTATGGTTCCCTTATGCATATGCCCAGGGTCCCTTTCCACCCACTCCGCTGCTTCTACTTCCCTACACACCGTCGCTTTAACCTCCTTCATCCGAGTCTACCATGGGGTGAGAAGAGCAGAACAGAGAAATCTCTATAGCAAACGTCGTTGCGAGCCGGGTTTATGTCGGTCGCCACATATAACACCCTACAGCATGAAATTCGTCGGCATGTAACGGGGGTCTTAAATTTCGAGTGTATACTCCTGAAGGAAGTCTATGGAATCGAGTCATGCTTAAAGTTTATCTACGATAGCGCTCGTACGTTTATTTATCGAGGCATATATCTCAACTTCGTCGCGTAAAATACGGCTGGTTATGTTTCACACAATAGCGGCTATCGCATAAGTTCTGCTCGAAATAATTTATATTACCGGTGCCCCGGCCCCCGCGAACTTTATATCACGACCGCCCGGAAAATCCTCGAGAGGGAAATCGCAAATTGGGTCGAACTCGTCGAAACGACGTGTAACTTTCGGCCCTTTCCGCTGCGAGTTTCTTTTCAAATTTTTGGCCTCGACAACTCCCTTTCATCTCAAGTTGTTCACTCGAAATGCACTTCGGCGGACAGTTCCTCCGTTGATCATTTTAATATAACGAATCAAATGCAGTACCATCCTTGCAACGGATCTAGGAATCTCGATGGGGGATCCAGAATGATCAGGCGCAAGCAATCGACACGTGGCAAGTCAGCGTTCGGTGGTTTTTCGGGCGCGAAAGTGAAGCTCGATCGTGGAACCGTTTCGGATGCCGATCTCCGGCCAGGTGAACCACGGAATCGGCAATCGAAGATCGAAGTAGTTTCTGATGTCAACGACTGCGACCTCCGGCGTCTACCGCGGCCTGTTTCCAAGGATAATTCGCGATTCATGTCGGCCGTAACTCTTCCTTCTCTTTCTCCTTAGCGGTGCTCTCGCACTCGCGTCCCTGCCCGGAATTACAGGCGGATTTACAAGGAGCGGCGAATTTACAAGCCGGCCAAGAGTGGCCTTTCCTGTTCGCCGATGCCCGGCACCGAGCCCTGAAATCGTTGGAAAGTACCGAAAAAGCAGACCGCGGCAGAGCACAGCCCGAAAGAAACGGCTCCGATTATTTCGAACACGTCCGGCGCGGCGCTAAGATACAAAAGTCGCGCCCGCGAACCGTAGCCTGAGAGCCCGTTTCGCTTAAGAAATGATGAATTCGCCACTTTGCTTCCTCGTATTTCCTCGCCATTCTCCGCCTCGGCCCTTTGAAAATGCTGCTGCGGAAGGACCTTTCGAGATTCAAGAAATTCATCACCGCTGGACGTTCAAATAAATACACGAGTCTTCTAGTTATAAAAAATGTTCCAGTTTATTTACGTTCACTGAATTGTTCGAATAAAAGGTTTCGCATAAACACGGCACTCCTTTACGAGTTCTGTCTCGTCTCGGCGAAAGTGACTACAATGCCGAGACCGTAATTGCTCAATTTATTGTCGTGATTATTGTAATTCGAGACCGACGATCGCAAGCGAACAACGCGAGCACCAATTAAATCTGAATTGAACAGAATCGCAGAGGCCTCACGAAAATCTCGCCGCGCCGCGAGCTTCTTCGTACACGAGCGAGCCGGATTTCTTTTTTAATAAACGACTGTTAGCCCATAAAAATTACATCGCAGCGAGTCAAACACGATCACTGTAATGGCTCACTTTATCTCCGAGGTTATTGTAATTTTGTAAACGCCGAACGTGCGGCCACCATTAAGCCGACATAACGCGAGACATTAATAATGAATTTCATTGTTTCGTTTTTTCAATTCTGCGCCTCGACGTCTTAACGGGAGAGACGCTTCGAGAACTTACTGTGTAACAATGCTATTGTATCGGTTATAGAGCCGTTTCTGCGTGATGGCTACATCTTCCCGTAATTATGAAAATGGTCTGTCATAATTGAAAAAAAATGAGTTTATCAGTTATTTATTATTTAATTTAATTGAATGTAATTTTTACGATATTGTCAAAAATGAGTTCATTTTAGTTTAATTCCACAAGAAATATGTGACTTAGACCACTTTAATGGTTATGGACTTCCTTTTAAGGAATTAGATATTTTTCAATTGGATGGTCAAGAAAAATATCAAGATAGATGTAGATCGTCAATAAAAATGCGAGAACTTAATTAATATCGATTCTACCACGATCAACTGAATGATCTCGAACGAAATAAATAACAACTGCTCCAACTAGTGAAGTAAGATACAAATTGTGAGCTATGCGAGGGTTTTACAGGAAACGGTATGAAATTTTAATAGATACGGCACCGGTCCCGTGAAAAATAGCCGATTTGATGTCGCTCGGAGTATACGGGCAACCGTTTCGGGTAGGTCCATCGCGAGAGATTATCGAGCATAAAATGAAATTTCACTTTCAGCCGCAATAAAGTCGCAGATGTACTGGAAGTTCGAGGCTCGGTGCCGCGATGGCCGGGCATAAATCGACGTTAAACGATGGGGGCAGGGCTAAAAATTTTGTCAATAAAATCTCCGGTTTTTGTTTTTCGTTCTTCCGTTTATCGGATGAGTGCAAAAGGAAGCGGTCAGCAGAGAGCCATAAGAATTACTGGAAGACAACAAGTCTTTATCATCATATCAGCGTACAGGATCCATCTCCGAAGTTATGGCCACAGTTCCGGAAACAGCCTGTATAATTGATTGGCAAAACCGCTTGTGTTTTATCTTGAAATCGGAACTTTTGCACTCGTTCAATATTTCGTTCTGCGGCGCGCGAGACGTCGACATTGTCGCGGCGAACACCCAGTATAGTCGCGGGCGTCCTAAAACAACAATGGAGGCATTAAGATGATCTACGGCCAAGTCGCTTGACCCTCTCTGATTCAAAAAAGGTGTTCGAATCCACTCCGCAACGAAAGGGAGAAATAGAACAATTCGGTCGGATAGAGCGAGAGAAAGAGAGGTATCCGAGCGGCCGAAAGAAAAAGGGAGAGGGCACCGGCCTGCTCGTTTGTGTGGGTGTCAGCTTAATGTTCTCGGCCCGGTTGTGTTTGTGGCCATCGAACGACTCAAGTGTGAGTCCAGCCTTTAACCGTCTTCTATATGCGCGCGCGTGAGCGTATTTTTGGGCCTGATTAAATATATATTAGGAGTGAGAGAAGGGCCGGGGGAAGGGACCACCTCGCGGCAGGGGGTGTGGTATTTTTTCAAGAGAGCAAGCAAGCAAGTAGAGGTATTCGTCGGCGAAGGGTGCGGTCCAACGATGGTACCAAAGTCGTGATCGAACATGACTCTTAATGACGCTTTTTTTCTCGGTGCGACCAGCGCCTCGTTTCTCGCGTCAATGGCTCCAGCCGATCCGAAATTAATCAAGATTTCGCGGAATTAAAGTGCTGGACACGTGTATCACTCGGGAACATTTCCGTTTAAACGGCTCATCGTTACAGTGATTATTACACAAGTTGCCCCTTCCATTTTCGTAAATCAGTTTTGGAATAATTGTGCACGATGTCTGCGAATAACTTTTTTATAATTGTACCAAATGATTTGATGTTTTGTAAGCAATTAGAAGCATTGGTTTAACATGTTAATTATGTGCAAAAAATATTTTCTAAAAATACAATTGATCAGGGTACATGCAAAAATAAAAAAAGCATTTTTTTAAAACTTTTTTATTTGGGCCCTTAATAAAAATTTAAAATATATGTTTTGTAGATGTATAGTAGTTACACACATGCTGAACATTTCATCGAAATCGGTTGACGAAGGAAAAAACGACACGCATCGAAAGATGTACGATTCTGTGGATTTCAAGCAGAAACTGATCAAAAGTTGTGTAAAACTACGACTTTCACCTATTCTAACCGCTTGTAGCTCGTGTGTATGTCAGTCGATTTTTATGAAATTTTCAGCAGGTGTGCAACTACTATAGATCTACAAAACACATATTTTAAATTTTTATCGAAGGCCTAAATAAAAAAGTTTTAAAAAGTGCCTTTTATATTTTTGCATGCAGCCTTGTAAATTGTAATTTTTAGAAAATATTTTTTGCACATCATTCAGTAAACCATTGCTTCAAGACATCAGGTCATTTGGTATAATTATAAAAAAATTATTCTGTTTTAAAGGGTGTACGCAGACTTATTTTACTGACAAGGGAACATATTCAAATGCGAAAATCCGATTTTGATGAAACTTATGGGAGCTTATAGTTCTTTGAAAAATATTTGACACGTGTTTTTCTAATCGGCAACCATCCACTTTGAAGGGATGAAAACAGCCCTCAAAGTTGAGGGTGAAAACCATATTTTTTGAGATATCTCGGAAACCAGAGGTCGAAAAAATTTGAATTTTTTTTTAAATTGTGTGTTTTTCAATGGGAAATGTAGTCGCGCAAGAAAATTTTAACAAAAGTTTTTTGTTTAAACAATATATTATGGTATATATAGGGTATGTGATCTTTGATCCAAAATAGGGGATACATGTTTCAGGATTTTCTTTTTTTTTTTGCCTTTTAACAATAATTATGCATAATGGAAGATAGTCTTGCACCTGGCGTGTGGAGGAATTCTGGCTTGTTTTATCGAAATATAAGCATTTAGTATGAATGTATATAGTATTTTAGACAATACCACTGGATTATATGTCGTTTATTATTTTATCAGTAGCTAAAGAAGGTGGCGCAGGTAGCAGCGTGACGCCAGGTGCAAGACTATCTTCCATTATGCATAATTATTGTTAAATGGCAAAAAAAAAGAAAATCCTGAAACATGTATCCCCTATTTTGGATCAAAGATCACACACCCAAGTTTACATTAAAATGAACTAACAATAAATAAGAGAAACTGCAAAAAAAATCAAATTTTTAATATATTGTTTAAACAAAAAACTTTTGTTAAAATTTTCTTGCGCGACTACATTTCCCATTGAAAAACACACAATTTAAAAAAAATTCAAATTTTTTCAACCTCTGGTTTCCGAGATATCTCAAAAAATATGGTTTTGACCCTCAACTTTGAGGGCTGTTTTCACCCCTTCAAAGTAGATGGTTGCCGATTAAAAAAAACACGTGTCAAATATTTTTCAAAGAACTATAAGCTCCCATAAGTTTCATCAAAATCGGATTTTCGCATCTGAATATGTTCCCTTGTGAGTGTATCTGTGAAAAATGTACAATAAAAAATGTTATTTTTCATTATTTCTTTATGAAACTTCAGCTAGCACTATCGTGACATTTTTCTGATTAAAGTGATACCAAACATCACACAGTTCGGAGTACATTCGCCTGCTCGATTGACAATTCAGTGGAGCCTCAATTATCCGAATCAATTACTACACAAAACAGGAAAGATTTAATCTGAAATTTTACCTAGGTAACTATTATCGAAACCAGTTCGGAAAATAGAGCATCCGCGTTATCGTGAATTGAACAATCAAATACGAACCGAATTGCGTCGTGTTTGGTCTCATTTTGATCAGAAAATTGTGACGAAGATGTGGTTAGAAGTTTCATAGAAAAATAATGAAATAGTTCCATGAGCACAATCATATATACTATCATTATAAAATGAGACAATCGACGATGTATCGACCGGGAGTCGAGATTCCAGCGGTAGAATGAACGAGACTACGGACCCTGGTGACAGGAAGTGTAGTGATACCGTTTCCGTAACGTTTCGTGTCGGATCGATCGCGACTGTGATTGATAACGGATCAAACAACGCGCCTTCGGTAAACAGTAATTTCATTGGCTGTACACATTCAGGCCCCCGAGCTCCGTATTCAAAGTTTGTTTTCAGCGTAGGAGGGATTGAATGGCGAATCATCAGGTCGTGAGATGTTCTTAATTAATCACTCACGCTCAATAACGAGAGATAGAGCGAGAAAAGAGAGACAGTGAGAGAGAGGGACTTGAATGCATCGACGATGATTGTGAGGATTATCCGTTCGTCCGAGCACATTAATAATTAGGAGGGAAGAGATAGAAGGACAGAGAGGAAGAATGAGTTAGTGGCGTCGCTGTTATTCAGCGTTGATTTGATCAGCCCGTCTGAGATTCGTCTCTTAGGCGAAGATACGCGACGTAGACGAAGGGAAACAATTATCGAGGGGTTGTATGCGCTTCGGAGCTGCAGAAAATTCTCCGAGCCAACCAAGCGCTTCTCGATCGATACAAAGATTTCTATTAAGCAGACAAAGAATTTTTATGAAAGCGTTCTAGGAACTCGCCGAGTGAACTGTGTGAAATATCAGTGGTAAGCATCGCTTTTATTAGACAGGAAAGGTCATCCAGCTAGGATTACAATGTCTGATTTTATTTATAATTTTTGTAAACGTTATGCAACACGAAACTGTTTCAATTTCCACCATAATTGTAACAATAGCATTTGATGCGAGGGTCTCGGAGCTCGGTAAGCAAAGAATTACACGGTAAACTTTCAATGTACTCCTGAATGCACACAGTTACGGCCGTGTAGTCACGGAGTGAGCGGTTAAGATCTTCGTTAATTATCGTCATTTATAATTTTCCCTTCCCGCGGCCTCTCTTCCCACTGTCATGGATCTCGAGGGAAGGGGAAGAACAAGAAGAGAATCTGCCCCTTCCTTCTCTTTTTCTCCGGGTTTAATATTTCAAATAAATGCGTGCATTAGCGCGCTATCTCGCCGTGATCCTCCGTTGACTATTAACAACGTCGGCCGAGTCACTATTATGACTTATCTGACTAGGGACCGGGGATACAATGAACCTCCCCGGGCTTCTTTCTCTTTCCCCCCTTACTATCTTCAGCCGCGCAACATTCTTTCGAAGACGACGTGATTAAACAATGCAAATATTTCATTGTACGTCTTTTGGATGCGATCAACTTTTTATTTCATCTTCAGATTAAACAACAATTTCTTACGTCTCTTACGTTTCTTCATCTGAAAGTTACTTCCGTTTGCTTTTATATTTGCGTTCGATGATTCGTCGGATAGCTGAATATTTTCCCGGGCACCCGGTAGCACGATAATGACTGATGTCCAACGAACGCGATTAGGATATCCAGCTCGTAAAAGAAGCTACCTGCTGCAGGGTTTCCGCCGATACTCGTTCGTCGTGTCTTTCATTTTCGAGCATTCTGGCCGAGTCCTTACTTTCTTATCGATGGTTGTCGTCCCTTATTAATGAGCCGAAGATAAATTCGGAGACGCGACACCGTCATCACTACTTGGGAGGGCACCTTCCTCATATTTCTAAACGGAGAGAAGCGAAATCGTACTGTACGATGACCTACATCGTCCCTCCTAACGATATTCTCCTGCTCTTTAATGACACCGTCAAACTAATGATCAATCCAATATCCTGCTTACTCTCTTGCTCCAGTACCATTCAGACACAATTTCCTATTTGTCTGTTGCTTTTTCGCCAGATAATTAATCGAGTCCCATTATATGGAATACGAGACGCAAATGGAAGACTTCGTAGTGATCGTATGATTTAATAATGAAGAATCATGTAAGATATTGTACACGCATACAATAATGTTTTTGACATTCTTCCGATTAAAACGAGACCAAACATGACACGAATCGAAACATATTTCTTCGTTAGCTTTCACATTAAAGTAGAGATGTGCAAGAATTGAGGAAAACTTGAACGCTTATGGACCCTGCCGGGAAGGTGTCCGTGAATGATAGCGAGGACCTTGTTGTTCCACGGTTGCATCCCGTCGGAGAGTTCAGCCGCACGGAGACCTTGATACAATGACTCGGAAAAAAGGGGCGACGACGAAGACAACTGATACAATATTCATTTACTGGTACGTGTGCCTATGTTTCATAATGTCACGGTGGAAAGCGAGCAAAAAGAGACAGATGAAAGAGAGTTGCATTCAAATGAAGGAATGCCGGGGGCGGCGGGGTGCAGGAGGGGGAGGATAGGTGGGACCCCGGGATGACACTTCTCTTAGGTGATTTATACTCGTTGGTCGAATGACCATCATCTCGTGGAAAGATCTACAGGATCTCTCCCGGAGTCGCTTAGTTAGACTTTGGCCGAAGGATAGTTAGCTCCTAGGATGGCGAAAAAGAGTAGTGTACAAGAGAGCCTCGACGCGTAATGGGTGCCTTATGTAACACGAAACATATAATTCCGTGGTACTTTCGTTATTTGCGGCTAACACTATCATTCGTTTAAGCGTCGATGATCATTCCGGGGTTTATGAGCTCTCCGAGTCCCCTGACCTGGCTAGATCCATTGAAAGAATTGTGCCGGTAGTGTAATATTTTCAATTAGTAAATTGCGACGCTTTATGCATCGAGGTCGGAATGAAATATTCCGAAAATTAGCTGACGTATAAGGTGAAGTGCCCTTTGCCTGGACAGCATGTTTTTCTATTTTAAATTTTATCACTTTAAATAAACAAAAACGATTTCTTAAGAGTTTTAACATACAGTTCAGAGTTTGTAAAGTAATTTAAAATAAAAAAATCATTGTTTAGGTTAATATCTTAATTGTATTAACAAGAATAATTCAAACCTATAGTTGGACATATTAAATACAATTTAAGCTAGTACCTGGACAGAAGTAAAGCCTATATCCGGACAAATTCAATTTACGAGTTGATCGAGCGAACATAACCTAAAACGTTGGTTGGTGGCGCTGTTGCGCATGACGAATAGAAGATGCTTTGCGTAATATGTAGTATTCTTATCATAGATTATAGTATTCTATTATTTAACCAAATATATATTTATTTTCATTTACTGTTTTAATAAAACTTGTCATAATACAACTTTTAAGGTTAGGTAGTAATACTGATAGATTTAAGATGTAAACACAAAGTATTATTAACGTCACAACCGGAATACATTTTCTACATACGTTATTCAAGCTAATAGAAGACTAATTATACGTACATGTAGTTAAATAATTTGCAAACAATGCGTTGATTTTATTCACAAACACGTGTCCGGTTTCAGGCGTAAGCACATTGCGTATAAGCTTAGAGTGGGACAGCTACTGTCATCGCGTCCCAGTATGGAGTACTTATATTTGAAAACAGTCCTAATCTTGGACATCTAATATTTGGATTAATAATTATTATTTACGTTAAGTTTGATTGCCAATTTATTTTAAAATATCAATATCATTATGCGTGATAATTATTTTTTGTCTGAGGGCTTAAATTATATCTTTTTTTCTAACAAAAGTACGAACTACAAATGCACATGATTCGCATGTAAATAGACTATTTTGTATACTGTTTTCAGATGAACTTTGAATTCATTTTTAAATTTCAATTGATGTCTCAATGAAATAATATTCACACCTACTTGTAGCTAAGGCCTCAGAATATATAATATAATTATTTAATCTCTTGATTACTGATTTTACTATGAAAATTCAATTGTCCAGATTTAGGTATCCCTTTGGACTGTCCAGACTTAGGGCACTTCACCTTATCTGAGCACGCGGAGTGGTCGAAAAAGTGTCCCACGAGCGCTCAAGGGGAAGTAGCAAAAATCCGGTTGGCGCTACTCGAGACTAGCGACGCCACTTCCGTTTATTTCTCTTCCCGTCTACTTCCTGGCGTTAAAACACTAATCCCTATCCAACCACTTGCAAGTCGAGTAGCTATTTACACAGTTAATGCGAATACTCGCGCGTGTACTTACCCTCGCGGTAGAATGGGAAAAGTAGCTTCGAGCTAATGCCAGTGTATTCGCCGTGCTATTTTAACATTATTTGCGTCGACGAATATGCACTTAGCATTGTCACCGTGCTAGCAGTTGAAACCATGTACAAACTGCTGTACTAATTCGTTTGCTGCGTCGAGGAACGTACAATGCGTGTCACTCGTCTTCTTGTTTGCTCCGTGTACATCATCGAGCGTACGTGATTTCTGACGAACGCATTATTTTTCATATCGTTGTAATAAATAAGCAGAAGAACCCGCTTGAATGCTCATTAGACGGGTGTGAATTGCTGAATATTGCAGAAGAATAGAAAGCGGATGTTTACTAGAGTATAAAGCCGTCCGTAAATTATACAGATTGCGAAAGTGACAATATCTTGCATTATGAAAGTTTAAAAACCATAAATCTTTACGCTCGATTTGTGATCATTTTTCGCCAGCGGACATGCTTCCGTGATAATTCGTGAAAGTTCTCGAGAAAGTTACGAGAAATTAGAGGAAAATCGTTCTGCGGTCAGGATCTCGCGTATTGACTACACGCATCATTGATTATTAATTTCAGCTCTTTCGCAGGTCGTACCGTGTTTGCGATAAGCCTATAAACATTTTATCGCTGACTAATTTACTTGGTGATTAATGGAGTTTTAAATCAATAGAGCATAATACAAGCTCTTAATGCCTGGTCCATGCGTAACTGCCCTCAATCTATCATCGTTATATGCAAATCTAATGATTATCTCGGAGAAATAGATCTGTAACATCGGATTTCTATCATTATTAAGCATTGGTAAATTACGACAAGATTATGAAGCGATATTATTTACACGAATTATTGCAAACCTTATGTAAGAACACAGATGGATTCGAGATATAATTAAAAAATATTATTCGTAGTCCTTCATAAATCCTTGAATTTTCCACCTGAATGGCGACAAACCGGAGTGACATAGAAATTAATTTTCTCTCTTAATATTCTTTTTTATTGAGAAAATCTCAGAAGAGTATACAGAACGAGTAGCATCTACAGACTAAACATGAGTGTGTTCCACTATTTTGTTCCCCATTTTGGTTTCCCTTAAACACAGGTTACAATTTTTTAGAAACGAGTGAATATTAAGGCAGACTTTAAGAATGTTCTGGAGGTACAATGGGAGACAAAAGTACAAGAAATTCGAAATCCATCATATATATATTGGCTATGAAAGCCATTCATGAGTATATTTTTTTTTGGAGTTTCTAGTTGCGTTTTTTCAAGGTTTAAATTGGTTTTGAAGTGGAATTTTATGAATTCTCCATAAGAAGACGTCTTAAAATGTGCAAACTTTAAGTTGCTATAATTCTTAAACGGTGCAGTGAATCGAACCCAAACTTTGGTAATTGCATTAATTCAGTAAGAATTATATCTTGTCAAATTTTAAAAAATTTTGTTGCGTTTTTATACAGGGTGTCCCAAAATTCGTGAAAATCCCGGAAGTGGGAGGTTCCTGAGACCATTTGAAGCGACATTTTCCTTTGCAAAAATGTTGTCCGCGGCTTTGTTTAGGAGTTATTAACGAAAAACAGGGACCAATCAGAACGCGACCTAGACGCGAGTTGGCACAGTCGGCCCAGCGCGCCAACTGTCGATTGGCCGACTATGCCAACTCGCGTCTAGGTCGCGCTCTGATTGGTCCGTGTTTTTCGTTAATAACTCCTAAACAAAGCCGCGGATAACATTTTTGCAAAGGATAATGTCGCTTCAAATGGTCTCAGGAACCTCCCATTTCCGGGATTTTCACGAATTTTGGGACACCCTGTATACTTCCAGAACATCCTTAACATTGGGCCCAGCCAGAAACACAGAAACGTTTAAAACGAAAATTTTAACTGAAAAAGTTTTTTCAGCAGTAATAATCTTTGAATATTATATAAATTGCACTGCCAAAGTTGCGTTCGACAGATTGAAAATAATATAACAGCATTTTTGTCATAAATGCATAAAATCTAAGTATAAATTTCAATGAGAGAAAATTTTCTTTCAGCAAGTAGAAGAAGAATTTTCAAGAAAAATCAGAGAGAGCTTTTGCTGTCGATGTTAGATTCCGAGGCGGCAGGTTTTAAAGACCGTTTTTCAGAACTACGTAAACGTTCGGCGGATTCGGAAAGGTCGTTTCACGTAGCAAAAGGCAGAGAGAGGCCTGATTTCACAGTCATCGGTGTGGGAAACACGTCGAGTTTGAGGCTAACGAAGCTGCAGGCATGTGTACACATAAAGTCGATGTTGAGAGATCGCGAACCGTGAATCAGAGAAGGAAGAAGAGGAGACGTGTACGAGTGGGACAGGACGGAAAGCGGAGGAGACAAGGCGTAGAGGAAGAAGAAGAAGAAGAAGAAGAAGAAGACGAGAGATGAAGAAGAGAAGAAGAAGGTGAAGAAGAGGAGAACCGGTGCCACCCTTCGAAACGGAGCCTTGTCTTCGTCTTCGTGGTGTGCAAGCTCGCGCGCCAACTCGCGAGGGTAAACAGACGAAATTATATCGAAGAAAAATTACCCCGAGATAATAGTGATTAATGATCTCCTGCCACGCGCGTGTGCGTGGACACGGCTGCGTATATGTGTGCGTGTGTACACTGGCTTGTGTGCGCTTGTCGGTACGTTGATGCCCGGTAAAATATGATACTTGCTAAACTCTACACCGTCCGCACCCCACCTCTATGGCTTTCGCCTGCTCTTTCTCATTGGCAAAACCGACTTGGCCATCTACCGTCCAGTTTGGCGACAGTCGCGAGCAAACCCGTGCGCTTGGACCGACCATCGGACCGAGCAGAGAGTGGAGGAATTGGCAGAGTGTAATCTTCCCTAATTAACACATTAAGACTAATCAGAACCAGTTGGGTTATTCTCGTCCGAGGGACCGCTCGCCTAGATTTAACGTTCCACCTAAATTAATTCTAATTATTACCGTGCCTCTGGCGAGTCCTATATTGGGAGCACGCAGCTCGTCGTTTCGCCAGTCGAAATCGCCTCAATTGGCCGGGCATTAATCTTCTTCGTCTGCGAACACTTTGTTTCAAAAAGAACCAACCTTCGCCGGACTAATTACATCGTTTCGTGAAATTCGAGCCGTCTGACGCGGCCCGACCGATTTCAGTATATCAACCGATCATGGTCCCGACGAAATTCCTACTCCCGTGAGAGGAGTCGAATTTTTTCATCGAAATCGTCTCGAAACGTACGCAACCCTCAGCCAATGAAACAAACAGCTACTTAGAAATAAATCTCCCTCTGTTCCGTGTGCGAGCGTCGCTCTCTCTCTCTCTCTCTCTTTTTCTCGTGATAATTAATAATCGTCGGAAGATCCTTTGTACACACGAACGAGTTTCCGAGAGGCCTTCGTGGACGAGCATAATAGCGACCATACGAAAAAATGAGAGCTGAAGATCACCGTCGAGATCTGACCCGAGATAGTTGGCCGGGCCTTATACATTCAAGCGTGCCGGAGGAGCGAGTATATCTCTACCTATGTAAAACACGTGCCCAGAAAATATTTAAACCAGTTCCCTCCTCACTCTCTCCCTCTCCTTTTCCCTCTCCCTCTCTCGAGCTAACTCCACTTCGTTCTCTCTCGCTTCCTCTCTCGGTCAGTCATTGTCATTGACAATTCAGTCGCGGAACGTTTGTTTTTACCACGCGAAACGATAGCCACCCTTGCATCGAGCTGCTTTTATTTGTCGCGTTATTTACAATCGTGCTCGTAAGACTTATTCCTAGCTGAATTATGCCGCGATCGTGTTGCACATACATTTCGTACGTGATTTGTTCTACTGATTGCATCAAATCACAGTAATTTCCAACGTGATCGCTGCGCCACTGGATCAAGTTATGAGTTCGGTATTCAGAGAAGCGGAATTTTCTAAAATTATTTTTTATGACAGTGAAGTTAACGTCTAACATTTTTAAATTCTTCTCTGATGGAAATCCAGAATCGAAGGATTACAGAAATCTATATACTCGAAGTGGTTGATGTTAAATAAGACTTTTGATTGTGCTCGTTTCGCTGCATCGTTTTGCTGCAATTGTCTCCGAAAATTGATCGCGGACAGACACGAATATTGTTAGCAGATACAGAATTCGTCTCCATAGTTGCACAGCTTGAAATTAGTAACGTGATTGCAGATAGCAATGGACACGGTCTGTGATGGTTTCGCTGAGTGACGGTTCGCTGCTGTCTTGTTCCATCGCATTCGCGCGTCATTATCCTTTTTCTCTTGTTGCGTCCAGGCCGAACCTCACCCATGCATATCCTAAACTATCATTCGGATTATTTATTGCTGTATTTATCTTTGTTCCAATAACATTTCCAGCAATCATCGAACTCGATCAATTTCGAAACTGAGGAAAATTAATTCTTCACGAAAAGTCAAAGAAGAATCTCTGAAAATACTTTGAATCTTAACATTTTAAAATACATTCAATTTATTCAAATATGTATAATTTATAAATTTGTGGACGCATATTAAGCTTCAAAGTATTTTCAGAGATTCTTCTTTCACGTTTTCTGGATAATTAATTTTCGTTCAATCAAGATTTACAATGAAACTTACGAATATTCCACAAGATTTCTCTGCTTGATCTTTCTAAATGGTCAGTTGACCATTGATTAAATTTAATCACGAGCGATATTGTTAATATTCCTCAGGTGATTGATACAATTCGAATCATTATGCAGCAGCCTACGTGTCATTTGCACTAGACGATCATAATTAACGTTATCGCTCTCACGAGACATTCCTGGATGAGTGCAGAAAGAGGTCACCATTGTACAAGTTATTGAGATCAAAGATCGCGTAAAAGAATGTACAAAATATTTATTTAATGGTAAATTACTTCAAAACTTTGCATCACTGTCTTGAAATAACGTATAAAGAACAGTAAATTGATTGAAATGGGACTTGCTCACAATGGACTAACGACCATTTGCGTAACACATCTTCAAAATATCACTGTTGTCCTAAATTCCATTTCCTAATAGAAAAAAAACATTTTTTTCAATGCATTGTAAACTTTACTTAACGGCGTTCCCGAAGGAAAAATACGCAAATAATGGAAAACATTACATCAGATCTGTTTCATGTATCATAATAGAGTAAGTATTTAATACGCTGCATACTCTAGCAGTTATACAACCTAACGATGCCGGAGTTCAGCTTCCATAAAATTGCACTTTTCCGATGACAGATAATCGTTTGTCATTATATTCAGCGGGACAGATGCATCTACCAATTTTTCGCTGATCATCATAGAAAATTAATAGAGAATATATTAGTGGCATAACAATTAGGTACGTACTATTAGAAAATTGAAATTAATCAATGCACCTCGTTCTTCTACTACAAACTTGTACCTGGCGCTATAATTTTCGACGCAGAAGTGTACCGCCTGCCATCTATTGGGAGATTTACTAACTAGTTTCTTCCATAGAAAAACCTCCACATTTACCACGCGCACATTTTATTACAAGAAATAAAAATCATACTCCGCAAACATACAATTAGAAATAGTCGTCACTATTAAATAACTTTTTACGTATTCCTGTGATGTTTATAGTTTCATCTATAACTCTCTCCCAAATGACTATTTTGCATCACAAAAAACATTTGAAAAAATGTTTACAATTCCACGTTCAATTAATGTTCACAATTTCAATCAAATATAATGTAACAAATTAAGACATTCAGTGGAAATTTCATTATTAACTTCTTTTTATCAAACATCACTCATGTTCTTACAATATTTTGAAAAATTTCAACAATATGTTTAACGATATGCAATGCTTAATTTCGAGTTCACTGTTCCAATTTAATAACTCTTCCATTGTGATCTATTAATAAAGTGTATATTCAGTTCACTCTCATTCCGGATGCATCGAGACTTAGCAATATTTAATCAGCTCTCGGTGTATAAAAGCTCTTCATTAAGGGAGAAATATTACGAAGTCTGTTGAAAGCTATTTCTTTCAACGACAGCTATTTCTTTCGACTTTTTAAGGGTCTCGGACATAAAAAGAACCAGTGACGTTTCTGAATAATTTCTTGAAACCGCGAGGAATGGTAGCCTGCCATTAAAAGCTAGGACGCGAAAGACGTTTTAGCCAGATAAATATTTGAAACGTTCCCTGACAGTCTTGAGAGGTTCATTACGAAGGATTACACGACTCATATCGAGGACTTAGAATTCTCCTTTCGCGCGGCGAGACATGATCGCAGTCTTTGAAACTGATTCGAGCGTAGGAAATTAGTTCGCTGAGCTTTCATTCCTGAATTTTCAATGTTCCCCGTAATCACCCTCTTCTAAATAGCTCCTTTCAGAAACGTTTCCAATCTGAAGTCTATTCATTAAATGTTTCTCCTAGGTATTACTTGAATATTAATTCACTGCTAACATTTTCACTCGATTTTGCACTACGTTTATGCTGTTTCTCATGTAAACCGATCTTTCTTGCTATCATTTCACAAATGAAATTCACTCTTTTCACTTTAGCTGCATAATGCATCAAATCCCGAAGTGTAAATTCCACATTTTCATTCGGTAGAATAATGTGCAATCGATTTCACAATGCATACGTTTTATATTATTGAATTACTACCGTCTCTCACATTATAACCGGTCCAAAAAATATCTGGACCTAATATTTACGTTAACTATGAGAATGAGTCATTCGTATAAATATATAGCTTTACAGAATACATCGTAATAAGCATTGTCCATCGAAGTTACGATGGAATTATGCATCGTGTAAGTTGTAGTCGCGTAATCGGAAGATTCTTACGTCAATTGAATGCGAAAGTCGGCCGAAAAACCGTGGATATGCTTCATCTCGTTTTAGCCAACCCGGATTCATGTTAACATGACATTGTTCGGTAAGAATGCCGGGAAGTCTCGTCATTACACGATACCCGATGCACGCCGAATATTTAATACATCGCCAAAACCATCTATTAGCTCACGGCGGACGTTGTCGTGCTCGGTGCACACTTTTTCATTTCTTGAGATGGTGATATGCATGCCCCGATGCAGCATATACCCGAAAGTAAATGCGCAAACGGTATTACGACGAGACCGTATGTACACATACACATATGTGGGCCTCGAATTCGACACAGCTAAAATTAGCATCGACGAATGCTATAGGACAACACCGTCCGGGTAATAGGCATTTAAGGTTTAATGTATGCATTGAAAACTATTAGGTATTCAAATACTCAGATTGTATTACGCTACACTATAATATCAGACTTCCTCCACCGACTGCCTTCGGCGAAATTGCCACTATTATTCTTATCATATTTTATTTATTAGCCAGCGTTGACCTTAATCCACTTTAATCGTATCGATAGACGCGTTCGTGAACCGTGATTCTACCGCACGGAACCGGAACATTTATAGACTGCGAATTCGCGTTGCCACTTTTCCAGATGTATATTATATATACAGATAATATACAGGGTGGTCCACGCAACTTGCACACCTATAATAACTTCCGAAGTATACGTTGCACGAAAAAGTTTTGTGTACAGAAGTTGCATGGTCTGAAGGGGTACATTATGTAGTGTATTTAATTTTTTTACAGGTGGACGCGTAAAGGACATATGAAGGTCAACTACGTTTTTTTAAATGGAATGAGGTATTTTTTAATACATCAATCGATGCAGCTGGGCATTCGTTATAAAAAAGTACTTATCTTAAAAATTTTCAGAAAGCGGAAGCAACGTAACGGAGTCTGTTAATTCTTTTCCGATGTTTTTGCATGAAATCCGCAATCCGAAAGTGATTGGATAAGCCGTGCATTAGCGTGCACGGCGTTCCTTTGAGTTCTTTCTGCGAACGAGAAAACAACAGCGACGAAGTTAATTAAGTTCTGGTGGGAGCAACTTTGTAGGATTTTAATAGTTCTTGCCCTGTCGGATGATATCGATTCGTAACGAAGCCTGAGCGGCGAATATCAAACATTGATTGCGCGTATCCTGGTAGTAATTTTAATTAACACGTGTTGCAAGAACCCTGCATGGAACTCTAATACCGAAGGACGTCGATTCTTGGCGGAGGCCTTTGGTTCCACGAGAGCTCCGATTCGATTCGCTGTTACAAAACTCGTTACACGACGGCCGGTGTACCGAGGCTTCTTACAAGACAGTGGCCGTGCTCGGCGTTGAAGAAGGCGTTTCGCTTCATTAGCGATAAGCCCTTTTTCCTCTTCATTACTGTACCGACGAGTTTTTCTGCGCTGTTCGTTTTTGACTTCACCCGCCTCGCGACTTTATGGACCCTACGCGCATTCTTTCTTGATCGTTTAAAACCAGGTGCAGCGCTATCATTAAGGATAAATCATATTTGAGGGATGTAACGGCCGAATGTTTGCGATGAACGTAATGCACTTACAAGATCTCGTTACTCATGGCCTTCCACAGTTTCATACCGCGGCTCCAGACGTTCCCTGACGACTTCCAGCTTCTTGTCCGACATTCTGCATAACTCTGTTAATGCTTTCAACTTCGCATTGAATCTTTCTTCCAACCGGACGCAAAATGCTTATCAAACTCGTGTAAAAAGAGAATGGAATTTTTGTAAAATTCATGTCGAATTAAAATCGAGTGAAAACGGTAATGGAAAAAATGTCTTATCTGAATTGCAACAAACTGCAGTGAAACTGAAAGAACCCCGCACTAATAATATAGAAAATCTATCCTGGTAAAATCAGTTGGATTTTTTATATGCTGTAGCTTATCATCTACTGAACAAAAGATGGACACTCAATAATGAACAGTTATCGAGTTATAATCAGTAGACTGCGGATTTTATGCATTTATGACAAAAATGAACAGGTGTAATTCAAAACAGGAGAAAGATTAAAACAATTTAACAATGCCGATATTCTATTTTTAACATATAAAATTATTAATGAGGAAAATAAGGTTTTATTTAGCTTCTATAGCTTGCAATCGATGTATAAAAATTCTATTTTGCATAAAGATCCGCAGTCTAATAGTCAGTCAAACATGACAAATTCGAGCTGCTGAATACTCAAATCAGAGACCACACAACATAATCCAAATGATAGTAATACATAATAAGATCATGTTTTTATTAATCCACACACACACACGCACACAAATACATACACACACACGGTTTGGAGTCAAAAAAACTACGGGTGTGACAAACCGTGGGGTCCTTATCTCTGCTGTGACACGCAAAGGTTTTCATGAAAGATTTCTGTTCACAGACCTTTTCAAGGTCATTCAAATTTCAAAAACGATTGCACCACCTAACAGATTTTGTAAAACCCTACTAAGGTGAAGTGCCCTAAGTCTGGACAGTCCAAAAGTGATACCTAAACCTGGACAATTGAATTTTCATAGTAAAATCAGTAATTAAGAGATTAAATAATTATATTATATATTCTGAGGACTTAGCTACAAGTAGGTGTGAATATTATTTCATTGAAACATCAATTGAAATTTAAAAATGAATTCAAAGTTCATCTGAAAACAGTATACAAAATAGTCTATTTACATGCGAATCATGTGCATTTATAGTTCGAACTTTTGTTAGAAAAAAAGATATAATTTAAGCCCTCAGACAAAAAATAATTATCACGCATAATAATATTGATATTTTAAAATAAATTGGCAATCAAACTTAACGTAAATAATAATTATTAATCCAAATATTAGATGTCCAAGGTTAGGACTGTTTTCAAATATAAGTACCCATACTGGGACGCGATGACAGTAGCTGTCCCACTCTAAGCTTATACGCAATGTGTTTGTGAATAAAATCAACGCATTGTTTGCAAATTATTTAACTACATGTACGTATAATTAGTCTTCTATTAGCTAGAATAACGTATGTAGAAAATGTATTCCGGTTGTGACCTTAATAATACTCTATGTTTACATCTTAAATCTATCAGTATTACTACCTAACCTTAAAAATTGTATTATGACAAATTTTACTAAAACTGTAAATGAAAATCAATATATATTTGGTTAAATAATACAATAGTATAATCTATGATAAGAATACTACATATTACGCAAAGCATCTTCTATTCGTCATGCGCAACAGCGCCACCAACCAACGTTTTAGGTTATGTTCGCTCGATCAACTCGTAAATTGAATTTGTCCCGATATAGGCTTTACTTCTCTCCAGGTACTAGCTTAGATTGGATTTAATATGTCCAACTATAGGTTTGAATTATTCTTGTTAATACAATTAAGATATTAACCTAAACAATGATTTTTTGATTTTAAATTACTTTACAAACTCTGAACTGTATGTTAAAACTCTTAAGAAATTGTTTTTGTTTATTTAAAGTGATAAAATTTAAAATAGAAAAACACGCTGCCCAGGCATAGGGCACTTCACCTTATTTTTGTTTCAAACGTTTTTCCAAAAAATAAATACTTCCCGAGATTTGAGTATTCGACAGCTCGAATTCGTCATGTTTGACTGATTATAACTCGATAACTGTCCATTATTGAGTTGTGTGTCCATTACATCTTTTGTTCAGTAGATGATAAGCTACAACATACGAAAAATCCAACTGATTTTGCCGGGATAGATTCTCCACATGATTAGTGCGGGGTTCTTTATATTTTATATTTTAAATTAGACCTACTCATTCCTGTCTTAAATGCATAAAATCCGCAGTCTAATGATAAAGTATCGCATTGGCAAGTAGTTGTGTGAATAAAGGCGTGATCGATGCTGAAAGATAATATAATTGGTGCGTGGAAAAACGGGAGCGTATCGAGCCTGGAATCGGTCGTTGGGCTGACAACAAAGAATCGCAGAGGCTGCGGTAAGTGTGTCGAGTGGTGTCGACAGTCGAACGGAACATCGACGCTGTCCGGCAATTAATTTCGCGGGGTTTCGGCGAACGGGCTAGAAGAAGAATCGTCGGAGGGATTCCTGAAACCGAGAAGCGATATCGGATCTGGCCCTTTTCTGAAAGCCGCTCTTTTCCGCCCGATGCCGATCTAATTAATAACGGATCGGCGCCTGATCCCTTGCCTCCTGTCCCGGGCTCCTTCCACCTCTCTTGCCATGGTCCCTCCTCGCCTCGTGCTCTTACACAGTTAGGTCCCGTTCGCTAGACGGCGGTGCTTCGATTTAAATTGAAACGTTCGAAACAAAGGAATAGTGGAGAGCGCAACGAAATTAAACAACCTGCAATATCTCGACCAGACTGTGCCACCCCACAAAGGCGCGTTCACACCCGATTAGGCAGGAGGTCCACATGCTCAGGAGTGATAGGGGTGGGTCGTCGGATGAATCTATCTGTCGGTAACGCAGGAATGTCTAATAACGAGCGTACCTCTCGCATCGGCAGGCCACTTCGTGCATCGACTTGAATTCACCGAAAGAGATAGGAATTGCGCCGACACGCATGCATATGTCGGATTCCGATAAAAATGAAGTTTTACGCCGGCTGCTCTGGACCCGTACCTCGACCTCTAAACGTTCCTCCAGCGCGTGCCTTTCGCTCGTCTACATTTCCAAATACACATGTAAAAATTTCATTAATGCGCTGAGGAATGACCTCATTGTAATGTTTTTCAATAAAACTACAGATACGTGGAAAGATAACAGGTGCCATGGCGTTGCTCGCGCCGACAGCATGGATCTGACTAATCGCAGGGTGAGAGAAAGATACAAAGGATGTGGATAATTACATTGTTTAATGATTGTACTATGGGCGAAGCAAACATCCGTTATGGCACATCATTCAGATGATTACCGCGGAGCTCCATCTATTAGTGGACGAGTCGACGCCTACCAGGCAACGGACCGTGCACAATTTCAGCGTGTATCGATGCAATTAGTACCTCCGAAACCAGAACGATAAAATCTTTCGAGCTTCTGGTTTCTCGTGCGCAGCCCAGCGCGACGTATCTATTGTCTATTGCGGCCGGTTTACACAGGCCGCGGCTAAATTGCACGCTTTTGCGAGAGCGATTAATTGTATCATCCGGAATCGGAGGCTAGAGAAATTAAAGTTAACTTCGCAATCAATCCGGAGGAAAGAAACGCGTCCACGGTTACGCGTTCGCTTTGTATAAGAAAAGTCGTTCTGCGAAGTGAGGATAAGAGAAACCGAGGAGGCGAGGAGTAGGGTCGAGGCGAATGAAAGGAAGCTGGGGTGGGTCAGATTCCAGGGGTAGAGTTTTTAATCCGGCGAGCCGACCCCCCCGTGTAATCATTCCGTTTTTAAATTAAAGAAATAAAGGAAAGATCCCGGCGTGATGGAAGGTGCGAGGCGACGACGGAACTCATTTGCACTTAAAAAAATGACGAGCCATAAAACTAACACCTGGGAGAACGCGGGAGAATCGACCGGCGACTCGACACGGCCGGGGGAGAAAGAGAACGAAAGCAAATACTTAGGAGGCTGACGAAAAAAGAGTTTCGAGAGAGGGACAACCGTTAATAAATGAACGCCTTGCTTTATCGGCCGGAAGCGATTCTGATCCCGACCATTTCCTCTTTCAAATCTTTAACGCTGTACCTGCCAACTCCTTTAATCGGATTCTTAATTGGTGCGATTTGCGCTACATTAAACCACCCCCCATCTCCGTCACTGTTTATGGTCATTAATGCGCCTAGGCATCTTTCGCAGTCGATTTCGCGCGTGCTCGCGAAATCTCGCCGGCTCGCTGCGAATTCTCACGTTTTATGGCTTCTGCAATCAAGCGGAAGGATACATTTCACACAGATTAATTAAGGATGCTTCTGCTTTATTTTCACTGTAAACATTTATAGGGTTGAAGTACGGATGTATGCGTGTATTGTATGTATGCGTGTTGATAGGCAGCCCTATATATGATTAAATTTATAAAATAGAGAATCGCAAAGAACAGAAGAATTGTAAAATTACAATCGCCAACGAATTGTAAAAAGAAGATCAGATCGGAACGAGCGCCCGCGAGAAACACGTCTGCCAACGATTGGTTATCCGTGCGTCTTACGGTTTTTTACAAATAAATACGGCTTATTCCTTACACATTTATACAGGGTGGCCCACATAACTCTGAACAGCTCAATATCTCCGTTACTTTTCGTTGTACAAAAAAACTTCGTAGGACAAAGTTACACTGTTTGAAGGGCCACATATAACGGTGTAAGGGAAAAAAAATTTCAAGGTCATTTTTATGAGATTTCAAGGTTATCGATGTTTTTTTAAATGGAATGAGGTATTTTTTAATACATCAATCGATGCAGCTGGACATTCTTTATAAAAAAGTACTAACCTATCTATGTCGAAAAGTTAGTAGTTCAGGAGATATTTCAATTTAAATAACTCCAAAATACCATTACTGTCGTACTAAGGCGGTATTTTGGAGTTATTTAAATTGAAATATCTCCTGAACTACTAACTTTTCGACATACATAGGTTAGTACTTTTTTATAACGAATGTCCAGCTGCATCGGTTGATGTATTAAAAAATACTTCATTCCATTTAAAAAAATGAAGGTGACCTTCATATCTATAAAAAAATGACATAAAAACAAAATTTTGTTTTGGCATCGTGTCAGCCCCATTGTACCATTCAACTTTGTCCTTACCATATTTTACGTATCTTTAGAAACAACAAAGATATTTGAGGTGCTAACGTTTGGTGACTCACCCTGTATAGTCCTCATTTTTCTGCTCTCTTACCATATTACAATATGGTAATTATTAATTAACATTCAATTTCATTATATTATACACAACATATGTGTGTATGTGTCAATTGAGGCAATGAAGCTGTGTCAGGAATTTGTTTAGAAAAATTCATTCATTCATTCATTCATTCATTGCTAAGATGTTACACAAGTAAGTAAACACTAACGCCTTAGTACGACAGTAATGGTATTTTGGAGTTATTTAAATTGAAATATCTCCTGAACTACTAACTTTTCGACATACATAGGTTAGTACTTTTTTATAAAGAATGTCCAGCTGCATCGATTGATGTATTAAAAAATACCTCATTCCATTTAAAAAAACATCGATAACCTTGAAATCTCATAAAAATGACCTTGAAATTTTTTTTCCTTTACACGATTATATGTGGCCCTTCAAACAGTGTAACTTTGTCCTACGAAGTTTTTTTGTACAACGAAAAGTAACGGAGATATTGAGCTGTTCAGAGTTATGTGGGCCACCCTGTATATTTCCTTTCATTCCGGTTTAGATAAAATAATTTAACAAAAGGGAGTTTCGTATGGAGGTCCATCATTTATACATAAAATTTTCAGAACCGGTTTTTATTGCGACTTCAATTCTCACGGTAGATTGCGAATCTATATGCAAAATAATAATTTTTTTGCACCTCCATGGATACATACCTGACTGGTGTAAATTTAACCGAACAGTAATTAAATCTCCCCCACTGACTTTCTCATTAAACCGCGACAAATTCAACAGAATCTATTGTGCCCCTCGATCACACTCTTCGGAGAGAGGAGGAGCATCGGGTTGGTGGAACAGGTTAAGAACAGAATGAAAATCGGTAGCAGGCAACCCCTATCCTCCCAGCGCCACTGGCGAAACATTGCCGGAACATAGACGGTAGTAATAATCGCAATAATCACAATCGCACCAGAGCGCGAGCCAATTTGAATATGAATCCAAGTGCGAACAATGTCATCGCGAGGATGGTTGTGGGAGGGAAGGGGGTGGGCTGGCAGGGGGTTTATACGTGCCGTATCTCCCCCACAGATCGACTCCTGCCCGGTACTTGCTAACTGTCCGGGACTGTTAGTTAGTTAACTGGCCCGCCATGATGACAGTCACGTACTAGAGAGAGCATTCGAATCCGGAACTCTCATCAGAATCAGCGCTCGCTACGTTTAACCCGATAATTAAACTCGCCGCCACCCTCCTGGTTCGTTCCATCGAAAGAGAGAGAGAGAGAGCCTCCCTGTCCCTGTTCCTGTGTCCCTCTGTCCCTCTGTCCCTGTCCCTTTCACCGTGCTCACTCGGACCGTTTCGACGAGGGAAATCGTGCGGTCCGGAATTTGCATTCACAGATTTCGTTTTCATCGGCGAGCGGACGTGTCCGCGTCTCTAATCCGGATTATTTCTACGGTAGTCACTTCGCGTCACTTGTGATTCATTATTCGAGGGGCGCGACGCCACCGCGCCACGGGGATGATGGTTACATAGTGTCGATTATTCTCTGATTACCGCGGGAATTAGGTGCGAGGCATTAAATCCTGAATATTACCCTGTAACCGGATACGCGGAATGGGAACCGCCGATGCTCGATTTAAGACGCCATTCGACCAACCAAAACTTTTCACTATTAACATCAAATCCTAGTTTTAAAGTATCGGATCATACTATCAGCAATGCGATTTTTTCCATGCTATCGGAAGGCAATATACCAGAACATGATTATCAGTGTTCTTTGTATATTTCTCTTCGTTTTCTACGATCCGTGGAATTACAAAATTAACGCACGTATCAATAGACTGTCAATCTTTATGGAAAAAGAAAAATTTTGTAAAAAAAAATTAAACAGACTTCGAAAAAACGCACTAAAAACTATGAAATAATTTCCATTTAATTTATGTGAATACAATTTTTTCGGAGGCGGCGCAAAATTGGAAATTGTCCAAATGACAGATGTTGCTGATTATGATTTCATTGGAATATGGTGGACTTGGAAATCAGCAGGTGCGAAGAGAAGATACATTAATGTGTGAAAGCATGTAGAAGAATTTAAGTATTTTCGTAATTAGAGTGTCGAAAATTTTCAATTTTGCGCCGCCTTCGACATGATTGTATTGTATTTAAGTTCGTATATATCCACATAAATTAAATGGAAATTATTTCATACTTTTTAGTGCGTTTTTTCGAAGTCGGTTTAATTTTTTGTTGTAAAATTTTTGTATTTCGCACTTTTTAGTAGAACGAGCAGAATTTGCAGAGCACCGTAGGATGATTTTTCGGTCTTATTGGCTATTTGTAATAAAAACAGCAAGGAATGAAGAAATGCAAAATTTGTTTTCAAGGGACCAATCGGGGGACATACTCTACAAGATGCAAAAGGTTTCGTTCCGATTGGTTCATCCATCTCGGAGTAATCGGGGAACATACAGTAGCGGACAAAAGTTTAAGACCGCTCTAAAGAAGACGATAGCTTTTTTAATATTGTACTATACGATTTGAACTTTTTTGGGAAGCTAGAGCAATTAGTTTACTAAAGGATGAGAAAAGAAATTTTTTCAAAAATTGCAATTGATCGGAATTGTTGAACAGATACTAAAAGTTGAATTTTTAACTTTTTTATGTGGGCCTATATTGAAAATTTAAAAAATACTTTTTGTAGATCTATGTCAATTAAACATATTCTGAAAATTTCGTCAAAATCGGTAGACGTTGCAAGGAGCTATAAACGTTTAAAGATGGTAAAAATTGCAGATTTTCACGTTTTTCGGCAATAAATCGTGAAAATCTATCATTTTTACCATCTTTAAACGTTTGTAGCTCCTAAATTTTCAGAATATGTTTAATTGACATAGATCTACAAAACGTATTTTTTAAATTTTCAATATAGGCTCACATAAAAAAGTTAAAAATTCAACTTTTAGTGTTTTTTCAACAATTCCGATCAATTGCAATTTTTGAAAAAATTTCTTTTCACATCCTTTAGTAAACTAATTGCTCTAGCTTCCCAAAAAAGTTCAAATCGTATAGTACAATATTAAAAAAGCTATCGTCTTCTTTAGAGCGGACTTAAACTTTTGTCCGCTACTGTACGTGAAATAATTCATTTTTCGCAAATAAAATCGTAAGGGGCAAAAAATGCAACATTTTTTTTTCACGGGACCACCCCGGGGACATACTCTACAAGATGCAAAAGGTTTCGTTCCGATTGGTCCATCCATCTCGGCGTAATCATACTAATAATAATAATAATAATCTAACTAATAATAATAACTAATAATAATAATCGGTGAACATACATAGAAAAAAAAGCGAAAAAAAAGCACATACAGATCGAATTGAGCCACCTCCTCCTTTTCGAAGTCGGTTAATAATAAAAAATGCATTATGCATTAACTGCATTAACTGCAAAAATGCATAATGCATTTTGCATTAACTGCAAGATACAGGAGCCAAATAGAAATCTGTTTCTTCTCTTAATTATTGTATCAAGCTGAAACTGATACACCGATGTCCTTAAATCCTTTCAAAATGGATGCATAAAATCCGCAGACTGTGTATTAACCATACACGAAACGCAACGTTTCGCCCTGGTTCTACGTTACGATTTAGGAAGCTCAATCTCGCAAGGCACGTATTCGAAAGTTTCGTTTTAACACTCTAAACAAATCTCGGGTCGAATTACACCACTTCAGCAGCCGGATGGGTACAACAAAGCTCTTTAAAACAGTTTGTGCTTGTTGTCCCGTAAAGTAATCATCGTAGTTTTAATAGGAACTTAGAAAGAGAGGATAGCTTCTTCGAGTCGGCGAACGAAGGCCCGGAGGTAGTCTACACGAAAAGTAAGCCGGTGGATCGTATAAAAGGGTCGCGTGGCTGAGAAACATTCGCGAATTGGATGGTTAGGCATCGCTAGGCAGTGGCGATAGTGGTGACTGGCCCCAACAATTACATCCGAATAAAAGCAAATAAAATCCTTTCTGAGAGGGAAGGGTCGCGGGGTGGAAAGTCGTCTGAGTGGGATGGACGGGGTTCGCCTAGCGGCGGTGGAAGCGTGTGGTTAAAAACAAGACTAGACCAAAATAATGGTTAGATCCGTTCGGAGAGATAGTTGCCAGGGGTAATGGAAATAAACCGTTTAAAAATAGGACTTTAGGCGGCCGATTCGACCGTGGTTCCGTGACTGCTACCGTTATGCTAGAATTCACATGTTTTATGTGTTATCCTTACGTGTCCATACTTACGTCTAACAGCCTTGATACCCGGTCTCTCTTTCATTGACTTTTCATTTAGTTCGCGGGTAAAATTGTCCAACGAAGTTTGTATTGCTTCTGTCAGGCGATACTTTTCGGAACTTTTCTCGAAGAAAAAGACATTGATACCACTCTGAACATTACACGAGATTCGAATATATTTTTCATGCTTTCATCTTTGGGTATTGCTTAAAAATCGTTCGAGTAGATTATCGAGAATAAGGGATAATTCGTAGGGGTTGAAAGGGGATGATAAGGGAATAAAATTGGATGAAGCACAACTGAGCACATCTATCGGCGAGTGCGGGAACTAACCAGTGGCCGGCACCCTCCATGCAAACAACGAGGGGTTGGCCGCCGCCTTGGACCAATTCTTCGGCGTTGTCGTTGTTTCTGCCTACCCTCGAGGAAACCAGGCAAATACACCGATCTAACAAACAACGATGAGGAAAGTAGGATCAACTGCGGTTTAAACGTTCCGGGAAGAAAGACGCAAGACATGTATAACGCAGCGACGGCTAGTTAGTATGCATAGTACGGGAGTTCGCTGGGAATGAAACGTCAACCCGAGACTCGTCATGCTAGCCTCGTGCTTTCGTCCTTTCGAACGACTTTCATCCGCACGGTTCCCCCATTTCTATCCGTGCTCGATGGAACTATCCTTTATTCGCCGGTTTACTGTGGCGACCGTGTCGTTCCAACCACTTACTGGAATAGTTAGATCTCACAATCAAAAATAGCACTATTCAGACAATAGCATTTTATGAAATAATTCTCATCATTTATTTCTTCGAGAAATTTCCGTTTGGTCCTCGTGTCTAGTTCGATTGAGATTAAAATTTTACACGCTGATGCATATATGCGTCATATTAGTCATTGCTATTGTGCAAGAAATATTTTATGCATAACAATGGCCAGATCGTCGCAGAACGTAACCGGCTTTCGGAAACACTGTAGCAGGCAATGGCAAGAGATCCTCATCAATTGTGAAAGGGTTAGAAGGTCCTACGAAGACGAGGGTTCCGTGATCACTTGACGGGATCACCATTACGTTAGAACGCCAATTAGGGGTGAACAAGCTGCAGGGCACTGGCTCACGCATCAGAGGGTAGTATCGCTTGAGTTAGTTGGTTAACAATGCTAATAATAACTCGGAGAGGCGGCGAGATAGAAGCGAACCCTTTCGCTCCCGTCCGCTATCAGAGAACGGAGCTCGTTCGCTTTGTTAAATGACGAGAAATCATGCTACTCGCCTTGTCCGCACGCGCGGACACAGAAGTCAAGAATAAATACTTCAGCAGTTTTCAAAAATCCCCAATAATCACTACGATGAACTCTTGTGCATTATCTTTACTGAATATTATGCAACGGGAACGTCACACGTTATAATTGACAATTATTACGCGCTTCTGATGGTACAGTCCGTTTATTGCTATAGCGGAGCATGAAGCAGAGAGGATAATAATGCGGAGGTCTCCCCCGGTTCGTACACTTTGTCTTTGAAAGTCAAAAGGCTGCCAGAATTCCGCGGAAGCGTCTGTACCCGGCGCGCTGCGAAAGGGGTCGATTCTTGAATCCAATTAAACCTCATTCATGCGGGGTTAATTATCATCCCCGCAGGTTATGCACGACTATGTACGCGCATATCGCGCCTAATTCGGCCAAT
The DNA here is from genome assembly GCA_933228785.1 of Lasioglossum pauxillum. Lineage (NCBI taxonomy): Eukaryota > Metazoa > Arthropoda > Insecta > Hymenoptera > Halictidae > Lasioglossum > Lasioglossum pauxillum. Next base: position 37,763,552 of record OW121706.1, read on the forward strand.
CGGTACCCAGCGGCAGGTCGTTAGTCGCTTGTTTCGAGTATAATGGCGAGGTCGCGCTGTGATGCGCATTACGATCGTGCATGATTTTACACAGTTCGGCTCCATTGTACCACCATAATCACGTGATTTCGTTAGCGATCCTCGTTGTTCATTCCGTGTGCCACACGCTCGCACATCCCTGTTACGTTTTTTCACCGGTTTAATCGTCGTACAGCGAGCAATTCTCCGAGGAACGGTACAATTAAAAGCGAATCGACGTGCCCCGAATGAAAAGTATAAAAAGACTCGAGTTCGGATATATTCGCGGAGCGGAGATTTTTACGACTAAAGAAAGTGGAGGAGCCAGCAATTTTCGCAGAAGGGAACGATTTGCGCACAAATCGTAATCCTCTCCCCGTTGACCTCCTTATGAATCACCTTCTAAGAGAGTTTGTGTGTGCGCGCGCTCACACCGAAAGACGATCTCCTAGTACATCTGACTGTCCTCCTGGACACTGTGGACTGATCTAGATGGGTGTTAGCAAAGGGGACATCGAATCGAAGTAGCAGGTGCAGGAATGGGGAAGGAGACAAGATAAATTCAAATCCGGGACTCAGAAGTCCCGAACCGCAAATCACGTTCCTACTCCTATATACATATATGTATATATAGATATATATGTATAGAGGATCATCTCTCTTTGACGCTGGCCAACCCCTTACACGGTTACACCCGTAGCTGTCATCCCCTTACTTATCCATGTCGACCAGCAGACGATCGGGACGCGTCCGAGACTCGATTTCAAAAGACACGCAAGATCTATAGCTACTCTACGCGAGAAAATTCTCGATGACATATCTGGAATGGCGGAGACATGTTGCAGGAATGTATAAAAGAGGCTTTCTTTAATTGGATTCCGTTTGAAACTCATTTAGAAGTCAGTCAAAGTATTATTGCCTACGTATGGAATCTCTTTTTTATGTGTTTTATAAATTACCTCATCAAAATTAATCCGTTCAGTTTCACTGAATTATTCATGAATAGATTGTGCATCTTTATGCATTTATGGCAAGGTTGAGAAGATGAAATTCAAAATTGTTAAAAATTTTTAAAATTGAAGATGTCAATATATCATTTCTCCTCTATTAAAATCATTAAGGGAGGAAACAACATTCAATCAAGACTGTGGATTTTTATGCATTTATAGCGAAGTTGAGAAGATGAAATTCAAAATTGTTGAAAAATTTTAAAAATTGAAGATGTCGATATATCATTTCTCCTCTATTAAAATCATTAAGGGAGGAAATTTATAGCTACTCTACGCGAGAAAATTCTCGACGACATATCTGGAATGGCGGAGACATGTCGGAGGAATGTATAAAAGAGGCTTTCTTTAATTGGATTCCGTTTGAAACTCATTTAGATGTCAGTCAAAGTATTATTGATTCATGGCAATTTTCCAGCCGGATACAAACTAAGGTGAAGTGCCCTAAGTCTGGACAGTCCAAAAGTGATACCTAAACCTGGACAATTGAATTTTCATAGTAAAATCAGTAATTAAGAGATTAAATAATTATATTATATATTCTGAGGCCTTAGCTACAAGTAGGTGTGAATATTATTTCATTGAAACATCAATTGAAATTTAAAAATGAATTCAAAGTTCATCTGAAAACAGTATACAAAATAGTCTATTTACATGCGAATCATGTGCATTTATAGTTCGAACTTTTGTTAGAAAAAAAGATATAATTTAAGCCCTCAGACAAAAAATAATTATCACGCATAATAATATTGATATTTTAAAATAAATTGGCAATCAAGCTTAACGTAAATAATAATTATTAATCCAAATATTAGATGTCCAAGATTAGGACTGTTTCCAAATATAAGTACTCCATACTGGGACGCGATGACAGTAGCTGTCTCACTCTAAGCTTATACGCAATGTGCTTACGCCTGAAGCCGGACACGTGTTTGTGAATAAAATCAACGCATTGTTTGTAAATTATTTAACTACATGTACGTATAATTAGTCTTCTATTAGCTAGAATAACGTATGTAGAAAATGTATTCCGGTTGTGACGTTAATAATACTTTATGTTTACATCTTAAATCTATCAGTATTACTACCTAACCTTAAAAGTTGTATTATGACAAGTTTTATTAAAACAGTAAATGAAAATAAATATATATTTGGTTAAATAATACAATACTATAATCTATGATAAGAATACTACATATTACGCAAAGCATCTTCTATTCGTCATGCGCAACAGCGCCACCAACCAACGTTTTAGGTTATGTTCGCTCGATCAACTCGTAAATTGAATTTGTCCCGATATAGGCTTTACTTCTGTCCAGGTACTAGCTTAAATTGTATTTAATATGTCCAACTATAGGTTTGAATTATTCTTGTTAATACGATTAAGATATTAACCTAAACAATGATTTTTTTATTTTAAATTACTTTACAAACTCTGAACTGTATGTTAAAACTCTTAAGAAATTGTTTTTGTTTATTTAAAGTGATAAAATTTAAAATAGAAAAACATGCAGTCCAGGCATAGGGCACTTCACCTTACTGGAAGAAAATTCTTTCCCGTAACCTTTGCGAAAAGTGTAAACGCACTGACTGTGAACTCAATGTATATTGTAGGTTGTAGACACTATACTTTTTATTGGGAATGGTTACCTGTATTTTTGTTTTCGCGTACACATGATTACATGCACGCGGAAGATGGCGCCTTTGAAAAACCAGCGATGCGGAACGCCAGAAACGTCATGACAAATTCGGGATAAACAAATGCGACAAGGCAGAAATGGAAAATAACTTGGCTGATACAGATTGTCGTTGCTCAAGGGAGCAAGCGTATACGTGTGCTCGTGGATGCGTGTGCGCGCGTGTATGCACCACAGCCACGCGAATATGAAAGTAAGCAACGAACGACTGCAGTTACAGGTGCGTCAGGCTTTCGCTTTTTGGCCCCGGAGAAGGATAAGCCTGTCTGAAAAGAATTTGTTCGCACTGCGACCGCAGAATTCCTTCCGCGGCAAGCAATACAAAATATTTCGAGTACCGTTATAAAATATCACGCACGCACGCGATTTCCTCTTTCCTCGGCAAAGACGCATGCGGCGAACGAACGAATTAAATTCAGTTAAAGCAAGCCATTGTGCGACGCCGACAGGAAACTAACCGATCATTCCGTTCCGTTTTCGGGCGCTGAGGAAATGGAAACTGTTATGTATTGCGCGGAAACGGTGGACTCGCAGGATAGACAATTAATAGCGACACAAAAAATATTAAACTTTTTCATCTTCGTAATTTTAATCCACGTGAGATAGAAATTATTTAAATAAAAATAAACTTTTAAAACGGACTAAAAAGTATAAAATAATTTTATCTAGCCCCATACAGATTCCTAACCCCGTACAGATAGTCCTGAAAATTTGTGATTGTGAATTTTGAATAGCTATGAAAATACTTGTAAGATTTAAAACGAAAAACGTGAGGCGCAAGATAATACATAGTAAGGAGTGTAGAGAGTAGCTGCCGCTGAGGAAACTCGCAAAACAGTTCATATCATTTGCAGTGCAATAAAATTGTTAGTGATTTAGGTGTTCATGCATCAATTAACTATTGCATGCGCCCCACGTTTTTCGTTTTAAATCTTACAAGTATTTTCATAGCTCTAGCTCATCGGGAAGTTAGTTTAAAATCAATTGCAAAATTTGTACCGAACAAACACACAAACAAGAAAGCGAGCTAATAAAAACGTGGTAAAAATCGAAACCGTTCGTTTGACTCATATGGTAGGTACAGTAAATTTAATTGTAAATACTCTGTTCGATTTTGTAGCTTCTATAGAATCGCAGAATAGGAATTGCGGCGAGCGTGGAGTCAACTTTTGAGCGATCGCGTGGTAGGATGAAGGGGGGTGCAATATTTAGAGGGCATGGGAATCGAACGTGTGCCATGCCATCAATATACATGATGTATACACCATTCCGTTTGACCGTGAGTGTGGTCCTTTCGCGCGAGCCTGCGTACACGCATACGTGTCCTAAGGACACATGCATGTTACGCACATGCGCGGGCGATATCCGCGGTTACCAAAGTTACGCGAAGGTTCAGACGGAAACTACCCCTGTTCCCCCTTGCCATCCTATTTCCAGAGGGCCGAATTTGCATACATACGACGTCACACACGGCCCGCTTTAATATCTCCGGTCACGACTGGAAATTAAGTCCCGAAACCCAAGCCGATGCACGCAGAACAGTCGGACTAGCCAACACCGCCCTATTCGTGATCGCGTTCGCTTCCGCTGTTTCACACTGCGAACGCGACTGCTAGAACGCTCGGGCGTGAGCTGATAACGGGCCACGGGAAATATTGTGGCTATCAAGCGGCCTTTGGTTCGCTGAACAATTTATCTATTAACGGGTTCTACGAAAGACCGCCGTCGTTCCTGCCATTTTTACGCGCGCGGCTTTATCAATCCAGTGTTCGTTTGTTCGAGAGGACACCAACCTTCTATTCGAAAGACTTCTATCGTTCGTGGCATTTTTGTACAAGCAGCTTTTAATGTGATCCAGAAGTCCGTCAGACTGGTGTGCACAGATATGACCGTATCATCGGAGAGGCTGAAATCGAAAAAATCGAACAAGCCGATGGTTGACACACGCTCGGATAAAATTGTCGAGATTTATGATGTCCCGCGTCAGTCGATTCGTTACTCCCATAAGTAAACGTTTCGTAGCTGTCGGAAAAAGGTGTACGTTCTCGAAGCGTTTAACGATCGATCCGGGGTTCTGAGGGTTCTATTAAGCAGCGCTTCTTCTGTGGCGTTTAGCCGGTTCAATTGAAAAAATGTAATCGATGCAGCAATAGTTAATGGACGGTCAGCGCGGGTACAAATGGCCGATCTAGATTCTGGAATGCTCTCGTATGACCGTGGCATTCTTTCCCGATGGCGGTATCTGCGCCACGATCTCGGGTCTCTCTCGGTGATCTCATCAAGGATACCGATCGTTTGTGCCGGTTGATGAACGATTTAGATATCAACATCGGTTCTCGGTGCGCTCGGGAAGATTGATTATCGCCACGGCTAATAACCCTACGGTCAAAGAGAAGAGAAGAGAAGAGAAGCGAAGAGAAGAGACGAGACGCGCCGGTAGGAGACCTGCCTCGGCACCGTTTAGTCGTGTAACGTACCACACATGACTTCATACAGTGATTAAGTCGCCGCGTGGCATTGAAGACAAAGAGGACGGGCGTTAATACATCATCCAATCAACCGATTCATCAAAAATTCAAGTGACCGAGCACACCGCGCAACGGCGAACAGATCTTGGCCACGGCGCGGCGTGGCACGGCCCCGTGGACGATCAGCAATGAGATTTCTAGTCCGGCAAACCAATATTTCTTGGTATTCCTTCCACGTACTCCCAGCGAGACCGTAAATCCTGTCGCCACTCACAACGTCCTCGGCTCTACTCGGCGAGATCCTAAATACCAGGACAACGAAGAGAGGACCGCGGATCTCCAGCTGGGCCCCCGAAGGATCCCTTCGACCTGCGGTGTGGTGCCACACACGCGTAAATACACACAGGGACAACGCGACGTGCACGCGTAGGAGACGTAGTCGACATATAGAAGGCACACGGGGCCCCAATGGCTACCATCACTCGCTTTATAATTCGCATATTCCTTTCCCCTTGCGCCCTCTTTCCCTTATCTCTCGTCGGGATCTACCGAGGGCCAAGGAGAATCCTCCTTCCAACCTCTTTCCCTTCCACGAACGGTTCCTCTATCTCCACCTAGCTCCCCTGAAACCCTCCTCGTCCCTCTCTCCGCCATCCCCCTAAAACCCCCTGGATGGCTCCTCGATCTCCCTCCTATCGACGTGTACACATCGTCGCGCTGCCCGTTGTTTCTAATAGACGATTTGAATTTTTGAATATATTTCGGCTCCTGGCTCCGCTTTGTTCTTGCGATCTGTCCCCGTGTTTCACCGTTCCATACACGCTCCCTTTCGGCACTCCGAGAACCCATTCCACCCGGTCACGTTATTATCTACCGTGCCGCTGCCGATGGCGGAGGCTATCATCGTCTTTTCGGTCTGTTCCCCCTCCAACCCAGGAAAAGGAGTCAGGCCACGAAGGGAATGATTTTGAAATATTTGTCGCCGCGCATAAATTTGGAGACGGCGGTCTTGCATACTTAAATATGGACCGTGTCCTCTCTCTCTCTCTCTTTCTCTCTCTACCTCTCTGTTTCTCTTTCTCTTTTTCTTTTCAACACGGTGTTCTCTTCCTCTCTTTGCCTCTCGGTCCACATCCTCGACTCGTGCTCCGAGCTGCTGCTGACTCTTACCTCACCGATTCTTTCCTTCCTCGTTTTTCCTCTCCTTCTTTTCGGGTCCCGACCTCCATTGTCTTCGGAGCGCTAATAAACTATACCGGGGCCACCCCGTGCAGATACCCATTGCCGTTATTATTGTTCCTGCCCGCGAGTACGAGGAACGAATCGAGCAAGATTCTCTCGGCCCTTGTGCGTTACGGAGCTCGAAATTTTCGATTATTGATTGACAATCGCCGCGATTCGATCGAACCGATCGAACCTTTTTCTGCGGCTTTTCATGCGCGATTGTTTATCGAGAGACGGGCCGAGGCTGCGAATATTTTTAACGTCCTCTTACCTGGGGACCATGGAAACTTCTGGTACTGCGCAAGATGGCGGAGGACCGTCCACTGGAATGGCAAGCGTTTATTAGTAGAACACGTATACAATCCGCGTATGCAATCTCTTTTATATGTGTTTTATAAATTAGCTCATCAAAAGTAATACGTTCAGTTTCACTCAATTATTCATGAATAGATTGTGCATCTTTATGCATTTATGGCAAGGCTGAGAAGATGAAATTCAGAATTGTTAAAAATTTAAAAAATTGAAGATGTCAATATATCATTTCTCCTCTATTAAAATCATTAAGGGAGGAAACAACATTCAATCAAGACTGTGGATCTTTATGCATTTATGGCAAGGCTGAGAAGATGAAATTCAAAACTGCTGAAAAATTTTAAAAATTGAAGTTGTCAAATATATCATTTCTCCTCTATTAAAATCATTAAGGGAGGAAACAACATTCAATCAAGACTGTGGATCTTTATGCATTTATGGCAAGGCTGAGAAGATGAAATTCAAAACTGCTGAAAAATTTTAAAAATTGAAGATGTCAATATATCATTTCTCCTCTATTAAAATCATTAAGGGAGGAAATAACATTCAATCAAGACTGTGGATCTTTATGCATTTATGGCAAGGCTGAGAAGATGAAATTCAAAACTGCTGAAAAATTTTAAAAATTGAAGATGTCAATATATCATTTCTCCTCTATTAAAATCATTAAGGGAGGAAATAACTTTCAATCAAGACTGTGGATCTTTATGCATGTATAGCAAAGTTGAGAAGATGAAATTCAAAATTGTTAAAAATTTAAAAAATTGAAGATGTCAATATATCATTTCTCCTCTATTAAAATCATTAAGGGAGGAAATAACATTCAATCAAGACCGTGGATCTTTATGCATTTATGGCAAGGCTGAGAAGATGAAATTCAAAACTGCTGAAAAATTTTAAAAATTGAAGATGTCAATATATCATTTCTCCTCTATCAAAATCATTAAGGGAGGAAATAACATTCAATTTAGTTTCTATTTCTTGCAATCGATGCAGACAATTTTTATTAACTGACTTCGAAAAAGGAGGAGGTTTCTCAATTTAATCTGTATGTGCCTTTTTCGCTTTTTTTCTATGTATGATTCTATGAGATGAATGGACCAATCGGAACGAAACCTTTTGCATCTTGTAGAGTATGTCCCCGGGTTGGTCCCGTGAAAACAAATTTTGCATTTTTTTATTCCTTACGATTTTATTTGCGAAAGATGAATAATTTCATCTATGTTCACCGATTACTCCGAGATAGATGGACCAATAAGGACGAAACCTTTTGCATCTTGTAGAGTATGTCCCCCGATTGGTCCCTTGAAAACAAATTTTGCATTTTTTCATTCCTTGCGGTTTTTATTGCAAATAACCAATAAGACCGGAAAACCATCCTACGGTGCTCTACAAATTCTGCTCGTTCCACTAAAAAGTGTGAAATAAAAAAATTTATAACAAAAAATTAAACCGACTTCGAAAAAAACGCACTAAAAAGTATGAAATAACTTCCATTTAATTTATGTGAATACACACGAACTTAAATACAATACAATCTTTTCGGAGGCGGCGCAAAATTGAAAATTGTCCAAATGACAGATGTTGTTGATTATGACTTCATTGGAATATGGTGAACTTGGAGATCAGTAGGTGGGAAGAGCAGATACATTAATATGTGGAAGCATGTAGAAGAATTTCAGGATTTTCGTAATTTGCAGTGTCGAATATTTTCAATTTTCAATTTCACATAAATTAAATGCAAATTATTTCATACTTTTTAGTGCATTTTTTCGAAGTTGGTTTAATTTTTTTTATCTTTTCAACACTTTAATTACTGGATATTTGTAACAGTCTCTTTAAAATTGAAATTCAGCAATCGAGAATTTCCCATTTTAATAATTTTAAGTTTAATTTTTATGCACATAAATAGAAGCGAACGCAAAGAAAAATGAATTGCTCTGTCCCGACGAAGCGACGTCTGGTAACACGCGCGAATACGTTCCCAATGGATTGACTGCGTTCTTCTAATTCAACAGTGGCATTATGTAGAGCAAGGAGTATCTGTGACCGGCGTTACACGGTCGGCCGTTTTCGATCCGACGATCTCATGGACAGCCTTAAGTGTCCGGATAAGATTAAATCCCTAGACGACGTTCTCGACGACGTGGTCTGTCGTAGCAGGCGTTTGCAATCGAGTCACATTTAAGAAGACGCGCCGGTAACATTATATCTGCCGGAGAGAGCCTTGTAGGGAATCCGGAAAATTAAGATTACCAGATAAGACCAGCCCCGGAATCGGCGCCCGCTGAAAGCCCTGGCTACGACTTCATTCTGAATACAGTTTTCCCTGGCTGCACGCAGTCGTAATCATAATCGTGTAATAGTCGTAACGCCGGTAACGACCAATCGATCGAAAAAGAGAGAAGAACGGGCGAGAGGGAGGGAGGGAGGGAAAGAGAGAAAAAGAAAGAGGATCCGTCGAAGATATAGGTGGGAGGTGAGGATCGAGTAAAGTGGAAAAAGGGGAGCAAAAGGAGAAAAGATGATACAGGGGTAAAACGGGAGCTGACTGTAGCGGTACGCAAACTTCTCTCTACATTAGCTTTCAAATAAAAAGGATGCCAGGTGTAATATGAGAATCTCATATAGTAGTGACTAAGATCTAATCTGCTGTGTCCGTCTGCGGGGGGAAACACTAGACACAGAAGGAACACTAGCGGACAGGCGGATGGGCCCCTACCGAACAAGAATCTCGAGCTACCTTCTCGGAATAAGGAGTCTCTCGCGGGTCTTTCGAGGTCAGCATCCTCGAAACATTACTAAATTTCGCTTCCCTGCGTCTATAAATCCCACCGATTCGGAATTTTTCACAGGATTTAATTGTATCAACTTTCAAAACATTCTTCAGCGTTAAAGGTTGAAATATGTTTCTCGATCGAAAATTGAGTAACAAGAATTTATGATTTCGGCGCCAGGTTCGATAATTCATAAAGAGACAGCAAATGTGCAATTATTTCACCATGTATCTCGACGTTTCGATCCCTATGCGGATCATTTTCACAAAGAACATATATTGCGTCTGAAAATAATGCAAGAAAATTATAATTTGGCAAAAATATTATAACACAGCCGTGTAGATCCAAAGATCAAACAGAAATAATATACTTTCTTGCTGCGGCAAGAAAAGGAAAAAACATTTTAAACGAAAATTATGAGTTAGACAAAGACGAACTTCCATCCATGGTGGCAGATATGTAACTGAAACCATGACAATTAAAATAAACATCGAATTGCAACATTATCAACGAAAAAATAACTAGATTTGTTTTATATATTAAAGAAAACTAAATTTTTGTATTCACACTCATTGTGATTGTACCACATTTGCGAAAATGGAATTCTTCAGCGTTTGTTTCGTCTGTGTTGTCGCAAGCTTGTTATCAATATCCGAGCGTTATGGATGTTACGAATACGTCCTTGATTCGTGAAGTAAATGTTTATGATGGCCACTAGAATTCTTCGTAATTCATTCGAGGCGCAGGTAGATACGTCAAGTGCAGAGCAGGTTCATCTTATTATACGGATTACGGGGCAACCGAATTCAACCGTGCCGCTATCAAAGCTAACATAAATTACAAGCGTTGCTTAAATTATCCACTACACCGGAGTACATCCATTCGAGAGCGAAAACGTTCGCTTTCCAAATGTTACGCTGTCCCTTCCGTCACAAATAAATTCTGAAACTGGTCCCTTCCGCTCATGGACAATTAAGCGGCCGGTGACAAAGTTCGAACAGCAGGCAAGCGTTCCGTGAGTTTTCTGAAAGTAATTGCCTGAAACCTCCTTCAAAAATGCGGGCCGTATAATGTTCATCGTTAGCATCTAACTGCTCTGATTAGTGTGGTCTCATATTTTTAATTCACTTTATAAAATAAGTTTGCGGCTGACGATGCAGAGATACAGTGCCCGAAATTTCCATAAAGCCACCTATATTTCGACGTATTTTTTTGTAAATACGTCCAGTTTACTACTTTTTCTCATCTACAATTATATTTAGTTGATGCTAATCGTAAATCTTCGAGTATCTGCTCGGAAATGTTCACCTTTTGGATGTGTATACATTTTTTGCTGCACGAAGCGAAGCATAAGTGCGAAATTTCAATAAAGCCACTTAGTTTGTGCTTAGATTTCTGAGTGAATAAGTCCCGCTAGGTACAATAGAAGAAGTGTAACTACAATTGAAGAGTAAGGATTTGCGTAAAAATAGATCTGTAAATTTATTGAAATCGTAAAATGTTATATTTTAATTTCTCATTAGCAAAATGTCACGAGGACAATTGTTGACCAGTGGAGAAAAGGCATCCATTGATGCTTATAGGGATATGGGACGTTCTAATCGCATTAGTGCAAAAAAAATTAATCGATCACGTACCGTTGTAAATAAGTACGTCAATTTGGGAACAGATTACGGCAAAAACCTCCCCAAAGGGGGAAATCAAATGCTGAGCAAGAGACAGCATTCGTTGTTAATGACATCTGCATCAAAAGAATTGAGAAGTGCAGCACAACTTCGCGTTGAATTAGATTTGTCAGTAACTACGAGACGCGTACAACAAATTTTAAAAAGTTCCAACCGATTTCACTGGACAAAAATGGTGCAGAAACTAGCACTCAAAGCAGAACATAAATAGGCTCGTCATGATTTTGCAAAAACACACATGTCCTGCTCCAAAGAATGGGAATTTGTTAATTTTTATGATGAAAAGAAATTCAATTTAAACGGGCCAGATGGTTTTAAATATTAATGGCATGATTTAAGGAAAGGAAAAGACATTACAATGAGTCGCAACTTTGGTGGTGGTACATTAATGATCTGGGCTGCAGTTAGAGCTGACGCCAAGACACCAATCTGTCGCATTACTCCTAAAATGAATTCTGAAAAATATACAGAATTATTAGACACAATTTGAATACCATTTATTGAAGATATCAGACACGATAACTTCATTTATCAGCACGAAAGCGCTGCCATCCACACATCAAATTACATGAAGCAGTGGTTAGGTAAAAAGAATATCAGGGTTTTGACATGGCCAGCTCATTCCCCAGATTTAATCCCAATAGAAAATCTTCGGGGGATACTCGGAAGGAAAGTTTATGGCAATTCCGAGCTACACAGTACTATTAATGAATTATGGAAAGCGGTGAACGAAGCATGGCATCTATTCAAGAAGACACACTTCAAAGTTTGATTTCGTCAATGCCCCATCGTATTTTCGAAGATATTCGAAGAAATGGCAGTTCTACTAATTATTAATATAGAAATAAGGAAGAACTTATTATTCATTTCGAACCTACTTATTTAAAAAATATGTGGCTTTATAGAAATTTCGCAGTTTATTTGATGTAAAATTATATATTTACGTTTATTTTTTAAAATAAGTATTATTGCTATTATTTCAATCGATATATATGTGTTTTTGATACGCCTAAAATGAAATCATACTCAAATTGATTATAAGTACAGAATAATTATATTACCAAAAAACGTGGTGGCTTAATGGAAATTTCGGGCACTGTACATTATGTTTGAGTAAAGTAAGAGGTATTAACAGGTAGAATGATTCCGTTCTGAGAATAAGAGGGTTCCGAGGGTAAAAGGAGCGAGGGACGACATGGTTGCGTGGACGAACGATTAAGTAAATAAGAATCGTTTCAATTAGCATATTTCGCTGGCCGGCTGACCATGGAGGTGCAGCGGATTGTAAAGGAGACGAATAGGCTCGTAGGCTCATTGCGTAGAGCATGGTTGCGAGGTGCCAAGGGGGATCAATGGAAACAAAAGACCGATCGGTATCAACGCACACACGGCACCCGTCACGGTTTCTGGCTGACCCTTTCCGAGCAACAACGAAGCATCGTGCGTGTCGGTCCTTCGATCGTTATCTGTCATTTGGATTGCGACGAAAATTCATGAAAGTTCGCCTTGCTCTTTTGTCACTGACAGAGACCATTAAATCGACGGCTGCACACGGCCGTTTCCACTTATACCTTCTCGCGTTCCCTCAATTCTACGCCGATAACTTTGCAACTCTCGTCGACCTGCTCCGTAATCTATTCGTTCTCTCCTATAAATTGTCAAAAAATGTCGACTACCAATTTGATGCATTTATGACGAAAGATCAAAAGAATTCGAGGACATCGATATACCATTCTGACACTGGAGTCAAGTAATTGTACGTTAGGAATGTTAATTTAAAATTTTACATGTTCATAAACTACGTAAAACGAAAGCAAGAACCGTGGGCTACTCTTTCACATTACTACAGGAAGTTCGATTTTCCCCGGGCAATAAAAATCGAAATTTGCATGAGCATCCGCGATCTAACGATTACGGTAAAGATAATTATAGTAATCCGGCGATTACATTCGATAATATTCAATTACTTTCAGGAATTATTATTATACATCTTCTCGAATGTCTTGCTGATTGCCTGTCTTAACGATCCGCGCGCATTTAATTGCGAAGACCGTGTAATTAACCAACCGTATTAAAATGAAGCACTGCGTACACAAGCCGATCAATGTAGCCTGGTAATAGCCGGCAATTATAAGAGCGATGTGCACGCGGTTTGATATTTAAGGGGCTCGTGTCGATATCAATTTCTCTAACGTACGCTGATTAATGTGCCGGCGTAGCATCGCGAAATTATGAAGACACTGTATATGCAATTATATCGTGTACCGGCAGACAACGTTGCACGAAGATGCAGAGAGAAAGAAGGAGAGATTTCTTACGGATCTGCATATGCGCACTGTTCTACGTGTGGTCGAAAAATCGTACATGGACTGGCGATATTGCACGTGCAGGTACAACATTGCACGTGCACGCACCTCCGAGTACATCATCACACCAATGCGAGTGCACGGATGCACCCGCCGGCAGGTCGCCCCGCTATGCAAGTGGGAGTTGAATGGAATGCTGGTAGGAATGCACGGCTCCTCCCTGCAGGGCGCATGGTGCATTATAGAGTTACGAACTCTTCGTTGCAACGGGTGGGCCTGGCGATTTCGAGGCTCGCCTCCCTTTCTTTTTACATTCGCGCGGCTTTCTGCACGTGCTCGTGGAATGACGACAACGGCACGAGGCGAAACCAACGTGCCTTCTCTCGCTCGCTCGCTCCTCCTTTTTACTTCTATCCGGCTTTTGACAAACACACCCTATCGCTTTAACAATTATTCACGGCAAAGGGAATCGTGAGTCCTCCACGCGTCGGGAACTTCGCCGTGAAGAACTATGGAACTGATCGGGTGACGAGAGCTCGAGATGTTTTCGGAATCTCCGTGCAGCAAGAAAAGTATTTGCAAGAGAGTTTCATTCTTCCCTGAAACATGGATATATTTATTGCATTTAAGTAATAACCGTGACTATATTTTTATAGGATACAATACGTGTTAATTAAAAGATGCTCCGTCGCGATTAATACATTGTGTAGAAGCAAGGAGGGCCGGAGAGCCCTTCTCCGAAGACACCCGTTGTGCACTGGTGAGAACAGTCGAAACGGAATGAGTATCTGGCCTGTAACATCGTCGGACTTCGGAGCATTTAAAATTAATTTGACCGAAACAAAGCGCGATCGATCAATAAGTATTGTTGGCACAGTCCGACGGGACGATCGACGAACGTCACGTTGTGAAGGGTCGGGAGGAGAAGGTAGGTGTGGGGCGCCCCACGGGGTTTCAATTTTTGAATTTTCGGGCCATTAATCTCGAACGTCACCGACAGCCTCGAAGTGTGCGTGCATCAGGAACGACCATTGTTCTAATTCAAATCAGCCCGGTCCGATCTCTAACGCTCTCCGGTCTCTTCTCGCTCTTCTCGCTCTTCTCCTCTCTTCCGAATTTTTCTGCGCCTAACGTTCGGCCGCGATACGTCCGGGGACGTCCGTCCGTGCCCGTGATGTATTATAAGAGATTCGTTGCCTCGGAATCATGCATTTCGAACCCTATTACGCAAGATACGCGTATTGCTAACCCAATCTATCCGTCCTTCTTCCTCCGTTTCCTTGTCTTCTCGCGAACCCCCCCGGCTATCCGGGCTGGTATCGTTCTTATCGGAATTTCAATAGATGTCTATACAAATCGGTGGAAAAACGACACTGCACAGGCACGAGGAACCTTGACATTCGAGAGCGAGTAACACTGGAAGACCATTGAAAATTAATAGCCTTTATCATTCAGATTTCGTCGACAATTTATTCGTCCGCGGCTTCAGACGTCAATATTTCAATTGTTACTCTCTCGTTGTGCTCGTAGTAAATGTCAAGACTATTCTCTAGGAGTGCCTCGGAGATAAGGCGGCACGCAAGCCCGCGCTTATCGAGCAGGATGTATTATGAGGTATATAAATGAGCGATGTCTTTGTTGTGCTCGAATTTGTTACTTATTCCGCAGAAACCTCGTAACAATTGATTCTTCAATTGTGCGGTTGCCGTCGTTCCTCGACGTCTCACAGTGGTCTTTTCCAGCGATCTAGCTGGCCAAAATTATTTATAATGTTTAATGATTCCACAACATTTTCAAATCATACAGTGAGTCACAAAATTATTCGCTCACTCGCTAATGCGGCAAAGATATACGAAATAATCAGACAACGCAGGGTATTTTTCAATTTTTTATTTGGATATACATAGCTCAAAGTTTAATTCAACAGAATCGTAAAAGAAAATTGCGAAATTTTCATTTATTATTATAGAAATATGAGTTTTAAGAAATCTTGACCGTTTTTCACGCCACAAAATTATTCGCTCACGCCACGAAATCCACTGAAACAAATGCAATTTACAAACTCTGAGAGGCATTTGTTTCTGATAGTTGCTAAAGAGAGTCAGTATAACGTAAACATTCGCTCAGTAAGGATCTATTTTCATCTATTTCTTTGATTTTCAAGAATTCGTTACAATGAGTAGAAAAAGTAAAGAAACTAGTCTAGAGATTAGGGAAGTTATAATTTTTCATTGGGAAAGTGGAAAATCCATCAGAGAAATTGGAAATATCGTTTGTAGAAGTTATTCAACAGTACGTTATATTATAAAACGGTACGAAGAAGAAGGACGAATAATAAACAAAGCTGGCCGTGGTAGGAAAAAGATATTGAATATCTCGGAAGAGCGTTTTGTTGTGAGAGAAGTTAAAGGAAATCCGAAAATAAGTGGTCCCAAAATCAATACAAGTTTGAAAAATTTTAGTGAAAAAGAAGTTTCCGATGAAACAGTACGAAGAGTGTTGCGAAAGAACGGGTACAACGGCCGCGTAGCAAGAAGAAAGCCTTACGTAAGCGAAATTAATAGGAAGAAAAGGGTAGAATTCGCAAAAAAATACATCACAAAGCCCCCTGAATTTTGGAACAATGTGATATTTTGCGACGAGAGTAAATTTAATATTTGGGGCTCTGACGGTCATCAAAAAGTTTGGCGAAAATCAAACGCGGAGATGGATCCCAAAAACCTGTGTAGCACAGTCAAGCGTGGTCATGTGATGGTTTGGGGTTGCATTAGTTATCACGGTGTTGGGAAATTGCAATGATTGAGGCTACCATGGATAAAATAATGTACATGGATATCCTAAAAAAAAATTTGAAGCCAAGCGCGGAAGTAATGGGGATTTCAGAAGTGTTTCACTTCTACCAGGACAACGATCCCAAACATAAATCGAGATTGGTACAGGAATGGTTACTGTATAACTGTCCCAAAATAATGCAAACCCCGCCTCAATCTCCCGACTTGAATCCTATCGAGATGGTATGGAACATGCTGGACACAAAAATTCGTAAACATTCAATTACGAATAAAAAAGAGTTACAAAGCAGATTACAGGAGGAATGGCCAAAGATAGACAAAAAATATTTGGAAACATTAATAGAATCAATGCCCAAACGTCTCGCAGAAGTCATAAGACAAAAAGGATATCCCATCAAATATTAATATTGTTATAATAATAGTTAATCTAAAATGAGCGAATAATTTTGTGGCGTGAAAAACCGTCAAGATTTCTTTAAACTCATATTTCTCTAATATTAAATGAAAATTTCGCAATTTTGTTTTACGATTCTGTTGAATTAAACTTTGAACGATGTATATCCAAATAAAAAATTGAAAAATACCCTGCGTTGTCTGATTATTTCGTATATCTTTGCCGCATTATCGAGTGAGCGAATAATTTTGTGACTCACTGTATATAATATCATTTTTTATTTGTTTAAGTATTTTAAAAACATTTTTTAATACTTTTTCAATATTTTTTGGTACGTTTTTAAGTAAAAAGTACTAGTTTATATTACACTATACACTAAATTAAAATATGATAGTTCTAAACAGTGTACAGCAAATACTTATACATAAAATATTGTGGATCAAGGCCAATTTTCAATATAATTTCACTTTATTATAGCACACAGTACACGTTTCGCTCGAGATCATTCGCTTCGGATATTTCCTAAAAGACTGATACAATGAGGCAAAACTGCATCCGGCATTCTAGTGTTTATAAAACATAAGAAGATCGTTTCATTTTGTCTTTGTCATCATCCAGTGTTTACGTCTGGAAAGCGTGCGCGCCCGAAACGCAAGGGCCGCTAAGCGCGATAAACAAAATGCTGTAAAATGAACGCGGGCAGACTCGGGCAACTAATTTTTGTGTTGCTGTAAGCCCAAACCTTTGACAATTACAACCGCGCTTAAAAAAATTCCCGGACGTACCCTGATGTACAATATAATTACTCATAAAGTGTTACAATCGTAACAAATCTTATTTATATACTAATCGTTTTGAAATGTAAATAATTACCAAAAGATGCAATAAAAAAATACAAAATTGTTGAAAGTATAGTCCATACTTACTTGCAAAACTTTCATACTGGAGAGAAATGTGTACAACTTACTTGAAACATATAAAAACTGTCTCATCGAATTTTAGCAGCAAGACACGTACTACGAAAATCTTTAACTTCCGATGAAGTACAGCACTTCATGGGTGCCTTAATGATAAAAAAATATTAGTACATTGTCCCTCATATATTAAACTGTAGCAAGCACCAAAAATTTCACACTGTAGGTAAAATTTTTGAAATCGACTTTTGGCCAGCTAAATCGCTGAAAGGGGCACTGTGCGTCTCAAGACAGTAAGAATATTGTTAACATTGTGAGGATACATTTACGCGGAATTATTCTGTAAAACGTACATGTCTCGAATGAAAGACAGTCAAAATACGATTAAAATTGTAAGGATAGATTTACGTGGAGTTGTTCTATCAAAAGGTGTGTAACGAGATCAGAATGAATAAAATCACAGTGGAAGAATCCACAGTTCCAGCGAGTCCACAGGCTGTCCACGCGGATTCCTATTTTCGCAGATCGTCAAAAATCAGAACAAGGAAAAAAAGATCTGGTGACGGGGCAGCGCTATAATGTCAGCATATTTTTGAAGCGTCTGACCCGCGGCCTCGTCCGAGATTGATCTGACCCGGCTAACAAAGGGAAGCCGTGGTTGTCGTACGGGGGAAATATGAAACGAGTTAACGACTTTTTGGCCAGCTACGTCCACACGTTCTTATCGAAATCCTTCCTGGAAAAAGTGCTCGCCACAGAAGAGTGGCTCTTCGCGGCGCAAGAGTGATCTCGCGAGACAAGAGAGTGGTCCACTCGTGTCCAGCCACTCGAAATTAACCGGTCGGCTACCCGTCATAACAGCCCCGGTGATACCCGCCCGAAAAATCATCCACGGTCCGGAAGCGCAACCACACATTCACATAGGTGCGCGAGCGTTTCTTCGGAATAAACGTGGTCCAACGTTTTAATTCAAGAATTGTTGAATGGAACCGCTTCTGGCTGGCCACGGAGAGACCGAGCCGAGCGAGCAGAGAAGCGACCGGGGCTCTTAACGGGCATTTCGGAGCCTTCCACGCACCATGGCCCCGCTTTTATCCATAATTTCATCTTAATTTCAGACCGGTGTCTGCGGTACCACGTCGCATTCCGGTTTATGAAATTCTCCGCGGCATGACAGATGGTTCCGGCGGCGTCGTACGTGATTCTCTCCTGTTACATATTTCCTCTCTCGCCTAGCCTTTTCCTCTCTCGCCCTCTCTCCTCCTCTCTGTATTCGCGCGACAAGACTCGACAAGGACCCGGTCCCCGGTTTTCTTTTCTCGCTCCCGCCTTTTTTTCTGATCGTCCGGCCGATTGCGCGCCTGGACCAGCCTCTCCAATTCGGCCCTATCCTCCCCGTCCTCCTAAGCTGACCGCCTTCTAACGCGGCGCCGCGCCGCCATGAATGAGGCCGAGCGTGACTCTTGTAATTCAAATATTTGAATTCATTAGGCGAGCCACGGCTGGGGCCACCTTCGGAACCCTCGTCTCTTCGTCGTCCTCTTCGCGGCCACTCTTTTCCCCTTTCCTTTCCAAGATTTTGCTCCAATCCAGCCTCCAAAACCGCGCGTGTAACTGGCTACCGCTATTAGCGGCCAACGTCTGGTTTGTCCTCTCGTAAGCGCGCTCGTTACATGCGTGCCCGATTTCACGTTCCGTATAAACGGGAATAAAATGTACACGCTTTTATGGTAACACCGTGTCCCCTCCCCGCCCCAACCCCCACCGACTCAATCCAACATTCCGCCGTTCACTTCGTATGCAGAGGTTCGCTCGGATTTCGGAATCCTTCGTTCCGGAGCCTCCCCGAAGCAAATCACCCGCCTGATTTCTGTTTCCCCTGTGGCCTTCGTCGACTTTAAGCTAACCCTACAAAATTATGAACTTTTTGGTTGTAGATTATATTTTAAGGAACAACCAAAAACAGAAATTTATACATACTCCCTCGGACAGCGACGTAAAAGCACGCCGTTCCACTTAAGAGCGACGAACTCCGCTCCCGGAACGCCTCGGCTCGCCCTTCGGGGCCATATAAATTTGATATTCAACAATTTTTCACGGGACGTGTAACAACTGCGTTTTACAAGCTACAAATATTATTTGACAAAAAATCGGTAGCGTGATAAACGAGGGTAATATCTTTTCCCGTAGGCGGCGCGTGAATATTCGCGACGCGGAGCGAAAGAGAGAGAGAGAGAGAGAGTCGAGCAGTTATTTAACGTTCAAGTAGCGTAGAGTAACGCGGACATTTCGCCTGGAAGTGGCCCATACGTCTCGTCACCGTATTACGTTCAGTTGCGCCGTCGAAGTACGTGCGAATGCAACTGTACCGTTCTTTTTTTTTTATGGGAACAATTGCATTCCGTACGTAGAAGCTGAATGATAACGCGCGCGATCCGTGGGAGGGCCTCCGGTTAGGCGATCGTGTTTTCCCAACCGATCGTTCCGGGACGTGCCTAACGAACTAACGTGCTCATTAGAAAATTCTGGTGGCCACAGGCCTGGTTGCATTAGTAATCAACCGACAGCCTCGACGGAAACGTTCGTCGCGTCGAAACGATACACTGTTGCCCGACCACCAGCTGCGCCGAGTCATCGAGCTGAAAACATCACCCGGGAGGAACTTCGCGAGAATCCCGATGTCCCTTTCTTTATTCGAAAGTGAAGGAATACTTAGCGCCAGGTGCAACGCACGGTCCTCTAACGCTGGCGAACTATCGCGGACTTTGCCGCTCGCCAACGAATTCCTGTCACGCGCGCAGAAATCGTTCCAACGACGAAACAAAAAGACTGCTCGTAAAAAGATGATGTTTCAATCCTCCGCGAGTCCGCCACGCTTAAAAATTTACCTTCAATTTCACAGCCAATATACATACCGCAAAATACCGATCGCAATAGGATGACTCTACATTCCTCGCGCAGCACACGCTGACTTGCTTTATCAATTATTTCCTCTCAACCCCTTCGTTGCCAGCCACTCTCGTTAGGGCTACTTTATCTTCTAACACGCATTCGATTGACGTTTCTTCTCTCCTCGACTTCCTGATCTTTCTTGTATTTTTTTCAATAAATTGTTAGTATGTACGTTATTCGACTACAGTGCCCGAAATTTCCATAAAGTCACCTATATTTCGACGTATTTTTTTGTAAATACGTCCAGTTTACTACTTCTTCTCATCTACAATTATATTTAGTTGATGGTAATCGTAAATCTTCGAGTATCTGCTCGGAAATGTTCACCTTTTGGGTGTGTATACATTTTTTGCTGCACGAAGCCAAGCATAAGTGCGAAATTTCAATAAAGCCACTTAGTTTGTGCTTAGATTTCTGAGTGAATAAGTCCCGCTAGGTACAATAGAAGAAGTGTAACTACAATTGAAGAGTAAGGATTTGCGTAAAAATAGATCTGTAAATTTATTGAAATCGTAAAATGTTATATTTTCATTTCTCATTAGTAAAATGCCACGAGGACAATTGTTGACCAGTGGAAAAAAGGCATCCATTGATGCTTATAGGGATATGGGATGTTCTAATCGCATAAGTGCAAAAAAAATTAATCGATCACGTACCGTTGTAAATAATTACGTCAATTTGGGAAAAGATTACGGCAAAAACCACCCCAAAGGGGGAAATCAAATGCTGAGCAAGAGACAGCATTCGTTGTTAATGACATCTGCATCAAAAGAATTGAGAAGTGCAGCACAACTTCGCGTTGAATTAGATTTGTCAGTAACTACGAGACGCGTACAACAAATTTTAAAAAGTTCCAACCGATTTCACTGGACAAAAATGGTGCGGAAACTAGCATTCAAAGCAGAACATAAATAGGCTCGTCTTGAT
This sequence comes from Lasioglossum pauxillum, assembly GCA_933228785.1. Classification (NCBI taxonomy): domain Eukaryota; kingdom Metazoa; phylum Arthropoda; class Insecta; order Hymenoptera; family Halictidae; genus Lasioglossum; species Lasioglossum pauxillum. The sequence goes on from OW121706.1 coordinate 37,785,025, forward strand.
TTTGCAAAAGCACACATGTCCTGGTCCAAAGAATGGGAATTTATTAATTTTTATGATGAAAAGAAATTCAATTTAAACGGGCCAGATGGTTTTAAATATTAATGGCACGATTTAAGGAAAGGAAAAGACATAACAATGAGTCGCAACTTTGGTGGTGGTACATTAATGATCTGGGCTGCAGTTAGAGCTGACGCCAAGACACCAATCTGTCGTATTACTCCTAAAATGAATTCTGAAAAATATACAGAATTATTAGACACAATTTGAATACCATTTATTGAAGATATCAGACACGATAACTTCATTTATCAGCACGAAAGCACTGCCATCCACACATCAAATTACATGGAGCAGTGGTTAGGTCAAAAGAATATCAGGGTTTTGACATGGCCAGCTCATTCCCCAGATTTAAACCCAATAGAAAATCTTCGGGGGATACTCGGAAGGAAAGTTTATGGCAATTGCGAGCTACACAGTACTATTAATGAATTATGGAAAGCGGTAAACGAAGCATGGCATCTATTCAAGAAGACACACTTCAAAGTTTGATTTCGTCAATGCCCCATCGTATTTTCGAAGATATTCGAAGAAATGGCAGTTCTACTAATTATTAATATAGAAATAAGAAAGAACTTATTGTTCATTTTGAACCTACTTATTTAAAAAATATGTGGCTTTATAGAAATTTCGCAGTTTATTTTATGTAAAATTATATATTTACGTTTATTTTTTAAAATAAATATTATTTCTATTATTTCAATCGATATATACGTGTTTTTGATACGCCTAAAATGAAATCATACTCAAATTGATCATAAGTACAGAATAATTATAAGATACTACCAAAAAACGTGGTGGCTTTATGGAAATTTCGGGCACTGTATGTGAGAATATCGATCGCGTCCGCACGAACATAAATTCGATATTAATACACACTCGCGTCCCGAATGCGTGGCCGCAGAAATATTTAGCTTCTTGTCAACTCGGCTGCCGCAGAAAACGGATTGTGTATCGTTTTTTCATCCCGTCATTGTTCTGTCAGCGTCGTTCCATTCGATTCACCTGTGTTTTGAGACAGACTGTGTACTGTAATGATCATGATGAATGTTCGACCTGGAAGTAGACTCTTCATGAAGATGTTAATGGCGATTGACGGATGCTTTCCGGTGGTACAGGTGGACGTAAAGATGAATCGGAGATTCATTGAATATTCCGCTGCATGCATTGTAAATACGTCAAACCGAGAAATTCACGTTTCTTTCTGGCTTTCTCATTTGTACGCTTATTTGTCGTGATTCGAGACGTGGCGAAAAATGCAATTTTCATGTTTCTACGTAAGATGGAATGACGGAGAAAATTATTAAACCAAGATATTACGATAAAACGAAATTCGGAGTCGAAACCCACTCTCGAAATCCGTAATGTGTTAATACAGTATAATTCAGTCGATGGGATCGATAGCAGCTACATAAAAGAGGAAGAGGGCGATGGTTTCTCGAATCTCTTCTTGTCAGTCGGGACCGCTTCTCCCGGGCAGATCTTCCGTCTCGTTACACACGTGTGCTGTGTAACTACTGTGCGCGGCTATGGGGAGTCCACCACGTGCAACAATCTCCAATACGTATCGGCGGGGTATGCATAATAAATGAGAGAAGTACGCGTCGGTTAGCGGTGGTACCCGTTAAGCACCATGTTTCGTTTTTTATCGACCCGGTCATCTCTAATTCGGCGTGGGCGATACACTTTTCCTCGTACTCCACATTGGGCGACACGATGGTACCTTTGTCGTACACGGCCACGAGGCGACTTCAAGTGAGCGAGCCTGATAGAGTGCTTCGAAGAGACACGGTAATCGACGGTACACCTAAAACCGTTTTCCCTCCCATTTATCACTATTTTTCTCCTCGTTTCTATTCACGTATGGAGCCACCCGTGACGAGTATTATTAGAAAATTATGTAATTCATCCTCCTAATGGACAGTCGGCAATGTTATCCGACGAGAACATCTTCTGCGTTTAGAAAATTAAATTATTGCCTTCCGAACAGTTCTTCCATTCTACAGTGATAAATGTTTCGATTTTAGGTGGACAAAATCATTTTCGAATACTTTATATCCTCTTGATACTTGATAATTACTATTATGATATTTATTTTTTTGTTATAAAGAAATTTAACATCAAAATTATAACAGACCGATATTTTTCTTATATTTCTATATTTCTGATTTATACAAGGTACAGTCTGGGAATATAAGAAAATGACTTTAATATTATTACTTTTTTTAAAAATTATAATTACAGTAACTTAATTACATATAATATTCGTATTACAAATTATTATTACGCGATCTAATCGGATCGGATTGCTCAATAAGTAGCAGGTTGTAGCAGCTAATTTTTCTTCGACATTGTTAAGTAATTCATATAGATAAAATATACAAAAATATTGCAGCTTGAGTATGCTTGAGTCAAAGTATAACCTTATTTTATTAACTGATTCATAAAAACACTCTTTTGATTGTGGTTCATTTTATTTATTTCCTCCTTTTAGTTTTGAACTAAAACGAAAAAATATAAATTAGTTTAATATGTACTTACCTTGCATTTTTCAATGCACAACACAAAGATTCACCGCAGAAGAAATGGAAATAATGAAATATAATTGATAGAATTATTTGGTTCAGTATGTCTAATAATATATTTTCTCAATTAAATGTGTTTTTCAATAATTGAGAAAAATTATTTTTTTCCAGTTGGAATTAGACATTTTACCACTGCGGTAGGAAGGAATGCGAGATAAATAGACAAACCCTTCTAAAATAGATTAATAGAAAGAATATAATTGTACAAATTCATAAAAAAACGCTTTTTATTGTGGTTCATTGTATTTACTTCCTCCTTTTAGTTTTGAACTAAAACGAAAAAATATAAATTAGTTTAATATGTACTTACCTTCCATTTTTCAATGCACAACACAAAGATTCACCGCAGAAAAAAATGGAAATAATGAGATATAATTGTTAGAATTATTTGGTTCGGTATGTCTAATAATATATTTTCTCAATTAAATATGTTTTTCAATAATTGAGAAAAATTATTTTTTTCCAGCTGGAATTAGACATTTTACCACTGCGGTAGGAAGGGATGCGAGATAAATAGACAAGCCCTTCTAAAAAAGATTAATAGAAAGAATATAATTGTACAAATTTCTCGATGTTGTCCAGTACAATTAATTATACTTTTTCCAAAGATTATATTGGGAGCATGAATCTCGAAATTCAAGTGGTGCCCTTCCATCAGCCTCCGAATTTGACTGTCATTTAACGATGTCTCACTTTATCCGATGCTATTTTATCGAACGGTGTTATCTTCTTTGCAGATGGAAGCTAATAATTGTTTAACGCGACACCAGGCTCGGGAAAAGGGGAGGTATACATTCATCAATAGCGATGATCTACACCGCTGATATCCTCGATCAGACACTGCCCGAAAAGGAGAGCAGTGGACGCCGTGGCCTAATAACACACCTCGACTGCAACATTCTCGCCCCCGTAATAATTGGTTGCCATGCTCGGTCGCCATTCGAAGAACGATGAAGATCTCCCGTCGTTTTATTTCTAGTGCATTCATAACAGAAGTGGCACACTGTGTGGCCACGCCAACGTCGTATATTCCGCTCACGAGTTTTGCGATTTAAAAATCCTTGTTAACTGCTCCCATAATTTCTCCGCGGGAGTTTATAGATCGTCTTATTTCATTGTGATTACAAAATAAACCAACATATTGAACGTATTGAATATTCGTTTGGATTAACGTAGACTTATACAGTTTCCAATAAATTAATCTAGGAGCGACAAGATGCTCAGTGTTTGAGATAGTTGATCTGATGTTTGTCGCGTTTAGTATAAGAATAACTTTGCCACGAACCGTTCCACGCGTTTGGTGGAACGATTGTTGTCAAGGGTACCGATGGTCAAGCTTTAGAGGCTAGCTGATGGTACATTCAGGAAGGTGTAAGTTTACTCGCCGTGTTCGCTCGCGGACTAATTTACAGAGATCTTATTAATGCGCGGAAACGTATGTGTCCAGGCCGGGGGAATGCCGAGTAAGGCTGACACCGCGTGAATTTAAATTGTCCTCTTAAACGAGGGCGCCGGTTGTCTAGCGGGAGGATCTCGCTCACGTACTCGGACACGTTTCTCTTGGGGACTTGTAGACTCGTCGGTATGATTGCGTGTACACATGTAGGAGCTCTGGTTAAAAGTGCTCGGAAACGGTTCTCCTTGTACGACGAATAAACGCGGCTGTATGTGTGTGTCATTCATGGGGATGAGCTCGTTTGCGATAAATATGTCATTTAAATGATACTGGTTTCGTATCGTTACGATCTGCCGCGGATTCACGCTAGCAGAGGTCTTTTCGGCTGTTTCCACTCACCGACCCTCTAAATTCCGTAAATCGATCCTCGCTGGTGCGGATGATTGTTTTTCGAGAAGCTGATTCTGATTGTAAAATCTTTTTTATAAAGTTTCTAACGAATATTTTATTTTCGTCTAGCAATTTCGTGGTACTGCTGGCACGGGATCATTAAGTGCACTGATACCACGCTATTCCTGAATTTTCGTTCTAAAGAGAGGACAATTTCCATCCGCAGCCCTCGAGTTCCCGCACGTCAGCGATACTGTGCGATTCACTTTACGCGTGTGCGTTGACGTGGCTGCCGAAAGTCAGGCGCCGCGGCGCGTATGGTAACGCGACCTCAATCCTCAAACTGCCAGAAGCACATTTAATCGTTGAAAATCTAACACTCTCCAATTTTGATGACGACTGAAGAATTAATAATTTATATCCACGCTTAAGCTGAAGTGCCCTATGCCTGGACGGCATGTTTTTCTATTTTAAATTTTATCACTTTAAATAAACAAAAACAATTTCTTAAGAGTTTTAACATACAGTTCAGAGTTTGTAAAGTAAATTAAAATAAAAAAATCATTGTTTAGGTTAATATCTTAATTGTATTAATAAGAATAATTCAAACCTATAGTTGGACATATTAAATCCAATCTAAGCTAGTACCTGGACAGAAGTAAAGCCTATATCGGGACAAATTCAATTTACGAGTTGATCGAGCGAACATAACCTAAAACGTTGGTTGGTGGCGCTGTTGCGCATGACGAATAGAAGATGCTTTGCGTAATATGTAGTATTCTTATCATGGATTATAGTATTGTATTATTTAACCAAATATATATTTATTTTCATTTACTGTTTTAATAAAACTCGTCATAATACAACTTTTAAGGTTAAGTAGTGATACTGATAGATTTAAGATGTAAACATAAAGTATTATTAACGTCACAACCGGGATACATTTTCTAGATACGTTATTCAAGCTAATAGAAGACTAATTATACGTACATGTAGTTAAATAATTTGCAAACAGTGCGTTGATTTTATTCACAAACACGTGTCCGGCTTCAGGCGTAAGCACATTGCGTATAAGCTTAGAGTGAGACAGCTACTGTCATCGCGTCCCAGTATGGAGTACTTATATTTGAAAACAGTCCTAATCTTGGACATCTAATATTTGGATTAATAATTATTATTTACGTTAAGTTTGATTGCCAATTTATTTTAAAATATCAATATTATTATGCGTGATAATTATTTTTTGTCTGAGGGCTTAAATTATATCTTTTTTTCTAACAAAAGTTCGAACTATAAATGCACATGATTCGCATGTAAATAGACTATTTTGTATACTGTTTTCAGATGAACTTTGAATTCATTTTTAAATTTCAATTGATGTCTTAATGAAATAATATTCACACCTACTTGTAGCTAAGGCCTCAGAATATATAATGTAATTATTTAATCTCTTAATTACTGATTTTACTATGAAAATTCAATTGTCCAGATTTAGGTATCACTTTTGGACTGTCCAGACTTAGGGCACTTCACCTTATATAATTCCAGAAAATACGAAATTATGATCAAATGCAATATAACGCCGTGTTCTTCCGTTTTACCACGAACCGAGCAAATGTAAATCAAACCAGAGTTGGGCAGTATTTAAATACTTCTCGCCTCGGCTCTAGAACGCCATCTCTGTACTACGATATGGAGCAAGGAATAAACCATTAACCAACCATTAAAATTCTGTAAATACCGATTGGAATAAAAGATACATAACTTTTATTCCTTATTCGACTTTTATTTAAATAATTTTGTATTCGCCGAGAAGGTATTCGATGAATACAAGATTATTTAAATAAAAGTCGAATAACAGATACTTTTGTATTCAAACCTTCGAATAACGAATACAAATTTTGTATCTTCTATTCGTTATCCGAAATTCGTATTTAAATACAATTTAAAGACAATGTATTTAAATACAATTTTTGTCCAACTCTGAATCAAATTAATTCCAACTTCTTGAAATGCTCCTACAAAAATGTAAACTTGTACAAACACCGCAGGCCGCTCATCAAATTCTATCGTAGAAAATACATTTTATCTTGAACCTTGTGATTTTAGTTCGCTGTTGCTACAGGAACGTCTCTCCATTCGGCGATGCTCTCCAACAATTCCCTAAATTCAGAATTTCATTTCGTTACTGAATTTTCGATTTCTGGTGTAGTGATCGAACAGACACAACTTCGCTGCTTCACTCAGCGAACTTGTTAAGCAACGAAGCAAATATAGTGATACGATAAACACGAATTTTGCTTTCTTCTGTGAATCGATGGCGTTCTAATTATAGTGGGGCGGATTTATTGAAGAAACCGTGAAGGAACTATCTCGAAGGCGATTAAGCGACAAGGGGTTAATTAACGAGCGATCTATTTTCGTTTGAAACGGAGGGTTTCTCGCGTTCCTGTTCGCGCCTGGTATAGTGACCGATTACGAGATCGAAGAATCAGTGAAAGAACTCGTGCCGTTCCGCGATGGCTCGTTTCTCCGTTGGACACAGCGTCTGAGGAAGGACACGACGAAGGAGAAGAAGAAGCAGCAGCAGCAGCCGGGGCTGCCGCGTACCACAGAACCCGGGAGGCTGCTTAGCACACAAAGAAAGTTCGAAAAGTCCCTTCTTGCCAACCTTTTTGCCCTCCTCCCCGTTCAGCTTGCTCCTTGACTTCGCCGCTTGAAGGAGCGAAGGTTTGGTCGTCTATCCCGTTTCTTCCCTCTTCCAGCATCCCCTTCGATCCTTCTCCAACATCCAGGTCCTCTTCTCTCGCTGCCCTCCCGCATGCTAATGCACGCACGAAGCGCAACTGTTCTCGCGGCCCTCCGTTCCTCTCTTGCGTTCCACTCCCGGTTCCCCTCTGTCTCTTCGTTTATTTGGCCAAATTTGATTCACCAACGAGATCCGATCTGACATCCCGATCGCTTCTTGTCCTCCGCCTCTTCCTTCTCTCTCCCGCGAGGCGGCCTTGCGTCTAGCGTCTCCTCTCCCTGTCTCTTCTTTTCGCCCTTTTATCCACCGTCTCGCTTCATCCAAATCGTCCTCGTTCCCGTCGTAGTCGTCGTCGGCCTCGTCCTCCTCGTCGTCGTTGCTGTCGTCGTCGAGTTTTTCTTTCGACACCGTTCTAGCTCACCGGCTCCACCGTCACAGGCTGCCTCCGATTCGGTCCATCGAATTAGGAGCTCGCTTTTTGGTGGTCGGCTGCCTCAATCCTTTTTTCACTTTCTTGCGACACCGTGCGCCGCCTCGTAATCAGCAAGAATTTTCCAGCTGTCCGCCCGATATACAGAAACTTTCTTCGAAATCGCTTCTGCGATTGATCGCCTATCAGATCCAAGCCCCGCGGAAAGTTGGGCTCTTTCAGTAGGTACTGAAGAAATGGACTCTGCGAATAAACCGTCAGCGAGTAATCCTGTTAAACATTTTTAGGAAAACGCTGTAAATGCTTAAAATTTAACAGAATGCTTTCATTGACAAATCTATCATATTTTGTGGCTTAGAAGTTTGAGCATTCGCAGCGTTTTCCTAGAGATGTTTAACAGGGTTCTTGCACCATGTTCGGAGAGCGACGGATAAGGTAAAGGACTTTTGTTTTGGATTGCTATAAATTGGCTGGCAAAAGTCGGTATCGGCCGGCGATCGAATAATAACAGATAAGGCGAGATAGCGCGACCGATTATGAACGCCGCGGTACGGGCACCGTGGATTCGTTTCGTGCGAGGCAAAGCGTTGCAAACCGTTTACACTTAACGAAGCCATAAATACCAGGATCGAGAGATACAAGCGATTGTACACGTGGTGCAAGCTTCGAGGTAAAGACGGGGAATACCACAAATGCGAGCTTCTTCGGGGCCCATTGTCCGCCGCGTTTAAATTTGAATCGCGGGGAATCTGATCGTTTATTGTTTAAATTTGTAGACCCACTCTTAATTTGAATTTAAGATTATTCGCTGGCGCGTTGCGAGAGACGATTTGACTTGGTGATGGTCGCCAGCTCGCCTTCCTATACTTATCCTCTCTCCGTTCCTCTCCTCACGGACTGATATTCTCCGTCTCCACCGATCCCTCGTCTCTTTCTTTTTCTCTCTTTCCCTCTCTCACTCCCTCTGTCGCATTCGTTCCCTACTTACATATACGTTTGCCATATATACGGACATATATCGATGTACTTCTGATTTGTTATACCCTCTCCGAGACGTATCTGTTCATGAGCCTCACTTTTTCACAGTTAACACTCCGCGCGACTCTAACCGGTGAGTTAAGGACACGCGAAATAGCTGCACGGATTTTTTAACTTCGTTCCTCGTGCGAAACGCGACGGTAAGGTAAAGTGCCCTATGCCTGGACAGCATGTTTTTCTATTTTAAATTTTATCACTTTAAATAAACAAAAACAATTTCTTAAGAGTTTTAACATACAGTTCAGAGTTTGTAAAGCAATTTAAAATAAAAAAATCATTGTTTAGGTTAGTATCTTAATTGTATTAACAAGAATAATTCAAACCTATAGTTGGACATATTAAATCCAATCTAAGCTAGTACCTGGACAGAAGTAAAGCCTATATCGGGACAAATTCAATTTACGAGTTGATCGAGCGAACATAACCTAAAACGTTGGTTGGTGGCGCTGTTGCGCATGACGAATAGAAGATGCTTTGCGTAATATGTAGTATTCTTATCATAGATTATAATATTGTATTATTTAACCAAATATATATTTATTTTCATTTACTGTTTTAATAAAACTTGTCGTAATACAACTTTTAAGGTTAGGTAGTAATACTGATAGATTTAAGATGTAAACATAAAGTATTATTAACGTCACAACCGGAATACATTTTCTACATACGTTATTCAAGCTAATAGAAGACTAATTATACGTACATGTAGTTAAATAATTTGCAAACAATGCGTTGATTTTATTCACAAACACGTGTCCGGCTTCAGGCGTAAGCACATTGCGTATAAGCTTAGAGTGGGACAGCTACTGTCATCGCGTCCCAGTATGTAGTACTTATATTTGGAAACAGTCCTAATCTTGGACATCTAATATTTGGATTAATAATTATTATTTACGTTAAGCTTGATTGCCAATTTATTTTAAAATATCAATATTATTATGCGTGATAATTATTTTTTGTCTGAGGGCTTAAATTATATCTTTTTTTCTAACAAAAGTTCGAACTATAAATGCACATGATTCGCATGTAAATAGACTATTCTGTATACTGTTTTCAGATGAACTTTGAATTCATTTTTAAATTTCAATTGATGTCTTAATGAAATAATATTCACACCTACTTGTAGCTAAGGCCTCAGAATATATAATATAATTATTTAATCTCTTAATTACTGATTTTACTATGAAAATTCAATTGTCCAGATTTAGGTATCACTTTTGGACTGTCCAGACTTAGGGCATTTCACCTTACTTCCAGATATTTTTTCTTTATTCAGATTTAGCACTGAGCTTTCAAATTTTCAACTTCCCAACGACCGAAGTATAATTGAGTCGTTTAGACGCAAATCCCGGTACACCTAAGTCCCGGACAGTTATAGACACTCGACTGCGTCACCGTTACCTCGTATAACTGGAATTTCAAATTTCGCTTTTTTTACGAGCTGCGTTCTACATTAGACTGTGTCGGTCTTGAATCAAAAAGAGGAGAGATGTGTTGCGAAGAATTCAGTTCCCAGTTGCGTAGAAACGCTGCGAGCACGGGCCGCCGTCGAATATCTGGTCGGCTAAATAATCTATAAAACGGTTAACAAGTTCGTTTTCTCACTCGAGCCGTCGAGCAGGAATATTATTGGCATTGTAGCTCGATCTGCCGAAAAAATCGGATCCGAGAAAGGAATAGGTCGAAGTCGGAGAGCCGTGTGTACAGTTCGCATCGCGAATGGTGTCCGTTGGTCCGCAGAGGAGCGTGCTCTTAGTCTCCTCTTAGGCTGAAACTTCTCCGGGGACTGTACTTATCTACATGGCATACCAAATGGGGATTCACCGTGGCGAGTCGCAGGATCTCGTTGACTGACGTTAGTCAATCAAACCGGAGGGAAAAAACGCTCACCTTGGCGGACGCTCCGGTGAATTCCTTCCATCGGCGCTCTCGCAGTCGCAGCACCCTCGTCAAAACGGCCACCGATACTTTGTATTCTGGCCGGAGAGCTGCCCGTTCCGAGGGATTGTCATTAAAATTCGAACGTCATTAAGACATGCCGCGGAAACCCGATATCCGCGCGAATCCGTCAATACCACGGAACCTGGCCGGAGAGCCGATGATGTTCAGCCGATCCCGTTTCACGATAATTTTATTACGGTAATTACTAGAGAAGAGAAGCCTGATGAAATGCAAAATGCTGGCTGGAGGGAGTTGGAAGGCTAGCCGGCTGGGATCCTCCCGCCCGGAGGTAATTTTTCAGGGTGTCTCACCTATCTATTTACCATGTAGAGGAGCAAAACGAAAAAAACAAGAGAAAATAGAGAACGGGAACAAGATGACGAGCTGCCTCGGTTTTTCCTAATTGAATTAAAGTTTGATCGTTCGACGAGACCGTCTACCCGGCTTTATGCCGACGTCCACGCCGGAATAATGGAATAATGGCGGAATGGCGAAAGGTGGAGATCGAGATCGGAGAGAATCTTGGTGGCGCGGGTAGCAGGTGACGCTGTCTACTCTGCTTGTCCCTTCTCTCTTTCCTTTTCTCTCCTCGTCTCTCTCACTCTCTCTTTCTCGCTATCCGCAGCTCTTCCCGCTCGATTGGAATAAATTTAAATTTAAGCGCGCGCATCTGTTACATCCCCCGGCTGGCTGGTTAATTAAGAACACTTAAATGGGGCTGCTTCTGTGCATATCCATTATTTATTATACGTATAGGATAATAGTTACGCTTCAAGATTATACGAATTTCGCGTCCGGTCCATTTACGTTGAAAGCATTAGATCGTCTGTACCACGCGTGCAAAACATTTCCGAGAGAAATTAAGACGTTACCCGGCCAATCATATGGATATTGAAAACGTGACGTGCTAAACACGTCACTTACTCCGTGGTTGCTCGGTCGTTCTTGCTTCTCCCTTCCTCTGGAACGGTTCGCTTCGAGATTGTCGTTTTAATCATGAGAAGCAGCCCTGTTGAAAAATGAGAACATGTATATTACCCTCGTGCATCACTTATTGGGATTTGCGATTTTTTTTTCTTTATTTAAAACTACGGAAGAGAAAATTTGACACTGATTTGAGGGATATTTCAGTCATCCCTTGGCAACCTGTCTTGTCAACATCGTTTTTTCATATTTATTAATTGTTTTTATACCAGTAACAAGGGCATTCTTGTATTAACAATGTTTGTAAATGTCGTTTGTTATTTCTTCATTCTCTAAAATCGCGTTTTTAACAATCGATACGTCAGTTTCGTGTATATTCCGCCGCAGAAGATGAAAGACTGAGAGCGTTCGATGGCTGCATCGAGTGTTCTGTCGGCTCGTTGGTTGATGGCCCCCTTGATTCGACGAAAGGAATTAAGCGAATTTGCACAGCGAATTATTCATAATTGTGGCGGGCACTTTGTGCGGCGTTCTACGTGCCCGATAGGCGGATCAAACGACTCTTTTGCGGGTTAATTCGATTGCCGCGAAATTTGAATTTGAAATCCGCACGGCGGCGTTAGCCTAGCGCGCGTCGATTGGACCGACGATTTTTCACCGTGGCCGCGGCGAAGTCAATATTTTCGAAATGCGAAAAAGCCAATTTGGTAGTAAAATTTCGGGCGAGTGCTTTCGGTTCCGTAAGAGGCGAAAAAATGCGATTTCGCGACCGCGCTACACCCGCCCGAACAATGTGACCATTTCCATCGAATATAGTCTGTCGATAAAGTTCGTAAATTATGCGCCGTACTCCAATTAGGCAATACTCCAATTCGATCTATATCTTGCTATATATGCTATATAAAAATTGCAGAAAATCTAAATAAATAGAACCTCGTCATTCTTGCAAACTAAAACATGTTAATCGCTTTTAGTGCTCAGTAGGTTTAGTGCTAATCCATATTGTAACATAATCATGTATTGTATAATTTGCAATGTATATACTATATAAACCTTATATTATTTAAAGCAACAAATAAATGGACCGTTTATTTTGAAAGTGGTGTAAGTCCATTTTCTCTTGATTTTTTTATTTTTTTTTTATTTGCATTAAATTAAGCATGAATTACGTGATATCTCATTTTTTTCAAAAATGGACTTACACCACTTTCAAAATAAACGGTCCAAATAATAATAATAATCTACTAATAGCATTTGATGTCGAAGCAATGTTAACAATTAAATAAAAAGTAAACTGGAAAGGTTTCGGTGAGAGAGTAGTTTCTCATTTCCGATTGATAGGCGATTTCTCAACTTGACCAAAGTAGAGTAGAACGAATGGTTCATCGGGGCTGCTCAGTTTCGACGACGCCATTCATCTGTTTCCATTAAGCATCGCCATTCTTCCATACATACATAACGTTCCACTGCTTGATTCGAGAACAGCAGTGGGCTCATAGGCGCGGGGTCACACGGCTAGATATTTACCTGTATAAATATGCACGGGAAAGTTCCGCGCACGGCATGAAATACGAGGTAATAAAAAGTACCGTAAGTATTTTCAGAAGGATCGTCCCGGAGATACGAGCGGGCTACAGAAAACAGGAGCAGAACGAGGGACGAACGCGCGGCGTGGGGGAGGAGACGTGCTTTTAAAAATGAACTCGGTAACTTTATAACTTTTTAGAAGATTACGTCATTAGGCAGACGGCAGACGTGGCCCCCAGGTTTTAATAATTTAAACAAAATTACCTTCGCGCACCAGGCCCGGATAAATTAAGCCTGGAAGAAACGAGCCACCGCCTTTTCTGCTCACTTGCGTCGTGTTGCCGCATGAATCTCTACCTAATTTTCGAATCAGGGCGATTGTCCGTGATATTACACCAGGAATCCGTTCTCCCCCCTGCTCGAAACAAATTTTATTATACCTCGTCTGCTTGTTTTCATTCAGTGTACAGGAGGACTGCGGCTCCCGCGATGAATAATTAAATTGTTCGACTATTTAAAATTTTTTAATCCAGAAACAGTTTTTGAAATAAATATTGATGTCATGAATTTAAATTTATTTGTGTAATAAGGTGAAGTGCCCTAAGTCTGGACAGTCCAAAAGTGATACCTAAATCTGGACAATTGAATTTTCATAGTAAAATCAGTAATTAAGAGATTAAATAATTATATTACATATTCTGAGGCCTTAGCTACAAGTAGGTGTGAATATTATATCATTAAGACATCAATTGAAATTTAAAAATGAATTCAAAGTTCATCTGAAAACATTATACAAAATAGTCTATTTACATGCGAATCATGTGCATTTATAGTTCGAACTTTTGTTAGAAAAAAAGATATAATTTAAGCCCACAGACAAAAAATAATTATCACGCATAATAATATTGATATTTTAAAATAAATTGGCAATCAAGCTTAACGTAAATAATAATTATTAATCCAAATATTAGATGTCCAAGGTTACGACTGTTTTCAAATATAAGTACTCCATACTGGGACGCGATGACAGTAGCTGTCCCACTCTAAGCTTATACGCAATGTGCTTACGCCTGAAGCCGGACACGTGTTTGTGAATAAAATCAACGCATTGTTTGCAAATTATTTAACTACATGTACGTATAATTAGTCTTCTATTAGCTTGAATAACGTATGTAGAAAATGTATTCCGGTTGTGACGTTAATAATACTTTATGTTTACATCTTAAATCTATCAGTATTACTACCTAACCTTAAAAGTTGTATTATGACAAGTTTTATTAAAACAGTAAATGAAAATAAATATATATTTGGTTAAATAATACAATACTATACTCTATGATAAGAATACTACATATTACGCAAAGCATCTTCTATTCGTCATGCGCAACAGCGCCACCAACCAACGTTTTAGGTTATGTTTGCTCGATCAACTCGTAAATTGAATTTGTCCCGATATAGGCTTTACTTCTGGCCAGGTACTAGCTTAAATTGGATTTAATATGTCCAACTATAGGTTTGAATTATTCTTGTTAATACAATTAAGATACTTACCTAAAAAATGATTTTTTTATTTTAAATTACTTTACAAACTCTTAACTGTATGTTGAAACTCTTAAGAAATTGTTTTTGTTTATTTAAAGAGACAAAATTTAAAATAGAAAAACATGCTGTCCAGGCATAGGGCACTTCACCTTACTACCGCTGATTAGTAAATGGATTTGATGAATTTTGCAAACAGATTTGCTGAAACATTCGCGTAAACCAAATTGTCACACGAAGGTGGTTGCTGGACGCTTTGTCTGTCTGAAACTGTCTGTTTTCACTGCGAGACGCGTCGAACCACACGCAACCACGTTACTAAAAATGCTCTACGAGTAAATGAGTATTCTACTAAAAATATTATGCTTTAACATTAATAAAATACAAAATAAAAATTGTTCACATCAAATGCAATAACAGAACTCTTATTGATTTTCTCAAATCGTTTCAAATTGCACACGCTTATTTTTGGCATAAACGCATTCATAATTACGGAATGTATGTAGAAGCATCAACGGTGAGAGGTTCCTCTTTTGGTTACTTTTGTTTCATTCTGTTGACGTAAAGAGCAGAGTGTCAACAGGGTCGTACGTCAATTTTGAGGGAACTGTGTGACAGTTTGACGGGGGTGAAACGGATTATGTTAGTTAAAGGGACAAGAGGAGTAACTTTGGTCAGATGGGACACTTTCTCAAATGAACTTCTATTGCAAAACATTTTTCCATCTTTTTATTATAAACATGTTTATATTTTATTCATTTTATATCTCATTTTGCTGCGTGAACGAACACTGAAGAATATACATACATATTTAAATTCGCAGAGTGTTCGATCATCCGAGAAATGGATGCCTATAGCGTTATTGCCGAAGTTATTACAAATAATGAAATTTAGCTAACTCAATTTATCGGATAGTCGGTTCACCCCTTTGCTACCTCTTTTCAAAATTTCAATCTCCCGCGGTGCTGGATCTGGAATGCACGTTCACGTTTGTTACGCGAGATTGGATTTAATTAAGGATAAAATTAAAGCCGGGCAAAGTAATTGCGTGATTAGCTGTACCGAGCGACAATCCAATCTACAGATTTACTGTGTGGCCCATTGGGGCTCCTCTTGAAGACGCATTCAAGCAATTTGCATGGAATCTCCATGCCGATTCGTTTGCTATAAGGGAGAGGCTTGCGAGGCATTATGAGAAAATACCACTTTCAACGTTTTATTGCTGCGTATTTACTTATTTACATTCCGAAATGGCTCGTCAGAATTTTTATAACGTAATTGCTCAACGACGATTTGTATTTTAATCACAAACATTGAATCTACTTCAATTCATGATCTTTATCCTAATAATTAGACTGCGGATTTTATGCATTCTAACAGTCTAATTTTCGACAGTAAAAAATTTGAAGAATTGAAATATACTTCTATATTATTTTCAATCTATTAAACATATTCAGCAAGAAATTAAATATTCATTTCACCCCAGCTGTTTGCAATTGAGGTAGCAAGTTTTCATTTTGCATAAAGGTCCGCAGTCCACTAATAATTTATTAATTATAAAAAATGGATTCTGTACAGTTAAATCATGATTTAATGTAAACACGTTAATTTATTCAGAAAGCTCTAATAATTTGATCACGTGCAGTACAAAATAAATGGTATACCGAACAACAAATCGCACTACTCTATTAAGAACGAGAAATGTAAAGCGCAAGATTAACATGCAGTTCTTATTGCGCGCGTCTCTTAACTATCCCTTATTCCGTAATACCGTTAACAACGCTGCAAAAGTTGCTAACGACGTGCAATAAATAGACGGAAAAGTCATTTCGCGGCTTGGCGAGGAGGCGAGAGGGTGAACGGTGTCCAGAGAGGATCCGGAGGTGGTCGGGTGTCCGCGAGAGAGAAAGAGAGTGAGAGAGAGAACCCTCGCGCAGACACAACGATGGAGGAAACCCCAAAGGAGCCTCCAATCAGACGGTCCGCCTTTGGTCCTTCTAATTAATACCTTACCCCGCGGTACGGGGATGAAGTGTGCTCGAAGGAAACGGCGAGATATCATTTGTTGGTGGGCGTCTTAATTAATTCCCGAGTATCCGCCTTTGGTAGCCTGGCGCGAAAGGGGCAGGGCGTGGCTCTCCAGTAGAAACAACTGAGCGAGTGCAGTGCTGCCTTCTCTGCCCCACTAACCCCCCTCCGCCATCCCTCCCTCTCCTCCCCCCGATCCAGACTGGCCCCCCCTATCCCTCCCTCCCACACCCCCCCTATACCGAGCGAACCAACACCCCCCTTTCGCGTCCTCCTACCCTTCTAGCCCGTTCCTTCCACCGGCATGGCTGTCACGTGACCGGCCGGCAGCCAATCGACGCCCGCTAATGAGCAACGCTGCGCCGCAGTTTAATTAATTGCACACGGTACTGCACCGGTAGGCTCGATCCGCAGTTGCGCAAAATGCACCTACCGGCTGCAAACGGCCGTCGGATTCGCTGGACGGCTCTCTCTCTCACTCTCACTCGTTCTCTTTCTCTCTCTATCGTTCTCGTTCTCTCGCACTCACTCTCCTCGACGCTTTTCAATGGATGCGCGCGGAGAGCGCCGGTTAGAGACCTCGCAAATGCACCTATCGATGATTGTCCCGCGATAATGGGACACAGACAACGGGACGCGGGGAACGGGTTTGATAACTTCCGTATCGCTCGACCGGCTTCATGCACGACGTCATTTCCCAGCGAACCTCGCGCCGCATTAAAATCATTTAATTGCGCTTCATAATCGATTTGTCCAACGATAAAAATTCTCCATCATCGCGCGATTTCCAACCCTTGAAACACGTACATCTAAATGCAGATTCGCAGTGAATACGAACTTGCTCTCTCTTCCAGTAAATAATTAAAAAATAGTCGCATGTAACGATCGTAATATTAAGTATGTAAATACCGATGATAAAATGAGCAACATTTCTACCCTCGGAACGTTCGGACAGAGGTGAAGCTGCATCGTTGAATCGGATTTTTACGAGATCGCACAAGCGCATCGATTCGAAAAGGTGAAATACATTTATCCGGCAAACGAACTTGATCCAACTTACGCGAACGGACACGCAATTAGTATTGAAGTGTCATCGTATTCATTTAACACAAAGGAGCACGGGGACGTGTACGTGTGGCTCCGTACAGGAACCCGACACCTACGTCTTGTGTATCGTGGGCGTCGCGTGATTCTTGAGAAAGAATTCTATCCGCGGCGAGAAATTCCAATTCGCCGGGCAAAGAGGAACGAGTATGGGTACCTGCATCCCTTCATTCCTGATGAAACGCGAACACACGAGAGTCGAGAGGATTTCTATGTGCTCGAACGCGCGCGCGACCGGCGGTGTGCGCGCGAGGTGCGCGTCGGTTTGACGTGTATAAAGATACACAGGACCGGTAAAATCTACTTTCCTGTCCCGGGCGAGCTGAAAATTGATCCAACGGCGCGCCCCGATATTTGCTATACACAACTAACCCTTATAAACGTAATTCCTGAAATTGCATTTCACGATAAAATAAATTAATATCCGTTCTCGGTAGGTAATGCCTCGCGCATTCCCGGGGGTCTCGTCGATGACTCTCCCTCTCTCATTTCTCTCTCTCTCTCCTCCGGTTTACGTCCGCGATGTTCCCTCGAAGTTCAAGATCCTCTTCGAGTCGACCCGCGAAGAGGCGTCGGGACGCGCCGCGCCGGCTAAATATGACTCCGCGGGAAGATGCATTTTATATTAACGCGCATCGCCCGGCGCTGAAATACCTATAAGCGAACCACTCGAGTATTGGATTCCCCGGGCGGAATGATACAATTCCTTCAAACGCAACAAAGTTAAAAAGGATTCTGTCACATCCACGCATTTCTCTTCCAGCCACTATTGCCGGCCCTGTAACACGTACACGCGTTAACAGTCACGCATACAGATGCGGTCACAACCACGAGCGCATTGCTACATACCGATGGTATGCATCGAGTGTCCTTCTATTTCCTTAAAATTCCGATGGATCGTATGCCTCCAGCCCCTGAGTGTGCTCCGTTCGCTCGCACGCAGACATACATGCACCGATACATATACGTGACACATACACAGACGAGTTCCAGCCCCCACACGTGATCCGGCGCACACGTGCAAATACATCCAATCCGCACATTCGGCTCCGCTCGTTAGGCGTGTGTGCGTCGCGCACACAGCGCAAAAAAGAAAGAGAGATCTCGCGACAAGAGAGCAAAGACGAGAGGGAACACCCTGGAGGGAAGAGGACAACGAGGACGACGACGACGACGGTAGGGCAGAGTAAGAAGAAGAAGAGGAAGAAGAAGATGAAGAAGAGGAAGAAGAGGAAGAAGAGGGTTGAGGAGACGAGAGGACGACGCCGCCGGCGGTGGTAATGGTGATGGCGAATGGCGATGGTGGTGGCAGGACGCTTTCCTGTGTCATTGTATACGTATCTTGTATACGTGTACGGAACGTATTCGTGTGCGGCTGAGATGTATGTGTATAGGGATTCCAGTTTAAAAATACAAATGGAGTATCGAGCTTTCGAGGAACGTTCCGCGAGGGGTGGCTGGGAAGAGCGGGTGGCGCACAGGGGCGGGCGAGGACGTCGATGGGTACCGAGGTGGGGAAGATATTTCAAAAATCGAATATTGATCAGAGCTGCCAATCCTACCCTCTGTAATCCATATGTGTGTGTTGGTCTTACGTATCCCTTAGGTGCAGCCCAGTGTCTGCGCTCTCGTTTTCGTTCCTTCAACTTATGCGCGCCTCTGTCATCTTCCCGCATTAATCCAACGCGCACGACTTACTTCTAACCTTATTACGTTTACGTAAGTTTCAATAATCTTTTATTCATATTCATTTTCGTAGGCGTGCAGTTTTCCCCTAAACATGGGAATTAATTTATTCCTAATGTTTTCTGTAAAGCTGTTACGAAATGGAATCCTTGGTGGACACATTCTGACCTGCAACAAACAGTAGAATTAGAAGTTTATCTGGTATCATACATTGTGTGAAAATGTAAAACTTATAACTAGACTGCGGATCTTTATGCATTTATAGCAAAATTGAATAGAAGAAATTTAAAATTGTCGGAAAATTTCAAAAATTCAAGATGTCAATATATGATTTCTCCTCTATTAAATTCATTAAGGGAGGAAATAACATTCAATCAAGACTGTGGATCTTTATGCATATATAGCAAAGTTGAGAAGATGAAATTCAAAATTGTTGAAAATTTTAAAAATTCAAGATGTCAATATATGATTTCTCCTCTATTAAAATCATTAAGGGAAGAAATAACATTCGATTTAGTTTCCACTTCTTGCAATCGATGCAGACAATTTTGATTTTCCATAAAGATCCGCAGTCTACTTATAACTAGGCTGCAGATATCTATGCAAAATAAAAACGGCCCGTGTTAATTACAAGCAGAGTTGGGCAATAATTGTATTTAAATAAAAATTTCGAATAAAGTGGGTTTAGAACCCACTTGAAAAAAACTCACTTCATTCGAAATATTTGTTCAAATAAAATTTTTGCCCAACTCTACAAGAGAAGGGAGTTACATAAAAATTGATTTCTTCAATTAACAATTTTAATAGCTTGCAAATAGAGTACCGGCAATAATCAAATAAGATTGGGTATATGTTATATTATCGCATTTACATCTGCAAATGTTTTATGCAAAATTGAATCGATAAAATTTAAAATTGTCGGAAAATTTCAAAAATTCAAGATGTCAATATACGATTTCTCCTCTATTAAAATCATTAAGGGAAGAAATAACATTCGATTTAGTTTCCACTTCTTGCAATCGATGCAGACAATTTTGATTTTCCATAAAGATCCGCAGTCTACTTATAACTAGGCTGCAGATATCTATGCGAGATAAAAACGACCCGTGTTAATTACAAGCAGAGTTGGGCAATAATTGTATTTAAATAAAAATTACTAATAAAGTGGGTTTAAAACCCACTTGAAAAAAACTCACTTCATTCGAAATATTTGTTCAAATAAAATTTTTTCCCTACTCTACAAGAAAAGGGAGTTACATAAAAATTAATTTCTTCCATTAACAATTTCAATAGACTGCAAATGGAGTACCGGCTATAATCAAATAACATTGGGTATATGTTATATTATCGCATTTACATCTGCAAATGTTTTATGCAAAATTGAATCGATAAAATTTAAAATTGTCGGAAAATTTCAAAAATTCAAGATATCAATATACGATTTCTCCTCTATTAAAATCATTAAGGGAAGAAATAACATTCGATTTAGTTTCCACTTCTTGCAATCGATGCAGACAATTTTGATTTTCCATAAAGATCCGCAGTCTACTTATAACTAGGCTGCAGATATCTATGCAAAATAAAAACGGCCCGTGTTAATTACAACCAGAGTTGGGCAATAATTGTATTTAAATAAAAATTTCGAATAAAGTATGTTTTTCCAAATGGGTTTTAAACCCACTTTATTCGAAATTTTTATTTTTTTGCCCAACTCTGATTACAAGAAAAGGAAGTTACATAAAAATTAATTTCTTCCATTAACAATTTTAATAGCTTGCAAATAGAGTACCGGCAATAATCAAATAAGATTGGGTATATGTTATATCATCGCATTTACATCTCCAAATGTTCTATGCGCGTAAACTTTAAGTTCGAAGAATATCTGGAACGGATGACTCGGAGATATCAAGTTTCATTACAGATCCGCATTTCCGGAATTGATCTGTACGTAGGAAAGTAATATATCGCACGTGAAAACCATGCGAATCGGACGCGAGAGCATAGCTCCGGTTCTTTTACACCTGGCTCTCTGTCTAACGCGCATCGACAGCAGACAGTGCTTTTCTGCAAATGCCCGATCGTATTCGAGTGTATTCGTGAACGTACACCACGGGGACCGGATGCGGGTATATATGTATACGTGTATACATATATATATATATATATGTATATGTATATATATATAATGTGTGTGTATACATATATATATATATAGGGGAAGGAGGAGAGTGAGAAAAAGTAGGAAGGAAAATAAGGAAGGAGGGGTGGCTCTCAGATTACTCACCCTTATATATGGGTGCCGCGGGCGAGAGAGAGGGGAAGGGATGAAATCTTTTAATGGCAGCCATCCAACCGCTCAACCCCCTCCCCTCCCTTGCCCCTCCGACGACCACCTCTCCTCCACCTCCGACGGACTTTCCTTCGCCATTTCCGTATTAGCTATTCTTATGTCCACGAACGAATGCTATCCCTACGAAGGACACCCTTCGTGTAATCGCATTTTAAATTACCCGCGTAGGTATACGAGTGTACATGCCTGTAAATATATACTCGGGGCCTATGTACGGGTGGAAATAGTCAGCGGGAAGAGATCGAATGTCACTATAGACACGGGGGAGGAGAGGGGGAGTCTATGTGCTCCGAGAGACGTACCTTGGAAATAACCATCCAAGTTATCACGAGCCGGGGAAGTGCGAATACATTAACTTTAGAGTTTCAACGGGAGTTTCTCTATCGCGAGAGAGGAAGAGTAAATTAGTCGATTCGGAAACTTGTTAATTAATCGGAATGTACGGGGGAACGTAGACTGGGAACGGTTCCACGGTGATGAAGTTATAGTTGGAACGAAAGTTGCATCCTGGAAACGGTCTGGGAAGCTCTCGGAAGCTATGCGAGAGAGATCGGGGCTCGACAGTCTCCTCGAATCGAGCGTCTCCTAGCTAGCGGCGACGATTTATCCCGCAGAGTGTCGCAAGAACCCAATTGAGAGAATCGTTTAAGAGCGCAAGAAAGCACGGCGCGGCGGCGGCGGCGTTCTGGCTTCGCGCTTAACCAAAGCATCAGCTCTCTCTCGGACTGTGCTCGGCTTCAGCGTGGCCGTTAGCTCCGCAAAAGTTCCTTCCTTCTTCTCGCGGAGAGAGACAAAACACCGGAGCGTCTCGTGTGACAGTGCAAAGAAAACAGTAACAAAACACCCCCTGGATTTCCAAGTCCCGTCTAACAAACGAGTCATGGCGCCCGGCTCCCACCACCGCCCCCGTGTGCTGCTCGCATAATGGGGGGTGATAGAAGTGCGTGTGGCGGTGCACGAGCCTAGGAGCCCGTACACACTCACACATGGAAAGATGAGCATCCACGTTCTCGCGAACGTAGACCCGAAGGAAAAGCCCGAGGTCCTGGAGGAGAAGTAAATCCATATTTTACACCACCACCACCCGGCAGTTTCATCTCAGCCCCACCACCACCATCCACCACCACCAGCAGCATCGTCGACGCTGCCACCGTCACCACCACCACCACCGAGCCAGACCCATCGTCACGACGCCTTCGCTTATTTCGCTAGTCTGCCAACCTCTCTTCGGCTCCCTAGCTCTGGCACCTCCACCGCCCACAACTTACATACATCCCCTCAAAGATCACGCGCCCGCTGGAAACCCTGGAGGGGTTAAGTCCAGTTGCTCAAAGGGGTTCGAGTACGTCTTTGACCGGACGCTCGTCACCGGACCATTTTTTTTTCTTCCTCGTCTTCCTCCTCGCCTTCGTCTTCGTCCTCTTCCTTCGGAAGGCAACAATGACGCCGCCGTTGTAATATCGCCCCCGCTTATTGTGCGCGAGGGATGGATGGATGGATAATTTATGGAATTTCATACGCTCGATATTGCCGGAGAACTCTCGAAATGTACCTTCAAAAACGCCTAAGACGTGACTCCGGGTAATTGAGATCACCCTGGTCCTCGGGTTGCCACCCCTGGCTTGGAATGATCGATTGAACGGCGTCTAATCGTTGTAAGATATTTTTATGTTTCTGGGATTATCGCAGTAACATGTTCGTATAATATTGTGTCTGAAATATTTTAAAATTATTTTGCACTAATGAGTTGTGTTCCGAGATGTTAATTCTGAGTTTGAACACGGTTACAAGCCATCAATCCGGGTTACACGTGTCGCCGTCCGTTGACATCGATATTAATTGTTAATGCCTCGTGTCAACACAGCCGGTGCGTTAGTAGTTAGTCCAGTTTCGGTCTAAGCCGCAGTTAAAATAGAACTGGACACTGACCGATCGCCTGCAGACGAGTCGGATATCTGGTCGCCGGGACCTAACGAGACTCCTAGATCTAGATTAATTACTCGGCGCTCGCGTATCTACGCCAGAAAACAAGATAAATCGCAACCGACTACCGGAACCGTTAGAACGGAGGGGGTAGCATTAAAAAAAAAAAGAAAGAAAGAAAGAAAAAGGACCGGCTGCGAGAAAGGTCGGTAATCGTTAACACCGTAAAATCGACACATGGGGTCGTCGCAATCGGTCGCCGGTAAAGATCAATAATTCGATCTCGATATAAATTCGACATCGGAGAGAGGGGATCGTTTCTCATCCGATGGGGTCGCAACCACGCTTCATGGATGGGGTTGAAACCGATCGCCCTTTTTTTTTTTCATCGATCACCCTTCCCGCCCGATGCATCGCTTGCCACTCGCGTCTCTAGAATCTAATTTTACCGGCGGCACGCTGAAAGTATATCGAGAAAATGTGACGTAACGTCGATACTTCGTACTTAATAATTTCCGTTCTATTATTATTATTCGCCGGACGTTCTCCGCCCCGCGGCGTCATTTCACGTAACAAGCCTCGCTAATGAGCTCATTCAATGGTCGTCCCGATAATGAAGTATTTATTTCACGTTTAATTTCAACTATCTATTCGTTGCAGCGAAAGAGGGTGAAACCAGTACTTGGAATTAAATAATGATTAGACTAAGATTCTTCATACAAAACAAAAATTATCTGTATCAGTGAGGGTAGAGTTATAGTGGAGCAGCGAGGTGAGCTGTGCGGTGAAAAAAAAAGAAAAACAAAGAAAATACATATGTACTTTTTCTTTAGTATGTGTCGAAATGTTGTCACGAATGTTGGTTTATTTTCACGGCGCCGCTATCATCGATGCTCACCGCTCCACTATAACTCTACCATAAGAGCTGAACGAGAAGGTATGTATTCCTTTGGAAAATGGTGTAAATTGAAAATAAATAAATTGTACCAGCCGCGTCGAGAGAGAATACAATCGGGACTTGAAATTAAATAATCATTAGACTGTGGACCTTCATACGAAATAAAAATGATCTGCGTCGATCGTAAGAGACAGGGGCTAAATTAAAATGCATGTATTTCTTTGGCAACTTGAATAAATTGCAAATAAATAAATTGTACCAGTTGCATCGAGAGAGAATTCAATCAGAACTTGAAATTAAGTAATGAAATAATGATTAGACTGTGGACCTTCATACAAAATATAAATAATCTGCATCAATCGTGAGAGACAGGGGCTAAATTAAAATGTATGAATTCCTTTGGCACATTGAGTAAATTGCAAATAAATAAATTGTGCCAGTCGCATCGAGAGGGAATACAATCAGGACTTGAAATTAAATAATGATTAGACTGTGGACCTTCATACAAAATAAAAATGATCTGCGTCGATCGTAAGAGACAGGGGCTAAATTAAAATGCATGTATTTCTTTGGCAACTTGAATAAATTGCAAATAAATAAATTGTACCAGTCGCACATAGAGAGAGTATACAATCACTACTTGAAATTAAATAATGAAATAATGATTAGACTGTGGACCTTCATACAAAATATAAATAATCTGCATCAATCGTGAGAGACAGGGGCTAAATTAAAATGTATGAATTCCTTTGGCACATTGAGTAAATTGCAAATAAATAAATTGTGCCAGTCGCATCGAGAGGGAATACAATCAGGACTTGAAATTAAATAATGATTAGACTGTGGACCTTCATACAAAATAAAAATGATCTGCGTCGATCGTAAGAGACAGGGGCTAAATTAAAATGTATGCATTCCTTTTGCAAATTGAGTAAATTGCACATAAATAAATTGTACCAGTCGCACATAGAGAGAGTACAATCAGGACTTGAAATTAAATAATGAAATAATGATTAGACTGTGGACCTTCATACAAAATATACATAATCTGCATCAATCGTGAGAGACAGGAGCTAAACTAAAATGTATGTATTTCCATGGCAACTTGAATAAATTGCAAATAAATAAATTGTACCAGTCGCATCGAGAGAGTATACAATCAGGACTTGAAATTAAATAATGAAATAATGATTAGACTGTGGACCTTCATACAAAATAAAAATGATCTGCGTCAATCGTAAGAGACAGGGGCTAAATTAAAATGTATGAATTCCTTTGGCACATTGAGTAAATTGCAAATAAATAAATTGTGCCAGTAACATCGAGAGGGAATACAATCAGGACTTGAAATTAAATAATGATTAGACTGTGGACCTTCATATGAAATAAAAATGATCTGCGTCGATCGTAAGAGACAGGGGCTAAATTAAAATGTATGCATTCCTTTGGCAAATTGAGTAAATTGCACATAAATAAATTGTACCAGTCGCACATAGAGAGAGTACAATCAGGACTTGAAATTAAATAATGAAATAATGATTAGACTGTGGACCTTCATACAAAATATACATAATCTGCATCAATCGTGAGAGACAGGAGCTAAACTAAAATGTATGTATTTCCTTGGCAACTTGAATAAATTGCAAATAAATAAATTGTACCAGTCGCATCGAGAGGGAATACAATCAGGACTTGAAATGAAATAATGAAATAATGATTATACTGTGGATTTTCATAGAAAATAAAAGTGATCTGCATCAATCGTAAGAGACAGGAGCTAAATTAAAATGTACGTATTCCTTTGGCAACTTAAATAAATTACAAATAAATAAATTGTACTATATTATACTTCGTGGACCTTCAAACGAAATAAAAATAATCTGCATCAATCGTGAGAGACAGGGGCTAAATTAAAATGTATGTATTGCTTTGGCAACTTGAATAAATTGCAAATAAATAAATTGTACCAGTCGCATCGAGAGGGAATACAATCAGGACTTGAAATTAAATAATGATTATACTGTAGACCTTCATACAAAATAAAAATGATCTGCGTCGATCGTTAGAGACACGGGCTAAATTAAAATGCATGTATTCCATGGGCAATTTGAATAAATTGTACAATTGAAACGTATCCGAAGTTAATTGAACGACGTCGGTAATCATGTCGTAGTTTCGCGCTCTGGAACTGATATTTTTTTCCACGCACGTTCACGGTTCGTGGCGTTTCGAAAGTTTTCATCGAGCTGTCGCGAGACATCGCGATGGGAATACTGGAAATCGGATGAGCGTTGAGCACCGGGAATCCGATAGTCGCGAGCAGAACAATGGCGTCACGATGCTCAATAAAAATTGCCATGTTTTTATTACGCAGTCGAAGGGCTCGAGGAGGCAGAGAGGAGTGTCTGATGAGTTGACTCGGAGCTCCTCCTCTGGGAAATACTCATTCTTGCCCCCATGCTGGCCAGGATCGTGTAGCAGTTGTCTCATTTATGATACACTGTCACTTTTCTCATCAACAATCCTTAGCCTTTCCTCGACGCGACGTCGAATCTCTATTCTACAAATCCGTCTGATCAACGACTCTAATCTACTTAATCTCGGTCCTTACGAAAATTGCTTTCACCCAAGTGAATCAGTTTTCTGTCTTCTTCGTCGTGAATAATTTCCTAGAAAACAGCTAAATACCGATAATAAAATAATAGAATCTCGAATTTGTCACTTTTATCTTAATTTCTTAAACCCACGGTCGCATCGGGTCCGCATTCGCAGAAAAGGGCAATCACATTTGATTCAAAAATTTATGTTATCTACTCTATCCGAGCATATAGCATATCGTCTCGTCACAGAGTTACGAAGTCAGTCATTTCGAAATAGGAATTGGAAGGGGGTGTTCACGAATGCTACGAAGATGGAGCGGTAGGGCAAAGAGGGTCTCCATAAGAGGAACGAAACGAAACAGGCAAAGGTAGAGAGGTTTATGAAAGCAAAACGATAGCGAGACGTGCGTTGCATATCTTACCCCAAGAAAACTCCTGCCAACCTCTTGTTTCGTTTTGACGTCTGCCGGTCTACATATTAACTTCTAAATTGCGTCTGTGAAAAAAAAATTTGCTTACAGGTTGCTAATTCCGCATTTACAAACGGTCGAACGTGACAGACAATCTAACGTTGAAAAAACTATTCTTCTGCAACGAAAATATTCCTCTAAACATTTTATCTCGATTAATGTTTCTTGCAAAGTAAGCGAAGATAGGACGCGCCTTTTCATAAGTGGATTGAAGGGAATGATGAAAAACGTAGTTTGTTATTTTCTGAAAGGCTCAGAAATAACACAACAGCGACACATCGGGCGAATTAGTCACGAGAGGGTAGCAAGAGAGTTTTCGGAAAACTTCTTCTGTCGACACACGTAGGGGACCATGGTCATCCATAAAATCCGAAGGGTACAGGCGACAGCCACCCCTTCTCCAGGCAGCTTCGTAACCCGAATAAACTCCCGGCACGAAGCTAATCATATTTTCTAATCCAACGCTGAAAGTGGAGAGAATGGCGGATGGAGGAGGGAAAAGCTCGCGTTGCCAGCTATCATATAATTTTTCCGACAAAAAGCACTTACGCTTCCTCGTCCCCTGCTATAACCTATCCACCCTCTTGGAAACATGTTTCGCGCCGGACGAGGACGGAAAACTTGAAAGGAAAGAGGAGAATTTATATTGAATTCCATGGAAAAATTTTACAAGCTTCTTAGACGTTCAACACCCAAAATCTAGGTATTCGCTCTGCTAATTTAACAACCCCTATAATTACATTTCTTAACGAGACGTAATTATCTCGAAATTCAGCACACTGATACGATTTTGTATATTGTCTGTTCAAATACGGCTCTCTTTCGCATAAAATACTATTCTATTAAAATTATTGATAGAACACAGCGAGGAACTAAAAGAAATTTTCAGCGATTGTCAGCGATGTCACAAATAGTTCGAAATTATTTCGAAATACGTCCTTCAATGTTTTACTCTCAAGTACAGCAGTACGTGAATTGTATTACTGGATTGTTCAGTTCGCGATGATAATATTCCGTTCAATTGTTTACAGGAGCATCTTTCAGTATCGTTTAACGTGGGAGCTATCATGAAGTCATGCAAGGTCGGAAATGAACGGGAAGATGAACTCGTGCCGCCATCTGTGAACAAGAACGTCGCGCACACCTCCCTCCTCGTTCTTCGAGTATGTTGACCGTTCTTCAACGCTGATCTGCGATCGTGAGTTTCCACCGTTTAACGCAATCTACATTTCAGAGTCCCGTAGATCAATACCGCCGTACGAACTCGAGAAAGTCGTGCAGGATAATTCGTTAAAAAAGTACCACGAGGAAGACGTTAATGACCGAAGCGTTGGTCGTCTCGAAATTAAAGGACAAAATATATTACATTCCGGTAATAATAGCTCGGCCGCGATTACGTTAAACGGTCCTCGGCGCAGCCATTCACGTCCAAGGAAATTAACGGGAGTAATAATCAGCACACTCTCGAGACCTTTGAATCTCTTTCAAAGAACTCCATGAAGAAGTTACCCCGTACCGGGCGCGGAACGTGTAACGAGCGAGCCCGAGGGTACGGAGAAGGGGCGAGCACGGGGGGTAGAGAATGAGGGAGAGAGAGAGAGGGTGGTAGTTGGCCGAGGAGGGAAATGTGTCGGAGGGGGTGGCAGAAATTAAGTCGGTTCCCCACCTCGACGTTCCTCGAAACGACACCTCTTTTTCCTCCTCTTCTTCTTCGACTACTTCTTCCTCTTCTCCTTGTCGTGCGCTGGATTCTGAAATAAGCTTGCTTCTCCCCGATCCCCTTTCACCCCGCGCTGCTCCTACTCCCTCCTCGACTGTCCCCCTACCTGTTTCAGTGACTTCGAGGACCTTTCCACACGAGAGCACATGCATGTGCGCACCCACACACCCGGCAGTGGTGTTCCTGCGCCGCGCATACGTGTACGAAATCCCCTAGAAGGGTGGAGGACCTGCGCGCGAGGGGTAGGTGGTACCAAAATGGCCGAGGCCGCACCCACCACCGAATGGTAGGGGCGAGTCAGGGGAGTCACGTCTGGTGGGGGGATTACACACGACGACACACGTGCGACCGGAGAGCAACGGCGCGGGTGAATCACTATGTGTGCGTGAGCTGTCCGGGTGCGCGATACACGTTGATCACGGTGTAATCCCGAGGATACCCAACGGGAGGATACGGTCCTGGGCATACCTATGCGCCATTCGAAAGGTGTGGCTCGCTTACCAGCGCAATTAAACCCGATAATTACGCTAATTAATTAGTTAATTGCAATCAGAAAATCCTCCACGTGACGCCTCGGACAAGGGCACTGCAGATGACTGCGGATTGTATGCATTTATGACAAGAATGGGTAGTTGCAAATTAAAACAGTGGACAGGTTAACACAAATTTAAGAAGATCAATGTATTAGTTGCAGCTCACGAACATCATTAAAGAATGAAAGTAGTCATTACTTGGCCCTTTGTTGCAGTTGATGCGAACAATTCTTTTTATTTTGCATAAAGTTCCGCAGTTTGCTCGTAAGCGTTGTTATAATTAACCATTCGACGATGGACGCTTCTGATGACTTTTACGTATTTTTTCGTAACAAATCTACTAATATAATAACGAATGAAAGACGACGTGTCCGAATACATGGTTCTGTTTTAGCAGTTAACTTTCTCTAATAATTAGCAGGCGATTTTATGCATTTATGACAAAAATGAGTAGTTGCAATTTAAAACAGTGGACAGGTTCAAACAAATTTAAGAAGATCAATGTATTAGTTGCAGCTCACGAACATCATTAAAGAATTTCATCGATAATTTCTGTTTTTCAACATTATTATAACATATTTATTTTACAGGCGCAATTCAAATTAATCTTGAAGAAGATCCAAACTAGGATCGAAGCGTTGATTATGTTTGACTAAATTAGCAAAATTGCTTTGTTCTTAACGAAAGATCGAACCATAGCGCCGAAAACATTTAAAGATTTATTATCATTAAAGAATGAAAGTAATCATTACTTGGCCCTTTGTTGCAGTTGATGCAAACCATTTTTTTTATTTTGCATGAAGCTCCGCAGTTTGCTCGTAAGCGTTGTTATAATTAACCGTTCGACGATGGACGCTTCTGATGACTTTTACGTATTTTTTCGTAACAAATCTACTAATGTAATAACGAATAAAAGACGACGTGTCCGAATACATCGTTCTATTTTATCAGTTAATTTTTTCTAATAATTAGACAGGGGATTTTATGCATTTATGACAAAAATGAGTAGTTGCAATTTAAAACAGTGGACAGGTTCAAACAAATTTAAGAAGATCAATGCATTAGTTGCAGCTCACGAACATCATTAAAGAATTTCATCGATAATTTCTGTTTTTCAACATTATTATAACATATTTATTTTACAGGCGCAATTCAAATTAATCTTGAAGAAGATCCAAACTAGGATCGAAACGTTGATTATGTTTGACTAAATTAGCGAAATTGCTTTGTTCTTAACGAAAGATCGAACCATAGCGCCGGAAACATTTAAAGATTTATTATCATTAAAGAATGAAAGTAATCATTACTTGGCCCTTGTTTGTCGCAGTTGATGCGAACATTTTTTTTTATTTTGCATAAAGCTCCGCAGTTTGCTCGTAAGCGTTGTTATAATTAACCATTCGACGATGGACGCTTCTGATGACTTTTACGTATTTTTTCGTAACAAATCTACTAATGTAATAACGAATGAAAGACGACGTGTCCGAATACATCGTTCTATTTTATCAGTTAATTTTTTCTAGTAATTAGACAGGGGATTTTATGCATCTATGATAAAAATGAGTAGGTGCATTTTAAAGATTCTGTTCTACGACTTTCATTCTATTAAACATATTAAGGATGAATATAATTTTCTTCGAAATGTTCATTTTGCATCAGGATCCGCTGTCTACTAATAATTGATGTATGAACCTTCATACAGTAGAACTCCGATTATCCGGACGTCTGGCGTCTGAATTCGTTATCATCTAGATACGTTCCACAAAGCAATAGTTCAATCTGAAACAATGTATCAGATGATTGCATAAGTTCGTGCCCGATTTGAAGATAAATTTCAATGGAGAAATTTTAACCCTTTGCACTCGGTTGTCCCCTCTGAGGTACCACTAGAAATTGTTGTATCATTATTCAAAATATTGTTTACATTATTAAATATAACGGTATCTAATCAATTACTAAACATTTAGGTATTGTATGAGGTATTCTACCAATTTCATATCCATACAATTTCAAAAATCATAGGGAATGGAAGTATTCTAGATCGGAAGAAATGTTTAATTTTCCAGTTAAAATAGCTCCGAGTGCAAAGGGTTAAAGAATACTGCTTTATTAATCAATTAACAGTCACCATTCTTTTCGAAAGAGAATCTAACCCAGATCATTCTTCTCTAAAAAGGATGGTAATTATATAATTGATTAATAAAGCTGCATTCTTTAAAATTTAACCATTGAATTTTGTTCTCAAATTGGGCACGAACTTACGCAATCATCGGATGTATACGACACGATTAATTGTACAACTCGTAGTTCTAGCAGAATTGGTTTGTTCGATGCAAAATGCTCGAGACCGGTTGTATAATAAAAATGCTTCGCAGAAGTCATTCGGCGGACTGTCAGTAACAAACAACGTGGCCAAACTTAAATCACGTTTTTCTTAAACTCGTCGAATGCGAGGAAAGTTTCGTTCGACGCGGTGGAAAGGGGTGGTGGTGGGGGGTGGTGGGGGCAGGGTCGGAAGGGTGAGGTCTCGTCGAACCCCTGAACAATTGCCGCTTCAGCAATAGTACGAAGGCAATATCGTTTTCCCCGAGAAAGAAAAACATGCAGATTCGATCGATCGCGCAGGAGGTCGAAATTCCAGCGTGTTCTGGGGGCTTCCTGCGGCAGACAGAGTGTCCTTTTTTGTCGCCCTAAATGTCCACCCTCTTGCCCGACAAAAAAAGGACACGGGAGACTCTCGCACGAGGTCCTCGATGCTCGTGGGGATGGTGAAAGGACGTGTGTGCCTGTGTTATTTTTTCCGAGGCATTAAGCTTGCTTTCCTGAGGGGTAGGGATGGCTGCTCCGCCGATAGGGATGAGGTATAGTTTAGTTTAGGGATTCCACGCGAAACACAGTCAAGGACTCCACTCCTCTGATGCGAGCTTCTGTTCATTTCGCGATAGCCTCCTATCGTCTCGGAATGTTTGCCATGGGATTCGGTAATGTTACCCGTTAGGGCTTGATCCCCGTAAAATCGTACCAACTTCGAAATTACTCCCCAGCCTGATACAATTTCGGTTTAATTAGCGGCGCGTCCACTTTGAATGCGAACCCGCCCGAGAAAATCAAAACTTGCGTTCATCTAAACGTACAATGAAATTATTTGTGAAAATTACTCGTAGAAAATCACTGAAGCAGCAGATATTTTAAGCACGTGACTGACTAACTCTTGCATACTGTTAACGAATCACGATTCTTTTAAGGCTGAAATTGAATTTCAAGGAAATGCAGTGGATTTCTTTCGCCGTAACGAAGTTGCCGCGAGAAGAATGGAATTCGCAGCCTCGTTGTAATTACAAATGTATCCGCGAGCTGAGTTGAATTTCGTTCCCATTGTTCGGGGAGCTAACGCAGAATTGTCAAGCATGCTCGGCGCTATTCTACCCGGCTGGTTGTCCGTGCCAGTACGGACCAAGAAGACAGACTCGATTTCCATTCATTTATTTTCACCGCCATTTCATTGATTGCCATGGCTCCTCCTCGATCGGCTTCTTCTTTGGAGTTTCCTTCACTCTAATTCCCGGCTTCACTTTAATCACCAAGAGTGCAACCCTCTTCATCTGGTTCCTTCGTCCGGGTCAAATGCTCGGTAATCTATCCGACAGTATTTTCGTCCCGCGACTCTCACCCCTATCGCGCAAATTCTTCTAGACAAAACGAGGAGGTTGCCGGATTTTTTTTTTGCTTGAGTATACTCTCAGGCCGATCCTCGATACAACGTTCTCGGTGGGAAGGGGCAAAAATATTAAAGTGCCTTGTGGAGTATTCGGAAACACTTTTGTCTCTGGAAGATGCAGGCCGCGTCTTCATTTGACAATAGAGAGCCGTACATTATACATCTGGCCGCATGTTTCAGTCATTTCGCCGCTTTTGCCTTGGAAAGCTTCGTACCTACGGATATTTTAAAAAAGCTCTCGCTGATTGTACGGCGTGGAAAATTTAAGCGCTGCTTTCCGGTTGCACGCACGTTCCTCTTTCCGGAGAGTGGTCTCGCATATTCTATTCAATTAAATGTATACTTAATACACAGTTTTCTTCACTTTACGGGAAGAACTTCATGGGAAAAATTCATCTTGCAAATTTTATCATCCGGTGTGCTACTGATTATTAGATTACTACTGATTATTAGATTGTCTACCTGAATCACAACAAACAGGAGTGAAATAGAAAATTAGATCCATTCTTGAGATTGAATTCGTTCAATCAGAACTATTGTAACCATTAATCGGTGCAGAGCAGATCATTACAGTTTTAATGCGTCTCCATTTCGTGTAGGAATTATTACTGACCCGAAATGCGACTGCGGACACAGTAATCAGGATATTAATCATATTGTTTGGCAATGTAGCTTTTTCGATTTCCAGCGATCTAAGCTAATTCATCAACTGCGTAAAATGAGACTTCAATTACCCTTAAGCTTAGAAATATTAGTTGCCCCACCCAATATTAAAGCTTGTTTTCTCATTTTTGATTTCTTAAAGCATTGTAAACTAATAATTCAATTTGATTTAATGTAAACTATGTACACTGCCGCTCAAAAGAATGTGGACACTTCCTTAATTCTTATAATTACCTGAAAAAAAAGTTATATCTTTGATAAATATGATTATCTTGTATGCATTTCAGTTCGTACAGTATTGGAGAACATATTTTAATAATAATTTCTTAAATATCGCACCGATAATGATTTTACCGATAACGTTTAA
Organism: Lasioglossum pauxillum; assembly: GCA_933228785.1. Classification (NCBI taxonomy): domain Eukaryota; kingdom Metazoa; phylum Arthropoda; class Insecta; order Hymenoptera; family Halictidae; genus Lasioglossum; species Lasioglossum pauxillum. Next base: position 37,819,661 of record OW121706.1, read on the forward strand.
TTAATTACTTCGATATGATTTGTATAAATGTGTTCACTGCAGAATGCATTTCATTTAATCATTTAATCATGACGTTGTCCTTCGATCGAAATGAAATTGTCTGTTTCGATCGTGCGTCTCGGGGAAAGCTTGCTCCATTAATCAGGGTTAATTGAGATTACCCTGCGTTTCCGAAACAAGAAGGACTATCGGGGCAGGCCAAATACAGAAATCCCGGGGGATCTATGCTCATTAATATCTGGCCAGGACGAAATGTGTTTTTAGCAAGAAAAGTCACGTATAGCGAATAAATGGCCAGGAAGAGGTGGGCCGGAGTGGTTTTCGGGGGAGGGGTTGCGAGCTTCTGACATTAATGGCAGAAGTGGGACGCGGCAGCGGGAAATCTACGGAAAAAGGCAATTTATGGCGCGCGACCGGCAAAAAAACGTAATAGTATGATAATGAAACGAACGTAGTTTTCTGCGTGTGCGCACGTGTGTCCGCGCGTTAACTTCCTCGGGACGAAACAAACGGCGGAAAAAACGGCATATAGTGAAAGAGAAAAGGAGGAAGATAGCGCGACCGCCCTACCCCATCCTTGTCGACTCGACGTTAGGGGGTTGACTTGAGGGGTGGTCGAGCGTGGTCCACGACTGGAAGAGAAGAAGAGGAGGGAGGACAGCAAGGATAAGGGCAAATCCACGCTTATGAGGCACGCCAAGACAAAAGCCTCCATTTCGGAAGAGCCAATATACGACCGGGCTGCAATTCGATATAAATGCATCTGCGCTGATCGTAACCTCAAGGAATCTTAAGCGGGAGAGGGATAGAAAAGGTTCCAGAGGGGGAGGGCTGAACGGAAACGGGATGATCGTGGGAGGATTAGAGGAGAACGTCCAGGCTGGGACCCGAAGGGTCTATTTATATGCTATCTGGATTAATTAGGAGATAGACGGATTACGAATGTCCTCTTCCGTGGAATCGACTCTTTCATCCTACCGATAGGAAAACCTGGGAAACGAACAAATTTACCCTACACTAAAAACGTAATAACGATGTTCATATAATTCTACAAAGAAATTCTTCGAACAAACACGCGTCTAACCGAAGGATTCTTTGGTAAGGTGAAGTGCCCTAAGTCTGGACAGTCCAAAAGTGATACCTAAATCTGGACAATTGAATTTTCATAGTAAAATCAGTAATTAAGAGATTAAATAATTATATTATATATTCCGAGGCCTTAGCTACAAGTAGGCGTGAATATTATTTCATTAAGACATCAATTGAAATTTAAAAATGAATTCAAAGTTCATCTGAAAACAGTATACAAAATAGTCTATTTACATGCGAATCATGTGCATTTATAGTTCGAACTTTTGTTAGAAAAAAAGATATAATTTAAGCCCTCAGACAAAAAATAATTATCACGCATAATGATATTGATATTTTAAAATAAATTGGCAATCAAACTTAACGTAAATAATAATTATCAATCCAAATATTAGATGTCCAAGATTAGGACTGTTTTCAAATATAAGTACTCCATACTGGGACGCGATGACAGTAGCTGTCTCACTCTAAGCTTATACGCAATGTGCTTACGCCTGAAGCCGGACACGTGTTTGTGAATAAAATCAACGCATTGTTTGCAAATTATTAAACTACATGTACGTATAATTAATCTTCTATTAGCTTGAATAACGTATGTAGAAAATGTATTCCGGTTGTGACGTTAATAATACTTTATGTTTACATCTTAAATCTATCAGTATTACTACTTAACCTTAAAAGCTGTATTATGACAAGTTTTATTAAAACAGTAAATGAAAATAAATATATATTTGGTTAAATAATACAATACTATAATCCATGATAAGAATACTACATATTACGCAAAGCATCTTCTATTCGTCATGCGCAACAGCGCCACCAACCAACGTTTTAGGTTATGTTCGCTCGATCAACTCGTAAATTGAATTTGTCCCGATATAGGCTTTACTTCTGTCCAGGTACTAGCTTAAATTGTATTTAATATGTCCAACTATAGGTTTGAATTATTCTTGTTAATACAATTAAGATACTAACCTAAACAATGATTTTTTTATTTTAAATTACTTTACAAACTCTGAACTGTATGTTAAAACTCTTAAGAAATTGTTTTTGTTTATTTAAAGTGATAAAATTTAAAATAGAAAAACATGCTGTCCAGGCACAGGGCACTTCACCTTATTTGTTTCAAAGTAATTTCAGCAGATAAATGTACGGTTCGGGAATATGGTAACCCGGTGGGCGCAACGCTGCCATAAAGGAACGAACGAACGGTAACCAAACGTCCAACAATCACGGCCGGTGCCGGGTTTTGATCCCGGCATAAATCTACCGTCGCGACATTCTTCGCACAGGTTAGTCAGAGCGGGCAAGAGAGGAGGGTCAGCGCGCCGTGCCGGTGAAAAATTCCACGCGATTTTCCTCGCAGTTTTTCGAGGGAAGAGCCATTTTTGTTTGCCGCTTATTCCTCGTGGATATAAGTCTTTGCAGTGAAGCCAGTGGAAGCTAATCTAATCCTCGAGTGTATAGTCGGCTCAGCGTAGATACAGGCGTGCATCGGGAGATACACATGCGAGAGGACCGCCGCCGCACGAGAGACACAAAAGTAGAGAGAAGACGTTTGTGTAATACCTAAGAAAGGTTTACTCGTACTCGCACACGTGAGCCTGAGAGCACGTTATACCTAAAAGTCTACGTACACTACGGTAGGTACGACGTGTGTGGATGTGTAGGTGCGGGGGTGTGTGCGAGCGTGATGAGGGTGGCGTAGACAGAGGGAAAGGGGATAGGAGGAAGACGTGGATCGGGAGAGGGTGGCAGAGCCAGCAATGGCGCCCCACACGGGCGTTTATTATTATGATTATACTTGATATCCCCTGCCCAAAGCAGGGCCAGCCAGCCAGCCAGCGAGCCAGCCAGCCAGCCAGCCTGCGAAACTTTCCCTCCTTTCCTTTCCGATATTAATATTATTTTTGCCCGGGCGTAGCGGCCGCCATATATCTCGCTCTGGGCATAAAATCCATTCCCCGTTCCCCCAACCACCTATCCACCTCGGAGCTGGCTCTCTCACCCCCTTCGAGCTGAAAGGAGAGAGAGAAAGAGAGAACGAGACAGAAAGACGGGAGAGAAGAGGAAGGAGACGGGGGAGAGATCGCGAAAGAGAGAACAACCACCACCGTCACCCCCCTCCCCGCAGTTTCCGTCTCTGTTTCGCCTTTCGTTACCCTCCTCGGCCCCTCGATCTCCGTTTCTCGCTTTGCCAGCCGCGACTACGACCGGGTTCTATTATTAATTAATGGCGGACCGGCCATTTTCTCTTTTCTGCATCCCCGGGTCCTTCGTCTCTAACTCGCCTGCTAGCGCGATCCTCCGGAGAATTTTCTCTCCGGGGCTGATTAACGTGTCTGCTACACGCCCACTCTTTTGCGGCAGCGACTCCGCGAGCCGGCCAATGAACGCGGATCGGCAACGCTCCGATTCTTAAATATGTATGAATAATTTCCGAGATGGCCGGAGATATTCTGTTTGCGGAACGTATATATCCTCGATACAGTGAGCTTGGGATGTTCCGGGGACGACGGGGGAGGAAGAAGTTCTCCAATTCATACCTAAACCGGAGGTCAACGACCATCCTTCCTCTTCTCTGCTTTCCAATCTATCGGATAGCTTCTTTTCCATTTCAAAATTTTCTATTTACGTTTCTCCCACCCCCTCGGGCCACTCCCGGATATTATTGCTTTGGGACACGCGTGCGACTGCATCGTTGATTAACGTCGTCGCGGGAACGAACCCCGAAAACACGGTTTCCCCGTAGCTCGAAAGAATTATTCGTCAAGGAAGAAAGGCAGGGTCTTGGACACGCCAGGGCTCCAAGGATTGGCAGATGAGCCGGTTGTCTTCGTGGAAGGGCGCGGGTGGTTTCCGGGCGGCGTGTGAGAAATTTTAAACTACGATCACCTCGAGGGTAACCCGATGGCGGTACATAGGAAAGAGGTAGGAGGTCGGAGATGGTTTGTATGGCTCGAGATCGACCCAGAAGACGCCCATCGCTAGGTTCTACGTGCAGGACATCATAGGACACGGGGGTTGAGAGAATTGCTCATTTGTTCGCCATAGTGACGGGGCCGGAGGATGCCCTGTAATGTCCTACAGCCTCCTTCTACCTTCTACTCCTCCTACTGCTGCATCTCCCTCTTCGTCCTCTCCTCTTCCTCCTCCTCCTCCTCCTAGTCGTCCTCCTCCTTTCTCTCGGCGTACTCCTGCTCCTTCTCGTCCTCCTTCTCCTTCTATACCATTCACCGTTCTCGCTCCTCTGCCGTGGCGGTGTTCGATCGAAATTCAATTTCCACCGGGCTACCCCTCTCACCTACCACCCCACTTCTTCACTACGCCACCCTCTCTCTTCCCTTCCTTCTTTCGCTTCCTTCTCCCCATTCGGGAAACCCTGAGGACCCGGGAAAGGAAGCCACCGGCTGCATTCCTTGCAATAAATTACGCGGCTCAATTATTCACGGGAATCTCCTGCGCCTCTGTTTAAGACGGGGATGTTCCTTTTTTCGCGTCCTACGACCGCTAGGATCCTGCCGCCCCGAACGCGCCGAGCATTTCCGAGCTGGCCGTTAACGGACGGCTAATTTCGCTGGGCGATCGTCGGTAATTGTCCGAACGTGTGGTCCCTGATGGAAATCGCAATTTTATTTCGAATGTGAACTTTTGTCCCATATACATTTGATATTTTCATCCTCCTAACGCATCTTGAATACATTGATTTCATTAAAGGTTTCTTTTACTTCAGCATAAAGATTATGCAGTGCCCAAGTGTGTGTGTGTATTTGATAACGCTTTTTGTCGAAGATTCTAGGGATATCATGTCTCTTTGTCAATCGTAGCAAAGTCGAAGCAATCTATCGAATTAATTTATTTAATAAAATACGCCTACGGAAGCCTGCCATGTTACGCATTCGCATGGCCGAGTGCTTTACATTGAGATGAAGCCATGGAGAACCGACCCACCACCATCAAGCCAACCCCACCCACCCGGGATCGTAGCTATTTAAATAGCTTTTTTCCAAGGGGAGTTCGAATGAACCCCACCCTCTTAGCTTCCTCCATTTCGGAGCAATGCACTAGTTACTGCGAATTCCGGGACCCTTCCTAAGTCTAAATTATGCAACTACTGAAAATGCCGCCATTTTCTTCGGGGGAACGTTAGCTAAATGGAACCACAGTTTCTTTACATCGACGTTCCACTTCGAGCCGATACCCTCATCAATCGAATAGACACAGAAAATGTTACTCCTAAATCCCTGATTGGTAAGTATCAAGGGAACCGAAATTACATATTTAATTTCAACAAACAAATGAAATGTTTCTTCCACCCTTAGCTACCTTAATCTCCTAGGGATGATGATATTTCACAAAAACCACGATCCAACCAACGCGATTAACCATCATCCAGGATACTTTATCCAGCGTTATCGCAGGGTGTAGCAAAGGGGGTCGAGACAGTTCCAGAAAAAGCAGAATTTTATGCATCATGTGACGCGATCTATACCGAAACGTACGGGAGTCCAATACATAACGCTTGTCGTCCTAAGAAGCGTCAAGAAACAGAGGAGGACGACGACGCCCGCCGCCGCCGCCGTCTTTGGGGGTGGTTGCGGGGGTGGCGCGTCCTTTGCACACAAAAGCAATAACGCCCTGATATTCTACGCGGATGCGAACTGTGTTGTCTCGGTCATCCGCCTCGCCATCAGACCTTTTCGCGAGAGCGAGTCTTTACCGGGGGCATACGAGGGTGGCCGCAGAACAAATACATTAATTTCACTCTCCACCCACCATCGCCACCCTCCCATTCCTCCCCTGGCCGTCCCACGTAAGCGCGCAAGCCTTCTCTCTCTCTCCCTTCATCCCCTGTTATACACACTCCTGTGTTCCTTATTCCCGGTCTGCTCTGTGATCGTATGTATATGCACGCATACGAGAACACGCGCGTATGTGGAGGGGCGCACACGTAGATCCACCGGAGCTACCACCTCCATCAGCGGATATACACACACGGACAGGCGCATACGTGCACATGTGCCAATGCGCGTCCTCCAACATATAAGTAAACGGGGTGCAGAGTGTATGAGAGGAAGGGAGGGGGGTGGGTCGGCGGGTAGAGGGTGGTGTGCGGTTACCATGGAAACGCCCAGTCCCTCTCTTATAATTATATGGGGAAAAATGGCTCGCGGACTTTTACCCCGCGTTACACCCCCGCCCCCTTTCGCTCTACTCTTTCCTCGCAGACTCTATCTTTTTCCCGCAGCCGACGCCGCTCGTCTTCCCTCCTCTTTTCTTTTTCTTCGCGCACTATCTCCGCACTTTCTTCTCCAACCTCATCTTTCGCGTCCCGTTCGTCTATTTGCTCCTCTTCCTCCTGTTACTCGTCCTCCTTTGAATTTTTCTTCCACCCTCCCCCTTCCCCCAGTCCCCGCCTTCGTTCGCCGGTCTCTTTCCACCCCTCGCCGCCACCCTCTCCTCCTTCACCTCCTTCTTCTTCTTCTTCTCCACCCCCTACCTTCCTCCCTCCCTCCCTCCCAACCCCCTCATCCGGTTTCACCTCGTCGTCTCATCGCACAGCGGCACCTACTTTGCCCGCCTCGGGAATATTATGCTTGCACCTCACCAGGGTGACTGTGTAACCATCCTTAACTCGCTTTAAGGCTGACTGCTCTACGTCTCTTGGATTTCACGTTACTTCCGAGGAACGTCAGCAAGGCTCTATAGCTCCTTTCAGAATTCCTCGTCGGGGACCCGAACGAATCATCGGAGGAATTTGCTTGGAAAATCAAGGTGACGTCTTAAGTGGTCCACCGATGTGATTATTGTTACGCTAGCTGCGAGCCGGCTGATCCTCGACGAGAGATCGCCGAGGAAGCTGCAGGTTAATGGCCGATTCTCGGTGATGTCTTCCGCGGTTCGCCGAGGATGGTAACAGTCTGTCGCGGCAGTTGTGTGCGCGACTGACGCAAGTTTTTGGCTGGATTTTAGCGTCAATCCTCGCGAAGAAGCTTTTACGTTCTACATGTTTTCGAAAATACATCGAGATCAACGTTCAGCTGCCTGTTGAACCTAATACAAGTAGATATCGATGTAAGCTGAGGGATTGTGGATCTTCGTGTAAAATTACGATTTTTAGAAATTGAACAAAATATTTTTGGATGAATTCATCGCGCGCGGATTAATGTAAAATGTTCGTAGAATGACATCGGAACGGATATGTGTCCGAGAAGAAAAGAAAATTGGAAAAGAGCGGAGCCGAAACAACAGAAGAAAACAGAAAGAACAAGGCAAGAGGAATTTCTACAAATAGGTGGTATCTTCAGTCAGCATTTAGTGGCGTTCTGTATCGGATAAGACATTGGCGTTGCCGATGCAGTCAGAAAATTCTTCTGTCAGATACATGAGGCTATTAGTGTCTCAGTGTGACGTATAATAATACACGGAACACGATAGAGGTTAATAAATACGCGTGAAGATTACAATTTAATTTGTCTGTTACAAAGTTGTATGTAATTTCTTGCGTAAAAATTGGAATAAAATTTGCTGCATTCAAATGTATCACAATAAAAACTTCAATTTCCGAGCTTGATCAGAGGTGGCGCTTTTGCCAAAGAAGTGAAAGTTCGTCGACTGCTCGACGCTTTCGGAATCGGAGAAACATCTTTCCGGAAAGATGACTGCGAGATGTTGGCAGAGGAACGAGGTGGTAAATCGCGGCGGGCTTATCTGTCGATAACTAACGCTTTACGGCGAGCGTTTAACGGTAGAATGTAATAGCGGCACATCGATACACTAAGCAAACTCTCATTTCAGATAACGGGGCGCTGGCCGAAAGATAGAAGATTGTACCTGTACATTTCGCTTGTATTCCGCACACAAGCGCGCCGCGTACGTTCGCGTAGCCGTGTGTCCACTCCGGGGGTGTCTTCGACAACGAAGTAGGAGGGTCAACGACGGCAACGAAAAAGAGAGAGGGAGCATATTGCTCCGAAGTAATCCTACTTGATCGCGGTTTTCGGTTTCTACCGCGTGCGCAAGTGTGTGCGGCCCACGGTCGAAACAGCTGTGTGGCCAGGCTCAGGTATATGTCAGTGTTCCCGTTCGTGTGTTCATCTTATAGAGGAGGACTAATACTGGTGCGTGAGCGCTCGAAGGATTACTGCCTTAGGAGCCGCCCTGGCGTTCATCGCCTCCCCCGCACCTTGCGCCCGCAAAGGAAGGACGGGGGCGTCTTTAAATACCCTCGGGATGCGAGTGTCCTGGGCGCCGAGAACGTGTCCTGACGACAAAAAATATAATTTCGCCTGAACACCGCCCTTGCTCGCCTGTTCTCACCCCTTTCCAAGGCTACCCACGATCGAGGATTAGACGAGTTCGGACGAGAGCTCGATACTTGTCGTCTGCGGGGGCGTGGAATTTTATGAAGCCTGTCCTTTTAACCAGCAATATCTCAAACGCACCCAAACTGCAAAGATGACGCTAAGGTGAAGTGCCCTAAGTCTGGACAGTCCAAAAGTGATACCTAAATCTGGACAATTGAATTTTCATAGTAAAATCAGTAATTAAGAGATTAAATAATTATATTATATATTCTGAGGCCTTAGCTACAAGTAGGCGTGAATATTATTTCATTGAGACATCAATTGAAATTTAAAAATGAATTCAAAGTTCATCTGAAAACAGTATACAAAATAGTCTATTTGCATGCGAATCATGTGCATTTATAGTTCGAACTTTTGTTAGAAAAAAAGATATAATTTAAGCCCTCAGACAAAAAATAATTATCACGCATAATAATATTGATATTTTAAAATAAATTGGCAATCAAGCTTAACGTAAATAATAATTATTAATCCAAATATTAGATGTCCAAGATTAGGACTGTTTTCAAATATAAGTACTCCATACTGGGACGCGATGGCAGTAAATGTCTCACTCTAAGCTTATACGCAATGTGCTTACGCCTGAAGCCGGACACGTGTTTGTGAATAAAATCAACGCATTGTTTGCAAATTATTTAACTACATGTACGTATAATTAGTCTTCTATTAGCTAGAATAACGTATGTAGAAAATGTATTCCGGTTGTGACGTTAATAATACTTTATGTTTACATCTTAAATCTATCAGTATTACTACTTAACCTTAAAAGTTGTATTATGACGAGTTTTATTAAAACAGTAAATGAAAATAAATATATATTTGGTTAAATAATACAATACTATAATCTATGATAAGAATACTACATATTAGCCAAAGCATCTTCTATTCGTCATGCGCAACAGCGCCACCAACCAACGTTTTAGGTTATGTTCGCTCGATCAACTCGTAAATTGAATTTGTCCCGATATAGGCTTTATTTCTGTCCAGGTACTAGCTTAGATTGGATTTAATATGTCCAACTATAGGTTTGAATTATTCTTGTTAATACAATTAAGATACTAACCTAAACAATAATTTTTTTATTTTAAATTACTTTACAAACTCTGGACTGTATGTTAAAACTCTTAAGAAATTGTTTTTGTTTATTTAAAGTGATAAAATTTAAGGATGTTCTGGAGGTATAGAATTTTTGAAAATTTGACAAGATATAATTCTTACTAAATTAATGCAATTACCAAAGTTTGGGTTCGATTCACTGCATCGTTTAAGAATTATAGCAACTTAAAGTTTGCACATTTCAACACGTCTTCTTATGGAGAATTTATAAAATTCCACTTCAAACCCTATTTTAACCTTGAGAAAACGCAACCAGAAACTCCAGTTTTTTTTTATATGTAGTAAAAATTATGTGATTAATTATGTTCAAAATGTATTAGGATTCACTAAACAGTTACAGAGCAAAAAAATTATAAACTGTTACAAAACGTCAAATTCATCGTGTTGTCTCTCACTAGCATGGAAACGCGACAAGTGTAGACCACTGAATATAACTACAGAGGGTACAGTATTCGCAAAAGTTTAATGCCAAATATACTCATGAATGGCTTTCATTGCCACTATATTGATGGATTTCGAATTTCTTGTACTTTTGTCTCTTATTCTACCTCCAGAACATCCTTAAAATAGAAAAACATGCTGTGCAGGCATAGGGCACTTCACCTTACTCAAATGACGCAATTTTTCAGATGTCATTGTGAACATTTACAACGGAATCATTTTTCCGACAACTTTCATTCAATTAAATCGATTATCTTGACTTCGCGGAATTTCTGGGGTGGCAGTCAAAGTGTTAAACACCGAGGATCGGTTTTAAAGCGTCCATCCACGTCGATCCATCGAGAAGCCTCTGTTCCGGTAGGCCATGCGAATGATTAGTCGATTTAATGAAATAATCCCCTTTGATCGACATCGTTCTCTGACCTTTCCGCCCCCTTCATGCCCTCCTTCGGGATGCCCTGGCATCCACAAAGGGAAACACTTGAACCAGAACGTTTTAATTGCGAGGCCCGCAGCGATCTCACTGTTTCCACTTCGCCTGTGAATGCTCTGCTCGATCGAGGTACCCAAATCCGAACGAAATACTTGAGAACTTACCGAAAAATCAAGGCCGAGGGTGAGACGGCCTCCTTTGCGACGAAGAAAAAGGGTGTCGTCTCTATGAGCGTGTTTCCCTCTTGACGAACTACTTTCTAGTTGAACTTCGCCGGCAACCTTCGTCTTCCCCGGAACATAACCTTTAATCGATAAATTTAATAACGGCTCGACACTTTTGGGTAACTGGATCGTGCCTCATAAATATGCAGACGAGGCCGCCATTAATTTAGAAACGGGGCTGCCGAGCGTCGTAAACAGCGAGTTAAGTAAGAGGTAATGTAAATTAATGGTGGTTTATTTCCAATGTGATGAAAATCTCGTTTTCTCCTATTTATTTTCGTGTCCCCATATAAAACTTTTAGAAAACAGTACGTTCATAATAGCATCTCCTAAGATGGCTGACGGTACGATTACCCTAGTTGGAATAATATAATTCTTTGTATTGCGTTCTATGTGCGTCGCCATTTTACCGACTTCATTAGCGGAAGCGCGCGGTCCGCACGATCCGTCGCCTCTGCCGATGAAATTAATAAAATCGCGGAGCTATAGAGTCGGAGACAATAAAAACGTCTTCCAATCACAATAAGAAGCGGGAATATCGTTCGTCGGAAGGAAAAGCTTGGCCGCCGAGGAAGAAAGAACGGAGGTAAGAAAGGGAGCACGGGGGATAGGAAAAATATTAATAATTATGTTAATGTCGTAATGCAAGATTCGACCGAGAGACGTCGTAGGGTAGGGGTGGTCCTCGACGTCAGAATATCTCCTTAGTTCCCTCCGATGGGGCTGGCTCGTCGGGGTTGTGTGGGTGGGGATAGACCTTCGCGTATTTTTATCAATATCTCGCGAGTTGCGCCTGCGCATCATCCAGCATCCCTTCCGACGAGCTCTCAAGGTTCACATGTAGAAACAGGCAGAGGGAAGAAAACGAGATAGAGCAGGGTAGATGAGCTAGACAGAGAGAGAGAGAAAGAGAGAGAGAGACATGAGGCCAGAGGGAGGAGAGCTGGTGTGTATCAGAGGCTGGCGTGCATGCGTGTTCGTTCCTAATGAATGTGTGCACCGTGTGTGCCCGAGTATTGGTAAGTGTGGAGGCGCCTAAGGACCCCCAGGACAAAATGGAACCCGCTTATACCCCGTCGCCACTGCAAAGTGCATCCTCGTCCAGAATTCCCTTTCTTTCCTTCTTTTCGTCGTCGTCCTCCTCCTCCTCCTCCTCGGCCTCTTCTTCTTCGTCTCCTTCTTCTGTTCTTCCCGCTGCTTCTTTGTGCCCCGTCTGAGGGCTCAGGTATTCCCTCATGTGAATACAAAATCAATGGAGCTTCTTGAGATAATTGGTACGCCGGGTACCGGTGTATTCTAAAGCGTCTTCGAGAGGGAAGTTTACCTCCAAGGCAGTCCTATTCCGAAAACATTAACTGCAGTATCGATCCGCCTGCATTCGAATCCCCATTATGTAATTTTTGAATTAAATATACGCGGTGTCCTGGTTCCTGAACGCAAGGAAACGTGGAAGTTTTAAGAAGCATCGATGTGTCCTCGTTTTAATGCCGATCGATGACAAGTGACGGTCACATCTGACACTTTTGTCCTAGGCTTTTTCTTTTTTATCATTTTCCTTGTCCGTTTTCGCTCTCGTTCTCCGCGCCTCCCTTTTCTCCCATTCATCCTTCCGTTGTGAAGCCGGAAATATCCTTATGCGAATACAAAGTCGGCGGAGCTTTTCAGGATAATTGCTGCCACGGGACTCGAATCCAGACATGAATATATTTCGAGCATTCGAAGAAAGATTTTCCCCGTAGCCAAGAGGCTGCACATTGTAATCTTTTCTTTTGAAACGCTACTGTGAGTAGGATCTTGTTCGTTATCGTTCATGAATATGTCCTTGCGACGGAAAAGACGGAATATTTGGAATTCATAACCCGCAATATGTATCATTTTATGGGTAGATCCTTTTCTATCATTATTATTATCTCTGCATATTCTTCTCACAAAATTCGTCTTTGTGGCATTTATTTCTTCTTCTTTTTTAATATTATTTCTGTACAATTTTGGTTATTGCCGAATTGGTCATTAGCCACGTTGCCAAAAATCGATTTCGGAAGTTTCGTTTAGTTTTCGGAGTGAACGGAATCAATATTCCGGAAAAAACGTACACCGTGCTCTTTCCCCTTTCCACCGAACACTGTTTTCTTCCTTTTTACCGGCGATCGGTTCTTCGGCTCTTTAATTATGAATCACTGCCGTTATTTACTCTTATTTATCGTTACACGAATCCGCTTGATATATTACTTCGGAACTTGTAACTATTATTCCTGTTTTTGTGCTCCGACCGAGATCTATTATTTCCCCGTGACAATCTGCTTTCTCTCCGCCCTTTTTCGGCGTATCAGACATTTTCCAATCGCGAGACGTATGTGCTCGCGGCTCCGAACAAAATAATTCACGTGTTTTGTTCTAAAATTGCTATCCCATAAATATTCCCATCTCCGGGGCCGCGTTGTACTTTTAAATTCACTTCAAGTAACAAACAGGCAAGCAAACAGTTTCTCAATTTATTGTTGTAAAAAACATCAGATTAATTTGTTCGAACACTGAAAAGTAATTAATAACTTCGATATTTCGATTGCTCGTAATAATATTAATTATATGTAACTTTATAATTGTTTAGCATTGTAAATTTGCTAATCCGTTTGCCTTAGAAAAGACTACTATACAGGGTGTCTTAGCTGAAGGAGGCCACCTAAATATCTCCTTTATTCTTAATGGCACAAAAAATATTTATGACATAATTTAAATGGTATCGAAGGAGGAATATCATAGAAGAACAATTTCTTTTGTCCGGTTATTTTTTCATAGTTTTTCCAAGGTCATCGTTATTCTTTATCGGGAAAACTTATTTTTCTTTATTCCATCTTGTTAATGAATGAAAAAATATATATGAATATACTTAAGTCATTAACAAGATGGAATAAAGAAAAATGAGTTTTCCCGATAGAAAAATAACGATGACCTTGAAAAAAACTATGAAAAAATAACCGGACAACAGAAATTGTTCTTCAATGATATTCCTCCTTCGATATCATTTAAATTATGCCATAAATATTTTTTGTGCCATTAAAAATAAAGGAGATATTTAGGTGAGACACCCTGTATTGTAGCGAAAAGAAAATGTTAATTCGTTTCAAAACATTCACAATCTCCGAAAACTTACTGTAAAAATAACAGGACCGTGTTCAGATTAAATCCATTCTATATTCCTTATTCACAGGTTCCCCTGCGAGCTCGAAATTAATCAAAGAAACTCGACTCTGCAACTTAATATCATACTCGATACACCACCGGAGAAAATGCGCAATTCGGTATAATACATCGCCATCCTCACGTCTCGGGCACATGGCCGCCAATTAAATCATCCCGAACTGATTTGTGCCCATCGCAGAAGCACCTTCAAGAGCTCATTTCCCCTCATCTTATCTTAATAACGGTAATCATAATATTCGGTATCTCCATATTCATTTTCGCGCGGCGTGTTTAACTGTGACCATTAATATTCGCAAAAAATCCCAGGGTATCCCGCGTTAAATACGTTAATGGCGTAGGAATCACGCGGGCCACCTGCTCCGGGGCAGATTGCTCATAAACACCTGTCCCAATTATCATTAACTCGGCGGAATTATCTTGATTTCGCGAGCCCCGACGATCCCCTGGAAATTGCATTTCCTCCTGGGAGATATAACGCGGATATATCAAGCATGTACGTGTATATACATTTCTCTCTCTCTCTCTCTTTCGTTCTCTCTCTGCCCTCTTTCTTCAGCTACAGCCGGAGGATCCTCTTCGGCGTTCTCGCTCGCTGCTCGTGAGAGATAGATATTATTTTCAACGTCGTGGCACAAGCAGGGATGAGCAACGGCGGAGACGGGGGCGACGGTAAGGGGATGGAGACGGTAAGGGGGTAGCCCGGGTGTTTTGCAGTGCGAAATACCCTCCATTACACCGTGGGCGACGTATAAGAGATTATTTTTCTTTTCTCTCGCCTTCTGCCTCCCCTCTCCTCCTCTCTCACTGCTACACTTTCCTCCTTCATGTTTACCTTTCTTCCCTTTACCATCTTTTTCTTTCGCCACACGCGCAAGTCCCCGGGTCCGTATCGAGGGGTGAAGGGGCTAACGTCCAGAAAAACCGAGGCTGACTCTTTTCACCCCCTTTCTACTCTCACTTCTTTTTTTTTTGAGAAATTACGGAAAATTAGTTCCATGACGAGACCGCTTCGTTATCCGACTCATCTTGTCGCGACGGAGACGCGCCCCGCGAACAAGACCGGAAAGAGGAGCCAGGAGAGAAAGGAAAATTGACATGAGGGAGAGCATAAACGACAAACGAGTTCACGACTCGTTCACGAATGTTTTAATCTCGGGGGAACCTGGGGAGAGGAGAAAAGCATTTTCTTTTTAATGGAAGCCGGGAAAGGCGGAGGGTTACGGGCTCGAAGTCAAAGCCTGGATTTCTTGCCCTCGCATTTCTCATTTCAATTTTTCCTTTGCCAAAAATTATACGTTCACCGCGAACAAATTTTCCGAATTAATGGAAACAGTGTACCTAGCAGTTCGTGAAAATAATATTCCTACCTTCCATGCTGTCAAAAATTCATCGTTCGAATTAATTAAATCATTTATCGAAGTGAAGTGGCCCATTTCGACTGCAATGATTGGTTTTAAATAATAATTCATTAACTTTCTCTTCTTGTTTCATACTACTTCTTTCCTAGTAGCACAAAAATATTGGATAAATATTTTTTAAGCGACACTTTGTCATATGAGAAAAATATTTCTTCCTAACTTATATAAAAAAGAATATTTGGTACTTAATGTAAAATAAATATTGTATGTATATTTGAATATTAAAAACAGATTGAATCTCTTTTTGATATTATATGAATGTGTATACAATATCTTGTGCTGCTAGGGTTGTTTCTGTTTTTGAAAACACTAATAAGTTGGTTAAACTAAAGTATAAAATGAAGTACTATTTCTCAGGGATCTATATTGGTTAAGTGACATTATACAAACGATTGTGGCACAAAATCCTGTTCAAATATTCAATTGCAGTCTCACAGAACGACACTTCAAATTCAAGAAATTCTAGCGACGAAAAATCGTGTATATGGGGGACAAACCAGCCTTCGAACAGTCAATCGATTGCTTCCAATCGATTTTCTTACACCACATCGATTGAACTTCTCGTTTCACAACACAACACGTATCACTGTCGAATAATCTGCTACAGATATTAAACTTGCAAATAATAACAGTGATTAATCAGCACACAGAGAAAGTATAAAATAGAGGAGAGCCGAAGAAGAAATTTCCCAAATGCTCACCGTACCGAAGTGAGCCAGGTGAGTGACTGGCTGGCTGAAAAATTTTGCTTTCCTAGCTACGGGGGTACAGATGCTGGCCCATAAAAAAAGATCTCTACCCCACAGGCACGGGTGCCCCAATATAAAAAACGTCCCCCTCCCAGGAAAACCCTTGTATAAAAACCGAAGGGGGTCACTCACCTATCCACCGTGGGTAGCGAGAGGTTCGACGGGTTCCTGCAGTTTTTCACTTACGATAAAATCATTCCGTTGCCCAATAAAATATATTTATCATTCATCTAGTTCTATAAATAATCTACAACATCTAACTCCATAAATAATCTACAATATTGTATTTATATTAATTATTTAGCGTCGCATCTGATAATATTATCCACATTGTTCTTTCACAAATAACCGAAGAAGAAATAATCTTCAGTACAGTTTATAGTATCGATAATTACAAATTTCTCCACAGGAAAATAGTGGAGGAATTTACAGTGTATAAATTATACTAATATTCATTCTGTTCGCACACGCATGTATGTGACTTTACATTCAAGCTTCCTAACCCACCGTTCGTTTCGGTTTCTAGAATTTGGGGGGTAGGAAACGGTAACCCAAGACCGTGTGCCCCACATTTTTTTATTCTCACGTTGCTACCCCCCACGCCCCACCACACAGAATTTACGAACCGCCGAGTGGTTTCACCAGGCCCCACACTGGCCGTCATAAAATTCTCGTTATTTCTGTCCATTCGGGATTAGGGGATTTTCAGGATTTTTTCTCGAGGAAAAAGTCCTATAAGTGTATCACGGTAGGATTACATGGCCGGCTCGCCAGAAAATGACTAGCATTCGTATAATCTTCGACAGAAAAAATTAGCGGTGCTGGTAATCGGACATTTACATACAGGAAGCTTGTAATCTGTGTTGCAACGGCAAAAATAAAATAAACAGTATTGAAATACCTTAACTAATATTTTTAGAGAAACTTTAAATATTGTTAATTGAAATACGATCAATAAGTATCTGCCTATGTATCCAGTAATATAGTTAATAAATCTATAGTAATATAAATCTTTGTGCAAATTAAAAGTTTTCTACGTGAATTGCAGCAAACTGGAATGAAATGGAAATTTATTTTCTTTCTCAATATGGCTAATAGGTTGAAAATAATATATAAGTATTTTCTAATTGTTCCAATGTTTTTACTGTTAATTATACCAACTCGTTTTCGTTGTAAATGCATTAATATTCAAATTAGCGATAATGTGTACGTACAAGTATATGGAATGAATATTCTAACAGAAAAATTAGACTGCCTTCGGATCGTCAAAACCGTTGAATTTCCCGCGCGGGAATGTTGGAAATATATTTCCACCGTTTTGTAAAAGAGAGAACCTTCTGAAAGAAAACGATTGATTCAATGGGAGGTCCGTACGTGGAACGGAGCGTGATCATGTGTGCGCGAAGCAGCCGATCGGTTTCGGGAAATTTTTTTGCGAAAATAACGGTGTTCCATCGATAAAGGAGAGAGTGTGAAAAAAATGGGAAACATCTGTCGGTCCTCGATGTCTATCGAACACTTCGACCCATTTCGTTGAATACCACCGTTCAAATACCCTACCCTTGCCTACAAAATGTTTGGAAATCATTGACAAAAGCATACTGTTGCCGTATTATTTAAACAATTGAACTTGAACTGTTGTATAACTTGAAATTCGTTCATATTATACAAAAGAAAAATAAATGTCCGCGCAGTTCCTGTATCTTGCAATTAAAGCAGACAATTTTTATTTTACATGAAGATTAAATTATTAATTATTATGATACACTGAGAAAAAAATCCTCTCGAAACAAAAAAAATATATGTTGATTCAATAAGATGTACTATTGAATAGTGCCAATATCATATGAACTTATTTTAATATTTAATACTATTGAATTTCAATAGCAAAACTCATTTCCGCGAATCATATAAGCCAATAGCTTGACCATCAATGTTTTCAAAAAAATAAGATATAGCCTCAAACCAATTCCCAAATTTTTTTAACAACATATCTGATTGAAGGAAAAACGAAATATTACGAATAATAATATACGGTATTGAATCAAATAATATTTTCAATCATTTCATGATAGACAATTCAAATACATCACGATTTGCTTCTAAATTTCATACTATTGAAAACATTGATATTCATTGAAGTAAAAAATTACAATAACACGCGTGTTATTGAAGTAACTACTTTTTTTTCTCAGTGTACAACTGCGTAACACATCAGGACGTCTGTTTTATATTTTTCGTTTCACATTTTATTATACATTTCTTTATCCAAGAACATATTGTAATAAAAATTGCACAAAATCTAAAGAAATGGAGTTTTGTCTTTTTTGTGAGCTAAAACATTTTAATCGCTTTTAGTGCTCGGTAGGTTCAGTGTTAACCCTTTGCACTCGGAGCTATTTTGACGTGAAAATTAAACATTTCTTCCGACCTAAAATAATTCCATTCTATATGCCTTTTTTGATTTCATGGATATGAAATTGATGTAATACCTCATCCAGAATAGGCCAATAATCAACTAATATTTAAAAATGACTAATATAGTCTTCTTGGATGTTAGTCATAGCAAAATAGTCATTAGTCAAAACAATAGCCAAGTAGGCAAATAGTTTATTAGACAAATAGTTTAGTCACAGCTCTAAGTAATCGTTAGCTATTGCTTATTAGTGAATTAGTAGTTGATGATCAGTCATCAATCTTTAGTCATCAGTCACTATTGTGCGATTAACATACATTACTATTATTAATTAGTTATCACTAACTAATCAGAAAGATTTGACTACTGACTACTTTGCTAAGACCAGAGTTGGGCAAGAATTTTATTTAAATAAAAATTTCGAATAAAGTGGGTTGAAAACCCACTTGGAAAAAACTCAATTTATTCGAAATTTTTATTTAAATAAAATTTTTGCCCAAATCTGGCTATGACTTCAAAAGATTATTATTGATGTTGATTATTAATGATTCAAAAAGACTATTAGTCATTTTTAAATATTAGTTGATCAAAAGGTTGATTGAAAAGGTTTAGTAATTTATTAGATACCAATATATTTAACAATGTAAACAATATTTTACTGTCGCCACTCGAATGCTAAGGGTTAATCTCACAGTGACCGATATCATCTTTCGAAAACGAACGATTTCCATGATCGGAAAGACACGGTCACGTCAAACACCAAGGGGAATATGCCCGTACGAAAAAGAGGAGGAAAAAACTATTAGATCCGGTGTGCTACGGGGGTGTGCAATGGGCCTTTTTTATACGCGGGGGTGAGTACGGTTCTCGTGAGTTTCCAAGTCGGGAGGGAGTGGACCTCCCTCGTAAGGTTTCACCCTCGAAGGACTCGCGTTGCCTTCCACGCTCATTTCATAAATTCTAATTTATCGTCCGCAGAAAATTGGATCCGACTAATCCCAACGATGGATGCCTGCCTACGTTCACATATCCAGAACGAAACGTCGATGCGTGTGATGCACGGTTGCGTTCGGACACCTGGATAGAACGAAAATGGTGCCTGATCGTTCCCGGCACGATCGCTATCGAAAATAATTAAGAAAATTTCACTTGAGTCTCTTGGGGGCGGCGAGTTTCGAAAGTCATTTATCTATCTTGCGGTCGGAATCGTACAGGTTTCTTTTTTAACCTTTTGTGCATAATAATGAAATAATACTGGGTTTTGAGATGAGCCATTTTATGCAAAAATGGCGCAAGTCGAAACAGTTAATCATTAACCCCTTGCAGTAACATTTGTTTTACAGTTACAGTGATTAAAACGTCTATATAAAACTGTCGTAGAAGAGAAAAGAGAATTTATATTTCTTGTATGGCTACATTTATTTTAATGCTTAAATATTGATTACTAGACTGCGGATTTGATGCATTTATGACAAAAATGGATACGTACAATTTAAAACAGGGCAGGTATTAAAATGATTTAAGGCCACCGGTGTATTAGTTTCACAGTAGCAAGATAATCAAAAAAAGAATGAAATTTTTATTTGGCTTCCGTGCCTCGCAATCAATGGAAACATTTTTTATTTTGCATAAAGATCCGCAGTCTATTGATTACAAACGAATCAAATTTTATTTCATCTAGAAAGAAACGCGTAACATTCATATTTGTTAGATTTCGTTCAAATCTTCATCGCGAGTCTGACTCGTTAAAATCTTACTTAGAATCATTAATTCTTCCCTTGGAATAATTATAAGCACCAAAACATATATCAATTCATTAGCAAACACTCCGTAACCGAAACCACAAAAAATTTAAAACAGGGCAGGTATTAAAAAGATTTAAGGCCACCAGTGTATTACTTTCACAGTACTAACAAGATAATCAAAAAAAGAATGAAATTTTCATTTGGCTCCCGTGCCTCGCAATCAATGCAAACATTTTTTATTTTGCATAAAGATCCGCAGTCTATTGATTACAAACGAATCAAATTTTATTTCATCCAGAAAGAATCGCGTAACATTCATATTTGTTAGATTTTGTTCAAATCTTCATCGCGAGTCTGACTCGTTAAAACCTTACTTAGAATCATTAATTCTTCCCTTAGTATAATTATAAGCAGCAAAACATATATCAATTCATTAGCAAACACTCCGTAACCGAAACCACAAAAAATTTAAAACAGGGCAGGTATTAAAAAGATTTAAGGCCACCAGTGTATTACTTTCACAGTACTAACAAGATAATCAAAAAAAGATTGAAATTTTTATTTGGCTCCCGTGCCTCGCAATCAATGCAAACATTTTTTATTTTGCATAAAGATCCGAAGTCTATTGATAACAAACGAATCAAATTTTATTTCATCCAGAAAGAATCGCGTAACATTCATATTTGTTAGATTTTGTTCAAATCTTCATCGCGAGTCTGACACGTTAAAACCTTACTTAGAATCATTAATTCTTCCCTTGGAATAATTATAAGCAGCAAAACATATATCAATACATTAGCAAACACTCCGTAACCGAAACCACAAAAAATTTAAAACAGGGCAGGTATTACAAAGATTTAAGGCCACCAGTGTATTACTTTCACAGTACTAACAAGATAATCAAAAAAAGAATGAAATTTTTATTTGGCTCACGTGTCTCTCAATCAATGCAAACATTTTTTGTTTTGCATAAAGATCCGTAGTCTATTGATTACAAGCGAATCAAATTTTATTTAATCTAGAAAGAAACGCGTAACATTCATATTTGTTAGATTTCGTTCAAATCTTCATCGCGAGTCTGACTCGTTAAAACCTTACTTAGAATCATTAATTCTTCCCTTGGAATAATTATAAGCAGCAAAACATATATCAATACATTAGCAAACACTCCGTAACCGAAACCACAAAAAAATCCCCAGTCCACCGCAGCGTACAATTTATCCCGGGCGTCTGATTTATACCCAATTTACATTTTACACGTCACATCGGATCTCGTGCTCGCAATTTCCAAGTGTGGCGTTCGAAAGTAATAAATTACGCGTTAATGTATTCGAGAGAGCCAGTGCGACCTGTCTTTGAAATATCATAATTCATGGCCGACCAATTATTTCGTCGGAGTTCAAGAAACCCTTTGGTGCTTGTGTGCCATCCGTAACGGGGTTAAAGACATTTAACGCGTGTCCTTCGATTAGGCAGTCTCTCTCTCTCCCTTTCCTGCATGATGTCGTTGTTTTTTTGCCTCATGCCGAGAGACAGCCGCCTATTTTTCTGCGTCGGGCCAATTTTCGGATGTGCAAACACAACCCATTGTCGTGGCGCACGCGCCCTTACGACGATCCTCTTTTCTCCGTCGCTCCCGGTGGATAACGTCGGCAACCCCTTCCGCCGTCTCTCTCGCGCAACCCCCGCGCACGATACTCTGTCCTTTGTTCGCCCCTTGTTCGCGATTTAAATATGCAAAACGACTTTTTTCTTCGGCCTCGCGCGGTGCGACCGGGCTCCTTCCCTTGTTTGGTCCACCGCGCCCACATAATTACCGGGTGGCGGGGAAATAACCGGCAAAAAACGATAGACGCGACCAGGAGAGAAACGGGTCCGGCAAAAAAACGCGAACGAAAAAAGGCGATATCGCAATTAGACTGGTTACAAGGGTGCACGGTATCCCACAGCGTGGCGAAAGGGGTGGCGCGACGCCACTGTAAACTCCGCATTATGCTCGCGCGCCGCTATACTCGGGGTTAATGGATAGACACTGTATGTGTTACGTTTTTTTTCTGCACTGTGTCTAACTTATTCTTTGAGCAACGCTGTGGTTTATGGTTTGTGTTGCTGGAACGCGAGATATACTGCGGGTGATCGAATTACTAATTGTAATACACAAAACATGTTGTTTTTCACGAGAACGATTCCAAATCTTTTATGATTGGAGGGTTCGTTGTAGTAAGGAGATGCTTGATATTTTATAAAGGGTATTTTACCTAACTTGACCACCTTGAATATCTTTGTCGTTTTTAAAGACACGTCAAATGTATGGAGGACAAAGGTGAATGGCAAAATGGGGCTCATACGATACTAAAAAAATTTTGTTTTTATATAATTTTTTTTAGAGATATGAAGGTCACCTTCATTTTTTTAAATGGAATGAAGTATTTTTTAATACATAGTTATTTAAATTGAAATATCTCCTGAACTACTAGCTTTTCGACATACATAGGTTAGCACTTTTTTTATAACGAATGTCCAGCTGCATCGATTAATGTATTAAAAAATACCTCATTCCATTTAAAAAAATGAAGGTGACCTTCATATCTCTAAAAAAATGACATAAAACCAAAATTTTGTTGGTATGAGTCCCATTCGACTTTGTCCTTCAGATATTTGAGGTATCTTTAAAAACAACAAAGATATTTCAGGTGATCAAGTTACGTGAAATACCCTGTACATTAAAATTCATGTATCGGACAGATATATAGGGTGGTCCACGCAACTTGCATACCTATAATAACTTCCAAAGTATACGTTGCACGAAAAAGTTTTGTATACAGAAGTTGCATGGTCTGAAGGGGTACATTATGTAGTGTATTTAATTTTTTTACAGGTGGACGCGTAAAGGACATATGAAGGTCAGTTACATTTTTTTAAATGGAATGAGGTATTTTTTAATACATCAATCGATGTAGCAGGACATTCGTTATAAAAAAGCACTAACCTATGTATGTAGAAAAGTTAGTAGTTCAGGAGATATTAAAATTTAAATAACTCTAAAACACCATTACTGAAATAAATTGAAATATCTCCTGAACTATTAAATTCTCGACATACTGCATCTCCAATCTCCAGCTGCATCGATTGATGTATTAAAAAATACCTCATTCCATTTACAAAAATGAAGGTGACCTTCATATCTCTAAAAAAATTACATAAAAACAAAAATTTTTTGGTATCGTATGAGCCCCATTCTACCATTCAACTTTGTCCTTCAGACATTTGACGTATCTTTAAAAACAACAAAGATATTCAAGATAGTCAAGTTAGGTGAAATACCCTGTATATTATTTGTTATACGCGGTGTTTCGTTCACAGTTGGTCAAATAGATACTCGGACACGAGTACAATTTTAATTTCCACGCCCTATACTTTGAGGAAATACAGTGAGTGTAAAAAATATTCGTACGCCCTTTCAAATACTATAACTTTTTTATAATTGTACCAAAGATTCCGATTTTTTAAAATCAATTAGAAGCATTGGTTTACGAAATGATATGCAAAAAACATTTTCCGAAGATTATAATTTACAAGGTTCCATGCAAAAATAAAATGGTATTTTTTAAAACTTTTTCATTTGGGCCCTTAATGAATCTAAAATATATGTTTTGGAGATCTATGTGAGTTATATACATACTGAAAATTTCATCGAAATCGGTTGACGCAGGAAAAAACGAGACACATCGAAAGATGTACGATTCTGTCGATTTTAAGCAGGAACTGATCCAAAGTTGTATAAAACTTCAATTTTTACCATTTTTAACCGCTTGTAGATCGTGTGTATGTGAATCGATTTCGATGAAATTTTCAGTATGTGTGTAACTACTATAAATCTACAAAATATATATTTTTTAAATTTTCTTTAAGAGCCCAAATAAAAAAGTTTTAGAAAATGCCTTTTTTATTTTTGCATGTAACCCTGTAAATTATAATTATTAGAAAATATTTTGTGCATATCATTTCGTAAACCAATGCTTCTAATTGATTATAAAAAATCAGGTTGTTTGGTACAATTATAAAAAAGTTATTCTATTTTAAGGGGCACACAAATACTTTTTACACTCACTGTATACAACAGGCAATAAATTTATTAAATTACGTTATAGAGTAAAATAGAGTATAATATAGTGAGTGTACAAAGCATTTGTAAACAGTTTGGTGTTTTTTTTTTATATATTATATTCCAATTGTGTTATTTTATTATGCATGTATGGTACGCAATAAAAAATTCATAGGTGACAAACAAATACCTAAGCATGATATAATGTTCGTTGTTATTCTATAAGAAAATTATTATTCCATCAATAATTCATTATTTTCCGTAAAGGAATTCCATTATAGTTGCGCATAATTGATCTTTCCCAACAATGTATCGAGCTCAAAATATTCTCAAATGCAAACATTATCTTTTTATGGCATCATTAACACAGACACGCTGTTACACAGTCCCATACGAAGGAACACAATCCGACCCGGTAAGATTCTGAAGTGTTCAGCTCGAGAAGCGGTTCATGCAAGAAATTAAAACATTGGGTGTGTCGGACGGATTAGTCTCATTATTATTCCCGAGCAGCTTCCGTGGCGAGATGGCCGAAAAAAAGGACTCTCGGAAGATTAACGAGCAACGAGCCCTTATGAGCCACCTTGACGCCTCGAAAATCACGAGAGACAGAAATAAAAAACCGCACAGAGAGCGAACGATAAAGTGAGAGAAAGAGCTGAGCGAAGAAGAGAAACCGCTGTGTAAAAAAAAAGATGAATCGCGAGAAGGTACTGGATATCGCAATTAAACAGGCCGCCAACCCTACAAATTGGGGGTTGAATTTTTTTTAGAGCCACCGGGAGGGGTTGCTCGAGCCCTTAAAACATCGTGGACCGATCCCGACAAGAGGTGGAGGGGAAAACACCGTCAGGGGGAACCCGCGGCACGGAAAAAAATCCATAGGGGTGCCTGACTTTCCTTCTCTCTCGTCCCCAAGCTTTTGAGTCTGAAAAAAGGAGGCACGGTGGTGCCGGTAATGCGAAAGTTGGGGGCATACTGCTCCACGGAGGAACGAAACTGTGCAAGGGGTGGCACTGATGACGGTGGTGGTCGCTAAACACTAAACAAAAGCCGAGCGACATTCTCGGACGCCTTCGGAAACATGGCCGCATTCGTCAGCGTTGGAAACTCGGCGACCTGAATGCTTTGCTTGGAAGTTCAACTCGAAATGTACCGAACGCTAAAAGTAAATGATGAACGTTGACTCGTCAAACTGGCAACATTGAATTCATTAAAATTTTCCACGATCTTGATTGTTAGTGTATAAGCTCATTCGTAGTCCTCGTAATTAATCAGTAGAGTAAATGTGCCTTATTTCAGCTCCTAAGTAGTCAGCCTGAAAATAAATTACTTTCTGTGAATATTAATTTTAATTCTATGACTATTGAAATGTCTTTCATTTTATAGAATCTCCTTCCAGAGCTCTTGTAGTAATTCTTATTTTATCGAAGAAGAAATTAAAATATTAATATACTGTTTTGTAATCATGCTAGAGAAATTTGAATATATTCGGACAGGTGTGATTTTTATGTATAATTCGTGCATATAGACGCGAAAATATTCAATATATTATACGTTGAATAATGTTAGTGCATATGTCAGTTTATGGAACTTTTAACGATTCGATAATTAAAAATTTATACTCGACGTCCCCCGTATTTCTAATAGCAGAAAAAATCCATAGAGAGCGACCGCGCCCTTCGTATATAATAGACGATCTTCCCTTCCCATCTACCATCTCATCTCGTCTCGTTCGTTCGCCTAACCTCTACCTCCTTTTTCTTTCTATCCAACCTCCTTGAGCTTCCGCCCACCGACTACAACCCACTTTCAAATCAATATTTAAAGAATTGCGCCTTAATAACCCCCTTGGAATCACGTAATGGCGGGCTTTGACCTTCCCAAAACCACCTGCAGACGAAAGCGCAAAGTTCGAGATGAAGTTGTTAGATGATCATCCAGAAAGTGACCTTATCGGTACACGATAAGCGAATCAGCTGTCGGTGCTACAGACGATATACAAGAAATTGATCTAACCACCGACGAGATACTATTAAAGACTGCCAGCCCCTGTATATTCAGCGGCACGGGTAACCGGGCGCGACGGGCGCGGGGATAACGTGGAGCTTACAGTCATCTGAAATACCAATCGCTAAAAGTTCTACAACCGACGAGATACTCGCCAAGTAGAAGAAGAATGATATAGTATAGAATGCTCACATATTGATTGCCTTATAATACTATCACCGACGAGATACCATCTCGTCTCTTTATCTCAATAGAACCAGACGATATATAACATTGTTCACGGCCGGGGCGAATCAGCTTGAATAATGCATACATTTTGTTCTGAAGGAAGGTGAAATTGCAAAATGTTATGGAAGATAGTAGGTATAGGAATAGAATTTACTGAAAATCAACATATTTATTAAATGTGCAGCTATTAGCTCGATATTATCCTTTATTCATAAGAATTTCACTAGAAGTTCTTACAAATAGAGGATAATACCGATTGCCCAGGTCTCACCACGAGGAGGTTGCTGCACAAGAGACCCGAAAGAGAGTCAGAACGAATGCAATATTCCTTCTGGCTCCCTTTCTAACAACGGCGGACTTATACTAAATTACGCACGCAAGTCGAGCAATTATTGCGGAGCAAAAGAAGAAGAAGAAGATCGGAGAAGAAGTCTCCGACCCACGGGGGATCAAACGCGAATCAGGCAGAAGGCTCTGATTCTTTCAAAAGAGAGAAACTAAAACGAACCAGAGCAGAAGGCTCTGGTTCGAAGGGGACGCGGCGCGTACAATGCTGGCAGCACTTCGCGGTCAGAGCCAGTACCCAACGTGTCCTCACCAAGAGAAATGGACAGTGAGAAGTGTTCAAACGTAATACCATTCCTCTGCCAACTACCTGGCCACCAGGAACGCAATGCGATGAGGTGAACACGGGTAGGATTACAAACAGAGAGAACTCTGCCAACTACCTGCCACCAGGCATCGCGAAGCGTTGAGGTGAACCCGGTAGGATGACAGAGAGAATGGCAATACGAGTGAACAGGTCTCAATGAACCACCTCTCTCAATGTATCGACGTCGAATACCGACTCCAACCGGTCTGGTACATACAAGCAAGGTCCGACACAGCAGAAGGCTGTGTAGGAATCAAAAAAACGAGTAACGAGAAGTTAAGACAATAATTACTCGACGATATACAATATTAAAAACTAACGCACGCACGCAAGTCGAGCAATTATTGCGGAGCAAAAGAAGAAGAAGAAGATCGGAGAAGAAGTCTCCGATCCACGGGGGATCAAAGGCGAATCAGGCAGAAGGCTCTGATTCTTCAAAGAGAAAAACTAAAACGAACCAGAACAGAAGGCTCTGGTTCGAAGGGGACGCGGCGCGTACAATGCTGGCAGCACTTCTCGGTCAGAGCCAGTACCCAACGTGTCCTCACCAAGAGAAATGGACAGTGAGAAGTGTTCAATCGTAACACCATTCCTCTGCCAACCACCTGGCCACCAGGAACGCAATGCGATGAGGTGAACCCGGGTAGGATTACAAACAGAGAGAACTCTGCCAACTACCTGCCACCAGGCATCGCAAAGCGTTGAGGTGAACCCGGTAAGATGACAGAGAGAATGGCAATACGAGTGAACAGGTCTCAATGAACCACCTCTCTCAATGTATCGACGCCGAATACCGACTCCAGCCGGTCTGGTACATACAAGCAAGGTCCGACACAGCAGAAGGCTGTATCGGAATCAAGAAAACGAGCGAAGTGAAGTTAAGACAATAATTACTCGACATTTACAACGACGGTATAAAATCTTAATTACTAACGCACGCGGCCTATAGGCGATTCAGGCACCCCGGGGACGCGACTCCCCGTACTCACTCATGGCAACATCCATGAGTGAGCCCCTGGGGTACCTCACTCGGCAAATAAAACTAACTTATTGATATATCCTCTTCTTGATTTGTCTTCCTCTCGGGGTGTCCTCTTCTTGGTGTGTCCCCTTCTTGGTGTGTCCTCTTCCTAGTTTGTCCTCTTCATAGTATGGCCTCTTCTTGGTGTGTCCTCTTCTTGGTATGTCTTCTTCCTAGTTTGTCCTCTTCATAGTATGTCCTCTTCTTGGTGTGTCCTCTTCTTAGTGTATTCTAACTAAAACAGACTAATAATAATTAGACATATCATCATACATTACAATACATTACCCCGCACACGAGTGCAAGCATAAGACCCGCTCTCAAGAGCAAACCTAAGACCAGTTCTCGAGAACCGAACGAACCCCGCACACGAGTGCGAATCTAACCAGCTCACGAGAGCCCAACTATCCCCGCAAACGAGTGCGAATAAAACCAGCTCACGAGAGCCAACCTAATACCAGCTCACGAGAGCCAAACTAACCCCGCACACGGGTGCGAATAAAACCAGCTCACGAGAGCCAAACTAACCCCGCACATGGGTGCGGCCTATAGGCGATTCGGGTAGCCCCGGGGACGCGACACCCCGTACTCACTCACAGCTCTATCCGTGAGTGAGCCCCTGGGGGACCTCCGATCGGAGGAATACCAATTTCAGACAACATGTAAAAATCTTTAGAATAGGCACTTGTGAAAATTTCGCAGCGAACAATTCAAAATTCAGAAATAAAAATTGCCGAGATCACAGACTGAATAAATAATTCGAAATAACGAACTGAAGATGGGCCAAGGGTAAACGGAGAAAGCACTGTTGTACCCTCGGCCGACAGCTACCGATACATTCATTTTATTTTATTTTAAAATACGTATTAATATTTGGCTGTTTGCAACATGTCGAATTTTGCAGTTAAACATATATTCTCTATTGTACGATGACTTTTACGAGGACAAGACAGCGGTTTCTGTCACGAAAACAATAACGAGACGGTACCAACGGTCGAACCACCTTCGTTTGAATGCTCCCGTTTAGGCCAATACCGAACACTGTGAAAAATTAGATGGCAAAGTGGTCAAGGGAGTGCTTGTCCACATCGTTGGCAAAAGGAATGATTATAAACATTAATTAGCTAGAATTAATAAATGTATCATAGTATTATGTTGAATAAATTAATGCGAGCGGATGTTCATTGTTTAAAAGTTATTCTGTTTCTCGAGTTTTATTGTCTATTTTTACGAAAACATTAGATGGCAGGATAGTCAAGGGAGTGCTCGTTAACATCATTAGCAAAAGGAATTGTTATAAACATTAAACAGCCAGAAATAATAAATTTATCTGTGAATTGTATTGGATAAATTAATGCGTGCAAATGTTTATGGTTTAGAAGTTATTCCGTATCTCGAATACTATCAGCCACATTTACTAAAAAATTAGGTGGTCAGATAGCCAAGGGATTGCTTGTGGACATCGCTGTGAAATAGAATTGTTATAAACATTAACCAGCTGGAAATAATAAATTTATCAATAATTCTAACGGCGATCGACATCGATCGATATTCGGTTGGGGTGAGGACCGTTGGGCGTCGAGCGTGGGGCGCACGCCCGCGGGTGAGGGCGGCGTGAGCGGTCGAGCTCCGGGACCAGGAAGACCAGAAGGACCAGGGGCCTACCAGAGGTGGACCAGAGGTTGACCTGAGGTGGACAAGAGGTCATCCACAGCTACCGTGGCCTACCTTCATCTGTTCATTCAACGATCAACGGTAAGTTTGGTTACTAATATTTTTCAAAGCTTCCTTTATCAGTTTCAACTTCCATGGCTCAGTTTCAACAAACCTGTCCTTCAACTGTTAATTCAACGAATACCATATCCTTCATACTAATTGAAATTTTCGAGACTTTCGGTATTGAGTCTTCTTCAAATTTATCAATTTTATTATTCATCAAATTTATATTTTGAGCGCCCCACTCGTGTGCTGGGTTATAATTGCTCTTGTGCTCTGCTTCGCTTCGTTACAATTGCTCTCGTGAGTTGGTTCTCTGGTTATATTCGCACTTATGTGCAGGATTACAATTGTTCTTGTGAGCTGCATTGCTGGTTGTATTCGTACTTCTGTGTGGGGTTACAATTGCTCACATGAGCAAGTTCTCTGGTTGTATTCGCACTCATGTGCATGGTCACGTTTGCGCTTACGTGCAGGGTTATATTTGCTCTCGTGAGCTGGTTTCTGGTTGCATTCGCACTCATATACAGTTTTATAAATTATAATTGCTCTTGTGAACTGGTTGTATTCGGACTCATGTGCATTGTTAGATTTGCGCATACGTGCGGGTTTATATTTGCTATCGTGAGTTGATTACATTCGTACTCGTGTGCCTGATTTAATTCTGTATTCAACTGCATTGTTTCTAAATACGATTAGTCTGTTTCAGCTAGATTACAACAGCCGGCTGCCAACGAAGTCGACACACCGAATGAAGAGGCACACCAACGAAGAGGAAGAAGACTACAGTGTATGTTTAAGTTAGTTATGTTTGGTCTATATATTAAGATTGTATACCATCGTTGTAAATATGTCGAGTAATTATTGCCGTAACTTCACTTTGCTCGTTTTCTTGATTCGGACACAGCCTTCTGCTGTGTCGGACCTTGCTCGTATGTAGTTTGTACCATACCGGTTGGTACGGCAGTTCGCGGTAGATAATATTAATGGGGGGAGGCTTTAAGAGATGTGGCTCGCTCACGTAAAACCTCTCCACTGTAAATTTATTCCACTCATGTCCGTCTATGGCGGCAAGTGGTGGGAGAAATGGGTATTGCAGCTTGAGTTCCTCTTGGCCATTCGCGCGTCACCCTCGCACCAGGGCCTTCTGCCCTGCGTTTGCTTTAGTTTGTCTCTTTGAAAGAATCAGAACCTTCTGCCTGATTCGCCTTTGGTCCCCCGTGGATCGGAGACTTCTTCTCCGATTAACACCTTTTGCCCCGCGATAATTACTCGACATACTTGCGTAATGTAGGATAAGTCCGTCGTTGTTAGAAAGGGAGCCAGAAGGAATATTGTATTCGTTCTGACTCCCTTTCGGGTCTCTTGTGCAGCAACCTCCTCGTGGTGAGACCTGGGCAATCGGTATTATCCTCTATTTGTAAGAACTTGTAGTGTCTTATGAATAAAGGATAATATCGAGCTAATAGC
The DNA here is from genome assembly GCA_933228785.1 of Lasioglossum pauxillum. NCBI lineage: Eukaryota > Metazoa > Arthropoda > Insecta > Hymenoptera > Halictidae > Lasioglossum > Lasioglossum pauxillum. The sequence goes on from OW121706.1 coordinate 37,851,062, forward strand.
TGCACATTTAATAAATATGTTGATTTTCAATAAATTGTATTCCTATACCTATTGTCTTCCATAACATTTTGCAATTGCAGCTTCCTTCAGAACAAAATGGACGTATCGTTCAAGCTGGTTCGCCCCGGGCGTGAACCAGATATAGAATGGGTAATGTGAGCATTCTATACTATTTCATCCTTCTTCTACTTGACGAGTATCTCGTCGGTCGGAGAACTTTTAGCGATGTGATATTTTAGATCACTATAAGTTCCACGTTATCCCCGCGCCCAGTCGCGTCCGCTTACTGATATCGGTGAATAGCATAGTGGCTGGCTGTCTTTAATAGTATCTCCACCGACGAGGTACTATTAAAGACTGCCAGCCTTATGGGAGTTCGTGTCATCCGAATATTTCGGTGTTCTCTTACGTCGTCTAAGATATATTCTGTCTGGAGTGAGAAACAGAAGGCCATCGACATGATCTCGTCGGTGCAGAAGGCTACTGAGGAGATTCTCGTCGGTGAGAAAGCAAATCGTCACGGAACCATATTGATCATCATGAATTGTTACATTCTGTACCGAGCAGATATTTCAGACGACGTTGGTTTCAATATTAAAAGCAAAACTCAAGGACAAAAATTCCTCGAAATATTGCAGCATAATTTTAGGAAAATCAACCATTCCTATTTCAAATTTTATATGAGACAAACATCACTGATTCGATCGAACACTGGTTCGATCAATTGTTATTTACACACTATTTGCAAATTATCACAATATCTTTTTTCGACGTTTCGATCTTACTTTAGATCATTTTCAAGAAAATTATAAGAATTGCGTCTGTAAATTAATAATCAATATTATGTTTCATATTGTGTGAATTTAAAACAAGAAGAAAGCCTTCACTGTTTCAAATCCAAACCGTCCTTTCAATAAAACTTGTGTTCGTTGTGAATGTTTCGCCTTCCATGATAAATGTCTGTAAAAGATGCAATTCTTATAATTTTCTTGAAAATGATCTAAAGTGAGATCGAAACGTCGAAAAAAGATTTTGTGATAATTTTCAAATAGTGTGTAAATAACAATTGATCGAACCAGTGCACCGAAATCATAAGGAAACATAAGGAAACATTTATATGAGACACCTCAATTTGTAATTTCAAACATTTCATAAACGAGAATTATTACGTTTCACTTTTTTATACATAAATGTCCCAAGAATCGATCTATGAGAATAGAAATATGTTGAAAAGACTTTTTATCGTAAAAAATTAGAGGGCAAGGTGGTCAAGGGAGTGCTTGTCACACATCGTTGGCAAAAGGAATTGTTATAAACATTAAACAGCCAAAAATAATACATTTATCTGTGAATTGTATTAAATAAATTAATGCGTGCGAATGTTCATGGTTTAAAAGTTATTCCTTATCTCGAATACTATTAGCCACTTTTACTAAAAAATTAGGTGGTCAGATAGCCAAGGGATTGCTTGTGCACATTGCTGTAAAATAGAATTGTTATAAACATTAACCAGCTGGAAATAATAAATTTATCAGTAATTGTAACGGCGATCGACATTGATCGATATTCGGTTGGGGTGAGGACCGTTGAGCGTCGAGCGTGGGGCGCACGCCCGCGCTCGGTCAGAGAGCTCCGTCAATCACTCAGTCGGGCGGGGGAGGGCGGCGTGAGCGGTCGAGTTCAGTCGGGCTCCGGGACCAGGAGGACCAGAAGAACCAAGGACTTACCAGAGGTGGACCAGAGGTTGGCCAGAGGTCATCTACAGCCACCCTGACCTACCTTCAACAATCCTATTTTGAACTTCAACTGTTCCTTCAACGAACACCGGTAAATTTGATTACTAATATTCTTCAATGCTTCCTTTGCCTAGCTTTGGCCCAGTTTCAACAAATCTGTCCTCCAACCGTTCATTCTACGAATACCATCAACTGTTTTCTCTAATTTTCATCGAGACTTTCGGTATTGAGTCTTTTTCAAATTTATAATTGAATTATTCATCAAATTCATATTCTGATCGCCCCACTCGTATGCGGGGTTATAATTGCTCTTGTGAGGTGCATCGCTGGTTGTATTCGCAATTCTGTGCGGGGTTACAATTGCTCTCATGAGTTGGTTCGCTGGTTGTATTTGCGCTTCTGTGCAGGATTATAATTGGTCTTGTAACCTGGTTGTATTCACACTCATGCACAACATTATTAATTATAATTGCTCTTGTGAACTGGTTGTGTCCACACTCATGTGCTTAGGTTCGGGATTATATTTGCTCTATTCGCATTCGTGTTATTTCTGAATTTTCAATTATTGGCGGCGGAACTTTGACAAGACCCTTTTCTAAAAGTTATCAAATCTTGTTTGAAATTGGTATTCCTCCGAGCGGAGGTCCCCCAGGGGCTCACTCACGGATGGAGCCGTGAGTGAGTACGGGGTGTCGCGTCCCCGGGGCTACCCGAATCGCCTATAGGCCGCACCCGTGTGCGGGGTTAGTTTGGCTCTCGTGAGCTGGTGTTAGGTTGGCTCTCGTGAGCTGGTTTTATTCGCACTCGTGTGCGGGGTTAGTTGGGCTCTCGTGAGCTGGTTAGATTCGCACTCGTGTGCGGGGTTCGTTCGGTTCTCGAGAACTGGTCTTAGGTTTGCTCTTGAGAGCGGGTCTTATGCTTGCACTCGTGTGCGGGGTAATGTATTGTAATGTATGATGATATGTCTAATTATTATTAGTCTGTTTTAGTTAGAATACACTAAGAAGAGGACACACCAAGAACAGGACAAACGAGGAGGAAGACACACCAAGAAGAGGACATACTATGAAGAGGACAAACTAGGAAGAGGACACACCAAGAAGAGGACGGACCAAGAAGAGGACACCCCGAGAGAAAGGCAAATCGAGAAGAGGATATATCAATAAGTTAGTTTTATTTGCCGAGTGAGGTACCCCAGGGGCTCACTCATGGATGTTGCCATGAGTGAGTACGGGGAGTCGCGTCCCCGGGGTGCCTGAATCGCCTATAGGCCGCGTGCGTTAGTAATTAAGATTTTATACCGTCGTTGTAAATGTCGAGTAATTATTGTCTTAACTTCACTTCGCTCGTTTTCTTGATTCCGATACAGCCTTCTGCTGTGTCGGACCTTGCTTGTATGTACCAGACCGGTTGGAGTCGGTATTCGGCGTCGATACATTGAGAGAGGTGGTTCATTGAGACCTGTTCACTCGTATTGCCATTCTCTCTGTCATCCTACCGGGTTCACCTCAACGCTTCGCGATGCCTGGTGGCAGGTAGTTGGCAGAGTTCTCTCTGTTTGTAATCCTACCCGGGTTCACCTCATCGCATTGCGTTCCTGGTGGCCAGGTGGTTGGCAGAGGAATGGTGTTACGATTGAACACTTCTCACTGTCCATTTCTCTTGGTGAGGACACGTCGGGTATCGCCTCTGACCGAGAAGTGCTGCCAGCATTGTACGCGCCGCGTCCCCTTCGAACCAGAGCCTTCTGCTCTGGTTCGTTTTCGTTTTTCTCTTTGAAGAATCAGAGCCTTCTGCCTGATTCGCCTTTGATCCCCCGTGGATCGGAGACTTCTTCTCCGATCTTCTTCTTCTTCTTTTGCTCCGCAATAATTGCTCGACTTGCGTGCGTAATTTAGTATAAGTCCGCCGTTGTTAGAAAGGGAGCCAGAAGGAATATTGCATTCGTTCTGACTCTCTTTCGGGTCTCTTGTGCAGCAACCTCCTCGTGGTGAGACCTGGGCAATCGGTATTATCCTCTATTTGTAAGAACTTCTAGTGAAATTCTTATGAATAAAGGATAATATCGAGCTAATAGCTGCACATTTAATAAATATGTTGATTTTCAGTAAATTCTATTCCTATACCTACTGTCTTCCATAACATTTTGCAATTTCACCTTCCTTCAGAACAAAATGTATGCATTATTCAAGCTGATTCTCCCCGGTCGTGAACAATATCGTCTGGTTCTATTGAGATAAAGAGACGAGATGGTATCTCGTCGGTGATAGTATTATAAGGCAATCAATATGTGAGCATTCTATACTATATCATTCTTCTTCTACTTGGCGAGTATGTCGTCGGTGGTAGAACTTTTAGCGATTGGTATTTCAGATGACTGTAAGCTCCACGTTATCCCCGCGCCCGTCGCGTCCGGTTACCCGTCCCGCTGAATATACAGGGGCTGGCAGTCTTTAATAGTATCTCGTCGGTGATGATAGGTCTATTCTATATCTCGTCGGTGCTACTGTAATATCCTACCGTATCAGCACCCACGTGCTGATAATACTAGAACGGGAATATTAGCGAGAATTGAGTATCTTATACAGGGTGGGGCGTTATAAAAAGGTCACCTGAATAATTCGCTTGCATATATAAGCGCACTTTAAATCAGAATAACTTTTATATGAATGGACCAAACGACTTCAATTTCTCTGTAAGGCTAGAAGAATTAGTTTAGTAAATGACGTCTAAAAAATATTTTGAAAAAATGCATTTGGTCGGAATTGCGAGAAAATAGTAAAAATTGATTTATACTACTTTTTTAGCTAGGCCAATAACGATAATTTAAGAGATATGTTTGGTCAACTGGTATAAATTATATATGCTCTGAAAATTTCATTGAAATTGGTTAATTGGTTTACGAATTATAAACGGTCAAAAGTGGTAAAAAGGCCGAAAATCTTGAAAAATGGTATTTTTACTACTTTTGATTGTTAATAATTCGTAAACCAATTTCAATGAAATTTTCAGAGCATATACAGGGTGTCCCAGAATTCCTTCAACAGCCGGAAATGGGAGGTTCCTGAGATAATTTGAATCAACATTTTCCTTTGCAAAAATGTTATCCGCGGCTTTGTTTAGGAGTTATTAACGAAAACCACGGACCAATCAGAGCGCGACCTAGACGCGAGTTAGCACAGTCTGCCCGGCGCGCCAGCTGTCCATTGGCCGACGGTACCAACTGGCGTCTATTTATCGATGGAGACGCCAAGGAGATATGAAGGTCAACTCTGTTTTTTTAAATGGAACGGTATTATTTTTAGTTACATACTGATAGCGTGATTGAAGATGAATAGAATGACTCATTATGAAAGACGCAATATAAAATAAATTGTCTGAAAGCAGTCTTGAAGTATTTTTGTGTCTCCTCAGGTTGTTGGTATATCGCTCTTGTAATTATTGATATACATTTAATTAAATAAAATTAGATTAAAAACAATACCGTTTCCTTTAAAAAAAAATAGTTGACCTTCAGGAAATGATAGGCGAATTGAATCGATGCAATCTGTTTTGTAAATACACTAGATCAGACCTAGGCGACTCTGGCTCAAAAAACATATGTTGCTGCTACTCCTTTGTCGGAGTGGACATGGTGGGGACTGTCTTACTGAGCAAGAGAAGGACAGAACCAGCAACATGTGTTTCCGAGCCAGCGTCGCCCAGGTCTGAACTGGATGATCGTTTCACATTTTTGAAGGTTTATTCCTCAGGGTATTCATACAGCACATTACAATAAATTTTGTTTACAAAATCTTCACATGTTTCGATCGTTGCGCAAAATTTAAGTGTCGGAGCATATTTCGAACTTCGATTTCATTAACACGAGTGTAAAAGTGAATATTATTTCCGTAACTATGTCTGTAGAGCTTTCTCTTCCGCTAGTAAGAATACGTGTAACAACTTCGATTGATCGTCTTCGAAATAATGATTAAGAAATATAGTTGGAAGACAAAGATATATATGGGAAGCATGTGTCGTTATAAAAATATTCAAAGTGAAAACTGTAATAAAATATTAATCCTTCAAAAAGGTTTCATGTTCGAGTTATTCTTCCTCGGTTTTGCTTCTTTTCTTTCGGCGAAAATGTTATTTCGAAAAGGTTAAGAAAATACTCTGCCAATAGAAACATTGACCTTAATATTAAATTAATTACATAGAACTAAACGAATAACATTTATATCTTCATTGGAAACCATCGAACGCCACGTTAAATCATTCACGTATGAAAATAAGATTAAATACATCGCAAGTTATTTAAGATAGTGTGCAAATCAAGCAACGGCGTAAGAGACGAACAATCGAAATATTTCGATGAAAACAATTTGCACAATTAAAATTATCATGAACGATACGCATTGTAAAATATAATCGTACCATATAAAAATTCATTGGTATACTTAAAAACAATAACAACACAGTTATTATAAATATCACTAAGAAGATTGATAATACAATGAACACTTAAGAAATTCCTGTTGAACAGCTGTTTCGTCTTTTCTTGTCTATATGTATCAAATACAAAATTCGAAATAGTTTACGAGATCCCGTACGTTTGTGAAAATGTTATTTGAATCTTATATATATATTCAGTTCGTAACGATACTTTCGAAATTAGAAGTTACGAATTCAATTGGTATATAGTCGAACCTATAATATATCTTCATAATATCCATTATTACAGAAAAATGATAATATAGGATCTCCTATGTGTAATACAATGTTACGACATTGGATACAAATAGTCGAAAGTCTTGATACAAGAAAACGCAGACAGTTAATTGATTTCGTACGCTTAAAATCCGTGAACGTGCACTTAAAACGAGAGAGTGTAGAATGCGACTGCCAGCGCGAGGAATCATGTTTGCTTCCAGGGAAGTTTACTTCAATCAAATGTATTACATCGCACGACCTCTTCCACCGAAGACGTAGATAACGTCCTTATAAAAAGTATTGTATTAATAAATGCATAACAAAAGCAGTGGTATATATTAATAATAATATCTTTGGTTTTCAATTCTCTATTATGCAGATATTACTTAAAAGGAGAAGAGGGAATTTCTAAACGGATACTTCCTGCAAAGTATGTACTCGTTGCGAAGTTATCTTAAACTCGTCGACAATAACGAATTAAAATAACATTAGTCGTCCCTGATTTTCACTTTCGATCAATGTCCACTCCCTTATTTATAACAATTCGCCTTAACGCTCGCACGACCGTCGACGAGAAACAATCATGTCGCCGAATCATTTTCATTCTGCTTCTGTGGTAGATACGGTAGTCAATACTTTTCCTTAAAATGTAAAAAAAACATGCTCGAAATATTCTTCAGAATCGATATCAATTCTCTCGGTTGTAATAGGACTCACCGGCGACCGTGCGAGTCGTTAATTACCATCTCACCCGTTGACAACTGTTTAACAAAGAAAACAAGAGCTAAAAATCTTCACAATATCTACAACGTTATTAAACCTCTCATCATAACACTTATTTGAATGATCGCAATCGGAATTACTCTAGATACGCTATTGATATGCTGTAATTAACTCGATCTTCGTTCGAGAGGGCAATAATATTAATGAGTGACGTCAATCAGGTGAATAATACTTCGGTGAGAATAATAGAACTCGAACGAACGCAAGATGTCGCGGTGATCTTAACAATAGCGATGATCAATAATATTAATCGAAGTGGTGAGGAAGATAGCGAAATATACCATAATAATTCCTAAATGCTCGCGTTTTAATTTCTCGCGGCCGCACGGCGAACAGTTCAGCAATTCCTCCAACGATCAGTCGTCGCGTACTTTTACGGTTTCGCTTCCTACAATTTTCTATCGTTTCTTTCGTCACAGGAAGTCGGCAGATTTCGGGCAGTTTAGACTCGGTTCGAAAGACTTGTTTTTTTTTCTGGTCCACCACCCAGCCCATTGATCAGGAACAAGGAGATTGCTTGGGTCATGTGGAAACTCGAGGATATCTTCTTCAACGTCCTCGTGGCGATACAAATAAGATGCACCACTCGTTCAGGTTCTGGAAGAGTAGCAACCAGCTGTCTCAGGTTCTGATACAGCAGCCGCGTTGTTTCGGTAATCATGCCGCCAGCAGGTTTTTAATATTCTTCGGAGTGTTCTCCTCGTTCAGATGTTTCGTCGTGTAACGGAGCGCGTTCAGGAGACCTTCGCTTTTGCAGGGTGGCTGATCCTTCAGCAATTTTACACACCCTTTAACCTGTTCATCAAATAATGCCATTTTTTAGATAATATTTTTCTCAGCTCACCGCTGGATAAGAACTAAGGTAAAAGAACCAGTTATTGTCCTCGTAGTAGTTGACCATTGTTCAAGAAAACGTGAAAAATGTTTCTGAACTTAATAAGTAGATTGCGGATCTTTACATAAAATAGAAATTTCATAGCTGAATTGCAACAAATTGGAGTGACATAGAAATTTATTTTCTTCCCTACGATGTTTAGTAGGTTGAGAATAATATAATAGTATGTTTAAAATTTTCTAGTTCAAACTATTAAATTAAATTTTTGCTATTTTAAATTACTCCTATTAGTAGGTTGCAAATTAGTACTAGTAAATTACTCCTATTAGTATTCCTGTTTAGTAGGTTGAGAATAATATAATAGGATATTTAAAATTTTCTAATTCAAATTATTAAATTAAATTTTGGCTATTTTAAATTACTCCTATTAGTAGGTTGCAAATTAGTACTAGTAAATTACTCCTATTAGTACCCCTGTTTAGTAGGTTGAGAATAATATAATAGTATGTTTAAAATTTTCTAATTCAAATTATTAAATTAAATTTTGGCTATTTTAAATTACTCCTATTAGTAGGTAATAAATTAGTAGTAGTAATTACTCCTATTAGTACCCCTGTTTAGTAGGTTGAGAATAATATAATAGTATGTTTAAAATTTTCTAATTCAAATTACTATATTAAATTTTTGCTTTTTTAAATTACTCCTATTAGTAGGTTGTAAATTAGTTGTATTAAATTACTCCTATTAGTACTCCTGTTTAGTAGGTTGAGAATAATATAATAGGATATTTAAAATTTTCTAATTCAAATTATTAAATTAAATTGTTGCTACCTTAAATTACTCCTAGTAGTAGCTTGTAAATTAGTACTATTAAATTACTCCTATTAGTACTCCTGTATAGTAAGTTGAGAATAATATAATAGTATGTTTAAAATTTTCTAGTTCAAATTATTAAATTAAATTTTTGCTATTTTAAATTACTCCTATTAGTAGGTTGCAAATTAGTACTAGTAAATTACTCCTATTAGTACTCCTGTATAGTAAGTTGAGAATAATATAATAGTATGTTTAAAATTTCCTAATTTAAATTATTAAATTAAAGTTTTGCTACTTTAAATTACTGCTAGTAGTAGCTTGTAAATTAGTACTATTAAATTACTCCTATTAGTACTCCTGTATAGTAAGTTGAGAATAATATAATAGTATGTTTAAAATTTTCTAGTTCAAATTATTAAATTAAATTTTTGCTATTTTAAATTACTCCTATTAGTAGGTTGCAAATTAGTACTAGTAAATTACTCCTATTAGTACTCCTGTATAGTAAGTTGAGAATAATATAATAGTATGTTTAAAATTTCCTAATTTAAATTATTAAATTAAAGTTTTGCTACTTTAAATTACTGCTAGTAGTAGCTTGTAAATTAGTACTATTAAATTACTCCTATTAGTACTCCTGTATAGTAAGTTGAGAATAATATAATAGTATGTTTAAAATTTTCTAATTCAAATTACTAAATTAAATTTTTGCTATTTTAAATTACTCCTATTAGTAGGTTGTAAATTAGTACTAGTAAATTACTCCTATTAGTACTCCTGTATAGTAAGTTGAGAATAATATAATAGTATGTTTAAAATTTCCTAATTTAAATTATTAAACTAAATTTTTGCTATTTTAAATTACTCCTATTAGTAGGTTGTAAATTAGTACCAGTAAATTACTCTTATTAGTACCCCTGTTTAGTAGGTTGAGAATAATATAATAGTATATTCAAAATTTTCTAATTTAAATTATCAAATTAAATTTTTGCTGTTTTAAATTACTCCTATTAGTAGGTTGTAAATTAGTAGTAGTAAATTACTCCTGTTAGTACTCCCGTTTAGTAGGTTGAGAATAATATAATAGTATGTTTAAAATTTTCTAATTCAAATTATTGAATTAAATTTTTGCTACTTTAAATTACTCCTATTAGTAACTTGTAAATGAGTAGTAGTAAATTACTCCTATTAGTACTCCTGTTTAGTAGGTTGAGAATAATTTAATAGTATGTTTCAAATTTTCTAATTCAAATTATCAAATTAAATTTTCGCTATTTTAAATTACTCCTATTAGTAGCTTGTAAATTAGTAGTAGTAAATTACTCCTATTATTACTCCTGTATAGTAGGTTGAGAATAATATAATAGTATGTTTCAAATTTTCTAATTCAAATTATTAAATTAAATTTTTGCTATTTTAAATTACTCCTATTAGTAGGTTGTAAATTAGTAGTAGTAAATTACTCCTATTAGTACTCCTGTATAGTAGGTTGAGAATAATATAATAGTATGTTTAAAATTTTCTAATTCAAAATATTAAATTAAATCGTTGCTATTTCACATTATTCCTACTCATGTTCGTCATAATTGCATAAAATCTACAGTCATAATAATTCAGTCACTTCTGCTTCGAGTCGATATCGATTCCAGCCTGCAATAACTGGTCAACTATTGGTGCTGTTACCTTAATTTAATATATACTTACATCAACATTTGAACCCTTAACAAAGGCACCTTGAGGATGAACGTGATCATAAAGAATCACTAACCCAACCATCACTCTCAGAACAAAAAGTTGAGTCTCTTCTCGTTGGAACTGCGCCAGAAGATTGCTGAGAATAATAATACACGTCATCAATCATTTCCTCTTTTCGAAAGCTTCGTATTCTATTTATATAACTGAAGAATGTTTGTCGTTATCCAATAAACTTTCTACTTACGGATTTTCTAACATTCGTAGACAGACTTTCGCCATAGTACCAAGGGTTTCCGTGATATTTTCGCGCGCTACATCTTCGTTCTGAAATAATAAACATCGAATATTATTTCACCGGTCAAGAGCATTGACCTGCGATGGCAGGTAACAAATCGAGCACAACTAACAACTGCTATATCTTCCCAGTGAAAACTGTATCTGTCCAATTTAAACGGATCTGCTATTACGCTGTTAAATGTTCCGAGAAGGGTTGCAGTCTGATTCGCTTCATATAATGGATTTTAATTTTCTACTTCGGCGCACTTCACTATTTATATCAGGCTGTCTGCACAGCTAATTTGTATACTTGTGTTGTACGCGAAATTATTCGCGGCGAAATAATTCCTCTTCATATTTTTGTGATCGAGAATGCGAAAGAAAACGTGATAACGTTTCATTGTTATTTTCGTTTGCGTAGGCCGAAGGCTATTCACGGTGAACTGTTCACAAAGGAGCCTAAAAATATTTCAATTCTGGTATAAAATAGTACAGATAAAAATAGACCGTGATCCGCCAGTGAACGGTTAAGAATGGAAAGCTTATTGTTGCTCGACATATATGTACGTTTATACGAAGAATGGGTTCCGCAACAATGCTGTCTCGTCCAATATTATATAGTGAAGCGAATGAACTCATTTGAACCTAAACTCTATTCTTAGAATGTCTACGAAAGTGATATCCACACTTTGCTATTAAATAGATCTTTAATTATTATGCTTTCATAGTCCAGACTAGAGAAATTAATATTTATATTTCCATTAATATTAGATCGTTCGGAAAGTCGTCTAGTTTTTCGAAATAACATTCAATTTGGTTCAACTTCTTGCAATCGATGTAGTCAATTCTTATCTTGCGTGAAAGAAAAGAAATTACTTTCCGAACGACCTAATAATTTTTCTACGAAGCTCCAGTTTAGCAAGCGCATAATATTTGGCACGTAGGAAGCTTTTGTAAAAGGGCTACACCAAAATCCATGACATCGCATCACGATGTTGGCTACAAAATATGTAATTAACCAGTGAACCGGGAGGAAATATGAATATTAATGGCCCGTTTCCTCATCGAAGATACCTTGGAATCCGCGCAATAAGAATGCAGTCTAGCATGAGTTGGCGTCTAGTCAGATCAATAATTGCTGGCAACAGAGGAAAGATAGGAAAGTACAAAGAAGAGAAGTGGGTACCACTTACGTCCATCAAGAAGGTAATGGTCGCGTGACTCAGAACGCGAAGCATGGGTGTCGCGTTGGCGTAGAACAAGGACATTCGGTTGGCAAGCTCATTTCCAACGACGAGATCCTTTTCAGCGGTGTCCTGCCTCGTCAGGGATGCTCTGGTCAACGTTCTACGGTAGTAACTGAAATCGTTCTGGATCGCCGGGGTCTTCATCTTGTGCTCGTCGAATTTTAACACGAATTCCAATATCTCGGCTAGTTGTTTCACCAAGGCCTGTTGGGTCTCCAGGTGTTGGGTGGGAGACAGATTTCCGGAACATAGCTGACCCAGGATTTTCGGCACTACCCTTTCTGAAACAGTCGAAATATTATAATGAATACTTTGAAAAATCTGTTTCCCATATCAGTTGACTAACTCGTTAATAGCGCTAGTTCGGTAACTTTCGCGGAATTTCAAATCGAGGCGATAAATTCTTCTGGATTCTGAAACGGCTAGGAGTTTCGCTCGTGTCGATACAGCGGTATTGGATTTTCAATCACCGGTGCATACAGGAATTTCTCCGCTAAACAATTTCCAGCTGTACACCGGCTGGCACAATATCGACGTTTCGCTTGGTACGTTTTTATCTAGTTCCAGCGGACGACAGCGTAATTAAAGCGCACAACCGATGCTTCTACTTGAAACGACGAAAGTTTTCAAGTTTCGATTTATCCGATCAAAAGTACGGAAGCGAGCCTCGCCCGTTGGGATCATTAAAAGTCCATAAAAATGTCGATTTCGCACTATTAATACCCAGAGAGTCTTCATCAATTTTAGCACTGAGAAAAACTATGAATTTGATCGCTTTATGCGTTATAATTATAAATGTTCTACGATCTTGCAACAATCTGGAGTGAACTAGACGTTTACTATTTTAAATTACAGCTACTCATTTTGTCTAGGTATAATTAGAGTGCGGAAATTACTGAATTCTCGCGTCAGAAAGAATTCCTGAGAGTGTCCGTAAAGACTGGTATCGTTTTCGGAGTTAACAGGAAAATGAACGTGTGTGACTTACCGAGTTCCAAAGAAAACTCATAGAATCTTTTCAGCTTCGCGACAAGAGGGGCCACGGTCAGATAGGCTTTCCTCTGGCACTCTTCCGTGGGCGCCGAAATCGCTTCTCTGATTTCTTTCCCAGCCCCTTTGTAACACTGAATCTCCTCCAAGATAGATTCTGAATTTTTCAGAACTCTTTGCACCGCTTCAAAGGTCTCTCGTTCTAAGTCGGAAGGTTGTGCGTCTAGAATTCGATACGAAGCTATTATTATCTAGCTGTCGTCTATCATCCTGAAAGAATCTTCTAAAATTTCTTACGAAATCTTCAAATTTAGCTTGTTTAATATTACTACAAAAAAAGCCAGACATCTTATGAAATGCACACATGCAGGAATCCAATGAAACATTCTCTTTGACACGATTATGCTAGAGAAGCAATTAAAACGCGATTCAAGGGTCCACTAGAAAGTAGTATAAACTTGTGAAACTTACTTTCGAAGTCCAAAAAGACGTCATACTTTTGAGGCGTGCAACAGGTAGACTCATCTCGAGCCAGAAGACTTAAAAGCTTGCCCATCTTCGGTTTGAGGGTTTCTTTGCTCAAACGTTCCTTACAGCATGAAAGGCATCTGGATTGAAAGGAAAACTCTTTCAGTAAATACTCGACTGCGCGAAACACGAACGTGTGACGTTAAATCGTTCTGCTAAACGCGTTACTCGCGACAGTCACTTTCAAAGAAGCATTGCGAACTGTGGAATGAAAGTGAACGATTAACGGAGGGAAAAAATCTAACTTATTAGTGCGTGTGCTATACTGAAAGCTAGAAATAGTGGCGGAGCGTCGACAGGTTCCGTAAATACGGCCGGGAAATGTGGAAATAAATCGCGAGCAGTCACGGTGTCGAATGGACTTTCGTTCAGCGTTTCGAGCCGGCGTCGTTACCGCTCGGAGTCAGAACGGAATTTGAATTTCTGGCTCGATCCCTAAACCGATCTGCGCGTACATGTCGAAGTGTTAATTCCAGAGGAACTGCGTGCATATGTGTGCACGTGCACGTGTAGGCTACGTCGGGGTCTGTGTGTGCACGCAGCACGAATTCTGTGAACTCGTGAACGGGGAACGAACGCTCTGTTAATTCGAGTCTGCGAAGTCAACGTATGCTGACCTCACCTGGCACGATCAAGTGATCCAGGGACCCTCCATTCTAATTCATCAAGCATAAAAATGGTACCTTTTAACAATAAATACATGATGCTATACATATACAACGACACAACGCAATTTTAACTTGATGATTACAACAAATAAACATTGAAATGAACATCACAATAATTTATGATAATTTCGCTGTCAGATTTACGCCGTCGGTAACGCAGGAGTCAAGCAGGCATCTCGTCAACTTTTCACAATAACACGTAATATTACGCATTACGAACAGAAATCCAATTGTTGTGCAGTTACGATCCGCATTCCTGCGGAAGGATTTATCAGATAAAGCCGAGATCGATGTTATTGGCGCGATAAAGCCGCGACAAACACTGGAATTTGCTAAAACCGCGTCACAAATGAAAGGACAACGGTCGGCTTGACTAGATCTAAAATTGTGCGCCAGGAGATTCCAATGTACCGGTGAATGTCTCCGTTATTTTTAGCGTATAAGTGTGTATGTTCCGCTTAACGAACTTCCCTCGTCACTTAAAGCCCCGTAGAGTGGCAAGGTAGCCGTTGGCTCACGTGAAAAAAATTCATTAATCCACGCTAAAAGCTTCCGATAAAGTTGATAAAAGGGTGGCGGATGCCGCGTGCTCGACGAAATCGACTTTCTCTTATCGAGCTAACATCGCGGAGATAAACGGAGCATCGGTAGTTGTTAATACGGATCGATCGCACTTTTATTTCGCCGAATCAGACGCAGTTCGAAATAACTTCGTGCCGCACGCGAGTGGAATAAATGTTTACACAATTCCGCGGATGATAGTTCGCAGAACTGCATGCTGTCGGGAATTGTTCACCCTTGTCGCCAGCGTGATCAGCCACGTAAACATAGTTCGAACCCCCATGTTAGCAGTGTTAGCACTTTGTTGCTGCGCAGCTTGGCCCACTCGGAAATGTTCACTCGGAAATTTGCAGCGATTGATGCTCACGAATTCACAGATACGGCGAGGAGGAAATTGAAGGGAATGAGACGGATGAAATGGTGGCGACGGGGGTTGAACAAAGGGTTGTAAGGTAAATGGCATCGGATGATTTCCACCGGGTGATTCGCCCGGTGTGCGCGTTCTTCGAGACTCACCGTGGTGCAGACTTGCCGAATTCGCAACCGACAACGCCAATGCATGATGCTGGCAGGTGCACGTCCAAGCCCGGGGGTGGTCAACAAGTATGCGAACGGAGTGCAACAACTGTCATTCAGCGAACGGCCATATTGCCGTTCGATGGGGGTTAACGTTGTGTAGTGGCGCGGTTCGAGACCTCTCCTTATTTGGTAAACTACCCTGGCGGCGCGGCGGCACGTTCGCGCGAAAAATCAATGGGGGTTAGTTCGCCCGTTTACCCTTAGGGTGACGCTGCCGACTACTATTTACGATCGCTCCAAGTCGGGATATTTTTCATTCGGACGTCAAATCGATTGTAGGTTCAACGTTAAGAAAACTGGTTGCAGAAAATTGTTATTCTTCCGGGAATATTTTAGAAATTTGTCAGCGTTTCGCTTGATCGAATGTTGCAGAGGGTGCTCCAAAAATGGCGCTACGTTTTGATTTGCTCAGCTCATTCTAATGTGGCTTTATACAGTATGTATTTAAATTTCTCCATTTGAATGCAATTTCAAGAGAAAATGTAAAAATTATTATAAAATATTGTCTTGACGAACAGATATTCAGTAAATATACTATACTACAATTGTATACTAGATTATAACGTAGTGTACTAGAATATAGTATAATATACTAGAATATATAATACATACAATATACATATACAATATATGTACATAGTGTACATAATATAACACATATTGCGTACCAATTAACATAATTACCTCCGTGACCAGGAATAATTTCGTTTCGGAAATTGGAAAGTAAGGTGAAGTGCCCTAAGTCTGGACAGTCCAAAAGTGATACCTAAATCTGGACAATTGAATTTTCATAGTAAAATCAGTAATTAAGAGATTAAATAATTATATTATCTATTCCGAGGGCTTAGCTACAAGTAGGTGTGAATATTATTTCATTAAGACATCAATTGAAATTTAAAAATGAATTCAAAGTTCATCTGAAAACAGTATACAAAATAGTCTATTTACATGCGAATCATGTGCATTTATAGTTCGAACTTTTGTTAGAAAAAAGATATAATTTAAGCCCTCAGACAAAAAATAATTATCACGCATAATAATATTGATATTTTAAAATAAATTGTCAATCAAACTTAACGTAAATAATAATTATTAATCCAAATATTAGAGCTCCAAGATTAGGACTGTTTTCAAATATAAGTACTCCGTACTGGGACGCGATGACAGTAGCTGTCCCACTCTAAGCTTATACGCAATGTGCTTACGCCTGAAGCCGGACACGTGTTTGTGAATAAAATCAACGCATTGTTTGCAAATTATTTAACTACATGTACGTATAATTAGTCTTCTATTAGCTTGAATAACGTATGTAGAAAATGTATTCCGGTTGTGACGTTAATAATACTTTATGTTTACATCTTAAATCTATCAGTATTACTACCTAACCTTAAAAGCTGTATTATGACAAGTTTTATTAAAACAGTAAATGAAGTAAATATATATTTGGTTAAATAATACAATACTATAATCTATGATAAGAATACTACATATTACGCAAAGCATCTTCTATTCGTCATGCGCAACAGCGCCACCAACCAACGTTTTAGGTTATGTTCGCTCGATCAACTCATAAATTGAATTTGTCCCGATATAGGCTTTACTTCTGTCCAGGTACTAGCTTAGATTGGATTTAATATGTCCAACTATAGGTTTGAATTATTCTTGTTAATACAATTAAGATATTAACCCAAACAATGATTTTTTTATTTTAAAGTACTTTACAAACTCTGAACTGTATGTTAAAACTCTTAAGAAATTGTTTTTGTTTATTTAAAGTGATAAAATTTAAAATAGAAAAACATGCTGTCCAGGCATAGGGCACTTCACCTTATTTATTAATTTATTTATTGATGCCGTAAACCATGTTTGGTTTATATAGCATACATTAGTATGACACTTCACAATTAATAGTATACAATCTTACATTTTTTGAGGAAGTTAAAAGTAAATATTAGCGCTGAAGTGTCTCGCACGGATAGAAAAAAATTAATAATGTAGGGAGGGTAGTATTTTTAATCGGGGAGCAGTTCAAACAAGAAAAATTGGAAATAAATGAACGATTTAATATGTCTTTTGCAAATGTACGGCTGTTGATTTCAAATATAGAAAATGTATGGCGACTGCACTGATATATTTGCGAGGCGCACGGCGCGGCGGGTTGTATTTCAAAATATGGATACAAATTTAGAATTTCTCGGGAACTCGTGGCTAACTCATCCATGAGGGGGTAACGCTTGTTTTCGTGGACCAACGGGTTGCTGGTAACGGTCCGAATGAAACTTGGAAGGATGAACAATATCGTTGAGGTTGACTGAGTTGCTGTGAATAAATCGTGTTTAATGTTTATGTAGCTCCGCTGAGAACACGCGGTTCAGCTCCTTTATAGGTTAACGCTCGAGGAATAGACAGATGACATTGAAATGACAACCCATTTATAAGTTATCGGAAAACTCTCATACCCGTGGAACAACTTCAGCTGCTTTGTGGAGAGATAGAAGCTATTGAATGACTAACGTTGAATGGCTTTACGGAACAAATGGAATTAAAGATAATTCTCTAGATAAAGCGGAAACTACATATATAGAAATGATTAATATTTTAAGGAACGAACATATACAGTCACGAACAGAAGTATAATGTTATCGCATCAATTTATCTAACATTTTGTGTTGTGATCAATTATCGACATGATAATAATAATTAGACTGCGGATTTTTATGCGAAATAAAAATGTTTTGCATTGATTGTGGGAAGCAGGAACAACATAAAAATTGATTTCATCCCTCAACGACTTTGTTACATTAAAAGCAACATTAAAACATTCTTGAATTTTTAAAATCTTTTACTGTTTTATATTTCGCCCAACCAATTTCTTCATATAAGTGTATAAAGATCCGCAGTCTAATAATAATGATCACTACAACAGCTTTTAAAATGATAGGAAACGTACGTCATCCATTTGCGTAGATAACCTGATTTATTATAATTTCTCTCGAGACCATCGCTACAAGGTGCGTCAGTCAGCGGCGATGCCCATGACATCGAGGCTGTTGGTGCAAGAGCTTTTATAAATATTAACAAAATCAATATTGCTGTATTTTTCTTTTTAAATGATTTCGATAAATATAGTCGCATTGGTGACGTTAATCGTTGTACGCAACAAACAGTAAACATAATCTCCACGTCACGGATCATCAGTGGACTGTATTTTTATAACGACCCAATAGAGTAAAGTATTTAAATGTCGTCGCGGTGTCGCGATTTTACACCTCTTCCAAGTCCATTATTGGATAATCGTCGAATACCATGGGGGAAGATAATTGGCGCATATTAAAGGCCTTTTTGTACATCAATTCCAGCAAATCAATTGCGACCCTCGGTACCTCCCACTATGACTCTCTGTACGAGATCCCCTTCCTCTTGGCAACCTTAATTCCATCACTGCGATGACGAACGAACCTGCAATGACGCTGCCGATGACTTTCAACGCGCACACACGCAAAATACCGATACCGATTTTTTCCAGTTTCAGATACACATTTTTAAAATGATTAGACTGCGAGTTATCTAATGAAAAGATTGTCTACGATGTACACAGATATTTATTTCCTTCCTTAACAGTTCTAACGAGTCCAACCTAACGTTAGTAAGATTTTCATTTGTGCAATCGCGTATTTTTCTTTTTATTTGTTATTGAATCTTGTGTAACGTTTTACTACGACAGTAATGGTGTTTTAGAGTTATTTAAATCGAAATATCTCGTGAACTATTAACTTTTCGACATACATAGTTTAGTACTTTTTTATAACGAATGTCCAGCTGCATTGATTGATGTATTAAAAAATACCTCATTCCATTGAAAAAAATGGAGTAGACCTTGAAATCTTGTAAAAAAATGACCTTGACAATTTTTTCCCTCACACCGTTACATGTGGCCCTTCAAACAGTGTAACTTTGTCCTAAGAAGTTTTTTTTTACAACGAAAAGTAACGGAGATATTTAGGTGTTCTGTTTCTTCGGACTCACCCTGTATAAAACAGTGAACAGATTAAAAAACTTTAAGAATATTAATATATTATTTTCACTACATTAAAATTAATAATGAAAAATATAAATTGCACAAAATTTAAATTTATAAACGCACAAAATTTTTATTTTGCATCAAAATCTGGAGTCATTAGCGACGGGACTTACAATTCATTAAAGTGGGTTCCGAACCACCATGGGCCGCACAATTTTTGACATCACGTGGCATCTTTTCCACTAAGACCTGTTTTTAACGTTTATTAATGTTTTCAGTGCACTGGTTCGATCTGATGCTACTAACTAAGCAATTTTGCAAATTACCACAAAATTTTCAACGTTTCGGTCAATATTCAGACCATTTTCAAGAAAAATTGTTATAATTGCGTCTGTAAAAATGATTAAATTAATGTATAATATGTAATTTATGTTGCATTCCGCACAAAAAACCAAATGTTCTAAGAAAAACAAACCTACTTGCTAAGTGAACAATTTATTTTAAACTCTTTACAACCTGTAAAGACCTGTTTTGTTCGGGAACGACAGAAGTAGCGCTCTCTGTGACGAGAATCTGTTTCACTTGATAAAATTAAAAGGGGGGAAGCTGTCCTATTAGGCGCCAAGGAAAAAAGCATAAAACCTGATATTTAGGGTGAGGTATACGCAATAGGCAGCTCGTGTAAGTGTCTTATTTTTAGAGGTAGATTTCCTTTCAACACTTTCAGAGCCAGTTAGGTTTTCAAACCGAAAGATAACTGTTCATTTCGATCCCTGAATTGAATACTGCGCCGCATGTTATGCGAGCAACAAGCTGCCGTGTATAGATCAGTTGTCGCCGGTCGGTTTCCTGAGGCAGCGTTCGAAATGAGTACACCTTCTTGATCACGATCTACAGGGTGTCCCGAAATTTGTGAACTTCCCAAAAGGAGGTGGTCCCTGAGACTATTTCAAGCGACATTTTCCTTTGCAAAAATGTTATCCGCGGCTTTGTTTAGGAGTTATTAACGAAAAACACGCACCAATCAGAGCGCGACCGTGTTTTTCGTCAATAACTCCTAAACAAAGCCGCGGATAACATTTTTGCAAAGGAAAGTGTCGCTTGAAATGGTCTCAGGAACAACCCCCTTTCGGGAAGTTCACGAATTTTGGGACACCCTGTATAATGTGGATCCAGGTCAGAGTTGTGCTAATTCAATTACATTGTAATTCAATTACGTAATTGAATTACATTGTATTTCAATTAATAGTAATTCAATTGCGTCGTAAATAAATTACTATATAATTCAAATACAACGTAATTCAATTACTAAGTATTTTAATCAGATTTGTAATTGAAATACAATATAATTGAAACACAATGTAACTGAAATACAATGTAATTGAAATACAATATAATTGAAATACAATTTATAATTGAATTACAGTATAATTGAAATACAATATAATTGAAATGAAATTTATAATTGAATTACAGTATAATTGAAATACAACATACTTGAAATACAATATAATTGAAATACAATATAATTGAATTACAGTATAATTGAAATACAATGTGTAATTGAAATACAATATAATTGAAATATAATATAATAAAAATACAGCTCTCCAAATTACAGCCCAGAACTTGGGAGAACTTGCGATATATTTTTATATTTTTCTTTCATATACAGTAACCGCGGGTTTACTGTCAAACAGCCGTGTCTGCGCGGACAGTATTTCCGCAGTGACATCATTTTTTTCACAATGTAACACCAATATTTAATCTTCTTTATTTTTCATTATTATTTTATGGAACTTTCGCCAACATATTCGTGACATTTTTCCAATGCAAAATGGTACCAAACACGATATAATTTCAACTGTATTTAGTGGTGTAATCGACGATGAAAGTTTCGAACGCAACGAAGAAAAGCGTATTGGAAAGAAAGAGACGCGGTTGTCGAGTCAATGTGTGGTATTCACACCGATATCTCCGAGCCGAGAACAATTATTTCATCTCGAAATATTCACAATTATTTCAAGAACAGTAATTCATGGGCTGTGTTTCCGTTTACGTCCATTCTCAGAATTTGATAAAATTTTGAAAATAGGTTCCTTTTTGACTAAAATGACGATTGCCAGAAGGATTTTTGAAGTAATAAATTCCTTCTGTTTGAAACCTTTACATGGATTTTTCAACCTCTTCTTGCCTATTACTTCATTTTTCTTAATTCAATTACAATGTATTTTATAATTGTGCTCCATTGCAATTACGAATTACATTGTAATTTAATTGACTGAAGATCTGAATTATAAATTACAACATAATTGAATTACAATTTAATTCAATTACTTTGTAATTATAATTCTGGAGTAATTCAATTGTAATTCTGCACAACTCTGATCCAGGTGGCAATGAACTGATCGAAAGAAACTACGAGATCGTAGCGCATAATATTCTATTTTGCTGTGGCGCACGTGGGGTCCACGCAGTCTGCAAACATCGTCTTCGCCGTTGCATTCGACAGTAGATATCGTTGGCGACACTTCTCATTCTGCGAGTACAGTGTGCATAGAACGCGAAGGAGTAGCCTTGTAGTGTCTCTTTAAGCGCGAGCACCACTCGTCCGCGGCTGGCAAGTCTGAATACGCAACACCGTGCGTGCTTAATAAGGCAAGCGTGTGCGAACGCAGCTTAAATACTAGAGAAGCGTATAACTACCTACACTCCCGTCCATAAATCACCGGACACTTACTTATTTTCTTTGTTTATATTAGAAGATCTCGTATGAGACCGTATGAGACTTGTTACAACATAATGTACGATACATTACAGAGTATAGTGAATAACGAGAACGTTAGTAGAGAAGACCCTTAGACACGTAGATTACAAGTATTTAAAAAGACTATCATATACAGTGGGTGTACAAACTATTCGTACACCTTTTAAAAACTAATAACTTTTCTATAATTGTACCAAACGACCTGATCTTTCATAGTCAATTAGAAGCATTGGTTTACGAAATGATATACAAAAAAGATTTTCCAAAAATTATAATTTACAATAAAAAAGGCATTTTTTAAAACTTTTTTATTTGGGTGCTTAATGAAGATTTAAAATGTATGTTTTGTAGATCTATGTTAGTCATACACATGTTGAACATTTCATTGAAATCGATTAACATACACACGAGCTACAAGTGGTTAAAAATTGTGAAAATCGTAGTTTTCCACGACTTTTGATCAGTTTCTGCTTAAAATCCACAGAATCGTACATCTTTCGACGCCTGTTGTTTTTTCCTGCGTCAATCGATTTCGATGAAATTTCCAACATGTGTATAAAGAACATGGATCTAGAAAACATATATTTTAAATTTTCATTAAGGGCCCAAATAAAAAAGTTTTAAAAAATGCCTTTTTTATTTTTGCCCGCAACCTTGTAAATTGTAATTTTTGGAAAATCTTTTTTGCATATCAGTTTGTAAACTAATGCTTCTAATTGATTATAAAAAATCAGGTCGTTTGGTACAATTATAAAAAAGTTATTAGTTTTTAAAAGGTGTACGAATACTTTGTACACCCACTGTAGATCCGTGAATAACAAAAAATCGTCTGCATCCAAATTTGAATAAGTGTCCGGTTACTTGTGGACGGGAGTGTACGTCTAGCGATGGGTATTCCAGCCACCCGAGCATGTTCGAGTCTACACCGGGCTAGGAATGTAGAAAACGTAAATTAATATCAGTGTTCTAAATATTATAGAAATTAAAATGAGGACGTATTAATGCACGTGAAATATTGGGTTGGCAAGAAAGTAATTTCGGTACTTTAAGGTGAAATAAAACCGAATTTCTTTATTCAAGCGACGAATTTTCATCGACAAAATATTTCTTATTTGTTCTTTTTGGCAAAAGATCATCGAACAGAAGGGAAAATATCTTATTCATTAAAGATCATTGCTTGAATCAAAAAATACAGAAATTACTTTCTTGCCAACTGATGTACTGAAGTACGTGTACGTGAGATACACGTGTAGTAGATTTTCCATTCAGAAGAAATTAATAACATTTTGCCAAGTCTGTCGTAATTGAATTCGCGAGCGTCCTGCTCGCATACCCGAGTGTTTAGCTGTGTTTGTGCGATATGGTAGCGTATGTACCCTCCTGGACGATATCTAAACCTGGTTAGCTATGCCTTCCGCGGCTTTGACCTGCTTAACAACTGGGCAAATTAATTGCGGAACCTGGTGGGCAGGAGGAACGACGCTGCGGACGTGTACGCTGCATTAAAGATTATGAGACTGTTAAGCTGCAAAACCTAGCGACTGCGAGTGCCTCATGCAACGAAGGTATAGATCTCGTCAGTTAGCTTTTGTCGAGGATGCGTGTCTATTCCGTTTGACCACCGCGAGATGTATGTATTGCGCAAAAAGGTTTCGTTCTACGCGCGGCGGAACTAACTTGTTTCCTTTGTTTAACGGTGGCGCGTAATTTCTTTGTTGGAACGGGGTCAATATATTCACGCTTTTAAAGACGTTGATTATGAGGTGGAACGAAAATTGAACGGCGTACAAACCGGCCTCAAAACGCGAGGATTACCACGTTTAAGCATCAATTATATCCGTCGGTCTTCTTTGAAAGGAAAGTGGAATGAAATGATTAAATTCCTTGTCTTCGCCGAGCAAAACGCTCCGTTCGCTACTTACTCTTTCTTCTCGACATTAATATTTACGCAATAGGTATGAGACTTGGCATATTTTGTGATTTCATTTCTAATCGAAATCTCTACATTTTGTGTGTCGCGAATACTCGGAATTATTATACCTAACACAACGAAAATGAACAGCTCTTTCGGATTCCAGTCGCAGGCGTTCACCGAACTTATTCACCGCAACTACACGATGTTGCATTCATACTAACTATTCGACCTACCAGTGTAAAGACGGAACGAGCTTCTTCTACTGCACGATATGTTGTAATGACTTACAATTAATAACACTGTCCAACACCAAATTTATTCCCTAATTACTGTTGGGTCCTTCTTATACAGTTTTTTACGCTGATTCCAAATCTGTTCTTAATTTTTTTTCCTATACGCACAGTTTTTGAGAAACATGACCTTGAAAATAAACATATTTTTCAATTTTAAACAAATATTGTGGTGTTATTATAAAAGATATTAAATTGTTCTTTATAGCAAAAGATTCTGTAGACTTTCCCGAATACAGCGATATCTAATATTAGTCATTATGATTGTTTAAACATGTTTAAACAATGATTAAAGACGGAGAGACACCACTTTTGCACCAATTTTTGAGGATATTTTTCAATTTATCTCAAAAAATAAGGGTCCAGCGGAAAATCGAACTATACCACGCGATAGAGCAGACTTTTATCTTGGGAAACCCAGCTTTGAAGTTTGAAACGTCGACGTTTTTTTCGAACCAGAAAGCAAAATATCTTCGCCCGACATGAGTTGCCGCCAGTGGCGCTCACCACTACAACGGTCGTTCGCCGCTCCGTATCCCGTCGCTGCGCCATATCTCGTCCAGAGCGCCACTGGCGGCAACTCATGTCGGGCGAAGATATTTTGCTTTCTGTTTCGAAAAAAACGTCGACGATTCAAACTTAAGGATGTTCTGGAGGTATATCAAAACGCAACGAAATTTTTGGAAATTTGACAAGATATAATTCTTACTAAATTGATGCAATTACCAAAGTTTGGGTTCGATTCACTGCACCGTTTAAGAATTATAGCAACTTAAAGTTTGCACATTTTAACACGTCTTCTTATGGAAAATTCATAAAATTCCACTTGAAACCCTATTTAAACCTTGAAAAACGCAACTAGAAACTCCAGTTTTTTTTTATATGTAGTAAAAATTATGTAATTAATTATGTTCAAAATTTATTAGGATTCACTAAACAGTTACAGAGCAAAAAAATTATAAACTGTTACAAAACGTCAAATTTATCTTGTTGTCTCTCACTAGCATGGAAACGTGACAAGTGTAGACCACTGAATATAGCTACAGAGGGTACAGTATTCGCAAAAGTTTAATGCAAAATATACTCATGAATGGCTTCCATTGCCATGTATTGATGGATTTCGAATTTCTTGTATTTTTTTCTCCCATTGTACCTCCAGTACATCCTTAACAGGGTGGCTTCTCAAGATAAAAGTCTGCTCTATCGAGTGGTATAGTTCGATTTTCAGCTGGACCCTTATTTTTTGAGATAAATTGAAAAATATCCTCAAAAATTGGTGCAAAAGTGGTGTCTCTCCGTCTTTAACGATTTTTTAAACATGTTTAAACATTCATAATGTATTAATATTGGATATCGCTGTATTCGGGAAAGTCTACAGAATCTTTTGCTGCAAAGTACAATTCAATATCTTTTATAATAACATCACAATATGTGTTTAAAGTTGAAAAATATGTTTTTTTTTCAAAGTCATGTTTCTCAAAAACTGTGCGTATAGGAAAAAAATTAAAAACAGATTCGAAATCAGCGCAAAAAACTCTATACGAAGGACCCAACAGTAATTAGGGAACAAATTTGGTGTTGGACAGTGTAATCTTTCCTTTTTAAGATCATGTTTTTACAATTTGTACAATTATCTGATTTCCATTTAATTCAAGTTGTATTTTCAGACGCTCGTTTATGTATAATTCGTTCTAAACAATTTTTACCTTTACATAACTTCATTAATAATTAAAAAAACAGAACCTTAACCAACATTTTGGTAAAAGAAAAAATTCCTCCGATTCACCTCAACAATATTATAATATATTTATAATATATATTTACGCAATAGGTATGAAACTTGGCATATTTTGTGATTTCATTTCTAATCGAAATCTCTACATTTTGTGTATCGCGAATACTCGGAATTATTAAATAATTTGATGTCGCGTAATAAGAAAGGATTATTATTATTATAATATCTTTAAAGAAGTTCTTGCACCGAACTCCGATGCAGCAGTTACGTGACAAGAAGCAGATTGCGGTAGCTGTGAAAGTCTCTCACGCGATATGTTTATTTTCCAACAGCTATCACGTGACAACGATGAGAATGAAAACGATATTTCAGAGAAATTGATCTCCAGAGAGTTTTAATTGTACCCCGTAGAAAGACGGTATTCTTTGCGATCAAGATGGAATATAATCGTGGGGAGAAAGTGTGGTGTCTGCATGTAATTATCAAATGTTAGCTCTTGATCCGGTTATAGTGTTACTTAACAAGTTCTTGGTACTTTCGTTTGAAATTTCTAGAAGTCCATTTACAGTCACGAACAAATGTAATGTAATAAAGTAATGTAATGAATAAACGAGTTTTATTGGGTTGGCAAATAAGTTCATTCGGTTTTTGTGATTTATTCCAATGTAAAAAACAGAACGAACTTATTTGCCAACCCAATATAAATTATAAGTAGGCAGCGGATTTTATGCGTTTATGACAAAAATGATAGATGTAATTTAAAACGGTAGAAATGTTGGAGGAATTTAAGACTATTGTTATATTATTTCCGATTTATTAAATGTATTAAGAAAGAAAATAAAATTCTAATTCACTCCAGTTTACTGCAATTTGTGTTGGAAATGTTTATTTTGCATAAAGATGTCGAGTTATAAGCAGTCTGTGGATCTTCATGCAAAACAAAGATTTTCCAAGTTACAGGTTTTGCACTCCAAATTTGAATTTTCTGTAAATCAATTTCACCCTTTTGCAAATGAAATTGAACCTTGCAAAAGGATGGATTTGTAGTGCAAAACCTGTACAGAGGTCAATCATTTCAATCAGTTAGGAAACAATTACCAAGCCGTAATTAGCAATAAAAGAACGTAAATTTACAATTTGTCGGATAATCGGATCGCGTATATCGGTAATTCGATATCGCTGTTATGTAAGCTGTTATTTAATGTTATTGCACGCGATAGAGACCGCACGTATTCCACATATTTTTATGGTTGCTTACGCCACTGGCCAACCAAAGGGGGATATCGTCATATCCCGGACGAAGAGAGGAAACCCCCAAGCAAAATCCCCTTCTGCTCGCATACACGTTCGCTTTGAGAAACCTCTGTATGCATGCCTGATTACAAATGAAGCAAAAAATAAGTCATTTCAAAGCGGGAACAATTAATTGGAGACAAGTGGTCGATAATTATCGACGGAGGATAAGGTAACTGAAATGTAACGTGACAGCCTGGTACAGTCTCGTAACATCTTCGAATATCAAACTTCCATTTTATAACAGAAATGTATGATATCTGATATGAAAGTAACTACGAACAAACTGCTTTGAGTACGCTGTAATTAACAGTGCCGTACGCACTTGCTTTAATTGCAACCTGTGCGCACACGCATTTACTTCTGCAGAAATGCTCTCAATTATTTTCTTTGGATAAACAGCATTACGTCATGGTAGACGAGCCACGCACGTGTGATAGTGGTTTCCACACACGTGAGCACGCTACATCCGCCTATCCGCGATATACCGTAGAAGGATATAAGTGTTTGTTCACATGCTTGCCCATATTCAAGCGGTGTTTAAACAGAGCAATACGAGCACAGTACTCTGAACCTCTTCAATTCCTTTAATCTTCCTGCGGTTTCAAATTACTCATTTTTGTCATGAATGCATAAAATGATCCGACGATACGCGAAACTGTAAGCAAATTTTAAAAATATTGTTGCTGCATGTTTGACCTGCTACAAGAAATAGTTCCATTTCTATGCCCTGCAGTCGATTTCAAAAATTTGTCACAATTTAAGTAAGTAAGTAAATAATCTCCTTCCGGTTTCAAATTACTCATTTTTGTCATGAATGCATAAAATGATCCGACGAAACGCAAAACTGTAAGCAGACTTTGAAAATATTGTTGTACCATTTTCGACCTACTACAAGAAATAGTTTGTTCCATTTCTGTGCCCTGCAGTTGATTTTGAAAATTTTCCCTAATTTAAGTAAGTAATTTCCCTGCGGTGTCAAATTACTCTTTTTTGTCATGAATGCATAAAGTCATAAAATGAACAGACGAAACGCGAAACTTTAAGCAGACTTTGAAAATATTCTTGTACCATTTTTGACCTACTAAAACAAATAGTTTGTTCCATTTCTGTGCCCTGCAGCTGATTCAGAAAATTTTCCATAATTTGAGTAAGTAAGTAAATAATCTTCCGGTTTCAAATTACTCATTTTTGTCATGAATGCATAAAATGATCCGACGAAACGCGAAACTGTAAGCAGACTTTAAAAATATTCTTGCACCATTTTCGACCTACTACAAGAAATAGTTTGTTCCATTTCTGTGCCCTGCCGTCGATTTTGAATATTTTCCATAATTTAAGTAAGTGAGTAATTCCTCCAGCCATCCCTCTGGTTTCATTACAGTTAATTTTAAAAATTGCTGCAGTTGATTTTGAAAATTTTCCATAATTTAAGTAAGCAAGTAATTTCCCTGCGGTGTCAAATTACTCTTTTTTGTCATGAATGCATGAAGTCATAAAATGAACAGACGAAACGCGAAACTTTAAGCAGACTTTGAAAATATTCTTGTACCATTTTTGACCTACTAAAACAAATGGTTTGTTCCATTCCTGTGCCCTGCAGTTGATTTCGAAAATTTTGCACAATCTAAGTAAGTTAATCTCCCTACGGTTTAAAATTACTCATTTTTGTCATGAATGCATAAAATGGTCCGACGAAACGCAAAACTATAAGCTGACTTTAAAAATATTGTTGTAACATTTTCGA
Source organism: Lasioglossum pauxillum (assembly GCA_933228785.1). Lineage (NCBI taxonomy): Eukaryota > Metazoa > Arthropoda > Insecta > Hymenoptera > Halictidae > Lasioglossum > Lasioglossum pauxillum. The sequence goes on from OW121706.1 coordinate 37,880,236, forward strand.
CCTACTACAAGAAATGGTTTGTTCCATTTCTGTGCCCTGCAACTGATTCAGAAAACTTTCCATAATTTAAGTAAGTACGTAAATAACCTTCCGGTTTCAAATTACTCATTTTTGTCATGAATGCATGAAGTCATAAAATGATCTGACGAAACGCAAAACTATGAGCAGACTTTAAAAATATTCTTGCACCATTTTCGACCTACTACAAGAAATGGTTTGTTCCATTTCTGTGCCCTGCAGCTGATTTCGAAAATCTCGCATAATTCTTATCTTTCTATCGACACAGATAAACGGAAACGCGTAATGAACACGTAAAAGCAATGAGGTGTAAGCACGCTTGCGAAATTAAAGAATTAAGATAGGCTCCAGCCTGCGTTTTTTATCAGCGAGCATAAAGGGCGCGAATAAAAGTCGGCAACCGAGTGTGACCGCATAATGAGCACCGGAAACCATATTTGGCAGCACGTATCCTTCTAGATATTCCTTTATTATACCACTTGACTGCGTCTCGAGGAATTTATTCCACCTTTTTTCGTCGTCTGCGCACGCAGGACGTCTAATGTATTTTATGCTTCAATATCCGAATATAATTGCACTGGGTACACTCATGGACAAAAATATTCTCATTTATTATTTTGTCTCGTGTTTTAGAAAGTCGACTGTAATCATTATCTCGATAATATTCATGCTCGTCTCTGGAACCACCAAGGAATTATACTCGATTAATTCTCCTACTGTATAATGTAGGATATAATTAATTATATGCACTTCATTCGTATCGGTATTTCATTAATTTACTGTGCAGAATGACATTGATCAAACTGTGTACCGGCATAGAGTGGTCTAATTGCTTCACTAAAATCTTACGGGAGTAAAATTAATTAAGGCTCCATGGAGCCGAGGTGTACAGCGGCGTGCATGCCAATGGAATTCGATCGATGAAATTCTCCGTATTTAGCTCATAAGTGAATGCAACTACTCGGTTCTATTACCGAGTCAAAATCAATACCTATTTTAGATGAGATATTATATATGTGTTCGAATGGAAGAGCGAAGTGAGAGAAATGCTTCTATAATGCCCGAGAATTTCTGATTCAAGCTTGCAATCGTCTAGACGAATTAAATTTAAAGGACATTCTACAATTTAGAAATATTTCTGTGCACATTAAGGCGGTAGTCTATGCGCTAGTTACAACTAGAATCTTACTAGAATCTTACTAGAAAATATGGATTTGCGGGAAAGCAAATGCTGTCCTTATTTGAGCAAATTGTGGGCTGGGTGAGGGCTCATTGTAAAGAGGAAGGTTTGACGCAGTGGACTCTGGTCATGAGGTTTACGAGATTATGTTTAATATGTATAATATGAGGGTCCAAAATAGAGAAAAAATCTAGGAAAACAACTCGCAGATTTCAATGCATTTTTCTGTCTCTGAAAGACTTTTTGACTGCCATGATGACCAGAGTGCCCTGCGTCAAACCTTCCTCTTTACAATGAGCCCTCACCCAGCCCACAATTTGCTCAAATAAGGACAACAAATGCTTTTGCGCAAACCCATATTTTCGACCCAAAATCTAGTAGGATTCTAGTAAATTAGCAAATAACTAGAAAATGCTGTCCTTATTTCAGCAAATTGTGGGCTGGGTGAGGGCTCATTCTAAAGAGGAAGGTTTGACGCAGGACACTCTGGTCATCATGGCAGTCAAAAAGTCTTTCAGAGACAGAAAAATGCATTGAAATCTGCGAGTTGTTTTCCTAGATTTTTTCTCTACTTTGGACCCTCATATTATACATATTAAACATAATCTCGTTAACCTCATGACCAGAGTCCACTGCGTCAAACCTTCCTCTTTACAATGAGCCCTCACCCAGCCCACAATTTGCTCAAATAAGGACAGCATTTGCTTTCCCGCAAACCCATATTTTCTAGTAAGATTCTAGTAAGATTCTAGTTGTAACTAGCGCATAGACTACCCCCTTAAGGGGGATCTATACCCAATGAAGTAACTAGAAAGGAACTAGAATCTTACTAGATTTTGGGTCGAAACATGGGTTTACGCGCGGCGATTTTTTGTCCTTATTTGAGCGGATTTTGGACTGGGTGAGGACTCATTCTATAGAGGAAGGTTAAATCCGGCGCGCTCTGCTATTGATTTAACGAGATTATGTTTATATCTAATAATATGAGTGCCCAAAGTAGAGAAAAAATCTAGAAAAATAACCGCAGATTTCAATGTATTTTCCTGTCTCAAAGAGATTTTTCTGACTGATATGATGAGCAGAGCGCGCCGTGATGAACCTTCCTCTATCAAATGAGCCTTTGTGTAGCTCAAAATATGCTCGTATAAGGACAAAAAATCGCCGCGCGTGATTTCATTCACATTAGCAGAGATTTCCCCATATTACGTTCATGAAGACAGAGGTTATCTCTGATGTAGAGCCAATCTAGAGCCAATTTCATTTCAGTTAGTTTACACGAGATGGTGCCTAGTCAGAAGGATTGTCAATCAGTGCTGCGATATTGTGCAACATTTCACTGCTGTCAATGTGGAATCATAGCAAAACTGACACAGACGAGGTACATATTCTCATCGGTGGCACTAATATTAGTGCGACCTGCCCTGTATAACGGCATTCGCGACGAGATGAATAGAATATGGAAATAGCAAGCAACTCCATCTCGTGTTCATTATACAGTTGCGTGTTTATCAATGTTACCAAACTTTTTTTCTGCACAGAGGTTGATAACATTGATAAATACCCCAAAATCCGAGGGTATAGATCCCCCTTAAGCACATCGATAATGCGAGAAAATATTCTGTCAGAATGAAGTTGCTCTGTAATGAAATTTCCATAATTAACCTCATATTTATTATTAATAAGTAGACTGCAGATCTTTATGCAAAATAAAAATTTCCTTCGTCAATTAAAAAATGTCGGAACCATATAAAAATTTCTTCCTACCATTAACATTTGTAATAAATTGAAAATATTGTAATATATGCATATTCTGAAATCGTCTTAAGGTTTTTACCGTTTTAAATTACATCCACCCATTTTTGCCATAAATGCATGAAATCCGCAGTCTATTAATAAAACATGTATAAAAAGAACGTATTCCTCAACGTGCAAATTAAGCAATTTAGTGCACAGTTTTCCGATGTTATTTTATTAGCGAAATTTAACAATTAGTGTAGTCTACGTGATCTACATTAGTGAAACGTGAAATTATTCCTAATGCTATACAATTAACTCTCCAATCTGCAGCAGGTGATCCCAAACTGATATTTAAATTTAAGAATCCGCTTTTACAAAGGAATCGAAACTTTTATACACGAAAATCATCAACCTTAATTGGACTCGACACACTCGTACGAGATATAATCTGTAACTGATTGTGTGCCAGCAAATACAGATTTTAACAAGATACTCGAGAGCGTGCCCGTCAGTTCATTTCCGTGTTTAATTAAGCGGAATTTCAAACGGGACCACGGCAGATCAATAGATCGGTTACATTTTTCGGCGGCGAGCATTCAAGGTTCCCTTTTTCGGTGGCCACCAAATGAGCGGATGACCTACTTGCTAATTGGTTGATAGAGAGGCCCGGTAGGATTACAAATAACGCGCTTCGATAATCTAGCGACGTACTCTCTTACCCGCTGCTACGGTTAAATTTAATTTCCTTTGCGCTTTTTTTTCATTCGTCCGCCCACGTAACTTCCCTTTTCGTAAAAATAAAAATATTTCTCCGTGGTAAATATGTTCACCTCGCTCACGGAAATTTGAAATTAAATATTCCTCACGGTTAGACAGCGGATCTTTATGCAAAATAGAAATCCTCTACCTAATTTGCAACAAACTGCAGTGAAATAGAAATTCATTTTCTTCCTTAATATGTTTAATACATTGAAAATAAAGTGACTGTTCGATACTTCAAATGTGAATGTAATAATTGGATTTTTTAATCAATCAATTTATTTATTCCATTTCGTGTAGATGGAATTTTCCATTAAAATATTTCCCATGAAAACGTGTCCATAATTTTCACAATTGCGGAAGAAAGAATCAGAAACGTTATTTTAACGCTTTCAGCAGTTGTGTAAATAAATCGAATTCATTTTCTTTTGATTAATCGAAAGAACCTCGCCAAAACAATGCAACGAGTGCAACGGTTTTCACCGCGTGCATCGACTTCTCGGAAAGCGAACAAAGGGAATTCCGAAAGCGATAATACGGCAAGCGTTCAGACGACGCGGGGAAAGGAGAAATTAACCAAGACCGATCGCAATTAGGACTAATCAACGATAATCTGCGGGCAGGAGAGAGGACCGAGTAATTTCTTCGGTGCGCTTGGAAACAGAGGAAACTCTTACGTACATCCGCTCGATAGATAACACCAGATGCAACGTAAGAGTAAAATCATCTTGGTGATTCGACCTCGAGCGAGGACGAATGATGAAACGAAACTGAGCCAGCGTGTAGCCTCGCGCGAATTGCATATTACGCTCGTTTTGAGTTTCGCGGTTTCCTTTGTCAGTCGCTCAACGTGAAAGCTGCACCGTGTGCATCTGGCGTTCAAGTTTCTCTCTCTTTTTCTTTTCTCTCTCCCCCCCCCTCTCTCTCTATATATCTGAATCCCTGGACGGTTGCCTCGCTTCTTCGAAAGGCTGATACACACACTTGATTTCCACGCGGAAATGAATTGCACGCGACGCGAAAGCGCCTCCGCGACAGATTAATTCATACCTAACACAACGAAAATGAACAGCTCTTTCGGATTCCAGTCGCAGGCGTTCACCGAACTTATTCACCGCGACTACACGATGTTGCATTCATACTAACTGTTCGACCTACGAGTGTAAAGACGGAACGAGCTTTCTACTGCACGATATGTTGTAATGACTTACAATTAGTAATCTTTCCTTTTTAAGATCATGTTTTTACAATTTGAACAGTTTTCTGATTTCCATTTCATTCAAGTTGTATTTACAGACGCTCGTTTATGTATAATTCGTTCTAAACAATTTTTACCTTTACATAACTTCATTAATAATTAAAAAAACAGAACCTTAACCAACATTTTGGTAAAAGAAAAAATTCCTCCGATTCACCTCAACAATATTATAATATATTGCATTGTAGCTTCGTTATTGATATAACGATTTTTTATGTAAGTACCTTCTTCTAGTAATTAGTAGATGTAACAAATTATTATATATAATTAATATATTATACAGGTTGTCCCGAATTTAAATGTCTTTTAAAGATTTGTCTTAAAAAATGTCTTAAAAAGTCTTTTAAAGATTTGCTTATTTTTGCTTCATTTTGGAGAAAATCGCAAAAAAAGAAACAAAACAAGTTTTCATTCTTGTACTAATATAGTTACATTTAATTTACGTTTTCATCTATCTACCTTCGTATGGGGAACCTTGAAGCAGAAAGTTTATCAATGTAAATGCTAATCAATTCAAGAGAGCAATTAAGAGACCGAATCATAGATGCAGTGCACCAAATATCACCAGAACAATGTTTAGCTGCAATTTATCAAGTCAGTGCTAGATGTAATGCTTGCATTGCTGCAAGAGGGCAACATTTTGAACAATATCTACATTAAATGGATGATAACGTAAATAAAATGTAAATAAATAAGTACAAACATGAAAAATAGGTTTTATTTCTTTTTTTTGCGATATTCTCCAAAACGAAGCAAAAACGAGCAAATCTCTAAAAGACTCTTTGTCTTAGTGTTTCGGTCTCCTACACGCTCCTTAAGTTTTGCTATTTAAATTCGGGACACCCTGTATATTACTATTACGCATATAAAATGTAATATACAGTAGCGGACAAAAGTTTAAGACCGCTCTAAAGAAGGCGATAACTTTTTTAATATTGTACTATACGAATTGAACTTTTTTTGGGAAGCTAGAGCAATTAGTTTACTAAAGGATGCCAAAAGAAATTTTTTCAAAAATTGCAATTGATCGGAATTGTTGAAGAAATACTAAAAGTTGAATTTTCAACTTTTTTATGTAGGCCTATATCGAAAATTTAAAGAAATACGTTTTGTAGATCTATGTCAATTAAACATATTCTGAAAATTTCGTCAAAATCGGTCAACGTTGCAATGAGGTACAAACGTTTAAAGATGGTAAAAATTGCAGATTTTCACGTTTTTCGGCAATAAATCGTGAAAATCTGCAATTTTTACCATCTTTCATTACCATCAACGTCGACCGATTTTGACGAAATTTTCAGAATATGTTTAATTGACACAGATCTACAAAATGTATTTTTTAAATTTTCAATATAGGCCTACATAAAAAAGTTAAAAATTCAACTTTTAGTATTTTTTCAACAATTCCGATCAATTTTTGAAAAAATTTCTTTTCACATCCTTTAGTAAACTAATTGCTCTAGCTTCCCAAAAAAATTCAAATCGTATAGTACAATATTAAAAAATGTATCGTCTTCTTTAGAGCGGTCTTAAACTTTTGTCCGCTACTGTATATGTGTATATTTCATTAAGTAAAACTTGTTTCTTTATTAAATATAGATTAGATTGAAGAATTATGCATATAAATCCTCGGTCTCTCGAGATTGAAAATGGCGCGGAACTGCAAACCCTAACCGAACTGTTCTATACAATCTTTTAGAATCCAAAAGCTATTATCCTCTTGCTAGGATTGCTCTAGATTCCTCCTTTCAGTTTTTATACCACCGACGGAGACAGTTCTGTTGTTTCATCATTTTTAAATCTCGCTTTCGTTACGTCTGCAGTTTGCGCCGAGAAATTTGTTTGCCGCCGTTCGTGACTCGGCTTACAGCATTTGCAATTCACCTGAAAATTCGCATGTCTCGATATGTAATATCGAGGGAAAAGTTCGCTGGATCTCGTGTCGGTAGGTAATTGTCCTACTTTGAAATAATTGCGACCAACCCAGTTTTGAAAGAACATCTTTCGGCTTATTCGAGTGACGAATTAATCTCCGGCATATCGGGCGAATGATTTGAATGAAAAATACAATTCGAATTAATTATCTACGCTTAATCAATTGGACAATTTTTAGCAGTTAAATCGAGCTTGAAAGTCCTCAGTTCGCGGCGATATCGGCGATTAGGTTTCGGGCGCGCCGCAAACATGCGAGCCGATTAAAAATTGTATTTACCTTTCGACGGAGTGCAAGAAGGCAGAGCATGATTCAACGGACGAATTCTGATCAGCGTGTACGTGAGATAGCCTCAAGGGAAGCTGTTCAGAAGTGTCAGCATTGTTCTCCCTTCGCTCGTTAATACAGACTTCCGGTTGTCCAGGAAGAAGCAACCCTTCCCCGTTGGAACAACTGTTTCCGAAATGGAAAGGTCTGTTCTTTATTGACACGAATAAATGTCCGTAGTTGTCGCAAGGCGATAACGTTTTATCACACACAGCACGCGGCACAAATTCGTAGAATGTGTCTCTCAACAGTAAGTTCGTTGTGTCTGTCGCGCACGCAGAGATACTTGTGGTTTATCGCTGGTGCTAGCGCGCTGGAGAGTTGAGCGCGGTTCGAAGTGAAATCACGATTTTGCTCTCGTTTCACTCTCGATTCCTTTTTTTCTTTCGTTTTGTTGCGTCTCGGTCGGTGAGCGTGCGACGACCGGCGCGTTTTCCTATGAAATTTCCGCAGCCAAAGACAGAACGAAAACCGAGAGTAGCTTCCTCGCTCCGGCGAAACCGAGAGATTAGTGGAGGAGAGACTGCGACGACTGCACTCTCGGAGAGGTTGATATAACACTGTCAAAGCAACAGCGCGCTGCAAACGACGAGACAGTTTCACCGAGAGACCAGTCAGCTGGTGCTCCCCACTCTTGCTACGCCACTGTCTCACCAGCAGCGCGGCGGATTTTTAATTCCGTAAATCACTCTTCGACGATTTCTCCTAGCATCGCTGCCAGATATACAAAAGCGCGTCGAAGCTTCTTTAAACAAATGCACTCGCCTTGTGAGTCTCGATGATACCAGCGACTAAAAGAATTACGGAACTCTTTGTCCCATTCTAAAATGCTTGTGTTGTACAGCGGTTTGATCAAGATATACCATTACAGTCTACAAGGTTGTTATTTGTACTTTATAACATTTTATTTTTAACTTTTAGGGATTTTTCACGCGATTTTTCTTTCCTTTTACACGATGCACAGTGGGGTATCTGGCCCGAAAAAGTGGAAAAAATTAAATTTCTAAATTTTTGCGTATGGCATAAAATTTTTGTTGTTCGTTGTAGTTAAAGGTCTGAAGAATAAGGCTGCAATATTATTTTTTCTATTTGTAGACCCGTGAAGTAGTAAACTTCATCGAAAGTCGAGAGATTTTCAGGCGCGCTTGGCATTCTTAAACAGTCTCTGAGACAGCGTCTGTTCATTGGCGATTTTCATGTGTTTGAAGGGAAATTCTGTAAATTCTTGTATTACAAAAGTTGTTCAGGTAGGTATACAGAGCACTTTCGCATAGATTTTATTTTGTTGTCATCTAAATTAGTATAGTTATTAATATTTGAATATTACCAATCATTCTGTAAGCTTTTTAAAAATTACAAAACTTTATTGACAATTTTGTTATAGTATAAAGCGATATTGAGTGCTCTCTTTGTTGTCATTACATTCGGTAAAGATTCGTGATTATAAGCCAACAAAGTTTAAATCCGGATATGTCCGGATTCAAATTTTATAGCTAATTTAGTATTAAGCGTTTAGCAGCGTTTCGCGTACGCCTGTACGGTCGGCTACGTTTGACCTCAAATGAAGAAGAAACATTATGCGAGGAAGAAATTTCTGATGTATTTTCGGAAGAAAATTAATGGCAATAATTTTCAAATGTTCTTACAATATACCGGGTGAGTCATTTAAAGTGAAACAGACGTATATCTTGGAAATTAAGCATTCTGGAGAAAAATGTTTCAGACAAAAGTTGCTTGGTTCTGAGGGTGGCATAAAATGGTGTCATTGATTTGGCCTTGGATAGTCGTTTGAAAATCACGTGAAGGTCATCTTCAATTTCTTAAATAGAAACCTCTATTTTTTATTGCATATTCTTGTAGCTTGTTTCGAGAGCTTTCCAAAACGCTATAATAAAATATTTTTTTCTTAAATATTTTCCAAGTTATAATAGTGAAAATATTCCACTATCGCCTTGCTGTTTCAGGGGTTCTCGATAATCTGAGAAAAAAATGTTTCGAACAAAAGAGGAACAGTATTCAGACGTCTACAAATTTCAATACATAAAAGTTAAAAAAAGATTTTTTTTTCAAAAAATTGAGGTAAATTTGATTTTTTAAATACTAAAATGTATTTTGGATTTCATAATGTTGTAGCTGATCTTAAGGCGAATCCAATAATATATAATATTATAACCTTGAGCCTGTAAATAACGCTACAATAGTTTTTTCCACTTTCTCAGGCCAAATACCCCACTGTGCGATGTGTAACAATGAGTCTATGTTAATGATCGCATAAAAAGATAATGTTTGCGTTCGATAATACTTTGCGCTCGATACATTGTTGGGAAAGATCAATTATACGTAACTATAATGGAAATCCTTTACGGAAAATAATGAGTTAAATGGGGATAAAAACAAATATTAAATCTTGCTTACGTATTTTGACACACAGATACATAATAACAGTTATTTGTTTTTAAAACGTGTCCGAATGCATTGTACACCCACTCTACGTAATTTTTTAAAAATCAAAATTGTGTAAGCATCTTTTTTAAAAAATGAGAGAATATCTGAATATGAATGTCGCTGTAGCCTGTACAAAATAAAAATCTTGATTATTTACGACGCTGTGCTATTTGCTCGGTCGAGCGCGTAATATTTAACGAATATATTTAATGATTCATTTCCTACAGAACAATCATTGTTTTCCTAAAATCACTGACCGAATAGAAACATGAATCATGGAACGGCTTTGCACCTTTTTAAGCATGTCTCTCTGTGTCTACTAATGCTAGATTGCATGTTCAATCTTATCGGGCAGTTACTATTTACCATGTGTCATTTACAACTACTATTTGTACTATCTCTAAATGCATTTAGTCTAAACTAAACTAAAATATCTACTGTGATATTCGTTCGCAAACATTTATTTCAAGTGACAATAAGATAGCGTAGACCAATAAACTGTGGGATGAAGGGCGAAGTTCAGGCGTAAAGCTACCGCGACACCTAACTGATTAACAAATGGAAGTTGGAAATAGATTTTGAAAGGTCATTGAATATACTCATCCAACCGATTGAGAAGTTTGTCAGGTGCAGCGTTAGTTTTTATTTGTTTATGAATATCGTAAACGCTATTGTAACGTTCGCCTGATGTAACATACCGAATCTCAATCGCTAATTCTGGTCGTCATGCAAAGGAACATGATGAAGCAAGTCGGAAAATGCAATCGTTCAAAATGGCTTTAGACTGTCGACATGAACGGATTGGAAATTTCACTTTCGAAGACAATGCTCGGGGGTAGCAACAGCAAAGTCAGTAGGGAGTTGTTGTTTCTTATGAGAAAGTACTTCCTTGACGTGCTTGAGCGACCTGCCTTAATGCAATGTGCATATGTAATAGCGACTAATGCACGTCGAGTACAATGACTTGGTACGGTAAACGTCAGACTGTACGCGAACGGTGCACTGTCTTTCTTATAGATCCGCGTGTAATTAAAATGCCTCCGTATTACATGAAATTACGAAGAACAATGCATATGAAATAACAGGCTACGGACTTTCATTAAACACCATTTTATTATTTCGCAATCCGTCACAACTGCATGAGTTGTGCCGATTTCATTTTTCCCCTTTTGCAAGAAAAAAGAAGAAACGGCAATATGCATTTTACTTTCTCGAACTTACATTTTTGACAAGTTTCAAAAATACTAACTTTTAGTAAATATAGGAATATGGTAGGGTAAACTTTACTTCACCGGACTCAAAATTTGTGCCTTTTTCTTATAAGTTCTAGATCGAAGTTTCGACCCTGTAGGATCAATGGTTCACGAGTTATGCTTGCTTAAAGTTCTGCATTTTTCAGTGTTTTTGACAGGTAACGGCGCCGCCATATTGGTTTATAGTGACGACCGCGAGCCGCTTACCGAGCAGAACCGCCGGTTCTTGCCCCCCCCCATCTATTCACCAACCAATTAGGTAAGCGGCGCGCGACCATCACTACCAATATGGCACCGTCCTTACCTGTCAAAAACACTGCAGATTGCTCAACTGTAAGCAAGCATAACTCCTGAACCATTGATCCTACAGGATCGAAACTTCGATCTGCAGCCGCCCCGGGTACAAATCTACTGGATTACATACCAAATACATCACAATTTATAGAAGAAAGGCACAAATCTTGAGTCCAGTAAAGTAAAGAGCAGCCATATAGTATATTCTCTAGTATATTCCAGCTTCGACTTTTTCTTTCTTTTTTATTAATAAAGCTTTAGGCCTAATTTGGCCCATAAGCTGACGTATATAAAGTACGTAGTATAATATAACTTGTACTTAAACCTACATGCCTATAATATATTGTATGTATATGTACACAAAACATAATTATATTTCTCAATTTTAATTAATTAACCGACAGTAGCGTTTCTACTCTAACGACTCTAGCGGCAAAGTCTTGAAGCTTCTTGAGGTGTCCGTACAGCGCCATTTTAGGAAGTGGCAAAACGCTGAAACTGTTAGCCACATATTACCGACAGTCAGTTCTGGGTACATAACCAGATGTCGCTAGTGGTAAAATTCCAAAATATGGGGATGTTCGAATAATAAATTTGTCATGTTACTTCCTTGAAGGTTTATTTCGATCGGATTTTACAAATAAAATTCGTTGATTAGAAACGATGAACAAATGAATCAATATTCAATATTACTGTTGTCGGTAAAATAGAAAACTAATATACGTTGTAAAATAGGAATTAGCATTACCGACATCTTGACAAAATAGAATTCTACATTATCGACATCCACCACAATTCCAAAATCTGTCGCATTATCGACATCTTGACAGAATAGAATTCTACATTATCAACATCCGTCACAATTCCAAAATCTATTGCCATCGGCTAGTAACATTGGCTAGAAGTTTCAACGTTTTGCCACTACCTAAAATGGCGCTGTACGGACACCTGAAGAAGCTTGAATACTTTGCCGCTAGAAGCGCTACTGTCGGTTTCCTGATTATTTAAAATTGAGATACAAAATTGCGTTTTATGGGAAAACTGCAAGAATTAATTGCCTTCGAAGGAATTACAAATGAAAGACTATTAGTGAACAATAAACGTTCCGATCATTTGATGTAAAATGTTCAAAATATTTAATATCTACAGTCTTTTAACATTATTTTGTACACTGTGCACAAGATACATCGCTTTCCCAGCCTATTGTACATAATACGATGATCATAGAAATCAGGATCGATGTTATTGATCTTTTTCATGAATTCTGTTCAGATGCGCTTTGAGCCATTGCCTCCTGCTGAGCAAATTTCTTTTTCCTCTTTGCAGTCCTGTGATGTTTCATACCATTTATATGTTCATTCCACTGTTCACCAATAAGAAACTTTTCACAGACCTGAAAAAACATATTGAATTTGTTGAGACGTTAACAACATAAATAATAAGGAGAATTCTCACAAGATAAAACTTACGTCACAGTAGTGGAGTTCCTCGTTACTGCTATCCGTGACTTTAGTATCCACAACAGTTTCGTTCAGAGGTTTCTGCTCGGGTTTCTCTCCTCTTAGTATTGCCTCTACAATCGCTACAGCTTTCTCGTACACCGCAGTATCCCAATTCTTCAAGTTAGTGGTATCCAATGCATAAACATTGGGTATCTGTAATTATTAATAGTATATTAGTCGAAACTCATTTGATAGCGAATTGTCCTTATAATTATTGTGAATATATGGCAAAAATGTATACAGGGTGTCCCAAAATTCCTGAAGATCCCGGAAATGCGAGATTCCTGAGATCATTTGGAGCGACATTTTCCTTTGCAAAAATGTTATCCGCGGGTTTGTTTAGGAGTTATTAACGAAAAACACGGACCAATCAGAGCGCGACCTAGACGCGGGTTGGCACAGCCGGCCCGGCGCGCTAACTGTCGATTGGCCGGCTGTGCCAACTCGCGTCTAGGTCGCGCTCTGATTGGTCCTTGTTTTTCGTTAATAACTCCTAAACAAAGCCGCGGATAACATTTTTGCAAAGGAAAATATCGCTTCAAATGGTCTCAGGAACCTCCCATTTCCGGGATGTTCAGGAATTTTGGGACACCCTGCAGATACATTTTGCATAGAAATTCGCAGTCTATTATTATAACAAATTACATATTCATTTAGGTACAACGCACCTGTCTATCACGGCGACGAATTATGCGATTACGGACCCATTTTCCTTGCGTTTTTGCGTACCTTTCGGTAACCAGTTTCAGATTATCGATACCCTCTTGCAGCAACTCCTGCCCCTGCAAATAATAGTACATTTATAATTATTTGATTAGTTGTATTATGAGGTTAATGATCTCCTAATAGTATTTATGAGAATTCGTTTATTAACGCTTGTATTAATAAAAATATTAAAAAATGATTCCGTTTGTGCCGCGTGTACGCGTAGCACGACATATGGAATACTCCCACGATTGGTAAAAAAGGGTCGTTCTTAGAAAGTTTTCTTCGGCCGAATAAATTGGAATGTAGCCTAAGCCACATTTATTCTGGGAAGCTTTAAACAAAGACGAAACTGTCGTCGTATAAATTTCATAGAAGTCTAAACTATCAGAGTAGTGATTTACAGTGGTACGTCGTAACGAGCTCGCAAAAAATCTGGGAAATGCTTTCATCTAAATGTAACGAAAGGACGCTTTGTGGCTGGAGAGTCAAACGTGGTCCCATCTTGTACAAATATGGCAAAGAACTGGGATGCGAGGTCGCATTCATCATTATTTCTTACAGAATTCACCATCGAACTAGTAGCTTCAGCAACTTGATAATTAAAACTATTACTAAAAGATTACATTCGTTCTCTCATCCATAAAAGAATTGATTTTATCCTGTCGGAATAACTACATAATAATGTGTAACATTAAGGTACACCTTAATTAATTACAGAGCTCCTTCGTGTGCTAATCAAAAATTGTTGATTTTAGACAATCCAGTGTTTTATATGCGATATTTCGTAGCTCGTTTCGATGCATGTATGTACTGATGTATTGTACATTAACACATAGCGTACCGGTGACGTGATTCGGTGACGTTATTGCTTTTGAAGCGTTAAGAACCAGAGACGTCGACTAACCCTCTTTGAACGTTCTTGAGCCGGACTGTTATCTGAAAATTGATGGTAATTGGCTTTTTATAAAGTTCACATCATACGGTCCGCGATGTGCTAATAAATAGAAATTTCAATTAGACAGTACATGTAGATTGTTTTAGATATCGTCTAAATTTGTTCCCTAATTACTGTTGGGTCCTTCTTATAGAGTTTTTTGCACTGATTCCAAATCTGTTCTTAATTTTTTTCCTATACGCACAGTTTTTGAGAAACATGACTTTGAAAAAAAAACATATTTTTCAATTTCAAACAAATATTGTGGTGTTATTATAAAAGATATTACATTGTTCTTTATAGCAAAAGATTCTGTAGACTTTCCCGAATACAGCGATAAATATTAGTCATTATGATTTTTTAAACATGTTTAAACAATGATTAAAGACGGAGATACACCACTTTTGCATCAATTTTTTAGGATACTTTTCAATTTATCTCAAAAAATAAGGGTCCAGCGGAAAATCGAATTATACCATGCGATAGAGCAGACTTTTATCTTGAGAAACCCAGCTTTGAAGTTTGAAACGTCGACGTTTTTTTCGAACCAGAAAGCAAAATATCTTCGCCCGACATGAGTTGCCGCCAGTGGCGCTCACCATTACCACGGTCGTTCGCCGCTCTGTATCCCGTCGCTGCGCCGCACAGTGGGAACATTCGACCATTCTCGATTCAAAATCAAAGAACTTGCGATAGAAATGAGGTAGAGCGATGAAATTTTTTTTAAATTAAAGCTGAAACTTTGCAGAATATGGGAAAAATAGGGAGATTACGGTACGAACGATTTTTAACCTTGAGAAAATTCGTTAAACTTTCACAATTTCCAGAAAATGTGGTTTCTGCGTTACCACGGGCAGAAAAATTTTTTTTAATTTTTGTTATATATCATTTCCCGTAGATTTTTTCACGCTGATTTCAAATCTGATCTCAAAATTTGTCTACGACTTCAGGATTTTACAAGAAATCGATTTTCGTGAACGAATTGTTTAACGAATTTTCTCAAGGTTATAAAACGTTCGTACCATAATCTTCCTATTTCCCCATATTCTGCCAAGTTTCAGCTTTAATTTAAAAAAAATTTCATCGCTCTACCTCATTTCTATCGAAAGTTCTTTGATTTTGTCTCCGATTTGGACGAAAGGTCCCACACTGTGAGGCGTAAGTTCCACTGTGCGCTGTATCCCAAGGAACGCCTCATAGTGTGGGACCTTTCGTCCAAATCGGAGACAAAATCAAAGAACTTTCGATAGAAATGAGGTAGAGCGATGAAATTTTTTTTAAATTAAAGCTGAAACTTGGCAGAATATGGGGAAATAGGAAGATTATGGTACGAACGTTTTATAACCTTGAGAAAATTCGTTAAACAATTCGTTCACGAAAATCGATTTCTTGTAAAATCCTGAAGTCGTAGACAAATTTTGAGACCAGATTTGAAATCAGCGTGAAAAAATCTACGGGAAATGATATATAGTAAAAATTTAAAAAATTTTTTCTGCCCGTGGTAACGCAGAAACCACATTTTCTGGAAATTGTGAAAGTTTAACGAATTTTCTCAAGGTTAAAAATCGTTCGTACCGTAATCTCCCTATTTTTCCCATATTCTGCAAAGTTTCAGCTTTAATTTAAACAAAATTTCATCGCTCTACCTCATTTCTATCGCAAGTTCTTTGATTTTGAATCGAGAATGGTCGAATGTTCCCACTGTGCGCCGTATCTCGTCCCGAGCGCCACTGGCGGCAACTCATGTCGGGCGAAGATATTTTGCTTTCTGGTTCGAAAAAAACGTCGACGTTTCAAACTTCAAAGGGGGGTTTTTCAAGATAAAAGTCTGCTCTATCGCATGGTATAATTCGATTTTCCGCTGGACCCTTATTTTTTGAGATAAATTGAAAAATATCCTCAAAAATTAATGCAAAAGTGGTGTCTCTCCGTCTTTAATCATTGTTTAAACATGTTTAAAAAATCATAATGACTAATATTAGATATCGCTGTACTCGGGAAAATCTACAGAATCTTTTGCTGCAAAGAACAATTCAATATCTTTTATAATAACATCACAATATTTGTTTAAAGTTGAGAAATATGTTTTTTTTCAAAGCCACGTTCCTCAAAAACTGTGCGTATAGGGAAAAAAATTAAAAACAGATTCGAAATCAGCGCAAAATACTCTATAAGAAGGACCCAACAGTAATTAGGGAACATAAAAAAAATTGAAATTTGTTGGACAGTGTAATCCGAAAAATGTCACTAATATATTAACAAGTGTTCCGATTAGAAACAGAGAAGTTTTGTCATTGAATTAGTGTTCTTCTAATCCCGGATCATGTTACACTCCTCAGCAATCAACTCGCTGGAATAAACCCAACGTTGGTGGGGATAAATTCTTCGGAAATATCGTGCGCATCTCTTTCCCATATATCGAGGCATTGCTGTAAACACAAACTCCACCCCCTCGTTTCTCCCAGACAGAAACGACCGATTTCCTGTATATTCCCGAGGAGTATGCGCGAATATCTGGCTGGCAACGGTTTGGCGGAAGTGTCAGAAATAGAAAGGAGGAAAATAGGAAAGGAATGCAGGGAAAAAGAAAATATGGCTGTATCGCAACCACTCGATCCGCAGCGATTCTAACAAAAGCAATGACGGTGGCAGCCCTTTAAAGCTCCTCGGGTTCCCTTGCAAATAAAAGTTCTCGTGGACAGGGAGGATCGGTTCCAGCGGCGCTAATCGCGGTGAATCGCTTGCAGCTGCACCGAACGTGACGACGTTGCAGTTCGCCGCTCTTCTGCTTACCTTTTTCTCTCGCTTCTCCTCCTCGGACAGCACCAGGTAACTATGGAACTCTTTGAAGCCGATGCTCTGAAAGATGCCTTTCGTGTAGTCGGGTAACCTGGAACATAAACAGTCGCCGAAGTTCAGTCTACCTGGTCCCTCAACTTGACAACCCCCTCCCTCCCACTGCTTTATCATCCTGGCAGAGAAAACATCCCTCCTTTACCGCCTGCCCCCTGTTTCGTCCTTGCCTTCGATGACCGAGGCCATTGTCTCGTGTACACTATGATGGATCTTATTTTCGACTTTTGAATTCTTTTACGGCACCCCCAGGTTACGGTCCCAAGTAATTTAAAAAAATCTTTGCAAACGAATTAAACATTGAAATAATTCATTTAGTGCTCGTACAATCGTTCGTCCCGAAAAATATATGTTATATATATTGTAAATATATTTCAATATGTATTCAATATATTTTACATATATTTCAATATGTTAAACAAAGCCTTAGATTTGGACAGGCGGGTTGCCCTGGCGGGAGTCGCACAATGGGCAAACTAATGACGTCACAACTTTTGACAATATGAAAAAAAATTGTAAACACATAGCTTAATTCGTCGATAATGTGAATTCATAAATTGGAATAGAAATAAACTAACTGGCGGATGTTGATAATGTTGATAATGTCGATAACGCGAACAGTCACGTCGATAATGTAAATTCCTATTGAAATATTGATTAACAGCTGCGACGTTCGTTTTTTTGTTGTATTGAAATATGATTCAAAAAGCACTTTTAGTTTCTCCCGAATTTTCCATTTTTCCGGGCTACCTTTCCAATTTTTCTTTCCCTAAAACCTTATTCGGACTATTACGAACATTTAAAAAAGAAATCAGCCAAATCGGTCCAGCCGTTCTCAAGTGATGAGCTTACCAACGAACAGCATTTGATTTTTATTTATATAGATTATTTTTTTCCGTAAAACAAACGGTTTTCGAAAAATTGAGAAAAACGTCGGACTGGAATCTAAACATTTTTTCTGAAATTTGAAAATTGAATTTATTTCTTTTTTCAACTGCAGATTTTTCTGTCAGAGATTCCAGCATTAAATTATTTTAATGTTTAATTCATTTGGGGCTATTGGTGACCACCCTAATGGTCACTCTTTGATCTTGATGTGTCTGTTCTGCTGTTACCGTCTTTCCTGCGGAAACTTTCCATTCGGTTATTTTTCAATGCCTACGTAATTTGTATTTATATGCAAATTAAATACCTTTCGTTCATCATAAGTGCCTCCATTAATTACACTAGCCCCGCTAATCGATACAAGAAATTGATAACGGCCAACACGTGCAGGCGTCTCCCGTGATGCACTCAGAATTTTTGATGGTTCGTTCTTCCGTAGGTCGTGAAAAAACCGGAAAGACTACTGGACTGACGACAAAAGTCTTTTTCTATTTGTCGTCGAGGAATAGACTACCGTCATTGCCGTTAATTAATCGGTTTGTAGTAGTTAATCGGTATTTATAGACTCGCGAAACGTTCTTGTTTCTTCTCGGAAATTATTTTAACGTAATACGTGTACTATATCAAATGGTTACTCGCAAACTTATTCTCATTGTAATTCTATTTGTGATTATTAGACTGCGGATCTTCATGCAGAATAAAAATTGTCTGCATCGATTGCAAAAAATAGAAACTAAATCGAATGTTATTTCTTCCTTTAATGATTTTAGTAGAGGAGAAATTCTACATCGGCATCTTTAATTTTTTAAATTTTTCAACAATGTTGATCTTCATCTTCTCAATTTTACTATAAATGCATGAAGATCCGCAGTCTAGTCATTATTATGAAGCCAGTGCAAAATCCAGATGCACAACCATCTCGGTAGCAAAATTTTTTTTCATTGAACTTTAACATTTCATCGACAGGTTGATTACCGACCATTGCAAATATATGATAATAGTTATGTGCATACATTTCTTTCGAGATGTTCATAAATTTGAAGGATTCCGTAGCTTGTCATAACATTCGTTCCATTATTCAAGATCGTGTTTAAACTATTTACGATTCGCAGATGGTTCCTGTACGCATCACGCCATTAACATTTGCTGGCAGTATAGCTGCAAGATTTAATCGCGGTAATGGTTCCAATTAAAAGAAATGAAGAAACTAATTACTATCGCGGAAATATTAACCTGTTCTCTTAGGTTGGCCACAAAGTCTTAACATTTTAATCCATTGATTATTTGCAAGAGTAAAACAAAATAAAGCCATTCGAAGAGATGGCAAAAACTATTCTCATAGTGTCGGCAACGCTTATGTTTTATTAAGGGTGTTCTGGAGGTATATAAAAACGCAACAAAATTTTTGAAAATTTGGCAAGATCTAATTCTTACTAAATTAATGCAATTACCAAAGTTTGGGTTCGATTCACTGCGCCGTTTAAGAATTATAGCAACTTAAAGTTTGCACATTTTAACACGTCTTCTTATGGAGAATTCATAAAATTCCACTTCAAACTCTATTTAAACCTTGAAAAAACGCAACTAGAAACTTCAGTTTTTTTATATGTAGTAAAAATTATATAATTAATTATGTTCAAAATTTATTAGGATTCACTAAACAGTTACAGAGCAAAAAAATTATAAACTGTTACAAAACGTCAAATTTATCGTGTTGTCTCTTACTAGCATGGAAACGCGACAAGTGTAGACCACTGAATATAGTTACAGAGGGTACAGTATTCACAAAAGTTTAATGCAAAATATACTCATGAATGGCTTTCATTGCCAATATATTGATGGATTTCGAATTTCTTGCACTTTTGTCTCTCATTGTACCTCCAGAACATCCTTAATTTCAGATTAATGAAGTAGCAATTACGAAATGCGAAGAGACCTTCTGACCAATCTAGTTTACGACAAGACTCCAGATTTCATGCAACGAGCACATCAGGTATAAAAATATTGAGCTATTTAAAAAAATATAACAGTTCAGTTATTAGTTCGCGGATTTTTTCAGCTAAATAATAATCGGCCGCATCGATAGCAGGAAATAGGAGCGGAATAGAGAAATGCATAAATTAGCATCCTAATTACAGCTCGAGTGAAACAATGAAATTTACCACGGGCTAGGTAATTTGAATTCGCACCTATAATGGCGTCGTAAAGGTTTCATATAATTAACCTGCCGCGGTGCTCTCGTATTGGCATATTATATTAATCACACCTGCCTCTTGCAACTCTGATGCTACAGAGGTGCGACGTCACATCCGGCAGAAGTCGAGCAAGCAGGCAGAGCAGGCGGGCACGTGCATTTGCATAATATGAGACATGTTACTTGCAGAAACGCGCGGGTACTAAAGCGCGTAAGGAGGAGCGAAACGAGGGAAGACAGAGTGGAAGTCGCGAATAAAAAAAATAAGAAGGTTAATAAGTGCAAGGGGTACTAAGCGCAAGTTCGTTGCGAAACCGTTCTGGCAGTCGGGAGCATGTTCCCGTTGCGTGAGCACAATTTTCAAATCCTCTGGACCATGCCGCTTAACATCGAGACGGCTCAAATTAGATCAAGGCAGATTTATTTTATTCGCAAATTAGATCCGTACGAATTTCTATGGACTCATTTGTGGAACTTGGAATTTCACTTTCCAACAATATATTCTCTTATCTTTTCAATTACTGAGCTGTATTTAACACTAAACCTACCGAGCACTAAAAGCGATTAAAATGTTTTACCTTGTAAAAATGATAAGGCTTTATTTATTTAGATTTCGTACAACTTTTATTATATGATGTGCTTGGATAAAGAAATTGATCGAATCAATTTTCATGTAAGCAACTTCATAATTTCAATAATTGTGAAATGGAAAATATAAAACCTTGCACCTTGTAAAACTTGTAAACCTTGTAAAAATGACAAGGCTCTATTTATTTAAATTTCGTACAACTTTTATTATATGATGTGCTTGGATAAAGAATTGATCGAATCAATTTTCATGTAAGCAACTTCATAATTTCAATAATTGTGAAATGGAAAATATAAAACCGGTCATTTCACCGACAGTGGTGGGTTTAGTGTTGAAAGAAGCTCAATAATTTTCTTTTAATAAAAATTTCCGGGAGAAATGGTTCAATTCCATTCATTCTAAAAATTTGTTGAATCAGGATGGAAATCATTGTCGCTTTTAAATAATTTATTGGGAAATTCTCGACTGCTGAATTTCAATTTTAAAAAAACTGTTACAAATATCCGATAATTAAAGTGTTGAAAAGATAAAAAAAAATTAAACCGACTTTGAAAAAACGCAGTAAAAAGAATGCACTCTGAAAAGCATGAAATAATTTCCATTTAATTTATGTGAATACACACGAACTTAAATATTGGGTTGGCAAATAAGTTCGTTCGGTTTTTTACATTGGAATAAATCACTTATTTGCCAACCCAATAGAATACAATCTTTTCGGAGGCAGCACAAAAATTAAAAATTTTCTAGATGACAGATGTTGCTGATTATGATTTCATTGGGATAGGATGGATTTGGAAATCAGTAGGTGGGAAGAGAAGATACAGTAATATGTGGAAGCATGTAGAAGAATTTAAGGATTTTCGTAATTTACAGTGTCGAATATTTTCATTTTTGCACCGCCTGTGAAAAGATTGCATTATATTTAAGTTCGTGTGTATTCACATAAATTAAATGGAAATTACTTCATACTTTTTAGTGCATTCTTTAGAGTGCGTTTTTTCGAAGTCGGTTTAACATTTTTTATAATATTTTTTAATTTCACACTTTTTAGTGGAACGAGCAGAATTTGTAGAACACTATAAGATGTTTTTTCGGTCTTATTGGTTATTTGGAATAAAAACCGCAAAGAATGAAAAAATGCAAAATATGTTTTCAAAGGACCAATCGGGAGACATACCCTACAAAATGCAGAAGGTTTCGTCCTGATTGGTCCATCCATCTTGGAGTAATCGGTGAACATACATGAAATAATTAATTTTTTCGCAAATAAAATCGTTGCTTTTATTAACAGTTTAGTGTTAAAAGAAGCTCAATAATTTTCTTTTAATACAAATTTCCAAGAGAAATGGTTCAATTCCATTAATTCTAAAAATTTTCGTTTCGCAAATAAAATCAAGATGCAAAAGATTTCGTTCTGATTGGTGGTCCATCCATCTCGACGTAATCGGTGAACATACATGAAATAATTAATTTTTTCGCAAATAAAATCGTTGCTTTTATTAACAGTTTAGTGTTAAAAGAAGCTCAATAATTTTCTTTTAATACAAATTTCCAGGAGAAATGGTTCAATTCCATTAATTCTAAAAATTTTCGTTTCGCAAATAAAATCAAGATGCAAAAGATTTCGTTCTGATTGGTGGTCCATCCATCTCGACGTAATCGGGGAACATACATGAAATAATTAATTTTTTCGCAAATAAAATCGTTGCTTTTATTAACAGTTTAGTGTTGAAAGAAGCTCAATAATTTTCTTTTAATACAAATTTCCAAGAGAAATGGTTCAATTCCATTAATTCTAAAAATTTTCGTTTCGCAAATAAAATCAAGATGCAAAAGATTTCGTTCTGATTGGTGGTCCATCCATCTCGACGTAATCGGTGAACATACATGAAATAATTAATTTTTTCGCAAATAAAATCGTTGCTTTTATTAACAGTTTAGTGTTAAAAGAACCTCAATAATTTTCTTTTAATAAAAATTTCCAGGAGAAATGGTTCAATTCCATTAATTCTAAAAATTTGCGTTTCGCAAATAAAATCGTTGCTTTTATTAACAGTTTAGTGTTGAAAGAAGCTCAATAATTTTCTTTTAATACAAATTTCCAAGAGAAATGGTTCAATTCCATTAATTCCAAAAATTTGCGTTTCGCAAATAAAATCAAGATGCAAAAGATTTCGTTCTGATTGGTCCATCCAGCTCGGCGTAATCGTTGAACATACATAGAAAAAAAGCGAAACAAAAGGCACATACAGATCGAATTGAGTAACCTGCTCCTTTTTCGAAGTCGGTTAAAAATGAAATTCTATGAGAGTGGGATAATCGTCAATTTATTAAGTTAACTGGATTCTTCTAGACAAATGTAAGTTATCGCTTCAGTGGGGACGCAGCTTTAGGCTCGAATGACAGGCTCGCTCGATTTGTTTCCACAACTTTTCGAAATTCGTCGAAGGTGGAAATCGACACTCGGCACCGCTCGGCCACGACGATTATGCGGAGGGGATGGAAGGTGGGGGCAGAGAGGGAAAGAGAGACGCCTCGACGCACACCATCGTGTCACGTGGATCTAATTTGTATCCGCAGGTACACGTTTGGCATTGACACGTGTGGGAACAAGTGAACCGTGTCCGCGCTTTTAACGTCGCAGACATTTCCCGCCAAGTAAGCTGCCGCCACGACCTCGACTTGCCCGCTATCACTATCCAGCCGTGATAAGATGGCGAGCCTGCAAAATGCAGTTCTCCTTTCGTGGCAGAGATACCATCGCCACTCGAGAACTAGAACCGAGGACGCAAACGTGCCCGTGCCGCAATGCCTAGCCGCCCTGCTTCAATCCAAGGGGTTATTCTAGCGTGACAGGTGTCTTTTTTACTCTTTCTACAAATTTTCTACGAAAGAAGTTGTTTCAGAAAAAAGTTGTGTCATTTTGTAATAATTTACTCCCAATTATCTCCAATCACCTTATTTTCCTTTACTGTGTACAGGATGTTCGCCAAAATTTCCTTTACGGCACACAGTGGAACTTTTCGTCCAAATCGGAGACAAAATCAAAAAACTTTCGATAGAAATGAGGTAGAGCGATGAAATTTTTTTTAAATTAAAGCTGAAACTTGGCAGAATATGGGAAAAATAGGGAGACTATGGTACGAACGTTTTATAACCTTGTGAAAATTCGTTAAACAATTCGTTCAAAAAAATCGATTTCTTGTAAAATCCTGAGGTCGTAGACAAGTTTTGAGACCAGATTTAAAATCAGCGCGAAAAAATCTACAGGAAATGATGTGCAGCATGTTAAACAAAAATTTTTTCCGCCCGTGTTATTGAAAAAACCGCAATTTTCTTTAAATTGTGAGAGTTTAACGAATTTTCTCAAGTTTATAAAACGTTCGTACCATAATCTCCCTATTTTTCCCATATTCTGCCAAGTTTCAGCTATAATTTTAAAAAAATTTCATCGCTCTACCTCATTTCTATCGAAAGTTCTTTGATTTTGTCTCCGATTTGGACGAAAGGTTCCACTGTGCGGCACTCCCAGGGTTGCTCCGAATAATCCCAAAAATATCTGTGCAAAGTTTGAGCTCGATCGGATAACGGAGAAACGTGCCCCAATCGGATTAAACTCCGATACTTCCGAATATTTTGTAAACTATTTACCCCGTCGAAGAACATGTTAAACGAAGCCTGTATTTCTGAATTTTCATTTAAATAGCATTAGAAACATTCTGCACATGCTTTCACCAATACTGCGTCTATTATTTTTAACGTGTTAACGATTTGACGAAGCAATTTCAACACGTTCTAACGGATCAAAAAACATCCGACGGACCCGTGAGAATTTTTTCACAATTTAGAGCCACGGTGAGCACGTTAATTGATATTCTATTACGTCCAGTCGATCGGAAACGATCTGTGGATCGGTGTGATTACGTTTGAAGACGTGTCGTTACATCGCTACATAAAAAACTGACAGGCTAGGAGAGTGACATATACCAGGCAATCGTGCGAAACGAGGCGTGTAAAATTTCATTACCGGCAACGTGAAAAGTGTATCGTAGCGATCTGTCACTATCGATTGACGAGCGGTTGTCACTCAACCGGAAAAGATTCGTGAAGGTGAGACGGAAGATTGTGTTATCACGTATACAACACGTCTTAATGATCAAGCATTTGATCATACTTTCGCTTTATGTAACTTGACAGTATCTTTCCAAAAAGTTTGCGTGGTATAATTACTTTACCCTTCGCAGTCGGAGCTATTTTAACTTGACAATTAAACATTTCTTCCGTCCTAGAATAATTCCATCGTATATGATTAGAAGAAGCATTTATGAAGGAATTGGTTGCATGAAACATAAAACAGTAAAAGAATAGAAACATTTAAGAATATTGTAATGTTGTTTTCAGTGTAACAAAGTCATTAGGGGATGAAGTAAATTTTTATTTTATTCCTGAATCCCACAATCAATGCAGAACTTTTTTATTTTGCATAAAGATCCGCAGTCTATAGTCCCTGCTCACTTTATTAGACTCACCTGAAGAATTGATGCTTTTTGAAATCCTATAAGGAATTCAACGCTGTTTTCAACCTATGGGGTAATGATTTCGTACTACAAGGTTGCCTTATGGGTTGCCTATCCAAATGTAAAATTTTCTTGCAAGAGCAAAAAATCCCCCTTTTACCATGGCCCGGCAATTCACCAGACATGAATCCGATTGAAAATGTCTGGGAGTGCCTGAAAAGAGAACTGGCCAAAGAAAATATAACAACAAAGACCAAGTTGATAGAGAGAATAATCTATCACTGGCACCATAACGTTATATTAAAAGAAATTGCACAAACTTGCATAGATAGCATGCCTAGAAGAGTTGCGGCTTTAAGAGCAGCTAAGGGCGGATTGAAAAAATATTAGTGTTTCAAGAATTATATTGATCTATTTGTGTTTGTATCCATTGTTTTTGTAAAATAAATATATGGAAAATTCATTGGTCATATTAAGTGATATTTGCATAAGGCTACTATACCCATTATTCATGGTAAAACTCGAAATATCATAATTATACAGGTGAGTCTAATAAAGTGAGCAGGGACTGTATATATGATTGTTCTTCATTTATGGATAAGAGATTGGTACTATTGAGAGAAGAATATGATCTACGATAGAATTTAAGAAAAACTACACAATACACGAGCCCCTGCTTCAGAGGAAATCAAACACTGATCCTTTGATATAAGATGGTAAACGGATATCCCGATATATGTATACAGTGAGTCGCGAGGAATCGAATACCTCTACGGTATATCCTTACTGGTCTTGAAAATGCAGAGTATGCTCACAATGGCAATGCTAACGTGCATCAGGTGATTACACGACTGCAGAGCTCCATGCATTTGAAGCATGTAAAACTCGTAAGAGAATCGTGAAGAAATTTTTGCAATTTCAGTCTCGTCAAATCGAACGCTAAATCAAAGGATTATGATATAAAATCACGTTATCATTTTAACAAATCAGGAATATAAAGATGCGACTAACGTGTGTCTGACCAGCACAGGCAGTTTCTACTTACGAGAGAAAAATCTGAGTTATCAAACTTTTTGCTACAATTCTGTAGACTTGATTAGAATCAGACAATTATATTACAGCTACGTATACGCGAGTATGAAATAGTAAGTTTACTCTCCGGCAATACTCGTATAAAACATTTTCTAAAAAGAGTGATACCATGCCCGGTTTCACCATTATTGCTGCCATACTCTGTACAAGAAGTATAGAAAACAACCATCAGATCTAACGCGTCCGCCTCGTTTCTCTCGGATACCGATCACTATGAGCAGCTAGAGAGAGACTTTCTCGTTGTTGCTTTGCCCTTACAGTCCGGTACTTCTCATTCACTTATCGTATCAAGAGGCGTATCACGATACGTTGCATATAAAAAATGTGGTCAAATCGCTACTATCCTCGGTCATTTCGAGGAGACCAGTCTGAACAGACTCCTTGAAATAAGAATAATATCTGTGGTTTTCAAGAAGAACGCCGCACAGTGGAACTTTCCGTCCAAATCGGAGACAAAATCAAAGAACTTTCGATAGAAATGAGGTAGAGCGATGAATTTTTTTTTAAATTATAGCTGAAACTTGGCAGAATATGGAAAAAATAGGGAGATTATGCTACGAACGTTTTATAAACTTGAGAAAATTCGTTAAACTCTCACAATTTCAAGAAAATTGCGGTTTTTTCAATAACACGGGCGGAAAATTTTTTTTTAACATGCGGCACATCATTTCCTGTAGATTTTTTCACGCTGATTTTAAATCTGGTCTCAAAATTTGTCTACGACCTGAGGATTTTACAAGAAATCGATTTTTGTGAACGAATTGTTTAACGAATTTTCTCAAGGTTATAAAACGTTCGTACCATAATCTTACTATTTTTCCCATATTCTGCCAAGTTTCAGCTATAATTTTTAAAAAATTTCATCGCTCTACCTCATTTCTATCGAAAGTTCTTTGATTTTGTCTCCGATTTGGACGAAAGGTTTCACTGTGCGCCGCATGTCACATATTTTCACTTTCGAGATATTGCCATTTAAAGTTTTGATCACTAATACTTTTACATTGGATATCAGTTAAATTGTATTACTTTTTGGAGCCTTCGTATTTGTTTTCATGACATTTTTGCTGGTAAATACGTAAATCCTATAGTGTAAGGTTTAATTAATGTATGAACTCATATTTTTTTAAATTGTGACTTGTGGCGTTTTTCCTTGCAATCATAGATATAATCGTCATGATTTACCTACTATTTATAACTTTCCTTGTGTAGAAGCTTCTCTTTTATATACAGTGTCCCGGAGAAATATTCGGACGCTCCAAAAAGGACGATAACTTTTTCAATATTGTACTATACGATTTGAACATTTTTTAGTAGCTAGAGGAATTAGTTTACTACAGAAATACTACTAACTGGAATTACTACAAAAATAGCAACTGATCGGAATTGTAGAAAAAATACTAAAAGTTGCATTTTACAACTTATTTATGTGTTATATTGTATTATAATACATTTATATGTACTGTGAAAGTTTAATCAAAATCGGTTGATGCAGGAAAAACGACAGCCATTATTGAAAGATAAAGAAGAAATTATTTTTCGATCGATACATTTTTCAATTCAAATTTTAGGGTTATGTTTGCGGCGTTATGTTTATGCCGCAAACATAACCCTAAAATTTGAATTGAAAAATGTATCGATCGAAAAATAATTTCTTCTTTATCATAATTGGCGAAAAAACGCCGCAAACATAACCCTAAAATTTGAATTATTGAAAGATGTAAGAATTCTTAGGTATAGACCGAAAATCGTGAAAATCTGCAATTTTTACCATTTTTACACGTTTGTAGCTCATTGCAACCAATTTTGACGAAATTTTCAGAATATGTTTAATTAACCCACATAAAGAAGTTGCAAAATTCAACTTTTAATATTTTTTCTAAAATTCCAATCAGTTGCAATTTAAAAAAAAAGCGTTTTCCTCATTCTGTAGTAAACTAATTGCTCTAGCTTCCCAAAAAAGTTCAAATCGTATAGCACAATATTAAAAAAGTTATCGTCCTTTTCAGAGCGTCCGAATATTTTTCCGAGTCACTGTACTTAAATTAATATTGTATGTACATCTGTTAAATTAATTTGTTGTATTAAATTAATGTGCGTTAACTTAATTTGTTGTATAGAATTAAGAAAACGCTTAGCAAGTGCTCGCGACGATTGCTGTCGCTGTTATCTTAATTGTTTATGTCACTACTTCTATCACTACCTGCCGCCGCTATTATGTTTATCGCTATACCCACCACTGGCACACATATTATCATTATTATTTGCAGGAATGTTGGCGCATTTCTGATTAACCGCGATCATATCGCGGGGAATTGACATTTTGATTATCGGTTGTTAATAATGATTTCCTCGGCACTCTTGATATAAAGATTCACTGATTATTGTATTTCTGATTAAATGGCGACACGTGCACTACTCCAAACAAACATTCGAGTAATTCACTGTGAAAATATGTATATCGGATTACACATATTAATTCGCAAAAGAAGCTTGCGTGTATTTTGTTAGATTATCATGTCGAATGATAAAGTACAGAAATACCGATCACACATTAATTTCACTTGGTGCTAAGAATTTTTAATAAGCGGTAAAACGAAGAATTTTAAATTACTCATTTGAAGAGGGAGCGCCATCTTTTCCCTTTAAATTTGTTATCTTAGCTGTTACGGCTATCAAGTATCGCTAGATCACTGCTAGCATTTAGTAATTAAAATTCTGCTGAGTAATAGTATTACACTTTCTAGTATTTATTAATATCACTCTTTCAAGCAAAACATTTAATCGCTATTTATAATTAATAGACTGTCCAAGTCAATTGTAAGAAACAGAAGTTAAATAAAAATGCATTTCCTCTTTGATTCATTTGAATAAGTCGAGAATAATATAATAATATCGTTCAAATTTTGTAATGTCTTATAATTTTGTATTCGACCAACCCAAAATCCATTTTCGACTTTTTAGTAAGATAACAATTGACAGAGACATCACATTAAATTAAATTAAACAGGATTAAGGAGGATCGTTTCCGATATTTTGTGGATTTCGCAGTGTATGAATTCGCCATGCAAAAATAGTAAATCAAGTCCCCGCAATTTTGCTGTTACTGCTATCAAGTATCGCTACATCACTGCTAGCATTTAGCAATTAAAATTCTGCTGAGTAATAGTATTACACTTTCTAGTATTTATTAATATCATTCTTTCAAGCAATCCATTTAATCGCTATTTATAATTAATAGACTGTCCAAGTCAATTGTCCAAGTCAATTGTAAGAAACAGAAGTTAAATAAAAATGCATTTCCTCTTTGATTCATTTGAATAAGTCGAGAATAATATAACAATATCGTTCAACTTTGTAATGTCTTATAATTTTGTATTCGACCAACCCAAAATCCATTTTCGACTTTTTAGTAAGATAACAATTGAGAGAGACTTCACATTAAATTAAATTAAAAAGGATTAAGGAGGATCGTTTCCGATATTTTGTGGATTCGCCACGCAAAAATAGTAAATCAAGTTCACGCAATTTTGCAAACCATTCCATGGACATTTTCGTGGTGAATTGCGAGAAAACAACAGTTCCGTTACGTTCTTTACGTGCCATTTCACGATTGTCTTCATTTTGACGTAGAATGGATACGTCGGGCATGCACACCTCTATTTGTAATAATCATCAAGCATCGTTACCGATCTACACGGTATGCCACGAGCCAGATGTTGTCGACTATTTGTAAACACTGTCACAATAACTGTGTATCCAGTCGTCGACGGTGAAACCACTCGTCGGAAATGTTTGATACATTGTAAGAACAGTAACGACTTTCAAACGTACCCATAATTCTTCCATTAATAAATTTTCCTGTACCTGAAAGACAATACTGAAACTTCGGATCATTGGTATGTGACAATAAGTAGTCGGCCAATGTTTTACGCGAGTTCACACTTTTCATTATTTATGTATTAAAAAAAAAAGAATTTCTTTTATTCCATCAAAAATTAATTTCTACTAACAAGGAGAGGTCACAGTGGTGGGGACGTCAATTTTAATGAAACTCTTTCTGGCGAATAAATAATCTATTAGGTTGGAAAGAAAGTTCTTGCGGTTTTTATTGTAAAATCAAAGTAACAAAAACCGTAAGAACTTTCTTTCCGACCTAATATAATATTCAGATGAAGTCCGTAAAAATTAAGATATGATTAAAAGATCAAGTATATCAAGATATTTGAAACTTCGGATCATTGGTATGTGACAATAAGTAGTCGGCCAATGTTTTACGCGAGTTCACACTTTTCATTATTTATGTATTAAAAAAAAGAATTTCTTTTCTTCCATAAAAAATGAATTTCTACTAACAAGGAGAGGTCACAGTGGTGGGTTCGTCAATTTTAATGAAACTCTGGTGAATAAATAATCTATTAGGTTGGAAAGAAAGTTCTTGCGGTTTTTATTGTAAAATCAAAATAACAACAACCGTAAGAACTTTCTTTCCGACCTAATATAATATTCAGATGAAGTCCGTAAAAATTAAGATATGATTAAAAGATCAAGTATATCAAGATATTTGAAACTTCGGATCATTGGTATGTGACAATAAGTATGCGGCCAATGTTTTACGCGAGTTCACACTTTTCATTATTTATGTATTAAAAAAAAGAATTTCTTTTCTTCCATAAAAAATGAATTTCTACTAACAAGGAGAGGTCACAGTGGTGGGTTCGTCAATTTTAATGAAACTCTGGTGAATAAATAATCTATTAGGTTGGAAAGAAAGTTCTTGCGGTTTTTATTGTAAAATCAAAGTAACAAAAACCGTAAGAACTTTCTTTCCGACCTAATATAATATTCAGATGAAGTCCGTAAAAATTAAGATATGATTAAAAGATCAAGTATATCAAGATATTTGAAACTTCGGATCATTGGTATGTGACAATAAGTAGTCGGCCAATGTTTTACGCGAGTTCACACTTTTCATTATTTATGTATTAAAAAAAAAAGAATTTCTTTTCTTCCATGAAAAATTAATTTCTACTAACAAGGAGAGGTCACAGTGGTGGGGTCGTCAATTTTAATGAAACTCTTTCTGGTGAATAAATAATCTATTAGGTTGGAAAGAAAGTTCTTGCGGTTTTTATTGTAAAATCAAAATAACAACAACCGTAAGAACTTTCTTTCCGACCTAATATAATATTCAGATGAAGTCCGTAAAAATTAAGATATGATTAAAACATCAAGTATATCAAGATATTTGAAACTTCGGATCATTGGTATGTGACAATAAGTAGTCGGCCAATGTTTTACGTGAGTTCACACTTTTCATTATTTATGTATTAAAAAAAAGAATTTCTTTTGTTCCATCAAAAATTAATTTCTACTAAGAAGGAGAGGTCACAGTGGTGGGGTCGTCAATTTTAATGAAACTCTTTCTGGCGAATAAATAATCTATTAGGTTGGAAAGAAAGTCCTTGCGGTTTTTATTGTAAAATCAAAATAACAAAAACTGTAAGAACTTTCTTTCCGGCCTAATATAATATTCAGATGAAGTCCGAAAAAATTAAGATATGATTAAAAGATCAAGTATATCAAGATATTTGAAACTTCGGATCATTGATATGTGACAATAAGTAGTCGGCCAATGTTTTACGCGAGTTCACACTTTTCATTATTTATGTATTAAAAAAAAGAATTTCTTTTCTTCCATGAAAAATTAATTTCTACTAACAAGGAGAGGTCACAGTGGTGGGGTCGTCAATTTTAATGAAACTCTTTCTGGTGAATAAATAATCTATTAGGTTGGAAAGAAAGTTCTTGCGGTTTTTATTGTAAAATCAAAATAACAAAAACCGTAAGAACTTTCTTTCCGACCTAATATAATATTCAGATGAAGTCCGTAAAAATTAAGATATAATTAAAAGATCAAGTATATCAAGATAGTTTCTAGATATCATAAAATTAGATGTTAATTATCTTAATAAATAGTGAGTAGACTGCGGATCTTTATGCAAAATAAAAATATTGTGCATCGATTGTGGGAACCAGTAGTTAAATAAAAATTAATTTCACCCCTTAATAGTCTTTTTACATAATTACGAATAAATGCATAAAGATCCGCAGTTTAATAATGAGTATTATCAAAAACGCTCGGACATGGGTCTGCTTATTCTTGCTCTAGATTCGCCAGAAAAAGTTTAATGAAATACAGCAGGTGCAAGGTTAATCGAAGAAAATGTAAGAAAGACCCGAGAGGTGTGGGCATGTGATACGTGTTAAATAGAAAATGAAGTTGAATGAGCAGGGTACAATGATAGTAATGACAGAGGGTAGGCTAGAAAGCAAGATTAATCAGCCGTTTGAACGAAAGCTGCGAGCCAGTTTGAATTAATTTCTTTATAATCGTGCGCTCTCAAAGATAATAACGTTCACTTAGGCCGCACACTTGTTAGGCTACTCTCGTTCCCATGAACTTCTTAGGCGCGAATGTAGTTCAGTTGGAACCTTCTCCCGGCTGGTGGTTCCACGTTGTGTACCACGCACTGCACGTGCCGTAGCGAAACCGACTGCAAATTGGCCTGGCGGTATAATTTGCATAGCCGCTGGTGCAGCGGCGCGCACACTGCACGCATATGCGACCGGTAATAATTAGCGATAATTGTCAGCGGTATTAAGCATCAATCGAACCACCGGAAATTCGGGGTGCATTATCGATTGGGGGGTGGGGCGAGAGAGAGAAAAAAAATACGGCGCAACGATCTTGAAAAAAAGTTAATGCCGCGAAATTAATGATTCCTTTTTTATAAGGACTCGTATCTTCGCTGCATCAATCATTTTTTTCGGCTTCTGCAATTTAGTATTACATGAGCTCCGCGCACAATGTAACTAAGCCTCGCATGAATCGTGTTATTACTTTATTATGGCTGGGGGGAGACTCGATACGAAGATTAAAGAATAAATGAATGATCAATACATTTTATGCATGCAGAACATGTCTAAAAATGTGATATTTAATACGTTGTCTGAGTATTATCGTAATAGCAGTATGTATGACTAATGTTTATACAGTTACGTTAATAAAATTTATTAAAAATTCTAATGAACAACTTTCTGCTCTCTTACGTATGTTTAATGACAGATTAGCTTCAACAAAAACATGATATACCCGGTTTAAAAATAGATGTATTTCTAATTCTATGAAGAAATGAATACATTTACTAAGCAGTCGAGAGACAAGAAATGGTATGCTGTCAAATTAGTCAAATTAATGCTAATCAGCATATGCTCCGGAGTTTAATGACCTTTTCAAACTATGTCATTCTTAGTTCTAACATTCTACACGAATATAATAAGATGTGCATATTGATGCTTCAAAGAAACACAATTTTTGTATGCAATCTTATTCTCGAAATCTTATTCTTGCAGAGGTATGCAACTCCTTATCGGAAAAAGAGGATCAACATTGTAGCGGATATATCCACAGGGGTTGTAACACAGGAAATCGACTGCACAGAGCGAATAAGAACAATAAACCCAGTTCTGAAGTCGCTCATATACATCGCATTTTTCCCTGAACGCAGGTACCCGTCGACATAATGTACCATGCGTAAACGCGTCGATAACTCGCCTTATCGTTGCACGCCTTTCTTTAAGGTGAGTCCACACCTGAACATCAGCTGCAATACTATCAGTGTTCGAACGACCGCGACTTAAAATAGGGAAGAGATTAAATGAATTCAGGAAAGTAATATATTATTTTGAACTTACTAAAAGTATCAGAAAGAACTTTTTACTTGGCTTCTGTTTCTCAAAATTTATGTGGAAATTTTTATTTTGAGGTTCCATAGTCTATTTATCACAAAAGCGAATTGAATATAAAATTCTAAGGACGTAGACTGTAGACTTGTAGAAGCTCACACTAAAACATGACCTACAATACGAACAGTGTTCAAACGAGTACGAATTTAAAAAATAGTGAAAAGATTAAGAAAATTCAGGAACACCAACACATTATTTTGAACTTGCTAAAATTATTAGAAGGAGCTTTCTACTTGGCTTCTGTTTTTTAGAATCGATGTGCGAAATTTTTATTTTGTAGGAAGATCCGCAATCATCACGAAAGCGAACAGAATATAAAATTCCAAGGATGTAGACTTGTAGAAGAAGTCCACACTAAAACATGACCTGCAATACGAACAGTGTTCAAACGAGTACGAATTTAAAAAATAGTGAAAAGATTAAAAGAATTCAGGAACACTAATACATTATTTTGAACTTGCTAAAATTATTAGAAGGAGCTTTCTACTTGGCTCCTGTTTTTTAGAATCGATGTGCGAAATTTTTATTTTGTAGGAAGATCCACAATTATCACGAAAGCGAACGGAATATAAAATTCCAAGGATGTAGACTTGTAGAAGAAGTCCACACTAAAACATGACCTGCAATACGAACAGTGTTCAAACGAGTACGAATTTAAAAAATAGTGAAAAGATTAAAAGAATTCAGGAACACTAATACATTATTTTGAACTTGCTAAAATTATTAGAAGGAGCTTTCTACTTGGCTCCTGTTTTTTAGAATCGATGTGGGAATTTTTATTTTGTAGGAAGATCCGCAATCATCACGAAAGCGAACAGAATATAAAATTCCAAGGATGTAGACTTGTAGAAGAAGTCCACACTAAAACATGACCTGCAATACGAACAGTGTTCAAACGAGTACGAATTTAAAAAATAGTGAAAAGATTAAAAGAATTCAGGAACACCAATACATTATTTTGACCTTGCTGAAATTATTAGAAGGAGCTTTCTACTTGGCTTCTGTTTCTTAGAATCGATGTGCCAAATTTTTATTTTGTAGGAAGATCCACAATCATCACGAAAGCGAACAGAATATAAAATTCCAAGGATGTAGACTTGTAGAAGAAGTCCACACTAAAACATGACCTATAATACGAACAGTGTTCAAACGAGTACGAATTTAAAAAATAGTGAAAAGATTAAAAGAATTCAGGAACACCAACACATTATTTTGAACTTGCTAAAATTATTAGAAGGAGCTTTCTACTTGGCTTCTGTTTTTTAGAATCGATGTGCGAAATTTATTTTGTATGAAGATCCACAATCATCACGAAAGCGAACAGAATATAAAATTCCAAGGATGTAGACTTGTAGAAGAAGTCCACACTAAAACATGACCTGCAATACGAACAGTGTTCAAACGAGTACGAATTTAAAAAATAGTGAAAAGATTAAAAGAATTCAGGAACACCAATACATTATTTTGAACTTGCTAAAATTAGTAGAAGAAGCTTTCTACTTGGCTTCTGTTTCTTAGAATCGATGTGCGAATTTTTATTTTGTAGGAAGATCCGCAATCATCACGAAAGCGAACAGAATATAAAATTCCAAGGATGTAGACTTGTAGAACAAGTCCACACTAAAACATGACCTGCAATACGAACAGTGTTCAAACGAGTACGAATTTAAAAAATAGTGAAAAGATTAAAAGAATTCAGGAACACTAATACATTATTTTGAACTTGCTAAAATTATTAGAAGGAGCTTTCTACTTGGCTTCTGTTTCTTAGAATCGATGTGCGAATTTTTATTTTGTATGAAGATCCGCAATCATCACGAAAGCGAACAGAATATAAAATTCCAAGGATGTAGACTTGTAGAAGAAGTCCACACTAAAACATGATCTGCAATACGAACAGTGTTCAAACGAGTACGAATTTAAAAAATAGTGAAAAGATTAAAAGAATTCAGGAACACCAATAAATTATTTTGAACTTGCGAAAATTATTAGAAGGAGCTTTCTACTTGGCTTCTGTTTCTTAGAATCAATGTGCGAATTTTTATTTTGTATGAAGATCCGCAATCATCACGAAAGCGAACAGAATATAAAATTCCAAGGATGTAGACTTGTAGAAGAAGTCCACACTAAAACATGACCTATAATACGAACAGTGTTCAAACGAGTACGAATTTAAAAAATAGTGAAAAGATTAAAAGAATTCAGGAACACCAACACATTATTTTGAACTTGCTAAAATTATTAGAAGGAGCTTTCTACTTGGCTTCTGTTTTTTAGAATCGATGTGCGAAATTTATTTTGTATGAAGATCCACAATCATCACGAAAGCGAACAGAATATAAAATTCCAAGGATGTAGACTTGTAGAAGAAGTCCACACTAAAACATGACCTGCAATACGAACAGTGTTCAAACGAGTACGAATTTAAAAAATAGTGAAAAGATTAAAAGAATTCAGGAACACCGATACATTATTTTGAACTTGCTAAAATTAGTAGAAGAAGCTTTCTACTTGGCTTCTGTTTCTTAGAATCGATGTGCGAATTTTTATTTTGTATGAAGATCCGCAATCATCACGAAAGCGAACAGAATATAAAATTCCAAGGATGTAGACTTGTAGAAGAAGTCCACACTAAAACATGATCTGCAATACGAACAGTGTTCAAACGAGTACGAATTTAAAAAATAGTGAAAAGATTAAAAGAATTCAGGAACACCAATAAATTATTTTGAACTTGCGAAAATTATTAGAAGGAGCTTTCTACTTGGCTTCTGTTTCTTAGAATCGATGTGCGAATTTTTATTTTGTATGAAGATCCACAATCATCACGAAAGCGAACAGAATATAAAATTCCAAGGATGTAGACTTGTAGAAGAAGTCCACACTAAACATGACCTGCAATACGAACAGTGTTCAAACGAGTACGAATTTAAAAAATAGTGAAAAGATTAAAAGAATTCAGGAACACTAATACATTATTTTGAACTTACTAAAATTATTAGAAGGAGCTTTCTACTTGGCTTCTGTTTCTTAGAATCAATGTGCGAATTTTTATTTTGTATGAAGATCCGCAATCATCACGAAAGCGAACAGAATATAAAATTCCAAGGATGTAGACTTGTAGAAGAAGTCCACACTAAAACATGACTTGCAATACGAACAGTGTTCAAACGAGTACGAATTTAAAAAATAGTGAAAAGATTAAAAGAATTCAGGAACACCAATACATTATTATGAACTTGCTGAAATTATTAGAAGGAGCTTTCTACTTGGCTTCTGTTTTTTAGAATCGATGTGCGAAATTTATTTTGTATGAAGATCCGCAATCGTCACGAAAGCGAACAGAATATAAAATTCCAAGGATGTAGACTTGTAGAAGAAGTCCACACTAAACATGACCTGCAATACGAACAGTGTTCAAACGAGTACGAATTTAAAAAATAGTGGAAAGATTAAGAAAATTCAGGATCACTAATACATTATTTTGAACTTGCTAAAATTATTAGAAGGAGCTTTCTACTTGGCTTCTGTTTCTTAGAGTCGATGTGCGAATTTTTATTTTGTATGAAGATCCGCAATCATCACGAAAGCGAACAGAATATAAAATTCCAAGGATGTAGACTTGTAGAACAAGTCCACACTAAAACATGACCTGCAATACGAGCAGTGTTCAAACGAGTACGAATTTAAAAAATAGTGAAAAGATTAAAAGAATTCAGGAACACCAATAAAATTATTAGAAATTAATTATTCTATTTCTGTTTCTCAGAATGAATGTGGAAATTTTTATTTTGAAGATCCGCGGAGTCTATTTATCACGAAAGCGAACGGAATATAGAATTCCAAGGATGTAGGCTTGCAGACGACGGTTCAGGAATGATTACGGAAGCGAAGGAAAAGAGGAAAATCCCGTTGACACGAGCGTCCCAGTCGACAGATCCTGCATTGGCGCAAAACGCACAGAAACTGCGATAAGCAAAACATTTAATGCCGGTTACTTGAATCTCCCGGAATTCGATGACTCTATGAGAACGATGTAAGCTGAAGCTTTGTCGCAGATATGTACACCTACAGGGAAATACCGTTTCGAACACATTCAAGGTCTGAATTGTTGTATTGCTGTAGTTTCACAGCATTTGCCATAGTAATCAACATACAAAATTAGTCAATTCCTGTTTTAACGGTGGATACGTCGAGACGAAACTTTAACCATTTCAGACTCTATCCAAACACTGTTATCCATTATTTGCGAGATGTTAAAACCGTTATCAATCCCAAGGCTACATACCTTCAAGAGGATCGTTAATGAGAAGAATTCGCGGCTCGCCTCGCTGTACAGGCTCCGCGAATTTTAGATACTCACGATAACGCGATTATCGTGCATATGAATTTTTTTTCCACGTTGTAAGAGCGAACGATGCGCTGCTGTGACGACCTACTACATTTCCTCGCGGCTGGTTACTTCCTTTATTTTCTCGCTGGCATCCGGTCGACGCGCTCGCGATTTCCGGAAGCGAGTAAGGCGAGAGGCGAGCAAACTTCATTCTGAAGGGGCCTTGGATCCGCGCCGAGCCGCGCCGCTTACAAATCGCGAGGATCACGTGCACATCGCGCACACGTGACTCAAGAATTTCGAGGAACGCAATTCTATAGTCGTGTCGCGAAAACCCTCCGCTTAGGACAACGCCACCGGATTCTTCAATTAACCCTCTGCCAAAAGCTGGATCCATTCTACTTCAAGATCAGCTTTGATCTTATAGGACCTAAATAACCAATATTTAGCTGGAACCTTCGCAACCCCTGGGTCAAAGTAGACCGAAACCCCATCTTCCAAAGGTTAACTAATCTTTTGTCTGAACGTCCCCAAGCTGACCTAATATAAATAGTTAATTATCGGAACTGAACTGAGAAATTAAATGGGATGGATGAAACATCTGCAACTTTGGATTAAGGTGCACTCCAGTGCCATTAAAAGAATTCAGGGACACCAATACATTATTTTGAACTTGCTAAAATTATTAGAAATTAATTATTCTGTTTCTGTTTCTCAGAATAAATGTGGAAATTTTTATTTTGAAGATCCACGGAGCCTATTTATCACGAAAGCGAACGGAATATAGAATTCCAAGGATGTAGGCTTGCAGAAATCAAGTTGAAATCATTTTTCCTGTGCGTGTCCAAATTGGTCTAACACTACACCTACCAGGCTTTAATAACAAGAGTAAATTTATTTGATACAGGTTGTATACAGGGTAAGGCAATAATTCTGTCCACCTTGAATACATCCGTTAGTTGTGATAATATGGAAAAATGTTATAAACAAAATTTGCACGGTACAGAGGGGGGGATATTGTGACATAAACATTTTCTGCGTGGGTGGAGACATAGAGGAGATTTCAAGGTCACCTTGATTTTTTTTAATGGAAACACCTACTTTCTGTATCAGGAATCGATAGACTATCGAATTCTGAGTAAAAACGTATTGACCTCCACATGTCCTAAATCTAATAGTTAACGAGATATTATCAAAACAATTTTCTTTTTTCTTTGGATAATATCTCGTTAACTATGAGGCTTAGGACATATGAAGGTCAACAGTTTTATACTCAGAATTTGATACTCTATCGATGTATGGTATACAAAATAGGACATTCCATTAAAAAAAATAAAGGTGACCTTGAAATGTCCTCCATCACTGCACCCACAAGAAAACAATTAATACTACGTAATGTAGCCCGTCATACCAAACAACTTTTGTAGGAACACTTTTTCGATAACGAAGACGTCTTCCCAGATATCCTGCTGATCTCATTTCAGCAGGACACCCTGTATGTATTGAATTATGTACATTTTCAAAAGGGTATAGCCGAATTTTATCATTTTATACCTCTATAGATAGACCTTCATACCTCTGAAAAAAATTACATAAAAACAAAAATTATTTTTGTATCGTATGAGCCCCATTTTACCATTCAACTTTGTCCTTCAGACGTTTGACGTATCTTTAAAAACAACAAAGATATTTGAGATGGCAACGTTAGGAGACTCATCCTGTATGTATGTATTTAGTTAATCATTTGCTACGGAAACATCTTCATAATTTCAATAATTGTGGAATACAAAACCTGGAAGTGGTGGTAGGTTTAGTGATAAATCAATTTGAAGACGTACAGGAAAAATTTGCAGGATTTGCAGGACAAAGTTGCAGGTGTCCCAACTCCAACTCTTGGCGAAGATGGTCCCAAGCCCCATCATCTACGAGTTCGAAATTTTGTTTGGAGTAATCGTTGCGTCCTAGAAGACGGAACCTATGCAAAGACTGAAATCCTGAAATCAGGGGAGCGGTCGCGTGATGTAAAGCACTTACTGATAGAGCTCTTGCACTTACGTGTTGGACGCAATCCGTTGCTCGTTGTACCTCCGATGAAAGTCAAGCAGTTCCTGCACCAGACCGGTCTCCACCATGGCATCGACCCTGCTATCCAGCCGCTCCTCGAGGACTGTCTGCAAGAATTTCGGAGAAAGGAGGCTCGAATTAATTAACCGCTCTGTATCGACGATATCGCCTTTCCAGAAACGCTCCCTTGTCGACCGC
Organism: Lasioglossum pauxillum; assembly: GCA_933228785.1. Taxonomy (NCBI): domain Eukaryota; kingdom Metazoa; phylum Arthropoda; class Insecta; order Hymenoptera; family Halictidae; genus Lasioglossum; species Lasioglossum pauxillum. The sequence continues at coordinate 37,921,115 of OW121706.1, forward strand.
TTTCGACATATCCTTGACCGTCTTTTAGTCGTTTACTTATCGTTTGGTTTCGCTATTCCTTTTCCCGCCCTGTCATTCGTTCAATAATTTTCGTTTTGTTTCTGATTATCCACCTATTACCAGTTCTACGCTTATCTTGCTAAAAGCTGCAAATGAACTCGCATGAAGCGTCTAGCGATGCGGATCTTTGTGCAAAATAAAAATTGTCTGCGTCGATTGCAAGCAATAAAAACCAAATAGAATGTTCTTTCATCGCTTAATAATTTTAGTAGATGAGAAATCATGTATTGACATCATCAATTTTCTAAATTTTCCTACAATTTCGAATTGCGTCTACTCGATTTTATGTTCTTTCATCACTTAATAATTTTAATGAGAAATCATACATACAGGGTCATCCGTTTTTAAACGGACAAACGTAAACCAGCTATAAAGAACCCCAAATGGAACAAGTTTTACCCCTGCCACTTTTTTTGTTTCGGCCTTGATTTCTAAAAAATTGCAAAAAACCATAATTTTTTTAGTTCACATAAACTTGAATATCTCGGGACTCCAGTGATGAATCTTGATGATTTTTCCTTTGTTTGGTTTAAAATAAATAGGGGCATCTTTTTTGTTGACAAAATATTTTTGTATGACCTTCGGATCTTTATTTTTTTGGCATAGGGCAAAATTGCAATTTTCTAGAAATCAAGGCCGAAACAAAAAAAGTGGCAGGGGTAAAACTTGTTCCATTTGGGGTTCTTTATAGCTGGTTTACGTTTGTCCGTTTAAAAACGGATGACCCTGTATATTGATATCTTGAATTTTCTTCCTACAATTTCGTATTTCATCTACTCGATTTTGCTAAATGCTTTAAAGATCCACAGCCTATTCGTCACGTGCATTCGCTATATGGTTCCAAAGTTAGTGCAGCGACTAGTGACACAACCCGGAAGATTTCTACGACATTCCAAACTGATTGTGTAAGTGAACGTGCCACGCAAAAGTGGTTCAAAAAATTCTGAGGATGAGAGACTCGAAGATGAGCCGCGAGAAGGGCGTATCATTAACGATGATGATTTGCGAGACGCTGTTGGCTGAGAACCAAGAACAACGTACAAACTGCAGGATGTTACTATACTACTCAATACAATTTCGTCAATTGTCGAAAAGATATATTAAAAAATCATCAGTTAATTACGACATTGTCATTTATACGCAATAACGCAAGAAACACAAAACATTAGGCTACTTTAAAAAATTCTACACCAAATTGCCATTCACCTTTCTTATTCATTTCGGCATTTTCGCTAATCCAGCGTCGTTTGTTTACGCCTAGCAGAGTTTATTTTTAAGAAAAAGAATATTTTTACAGGAGAACGGTTTTCTCATTGAGCCAGAAACATTTTTTTAGATTACTATGCTCTCGCTGTGCAATTTAGAATGTGTGCCACTTGGTTATTAAAATGAGTTCCGGGAATACGCAGATTAATAATCTTCCGTGATCGCTCCATTGGAAGCAACGTCATTTTATGCTCGCCATCGCGTTTTCATCTCGACGTGCTGATAGAAATTCATGAATAGATTAAAATGCAGCTCACTGAATACACGATAATGCGGATAATCATTGAATATTAAAAGGATTATTTATAAATTTCATTTATGCCGAACGCTGCCGTACGGAGAATCCATTAAAACGTTTTAAGAATTTCTCTATTCTCTATCTGGGAATAACATTCATCGCTAAAAAGGAATCAAGAAAAATGAGATACAGTTGGTTCGTGTGCCGATGTCTCTCTTCAAAGAGAACATCGAAAACTTGAATCAACAAGTGAAACTAAGGTTTCTCTTCGACCTCTACTTTCAGTTTGTAATTTGTTTTGTGTTATTTGTTTGATATCACGTGTATGTGTCTCTGACACGTTTCAGTATTAAACCGATACGTTAGAAAGTGGGGACACGTGTCGTACGTATATAGAGGGATATCCTTTACTGGAAGGAAGTTTGGTTTTTAATGTGAAATTAAAAATACAGACAGTGAAGATTCGAATTCGGAAAATCTCGAGGAAATCCACCGAGGATTTCGCAATTGTACTTAATTATTACTACTAGGAGAAAGTGTTAGGTATTCCTTGCATACAAGTGAAACACTTTCGATCAATAGTGTGAGTAAATAGGAAATAATTATTGTGAGACATTGATGTTGGAAGACTGAACAAATATGGCTGTTGCTTTCAGAGTTGTTGCTGCAGAGTTGGGCAAACATTTTTATTTAAGTAAAATTTTTGCCCAACTCTGCGTGCGGACCACCGAAGGACACATTGCGGTTCGAGATAATCCGTCCCGTTAAAAGGGACTCGAGATATCAATGAACTATGCGAGTTACGTAAGAGTTCGAAGGCTAGCCGGCACCATTGGACGAAAAAATTAGAAAAGAACCATACCATCGACTTCGGTGGCCTCTAACAAGTTTTGAAATTAATCCTCTCCTCAGTTCTTGGTCCTCTCTCTTTTTTTCTCTTTCCCTCGGTTTCTCTTCCGCCCCTTTGGTGCAAACTCGCTAATAGCTAGAACGCGTTAGGAGAGTTCCGTGTCCTCGAAATCGTCGACGTGCAAAATCCGACCGGTCAGGTATCTATCGGAGGCGATAAACCGCTTCGACGTGACTGGGTTCTCGAGTACGCGTTAGAAACAAACAAAAAAGGGTGTCATTCATTGGAATATTTGCGCGAGCACACGGTGTTAACAGCGTCACACATCTGGGACACCCGTGGAATTAATCGAATCGATTCTGTACGATTCGACAACAGCTGATTTCTTCCCGCATGGATCCCCGGCGCGTCACTTTCAAAATTCGTCTTCGAATTTCGAGATGTCAGGACACGGTTCAAATTATTCGAACAGAATCCTTCGGCAGACACGTATTTTAAGACATACATATGTATCAGGAAAATGCAATAACGAATCGATTTTTGCAAAATTCTGGGCCCAAATTCTGGGACCCTTAGCACTCGAACGGCGACTCTGAGGAACCACTAAAAATTGCTCTGTACCATTATTCAAAATATTGTTTACATTATTAATCAATTACAGTCAAACCTGTTTTTATGCGGTAGATAGGGACCGCAGAAAAAAAAACGCACAAAAATAAATATTCACAAACTTCATAAATAGCTATAACAAATAATTTTTCACAACATACTAAAGAAACATTTTTTGTGGAGAGGGACCGCATAAAAAATGTCTCGCTTAGAAAACATGTCAAAGCTTTACGAAATAGCGAGAAAGTGTTGTCCAAACAAAATAAATAATTAAATTACACATGGAAACATTGAAAAAAATTTTAATTTCTCATTTTAAGCATGGAGAAATTTTCAAAATGTACATAATTCAATACAAATGCAGGGTGTCCTGCTGAAATGAGATCAGCAGGATATCTCGGAAGACGTTGTCGCTATCAAGAAAGTGTTCCTACAAAAGTTGTTTGGTATGACGGGCTACATTACGTAGTATTAATTGTTTTCTCATGGGCGGAGTGGTAGAGGACATTTCAAGGTCACCTTGATTTTTTTTAATGTATAGTCCTATTTTTTATACCATAGATCGATAGAGTATCAAATTCTGAGTATAAAAATGTTGACCTTCATATGTCCTAAACCTAAAAGTTAACGAGATATTATCGAAACAATTTTCATTCTTCTTTGGATAATATCTCGTTAACTATTAGGTTTAGGACATATGAAGGTCAACACTTTTATACTCGGAATTTGATACTCTATCGATCTATGGTATAAAAAATAGGACATTACATTTAAAAAAATCAAGGTGACCTTGAAATGTCCTCCACCACTCCACCCACAAGAAAAAAATTAATGCTACGTAATGTAGCCCGTCATACCAAACAACTTTAGTAGGAACACTTTTTCGATAACGACAACATCTTCCGAGATATCCTGCTGATCTCATTGCAGCAGGACACCCTGTATAAGAACATTGAGCATGCCTAATGAAATTGACTGATGCAATAGGTATGAAAATGATACTGATAGAAAAAAAGTGATGTCAACACCGTTACATTGACTTAACCTCGCGGCGAACTTACATATGGCGAATAGAATCTCGATATTCATATACCACACAAAAAAAGTCGCATAAAAAAACCGCACAAAAACAGGTTTGCCTGTACTAAACATTTAGGTATTGTACAAGGTGTTATGCCAATTTCATATCCATAAAATTTCAAAAATCGTGGGGAAATATTCTAGGTCGGAAGAAACGTTTAATTATCGAGTTGAAATATCTCCGAGTGCAGAGGGCCAAAATGTGAGTTCGCTTGAAGCTTCGCAGCACATTGCCTCATAGCAATTTTATTCAAATAAAAGTTTTTGCCCAACTCTGCCTCATAGTGATTGCCTGCGTTGACCTCGAAACACGTCGAATATTTGACTAGTAACAGGTGACACTGATTTCCCTTTATCAAACAGACAGAAGTTTGAAGGGAAGGATCCCGAGTCGATTAGGAATTCCGATATAAAATAAGCAAATGGAACACGCGCAAACGTTAGAAGGTAACGAGACAGAGGTTTTCACAGTGTGGTTACACAAAACGTGGAAACTGTGTACACACAAGTTAGCATCGACATGTCGAAGGTAAACACCGGTTTAGACATATTCCTCTCCTTTCTTTAGACGTGTTCCTCTCCTCCTTTTGTTTTTAATGGAAGACCACCGACGTCGTGTTACGTCGACATTAATGAATTCGCGGCGCGTACCATTGAAACTGCTCGATAATCAGATAAACTTGAATGCCAAGTCGAGGTAACTATTAATATCCCAATAGCTAATGATACCGTTTGATTGATTTCGTTCCTTTAGGCAGTTTTCATAAACTGACGCCAGAGAACGGAACAATGTCCACTGACATGTATTTAGGAAGCTACAGTGGCTCTGAAATATTACAGGCTTGAAATTCAGCTTGTACATACACTTTTTCACGATGTGGTGAGACGTCATAGAACTTCTCTGAAAACATGTTTTCATAGCACGAGTTCCAAAGAATATTAGTTTGGTTAAACTTTCACTGAGGGGACCAAAAATATTCAACTTTTCTTAATGTAATACAGTGCCCGAAATTTCCATAAAGCCACCACGCTTTTTGGTAATATCTTATATTTATTCTGTACTTATGATCAATTTGAGTATGATTTCATTTTAGGCGTATCAAAAACACATATATATCCATTGAAATAATAGAAATAATATTTATTTTAAAAAATAAACGTAAATATATAATTTTACATAAAATAAACTGCGAAATTTCTATAAAGCTACATATTTTTTAAATAAGTAGGTTCAAAATGAACAATAAGTTCTTTCTTATTTCTATATTAATAATTAGTAGAACTGCCATTTCTTCGAATATCTTCGAAAATACGATGGGGCATTGACGAAATCAAACTTTGAAGTGTGTCTTCTTGAATAGATGCCATGCTTCGTTCACCGCTTTCCATAATTCATTAATAGTACTGTGTAGCTCGCAATTGCCATAAACTTCCCTGGCGAGTATCCCCCGAAGATTTTCTATTGGGTTTAAATCTGGGGAATGAGCTGGCCATGTCAAAACCCTGATATTCTTTTGACCTAACCACTGCTTCATGTAATTTGATGTGTGGATGGCAGCGCTTTCGTGCTGATAAATGAAGTTATCGTGTCTAATATCTTCAATAAATGGTATTCAAATTGTGTCTAATAAATCTGTATATTTTTCAGAATTCATTTTAGGAGTAATGCGACAGATTGGTGTCTTGGCGTCAGCTCTAACTGCAGCCCAGATCATTAATGTACCACCACCAAAGTTGCGACTCATTGTTATGTCTTTTTCTTTCCTTAAATCGTGCCATTAATATTTAAAACCATTTGGCCCGTTTAAATTGAATTTCTTTTCATCATAAAAATTAACAAATTCCCATTCTTTGGACCAGGACACGTGTGTTTTTGCAAAATCATGACGAGCCTATTTATGTTCTGCTTTGAGTGCTAGTTTCTGCACCATTTTTGTCCAGTGAAATCGGTTGGAACTTTTTAAAATTTGTTGTACGCGTCTCGTAGTTACTGACAAATCTAATTCAACGCGAAGTTTTGCTGCACTTCTCAATTCTTTTGATGCAGATGTCATTAGCAACGAATGCTGTCTTTTGCTCAGCATTTGATTTCCCCCTTTGGGGAGGTTTTTGCCGTAATCTTTTCCCAAATTGACGTAATTATTTACAACGGTACGTGATCGATTAATTTGTTTTGCACTTATGCGATTAGAACATCCCATATCCCTATAAGCATCAATGGATGCCTTTTCTCCACTGGTCAACAATTGTCCTCGTGGAATTTTACTAATGACAAATTAAAATATAACATTTTACGATTTCAATAAATTTACAGATTTATTTTTACGCAAATCCTTACTCTTCAATTGTAGTTACACTTCTTCTATTGTACCTAGCGGGACTTATTCACTCAGAAATCTAAGCACAAACTTAGTGGCTTTATTGAAATTTCGCACTTATGCTTCGCTTCGTGCAGCAAAAAATGTATACACACCCAAAAGGTGAACATTTCCGAGCAGATACTCCAAGATTTACGATTAGCATCAACTAAATGTAATTGAAGATGAGAAAAAGTAGTAAACTTGACATATTTAAAAAAAAATACGTCGAAATATAGGTGGCTTTATGGAAATTTCGGGCACTGTATTATGCAGTCCGACGAAACAATGATAAAACTGTAAATTCTAGCGCGAGGAATCCAATATGGCAGCGTTCTAACATGTCGAACTTTACAGAAACTTGGATTCCTCGCACTGGAATTTAAAGATTTATCATTATCATAGTATTATATTCGGAACAGTTGCAGATTCCTGGTCCCCCGAGTGAAAGTTCAGAAGGTGAACTGGAATATTAAATAAATTCGGCTGATTTCGTTGATAAAAATCGTTGGGATAATTGTCGGCGGTAGAAGGCTGATACCTGTGTCACGCGGGGGTCTGATATTTCCCTTTGTGTGGCGACTGGTTCGTTCGAAGTCTGGTGGGCAACGCCGCAAGATCAAAGGGGGCCTGGAACGGTCGATCCCGAGGCGATGCTAAGCCGTTAGGCTAAGTCCCCAATTAACTCGCTGACACGAGAATTCGTAGAAAAAACGAGTCCTGGCCGAGATGATCTGGCGTCGGTGTTCGCACGCAAAACAACTCCTTCTTGGAGAGGAGTAGAGGCTGGCTCTCTCTCCGGTAAACCATTTCTCACGCTCGTTCCTCTCCGCATGTATAAAACGCGACCTCCGCAACTCGTTTCGGTCGCGTTCGCTTTAAATCGTGTTTAAATGCCGACGGGGGCTCGCGGGTTTCTCTACACGTGCGGGCCCGAGACGAGCCGAGAACCTCGTCGCCGTTTCATTCATGGGCACCGGCCACCGTCAATGACGCAAGATCCACCGAAGTCTGTATTTGATGACCACACGGTACATAACGCTCGACGTGCCACAACTACATTTCACTTATCATGTATAACCTAACCCACGTGTCCCCCGGACGGGGGGGACACGTCGAAGAAGGGGGGCGTGATACGTGGCGGAGGGAGGGGGCAACTGTAGGAGAGAGAAGGAAGGGAACAAGAAAGGAACAAAGAGACACGTGAAACTCGTTCATGGTTTCATTGTCAGAAATCTTACGGGCAGGCATGATTTTTTCTGATGTTGACCGTGAACAGCAGGAAAAAATGTCGGGAAGAGATTTTGACGAGATAGGTAGTGGAATAGATTTATCTACGACTTTATTTGAAATGCAATTTGCACCGCACAAAACAGGTTGCGCATAAAAACAATTTCTATTTATTTCAGATCCGCAAACGTGCTACTATGTACCACAGGAAATAAGATTCAATTTTATTCCACTTTCTTAAAATTCGTCTGCAAAAATTGAAAATTGCATACACATCCGCAGTCTAGTAATAAAAAATGGAAGCAGTGCCATCTCGACACGAAAAAACGAAATTACTGTTAAGACGCAGACGTTCTTGAAAGGAGAATAACTTTCCGAAGACTTCGATGGCCGCTGTATAAATTATTTATTTCGAACGGACAGGATTTATCATCGGACGAATCTAACAAGAAGGCGAGTAAAACGTGGCTGGATATTGTCGAGCAATTAGAGAGAATTAAATAATGATGAGCACTATTACAAGACTTAAAATTCAGCGATGATCACGTAGTCCACACGCGATGGACAGGAAGTGAGAAAAAGAGAGGCAGGCAACGCTGTTACGGCATCGCGAAATTTGTAGGTGTCCGAAAGGGTTTGACAGTGATGCGAGTACGTCTGGCCAGTTTAATAGTGAGTAGCGACAGGTTTGATCCTGCTTCTGATTAACCCTTTAGCCACGTCGGAGTAATTGCCCCCTTGTGGTCAACGACTTTATTTCGGTTAAATGAGGACGTCCAACCTGTTTGGAAAGTCCGAATAAGTCTCATTGAATACTAAATACGTTTAATAAGTCTAGAAAGTTGTTTCACACAATTGATTTCGAAAACGTTTATTCTGCACGACGATCCACAGTGATCGGAAGAGTGTATCGAACCCACGTTTCCGAAAGGGACTCGAATTCCATCGAGCCCAGTATCTTCCCCACGTGATTGTAGAACGCCAATAAATTTGATTCCGTATCTTATTTACTAGCGCCGCATGTAACGCTGTTCCAAATAGTTTCAACGAAACTGGGATCCGTCAGAGCAGTTTATCGCCACGAAACGTTCTGCTCTTTCGTCACTGACATTGCGGGCTTGAAAATAATCGTGGCTGAAAAGATCAAGAGATCGGAGATCGAGAGAGACAGACAGAGATTCGGCAACCCCTGTTCAACAGGCCCCTTCCGGCATCGATAATTAACGCGATCGTCCGAATATATTACCGTCACGGGGGAAATAAAAACTGCTAACATAGGTACCGCGTTGGCGGCCCTGTGTCAGTCAATTATAGCGCTCCGGTCAAAAACGTGGTCCCGGTAGCTGATCCCAGAATAGTCGAACGGTGAAACGCGACCGGAAGCTGCCCGGTCCCACAAAGTAGCACGTGATAAATGAACTGGAAGAATCGACGGTACACTCAAGGGCTCCGGCGACGTCGACAACGATGGACGGCGATGAATTCTTGTCGTTCTTGTCGTTGACTCGGCTAACGCGTCGCGAAGGAACGCGGCTTTACGTAACAGAAGCGACGATTCCTCCGGTTTCATCGTGGCCAACAGAAAGCGAAGGAACAGAGGCTAGAAACTAGAAAGCCTCGGCCGCCTCGTTACCTCGCAAATCGTGCCAAGGTCTCTCCAGAAGAAACAAAAGTAGTAGACGAGGTGGAAGGTGACCGCGTGCGAATTTTCACGACCCTGTCCGGGAAGCGGTTTACTTCAGCCTGTCTTGCACTGTCGTAAATCCACCGGCGATTATTGCCAATGCTAGCGCCATTCACTGCGAATCTAACTTTCCTTGCGACTTCTAGATTTGATGGTGCAAATATCTGTTACTAGCAGAAATTTCTATGAAAAATTACTCGCAGAGAAAAACAGAATGTAATACGGCATTCCAATGATGGAAGTATCCAAACATTTGTACAATACTGTTCGTCAATCCAATTCGTAAATCCACCGGCGATTATTGCCAAGCCATTCACTGCGAATCTAACTTCCTTGCGACTTCTAGATTTGATGCTCAAATATCTGTTACTAGCAGAAGTTTCTATGAAAAATTACTCGCAGAGAAAAACAGAATGTAATACGACATTCCAATGATGGAAGTATCCAAACATTTGTACAATAGTGTTTGTCAATCCAATTCGTAACTCCACCGGCGACTATTGCCAATGCTAGCGCCATTCACTGCGAATCTAACTTTCCTTACGACTTCTAGATTTGAGATTTGAATGTCCAAATACCTATTATTAGCAGAAATTTCTGTGAAAAATTACAACACATTGTTCGCAGAGAAAAACAGAATGTAATACGACATTCCAATGATGGAAGTTTGAATTACAGCTATCTAGCTAGTCAAGGTGTATCCAAACATTTGCACAATAGTGTTCGTCAAACCAATTCGTAAATCCACCGGCGATTATTGCCAATGCTAGCGCCATTTACTGCGAATCTAACTTTCCTTGCGACTTCTAGATTTGATGCTCAAATATCTGTTAATAGCAGAAGTTTCTATGAAAAATTACTCGCAGAGAAAAACAGAATGTAATACGACATTCCCATAATGGAAGTATCCAAACATTTGTACAATAGCGTTCGTTAATCCAATTCGTAAATCCACCGGCGACTATTGCCATTGCTAGCGCCATTGACTGCGAATGTAATTTTCCTTACGACTTCTAAATATGAGATTTGAAGGTCCAAATACCTATTATTAGCAGGAATTTCTGTGAAAAATTACAACACATTGTTCGCAGAGAAAAACAGAATGTAATACGACATTCCAATGATGGAAGTTTGAATTACAGCTATCTAGCTAGTCAAGGTGTATCCAAACATTTGCACAATAGTGTTCGTCAAACCAATTCGTAAATCCACCGGCGATTATTGCCAATGCTAGCGCCATTTACTGCGAATGTAACTTTCCTTGCGACTTCTAGATTGGATGGTTCAAACATCTGTTATTAGCAGAAATTTCTATGAAAAATTACAACACAGTGTTCACAGAGAAGAACAGAATGTAATACGACATTCCAATGATGGAAGTTTGAATTACAGCTATCTAGCCAGTCAAGGTGTATCCAAACATTTGTACAATAGTGTTCGTCAATCCAATTCGTAAATCCACCGGCGATTATTGCCAATGCTAGCGCCATTCACTGCGAATCTAACTTTCCTTGCGACTTCTAGATTTGATGCTCAAATATCTGTTACTAGCAGAAGTTTCTATGAAAAATTACTCGCAGAGAAAAACAGAATGTAATACGACATTCCAATAATGGAAGTTTGAATTACAGCTATCTAGCTACGCAAGGTGTATCCAGACATTTGTACAATAGCGTACGTCAAGGTTACGATCGAAACGTAACTGAACGTAACGTAACCTGATGATGAAATATAGCTGCCAATATTAATTAACATATTAACACACACACACATACCACTTTCTTCTCGCACAAGCCACAGGGACACGTAATGTCACGAAGGTGCTGCCAAAAGACAAAGCAGGATGTTTGCGTATCAACATAGTGGGCGTTCCTCTAATCTGCATTTTCCTGTGTGTCACGCATTGTTGATTTAGGATTCAGTAGCGTATTAGTGATCCTCAGACGAGCCTGTAACGGTGCATGGGGATCATAATGCCACATTAGATGCGCATGTCAATTCACAATGTTGCAGCTCATGAATCTATAGTACGTCGAGCTTTCTTGTTTTATTATTTCTAATAAACTATACGTATTAAGATTGTAACTGGTTTTGCAAATTTACAATTTTACAGTCCTAGGAAGTCATAGAAAGTATACGTGTATTATTAAGTGGCTGCATAATTATCTGTGATAATAATTTCAGTGGATTAAAAGTCATTTGAAAACGTATCGAACTTTGCTGTATTTTATTTACTATTTTTTTGAAATTTTTATAGTTGAAGATTAAGGGAAGAAATAACATTCGATTTAGTTTTTATTTTTGGCAAACGACGCAGACAATTTTTATTTTGCAAAAAGATCGTAGGATAGTAGATAGTAGAAAAGATAGTAGGTGATAAAATTTAACAAGTTGTAAATTACAATGCTGGTGCATATTCATACATTCTTTGGCAGTGCGATTTATACGATATGCAAACATTATTACTGCTGAACAACCTTTTCACCACGCTTATATTAGCTTGCCGAGTTGCAGTTGTATGCGTCAAATCTTGTAATTCAATTTTAAACCACTTCCCGATGAACTAGAGACTTGGTACTTTAAACATATCTCAGAACTGGATGACAATGTAATATTAAAAAACGAATTTGAAAAAAAAACAGTGCGTCTAGGAGAAAAAAATGTTTATAGTAACCGTCACAACTCGCCGCGCGACGCTCAGTAATACATCATCGCGTTCAGCGATCCCCACTCCGCGCGCCAGTGCTCCCTACTCCACTACGTGTTCCCACTCCACTTCGCACCGGAGGAGCTCAGTGTGGTTGTGATGTTCCGTTCATTCAGTTCCATTTCGGACAATTTCGGACTCCATCAAGAGACGTCGTCTGTTGGAGTCATCTCCTCATTCTATTTCGCGTATTTCCATATCTTGCGTTTCTATATCTTATTATTACTATTTCATACCAGTATTACTATATTTTGCGTTCCTTTTAAAAAAGACTAAAAAGTAGATAATAAAAAAATATATAAAAGAACTTTTTAAAAACCACGCTTATATTAAAATGCACTAAAAAGGAGAAAATAATTTTTTTAGGCATTAGTGACTACAAATAAAAGCGTGGAGCGCCCACGAAGATTACGTCAATATAGTTTAGCGCTCCACGCTTTTCTTTATAGTCACTAATGCCTAAAAAAATTATTTTCTCCTTTTTAGTGCATTTTAATATAAGCGTGGTTTTTAAACAGTTTTTTTAATATATTTTTTAAGTTAAGATTCCCTCCAGTTGCTTTTGGACGTTTGCATGTTTCTGGCTGGGCCCAATGTGAAAGCCTGCCTTCATATTCTCTCGTTTCTAAAAACCTGTAACCTGTGTGTTTAAGGGAAACCAAATATGGGAAAAATAGTGGAATACCCTTATGTTTAGTTTGTAGAAGTTACTCGTTCTATATACTCCATCTATGTTTATACCTAATGTTGTAATAAATCTCTTCTGAGATTTTCTCAATAAACGTAAAAATAGAAATTGTAATTTCGGCGCACAGGTTCGATCCTATGTTACTAGTTAATCTAAGCAGTTTTAAAAAAATTAGTAATTCGACGTTTCGGTCTAGATTAAGACCATCTTCAAGAATATAATTGCGTCTGTAAAAATTAATGTGAGAAAAATTTTAATTTCCGTGTTGAAATGCAAAAAGAGAAATAAATGAGAAATTGTCATAATAACAGTTAATATAAACTTACTTGCTTAGTAACGTTTATTATAATATTATAACGTTTGTAATCCATCTTACTATGTATCATGCCGGCACATGGTCAACAAGTGTTTCTTGAAATGTTAAATTTAAATTAAATTTGTTACTAAGCAAGTAAGTTTATATTAACTGTTATTATGACAATTTCTCATTTATTTCTCTTTTTGCATTTCAACACGGAAATAAAAATTTTTCTCACATTAATTTTTACAGACGCAATTATATTCTTGAAGATGGTCTTAATCTAGACCGAAACGTCGAATTACTAATTTGTAAAACTGCTTAGATTAACTAGTAACATAGGATCGAACCTGTGCGCCGAAATTACAATTTCTATTTAAAATTTGGCGATCGAGATTAAACAAAACATAAACGAAAAAATATTCATAATCCAGTATTTACTATTTCTATTTACAGTGACTCCTGTTAGAGTTCGGATACTTTTAAAAGGCCCGGGGTCCAGATCGACCCAAGTTCCGCGATCCGAAGGTCGAGTCAGCTTTCAGCTCGGACATCGAAACGATTTTTTTCGGAGGGGCTCAGGTATTCGTCGGATCCATTGGCCGTTCAATGATAGGTTCGCCCGTGCGATCCAGCGAAAATTATAATGTCAAGGTTAACGTGATATCGTACTTGGAGGATCTGGCACGTGATTTCTACGAAACGGTGCTGTGTCTCGCCTACAAAGGAAGAATCGAAGCGTTCACACCCACGCGTGTGCGTATTGTCGCTCGTGTACACTGCGCAAGTGCGTGTATGTTTACCAAATCAGGATTAGTCAGGAAAGCCGTTGACTTTTTCACCTTCAGACGAGATCATTGATTCGAGGAAAGGTCGGTGCAGACGTTTCGACGGTGGTTCAAAAAAAATGCAATCGTGTATGCACGGCCGACACGATAAATCTAAATTTATCTTGAACGCATCTACGCCCGGGGAACAAAAAAAAAATCGCACGATAAATGACGCAGCACGAAGTTAGGCAGATTGCGTATCTCTCACTCTCTGGACCGGACGAAACTGAATACGGAGTTGTAATAGGATTGAAGGAGTTCTTATGCGGTTTTTTGCTTTTCCATAAAAAAGTAACCGTGTCTGGAGTGTAACTGACTTTTGATTAATTTACGTATTAATTTCGAGGTTCAACAGAGGTGTAGTCAATGTGTGCCCCGGCACGTTTCTCTATCCGTTTCTTTCATATTAATAGGCAGAACAGTTTGCCAATGAATATTCGATGGCACACCGCGAGGGATTGTAACGAGCGGAACTCCATGATCTTTTTCGTAATTTTCTGCTCGACGGACAAATCTCTGACGACTTGTTCGTTAAAGGTGCCTAATTTCAGCTGAGTTATTCAGGAAATCATGGATAGGCGCGCCGCTTATCTCGCTTACCGCTTACCAACAGAGTCTGACATGAGAAAGTAACGGACAGCAAATTTATCGAACGTTGCGTGTTATTTAAAAGATTTTATAAATCGACTGCGTGTATTTATATATTTGTGGCTAATGAGAGGCTTGGTAAATTGATACCCGCGAGATTCTACGAAATTTATTCTATTTTCTACGCGGCATGAAATATTCTCTACCTCGAGAATAAACATAAGCAACTTCTTGACGAACTGAAAATTTTTATAAAAATTCATATTTCCTAATCAGCTTCTTAAATTTTTGGTTCATTAAATAAATTACTTCGTTCCCGTGGAATTTGAACGGCTACCGACGCGGCGGACAGGGTTATTAGCGTGCCGATATCGTAAGAATCCGCAAAAATGCTCGAAAAAGAAAGGACTTGTCCGACTTGACTCGCATATCCGACATTTTCTAAGGACTAAACGCGTTGCGTCGTGCGCCCCGTGTAATTTGCAGAAATGATTTTCGTGGAAAATCAGAGCATGCCGACGGCGTCGACGTAGTTTTCGTGAGAATATACAGGGGCGTTTCGCGTCGATTCTCAGGTCGGCAAAAACGGCCGGGCTAAGAGAACAGAATAAAAAGGTAGACAAACGTATTCAAAAAAATTGCCGGCCATCAGGAGCCGGAAACCCTCCAGGTCCCGATAAACACTTGAGACGCGCACCGACTAACTTTCGACACTAATGACACGCTTTCGGCTCGTTTCGTGCAGCAAATTCGATAGTCTTTAATTAACATGAAAATATCTTCGCGAATATGCATCGGCTTCCTATCGGCAGTGGCGTTAGTCGCGTGAGACGTTCAACGCATTATAATAAAAACATAATTCCTTCGGTCTGAAATATTTTTGCGTGACACAGCGTCTGTAAAACCGAAGACACTTCTTTGGTTGGAAATAATACAAAATGAAACGTTTGTAAAAGCACTGAAAAATTATTCTGGTGTTTGAACCTTCCCCTTTTCAACGAGGAGCGTTCACAATGATTTCTCTGCTGTAGTTAACGACTCGAAGCAGTCGAATGAAATATTTTTCGGTAGAATCCCACGGGAGTGCCATCGAAGCCGCAACAGGGGGGAAAAGCAACACCACAAAACCGATCCAATTAGGGCCCCCAAATCGTGCGGTATGATCACTCATTGGAAAGTCATGATAACCGGAATTCTCATGCAAGCCACGAAACGAATCGTCGGAAAATGAAACGGCGAAATGAAAACAGGTGGTTCCTCATTTCTGTCCTGATAGGGATCTGTTGGTCTCGACAAAGAGGAGACAGGGGCCTTTTTAATGACGTCGAGGCGAAATAGAACGAGAAGCACGCAGCTAGGGGGCCTTCCATGGGAATGCTAAGGCGCGTTCTCATCAATGCACGCTGAACCGATTCTCTATTTTCGGCGGCAGCTCTCTGCGAACCCGCTAGCCCACGATTCCTCGATCAAAGGGGCGTTACGGATACTACTAGAAATTCGTGATGGTGTGTTCGTGAGACCCGAGCCGCGCCGAACCTAGATCGAGCCAACCTTGGCATTATACTTCACCGTGCTTGATTTTATTTTCAACGAAACGCAACGTTGGAACAATAGGAAATACCGTTCGCTCCGTTCGCGATTTTTGCACGAGCGGACGGCTATTGTTTAAACGGAATTTCTCGTGTACCAAGCTCAACAAATCGACCCGTGTTTTATACAAATTAGTACAACATTTAAAACATGTACTCTAAAAATTTTGAAGTTACCGTTGTCTTCTGAATAGAGGAATGGATACTCTTCCTCCTACATGCGATAACCTCGTTAATGAACATCGTAATTATGTTCTACAAGTTCATAATAAAGCGCGCGTAACCCTCACATAACACGGCAGTTAAGTTCCAGCAATGTCTCGTGTAACACGAAACCCTGTTACATGAGACTAAAAACGAATGCAGAATGAGAGGTTACGTTTCAAAGACTAACAAAAGCACACTTAATCTTCTTCATCGCAGTTGCACAATAACATCGACTTGCAAACGCTCCTCCATGGTATTTATTATAGATTTCGCGTATCTTCGTCGAGCAATCAATGGCCCGAGTTCGTAACGCATTCGCTGCTGAATAAAAATGCCTGACAATCGAAATAATTCATTCAATGAAATCAAAACCGAAGCGTCAAGATTTATTATACACATCATTTCGAATGTCTCCGCGTACTGGCTAACTTGCAACCACGTGTCAAACATTTGTTATTTCAACATTCTAGCGATTAGATTACAAATGTTTATCCAAACTCTGATTTTTACGAGCAAATGTCAACAGCCTGCAACTTAGCAAGTTTTCACTTCCTGGAGAAATCATTTTTATGAAAAAACAAGTTTGTAGAAAATTCGCAGTTGACAAGAGTAAACAAGCGGAAATTCATTCACTCGATACGTAGAAGTTAAATACACTGACATTATCGTCAATGTTCTCGAAAATCTTATTTAAAAAAAGTTCTTTGCAGTGAAGTGGAGCGCACGTGTCGAATGATTTATCGCCGAAGTATTTTCGGGAAGCCAAGTTTGTTGTTTCAGAAAAGATTCGGAAAAATATGAGCTTGGGTGAAATGCAAAATATGTAGACACAATATCGTATCTTACAATATTCCAAATAAAAGTACTGTCTAACGTCACGGAATATAATAGTGTTCGTGAATCATGATGAAATATAGCTCAGCATATACGAAAATCTTAATAGCGATTCGTAATATACTGCGTGCAATCGAGTTGGCTTAGGTCATCAAGATATTCGATTATTTGCAAGACTCGTTTTCAACCTGCCGTTTATGAATGCACTCTTATCGCCATTCAGCGAACCTGCCAATTCGAAGTTATTTCCCTGCAGTGTCAGATATCTCGAAATTCAGACGTCAGTGTTTCCATGACGATGATCGAAAATCGAGACGGAGACGTTTCGCAGACATGCGTAATCCTGTAACAATCCCGCTACGCCTCAATATGAATCAACTTAGTAGACAGATATTTCAACGGCGCGTCACCGCAATGTTACGGAGCCGAAAATACGGAACGCTGCACAGTGGGATATTTGGTCTGAAAAAATGGAAAAAAGTCGATTTCTAAATTTTTGCGTATGTCATACAATTTTTGTCGTCCGCCGCACAGTGGAACTTTTCGTCCAAATCGGAGACAAAATCAAAGAACTTTCGATAGAAATGAGGTAGAGCGATGAAATTTTTTTTAAATTATAGCTGGAACTTGGCAGAATATGGGAAAAATAGGGAGATTATGGTACGAACGTTTTATAAACTTGAGAAAATTCGTTAAACTCTCACAATTTCAAGAAAATTGCGGTTTTTTCAATAACACGGGCGGAAAAATTTTTTTTTAACATGCTGCACATAATTTCCTGTAGATTTTTTCACGCTGGTTTTAAATCTGGTCTCAAAATTTGTCTACGACCTCAGGATTTTACAAGAAATCGATTTTTTTGAACGAATTGTTTAACGAATTTTCTCAAGGTTATAAATCGTTCGTACCATAATCTTCCTATTTTTCCCATATTCTGCCAAGTTTTAGCTTTAATTTAAAAAAAATTTCATCGCTCTACCTCATTTCTATCGAAAGTTCTTTGATTTTGTCTCCGATTTGGACGAAAAGTTCCACTGTTCGCCGTAGTTAAAGGTCTGAAGAGTAAAGCTGCAATATTGTTTCTCCTATTTGTACACCCGTGAAGTAATAAACTTCAACGCTTTGCGTTCTTAAACAGTCTCTAAAACAGCATCCAATCATTGGCGATTTTCAAGTGTTTTAAGAAAAATTGTGTAAATTCTTGTACCACAAAAGTTGTTCAGGAAGATATACAGAGCACTTTCGCACAGATTTCATTTTGTTATCCTCTAAATTAGTATAGTTATTAATATTTGAACATTGCCAATAATTCTGTAAGTTCTTTTACGATTACAAATATTTATTGACGATTTTGTTATATTTCTGTGTCAGTCTGCGTGCTCTTTTTAGTCTCATTACATTTGGTAAAGATTTGTGATTAGAAGCCGACAAAGTTTGATTCCGGATATGTCCGGATTCAAATTTTATAGCTAATTTAGTATTAAGCATTTCGTTCGGCTACGCTTGACCTCAAATGAAGAAGAAACATCATCCGAGGAAGAAATTTCTGATGTATTTTCGGATGAAAATTAATGGTAAAATGTATTTTGGATTTCATAATGTTGTAGCTGATCTTAAGACGTATCCAACGATATATAATATTATAGCCTTGCGCCTATAAATAACGTTAAAATAGATTTTTCCACTTTTTCAGGCCAAATACCCCATTGTGCGCTGGAAACCGTGGAAATCTTTCTATTTTACCACGTTTTTAACTTCCCGATTTTATAGGGAAGTTATTGTAATTATTTATTTAGTCACACGGATTTTATTAACGTACGCAATCTAGTAAAAAGAGTGTTCCAAACTTCACGCAAGATTCGTCAAGATTTTGTGCCATTTGTGCGGTAAAGTGTTGCCAACGGAAAAAAAGTGTTACACGAAAGAACAACGCGTTTTCATTGTTGAGCAATATTTTAAATATAATGACAGCCCGAGAAACAATTCAATTACTGCCGAGTCATTTCCTGGTCGTGTAATTTCCCGTTTTGGCGATCAGAATTGGCCGCCAAGATCATGCGATTTAACGCCGTCGGACTTTTTTCTTTGGGGTTTTTTGAAGTCTAAGGTTTATGCCAACAAGCCCACGACCACCCACGCCTTGAAGGAGGAAATTGAGCGCTGTATCAACGAAATTTAGCCATATTTATGCAAAACGATTATGGAAAATTTCGACAATAGAGTGCGTATGTGCCAGCAAAGCCGTGGAGGCCATTTACCCGATATGCTATTCCATACATAACCCTATACTAAAATTATTTAGAATATCGATCGTAAATGTTAATTCAGTTCGAAAATGTTTTCGGCGCTAACGTTTCGATCATTAATACAATTAATAAAGATGTAAATCTTTTGCAAAATTGCTGTATTGTATTAATAATCGAAACGTTAGCGCCGAAAACATTTTCAAACTGAAATAACCCTACACTGTATACTTTATGAATTAATAAAAAATTCACAATTTTTAATGAAGAACCTGTGTTTTCTCTCAAAAATACTTCTTGCGTGAATTTTGGGACACCCTTTATAATTAGGATGGATATTTAAGATGTACAAGAAAAAATTCTGTGCTATTAATGTACACTACATTTTAAGGAACACGTAGAACAGCTCTAGAACAACGATAAACTAAATAGACGTAATGTGCAATATAAATAGTACAGTTTACGTCGTCAGTCCAAAAAGACGATGACTGTCCGCATAAATTTTTCGCTCGATAGTCAGGCGAACGATAAGAATAGCATTATGGTTAGAAACCAGGTTGATAGTCAAATAATCTCACATTTTACCGCAAGACGTATCGAGCATGACATCAAATTCTATCGTTATAGGCTTCGTTTGTCCCGATTAAATAGCCGAAAATATTACATCCTCCGGAAATTTCGTTTCCTGCGTTTTTGTCATCCTTTTAGATTAGATTGATTTTTATTTTTCTAATTAACTCCTATTCCATTCAGTTGGTTCGCCAGTCCTCCGGCTTTGTTGTTTGTATTTTCTGCACAGATGTAACGAGTACGGTGGTTTCGGGCAGTGTGGTATGCGTGGCATTTCCGACAACTCATATGGCAGTAGAAGAACGAGGGATCAAATAAAGGGGAGAAGGATGCATACGAGACAAGGAGCTTTTTATTCGGGTCGAATTCGACTCGCGAACTCGTGAAACCGACCACGTGAAGCGTATCGTCGATGTGAAGAAGAAATATAGCGCTAACTTCTTTTTCTTCCCCCTCTCGAGGAAACTGCGGATTCAGTGAATATTTTCGAATCTGCCATTCGGAAATTGTTCTCCTTTCCAATCGTACTACGTGTTTACAGAAATATCATTTTTCACACTTTCTGCAGTGATTCAATAGACTGTTCGTTCCACTCGATTGGACATCGTTATCGAGGGAAAGCAGGAAAAAATTACGTAATAACTGAGCTAGCGAATAACAGTTGCTGGCACAGATCTCAGGAAACGCGGTTTCCCTCGTGAGTAATGGAACGATAAATACCAGTCAGGAAACTATCCAACTTTTAGTTTTAAACTCACCACGCGGTATTGTTCAAAAGGTATACCAGATATTGCAACAGGAACTCGCGAGCCAACTTCTGGAGCGAATAGAATCTTTGTCGAGGAACGTATCAGAATAATTAATGTCAAAATGAAACTAATTTGTCCGGATCACGACGAGGCGCCCTTCAACGTCGAGATACCGATAAAACGGATTCCTGAACTAGATATCTCCATTAACAACTAAAAGCTCTAATGGAGACGTCAGATCGAGAGTAACAGGTTCATGAGCGAGTAAGAAACAGCACCGGTCGTAGCCCTTATAATTGCTTTATTAATAGCGTCGGAGTCCGCGTTAAGAACTCGTTCGGACTATGACCGCGGCACCCTGGGAGGCTAAGTCTAATTTTAAAAGGCGCCATCCATGCTAAATTTCGGTGGCGTTTACGTGGAACCGACAGCCCGGAATGATCGGTCGCGAGATCTTCGGTTTCACGCGCCGACACCACGTGCGCGTCCCCAGGGACGCATTGTCACACTAGCAGACCCTAGACTGAACTACCAATCACTGTAAATCTTCTTTTTTACTGTGACATTTGGCTTCTCTCGTGTGCACAGCAGCCTCGTGAAATCACTATTCGGAAAACACACTGTCAGATTGAAATACGTAAATACAGTGCCCGAAATTTCCATAAAGCCACCTATATTTCGACGTATTTTTTTTTTAATATGTCAAGTTTACTACTTTTTCTCATCTACAATTATATTTAGTTGATGCTAATCGTAAATCTACGAGTATCTGCTCGGAAATTTTCACCTTTTGGGTGTGTATACATTTTTTGCTGCACGAAGCGAAGCATAAGTGCGAAATTTCAATAAAGCCACTAAGTTTGTGCTTAGATTTCTGAGTGAATAAGTCCCGCTAGGTACAATAGAAGAAGTGTAACTACAATTGAAGAGTAAGAATTTGCGTAAAAATAGATCTGTAAATTTATTGAAATCGTAAAATGTTATATTTTAATTTCTCATTAGTAAAATGCCACGAGGACAATCGTTGACCAGTGGAGAAAAGGCATCCATTGATGCTTATAGGGATATGGGATGTTCTAATCGCATAAGTGCAAAAAAAATTAATCGATCACGTACCGTTGTAAATAATTACGTCAATTTGGGAAAAGATTACGGCAAAAACCTCCCCAAAGGGGGAAATCAAATGCTGAGCAAGAGACAGCATTCGTTGTTAATGACATCTGCATCAAAAGAATTGAGAAGTGCAGCACAACTTCGCGTTGAATTAGATTTGTCAGTAACTACGAGACGCGTACAAGAAATTTTAAAAAGTTCCAACCGATTTCACTGGACAAAAGTGGTGCAGAAACTAGCACTCAAAGCAGAACATAAATAGGCTCGTCTTGATTTTGCAAAAATACACATGTCCTGGTCCAAAGAATGGGAATTTGTAAATTTTTATGATGAAAAGAAATTCAATTTAAACGGGTCAGATGGTTTTAAATATTAATGGCACGATTTAAGGAAAGAGAAAGACATAACAATGAGTCGCAACTTTGGTGGTGGTACATTAATGATCTAGGCTGCAGTTAGAGCTGACGCCAAGACACCAATCTGTCGCATTACTCCTAAAATGAATTCTGAAAAATATACAGATTTATTAGACACAATTTGAATACCATTTATTGAAGATATTAGACACGATAACTTCATTTATCAGCACGAAAGAGCTGCCATCCACACATCAAATTACATGAAGCAGTGGTTAGGCCAAAAGAATATCAGGGTTTTGACATGGCCAGCTCATTCCCCAGATTTAAACCCAATAGAAAATCTTCGGGGGATACTCGCAAGGGAAGTTTATGGCAATTGCGAGCTACACAGTACTATTAATGAATTATGGAAAGCGGTGAACGAAGCATGGCATCTATTCAAGAAGACACACTTCAAAGTTTGATTTCGTCAATGCCCCATCGTATTTTCGAAGATATTCGAAGAAATGGCAGTTCTACTAATTATTAATATAGAAATAAGAAAGAACTTATTGTTCATTTTGAACCTACTTATTTAAAAAATATGTGGCTTTATAGAAATTTTGCAGTTTATTTTATGTAAAATTATATATTTACGTTTATTTTTTAAAATAAATATTATTTCTATTATTTCAATCGATATATATGTGCTTTGATACGCCTAAAATGAAATCATACTCAAATTGATCATAAGTACAGAATAATTATAAGATATTACCAAAAAACGTGGTGGCTTTAAGGAAATTTCGGGCACTGTATTACACGAGTAGGGCTGTACCTAAAGTTGTAAATAATTATAGCACTAGTGCCCGCAGCAATAGGCGACTAGATATTTTTCACGAACCAACAATAGGACACCTCATCAATCAGTCCGAAGTTGTTTTCTTGGAATGACTGCTGGGGACAACTGGACACCATCAGATGATTCGTCGTCTAACAATAAAGGACTTTGGACCGTTTGAAAGACCTGATCGATGAGTCATGTGAACACATCACTGCGGGATGTAGGAAATTATTTTTAACACAGCGAGTAACAGTCTGTTGCACAAGTTGCAGATTGTTTCATTCATCTTCTTGAAACAGGACCCAAGCCAAAAGTGAATCTTTAGATTCTTTTAAATTGGTTAATACTTTTCTTATAACTATGATATTCTACGAATAATCATCAAACAGCTTCTCTTTATATAACAGTTCATGAAAGACGCAGCACTGCAACTGCTAAACCTCGGCAATTAACAACGGCGAAAGAGAAAACATTTCTGTTTTTATGGCAGAGCGTTAATCCTCGTTCTCTCCTAGCGATCGCGATTTCAACGCTCGTTTTGCATTTCGCAATTGGTTCCTCGCGTTGTATACCAGTTTTCCGGCAACAAGATAATTGCAGAGACGCATAATTGCGCCGGCATTCTGTCGGTGAAATGGCCAGGAAGCAGTCCTGGTATTGAGTACCTCGGTAGCGGAAGGTTTAATATACTTTTCGGCTGATGTTTACGAGAGCGATACGGGAAAAGGATGGCATTAAAACCGTTTCGTTACGAATGAAATACGCGAGGACAAAGAATCCACGGGGTGAAGCGAATATTATTTTTTCGCGACGCTCCGTGGCTTGAAGTGCGCGAAAATTATGTTCATAGTGTGTAGAATGAGAGAAATGGATTTCTCTTGACGTCGCGACGAA
Organism: Lasioglossum pauxillum; assembly: GCA_933228785.1. Taxonomy (NCBI): domain Eukaryota; kingdom Metazoa; phylum Arthropoda; class Insecta; order Hymenoptera; family Halictidae; genus Lasioglossum; species Lasioglossum pauxillum. The sequence goes on from OW121706.1 coordinate 37,944,981, forward strand.
AGGAAACGGATGGGCGATCGCACATTTATAAATCATTGTCTCCGTTTTCCGAGAACGGCTCCAGTGAAATTGAATAATTGTTTCGTTGGCTCTTTAGTGTTAAATTGATATAATAGCTTAAAATCTATATTGTCAGATACGATCTTATCTGCGAGTATTTACCAAGTTCTGTTTGAGTGGTAAAGTGTTTTGTCGTTCAGATTGGCAATGAGCGGTGATTGATAAGGCACAATGCGAAGAAAAGTACATTTATGAGTGAAATCAATTCTTTCAGATTTTTGTAAACTCCCCGTTTCACAGTGGGTGATGAGATAAAATGAAAATAGTACAATGAATCTGAAATTTCATATCAATGAAATTCCTCGTTTGAAACTGGAAGACTGTAGTAAGATAAGACAAAATTGATGAAGATGAATGAAGATTAAGAAACTGCGATACCACTCGAACAATACAGTGATGCGTAAATTACAGACTTCATTCATTTATTTCATAATTCCTACTTTATTATACCTAGAAAAAGATCCTTGCGGAAATGTGATAAGGTGAAGTGGGGTAAGTCCGTCCTAGTTTTTGCAAAGTTGGACTTTAAACTGCTGTATTTTCAGTCTGGTATGTAAAAACTTCACGTTCTCGGTATCAAACTCTTGCCACAGTTATTACTGATGAATTAGTATTACGTAGGATTCTAAATCTGCTTGAAAATTATCATTTTGATAGGATATTGTACAAAGTGTCAACTAGGACGCACTTGCCCCGAAAATGGGGCAAGTCCGTCTCTGAGAGTTAAAAATGTTTTCGAACCTTGTTTCAAGTGCTACGGGACAAGAAAAGAATTATTATCAAGCCTGCTACAAAATGCTTTTTATTGCATTAAATATATTGTTTAATTTTATAGTTATCCATTTTTAAACAAACATGTACTTTTATGCTGAAATATAAAAGGGGATACAGTGATATTAAAACAAAGTTTAAAAATGCTTTCGAATCTTGTTTCAAAATGCCTTTTATTACAGTAAATATATTGTTTAGTTTTACAGTAATCCATACAGTACGGACTTACCCCACCGTGATAGTACGGACTTGCCCCGTGTAGTAATATTTACGGGGCAAGATCATCTTAGTGTCTTTCTCAATAAATTAAAAAAAATACAATAAAAAGGGTTCATTTAATGTAAACCTACATCAATATTTGTTGTACTTACCTAAAATAACAACACAGAATATACTAATAACTTGTAAACTATTGCACGTTCAGGGTAACCTCAAAGTTGTACGTGTACCTCACACGTGACTGTTTGGCATTGGTTGATTTAAGCGAGGAAAACACCTTTATTCTTGAGTGAAATCTATGTAGAATACTTCATACTAACTTATACTGCATTAATAAATACAAGCTAGAGAAATTTCGTTCATAGTATAATAAAAATAACCAATTAACGAATTTGCCCCGTAGACGGACTTACCCCACTCCACCTTACGTATACAAAGATGATAGAAACGAATGGTGAAACACACATTATGTTTAACGACATTACTTTCTCGCTGTAATGATAGTTCAACCACAGACTGAATTATAAATTTCGCCTCGTAATTCAACATTTCATTCTATGCAATTAGCATTCATCGAATCACTTCTTCTAAGTGCATTGTATTTAAATTAGAGTTTTATGGATATTCATAATTTGATGGTTTATACAAATTGCTTTATTGCCAACGTTATGTGTGGTCAGCACAATTTCACATTTTAAAAAAATGGAAGTGCTGAGTCCGCTTTTAACCCTTTGCACTCCGCGCTATTTTAACTGGAAAATTAAACATTTCTTCCGATCTAGAATACTTCCATTCCCTATGATTTTTGAAATTGTATGGATATGAAATTGGTAGAATACCTCATACAATACCTAAATGTTTAGTAATTGATTAGATACCGATATATTTAATAATGTAAACAATATTTTGAATAATGATACAACAATTTCTAGTGGTGCCTCAGAGGGGACAGCGGAGTACAAAGGGTTAAAAACGTAAGACCGATTTAAAGAGTGTTTGAACAATCACATGAGTCACTGTAACAATTCTCATTTTTCTTCTTCTGTCTTCACAGAAACAAATGTGTCTACGAGCGCGTTATCATGTTCCCTGCAGAGTTAATAAGTCATACTATTGATACTAGATGATAACGCAGCCGTGTTATCAGAGCACGTGCCGCGATTATGAAAAATGGAAACGAGTCACTGAAATTCGGACGATGCAGTTCATGATTGAGTGCGCGCATATTTAGTGGAGCATTATCGAGCACTTTATAGAGCAACGCGGTCATGCGTGGTCGTGCAGTCCAACAAATACCTGTGGTGACGCGAAAATAAAGCCGGTAGTTTGCGAAGGCGTGACGTCGCCAGCAGGAAGTGACAACATATCCTCGTTGCGTATCCTAGCAAGTGAACGTGTACGCCGAATGCGACAGGTGGTGTTCGCGTGGTAGCATCAGGGATTTTATTGTACGCTGAAATGTCATTATTCGCGTGGGAATGATTAAATGGGTCAATGTATTTGTAAACATTTTCGCATGATGCTGATGGCACACGGACAAACTCACGTCGTATTACGGTTTCAAAATAAACACGGCATTGAACGGCCGTAAAGGGACCAGAGATCTCACAGGAAATAAATGCCCTGGATTTCTTTACAGCAGGACAGTTCAATAGTATCTTTTTATCCTTCCACTGGGTACGATAATATTAATCACTCACGCGACCAGTTTATTTTGACAGTATTAACACTTCCGAGTAATAAATGCGACAAGATTGAGGTTCATTCTTTTGAGGAAATCACACAGTGAGTCTGAAAGTGTCCATAAATGCCCTGAACGGAATCAACTAATTTTTATTAAACATTTTAATATAGCTACTTTTTATGTTGGAGAAATAATTAGCTCTTTTTGGAAAAAGAATCCACTTTCGAAAGCGGATTAAAAAAGCTTCATTAATAGATGCGGATTTCACTAGAAACCAAAAATTGAAGTCAATTAGTGGGCGCGCGTTTTTACGGCCATCGTAAAAACGAATATTGTTTTGAGAGAAAACGCGTTTAAAGTTCAGTAAACATCGAATTGCCACATCAGATTCGGTTTTATGATTCGATTGATTAATGAGATACTCAATTACTAATTTCATTGAGAATAAATAGTATATTTTACTCTATATTTGTAAATAGAAAATTTATTATTGCGCACAAGATAATTTCCCCAAATTGGATCGCCAATAATTAATGTTTCAACGGATTAAATGTATTCCCAGGATAAATTTCGCTACTGTCCATTATCCGACTGTTACCAGTGACGTGAGCTGAATTTAATCCTGAAATATACTCGCAGTAGAATCAGACAGTGCTTACGAGAATATCCCTTGAAGCTGTCTGCTTCTACTGCGAGCATATTTCAGGATTAAATTCTATGTGTGCACGTACAAAACCCTCTTCCGCATCGACATTGCATTATGATGCGTGTGTACAATACATATTTTCTGGGCCGGCGCATAAATCCGCAACTAGCGAGCGATTTTTCAAACAATATGTGCAAGCCTCCGCTGCGAGGGAGTTGAGCGATGAGTGATCTGTACGAAAGATTTATCGAGTCGTTCAGAAAGTCTTACAATGTCTATTCTTTCAATTAGACAAATTGATTTTCTAGTAAAAAAAACTGTTACTCGCTAAAAACTGCAGTCTGAGGCTGCCGTGAAAACGTTTGAAGTCTAAAGTTTAAATAAAAAAAAACAGGCCCATACTGACCAATAACGTTTCACCTTGGAGCGTGACGGATCAGACTCGTCCACTGGCCAGCAATTGTGTACGCGTTGCGCCTAAAGAAGTTTTCACTTGAAAATAAAAACATTGGAGCGAGGAATGGTGAAAATCACGCCTGTCAGAAAGAAGAAAGCACCATCACCCGAGGTGATAATGACCTATCAAGGAGAGCCGAGGTGCTCAGCCAATCGACAAGCAGCGACGACAAACGCGTGCATCTCGCCGACTGACAGTGCATGGCGAACCAGTAGCAGCGGCATTTCAGCAGCGGGAGCAACCTGTTCTCCGAACGAATTCAGCCCTATTCCGCTAGGCTGGCCGTAACAAGCCACGGAGGAGTTTAGATAACAGTTCGAAGCGTTGGCAAATGCCAAGATCGATCGTTCGCAATTAACCTATCGGCGGATTGCCGTGGTTAATTCTGATCTGTCGAGAGCGAGAGCTAACGGTCCAGGATAATTCCCAGGCGATGGTCGGAGCGCAGCGTCCCAGCAAAACTACCGAAACCGTTCCGGGCCTGTTCGGATCGAGAGGCTCCGGTGGTTCGCAGGAAGTGACGACATATCCTCGGCATGTGTCTCAGCAGCGAGTGGTCGTGTGTACAAAACGGCAGCTGTCGTCCAAGTCACATTGCTCTGTTGGCTTCAAAGTTGCGATTCTCGTTACGTGCGATCGCACGCACGCATGCACGCACGTACTCACGCACGCAAGCAAGCGAGCAAGTGAGCTCACTCGCTCGCTAGCGAGCAACCGGGCAAAGCAAGCACGTACCCGCAAGAAACTGCGACACCAGGAAGAAACGAGATGCAAACTGTCTGGGGAGGAAGCAGGAAAGAAAGGGAAAAGGTGGGAACGAAATGAAAGGAAACGACCAGGAACGAACAAGAGGGAGAAGGAGACGAATAAAGAGATGGCAGCCGAAGCCGGCGTGGCATCGCCAGATGCGCGGCACATTTTAATTAACGTCCAGACATCCTCCGAGACGGGTGACCCCGAGCTCAGGGCCATCCGATGACCCTTTTCCCAGCGACCATCTCCCGACGGTTCTGGGGAACGGATAACAGGAAGTGGTCTCCCCCTGTTTTTGCCGCGGAGAATAAGATTCGCTGGACTGACTTTACGATAATGGCGGGATATCTTTTAACGGGGCAGTCTCCTCTAGATCGGTCGAAAAATCGATTTTCTGTTTCTTCTGTTGTGTTTCCCAAAAGTACCTCGACCACCTTGTCCCGCAATTCCGTTCTGCAAGCTTCCATGAAACCAAGAAACAAGCAATTAATTTTGCTTTCTCTTTCTCTCTTTCCCCCCGGATACGCGAACCTCGAATGTCAATGGGTTAGACGTCTAATTGATCCATCGGAATGTGCTCGAGCACGTGGCGTCGCGTTTCGACACACTCGCGATTCCCAGCATCGTTAGGAAGCTGAATAACTAATTTTAGTGGAGCTGTAAACGCTGAAAGGCTCGCGACATTAAACGCGAAACCGTTGGCTGCGTATCCCCTGGTGGCTTTATTATATTCTATTGCTCGCTCGCCATTTATTGCAACTGTTACTGCTGATTGATTTGGTTAACGAAACTTTCAGCAGCGTCGTAAAACGAGCGAACCACTCGCCGTTGTGAATTGTCTATCATCGCATCGACTCATATTCAAAATTTCAAACGCCAATTCTTGCAGTTGTCTACCGCAGAGTAAAATATTGTAAATTTTACGAATTTTCAGATATTTCCAAGGAATGTAATTTAAATGTTTTGTTTAATCTCGATCGCCAAATTTTAAATAGAAATTGTAATTTCGGCGCACAGGTTCGATCCTATGTTACTAGTTAATCTAAGCAGTTGTACAAATTAGTAATTCGACGTTTCTGTCTAGATTAAGACCGCTTTTGCTTTTCAACACGGAAATAAAAATTTGTCTCACATTAATTTTTACAGGCGCAATTATATTCTTGAAGATGGTCTTAATCTAGACCGAAACGTCGAATTACTGATTTGTAAAACTGCTTAGATTAACTAGTAACATAGGATCGAACCTGTGCGCCGAAAGTACAATTTCAATGTAATTTTAGTTGGTACCGCAAGAGAAAATCATTTCTTGTTTAAAATGGACTGATTCTTGTTTGAATAAATTGCAAGAAGCTATCGCATTCAAGTACTCTTGCACGACACTGTGCATCGGCTACCTTAGGCCGATTCATTACAACTTTACTGCTTCCGAAGGAATGCTTTTAAGCCCCCGTTTCATAGATTGTTCCACTCGAAAATAAAATTCATACGTTCTGTAGTATATTCTACCGCGTTTCCATGCTTCCGTGTGCGTTCTTCGCTTCGCGAATTAACTCCGCAATATTTCAGGAATTCAACGAAACATCCGCTGTGTAATTTCGTTTTTCCAAATGCGTCGCGAACGACGCTCTGACATCCTGACGACACTTTAAACTCTCAGATTACGCGCGCTTGACTTCCGACAAGAAAAACTTGCTATTTTTCTGAGATAATCGAGCACGCTTGGACGGCTTCTCGTCGCAATGAACTTGTATCAACAATATTGCAGTCGCCTTTTACACAGAGTGCTTATACTGATAAGAAACTTGGAGTACACGTGCTACGATCCACGTTATATCAGTAAGTTTGTTTACGATTATAAAACTACATTGACGATCTTGTCACTATTGATTAATATCCGGTGCTCCTTCTGGTATGATTAATCGACAAAACATAAAAATCATTTTGATCTTCACAATGTTAAAATGCATTTTTTAGTGGAATGAAATAGAATCTTATTTGCAGTGGTAGTAGCCTTTGCAGATCTGAAATAAATAAAAATTGTGCTAAATTCTGTCGAATTTTTATACTCCACCCTTTCTTGAAAGTTTTCAGAAGCCATAAATGCATAAAGATCCCCAGTCTAATTATGTTACGATCTTATATTATGATCTCGAGCCTCTAAAATAACTTTTTCCGACTTTTCAAGCCAAATATGTACCCCACTATGCGCCAAGATCCTGAGAAATTCACTGTTATCGGAAACTCATGCAATCTATGGTTCACGTCGAAAAACCGATAAATACGGCAGTCACGCGTAAATAGGCGACATCAAACATCATTCCAATCTGCACGAGCAAACGTCTGATTCGCAGAAGCTGAATTCACGCCAACACCGATAATACATACGTAAAAATCGATCGCCCGTCGCCATTCAAGTCGAACTCGGTCGTTTCGTCCGATGGAGGAATGTTCGCATACTCACGCCCATATTATTCGAGGTGTCGTCGACTCGTGAGCAAACCGAATGAGTTATTCAAACACGGAACCGCGGGGCTTAATCTTGCAATTTTTTCGCACTGTGTACTCGGCACTTGTGTCGCCAGAAGTCGGCTGCTCGTGGGATTTAAAGAGCAATTACGGACAATTATTCACGTACTTAACCCCTTGCCCTACTATATCGTGTCAGACTCGTGATGAAGATCCTGAACAGAGTCTAATAAATATGTATGTTATTAATAGACAGCGGATTTATGCATTTATGGGAAAAATGAGTGGGTGTAATATAAAACTGTAAAAACATTAGAAGAATTTAAAAATACAGTTATATTACTTTCAACCGATTGAACATATTAAGAAAGAAAACAAATTTCTGTTCGCTGTTTAGTTATTAATTTCCTTTGAACCGAGATGAAATTCTATTTTGGTTTCGTTAATGTATAGTTATTGAAGAACATATAAGCATACAATAGATATAAATTTTCCCCTTCTTTAGGAAATTACAAACTACATACAAAGAAAGTTCTAATCACTGAAACACGTAAGATAAATCGTGGGGCAAGGGGTTAATTCGCTAATTCTTCATCGCTTATCAAAATAATTATCATCGAATTATTTGTTATTATTAGTCTGCGGATTTTTATGCATTTATGATATAAAACAATGAAAGGTTAGAAAAATCTAAAAATATTGTTACGCTGTTTTCAATGCAATTTTCAATGTCTGTAGACAAATTTTAAGAAAGCGGAATCAAATAAACCCTTAGTTTCAGTGATAGTAGCCTTCGTAGATCTGCAATAAAGAAAAATTGTATTTTAAATTCTATTGAATTTTGTAGTCTAGCATTTTTTGAAAATATTCGAAAGCTATAAATGCATCAAGACCACAGTCTATGTATACTGTACAAATAAAAAGATGTACTATATTCCCGTTTTAAAACGAAAAACGAAGAACGGATGACGCTTCACGACACTTGACTGAATGTGAAAAGAATCCCGGAGATACAACATGAATCGCTTTCACTATGGTTAATCGATTGTCTATATCGGTACAGGTAATCTCGGCACTGAATACAGTTCGTGCCGCATTAAATTTCGCTTGGAGCGAACGTGTTGAAACATTGAAGCGTTTGAATGTTCGAGTACAATGTGGATATTGAAAATGGAATAGCGTTTTGTCGAGTGTAAACATTGTGTCAATGGCGAAGGTGTTAAAAAGAAAGCCGTCGTAGTTGTAAAGGCGGCGTAACGCTTCTCGGGCGTCATTGCGGTTGCACGTTGTCATACTTGCACGTTGGATTACGTTGCCGGCGAGTCAGTCATTCATAAAAATAACGCGGTCGGCGCACGCGGATACTACTACTACGAGGCTTATTCAGCGCCGGCGCGGCGTGCACGTAGTACGGTGCACGTATGCCGGCGTAAAACGTGCACACACGTAAAAATGCGGATACATTCATGCGGTTATTGTGCAGCTAGGTGAGCGTAACCCGCCAGGAAAGGGGAAGACGAGAAAGCGGAGTCGGAGCGCTACGCCGCGCCGGGACTCAGACGGCCCGTGAGCACAGGTATTACGATGTTAATCCACGATAGCTATTACGAGACTCTTTCAAATGGGAATGTCGACTCAAAGAAACACGCTGAACACGTGTCAGCACATTTCGACATTGATCGATTCGAATTTTTCACTTAGCCCCTCTGGCGCCAAGATGTATTTTAACATTTTTAAAAATTGCTGCACTATTATTAAAAATATTTGTTACATTATTAAATGCGTTGGTATTTAATCGATAGACTGCGGATTTTATTGCAAAATAAAAAAATGTTTGCATTTATTGCAAGACACGGGAGCCAAACAAAAATTTCTTTCTTTTAATTTTAATTATCTCATTAACGTGAAACTTATACACTAATGGCTCTAAATCTTTTTAATAGGTCCACTGTTTTAAATTGTACGTACCCAATTTACCACGTTTTTTTGTCATAAATGTACACATGTAATTTTTTACTTCGATGAATATCAATGTATTCTTTTCAATAGTATAAAATTTAGAAGCAAATCGTGATGTATTTGAATTGTCTATCATGAAATGATTGAAAATATTATTTGATTCAATACCGTATATTATTATTCGTAATATTTCTTTTTTTCCTTCAATCAGATATGTTGTTAAAAAAATTTGGGAATTGGTTTGAGGCCATATCTTATTTTTTTGAAAACATTGATGGTCAAGCTATTGGCTTATATGTTCGCGGAAATGAGTTTTGCTATTGAAATTCAATAGTATTAAATATTAAAATAAGTTCATATGATATTGGCACTATTCAATAGTACATTTTATTGAATCAACATATATTTTTTTTGTTTCGACAGGATTTTTTTCTCAGTGTATGAAATCCGTAGTCTACTAGTCAATTACTAAACATTTAAGTGTTGTATGAGGTATTATATCAATCAGGGACCAAAAATAAGGGATATTCTAAAATTTTATACGATAAAAATCATTAATAAAAAGTTGATTATTATTGAAATTTAAGATAATGTACACAAAATATAAAGAACAGAATTCAAAGAACAAAATTATTAAAAAATATCGATTTTCATACTTTCTGGTTACAAATAGCAGTTATTAATGTTAAAACAAATTAGGTCCTCCTCGATAACTGTTATCGATGAAGAAAAACTGTTTCGATTGCTCAAAACAGTCGTCGATGAGAGAAGTTCATTTCGATCACTCATAACAGTTATCAATTAGATAAATTTATTTCTATCGCTCATAACAGATGATCGAATTTTTGATGATGAGATTATTTTGGTTGCTTATTCAATTATGGAGTTGTATACTCTTTTTCGGATGGAGCAAGCCTGTGAAATTCATTGAGAAGGTTTCGTACAACAAGACGAATCAACAGACCATAAGAACAACACAAAATCTGTTTTTGTTTGTCACATTAAATTTTGATTGTAGCAATTAATTTTACGAATAAAACATTTATGAAATAATTGATTCTCTACCATTTAAGAGTTGTACGATTTAATAATAACTATTATTACAAATTTCCTTCAACAATAACTGTTATGAGCGTTCGAAATGAACTTCTCTCATTAAAAACTGTTATGAGCGATCGAAATAAATTTATCTCGTCCAATAACTGTTCGATCGAAATAAATTTCTCTTATGGATAACTGTTATGAGCGACCGAAATCAACTTGTCCTATCGATAACTGTTATGAGTAGACCGCGGATCTTTATTCAAAATAAAAAATGTTTGCATTGATTGTAGGACTCAGGAGCCAAATAAAAATTGTATTTGAAACTGATACATTGATGCCCTTAAATATTTTTAACATGTTCATTGCTTTAAATCGCATGTACCCATTTTTGTCATAAATGCATAAAATCCGCAGTCTAGTTATGAGCGATCGAAATAAATGTCTCTCATTGATAACTGTTATGAGCGATCGAAATGAATTTCTTTCAACGATAACTTACCAACAAGACAAACAATTTTCGGTTACTTATAATCCTTATATAATATAATATAATCCTTATTTGTAACCAATATGATTTTAGTCGATGAAATGCTTCTTATTCTATGACTTTTTTCTTTTTGGTTATAACAGTTATGGTCCCTGATATCAATTTCGTATTCACACAGAGAAAACAATTAGTATAGAATGAAATTATTCTAGGTCAAAAGAAATGTTTAATTTTCAAGTTAAAAGTGCGAAGGGTTAAAAATTGTCCGAAGTCGCGAATGCGCACAAACTGCAATACGATGCACAATAATTGAAAAAAATCGATGCACACAAACTGCAATACGGATGCACACTGATTGAAAAAAATCGATGCACACAAAGATTGACGACGTACCATTCGTAAGCATGCAAACAAGTTATCGCTTGCGTATCGTGTAAAAAAAATCTCAACTAAGTAAGTAGTCAGTGGACCAATAGTGATTCGATCAACCCAGGAAGCAGATAAGATACGAACCGCAACTTCGTGTAAATATTTGTCGAAATAATTTCGACGATCCGCAGAATTCCGCGGAATTGCATGCAAATTTAAAGTTTCAATCACATTCATTATTTTAAAAAATAATTATGAAAATTAATAAGCACAGTATGTGAACTAGTCTGATAGTGTTTCTCTGAGAACGTCTCTTTCGGACAGAATTGCAAAAATTCTTTTTCGGAAGAGTCCTATCGTGACCGCAGGGAAATAAACGCGCGTCCACTTAAGGGTACATTGGAGCGCGGATGTGCGTATTTACATACACTTAAACGCACTTATGGTTCCCATAATAATTAGTATCCGTTCCACGAATTAGCCACCGGGACTGGTTCCTTTCCCATCTCCCGTGGTCGCGCGAACTTTCGAAAACAAAGAGATTTCTGAGGGGAACCGAGAGAGAGAGAGACTGGATTTCTTTTGGTCCATTCTTTCGCGCCGGAAGAAAACGAATTTGGAGGCGGAAGATGCGAATCAAATGACGAGCTAAGAACAATGCCAACGAGTTCGGACAAAAGCCGCGAAATTGCACGTCTTGCGAGATCAGCGTGGGCAAAAACGTGAATGCACTCGCAGCTTGTGGTCAAACAGATCTGCTTACGCATCTGGGAAACGAAAAAATTCAATTCAGCGCGCTGTTCCGGTCAAATGGGACGGAAGAGCTTCCGTTGCATTTAAACAGGTTTTAAACGTTGTTGTTTAATTTAACAATCTCTAGAATTGTTTGTTTATCTGGTAACATTCCTGTTGAGCGTACAGAGAAGTGCATGATCGAAAAGAAATGATTTTTCGAAATCTTACAATCGTCCCGAACGTATTTTGTAGCTGATCAAAGATTTTCAATGTTTTAAAAAATATATTGTCCAACTATAAGCTTTCCTCTATTAAGTTCCTTGGTGAAATTGTAATTGGATGATCTCATTTCGGAAGATCCCGCATGATATGTAGCTAGAACATCCGTGTGGGCGAAATTACTCAGGCTTTTATTTTAACTCGACCCATTTCCCTCTTGTTCTATAATGCGGACGCATATGCGGCGACAAATTATAGACACCGGCTCTAAGTATTAATCTATAGTAACGGTAGCCCCTATGGACAATCAAATAATTTATTTATTTCTTGGATCTCTATTTATTTATCGGATAAAGAAATTTATCGAATCAATTTCGCATATCGTCGACTGAATGTAACAACTAGGTGACTTACAATTCCTTATTTTAGAGAAATTGATGAAACAGTATTTTAAGGTTTTAAGATTATGGTAGGGAGACTGTTATTTTAAACATAATGCCAATATCTTCTTATATTTCTTTATTTTAAGTGGAACAATACATGAAAAAACATCATTTTGGATTTAAAAAACATTTTTTAAAAAGTCGAGTTGCCCATTTTTAACATAAATAGAAATCTGTATTTATTTTTTATCTACTTTGAACACTGCTCACTAGATGTCTTAGATTACTTTGATAGGTTACCAAGTTTTTATATTAAATTCTACTTGATTTCTTCTTTAATACGAAGTAGATAACTCAAAATGTCCAAATTTCAAGTTACCTAGTTATTACATTCAGCCGACGATATAAGCAACTTCATAATTTCAATAATTGTTAGACGAAAAATATAAAACCGGTGATTTGATCAGTGGTAGGTTAAGCGTTAACAAATTTTCCGTGGAATAGATTTCTTGTATCTTCAATTCTAAAATTGATTTAATTACAAATTCGTATTCAAGCATTCTTGGTTAAGAATTCGTTCGACTACATCTAACAGTTAATTAAGATTAAAATATTAAGGTCAAACGTGATATTTCGCTTGACCCGGTGCATCTCGTAATGAAATTGCGCTAACCAATTGTCTGTTAATGCGATGCATGCTAATATACATAGGCCTTCGTTTGCATTTGCAGCGTGCGCGTAACTTGCTATTAACCCTGTCACGTGCAAGGTAAAAGTAAATAAAATTACGATTCCCGGCGTAATCGCCCTTCGAGTGTTCCGACTCTCCACAATGTTGCGATAAAGGGACCTTTAATTTCAGCGCAAGACAAGGATGTCATAAATTCGTCCCTCATACATAAAATTCCCCTCGCGTTTCCGCGTGACCCTTCGACGCGCGAAGCACGAACGTGTGTAAATGACTCGTGATCGCCGACGGAGCTCTCCGACAAATTTGCAAACCAACACATACAAAATTATATTACCTTTGCTGTGACGAATTTTTTATTAATGTCGCGAGAAATTGGTTTACGGCCTCCATATTAACCCGTTGACTGTGAAACAGGTAAATATTCGGCTTCGCAACTCTGAAAAGCTGCAGTGTGCATAATCGCATCAGCGTTTCAGTTAACGCTTATGTTTTCTGCGAACTACACGCGAGAAATTGTAATCAACATAATTGCAACCCATTTAATTAACTTGTCGACCTGCTACAAAGTTCCAGATTAACACTGAACCTATCACCGCCGGTAAAATGAACGCTTTTACACTTTTAATTTTACAATTATTGAAATTCTAAAGGAGTTCTCATAGGAATTGATCGCTGGGCAGTGAATGAGTCTGATCCGTCACGCTCCGAGGTGAAACACCGTTCGGATAAACTCGGAGCAGCCGAGTTAAGAAGTTTTCGCTTCGGTCGCGTAGCCTCACGCGAACAGTACTGATTTGTTCTATAAGAAATGCTGAAAGATCGATATTTTTCATTTCGTGCGAAATTTCTTTTTGGTTTTGTAGAAAGAAATTCGTTTCTGTTTGGTGATGGCCTGCGCGGCAAGTCCATCGAAAGTTAAAGCATAGCGATGGCGACGGGACGGGCTCTATGGAGCACAACGTCCGAGGCCAATAACGGGAAAAGCAAATCAGTATCGCCTCTCACTCTTCGGGGCGATAGAGGTGTGCGTGAATGGTCGCGGATACCTTCGTGGAAGGGAGGTCTTTCCACCGGCACAGAAAAATCCGGCATTCCAACGCGGCTGCTCGCGAAACGCAGCCAGCGATCCGTGGACGAGCGACGTTAGGCGAGCGCCGTTACTTAACGACGCGACGCGATGATCTCTTTCAGGGAAAGTTCATGCTCGGCTCGGACGTTCTGCCTCCGGATCAACGAGAGAGTCCCGGCCGACTCTTTCCGAGGATGAACGGTAGAAAGGGGCGAAAGGAATCCGTGATACCTGCTTCGAAATCTCATTTTCAGTACCGTAACACCGCATCTCTGACCCTAATTTCCCTGGCATTATTTTTTTTATAGTACATATTGAGTCGTTCAAGGAGTTCTGCAAATTTTTTTTTAAGCAAAACTTCATTAAGCGCACAGCGTACACAATTGCTGTGCAGTGAACGAGTCTGATCCGTCTCGCTCCGTCGCCATAGTTTTGATATAAAATATATGTGTACATCTTGACCAATTTGTTTGAATGCAAACAGTAACCTGAAGTGTTTGTTATAAGCTTTATCTACGGTATCTACGGTAGATGTACAATAAAACAAAGATAAATGTTGCATAATTTGAGCGTAAATATTATTATCAACACGTGTCGAAATTGTTGAGTAAATTTTCGATTAAACCTGGGTTATCAGAAATGCCGACCTTTTCAATAATGGAGATACACTGGGTAGGAAAATAAATTAATCTCCATGAAGAAATTCGACATTTCTACAATTCGTAAGCTTCGAGAAGATCTATAAAACATGAAGCCGTGCTGTAAAACATGAAGTAGTCGAATTACAGTGTCTCGAACCAAATAATGTATGTACAGCAAAATTACATCATGATGTATCTTAACTGTCAGTACGTAAATTAGCGATTTATTATTCAACTGATAACTATGCCAGTAACATTCAATTTAATAGGCTGTTTTATGAATTGAAACATTAGTATCGATAATGTACTACATTATTTCACGATTTCGTATCAAAGGAATTACAGTTCGTTTATCTAGTGCAATTAATTTTATTACGGATGTAATGATGGATTATACAATCAATCGCGCATATTTTTAGGTTTCATTTTGAAACGTTTCGACATGGTGATTGATAAGGCACGCGTGTGGACTAATTGTGATGTTTTCTGTTTCGCAGAAACGCGCGAGTGACAAACAACGTTTTCATAGTAGAAAATCAAACATTACTCATGTCTTTCAGAAAATATTATAGAATCGTTTTAAATTGAGTCACTGCTGTCCCGACACTGACGTAACACGCGTAAATTATATTCGTGGCAATGTAAACGTAGCAGCAAGTGAAACCACGCAGCAACAAAAAGCAAACTAACACGCAAGTATGGTAGTCCCATTACGAATTGGACTCTCGTAAAATCTGCAAGAAAAGTGTCAAGGAAAAAGGTGGAAAGTCAAATTCTAGTCAAATTAATGACATTCTGCAATGTGCTACTTTCTTAAGGATGTTCTGGAGGAACAATGGGAGACAAAAGTACAAGAAACTCGAAATCCATCGATATATTGGCAATGAAAGCCATTCGTGAGTATATTTTGCATACTTTTGTATACTTTTTTTACACTGTTGTCGCGTTTCCATGCTGGTGAGACGACAACAGGATAAATTTGACGTTTTGTAACAGTTTATAATTTTTTGCTCTATAACTATTTAGTGAATCCCAATAAATTTTGAACATTATTAATTATATAATTTTTACGATACAGGGTGTCCCACCCAATTTCGACATCTTGATTTTCTCGCTATTGTTACTCGTAGCAAAACATTTTGATGTTATGTATTAGTTTTTTCGTGAGTGGACGCGTGAAGGTCATATAAAGGTCAACTTTGTTTTTTTAAATGGAATGAGGTATTTTTTAATACATCAATCGATGCATCTGGATGTCGAAAAGTTAGTAGTTCAGGAGATATTTCAATTTAAATAACTAAAATACCATTACTGTCGTACTAAGACGTTACACAAATAAGTAAACACAAACGCGTAAAAACAAAGTTGACCTTTATATGACCTTTACGCGTCCACTCGCGAAAAAACTAATAACATGAAAATATGCTCCACTCGATATCATTTAAGCCTCTGCTGAAACATTTTTTGCTACGAGTAACAATAGCGAGAAAATCAAGATGTCGAAATCGGGTTGGACACCCTGTATACAAAAAAAAACTGGAGTTTCTAGTTGCGTTTTTTCAAGGTTTAAATAGAGTTTGAAGAGGAATTTTATGAATTCTCCATAAGAAGACGTGTTAAAATGTGCAAACTTTAAGTTGCTGTAATTCTTAAACGGTGCAGTGAATCGAAGCCGAACTTTGGTAATTGCATTAATTTAGTAAGGATTATATCTTGTCAAATTTTCAAAAATTTTGTTGCGTTTTCATATACCTCCAGAACATCCTTAAATAATTCCAAAAGTGATCTGTATTTTTATAGACAAGTTTTAGTAAAGTGAAGTTAAACAAAATCTCAGTTTCAGTGGTGGTAGCCTTTCGCAGGTTTGGAATAAATGAAAATCGTATTAAATTCTGCCAAATTTGATAACCTTGCGTTTTTTCAAGGTTTAAATAGAGTTTGAAGTGGAATTTTATGAATTCTCCATAAGAAGACGAGTTAAAATGAGCAAACTTTAAGTTGCTATAATTCTTAAACGGTGCAGTGAATCGAAGCCAAATTTTGATAATTGCATTAATTTAGTAAGGATTATATCTTGTCAAATTTTCAAAAATTTTGTTGCGTTTTCATATACCTCCAGAACATCCTTAAATAATTCCAAAAGTGATCTGTATTTTTATAGACAAGTTTTAGTAAAGTGAAGTTAAACAAAATCTTAGTTTCAGTGGTGGTAGCCTTTCGCAGGTTTGGAATAAATGAAAATCGTATTAAATTCTGCCAAATTTGATAACCTTGCGTTTTTTCAAGGTTTAAATAGAGTTTGAAGTGGAATTTTATGAATTCTCCATAAGAAGACGTGTTAAAATGTGCAAACTTTAAGTTGCTATAATTATTAAACGGTGCAGTGAATCGAAGCCAAACTTTGGTAATTGCATTAATTTAGTAAGGATTATACGTTGTCGAATTTTCAAAAATTTTGTTGCGTTTTTATATACCTCCAGAACATCCTTAAATTATAATAATATTTCTAATAATGTTATTTCAGAAATGGTCTGCTAAAGACCAAGAAGTTTTCTCTTTCATTTTTTGAGCACTTTAATCCCTTCTGGATTTATTTCGCTGCACAAGAATAACTACAAGTGAATAGAATAACAAAGTCTGTTAACACTGCATATGCAGATCACAATCTTTGAAAAAAGAAGGAATACAAAGACAAGCTTCAACATTTGGTTTCGTAAATTTAGAGGTAAATTTAGGTAAATTAATTGCATTAATTTAGTAAGAATTATACCTTGTCAAATTTTCAAAATTTTTGTTGCGTTTTTATGTACCTCCAGAACATCCTTAAATTATAATAATATTTCAAATAATGTTATTTCAGAAATAGCCTGCTAAAGATCAAGAAGTTTTCTCTTTCATTTTTTGAGCACTTGAATCCCTTCTGGATTTATTTCGCTGCACAAGGATAACTACAAGTGAAGAGAATAACAAAGTCTGCTAACACTGCATTTGCAGATCACAATCTTTGAAAAAAGAAGGAATACAAAGACAAGCTTCAACATTTGGTTTTGTAAATTTAGAGGTAAATTTAGGTACATTAATAGCATTAATTTAGTAAGAATTATGCCTTGTCAAATTTTCAAAAATTTTGTTGCGTTTTTATATACCTCCAGAACATCTTTAAATTATAATAATATTTCAAATAATGTTATTTCAGAAATGGTCTGCTAAAGACCAAGAAGTTTTCTCTTTCATTTTTTGAGCACTTTAATCCCCTCTGGATTTATTTCGCTGCACAAGTATAACTACAAGTGAATAGAATAACAAAGTCTGTTAACATTGCATATGCAGATCACAATCTTTGAAAAAAGAAGGAATACAAAGACAAGCTTCAACATTTGGTTTCGTAAATTTAGAGGTAAATTTAGGTAAATTAATTGCATTAATTTAGTAAGAATTATTACTTGTCAAATTTTCAAAAATTTTGTTGCGTTTTTATATACCTCCAGAACATCCTTAAATTATAATAATATTTCTAATAATGTTATTTCAGAAATGGTCTCCTAAAGACCAAGAAGTTTTCTCTTTCATTTTTTGAGCACTTTAATCCCCTCTGGATTTATTTCGCTGCACAAGAATAACTACAAGTGAATAGAATACCAATGTCTGTTAACACTACATATACAGATCACAATCTTTGACAAAAGAATAAATACAAAGACAAGCTTCAACATTTGGTTTCGTAAATTTAGAGGTGGTTGAGGGCCCGGACTAAGTAGGGACCCAAGAAGTTGATGCGACTGTAATAAAATCTAAGAAAGAGAACGGATCGCTGCAGTTGCGTGAGCCACCCTGTATAATAGTCAAGAATGCAGCGATCATTGCACAATTTTTCATTATTTGTGTACGTCAGCGTCGGTTGCACAATGACCCCTTCAGGGAAAGTTCGGATTTGCCCTGGTCTAGATGAAAGAAATTCTCGAGCGGCTGTTACAACCGCGATACGCAAGGCCGATGGATCGGCTTCCGATTTCGAAACCGCGGTACGAATAGCTCGCCGGTATCTGGATTATGGCAGCCTCTCCACTGACCATCGTCTATCCTTGTCGACGAGTCCTGCGAATTTCATCGCCGCCGCCGATCGACGAGATTACGTAACGCCGAATGTTCCGCGGGACCCGCGATCGCGACCTCCATAGTAGTACGATTTGATTTATCGCGTAATAAAATCGTGGAAAAATAAAACTTTCAATCGATCAGTTTTATTGGCCGATCCAAAGGTCCGCGGCCACTAGTACATAAGTGGTACGTCGTAAATTCTAGTAATGGTCGCGTGTGTTTCGAGCCGCGAGACGGAAAAGTCGACGAGACGCTGCCCGATGATTGTACATTGAACTTTAACGGTGCACATTGTTGACAACCGGAAATTTACTCATCATTTTCACTTTTATGCAAAATAAAACTTGTGAAATTATCAACAAAATTGATTCTTCTGTTCGTTCCGGGCTGTGCAACTCGTATTTTGATTATTATAGAACAGCATTTAATTCCGAGAACACAACCCTTCCCAAAACTCGAAAGCAAGCCGCGACTCGAGTACTTCGTTGCGTACTACGTAAGTACACAGGTTTTTAGTTCCCGGACTCCAGTATCTCTGTTTGGTACACGGAATGAAGTGTTAATGATAACATAGACGATTAGTTTGGTGTGTCCGTGCGAACGATCCACTAAACAACCAAGCTCGGAGGTCTGATAAGCTTTATCGTTTATCAACGAACATAAACTGTGTTATGGGAACGTGTGCGATTTATTTTTAATTCATACGTAACCTTCGATACCGAAGAGTAATAAAATTTCTATTAATGAGGGTATAAATTACATCGAGAGTCAATCGTTCTCGAAACATGCAAATCGGAAGTCGTTACAAAATCAAACGTGCCAAATGAAAGTATCTTTCTGAGAAGATCGATTACAAATCTTCATTTTCCCTGATTAAGGAATTCTGAATGAACAATACCCTCGTGCAACAGCCTTGCAATTATTCGAAAGTACGATTTTATAAATACCAGGAAAACTTGAAAACGTGACGGTCACGTAATGTCTTAATAGTTTTGCATAAACCTGATTGCAACAACGTTGTAACACCGGTTATTGACAACGCAAGCATTAAACAAAAAACACTGATATCATTGCAATTTCTATGTGTACAGGTAGCACATTCTATCTCACTTGGAATGACAATAATTTATGAGCCAATTCGATAGTACACTTTCTGCCAGGGCTAGTGAAATAAAAATGTTTACAGTACGAGCCATTAAATGGCACATTACTTGTCGAGTAACTATTAAATTTGTCAAGCAGTTTCCTGCTACTATTTATTAAGATTACGAACTAATTCGTAACGCGGTTTTACGCTGCATTTGAAATCTTTATTTCTCACTGTTACAAATCACTCTGCGTAGCTTTAGTAGTTCAATGAAAGTGAAATAAGCCGTTGCGACTTGACATTTTTGTGGACAGACGTGGGATTAGTGGAAATTTGTGGAACGTAACTTGTACGATTAGCATCGGCTACTAGTAGAATTTGAGTTTCTCTAAGAATAGTTTCGTTAGATAGGGAATATGACCTAGGCGTGCATTAGATTCCACTGAACTTTGTATTACACTGTTTTCTTTCAACTTTTACGAGCAACGGATGCATAATGCAGAACTGCAAAAACAGGGAAAAAAGTGTTGCCTTATAAAGATTGAAAGATCGAAATGACTCACGTCGCAATTATTAACATATGCTTGAATGAAAGAATTTCTTGAAATAATCTCCAATAAAGATTAGTAATTTTAATGACTAGACTGCGGATCTTTATGCAAAATAAAAATTGTCTGCATCGATTGCAAGAAATAGAAACCAAATCGAATGTCTGTCGAATTTTTTCCCTTAATGGTTTCAGTAGAGGATAAATCATATATTCATCTTTTTGGAAATTTTCCAACAATGTTGTATTTCATCTACTCAATTTTGCTATAAATGCATAAAGATCCGTCGTCTATTAATGACAGGAAAATAAGAAACGCGTTGAAAGAACCTGAAGCACAAGTAGAACTAAAATTCTTCAACAATTTCTCAACGTTTCTACTTTCCTTCCTACAACTGGAACGTTCCACTGCTCGGATACTTGTCGCCGCGGTATTATCTTCCCAGATGTAGGTATTTTGTATTTCATCTACTCAATTTTGCTATAAATGCATAAAGATCCGTCGTCTATTAATGACAGGAAAATAAGAAACGCGTTAAAAGAACCTGAAGCACAAGTAGAACTAAAATTGTTCAACAATTCCTCAACGTTTCTACTTTCCTTCCTACAACTGGAACGTTCCACTACTCGGATACTTGTCGCCGCGGTATCTTCCCAGATGTAGGTATTTTGTATTTCATCTACTCAATTTTGCTATAAATGCATAAAGATCCGTCGTCTATTAATCACAGGAAAATAAGAAACGCGTTAAAAGAACCTGAAGCACAAGTAGAACTAAAATTCTTCAATAATTTCTCAACGTTTCTATTTTCCTTCCTACAACTGGAACGTTCCACTGCTCGGATACTTGTCGCCGCGGTATTATCTTCCCAGATGTAGGTATTTTGTATTTCATCTACTCAATTTTGCTATAAATGCATAAAGATCCGTCGTCTATTAATGACAGGAAAATAAGAAACGCGTTAAAAGAACCTGAAGCACAAGTAGAACTAAAATTGTTCAACAATTCCTCAACGTTTCTACTTTCCTTCCTACAACTGGAACGTTCCACTACTCGGATACTTGTCGCCGCGGTATCTTCCCAGATGTAGGTATTTTGTATTTCATCTACTCAATTTTGCTATAAATGCATAAAGATCCGTCGTCTATTAATCACAGGAAAATAAGAAACGCGTTAAAAGAACCTGAAGCACAAGTAGAACTAAAATTCTTCAATAATTTCTCAACGTTTCTATTTTCCTTCCTACAACTGGAACGTTCCACTGCTCGGATACTTGTCGCCGCGGTATCTTCCCAGATGTAGGTATTTTGTATTTCATCTACTCAATTTTGCTATAAATGCATAAAGATCCGTCGTCTATTAATCACAGGAAAATAAGAAACGCGTTGAAAGAACCTGAAGCACAAGTAGAACTAAAATTCTTCAACAATTTCTCAACGTTTCTACTTTCCTTCCTACAACTGGAACGTTCCACTGCTCGGATACTTGTCGCCGCGGTATCTTCCCAGATGTAGGTATTTTGTATTTCATCTACTCAATTTTGCTATAAATGCATAAAGATCCGTCGTCTATTAATGACAGGAAAATAAGAAACGCGTTAAAAGAACCTGAAACACAAGTAGAACTAAAATTCTTCAATAATTCCTCAACGTTTCTACTTTCCTTCCTACAACTGGAACGTTCCACTGCTCGGATACTTGTCGCCGCGGTATCTTCCCAGATGTAAGTATTTTGTATTTCATCTACTCAATTTTGCTATAAATGCATAAAGATCCGCCGTCTATTAATGACAGGAAAATAAGAAACGCGTTAAAAGAACCTGAAGCACAAGTAGAACTAAAATTCTTCAACAATTCCTCAACGTTTCTACTTTCCTTCCTACAACTGGAACGTTCCACTGCTCGGATACTTGTCGCCGCGGTATCTTCCCAGATGTAGGTATTTTGTATTTCATCTACTCAATTTTGCTATAAATGCATAAAGATCCGCAGTCTATTAATGACAGGAAAATAAGAAACGCGTTAAAAGAACCTGAAGCACAAGTAGAACTAAAATTCTTCAACAATTTCTCAACGTTTCTACTTTTCTTCCTACAACTGGAACGTTCCACTGCTCGGATACTTTTTGCCGCGGTATTATCTTCCCAGATGTAGGTATCTCGCGACAGACCCCGCCGCATTATTTAACATAAACCGAGTAAATCATAAGACGGAGCATCGTACAGTCGGAAGTTTACACACGACGACGATTTCAGCCTTGTAATAAACGGAATCTCAATGGACGAATTATCTCTTTCAGTCGTTCGTTAACAGCTCGAGCGAGCATAACGGCAGGGCGATAAACTTTATCGTTTATCAAGTAGCACAATGTTATGAAACACTACACACGATTGCTTCGGTTCGTGGGCTGAGACTGCCTTGGAAACGGTCGACGAACGTCCTGTCGCTTTTGAACAGTTTCCGAGGGAGACGACGAACATATTAATTTTTATATTAATACTAGCGTAATACCCGTTGAAAAATATACGACGATTTGTGTACTAGATGGTATCTGACACGTAAATAGCATTCGAGATATGTTCTTCGTGAAATATTCCTCACCCCGCGAGTCGAGTCCCGAAAGAAATCATGAGCCCAGGGGTTAACTCTTCAGACAGCTGGAAACTTTGCTGTCGGGGGTTCCTCGGCTGGAATGGCGCTTAAGATCGGTAGGATAAAGACTCACCATGTCACACTGCAGCCACAGTATCACGGAGTTGGGGTATCTGAGGCACCCACCTAATCCAGAACCACCGGCTGTCCTCTGAGCTTTCAGAAGTTCAGAGTGGGTCACGCCATGCTGCATGAACACTTCCAGGGACCTGGAATCAAACGAGGAGCAAATGTTGTATCGAAGTTCATCGGGAACTGTATCTGCGATTAAGAGTTAATGATCCGATAGGAAGAGAATTCCGATATTCTGATATTAATTTCGGGGGTTATACGCGACACGCACCGGAACGAAGATGTCGCTATCGTTTCGCTCGTTTTTGTCTCAATCTGAGGGTGCATGCACGAAAAACACGTAATCTGATCGGCTACGGGAATCGGTTTTCGATGAAGAAACTGAGACGGGATCGGAATTTTTTTACGGCGTTCACGCAGGTTGGCGGGTCTTCGTTGCGTATGATTTGTGTCGCCGATGAAAACGATACATTCACTCCGTCGATGATGAAGATAATCCTCTAAAAGGGAGGCCGTAAACCTTCCCATAAAACGTTATGTTTCTCGTAAATTATCCCGAGATATTGTATTAACTTTAATCAGCGCTTTCGACGATTATACAGATTGCGGTCTCGCCGAAAAATTGGAGCGAAAAGTTCCGCTGGAGTATTTCCAAAAGAACGGGATTCCTCGAGAACATCCTTTTATATAAATGATTATTTTATCCAGATAATATCCAAAATTTAATAAGGTACGATATTACTATGAGAGATTAAATCTCAAACGAAATAATATCCAATTAACTGATTTATATTAATTCATTCGCAGTCTTCAAGTTTCCAATCATTGCGCTTATATCTAATTAGACGTCCCAAGAATTCTCAAATAACAGCACTCTTCACCGCTGTCGTATAATATTATAAACTAACAATAACAATTCAGTGCAATCAATTCGAATTATACTTGATGCATGACATTTTAATCGCATCAAGACACGAGGTATGTACACTTAATCAGTTTACTCAACCGTTTCTCATTAGGTAAATGAGACCGACAGAAACGGGCATAAATGAATTTAACAAAAGCCAAATGAAGTACGAATAAAATCAGGATACGCCCGAGGGGGGAACATAGAAATTGAAATTACCTTGTAAGTCGAAGTATATGCATTGTAATTTTGATTTAACGTTATCTTTAATTCAATTGCAGGCTTCGGACCGGGTCGATCAAGATTTAATAATGTTCTACAGTTTAACTCTCGTCCGCTTTGCAAATGAATTGTTCCCAGTGACGTGGGTTCGAACACATGAAGAATTCAAAGACCCAGCCAGTGCTTATTTTCGGAATTTACACAGCGGCTCTGCGCATCCGTAATCAAAGTTTTTACCGTCTAAACATCCGGCACGGTAACCCGATAATTAATCCAATGCCATCGCAGAACAGACACGATTACTGGGTCAAAGCCAACCCGCTTAGCACAGACATTCTATCGTTTGCGGTGTCATGAGCTTGAAAAATGAAATTTCTTAATGCGTTTAGTTTTTTATTACTACATTTCGGTGCTAGAAAGAAAGACTTCTTCCTGGACTTCAAATAAAAATCTTCAAGACCACCATTTATTTCGCATGTCTTCAGTTAGGATATACATACAAATCATTCCTTTATTCGAGAATTTTAGATAACGAATAAGCACAATTTATTTGTTGTTCGTGAATAATGAATAAATTAATTAGCGTCTCTCGCGAATAACATGATTGGATTTATTAATTATTCTGAATAACATTTGCCCAATACACGCTCGAGCCACGTAACAACGATAAATCTTCATTCCCCGAACATGAAGAATTTTCGAAAGGGCAGTATTTACTGGGGTGGATATAATCGGCCGGATTGATCGATCAAATAGGAGCCGCTTTCCAACAAACAGGAATGCAGGTAACTCACAGGTGTTCTCATATAAATCTGGCTTTCCCCGAGGGTATTAACTTCAAAAATATGGTGGTTTCCGATGAGTTATCGAACTCTAGTTGGCTGTTAATAACATGTATTATAGATTGTACCCTAAGTATGTTCTAATTTTGACGATTTAGTTGTGACACAGTACAAAAGTATGAATATTGTTCCTGATTATTAGAAAATAACTTCTTTTACATGCTTCTGGTATGTCGAGCAGAAAGAAATAAGCCGATCATAGATAATCGACCAATCCGACTCGCTTTCAACCGGAAAACTTTCACCAATTATTTGTCTAGATAAAATTCCAAATAACAAAGTCCAAAAATAGTGATTGTCCAGCCAAAACTTCGTTTCGCTTTTTAACAAAATCGTCCAGAAAAATTTGACGATACAGAAAAAAGGTTGATGACCAATCGTTTAGCACAAATAATGCAAAATAAATTACAGAATGCCTTGGAATTAATAAAAACTTGCAAATCGTAACTAAATATCCGGCCCTAGGCAGAGTAGGGTAATAATTAACTTATATTTAAAAATGACTAATAGTCTTTTTGAATGTTAGTCACAGCAAAATAGTAATTAGCCAAAACTTTTTGAATAGTTAGTGATAACTAATTAATAATATTAATGTATGTTAATCGCACAATAGTGACTGATCACTAATGATTGATGACTGATCATCAACTACTAATTCACTAATAAGCAGAGGTGGGTATTATTTGGCGAAACAAATATTTCAGATACTATTTAATATTTTAGATTTTATTTTGCTTAAAGAAAATAGTATTTTAAATAAGATATACAATTTCTAAAATAAGATATTTCTATTTTAACAATCTGAACCTCAAAATAAAATATTTCTATTTCAACAATTTGATCCCCAAAATAAAATATTTTACTTTTTGCATTGTTATAATACTCTGAGGAACAAAATAAATATACAGTCTATCTTATCGTTAAGAAACGATTTACACCCATAAATGTATTGAATTCGAACCATTATTTTCAGCAATAATACTTACAATTGAAATTGAAAATAAAGACAAAATACAAATATTTTCAATATTCTTCAAATAAAATACTATTTTCAAACAAATTACTGCCTCAAATAAATTATTTTATTTTCAAAAATTACTGCATCAAATAAAATATTTTATTTTCAAGAATTACTGCATTAAATAAAATATTTTATTTTCAAAGTTGTACACACACTTTAAAATAAATAGGATTATTTACTATTTACTATTTAAAATACTATTTTCCCCAGCTCTGCTAATAAGCAATAGCTGATGATTACTTAGAGCTGTGACTAGTTATTTGCCACTTAGTTATCACTAGACAGCGGATCTTTATGCAAAATAAAAATTGTCTGCATCGATTGCAAGAGATAGAAACCAAATTGAATGTTATTTCGTCCTTTAATGATTTCAATAGAAGAGAAATCGTATATTAACATCTTCAAATTTAAAAATTCCTCAACAATTTTGAATTTAATCTACTCAATTTTGCTATAAATGCATAAAGAGCCGCTGTCTAGTTATCGCTAACTAATCAAAAAGTTTTGACTAATTACTATTTTGCTATGATTAATATTCAAAAAGACTATTAGTCATTTTTAAATATTAGTTAATTATTGCCCTACCCTGGCCCTAGGGCCTGTTATCGAAAATCCGGATGTGCCGGGACCGATTAGGCCAAATCAATCTGAAATCGAGCGAACCGGTCATAGTTCATCCTCATCGGTGGGATGTCAGAGCGGAGTGGAGATAGTGGGCGTTTTTTCACGAGGCCGGCTCAATAAACTTGACTCTTGTGAAAGAGTGAGCTAGATACCGATTATATCTCATGACACCGCGGCTTTATCGTCGCGTTTTAACCCCCGCCACGGCGTGTGTGCGATATCCCTGTTCCTTTCTGATTTCTGATCTCTGATCCCTCACTGTAGCACGCGCGCATCCTCTTTTCTTTTTCCGATGGGAGCACGGACATCATCGGTAGAACGGATTGCGCAATCAAGAGAGCCAAGAGAGGCTGTGCGCAATCGGCGGGAATTGGAAAAGACGACGAGGTGGGAACCGAACGGAAAAACCGGACTTTCTCTTGGGACAAGTTAATCCACGAGCACCCTGGCCCCGAAGTCCATTGCGTCACTATAGGCCGCTCGCGGGTTTACCGGCACCGACAAATTGTTCAGACCGAAGCCGCCAAAGTCCTCGCCACTGTGGGCTTCGCTTCTCTTTTTTTCTGCGTGCAACAAACTGCACATCGGCTTACCAAGTCATTGATAATATCGTTAAGACACGCGCTAAGTACGGGACGTATCCCACCATCGCGCAGCGGTTCGATTACACTTGGCGCTCGCCCGACAAAATCGTTTCTTCGCGGTGCTCAGCGTATTTGGGCTTTTGTAATTTCATTAAAAATGTTTCAGACATGTTCTTCTTAAACATTAATTTAACAGGGAAAAGGAAAGCGAAATTCTTGTAGACTAAACGGATTTGACGATGCAGAACCAGAAATTGAAAACGCCATTCCGCGTGCGAACAGCCGCGTTGCGAAGCGTTATGTTGCGAATGCATCGTATTTTAAATATAATACATTGTTCACTTAAAAAGGCGTGTATCGTGATGTAAGCATTCCGATTATGGTTGCAATCGACGTCGGAATTATTCGATTTATAGTTACATATAACGCGGTACACGATAGTCGTGTCGAAATGGGTACGTAAAATATTCAAGTGTTTTCGGTTTATCGCGCTTGCGTTCACCAAAGCGAGCAGAATATTATTAAGCAAAACACTAAAAGCGCCTTCGACTTGTTTAATATTGCATCGGTTTACAACGACTGTTCCACGGTGTTTCATAATTTGTATATTTTACTCGCGCGAAATGCTTTCCACTCCCCGAGAAGGGAAATATTATCCTCTTTTTTGTATGTATGGAACGTATATGAAAAATAATATAAAAAGCTCAGAAGTGCGACGAGTTTTTAGTACATCATTAAGTGTACTTTGATGCTCAGCGGCGAGAAAATTTAAATATATAATACATTTCTTACGTCCCGCTGAAATGCAGATCGATTATTCTAATCTTGCTATTTGCAATTTCGGATATACGTGTGCTTTAACCCCGTTATTAGATCACGTGTACCGTGAGAAACATCTTACCCCTTTAACTGCGCAGATTTCAGTCGCATGACCGTATAATTAGACGCTGTTAATAATGCAATTATAGTTATGTATAGGCTGCAGAATCTATGGAAAACGAGAATGTGATTTGCCTGCGAATACAATTCCTTTCGACCGGTAGATCATTTTAAAACACACACTGTTCACGCTTTCTAAGTATTCCGAGGCACATTGCGTCTCCAGTTACTCTTATTCGCATATTTGTTTTTCTCTGTGCTTGCGTATCGTTGGCTCTCTAAACATTTTGCGTGACTACATTTTTTGCGGAAGATAATCCAGAGAAGAGAAAGCGTCGATTATAATTCGATGATAGAAAGAAACAGTGTATAAACGACAGTGGTGATGTAGAAAAATGGTGCTAAAAAATCGATAACGAAGGCAGAACTTGTTCTTCCACACCATAATACGTGAGCATAACTGGTATAACGGATTCAATACACGCGAGTAACAAAAGAAGCAACTGCACGTTTGTCCTATCTGACCCTGTTTCCAAGTTACAGCCGCCTTTACTGTATCAGTGTTCCAAGTCTTCGGTTTACAACGCGGCAGTAGATAACGTTGACATACTCTAGCAACGTATTGGACAGGGTTGTCAGTGACTTGGAATTACACCTGTTACTTTCGAGCTGCTCAGAATGTTAATAACGAGACCTTTAAGTACTGCGGTGTCGCTCGATCTATGAATTTTCGAGACTTGAAGTCGACTCGAATTGCAAGGATCTCGGATCCTTGCCAATAAGGAAATAGATAGGACACCTCGGGATCTCAGAACAGAGTTGGGCGAACACTAATCACAATTACGATTATTAACTAATAACTTCATAAGCTCCACCAAAGTGACTAATAATTAATGACTAAGTAAATACTTGAGCGCGACTATGAGTAATGACTACATAAGTGTTTGAGCGTAATGACTAATGAATAATGACTAAATTTTTATTAAGATTGAATACTGAATACTGACTATAATGGCGTAACTAATGACTAAATACGCAATCAGAATTTCACTGTGACTAATGACTAAAAATGGTTATAAGTTAAAATAAGACATAATAATAACAAAAAAATATCCTATTAGTTAATAAACATATAAAATACAGATTATGACACGTTTGGTCACTGCAAATTCCGATATAGGTTAAGTATACATATTTATGTATGTTAATCGCACTAAACTAATGATTAATCATAACTAATAAGCAATAACTACCGATTACTTAGAGCTGTGACTAACTAGTGCCATGCAATTATGACTAACTAATCAAAAAGTTTTAACTAACTTTTTTTAAGCTCTGACTAACAACACTGTCCCACAAATTTCAACTTTTTTTATGTTCCCTATTTACTGTTGGGTCCTTCGTATAGAGTTTTTTGCGCTGATTCCGAATCTGTTTTTAATTTTTTTCCTATACGCACAGTTTTTGACAAACATGGCTTTGAAAAAAAAAACATTTTTCAACTTTAAACAAATATTGTGATGTTATTATAAAAGATATTGAATTGTTTTTTACAGCAAAAGATTCTGTAGACTTTCCCGAATACAGCGATATCAAATATTAATACATTATGAATGTTTAAACATGTTTAAACAATCATTAAAGACGGAGGGACACCACTTTTGCACCAAGTTTTGAGGATATTTTTCAATTTATCTCAAAAAATAAGGGTCCAGCGGAAAATCGAACTATACCACTCGATAGAGTAGACTTTTATCTTGAGATCCACCCTGTCAAGTTTGGATCGTCGACGTTTTTTTCGAACCAGAAAGCAAAATATCTTCGCCCGACATGAGTTGCCGCCAGTGGCGCTCGGGACGAGATACGGCGCAGCGACGGGATACGGAACGGCGAACGACCGTTGTAATGGTGAGCGCCACTGGCGGCAACTCATGTCGGGCGAAGATATTTTGCTTTCTGGTTCGAAAGAAACGTCGACGTTTCAAACTTCAAAGCGGGGTTTCTCAAGATAAAAGTCTGCTCTATCGCATGGTATAGTTCGATTTTCCGCTGGACCCTTATTTTTTGAGATAAATTGAAAAATATCCTCAAAAATTGGTGCAAAAGTGGTGTCTCTCCGCCTTTAGTGATTATTTAAACATGTTTAAACAATCATAATGTATTAATATTTGATATCGCTGTATTCGGGAAAGTCTGCAGAATCTTTTTCTATAAAGAACAATTCAATATCTTTTATAATAACACTACAATATTTGTTTGAAGTTGAAAAATATGTTTTTTTTCAAAGTCATATTTCTCAAAAACTGTGCGTATAGGAAGAAAATTAAAAACAGATTCGGAATCAGCGCAAATAAATCTATACGAAGGACCCAACAGTAATTAGGGAACAAATTTGGTGTGGGACAGTGCAATCAATCAAACTATCAGTCATTTTTAACTATTAGTTGATTTTTGCCCAACTCTGGCTCGGAACATATCTGGTTTATTTTTCCTCTGCAACGCTTGAAGAAAACTATGTATACGAATTGTGGGGGTTGATCTGTAGTGGGGTTTGCGATTTTTTACAATTCGGGGAAATTCGAAGTGATGTCTATGGGATAGAGTGCCTACGTGACTAAAATCGAGTAACGGTAGTTTACTAAACAATAGGAAACATGTGTTTCGCAGCTGTGGTCATTTCCTTAGATTTGCCTGTCGGTCCTAGTCCCTTTTTTATGATAGTTAACAATTACCGCGACGCCCCTGCGACGACCCTAGTACGGTCAGGTATACGGATCCTTAAGGTCGTCGCTCACTAGAACGCACCGGCGCCCACCCGGCATCGCGCGGCCTCAGCTGTTTTGGATTTCTTCTATGTATTTTAAATGGATGTGCGCACATCAATTAAAATACATAGAAGAAATCCAAAACAGCTGAGGCCGCGCGGTGCCGGGTGGGCGCCGGTGCGTTCTAGTGAGCGACGACCTTTAAACTACCCTTAGAATGTTAACGAGTAGGTTTCAAGACGGAGCAGATACCTTAACATATTCAAGCCAATTTTTCAAGTCAAAAATATTTGACACGTGTTTTTTCTTATCGGCAACCATCCACAATGAAGGGGTGAACACAGCCCTCAAAGTTGGGGGTTGAAACTACATTTTTCGAGACATGGACCGTTTATTTTGAAAGTGGTGTAAGTCCATTTTTTTAAAAAATGAGATACCACGTAATTCATACTTAATTTAATTTAAATAAAATTTAAAAAAAAATAAAAAAACAAGAGAAAATGGACTTACACCACTTTCAAAAGAAACGGTCCACATCTCGGAAACCAGAGGTCGTGCAAATTTTTTTAAAGTGTCATCGTGAATGAGGAATTAAGTCATTAAGGTAAAAGATCAATCTACGCCGCAGTCGTCCTCAATAGTGCTATTTTTACGTTTACGAGGTGTAATTTACATTATTCGGCAGAGTAATTTGCATTATTCGGAAGCATAAAGCTGTGACAGCTACATGCTGTCGAATAATGCAAATTAGGCCTCGTAAACGTAAAAATAGCACTTTTGAGGGCGCCTGCGGTCCAGATTGATCTGTAATATATCGCCTTTGACTACTGAAAACCCCCATTATCGGGAAATGACAACATTGAGAATCCTTAAACAATATCTTGCTTGAAGATTGAAGTAAACTGGAACACCGTAAGAGAAGATTCTTCGCGCATGTCATGTCCGGTAAACCGTGGGACAGGATCATTAGGACACGGTCGATATAAATCTGTAGCAATCGAACGTGTTCCGGCGCGGCGGTGCTTTCAGCAAATGTTTCCGAGCGCGTAACACACGGTCGCGGAGCGTTTAGGCTTGCCGCGCGGATGTTAAAAAAAGGAAGAGAAAATCGAACGATAAGGCTGAGTGTAAATTCATCGATAGACCGGCAGAGCTCGGACTCGTTGAGCCCGCTCGGTGATTCGTTATGTCGTACTTTCCCCTATGTTAGATTTCTCGACGCGGCGAGAAACATAATGCAGTTGGTGGAAAATATGCAAGGAGAACGTGTGCCACAGATAATGCGAGATTAGAATTTTATGACCTGTTCTGTGCACGGCAAAAGGCCACTTTCCACTCGCATTTTCGTAGCCAGCCCGAACACCGGCGCGGCGCGGTGTTTCGCCGCCATAAATCCGTTCCGGCGCAGATTCATGATACTCGAGGAGCACACACCGCGAAAGGATATTAATAATCCTATGAAAATAAGGCGTATAAATTATCGGCGCAATTAGTAATCGAATCTGGTTACACGACAGAATCGGAGTCCCGGTTAATCCATTTAGGGGGTCGGCCATTACAAATATTTATTGTTCGCCGTGAAGAGAAACTTCAGTTCGTTACCGCGCTCTCCGTGTCGGAGCGCAAAGCGCTCTCGCGAACCGGTTGCTGAACGGTTCGAGGGCTCTTATCTTGTCCGCGAAAGAGCAATGCAACCTCCGCCGCGTAAAAATGCGAGATTGTTGTCAAATCTTTCGAGCATTCGCAAACGAACGCGTCATTAATTTTACTTTAATCGATTAATTGGGTACCCGGCACACGTTCACGCCTTTCCGATATATACCTACACTCGCGCACTTTCCACCGAAGATTCTGTAGATAGCGTTAATTGCGAATTCGATCGCGGATGTTCATGCAAATTCGCTTTCTCGATCGTTTGTTTGCGGAACGAGCATCCTGGAAAAATTTAACTACCTTTAGTTTTGTTTTCTTGAATACATGGTGGCTTGCGGTGGCATAGTAACCGCGAGAAATCTTATAAAATAACAATGTACTTCTCACAAACACTCGATCCGCCTACGATTAATACAAGGATCAAAGTATCGAATGTCACTGCGTCCAAGGCAGGGTCAGTTAAGTGGTTGCAAATTTTGCGCGCGTCATTTTCCCAACAGTCTCGCAATTTAGGGGGTTAATAAAAAAAATATAAAACAATACTGCGAAAGTGGGAAAGGTGCAAATTGGGGCAAGAAACTAAGAGAAAACAGAGAAAAGTTGGAGAAGAAAGAGAGACAGAGGAGTGGGAAATAAAATAGTGTATAAGTAGCGTAGGAAAAGAGAGGGTAAAGAGAGATAGGGACAAAAAGTAGAGAGAAACAAAGATATACACAGTTTGTAAATTGTTCTGTAAATATTAGGATAAGCTAGATGTAAGAAAAATGTAATTGTGTAAGAAATGTTGTGTGTGAAACGCAGGAAGAAGAGAAAAAATGTAACGCCGAAAGGCATATATTTGAGAATAAAGATTATTATTATATAAAACAATACTGTGAAATGGCTGCAAATAAATGCGCACTGGTACTTTTAAAATAAAACTGTTCTTACCCTACGAAATCGGGTTACCATGGGTTCGTCGACAACCCATTTGATCGACATTGTTTTGATCGACACGATTTGACCGACAGTAACTTTCGTCGACACTATGTTTTCGTCGATATTGTGAAATAGTCGACAAATAATTTGACCGACACTATGTTTTCATAGACACGGCCAAATTGTCGACGTCTGCTGCTTTCATCGACAGTCCGTGTTTAGCGAAAGGTTTGATTCGTATTTGCTAATGTTGACTAATCGTTATTATCACTGTTATGTTCTAGACGCATTTAGTTGCTTGTATAATAAAAAATAAAGAGAAGTACAAAGCATTTCTTCAAAGAAACAAACTTTATTAATAGGTACACAAAAATGAACAAAAATCATAATATTTCATTTAATTTCAAACATAATTGTGTAAATACATATACATAATTTGAATGAACAGAACGAATGCTACGTTGTCGGCGAAAACATAGTGTCGGTCAAATAATTTGTCGACGATTTCACAATATCGAGGAGAATATAGTGTCGACGAAAGTTATTGTCGGTCAAATCGTGTCGATTAAAACAGTGTCGGTCAAATCAGTTGTCGATGAACCCATGGTAACCCACGAAATCTGCGTTTCACTTCGGGGCGTGACGGATCAGACTAATTTTGTGTACGCGATGCAGAGTTGTGCTAATTCAATTACGTAAGTGAATTACATTGTATTTCAATTAATAGGAATTCAATTACGTCGTAAATGAATTACTATATAATTCAAATACAATTACTAATAATTCAATTACTAAGCATTTTAATCAGATTTGTAATTGAAATACAATATAATTGAAACACAATGTAATTGAAACACAATGTAATTGAAATACAATGTAATTTAAATACAATATAATTGAATTACAGTATAATTGAAATACAATATACTTGAAATACAATATAATTGAAATGCAATTTATAATTGAATTACAGAATAATTGAAATACAATATACTTGAAATACAATATAATTGAAATACAATATAATTGAATTACAGTATAATTGAAATACAATGTGTAATTGAAATACAATATAATTGAAATACAATATAATTGAAATGCAATTTATAATTGAATTACAGAATAATTGAAATACAATATACATGAAATACAATATAATTGAATTACAGTATAATTTAAATACAATGTGTAATTGAAATACAATATAATTGAAATATAATATAATAAAAATACAGCTCTCCAAATTATAGCCCAGAACTTGGAAGAACTTGCGATATATTTTTCTTTCATATACAGTAACCGCGGGTTTACTGTCGAACAGCCGCGTTCTACACGGACAGTATTCCCGCAGTGACATCATTTTTTTCACAATGTAACACCAATATTGAATCTTCTTTATTTTTCATTATTATTTTATGGAACTTTCGCCAACATATTCATGGCATTTTTCTAATGCAAAATGGTACCAAACACGATATAATTTCAAGTGTATTTAGTGGTGTAATCGACGATGAAAGTTTCGAACGCAACGAAGAAAAACGTATTGGAAAGAAAGAGACGCGGTTGTCGAGTCAATGTGTGGTGTTCACACCGATATATCCGAGCCGAGAACAATTATTTCATCTCGAAATATTCACAATTATTTCGAGAACAGTATTTCATGGGCTGTGTTTCCGTTTACGTCCATTCTCAGAATTTGATGAAATTTTGAAAATAGGTTCCTTTTTGACTAAAATGACGATTGCCAGAAGGATTTTTGAAGTAATAAATTCCTTCTGTTTGAAACCTTTACATGGATTTTTCAACCTCTTCTTGCCTATTACTTCATTTTTCATAATTCAATTACAATGTATTTTATAATTGTGCCCCATTGCAATTACGAATTACATTGTAATTTAATTGAATTAAATGTATTTTATAATTGAATTACAATTTAATTCAATTACTTTGTAATTATAATTCTGGAGTAATTCAATTGTAATTCTGCACAACTCTGACGCGATGCGCCTGAAGAAGTTCACACTCCGAAAATGGTTGCCAAGCCTAGTATGCAGTCGCGCCACGAGGCGGGAGGTCGAAATGACCGGTCCCCGTCTATAGAGGGACCTCTGGATTCGAAATTCCCGGGTTCCCCATCAATCGGTGACTCAATCACACGGTCAGGCGGGTCTGAAGAGGTATTTATATCTGGCGGGTCGTACGCCCTCGGCCCGCTATGCCACGGTGCCCTTCCATTTCGGCTATCTTTTATCAATATCTCGACTGGTACAAAAGAAGAATCCGAAGGAGCCAGTGCCCCCGGAGATCGTGTCTCCACGTGGCAATGACAGGAGTACCTGGGCTTGGCCAAGGTTGTGCCAAGACAGGACGGGAAAGCCGCGAGTAAAATCTATCCGGCCGGCAAAGAAATCCTGGCCAGTTGCCAGATAGACAGCCAGACGTTAGTCATCCCGCGGGAGGCTCTCGAGAGCAGGAAGAAAGAGAACCGCGACCGGCTAATAAAAGACAAGGGTAACGTAATTCCACCCGCGCTCCAATAATAGCGTTGCCGTTTAACGATGCTTCCGCCGTTGGCGCTCTTGTCTTTCGGCCTAAGTATTTTCATCGTCGATGATTTACGGGGATACAAGCGTGTCCGTTCGTTCATTCGTTCGTTCGTTCGTGGCCGAGCTCTGTGTTTTGGATGGTAACAAGCATAGTACTCTACACCCCAGATTGGAAAGTAAGAGTCTTCGCGATATGCCTTCGGAAATATTACACTTCTATTACCGACTATTTATGGCCCCAGCTCTGCTCACTGATCCTTCTTCGTTAGCCCCCTTTTTCATCGAGAATAATGAATCGCGAGAGCACACGTACCGTGTAAGCGCACGGTAAATCCTCCGACTGTCTGTCCTCGGGTACCCCAGGCCGATAGAGCGACGATTTTACAGCCGAACAACGATTTCCTCTTCAGATAATGAAAATCGACTACGGTGTAACTTGCCTCTTTCTAGGCAACTAAGCTTGGCGATCAAGGAAAAATTACGGGAGTAGATTTAAAACAAGTTTACTTATTTAATTATTTACTTATTTAGGTTAAACTATGTATTTATTTAGACACACGTGAACGGTGTCATTAAAATGTATCAATCAGGAAATGACTAAAAAAGTATTTCAGAGATTAGAAGTACATACCTCACAAGTCCGTTGATCATTACTAAAATTACAAAATGACGAGAAAATCATTGCGTGAAATTTTGATCAATTCGGTAACTCCTGCTGCAGTTAGTTACTCATTTATGTTGAGTGGAACAAGTTTCGTTAGATGTTTCAGGGATGCAGGAAGATTGAAGTAGTAATTACTATGATAAACCTTGACTTCCACATTCCTGTTCTATCGAATAAGTTGTTTCGATTTTGCGAAATTCTTACATGTGCTCACGGGACAGCTTATTAATATCCCAGCTAGGAGACTCTTCCTAACTAAAATAACTGAAAAGAAATTTTGAGATTTTCTGCCGATGAAGCTGTTGAATATTTATAGACAAAGTCTGAGAATGCAATGCGGCTTACAAGGGAAGGACCCCAAGTGTCCGACTTCGATTTTGATAATTTCACTGTCCAATAGCCAAAAAGTATTTTGATTCCCACTATGCGATTCTTATAGAGTTTTTCGCTCTGATTCCAAATCTGTCCTTAATTTTTCTCCTAGACGTACAGTTTTTCAGAAAATTCAGTTTTAAAAAAAGACATATTTTTTAACTTTGAACAAATATTGTGATGTTATTATAAAAGATATTGAATTGTTCTTTACAGCAAAAGATTCTGTAGACTTTCCCGAATACAGTGATTAAAGACGGAGGGACACCACTTTTGCACCAATTTTTTCGGATATTTTTCAATTTATCACAAAAAATAAGGGTCCAGCGGAAAATCGAACTACACCACGCGATAGAGCAGACTTTTATCTTGAGAAACCACCCTTTCAAGTTTGCGTGGTCGACGATTTTTTCGAACCAGAAAGCAAAATATCTTCGCCCGACATGAGTTGCTGCCAGTGGCGCTCACAACTAGAATGGGCGTCCGTCGCGCCGCGCCGCGCCGTATCCGGTGGAACGCCTGTACTAGTGGTGAGCGCCACTGGCGGCAATTCATGTCGGGCGAAGATATTTTGCTTTCTGGTTCGAAAAAATCGTCGACCATGGAAACTTGAAAGGGTGGTTTTTCAAGATAAAAGTCTGCCTTTTCGCGTGGTGTAGTTCGATTTTATTATTTATTTTTTGAGATAAATTAAAAAATATCCGCAAAAATTGGTGCAAAAGTGGTGTCCCTCCGTCTTTAATCATTGTTTAAACATGCTTAAACAATCATAATGTATTAATATTGGATATCACTGTATTCGGGACAGTCTACAGAATCTTTTGCTGTAAAGAACAATTCAATATCTTTTATAATAACATCACAATATTTGTTCAAAGTTGAAAAATATGTCTTTTTTAAAACTCAATTTCCTCAAAAACTGTACGTCTAGGAGAAAAATTAAGGACAGATTTGGAATCAGAGCGAAAAATACTATAAGAATCGCATAGTGGGAATCGAAATACAAAAAAAAAAGTCGAAATTTGTTGGACAGTGTTTTTTGTCAGATGATGGTGTACAGATCCCTAATTATGTATGCAAAATATTAGGTGTAGTTACTCGATAGTTTTAAAGATATGAACAATTAAAGTTTCATACCTTCCACTAGCCGTGTAAGTATGAAACTTTGATTGTTTATATCTTTAAAACTATCGAGTAACTACTCCTAATATTTTGCATACATAATTAAGGATCCATATACCATCATCTCACAAAAAATTATCAAAATCGAAGTCCGACACTTGGGGTTCTTCCCTTGTTAGTGAAATCTTTCTCCTTATTTGTTTCGGTATTTCGATCATGTTAATTAATTGTGTATTGAATAGCTAATTAAGAAATTGGTTCAACCAACTGTGTCCACAAGGCTGATATAAATTATTTCACGGTGGATCCAAAACGTGACAAAAATAAAAAATTGTAATTATGCTGTAAGCTGAACTGGAGCCATCTTTACTATTATACAAATAAAGGATCACGCGTGAGACTCAAAAACCGTCGGCTTTAAAACATTTTTCTGCCGTTACGGTAAAAGCATAGCTAACCAAAACTCGTGAGCTCGAGAACAGTACACTTCGTTTCGCTCTTTCGTTGTGTTTTCTTTTTAACGTGTGCTATCTGTCGATACACTTACTTAGTACAGACACCACACAAGCCGCTATGTGAGCACAGGTGTTTAGCATAGGTAAACTAGTTCGTAGGAGAGGCACCGAACGAGTTTATGAAATAGAGCGCCATGCTGATACGATACGTGAAAAATGGCCGTCCGGATAGATAAGAGAAATACTAATTTCTGTGTCGGTCGTCAAAAAATTGGCGTCAGCGGGTATAGTTTGAATAAATTACACGTGGCGATTCGCTGCTAGATACAAGCTAACTACGAACGCGTGGGAGCGAAAGAAGGACGCTTTTGTTTAGGGCAAGATAGCCAAGTAATTAGAGAACCATTATCTCTTAACGTTAGAAGATTATATTAATCCAACGTGCGATTCCTATTTGCATAGTGCAGCGAACGATTTCTTATATAAACACGGCTAAAAGGTGAAATCGGGAATAATCTTGAAATACAAAATAAATGTTTGGTGTCACGAAAACCTCTTCCTCATCCGTTAGTTTTAAAACTGGTTTATCGACTGAGAAAAAACTGGAATTGTCGAAAGACACATTGAATAAAGAAACCTGACACTTCGTGAGCCAACCGAACATGCCTACTTACGTGGATGAAATTTCATTTTCCAACGTTGTGCTCCCAATATCATCGTTTTAATTTTATAAAACGACTACGCGATAGGATACAAAGAACAAATCGCAGAGAAGTTGCAATATGTTTAACTTCTCTCCTTAACCATGGTAGAATATAAAAATAAAATCCAGTTGGACTTATCGAGCACAAAATCTTTGAAAAAAAAATGGTATATGTTTTACTGCGCGTCAGCTACTTACATGTCGTTTATAAATATTTATTAGCACAACGAAAAGTGTGTATGCAAATCAAGATTACAACTACTGGTTTATTTTTCACTTCCTATTCCCCCATTAAATGGCAATTCCGTTCGAGGAATTGATACTTCGGTAATCTTACACAACTTGAAATACCGTTTGCATTTAAATTCCAATCGGAATATCATACTATATGCCGTTCTGCAAAGTCAACCGCAACCGCAATCTGATATTCAGTAGATCGAAGTTACTCAATGGCTAGTCACGTTAAGAAGCATGAGAACACTTCTTACACGGTTCATCAATACCGACGGAGACTCGATTAAATAGTATTGCACGTTATTCCACTTAAAACTATTACGCAAAAATTTCCTTTTAGTTAATGATTTCCTTATCTATGTTTGGTCTTGTTTATACGCGTATGTTTACATATTTATGTGTCTGCACGCGTACCTTTTTGTGAGGAATTAAGTGACGTCCGCAAATATGCAAGTATTCATAGGTGGCGCTAATAAAATCAAATAACATGTTTTTATTCATCTTCCTCGAACTAATGAATATTTTTTACTGAATATTACTCGTACGCACTGCACACGGAAGTAGAAGACTAGTCTGTGTTGCTGGCTTTGGTCTCTTTGAGTCCTGCAACTCTCATTTCCAAATTACACGATTTAAGTAATTCTTGATCCGTGATATTAGCTGTACCCTTTCGTCGCGATACCAAAACAGATTTTTGCGCAAATTGGTATTTTTCATCCAAAAAAATAATTTTCCTATGGGTAATATTTCTCCAAATTTTGTGTTTTAACTTTGCCGTGTCATTTTCTTTTCAGTTACAGTGATTAAAACGTCTTGATCCCGATAAACATCGTGGAAGGGAAAAGAAAATGTATATTTTCTAAATTCAAATTTAAAAAATTGAAGATGTCAATATATATCTCCTCTTTTAAATCATTAAGGGGAGAAATAACATTCAATGTACAGTCGAACCTGTTTCTGTGATACGGACCGCAGAAAAAAAACCGTACAGAAAAAGATATTCACAAACTTCATAAATAGCTATAACAAATAATTTTTCACAACATATTAAACAAAATTTTTTTTATGCGGTGGAGAGGACCGCATAAAAAAAGTCTCACTTAGAAAATATGTCAAAGCTTTACGAAATAGCGAGAAAGTGCTTCCCAAACAAAATAAATAATTAAATTACACATGGAAACATTTAAAAATATTATAAAATATTATTATAACGCGCTGAGCCAACTGAGCTGTTGGAAACGTGATTGATATTTCTAGATGTAATGTTTATACTGTAGAAATATTAGTTAAGTTGATTTCATTTTTTAATTACTTCTGTACAATGCTCAAGGTTTATCAGAGCCTGATAGACTCACAGAATAAATAGAACGTAACAATTTTAATGTTAGCTTAGTTCTTCGTGGCAAAAACGTCGAAAAAATCGGTTTTTATTTTTTTTAACAACGGCGCACCAAACCAAAAAATCTGAAAAAATTCATGAACAATACTTATAACAATATACCGCTACTGTAAAAATATAAATGTTGTCACTCTAGAACTTCCATGTGAAATCTGCATTTTTTCGATTTTTTTGAGGTTTTTGATTTTTTACAAGCAGGATTTTCACTTTCAAAATCTGAAACCAATTGCAAAGTATGTATTTGGGTTCTTGACATGTGTCAGACTTTTCTCAGAATTTCTAAACGTCATTAACTAGGGAAAATAGGCCAAAAACTGATTTTTCGTTTTTACCCCATAACTACCCTCCCGATCGAGATACAGGGTTGAAATTTTGCACAGTATGTTTTTTCTTGGTGCTCTATCGAATGGCACATCATCGATAAAATTCGGCTATACCCTTTTCAAAATGTACATAATTCAATACATACAGGGTGTCCTGCTGAAATCAGATCAGCAGGATATCTGGGAAGACGTTGTCGTTATCAAAAAAGTGTTCCAACAAAAGTTGTTTGGTATGACGGGCTACATTACGTAGTATTAATTGTTTTCTTGTGGGTGCAGTGATGGAGGACATTTCAAGGTCACCTTGATTTTTTTAAATGTAAAGTCCTATTTTTTATACGATAGATCGATAGAGTACCAAATTCTGAGTATAAAAGTGTTGACCTTCATATGTCCCAAACCTAATAGTTAACGACATATTATCCAAAGAAGAAAGAAAATTGTTTCGATAATATCTCGTCAACTATTAGGTTTAGGACATATGAAGGTTAACACTTTTATACTCAGAATCTGGTACTCTATCGATCTATGGTATAAAAAATAGGACATTCCATTTAAAAAAATCAAGGTGACCTTGAAATGTCCTCCACCACTCCACCCACAAGAAAACAATTAATGCTACGTAATGTAGCCCGTCATACCAAACAACTTTAGTAGGAACACTTTTTCGATAACGACAACGTCTTCCGAGATATCCTGCTGATCTGATCTGATATTCATATACCGTATAAAAGAAAATCGCACAAAAAAAATCGAAAAAAAAGACCGCACAAAACAGGTTCGACTGCAGTTTTCATTTCTTGCAATCGATGCAGACAATTTTTATTTTATATAAAGCTAAATTGTATTTCATTAATAAAATTTTGGTTCATTAAAAAAGAAAGGCGTAACATTCATGTTTAAAATGTAAAAACGTGAGATATAGATGACTTGTGTGGTCAAGAAGAAAATCTGCCGTGTGTGGGTGGTACGGAGCCGCGCCACGTGCGCACACGTGTGAACGTGGCGTTCATGTGTGTCCCGTGGAAGGAGCATGCGCGCACCTTGACGAAACCTTACGGTGTTGGGCTATTTTACGTAACGCGTCGGCGGGGCGTGTTTCTCCTGATAAATTCCATAACGATACCGGCATGCGATAATTACGATTCGACAACAGGAGAGAGATCAATCGATCGGCCGTCGAATGAGTTTTGATTAACCCGGCTCTCGCAGCCGGCCGACCGGGAGCAAGAGCGAGATCGATAGATCGATATCGCGTTTTTCTTTCGACCCGGCATCCAGAAGAAAAGTCGGCCGTGCCATTATCGACCTGGCGGAAAGAACTTTTATACGAACACGTAGTATTATGCGGAGGCAAGTGCTCGATAAATTATACAGTGATGAACTTTTTTTAGTGATTAAGGAAATTGGATCGAACGGCAGGAACGGGAGTATAATTTCTTGCTGCACGCCGAGAGGCTCCAAAGCAAATAGATCATTATTTATGAATTTCGAACCGTACTGTCTGATATATGAGCAATTAGATTCTTATTAAGCTCTTACTCGTTCTGAGAGGAAATGAAATCGGATTTAAATTAAACGATCGTATAGTATTCAATCATCGTCAATTCTCGTCGGGCGGATGAATTTCGAGGTGATGTTCAATTAAGAATTTTTCAAGGAGAATTGTCGAGTTCGAAAGAGGTAGTTGAGAATTATTATTTCACTTTGTATGACGACGATGTAGTGAAATATTTTTATCATACGTCCTCCGGCATCGTGGTAAATATATGACAAACCACGGGAGGGAAGATCGTGGTTTTTTCTGACCACAGTAGAGTCGATGAAAGTACAACTGACTTACATCAAAACCACAGAACGAAATTGTCAACGGGTGTTCTTACATGTTACCCCACGCGTTGGTCTCTGACAGAAATACTCGAAGTACATCGGAGGAAAGTTAATACGAACCTTGACGGAACACAAAGCATTCATGAACATTTACAAATTCATCTGTACGAATTTTGTATGGTATAAAAATGGATTCTTATATTTGTGAATCACATTATCACGATAATAAACTGTACAATATTCTATTTAACCATTTTCTATTTACATGGTCAAGATCACGCTCTACTTCGAAGTACATTTTCCAGCGTGAATATTCGAATCGATCAGCAAATTCCAGCGAAATTCGAAGAGCCGCTGCAATGTCGGGCCTTCGTTCGAGCGAAATGTCGGAAATTATACAACTTGTTCGCTTAAACGACGCGCTTCACGCGAAAATTGAATCCCGCGACAGAAAGTCGAAACGAAATTGAAATTATCCAAAGTTACGAGTCGTTGCCGATTTCGTTTGCTAAAATCGAATCAGAAGGAAACCGTGAAACGTTTGTTAACATTCCTGTTCCTGAATGTTCGTGGAGTCAAGGCCGGTACCTTAACTGTAAAACCGGCTCCGGGAGATGCAACTTGACTCGACAGGGGACCAGCATTTATCCACCAAGTAATTTATAAGTATCAATTTCCGGACCGAAAGAGTTGCCTCAAATGCGGTCGACGAAAAATGTTCGAACGAATTGCAATGATCAGTCGAATATTCATTTTAGGAGTCTGACTTCCTGAAACGAAAGGAATTCACGCTTTATGAAGAATCTTGTCCGACATTTTACAAGGTTTGAGAATTAATAGCAGTTCTTAATGTATCAATAGACTGCGCATTTTATGCATTTATGACAAAAATGGGTAGATGTAATGTAAAACAGTAGAAACATTAAAACAATTTAAGAAATCATTAAAAATAGAAAGAGTTTTTTATATGGTTTCAGTGTCTTGTAATTGACGAAGAAAATTTTTATTTTGCATAAAGATCCACAGTCTACGTATTAACGATCGAAATGAAGACACAAATTAGAATATTATTTGGAAAAGTTCTTCAACATATGAAAAATTTACTATATGAAGTAAGTTTCTCCCACAACTGATAGAGAATGATTAAAAAAGAAATGTTTGCATTTCATATATGCGATGATGACCTAGGTAGTTGCGCGTTATCTGATAGAACGATAATAACTCGAACAAAGTACTACCGCGATATCGCAATACTAGTAAATACAATCTCGTGCTATGCTCGCGGTATCACTATCGCACTAGTCGATTAAAATGATTCTAAAGTGTTTCGAGCATAGAAATCATTACTACTACGTACTATGTTTTCATAAAATTCCTGAAACTGCTACCTTTGACTTTTCTATTTATTCCCAGACTCGACACATCAAAGACCAAAATAGAAATCTCATATTGGTACCTTCCCGCTTCCCGTGCTGACGAGAGACGGTCGGAACCCATTAGGGCACCCCGCGCGACATAAT
Organism: Lasioglossum pauxillum; assembly: GCA_933228785.1. Lineage (NCBI taxonomy): Eukaryota > Metazoa > Arthropoda > Insecta > Hymenoptera > Halictidae > Lasioglossum > Lasioglossum pauxillum. The sequence goes on from OW121706.1 coordinate 37,989,673, forward strand.
TGACTACATATTTCCGACGAAGTATCGCGGATCCGAAGAAATTCGGCCGTTATTCAGGAGCACGGGATATTATACGTAGGTCACGACTGGTTCGTGCGTCGGCATCGAAGCAATTATGAAAACGAGGGGGTCGCGAAAGTGAAAAGCCCGAGAGCGATATACAACTGGCTCCCTGCGGTGGATGAGCCCCGCGAACAATATTTTCCAGAAACTCCCTATTTATTCTTATCGATCCATAAGGAAAATATAAGGGAATTACTGGTTCGCCTAACCCCACCCCTTCGGACTTATGATCGCTTACGCTCGACGGGGGCTTAATGCCGTCTAGACCGGACGGGTCGCGAGTATATTCGTCAAGTAGAATCGCCTATTACGTCCCTCGGAATCGGCATGCGTTTAGGAAAACTGCCTCCAGGACAACGTTGAAATGGTTTGGCGGTTGGTGGGGAACCTTGAGGAGGGACGAGGGGGTAATACAGGGGCTGGTAAGAGCACCGGATAGGGAGTAGGGGACGCGAAAAGTTGGGGGTGGTTTGGCAAAGATTCAAACAGTGATTGCAAGGACCTGTCTCAGCAGAGCGCGTCCGGAATATTTCTCCTTACTTTTCTCTGTGTCTGTACCTTTGTTCTTCTTTGCCAACTTCTCTCTATCTACCTTTCGCCCCTTCTCAAACCCTCCGGTACACCCCGACTATCCCCTAACCTAGGGTGCGCTCTCCTTTTCCCCTTGCGCCGAGCCGTGCCGTCCAGCCTTGCGCTCTCCTCGTTTTTTACAATCTATTCTCACTGGAGAAGGACTCGAGAGCGTATTGACAGAGCGACGGTGATATATTCGGTGACGATTTATATCGCGGAAAAAACGCGAGCGCGGCGATATTCTCATATATTAGGATCCCGCGCGAAAAAGTTCGACGAACGCCCCTCCGCCTGTATCGACGCGGTTTTTTAAGAAATTGGCGGTAAGCGATGCGGCTCGAGGATTTACGAGGGATCGCTTTCGATAATGGAGGCGGACGATTTCGTTTAGAAATATGTAACACTCGGAAAAGGAGATAACGATTTGCTTATACTAATTTCAACAGGCAAGCGGCTTAACCCTACCGTTTCAGATTTCTCCAACGGTGGAGCAGGAGAATTCGCGTCGAAAGCGGAAGAAGATTTTTCGGTCTCGCTTCATAGACGTGTGGAGCAACGTTTCCATAGCTCGATTCGAGTGCGCCACGAACCCGAGTTATTCACATTCGAGAAGGTATGTGTGTACACGTATGCGCGTACATATTGCACGCGCCGCGTTGTAAATTCCCGCATAGCCTGCGGAGAGGAAAACGTAAAAAGATTAAGCAGTCTGCGAGACACAGCGTTCGCGGGTTCGGCGTTGCAGCTAGTCGCTATCACTTTACCGTGTCGCGGTTATATTTATTTCGAAGTTTCCCATCTGCCCGTGGTAGACCCTGACAAATGGTGATATCTTTAGTGCGCATTATTTCGCACTTTACAGGACTGATAACGGCGACTTAACGCTATAAATTCTATTCTCCTTGCAATTGCGTGGCCACGGAATGGGGGCCACGGTGACGACGAGGGAAACCTTTGCGCAGGGATATACGGACACCGCTTAGGTGAATTTATCAGGTTTCTTATTCTACAGTTTCCCTGATACAGAATACAATTTGACGGCAGTGTTTCAGGGATATCTTTCGAGAAAGCCAAAGGAATGAACCGGTGATTTCACCCCGACCGGCAAAAACACCGATGACTATTGTGCGTCTCGCGAGAAAAGTCTCGGCACCAGGGGAGTACAGTTCTGGCTACGCCTAATCCCCACCCTGACGATCAGCTGATCAGGCTGGGTGAACGTCTGGTGACAAATCCTTTATGATTCGAATACTACTGAATTGCGAATCAATTCACAGTGTGTTCTAATTAATTTAATCATGATCTACCACGATTTCTGAAATATTTTGATCGGCGAGATCCGAATGGAAACAAAGGAAACGTTACAGGACAATCGACGGGGTCATCTTTTTTAGAGCCGGCCGAAGGAATACTCGAAATTTACTTCTCCGGTACTGGTTCAATGTAAGACGAGGATAAAAAGTAATGACGGGGGGTACGAAAAAGAAAGATCGCGCGGAGAAAGGAAGAAGGAGACAGAGAGCGAGACGGAGAGAGACAGAGAGAGCGTGAAAGGATCATTGGGCGTGTCCAGACAGATCGAATCGAGAACCCGCTACTTTATTAAGGCGGCGAGGTCAATGCTGGAACACCAGCCACGATAAAGACGGGACATTCCGTTTCCTACTCGAACTTAAAGTTGTATGACGCGAGACTGAACGAAACTTTCACGTGCTGGCCCACGACATTTCTACGAACTTTCATATAGTGCTCATCGCGATTCTCCTGTAAACGTTACTCCATTTAAACTCGTGCTACAATTCAAACAGAAGGGATTTCTTGGGCTTGTGTACAGCCGATGCAGAAAGTATTTCAACACTACATTTCGCATTCTCGACAAATTTTGGACATTTACACAGCAATAATTTTAAATCTTTTTGGATCTTCTAATTTCTTATGAGAAATGTTGCACGACACGAAGCGTGCGCGAAAATGTGAGAAACAATTCTTGCGATCAGACTCAGTCCGAGATTAGCAGATTTATTCTCCATCGAGCAGCTAAAGAAAAACGAGAGAAAAGAACGCCGGGCAATATCCACGTGGTGGAGGGATTTCGGTTCGGGGGGTCCAATTTTAGCCGGTCGATCGCTTTATAATTCACAATAACGAGACAAGGAGTTCCACGCGCGCGACGGAATCGATGGAGAAAAATGTTAAGGTCGAGGGGACGTGGAAAATGTGAAATCCGCGGAGATTCGACGCGCGATTTATACTTGCGTGCGGTGATTTCGTGACACGAGTTTTGCGACTTCTGAATAGTGGGTCTGCGCTATCTGCTCGCGATGCTAATCAAACACCGCGATCTACGTAATTTGTTTAGGATCGGTTATAAATCTTCGCGCGAGCCGGCAGCTTATCTCGAGTTCGGCTGATTCAGTCAAATTTGTGTGACTCCATTTCTGCGTACCTGAGGCAGATTAACTCGAGCGATCTTACGACACCGGAGCACAGATTCAGGAAACGCTCACTTTTTTCAAGCTCTATTTCGTTCACCTTTGTTCAATTCTGTTTAAATATTGCAAACTATACTACAAGAGACGCGAGTAAAATGATGAAACCGATTAAGAAAATGTGTGGTGCTTCTTAAGGCGGTAGTCTATGCGCTAGTTACCACTAGAATCTTACTAGAATCTTACTTGAAAACGTGGGTTTGCGCGCTTTGGTTGTTTGACCTTATTTGAGCAGATTTTGGGCTGGGTGAGGGCTCATTCTAAAGAGGAAGGTTCATCACACTGCGCTCTGGTCATGAGGTTAACGAGATTATGTTTAATATGTATCATATAAGGGCCCAAAGTAGAGAAAAAATCGAGGGAAAAACCCGCAGATTTCAATGCATTTTTCTGTCTCTGAAAGACCTTTTGACTGCTATAATGACCAGAGCGCAGTGTGGTGAACCTTCCTCTTTAGAATGAGCCGTCATCCAGCCCAGAAGTTGCTGAAATAAGGTCAAACAACCGAAGCGCGCAGACCTATTTTTTCGACCTAAAATCTCGTAGGATTCTAGTTATTTGCTAATTTACTAGAATCCGCCTTAACACACGTTGCTGACCGGTCACGAGTGTACTCGTGTTTTCATGCTCGAGCATTGCCCATACAAAGAAGCTGTAAACAAGCTTCATAGCAATATAGATAGTATTTTTAAGAGCATTTTAGGTATTCATGGTTATTATAGTTTAAGCTAAAATTGTTAAAATACAAGGCCTTGATCTTGCATTCAAATGAAGAACAGTTCCTCACTGCACAGGCTGCTTGGTTTTCACTCTAAATCGCCGGTCAGCAAACTGTTAAACAACTTTATTGGAACGTCCGTACACTTGAATGTCTCATTTCATACTCGCACAACTGCCGGTGTGATGCGTACATAATTTGATTAGGTGTCGCTAATGGTTATTAGGCGGCACCTGCCGCGATTCCTACTCTTTTCTTTCTCTCTCACACTTACTCTATACACTCAGTAAAATAAGTCTCCGTACACCCTTTAAAACAGAAGAACTTTTTTATAAAAGTATCAAATGATCTGATTATTTGTAAGCAATTAGAAGCATTGGTCTACTAGATGATGTGCAAAAAAATTTTCCAAAAATTAAAATTGATCAGGTTACATGCAAAAATAAAAAGAGCATTTTTAAAAATTTGTTTATTTGGGTCCCTAATGAAAATCTAAAATATTGGGTTGGCAAGAAAATAATTTCGGTATTTTAAGGTGAAATAAAAATTTCTTTAAGCATAATGGACTTTAATCGATCAAATATTTTCCATTTTGTTCGATGACCTTTCGCCATCTTTCTGGTAGCTTAATAAAGTTGTTGGCTATTTTCATAAAGCTGTGACAGCTACATATTGAATAACAAAATTCGGTTTCATTTCACCTTAAAATACCGAAATTACTTTCTTGCCAACCTAATATATGTTTTGTAGATCTACGTTAATTATACAAATGCTGAAAACTTCATCGAATTTGGTTGACGCAGGAAAAAACGACACGCATCGAAAGATGTACGATTCTGTGGATTTTAAGCAGAAACTGATCAAAAGTCGTGTTAAACTACGATTTTCACCTATTTCAACCGCTTGTTTTCAGCAGGTGTGTAACTACTATAGATCTACAAAACATATATTTTAAATTTTTATTGAGGGTCCAAATAAAAAAGTTTTACAAAGTTTTACAACCTTGTAAATTGTAATTTTTAGAAAATATTTGTTGCACATCTAATTGCTTACAAAACATCAGATCATTTGCTATAATTATAAAAAAGTTATTCTACTTTAAAGGGTGTACGGAGACTTATTTTACTGAGTGTATGTGTGTACATACTGCTACACGGTTACCCTATATACAAATAAAGCTTCAAACAGCAAATCTTGGTTACTGAAACTGTCATTAGCCACCGACACGTGTTGCGACGTATTAAATTAATGGAACACATTTTCCCGGGGAGATCATCGATCATTTCGACAAATAGATTAAAGTAACATCGACAGCGAGAGTATTAGACGCATTCACTTACGACGGCGCGCTCGACAACAATTTATTAAGACATGCGGACGTTCGAAATAAAGAATTAACACTTTTTGCTACAACGATTAGATCCTGTCATGAATAATTTGTGAAAATTTCGAAACTCGCTATCTCAGGTCGTGAATCGGTGTAACAATGAATTGTCCCTTCCGTGGACCGACTAAAGCGAAAAACAACAGGGTACCGCAACAATTAGCTGCTGATACGAAAATTGTCGGTCGTGTCACAAATATCACGAAAGTCTGAAATTCGTTTGAAAAGCACCGGCCAACGTAGAACCCAGGGGACCACCTGCTAAAGGAAGCCTGATTTACTACCTCTGCCCCCAGAAAACTCATTTTCTTCCCTTTCGGCCGACCCTTTTAATGCTTCGAGGCCATAAACTACTGTCGAAGAACTCTTCTACGCTCGCGGAGAAAGCAGGAATATTTGGAAACGAAGATATGCTACGCAATGTTTGCATACTTGCACAGTAAAAAGACGAATGCAAAGATTTGTGTAGCCAATGTAAATGAACTTGAAGAACAAACTCTGTTTACAAGGTGATTTATAAAAATTATTCGGTGGCGACGTGTAACATTAGGTTGGATGGAAAGTTCTGTCGTATTTTAAATAAGCAGCTGATTTTACTTGTAAATGAAAACACATGTTGCTAGCGAGTCAACAAGTTGGCAACAAGTTGTTACAAGTAATGGAAATAATATCATTTAATAATAGTAAATATAATTAAAATATAATACGACAGAACTTTCCCTCGAACCTAATACGTTGCAGCTAACGTATTACAATGCAGGTTAATAAATTTGGATGCCTAACAGCGTTCTAGGAAGAGCGAAGCAAATTTACAGTTTCCCATAATCTCTCAGCTAAATTGTGTCACGGAGTTGGGCCATCGATGGGAGCCGAAATTGAAGGGACTACTTTATGACTGTACCGTGTACCTCTTCTACCAAGAACACTCCAAACAAGTATGCCGGGAGCGTAAATGAAGAAATAAAATGTGATGAATGCGCGAGTAGCGGGGACCGTTAGGAAGAACAAACACCTCCACGAAGAAGGCGCGAGGAAGTCGCACGTTTCAAGTGAAATTAATAAAACGGCTGACTTCCGGAAGAACACGCCCGTTGGGCGCCAGGAAGCCGTGACACGGCCCTGTCGGCCCACGTGGTGCACGCACGTACATTCATGCACGTGTATGCCAATACGGTGAATTGTTGTTCCTCTTTTTCCTCGAGGTGTGTTTTGGGAATTTTTCCACAAATTAAATTGTATAGCTTCATGAATTAATATTCGCACACTCTTCATAATAGAATAACGTTTTTAAGTTATTGCTTTGTTATATTAATATAAACATTTTCACGAACAGGCCGACGAACGAATGAGGCGCTTAATAGCTCAAAATATTTGTGAGTGCAATCATACTACAATCAGGTAATTACAATCATACTACACATGCTACCAAAGGTATAAATACAGTGAGTCACAAAATTATTCGCTCGCTCGCTAATGCGGCAAAGATATACGAAATAATCAGACAACGCAGGGTATTTTTCAATTTTTTATTTGGATATACATAGCTCAAAGTTTAATTCAACAGAATCGTAAAAGAAAATTGCGAAATTTTCATTTATTATTACAGAAATATGAGTTTTAAGAAATCTTGACCGTTTTTCACGCCACAAAATTATTCGCTCACGCCACGAAATCCACTGAAACAAATGCAATTTACAAACTCTGAGAGGCATTTGTTTCTGATAGTTGCTAAAGAGAGTCAGTATAACGTAAACATTCGCTCAGTAAGGATCTATTTTCATCTATTTCTTTGATTTTCAAGAATTCGTTACAATGGGTAGAAAAAGTAAAGAAACTAGTCTAGAGATTAGGGAAGTTATAATTTTTCATTGGGAAAGTGGAAAATCCATCAGAGAAATTGGAAATATCGTTTGTAGAAGTTATTCAACAGTACGTTATATTATAAAACGGTACGAAGAAGAAGGACGAATAATAAACAAAGCTGGCCGTGGTAGGAAAAAGATATTGAATACCTCGGAAGAGTATTTTGTTGTGAGAGAAGTTAAAGGAAATCCGAAAATAAGTGCTCCCAAAATCAATACAAGTTTGAAAAATTTTAGTGAAAAACAAGTTTCCGATGAAACAGTACGAAGAGTGTTGCGAAAGAACGGGTACAACGGCCGCGTAGCAAGAAGAAAGCCTTACGTAAGCGAAATTAATAGGAAGAAAAGGGTAGAATTCGCAAAAAAATACATCACAAAGCCCCCTGAATTTTGGAACAATGTGATATTTTGCGACGGGAGTAAATTTAATATTTGGGGCTCTGACGGTCGTCAAAAAGTTTGGCGAAAATCAAACGCGGAGATGGATCCCAAAAACCTGTGTAGCACAGTCAAGCATGGAGGTGGTCATGTGATGGTTTGGGGTTGCATTAGTTATCACGGTGTTGGGAAATTGCAGATAGTTGAGGCTACCATGGAATAAAATAATGTACATGGATATCCTAAAAAAAAATTTTAAGCCAAGCGCGGAAGCAATGGGGATTTCAGAAGTGTTTCACTTCTACCAGGACAACGATCCCAAACATAAATCGAGATTGGTACAGGAATGGTTACTGTATAACTGTCCCAAAATAATGCAAACCCCGCCTCAATCTCCCGATTTGAATCCTATCGAGATGGTATGGAACATGCTGGACACAAAAATTCGTAAACATTCAATTACGAATAAAAAAGAGTTACAAAGCAGATTACAGGAGGAATGGCCAAAAATAGACAAAAAATATTTGGAAACATTAATAGAATCAATGCCCAAACGTCTCGCAGAAGTCATAAGACAAAAAGGATATCCCACCAAATATTAATATTGTTATAATAATAGTTAATCTAAAATGAGCGAATAATTTTGTGGCGTGAAAAACCGTCAAGATTTCTTTAAACTCATATTTCTCTAATAATAAATGAAAATTTCGCAATTTTGTTTTACGATTCTGTTGAAATAAATTTTGAACGATGTATATCCAAATAAAAAATTGAAAAATACCCTGCGTTGTCTGATTATTTCGTATATCTTTGCCGCATTATCGAGTGAGCGAATAATTTTGTGACTCACTGTATGTAAATGGAAAACGATCGAACGTCGACCGGACAAGGATAAGCATTTTCACAGGAAGTTGCTTCCGAGTCTTCAAATAGGGCAGACGCGATCCAAATAATTTATTATTCTATTTATTTCTGAAACAACATGACCGGATTTTTGTCTTCCATACGCAAACATTGAATTGCCATTCAATTTTTTCGAACTTAATAGTTCTTAAGGGGGATCTATACCCTCGGATTGTAACTAGAAAGGAACTAGAATCTTACTAGATTTTGGGTCTAAACGTGGGTTTACGCGCATCGATTTTTTGTCCTTATTTGAGCCGATTTATGGCTGGGCGAGGGCTCATTCTATAGAGGAAGGTTAAATACCGCGCGCTCTGCTATTGATTTAACTAGATTATGTTTATATCTAATAATATGAGTACCCAAAGTAGAGAAAAAATCTAGAAAAATAACCGCAGATTTCAATGTATTTTTCTGTCTCAAAGAGACTTTTTTGACTGATGTGATGAGCAGAGCGCGACGTGATGAACCTTCCTCTATCAAATGAACTATTGTGTAGCTCAAAATATGCTCGTATAAGGACAAAAAATCGATGCGCGTGATTTCATTCACATAGCAGAGATTTCCCCATATTACGTTCATGAAGACAGAGGTTATCTCTGATGTAGAGCCAATCTAGAGCCAATTTTATTTCAGTTAGTTTAGACGAGATGGTGCCTAGTCAGAAGGACTGTCAATCAGTGCTGCGATATTGTGCAACATTTCACTACTGCACTGCTGTCAATGTGGAATCATAGCAAAACTGACACAGACGAGGTTGATATTCTCATCGGTGGCACTAATATTAGTGCGACCTGTCCTGTATAACGGCATTCGCGACGAGCTGAATAGAATATGGAAATAGCAAGCAACTCCATCTCGTGTTCATTATGCAGTTGCGTGTTTATCAATGTTACCAAACTTTTTTTCTGCACAGAGGTTGATAACATTGATAAATATCCCAAAATCTGAGGGTACAGATCCTCCTTAATTATGAAATTTTTCTACAAATGAGAATGTGCAGCACGTAACTGCACTGGAAAACATCCGTTCCGTTCTGCAGAGTGAAACACGTAATATACCTTAACAAAGAGCAGAAAACTCTTCGAAGAAACCGAGCGCAACGGAATTTTTGTATGCGCCGCGCGGCGATCAATAGATCGAGCTTCCCATTATGCAGAAAATACGTTCTACTTTCGCGAAGGATTTACGAGAGCAACAATTACACGAACGATCCCTACGGCCTTGAAGGGACCTATGAAAGCGGGCACTGTATTTCCTAGTCGAATCAAATCCCTTTGCCAGAAGAAAGGAAAGTTCAACACCTGGCGCCTTGCTCGGCTTGCTTGACCCAACTTAACCTGATTCAAATCTTTCATTGAGATCCGCATCTTTTCACAAAAGAAAGCGTTCCGCGGAGAGGCCCTTTGCAACGGAAAAAGGCTCAACGCCGACAGCTGCCTCCGGTGGCCATATTGTGAAAGCGGAGAAGGTTGTCCGAAAACGCACTTACCCTGCCCTAATTGACCACTGTCGATCAGGCCAACCGCTCGAGGTGTTCTCGTGCCGAGATCGAAATCAAGAACCACCGGCAAACAATTATCCTTGGCAAATCTTCGTCGTTTTTAAATGCACTTGTTCTCGCGCGGTGTAATTGCGTCGATTACAATCGTCGACAATGTCTTCGGGGCTTTTTTTGTTCTTTATTTCAAACATCTCGACATACAAAATAAGGTCATAGGGAGTTAGGACTAGTTTTACTGAAATAATAACTGTAACTTGTCCCAGTTCTCAGAATCTAGTATACAACATAACAAAATTATGCCATAATCAAATGATGAATATAAGCTTCGGAAAATTTATTATCTACCAATTCTGTGAAAAATACAGGGAAACAGTTCATCAGCATTTTAAAGCAGTTTTTAATTAGTAAACGAACGTATAAAGCAAATCATTTAATATGCACACGTGACAGACAGTCGGTGTGAATAAATTTGTAAATAACTGCTTCCAGCCATTTAGCAATTTTCAATATTCTTGAAGAGGACTGGCAATGAAGCGTAAATAGCAATAATGCTAATATTAGCAAACTTGCTAAATTTAGATTAGGTTAGGTTAGATATGGAACTGAAGCAAATCAGTAACAAAATCTAGTTCTTCATCTTTGATTGAAAGATACAAGTACGAAAGTAATAACAAATGTTCAAGTAAAAATATTAATAAAGCTTCATAGATAGAGAAAAATGAAATAAAAACATTTACAGCTGCAGTACCGTTTCATACACCAAGGTCGAGCCTCTGTATGTTATTAAAACAGTCATTGTGCAAAGTCAATAAGTCAGGGTTTAAAAAACATTAGCGAAAAAATATGCGGCCTTGGATAGCAATTTATGACCGACAGTTTCGCACAATTGCTCGTGGCAGTGTGAATCGTAAAAACAATACGAATCTTTTAGATATATAAAACAGCACAATTAATGTTTGTAACTGTTTTATACGCGCGAAGCATCATTAAATCTCCGGTCATTATCATATACTGTGAATTATCGATCGATCGCGTTCACGGTATCATTACGTATAGATTGTCATTATTGATTTAACATTTCACAAGATCTTGATTTATCAATCGATCGGCAGACGTCACGCGCGGATAAGATAACGTTCCAAATCCTCTTCTCGAATGATTAAATCATTGCTCGAAGACAATTCACGATACCTTATCATAAATCACCGTGTGGCGAGGTTATCTGACAATGACACCGTTGGCTTGTCAATTTCTGGAGAAACTTTTACTCGGTTCCAACTGAATTCTTGCAAAGGAAAGCCCGCGGTATAGTTGAACTGTACTACATGTTTAACTAGCGCAAACGATTAATTTAGAAGCAGAATAAATATTGAAACACTGAAATGATTAATGTCAACGTAAGATCACGTGAATAAATATATCTGTTTAGTCGAGTGGAGCGAAAAGCGTTAAAACTTTCCAGTTAAATTAGTTTGTTCAGTTTGTTACAGCGATTATCGACGAGAAATTAATGTGATTAGTACGATTGATTGGGGTAAATCATTTTAAAGATGCGTGAGCTGTATTCTACAATTCGTACACATATTTTAAGAGAGGTTAATTAATATTTAGTTTAGTTAGTACTTCATTTCAGCAGGTAAATATAGAATAAAAATACTGTTGGATCATTAAAATAATTCAGAAAAGATATACAGTAGCGGACAAAAGTTTAAGATGGCTTTAAAGAAGACGATAACTTTTTTAATATTGTACTATACGATTTGAACTTTTTTGGGAAGCTAGAGCAATTAGTTTACTAAAGGGTGTGAAAAGAAATTTTTTCAAAAATTGCAATTGATCGGAGTTGTGGAAAAAATACTAAAAGTTGAATTTTTAACTTTTTTATGTGGGCCTATATTGAAAATTTAAAAAATACGTTTTGTAGATCTGTGTCAATTAAGCATATCCTGAAAATTTCATTAAAATCGGTCGACGTTGCAATGAGCTACAAAATTTAAAGATGGTAAAAATTGCAGATTTTCAAGATTTATTGCCGAAAATCGGCATAGAAAGATTTATTGCCGTCTTCTTTAGAGCGGTCTTATACTTTTATCCGCTACTGTAAATGTCTTCATTCATGCAATCGCACTTACCGAATGATTTTCCTTGTATTATTGGGATGTAGCCTCTTGGCCATTTCGGGGTCGACCTCCGTCAACTTCTTGTAAAGATCCTCGTTGCTGTGCTCGGCAGTCCGATCCCATTCGATTTTCACTCTTTTATTGTTCCCGCCATCGCGCGTCTCTTCGGTGCACGGACTATCCGTCGAACCGTCAACTGTTTCCGGATCGTGCATCAGAATATTCCACAGAAGAGCCTCAATGTAATAATTGGTCCCGCCGACAATGATCGGAAGCTTTTTCCTGGCCAGCAGGTCGTCTATCTAAATTGGTCAAAGCAGATGGACATTCGAGGGAGGCTCAAGGTGACGCACAGGAGCGAAGATCGCTATTAAAGACCGTGTCTAATTATTAATTTCATGGTCTTGCGGGTGGAATCTTGCTGCTTCGTTCTAGGAATTAATTTTACGAAGGCGATCATTTTGGAGCAAACGAAATGGTGTCTGTCGCAAGCGGTCATCTGATAAACAGCCATGAGCACGATTAAACAAAAACCATAGGTAACAAACGCACAGGTTATTTCTGATTCTTCGATTGGGGAACGTTAGTGTGCAACTACGATTACCAAGACATTTTAACTTTCCTTTATACGGTGTTAAGTTAGATGCTTGATTTTGTAGAAATTGAAAATATTTCATAGCGGTGAACACAAGACTGGGTAAAATGTGATAGGAGGAAGAATTACAATGGGTAGGGTCATATCCCGGAATTGCGTCACGGTAAAGTCAGGAATCAGAGGGTCTACGACGTCTAGCATGTGATGCGGCGCCATTTTCCTTTCCTCTTTCGTTACTTTGGCTGTGACGATGTCGAGGCCCTTGTACAGCTGCGACAAAGAAACAGAAAAGTACAATGTAATAATTTCGGAAGAAAATAATACATTAAAAATTAATAAAATCACACCGAACGAACCTTATCCTCGTGTACTAACTGTAATATGAATCACTGCATAAGAAGCTGACATCCGAACGTTATTTAATAATGTAATGTGCATCTGGTTTCTTCGAGCCACTTTTTCGTCCCTCGAGATTCATTCATGATTGAATTTATGATAATTATTTTCTCCGTTGCGTAATTCCGCGTGCCATTAATACAGAATGATTGACAACGCATTACGGATGCGCCTAAAATTCACATTTGCCAAACGATAGCACGGCAAAACATAACGATCGCCGATCAATAAATTTTTTCTGGTCCAGGTAATCGTTCGCAGCCACGCGTAGTTATGCGAATACGTCGCATTTCGGCAACGTAAGAAACCGTCTGCTCGTTCTCGCTGATCGTGGAATGAAGCCGAAGATGTAGAAAGTTGGATCAGGAAATATCAAACGGTCGGTGCCTTGCTAGTTATCAGCGTTGTCAAGCCCCCATTCTGTCAAGTCGTTTCAGTCTAACCCTTGATAAGTGTCACTGCCAGTCGAGGAAGTCAACGAAAGGAAATCGCAGGAAGTGGTTAACATGCTGATTTTTCTTATCTTTCGATGAGAAGACTTTTGACATTCTCGTGGCCAGTGGCGATCGCTTTCTACAATATTTCTATGGCTCTCGTGCACAAAACACCGCCAGCAAAATAGGTAAACTCGTTTCTGCGTGAAACGCTGAATATTTTCGATGATATAATCGGCGCGATGCAATTCTCATTCCATTTCAATGACTACTATCAGCGGCATAGTTCCAGATATTACATAAGACACGCAACGGGAAATATCCCGGCGAATGGCGAACGTTAATCATCAAATTTTGGGGATTACTAAGAATTTTAATTAACGTTAAGAACTACGTTGCTTAATGGCTTATTTCATCAAGACGTTAACGGAAGAACTTAATATGAATCTTAAATTGGCGAAAGAAGCAATTAATTGGATGCTTAAATTATCTTAAAGTATCCTGTATCTCGAATACACAAATTTCCTCCGGCTACATTGATCACTTTCACAGTTAACAAAGTTGACCACACGCAATAATTAGTCTCCAGACACGAACGGCATTATTTATTCACGAAACAAGACAGGTGGCAACACTGACGAAGCCGAACAAAGTATATATTTATTTTTGCACGTAATATTTCATTAAGGATATTATAAATCAATCTGAATACGTATTTATTTTAAAAATATTTGTCTCTTTGGCCGACTATTTTCTGACGGACAATCTCAGCGCATCGCGAAAATCTTGCACTTTATGTTACCGATGTTCCGTTAAGTTACGCTATCACTGAACTAACAAACAGGTTTTCAGCGTTACGGTTCGCGCTGAGGTAACTTGAATGGCCACGTCTTCAACCTTAATTAACCTTTTTTATCAACGTCTCGCTGAACGATTCGCTTCAGAACCCCTTCGAACAGAAACACGAACAAAAGTTTCATTCAAAGGCCACCGACGCCAGAATAAAAATTTCAATGGTTATCAACATTCAAAGAATCGTAAGTTTCATATTCTTCTCAGTCTGTTTTTCTGAAGCAGCGATCAGTTTAGTGAAAAAAGTCTTTTAAATCAGACAATATATGTATACTTATCATTATTACGTGATAGTCAAAATCAAGGTCAGTCTAGTGACCTATGATATCGTGAACTTCGAATGACATCAAGTAACAAGTTAAGTAACAGCGATAATATTTATAAATTAGCAAAAAAGAGCTATTACAATAAATGGCCGAAACGGTGCCAATCAACTGCGGTCCGATTCGGCGCGAATAAATAAACGATTCTTCGGACGTTGATTTATGAATCGAAAGTTATGATTCTGAGAGCTTACTAACTGATAAGGAACGAGATGTCGAACGAACGAGATAATGAAGTATGTCGTAAAAATTGAAATGTAAAAATGCATTCTATAAAAAACACAAAATAAGTAACAAAAATTACGTATTTTTAATCACAAACTTCAAACTCCATCCGCACTTCATAAAAATATGCATTCGCGTGGACTATCTTTTTCGCGTTCAAGGTCACACGAAGGTCTCGATACGACAGGTCGTTGAATTGGTCTTGATATTCACTATCACTCCATGATGATAAAAATACAGAGTCCCGTGTGAAAAAAACATCGATGAAATTTATTTCTTATATTTGCCCCCTGGAATCGAGTCTGATATTTTTATAAAAATGAAAGCATAAAAGAGAGACATATTTAACTTCAATTTCAGCAGCTGTTAGGCTTTTGCACAGGTATGTCTCTAAAAAAAATAAATTTGCATACACACACGCAACTATGAGAAATTAATCTATGAGAAATTAAAATGTCACTGCGACACGTTACTTTCGCCGAGATAACATTTCTAAAAATACCATAACGTCGATTTTCCTCTCTGAAGTACATATTTAATAAGATTCTCGAAGGTGCGCGTGCAATTGGAAAATCGAAACGACGAAGAACGCGGCGATTTAAAAACAGGAAACACTAAAAAGCGAAACAAAGTGACGTTGCAACGTAGCAAAGTAAGATCACCGGGATTCTCGGACACATTGTAAACATTTTCGTATTTAGAAACAGAGCTGATGGATGGATATACAAGGAGCTCTTTCCGCCAGTAGTTTATTTACACTTTTGGATGCTGCTTCGGCCGAAAACGTAATGATAAAACAAACGAGAAAAGAAAGTGGATGAGCTCGAGTAGCACGTGGAGCAAGTATCAGCAAAGTTCAAGGAGAGAGATCGAAACGCGGTCGTTACATTTCAATAACGAATTTGTAATTGTGCTATCGCGAGCTCCGAATCGATATCGCGATGTCGCAACCAATCGCACGGTCGTTTTTTTCGCATGGCGTTTAATCAACGGTTATTAATCGCCTAATTATGATCGTAAAACGCGCATCAAACTTCTTCGATAGGCGCCATTATCGATTTGTAAACTCGTTAACTGTCGACGGTTGGAACCAGATTGTCGTACGTCATACGGTATCAGAAAGATAAGATCATTCGAATTTTTGAAAGAGAACGTTTAAAAACATTTGCATTGATGAGTAGACAGCGGATTTTATGCATTCATGACAGAAATGAATAGGTGCAATTTAAAACAGTGGAAATATTAGAAGAATTTAAAAATGCTGCTATATTATGTTCAACCTATTAAATATGTTGTTGGATATTCCGTATATTTTCTTTCTACAAGAATGTATCAACGCAGTATGAAACTGCGGAGGTTCAGAAGTAGGAAAGACTACTTTGTTGCGAAGCGTCCACCGATATTCGGCCAACGGCTCTTGTGTAATTATTCGTGTTGAACGACTCGCAGAATAAAGACGTCCTTTGGCCGCGGATCTTTTTTAAAATAAAGCGAACTTTATCAGGGCCCGCTCCAGGGGGGGGGAGGAGAGCAACCCGGACATTTCTTCGGGGCGCGAAAATTTAGGGGCGCCATTTTGGCTGTAACTGTGAGAAAAATATTGATATGTTAAATACCCAATTAATAGAAAATTTGCTTTTATTAAAATTTAAATAAAATGATTTGATTTTTATTGAAATTAAAAAATATGTACCTTTATTTTAAAAATATATATATTCTTAAGGGGCGGCAATTTGTCATTTTATCCGGGGCGACGTAACCGCTACAGCGGGCGCTAACTTTATATAGTAAAAGTTGTAATAATTTATAAATCTAGGACCATAAATCCAATACATATTAATAAAGAAAATGAATTTGTATTTCGCTTCAGTTTGTTGCAATTTACACATAGATAGAAAACTTTTATTTTGCATAAAGATCCGTTGACAGCTCTGGACAACTCTAAATGGCGAATTTTGTATCATTTGGGATCCTGTTGATCTAGACGTTCGGCGTTCACCACCGGCGAATATTATATAATTTCCAGACGAAAAATGTCGGAGATACATGATTAATGGCATAACGACCCAGATGTCGAAATCTACGTCTCACTCAGCGATACGGGGCCGAAAGCATCGCTCGTCTTTCACTCGTTCATCATTCTGCAGGAGATTCGTCAACGAGGCGATTCTGCGGAGATGGACCGGTAGATCTCGCGCGCCGGATCCGTTCTCTAGAAATCTAGACGGACCCAAATCGAGTGGCCACAAATAAACGATAGGACCAGGCTCTCGATTGGGTTCCTAGACTTCAAGGTCCCCGGGTTAGATGGCAAACCAGGAGAGGACGCACTAAGAGTCAAAACATCGCTGCTGCTCTATCAAATCATAGCTGCCTGTTTATTTCATTCACAGACGCGATTAATGTGATTAATAGACAGCGGATGTTCATGCAAAATAGACATTTTTTACCTGTTTTGCAACAAACTGGAGTGAAATAGAAATTTATTTTCTTTCTAAATATGTTTAATTTGAATTAATATTCAAATTCAAATTCAAATTCAAATTCAAATTCAAATTCAAATTCAAATTCAAATTCAAATTCAAATTCAAATTCAAATTCAAATTCAAATTCAAATTCAAATTCAAATTCAAATTCAAATTCAAATTCATATTCAAATTCAAATTCAAATTCAAATTCAAATTCAAATTCAAATTCAAATTCAAATTCAATTTCAAATTCAAATTCAAATTCAAATTCAAATTCAAATTCAAATTCATATTCAAATTCAAATTCAAATTCAAATTCAAATTCAAATTCAAATTCAAATTCAAATTCAATTTCAAATTCAAATTCAAATTCAAATTCATATTCAAATTCAAATTCAAATTCAAATTCAATTTCAAATTCAAATTCAAATTCAATTTCAAATTCAAATTCAAATTCAATTTCAATTTCAAATTCAAATTCAAATTCAAATCCAAATTCAAATTCAAATTCAAATTCAAATTCAAATTCAAATTCAAATTCAAATTCAAATTCAAATTCAAATTCAAATTCAAATTCAAATTCAAATTCAAATTCAAATTCAAATTCAAATTCAAATTCAAATTCAAATTCAAATTCAAATTCAAATTCAAATTCAAATTCAAATTCATATTCAAATTCAAATTCAAATTCAAATTCAAATTCAAATTCAAATTCAAATTCAAATTCAAATTCAATTTCAAATTCAAATTCAAATTCAAATTCAAATTCAAATTCATATTCAAATTCAAATTCAAATTCAAATTCAAATTCAAATTCAAATTCAATTTCAAATTCAAATTCAAATTCAAATTCATATTCAAATTCAAATTCAAATTCAAATTCAAATTCAAATTCAAATTCAAATTCAAATTCAAATTCAAATTCAAATTCAAATTCAATTTCAATTTCAATTTCAAATTCAAATTCAAATTCAAATTCAAATCCAAATTCAAATTCAAATTCAAATTCAAATTCAAATTCAAATTCAAATTCAAATTCAAATTCATATTCAAATTCAAATTCAAATTCAAATTCAAATTCAAATTCAAATTCAAATTCAAATTCAAATTCAAATTCAAATTCAAATTCAATTCATATGTTTAATAGGTTGAAAGGAATGTAACAGTATTTTTAAATTCCTCTAATGTTTTCACTGTTTCAAATAACACCTACTCAGTTTTGCCATAAATGCATACAATCCGTTGTCTAGTGATTAATAGTAAAATTGAGTATATGAAATTCAAAATTGTTGAAAAATATATTGTAAGTATTGCGTGTTATAAGTGTAATTTTCAAAAAAGTGAACAAAACCAACAAAACTTCGTAGTAAGTTTTACATTTCATCATTTATTAATTTTTTTATCCATTTTGATTTACACTTGTATATTTTAGTGTTTATTAACTTCCCGATTTTATAGGGAAGTTATTGTAATTACCCCGAAAATCGAAAATCGATTTTTTAGCAGATCTTCACGTTTCATGGTCATTGTAGTCATTTTAGACTATTTTCAGCAAAATGTTCGTATGTGTGTGTGTGTGTGTGTGTGTGTGTGTGTGTGTGTGTGTGTGTGTGTGTGTGTGTGTGTGTGTGTGTGTGTGTGTGTGTGTGTGTGTGTGTGTGTGTGTGTGTGTGTGTGTGTGTGTGTGTGTGTGTGTGTGTGTGTGTGTGTGTGTGTGTGTGTGTGTGTGTGTGTGTGTGTGTGTGTGTGTGTGTGTGTGTGTGTGTGTGTGTGTGTGTGTGTGTGTGTGTGTGTGTGTGCGCGCGCGTATGGCCGTTTCTATGTAATCAAATTTTTCGTTAACGTTTTCAGAAAAAGTAACAACGCGATCAGGATGATGAATGATGCATTCGATGTGCCCCGTCGTAACTTAGAGCTGATTAGATTTTGGTCCATATTGGTCAAGTAGTTTTTTAGATTTTTAGTTTT
Organism: Lasioglossum pauxillum; assembly: GCA_933228785.1. Lineage (NCBI taxonomy): Eukaryota > Metazoa > Arthropoda > Insecta > Hymenoptera > Halictidae > Lasioglossum > Lasioglossum pauxillum. The sequence continues at coordinate 38,008,928 of OW121706.1, forward strand.
TTTTCGAAAACAGTTGATTCTACAATGCAATTTATAAGGGAGGACGAAAATTTTCCACCAAAGAACCAAACGCAATTACATAAAAAAAAATTTTTTTTTTTAACTGATGCTAATGTTACCGCTTGGAATAATCGAAAGTTATTCCAATGCAACAGTGAATTTATCATCTCTACTCCCAAGAATACATTTTGGGAGAATATCGATGAAAGTACAAAAAAAAAACGATGTTAGCGATGTTGGCGAAGGAGTAACGAATCGGGAAGTTCTTTGTGTGACTCTTGGAGAGTCACACACCAAATAAAAAACATTAATATCAGTAGGCCCTACTAGCCATGCGTATCACTAACCCTCTCGCAAGAGCAGTTCCACCCGCGAGCTCGCAAACCGAGTGAGCAAAAACAACCCTACTCGCGAGCGAGCGAAGCGAGCGAGCAACAATAGCCCTCTAGTTTTATCCTTTGAATACTCATCCCCAGAATATCAAGACATTCAAAGAGTATGAATTTATACTTCTAAATAAATGAAACTATATTTTTATACCGTCAAATTGGCTATTATCTTTATTCTACATTAAAAAGTATAAGTTGTTTTAAAGAAATAGGAATGGGTATACATACATGAAGTGTCGGTAGGTTTAGTGTTAAGATCATTACGGATAGATATAACATTGAATTTCGTTTCTATTTCTTGCAATCGGTGCAGACAATTTTTGCATAAAGATCCGCAGTCTAGTAAGATTAATAAGTAAGATCAATAACAATTATTAGTTACTTGATAATGATAAGCTTTTTTGTCCTCCCGTGGCGCACAGAATAGGGGGTACTTTATGGGAAATGGTCGGCCAAGAGAAACCGAGAAATCTGCTGTGCTGTAACAGTGCTCCCCGTGCCTACTAGAAGGAAGTTCATGCGTTCGCAAGCATCCTGCGTCATGATTTATTGATATCGCTTAAGAGGTATCGCGAGCCGAGACCTCCCACCGATATAGACCGTAATTATCGGAGTTACCGGCAAATCGTGAAGCAATTACGGTGGATGCGTCGATTGAAATTTTATCGCGTGCACACAGCTAACCGATCCTCGGCAATGTCTACAATCACCTAGCCCGGGATGCAGTCACGCCTGAAATTGATTGGGAATTTGCGTAACGATGGAAGACGCCGTAACGCCTCTCTCATTGAATCAAATTTATCGGAACCGAGTAATTGAGACGCGTTTATGTAATTAAAAGCTGACCACGCTTCTTCCCGGCCGAACTTTCCACTTTTCGAACCGAGGCGGGTCAGGTTTATCACACACAGTCCTTTTCTATCTGAATTATTCTTTTCAAAACACATATTGAAATTTCATATTCAATCTCTGAGATTAATAAACAAGTAAGACAAAATATTATAACTATGACCACTTTAAAGCAGACCAGAAGTGACTCGAACCGTGTCTCCATCAAGTGACGCAATGGGTCGCCCATATAAAATCCAATCGAACGAAGAAAGGCAAGATTTGAAAGTTAAATCGCGCTTTAACAAAGATACTTTGTATCGTAAATCCGCCGCTAAAGTGTTCCCACATTTCCATGATACCGACTGAAGGTTGACGATAAAATATATAAAATAATGATGATATTCCTTATAAGGATAAGTAATGGCTTCTCAGCCATTGAATTGCTCGTACTTAATCGATAATTAAAACGAAGACATTTCAATAGACCGCGAAACAACAAGAGCGAACAATCCAGCGAACAATCGCGAAGTTAAATAACCTATCGCTAACTTTACGAAAAGAACCGTCTGTGAAATAGCGCGGATTATTATTCATGAGCACTACATCCGGATCGCGCACATTATATTCACTAATTTGCATTATCTTCGGAAGACACGCGTCAATGAAGCCGCTTAATTTAAATAGCCGATTTGAACGTAAAAGCCAGCCTGCGGGAATTCAGCTTGGAATATTTATTTCTATTTTCAGTCGATAGCGTGACTAATGTCCTCAATATTAATTAAAGAAATTCATAAATGTATAAAACCAAATTCAAAAATAACTTTCCGCGAAAATCTGGAAGGAAGTATTCGTTTGATGTCGACGTTCGAGGTGTGAACGGATTAAAATACGTATGCATCGAGTTCTTATGGTAGACAGAAGAATCCCTTATAAGGGCTGCGTGCTACTTGGCCAAGTTCGAGAAGGGTCAATAAATCAGCAAAGGAAAGAAGGGTCCACATAGAATACTTGATCAGTAGAAAACACGGGGGCACATAATGGCACGTGTACAGACTTGAGCAGCGGTGGCATTAGAATTATTTAGGCGAACCGGGGGACCAAAATCGCTTGTGATTGTGAGCTACGAATTATTCAGGACATCCGAAGGATATGCCTCGCTGGTAGGATGTTACGATATCATTCGCGGCTTCCTAGAAGAACTGGGTCGAACGCACCGTTACCCTTGGTGTTTTAATATTCATCAAACACGACTACCTAGAGATCAAAGAACCTTACCGATCGCCTCGGCCATCTTCTCTCTAGGCGGGAACGGATTCCGAAAGTTCGTTTCCAATTCGAAGGAATTTTTACGAGAGATCTTTTTGCCGGATACTGGTCGCAGATTAGCTCATTATAGGGTCGACATTATGCCGGATACCGAGAAACAGCGGTCAAGTGAAAACAGAAAATGTCCGAAAACGATCGGCCAATTGAGTTTCTCCTTTAAGATGCATTTTACTGTTGCTGGTAATTTTTTTCAGAATACATATCATTCATTGTAGCGTGACGCTATCGGTTGAAAATATGGAACTGGAAGTTCGTCATTAACATTATTTTAAACTATGTATCTTACGTCAAGATACGTGCATTTGTTGTATGTTGCTTTCGAAAAAACGATACGTTGATTTACAGGAACAACTTGTCCACATTGTAATGGTTCGGTTAAAGGCATATGCTTCTTATTAACAACTCGCAACAATGAAATATTTATTCAAATTACAGCAGATGTTAACCTTCAATTGGACACGACTTTAGCGCTACGTTATCGTAACAGTGCAACTAGAAATATGAACTCGAACTGTATTAAAATTCGGATTAACACGAACCCTTAATCGAATTACGGACTTCGCCGTGTTTCATTATTCCCTGAACATGCTCGACAAAGGAAATTCGCCGACAACCATATTACTCAACTTCAGGCGACCAACCGAGGTACAAAATTAATTATACCAGATCAATATCCAACGTTAATCTGTGGCAAAACCGCGGACTACCTCGCCGCCATGCCGGCACTCTAACTGCGGATCTCTAATGCTACGTTCCCTCGCCCACTTCGACTTTCCCGACATCCTCCACGAATTAATTAGTTATTCAATGGAACGATTTCCAAACGCGATTGTCCCGGTGTCACAAATCAAACTCGTAATCCTCGAGGCAACAGTCGTCGATCGACCTAGATGGCCGAACATTTTTTAATATAACAAACCTGCGATACAGAAATGAGTCGAAGATTATACAGGCTATAATAAGGCCACAAATATTCGCCGTGATTAGAAGACAACCTTTATTGTGCATCAAATCCGCAGTCTACTGACGAGTTCTCGTTTTAACGTCAATAACGGTGACGGTTCCGGAACTTTCGAGCTTATCCAGTCTCGAGATGGTCTCGAGTGTCTCAAAGACCCATCGCTACCGAAAGCACGCGGCATACAGACGACTCTGTTTGTCCCTGCAAATTCCGCAACGCACCATCTACATTGTTGCGGGACCGCTGCCATTTTGCTGCAATGGGACATACCGTGGTAGTCAAAATTCCATGAACGGCTTGCTCCCGTGACACCAGACTGCAGTGCGCGATGTCTAGGGTCTTACACACCCATTTATAGTCGCCGAGGATATTTGCGGACGTTGAGGGTCTATTCGTGTGACCTATCAATATCCGTGTCTCTTCCTATTTTAAGGGATAGTCTCGTTTCCAGGATTGCGAGGGTGCGGGATGCGCCTTTTCTAATTTCTCGAGAATGCAAAGATGGGGTTTTCAATAGTCAAAAGCGCTAGATAACATTAATTTGCATTATTCAGCAGCATGTAGCTGTCGCAGCTTTATGGAGATAGTTCTGAATAATGCAAATTGCCTTTAAATATTCTCCTTTTTAATGTTTAGTGAAATGCAAAGGTTTTTGGGACGATCTTATCTAAAGATTGATATCAACTACTGAATATCATCTACTCCTCGCAGATGATCGGCATCACCCCGAATAATGAGATGTGCGTGCCCGGTGTCACGGAAGATCGGAAGACAACGAGGGGTTCGTCTTGTTTGACCTAAGCGTCCGAGTCTCCGCGGATAATCCGCAGGCTGAGCCGGCGCGGATAGGGAGGACCGGTTTTTGTTAAACTTGATAAAAGGATGACGTGAGAAACTCTAATGCCCGATACGTGGGGATATGATTCCGTTCGAGTGGGTGAAGGGGAGACAGGTGATCGGTGAAAGGAGTAGGGAGAATAATGGTGGACCATGGGATGGAACGAGAGATAGAGCGAGAGAGGCGATTGTGCCGGACCGCCTCGAGGAGAGAGCGGAGAGACGAGATCGTTTGTATGCGCCGTTCCTCCTCCCTGGACCAGTTTTCGTGCAGGTACCTCAAACTTATACGACCCTGGCGGAATACTTCAAGGGTCTCGATCTGCTTCCTACAAGATCGGGCTTGTGTTCTTCGTTGTCATACCGTAGATTAATCTGCCGCGGTGCTCTTACCTTTCGCTATAGCTATTCCAATGGACCCATCCCCCTTATTCCCCCCGGGCCTCGTTACAGCGACGCACAGTGAACGGAATGCTCGGTCTAGATGGACAAAAACGAAAAGTCCCTTCGATTACAAAAAGCTGCACGGTGGGAATAATGGCCGATCTATAAAATGAATTTCGTTGAGACAGTTTACTTTAGTGGAAATACCCGATATCCACGAAATAACAGAAAACTGAATAAACTTATAAATATGTATTCTCGCGTGTCAACGAGAACAGCTACAGCCCGGTAAGGTTTCTCACTTGAAGATGGAAATTATGTGTCATTGTGGATGGGCACTTAACGTGTAAGAGCAACAGGAGAACCAGCAAGTCCCGTACTTAATTTTGCGCACTTGGAGGAGGCACGTACTTGCATGCCAGACGGCCATTGCCATCGCAAATTCCTGCTAATCATCGTAAATGTTTAACGAGGTATTAGATACAGGCAGAACGCTAAAAACCCTTTCATGCTCAGGTTATTATATGCGTCCATTTACCCTCGAGACTTCTCGTCTTTGTTTTGTACTCTAGTCTCCAGTACTGAAATACATATTAAAACCGTTCATCCGAGATTTTACGTAATGCCGAGTACACAGGAGCCATTACCTGCTGGTCCTTGTAGTTCTGGTACCGCTCTAATCAATTAATAATCGTGGAAATTGTAATAAACTGCGGTTTCGTCGAATGACTAATGTTTTCTTGAACTTTTGAAAACCACAGTTTCACGGGATTAATGTAGTAAACAAAGCGCTATTAGCGAGCATGTAGAATAGTGTGAACGCAAAATGGCTCGTCAAGTTCAACGCGAACGTCTTCCTATAGCCGCTGCTGCCGCGATTGGAACGACCACCTATTAGCATCGTGAATTCCTTCTAATTATCGTAAACGTTAAGTGGATCTTAGAATCTACGGTGCATACTGAAGACCTTAATGGGACCAGTTTCGCGATTTCTTTCGCGATACGCCGGGCTCGCGACAACTCGCGCTCGTCTCGTAATTCTACTCGAATTAACACTATATCTGCGAAATTTTGCGACAACAGAGGGACCCTTGTGCTTTTAGACTCATTAGTTCACCCGGGACCCTTAAGAGCAGACGTTTCACCGAGCAACATCATTTTCATATTTTATGCGCTCCCGTTGAAATCTTTAGTAGGCATTCTTTTCCTCTGTGGTTTCGCTTAATTGCCGTCAACGAAACAGAACGCGAGCATTACACGGTCGCTAGAATAATGGCGGACCGTTTCGTATTTTCACTTAACCGCTTCAGTATTTTAGCTATCCTTCTTGTAATTGATAAATATTCCAGCGGTTTCCAACTTCCATGCTGCTTTTTAATACCAACAAGTGAAAACTACAAATTTATTTTTAATTCAAACATTTTGGCGCCTCCCAGGTTGGAAACCGCTGAAATATTCTGAAGTAATTCGTTCTGAATTTCCGAACATTTTCGAATAAGGTTTTACGATTCTCGGGAAGACGATTTACGAAAACTCGTTTCTGTCTCGCGACTGAGCACGATCCCTAAACATGATCAATTTATAGTGAATGAATACTCGCGTGACACTTCTTACAATCTTGATGCAGTTCTCGGCACTGCTGCACCCGGACAGCGCGATTGACGTAGCACGGGAAAATCGTCGCGTACGATTGCACAATTTCCTCGGAATCGAGGTGTGTTGCTCTTTACAATGCAAAATACTTTTACGATCGCGTCAGTTTGAATATTAAAAAGTGTGGAAGCACTCTCGGTAGTACAATGTTTCGAGAAACTCGTTCCCGTCTGACAGAGCTGTTAATACACCGGTAGGAAATTCCATCGCGCACACATTTTCCTTGGAACGCAGACGTTTCACGAGATTGGACGGGATCCCTTTGTTTATTTCCCCGCCGTACACCCGGATCGCAAATATGAAATAAACGTTGAAGATCTGTGGTAATAGTAGTACGCACGGAGAGCAGGATTTCACAATAATTGACTCATCGACTCACTGTGCGATAGAGGGTGTCCTGTTCTTTACCAGGTTCCTTAAAAGGAGTCACTCGGAAGCATGAAAAACGAAGAGAACACAGTGTTATGTAGATGACGTTAAAATGAATACATAGTCAGATAATCATCAGAAAAACCGAATAACATTACTAACTTATGGTAATGTCTGAGAAACGATCATTATTCCCCTCCAGTTTCCGCTTAATCTGTGCGTGATTAGATTTTATTAAAATCAACCGATTTTATCGTCTGAATCATAAATGATTTCCTCGACACGCTATGAATTTATACACTTTTCAAGAGAACGATTTCCTCGTTGTTTGAATTTCCTGGTGCGTGTTTTTTTTCAAGAAGGTACAACATTTCTGGGTCACCCTGTAGATGTTCCCCGATCGACCTTTTTCGGCCGCAATAAAAATTAAAAAATTTTAACATGGTTCCTCGACAAATGAGGAATTCTCCGATGGATACTCCGGTGTACCATAATGGTGACCAAGAATCTGATTTCTGGTTTAACACCTGGTTAGTGTATTTAATTAACCGGAACATTATCGTGCGCTAGCCCATACCCCGTCGCACAGTAATGCCGCGCGTGTGTTTGCGTTTATCTGCTCGGCAGGCATCGAGTGAAACTATTTTTGGTCGAATCGAGTAAAGTCCAATTAACGATAACGCGTCCTCTAAATACAGGGATCATGAGCACTGCTCTATCTCGGCGTCTCTATAAGGACATGCGTGCAAGAACACCGAGATACGGTCCGATAACAGAATCCGGCGTGGTGCTGGCCGTGTGTAAAATTGATTGGCCAGATGGATAAAGCATTGAAGTATCCGTGAAACATTAGAACCTTTGCCATCTCTCGACGATGATCGATGCGTTCCGGTAAATGGTAGAGGCGGCTGGATCGACCGGGGAAAAAAGGTAATACTACAGCGTCAGGCTGCGAAAACGTGTGCTAACAATTTTTGAGATCATTGGCAATCGAGCCAATTAAAACTCTCTAATCTGATCGCGGAAGTTCTTCAGGATGATGCAGCGCGAACCGCAATTACAGATAAGATCGAATCAACTTTGTTGCAACAATATTGACGTGATTCGCGCGAATCAAACTGAAAAACCTAGTAGATTTATTTCGTGAATCCCTTATCCGCCATTCTCTTTTATGTGCGCTCGTTTATGAACTCGGAGAAAGAATCGAAATGGATACGCAGGTCTAAAATGTAGATCGACTGATAGGGATGATGCTACTTTGCTGTTGATCAAATACTTGAAAGTTTAACAGATCCTTTGTAAATTGTGGACGATGGAATGAACGTTCCGTTATGAATTGATATGTATATCAATCAAAAGTAACACGTGAACCTATATGTAAATCCTGTCGAGATTTTTTACATACAAAAAAGTCACTACCGCATTCCGATGCAATGATAAAAATGAAGGACGTGAAAGATCAAGGTAAGTCGCTCCAATAAGTCGCCGTTACTGTTAAGAACGATCGCCCATTATCGACTTCGCAGGATTTTCAGAACATTTTATTTCTAACTTTGTTGAACGCATTCATTTCTACGGTCCCTGTAGACCAGGCATGTTAAACACGCGGCCCGCCGTTTGACAAACTTTGAAACTGATGATGACAATTTTACACTCCAAATTCACCCTTTCTAAGTCAATTTCACCTTTCTCTAAATCAATTTCACCCTTTTGCAAATCAATTTTACCCGTTTGCAAATCAAATTCAACATTTCGAAAATCGATTTCACCCTTCAACAATATTTAAAATTAATTATTTATTTATTTCGATTAAATTATATATTTATTTAGACACGTGAACGGTGTTATTACTCGGCGAGGGAAGACTCAATACTCAATACGTTTTAATAAATATGTACTATCATTTCTAAAATTTATTAAACAGAAAATGGCTACAATGAATATACAATAAGGAGCATAACTGATTCAACACACTTTAAATCAGAATAACTTTTTTATGAATGGACCAAACGACTTCAATTTCTCTGTCAGGCTAGAAGATTTAGTTTAGCAAATGACGTCTAAAAATATTTTGAAAAAATGCATTTGGTCGGAATTGCGAAAAAAAATAGTCAAAATGGATATTTACATTTTTTTTAGCTGGGCCAATAACGAAAATGTAAAATTTGTGTTTGATCAACTCGTATAAATTATACACTCTGAAAATTTCATTGAAATTGGTTAATTGGTTTACAAGTTATAAACGATCAAAAGTGGTAAGCAGCCCGAAAATCGTGAAAAATTGCAATTTTTACCAATTTCGATCGTTCATAACTCGTAAACCAATTAATCAATTTCAATGAAATTTTCAGAACGTATATAATTTACATCTTTTAAATTTTCGTTATTGGCCTAGCTGAAAAAGTCGTAAAAATCAATTTTTACTATTGTTTTTCACAACTCCGACCAAATGCATTTTTTCAACATATTTTTTAGACGTATTTACTAAACTAATTCTTCTAGCCATACAGAGAAATTGAAGTCGTTTGGTCCATTCATAAAAAAGCTATTCTCATTTAAAATGTGTTCCACTATTTTCAACGTTAAAAAATAATAAAACTGCAAAAAGGTCAAGATGAACAGACCAACGTGTACAATTAATTTCAAAAATAATTACAATTCAACAAATTCAACCAAATTCTGAAAATTTGATTACTGAGAAACATTGCCAAGTTTTTTCGAAACAAAAATGAAATAGTTTTATTCAAATAAAGTAAACTTGGAAAGAAACAACTTTTCCACGTATGTTATTTTGTATGTGTATTTCGAGTCTGGTTTTTTCTATTGCGGCCCTCGAATTAATTTATAATAGTTAACGAGGTCCTTGGCGGTTAACGAGTTTGACATGCCTGACTATGAAAGTGTACAAGAATAAAGAAGTCGCATTAGATATGATTAAAACTGCAGAAAGGTCAAGATGAACAGACCAACGTGAACAATTAATTTCAAAATTAATTACAATTCAACAAATTCAACCAAATTCTGAAAATTTGATTACTGAGAAACATTGCCAAGTTTTTTCGAAACAAAAATGAAATAGTTTTATTCAAATAAAGTAAACTTAGAAAGAAACAACTTTTCTACGTATGTTATTTTGTATGTGACATTTCGAGTCTGGTTTTTTCTATTGCGGCCCTCGAATTAATTTATAATAGTTAACGAGGCCCTTGGCGATTAACGACTTTGACATGCCTGACTATGAAAGTGCACACGAATAAAGAAGTCGCATTAGATATGATTAAAACTGCAGAAAGGTCAAGATGAACAGACCAACGTGTACAATTAATTTCAAAAATAATTACAATTCAACAAATTCAACCAAATTCTGAAAATTTGATTACTGAGAAACATTGCCAAGTTTTTTCGAAACAAAAATGAAATAGTTTTATTCAAATAAAGTAAACTTGGAAAGAAACAACTTTTCCACGTATGTTATTTTGTATGTGTATTTCGAGTCTGGTTTTTTCTATTGCGGCCCTCGAATTAATTTATAATAGTTAACGAGGTCCTTGGCGGTTAACGAGTTTGACATGCCTGACTATGAAAGTGTACAAGAATAAAGAAGTCGCATTAGATATGATTAAAACTGCAGAAAGGTCAAGATGAACAGACCAACGTGAACAATTAATTTCAAAATTAATTACAATTCAACAAATTCAACCAAATTCTGAAAATTTGATTACTGAGAAACATTGCCAAGTTTTTTCGAAACAAAAATGAAATAGTTTTATTCAAATAAAGTAAACTTGGAAAGAAACAACTTTTCTACGTATGTTATTTTGTATGTGTATTTCGAGTCTGGTTTTTTCTAATGCAGCCCTCGAATTAATTTATAATAGTTAACGAGGTCCTTGGCGGTTAACGAGTTTGACATGCCTGACTATGAAAGTGCACACGAATAAAGAAGTCGCATTTGATATGATTAATACTATTCTTACGTGGCAAACCAAACATAAATTACAGTTATTAATATGTTAGGAATGAAATGTTTTCTGGGAAAACGTCCATCGAGGAATCCGAACTCGTATAAAATTATGTAAGAACATAATGTTCCCTATATTATATATCATCCGTCGTCGACCAGGATGAACCGCGACTTACACAATTCCTACTATGAGCGAGCAGTCAAGTGCATTAATCATAAAGGTATAATAAACTCTTCTCGAGAAACATCAACTAGGAAAACGCGCGATGCAGACGCCGTTCGTCTGAAACCGGGGAAAAACGTGTGAGAAAGACATTTTGTCATAAAAAATTTCAAGTTATCTTCTCATCGTATTCCTAACATCCTTAGACTAACAAAAACTTTCGTCAAAGTGACGTGAAGCTGGATTTAGGAATAGAGACGTACGTAATTCGAGACGTACAAACATAATAAGACAATTTAGGCCAACGGGTCTTAAAACTGTAGAGGTAATTACATTGTTAAGAAAGAGTGATGGACTATAATGATTGATCTTCAGCTATGCATGTGTAATAACAGGTGTCTATCAGAATTAAGGCGTATTAATCCAACAAAAAGTACATATTAGATCAGCTTACGTTACACACTGACAGCAGCGTACTCGTAATTTAAATTATGGAATTTTAATAAAACACGTGTTGCCATGCGTCTACTCGACCATGAAACGTACACTTCCGTTATCGATATTTGAACATTTTTCTGTTCTATGATGTAGAACGCGGGATTCCCGGGAAAAACCAGTGAAATTACGCAACATCATTCATGTAGCACGAAAGCAGCAACTGATGCTGGGGACTAGCAAAAAAGAGAATTAGAAGGGGACCGGCAACCACAAAATCGGACGACGTCAGCCCTTCAATTGAAAAGCTGCGGGTCATTTTAAGCCGGCTGGACTATTCCCGGATTAAATTGAACGAAACGTTAGAAGATGGCTTCCCATGCTCGTGTTAAAACCCCGAATAATCATGTAATTCGATTGCGGGTCAATTGTAGTCTTTGTTATGCAATGCTCCCGGGAAAAATATTTATTTTCTCTGTGAAACACGTTTGTAACTCGAGAAAAAGCTGCGTAAAGTAGGCAGACTACTTTTTAAACGTGATGGCAATTTCGCGGACTGCTTTTTCAAGGAAACAGCATTACGATTTCAATCATGTGGACCGATCGAAACAAGAAAAAAAAGTTTTGCGGTCAACTGTCGTGCGAAAAGTATGTTTCAATATCTTTTTTTTTATCTGGCGCGCTATCTGTCGCGGAACACCGTGCCTAAAAAGTACACGCGAACATACTTTAAAGTGTTTGCATAACGTCAGCGGTGGAACGCCCAACGAAAAAACGTAATTTTCACGGAGATATCAGGTGAGCGCACCATAACAATCTAGTAAAACGTCGTGCCGCGAGTTTCCTCAAGGGCCACGTTGACAAAGAAGCCTCGTAAATTTCGCGTCATCGCCTCGTGGATTTAAAACCGGTTGGTCAAGTGGCTTGTACAGACGTGACCAGCTGTAATTCACGATTTTTACCGCAATTTTCATATCGTTCGCAACAGCGCCGAGGCACGATCCACGAAGCACCGTCGTATGTATCTTCCGCACGAATCCCCAATTACACATGAATCATTGATCGATCAATTCCGAGGCGATTTTAATGAATCGATTTGTTTAAAAACTGCATCGAGAAACGCTACAATGTTCGCCGCAAGAAGAAACTCCGCCATTAACGATACCATAAAACGGTACTTTATAACTGGATTCTCGTTATTTATGTAAACCTGCGCTTTTTCGGACATGCCGAACAAAATCCTTGTTTTCGCATCGTTACCTTCGATGCATCGAGTATACACCAAAGAGGGAATAAAAATTTCTAAGTCCATTGGAAGTATGTTTTAAATAAATGAAATGCTCAGTCTTTTTCGGACACGGGGAACAAAATCATTAGCTTCGATCATTAGAATAAAAATTTATAAGTTCATTGGAAGTATGTTTTAAATAAATGTAATGCTCGAAGTCTTTTTTCGGACACGCCAAACGAAATTATTAGCTTCGATCGTTAGAATAAAAATTTTTAAATCTATTGGAAATATGTTTTAAATAAATAAAATGCTCGAAGTCTTTTTTTGCCCAAACAATACACGTCAAACAATTTCATTAGCTTCGATCATTAGAATAAAAATGTCTAAGTTCATTGAAAGTATGTTTTAAATAAATGAAACGCTCGAAGCCTTTTTTCAGACACACCAAACGAAATCATTAGCTTCGATCATTAGAATAAAAATTTTTAAATCTATTGAAAGTATGTTTTAAATAAATGAAATGCTCAGTCTTTTTTCGGACACGAGGAACAAAATCATTAGCTGCAATCATTAGAATAAAAATTTCTAAGTCCATTGAAAGTATGTTTTAAATAAATGAAATGCTCAAAGTCTTTTTTTGCCCAAACAATACACGTCAAACAATTTCATTAGCTTCGATTATTAGAATAAAAATGTCTAAGTTCATTGAAAGTATGTTTTAAATAAATGAAATGCTCGAAGCCTTTTTTCGGACACGCCAAACGAAATCATTAGCTTCGATCATTAGAGTAACAATTTTTAAATCTATTGGAAATATGTTTTAAATGAATGAAATGCTCGAAGTCTTTTTTTGGACACGCCAAACAATTTCATTAGCTTCGATCATTAGAATACAAATGTCTAAGTCCATTGAAAGTATGTTTTAAATAAATGAAATGCTCAGTCATTTTTCGGACACGAGGAACAAAATCATTAGCTTCGATCATTAGAATAAAAATTTCTAAGTCCACTGAAAGTATGTTTTAAATAAATGAAATGCTCGATGTCTTTTTTGGATACGCCAATCAAAATCATTAGCTTCGATCATTAGAATAAATATTTTTAAATCTATTGGAAATATGTTTTAAATGAATAAAATGCTCGAAGTCTTTTTTTGCCCAAACAATACACGCCAAACAATTTCATTAGCTTTGATCATTAGAATAAAAATGTCTAAGTCCATTGAAAGTATATTTTAAATAAATGAAATGCTCAGTCTTTTTTCGGACACGCCAAACGAAATCATTAGCTTCGATCATTAGAATAACAATTTTTAAATCTATTGGAAATATGTTTTAAATGAATGAAATGCTCGAAGTCTTTTTTTGGACACGCCAAACAATTTCATTAGCTTCGATCATTAGAATACAAATGTCTAAGTCCATTGAAAGTATGTTTTAAATAAATGAAATGCTCAGTCATTTTTCGGACACGAGGAACAAAATCATTAGCTTCAATCATTAGAATAAAAATGTCTAAGTCCACTGAAAGTATGTTTTAAATAAATGAAATGCTCGATGTCTTTTTTGGATACGCTAATCAAAATCATTAGCTTCGATCATTAGAATAAATATTTTTAAATCTATTGGAAATATGTTTTAAATGAATAAAATGCTCGAAGTCTTTTTTTGCCCAAACAATACACGCCAAACAATTTCATTAGCTTTGATCATTAGAATAAAAATGTCTACGTCCATTGAAAGTATATTTTAAATAAATGAAATGCTCAGTCTTTTTCGGACACGAGGAACAAAATCATTAGCTTCAATCATTAGAATAAAAATGTCTAAGTCCACTGAAAGTATGTTTTAAATAAATGAAATGCTCGATGTCTTTTTTGGATACGCTAATCAAAATCATTAGCTTCGATCATTAGAATAAATATTTTTAAATCTATTGGAAATATGTTTTAAATGAATAAAATGCTCGAAGTCTTTTTTCGGACACACCGAACAAAATCCTTATTTTCACGTAATTAGCTTCGATGCATTAAGTGTACAACAAAGAGAGACTAAGAATTTCAAAGTCTATTGAAGGTGTGTTTTAAATCAATGAAAGCGTGAATCGATAGGAGGAATCGGAGCATTCGACATCGATTCGAGTGAAATGCTCCAAGATTTTTCGGACACGCCGAACAAAGTCATTAGCTTCGCTCATTAGAATGAAAATGTCTAAGTCTATTGAAAGCATGTTTTAAATAAATGAAATGCGTGAACCGATAAGAGGAATCGGAGCGTTGGATATCGATCCCAGTGAAATGCTCGAAGTCCTTGGGTGTCTAAAGTTAGAAAATTTGATTCGCAGCTTTACGATGTACGAGGAATTCCGCTTCCCGTAACACGAGGCGCCATTCTCACGGACAACAGCGGAAGTTTTTCATGCGCGGCACGCAATCGTTTCTCTGGTTGAAACGGCCAAAACTATTTTGAATTCAAGGACCGCGGTGCGTTGCCGTCCGCGGGTTACCGCTGTGATAAATTATCAACAAACAATGTATCATCCAGCACCAGAGAAACCTGTCCGAAAATTCTTTGACCTGGACGGTTGACAGTTTTCGAGCGAAGATTGTGATCCGTCGACGGCCGACCGGATTTATTTTGCCGTCACCCGAGGTATGAACGGAAGTGTTAAAATACTATTTTATTGGGTCGACTACAGCAAAAATGTATGCAGTACACGATTGTCCGACTGAACGAGAGCAAAATTGTGCCAATTGTGCAGCAGATTGATTTTGACCCGCATTGCTCACGACCCACAGCAAGATAGATGACTATCCCACGGGTCTGTAGAATCTTGAATTACATCATACCTTCTGTTCAGTTATAATTCGTTGCGATGTAGCTCGAGCAAGATAGAAAAATAATAACAATTTAGTAATCATTTGCCAGCTAGTTCTACAACATGAAATATGAAATTCCTCTGCGTAAAAAGTGGATAGAATTTCTCGATAGACTGAACGGTTCAGAGGATAATGCAACGGGAGCATGTAAAACGGAAGAGTATTGCTGCAATTGCATCAACCTTAGAAAAACTAAACCTCGAGACTAGGCAACTTATCTGCGTGCATAACCATTTATATTTCCAACGGTCTCCTTGAGGAACGATATCTTTATTAAAGTAAAAACGATTCCTCGATACTAACCCTGCAGATACAGGTAAATATTCTTTTAAACATTCTGGAACCAAATATTATCACTAGACAATTTTATTTAGCCTAGAAAATTTTCAAAAAATGCTCGAATGTAAAATTCGGTAGAATTTGATTCGATTTTTATTTGTTTCAGATCTACAAAGAGGCCACTACCACTACAACAAGAATTTATTTAATTCCACTTTCTGAAAAAATTCAGAATTGCATAAACATCATATTTTTCTTATTGTAAAAGATGTATGAATTGTTTAGAATGTTGACCTTGAGATTATACTTCAAGGTTATTGAAAGCAACTGCACATTTTTCTCCTTTCCTGCATCATTGACTTAAATAGAGCAAGAGAAAACTGAAAGTTTGTTGATACGTTTATAAGCCCGACACCTTTCCACCTTTCGGTTCCGTCGGTTTTGCATATCCTCAGCAACTGCGCAGAGTTTCACTCTAAATTGTTATGATCGGGATCCGTTTGGTTCGCCGGAGGAAAGTAAACATTGTATGTAGACACCACGTATTTGCAATAAGAGAAGGCATCTGTTACGAAGCTCGGCCATTGAGAGCTAGTGCACGGATTTACCCTCTCCACGTGAAGAACACACGAGCCGACATCCACCTCTCTTCGCCTATCGGTCATATTCCCCTCGTGGCTTCATCGTTCGATGACTATGGTTGCCAATCAGTTCGCGCACGCTATTCGCCAGGAGTGGGGGTGTAGTGTGTATGTATTCCGAAAATGTCGGGTTCAGCCGTAGACAGTTAAAATTAATGTACTTCAATATTTACAGAGGAATCGATACGTCAATATCGCTTGTCAGTGTCTGCGAGCCTTTCAACGTCTAGAAAATAAAGAGATCAGCAAAATGATTGCTTATTATTAGACTGCGGTTGTTTATGCAATTTTTGTAAACGAATTTGAAGAAAGTGCGACCAAATAAAATCTTATTTTCAGTGGTGGTGGGCTTTGTAGATCTGAAATGCATAAAGAGTGCACTGAATTCTGTCGAATTTTATATTTTTATAAATGTTTAATTATATTCATTATGAAGAACTCGCCACTGAAATTTTATATTCAGAATTCTTTCTCCGCTTATAATACAATCTCAGCTTATAATTTTCCGCGTTATATCCAAAATTTAATTATTTTGAATGTTTATTCGAATAGGGCGCGACTCTGCTGTCCAGTAACGTACCATCTACTGCGTCCCTGAGACCGGCGGACCAGAAGGTCCCTGTTTACTGATTCGATAGGCCGAGAATTGCCCGGTTAACAGTGACTGACAGCGGCATTATGTCTCCCCGGAGGATTTTATCTGCTCGAAGAGGGGCAGTTCGGTAATCTCTCGATGAAAGATCCCTTCTTCGTGTTCGATCTCTCGTGTGGGAAGAGTCGTCTCGGGGGCGGTGCCGCGCGAGCACGAGGAAATTCGCAGATATTTCACTTCGCCTGCGTTCTCTTTTTTCTTTTTCGAGGCCTGTGTGGGCAGACACGTGTACGACTTTGTCCGTGGTCACCGACACAGCAGCCAAAACGGAAGGCGTATAGTTTATGCACGCAACCGAAAACCGCGCAGCGACTGGAAGAGCCGGGGTTACCCAACGAGACTGGAAAATCTTGTTATTATTAATACCGGCAGCCTCCTGCGCTGAAATCAGACAGCTATTCGTCCAGAACCGATGACTCAGTCCGAGCCCAAGACGAAACAGAGAATAGGCGAATAACCTTCGGCTTATTTAAAAATCGAAACGACTTTATGGGATACGTACGGTGGATTTTAGCATTTTTTATGAGCCTAGCTTTTCCTCCGCCAATTTTCAGAAACAGAAATTCCACACAAATTTGCTTTGTCTTCTTTCATTTTGATAGGTAAGAAATTATTCTCGATTTTTTTTCTTCGACCAATTTTCGGAAACAGAAATTGCACAAATATCTACTTTTCCTTTTAATTATTTTGATAAGTAGAAAATATTCTAACAATATTCATAAATTATTCCAGCACTTTTTAATGAACCTAACTGTTCTTCAGCCAATTCTTAGAAACCGAAATTACACACAAATGTACTTTGTCTTTTAATTATTTCAATAAGTCGAAAATATTCTAACATTCAGAAATTCTTCTGACAAAGAATCCCTGAAAAGACGATCCGTGATTAAATGGAAAAATGATCCCAATGAATCATGGTAAAAGAATAAGCGAAATAAGGAGGAAATAACTTTTCTTCCGCCAATTTTCAGAAACAGAAATTCCACACAAATTTGCTTTGTCTTCTTTCATTTTGATAGGTAAGAAATTATTCTCGATTTTTTTTCTTCGACCAATTTTCGGAAACAGAAATTGCACAAATATCTACTTTTCCTTTTAATCATTTTGATAAGAAGAAAATATTCTAACAATATTCATAAATTATTCTAGCAGTTTTTAATGAACCCAACTGTTCTTCAGCCAATTCTCAGAAACCGAAATTACACACAAATGTACTTTGTCTTTTAATTATTTCAATAAGTCGAAAATATTCTAACAACATTCAGAAATTCTTCTGACAAAGAATCCCTGAAAAGACGATTCCGTGATTAAATGGAAAAATGATCCCCATGAATCATGGTAAAAGAATAAGCGAAATAAGGAGGAAATAACTTTTCTTCCGCCAATTTTCAGAAACAGAAATTCCACACAAATTTGCTTTGTCTTCTTTCATTTTGATAGGTAAGAAATTATTCTCGATTTTTTTTCTTCGACCAATTTTCGGAAACAGAAATTGCACAAATATCTACTTTTCCTTTTAATCATTTTGATAAGTAGAAAATATTCTAACAATATTCATAAATTATTCTAGCAGTTTTTAATGAACCTAACTGTTCTTCAGCCAATTCTTAGAAACCGAAATTACACACAAATGTACTTTGTCTTTTAATTATTTTAATAAGTCGAAAATATTCTGACAACATTCAGAAATTCTTCTGACAAAGGATCCCTGAAAAAGACGATTCCGTGATTAAATGGAAAAATGATCCCAATGAATCATGGTAAAAGAATAAGCGAAATAAGGAGGAAATAACTTTTCTTCCGCCAATTTTCAGAAACAGAAATTCCACACAAATTTGCTTTGTCTTCTTTCATAGGTAAGAAATTATTCTCGAATTTTTTTCTTCGACCAATTTTCGGAAACAGAAATTGCACAAATATCTACTTTTCCTTTTAATCATTTTGATAAGTAGAAAATATTCTAACAATATTCATAAATTATTCTAGCAGTTTTTAATGAACCTAACTGTTCTTCAGCCAATTCTTAGAAACCGAAATTACACACAAATGTACTTTGTCTTTTAATTATTTTAATAAGTCGAAAATATTCTAACAACATTCAGAAATTCTTCTGACAAAGGATCCCTGAAAAAGACGATTTCTTGATTAAATGGAAAAATGATCCCAATGAATCATGGTAAAAGAATAAGCGAAATAAGGAGGAAATAGGGAGCGGCAACTCCGAGGAAAAAATAGAAGTGGCTTTTCATTGTACAAGCCAGTCGGAGTATCTACATTGATTATAAATGACGCTCGTGAGGCCGAGAGATAAGTAAAAATAAAATGTTCGAAAAGTTACAAGGTATCGTAACGTAACGATGACAGAAGACGAGCGGCGAACGCGTGATTTATAGGCGCCTGTAGTGTCTCGTGTGGGCAGACAGTGAGAAAAGAGAGCACCGTTAATGTGGAAATAATTAATTGACGTTATATACAATATAATGAATGAAGATATTGAAGACCGTCTGCGGACACGTTTCGAAATATCTGAAAGAGCCGATCTCGTTGCGGCCAACGCGGAAACACGTGATTTATACTTGGGAGCGTGGTCACGTGTGAGCGCGCGTTTAAAAACAGAAGCAACGTTCAACGAGTTAAAAACAGAGCCACTGCAAAAATACGTGCTCGTACGATAACAAACCGTCGCGATCGAGGCATACATAGAAACCGGATATGATAGATTTTCCTGTTGCCGGAAAATATGTAACATGGTAAAAGAATGCTCTAACTCTTTCAAGAATCACAAAATTGAAATTTATTTTGTCGATATGAGAAATGTGAAAAGATAAATCAGAAAAATTCTAGACCACCGGAAGGTGCTAAAGAGCTTCAATTTATTTATTTATGTACAGTTTATTTTAACGTGGTCACATTAACAGTGTAAACCATGTAGTCGCTGATGACCTCGCTATTAATGCGACCACGTTAAAATAAACTGTAAATAAATGAATAAATAAATCGGTGATTGTAGCTGGAATTATTTTACAAGAATCACAAAATTGAATGAAAAATGTGAAAAGGTGAATCGGAAAAAGTCTAGACCACCGGAGAGTGCGAACGAGCTTCAATTTCTTCGATGAAAAAGACGAAACAATGACCACAATGTGATTACATATTAAGTCATAGGTGCAGAGCAACCGGAAGTCCCACGACCCTCTATTCAGCGTACACTCCGAATAGACAGTGTTTAATTTGACCCACTTACTCTATTACGATTATCATACCGAACGCTACTATGTATTTTGCATTTATACATAGTTCGCTGCAGCACAGCGAGATAATAAAAGTCGCTCGAATATATTAATAACGTTGATGATAAGTCAGGGCAAGCCGTTCATTAATGCGGAAGATGTAAAGTAACACATCAATTGATGAAACGCATTACGTAACTTCATTTATCTTCCAGATAGACTCTTACAATAGGGGTTCCCGAGAACTATTTAAAGAATTCCATGGAACTTATACGTCTGCGTTGGCAAATTACATATGATGTCCGACCTAAGCAAGCCTAATTCCTGTAGTCAATATGTACTTCCCCTTCCACTCATTTCAATTATTCATTAGAGCTAGAGTGCACGTAAATCTTCAAATTTCATCGCTGCCCTCATACTAAAAAAGCTAATGAAATACCTTGATCAATTGGCATACATTGCCTTCTAATAATGACACAATTGCATCTATTTACATTGCGTACCAGTTCTGTTCAAATATGAATATAAAACATATTTATAATTGTAATATTTCTAAAAGAAACAAATCAGCAGCAAGTCACTTTGACTCATCTGGTAATTTTAATGTTAAACTAGATCACATCTACTTTCTCTATTCTACAAATTCAATCATAGAAAAATCTTTAAATGATGTACAATGTGAAACGCGTGACGCGAAGATGACACAATGAGTGACAAAGCGGTAGAAAGATAATTAGGGACGCGTCATTTCCGACGAATTTCGGCCGCCTTTATGTCACAGATGTGTAATTAAACGTCCCCCATCGTTACTTCAGATATGTATGTGGAGGAGCAGAACAATTAGAACGATTAACCCGTAACTGTCTAAATACAGTCGAAATTACGGCTACGAGGAAAGTAACAGGATGGCGAGATTGCCTGAAAAGTTTAGATCAAGCTACGTCGGATATTTCCGTCCAGCAACAGTCATAATTCTGAAGACAGCACGCTACGCAAAGTTAGGACAACGTACCGTCTGTTTAAACCGTATTTTACCAAGACCAAGTTTTTAGCCGGTTTATATCCGACGTTACAGCGCTACCTCGAAAAACTCAAAAAACCTCGTTCGAGTCTGTCGAGAATTTCAAAGCCCAAGAACTTTTCGGAACAATTAAAAGTTTCTTTTCGTTGCTGCCTACGCTTGTCCAAAATCAGATGGACAACTAACAGGGGTTGTTACCGTCATTGTGATAATTAGACAGCGGATCTTTATGGAAAATAAAGATTTTCAATGTGAAGTATAAGAAACTGGATTTTCTGTCTTAATAAGCTCAATAGGTTGAAAATAATGTCTTTAATATTTTTACTGTTTTAAATTGCACCTATTCATTTTTTCCATGAATGGGAAATTCATTTCCACAATTTTCTTTGATAATATCCACTTCGGGAAAATGTTGGGATATTAATTTCAAAAATTATTAGAAAAATAATTTTTCTGAAGGGTAAGATGCTGAAAAGTGCCGCCAAACCAAATTGATTTTTGGTCACACCCTCTGTGACAAGTGTCAAGTCGCTACCCCTACCAACAAGGGTAGATATAGGGTGAGCACGGTTCCATGAATTATCCTCCACTTCTTCTGTTCCGCTCAACAAAAAATAACGAAAAAATTCATTAACATTCTTCCTAATAGCACACATGACATCGAATTATTTCAGAATTTTTGGTTGCAAATTCGATTTTTTAAAAAATCCGGAAGCATAAAATTGCCGATTTCATACTGAAGTTTTGAGAGTACATACCACGTTTATATTATTATATTAGTTGCGTCTCACTGTGATTCATTGATATGTATTTTTTCGGATTTTGCGAACACGTTTAAATAAACCTTTGATGTTGAAGCAACATTAAATAAATAAATGTAGTAGTATTTTAAATAAATTGGAAACCTCCAAAAATTAAGAAACAGCATATTTCGTATTAAAGTTTTGGAGCCACCAGTTTTATAAAAATTCAGCAATGAGATATTGTCGAAACCATTGTTCTCAGTTTTTTGCAGAATTTTTTATACGGCGCAGCGCAGTTAAAAAGACAAAAATCAATTTTTTCGTTGTTCCTTTACGTTCGTTTCAACGAAAAATAATAAATGTTAAATGATGTATTCGTCAGAAATGACAGGAGCAAGTGAAAAATTGAATTTATTCGCCGTCGAGTACTTAATTCATATCAGAATAAACGGGATATGCAACTGAAGTGCACAATGCAGTTCCAATAACAGCACCGCGATAACACGCGGCACCCCGATAACATGTTCCCAAGAACCCTGATGCACATTAACATTCAACGAGTATCAACGCTTTAATAACATGACACGTAATCCATTTAAATGGCAAGTTTCAACTCTCAAACTCTCAATACGGAAACGTAAACAAAGCTGAACGTGAACGAAGAGCACTGCGTTACTAGTAACATTTTAACCTATCTGATCGTATCATATTCGAGCAAAATTTTCATCGAACATATTTCACTCTAAACGACAAATAAGATTACAACGAATATGAAAAGACGTTAATTCTTGAGGTAATGTGGATAGTTTCGAATAACCACCGGTCACAAACAGCTTTTGAATAGAAACCTAACCTACAAGAACCGAGGCGGAGTTACGATGTATGTACGTAGGCATTATTTATCCACTTACCTGCATGCTGTCTGCCGAAATAATTTCTCCGGAAAATCTTCTGGCTAATTCGATGCCCAGACGAGATTTCCCCGTTCCCGTTGAACCCAAAATCGCCAAAACAGGCACACGCGACATATCGACGTTTCCGTAATTATTCATCGGTATAAGGAACTGCGCATGCGCTGGTCCGTTCCGCATGCAGTCCTCTAGTCCTCTTGTTCTGTTGATTCAACCACGTGGTACCGGGAAGCGGTCGATTTTAAACCGTTACTTGCACCAGATCAAGTTGCTAGTGGAAAGATTAAAAGAATTTGAGAATAATCCATGTGTTATTTTCAATTTATTAAAGCTGTGGAAAGACGATTGAAAGTTTCGCATATTTTCTTTATTGAAATATTACATCGTTCGGAAAGTAATATCGTTTTTTGTAGACTTTCTAAGCTTTCAATCATTTTTTTGTCATTGCAAAAATTTGTGAAATATGCAAATTCAAATAAAAAATTGTGTGCTGTTTGAGGAGATCATTTTCTTCGCTGTTTTCAATATTTTGTACGCGGTGCAAATTGCATTTCGAAAATAAATAATAATAATGAACAACAGAAATTCTACGAGCATGGGATCTTTAATTTGACTGAAATATTGTAAGAGATCATAGTAATCATACTTTAATTCATAAAAGGATCATACCAATAATATTTTATTAAGTTTGGCAATCAGAAATTATTTTACTAAATTGTAGATTTATGTGGACATCAGTCACTATTGAGTATGTATGAATTATGAATCACTAGAAAAATGCATACAATGTTTATACAGGGTGGTCTTTTTATCTGAAGACATTGAAATATCTCGAGAACTATGTATCGGATCAAAACAAGTGGGCAATGAAAGTTGTTCGTTGCGAAGGGGGACATCCAATGATACCAAACTGGACCCCTCATCGCCACCCCCTGGGGGTGGGGGTGGGAGAAGATAAAAAACTTAAATGGAAACCCCCATTTTTCATTGCAGATTTGGATTCTCCAGAAAAATATACACAAATTTTACCTAGGAGTTTTTGCATTTTGGTTCACAGATGGCGCTGTAATGGACAAAAATCAAAATGGAAAAAATCGTTGAAAATTGGGAATATCTCGAGAAATACACATCAGATCAGAAAAATGAAAGTAGACGTATTTGATATTTTTAAGAATGCTATTCAATAACACTATAATTGACCTCCCACCCTCATCTCCTGAGGGTGGGAGAGAGAATTATTTCAAAATCTTCTATGGAATACCCTTTTTTATAGCAAATCTTGGTTCTCCATTGATTTGATATTATTGGTGTAATTTCTTTCACAGATGTCGCTGCAATCGAAAGCAGTTGGATAAATTCATTGGTTTGTTTATCAATCCTCAGGAAGTGGGGGTGGGGGCTTAATTATGGTGTTATTGAATAGCATTCTTAAAAATATCACATAATACGTCTACTTTCATTTTTCTGATCTGATGTGTATTTCTCGAGATATCCCCAATTTTCAACGATTTTTTCCATTTTGATTTTTGTCCATTACAGCGCCATCTGTGAACCAAAATGCATAAACTCCTAGGTAAAATTTGTGTATATTTTTCTGGAGAATCCAAATCTGCAATGAAAAATGGGGGTTCCCATTTAAGTTTTTTATCTTCTCCCACCCCCAACCCCAGGGGTGGCGGTGGGGGGTCCAGTTTAGTATCATTGGATGTCCCCCTTCGCGACATCTTCATATCTTTCGCGAAAAAGACCACCCTGTATAATGAAAAGTATCTACAGTGTGTGTACAAAGTATTCGCACACCTTTTAAAAACTAATAACTTTTTTATAATTGTACCGAACGACCTGATTGTTTGTAATCAATTAGAAGGATTGGTTTACGAAATGATGTAAAAAAGATTTTGCAAAAACTATAATTTACAAGGTTACATGCAAAAATAAAAAAGGCATTTTTTTAAAACCCTTTTTTTTGGGTCCTCAATGAAAATTTAAAATACATGTTTTGTAGATCTATGTTAGTTATACACATGCTGAAAATTTCATCGAAACCGATTAACATACACGAGCTACAAGCGGTTAAAAATTGTGAAAATTATAGTTTTAACGACTTTTGATTAATTTCTGCTTAAAATCCACAGAATCGTGCATCTTTCGATTTGTGTCGTTTTTTCCTGCGATGAAATTTTCAGCATGTGTATAACTAACATAGATCTACAGAACATATATTTTAAATTTTCATTAAAGGCCCAAATAAAAGAGTTTAAAAAAATTCCTTTTTTATTTTTGCATGTAACCTTGTCAATTATAATTTTTAGAAAATCTTTTTTGCATATCATTTCGTAAACCAATGCTTCTAATTGATTGTAAAAAATCAGATCGTTTGGTAAAATTATAAAAAAGTAATTAGTTTTTAAAAGGAGTACGAATACTTTGTACACCCACTGTATACCATGAAATGAAAACTAATTTCGAGTTTAACAGTTTTCTCATACGATAAAGTAAGTCAAGTCAAAGAGCATCGACAAACAAATTATAATTATTAGTTGCAAGTGCTTATTTAACATAACTGGATCGAAAAAATATTGTGCAATCGATAAAAGAAGAACATTGCAATTCGCTGCGATTTGCGATACATGGCGCCAACGAAACCACAAAAACTCTAGACTCGGTATTACTATCATTATACACTGCACTGTTGCAACATATCGCAGCGTTAAAACCTCGATAATTTCAAACGCAAATCACATTTATGTTGATGAATGCTGTCAACACTTGCGCGTGCATAAAATCATATTTCGCAGCGCTGCAAAATCAGCTGATTAGTTCGACTTTAAGACGCAGATTTCAGAGGTCCGAACTACGGCAAAAATATGTAAATTGACTGAAAAAGTTCTGATAAATGGAAAGCACTTTACGCTGTGAAGTTTCGTTGCGCAGAATTAAAACATCGATGACTTTGCAAGCGATATCACGAGCAGATAAAGTGAAACAAAAAGTTTACATTCTAAAACTGGGATTTGCAGGACTTCGTAACTGACATTGCGTTACAGAGTGTAAAGTAAAGTTTGTGAAGACAAAGTTGCTATATTCTTTACATTGTTTGCAAAATTAGAGGTCCGTAAAACCGTGTCATTAAAAAATCGCATCTCTTTCCTGTTCCATTTTAGAGTACCAGAAAGTATAACACATTATCGAAGCTGTAATACTCTCGACAAGATTCTGATCTTACTTTTCTAAGTAGGCCGTAATGACATATCGCATGGTGTTTTCTGGCACAGCTGCTTCTTATCTAAGGTTTAGCGAATCTAATTAAATATATACTAAGAATTCACACTTTTATCCTAACCCGACAAGTTTCCGACACATGTATCGTTGTTTGCGACACAGAATACATTTCCTAGATAAAATGTTTGTACAGCTGGCTGTAACTGACTAATTATGTCCACATATTAATGACCGCACGTTAATTAATGATGAAGACATTTTTACACTTGTATCACTAGCGTCTCCAAGCTATAAAATAAAAAATGTGTGGGTACATTGTTACATGTACACGTTACAACATGTTATTGTAAAATGTTGTATATTCTCAAAATCTACGATCCAGTAATCGTTATCGAACTGATTTCTCATGTCAAACATTTCATTGCATAACGATTTGATGACAGTGACTCGTTAAATAACTGTCCAAGCGATAGAGCCAATCGACTCTAAGAATTTCAGGTGCCCTCCCACAACTGTAGAGGAAAACGGAAGAAACATTCGGTTTCTTTCTTTATCCTCACAAGTGCTGATAAGATAACGTAGCTAGACGACATAAAAGTTTACTTTAGTTCGTTCTACCTGGTTCAACGAGATCTCAGATAATATCCATCTGTGCGAATTCACGCAGTTGAACAATCGAGATGCTCGGAATTTCATCCGAAAATAAGTGGCCACCAGCTCTCCTGATACCCAAGACAGATATCCTCGTAGTACTATCAGTTTCAACATTAATTGCCGGGGTTCTTTTAATAGTTGCATTCTGGTTGATAGAATAGAATTTGGTAATCCAGACCTCTACGGAGATATCCTCTGAAAAAAATGTCGAAACTTTGTTTAGAATGAACTGGCACCGTTATGAAACTCTTTATCTAGAAAACTGGAGACGATACCAGTCTCACTGAACGTTTAGTGTGCGTGTACTCTACTTAAACAGTTTATAAGATACCGTCATTTGCATGGTTAACTGGCAACGCGTGACTCGAAGCTGTCTTTTGTCATTCCATTTAGAAATACATATACTGAAAATGTAAAAAATAATATGAATATTAAACGACGTTGTAGAGACGAAAGATAAATTGGGTGGAACACAGAGTT
The DNA here is from genome assembly GCA_933228785.1 of Lasioglossum pauxillum. Lineage (NCBI taxonomy): Eukaryota > Metazoa > Arthropoda > Insecta > Hymenoptera > Halictidae > Lasioglossum > Lasioglossum pauxillum. Next base: position 38,036,182 of record OW121706.1, read on the forward strand.
GTGTTGAGTTACAATTGAATTACTTCACGAAATTCAGTCGCTTCGTTCGATTAAATCATAATGTAATTTGTAATTCTGATCTCTTATTCGATTAAATGACAATGTAATTCGTTTTTACAATTGAAATATAATTACAAAGTACAGTGCAATTATGAATTTTTTAAAAAAGTAGCACTATTTAATAGGAAAGATTCTATTGCATTTGAATTTCATTTTATACCAATTACATACATTGTATTTCGATTACTCTCATGATTCGCGTGATTAGCGATTAAATTAAGCGAAAGGTTCGAATTATGTAATGCAATGACAATGTATTTAAATTAGGGAGAGAAGATGTCGTCAGAGTTTCTTAAATCTAAATTAGTGTTACGTAGCATAGAGTTCGGGATGATTCGATAGTGTTTAATCTATCGGGCCTGGATTCAACCTTCTTTCCCAGTTACGTAATGACTGGTTCCATTCCGTCGCTTCGTCGAACACTCTTCAGCATTTCTCTTTCGGAAACTGGTATCCAACGAGTCATTTTCTTCTTCAAGTTGACAGAAGTGACGTATAGGATGTTTATCAGCCAATCGGAAAGCGATCGTCTCAACGACTGAATTCTAAAAAATGATCATTACTAGCTGCACATTTTTGTGCAAAATTGCAAGACACAAGATTTGAAATTGCATCTATTCATTTTTGTCATAGACGTACAAAATCTAGAACCACAGAAATACTTCCACGTCACGATTATCAAGGGAGATGATATATCTTGTTTAAGTATACGCCACAGCATTATTTAACGATTTACTAATTAGGTCGAATATCGGACAGATGTATGAAATTGCACGAGGTGTAAAAAAGGAATGCTTGCAACGTAAATTTTAATTAAAGTAATTGACACGAGCCTTCAGGAACGTTCTTACAACCATCAATTAGCAAGATAAGGATGTCCTCAAACAACCCGCCGTGCACTGAAGAAGAGCTCAGATAATGTTGCCTTAAGCATGAATGATTTTTATTTATGCTTTTCCGTGCGAGACTGTACGCTATAATTCTTGCACGCGAAATTGTCAACAACTGTCAAAAATCGTAAATTAATAAATTTAGTCTTTGTAGTTCCGAGAGAAATAAAAATCGTACTAAATTCTGTGGCATTTTATGTTCCAGCATTTTTCCAAAATTTTCGGAGGCTACATCTGCATAAAGATCCGCAGTCTACTTCGGCGAAAGTCTCGAATCGGACGTCGCAGAGATTGGTAAGGAAATCAGCAGAGAGAACGGAAGGAATTGGCGGGTCTGTGCAGCCGGTTACAAGGTTCCAAAGGGTCGGGCCGTCGAGTCGATTCCCGCCGCGTGATTTATCAGCAATTTTACACTCGATAAAAGTTTCCCGACAATTTCGTGTTCAGCCGTCTTCGTCGGATCCCCGATTACACGTAGTATTTCGGGGACCCGTTATATATCATTCGGTTTATTGGCCGCGCGGATGCGTGCACGTTGTCTCTGCTTTCCATAATTCTCACATTTAGCCGCCTAATCGCGACTGGCCCCGGTCGAAATACTCTATTCACGCAACTGCACGGAAAGTTTCCACAGGAAGCGTGAACGTCGAATGGTAAAGGAACGTCCGATGGCACCGTCGGAGAAAGAGGAAAAGCGAAGCGCACGATGTGACGGAGAGAGAGGACAGAACGAGCGCACAGGAAGAAGGTAAGAGTCGGCGAGGAAGCGAGAGATCGAATTAAAAAGCCGAGTGGCGATCAGAAGAGGAGAAAGAAGAGAAGAATATCAGAGGAAAAAAATTACCAAATAAGCGAAACAAACGATGTAACGAAGAGTGGTGAACAGAAGAGGAGAAGAGAAAATGAGGAGAAAGAAGAGGAAGCATCGGAATTGAAGAAGCAGGATGGAGAAAATGTCAGAGAAAATAAAAGGACAAATTGCCAAAAAAAGCGAATGATGGAGAGAAAGAGAGCGGTGGGGTGAGGGTTTCAGATAAGCGAAGTTCGGCGGAAAAAGGAAGGCAGAGAGGGTGAAAGAGCGTATCTGAGCGACAGAATCGTTAGTTTTGGTTGATTCGGGGCACATAACGCCGCAACCATGGTGGCTCTCTCGTTAAACTTCTGCCTTGGCTTACCTTCCCCAGAGCCCGCAGTTTCGGATGCATCCAGCTGGCCATTATCTTGCTCTTTATGGCGGCGAATTAATTCAACGAGCGAAATAAAGGCTCGTAAAACCGGTGCCGGTGGTCGATCGGACCGTTAATCGCTACAACATGATACACGATACCAGCGAAATAATACGGACGACTGAAATTTGATTATATCTATTTTTTCTCTATTCCGCCGTCCATTCGGGACGCCATTCCATCGCATCGGTGACGTCGGCTGTACCTGAAACATGCCGATAACTCGCGGTTTCATGCAAATTAAGGCTTTCACCTGCATGAAAAGAAGATTTTTCAGAAAGTTACTTCATTTATGAAGAAATTAGTATTTAATACAGTAGAAAAATTCAAGAATATTTTAATGTTGTTTTTAAGGTAACAAAGTTATTAAGGGATCAAATCTATTTTTATTTTATTTTATTCCATTCCATATTATTCCATATTTTATTCCATCGCGTCGGTGACGTCGGCTGTACCTGAAACATGCCGATAACTCGCGGTTTCATGCAAACCGAGGCTTTCATCTGCGTGAAAAGAAGATTTTTAAAAAAGTTACTTCATTCATGAAGAAATTAGTAATAGACTAGAAAAATTCAAGAATATTTTAATGTTGTTTTTAAGGTAACAAAGTCATTAAGGGATGAAATCTATTTTTATTTTATTTTATTCCATTCCATATTATTCCATATTTTATTCCATCGCATCGGTGACGTCGGCTGTACCTGAAACATGCCGATAACTCGCGGTTTCATGCAAACTGAGGCTTTCACCTGCATGAAAAGAAGATTTTTAAAAAAGTTACTTCATTCATGAAGAAATTAGTATTTAATACAGTAGAAAAATTCAAGAATATTTTAATGTTGTTTTTAAGGTAACAAAGTCATTAGGGGATGAAATCTATTTTTGTTTTATTTTATTCCATTCTATATTATTCCATATTTTATTCCATCGCATCGGTGACGTCGGCTGTACCTGAAACATGCCGATAACTCGCGGTTTCATGCAAACCGAGGCTTTCATCTGCGTGAAAAGAAGATTTTTAAAAAAGTTACTTCATTCATGAAGAAATTAGTAATAGACTAGAAAAATTCAAGAATATTTTAATGTTGTTTTTAAGGTAACAAAGTCATTAAGGGATGAAATCTATTTTTATTTTATTTTATTCCATTCCATATTATTCCATATTTTATTCCATCGCATCGGTGACGTCGGCTGTACCTGAAACATGCCGATAACTCGCGGTTTCATGCAAACTGAGGCTTTCACCTGCATGAAAAGAAGATTTTTAAAAAAGTTACTTCATTCATGAAGAAATTAGTATTTAATACAGTAGAAAAATTCAAGAATATTTTAATGTTGTTTTTAAGGTAACAAAGTCATTAGGGGATGAAATCTATTTTTGTTTTATTTTATTCCATTCCATATTATTCCATATTTTATTCCATCGCATCGGTGACGTCGGCTGTACCTGAAACACGCCGATAACTCGCGGTTTCATGCAAATTAAGGCTTTCACCTGCGTGAAAAGAAGATTTTTCAAAAAGTTACTTCATTTATGAAGAAATTAGTATTTAATACAGTAGAAAAATTCAAGAATATTTTGATGTTTTTTTTAAGGTAACAAAGTCATTAAGGGATGAAATCTATTTTTATTTTATTTTATTCTATTCCATATTATTCCATATTTTATTCCATCGCGTCGGTGACGTCGGCTGTACCTGAAACATGCCGATAACTCGCGGTTTCATGCAAACCGAGGATTTCACCTGCGCGAAAAAAAGATTTTTAAAAAAAGTTACTTCATTTATGAAGAAATTAGTATTTAATACAGTAGAAAAATTCAAGAATAATTTAATATTGTTTTTAAGGTAACAAAGTCATTAAGGGATGAAATCTATTTTTATTTTATTTTATTCCATTCCATATTATTCCATATTTTATTCCATCGCATCGGTGACGTCGGCTGTACCTGAAACATGCCGATAACTCGCGGTTTCATGCAAATTAAGGATTTCACCTGCGTGAAAAGAAGATTTTTCAAAAAGTTACTTCATTCATGAAGAAATTAGTATTTAATACAGTAGAAAAATTCAAGAATATTTTAATGTTGTTTTTAAGATAACAAAGTCATTAAGGGATGAAATCTATTTTTATTTTATTTTATTCTATTCCATATTATTCCATATTTTATTCTATCGCATCGGTGACGTCGGCTGTACCTGAAACATGCCGATAACTCGCGGTTTCATGCAAACCGAGGCTTTCACCTGCGAGAAAAGAAGATTTTTAAAAAAGTTACTTCATTTATGAAGAAATTAGTATTTAATACAGTAGAAAAATTCCAGAACATTTTAATGTTGTTTTTAAGGTAACAAAGTCATTAAGGGATGAAATCTATTTTTATTTTATTTTATTCCATTCCATATTATTCCATATTTTATTCCATCGCATCGGTGACGTCGGCTGTACCTGAAACATGCCGATAACTCGCGGTTTCATGCAAATTAAGGCTTTCACCTGGGTGAAAAGAAGATTTTTCAAAAAGTTACTTCATTCATGGAGAAATTAGTATTTAATACAGCAGAAAAATTCAAGAATATTTTAATGTTGTTTTTAAGGTAACAAAGTCATTAAAGGATGAAATCTATTTTTATTTTATTTTATTCCATTCCATATTATTCCATATTTTATTCCATCGCGTCGGTGACGTCGGCTGTACCTGAAACATGCCGATAACTCGCGGTTTCATGCAAACCGAGGATTTCACCTGCGCGAAAAAAAGATTTTTAAAAAAAGTTACTTCATTTATGAAGAAATTAGTATTTAATACAGTAGAAAAATTCAAGAATAATTTAATATTGTTTTTAAGGTAACAAAGTCATTAAGGGATGAAATCTATTTTTATTTTATTTTATTCCATTCCATATTATTCCATATTTTATTCCATCGCATCGGTGACGTCGGCTGTACCTGAAACATGCCGATAACTCGCGGTTTCATGCAAATTAAGGATTTCACCTGCGTGAAAAGAAGATTTTTCAAAAAGTTACTTCATTCATGAAGAAATTAGTATTTAATACAGTAGAAAAATTCAAGAATATTTTAATGTTGTTTTTAAGATAACAAAGTCATTAAGGGATGAAATCTATTTTTATTTTATTTTATTCTATTCCATATTATTCCATATTTTATTCTATCGCATCGGTGACGTCGGCTGTACCTGAAACATGCCGATAACTCGCGGTTTCATGCAAACCGAGGCTTTCACCTGCGAGAAAAGAAGATTTTTAAAAAAGTTACTTCATTTATGAAGAAATTAGTATTTAATACAGTAGAAAAATTCCAGAACATTTTAATGTTGTTTTTAAGGTAACAAAGTCATTAAGGGATGAAATCTATTTTTATTTTATTTTATTCCATTCCATATTATTCCATATTTTATTCCATCGCATCGGTGACGTCGGCTGTACCTGAAACACGCCGATAACTCGCGGTTTCATGCAAATTAAGGCTTTCACCTGCGTGAAAAGAAGATTTTTCAAAAAGTTACTTCATTTATGAAGAAATTAGTATTTAATACAGTAGAAAAATTCAAGAATATTTTGATGTTTTTTTTAAGGTAACAAAGTCATTAAGGGATGAAATCTATTTTTATTTTATTTTATTCTATTCCATATTATTCCATATTTTATTCCATCGCGTCGGTGACGTCGGCTGTACCTGAAACATGCCGATAACTCGCGGTTTCATGCAAACCGAGGATTTCACCTGCGCGAAAAAAAGATTTTTAAAAAAAGTTACTTCATTTATGAAGAAATTAGTATTTAATACAGTAGAAAAATTCAAGAATAATTTAATATTGTTTTTAAGGTAACAAAGTCATTAAGGGATGAAATCTATTTTTATTTTATTTTATTCCATTCCATATTATTCCATATTTTATTCCATCGCATCGGTGACGTCGGCTGTACCTGAAACATGCCGATAACTCGCGGTTTCATGCAAATTAAGGATTTCACCTGCGTGAAAAGAAGATTTTTCAAAAAGTTACTTCATTCATGAAGAAATTAGTATTTAATACAGTAGAAAAATTCAAGAATATTTTAATGTTGTTTTTAAGATAACAAAGTCATTAAGGGATGAAATCTATTTTTATTTTATTTTATTCTATTCCATATTATTCCATATTTTATTCTATCGCATCGGTGACGTCGGCTGTACCTGAAACATGCCGATAACTCGCGGTTTCATGCAAACCGAGGCTTTCACCTGCGAGAAAAGAAGATTTTTAAAAAAGTTACTTCATTTATGAAGAAATTAGTATTTAATACAGTAGAAAAATTCCAGAACATTTTAATGTTGTTTTTAAGGTAACAAAGTCATTAAGGGATGAAATCTATTTTTATTTTATTTTATTCCATTCCATATTATTCCATATTTTATTCCATCGCATCGGTGACGTCGGCTGTACCTGAAACATGCCGATAACTCGCGGTTTCATGCAAATTAAGGCTTTCACCTGGGTGAAAAGAAGATTTTTCAAAAAGTTACTTCATTCATGGAGAAATTAGTATTTAATACAGCAGAAAAATTCAAGAATATTTTAATGTTGTTTTTAAGGTAACAAAGTCATTAAAGGATGAAATCTATTTTTATTTTATTTTATTCCATTCCATATTATTCCATATTTTATTCCATCGCGTCGGTGACGTCGGCTGTACCTGAAACATGCCGATAACTCGCGGTTTCATGCAAACCGAGGCTTTCATCTGCGTGAAAAGATTTTTAAAAAAGTTACTTCATTTATGAAGAAATTAGTATTTAATACAGTAGAAAAATTCCAGAACATTTGAATGTTGTTTTTAAGGTAACAAAGTCATTAAGGGATGAAATCTATTTTTATTATATTCCTGCTTCCCACAATCCATGCAAAATATTTTTATTTTGCATAAAGACCCGCAGTCTAGTAACTACAGAATTTTATATCGAGTATTCTTTGTAAAACTCGGCTGCTGGTTCGAGAAAGGGTTGAAGAGAGCGAAAGGAAATAATTCAGGTAAATGATAATAGCTTTATTTGTATAATAAGATAATTCGAAATATAAACGTCAAGGAACTGTCTGACCCTTTTTCCTGAAAAAAGAATTGAAACGCCGAAGACTCTTTCGTTTCGCTAATCTTTTTCGCTGCGTACCGCTAACAAAAGAAGAAACCGTAGTATGCGCATCACTCTTGAATTTACATCACCGTTTAAAACTTGATTATTAAAGCCTACCTATCGAGCACGATGAGTCGTCCCCCACCAACACACCAACGAAAAACAAACGGACCGAGGCGGTCTGTTTATAAACGGCGTCGTCGACAACGAAAACAAAAAGAACGAAACACTTTCTTTCGACGTGGTGTACAGGTTCGCGGACAACTTTGCGTGTAAATTTAAGTACAACATTTCAATTGCTCCTTGTCCCCTCGCTTTCTCTCGCTCTGTCACACTCCGTTTCCGCACTAGTATCAACAAACGCTTATCATTCCTCGCGACATTCTTCTCCCTCGCACACGTAGACACACACATTTCCATTCTCACCTGTACAAAATCCACCCGTCCGTCCATCTTAGAAAACTGGCGAGGGTTACGTCGTTATGCGTGTAGTAGGCAAATTGTAGAGTAAATATAGAGATATAAATATTTTATTATTCCTAATAGTATCGTTAACTTCTGGTATAAATATTACTTTTTCTCATTTATTCGTTTCTATCTATAGTATAATATATTTCGCGCGTACGCAAACGTGCACGTACACAATCGCGCACGCAACGTGTGTAGATGCATGGTTGCATTCGCAAATCTGTATCTGCAAAATGTGTTCTCGATTTCCTTATTAAACGTGCGTGTATGCGTCCAAGTTGCATTATTATCGTGCAGGGATGACTCCTTGGGTTTTCCTCCCCCTTGCTTCTAGCCCAACATTCATCACTAGACTGCGGATCTTCATGCATTTAAAATTGATTGGGTAAAATATAAAACAGTAAAAGTAATACTATTTTTAATGTAACGAAGTCAATTGGGGATAAAATCAATTTTTCTTTTGCTTCTACTTCCCACGATCAATACATTTTTATTTTACATAAAGATCCACAGTCTATTCATCACATTAGGTTCACCGAACTCTTCGAAGGGTACACGAACTTCATCTATTATCCGCGAGATCGGCCAATCGTAAAATACCAACTGTTTCATCGTTGACAATTAATATTAATATTATCGATAATATATTATATTATTGGGTAGCGATTATACGTGTAGCTTCTTCGTGTACGAAAAGTGAGCTACGAATAAATTGAATAAACTCGCGGTGGTGTCTATTGACCTGCTGGCATAGCTGAAGCTGATGTTGCTAGCTTGGAGTTGATCAACGTTGGTCAACGTCACCACTAGCATGATTCTACACCTGGCTGGATAGTTGCGCGTCGTGTTATGTTAACACTTTACCTACCGAGAGCCTATTAATAGGATTTTCAATAATAATTATGCTGTACCAAAAGAAAGAATAGAAATTTTCTTTTACATTACAATCTGAAATGGAAGTATTAGATGACGTTATTGAGGCTGACTTGTTATTTCACAATGAAAATTGCTGTTGAGGGTTCCATTAAAAAATTATGCAACAATCACCGGTCGGTAATGTGTTAATAACTGCGATTAAGATCGTCTAACAAGAGAGTCCTCCTCCGGGAGGGCCTGGCGAGGCGAGATCATCTCGCGACGATGCATCATGTTGTCCGGAGGATGGTGAGACATTTCGAATGATCGAGGATGCATAATTATCGAAGATCAGGATCAGTCTCCCTCTCTCTCCCGTGTTCTTTCCGATTTGTTTCGTGAAAATGCGAGAGGATCTCTGATTGAGGACCTACCTTTCGAAGACTACGAGCATCTGAAGTAGCGAATCTTCATGAACATTTGACCAGTTACGACAACAGTACGGAAGTAATGAATGATTGTTCGAAAGTACGAAGACTAATCGATCGAGATAACCTGATGGGTGCCATTTCAATTGCAAAACGAGACGCGAAACGATCGCTGAAGTCAGTATGCGGTTTTGATAGAAATCTAGATTCCAGCGCGGGGATCGACGATCCTGAAAAATGTGGGCGTGTCCGAGCTAATCGTCCTAATTGCGTTATATCGTAGCGTGTATGGCCGATCTGTAGGAAATGAAGTATGCACAGGTGTAAATCGAGTGAGTACGAATGCAACGCGAGAAGAATCGAATGTGAGGCGTGTGTCTAATCGGACAAATAAAAATGACAAATATATATTGAGCATTGAAAAAATCGGGACGTGCGAGATTAATTCCATAGAAAATTGTTTCCATTGAACGTTGATTTTCAAATTACATGTACATTCGAGGAACAACCTTCCGCGGTTGTTTCTTCTGTCCGCCATTAGCCTACGTACATAATGCTCTTATACGTATATGCAAGATCGTATAATATAATATATTATATAATATTACATATTAAATATCATTACGTTACGATACAATTAGAAGTGAATAGTAAAACCGTTATTACTTCTTATTCTCAATTATTTAGTAGTATTGCTCGATACTTGACAATAGAATAGTAGGTATAGCAGCAAACTCTACGATCATCCCACCCATCCCCCTCCCCGAACTGTCTTCAAAATACATTCGCCCTCGATCGATTCTCTTTCTAAGCGTTTTCTTTCAGAAGCGTGATTTCTTCTCGGAACCTAGGTTTTCTATATTTTACTGTTGTTATACCAGATCGGCGACTGGTGGGGAACGGGGTGATTCTGCAGAAAAAAGTCGACAATGCACGATAGAATTTTATTTCATAAAACAAAGCCTCGTATGAAAAAATCATTTCTTATGTAAAATCACCCCTTCGTCGGTTGCGCCACCAGATGCCGATCACCCTGTATAATACCTGTGTGCGAAGTAGACGATTGCACCCCAGGCTTAAAACGGTCAACAAGAGGTGTTAATGAAGTATCTGGCGATCATGTTTGCTCCCCAAGTGGCACCGTTAAGTATACAAATCTGAAAAACACGTATTATACTGTCGAATCTCGATTTTCTAGCATCGAACTGTCCTCGACAGAGACACTGTGCATAAAGACAAGAAGGAAGATTTTATTCAGAGTCGAAGTCCCGAATGAAACGAAACGTGGCATGTCTAGCATGGTTGCTGAGTTTGTGGAGTATGGTGGAACCGTGTCAGCTCCGATATGCATGCCAACTTTACCCCTAATTGAGACGAGGCTTGTGATGGAGCTTGGACCCTGGACGGTGCTCCGATTAACCCGTCCGGCTAGTTCCATTCGAACAAATTCACAGTGGGTGGCGCCGATATGATCTACGTCAAGTCTAGCCGAACGACAGTCTATAACTTTTCTGAACTCATTGCCCTACACGTGCCTCCAACCTTGATCGTGCGATTATCACATGTGCGAGGAGTCGCTCGTGGTGAGACCGGAGATCTTCTGTCCCTGATCGCGCCACCCCTGCGTATAGCGTTTTCCCTATGGACGCCATTGCCAGAGCTTCCAGAACGCTGATGGTGTGTTGCACTGGGTATGAATGCACAGCTGCGCGTTGAGCTTTTGCATGGCGGCCTTTCTGTCCACGAACGACATTACGTCGGCCTCGTGTGAAAACTGCCTAAGTCCATTTTTTGGGTTTTCAGCTTCGCCTTGTTAGGTACTCCAATTTCTACTATTTGAGGGTAATAGTTCAGCGAAAAGTTGTTAGGTAGCGCCACGATATCGGAATTTGAAAACTCCATTTAAAGCAAAATAGTTTCGGTTTAAGGGGGTAGACTCCTTTTTCCAGGATCGCAAGGATGCGGGGTTCGCCTTCTCATTTCTCGATAATACAAACACGGGGGTTCTCAGTAGTCAAAAACGCTAGATAAAAGATCGATCTAGGGCGCTACCTACCTCGAAAGTCCTATTTTTTCGTTCACGAGGCGTAATTTGCATTATTCGGGCGCATACAACCACGTATGTAGCTGTTTTCATAGCTGCCGAATAATGCAAATTACGCCTCGCAAACGAAGAAATTGAACTTTTGAAGGAGATAGCGCCCTAGATCAGGCATGGGCAAAAATAGCACGCGAGCTAGGGAATTCAAGGAATACCCGTGGAATACCCCCAGTTCTCCCGGCCGCGCGTCTCGCTCCCCGTGGCGGCCCTAGTGCTCGATGCAACTACGGCTGCCAAGGGGATTGAGACGCGCGGCCGGGAAAAGTGGGGGTATTCCACGGGTATTCCTTGAATTCCCTAGCTCGCGTGCTATTTTTGCCCATGTCTGCCCTAGATCGATCTTTTATGTAGCATTTTACACTACTGAAAAACCCTTGCGATCCTGAAAACGAGTTTACCGCCAAAAATGGTTTTTCGCCTCCTATAAAATTTACTTTTTTGGACCCAGGCAATTTTTTCATACGATGCCGGCGATGTGTATAGTACAACACGCATACATGGGAAGGTTTCTGATGCAGGGGACGATCTTGACTATTGTCGCGAAAGAACACGATATACTTGAAGACACGTAGGCCAACATTCGATCTGGAGAATATTGATGATGAAGGCGATACAAGCGTCGTCGACGATAGCAATCTCGATCGGGACAGTATCGATGGTACCGCCATTTCTGAGCCCTCCAGGCGTCTCCAGACGTCAGAGATAGCAACCACAACGCTAAGCAAGATCCAAAACTACGATACGTCCTGCGAAAACGGAATTTCTCGAGAGCGAGGAGACTGAAAAGATGGCGACCCTGCAGAATGGATTCGTAACGGAAGATAGGGAACATTGACGTAAGAATACGATTGTCAGAGAGATCGGAAAGACTTTTCCTGCAGTCTTCTGTTAGCCATTATCATCGGAATGCTGGGCTGATGACGATCCATGATCCATGAAACGCGTATATTCACTTCTTCGTTCCTTTTTCTCGTATAAAAATCTGTAAAAAACCTTCCTGGATAGTTTTTAGATAACTTTTTGGGGAACCATACGTGTCTTAGCTGAAAGCATCTTTCAGTGATGGGGGAGGTAGCAAAACTTGAAATGTAGTGATTGTTCAGACCGTTGTGCTGTATCTGCTAATCATGATCTACCTGCTGCATTTCAGGATTGTCAGCGATAAAAGAAGAGGAGGATCAAAATAAAAAATAGGCATGCAAATGTGAGACGATTAGAAGGAGCCATGGATGCTGCACACAGCAGACTTGGGATATTCAATGACGCAGACGCAAGTCTTGAGAAGCAGCTGACAACAACAGCGCTGACACAGCAAACCCGGGCTAGACCTCTCATCGCGGTCACAAGAGGCGTTGGAATCATCGCAGGCGTCACGTATTCCCCTAGGTTACTATGTGGAATTCCGCTCAAATCGAAGAAATCTGCAGGACTTATTCTAATAATTCTTTAAAAATCTTCAATATTGTAAAAATGTTCAATTATCACTTGTAATTGTGCAAGTCTCTAACAAAAGTGCTAAAAATTCATATTATACGAGATGCTACAACGTGATAATTTTCGTGCATGACAAAGTCCTGTGTGTGTGTGTTAGAAAAAGCAGAAATGAAATAAAAGATGTGGAAGTATGCGTGTAACGGTAAATAATTGTTTATTTCAAATAAGGTATAAAAAAAATTATATTCTTTTTAGTATTTCGGTAGATCGGTGAAAATGATAAATTTTTCGTGTGTAACAATCGTTCCCTAGCTCTTACCATTTAACATTTCTATGAGATACAATTATAAAATTTCTTAAAAGTTTCGCGTCGTGGATACATTTTTCGCAAAATACAGCGACAGAGCGTAAGAGGGTGAACAATTCGTACATTCAAAGTTTAGCTCTACCCCGAGTGCCATTACAAAAAAAGGTTATAATCGTAAAACGAAAAAGCCGCGAAAAACTGAAGCTCTCAAAGTTCATCACTCTCGAAGTGGCGTTCCGCTTCGATTAAAGTTCGAATTTTCAGGTCGGCTGAATTTTCGTGGTTAGGGGAACGCTGACTTGATAAAAATAAAACAGGTGAAAACGAATCGTTTATGAAGGCAGTGCAGCAGCATTTCCACGTAACGTTTATCATGATGTCGCTTAAGGGGGTAAGGAGAACAATTATTGGCAGACAAGAGTCATCAGTTTTTTACACGTAAACGTCTCGAGACCATTGATTCTGAATTGTAGAAAATAAAAGAAGTGTTCTCTGCCTCGAAACTTGTCAATATGATCGATGAAAGAGTGTGCAAAATGTACGCGCGAGTTCGTGATCTAACTGAAAGTAATCGACAACGATAGAGGGGTGATCTGACGGAACGTAATGTCTTGGAACACTTTATCAGACTTTTCGTGGGCTTACAATGGAAAAATAAGCAGCGAGGAGCTAATGTAATCATTGGACTGCGGATCTTTGATTAGGTGAAATATAAAACAGTAATAGATTAGAAAAATTTCAGAATACTGTAAAGTTGTTTCCAATTTAGCAAAGTCATAAAGAATATTTTTACTTTCCATAAAGATCCGCAGTCTAGTAATCGCTATTCGATATATCGGTAAGACAAGCCTTACAAAAACAACGAAAATAAGCTGATCACCTTAATGATAGATAACATTGATTTAGAAAGAGCGCACAAATACGTTTCTGATCTCTGGATTAATCGAAGAAAGAAACGTTTGTTCAATCTGTCGAGGATCGTTGCTTTTGAGATTTACAAATTCCTAAAATAGTGAGAATACGTGTTTTTCAGACTGTCGAACTTAAAGCGCGCGATTAGGGTGATTCGAGGGACACTTTTTCGAACGTCTCCCGACGTGTTTCAAAGCGGAGATTAACTATAGTAACAGTAGCAAGGAATAACGTTCAAACTTATAAAGAACAGCGTTGAAAGTCAGGCGAAGGAGGACGAAAAAACACAATTTCTAACGTGCCTTCTCTGTCACCCGGCGACGAGCGTCGTTTTCAATATTTCTTCGTACTCTTTCTTTTCTTTTTTTAATTTTTTCGGGAGTCTGGTTTTCTTGTAAAAATAAGAGATTCTATCGGTCTATTTGTATATAATATATAATATATAATATAGTATAACATGAATATCGCAGTTCAAAAACCTGTTACGTGTCGGGGACCTCCGAATTTCATCCCCATTTGCATTTGTTTCTTTTTTTCCATTACAACTTCCATATCGCGATTGGACACGACCCTTCCTCGCACTCCCTGCTGCTACCCTCGTGTAAGAGTCATTTTCGTTGTGTGGCTCTGATTACCTATCGGTCATCCACTTAATTAAGCTCTCTATCGGTCACTCTCGCGTTTCCTTTTACACGGTCTCTTGCACTCTCCTCTCTCCTCCCTCTTCTCTCCCACCGAGCTACATCATACAAACGTGTTTTCTCCTTTTTTTTTCTTCGTTTTTCATTTCCAGTCGCAACGTCATATAAAAATAAAGGGATAAATAAAAAATATTGTTTTGCTCTGAATAAAAAACCTAATGTTACGATTAAGTATTCTCGTCAAGAATCCTCCCCTCCCCAACCCTTGAAAAAACGGATCCACTACGCATTCCTTAAACTTCATTTTTTCACTTACGGACTAAACTAGCATCAAAGGTCTGGTACAACTGTACACGGTTTCTTATAGCTAACTATATTTATTTATGTACATGTATAAAACTCTCGGTTTCTGAATCTTTCAGTCTCACTTTTCCATCGTTCTCGCATTCTCTCTTTTTCTCTCTCTCTCCCTCACGCACACACACGCACGCACAACTCTCGCGCTCTCTTTCGTTATCAATGTTCGTGGTTTTTTTTCTCGCATACCGTGTGTAGTCGTCGTTTTTTTTCGTGGCATTGTTTACGCGTGCATTGCAAAATCGGCAAAAATCGTGTGATCAATTCTCTCTCTCTCTCGCCGGCCACATCGTAAATCGAAAACAAAACAGAACAAAAAAAATGGATCTTGCAAAAAACATCGTTTGTCCGCAATTTGTAATACGGGGGGAGGGGGCACGTCCCTCGCGCGCACACGCAAAAGTTTACAAAAAAAGAAGTGAAGGCTCGCGACGCGAGATTCGCTGAACTTAGCAACAATGAGAACGGATCACCGATGGATCCATCGGATCCGGATCCGTCCTCGAACAGGAAACTAAGGAAAATGACACCACGAAAGCAACAAAACGAAAACAATATATTTTCTTCGTAGACAATAATAATTCTTTCGAGCGAATCTCGCGCGGCGCTTCGAGTCGATTCCGTTAATGATTAACAGTATTATAGTAATTGCCGTGCCCTTTCCTAAACTAAAGCTACGTCGACGTGTACACGTCGTTTACAAACGTGCAATCATTTTTATAAATCGCACACAACCCCTCCCCCCTTATCAATCATCGTCGCACTCAATCACTCACACTTTCGCACGGCCCATTCTCTCTCTTTCTCTCTGTCCATACAGTAACTATGATTACTTTTAACGTCTATGTAGCTAACAGGTACATTTGCACTCTTCAAAATCGCTGACAGATCGAGGGAATGCGTTTTTCTCGCAATATTATTATTATCATCGTCCGCACGAGTCTGCGTTTAATACAATTCGCAATATAATCTTAAAAATTCTAATCGCTCGTATCGTTTCTTTTTTTTCAATTTCGCTGTTTTTTTTCCGCATTATCTTCTAGGATTTACGATACATATCCGGAGAATTAGGAATTTTCTCGTTTTTCTTTGCAAGAGCTTCTTGCCAATGCCCGAAACGATGAACCTGGTCGCCCCGCGTACACGCGCGATAAATTAACAAAGCGCGGAAAATTACAAAGTCCTGCGTACACAACCATCAGTAACGTTTTCACTTTTTTCTTCACGTACTCCTCTAGTATACATAGCATGCGTATGTATGCGCGCGTGTGCGCCCCGGTACATGCATCCTTAACACATAAGAACGGGAACAGAGGGAAATAATTCTCCGTGTCCCGAAGCCTCAAATAACGCGCACGCAGCGGGTTACCGTTCCCGAACTCGAATTCGCCAAGGTAAAAAGCGTCACGCGAACGAACGGGCCCGGGCACAGACACGACCAAGCCACAAAAACAATCGGAGACGAAGAAAACGAAAAACATAAAAAAAAGATAGAAGAAAAAAAAATACGTTCCCACGATCCATCAGCGAGGGTTACTCTTTTCTCTGAGCAATTAGTTTTCGAAGAAATGTCTTTGTCGAGAGAAGACCTAGAAAATTCCAGTCAATTTCGTAAGGAGAAACAAAATAAAACGAAAAAAATATTTATATGTAAAGATGTGGGAAAGGAGGATCGGACTAAAAGGAAAAACAAAATAAGAAGTGGCAGGGGAGGAGGGATAGAGGGGGAAAAATGCATGCTCGAAAGGTATCCCTTCGAGCTGTATGTGTGTGTGTGTACGTGTGTTTTCAGATAAATAAAAGCGAGTCGCATTTTCTTCGACTAATCGATCCTAAATTAATGCTCGACTAAATCCGTAACTATGGGTTCCTCTCTCTCAGTCGACCTTCCCTTCCCTCATGATTTGGCACGATATAGAGAACTCACAGATCGGACACGCGAGCAAGTGAAGAAATGAAGCGGCTAAACGAACGAAATGATCGATTCATTAGCGTGAAGGGAAGTCTAACGTCTTTTAAAAAGGCGAAATCTATTGCGAGGTATGTATATTATATATAATACAATATATATATGTATATCTATATACGTATATATATAATATATCGTCGAGTTCCCTTTTTTTTAATCGTCACATCGACTAACGAATCTCTGGTCTTCGTTGAACGCGGAAGAACTTCGAAATCGTGGCCGATACATCATCATCCCTTTCCTTTAAAAAATTCCCTTTCTTTCTTTCGTCGATCGGGCGGCGAACACGCGCGTTCGCGAGCAGACGCGTGCGCCCCGACCGAATTCTCTTGCATTTCTATTTTTCAACGCGGAGAGGAAGAGAAACAAGATTCTGTATATTATCCGTAAACCTATTTCATCTGTTTCCCTCGAGTGGTTACCTTATGTACATAAATACAGTCGTTGTACGCGAGGATATTCCCGTAATTCTCGGAGACCGAATTCCAGATTAAAAATTAAGGCGTCTCTTATTATCCTGAGTATATGAACAATGTTCTTCTGCGTTAATAGCCCGACGACCGCAAACGGCAGCGTCGGTATTCCGATTTTTACTTTTTTATTCGTCTATAAAACCTTTCTTCCACGTTTTCATTATTTCTTTTTTTTTCTTTTGTTTAACTATTTTCTTCTCGAGTTCACTTAGTCTTTTCGTTTCATTTACTGTGTTATTTTCTTCTTCTTTAACATACGCGCTTTTTATTATTTCCGTGAGTAAACGATTCGCTGGAATCGCGCGCGAGCGTCCGTTTCCTTTTTTAAATATCCTTTTAGCGACCGCGAGGTTAACGTATAAAAAATGTGTCAAAAATATAACGGGAGCTACACACCTAGGATCGCGGACGTTAAGAACGTCGGCCGAAACTCTACTGTGGTTAATATGTGTAAGGCATTTGTGTATCGTTCAGCGCTCGATATCGCTACCGGTGAACCGCTAAAAGCCGCGTCTCTTTCAAACGAAACTCTATTCGACAATTAACACCGAGCTTTCCGCTAAACTCAGAAATTGTTTCCAACTGCCCCCGGGACTCCGGACTCCGGCTCGATGCAAAAACGTGCACTGCCGACCACACGTATCGGAACCTTGTTCTCGAAAATAAGGTGATAGACTGCGAATATTCATGCGAACACTTATTTTAAAAAAGAAAAAAAAAGGAACAGTACTCCGTTTAAACTCCATCTTCAGCGTCAAAAGCATAAAGCACGCAGTCTAATGGTAGTGAATCAATATTATGTAACCTCTGCTAAGTTTCTAACCATTACACTAACAAAAAAAAAATGTATTCAGGTACATGTGGATGCCATTTAAATCCTAAGTCTTACGGATCTCCGTCACATCAAGATCGGTAATAAACATTCGAGAGACGGTTGAAAAGAACGGTCAATTTAATCGCGTGTAGCAAGATCGGTTCGATAATATTGAGCACACAGACAGATTCTCTCTCTGCAGTTCGAAAGATATCACCTTCGGTAAAAATGATTAAAGCTTCGGTAATATTCTAACAAATCCCCAGCAAGCGTGCGAATGCGTGCAAGACGGCAGTGCGTTTCCGGTCGCGAAGTGACCGACCCCGGAGTCGTAAAGTCGTCCGATATCGAAACAAAACGGAAGTCGTCGTTCGCTGCAACAATATATTATCCCCCGGAAAAAAATCCGTTATCCCGGCCGTCTTTGTTTCCGACCGATTTTCAAGACGGCCGAGAGAGCTAAATCGACCGATTGAAAAAGAGAGAAAAGAACAAATCCGCGACAATGGCTTCCAAAAGCTGCTCGGCTAACGAACTTTCTGAACGTGTCCTCCGCGATTTAACTCACCCCTCACCGAACGTATTCACCCTGGAACGTGTTCTGAACTGCATATTATTACGCGCTGCGATTATATATGTACCTATATAAATTTCAAGCACTTGGGTTTGCGATTCAGGTTTCGTCATGTCGTCGATTAAGTCTTTAATTAACCTGTACCCGTGTGTGGCAGGCGCGCGCGCGTGTACATGTCTCTGTATGTGTGTGTGTGTGTGTGTCTGTATGTGCAATATATTTCTATATATTTATTTAACGTGTGTCTGCGGGGGGTAATCGTGGACGCGTTTCTCGACTCGAATCACTAAATACAATTTTCACAGACATTGTTTCCGGAAGCACGTGCACGCGTTTTCGATCGCGCCGATTCCCAAGCCCGACGTGCACTCTCGCGTCTGCATTTCGTGCGCGTACCACGCCGGTCAATCTGTTCTTTCCCCTGATCCGACTTACCGATCCCTCTTTAATTCTCGCACGGCATTGTCCAGCGTATTTCCCTAACGGCCCTCTCTCGGTATCCGTGTACCGATGCGTTAGTTAAGCGATAATATTTTATACTATCTGTAAGTCCCTAGCGTATGTCGTTTCTGTATGTGTATATATATGTATGTATGTGCAGAGTTGGGCAAAAATTTCATTTAAATAAAAATTTCAAATAAAGTGGGTTTGAAACCCACTTGGAAAAAACCTACTTTATTCGAAATTTTTATTTAAATACAATTCTTGCCCGACACTGTGTATGTGTATGTATTTCACGCGCGTATGTGTCTATCGGTGTGAAAATGTTTGTCTCCCGGAAGGTTCCACCTTCCGCTTTTCTCTATTTCCATTTTCTCTCTCTATCTCTCGGTAGACCGTAAAAAGTATGTATATAAACGAATACTGTTACCTACAAATATAATGAACACATTATTTTGCCTTTTCTTTTCATCGTATTCCCTTTTCCGCGCGAGAGCACTGCACTCGCTCGCGTCTATTATTCATCGATAAACAGATTTTCAGTGGTCGGCCGCGACGAACGTTATCTCTCTCTCTCTCTCTTAATTTTTTGTTTACATACGCGTCCGTTTCGTTACAGTATACGTAGATACATGTATTGTATGTATATAATATATATATATTTATATATTTATAATAATATAATATATATATATAATCCCTATCGTAATATACTCTCTTATCATTGATTTTTTTGAAAATCTTAGTGAATAATCGCGCTGCAATCGTTCACACTCAAACGATTGGTTCGCCCTGATAAAATTATTAAGAATCATCATCTTGTTTGCAACGAAATGCTAGAAAAAAAAACTCGTAACTAAAACTCGTAACAATAATAATAATAATAATAATAGTTATAATGGTGATAATAAGAATTATTAATGATAATAATAATAATAATGTTAAAGTCAATAATTAGTAGCATTATTCTTTGTCGCGTTCTCTCTCGTCTTTTTCTCGATCGTCGCATTCTCTCTCGCACGCACGCGCGTCTTGGTATATATAATTTTTTGTTTTAATATATATGTATATATGCTTGTATCGTTACGTATGCGTGTGTATATGTAGATATAAACCTATATAATATTATATGTACATTATTTATATACATTTAAAAGCGTAGCTGAGTCTCTATCGACCTCGCGCAGAGACAATTCTTTTTTCTTCTTCTCTATTGTAAAAACTGCGTTGCCGTTTCTCCGTTTCCTTCATTTTTCATTACTTCGTTAACTTTACGAGCACCGTGACGAACAAATTAAAAAATAAATCGTAGTGAACTTTTTCCGTGAACGTGTGTGTCTGTGTGTGTGTGTGTGTGTGGAGGGGGAGAGGCGCGATCCCGAATCCCGCCCGTGAGCGGTGAACCTTCTCGAAACGAACTCTCTAAAAATATCGTTCAATCCCTTTCTAACTTCCGACAACACGCTCCGTCTTATTCCCTCTTGCGAAACAATTTTCGGAATCTCACGGGTTAAGGACCACCTCGCCGACTCCGATGACCTTGTGGGTCAACGTCCCGAGCACTTTTGCTCGTAACCACCGCTTGATACAAATATTCGTCAAGGTCTCTTTCGCAATCTACATCTCCGATATTGTTATTCGAGAAACGTGTACCGTGAGAGATGTACGATTACCATACACTCCACCTAACCCAGACCGATCCGCGTGTCTCATGCGTGGAGGAAAACTCTGTCGGGAAGTGAGATTGTGCAAATAGAAAAACGGTAACACGAATCTGTCTGGGTTAGGCCTGCGCATGGAGTTCATAAAGAACGTGTTCTTTATAGAACTAAACCTTTGATACTACTCTAATACTCGATCTTCCAATTTCTAGTACTTGCGAATACACTTGTCCAGTGTAATTATACTTCTGTTTACTAGAATTTCTATAATAAAACATTGTGTTTTAAGCCAAAGCTCGGTGGTAGTCACGTAATATACTAGGAAATGCTGGACACAAGAGACACAAGGCATTGAGAGATCGGCGAGGCAGTCTGTAAGCTAGAGAAACACTAGAATTTTCAATAATTAATACAACAAAGCTACCGATCCGCTGCAAAGGCTGTTCCAATCGAAATTTGCCTATCGCATCCGATCGAATTATCGTGAAAGGGAAGGAATGAAACGGAGGCGTAGAAAGGGGATGTAAAAGTACCTGGTTATCACGTGTGTCGGTCATGTTCGTGTAGCGGCGTCGCCGGATTAGGAAGATAAAAAAGGAGGAAAGAAGAGAAGACAGGAAGAGAACAGACGACTTCGATTCGATAATTGAACTATGCCCCCCTAGCGGAAAACAATCGGGGGGAAAGGACTACGCGCGGAAGTTGGGTTCAAAGGTACGCGAACAAAATTCTCAGTGTACGTGTGTCCTGTATTATGTGTGTCTGTGCTATAGTGTGTCCCAGTGTGCTGAATGCAAACTATTCCTACCTACACGCTCGTGTGACTCATTCGCTCTCACCTACTCGCAAAAACTCTCTCAGGATACAGCCACAACCAGATGCATCGGATCATGTCATTGAAGGCGCTATATATCGGAACTTCCAGATCGCACAGCGATCATTTTAATCGACCGGCAAACAATTACTATTTAGGGACAACGATTTCACGGGTGGAACAATCCGCGATTGGCTACCCAGTCGCCGCAGTCAGCTTTAGCTCTGTAGTTTCGCGCGAAATGGCATAATGAAACGCAACGTCGTAGCCTTCGGGGCTCTGAATCCGCGATCGAGGAATCAACAGTTTTTGTCGATGATCTTGGTGAATTTCGTGTACAGCTGCGAAGTCTATAAATTATCGTGTACGGCCGCGCGTATCGACACGATTCGATCGCCAAAACTCGCTCGTTGAAGGATTCCCATTTGAAAAACGACCGTCCCTTCGCCATAATTAACGGCGATTAGAACCGGGCAACCTGTCGTGCACGACCGACTCTTCCAGTTCTCTCGAAGCGTTTCGATATCAAAGAAAATTTTCTCGAGCAACTTCTTCCCCGGTCGTCGCTGCGCCGGTACGAGTTTTGGAAAAAGAATCGACGAAGTTTACATGTGCTTTTCTGCTTTTCTGTCCCAAAAGAAAAGATACACCTACAACCGGTTCAGCTGTAAAATACGCTCTAAGACCAGTCGGTTGGAAACCGGTGATGCCAACGCTAAAACAAATTCCGATAAGCTTCCCGTACGTTTCCTCTCGCGCATGTATCATCGCTTCGAACGATATTCAAGAGAAATGAGAATCGAATGGTTCAACGTCAACGCGGTGTCTCTCGTGTGTTGTTCGAGCATCGCTCAGGTTCATCCCGAATCGTTCCCGACCCGTTCCTCGAATTCTAGATCCTTTACAAATAACGCGCGTCACTCTTTCCCTTTGTTTCTCGATTTTCAACGTTAGGAACGTGCGACGCGGACAAAAACGACGAGAAACAGTGATTCATTACGTGCTCGTCTCGATCTCAAATACTTTGAATATCGTTTCATTCGCTTGTAATATATTTTCTCGAAAATATATGCGACGCCGCGTTCCCAAGCTGCTCCGGAACCGGTCTTAGTCGATAATCTACGCGATAAGACGACACTGATCGAGAATTCGAATAATAAAAATAGAATTGACTTTATATATTCAACGTGATCCACGCACGTACTTCCTTCCTCTTTTCATGTAGTGTGCATTTTACCGCGCGTCCTAACGAAAAAACAAAACCCTCGGCAGAGAAGTTCGAAACGTCTCGGAACAGTGTGTCCCCCCACGTGTCATCTATGCTAAGCTGAACTCAGTCTTGCGTCCTTACTTAATACCTCCCTGATCCCTATCCCATCCAACCAAACTCGCTCCGTCTCTTCTTGCTCCCCTCTGTCTCGCAGTCTGTCTCGTTTCGAGAGAATCCTTTACAAATATAAATCATCTCAAAAGCTCTGTGTACGTATGTATGTATGTCCTGGGTGTGTACTGTCGGTCTCTTCGATCTTCCCTAATATTTGGCACCAATTCTTTAGTGTATTCTCTGCTCGATGTGTTCGATTGATATTCCGGTTCTTCCTCTTCGCGGTGAACGAAACTCGGCCCCCTGCGTGGTCTCTCCTCTCTGTGTTCAAACGGATTTGAACGCGACTCGATGACACCCGTGCCGCCGTCGCCGGACGACGATTTCGCGATCCACGTCTCCGACGATCTTCATCGCAACTCTCGAAGCCGCGATGAAGCCCTCCTTCCGCCGGTTTGCAACGGAAGAGACGGTCTCCCACGCGCGACATCGAAATCTCTCGTCTCTCCAGAAGTCGAGTGGGATTGTTTCCGATCCTCTTACAAATTAAACTCGAACGTACCGTAATAGGGTATTTTGTGCTCGGCTGGATCTGATATGCGACCAGCCCGAGTCTCTTCTCCTTTAACGCGTCATGGCGAGACTCCTCCGCAGCTGGCTCAGCTTCGCTCGGAGCTTCTCCTGCCGCCTTCGTAGCTCCGTCACCTTGGACACGGTGATCTGACCGATCTCGTTCAACATATCACAGTACACCGCTGCCTGCCTCAGGATCGCGACTTTCGGCGCCTTCTCCTTGGACTCGACCGCTGGCACCAACACTCGCAGCTCCTCGAACGCGTTCCGCAGCTCTATCCGCCTCTGACGCTCCATGTTATTGTGCAAACTCCTCTTCTCCGTGTCCAGCTCGTCGTCCGACGAACTTCTCGACGCCGTTGGCGGGGCGATTTTCATCGGTGGCGACGGCGTCGGCGACGAAGACGGCGACGACGTTGTCATACATCGGCTTACCTTGTTTCTCCTCTGGTACGGCCTCTGACGCGCCCGTTTCACTGGCTTGTATTCCGGCTGCGCGGTTCTCTTCCGCGCTGGATTCGATGGCGGTCTACCACGCGGTCTAGGCGCTGGACCCTTTTCTTTCAACGCCGTGTTCACGGTTAGCTGGAAGTGCTGCTGGTCCGCCGGGCTCGGGTACGTCGGCAGCGCTGCGGGTCTGCACGGCTTCTCGAACGTTACCACGTCGATCTCTTCTTCTTCTGCAATCAGCAAAGAACGAACCATTACATTCAAGCCCGCCGACATGGTACATTAAACGTTACGTACTAGAGTGTTCAGACTGCGGATTTTATTGCAAACATTGGTGGGAATCTTTCCAAAAAGGGAAACTATTTTTATTTCGCGTAAAGTCCGCAGTTTGATTTAATCAAAATCATAAAAATTCAGTCAGTAGACTGTAAATTCCGCATCGATTGTGCGAAGCAGTAGTTGAATAAAAATTCATTTAATTTCTTTATCAATGCTAATCAATTTCTTTATTAATTGCTAACGCGAAGCTCTTGGAACCCAAGGATCACGTTCGGAGAACAAAACGTTGGAAATATTTGTGGATTTATCGAGACATTATTTGAAGGCTGTGTGGTCGGAAAGAATTATGTCTTCCTAAAGATATGTTAAAATTCAAGAAAGTGAGGCTGCGAATGGCAGCTGAAATGCAAAAACTGAACAAGAGATTGGCGAGAGATAACGAGGAACGACTGAGAGCTAGGCACAGAAACTTCGAACAGAGAAAGCTATGATAATGAAAAAGAGAAATCGTCTTCAAGGGCGTGATGGTGTACGAAGTGACACGAACGTATTAGAACTGTTATACAATTTAATATGTTTGTTTCTGATCGATCGACTGCTATTAGAGCTTTCTCTGCAAAGAAAAGCTCCACAGAGACAATGTATTTGTAGAAAACACCTTCTCGAAATCTTCTCCGTTCGACGAGCATCGTTGGCAAACCGGCAGATGCAAAAAAGGAGCTATCGGTGTGTGGTTTTCGTTGAACGAGTTAAAATCCTTCCGAGTCTCGGTCAGCTCCGCCGAGAGGCTATTAGCAGCGACGGTCGTCCGTAAAACCCTGCTAATTAGTTGGGACGGAACAAGCACGCCTCTGTCTTAACTGTGACGATTCCCTGTTCAGGGTGAAGGCCGTCCGCAAACACCGGAAAGATCGTGTCACCGTGCTTCCAGTGAAAAAAGAAATTCAAAGAGTCAGGAAAAAAAGAGGATGATGCGAACAGTTGCGAGCGTGAACGAGATTACGGATGCCGGATGCGCGGTATCGTTTATTTGAAGATCCTCGTCTGCAGCCGCGATTGCGCGAGGCGAAAGGAGGAAGAGGAAAAAGATTGTACGAGAGGGTACAACTATAATAGCGAAATCCTACGGTTGCCGGTGGACGTAGAGGCGTTCGAAGGGACATTCGATACCGTGGGCGTTTCTGCAAACTGTGTCATCCACCGTGTCTGGCACAATCAGTGGAAATCCGGTTGGTCCAGATTCCTCTCTCTCTCTCATACGGATACGGGTCATAACTCTTTTCTCAAGGACAGATTCGAAATACAATCGCTCAATGTCGATGTAACGTGTTTCGCGCCAACAGGCACCGGACCAATTACATACATCGATCGATCGATCGGTGAACTTGATCGTGTATCCACTATATTCGCTCACGGGGATTAACTGTACCGGACCCCGTAAATTCATCAGACTAATCCCCATGCTACTTCGAGACAATAAAATCGCTACTATTATCGTTATCTCGCAACGAGATCGAGCAACACAGGACCACGATCAACGCGAACTCATCGTGACCAGGTTTATGGATACTCTAAAACAACCCACGAACATTTAATTAAGAAGACGGAACCGCTTATTGTAACATCCGCAGTACCAAGATCGCTATCGACCACTTATAAAAGAGCTAGCTACGTTCAAACGTAATCGCTAATTATCTTGTACTAGACGCGTAAAGAATATATGTATTTTAAAGAAATAAGTTTCAATATAACATATTAAACTTTGCAAACAGGCGTCGAAAACAAGTTCCCAGCGACTCGAATCCACAGTCGACGTCTCGCGCGAACATTTAATTACACCGCCGATATGAAGTTTCAGCAACCGGAATACATTACACCGAAATGTATTCGCCCGGATTCATTAAATTTATTGGCTCTTATCGGCCGCTTCAACAATTATATACACCTATAAAATGGCTGGAAAGTTTCTATTTAAATTACAAAAATTCCTAGTCGGATTACCACGGAAACACGTCACGCTCGGCGTGCAAAAAAGCTTGGTCCGCCTTCCGGTTTCACTTTGCCCAGTCGCTGCAACCGCAGCGTGAACTTTTAATGAATGCCCGGCAAACAGAGAAACGCAAGCTTCTTTCTCTTTCCAATAACGTTCATTTGCGCGGAATGGACGGGTATCTTAGCGAAAAATCGGCGAAACGGTAATACGTATCGCGCCTGTGCGCCTCGGCGCTCGCATGTCAATCTTTCGAAATGAAAATCTGCTCGTGTCCGCGGGGGCGAAAGGCGGCAAAACGCTGGCTTGTAATTGATTTAAAGAGAAGGGAATATTAATTGGAGGAGCTCTCTCGCGCGGGCGCACGTGTTTCAGTTGCTTCCATTTAAAGTCGCGTAACGGGGCCAAGCGGAAAGAGTCGAGGAACGAGGAAGAACCTGAGCGAGACACGCCGCATACGTTGCGCAGAAGTGTGCGGCAACAAATGCAATCTCCTGCGTGTAACGCCCGCCTCTCTTCTCCACGTGTTTGATCGCGCGCGGCGGCCGGCCGGCGCGGCGACCAGACGCACGAATCTTCCCGAAACTGGCCGTGCGCCAGGTCGCCGGTGAACAACTGCGAAAAGGCGCGAAACTTTCTAAAAATAACTAAAACCCACCTAACCGACGGCGGCGACGCGCTAGAGGAACCAAAAGCCGAAGGCACGAAACCACTTCCCCTACGGATTTCTATTCTCTTTTTTCCTCCTGGAATAGCGCTGTTTCTAACAGCCACGACACACGTGCCGACTATTTTCGGTTCCACCTCGATTCATATATTCCGTTTTCCTTTTTCTCGCGTGTCTCTCTCCTCGCCCCCGGGTTCTTCTTGATCGGTTCCGCGCGAGGCCCCGTGCACCGCGTACTCAGGAAGGAAGTGTCTCGTATTTCACGGCGATGTCCTCGGCAGCTACCGATCCCAGAAACCCGCTGGCGTAAGAACTCTCTCGGTACCATCGAATGCTTAATTGGACACGGTTCACCGATGTATCGGAGAGAAAAAAGCAGCGGCCGCGAATCGTAACGAGAACGCGGAAGCCGATAACGCGGCCGTGATCGAGTGTTCGTTCAATGATAAGCTCGGTGAATAATAATTGAGACGCACGAGAGCAAGCCGACGGTTATTTCTCGTGCAAAAATTGGCACGACCCGACCCGAAGAAAGCGAGAAGCGAGAGAGCATGTGCCATCAGGAACTCCGTCGCGGTTAGATCAAGGTGGCCGCGGCAGAGGTCGCCGGCCCAACGTGATCACATAGCAAGTATGGCAACTGGCGGCGCGCGGCAAATGGAAAGTTTCAAGCGGCACCTCTGAGGAAAGGAGAGCCGACGAAATGCTATCTTATAGTCGATACCGACAAAAAAGTGTCCGCTGGATTGTTGCGAACCGCTCGCACTGACTCATCGGATGAAATCAATCCTCTTTAGAATGCCGATCTTCGTTCTCAGCATTCATTTGTAATTGTACGACTGTGGACCTTTATTTTCCCGTTTGCTAAGGATACATGTGAAAATGCATTAACGTCTCGAGTTCTAACTCTAATGCTAATTCGACGAAGGCTCAAGGTACCGTTCACCCGGCTAGCTCAAAAATAGCGGGTCTCTCGGTGTCATAGACCTCGCTGTCAAAAACATGGAAGGATCTGAATGGACCTAACCGAGCGAACTGCGTCAAGAAAACCGCGACGAGGGAAAAGGGTGATATTCACGAGAGGGGAGTCGAGGGGTAGCGCGAATTCACGGCAGCACGTGCAATCGCGTAAGAACGACCTTGGGGGTCAGTGCTCTCCGTGTAAGCAGGCCATAGTACTACGTCGACGCGAATCGATCGACTCTCCTCTCTCGTCGGAATAGGCGACCGCGAGACAAGGTGGTCGGGAGGAGAGGGGGCACAAGTTTTCATGATATCGAACGCTCTCGCTTCGCCCCCAGACACGTTCCGAACTGGGGGAAAGGAGACCTTTGTTGGATGAGAGTCCCGCCATTTTTTCCCCCCAAACGAATCCTATCTGCCTGATTGCACGGCTCGATTTCTGTTCCCGACAGGAAGGTCCTCTGTCCTCGATTGATGTTTCTAGGGAACTGCTCTTCTCCTAGACCACACGCGATTCTAATTATTAGACTTCGGACAAGAAAGAAAATAAATTTGGGAATGGGCGTCTGAGTGACTGGAAACGAATTCCTTCAGAAACTGTTTTATTAAACAGCGCAGAAGAATGATCTTGACAGTGAAGTGAAGGAAACGGAAAGAATGTGGCAGGGGCGAAAGAGAAAATCAGTCGCCCACTTGAAATAAGGAAAGGCCCAAGGCTGTATCGTTTATTGCCCTGGCCCTTGGGCACGACAAATACAAGGCGTGAGGGTCCGATGACATCTGGTCTGTTATTTTAAGATAGAGAAACTCTGCAGTGTTTCTCATGGACAACGAAATTCATTGTTACTCTTTGACAGTTGCATTGTTATTGCTAATAATCCAACATCTTATTTTTCTGTTTTATTTGAGGAAGAAAAAGACGAAATTCCCATTCGAACTTCGGTCAGAAAAAATGTACAGACTAAATACTTCTCGCCCGCCATTCGTTTCGAATTACAACTGCATCTACTCTCACTCTTAAAAGTGTTTTGCAACGCACGCAACAGATATTTTACCACGGGTCAGACCCCGGATGAGGATAAGACAGTCCAAGCTGGAACTCCGCATGTACATAATCCGGTTCGCCGTAGAAGTGAACGTATTGTTAGATATTACGATCCCGTGGATAGATAAATGGCAACGAGTATCGATTCGGAAACTGGGTTCCAACGGGCAGAAATGACGAAAGTCAGTTTGGCACAATTTAGAGAGCCGAACCGCGCGCGGCGAGAGGTACGATCTGGTTACGAGAACAATAATTACCGTCGCCTTGATAAAAAGAAAGGGAACAATACGGGTTACGTTCGTACGAGATACTTGGTAATCAAGTCGTACGCTGGGAAGGGCGTGAAAATTCCATTACGCTCGATAGGCGGTGGGGAAAGTTAGATAGCTTTCGCGCGGTGAGCAAACGACGTTACTGGCAATCGCGTTCTCGCTGTGTACTTCGCGATTCAGCTCGCGCGATCGTGATATCAGCGGGTTGCAATCATCGACGCGAGTTAGAGGAAAACAGATTGCCGGAGGAAAAATGCCAACTGTGCCCCCGCCGCGTATTGCTGTGATCGATACGGTCAGGATATACTCGAGCTGTGTGCTAAGCGACGGCCGATATGTAGGTCTCCAGACGCTCGATGATGCATGCTCGTCAGATAACGGGTCGGACACACACGAAAAATCCCCGAGTAAAAGCTCAGCGAGAAATTCGCGCGTGGTCATCATCCGAGTAACCCGCGTGAACTCTGCGCTCGAGGATTGCGCTAAATAGCCATTCATGGATTATCGGACCACGTGTCCCTCTTTCAAAAGAAGATACCGAGAGCCAGTTTAGAAGTATGGATATGTACAACGTGACGTCAATGAAACCGTCGCCTTCTTCTAAACACAGAAAATCTGGGATTGATAATAACGGTTCAAAGTAACAGTCGATCTATCTCGCCCCTACGGCTCTATCAAAGTCGCGCCATGGCAATTAGTTTCGCGGAATTCTAGCCGACCCAGTCTCTCACGGTTTAAAGTGTAGCTCGGTACGACAATCCCTTTAACTAAGCCACACATGCGAACGTGACGGCACGTTTCTCTTCCTGGTCACTCTCGATGTACATCCGTATATAAGGCGAAGCCATAAATCTCGTCGCGTTCAAGACTCTTGACGCTTCGTACTAACGGGCGACTCATCCAATCCAGTTACGAAAGTGAGCGCCCGCACGATGTGCAAAATGCGCTCGTGCCCGCTCGAAAGTCACGGAAGAACGCATGCCCCCGCTCGCGCGAAATCATCGCGGACACCATCGGCGGAAGGGAGCCGATCCGCGCGCGAACCTATCCGACCGCTTCTGCGATTTTTGCACGGCCGCGAAACCGCCGAACCAAGTTTTTACACGTCCCGCTTATATCGCTTTCTCGATATCCATTTAGCCCGTAAGTGCTCGAGAGCTGGCATCTCGGCCGCGCGATCTTACCGAAGATGATGGAGCTATCCATCTAGCTTGGTCCTTCTTCGGCAAGAGATATTTCTCTCTTGTTTGAACCGTTGCTTTTAGGGGAGCGAAAAATCAGCTTCGTTGCTCCGTTGTATTCGATCCAGCGGCGCGCGCCGGCGATAGTCTAGAGAGGTAGCAACCCTCTGATTTAAAGGTTACAGGATTA
Source organism: Lasioglossum pauxillum (assembly GCA_933228785.1). NCBI lineage: Eukaryota > Metazoa > Arthropoda > Insecta > Hymenoptera > Halictidae > Lasioglossum > Lasioglossum pauxillum. The sequence goes on from OW121706.1 coordinate 38,066,677, forward strand.
ACAACTCGAGCCACCCACGCCCAGTTTTCCTAGCTATCGGCGACTGGACTCTGTTCTGTTAGAGGGTCGCTAGGCAAAAATCACGGGCCATAACGCGTTCCTATCCGACGGCGAAGTCCAATTACGCGTCTCGGTACCGCCGTGTGTTCGCGTGAGTACACGGATGCACTTGGAAAGCATGCCGCGAGATACTACCTTGGATAACAACCTACGCGGGATACGAAATACGGCGGACGTATCTGGGGGATAGTAGCCAGGAAACGACCCGGTGACCAGACACCATTAAGCTCGGCCCACTCGTCGAGATCCGCCCACGGAACGGGATGCACCGCGTCATCGACGTTGAATCGTCACATCGACTTCACCGATGCACCGTGGATGGCGCTGTTACCGAGACGAACGCGAAAACCCATCTCTCTCTCTTTCTTCCTCTCCGCCATCCGTGTTTTCTCTGCTCGATTGACTCACAGAGAAAATGCCAGTCGCTCGCCGGTTCTTGCCTCCATCTCTCTCTCTTCCTTCTCTTTCCTTTCTCTTCCTTTCTCCCTCTCCGTTCCACCGTCTACGCTAAGCCTTTCCTTCTTCTTCTGGTTCGATCGACGCCAAGGAGCAGGCGAGAGAGCTGCGGCTGGCATGCCGCCTCGGGAGAACGAAATGCAATAAGAAGGAAAGGACCGACCGGCTGCCGCTCTGATCGAGGAAAGGAAGGAGTGCCTGCTGCTGCCCTGACGGGCCTACGGTGCGCGGGAGGAACGTGAAAGAGCACTTGTGAATTGTTCGTGTGCATACGTGCCGTTGTGTTCGTGTGCTACTATCCCTCTCCCGCGCAGGATCCCTCTTCTCCCTTCCCCCAATTTCGAGACACTAATTAGCCGATGCGAGATTCGTTCCTGGTTCTTTTCCAGGATCTATCGATCATCGGAATGCTCCTTTCTAAAGGTGTACGACTTCATTTCGACGCTGAAGAACAGTTTTCGTCTTCTCGCGGGGAAAGTTCGACGTTCAATCAGTCTTGAACGATTCTACAGTTCCTTTAACTTGTCTCGATTAGAAAAACGCACAAATATGCCAAATTATTGAATGCGTGAAATAATGTAATGACCATAAGCTTCGACTTATATTAAGCAAGTTTCATCGAGTTCCTAGAATCGTTTAATTATCCGACAGGTTCGAATCTTGACCTTTTCGAAATCGACTGCCGTCACAGAGAGAAAAAAGATCCTCGAGGATGGAAGAAAAAGGTAAGTGGTCAAAAAAAGGTAAAGGGAAAAAATCGACGAGCGACGCGTAGAAAAAAAAGGTTCCCTTCGGCGGCGGCCGATGCCGGTCCACATTCCCAAATCAGGTTCTGCCAGTTTGACATTTCGACGTCCGACCTCCTAATTCTTGGTGCAAGAGTCAAGGCATCCTGGTTCGTCGACCAGGTATTTTACACGCGCGGCTCGTCGAGAAACGTTTAAACAAAGGAGCCGGGATCGTTAAAAATCATCCGGAATTTCGAACGTGTTTGAAAAAGAAATGGGAGTATCGATCTGGAAGAAGAAAGAAATAAACGTTCTCGATGTGTGCGAATGACCTAACACGATGCTTATCAGCAGACTCTCCCACGCAGTTGAGCTTAATGAATGAATGAATGGGTTGCGTCACAGGCAGAGATGCGCTTATACGTAGCGCGGAGGTCCTGCGTGTTAAAAATAGGCGCCCACTTGCTCCCGAAGGAAAGGCAATAATTATAGACGGGCCGATAAGAGTGCCGCCGACCCACTGGCGAGAGAACGTAACGAGGAAAAGAGAAAGACCGAGAAAACGGCCTATCGCGGAGCCTTATACTTACGTAGAATGCTAACTAATACCTTCGAGAGATGCCAAGCCCACCTGCGTGCTGAGCCGATACGACGAAACTGAATTGTTTTGCAATAACCAGAAGGACCCCGTTACACGTACGGCGGCGAAACGCTGTCGCAGTTCTATTAGAATGCAACCCGTGTCAGTCACCCGCTTATTTAATAATAGGACACCGGCCCGGGACGAATAAAAAGAGGACATTCGGAAGAAATGTCTCGGATCGTACGTGGCAGTATCTGTCCATCAAAGTACACGGTATGAGAGCGTATTTGGAGCGTCATTGCGAGTTGGCGACATTTTCCTTTCAGTTCCCAAAGTGAAAATAGTTCTAGGAAACCCGATGACCACGCGTCTGCTTTTCTAGCCTCGCTTTCGCCGATTCGCTGAAGTCGAAACGCATATTCGGCCGGTTGCCCATATCTGCTGCACCCACTGAATTCCAGAATGAAGCGAGCAGACCACCAGACCAGGCGAAACGACGACGATGCATACATTTTTATGAGCATCATAGCCGCCCGCGTTCCAACGTACACGGATTTTCCTGGAAGGCTCGAACCCGGAGAATTTGCATGACGAATAGAACGAACGAAATTCACACCTCGTCCCCTCCTCCATCGATGGAGAAATAACCTGGGCGGGGTTGCGTGCGAATACCGCGAAAAAAAAGATCCAGACGTAAGACGAGCCCCGGTGTGTCTTCGTTGGACGCATCGGGGATCAGGGTCGTATTAACGCGTCCTCATACCTCGTCGTAACAAGAGCCGCGGTAAAATCGTAGGAAAATAGGAACGACGAAACATCGTTAACCTTCCGACCAGCGGGGACTTAAATGTCAGCGACACACCGGGAGCTGTTATCGGAACCGAATCGAAAAAACCGTGAATTTCTTCGGCTCGAATGATATGTAAATTTAATGATCGGAGAAGTTCCATGAACGACCGCTCAATTACGAAATCGGCTGTCTGAAAAGGAGCAGAAAAAGAGTTATCGCAGCCGCATATGTTACTTTCCATCGTCTGAGCGCGTAAGTAGGACTTCGCTCGGCCTTCGTCGCGCCGTTACAGGGACGACGAAGATTTCTGTCGGCTCGGATAGACCGGCCGGTGATTTCTAACGCGACGCTGCGCAGACTCCTTTCGCAGGACCGCAGTTTCCGCGTCCGCTGCGTCATCTATTAATTAAACCGCACCGCGGATCTTACCCGGCGAGCAATTACCGTGTCGGAACGCAAACCGCATTCGTCCGATCGTTCTCCGGAAACACAATCATTCTTTCCGTACCGGGAATCCCTCGACGCTCGCCGTTCGCGTTAACGTCCGTGCACTCGAAGGCGTTTACGTAATTAAAGGCGCTAAGCAACTGCAGTTGGCGCCACACTTGACGCACACGTGTACAGATAACATCGTTCGATCAAACAGTGTAACGTGAGGCGCCGTGAACCACGGAAAATGAAGCGACCCAGGTCTATTATCATTGCTGTCACGTGCGCCCGGCTCTGTCACGTGCGGTGTTGACGGGAAAAAAAATTGTTGCAAGAAAACGAAACACATTTTCCGTATACATTACGCAAATTGCGACGCCAGGCTGAACCCTGGACAAGACATAGTACGCTCGCAATATTATTTATCTGTGAAACTGCCGAGCACTAACTAGTGGCCGGTGTGAGTCAGTTTATGGAAATAACAAACTTGAATTACATTACAGGACAGAACGAGTACAAAAAATGTTAAAATTCTGCTTTCGAAAGATTCTGAAAGATTTTCAATGAGTATGGATTAAGGATTCTCTCGAGGAAAGATGTCGTTGATTGTAGTACGAGGTGGAATTTCGTGAATCGGTACGCGACTTTCAATGCAGAGCGAAGATGCCGAGGGGGCACTGTGCCCGTGTAATACGGTACTGGATATCCCTCACCACGGCGAGCGCGACTGTGGCGCGAATGGCAAAAAGGCTTAACCGCATTCCGGCGACCATTTAAACCGCCGCGGCGGGGTCCCACGCTTGACCGCAAGCAGCGACCGACCGGCCGGCCGGCTATCGATTGACGTCACTTGGTACCGCGTGACCTTCGTGTTCCCGCGCGAGTGCCTGCGCATGCTCCGACGATCATGCCTCGCGGTGCACCTGTACACGCTTGGAAATCTTCTTTTCTAGTTTTCCGCGAATAATCTATGAAAATGGACATTAATTGAAAAATCAAAAATCACCATCTGGACTCTAGAAAGTGTTTAAGGGGGTAGTCTACCCGCGCTGGTTACAACTAGAATCTTACTAAGAAACATGGGTTTGCGCGGTTCGGTTGTTTGACCTTATTTGAGCAAATTTTGGGCTGGGTGAGGGCTCATTCTAAAGAGGAAGGTTCATCACACTGCGCTCTGGTCATGAGGTCAACGAGATTATGTTTAATATGTATAATATAAGGGCCCAAAGTAGAGAAAAAATCTAGGAAAAAAACCCGCAGATTTCAATGCATTTTTCTGTCTCTAAAAGACATTTGACTGCTCGGATGACCAGAGCGCAGTGTGATGAACCTTCCTCTTTAGAATGAGCCCTCACCCAGCCCAAAATTTGCTGATGTAAGGTCAAACAACCGAAGAAACGCATTTTTTCGACCCAGAATCTAGTAGGATTCTAGTTATATGCTAATTTACTAGAATCTTGCTAGATTTTGGGTCGAAATAATGGATCTGCGCGCTTCGGTTGTTTGACCTTATATCAGCAAATTTTGGGCTGGGTGAGGGCTCATTCTAAAGAGGAGGGTTCATCACACTGCGCTCTGGTCATAAGGGCAGTCAAAAAGTCTTTTAGAGACAGAAAAATGCATTGAAATCTGCGGGTTTTTTTCCTAGATTTTTTCTCTACTTTGGGCCCTCATATTATACATATTAAACATAATCTCGTTAACCTCATGACCAGAGCGCAGTGTAATGAACCTTCCTCTTTAGAATGAGCCCTCACCAAGCCCTAAATCTGCTCAAATAAGGTCAAACAACCGAAGCGCGCAAACCCATGTTTTCTAGTAAGATTCTAGTAAGATTCTAGTAAGATTCTAGTTGTAACCATAGGGTAGACTACCCCCTTAATCGAATTCGTTGCGAGATCTAACGGACCGTAACTTCGAATCACCGAATAGAAGGGGAATGTGCATTATTCGCGAGGTTTTCCCGTCTTCGGAATTCGAAAGGTGTTCGTTGAATATCCGAGGACAGCGTTGCTCATCCGATATGAAGATTACCGGAACGTTAACTAATTGTTAACGCGTTTAACGGGGCCACGCTTTTCTCGTGGTTTCACTGACCCGTCTGGGCGGCTGGCAGAAGTACCTATTTGCAAGTTGTGCCCCTGGCAATTACCAATTACGCCCGGTGACACGACGACAACACGAAGGCCGAATTCGTGGTGTGTCCGGTCGCACAGTAACGTCTTCTTGATCCATTAAGTTCGGACGATCAGGAAACGGCACACTTTATAAGACCCTATCGGCGTTCCCGCTCGAAAGTTCTCACCGTCTTGTCACACGAGCGGTTCTCGACTCACTGACAAAGCTTATCTCTGTCGGTCATCAGTTACAATCAATTAAAGTACTCGATTTAATTGTGATTGGTATAATTAAACAGATAGCTTGGGAACAGTCTCTTCCTGAAAGCACACGAGCCGCATGCGCACGGTGCAACGCCGTCGGATGGGGAACAGGAGATCATTTTCAATAGCCGAAGAGTTTCTCTTTACGTTGTAGAGCCCGGATCGATACCAGCGCAACATTGCGCGGAAAAATAGGCCAGCAACGTCGTTCGATTTGATGTATAATCGGAAGAGAGCTGGCGTAAATGTTTGGTCACGTGCAGGTCAATGCAAGCAACGCACGTGTGTAGACCGTTCGCTATTGCGCTACTCTTTCCCGGTCATGCTCTCCTATCACACGAACAGCCCGCGCGCGTATACACACGACTCGGTGACAGTCTGAACGACTGCAACGTTGCGCATGTGTGCATGTGTCTAGTATCTAGTATCTACAGGCCGTAGGATGTCGCCATGTGGCGCAACATATTTTCAGGTGGCGAACGGCACAATTTTCTCCCCGACTAGACACGCCAGAGCGTACAGGTCGGGCGAATTATGCGAGTCGCGCCAAACCACCTCTCCCGGAATCACTATAGTTAGACCCAGTGAACAAGACACGTGACGGAAGGACTGTGCTACGGGGAAGATACGTGACGTGCCCTGAAAATGCTCGCGAACTTCTCGAATCCCAATCACGAAGGCAATCCTCTGGAGGCAACATAACTCGAGGAATTCCTGCGACGCACGCAACGGATTTTTCTGCGCTCGTTGCTAAATAGTTGCTGCGTTCCCGCTTGTATAACACAGCGCGATATAATGATGTTGACATTGCATTTTGTACCGGGTCCTCGCGAGACAAGTTGGTCAAGCCAATTACCGTTGCCCGCCTCTCCGAACAACCCGCGGTAATTAGCTAATTATTTTTAGACTGCAACGATTCCTAGAGAAATTCGAAAGGCGAGAATGATTTTCTTAATTGAGAGAATACGTGCAGGAATATTCGAACCGGTGTTCGAGGGACGATTACGAGAACGCGTTTGTGGCCGGCAATAATTTCTATTGTTTTATACACAAACGTTTGCTCAACCTCGACACGCATTTGATATATGAAGCTTTTTAACGGCTGCTATCGATGCAATAATAATCTATCAAGCCCGTCTCTTCTTCGATGGCAATCATTCTTCTCATTGAAAGCGAACGAACGTCGCGCACACACCAATTAAATTACATTTACGGTCTACGTCTAGTATGCGTGGCGTCATGTCCTTGGCAACGTTAAGTCAAAGAACGTCTGTCCGGGGGAATCGATTGTATCTGCAGGGAAACAACTTGGAAATATTTCAGAAATACGACACGGGGTCTCCGATGACGCTGTTGCTGTTTTGAGTGGACTTCGAAGTGCTCGTCTCGTTAAGGATACGTATATGCTAACAGATGAAAAACATGCCTTTGTCCCGGGACAAAAAGCCTCAGCTCGAAAATGTGAGAATCGTGCAAATCGAAAAATCCGAGAGCCTCGCTTTGTCTTCGTGCTTGCACAGCAAACCTGGGGGAAAAAAGCGAAAGGTGTAAGATTTTCTTGTCTACGGTACTCGCACACAGGCGCGCGCGCTAAAACGATATGCTCACCGAATCAGCAATAACGGACGCCAAAGCCGTTATTGTTTGTGCAATCTATGCATCCGTTCCGCAAAGCGTCGAGTCGATTCCAAGGCGAAAAAATTCTCACGGTTCCCTTTTCTCCCCGGAAAAACACCACTGACCCGAGGACGTTAGTGTACCGACCTCCGAACTTGTTTAAAACGAGTTCTACGATTGTGTTGCATTCAGCCGTTCCTCAGTCGGTGACGAATAACCAACCGCGATTAGCATACTTATGCGGGTACCCAAATTCGGCGAAGTGCACACCGGAGTGCCGTGCCGCCGTCAATTGCACTCGATTAAGAGGATCCTTAGTTCGACCTTGCTGCCTCCGTTAGGAGGGTACAAAAGAATGAGGCGAATAAACGCTCTCGACGCTCTAAAGGGTGCGAGATAAAATGCTTTCTCGGCCCGAGGTGCGCGAGAACGTCTAGAAAATCCAACCGACACGACCTCCGACATTTATCAGCGAATTAGCTGCTTGGATCGAATTTATATGAAAATGTGGACGTTCAACGACAGTGATAATTTGTTACGGGAAGCTTCAGTCTCGGCTACATCTACGAAGAAATGGGTTGAAGATTTTCAGATTGATCGTAGCTACTTCGGAGACAGCCCGTGTAACAATGGGTAAGAAAGTTTACGGGGCAACTGAATGAAATTGCACGCGCATGAAGACGAGGCGAATCAAACGGTCCCGGGGCAAAGTATATGGCACGGGAGTAATATACAATAAATCATGACTCACCGGAATCGGAGGGTGTCTGTACGCCAAGGTGTTCCAGATTCTTGCCAATAGGCTGATTGAGGTGATAGCAGTGATCGCTGTGGGTAGTATTCCTGACATTGATTTCCTTGTGCACTTGACACTGACCTTTATCCTCCTCTTTCCTCCTGTCGTGGAACCTGACCAGCTGACCGGTGACCTCGCTCACTGGCACAGCCTTGGTAACCGCCTCTGACATGCACTCGGACAGTTTCTCGTGTATATTGATCTGATCGTGTCTGAAGAAAGGTCCCTCGTCCTCGGTCTCGGTGTCGGAGGTACCCGAAGTCTGCGGTGTGTCGGGTCTCGTTGAATCGCCGTCGCTCTCCAAGCTTCTCGCGCGGCACTGTTGCTGTTGCTGCATCGACATCGTCGTCGCCAGCACAGTGCTCGCTCGGGATATCAATAAACTACGTCCCGCCGGTATTCTCTTCTGTATCTGCGAGTCCTTCTTCGCAGGTAACGTCCTATTGTGTTCTTTGCTGATGCACAGACCTGCCCACATGCAATCGTGGTGACGTATCTCCCGCGATTCCAGACAGGTCATCTTGTCGTACGCGACATCCGGCAGAACACCGTCGTCGTACGTCCGCTCGTGATACATGTCCAAGTATTGTGCGTCCACCACTCGGTCCAGCGGGAAGTCCAGGTCGAACTTCTTCCATATGTCGTCGGACACCACCGTCGCGGTGTCCAGGGGCTCGTCTAGCAGGCCCAGGTCAGAGCAATCCCAAACAGGCACCGGCATCTCGCCTGAAACCACACCGCAAACAATTAGATTAGATGATTTTCCGGCTAACGTTGACTTACTATATTCATTTCCCGGTATAAGAAATATCGAACAAAGGAACGTCGAGAGTGGTCAGCTCGAGAGTGCGACGCGTATTTACCTGTCCAGGGGAAAACCTAAGGGTGCAGGTAGCGAACACAAATGGGAGAAATTGACAGTGCGAGCGTCAGTGGAAGAATGATCGCTCAGGTAAACTCTAGTCCTAAGGAACCTTGTTGTTCGCTACCTGCACCCTTAGGTGCTCTGGGTTTTCCCCTGGACACGGGTACGGATAATAATAGTTAAACAACATTTCACTTCAACGTGCACAGTGTCGCGAGAGACAAAGAGTCAACTCCGACCTCTTCGCTGCGCGTCGTGCTAAAGCGCTACAACGCTTCTCCTATCTGCTGTATACTTTTGGCGGGAAAAACAGGAAACACCGAGTATACGCTATCCACTTATCCAAGCGAATGAATCTTCGGAGTTGCGATTCCTGTTATCCGGCCGAGCGGACTAATCGCGCATATTTAGTATCGATCACTTCGATGTGCATCCATCGACTTCCTCCTCCTTTTCGATGTTACGACATGTGGCCTCACGTAGAGGTAATAACGCGGCTTAGGTATTGCAACGCGTGTCGTAACGCCTCGAGCATTATCGGGAGAATCAACGAAATGAATGCAGTTGATGGTATGAAAATATGAACAAAGGTCGTGACGCGACTGGCTCTGCCTGTGTGCATGTGCACGAATATTAAAAAATACTCGGCCTTCGCCACTAACGTCACGGTAACGTACGGTTTTTTTCATTTCGCCACGCTCCGGTGAAACGGTACTCGGCGAGACAACTGAACCGATATATCGTATAGAGAGAAGTATGGCCGAAAGGGATGACGATCTGGAACTCGACCATGGACTGATTGGGTAACCTGCCGCAACGAATCGGAAACGCGAACGGAGACGCAACGGAGAACTTGAAAAAAAAAACCGGTAACGCGTGCGACGACAAATCAAACGCTGTACACCGAGGTTGCGACAACCTGCAATAAATCAAGGACCAACCTCCGAATCCCTAGACGAGGTCATTTTACCTCGCCGCGTGAGACCGTTGCGTCTATTTCTTTCAGTTGGAGGGTTACTACCCTTCACGGTGTATTTTAACCCTCGGGCGCAGCCTCCGACGGGCCGTTGACTTTTTAAAACCGGTGGCCATTGAGATGGATTCGTTAAAAAAATAAATCTTGAACTCTCCGGACACCCTGTATACGAGAAACATTTGGTCTAGGCTCTGCAGAGAAAATTGAAACTCTGTTACATAACGGAGAAGATTGTTGGGTACGGTAGAATCTTTCTTGGCAATCGAGGAGTAGCTCATGTTTGACAACAGCCGGGTCTGACGAGACCCGAGCGTCGTATGCGTACAATCTAGCGATGTCATCCAGTGAGCGACGAGCTGTTATTTATGCATTACTTTGTGATATTTCAGTCCATTCATATGGAACTTGCGCCAGGATGCTCAACACCTAAACCACGATTCCTCATACGTCTTTCAATGTTCTTCAGTGTCACATCAGTTGATTCATTCAGATTACAACTTCCTTGTATCAAACAGTGTTAATACCTCAGGGTTTAGGTATGAGTCAACCAGGCGCTAATGTATTTCTGCAACGAATTCACCGTGCCAGAACTATCTACAGTCGCTTCACACTAAACAATAAGCCAGACAGTACGATAGTCGCGACATAGGTAATTATAGTAGCCGAGATAAAAAAGAGCTCGACCGTTTTTTACCTCTAAGAGAAATAAATTCGAAAATGACCGCGATACCTTCCGGTGTAATATCGGCGAACGATATTCGTAATGTCAGTTTAGTGATCTACCGTGATCACACTTCGCGCAGATGCTCGTCGCGCAGACGAGAAACTATTCTTAGGTGAAGTGATTCCGCAAAGAGGCTATACGGTGATACCGAGAAGAATTAACAGGAGACGGTGATACGAGGAAATTCCGATTCTTTCGCAAAGTGACGCATTGTTTTACATAAGCGGCAAGTGGCGCACTGTAGGATCGCCTCGTCACGACGCTTTCCGAGAGTGCAGTTATGCACCGAGAGAAGGAAACGCGTCCGAGGCGCCAGTCACGCATTGAAAAGTCACACGAAATGACGGGGAAGGCGACGCCCGGGGGTCACAACTCCAGTCAACTGCTTTTGGTGACTCACGGTTACAGCGAAATTCGCCGGGGTGTATCAGCACCGTCGCGGATCTGCACGCAAAGAAAACACGCCGATTTTTATTGCCGGCATTATACCACAGACATTACATCCGCCCGATTGAGCCCACCTCGGCGACGCCGAAACGTGCACCGTTATACACGTTCCCGCGCACAGATGGACCACCACCGTGTTGATATTAATTACTACGTTCTTGTCACTTTCACAACTAACCGCACTTGTACCGTGAAGGATTCTGGAATTCTTCAAGAAATTCGAATTCGTCCGAATTGCATTTTTAACCCCTTGCCCTACAATTCTGAACAGAGTCTGATAAATATGTATGTTGTTAATAGACTGCGGATCTGTTATGCAAAATAAAAATGTTTTGCATTGATCGTGGCAAACAGGAATAACAAAAATTCATTTCATTCCTTGAAGACTTTGACACATTAAAAGGAACATTACAACAATCTTGAATTTTTTAAATATTTACTGTATTATATTTAATTAACCAATTTCTTCATAAATGCATAAAGCTCCGCAGTGTACCCTAGCAGCACAAGATATTGTATACATATTCATATAATATCAAAAAGAGATTCAATCTGTTTTTAATATTCAAATATACGTACAATATTTATTTTACATTAAGTAACAAATATTCTTTTTTATATAAGTTAGGAAGAAATATTTTTCTCATATGAAAAAGTGTGGCTTAAAAAATATTTAGCCAATATTTTTGTGCCACCCCTAGCAGCACAAGATATTGTATACACATTCATATAATATCAAAAAGAGATTCAATCTGTTTTTAATATTCAAATATACATACAATATTTATTTTACATTAAGTAGCAAATATTCTTTTTTATATAAGTTAGGAAGAAATATTTTTCTCATATGAAAAAGTGTGGCTTAAAAAATATTTATCCAATATTTTTGTGCTACCCCTAGCAGCACAAGATATTGTATACACATTCATATAATATCAAAAAGAGATTCAATCTGTTTTTAATATTCAAATATACATGCAATATTTATTTTACATTAAGTAACAAATATTCTTTTTTATATAAGTTAGGAAGAAATATTTTTCTCATATGAAGAAGTGTGGCTTAAAAAATATTTAGCCAATATTTTTGTGCTACCCCTAGCAGCACAAGATATTGTATACACATTCATATAATATCAAAAAGAGATTCAATCTGTTTTTAATATTCAAATATACATGCAATATTTATTTTACATTAAGTAACAAATATTCTTTTTTATATAAGTTAGGAAGAAATATTTTTCTCATATGAAAAAGTGTGGCTTAAAAAATATTTAGCCAATATTTTTGTGCTACTAGGGACTAGGGTAGTTGTTCATTTTCTGTACACCGAAGTAAAATTCTATTTTGTTGTTGTCTTTACATGTGTCCATAATTATGAAAGTGGTCTAAATGAAAATTCTTACACGAAATTAATTCAATGTGATTTTTTTTACGATATTGTCAAAATCGAACCATTAGATATTGCTTGTTATTTCAACATTATATGGAATTCATTTAGTAGGACATTTTGGGAGACGTTTCTAATGCCCATAGAAAATAGCAAACATGTTAAATTACAAGTTTGGCGATTACAAATAAAACGTATTAGAAAATTCATTTAATATTACATACATAAATATAATTAGGAAGATAATTTCTAAAAAAAATACACAAGAATCGATGCTGGCAATGTTTTGACAACCGGTCGGACAAAGACGTTTGACAGTTAGCCGAGTCGTCCATCGCGAGATTCATATCGAGAACGGACGAGGAGAGTCCCGAAAAGTAAGCAACACAAGCCAAGAAGAAGAAAAAGTGAAAGGGGCTGAAGGGAAGAGAGACGGTGAGCTTTGTGGCTTGCTCGGCCGTGAAAAACGCGAACCGCTGAAAAACAATGATACATTAGACGTTTCTCTTTGACCCTACCTCGCTCTGAATCGAACAAAAGCGAGTCGGCTAGGGGGAAGAAATCACCTTCCTAGAACGGCCTTGCCAACGAAAGAAAGCATCCCGCGTGTTTCGTGTTACTCTCCCCGCAGCGAGAAAAAAAGATAAACTTTCGTTAGATCGTCCTGGTAACGTCGTCGAGCGCGCGGGAAAAAACCGTTCCCCGGCGAATAGTAAACAGAAGACAAATGTTTTCGCAGAAACATCCCGAATAATTTCTTGCGAAAATTCCATCGGTTCCGCACAGACATGTGCCAAATAAAAATAACTATTTTCGTTTGTTATGATTCTCTGTATCGCATATTCAACGTTGATAACTGATCACTTTTAGAAAACTACAGATTTCTGAATGTTGCCACGCGAATTCTCTGAAATGGACACTTTCAGTTAAAATGGCATTCTCGGACAGGAAAAAACAATTTGTTCATTTTATTGCTACACTGATAATCCATTTGACACTGTAAAGCTAGACGTTCGACCAATCTGCGCGAGGACGCTAGGAAAGGGGCGTGTCCCGAGAGTATAAATTCTATGAAATCCACATTATTTTATCGTTGAAATTATTTTCCGAAGCGATTCTATTAATGAAAGTTTTAGGTTAATATACAAATACAGAAAATTGCATGCAAGTAAATCTGCTCTGAAGAAAGAAAATTTCTAGATTTCCGAAAAAAATTTGTGTGAATTACCCTAGAAAGTTCTGGTTTATTTTTTCCGTCAGAAATGTGTAATAGAATGTTAAGAATTTCTTTCGAGGACGGATTTTAAAGTTGAAGGGAACCTTCGCAAACCTAATCGATTAACCCACGCTGTACATATAAGGACTTCGACATTCCACGTCGTCCGACGACGATCGATAGATCGAACTTATTTCATATTAGAACCACAAGTCCACATATCGAACAGAGAAACCGGTCCAGCTTTGGATAGGTGGTGGTGTGTTCACTAACTTCCGTCGAACATTATCGTTCAACCGTGTAACAAGCCGACAGCTTTCCTACCGGCACTGTAATTAAGAGTAGATTTCTTCTGAGGATGAAAGGGCGCGATACGGTAAAAGTATAATGAAAAATATCCCGGGCGGCCTTCAAGCAAACACCAAACGAATTCCTAAAAACTAGAACCGCTATTGCGGATTGATATGTTGCACGACATTGCAATAGAAAGTGCAATATGCCGGGTAAACTCGCTTATCTCCGCCTGACACACATATTTTCGCGTGCATATCGATCCGAACGAAACGATGCAACATTTAGAAATGAGGAAAATATCCAGCAGTCAATTTTCGGCGCCAGCCGTCAACCAAAATCTCGGAATTTCCAAATGACCCGCGAAGAGAATCACTACATATTTCCACGACCGCGTTTTGTGCCAAAATTCGTGGATATTCTGTTGAAGATGACACACATGTTGCTTAAAAAACAATCGGACCATTGTCACGTTAAAATAAATCATAATCAATAATTTCAAGTGCTTGAATCAATCAAATTAATTTTTTTAACTGTAATGCAAGTAATGCAGTAAAAATATTTTAGAAAATAAAATGTATGCTTTTGTTAAATTTTGTAACTATGTATTTTTTATTGGACAGGTTTCGTGAACCGACAATAGAAAACGTACCGTTCAACAAAGTCGCGTTGACGCGACGCTAGCCGCTGGTCTAGAGAAGTCACACTATTGGAACTGTTATATGGATTTCATCAATCAAGAATTTTCAGTAAAAATATTCAAAAAATGAAAACGTAAAAAGAAAGGATAAATTTACAAGTAGGCTATAAAAATTGCAATACAAATTCCCTGTATGTTGAGAAAATTTTGTAAATATTTATGTATTCTTGACCAGACAGTTTTCGTAATTAACCATAGAAAAAAGTAACGTTCAAGATAGTCCCGTTGACGCGACGCTAGCCGCTTGGTCTAGCAGAGTTCTAGAGAAGTCAAATTATATTGAAGCTCTTATATGGATTTAGCTCGTGCTTCAAATCGACTGTCACACACGCGAAATATGTACTAGTGCGCGGCGTGATTTTCACGTCAAAGTTCAACCGAATGAATACATGTGCAACTGAAATGAACTGCCGACTATTTCATAACACTATTTATAGACAAGCATGATTCTGCCGGACAGGCCAGCTGCCAGGAAGAAATTCGTAAGTTGATACAAAGTATTCGTGGGATTTCACTTTCGCGGAAACAAAGGTCCCTCATCGATATTAATATCTATCGAGAACCATCGATTCGAAATAATTCCGAAAAATCTGCATTACAATTTTCGAACGGAATGCTGAACAGCGTCGCGTGCTGGGGGAGCTTGAATAAAACCGTCTAGCAGTCTAGCATGCTAATCTATTTGCATCAAACTGCGACGCCCGGTAACGAAATAATTTCACAAAATTCACTTTTCGCAATATCACTATGGTTACAATTTCGCGGAATGACTAAAAAACAGGGAAGGGCGGGGACTTGAAAATTAATGTTCCGGTTCTCGAAGTTTTCCCACCACTACAGAAAACTAAATATTAACCCTTGTGTGATCAACTAAAATGTATAAATTATTTAAATCCTTTCTATTTATATTTTTCAGAGGAACATTAACAAATTGTTGAAAGAAATACAATAAAAGTGTACTCGGTTGACTACACAAGGGTTAAAGAGAATACGGGTGACAGAGAATGTCGAGGGGAAAAATTCGGGAAAATAATGAACAGCAAATAAAATGATGAACAAACCTGTCGGCCACTTCGTGTTGTAACCCAAGAGAAAAATATTATCCAGTATGGAACTCACTTTGGCGCGGCTTTGAATATCGCGCGAAAAAACTGAACTGATACGAGAAAGGCGCGTGTCCCGCTTATTTGAACCGGTGAATTTTTCCTTCGTTTTCCGGTTCACCCACTCTAGACGAACAGCGAAACGGGCCGAACGGATATATTCGCGGCACTGAAAACGCGTTCTCCTCGGCCCCCGTTGTCGTTCTTCCGCGGCCCGGTGTATCCGTCGAAAAGTGACACGGGAAAGTGTCTTAAGGTAAAATGATCGGTTCGGGCGATTCAGCCGCGTGTGCTATTGCCGCGTTCGGCCATAAACGTTCCAGCCGTTTTCGTTTATTGTCGAGATCGCTGTACGAAGAGAAACTGCTGCTGTATTCGACCATACAAAGAAAGAATTTCATTCTCGGCGCGATCTGCACGATAAGCCGGTGGCTCTAACTCTGTCCCTGCGCACGCGCACGGCGATCGGCGACAACCCAACCTTTGCTTTAAGGCCGGTTAAAGGCAACTGAACTGTTCTGCTCGTGTGCCTTGCATCTTCCACAGGCGACGGGCATGCCCACCGCTAGAGACCCGGCGCCAGGACCGTGCCACGCAACCATGCGCCCCACCCCGACATCGTACGCTCACTCCTCGCGGGAGTATTTTGTCTCGTATCGCTCGATAATCGCGTCGCTACTTAGGGCCACTTCGGCCCGCTCCTCTTCTGTCTTCTGACGGCGTCCGCGTCTACAGCCACGGACAAAAAGGTATCGCATGCACCAAATTCAAATATACATTTCCGTAAATTAACGCTAAATCAACAATTTTTACTGCGGATTTTTATGCAATTTTTCTAGGCACATTTTAAGAAAGCAGAAACAAATAAAATTTGATTTTCAGTGGTACATAGTAGTCTTTGTAGATCCGAAATGAATAAAAGTTGTACTAATTTCTGTGGTATTTTATATTGTAGCGTTTTTTGAACATTTTCAAATGCATAAAGATCCGCAGTGTACTTACAACTTTAAAAATGAAATATTTCATTTGATGCAGTCATTTTTTAAAATAGTATGTACTTTATTTTAAATATATTGAAAATATTTGTATTTTGTCTTTATCTTTAATTTTTATTTTCAATATTATTGAATGCATACAATACATTTATGAGTATGTAGATATAAATATGTAGTTTCCTAACGATAAGATAAACTGTGTGCTTATCAACAAACAAAGAATTTTTAAAAGAATACGAACATTGTATGCGACCCATTGCACACAAAATAATTTAAAACGTATTAGAAATATCTAAGATAGTACAGCGGTTTTTCTGTTAAATTGTTTTAATATTTCGCAAAGGAAGTGCATTGCATTTGATGAAACATTTTAATAGTGAACGGTTAATAGTTCAGAATATATAACATTCACTTACGTTATAAATAAGTCAGATTAAATAACAGAAAAGTGAACGTCAATTAGAGCACAGAATCTTCTATCGCACTTTCTATATTTCTAGATAGGAATAAATATGGCGGTTGTGCAATAAGTTCATTAAAAGTACAATCACATTCGAAGAATCTTTATTTCTTAGTTTAGTATTATTGTATAATAGGTACAATTTTATTACAATTTCCTATAAATTGTATATTGTATCCATTTGCATATTGTATCTGTAGTCCAGTAACGAATATTTATTCTGTCCTATATTTAGCAGTATCATCAATACTTGATAGTACGCTAATTATATACTTCGTATCTTTTACGATTATATGTAATGCTCACATACAAATTCAAACAATGAAGGAGTATTCACTAGAAGTTGCAAGTTGATTAGAAGTTGATTCAAGGATCTGGAATTAAATAAAATTATTTCCTTCTCTGATAGTTCCAGTGAGTGCAAAGCAAGGTGGAGCTATCTTGGCTTTTAATACATCATAAATCCATAAATTTCCGCAGTCTGATAATTGACTTTCATATATTGACTGGATTGTGCTGTTACTCATTCTAAAACAGCATTCTTTTGCACACATTGCTCCTCAGAATGTAGTTGAGAGCCACATATTATGGTTTGATGCACACCGGCTCGCATACGTTTGTCATGGGAGAAATATGGAAGCTGCATATGGAGCAAGATTGTGTTTCGCAATCTGTCGAAACCTGTGCCGATGTAATACCACAATCAGTCGTTTAGTATGATAGAAACAGCGCGATCAACGCCCCCACTGTTATTCCTCGACTGCAAACGTCTGACAGCCAATAATAAAACTATTAAAATGTTTTCAGAAATATACGTTGTACAGTTCCATGCTGCAAATGTAAATCAATAGAAGATTGTCCAAAAACTGTGCGTTCAAAGCGGTGTTACAATTTTCCGAGCAAGAACAGAGAATTCGCAACGTGTTGCAACTAGGTAACCGGGTACCCGGTCATTGACGTACAAGATAAATAAACCAAATACGCTAATGGAATATAATGAACAGCGCTCGCGAAGCGTTTTCTTTTATTACGGATTTCCCCATTTACGCAATCAAGTACTAATAAACGTATGCGTTACACTTCCGGAGCTTTATATGTAATCCAATAATAACTTCCTCTCGGTACATTTATTTCCAAGGCAACTGAAACAATCGTGTCCCCATCATTTCGCGTACATTGTACTTTTGAACCACAGGTTACATAATGGTTACAGCTTGTTTTAAAAGCAGCGGGTCGCATTTATGGGTTCGAAGAATTGTCAAAAAATGCTAGAATGTAAAATTTAAAATTTAATACGATATTTATTTATTTATTCCAGAACTACAAAGGCTACTACCGCTAAGAATAAGATTTTACGTGATTCCACTTTCTTAAAATTTGCCTAAAAAATTGAAAATTGCATAAACACCAGCAGTCTAGTGACGGATAATAGCCTCAGTTACCTTTTAACCGATATTATCACGGTGTTGTATTTATTGTAAATCGTCAAATTGTGATGGAAGCTGTGGGGGAGGTCTTCGCGATTTCTGATACAAGGAGGCAGAGTCGAGACTTTCGGCGTATTGATTTCCTAGACGCCTTCTTTTTCTTAGCAATTAAGGCGCCGCAAGAAAAAGAAAGTGTCGTTGATCTGCGCGCTGATGTATCAACTTGGAATACTCATCAGCCGGCAACATTTGCGCAAAGAACAACTGTACACGCTGCCTAGAAAGGCTAGTCGTAATGTATCTACATACGTAGCCCTTGACACACAATGTTGTGCAATTCGAAGCAGCGCGGAAAGCACTGCTGATAGCGTCTCGTTACGTCACTTTCGCGTCAAGGGCTAGACTTACGAGATGTCCCGATGAACAATAATTACCAGTCCCATCAAATTGCCGTAACGTTGCCACTTAAATTCCTCTTCATTCAACAGCGTACTATTAAATAAGATCTTTAAAGTTCCAGAAAAGAATCTATCGTATCCTTTCAGCGGACAAATCTGTGTCAAAGGTAACGGAACATATATTTCTGCATGAAATTCGAGAACTATATTGTTTGAAAATATTCGCAATTTTATCGTTCTACCGGGCGACGAGACGCACCGGCACGATACTGAACTTAACCGTACGGGGAGCCGCGCCCGCTCGATTCTCGTGCCATAATGTTACTTATTTTGCAAACATTACGTCGTTTCGTTTGGAAAAAATTCGATTGTGTTCGTCTATGTCGCTAATCGAAACTTTGTCACAAGTTCCGACGTCTGTCGTAGCATACTTCAAGAGATTTTTAGCATAGAACGCTGCTGTGGCGGACTAGTTTCCTACGCGAAATGTTGTGCTTCGGTCAAGGCGGCATCGACGCCTTAGTGATGGTATCGAGCAGATTGCGTTCAAGCGTCGCTGAACAAATCCTTGTTTGATTTGCTGTCGCTTTTTGATGCGCGTCAAATGGTTGGATAAATTTTTCAGGAAATTTCAATCATTAGATTTTGTATAATGTTGGAATCTCGGTGATTATTTACGTATTATCTTTTATGGACTAGATTTTCGAAAGCGTATTACAGATAAGGAACGACTCTAATGATTTGGAACTATGCTTTTTATTATTAACCGAGAATACGGCTCACGTATATATCTCGGGAATGCTACGTTATTTATGTGTAGATATTAGAGTGACGAAAAAAAGGATGCGTGGTTTCCCATTCTGATGTTGCCCACAAAAAAGGGGACCAAAGCAGAGACCGATCAGCAGCTGGAGGTCAGATAAGAAATTTAAAGATTTCTTACTCGATTCGGCTGTGAAAATCGTGCACGATGCTTTTCCACTATTATACGAAAAATATTCTGGGATTAACTTTCACAGTCAATATAGAAGCTCGCGTAATGCTCTGAATAGCTTCGTTCTCTTTGTTCTCTTGTTGCTATTTATATCACAGTCGTTGTAGAAGATGCGGACTTATTAATAACGTTAGCAGTGTACGACGGACACAACTGGGAATAAAACTACAATGTCAATGAGAGTTCGTAAATATTGACATATGTACGTTCGTTATGGTCAGTCCTCTGGGGTATTCCGAATTCAAGTCAAAATAGATTTAAAACAGGGCTTTGTTTAGACTAGAGCCGTCAATAAGAAAGTGGTGAAGAGGCAGATCATCCTTGACAGATCACACTTGGCTGGTTCGCGCGGAAGCACCGCGGCACTGTAGATCTGAAGTCGGTTTGAAATTCGATAACTTTGAAAATCGATCCAGTTTCAGAGGCTGCGAAATTGTCTGAATCTAAATCACATGAAAAACTAATCTCGGAGGAATCTGATTTGTACCTTAACCGAAAATTTTATGACATACGTACGCAAATGGTGTCACAACATTTCTTTTATGCTGGATCTTCTCATTAAAAATGGTCTTCTTCCTCAATTAAGATAAGAAAGATTAAGATACTCTTTTTTACTAATATTGAGTCACAGATTTGCAGTGCTCAATAAATCCGAGGAATCTGATTTTTATGACATACATACGAAAATGATGTCACAATTATTCTATGCTTGATCTTCTCGTTAAAGATGGTCTCCATCTTCAATTATCTTCTAACAGCTTCTTACAACAAGGTGTCTTAGGATAGGAAAGATTAAGATACTCTTTTTTATTAAAATTGAATCACAGATTTGCAGTGCTCAATAAATCTACATGCGAGGAACCTGATTTTCATGGCATACATACGAAAATGATGTCACAAATATTCTATGCTTGATCTTCTCATTAAAGATGGTCTCCATCTTCAATTATCTTCTAACAGCTTCTTACAACAAGGTGTCTTAGGATAAGAAAGATTAAGATACTCTTTTTTATTAAAATTGAATCACAGATTTGCAGTGCTCAATAAATCTACATCCGAGGAACCTGATTTTTATGACATACATACGAAAATGATATCACAAATATTCTATGCTTGATCTTCTTATTAAAGATGGTCTCCATCTTCAATTATCTTCTAACAGCTTCTTACAACAAGGTGTCTTAGGATAAGAAAGTTTAAGATACTCTTTTTTATTAAAATTGAGTCACAGATTTGCAGTGCTCAATAAATCTACATCCGAGGAACCTGATTTTCATGACATACATACGAAAATGATGTCACAAATATTCTATGCTTGATCTTCTCGTTAAAGATGGTCTCCATCTTCAATTATCTTCTAACAGCTTCTTACAACAAGGTGTCTTAGGATAAGAAAGTTTAAGATACTCTTTTTTATTAAAATTGAGTCACAGATTTGCAGTGCTCAATAAATCTACATGCGAGGAACCTGATTTTCATGACATACATACGAAAATGATGTCACAATTATTCTATGCTTGATCTTTTCGTTAAAGATGGTCTCCATCTTCAATTATCTTCTAACAGCTTCTTACAACAAGGTGTCTTAGGATAAGAAAGTTTAAGATACTCTTTTTTATTAAAATTGAATCACAGATTTGCAAATGCTCAATAAATCAAACGTCCGATTATTGATTCTTCTTATATCTGATTGCATTTAGTCGTTCCGGATGGCACGATAAGAGATTTGCTTTCGTTACAGCGAAGCAGATCACATCGGGCCGGTTTGCTCTGGTGGAAACTAGCTCGGGAGAGCATAGATGAAGATCTTCGTTGGGTTATAGTGTCATGAATCGATCAACGATTCCCGGCTTTGCCTCCGATAGCTGACGGTCAATAGAAAATTGATCTTTCAGCCGGCCACTTCTTGAAAGGATATTGAAAGAGGTGAACCTCGCCGACAAATCTCTCGGGATCGCCTACCCCTTTCAAAGTAACTATCTGTCGGTGCATCTTTTTGTGATGTAATGGCGCAGGGACTCGGTGGAAAGAGAAAGAGAGGTGATGGGAGTAGGTAGGATAGGAACGGTTGATGGATTATTCTGAACGCGTCTTTGACAGTACCGTAACGACATTCCACGGACCAAGACAGAAGTCTTTCTTGCTCTGCCGTGACTGTATTTACTGCGGGGAAAGTGTGCTCACCTTATTAATTCCATTTCGTGTAACGAATCACCGTGGCTCGATTAATTAACTAGGTTATTCTATTCTGACGCATTAAGTCTTTTAACAGCGTACGTAAAAACTGACATTCCGTATGGAACTGTAACGATGGCCTCCCATTATTTGCCATTGGTTTTTGAGATGACTTAATCGTGAACAACTTCAAAGTTCAGCTCAAAATTATAGCACATAAATTACAAAGTTTCCCTACATAATTACATAGTACTCTACACAGTTTCCCTCCGATCGATACGAACCGAGGAAAACTCGTATTCGTTAAATTGAACTTGATTGTATAATTGTGTACAACTAACGACGTCAAAGGGTGTGTTTATTTCGCATGAAGATCCGCAGTCGTAAGTGGTCATCAGCAGACTGCGGATTGCATGAATTTATGATGAAATAGAATAAACGTGATAGAAAAGTCTGAAGGCATTGGAAGAATTGATAAAAATATTGTTTTACTATTTCCGAGTTTAATGAATTATTTCATTCCTGTGGCTTACAATCGGCGCTTATAAAAATGTTCATTTGGCATTACAAGTCCGCAGTCTATTCATGAGTAACTCAACCATGTCGGCGGCATGTAACGTCGTCGCGCGTACTATACTACATAGTTCGGTCCGTGGAACGATTCCGATTTCGATTCCTTTCATTCATTAACCGCGCTCGCTGCGAGTGCACTGACTGACAGCAATAAGTATCCTCGGCCACGGCAGACGGAAGATAGTGAAAGGTAGAGGTGGAGGAGGATGCGGGAGTGTGTAGTGGGAGGTCGAGCTGGTGATCGCATGCGCGACTCCACACCCTACTCAGCATTTTCTCTGCTGGTGCCTTTCTCCTCTTCTTACTTCACACCTCTTCTTTTCGCCATCCCGTGTGAATAACCGAGTGGCAGATGACTGCGCGTGCAAGGTCAACCGGCGTCTGCCTTCATCCAGGAGATTTGCCAGTGGTGACGTCATCGGATACGTCTTCGATTCTTCGTGAACGGCTTACGCGAATTTCTACAATCGCGCGTAACCGTTTGATTCCCTGGAATCTGGAACCACCCCGTCAATTCCATCTCGCCTCCAATCCTCGCCAAATTAATTTAGTTACAGCGTCCGAAGAACGCGATTCTATGAAACAGTGTTGTACCATATGTATTAGGTTGGGAGGAAATTCTGTCGTATTTTTAATTTTTAAATAAGTAGGTAATTTTGCTTGTAAATCAAAATCACACGTTGCTAGTGAGTTATTGGGAAGCAGGTTATCTGCAACAAGTTGTTACAAATAATGGAAATTATATCAGCGAATAATATTAAAACATATATTTTTATAAATTGATTCAAATGTTTTCTTTAAACTACGACAGAATTTTAGATTCACTTTTAAGAAATGTGTGCAAAATTCTAACCCAAAAGGTTTAATGGTTCTTTCGAAAACGATTGATAATTCAAAATTGATAAAGAAAATGGCATTCGAGACCAGAACACCCCGAGTGTCTCTCTCCTTTGTTCCATCCTCCCCCTCGAACCTCCCAAGCAATTGTTTCAGCCAAGACGGGAGAAACTTTCACGCTACCGATCATTTGAATTTCAAGGCAGGTTTTGCGGACAAATTGCTTTCATGGCTTTTAGCCACGCTGACATTTTGTTGATGCCACCCCTCAACCGAAGCCAACGTTAATTATTAGCATTCGATCAACGGAAAGTGTTTGGTCCCTCTTAGAAGAGGGGCTTGCGATTGTTACGTTAATGTACAGCCTCGACAAATAGTCCTCCGAGCAAATCTTCTTAGCGGAGCCCGACCGAGAGAAACTTCTTACATCGTTGTTAAACGATACAGTTTATTTTGGAAGTTTCTGAGCACACAATAATCGAGTCTTAGAATGAACTTCGCGGGTTGACAGCTTTGCGAGCTCGTGGCGCTTGGCTGTCGCAGAATGGTTACCGCATTGCAGAACTTTAAGCGTTTGTAGTGCGCAAAGATCGTCATAGTGGAATTTGATTGAATTTTCGTATTTGTGGATTAACAGTGAATTAATTTCTGAAATGATTATTTAATGTGGAACTCTTAGTAATACATACAACTAATTGACAAATTAAATGAAATTGTGCTATCTTACTACGTTTCAGTGATTTAGTTTCTTGAAAATATATTTAGAAGTACAGTGAAACGAATTATTGGGTTGTAAAGAAAGAAATGCAGGATTTTTGTTCCTTTGTTTTAATTGCAATTTTATACCAATTAATATTTACCTTAATTTAATGAGTTATATGTCATTTTAAGGCTTGTTTTCCGCTCCATTTAGTTATGCTTTTGATATTTAATTTTATTCAAATTTTTATTAAATTATATTTTATTTCAGGATGTCAAAACGCGATTTTGGCATTATTTTTTTCTATGAGTTCAAGCTTCAAACTATTACCTCCGCCCCATACTTGGTTGATATTCCGAGGCGCTTGAACTCATAAAAAAAATAATGCGAAAATCGCGTTTTGACATCCTGAAATAAAAGCCAAATAATTTGATAAAAATTTGAATAAAATTAAATATCAAAAGCATAATTAAATAGAGCGTAAAACAAGTTTGAAAATGACGTATAACTCATTAAATTAAGGTAAATATTTATTGGTATAAAATTGCAATTAAAACAAAGAAACTAATATTCTGTATTTCTTTCTTTACAACCTAATAATATTTGGACGCTCTAAAAAAGACGATAACTTTTTTAATATTGTACAATTAGTTTACTACAGGATGTGAAAAAATTGTTTTCAAACTTAATTGATCGAAATTGTAGAAAAAATACTGAAAGTTGAATTTTACAATTTTCTTATGTGAGCCTATATTGAAAATTGAAAAACTACGTTTTGTAGATCTCTGTCAATTAAACATATTCTGAAAATTTTGTCAAAATCTGTCGACGGTTGCAATGAGCTACAAACGTTTAAAGATGGTAAAAATTGCAGATTTTCGTAATTCTCGGCCTCTAACTGCAATAAATCTAAGGACTCTTATATCTTTCAATGCCTGTCGTTTTTTCCAGCATCAACCGATTTTGATGAAACTTTTATAGTACATATAATTGACACAGATCTACAAAACGTATTTTTTAAAATTTTCAATATAGGCTCACATAAAATAGTTGTAAAATGCAACTTTTAGTATGTTTTCTACAATTCCAACCAATTGGAATTTTTGAAAAAATTTGTTTTCACATCCTGTAGTAAACCAGCTGCTCCAGCTTCCCAAAAAAGTTCAAATCACATAGTACAATATTAAAACAGTTATCGTCTTTTTTAGAGCGTCCGAATACGAATTCGTTCCACTGTGTACTTCCGTACGCCGCCAAAGTGAAATATCGGTTTACCGGTTATGGATTTCTCCTAAATTGTTGGTTGTACTTGCAGCAGGTATACACCTAACGGTGCAGGGTACTAAGAAGCACCCGTAATAAATCCCTTTACTGCCTGTGGATTAGTTCGAACCCTGAATGTAGCCATTGTCAGTTTAGCCTGCTTCGTTAAGTAGGTATTTAACAAAAACTTCTTACATGCATTATTTGGTTTCGAGCGGCTTGTCACTCTTCGTTGTTTATAGGAAGAGCTGTAGTATCCGGTACGCTATTCAGAACCATTGAAATAATAACGACAATTAAAATATTAGTAGACGTGCTTCTCGAATAATTCATAAGCTTGGATCTGTTTATTACGTTGTAAACCATTGTATCAACTAAGTATCAATGAATGCAGGTAACATTTTATCGAGGTACGATGAGTAGCATCAAATTTTTTGTGAAATCGCATTTTTTGCAAGTGCCCGGGCTATATAGCTTGCACGGATGATTGATTCCAATGATTTGCAGTATTGTGCGCGTCTGTCGGAATCGAGGAAGATTCCTGCTACAATGTTTTGCCATTAAGGTGAAAAAAAATCGGAGCGTAACGAAGAAGAAGGATCAACGGATCAATGCGTTCAATATGGAGTCTTTAACGAAAAGAATAAAGCCGTGTCATGAAAAATAATTTTTTGCCCAATGAGTGATTGATGATGGCGTACCGTTATTGCAAGGTACATGGTAGCCAGTAACAATATGCAATTTTGCTGTCTTCTTAGGTGGAATGTAATTCTTAATGGAATATTTATTTTTTAACATTAATTATATAAGTTGTAGGTTACTGGACATGTTACAGTACAATCCCGTGAATGTATCTTAACGCCACAGTGGGTCGAACGAATAAAATGAAGTAATCTAACAAAGATTGTGAGAACTAATCTTCGTGAAGTATGAACGTGTTATCTGAATGAAGTGGTGAAGTTATATAAATGGGGCATGCGCTAACTAAAAACAAGATAAAAATTTAACGAAAGAAGTAAAGTGTTCCAAATTTTCTTAATATTCGCATTCGTTCTGTATACGTATAAAAATGTGGGTGTTTTAAACCAATACACCACCGATGCACTATCTTCCACCCTCGTTCCATAGCAGAAATATTTGTCGAATATTAGATAACATTTGTTGAAACATCTAAAGTCGATGTAACGATAGTGGCAATAGGGGACTTGAATGATAACGCGATGGTCAGGCGGTAATCTCTATATGAAGCTAACAAACTTAGAAGGTTACCGCGATAAAGATGTTAACGCCTCCTATTTAAACTTTCAAACCATGTGGGACTGTCTGATCCATATCTTTTCCTAGAATCTTCCGCCGTATCTTCCAGTTACGGTAGATCTCTGAAATATGTCTTTTTGAGAATCGTTACGGATAGATATATTTTTTTCTACGACTCTAATGGGAGTAGTTTTTAACGCTTCACCTTCTTATACATTTTGAGCATGTCGAAAACGCACTCGAAAACGACACCAGAGATCGTGCACTTGTGCCGAATGAAGGAACCGAGAAGCTGGAAGAGAGACGAAAAGAAGAATATCGAGGGAAGTAGGTGGAGCCGAAATTTTTTCCGAACTTGCGGCCACATGTCGCATCGTAAATCTCGAAATAATCGCTCCTCGGTTCATTGAGATTCGATGACGCTTCTCGGGGCCGTTTCTCAAGTATCCGGAATCAGGTAGACGGCTCTAGCTACAAGGTTACCGTCACAGGCATCCGCGGGGATACTCAGAAAAAGGGTTTCCGAATTTCGCAATGATCTAGCCCTGTAAATGCTGACGGGGGAACCGCCAGAGAAAGAGTAATGGAGCCCGTGGTAAATACGGCGCCTTAGAATTTGACCGCGGAGCTTCTCCCAAGGATATAATGCTGTGTGAAACCTTCGACGTGGGATCCATTCGGTTTTTTCGGGCCATAGAACTATACATAGTACGCCCGGATGTATTATTAAAGTTATTAATAGGTATCCGTGGAGGTATTAGATTTCAAAATGCTCGAATTTATTATCTGAGATCGGAAACCATTTTCCATTCTGTTCGAACGAACGCAGAATCTAAAATGATATTCAATTGAAATTTTTCACTCAATTAATTTAATCTTTCACGTTTAATCATTGAATTTAATTTTTCGTGCTAATAAGCGAAATAATTCGGATAATTAGCAATTACGAGCACAATAAATAAATGGAATTGGACATTAATAAAGTGGCCCGGGTTATGTATCTTTTGTCGGCGTCGGATTATCTCGTACAGAGGTACATTCCATCTATTTGGTGGCTGTTTCTAAGAAAAAGGGTTGCTAAATTCCTCAGCGAATGGGTCGATGGAAAAGGAGAAGGGGATCGTGTGTATGTGTGTTCCCAGAAATATCTTTCCTTTTTAGATTATTTACCTTCCCCGCTTTCTATCGGTAGACAGGTAATATGCGATACATGGTAGGCCCAGGTAGTCGACGATAAGGTAATTAAACATTCCACGTGAATCTCACGGGTGCTTCTCGCCTATCTTATTGTTGGTGTTCACGTACATTGATTCATAGTGATTACAGATTACGCTGTATCACTTCTCAAGTTGCCTAGTTTTATGAAACTGTAAATTTCGCGTGAGTTCTTAATAAATCTAGATAAAAATTCGATTCTCTCCGTATACGGAAGTTCAAGTAACCTTACGTCGCTAACGCGCGTGTCTGCTTTTTTCCTTGATTCACCTATTAAGTAATTTATAATGGGAAAAACCACTTAATCCTTTTCCTCCGTTTTTTATTATTTATCTAGTAGAACCGAGCCCGATAATGTTTAACGGAAAATAAATAGTTGACGAGCGAACTTTATCTCGGGTTTATCAGTTTTTGATAAAATGATAGTTCTTGTGCGGTTTTCACTCGAACCGATCCAACACTTCAGACCTCGTGCAGTTAAATTTAACTCGTCGAAGATTACGAGCTTACGTGTGAATAGCCAAACTGCTTGTCACGTGTAATGTTTCAATCGTAATGTAACGTGTACTTCGCAAATATTTATAGTGATAAGGGAAATTAAAATTCACATGCGAAAGCTCGGTATATAGTGATTTCAGCCCACTGTTGTACCACAAGCGATCATAAAACACATAATTATCCTTGCCGATTACTATACACGTAGTTTCCCCATATAAATTCATCTTGAATTCCCTTTCAAGATTCAATTTTATGTCTTCTTTGATAGCGAATTACCTCCCACGCAGCTCTCGCGTAATCTTGTTACATAACACTCGATCTTCTTGGCAGATATGGCGATACCGGTAACATAACAATAAATAACACTCGTGTCAAATATTTTTAAACGTACGAAATCTATTATAATACGTAACGTACGGCATGTCGCATGGTTAACGCAATTTTTCTTCGTTCCATCCTCTAAGCAAGTAACAAGGAAACGATTACCACTTCGTAACATTCAATCTGCCCCACAGTAATCGAGGATAATAAAGTACCATCCACGTCGAATTACATCAAAGGGATTTCTCGTTTCTTCCGCTGATGATATCGATTACGATCTCCTTTTCTCCTCCCGCGCGACTTAATAAGGATCTCCGGGAACCACTTATTTTATTACAGGTCACGTACTGGGTGCCGTAAAATAAATGGGCCCGATCTGCAACGCAACTAACACGAGATTATAAATTGGTCGTTTCAAAAACAGTTTTGTATTTCCACATACACGTAGAAACCGAGAGGATTAGTTAAGGGAAATTAGTTGAGGCCTAGTTTCGCGTTACACCGGTGTGATCGATGTAGAAAGAAATCTACGCCGGCAGAACTAGAAACCAATTTTGCTCCACGTTATCCGAGCTGTGATCTGTGGGACGTTTTTTTTTACGAACACCCTGTATATGAGATAGCTCCACTTTGCTCCACGCACTGACCTTCATCCTATTAAACCATAAATTGCTCCGGAGTCTACGGCGGGTAAAGTTTCTGGGTATTTCGTCGGTGGCAATGCGATCTTCCGATGTTCGTGGTGCCTTAGAAAAATGAGACACACGACACCTCCGGACAACCCTCGGCCGAAGGGACGAAAAAACCGGGCCAACGAGGGTGAGGATCTGGGCAAGGAGCCGGGGAGAAATTGCCGTTTTACGGCGTTTCCATAAATGTCGTTGGACTTTCGAAAATAAACACATCTACTCGACGCCGTGACACCATTTATTACCCCAAGCGCGGTGGAAGAAACGACTTCCCCGCTTTCGAGGTTTCTGGGAAGCACCCCGGTGAGCTGGAGAAAGCGCGTATTCGTCGCTGGTTTTTAGAGCTCGCTTTTAAAGCAATTTTACGTAATAGGCGCCAACACGCATAACCTCCCGGCCGATAAGCTTCGCCATTTTTTTTGTTTCGTCCCTGTCGATTAAATGAGTTATTAACACGCTGCATCGCATGGGTCGATCCGGAAATTAATCAGTTATCGAAGAGTGCTCATTTGCATATCATACCATTGAAGAAACACGAGCGGCTTTCATTTTAGTCTACGAACCAGAATTTATTGCTCTCCCCGAGCTCGATAGCCGGTGGAATTAAAAGAAGACGGCTAGAATTCCAGGTGTCGATTTTTATGGAAATCAACTTCTTCGCTTTCGTCACTTACGCGGTTATTTATGCCTTGACAGCATGCAACGGCGTGCTTTTGCGAGTCTTTGTGGCTATAGTAGCTAGAGGCTACAAGAAAGTTGGATTTTTCGAAATACATGTCGAATCTGCTGTCACTAATGGGATACCTAATGTTATCAGTTTCTCTTCGAATTGTACATTCAGAAAAGTTGACAATTTTTGGTCCCCATTTTGGATCTTTATGCAAAATAGAAATTTTGTACCTGAATTGCAACAAACCGGAGTGAAACGGCAGTTTATTTTCTTTCTTAATATTTTGAATAGGTTGAAAAGAGTATCTGTAACAGTATTTTAAAATTCTTCTAATGTCTTTACTGTTTTAAACTACACCTACTCATTTTTTTCATAAATGCATAAAATCGCTTTCTGGCAATTAGTAATAGCATTACGTGCAGTTAAGTTAGGGGATGTCAGGCTCCGATGATAGTTGAATGGTCCGCGTCTGTTTGACATCGATACAGCGAATTATCTTATATAGTAACTAAAATTAAAGAGAAAAAAGACGAGCCACTCCACAAGACTCTTTATCATTGTCCCTCAGTGTTATATCAATGTCAAGCCGAAGCATTGAGGAGCAAAGGCGAAAGCAGGCACGCGGAACGATTGCTACTAGTGGCGGCAAACAGAAAAAAAACAGCAGTCATGTGAGCGTGGAAAAGTTCAGATGTTGCCGGGGAGATAAGAAGTCACCGGCTACTATCTCGCCGGTTTCTCGATTTTTGGCAATTAACCAGTCACCAGAATGTCTTTATCTCGAGGATGCGTAATGTCACTGCGAAATCGCGCACGCACGTTTCGACCACTCGGGTAAGTTGCAGACTCGCGTGATCGCGAATCGAAGCTGGATACATGTTACATGAGGGCCCGACATCTTGCGATTATAACTGATTGTAAATCTGGTTATCGTTACGGTGCCGTTGGGTAGCCACATCGGACCGAAATCGTGGCCATTCACTATTGGTCTTCGAGTTAATGAGGCAGATAAAACGCTTCACTAATCCAACTACACAGTTACCGTATCAGTTATATGTTCAACTATATCGGACGAATCGCGTAACCTACTTCTTCAACAGCTAAACTTCGGCCTAATTTAGACGCTGCTCTTTTTAAAGGGACTTGTATCTCTAACACTGAACCTACCGAACGCTCAAATCAACTGGTACACCCCGTGGCAGAATGTTCCCAATCGGAGGCATTGATACGGATTTTAGAGAAAACATTCACAATTTAGAAGCATAAAATATTACTTTATGGAGTTAAAACTGATGGGAAATGGAAAGGGGCTTATCGAAGAATGAAAAACAACAAAATAACATAAGCTTCCATTTATTATAACAAAGAAATGAGAAAATAAACAAAATGTTACATGGAGAAAAGTTTCCGATTAATAGAACAGCTGGAAGACAGTTTCTGATTCGATTTAGACTGTCCAACACCAAAATTGTTCAATAATTATTGTTGGATGATTCTTATAGTTTTTTGCGCTGTTTCCGAATCTGCCCTTAATTTTTCCCCTAGACCAGGGGTCGGCAACCTGCGGCTCGCGAGCCACATGCGGCTCTTTGGATGTTTTTTCTTATGAATAAATAGTTTCTTTTATCAAATAACTTTATTTATGCGAGTACTATTTATTGTTGGCAAGAAAATATTTTGTGGCTCTTTAAAAACTTTGAAATTTTGTAAATTGTAATGTTTGACTCTTCCGACTCAAAAGGTTGCCGACCCCTGCCCTAGACGCACAGTTTTTAAGAAACTTGATTTTGAAAAGAAAACATACTTTTCAACTTTAAACCAATATTATGATGTTATTATAAAAGATATTGGATTGTTCTTTGCAGCAAAAGATTCTGTAGTCTTTCCCGAATACAGTGATATCCGATATTAATACATTATGAATGTTTAAAGACGTTTAAACAATCGTTAAAGATGGAGAGACACCACTTTTGCACGAATTGTTCAGGATATTTCCCAGTTTATCTTAAAAAATAAGGGTCAGACTTTTATCTTGAGAAACCACCCTTTGCAACGACGAAGTTTGCAACGTGTAACATTTTGTTTATTTTCTCGTTTCTTTGTTATAGTAAATGAAAGCTTATGTTATATTGTTGTTTTTCATTCTTCAATAAGACCGTTTTCATTTCCCGTCAGTTTTAACTGCATGAAGTAATATTTTATATTCCTAAATTGTGAATGTTCTCTCTAAAATCCGTATCAATGCCTCCGATCGGAAACATTCTGCCACGGGTTTTATGTGTTGCCTGGTAAAAATTACAAGATCAAAGAAAATAATTAATATTTTATTATTGTAAGGAATATCGAAATAGCGAACGTCGAGAGCGGGCAGCGTGTGGCTCGATAGCGCGACGCGTACCCTACCAGGGAAAAACCCAGAGCACAGTTGGGGTTGGGGGTGCAGGTAGAGAACCCCCTGACAACAAGGTGTCCTTGGAACTAGAGTTTTCACTCTAGAGTCTAGAGTCTAGAGCGATCGCTCTTCCAGTGACGCTCGGAATGTTGAGTACTCAGAGTTCTTTAATAAATCGCACTCCTGGCGGACGGCTTCACCGTCAATAGTTGTTGTGATATGAACGCCCACACAAGTCATCCTTCCACCTAACGTATACAAGGGTGTCTCACCTAAAGGAGGCCACCTAAATATCTCCTTTATTTCTAATGGCAAAAAAAGAATATTTATGGCATAATTTAAATGGTATCGAAAGAGGAATATCATAGAAGAACAATTTTTTTTGTCCGGTTATTTTTCAGTTTTCTCAAGGTCATCGTTATTTTTTATCGGGAAAACTTAATTTTTTTTTATTCCATCTTGTTAATGACTTAAGCATATTCAAATGTTTTTTCAGCTGCTATAAGATGAAATAAAAAGAATAAGTTCCGGATAAAAAAATAACTATGCCCTTGAAAAAACTATGAAAAAATAACTGGACGGATTTATGCCATAAATATTTTTTGTGCCATTAAAAATAAAGGAGATATTTAGGTGGCCTCCTTCAGCTGAGATACCCTGTATAGTACATAGACTAATTTCCTACATTATAATGTCTGTCTGGATAAAGAAATTTATTCAATAATTCCCCACAGAAGTATCTTTATATTGGGTTGGCAAGAAAGTAATTTTGGTATTTTAATTTTTGAAATTTTATGAGCGCGGAGTTATGAAGCTACCATAAATATGGCAAAAGATCATCGAAGAAAATTGATAATATTTTACTGATTAAAGTTCATAGCTTGAATAGAAAAATTGTGTTTTATTTCCCCTTAAAATACCGAAATTACTTTCTTGCCAACCCAATAGTTTTAATGATCGTGGAATAACAAATGTCCGAGTCCAGCAATTCTTTGAAAAATTTCATGTGATCCAGATTAGCAATGATCGAACTAAAAACACCGACAATACACGTCGTCTATCATTTAAAATGCGAGAGTTCTCGATAAACTTCCGATTTCGATGACGCGATAGGATATTACGAAAAGGCCGATCAGACGGGGATTTGTCAAGTGTAAAGATCGATCGATCCTCGAAACGTCAAATCGATAACAATAAACTAGGACAAGTAATAGATGAAATTGATTGAGCCCAATGATGATAGACATTCATGTGTCACGCTAGAGGACAGTCCCTTGACCAATGCGAAGAAAGGAAAAACTAAACTAGACAGCGTCTTTATGCAAAATAAACATTTTCCACCTGAATTGCGACAAACCGGAGTGACATAGAAATTGATTTTCTCTCTTATAATATGTTTTTAATGAATTCATCTAATGTTTTCAATGTTTTAAATTACTCCTACTTGGTTCCGTCATAAATGCATAAAATCTGCTGTCTAATTATGACAAATGTCTTCGGCGACTTGTTGAAAAGATTAAAGATCTATCGGAATACTCGGAATATTTTGAAAATGTTCACACGTATCAATACCATGCACGTGTGCAGATAACTATATTGTAGACAAAGTTAATCCTGATAATCGTATCGAGTGGCCAGTTTACATTATCGCACCTGTGCAAGTGCCTTTTAAATCGTTTTCCTGATTAGTATTACGTGTGTGTATCTCGAACTCCTCTTCGAGGATTACTAGACTTCATGCTTTATCGCATTCGATTTCACGCTTTGCAGGGAGCGATCAAATTATTATGAACACTTCGAAATTACTACTCGTTCGAAGTTCGGTATTACACCTAATAATATATTGATCTGTTTCGAACTGTTCCAGCGTCGTTCGCGTACAAATATAACTGGACTTCTGCTGCTTGTACTTTTTCAATTTTCGAGGAAGAGGAGGAAGCAGTTAGTGTTGCTACATTGCGAAAAAGTGTTACAATTCGTGACACCGTGAGAAAGGAATTCTCCATGGGAACGTTATTATAAGTTTGAGTACATATTTCTCAATGATTGTGTCGTTCGTGGCTTTTTATTCTCTCCTATTGTGACACGAGGCCGGAAACTTCCGATCAAACATTTCCCGGAGTTTCGAGGATCTGTCGAACGTTACATTTTAATTCGCCGTTTATGGTAGACTTTGGTGGAAACAAAACTAAATGGTCCGAATAACGTGCAAACGCCCAGGCGATTTCACGACCGAATAAGGATGCGGGGAATTCCGTACAAAGAATCCTCTCTACCTGCCCGGGAATTTTGGCCCACGTAGAATCCAGAGAGCAGGTTACCTGAAAGTTAGAGCACTGTTATACAGCGACCTATATTCTGCGGTGTACTTCGTCGGGGAACACGATTTATGGTCTCGTAAATTATTATTATTAGACGTCGGGTCTTTATGCAGAATAAACCTGCTCGAAGTCAATTGCAAAGGCGGATGGAAATATCTTTATTCGTTCAATGATTTTAACAAATGGAAATGGATTGTATGCGGTATGATCTTGTTCTAGTTTCTGTATAACGTACTCGTGTAACGAGACAAGAACAATTCTAGAACTGTCGTGCTTTGTATAGTGTTTACAGTGCTTTCGATAAAGCCCGTCGTAAACCACACCACATAGTACAAACAGAGAGGAAATTAAGAGTTAGGATATAAAGTTTATCGCGATCGCAGAATGCGGTGTACCGGAGAATTTGATGCATTAAATTGCACATTTAATCGCAATAAACCAGAGTCCAGCGGCAAAAAGTACAAAAATTACAGGATACCGTAATTAGGTCGGAAGCAAAGTAATAGTAATGTCGGTTCCGCTATATGTCAAGGGAATGGTATCTTAACTTTTTAATTTATCGACTGTAGATTGTTCTGGATGTTTAGTGAAAACTGTTAATTACGGCGAATAAAAGTAATTAAAAAATACATGAAAAATCACGTGAAAGTAAATAAGACATTGAAAATCTCTGTAAAAATTATTGACACCGGAACGTGTCTTTTTTACGAACAATTTCACGCATATCTGATATTTATAGGTACGCAGACAATGAACAAGCGTAATTTCGAAAATGATAGAAATCGAAAGTGGTACGATCGAAAGTGAAATTCGCGATTCGAGTGCGGCGAGCGAGGCAAGTTGACCGAATCCTATCTCTTGGACAGAAAGGGGGAAAGCTCAAGAAGGCTTCACCTACGCGGTAATTAGGAGTCTTTATTAATTACCTAATTAAATCGGTAACAATCTTGATACTCGGCGCATCCTGCCGCGCTTCGTTAAAGGTCGCGATGCGCGTCAGCGAAACCGAAGTAGGGACACGGTGCTTGGAAAAAAGGAGGGTGCAGATACGCGAGCTGGAACTCGAGGAGAAGTTAATGTATATACGTACATACATACATAATACATACAACATTTACTTTCCGCAACGGTACCGGAGCGGTGCATCCTCGTCGCGTGTAGGAAGTTTGCAGGAAATCGTTGTGACATTCGATCGAATATTAAAAGGTAATTCTGTTTCTGAATACATTTTACCAAAATCAATCATTCTGGATGAGGATGTAATCTCAACCAAAATAAATGAAAAATATATAAGAAAACTTTTTAAAAACCACGCTTATATTAAAATGCACTAAAAAGGAGGAAATAATCTTTTTCCTGTTTCTCCACAAGATACCGAATCCAGTTAAATGATTAATAATATTTTTCCCCAAAATTTTAACCAATTAGTTCAAAATTTCTTATGTTATAAAATTATTGTCGGAGTAGATAGAAAACTTTAATATAAATTTAAATAAAATCATGACTAGGCTGCGGATGTTTATGCAAAATAAAAAATGTCTGCATCGATTCCAAGACACAGAAGCAAAATAAAAATTTCTTCTTTTAATTATTTTATTAAACTGGAGTTAATACGTTGATGCTTTTAATTTTTTTAAATATGTCTACTGCTTTAAATTGTACATAGCAATTTTTGTTATAAATGTATAAAATCCGCAGTCTAATCATGAGTGACTATGAAAATAAAAGCGTGGAGCGCTAAACTATATTGACATAATCTTCGTGGGCGCTCCACGTTTTTATTTATAATCACTAATGTCATTATTTTATTTAAATTTGTATTAAATTTTTCTATCTATGCCGACACTAATTTTATAACGGAAGAAATTTTGAACTAATTGCTTAAAATTTTGGGGAAAAATGTTATTAATCATTTAACTGAATTCGGTATTGTATGGAGAAACAGGAAAAACATTATTTCCTCCTTTTCGGTGTATTTTAATATAAGCGTGGTTTTTAAAAAGTCTTTTTTATATATTTCATTTTCTACTTTTACTGTAATCGGAAGCAAGTGTGTATACAAAATTTCAACAAGATTGGACTATGGGAAGAGGTTTAAAATTCGATTACAAGATTTGACGTATACAACAACACGGCAAGTTAATATAAGCGTGGTAATAAATAAAAATCTTGACTATTATGAGTTCGAACCACCTTGGTCGAGGCAATTATAAAAATATTTAGTGTTAACAGACATTGTTATTGTATTCGCTTGTAGCAATTCTTGTAAAACGAAATAAACCCAGAAGAGTTAGTAGAGCTCAGAAAATAAAAAAATTGGAATTGGGTTAAATAAAATCGCGCAATTTTTAGTGCAGATACTTCCTGGACCAGTTAAAACTCGTCGCAAAGTTCGAAACAGAAACATTTCGGAAGTATTAAAAGCGCAAAGGGTTGACGCAGAGTACCGGGAGGGTAGGTCGTGCAGAATACATTTCGCATTATCGCAGTCGGCTCTCTCTCCCCCTTCTCTCTCACTCTCTCGCTCTGTCATTCAGGTATTAATCCGCAATGAAAGTATCCCGCTATCGGTTGGTCGATCGCGTCGGTCCGGTCTCATAAAAATAGAATCTTTCCATTCGCATTCATTGGGACGGGGCCCATTTAATTTCAATCGAGCACGGGGTAGCATGAAAACATTTTGAAAAAGCGCACAAGAGGATCCCTAACGAATCATCTCTGTATACGCATCGTTCTCGTATGCAAAATGCAGTTCCGGGTGAGGCACGGTTGGAAAAACAAACGGGGTGTAAGGAGGGGTAGCGGGGAATAGAATGGAGACGAGAGAGAGAGAAAGAGAGGGGGATGATGGGGTCCGAAGAGAGGAGAGGAGAAGAGAGGGCGCGATAGAAAGGGAAAGAGCCAGTTGTCCGGGGCTATACAGGTGTCGGTCTAGACTCTTTATATTCCCTATAACGTTAACAATAAGCAAGAAAGAGGAGCAAAGAAATAGAGAGAGGGGCCCGGAGAGGGAGGAGCCAGCGGAGGGTGGAAAACAAGAATGGAGAAACGAAAAAAGGAGGAAGAAAGGAGTAGTCGAAGGAGGAGGAGGGAAAGAGTGGTGCAATTCAGGCCAATGGGAAAAATGAGGCGCTACGTTCGGCAGCATAAAACCAGTTCGAAATGCATTATGCCATCCGGAGATTGCGCGCGAGCGAACTCACTCACTCACTCACTCATTCATTCATTCATTCACTCACTCGCTCTCTCACGCGAACACAGTTTCATCCGCGTCTCTGCGTGATGGTGGAGCATCAAGAATAAAGAATAAGATGTAAAAAGAGGACGCCAGTCTTCGCCAAGATAAAGGAAGGTCAAAGTAGAAGGTGAAGAGAGCTAGGGTACGCATAGTCTCCGGATTTTGCGGGTATACCCGCGGCCTGAAATATCACGATGTTCATTAAGAATCGATTTTGCGGAATCGGGACGACTAACGCGTGATTAATGGGATGTTTGTTACTACCATTCATCTTAGTTCGTGTCACCGATCGGACGGGAATATCATCAGACGGTGTCTACCAATTCCATCGCCATTCCGAGGCTTGTAGTCTTCACGCTCACCGCTTATTCAATCCTCGCGAAGTTTACCGACTCGTCGGATAAGCTTCTTGGTGCCGGATGCATCAAGAATTTAATATTCATTTTTTATGCAGAATGTACGATTCTTCTTTTATCGCTAAAATGACCGTTCACTTTGGTTTCGTAACAATGCGCGTACACAGGAAACACAAAGGAACGTATTCATTTAATGATTGTCTTCTTCAATACAAAATCGTTAGCGAATGTAAGTTTCAACGACCAAGCTCCGGTAATAGTTTTTCAATAAAATGCACGCTAAGTCGCAAAGAACAAATTCCTCCGCCCAACAGATAATCCCACAGATTTAAAAACCGTCGTTGCATCTTCCGCTGGAATCCGCGTAAATCTGTGTACACAGGGATAAAAATGTATTCGAACAGAGCTCGCGAATTTGTTTGGCACACGGCGTGGCGCGACGCGGCCCCCCAAAAATCCGTGCAGCGTTATTCGGCCTAGCTGAAGGAAAACCAGTTTGAAATGCATATTGCGCCGCCGCGCCGGTCTGCGGCCGATGTGCTTGCGCGTTTACAACTATACGTGCGCGCCTACTTGCCTAGGCCCGGCAGAAGAATAAAGAAGGAAGAATAAAGGATCGGGAATAATAAAAAAGGAGGCAGTCCTACGTCGAGGATAAAGAAGGGGAGGCGAGAGGGTGAGAAGAGCAACAAAGACAGCGGGATTGAAAGGGAAAGTCCAACGAAAGGAACGCCTCGTCGTCGTCGTCGTCGTCGTGCGTCGTTCGGTTCGTCGACGTCGACGATCCACGTGTGTCTTGCAAAAATACGTTGCACGTAGCGGACGTATCGGTTTGTTCAGCGATGCGTGGCCACGGCGAGAGCGTCCGTCCCTTTTTGTATTTCG
The DNA here is from genome assembly GCA_933228785.1 of Lasioglossum pauxillum. Taxonomy (NCBI): domain Eukaryota; kingdom Metazoa; phylum Arthropoda; class Insecta; order Hymenoptera; family Halictidae; genus Lasioglossum; species Lasioglossum pauxillum. Next base: position 38,105,892 of record OW121706.1, read on the forward strand.
TATGCAGCCGCAATGCGTCGCCGAAAATAGCGGGGAATAAAAAAAGGAAACAGAATAAAAGGGAAATAGAGGAAGAAGGATCGCCGCACGCGGATTAAAGAGAGGGACAAGCGCCTACCTCCGGAAGTTTCGTACGACTCGCATCGATGAGTCGCTAATCGAGTGGCACATAGACAACCGGGGTTCTTGACCCCTTAACCTTACATCGTGATTTCGCGGGCCCCACATGCTGCCCGAATCGAGCGCGCGATTTACCTTTTGCCCGGCGATCGCAGATACCGGCCTCGCGAACGTCGAAATTCGCGCGCTTCTTACATAAGCTATCAGACACTTTGAAATACTTATTGTTAGCAGAATTGGATGGACTTTCTAGTCTTGATTTCATTTATTAAATTATTAACTTCCCGATTTTATAGGGAAGTTATTGTAATGACCCCGAAAGTCGATTTTTTAGCAGATCTTCACGTTTTATGGTCATTGCAGTCATTTTAGACTATTTTCAGCATAATGTTCGTATGTGTGTGTGTGTGTATGTATGTTTGTATGGTATCAAATTTTTCGTTAACGTTTTCAGAAAAAGTAACAACGCGATCAGAATGATGAATGATGCAATCGATGTGCCCCGCTGTAACTTAGAGCTGATTAGATTTTGGTCCATTTTGGTCAAGTAGTTTTTTAGTTTTTTTCGAAAGGAGTTGATTCAACAATGCAATTTATACGAGAGGACGGAAATTTTCCACCGAAGAAACAAACGTAATTACATAAAAATTTTGTTTTTAATTGTTTTCATTTTTAAAAAATTTTTTTTTATTTCATTTGTTTCATTTTTCATATTTCATATTTCAGATTTCATATTTCATTTTTTTTTATTTCATTTTGGGAGAATATCGATGAAAGTACAAAAAAGAATTTATATTACAATCATTGAAAAAACAATCAGTTCAAAACGAATTATTAACTGAGATTACATTGAAAATTAATATAAAATATATGATAATTATTAATAATATTGATGTTGAAGACGGATTGGTTAATGGAGCATGCGGAGTATTAAAATTTATTATTACTTTTGAAGAAAATACTAAAATTCTGTCTATATCGTGGTTAGATTTTCAATTGACCAGAGTAAGAGTGAAAGTAAGAACTCGTTATCGTGATTATATGAAAAATGCAAATATTCGTCAAAATTTAACACCAATAATAAAAATATCGAATCTAGTAAATATGTCGAGTGAGGAAAAATTATCAAATCACACGTAGTCAATTTCCAGTGGTTCCTGCTGAAGCGATTACGATTCATAAAAGTCAGAGACAAACATACGAGAAAGTATGTTTGGATTTTAAAACATCAGAAAAACGAACTTTACAAATGTTGTATGTAGCACTGAGCAGAGTTTCAAAATTGAGCGGTTTATATATTTTGAGACAATTTAAATTAACAGTATCGAAGAAAACCAAGATCAATCCTGCAAACCCGGATAATGATGAGTTGTATCGTTTGCGAAAAACTAATTAAGACAATTTATTTTGCAACATTACTCTGCTATAACAAGGAACCAAGCGAGCAACGAGCATACGATATTGGTTTAATGCGACGCCATATAGCAAACATTTTGATAAGCAGAAAACTATTGAATTTCCCTGAAAACATATAATCTTCTTAAAACGTACACTAAATAATGATAATAATATACTGCAACTAACGAATCGGGAAATTCTTTGTCAAATAAGAAACATTAATAGCAGTAGGCCCTACTAGCCATGCGTACCACTAACCCTCTCGCAAGAGCAGTCCTACCCGCGAGTTCGCGAAGCGAGCGATCAACAATAACCCTCTAGTTTGAATTCGGTTCGTTTTAAATTTTAAATAGTTAAAGACAGCGTATGAAATCGAATTAGAGTAATAATAATAATATAGTCTGTTTAGTTTGTCCGTTAAATGCAATCGAACGGTAGTTTACAAGCAATTAATCTCTTTTATTTCTCTTTCTCACTGCTGTTCGCACTCTTCCGAGTTCTACGGTAATAAAAATGTTAGTAGGGGCTTTGCCTACCTGAAAATAAGTGAGGGAGAATGGTGTGAAACACTCGGAAGTCGTTGACTCGCCACCTTGGAAACCTTCCGAGGGAGGCACAGCTTCCGAGCATAATTCCGTTTAACTTGACGCTCTCTTTAATCGATCTCACCTTTGAGCCTTCAGCTGAACCACTTCAGCAGTCTTTTCAAAGAGAAGGGACATTATTCTATTCGATAATCCGATAATTTACGTAGCTCTTACGAATTTTTTCGATTAATTACAAAAACAGCGAGAAACTCGATCTTGCATTTCCTCGCGAGATGCAGATTCGTTCTTGCAGAAAAGATAACGTAAAAGTCGCTGAAGTAGTTCTTTCGATAAATGAAATGCCATGGCAAAAGACGTACCATGGTTATTCAACAACTGCAAATATCTCGGGGGAAAGAAAAGCATTTCGTGTATTGCAAAAACTTTCGATTCTATATTTAGAGACGTGGAGATTGTACCTCGAGTTCCGACTCGCTTTAATACTTCTGTTTCGAAGTTAAAAGCGCAGAGAAAATTGTTCCAACCGATTGCGTACACGTTCCAATCCGTTGTACGTTCACGGTCCGACAAATTTCATGTCACAGGACCACACACGCGTTACAATTATCGTTTCAACAGTCATAACAAAGAAAGTTGTACAACTTATCGTATGTGGAATTACAATCGATATCGGACCCGCCATTTTGCGGTGAGGAACTTCTCGAACTGTTCGAATAAATTCCTTTTTTTATATGAAAAACCACTGAACGTGTGAATTAAAATAATCCACGTACGCTGACGAAACAGAAGAATGATCAACAGAGAAAAAGTCCGTTGTTCGTTCACGGTCCGACAAATTTCATGTCACAGGACCACACACGCGTTACAATTATCGTTTCAACAGTCATAACAAAGAAAGTTGTACAACTTATCGTATGTGGAATTACAATCGATATCGGACCCGCCATTTTGCGGTGAGGAACTTCTCGAACTGTTCGAATAAATTCCTTTTTTTATATGAAAAACCACTGAACGTGTGAATTAAAATAATCCACGTACGCTGATGAAACAGAAGAATGATCAACAGAGAAAAAGTCGGACACGTGTTAATGGGAGTCGCAGCGTCCGAGTCACGGTATGTTCATCAAGAAGGCTAGTTTAATGAGTGCTAACAAGGAAACGTCGGCGTTACCGGCCGTGAATGTGTGCATTATTATAGTATGCGAGATCGAAGGACGATCGAGGAGGCGGCGCGATTTGAAAGGATGCAACGAGAGTAGTACTAGAGAGAGAGAGAGAAAGAGGGGCTGTGTGCACAGTGCGAAGTTTGAACGTTGTGCACGGAGAAAAAAGGAGGAACACGATAGGAGGAAAGCAAGATGAGGCGACCCTAACCCCCGGCAAATTTGAAAACGGTGTGCACCGTGTAACTTTCCCACTGTTCGGGCGCGAGGAGAGCGACGTATGGCTCAGGGCAGACGCGCGAATACGGTGCCCTTCGTCGCGACGAATTGAAAGAAAGGAGACCCTAAAAAAAACTGGTTCTTTCTTTCCCCTTCGTGGGTCCGGGGGCCCAGCAGCACCTGGCTGGTCGGTTCGTGCTCCTTTACCAAGCCGGAGAGACCTTCGATCGGATCTTGAATTTCTTCGACGGCCACGCCGCGCGGCGGCGCTCTGACGAAAATTAATCGGCGATTAGCCTAAACGATAACGTTCTGCCTAGTTACTAACACTGAACGCCGCGGCGGACAGCCACGCGGCCATTACGGCGCACGAGACCTTGATCGACCCTCGTTCATCGAGGTCGGGTGAAAAATGTGCCGACAGATTTTCCGCATCGACGATCAAACGTCAAACACGAGCCACAAACTTCGCTTCCGATTTGATACGGTCGATTTTTCTCCGGAATGCTCCGATTCCAATTACAGCGTTGTAGACCTGAACGTTTCCGAGCTGGGCCTCGCAATCCTGCAAAGTGGGATCCCGCAATCTCGCAGGGTACGCGTCATTTTTTAGACCCGCATTTGTTAAACAGGTGATGCGAAATCCCAATGATTATTAGATATAATTATTATATTGTATATATTTTATATTATTGCACCCCGCACGGAAATCCCGAAAATGCTGCGGGACTATGCGTGTCATCAAAATTGCGAAAATGGCGACGCGTAATTTCATTCAAGCTATATCTACAGACAGCTCGTTTATATATAATTCGTTCTAAACAATTTTTACCTTTACTTAACTTCCTTAACTTCATTAATAATTAAAGCAAAAATTCTTCCGATTCACTTCAGCAATTATTATACCGTAATGTATATTATATTATAATTTATCGTATTGTAGCTTCGTTATTGATATGATAATATTTTATTTAAATACCTCCTTTTAATGATTATTAGATATAATTATTACATTGTATATATTTTATATTATTGCACCCCGCACGGAAATCCCGAAAATGTTGCGGGACTATGCGTGTCATCAAAATTGCGAAAATGGCGACGCGTAATTTCATTCAAGCTATATCTACAGACAGCTCGTTTATATATAATTCGTTCTAAACAATTTTTATCTTTACTTAACTTCCTTAACTTCATTAATAATTAAGGCAAAAATTCTTCCGATTCACTTCAGCAATTATTATAACGTAATGTATATTATATTACAATTTATCGTATTGTAGCTTCGTTATTGATGTGATAATATTTTATTTAAATACCTCCTTTTAATGATTATTAGATATAATTATTATATTGGATATATTTTATATTATTGCACCCTTCACGGGATTGAAAATGGCGCGGGATTGCAAACCCCATTCCGAGCATCACTCACAACGAGGACACATGTACAGCGAACTGTGTATGTAAAACTGACTGTAATAATTAATTATATGTTGCGCTACTTATATATTTTATTAACGAATCCATGACAGACGTAATCGCGAAAGGGAAATCGTCGGAATATCGGAATTTCGTTGTGCAGTAGATATGCTAATGATGACACGCAGCGAGCTGATAATCATGACGGTCATCTCGCGTGTTTATTCCCAATTATGTAAATTACGCAACTTTCTGATCGGCCCGGAGAAACTATATTCAGACACGAGATCGCGATGCCCTTATGGCCGCCTCGAATCAGGGGTTATTTTTAATGATATTGCTTGTAATTACATGTCCAGTTTTATAGAGTCATAGTAGCGTACGAATATGTATCCGTTCTTTTTTCGAGCGTCGAATAGAAACCAGTGATACATTTTGTTGCGTTTCTGGTAGCGAGCGGAACGGATACTGACTGTGCAAGAAATTATTGTATCTTCGGTAGGTACGCATATGCATAAAGCTTTTAGCATAGATATTGTAACTGTTCCCACATTTCATACCCGCACCAACAATATGGATATTTGCATGAAGGTTTATTTTTTATTGCACTTCGATGTGCTTAAAAAATTTTGGACAAAGGGTGAGCATGCATTTGCAATGCTAAGCGCCGAAGGAATTCACAAAGTCATGGTACGAGCGGGAAAGTATTATTATAAGGCGCGTTAATGTTCTTCGATACCGTCGAGGATTATTTCCAATATTGTTTACGTGGAAATATTGTTATCAGTGGGAATGAAACTTTTCTTAGTCAACGTTTGCTCACTTCTCCTGGAAATATTTTCGAGGGATTTCGATAATGTCAATATACACTCCCGTCCATAAATCACTTATTTATCTTCAACAAAATGGTAATTAAAGACTACAAACTCCCAGCTGGATTTTATTGTTTTATTTTGATTAGGTGCAGCTATTATACTATTGTTTGGATAAATGTCGGAAGAAAGAGATTATGGGCAGTTCAACAAGAAGGGGATTAATAAAATTTGAAAAATTAGAAAATATTAGAATAATCACTAAAATTTAGAAAATATAGGATATCTTGGCCATATTTAAGTTACATGTTCTCTACAGTAGAAAAAATAAGTAAGTACCATTTTTATTTTATAATATAGATCCTCTAAGTACTCGCATATACAGTGGGTGTACAAAGTATTCGTACACCTTTTAAAAACTAATAACTTTTTTATAATTGTACCAAACGACCTGATTTTTTATAATCAATTAGAAGCATTGGCTTACAAACTGATATGCAAAAAAGATTTTCCAAAAATTACAATTTACAAGGTTGCAGGCAAAAATAAAAAAGGCATTTTTTAAAACTTTTTTATTTGGGCCCTTAATGAAAATTTAAAACATATGTTTTCTAGATCCATGTTCCAGCTAACAAAAGATGTGCAACGTTGAACATAAATATAGATTTACCAAAATTAATTGAAAGGAAGGATAAACAAATATCTCATTCATTAAGACTCGAGAGTTCATTATATTGAATCATAGTATAACAATAAAGTTTTATTCATTTGGATCTAGAAAACATATGTTTTTAATTTTCATTAAGGACCCAAATAAAAAAGTTTTAAAAAATGCCTTTTTTATTTTTGCATTCAACCTTGTAAATTATAATTTTTGGAAAATCTTTTTTGTATACCATTTCGTAAACCAATGCTTCTAATTGATTATAAAAAATCAGGTTGTTTGGTACAATTATAAAAATGCTATTAGTTTTTAAAAAGTGTACGAATATTTTGTACACTCACTGTATTTAGTGCTGACAATCTCAAAACTTTAAATTTAATGCTTATTAAAAGTAGTTATTTATTAAAAAAAAGTGAACACGGTGAATACAGAGCTTCTTAAAATATTGTACAAAGAGAATCTGGCCGGATCTACAATGCGAATGATCAAAATGCGTTTTCGAGTACCCTGCGGCTATTCATACATGTTGAAACGTAAAACCTTGCCGCGATCTCATGGTCCATTTATCTACACCACCCATTTCGAACACAATCTTCAAAGCCTGCCGAGTTTTTTTGTTGGTCAGCCCAGCTTCCCAACCAGTTTGTAGAACTGAATTTAACAACGAATTCGTAACTCGTGTATGTAGCGATAAATATTATAACGCAAAATTTCATGTTCATCAAACGCATAACTGCCTGTTACGCACTGTTAGAAGTTCTTTGTTAGAAATTCTAACGGTCTGCGAAGACCGTTGGATCTTCAAATAAAAATCCAAGAAGAAAAGTACACTTCTGCGTTCCTGTTAACATACTTTAGCATATTGAAGATTGTACATACAACTCCTCGAACTTGTAAGTGTTAATTAAAAGTGTCTATTAAAGGATCTATCTATACCTCTGTAAATATCTAGTGAAAAAACTGTGTCAGTCATACACGACTGACATGTTAAAAATTTGCCTAACTCAAAACGCCGAAGCCGATCAATTAAACAGATTTAGAAATCTCCGAATACCTGTCACAAGTACAAATTGTGAAAACCGCGGCGCACAAGCGTATCGTGTAACGCCCTATCGCTTCAAAAAAATCTAATATCAAATTAAGAAGAAAAAGAAAATGAAGAAGGGTGTTCCTCCGTGTGGTGTATTGTATGACGTATTTCCCAGGTATCAGAATCCGTGAGATCGAACATGGTTGACCTGATCGCGTCGGTGTAGAATATTCTTCTCGAGGAAGATCACCTGGTAACCGTGATACCTCTCCGGATTATCCTAAGTCAAGGCGTACGTTCCGATAAAAAAAGAAGGATTGGAGCAAAGGGGTTGGATAACCTTCGGGGAATATCTAGAGCTTCTTTGAAAACGTCTAAATAGCAAGCGAGCATCCGAACCTCTTGCGTTTCCTGTTCGAGGTCGAGCCTTTTGCTCGCAGGAGGCCCCATGAATGGCTGTCCCTGTGTCTACCTGAGGCCATGGGACGCCTGGAGGACCCCGCAGGCGGGCCCTACGAGCGAAGCTTCAATGACTGATACTCCCCTCGAGGCGGTGTGGGCCGAGGAGATCAAATATTATAAATACGAGAAGTCTCAGTGAGCGTTGTTTGGAGTCCGGGGCTCCTTATCGGTTTGGTTTGGTTTGATAACTGCATCCGGCCTTATCCTTGTACAAATAAAGGGTCCACCGCTCCGGGATTGCGAACACTGTACAATGGAATTCAGTTAAAACCACCGATTTCATGCAGTATGTGTTCTCGGCTCAGGAGTATCGGGAATATTTCTATATTTAGGAGCACTCGAACTACCCGTCTTTCGGAGGACACTTTTTCAAATTCCTGAAACTACTGGACAAAATTCCAACAAATTAAGCAAGTCTCTGAAAAAGTTCTATACGGGAGAGTCGTGCAGTACCGACCGGCGTACTGTACCGACCAAAATTAGTTTATGACTTTCCAGGTCAAATTGCTATACTTCCTTTACGAAAACAAATGAATATAATTATTGTGGGTAATATGTTTCGTTGCTACATTGGTCATTCGATTGTTTTCGCAGTTCTGACACATTTAGCGTGGACGTTGATATTTCGAGTGTTAAGAGTTATTTTCTAGATCTGATAATTCGTTTTTCAGGTAAGTAAACGACTTTGTTGAATTATGTATATTATATCTAGTCTATTAAGTATAATTAACGGGCCCTGTTTTGGAATTTTCTTTGTATATTATGTATACCATAACCTAAAATGTTTCCTCATGTTTGTCGTCCAGTACCGACCATCCAACTGTCGTGCAGTACCGACCAATCAATCGTCGACCAGTATAAGCCAAACTTTTCTTATCTGTAAGTTCAATCTGTTCGCATTTGAAATGAAGTTAGAAGATGTTTATTTAATCTTTCTTTTACCTTTTCCCACAGAAAAATGTCCGAAATTCCAAAGCAGAAAAAACCATCATCACCGCTCACTTTAAATATTAACGATAATTTTTCATTAACTTCTTTACCTGGTGCAACTTCAAATTTCATGGAAATGGTGAAATCAATCTCTCCTAGAAACGACAATTAGAGTTGCAAACAAAAAAGAGAAGACAACGAACGCAACAATCCGAAATCTTAACTTCGACCGTTTTTATAAACGAAGTTCAGAAAAAAAAGAACCTGGCTGAAGAAGAAAAGATAAATGCGGAGAAAAGGAAAGCTGCAAGAAACGAAAAAGTCAAAGAAGCAGAAAAAAGAAAAGTTGAAACTCAAGTAAGGAAAGGAAATAAGGAAAGATGTAAAAACTAAACAAAAAAATGAAATAATATATAAAAATATATAATTATTTTATTATATGTATAAATAAAATTTGAATAAAAATGCGTATTCTAACATATAAATGTCTTTTTTTAACATTATTAATGATTTAGACTGAAAAATCTACTAAATACGTAATTGGTCGGTACTGGACGACAATTCTTTGTTTCCTTCAAATTCTAATATCTTCATTTTTTACAAATAATGAATACTAATTATTAAATTCCACAAAATTAATTTCTGGCCTTTTATTAAGTTCCCTTTGTGTTACAAATTCCTTTTTTTAATTTTAATTTTTACCGATTCTAGTCCATCTAATAACAAGAAAACTTAGAGCGGTCGGTACTGCACGACTCTCCCCTACCTCGTAAATACCTCGACAAGATATTTCAGAAGTGGAATAATGGAATAACTGGTCCTACAGAGGTTTATAGCAATTAGCAAAGGTGTTCGAGTTCCTGCAGTCGTAAATAATATTTCAGAAAGTATAATACATTTGTAGTTTTACTTAACTGTGATAGTGGACTAATAAAAAGCGACGTCGACGATCGCTTATTCAAATTTATCGTCACCCCCAAGGCACAGATTATTCAACATTTAAGAAAATATATGCCCAGAGTTCACATTATTAACCCTTTACAAACACATGTCGTTACTTTCCAGATGCCGTTGCGTAACAGAACAAACAGGCAAACATTGGATAAAATTCAGCTTCTAATACTTGCAGGATGAAAAGAGTGGTTTCGAGTTTAATACGATAAATGAAGATCGAAAGCGACAGTAAATTTAAAAAGCGTAACTGAATTCATTCCAAGTTTTCGGACGTCATCAATTATTTTCCTAGAATCCGTAGAACTTTCGAAAATCGCGTTCGTAATCAGGATAGAAGTGAACGGTTTCACTTCGATTGATAACATTTTATCGCAGAATTAAATACCTGCCGATAGTGGTACACTTGTGTAAAATTTGATTAATTTCTTAATTGCACGTGCTACCGATCTTTATCTTCGAGTATTTATACAAGATAAATCTAACCTGTTTTAATGTCACGGTAGTTGAACGAAATTTGGTATGATGCAAACCATTCAACAGTGACGGCTCAAGTCAAGCGGAGGCCCCAAGCGGTAAAAATTTTGGGCCCTCAAACTCAAGTTAGAAATGGAATTTGCAAGAAAACTCTCATAAACTTATTAACAAAAAAGAAACGTAAAAAAATGAGTGCTGCGAAATTCGGGGTCCTATGCTATCCCGGGGCCCCATGCGGCCGCTTATTCCGCTTATCGTTAAACCCGCCTCTGCCATTCAAAAGAAATGTGTATAAAAATCCAGTCTACATAAAGTTACTTGAATTAATATTCGGACGCTCTAAAAAAGACGACAATTTTTTTAATATTGTACTATACGTTCTGAACTTTTTTGGGAAGCTAGAGCAATTAGTTTACTACAGGATGTGAACAAAATTTTTATCAAAAATAGCAATTGATCGGAATTGTGGAAAAAATACTAAAAGTTGCATTTTACGAAAATAGTAAAAATCTGCAATTCTTATAATCTTTGAACGTTTGTAGCACATCGCAACGTCGACCGATTTTGACGAAATTTTCAGAATACTTTTAATCGACACAGACCTACAAAACGTATTTTCTAAATTTTCAATATAGGCCCACATAAAAAAGTTATCGTCTTCTTTAGAGCGTCCGAATATTAATTCGAGTAACTGTACATAATAGCCCGACACAAGCAATTCTCTATTCTGAACTTTGTCTGGAGCGCCGCACAGTGCGGCATGTAAATGGACATTCGAGACAAAAATCATAACTTCTACACTAATCTATTTTTGACCTAAGTACCTTAATCATTTTTTAAAGTGAATACAAAGATGCATCGATTAATGCACCAAAAATATAACGTTCCATTAGTAAAAAAGTTTGTTCTTATTTTTTTTTAATGAAGAGTTTTTTATGACTAGTTGTTATTTGTTGTTTTTGTTGTTGGGAAAAGATTGTTTACATCTAGTTTCTTCGGTTGTTTTACAGCTGCAGCAAAATTCAGTTCGTCGCACGAATATGTGGATACCAATGATTGGACGCGGCGTTTCTTCGTTTTATTTGATAAATCCTCAAAGGATTTTAGAGGTCTTCCTCGACTAGAACATGGCAGGGGTTGAATCATCTCTTTCTCACTTGAAATATTTATTTCCATGTCATGCCACCGATAGTGATGCTTAAATAGGTGAGGTCGATTTCGATAACTATCTCTCCACTTTCTTGCAAGTACCACACGAAAAACTTTTAATCTCTTTTCCACTTCGTGTGATATAACGTTCACGTTTAATAGAGAACAGAGTTTTTGTCTAACTTGATAATTTCTGGGAATAAGTGTGTTCGGACATCCAAGCTTCAACCAAATCGCGATTACGAATGCATTTCTCTAAAAATTAAATAACATCGAGTCTTGCAATTTATCGCAGAAAAAAATTATATAGCAATATACTACAACATCTTGTTGATACAGAACAGCCAAAATTACAGGATGTTTTGAACCGTTTTTTTTTGTAAATTGCATTTTAAGGAAAAAACGCAATTCCTAAATTGCCAGTTAAAATTATGCATACCTCTGGTCAAATTCTCCATACCTAAGTTGTAACAAACAGTTTAAAACAAAAACGAACCTAAAAGAGCAATTAGGGCACGAGTAATCTAACTTTTTAGTATTTATACTACAATAAACTCTTGACTGTTACTGATCCTCTATTGATTTTCTTGGATACTACTTTTTACATACACATTCCTTACTGACTGATGATTTTCTTGGATAATTAGATTAGAATCGAACCATGATTATTTTGATTTTTGTCCATTGCATGCCGCACTGTGCGCCGCGGGGGTTCGGCAAGGCCGCTAATCAGCGTAATCAAATCGCAAGGCGGTTAACAAAATTTTTGCGGGCGCGGGAAATTTGGTGACAGAAGAGCTGAATAAAGTCTGGCAACGTAGCGGCGGGATGGTAATTATATTTCTCGGTATCCAGCGAGAATGCTTGATAAAAACCAATCAACAGCTTCGTGCCGGACCGGCTCAATTTGATTCGACGATCCTGCAACGACGGCGGTTCTGCATAGAAATTCCGTGAGCGTCTCTCCACTTTATATCCTGATCGCATCTAAACGCCTTCGGTTCATTAAATTACGCGCACGCTACAAGGTTGCAAGAAGGATTCGACTAGAAAATGGCGGCAGCTTGGGCATTGGCGGCGTTAACGGCTAGACAGTTAGCTGTCCTAATGAACCAGAACTCGCTGACGTTGTCAATGACTTCGCTCAATGAAATCGCCTTTTTCGAGAGACTGCTCGGCACGGGAAAGATCTACACGGACCCCGCGGTTCGGCGAACAGGTAGAATTCTCGTTCCCTGTCTTTCTCTTTCCGCAGCGGTTCGTTCCTCCTTTCGCGGCGACTTCTCTATTTTTCGCAGACAGGTTGGCCCGTAGCAGCAATTTTCGGCAGCGTCTGTCTTGTTCATTCTCAAAGCGCCGCAATTCCTGCTCTCCTTCTCGTTATAAGCCACCTTCGTGCTATAGGCGCCTCCCTTTGTTTCGGGACCCGAAGAAGCGATCCTTGAAAGTGTCGTAACCTCGTGGCGTCCTTAAATTCTGTTCCGTCCGCGTCATCTCCGTCGGTCCCCGGCGTACTGCAGAATTCAGAGCTTCGTTCCTTGCCTATTGAAGATGAGTAACGACGAGGAGAACAAGGACGATTCATTGTTCGGTAAGCCAGGATCGAGCAGATGCACCGATTTTTCTTCTTTCGACGGAGAACTTCTCTTGGACAGCTGCTCTAGTTCGTTTCTCGGCAGTTTTCTTTGTGTGCGCATTCTGTTCGCCATCGATATTTTCTCTTCAATGATGTTGCTTTGTATCTCATCCATGATTACACGATGCTACCGCGACCAAGCAGCCAGAAACGAGATCAGCATCGCTGCAAAACGAGACCGTTCCCGACCCGTATCCCTCGCAGCTTGTTTCTGGGTTTGGTCCGCGCATATACGCGCACTTCTCTGCCCCGGCTCTTTCATTACCCGGCGTTTTCTTTGCGAACCGCACGACAGGTGTTCGCCACGTGCAGCATACGTGATCACCTCCCTTTAATAAGATAGTACTTGCACTTTCGAAGTGCGCTCGTTTCGGCCGAGTCCGGCTCGCGCGTATACCGGTACTACAATTTCGCGAGGGCTGAAGACGCGAGCGTAATTCTTTGCACGAGCTCCGCCAAAGCAGTGTTTCAGTTTTAAGGTCAGTTTTACCACCGTTATAATCACGTTCGTAATTTAAAGGTATCGTCGCCGTGCACGCTTTTAACGCGGAACTATGGTTCTTCGTACACAGTGTAACCTACTTGGTTGACGTTCACGATCGCATCGCGTGTAACTATACTCGATCCACTGGATCGGTGTAGATAAACGGAACACACTAGTTTGCGTCACTTGCTAACGACTTTCTCATGAACGAATACTTTCTTTCAGAAGAAACCAGCTTGTAATACGTGACAATTGTACAAACTGTTGGTGACAATTGATCGATAAAACTGATCGCTTTAAATTGCAACCTTTTGCACTGATCTAACGCGTGTAACTATAATCGATCCGCTGGATCTGTGTAGATAGACGGAACACCAGTTTGCGTCACTTGCTAACTGCTTTCTCATGAGCGAATACTTTCTTTGAGAAGAAACCAGCTTGAAGAACGTGACAATTGTAGAAATTGCTGGCGACAATTGATCGATAAAACTGCTCGCTTTAAATTGCAACCTTTTGCACTGATCTAACGCGTGTAACTATAATCGATCCGCTGGATCTGTGTAGATAGACGGAACACCAGTTTGCGTCACTTGCTAACTGCTTTTTCATGAGCGAATACTTTCTTTGAGAAGAAACTAGCTTATAAAACGTGAGAATTGTAGAAATTGCTGGCGACAATTGATCGATAAAACTGCTCGCTTTAAATTGTAACCTTCTGCACTGATCTAACGCGTGTAACTATAATCGATCCACTGGATCGGTGTGGATAAACGGAACACCAGTTTGCGTCACTTGTAACTGCTTTCTCATGAGCGAATACTTTCTTCGAAGAGAAGAAACCAGCTTGAAGAACGTAACAATTGTAGAAATTGCTGGCGACAATTGAACGATAAAATTGCTCGCTTTAAATTGCAACCTTATGTACTGATCTAACGCGTGTAACTATTATCGATCCACTGGATCGGTGTAGATAGACGGAACATCAGTTTGCGTCACTTGCTAACTGCTTTCTCATGAGCGAATACTTTCTTTGAGAAGAAACTAGCTTGTGAAACGTGAGAATTGTAGAAATTGCTGGCGACAATTGATCGATAAAACTGCTCGCTTTAAATTGCAACCTTCTGCACTGATCTAACGCGTGTAACTATAATCGATCCACTGGATCGGTGTAGAGTGTAGATAATCGTAACACCAGTTTGCGTCACTTGCTAACTGCTTTCTCATGAGTAGACTGTGGATCTTCATGCAAAATAAACCTTTTCTGCCTAAATTGCAACAATCTGGAGTGAAATAGACATTTATTTTCTTTTTTAATATATTTAAGAAGTTGAAAATAATACAACAGTACTGTAAATTCTTCTAATGTTCTTGCCATTTTAAATTACACCTACTCATCGTTGTCATAAATGCATAAAATCCGCTGTATACTCATGAGCGAATACTTTCTTCGATGAGAAGAAACTAGCTTGTGAAAGTTACAATTGTAAAAAATGTTGGTGACAATTGATCGATAAGACTGCACGCTTTAAATTGTAACCTTGTGCACCGATCTAACGCGTGTAACTATAATCGATCCACTGGATCGGTGTGGATAAACGGAACACCAATTTGCATCACTTGCTAACTGCTTTGTCATGAGTAGATTGCGGATCTTCATGCAAAATAAACATTTTCTGCCTAAATTGCAACAATCTGGAGTGAAATAGACATTTATTTCCTTTTTTAATATGTTTAAGAAGTTGAAAATAATACAACAGTACTGTAAATTTTTCTAATGTTTTTGCTATTTTAAATTACACCTACTCATTGTTGTCATAAATGCATAAAATCCGCTGTCTACTCATGAGCGAATACTTTCTTCGATGAGAAGAAACTAGCTTGTAAAAGTTACAATTGTAGAAAATGTTGATGACAATTGATCGATAAGACTGCACACTTTAATTGTAACCTTCTGCACTGATCTAACGCGTGTAACTATAATCGATCCACTGGATCGGTGTGGATAAACGGAACACCAGTTTGCATAACTTGCTAACTGCTTTCTCATGAGTAGATTGCGGATCTTCATGCAAAATAAACATTTTCTGCCTAAATTGCAACAATCTGGAGTGAAGTAGACTTTTATTTTCTTTTTTAATATGTTTAAGAAGTTGAAAATAATACAACAGTACTGTAAATTCTTCTAATATTTTTGCTATTTTAAATTACACCTACTCATTGTTGTCATTAATGCATAAAATCCGCTGTCTACTCATGAGCGAATACTTTCTTCGATGAGAAGAAACTAGCTTGTAAAAGTTACAATTGTAGAAAATGTTGATGACAATTGATCGATAAGACTGCACACTTTAATTGTAACCTTCTGCCCTGATCTAACGCGTGTAACTATAATCGATCCACTGGATCGGTGTGGATAAACGGAACACCAATTTGCATCACTTGCTAACTGCTTTGTCATGAGTAGATTGCGGATCTTCATGCAAAATAAACATTTTCTGCCTAAATTGCAACAATCTGGAGTGAAATAGACATTTATTTCCTTTTTTAATATGTTTAAGAAGTTGAAAATAATACAACAGTACTGTAAATTTTTCTAATGTTTTTGCTATTTTAAATTACACCTACTCATTGTTGTCATAAATGCATAAAATCCGCTGTCTACTCATGAGCGAATACTTTCTTCGATGAGAAGAAACTAGCTTGTAGAAGTTACAATTGTAGAAAATGTTGATGACAATTGATCGATAAGACTGCACACTTTAATTGTAACCTTCTGCCCTGATCTAACGCGTGTAACTATAATCGATCCACTGGATCGGTGTGGATAAACGGAACACCAGTTTGCATAACTTGCTAACTGCTTTCTCATGAGTAGATTGCGGATCTTCATGCAAAATAAACATTTTCTGCCTAAATTGCAACAATCTGGAGTGAAGTAGACTTTTATTTTCTTTTTTAATATGTTTAAGAAGTTGAAAATAATACAACAGTACTGTAAATTCTTCTAATATTTTTGCTATTTTAAATTACACCTACTCATTGTTGTCATTAATGCATAAAATCCGCTGTCTACTCATGAGCGAATACTTTCTTCGATGAGAAGAAACTAGCTTGTAAAAGTTACAATTGTAGAAAATGTTGATGACAATTGATCGATAAGACTGCACACTTTAATTGTAACCTTCTGCCCTGATCTAACGCGTGTAACTATAATCGATCCACTGGATCGGTGTGGATAAACGGAACACCAATTTGCATCACTTGCTAACTGCTTTGTCATGAGTAGATTGCGGATCTTCATGCAAAATAAACATTTTCTGCCTAAATTGCAACAATCTGGAGTGAAATAGACATTTATTTCCTTTTTTAATATGTTTAAGAAGTTGAAAATAATACAACAGTACTGTAAATTTTTCTAATGTTTTTGCTATTTTAAATTACACCTACTCATTGTTGTCATAAATGCATAAAATCCGCTGTCTACTCATGAGCGAATACTTTCTTCGATGAGAAGAAACTAGCTTGTAAAAGTTACAATTGTAGAAAATGTTGATGACAATTGATCGATAAGACTGCACACTTTAATTGTAACCTTCTGCCCTGATCTAACGCGTGTAACTATAATCGATCCACTGGATCGGTGTGGATAAACGGAACACCAATTTGCATCACTTGCTAACTGCTTTGTCATGAGTAGATTGCGGATCTTCATGCAAAATAAACATTTTCTGCCTACATTGCAACAATCTGGAGTGAAATAGACATTTATTTTGTTTTTTAATATATTTAAGAAGTTGAAAATAATACAACAGTACTGTAAATTCTTCTAATGTTCTTGCCATTTTAAATTACACCTACTCATTGTTGTCATAAATGCATAAAATCCGCTGTCTACTCATGAGCGAATACTTTCTTCGATGAGAAGAAACTAGCTTGTGAAAGTTACAATTGTAAAAAATGTTGGTGACAATTGATCGATAAGACTGCACGCTTTAAATTGTAACCTTGTGCACCGATCTAACGCGTGTAACTATAATCGATCCACTGGATCGGTGTGGATAAACGGAACACCAATTTGCATCACTTGTTAACTGCTTTCTCATGAGTAGATTGCGGATCTTCATGCAAAATAAACATTTTCTGCCTAAATTGCAACAATCTGGAGTGAAATAGACATTTATTTTCTTTTTTAATATGTTTAAGAAGTTGAAAATAATACAACAGTACTGTAAATTCTTCTAATATTTTTGCTATTTTAAATTACACCTACTCATTGTTGTCATAAATGCATAAAATCCGCTGTCTACTCATGAGCGAATACTTTCTTCGAAGAGAAGAGACCAGCCTGAACAACGTAACAGTTGCAGAAACTGCTGGCGACAATTGATCGATAAGACTGCTCGTTTTAAATTGTAACCTTTTACACTGGTCTAATACACGCGACAAGTTGTTCCACCGCGAACAGAATGCGCCCACCGTAGGGGACGATTAGGTAGCGGGGAAATATTGTTGTGGAGGATTGTGTTCGTGCCGGCCTCACGCTGTCGATCGTTTATTGAAACAGACGGATCCGACGTGGTTCTCGCTCAGCGGCCGGCAGTTCCCTGTATGGACCATAAAATTGAATCGGGTACCGAGACGATAACCGCTGTGAAATCTTGTTAAGCAATCTGAATCACGATAACAATGTCGGCGCGACTATTCGTGAATGAGGGGCTCGCGGACTCCATACTCGCCGATCAGGCATCTCAGCACGTGCAAGCAGAAATGTGGACGGGAATTAACCGCATCGACAGGTTTATCGATTCCCGAACCAAGGGGGAAACACACGGAAAGCCGACGAATAAATTAACCGTTGCATCATGTCGGACAGCTCGCCTGAACTATGTTGCTCGTTGTAAAATCTGTGCCGATGTAGGCTCCACCGGAATGCGAATCGTGTCCTATTTCGGCGGTCCGCGAAACACCGTTCATTTTGTTACGGTTGTACAATACAATTTTCCCGCTTGCGTGAAACGCTAGATTTGTTGATCAGATATCATTGTTGGTCTGCAGATTTTAATGTAGCATCCACTTGAATAGCGTGACAAACATTTCTCGTGGTTGAAGCATTATCTTTTTGTATCTGCGGCACAGTACATAATCCGCCTGAATTATTCTGCTGTTAATGCGAATAACTAAGAAAATGTGATGAGAAAGTAATTTAGTATGATGTTAATTGATTAATTCTCTAAACGAGTTCAAAGCGAAACGCATGAGTCACTTCTAATCAAGAGGGCCTAATTAATTGAGTTCAAGGGTTTTAAATTCCCTCGATTGAACACTAACTCACGTATTTAGTGGAACGACAACTCCAGATCGTTTGATAGAGTTTGCGTAGGCGTCATTAGAACCCGTACAAAGCACACATTTCACTTGTCTTAATCAAATAAAGCTTAATTCTCCCCGTTTGTTAAGCACAAACCCAGATGATTGTAAAGCAATCTTGATTTAGCGTGACAATTCGCGGAATCGCATGGAAAGTTCCCTCGAAATTTTTAAATATCGGATTCGTCACACTTACGTAAACGGGGAACCAGTCCTTAACGAGAGCTGGCTGCAAGGTTAAAATTAAAGAACAAAGAGGTCCTCATCACCGTGACCACGAGGAAAATCATGCAGCAAGAGGTTAGCAACCTTTTTGCATAGAGAACAATGATTCGGAAGCGTCCTTTCGTCGATTCTTTCTTCACCTTCGAGGCCAGACTAGCGATGCAAAATTTCGTTTCAGGGGATCGATCCACGAAACGGTTTCTTTGAATTTCCTTCGTCTCCGTAGCCGTGAGACGCATTCTAACCGGGGACAAACGTCGAACGGGTAGGGAGAAAGAGAGGAGAGTCCTGGTCGCAGACTGTTCACGAAATTAACGGAGTTGAAAAATTTCTTTGTCTCCCGCGCGGCAATATCTTCGGGGCTGCTCTCATCCGGCGTCTCTCGTATATCTGTTTGGCGATCAGGAAGACGGCAGAAGAGGTTTCTTGACCCTTCTGTCGTCGCTCTGCAAGGGATCGAGGCGCGACGGAGGGCGTTTTCCCGCTGTGTGCCGCGTACTCGGAACCGCTCGATGGGATCACCATGGAGACAGACGTCCCCATACCTTTATTCCCCGAGATGTTTCCCCATGAAGCTACACCACTCCTTCATCCATGTCCCGCAAGCCTCATACCCAACTTTCGTTCGTTCCACCTTGATCGAAGGTCGTCGGATTGAGCTAGGTCGCATTCATCCCTAAAGATCCCTCGAAAAAGGAGACGCTGATTTTGTCTGTAGCAACGCACGAAACAGCCACCGCCGAATCGGGTCCTCCGCTCGCTTGCGCCTCGCAAATTCGTCGTTCGCTCGACCATGACGAGAATCGCTGTTTCCTTTTAACAAGGGATTCACGGGACCGAGCAACTCTGCCGGAAAACTTTCCCCGCCGCCACAGGAGCCCAGGATTTTCGCTAAAATTTTTCCAAATCCTTCCTAGGCGGTCCACGGAATCGTTCTACGATTCATTTGTCCGCCATTGTTCCGCGTGTTTCAACTTTCGTAGAAGTTTGCAAAATTTTCCACCTGAATTTCAAGCTGCAATGAAATAGAAAATTATTTTCTTTCGTAATATGTAGATTGCGGATAAAAAATGTCCGCGTTGATTGCAGTATTCTTCTTTTGATCATCCTACTAAACTGAAAATAATATATTGATGTCCTTAAATATTTTTAACATGTCCGCTGCTTTAAATTGTACGTGGTGATTTTTCTTATGAATGCATAAATATTTTTCAAAAGTGTTTTGAAATTCTTCTAATATTTTTACCGTTTCGAAATGCACCTACTCATTTTCGTCACAAATGCATAAAGTCCGCTGTCTATTCATCGCACTAATAAACTGTCACAGCGTCAGCTCATTAAAGTCCGAACGATGATATCGCCGCGTTTCAACTGGAATTTTGATTGTACATACTTGAGAACCATTCAAATAACACACGCGATAAAGAAAGAATATCTTTCAGCATGATTGAATGCCAAGTTTATTGGAACATTTGATTCGGTACATCTTGATTGATGAAATAACGAGTTGCGTAAGCGCATTGAGGGAGGTACCTACTATTATTTCATTTCGTTATTCAGTCACGTGTATGTTCTTCTAAACTGGTTGTCTATTTCTGCGAATATTTCAGCAGGATTATCTTCAAGGCCTTGTTGGCGGTCTACTGAAGTTCGCATGCGCGGCAGTTGGCAACCGTGAATGAGACTCCACCCGAATTCTGCGTTTGAAGAACTCGGCACACTCTGTCGTAGCAATCCTAATTAATCCGGCTAACATCGATTTTGTTCATTTGTAACATGCTCTCATAATTAACCGAACAAGCAAAATCATTGAAGTTGAAGTATTATCTGTGAAGTGTGTATTGATACCATTATCGCGGGTCTGTAAAACTATTTATCTATACTTTTCAGCAACACCGTTTCAATGTAGCTAACTTTTACAACACAACATGCTTGAATTTAGTTAATTTATCTAATTAAGCTCATTTATGACAAAAATGGAGGTATTAAAAAGATCTAAGGCCACCAGTGCATTAGTTTTACCTGAATAAAATAATTAAAAGAAGAGTGAAATTTTTATTTGGCCCCTGTGTCTTGCAATCAATGCAAACATTTTTTTATTTTGCATAAAGATCCGCAGTCTACATGTGAGTGATAAATATTAATACAGCCATCGAATATTTCACCGAATCATCGCAGAATAAAGCGAAGGCTCTATGCCAGAAAATTGCAATGAAACCACCAGGAGATTTCCAGCGAAGAGAAATTAGCAATTGTGATTAATTTATCACTGGAATTCAATGAGGAAGATTAACTGTTCGTATCGGCATAAATATTAATATCACTGTAAATAACGGGTATTAATTCATCGTTTTCGAATTAACATTCCTATCTAGCATTTAAAAGTTGTTGTAGAATCATTTTCCTTCCTCTAAAGAGTAAGGAATAATCTCGCACGCACTCGATTGTGCACCTCAATTATCTAGTGTCGTAACGAACACATTACAGTGCTTTGCAGCTGACGTTTTCAAGCTTTTATGTTGCCGGGATTCGCGTAATCGAGTAACAGGAAGATACATTGTTTTCGCTTTTCGCGATCCACCGGACACAATTTGTTATTTATCGCTGGCAGACCCATTATAATCTTTCCGGTGATTTTCTCATTTGAAAATAACCACATTGATCGTGGCCGAAGGCTTCCAGTTGAGTCGGGTTGCGGTCACGAGGGTGTTGCACCACGTTGCGCCACGCTTTGCGCCATGTTGCACCAGTTGCGGAGATTCAAGGGGAAATATCGTGTGTCGGTCTCTCGGTTCTTTGAAATCGTTAACGCGCCTCGCTGTCAAAAGTCCACTGAACAACAAGCGTTTTTAATCCTTGCCCCGCTCCTACCGTAATCGATACGGGCGAACGATTTCGAACTTTTAATCACCGGCCGTGGCGCCTTCGAGTGTATCGACCTGAATTTATTCGATGAACAGGGCCCCGCCGGGTAAACATTGATAAATATCAGAAGGCGTCCAGGCTATAAATCCCAAGACACGTGTATGAACGCTGATAAGCGTGATTTGTCAGAGCAATGCTAATCTAATGTTCAAGTGCTGCTGTTTAGGAGAATCTTTGTCGTATGACAACATCGAATTTTGTTTTATTACTGTAATGGTCGTACTCGATCCTCGAAAATTTATTCTTCTCACTTTGGAACGTGTAATACAAGTTGAAAGTCGCAACAATTAATTTCCACATTTTAAAGGGTGCACGGAGACTTTCGTTGTTAATTGAATAATTCTAATCGAATTTCAACGAAATTGAACAAGAATTGCGTGAATTACTGCTAGGATAAGTAGAGTATTACGAGAGAATTCAGAATCATCGCGCCACTGACTTCCCTCGCCTAAAATTCATAAATTTGTCGCACCAGTTAATTTCCACATTTTAAAGGGTGTACGAAGGCTTCCGTTGTTAATTGAATAATTCTAATCGAATTTCAACGAAATTGAACAAGAATTGCGTGAATAACTGCTAGGATAAGTAGAGTATTACGAGAGAATTCAGAATCATCGCGCCACTGACTTCCCTCGCCTAAAATTCATAAATTTGTCGCACCAGTTAATTTCCACATTTTAAAGGGTGTACGAAGGCTTCCGTTGTTAATTGAATGTTTCTAATCGAATTTAGACGAAATTGAACAAGAATTGCGTGAATTACTGCTAGGATAAGTAGAGTATTACGAGAGAATTCAGAATCATCGCGCCACTGACTTCCCTCGCCTAAAATTCATAAATTTGTCGCACCAGTTAATTTCCACATTTTAAAGGGTGTACGAAGGCTTCCGTTGTTAATTGAATGTTTCTAATCGAATTTCAACGAAATTGAACAAGAATTGCGTGAATTACTGCTAGGATAAGTAGAGTATTACGAGAGAATTCAGAATCATCGCGCCACTGACTTCCCTCGCCTAAAATTCATAACTTTGTCGCACCAGTTAATTTCCACATTTTAAAGGGCGTACGAAGGCTTCCGTTGTTAATTGAATGTTTCTAATCGAATTTCAACGAAATTGAACAAGAATTGCGTGAATTACTGCTAGGATAAGTAGAGTATTACGAGAGAATTCAGAATCATCGCGCCACTGACTTCCCTCGCCTAAAATTCATAAATTTGTCGCACCAGTTAATTTCCACATTTTAAAGGGTGTACGAAGGCTTCCGTTGTTAATTGAATGTTTCTAATCGAATTTCAACGAAATTGAACAAGAATTGCGTGAATTACTGCTAGGATAAGTAGAGTATTACGAGAGAATTCAGAATCATCGCGCCACTGACTTCCCTCGCCTAAAATTCATAAATTTGTCGCACCAGTTAATTTCCACATTTTAAAGGGTGTACGAAGGCTTCCGTTGTTAATTGAATAATTCTAATCGAATTTCAACGAAATTGAACAAGAATTGCGTGAATTACTGCTAGGATAAGTAGAGTATTACGAGAGAATTCAGAATCCTCGCGCCACTGACTTCCCTCGCCTAAAATTCATAAATTTGTCGCACCAGTTAATTTCCACATTTTAAAGGGTGTACGAAGGCTTCCGTTGTTAATTGAATAATTCTAATCGAATTTCAACGAAATTGAACAAGAATTGCGTGAATTACTGCTAGGATAAGTAGAGTATTACGAGAGAATTCAGAATCATCGCGCCACTGACTTCCCTCGCCTAAAATTCATAAATTTGTCGCACCAGTTAATTTCCACATTTTAAAGGGTGTACGAAGGCTTCCGTTGTTAATTGAATGTTTCTAATCGAATTTCGACGAAATTGAACAAGAATTGCGTGAATTACTGCTAGGATAAGTAGAGTATTACGAGAGAATTCAGAATCATTGCGCCACTGACTTCCCTCGTCTAAAATTCATAAATTTGTCGCACCAGTTAATTTCCACATTTTAAAGGGTGTACGAAGGCTTCCGTTGATAATTGAATGTTTCTAATCGAATTTCAACGAAATTGAACAAGAATTGCGTGAATTACTGCTAGGATAAGTAGAGTATTACGAGAGAATTCAGAATCATCGCGCCACTGACTTCCCTCGCCTAAAATTCATAAATTTGTCGCACCAGTTAATTTCCACATTTTAAAGGGTGTACGGAAACTTTCGTTGTTAATTGAATAATTCTAATCGAATTTCAACGAAATTGAACAAGAATTGCGTGAATTACTGCTAGGATAAGTAGAGTATTCCGAGAGAATTCAGAATCATCGCGCCACTGACTTCCCTCGCCTAAAATTCATAAATTTGTCGCACCAGTTAATTTCCACATTTTAAAGGGTGTACGAAGGCTTCCGTTGTTAATTGAATGTTTCTAATCGAATTTCAACGAAATTGAACAAGAATTGCGTGAATAACTGCTAGGATAGATAGAGTATTACGAGAGAATTTTGAGATCCCGCCGTGGTCTCAGGCGAATAACGACCCTTTCTTATTGCTGGCGCAGCCTTGACACGTGTCTACTATTTGACAAGGATAGCAAACATGGCACATCCAGAGTGAGTGAATTAGACTACTGGCAAGGGACCGGTCGAAGGATCACCAGCCTGCAAAATGGTGTCGGCCAATGTATCCACTGCTGGAGCAAGACAAGCTTCATTACCTGTCACTGTATCATTATGAACCTTTCACGAATAAATTAATTAAGTTATTCTGACTCAATCAGTGGCTACATCTCGGTACCATTGGACGTAATGTAGAACCTTCGTCGAACCAAATATTCTTCAATTAAATATAGCATTAGTTATAATTTAACATATAATTTTAATAAAGAAAATGCAGCAATGAAATAGTAAATATTTGATGAAAAATTATAAAAAGTTACTAAACTTATGACGTTAGAAAGCGACATATAAATTTTATGTGTGGCACCAGTTCCGGTTTGGAGTTCCAAGCGTTGGATATGGCCAGCACGCAGGTCATTGATCGAGTGATTCCCAGAAATGACGGTATTTAAAATTCGTGATTCCCAAGGTTACGGTGTTCTCGATTCTTCGAGACAATTCTCCTACTCGCGCTCAATGCGTACTTAAGTATCTTCGTTTAAATACTTATACAGTGAGACGAATTAATATTGGGACGCTTTAAAAAGGCGACAAATGTTTTAATTGAATGTACTATAAATAAATATGATAGATAAATGTACTATACGATTTGAATTTTTTTGGGAAGCTAGAGCAATTAGTTTGAAGAACTTAGTTAGAATTGTAGTAAAAAAGGTTAAAAGTTGCATTGCACAACTTTTTTATGTGGGCCTGTATTGAAAATTTTGAAAATACGTTATGTAGATCTGTGTCAATTATATGCACTGTGATTTACTGCAGTTACAGGCCGAAAATCGTGAAAATCTTCAATTTTTACCATCTTTAAACGTTTGTAGCTCATTGCAACGTTGACCGATTTTGACGAAATTTTCAGTATATGTTTAATTCGCATAGATCTACAAAATGTATTTTTTAAATTTTCAATATAAGCCCACATAAAAAAGTTGTAAAATGCAACTTTTAGTATTTTTTCTAGAATTCCGATCTATTGCATTTTTTGAAAAAATTTCTTTTCACATCCTGTAGTAAACTAATTGCTCTAATTCCCCAAGAAAGTTCAAATCGTATAGTACAATATTTAAAAAGTGATCGTCTTCTGTAAATGTGGACGAAAATGTTAAAAGTGAAAAGAAATTGTTCTAGTAAAATTGAAAACTTTGATTAGAAACATTCAACTGATAACGAAAGTCTCCGTACACCCTTTAAAATGTGATGGGCACGACAAATGTATGATTTTTTTGGCGATAGGAAATCATCAGCGACGATTCTGAATTCTCTCATAATACTCTACTTATCCTAGCGGTAATTCACGTGTTTCATGTTCAACTCACTCAAAATCGACTAGAAACATTCAATTTTCAACGAAAGCCTCCGTACACTCTTTAAAATGTGGTAATTAATTGGTACGACAAATGTACGAATTTTAGGCGGAAGAAGTCATTAGCGACGGCGCAGTTCCGAACAGTTGTACGAAATGATGGGGGGTGTACGGTGCCCTAATAAATTTCGGGTAAATCGCCTTACTGCATTCGTTCATATTTCGTCGCGTATTATGCTAAACGAGTTTACCGAGGGGGATGACGTCCCCGCGGAGTCAAGAATTCCCCGTGACAAATGGAAGAACGCACGCGTTCACCGTTTCCATGGGGTCTAGAAGTAACTTCGCCTCCGCATCTGTTTCTTGGTCACGAAGAACTTTGTCATACCTTTTTTTTCGTCCGCTAATACAACACCCCTGGACCGCAAGGGAGTTGGGAAAGTTAGGGGGCGTTCAGACTTGTTCTGTTAACGAGGAACGTGGCAGCGACTTCGTCTCGGGAAGCATTACGGATATTATTACCTTGTTACACAATTACTTCTGCAAAATTCCGAGAAATTGGTTTGAAAAAAATGGCCCTTAAAACCAGAATGTCTTCTTGAAGAATAAACGCGCGGATTAGAGTAGTAGCTGTCCTCCGGGTTTCTCAGGTGCAGTTTATGGCTGCCGTTGTTGAATGTGAAACAGGCCGACAGTAATTGTAATGCAAAATGAATCTAAATTAGGACACCTTAATACTTCGAACCGGAATGTCTTCCGTAATTGGGAGCTTTTGTCATGCTAACGCCTAAGCTCTTGTCCACAACTGTTTCTCCTTTCACTCTTCCGCTCTAATTTTTTCGATGAGAAAGAAACTATGCGCGGCGGTAGGAAATCGTCAGCATCTGTACAAATTTTGTATAATCTATGCGCCCAACAGGAGCATAGAAGGAGCGTCTTCTTCTTGTACTCGTTGATGAACGAGAATAGGCGGCCGAACCCCGACGCTTTTGTCAGACTTCCAGGAGGAAAAGTGCCTGCTGAATAATGCAAAGCCGCTTCCCCGATACAGTGAAAATGGACGACTGGTTTCCCGTTTATCGAATTTTCATTGGCCAACTCCACCGACGTTTACAAATTATGTTTTACATGCCGCAGTGCTTACTGTTCCACAAATACGGCGCTACCGTGACCGCAACGCGCGAGTGTTTGCATTCATTTTAATGCGAAGAAGACGAATTTTCTTTTGAGCACGGTCTCAATTGTGTTGTAATTACATTGTGGATTTTCATGAGAAGCAAACATTTCTCACGACCCCAACAAAACTGCATTCCATCGAATACGTCAGTCGCTCACTGCGCCAAGCCCAGCATGGCCACGTGTGCTACAAGTTGCAACGATACAGTGATTATTTGTACAAGTACTCCGTAGGGTGTCAAGGAATTTTTTCCTTGTAATTCAAACAAACGATAGAGGTTCTCGGGAAATTTGTTTTGAGCATACACACGTCATGCGATACACCTTACAATTAGTTTAACGCCTTTACTCACAGTTCATTTTTATGAAGCATTATCAATTTTCTGGTTCTACGGAAACTTTTCGACGGCTACAGAGAAAATTACTCGGCAATGAAATGATCGACTTAATTTCGGTCAAACACGACTTTTGAACTTACCGATAGGTTTGGCACATCGAGACGGTCGCAGAAACGAAAAATACCAAGTCTCGAGCGTGCATGACCGCCGGAGTTGCAAATTGAAGCGAGATAGCGACTATCTTACCGCCACCGTTGCGTTAGGTAGCAGGAGACTTTTTTCCTGGCAGTCCAAACAAACGATAGGTAGAGGTATCGTCTTTCTCGCGAAACATGTAATCGCGGACACATGTCATTCCGCGGAAAAATTTGCCGCTCGTCTGGTATGATTGCAAAGTGGCACGATTACAAAGACGCCTCTGTGTGCATATCAAAAAGCAAAGTTCACTTTACGTATTTTACGTTCGTCGATAAACGGCAACCGGTCGTGCGCGTCCGTTCGACGAAATAGAGAAATAATAAAGAAATTCAATGTTGTAATTCAACATTATAGGTACGGTATGTTATGGTATACTGATTGCGCGCGTTAAAAGTTTCCGGCATTGGAAAGTTTCTCGAGATTAGTCTGTTTTTTTAGTTCCCCTTATCGTTCGCGATTGTTACGTGTCTGCTTCGCCCAGATTATTAAGAGATAGCATTTCTTTTTTTGTACCGTGGGAGTCGGTGCAGAAGTCTGCTGACATTAACAGATTTTAAGGAATGCCGACACCTTGAAATGTCAAATTGAAAAGGATTTCTTAATGTGTACGTGTACTATATGTAGGATTGTTAATATTAACCCTTAGAACTCGAGTGGTGACTTTGTGGCGACACTAAAAATTGCTGTAGCATTATTCAAAATATTTGTTGTATAATTAAATTTGTACTCAATAAATTACTAAACGTATTTTAATAAACTGCCGAAAGTATTGTACGAGGCATTACAACAGTTTTATAACGATAAAATTAAGAAAATCATATACATAGAATGGAAAAATTCGGTTTTCGAATTAGGCTAGCTCCAAGTGCAGTGGTTTAAAAGCCGTAAAGGAGCGCGAGAGTTTCTATTAATCGGAAGAGCTGTAGCTAGCATTTCCGAGAAGTGCACGATGGTTAACGGAAAGCAGTAGCGCGATTTGAAATTAAATTCCAGAGATCCAATCGTCAATGGATGACGATCGAAGGGGGATGGTCGAAAGCGACGAGTCCATCGATTATCTTGACAGTTTTGTGCCGCTTAGTATTCCGTGTCACGTTTCCGGTGGAAATACGTGTCGGAAATTACATCTTGTGCGTGTTATGTTCTTGTACAAGTCACTAATACGCGCGGATAATTAGAGAACCAGTCACGGGAGTGTAACGCGCGTGGAAATTACGGCCTGCAGTCGGAGGATACGAATCAACCATGAAGTCGGGAGTGTCTCCGATGATCGAATGACACGCGTTACATGAAATTCGGAGCAGCTGGGTCCAGCCACGGCGACACGTTCGATAACACTTTCATTTTCGACGACACCGTCTACCACGGCAAATTATTCCAGCATGTTTCTTCGCATTATTCTTACTGTTATTTACAACCATCGAAATTTCGGAATTTGTATGCCGTTACCTTTTTCGTTGGTGTAATAAATTTATGTAACTGTCAGCGAGATTCATTTCTTTTTACAGGCTGTCGAATATATTTGGCGATATTCTGGCTCCAGAGAAAATTATATTTGTTGGGTCTGCGGTGACCCACTGCATAAATACATACGTGTGGAATTGGACAACTACAAATTTTTATTTTGCAGAAAGATCCGCTGTCTAGTTATTATTTCACATGTTCGCTACCAGCATTTGTTTCGTTGCTTACCTTCCTTGTTCGAAAGTTTTATTAAGGGGGTAGTCCAGGCATGGGCAAAAATAGCACGCGAGCTAGGGAATTCAAGGAATACCCGTGGAATACCCCCACTTCTCCCGGCCGCGCGTCTCGCTCCCCGTGGCGGCCCTAGTGCTCGGTGCAACTATGGCTGCCAAGGGGATTGAGACGCGCGGCCGGGAAAAGTGGGGGTATTCCTTGAATTCCCTAGCTCGCGTGCTATTTTTGCCCATGCCTGGGGTAGTCTATGCGCTGGTTACAACTAGAATCTTACTAGAAAACATGGGTTTGCGCGCTTCGGTTGTTTGACCTTATTAACTTCCCGATTTTATAGGGAAGTTATTGTAATTACCCCGAAAATCGAAAATCGAATTTTTAGCAGATCTTCACGTTTCATGGTCATTGGAGTCATTTTAGACTATTTTTATCAAAATGTCGGTATGTGTGTGTGTGTGTGTACGTATGTCCGTTTCTATGGTATCAAATTTTTCGTTAACGTTTTCAGAAAAAGTAACAACGCGATCGGAATGATGAATGATGCAATCGATGTGCCCCGCTGTAACTTAGAGCTGATTAGATTTTGGTCCATTTTGGTCAAGTAGTTTTTTAGTTTTTTTCGAAAGGAGTTGATTAAACATTGCAATTTATACGAAAGGCGTATCCACCGAAGAAGTAAACGTAACTATATATATATATATTAAAAAAAAATTTTTCTATAAAATTAAAAAAAAAATTTTTCTTGTTTTTTTTTAATTAAAAAAAATGTTTTTTCCAATTATGCAACTAATGCTAATGTAACCGCTTACAATAATCGAAAATTATTCCAATGCAAGAGTGAGTTAATCATCGCCAAGAATACATCTTCAAAGAATATCGATGGAAGTACAAAAACAGTTATATTACAATCTTTAAATAAACAATGAGTTCAAAACGATTTGTTAACTGAGATTAAATTGAAAATTAATATAAAATATATAATAATTAATAACATTGACGTTGAAGACGAATTGGTTAATGGAGCATGCGGAATATTAAAATTTATTACTTTTCAAGAAAATACTAAAATTCCGTCTATATTGTGGTTAGATTTTCAATTGGCCAGAGTAGGAGTGAAAGTAAGAACTCGTTATCGTGATTATATGAAAAATGCAAATATAAATCAAAATTTACACCAATAATAAAAAAATATCGAATCAAGTAAATATTTCGAGTGAAGGAAAATAACAAATTACACGTAGTCAATTTCCAGTGGTTCCTGCTGAAGCGATTGCGATTCATAAAAGTCAGGGACAAACATACGAGAAAGTATGTATGGATTTTAAAACATCAGAAATACGAACTTTACAAATGTTGTATGTAGCACTGAGCAGAGTTTCAAAATTGAGCGGTTTATATATTTTTAGAAAATTTAAATTAATAGTATCGAAGAAAACCAAGATCAATACTGCAAACCCGGATAATGATGAGTTGTATCGTTTGCGAAAAACTAATTAAGACAATTTATTTTGCAACATTAGTATGCTATAACAAGGAACCAAGCGAGCAACGAGCATACGATATTGGTTTAATGCAACGCCATATAGCAAACATTTTGATAAGTAGAAAACTATTGAATTTCCCTGAAAACGTATAATCTTCTTAAAACGTACACTTAATAAATAATAATAATAATATACAGCAACTAACGAATCGGGAAGTTCTTTGTGTGGCTCGTGGAGAGTCACACACAAAATGAAAGACATTAATAGCTGTGGGCCCTACTAGTTTCAACAGATTTTGGCTGGGTGAGGCTCATTTTAAAGAGGAAGGTTCATCACACTGCGCTCTGGTCATGAGCTTAACGAGATTATGTTTAATATGTATAACATAAGGGCCCAAAGCAGAGAAAAAATCTAGGAAAAAACCCACAGATTTCAATGCATTTTTCTGTCTCTACAAGATTTCTTGACTGCTATGATGACCAGAGCGCAGTGTGATGAACCTTCCTCTTTAGAATGAGCCCTCACCCAGCCCAAAATTTGCTGAAATAAGGTCAAACAACCGAAGCGCGCAAACCCATTTTTTCGACTTAAAATCTAGTAGGATTCTAGTAAATTAGCAAATAACTACACTAGTAAGTAAACGCTAACGTCTTAGTACGACAGTACATGGTATTTTGGAGTTATTTAAATTGAAATATCTCTTGAACTACTAACTTTTCGACATACATGGGTTAGTACTTTTTTATAACGAATGTCCAGCTGCATCGATTGATGTATTAAAAAATACCTCATTCCATTAAAAAAATGAAGTTGTCCTTCATATGTCCTTTACGCGTCCACCTACAAAAAAGCTACTAACATCTGATTAATGCAACCTCGAAACCAAGCAAGTGCCATCTGATGCATTTCTTCCTAATACCAACAGCAGCCGAGTCATTCAGGTGGCCTGTTTCTGGCGCCTCACCCTGTATATGTAGTAACTGCAAGATATAATAAAGAAATTCACGAATTTAATTAACTTTTAATGTAATATATTATAATAGATTCTCAATAACATTAATTGAAGTGTAGAGCGAAAATGGGTGAAATATCACCTGAGGATCTTTAGTGTAACTATTTCCGAGGAGCGTATGAGGATTAATCTTATTTTAAATGACAAAATCTTAGAATATTTCGACAGCTGACATTTCGGGCGTCATGTCCTGCCTTCTAGAGCTTTTTAACCTTTCAAGCATCTTTTTGTCATCGCAACAAATATGCGAAATCAAAGTACGCATCCATCGCCTTTGCTTTTTTATTACCGCGAGGGTGAAAACGCCGTGCTCGGAAGATAAAATTGTGTGCTGTTTAAGGAGAGAATGCACCATCAAATAACGTCGTTTTTTATAGATAACAAAATTTTGCTAACAATGAACTGGCCTTCTAAAAATTGTATGAACAATGGCGCGTTTAAGTGGCGCCCCGACGCCCCACTTCGTAGCGTAACAACTCACTCTGTAGGTGAAAGAAATAATTGCGGGACGCGTCAACAGATACACGGTGTACGAGCTGTATCGCTAACGACACGCGATTGTTCAACGACATACGTTTACGCAACAGCCGTACTTACACAGGCGGTGAGTGTCACGAAGGGATTCGCAGGTTGCAAAAATTACGATTTCCACAGGAGCGCGTCATCTGCGCATCGCGTTCCTTCGTGTCGTCGTAACGGGAGCTTCGGGGTGAGTTCACCTGCCTCTACGAAATGCCCGCCGGTTAATTGCGGATCGCACGAGGTCGTTCTACGAAGACGGTTGATTTTTGGGTGCGAGAACTGCCTCCCCGATGTTCCTCTTCGCGTGCAGGAAGGAAAGAATCACCTAACCCGGTCATTAGCGGCACGGGCACACAGTCTCCCTTTGGGTCGCTCGCAAGATCATTAGGAGGATTTAGCTCGGGAAAAAGAAAGGATTACATTCCAAGGGCGCACAAAGGATTCAATCCGAAACAGACCGGGTCACAATGATGGCTAACGATAGGACAAATTGGAGTTTGGTAGATTTGACACTGTCGAGCCTGGGAAAACGTCCTGCACGACAATTGGACGGATGTTCCTTCTGCCGTGTGCACGTGCTCGCACTTTCACGGCCATTTTTACACGCACCGGACTTCATTCTTCCCATCTCTGTTAGGTCGGCGCAAAAAGAATTGCGGTTTTCGTCACTGTAGGTTCTCGGCTAAACTTTCTTTCGGTATTTACGAAGAAATATGAAACAGTACAAGATTAAAAACAATTGAGGATATTGCAATGTTGTTTTTAAAGTATTGGGTTGTAACATAAGTTCGTAGAGGGGTTATTTTCGCTTTTGTTCTGCATCAATTTACCTACTTCTTTTTAAAATTGTGTACACCATTCTGAAGTGCTTTTTCCGCTTTACAAGCGTATTCCAATCGTTATGTTGAATAACGTAGTCCTGAGTAGCATAACATAATCTAAAATGGAATTTCCGGGCGGCAAAAGTCACCATTTTCGATATCTATTGTTTTTGGCTTTTCATCAAGGCCAGAACGCCACCGAAGCAGCTAGAAATATCTTGCATGTATGGAGAAGCCGTCATAGGAGAATATACTGCTCAGAAATGGTTTGCCAATTTAAAAAATGGCAATTTTTGCCGTCTTAAGACACTTTTGAAGGAGGACGGCCGTCATACGTGCATGGAGATGGCCAAGAAGATGGGCAGTACTGCTATGCCAATCTCTCACCACCTTCAAACAATGGGATTTGCTCAAAAACTTGGAGCATGGGTGAATTCAAAATATTCAATAAAAAGGATTAATAAAAAACCCTACGAACTTATGTTACAACCCAATATATCATTAAGGGATGAAATCAATTTTTATTCCTGTTTGCCACGATTAATGTACACTGAGAAAAAAATCCTGTCGAAACAAAAAAAATATATGTTGATTTAATAAGATGTACTATTGAATAGTGCCAATATCATATGAACTTATTTTAATATTTAATACTATTGAATTTCAATAGCAAAACTCATTTCCGCGAATCATATAAGCCAATAGCTTGACCATCAATGTTTTCAAAAAAATAAGATATGGCCTAAAACCAATTCCCAAATTTTTTTAACAACATATCTGATTGAAGGAAAAAAAGAAATATTACGAATAATAATATACGGTATTGAATCAAATAATATTTTCAATCATTTCATAATAGACAATTCAAATACATCACGATTTGCTTCTAAATCTCATACTATTGAAAAGAATACATTGATATTCATCGAAGTAAAAAATTACAATAACACGCGTGTTATTGAAGTAACTACTTTTTTTCTCAGTGTAGAACATTTTTATTTTGCATGAAGATCCAGTCTGGTAATATTATACAATTCAACGAGAAAATGATGAAACTTTAAATTGTAGTGCGAAGAATCCCAGTTTAACAGGTTAGAACGCAAAGTCTGGGTTAGATCTCGAATCCCTCGCACTAGAATTTCAAGTTTCATCATTTTCTCGTCGAATCGTATAACATTCCATTCAGAAAAGTTGAAAATTCTTGGTCCCCTGAGTGAAAGTTTAACCAGTGTTTGTACCGGATCCTTTTTTGCATTACATTCTTCTTCAAAATATGAAATGATATTTCTGTCCAGTTCCTCTTCTGTAAAACAACAGACCAGTATTGTTATTTTCTGTTTACCTCGCAACATTCGAATGAATCCTCGACTGCCACCTCGTGTTTACATTTTATCTTTCTTCCCATTTTTATGGGAAGAAGAATACTCGGCGTCTGTCGGAAAATGCTGAAACATTCTGGTCTAATAACAGGGAACCGGCGTAAAGTGGCGGCCTGTATTTGTTGTCAAAATTAACGCGGATTCGTTCACCCGGCATCTGTCTCTTGCCCGTGGCTACCACCGTTACTCAGCTGTCCGTAATTGAGGACGAAAAAGAAGGTCTTCCGACGATTAACACGGCAAACTTGGAAAGGAAAACAGCGTACGTATATGTATACGCTACATATATATGTGTGTACTAAGAATCCGACGTTACCGCGCTCGCATTAAAAGCCCGGACTGTTTAAATGCCCGACATCTCGCGCGGCTTCGAGGCTCATCGATTTAAAGAACACACCTCGAAGGCTCGATCCTCTCCGATGATTCTCAACTCCTGGTGTTCCATTCTTCGTCAACTTACGTACGCTTGTTCAAAGTATTGCAGCATGTTATCCTGAAGATTGAAGGACATTTTAAAAATTAATAAAACTAACACATATGAAGTACCTAGTATTACTTCATTTTTAAAAATAAAATTGATGTCTCCCCTTCGTACATAAATCAAAAGTATTATGTACAATGTAACAAATTCATTGTGGAAACCTTACTCTGGTTGTAGGAAATGCTAAGAAACTGTGATGCACCAGGGGATAATAGAACAGTGACTTTATTTTGCTACGGCACGTGAAAAAAAATTAATTACTTAAGGGGGATCTATACCCTCGGATTTTGGGGTATTTATCAATGTTATCAACCTCTGTGCAGAAAAAAAGTTTGGTAACATTGATAAACACGCAACTGCATAATGAACACGAGATGGAGTTGCTTGCTATTTCCATATCCTATTCAGCTCGTCGCGAATGCCGTTATACAGGGCAGGTCGCACTAATATTAGTGCCACCGATGAGAATATGTACCTCGTCTGTGTCAGTTTTGCTATGATTCCACATTGACAGCAGTGCAGCAGTGAAATGTTGCACAATATCGCAGCACTGATTGACAGTCCTTCTGACTAGGCGCCATCTCGTCTACACTAACTGAAATAAAATTGGCTCTAGATTGGCTCTACGTCAGAGATAACCTCTGTCTTCATGAACGTAATATGGGGAAATCTCTGCTATGTGAATGAAATCACGCGCATCGATTTTTTGTCCTTATACGAGCATATTTTGAGCTACACAATAGTTCATTTGATAGAGGAAGGTTCATCACGGCGCGCTCTGCTCATCACATCAGTCAAAAAAGTCTATTTGAGACAGAATAATACATTGAAGTCTGCGGTTATTTTTCTAGATTTTTTCTCTACTTTGGGTACTCATATTATTAGATATGAACATAATTGCGTTACATCAATAGCAGAGCGCGCTGGATTTAACCTTCCTCTATAGAATGAGCCCTCACCCAGCCATAAATCGGCTCAAATAAGGACAAAAAATCGATGCGCGTAAACCCATGTTTAGACCCAAAATCTAGTAAGATTCTAGTTCCTTTCTAGTTACAATCCGAGGGTATAGATCCCCCTTAAGTTGTCATCACAAATGTCTTGTGTCCAGTAAATAGGACCAAAACTTCGTTAATATTTCGTTTGATTTCTAACAAAGTCTAAATAATCGATCGCTTATCAAAAATAATGCAAAATAAATTACAGAATGCCTTTAAATTAATATAAACTTCCAATTCATCACTAAATATCAGGTAAATGGTACCTTATTATAGAAGAATTAGTTTAGCAAATGACGTCTAATAAATAAGTTGAAAAAATGCATTTGGTCGAAATTGTGAAAAACAATACAAAAAATTGATTTTTACAACTTTTTTAGCTGGCCCAATAACGAAAATTTAAAAAATGTGTTTTGTAAACTGGTATAAATTATATACGCTCTGAAAATGTAATTGAAATTGGTTTACGAATTATAAACGATCAAAAATGGTAAAACTTGCACTTTATGGTACACTACAAATTACCACGTTTGATCGTTTATAATTCGCAAACCAATTAACTAATTTCAATGAAATTTTCAGAGCGTATATAACTTATACCAGTTGACCAGACACATCTTTTGAATTTTCGTTATTGACCCAGCTAAAAAAGTTGTAAAAATCAATTTTTACTATTGTTTTTCGCAGTTCCGTCCAAACGCATTTTCTCAACATATTTTTTTACACATCATTAAAATTGAAGTCGTTTGGTCCATTCATAAAATAATTGTACTGATTTAAAGTGTGTGGAATCAGTTATGCTCCTTACTGTAGACGCAGCATTGATCGCCATTGGCCGACAGCTTTCGGCGGTCTCAAAATGGCTGATCCCGGTATCTTCGTAAACGGAAATGGAAACCGATCCTAAACAAGCTGGAACCAGGAATACGATGTCTCGCGATGGCCTTCCAGAATGAAAACACAGCAGAATGGGGGCAGCAGGTGTTTCTGGACAACAAGACGAGCACGAGGTACAGGGAGAGCTAGGTCCAAGCAGAAGGAGCTGCAACACGGGGAGGTGGAGAAAGAAGAAGAAATGCCGTGGACTCCTCGCGATCTGATCCTGTTTAAAGATAATGACTGCGAGGTAGACGCGTGCCAGCTGGATAATGCTTTCGGGCCTGATTTTTATTCGTCTCTCTCTCCTGGACACGCAATCTGAGGGCAGATGGCTCGCCACATTACCTCGCCTCTTAAGGCCGATTCACGTGACCAAAGAAAAAAAAGGAAGGTGAACGACACCCCCTACCATTGTGTCGCGTGTGCCTGTGCATTTACGTTTATACTCCTTTCTGCAACAGCGTTCGACGTCGTTCGGAATATTGTTCGGAATGAACGTATTGTCCCGTTACCTTGCGCATTTGGAGATATTACGAGTCTTTCAGGAATTGATCCTTGCAAATGGTTCGACATCGTCTGAATCCTGATTTTGTGGCATTGACACCAGAGGTGAAAATCGTAAAATATATCTGTAGGTTGAAAAATGTACAACTTGTCTTATTTGTACGTATATAAAGTACTTCTATCATAAATTATCAGATAAAGTATTTGAAATGCGAGTTGTATTAAAAGCAAATTACACTAAAAATAAATAAGTAACTTGTCCTAAGGATTTTCTATGCACAACTGTGTAACAAATATACTTATATTTCTACAAAAAATGTTCACAGTGCAGTTATTACAGCAAAAGCACAGATTAAATCATAATCAAAAATGTAATCAAATCATTTCATGTTTCATTAAATCATAATCATTTCATGAGTGATAATAAAGCAATCACGAACATTGATTACAACAACTTCTGATTCCTTCCTTATTCATTAATCAATGATTACATTTTTATATGAAAGTGTCTCACAAACTATGTTATAATACATTTGTCAGAATACATTTTAGAGCATTTATTTTCTGACACTTGCTGAATTATTACGAAACAGCCATTTTTTCGTACAGTTTGCAGTATTACATAAAAAATTGCAGACTATGCGCGTGAAATACGACACGATTGCCCACCGTGGCTGTTTCGCGAAAAAATTACGAGTTTTGTATGGAGTCAATCGTTCTTGATTCCCATGCTCAACTTTCAATGGGTTGATGAATTTAAATATAGATGGTGATCAATTCAGAACCGTCCACAAAGGCAAACGACAATTGTGAAGTCAAGAGGAGCGTGCAAATGACGTTTGAAGAACCGCTAACAAGCATATAGCAGGAGTATCTTCGGTATAATAACTTGAAATTGCACCGGCTGCATACATCTCCGAGTACAGCATTACATAAAAAGGAAAATCAATAAAAAGAAGGCGACGCACAAAAATGACTTATTGTTGGATTGTCGTTAATAAAGCAGATATATGTACGATGTTTTATCTTGAAATATTCCGAAAGAAATTTCGAGCAGACTCATAAATTCCGATTAATTTTTATAACTACCTGCTAAAAATACATGGAATTTTTTAGCAATTCATTTTGACCTTCTGCCACGTTATAGGCGTATTTTATGCATACTAATGGCGCATTTTATTATTCAATATAACTCGCTGTTTTAAGTGGTCAGACTTATGCCACGATATATTAACACTGAATCAACGAGCAGCTGAAAGTGATTAGTAGACTGCGGACTTTTAAGGAAATTTTGAGAAAGTGGAATCTGAAATGAATAAAAATAGCGCTAAACTCTGTCGAATTTTATATTCTACCGTTTTTTGAAAACTTTGAAGAGCCATAAATGTATAAAGACCAATGATCAGTTTACATTATTTCGTAAAAATATTTTGTACAGTGTACAACTCTGAAAAATTCGAGATAAATGAAATGTCTCAATTCTGGCAGTAACTCGAGACAAGGTAATGTCCATGAACTTGGCTGGCACCTTAACCGTCAGCACCACGTATCAAGAACAGATTATAGGACCGAGTAACAAAACACAGCGAAAAAAAAAGAAAAACGAGCGGTCTACCCGACTTGTAGATCGGATACATGTATCCTCTCCCTCTTAACCTCTGCCATATGTACCCAGCATCCTTCTCCTTTCTCGCCTGGGTATGATGCGGCCAGTAAATCGTACTTGTACGCATGTAGCCCAGGCCAGCCTGCAGGTAAACAGGTAAAATCTTATACGCGGGGTCTACACACACCCAGCCCGAAAACCTGCACGCACACGCACGAGAAAGGATTGATTGTAGGAGAGGCAGGTGCTGTGAGAGCGACAGCTGCGAATTCGCGATCTTCTTTTACCAAAGGAACCAAGGCCTTAACCCGTTCCTTTTCATCTTAATGGGCCACGGTTTATGGAGGTTCCACCGCGTAGTGGAAGAGCCCGCTGAATATCGAAGGTAAAAAAGAGGGAGCGTGTCTGTCGCTTCCACGCGACCGATAAATAATCGTCAATTCGACGAAAAACGAACAGCATCGCCATCGCCTAGTTCGCTCGCTCGTATTTTATTCCAGTAGTACGCTGCGGAAATGCAAAGTAAAAATTGCCTGCATAATCCGTTGCAAGAAACTGGTTTTTAATCATTTTTAATCATTTTAGCAGATCTAATGTATTAATCCTCTCAATCTCTCTACCGTTTAAAATTCTAGGTTTTGCACTCTGAATACATCCTTCTGCAAATCAACTTCACCTTTTTGCAAATTAGGCAAAAAATAAATTTAAAATGTGTTGGGCAATAAATAAATTTATTTAAATACATAATCATTTATATAAAAATGTAAATAACAAGTTATTTGTTATTTGGATATTCAAATAAAAAGCGGAAATAATTATTTATCATTTGAGCAAGTGTAAATAGAATTATTTAAAATAATAAAGTTCATTGTTATCTACAAATACAATTTCAATTATTATTTGTATTGGCAAATACTAAATTAAATTGTTTTTTTTGTATTCCAGTAGTACGCTGCGGAAATGCAAAGTAAAAATTGCCTGCATAAACCGTTGCAAGAAACTGGTTTTTAATCATTTTTAATCATTTTAGCAGATCTAATGTATTAATCCTCTCAATCTTTCTACCGTTTAAAATTCTAGGTTTTGCACTCTGAATACATCCTTCTGCAAATCAACTTCACCTTTTTGCAAATCAATTTCAACCTTCTGCAAATCAATCTCACCCGTTAAGAATATTTAAAATTATTATTTATTTAGGCTCGTAGACAGTGTTGGGCAATAAATAAATTTATTTAAATAAATAATCATTTATATAAAAATGTAAATAACAAGTTATTTGTTATTTGGATATTCAAATAAAAAGCGGAAATAATTATTTATCATTTGAGCAAGTGTAAATAGAATTATTTAAAATAATAAAGTTAATTGTTATCTACAAATACAATTTCAATTATTATTTGTATTGGCAAATACTAAATTAAATTGTATTTTTTAATATTCCAGTAATACGCTGCGGAAATGCAAAGTAAAAATTGCCTGCATAATCCCTTGCAAGAAACTGGTTTTTAATCATTTTTAATGATTTTAGCAGATCTAATGTATTAATCCTCTCAATCTCTCTACCGTTTAAAATTCTAGGTTTTTCACTCTGAATACATCCTTCTGCAAATCAACTTCACCTTTTTGCAAATCAATTTCAACCTTCTGCAAATCAATCTCACCCGTTAAGAATATTTAAAACTATTATTTATTTAGGCTCGTAGACAGTGTTGGGCAATAAATAAATTTATTTAAATAAATAATCATTTAAATAAAAATGTAAATAACAAGTTACTTGTTATTTGGATATTCAAATAAAAAGCGGAAATAATTATTTATCATTTGAGCAAGTGTAAATAGAATTATTTAAAATAATACAGTTAATTGTTATCTACAAATACGATTTCAATTATTATTTGTATTGGCAAATAATAAATTAAATTGTATTTTTTTATATTCCAGTAGTACGCTGCGGAAATGCAAAGTAAAAATTGCCTGCATAAACCGTTGCAAGAAACTGGTTTTTAATCATTTTAGCAGATCTAATGTATTAATCCTCTCAATCTTTCTACCGTTTAAAATTCTAGGTTTTTCACTCTGAATACATCCTTCTGCAAATCAACTTCACCTTTTTGCAAATCAATTTCAACCTTCTGCAAATCAGTCTCACCCGTTAAGAATATTTAAAATTATTATTTATTTAGGCTCGTAGACAGTGTTGGGCAATAAATAAATTTATTTAAATACATACTCATTTAAATAAAAATGTAAATAACAAGTTACTTGTTATTTGGATATTTAAATAAAAAGCGGAAATAATTATTTATCATTTGAGCAAGTGTAAATAGAATTATTTAAAATAATAAAGTTAATTGTTATCTACAAATACGATTTCAATTATTATTTGTATTGACAAATAATAAATTAAATTGTATTTTTAATAGGCAGCTAGGCCTCCCGGACAGGCCCGACCACTGGCGGTATACCTGAAAAGGTTGCTATAGCAGAAAAAAAACGCGCACGTGTTCATTATATATACAAAATACAAGAAATAAGAGAAGACCAAAAACTATTTATTTGATCTCCACCTCAATCCAAATAATAAATAATCTTTTATTTGCAAATAAGAATTGATAAACAGATTAATTTTGGAATTATTTAAGGATGTTCTGGAGGTATATGAAAACGCAACAAAATTTTTGAAAATTTGACAAGATATAATTTTTACTAAATTAATGCAATTACCAAAGTTTGCGTTCGATTCACTGCACCGTTTAAGAATTATAGCAACTTAAAGTTTGCACATTTTAACACGTCTTCTTATGGAGAATTCATAAAATTCCACTTCAAACCTTATTTAAACCTTGAAAAAACGCAATAGAAACTCCAAAAAAAATATACTCAAAAATAAAAATATACTCATGAATGGCTTTCATTGCCAATATATTGATAGATTTCGAATTTCTTGTACTTTTGTTTCCCATTGTACCTCCAGAACGTCCTTAAATTAGTTTTATTTAAATAAAAAGTTTAGTTATTATTATTGAAAATTAAAATCACACGTTTATATTAATTAAAATAAAATTTGCCCCACACTGCTCATAGAAACATATAAGACTCAATACTCAATGCACTTCAATAGATACCAAGATTTCCTTCGATGTTCAATAATGTTCCACTTTATAGTTCGAACACGTATCTTTATGCCTCAAATTCAAATTAATCTGTGATCATCCAACAACATAAAAATCTACGATAATCTTGCAGTTTATCAACAATACTGTGAAAAATATTTGATTTGTAAAAGGTTGAAATTGATTCGCAGAAGGGTGAGATTGCTTTGTAAAAGGATATACTTCACTTGCGAAAGGGTAAATTTGGAGTGCGAAACTTGTACACCTGTGTTTGATTAGGGAGCTCCCACAATAGCTGATGGAAAAAATATGCATCCAATATTGTTGGAGTCCTCCCTCGTAAAATCACCGTCACCATCGTCACCCATTACTGCACTAGCTTCACGTGCCGTGCACCTGGCATCGATGCATCCTTCGAAGCGAATGTTTGTTGTTTTCGTTTTCACTCGGCAGTGTCCGACTTCTATCGACTAATTTGCAGAAGTTCAATTTTGCTCCGTACGCTCTCTGTGGTCGCCGATTTGCGCGTTGAACACGTGTTCTTTGTACTTCTTCCCTGGCGCCTTTTTTGTTGTTCGCTCAAGTTTTTCGTACGCACTGCGTGCCGATAAACGCTTTGTATACGAGACCTCCCGATCAGTAACAGTTGGCGAACAAATGAACATTGTACGGGGACTGTGGAGAGGTCTTAACTTTGGGTTTGATACAACACGAGGAGAGAAGTCGGAAGTGCGGAATTAAGGGGCGCAAGATTATAAAGAAATTCGGGAAGCAATCTTTTTATTATTTTTCATTAATTAACTGGGTCCACTAACGGTTGACTCTACACCCAAATGTGCTGAGATTAAAAAATTGCTAAATAATTTTGGATAAATCTATTGCTACGTTATTTATAGTCTCAAGTACATGATCAGGTATAACATTTTGGAATAAAAGATACTTATTTTATTTGTTTTTATTAGGCTAAAATACTTGTGAATGAAATAATGCCGAAAACTCTTCAACTTTAATAAAGCATAACACTTCATGAGTGAATAGAATAAAGAAAAAGATATTGGAATATTATTTTCTGTAAAATATTGAACTACATTCCGCGACAAAACGATAAGACACCTCTAGATTTCTAATGTTTCTCAATAACAATGACGTGTACAAAGATTTTGTATATAGATCTGTATAGAGTATCCTCTGTTTAGTAACATACGAAGTAACTGCTATTATTTACGTTGTGTGTTAAGAGTTATATCAGTTTACATGAAAAACTGGTGCGTCAAAATGATAAGACAGGGTGAAGAAGAATAGTGATTTAACTACACTGTCCAACACCAAATTTGTTTCACAATTACAGTTGTGTGGTTCTTATGGAGTTTTTTGCGCTGATTCCGAATCTGCCCTTAATTTTTCTTCTAGATGCACAGTTTTTAATAAACATGACTTAAAAAAACGTATTTTTCATCATTAACACATTCCCGCCGGAGTGTATCAACGGTGGCTTAAAATACGTACACAAATAGCAGGCGCCGCACGATGGAACCTTTCGTCCAAATCGGAGACAAAATCAAAGAACTTTCGATAGAAATGAGGTAGAGCGATGAAATTTTTTTAAAATTACAACTGAAACTTGTCAGAATATGGGAAAAATAGGAAGATTATGGTACAAACGTTTTATAACCTTGAGAAAATTCGTTAAACAATTCGTTCACAAAAATCGATTTCTTCTAAAATCCTGAGGTCGTAGACAAATTTTGAGACCAGATTTAAAATCAGTGTGAAAAAATCTACAGGAAAGGATGTGCAGCATGTTAAAAAAAAATTTTTCCGCCCGTGTTATTGAAAAAACAGCAATTTTCTTGAAATTGTGAGAGTTTAACGAATTTTCTCAAGTTTATAAAACGTTCGTACCATAATCTTCCTATTTTTCCCATATTCTGCCAAGTTTCAGCTATAATTTAAAAAAAATTGCATCGCTCTACCTCATTTCTATCGAAAGTTCTTTGATTTTGTCTCCGATTTGGACGAAAAGTTCCACTGTGCGCCGGCGTGAACGTGTTAAACAAATATTGTGATGTTATTATAAAAGGCGCGCCAACTGTCGATTGGCCGACTGTGCCAACACCGCGTTTAGGTCGCGCTCTGATTGGTCCGTGTTTTTCGATAATAATTCCTAAACAAAGCCGCGAATAACATTTTTGCAAAGGAAAATATCGGCTTCAAATGTTCTCAGGAACCTTCCATTTCCGGGAAGTTCAGGAATTTTGACACACCCTGTATACAAAATCTTTGTACACATCATTGGGTATTGAGAAACATTGGAAATCTAGAGGTGTCGTATCGTTTTGTCCCGGAGTGTATCTCAGAAAGCAGAAATGTTATATTTTAGACAAAATTTTGTACTTTCGTCCAGCTTCTGCGGTGAAATAATACTGCACTGTGCGTGGTCTGGATGTTCTTCTCCGTCGAGACTGGAACTGCTAGACGGAAGTCCGATACATATCGATTAATCATATCTGTCGACAAGATTCTTTTTTTAAAGGGTGCATAGAGAATGGCGTGGCAGCGTTTGCCGGGAAGTTCAGCAAAGAGGAACAGGGGGCCATGTTCGTGGGGCGGAAAGAAGAAATGGAAGTAGCAGGGGGAAGAGGATTCGTTGATCTCCTTTCTTCCTTTTCCAGCTGGATTAACCAAACTCCGAG
This sequence comes from Lasioglossum pauxillum, assembly GCA_933228785.1. NCBI lineage: Eukaryota > Metazoa > Arthropoda > Insecta > Hymenoptera > Halictidae > Lasioglossum > Lasioglossum pauxillum. The sequence continues at coordinate 38,150,730 of OW121706.1, forward strand.
AGACGCTCCGAGGCCCCTACTCCTTTGCACATCGGCGACCAACAACGGGATTCTCTTGTCCTTTTGACTGAGGCGCTCGTTCACCTGCGGACTCTCGGAGTTTCACCTGGATCGTTCGGTACGATTTCGTATACTTTTACTTCCTGCGTTTCGATACGTATCGTCGTGGAAAACCAGAGAATAGTAGCTCTGGATGTCTCTCCCTTCTCTCTCCCCATCTTCGATGTCTTCGCCGCACAGTTCCAGGTGCAACTCGAACGTTGCAGGTGTAATCACTAAATGATTCTTTTTTTTATGCTGGCTCGGTGTCGCGCGTGGCTCGGATGATACTGATGAATCTTGCGTCCTTAGAAAGTTGCTTCTCGCGGCACGTGTTTACTACTTACCGATTCGATTCGCAGTCACATTATTTTTCATCGTCGAAATTTACTGTCTGGCATGTAAAAGCCGGAAACATAATCGGTTGATGTGCAAGAAAGATCTGCAGGTACAAAAAGATGCGAGAATCCTTCGATTTGCTACGAAATAAAAATTGTCTGCATCGATTGCAGGGAATAGAAACTAAATCAAATGTTCTTCCTTCCACGAAGGACTTTCGCATTTAATTTCCTGTTGCAGACACTTGATTGGAATACATTTTGCTTTACACGCTCGTGCAGCGTTCTTTTCTGAAACATTATGCACGACGAATTGGTGCGAAACTGCAGGGCGAAGACTGATACGGGAGCAAGTTCACGAGTTGCACCTGCGAAACGAAGCGGAACTAATGTAATCATCTTGTTCAATTGGTGGTACAGCCGGAAGGAAGATTTGCCGAACGAGAACAACTTTGCAATGTGTATTTTCAATGTGTAACAAAAAAAAAAATACGTGGATGGAAATACTAAAGTCTGTTTCATAAAGTCTCTTGCATCCTAGCGCCAATGCTACAATAATAGTAACTAGACTGCGGATTTGATGCATTTATGACAAAAATGGATCGGTACTATTTAAAACAGTGGAGGTATTAAAAAGATAAAAATTAAAAAGATAAGATGGCCGCTCTAATGCCATCAGTGTATTAATTTCACCTTAATCAAATAATTAAAAGAAGATTGAAATTTTTATTTGGCTCCTGTGTCTTGCAATCGATGCGAAGATTTTTCATTTTGCATAATCCGCAGTTTAATAATAACTTAAGGTTAAAGCTGATTTTCGTAAGCCAGTAAGGTCTAGGAAAAATCTCAATAATCCGGATTGATCATGTCCTCGTTATCGTAGTTGGACAGCTTTGAATTTTTGGAAGGTTGCACTTTCGGAAGAGTGCAACCCTCTTGAGTGGATGCATTGAGGCTAACCGCGTAATGGTTTCCCCGCAGCTTGTTTTGCGCGTTATAGCGCGTATTTTAATACAACAAAATTGCAGGTCTGCGGTCCGGGCAAGGGTGAATTTCATACACCTGGATGATTTTATACACCTGCAGAGCGGCGGGCGACCAAAGTGCAGCGGCATCCTCGCGCGCGTAAACCAGCGTGCGACTGTCGTGCGACTGCGAACGAGGAAGAGCGAAATGAGACGAAAATAAATGCATAGGGGAGAGTCGTGCAGTACCGACCGCTCTAAGTTTTCTTATTATTAGATGGACTAGAATCGGTAAAAATTAAAATTAAAAATAGGAATTTGTAACACAAAGGGAACTTAATAAAAGGCCAGAAATTAATTTTGTGAAATTTAATAATTAGTATTCATTATTTGTAAAAATAAAGATATTAGAATTTGAAGGAAACAAAGAATTGTCGTCCAGTACCGACCAATTACGTATTTAGTAGATTTTTCAGTCTAAATCATTAATAATGTTAAAAAAAGACATTTATATGTTAGAATACGCATTTTTATTCAAATTTTATTTATACAAATAATAAAATAATTATATATTTTTATATATTATGTCATTTTTTTGTTTAGTTTTTACATCTTTCCTTATTACCTTTCCTTAATTGAGTTTCAGCTTTTCTTTTTTCTGATTCTTTGGCTTTTTCGTTTCTTGCAGCTTTTCTTTTCTCCGCGTTTATCTTTTTTTCTTCAGCCAGGTTCTTTTTTTTCTGAACTTCGTTTATAAAAACGGTCGAAGTTAAGATTTCGGATTGTTGCGTCCGTTGTCTTCTCTTTTTTGTTTGCAACTCTAATTGTCGTTTCTAGGAGAGATTGATTTCACCATTTCCATGAAATTTGAAGTTACACCAGGTAAAGAAGTTAATGAAAAATTATCGTTAATATTTAAAGTGAGCGGTGATGATGGTTTTTTCTGCTTTGGAATTTCGGACATTTTTCTGTGGGAAAAGGTAAAAGAAAGATTAAATAAACATCTTCTAACTTCATTTCAAATGCTAACAGATTGAACTTACAGATAAGAAAAGTTTGGCTTATACTGGTCGACGATTGATTGGTCGGTACTGCACGACAGTTGGATGGTCGGTACTGGACGACAAACATGAGGAAACATTTTAGGTTATGGTATACATAATATACAAAGAAAATTCCAAAACAGGGCCCGTTAATTATACTTAATAGACTAGATATAATATACATAATTCAACAAAGTCGTTTACTTACCTGAGAAACAAATTATCAGATCTAGAAAATAACTCTTAACACTCGAAATATCACAGTCCACGCTAAATTTGTCAGAACTGCGAAAACAATCGAATGAATAATGTAGCAACGAAACATATCACCCACAATAGTTATATTCATTTGTTTTCTTAAAGGAAGTGTAGCCATTTGACCTGGAAAGTCATAAACTAATTTTGGTCGGTACAGTACGCCGGTCGGTACTGCACGACTCTCCCCTACCGCTTAGAAATATTGTCGTCCAAATCTACTTGATAACATAGGAAAAAGACTAAAATTTTTCTGATTACGCAAGGAAAAGTTTACCTGAAATCGCACTTGGATCAGTTTTTTGGTGATAAAGACCGGAAGTTTTATGAAAGATGGCAAGAAATCATCGGACAAAATGGGAAATATTTTATTGATTAAAGTCCGTTGCTTGATCAAAAAGTCGGGTTTCTTTTCACCTTAAAATACCTAAATTACACTCTTGCCAACCCAATATATCGGGAAAACCGTCACATTGACACGAGGGAAAGATGAGGGTTAAAATTCGAGCTAGTGTATTAATCCTATTGCGAATAATTTGTTATACAGAGCCACGAAGCTATCTCGACAGTTAATCGCAGCAGCTTATGGGATGAAAATTAATAACCGAAAGTGATCCATCAGACATCCTAAAAGCATATACACATGTATTACGTGTGTAAATAAGTTCCTTCCCCTTTTTTCTACGATCATATCTTCTGACTGAATTCGAATTACTTCCCGATTTTGGTGCCATCTGAAAGAGCGTTCTTTCAGTTTTAAGAAAAGTCGTGATGAGCGCTCTACGAGATGCCAGTCCTATGCAACAATTTCAAGCAATATGACGTGCGAGAAGCATCATTTGCTTATTTTTTGCGTTCCAGCTTAGAAAATCAGCTGTTGAAGCTACTAAAATGGTTTATGCGGCACTTGGAGAGAACGCTGTATCTTACAGAACTTGCAAAAAGTGGTACCAAAGATTGAAAGCCGGAAATATTTATTTGGAAGACGACGATCGTTCAGGTGCACCGAGAAAGTATAATGACGGTGAGTTAAAGGAATTGCTCAACGAAGATCCGTCCCAGACGCAGGAAGAATTGGCAGAAAGATTGGAAGTCGTCAGTTTTCCAGAATTTGGGAAAAAAGGGGAAAGAACTTGTGTGCACTCATAATAGCAACGGCTGTACACATATGTATTTGTTTTCTGTGGTAGGAACAGGGCGAATTAACATGCTATTAAAAGCTTAACGATTCTGTAAGCAACGAATTTGTCTTCCCAATGGCACGTGTCTTCATTTTAAGAAACCTTCCTCACTTCGCGTGCTCACATGGTCACGGAAGCCGTAATCGCGTGATGTTATCTGCGACGAGACCTCAACGAGCGAATCGCAATTTACCGTGAGCCACGCTAAGGTTAAACTAAAACGAATGTCCAATTAAATTTCCAACGCATGGCTGGCTGCTTTCAGCCGTTTATTTTTCTTCGAGATTTTTTCTTTTCGATTCAATGCGGGCGCCATGCCACCTGCTTGCGCGTGTCAGATCCACGTATATTCATGCTTGTACGCGCCGTTAACAAACAACTGAAACAACCTAGCAAGCCGCGATGAACTTGCGCCTATGATAATCAGCTTGATGGAAAAAAGGCTTTATTTCAACCAGTCACAGCTGGTTCTTGGCGCTATTGGACCAGTAATGTCTGCGCGTGGAGCCTATCAAAATTAGCCTCATCCGAGGCAGTATTATTGAAGAACAGGATAGAGAGACAATTTAAAACTTATATAATGAGTAACCGTAAATATGTTCTACGCGTGTGTAAATAAAACGTGTGTGTATAGTATAGTATAGATAAACTATGGTAGACACTCGATCGAAAAAGCACACTGTTTAAAATCACTGACTTTCTAATGATATTTATATATCAAGTTTATATACTAATCGTTACGATACTGATACTGAAGAAGAAGCCGAAAATGTGTTTGATCGTATCGTGGTCAATTTAAATATTCGAGGGAATTCGGCGTAGAGTGGAGTATCCTTGTTTGAATAATATTTATTATCGTATAAGGAAAGTGGCTATTTTAACGTATTATAAGTAAAATTCTTGACATTTTTAAGGATAAGTATGTGAATATTTTGTCAGTAGATGTTTTTTGTCAGTAGATATTTCAGAATTTATAATTACAAGAACTGGAAACTAGAATATCACTGGTACTGCCATCTGTGAACGATAAGTTTAACCATCAGAACAAACGAGATAAAGCACCGACGAGATAGGTACAGCACGGACGAGATAGGTAAAGTACCGACAATACATCGACGGTGGGTAAAGCATCGACGAGATGCTGTTAAAAATTCAGCGGGACGGGTAAGTGGGCGCGATGGGCGCGGGGATAACGTGGAACTTACAGTGATCTGAAATACCACATCACTAAAAGTTCTACCAACGACGAGATACTCGGCCAAGTAAAAGAACAATGATATAGTATAAAATGCTCACATATTGATTGCCTTATAATACTATCACCGACGAGATACCAACTCGTCTCTTTATCTCAATAGAACCAGACGATATATAACATTGTTCACGACCGGGGCGAATCAGCTTGAATAATGCATACATTTTGTTCTGAAGGAAGGTGAAATTGCAAAATGTTATGGCAGACAGTAGGTATAGGAATAGAATTTACTGAAAATCAACATATTTATTAAATGTGCAGCTATTAGCTCGATATTATCCTTTATTCATAAGAGTTTCAATAGAAGTTCTTACAAATAAAGGATAATACCGATTGCCCAGGTCTCACCACGAGGAGGTTGCTGCACAAGAGACCCGAAAGGGAGTCAGAACGAATGCAATATTCCTTCTGGCTCCCTTTCTAACAACAGCGGACTTATACTAAATTACGCACGCAAGTCGAGCAATTATTGCGGAGCAAAAGAAGAAGAAGAAGATCGGAGAAGAAGTCTCCGATCCACGGGGGATCAAAGGCGAATCAGGCAGAAGGCTCTGATTCTTTCAAAGAGAAAAACTAAAACGAACCAGAGCAGAAGGCCACGGTTCGAAGGGGACGCGGCGCGTACAATGCTTGCAGCCCAGCTCCGGTCAGAGCCGATACCCGACGTGTCCTCACCAAGAGAGATGGTCACGAGAAGTGTTCAAACGTAATACCATTCCTCTGGCAACTACCTGCCACCAGGCAACGCAATGCGATGAGGTGAACCCGGGTAGGATTACAAACACAGAGAACTCTGCCAACTACCTGCCACCAGGCATCGCAAAGCGTTGAGGTGAACCCGGTAGGATGACAGAGAGAATGGCAATACGAGTGAACAGGTCTCAATGAACCACCTCTCTCAATGTATCGACGCCGAATACCGACTCCAACCGGTCTGGTACATACAAGCAAGGTCCGACACAGCAGAAGGCTGTATCGGAATCAAGAAAACGAGCGAAGTGAAGTTAAGACAATAATTACTCGACATTTACAACGACGGTATAAAATCTTAATTACTAACGCACGCGGCCTATAGGCGATTCAGGCACCCCGGGGACGCGACTCCCCGTACTCACTCATGGCAACATCCGTGAGTGAGCCCCTGGGGTACCTCACTCGGCAAATAAAACTAACTTATTGATATATCCTCTTCTTGATTTGCCTTCCTCTCGGGGTGTCCTCTTCTTGGTACGTCCTCTTCTTGGTGTGTCCTCTTCTTGGTGTGTCCTCTTCCTAGTTTGTCCTCTTCATAGAATGTCCTCTTCTTGGTGTGTCCTCTTCTTGGTGTGTCCTCTTCCTAGTTTGTCCTCTTCATAGTATGTCCTCTTCTTGGTGTGTCGTGTTCCTAGTTTGTCCTCTTCATAGTATGTCCCCTTCTTGGTGTGTCCTCTTCTTAGTGTATTCTAACTAAAACAGACTAATAATAATTAGACATAACAATACATTACCCCGCACACGAGTGCAAGCCTAAGACCCCCTCTCAAGAGCAAACCTAAGACCAGGTCTCGAGAACCGAACGAACCCCGCACACGAGTGCGAATCTAACCAGCTCACGAGAGACCAACTAACCCCGCACACGGGTGCGAATGAAACCAGCTCACGAGAGCCAACCTAATACCAGCTCACGAGAGCCAAACTAACCCCGCACACGGGTGCGGCCTATAGGCGATTCGGGTAGCTCCGGGGACGCGACACCCCGTACTCACTCACGGCTCCATCCGTGAGTTAGCCCCTGGGGGACCTCCGATCGGAGGAATACCAATTTCAAACTAGAGGGCTATTGTTGCTCGCTCGCTTCGCTCGCTCGCGAGTAGGGTTGTTGTTGCTCGCTCGCTTCGCGAGCTCGCGGGCAGGACTGCTCTTGCGAGAATATTAGTGGTACGCAATCCTAGTAGGGCCCACAGCTATTAATGTCTTTCATTTTGTGTGTGACTCTCCACGAGCCACACAAAGAACTTCCCGATTCATTAGTTGCTGTATATTATTATTATTATTTATTAAGTGTACGTTTTAAGAATATTATACGTTTTCAGGGAAATTCAATAGTTTTCTACTTATCAAAATGTTTGCTATATGGCGTCGCATTAAACCAATATCGTATGCTCGTTGCTCGCTTGGTTCCTTGTTATAGCATACTAATGTTGCAATATAAATTGTCTTAATTAGTTTTTCGCAAACGATACAACTCATCATTATCCGGGTTTGCAGTATTGATCTTGGTTTTCTTCGATACTATTAATTTAAATTTTCTCAAAATATATAAACCGCTCAATTTTGAAACTCTGCTTAGTGCTACATACAACATTTGTAAAGTTCGTATTTCTGATGTTTTAAAATCCATACATACTTTCTCGTATGTTTGTCCCTGACTTTTATGAATCGCAATCGCTTCAGCAGGAACCACTGGAAATTGACTACGTGTGATTTGTTATTTTTCTTCATTAGAAATATTTACTTGATTCGATATTTTTTTATTATTGGTGTTAAATTTTGATTTATATTTGCATTTTTCATATAATCACGATAACGAGTTCTTACGTTCACTCCTACTATGTCCAATTGAAAATCTAACCAGAATATAGACGGAATTTTAGTATTTTCCTGAAAAGTAATAAATTTTAATATTCCGCATGCTCCATTAACCAATCCGTCTTCAACATCAATGTTATTAATTATCATATATTTTATATTAATTTTCAATTTAATCTCAGTTAACAATTCGTTTTGAACTGATTGTTTATTTAAAGATTGTAATATAAATGTTTTTGTACTTTCATCGATATTCTTTGAAAATGTATTCTCGGCGATGATTAACTCACTCTTGCATTGGAATAATTTTCGATTATTGTAAGCGGTTACATTAGCATTAGTTGCATAATTGGAAAAAAAGTATTTTTAATTAAAAAAAACAAGAAAAAAATTTTTTTTTAATTTTATAAAAAATTTTTTTTTTAATTGTATAAAAAAAAATTTTTTTTTAAATATGTCTAAATATATATATATATATATAGTTACGTTTACTTCTTCGGTGGATACGCCTTTCGTATAAATTTCAATGTTTAATCAACTCCTTCCAAAAAAAACTAAAAAACTACTTGACCAAAATGGACCAAAATCTAATCAGCTCTAAGTTACGACGGGGCACATCGATTGCATCATTCATCATCCTGATCGCATTGTTACTTTTTCTGAAAACGTTAACGAAAAATTTGATTACATAGAAACGGCCATACGCACACACACACACACACACACACACACATACGAACATTTTGATAAAAATAGTCTAAAATGACTCCAATGACCATGAAACGTGAAGATCTGCTAAAAAATCGATTTTCGATTTTCGGGGTAATTACAATAACTTCCCTATAAAATCGGGAAGTTAACAAGATTTGATAACTTTTAGAAAAGGGTCTTGTCAAAGTTCCGACGCCAATAATTGAAAATTCAGAAATAACACGAATGCGAATAGAGCAAATATAATCCCGAACGTAAGCACACGAGTGTGGACACAACCAGTTCACAAGAGCAATTATAATCCTGCACATGAGTGCGAATACAACCTGTTCACAAGAGCAATTATAATTAATAATCTTGTATATGAGTGTGAATACAACCAGGTCACAAGACCAATTATAATCCTGCACAGGAGTGCGAATACAACCAGCGATCCAGTTCACAAGAACAATTGTAACCCCGCACAGAAGCGCAAATACAACCAGCGAACCAACTCATGAGAGCAATTGTAACCCCGCAGAGAATTGCGAATACAACCAGCGAACCAGCTTGTAAGAATAATTGTAACTCCGCACACGAGTGCGAAAACAACCAGCGATGCAGCTCACAAGAGCAATTATAACCCCGCACACGAGTGGGGCGATCAGAATATAAATTTGATGAATAATTCAATTATAAATTTGAAAAAGACTCAATACCGAAAGTCTCGATGAAAATTAGAGAAAACAGTTGATGGTATTCGTAGAATGAACGGTTGGAGGACAGATTTGTTGAAACTGGGCCAAAGCTAGGCAAAGGAAGCATTGAAGAATATTAGTAATCAAATTTACCGGTGTTCGTTGAAGGAACAGTTGAAGTTCAAAATAGGATTGTTGAAGGTAGGTCAGGGTGGCTGTAGATGACCTCTGGCCAACCTCTGGTCCACCTCTGGTAAGTCCTTGGTTCTTCTGGTCCTCCTGGTCCCGGAGCCCGACTGAACTCGACCGCTCACGCCGCCCTCCCCCGCCCGACTGAGTGATTGACGGAGCTCTCTGACCGAGCGCGGGCGTGCGCCCCACGCTCGACGCTCAACGGTCCTCACCCCAACCGAATATCGATCGATGTCGATCGCCGTTACAATTATTGATAAATTTATTATTTCCAGCTGGTTAATGTTTATATCAATTCTACTTTACAGCGATGTCCACAAGCAATCCCTTGGCTATCTGACCACCTAATTTTTTAGTAAAAGTGGCTAATAGTATTCGAGATACGGAATAACTTCTAAACCATAAACATTTGCACGCATTAATTTATTCAATACAATTCACAGATAAATTTATTATTTCTGGCTGTTTAATGTTTATAACAATTCCTTTTACTAATGATGTTAACGAGCACTGCCTTGACTATCCTGCCATCTAATGTTTTCGTAAAAATAGACAATAAAACTCGAGAAACAGAATAACTTTTAAACCATGAACATCCGCACGCATTAATTTATTCAACATAATACTATGATACATAGTAGACTATAAGACTTGCGAGATATAAAAACATTAATTCATTAAATTGTATATGAATTTACTTTCAGGTAGCTTGCTGTCGGCCAAGGGTACATCAATGCTTTCTCCGTTTACCCTTGGCCCATCTTCAGTTCGTTATTTCGAATTACTTATTCAGTCAGTGATCACGACAATTTTTATTTCTGAATTTCGAATTGTTCGCTGCGGAACTTTCACAAGTGCCTATTCTAAAGATTTTCACATGTTGTCTGAAATTGGTATTCCTCCGATCGGAGGTCCCCCAGGGGCTCACTCACGGATAGAGCTGTGAGTGAGTACGGGGTGTCGCGTCCCCGGGGCTACCCGAATCGCCTATAGGCCGCACCCGTGTGCGGGGTTAGTTTGGCTCTCGTGAGCTGGTATTAGGTTGGCTCTCGTGAGCTGGTTTCATTCGCACCCGTGTGCGGGGTTAGTTGGTCTCTCGTGAGCTGGTTAGATTCGCACTCGTGTGCGGGGTTCGTTCGGTTCTCGAGACCTGGTCTTAGGTTTGCTCTTGAGAGGGGGTCTTAGGCTTGCACTCGTGTGCGGGGTAATGTATTGTTATGTCTAATTATTATTAGTCTGTTTTAGTTAGAATACACTAAGAAGAGGACACACCAAGAAGGGGACATACTATGAAGAGGACAAACTAGGAACACGACACACCAAGAAGAGGACATACTATGAAGAGGACAAACTAGGAAGAGGACACACCAAGAAGAGGACACACCAAGAAGAGGACATTCTATGAAGAGGACAAACTAGGAAGAGGACACACCAAGAAGAGGACACACCAAGAAGAGGACGTACCAAGAAGAGGACACCCCGAGAGGAAGGCAAATCAAGAAGAGGATATATCAATAAGTTAGTTTTATTTGCCGAGTGAGGTACCCCAGGGGCTCACTCACGGATGTTGCCATGAGTGAGTACGGGGAGTCGCGTCCCCGGGGTGCCTGAATCGCCTATAGGCCGCGTGCGTTAGTAATTAAGATTTTATACCGTCGTTGTAAATGTCGAGTAATTATTGTCTTAACTTCACTTCGCTCGTTTTCTTGATTCCGATACAGCCTTCTGCTGTGTCGGACCTTGCTTGTATGTACCAGACCGGTTGGAGTCGGTATTCGGCGTCGATACATTGAGAGAGGTGGTTCATTGAGACCTGTTCACTCGTATTGCCATTCTCTCTGTCATCCTACCGGGTTCACCTCAACGCTTTGCGATGCCTGGTGGCAGGTAGTTGGCAGAGTTCTCTGTGTTTGTAATCCTACCCGGGTTCACCTCATCGCATTGCGTTGCCTGGTGGCAGGTAGTTGCCAGAGGAATGGTATTACGTTTGAACACTTCTCGTGACCATCTCTCTTGGTGAGGACACGTCGGGTATCGGCTCTGACCGGAGCTGGGCTGCAAGCATTGTACGCGCCGCGTCCCTTCGAACCGTGGCCTTCTGCTCTGGTTCGTTTTAGTTTTTCTCTTTGAAAGAATCAGAGCTTTCTGCCTGATTCGCCTTTGATCCCCCGTGGATCGGAGACTTCTTCTCCGATCTCCTTCTTCTTCTTTTGCTCCGCAATAATTGCTCGACTTGCGTGCGTAATTTAGTATAAGTCCGCCGTTGTTAGAAAGGGAGCCAGGAGGAATATTGCATTCGTTCTGACTTCCTTTCGGGTCTCTTGTGCAGCAACCTCCTCGTGGTGAGACCTGGGCAATCGGTATTATCCTTTATTTGTAAGAACTTCTAGTGAAACTCTTATGAATAAAGGATAATATCGAGCTAATAGCTGCACATTTAATAAATATGTTGATTTTCAGTAAATTCTATTCCTATACCTACTGTCTTCCGTAACATTTTGCAATTTCACCTTCCTTCAGAACAAAATGTATGCATTATTCAAGCTGATTCGCCCCTGTCGTGAACAATGTTATATATCGTCTGGTTCTATTGAGATAAAGAGACGAGTTGGTATCTCGTCGGTGATAGTATTATAAGGCAATCAATATGTGAGTATTCTATACTATATCTTTCTTCTTCTACTTGGCGAGTATCTCGTCGGTTGTAGAACTTTTAGCGATTGATATTTCAGATCACTGTAAGTTCCACGTTATCCCCGCGCCCATCGCGCCCGGTTACCCGTCCCGCTGAATAACACAGGGGCTGGCAGTCTTTAATAGTATCTCGTCGGTGCCATAAGGCTGGCAGTCTTTAATGGTATCTCGTCGGTGTTAATAGTATCTCTCGGTGTCTTTACCATGTGATATTTGTATCTAGTTGTACTTATCTCTTATCGATAAAGATATCTTCCTCATGCTAACATTTATGCGAGTCGTTGTCGGATGGCACCACCATTCACTTTCACGAATTCTAAAGTGCATTCGCTCAACACCAGAAAGATGTTTCGTCTGTGTGTTGCATTTATAATAATATATGCAAATTGTAAAGATTTTCATATTCTCCACGATCTTTGCGTAAATCAGCTACAATCACCGGTCAATGAATATTAACGAAATATATGATTTTATCAGAAAAATGCTTCACAAGTTAAGGTTACGTTCATATTAGGGAATGATTAGACATTGCAATCTTCGTCATTGATATTTTATTACAAGAAGAAGATCGTGAGGATTAGAATTTATGAACGTCACATTTACTGATCCGTGGTCAATTTATAGAAAGTTGAACAACAAGAGCTATAGATTTTTAAGGAAACGAGTGTATTGTACATGCTTAATGATTGAAACGTTCTATGAATGGTCCCTCATCGAAGAGCCATAGGAAATAATCATTGCATTCATTGAAGAGTTCGAAAAATACTTGAAGTCGGAGAGAATCGCCGGTACATACTCAGAATCACGGTTAATTTTAATGAACCGGAGGGTCCTAATTGATGAATTACGAACGAGTTCATTGTCTGGCACAGAATTTGAAGCTGGAAACGTAAGATAAGGTCTGACAACTGTTAATTAAGCGAACTTCTAATGACATTGTTAAAATCTCAATTAATTTAAACGAGGCTGAAATGCTTCAAGCATGAGTCGCGGGAAAATCGATTAGTCTACGGTTTCTCTTTTCTCCTATGTCACCGATTTGTCTTCGTAATGACGAATCGTCTGTTTTCGTTGGAAAATTAATTCACGAAAAACTAACCACTTAACTTCATAATATTCTAGAAAGACATTCTTACATTAATATAATACGGAGATGATGAGTTCTTATTATTCTCAACTTTCGATAGGAAGTTTTCACGCGTAAGTATATAGTTGTTAATCTGTTTTATGCGCGCAGTTACGCATAACCAACAATCTGCCTATTCTGCAGGAATGTGACGGAAGATGACTTGCCGTAACAACGCTAGTTATGATAGCGTCAGTGCTAATTATGGCATACTGCGCGCGCCAAATTAATCCAATAGCAGGCACGTGCAACGGTAAACAGTAATAGTAAAGGCTTTGCGTTCTCGGCGATAGCATAAAGGAAGCAATGATAAAAGTCACTGTATTCGCCAAATGGCCACGAATCATTAATGCAAACCACGTACTGAATGATTATTTAGCTCAGTCAGGTATTAACTGTATTAATGTGATTCTCGTTCGAATGGCATTTTGAACTGCATTTTGAACCCGCATTGAAAATATTATTTTTGCTCGAATTTGTAAAATATGTGTATCTGGAATTTATGTATGTTCGAACAGTATGAAGAACGTTTAAATGCATACTGGAAACGTAATCATGGAAATGACTTTATTCGTATTTATATAGTTTCACGAGTGCGGATGTAATACGGCTTTTTTCCAAACCGTTTTACGAGGAGAGTTAAATCAAACATTTAACTCGAATATTAAAACTTTCATATCATCGGAAGAAATACATATAGACGGTTCGTTGAAGCTTGTTAAAATTCGCGTCGGATTAAGCTTTATATATATTAATGGATACTGTAACTACACACAATACCGATTTGTCCAGTAATAATTAATCCTTATCCACTCGTATTTTGTATCCGTATCAAGCGAGATACGGATCATGCTTGATTCCTGATACACTGGCGACCCCGTGTCTATTAGCAGGATTTGCTAATAATGAGCGCTTTCAAGCGAAGCAAATCTCTCAAACTAGATCAATAGCTATCATACTTTCCGGCTGACATAAACCTAATACTCAGAAAGATAGTTCACATATCTTTCCAAATGGTTACACCATTTTCACATTTATTTCAATGGTCAAGCGATTCTTCCTCCTTCCTCGTGCATTCATTCAACTAAATGAAAATTAAATAATTCGTCGATGAATTATTCTAACGAATAAAGTGTGGTAGCAAGATCTCTTAAAAATTCCTTTATGCAACGCTGAGGAACAGGACTTTCAGTATATTTTTTTTTGGTCCAGTTTGATAACATAAAAGATAGCGTGGCGAAATTCGTGATGTGACAATGAGCTGCGACAGCAGCGTCAGAAACTTATTAAAATTCCGTTTATTCTGAATAGTTACCGCGTAATATTTTCTACGTTCCGGACAAGAGAAAAAAAAATATGAAGAACGCCAGATCTTTTCCATTTGCGCACCCTCAACACTTACATTTTTAATTGGATTAATTAACTTAACCCAGCTACGCCCGTCCATCTCTCCCTCTCTCTCTCTCTTCCTTCATCCTGCTTTCATCTGTCGTTTTTCTGTTCCACTTTCCCTTCCTTTCAAAGCGTTCTTTACGCATCCTTATTCTTTATTCTCTCATTCCGCTTCTGCTTGGAAACGTTACAATAGCTTCTCGCTGCGAATGCACGCGCATATAATTTCCTCGGGTCAGAGTCACAATTAGCAGAAACAGCATCGCAATTTGCAAAAAAATTAATGAATTCAAAGCGACCCTGTTTTGCCAGGCTGCTTTACGGCGGATTCTTCTATAATCATTAACGCTAAACGTATCACCGCCGCACAGTGGAACTTTTCGTCCAAATCGGAGACAAAATCAAAGAACTTTCGATAGAAATGAGGTAGAGCGATGAAATTTTTTAAAAATTATAGCTGAAACTTGGCAGAATATGGTAAAAATAGGGAGATTATGGTACGAACGTTTTATAACCTTGAGAAAATTCGTTAAACAATTCGTTCACAAAAATCGATTTCTTGTAAAACCTGAGGTCGTAGACAAATTTTGAGACCAGATTTAAAATCAGCGTGAAAAAATCTACAGGAAATGATGTGCAGCATGTTAAAAAAAAAATTTTTCCGCCCGTGTTATTGAAAAAACCACAATTTTCTTGAAATTGTGAGAGTTTAACGAATTTTCTCAAGTTTATAAAACGTTCGTACCATAATCTCCCTATTTTTCCCATATTCTGCCAAGTTTCAGCTATAATTTAAAAAAAATTGCATCGCTCTACCTCATTTCTATCGAAAGTTCTTTGATTTTGTCTCCGACTTGGACGAAAGGTTCCACTGTGCGCCGCACAGTGGTCTGGTAGCTCGGTTTTTGTGGCCAAAACTATTGTAGCGTTATTTCAAGGTTTAATGTTATATTATTATATGTCGTTGGATTCGTCTTGATACCAGTTAGAATATTATGAAGTAAAAAATATATGTTAATATTTAAAACATTGAGGTGACCTTCATTTTTTATAAAAAAAGTGATTTTTCTTTAACTTTTTGTATTGAAGTTTGTAGAAAAGTGAATACTGATTAACTTTCGTTGGAATAATTTTTTTGTCAGATCATCGGAAATATTTGAAAAATCTTGTTAGCAATTATCACAATGCATACTATTGTCTAGAAATCGCGGAAAAGTAGATAAGATTGAATTCTTCATAGGAGTTATACGAAAACTAGTAATGGGAGGTTTTCGAGGTCTCTGACTGGCACGGAGAAAACATATACATACATTGTAATTCCAAGCTGCTATGCAAGATTCAAGTGGAACTGCGTATCCAGGCGTCGAATAATCGCGGGCCCGTATTTGTTAAAATCCGTTTATAGTTCAAGATTGCGGGAGATTGCAGTTAAAATTTACATGATCTTCTTAGTAAATGTTCAAGCTTTCATATAAAACAAGTCCGATGTTTAGCGGTCTTAAACGTTTTTGTATAATTCTTTTCAAAGTTTGAAGTGTCATTAATTTCCGCTATTCGTGTATGGACTAAACAATGCTTAAAAATGGATTAAATATTTGAAATGCGCTTACTAACATATATAAAATCATCGTTAAAATCTATTTTCTGATATTTGGTGATTGAAATCTAAAACGTTTTATTTTACTTTGAATTTTCTGACTTTGTCTTTAGAACGCTGTATCTCATCACAGAATTATCTAAAATGAATAATATTTTGGATTTGGGAGCTTTAAAAGGTTGTTACTTTATAGGAAAAAATTGTTTTTCAATGTATGAAAGTTGAAAAATTGAATTTTGGCCACGAAAACAGGGTCTCCAGACCACTGTGCGACGCTCGGATCCGTTTGCCCCCCGCCCGTTATAGACGACGCTCGGTGCAGTTTCTTTTGTTTACGTTGGAGCGATTGTTCTTTTCATCAGTATTTGTCGCGACTTCGAAGCTAATAATTATGCTGCTATGTTTTATCCTACGTACCTATTTCGTAATGTTTCTTTTTTCAATACAGCCCCTTTAAGGTGTAAAATTTCAAACTTTGATAATTATTCCTTTGAGTGTTTGTTATGGTGGACCTGTGTACCAAATTTCAAGTTTGTAGGCCAATGGGAAGTACCCAAAAGGTTTTGATGATCTTTCAGTCAGTCAGTGACATATTTAGCGATTTTTGAGGTCCTATATCTCGGAACCTACTAACGTTGGAAGATTAATGTTTTGTCAATATTGAGACATGATAACATTTAACAAGTGTACGAAATTACATCTCTCCATCTTCCTCCAGTGCCGAGTTATAAGTCTCTAAGAGACGGCTAAGTTGTTTCGTGTAAAAGGAGGTAGTGCGAGAACTTGGCTGGTGCACTACCGTGCACCTAGATATGGGAAAACCAGCTACTTTTAAGGCTCGGTAAGTTCAGTGTTAAATAACAGTTCTACTTTTCGGGGAAACTTTTCGAACAACGAATTATATTCATTGCGATGTGGAATTGAAGACTTCAAAATTGGGAATACGTCTTTCATGAAAGTTGTGTTAATTTCGCGTGTCGTTGGACATTGTATTACTTCCTGTTAGGCAGATCGACACAAGATCAACGTGTCTGAACATGTATGTAATTATTAAACCGGTTTTTTGGCTCACCTCATCGTGTCACCTGGTCATTACTGCTGTCGTGTGTCCGACGCAAATGGCCGACCTCCCAGTTATACACTGATCGGACTGCTGTCACCTTAATGAAGTAGATTAAGGAAAATGCATCATGTTGCATTATCAGCTGCTAATTGCACGATCGCAAACTCCGATGGTAATAACATAATTTACTGATCGACGCTGAATTCTTAATAAAAGTCTCTCATGCCACGACGTCATAAATTCGTGTTTATTCTCGAAACGAATATTTTATATTTATCTTCTCCTAATTATGATCATCTAATGCACATGTTCAATTGTCGTTGGTGTATAAGAAACAATTGTAGAAACACACGTATCATTTTCCCAAGTGGTTCTCCGTGATACATTCGACTAGATCCTTCTCCGCACCGTCTTCCGGGTAATTGGAATCCAGATAATCGGCGTTTCCATTAATCGACGCTTCACTCTAATGAAAGTGGAAACTCCTGCGGAATCACCGGAAAATTTTACTTTATAATTTCTGCAAATACTCGGCCAAACGTTTACGGATTACAATAAATGTCTTGTTGACTTTTACCAAATTTTTAGTAACTCGTTCCATGAAATCAATCAAAATTTCTCTCGAACAAAATTGAACTCGAGACGTTCAATTATTTAATTGTTTTTCGGAATCGAAACTATTGAGACGATCGAGCATTCGATGCGCGCAGTCTCCGCGACATAATGATAATTACGTAATCACCGTATCCGGTCAAACGCACGGTAACGAGAAAGTAAACCGTGAATCATTTTAATTTGGTTCTGCTAAGAGATTGCACGGATTACTAATGTTTGCAATTAATCTAAATGAATGATGCAATTCCGAGAACACGAAGGAACGGATTTACTGACTTCGTAATAATAAATCTGATTGCTGTTCAACGGAAACAGTTTTAATCAGAAATGTTTCAATCCAATTGTGACCGAAAGTGGTTATAAATCATTTTCATTTTGCATACGGGATTTTCTAATAGAAACGCGCGAGTACTATCAGGAGCTGTCTTCGAATATAGAGATAATGATTAATTTCGATATTTATTAGAATCAAATATTATAAGTCAGCAGCAGCTGCAAACGCGGGCGGTTCGCATGCGTGCGTGTAGGTGTTGACCTCATTTGGAAATACCCAAATGGCCGTTTAGTCGTGGCGTACATTCCCTGAATTGCCGGATTTTAACGTGCATCGATCTGTCGCATTAGTCACCATTTACGGGCCCGAACGACTAAACAGTCGATATTGGTGGTTAAAATGTCTTTAACCGTGGAAGCGGCTGTTTACGCGAAAGATGAAAGCCACCGGGCCCAGAGAATCGATGAAACAGAGTGCGAATCCCGGGGAATGGATCACGAACGTTGCTTTCGATTTAATTTCAAAGTCCGTTGAATTCAAATCCCGCGCGCAGCTTTTTATTCATTCGCGATTAATGGAATTTCCCGTTCGAGCGAATTTTAAATTCGGCCCTCGTATATTTGCGCCCGATGGAATTACTCGGTATAGCAATTGACGATACTCGTGCATTAGGCAAATTAAAAATATGATACCCCTTTGTGCGGTTCAAACGCCAGCCGGAACGTCGCGTCGCGTCGCGTGAGCTTAAAAGCTAATTCCATCGTTGTGCACAACAACGGAAGGACTCATTATGCGACCGGGCTGCTACCTCCAACAGAATTTTTAATTATTCTCAAAGCAAGCAAACAACTTACGCACTCATTTATGTGGACTATGTATTTAGCGTAAGAATATTTTTCGCTGTTCAATACTTCGTGTGTTAGACCGCGGATTTTCTACAAAGAAAATGAGAATGCATTTCTGTCTTTTAATTATCTAGTGTCTCTCCAGCTTTGCATTTCACTATTCATCTGTGTCGTGCATGCATTAATAAATACGCAGGTCTAATTTTATGAACTGAAAACTTGGTTTATAGCATTTAATTTTAGATTAGCACTTTAGGAAACTGATTTTAGTTTGGAATTTTATTTCATACAAAATTGATGAACCCACCGATTCGTTTCACTTCGAGCTTTTTCATGAAGTTAGAACTGTTTAAATACTTAATTAAGGAATCTATCATAAAAATTTCTATATGCATAGTACGTTCCATGATTCCAAATCAAAGGAGTTGTTATTAAAAGCTCATGAACAAGTCATTCATGAAAAGATCATGAACATTTTTAGAAAGTCCCGACCATTTCGCAATGTTTGCTAGATCATATCTCAATAATTTACAGCATTAATCATGATTTCGTTTATTCCAGCAATATCGATTTCAACGAATATTCGTTTCACAGCTCTGGTCTGTATGTTCTGCGCAAAACTTTTTTATTAGATTCTTGTCGTTGATTGAACGGTGATTAAATAAATTGATAATGCCAATTATACAGAGGCTGAATAAAAACGATCGATTTTCGAGTGGTCGCGCTGAATATTTTTCCCTTTATTTCACCAAAGGGTATTATTGCGAGCACAATGGAACTCATAATGGTATCGTCCTTTGATAAAAAATTCTTAATATTTGACTACACGTTGAAAGCGATTGATTTCGATCTGCGAACGCTTGTACACCGTTTGACTCTTCCTCTATACATAGCCTGGTCCGATATTACGACGAATTTTATTGTACGTAGACAGTACGGAAGGTCCTTAAATAAATACGAAGAAAGGCAGCTGCTTCCAATTGAATCCTCCGGAATGAATATTTTCCTTTCCGTGTTGAGCGCAGGAATATATTTTTTGCGTAGATACAGCAATTGGTGATTTTTCATTTTCTATAATCGAATTATTCCGTAGTCTAGGTAAATTCGACCTCGTTAAAAAAGTTTCTTCTATCTTAAAGTAAAAATGGAGATATTTTCCTATCCGTATTGAGTGCAGGAATATATTTTTCCATTGCTCAATTCTCACCAATCCAAATTTCATTGAATTTTCTACAGCCTAATTATTGTATGATCCATACGAGTTCGACCTAATTAAAAAAGTTTCTTCTATTTTTAAGTAAAAGTGGAGATATTACCCCATCCGTGTTGAGTGGAGGAATATATTTTTCCATTGCTCAATTCTCACCAATCCAAATTCCATTGAATTTTCTACAGCCTAATTATTCTATGATCCATGCAAGTTCGACCAAATTAAAAAGGTTTCTTCTATTTTTAAGTAAAAGTGGAGATATTTCCCCATCCGTGTTGAGTGCAGGAATATATTTTTCCATTGCTCAATTCTCACCAATCCAAATTCCATTGAATTTTCTGCAGCCTAATTATTCTATGATCCGCGCAAGTTCGACCTAATTAAAAAAGTTTGTTTCATTTTTAAGTAAAAGTGGAGATATTTCCCTATGCGTGTTGAGTGCAGGAATATGTTTTTCCATTGCTCAATTCTCACCAATCCAAATTCCATTGAATTTTCTACAGCCTAATTATTCTGTGATCCATGCAAGCTCGACCTAATTAAAAAAGTTTCTTCTATTTTTAAGTAAAAGTGGAGATATTGTCCCATCCGTGTTGAGTGCAGGAATATATTTTTCCATTGCTCAATTCTCACCAATCCAAATTCCATTGAATTTTCTACAGCCTAATTATTCTATGATCTATGCAAGTTCGACCTAACTAAAAAAGTTTTAGCTCTATTTTTAAGTGAAAGTGGAGATATTTCCCTATTCGTGTTAAGTGCAGAAATATATTTTTCCACTGCTCAATTCTCACCACTCCAAATTCCATTGAATTTTCTACAGCCTAATTATTCTAGGATCCATGCAAGTTCGACCTAATTAAAAAAGTTCTTCTATTTTTAAGTAAAAGTGGAGATATTTCCCTATCCGTGTTGAGTGGAGGAATATATTTTTCCATTGCTCAATTCTCACCAATCCAAATTCCATTGAATTTTCTACAGCCTAATTATACTATGATCCATGCAAGTTCGACCTAATTAAAAAGGTTTCTTCTATTTTTAAGTAAAAGTGGAGATATTTCCCCATCCGTGTTGAGTGCAGGAATATATTTTTCCATTGCTCATTCTCACCAATCCAAATTCCATTGAATTTTCTACAGCCTAATTATTCTAGGATCCATGCAAGTTCGACCTAATTAAAAAAGTTTGTTCCATTTTTAAGTAAAAGTGGAGATATTTCCCTATGCGTGTTGAGTGCAGGAATATATTTTTCCATTGCTCAATTCTCACCAATCCAAATTCCATTGAATTTTCTACAGCCTAATTATTGTATGATCCATGCAAGTTCGACCTAATTAAAAAAGTTTATTCCATTTTTAAGTAAAAGTGGAGATATTGCCCCATCCGTGTTGAGTGCAGGAATATATTTTTCCATTGCTCAATTCTCACCAATCCAAATTCCATTGAATTTTCTACAGCCTAATTATACTATGATCCATGCAAGTTCGACCTAATTAAAAAAGTTTCTTCTATTTCTAAGTAAAAGTGGAGATATTTCCCCATCCGTGTTGAGTGCAGGAATATATTTTTCCATTGCTCAATTCTCACCAATCCAAATTCCATTGAATTTTCTACAGTCTAATTATTGTATGATCCATGCAAGTTCGACCTAATTAAAAAAGTTCTTCTATTTTTAAGTAAAAGTGGAGATATTTCCCTATCCGTGTTGAGTGCAGGAATATCTTTCTTCATTGCTCAATTCTCACCAATCCAAATTCCATTGAATTTTCTACAGCCTAATTATACTATGATCCATGCAAATTCGACCTAGTTAAAAAAGTTTCTTCTATTTTTAAGTAAAAGTGGAGATATTACCCCACCCATGTTGAGTGCAGGAATATATTTTTCCATTGCTCAATTCTCACCAATCCAAATTCCATTGAATTTTCTACAGCCTAATTATTCTAGGATCCATGCAAGTTCGACCTAATTAAAAAAGTTCTTCTATTTTTAAGTAAAAGTGGAGATATTTCCCTATCCGTGTTGAGTGGAGGAATATATTTTTCCATTGCTCAATTCTCACCAATCCAAATTCCATTGAATTTTCTACAGCCTAATTATACTATGATCCATGCAAGTTCGACCTAATTAAAAAGGTTTCTTCTATTTTTAAGTAAAAGTGGAGATATTTCCCTATTCGTGTTAAGTGCAGAAATATATTTTTCCATTGCTCAATTCTCACCAATCCAAATTTCATTGAATTTTCTACAGCCTAATTATTCTAGGATCCATGCAAGTTCGACCTAATTAAAAAAGTTTCTTCTATTTTTAAGTAAAAGTGGAGATATTACCCCATCCGTGTTGAGTGCAGGGATATATTTTTCCATTCCTCAATTCTCACCAATCCAAATTCCATTGAATTTTCTACAGCCTAATTATACTATGATCCATGCAAGTTCGACCTAATTAAAAAAGTTTATTCTATTTTTAAGTAAAAGTGGAGATATTACCCCATCCGTGTTGAGTGCAGGAATATGTTTTTCCATTGCTCAATTCTCACCAATCCAAATTCCATTGAATTTTCTACAGCCTAATTATTCTATGATCCATGCAAATTCGACTTAATTAAAAAAGTTCATCTATTTTAGACGGAGAATTTCTGGTTCAGTTGTGTAGAATTTAAAACTGCCAACATATTGCTGCGGGTACTGATTGGATTTGCAAAGCCGCGCCGGCATAAGCACCCGAGAAATTTGTTTTGGTCCGTTTCAATAATATTGTAGATATTTTCCTGGTGCAACAACTGCCGAGATTACGCAACGGCCCGGCTGTAATCTCGTACAGCAGCGTTCTCATTTAAATCCCAATTATTGATATTTATCGGTCGCATTATCCAGCGAATTCAATGCGCCTCGTCGGGGGAATTTGCAGTTCTCATCACTCGGCCGCGGAACGGAGACCAAAGATGCTATGAATCCCGCGACGGGAACGAAGAAGGCGAAAACTGTAATAAACGAATAACAGATGTCCCTGTTCTTCCCTGCGCCACTGCCGCCACCGCCGCCGATGATTTCCATCGCCTCCGGGGGTTGTACTTATTACACGGGCCCGTCTAATGAAATTCTTCTCACTTGTCATTCTTGTATTAACATTTTTTCCGACGAAAAAAAAACCAGCCGCCGTGGCCCCGATTTCATTAAAAACGCCCGCAACGCTTTCGCTTCTAATATGCCGAATAATAAAAAGAAAGAAGAGAGAACGCGAGAGCAAGACAGCTGGGAAAATAAGAAGAGGAATGGGCGACGGAAAAGTCCCGGGAACGTCTCACTGTTGCGGAAAATATATATTTGATTAACGCGGGGGCCACGTGTTCTGTGCGATTTGCATGGATATTCAAATGCTTTGGGATTTCGGCGCGGCGATCGTCCCCACGCTCTCCGCCAAAGTGGAATTGATTATTTAATTATCGCCGGCGTTTTATAAACTTTACCTTCTCATCGGAAAATATCTGGTTAATGGAATCGTTGAATTGTGCCGGGGAATATTTGTCGTTGACACTCGAGTATTGTGGTTGACGTTGGTATTGATCATGTATCTTTTTAACAGAAGGACCGTTCGCGAGTACGACCAATTACATTTTTAGGCGGCGAGGGGGTCGAATTCGAGGTGGTTGTGTTTGCAGAAAGAGGAAGTCAATTGGAAATTAACATGTTGTCTACTCTATTTATTCGATTTATTTGAATGTAAATGTTTTGCCTTCGTAGTAATTATAACAGTGGTCTGCCTCATATATTTTCGCAGATATTTAAAGGAATAGGATATTAACTCTTTTTTTTTCAAATTTTTACTTTAAACCACTTTCATAATCATGGGCACATCTCTCTGTGGCAGAATGGACAGCTATAACAACATTTTTATTGCCCAGCGTCCCGTTATTTCATAGGATTATGATTTTATCCTATTACATGGCGACAGCTAGTTATCGCGTCTACCGGGAAGGTTAATCAAGCCTGTGATTAAACCGGCGATTGTGGTAACGAGCAAGCTATGCATTAGATTTGTTCTGCATTCTAAAAGATCAGCCAATTATTTCGTTTTTAGCACCGAATTTTTTCATTTATCACAATAGCACGAACGTTCCAATTTACTTTTGACTACTTGTTGAACGCTCTTTTGCAATAGGTACGGAGAAAGATGGAGATCAGATATATTATTTGACAATTGACAGGAATGATCGCACGGTTTACAAAAGGTTCGCATAATCGGACGCTCCCAGGCAACAATCTCCGAGGGTTCGTGAATAATAGAGGGCGTTCTGTCACGTTGATCACCACTATTCAGAAGAGCGAGTAGTTCCCTTGCATCAGGGAATTTCTGACGAAATGTATTAAAGCAAAGAATGAAAGCGAATCGGACAAAAGCAGCCGTCTTCGATGGCTAAGGCGGCCATAACCGTGTAACTACGTTGCTACATTGTAGAAACGGTGGAAACGTGCCGGATCCCCTAAATGGCGAATAGTGTTTAAAGCGAGGAAGAGCTGACTCTTTAATGATAATAATGGTTACGGCGTTTCTTTTCAGTACTATCGCGAGAATTAACGGTGGAAATTCAGACGGGTAAAGTGTTAACTGCGTTGCACTATAGCGCCGTCCATTTCGATGACTTGCAGCCAGAAGGGGTTGCAATATTTACCCCTTGTTCTTGTTGTCGATATAAATGCTTATTACTAGACTGCGGATTTTATGCATTTATGGTAAAAATGGGCATGTGTAATTTAAAACGACAAAATGGTTCAAATGGTTTAACACTAGAACAACTACCAGATGAGTCAAAATGGCTTGCTCCTGATTGTTTCTGTTAGAAATATTAAAATTATAAATATCATTTTATGAGAAACATTTTTAGCGAACTTCTGTATCGAAATATAAATAAATGCAATTTTGTCAATCTATTGGAACGAAAGTTCGTAGCGTTTGTATATTAAAATTGGAAGCTAAAATTCGGATATTTATTCAATAACATATTTTCCATTCTGTTCTATTACTTTTTGCCATTTTCGAGGTGATCTCTCCTGTTATTGAATAAACATATGAACGAATACCTTAATTTTATCTTCGATTCTTAATTTGAAAACGCTACGAACTTTCTTTCCAATTAAAATGATTAAAGTGAGAACGCAAAGTCTGTCTAACTCCACTCTCTTTCAATTCACGCAGACATATTCTATTTTACCTTTTTTACAATATTTTGAAGGAAGAAACAAATCTGATTTCAGTATCTCGCAGCTGATGTTAAAAATTCTTACATTGACGTACAAAACAGTAGGACGTACAAAAGTGCAACGAAAGAAAGAATTTTCGGACAGTTGCTAAATATTCATTGGTGGACAGACTGACTTTGGGAATATCGCAGTTAATACAGTAGAGGCAGAGTCAAGTCCCGCACGAGCTGACTGCTACTCGCTGAACAATATGGCCATAAACCCGTTGGGAGAGTCTCGCAAACTCGGCGCAGTGAAGTCAAACCTTGACCATCTTTTTAATTAATTTTCCCGTGCTGCCGGAGAAGAGTTTCCCTCCGTTCGCAGAGGAACGCGGAGAGCAGCGCCCTTGCTCTTTCACGGCACACACAACCAATTAAAATTTGAACATTGACGAAACAACCACCAAAAATGGAAACCGACCAATCAAATGTTTTTGGCATTTATTCGACGAAGGTTCCGCCGTATGTTGTTCCTACCCTCAGTCAGTTTCGAAACATATGCTGCAGCCGGGCAGTTTTGATTTTGCAAGCCGAAGTTGGTTTTTTTTCGAAATATTGAGACAATATTATTTGTGCGTAAAAAGGGCTGTGCGAAAATTAATCTTGGCTAGTGAAATCTGAATTTATTCTAAATCTAAATTTATTTGCCATTTAATTTATTTCTGAATGGAGGTAGAGTAAGGTTGCTCAAGTCGTACCAGTGCTTAAGTCGTACCACTTGAATTTTGAACGAACTACGGCGACAATAGCTCATACAACAGCAACCAAATATATGTAATATGTATTTTATGGGCTCCTTTCTTAAGCAAAAACACAAGGTTGATTCGTCTAAAAATATAGAGTTTTATTGTTAATAACATAATAAACTAGTAGGGCCTACTGCTATTAATGTTTTTTATTTGGTGTGTGACTCTCCAAGAGTCACACAAAGAACTTCCCGATTTTCTTCTACTCCTTCGCCAACATCGCTAACATCGTTTTTTTTTTGTTCTTTCATCGATATTCTCCCAAAATGTATTCTTGGGAATAGAGATGATAAATTCACTCTTGCATTGGAATAACTTTCGATTATTCCAAGCGGTAACATTAGCATCAGTTAAAAAAAAAAATTTTTTTTAAATCTAAAAAAAAAAATTAAGAAAAAAATTTTTTATGTAATTGCGTTTGGTTCTTTGGTGGAAAATGTTCGTCCTCCCTTGTAAATTGAATTGTAGAATCAACTCTTTTCGAAAAAAAAGTAAAAATCTAAAAAACTACTTGACCAATATGGACCAAAATCTAATCAGCTCTAAGTTACGACGGGGCACATCGATTGCATCATTCATCATCCTGATCGCGTTGTTACTTTTTTTGAAAACGTTAACGAAAAATTTGATTACATAGAAACGGCCATACGCACACACACACACACACACACACACATACGAACATTTTGATAAAAATAGTCTAAAATGACTCCAATGACCATGAAACGTGAAGATCTACTAAAAAATCGATTTTCGATTTTCGGGGTAATTACAATAACTTCCCTATAAAATCGGGAAGTTAATAATTGTACATACATACTTCCCACGTGCTACACTAACCTAAAAAATTGCTAATTTCTGTATTCCTTGATCGAACCGGTAGCGCCGAAATCATTTGTGCATAAACTAACCTAAAAATGTAGAGAATCAACAATTAAATGTTTGTGCTTCCCTATATTCTCTCAACACAAGATCTCCTTTACAGAACCCTGCACTTGTAGATTCTGTACTTAAAGGATTTATTAATTGGTTTCTCACGAATTATCAAGATATTAATTTTTTAATGAATCACTGGGACTGTCACTCTGTCTGTCTGAATCTCTGTTTACTTTTATCTTCTGAAATCCTGCCCTCTCTCGGGCATCTATGTACATACCTCACCAACCAAGTTGCTTTACGTATTATTGTCTGCCATAAACTCAAAAAAGTCTGTCATCAAGTAAGATAATTTCGATTTTCTTCTAATTTTCTGCATATGTTTGGTAGCTAGTCTTGCAAGTAAATTATTGATAAGATTATGCTCCTCATCAAATATAAATTCAGTAGAATTTACATAATCGTTTGGTCGAAACGAAATCGTATTAATTTTATTCAATGTTAGGTTATGTTTACTTTCTTAAATTTAACTTGTGCCGTGTCGTACTACCTCGTCAGTCGAAATAACGTCAACGCAGAATAAAGAAAACATAAAAAA
The DNA here is from genome assembly GCA_933228785.1 of Lasioglossum pauxillum. Taxonomy (NCBI): domain Eukaryota; kingdom Metazoa; phylum Arthropoda; class Insecta; order Hymenoptera; family Halictidae; genus Lasioglossum; species Lasioglossum pauxillum. The sequence continues at coordinate 38,178,232 of OW121706.1, forward strand.
TGCGGCAAATAAAAGAAACAGCAATTCATAAAAAGGAATTGGCATTAAAAATTAAAAAGAAGAAAAGCGATTGGTGTTGCTTTATTTGTGGAGAAGATCGGGAGGAAAACATGATTCAATGCTTGAAATGCAAATCATGGGTGCACGATGTATGCGCTGGAGTTGACAAAAGAACAAAAAAATTTGTGTGTGATGTTTGTACTAACTGAATACCTATGTGTCATGTAAACAGATTAATAAAAAATACGTTTTAATTATTATTGTTGCTTCATTGAATTCTTAGGTACGATTTAGGCTATACGACTTAGGAAACCGACTTTAGTCGTACCGATGTAAGTTTTTAGAGATTTAGTTTATTTTGAAAGCATATAGATTTTCTAATTTCGTTATAATAAATAACAACAATGTTAACACTAGTTTTGAATAACACATTTAATTTCTATTTATTCGACAAATCCTAGGTTTTACACGGTTTGTTTCTTAAGGGGTAGGACTTGAGCAACCTTACCCCAATTATTAAAAATACAGTTGTATTTATACAAAAAAGAAAACTGCATTTCAAGGGATCATTTCGCGGCCGAGTTTTTGCAAAAGCGATGATCGTTTGGGAACCATAAGCCTCGGCGAGGGATTTCACGAAACGATTTAACCGCGGTTTTAACAAAATCTTTCTGTTCATTGCAGGTCGGGTTGCTTTATTCCCATGCGCGTGTGTGCGTACCCGGGCATCAGTATTCGACCTACTATTGGGGTCACATGTAAATATGACTTCAGGATTGGAACAGAATATCTCCACTCCTCTGCCTCGCTCGCATCGTTACGTGCGCGATAAATTCAACCGCGGAGGCCAAGGAATTCCTGGTTTTTCATCCCTGGTAGCACTGGCAGTGTCCTCTGTTTAAACCAGCCACCGAATTCCGACACCCGGGGAGGCCACCGAGAAAAAGAAACGGCAAAAAATTTGTTCAAAGTGTTTCGTCGCGTATCCAGCGCGTTGAAGATTTCATTAATGCTTTCTGGTTCGCGCGCGCAGCTCTGTTCACCGATGCGCGTAAACTTATTCTCCCGAGCCGCGTGTCGCTGTCATCGTTTCGGTGTCGCACCTCGAGAAGTCTGAAAAAATCCTTGACACATTTCACTGATAATTAAATCTACGAATGCGGCCCGCGATTCGCCGAAACATGAGCTCGTCATCAGTCTGACCCAATACTGCAAAAAGTTAAACATACGAATAAAGAAGTGCAAGGAAAAAGCCGTATTTATTTGTAAAAAACCGCAAGACGCACGGATAACCAATCGTTGACAGACGTGTTTCTCGCGGGCGCTCGTTTCGATCTGCCTTCTTTTTACAATTCGTTGGCGATTGTAATTTTACAATTCTTCTGTTCTTTGCGATTTCCTATTTTATAAATTTAATCATATACAGGGTGAGGCGCAAATTAGTCCCCACGATTTTTTAGCCTCTTCGGATGGTCGGACAGAAAAATGTTTCTTACCAAAGTTAATCAGTATTTAACCGACAAAAAATTGCAATTTTTTAAAATAAAAAAAAATCTATTTTCAACAAAAAAATCAAGGTCGCTGTCATATCTTTTAATGGTACTGGGTATGTTTAACTTCATAATATTGTAGGCGACGTCAAAACGAATTCAACGACCTACTATACGATGGCTTTCAGATGACTTTGAAAGAAAATATCGCCATGAATCAATTGCCAGAATATTTGAAGTATTTCGGCGGTACGTAATAGCAACGCCTCGCATTTAGAGATAAACAAATGAACGCAAACATTGTCAATGCTCATTTCCTCAAAAAATTAAAAAAATTTTTTTTTTATTTTCCGTATAAATTTGGTTTTTTGTGAGTTAAGTTCTGAAGCAATTCTGAAGAAGTTTGGCCCGAAATACTTCAAATATTCTGGCAATTGATTTATGGCGATATTTTCTTTCAAGGTCATCTGAAAGTCATCGTATAGTAGGTCGTTGAATTCGTTTTGACGTCTCCTACAATATTATGAAGTTAAACATACCCAGTACCATTAAAAGATATGACAGCGACCTTGATTTTTTTGTTGAAAATAGATTTTTTTCTATTTTAAAAAATTGCAATTTCTTGTCGGTTAAATACTGATTAACTTTGGTAAGAAACATTTTTCTGTCCGACCATCCGAAGGGGCTGAAAAATCGTGGGGACTAATTTGCGCCTCACTCTGTATAGGGCTGCCTATCAACACGCATACATCCGTACTCCAACCCTATAGAAGATACCATGACGATCGCCAAGAAACTTTCGCTCAGGGGACCTTTTCAACTTTTCAAGTTTTCTGAATGTAATATTATACGATTCGACGGAAAAATGATAACTTTAGGTTCTAGTGCGAGGAATCCAATATTAATTATGATTAAAATACTATTGGGAGAAGTAATATTAAGAATTTAATTAAATATTTTAAAATGGTACTCTTTCATAGGGAAATTTAATATAATTATCGGGGAGTAATTATAATTATAATACTGGGTTTCCAGACGTAACCTAACGAAATTAATGTGAACACTCTATGTCATTTTGTAACATAACCATTTATTGCGTTATAATTATTAGACTGCGGATCTGTATGCAAAATAAAAATGTCTTACATTGATTGTGGGAAGCAGGAATAACATAAGAATTGATTTCATCCCTTAACGACTTTGTTACATTAAAAGCAACATTATCTTTCACTGTAACAGTTCTCTGAATCTCGATCGACAATTGTTTACACTACAATTAATGTTATCGGCGCACTGGTTCGATCAATTGGAAAATAAGCAAATTTGCAAAAATATCACATGAAATTTAATTCAACGTTTCGGTCTCAATTTAGACCATTTTCAAGAATAGAAAATTTCAGTATTGCGTCTGTAAGAATTAATCAAAGACATTTTTAAATGGTTAGGCAAACGTGTTTTATTTTCACCCGCCAACGATCTCCATCGCGATATAATTGAATCGATCGACACAAAGATTGATGACTTTATATTTTTGAAAATTCTAAAAGATAGCTCGACGCTTTAGTTCTCATATTTGTGACCATAATTATGAAAGTGGTCCGAGTCACATATTTCTTGTTTCGAGATATTTAAAGGATAAGGATATTAACACTAAATGAATTCCATATAATGTTGAACTACAATTAATGTTATCGGCGCACTGGTTCGATCAATTGGAAAATAAGCAAATTTGCAAAAATATCACATGAAATTTAATTCAATGTTTCGGTCTCAATTTAGACCATTTTCAAGAATAGAAAATTTTAGTATTGCGTCTGTAAGAATTAAACATAGACATTTTTAAATGGTTAGCCTAACGTGTTTTCACACAAGCAGAAAGTAAAAAAGGTATTTGAACTCAAAAAGTGTGTAAAAACTCACATGCTTATAAATGTATTAATTTAAATCCTTAAAGGTTACGGAACAACATGTTGGTTCCATGCCGGTGACATGCGGACTGAGTAAACCGTGAAGATTTGAACTGAAAACGAATCGAAGAACAAAGATGAATGTGGGAATACACACAATTTACAAAATACCACACTATTTAAAAGACCTTTTCCCTAACATCAAAGACAAAGTTCCGTTATTAAAATGTTGTAATGTTGTATATTCAATACCATGCAAAGGGTGTAACCAATCTTACATTGGACAAACATGTAGACATGTGGAAAATAGAATCAGAGAACACAAACGTAATATCTTTTCGCCACCAACGCAACATACTGCTTTGACGAGACACTCACTAGAATTTGATCATGCTTTTGACTTTGAGAATATCAGAATAATTGATAAAGAATCTAATTTACTACGTAGAGTTCTATTGGAAACGATTCACATGATTAAACACCAAAGCGTAAATCTTAGGTATGAAACACCTTTGACACATGAATACTACGCAACATGACTGAACTGGTAATGTTTTATGATGAATCACCTTCCAAATAATGTAAATTTTGTTTTTCTGAATAAAAAGCACTCTGAATGTCGATTAATTTAGTACCAGTTTTCATATTGGTATTTCAACAACTGCAATATTGTTTGAGTGAGTTCAAAAGATTCATATTTGCCGCCATTTATCGATTGGCCAATACAGAGATCTTTGTTCTTCGATTCGTTTTCAGTTCAAATCTTCACAGTTTACTCAGTCCGCATGTCACCGGCATGGAACTAACATGTTGTTCCGTAATCTTTAAGAATTTAAATTAATACTTTTATAAGCATGTGAGTTTTTACACACTTTTTGAGTTCAAATCCCTTTTTTACTTTCTGCTTGTGTGAAAACACGTTTGCCTAACCATTTAAAAATGTCTTTGTTTAATTCTTACAGACGCAATACTGAAATTATCTATTCTTAAAAATGGTCTAAATTGAGAACGAAACGTTGAATTCAATTTCATGTGATATTTTTGCAAATTTGCTTATTTTCCAATTGATCGAACCAGTGCGCCGATAACATTAATTGTAGTTCAACATTTTATGGAATTCATTTAGTGTTAATATCCTTTTCCTTTAAATATCTCGAAACAAGAAATATGTGACTCGGACCACTTTCATAATTATGGTCACAAATATGAGAACTAAAGCGTCGAGCTATCTTTTAGAATTTTCAAAAATATAAAGTCATCAATGTTTGTGTCGATCGATTCAATTATATCGCGATGGAGATCGTTGGCGGGTGAAAATAAAACACGTTTGCCTAACCATTTAAAAATGTCTTTGATTAATTCTTACAGACGCAATACTGAAATTATCTATTCTTGAAAATGGTCTAAATTGAGACCGAAACGTTGAATTCAATTTCATGTGATATTTTTGCAAATTTGCTTATTTTCCAATTGATCGAACCAGTGCGCCGATAACATTAATTGTAGTTCAACATTTTATGGAATTCATTTAGTGTTAATATCCTTTTCCTTTAAATATCTCGAAACAAGAAATATGTGACTCGGACCACTTTCATAATTATGGTCACAAATATGAGAACTAAAGCGTCGAGCTATCTTTTAGAATTTTCAAAAATATAAAGCCATCAATCTTTGTGTCGATCGATTCAATTATATCGCGATGGAGATCGTTGGCGGGTGAAAATAAAACACGTTTGCCTAACCATTTAAAAATGTCTTTGATTAATTCTTACAGACGCAATACTGAAATTTTCTATTCTTGAAAATGGTCTAAATTGAGACCGAAACGTTGAATTCAATTTCATGTGATATTTTTGCAAATTTGCTTATTTTCCAATTGATCGAACCAGTGCGCCGATAACATTAATTGTAGTTCAACATTATATGGAATTCATTTAGTGTTAATATCCTTTTCCTTTAAATATCTCGAAACAAGAAATATGTGACTCGGACCACTTTCATAATTATGGTCACAAATATGAGAACTAAAGCGTCGAGCTATCTTTTAGAATTTTCAAAAATATAAAGTCATCAATGTTTGTGTCGATCGATTCAATTATATCGCGATGGAGATCGTTGGCGGGTGAAAATAAAACACGTTTGCCTAACCATTTAAAAATGTCTTTGATTAATTCTTACAGACGCAATACTGAAATTTTCTATTCTTGAAAATGGTCTAAATTGAGACCGAAACGTTGAATTCAATTTCATGTGATATTTTTGCAAATTTGCTTATTTTCCAATTGATCGAACCAGTGCGCCGATAACATTAATTGTAGTTCAACATTTTATGGAATTCATTTAGTGTTAATATCCTTTTCCTTTAAATATCTCGAAACAAGAAATATGTGACTCGGACCACTTTCATAATTATGGTCACAAATATGAGAACTAAAGCGTCGAGCTATCTTTTAGAATTTTCAAAAATATAAAGTCATCAATCTTTGTGTCGATCGATTCAATTATATCGCGATGGAGATCGTTGGCGGGTGAAAATAAAACACGTTTGCCTAACCATTTAAAAATGTCTTTGATTAATTCTTACAGACGCAATACTGAAATTTTCTATTCTTGAAAATGGTCTAAATTGAGACCGAAACGTTGAATTCAATTTCATGTGATATTTTTGCAAATTTGCTTATTTTCCAATTGATCGAACCAGTGCGCCGATAACATTAATTGTAGTTCAACATTTTATGGAATTCATTTAGTGTTAATATCCTTTTCCTTTAAATATCTCGAAACAAGAAATATGTGACTCGGACCACTTTCATAATTATGGTCACAAATATGAGAACTAAAGCGTCGAGCTATCTTTTAGAATTTTCAAAAATATAAAGTCATCAATCTTTGTGTCGATCGATTCAATTATATCGCGATGGAGATCGTTGGCGGGTGAAAATAAAACACGTTTGCCTAACCATTTAAAAATGTCTTTGATTAATTCTTACAGACGCAATACTGAAATTTTCTATTCTTGAAAATGGTCTAAATTGAGACCGAAACGTTGAATTCAATTTCATGTGATATTTTTGCAAATTTGCTTATTTTCCAATTGATCGAACCAGTGCGCCGATAACATTAATTGTAGTTCAACATTATATGGAATTCATTTAGTGTTAATATCCTTTTCCTTTAAATATCTCGAAACAAGAAATATGTGACTCGGACCACTTTCATAATTATGGTCACAAATATGAGAACTAAAGCGTCGAGCTATCTTTTAGAATTTTCAAAAATATAAAGTCATCAATGTTTGTGTCGATCGATTCAATTATATCGCGATGGAGATCGTTGGCGGGTGAAAATAAAACACGTTTGCCTAACCATTTAAAAATGTCTTTGATTAATTCTTACAGACGCAATACTGAAATTATCTATTCTTGAAAATGGTCTAAATTGAGACCGAAACGTTGAATTCAATTTCATGTGATATTTTTGCAAATTTGCTTATTTTCCAATTGATCGAACCAGTGCGCCGATAACATTAATTGTAGTTCAACATTTTATGGAATTCATTTAGTGTTAATATCCTTTTCCTTTAAATATCTCGAAACAAGAAATATGTGACTCGGACCACTTTCATAATTATGGTCACAAATATGAGAACTAAAGCGTCGAGCTATCTTTTAGAATTTTCAAAAATATAAAGTCATCAATCTTTGTGTCGATCGATTCAATTATATCGCGATGGAGATCGTTGGCGGGTGAAAATAAAACACGTTTGCCTAACCATTTAAAAATGTCTTTGATTAATTCTTACAGACGCAATACTGAAATTTTCTATTCTTGAAAATGGTCTAAATTGAGACCGAAACGTTGAATTCAATTTCATGTGATATTTTTGCAAATTTGCTTATTTTCCAATTGATCGAACCAGTGCGCCGATAACATTAATTGTAGTTCAACATTTTATGGAATTCATTTAGTGTTAATATCCTTTTCCTTTAAATATCTCGAAACAAGAAATATGTGACTCGGACCACTTTCATAATTATGGTCACAAATATGAGAACTAAAGCGTCGAGCTATCTTTTAGAATTTTCAAAAATATAAAGTCATCAATCTTTGTGTCGATCGATTCAATTATATCGCGATGGAGATCGTTGGCGGGTGAAAATAAAACACGTTTGCCTAACCATTTAAAAATGTCTTTGATTAATTCTTACAGACGCAATACTGAAATTTTCTATTCTTGAAAATGGTCTAAATTGAGACCGAAACGTTGAATTCAATTTCATGTGATATTTTTGCAAATTTGCTTATTTTCCAATTGATCGAACCAGTGCGCCGATAACATTAATTGTAGTTCAACATTATATGGAATTCATTTAGTGTTAATATCCTTTTCCTTTAAATATCTCGAAACAAGAAATATGTGACTCGGACCACTTTCATAATTATGGTCACAAATATGAGAACTAAAGCGTCGAGCTATCTTTTAGAATTTTCAAAAATATAAAGTCATCAATGTTTGTGTCGATCGATTCAATTATATCGCGATGGAGATCGTTGGCGGGTGAAAATAAAACACGTTTGCCTAACCATTTAAAAATGTCTTTGATTAATTCTTACAGACGCAATACTGAAATTTTCTATTCTTGAAAATGGTCTAAATTGAGACCGAAACGTTGAATTCAATTTCATGTGATATTTTTGCAAATTTGCTTATTCTCCAATTGATCGAACCAGTGCGCCGATAACATTAATTGTAGTTCAACATTATATGGAATTCATTTAGTGTTAATATCCTTTTCCTTTAAATATCTCGAAACAAGAAATATGTGACTCGGACCACTTTCATAATTATGGTCACAAATATGAGAACTAAAGCGTCGAGCTATCTTTTAGAATTTTCAAAAATATAAAGTCATCAATGTTTGTGTCGATCGATTCAATTATATCGCGATGGAGATCGTTGGCGGGTGAAAATAAAACACGTTTGCCTAACCATTTAAAAATGTCTTTGATTAATTCTTACAGACGCAATACTGAAATTATCTATTCTTGAAAATGGTCTAAATTGAGACCGAAACGTTGAATTCAATTTCATGTGATATTTTTGCAAATTTGCTTATTTTCCAATTGATCGAACCAGTGCGCCGATAACATTAATTGTAGTTCAACATTTTATGGAATTCATTTAGTGTTAATATCCTTTTCCTTTAAATATCTCGAAACAAGAAATATGTGACTCGGACCACTTTCATAATTATGGTCACAAATATGAGAACTAAAGCGTCGAGCTATCTTTTAGAATTTTCAAAAATATAAAGTCATCAATCTTTGTGTCGATCGATTCAATTATATCGCGATGGAGATCGTTGGCGGGTGAAAATAAAACACGTTTGCCTAACCATTTAAAAATGTCTTTGATTAATTCTTACAGACGCAATACTGAAATTTTCTATTCTTGAAAATGGTCTAAATTGAGACCGAAACGTTGAATTCAATTTCATGTGATATTTTTGCAAATTTGCTTATTTTCCAATTGATCGAACCAGTGCGCCGATAACATTAATTGTAGTTCAACATTTTATGGAATTCATTTAGTGTTAATATCCTTTTCCTTTAAATATCTCGAAACAAGAAATATGTGACTCGGACCACTTTCATAATTATGGTCACAAATATGAGAACTAAAGCGTCGAGCTATCTTTTAGAATTTTCAAAAATATAAAGTCATCAATCTTTGTGTCGATCGATTCAATTATATCGCGATGGAGATCGTTGGCGGGTGAAAATAAAACACGTTTGCCTAACCATTTAAAAATGTCTTTGATTAATTCTTACAGACGCAATACTGAAATTTTCTATTCTTGAAAATGGTCTAAATTGAGACCGAAACGTTGAATTCAATTTCATGTGATATTTTTGCAAATTTGCTTATTTTCCAATTGATCGAACCAGTGCGCCGATAACATTAATTGTAGTTCAACATTATATGGAATTCATTTAGTGTTAATATCCTTTTCCTTTAAATATCTCGAAACAAGAAATATGTGACTCGGACCACTTTCATAATTATGGTCACAAATATGAGAACTAAAGCGTCGAGCTATCTTTTAGAATTTTCAAAAATATAAAGTCATCAATGTTTGTGTCGATCGATTCAATTATATCGCGATGGAGATCGTTGGCGGGTGAAAATAAAACACGTTTGCCTAACCATTTAAAAATGTCTTTGATTAATTCTTACAGACGCAATACTGAAATTTTCTATTCTTGAAAATGGTCTAAATTGAGACCGAAACGTTGAATTCAATTTCATGTGATATTTTTGCAAATTTGCTTATTCTCCAATTGATCGAACCAGTGCGCCGATAACATTAATTGTAGTTCAACATTATATGGAATTCATTTAGTGTTAATATCCTTTTCCTTTAAATATCTCGAAACAAGAAATATGTGACTCGGACCACTTTCATAATTATGGTCACAAATATGAGAACTAAAGCGTCGAGCTATCTTTTAGAATTTTCAAAAATATAAAGTCATCAATGTTTGTGTCGATCGATTCAATTATATCGCGATGGAGATCGTTGGCGGGTGAAAATAAAACACGTTTGCCTAACCATTTAAAAATGTCTTTGATTAATTCTTACAGACGCAATACTGAAATTATCTATTCTTGAAAATGGTCTAAATTGAGACCGAAACGTTGAATTCAATTTTATGTGATATTTTTGCAAATTTGCTTATTTTCCAATTGATCGAACCAGTGCGCCGATAACATTAATTGTAGTTCAACATTTTATGGAATTCATTTAGTGTTAATATCCTTTTCCTTTAAATATCTCGAAACAAGAAATATGTGACTCGGACCACTTTCATAATTATGGTCACAAATATGAGAACTAAAGCGTCGAGCTATCTTTTAGAATTTTCAAAAATATAAAGTCATCAATCTTTGTGTCGATCGATTCAATTATATCGCGATGGAGATCGTTGGCGGGTGAAAATAAAACACGTTTGCCTAACCATTTAAAAATGTCTTTGATTAATTCTTACAGACGCAATACTGAAATTTTCTATTCTTGAAAATGGTCTAAATTGAGACCGAAACGTTGAATTCAATTTCATGTGATATTTTTGCAAATTTGCTTATTTTCCAATTGATCGAACCAGTGCGCCGATAACATTAATTGTAGTTCAACATTATATGGAATTCATTTAGTGTTAATATCCTTTTCCTTTAAATATCTCGAAACAAGAAATATGTGACTCGGACCACTTTCATAATTATGGTCACAAATATGAGAACTAAAGCGTCGAGCTATCTTTTAGAATTTTCAAAAATATAAAGTCATCAATGTTTGTGTCGATCGATTCAATTATATCGCGATGGAGATCGTTGGCGGGTGAAAATAAAACACGTTTGCCTAACCATTTAAAAATGTCTTTGATTAATTCTTACAGACGCAATACTGAAATTATCTATTCTTGAAAATGGTCTAAATTGAGACCGAAACGTTGAATTCAATTTCATGTGATATTTTTGCAAATTTGCTTATTTTCCAATTGATCGAACCAGTGCGCCGATAACATTAATTGTAGTTCAACATTTTATGGAATTCATTTAGTGTTAATATCCTTTTCCTTTAAATATCTCGAAACAAGAAATATGTGACTCGGACCACTTTCATAATTATGGTCACAAATATGAGAACTAAAGCGTCGAGCTATCTTTTAGAATTTTCAAAAATATAAAGTCATCAATCTTTGTGTCGATCGATTCAATTATATCGCGATGGAGATCGTTGGCGGGTGAAAATAAAACACGTTTGCCTAACCATTTAAAAATGTCTTTGATTAATTCTTACAGACGCAATACTGAAATTTTCTATTCTTGAAAATGGTCTAAATTGAGACCGAAACGTTGAATTCAATTTCATGTGATATTTTTGCAAATTTGCTTATTTTCCAATTGATCGAACCAGTGCGCCGATAACATTAATTGTAGTTCAACATTATATGGAATTCATTTAGTGTTAATATCCTTTTCCTTTAAATATCTCGAAACAAGAAATATGTGACTCGGACCACTTTCATAATTATGGTCACAAATATGAGAACTAAAGCGTCGAGCTATCTTTTAGAATTTTCAAAAATATAAAGTCATCAATGTTTGTGTCGATCGATTCAATTATATCGCGATGGAGATCGTTGGCGGGTGAAAATAAAACACGTTTGCCTAACCATTTAAAAATGTCTTTGATTAATTCTTACAGACGCAATACTGAAATTATCTATTCTTGAAAATGGTCTAAATTGAGACCGAAACGTTGAATTCAATTTCATGTGATATTTTTGCAAATTTGCTTATTCTCCAATTGATCGAACCAGTGCGCCGATAACATTAATTGTAGTTCAACATTATATGGAATTCATTTAGTGTTAATATCCTTTTCCTTTAAATATCTCGAAACAAGAAATATGTGACTCGGACCACTTTCATAATTATGGTCACAAATATGAGAACTAAAGCGTCGAGCTATCTTTTAGAATTTTCAAAAATATAAAGTCATCAATCTTTGTGTCGATCGATTCAATTATATCGCGATGGAGATCGTTGGCGGGTGAAAATAAAACACGTTTGCCTAACCATTTAAAAATGTCTTTGTTTAATTCTTACAGACGCAATACTGAAATTATCTATTCTTGAAAATGGTCTAAATTGAGACCGAAACGTTGAATTAAATTTCATGTGATATTTTTGCAAATTTGCTTATTCTCCAATTGATCGAACCAGTGCGCCGATAACATTAATTGTAGGATTATGTTTCACTGTTTTATATTTCGCCCAACCAATTTCTTCATAAATGCATAAAGATCCGCAGTCCAATAATTATAATTAATTGAATTATCATAATTTTTTCGTCGAATTGTATAATGTCACATTCACGAAAGCTAAAAAATTTTGGTCCCCTCCGCCGTAACAAAAATTACAACGGCGGGATACGTGGAAAAATTAATTGACGCCCCGGTATGTAAATAGAAGCAGGTAAAACGCGTTTGACGGGGCGCTGTTCATGCAAATTAAACCGATGCGATGCGTCTCCGCTATTCATTGGACTAGCTGGCATGATGCGCTCGTCAGAATATTCTTCGATAAGTTATGCGCGGTGATATCGACATTGTTCACGCGGTAGCACCTTTGGAGGATGTTTGGATGGAGGTTAACTACCATTCGTATTAACAGCTAGTCTGAGCGTGGCTCTAATCGAGTTAAAACGTGATTACCAGGCTCGGTAACGGTATGATAACCTTCGTCATATTCTATTCAAATGAACGCCGCGGCGCGGCGCTCGCCTACTTCACAACATGTACACGCAGCACAATATGATTATATTCCAACTTCTGCATTACGGAATGATGAATTCCGCAGCTCTAGCCGCAAAGATTGCTTGCCGCGGGATCGTTACAACATAAATTTTATTCGCGATCGTGATTCATGAAGTTGGGCTGTATCACTGGTTTTGATGTCTCTTATATTATTCAACGACACAGCTTCGCTGCGAAATGATCGAGCAACTTTTAATTCCTGTTGTCAGCTTCTGCTTAAGAGAAGGATTCACTGTTTAAGATTGCCAAGCAATAATGTACACAGGATGACACGAATTTGTCGAATAAAGTAAACTGTTTGGAATTAATTTCTAAGAAATGGATCGCCGCTAATATAATTTATTTCACTTGTGCAGCTCTGAAATAGAATTGTTAGTGAACACGTGGACGTTGCCCGTAGTTAAAGTACGGTTTAATGATCCTAGAGGAGCGCAACAGGGAGCCAACATGCGTATATGTATAGCGATGCATTTTATGTACATATAGTAATATATTTGTATGATTCATCCGCGGCTCGCGTAGCAGGTAAAAAATAGGACAAATTCATAGATAGCTCCACCCTATATAAACGAGCAAGTGCAACAGATTTCCCGTGACGTATATTTGGCCGGTTTGAAAAAAAAGAGAATAACAGGCGAAGGATAATACTAACAACATGGACGCGAACTAAACCGCAACATGTATAGGAAAGCTGAAAACAGAAACAATGAATCATACACCGCATCAATATTTCGTGGTGGATTTATACGTCGAAATTCCTGGATTACTCTTTTGAGAAAGCTTTTACCACTTTAATGCAACAGTCGTGCTAGCATTAATGAAAAAATGTTGCCGAATCCGGTGATCCATGATTTACGATTGAAAACTTGTTCCCGGTGATTTTTCGTTTCTGATAAAATAATTATGTCGGACGTATGAAGGGTTGGGGCGATCGACTCAACATTATACGTACATTTTGAACATTATAGATGAACAACTGTTTCTTGTTTTAAAGAGTGAAGCGAAAAGACGCTTCCAAATATTAATTTATTAATTTCGACGAAAGGAGCAAAGGTTTTAAGACGATGCATTTGAGGATATGTTTATCAGCGGGTCTTCCTTTGAGCCTTCTCTTCTTCATCTTCTATGACACACGTACCGAGAAGTAAATTATTGCTCCGACATGCTCGCCGTGTGTACGCAGATATCAAATATCAGGGAAAGTACTGCAAAATTCTTGGCGAGTTATTAAACGTCAAAGAAAAAACACGGAACGTGTAAAAAAGAGGGGAAGCATAAAAAAATGATGGAACATCTGATATATAGAAATCGTTGATCAAAGACCGTCACCGGTTTCCCGCTAATGACCGGTGCGACATGGAAAACGTTTGACTTTAATAAAAAGTACCAGCGTGTTTTTTTTTTCTCGAACTCAATACCTTGCCGGTTTACGTCGAGCTCCGGTAGACATAAGAATTACTAACAATTTCTGCAGCGTTGTAGTAATCCCAGCGGCTCCTTTCAACGTCACGACTTTAGTCAGACTTTTTCATTCATTTAATTACAGTTTTGCCAAGAAGTAATTAGAGTAATTTCATATATACGGAATTAAAGAGAAACGAGAGACAAACGTTCTGCTTCGCCGGAGAGTGTACACTCGATATTAAAAAATGTATCTTCGTAATGTTTGCTTCGCGATCAACTTGCTAATACAATGTCGGACAAAATGATTTGGACTCGATCTGTTTCGGAAATGTGTTTGGATAATGTGTCGTGAATTTGTAGTAGTAAACCTTCCGGAACTTTTACTTTCTTATGGAACGTTCATCCGTGCAAATTGAAAAGATACATTGTCCCCGCGGGTGGCTCCGATAACCGCATCCCCCTCAGCGACTCACTAAAACCGAAGAGACCGCAAACGTTTCTCTTGACCCCGAATCCTGACCGGCGCCACAAATTAGGAAGGTTCAATCCCGACATTAGGATTACGTTTCGCCGGTGAACGAGCATTTCAGAATCACAGGAGAGAGCGGAAGGGTTGCCGTTTATGCGGGGGTGAGGCAGCGTCGTGGGGTGGGCGTGCAGGAGGGCGTGCGAGTGTACGCGTCGCACTTTGAGCGACTTCAAAAGCACGTGTGAGTTTTATTTAAAAAAAAAAGGAGGTGGAATGAAAGACAGAGAGAGAGAGACAGAGTGAACTTGCTCGCAAGAAGGAGAGCGAAACTGAAAGAGAGAAAGAAAGAGAGGAATGAAAGGTGGATGAGGAGAGGATGAAGGCAAAGAAAAAGCGGAAGAAGCGAGGACGACCAACGTTGAAGAAGGACGAAATGTTGGCGGGAGGCAAAAAGAGAAAGAGAGAAAGAGGGGAGAGGTGAGGGGGGAGGGGAATCGCGGAAAAAGCCGTGAACGAGCTAGCTGGCGCGGGGCTGCGTGACACGATATGAGGCTAGGGGTCGGCGCTTTGACTTTGACGTGCAATTAAAAGTGCATTTTCCGCTCAACAGACGTTTCGCGGATTCGAAGTACCTTGGAAAACGTTTACCCGAACGGCCAACGGGTAAGTCATAAGCTCCGTGAAAAATTTTCGCAGACGGTTCGACGTGTGCGCGCACCTGTGGCGATTTCATAGGTACGCAGGCGGCGGCGGCGGCTGACTCGCGCGGCGCTGAGCGTCGCTGAGCGTCGCTCGGAGCGCGAGAGAGCGAGTTTGCTCCGTCGAAGAGGAAAAAGAGTCGTTGGGGACTCGCTCGGGAGAAGGAAAACGGAAAGGTGAAGGGGTTGCTGGCAAAAGAAGAGGTGAAAAGGGCGTCGACGAGAAGGAGGAGGAGGACGGCGCAAGGAGAGGGTGTGTGTGGGAGGGCGCGGGAGAACCTGAGGGAGGAGGAAGAGGTGGAGTGGCAGGAGGAGAGGACGAAGAAACGCACTTGCCTTTGATATTTATTCTCGCGCGCGTGGCTGGCCTAAATAAGCACCTTTCCGCGGGAAACGCTCTCGCGCAAAGCACGAAAACCGCCGAGAAAGATTTTTATTTTGCACCCTCTCTTCGCGTTCACCCTTCACGCTAGCCCTACCCTCCCCTTTCTTTCTCTCTGTCCTTCTTACGCCTCCTTCTTCTCCTACCTTCTCCTGTCGTCTACTTTTTGTTCGAACGTGTAAAGGGAGTTCGATGCGTCTACGGCACTTTCGCGACTCCCGCCAACAGCCAGGACTCGTTTAGCATTGCTCTTTACGCGGCCCGCAATTTTTTCACCTCCCTCCCTCCCTCTCTCTCTCTTTCTCTCTTCTTTGCTATCGACGCGCTCGCGGCCTTCTTTGTTACGGATTTCTGTAATGATCGTTTTAACGGGGTAGCTCGCGCGTGGTTCGCGCCTTTGTTTTCGACAGGTCTGGCCGGGCGTTTATTTGGTTTTTCCGACGATGCTTTTACGAGGCAATTCTACAACAAAGAATAACGTATGCACGCTTTATTTGCCGGCGCTTTTCTTTGTCGACGACGAGGCGAGGCCAGCCGTCGACGCCAAGCTGTTCTACAAGCTTTGCTGCTCTTTTCTCTCGCACTCTCTCCCTTTTTCTCTCTTCTGATTTCGCGGGAAACCCGCGAACACGGAACGATTAATGTTCATTCTTCCGCGTGGCCGAACTCTTCCTCGAACGCGCGATGCTAACTGCCAGATTTCTCGCCGGAGGTGGAATCATAATTTCGTCTGTTTGTCGAGAGCGAGCTCGATCAATTGTACGTACTGAATTAAAATGCCCTGGCGACGTTTATAATGACGAACGATAAGGGAAGCTACACTTTTTAAAAACATATTCTTCCTCCAAGATGCTGGAACAATTAATCTGAAACGCTTACATTTATCGAATGATTTCACGTTACCTCGTGGATTACAGAAAGCTCGTGCGAATGCTGTTCTCGTAGAATGAAATCGCAGCCATTTTGCGATAAGTATTCGAACGGGAAAGTATTGATTGCCGTTCGAACCGATTCAGAAGACGGAATTATTGAAAGACTCCCACACGAATTTATTGATCAATTAAAGCGTATCTTGAATGGACTCAGCATTGAATGCGAACGATTGAAAGCCAGATCCCACTATATTTCATAGAATGATCGATATTTAGATTTCTGATTCGATTGTATATCGCCGAGGTGTGCGAGACTGATCCGTAGTTTTCACCACTACTTCAATCTGCTCGGATATATTCAGATCGGACTGATAACACTGGAACTACCGAGCTGGAAACAAGACCGATGCGTATTCCTTTGTAATAATAACTGGATTAATATACTTGAATAAAGAAGTTCTTCGGATAGATTGTTATGCGTGAATTCTGAGGACATAACTTTTACTTAAAATTTCGTATTGTTTCTGTTCTACGAGTTAATTTCTGTATCACGGCTGAGAGAAACGTTAATAATCCCACTTTACTACTTGATGCGAACGTGTAACGTTATTTACAAGCACAGTGGAAAGTCACGTTTCACTGATTTTCGATTAAACTAACTGTCCCTTATTAAATAAGCTCTTTTGTGTCGGGTGTACGGTAGGGGAACGAGAAATTGGCGCATTGTCTGTTTCCGTTAATTGAGTGTTTCTTTGAAGTCTTAATAGAAGGACAGAATAATGGATTGACGGAGACTGCCTGCAGCTATTTTATAAAAACCTGTGTAGCTCGAAAATGATACAGCTTTGCCACACGGACGTGCCAGCGCGTACACAATAGTATGTAACAAACAATTTAGATACGATCAAAACGTGGATGTTGAAAAAATTAAACAACATTCCAAAAATTTTGTTCGCAGAGTCTGCGGACTCAATCTTTCCTTCGTATCGTCATTAATGGACTGCGGATCTTTATGCAAAATAAAAACGTTCCGCATTGATTGTGGGAAGATGGAATAAATCAATTTGTTACATTAAAAACGACATTACGATATTCTGAAGTTTTTCT
This sequence comes from Lasioglossum pauxillum, assembly GCA_933228785.1. Taxonomy (NCBI): domain Eukaryota; kingdom Metazoa; phylum Arthropoda; class Insecta; order Hymenoptera; family Halictidae; genus Lasioglossum; species Lasioglossum pauxillum. Next base: position 38,195,945 of record OW121706.1, read on the forward strand.
AATCCTTCACTGTTATACAGGGTGACTTGCAACTTGTACACCTATAATAACTTCCAAAGCATGCGTTGCACGAAAAAATTTTGTATACAGAAGTTGCATGGTATGAAGGAGTACACTATGTAGTGTATTTATTTTTTTTACAGGTGGACACGTAAAGGACATGTGAAGGTAAACTTCATTTTTTTAAATGAAATGAGGTATTTTTTAATACATCAATCGATGCAGCTGGACATTCGTTATAAAAAAGTACTAATCGAAAAATTAGTAGTTCAGGAGATAGTTCAATTTAAATAACTTTAAAATACCATTACTGTCGTGCTAAGATGTTACGCAAGTAAGTAAACACTAACGTCTTAGTACGACAGCAATGGTATTTCAGAGTTATTTAAATTGAAATATTATTAATTCTCTAGTGCGCGGAAATATAATTAATTCTCTAGTGCGCGGAAATATTATTAATTCTCTAGTGCGCGGCCCGCCATTTATAATCCATTGTTCCCGTTCAACTTCGTGCGAATTCCACCGTACATCATTTTACTGTTTTATTTTGGGATCACAGATTGATTGATTGTATTTTTTTATAACGAATGTCCAGCTGCATCGATTGATGTATTAAAAAATACCTCATTCCATTAAAAACTAGAGGGCTATTGTTGCTCGCTCGCTTCGCTCGCTCGCGAGTAGGGTTGTTGTTGCTCGCTCGCTTCGCGAGCTCGCGGGCAGGACTGCTCTTGCGGGAATGTTAGTGGTATGCATGGCTAGTAGGGCCCACAGCTATTAATGTCTTTCATTTTGTGTGTGACTCTCCACGAGCCACACAAAGAACTTCCCGATTCGTTAGTTGCAGTATATTATTATTATTATTTATTAAGTGTACGTTTTAAGAAGATTATACGTTTTCAGGGAAATTCAATAGTTTTCTACTTATCAAAATGTTTGCTATATGACGCATTAAACCAATATCGTATGCTCGTTGCTCGCTTGGTTCCTTGTTATAGCATACTAATGTTGCAAAATAAATTGTCTTAATTAGTTTTTCGCAAACGATACAACTCATCATTATCCGGGTTTGCAGTATTGATCTTGGTTTCTTCGATACTATTAATTTAAATTTTCTCAAAATATATAAACCGCTCAATTTTGAAACTCTGCTCAGTGCTACATACAACATTTGTAAAGTTCGTATTTCTGATGTTTTAAAATCCATACATACTTTCTCGTATGTTTGTCCCTGACTTTTATGAATCGCAATCGCTTCAGCAGGAACCACTGGAAATTGACTACGTGTAATTTGTTATTTTCCTTCACTCGAAATATTTACTTGATTCGATATTTTTTTATTATTGGTGTTAAATTTTGATTTATATTTGCATTTTTCATATAATCACGATAACGAGTTCTTACTTTCACTCCAACCCTGGCCAATTGAAAATCTAACCACAATATAGACGGAATTTTAGTATTTTCTTGAAAAGTAATAAATTTTAATATTCCGCATGCTCCATTAACCAATTCGTCTTCAACGTCAATGTTATTAATTATCATATATTTTATATTAATTTTCAATTTAATCTCAGTTAACAATTCGTTTTGAACTGATTGTTTATTTAAAGATTGTAATATAAATGTTTTTGTACTTTCATCGATATTCTTTGAAAATGTATTCTCGGCGATGATTAACTCACTCTTGCATTGGAATAATTTTCGATTATTGTAAGCGGTTACATTAGCATTAGTTGCATAATTGGAAAAAACATTTTTTTTAATTAAAAAAAAACAAGAAAAAATTTTTTTTTAATTTTAGAAAAAATTTTTTTTTAAATTTTATAAAAAAAAATTTTTTTTTAAATATGTCTAAATATATATATTTAGTTACGTTTACTTCTTCGGTAGATACGCCTTTCGTATAAATTGCAATGTTTAATCAACTCCTTTCGAAAAAAACTAAAAAACTACTTGACCAATATGGACCAAAATCTAATCAGCTCTAAGTTACAGCGAGGCACATCGATTGCATCATTCATCATTCCGATCGCGTTGTTACTTTTTCTGAAAACGTTAACGAAAAATTTGATACCATAGAAACGGACATACGTACACACACACACACACACACACACATACCGACATTTTGATAAAAATAGTCTAAAATGACTCCAATGACCATGAAACGTGAAGATCTGCTAAAAATTCGATTTTCGATTTTCGGGGTAATTACAATAACTTCCCTATAAAATCGGGAAGTTAAAAATGAAGTTTACCATCACATGTCCACACATCGCATACATTGGAAGTTATTATAGGTGTGCAAGTTGCGTGGACCACCCTGTATATTTCACCCAACCAAAATTTCTTCGTAAATGCATAAAGATCCGCAGTCTAGTCAGTAATCAATCTGTGATCCCAAAATAAAACAATAAATTGATGTACGGTGGAATTCGCACGAAGTTGGACGGGAACAATGGATTATAAATGGCGGGCCGCGCACTAGAGAATTAATAACCGTGCTATTAAACACTAAGTATACACGCGTAAGGAGAAGTTCAATGGAGACGGTAAACAGAAGTTCGAAAGCACTCTATTGTCATGATCCGAGTACGGTGCGTGTTTGCGGTTTCGCCGATGAAATAAGAAACCTCTTAACGTGCTGGAGGTTACCGTTTGGTTCGCGGGTGCGGCAGGTGGGCAGGAAGAGGGAATCGTATCGTTTTCTAACGAGCTCGGGGCAACCGGTGTATTTTTGTTTCATTCGTATTCCGCGCGGTTGATTTGCCTCGAGTATGGACCGCAATTTTCCGACGATGCCGCGTGTCCGACGATACTTATGAGACCAATCAGTGACCTACTTCGGAAGATCCGAGTGTAAATTGCTCGAGCCATTTCGAATTACCGACGAAGCCCGTGCACCCACGAGACTTAGCCTTCTAACGACTCTCCGAGCGCCTTTGCTTCGGTAATTTAATAAATAACGATCGTTTAATTGCACATCGATACATAGTGACCGTAACTGATTTCATTCCGGGCGTGAGGGATCGGCTTACCCGCAATCTGTTTAAGTGCACGTTGTACAGATGGGTACCTGGACCGGAAAGTTGGAAAATAGCCGATTTCAAAATTGTACTCAAGTCGGAAAATGTTTACTGTCGACGTAGTTAAAGGTCTGAATAGTAAGGTGTTAGTATTATTACCACGCTTATATTAGCTTGCAGAATTGTCGATGTTGTCGTTGTATGCGTCGAATCTTGTAATCGAATTTTAAACCACTTCCCGGTGAGTTAGAGACTTGAAACTCTAAACATACAGTGGGTGTACAAAGTATTCGTACACCTTTTAAAAACTAATAACTTTTTTAAAATTGTACCAAACGACCTGATTTTTTATAATCAATTAGAAGCATTAGTTTACAAACTGATATGCAAAAAAGATTTTCCAAAAATTACAATTTACAAGGTTGCAGGCTAAAATAAAAAAGGCATTTTTTAAAACTTTTTTATTTGGGTCCTTAATAAAAATTTAAAACATATGTTTTGTAGATCCATGTTCTTTATACACATGTTGGAAATTTCATCGAAATCGATTGACGCAGGAAAAAACAGCAGGCGTCGAAAGATGTACGATTCTGTGGATTTTAAGCAGAATCTGATCAAAAGTCGTGGAAAACTACGATTTTCACCATTTTTAACCACTTGTAGTTCGTGTGTATGTTAAGCGATTTCAATGAAATTTTCAACATGTGTATGACTAACATAGATCTACAAAACATACATTTTAAATTTTCATTAAGGACCCAAATAAAAAAGTTTTCAAAAACGCCTTTTTTATTTTTGCATTTAACCTTGTAAATTATAATTTTTGGAAAATCTTTTTTGTATATCATTTCGTAAACCAATGCTTCTAATTGATTATAATAAATCAGGTTGTTTGGTACAATTATAAAAATGTTATTAGTTTTTAAAAAGTGTACGAATACTTTGTACACCCACTGTAGCTCGGAATTAGATGACAATGCAATATTAAAAAACAAATTTAGAAAGAAACTGTGCGTCTAGGAGAAAAAAAAGATTTAATATTAACCGTCACACCTCGCCGTGCGACGCTCGGTAGTACGTGATCGCGTTCAGCGATCCCCACTCCGCGCGCCAGCGCTCCCTACTCCACTACGCGTTCCCACTCCGACTTATCCCCACTCCACTGACTCACTTCGCACCGAAGGAGCTCAGTCAGTGTGGTGTTCCGTTCATTCAGTTCCATTTCGGACAATTTCGGACTCCATCAAGAGACGACGTCTCTCGGAGTCATCTTCTCATTCTATCTCGCGTATTACTATATCTTGCGTTCCATTTAAAAAAGACTAAAAAGTAGAAAATAAAAAAAGCTTTTTAAAAACCACGCTTATATTAAAATGCACTAAAAAGGAGAAAATTATTTTTTTAGGCATTAGTGACTATAAATAAAAGCATGGAACGACCACGAAGATTACGTCAATATAGTTTAGCGCTGCACGCTTTTCTTTATAGTCACCAATGCCTAAAAAAATTATTTTCTCCTTTTTAGTGCATTTTAATATAAGCGTAGTGTTTGAAAAGTTTTTTCTTATTTGTACACCCGCGAAGTCAAGAGATTTTATAGCACGCTTTGTTCATTCATTAGCGATTTTCAAGTATTTTAAGGAAATTATTTGCGAACGTCATTTTTTCCAGCTTTTCAACGGAAGCATTCCATTACCACGATTATTCAAGGGTTCCCGGTTTCCGATAATCTGAGGAGAAAATGTTTGTATTTTTGTTCCAAAATTGGAACAGTATTTAAACATTTAAAAAAGACGATAACTTATTTAATACTGTACTATACGATTTGAACTTTTTCGGGAAGCTAGAGCAATTAGCTTACTACAGGATGTGAAAAGAAATTTTTTCAAAAATTACAATTGATCGGAATTGTAAAAAAAATACTAAAAGTTGCAATTTACAACTTTTTTATGTGGGCCTATAGTGAAAATTTAAAAAATACGTTTCGTTGATCTGTGTGAATTAAACAAATTCTGATAATTTCGTCAAAATCGGTCGACGTTGCAATGAGCTACAAACGTTTAAAGATGGTAAAAATTGCAGATTTTCACGATTTTCTTTTTCACAATAAATTTAAGGATTCTTACATCTTTCGATGCTTGTCGTTCTTCCCGCATCGATGAAACTTTGACAGTGCAAATAATTGACAACTTTTTCATATATAAAAAAGTATGTAAATAGAAAAAAAGTATAAAAAAATATAAAAAAGTTGTAAAATGCAACTTTTAGTATTCTTTCTACAATTCCGATCAATTGCAATATTTGAAAAAATTTCTTTTCACATCCTGTAGTAAATTAATTGTTCTAGCTTCCCAAAAAAGTTCAATTCGTATGGTACTACAGGGTGTCCCAAAATTCGTGAACTTCCCGAAAGGGGGTGGTTCCTTAGACCATTCCAAGCGACATTTTCCTTTGCAAAAATGTTATCCGCGGCTTTGTGTAGGAGTTATTAACGAAAAACACGGACCAATCAGAGCGCGACTTAGACGTCAGGTGGCACAGTTGGCCCGGCGCGCCAACTGTCTATTGGCCGACTGTGGCAATTCGCGTCTAGGTCGTGCTCTGATTGGTCCGTGTTTTTCGTGAATAACTCCTAAACAAAGCCGCGGATAACATTTTTGCAAAGGAAAATGTTGCTTGAAATGGCCTCAGGAACCTCCCATTTCCGGGATCTTCACGAATTTTGGGACACCCTGTATATTAAAAAAGTTATCGTCTTTTTTAGAGCGTCCGAATATTAATTCTGGTCACTGCATAAAATTTCGAAAAAATTGTTGATTTGTTAAATGTATGACACATACATATATGTGCCCATGATTATGAAAGTCGTCTATTTCTTGTTTCGAGATATTTAAAGGAAAAGGATGAATATCCCGTGTTATATCTAACGGTTCATTTTGGGCAAAATCGTAAAAATTACATTGAATTAATTTTTTCATTGAACTCATCTTTTTTTAATTTTATTGTTCGAATGTAGGCGTGCGCTTATTAAACTCGATATTGGAAGGCGGAAGCGGACTTGTCTGAAGCTATCAAAGTCGCATAGACCGGTCCAGCGAGTTTTTTCATAGGGTTTATTCGCGAGGACGATAAACCTTATTTCCGAAACAACGTAGAAAAAGTTCGAAAGGCAACTTCGTAACGACGTCAGCCGAGTTTTGACGCCCCGCAGTTGGTCGAAGGCGACGGAACGCCTCCCTTCGGAATGGAAAGGTGCCAAAATTTGAATAACAGCGTTTACAGAACTCCTTCGACGGTGTAAAGGCACCTTAGAGAGCAATGGATATTTGTGGTAACAGATACATTATACTTTCACACAGTCCTAAGAAACTTTGCGAGATATTTCCATCGTTTTACTCGTTTTCCACCCTCGATCGAACTTTCGGCCACTATTTCGAGGACTTTCGCAATAATTTATTCTGACCGGGTAGCTATTGATTTTCAGTAACAAGTTGAATTCGTGGCTAACATTACAAAGAGCGGATTCTACCATGTTTGTGTCAAGAACGATGTAAAAATTTAAATGTTCCCATCGCAATCAGTGTGACAGCGAAACTATTTTTAAAATTCAATTCAACAGAGTAGTACAAAATGTAATTTTGAAAATTAATTTGAAATCCGTTCCTAAATCGATCATTGCACAATCTAACAAATGACACGCGTTTAAACAATTTCGTAAACGTTTGAACGAAAATGATGTTGGTGCTATTTTCAGTATTTCCGAATATTCGAACGGGAAGATCGATAAAGCACTCCATTTCTTGCGCAAGAAGAGGAAAGGAGTTCGCGCGAAGGCGAAAACAAGAAAAATGGCAGCCATGACTAACAGAGGGAGCACGTCCATGGTAAGAAGCTTCTGATTTACTGACAAAATTACTATTCCTGAAGCATTCAGTTCTGCATCGCACCTCTGTCTATTCCCCTGGTGTTTTGCAGATACTAAACATCAACCCTTGCGCGTAACAGGGCGCCAGCAGAGGGCAGCTTGACTTTCGTTTGAACGGGAATTCTTTATGGTAGTCGAGTGGCAAGAAAGGGGTTTTAATTTGGCGTCCCTTTAATTCGCTGTTTGTCGGAAGCCTCGAACACGCTAGCAACCCTCGCGTTGTGCCACCCTGTAACTAATTCTATCGAGTGACAGTGTCGGTAAGTTGCAAAAGAATTTCCGATGATACCTTCAATCCGTTCCCATTGAAATCGATTGAGTTAACGCGAGCCTCGCTCGACGCGCGCTGCTAACGAATTTCCTCTTTTACATTATTTTCTTTGATATAAATTCGTTATCCGCATCGTTTATCTTTTTACCTTGGAATCCCAGTCGGCGCGAAATTAATTTTACTTGGTTAATTGTGTTCGTGATTTATTTTATTCCGAATTTTCCTCCGCGCACAGCTTCCGCGAGACATTATCGTTTGTAAACAATGCTTTCGAACAATCGAATCTTTTCCAATTTAACGCATTATCTAAAAATTGATTGGAACTTAATAAGACCGGGTAATGCACTTCGTGCGAGAGCACAGCAAAATTCAGCACCTGAGAATCAAATTATTCTGGAAGCGAAGCTGCGTGATTTCAGAGACACGGTAAAAATTGTGAAAGCAATCAGGCGCTTTCATCAATTGTTGCTGCATGATTCGATAAGCTTTTTATGGTATTTTACTTGTTGGGGAAAATATAGTTTCTGTATTTCTATATTTCACTAGTAGGTATCGCATTACTTTCTAGGGTGAGCTATCGATTCTTTTGTTTCGTTAGAACGGAAAAAGCCAATCCCCGCAGTTGCCGCGTGTAATTAACGTGTGCCTACGCTGTAGTTCTATTAATTCGATAATTTTCCAGTTAATTGAAACTTTCTCGGGAAGTCTATAATTTATGAGAAAGCATTCGCTGCTTTTACCGAACGTTATTGCCAGCTTACTATCTCCGTAATCGGTATTAATTAAGAAGTTCCTAAGCTCCTCGGCGTTCAGTTAATGAATTTCTGATACGCGGAAGCAAGGAGTATACCTTTTTAAAGCGTCCAATGCGAAATTATTCTTGCAATAACTCGCGACAGTTTCTAAAAGAAATCGTCAATTACACTGTCCAACACCAAATTTGTTACCTAATTACTGTTGGGTCCTTCTTATAGAGTTTTTTGTGCTGATTCAAAATCTGTTCTTAATTTTTTCCCTATACGCACAGTTTTTGAGAAACATGACTTTGAAAAAAAAACATATTTTTCAATTTTAAACAAATATTGTGGTGTTATTATAAAAGATATTAAATTGTTCTTTATAGCAAAAGATTCTGTAGACTTTCCCGAATACAGCGATATCCAATATTAATACATTGTGATTGTTTAAACATGTTTAAACAATGATTAAAGACGGAGAGACACCACTTTTGCACCAATTTTTGAGGATATTTTTCAATTTATCCCAAAAAATAAGGGTCCAGCGGAAAATCGAACTAAACCATGCAATAGAGCAGACTTTTATCTTGAGAAACCCCGCTTTGAAGTTTGAAACGTCGACGTTTTTTTCGAACCAGAAAGCAAAATATCTTCGCCCGACATGAGTTGCCGTCAGTGGCGCTCGCCATTAAAACGGTCGTTCGCTGCTCCGTATCTCATCCAGAGATTTTGCTTTCTGGTTCGAAAAAAACGTCGACGATCCAAACTTCACAGGGTGGCTTCTCAAGATAAAAGTCTGCTCTATCGAGTGGTATAGTTCGATTTTCCGCTGGACCCTTATTTTTTGAGATAAATTGAAAAATATCCTCAAAAATTGGTGCAAAAGTGGTGTCTCTCCGTCTTTAATGATTTTTTAAACATGTTTAAGCATTCATAATGTATTAATATTGGATATCGCTGTATTCGGGAAAGTCTACAGAATCTTTTGCTGCAAAGAACAATTCAATATCTTTTATAATAACATCACAATATTTGTTTAAAGTTGAAAAATATGTTTTTTTTCAAAGCCATGTTCCTCAAAAACTGTGCGTATAGGACAAAAATTAAAAACAGATTCGAAATCAGCGAAAAATACTCTATAAGAAGGACTCATCAGTAATTAGGGAACATAAAAAAAATTGAAATTTGTTGGACAGTGTTATTTCTGCTATTACGTTTCGTGTATATTGTTCTAAATATTCGTCAAACAGCTCTTTGGAAGTGCAAAAATTTTTAAGGGTTGAAAATCCACATTGTTCGACAGTGTACAATCACATTCGTCAGAGAGTTAAAAATATCTTGATCGGACGTGGATAAAAGAGTATATGCGTAATGGAAACGATGGACGAGATGGATTTGGAACGATAATCGGTGGACGGACGTTCTTTCATGAAACATAATTGCACGGATTAGGTTGCCGGTCACCGATCGCTTTTGAGTTGGCCCACTGAAACGTAAACCAATGCGACGGATCGCGAAAAGAATGGCAACGGGGCGGTGGAGAGGAGAGGGGCGGGGATGCCGCGATTTAAAATATTCGAATCATTTTTTCTCTTCGTTCTTTAATTGTGCCGCGGGTCATCGGCGAACCAGGAGAGTAGAGTTAAAAACCGCTCGTTTTCGTCCGTTCTTCTGTCTTTTTTTAATCGGCCTTTGCCGCGTTGCTCAGTGAACTTTAAACATCGATTTGATTGATTAGTTCAGTTTAAAAAGGTTCTCTCGCATCGGTGCGTTTATACGGTGTATTTCACAGCAAAAATTTCGGCTGGCTCCACTTGACCAAACGTCCACCCGTAATTATTCCTTTTTCGTAATTCGATGCACGGAAATGATTTATCACCGTGAATGATTTATTGTACGCCGAGCCGCGCCGAGAAATAACGGCGGGACTAAAATATTCCGAATGGTTGGGCGACACTTGGCTGCTGTTAGCGTGAATTTTTAGCAGCTTCATGGTTATATTATGAGTTATTCGTAATTTACCGTCACGATGGAAAATGTGGCCTTACCGGCGAATAAAATAAGGGCATAAATTTCGGCCGAGTATTAATCAAACGGACGTGCCTTCAAGAAACATTCCGCCGAAACAATCACGCGGAAATGCTTTTTAACCCTTAACTGGACCTTTGAAATGTACCTTGACCATTTCAGCGACGAATTTTCTGTAGTAGATTCCATACGGCGAATTTCTTGTTTTTATCGATCTGATAAACTAAATTTTTTAAAATTTTGGCTTGGATCACATATGTATACATATTTAATATTCACCTGCATTGGAATGGTAAATAGAAACGTAATGGGATAGTGAAAATTCGTCGAAATCCACAAATACATGTGATTATAATTATTAATAAGATACACATTAAGCAATTATTTGCATACATTTTCGAACGGGGCCGCACCGGCATCAATAGTTCACTCAATAGTTGACTTCGTGCAACCGAAATAGGAAACTGCTAATTGACTCAGCACGATCAATATTCAAAAACAAACCGAAATGCAAACCAAAAGAGTTGATTGGCCAACAATTTCTCACGAAAATTACGCGCGCTCCACATTTCAACAATATTTTTTAAGTGATTTACAAGCTGATGACAATGGGAACGTTTTTCGATTTCGAATCTAGTATGCGCCAGTCAGTATTGGGCAAATTTTATTTTAAATAATAAATGATTAAATAATAAATAAACATGTGATTTTAATTGCAAATAATAACTAAACTTTTTATTTAGATAAAAGTAATTTAAATAATTCCAAAAGTGATATATTTATTATTTCTTATTTGCAAATAAAACATTATTTATTATTTGGATCGAGGTGGATCAATTGGTCAATACAAATAATAATTGAAATTGTATTTGTAAATAACAATTAACTTTATTATTTTAAATAATTCTATTTAGACTTGTTTGGGATTGGCTGAACGTGTCGGCAGCGTGAACGCGCCGATTCACTGCGCCTCCCCGCTATTGGCGGACTCGTACGATAACCGCGAGATCGAGAGTCGATAAGCAGCTCGCAGTAGCTTAGACCAGCACCGTCGAACGTCTATTGAGATCGATTATCGACCCCAAAATGGGGATTCCTATTGGCTGATCGATCTATCGATCTGCCAATCAATAGTTCGACGGTGACGGTAAACTGCCAGCTGTTCGACTCCGATCTCAACGTTAGTCAGTCGTTCTCACTCTTGCTCACGAGAAACGTCGTGCGTCGTTTGACCGGTTTCGCGAGTAAGACAATCGATTCAACATCGCTAAATAGCTTACGAAAGTCGCGCGTCGTGGGACCAGTCTTTCTAAGCGAATTAGTTTCAACCGCAGTTCTCAGCAACGCCGCTGGGAACAATCACTGTCTCACAGCAAATAACTTTGTTCAATTCTTTATTCTGCTCTAGCCAAAACATACAATTTTGGCTAGAAAACTGTACATAGTCTTTTGTGTATAAAGTTTTGTGACTACCCGCGAGACGGGAATAAAGTGTGCTCGTTCCTCATCGAAGAGTATTCTATCCCGTCCAATCCTAAACAAGACTTGTTCAAATGATACATAATTATTTTTGCTTTTTATTTAAATATCCAAATAACAAATAACTTGTTCTTTAAATGATTATTTATTTAAATAAATGTATGTATTGCCCAACACTGGCGCCAGTACGATTCTCGCTCGAATGCACAAGTTAGGGTGTAGGACGCGTCCAGGAAGTTCGAAAGAGGCGTATTCCAGGGGAGGGGATAACTATGCTGTACCGAAATGCGGCGAGGCATGAAGAAAAATGATGACGCAAAGTGACACGAATTTCGTCAACATTAAAGCGCTGTTAGAAAAGTTAGCGAGCATTGCAAGTTTCTAGTTACGCCATTGTAACCGACCTCGCGTGACGTGCTACCACGGAAATTAAATCAACCCAGTTCAAACAAAGGTACGCGGGCGAAGTAGCTTCAAAAGTTTCGCGTCGGAACTTTAAACATCGCGGGGAGAGTTGGCCGACGATTCGAGCATGTCATAGACAGTGCGGATGAATCAAGCGTAAATAGGATTGCCAGTATGATTTGGCGCAGCCTGTAACAACAAAGTTCGTCAAAACGCCGAGTTTCCGCGTAACTGTGGAAAATATTCGACGGGCGAGATGCCTGCGAATCAAGTTCCCGGTTACAATTGCACACCGTGCGCGAAATTATTCGCTTTAGTCACTCTCGGCGACGTTAAACAACCAGCCGACGGATCTTTCTGCAAATATCATTCCGCCGGACCGTTGTATAAATGTCTTTGGACACTTCCATTTCATTCTGTCTTTTATTATATTTTATGCAGTGAGAAAAATCGTAGGTAATGTTTTTAGTGAAAACATGTAAAATACAGTGGTTGGTCAAATTATTTATAAGTGACTGCAACCACTTCCCTCGTCGAGGTACAACTAATATACTACTTACAAGCTGACCGAGCCTTCTTTTATGTACTAAGAAAAGTCGTAGGAATTCTTTTTGGCGAATCAACTAAGAATACATAAAATACAGTGGTTGTATGTACTAATTACAAGCTGACAGAGTCTTCTGGTGTAGTCCAAACGCCGAAGAAACGCGCTTTTATGTACTAAGAAAAGTCTTAGGAATTCTTTTTGGCGAATCAACTAAGAACACATAAAATACAGTGGTTGTATGTACTAATTACTAGCTGACAGAGTCTTCTGGTGTAGTTCAAACGCCGAAGAAGCGCGCTTTTATGTACTAAGAAAAGTCTTAGGAATTCTTTTTGGCGAATCAACTAAGAACACATAAAATACAGTGGTTGTATGAACTAATTACAAGTTGACAGAGTCTTCTGGTGTAGTCCAAACCCCGAAGTATCGCGCTTTTATGCACTAAGAAAAGTCATAGGAATTCTTTTTGGTGAATCAACTAAGAATACATAAAATACAGTGGTTGTATGTACTAATTACAAGCTGACAGAGTCTTCTGGTGTAGTCCAAACGCCGAAGAAACGCGCTTTTATGTACTAAGAAAAGTCTTAGGAATTCTTTTTGGCGAATCAACTAAGAATACATAAAATGCAGTGGTTGTATGTACTAATTACAAGCTGACAGAGTCTTCTGGTGTAGTCCACACGCCGAAGAAGCGCGCTTTTATGTACTAAGGAAAGTCTTAGGAATTCTTTTTGGCGAATCAACTAAGAATACATAAAATACAGTGGTTGCATGTACTAATTACAAGCTGACAGAGTCTTCTGGTGTAGTCCAAACGCCGAAGAAACGCGCTTTTATGTACTAAGAAAAGTCATAGGAATTCTTTTTGGTGAATCAACTAAGAATACATGAAATACAGTGGTTGTATGTACTAATTACAAGCTGACAGAGTCTTCTGGTGTAGTCCAAACGCCGAAGAAACGCGCTTTTATGTACTAAGAAAGGTCTTAGGAATTCTTTTTGGCGAATCAACTAAGAATACATAAAATACAGTGGTTGCATGTACCAATTACAAGCTGACAGAGTCTTCTGGTGTAGTTCAAACGCCGAAGAAGCGCGCTTTTATGTACTAAGAAAAGTCTTAGGAATTCTTTTTGGTGAATCAACTAAGAATACATAAAATACAGTGGTTGTATGAACTAATTACAAGCTGACAGAGTCTTCTGGTGTAGTCCAAACGCCGAAGAAACGCGCTTTTATGTACTAAGAAAAGTCTTAGGAATTCTTTTTGGCGAATCAACTAAGAATACATAAAATACAGTGGTTGTATGTACTAATTACAAGCTGACAGAGTCTTCTGGTGTAGTCCAAACGCCAAAGAAACGCGCTTTTATGTACAAAGAAAAATCTTAAGAATTCTTTTTGGCGAATCAACTAAGAATACATAAAATACAGTGGTTGCATGTACTAATTACAAACTTACGGAGTCTTCTGGTGTAGTCCAAACGCCGAAGAAACGCGCTTTTATGTACTAAGAAAAGTCTTAGGAATTCTTTTTGGCGAATCAACTAAGAACACATAAAATACAGTGGTTGTATGTACTAATTACAAGCTGTCAAAGTCTTCTGGTGTAGTCCAAACGCCGAAGAAGCGCGCTTTTATGTACTCAGAAAAGTCTTAGGAATTCTTTTTGGTTAATCAACTAAGAATACATAAAATGCAGTGGTTGTTTGTACTAATTACAAGCTGACAGAGTCTTCTGGTGTAGTCCAAACGCCGAAGAAGCGCGCTTTTATGTACTAAGAAAAGTCTTAGGAATTCTTTTTGGCGAATCAACTAAGAATACATACAATACAATGGTTGTATGTACTAATTACAAGTTGACGGAGTCTTCTGGTGTAGTCCAAACGCCAAAGAAACGCGCTTTTATGTACAAAGAAAAATCTTAAGAATTCTTTTTGGCGAATCAACTAAGAATACATACAATACAATGGTTGTATGTACTAATTACAAGTTGACGGAGTCTTCTGGTGTAGTCCAAACGCCAAAGAAACGCGCTTTTATGTACAAAGAAAAATCTTAAGAATTCTTTTTGGTGAATTAACTAAGAATACATAAAATGCAGTTGTTGTATGTACCAATTACAAGCTGACAGAGTCTTCTGGTGTAGTCCAAACGCCAAAGAAACGCGCTTTTATGTACAAAGAAAAATCTTAAGAATTCTTTTTGGCGAATCAACTAAGAATACATGAAATACAGTGGTTGCATGTACTAATTACAAGCTGACAGAGTCTTCTGGTGTAGTCCAAACGCCGAAGGATCGCGCAAACCGCGCGGCCAGCTCTCATTTTTTAATGGGAAACGAAACGGCAGCTCGTCGACAGACAATTTTAACGTCATCATTTCATCTGGCTGACACAGTTTTGCTTAAAAACAGGGCCAGATGGAAATCGTGAATGCTAGCCGGGCCGGGGAGCGCACGTGTACACCAGTCGCTGTCGTGATCGCTGGCAACGAACACACGTCGCTGGATAATCGGGCGCAGGCCTCTGTCAGCATAGCAATCTCGGATTTTCTAAAGGCCACGAACATGATAACCTGACACGCAACAGGAAGGATACGTCGCGAGGATCAGGATAAGATAGGTGTGCACGAAACAGCTGTAATGCGCCAGGTAGAAAAATAACCGGTTAAGGGAATATTAGAAAACACAATCTCACGAACGGAGCGTATACAATTGTGGCCGCACGGTGTGTCCGCTTGTGACGGAGATTAATTTAGCCGCGATGCTAATTCGACGAGGTAAAGCGAACGCGCAAAGTAGAACTTCAATTATCTGAACCGCTCTCGGGCGATAGGACCTTCGGATAAACGAACGACGCTATTTAGGAACGAGGATAGCCATTCGTTGTACAATGTGCGTGTTCACATTCGTGAAAAACGTTCGATACATTTCGTTTGATCAATTTCAGGCTAATCTAGGTACTTTCTGCTGCAATGGATACTGCATGGAAAATCGAAATTTTTCGTTGCTGTTCTGCTTCCAGTCGGTTGTCTTTCATTACAACTTTAGATTAGTTCCAGGTGGAAAATAACATGTCTGCAACATTGATGTACTTATTCGCTATTATTGCACTTGGATAACAGACTGTGCAACATCTCGTATTTCCCGGTAATGTTAGCTGTTTCCTCAATGTCCACATTGCACTGGCCATCTTCACAGGACTTCGCAAGGATATGAAATAACAATGGCAGCATAAGTAATAGCTTACATGACACGACGAAACATGCAGTTACTCGAGTAACCGCGTTACCTCGCAAGAGTTTAAAATTTATAATGTCTTCCAATTAACTGTGTCCGTTTTTCTGGACGTGGTTATTTCAAACAATTCTATTTTTTTCTGTTAATCAAATAAAATTGTTCAATGAATCAGAGGTTACGTATAAATTGAGGAAATATCGCTGCTCCGGAACTATAATGGTGCAACTGTAAAATTTTGTGAAATTGACTTTATTGTGTTGGCGGGCTCAAAAATGCATTTACTAGATGTTTGTAAATCGACATAATGTAAATCGAGGCTGGTATTTACTATCTTACAAATTGAAATAACTTAAAAGTTGCAATAATAGCCCACAATGTCTATAAACTACTCTCATAGAAGAATTAAACCGAATCTTCAATTTTTGCAGTCGTGTCATTATACTTCTAGAGCGGCGATATGTAAAAATCAATTAGATCGAATGGTTACTAAAAATACAAAATATCTGCCTCGATCTTACCATTGCTATTAGCTCATTTTTGTCTGAAAAACCAGTTCAGTCGTTCTAGAATTCAGCGATATTCTGTAATTATTTATTAGGTGAACGATATTAGAATTTCACGTGAATGCTCTTTCTCGTAATATAGGGAAATTTGACAGGATACTTTCCAAGTACATAAACATGTAAACACTATTTTGGCTCGCTTTTTAGTTTGTTTATCCATTACTCGCTGCCGTTGAATATTACTATTCCGAAAGCATGGCCCGAGCACCGAGTGGCGTAATCGTATTGACGCAGACCCTGGCAAAATCGGAATCGATTTCACTCTAACTACGAACGGAGCCTCGTAGATTCTGATTTGATCCTCAGATAAAAATCCGGCCGGAGAACTTCGTATGATTCGGTCGGAAAATTGATTATTTTAAGATCCGTCAAATCGAGAAAATGATTTCACATCGACAACAAAATCGTGATTTTATGTCCAAATGATATTTCGATATACTATATCGTTCGCGTAAATACAAAAATATTCATTTTAGATTATTGTACACCCAATAATCTAAACATGTTCAACTCGCTTGTACGTTAACAAGAAATGCACACAATTAGTGAAATGCATGAATAACGTCCATTCGAAGAAGCATATTTTTCTCTCATTCGAGAAGTTTGTCGTCTGGTGGTAGTTTAGCACGACGTTGTTGCACGGTTGTAATTAACAGGTGTTCGTACTCGAGGCGATTCTCATGATGCACATCATTATCTAGACTTTACAATTAGCATGACGCACAGAGACGAGCGCAGATGGATGTCCTTAGAGCGATACTTGCGAACACGCGATCTTTTCGAATGTTTGCACAGCCGTGACTCCGCACACACGCGAAACAGTCTTCAGGTGTCGTTCAACTGCGTTTTAACTATATTCACCGTCGACCTGCTCGCGTTCTGTAATTAAAAGCTTTCTTACATCAAAGGAAATTATTATTCGCCCGAATGTACCCAAGACGCGTTCGCCATGCATGTATAAAAGACTCTGCCGGTGGAGTTCAACAGAACGTTTTCAATCTTGCGAATGTAAATTAACATTACACACGAAGTTATGATCAAGTGTTATCACTAGACTGTGGATTTTATGCATTTATGACAAAAATGGGTACGTACAATTTAAAACAGTGGACCTATTAGAAAGATATAAGGCCACCAGTGTATACGTTTCACGTTGATAAGATAATTAAAATAAGAAAGAAATTTGTATTTGGCTTCTGTGTCTTGCAATCAATGCAACCACTTTTTATTTTGCATAAAGATCTGCATTCTATTGGGTTGGCAAGAAAGTAATTTCGGTTTTCACTAACTGATGGCGTTATGTTTTGTTTGATTGGCTTCTGTTAACGTTGCGTTTGTTTTCTTTCTGACATTTCATAACTGCATCTTTTAGGTTACTTTTGAAGCAAATTACACGTAATTTTGATTAAAATTGTTAGTTCTGTGTCAATTTGAACATGGAGTGCAGAAACGAACATTATAGGCATATATTGCTTTTTTATTTCCGTAGAGGTAAAAAAGCTGCCGAGGCTCACAAAGATATATGCGAAGTTTACGGTGTAGATTGCTTAACAGAACGCACGTGCCAGAATTGGTTTAAAAAATTCCGTTCTGGAAATTTCTCACTTAAAGACGACCAACGTTCTGGTCGATCATCTGGAGTTGATGATGACCAAATGAAAGCCATTATTGAATCGGATCGTCATATAATTGTCCGAGAGATTGCAGACAGGTTAAATGTCTCGCATACAACCATAGAATATCGTTTAAAAAGTCTCGGAATCGTTAAGAAGCTCGATATTTGGGTTCCACACGAGTTGAAAGAAATTCACTTAATGCAACGCATCAACATATGCGATATGCATCTCAAACGAAATGAAATCGACCCTTTTCTCAAGCGAATCATCACCGGTGATGAGAAATGGGTTGTTTACAATAACACAACTCGAAAACGATCATGGTCCAAGCGTGATGAACCAGCCCAAACCACACCGAAAGCTGAATTGCACCAAAAGAAGATCATGTTGTCAATTTGGTGGGATTACAAAGGTATTGTGTATTTTGAGCTGCTCCCAAGGAACCAAACCATCAATTCAGATGTTTATTGTCGACAACTAACAAAACTGGACATAGCAATCAAAGAAAAACGGCCAGAATTGACAAATCGCAAAGGAATCGTGTTCCACCATGGTAACGCTAGGCCACACACATCTTTGGTAACACGTGAAAAGTTATTGGAGCTTGGTTGGGAAGTGATGTCACATCCACCATATAGCCCTGACATTGCACCATCAGATTATCATTTATTCCGAAGTTTACACAACTCTTTGAATGGTAAAACATTCACTAATGATGATGATCTGAAATCGCACATGGATCAGTTTTTCACCGAAAAGGATCAGAAGATTTATGAGCGCGGAATTATGAAGCTACCAGAAAGATGGCAAAAGATCATACTACAAAATGGAAAATATTTTATTGATTAAAGTTCATTGCTTTGATAAAAAAATTGGATTTTATTTCATCTAAAAATACCGAAATTACTTTCTTGCCAACCCAATAGTTATCACTATACCGAAGAGTAGGGATACAACAAGAAAGAATACTACTTTAAATCTACATTATACATTCTAAATCAAAATAAATAGACTTGTAGTGATTAGATATTGCCGCGAACTAAGCATATTAAATCCACGTGATTTAAATTTCCCGCGTGCATACACAACCAATTTAAAGGGACAGTCTAACGACCGACATCAAAGGACCCGCCCGGAGTGTCGCCTCTTGTTGTATCCCTACTCTTTGACTATACTACGGAACTTTCTGCAAAATAATTTTGCTGCGTCGATTGCAAGACACGGAACAATGTCAGCCAGTTTCCACTCTCTTGAAAGTTGCCTAGAAAAATGAAAAATTGCACATGGACATCTGTAGTTTAATTATAATTATTAAACAACAGATTACAGATTAGTCAGAAAAAAGGTTTGAATTGAGATTCGTCTTAAATCCTGTTAGAATTTTATTCATTGTTGAGGTCGCTGTTGCCGAATAATTAATAGACAGAAATTGAATTTAATAGGCGGTCGGTGTCGCTGTAAAATATTGTCCTCATAAATATGTAATAAATGGTAAGGCGTAGGTAAATTTATGTTATCACGGAGTTTATATAGACCCGGTATTGATCGATTATGATTTGTATTTTTAGTAGTTTCCAGTAGTAACCCGATATATTTTCCGCGTTATGACACCAGTATTTTATTACTGTTGCCGCAATATTGGTTCGTGCTCTGTTTTGCGATGTCGAAGGTTTTCCACTGACCAATAGTAATTTTGCTTAGATTGCATTGCCAGACCGCTATCTCCGACTTTATGTCTGTTGTTAATCATAAGCAATTATTCTGTAATTCCTATCTGCCATATCTTTATCTGCTTTATCTCTTGATAAAGGATTTCCGAAATACCATTTTCCTGTATACTTCTTTCCAGTCTCTTCGAAATTGAATTCAGATTTGTAAACTGGTCATCCAAGATTCATGAAAATACAATCCGGACAGACGTACATTTAACAATTTATATTAATAACTTTTTCTTGACAAACGCTACTCCTTTCCAGATTCTTCGAAACTGAATTTAGATTTGGAAACTGGTCACCTAAGATTCACGAAAATACATTCCAGACAGTCGTACATTTAACAATTTATATTAATAACTTTTTCTTGACGAACCCTACTCCTTTCCAGTCTCTTCGAAACTGAATTTAGATTTGTAAATTGCTTATCCAAGACTCATGAAAATACAATTAAGATAGACGTACATTTAACAATTTATATAAATAACTTTTTTATGGCCTACTCGTTTCCAAATTCTTCGAAACTGAATTTAGATTTGTAAACTGATCATCCAAGATTCATGAAAATACAATCTGGACAGTCGTACATTTAACAATTTATATTAATTATTATTTCTTGACAAACCCTGCTCCTGTCCAATTCTTCGAAACTGAATTTAGATTTGTAAATTGCTCATCCAAGATTCACGAAAATACAATCCAGATAGTCGTACATTTAACAATTTATATAAATAACTTTTTTATGGCCTACTCGTTTCCAAATTCTTCGAAACTGAATTTAGATTTGTAAACTGATCATCCAAGATTCATGAAAATACAATCTGGACAGTCGTACATTTAACAATTTATATTAATTATTATTTCTTGACAAACCCTGCTCCTGTCCAATTCTTCGAAACTGAATTTAGATTTGTAAACTGCTTATCCAAGATTCACGAAAATACAATCCAAACAGTCGTACATTTAACAATTTATATAAATAACTTTTTCATGGCCTACTCTTTTCCAAATTCTTCGAAACTGAATTTAGATTTGTAAACTGCTCATCCAAGATTCACGAAAATACAATCCAGGCAGTCGTACATTTAACAATTTCTATTGATAACTTTTTCATGATCTACTCTTTTCCAGATTCTTTGAAACTGAATTTAGATTTGTAAACTGCTCATCCAAGATTCACGAAAATACAATCTGGACAGTCGTACATTTAACAATTTATATTAATAACTTTTTCTTGATAAACCCTACTCCTGTCCAATCTCTTCGAAACTGAATTTAGATTTGAAACTCGTCATCCAAGATTCACGAAAATAAAATCCAGACAGTCGTACATTTAACAATTCCTATTAATAACTTTTTCATGATCTACTCTTTTCCAGATGCTTCGAAACTGAATTTAGATTTGTAAACTGCTCATCCAAGATTCAGGAAAATACAATCCAGGCAGTCGTACATTTAACAATTTATATTAATAACTTTTTCTTGATAAACCCTACTCCTGTTCAATCTCTTCGAAACTGAATTTAGATTTGAATCTCGTCATCCAAGATTCACGAAAATACAATCCAGACAGTCGTACATTTAACAATTTATATAAATAACTTTTTCATAATCTACTCTTTTCCAGATTCTTCGAAACTGAATTTAGATTTGTAAACTGATCATCCAAGATTCACGAAAATACAATCCAGACAGTCGTACATTTAACAATTTATATTAATTATTATTTCTTGACAAACCCTGCTCCTGTCCAATTCTTCGAAACTGAATTTAGATTGGTAAATTGCTCATCCAAGATTCACGAAAATACAATCCAGACAGTCGTACATTTAACAATTTATATTAATCATTATTTCTTGAGAAACCCTGCTCCTGTCCAATTCTTCGAAACTGAATTTAGATTTGAAACTCGTCATCCAAGATTCACGAAAATACAATCCAGATAGTCGTACATTTAACAATTTATATAAATAACTATTTCATGACCTACTCTTTTCCAGATTCTTCAAAACTGAATTTAGATTTGTAAACTGATCATCCAAGATTCATGAAATCTAGACAGTCGTACATTTAAGAATTTATATTAATAACTTTTTCTTGACAAACCCTACTCCTTTCCAGTCTCTTCGAAACTGAATTCGTAAGCTGGTCGTCCAAGAGCTGTTCATTAATATTCAGACAGTCATGCATTTAAGAATTTGTACTAACTGTTCCTTGAGAAATAGACGATCTAAAATATATCTAGGGAGCTACTGATTGCAGCTACAGGTGCGGAAAGTGTTTATTTCACACAGGGATCCGCAGTCTAGTTGTGACTCTGTTTATCAACTCGAGCGAAAATCCAGATATCAAGCACAAAAGTTACCGGGTTGATGACCCGTGCACACCTCATACATCGAATTACTTCGGACACCCATTTAAGTCCCGGAGAATTACATTTAACATGAACGTTTACGATGGCTTTACGGTTAAACGTATTACCGCTCCAAAACAGTTAACAACATGATCCAGTAACGCTTGTGAATCGATAATACCGCAAGTTTCGTGCTGGGCTCATTTTATACTAGACGCGGAATCGGTAGTTCGGCGCTCTGTAAAATGATCCGCGTCGAATGATTCGGTCGGCATCGAAAGAATCGGCAAGATTATAGGGCGACCTGTTCTTGTATTTCTTGTGTTCTTGTATTGTACAATTCTATCATTATTTGATTATAGCTTATACGGAACATCTGGCATAGAGTTAAACAAAGAACGGGCCAAATGACCAATGAATAAACATCAATTTCGAATGAATGAACAGAGGTACCCCAGTGAATGATAATTACACAAACAGACTCATTATAGAACCATTGAATCGCCTCAAAATACAAATTGCTAATCTCACGGTGATAAATAGACTGCGGATTTTATGCATTTATGGCAAAAATGAGTATGTACAATTTAAATCAGTGGACAGGTTAAAAGGATTTAAAAATATCAATGTACTCGTTTCAGCTAATTAATATCATTAGAGAAAAAATTACATTTCTATTTCGCTCCTATGTTGTACAATTTATGAAGACAATTTCCATTTTGCATAAAGATCCGCAGTATAGTGATAACACTTCGAATACGTGGGATATCGTTCGAGCCACTATAGGTTCTACAGAAATATCTTTTTAGCGAGACAAGTGTGAACATCGAGTGTTTTGTATTGATTACGGAAAGCAGGGATAACATAAATAATTATTTAAATGAAAATAAATTTTTTAAAAATACCACGTTTTTAAAACGGACTAAAAAGTATAAAATAAAATTTAAAAAAACGCCACGTTTAAAAACGGACTAAAAAGTATAAAATCATTTTTTCTAGCCTCATACAGATTCCTAATCCCGTACAGATAGTCCTGAAAATTTGTGATTGTGAATTTTGAATAGCTATGAAAATACTTGTAAGATTTAAAACGAAAAACGTGGGGCGCAAGATAATACATAGTAAGGAGTGTAGAGAGTAGCTGCCGCTGAGGAAACTCGCAAAACAGTTCATATCATTTGCAGTGCAATAAAATTGTTAGTGATTTAGGTGTTCATGCATCAATTATCTATTGCATGCGCCCCACGTTTTTCGTTTTAAATCTTACAAGTATTTTCATAGCTATTCAAAATTCACAATCACAAATTTTCAGGACTATCTGTACGGGGTTAGGAATCTGTATGGGGCTAGAAAAAATTATTTTATACTTTTTAGTCCGTTTTTAAACGTGGCGTTTTTTAAAATTTTATTTTATACTTTTTAGTCCGTTTTAAAAACGTGGTATTTTTTAAAAATTTATTTTTGTTTAAATAATTATTTTCTGCTTTTTAGCCTTGTATGTGTGAAATTTTACAATCGATTTTGAACATTTTGATGAGATTATAACAGAGACATGTAGTAAATTTCAGACGGTATTGCGACGCGTCATATAGAAAACGAACACCGTGATAAAATGTCAAAGATAAAGGTTCGACGGAGAATTTCGGTGTACCTGTTCTTTCACTTGGTAAACAAACATTATACTATAATAATACGCAGTAACTTTGTAAACACCGCACGGAGCTCGAACGCACACTGACGCTCACTGAGCTCCTTCGGTGCGAAACGGGTCAGTGGAGTGGGGATGAGTCAGAGTGGGAACGCGTAGTAGAGTGGGGACGCTGAACGCGAAGACGTACTACGTCACGCGGTGGGGGGTGCAAAGGTTAAAATTATTAATAATTTATATCTCCTGAACGCATAGGCTTTTTTAAACAATTTTTTTTAAATACTGCATTGTCATCTGGTTCTGAGTTATGTTTAAAATTTCAAGTCTCTAGCTCATCGGGAAGTTAGTTTAAAATCAATTGCAAAATTTGTACCGAACAAACAGACAGACAAGAAAGCGAGGTAATAAAAACGTGGTAAAATTGATTTCATCCCTTAATGACTTTGTTACATTAAAAACAACGTTACAGCATTCTTGAATTCTTGAGATCCTTCCCCGTTTTATATTTCCAGACCAATTTCTTCATAAATGCATAAAGATCCGCAGTCTAGTCGTCAGAAATAAAGGAGATATTTAGATGGCTACATTTGGGTGAACCACCCTGTATTACAGGAGAAAATCGGCGTTTTCGTTGTTCCGTTCGCCGATAGAGACGCGGCTTGAATCGTCAACGGCGAACGCGAGCTGCTAAGAAGAACCGAAGGAGTCACTGAATATTTTAAGCGCCATGAAAGTTCGGAACAACCGCTTCCGAAGGGGAAACTTTCATGGAAGTGCACAACAACTGGAAGTTCATTACTGAACTCGCGACACGAGGCCTCCCTCTGATTTGTTTCAGAAATATCGACACTACGTGTTTGCTAACGAACCCCCGTCGAACAATGAGCTGATTTCGTTGGTGGCTATTGTCAGTATAATTTCGCTAAAATACACGCCATTGTTTCAAGCATCGTTGAAATATCGATGCCTCCGAGGGCAACGAAGGGAAACAGGCTTCCGTCGCGACAATTGGTTTCAGTATCAGCACGATGACTCGAGATGATTCTTCACGGCGATGTCGATTGTTTCTTCTCGAAGGGACATCGCATTTAAACAAGTGTTTCAAAATCATTTAATCCGCAGAGATTACACGATAACAATTCATGAACAATGATTTTAGCTCACTGCGAGACGTGCGCGTCTTTGATGTTCAACAGGGGAAGCAGAATAAATTAGTTGCTCAAGGTCACATCCGTGATTATGAACTACGTCAGACATGACCTACCCTCATGAAGCACAGGCTCACCCCTCTATTGAGCAGAAATGGGGTCGTGAGAGTTTTGAAGAATGGGGCAGGGACGAAATGGTGGATGGAAAGGATATTGTGGTCAAAGCCCTCACTCTGGCCTAGAGTGGTCAGTTAATTTTGTACCGATTGTAAGAATTATTACGAACAAAGGGGTTCATAATCTACGTAAGCAGAATATGGGACAAAGGAGAATTTACTGAATGAAACATACCCTGCCGGACAGAAGTGTGGAGCTAGAATTTACGGTTAATCAAAAAGAATATTTCTGTATAACGACCTAATGAAATTCATCGGAAAAAAATTTACATTCAATTTTACGAATTCTGCGGAACACCTTTCTTCGTGGAGAGAGTCTTCTTCTTCCAGCTGGAAATATAAACAGATTGTTCTGCTTTGTTATTGCCGTTCTTTATTAAAATATCGAATCTTCGATTCTCTCTGCGCACAAGGACCCGTCGAAATGCTTCTGTTCGTGAACCTGTTAGCGATTATATATGATTTCGAAATTTTAATCGGCTTGTTAGTCGGGCGGTGTGGCCATTACCGCGAGAACAATTACATTAAAGCGTAAAATACAGCTGACAAAGGGGGAAAATGGAGTTCATACCTCGAGGAGTTAATGTAATACAGACGAATGCCTTTATTTATCGACTTCCGCATTCCGTATGAAAAGCTCTACCTACCGTTACGGCCGACACTATTGTGCTCCGTTCCGAGCCAATGCCTCATGATAAGACTTTACTAACAAAGATCAACGGACACCCGGGCGAAAGTAAAATATCGGGCACGCCGATCGTCTCCGCCGTTTCGACCATTTGTAACCTTTATCGTAGATCAATTCACTTTTCTGAATATCATTCCCGACGGTACGAGGCCGAGTCGCCGCGCAGGACGGCGAATAAATATTCTTTAACGCTAAATGTTCTACATCTTTTATTTTACAATTGTAGTAAGTTCTCGACTTGCGCAAGTCAAGTTCTTCTTTCGAAGTTAACTTTTCTGCAAGTTATTATCGCGATTTTTAATTGCTAAGGAAAAGAAGAAATTTTCCTTCGGCATTTTCTTCGAACTTACGCCGAAAACATTAACTTCGCAGCGTGAAATGGCAGCCAGGGACCGTCGGCGTCCACGTGACGCGTGGAGCGTGCCGTGACATCGATTAGGCGCGTCATAAAGTAGAAAGAATTCGGCAGAGGGCACAAAAGAAGCGGATCGTTCTGACGAAAGATAAAATAAGCAAGAAAACGCGGACGAATCCACGGGAAGCAGTAAAGAGCTGTCAGCGTCAGGATTTGCGTAGGAAATACCTGCGGCATTGAACGAGAATGACAAATTCGTCAATACCGGTCTTGCGTCGACAATCGTGTCCTCAAAATTCTTTATTTTTAAGTATTCCGCTTTTCATTCGTAACGGGATGCTCTTGAAAGCCTGTCACCGAGGGGTATCCTGAAATTTAAGCGAATTTGCCGTCGGCCGTGTCCCTTGCACAATCATTTTTGCATTAAATTTCAACGTTCTATAGAAACTGCAATGATTGTCCCAAGCATTCGAAACCCCATAAGAGCAATTGAACAAAATTCACCTATTATACTTCGACACGGGAGTACGGTGGAAATGGTCGGCTGAAAAAAAATTTCAAAAAAAAGAGTCTCGACGAACCTTTAATACAACACACGCGCGTACAGTATCGTTCATAATTATTCGAGCGGCAGAGATATTTCACGTTTGACCTCGCTTCAACAAAAGCCCAAATTTTTCTGTCAAATCCTCTTGGGTCTAAGGTGAAGTGCCCTATGCCTGGACAGCATGTTTTTCTATTCTAAATTTTATCACTTTAAATAAAGAAAAACAATTTCTTCAGAGTTTTAACATACAGTTCAGAGTTTGTAAAGTAATTTAAAATAAAAAAATCATTGTTTAGGTTAATATCTTAATTGTATTAACAAGAATCATTCAAACCTATAGTTGGACATATTAAATCCAATCTAAGCTAGTACCTGGACAGAAGTAAAGCCTATATCGGGACAAATTCAATTTACGAGTTGATCGAGCGAACATAACCTAAAACGTTGGTTGGTGGCGCTGTTGCGCATGACGAATAGAAGATGCTTTGCGTAATATATAGTATTCTTATCATAGATTATAGTATTGTATTATTTAACCAAATATATATTTATTTTCATTTACTGTTTTAATAAAACTTGTCATGATACAACTTTTAAGGTTAGGTAGTAATACTGATAGATATAAGATGTAAACATAAAGTATTATTAACGTCACAAACGGAATACATTTTCTACATACGTTATTCAAGCTAATAGAAGACTAATTATACGTACATAGTTAAATAATTTGCAAACAATGCGTTGATTTTATTCACAAACACGTGTCCGGCTTCAGGCGTAAGCACATTGCGTACAAGCTTAGAGTGGGACAGCTACTGTCATCGCGTCCCAGTATGGAGTACTTATATTTGAAAACAGCCCTAATCTTGGACATCTAATATTTGGATTAATAATTATTATTTACGTTAAGCTTGATTGCCAATTTATTTTAAAATATCAATATTATTATGCGTGATAATTATTTTTTGTCTGAGGGCTTAAATTATATCTTTTTTTCTAACAAAAGTTCGAACTATAAATGCACATGATTCGCATGTAAATAGACTATTTTGTATACTGTTTTCAGATGAACTTTGAATTCATTTTTAAATTTCAATTGATGTCTTAATGAAATAATATTCACACCTACTTGTAGCTAAGGCCTCAGAATATATAATATAATTATTTAATCTCTTAATTACTGATTTTACTATGAAAATTCAATTGTCCAGATGTAGGTATCACTTTTGGACTGTCCAGACTTAGGGCACTTCACCTTAGTTAGACAATGTGAACGAAACTCGTCAATGAATGGCAAAAACAGAGTGTAAATAATTTCTGCTTGAATGGGAGTTGGTAAATCATGTTTAACCCTATGCTACGGTGCGGAGCTTTAATGTAAAGCGCTACTGTAAATATTATTTTACCGAGGTTCCCGTAACTCTGCTAATTAAATGCTTCCTCCGGACAATGTAAACCTCCATTCAAACAAAATGAAATTGCTATGCACGAATTCAATTCTTGTTTTATAATAGAGAGTAATCAAATGACCGCTCCGGGAGGCGACATAGTTTTGCGTCGAGCTGTACCGGCGGTGTAGTGCGCGAGCTTATCATGCGAAGTTATTTAGTTTTTCGATTGTAGCACTCGACGTTTGGAAATTTTGAAGTCGTTCGAATAATTATGAGAGGTAACGCACACGGCCGGCCGATTCAAACGCGGAATTCGCTGTTTTTATCTGTTCGGGATGGGAGAACACACGCGAGGTAAAATCGGGCGCGATATTAAAGCCACCTCTAACAGCGAAAGAGTACTAGAACAAAGTGTGACAGTTAAACAACCAAACCGTAAAAATACTTCACAGTTAACGGTCCGGAGAGTGCGAAATATTTATCTTGTTTGCGGACTTCATAAAGAGCCGCGCGCATTTCCGTTCCGGGTGTGGATCTATTAAAAACAAAAAAAACAAAATCCGTATCGTGCGATCATCGATTCCGCCGGGACGAAAATCACGGATGTATATATTTTTTGTAGCGTATCAATTCGCATCGGCGGCCTATCGGACAGCGATTCGAAATCGTAATACTCGATTCCTTCCACCCGCGTGGTCATTCGAAGATCTAGTAAATTGCTATGCGGGTATTAATCCGCTGATCGTTTCAATAATGAGAAACGGTTTTCCTTTTCTTCTTTTTTTTTGTTTCTTTTGCGAAACCATATCAACTTCTTTAGCGGCGAAACCGAACGTCCGGCTTTGCTTTTGTTAGAGGAATTAGCGTTGCTTTTTTGAATTCCATATTCCGTCATTTCCGCTGCAAAAGCAAATTGGGAAACGAGGACTCTATATTTGTAACGAGTGAGATCCTCTGTTCGACCACGACTGCTTTCAAAGCCGCTTCATTGACAGGAGAAAAATATTATAGCTACAGTGAATGTACAAAGTATTCGTACACCTTTTAAAAACTAATAACTTTTTTATAATTGCACCAAACGATCTGATTTTTTATAATCAATTAGAAGCATTAGTTTACAAACTGATATGCAAAGAAGATTTTCCAAAAATTACAATTTACAAGGTTGCAGGTAAAAATAAAAAAGGCATTTTTTAAAACTTTTTTATTTGGGCCCTTAATGAAAATTTAAAACATTGTTTTCTAGATCCATGTTCTTTAGACACATGTTGTAAATTTCATCGAAAACGATTGACGCAGGAAAAAACAACAGCGTCGCAAGATGTACGATTCTGTGGATTTTAAGCAGAATCTGATCAAAAGTCGTGGAAAACTACGATTTTCACCATTTTTAACCGCTTGTAGCTCGTGTGTACGTTAATCGATTTCATTGAAATTTTCAACATGTGTATGACTAACATAGATCTGCAAAACATACATTTTAAATTTTCATTAGGGACCCAAATAAAAAAGTTTTAAAAAATGCCTTTTTTATTTTTGCATTTAACCTTGTAAATTATAATTTTTGGAAAATCTTTTTTGTATATCATTTGATTATTGATTAAAGCTTCTAATTGATTACAAAAAATCAGGTTGTTTGGTACAATTATAAAAATGTTATTAGTTTTTAAAAAGTGTACGAATACTTCGTACACCCACTGTATAACAATTCTAAAACCAGTACATACTGTGTATCCATTCTTTCATGTGAATTTTTTTCATAATTTTCTCTTTAAATTTTTTGAGATTATTACTGTTTCGGATTGCCTGTGAAGCTGGCCAATGAAATTATTCCGCTCCTCAATGTGTAAATTAAAAATGTATGATAAAACCATTACAACCTCTGGTTTCCGCCAGGTCAATAATATATGTATTTATACAATCCACCGATTAACGTTAATTAACACAAATCAAATATTTGGTATCGTTCACGCAAATACACATTTCTGCAGGGAAGTCCGAATGAATTGACGTTAAATAAAATATGCTTCACAGTATGTACAGATTTTGCGCATTAAAACACGTGCGAAATTGTATAAAATATTGTTATTCGCAAATTATTAAAATCTTCATGGCTGGATGCTAATAAATTAGTAGAACTCCGCTGCAACGAATAAATGAACTTCGATAGAAAATTAATGTATTTTGAAGTTGCGCAAAAATCCGCAGTCTACTTATCAAAGTCAACGGAATAAGCAGAATCCTCTCTCACGGATCAGCAAACTTTTGAAAAAACATCGTACCCGATCTCGCTGCTTCAGTCGCCCGGTAACCAAGATACACCCTCGCGAAAGCATCCAGTCTCTTTGTCGGTCGCCGATGCAAACAATCGCTCCCATTATTAACCCAGTGTGTCAGGGGTGGCACGCCAGCCCTCCACGTAACACCGGTCGAAAGGGGTGAACCCGCGTAAGGAGAATTCGCGGGTCACGATAATCCAACAAGCGGGATAAATTGACACGGAGCGGTGAGTGGGTACCGCGGTGGTGGAACTTATGGCATCAGTCGGGCGCGTCGCATCGGTGCTTGATAAGGTCAGGCTGAAAAAAAGGAGGGAAAGAAGAAAGGGAAAAGGGTTGGAGGAAAAAAACGCAAAGAGAAAGAGGGGGAATGGATACAAGGTGTACCAAAAGTTGCTACCGATACGTTTGCGGTGTCCATTTAATTTTGTCCCCGACTGTACAACGAATGTCAAGCTGCACCGATGAATCCATCAACAAATCGCGCTATTTAAAAAAACAACCGTTGACCTTTGTATGACCTTTACGCGTTCACCTACAAAAAAGCTAGAACGTCATAATAAGCCCGCCCGACTCCGCTAAGAAATCACTAAAAATATTTTCGTACGTATTACGATAGTGACGTAGGTACTTACTGGGTGTGTGTGAGAACCCGATTGGTCGGGACGAGTCGAGAAGAGGTCGAGTCGGGTCGGGTTCCCGAAAATTTCGAGAATGTGACTTAAGACACCATTGAAAAGAATTCGCGATGGACAACATTCTTTCAATTTCGAAAACATCTACATAGAATAAAAACTCCGAAACCATGAATGTATTCATTAAAACTTCATTAAATTTCATGAAATCCCGATAAATTCGAGAATCCCCATTTTTTCGGGAATCTCGATAAATTCGAGAATCTCGAAATTTTCGGATACCCGTCCCGATCCCGACAAAATTTCGTGTTCCCGACCCGACCCGATATTTCGGGTTCTCGCACACCCCTCCAAAATTAGTTCTACAACTCGTGGTGGGGAGTGGGTAAGTGGAGAAACAGTTCTCGCGATTGGTTAAGGTGAAGTGCCCTATGCCTGGACAGCATGTTTTTCTATTTTAAATTTTATCACTTTAAATAAACAAAAACAATTTCTTAAGAGTTTTAACATAAAGTTCAGAGTTTGTAAAGTAATTTAAAATAAAAAAATCATTGTTTAGGTTAATATCTTAATTGTATTAACAAGAATAATTCAAATCTATAGTTGGACATATTAAATCCAATCTAAGCTAGAACCTGGACAGAAGTAAAGCCTATATCGGGACAAATTCAATTTACGAGTTGATCGAGCGAACATAACCTAAAACGTTGGTTGGTGGCGCTGTTGCGCATGACGAATAGAAAATTCTTTGCGTAATATGTAGTATTCTTATCATAGATTATAGTATTGTATTATTTAACTAAATATATATTTATTTTCATTTACTGTTTTAATAAAACTTGTCATAATACAACTTTTAAGGTTAGGTAGTAATACTGACAGATTTAAGATGTAAACATAAAGTATTATTAACGTCACAACCGGAATACATTTTCTACATACGTTATTCAAGCTAATAGAAGACAAATTATACGTACATGTAGTTAAATAATTTGCAAACAATGCGTTGATTTTATTCACAAACACGTGTCCGGCTTCAGGCGTAAGCACATTGCGTATAAGCTTAGAGTGGGACAGCTACTGTCATCGCGTCTCAGTATGGAGTACTTATATTTGAAAACAGTCCTAATCTTGGACATCTAATATTTGGATTAATAATTATTATTTACGTTAAGTTTGATTGCCAATTTATTTTAAAATATCAATATTATTATGCGTGATAATTATTTTTTGTCTGAGGGCTTAAATTATATCCTTTTTTATAACAAAAGTTCGAACTATATATGCACATGATTCGCATGTAAATAGACTATTTTGTATACTGTTTTCAGATGAACTTTGAATTCATTTTTAAATTTCAATTGATGTCTCAATGAAATAATATTCACACCTACTTGTAGCTAGGGCCTGAGAATATATAATATAATTATTTAATCTTTTAATTACTGATTTTACTATGAAAATTCAATTGTCCAGATTTAGTTATCACTTTTGGACTGTCCAGACTTAGGGCACTTCACCTTACCTGTTTCGTGACGCGGCTCGATTTTTGTAGGAATTCTCGGTCTCGTTTCCGTGCAACCAGCGAAGCACTACTGCGGAACCCGCGGCAAGTTTTTCGGGTGCACCCTGTATAGTAAGGGTCGAGAAGAGCCCGCAGGAAACAGAAAAGAGGTGGAACGATTGCGGCCGATGGAAAAATGAGCGAGGAAGACGATGCAAACGGGTTGTCGGAAGCGTCAGGTGGGGTTTTGGGGGGAGGGTGGGCCGAGTTAGGGGGAGGGTGAGAGTGTCGAGCGCGATTCCACGATGGTGGGGAGAGCCCTCGGTATATGGAGTGCATGTACGGCGGCGCTGTTCGGTGGATTGGGGCGGCAGGTGGAAGAGGGGGGGTGGTCCGACGGATACGAACGCGGATAGCGAATAGTGGCTCAGTTTGCTTTCGTTCGTCCTTGCGGAAGGTGCACCAGCACGCATCGCCGCGAGGCCGACGCACGTTGCGAGTCGCCCGCTCTTCTCTATCTCTCGTGTGTCTCTCACCACGTAATACTCTGGTCAGTCTCTCTTTGCCTGCTACCGTCAACCGTGCAACACACTCTGTGGATTACCCTGTGCCCCCCCGTCGAGAACACCCCTCCCCCTCTTACCTGTCATCGTGTGTGAATGTGCTCGTGATACTCCGAAGTTAGTGATAAGGAGGTATACTCTGACGGCGGTCGCCACGATTTAGTGTCCAGTGCCACTGCAGGATGAGCACCATGATACGAAGCTGGCTCCTGTGCAGCATCCTCTTCCTCGGATACGCTCAAGGTTGGCCCTCTTATTTCTGTTTGATATACACTGTCTTCGACTGCAAAGAAAGCATGCAGGTCTGCACAGAGTTAAGGGAGACCCTATCAATTCAGAATTTGATTCGTAGACGTTCTCGCTCGACTAACTACAGTCATTAGACATAATCTATGTTTGTTACCACGGCATCCGAGGTACCAACCGAACCACTTCGAGCAATAATTGTGTGTAACTGAGCACCAACCAGACCCACATTCCTCCCAGCTGTCTTCTTTACAGCCACGGACATGTACCTCGGTCTATCCGATGCATTTTATCTGTGACGCTATGCGTGGAATTTTTTCTGCAACGTGTTCGAGGATTCGGGTGCAACGCGAGCTGTATACAAGGATTGAACAATTGTAATTTGATTTTCTATGAAGATCCTTTGGTGTTGTTTCTTGTAAGGCGATCTGCTCCTGAAAGGGTTGGTTCAAGATGTTTGCGCACCTTGTTTTCTTGCTTCACGACGACGGACATGCACTTCTTGCAAATTAATTGTGAGAGCCATGTGTTCAATAAACTTCTGGGTTAAAATAAATGGATATCACGTTCTAAATGGTTCACTTTATCTTCCGGTATGTTGAAATGGATGTTTTAAGAGTGGGACGTGTTAATTGATTAAATCGAATGAAATAACGCAGTGTCAGTAATCGTGGCGTAAAATAGATTTAGCGATCAGATTTTTGCGAATAGTGACTGCGAAAGAGTGTGCCGAGTTGTCCTTCGATCGCGAACTTGACCCCACGATGCTCGGCCGGCATTAATTTTTCTTTGGCCGAAAGCCGCGCCAAGCATCGGTCACTATTATTTTTATCCTCCGCAGCGTCACGTTCTTATCGCGTCGCTAGCAGAGGACAGGAGAGGTGCGGGAAAACTGTTTAAACTTTTCGAATGTAGGGTAATGTTTCCGGGAGCAGGGCCCGGGAAAGTTTTCCGATGCCAGGTCAGGTCCTTTTTTTTTGTTTTTGCCCTTCCCTAAGTGTCCCCGCGAACGTATGTCCCCACGTGTGTTATCTCTGCCGAAATTCGGCAGCGTGTGCGGAAAAAGAACAGCGTCGTTTATTCTTCGACAAGCGTTCGAAAATGTGTGCGCACCACCCCCGGATTCGCGCCGCGGAAACACTCGAGAGATTCAGCAGATTGCTCATCGCGCATCCGCCAACTCTCTCGCGCGACTAATGTGTTCGGAATTCCACCCTATTTTGCGATAGTGCCGGCGTGGCACACTTCCGTGCATCTTCTTCGATCATTGCGCCCCTATTCCGGGCGACGATCGACGCATTGCCAGCGATTTTATTTTCCCGAGAGTCGTTTTTGGTGCGTCCTCACTTTTATCCGCTTGTTCCTCCAGCTTGAGAAGGGCTCTCATCCTCTGAAGCGGTTTTGTTCCTTCGTTTGCCTTCGTGCAACGTTTCTCGGCTCTGCACAATTGAACGATTGAACTGCACTATACGTATTTATGTGTCTTGTCTGATTTTAATCCTCTGCATGTGTTTCACTGCGGAATGTAGGACAATTTCGGGATAGATGCACCACATTTTGTTTTCTGTTTATCAAAATTTTATTAGAAAGAATTGAAAGTGTAGACAGGCATGGCTGAATTGTTTATTTAATTCTCTTTAATAAAATATAATATTTAATGAGTAAAACTTTTACATTAATATACTGTTTCAAAATGGTCGAAAAAGTGCATCTCTCCCTAGCGCCTGGGGTTAGATGCACTCCTAATTGGAGATGTACGCACTCCTTCATTTGTAGCCTCTTCTCCCTACTTCTATTCTTTTTGTTTCTCTACCACACATAAATTACAGAAAAGGGATGCTCCTGACGAAAACGACTGCTGCATAGTACACTTCCCATAAATTACTGGTGCGTCTATCTCTAAATTGTAAAAATCGTAAAGGAGAAACCATTGTCACCATTTAAGTCGATACAGATAGTTAAAACCATACAATAAGAACGTAACAACATTTGTACTTACCGCTTACAAAAATATTTCGTCAGGAGTGCGGAGCACTAAAAAGTTTTTATGCTTCTGTTTACACGTAAATGGTGTGATACATGTGTTCTTCGAAAAAACGAGGTAATTTGCATAGGTTAAAACGATGTAAATGAAACGCGAAAAACAGTTAAAAATCGTCCAGTATTGCCACAATAAAAACAGGTGCATCTCACCCAATTATCCTGAAGAAAAACCTTAGACTGCGTGAATATTTCTGAAATTTTATTGATTTCCATGACGGTAGGTACGAAAAGATTAAAACATTTGATTTCGAGGTCATCGAAGTTTTTAAAAATCGGACCAAATATTTTCATTGCAACTAGGGATTGCAATCCCGCGCCATTTTCAATCCCGCGGGATTATTGTGGGATTTATTTCAATCCCGCGGGGTCCCGCGGGACTAAGGATTTAGGTCTTCAATCTAATATATATTTAATAAAGAACCAAATTTTACTTAATGAGATAATCATCGTTAATCATATTAGCCAAAATTTATTAACAGAATATTTACATCTAAAATCTAAATCTACATAAATTTAAATGAAAATAAATCACTTTTTGGAAAATAAACTATAATTGAAATGTATACATAAATATATATATGTGTCTAATTGTATAAAATATAATACTTCGTTATATCTAATAATTATTAAAAGAAGGTATTTAAATAAAAAATGATTATATCAATAACGAAGCTACGATATTATATATTAATTGCTGAGGTGAATCGGAAGAATTTTTTCCTTCACCAAAATGTTGGTTAGAACTTAAAAATAACTATAAAAATTGTTTAGAACGAACTATATGTAATCGACCCGTCTGTGAATATAATTTTAATTAGATTAAAATCTGAAAAATGTTAAAATTATAAAAACAAATTTTAATTTGTAGAACTTTGAAAATATGATCGTAAAAAGCAAAGTCTATTAATTGTTGTATCTTCTAGTGAGGTCCTCAAGTCATTACAAAAAGATATACTGCAGCGGAAAAAGCTCGTTCAGCCTCTACATTGAAGGTCGAATAATTAATAAATATTCGTAAACCATACGTAAATATTTCCCCTTTTTGCCATCGCTCTCAAAGGAAATCATCTCTTTTTTTTAAGTTTTGTCGATATCTTCACGACAGACCATCGAAATAGTTCTTCGTGCGCGTCGTCATTCGCGAAATTTTGGGACGCATAGTCCCGCAAAATTTGCGGGATTCGGCATCACCTATTTAAGAAATGCGGGACCAAAAAATGACGCGGATTGCAATCCCTAATTGCAACAGCCTCGAAGCTCGCGAAGAAACAAATTCAACGATATCTCGACCTTCACGTGACCTATAAACTATCGATCTCCCCGATAACCAATGGCACGTCGTAGAATTTGACCTTACGATCCTCAACGTCGCGTATGTATCGAACATAAGAAAAAGCGCGGACTCATTCATCCAGCCGTATACAAGATTAACACGCGCGACATTACAAAAAAGAAAGCAATGCGAATCGATATCGATTGCGAAACTCCGTGGATAATTCTATTTCGCACTTATTAACTTCGTACTCTTGTTCGCTCGGCGCCTGAAGTACCCGATCGAACCCATTGGGGGCTGTTCGCGAAGGGGATTCGCATTCGGAAAAAGGCTATTGTTAATGAAAAAAAAAGGAGAGAGAAAGAGCGCGAGAAGAGCGAGCATGGGAACCGTTCTTTTCATTAAGTCAAGTTTTCCCCCAACGATTCGAACACAGAGGGAAAGCGTCCTGAAAAAAAATCATAAAGCCCGCCTCCTTTTTGCCAGTGGGGGAATGATAATCAAAGCGCGGGATTTCTAGTTAACTCTCGCTTTAGTTATTCAAAGCTTCCGGTTGCCTATAGTTAACCTTATCGTTGAACGGGCGCGAGGCGCGCTAAAGTACACCGTACGTATTTTTTCTTAGGATCGTTTCCCTTTATGTGGGGGTTTCCATTCAAGGCTGGATCACGTGCTAAACGACACGGTGCATGAGGGTCCGTGCACACCGAGACACACGGAGACTCTGCTCGGGAACGATCCTCTTTAAGCGGAAGTGCACGGCGTATTTTAAATTGCGGGGTTAAATTGTGTTGGAGCGCGATGCGTTGACACGTGCGTTTTCTTCTATGTTATTATCCTATCGTTGCCACGCATTGTGTACCGAACGCGTTACCTTTACAGCCCTTCTTCATTTTAGAAAATCGCTCCCCCCTCGACTCGGCTTGTTTGCTTACTTTCAAGTATGGTGATTGTTGCCACGTTACCTGCTCACGGAAATTATGTACGGTATTACGGGCGCGCATCGTGTATACACAGAGTGTTCGACGTAGAATATTATTGCGAGTAAACAACGATAAAATATTTTTCGTTGAACTTTCATCGACATACTCGTGAAACGGTTCTCGATTGGATTGGCAGAAAATACGACACGATTTGAATGATACTTGCTTGACGTATGATCAAACAATCGAACCAACAATATTTTACTCACTTGTTTTCGTTTAATATATAAATAATAATCAACGACACGACAACACGTGTTCGCATAAGTACTACGATGCATCAAAATATTCGCGTATGCATTATTCATGACCAGATCGGGAAATTGTGCCAGATTCTCTATCGATTATCATTCTGTCAGATACGCGCCCTTCTAAAAATTAGACCGGTCGAATTAGCCATCGGTGAAACCAAGATCTTCATTTTATAGTAACTGTC
Source organism: Lasioglossum pauxillum (assembly GCA_933228785.1). Lineage (NCBI taxonomy): Eukaryota > Metazoa > Arthropoda > Insecta > Hymenoptera > Halictidae > Lasioglossum > Lasioglossum pauxillum. The sequence goes on from OW121706.1 coordinate 38,233,769, forward strand.
TGTGATATAAAATGGTCATTCTTCCTTTAATTATTCCAACAAGGTAAAAATAATACATAAACATTCTTATATTCATTTAATCCTTTCACTGGTTCGAATTGTATCTACTCAGTTTTGTAATAAATGCATGAAATCCACCGTAATTTTGACTGTTTTCACTTGAAAAAAATCATGTGTGCGCCTGAAGTATCCACAAACCTGTGTGCAAAATCCCAATCCGAAAGGTTTGATAGTTCGTCCGAGAAAATTCGTGAAGATCGATGAAAAAGTGGCACGCAAATCCAGAACATTCCCTTAAGCACAGGACTTCGTTCTCGGCGGATAATTGAAAATTTTCAATTGTCATTTCCGTCGTTTGGCAAAAAGGCAATCAACGGGGTTTCTCTTAGGAGTACATCGTTAACAATGTCTCGCTAACGGGCGAGAAATTCTCCGTTTGGTTGAACTGCATTCCACGTAACCGGCGCGGCGCGAGTTCGTAACAGAGCATAAAGCTGGAACGAATTTTCGTCTCGGTACACTGTCCTCCGGGGATTTTCCTTTGGTACAGACGCGCAGATTGATTTTTAACGCAGCCATTTGTCCGAAATCGAAGTCGGTTACGCCGTGCGGCGTGCTGCTAAAAAAATGAAAGTATTTTCACGGTCGCAGAGGGGATGTGCGCGCACTGACACGACGGTTAAATGATTTCGGGCGTGTGCCGTTCGAAAGACAGGTGGATATTGATGCAGGGAAATGATTGCGGAATTGACACGCTGGGATGGAAAACAACCGACGTGGTAAAGCGAATTCATGTCCCTTTGTGCTGTCGCGCTATCGTAATTTTCGCATTTATCATCGGCGCATAACGGCCGTGCGAGAAATTCACCATAGTATTCTCCTTCTGATAGTATGACCGGTGGACGACGGATCTTTATACAAAATGACAATTTTCCACCTGGATTGCGACTAACTAGAGTGAGATAGAAATTGATTTTCTTTCAAAATGTATATTTTAATTTAATCCCTAAATTTTTCTAATGTTTTTACTGTTTTAAATTATGCCTACTAATTTGTGCCATGAATGCATAAAATGTGGCCCAAGAAAAATTGTCTGCACCAATCATAAGAAACAGAAGCTCTATCCCTGCTTTAACCCTTAGAAGTCGACGGGTGACTCAGAGTCATCACCAAAAATTGCTGGAACATTTGCCACCTGAATTTCGACTAACTACAGTCCCTGCTCACTTTATTAGACTCACCTGTATAATTATGATATTTCTATACGATATTGTACTATACGATTTGAACTTTTTTGGGAAGCTAGAGCAATTAGTTTACTAAAGAATGTAAAAAGAAATTTTTTCAAAAATTGCAATTGATCGGAATTGTTGAAAAAATTCAACTTTTAGTATTTTTTCAACAATTCCGATCAATTGCAATTTTTGAAAAAATTTCTTTTTACATTCTTTAGTAAACTAATTGCTCTAGCTTCCCAAAAAAGTTAAAATCGTATAGTACAATATCGTATAGAAATATCATAATTATACAGGTGAGTCTAATAAAGTGAGCAGGGACTGTAGAGTGAGATGGAAATTTATATTCTTTCAAAATGTATTTGATCTCTAAATTTTTCTAATGTTTTTATGGTGTTAAATTATGCCTACTAATTTTTGTTATGAATGCATAAAATGTGGCCCAAGAAAAACAGTCTGCACCAATCACAAGAAACAGAAGCTTTATTCCTGCTTTAACCCTTAGCAGTCGAGGGGTGACTCAGAGTCCTCACTAAAAATTGCTGGTACATTTTTTCCACCTTTTATTATTTTATTTTACGTCGTTTCTTCAACTGCTATAGTTATTGAGCGACATTTTCCACCTGGATTGCGACTAACTGGAGTGAGGTAGAAATTGATTTTCTTTCAAAATGTATATTTTAATTTAATCCCTAAATTTTTCCAATGTTTTTACTGTTTTAAATTATGCCTACTAATTTGTGCCATGAATGCATAAAATGTGGCCCAAGAAAAATTGTCTGCACCAATCATAAGAAACAGAAGCTCTATCCCTGCTTTAACCCTTAGCAGTCGACGGGTGACTCAGAGTCATCACCAAAAATTGCTGGAACATTTGCCACCTGAATTTCGACTAACTAGAGTGAGATAGAAATTTATTTTCTTTCAAAATGTATTTGATCTCTAAATTGTTCTAATGTTTTTATGGTGTTAAATTATGCCTACTAATTTTTGTTATGAATGCATACAATGTGACCCAAGAAAAATTGTCTGCACCAATCACAAGAAACAGAAGCTTTATTCCTGCTTTAACCCTTAGCAGTCGAGGGGTGACTCAGAGTCCTCACTAAGAATTGCTGGTACATTTTCCACCTTTTATTATTTTATTTTACGTCGCTTTTTCAACTGCTATAGTTATTAAGCGACATTTCCCACCTGGATTACGACTAACTGGAGTGAGATAGAAATTTATATTCTTTCAAAATGTATTTGATCTCTAAATTTTTCTAATGTTTTTATGGTGTTAAATTATGCCTACTAATTTTTGTTATGAATGCATACAATGTGACCCAAGAAAAATTGTCTGCACCAATCACAAGAAACAGAAGCTTTATTCCTGATTTAACCCTTAGCAGTCGAGGGGTGACTCAGAGTCCTCACTAAAAATTGCTGGTACATTTTTTCCACCTTTTATTATTTTATTTTACGTCGTTTCTTCAACTGCTATAGTTATTGCGCGACATTTCCCACCTGGATTACGACTAACTGGAGTGAGATAGAAATTTATATTCTTTCAAAATGTATTTGATCTCTAAATTTTTCTAATGTTTTTATGGTGTTAAATTATGCCTACTAATTTTTGTTATGAATGCATAAAATGTGGTCCAAGAAAAATTGTCTGCACCAATCACAAGAAACAGAAGCTTTATTCCTGCTTTAACCCTTAGCAGTCGAGGGGTGACTCAGAGTCATCACCAAAAATTGCTGGTACATTTTCCACCTTTTATTATTTTATTTTACGTAGTTTCTTCAGCTACTATAGTTATTAAGCGACATTTTCCACCTGGATTGCGACTAACTAGAGTGAGATAGAAATTTATTTTCTTTCAAAATGTATTTGATCTCTAAATTGTTCTAATGTTTTTATGGTGTTATATTATGCCTATTAATTTTTGTGGTCCAAGAAAAATTGTCTGCACCAATCACAAGAAACAGAAGCTTTATTCCTGCTTTAACCCTTAGCAGTCGAGGGGTGACTCAGAGTCCTCACTAAGAATTGCTGGTACATTTTCCACCTTTTATTATTTTATTTTACGTAGTTTCTTCAACTACTATAGTTATTAAGCGACATTTTCCACCTGGTTTGCGACTAACTGGAGTGAGATAGAAATTTATTTTCTTTCAAAATGTATTTAATCCCTAAATTTTTCTAATGTTTTTATGGTGTTAAATTATGCCTACTAATTTTTGTTATGAATGCATACAACGTGACCCAAGAAAAATTGTCTGCACCAATCACAAGAAACAGAAGCTCTATCCCTGCTTTAACCCTTAGCAGTCGAGGGGTGACTCAGAGTCATCACCAAAAATTGCTGGAACATTTGCCACCTGAATTTCGACTAACTAGAGTGAGGTAGAAATTGATTTTCTTTCAAAATATATTTGATCTCTAAATTTTTCTAATGTTTTTATGGTGTTAAATTATGCGTACTAATTTTTGTTATGAATGCATACAATGTGACCCAAGAAAAATTGTCTGCACCAATCACAAGAAACAGAAGCTTTATTCCTGCTTTAACCCTTAGCAGTCGAGGGGTGACCCAGAGTCCTCACTAAAAATTGCTGGTACATTTTTTCCACCTTTTATTATTTTATTTTACGTCGTTTCTTCAACTGCTATAGTTATTGAGCGACATTTCCCACCTGGATTACGACTAACTGGAGTGAGATAGAAATTTATATTCTTTCAAAATGTATTTGATCTCTAAATTTTTCTAATGTTTTTATGGTGTTAAATTATGCCTACTAATTTTTGTCATGAATGCATAAAATGTGGCTCAGGAAAAATTGTCTGCACCAATCACAAGAAACAGAAGCTTTATTCCTGCTTTAACCCTTAGCAGTCGAGGGGTGACTCAGAGTCCTCACTAAGAATTGCTGGTATATTTTCCACCTTTTATTATTTTATTTTACGTCGTTTCTTCAACTGCTATAGTTATTAAGCGACATTTTCCACCTGGATTGCGACTAACTGGAGTGAGGTAGAAATTGATTTTCTTTCAAAATGTATTTAATCTCTAAATTTTTCTAATGTTTTTATGGTGTTACATTATGCCTACTAATTTTTGTGGTCCAAGAAAAATTGTCTGCACCAATCACAAGAAACAGAAGCTCTATTCCTGCTTTAACCCGTAGCAGTCGAGGGGTGACTCAGAGTCCTCACTAAGAATTGCTGGTATATTTTCCACCTTTTATTATTTTATTTTACGTCGTTCCTTCAGCTGCTATAGTTATCAAGCGACATTTTCCACCTGGTTTGCGACTAACTGGAGTGAGGTAGAAATTGATTTTCTTTCAAAATGTATTTAATCCCTAAATTCTAATGTTTTTATTGTTTTAAATTATGCCTACTAATTTTTGTTATGAATGCATCAAATGTGGTCCAAGAAAAATTGTCTGCACCAATCCCAAGAAACAGAAGCTCTATCCCTGCTTCAACCCTTAGCAGTCGAGGGGTGACACACAAGGGAAGGACCTCAAGTGTCCGACTTCGTTTTTGATCATTTTTTGTTAGATGATGGTGCATGGATCCCTAATTATGTATGCAAAACGTTAGTTGTAGTTACTTAATCGTTTTAAAGATATAAACAATTAAAGTTTTATACCTTGTTGATATTGAGCTGTAGTTTTCGAAGTTCCATTAGCCGTGTAAGCAGGTTGCGTGATTCACAGGTATGAAACTTTAATAGTTTAATTAATTATCTTTAAAACTATTGAGTAACTTCATCTAATATTTTGCATACATAATTAGGGATCCATATACCATCATCTCGCAAAAATTATTTTTCCCTTGCCAGAGTCACCACCAAAAATTGCTGGAACATTATTCGCAATGTTGTTCACATTATTAAATATGTTGGTATGTAATCAATTTCTACACACTTAAGTATTGTACGAGATACAATGGAATTATTCTAGGTTTGGAAGAAATGTTTAATTATCAAGTTAAAATAGCGTCGACTGCAAAGGGTTAGTGATTTCAATAAAATTACATTTTTTTCCATTACAGTATCTCGGTTATATAAAACTTTCTGAAAAGATTCCGGACGCGAATTTCTGCGACCGGAAATTTAGATTAAACGCTCCGAGGTCGTGCCTGCACCATCTTGTTTCTCGATTGTGTTCGTAAGACAAGCGTAGTCCGACTCTCGCGATCTTAATCCACTTCCTAGGACTCGAGTAATTTTTCTCCGATGTAATCGCCGCCGAGATATCATAACCACTTTGCCTGATATTATCAGAAGTTATATATTCGGTAGAGTCTGCAGACTGTGAGAGCTGGCACTCACCAATTCGGCTACACGTGTTCACATTTTTCACCACAACCATACTCTCGCGCAGAACGCGTTGCGGCGAAACTGTTACGTCCAAGAAAAACTTGAATACCTTTTCCGTTTATGGTCCTGCAATGAAAAGAATTCTCGTGGTAGATAATTTCTGGATGAGCAAGAAATTTTTTAAAATATTTATATTGAAACATTCTTTATGAAGAACATTGAAAAATTTGTTTCGTCGACGAATCTTCCACAGATTTGAAGATTGAAGTCCTTCGAAGAATAATTCTTGTGGAAGTAAATATGTACACGAAGGTCTGTTAACTGATGTAATTAGTTTGCATTTTTCCGGACAGCGGCAGAGCAGAGTCGTTGCAGGAAACGACAGAAGCACAGAATTAACGAAAGAACTTGTTTGCAATAAAAGGAAGTACTAAAACTAACGAGGGTAAGGAAGCGGCATCTGACGTTGCCAAGTTCCCCTGCTAAGTTCGTAATAATTGCGGAATTTATTCATCAGCAGTTACTATTACGCTGAATAATCCGTTTTGTCGTCTACCAAATTATTAGAATGGGTTGTCGATGCTCTTGCAAATTGTTTCCGCGAACTATTCCGAAAATTCCATCAACTGCGTCGAACCAGTATCCTTTAATAATATTAATATCCTTTCAAAATAGCAGATCACGGAGAAGATCTTTAAAAAGCTCCGACTTTTTTCCATTTTCCACGAAATGAATTTTGATATCGATAAAGCATCGCCGCCGGATAGATTCTATCATGATTTCGAAAAATATTTCTTCCACGATTTGGATAAGTTCGGCTTTACTTCACGCACTAAAGCGTACAATCCTTTTTAAGTTTCTTATCTTTCCAGACACTTTGCGAGCGGCTTTCCCCTTCTTTATCTAACTTTTTTCGATATTCCGTGCTCTTTTTTCCGCGTGAATGCGGTCGCGTTTGAAAATCGTTCGAATGCACATTCAGAAAATTGCTGCCTCCTTAAGTAAGCTTTGCGTTGGAACAGTAACTAGTAACGGTAAGCCACCAGATTACTTGTTTCCCATTGCTCGACAAAAAGAGGTAGCATCGCTATAACCGCTCGAAGTAGGAATATAAAATTTCTGACCGAGTCTGTATCCACGTTGCTTCTGTTTTTCAATTACGCGCTCATTTCTAACAGCGAATAATCTTTAACGGGACTCTATAATCACTTGATACGTGAAATGACCGGTTCCAGATTTTATAATTTACAATTATTGTAATAATAAGAATGTTACTATTACAGACTTGTCATTTTTACAAGGGAGCACGTACCAGCTACTTTTAAAGCTCGGTAGGTTCAGTGTTAATAAACGAATAACAGAAGTAAGTCGGTGCAACCAGAAGGTTCTTTGAGACCGATGCACATTCCTGTGCATTTCGCGTTTAAATTCGCCGCCGCAAAAACGAACACACGTCAGAAACTAAAACTGGAGTGTTTTAGTTAGTAGCACATAATTGTGGAGTTTCGTTGATTAAATTATATTAATATCGGACGGCCGGAAACTCCGGAAGCCTTTCAAAGAGAGAAATGTATCTCTCTCCCGCTCTCGTCCCAGAAACGCGAAACAGCAAAAGGGCAGAGTGAACGAAATTAAATAACATTTCTTTCGTTTATGCATGGGGTGTGTTTCACGTAACAGAGAGAAGGGAAAAAAAGGATTCATGCAAGTTTAAATTAAAGCCCCCGCCTAGCGGCCGTAAATAGGAAATTTAGGTCACACTAAATTTTTACCCCCGGGATCGTTGAAAATTTGCGTCTCGCATGAGCAAGCGATGCCCGGTAACGAAGCGAGACGGCTTGTTTTAATAGAATGTAATGCTTCGGAACAACTGCGATTGCCGTCGTAAGGAAAGGAACTTGGCAACTGGACAGCGAAGGATTTTGGTCATTCCGCCGCATAGTTAAACGGTCAACGTAATTCGTTGTAATACTCTCTCTCGCGCCCGCGCGACAGCGGGAACTGTGCACTATCAGCGTTTTCTTCCCTCTACTAATTCCAATTTAAAAGTAGTTAATGATGCACTACTTACCAACTTGCCGGTGCGCTAATTTCTTTAAATCTCCGTATCCGAAAGTCGTATTTGGCACACCTCGTTGTAAAAATTCGAGTATTAACACTTTATCCTTTTTAAATGAAATTCCGAGGTAACACGATTTAATCATTTCTCTTGCCATTTAAGAGAAAATTATCAAGCTGTCCACAAAAATGGGTGCTGATGAAATCTTTGTATAAATATTTTTTGTAATGTTACTTAACAGAAGCTCAAAGATTGATAGATTTTTCAGTGTATACAGGGTGGTCCACCTAAATATCTCCATTATTTCTCCTGACATAAATCTTTTCGATGTCAACTAGAATCCCAACTAAAACATTCTGTAAACAGGAGCCAAGTTCTTATGGGCGTAAAATGTTGTGAGATCAAACAAAATACGGCCAACTTCGTTAGCTTCGAAATATCTCTAGCAATACTGAAAGAAGCGTTTGTAAAAATTAATTTAAAAGAACGCCATTTAATTTTTAAAGAGTTACATGTAGGGCTAAATTATTCCAACTTGACCGCTGCCTAACACCTTTTATGGCCATTGGTTTAAAAAGTAACGGCCAAGTTTGTATAATTTAGCCCTTCATGTAACTCTTTAAAAATTAAATAGCGTTCTTTTAAACTAATTTTTACAAACGCTTTTTTCAGTATTGCAAGAGGTATTTCTAAGCTAACGAACTTGGCCGTATTTTGTTTGATCTCACAACTTTTTACGGCCATAGGAACTTGGCTCCTGTTTACAGGATGTTTTTGTTGGGATTTCATCAATTTTTGTTGAAATTTCATCAATTATCAAGTAGGTATTACTCTTATTCCTGATTCATTAAATCCTAAACATTTTTTATCTTTAAGGTGGACATTAAGTAAATTAATAAATGCATGTTCGTTTTACTACCTATTTATACCTACTTGAAACTTTGTCCCGAAAATTCTAAACAACGCAGCGTCGATCAAAGGAAAAAAATTCTTTTCTAATCTGCAAGACAAAATCCAAATTCAATGTATCGAAGAGTAACACCCTACCAGCGACGCTCGGATCCGTTTGCCCCCCGCCGCTATAGACGATGCTCGGTGCAGTTTCTTTTGTTTACGTTAGAGCGATTGTTTTTTTCATCAGTATTTGTTGCGACTTCGAAGCTAATAAAGCGTATACTTATGTAGGTACTTTGGAATTATCCCGTCGACCTCTCAAGAATTAGTTAGGGATAGGTGGCGGGGGGCGGAGAGGCCCGGCCGGCCCGCCCACGCATACGAAAATACAGTTTGGAGGAAATGGTCGAAGGAATAATCCCCAAGTACCCTTATGTATATGTTATGCTGCTATGTTCTATCCTACGTACCTATTTCGTAATGTTTTTTTTTCAACCCTCTAATGTGTAAAATTTCAAACTTTGATAATTATTCCTTTGAGTGTTTGTTATGGTGGACCTATGTACCAAATTTCAAGCTTGTAGGTCAATGGGAAGTACCCAAAAGGTTTTGATGATCTGTCAGTCAGTCAGTCAGTGACAAATTTAACGATTTTTGAGGTCCTATATCTCGGAACCTACTAATGTTGGAAGATTAATGTTTTGTCAATATTGAGACATGATAGCATTTAACAAGTGTACGAAATTACATCTCTCCATCTGCCTCCAGTGCCGAGTTATAAGCCTCTAAAAAACGCCCAAGTTGTTTCGTGTAAAAGGAGGTAGTGCCAGAACTTGGCTGGTGCACTACCGTGCACCTAGATATGCAAAAAGAACATATATATTTACATGAAAACAAATATGGATGACCTTGAAAACTCCAGAAAAATGACCTTGAATGCTCTAGAAAAATGACCTTGAGAAAAAAAGAAAAATGAAAAAACATTCACCTTGTGGTACCATTTACATTGCGTCGAAACCAGATTGTTATGCCATCACAAATAAAGGAGATATTTAGGTGGACCACCTAATAAAATGATATTTGTATTAATCGTGTATAAGACTTTGGGCCGTCGTTTAAATTTTGGCTTGAAATGAATTCGCTCCTGCCCGGGATACTAAGACGAAATACGAAACTACGTGCTCCCGAAGCATTTGTCGCTTACATTATTATCGTATGGTGTTACAACAGTTAAGCGTTGCAATGAAGATACACCGTTGAACGTTATAGTTTACCAGCGAGAAGTTTAGCCGGCGAAGTAGTTAGGCTCAAGTCAGTCGTGGTCGCTTTTGAGATACGTGTCGCCATTGTTTTCCTAGGTGTGCGTAAACGCGTAATTAACACATCTACGAATAGGAGTTAGATTAAGCACTTCCTAGGAACGTAAATTAAGATAGTGTTCAAGAACCACGCAGAATTTGTGGAAAGCGGGAAAAATACTTCATTAAGAATAGAAAATGAACGGGAACAAAATTGATTTCATATTTTCCTGAAAGTGTCTTCATTTAATAAATCAATGTGTTTAATGTTGTGAGCTGCTGTTGAAACTAGGTGAAACGCTACATTGTCGGTAATTAAAGTGTTATGGAACGATCATTAATCTTCGCAAATGTCCAAATATGGCTATTATTAAATATGTACGTCGAGACCTGAAGCTCTCCTCCATATGTGTTTAACGTATCACAGTGGTTCCCAATTAAACAGTTGCGATATTAATTCTCGCATTAAATTTTCATATTTAAACTATGCTATGTGGTCCGTCGCTATAAAGTATCATCCAGTGCGGCACACTTATAGTAGTCAATCGAAAATGAATTTGTTGTTCATTATTTCAGAGGTTAAGCGTAGCTTCTGAATATGCAGTTGCGAATTTACTCGGATTATAAAGGTGAACGCGTACATATAACGATGCATTCTTTATGCTCTCAATTGCTCTCGAATATACATGTTCTTGATTGTTATGTAATCCGTAGAGAACGTTTTCGCAATGGAAAAAGAATCAGCCCTTTCAAGGGAGTACAGAATTTTTAGAACACCCTGTATACAGGTCTTGCACTCCAAATTCACCCTTTTGCAAGTCAAATACACCCTTTTGCAAATCAATCTCACCCTTTTGCTAACCAATCTCACCCTTTTGAAAATCAATTTGACCCTTTTGCAAATCAAATTCAACCTTTAGCTTTAAATAATGTGCAACATAAAACTGGTCATCTGACATTGGTGGGTTTAGTGTTAAGAAGCACCGACGCGTCCCAGAAACGCGACGTGTGCCTAACTGGTGCACGCGTTTCCGTTCGTCCCTGGGATCCGTCGGAATCCTTCCGTGCCGTAATTCCTCCCGATAATCCTTCTAATACCGAGTAACGTCTTCCATAATTATTCTTTACAATCTCCGCGATAATGGTAATCGTATCAGGAAGGAAGGAAGTGCCGGGTTGGCTGGGTGGCAAAGCCCCTGTCGCGCAGCTTCGTTAGCGAACCACGTCCTTTCAGATGGAAATAACAAAACTAATAAACTTCCGTAGGAACAAAGTGGCCCGGTACGTTACACGCCAGATTTACACGGGAGATCCAGGAAACAGGGAATCGCGTACGGCTTGCACCCGTTGAATGCACTCCGCAGCCGGATGACGGGGTTAACGGGGGGGATGCACCGCGACTGCATCGTCTAAGACGGTGCTGGGCTACGAGTAACCCACAAACACGGATGAAATTCCGCGTGCACCGGCGCCGCGACGCTCGTCCCATTTTTTTTCGCGAATGACATCGCAAGCATAATACCGCCGCCTCGAGCGACGAGGAGAAAGTCAAGGGAGAGGACCAGGAAATGAAGTTTAACCATAGACGGGAGCACGGTGGAACATTCATTTTCAACGGGTGTCTCGATTTTTTCAACCCTGCCGAAACTCTCCCGACGATATCGGTTTTACTGCATTCACAGGTTTTGCAATCCAATTCCACCCTTTTGCAGATCGATTTCACCCATTAAAAATATTTAAAATTAATTGCACTTGAAAGCATCTTCCTCGAGTTCAGAAGAAGTCAATATGGACACACGTGAACGGTGCTGCGAGGTAAACATAATGCGCTTCAATAAATACGTATGTACTTTCATTTTGAAAATTTATTAATCAGAAAACGGCTACAGCGAATATTCATATCTACACACAGTTCTCATACATTACAAGCTTGATGAATTGGCAATTACTTTTAAATACGTTTCTCATGTACACCTTTGCAATAAAAAGATTTATTTTTTAACAGAAACAGTTCAAAATACCTTATTTGCTAATACTAAGCATATTAAGACCATCCGCAATTTTCAATATAAAAGATGCTTAGAGGTGGAAAATTTTCGGGAATTCCCGGAAATGTTCGGGTTTCCCGTAAATTTTTTCGGGATCTCTGATACTGTACGGAATCTCTCAATATTGTTTTTTAGTATTTATCTATGCTACAAGAGTCTTCTATATAATTTCGTTTTTACAATATTTCGGAAGAGAAAAGATGCTTGGATGTGGAAAATGTTCGGGAATCCCGTCCCGGTCCGGCACACCTCTAGTAAATACATATTTGAAAATAGTATCTTGCTGGCGGAGATGATTAAAAATGAAGCTGACTAAAAATGAAGCATTGAAAGTATCTGGTAAATGTTGTCTTATAAAAATAGCAACACCAAGTCTATTAAGACTGTCCGCTATTTTCACTATAAAAGATGCTTGCATGAAGAAATATGTTCCATTATTATGTTCCATTATTAAGTATTCTTCAACCCAAGGATACATGTATGAAAATAGTATCTTGCTGGCGTAGACAAGTAAAAATGAAGCTGATCAATGAAATATAACAAATTACTCTTCAACGTAAATACATATTTGAAAATAGTATCTTGGTGGCGGAGATGATTAAAAATGAAGCTGACTAAAACTGAAGCATTAAAAGTATCTGGTAAATGTTGCCTTATAAAAATGGCGACACCAAGTCTATTAAGACTGTCCGCCATTTTCACTATAAAAGATGCTTGCATGAAGAAATATGTTCCATTATTTTCCCTAAATGAATTTCTATAATTTCGATATAATTCCATTCTTATTTGCTAATACCTTTAGTGTTGTCATTTTTATAAGACAACATTTACCAGATACTTTTAATGCTTCATTTTTAATCATCTACATTTTTAATCATCTTCATTGATCAACTTCATTGATCAGCTTCATTGATTAGCTTCATTGATCAACTTCATTTTTAATCGTCTCCGCCAGCAAGATACTATTTTCGAACATGTACTTGGGGTTGAAGAGTACTTAATTTGTTATATTTCATTGATTTATACATTCTATTATATCTTTTACTACCTATAATAAACATGGTCGCTCACAGGGTACACTATCTGGGTCAGCTGTTTGTAAATATGTGTACTCTCATTCGGAGAAGCGTTTTCACAAACTGTGATGGTTTCTATATATACGCGAACGACCGAAATTTTCCGAGGCTTGTAAAATCTGTTTGGAAACATAGCCGGCACTATAATTCTATTTCCAGCGCGGCTGAAACTGGGCTAATTCAATGTTCACGCGGAACGGAATTAATTATCGAACCCATGAAATTTAATCCTTATATTGGTCCGTTTGCTCGTCTTCGAGTGTCCCTGTTCCACAGCGTTTAATTAACATTGCGACGCGAAAGAGTTATGCAATTTCCCCGGGACTAGGTCAAAGCTGACTTTTCCACGGTTGACTTCTTTTCTGTCGGTGAACGAGGCAAGGATGCGCCTAATTAACCTTATTTTCATTGTTCTAATCACTCGTGCCATCCGCGCGTCGTCTTGTTTATAACTGGCGAAAAATAGAAATGCGACCGGTTTCCCTACCGAACGTGTAAACTTTCGCTGATTTATTCGAACGAGATACATAGTTCGAAACAAACTGCATCGGCGAGTGCAGAACACTTCACACTATGTTTGTTAAATACAGTCAGATGACCTAGAAACTTTTAATGATGAACAAACTAAAAATCGGTAGCAAAAACTACAGCGTAATTAGAAGCGACGAAATCATGACAAATATATAAACAGGATTACGGTTCTTTCAATTTTATTATATTTAAGACAGGCACGAAAGTCCGTTTGCGTAACATCAGAAAGTTGTATCGTCGTTAATGATTTTAATGGAATGAAAGAGATTCATCTAATAAAAACTAAAATCTGTTTCGAAAGTCACCGGCGAATTTCTGCCATAAACGCAGAAAATCCGCGGTCTAAGAATTATCATTCCGCGTTTACGCTCGCGCGTTAGCGGCTATAATGATCCGCAAACGATAGAGACGTCATCGACAGTTGTAATAATTGTGGTAAGGTGTAATTACATTATACGGCGGTGCAAATGACCGCGTTCGCGGCACTGTTGCCCTTTACATTGTAATTTCAGCTAGTAATAGAGTGTGTACGTTAATCCCCGTTGCAATTGAGGTTTCGTGCGCATTACTACGCTTATTAGAGATGATCAGCTTTAATAGAAGCGCAGGAATTTTAATTATATTGTGGCCGTTGTATCGCGGGCACATTCAAACACTCGCGCTACTAAATCACGAAACAGCGGCCAATCTCTAATTGCGGTCGATCTCTAAAAAGCTCTAATAGCGCAGCAGTTCGCCCAACGCGAATTTCTTTGAATCACGCGCGATCCAGTTCCGGTCGGGTGAAAGTATGCGAACACAAATTGTTCTCGTTTCCCTGTGTTAAATTTTATCGTTCAACGTCGTCGGAGAACATGAGCGATAATTCTTTAATTATTGTTTCATTTTTGTATGAACCCTTTGCACCCGGAGCTCTTTCAACTCGAAAATTAAACATTTCTTCCGATGATTTATCAAATCTTATGGACACGAAAATTGTGTCAAATCGACACGAGGGACGGACGAGGGTTAAAACGAGAGCTATTTTGAATTTTAATGAAAATTCGAGACAGTGGAAGATTGAATAAAAATGGAACAGCCAATTAGTCCTGAAGTAGCAACGCGCGAGTTATACGGTTTTCAAGCGAGGAATTCGCTGGCGCGCACGTAAATACTTGAGGTGAGCTATGCAAGAAAGATCTAGGCTATTCTGAACGGCTTGAAGTCCGCATAATTAATCAGAAATATGTATCTCCTGGATCCCGAAATGTGTGAAAAGTGTACAAATTACGAGAACGTATTAAAGGTTCTAAACGACGGTGAACCGGTGTTTGTTAGATTAAGAAGCCGTTGGCTGCGGACGTTAAGTGTGCCGGATCCCGTCAGCGAAGAAGTTATCGTTGACTTAGTTAAGTTATATACCACCTAGCCAGCTAAACACATGAACAGCTGAGAACTGTTGTCCATATATTCGAACCTGTATAAACACGGAAACATATCAGCTTGGCTTTTGATAAGCAGACCGCGGAAGTTCGTGCATACAATACTCTTAAGCCGCGAATCTCTCTATGCAAATTCTCGTTTTCGTAGATTCTTTTATAAGAATCGGGATTCGAGCGAAATTTATTTCGATGGCTGAAAGCTTTCTCGCGATAATCGTCCCGATAAAGTCAAAGATAACCCTTCGCACTCCGAATTATTTTTCAACTTCGTTGCCAACAACGCCTTACTATTTTGAGCGTTTTATTTGAAATTTAGGTTTCTCAACATTTTTCATGCGGTGCAAATTTCATTTCAAATAAAGTCGTGAAATTTCATTTCAAATAAATTAGTTAATTCGTAAACCAATTAACTAATTTCAATGAAATTTTCAGAGCGTATATAATTTACACCAGTTGACAAAACACATTTTTTAAATTTTCGTTATTGGCCCAGCTAAAAAAGTTGTAGAAATCAATTTTTACTATCGTTTATCACAATTCCGTCCAAATGCACTTTTTTAACATATATTTTACACATCATTTACTAAACTAATTCTTCCAGCCTTACAGAGAAATTGAAGTCGTTTGGTCCATTCATAAAAAAGTTGTTCTGATTTAAAGTGTGTGGAGTCGGTTATGCTACTTACTGTGCTTAACCACTTGGTTATCACGGACGTGTTTTGTCGCGACGTCGATACCGTTCGTATAAGGTCACAGACGAGTTATGACGCGACGCCGATACTGTTTGTACAGATCACAACAGACGTGTTATTTCGCGACGCGATGCCGCTTGCACGGTGCCACGGACGTGTTATCCCGCGACGCAATAATACCGTTCGCGCGTTACTACGAAAAAATGTTACGCATGGACTTGCTCGCTAGACAGCAAGTGCATTATAATTTCTCTCGTCGAGCAATCGATCCACCCTGTTGAACGGATCAGAGCGAGGGCTCGTTAATTCCGCCGAAAAAAAGGAGCTTTGCGCAAACTCCTTTTGTCGCGCTTGAACGATCTGTCTCCTGGCTATCTCCGCCGGTCAGGTTTACGTTACGTCTCGAATGAAGCTATCAGGTCAGTGATTAATCACGGTGCATAGGAGGCGAACGCAGAAACTCGACTGAAAATAGTGTCCGGTCCCGGCGATCGATTTGGTTACATCGTTATTCAAAGTGTCGGGAAAGTACGGTCAAAGTATTCTCGGTCGGCGGGGCGGCCCGGCAAAAAGGAACACTGAAAGTAGAAAGAGAGAGAGAGAGAGAGAAAAATAGGTGAAAAGAAAAAAAATAGCTAGGGGTAGGGGGAGGGTGGCGAGAGGAGTTAACGTTTCGAAGTCAGCCGCACGCGCATACTTAATCACCGGCCGTTAACGAAAATTCCTCGGGACCGGGGGCTTCGCCACCGCGGATCTTGATTAAGAGGCGTGCATTTAAGGCTCGAAAGGACATTTTACCGGAATAGTAAGTGGTGCACTCAACGGATGCGACGGCACCGTTCGGTTAGCGTGGTGGATGCGTCCGAAGTAACTTGTGTTATCGAACAGGAGTGAGTCGAGCCCAATCATAACTAACAAGTTCGCCTCCTCCCGGAATATTTATCCGTCGCTTCTGACAGACTTTAAACATTTTACCAATGTCAGGTAAGATGAAGTGCCCTATGCCTGGACAGCATGTTTTTCTATTTTAAATTTTATCACTTTAAATAAACAAAAACAATTTCTTAAGAGTTTTAACATACAGTTCAGAGTTTGTAAAGTAATTTAAAATAAAAAAAAAATCATTGTTTAGGTTAATATCTTAATTGTATTAACAAGAATAATTCAAACCTATAGTTGGACATATTAAATCCAATCTAAGCTAGTACCTGGACAGAAGTAAAGCCTATATCGGGACAAATTCGATTTACGAGTTGATCGAGCGAACATAACCTAAAACGTTGGTTGGTGGCGCTGTTGCGCATGACGAATAGAAGATGCTTTGCGTAATATGTAGTATTCTTATCATAGATTATAGTATTGTATTATTTAACCAAATATATATTTATTTTCATTTACTGTTTTAATAAAACTTGTCATAATACAACTTTTAAGGTTAGGTAGTAATACTGATAGATTTAAGATGTAAACATAAAGTATTATTAACGTCACAACCGGAATACATTTTCTACATACGTTATTCAAGCTAATAGAAGACTAATTATACGTACATGTAGTTAAATAAGTTGCAAACAATGCGTTGATTTTATTCACAAACACGTGTCCGGCTTCAGGCGTGAGCACATTGCGTACAAGCTTAGAGTGGGACAGCTACTGTCATCGCGTCCCAGTATGGAGTACTTATATTTGAAAACAGTCCTAATCTTGGACATCTAATATTTGGATTAATAATTATTATTTGCGTTAAGCTTGATTGCCAATTTATTTTAAAATATCAATATTATTATGCGTGATAATTATTTTTTGTCTGAGGGCTTAAATTATATCTTTTTTTCTAACAAAAGTTCGAGCTATAAATGCACATGATTCGCATGTAAATAGACTATTTTGTATACTGTTTTCAGATGAACTTTGAATTCATTTTTAAATTTCAATTGATGTCTTAATGAAATAATATTCACACCTACTTGTAGCTAAGGCCTCAGAATATATAATGTAATTATTTAATCTCTTAATTACTGATTTTACTATGAAAATTCAATTGTCCAGATTTAGGTATCACTTTTGGACTGTCCAGACTTAGGGCACTTCACCTTACGCATACACTTGAAGAGAATGGAATAAAACCGATTTCTGGATCGTTGAAAACGGGAACTTTAAGCAGCGTGTATTTAACTTTAACAATTAACAATTTTGTAACGAAGTAGACACGAAGGAGATGAAGCATCCGCAAGATATAAAATTAACGATACCTTCACGGTAGGCTATACGGGTGTGCACACACTGAAATTAGAATGCACCGTGCTCGGTTTTCCTGTCTTGTGTGCGAAAATCGAGTGTAACGTGACTCCCGGTCAAGGGAATTTGCAACACGTTTGCGTAGGCGAAGTGCACACGTAGAACATACTTTAACGGTCGCTTCTTCAGCGTGCTAATGTACCAAATATTTTGACTTGCGCTTAATACACATAACGAATTGTTATCCTGGGCTTTGAATTTGATTAACGCGCGCACTATCGCATCGCGAGAATGGATACTGCTGAATGTAATACTCGACGCGTATACACAGTGCAGCAGAAGTGCATCCATCGTTTAATTAAATTTATTACGTCATAGTTCTTTCGAAACTATAAATTGAACACGTTCGTCAGGGACGCTGATAGTTTCATTAATGAACCAGAGAAATATAATTTCAAATATCGTTGATTAATGTTCATAAGTGCTGATGATTGTTAATAGAATTTGCATTAATAATTTAAAGTTCATTGACATTGCCAGGTGATAAAACAACTCGATAACTTCGTATTAAATTGTAGATGGATGTAAACGTTTACGTTGTTTGGTAAATATATTAAAAACCAGTTTCCAGGACGCAAATTTCTGCGTGAAAAGAGTCTCTCTAAAATTTCGGACCACTGTGCCACGGAAAGTCGGCCAGATCCGTTCGAGCCACAAATTTGACGCGGTCTGAATTTCCCTGTTGTCGTTGGCTGCCACAATAGTTTCTAATTTAGAGAATAAAAAATGTGACAACAAACTGGAAAAACTCTAGTCCAGTTCCCGCGGTACAACCAGTTTTAAAATCAGTCTTTTATTACTGTTATCGCCATTGTAAAAGTAATGGGAGAGTATTCGACGATTTACGCTTGTGTACTTCGAGTATTTTCTCTCGTATTTTTCTGCTGTTTACAGTTTTGCTCAGCAAACGGTGCATGCATAAAATTTGACATATAAAAATACGGATAAATATTTACGCTGAAATCGCGAGAAATATACACAGAGAGCGCGGCAAGGAAAACATTAATTGGAACAAATAAAAAAGGTTTCTCAGAATTTTATATAAGTGATATTTCAAGGATTATTTACAAATTTTTAATCGGACGATGTTTACCAATACGCTCTGATTATTCATCCGAAAAATTTCTAGTTAGCCAAACAATTCTATCGACATTTTTCACGGACGCTTAATCGCTTGCGTTTAGTAGTTTCTTGAACGTAAACTCTTTTCTTGCTGGAAGCACAGTTTTTACTTTGCTAGTTAAGTCGCCCTATAAAAGTCCAATAGAATAGAATTAAAACTGTGCGACCAAGAATTCAGGATACGAGCAATTACAACTCTTGGACAATAAAAAGTCTGTTCAGTCCGAGTCGGCAACTTTTCCGTCAGTTAGAAAATATTAAGAGTAAATTATTTCCGATGAAACAGGTAACCTGGCTGAGTGCAAGCAGTATCACCCACAATTTATTTTCACATAAAGAATAAGTCGTGTCGAGTTGCCGTTGATGGGGATCGAAGCTAGTTTCTCCTCCGTACTCGAAGTACAAGAACAAGACCCTCGATATCACGTCAGAGAATGTAGAAATAGCTGGAAGACAAATTGCTGGAGTAGCGGCTCGGTCATATCACAGCGTCGAGGAAGTTCTTGGAGCGCAACTTTTTTCCCCACACCATGGACCAGGCGAGTTCAGAGACACACTCCCTCTCTCCCTGTATCTCTTCCTCGCTTCAATTGATTATCCCCAACGGGTTCTGGTTTATGAAGCGTATCTGTACCGGTACATTGTACATAATACCTAATTTTGAATACTGTGTCCTTTGGATTCGCTGCGTTTTCTGGAGAGGCTATTATTAATCCTCGTGCGGGGATTGTACGGCGAAGAAACAATTGCTCATTCGAACGCTGCATTGTTGCTTTTTACAGAAGATATAATAATATAGTATTTTATCGATAACTGTCCCAAATGTCTGGCCGACAATTGTCCCAGAACTATCCCCACCCCTGAGGGGTTTACCCGCTTGAGGGGCCAAGAAGCTCAGAGGCCTCGGTCGCCGAGAAGTATGACATCATACGGCTCGGGTATATCGGTGAGACCACACTAATCCAATGACAAAACTTCTTTATCTTTCATTATTTATTGATGGGACTTTGACCAACATATTCGTGGCATTTTTCTAGTGAAAATGATACCAAATATGATATAATTCCGGTAATATTGACTTATTTAATGAACGATGAAAATGTCGAACGCAAGGAGGAACAGCGTATGGGAAGTTCTTTGAACTGCATCTCTTTCTTTCCCATACGCTGTCCTTCTTCGCGTCGAAAACTTTCATCGTTCGTTATACGAATAAATATAATTGGAATTATATCTTATTTGGTATCATTTTCATTAGAAAAAAATGCCACGAATACTTGGTCAAAGTTCCGTCAAAAAACAATGAAAAATAAAGAAGTTTTGATATTGGATTAGTTGTGTTTACACTTCTCGACGACCGAGGCCTCTCGAGCTCCGCTGTCCTTTTCTTCGTTCGGCAAAAGTCAAAGAATAAGGTGAAGTGCCCTAAGTCTGGACAGTCCAAAAGTGATACCTAAACCTGGACAATTGAATTTTCATAGTAAAATCAGTAATTAAGAGATTAAATAATTACATTATATATTCTGAGGCCTTAGCTACAAGTAGGTGTGAATATTATTTCATTAAGACATCAATTGAAATTTAAAAATGAATTCAAAGTTCATCTGAAAACAGTATACAAAATAGTCTATTTACATGCGAATCATGTGCATTTGTAATTCGAACTTTTGTTAGAAAAAAAGATATAATTTAAGCCCTCAGACAAAAAATAATTATCACGCATAATAATATTGATATTTTAAAATAAATTGGCAATCAAACTTAACGTAAATAATAATTATTAATCCAAATATTAGATGTCCAAGATTAGGGCTGTTTTCAAATATAAGTACTCCATACTGAGACGCGATGACAGTAGCTGTCCCACTCTAAGCTTGTACGCAATGTGCTTACGCCTGAAGCCGAACACGTGTTTGTGAATAAAATCAACGCATTGTTTGCAAATTATTTAACTACATGTACGTATAATTAGTCTTCTATTAGCTTGAATAACGTATGTAGAAAATGTATTCCGGTTGTGACGTTAATAATACTTTATGTTTACATCTTAAATCTATCAGTATTACTACCGAACCTTAAAAGTTGTATTATAACAGGTTTTATTAAAACAGTAAATGAAAATAAATATATATTTGGTTAAATAATACAATACTATAATCTATGATAAGAATACTACATATTACGCAAAGCATCTTCTATTCGTCATGCGCAACAGCGCCACCAACCAACGTTTTAGGTTATGTTCGCTCGATCAACTCGTAAATTGAATTTGTCCCAATACAGGCTTTACTTCTGTCCAGGTACTAGCTTAGATTGGATTTAATATGTCCAACTATAGGTTTGAATTATTCTTGTTAATACAATTAAGATATTAACCTAAACAATGATTTTTTTATTTTAAATTACTTTACAAACTCTGAACTGTATGTTAAAACTCTTAAGAAATTGTTTTTGTTTATTTAAAGTGATAAAATTTAAAATAGAAAAACATGCTGTCCAGGCATAGGGCACTTCACCTTAGTATCCCTGGCGGATAATTGTCCCGAATGCTGTACCAGCATTCTTTTCAGATTAGAATACAGTAACTAAGTTTTGTCTTTTTCGAACAAAATTTCTGCATTTTAAAAACTTCCCCATGAAAGTGCTCGCAGTGGTTAATAAAAATATTCAAGCACCGCGGAAGTTTTACTGCAACAACTTAGTAAGGTGTTTGGTGAAAGCTGTACACTTTTTTTGTCCTCTCTTTTTTCAATGGCGCTTTTAAACGTCCATAAATATTCATGCTTTAATATTTTTATGAAAGAATTCGAAGCAAATAAAATGTTACTTTCATGAATATTAAACTGAAAAACTCCATTATATTTAAATACAATTTATATTCAATATGGTTTCAATTGTTTTTCGTTTTAATACAGATCCTCCTGTGCTCTGCTCATTTGGTGGTTTAAAAAATAGTATAATGCGCGGTCTTGTCTCGGCGATCCTACGAACTGTAGATCCTTAGGAGCGTGTGTCTATGATAGCGGTATAAATGAGTGTGTTCGTGGGGAGATCGTTTTCGGGGATTGGGATGCGGGTCATAGTGTTGCGTGTCGTGAGAGCGTGAAGAGTCGCGCGAGAGGTCGAGTTTAGAGAGCGAGCGGGCGAGTTTATTTGATATCATTTGTTTCTTTCATTTTTTCCGTCATTAAGCCCTAGTTCAGACACGGCGGAAACCGCGCGATTTTTGTTTTTGATGGTTCGACCGCACGGATGCGTGTGAACGAATACATAGACGCTAATGTAAATAAGGAGCCGTGTCTGAACGGGCCCCAAATATTCTCGTTTTTACTTTCGCCTTCGGAAGAAAAAATCCCCACAGTAATAAATAATTACGGTGTATAAATTAATTGTGTCGTCATCCGAGGCGTCGAGTGGGCGAGTGTTTGCTTTGAAAAAAAAACTGCGAATGGCGCTGGCGAGCGACGCGACTGCGAGGTCGGCTTGTAATTACTGGAAGATTGAAGATCCAACCGAGTCAGCCAAGAGTTAACAAATTATTGTTCGGAACGGGGACAGAAGATGAGTCCACGTTACCAAACGTGCCGGAAATACACAGAAGGAAGCGGAGAATTGGCTTCGTTAAATCCCCGGCGCCCCAGCGCTTTGTGCTTAACGGAAACCTTGACGAGACTTAGGGCATTAAACAAATGGCTGCTGTTTAAGTTTAAAGTCGCCGTGAATGTTTCTTGCGGCGAAGGGCAAACATTAATCGAACGGCGACGATTCCCAAGCCATAATCGATTCGATAAGTGTTATTACCGATCGATTTCGTCGATCGACAGATGATCCGACGACTGCGGATCTGTTTTATGGCTCGAGGACGATAACTATGTCTCCACTCGAGCGGAATAATTTTGATCGTTGCGAGAGATCACTGCGCAGCCCGCAAATGTCTAATTCGATGAATACCCTGTTAAGTGATAGACTAGAGATCGTAGTTTTGTTGTGCACTTGTCATCTTTAAGTGGATCTTCAATGCGTAGTTTAAAAATTGATTCAATTGAATTATTTAGACTAAGGAATAAAATTTTTTGAAGTTGGGATACTTGAAATTGAAGGGGTTATGGCACAACAATTTTTACAGTAGATTTACATTTGGTAATTAGAGACCTCAACGCGTAACATGATGGAGAAGGTACGCCGTAAATTAAAAGAAAACATTTTACAGGGAATTACAAGAAGTTTAAAGAAGAATTCGAGGAGAAACATTTCAACAGTTCACCAGCAGACTGGCGCAATTAACTTGAGCTCGGTTATTTCGAAACGTAATGAAGATATTTATGAAACGATGTCTAAGGTTGTTCGAATTCACTAGCTTCATTTGTACAGAGGCAATCAATATGTGCCCTTAATTATGAAAGCGGTCTAAATTAATTCAATGTAATTTTTATGATATTATCAAAAATGAACCGTTAGATAGTGCTTGTTATTTGAACATTCTATAGACAATTCTATGAAAATTCATTTGACAAACAAGAAATATATGATTTAGACCACTTTCATTATTGTGGGCACATACATTGAAAAGATCTGAATGAAAATAAAATTCCTGGTCGTTTAATGGACAATGTACACTTTGCGTATGTGAGTACGTTTATATAAACTTTGCGTATGCTAGTTTGAGTTTAACGGAATTGACCGAAGCGTTAACAAACATATTTTGTAAATCATACTGTTTGCTTCGGAACAACAATATCTATGCTTTTCACGAAAACATTGATCTGGGGTTTCGCGCGTGTTTCCAAAGGGTGAATTTCTGTAATCGGTAAAACATACGTTCATTATCCCATTGTTTCCACAAAAACATTGAAACTCTGTAGCACTTTAATGGATGTGAAAAGCATTATGCGGTTTTCTATATTTTTTCTGACAAAGGGTTATTCAGAAGTGACAATCTCTGTTTTATACAATTTTCCACAGAACTAGAGCGGCGCAGAATATTTGACTGTTTCGTTTTTTTGTTTCTTTTTTTTTATTGAAAATCGTTCATGACGGAAGAATGAAAACAACCACCGAAAGGTGGGAGTGAAAATTCTATTTGGTCGAGTATATGAGAAACTGTTCGGGGTAGACAAAAAATTAAATTGCAAAACATTTTTTCCAGAGAAACTCGTTGTATGCATTTTTTAATCAATTTTGCAAACTTTATTTTAAAATACAAAATGTGGATAAAGCGAAAATACGATATTTAGCATTGTAATGAAATATCTCCATTTAGAAATTGCTCGTATTTTCGAGGAAAGCTTTGTATTGTTAAAAGAAATAATATTGTACGGCTATTGTACTTTCCTCGTGATGGTCTCTTCCAGCTCGTGTGCTGTTATAAATTACTTTTACTATTATTCAAGTGGCATAATTGCAGGAAATGGGACGCGAACAATGGAAATTAAACATGAGTGTCAAGGACGTTTCGAGCAGCTTAATAAAGTTGACGGAAACATAAATACATGCATACATGCCACGGCGAAAATTACAGAGCGGAATTGTTTCGGATCGATGAAAGTATTTCGCAGTATCTTATGACAGATTATATATCGTTTCCGTGAGTATTCATTAAATCCTTCCCGATCGAAATGGGATTATCCCTTATCAATGTACTCGAAATCAGGAAAATACGTGACCCTCCTTATCCCGAGGAAGTTGGGCTTTCTGATAAAGTGCATTAGATATCGGATTAGGATGAAACTAATCTCTGTAAACTGTAATGTTCGGATTCCCATAAGCGTATCGACGTATAGCGATTCTTTTCCTCATCCGATGTAGCGCCAGAGAATATCAAGAAACCCCATTGCGTTTTTAACTGTATCATTTAAGGTGAAGTGCCCTATGCCTGGACAGCATGTTTTTCTATTTTAAATTTTATCACTTTAAATAAACAAAAACAATTTTTTAAGAGTTTTAACATACAGTTCAGAGTTCGTAAAGTAATTTAAAATAAAAAAATCATTGTTTAGGTTAATATCTTAATTGTATTAACAAGAATAATTCAAACCTATAGTTGGACATATTAAATCTAATCTAAGCTAGTATCTGGACAGAAGTAAAGCCTATATCGGGACAAATTCAATTTACGAGTTGATCGAGCGAACATAACCTAAAACGTTGGTTGGTGGCGCTGTTGCGCATGACGAATAGAAGACGCTTTGCGTAATATGTAGTATTCTTATCATAGATTATAGTATTGTATTATTTAACCAAATATATATTTATTTTCATTTACTGTTTTAATCAAACTTGTCATAATACAACTTTTAAGGTTAGGTAGTAATACTGATAGATTTAAGATGTAAACATAAAGTATTATTAACGTCACAACCGGAATACATTTTCTACGTACGTTATTCAAGCTAATAGAAGACTAATTATACGTACATGTAGTTAAATAATTTGCAAACAATACGTTGATTTTATTCACAAACACGTGTCCGGCTTCAGGCGTAAGCACATTGCGTATAAGTTTAGAGTGGGACAGCTACTGTCATCACGTCCCAGTATGGAGTACTTATATTTGAAAACAGCCCTAATCTTGGACATCTAATATTTGGATTAATAATTATTATTTACGTTAAGTTTGATTGTCAATTTATTTTACGATATCATTATTATTATGCGTGATAATTATTTTTTGTCTGAGGGCTTAAATTATATCTTTTTTTCTAACAAAAGTTCGAACTATAAATGCACATGATTCGCATCTAAATAGACTATTTTGTATACTGTTTTCAGATGAACTTTGAATTCATTTTTAAATTTCAATTGATGTCTCAATGAAATAATATTCACACCTACTTGTAGCTAAGGCCTTAGAATATATAATATAATTATTTAATCTCTTAATTACTGATTTTACTATGAAAATTCAATTGTCCAGATTTAGGTATCACTTTTGGACTGTCCAGACTTAGGGCACTTCACCTTAGTTGCGACAATAAAAATGATGCCTAGAATTAGTGAATTTTATTTATTTAACTGCGGAACAAACTTTTCTCAAAAAACATGCCTTAGTATTTTGTATATGCAATTTTATTGCGATTTATAAAGTCATAAAACTTATGTTACAAAATAAAATTATTAAATGGGTACTATAATTCCTCAGAGCGATTGATTTATTTTAGACCACTGTTACTTTTTTTCGAGGTACACATGGGAACAATTCGCAATAAAATTGCATGTACAAAATTGGCAATAAAACAAGATTATATAGAGCGTGATGTCAACCACTTACACAACGTATTGTTTTATATTGCGCGAAGAGCACCGCGGGGGAATCATTTCGGAGGCATTGTATATTCATTAAGGGCTTTAAAAGCTAAATGGCATTAAACAATGATCAAGTTCGAATGTTTATACAGCTCATGCCGAATGGCTCTTTGCCTGCTTACATATTTACGGTAAGCAAATTAAGAAGAGAATGGAAGCGCGAGATGTTTACATTTGAGCGATTAAACGTGCTGCGTCTGCAAAACGTGAAACGGAAAATTTCGCGTGAAGGATTTAGTTGGGCGAAATAAATTGAATCAAGACGAATTTAATTCAGACGAAACTTGAGTATTTACAGAGCTTTGGTATACTTCAGAAAATACAACGTGCCTAACGGAGAGATTCTAAAATTAAATGTGTATAACAATTGTCGGAGAATCCTTGACAGACTGGCTTCTAATTGGGGTCTCTTATTGAGGTCCCGCTGTATTCTTCTTTGAGGACATACCAAGGAATGAAGCATTTTCTCTTTCGCATTTCATTCACATCTCCACTGAAAACACACTGACGTATTAATAGATAATTGTATTAACAAAACAAAGCCCGAACGAATCAACAACGTCTTTTTTTGAGACGTTAGAGCGATAAGTTTACTAGCCAATGTGTAAATAATTTTGTTCTTACTTGTTATTGGTTAGCGAAGGAAAAACTAAAGGACACGAGTTTTAAATTCTTCGTCTAAAAAGTTTACGAATGCTTTGTACGCCCACTGTATAATACGGAAGGTTGTTTTGAACTGCCAAGAATTTCAAAGCTGAAGATATTCGTGGAAGTATCAGGAGGCATCCTGTAACGCAAACATGCAGTTATACCCCCCACAGTCCACATTCACGATGATTACGCAAACATCGAAGAGAACGGATTACACTGAATAAAACTGTAGCGATGCTGCCGTTCCGTGTATCGTCAAAACCGGATTTCAGTTTCTTCTTTTAGGAAATGCCGTGTTGCACGAAGCCCCCGTAACGATGCCAAACGAGAAACAAACAGTCGCAATTGACCGTTTGCTTTTGCGCGAAACCAGCGTTTAGTCAGTGTTCGGATAATGTTGCCTTTAAAAATGTATAACCCGACCGTAGGAGCCGGGTAACTAACCCGTTTCTTGTTTTACAGGGAAGTTTATACTTCCGTTTCGCCCACCGCTGTTCGAGGAACTTCGAGTTCTTTAAATGGCACCGGCGAGTTTTTCCACTTTTCGTTATCAGACTTAATCAGTGCAGCTCCGCTACCCACGGAAATAGTCGCATAAAAGATTCCTCGGCTAATACTTCTCCCATTTCGCCAATTTATATTTTAACAATACTTAAATGTTTATTTTTGAACAACGGTGCCTCCAAGTCAGCCCTCGAGCGCCAAGGGTTAAACCAGCGAGTTACGTTGCGTTTATTCAAAGTCGATCGTTCGAATAGACATTCCATGGCAAATGGAAGAAAAATATTTTAACAATGTGCCGTAGAGATTTGGTCGGGCGGGGCGAGGTTTGTTTTACCGACAAACAAATTACGCGGTCTCGTAAATGCTTATTTTCTTGGGCAGCCGCCGCCGCCGCCGGAAGCTGTTTGCTGTTTCTGCGGAGAAAAAATAAAATTATTGGACGAAAATTGCGATCGTGTTTCTGGCCGTCCCGTCGGATTGGCCACCGTTGACCGAATTTTTTTCACGTAGCTTCCGATGCAATTCGCGAACGATTCCCCGATCGACGTTCGCATAACGAATAGCGCTTTCGCGGAATACGCAATGCACCCACCAGTCAAAGATGACTGATCGTAATGTCGTTATTAATTCGATTGTGGCGTGCATTAATTGCGTTCGGCTTTAAACTGGTCCCGCGCTGTAAATTCTGTGCCGTCCGCATAATAATCGCGTCCGAAATTACTTCGAGATACTATCTCTCACGCTAATTGCCACCTCCTTGTAAAACAGCGTTCGCTTCGATTGCCACACCAGCTCGAAAAACTTCTAAATAAAGTGACGCACCCACTACTTATCATAACTGCGTCAAATTCATCTGCATCATGCTCTGAAACTTCTTTCTAACGCTTTTTTAAATTATATCTTGAATTTTTTCATTCCCTTCGCCAATCAAATTGTTTCATTGTCGCCTTTATAAAAAATGATTCGGAGGAGCTCGCGTAAAAGAATTGCTTTTTTCCTGTCTATTTTTATACAGCATTATAATTGGAAATGTGTGAAGTATGTGAAATATTCCGCGAGACCTGGTTTCAATGGTCAATGATTCCTGGATATTGCCGCAACGAATGATGCAAAGGGACGGGCCAGGAAAATTCATTAACTCTACACTTTCATGTACCAACTCTGATTCGATCAAAATGTTTTCCAGCTGTGAAACTAAACTGTTCCCTTCCATCAGAAAAAAAGGGTATTTCGACCAAATATTTTAATACAACAGCCGATGTTTGTATAAAAATACGGGAAAGATTAATGGAGAAGCGCTTGTCGCTAAATGGACTTAAATTATTAACAATTTTTCGTTCCGACGCGTTTCGATAGATTGGAATTATAATCTTATATCAATTGTCGAGGAATCAGCCGAATAATTGGAATGAAAATTCATTCGATCATGAAATTAAAATCATGGACACAGATTACTGTCTTTTTTTCGCGAATGTAGATAAACGATTTTACAAAAGCTCGTCTAAAAATGAAGTATTTTCTTCTTTCCATACATAATTATCCTTTTAAACAAGTTAATAAAATATTTAATACCACGCGTATATCAGCACGATACCAACGAAATAATTTCATAGAATATATGGTTAATATTAGTATGGATGTGACGCAGATCACTTTCCGAATCGAAAAAAATTGAGTGAAACGAATCTGTACGAAATTTAAAAAAAGGCTACCTAGCTTTCGAGATAGTCCAATAAAACCGAACCTCTGCTATCTATGGCTGCTATAAATGAAAATGAAATTGTATTCTTTTCATTCGAATACTTCGCTGCTCCCGTATCGCATTGTCGCAGCTATGTGCTGCACGCTGGTTTTTTTAAAAGCGATCGAATTTCAAACTTTCATTTCTAGCGAAATTTTAATTCTTCAGTCCCCGTAGCTGCAATAGTGAAATCGTTTACTGCGTCATCGGAATATTAAGCGCGTCATCGCGTGTACCTCGCTCGCATTATTCATATTCGAAAATTAAATGAAACCTGATATTTATTGCAAGAAAATAAAACGCGGCTCGCTGCGTTGGCCTAAAAAATGAATAAACTTTCTTCCCCACTTTTTTTTTCGTTCATTTTTACCCTTGTAATAATCAAAATGCAAAACGTGATGGAAATGCGTACACTGAGAAAAAAAAGTAGTTACTTCAATAACACGCGTTATTGCAATTTTTTACTTCGATGAATATCAATGTATTCTTTTCAATAGTATGATATTTAGAAGCAAATCGTGATGTATTTGAATTGTCTATCATGAAATGATTGAAAATATTATTTGATTCAATATCGTATATTATTATTCGTAATATTTCTTTTTTTCCTTCAATCAGATATGTTGTTAAACAAATTTGGGAATTAGTTTGAGGCCATATCTTATTTTTTTGAAAACATTGATGGTCAAGCTATTGGCTTATATGATTCGCGGAAATGAGTTTTGCTATTGAAATTCAATAGTACATCTTATTGAATCAACATATATTTTTTTTGTTTCGACAGGACTTTTTTCTCAGTGTACTTTGATTTTGCTGTTTGATACGATGACAAAAGAATATTTGAAAATTATTTTAAATAAGGTTAAGAAGAAACTGGATTTTTATACAAAATAAAAATTGTCTGTATCGATTGCAAAGAATAGAAACTAAATTGAATGTTATTTCTTCCCTTAAGGATTTTAATACACGAGAAATCATATATTGACATTTTCAATTTTCCAAATTTTCCAACAATTTTAAATGTCATCTACTCAACTTTTCTGTATATGCATAAAGATCCGCAGTCTAGTAATAACAAATGGAAGCAATGCCATCTCTACACGAAAAACAAAATTACTTTCCGAACGACTTACTATACAGGAGCTTACTATAATATGCTGAAGGAGAGCACCTAAATATTTCCTTTATTTTTAATGGCTCAAAAAAAATATTTATTAATTTAAATAGTATCGAAGGATCTCTATCATAGAAGAACAATTTTTTTGTCCGGTTATTTTTTCATAGCTTTTTCAAGGTCATCGTTATTTTTTATCGGGAAAACTTTTTTTTTATTCCGTCTTGTTAATGACTAGAGCATATTCAAATGTATTTTTCCAGTCGCTATGCGATGGAATAAAAAAAGATAAGTTTTGCCAATAAAAAAATAACAATGACCTTGAAAAAACTATGAAAAAATAACCGGCCAAAAGAAATTGTTCTTCTATGATATTCCATTTTCGATACCATTAAAATTATGCCATAAATATTCTTTTTGTGCCATTAAAAATAAAGGAGATATTTATAGGTGGCCTCCTTCAGCTGAGACACCCTGCCAAAATAGTAGCGTGAATTCTTTGAAGATATAATTTCGACAGCATACAAACAGTATTTCATTTTGACGAAAAGTCCGCAGCGCGAGTCAGCCTCGATGTTACAAGGCTGGGGGTTAATTTAACCCTATGAAACTTACTTGGAAGCCCTTATCCCGTCGAGCAACATTTTCTCAAGTGCTTGGACCCCCTAGTTTCAAGTATCACCTGAAATTCATTTCGTTACATTATATCGTTTTCCGCAGGCAGGAGATCCGCCCGTCGCCGGAGTTGCTTTTTCAATTTTCTGAAAAATATAATTTTCAGAGTTACAGGGGAGCAGGGTAAGGAGGAGCAGGAGCAGGTGGGGGATGAGGAGGACGGGACAGCAAGCAGCCGTCGATTTACTTTTTCCTGGGAGTCCGGGAGGATAACTTGTTTTGCGAACTAAAAGTTTCGGAAAAATTTCGCACCCGTCCGGAGGATTAAACCCCGAAGAGATGGAAGATAAGTCGAATCGGCCGAGGGCGTCGAACGCTCTATCTGAATGATACGTATCGACGACGTGCCACGCGACAACCTCATCCGCTACCGCCCTCCTTCCCCCCCATCTCTCCAGGCATCCGTTCCACAGGGATGAATCCTCCTTTTTCGAAATTGAACGAGACTTCTGAACTTTCGCATCGCGTGTTTATTCAACCTGGCTCGCTTTGCGCGGCCGCCGCGACGTCAGGAACTGGCAGCCCGGCTATGCATCACGGATAAAATATCGCGGACACGTGAACGATCCCCGCGTACACACGCGGCCTAGCTGAGAATTTGTTTTGACACCCCCGCACAAAGCATTCGCAATCCCACCTTTATGGGGGAGGCAACCCTGAGCCTGGGCGAGAGTTCTCTACAACGACCGCACAAGGTTCTTTCAAAAGGGAGATCTTTTCCTTACATTAAACTGTATTGACTCGCCGATCAAGATAATTCTGCGCAGGTCCAGAACTCTTTTATCCATCATTCTCTGTATCTCTCAATAAATCTGATTTAACGCTAAACCTACCGAGCACTAAAAGCGATTAACATGGTTTAGCTCATAAAAATGACAAGGTTCTATTTCTTTAGATCCCAACAAAAACATCCTGGAAACAGGAGCCAAGTTCCTATGGCCGTAAAAAGTTGTGAGATGGAACAAAATACGGCGTAAGAAAGCGTTTGTAAACATTAGTTTAAAAGAACGCCATTTAATTTTTAAAGAGTTACATGGAGGGCTAAATTATTCCAACTTGGCCGCTGCCTAACACCTTTTATGGCCATTGGTTTAAAAAGTAAAAGCCAAGTTTGAATAATTTAGCCCTTCATGTAACTCTTTAAAAATTAAATAGCGTTCTTTTAAACTAATTTTTACAAACGCTTTTTTCAGTATTGCAAGAGGTATTTCTAAGCTAACGTACTTGGCTGTATTTTGTTTGATCTCACAACTTTTTACGGCCATACGAACTTGGCTCCTGTTTACAGGATGTTTTTGTTGGGTTTCATCAATTTTGGTTGAAATTTCATCAATTATCAAGTAGGTATTACTCTTATTCCTGATTCATTAAATCCTAAACATTTTTTATCTTTAAGGTGGACATTAAGTAAATTAATAAATGCATGTTCGATTTACTACCTATTTATACCTACTTGAAACTTTGTCCCGAAAAATCTAAACAACGCAGCGTCGATCAAAGGAAAGAAATTCTTTTCTAATCTGCAAGACAAAATCCAAATTCAATGTATCGAAGAGTAACACCCTGCCGGCGACGCCCGGATCCGTTTGCCCCCCGCCGCTATAGACGATGCTCGGTGCAGTTTCTTTTGTTTACGTTAGAGCGATTGTTTTTTTCATCAGTATTTGTTGCGGCTTCGAAGCTAATAAAACGTATACTTATGTAGGTACTTTGGAATTATCCCGTCGACCTCTCAAGAATTAGTTAGGGATAGGTGGCGGGGGGCGGAGAGGTCCGGCCGGCCCGCCCACGCATACGAAAATACAGTTTGGAGGAAATGGTCGAAGGAATAATCCCAAAGTACCCTTATGTATATGTTATGCTGCTATGTTCTATCCTACGTACCTATTTCGTAATGTTTTTTTTTTCAACCCTTTAATGTGTAAAATTTCAAACTTTGATAATTATTCCTTTGAGTGTTTGTTATTGTGGACCTATGTACCAAATTTCAAGCTTGTAGGTCAATGGGAAGTACCCAAAAGGTTTTGATGATCTGTCAGTCAGTCAGTCAGTGACAAATTTAACGATTTTTGAGGTCCTATATCTCGGAACCTACTAATGTTGGAGGATTAATGTTTTGTCAATATTGAGACATGATAGCATTTAACAAGTGTACGAAATTACATCTCTCCATGTGCCTCCAGTGCCGAGTTGTAAGCCTCTAAAAAACGCCCAAGTTGTTTCGTGTAAAAGGAGGCAGTGCCAGAACTTGGCTGGTGCACTACCGTGCACCTAGATTTTGTGTTCATCATTTCAATAACTGTAAGATGAGAAATACTTTAAACTTGACATTTTGTGAAATGTATTTTCACCAGTTTCTACTAGGAAACTTAAAAAATGCAAGAGCTGCTATTTCTCGTCGGACAGTACAAGTGGATCTATAGAAATAAATTGATCTTTGTGTCTCTCCCCGGCCCTTCCGCCGTTTCAGCATGCTAGAGGACGGGATAATCAGCAACCGAAGCGATTAGCGTGCGCCTCGAATAGGAAAAGCGAGGAGGGTCTGGTCGAAAGGCGGACGAGTTGGATAAATTGCACCGTCGTCTTTCGATCAGTTCAGTCGGCCAGGGTATTTGGAAGATTCTCTTGACTCCTATAGCCGCGAGGAATTTTTCTCTCGGCTGTTTCTCAGCTAAATGGATTATCTGAACCCATCAACGAGACTTGCCTCGTACCTCCTCCAATAAAGCTCAGGTTCTCTCCGCGAACCTATCCATGGCCCAGAGCGAGAAACGATCGGAATAGCGGCTTTTGCTTCAACTTAAATACCTCGCAAGTGCCGAAGTTACGGTACTTATCGTCAGTGGTCTTCGAAATTAGAAATACAATCTGTTAAGGAACGCTGGCACGCAACCCCCGGGGTTGACTTTTCCCCGTGTACCGACGTCCGACGAGGAGAACTCACTTAATTATAGATGACGCGTGTCTAATGAAGACAAGGGGATTTACATGCTAATACGTTCGAACTTTTCCGGGGGGAAAATCGTCCGACGTAATGATACGTCCACGGTAATGGGGGAGTACGACTTTCTGCCAGATATCGTGCACGTATGCATACGGAATCGTTCACGTTCGTATTTGATTTCAGATGTACCCGCGACTCCAAAAGAAATTTCAAAGGAGGTAGTCGAGAGAATAATTGTGCCCGTAATTATGAAAGTGGCCGTAGTCATATATTTCTGTTCTTTTTTTCTTATTTATTTATTTAATGTTGCTTCAACATCAAAGGTCATTAGTAGACTGCGGATTTTTATGCAAAATAAAAAATGTTTGCATTGAATGCAAGACACAGGAGCCAAATAACATATCCGTAATTCGTAATTATCGTAATTTAATTACAAAGTATTTTATAATTGTACTCCAACTGCAAATATGAATTACATTGTAATTTAATTGAATGAAGATCTGCATTATAAATTACAATATAACTGAATTACCATGTGATTCAATTACCTCCTAATTGTAATTCCTGGAGTAATTCAATTGTAATTCTGCAACACTCTGTAAACAAGCTAAACATATTAAGCTTTTATTCAATTTCATAAAGCGAAGTGATTTATCGAACGAAATTAGTTCAGGAATACATATTTCCAAGAACAGTCTTGTACCTTTCACAGCATTTCACAGAGCTTAACCTTTTGCTCAAATTCATTTAAAACTCTGACCAAATGCCCTCTCACATTTCCGGTCGACGTGACACTCGCGATGTCAATAAATCAATTACTAAATCTTAATAGGTGTATAACTCAATTTGGAAGACGTTGAAGGAACTTGAGATATTCGCGTAGAAAGAACCGCGGGAAATTAATCTGCATTAGCCACGTGTAAACGTGAGTGGCAGATATGATTTTCATTGTTCCGTTACCTCGGCCGGTGTGTGTAAATGAGACGAGGAGTTCGAAGATGTGGGCTTAAAATACACGATAATGGCGTTGTATACATAAATGGTGGCAGTAAAGTCGGCATACGCGTTCGCGTGTACAGAAAGATGCGATATCATAGTCAGCCGTGCCGCATGAACTCGCACGACATGCATACACCGGTCCGGCAAAGGGGTGGTTTTGCAGGGTAGCATGAAACGGGAGTATGAGAACAAGGGACATCACGATTCTTCGGAGACATAGTAAAACTTCAATTCTCGCGTGTAATCTTCCGCGTTTTCTTGCACGGTTCTCTTGGCTGCTCGTTCTTCCCTGTTCCGGCAGTTTATCGCTGCATCATTGCTGTTGGCTCGATATTGAGTCAGCATTGAATATGCATTCATCGAATAATTGATCGTGTTAAACAATACTGTGTACCGTTGCGCTATTTACAAACGCGTAAATATTCATCGGACTCGGTCCGTAATGTCCTGCTTCAAAGCATCGCGCAACAAAATTTACGGAAATCCTGATGCTGATTCATTTTTCTCATCATCATCAGTATAAAACCTTGTACGAATCAGCCTTAAACCAAACGCACAAGAATATATTAGTATTTTTCTTATTAGGGGAGAGTCGTGCAGTACCGACCGGCGTACTGTACCGACCAAAATTAGTTTATGACTTTCCAGGTCAAATGGCTACACTTCCTTTACGAAAACAAATGAATATAACTATTGTGGGTAATATGTTTCGTTGCTACATTGGCCATTCGATTGTTTTCGCAGTTCTGACACATTTAGCGTGGGCGTTGATATTTCGAGTGTTAAGAGTTATTTTCTAGATCTGATAATTCGTTTCTCAGGTAAGTAAACGACTTTGTTGAATTATGTATATTATATCTAGTCTATTAAGTATAATTAACGGGCCCTGTTTTGGAATTTTCTTTGTATATTATGTATATCATAACCTAAAATGTTTCCACATGTTTGTCGTCCAGTACCGACCATCCAACTGTCGTGCAGTACCGACCAATCAATCGTCGACCAGTATAAGCCAAACTTTTCTTATTTGTAAGTTCAATCTGTTAGCATTTGAAATGAAGTTAGAAGATGTTTATTTAATCTTTCTTTTACCTTTTCCCACAGAAAAATGTCCGAAATTCCAAAGCAAAAAAAACCATCATCACCGCTCACTTTAAATATTAACGATAATTTTTCATTAACTTCTTTACCTGGTGTAACTTCAAATTTCATGGAAATAGTGAAATCAATCTCTCCTAGAAACGACAATTAGAGTTGCAAACAAAAAAGAGAAGACAACGGACGCAACAATCCGAAATCTTAACTTCGACCGTTTTTATAAACGAAGTTCAGAAAAAAAAGAACCTGGCCGAAGAAAAACAGATAAATGCGGAGAGAAGAAAAGCTGCAAGAAACGAAAAAGTCAAATAAGCAGAAAAAAGAAAAGTTGAAACTCAAGTAAGGAAAGGAAATAAGGAAAGATGTAAAAACTAAACAAAAAAATGACATAATATATAAAAATATATAATTATTTTATTATTTGTATAAATAAAATTTGAATAAAAATGCGTATTCTAACATCTAAATATCTTTTTTTAACATTATTAATGATTTAGACTGAAAAATCTACTAAATACGTAATTGGTCGGTACTGGACGACAATTCTTTGTTTCCTTCAAATTCTAATATCTTTATTTTTACAAATAATGAATACTAATTATTAAATTTCACAAAATTAATTTCTGGCCTTTTATTAAGTTTCCTTTGTGTTACAAATTCCTTTTTTTAATTTTAATTTTTACCGATTCTAGTCCACCTAATAACAAGAAAACTTAGAGCGGTCGGTACTGCACGACTCTCCCCTACTAAACCTCATTTTAAGAAACTGGCGTTCATTTTCCCTTGAGAAAGAACGAAATGACTAAATTCTGTAATATTAATTCTGTCAAGTGCGTCGTGCAGAAACTATAACTCACGAGAACCATAGAGGACTTAAATGGAACCTTTCCGGGCGCAAGAATCTGGAAAAGAGAACGCAACTTTGGAAATTTACCGTCTTATATCCGGCTCCGAATTCTTTCCGAACGACCTACTTATCGTCGGCGCATGCTCGTTCTGGAATTATGCTCGTTTTTGGTTGATAATCTAGCGAACCCGTGGCAAATTATCTTCCCACGGCCAAAGTGTTTCTGTCTCGTCTTATTGTTAGACTAGCAGGTGTCCATTACAGGGAGCGAGCGGCGCACCGTTGCAAGCGCGTCGCATCCCCCAAGTGGGTTGTTGTCCGAACAATTGTAGGTTAACCTAATGTCAACTAAGGTGGTATTACGGTGGCGCGTCGTATACGCGGTGTAATTCAGTCTTCCAGGGAATAATGCGAAAGTAATTTTACCCGGGACCCGAGACTCTTCCGCCGACTCGAATAGGGCAGCACGTGAGCCGAGCACATTGCGAAATTCGAATCCCTGTTGTCCTAAGCGTTCTGCTCGAACCCTCTGCACTGCGAATTTTTCCCACTCTCCTTCCAGCAGCTTCCTATCATATTAGAAATCCTGAAATCTCCTCAGCGACGGATTTTCCAACAAATTTCGATTTTGTTCTGGCAGGTGAAAAATCAAAAATCCATATTCAAAAGTTGTACAAAATTTCAGCGAACAACAAAGCCACCGATATGGAACCGTGGACGTGTTAAAGATCGCCGGCAAGTCCGTGTCAAAGCAAATTTTTTCGTATAAAGATTCTGCTGACCGAAGCACATGGTCGGTTGCCGCAATAGATTTTTCAATATTGGTTTGCCACAGGCTGGCCCACTTTCCGAGCCGTCCATCTCCGTGTTAAAGTGTCCATTTCGTGAATTTATAAAACCGATCCCCGATTTCTTCTTGTTTTCATCGGATCGCATCGAAGAACGATCGTGCCTATCTCTCACGGCGATTTCCAATTCCTCGAGGAGGATCCGCGATGCCTCATAGCCGGCTTATTTATTGACTGGTCTCTATCTTCATTGTACCGGTGTCGCAATTATCTCGGGTTCAGCCGAGAGCGAACGGACACAATAATCACGGCCGCAATAAAACCACGGTCGATTGTCAAGAGTTTAGGCCACGTCGAAATGTTCTGACGCGACGCTTTCGAGGGAGGAAAAAAAGTTATGTACGTGGAAAATACCCGATAATGGAGTACGTTAATCCTCCGCCGCCCTCTGACTTTGACGCAGCCGTTGCACCCGGCAAAAAGGGTACGGGAGGAAGCTGTACTCTCGCACACACGGACACACAATCACGGCCACTTCAACTTTCAAGGGACGACCTTCTGTTAACAATGTATTACTTCTAATAATTGCATCAACTCCCGATCGATACGATCTGTTGTTCCCGCAACAGTCTTTTTTTAACTTTCATTTGGCCTTGGTCATTCGCGCGCCTCCCTTTATGCCGCTACTGCATCGCCGAAAAATTGTTTAACGCTTTGACCGCCGCGGCGGCGGTCGCTTATGCAGCATTGTTTAAATTCTTCGAAAGAATTTTGCGCAGTTTATGAATATTTCAGTCCCGTGTCTCCCTCTCTCTCTCTCTCTCTCTCTGGTCACGGTAACTGTAGTCTCTCGAAGTTGTTTCTCCCTTCGGACAAAAGATTTTTCCAAACGTGATCCAGGTATGAAAATTTTAAACGCCTAGATAATGGTTTCTCGTAACGAGAAGACAATTTTCACGTTTTTACGAGGCTACGGTCGTCTGCGAAGTTCACCTTTAGTACTCGCCTTTATCAAGAGACGTTCTCTCTCTTGATAATAAAACCTGCGTATAAAAAATAGCTCCGTCAGTTTGGTTTAGTTTTACAAGAGAAGTAGGAGCCATCTCTACTCTTACAACGTCTGTTCCGGAGCGGTTCGTAAAATTTAAACATGTCTCCCGAGATGATTCTGGCACATAAAAATGATAAAACGCGGTTCATACGCACACTTATCATACGAAATCTTTTCTTGAAATAACACGAAATTCTTCCGTTCCCTGTGCTCCGACGTACTGCTTTCTACTATTTTTATATTCTTGCGGGTTATCGGTCACCCTGCACGATCCATTGAGTTTCGATCGAACTAACGTCATCATTTAGACTGGTTTCCTTTTTTATTTTGTAACGAGTTATTTTTTTGACGAAGTTAACAAGGAAAAGATTAACTTATGAAGGGAAGGTAGTATTTACGATTGCGGAGCAGTTGAAACTAATTGTCAGAAACATTTGTTTAACCGAATGCGCCGGATTAGAATTAACGTTAATGTACGCGCAGCTAGAATGGAAACTTCTTAAGGCCCTCGAGCGAATTTCGCGGATCCGCAGAGTATGAATTATGCGTTTCCAGACACTTAGGCGAACATTTCTCCAGAACTTCGTCACAGGCGCTACAAAACGAGAAATACTGATCGAAGGAGGAAAAAATTAGTCCGGGCAAACGAAGTGGTAACTGTGCGAGGTAGAGGAGACTATCGAAGCGTACTAGTTGCAAATATAGTTGGTGTTAAACGCGCGAACGCGCTCGTTTTTATCGTTCAATTAAGAACGCCGATGTTCTTTGAAACGGGAGACAGTAGCATGAAATCGAGTAGACTGGCTCGTGTTTAGTTGATTCGCTCTCTGTTTTGTCCGGCGTATGCGTTACACCCGGCAGCCATTGCAGATCGCGCAATTTTCCGTTCATTGTTTCCGCGCGATTTTTCTTACTGAATACGCTTCGTGCGCACCGTGGACCTGCATTTTGTGCGGCAATGCCGGTCGTGTAATGGGACAAAATAACGAGGAGGATGACTTCTTTGAAATTTCAATTTCATTCAACCGAGAAATTGTAATGAAAGATGGCGGTATCAAATTTTATGGGGGGCTGGCTCGTTTCATTCGATTGTTCGATACACTCCGCCGTTCTAGGGAATTGTATGCGACGCGCGCGGAGACCTATCTAGTGGAAATAATGATACAAAGTGCTGTTTGACTGAGAAATTTCTTCGTTCGATCGAATATCTGCAAAAGCCGTTCCTTTGGGAATGGAACTCTTGCTGGAAATGTTTAACAGAGAGAACAATCGCACTGCGAAATGAATTTTTGTAATATCTGCAGTCTCAACACATTCGAACATTCAAGACAAAAATTATTGAACATTGAACAAGATGTACGCATAATTCCTGTTTCACTTCGATGTGCAGTTTATGTAGAACTAATCAAAGAAGTATTAGTAACACCGTTGGTCGAACTGATTAGGAATGTTCCCGGCGGTTAATCATTTGTATTTTAGTCGTATACATGTTTGAGTAATTCGAGCATATCCCGGCGTACATTTCCATAGACGATATCACGTGGCTCGGGAGCACACGTTCGATCTAACTTTAACGTGCGCACGCATAGGTACGTCCGTTGGTTTCCACTGTGCGGAAAATCCTGAATGCGAAACCAATGATGTCCACTTTATGATGCTGCTGCCTTTGCCCGACCTATCACTGGATCACAATAGCCCCCTCGGATCCGATACAACGGAAAAAAAAGAGAGGATCGTTAGCGGGACTCAAAAGTTCCGGTAACGGTCAGTTACCCTCCCTACGATTGCAGGATTCGATTTCTTATCGATATTGTCCGGTCGTAGAACCAGTTTGCACCGAAAGTACGCGATGCAACTTGTGCGCGCTTTTTGCATCTTCAAATAATTTATCATCGATTCGGTCGATTTGTTGTATCATTTTCCTGACAAACAAAATTCATTTACATACGGTGTACCTACCTTACATTATAAATGAATTATAAAGTGTCCTCGTCCGCCAAGGGTTAAATATAATGACGCATTGTATATATCCAGAGATTTGTAAGAGTTGTGACAGCTGAAGAGGCGTGAAGGGATGATAAAACGTCGACTAATTTCGTTAAGCGACAGTGAGAACGTCGGTCGGATTTTCGTAGACGATTTTCAGTGGGACCGTGACCGACTATCCGAATCGGATGCAACTTGGCAACGCGTTCCCGGAGAGATTACTTCCGTCTCAATGACGTAAGTCAGCATTAGTGCTAGCACATCAATATTTCCTTCCATCACGTCCCGTTTCTCTTTTCCGCGGGAACGTCTTAGCTTCGAGTAACCGTCGTTGCTACTTCCTCAAACTTTCAAATCCACTCTTCTTTCCGAGATGAGTGCAAGAGAGAGAGAGAGAGGGATCCACCCCCTGTATTGCGAGCGTAGTTGAGGAGAAACGGAGGGAACGACGAATGTCTACGGGAACGAATCGTAGAAATCGAGCTTTTTTCCATTTTCGAAGATTTACTTCCCCGCGGGAGGAAAAAAGAGGGCGGTGGAAATCTCGTTTAAGTTCATCGCATACGTGCGCGAAATATTGCGATGATTTATGCGAGTTCCGTGCAGATTTATCGCCCACGTCGACGCGTTGCCCGCCCTATTTTCCCTACGTGTTAAAAGTCAAAGGAACACACCCGACGTCTCGACCCAAACAGAGAGAGGGAGAGAGCGCCGTAGCAAAAAATTAATTGCATTATCGACATGGAATTTTGCGCTGTTTGGCCGGGCCGACACGACTTCCGGCCGCGGCGTTAATTAATTTTTTTGACGTTGCTCGTCATACGAAGCGTACGCATTCTTTTGAGCACAAAGCATCCCACCGGCACACCTTCCGACTCGAGTTAACTCGAGCTTATTTACAGAAGCTTTTAAAATGGAAGCGGCTTTGGCCGCGACAATCCCTCCATTACATCAGTTCTATTTTTTTTCCAGCCGGAAGGATGGTTTAACGAGAGAAATGTTAATCGTCTACTTTCTTCCTGGAAATTAGCTCGATGAAGCCAGTTCCTCTATTTCTTGTTTGTCGTTAGTCCCGTCGACCTCTTGTCGTACACTAACAAACATTTCGATAATTGTAAAATAAAGATTCAGTCGTCTGACTGTGGTAAATTTACTGTCATTCGTCTCGTTCTGACAACAAAGAAGAAAATTGAAAAATAACAGATGTAATGCGTTTGTAACACAGTTTCAGACTGCTCTTTACTTTACCGGATTCAAAATTTGTGCCTTTCTCCTATAAATTATGATGTATTTGGTATGTAATTCAGTAGATTTTTACCCGCGGCGGATGCAGGTCGAAGTTTCGATCCTGTAGGATCAACGCTGCAGGAGTTATGCTTGCTTAAAGTTGAGCAATCTGCAGAGTTTTTGGCAGGTAAGGGCGCCGCCATATTGGTTTGACAACCGCGAGCCGCTTATCGAGCTTAGAACCGCCGGTCCTTGCCGCCCCACCCCAAGCGGCTCGCGGTCGTCACTAGAAACCAATATGGCTGCGCCCTTACCTGCCAAAAACACTGCAGATTGCTCAACTTTAAACAAGCATAACTCATGAACCATTGATCCTACAGGATCGAAACTTTGATCTGTAGCCGCCCCGACTATGAATCTACTGGATTACATACTAAATACATCATAATTTATAGGAGAAAGGCACAAATTTTGAGTCCGGTAAAGTAAAGTTCACCCCAGTTTCATTTCATTAGATAAGTTTGTTTGTAAATGGGCTACTCTGCAGAAACTGTCGCAGTTTGCCTATCAGGCTATACCGTACAGAAGCTGTAATAAATAGATGTAAATAAATATAATTAAAGTATATGCGGTGTCCTACGATGCTTCCACGAGCGTACGGTGGTAAAAATTGCTTTTATTCAATTTCATTTTATTGATATTCTAATAATAAAATCAGCCTCTAAAGTGAAAAATGCTAAACCAGGTTGCCTTTTGTCCCCTTTGTTCCAAACAGAAAGACATTTATCGCGAAATTAGCATCCGCTCTCGATGACAACCGGTCCATCAAATGGACTGAAATCCATTTCAAATTAAAAATTCGCGACGAAAAAGTCTATCAAAACGCCAACGCTTCAATCATCGAAACTTGGCAGGTATTTTCGGCGTAAACACTTTGAATATCCCGAAAAATATGATATTCCTGTGTGAAACGCGATTTGTTACGTCGGACATTTTATTTTGTCGAGCTTTTCGCAAATTGTTCATTTAACTTGAAATTGAAATTGCGTAGAATACAAAATAAATATAAACCGATCGGCCGCACGCAGTTTATAAAGTGTGCGCGAGATTTATTTTCGTGGAATGTGTTATTGGAACACCGGGACAAGATTTTAGGGACAGTTTTGTGTAACTTTATAATATTATACAATAATGTCTTCCAACAAAAATCCAAGTTGTATGGATATACGCAAAATTCCCAAGTCCGTTAAAAATGTTATCGTCTTTCATTCGACTGCGTGAACGTCTTAAGTTTCGAGTTCCACGGGCCGTTAGAAAGCAGTAAAGATGAAATAACGATTCGAGAAAGAGAGCGGACTTTCCGAGAATACGTCATTAAATTCTTCGATCTGGAGCAGCATGCGCTATTGATAATCATGTTCCAAGCATCTCGTGAAGGAAAAGACGTGATCCATTGTTTTCCACGCGGAAAATATGCGCCGGAATGGTCGTTATATCGCGCCGCCGCGGAAATAATCCCTCCATGAATTTTCATGTCATATCTGGCATCGCGCGAGGGAGAGAGACAGAGAAAAAGATAATATTCCGTTCGCTTCGGTGGCCAGGAGAATCGGTCGTGAAGGGGAGAAATATTACGCCCCCGATGTTTACAGGGACCCACCTGCTGGTCTCTAATTAATTCTCGCAGATTCGGGGGGTGGTTTAAAAATCCGGCCACAGTATCGAGAACATCGATCGGGAAATAGCATTGACGTAGCGCCGCCGGTGAAAACGGCC
The DNA here is from genome assembly GCA_933228785.1 of Lasioglossum pauxillum. Lineage (NCBI taxonomy): Eukaryota > Metazoa > Arthropoda > Insecta > Hymenoptera > Halictidae > Lasioglossum > Lasioglossum pauxillum. The sequence goes on from OW121706.1 coordinate 38,277,459, forward strand.
CGTGACTAACGAGCCTCTACTTATAAAAAATTCCGTTTTCATCGATTTCCTCGCAACTCGAAATAAATTTATATTTGCCGATGCTGGATCAAACGACACGTAGACAGAACAGTAAGAGAGAGGGGAGTGGCGGTGTTGGAGGGTGGATTTATATAGGAGTTAATTGGGACAGTTGCGTGAGCAGAATGCGAGGAATGTTGTTCCATTTTGTTATTCATGAACGTTTCGATTGTCTCCACGCGATTCACGTTCATTGCCGCACATAACCTGCATTTATTTCCTTCTTTTATGAACAATCGCGCTTTTATTAGCCAGATTTCCGGCGCTTCCGCTGCCTTCGCGATTAATTCGGATTGGTTAGCTTTGTTCAGTTTATTCGGTTTTTTAACGCTTCCTTATGAGATTATTAATAAAGTAAATAAGCGTGATTTTTGCGTAATCACTTTTCAAAATGTGTGCTTAAAAACAAAAAGCAACATTGCTCGTGAATTTACGCGTCACGCACAGCAATGCAAATTAATAATCTCCTTTTTCTGTTTATATTTCTGTAAATCGTTGAAAGAGATCAAAATTATATAAACCGTAATACCTGTTTTGTGTAGATTACACAGTCACACAGACTGAATTTGGATTCTTTAATCCGCAGAAATGTTTTAACAGCATCGATTCATAAATCATCCGCCGCAATTTTATTCCTGTTTTTCAATCGAGTTGAATCGAATCCGTGCATTTTTAATGCCTTGCAAATCGAGAATGAAACTGGAGAGAGGCTTAATTGTAAAATCCGCAGGGAATTTTTACGTGTAACCAACGTATCCATACGTATTCTGCCAATATTCAGGCTGTGTAATAATGTTGGTACGTTTCTAAGCAAAAATTAAAATCGTGAATGTGATTTCGATCAATGGAATTCATTGTAAAATAATCGTACATTGGTCCTACTATTTCTGGAAATGTCGTCGCATTTTATATCGTCGATCGAAAATGAATATTGCCGAAAAATATACGGCTTTAATTCCATATTTTTTGCCAAAGTGACGACAGAATTTGATTCATTGAATGACCCGTTCAATTTCAAAAATGAAACCGCTAAAAATTGTCGACAAAATTGTTACCACTAAAAATTGCTGTACCACAATCAATTGTACGAGGTACTAGGTACATCAATTTCATATCCGTAAAATTAAAAAAACCAAATAAGGTGAAGTGCCCTATGCCTGGGCAGCATGTTTTTCTATTTTAAATTTTATCACTTTAAATAAACAAAAACAATTTCTTAAGAGTTTTAACATACAGTTCAGAGTTTGTAAAGTAATTTAAAATAAAAAAAATCATTGTTTAGGTTAATATCTTAATTGTATTAACAAGAATAATTCAAACCTATAGTTGGACATATTAAATCCAATCTAAGCTAGTACCTGGACAGAAGTAAAGCCTATATCGGGACAAATTCAATTTACGAGTTGATCGAGCGAACATAACCTAAAACGTTGGTTGGTGGCGCTGTTGCGCATGACGAATAGAAGATGCTTTGCGTAATATGTAGTATTCTTATCATAGATTATAGTATTGTATTATTTAACCAAATATATATTTATTTTCATTTACTGTTTTAATAAAACTTGTCATAATACAACTTTTAAGGTTAGGTAGTAATACTGACAGATTTAAGATGTAAACATAAAGTATTATTAACGTCACAACCGGAATACATTTTCTACATACGTTATTCAAGCTAATAGAAGACAAATTATACGTACATGTAGTTAAATAATTTGCAAACAATGCGTTGATTTTATTCACAAACACGTGTCCGGCTTCAGGCGTAAGCACATTGCGTATAAGCTTAGAGTGGGACAGCTACTGTCATCGCGTCTCAGTATGGAGTACTTATATTTGAAAACAGTCCTAATCTTGGACATCTAATATTTGGATTAATAATTATTATTTACGTTAAGTTTGATTGCCAATTTATTTTAAAATATCAATATTATTATGCGTGATAATTATTTTTTGTCTGAGGGCTTAAATTATATCCTTTTTTATAACAAAAGTTCGAACTATATATGCACATGATTCGCATGTAAATAGACTATTTTGTATACTGTTTTCAGATGAACTTTGAATTCATTTTTAAATTTCAATTGATGTCTTAATGAAATAATATTCACACCTACTTGTAGCGAAGGCCTCAGAATATATAATATAATTATTTAATCTCTTAATTACTGATTTTACTATGAAAATTCAATTGTCCAGATTTAGGTATCACTTTTGGACTGTCCAGACTTAGGGCACTTCACCTTACAATGGAATTATTCTAGGTCGGAAGAAATGTGTAATTTTCGAGTTAAAATAGCTCCGAGTGTAAATAAGGGTTAAGCTTGATATCGAATCGCGAGATTTAACGAATTCGGAAAGGTTTCGAACTGATTGACATCTCATAACACGGGGAAAAAAATGTTCGACGAGTTTTGAAAACCGACTCTTCATCCCCCGACGAAAGAACGAGGAGACAGGGAGAAAAATGAGAACGACGATAGCTACGCAGCGGCGAGGTTCCACTATTTTCGAGTCGAAGCGAAGGTTTACAGGCAGCTGGGTTTACCGTGGCTGGCAATAAATCTCTTTCGAATGTTGTTCTGCGCTGCCTCTCAATTGTAACGTGTACCGTTGCCTGAGCACGCAACGACAAACATTAATTGTTCTCCTTATTTCTCTGAGGATCAAAACAGCTCGATAATAAAGGTATCGTAGTCACTTGAATAAAAGGCATGCACAATCTATTGGTTAGTCGAACGATCATTGTTCGACCAGATAAAGCGATACCCAAAGAAAATGTAAGCCATGCGTCGTTCGTCGTAAAATATTTTCTCTCCTCCTTTTCATTTATCGAAAATGAATTTGTCAATATGTATGCATTTATTGTCATATTCATTACACATATATTAGTTTTTGCACAGATTTTGTTAAGTTCTTTTATTGATATTTCATTTTCCGCGATAGGCGTTTTATTGTAGACAGAATAACGCGCACAAAGGGACGAACTTTATTAAAATCGCTCATTGAATCTGCAGGTCGTAGAATGCAATGAATTCTAGCAATTTTCCGATAAGTCGAATCGGCGAGCAATAAACAGCTCATTATTATCGAATTGCTTGCGCGTACAGCAAATATTCAAATTCCATGTACAGCTTGTCAAATCTAGGTGTGCGGCTGAATGTCCCCTGCAAGGGGAAATCTTTGTATTTGTTTGCCCATTCCTATGTTTTGGTCAGCCGCACAGCTAGATTTGACAAGCTGTACGAGGAAATCGAGGCACATGGGGAACAATTTTATTATTCTACGAATTTTATGAAATTTTATGAATATTTTATGATGGCCCTGTGTAAAATCTATTTCTCCTTAAACTGCAAAGCGTGTGCAGAGTATCACGTACGTGGGAATTTTTTACATCGTTATTTGTTTTTAATATTCGGAATGTGTTCATTAACCGGTGAACAAACATGCACACTTCCGCTGCAACGCAAAGAGCACCAAGGCAGACAGAACACCGAGATCTCCATCTTTCTACAGCGAATAATATTTGTGTTCGACTATGCTGCTACGTATTTTCTTGGTAACAACTGGGTTCTTGTGATCTTGCTATTGACAGGATACCATGAAACTTATCGTTGCCGCGTATTTTATTCCACGGCAGACCTTCCTGAATGTCTTCGGCGCTCCAGAGCGAGCGTAGCAATAAAGTGTGCGGTTCTTCCTTTTATACGGAGAAAATTGGTTTTCGAATAGCAAATGATAGCGTTCCCGACATGATACAACCGGACGATATTGGTTATGAAATCTCTCGGCGATGTTGTTAATACTTCTGAATGATTGTACTTAAAATGTAGACGGTCAACGATTCGTAATAGCTACGAGTGGGCGGCTGCGGATCTTTACGCTGAATAAAAATTGTCTGCATCCGCTGCAGGAAGCAAGACACGCTTCAGAATTTCTTGGGAAGGTCCAAAGTGATATATCGATTGATTTCCATCTTTTTATTATTTCAAATTATAGCTACTCATTTTTCTAATGGACGTATCTAATCCGTAGTCGAGAATGATTCCTCAGGTAATTTAAAATAACTTTTTCTATTGTATACAGCGGTATTTCGGTATACGTCTGCTTTGGCGTACGTTTAATTCGGAATACGTCCTGTTTGGACGTGACAAATTTTTCTCGGTGAACGACTTCTGAACTAATGATTAATCATAACTAATAAGCAATAACTAACGATTACTTAGAGTTGTGACTAACTAGTGTCATTTAGTTATGACTAACTAATCAAAAAGTTCTAACTGACCTTTTTAAGTTTTGACTAACAATCAATCAGACTATTAGTAATTTTTATTTATTAGTTGATTTCTGCCCAACTCTGCTCAGAAATCAGCCCCTTCGAGGAAGTAGATTTTTGGGACACCCTGTAGAAACATTGGCGCTCTTCAGAAGAGTCGATGATCACGCAAGTATTTACTGGCAAGATTGCAGCATGCTATCCTCCCGCGATCATTTGAACTTTTAGATTGGGTCGCGACCGTTCCATCGATTTGCCATAAGAATATTTTTTTTTCCGATACGAAAGTTCGCGGCACTCGTTCCGCGAAGACGGGTATCGTTTTAATGTGCTCCCGATCTAATTTCCCCTGTTTAAACAAACGTCCGAATCGAACGGAAAGCAAACCAGGTCCGGAACGAAAACTTTGAACAACGTCTTTCGTGCAACGCGACCGATGGCGCGAAAAACTCTTGCAAGAAATTAAACGATGCGCGTAATTGCCGGGTAGAAGAAAAGTCGAATGCAGCAATAATCTCCTGTAAAAAGTATCGTATCAGTTTTTGCCGGGAGATACATTCTGTACCGCGATTTTCTTATTCGCCGATCCGACCCGCTTCCGCCGACCGGCCAATTTCAGTTTGTCCAAAAATGTGAAACTTTTGCTAAAATTAAAGCGAGCATTAGTCACGGAGATAGCCGAATTAATAAACATTCGACATTCCAGGAAATTTGAATAATTTCAGTAGAAGCTGGTGAAATATCCTCAATTAGGTAAACGAACGAATTTTTCCCGATCCCCTGTTGGCATTATGTTAAAGAGTGATGTGATCTCTGTCGCATCCAAGATAAGAGAAATTTATGCAGATGGGTGAATGAATTTTGTATGCATGTCAAAGCTGCTGTGACACATATATCTATCGTGCGATAGTTTTTGCATAAGCTGGTAGCTGGATGCCTGATAATGTATCGAGGATTTGTTAAACTTAATAAAACGTGCATTTTAAAGCCGAATGTGATGCTGGTCGTGAATGATTAAATATCTATTGACTATTCACCACTTTTGTCTCTCTGTAGTGGATCGTTGTAAAATTAAAATAGTGTATTATTAATGAATAATATAAATTATATCACATATAAATTGTATTATATTTTATTGGTCTTTATATAGTACTAGGTGTATCTTTTAAATAGCGAAAAGTAAAGTTTAAAATCAATGTTTCATGTGTTCCCGTTACAATTAAAAGAAAATGAATATAATCATATGGTATGGTACGCGCATATTAGCATTAAATATTAGCGCAATTTGTCACAAAGAGCGCGATAAAATCGCTGCCGCAGTGATTTCTCTTTAAAAATTGACTGTGAACGTAAAATGAAACATTATTTATTAGTCGTTACATCTAACTATGTATTAATGACGCGATGTAATCTGCTTCCTGTAATAACGTGACATTACCATACTACCGTTAATCTTTGCTGTAACTCAAATCAGTGAATTATGCGCGGAGAGATATGATGTGTCCCGTGTTTCCACTAATACGCATGCCCGACGAATTTTCGAATTAGGTGAACGTCTCTGAATATAAATTCTCCCTTCATGCGACATAATTATATCTCGATCTTTTGGAGGGCTTTAGCATATTTAGCATATTAGCATGTAAGTTATTTAATATTTAACTAGAACGTTTTGAGTATTCACGTCAAAGAGGCACAGCTACGTCACGGTAATTAGAGGATTAGCGAAAAATCTGTTCCTTTTTATGTGACAGACACGCTTCGGTTGTACAGTTCACATTTTCCTGCTCACTCTTCTTTTTGCCCGCATTTTCTTCCGCGCAAAAAGGAACACTTGCTTTGCCGTCGACGAAAATCCAGCTATAAAGCGAATACATTGAACAAAGAATCTTAATTAACTCAGGACACTTCTGAAATGCACGATCCAGCAATCCCGTTCGAAACGTACGTTCCGCGTTATTAACTGCCGGTTTGTATCCGTGTCATTAATATTGTTTTAATATTTCTGTTGCAGGTGAGGTAGTACCACTTTTGACGTTAATGGACACTGATGAAAGAGTAATCAAATCAAATTTCCTCATCGTAGATGGGTTCGTAAATAATAAACGTATGCATCTATTTGCTTACAATAAAATGTTTCAATTAATACCATTGTTATTTCACAAGCTGTAGAACAAAGGGCATTAAACATTGTTCGCAGATGGGTTCGTTAAATGATAAATTTTTGCGTCTATTCGCTTACAATAAAATGTTTCAATTAATATCATTGTTATTTTAAATCCTGTATGAAAAGGGGTATTAAACAGACAAAGAGTAAAAGTTTTCAGAAGTCGGATCAATCAAAATTTCCTGATCGCAGATGGGTTCGTTAAATGATAAATTGATGCGTGAATTCACTTACAATAAAATGTTTCAATTAACATCATTGTTATTTCAAAACCTGTATCAAAAAGGGCATTATACACAGACAAGAATACAAATTTTCGAAAGTTTGCATATTAAATAAGAAATTATTCTCGATCGTACATTTTTCAAATAAATTTGGGGTTATGTACGCGGCGCACAGGTTCGATAAAATTATACACTAAATAGCAATTTTGTAGACAGGGGCAGGACCCGCTAGATAGCCTTACTGATGAGTCCTCTAGCGGGTCTAGGACGAAACACACCACCATCTTTCTTATAAATCCCAGAGATATTTATATCGCGATAAACATTACTGCAACCTGATTTCACATGAAGTGTTCGCGTGCACCGTGCTCTGAAACAATTTTCTATAAATCTGTATACCTTTGGGGTTATGTTCGCGGCGCACCGGTTCGATCAAATTATACACTAAATAGCGATTTTGTAGACATTTTTCAAACGTTCGATTCGGATTTGAATCATTACGTCCTGAGACACGTTTGCTATAGAATGTTTTCTATAGGAGAAAAAGAAGAAAGATGGTGGTGTGTTTCATCCTAGACCCGCTAGAGGACTCATCAGTAAGGCTATCTAGCGGGTCCTGCCTTCAACGATTTGTCCATCTTGTGGACAATACACTAAATAGCAATTTTGTAGACATTTATCAAACGTTCGATTCGGATTTGAATCATTACGTGTCTCAACACGTTTGCTATAGAATGTTTTAGAATGTTTTGCTATAGGACGTAATGATTCATATCCGAATCGAACGTTTGATAAATGTCTACAAAATTGCTATTTAGTGTATAATTTGATCGAACCTGTGCGCCGCGAACATAACCCTAAATTTATTTGCATATTAAGTGTGACATGAAAGTTTTCTTGGCTTCTTGAATAAGTCCGAAATGCATAAACATCCGCAGCCGAGTTATTACAATTTACATCAGCCCGGCAGTAAGTACTTTCGTTCCCGTTCCTCCGTTATGAATAAAGTGATAAATATAATTGGTCCGATACTGCCCAATTAAATGAACCGGCCGGTTATCGGACGACGTGAAGCATCGGGCCAAGGCTGTTGTGCGATATTTAAAACACCCGGTAATTTGTATTAATGTAATCCGGTCTGGAATATTGAATGTTACTCGTTCCTTTAACGTTTCCTCGAGTTGCCACTTACACACCGAAATCGTTCTCTGAAAGCTGCAAAGAATTCCGATTATCTGAGGTAATTGGAACAGAGAGGAGCGGATAATCGAAAGTCGGCTAATTGTGTTCGAGATAAAGGTGGCGAAACAGTGAAACCCGTCTCTGTATTTCCACCGAATTACGGCCCGTTAAAAAATAAGGGGACGAAATATTACAATCGTATTACAATCGCTCCGGGGAATATTCTTTCTTGGCAATATCTATTCATTTTTTTAGTAGAGACGTTAATCGTGTTACAGACGCAGATGAGATGATTTTTATTATTAAATCAATTACTTCCATATTTAATTAGCTAACATTAAAATTCACTAACAGGGAAGGATATTTAAAGAAATTTTCTCTTGCCGTAATTAAGACTGACACGACATTAATTATTTCTTATTCGCTTGCCGGTTTCGAAGCAGCATAATTGATTAAACAGTTACGTGTATATGTGGTTCATGCGATAGCGAATTCAGAACAGTTTCAGATATCTTCAGGTTAAAATTATCTTGTCATACTTGACATGTGAGACATGCTTCATCTTCTGTGGGTTTCTGCGATCAAATATTTATGTAGTTAACAGATATACATAACAAAATATTCAGTTGAGAGGAAACGAATGTAAGACATTTTCTGAAACAATGTTGGAATAACTTTTTAAATACAAAAAATAGAAATAAATTTTTAATAAATTCTACGTTTTTAAAACGGATTAAAATGTATAAAATAATTTAAATAAAAATAAATTTTAAAAATATCATGTTTAAAAAACGGACTAAGAAGTATAAAATAATTTTTCCTAGCTCCGTACAGGTTTCTAACCCCATACAGATAATGTATGGAAATTTGAGATTTGTGAATTCTGAATAGCTATGAAAATACTTGCAAGATTAAAAACGAAAAACATGGGGCGCAAGATAATAATAATGAGTGTAGAGAGTAGCTGCCGTTGAGAAAACTCGAACAACATATCATTTGCAGTGCAATAAAATTGTTAGTGACTTAGGTGGACTATTCATGCATCAATTATATATTGTATGCGCCCCGCGTTTTTCGTTTTAAATCTTACAAGTATTTTCACAGATATTAAAAATTCACAATCACAAATTTTCAGGACTGCATGGGGTTAGAAACCTGTATGGGGCTAGGGAAAATTATTTTATATTTTTTAGTCCGTTTTTTAAGCATTTACATTTAACATTTTTATTAACTTAAACATTTAGTGGTATTTTAAAAAATTTATTTTTATTTAAATAATTATTTTCTGCTTTTTAGCCTTGTGTGTGTGAAATTTTACAGTCAATTTTAAACATTTTGATGAGATTATAACAAATACATTTCAGTAAATTTCAGACGGTATTGCGACCGCGTCATATCGAAAAAAAACGTAGTAAAAAACGTGGTAACAAACGCCGTGGTAATAATAAAGGTTGACGGAGAATCTCGGTGTAACGGTTCTTTCGCTTGGTAAACAAATATTATAGTATAATAATTCGTAGTAACTTTGTAAACACCGCACGGAGCTCGAACGCACGTCAGTGGAGTGGGGATGAGTCAGAGTGGAAACGCCTAGTGGAGTAGGGAGCGCTGTCGCTCGGAGTGGGGATCGCTGAACGCGATCACGTACTACCCTGCCTCGCGCGGGGAGGTGTAACGGTTAAATTTTTAATAGTTTATATCTCCTAAACGCATAGGCTTTCTAAAAATCTTTTTTAAAAATATTGCATTGCTATTCAGTTCTGAGCTATGTTTAAAATTTCAAGTCTCTGGCTCGTCGGGAAGTTAGTTTAAAATCAATTGCAAAATTTGTACCGAACAGCCAGACAGACAAACAGACAGACAAGAAAGCGAGCTAATAAAAACGTGGTAAAAAGAAGGGATGTTGTAGAGGTTCAATTCGTATACAAACTTGAACAGATTTAACAACCTCGAACAGTCGACTGTACGAGCGGGCGGCGAACTTCTGTCTAATCCTTAAATGAAGTTTCATACTATATAAATTCTTGTGCACATGCAGGAACTTTAAGGTCTAATTTTGCTTGAAGGTGCGCACGATTTAATTGAATATAAGACTACGCTGGGAAAACGGCAGTAATGGGTGTTTCTTTATCCGCGACTGTTCGAGGGAAACTAATTTGAAAGTAAGGCACTTTCTGGCGAAAGTTTTTCCCCTAATTATCCGGAAAATAGGATGTACGGAAAAAGTCTGCGCAGAATGCGCGCGTATCGAGAACCTCCTTCATTTTAGTTCATTGTTTCTTTCTCGGATTTCCGTCTGCTATAATACACCCGGTTGGCTCCGTACCAGTGATCCCCCGTACCAATTCGTTCAATTTGTTAAATTATTAACATTGCTTCCGATGGTGGAAGCTCTTACTGCCGTTCGAAATAGCTACGAATAATTATGTTAATTTCAGCACTTGCGAGAACGACAGCTGTGCTTTACTTCTAGCCAATTTAATTTTACTAAATTTCATTTTAAAGCTTTTCATTTATGAAATGCATTATTCGTTTCTCTTATTTCGACAATGAAATCGAGCGAGATTTGGAGTAGCAAATGCGCCGAGAAATATTGTTTCTCAATTTAATCATAACTGGATTGTTATTGCAGTGCAGAACTTTCGTTTTGTGTTTGCGAACCGTGTCAGGTTGCTGGGTCGCGTTATACGTTACAAAGCAGCATCTTGTGCAGCTTCGGTATACCAGTTTATGCAATATAACTATGAAGTGTTTGGTAGGAAGTGCTTGAAAACTGGGTACGGTTTCCACATTCAGTTTCGTATTCATGTCTATTACTTCCATAAACTGTGTGTAGAAAGCGTGTCACTCTCAATTTTTTACAGGCGGATATCGTGCAACTGTATTTTGATCTCCTAGAAAATATTTTTCAACGAGTAGCACTTTATTTGCCCCATAAAAAGGGAGAATAAAAATGGAAGGCGTTTCAGAAGAGTTTACGAGGTTTCTCCGGAATAAATGAAAAATGATAATTTGCAGAATATATCAATCTTTCATACTCGCAAATTTAAGATTATTATTGAAAAAAAATTGCTATTCGTCCAAAATTTTTCTCTCGCACAAAAATCCGCGGCCAAGTAATAAATTTTGACAATCTAATTCGATAACAAACATTTGGAACCGCGACGCGCAAGGGAAAATTTAATTATTAGGGAACATTTAATTTCTATATAGAGAGAAGCTATTTGATAATGAGGGCGAGAGCTGCGCGCTGCGCGGCCCGGCAAAATTAATCCCACAATAAATTCGGTGTAATTGCGCGGCTAAATTTTTACGGTGAAATCTACCGCATTTGCGTTACGCACAACTGTTCGGATAATTACGGGCAGCGCAAATGAATGTTTGTTATTATGACGTCCATATTGTCGCCAATGGTCATTCGTTACAATTCTGGTTACTATCGGCGGGGTAATTGTGAGGGATAAAACTGCCAACAATCAAAACCTATTAGCGATATTTAGTGCAATGAACGTCGAAAGATCTTGAACATCTGTGACATTATACGCGTTGCATTCGCTTCGTTTATTTAAAACACGCATCGGATGTTAATGATCTTATGAATACAATTTTGTAATCGACAAATACTGCGAGACTTAAACCGAATATTTTATTAACATACTAGAAGCAAATTCATTTTACCGTTTCCCAGTGGTACTCTTTTATATTAATACAATTAATTGAACGATGGTCCAAATCCGATATTTCATTAGTGGTTAAGGAAAAATGTCCGATTTCGTTATTTTAATCTATTTTCCATAATGGAATTCGTGAATCGGAGGATGGGTACACTGAGAAAAAAAAGTAGTTACTTCAATAACACTTTTAGTGTTATTTTCAATAGTATGAAAGTATTCTTTTCAATAGTATGAAATTTAGAAGTAAATCGTGATGTATTTGAATTGTCTATCATGAAATGATCGAAAATATTATTTGATTCAATACCGTATATTATTATTCGTAATATTTCTTTTTTTCCTTCAATCAGATATGTTGTTAAAAAAATTTGGGAATTGGTTTGAGGCCATATCTTATTTTTTTGAAAACATTGATGATCAAGCTATTGGCTTATATGAATCGCGGAAATGAGTTTTGCTATTGAAATTCAATAGTATTAAATATTAAAATAAGTTCATATGATATTGGCACTATTCAATAGTACATCTTATTGAATCAACATATATTTTTTTTGTTTCGACAGGATTTTTTTCTCAGTGTACATATTAATCCCCTTTATTACCACGCTTATATTAACTTGCCGTGTTGTTGTTGTATGCGTCAAATCTTTTTTTTTATTCAAATGCGTCAAATCTTGTAATCGAATTTTAAACCACTTCTGATAGTCCAATCTTGCTGAAATTTTGTATACACACTAGCTCCCGATGACAATAAATGTAGAAAATAAAATATATGAAAAAAACTTTTTAAAAATCACGCTTATATTAAAATGCACTAAAAAGGAGAAAATAATTTTTTTCTTGATTCTCCATAAAATACCGAATCGAGTTAAATGATTAATAATTTTTTCCCAAAATTATAAGCAATTAGTTCAAAATTTCTTCTGTTATAAAATTAGTGTCGCAATAGATAGAAAAATTGAATATAAATTTAAATAAAATCATGACATTAGTGACTATAAAAATAAAAGCGTGAAGCGCGAAACAATATTGACGTATTCTTTGTGGGCGCTCCACGCTTTTATTTATAGTCATCAATGTCACGATTTTATTTAAGTTTATATTAAATTTTGCTATCTATTCCGACACTAATTTTATAGCAGAACAAATTTTGAACTAATTGCTTAAAATTTTGGGGAAGAATATTATTATTCATTTAACTGGATTCGGTATTTTATGGAGAACCAGGAGAAAAATGATTTTCTCCTTCTTAGTGCATTTCAATATAAGCGTGGTTTTTAAAAAGTTTTTTATATATTTTATTAAACTTGAATTGACAGGCCACTATAGACGAGCGATCTCTGCCGCACTTCTGTGAAAAGTAATAGCATGAATGGCGCAGCTCTTTTCGATATAGTAAGACGAACGGTGTATCGCAAATTGCGAGCAGCGCGATGAGAAAAGAAAAGTGCAAGCTTCCGGATTCGCTGGTCGAGTTCGACCGTGGATTCCTTTTATTCGCGGCTAATTTGTGTCCCTGGCGGAGCCGTCGGCCTACAGGAATCCATACCGTGAAGTCACGCAGCCGGAAGTGCATCAAAGTCTGTGCATACTTATCAAACCTTCGAGCGTTCGCCGGCACGAACGCGCGAGCGAGCATGCCACGCGTAGAAGGGCCAAGATTGATCAGAAATTCGCAAAGAATATGTGGAATTCCGTCAAGACACACACGATCGATCGCCGATGCGAAAGTTTACACGCGGACCCTCGTTGCCTCCGCCCCGCAAGTGAACGATCGCAAATACCTCGTTGTAAAAAGGCTATGCCCAGCAATATCATACTTGAACAGCATGTAAAGCGAGTGATTTCGAAGCTCCAACCTACCTGGCGGGTCAAAGTGCCACATCCCTCTGATTTCTTGTTTTACTACTGCTCAAATCGTAAACGCGCCCCCGTAAAAAGTTATTAAATAAATTCGCGCCACCGAGGGAATGCTCGTCTCTCGTGCTCTTGTAATGGTTCAAAAAACTCGAAAGTTTATTTCGTGATTTTTGAAAGTCCATGGTCCATGCATAAGGACTTTTCTCTCTCAATGGACCCTTCACTAGCACTAGCAGTGTCAATCGTGTTATTTTAAATGATAAAAAAAATTGTTTCTTAAAATCAACAATTTTTTGCAATTGTTTACGATTTCACTAACCACATGTGAAATTTAAAATGACTTATACAACGATATTGTACAACGATGACTTGTACAACGATATTATTGACAATCTTATTACAGTAAATCCAAAAGGAGACTCCTCTATAAACGCAAAAGAAATATCCTCTCCACTGTAGTAATTTGATCTCGGCTCAAGTATATCAGTATGAACCACTACTAATGCGACGCGGAGAGTCGCAGTCGTCAGCACAGTTCAAAGGCCCGTGCGTCCTCACAATGTAACACCAATATTTAATCTTTTTTATTATTACTTATTTTTTAATGAAACTTTCACCAATATATTCGTGGCATTTTTCAGATTAAAATAAGACCAAACACGATATAATTTCAACTGTATTTAGTGGTTTAATTGACGATGAACGTTTCGCGCGCAAGGAAGGACAGCGTATAGGAAAGAAAGAGACGCGGAGAGTCGCAGTCGCCGACACAGTTCAAAGGCCTCCGCGTGGTCTCTCTTTACACGCGCTGTCCATCTCTACGTTCGGCTCGGCCTTTCAAGCTCACAAAAATAGCTACTCTTCTACGATCAACGCAAACGATTCTCCCCGAGGCTTTTGCGTTTATAGAGGATTTACCGTAATAGACTTCTGGTGGATGAAGTGTCAACAGAGGTGTAAGCACTGCCATAATTGTCAGGCGTTCAAATTGAAAAAACAGCGCAAACGTCGCGTGTTGATCGCTTCAGATTTACAAGACGTTGATTGCTTCAATTTAGGATAATTACGGAAAACATGCGAAGCGAATTCTTTGCACGTGGACTTTTTCGAAAGTCGTACCATTACGGAAAAGGGGGGTTGATAAGGTGGTAAAAGTCGAAAGTACGCCGCGGGTCAGTGTCCCTTCGAGAAAAACCGAGCATGTAGGCAGTACATCAGCTCAACTGCCGGAAGGTTAATCACGAGCCAGAAAAAACGGTCATTATTCACGACGGCATGAAGTATTTTTCATTTTCATTCGCGGTAATCGATTCACGCGTTCAACTCCCCCGTATTATTTTTCATCCGTGACCGTTTCGGTTGATTTCGATTAAAACCCCCGGCGCCGAGCTGGCATTTCCCGGCTAGTGCAAACAATCCGTGGTGAAATTCGGTTGCGTAATATAAAGTGTATTTAATGTAGAAGCGTGAAATATTCCCGTCGGCCGTTGCGTTTTCGCGTTCTCCTATCGCATTTACGTCCTATTATTATCAATCGGGGCGTGGGAACTGGAAACTGTAGCCGCCCGAAAATATTTTTTGCGCTCACGGGCCGTCCGAAAATGAGAGAAATTTTAAAACGGAGAAACTCCATAAAAATATTAACAGTGTCATATTTTGTTTTAGTATTAAGGTTATATTCTGAAGAATTTTATTCTAATTTCTATCAAGGGTCGCGGAGATATTCTTCTAGAAAATGACTTGGTTATTTAAATGGTTATCGTAAAATTTCCCCAGCATTTAGACAGCCATTCAACATGGGGGGCGCACGTGCAGCGGACTATACAACCCAATATTTCCCTTGAAAATGTAACAGGATACAGTGGGCGATTCGGCTGCAGTCACGTGGAAGCGTAAAAGATTCAGAAACACTTTGACAATGGCGCTTGCCAATTCGCCAAATTGCCGTGCCGAGCTCGAATCCGCTTCGTCAGCCTCGCGCGACGCGACGCGTCGATGCACGGGGAGACGTGCGAACTCGATTTCGCCGATTTCAGCCGGCGGGACCGATGAAATGCGCCACGGACTTATTATAGAGCGGGTTATGATAAAGACTCGCGTCGCGAAAAAATCCGCGCGCTCGGTCTTTTGTAGGCGTTTCCGTTCGAAGCTCGACTTCCGATCTCGCGCGTCTCGCCTTCGAGCGAATTGAATTTCAATAAAACTTGCGTATCGCTTGTCGACCCGTGTACGATCGATAGGACCGGAGTCGCAATAAAACCTGCTGCTCCGAGATCGAGAACGGCGTCGAACGAGGGCCGAGCGCATCGAAAATTGCATTCGCTCTCCGAGTTACTCGAGGAACCGGCACCGGCGAAATTAAAGGCAAAAAAGCCGGCCGGATATTTGGCGGACCAGTCAATGCACAGGACACACATGGCATAATACACTACGCCAACACCGTCCTCTCCGAGATGGATTAAACCACGGCTGGCATTGAAACCGCTTCGTAAGACGTGTGCCGTGCGAATCTATGGACACCCCGATCTTCTGCCGCACCGTATACATGAAGCAGGTGGAATTCATTCGCAGAATTTTATGACATGTACTGCAGTCGGTCAGATGTAGAGATTTCAAGCTTTGAAATAAGCCCAGGTTTATGGTTGTACCATTATTTATCACGAAATTGTCGCGGACGCAAATCGTTTCTCGAAGAACTATCAAGCAGATAAAATTGGTCATTTTAGCACCTGTATTAGAAACACTAAAATTTTTCACGAATCCCCAAAGATTTCGTTTAAAAAATGTCTGAAACCGTCAGAGAGGTATTGATTCGCGGGAAGCAGGTTTTTAACCGACTTCGAAAAGGAGGAGGTTACTCAATTCGATCTGTATGTGCCTTTTTTCGCTTTTTTTTCTATGTATGTTCACCGATTACGCCGAGATGGATGCACCAATCGGAACGAAACCTTTTGCATCTTGTAGAGTATGTCCCCGGGGTGGTACCGTGAAAAAAAATTTTGCATTTTTTTATTCCTTACGATTTTATTTGCGAAAGTGTAGGATGGTGATGATATTAGGAACAGTAACGACGCGACGTTATTGATTGCGGCTTTCAGAAATTTATAAATTACGATTTGGAATGTGACGGTTGACAGAGACAGACGTTTTTGTAAATCTCAGACGGAGATTTGTGAATATTCAGACGAAAGATATCTTTGATCCTACATTTCATGTATGTTCACCGATTACCCCGAGATGGATGGACCAGTCAATGTAGTGTATATCTCCCGATTGGCCCCTTGATAAAAAGTGTGGAATAAAAAGATTTTATAAAAAAAAAATTAAACCGACTTCGAAAAAACGCACTAAAAAGAATGAAATAATTTCCATTTAATTTATATGAATACACACGAACTTAAATACAATACAGTCTTTTCGGAGGCGGCGCAAAATTGAACATTTTCGACACTGTAAATTACGAAAATCCTTAAATACTTCTACATGCTTTCACATATTAATGTATCTTCTCTTCTCACCTACTGATTTCCAAGTCCACCATATTCCAATGAAATCATAATCAGCTAAGGTGAAGTGTCCTATGCCTGGACAGCATGTTTTTCTATTTTAAATTTTATCACTTTAAATAAACAAAAACAATTTCTTAAGAGTTTTAACATACAGTTCAGAGTTTGTAAAGTAATTTAAAATAAAAAAATCATTGTTTAGGTTAATATCTTAATTGTATTAACAAGAATAATTCAAACCTATAGTTGGACATATTAAATCCAATCTAAGCTAGTACCTGGACAGAAGTAAAGCCTATATCGGGACAAATTCAATTTACGAGTTGATCGAGCGAACATAACCTAAAACGTTGGTTGGTTGCGCTGTTGCGCATGACGAATAGAAGATGCTTTGCGTAATATGTAGTATTCTTATCATAGATTATAGTATTGTATTATTTAATCAAATATATATTTATTTTCATTTACTGTTTTAATAAAACTTGTCATAATACAACTTTTAAGGTTAGGTAGTAATACTGATAGATTTAAGATGTAAACATAAAGTATTATTAACGTCACAACCGGAATACATTTTCTACATACGTTATTCAAGCTAATAGAAGACTAATTATACGTACATGTAGTTAAATAATTTGCAAACAATGCGTTGATTTTATTCACAAACACGTGTCCGGCTTCAGGCGGAAGCACATTGCGTATAAGCTTAGAGTGGAACAGCTACTGTCATCGTGTCCCAGTATGGAGTACTTATATTTGAAAACAGCCCTAATCTTGGACATCTAATATTTGGATTAATAATTATTATTTACGTTAAGTTTGATTGCCAATTTATTTTAAAATATCAATATTATTATGCGTGATAATTATTTTTTGTCTGAGGGCTTAAATTATATCTTTTTTTCTTACAAAAGTTCGAACTATAAATGCACATGATTCGCATGTAAATAGACTATTTTGTATACTGTTTTCAGATGAACTTTGAATTCATTTTTAAATTTCAATTGATGACTTAATGAAATAATATTCACACCTACTTGTAGCTAAGCCCTCAGAATATATAATATAATTATTTAATCTCTTAATTACTGATTTTACTATGAAAATTCAATTGTCCAGATTTGGGTATCACTTTTGGACTGTCCAGACTTAGGGCACTTCACCTTACATCTTTCATTTGGAAAATTTTGAATATTGCACCGCCTCCGAAAAGATTGTATTGTATTTAAGTTCGTGTGTATTCACATGAATTAAATGGAAATTATTTTATACTTTTTAGTGCGTTTTTTCGAAGTCTGTTTTTAAAAAGCGAGTTCGCGTTACCAAAAATATCTCTGTCAATGTTTGCTTCGGCAAAAAAAAAAGAAAAAACGAAACTAAAAAGTACACAAACGAAGCTAGTATTTGCCAAACTGATTCCCGAAGTTCCAATTTTTGATGAAGTTGCAGTTATTTGCTGGAAAAACCGTGAATAATCGAGAAAACTGAGGGGCCGCGTTTTTCGAGAATAACAGTGTACAAAGATACTCTTTGTAGCAGTTTTGAAAGGAATATGCGCATACGAAAATTTGATACCGACACAATAGACGTTTTCGGTGGCACGCAAGCGCGTCCATTAGAAAGGGGCGTCCATGATTTTCGGGGAACAATGGTGAAACATTCGAAATTCAAAGTGGTGCTAAACGAAATTCCGTTGGGGGTCGCAACAATCGATCCTCGAGAGCGGGGATGGAAGGATCCTCGACGCGACTCAAGTTTCACTATTTCAGAACGAATTTGTCACCTGCAACGAGCACTTTCGAGTTTGCCGGTGGAAATGTTGAAATGCAACCGGAAGGAATTCTATTTCATGAATTCCATACCCGATCAATCGCGACGGGGGAAACTCCACGCGTCCTTTTTCATTTCTGCCAGTCTTAATCTGGAATTCGAAGTCCGCGCTCGACCTCTCCCTCTAGCTCTCCCACAAACGATATGTTCGAACTCCCTGACCAAAAATGCATTTCTTAACTTTCTTCCTTCGCCGGGCGTAAAAGAAACGGAAAAGAGTCATTTACATATTTCGCCATCAGAAATCAATTTCCGGCGCGAAGTGTTACTCGAACGAAAATCTCACTTTACGAGAACTTTGTCCGAATCGGTAAAATATTTCACATTCGTAAAGGGAAACCCAGATCCATGTAAATGGCGAACATTACATCGAGAAACCGAGTGATAGAAAATCTACTGATTAGACAGTAACTATTCAAGGCAGACATTTTGTACCTGACAAAAATATTGATCGAAACTGGGAGATGTCCGAATAAATTTTTCTCTCCGCAGTCTCTACACGATCATCGAGAATTCCGAGCAATAAAGGGACCGCTGAAGCGAAATTTTTATTCTACAATTAGATTACAGATCTTTACGCGGCTATAAAATTTTCTATATAACTTTATAAAACCGAGAGAGCTAGCCGGAATCCTATTTTATACGGCGACCACCTTAAAACGATTTAAATTCCCTGAAATTTTCCGCATTTCGCGCACTCGTAAACACTGGAAATGCATAAAAATTCGCGGCGGTCTATTTAAAATGTAACCGGATAAAACTCTAACTAGGATAAACGAACTCCTTATATTCTGTAAAGTGCTCCATAAAGATAAACAGGCTTCTTCTTATTTTCTTGCAAAGTGTACTATAAAGATAAACAAGCTTCTCTTATTTTTCTGCAAAGTAACCCACCGCGAAGATCTGTATGTATTTGCATAAATATCCGCAGTCGACTGGCAACACGGTCAACAAAGATTCGAGAGTTATCATTATCGCGGAAAAATCCTCTAAATTATTCCGTCTCGCGACCGTTAATGGATGTTAATGGATGTTAATGGAACCCGGTCGGTTCTCTTTTTCTGGCAACATGGTCGCGGGGTTATTGTGGACAAGTCACTTGGGGGGTTGTCTTAATGCGTTTATTAACGCTGAACAGGATGGGATCCGCAATATAATACACGAAATTCCTATCAGAACGCTACCGATTCCAATACAATATAATCAATTGTTACAATACAGTTATTATAGCAGTCCGATCGAAAATATTTTATGATACTTACCGAATTCGACTTGAAATCCTCTAACAGATAGACGTACAAAAATTACTATGTATTTGCAAAAAATTGAAGGTAACTTTGAAAAATCATGGAGAAAAATAGTTGACAAAAACTGCTATGATCACGTGAAAGCTCCCTTGAAACCATGCTATATCCAATAAAAAGATTTTCTTGGTTCACCCGGAATATTTTATACACAAAGTGCACAAGTTAAATATTTACTGATTTCGAAGAGATTTCTCACAAGTGCAACTGCCGAGATGGAAATAACACGAGTGTTTCCATGTTATCTTTTCTGCACAGAAAAGTTGAAGTTTTACGAGCAAATTGTTCCACAAGGACATTGTTTTGTACACGCAACTAGTACCAACAAAACGGCATGAAATGCATTAATATTTCTTCGTAAATCATAGTGTCCTCGTAGAAACTTCGTCCGCAATATGGCCGTGTGACGGCAAAAAGCTGAATCGAATATCGTGATTCGGGATTCGCAAGAAATCGCCGGAAGGGACTCTCTTCTGTCAGCGACAGGTCCGTCGCAATTTGTGTCTTCGCTTTTATATTCGGCCGCTTAAAACATTCGCCGCATTCCCGTTCATTGGCGCCGTCCGCTATCATGATCCGAATAGAGGAGCAAAAGGTTATCGTTTCTGCTTCACTGGAAAATTCAAAGCCTGTTTTCGTTGAATTACTCGGCTCGATTTGCTCGGCTACACGCGTGATTTCTGTTATTGATTTTCGCCCCCTCGCGCCGTGCAGGATACACCTGTGAATTGTTAACGCAAACCGAAAGTAGGTGACTCGCCGCGGAAAAACAAGTCGAGACTGTGAAACAACATTTCTGCGCGCGGGGATGATTTTTTGAAGAGACGGCCTGGAAATTCGAGGCGTAGCAGCCGCCATTTATCGGATGTGGACGCGGTCTGCTGGGTCTGTTAGCAACTATTTTTGCGTATTTTTCTGTGCATTCCGCTGAGTGTGTCAGAGTTGGGCAAAAATTTAATCAACGGTCGACGAATAAAACTTCAATCGTTAATCGCAATTACCAATTAAACTCCCATTTTAGTCGATAATTGCGGTTAACGATTACATTCTTGTCAATTGTAATGGTCGATCGGATAAGTAATTACAATGATTTACTGCCGAAATTTTGAAATGAAATACGGAATCAAAACTGTATGCATACCGAAAAAAATCTGAACTGAGTTTTTGTTGAGATATACAGGGAGGTCCGTTTAAGTACGAACACCTATATATCTCGGTTATTATTAGTCGTGCAAAAAATCTCCACAGAATAAAGTTGTACTGTTTCAAGGGGCGAATTTGATGATGGTAAATATTTTTTTTCAGTCATTTTTTTACAAGATTTTAAGGTCATTGATATTTTTTTTTAAATGGAATGAGGTATTTTTTAATACATCAATCGATGCAGCTGGACATTCGTTATAAAAAAGTACTAACCCATGTATGTCGAAAAGTTGGTAGTTCAAGAGATATTTCAATTTAAATAAATCTAAAATACCATTACTGTCATACTAAGACGTTACACTAGTAAGTAAACGCTAACATCAATTTCAATTTCAATGTCAATTTTTCAATTTCAACTTCAATTTCAATATCAACTCTTCAACTTCATTTTCAACTTCAATTTTTCAATTTCAACTTCAATTTCAATATCAACTCTTCAACTTCATTTTCAACTTCAATTTTTCAATTTCAACTTTAATTTCAACTTCAATTTCTATTCTTCCATTTCAACTTCAATTTCTACTCTTCCATTTCAACTTCACTTTTACAATTCCATTTCGTTAATATCAACTTCAATTTCAATATCAACCCTTCAACTTCAATTTCAATTTCAACTCTTCAATTTCAATTTTCCAATTTCAAGGTCAATTTTTCATTTTCAACTTCAATTCTTCAATTTCAATTCGTTAATTTCAACATCAAATTTTTATTTCAACTCCTATTTCAATATCAACTCTTCAACTTCATTTTCAACTTCAATTTCTCCATTTCAACTTCAATTTTTCAATTCCATTTCGTTAATATCAACTTCAATTTCAATATCAACCCTTCAACTTCAATTTCAATATCAACTCTTCAACTTCATTGTCAACTTCAATTTTTAAATTTCAACTTTAATTTCAACTTCAATTTCTATTCTTCCATTTCAACTTCAATTTCTACTCTTCCATTTCAACTTCAATTTTTCAATTCCATTTCGTTAATATCAACTTCAATTTCAATATCAACCCTTCAACTTCAATTTCAATTTCAATTTTCCAATTTCAAGGTCAATTTTTCATTTTCAACTTCAATTCTTCAATTTCAATTCGTTAATTTCAACATCAAATTTTTATTTCAACTCCTATTTCAATATCAACTCTTCAACTTCATTTTCAACTTCAATTTCTCCATTTCAACTTCACTTTTTCAATTCCATTTCGTTAATATCAACTTCAATTTCAATATCAACCCTTCAACTTCAATTTCAATTTCAACTCTTCAATTTCAATTTTCCAATTTCAAGGTCAATTTTTCATTTTCAACTTCAATTCTTCAATTTCAATTCGTTAATTTCAACATCAAATTTTTATTTCAACTCCTATTTCAATATCAACTCTTCAACTTCATTTTCAACTTCAATTTCTCCATTTCAACTTCAATTTTTCAATTCCATTTCGTTAATATCAACTTCAATTTCAATATCAACCCTTCAACTTCAATTTCAATATCAACTCTTCAACTTCATTGTCAACTTCAATTTTTAAATTTCAACTTTAATTTCAACTTCAATTTCTATTCTTCCATTTCAACTTCAATTTCTACTCTTCCATTTCACCTTCACTTTTTCAATTGCATTTCGTTAATATCAACTTCAATTTCAATATCAACCCTTCAACTTCAACTTCAATTTCAACTCTTCAATTTCAATTTTCCAATTTCAAGGTCAATTTTTAATTTTCAACTTCAATTCTTCAATTTCAATTCGTTAATTTCAACATCAAATTTTTATTTCAACTCCTATTTCAATATCAACTCTTCAACTTCATTTTCAACTTCAATTTCTCCATTTCAACTTCACTTTTTCAATTCCATTTCGTTAATATCAACTTCAATTTCAATATCAACCCTTCAACTTCAATTTCAATTTCAATATCAACTCTTCAATTTCATTTTCAACTTCAATTTTTCAATTTCAACTTTAATTTCAACTTCAATTTCTATTCTTCCATTTCAACTTCAATTTCTACTCTTCCATTTCACCTTCACTTTTACAATTCCATTTCGTTAATATCAACTTCAATTTCAATATCAACCCTTCAACTTCAATTTCAATTTCAACTCTTCAATTTCAATTTTCCAATTTCAAGGTCAATTTTTCATTTCCAACTTCAATTCTTCAATTTCAATTCGTTAATTTCAACATCAAATTTTTATTTCAACTCCTATTTCAATATCAACTCTTCAACTTTATTTTCAACTTCAATTTCTCCATTTCAACTTCAATTTTAACTCTCGCATTTCTACTCTTCCATTTCAACTTCAATTTTTCAATTTCACTTCGTTTATTTCAACTCCTCAATTTCAACGTCAATTTTTCAATTTCAACTTCAATTTCAATTTCAATTTTTCAATTTAAAATCTACAATTTCATTTTCAACGTCAATGTTTCAATTTCAATTTCAACTCTTCAATTTACACTAGTAAGTAAACGCTAACGTCTTAGTACGACAGTAATGGTATTTTAGATTTATTTAAATTGAAATATCTCTTGAACTACCAACTTTTCGACATACATGGGTTAGTACTTTTTTATAACGAATGTCCAGCTGCATCGATTGATGTATTAAAAAATACCTCATTCCATTTAAAAAAAAATATCAATGACCTTGAAATCTTGTAAAAAAATGACTTTGAGAAAAAATTTTTACCATCATCAAATTCGCCCCTTGAAACAGTACAACTTTATTCTGTGGAGATTTTTTGTACGACTAATAATAACCGAGATATCTATATATCTAATATAGATTGCGAACACCTATGTGTTCGTACTTAAACGGACCTCCCTGTATTTCTGTCAATTCTCCATCTCCCCGCTCTCTGTCTCTTTCTTCCTCTTCATTACTATACTGTGGATCTTTATGCATTTATAGAAAAATTGAATAGATGAAATTCAAAGTTGTTGGAAAATTTGAAAAATTGAATATGTCAATATACGATTTCTCCTCTATTAAAATTATCCAATTTGGTCTCCCTTTCTTGCAATCGATGCAGGCATTTTTTATTTTGCATAAAGATCCGCTGTCTACTTATTACAATTTATGGATAGACCGTGTGACGATTAACTTCAACAATTGATTAAATCATTCTCCAAGTTTCCGATGATTTCTTTTTCTAATCAATGATTGACGATTAACTTCATCAATCGATTGAATCAATCGTCCATTTTCCAGTGATTACCTTTTCTAATCGTACACATTGATCAATCAATCTTGGTTAAAATTTTAATTGATTAATGCCAAACTCTGGTGTGTGAGATGCAGTTGAACTGAAAATTTTATCATTGAATTGATTTTGTCCTTTCTTTCAATCTCCATTAACAATTATTTTTGCTGGCGTACGTATTTAATATTCATAAGGCTTAATAGAGGATAGCTAATTCATTAGTATGAAGGTTAACTACCATATGTAGAAGTACATAAAGCATTTCGTACAATTGACGAATCTACACTACCGATTTATTGAAAGATACCTTCTACAATATCGTTCCACGTGGTCATGCGCAACCGATACTTTTCAATTAACATTTCAGTGACATCATATATTCATGTACATTGCAGATTATCGATTTAAATTTTGGAATTCCCTTGGTAATAATATTAACGTTATTAACTAGCGCTTTCACACGTGTGCTGCGAATATGGTTATTACTGGGCTGCAGATTTCATGCATTTCTGGCGCAAACGGGAAAGTGAAATGTACTAGAATGAAGACGAATTTCTTCGTAACCTGCGATATATTAATCCAAGATATTATGAATGAAGCGACTATTGAGCAAACGCTCTAATAACAGTAGCAGAATAAGAAAAATTCAATGTCAGTCAAACAGCTAATTATGCGGGAAATTAGAGAGAATCCAATGGCGGATATGGTCGTCGAGAAACAGTCCGACGTCAACTTGCCGGAGTATCGGAAACGACAGAAACTATTCTTATCGACAGAATTGAATACGTCGCTTATCAGTGCAACGGTCCATGGAAGAGCAATTATCCCCATTACGTCCGTTTCGGAAATGTCATGTAACAAGTTCCCGAATTCGCTAGAATATTTGACGAATTATCAGCGAAAGAATGGCAAAGCGGTACTTTTTCCCTCGGTAACAATCCACTCGATTTGATGTCGTTGTTACGGGAACATCGATCAAATCGATGCATCGAATTTATTTTCAAGGACCTTTAATTAAACGCAGATAGATTTAATATCGTTTTTAAATTAAAAGTCACCCATGCGGTAGCGCAACGTACATTCCCCGTAAAATGGTTTAATTTACTGCGTGACGCACGAAAATCCAGAATTTAATACCAAGATTACCCCGATTTAATAAACCGGCCCTTCTTTAATATTAAATTGAAAAAATCTTCTGCCTGAAGTATATATATATATTATGTATACATATAGTAGAGACGACTTTTTGAAACAATTTTCTTTTTAACACGATTACAGGCAATATCCTATAACCTCTTCCCCACTAATTTATTACGTGACCCTCCAAAATTTCATTCAAATTATTCTCTTGTAATATTTTCAGAGAATACAATTTCAGTAATTGTGTCAGCCTTTTGAAGATTTCAAATCACTTTGCATGATGCCAGCAGTCTTTCCCCGGAAATTATATTTTTCAAATTGGCAACCATGGTATTACGCAATTTGTCCGAATGAACCTCCTTAGAGACGCTGATACTGTATAAATTTATGTTTTAAAACTGAAAATGAGAAACGAAGATGAAGATAATATTCATATAATTTTTCGCAGGTGCACCCGACAACCTGCCACCAGCTCGATTTTTATGCGGTCCACAAATCTGTGATATTTACTTTAAAAAAATATAAGCGTGGTAATTACACGAGATAGAAGTGCATATCAAATCCTTGTAACAAGAGATCATAAAGTATCGAGCAGGATAAAAAAGATCGGACTACCGTGATTCGTTTCATGGTCAGCGGAGGATCGAACGGTCCAGCGAAATATTGTTGCGAGCTCATAACGTGACGTTCAATTTTTGTTACATCGAATTTCGATAAATATCCAAGTTCTGCCGGGAACGATGGTCTGCGCAACCAGCAGCGACGGCCACCAGTTTCCGCTCTGTGTGCAGCGAACTGTGATATAGCCAGGTAACCGGCGGTGAACGACAAAAGTTAGATGGTCCTCGCTGTCCAATCTGACGATTCTCCAAGGACGTGCATTAACAATAAGCGAAGTGGCGATCGAGAATAATTCATTTGTTTCTGGGGACGTGGTTGCACGGGGGAAAGCTGGCTAGCCGGTTGCATTATGCTCGGGAAGAGCCACCGAATTAATATGAAATGCTGCGCCAGGTCGCCGGGTACGCTGGATTTTACCGGTGTTTGAACATTCTTATCGGCCTTCTATTTAAACAGCTTTTGAACGTAAAACTCGGCGATTAAACATTTTTCGCGCACATTCCCCCCCCCCACTGAAATTTATATCGACCCATTCTTGCCATTGATAACAACGAGATATTCAATGTATGGCACTAAAAAATTTCTACAGACAAATTTGTACTCTAAACGTGTTCTCTTTTTGCAATATTCACGTAGCAGTTAAAGTATAGTTAAAACGTACCTTGGGTAACCAGAAATTTTTGCCTTTCTCTTACGTAATTCTGAAAAATTTGGTTCAGAAGATATGAGCGTTTAAAGTTGAGCGATTTTCAGCGCTTTTACCTGGCACAAAGGCTGAAAATCGCTCAACTTTATACGCTCATAACTTTTGAACCACTGATCTCTTAGACTTGAACTTGGATTTTTGGTATTTTCTCGCCAAAATCTACAGGATTGCGTAAGAAAAAGTTAAAAATTCCCCCAACATATCCCCCCACCCCCCACCGAAATTCATATCAACTCATTCTTGCATTGATAACAATCAAATATTCAATGTATAGCACTAAAGAATTTCTAGAGAAAAATTTGTACTTTAAACGTGTTCTCTATTTGCAATATTCACGTAGAAGTTGAAGTATAGTTAAACGTTCAGTATAGTTAAACTGTATCTTTGGTAACCAGAAATTTTTGCCTTTCTCTTACGTAATCCTGAAAAATTTGGTTCAGAAGTTATGAGCGTTTTAAGTTGAGCGATTTTCAGCGCTTTTACCTGACAAAAACGCGGAAAATCGCTGAAGTTTAAACACTAACAATTTTTGAACCACTGATCTCCTAGGCCTGAACTTGGATTTTTGGTATTTTCTCGCCAAAATCTACAGGATTGCGTAAGAAAAAGTTAAAAATTCCCCCAACATATCCCCCCCCACCGAAATTCATATCAACTCATTCTTGCCATTGATAACAATCAAATATTCAATGTATAGCACTAAAGAATTTCTAGAGATAAATTTGTACTCTAACCGTGTTCTGTATTTGCAATATTCACGTAGCAGTTGAAGTATAGTTAAAACGTTCAGTATAGTTAAACTGTATCTTTGGTAACCAGAAATTTTTGCCTTTCTCTTACGTAATCCTGAAAAATTTAGTTTAGAAGTTATGAGCATTTAAAGTTGAGCGATTTTCAGCGCTTTTACCTGGCAAAAACGCTGAAAATCGCTCAACTTTATACACTCATAACTTTTGAACCACTGATCTCTTAGACTTGATCTTGGATTTTTGATATTTTCTCGCCAAAATCTACAGGATTGCGTAAGAAAAAGGTAAAAATTTCTGGTTACCCAAGTACAGCCCCAATAACTCTGACGAAGGTCCAGGGACGAAGAAAACTGATTTTCATTCACGTGGCCGCGAGCTATTCGAGTCGAGTATTACTTTAGCGGGTTGATATTTAGCATTTACTTTGGAGTCCAGGTCAGCGTTGTTTGCGCTTGTAAATGAAACCAGATATTTCCGCAGCCACCGCGCCGCGCAGTCGGATCAACCAAATAATCGTGTTGATTTTGCGCTGACGTTACTTTGCACAAGTCATTCTGCTCGTTTTACCGGGACTAGTTCCCTTTTAACTTCTAAACGTTGCCCCGGTGCAGCCGCGGCGCCGCGCGGCAGTTCGTAATCGAACTGTCAGACAACCGACGAAGTAACGGATTCTCGTGCCCGCCGCTGTCTTACGAAACGAGATCTTCGTGTTCGGGGCCACTGTATTATTAAACCACGATCCACCGATGCCCGGAAACGAACTCGTGTATTTTATACAATGAGAACCGCCCGCCATGAAATTATTTGACATTTCATTAACCCACATTTTAACCGACTGTCCCCGTATTATCAAATAACGTTTAATTACTCTGCGGCCGGCCGATGTCGAATTTTTGACGAGATTCCATTTTCGTTCGGAAATGGGAATTTTGCACGATTTCGGTTCTAATCTATATTATAAAAAAATACTGTGGAGAGGTATCGGAACACTGAATTTCCGATTTGTAATTAGGAAATCGATTAATGCGATCGTATAATCGAGACGGTCGAGTGCTATTGTTTTTGTATATTATTCTACAATGCCAGTGGTTTTCTGATACAATTTCCTATCAGTTTCATATGCACCACCGCTCATAAGTAGACGCATCCACGTGGAAGTAATGCGCAACACTTCGATAAGCGGTATCAAGTAAGTTCTTCGGACTACATTATTAATGGATTTCAAGGGTATACAACTGAATGTTACAAATAACCATGCTATTCATCTGGAACGTTCTTGCCGCTAATTCTTTTCGGCCTTTCTTCGTCCTATCTGAAACAACATTATCCGAAAAATCGTGAAAATTATTTTCGAGGGTATACAGATTAATAAGAAATTATTCTCGATCGTACATTTTTCAAATTTTGGGGTTATGTTCGCGGCGCACCGGTTCGATCAAATTATACACTAAATAGCAATTTTGTAGACATTTATCAAACGTTCGATTCGGATCTGAATCATTACGTCCTGAGACACGTTTGGTATAGAATGTTTTCTATAAGAGAAAAGGAAGAAAGATGGTGGTGTGTTTCGTCCTAGACCCGCTAGAGGACTCATCAGTAAGGCTATCTAGCGGGTCCTGCCTTAGACACAAGTGTCTGGAGGAGGGACGTTAATATACTAATTGATGACATTTTAGTAACTTGCGAGAAAGTCGTTCAACGATTTGTCCATCTTGTGGACAATGTCGAAACTGGGCCTTCTCGAACTTTTGTAGTTTTTATCGCCAATTATGATAAATAAGAAATTATTCTCGATCGTACATTTTTCAAATAAATTTGGGGTTATGTTCGCGGCGCACCGGTTCGATCAAATTATACACTAAATAGCAATTTTGTAGACAGGGGCAGGACCAGGGGGTATAAGCTGCCGTGTTAAAAATGTGTCCAGTATTTTAGCGCACCCTGTGTCCCGGGGCCGAACTAATGGCAGTATATATAGATATAAACGCTACTCACTTACACACAGATACTCGCGTGACTCACACAACTCTATATGCCGTAGATATATGTACTTATTAAAGTACATTAGTACACGCGTACAATTAATCTTTTAAGTGGAAAGGGTAGAAATTTAAACAGCTGAAATAAAAATAAATATTTATTATAAATCTAATAATTAATTATAAATACAATAATTCTTCGTTCTCAGTCGCAGAGAGCCACTTAGAAATCTTAGAAATATTATTAGAAATATTATATTATTAGAAATATTAGAAATCCTTTTCTCATATTTCCTGTCCTTAGGAAATTTCTATAATTAGTCACCACCATCTTTCTTCCTTTTCTCTTATAGAAAACATTCTATAGCAAACGTGTCTCAGGACATAATGATTCAAATCCGAATCCAACGTTTGATAAATATCTACAAAATTGCTATTTAGTGTATAATTTGATCGAACCGGTGCGCCGCGAACATAACCCCAAAGGTATACAGATTTATAGAAAATTGTTTCAGAGCACGGTGCACGCGAACACTTCTGGTGAAATCAGGTTGTCAAAATCAGTAATGTTTATCGCGATATAAATATCTCTGGGATTTATATTGGCAAATCTCCGAAGCGCAGTTTCTCTGGCTTTCGAAGGTGATATTCGCGAAAGGGTAGAAAACGATCAATTCTTATCCCATACGCTGTCAACACTTTCCATAAGTGTTTATGGCTGGCCATAAACTCATAAGTCTATTTTTCACGAGGTCATAAACAGAAAGTTATGTTCAGTGACAATACATAATTCCGCACCTTGCCACGTCGTGGGAAAATAGAAGGGCGATGCAAGAATTTCAGTAGATTCGTTTCAACGTGTATTTATGAGGCCGTAAAACATCGTGTTAGATAAGACAATAGCAAATCTTTAGAAGCATGGTAAAATTGTGCACGATCGATTTTTCTGAATACGGAATTCTAGTGACAAACACTGTTATACTATCGAGAATGCTGTCTCGATAATAATAATCAGATAGCGGATCTTTATGCAAAATAAAACGTTTTTTACCTGATTTGCAGCGAACTGGAGTGGAATAGAAATTGATTTTCTTTCTTGATATTGTGCCTATAATTATGAAAGTGGAAGGAAAATGAAAAAGATATTATAACACTATATGAATTCCATATAATGTTAAAATAAAAAGCACTTGAAAATATAGCAAAAATTACATTGAATTAATTTGATCTTAATATAACAGGATTTTAAAATTCTTCTAATGTTTTTACTGTTTTAAATTACACCCACCCATGTTTGTCATAAATGCGCGATGCGTATGAAGATTATATGAATATACAACTGCATATGAACACAGAACAACACTCATATATGTACATTTAGACTTCAATTAGTTATTTATGACGATTTATCTTTCCTCTGAAAAATGTTTAATTAACTCGAAAGCCACGGGGGATCAAAGAATGTTTTTTCACCCATGTCGATATGATGAAGGAAGGGGTTAATAAACAAAAGAGCACGCTAGCGATGAATCCCGCTGTATTTGTCTGTTTCGCAGACCGTCGACGCTAGAGAATAGAATATTTACACGTTGCTTGACCGGTATAGATTTATAAACAGTCGCGTCTCATTGTCCGAAACAATGTGCGCGCACGCGTTCGCGATTGATCGACCGTTTAAACAGTACGAGCACGTTCGAACGGTATCAACGTGTTCGAAGGGACGAAGCTTTCAAGATATTTGCAGATGAAGGCAAACAGAGAATATCTCGCTTGTCCATTAAGCAAATGATCGATGCCTTTGTCGCGCATGACGTCGCGTCCGACAATATTTCCGTCCATGCGTTTCCTTTGAGCGATTCCTTTCTTTCTGATGTGTCTTGATACGTAATTTCGTCGCAGCCTCTTCGCCCTCTTCCTTTTCTCCTCTCTCATTTTCGTATACCGACGACACGACAGCATCACGATGACAGAGCAATTGTTCGCGTGCGAACAGACCGGGGGAAAACAGGCAGCCGACAAATCGAAGCCTTAAAGTAAAATCATAAATAAATCAAATCGAATCTTCCCGCGACGCACGGAACGTGATCCTTTCTCCGAAAATATGATTTGTTGTAACTAGACTGCGGATCTTCATGCATTTAATAGCAAAATTGAGTAGATGAAATTCAAAATTGTTGGAAAATTTTGGAAATTTCTCCCTTATTAAAATCATTCGTTAATGACAATTAGAAATAACATTCAATTTAGTTTCTATTCCTTGCAATCGATGCAGACAATTTTTATTTTGCATAAAGATCTGCTGTCTAGTTATAACTTTATATCGTGGAACGGTGATTCATTACGTCATTTTTAATTGAAACAGTGAGCGATCGTTTTCGCACGAATTTTTAGGAACTTTTTTCCCCCTAAAAAGATATTGGACTATTTGCAAATCAAAATTACATAAGTTAAGGTGGAGTGGGGTTAGTCCGTCCTAGTTTTTGCAAAGTTGGACTTTAAATTGATGTATTTTCAGTCTGGCATGTAAAAACTTAACGTTCTTGGTATCAAACTTTTTGCCACAGTTATTACTGATGAATTAGTATTATGTAGGATTCTAATTTTGCTTGAAAATTATCATTTTGATAGGATACTGTACAAAGTATCAACTAAGTGTCAACTCTAACTTGCCCCGAGAATGGGGCAAGTCCGTCTCTGAGAGTTAAAAATGCTTTCGAACCTTGTTTCAAGCGCTACGGGGTAAGAAAAGAATGATTTATTAAATAATAATTAAAGAGCCTGCTTTAAAGTGCTTCTTATTGCATTAAATTATATTGTTTAGTTTTATAGTTATCCATATTTAAACAAACAAGTACTTTTATGCTGAAATATGAAAGGGGATACAGTGATATTAAAACGAAGTTTAAAAATGCTTTCGAACCTTGTTTCAACTGCTACGGGGCAAGAAAAAAATTATTATCAAGCCTGCTACACAATGCTTTTTATTGCATTAAATATATTGTTTAGTTTTATAGTTACCCATACAGTATGGACTTGCCCCACCGTGATAGTACGGACTTGCCCCTTGTAGTAATATTTACGGGGCAAGATCATCTTAGTGTTTTTCTGAATAAATTTTAAAAAATACAATAAAAACGGTTTATTTAATGTAAACCTACATCAATATTTGTTGTACTTATCTACAATAACAACACAGAATATATTAATAACTTGTAAACTATTGCACGTTTAGGTTAACCTCAAAGTTGTACGTGTACCTCGCACGTGATTGTTTAGCATTGGCTGATTTAAGCGAGGAGAACACCTTTATTCCTGGGCGATATCCATGTAGAATAGTTCACACTAACTGATACTACATTAATAAATACAAGCTGGAGAAATTTCGTTCATATTATAATAAAAATAACCAATTAACGGACTTGCCCCGTGGACGGACTTACCCCACTCCACCTTAATTAACTTTAAACGTGTAAAATATGTTCTCGATATTTTAATTAACCATTGTTCACACCGAGGAATTGAACGTTGTTCAATTTTGTATTCCCTTGTGAATAGACTGTGGATTTTATACATTTATATTATGCGAATTTCAGAATATATGTTATAACAATAGGATTTAAAGGGGCAATCACTTTCCGGATAACGCAGTACGCCCTAAGAGTCATGGGTTCTTTATGATATATTATTTAATGTAAACCTACATCAATATTTGTTGTACTTACCTACAATAACAACACAGAATAAATTAATAACTTGTAAACTATTGCACATTTAGGTTAACCTCAAAGTTGTACGTGTACCTCGCACGTGATTGTTAGCATTGGCTGATTTAAGCGAGGAGAACACCTTTATTCCTGGGCGACATCTATGTAGAATAGTTCACACTAACTGATACTACATTAATAAATACAAGCCAGAGAAATTTCGTTCATATTATAATAAAAATTAACGGACTTGCCCCGTAGACGGACTAACCCCACTCCACCTTACATGGTTTTCTACAGAGTATGGTTGCCATGACTCCGGTATTTCCGCTGGTCAGAAACGATTAGGCACGTCTATTCTAGTTAGCGAGCGAACGCCGTTTAAATATTCGGAATCCTACGCAATCATGAATCGACAATCATCTCGAACGTAAATAAATGAAGATACCATCGCACGGTTTCGAACAAAACGTGCAGACGTCACGCACGACGGAAAAAAGATGTGGGCGAATTAGATGTTTTAGTATCGTTTGTTCTTGCCAGCGCAGCGGCGCGGCGCGGCGGCGTTCGAGCAAGCAGTTGGCGTCATCGTGAAAACATAATCTCCGCAGCGTTTTTATTCCTCGGGCGAAACATGTGCATAACCGCATTCGGGATAATAATTAATCCGTCACTGTCGGCATAGTAAATTTAAATGGGCAGGAAGTGGGTCGTTTAATTTAAATGCTTGCACAAGGAATGTACGTGCCGACGTCCGAGTTACATCGTGATTAATATCAAACTGGGTTATTTTTCACGGACACGCTCGATCACACGAACCTAATTCTTCGATATAGACGTCGTCAGGCCGCCTGGTTAACAGCGTGACGGGAACCGTGAATTTTAGAAACCTTTTCTGGAGAAAATGTTACTGCGACGTTGTAACCTAACAAAATTGATGTGAATTAATTGTGATGTATAGTAATGTGTATGCTATATAAACCTTATATGGTTTGAAGCAGAGTTGGGCATTAATCGATTAAAATTTTAATCAAGATTGATTGATTAATGTGTACGATTAAAAAGGTAAGCGTTGGAAAATCGGTGACTGATTCAATCGATTAAAAAAAGGAATCATCGAAAAAAGAAACATATAAACACGTAAACAGAGTTTGTATTACAGACCAAATGACAATACACCTAAACTCAGTTTGTATTTTTTTCTGTATTTATATAGTTTTGATTCCGTATTTCATTTCGAAATTTCAGCAGGTAATCATTAAACAATTATCCAATGGACGATTACAATTGAAAGGAATGTAATCGTTAATCGCAATTAACGATTAATAAGTATTTAATTAAATAAACTAGGAGATTAATTGTTAATTGCGATTAACGATTGAAGTAGAAATTTATTCGTCAATCGTTGATTAAATTTTTGCCCAACTCCGGTTTGAAGCAATAAATAGATAATGCTAATGATAGTACATTATAGCCACTTTTTAATAAGACACTAGTTCTAGGAGAAAGCCCATTTTAATTTTTTCAGGAAATAGTTTTACCTATAAAAATATTCGAGTAAAATAATGTTTTCCCAAGCACGGGACGATTTCGAATGCGATATGCGTAAATCCATTGCTTATATGGATTCGCCGTCTAGTAAGCAGAAAAGAGTGGCGTTTAATGTAAACACATGAACTAATAACTTCTGCTGTGTTTTCAGCCTTTAATGCTGACGTAGTAGAGCCTGGATTATTCGAACCTGTAGGGGAACAAGGAGTTTAGGTAATCGATTTATTCGGATACTGCCCCCGTTCCAGAGAAAAGAAACATTCCATAAATGTTGAAGAGGAAAAGATATTGCTATAGAAGCTGTACAAGCGAAATATTTGTCGAGCATCCTTGCCGTTTCATCCATTATATTATGTACCCTTTGATGGCAAGACTT
Organism: Lasioglossum pauxillum; assembly: GCA_933228785.1. Lineage (NCBI taxonomy): Eukaryota > Metazoa > Arthropoda > Insecta > Hymenoptera > Halictidae > Lasioglossum > Lasioglossum pauxillum. The sequence goes on from OW121706.1 coordinate 38,312,775, forward strand.
ATCAATCTTTTTGTTCATAAAAACAAATTCCTTTGAATTCATGCGGAACAGTTTGTTCTCTTCAAAAAGAATTCCAATGCGTTATTCAAGCTAATAGAAAAATTACTTGTACAATTTAGTGATTAAAAATGTACTACTTACTCTTTTATTGTCAAGGGTTTTTTCAATTCAATTCAATTCAAAATAGAATAAGAATATCTGGAATCCCATTGCAAATGTACATTATAATTAACGTTCGTAAATTACTTACAGAAAGTTCCTTTCACTGTGATTGTTCGAAATTAAACACGAAAAGAGTTTCCCCTGGACTTTATAGTTACATCCACTGAAGGAATTTATTTCTTTCCTGACTTTATCGCGAATTCGACCGCACCCAGCGGGTTACAATCGATAACAACACTGTTGCTCTGGATAATATGGCGCATGAAAATAGAAATTCAGTCGTGGTTCATTAACTTTCTTCAGTTTTATACCTTCTTTGCACTCGGAGCTATTTTAACTCGAAAATTCAACATTTCTTCCGACCTAGTATAATTCCATTCTCTATGATTTTTCAAATTTTATGGATATGAAATTGGTATAATACCTCGTACAATACCTAAATAAACAATATTTTGAATAATGGTACAGAAATTTTTGGCGGCGCCACCAGAGTCACGATTCGAGTGCTAAGGGTTAATACGTGAATAGTTTGCTACGCGATTAAACAGTGCTTCGAATTCCGCGAGCCCTGGCTAAATCAGTCGGATCGAGACAAAAGGTTATCTCGCCGATACCTGAGACGCCAAATTGGCGATTTGACATGCCAGTTTGGAGCAGTATTGAATGAAAGTTTGGAGAGTATAGTCGTGAGTCGGGCTATTAAATACTTGCGTCGAAAGGCTGCGGTGTACGTGCCGAGCAGTTCTGTCTTCGTGGCTTACACAAACGAATATACATAGTACACGGTACACATACAGTGAACCGAATTAATATACGGACTCTCTAAAAAAGACGATAATTTTTTTAATATTGTACTATACGATTTGAACTTTTTTCGAAAGCTAGAGCAATTAGTTTACTGCAGGATGTGAAAAGAAATTTTTTCAAAAATAGCAATTGTTGGGAGTTGTAGAAAAAATACTAAAAGTGTATTTTGGCCAAGTGTGTTTTGTAAATCTGTGTCAATTATATGCACTGTGAAAGATTCATCGAAATTGGTTGATGCGGGAAAAAACAACAGACATTGAAAGATTTAAGAATTCTTAGATATATGTCGGAAATCATGTTTGTAGCTCACTGCAACGTCGACCGATTTTTACGAAATTTTCAGAACATGTTTAATTCACACAGATCTACAAAACGTATTTTTTAAGTTCTCAATATAGGTCCACATAAAAAAGTTATAAAATGCAACTTTTAGTATTTTTTCTAGAATTCCGATTTATTGCATTTTTTGAAGAAATTTCTTTTCACATCCTGTAGTAAACTAATTGCTCTAGTTTCCCAAAAATAGTTCAAATCGTACAGTACAATATTTAAAAAGTTATCGTCTTTTTTAGAGCGTCCGAATATATTAATTCGAGTCACTGTACCTATAGTATAATAAGCGAATTTACTACAGCAATTGCAAATTCCAAATTCTTATATCATTGATTTCCAAATATATTTACCGTCATTTTGAACATTTCAGAAATAGTTTTAGACTCGCATGATTTTACTCTAAATTTATTTCATGATTTTACTTTACATTCACACGATTTTACTCTCCAGAATTATAAAGTACGTATCGTAACATTATTACCATTAACTCTGTGCCGAATTATGACATGAAATTAATGAAATTATTATTGGATACACAAACTCATTACATGGGATTTAAACGAACGTTGAGAAGCTTACGAGAATTGCATTTACGAGTTCTCATAACAAATGTTATAAAATAAGCGATCCAAGCAATTATCGGTATCGCGTTCGTTTTACTTAAACAAAAATATTACCGTGCACGTTTGGTGCGCTCGTGCCCCAATGTTTATGACATTGACATCTATTACAACATTATCATCACCAGCGAATTGTTCATGCGAACATCGAGAATTACACCGAAACAAAACACTGTAATTGATTGAGAGGTTCCCGTACGCTCCGTTACAATCAATATTTATCGAATCAATAGGTTCATTACATAGCTGACATACTGGTCCTCCTATTATCTTTAGCGTAATAAACGCAGAATAGATCGGTGATTATCTAAATTTCACTGGCCGATTCTTTGCAGGTAATTGTTCTTTCTGCAACGATTTTCTGAATTAATCGATCATTTATACACTATTACTGAATACGTGTCGAATATTGTTAGAAACTATGGCCATCTACATGTCAATAAATTATTACAAATATGGAACTAATTGCTTTACAAAATCATGCACGACACATTAAATCAATTGAATATTTTATACAGTACCTGTAATATAATTGAAGTTATACGAGTACTCGTGATCACTATGTACACTCCGCGACAAAACTATAACTAATATTTTATTAATACTAATTTTTTCGTAAAAGTTTTCGTTATTAATCCAAAGAATCAACTAAAGTACATATATTTCCCTAACGGCAATGTTGTTGAATTAGATTGAAAAAAGTTTCATTAAAATTTTTAATTTTTGATAAAATAAGGTGCGACAAAACTATAAGACAATGTATATTTTACGTAAGAAAAAGTCGGTGGAAGTTAATGAAAAATATCTTTTTCTATTTAGTAGTAATGTGTTGTGCCACCTTTATTTTTTATAGTTTCAATTAATCGTCGTGCTATCGATTTATATAAATTTTTTATTTGATCTTGACTTAATTTGGCCCATTTTCTTCAATACGAGCTTTCAACTTTTTCACCGACAAAAATTGTTTTTGATTTCCATATACAGCACGTGCTAAAATTCCTCAGATGTTTTCTATTACATTTAAATCTGGAGACCTCGCAGGCCATGGTAAAATTTGTATATTACGGTCTTCGAAATATTCTTTACACGTGTCGCTGTATGCACAGCGGCATTATCGCGTTGAAAAATATAATTTTCACATGCAATAGTGCTTGCACGTAGCGTTAATTGTTCTTCTAATATTTCTATATATTTAATTGCATTCATGCTGGTGTTAATAAATTTTACATCGGTTCTCCCGTGGTACCCTATCACGGCCCATACCATGATGCCGCCTCCGCCCATTAGCCTCCTTGACAAATGCAATTCTTCCTTCCGCAAATCATGAAAATAATACGAAAGACCATCCGGTCCATCTAAATTGAAACGTTTTTCATCTGAAAAAATAACTTTCCTCCACTTTTTATCCACTGGAGATGTCTCTCCGCAAAATCTTCCTGGCTGCTTTGTGTCGATTCGTAAATGGCGGCTTTTCTGCAATTTTCGTCTTTTTAAATGTTTGGCCCGTTTAGTTATCCGTTGCACATTACGAATATTGGTGTGAACGTCAGCTTGCGCTGCAATTTGCCGTGCTGTCAAGCTAGGATTCGACGATACCCTCAGAATGGCTCGTCGTTGTCGCTCGGTTGTCGCTTTTGGACGTCCACCAGGATGTTTTTTCCATAATTCTCTCTACTTCTTAAATAATTGAGCACAACACATCGACTCCGCCAAGTCACTGTTGAAATTTCTGAAATAGAAGTATTCTTCTCTTTTAAATTTACGATCACTCTTATTTCACTGTCTGTCAGCTTTTTCCCACGCGGCATTGTAGTTATATTATGTAAGAACAAAATTAAATTGCCACCGAACAAACAAACAGACAAACAAGAAAGCGAGCTAATAAAAACGTGGTAAAAATGTTTAATTTTAAGTACACAATTAGTTCTAACACTGTGATCGCGATTAGAGTATAAGATCGACTGACGAAAAGCTACTGAGTTATAGTTTTGTCGCGACGAGAATAGCAAGTTTACATACATTTCCCAAATTCTTGGTATTTTGGCATCGATATTTCGTAGAACTGTAGAACATACTTCTATATAATGTAAACAATAACACTATGAATGATGGAAGACAACACTCAAGACTTACATAGAATTTTTATCGAATTTCTTACATGCCTTCTAGTTTTGTCGCGGAGTGTAATATCACTTTAATGGTTTTCATTCTCACAGGATAAATATTGAAATTCGTGAAAAATAGTGGCCCACTCATTGTTTTCCAATTCCGTTCGGACTGATTCGATCATTCGCGAAAATGTTTGCTGCGACGTGCGCCGCTTTTTATTTTCGGCACGATTATCGCATCGCGTCGCGGCGTGCTCGTTCAAAAGAAAGTCCAATGTTTCGATAAAACTCCCAAAGAAAAAAGGGTGGAGGGCCGCACCGAGAAAGTTGCTGCCGGCTCTCTTTCTCCCTTCCATTCTCCCCGGTCAAACCCGAGCGCGTTATTTGTTCGCGGGCAAGAGGAAGTTCGTCGCCCCTTCCGCTTAAACAGCAGCCGCGCCTAAGGATTCGAATTTTCTGCTGTAATCCGCGTTTAGGTGAGCGACGTCAAAGCGCCAGTTTGATTAAAAATAGCACCGGACCGTCGCTGGTCGTCAGTCAGACTCTAAATATCAGCAGAACGTGCGTGCAAAACGCGTGTGGACGCGACAGACGACCTACTTACTCTCCTCCATCGCGTACTACTAATTTTCAGCCACGCTGGATCCCACTGGCAAAGCTTTCCGATCACGTTCAAAGATACAAATACACCTTTTGAAGAAAATTCACTGGAAATGCGCCGATTTTTCACCAATCGAAACTTCGCTGAACTGCATGTTCACGTATATTTGCGACCGACGATAAATTGAAAGGGTTGCCAGGCGAAGTCTCGTTATATTTTCTTCAACGTGTCTCCTTCCTTTTTTGTTTAATGCACATTGCGAAGTACCTGCAAATATACCCTTTGACGAAAACTCGCTGCAGACCCACTAATTTTCCTTCAATCATTGCATTGCTATCTTTGTGAATTTGTGACTCGAGACGAATTAAAATAATAACGAGACGATATTCTATAAAATGTTCAGATTTATGATAGAACAATATTTGCTTCTTTAATTATTTAATTAGACTTGACAGCCCCACAATGTTGTTTACATTATGAAATATGTAATGTATCCTTCAATCATTGCATTGCAATCTTTGTGAATTTGTGACTCGAGACGAATTAAAATAATAACGAGACGATATTCTATAAAATGTTCAGATTTATGATAGAACAATATTTGCTTCTTTAATTATTTAATTAGACTAGACAGCCCCACAATGTTGTTTACATTATGAAATATGTTGGTACCCAACCAATTACTACGCATTTAAGTATAAAATTAAAAAAATCGAAAACAATGGAACTATTCTAGGTCGGGAAAAATGTTCACATAATTTTCATGTTAAAACAGCTCCGACGGCAAAGGAGTAAGGATTACTGTCCGACTCGGCTGCAGCATGAAGTCCTAGCGCCATTTGCGTATCCCTCGAATGATCGAGCACCGAAACCGCCGGTCTTGGGCCAAAGTATCGTTCCGCCCCTTGAACGTTTAATTTAGAACGCAACAACGTGTCTTTATCGAGATTTGAAACTAACCCAGTGGAGCTCGGCAACATCGTCAGCCAATTAACGCGGCTGGAACATCATCAAGCGGCTCTTGAATCGCTCGGTATTAGTTTGCGAAGTGTTCGCGCAGCAGATTGCGAACGGTATTTTCGGTGGGCCGTCTGCATGGCTTCAGTTTAATCTTCGCCGCGCGTTATGCGGCTATTTAAGGTCAGGCAGGCGGCCGCGCAGTCTAGTGTTATTTTTAATCAAACTCCTGCAGCGCAGTTGCACGTCTCGATGCCATGCCGGCTGGCGAAAGTGTACCGGTCCACCGCGAAAAGTTCGAATCCTTGGACGCGCATATCGGTTTAACGAGGACCGTCGAGAACTGTTATTGTATTACCGAGAAAGGCGCCACTAGATCCTAGCGGTTTCCCCGAATTTCCTTCGCCCACGTCATCCCTTTACGACACTGCGCACTTGGCGTCCCGGTAATTGCGCCACCGCCTTCGAAAGGGTCCTCGATTTTCAGCGAAAAAAATTAATCGCATTTGCTTAACCTTTAACTACCCGCGCTGGTGTAAAAAGTACACCAATACAATAATATACAGGTTGGTCCACGCAACATGCACACCTATAATAACTTCCAAAGTATACGTTGCACGAAAAAGTTTTGTATACAGAAGTTGCATGGTCTGAAGGGGCACATTATGTAGTGTATTTAATTTTTTTACAGGTGGACGCGTAAAGGACATATGAAGGTCAACTTCATTTTTTTAAATGGAATGAGGTATTTTTTAATACATCAATCGATGCAGCTGGACATTCGTTATAAAAAGGTACTAACCTATGTATGTCGAAAAGTTAGTAGTTCAGGAGATATTTAAATTTAAATAACTCAAAAATACCATTACTGTCGTACTAAGACGTTAGCGTTTACTTACTAGTGTAAATTGAAGAGTTGAAATTGAAATTGAAACATTGACGTTGAAAATAAAATTGTAGATTTGAAATTGACGTTGAAATTGAAATTGAAGTTGAAATTGAAAAATTGACGTTGAAATTGAGGAGTTGAAATTAACGAAGTGAAATTGAAAAATTGAAGTGGAAATGGAAGAGTAGAAATGCGAGAGTTAAAATTGAAGTTGAAATCGAAAAATTGAAGTTGAAAATGAAGTTGAAGAGTTGATATTGAAATAGGAGTTGAAATAAAAATTTGATGTTGAAATTAAAAAGTTAAAATTAACGAATTGAATTTGAAGAATTGAAGTTGGAAATTAAAAATTGACCTTGAAATTGAAGAGTTGAAATTGAAATTGAAGTTGAAGGGTTGATATTGAAATTGAAGTTGATATTAACGAAATGGAATTGAAAAATTGAAGTTGAAATGGAAGAGTAGAAATTGAAGTTGAAATTAAAGTTGAAATTGAAAAATTGAAGTTGAAAATGAAGTTGAAGAGTTGATATTGAAATTGAAGTTGGAAATGAAGTTGAAAATGTAGTTGAAGAGTTGATATTGAAATAGGAGTCGAAATAAAAATTTGATGTTGAAATTGAAGAGTTGAAATTAACGAATTGAAATTGAAGAATTGAAGCTAAAAATGAAAAATTGACCTTGAAATTGGAAAATTGAAATTGAAGAGTTGAAATTGAAATTGAAGTTGAAGGGTTGATATTGAAATTGAAGTTGATATTAACGAAATGGAATTGAAAAATTGAAGTTGAAATGGAAGAGTAGAAATTGAAGTTGAAATGGAAGAATAGAAATTGAAGTTGAAATTAAAGTTGAATTTGAAAAATCGAAGTTGAAAATGAAGTTGAAGTGTTGATATTGAAATTAAAGTTGAAATTGAAAAATTGAAGTTGAAAATGAAGTTGAAGAGTTGATATTGAAATTGAAGTTGAAATTGATGTTAGTGTTACTTGTGTAACATCTTAGCACGACAGTAATGGTATTTTAGAGTTATTTAAATTGAAATATCTCCTGAACTACTAACTTTTCGACATACATAGGTTAGTACCTTTTTATAACGAATGCCCAGCTGCATCGATTGATGTATTAAAAAATACCTCATTCCATTTACAAACATAAAGTTGACCTTCATATGTCCTTTACGCGTCCACCTGTAAAAAAAATAAATACACTACATAATGTACCCCTTCAGACCATGCAACTTCTGTATACAACATTTTGCCGTGCAACGCATACTTTGGAAGTTATTATAGGTGTGCAAGTTGCGTGGACCACCCTGTATGTACTGTTCAGAGCACGAGAGAAAACTAGCGGGAGGGGAACGGGGTAAGAGGAACGCAAAGGCAATCTTCTTTCCCCGTTCCCTGCCCGCTAGTTTTCTCTCGTGCTCCGCACAGTACTCAGTCACACAGTGATACATGTGGTGTACTAAATACACCGCGCGGATAGTTACGTGAAAATTAACGGAGTTGGCGGAGTAAGTTAACGGAGTTTACACATCCTTGTACACTGAAAATAGCGTTAAAAATAGCCTGTAGAAATAAGAAACGGTATTTTAGAGGTAATCAAGTCTCCGTGTATTAATGGAGAAGTACCCAGGAGACTAATGCCCGTATTAATAGCATTGATTAATAAAATATCAATTCGCGGAAACAGCTCTTGTGTACAACAAGCAAATCGTCCGTTCGCGTGCAAAGACTATGCCCCGTCGAAGGAAAAGTCTACAAAGAGACGTAAAAATGAGTATGGGGTTGTAGGATACGCGAGTGTGAGAGGGGCGGAAAAAGCAAGCACGGTAGCACGATATTTCCCGCGGATCATCTGTACCTAATTTGATTGGAATCGCAGCCAATGGGAGCGCTCGCTCGGCAACGCGATACACGAACGGCCCTTTTAAGTAAATTAAAATCAGGTCGAGCCGATAAATTCGATAATGTTAAATTGTTCTTCGTGTAATCAAGCTGAACCGTCGTCGCCGGGCTTTTGTCGAATGGATTCGGCGAGCACGTCATTCCCTTTTTTGCTTTCTTTTTTTTAAAACCCGGCTCACTGGGAAACGGTTCACCTTGCCGTCGTCTCATTCAAAGATCACAGCCTTTGTTAATTTAAAACACACGTTCGCAGTCCGCCAGTTATATCTTTCTGTGCCGACGACGATCGGAAACGAAATTGCCCTCGTTCGGAGCAATTAATATCCGACACGTAAAATATTCTTTGGAGTCCGATTCCGGAGGGTTTTCAAATGTTTCGTTGGGTTCTGATTTTAATTATACAGGGAGGTCCGTTTTAGTACGAACACCTATATATCTCGGTTATTATTAGTCGTACAAAAAATCTCCGCAGAATAAAGTTGTACTGTTTCAAGGGGCGAATTTGATGATGGTAAATATTTTTTTTCAGTCATTTTTTGAAAAGATTTTAAGGTAATTAATATTTTTTTTTAAATGGAATGAGGTATTTTTTAATACATCAATCGATGCAGCTGGACATTCGTTATAAAAAAGTACTAACCCATGTATGTTGAAAAGTTGGTAGTTCAAGAGATATTTCAATTTAAATAACTCTAAAATACCATTACTGTCATACTAAGACGTTGCACTAGTAAGTAAACGCTAACATCAATTTCAATTTCAATGTCAATTTTTCAATTTCAACTTCAATTTCAATATCAACTCTCCAACTTCATTTTCCACTTCAATTTTTCAATTTCAACTTCAATTTCAATATCAACTCTTCAACTTCATTTTCAACTTCAATTTTTCAATTTCAACTTCAATTTCTATTCTTCCATTTCAACTTCAATTTCTACTCTTCCATTTCAACTTCACTTTTACAATTCCATTTCGTTAATATCAACTTCAATTTCAATATCAACCCTTCAACTTCAATTTCAATTTCAACTCTTCAATTTCAATTTCAATTTCAACTCTTCAATTTCAATTTTCCAATTTCAAGGTCAATTTTTCATTTTCAACTTCAATTCTTCAATTTCAATTCGTTAATTTCAACATCAAATTTTTATTTCAACTCCTATTTCAATATCAACTCTTCAACTTCAATTTCTCCATTTCAACTTCAATTTTTCAATTCCATTTCGTTAATATCAACTTCAATTTCAATATCAACCCTTCAACTTCAATTTCAATTTCAATATCAACTCTTCAACTTCATTTTCAACTTCAATTTTTCAATTTCAACTTTAATTTCAACTTCAATTTCTATTCTTCCATTTCAACTTCAATTTCTACTCTTCCATTTCAACTTCAATTTTTCAATTCCATTTCGTTAATATCAACTTCAATTTCAACTTCAAATCAACCCTTCAACTTCATACAACCATGTATGTCGAAAAGTTAGTAGTTCAGGAGATATTTCAATTTAAATAACTCTAAAATACTATTACTGTCGAGATTATACCATTACATTAGAGTTATTTAAATTGAAATATCTCTTGAACTACTAACTTTTCGACATACATGGGTTAGTACTTTTTTATAACGAATGTCCAGCTGCATCGATTGATGTATTAAAAAATACCTCATTTCATTTAAAAAAAATATCAATGAGCTTGAAATCTTGTAAAAAAATGACCTTGAGAAAAAATTTTTACCGTCATCAAATTCGCCCCTTGAAACAGTACAACTTTATTCTGTGGAGATTTTTTGTACGACTAATAATAACCGAGATATATACATAGGTGTCCGTACTTAAACGGACCTCCCTGTATAGTAGAAGTCGTAGAAGCAAAATTAAGGCCGATCACGTGACTCGTTTCGTCGCCAATCCGATACTGGTAGGGAGGGGGGGGGGTAATTGGCGGCTCTGACTATACATAATACATTTATTGAATTTTTCAAACACAAAAATTGACCTTCAGCGCGAAAAACAAGATCAAAAGAATACCAAATTCTTTTTAAGGTTGAAACTCTTAAATCGTATCAAAAATCTTCAATCTAAAAAAAATGTTGGTTTTTTCTATCTTGTTTTTCACGTTCAAGGTCAATTTTGCGGGGGAGGAACTTATGTCTTTTTTTACTAAATCCAGAGTATAAATTTTGTGACAACCTGTACGTAGAGAGTTGTTTTATATTAACAATGTTTTATACTGACGCAGACTTCGAGGGGCACGCTCGGCAGTTTATTTAAACGAAACAGTTGGTGATTCCGAGGATCTGGACACAGGTGATCCGGCAGACAGTAAATTAGAAACTATCAAACTGTTTCAAAGAGGAATGACGTATCGTTGGAAAACTGAAACGGATTCCCACAGTGGAGCAGCCTTCTGATTAAGAAGGATCGCATTCCATGTACGACCCTCGGTACGCTTTGCGGAGCATCAATTGTCATGTGGGGCACAGTTCCCGCGACGTAACAGGAAGAGGAACTACGCTTTAAAGCTACTTTGATTACGATTCCGAAACTCTAGATCCTCCCGCGCAGGTTTCGAGTCTGTCACCAGTCTAGAACGGGTAGTCAACGTACCATCTACGAGCCTCAACTTCCTTTTACTTGACATCCACCGCTCTACTTTCATGGTGCTGCTGTCGCCGTCCTGTTGTAGAATACATAGTGCCGTGCAGTATTCAAAGAATTTAAACACGATCCGTGCCCGTGCACCGTTACACGGTGCAATATAGGAACCGGAAGTTGCGGCGTATCGAAAATTTCATTCGAATCATCGCTCGACATTCTTAGCATATGTTTAGCGTCGACTGTGGAACGACAGTTCTTGTTTCGCGAGTATTAAATTCAGAAAAGCACTTTTATCGGAATTCTTCACATTTTTACAGACTGCCCCGAACTTGAAAATCCATTGTTACTACAAAACACGCGTGTAGTCTTCTTAATATCTGTATTAAATCTAGCAAAATAATATAATCACGAGCACAGTGCGACACTAATTCATTTTACACATAAACGACTTTATTGTCTGTACGCTTGAAGCACATACAAACTGGGCTTAATACTAAGTGGCCGGGAAACGAATAAATCAATTAAGCGTTTAAGTAGTAAAATTGCATATGTAATCAGCGAACCGATGCACAATCCTTAATGACGATAATCAGAATCTAGTAGCAGTAATTGCTGTTATTGTGCGTTTGCCCGAGCTTTGTTGCGACTATAAGCAGCAATTGGAGTTTCTATGTTTTCGCTGATTATTAATCCACTTAATAATCGTGTCCGATATTTTGCGGACGTTATCGTTGCACTTTCACGATCCTTGTTAAAACGAAGCGGGGTAAAAACGGGCAGAAGGTAATTGGATGTCATTTGTATCCGGTTCGTTCAACGGGGACGCTTTATTTCGGTCATTTTTTAACCGTATTTTCGTTCGTTAGTCGAATAATCCATAGATAATATAGATTCGGCAGCCGTAGGTTTTTGTGAAAGAAAAATTTCCAAATATCGTGGAGATTAAAACTATGCTTGGAGATTGAAAATTAATTTTGATGATATTCAAGTAAATTACTAAGACTTACAGATTTTCTCTTTCGGTAGTGATTTTGATTTCCGAGGATCGGGCATATTGCAGGGACGTGTACGTTCCATTAGAGCGGAAAGGGTTAATAAATTGCGAAACAGCTTTTCGTTCCGAAGCGAGTACGTCGCGTCGACGGCAGCTTGATTATGGTAACAGGAGGAGTGGCGTGTTTCTTTGAAAATGTCTGGGCGCGTTTTCCGCGGCCATGCGAGAATAGCAGTTTTCCTATTCGAGCTACATCACGCACTGTGTGCGCATATGTTACGCGACCGGGTAGCTAGCCCCGTTACGGTTTCTGCAGGCCATTATTCCGCGACACTGTGCACCATGAACGCGTAAGCATCTTGCAACATTTATACCACCGCGAGGGAGCTCGTCGTTGAGTGCAAAATCTGCCTCTAACAAACGGCCACGGACACTTAGAAATCCCCACCGCCCGCGCAGGCACACACGGACAAATGACAAAAAGTTCACGCGCGCTATGCCGGGTCCCGATGAGCTATTTCTGCAACGCGTTCTGCGGAGTTCCCGCAACGCAATAACGAGGAAGCTCGCGAAATTTCGGCGAGTGTCTCCACATGGGACGATCTTTAATTTCCTTGATTTACTGAGAGAGGCCAAGAGAAAACCGCTTATTCCGAACAATTTCATTTTGATACTATTGTTCGGACCTTCTACTTGGTCCCAAGAAAAATCATTAATATGAAACTTGAACGAGTACACCGGTACATTTTTGAAAAAGTGGAAACTTCTTTAGGGCAGTGAATGAGACGGTCTTTAATTTCCTTGATTTACTGAGAGGGACAAAGAGAAAAACGCTTATTCCGAACAATTTCATTTTTATACTTTTGTTCGGACCTTCTACTTGATCCCAAGAAAAATCATTAATATGAAACTTGAACGAGTACGCCGGTACATTTTTGAAAAAGTGGGAACTTCTTTAGGGCAGTGAATGAGACGATCTTGAATTTCCTTGATTTACTGAGAGAGGCCAAAAGAAAACCGCTTATTCCAAACAATTTCATTTTGATACTATTGTTCGGACCTTCTACTTGATCCCAAGAAAAATCATTAATACGAAACTTGAACGAGTACGCCGGTACATTTTTGAAAAAGTGGAGACTACTTTAGGGTAGTAAATGAGACGATCTTTAATTTCCTTGATTTACTGAGTGAGACCAAGAGAAAACCGCTTATTCCGAACAATTTCATTTTGATACTATTGTGTTCGTACCTTCTACTTGATCCCAAGAAAAATCATTAATATGGAACTTGAACAAGTACGCCGGTACATTTTTGAAAAAGTGAAAACTTCTTTAGGGCAGTCAATGAGACGATCTTTAATTTCCTTGTTTTACTGAGAGAGACCAAGAGAAAACCGCTTATTCCGAACAATTTCATTTTGATAATATTGTTCGGACCTTCTACTTGGTCCCAAGAAAAATCATTAATATGAAACTTGAACGAGTACACCGGTACATTTTTGAAAAAGTGGAAACTTCTTTAGGGCAGTGAATGAGACGGTCTTTAATTTCCTTGATTTACTGAGAGGGACAAAGAGAAAAACGCTTATTCCGAACAATTTCATTTTTATACTTTTGTTCGGACCTTCTACTTGATCCCAAGAAAAATCATTAATACGAAACTTGAACGAGTACGCCGGTACATTTTTGAATAAGCGGAAACTTCTTTAGGGCAGTGAATGAGACGATCTTTAATTTCCTTGATTTACTGAGAGAGGCCAAAAGAAAACCGCTTATTCCAAACAATTTCATTTTGATACTATTGTTCGGACCTTCTACTTGATCCCAAGAAAAATCATTAATACGAAACTTGAACGAGTACGCCGGTACATTTTTGAAAAAGTGGAGACTACTTTAGGGTAGTAAATGAGACGATCTTTAATTTCCTTGATTTACTGAGAGACCAAGAGAAAACCGCTTATTTCGAACAATTTCATTTTGATACTATTGTGTTCGTACCTTCTACTTGATCCCAAGAAAAATCATTAATATGGAACTTGAACAAGTACGCCGGTACATTTTTGAAAAAGTGAAAACTTCTTTAGGGCAGTCAATGAGACGATCTTTAATTTCCTTGTTTTACTGAGAGAGACCAAGAGAAAACCGCTTATTCCGAACAATTTCATTTTGATACTATTGTTCGGACCTTCTACTTGATCCCAAGAAAAATCATTAATACGAAACTTGAACGAGTACGCCGGTACATTTTTGAAAAAGTGGAGACTACTTTAGGGTAGTAAATGAGACGATCTTTAATTTCCTTGATTTACTGAGAGACCAAGAGAAAACCGCTTATTTCGAACAATTTCATTTTGATACTATTGTGTTCGTACCTTCTACTTGATCCCAAGAAAAATCATTAATATGGAACTTGAACAAGTACGCCGGTACATTTTTGAAAAAGTGAAAACTTCTTTAGGGCAGTCAATGAGACGATCTTTAATTTCCTTGTTTTACTGAGAGAGACCAAGAGAAAACCGCTTATTCCGAACAATTTCATTTTGATAATATTGTTCGGACCTTCTACTTGGTCCCAAGAAAAATCATTAATATGAAACTTGAACGAGTACACCGGTACATTTTTGAAAAAGTGGAAACTTCTTTAGGGCAGTGAATGAGACGGTCTTTAATTTCCTTGATTTACTGAGAGGGACAAAGAGAAAAACGCTTATTCCGAACAATTTCATTTTGATAATATTGTTCGGACCTTCTACTTGGTCCCAAGAAAAATCATTAATATGAAACTTGAACGAGTACACCGGTACATTTTTGAAAAAGTGGAAACTTCTTTAGGGCAGTGAATGAGACGGTCTTTAATTTCCTTGATTTACTGAGAGGGACAAAGAGAAAAACGCTTATTCCGAACAATTTCATTTTTATACTTTTGTTCGGACCTTCTACTTGATCCCAAGAAAAATCATTAATATGGAACTTGAACAAGTACGCCGGTACATTTTTGAAAAAGTGAAAACTTCTTTAGGGCAGTCAATGAGACGATCTTTAATTTCCTTGTTTTACTGAGAGAGACCAAGAGAAAACCGCTTATTCCGAACAATTTCATTTTGATAATATTGTTCGGACCTTCTACTTGGTCCCAAGAAAAATCATTAATATGAAACTTGAACGAGTACACCGGTACATTTTTGAAAAAGTGGAAACTTCTTTAGGGCAGTGAATGAGACGGTCTTTAATTTCCTTGATTTACTGAGAGGGACAAAGAGAAAAACGCTTATTCCGAACAATTTCATTTTTATACTATTGTTCGTACCTTCCACTTGATCCCAAGAAAAATCATTAATATGAAACTTGAACGAGTATGCTGGTACATTTTTGAAAAAGTGAAAACTTCTTTAGGGCAGTGAATGAGAGGATCTTTAATTTCCTTGATTTACTGAGAGAGGCCAAGAGAAAACCGCTTGTTCCGAACAATTTCATTTTGATACTATTGTTCGGACCTTCTACTTGATCCCAAGAAATATCATTAATATGAAACTTGAACGAGTACGCCGGTACATTTTTGAAAAAGTGGAAACTACTTTAGGGCAGTCAATGAGACGATCTTTAATTTCCTTGATTTACTGAGAGAGATCAAGAGAAAACCGCTTATTCCGAACAATTTCATTTTGATACTATTGTTCGTACCTTCTACTTGATCCCAAGAAAAATCATTAATATGAAACTTGAACGAGTACGCCGGTACATTTTTGAAAAAGTGGAAACTTCTTTAGGGCAGTCAATGAGACGATCTTTAATTTCCTTGTTTTACTGAGAGAGACCAAGAGAAAACCGCTTATTTCGAACAATTTCATTTTGATACTATTGTTCGTACCTTCTACTTGATCCCAAGAAAAATCATTAATATGAAACTTGAACGAGTACACCGGTACATTTTTGAAAAAGTGGAAACTTCTTTAGGGCAGTGAATGAGACGGTCTTTAATTTCCTTGATTTACTGAGAGGGACAAAGAGAAAAACGCTTATTCCGAACAATTTCATTTTTATACTTTTGTTCGGACCTTCTACTTGATCCCAAGAAAAATCATTAATATGAAACTTGAACGAGTACGCCGGTACATTTTTGAAAAAGTGGGAACTTCTTTAGGGCAGTGAATGAGACGATCTTGAATTTCCTTGATTTACTGAGAGAGGCCAAAAGAAAACCGCTTATTCCAAACAATTTCATTTTGATACTATTGTTCGGACCTTCTACTTGATCCCAAGAAAAATCATTAATACGAAACTTGAACGAGTACGCCGGTACATTTTTGAAAAAGTGGAGACTACTTTAGGGTAGTAAATGAGACGATCTTTAATTTCCTTGATTTACTGAGTGAGACCAAGAGAAAACCGCTTATTCCGAACAATTTCATTTTGATACTATTGTGTTCGTACCTTCTACTTGATCCCAAGAAAAATCATTAATATGGAACTTGAACAAGTACGCCGGTACATTTTTGAAAAAGTGAAAACTTCTTTAGGGCAGTCAATGAGACGATCTTTAATTTCCTTGTTTTACTGAGAGAGACCAAGAGAAAACCGCTTATTCCGAACAATTTCATTTTGATAATATTGTTCGGACCTTCTACTTGGTCCCAAGAAAAATCATTAATATGAAACTTGAACGAGTACACCGGTACATTTTTGAAAAAGTGGAAACTTCTTTAGGGCAGTGAATGAGACGGTCTTTAATTTCCTTGATTTACTGAGAGGGACAAAGAGAAAAACGCTTATTCCGAACAATTTCATTTTTATACTTTTGTTCGGACCTTCTACTTGATCCCAAGAAAAATCATTAATATGAAACTTGAACGAGTACGCCGGTACATTTTGAAAAAGTGGGAACTTCTTCAGGGCAGTGAATGAGACGATCTTGAATTTCCTTGACTTACTGAGAAAGATCAAGAGAAAACCGCTTATTCCGAACAATTTCATTTTTATACTATTGTTCGGACCTTCTACTTGATCCCAAGAAAAATCATTAATACGAAACTTGAACGAGTACGCCGGTACATTTTTGAATAAGCGGAAACTTCTTTAGGGCAGTGAATGAGACGATCTTGAATTTCCTTGATTTACTGAGAGAGGCCAAAAGAAAACCGCTTATTCCAAACAATTTCATTTTGATACTATTGTTCGGACCTTCTACTTGATCCCAAGAAAAATCATTAATACGAAACTTGAACGAGTACGCCGGTACATTTTTGAAAAAGTGGAGACTACTTTAGGGTAGTAAATGAGACGATCTTTAATTTCCTTGATTTACTGAGTGAGACCAAGAGAAAACCGCTTATTCCGAACAATTTCATTTTGATACTATTGTGTTCGTACCTTCTACTTGATCCCAAGAAAAATCATTAATATGGAACTTGAACAAGTACGCCGGTACATTTTTGAAAAAGTGAAAACTTCTTTAGGGCAGTCAATGAGACGATCTTTAATTTCCTTGTTTTACTGAGAGAGACCAAGAGAAAACCGCTTATTCCGAACAATTTCATTTTGATAATATTGTTCGGACCTTCTACTTGGTCCCAAGAAAAATCATTAATATGAAACTTGAACGAGTACACCGGTACATTTTTGAAAAAGTGGAAACTTCTTTAGGGCAGTGAATGAGACGGTCTTTAATTTCCTTGATTTACTGAGAGGGACAAAGAGAAAAACGCTTATTCCGAACAATTTCATTTTTATACTTTTGTTCGGACCTTCTACTTGATCCCAAGAAAAATCATTAATATGAAACTTGAACGAGTACGCCGGTACATTTTTGAAAAAGTGGGAACTTCTTTAGGGCAGTGAATGAGACGATCTTGAATTTCCTTGATTTACTGAGAGAGGCCAAAAGAAAACCGCTTATTCCAAACAATTTCATTTTGATACTATTGTTCGGACCTTCTACTTGATCCCAAGAAAAATCATTAATACGAAACTTGAACGAGTACGCCGGTACATTTTTGAAAAAGTGGAGACTACTTTAGGGTAGTAAATGAGACGATCTTTAATTTCCTTGATTTACTGAGTGAGACCAAGAGAAAACCGCTTATTCCGAACAATTTCATTTTGATACTATTGTGTTCGTACCTTCTACTTGATCCCAAGAAAAATCATTAATATGGAACTTGAACAAGTACGCCGGTACATTTTTGAAAAAGTGAAAACTTCTTTAGGGCAGTCAATGAGACGATCTTTAATTTCCTTGTTTTACTGAGAGAGACCAAGAGAAAACCGCTTATTCCGAACAATTTCATTTTGATAATATTGTTCGGACCTTCTACTTGGTCCCAAGAAAAATCATTAATATGAAACTTGAACGAGTACACCGGTACATTTTTGAAAAAGTGGAAACTTCTTTAGGGCAGTGAATGAGACGGTCTTTAATTTCCTTGATTTACTGAGAGGGACAAAGAGAAAAACGCTTATTCCGAACAATTTCATTTTTATACTTTTGTTCGGACCTTCTACTTGATCCCAAGAAAAATCATTAATACGAAACTTGAACGAGTACGCCGGTACATTTTTGAATAAGCGGAAACTTCTTTAGGGCAGTGAATGAGACGATCTTTAATTTCCTTGATTTACTGAGAGAGGCCAAAAGAAAACCGCTTATTCCAAACAATTTCATTTTGATACTATTGTTCGGACCTTCTACTTGATCCCAAGAAAAATCATTAATACGAAACTTGAACGAGTACGCCGGTACATTTTTGAAAAAGTGGAGACTACTTTAGGGTAGTAAATGAGACGATCTTTAATTTCCTTGATTTACTGAGAGACCAAGAGAAAACCGCTTATTTCGAACAATTTCATTTTTATACTATTGTTCGGACCTTCCACTTGATCCCAAGAAAAATCATTAATATGAAACTTGAACGAGTACACCGGTACATTTTTGAAAAAGTGAAAACTTCTTTAGGGCAGTGAATGAGACGGTCTTTAATTTCCTTGATTTACTGAGAGGGACAAAGAGAAAAACGCTGATTCCGAACAATTTCATTTTGATACTATTGTTCGGACCTCCTACTTGATCCCAAGAAATATCATTAATATGAAACTTGAACGAGTACGCCGGTACATTCTTGAAAAAGTGGAAACTTCTTTAGGGCAGTGAATGAGACGATCTTTAATTTCCTTGATTTACTGAGAGAGGCCAAGAGAAAACCGCTTATTCCGAACAATTTCATTTTTATACTATTGTTCGGACCTTCTACTTGATCGCAAGAAAAATCATTAATATGAAACTTGAACGAGTATGCCGGTACATTTTCGAAAAAGTGAAAACTTCTTTAGGGCAGTCAATGAGACGATCTTTAATTTCCTTATTTTACTAAGAGAGACCAAGAGAAAACCGCTTATTCCGAACAATTTCATTTTTATACTATTGCTCGGACCTTCCACTTGATCCCAAGAAAAATCATTAATATGAAACTTGAACGAGTACGCCGGTACATTTTGAAAAAGTGGGAACTTCTTTAGGGCAGTGAACGAGACGATCTTTAATTTCCTTGATTTACTGAGAGAGGCCAAGAGAAAACCGCTTATTCCGAACAATTTCATTTTGATAATATTGTGTTCGTACCTTCTACTTGATCCCAAGAAAAATCATTAATACGAAACTTGAACGAGTACGCCGGTACATTTTTGAAAAAGTGGAAACTTGTTTAGGGCAGTGAATGAGACGATCTTTAATTTCCTTGATTTACTGAGCGAGGCCAAGAGAAAACAGCTTATTCCGAACAATTTCATTTTGATACTATTGTTCGGACCTTCCACTTGATCCCAAGAAAAATTATTAATATGAAACTTGAACGAGTACGTCGGTACATTTTTGAAAAAGTGGAAACTTCTTTAGGGCAGTGAATGAGACGATCTTTAATTTCCTTGATTTACTGAGAGAGGCCAAGAGAAGACCGCTTATTCTGAACAATTTCATTTGTATACTATTGTTCGTACCTTCTACTTGATCCCAAGAAAAATCATTAATATGAAACTTGAACGAGTACGCCGGTACATTCTTGAAAAAGTGGAAACTTCTTTAGGGCAGTGAATGAGACGATCTTTAATTTCCTTGATTTACTGAGAGAGGCCAAGAGAAAACCGCTTATTCCGAACAATTTCATTTTTATACTATTGTTCGGACCTTCTACTTGATCGCAAGAAAAATCATTAATATGAAACTTGAACGAGTATGCCGGTACATTTTCGAAAAAGTGGAAACTTCTTTATGGGCAGTGAACGAGACGATCTTTAATTTCCTTGATTTACTGAGAGAGGCCAAGAGAAAACCGCTTATTCCAAACAATTTCATTTTGATACTATTGTTCGCACCTTCTACTTGATCCCAAGAAAAATCATTAATACGAAACTTGAACGAGTACGCCGGTACATTTTTGAATAAGCGGAAACTTCTTTAGGGCAGTGAATGAGACGGTCTTTAATTTCCTTGATTTGCTGAGAGAGACAAAGAGAAAACCGCTATTTCCGAACAATTTCATTTTGATACTATTGTTCGTAGCTTCCACTTGATCCCAAGAAAAATCATTAATATGAAACTTGAACGAGTATGCCGGTACATTCTTGAAAAAGTGGAAACTTCTTTAGGGCAGTGAATGAGACGATCTTTAATTTCCTTGATTTACTGAGAGAGGCCAAGAGAAAACCGCTTATTCCGAACAATTTCATTTTTATACTATTGTTCGGACCTTCTACTTCATCCCAAGAAAAATCATTAATATGAAACTTGAACGAGTACGCCGGTACATTTTTGAAAAAGTGGGAACTTCTTTAGGGCAGTGAATGAGTCTGATCCGTCACGTTCCAAGGTGAAACGCCGTTTGGAGGAGCCGAAGTTTTCACTTCAGTTATTTATTTAATGAACTGTGCCGCATACGGTACGGAAAATCAATGGAGAAGCAAACCGAGCGGAATTTTGCGATGAAAATTAACAGGCCCAGGTGGCTCGCCGATTCTTGTTGCATATTGTCACAGCGACTTCAATAGGCCATCGTGCACATAAATATATGTCTTTATCAGCCCATGACTCGTCTTCGGGAGCATCTCCGAATCGGATCTTTTGCAGCTTCTATTCTCCTTTCTTCCGGAGTTCCTGGTTGCCTTGAAAAGTTGAGCCAAACAGTTCGGTAGTCGATCTATTGGAAGTTGCCCGAAGGACTTAAAAAGCCTTGTACGTTTTAAGGCTTTGCCGTTATCACGAATGACCAGCTGTCCAAACGCGAAGAGATTGTCCGAGCTATTAAAGTTTAAGAAAGGAGCAATTCATTTTTCAACGAGCACCGTTTAGACGTCGCGTGAGACCGGATTGACGATGATTCCCTCATTGGGAATTCCGGATTTCCTGTGTCAGAAATTGCACCGACGAAACTAGAAATACCGTTTTTCCATTATAATTTCAGGAAATTATTTCTGAAATTCACTTCCGAGTTCCGAAATTAAGTGTTCGCGGTAGATCAAGATTGATTAATTGCAGAATTCATACGGTTGGTAATTCATGATTCACATTGAATAATTTAATGAAAAAGTTCAAAATACCTCGACGGTGAAGAATCGTACGAATTTGGACTACCTGGTTAGTTTTATTTGACTATTCTTGTATTATTTATATTGTTGCGATGATAAGTTCAGAAATGATGCGGTGAAAATCCAACGTTGCTAAGCGAAAGGCAATTAAAGTTCAAATGAAAAATATGACGTATCGTACCGTCTGTAATCAGAGTACCGAGTAATTGACCGAAGATATAATTGTGATCGTAAAACCGATAGTAGTTCCGACAATGCTTCAACTTTCTCGGATTTCTCCCAATGGTCATTTTTCACGAGGCTATTCCTTGGCTTCAACGTTTTCCCTCTTTGCCGCTTTTAATTATCTGCCTGCTGTTAACGTTCCGAAACGAAATAATGGAATATTCTTCTGCAGTGATTTTCATTTATTTATTAAGTTCGGATGAATGCGGGATCGCAAAGTGTCGGATTTCATTGATTTCCTTATTGGAAATCAAATTAAATTTCTAGGTCTTCTAATTGCCGCAAGGAGGATAAACGCCATCTAATTAATCAATTACGAGAACTCAATCTATTGTCGCGCGAGTGAATCAAATGAAATATTTATAGAGCCTGCATTTCTCTAAGGCTAGCTAATTGTTGCGCCAATCCAACAGTTTTTTCAAGCATGGACTCCGTTTGAAACGGCCGAGCAAAGCAACTCGGCACAAACAGGTATACAGAATTAATAATTAAATGCGCCGTTTACCTCAGAGGATTTAAGATGAGTTATTATTATGGCGCGAATAAAATGGAACTGTAATTAAGCGGGTAGACAAAGTGACTTTAGAGGTCGATTAATTCCGGATTCGAGCCACTCGGAGTTATTCTAATTGATTCTCAGTGGCACCCAATTACTCGTTGCATTGGTTGCTTTATCGGTAACTATTCAATATCGCCGGTTGTACGAAGTCCGCGGGAAGTGGTTCTTCAACGATGATTAATTAGTTGGGACGATTAATCTGCCGGTAGATTCTTTCGATTGATACATATGTTAAACAGACAGCAGCACGCGGCCTGCGGCTAGTACAAACGAAGATACACTTGATAACAATTAAGAGAAACCAACCATTAGTCAGGATCTGTTTCGCATTCAACTTAATCAATAACGCTGAAAAATATTCTTTCTTTACGCAAAAGATGAGTAGGTGTACATTAAAACAGTAAACACATTAGAAGAATTTCAAAATCCTGTTATATTATTTCCAACCAATTAAGCCTGTTAAGAAAGAAAATTTCTGAAACGGAAACTTCGGTTAGTTTGTTTTTTATTTACCATTATTTTTCTACAAGAGAAATTATGCACCTATATTGATTCGAAAAATTAATACGTAAAGGTGACATCTTTAGCAATTCAACAAAAATAATTCCACAAGAATAAATAGAACATTTTATGGATTATAAGATTTCTCAGGATAAAATTGAAAGAAAAATATGATTACCGATGACGTCCATTATGTATGTATATTGCATATTTGTGTCTGTCGCATAGAAACATCGCAGAAATCTCATTTGCAAAGGAGATCGGAGGTTCATTCGGCTCTAATCTCCATAACTACAGGCCGAGTCCCGCAAAATGTCAAAAACGAAATCGCAAATTTCCCCTCCCTCTCTTTCTCTCTGGTTTCGCCGTGGACTTTCGTAAACACCTTACATTTTCATTTATTTCTGTTCATTCGATCGGCGGAATATCGATGAATATTTATACAAAAATCCGACAATAGAGTTTACACTGGGCCGGTAGGGCGGAAAAAAGTGTTTCGCCGGTATTATCCGGGAAAATAGAGTCGGTTTCATTAAGCTGGGTGGTAGATTGCATTGCGTCGGCGCAGTGTCGGCCTTCCCGATGAATTATGAATTTGTAAGTCGTCCATTCTGCATATTTTACATTGTTTGATATATTTCATTGGATGCGATCCGCGTGTGTGCGTCGCGAAAGGTACGAGAACGTGCGGTGTACACGCACACATGCGAACGCACTTGCACAGACGCTCGTAAACGCACACGCGACGGTGTGGCTGTATCGATCTCCCGGCGAGAGTTTCTCCGTTATTAAACATATCGATTTTCGACTTCCTCGGCTGTTTAATTTGCATTTTAAACAGCTTCTTTATTTATTACCGAAAACAACCCGTTAAGCTATGCGGCCACGGGAAATAGGCGTGAGACGCGCGAGCCGGCGCGCGCGCGCGCGCAACGGATCTGCATGCGAAAGTAATTAGCGCGATATCCCTGGCGCAGTTTTGCGGAATTATTTTCAGTGTAAAAGGCTAGCGCTTAGTTTCGGCGTGTTTTGCATTTTCCCTCGGCCCTCCTCGATCGCGCAGTTCGCTCAAAACCGCGGAGTTATTCCACCGTTATGAGTCTCGATTAAATTTCAGTGAGTCACGGTGCAGCTAAGGAGCCGAAATAATTTATTCCCTTGGCTATTCCAAAGAAGGAAACCATGGGCCCGTCTACTCCGCGGGATTAAAATAGTCGGAAAGCCATGTTTGAGTTTCTCCTGCTAAGAGCCTTTCGGAATTTAGCCAAGAGTTGTTTGAACAATATTTAGCAGCCAAATATACCGAGCGTATTCGGTTCCACTTTACAATAATGATTTATTCAGAGCTCGACAAGAACAATTGGTCACTTGTGCGAGAGATACAATATCGAATAGAACGTGTTAAACGACGCGCATGAAGTATCGATTGCCTCGACTCATTCATAGATCCAGCGTGCAGAAACAGCGTCGCGAGAGTCTCATTGAACATCATCGTTGCGCATTGAACATTTTTTCCGAGGCACCAGTATTCAGGGAACACAGGCCGAGCGTTATTGTTCTCCTCGGTGCCAATCGCAGATGAGTCAAGGTTTCACAGTCGAGGCGACAACAGGGGCCCGCTCTTAAATCCGCGTTCCGGCCGCGATTCACGGAACAACACGCGCGCGCCGTGTCATTTTAGGCCGGCTCGCATTCACCGTCCCTCTTCTTTCTTCTTTTCGCTCCTTTTTTCGGGAGCAGCAGGCGACCTTGTTTAATTTCACGGCATCGCCCGGTATAGTCGCAACACAAAGGCGTCATCCGACAATGCGTCGCGCGTAGGGCGAAAGAATGCTGTGCTTCTCGTTCTTCATCGATTCACGGGGAACGCGCGCCACGCCGCGCCGTTCCATTTTCTCCGGTGCGCCCGTGGGTCGCGAAGTCTTTTCCGGCTTATCGCGATCATTATCGGGAAAATTGAAGTAACAGGGCCGACGAGACGACCGGGAAACGTAAACTGCAAGCCCCCTCCACCAGAAAATTGGATCCGCTCGGAGACACTGCCCGATGGATTAACACATCGTCACACGCTGTGTTTCTGACCGCGAAAAATATAAACTTTTTATTTTACACGAGTGGCATCAGTTGCGACCTAAGGTGAAGTGCCCTATGCCTGGACAGCATGTTTTTCTATTTTAAATTTTATCACTTTAAATAAACAAAAACAATTTCTTAAGAGTTTTAACATACAGTTCAGAGTTTGTAAAGTAATTTAAAATAAAAAAATCATTGTTTAGGTTAATATCTTAATTGTATTAACAAGAATAATTCAAATCTATAGTTGGACATATTAAATCCAATCTAAGCTAGTATCTGGACAGAAGTAAAGCCTATATCGGGACAAATTCAATTTACGAGTTGATCGAGCGAACATAACCTAAAACGTTGGTTGGTGGCGCTGTTGCGCATGACGAATAGAAGATGCTTTTGCGTAATATGTAGTATTCTTATCATAGATTATAGTATTGTATTATTTAACCAAATATATATTTATTTTCATTTACTGTTTTAATAAAACTTGTCATAATAAAACTTTTAAGGTTAGGTAGTAATACTGATAGATTTAAGATGTAAACATAAAGTATTATTAACGTCACAACCGGAATACATTTTCTACATACGTTATTCAAGCTAATAGAAGACTAATTATACGTACATGTAGTTAAATAATTTGCAAACAATGCGTTGATTTTATTCACAAACACGTGTCCGGCTTCAGGCGTAAGCACATTGCGTATAAGCTTAGAGTGGGACAACTACTGTCATCGCGTCCCAGTATGGAGTACTTATATTTGAAAACAGTCCTAATCTTGGACATCTAATATTTGGATTAATAATTATTATTTACGTTAAGTTTGATTGCCAATTTATTTTAAAATATCAATATTATTATGCGTGAAAATTATTTTTTGTCTGAGGGCTTAAATTATATCTTTTTTTCTAACAAAAGTTCGAACTATAAATGCACATGATTCGCATGTAAATAGACTATTTTGTATACTGTTTTCAGATGAAGTTTGAATTCATTTTTAAATTTCAATTGATGTCTTAATGAAATAATATTCACACCTACTTGTAGCTAAGGCCTCAGAATATATAATATAATTATGTAATCTCTGAATTACTGATTTTACTATGAAGATTCAATTGTCCAGATTAGGTATCACTTTTGGACTGTCCAGGCTTAGGGCACTTCACCTTACTACTACAAAAGATAACGTAATTTTTCTTTGCTGGGCAGTGAACGAGTCTGATCCGTCACGCTCCGAGGTGAAACGCTATTCGGGTAAACTCGGAGGAGCCTGTTTTAATTCGGAAATTAAATATTTCTCTCTAATTGGTATAATATCTCATACAATACGTAAATGTTTAATAATTAATTAGGCACCATCACGCGTATTTGATAATCTAAACAATATTTCGAATAATGGAATTATACGGAGGACCACTGCAATTTCGCTTGGGCAATACGTAATTCAATTTTGAATTTCTTTCCACACGAATTTCTTTTAGCATACATTTCAGTCGGTGTTGCGTCTTCTACTTCTGCTGAAATAAACATTGCCACAGGCACTTTCATTCCGATGAATTTGCATTTCGATGTATGAAAAGTTCGTCCGACACTGGCAATGAACGAAGCGAAGGTGACTTGGGGAAACGCTTCCGTGAATTTCAGGCAGAAAAGATTCGTACGTGTCGCTAATACATATGGAAAGTAAGTTTCCGGTGTAACAGGTACAGCTACACCCACCCCGACGTTCCATTTCCGTTTACGTCGGAGTACTTCGCGCGAAGCATATATTTCAGATGCTCGAGTTCTGTCTGTTTTCATACATCAATTACCATCGGCTCCGGGCTGGCTGACTCATTTTTTCGAATGCACTTAAGCTTGCGTTGCTTGAATATTTTTCAGGAATGATTCATGGAGAAAGGTGACGAGTGTGGATTTTATGCATTTTTAGGAGAAATTAGCGAGTGCAATTTCGAGCAGGGAAAGGATTAAAAGAATTTAAGAATATCGGGAATAGCGGGATAATAATTTCCATAATGTTTCGAATATCGTAAAAATATCATCTATTAACTGTGAAATAACTGATAAACTCACTTTGTTTTAATTTTGACTTGGACCACTTTCATAATTACTGGGCACATTTGTTGCGAGATACATACTTTGTCGCCCGCGACGCAATATAAATTTCTTCGTGCTCGCTTAAGTTTTCGATAGTCCTACTTTAGTAAACATTAATGCGGTTACCGAGCTCATGTTTTTCCAAGAAGCTCGCAGAATTGAATTTCCAATTTCTCGGGGAAAATTATATTCTTTGCGCAGCGTCAGAGTAACTTAAATTGAAACGGGGAATGAAAATGAAGATATAATAGAAGCAAAACTGATATAGTTCTCCGCCTAAACAGAAACATTGGAAACTGCGGGAAGAAAGATTCCTGCGAAAGCGTTGCACTATAATGCTAAAATAAACTCCATCGATTGCAATGGGATACTAACATGAAAATATTTTTGAAATATTTGTAATTACACTGCGGATTTTATGCATTATGACAAAAATGGGTAAGCACCATTTAAAACAGGGCTCATATTAAAAAGATTTAAAGACATCAGCGTATTGGTTTCAGTTTAATTAGATAGTTAAACGAAGAAAGAAATGTTTATTTCGCTCTTGTGTCTTGCAATCAATGCAAACAATTTTTATTTTGCATAAAGATCCGCAGTCGATTTATGAGATGAAAAATTTCTAACCAAAGACATCGGTGATTTAAATGATCTGGAAAAGTACGAAATAAGTAACAAGTAGACAGTTTTAAATTTTATTTTAACATAATAAAATAACCAACAATTATGTCAATGCTAATAGTGTATCTACTTGATGTTGCTTAATCAGGTCCTTAGCACGGGTTCTAATTAAAACTTGTGTAACAATGTGCGCTGTGGGCAGATCAAATATACGCCATTCTGACGGACGATTTTTCGCCATCTTGCGGGCAGTGCCGTTATTCCGGCGGTTTAAAATTTCTGCGGTTTCCGGTTAAAGAACTGGGAACGGGTCCAAAACTTTTCCGGCGAGCACATATATAATGACGTTACCGGTTTCTAGCTTTTCTCAAGACTAAACAAACCGGCCCTTTCCGCGTACGCGTGCAATTAAGTTGTTAATGAAATGGCGAAAAACTTCTGGCCGACGACATTGTACACTCCAGTTCTCCCGGCTCCCTTTCAGTCGAGCCGCGTCCATTTTTTTCCTCTCTTTTTTTAGTTTGTTTCATACATACATAGGTATATATTCTTGTACTCACTTTGTGTACAAAGTGCGCGTCCCGTTTTTATTTTTCGTCAGCCGAAAGTTTTACGTAAATTAGCATTTAGTAGAGCACGGTCGAAGTGAGTTGTTAATTAGATAGTGAAACTTTCGTTTAACAGCGTGCTACGGCGCACCCTTCTTTTCCCGGTCGTGTCGCGCACGGTTAAAAAGTGGAATAGACATTTTTTCGGCGGATTTTTGTCAACAATTTAGTACCTCCGTACCTGAAAACTGTCAATCACTCGGTACCAAAAAAGGGTAGCTTTGAATACTAGTATATTTTGTAGTTTTTCGTCAGTTTCTGTTTCATGTAGGAACTTCTTTGCGCGTCTGGACGCAGCGTTTTGTTATCCATACTCTATTCGTCGTAGCTCTCTGCTGTGCCTCTGAACGCACTAGTTTGCATTCCTATGATGCGATTTGGTATGTCTTTCCTTGTATTTCACTGGCGAAGAAAAGCGAAAGAGCATCGCCCAAACTCAAACACGTGCGTCGATCGATTTACGATATGTGTTCGACGCACACGTTTGCGTTTGTATTTTCGCTTCGAGACCTCTGAATGTTGCGGCAGACTCAAACGCAAGCGTTTTTTGACCCACTGCTTCCGAGGCAGTCCAGACGCAGAGCCATGCGTTTGTCGACCCACTGCTTCAGAATACTTTTCGGATTTTATTCAAATTTGGATATGTTGTAATCTGTAATGATATATAAACGTATCTCAAAGAATTTTTCGAAACTTTAAAAATTGTTGGTTTTACAGACGTGTAAAATAAAGCGTCAACGTTTTCTTCCATTAAATTATAATAGCTGAACGAGCAAATCGAGGAAAATGAGTTTTTAGGAGTTTATAGTGAAAACATAAGAGTATCTACTCAAAACGTTTATTCGTTTCTAGACTGCGGATCTTTATGCAAAATAAAAAATGTCTGCATCGATTGCAAGAAATAGAAACTAAATTAAATGTTATTTCTTCCCTTAATGATTTTAATAGAGGCGAAATCATATACTGCATCTTCAATTTTGTAAATTTTCCAACAATTTGGAATTTCATGTACTCAATTTTGCTATAAATGCATAAAGATCCGCAGTCTATTCATTTCTACTCAACATCTACTCTTCATATTATGAATATTTCAAGAAATACAGAGAAACTTATAACCAAAGACATCGGTGATCTAAATTATCTGAAAAACTACTAAATAAGTAACAAATGAACAATTTTTAATTTTATTTTACAACAACAAAATTAAAGAATTCATTTTCATAACAACGCGTTATCGCATTGCTTGCCTCGCCCGGCCGATTCAGACCACGGATTTGCTCATATTTATTTAACAGTTCATTTTACAGGATTTTTTAAAGCCCAGTTCTCTCTATAAGACCTTCACCCTTGAGGAAGTGGAATCCGAAAATTTTTAAGACTTTAAAAAAGCACATATATGGAATATCCTGCAAAATAATTTACAATTAAAAAGAAACAAGTTCCGCAAGTTAAAAAAACACATTTTTCGCTAATAAAGGAGACCCCCCTTTAGCTGGATATTAAACAACAGCGGGTCAATATATCAAACGCGATTTTGATTGATTAAAATTTTTGTTTCATCGAATATTCCGCTTCGACATGATACACGGAATTTTGTATAATGTGGTTGCACTTTTGTGCTTTAATTGAACGCTCCGCTATGAATTATTTCTAATAGCAGTAAACAGTTAATTGAATCGCTATACAGAACATGAAATGTGGCTATTATCGATCCGCCTTTGTCGAGAACGTTCTGTGTTCGCTGAATGATGATTTACGAATATCGAAAAATAGCCATATTCGCATATAACCGAGAACGGTATTAACAATAATACGATTGTCATTAATCATTGATAGACATCTCTATTATTAATAAGTTTATATCGAACAATGGAGGAAAGCGATATTCCCCTATTCGCTATCAAATCTACCACAAAACAAGCTAATTTTCAAATCATTTCATCACCCTCTTGACTGTTAAACTAACAATGTACTCTTTCGTTGCAGGTAAGACTTTCCGAACCGAAGAATTCAATACCTGAAATCACCGCAAACTTTCCTCATTTGTAAGTTATACAGTACCATTTCACCGCTCAATGCTATAATTTCTAAAGTGGGAGATATTCCTAATTGAAAGCTCGTTAAAAGAAAATGGTTTGCAATTGTAAATCGTCTGCTGCTTAACCCTTCGCTCTCGGAGCTACTTTAATTGAAAAATTAAACATTTCTTCCGATCTACAATATTCCCATCCCCAGAAATTTTTAAAATTTTACGGATATGGAATTGGATAATGTAAGCAATATTTTGAATAACGGCACAGTAATTTTTAGTGGCGCCTCAGAGTCGCTATTCGAGTGCTAAGGGTTAATTGCCACGTGAAATGAACGCTAAGTCACAGTTCGAGTATGAGCTTTCGGATAGTCTTGTCCCGCGCCGGCAGGGTTTTAATTAAATTCGAACGTTTCTAAAATCATTTACGCCAGCTGGAGAGTGAGTGGAAAAACTTCCGAAGGGACTACGACGGCGCGAAATTGTCTCCCAGCGTTGCTCGGAGACCTATGGTAGTGCGCGTGTCGTTCAGCGAGTACGAAAGCCTGCTGTAACAATTTTGAGGTGTTATTAATTCCGAGCGTTTGCACATGTACAAAGTTGGATGCATGTTAACATCGTCGGTACTCGCTTCAATTAAATCGTTAATTAAATGGCGAAGCTTCAGTTCGCTATTTAACGGCTCGTCGTATTCTCCGCATTTGCATAGAAATTTGCATACGTTGTTTCACAAGATGCGAGCGTGTCAAGAAAATTTTAGGCGGTCCCTTCGGGCCACGTGGTGCGTTATTTCTTTAACGTCGTCTTCAACAATGTCCGTTTAATGAAACGCTTGTTCGCCCGGCTATTTATAGGTCAGCTACATATTTGTTCGGCTTCGTTGCACTCGGTGAGCAACATACGTGCTGCAAGGATGAATTATTCAAATATCACGTTCACTATTCAGTATGTTGTTTTTACTGGCGATGTTTATTGCGTCGCTGGAAAAGTTCAGAGCGTTACCGAATCGTATGAATAGAATCGACTTATTCACGGACGCGATTATTGGGACACCGGGTGTGTCGTAATAATTGTTATCAAAGTTAGTCCCTGGAGTCTTCAATTAGTTGAGGAAAGCCGAAAATTATTCATCGCGAAGAATTGCTGCCGCACATAATGCTCGAAGGTTCCTTGTCTTGGAGCCGAGCCAAAAGAAAACTTAATCAAACTTTTGCCCCAGCCAATGGAACATAACTTTGCTTTATAATTGCAGAGTAAAAGTGGCACGAATTGAAAAAAATCCGGCTATTTCGCGCACCCTCGCATTATACTCTGTTCGCCGGTACAAACGTGTGTTAACTTTTTGTTACTCGCATATGGTATTCACAATATCAAAACTGTAAATTCAATGTTTGAAGCGCAAACGCGCTATTATTCCATTGAATGAAAATTTATTTACATTGGAGTGATGCGAAGCTCCATGTAACCAGTTATGTAGAAAGTGTTGTGCGTGGTACAAAACTCATCGAAGAAACAGAGCGATATGGGAGCAAACTTGAGAAGAACAGTACTCGGTTTACTGTAAGAGCCTGTAACGCGAGACAGAATTGATCATCTGACTTACAGCGCGAAGGAAGTTCACCAAAGGAATTCTCCGACTCGTTTCGAATGCTTCTAAGCCAGCCTTGACACGAGGAGAGATCGCGTTGCTTGTCCACTTTGTTTGTCAACAACGAGAAAAACTGGAGAAACGCGGCGAGTACGAAATGTGAAATATTGTTCGCGTTTAATCATCCCCGCCGGCGAAAAGTCTCGTTTCCTGACCGATCACCGAAAGCGTCGCAAAACGAGCAATCGAAATTCCGAATTCGTACAGCAAAACAAGCAATTCGTTCTTGTAGAAATGTTATCAACCGTAACATTGCTGTAATTCATGTTTCGATCTATAATTTAATTTCGCTCGAGAACAATAGTGCAGCTAATAGCGTGCGAACGACGTTTAAATTTTCTTTGACCGGCCGGTTTATGAATTAGCGAAATAAATTTCGCGTTATCGCCGATCGCGAGCTAAATGTAATTTCCGTATCAAAATTGCGATAGAAAAGGCGTATTAATAGCGACCGGATGGAATTTATTAAAAAAAGAAATGATCAGAACGCCTCGGAGGAGCAATTTGGGTTGTTGTCTTGATTTATTGTAACAGAGTCGGCATTGTTCGCGATTACAACGGGATATTATCAATGTTGTTCGCCTTTGCGGCGAGAAAATTGGACACGTATTAACACGGTCAGTACACGGTTCAATTAAGTTGTTAATTAAATGGCGGGGGCTGCAGTTTAACCGGGGTGACACGCTGTGTTTTCTTTATTCCCGGCCACCTGCCGTTACGCCGGCTTTACCGCGTCGTGCATAATTTAATTAACAAGTTATTTTAACCGTGTAATATCCGCAGGCCACGACAGTTTTTGGCTTTCGAAGTCGGGGGAACCGACCGGTGGGAACACTTCCGATGGAATTCATTGAATTCCGGCGACATTCAGCCGGAAAATTTATTTATATTCAGATCAAGATGAGACCCGGGCTGGATTCGTATCGATCTATCTCTCTCTTTCTCTCTCTCTCTCTCTCTCTCTCTCTCTCTCTCTCTCTCTCTCTCGCGCGCGCGCGCGCGAGAGCGGACAATGCCGTGTGAAACTGCTAGAATTTGCATACGGACGAAAATAAATATCTGCATTTTCTAAAATCTTCGACTACCTCTCGCATGCTCGCCGACGCGATTTATGCATGCGAACATTATTCCCGCATCGCGAAATTGCGTTAACAGCAAGAAATAGATTATATGTACTTTATTCGCGATCGTACAGTCACAAATCACACGATCGACGTTATTAATTGCCATTACGAAAATAGCGAAACGCTAATAAATATTAGATAATAATCGAATTAATACGAATCGCATTTATTCGTTCGATATCACTTTATTTTGACGTGTTCGTGTACTATTTTACCACGTTTTTATTAGCTCGCTTTCTTGTCTGTCTGTCTGTTCGGTACAAATTTTGCAATTGATTTTAAACTAACTTCCCGATGAGCTAGAGACTTGAAATTTTAAAGATAGCTCAGAACTGGATGACAATGCAATATTTAAAAAAAATTTTTTAAAAAAGCCTATGCGTTCAGGAGATATAAATTATTAATAATTTGAACCTTTGCACCCCCCCGCCGCGTGACGTAGTACGTCTTCGCGTTCAGCGTCCCCACTCTACTACGTGTTTCCACTCTGACTCATCCCCACTCCACTGACCCGCTTCGCACCGAAGGAGCTCAGTGTGCGTAAGTGTGCGTTCGAGCTCCGTGCGATGTTTACAAAAGTTACTACGTATTATTATAGTATAATGTTTGTTTAGCAAGCGAAAGAACTGTTACACCGAAATTCTCCGTCGAACCTTTATCTTTGACATTTTACCACGGGGTTCGTTTTCGATATGACGCGTCGCAATACCGTCTGAAATTTACTACATGTCTCTGTTATAATCTCATCAAAATGTTCAAAATGGATTGTAAAATTTCACACATATAAGGCTAAAAAGCAGAAAATAATTATTTAAATAAAAATAAATCTTTAAAAAATACCACGTTTTTAAAACGGACTAAAAAGTATAAAATAAAATTTTAAAAAACGCCACGTTTAAAAACGGACTAAAAAGTATAAAATAATTTTTTCCAGCCCCATACAGATTCCTAACCCCGTACAGGTAGTCCTGAAAATTTGTGATTGTGAATTTTGAATAGCTATGAAAATACTTGTAAGATTTAAAACGAAAAACGTGGGGCGCATGCAATAGATAATTGATGCATGGACACCTAAATCACTAACAATTTTATTGCACTGCAAATGATATGAACTTTTTTTTGCGAGTTTCCTCAGCGGCAGCTACTTTCTACACTCCTTACTATGTATTATCTTGCGCCCCACGTTTTTCGTTTTAAATCTTACAAGTATTTCCATAGCTATTCAAAATTCACAATCACAAATTTTCAGGACTATCTGTACGGGGTTAGGAATCTGTATGGGGCTAGAAAAAATTATTTTATACTTTTTAGTCCGTTTTTTAAACGTGGTATTTTTAAAAAATTTATTTTTATTGAAATAATTATTATACTATTTATTTACTTCTCTTCTGTTTTCATTCTCAAACAACCAATTCTGTGGCCATCTTCATGTTGAGTCTCTTAATACTTTACTAACTTCACTCTTATAATTAAACTGCGGATCTTTATGCATTTATGAAGCAATTGATTCGGTGAAATATGAACCAGTAAAAGATTTAAAAATTCAAGAACGTTGCCTTTAATGTAACAAAGTCGTCAAGGGATGAAATCAATTTTTATTTTACTCCTGCTGGCCACAATTCATGAAGAACATTTTTGTTTTGCATAAAGAAGCAGTCTACTTATATAATGAACATAGAAAAAAAACGAATAGAATATAGAAAAGTGCGCCTAAACTTCTGACACGGCCCTTTTTCATATTTTGACTAAAAATTCTTCCCTGCAGTGCCACGAACGGTAAAAAAATCACTCGGAGATTCGTCAGAGGGTACGTTTTTGTTAAAATAATAGGGTGTGTTTAAACTTCTAATACCCACTGTATATCATGAAAAACTAGCTGCGCCCGTGCCCATGTTATTACCGCGAAAATGGCGGATGTAAGATGATTTTACTGTCACGGAGAGATGGTTTCGGCGGCGGCGGCGGGTTGTTTTCGTGAATTAATTAGTCCACTAATTTACAGGAGATTGTAACGGAGACCGTTGGAATTTCAGAGTCGGACGGGACGAAAGATTTATCTTTGTTGTAATTTTCCCGGAGCAGTGTCTGTTCGCCTTAATACCACGCAGAAGCGTCAGATAAGATGTCGCAGAGAGTATTCTTCTTCCCGCGGCAGTTCCTCTTGGAAATTCAGTCAAAAATTCGAGCAAAAGTAATTAAACCCCGGCAAACAACTCGTCTCTTGACTCGGAGCCTTATCACTTTCAACTATTGTGTCGAGAGATACCGGGTATGTATATACCGGGTGAAACTGTTTACCTTAGCCATCTCGATTAACTAGGAATTTATGCGTCGTGGGAGAAATGCATGATTTCGGGAAGCTCGTTACACCGTGTACTTTCCGCTGCATAATACCGGCGTGAAATAATTGTGAATGAAGTCTCTTTAATTTTTTTCGAAACGGAATGTTCCGTTCCAAGGCGGGATAAAGCAGGATTTTCTGAAATAGAAAATCCTTTAAAATTCGGGAAAAATGTCGCTTGACGTTTCGACAGCTCGGACACGTTGTTTTATTAAAAAGAGAAACTTCGGCCGGGGGAATGTAAAAATTTCTGTCTCCGGGGAAAAAACGAGAAATCAATAATATGCTGGACGAAACGGGAACGAGCAGACGGCGTCCCGTTGTTCTTGTTCACGAAACAACACCGCGAAAACTGAACATAATCGTGTAAAGAAAGCTGCATTCTCATTAGACTCATTAACTGACTTCAGCGACCTAGAAGCTCGCGTCGATGGTAATTACCGCGTTCCACGCCCTCGACGAAAGGGGGATGATTTGCAACTGCTCTAACAGCCGCGAACAGTGCTGCTCCATTTGATGTCAATGGGAAGTCTGCGGCGGTGAGCGTCCGCTTAAAAATATTTTCAAAAATCGGGCACATTCAAGATTACACAACCTCATTTCGAAAAGCAACGCTTCTAATGAACCGGGACCGGTCGCGAAGTCGTCATCAGCGGCGCGTGATTTTGAAAAAATAATCCAGGCGAGAAACGCGACGCATTCTCCTTGTTCAGTGTCTAGTGCAGGCTCTTAATCTTCCGAGGATTAACGTTTATTCCCCAGAATCTCGAGAAGACGAGAGCCCTTGATAATGTTCCAGCATCGTTCTTCAGTGCCCTAAGCTATCTTTATCAAGCGCCGAGGAGGGACGACACATTGAACTTAAACTATTGTGTCGAGTGCGGAATAACTTGGTTGAAATGCAGGTCGGGGAGAGTGGGCGAGAATTCGTCAGGATCGGTCCCACGAACGAGAAGTTCCTCCTCCGAATTGAAAGCCCTACACCCTTAAATCCCTAATCGCCGGGAACATTCGACCGCGCACAATTCCATAAGCGGAATCCCGGATAAATGTTGAAACGTTCCCCAAAGCCCCCAAACGCTTCCGGAGTTGCCGAAAGTCGACCGTACTTAATTCCTGCGACCGAAATCCTAAACTCGTCGACCGGTGGTGGAAGTTTCGTGGTGGGGATAGAATCGCGCGGAACCTCGGGGGAACGATCACCGATTATTCTTCCGGAAATTTGTTTTACATTTTCGAAACTGAGAGAAGACCCACCGCCGTGACAAATTTCTATTGTTTGCTCGTTAAGCCCGGGTCCTTCCGGAACGGGAGAGAGAGCGCGCACGCGAAACGTTAAAGAGGAGCCGTTCCTAATGCTGAATGTCACTAGAAAACGGGCTAACTTCGAGATAATTGCCGCGGTGGAGAGCCGGCGCAGTAACTCGAGCTTCACGCACAAAATAGCGACAGCTATGCGCTCCAGAACGGCAGACGGCAATTGTTTCGCGAATTTCAAACAATCCAACATCCACGTATCCCCTGGACGAGCTACGAGTATCGTTGAACACTGGGGAAATACTCTGGTTAAAATAATTACAGGTCCGTATATTTTGGGCAACACGCGGTGTTGAACTATTTGCATAGCGAATACAATTTTTAATAGCCGGACGTTGCAGCGGCTGTTAAACGAGCTTTATTGATTAAAATTATTGCGAGATGTAATCCAATTTCATTGACTCGAATATACGTCTCAACGAACAAACGTGTCTGGCGAGCATACGTAAAAACAGCTTCGCGAACTGGACAATTGTAAAATAAAGGATCAGAAATGATTGTGACGGGTCCAGTGGGGCGGGCGTCAAAACGCGCGACGGGAGAAATGAACGCGTCCAATTAATATTTCACGTTGTTTTCGGCGACAACGGCCGGGTGGATCTTGTTTAGTAAAAATCTGCGGGAAAAACAAATCCGTAGTGGAACTGAAATGCTAGTCGAAGCCGACAGGGTAAATCCCGCTCGGTGGCAAACAAAAGCGTCCATTATAGATGCCTCGAGGAAGCAAAGAAATCCCTTCCGGAGGTTGGGGTGGATGGCGCGCGGGGGCAGGCGGAACGAGGACAGGAAACGAAGAAGTTTACTTTCTGTCTTTCGATGGGGTTCTCGTTCCAATGCAATCTTCGCCTTTTTACAACGACACGCATCCGCGGCCCACCCGGAGAGAGCTTCACCTAATCTTTCCTCTCGTTTTAAAGCGTACCGTACCGTACCGCGCCGCACCGCGCGCTAGTTATTTATCGCGTTCGGAACGGCTAAGCGACCACGATCCGTTTCCTGGGATACAGTTTAACGCCTCAGGATTTATTCCCTGTGTTCGTTAACCGGCGACAAAGCCAAACCCGGCCGGTTTTATTCAGAAATCTCTGCGGGGCAAATTTCTCGCTGTTAGCCAACAGCGAAGCTTTTATCGGCTCCGGTAAGGCACCGACTGGGGAGCTGTTCAACGCGTCTCTGTTTTTCTATTCTTTCGATAGACCGTGTCACGCGACTTGCAATTTATTCGCCGAATAAGTTACCTCTGCAGAAGCCGTATACTGCGACTCCAAAAAGTATTGCACACCGAAAAGTTTTGTGTCTCTCGATTTTAGTCATCTTTAACATTCACTCTGCGTATAGGAGTGTAACCACAACCCGGACTAATTTATTTATTATAGATTTATTTATAGAGAATGTTATAATTACAGTCCCTGCTCACTTTATTAGACTCGCCTCTATAATCATGATATTTTTAGTTTTACCATGAATAATGGGTATAGCAGCCTTATGCAAATATCACTTAATGATGACCAATGAATTTTCCATATATTTATTTTACAAAAACAATGGATGCAAACACAAATAGATCAATATAATTCTTAAAACACTAATATTTTGTTAATCCGCCCTTAGCTGCTCTTAAAGCCGCAACTCTTCTGGACATGCTATCTATGCAAGTTTGTGCAATTTCTTTTAATGCAACGTTATGGTGCCAGTGATAGATTCTTCTGTCTATCAACTTGGTCTTTGTCGTTATATTTTCTTTGGCCAGTTCTCTTTTCAGGCACTCCCAGACATTTTCAATCGGATTCATGTCCGGTGAGTTGCCGGGCCATGGTAAGATTTTTTGCTCTTGCAAGAAAATTTTACACTTGGATAGGCAACCCATAAGGCAACCTTGTAGTATAAAATCATTACCCCATAGGTTGAAAACAGCGTTGAATTCCTTATAGGATTTCAAACAGCACCAATTCTTCAGGTGAGTCTAATAAAGTGAGCGGGGACTGTACATTTGTAGGATCTGGTCGTCAACGCGGATGGATTTTGCGTTGACTTCGGATGAGACAAGTTAACTCGACTACACGAACAGTAAACGGACAATTTATTACAATTAACGGAAAGGGACGTTGACAATTTTACAGCTCGCGCATCTCGGTACACTATCTCGCTCTCTCGTCTACTCTATACAACTATCTATAATCGACTGACTGTCGGTTTTCGAATTGTCGCGGTGCGTTTCTTGACTACATACTGTTACGTCCTAAGTTGGACGTATCATAGATTTGAATAGTTAAAATTGAAATTTAATTTGAATGATTGGAAAGATTAGAATTGAGATATAACGCAGTTTTGAACCTACCTGCATTCACCGGCTTCGGTTCGGGTAATCGAGGATTTCTTAATATTCTATGTGATTTTAACGATGGAACGTGGAAATCGAAGTTGGGTAATTTCTTTAATAAATGATTTGATATTTTTATATGTTCGAATAAACATAAACAAAACTATATTTTAAGCTCCAAATTTCGGATACATAATATTATCGAAATCTTATTATAATTTGTTAGTAATTACTGGTAAGTAGTCTTCTTTTTGGTAATTGTCGTGAATTTTTCGGAATGATTCCGGTAGTTGATGAATCCTTCGGAGGTTCTTGTTGTTGAAGTAACTCTTCAGGAAACTTCTTTTTGAATCGTTAACTTTATAACTAAACTAACTGATATTTTGACAATTGTCGCACTGTTTGACTGTTTACTTGGTCTATTGATTGGACTCTTATTGTCCTAAGGTGGACGTATTATAGATTTGAATAGTTAAAATTGAAATTTAATTTGAATAGATTGAAATGATTGGAAAGATTAGAATTGAGATATAACGCAGTTTTGAACCTACCTGCATTCACCGGCTTCGGTTCGGGTAATCGAGGATTTCTTAATATTCTATGTGATTTCAACGATGGAACGTGGAAATCGAAGTTGGGTAATTTCTTTAATAAATGATTTGATATTTTTATATGTTTGAATAAAAATAAACAAAACTATATTTTAAGCTCCAAATTTCGGATACATAATATTATCGAAATCTTATTATAATTTGTTAGTAATTACTGCTAAGTAGTCTTCTTTTTGGTAATTGTCGTGAATTTTTCGGAATGATTCCGGTAGTTGATGAATCCTTCGGAGGTTCTTGTTGTTGAAGTAACTCTTCAGGAAACTTCTTTTTGAATCGTTAACTTTATAACTAAACTAACTGATATTTTGACAATTGTCGCACTGTTTGACTGTTTACTTGGTCTATCGATTGGACTCTTATTGTCCTAAGGTGGACGTATTATAGATTTGAATAGTTAAAATTGAAATTTAATTTGAATGGATTGAAATGATTGGAAAGATTAGAATTGAGATATAACGCAGTTTTGAACCTACCTGCATTCACCGGCTTCGGTTCGGGTAATCGAGGATTTCTTAATATTCTATGTGATTTTAACGATGGAACGTGGAAATCGAAGTTGGGTAATTTCTTTAATAAATGATTTGATATTTTTATATGTTTGAATAAAAATAAACAAAACTATATTTTAAGCTCCAAATTTCGGATACATAATTTTATCGAAATCTTATTATAATTTGTTAGTAATTACTGCTAAGTAGTCTTCTTTTTGGTAATTGTCGTGAATTTTTCGGAATGATTCCGGTAGTTGATGAATCCTTCGGAGGTTCTTGTTGTTGAAGTAACTCTTCAGGAAACTTCTTTTTGAATCGTTAACTTTATAACTAAACTAACTGATATTTTGACAATTGTCGCACTGTTTGACTGTTTACTTGGTCTATTGATTGAACTCTTATTGACTGCAGACTGCGCTCCTAATGAGGAGTCATCCCTTTTATAGGCCGATCAATCCTTTGTTACAATTTTCGTCAGGTGATTAATTCGTCACCAATTCTCCGTAATCGCTTGCATCCCTCACCCTCCTCTTAGCTAGATCATATTACTCTGCGCATCTCCTAGATCAATTTCTTCTTATGCTTTCTTCTGTATGACTCCCCTGGCCAGATCGCATTACATCTACGTCACACGTGGGGCGACGAACAATTATTGCTCATCGATTCTCGATGGACAATCTTCAGCGGATATTAGATCACGACTTATATTTGAAAGTGACTCAATCATTTAATGAAATAATTTCGCTACGCAGTTATTTTGTTCAGTAAGATTCAAATGAAGAACGAGTTTTCCTAATTCTATCGCACGCAATGTGGTGTAATATACAATAGTTCGACATTGATTATTAACAATAGTATTTAATATTTAGTTTCTCGTACAACAGTATTAGATTAAGCATAGAAATTCAAAAGGTATATGTTATGCATCATTGATTATATCAATTATTAGCGATGGTTGAACCACCGGACGTGACAATACACACACACACTCATACGTCAGGCAACGCACAATATAGTTTGGGAGACGTTGACCCCGCGCTCCACATCCTACACATTACAAAATTTAATGTAAGATTTTAACGCAAAGAA
Organism: Lasioglossum pauxillum; assembly: GCA_933228785.1. Taxonomy (NCBI): domain Eukaryota; kingdom Metazoa; phylum Arthropoda; class Insecta; order Hymenoptera; family Halictidae; genus Lasioglossum; species Lasioglossum pauxillum. The sequence goes on from OW121706.1 coordinate 38,353,979, forward strand.
TTTTACACAGTACATGCGGGGGGTGTGATTGCACAGGGTTAACATTAGAATTGTACACCCGTCTCTCAATGTACGTGGCACTTTTGTACGCGAGTATTTGTTTTACGCGGCAAATTTACCTTAATTTACGCGGAACTTCTTTTACGCGGTCAGATATGAAATGAAAACGAAGATGAACTTCCAAATATTTCAAGCGACGAAGGTGATGAGTTTATGCCAATTAAAAAGAAAAGGTTTTGTTGTTTTGTGTTTTGAATTACAGTAGCGATAGTGACATTGAATAAAACTTACATGTATACTTCTGTTTTCTGAAATGTCTTACTTATTTTTTTGTTCAGTTAGGTCAAATAAATATGTACACACGTATTTCTAAAACTTTTACTAGCTCTCATTTCCAATATTTTTCCTTTTATACAGATTCAATTTACACGATTTTTATTCGCGTGGAACGGATATTCGCGTAAATTGAAGGACGGGTGTATGTACTTAGAGCGACATCGCTCGAATTTGTTTAATAAGAATTTTCTCATCGAGTTCGTCGACTTTCATTTGTGAGATTATTCACTCAGTTTTTGAGTTAGGAAAATATCTATTCAGCGAGAATCGTGGTGTGCAGCATTTCCAGCTAACAGTGCCTGCGATAAGTAATCCACGAGTCGTTAAGCTACCCACCTACATGCTTTTAAAACTATAGAATCTATAGTGCTTTGAAACTCCGCCCGCCGAAAAGTTCAATAATACGGAACATAAAATTTCGCAGCACGTTTCTTTCGAAAAAAGGTGGACGTACAACGTCTCACTGAAATTTAAAATGCTGGATGAAACAACGCCGGCGAGGACCCGAGCAATTTTATTATTTAATTTAAAATCGCGTTATTTGAGAGAGTGGGCTTCCCTTTTTGTATTATTCGTATAAGCGGTAATTAAAAAGTTCTTTGAAGAAAGCAATTCACGTTTTATCTCTTTGTGGTAATCCACCACGAAGCTAAATATTTCTTTTTATTTTAACATTGCCACTTTATATTCAATATGTTGTACAATATGTATACAATATGTTTAAGACGAACATATTGAAACACCAAATATATTCTACGCTGCATTTGCGTACACAGCAAGAAACCTTCCGAGTCAGTGTATTAAATAGAATTAAAAAGAATTGCAGCGCATTGCATGCATGCAGGATTGTAATACTCTTGCTCATATTTCGCAAAAGCCCAAAAGAACTGTTCCATCACGTAAAAATGAAGAGCAACACGCATGAACGGTTACTATATTTTTTGCATTTTGTGTTTTCACAGCAGAAATGAGTTCACTGCGAAATTGTACTGAGAGCTTGCAAGCATGTGCTGCGTAGCGTGTGTATTTGTAACCCCCATCGCGATAAAAGGAATAAAATCCTTCAAGAACAATGTTTCCACATTAGAAATGAACGTGTGGATGTAAATACAACGTTCTGCCCAATGTTAATAATCTACGTAGACTGCGGATTCGCTGCGGATTCGCTGCGGATGCAACGAAGTGCAAAACGGTAAAGATATTTAATTACATATTTATTTTACTCGATTCTTCTTCGTGGACACGCTCGTTCATGCTATTCTGTACATTTTTGGAAGTGTTAGAAGGTCGTTTCGAAATTCGATCAGCTTCAAAACTATAAATACACAGTAACGCGAGACCGAAGCGTTCGATAGCGGCGCACTCGATCTCTCGTCACCAGAAGCGTATCAAATGGACACAGAAAATTTTCTATCACGGTTAATGAAATTTCCTCGGTGATCAGTGATTCATTAGTACACGTCGTTACTCCTGTAGAACGTGAATCCAACCAAACGGATCGGCTCATCGGACCATTCGCCTCTGAAAGTTTCATTTTTAATGGTCGCCATGTCAGTTCAAAGAGAGAGAGAGAGAGAAAAAGAGAGAGGGGGTGGGAGAAAGACAGAGAAAGAGAGACGGGATTTCTCGTGTCGAGAAATTTCATAAGCCATGAAACTCTCCTTTTCCACGAACTTTTAATTAACTAGGAATATTTATAAAGCCGGCGCGCAGACAGTGAATCGTTTTATGCTCGATCTTTTTACGATGCAGCTTTAATTCCGTCGGAAACGTAGGCATGCGCGTACGGATCCGCGTGTTTTAATCACTGTAATGACGTCTTGTGGGAAGAAGGGAAAAGAAAATTATAATAATAACACAGACGGACAGTCACGCAATTACTTCTTTGTTCGCCGCGTTAGCAATAGCCGGGAGGCGTTCATTTCCTAAATGTGACGCTTTAATCAGCGTGGAACCAGTTTAGTGTTCGCGGATGTCATCGTCGCTGCTTTTTCAAACGTTTGCCGCCGATGGACCACGACTTTTTCATGCCGGTTCTTCCTTGGTAATGTTCGGTGCGACAATTGTCGGTTCTCAACATTTCGGACCGGCTTCGTTGACAATTCAAACGGAAACACCCTGTACAAACAATAAGGTGAAGTGCCCTAAGTCTGGACAGTCCAAAAGTGATACCTAAATCTGGACAATTGAATTTTCGTAGTAAAATCAGTAATTAAGAGACTAAATAATTATATTATATATTCTGAGACCTTAGCTACAAGTAGGTGTGAATATTATTTCATTGAGACATCAATTGAAATTTAAAAATGAATTCAAAGTTCATCTGAAAACAGTATACAAAATAGTCTATTTACATGCGAATCATGTGCATTTATAGTTCGAACTTTTGTTAGAAAAAAAGATATAATTTAAGCCCTCAGACAAAAAATAATTATCACGCATAATAATATTGATATTTTAAAATAGATTGGCAATCAAACTTAACGTAAATATTAATTATTAATCTAAATATTAGATGTCCAAGATTAGGACTGTTTTCAAATATAAGTACTCCATACTGAGACGCGATGACAGTAGCTGTCCCACTCTAAGCTTATACGCAATGTGCTTACGCCTGAAGCCAGACACGTGTTTGTGAATAAAATCAACGCATTGTTTGCAAATTATTTAACTACATGTACGTATAATTAGTCTTCTATTAGCTTGAATAACGTATGTAGAAAATGTATTCCGGTTGTGACGTTAATAATACTTTGTGTTTACATCTTAAATCTATCAGTATTACTACCTAACCTTAAAAGTTGTATTATGACAAGTTTTATTAAAACAGTAAATGAAAATAAATATATATTTGGTTAAATAATACAATACTATAATCTATGATAAGAATACTACATATTACGCAAAGCATCTTCTATTCGTCATGCGCAACAGCGCCACCAACCAACGTTTTAGGTTATGTTCGCTCGATCAACTCGTAAATTGAATTTGTCCCGATATAGGCTTTACTTCTGTCCAGGTATTAGCTTAGATTGGATTTAATATGTCCAACTATAGGTTTGAATTATTCTTGTTAATACAATTAAGATATTAACCTAAACAATGATTTTTTTATTTTAAATTACTTTACAAACTCTGAACTGTATGTTAAAACTCTTAAGAAATTGTTTTTGTTTATTTAAAGTGATAAAATTTAAAATAGAAGAACATGCTGTCCAGGCATAGGGCACTTCACCTTACAACTCCTGGAATCTGATTTCTATATATTTAACAATATACAGGCTGTCTCAGCTGAAGGAGGCCACCGAAATATCTCCTTTATTTTTAATGGTACAAAAAATATTTATGGCATAATTTAAACGGCATCGAAGGAGGTATATCATAGAAGAACAATTTCTTTTGTCCGGTTATTTTATAATAGTTTTTTCAAGGTCATCGTTACTTTTTATCGGGAAAACTTCTTTTTTATTCCATCTCGTTAATGACTCAAGCATATTCAAATGTATTTTTTCAGCCGCTATAAGATGGAATAATACAAATTAGTTTTCCCGATAAAAAAATTACGATGACCTTGAAAAAACTATGAAAGAATAACCGGACAAAAGAAATTGTTCTTCTATGACATTCCTCCTTCGATGCCATTTAAATTACGCCATAAATATGTTTTGTGCTATTAAAAATAAAGGAGATATTTAGGTGGCCTCGTTAAGCTAAGACACCCTGTATAATAATAATTTGGTTAATTAATTGTTTAATAAAATCTCCACCTATTTAGAGGTGCAGAATCACACTATAATTGTCGCGACATATAATTTTGAAACACCCTGTACAATAACTGGTTAAATCCGACCGCAAACACTATCCATGGTTCAGTCCAGCATTTTCTCTGTTTGGAAAATTCCTTATTTCTTACCAAGTACATTGCAACAATTGCAGCAAACTTTGGCGCATCGATTCTGTCCACGAGTATTCTTATAACTAGACTACGGATTTTATGCATTTATGACAAAACTGGGTGAGCACAATTTAAAGCAGTGACATATTAAGAAGATTTAAAGACATCAGTATTTTGTTTCAGCTTAACCAGATAATTAAAAGAAGAAAGAAATTTTTATTTCGCTCCTCTGTCTTGCAATCAATGCAAACATTTTTTATTTTGCATAAAGATCCGCAGTCTACTTATAACTATCGAAGTTCATCTGAGAGCTACATGCATGAAATTCAAATGGTCACAAATCTGAGAGGACTTTTCGAGAGTTGACTCTCACATCAATTTCCGAAAGCAAAACATTTCTGAAGAAATATCGACAGTAAATCTCGGATGGACACGTACCTTTACATATTGGTATTTAGTTGATTTCGTTTAAAATGTTCAGAGTTTGATTTTCAATTGAATAAAAGCAGAATGGAACTCATCGGAATTACTCAAAATAATACCGCGAGCCTATCGGCCGATGTCTTCCATCAGACCGGCGACAAAGGAGATTAAAGTTATTTAATCCGAGTCTAATTTTCAGTGGAACGTTTGATATTTCACCAGTGCAGTGTTCCGCTCGCAGCGAAACAAACATACGGGAATCAATGGTATCGTTATTCTGAAATTTAAATGTTGAACCCGCGGTAACGGAAAATCCCAATACCCTTATAAATTGCAAATTAATTCGACAAGTGATGGCGTGTAGTATCTCGGACGCAGGAATTACAGGCACCTTTTAGCGATGCAGAGTCGCGACGGGATCGTTTATCGGCTTTTCCATTAATCATTGATTCTATGATCGAGCCGTATTCACGGCGGCATGATCACCGGGCCAGTTATTATTATCAACAATGCCACTAACATATTGTTGGCCTGCTTTCGATTAATATCATTGTTATTGACGCAAAACTGTTTGCCCATGGACCCGGCCCATTGTTCCCATTGTTCGACTTCACGAACGATTGGCGTCACACATCGATGCATGATTTTTACTCCCGGTGTGTGTACCACTCGGGCAGCAACAAATGAAGAACTCGGAGAACTCGATAGTTGATTGTAGATTGAAATACAAAACAGAATAACAGCGAAAATTAGAGTCGAATCTCTGCGTCGAATATTTTATATTTTCTTTATGAAATATTCACGTGTGCAATTTCATAAAATATATTTGATAGTAGGCAATATTATACGCCACGTTCGAAATAAATGCATTTGGTTTCATTTTCTGTAAACATTTCACTGGTTAGACATTTTTCAAAAAATTTTTAATCGGTTCATAGCAGGTACGTCTACCAAATCACTCGTATTTAGTTTCATTTTCTGTAAACATTTCATTGGTTAGACATTTTTCAAAAAATTTTTAATCGGTTCATAGCAGGTACGTGTACGAAATCACTTTAAAATAGAAATATTGCTTGTTGAAAGGAGGAGTCTCGTCACAGGAATAGCAGAGTTACGAATACGGCTAGAAATATGGGTTATAAAAGAGAAACCAGCACGATAGACGGAATGCATAATCGTTAAAGCATGCGAATATCCGTCGGTCGTATTGTTAACCGAAGGCGAGGAAATTCGCCGTGTTTGTCGATGGTAAATTTTCAGGTCAAGTCAGATTTCGCTAGCAGGCTATTCGAGAGCCGCGCTTCTTTCATATTTCTTTCCGCGCGACGGATAACAGCTGTTAATTACGAGTGTGCCGCGTTCCGCTCGTTGTACGGCACGTATTTATGCGACAGGTCGTAAAACGGATGAAATACAACAAGCAGCAACGCACTAGTCGACCGTTCTATGTTGCAAGACGGCGGTCGATCGAACCTTCTCGACGTCCGATTTCCTATCGGGATCAATCGCTCGTTCAGCTTGAGCAACGGCCGGATAATAGAAAAGAAGCACACGTTGCCTGATGGGAATAGAATAATGCACGATCGAAACATTTAGTTTCCCCAGCCTTCGAAAGAAAGAGCGAAGAAAGCGCTTTAAGCGAACGGAGGTAAGGTCAGCTCTGCGGAAACGATTTCTGTTAGTTTTACAAGATAATGTATTTCTAATCGTTCGTTTCTTGCGAGATACTTGCTGTCGTGTGTATTTTTTATTCTCTCTAGAGTTTGATCAAAAGTGATTTTAGTTTATTTCAGAAGTTAATGTATATTTAATAGAATTTGTTATCGTCTGTTTATTCTCTCCATTCTCGACAGGAAGTTTAAAATAAAGAATGCAGAGTTGAATTTTATTAAAAGTGATTTCAGTTTATTTCAGAAGTTAATGTATATTTAATAGAATTTGTAATCGCGTGTTCATCGTCTCCATCCTCGACAGAAGGTTCAAAATAAAGAATGCAGAGTTGAATGTTATTAAAAGTGATTTTAGTTTATCTCAGAAGTTAATGTATTCAATAGTATTTGTAATCGTCTGTTTATTCTCTCCATCCTCGACAGGAAATTTACAATGAAGAAAGCAGAGTTGAATTTCATTAAAAGTGATTTCAGTTTATTTCAGCAGTTAATGTATATTTAATAGAATTTGTAATCGCGTGTTCATCGTCTCCATCCTCGACAGAAGGTTCGAAATGAAGAATGCAGAGTTGAATTTTATTAAAAGTAATTTTAGTTTATCTAAGAAGTTAATAATGTATTCAATAGAATTTGTAATCGCGTGTTTATCTTTTCCATCCTCGACAGGGGGTTCGGAATAAAGAATGCAGAGTTGAATTTTATTAAAAGTGATTTTAGTTTATCTCAGAAATTAATGTATTCAATAGAATTTGTAATCGTCTGTTTATTCTCTCCATCCTCGACAGGAAATTTACAATGAAGAATGCAGAGTTGAATTTTATTAAAAGTGATTTTAGTTTATTTCAGAAGTTAATGTATTTAATAGAATTTGTAATCGCGTGTTTATCTTTTCCATCCTTGACAGAAGGTTCGGAATAAAGAATGCAGAGTTAAATTTCATCAAGAGTGATTTTTGTTAGTTCTCAAAAATAATATGTTCCTTCGTGAACGCTCCTCAAGACATTTCGTGGATGTATTACGTAGTCAAACTTTGTTAAGTCGAATTTCAGGAGAAGACCTAATATCTTCGTGCTGTAAGGGGCCGGTGTTATCGAAGTTTTCGACTGTGGGATTTAACAAACGAAAATTCGACTTACGCAGGCTTTGTACAAAGATTCGTATTGTTCGGATTGTCTAGCATCGGCAACCACGATCAGGAGATGAATATCAAACATAGAATTAATAGTACAAATGTGCCTTTTATGAATCTAGAGTAATGCGTATTAAGAACCACTGTCATTCTGTGAATGAACACTTTTCACTTCGAATTGTAGAGTCAAGTGTGATTTTTGGGAACGCAGGACAAATATAAATTTCGAAAACGAACCGATCTGAAATTCCTGCTCCAGGCAGAGTCGACTTCCGACCGTTCCTCGCGGTTTTCGCTCCCCCGTCGCTCATTTGATCCGTCGGGCTCGATTCTTGTAAATTTCGAGGATCGGGGAACTTTCCAACGAGGTTGGAAGCTACAGCGATTGTATCCTCAGCCGGGATCCAGTAATAGAAACCGTATTATACTTCGTCCGCTGCTGAAGCGATTAATCTTAATTGAAATCTTCATCGAAGGAAAATTAACATGTCCGTGGAAAACGTTTAAGCACTGTTTTGCAAAAACCGAGGCAATTCGCTGTGAAGCGATTTCAAGAATACTATTAACAACATTTCGTACGATGAAAACGTATTGGCTATAAATTACGAATATTTCATTTCGGCTAGCGTGATCCGTTGCATTTTCACGGGAACAGGAGAACCGGGAATTCTCGTCTCTCGGAGGAGAATGGCACGTGGCATGCTTGACGAAATTCCGCGTTTTAAATTGTTGTTTCGAAATTGATTCATCGAAATCGAACCCATTTAAATTTCCCCCGCGTCACTGTTGGACGGTGGTTCGGAAGAATAAGGTGAAGTGCCCTAAGTCTGGACAGTCGTGTTGGTGCCTAATCAATTATTAAACATTTACGTATTGTGTGAGATGTTATACCAATTAGAGAGAAATATTTAATTTTCGAGTTAAAATAGGCTCCTCCGAGTTTACCCGAATAGCGTTTCACCTCGGAGCGTGACGGATCAGACTCGTTCACTGCCAAGAAACAAAGAAAGAGCAAAGCAAAAATTACGTTATCATTTGTAGTAGTAAGGTGAAGTGCCCTAAGTCTGGACAGTCCAAAAGTGATACCTAAATCTGGACAATTGAATTTTCATAGTAAAATCAGTAATTAAGAGATTAAATAATTATACTATATATTCTGAGGACTTAGCTACAAGTAGGTGTGAATATTATTTCATTGAGACATCAATTGAAATTTAAAAATGAATTCAATGTTCATCTGAAAACAGTATACAAAATAGTCTATTTACATGCGAATCATGTGCATTTATAGTTCGAACTTTTGTTAGAAAAGAAGATATAATTTAAGTCCTCAGACAAAAAATAATTATCACGCAGAATAATATTGATATTTTAAAATAAATTGGCAATCAAACTTAACGTAAATAATAATTATTAATCCAAATATTAAATGTCCAAGATTAGGACCGTTTTCAAATATAAGTGCTCCATACTGGGACGCGATGACAGTAGCTGTCCCACTCTAAGCTTATACGCAATGTGCTTACGCCTGAAGCCGGACACGTGTTTGTGAATAAAATCTACGCATTGTTTGCAAATTATTTAACTACATGTACGTATAATTAGTCTTCTATTAGCTTGAATAACGTATGTAGAAAATATATTCCGGTTGTGACGTTAATAATACTTTATGTTTACATCTTAAATCTATCAGTATTACTACCTAACCTTAAAAGTTGTATTATGACAAGTTTTATTAAAACAGTAAATGAAAATAAATATATATTTGGTTAAATAACACAATACTATAATCTATGATAAGAATACTACATATTACGCAAAGCATCTTCTATTCGTCATGCGCAACAGCGCCACCAACCAACGTTTTAGGTTATGTTCGCTCGATCAACTCGTAAATTGAATTTGTCCCGATATAGGCTTTACTTCTGTCCAGGTACTAGCTTAGATTGCATTTAATATGTCCAACTATAGGCTTGAATTATTCTTGTTAATACAATTGAGATATTAACCTAAACAATGATTTTTTTATTTTAAATTACTTTGCAAACTCTGAACTGTATGTTAAAACTCTTAAGAAATTGTTTTTGTTTATTTAAAGTGATAACATTTAAAATAGAAAAACATGCTGTCCAGGCATAGGGCATTTCACCTTAGACGAGGAGAAGTTGAGGAAATGTTGTACGCCGTGTGCGTGATATCGAAAATGCGCGTCAGCTACTTGATTCGGTCCTTTGTGTGCGCGTTGGTTCGCTTTCGCGCGCGCCCTCCGAACTTGTTTTTTTTTCGGCGCACGATATAATGCGTTCACTCGCTTTTCCTCGTCGCTCGCGCGCTTGTTTGACGTTTCGTTCCGTTTGATCGGCCATGTCGAAAGCTTACCGCACGCGTTCAGATCATCGAACGGTTCAACGGAATCATCGTTCACGCAAAAGCAAAAGTCATGTCTCCGTTAATCACGCATTACCAATGACAAACAAAACGGTATTGGTTTTAATTTTAGCGTAAAAACGTCTGCAGGGGGTATGTATTCCAGAAATTGATTTTTTCCGCGTTTCGGCTCGCTGTGTGGCCACGCAATTTGTGCTTCGCGCCCCCGTAAATTTCGTTTACGCTCGATCGCAACGATCCGACGAGACGTTGATGAATATCAAATTAATCGTTCAGGCCGGCAATCGATACCTGACGTGGCTGTCGAAAATCGGAAATATACTTCGAAACCTAAATGCCTCGGCCCTAAGTCGCCTGGTTTGGTAGTGAATATTTTAAACGATATAATCCCGAGCATTTTGGGTTGACTGTTTTAAAAAAGTGAATTTCTACATAGTAATCCGGATAGACTGCCTCCGTTTGACAGGCTACAAATATCGAATTTCCTTTTTGAAACTGAAATTTCAAACAATAGAATTAATTTTCAATGCAGAAGTAAAGGCGTTACGTTGTTTTTTAAACTACCCTGTTTTGCTGGCAGTCTGGCCATTTGCTGAAGCTTTTAGTTTATAATATATTTAGAAGTGGTACGCGGGGGATAGAGCAACCAGAAATTTTGTTTGACTGGTTCTTATGGGAAAATTCATAATTTCAGGTTTCAGAAGAAAGTTTTTCTATTATACTCCTATAATGCGGCCGTTACTTGTTCGGGAACTAAAATATATATAACTTTGGGAAACTCGAACGGAAATCTAAATCCTAAATCAGTTTTAAGAGCTATCGAGAGCGTAACTTGAACAGAAAGGTGAACCCTCGTATTGTGTTCACGTCAATATGATCCTGCGAGGTAAGAAAGTGATCCAAATCATATAATATTTCTCGTTTCGAGATACATAGTTACAGGAGAAGGATATTAACGCTAAATGAATTCTATACAATGTTGAAATAACAAGCATTATCTAACGGTTCATTTTTTACGACATCGTAAAAATTACATTGAATTAATTTATTATACAGGGTGTCCCAAGTAACAATTTCCACGATGTTTCAATTAAGTGCTTGCGATAATCTGACAAAAAAATATTTTAAACTAAAGTCGATCAGTTTTCGATTGGCTATACATTGCAACAAGAAAAGTTCGAAAATTTTCTTTTTAATTATTGTCGAGGCCACCTTCATGTTTTAAAATGGTACTTCAAGGTCATCCGAAGGTCATGGTATAGTAGGTCGTTGAATTCGTCTGGATACGGGCTATAAAACTGTCAAGTCAAAAATAACAAGTACCATTTAAAAAAATGAAGGTGGCCTTGACAATACCAAAAAAATTTCGCTTTTTTTAATTGCAATGTATAGCCAATCGAAAACTGATCAACTTTTGTTTAATATATCTTTTTGTCAGATTATCGCAACATTTTATCTATTAATAATATTTTATTAATTGTTAATAAATTAATTATTAATTGTTGTCACGAAAAATCGTGAGAAGTGTTACGTGGGACACCCTGTATATACATATATTTATTATTATTAATTTATTAATAGTTTCACGTGCCACAGACATTTTTCGATCAATTTTATAAATCCATTCCTACATATATGTATATCTTATTGCAGTGGCAGACGGTTGATACCTCAAAGCACTCTGGGAGTTTCGAATGGCCAGAATTATATGTTCAGTAATTTTACCGTATGAAATATGCAGCGAAGCTGAAGCCGATAAGGATCAAAATGAAAGATAAATGCCCCGTTAGTTCATAGCTTAGGAAGATCAAAAAAGGCAAAAGTGCAAACGTTCCCGAACGAAAATATCGTTTTGGGTATTTTGCGCTGCAACATGACATGCCCCCCACCCCACCCACTAACCATTAACCAGATCCCCTGCTCCAAAGCGGTTAAAGTTTCTCTAGGAACTTCGAGTATCATAAAGCCCCCATCCTGTTCCCTGGCTTCGACTTTTGTTTGCAAGTTAATCAAAGATTTCCCTGCCTTTCCTAAATGTCTAGCCCCAATTTCGTATCCGGGCATCCCCATCTCTTACTGAGATTCGCAGGAGAAGTTTAGACGCAATCCTCCGAAATCCGCGAAATTAGTAAATATTTTTCGGATATTTTCCATTATTATTTTGCTAATCGATAGATAATTATGCTCGCAGTGTATCGCAAAAAGGTTATTTCATCGTTCTGTCGATATCAGAATTAGCGCAAGAACTGATTACACCGTTTTCAATTAGGTCGTGAATAATGAAAATATTCTGCTGCAATTCCCTTATGATAGTAGCTGAAAACACGTTTGCAATATCCATTCCCTCTGCGGACGTACAATTTTATGATGCAAACGCAACGGGACCGGGCAAACACCATATATTTACTAGCCACAAATTTATTGTGCTGCTCTCTACTTCTCGTATAACAGAAACATTTACTGAAAAAGTAATATACATTTATCGTATGAAGCGGACGCGACAAATAAAGGGACCAGCTTTATTGCAAACTATACCGGAAAAATATTTTCTTCGAAAAACGAATATTTTCGAAAACCTCTTCTGCTGGCATTTTAACGTAGATTCGGAAGAAATTGTTCATTTCCTTCTAACAAGGCACATTACTCAAGTGTAACTCGCCGATTTTAATGAAATTTTGTACAGGATACAGTTTGTTGAAAAATATTTGACACGTACTTTTTTGTTAGCCGCTGGCATTCGTGTTAGGGGGGTGAAAATAGCCCTCATAGTCAGAGTTGTGCTAATTCAATTACGTAATTGAATTACATTGTTTTCTAATTATATAGTAATTCAACTACGTCGTAAGTGAATTACATAATTCAAACCTTTCAATCAATTAAATTACTAAGTATTTTAATCAGATGTGTAGTTAAAATAGAATTTAATTAAAATACAGCTCTCCAAATTATAGCCCAGAACTTTGTTTGTTTGTCTTTCATATACTTGTTTGCTGTCTATGCAGCGCGGCGCACGGTGGGCCAAACCGACGAAATCTGTGTAAAAATCAAAGAACATTCGATAGAAATGAGATAGAGCGATGAAATTATTTTTAAATGAAAGCTGAAACTTTGCAGAATATGGGATAATTATGGAGATTGTGGTACGAACGTTTTTTAACCTTGGAAGAATTCGTTAAACTTGCACAATATCAAGAAAATTGTGGTTTTTTCAATACTACGCACGGAAAAAACTTTTTTTTACCATGCGACACGTCATTTCTTGTAGATTTTTTCACGCGGATTTCAAATCTGGTTTCAAAATTTGTCTACAACCTCAGGATTTTGCAAGAGATCGATTTATGTGAACACAACTTATGAAATTATTTTTTCATTGAAATGAATTGGTAACCCACTAGTTTGAAGGAATATTGTATTCTCATTTATAAGACACATTAAAAATAATCATAATGAAGTATTTGATGTAATGTATTACTGTCACGCTGTATGATTATTTTATGATTATTTTTAATGTGTCTTATAAATGAGAATACAATATTCCTTCAAACTAGTGGGTTACCAATTCATTTCAACGAAAAAATGATTTCATAAGTTGTGTTCACATAAATCGATCTCTTGCAAAATCCTGAGGTCGTAGACAAATTTTGAAACCAGATTTGAAATCAGCGCGAAAAAATCTACGAGAAATGACGTGTCGCATGTTAAAAAAAAATTTGTTCCGCACGTGGTATTGGAAAAACCACAATTTTCTTGAAATTGTGCAAGTTTAACGATTCTTTCAAGGTTAAAAAACGTTCGTACCACAATCTCGATAATTATCCCATATTCTGCAAAGTTTCAGCTTTCATTTTAAAAAAATTCCATCGCTCTATCTCATTTCTATCGAAAGTTCTTTGATTTTGACACAGATTTCATCGGTTTGGCCCACTGTGCGGCGTACGTAACGCTATTTTATAATTGTACTCCAATTGCAATTACGAATTACATTGTAATTTAATTGAAGGAAGATCTGAATTATAAATTACAATATGACTGAATTACAATGTAATTCAATTACTTGGTAATTATAATTCCTGGAGTAATTCGATTGTAATTCTGCACAACCCTGCTCATATTTGGGGCGAGAACAATGATTGCTCTTCAAGTTAAATGGAAAATCTTTTCAAGTACCCTAAGCTGTGCTTCGGTGTTCATTTGATATGAAACTATCTTTTTATACTGAAAAAAACAATTGTTTACCTCAGTTCAGCGCTGATAGAGTGACCGGTGTTTTTAACTTACAATTAGATTCCTGACAGAAAAACTCCGCAGAACACGCTGACAGGACACACGGTTATGCGAGAACCGGCTGTATCAATTCAGCTTGCGGTTGTCGATGAAACGCGCAACTGCCGTTCGATCACTTAAAACGGCTCCTAATGACATTTCTGTTTCCGAAGAAAAAAAAGGTAATATCCGTTTTCGACGTGTGGCAAACAGGACGGTCGCAAACCGAAGCAGACCGCAATGCAACGTGCACGGCACACACGGGTTGCTACGGCTGGCTGCCCATTCTCGAATCACTGTTTCGTTGATCGTGTTTCCGTTCGTTTCGCGAACGAATGCGACGTCATGTCTATGATCCTGAGGAGGAATCGGGGGAGTTCGTTCCAGCGGTGTCCCATTTTCCCGGGAAATGGCTCGCTCCCGGTTTCGATACACGACGGTATCCCTTATCGTTTCATTTCCTTGGATCGCCGTACGTCGCTTCAAGATATTTTTCTATCTGCGACGAGGCTGCCGCAGGAAGACTGATTAATAGCCTCGGTGCGTTTGTGCTGGGAATACAAAAGGTTCAGACCACTTTCGGTCGGAGAGAGAAAAAGAGAGAGAACACCGGCTCACCGAGCTTCGACGTCTTCCTGATCAGGAATCCTTATGTACACTGTATCGAAAATAACGTTGTCCGAGAAACTAGAACTGCTTATTTTGTCTTTAGCCAACCGGTAGGCTAGATGCTTATACTTAGGCTACATACAGGAAGATAAAATAATCCCGATTACACTGTCCAACAAATTTCAATTCTTTTTATGTTCCCTAATTACTGATGGGTCCTTCTTATAGAGTATTCTGCGCTGATTTCGAATCTGTTTTTAATTTTTTTCCTATACGCACAGTTTTTGAGGAACATGGCTTTGAAAAAAGAACATATTTTTCAACTTTAAACAAATATTGTGATGTTATTATAAAAGATATTGAATTGTTCTTTGCAGCAAAAGATTCTGTAGACTTTCCCGAATACAGCGATATCCAATATTAATACATTATGAATGTTTAAACATGTTTAAAAAATCATTAAAGACGGAGAGACACCACTTTTGCACCAATTTTTGAGAATATTTTTCAATTTATCTCAAAAAATAAGGGTCCAGCGGAAAATCGAACTATACCACTCGATAGAGCAGACTTTTATCTTGAGAAGCCACCCTGTCAAGTTTGGATCGTCGACGTTTTTTTCGAACCAGAAAGCAAAATCTCTGGATGAGATACGGAGCAGCGAACGACCGTTTTAATGGCGAGCGCCACTGGCGGCAACTCATGTCGGGCGAAGATATTTTGCTTTCTGGTTCGAAAAAAACGTCGACGTTTCAAACTTCAATGCGGGGTTTCTCAAGATAAAAGTCTGCTCTATTGCATGGTATAGTTCGATTTTCCGCTGGACCCTTATTTTTTGAGATAAATTCAAAAATATCCTCAAAAATTGGTGCAAAAGTGGTGTTTCTCCTTCTTTAATCATTGTTTAAACATGTTTAAAGAATCATAATGTATTAATATTGGATATCGCTGTATTCGGGAAAGTCTACAGAATCTTTTGCTGCAAAGAACAATTCAATATCTTTTATAATAACATCACAATATTTGTTTAAAGTTGAAAAATATGTTTTTGTTTCAAAACCATGTTTCTCAAAAACTGTGCGTATAGGAAAAAAATTAAGAACAGATTTGGAATCAGCGCAAAAAACTCTATAAGAAGGACCCAACAGTAATTAGGGAACAAATTTGGTGTTGGACAGTGTTATCGATCGTAAATGTTAAATATTTCGACTACTTAGTAAATCTAGCAATTTTGCAATAAACTTTTCCTGTTTGAATTGATGGAATTTTTAGGAAAGAAGAAAAGCTTATTGCAAAATTGCTAGATTTACGAAGTGATCGAAACGGTAGCGCCGAAAGCATTATTACATTAAATATATAGAGGAAGATTATTTATCGTTTGAAATAATATTTCATACTCGTTTCTGAAAGTATCAATTTGCAGTAATGTATCACGTGGAGAAACATTTTACTATTATTCGACGAAGCATTCAATTTAATTTTCTCTCTCCGCAAACATATTGCGTTTTAATTTTGACGTGCAGAATCACCGTGTCCGTTACCAAATTAAAATATTCTCGCGTTTCGAAAGTTATTGATCCTATTAAGTTGGTATACTATTATAAACGTTTCAATCTGTACTGAATTTAATTCATTCATGATCTGAGAAAATCTACCGAAGAGGAACAATGTTGGAGCAACTCTATCTTGATCTAGTCCAATATTTAACTGTAGTGCCGCTCGTGTTTCAATGCAGGAGGCAATACAAATGGGCTTGAGAAAAATCGAATGCCAATAAAGTCGGCTTACCCTTAAACCCAGATTACCGTGTGTTAAAATTAACAGTTTAATCCCCTGCGACGAAAGTTAACTGTTTTCTCTTCGTTGACACCAACGATATAATGCTGTTGCGCAAGAATTGGTACGATGCATACTTGAATATAGGAGAATCTACGAGAATGCGCAAGAATATACTAGAATATACAAGAACGTACCAGATTATACAAGAATACACTAGATTATAGTAGAATGTTCCAGAATGTTTTATACAATAAAAATGTTATTTTATAATCACTTAAAGTTTTATTCATTTATAGCGACAGTACGATGGCGTATTTAATGGTCTTAAAAGTTGCAATGCACTTCAATTAGTAGAAACAATTCCGCTCGGTTATGTTGAAGTACCTATTGCAGTCAGACGATAGTTTCTTGTGGACAATAGAAACATTCGGCGAGAAAAGTGGAGACGTCGTCGTCAAAAGCCACAGTATATAATCTGAAAGAATCGCAACGGCTTTGAAATGAATCTCGAAATAAAACAAATCGCGGAGAAACCGCGGAAACGCGTCAGTGTCTTCCAACGGAATAGCTGTTTTAGTGATGTACAATGAAGGGAATATCAGAATAACTTTAATGTCGTCTGCCGGCAGGAACAGCTATCTTATCGCTCCAATAATGGAAAGGTTGTTGAATCGCCGCGGTAACAAGGAGTATATAATTAAGTCCTTGGCAATTGTAACAATAAAGACGGAAGCACGGCAATAGTTTTTCTCCCTTCAATGGAGTATTATTTTATTCCATTGTGTCGGAGAATCGGAAAAAGGATTTGAATTTACTGTTTGAAACCCGTTCACCCGATCAAAAGGTGCAAATAATCGCCCCAGCCACCTTGTATCGAAAACAACAGGGGGGAGCACTAAACAAAGCTCTTTTGTGTTCCTTATGACCGTAATTAACAACTCTTATCACGATTTTCGTATTACAGGATCTTTTATTCTTTCATAAATTCAACCGTCGATTCAGAATCGAGTTAAAGCGCATTATTTTCGTTACAAAGCCACCGCGAGGCGCGTTCAGCTTTACGCGTTTAATTTGAATATTTATGCAACCGTTATTGTTCGCGTACCGTCGATAATCCTCTCCACTTCTTCCACCGCTGTTTTTAATTAAAATCGTTTGTTATGCCTCTTGGACCGACGCGTTTGAGATCGCGCCCACGTACGGAAGTGTTCGAGAGCGTTCCGTTTGAAAAATGACTATGCCGAACGACAAACATGCGTCCACACAATGCAATTTAAGTACTGATACTCTGCTGATTTTTAAATTCAGTAAATTTTCATTTGAAGGTACCGCGACGAGTGACTCTCTCGAATGAATTAATTGTAACATTTGTACGAGTATACTTCTCGTTTAGCTGGTCGGCGATTTTTAATTAAAATTTTTCCGAGTTTATTTTAACCGTTTTTATAAGTATCTTCATTCATTCCTGGGAACGACAACCATAACTCCGACCGTGTCTCGTATCTCTTGATCATGATCTAAGACAAGGCATGCAGGCCTCCGTAACCCACTATTCTATTATTAGCGAACGTTGATTTCATTCTTGCAAATACCTCGTCACGAAATGGCCCGGACTGATATTAGACTGATGACATCAGCAGGTTCGCGAATATTCGTGTAGAACTGTCTGTGCGTTCTGAATAATAATAATACAGTGAACTCAACTTTTCCCACTTCTTGCTTGCTTACTTAGAAGCGTACTAGGAGGTTAATAAAGGATGAGGTCTTTCGATGAATGGTGGAATAAGTGTGTAAAGTGATGTGGTAACAATAACTTATATTTCAAGTAAAACGACTGTACAGTGCCCGAAATTTCCATAAAGCCACCTATATTTCGACGTATTTTTTTAAAAATATGTCAAGTTTACTACTTTTTCTCATCTACAATTATATTTAGTTGATGCTAATCGTAAATCTTCGAGTATCTGCTCGGAAATGTTCACCTTTTGGGTGTGTACACATTTTTTGCTGCACGAAGCGAAGCATAAGTGCGAAATTTCAATAAAGCCACTTAGTTTGTGCTTAGATTTCTGAGTGAATAAGTCCCGCTAGGTACAATAAGAAGAAGAAGTGTAACTACAATTGAAGAGTAAGGATTTGCGTAAAAATAGATCTGTAAATTTATTGAAATCGTAAAATGTTATATTTTAATTTCTCATTAGTAAAATGCCACGAGGACAATTGTTGACCAGTGGAGAAAAGGCATCCATTGATGCTTATAGGGATATGGGATGTTCTAATCGCATAAGTGCAAAGAAAATTAATCGATCACGTATCGTTGTAAATAATTACGTCAATTTGGGAAAAGATTACGGCAAAAACCACCCCAAAGGGGGAAATCAAAAGCTGAGCAAGAGATAGCATTCGTTGTTAATGACATCTGCATCAAAAGAATTGAGAAGTGCAGCACAACTTCGCGTTGAATTAGATTTGTCGGTAACTACGAGACGCGTACAACAAATTTTAAAAAGTTCCAACCGATTTCACTGGACAAAAATGGCGCAGAAACTAGCACTCAAAGCAGAACATAAATAGGCCCGTCTTGATTTTGCAAAAACACACATGTCCTGGTCCAAAGAATGGGAATTTGTTAATTTTTATGATGAAAAGAAATTCAATTTAAACGGGCCAGATGGTTTTAAATATTACTGGCACGATTTAAGGAAAGAAAAAGACATAACAATGAGTCGCAACTTTGGTGGTGGTACATTAATGATCTGGGCTGCAGTTAGAGCTGACGCCAAGACACCAATCTGTCGCATTACTCCTAAAATGAATTCTGAAAAATATACAGAATTATTAGACACAATTTGAATACCATTTATTGAAGATATTAGACACGATAACTTCATTTATCAGCACGAAAGCGCTGCCATCCACGCATCAAATTACATGAAGCAGTGGTTAGGTCAAAAGAATATCAGGGTTTTGACATGGCCAGCTCATTCCCCAGATTTAAACCCAATAGAAAATATTCGGGGGATACTCGCAAGGAAAGTTTATGGCAATTGCGAGCTACACAGTACTATTAATGAATTATGGAAAGCGGTGAACGAAGCATGAGCATCTATTCAAGAAGACACACTTCAAAGTTTGATTTCGTCAATGCACCATCGTATTTTCGAAGATATTCAAAGAAATGGCAGTTCTACTAATTATTAATATAGAAATAAGAAAGAACTTACTGTTCATTTTGAACCTACTTATTTCAAAAATATGTGGCTTTATAGAAATTTCGCAGTTTATTTTATGTAAAATTATATATTTACGTTTATTTTTTAAAATAAATATTATTTCTATTATTTCAATCGATATATATGTGTTTTTGATACGCCTAAAATGAAATCTTACTCAAATTGATCATAAGTACAGAATAATTATAAGATATTACCAAAAAACGTGGTGGCTTTATGGAAATTTCGGGCACTGTATTAAGTTGTGGCTTATGCGAGAACAGGCAGAAGACTGAAGAGTAGAACGGAAAGTTGCTTTTTGAGGGATATGAAAATTGTGGTGGAGGTGGTAAAGAATAGCAGGAGAAGATCGAGGGTGAGCTGTAGAAGTGGTCCGGACGCTGTCTTAAACTGTTAATGTTATGGCCCCGGAAAGTCGCAGGCAAAATCGGCCGAGAATTTATTTCCTCTAGTCGGATGGTCGAAGTCTTTGGGACTTGGTGTAAAATTCTAGTTCAAATTCTAGTCTCAACACACAGTGGCCCAAACCAGGCTTGGGCAAAACTTTAATCAACGATTGACGAATAAACTTCTACTTCAATTGTTAATCGCAATTAACAATTAAATTCCTGCTTTAGTCGTTAATTGCGGCTAACGATTACATTCTTTTCAATTGTAACCGTCAATCGGATAATTGATTAATGATTGAAATTTCTGAAATGCTGAAATTTCGAAAAAAATGTAAACTGAGTTTTTGTTGAGATATATTTCTGTCAATCATTTTTATGGTTTCATCTCCGCTCTCTGTCTCTCTCTCTCTCCCTCCTTATTACAATTTATGGATAGACCGTGTGGCGATTAACTTCAACGATTGATTAAATCAGTCTCCAATTTTTCGATGATTTCTCTTTTAATCAACGATTGACGATTAACTTCATCAATCGATTGAATCAATCGTCCATTTTTCAGTGTTTACCTTTTCTAATCGTACACATTAATCAATAAATCTAGGTTAAAATTTTAATTGATTAGTGCTCAACTCTGATCCAAAATAATGAACATCAATGATGAAAAAACTCTGATAACGATACTGACCTAAAGCGAGGGTCTACAAGGACCCACGAGCCAGTTCGCCATGCCAACGCGTTGTTTCGCGAGCGAGCTTTGCCACCGGGAAAACAATGCGGAGATAATGGTCAGCGTCAGCGTTTAATTTAAAAAAAGGATCGACGCGGAAGAATCACGTTTGGAAGTCGACGGACACCTGATATTTCTCCCGGGGAAGTGCATCAAAGGGACTTTAATTAAAGCAACCCAACACTGCGCAACGCCTCGGAGTGCGCCGCGTCCGGACAATGGAAATTGTTTCGCGGAAGAGTAATCCGATCTATCCGGCTCCCTTGGCCGGCGTTTGCATAAACATTTGTCCGACCTGTTTCCATCTAAATGTTATAAACGAGGCAGCCGCCGCGTCGATCCGCTATAAAAATTCCGGCAACGAAGCGCCGGAAATCGGTCGCGCAGAAAACGTCTTAAGACGGTCTTTGCAACGCGAAACGTGGCGGCGGCGGCTAGACTTCGCTATTTTTCAACTTTCTCCCGTGCAAATAAAGGGGACGAGTGCAGGGAAAGAGTCTTCCACTGTTCGCGAGTTGATTTCAGATTTGACGAGAACGTTCAACGCGAAGAATTCGAAATGATTCGGGAGCCCGGGAGCATGCTGGATCCGTCCCAGCGAAATCAATAGCAGACTTTTTGCGGAAAAGTTACCGCGTAATTAGCCCAGCTGCGTGTCTACCGGGTATTCTAGACTAAAACGCAATATTTTACGTTAACTTGCCAACTTTTTCTTCGCCGGGAAAGTACAAAGCGCATTTACTATCGAGCCATCTGCGCTTTTATTTGTGCACGAGGAAAATTCTTTTTAGAGCCATGCAAAAACTGACGGCGAGCTTGTTGCAAGCACTTGGGTTGCTAAGTTAACACTAGAACGACCATGATTGACGTATACCTACTTCTACCAGGGTCAAAATTACTTGTTTTTTAAATTAATAAGTCATTTAAGAAAAGAGATTGCAATTTTTACGTTTTTATATATTTTCCTATTTTATGAGCGAAAATAGAATATAAATAATAACGATAATTTTAAAAATAATTACGCATGAAAGTCAAAGACATTTTTTACAAGTTACTATTATTTTAGCAGAGCATGTACAACGGGCTCGTTTATGACATGTACCACAAATATTGCTCGTTTTGACTGCGTTTACGTTTCATCGAAATATCCGTCTGGTTTTGTGATGGTGTACATGAAGATATTTCTTCTGCTTCTACTGAGGATCGTCCAGTTAGATCTTTGTAGCCACCTGCAAGTTCTTCGGCTAACTTGAATAAGAAGTCTTTCCTTGAAATATTTTCTCCTATTATTTCTTTAAACAGAGTGTCCCAAAATTCGCGACATTTTCCTTTGCAAAAATGTTATCCACGGCTTTGTTTAGGAGTTATTAACGAAAAACACGGATCAATCAGAGCGCGACCTAGACGCGAGTTGTCTATTGGCCGACTGTGGCATTTAAAAAAGTGTGGCAAAGGAAGAAATTTAGAGAAATGCCAAACAAGTTATTCAGACCCCCCCCCTCGGTAGATCTAGTGTTAAATGTACCTATTACTGTCGGTGTTCGTATTACTGCGGTATTTCTTATCAGTACAGTCACCCTATATTTACGGAAAAGAAATTCATGGAAAATCTTTGAAGTTTCCCTTACAATTGCGGTCTTGCTTAGTTAATTTCATTAGCAAAATAAGAAATTATTCTCGATCGTACATTTTCAAATAAATTTGGGGTTATGTTCGCGGCGCAACAACATCAACATCTTTCTTCTTTTTCTCTTATAGAAAACATTCTATAGCAAACGTGTCCCAGGACGTAATGATTCAAATCCGAATCGAACGTTTGATAAATGTCTACAAAATTGCTATTTAGTGTATAATTGATCGAACCGGTGCGCCGCGAACATAACCCCAAATTAATTTCATTAGCGTATGACTTCCAGGTTTCAAGTTAGAATTAAAAACGAAGCGCATAAAACAATGTCGCTCGAGTTACAGCGTCATGCGCGAAAGTTAATGAAACGCTGAGCGTATCTGGATCCGTAAATTCGTAAGAGCAGTGTCGGCGGCCACGGTTGTTTCGAAATTTAGTATAACAGAAATTACAGTGGAAATCCATTTGTATAATGCCGGACCATTGATCTACCGGTTTTAATAAATCCGGCGAACGCCAGGATTTTGTAAACCACGAAAATGAAGAGCTGTCGGGTCCGGTTGCGCGGCAACCCCGTTCCGTCGCCGGAATTTGTGGTTTTATCGAGCAAAATTTCGCCAACCGGGTAGGGATCCATTTTAAAATCGCACAAATCACGCGTGCTTAGCCACGCGCAAGATGTACCAGAAATTCGAAGCTTACCCGCTAAAGTATTACGGCATCGATCTTTCGCGCTTCCACCGGAATTTGTACGTGTGAAACGACACGGGCTATACGGTAGCACGGGGCGGACGCGACGTCCACGGTTTAGGGTCGCGGAATGAAATCCGTAATTTGTTGTACGTGCCTTTATCAGAGGGGATCCTTTGACCACGGTACGGAGCATCGATGGTTTTCTACGCCACTGAGTCGCTTTCAGGAAATGTCTTCTGTACTTGTTCTCCATTAGTCTCCGAGAACTTCCACCTCCCACTCTCTGTTGCTCCAGTTTCCTCGAAGTGGTGAGTAAGGAGACATTACATCTGATTTAATTCGCCCCGCTCCCAGATTGAAATGTTTTCGCAAAATTTCTACAATTCCTCGTTATTTCCAGACCGACGAGAAACAAATACTACATTTGTTTTAATCCTTCGCACTCGAGTGGCGACTTATTATTCAAAATATTTGCTGTAGTATTTTTGTATTCGGTAATTATTTACAAAAGCACTGCGTACTCCGATTTTGATCAAATTTAAATATGTTATAGATTTCGACATTTTGAACAACTTTTTCCCTTTTCAATATAGGGGGGTCGCTTTTAGTTTTCGAGATATATGCAAAAAACTGTCGCGAATACTCTATTGAATTTTTCGTATTCTTGCACGCTCCGCAGCAGCGTAAGCCTGTTCACGCACCCATTTGTTTATTTTTTGTTTGTAAACACATTGTGGAGATGAGAAGCAACAATACCACACACATACCCACCCAGTGCTTAACACGGACCCAGTGTTTCTTAAAAGAAGGTTCTCACATTATACAATATAAAATCAACTGAGACCAATACAGCATACATCCTAACTCAGTTGTAATCCAGTTCTAACCCAGTCCTAATACAGTGTTTCACATGCATCCAGTGTTTCTCAAAAGAAGGTTTCCATTATGAAGTTAACATTTGCACCAATTTTCACTATTATATTCGTAATCAGCACGTCAAAATACGTAAGAATCTAGAGTATAATTTAGAAACACTGGGTGCGTGTGAAACACTGAGTGGGTGTGTGTGGTGTCAGGCCTGCCCTTTCCGCCCCCCTGGTTTCTTCCTCATCTCTACAGCGTCAAAATGTAGACAAACGGCACACCGGAACAGGCTTACGTTGCTGCGGAGCGTGCAAGAATACGAAAAATTCAATAGAGTATTCGCGACAGTTTTTTTGCAAATATCTCAAAAACTAAAAGCGACCCCCCTATATTGGAAAAGGAAAAAGTTGTTTAGAATGTGTTGCTGCATAACATATTTAAATTTGATCAAAATCGGAGTATGCAGTGCTTTTGTAAATAATTACCTTGTATTCTAATACCCAACAAAAACATCCTGTAAACAGGAGCCAAGTTCCTATGGCCGTAAAAAGTTGTGAAATTCAACAAAATACGGCCAAGTTCGTTAGCTTAGAAATACCTCTTGCAATACTGAAAAAAGCGTTTGTAAAAATTAGTTTAAAAGAACGCTATTTAATTTTTAAAGAGTTACATGGAGGACTAAATTATTCAAACTTGGCCGCTACCTAACACCTTTTATGGCCATTGGTTTAAAAAGTAGCGGCCAACTAATTTTTACAAACGCTTTTTTCAGTGTTGCAAGAGGTATTTCTAAGCTCACGAACTTGTCCGTATTTTGTTTGAACTCACAACGTTTTACAGGATGTTTTTGTTGGGATTTCATCAATTTTTGTTGAAATTTCATCAATCATCAAGTAGGTGTTACTCTTATCCCTGATTCGTTAAATCCTAAACATTTTTTACCTTTAAGGTGGACATTAAGTAAATTAATAAATGCATGTTCGTTTTACTACCTATTTATACCTATTTCGTAATGTTTTTTTCAATACAACCCCTTTAAGGTGTAAAATTTCAAACTTTGATCTTTATTCCTTTGAGTGTTTGTTATGGTGGACCTATGTACCAAATTTCAAGCTTGCAGGTCAATGGGAAGTACCCAAAAGGTTTTGATGATCTGTCAGAAAGTAACCCTAGCAGCACAAGATATTGTATACACATTCATGTAATATCAAAAAGAGATTCAATCTGTTTTTAATATTCAAATATACATACAATATTTATTTTACATTAAGTACCAAATATTCTTTTTTATCCTAACTTATAAGTTAGGAAGAAATATTTTTCTCATATTAAAAAGTGTCGCTTAAAAAATATTTATCCAATATTTTTGTGCTACTAGGGAAGTGACAAATTTAGCGATTTTTGAGGTCCTATATCTCGGAACCTACTAATGTTAGAAGATAGAAATTAGAAGTTTTGTCAATATTGAGATATGATAGCATTTAACAAGTGTACGAAATTACATCTCTCCATCTGCCTCCAGTGCCGAGTTATAAGCCTCTAAAAAACAGCTAAGTTGTTTCGTGTAAAAGGAGGTAGTGCGAGAACTTGGCTGGTGCACTAGATTTGAATAAACTACTAAAAGTATCATACGAGGTGTTATATCAGTTTTATATCGATAAAATTAAGAAAACCATATAAAACGGAATTATTTCAGGCTGAAAGAAAATTCGGTTTCCAAATTAGAATAGCTCCGATTGCAAAGATTGCATTCTGATTGGTGCATGCATTATAATCGCCGTATGAATCTTTTCGAGGTTGGTTTAAAAATGTAGAATTTGTTCAACACTCGAAAAGCTCGGACGGCAAAATAACGCTAAATGCATGTCGAGCAGCATGTCTCGGCTAAACGCGGACTCGAATCAAGAAATGCTCTTTCCGCATTAGCCCTTCCCGTTTAGGTTTCCGCGAGATGCTTCGAAGAAGGACTCGTTACTTTTTCGCGTCGCTCGGGGAGGGTTGAAGCAGATCCTTCATCTTCTGAATATGCAATGACGTTCCAGTTAGTAGGTTGAACTGGGTCGCTCTAATACAGCCTCGCGCCGGCCATTAGTTGCAATAAAATATGAATACGACCTCCCGCGTGTTCGACATTGACACAATATGACCCGCACAATGGAGTTTGCCGCGCGTTACACTGTAATCCGGTCCATTAGTTGATTCATTTAAGCCACTTAAAGCACGCGAGGAGAAGTAGCACGACCGGCCCGGTCACGGTTTCACTTTCTCACGCCGAAATTCGTCGAACAAGCCTCGTTAATGGGCCTAATTACACGGATGCTATTGGTCTGTCCGATTGTCGTGCAATTATCGCGCTGCAGATCGGACGGATATGTTGCAAGCAATTCTTCGATACTAACAAATCAAACGGTATTGTGTCGTGCTAAAAAGTTTGTCCGTGGATAACGATGTTTAGGTGTTAAAATATACACGGCAGCTCTCTGCAATATTTTTCGGTTTTTCGAAACTGTTATTGAACGTGTGGAATTAGGAAATGAAAGAGTCTTGCTTCAATACCAGCTGATGAAGCGGTACTAATTCTCCGAGTACTGACAGATTCGATATTCGCGCGGACGGCGCAGCTTGCAGTGCTTCGAGCAATTTTGAGGACTCACGTGGAAAATGTGGAATTAGAAAAATTCAACTATCTCGATTTTTGACACGTATTTATTGTGCGCTCCTTTGAAAATACGCAGAACTTTATTTCTCTATTTTCCTGAGACCTGACTTTCGACTGACTCATTCATCTTTCAGTCGGCCCATTCTCTCACGCTGCCATACAATCTACCATTCTTTTCGCTTCTTCTCTCGCCCCACGCTCCATATGCATTTCTAGAAAACGATCGGTCACCGAAAACCATTCATCTGTCCCAAACACTCGAACGCATCGACTAAACACTCGGTCCTCTTCAGTCGCACCCGTATCACGATCGAGCTAAACACTCTCTGAGAATTTCCTTACCTGACACACGTCTACCAATAAATTTCACTCGAAGAAAATGTCGACAGTGGTTCAATTCCGTCCGGGATCAGCACCGTGACTCTTCTTTTTACGCAAGAATCATCCAACGGTGGTCCCATTGTGAGACTGTTCATTGTCTACTGGCGAAACAACGAGTGGTATCTGTACACGTTTGCATGCCGCCATATATGTATAACAAAGATGATTGTAGGCCATTGAAGCTTGCCATAATGCCGGCGTGGGGCGGGGGACAATTATCGCTCGACTGTGGACATTTACGCAAATCTGGACATTCGGAACACAGAAATGAAGGAACGGGTAACGAAAATGGAGTCACTTTCCTTATCTTCTGATTACGGCTTTAGAAACGCGACTTCCGCCACTGCTCGGCCAGATGAAATTTCAGTCGGCAATTCTGTTTCGTTTGTACCGCGTTCGCGTTACCTTGAATCATATACTTCGAAGTTATAAACTGATAAGCAGCGTAAGATACTTTCGCGTAATAGGAACTACAATTAATTAGAGAAAGTTCACAGAAAGTGGAAAGATTTTCATCAAATAAATGCATGTACATAGTGGCTTAAACCAGGGAGTTCCAACTTTTTCGCCTCCGAGAACTGCATTAATTTTCATTGACATTTTTGATTACAGCAAAATTGTTTAAATATAATTGTACAAACTAGTTTCTATTTTGTGAATTTGAATTTTATAGTTGTGTTTCATACATGTAACGTTTTATGGAATACGTAAAATATAAATTCGAGAAAAATACATGTAGCTTAAACGAGGGAGTTCCAACTTTTTCCCCTCCGAGAACTGCATTAATTTTCATTGATATTTTTGATTACAGCAAAATTGTTTAAATATAATTGTGCAAACTAGTTTCTATTTTGTGAATTTGAATTTTATAGTTGTGTTTCATACATGTAACGTTTTATGGAATACGTAAAATATAAATTCAAGAAAAATACTGTAGTAGCTTAAACCAGGGAGTTCCAACTTTTTCCCCTCCGAGAACTGCATTAATTTTCATTGATATTTTTGATTACAGCAAAATTGTTTAAATATAATTGTACAAACTAGTTTCTATTTTGTGAATTTGAATTTTTTATTTATGTTTCATACATGTAACGTTTTATGGGATACATAAAATATAAATTCGAGAAAAATACATGTAGTAGCTTAAACCAGGGAGCTCCAACTTTTTCCCCTCCGAGAACTGCATTAATTTTCATTGACATTTTTGATTACAGCAAAATTGTTTAAATATAATCGTACAAACTAGTTTCTATTTTCTGAACTTGAATGTTATATTTATGTTTCATACATGTAACGTTTTATGGAATACGTAAAATATAAATTCCAGAAAAATACATGTAGTAGCTTAAACCAGGGAGCTCCAACATTTTCCCCTCCGAGAACTGCATTAATTTTCATTGATATTTTTGATTACAGCAAAATTGTTTAAATATAATTGTACAAATTAGTTTCTATTTTGTGAATTTGAATTTTATAGTTATGTTTCATACATGTAACGTTTTATGGAATACGTAAAATATAAATTCGAGAAAAATACTGTAGTAGCTTAAACCAGGGAGTTCCAACTTTTTCCGCTCCGAGAGCTGCATTAATTTTCATTGATATTTTTGATTACAGCAAAATTGTTTAAATATAATTGTGCAAACTAGTTTCTATTTTGTGAATTTGAATTTTATAGTTGTGTTTCATACATGTAACGTTTTATGGAATACGTAAAATATAAATTCAAGAAAAATACTGTAGTAGCTTAAACCAGGGAGTTCCAACTTTTTCCCCTCCGAGAACTGCATTAATTTTCATTGATATTTTTGATTACAGCAAAATTGTTTAAATATAATTGTACAAACTAGTTTCTATTTTGTGAATTTGAATTTTTTATTTATGTTTCATACATGTAACGTTTTATGGGATACATAAAATATAAATTCGAGAAAAATACATGTAGTAGCTTAAACCAGGGAGCTCCAACTTTTTCCCCTCCGAGAACTGCATTAATTTTCATTGACATTTTTGATTACAGCAAAATTGTTTAAATATAATCGTACAAACTAGTTTCTATTTTCTGAACTTGAATGTTATATTTATGTTTCATACATGTAACGTTTTATGGAATACGTAAAATATAAATTCCAGAAAAATACATGTAGTAGCTTAAACCAGGGAGCTCCAACATTTTCCCCTCCGAGAACTGCATTAATTTTCATTGATATTTTTGATTACAGCAAAATTGTTTAAATATAATTGTACAAATTAGTTTCTATTTTGTGAATTTGAATTTTATAGTTATGTTTCATACATGTAACATTTTATGGAATACGTAAAATATAAATTCGAGAAAAATACATGTAGTAGCTTAAACCAGGGAGTTCCAACTTTTTCGCCTCCGAGAACTGCATTAATTTTCATTGACATTTTTGATTATAGCAAAATTGTTTAAATATAATTGTACAAACTAGTTTCTATTTTCTGAATTTGAATTTTATATTCATGGTTCATACATGTAACATTTTATGGAATACGTAAAATATAAATTCGAGAAAAATACATGTAGTAGCTTAAACCAGGGAGCTCCAACATTTTCCCCTCCGAGAACTGCATTAATTTTCATTGATATTTTTGATTACAGCAAAATTGTTTAAATATAATTGTACAAACTAGTTTCTATTTTGTGAACTTGAATTTTATAGTTATGTTTCATACATGTAACGTTTTATGGAATACGTAAAATATAAATTCGAGAAAAATACTGTAGTAGCTTAAACCAGGGAGTTCCAACTTTTTCCGCTCCGAGAGCTGCATTAATTTTCATTGATATTTTTGATTACAGCAAAATTGTTTAAATATAATTGTACAAACTAGTTTCTATTTTGTGAATTTGAATGTTATATTTATGTTTCATACATGTAACGTTTTATGGAATACGTAAAATATGAATTCGAGAAAAATACATGTAGTAGCTTAAACCAGGGAGTTCCAACTTTTCCCCCTCCGAGAACTGCATTGATTTTCATTGATATTTTTGATTACAGCAAAATTGTTTAAATATAATTGTACAAACTAGTTTCTATTTTGTGAATTTGAATTTTATATTTATGTTTCATAAATTAGTTTCTATTTTGTGAATTTGAATTTTATAGTTATGTTTCATACATGTAACGTTTTATGGAATATGTAAAATATAATTCGAGAAAAATACATGTAGTAGCTTAAACCAGGGAGCTCCAACTTTTTCCCCTCCGAGAACTGCATTAATTCTCATTGATATTTTTGATTACAGCAAAATTGTTTAAACATAATTGTACAAACTAGTTTCTATTTTGTGAATTTGAATTTATAGTTATGTTTCATACATGTAACATTTTATGGAATACGTAAAATATAAATTCGAGAAAAATGCATGTAGTAGCTTAAACCAGGGAGTTCCAACTTTTTCCCCTCCGAGACCTGCATTAATTTTCATTGATATTATTGATTACAGCAAAATTGTTTAAATATAATTGTGCAAACTAGTTTCTATTTTGTGAATTTGAATTTTATATTTATGTTTCATACATGTAACGTTTTATGGAATACGTAAAATATAAATTCGAGAAAAATACATGTAGTAGCTTAAACCAGGGAGTTCCAACTTTTCCCCCTCCGAGAACTGCATTAATTTTCATTGATATTTTTGATTACAGCAAAATTGTTTAAATATAATTGTACAAACTAGTTTCTATTTTGTGAATTTGAATTTTATATTCATGGTTCATACATGTAACGTTTTCTGGGATACGTAAAATATAAATTCCAGAAAAATACATGTAGTAGCTTAAACCAGGGAGTTCCAACTTTTTTCCTTCCGAGAACTGCATTAATTTTTATTGATATTTTTGATTACAGCAAAATTGTTTAAATATAATTGTACAAACTAGTTTCTATTTTGTGAATTTGAATTTTATATTTATGTTTCATACATGTAACGTTTTATGGAATACGTAAAATATAAATTCGAGAAAAATACATGTAGAGCTTAAACCAGGGAGCTCCAATTTTCTCCCCTCCGAGAACTGCATTAATCTTCATTGATATTTTTGATTACAGCAAAATTGTTTAAATATAATTGTACAAACTAGTTTCTATTTTCTGAATTTGAATTTTATATTCATGGTTCATACATGTAACATTTTATGGAATACGTAAAATATAAATTCGAGAAAAATACATGTAGCTTAAACGAGGGAGTTCCAACTTTTTCCCCTCCGAGAACTGCATTAATTTTCATTGACATTTTTGATTACAGCAAAATTGTTTAAATATTATTATGCAAACTAGTTTCTATTTTGTGAATTTGAATTTTATATTTATGGTTCACACATGTAACGTTTTATGGAATGCGTAAAATATAAATTCGAGAAAAATGCATGTAGTAGCTTAAACCAGGGAGTTCCAACTTTTCCCCCTCCGAGAACTGCATTAATTTTCATCGATATTTTTGATTACAGCAAAATTGTTTAAATATAATTGTACAAACTAGCTTCTATTTTGTGAATTTGAATTTTATAGTTATGTTTCATACATGTAACGTTTTATGGAATACGTTAAATATAAATTCGAGAAAAATACATGTAGCTTAAACGAGGGAGTTCCAACTTTTTCCCCTCCGAGAACTGCATTAATTTTCATTGACATTTTTGATTACAGCAAAATTGTTTAAATATAATTGTACAAACTAGTTTCTATTTTGTGAATTTGAATTTTATAGTTATGTTTCATACATGTAACGTTTTATGGAATGCGTAAAATATAAATTCGAGAAAAATGCATGTAGTAGCTTAAACCAGGGAGCTCCAATTTTTTCCCCTCCGAGACCTGCATTAATTCTCATTGATATTTTTGATTACAGCAAAATTGTTTAAACATAATTGTACAAACTAGTTTCTATTTTGTGAATTTGAATTTATAGTTATGTTTCATACATGTAACTTTTTTTTGGTATACGTAAAATATAAATTCGAGGAATCTTGTTATGATCAATACATACAAGAATGATAAAAATTATCGAAGAGGTACGAACGCATCACAAGCGTGTCAAATGATATTTTTTCAAAGGGAGGTTGGTGGGGGAGCAAGAGTTTGAGGGGCCCCTACCGTGCCAACCACCGTTCCACGGCGACGATGAAGTCTAAGAGTGGGGAAGCGCCTGAACTACACATTTGTTTTTTGAATAGGGTTTTACCCAGTTCCGGACAGGTGCGCGCCGCAAATGAAACGAATGTACTCCCCGGGCCGAATGATACCAAAAACTGTCAATTTATCGCGAGCGTAAGCTGGTGGTGTGGGTGCTTGTCGTACGTTTGGAGGGATGTGTTCCGAAAAGAACCGAGAGAACGACGATTTGTCGCGTTATTACGTCGTCGGTCACACACGTTCCCGTGGACGGCATCGTTATTCCGGTATTTGTCGCGGGGCGGCGTGCCTCTTTTTCGCCGGTGGAGTTCCATAAACGCCGGAAAATAGAAAGGAAGGAAGCTCGGGTGAATTCAGAGGTTTAACGAAACTAGAATAATCCATTAATTTACATAAATTTACACATAATTCTGGTATCTCCGGCTGCTCCAGTTTTTTCGGTGCACACGCGAAACTTTATGCAGTCGACGCCGAGCGCTGCAGCCCTCCCACCCCTGTTGAGAGAGAAAGAGAGAGAGGGAGAGAGAGAGGGGGACTGTTAAAATTCATGATGCGGTTCCATGGTGACCGCTAGTTTTAACGTTAAGACCAACGTGAGCCTGCGGATCCCACGTACAAGTGCCCGGCAACGCTATCAAACTTCAATTGCTGTAACTTGCTACGTAAATATTTGCCTAAACGACGTACACGGTCCTCTTGGCCGAATTATTTTATTCCGAAACCGGAAATCTGAAGTTTGATTGCACGGGACATGCGACAGCTCAACTCCGACGAAACTTCTGCAAAGTTTCCCTGTTTTCTTGTTGCTCGCGGAACGCGACTGTTTAACCTTTTACAATACGAGAGATTTATGTTTCCTAGAAACAGGAAATTTATGTCCGCTGTGCATTGCCCGTAAAAACTATGTGGACACTTTCTTTTATTTAACGAATGAAATTTATATTTCAACAGAATACTTTTTTATGAAAATATCATTTCCGATGATTTAAGCTACTTTGAGAGCAGCTGGTAAAATGTCTCCTCAACTTCTGAAATTTCATTTTAAACGTTACACAGTTCACACGGAGCTCGTAGGCTAGAAGCTTTAGCATATAAATTGTATTCTGTTATTCCGCGCAGCATGTCTTGTTAAACATTCATTAAAATGCATATTGTTGTGTAATCATTGCGGTCGTGCCGACTGAGGTTCACTTCTCAAGCAACGATTGTCCCTTGCATTTGAATATTTTTCATAAAATGAAAAATCGGGAAAAGCAGGGAAAATGGCAATGGTTATTATCCATGGCAACGTTTCGTGCAACTAATATGGATCGTTCTTGTTTTGCATAAAGATCCTCGTCCTAGTAATTACGGTAATAAAAATGTGGTAAAAAATCTTCACTGCTAGTCGGTTGTAATCCACTAAACTGGAAGTTAATATATCTCCTCCATTTTAATTTCTAAATAGATTGCCGGCCGTATTACCTTCGCGTAAATACTGGTGACCCGCACATTAAGGCTCCTGGAGAATGGTCGTAAATTAAGCCAACGTAAGCCGGACCCTTGTTTCCTATGAGACCGCCATTACACTTCAAACACACATTAAACATTTCATAATTTAGGGAAGAGATAATTGCATGTTCAACCCTATAAACTCACTGTACACGGTATCATAAAGAACCCATGACTCTTAGGGCGTACTGCGTTATCCGGAAAGTGATTGCCCCTTTAAATCCTATTGTTATAACATATATTCTGAAATTTGCCGAATATAAATGTATAAAATCCACAGTCTATTCACAAGGGAATACACAGTTAAACAACGTTCAATTCCTCGGTGTGAACAGTGGTTAATTAAAACATCGAGAACATATTTTACACGTTTAAAGTTAATTAAGGTGGAGTGGGGTAAGTCCGTCTACGGGGCGAGTCCGTTAATTGGTTATTTTTATTATAATATGAACGAAATTTCTCTAGCTTGTATTTATCAATGTAGTATCAGTTAGTGTGAACTATTCTACATAGATATCGCCCAAGAATAAAGGTGTTTTCTCCTCGCTTAAATCAACCAATACTAAACAGGTACGTGTGAGGTATACGTACAACTTTGAGGTTACCCTGAACGTGCAATAGTTTACAAGTATTAATATATTCTGTGTTGTTATTTTAGGTAAGTACAACAAATATTGATGTAGGTTTACATTAAATGAACCGTTTTTATTGTATTTTTTAAAATTTGTCGAGGAAAACACTAAGATGACCTTGCCCCGTAAATATTACTACACGGGGCAAGTCCGTACTATCACGGTGGGGTAAGTCCGTACTGTATGGGTAACTATAAAACTAAGCAATATATTTAATGCAATAAAAAGCATTTTGTAGCAGGCTTGATAATCATTCTTTTCTGGCCCCGTAGCGCTGGAAACAAGGTTCGAAAGCATTTTTATCTCTCAGAGACGGACTTGCCCCATTTTCGGGGCAAGTGCGTCCTAGTTGACACTTTATACAATATCCTATCAGAATGATAATTTTTAAGCAAAATTAACGTTAAGTTTTTGTATGCCAGACTGAAAATACATCAGTTTAAAGTCCAACTTTGCAAAAACTATGTGGAATTTATCGGGAAAGTGATTGCCCCTGTAAATCCTATTGTTATAACATATATTCTGAAATTTGCCGAATATAAATGTATAAAACCCACAGTCTATTCACAAGGGAATACAAAATTGAACAATGTTCAATTCCTCGGTGTGAACAGTGGTTAATTAAAACATCGAGAACATATTTTACACGTTTAAAGTTAATTAAGGTGCAGTGGGGTAAGTCCGTTTACGGGGAGAGTCCGTTAATTGGTTATTTTTATTATAATATGAACGAAATTTCTCTAGCTTGTATTTATCAATGTAGTATCAGTTAGTGTGAACTATTCTACATAGATATCGCCCAAGAATAAAAGTGTTTTCTTGCTTAAATCAACCAATGCCAAACAGTCACGTGCGAGGTATACGTACAACTTTGAGGTTACCCTGAACGTGCAATAGTTTACAAGTATTAATATATTCTGTGTTGTTATTTTAGGTAAGTACAACAAATATTGATGTTTACATTAACTGAACCGTTTTTATTGTATTTTTTTAAATTTGTCGAGGAAAACACTAAGATGGCCTTGCCCCGTAAATATTACTACACGGGGCAAGTCCGTACTATCACGGTGGGGTAAGTCCGTACTGTATGGGTAACTATAAAACTAAACAATATATTTAATGCAATAAAAAGCATTTTGTAGCAGGCTTGAAGGTTCGAAAGCATTTTTATCTCTCAGAGACGGACTTGCCCCATTTTCGGGGCAAGTGCATCCTATTTGACACTTTGCACAATATCCTATCAAAATGATAATTTTTATGCAAAATTAGAATCCTACGTAATACTGATTCATCAGTAATAACTGTGGGAAGAGTTTGATGCCAAGAACGTTAAGTTTTTACATACCAGACTGAAAATACATCAGTTTAAAGTCCAACTTTGCAAAAACTATGGCGGACTTTCCCCACTCTACCTTAGCTATGAAACCAATACTCTGTGCAACACGTAATAATTTCAAGCTTGTTAAACACTAATATGGAATGTTATATTATAAAAGAAAATGTTTTACGAAATTTTCCCGTGAACGTTTAAGTCTGTCAATTGTGCCCGTAATTATGAAAGTGGCCTAAGTCAGGGGTCGGCAACCTTCTGAGTCGGAAGAGTCAAAAATTACAATTTACAAAATTTCAAAGTTTTTAAAGAGCCACAAAATATTTTCTTGCCAACAATAAATAGTACTCGCATAAATAAAGTTATTTGATAAAAAAAAACTAATCTACTTATTCATAAGAAAAAACATCCAAAGAGCCGCATGTGGCTCGCGAGCCGCAGGTTGCCGACCCCTGGCCTAAGTAAGCCAAAATTAAAAGAAAAATAAATTAGTAAACTAGTTAAACTACATTAATTCAATGCATAATGTTTACACGATTTAGATAAATCTATCGTCTGGACAAACTCCCATCGCCAATTTTCCAAGAACCCCTCGTTGACATACCGATCGCGTCCGAATAAAAAAAATCAAGCAGAAAACATCTCGACCATAAAACTATATTAAGCACGAGTACGAAGAGCGAGTCCATCGAATCACTATTCACCGAGTTCCTTGAAATTACGTAGGCTATTAGCAGATCGTAAATACGCGCGATTCGAATCACGTAAAGGAATCAGCCAGCCAGCCCCTGACCTGGCGGCTGCCATTACTTCGATGAGTAGTGTAAACGGAACCGGTCGGCATGTGTGCGTATCCGTATGTTAATTAGTTCGGAAACTAGTCAACTGAAGTTTGGTTTGCCATAATTCAGTGATAGGTAATCGAAATGATCGAGCACGACGTATGTTGGTTAGACGATGTGTTCGTTCGTCTTCCGTCGGGACTTTTCCCGAGGAGGGAATTCGTCGCCCCCGACCGGAAATGGGACTCCAGTCTCGGCGGGAAAATTCGTTGCCCGGAAAAAGTAACTGCAAATGGAACTTTTTTTTTCCACGGAGCCGCGTGAACGCCGATGGTGTTCGGTCTCCCTTCACCAACATTTTCATGTTATCATCCGCGGGTCCCGGGCTTTTTCTCTCCTTTCTTTCCCGCACGCTATGGACCGCCTAATCGCACATCCGTTTCGAGTCCCCGGAATGCATAACGCATTCCGTACCCACTTGAATATTTATTTCTTCATCTCCTCTTTGTATATTGAAATCGTCGTGTGTGGTTTCTCGCGTTCTTCCTTGCGAATTCATGTACATAGCCGTTGAAAAAAAAAACACTTTCGCAATGGCGATTATTAATGTTCAGGAGCAAACTGTCGTATCGACAGACTGTCTCGCTGCCGGGACCAAGTATAAAGACGCGATGCATCGTTTTCGCGAGAACGATTTTGCAGCATCGCAAACATTTCTCTTGGAGGTTCACCGTTGCCAGCCAATGAGAAAAAGTCTCGTCAACGATCTGGGAAAAAATCTCACTTCGTCACCTTCGCGGATGCAACAAATCTCCACACCCCCGCCGATATATCGATTAAATACCGGTGGTTAGAACATGTCCGGCGTGAATGCTGTTCCCTCCTGTATCAAAATATTACTCGACGCCGACGGTGTAACTAATAAAAAGCAAACCGAACGTCAACGCGTGCGGCCGTGGCGAAAAAAAAGTCGATTTTAATCCGCCTGGAGAAATCTATTTGCGGATAAATCGGGGAAACCCGTATTTATAGCCGTTGCGGCTTGTCCAATACAACCGAGGGCGAGATCGGTTAGCTGGCCGCTTATCAGCGGCTAAAAGCTGATTAATTAGTTGGCAATGAAATTTTAATGACGAGCCATTTTTAACGGTCGCGCTGACAGTTTCCTCGGCTGCTGACCTGTAGCAGATTAGCGCTAGTGCAGCGAATAAGACGCGAACTCAAACCATATATGTATACCTATAGACCCGGCACAGATAGTTTTCCCTCGGCAAAGATAAAGTACTCTGTGACGTCACATTTTCAAAAGATGTGTACGCTATGCTCATCGACGGGTGCGCCATGTACACAGTATGTATACGGAAAGAGTGGACAGCATAATTTCAAAGAATTTGGCACTGTATCATGAAATAATCAATTATAAACTGTATTTGAGATACAGATGTTTATTCTATGTGTTTTATTAAGGTATTACAGTGAAGAATAAAGTAATAATAGTATTATGTATTAACTATTTTAGAATCGATATTTGGTTCTGAAGATTAACAGCTTTCGCATACTATGCAGGTTACAAAATGTTTTTTACATATACAGTAGGGGACAAAAGTTTAAGACCGCTCTAAAGAAGACGATTACTTTTTTAATATTGTACTATACGATTTGAACTTTTTTGGGAAGCTAGAGCAATTAGTTTACTAAAGGATGTAAAAAGAATTTTTTTCAAAAATTGCAATTGATCGGAATTGTTGAAAAAATACTCAAAGTTGAATTTTTAACCTCTTTATGTGGGCCTATATTGAAAATTTAAAAAATACGTTTTGTAGATCTGTGCCAATTAAACATATTCTGAAAATTTCGTGAAAATCGGTCGACGTTGCAATGAGCTACAAACGTTGACAGATGGTAAAAATTGCATGTTTTCAAGATTTTCGGCAATAAATCGTGAAAATCTGCAATTTTTACCATCTTTTAACGTTTGTAGCTCATTGCAACGTCGACCGATTTTCACGAAACTTTCAGAATATGTTCAATTGGCACAGATCTACAAAACGTATTTGTTAAATTTTCAATATAGGCCCACATAAAAAAGTTAAAAATTCAACTTTTAGAATTTTTTCAACAATTCCGATCAATTGCAATTTTTGAAAAAATTTCTTTTCACATCCTTTAGTAAACTACTTGCTCTAGCTTCCCAAAAAAGTTCAAATCGTATAGTACAATATTAAAAAAGTTATCGTCTTCTTTAGAGCGGTCTTAAACTTCTGTCCGCTACTGTAAATCGATCACATTTCCAACATTTTAAGGTAGTACTGCTAGTTTTGCATGAGTTACATTTACCTCGCTTGTGATTAGTTATTATTAGACTGAGGATCTTCATGCATTTACAAAAAAATTGAGTAGATGAAATTGAAAATTGTTGACAAATTTTAGAAATTGAAAATGTCAATACGTGATTTCTGCTCTATTACAATCATTCAGGGAAGAAATAACATTCAATTTAGTTTCTATTTCTTGCAATCGATGTAGACAATTTTTATTTTCAATAGAGATTACTCTTGTTATACTTATTGATTAAAAAGTTATTGTTCAAAAAAGTGTGTAATGGCGTAGTGTTTGACGTCGGTTGCCGTGACAGCCATTTTGAAATTATCTTGAGACTTATCTCTGACGTCACAGAGTACCTTGTCTTTCCCGACCTGAACTCTCGGTTTTCCTATTTCCGGTTTTACTATACCTATGCCGGGTCTATTAGTATACAGGGTGTCCCAAAATTCGTGAAAATCCCGGAAATGGGAGGTTCCTGAGACCATTTCAAGCGACATTTTCCTGTGCAAAAATGTTATCCGCGGCTTTGTTTAGGAGTTATTAACGAAAAACACGGACCAATCAGAACGCGACCTAGACGCAAGTTGGCACAGTCGACCTATTGACAGGGCAGACTGTGCCAACTCGCGCCTACAGTCCCAGCTCACTTTATTAGACTCGCCTGAAGAATTGGTGCTTTTTGAAATCCTATACGGAATGCAACGCTGTTTTCAACCTATGGGGTAATGATGGGGTAATGATTTCGTACTACAAGGTTGCCTTATGGGTTGCCTATCCAAGTGTAAAATTTTCTTGCAAGAGCAAAAAATCCCCCTTTTACCATGGCCCGGCAACTCACCGGACATGAATCCGATTGAAAATGTCTGGGAGTGCCTGAAGAGAGAACTGGCCAATGAAAATATAACAACAAAGACCAAGTTGATAGAGAGAATAATCTATCACTGGCACCATAACGTTGCATTAAAAGAAATTGCACAAACTTGCATAGATAGCATGTCCAGAAGAGTTGCGGCTTTAAGAGCAGCTAAGGGCGGATTAACAAAATATTCGTGTTTTAAGAATTATATTGGTCTATTTGTGTTTGTATCCATTGTTTTTGTAAAATAAATATATGGAAAATTCATTGGTCATCATTAAGTGATATTTGCATAAGGCTGCTGTTCCCATTATTCATGGTAAAACTAAAAATATCATGATTATAGAGGTGAGTCTAATAAAGTGAGCAGGGACTGTAGGCCGCGCTCTGATTGGTCCGTGTTTTTCGTTAATAACTCCTAAACAAAGCCACGGACAACATTTTTGCAGAGGAAAATGTCGCTTCAATTGACATCAGGATCCTCCCATTCGCGGGTTCTGCAGGAGTTTTTGGGACACCCTGTATAAGCGATCAGTGAACAAGTGGAATAATGTCTGCCACGAACCGAGAATACGACCGGTCGTGTGCTTCGGCTACAAGAAGACGCAAGTTTACGACCTAGGTGGTAGCTGCACCAAGAGAACTGCGGAATTCTTGATCGAATTCAACGAAAAGATTAATCAGGCTTTACGAAAGCCTCTGTTATCACTGGTTTGCCGACTTGTAAACTCGCTGTAGCTCCGAATGCAATTCCCTTAACTGTTACATGTGGGGCGTGGGTGAAACAAAGGTAAATGCAAAGCGTGACAACACCAACGATAACCTAAGATCAGAAGGAGAGGAATTAGTCCATCTTGCATTCCATCCAGCTCTAATTTTCCTTACGATTTGCTTAATCATGTCCCCGTGAAAAAGCCGCAATCTACATATAGGTATCACCACCCGATATCCTTATATGAGAGGGGATCCAAGAGAAGATCATTTCTTTGTCGTTATTTTCAGC
Source organism: Lasioglossum pauxillum (assembly GCA_933228785.1). NCBI lineage: Eukaryota > Metazoa > Arthropoda > Insecta > Hymenoptera > Halictidae > Lasioglossum > Lasioglossum pauxillum. The sequence goes on from OW121706.1 coordinate 38,394,632, forward strand.
ATTAATTAAAGCCTTTTGGTTTTCTGAGTTGGATAAACTCTCTGGGACACTGACGGATAACGGATTGAACAGTGGAGCAACGTTTTGCTCACCAGAAAACTCGACTTCCTCTCAAATAGCTGAAAATAATTCGAATTAGAATCCTATTAAAAGGGGAAATCGATATAGGTGATCACGGATTTTATACCTGTGTGGTACATTTAGGTCACACAATGGAAATGTCTAAATGCAGCTATAACACGTCTAATTTTCGGTATGTAATATTTGTAGACCGTTAGTTTCCGGTAGCATCGGAGGATTAATTGATCCAGTTTCCATTGGAAAATGTCTCTATAAGTTTTTCGACTCTCCGCTTCTTTTGCATAGGAACGATTTCATTTATAATAACGCCGCGCAAGCTCGGTCACGTAGACTTTTAGCCAACGTAAAAAGCGTACGTTCGCACCTTTTATTACTGCTATTATTCATAATGCCGCCACTTTAATTACTGCGCTCTTTTTTCCGGCCGCGCGCTTAAAAAAGAAAGTTCCATAACCTCTGCCTCCGATTTAAGAAACGGGCGATGTTCTGCATAATAGTTCAAAATGACGAATGCTCCTGCACCGTCTCCGCGTTATTCTCGGCCGTAATATTTTATGCAATTCTTAGATTCCGCTTTTAATGGAATTTACGGATTCCATTACGCCCGGAGCTAATTTTACTTGTAATCTAATGATACCTATTGCTTTAAATAATGTCATCTAGTCTCGGCGCGTTTGCTCCATTTATTTCAAATGTAATAAGTTATTTTAAAAACGCAGTTTATACCACGTAACAAAAGATATACTAATGCTCTCGGCGCACTGGTTCGATTTAATTGTTGTTAACAATTATACGATCGATACAAAAAGGAACATATACCACGTAACGTTAAGTAATAATTTGAACTGAAACGTATCGGAAACAGGCAAGTACCATGAAATTTCCATGAAGGCTCTCAACACCCATTGTTATTATTGGAATATCGCAATACTTCACCAAACAACGAGCAGACCTTATGGAAATTTCACATCAATTATTCGTCTTTCACTCGCATGGAAATTATTCTCTGTATTTGTTGCTCTCGTACAGATTATCGTTCATAATTATTCGGATATCTAGCATGTTCGTGTAAAGCTTGGAATGCTATCGCAATGTAAATGTTTTCGAACGAAATGAAAATCAACTGAAGACGAGAAATTTTATCATGTTCAAACCATCGGATAAAAAAGATATGCCAACCGTTTACTTTTCCAAAGAACCACGATTTTACATGTAACAACAATTGTTGAGTTTCTCGTTCTGAACCGTTGAAAGGTAACCACCTAGCACATATTTCGCCCGTGCAAAAAAGGGGACTCAGGTGTACACATCATCCATATTCTGATATCTGTATTCTCACACGTGTCACCCACGGCAAACATAGACTGTCAGTGTTCGCATTATGTTTATGCAACAGTGTAGTCTCTTTTGATCGATCGTGTTTGACTGTCACAGTATGTCTGGCATTATCGCGTCCCCGCGTCGAAGTCGTTCTTTTTCCAGCGATATGGCACTGCGGGGCGATTTGATACCGACGAAAATCCGGAAAAAGAAACCGCACTCGATACAAACATTGCATTTTCCACACGATTGGTACCGCGAGCGATGCGATACGCGGAATCGCGCTGCACATTCTTATCTGGAAAGTTTCCCGCGTAGTCGGCAATTTACTGAGGGCCAGATACGATTCGTTCCGGATACGGGTTCATAGAACCGGCCATAAAAAAAGCTGCCTAGTCTCGGTATCAGGCTAACAAAGGTCGCCGAGGTAAACCCGAATAGGTGCAGGGTGTAAAGAAATAGTTATTTCTGTAGAAAAACCTTAACTGCCACCCTCTTCTCCTTTCAAAGACGTCGCTGGCTATAACTAGCTATTTAAGTGGACGCTTCAATATTGATATGAACATCACCCAAGTTATCCTGTTTCTAAAACCCACACATATTTACCACACGCTCTAATTATGGCTGTAACAACTGCTATGTAAGGTGAAGTGCCCTATGCCTGGACAGCATATTTTTCTATTTTAAATTTTATCAGTTTAAATAAACAAAAACAATTTCTTAAGAGTTTTAACATACAGTTCAGAATTTGTAAAGTAATTTAAAATAAAAAATCATTGTTTAGATTAATATCTTAATTGTATTAACAAGAATAATTCAAACCTATAGTTGGACATATTAAATCCAATCTGAGCTAGTACCTGGACAGAAGTAAAGCCTATATCGGGACAAGAGATTTGAGGCTTTCACGGCCCGGCATCATACAGTTATTTCTGTTGAGGTTTTCGGGTGTAAGCCGTGTCCTAAAGGAAGAGATTTCCCAACGTTTCGCAAGCATTGCAGCTAGCTTCATCAGGGGGTCGGAAGACACACTGATACTGGTGTGTGCCTGATTTGTGCTCCACTTATATAGTGGAGGTTGCTCATGTTCTGGTTCAGTGAGCACCAATCAAAGTAGACTTTTAATTGGGCGGCCGAACAATTAAAAAACTGGGAGGAGTGTGTGCCATATTGGACTCAGGTTGTAACCTGCATCCCTGTTGATGTTATTGGGGTGTTTCTTAATTTCCAATGATTCCCGGTGTTTTCTGAGAAAATATCCCTTAGTTCTGGCTAAAACTTTGGCTTCATTGAAAAGTATGGTGTGTCCTGTTGTTATCTGGTGTTCAGCCACAGCTGATTGAATGTAGCCTAACCTGGCGCATCGCTCATGTTCCTTGAGTCGAGTGTTCAAGGAACATGAGCGATGCGCCAGGTTAGGCTACATTCAATCAGCTGTGGCTGAACACCAGATAACAACAGGACACACCATACTTTTCAATGAAGCCAAAGTTTTAGCCAGAACTAAGGGATATTTTCTCAGAAAACACCGGGAATCATTGGAAATTAAGAAACACCCCAATAACATCAACAGGGATGCAGGTTACAACCTGAGTCCAATATGGCACACACTCCTCCCAGTTTTTTAATTGTTCGGCCGCCCAATTAAAAGTCTACTTTGATTGGTGCTCACTGAACCAGAACATGAGCAACCTCCACTATATAAGTGGAGCACAAATCAGGCACACACCAGTATCAGTGTGTCTTCCGACCCCCTGATGAAGCTAGCTGCAATGCTTGCGAAACGTTGGGAAATCTCTTCCTTTAGGACACGGCTTACACCCGAAAACCTCAACAGAAATAACTGTATATCGGGACAAATTCAATTTACGAGTTGATCGAGCGAACATAACCTAAAACGTTGGTTGGTGGCGCTGTTGCGCATGACGAATAGAAGATGCTTCGCGTAATATGTAGTATTCTTATCATAGATTATAGTATTGTATTACTTAACCAAATATATATTTATTTTCATTTACTGTTTTAATAAAACTTGTCATAATACAACTTTTAAGGTTAGGTAGTAATATTGATAGATTTAAGATGTAAACATAAAGTATTATTAACGTCACAACCGGAATACATTTTCTACATACGTTATTCAAGCTAATAGAAGACTAATTATACGTACATGTAGTTAAATAATTTGCAAACAATGCGTTGATTTTATTCACAAACACGTGTCCGGCTTCAGGCGTAAGCACATTGCGTATAAGTTTAGAGTGGGACAGCTACTGTCATCGCGTCCCAGTATGGAGTACTTATATTTGAGAACAGTCCTAATCTTGGACATCTAATATTTGGATTAATAATTATTATTTACGTTAAGCTTGATTGCCAATTTATTTTAAAATATCAATATTATTATGCGTGATAATTATTTTTTGTCTGAGGGCTTAAATTATATCTTTTTTTCTAACAAAAGTTCGAACTATAAATGCACATGATTCGCGTGTAAATAGACTATTTTGTATACTGTTTTCAGATGAACTTTGAATTCATTTTTAAATTTCAATTGATGTCTCAATGAAATAATATTCACACCTACTTGTAGCTAAGGCCTGAGAATATATAATATAATTATTTAATCTCTTAATTACTGATTTTACTATGAAAATTCAATTGTCCAGATTTAGGTAGCACTTTTGGACTGTCCAGACTTAGTGCACTTCACCTTATCCTGCTTCTAAAATCCACAAATATTTACCACACCCTGTAATTATGGCTGTAACAACTGCTAAGCACATACAGTGGGTGTAAAAGGAGTTCGTACGTCGTTTAAAACAGAATAACTTTGTTATGATTGTACCAAGCGACAGGAATTTTTATAATCAATTAGAATCATTGGTTTACGAAATGATATGCAAAAAAGGTTTTTCCAAAACTTATAATTTACAAGGTTACATGCAAAAGTACAAAAAGGCATTTTCTAAAACTTTTTTATTTGGACCCTTAATGAAAATTTAAAATATATGTATGGTAGATCTATGTTAGTTATACACATACTGAAAAGTTCATCGAAACATGTACGATTCTGTGGATTTTAAGCAGGAACTGATCAAAAAGTCGTGTAAAATTACGATTTTCGTCATTTTTAACCGTTTGTAAATTTTCAGCATGTGTGTAACTACCATAAATCTACAAAATATATATTTGAAATATTCTTTAAGGGCCCATATAAAAATATTTAAAAAATGCCTTTTTTATTTTTGCATGTAACCTTGTAAATTATAATTTTTAGAAAATCTTTTTTGCATATCATTTCGCAAACCAATGCTTCTACTTGATCATAAAAAATCCTGTCGCTTGGTACAATCATAAAAAAGTTACCCTATTTTAAAGGACGTACGAATACTTTCTACACCCACTGTATAAGGATTCGACTTTGTAATCTAATCGAAAAAAGATAAGTGCTTAAAATAGCGAAAACTATCAAATTCTAATATTTCAGTCATTCCTAATTGGTCTTCGCCAAATTTTGAAAATCTCCTCGCGTCATCCATAATAACAGAACAAATGGATAATGAAAAAAATGATGATTTCCGTGCAGGTTCGGTAGGAATGTGGAAAATGTTTCAAGCAAATTAAAATTAGTATTCGGCGAAGAGATAACCAAAGGGCGCGTTTACAGGAATGTAGCAGCGGCCGGTTGCTTGCGGAGAGCATGAATAGTTCGAAAATTCCGAGTTGCAATCGCCGGTAGCGATGCAGCCAATTCTCGGTTAGCACTTTACAATATTAGAGCGTGTAAGGAAGCCGCTCCGCCATTTTTCCCCCGGCAGCGTGGTGGCTCACCGAGACTCCAGACGCCACAAAGCAACTAAACACACGCGTTCAGCCAAACAACCCAGAACGGATGTGCATCGCGGCGAACAAGCTAATGCAAACACCGCGTCCTTCGAAACGCGACGAACGCCGCGCAGCACCGCGTTCTCTCGCTGCCTACCATACTTCTCCGGTTATTTTTCCGGGGCGAGTTGCGAAAGCAACGCTCACGCCATGTATACCCGACACCTACGTACAAGGTGTTTCACTTAACGAGAAGTCTCGAAATATCTGCATTGCTTTCCTGTCGCGAGCAACAATCTTTCTAATGAAATTGCTTCCGCCAGAAACTGTTGCGTCGGCCGAGCCAAACCGAATATTCACATTTATCTTGCTGTTAAAGCAAACTATTTCTACATGTATTCATTTCATCTCAATACGAAAGTGTCCACAATCAAGAACGATGCTCTGTGATTCTTAATAACAGAAGGACAATGTTTAAAGACATAGTCGGGGTACATTAAGTAACAAAATTAGTCGCAGCCGCTTTTCTGCCGGCGGACACATCTTAATAAAACTTGCTGCGAGGCTTAATGATAATCTAAAGCTTTTAATAGCTAAGCTTGTTTGTTTAAGCACATTACCCGCCGTGCACTTCGCAACGCGAGGTTCCTCTTTAACCTTTTGTGCCCCTGTCCAGAGGAGCTGAAATATTTTTCCAGCTCGTTTCTACACCGCGTGTTCGCTGATTAGATTTAACTTTGAGGCGTAGCTTTAACCTCGTAACTTCGTTTGCAGTCCATTAAAACGCTGGATTTATTGAATTTATAGCGAATAAAATGTTTCTTCCTGAAATTGAAAGTAAAGTAGCTCCAGCTGGTCGGACCACGAAAGGCGGAAAACGAAGACGCGTAGGATGTGTGCGGAATTTAAATTGGATTCGCGAGGTTCTTAGGTGAACGGCGAATTGTTTGTCGGGCGCGGCTAATGATAAAGGAGGAGCATCCTATTTTCGACGAGCGGCAATAAAAATTGTGCGAGTCTAAGACATTCTCTGGCAAGAGCAATGGAGACACTCGAGGCAGTCCAGTTAAGTGAAACGCCCTGTACATATAGCAGCCGGCTGCTGGGAAGGAAGAAATACGTAACGACGGTATATTTCAAAAGCTACTAAGTCGGGGAAAGGAAAGATATTGGACCAGTTCATAATTTATTACCGCCACAAGCAAACCTCCGCTCTTACCAGGCCCGGAGACCTTTCGACGGAAGCGACGCGCGACCGGAGGCACAAAGACAGTTTGAATGTGACGCATAGATATATGAAACGATTATATTCGCCGAAAGGTAATGCCTCGCGGAAGACTTATAAGAGCAAACGACCGCCTCGAAAGTGTTTTTCCACCGGATTTTCCCCGGCGAGTGTTCAGAGGAACGCCAGGATTTTCTAAAAAAAACAACGCACCCGGTCCTTCCGATGAAGTCTGCGCAACCTCATAAACCCTTTTCTCTCCTTCCGCTACTACGGATTACAGCGAAAATAAAACCTCTTATTCTCCGATTGGATAGCAACGGCCTCGTGACCGTATTCCATGCCTTCTGTTGAAAACATGCTTAACAATTTTAGTTTTCAACGGTATGTTCTTTCTTCAGTGTTGTTTTTATGCTGAACAGTATGAAAATGTTAGGTTTACAGGCAAGATTCAGAAAACTGATGTTACAGCATCTTTTCTTTCCTCTACTAATGTTTTCAGTCAATTAAAAATACGCTGGAACATTATTGCCTCAGAATATTCTTAAATGAAAACTTTAATGCTGTTGTATGACCAACTACTATTTACTTTATGATAAATAGTGACTAAGAACCTCGACCGGTCACTAGCCTTAATCACACAGAAATCAGCACTATGACACATCATTGTAGTCATCTACCTCTCCCTTTAAGGGACTTCTATTTAAGTAATTTAAAAAATACCACGTTTTTAAAACGGACTAAAAAGTATAAAATAAGATTTTTAAACGGACTAAAAAGTATAAAATAATTTTTTCTAGCCCCATACAGATTCCTAACCCCGTACAGATGGTCCTGAAAATTTGTGATTGTGAATTTTGAATAGCTATGAAAATACTTGTAAGATTTAAAACGAAAAACGTGGAGCGCAAGATAATATATAGTAAGGAGTGTAGAAAGTAGCTGCCGCTGAGGAAACTCGCAAAAAAAAGTTCATATCATTTGCAGTGCAATAAAATTGTTAGTGATTTAGGTATTCATGCATCAATTATCTATTGCATGCGCCCCACGTTTTTCGTTTTAAATCTTACAGTATTTTCATAGCTATTAAAAATTCACAATCACAAATTTTCAGGACTATCTGTACGGGGTTAGGAATCTGTATGGGGCTAGAAAAAATTATTTTATACTTTTTAGTCCGTTTTTAAACGTGGCGTTTTTTAAAATTTTATTTTATACTTTTTAGTCCGTTTTAAAAACGTGGTATTTTTTAAAAATTTATTTTTGTTTAAATAATTATTTTCTGCTTTTTAGCCTTGTATGTGTGAAATTTTACAATCGATTTTGAACATTTTGATGAGATTATAACAGAGACATGTAGTAAATTTCAGACGGTATTGCGACGCGTCATATCGAAAACGAACGCCGTGGTAAAATGTCAAAGATAAAGGTTCGACGGAGAATTTCGGTATAACTGTTCTTTCGCTTGGTAAACAAACATTATACTATAATAATACGTAGTAACTTTGTAAACACCGCACGGAGCTCGAACGCACACTGACGCACACTGAGCTCCTTCGGTGCGAAGCGGGTCAGTGGAGTGGGGATGAGTCAGAGTGGGAACACGTAGTAGAGTGGGGACGCTGAACGCGGAGACGTACTACGTCACGCGGCGGGGGGTGCAAAGGTTCAAATTATTAATAATTTATATCTCCTGAACGCATAGGCTTTTTAAAAAAAATTTTTAAATATTGCATTGTCATCCAGTTCTGAGCTATGTTTAAAATTTCAAGTCTCTAGCTCATCTGGAAGTTAGTTTAAAATCAATTGCAAAATTTGTACCGAACAGACAAACAGACAGACAAGAAAGCGAGCTAATAAAAACGTGGTAAAAAAGACTGAATCTGGCTCTTTTCTGTCTATCCCAAGTTGTCAGACTTCCGACGAATCATAACGAATGTAACTCGCTTCTCGTACTTTGTGACCGGAGTTATAGTTGAGGAGTTTTATTAATAAACTGGTGTCTTGTTATCATAAAGCTACAACGTTTATTAACCTTCATCCGGAATACAACAATGCAAATTGCAAGTAATTAATTATATTCCATGGCAGTGATCGCGAAAGAAGAAATTAGGAACCAGTCATTTCGACAGGATGAATCGTTTCTATAAAATTTCGAAAAGCACAGGCACATGAAAATAATTCCCAACATAATTGACGTTCGTAAAATTGCATCACCAATCAATGAGACGCTCAAGCACTTTTCTGTTCGATTGAAATTTTATCATGAAATTCGTGCGAAGCTTTTAGGTAAAAATAACCGATAAATCGACACTTATGGACGACCGTACTTATTCGATCGTTGAAACGAACATTTTTCTGAGGCCAGGATGTTTGATAATGAAAAAATTGGAATGCGATTAGCAAACGAAACTATCTGCGAAATTACGCTAAACCTTTCGCGTAATTGTCCGTCGGATCATAATTGTCACCGATAATCCGTTCACACGCATCTGCATTAAATTCACGCAATTATGCCGAATAGAAATTAATGGTCATGCGCAAATTGGATGTTAATTAACGAATATTATAAAGGCCACGCGGAAATTTCGGTCACTTTGATGCGATTACGATGTGCCACTGACATATAACATTAGGGTCGAAAGAAATTAATACTGAATGAAATTAAACGAGAAATCATAGACAATATTATATCTCTGTACGTTGTAGTATCAACTCATTATTTTAATATCACAAAGTAAAGGCTTGAAAAAATACATCGTGAGTAAATAACAGACTTTAAACGCTTGAAAAATTTGCAGCAGAAAATCCATAGTTCGAGCGCTTATTATAGCTATTCGTATCGCTGAAACGGGATAATTATCGGCAAGAGTCGAGGGTTTTTGCGACTCTAAAACTCTCAATCTGTAGCCATTCTCTTTCATCGTTGGGGATCGTATTTAGCCGGGATTAAGGGTAGTCGCGAATGCTTTTAACGGCCGCGTTTAGGGTAAAAAACGCACGCGGAAGGCTTAAAAGTTAAACGTATAGACTCCGGGCGGTCTCTCGACGCTTTAGGAAGAAATATAAAGCGGGTCGGTAGTGTTTGTTTTAATCTGCGGAAGCTTACATTTTTCCAGTGGATCTGTATCAAAGCGTACGCGCGTAAGAGAACTTATCGTTGAAATATTGGTAAGTACTCATTGAACCATATGTCGCGTGCGTGTGTTCGTGAAGTTTGCTTCCGTGCTCGGAGAAATGGATAATTTTCTTTCGCGATTAATAATATCGATAGCTTTTACGGCGAAATAATTCGCCTAAACAAAATCTGAACGTAGAGCTTCGAATCAATAACTCCTGTTTATCTAGTCAAGAAATATTGCAGTTCGTATTGGATATCTATTTCATACTTGTGAAGTATCATATTTTAGGTACAGCGACCCGAATGGTGATATTAAAAATATTTAAGAAAACGAAAAGGTTTTTGAGAAATTAAAATTTCCGATCAATTGCAAGTTTTTCAAAATCTCTGTGATTAACAATATCGATAACTTTTACGGCGAAATAATTCGCCTAAACAAAATCTGAACGCAGAGCTTTGAATTAATAAAATTTATTTCATACTTGTTTTTAAAATAAGTTTCTAAGAAATTAAAAATTCCGAACAATTGCAACTTTTTCAAAATCTCTGTGATTAAGAATATCGATAACTTTTACGGCGAAATAATTCGCCTAAACAAAATCTGAACGTAGAGCTTCGAATCAATAACTCTTGTTTATCTAGTCAAGAAATATTGCAGTTCGTATTGAATATCTATTTCATACTTGTGAAGTATAATATTTTAGGTACAGCGACTCGCATGGTGATATTCAAAAAATTTAAGAAAACGAAAAGGTTTTCGAGAAATTAAAAATTATGGCCAATTGCAACTTATTCAAAATCTCTGTGATTAACAATATCGATAACTTTTACGACGAAATAATTCGCCTAAACAAAATCTGAACGCAGAGCTTTGAATTAATAAAATTTATTTCATACTTGTTTTTAAAATAAGTTTCTAAGAAATTAAAAATTCCGAACAATTGCAACTTTTTCAAAATCTCTGTGATTAAGAATATCGATAACTTTTACGACGAAATAATCGCCTAAACAAAATCTGAACGTAGAGCTTCGAATCAATAACTCTTGTTTATCTAGTCAAGAAATATTGCAGTTCGTATTGAATATCTATTTCATACTTGTGAAGTATAATATTTTAGGTACAGCGACTCGCATGGTGATATTCAAAAAATTTAAGAAAACGAAAAGGTTTTCGAGAAATTAAAAATTATGGCCAATTGCAACTTATTCAAAATCTCTGTGATTAACAATATCGATAACTTTTACGACGAAATAATTCGCCTAAACAAAATCTGAACGCAGAGCTTTGAATTAATAAAATTTATTTCATACTTGTTTTTAAAATAAGTTTCTAAGAAATTAAAAATTCCGAACAATTGCAACTTTTTCAAAATCTCTGTGATTAAGAATATCGATAACTTTTACGACGAAATAATCGCCTAAACAAAATCTGAACGTAGAGCTTCGAATCAATAACTCTTGTTTATCTAGTCAAGAAATATTGCAGTTCGTATTGAATATCTATTTCATACTTGTGAAGTATAATATTTTAGGTACAGCGACTCGCATGGTGATATTCAAAAAATTTAAGAAAACGAAAAGGTTTTCGAGAAATTAAAAATTACGGCCAATTGCAACTTTTTCAAAATCTCTGTGATTAACAATATCGATAACTTTTACGACGAAATAATCGCCTAAACAAAATCTGAACGCAGAGCTTTGAATTAATAAAATTTATTTCATACTTGTTTTTAAAATAAGTTTCTAAGAAATTAAAAATTCCGAACAATTGCAACTTTTTCAAAATCTCTGTGATTAACAATATCGATAACTTTTACGACGAAATAATCGAGTAAACAAAATCTGAACGGAGAGCTTCGAATTAATAAAATTTGTTTTATACTTGTAAAGAATAAAAAAGTTTTTTTAAAATAAGTTTCTAAGAAATTAAAAATTCCGGCCAATTTCAACTTTTCCAAAATGTATATTTATACTGTTCGTTTGCTAAATGTTACAAAGAGGTCGTCGTTGAAGAATAACGAAGCGAGAGAAAACAATAGCCACATGCGAGTTGAGCGGTTTGGAAGAAGACTAGCGTATGGTCACGCGTGCGGTTTCTGTTAAGGTCACCACAACCACATGCTTAACAGATGTTGTACGGTTCCTGGGATTTCTTTGCGGAATTACAGTGCTGCCGGTTTGAAACGGTCCGTGGCAACCAAAGGAATGCCCCAAAGGAATCAAATTCATATAAACCCTCGCACAATCGATCGGTCTCGCAATGAAAACCGATTGGCTTGTACCAACAGGCCGCTCAACATTCAGCAATACGGCCGCAAACGTGATCATTATACTTGGATCTCCATAGGCAATATATATTGACCAATTACAAGCACCAGAAATTAATTGAAAATGTACACGTTCTCTTTTATCAATCTCAATAAAACTCTTTGTGATGATGATTTCATTTTGATCTTATAATCGAAGCCTGTAATTAAATGAATGAGTGGGGTCATTGAGGGGCAGGAATCGAGATAATTCGGTTAATATAGAAATTATAAATGGCCACCATCCGCGCTGACGATCCGAATATCAAAGCCATTGAAAAGACACATGGCCGAGGAAATACGTGTTTCATTGGATGGTTTAATAAACGAAAACGATCCATTCGGCGACCGAACTGATCGGGTGCAACTTCAATTTTGAATTTCAATCACTACCGGGCGTCGTTTTGAATGGCCGTGTCTCGTCAAATAAATTTACAATGAGCACTCCGGGAACAGGGGGCAAATCGTTCTCGACGCTTGTTGACCGAATAACGAGATCTTTGTCGATTTCGAAAAAGCGTGTTCACATAATCCGCCATCGGATTATGACCAAGCAAAAAAATACCACCGGCAGATCCCAATACCCTGGCTTAATATCGCAATATGTTTTTTGTTCGTATGCACGCGCGGCCCTCGTTGACATGTTAGATTCGGTTGCAGTCGCAGCCGCAGATAGTTAGCTTGCTTTTACGCTCTATTTGAGAATGATTCTCAATCTTGCACCACATGGATTCTCCTTCTTCTCTCTTTGTTGAAACAATGTCTCTATCCGAGGGAGTGGCATATCTATCGATGTTTGTCCGTCGACGTCAGCGCTCGCTTATGGGAGCGATTCTGGGAGGAGCTGATAGGTATAGTCTCCAGGCGAATCCTGAAGCAAGAATAAAGCCGAAAGTGAACGCAGAAAAATATTAACCCTTTGCACTCGGAGCTATTTTAAATAGAAAATTCAACATTTTTTCCGAGTTAGAATATATCCATTCGCTATGATTTTTAAAATTGTATGGATATAAAATTGGTACAGTACCTCGTTCAGTACCTAAATGTTTAGTAATTGATTGGATACCGAATACAGAGCCACCATTCGAGTGCTAAGTTTTATTATTTATTAGTAGACTGCGGATCTTTATGCAAAATAAAAATTGTATGCATCGATTGCAAGAAATAGAAACTAAATTGATTGTTATTTATTTTTAAGGGAGTAGACTCGTTTTCAGGATTGCAAGGCTGCGAGGTTCGCTTCTCATTTCTCGATAATACAAACACGGGGTTTTTCACTAGTCAAAAGCGCTAGATAAAAGATCGATTTAGGGCGCTATCTGCCTCAAAAGTCCTATTTTTTCGTTTAGGAGGCGGAATTTGCATTAGTCGGCAGCAGTTGTATGCTTCCGAGTAGTGCAAGTTACATAGATATACAGTTCTAAAGAAGACGATAACTTTTTTAATATTGTACTATACGATTTGAACTTTTTTGGGAAGCTAGAGCAATTAGTTTACTAAAGGATGTGAAAAGAAATTTTTTCAAAAATTGCAATTGATCGGAATTGTTGAAAAAATACTAAAAGTTGAATTTTTAACTTTTTTATGTAGGCCTATATTGAAAATTTAAAAAATACGTTTTGTAGATCTGTGCCAATTAAACATATTCTGAAAGTTTCGTGAAAATCGGTCGACGTTGCAATGAGCTGCAAACGTTGAAAGATGGTAAAAATTGCGTTTTCAAGATTTTCGGCAATAAATCGTGAAAATCTGCAATTTTTACCATCTTTCAACGTTTGTAGCTCATTGCAACATCGACCGATTTTCACGAAACTTTCAGAATATGTTTAATTGGCACAGATCTACAAAACGTATTTTTTAAATTTTCAATATAGGCCCACATAAAAAAGTTAAAAATTCAACTTTTAGTATTTTTTCAACAATTCCGATCAATTGCAATTTTTGAGAAAATTTCTTTTCACATCCTTTAGTAAACTAATTGCACTAGCTTCCCAAAAAAGTTCAAATCGTATAGTACAATATTAAAAAAGTTATCGTCTTCTTTAGAGCGGTTTTAAACTTTTGTCCGCTACTGTATATCTAATATATAGATAGCGCCCTAGATCGATCTTCTATCTAGCGTTTTTGACTACTGAATAACCCCGTGTTTCTATTATCGAGAAATGAGAAGGCGAATCCCGCAACCTTGCAATCCTGGAAAAAGGAGTCTACCCCCTTAATGATTTTAAGAGAGGAGAAATGATATATTGACATTCTCAATTTTGAAAATTTTTCAACAATTTTGAATTTTATCTACTCAATTTTACTATAAATGCATAAAGATCCGCAGTATAATTATTAGGTACAATAGTTTATTGATGACTGTTTCACAAATCCAAACTGTTCCATTTCGAAATCCTCGGAACATCCTGACAGCGGAGGTTGGTCGTTCATCGCGTCATTTCCGTAGCGTTTTTAATGAGGTAGAGCGATCGTTGGAAATAGCGGTAAAGCCTGAAAGTGGTTCGAAAGGTGAATATTCGCCTCGTCAAAAACAAAGGACAACGCCAGTCCGGGGCTGGAAGTGTTCGGTGCCGCGGAGACAATTAAAAGTTAATAGCTTAATAACAAGTCCCGTGGGAATGTAAGCAATTCGAATGGAACGATCGCCGAAAGGAGGAACCGCAACAGGACAAGTAACCCGGGGATTGGTTCGTTTCGCATATCGGTGAACATGTTTCTATTAACATGCGGACGTGGAGGTAAAACCGAGCTAATTTCGAACCGAAACTTGAAATTGGATTTTCATCCTGTTGAACGGGTGCGGGGCAGGTGGTGCGCTTATAGCTGAAAGAATGCTATCGTCACCTCGTTACCGTTGATTTACTCTTAATTCGAAAGACCCGCTGGAATTTTTCACCGATTTATACCAGCCGTTTGCTGAAATGGAACAGTGTGAGAAATTGCTGCCTCTGTATGCCACTCTTTCTTTCAGCTTATGTTTGTCTTCACTTCACTTAAACCTCACGCTTCACTGTTTCGCAGTACACACGAAAGTCGATGGGAACACTAATCAGAGTTCAAGCTGAGTTCAACTTTAATCCACTTTCGTTAGGTTTGCAGCCGTGGAAACGCTGTCATCTACTTGGGACTCGTACTTAGTATTAAGAGTGAAACCTTTCGCGTCCGATAATCGGTTGTTTGTCGTCAATATATTTGATTTTATTCATTTAAATTGTATAATAAATATATATATTGCACACGCTTTTTTTGCAGTCTCAATTAGAAATTTTTTTTAGCTGGCAGATTGATAATCGATCATAGGCGTCACGGCTGGTGTGAAACTTTTTTCAAAGTGTTAACGGATCATGCGTCATATATGAAAACTTTTCTAAAATGTCGATCGATCACAGATCGTGCGGTGTCCAGTCGTTTTTTAATCGATCGGTTTGTCTTTAATAACCTGTCAATACTTTGCATAGAAGTTAGTTTTACCGCGAAGCGATGCGGACTATGGACGGAGACCGTTTCGAAGAAACTGTTACTGCGAGAAAATATTAATTATCAGATAATGTCATTCTCATAACAGCCGGAAATACTTAAGTAAAATTTCAACCGATACTTTTTAGTGCACTTACACCTTTAAGCCCGTTTCATTAAAGGACAACTCGACGAGGCGACGAGGATCACTTCCAGTTTATAATATTTTATGCACCGGGGGAATCTTGTTAAAACCTTATCAGCTTTACCTAATACTTCGCTTAATACACATAATGATCGATCGAAGTAGTTATTTCTCTCGGAGCATAACTACTTCAGCTCGAACGTCACCCGACCTTTCAATTTTCAATATTTTAACGGCGCGACACGGAAGTTCGATCGTGACGTTGGATTTACAACTTTTGCAAATTACCTTTCGAAGAGTCGAATTACAAATTTCACTCTTCTATGAAACTTTTTATATTCCACTGCTTTCCGAACTAGACTCAGTCGTCCTCTAGAACCTTGATCAACCTCCAGAATGAATTATTATTTACCACATTCGTCCTCTAGGACCTTGATGAACCTTAAGAATTAATTATTATTTACCTCATTCGTCCTCTTGGACTTTCATGAACCTCAAGAATTAATTATTATTTACCTCATTCGTCTTCTAGGACCTTGATGAAGCTCTAGAATCTATTACTATTTACCTCATTCGTTCTCTAGGACCTTGATGAACCTCAAGAATTAATTATTATTTACCACATTCGTCCTCTAGGACCATGATGAATTTTAAGAATTTATTTTTATTTACCTCATTCGTCCTCCAGGACTTTCATGAACCTCTGGAATTAATTATTATTTACCTCGTTCGTCCTCTAGGACTTTCATGAACCTCAAGAATGAATTATTATTTACCCCATTCGTCCTCTAGGACCTTCAAGAATTTTAAGAATTAATTATTATTTACCCCATTCGTCCTCTAGGACCTTGATGAACCTCAAGAATTAATTACTATTTACCTTATTTGTCCTCTAGAATCTTGATAAACCTCAAGAATGAATTATTATTTACCTCATTCGTCCTCTAGGACCTTGATGAACCTCAAGAATTAATTATTTACCTCATTCGTCCTCTAGGACCTTGATGAACCTTAAGCATTAATTTTTATTTACCTTATTCGTCCTCTAGGACCTTGAAGAATTTTAAGAATTAATTATTATTTACCCCATTAATCCTCTAGGACCTTGATGAAGCTCTAGAATCTATTGCTATTTACCTCACTCGTTCTCTAGAACCTTGACGAACCTCAATAATTGATTATTAATTACCTCATTCGTCCTCTAGGACCTTGATGAACCTTAAGCATTAATTTTTATTTACCTCGTTCGTCCTCTAGGACTTTCATGAACCTCAAGAATTAATTATTATTTACCCCATTCGTCCTCTAGGACCTTGAAGAATTTTAAGAATTAATTATTATTTACCCCATTCGTCCTCTAGGACCTTGATGAACCTCAAGAATTAATTACTATTTACCTTATTTGTCCTCTAGAATCTTGATGAACCTCAATAATTAATTATTATTTACCTCATTCGTCCTCTAGGACCTTGATGAACCTTAAGCATTAATTTTTATTTACCTCATTCGTCCTCTAGGACTTTCATGAACCTCAAGAATTAATTATTATTTACCCCGTTCGTCCTCTAGGACTTTCATGAACCTCAAGAATGAATTATTATTTACCCCATTCGTCCTCTAGGACCTTGAAGAATTTTAAGAATTAATTATTATTTACCCCATTCGTCCACTAGGACCTTGATGAACCTCAAGAATTAATTACTATTTACCTTATTTGTCCCCTAGAATCTTGATAAACCTCAAGAATGAATTATTATTTACCTCATTCGTCCTCTAGGACCTTGATGAACCTCAAGAATTAATTATTTACTCATTCCTTGATGAACCTTAAGCATTAATTTTTATTTACCTCATTCGTCCTCTAGGACTTTCATGAACCTCAAGAATTAATTATTATTTACCCCGTTCGTCCTCTAGGACTTTCATGAACCTCAAGAATGAATTATTATTTACCCCATTCGTCCTCTAGGACCTTGATGAACCTTAAGCATTAATTTTTATTTACCTTATTCGTCCTCTAGGACCTTGAAGAATTTTAAGAATTAATTATTATTTACCCCATTAATCCTCTAGGACCTTGATGAAGCTCTAGAATCTATTGCTATTTACCTCACTCGTTCTCTAGAACCTTGACGAACCTCAATAATTGATTATTAATTACCTCATTCGTCCTCTAGGACCTTGATGAACCTTAAGCATTAATTTTTATTTACCTCATTCGTCCTCTAGGACTTTCATGAACCTCAAGAATTAATTATTATTTACCTCGTTCGTCCTCTAGGACTTTCATGAACCTCAAGAATGAATTATTATTTACCCCATTCGTCCTCTAGGACCTTGAAGAATTTTAAGAATTAATTATTATTTACCCCATTCGTCCTCTAGGACCTTGATGAACCTCAAGAATTAATTACTATTTACCTTATTTGTCCTCTAGAATCTTGATGAACCTCAATAATTAATTATTATTTACCTCATTCGTCCTCTAGGACCTTGATGAACCTTAAGCATTAATTTTTATTTACCTCATTCGTCCTCTAGGACTTTCATGAACCTCAAGAATTAATTATTATTTACCTCGTTCGTCCTCTAGGACTTTCATGAACCTCAAGAATGAATTATTATTTACCCCATTCGTCCTCTAGGACCTTGAAGAATTTTAAGAATTAATTATTATTTACCCCATTCGTCCTCTAGGACCTTGATGAACCTCAAGAATTAATTACTATTTACCTTATTTGTCCTCTAGAATCTTGATGAACCTCAATAATTAATTATTATTTACCTCATTCGTCCTCTAGGACCTTGATGAACCTTAAGCATTAATTTTTATTTACCTCATTCGTCCTCTAGGACTTTCATGAACCTCAAGAATTAATTATTATTTACCTCGTTCGTCCTCTAGGACTTTCATGAACCTCAAGAATGAATTATTATTTACCCCATTCGTCCTCTAGGACCTTGAAGAATTTTAAGAATTAATTATTATTTACCCCATTCGTCCTCTAGGACCTTGATGAACCTCAAGAATTAATTACTATTTACCTTATTTGTCCTCTAGAATCTTGATGAACCTCAATAATTAATTATTATTTACCTCATTCGTCCTCTAGGACCTTGATGAACCTTAAGCATTAATTTTTATTTACCTCATTCGTCCTCTAGGACTTTCATGAACCTCAAGAATTAATTATTATTTACCTCGTTCGTCCTCTAGGACTTTCATGAACCTCAAGAATGAATTATTATTTACCCCATTCGTCCTCTAGGACCTTGAAGAATTTTAAGAATTAATTATTATTTACCCCATTCGTCCTCTAGGACCTTGATGAACCTCAAGAATTAATTACTATTTACCTTATTTGTCCTCTAGAATCTTGATGAACCTCAATAATTAATTATTATTTACCTCATTCGTCCTCTAGGACCTTGATGAACCTTAAGCATTAATTTTTATTTACCTCATTCGTCCTCTAGGACTTTCATGAACCTCAAGAATTAATTATTATTTACCTCGTTCGTCCTCTAGGACTTTCATGAACCTCAAGAATGAATTATTATTTACCCCATTCGTCCTCTAGGACCTTGAAGAATTTTAAGAATTAATTATTATTTACCCCATTCGTCCTCTAGGACCTTGATGAACCTCAAGAATTAATTACTATTTACCTTATTTGTCCTCTAGAATCTTGATAAACCTCAAGAATGAATTATTATTTACCTCATTCGTCCTCTAGGACCTTGATGAACCTCAAGAATTAATTATTTACCTCATTCGTCCTCTAGGACCTTGATGAACCTTAAGCATTAATTTTTATTTACCTTATTCGTCCTCTAGGACCTTGAAGAATTTTAAGAATTAATTATTATTTACCCCATTAATCCTCTAGGACCTTGATGAAGCTCTAGAATCTATTGCTATTTACCTCACTCGTTCTCTAGAACCTTGACGAACCTCAATAATTGATTATTAATTACCTCATTCGTCCTCTAGGACCTTGATGAACCTTAAGCATTAATTTTTATTTACCTCGTTCGTCCTCTAGGACTTTCATGAACCTCAAGAATTAATTATTATTTACCCCATTCGTCCTCTAGGACCTTGAAGAATTTTAAGAATTAATTATTATTTACCCCATTCGTCCTCTAGGACCTTGATGAACCTCAAGAATTAATTACTATTTACCTTATTTATCCTCTAGAATCTTGATGAACCTCAAGAATGAATTATTATTTACCTCATTCGTCCTCTAGGACCTTGATGAACCTCAAGAATTAATTATTTACCTCATTCGTCCTCTAGGACCTTGATGAACTTTAAGCATTAATTTTTATTTACCTTATTCGTCCTCTAGGACCTTTAAGAATTTTAAGAATTAATTATTATTTACCCCATTAATCCTCTAGGACCTTGATGAAGCTCTAGAATCTATTACTATTTACCTCACTCGTTCTCTAGGACCTTGACGAACCTCAAGAATTAATTACTATTTACCTTATTCGTCCTCTAGAAACTTGATGCACATTGGTGTTTACATTCTTACTTCTAACATGCACTATACCACTTTTCAAAATGTCGGCTAACCTTGAGTTTCCACCAAAGTGTTGAATTACGTGGTTGATCATGCGCTCGCATGTTCAATGTTCAATAAAATACACGGAGAGTGTGCGGATCGAGCGGTGTCCGGAACGACCTTTATCGTGTTCGACAAGCCCCGACACGGTGTACTTGTAATCAGAACAAAAGAGGAAGTTTGCGGGAGTAGTCTCAAAGAGGGTAGCCCGGGTGATTCGGTCAAAAAGCGTGTGTAACCAGCAGAAAATCCCGTGGTCGTTCTTTAGTCAGGCGGGTAGGAGGATACGGGGGGTGGGAGGAAGAGTATGGATAACCAAGAGAGAAGGAGAGAAGAGGGAAGTCGGGGTGTATAAACGAACCCGGGCCGGCATCGGGTTTTCCGTTCCGTGGTTCCTGGTTAGGAGTCACTTTAATAGGGGCCACGTATTTCGAGGCACCTAGTGAAATTCGAGATCCTGGCCTGGCACAGAGAACATTCTTTCCCCCTTCCAACAGCTTCAGCCTGTCGGTTGCACCCCTCTGTGCCAGGGGAGGGTGTTTCCGTGGCGGTGGTGGTGGTTCCGTGTTCTGGACAAAGAGTGTGTAGTGTGTACACGCGAAAGGTTTCGCGAAGGTGAAAAGGGGCCAAAAGGCTTAGACGACGGGTCGGCACGAAGCGACACTCGCGTTAACACGTGCCAGAGGCCCGCACAGATTTCCAAGACGCCCGTGCCACGCCGCGCCGTTGCGTTAGGGCTTCGTCCCCTCTCGAGTTACCAGATTAAAATGATTGGCCCGGATATATGGTACACGCGGTAAGAGGATTTACGGATCATTCTGTTGAATAAACTTCAGGCCAGAAACCTCTGACGGTAAACACGATCAGCCCGAGTGTTACACCGAACGACGAAACGTCTCTCTTCCTTTACCTTTCCTTTTCCTCCACACCTTGATTCCTTTCACGCCCTTCATCCCACGTTGACAACGATCGCAGCCCAGGACTTCCGGTGAACAGGCCACGGAAGTTCTACGACTAGATTCCGGATTTTATCCATTTACGACGAAAATGTACACGTACGATTTAAAGCAGTGGACACGTTAACAATATTTAAGGACATCAATGTATTAGTTTCATTTTTATTTGGCTCCTGTGTCCTGCAATCAATGCGAACATTTTTTATTTTGCAGTCTATCTATGACACTACGATTCACGAAGAAGTGTCAATGTATTTTATGCAGCCTCCTTGAGAATATTCTTTGAAAATCATTTTCGTCTTTAGATTTTGTGAATAGTCTTATGTGCCGACATCCGTCGCGAACTTAATATCCCCGTTAGATATCGGACACGTCGTTTCCGAGCATGTTAATCCGGATGATTCGCGTGCGGTCTACCCCGCAACCCCCACTCGGGAATTAATCGGCGCGTAATGTCCCGTTAATTACTGTCGAGCCTGGGAGGATTGTTCATTTTGACGGGAACTAGCGCGGGAATGGCGCGCAGAGCTTTTACCATGCGCCTCTATACCCGTGACACCGTGCCGGATGTGTTATACTGTTTTTGGTAATGAGTGGCTGGAATTCGGTCGACGAACATCGATGTTTTGTTAGGAACGTTCTGCTTCGACGCAGACCTTTCTCAGATGTTGAAGACTTCAGATGCAGGATGTAGGGACTGACCGCGTACTTTATTTACATGTAATACTTTAACCCTTTGCACTCGGAGCTATTCTAACTCGAAAATGAAACATATCTTTCGACCCAGAATAATTCCGATCTATATCATTTTTTTCATTTTATGGATATGAAATTGATATGACACGTCATACAATACTTAAATGTTTAGTAATTGATTAGCCATCAAGATATTTAATACTCTAAACAATATTTTAAATAATGGTATCGCAATTTCTGGTGGTGACTCTGACTCACCACTCGAATGCTAAGGGTTAAAATGGTAAAAATTAGTACTTCAGGCACGAGATTGACACAATAGCGAGCAGCAATTCACCGATACATGTTCCCCAGCAGATTTCTTCAACAAACCGAATATTATATGCGTGAAAATCGAGTCGCGCTTGTGTGTATATACGATGCCTGCTGGGAATATCGTATCTTCCTTTCGAATCGTATTACGGATCTCTCTGAAAACACGATTTTCCCGGTCCCAGATATTCCCGAAGTAAACGGAAAACTATCAACAGGAACGATTTCACGTGCAATCGCTTGTTTATGACGTCACTTAGGCGCGGTACCGTTTCCCCTGTCTCGGGCTGCACCTACATTTTCTGGATTACTACCTGCTAATGGATGATCTTTATTTGATCCCTCGGTGAAATACACAATACTTAATACTACATTAATAAATTATTGTGATCAAGCTCTTTTTAGATCCACTGTATAACTATGTAAGGTGAAGTGCCATATGCCTGGACAGCATGTTTTTCTATTTTAAATTTTATCACTTTAAATAAACAAAAACAATTTCTTAAGAGTTTTAACATACAGTTCAGAGTTTGTAAAGTAATTTGAAATAAAAAAATCATTGTTTAGGTTAATATCTTAATTGTATTAACAAGAATAATTCAAGCCTATAGTTGGACGTATTAAATCCAATCTAAGCTAGTACCTGGACAGAAGTAAAGCCTATATCGGGACAAATTCAATTTACGAGTTGATCGAGCGAACATAACCTAAAACGTTGGTTGGTGGCGCTGTTGCGCATGACGAATAGAAGATGCTTCGCGTAATATGTAGTATTCTTATCATAGATTATAGTATTGTATTATTTAACCAAATATATATTTATTTCCATTTACTGTTTTAATAAAACTTGTCACAATACAACTTTTAAGGTTAGGTAGTAATACTGATAGATTTAAGATGTAAACATGAAGTATTATTAACGTCACAACCGGAATACATTTTCTACATACGTTATTCAAGCTAATAGAAGACTAATTATACGTACATGTAGTTAAATAATTTGCAAACAATGCGTTGATTTTATTCACAAACACGTGTCCGGCTTCAGGCGTAAGCACATTGCGTGTAAGCTTAGAGTGGAACAGCTACTTTCATCGCGTCCCAGTATGGAGTACTTATATTTGAAAACAGTCCTAATCTTGGACATCTAATATTTGGATTAATAATTATTATTAACGTTAAGTTTGATTGCCAATTTATTTTAAAATATCAATATTATTATGCGTGGTAATTATTTTTTGTCTGAGGGCTTAAATTATATCTTTTTTTCTAACAAAAGTTCGAACTATAAATGCACATGATTCACATGTAAATAGACTATTTTGTATACTGTTTTCAGATGAACTTTGAATTCATTTTTAAATTTCATTTTTAAATTTTTAAGGCCTCAGAATATATAATATAATTATTTAATCTCTTAATTGCTGATTTTACTATGAAAATTCAGTTGTCCAGATTTAGGTATCACTTTTGGACTGTCCAGACTTAGGGCACTTCACCTTATATGATAACTTGCACATTTAAACATCATAGATTTCATTCCACATTTTATTGCGTGATTATGTGTATTATAATTAACAGGCAAATAACTTTTACTCTCCGGAGCGTGAACGCAACAATTACATGATCAATGGACAATGGTTAATGTTTCCCGTATTTCACGCGCACGTGCGCAACATCAGAGTATCGTCAGAGTATGCTGCCATTAATCACTGTTCCTTACACCGTCGGGAAACATTTGATAACCGGCAATTGTTGGTTAAACATAAACATTTGAAATTTCGTTAAATCGACGCACCCGATTACCGACCATACTGTTTACCCGTGTTTATATTGCCGGAAGTTTGGCATTCCCCTTAACTCCTTTAGTAAATCACGCGCTGCCGCTTTCGATTCCCGCAGCCATTCAACCGTTTCACCTGACCATTCGATTATTTGTGTTCCCAATTCCTGTTTCGATGCTTGTCACGCGTGTATTCGTATTTCTAAGAAATGCATCTAATATTAGGACTGTGACGCCATTCTGTTTAATCGGGCAGCTGAAATTCTGGGATAATAACTAAATAATACATAATACAATAAAAGCTTCTGCAAAACCCAAAATAAATGGATAATTTATTTGTAGGAATATGATACCGATCCAATTTGTTGTTTGACGTTGTCTGGCAAGTAATATTTTTGTGACAATACTGAAAGTTTCAAAATATTCCCGGCACTCCGAAATAATTAAATTAACAACGGAGACGTTTGCATAATTAAACGATTTCGACGGTATTAAACGTGATGCACATTAGCACAGCAATTCAAGATTTACGTACCGTTCTATTCCCGAATATCGGTGAATAATTTAATAGCGAAGATTGATGGTTAAAACTCTCGGCGCAGATCGAGGCTATTGGATTTTAATCGAACTAATAGGCAGCTATGAAAATGTTATTCGATTTTATCATTTATGGCCGGCGAAAGGTACTCTCTCCCTCTCTCCCTCTCTCTCTCTCTCGGTTCGTGTACGATGTTGAATCTTTTATAATAGAATTATTCGTTAAAGTTAATAGATTGCCTCGGTGAAAGGAATTTTGAAAAATGTTCGTCCGCTAATTGAATTTCTATTGTTAAGTGGCCTCGGCTCAGGAGAATATAGAATATTGTGTTATTCAACAGGGCCAACACGAAATTTTCGGTGAGGCTATTCGTGCAATCTAGTTAAATTCTTTCTCACGAGAACAATCAACTTGCCCAACTAATTATCGCTTTAAAAAGTCACCGAATTTATTCGCACACCTAATAATTTAGAGAAAACAAATCACCGGAAACTTCAATAAACACTACAGGCTCCTGGAGCGCGGGGAACTAAACGCGTCAAAACCATTTGAACCGTTGATTGATTAACTCGATGAGGGATCGGGGACAGAATTTCGATAACGACCTCGGATAAGCGGAAATAGTTGGACCCCATAATACGTGACAAATGGGGGACTCTGTTCGCGACCATTCTAAAACCGGTGAACGTTTTTGGATGGTCGACGGTCGAAGAATCGTTCAATTCCTAACCGTAACGTTCAATTCCTCGGACTTCATAATTTCTTCGTTCCGATGTCCTTCTGCAGACGCATGCAAACTTTTTAATGTAAATTAAATTTCAAATGGTAGTATCCTTGCCAATATGGATACTTGCTAAGTTTCTACGAAGGTGCACCATGAATCAGAGTTGAGCAAAAATTTGATCAACGATTGAGGAATAAATTTCTACTTCAATCGTTAATCACAATTAACAATGAACGATGAAATACTTATTAATCGTTAATTGCGGTTAACGATTAAATACTTATTAGTCGCTAATTGGGAATAACGGTTAAATGTCTGCTTTAATCGTTAATTGCGATTAACGATTACATTCCTTTCAATTGTAATCGTCAATTGGATAATTGTTTAATGATTAACTCCTGAAATTTCGAAATGAAATACGGAATCAAAACTATATGAGTTGAGGTGTATTGTTATTTGGTCTATAATACAAACTCTGCTTACGTGCTTATATGTTTTCTTTCGATGATTTCTTTTTTTAATCAACGATTGACGATTAACTTCATCAATCGATTGAATCAATCGTCGATTTTTCAATGATTACCTGTTTTAATCGTACACATTAATCAATCAATCTTCATTACAATTTTAATCGATTAATGCCCCTTTCTGCGATGAATTGTAGCGTAGAAATGAACAAAGTTGATTTTCCAACGTGAGGTACATATATTTCTTGAAAATCTGACACTACAAATGAAACATATCTCGTCGATTGAAAGAGTAAAAGTGAGAATGGGTGAAATA
Source organism: Lasioglossum pauxillum (assembly GCA_933228785.1). Taxonomy (NCBI): domain Eukaryota; kingdom Metazoa; phylum Arthropoda; class Insecta; order Hymenoptera; family Halictidae; genus Lasioglossum; species Lasioglossum pauxillum. Next base: position 38,420,483 of record OW121706.1, read on the forward strand.
TTATCCTAAGCCCTTTCATGCAACTATTTCTGAGGAACGTGCAAGAGTGGTGAATCGTACGTGTCACCTCCCGTCATCAAACTTCTAATTCCGCCATATCATAAATGTCTCAAGCTCGCCGTACTATAAAACATCGAATCAATCATACTTCGCGCCACAGATTCCAGCAATCTCGGAACCTCCAGAGAACCTCTGCATTAGGTTCGCAACGCACGAAATAGTTCGCTCGTTGCGGCGCACCGAAGTAACTCGTTATCCCTTAATCGACATCATTTAATTTTCCGTCCCAGTCGTGCAACACACCTGCATACAGTCGGCTTGATTCGTCCGGTTTCCTCGAACCGGGATCGATGGAGGGTTTTCGAGGGAGGAAGTTGATTCGCCGGACGTCATTTTATCCACGAAACCTACCAACGGTATCCATTAATAGATATCATACCGGGCACAATCAAATTACGCCGCCCGTTAAATTACGCCCCCGGTGTCCGTTATCAACGGTCACCGCGTTATCTCACCGATCGTACCGGGGACAACGCTGATGGTCCTTATCTGTACTCAATTTTCTTTCGCTTTTATTATGCTCATTCGCCGAACTGCATTAACAGTGGATCTGCAGAGCACTAAACGCGACTTTCGCCTGCTTCATGATAACGAGGGTTTTTCAAATCGTGTTTCGTCGATTTTATAATAGAAGTCTTGCAAACCATTTTATAAAACGGAGAATTATTTTTTATAATGGACGATTATTTTTAAAAGTGCAGAATTTTTCTTGAATTTTCTTTTATTGTGCTTATTACGAGTGCTTCACGATGACGATGGTTTTTGAAATCGCGTTTCGTCGATTTTATAATAGACGTCTTGCAAACCATTTTATAAAACGGAGGATTATTTTTTATAATGGACGATTATTTTTAAAAGTGCAGAATTTTTCTTGAATTTTCTTTTATTGTGCTTATTACGAGTGCTTCACGATGACGATGGTTTTTGAAATCGCGATTCGTCGATTTTATAATAGACGTCTTGCAAATCATTTTATACAACGGAGGATTATTTTTTATAATGGACGATTATTTTTAAAAGTGCAGAATTTTTCTTGAATTTTCTTTTATTGTGCTTATTAAGAGTGCATCACGATGACGAGGGTTTTTCAAATCGTGTTTCGTCGATTTTATAATAGAGGTCTTGCAAACCATTTTATAAAACGGAGGATTATTTTTTGTAATGGACGATTATTTTTAAAAGTGCAGAATTTTTCTTGAATTTTCTTTTATTGTGCTTATTACGAGTGCTTCACGATGACGATGGTTTTTGAAATCGCGTTTCGTCGATTTTATAATAGACGTCTTACAAAACGTAGATTTATTTCTTCAAATAGACGGTCATTTTAAAAAATGCAGACACACTCGCATCGGAATATTTTCAAGTAGACCGTCCGTATCTGCACTCAATTTTCTTTCGCTTTCATTATGTTCATGATCAGAGTTGGGCAAAAATTTTATTTAACACTGAACTGCCGGTCTAATGAACGGTTTCATATTTTTCATTTCATCGTTATTAAAATTATTAAGTTTCATACGTGGAAATTGATTCGTCAAGTTTTTTCATCCAAGCACACACTTTAATAAAAATTGCACAAGATCTAAATAAATAGAGCCTTGTCATTTTTCTAAGCTAAAACATTTTAATCGCTTTTAGAGTTTGGTAGGTTTAGTGTTAAATAAAATGTTTGTCCAACTCTGCTCATGATAACGACGAGGGTTTTTCAAATCGTGTTTCGTCGATTTTATAATAGACGTCTTGCAAATCATTTTATACAACGGAGGATTATTTTTTATAATGGACGATTATTTTTAAAAGTGCAGAATTTTTCTTGAATTTTCTTTTATTGTGCTTATTAAGAGTGCTTCACGATGACGATGGTTTTTGAAATCGCGTTTCGTCGATTTTATAATAGACGTCTTACAAAACGTAGATTTATTTCTTCAAATAGACGGTCATTTTAAAAAATGCAGACACACTCGCATCGGAATATTTTCAAGTAGACCGTCCGTATCTGCACTCAATTTTCTTTCGCTTTCATTATGTTCATGATCAGAGTTGGGCAAAAATTTTATTTAACACTGAACTGCCGGTCTAATGAACGGTTTCATATTTTTCATTTCATCGTTATTAAAATTATTAAGTTTCATACGTGGAAATTGATTCGACAAGTTTTTTCATCCAAGCACACATTTTAATAAAAATTGCACATGATCTAAATAAATAGAGCCTTGCCATTTTTCTAAGCTAAAACATTTTAATCGCTTTTAGAGTTTGGTAGGTTTAGTGTTAAATAAAATTTTTGCCCAACTCTGCTCATGATAACGACAAGGGTTTTTTTCAAATCGTGCTTCGTCGATTTTACAATAGACGTCTTATAATAATAATAATAGACGATTATTTTTAAAACTGCAGACTTTACCGGAGTAGAGCGAACCTATGAATCACCAGTTGCAAAAGAGGCATCATTTCCGGTTCCTTTCTCGCGTCTAATACATCGCGCATTTCGGCAATTTGAATAAATCACTGTCTGCACCATTCAGAGGTCGCTACAATCAACTGCCGCGCAATTTGTCAGTTTCGGCAGGGAAGAATTGCTGCCGCGTCAATAGCTGTCATACAGATCACAGGGAGATGCGCAATCGATTCTACCGATATTAAAAATCGCCGCCGCGATTTTTCACGTCATCTTCCGTTCCGATCATCCGCGAAATCCCGGTTGCTCTAGAGTGCATCGAATCAAACACGCATTCTCGAAAATCGCCGCGCTACATGTATATTTCGCGAACACACGTGCGTCCACCGTATCCGGTCGGACCGGAAGCGTTTCTATTAGCGTGCTCGGTAAGAATATTGATAGTACGGCGAGAAAAAAAACCAGCAGACCGATTCTCGAAAACACAATAACAGGCTAATGGGAGTTTCGCGTAGAACAGTCGTGAAAAATTCAATGGAATACCTTTTGGTTAGTCGATGAATCTGCGTGATTCAAAATCGGCAACGCACAACAAGGAAATCCTTTTTTCCCGGTTCTCCTTCCCCTGTCCCTTCTGCAAGAACACGTGTACACCGAGTACCACTCTGTATATTGTTGGGTCATTCGATATGAGTCGAGAATATTAGTTGCAACAAAATTAAAGAGACAAACAAAAAGTTGATCGAGTATCCGATGTGTGAATTCCTGTCTATCCAGAGTACCATTTATATTTATTTTCAATAAACTGTCCCGTTACACTTGTCCTTTTGCTCAACTAATATTGCGCCGTTTTCCGAACCCATAGTTTGATCCGCTCCGGTTATACATGCATACCTCCTTCTCGCCAGGTCCGGGCCGAGATTGAAATTGCAACTTTGATGGAAACTCTTCGTTTCCGAAGGGAAAATAGGTCGGCGTAGATGAAGGACATTTTCATTTATATCCGTCCAGGAAGTTGCTTCCTGGCAGCGTTCTATCGATAATTATCCGGCTCGAAAATTGCTCGAAATTACATGTATAGATTTCCTGTTCCGCGGGACACTCGGATTTTCTTCGGAATCGGGCATCGATGGAATTTTCAAAGGATTCAAGAGCGCGGTGCAGATTTTGCGAAATTGGAAACTGGTAGGTTGTTCGTTATCATCGGTGCACCGCCCAACTAATGAAATCCGGCAGGCTTCGTTGAACAAAACGAGGACGACGTTTATTCGAATGCCAAGCCGACCTTCGCAAATGTATGAATAGATATTTATATCTGAAAATCTTTGCTTTCTCTCTGAAGCGTATATCTTCATTCGTCGTCCTCTATGCCTTTAGACCTCTCCTCCCCACCTCTGCCAATTTATCAGTAGCGCATAAAATCATAAAACTTCCAGCTGGATACGTCGAATGCGAAAGCTGCTCAGATTATGAGATATCCCTTGTGAAGAGCTACTTCGGCATTCTTTCTTTAATGAAGAAATCCTGAAAGGGAATTTCCGGGGAATTTTTTAGATATTCGCTCCTTTTTAATATCGCCGTGCCCCCGCGTGCGCATAGAAGACTCCGCGAACTAAATATCTTTCTCCGTGCATAGATTTCGAGATTAATAAAAACTTCTTTTCACTGAATGTCGGATTGATCTTTATAGAAATTCTCGTTTACGTCTGGTTAACACTAAACCTACCATTACCGGTCGAATGACCGTTTCCACATTTCGTATTTTACAATTATTGAATTTCTAAGAATGATTCCATTGGAAATGATTATACACGATTCTACAGTGGGTGTAGAAAGTATTCGTACACTGATAAATTTCAAATAATCGCAATTTTTCCCAGTTTTTTAAGTTTAACATTTATCAACTTCGATTCGAGTTTTAAAAAAAGTATCACGAGGTATCACCGTGAATTTTTTTACAGTGATTGGTGACATATTAAACTTTAATTTAGCGTTGGTTTTAATCTGCTCAAATTTGCTCAAGTGGAGAAAATAATATAAAGCCATATTAAGACGCTCGCGCTCGCCGGCTTTCTGCGTAGTCTTTCGAAGAGATTTGTTGCAATTACTTTTAAACGCATGCCATTTGATAAGTACTTACTTATTCTCAATTGTTTATACGATATCATTTATATATTATTGTTATTACATATTTATATAATATGTTCTGTCGCGGAACGATGACGACTTCAACAAGTCCATCCAAAATAACTCAATAAAAGAAACATAAAAAACAAAGTTATCGCAATTGAAAAAGAAAATTTTTGTTTAAATAATTAGACAAAAATTTTTTCATATACCAATCGATTCGTCTTTGCATTTTATTTTAGGAAGCATTAAGGTACTTTACTCGAAAATTGCATAGTTTCAGAGTTATGACTTTTTTCCCGAACGCCATTTACTCGGCACTCGACACACTGTGAGTCGACGCGATCGTTTTGCAGGATAAATTCGATTTCTACCCTCTAAAACTAATAAGATTCTGAGAAACTCATAAAATTAGCATTCACACTTTAAAATAACTTCACACTATCGGAGAGCAGTGTACGTTTCAAGCGGAACAGGACATTTTGATAATTACGAGTCGGATTCATTTAAGATTCAATGGTGAAGCCGTCACATACAAAGGAATCGTGCCGACAGCAACGATTCGGTTAATTAACCAGAGTTTGATCGAAATTTATTATTCCTTCTCGCGGCGCGAGACGGAAATGAGGTGCTCATAAAAATTGACAAATGCATTAAGCCGGGGCCGATTCTCTGATTGCCAATAAGCCGTACACACCACTTTCGTTTCCTCTCTGCGTGCGCAGACGATATCGACATGTTCGACATCGCTCGAAAACGAGCCCCGTTTGACGGTCCCTGCAAAATCGACAGCTGTTGTGGAGCATTCTCGGGGGTATGAAAAAGTTTTCGTTGTCATTAGCGTCCGCGTTCACCTCTCGCTAATCAGCTCGAACCGCCGCGCGTTATCGCTGATGACGTTCGACCCTTCGTTCGACCGTCGATTCAAGATCTGTTCACTGAAACACCTAATTCGAGAGAAGCTGCGATCGATAACTACCCTGGGAAAGGTTCATTACAGGCCTCTATATTAATTAATAATTTTAATTTATTGCTTCAAAGGTTCTCGGAAAAATTTACAAAAGAGTATAATTAAATAAAGTTTAACTTGAATTATTTATTCGGTTCGTCGTACTCGCTCTTAATCATGAAACCCTTTCACATTAAAAGATATGGAAGAATGTGGACGGGAGAACAGAAATGTGAAAAATGTACAATTAAAATTTCATTCGAGAAAGTATGTAATTATCGTTCACATAATTCGGATCAATTTAACCGAACAAAAACATTTTTCATTTATTATTTTCAATTTTCTCTTTCTTTTCATGAAACGTCAACTGTGAGTGAAAGCGTATAACATAAATTAGAAGAATGGTACAGATTATGTGTTAAAACACTGTTAATGGCGGCACGAAGATGTAGAGGTCGGAATAAGCATCATTCGACCCGGAGAAAGCGAAGGATCTCCCTTTGGATCTTTCGCAAGAGGATAGTTTGACAGTCAAAGCTTTTCTAAACTCGAGATGGAACTCCGCGCAACGACGTGATCCTACTGCAGCATTTCTGCTGGAAATCATACTTCGCGAGTCACGCCGTAAATTACAACACTCGAGACCCGCAGGAATTGTTCGCCGAATAAGCGAGAAAGCAATGAAAAATAAGGAAAGGTACTTGCGAAGACTGCAGTTTGCGCGCTTCGAGATTCTAGACATTGGAAGATGATACAGAAGGCTCCGAGGAAGCAGAAATTCTCGCATTATACATCGTTGACAGACGTAACTGCGTACTATCTCGCCTCTGATAATTAACATTAAACCTACCGAGCCGTGAAAATGGCTATTGTGCATTGCCATATAAAAATCATACAATCGAATTTATAAGATTTTCAACGGTTTCCATACCAATCATCCTTGACATTGCCGCAAAATGATTCCGTTAGAGTCATATGCGCAGTAGAGTGTTTAAATTCGTCGGCTAGTAAGTACCTTCTTATTTGGCCCCAAGTATAGATGCGATCCATGGATGCGTATGTAAAATTATTCTAAAGTGTGAATTTAATACAGAGCTTTTCAGAATCTTAAGTAGAAATAGAAATCACCGTTTAGGAGAGAGTTCGAATGGATCCTGCAAAACGATCACGTCGACTGTACGATTTTTGTGGAAGCACCGTAGTTAGATATGATCTATGAATGCGTATGTGAAATTGAATGCAATCGTCGGAACAGACGGAAGCGAAACCATAGGGGTCTACTACAAACTATGGCGTTTCGTGTAGAAGCTGGAAAAAATTGGTTTTCCGTCATTTTTTTTTTGAAAAGGGGCTGTTTCTCTGCCCACTTTTACCGATCGTTTGGTATTCGTACCGTGCTGTTTCCTACTCGGCCGCCATCGATGAATCGATTTACCAATTTCGAGATAACTCGTCCTCGCCACTCAGCCAGACCATATTTTCTAACTGGCTGTTACGATCTGTTAAATATTGCGTGAAACGTTCCGATATAAAAATGCCACTCTCGAAATTGTAGACATCTCCATTCTCACCCATTTCGAGTCGCTAACGTTTTCGAATGAATTTCTCGCTGAATGGTAGTAAATGTATCCATTAGAAAGCCTAGGAAAACCGATAGCGGCTGGACACGATGAAATAGCGATTAAGCACTTTTTTCAAGTTCATGCAGAAATCACTTCGATTTTAATTGCATCTTTCACTTGACGAATTACTTTTTGTATTGTGCTTGATAGAACGAACAGTTCTAGTACTGCTATATTCAAATCACGGGAGAATTGATTGAAATCTTTGAAAAGCTCGCATCCCACAGGAGGCTTACATCGAAAATATTTCCCTTATTCTCCGAAAAAATTAGTCGTCGTAACATTACTAGAAGCAGTAGAATTTCCTTTGTCATTTAAAAAATCAGTGTGCGCATCCTGCAGAGTTTCCAAGTGGAAACGAACCGTCGCACAGTGATCGATTCCTCGATTCTAGGTGGACAAAATTCAAATTTTTGTGTTTTCTTGTAGTAATATAGCTTTATTTCTCAGAAATCATGACGAGTGTATAAAAACAACATGAACTTTAACGATTTATATAATTTCTCTATACTGGACAAATAAAACGATTAATTGTAACATTTGTGAAAATAACATAAATTAAATATTTTATAGTTTTTGTTTAAATACGTGAATACACAATACACAAAATGAAAAGAATTAATCTTAACTTATATTTAAAAATTAGATAAAGTTGTACGAAAATATAATACAAAATTACAAAATTATAATAAGGAATGTGCATGACAAAGGTGCATATCCTAAATTATTATAAATTATAATTGTCATATGTAAATCTCGTACCTTTTTTAAGGTGATTTGAGTAAACTTTTTGCCTCTGCTGCTAATTCTTTAGAACATTTTTTAGTAATTTTCCTCTTACTACTTATAAGTAGATCGGACGTTAGAAGTAACATATGAAATATGTCTTCTACATTTTTTTTTCTATTTTCTTTTAAAAAGCGGTCGATAGTGCGATGGCATTTCTGCCATTTTTCTTGGACTCTTTTGCAAAAACTTGTAATGTTTGTATGCAAAATATTTTTTGCTGAATCATTAATAGCTTCGATGTTAAAAAAGTTTAGAATCAGCCCTATTATTACATCAACTTTGGATTTGGTATCTTTAGAACTTGTTGAATACCAGGTTTCAAACATCAGTCTTCGTGGCATACTCCATGTCTTTTCTAAAAAATGATATAAATGACTAACGGGCCAAAACGGGCAAGCGATATTTAGTATCATTATTTTGAAATAAGTATTCTTCAAAACTATCAAAGAACGAAGTCCGGCCGAGTCCGGGGAAAGAAGTTATACAATTTGACCTCTTCTTAAATAATATTATTAGTTAACCTGTTGTATATGATATACACGGCAAAATAAAATTATACCGATATGTAAAAATTAAATACTTACCTTCGCTTACACGTTCCATTTTTTAGATAATAATTTAAACAACAAACAAACAAGTTATACGATGGAGAAGAATTAGCTTATTTATAGTATTTCGCAAAGACAAAACTTTAACGCCGTATTACGTCGTAATAACCACGTGCAATCGAAATATTAGGTTATAAATCGAATAAATAAATGTTCGTAAACAATATAGAACGGCAGCGAAGATATCTGAAGTTAATCAAACTTACCATTTTGTCCGCCTAGAATCAAGGAATCGATCACTGTGCGTCGAATCCACTTATCTACAGAAGTAGTCATCGTCCAACAGAATTTCTATTCTCGTGGTCGCGTTCCAGACGCGAGCAACGGGTACAGAGAGAATCGCGGAACGAGAGTTTCCACGAGTTTCTTTCACGCGGTAGTCGATTTCCATCGGTTTGTTGCAGAGATCGGGGATCGAGAGGGAAAATTGCATTTCTAATGACGCTAGCTGTCCCAGACGAATCCGGAAAAGCTCAGGGCCCGCGATACGTGGCCGTCCATTGAATTTTTGAACGTTCATCCAGTTCGGCAGCCACCGTTTCGATCGATGGGCTCTCGCGGTGTACTGGCACTTTTCCACGAACTTGGAAGCCTCGAAACAGTCAGCTCGCCAGCCATTTGACACTAAACATGTCGGCACAGGGAACTGAAATCCCGCTCAAACAGAAAAGCGGTTAGTTCGCCGCAAATACTGCGACCAAGCTAGTTTAGGCCGAAACGGAATACGCCGTCGAGAGCCACCTTTATTAGCTGTCATCGGGAAAACTTTCTCGAGTTCCCAGCCGGTTTTGTATCGCGCGATAAATTTCCACCGCTTCTGTCCTGCGTCCTCGCCAAACACTATCCAAGAATCCTGCGGGAAATATTGCTAGGCTGACTGTACCGATTACTGCGGTGTCGTGCTTCGATCGTACTTTATTTTAATATTACTCCGAATTTATCAGCATTTTATCGAAGAACGATGTGTTTTGAATACGAAAAAATATATAAAAAATACTTCTTAAAAACCACGCTAATATTAAAATGCACTAAAAAGGAGAAAATAATTTTTTTCCTGCTTCTCCATAAAATACCGAATCCAGTTAAATGATTAATAATATTTTTCCTTAAAATTTTAAGCAATTAGATCAAAATTAGCTAAACTATATTAATTTAATCTTAAAATAAAAGCGCTCCATGCTTTTATTTTTATAGTCACTAATGTCATGATTTTCTTCAAATTTATATTAAATTTTTCTATCTATTTCGACACTAATTTTATAACAGAAGAAATTTTGAACAAATTGCTTAAAATTTTGGAGAAAAATATTATTAATCATTTAACTGGATTCGGTATTTCATGGAGAAGCAGGAAAAAAATTATTTTCACCTTTTTAGTGCATTTTAATATAAGCGTGGTTTTCAAAAAGTTTTTTTTGTATATATTTTATTTTAGTTTTTTTTATAGTTTAAAATTCGATTACAAGATTTGATGCATACAACAACACGGCAAGTTAACATAAGCGTGGTAAAAAATTTTTTGTTGGTCATAATTTAATACAACAGACGAAAATATTAGAAAATAAACCCAAGAAACCAAAGCAGACCCAAGAACTGCGAACTTGTCTGCAATATTCGAGGATAAATTATTCAAGAAATGTTTATATGAGAAGAGAAGTTTGTCGACTTTCGTAAAAAAGCATCCGATTATTGCGCAACAAATTTACGATACTGCATCGTACACCGGTTCGATTAAAATCTCCGAGCTCGTGCACATTTATTAACGGATGCGTGTTTTGCGACAAGCTATCAGGTATCGGCTATCGGCCAAAACGCGAACACGATTTACAGTGACGATAATGAAAACTAAACGTTGCCTCAATAACGATACCTCCCGATTCGCATCGGGCGCACCGATTCACTGATTTTACACGAATCCATTAAAAAGCAGGTGAAAAACATTTCAGCTTCTGCGACATAACTGCACACGGTTACGTCGCATTACTATGCAACGAACATTGCAATAAGAGCGCAAATGGCGTGTGCCAAATGTGTGTTGAGCAACGTACAGACTACATGTTTCTTGTTTTGAATACAATTGTCATTTCAGAGATAACATTACTCGATACGTTATGAATTGACGATTTTATAAAAAAGCTTTCAATAATTATTAAGGTGAAGTGGGGTAAGCCCGACTTAGTTTTTGCAAAGTTGGACTTTAAACTGATGTAATTTCAGTCTGGTATGTAAAAACGTAACGTTCTGGGCATCAAACTCTTGCCACAGTTATTACTGATGAATTAGTATTACGTAGGATGCTAATTGTGCTTGAAAATTATCATTTTGATAGGATATTGTACAAAGTGTCAAGTAGGACGCACTTGCCCCGAAAATGGGGCAAGTCCGTCTCTGAGAGTCAAAAATGCTTTCGAACCTTGTTTCAACTGCTACGGGGCAAGAAAAGAATGATTAATAAGCCTGCTTTAGAATGCTTCTTATTGCATTAAATTATGTTATGAACACAGTTTCTCTTAATATTTAAGAAAGGTTCCGTGTGGTATTTTAAAGAATTGATAGTTCGACACCCTTTTAAACTTTAACAAACTTTCACAATTTATTCAGTTTATTTACAATGGTTTACACTTGAACTGGAGTTCTGATCGTTTCTGTCGAATTGCAATTTGTATCTGATCTCTATCCCAGAATCAGCTCGTACCTCACCTCGGTGGTGGGATTGTAAGAGGGGCAAAAATGTCCATTTTGGGGAAAAAGAACATCCCATTCGTTGACTGACTTGAGGGAGGAGTCTTTCTGTACATCCCCTTTTGACGGGGAAGGACATCCCCACCTCAAGTCAATCTGGAAAAATAACGGGTTCGAACAAGTAAGGCCCTGGTAACGGCCAAGAGCCGTGTGACAAACGAAAGGCCCAAGTGACCACCACGTGCGTTTAATTTATTACTCTAGACCCGTGCGGACGACGACCATCGACTTCGGAGACAATGCTTCCTTGAAAAAACAGATTTTCCAAGGACTCGGCAAGCGACGTTGTTTGGTCCGAAACCCTTATGGTAAAATGCTTAAAAACGGTCCCTAAGCCGATGGTCCAAGGGTGTGCAATTTGAGCCTCGAACCCTCACGTATTGCACGGCAGGCTATTGCTAGAAAAACCGTCCTTAACTTTAAGACCGGAAAAAGGTAATAAAATACCGGCCCTTTCGAGACCCTTGTAGAAGTGTCCCGAGAATCAACGGTAAATTATAAAAATATGTATATGTCATAACAAATTATATTGTTTAGTTTTATAGTTATCCATTTTTAAACAAACAAGTACTTTTATGCTGAAACATGAAAGGGGATACAGTGATATTAAAACAAAGTTTAAAAATGCTTTCGAACCTTGTTTCAACTGCTACGGGGCAAGAAAAGAATGATTACACTGTCCAACAGCCAAAAATCCTTTCGATTCTCACTATGCGATTCTTATAGAGTATTTCGCGCTGATTCTGAATCTGGCCTTAATTTTTCTCCTAGACGCATAGTTTTTGAGAAATTTGGGTTTGAAAAAAAAACATATTTTTCGGCTTTGAACAAAGATTGTGATGTTATTATAAAAGATATTGTATTGTTCTTTACATAAAAAGATTCTCTAGACTTTCCCGAATCCAGTGATGTGCAATAGTAATACATTATGATTGTTTAAACATGTTTAACTGCCGGACCCTTATTTTTTGAGATAAATTCAAAAGTGTCATCAAAAATTGGTGCAAAAGTGGTATCTCTCCGTCTTTAATGATCGTTTAAACATGTTTAAACAATCATAATGTATTACTATTGCACATCACTGGATTCGGGAAAGTCTAGAGAACCTTTTTATGTAAAGAGCAATACAATATCTTTTATAATAACATCACAATCTTTGTTCAAAGTTGAAAAATAGGTCATTTTTTCAAACTCAAATTTCTCAAAAACTGTGCGTCTAAAGGAACAAAAAATTTTTTTTTTTTTTAAAGGAACAAAAAATTTTTCTTTTCGATCGGAAATTGAAATATAAATTATAAATATGATATCGGCGCTAAGTTCGATCAATTATAGCAAGCAGCAAATATGCAAAATTAACTAAAGCTTCTCAACGTTTCGATCCCAATGTGGATCATTGTCAAGAGACAACAATTTTTGCGTCTAAAAAGAAAAAAGGAGAAAATGAGGTTGAGAAAATGAGACTGTGCGTCTATGAGAAAAATTAAGGACAGATTCGGAATCAGCGCGAAAAACTCTATAAGAATCGCATCGTGAGAATCGAAAGGTAAAAAAAAAGTTTGAATTTGTTGGACAGTGTTATCAAGCCTGCTATAAAATGCTTCTTATTGCATTAAATTATATTGTTTAGTTTTATAGTTACCCATACAGTACGGACTTACCCCACCGTGATAGTACGGACTTGCCCCGTGTAGTAATATTTACGGGGCAAGATCATCTTAGTGTTTTCCTCAACAAATTTTAAAAAATGCAATAAAAACGGTTTATTTAATGTAAACCTACATCAATATTTGTTGTTCTTACCTAAAATAACAACACAGAATATATTAATAACTTGTAAACTGTTGCACGTTCCTAACCTCAAAGTTGTACGTGTACCTCGCACGTGACTGTTTGGCATTGGTTGATTTAAGCGAGGAGAACACCTTTATTCTTGTATTACATCTATGTAGAATAGTTCAGACTAACTTATACTACATTAATAAGTACAAGCCAGAGAAATTTCGATCATATTATAATAAAAATAACCAATTAACGGACTTACCCCGTAGACGAACTCACCTCACTCCACCTTAACAGCTACTGAAAGATTGCTTTCCAGAGAACTGTGAACTCTGTCCATTACACATCACTTTGAAAATAATTTATGCAATAATAACTTAATTTACTATACAAAAGATTATTTTCAGAGGACTCTGCACCGTCCATCAGCGCGGTTTACGCGTTCGGAAATAATGTAGATATGTAGGGAATGAATTCTTGGTATAAATCCTACATAGATTTATAAAACATTCAAGTTGATGTTCCGAGGAAGACAATTTTCAAAATACTACCCTTCGGCGCGCCTTGCGCACTTGAAAGCGGACCGTCGATAGCAATTGTCTGCCGGACAAGTAAATCTCCAGCGAGTTAACACCTTCGCCACCCGTGCCGGAGCATCCATCGTGATCGATCGGTGACGATAACGATCGAGCGTAGTCAAAGTCCCCGGTAATAAGGCCGAAGCACGAAGAAGCACAAGTACGTACTTTACGAGACTAATACGCTCAGCCGGGGCCGGTCTGCATTAAGCGTAATTTAAGTCAGCTAGCCCAGAGAGTGAGAGAGAGAGAGAGGAAGAGGGAGAGAGAGAGAGCGAGAGTAAGAGAACACGGTTTAATATGCATTGCATACAACGATAGCCGTAGATAGACGATGAGAGGAGAAACTGGCAATAAGTTTGCGCCAGTAGTCGGCGAGGGAACGTGTTGCTCGGTTCGTTCGAGGGGAAGCTCGAACAGGAAGGACGTGTGGTGGTTGCAGTTGGAGTCTTGATGAAGAACACTGGCGCACTATGGCGGATAGGGGTGGCAGCTAGAGGGATGCTAAGGGAGTGCACAGGGGGTTTCGCTGGGAAGAGCGTATCGGCTGGTAGAACGACAAGAGGAGCCGGCAGGGAATAGGCCACGCGCCATGTGGCGGGCGCAGAGTACGTCGCAGTACCCTTAATCCGTAACTTAATTAATGTCATCGGTAAAGGGGTCTCATTCCCTAAGTTGCTTTTCATGGTGACGCCTCGCCATAGACGGCCCTCCCCGGTAATCTTGCCGGCCAGCTACGGAATTGCGTGAGAACCGGCTGCAGAGACCTCATAATTCGCGAATGGTTACCTCTGATAATGCTGGAATTAGGGGTCACCGAAGGGGTCCTGGATTCACATTCGGATTCGGTCGGTTTTAAGGTTACACCTCGCTATACTACGCTCCCCTGGTCTACCTTGATAAAGCTCGAGTCTACGGTGATCAATGCTTGTGGATTTAGCTACCACCAGGTCCAAAGTATTTTTGAAACTATCAAAAATCGAGGAGCTCAATTGGCCGAGGTAATTAACCCTGCAACTGCATTAATTATATTCGGTGTCCTATGGATCTTCAATACCTAATATTCCCCGGTCGCGGGCGTGTACTATGCAGGTCAGCCGTGATACTCGATGTCAATTTGTTGGATGCATTGTACCACTGCGGTAGTTTCGTAATTGCGGGTCCGCGTACGCGACTATTACGGTGCCATGAATGCGGGGTTTAATGTTCCCCGGGCAGGGTAAACAAGTCGTCAAGAAAGCGAAAAAAGCAATCCCGGTAATCGCACCCTGAAATCACGCGCCGTCTTTTCCGTTTCATCAATTTTCATTTCTTATCGCGGTCATTATCATCCCTCCATTAACTGTCCCCCCTTTCTCTTCTTTCCTCGACGAATAGGCCGCGGAGCCTTTACCGTCGTCGTACGTCGACTTATTTCTCATTACACAGTCCCCTTGCAGTGAGTAATTTAATATTCCCCGACACCAGACAGTGGCACGTGCTCGCAGTACACGGTTGTCTTTGTTTCCGTATAGCATTGTCGGGCCATTGTCGCGCATCGCGAATGGACACTTGAGTCGATGTATTTGTTCTGCTGCGTGGAAACCGCAGTTCCCTTTCCGCGACGGGATCCGCTTTCCGCCCGGAAATTCAAGCAGAATTTTACAAAGGCCGGCTTCTCTGAAGCCCGCGGATTTTATACCAGCTGCCTTGCCTCGCTGAACTGTGCTCCCTCATTGTTTACGGATCACCGTTGAAAATTAGCTGCGTCCAACGCAGGTGCCCCACATACTTTCTGTCCACTATACGTCCCTAACCCGACCTCCACTCTGCCAAGAGGGTGTGCCGAAAATCGGGGCACAATCTGCCGGATGGTGATTCGACGAAAGTCAGTCGAAAAAGAGGAATAACATTTTATTTTATTAAATTCTAAGTTACACCTTTTTCACTGTTCGAATACCTGCAGTTTATATGTATATTCGAAAATGTAGGAGAATGAGGAAACAGGTTCCGCGCAAACAAGAATCATCAAATGGAGAGCGTGATAGGCTAATCATCCGCAGCAAACATAAATACTTGAAAGATGATCGCAGAGGGTAAATGGGAATCGTTGGCTGGCTATTACAGGATGATTAAAGAGCCTAATGGTCAGGATGCATAATCGCCGACGCAATCCAGAAATCCTTGTTCAAACATCAGTTAGGCGAATCCGCTGGCGTCGTGGCGCTCGGTTTTCATCAGGCTACGCGGCGCGCCGGGGCCCATGTAATTGAAATGTACATTGGCGTTACGGTGTAATGAACCGGCAGGTCGGTACTGCCGGTGGAAACGTATTCCCCGGAAAGTATGTAGTTTCATTTGTACGAAATTGAAATTGTAATTTATCGGCGTCGTCCGTTTCGACTTGCCAAGACAGTGGAAGGGTTCCGGCATGCATCGGCGAACAGGCTTCCGGAACGGAATAGTTCCGTACGTTCTTTACAACAATGTGGAACGGGATTTACCGTGTGATATCAGTCGAGTATATTCGCCGGGTTGATTATCGCCGGCCATACCGCATTTCTTCATCCGTTAGCCCTCGTACCTCGTGTCAATTTCACACATTCTTCGCATGGAGACCGTACTTCATATTACAGGAAAGATCATCGTAGACTTTGTAGTTTTTGCTCGTCCAGCATAAAGTATCTCCTTCAAGTACAACAATGTAGACAATTATTGTTATAAAATTGATTTTCGTCGGCCATATCGCTTTTCTTCATCCCTTAGCCCTCGTACCTCGTGTCAATTTCACACATTCTTCGCATGGAGACCATTCTTCACATCACAGAAAAGATCATCGCAGACTTTGTAGCTTTTACTCCTCAAGCATCAAACATCTCCTTTAGCTACTACAATGTAAAAAATGATTGTTATAAAATTGATTATCGTCGGCCACACCGCTTTTCTCCATCCTTTAGCTCTCGTACTTCGTATCAATTTTTTTCATTCTTCACATGGAGACCATTCTTCATATCACAGAAAAGTTGATCTTGGACTTTGTAGTTTCTACTCCTCCAGCATCAACAATCTTCTTCAATGACGACAATGTAGAAAACTATTGTTATAAAATTGATTATCGTTAGCCATACCCATTTTTCTTCATCCCTTAGCCCACGAACCTCGTGTCAATTTTTTTCATTCTTCGTATGGAGACAATTCTTCATATCACATGAAAGATCATCGCAGACTTTATAGTTTTTACTCCTCCAGCATCAACCATCTCCTTCAGCTACGACAATGTAAACAATTATTGTTATAAAATTGATTATCGTCGGCCATATCGCTTTTCTTCATCCCTTAGCCCTCGTACCTCGTGTCAATTTCACGCATTCTTCGCATGCAGACCATTCTTCAGATCACAGAAAAGATTATCGCAGACTTTGTAGTTTTTACTCCACCATCATCAAACATATCCTTCAGTTACGACAATGTAGACAATTATTGTTATAAAATTGATTATCGCCGGCCACATCGCTTTTCTTCATCCCTTAACTCTCGTACCTCGTGTCAATTTTTTTCATTCTTCGTATGGAGACAATTCTTTATATCACATGAAAGATCATCGCAGACTTTATAGTTTTTACTCGTCCAGCATCAACCATCTCCTTCAGCTACGACAATGTAAACAATTATTGTTATAAAATTGATTATCGTCGGCCATATCGCTTTTCTTCATCCCTTAGCCCTCGTACCTCGTGTCAATTTCACGCATTCTTCGCATGCAGACCATTCTTCAGATCACAGAAAAGATTATCGCAGACTTTGTAGTTTTTACTCCACCATCATCAAACATATCCTTCAGTTACGACAATGTAGACAATTATTGTTATAAAATTGATTATCGCCGGCCACATCGCTTTTCTTCATCCCTTAACTCTCGTACCTCGTGTCAATTTTTTTCATTCTTCGTATGGAGACAATTCTTTATATCACATGAAAGATCATCGCAGACTTTATAGTTTTTACTCGTCCAGCATCAACCATCTCCTTCAGCTACGACAATGTAAACAATTATTGTTATAAAATTGATTATCGTCGGCCATATCGCTTTTCTTCATCCCTTAGCCCTCGTACCTCGTGTCAATTTCACGCATTCTTCGCATGCAGACCATTCTTCAGATCACAGAAAAGATTATCGCAGACTTTGTAGTTTTTACTCCACCATCATCAAACATATCCTTCAGTTACGACAATGTAGACAATTATTGTTATAAAATTGATTATCGCCGGCCACATCGCTTTTCTTCATCCCTTACCTCTCGTACCTCGTGTCAATTTTTTTCATTCTTCGTATGGAGACAATTCTTCATATCACATGAAAGATCATCGCAGACTTTATAGTTTTTACTCCTCCAGCATCAACCATCTCCTTCAGCTACGACAATGTAAACAATTATTGTTATAAAATTGATTATCGTCGGCCATATCGCTTTTCTTCATCCCTTAGCCCTCGTACTTCGGGGCAATTTTTTTCGTTCTTCGCATGGAGACCATTCTTCATATCACAGAAAAGTTGATCTTTGACTTTGTAGCGTCTACTATGTAGACGATTATTGTTATAAAATTGATTATCGCCGGCCACATCGCTTTTCTTCATCCCTTACCTCTCGTACCTCGTGTCAATTTTTTTCATTCTTCGTATGGAGACCGTTCTTCATATCACAGGAAAGATCATCGCAGACTTTGTAGTTTTTACTCCTCCAGCATCAAACATCTCCTTCAGCTACGACAATGTAAACAATTATTGTTATAAAATTGATCATCGTCGGCCATATCGCTTTTCTTCATCCCTTAGCCCTCGTACTTCGGGGCAATTTTTTTCGTTCTTCGCATGGAGACCATTCTTCACATCAAACAAAAGATCATCGCAGACTTTGTAGTTTTTACTCCTCCAGCATCAAACATCTCCTTCAGCTACGACAATGTAACAGATTATTTTGCATACAATTCGTTGAAAATGAATGTCACATTGTAAGATAAAAAATGTGGAAGAAGTCACTTGGCTTACGATGGTAGGTTTAATGTTAGCTTAACATGGAACAGGATAAATGAGAAAGTTACAAAATGTAATCCGCAAGATTCAAACGACCCCCTCGCCATTTTTGCAGAGTTTTACGATGTAAACTCACATAATTGATGCGATGACCGCTACCAATCCCGCTTTACACAGTGGTGCTCCTTGCAAAGGTCCCTTTCCCGCCCAGGTAGTCGACGCAATCTATCTCTACTAACTTATAGTGCTTATCTTGCTAAATAAGCATTCCACATATCTCACTCGCACTCAATGTGTCCCGTTCTATCTTCGGAACTATTCAGTGCCGAGCTAGAGAAAGAAAATAGTCGGTAATTCCTGGAACTGTACCTTCATAGTGGTCGCGATAAGGTCACCGACTCGGGCGCCGCTGTATTTATTGGACATCTCTGTGTAAGCAGTTTAACAATCGCATACACGGGGAATTTAATCTTGCAACACATTCGCTGTAGAATCAACGTGCACTATATTAGCATCTTCCCCTTTAGTCTGATTCTACTGCGGGCATGTTTCAAGATTAATTTCCGCGTGTGTATAACGAGATAGACTGTTGCACGGTTCCTTGTCGTGGTTCACACTTCGAAGCGTATCGCTTCACGAATTATGTGTTAATGCGATAAGGAACTATTTATTTCCAAAGATTTGCGGGCGAGTCTATGGAAGCTGTTCCGGTGATTGTTCGAGTATCACTGATGCTCGGGTGGTTTTCACGATTCTGCGGATGGGAAACGTTCAGTTTGATTTAGAAAGTTGTATAGTTTCGTTGAAATGTGGATGCTGAATGTTGCTTTCTTTGAAAGTTCAATATTTTCCTTGAATATTTCGTTTGTATTATTCTTGAATATTTTGGCATTGCATTAAATCACGTTTCTGCCTGACGTATCAAACGGTGGTGGAAAATCGCTACTATAATGGACGCAGATATTACTGTTGATATGGTAAACAAAGAGAATAGTAACGCTAGGAGGTAGGAATGATTGTTATTGGATACGAGTGGGATATTCGGTTATTAAGTACGAATAGCTTCTGTTTGAACCACAACGGAAGAGTATCGGGTGACTGTTCAGAGAGGATTTCAGGGACCTGTTATTTGTAGAATATATACCCATCATACGAGAGTCATGAATATTCAATTTCAGCATGTATGGTTAGTATGAATATCCATAAGACTTATGGATATCGTAAGGCAGTTATTACAACTGTTCTATTTCCTCTTTTTAATCGAAATACATCTATAGTCTTAGTCTCTGAAATCGACATAACGTTATTTCTGTTGTATTATTTTGTGTATAAAACATTTTTAGTTGTCGTTGCATGTTGGATATTCAGGTGGAACTATGCAACCAGGCCAGGCTAGCTCTTTCGCGAGATACGATCTCGAAGCGAAAATATCTTTCGAACTAATCGATCCTGCTACAAGCACCTTAACGCTTTCTCCAAAGAGAATAAAAAAGCCTATTGATCAGTGTACGAAACATTTTTAATTGCTGTTGCATGTTGGATATACAGAGTGTCCAGTGGAACTGGGTCAAACTACCCCTTATATTAAACACAATGCTAAAGCGGAGATATCTCTTGTTTTAATCAATCTCCGGCAAGCGAACTTTCTAAAAACCAGTCTGGAAAAGAATATTCTCTAACACAGACGAATTTCCAACAGTTTCATACGCGAAATGAACCGGTAGGAACAGTCGAACCGTAGAAGCAAGTTCGCGAAGATTTGCTCGCCGAAGAAATACGGTTCGGAATATCAGTAATTCCGGAAGTATCGCGAAAGAAATTGTTTAATCGAGTGTAACAAATTAGAATGCCAGCTCGCTTGCTCGCCGGGGCATTAGCCAATGGCCCGTGGTAATAAGGAAACACCCACAAATTGTATCCGACAAAGGCATTTCGCTCGGCGAGCGAATTTATCGCGTGGCTCGAATGAAATCCACATATTTAACAGCGAGCGTTTCTTTTCTGAATTAATTTAGCAGGGCTGACGCAGTGCCGGGCACCGCGGGGGTGCACTTGGGGGAGCCTGGCGGAATAAATGTGCACCGCAAATGATTAAAATGAAGGATTACGCAACGTCTCGGCGCCGCGCGAAGCTTATCGTTTAAATGCAGCTGATTCTGCAGTTGCAGGTGGAAATGTATTGCTGCAGGCGAGCGGGCGGCGGGCGGACGCGTTCGTAACAATGCTTTGTGTCACCGGAACGCGACGCCGGGGGGCAAGGGGGCGTAGAGATCGATGCAGAAAGCTTTAACGAGATACATTTGCGGATGGTAGCTAACTTTCATGCGTTTAACGCGCCCGGGAATGCCTTATTTCGCGCACGATGCATCAAACCGCCAGGCCAACAACCGAGCTCACTCTCTTCTAGCCGAACAAAGACGTTTCCGCGGCCGATAGAGGAAGCTGCGTGTCACGCCGCCGGAATGCCAGGCTTTCCACCGTTTTTCGAATAAATAAACCACCCCTTGACAGCAGACGACGACGCGACGCGACGCCTCCGCTGCCTTGGCTTATAGTTAGACTTACGCCTCGAGACGGTGTCGGCGAATACTCCTGATCCGGCGAACGCTGTCAGCGTGCTGACGTTCACGCGGATTCGTGTCTGTGGATTGAGACAATGATATTCCTGCTCACACACCCGGAAAGATGTAATGCTTGTTATAACGTAGCTTTGTATAATACATTTGTCCCTACCACGGATGGAGTAGACATCGGGAAAGTTTAAGGATGTTCTGGAGGTATATGAAAACGCAACAAAATTTTTGAAAATTTGACAAGATATAATTCTTACTAAATTGATGCAATTACCAAAGTTTGGGTTCGATTCACTGCACCGTTTAAGAATTATAGCAACTTAAAGTTTGCACATTTTAACACGTCTTCTTATGGAGAATTCAGAAAATTCCACTTCAAACCCTATTTAAACCTTGAAAAAACGCAACTAGAAACTCCAGTTTTTTTTTATATGTAGTAAAAATTAGGTAATTAATTATGTTCAAGATTTATTGGGATTCACTAAACAGGTACAGAGCAAAAAAATTATAAACTGTTACAAAACGTCAAATTAACTTCCCGATTTTATAGGGAAGTTATTGTAATTACCCCGAAAATCGAAAATCGATTTTTTAGCAGATCTTCACGTTTCATGGTCATTGCAGTCATTTTAGACTATTTTCAGCAAAATGTTCGTATGTGTGTGTGCGTATGGCCGTTTGTATGTTATCAAATTTTTCGTTAACGTTTTCAGAAAAAGTAACAACGCGATCAGGATGATGAATGATGCAATCGATGTGCCCCGTCGTAACTTAGAGCTGATTAGATTTTGGTCCATATTGGTCAAGTAGTTTTTTAGATTTTTAGTTTTTTTCGAAAAGAGTTGATTCTACAATGCAATTTATAAGGGAGGACGAAAATTTTCCACCAAAGAACCAAACGCAATTACATAAAAAAAATTTTTTTCTTAATTTTTTTTTAGATTAAAAAAAATTTTCTTTTTAGATTAAAAAAAAATTTTTTTTTTTAACTGATGCTAATGTTACCGCTTGGAATAATCGAAAGTTATTCCAATGCAACAGTGAATTTATCATCTCTACTCCCAAGAATACATTTTGGGAGAATATCGATGAAAGTACAAAAAAAACGATGTTAGCGAAGTTGGCGAAGGAGTAACGAATCGGGAAGTTCTTTGTGTGACTCTTGGAGAGTCACACACCAAATAAAAAACATTAATATCAGTAGGCCCTACTAGCCATGCGTATCACTAACTCTCTCGCAAGAGCAGTCCTACCCGCGAGCTCGCGAAGCGAGCGAGCAAAAACAACCCTACTCGCGAGCGAGCGAAGCGAGCGAGCAACAATAGCCCTCTAGTTTATCTTGTTGTCTCTCACTAGCATGGAAACGTGACAAGTGTAGACCACTGAATATAGCTACAGAGGGTACAGTATTCGCAAAAGTTTAATGCAAAATTTACTCATGAATGGCTTTCATTGCCATGTATTGATGGATTTCGAATTTCTTGTATTTTTGTCTCCCATTGTGCCTCCAGTACATCCTCAAAGATATTGCTAGCACGTGGAACAGATTTTCAAGGAATGTGAAAAATTGTTTCGCGTCTCCAATTATATCGAAGAATTTAGAGCTTCTCACGCATGATCGGATTATTAAGAAATATCTCATTGTCGAGGGCACGCGACATGCCAACAGAAATTAAATTAAAAATGCGAGCAGTGTTTCGGTTTTTATTAGAAAATCTGAAATGCAGATTCTGAAATGCAGAGAAGTTCTACAAGAATTTTCATAATATATCCGAAGGCCCTCCAGGTTACCGGGAACGCCGATGAACAGTTTCGCCCCGTTCACTTGATCTATTTTCCACGAAATATTTCTTGCTGCGAACGTCGAAGAGACGCATAATCAATGACACCGCTTCATTTTACTTTCTAACTAATTCAATTTAATTCTCATATTTCATTGCGTTTTAATCTTCCCTCCGCTTACAGTTTTTCGCGTCTTTTTGCTCGTTGTAATTTATTGGCCACTGGCATAGGTTGCACGAAAGATATCGACGTGACAGCCCTTTTTCTGATACCCTGTGTAACGAGATATTGCTTTATCCCTCGTGTTTCACTCGTGTGTCATTTCACAATATAGCGGGCACGGTTACAATGTTACAAATAAGAAAAATCGATCGTCGGGTCCGTTCCTGTTACCAGAGAAATTCGAACTGCGTTTCGTACTTTCCTCGCGGGATAATAATTCTGCTGATCTCGAGAAACGTAATTCTGCGACGAAAGCTACTGCCGCAATTCAAATGAGAAGTCACAGAAATACTGCGTGAAACAAACGAACGTTAAAATGGTTTTTAAAGAATTTCCTTAAAGGAGGAGAATGTCTCTAACTTTGTTAACTGTGGCAAGGCTTCCGGTTGAGAATTATTAATACAAGCCATATTTCTTGCTATATTTATATTTCTGCAGAAAAAAAATGAGAAGGTTTAGCGTGCACGAATGATTAAAATAAAATTTCTTCCTCTAGAAACGTCTCTAATTCCAGCAACTGTATCACGCAGAGCGTAATTTTGACTGGGCCGGTGTGTTCCAAGTGTAAAGTCGCAAGATTTCAGGTTGAGAATTTTAATTGAGGCTGGCCATGAATTATTCACGAATGCAAAGAAATGCACGTAGCCCGGCGCATCTAATTTATCGTGCGAAGCGTTTCACGGAGAAGGACGTGGTATTAAAAGACGTCATCGGTCGTCAAGGCGGAAGACGTCTGCGGTGCATCCTCAGCGGGAAGCCTTCGGACGATGGCCACGCGTCAGCTTCAGCGGTGTCAATAACAACCCGCCGTCAATTTTCGGTGTCTGGGAAACCGGGGCATCGCCGATGTTTAGCACGGTCAGTCGATTTATCCGTTTCAACGATCCCGAGCCCGAGACGGGGCACAATTAAAGAGAAATTACCAGGAAGCTGAGAGGACCCTGGTGTCTGCTCTAACTGGAACGTTTCCATGAAATGCTTCGCTACGGTATCGATTGCAGGACGTTTCAGCTGGCTTCGGGAGATGAAACGGAGATGCTCCTGCGGCAACCAGCCGACCACGGTTTCCCAAGAATTGAATTACTCGCGCTTGATCAAAATTCAAGTGCAACCTTGTTCTTCCGCCTACCCTCGATCGATACGCAAGAATTTTCTTTCTACCACCCAGCTCGAAGCAGCTCCGGAACTTTTTAATAAGCTACACTGGAATCTATTACATGTGGAACTTTTTCGAAAAGTTCTCCGATTATGTTAGGTCACTGCAGAAGCAGCGCGAATTCCGTTGCATATTTATTGTCAGGTGAAGCTGGAAACAAACGCAATTGTGTATCTTTTGGTGTGTGCAGAAATTTTAGTATCTTTCCGGCACAATTATACAGGGTGGTCTTTTTATCTGAAGACATTGAAATATCTCGAGAACTATGTATCGGATCAAAACAAGTGGGCAATGAAAGTTGTTCGTCGCGAAGGGGGACATCCAATGATACCAAACTGGACCCCCCACCGCCACCCCCTGGGGGTGGGGGTGGGAGAAGATAAAAAACTTAAATAGGAACCCCCATTTTTCATTGCAGATTTGGATTCTCCAGAAAAAAATACACAAATTTTACCTAGGAGTTTTTGCATTTTGGTTCACAGATGGCGCTGTAATGGACAAAAATCAAAATGGAAAGAGTCGTTGAAAATTGGGCATATCTCGAGAAATACACATCAGATCAGAAAAATAAAAGTAGACGTATTTGATATTTTTAAGAATGCTATTCAATAACACCATAATTGACCCCCCACCCCCACTTCCTGAGGGTGGGAGAGGGAACTATTTCAAAATCTTCAATGGGAAACCCTTTTTTATAGCAAATCTTGGTTCTCCATTGATTTGATATTATTGGTGTAATTTCTTTCACAGATGTCGCTGCAATCGAAAGTAGTTGGAAAAATTCATTGGTTTGTTTATCAATCCGCAGGAAGTGGGCGTGGGGGGTCAATTATGGTGTTATTGAATAGCATTCTTAAAAATATCACATACGTCTACTTTTATTTTTCTGATCTGATGTGTATTTCTCGAGATGTGCCCAATTTTCAACGACTTTATCCATTTTGATTTTTGTCCATTACAGCGCCATCTGTGAACCAAAATGCAAAAACTCCTAGGTAAAATTTGTGCATTTTTTCTGGAGAATCCAAATCTGCAATGAAAAATGGGGGTTCCCATTTAAGTTTTTTATCTTCTCCCACCGCCACCCCCTGGGGGTGGCGGTGGGGGGTCCAGTTTGGTATCATTGGATGTCCCCCTTCGCGACGAACAACTTTCAATGTCCACTTGTTTTGATCCGATACATAGTTCTTGAGATATTTCAATGTCTTCAGATAAAAAGACCACCCTGTATATGTATATCATGTTGGATATTTAGGTTTAACATCAGTGGAATTCCGTAAATATATATATATAGACTTCAATGTCTTCAGATAAAAAGACCACCCTGTATATGTATATCATGTTGGATATATATATATATTTACGGAATTCCACTGAGGTTAAACCTAAATATCCAACATGATATACATATACAGGGTGGTCTTTTTATCTGAAGACATTGAAATTATATATAATACAAAGTACAAAATACACATGGCAGCAACGCCCTAACCTCACTTATTCTAATACCGAATAACCTAGACTCCACGACTCGCCGATCCCCCGCTAGGGGCATTGAGCATGCGATTGCACACATAGACGTGCCACTCGATGATACGTCTTGACATATCAGATGATTGCATAAATTCGTGCTCGTTTTCATATGTTCCAAACTGTACTGCACGGCGGAGTGTAAAATGAAGAATTATTAGGTTGGCAACTAAATTCGCGACCTTTTGTTTCGTAATTCTATTATTGTATCTATATATATAAAAATGGATGTTTGTATATATATTTGTATATTTGTATATATATATATATGATTCATAGACTCCGGAACTGCTCAACGTATAAAGTTGGGGTTTGAACCGTTAGACGCGGCGTTTCTTCGGGAAGGTTTATGAGCAAAGAGTGTTCGAAAAAGTCCATTGGTTCAAAAGTTGTGACGTCTTTAGTGACACCATTACCACTTTTTCGCCCATTTTTGGTCACGTTTCTGCTTATAACTTTTGATCGAATGGACTTTTTCGAATGCGGTTTGCTCTAAAACCTTCCAGAGACAGAGACAGAGATAGAGAGAGAGAGAGAGAGAGTCAGAGAGAGAGAGAGAGAGAGAGAGAGAGAGGGAGAGAGAGGGCACGTTTCTGCTTATAACTTTTGATCGAATTGACTTTTTCGAATGCGGTTTGCTCTAAAACCTTCCAGAACAGAGACAGAGGTAGAGAAAGAGAGAGAGAGAGAGAGGGAGAGAGAGAGAGGGCACGGTTCTGATTATAACTTTTGATCGAATTTACTTTTTCGAATGCGGTTTGCTGTAAAAACTTCCAGAGACAGAGACAGAGAGAGAGAGAGAGAGAGAGAGAGAGAGAGAGAGAGAGAGAGAGAGAGTCAGAGAGAGAGAGAGAGGGCACGTTTCTGCTTATAACTTTTGATCGAATGGACTTTTTCGAATGCGGTTTGCTCTAAAACCTTCCAGAGACAGAAACAGAGGCAGAGAGAGGGAGAAAGAGAGAGAGAGTGCGAGAGAGAGTGCGAGAGAGAGTGAGAGAGAGAGAAAGGGCACGTTTCTGCTTATAACTTTTGATCGAATTTACTTTTTCGAATGCAGTTTGCTGTAAAACCTTCCAGAGACAGAGACAAAGATAGAGAGAGAGTCAGAGAGAGAGAGAGAGAGAGAGAGAGAGAGTGAGTGACAGAGTTAGACCGAAAAAAATAGATCATCACAAACACGTTCAGAAAGTACATGCTTTTAAAAAATACTGTGCCACAGCAACGCGTGGCGGGGGAAAGCTAGTCATATATAACCTCATTCAGTGACCATTCCTTTTGAACTTTTGAAACATTGGAAATTTTGAACACTGGAAAGCTCTGAATTTTTCGATTAATTTGATATAAAATACTCGTGCTTAAAAAATATATATAAATGACTGAGAAAATGTGGACATACAGGGTGAACCTAACGTTGCCACTTCAAATATCTTTGTTGTTTTTAAAGATACGTCAAATGTCTGTAGGACAAAGTTGAATGGTAAAATGGGGCTCATACGATACCAAAAAATGTTTGTTTTCATGTAATTTTTTTTTAAAGATATGAAGGTCACCTTCAATTTTTTAAATGGAATATTCTATTTTTTATACCATATGTCAATAGAGTATCAAATTCTGAGTATAAAAGTGTTGACCTCCATATGTCCTAACTCTAATAGTTAACGAGATATTAACGAAACAATTTTCTTTTTTCTTTGGATAATATCTCATTAACTATTAGGTTTAGGACATATAAAAGTCAACACTTTTATACTCAGAATTTGATACTCTATCGATCCATAGTAAAAAAAATAGGACATTCTATTTAAAAAAATGAAGGTGACCTTTATATCTCGAAAAAAAATTACATAAAAACAAAAATTTTTTTTGTATCGTATCAGCCCCATTTTACCATTGAACTTTGTCCTTCAGACATTTGACGTATCTTTAAAAACAACAAAGATATTTTAGGTGGCAACGTTAGGTACACCCTGTATAGTCACCATTCTTTTTTAATTGTAGAAAAGAATAGTGACTATACAATTGATTAATAAAGGTGTTTTTTTTTTAAATTTAACCAATGGATTTTATTTCCAAACCGAGCACGAACTTATGCAATCATCTGATAGATAAATGAGCCCATGTCCGTTTGCAAAGGGAAAGTTATTTTATCGAATTTCACTTACTCCCGAATAGGCTCGCGAACCTTCGCGTTAAAAACTAAAACTCCGAAAAAATCGGTTATTCCTGACAAAGACGCGAACACTCAAGAACACTCTTCCACTTTTACGGTGAGCTCTCCGGGGTGCATGAATAGAAAAGTCAGTCTGCAGACAAGAGTCTGTCAGGAACATTTGTGCCTGTAGACAATCTACCCCGAAAACGTATATATTCTTTTTAAGAATACGTCTCCCGAGCGTCTCGGATTTGGCTGTCGCCCGCGAATCTTCGGATATTTAATATCACCCCGACCACCCGCCACTGGCACGTTCGCAAATATTTAGCGTGGCGAAACAAAGACGACCGTACCCGGCAATGTTTACGTGAAATTTGTGATATGCAACTTGATATGCTACCGCAACCAGGTTATTGATCCATTGGTGGCTAATTCAAATATGTAATTCAAACGTAAACGTACGGTACAGTTTCAATAATTAGTCAAATGCAATTGGCCCCGCAAATAATTATTCGATTCCGGTCTTCTGTCAAGCTAACCGCTCCATAAAATTAGGTAGCGTTCGCAGCAAAGAAACAAAAATTACCGGATTTACTATTGTTGATTTTGACGAGAAATTAAATATGAGAATGTACCTGGTTTGTTCTTTCAGAAATATTAAAATGATATACATATTATTCTGCGAAATCTTTTTAATGAACTTCTAATTAACACTGTTTTTTTTTATTGGAGCTCTGACCCTTAAGGGGGATCTATACCCTCGGATTTTGGGCTATTTATCAATGTTATCAACCTCTGTGCAGAAAAAAAGTTTGGTAACATTGATAAACACGCAACTGCATAATGAACACGAGATGGAGTTGCTTGCTATTTCCATATTCTATTCATCTCGTCGCGAATGCCGTTATACAGGGCAGGTCGCACTAATATTAGTGCCACCGATGAGAATATGTACCTCGTCTGTGTCAGTTTTGCTATGATTCCACATTGACAGCAGTGAAATGTTGCACAATATCGCAGCACTGATTGACAGTCCTTCTGACTAGGCACCATCTCGTGTAAACTAACTGAAATGAAATTGGCTCTAGATTGGCTCTACATCAGAGATAACCTCTGTCTTCATGAACGTAATATGGGGAAATCTCTGCTAATGTGAATGAAATCACGCGCGGCGATTTTTTGTCCTTATACGAGCATATTTTGAGCTACACAAAGGCTCATTTGATAGAGGAAGGTTCATCGCGGCGCGCTCTGCTCATCATATCAGTCAGAAAAATCTCTTTGAGACAGGAAAATACATTGAAATCTGCGGTTATTTTTCTAGATTTTTTCTCTACTTTGGGCACTCATATTATTAGATATAAACATAATCTCGTTAAATCAATAGCAGAGCGCGCCGGATTTAACCTTCCTCTACAGAATGAGTCCTCACCCAGTCCAAAATCCGCTCAAATAAGGACAAAAAATCGCCGCGCGTAAACCCATGTTTCGACCCAAAATCTAATAAGATTCTAGTTCCTTTCTAGTTACTTCATTGGGTATAGATCCCCCTTAAATGGGTCCATTTCGCTTTACAATGTGGTGTTACAATTTTACAGGTTGGTATTACAATATGTTACAAGATGTATTGGGTTGGCAAGAAAGTAATTTCGGTATTTTAAGGTGAAATAGAACCCAATATTTATTATAAATAGAAAATAAATATTTTCTTATTTATTCTTTTTAGCAAAAGATCTACGAACAAAAGGGGAAACATCTTATTCATTAAAGTTCATCGCTTGAATATATAAAATTCGGCTTTATTTTACCTTAAAAAATCGAAATTACTTTCTTGCCAACCCAATAATTATACTTTAAATAGCTAACTTACAATCTTTGAAATACGACTGGATATAACTAATGGACACTGTTGAAGTACATATTTAAGCAAAACTGGCACCAAATCTAAATAAATGCAATTTTGTCATTATTATAAGGCAGTGTATGCCTAGTGTGCAGATTGTCGATAATTCCAGTGTTAATTGGAAGGGTTTCATTTATTTCTGCCAGTTTATTATTATTTTGAGCTGTAGGATCTTTAGCTGCTCGCGGAGTGCCTCAGGCGATCAGCCTGTACCTCCAGATGTTTAGAGCGAAACCACGACCAAGGGCGTAACGAGGCGGATAAATAACACCGTCGCCTTTTTTATCGATTCATTCGGCTGAGGTACTTGAAAACTCGCTCGACTCTTCTGCCTTTAAGGAATTTCGCTCTTGGGCATTTTCCTTGCACGGGATAGATTACCGAGCCCATCCTGCGGGACTGGCCCAATTTATCTCTCTGCAATTAGTGTCATTCAATTTATACGATCTCTGGATCAGCGTCCTACCGTTAAACATTCGTTTCGTTCAGATATAGATGAAAATAATTACGTAGAGATTTACCGTGTACTTTTGTTTGTCGTGGCCCAATCTTAAACTGTACCTTATCTTGTTATTAGCAGACAGGAAAATTATGGACAGGTGCACGTGTAATTAATGAAAATGTTCAGCAATTTATTGAACGGGGACAGATGTGATAATGTTAAAGTTGTTTCTAGTTGTATAATAATTATAATTTGGGTAGAAACGGTGAGAGAGACAAATATAATTTTTCGGTAATTTTCCGACTTCCAGCAGTTTCATCAAGCTGTCGCTCTCATTAAAATGAAATTGGAATGATAAAAGGAGCGGCTCCTCTCGGATACAGATTTTCGATGAAACAAGGACACCACCTGACGCGGTATTATGATTAGATTCGCGATTTTTGCTCCTCTGAAAACAGTCTCCGAGGGAGAAGAAGTGGAATAGAGCGAGAGACGTAGCTCCATCGTTCCGTTCTCGGTCGCAACACGAAGTGAATACATTTTTAATTGTCATGGAGTACGTGTACAGAGCGCGTTCCCGTTTTACGAGCGTCCTGACATTTCCCTCTTTGTGTATCTGAAGTTTCGCCGTTGTCACGCATTAAATTCTTGATGCTAATGGGAGCGTCATAGCATTTAAATAGCTGCATCTTGCCCGGAAGTTTATGATCGTCTAATTCATTCATAACCGAATCCGTCAACCTGATTTGCATGTTCCATATCTTTTATATAGCATTTGAATGACGGCCTGGCTCCTGCATACAGGCCAAAAACAAATTTTGAAAATCTTTACAACTATTGTCATCAAACTGATTCTTGGTAATTATTTACAAAAGCACTGCGTACTCCGATTTTGATCAAATTTAAATATGTTATAGATTTCGACATTTCGAACAACTTTTTCCTTTTCCAATATAGGGGGGTCGCTTTTAGTTTTCGAGATATTTGCAAAAAACTGTTGCGAATACTCTATTAGAATTTTTCGTATTCTTGCACGCTCCGCAGCGTAAGCCTGTTCACGCACCCATTTGTTTATTTTTTGTTTGTAAACACATTGTGGAGATGAGAAGCAACAATACCACACACACACCCACCCAGTGCTTAACACGGACCCAGTGTTTCTAAAAAGAAGGTTCTCACAGTATACAATATAAAATCAACTGAGACCAATACAGCATACATCCTAACTCAGTCGTAATCCAGTTCTAACCCAGTCCTAATACAGTGTTTCACATGCATCCAGTGTTTCTCAAAAGAAGGTTTCCATTATGAAGTTAACATTTGCACCAATTTTCACTATTATATTCGTAATCAGCACGTCAAAATACGTAAGAATCTAGAGTATAATTTAGAAAGACTGGGTTGCGTGTGAAACACTGAGTGGGTGTGTGTGGTGTCAGGCCGGCCCTTTCCGCCCCCCTGGTTTCTTCCTCATCTCTACAGCGTCAAAATGTAAACAAACGGCGCACCGGAACAGGCTTACGTTGCTGCGGAGCGTGCAAGAATACGAAAAATTCAATAGAGTATTCGCGACAGTTTTTTGCAAATATCTCAAAAACTAAAAGCGAACGCCCTATATTGGAAAAGGAAAAAGTTGTTTAGAATGTGTTGCTGCATAACATATTTAAATTTGATAAAAATCGGAGTACGCAGTGCTTTTGTAAATAATTACCTGATTCTTTACAATACGGCTTGAATGTTTGTGAATTCTTAATTGTATAAAAAAGAATTAAAAATGTATTGTTCAGTAAACTGATTCATTTTGAAAAACGATAATGTCCAGGTGAACGAGGTGCCGTTAAACCTCGTCCGTTCCTCATTTCACGAACTGAATCTGTCCCTCGGTGTCAAAATGGCACAGTGGTAAAAGATCGATATGAATATAAATAATAAATAGAAAAAAAAATAAAATAATAAGGTAAACAGTTATTTTTCGATGTCTTAGGTTTTTCGGTTATGTGTGTCGCATTAATAAAATAAAAGTCACGCAGTTTTACTGTCAAATAACGGAATGGTATAATTTATTTCGGGGAAAACTGTGTCAAATTGACACGAGGGACGGATAAGGGTTAACGATTGTTCTCGGACGTCCAATTCCGATTTTCGTAAAGTCGTTTCATTTTTGATATCATCTGCACCTTTTTGTCGTTGGTAAAAATAGTTAGAATTTTTGTAAACGCAGTAAAAAGAATTAAAAAAATAATTGCTCAGTAAACTGATTCATTTTGAAAAACGATAATGTCCAGGTGAACGAGGTGCCGTTAAACCTCGTCCGTTCCTCATTTCACGAACTGAATCTGTCCCTCGGTGTCAAATTGACACAGTGGTAAAAGATCGACATAAATATAAATAATAAATAGAAATAAAATAAAATAATACGGTAAACAGTTATTTTTCGATGTCTTAGGTTTTTCGGTTATGTGTGTCGCATTAATAAAATAAAAGCACGTAGTTTTATTGTCAAATAATGGAATGGTATAATTTATTTCGGGGAAAACTGTGTCAAATTGACACGAGGGACGGATAAGGGTTAACGATTGTTCTCGGACGTCCAATTCCGATTTTCGTAAAGTCGTTTCATTTTTTATATCACCTGCAGCTTTTTGTCGTTGGTAAAAATAGTTAGAATTTTTGTAAACGCAGTAAAAAGAATTAAAAAATAACTGCTCAGTAAACTGATTCATTTTGGAAAATATTGACGTTCAGGTGAACGATTGTTCTTGGACGTTCCAATTCCGATTTTCATCATACCACCGTGCGAAGGAACCGGATGCGCGGTTTTCGACCGGCGTGTGTTTTCCTACAGCAGTTTCTGTTAGCACGGACCCGGAAACACCGTGTGTACGGATAGCACGAACCGCTAATTCAGCGGAATTAGATTCGGTATAAAAAGGCGGGTACACATTGGGCTGCCATTGAAATCGCGGATGGCTGCGTTCCCGCTCTCGAGATTAATCACGTTTTTGCGGAACGAAATATTAAAAGTCTCTCGGCCGCGTGTATTCTAACTGAACTGTGTGTGCGGGTGCCGGATATTGTTAGGCAACGGTTTTATTTTCACCCGCCAACGATCTCCAGAGATATAATTGAATCGATCGACACAAAGATTGATGACTTTATATTTTTGAAAATTCTAAAAGACAGCTCGACGCTTTAGTTCTCATATTTTGTGACCATAATTATGAAAGTGGTCCGAGTCACATATTTCTTGTTTCGAGATATTTAAAGGAAAAGGATATTAACACTAAATGAATTCCATATAATGTTGAACTACAATTAATGTTATCGGCGCACTGGTTCGATCAATTGGAAAATAAGCAAATTTGCAAAAATATCACATGAAATTTAATTCAACGTTTCGGTTTCAATTTAGACCATTTTCAAGAAGTGAAAATTTCAGTATTGCGTCTGTAAGAATTGATCAGACATTTTTAAATGGTTAGGCAACGATTTTATTTGCACCCGCCAACGATCTCCAGTGATACAATTGAATCGATCGACACAAAGATTGATGACTTTATATTTTTGAAAATTCTAAAAGACAGCTCGACGCTTTAGTTTTCATATTTGTGACCATAATTATGAAAGTGGTCCGAGTCACGTATTTCTTGTTTCGAGATATTTAAAGGAAAAGGATATTAACACTAAATGAATTCCATATAATGTTGAACTACAATTAATGTTATCGGCGCACTGGTTCGATCAATTGGAAAATAAGCAAATTTGCAAAAATATCACATGAAATTTAATTCAACGTTTCGGTTTCAATTTAGACCATTTTCAAGAATAGAAAATTTCAGTATTGCGTCTGTAAGAATTGATCAGACATTTTTAAATGGTTAGGCAACGGTTTTATTTTCACCCGCCAACGATCTCCATCGCGATATAATTGAATCGATCGACACAAAGATTGATGACTTTATATTTTTGAAAATTCTAAAAGATAGCTCGACGCTTTAGTTTTCATATTTTTGACCATAATTATGAAAGTTGTCCGAGTCACATATTTCTTGTTTCGAGATATTTAAAGGAAGAGGATATTAATGAATTCCATATAATGATGAACTACAATTAATGTTATCGGCGCACTGGTTCGATCAATTGGAAAATAAGCAAATTTGCAAAAATATCACATGAAATTTAATTCAACGTTTCGGTCTCAATTTAGACCATTTTCAAGAATAGAAAATTTCAGTATTGCGTCTGTAAGAATTGATCAAAGACATTTTTAAATGGTTAGGCAAACGTGTTTCATTTTCACCCGCCAACGATCTCCATCGCGATATAATTGAATCGATCGACACAAACATTGATGACTTTATATTTTTGAAAATTCTAAAAGATAGCTCGACGCTTTAGTTTTCATATTTGTGACCCTAATTATGAAAGTGGTCCGAGTCACATATTTCTTGTTTCGAGATATTTAAAGGAAGAGGATATTAATGAATTCCATATAATGATGAACTACAATTAATGTTATCGGCGCACTGGTTCGATCAATTGGAAAATAAGCAAATTTGCAAAAATATCACATGAAATTTAATTCAACGTTTCGGTCTCAATTTAGACCATTTTCAAGAATAGAAAATTTCAGTATTGCGTCTGTAAGAATTGATCAAAGACATTTTTAAATGGTTAGGCAAACGTGTTTCATTTTCACCCGCCAACGATCTCCATCGCGATATAATTGAATCGATCGACACAAACATTGATGACTTTATATTTTTGAAAATTCTAAAAGATAGCTCGACGCTTTAGTTTTCATATTTGTGACCCTAATTATGAAAGTGGTCCGAGTCACATATTTCTTGTTTCGAGATATTTAAAGGAAAAGGATATTAACACTAAATGAATTCCATAAAATGTTGAACTACAATTAATGTTATCGGTGCACTGGTTCGATCAATTGGAAAATAAGCAAATTTGCAAAAATATCACATGAAATTTAATTCAACGTTTCGGTTTCAATTTAGACCATTTTCAAGAATAGAAAATTTCAGTATTGCGTCTGTAAGAATTGATCAGACATTTTTAAATGGTTAGGCAACGGTTTTATTTTCACCCGCCAACGATCTCCATCGCGATATAATTGAATCGATCGACACAAAGATTGATGACTTTATATTTTTGAAAATTCTAAAAGATAGCTCGACGCTTTAGTTTTCATATTTTTGACCATAATTATGAAAGTTGTCCGAGTCACATATTTCTTGTTTCGAGATATTTAAAGGAAGAGGATATTAATGAATTCCATATAATGATGAACTACAATTAATGTTATCGGCGCACTGGTTCGATCAATTGGAAAATAAGCAAATTTGCAAAAATATCACATGAAATTTAATTCAACGTTTCGGTCTCAATTTAGACCATTTTCAAGAATAGAAAATTTCAGTATTGCGTCTGTAAGAATTGATCAAAGACATTTTTAAATGGTTAGGCAAACGTGTTTCATTTTCACCCGCCAACGATCTCCATCGCGATATAATTGAATCGATCGACACAAACATTGATGACTTTATATTTTTGAAAATTCTAAAAGATAGCTCGACGCTTTAGTTTTCATATTTGTGACCCTAATTATGAAAGTGGTCCGAGTCACATATTTCTTGTTTCGAGATATTTAAAGGAAGAGGATATTAATGAATTCCATATAATGATGAACTACAATTAATGTTATCGGCGCACTGGTTCGATCAATTGGAAAATAAGCAAATTTGCAAAAATATCACATGAAATTTAATTCAACGTTTCGGTCTCAATTTAGACCATTTTCAAGAATAGAAAATTTC
The DNA here is from genome assembly GCA_933228785.1 of Lasioglossum pauxillum. Lineage (NCBI taxonomy): Eukaryota > Metazoa > Arthropoda > Insecta > Hymenoptera > Halictidae > Lasioglossum > Lasioglossum pauxillum. The sequence goes on from OW121706.1 coordinate 38,456,734, forward strand.
AGTATTGCGTCTGTAAGAATTGATCAAAGACATTTTTAAATGGTTAGGCAAACGTGTTTCATTTTCACCCGCCAACGATCTCCATCGCGATATAATTGAATCGATCGACACAAACATTGATGACTTTATATTTTTGAAAATTCTAAAAGATAGCTCGACGCTTTAGTTTTCATATTTGTGACCCTAATTATGAAAGTGGTCCGAGTCACATATTTCTTGTTTCGAGATATTTAAAGGAAAAGGATATTAACACTAAATGAATTCCATAAAATGTTGAACTACAATTAATGTTATCGGTGCACTGGTTCGATCAATTGGAAAATAAGCAAATTTGCAAAAATATCACATGAAATTTAATTCAACGTTTCGGTCTCAATTTAGACCATTTTCAAGAATAGATAATTTCAGTATTGCGTCTGTAAGAATTGATCAAAGACATTTTTAAATGGTTAGGCAAACGTGTTTCATTTTCACCCGCCAACGATCTCCATCGCGATATAATTGAATCGATCGACACAAACATTGATGACTTTATATTTTTGAAAATTCTAAAAGATAGCTCGACGCTTTAGTTTTCATATTTGTGACCCTAATTATGAAAGTGGTCCGAGTCACATATTTCTTGTTTCGAGATACTTAAAGGAAAAGGATATTAACACTAAATGAATTCCATAAAATGTTGAACTACAATTAATGTTATCGGCGCACTGGTTCGATCAATTGGAAAATAAGCAAATTTGCAAAAATATCACATGAAATTTAATTCAACGTTTCGGTCTCAATTTAGACCATTTTCAAGAATAGAAAATTTCAGTATTGCGTCTGTAAGAATTGATCAAAGACATTTTTAAATGGTTAGGCAAACGTGTTTTCACACAAGCAGAAAGTAAAAAAGGGATTTGAACTCAAAAAGTGTGTAAACACTCACATGCTTATAAAACAAAAAAGTATTAATTTAAATTCTTAAAGATTATGGAACGACATGTCGGTTCCATGCCGGTGACATGCGGACTGAGTAAACCGTGAAGATTTGAACTGAAAACGAATCGAAGAACAAAGATCTCTGTATTGGCCAATCGATAAATGGCGGCAAATATGAATCTTTTGAACTCACTCAAACAAAACTGCAGTTGTTGAAATACCAATATGAAAATTGGTACTAAATTAATCGACATTCAGAATGCTTTTTATCGAGAAAAACAAAAATTAAATTATTTGGAAGGTGATCCATCATAAAACATTACCGGTTCGGTAATCGAGATACAGAGAACCCATATAATGTTGAAATAACAACCACTATCTGACGGTTCATTTTTGACGATATTCAAAAAATTACATTGAGTTTAAAATAAGTCATTTAGATTAAAATAATGTGATGTGAAATAACAGATAACTTAATTTTGTTTTTTTTTACTTTGTTAGACCACTTTCACAAATTGAGCACATTTATTTACAGCAGTTGAACCGACGCGACGCCTAATTATCTGCAAAGTGACCAGTATAAAATATTCTGTGAATTCCGAATTAATGAATGTATTTCCAGCCGATCTCGCGTATGCAACTGTGAAAACCTCGAATCACCTCTGAAGTATTGAGCTGTGAATAATGCAATACAACAGTATTCTTAAAATCTTTAAATATGTTTTCTGGTTTGCAATTGATCCACTTATGTTTTCCGTAAATGCATAAAATCGGCGGCCTACTAATCGTTACGATATCTGTGGCGACGATCCGATCAGCATAAGGATACAGTCGTTAGTAAAGTCGAATTCCCGGGTATCGAGTGGAGAGGATGCATGTTGCAGCAACTTTCTGCGAAATATCCAGCGGAAATCCTGTCGTCGTTATCAGCGAGACGGCGTTGCAATACTAGCGCGCAACACTGTCCATTCACCGCCTGGCCAAACAAAGGGGACCTCCACAAAGTGAAGCGGACCGGTATCCAAAAGACGACTGAATGGTTTGACAGGTCTTTGCCAGGGTCAGAACTAGAAGTGCGTATGCCCACGCAGCCTCTCCGCTCTGTGAAGCCTGTCTCCTGTAAGGATTATGCGAGAGCCTTCGACGCCCCGTTGTATTCAGTGATCATCCGCATAGCCCTGGGCTTTCCATTTAGCAGCCCCGACTCTGCAATCGCCATTGGAAGACGCGCTTAACCGTACACCTCCTCACAAAAGGAATCAGTTATCGGCCGGGCCACTATCAAAACTTCCCTGCGTTTCCCGGATACACAGTTCATTCCGTATTGGCAAAATAAAAGGACGGATAATCGAGGTTCTGCTATATCGTGGATTAAACAAGCAAATATGCTCCGAATCGTGTCATGTCTGGACTCGTTCTAATCAGAAAAATGGCAGGAATGCGTTGACGAATATTTTATAAAATGATTGAAATTAATAAAAATCGGTATACTCGTTTTCCAAAGATATTCGGTTTCAGCAGGAATTCGCTTCGAAAATATTTATTGATCCATTAGAAGGAAAGGATCTTCGAGGGTAGTTTATGTCCCTTATTCGTCTATTTACATAATTCATCGTCGAATTGCCCGACCAGAAACGGGAATGGATATCATGCAAGGAGCTTCGCCGCTCGTGTATCGAAGATGCCTATGAATTATTCACCAGCCGGTAAAATGCACGTGATAATGCTGAGAATAATTAGCTGAAACCGCGACGGGAAATTTCGAAGCAGAAACCCTCGAAAAAGAACGCCGCCGCGCCAGTATTCGGCTTGGCTTCGGACGTATCCTGCCGATGCATTTAAGTAGAGCGTGAGCAAGATACTGTCGCTGGACACGGAAACTCGAGAATGATGACCGCCAATCGAACTCCGCACGCGAAGTCCTCGTCCAAATCAGTTGGCTTCACTACTCCCCGGATGTACTGAAGTTGAAGTGCATTTACATAGAATTGTGCTTTGCCTCTGCGAAACATCATTTTCTCATGTGGAGAAAAAAAACCTTTGCTGTTTCTCAAATCGAAAATACGTAGAATAATTCCATTGTATTAGATCGTTCGGAAGGAAATTTCGTTTTTCGCGTGCAGATGACATTGCTTCCATTCGTTATTATGTAATCTTATTTTATTTTACCACGTTTTTATTACCTCGCTTTCTTGTTTGTCTGTTTATCTGTTCGGTACAAATTTTGCAATTGATTTTAAACTAACTTCTCGATGAGCTGGAGACTTGAAATTTTAAACATAGCTCAGAACTGGATGACAATGCAATATTTTAAAAAAAATTTTTTAAAAAAGCCTATGCGTTCAGGAGATATAAATTATTAATAATTTGAACCTTTGCATCCCCCCGCCGCGTGACGTAGTACGTCTTCGCGGTCAGCGTCCCCACTCTACTACGTGTTCCCACTCTGACTCATCCCCACTCCACTGACCCGCTTCGCACCGGAGGAGCTCAGTGTGCGTCAGTGTGCGTTCGAGCTCCGTGCGGTGTTTACAAAGTTACTACGTATTATTATAGTATAATGTTTGTTTACCAAGCGAAAGAGCAGTTACACCGAAATTCTCCGTCGAACCTTTATCTTTGACATGTTACCACGGCGTTCGTTTTCGATATGACGCGTCGCAATACCGTCTGAAATTTACTACATGTCTGTGTTATAATCTCATCAAAATGTTCAAAATCGATTGTAAAATTTCACACATATAAGGCTAAAAAGCAGAAAATAATTATTTAAATGAAAATAAATTTTTAAAAAATACCACGTTTTTAAAACGGACTAAAAAGTATAAAATAAAATTTTTAAAAACGCCACGTTTAAAAACGAACTAAAAAGTATAAAATAATTTTTTCTAGCCCCATACAGATTCCTAACCCCGTACAGATAGTCCTGAAAATTTGTGATTGTGAATTTTGAATAGCTATGAAAATACTTGTAAGATTTAAAACGAAAGACGTGGGGCGCATGCAATAGATAATTGATGCATGAACACCTAAATCACTAACAATTTTATTGCACTGCAAATGATATGAACTGTTTTGTGAGTTTCCTCAGCGGCAGCTACTGTCTACACTCCTTACTATGTATTATCTTGCGCCCCACGTTTTTCGTTTTAAATCTTACAAGTATTTTCATAGCTATTCAAAATTCACAATCTCAAATTTTCAGGACTATCTGTACGGGGTTAGGAATCTGTATGGGGCTAGAAAAAATTATTTTATACTTTTTAGTCCGTTTTAAAAACGTGACGTTTTTTAAAATTTTATTTTATACTTTTTAGTCAGTTTTAAAAACGTGGTATTTTTTAAAAATTTATTTTTATTTAAATAATTTTTAAATCTCAAAGTCGTGGTATATCTCGATAGCTGACATTTGGGACGTCACTTCCTGCCTTGGATAAATTTGATTTGCATTAAAATCAAAGTAAAGCATTTCCATTACCTTTTGCATTTTTATCATTGCAAGGGTGAAAATTTAGTACAGAAAGAAAAAATTGCTGTTTAAGAGGAGGATGTACCATCGATTACCATTTTTTTGCTTTCTTCAACATTTTTTATGCGGTGCAAATTTCATTTCAAATAAAAAACAAGTTCTACAAGCATGGAACTTTACGTTGCCTGAAAAATCGCAAAATATTATAGAACAAAATGTGATAAAAGTTATATTATACCTCGTACAATATTCAAATGTGTAGCAATTGATCAGATACCAATATATTTAATAATCTAAACAATGACTCTGACTCTGCGTCGGCCCTCGACAGCTAAGGGTTAATATCGTCAGAAATGTTAATTCCAGAAAGCAGCGGTAATAAATGCAATAAACGTCCGTAACGATTAAGATTCTCCAGTTACCGAACGAACCAGATCCTCGGTGTTCAATTCCATCGGAGATCAGAATCTCTCGAATCGAAATAGATTTTCCCTCTCTCTCGGCGGCGTTTCCCGGTGATCACCGTTCGGAGATTAATTTCGCGGTAGATCTCCATTGCAGACAACGATTTTTCAAATCGACAGAGGGTCGGGGTTATCCACGTGACCGGCGTCGTAAGTCCGGTAATCATCTAACCGGAGTTATATTCAGGGCCGTCCGGTTTTTCGCGCGGGAAGAGGAAGAGAGACAGGGAGACAGAGAGAGTGAGTTGTCTGCGTCAGCGGGAAACCGATCGAACGATCGTAAAATGCATTGCCGGCCGGTTTTCAACGGGACCCCCGTCGAATTGCTTTCCCTCATTATTAAACCACTTGGCGGGCACGAGGTACATCTTTACGATGGAAATCGAGATCGTTCCCGTATGCAAACCGCATTGAAACGTGTTGCCTGCGGAAATAGGGAAGGCTGTGCACTGCTTGGTACGCCCGGCGTCGTGTGCGGCACATGTGTCGACTTCCTGACACGGTCTATGTATCAGCGTGGGGGCCCAGCACGTGACCGATCACCGAAAAACGTGCATCCCCAGCAGAACCCCCTTCGGAACCCATTCAGTACCGGCTCTCTCTCGGACCTCGCATACCCCGCACACCGCCGCGCCGGTTTGTATTACCTTCCGAATTGAGAAATCGTTTCGCCGATGAGACGAGCATCCATCGAACGAGCCGCGAGCAAGCCCCGAAGGCTCTCCCCGACATACTACCAGTAAAACAATCGACCCCCGAGCTGCGATAAGAACACCAGTGCGACAAACTGATTACAGCAGATAGTATTTCGAAGCCACGCTACTCCGCAAAATTAACCCCTTGTCTCGTGTACACGCTGAACAATTGACCCATTAGATCGTGAGGATCTTTCTTTGGTGTACAGAACGGATTGCAACGGGTTCCTCGAAGAACGTCTCGAAGGGAGCTAGTAGTCAAGTGCGTTCGAGGATAATGAGTACCTTAAAGCAGCACTTTATCTTCAAGTATTTTATTCTTACTTTTATTGCCGGAACCAGGCTTGTGCTAGTACCCTATTTAGTGATAAGATAACCTCCCCGCAGTGTTCATCAGGACCAATGCCTGCAGATAAAGTTAATTCTGCGGGCTAACAGTGGATGGAGGTTTAATCCACCGCTTTGGAGAACATATCCTTAGTTAACTGCAAAATTTACTGTGCTGCTTGACAGATCTATTAAAAATATACAGTCTTAAAAAATGTACGTACTCTATAAAGACGAATAGTCGCGAGGAAGAACGTTCTTAGATAGACGCGTGTACGCTTGCGCTGTGTAACGCTAGCCAGAGATCCGGATAATTAGCAGATCAAGCCGGAGACAGATCCATTAAAAATAAGATGGGTAATTTTAGATATTTAAGGTGAGAAGCCAGACACGAGAAGGATTAAGTTGGGAACACGGAATCGAATCCTCCTCCAAGGGAGATGTATGATATATTAAGGGTAATAAATTTTATGTGGCCTTCACGGATAATGATTTATCTCTCGGCCGCGTACACCATTCACGCCCTTCCTTTTGCATTCTTCCGAATACTCCTACGAGCACAATGTCAACTTTCATGGATAGAGATTCAACCGCCCTTCCTTCTTTTCTTCTTTTTTTTTTTTACTCTCCGGTAAAATGCATTTCCCGTACACGTAGACGTTGAACAAGAAAGGAAATTACCTTACATTACCACGCACAAAAATAACGGCTCGAAATCCTATGAATAGGATTACATTAATTCCCTTCTCTTTTGACAACGCTCCGACTAAAGCGCGGAACTCGCATTCTTGCTCACGGTGACTGGCAAAATGCGGCATCGGCAAATAGTTGCTGGATTTTACACGTGGTGGACACGTACGAATTTATGTATAAGAAATTTGTTTACAGCGATTTTTTCAACTTTTTAGAATTAATCTATTGCAACGCTTGTTCGGGGTAAACTTTACTTTACCGGACTCAAAATTATGATGTAAGGTGAAGTGCCCTAAGTCTGGACAGTCCAAAAGTGATACCTAACTCTGGACAATTGAATTATCATAGTAAAATCAGTAATTAAGAGATTAAATAATTATATTATATATTCTGAGGCCTTAGCTACAAGTAGGTGTGAATATTATTTCATTAAGACATCAATTGAAATTTAAAAATGAATTCAAAGTTCATCTGAAAACAGTATACAAAATAGTCTATTTACATGCGAATCATGTGCATTTATAGTTCGAACTTTTGTTAGAAAAAAAGATATAATTTAAGCCCTCAGACAAAAAATAATTATCACGCATAATAATATTGATATTTTAAAATAAATTGGCAATCAAACTTAACGTAAATAATAATTATTAATCCAAATATTAGATGTACAAGATTAGGACTGTTTTCAAATATAAGTACTCCATACTGGGACGCGATGACAGTAACTGTACCACTCTAAGCTTATACGCAATGTACTTACGCCTGAAGCCGGACACGTGTTTGTGAATAAAATCAACGCATTGCTTGCAAATTATTTAACTACATGTACGTATAATTAGTCTTCTATTAGCTTGAATAACGAATGTAGAAAATGTATTCCGGTTGTGACGTTAATAATACTTTATGTTTACATCTTAAATCTATCAGTATTACTACCTAACCTTAAAAGTTGTATTATGACAAGTTTTATTAAAACAGTAAATGAAAATAAATATATATTTGGTTAAATAATACAATACTATAATGTATGATAAGAATACTACATATTACGCAAAGCATCTTCTATTCGTCATGCGCAACAGCGCCACCTACCAACGTTTTAGGTTATGTTCGCTCGATCAACTCGTAAATTGAATTTGTCCCGATATAGGCTTTACTTCTGTCCAGGTACTAGCTTAGATTGGATTTAATATGTCCAGCTATAGGTTTGAATTATTCTTGTTAATACCATTAAGATATTAACCTAAACAATGATTTTTTTATTTTAAATTACTTTACAAACTCTGAACTGTATGTTAAAACTCTTAAGAAATTGTTTTTATTGATTTAAAGTGATAAAATTTAAAATAGAAAAACATTTTGTCCAGGCATAGAGCACTTCACCTTATTTGGAACGTAATCCAGTAGATTTGTACCCGGGGCGTTTGCAGATCAAAGTTTCCATCCTGTAGGATCGATGGTTCAGGAGTTATGCTTGCTTAAAGTTGAGCAATCTGCAGTGTTTTCGACAGATGAGGGCGCCGCTATATTGGTTTGTAGTGACGAGCCGCTTACCTTGCCGCCCCCCCTCCCCCCGACCTAATCATCGACCAACTACCACCTAGCGGCTCTGCTCGGTGAGCGGCGCGCGACACTACAAACCAATATGGCGGCGCCCTTACCTGTCAAAAACACTGAAAAATGCAGAACTTTAAGCAAGCATAACTCCTGAACCATTGATCCCACAGGATCCAAACTTCGATCTGCAGGATACAAATCTACTAGATTACATACCAAATACAGCATAATTTATTGGAGAAAGGCACAAATTTTGAGTCCGGTAAAGTAAAGAGCAGCCCTTGTTCGAAATTATTATTTAAAGGGAAATGATTCAGCTTCTTTTACATACGAAAGGTGCTGAATATTTTTCACTTTCTCGAGACACGTAGTAAACAATGTGAATGTACGTCATCGTAGAATGGAGTGGCAGTCATTGGAATGATTCATCCAATTACGCAGATTAACTTTCTACTTCATCGAGCAAAGTCAGTCCGACTAGCCAGACGGCAAAATGAAAGAATTCCTATTAAAATGGTCGCTTCTATGCAGTCTCGTCCTGACAACGGAAGATTTACACGATACGACGAGCAATCTCCTGTCCCTTTTAGAAAAAGCCATCCCGAAGATGCGATTTCTCGTCGAGTAATTGCCACTCCGTTCAGAATGAAAAGGAATAAAGCACTTGGGAGATAAACTAATGCGATTATTCCACGTAGTCCGGAGAAAATAGAGCGTTCCCTCCTGGTGATCGTCTTCTGCGTTGTTTTAACGCTGTTACAAAGCAATTGACCGGATCCTTTCATGCCGGGGACAGAGGTGTGCGTTCTTCAAGATTCATGAACGCCGTCACAGAAAATAAACGTTTAGCTTGATTTTCAGCTAGTTCTTACATCACGGATGTACAGGCAATAGCTTTCAAACAACGTTCCTAATTCCATAAATAACGTAGGGTAAAGTGCCCAAATATGAACCACTTTTTCTTGACGTCATTTTTGGATGACATTTTAGAATGCTCTTTTTTGTTCAAACAATTACCAGTTGTAAAAACATTTCATCCAACCTACGTAATCCTCAATCGGCGTCACGTCGAACGGCATTCACCTGTTTCTAAAAATTGTCCGAGGAACCGTGGAACAATTCTTTGCTCCTGCACATTTTCAATCGTAATAGCAGAAAGGTCGCGTACATCGCATGCCATTATTCATGTAAAGGAACACAGCCGATGCAGAACGTGTTACACAACTAGGTCTTCGTGTACCTTTAAAAAGGCTCAACTCTTTCGCGAGTATGGACGATATATCTCGTGACCCGATTTCATTGTTCAGACGTTGCGAACGAAAAATCTCGCCACCCGTTATCGTCGATCTGACGTTATCAACGGGACATAAGCCGCCGTATATTTGATTCGATTTCATATGCACCATTAAGTAAGATATACAGGCTGAAACTCTGATACGAACCAACGGGATCTCATTTCTCATGCAAACATACGCGTGGAATATACAATGAATTTTTTCCTTTTAATGGAGCTTTAATGCGGATAAAATCGTTCCTATTCATTCCGCACAATTCCCTTATTTAATTTATATTATTTGCTTCAAAGACAATCGCAAGACTCGCAAAGATAACGCCCATCAGTTCTCCTGGCCCAAAAGCATAAACTTGAAAACGGACTGAAATCAAGACAGAATCCGGCGGCGCGTTTTATCAAATTCGAGGTGGCTCGGAGTTATCTTTACGTGGCTCCTTCCGCGCAATGAATTTCGGTACAAGATTAGCATACTTTCAACGCTAATGGGACATCCCGTGAATACGTGGACGCTGGGAATGCCTCTTAAACGTTCCACCCTCGGTGGATCGTGATCAGAATCATAAATTAACGCGCTAGGCCAGCCGACAGCGTTCCGGGATAGTACTTTCGGCATTATGCTCGTGGACGTTTGCGGCGATCGGGGCAACAGGAGGCCGATCGGCCGTGCGTGTTACCTTTTTAGCACGATCGCGTCTCTCCTCGTATGGGCGAGGAAGAGAGGGGCAGAGTTATGCAAAATTCATGTCGGCCGAGGCGTTACGGGGTTAGTGGTGCTCCTCGCGTGGTGGCCCCGAAGAAACGACGAAGAAGAAACGCGAATTAATTCAGATAGAGCGCGCCGATACAACGGCGGGTTGCAAGGATGACAGCACGTGAGCTCGGGACGGAAAGACCAGGTGGGTGAGCAGCCGAGTGGACTTCCGGTTCCGGCGGAGATAATAGCGCGTGTCTAGAATGTGCTAGAGGAACACGTACCGCCGCTCCGGCGAACTTTATGAACGCGTAACAGTATTTCGTCGTTTGCAAACACCCATATTTCGGACTTAATTGTCCTCATCATCGGGACAAGCGCCAATTTCGCCACCGACGCCGACGCCGACGCCGTGCACCGTCTCCTCGTGGCCCGGACAGTCGCCAGGACGCGAGAAGGTCTATTCTAATTATCCGGGTAATGAATTAATGAGGAAAAAGCCTCGCGTCCCCGGATCTTCGACCCAGGATCCAGAGACGGATTAAGTGCTAATCCGTTGACTCACGTTCTTTTGAGCAACCGGGTTCCGGGAATCGACTTGTTTAATTACCTGAATGACACCGGAGCTGGGAAGCTATTGTTGGTGCGGGGACTCCGGGAATTATCGGCTTTTGAGGTGAACAAGAGATTGCTGCTAATGTTATTTACCTCATTTTTTTAATCGACTTCGAAAAAGTAGGAGGTTACTCAATTCCATCCGTATGTGCCTTCTTTTCGCTTATTTTTGTATATTCACCAAGTACGTCAAGATGGATGCACCAATCGGAATAAAACCTTCTGCATCTTGTAGAATATGTCCCCGCGGTGGTCTCGTGGAAAAAATGTTGCATTTTTTTTATTCCTTACGATTTTATTTGCGAAAAATGAATCCCAACAAAAACATTCTGTAAACAGGAGCCAAGTTCTTATGGCCGTAAAATGTTGTGAGATCAAACAAAATACGGCCAAGTTCGTTAGCTTAGAAATACCTCTTGCAATACTGAAAAAAGCGTTTGTAAAAATTAGTTTAAAACAACGCAATTTAATTTTTAAAGAGTTACATGGAGGGCTAAATTATTGAAACTTGGCCGCTACTTAACACCTTTTATGGCCATTGGTTTAAAAAGTAACAGCCAAGTTTGAATAATTTAGCCCTTCATGTAACTCTTTAAAAATTAAATTGCGTTGTTTTAAACTAATTTTTACAAACGCTTTTTTCAGTATTGCAAGGGGTATTTCTAAGCTAACGAACTTGGCCGTATTTTGTTTGATCTCACAACATTTTCCGGCCATAAGAACTTGGCTCCTGTTTACAGAATGTTTTTGTTGGGATTTCATCAATTATAAAGTAGGTATTACTCTTATTCCTGATTCATTAAATCCTAAACATTTTTTATCTTTCAGGTGGACATTAAGTAAATTAATAAATGCATGTTCGTTTTACTACCTATTTATACCTACTTGAAACTTTGTCCCGAAAAATCTAAACAACGCAGCGTCGATCAAAGGAAAAAATTTCTTTTCTAATCTGCAAGACAAAATCCAAATTCAATGTATCGAAGAGTAACACCCTGCCGGCGACGCTCGGACCCGTTTGCCCTCCGCCGCTATAGACGATGCTCGGTGCAGTTTCTTTTGTTTACGTTAGAGCGATTGTTTTTTTCATCAGTATTTGTTGCGACTTCGAAGCTAATAAAACGTATACTTATGAAGGTACGTTGGGATTATCCCGTCGACCTCTCAAGAATTAGTTAGGGATAGGTGGCGGGGGGCGGAGAGGCCCGGCCGGCCCGCCCACGCATACGAAAATACAGTTTGGAGGAAATGGTCGAAGGAATAATCCCAAAGTACCCTTATGTATATGTTATGCTGCTATGTTCTATCCTACGTACGTATTTCGTAATGTTTTTTTTTCAACCCTTTAATGTGTAAAATTTCAAACTTTGATAATTATTCCTTTGAGTGTTTGTTATGGTGGACCTGTGTACTAAATTTCAAGCTTGTAGGCCAATGGGAAGTACCCAAAAGGTTTTGATGATCGTCAGTCTTTCAGTCAGTCAGTCAGTGACAAATTTAGCGATTTTTGAGGTCCTATATCTCGGAACCTACTAACGTTGGAAGATTAATGTTTTGTCAATATTGAGACATGATAGCATTTAACAAGTGTACGAAATTACATCTCTCCATCTGCCTCCAGTGCCGAGTTATAAGTTTCTAAAAAACGCCTAAGTTGTTTCGTGTAAAAGGAGGTAGTGCCAGAACTTGGCTGGTGCACTACCGTGCACCTAGATTATTTCATGTATGTTCACCGAATACTCGAAACGTTCGAAACTACGCAACCTTCTGCATTTTGCAGGGTATGTCTCCCGATTGGTTCCTTGAAAACAAATTTTGCATTTTTTCATTCTTTGCGGTTTTTATTGCAAATAACCAATAAGACCGAAAAACCACCCTATGGTGTTCTACAAATTCTGCTCGTTACACTAAAAAGTGTGAAATAACAAAAATTTTGTAAACAAAAATTTAACCGACTTCGAAAAAACGCAGTAAAAAAATGTACTAAGAAGTATGAAATAATTTCCATTTGATTTATGTGAATACACACGAACTTAAATAAAATTTTGGACACTGGAAATTACGAAAATCCTTAAATCCTTCTACATGCTTTCACATATATTAATGTATCTTCTCTTCCCACCTACTGATTTCCAAGTCCATCGTATTCCAATGAAATCATAATCAGCAACATCTGTCATTTGGAAAATTTGTAATTTTTGCGCCGACTCCGAAAAGATTGTATTGTACTTAAGTTCGTGTGTATTCATATAAATTAAATGGAAATTATTTCATACTTTTTAGTGCATTTTTTCGAAGTCGGTTTAATTTTTTTTTCTGTTTCTCTCATGTACATTGTGAAACATGTCTTGTAAAGTGTATAGAGTGTGTTAAAGCAACATTTTACGTCTTCGGCACATGCTTGGCATTATAAAGCAACGGGTCCATTGTTGAACTGCTTGATTGATCGTCCCCGAAGAAGACGAAATAGGAAACTTTAATTACTGGTAAGAATAGCACGATGGAGTGCACAATCAATAGAAGCCAAGAAGTCGATGTCGAATATTTTCAAGCTAAACATTTTGAAGTTTGCGACCCGCTGCCAGCTATTCAAATTTAAAGAACGGAACATCAAAATCTCGACAACACAGTTCGCAAACGGTAATATTTTCCTCGGAGTACCACGTTTCCGGGAATATTATAAAATTTCTAAGAATTCGACATCTTCGCCGCGTATCGTACTGAATACCATAAGGGGAACAGTTCGTTAACCGTTTATTCAGCGTATTTTGCGTATCTTGAACAGAACAGTGGCTTACAGGAGATCTGGCTGGATCAACGATAAAATATTAATCCGTGCAGGAATATTAAAAAAGAACTGCGCTCGCAACGGGAATTTCCTCATCCGGGTGTGCGACAGGAGTGCGCTCAACCCGGGGATTTTTGCGAATGTGAAAATTTCGCGGCGCTGGCTCTGTGTGCGGTGCCGGCAGTGTGCTGGCAGGTTTCCTCAGGTGGCGCAGTTATTTTCATAAAATATTCGCCGCCGGCAAACGTTCGACGTAGGAAAACGAGGAAGCAAGCGTACCGCTCCGAGGGTATGTTTTCGCGAGCAATATAACAACATACCTAAATTGCATCAAAATCGCAGACATCGCGGAATTCGGTATGCGGTCTATAGCGGAATGCTTCCTTTTGTGGTGGCCGGGGTACACGTAAGAATTCACGGTGTTCTACGGAACCCGTCCCCCCGCGCGCGCTCCATTCGAATCGTTACCGTCGCAACGACGCGGCCCGCGCTACCTTTGCACTGAATTTAATATCAATTACACGGCAAGTAATTACCAAAAACCGTAATATCGTCCGGGGGGAAAGTCGGAGCAATTATTAGGAGACCCGGTAATTGTTGTGTTGCTCGCAGCGCGAGGACGATTTAATTTACATAGCGAATGAATGCGCCAGACTTATTGTAATCATAATTCGTCTCTAAATGAGGAATTGTTATCGATCGTAAATTGTTTTTTGAAAACTTTGGAATAATGTTCTCGGCGCCACGGTTCGATCAAATACTACACTAAATACAGTGACTCCCAAAAATATTCGGACACTAGGTATAACTAACTTTATGATTTGATAATTCGATTGTTGACAAAGCAATCGCCCTGGGAATTGTTTCTAGCAATAAAACATTTATTAGTGTTGATAAATATGTATGCTTTATTTGAAAAATATACATACGTTTCATAATAAAAATTATTAAACGAAATAATGGACCATTTGTGGCTCACAAAAATATTCGGACACGTATTAATTTTTCTGTTTATATAATGCAATTTAGCATTACAAAATTTGTTTAATATTTCGTGGGATAACCATTTTGTTTAAGAACATGTCTTAACCTGTTTGGCATATTATTTGTAATTTTTTAAAAATAATCAACAGTTATGTTCGACCACTCAGTTGCAAGTCTTTGTTTTAATTCGGCCATCGATGTAATTGGGGTTTTTCGAATTTTTCTATCTAATTCATCCCATAAATTCTCGATAGGATTAAGATCCGGTGATTGGGGCGGCGGATGAAAAATTTTGGGGCAGCGGTATAATAAAAATTCTTGCACAATACGTGACTTGTGCTTGGAGTCGTTGTCTTGGTCAAACTTAAAATTATTATTAAGCCCCATTTTTTCAGCACTTTGAACTAAATTATTTTTGAGTATATTTAAATAATGATTTTTGTCCATGATACCGTCAATAAACACTAGGTTACCGACTCCATATGACGAAATGCAACCCCAGATCATTACGCTGCCTCCGCCGTGTTTCACTGTACCTCTTGTATTTTCAAAATTAAACTCTTTATTCGCTTTCCATCACACCATAGTTCTTCCGTCGGAATTGTACAGATTGAATTTGCTTTCATCAGTAAATATGACATCCTTCTACCATGTCTCATTCTTAGAAATTAGCTCACTTGCAAAGGTTTTTCGTTTATTCCCATTCTTTTCGTTGATAAATGGTTTCTTTCTAGCCACTCTTCCATTGTAACCAGCTTGCCTCAGTGTTCTCCGAACTGTTTCGGCTGACACATTTTTGGAGCTTTCTCCTGATAGCTCACTAACTAGTTTTGACACTTCCGAATAATTTTGCTTTTCTCCCTCGTACATAAGAGACTTGGTCGTCCAGTTTGCGGAATAGAATCAATGCGATTCTCAATATAAAATCGTCGACTGATATCTGCAACAGTACTCTTACTTATACGAAGCATTGCACTAATTTCGCGATAGGTTTTTCCTTTTTCTCGATGAAAAATTACAAGCTGTCGCACATCGAAACTCGTATTCTTTCCTTTGCGACCCATTTTGAACGAATTCACGTTCACTACCGACAGTAGTGAGGTGGCATGGACATCTAATGGTCCACGAGATTCTGTTTGTAAATAAACGGTTTCGCGTTCTTGGAATATCGCGTTCCCAGAAAGCGATTGGCAGAGAAATATAATACGTGTCCGAATATTTTTGTGAGCCACAAATGGTCCATTATTTCGTTTAATAATTTTTATTATGGAACGTATGTATATTTTTCAAATAAAGCATATATGTTTATCAACATTAATAAATGTTTTATTACTAGAAACAATTCCCAGGACGATTGCTTTACCAACAATCGAATTATCAAATCATAAAGTTAGTTATACCTAGTCTCCGAATATTTTTGGGAGTCACTGTAGCTATTTTGTAACACTCAAGCGTTTGGATTCGGGTTTGAATCTGTTACGCCATGATCACGTTTGCTTGTAGATTTTTGTTTTCTATTGGAGGAACATAATTCGTCTTTATTGTAGAGACTTCAGGGCTCACGTCGGAGCCTTCTGATTTTTCATTTCCGAAAAAAGGTTCGGAAAAATCGATTCTTCTCTTCTTGCAGCGTTCTTCAACCCTCGGATTCGGACAGCAGAAATTGTCCAATCGCACGCCATTCGACTGTTAATTATCGCGCAATTGAAAATTCCGTGAAATCGATTCTTCCTGGGAGGCACACATCGCTCTGTTTTATTAATGCCGCGTTTATGAGGATTGATCAGGCGTGGTCGATAAAGCCCGGGCAGTTAATTAATGCGCACAAAGTCGCCCGGTTCGCGGGACTGTCTCGTCTCCGGACTCCGGTTTTATTATTTTCGCGCGCGCGTTAAATGGGAAATGGCGACACTGAAGCTTCGGAGCGAAACAGAAAAAGAGAGAAGAGACAGTTGAAGGACGAAGTCCAATCACCGGTCGGCAACGTGTCGGTACGTGCCTCCAGCAGAGGAACGATTAAAAATACGTACTGGTTACAGTTCCTGGGCTACGAAAAGGACTATTTGCGGCATCGCGACACGTTCACCGACTATGCAGAAAGTGCATGCTTTATTTGGAAGCAAACGATTCGTCGAATTTGCACGAGCCGCGCAGCCGGTCGGCACGCATAGAATTTAAACTCACCGGTGATGGTATCGCTTTTGTGTGAACCGGAGCTTTGCAAATGGATTTTTTTCTTCGTAAAGAATCGGTTTCAACCGTTGCCTTTTCGCGAACGCATCAATCGCTGAACAGCCCCGCGCACGGCGAGGATATTTGCGGAAACGTGATGCGAACGCGGTTTGCGCAAACGTTGTTACTGCACACGCAAGCTTTCGCTGTTTGATTGAACGAGGATGCGACGTGTCTGACTTTCTGGCGTGATTATTTATACATTTTCTATGCAACGGTCTATCGAGAGAACAATTTCCGAGTATGTAGAGCGTGCCAGAGATATGCAATCAAATAATTTAAATAATGGAAGAACGTACAACCCGCTGAAGTAGCATACGATTCTTCCGGAATAAATTGAGTTAATTCGATTCGGTCGATCCGCGTTTATTTATTGACGTTTCAATATCGAATATTGACACGTATAAAAACATCAAAGTACACGAGACAAATGAAGATATAAAAGTTTTGACAGCCCAATTGAATCTCGATTGCACGAGAATTTCGAAAACGTTCGAAATAAAAAAAAAAGATTGGAAAGAGACAATCGCAGGGGGTTTAAGAATTATTCCAACACACAACCAGCAAAAGTTTGACGTCCTCGAATTCCGAGGCTTTCGCGACAATCGAACGTGACGTGGGAAACGAGTGCAACAAATCTCGTTTGTTTTTCGGACGTTTAACAGAATGGAATGTCACGCGTGTTTGACAAAGAACGTCACAGGGACTTCGCGACATTTATCTCGATCCGGAATTTACGATAGTTTGATTGTCTAACGTATCGTGCGAAATGCGAACGATCACTCCGATCTCCAGCCGCGGAAAGTATTCGGCAAAAATATCGGAATTTTCGGAACCCTGTCATAAACATTTTCGACTGATTCGAATTGTTACTATCGCAACAAATATTACTTTGGAAGCTGGTAAAAACGAATACATTTTAAAACGTTAAAGATTATAATTCATACTTTAAACCGGATGGTTTATTTTTTATCAGAAGTAAAACATATTCGGAAAGTAGATACATTTAATGTATAAATTTCAAGTCCATTGTCATGCAGCATAATTCACTTACTGCTACAAGCTGAATCCTGTTCCCATTCAATCCGGGAAGAAAGATAGCAAAATGTTCCGGCATGAGGTCTTTGTGCTTCGTTCCTCGCTTTCGGCGTTCACTGTACTTCGACTAAAGCCTGAGAACCGCCTTTTTAAACCGTTGCACAACCTCGACACACAGATTACAACGTCTTATAACAGATTATAATATTCCCTCGAAGCGTTCTTTAGCTGTTTTCAGTTTAGCCACTGCAAATGAGGAGCAAAACTTTCGAAGTTCGCTTTCTCCCGACCAGCTTCTAATTACTTTGCAAGTTCTCCTTCTCTATTCCTCCTCCCTTTCTCTCTCGCTCTCGTTCCCTCCTTTTTTTCTGCCTTAGAAAATAATCTCTTTTCACTTTCACCTCTTTAACCTTATTAAGAAGAAAATCGTGTTCGGGCAGTTCTTCGCCGACTTTTTTAACAAAAAAAGGACATATGCGTTAGTGGGGATATTGCAATTCCCGTGTCATTATCCCTGACCTGTTTCGGTTTCAATTTTAGCTTTAAGGGATGAACTCCTTTTATTAAAATCATTTTATAAATCTGTGTTCTTCCATTCGCGAACCATAGATCTCCTTTTTAAAGAATGTTTTTTATTAAGAACAGTGCAATTTTCTTACTGCGAAGGTTCTTACACAATTCAACATTTTTCAACATTTCAGAGCAGAATACCACTTAAAACTTGTTTCCCACCGCGATGACCACTGGTTGAAGCATTTCATGCGAGCAACAAGTGCACCTGTATTAATGATGTCCGCGTTCCTCTGACCGAATATCTCTCTGGTTCTCGTTCGAGCCGGTTTTTTTGCGGGATTCGTTCTCTAGAAAATGGTGACGCAGGCACGCGGGCAAATTTGACCAGCACGAAAAATCACGGGGCTGATCGGCGGACAGTGTCGGACTAAACAAACGAATCAGAGACACGCAAGGCAAACGCCCGAATTGCGAATTCAGTCGTTTTTTAATTAGCGGACGGATCACGAGCCCGTATCCACTGAAATTCCATTTGCGTTTGATGAACATGTTATAAGTTGTTCCCTGCGATCCACGGCCTCGAATAGATGGCCTTTTCCCCAAGGAGCAGGGCGCATTAGCCGAAGACTCCATTAGCGACGATGTTCGAACAGAGGAGTCATTTTTAGAAACCCAAATGAATCGTTTACTTATTCGATGCACTTTCAGCAATCAGTAATTACAGCAATTAGTGAAATAAACTACAGAGGCATTTTTTGGGCGCTTTGTTTAAGAATGATATACTAGATTTCGATTTGATATGACGTAAGGTGAAGTGCCCTAAGTCTGGACAGTCCAAAACTGATACCTAAATCTGGACAATTGAATTTTCATAGTAAAATCAGTAATTAAGAGATTAAATAATTATATTATATATTCTGAGGCCTTAGCTACAAGTAGGTGTGAATATTATTTCATTAAGACATCAATTGAAATTTAAAAATGAATTCAAAGTTCATCTGAAAACAGTATACAAAATAGTCTATTTACTTGCGAATCATGTGCATTTATAGTTCGAACTTTTGTTAGAAAAAAAGATATAATTTAAGCCCTCAGACAAAAAATAATTATCACGCATAATAATATTGATATTTTAAAATAAATTGGCAATCAAACTTAACGTAAATAATAATTATTAATCCAAATATTAGATGTCCAAGATTAGGACTGTTTTCAAATATAAGTACTCCATACTGGGACGCGATGACAGTAGCTGTTCCACTCTAAGCTTATACGCAATGTGCTTACGCCTGAAGCCGGACACGTGTTTGTGAATAAAATCAACGCATTGTTTGCAAATTATTTAACTACATGTACGTATAATTAGTCTTCTATTAGCTTGAACAACGTATGTAGAAAATGTATTCCGGTTGTGACGTTAATAATACTTTATGTTTACATCTTAAATCTATCAGTATTACTACCTAACCTTAAAAGTTGTATTATGACAAGTTTTATTAAAACAGTAAATGAAAATAAATATATATTTGGTTAAATAATACAATACTATAATCTATGATAAGAATACTACATATTACGCAAAGCATCTTCTATTCGTCATGCGCAACAGCGCCACCAACCAACGTTTTAGGTTATGTTCGCTCGATCAACTCGTAAATTGAATTTGTCCCGATATAGGCTTTACTTCTGTCCAGGTGCTAGCTTAGATTGGATTTAATATGTCCAACTATAGGTTTGAATTATTCTTGTTAATACAATTAAGATTTTAACCTAAACAATGATTTTTTTATTTTAAATTACTTTACAAACTCTGAACTGTATGTTAAAACTCTTAAGAAATTGTTTTTGTTTATTTAAAGTGATAAAATTTAAAATAGAAAACCATGCTGTCCAGGCATAGGGCACTTCACCTTATGCACGGTGCGTGTTTGAAAATTTCACGGATTATGGTGTGTTTCAGGTATGTATATAGCGGACACATCAGTTGCGTGTGTGACAAGCATGGACTGACGCGAGCTGAATTTCCCACGTGGCTGGCTGGTACCGACGCTATTTCATAACCTTTCGTCCTATGTATAACAATGTCATTGATACGAGACAGCAACGCGGAAAAAATCGCCCCGCAATAAACAGAGTGAGTACGAGATTTCTAATCCAAGTATTTTCAATCGCATCGCACAGAAATTACTTGTTCAATGCTTTCGCTCCGCCGAAATGTACCGCATGAATTTTCGGACGAGTTTCGATTTCTTTTTTGAAATGAAATTTTTGGTTTAGTATTTATCGGAAAGCCCATAAATAAACACGAGATTTTTACCATCGGCGGGAGACCGACAAAGGGACCACACCGTATTGACAATCACCGATTTTGATGAAATTTCCGTCCATTGCGGAGGGGTGAGGACTCTATCTGATCGAATCTCTCGGAAACTATCACGGATAGATAAAAAAGTAACAATGCATATAATTGTGTATTTTTGAACGACCAGTTCATGCATGTGAATGGTTCGTAGAAATATTCGTTGGTTCAACAAATATATGGAGGATTACTACGATTCGAAAAATTGGATTCTTCACATTTTACAATGTACACGAACGCTGAAAGATAAAATTTGCGAAGAAAATTAATTTCACCGGGTGCTTCAATTAATCTGGTAAACAACCGAATGAAAATTTAAGTACTTCCCGCTTCTATGGTATCAAGATTCATGCATATTCATTGATAGTTCGATGTATGTATGCACAACAATATTATTGTTGGATTATCTCTGCTGGTATTTCTCTCGGAACTCCAAGCAATACTTCCAGTATACTTGCTTCCACGCTTCATCAATACGTTAGGGCGTTAGGGTAATTCACAAGTACAGTGAATCGAATTAATACTCGGACGTTCCAAAGAAGATGATAATTTCTTTAATATTGTACTGTACGATTTGAACTTTTTTGGGAAGCTAGAGCAATTCTTTTACTGCAGGATGCAAAAAGAATTTTTTTCAAAATTACTACAAGAATTTTAGGAAAAATACTAAAAGTTGCATTTTACAATTTTTTTATGTGCGCCTATACATATAGAAAATTTAAAAAATATGTTTTGTAGATCTGTGCGAATTAAACATATTCTGAAAATTTCGTATAAATCGGTCGACGCTGCAATGAGTTACAAACATTTAAGATGGTAAAAATTGCAGATTTTCATGATTTTCCGCCTCTATCTATGAATTCTTAAATCTTTCAATGGCTTTCGTCTTTTCCTGCTTCAACCGACTTTGATTAAACTTTCACAGTGTATATAATTGACACAGATCTACAAAACGTACTTTTTAAATTTTCAATATGAGCCCACATAAAGAAGTTATAAAATACAACTTTTAGTATTTTTTCTACAATTCCGATTAATTGCAATTTTTTGAAAGTTTCTTTTCACATCCTGTGGTAAACTAATTGTTCTAGCTTCCCAAAAAAGTTAAAATCGTATAGTACACTATTAAAAAAGTTATCGTCTTCTTTAGAGCGTCCGAATATTAATTCGTTTCACTGTGCATCACGAATTGGAAAAGTAAGATGTATATGTGTGCTCATAATTGTGAAAGTAGTCTAAGTCATACATTTCTTGGTTCGAAATATTTAAAGAAAGAGGATGTTAACACTAAATGAATTCATGTTTGACAATATCGTGAAAATTACATTGAATTGATTTAGTTTAAAATAATTTAATAAAAAAATTAGGCCACGTTTTTAAAATGATTTTGAATATATTCCATAGTGTTAAAAATTTGTTGAATTGTCCCAGGAAAATTTTCCTCATGCTTATTTTTCTTGGCACAGTGTGATGTTCACTGTATCGTCGCAATATTCTAAGGAAATGTCCGGGTTGATTGAATCTTTGTGAAAAATGGGAATTCAATGTTCCAGAAAATTGAAAAACTATAAAATTATTTATCTGCCGATCGATTTTACGATTCTCATAACTAACTCTCTTCCAGAACGATGGTCAGGATAGACAAGTCGAAACGAGACGAAGTTTTTTTCTCGGCGCGCGAGCTTTATAGCATTTAATACATCTCGTTACGAGCGATTTTGAGGCAGGCTACTGTGACCTATAACTTCCGGTTGGGTAAGTATTATCCGGGCTATCATCGCATGCAGCCGGGTGTGAAGGCACGGGTCATGACGGTCCGCTGAAACGAAGGAAACTGTTGCACCCAAGCAAAGAAAGCTTCACAGTCCGGTGCATATTCAGTTCCCCAGACGCGTGCTATTCGCCATGTTGCGAGACGCTTGATAGATGACGGTTTGACTTGTAATCGATGGCCCGTTTAACTCGACGCCGACGATGACTCAACAGTCATCTTCAAGTTTTCGATCAATACGAGCTGCTAAAGGGAGCCTAACGACTCTGCATACCGTTTATGAATAATAATAATCGCTCTTCCAAGAACTTGTGCTCTACTAGAAATAACAGAAGTAACGTTAATCTAAAATGATTAAATAAATAATAACCCTAATATGGGTCTTTCGTGTTTGTCATACATCATCACTTTCTTTATAGCTATTTCACTTTTGTTGAAATCACTATTTAATCCTGCAAAATGTGTAAAAGCGTGGAAAAATATAATAAATACTCTTTGAGTACTTGCAGTTATTTCTAACTGCCATTCGTTGCTTTTAGTACAAAAACATAAGTTTAAATAGAAGAAATTTTTATCAGAAATTGACAGCAATTTTTTCAGATTATGTAATGTCTTTTGCATTTATTTCGTGTGGACTGGTCTTCGTATTACACGTAACAGGTGGGTAAGATAAATGGTTAAACGATGAAATGAATATAGATAACGGCAATATGAAAATGAGGACACATTAATCCTTAATTAATCATTGCTCTCTTATAACGAAATTAATATATGTCATAACAAAATATCTTAACGACTAAATAATATCTCCACGTACGTACATTTCTCTGAAATCATTACGAAAGATGAAAATGAATTTTGGTGCACGACACTTTTTCAGTAGGAACCACGCACAAAAATAGCAATCAAAATTTAATTTGCGCATACATATACGTAGGCGTGTGTTAATATCCAATAAATATAATTAGTAGACTGCGGATCTTTATGCAAAATAAAAATATTCTACATTAATTGTGGGCAGCAGGAATAAAAAATGATTCCATCCCTTAACGACTTTTTTATATTAAAAGCGACAATACAACATTCTTGAATTTTTTAAATCTTTTACTGTTTTATATTTCACCCAACCAATTTTCGCATAAGTGCATAAAGATCCGCAGTCTAATAATTAGTTTCAGTGTAAAGGATAAAATGAAATTTTTTGGATTGTTGAAGTCGCTAATTAAACGCGAATTTCCTTAGTTTGAATTGTTTATCCAGAGTATATGTACATTCTCTAAAGGGCATCGGTATCAGCTTGTTCTCCACGGTCTGCAGAAGTACGGCCAGTTCCTTACAAACACCCAGGTACTTCGCTCCGGTGAACAATTATTTTAACTATGGCGCGTACACGTAGAGAATATTCGACCGTTTCATCTCTATCTTTTCATTTCTATCAGTATTTTTATTTACCAGTAGCTTTTTTACGGTTGTTTATTGTGTTCCGTTGTGTTCGCATGTCCGCTGGTTTTTTTACTGAATTCGGCAAACGCATATGTACGGAAGGGAAACATAGAGTTTCGCGCATCAAAGGTAATTTTCTAATATTATTTTTCTGTGTGTCAGCGTATAAAAAGTGATATACTTAATTGGATTGGTGGCTGGAGCAACGTCAGATTTGAGATTTGGCCATCAAGTCCTGCTCTCCTGTAAAATTTGCACTTTATATCATCCAACGTTGCTCGAGCCACCAATTCAATTGTTGCAATTTCAAAAAATACAACAACGTCCTTCACACGTTCGCTACCAGCATTTTTTTCGCAGAATAAAGTTGTTTAGCAGAATAAAGTCACAGATTCTATGAAAATTATGCATTCTACTATGACTTTAAACAACGAAGTGCATAAAATTAATTTTACTGTCTTCAAGTGAACTGTCAAATCTGACATATCTGATGGATGTCACATATTTGTGACGGTGGTAGCGAACAGGTTAAAGATCCTCTAGTTACCAGAAGATAAGTATTTAAATAAAAATACATGTTTAAAAACCACCACATTTTTAAAACGGACTAAAAATTATAAAATAAATATAAAATTTTCCTAGTTCCGTGCAGATTCCTAACCCCATACCCCCCAGTCCTGAAAATTTGTGATTGTGAATTTTTAATAGCTGTGAAAATACTTGTAAGATTTAAAACGGAAAAAACAAACGCCGTGGTAAAATGTCAAAGATAAAGGTTCGACGGAGAATCTCGGTGTAACTATTCTTTCGCTTGGTAAACGAACACCGCACAGAGTTCAAACGCACACTGAGCTCCTTCGGTGCGAAGCGGGAGTGGGGATGAGTCAGAGTGGGAAGGCGTAATGGAGTAGGGAGCGCTGGCACGCGGAGTGGGGATCGCTGAGATGTAACGGTTAAATTTAATAGTTTATATCTCCTAAACGCATAGGCTTTTTAAAAAATTATTTTTTTTAAATATTGCATTGTCATTCAGTTCTGAGCTATGTTGAAAATTTCAAGTCTCGAGCTCATCGGGAAGTTAGTTTAAAATCAAATGCAAAATTTGTACCGAACAGACAGACAAGAAAGCGAGCTAATAAAAACGTGGTAAAAAAGGAAGAGGGTGGCGTGGGATCAGATATGTAAACGTTTCACGCGATCGAGTTAGGCGAACGAGGCGTGCGCTGTCCAACACTGCGAAGACAATTTCTGTCGAATACTTCGGCTGAATTAATCCGTGTATCTGCGTCGAACGCGTTCGCTTTGACAAACAAGTGGCCCGAGGAAAACATATGGCGTTTAGCACGTCGTTCGCCGTGCCTGTGATTCGCGTGTCAAGCATCCGACTACGACGACAAGTAATTTATCATCGAATCGGATATTCCATCCGGAAAGGAAATTACAGGTTCGACTGAAAGCGGCTAGTGAACCCGAAGCGACCGTGTCAGTCGACGGGATTTTTATTGTCCCCGGAGTGGTGCGAGGGCGCTCGATACTGCCACGTTCTTACGAACCAGTGGATTGTTTAATTAGCGCCGGCACCGGCGGCTCGGTGAATTATTTAATTAATAGAATTCGCAGTTAGCTCGCTGTACTTACGAGACCGTTCCCTCCCGGCCAACCACCGCGTATTCTGCCGATGAATGTAGTCAGAAGTAGAAATTCAACCGTGCGACTACGGATTCTTAGGGCAGCGAGACCGAACTTCGTCGAATAATGCTTTCGAAGCGGGGAACTTATTTGCGGAACATAAATGAATGTTGAACCCACCGCTTTAATAGAATCCATTGTAAAACGATTGCGCGTCTTGTAGAACACCTTTATAAAGTACTCGATCGCACGGATCGATCGCCTATCATTATATTCAGTTCGTCCGGAGTTTTATTTTACATTGTACATTTTCAGATAGCACAAAGATGTCTGCAGTTGGACATTCCGAACGTCTCCTGAACGTCTTGTGTTAGAAAACGGTCTTAAAACGTCTTAAAGACGTTTTTAAAGGTCCACAAATGTCAAGTGAAGTAGAAGAAGGGAAGAGTAAAAATTGATTTCGACAAAAACGAGTTTAAAGTTAAACCACTAAATAGCTTTATTAGAGGAACGCATGTGGAATTGACGTAAAAAGTGGAATAAAAATAAGAATTGCAATTAAAATCACAATAAATATAATCAAAATTAAAATTACAATAAAAATTGAAATTGAAGCAAAAACACTACCTCGAACAAATAATACCAATGCTAATATCACTGTCCAACACCAAATTTGTTCCCAGATTACTATTCGGTCCTTCTTATAGAGTTTTTTGCGCTGATTCCGAATCTGTTTTTAATTTTTTCCCTATACGCACAGTTTTTGAGAAATTTGAGTTTGAAAAAATGACCTATTTTTCAACTTTGAACAAATATTGTGATGTTATTATAAAAGATATTGAATTGTTCTTTGCAGCAAAAGATTCTGTGGACTTTCCCGAATACAGTGATATCCAATATTAATACACTATGATTGTTTAAACATGTTTAAACAACGATTAAAGACGGAGAGACACCATTTTTGCACCAATTTTTGAAGATATTTTTAAATCTATCTCAAAAAATAAGGGTCCAGCGGAAAATCGAACTATACCACGCGGTAGAGCAGACTTTTATCTTGAAAAACCCCCCTTTGAAGTTTTCGACATCGACGTTTTTACCGAACCAGAAAGCAAAATATCTTCGCCCGACATGATTTGCCGCCAGTGACGCTCACCACTACAACGGTCGTTCGCCGCTCCGTATCCCGTCGCTGCGCCATATCTCGTCCAGAGCGCCACTGGCGGCAACGCATGTCGGGCGAAGATATTTTGCTTTCTGGTTCGGTAAAAACGTCGATGTCGAAAACTTCAAAGGGGGGTTTTTCAAGATAAAAGTCTGCTCTATCGCGTGGTATAGTTCGATTTTCCGCTGGACCCTTATTTTTTGAGATAGATTTAAAAATATCTTCAAAAATTGGTGCAAAAATGGTGTCTCTCCGTCTTTAATCATTGTTTAAACATGTTTAAACAATCATAGTGTATTAATATTGGATATCACTGTATTCGGGAAAGTCCACAGAATCTTTTGCTGCAAAGAACAATTCAATATCTTTTATAATAACATCACAATATTTGTTCAAAGTTGAAAAATAGGTCATTTTTTCAAACTCAAATTTCTCAAAAACTGTGCGTATAGGGAAAAAATTAAAAACAGATTCGGAATCAGCGCAAAAAACTGTATAAGAAGGACCCAATAGTAATCTGGGAACATAAAAAAAGTTGAAATTTGTTGGACAGTGTATTTACTGCTACATTATGGCTATATATAAAAACCACACTGTTCGTGGTCCAGACCTAAAATAGATGTAAAATGGACGTCTTTAAAACGTCGTTGCTCTCTGGGATTGTATGTATTGTTTCAAGTAAATATTCAAAAGTACAAAGATCCATTCTCTCATTCGTTCGTACGACGACGATGTTTTTATTGCAAATTGTGCAACGAACAAAATTTTTCACGACAAACTACCATGAATTTGGAGATTGAAACGTCCCCTGTAGAACGACTCCATAAAATTTGACATACGATTTTTTGGTGACGTTTTATGGCACTTTGAGTGAGAAGTGTGCTGCCAGAATTAGCCCGGGTAGATTGTTGTCCGATTTTTGTTTGCGAGGTTACAACAGGTTACATATTGACAATTTTTCAACTAAGATTTAGCGATACTTTAATGTTTATTGGCAGTGTATCCTCGGCGCGAAGGCAATAATTTTCTGTAACAGTTCTGTAACAAATAAATTTCAGATTGAGATTTTGTGAATTTAAAGGAAGACTGATGATTATTAACATGATTATAGAATAGATATGTATTTATTTTTTTCTATGGAGGTCGAACCGAAACAAAAGTGTCGCTAAATTCGATAGACAAATTGAACGACTACCATGACGGATTCGCGAGAAAAAGTCATTCAGAACTCGGAGAGAGAATGAGCAGTACGTTGAAATGACCGGCTGGTCGGAAAGTTTGCTTTCGTCTCGACAATAAACTCGGCTTTTCCCGTTCAACTTCATTTCCGATAATTTTGCTGGCCAAATATCTGCGGCACTTAATTACACGTTACCGAACTTCCCGGCGAACTTGAACTAATTATCAAAAACTTCAGGAGTGCGCCGCGATAGCGTTGCTACCATTCCAACGAATTAATAAATTCTTCCATGGAACTTGAAAAGCGGTGGGCTTCTTGGAATAATTCAGATTTCTCTGTATACGATTGTCGGTTTGTAAGGTAGTCTGTAGTAAATTCCTTATCTGCCATTTTGAACAAAAACGCCCTTAAAAATGAAAAGTAACGAATGCATCGAGTGTAATATAGACTGCGAATTTTTATGAAAAATAATATTTTCACGAGTTGAAAATAGTACAATAGTATTTCGAAATTTTTCAAAGGTCCTTACCGCATGGTTGCATCCGTTATTTGCAAACAGTAATAAGCAAGATGTGTCAACGCCGAGTCAAAGGTCGAATAATTACCGGCGGGTAAGAACGATGACCAATAATTATAGTTCTGGCAGTCGCGTAACTATTTCGAGAAGAATAGAATTCCGTGGCCTGTACTTTGGGGGGGCTCCGGCCAGGAAGTTTCGTCCAAGTCCCATAGTTAGCGAGGGCAAAATCTGGAATCGGTCAACTAACTAACAAAGTTACGGTCAGCCTGACGCATTAATCAGCGCGCGACATACTCGTTCTTCGAGGGAAAGTTGTGTTTCACAGAGCTCGCTGCCCAGAGTAATTATCATTCGCCGCGTGACACCAATTAAAATTTATCTTGGTGACCGGGAGACGACGCTTTAAACCGAGGCCGTGGCATTTCAAATGAAATAAAGAGGACAATAGTCTTCGTCGCATCTGGGCCAGCAAAAAAGACAGGCGAGAAAAATTCAAATTCGTCCAATACTTTCTCGCGAACCTTTATGGAAAAATAAACAAAAAATCGTTTGTTCTTTCGTATTAATTGTAACTGAATATAATGTTCAAATTTTCAGTAGCCCACAACCATTTATCGATGAGGTGTGAGAGGTAATTACCTCTCAATTATTACCATTATTTGATCAGTACCATTTTCAATCAATATCATATGAACCATTATTTATTATTAACACTACACATTTCAACTTCCAGATCATGCAGCTTTGAAGTTGTTATTCAGTGGTCACCGTTCCAATATTTACACATTATGTACACACTGTTTGGAGTGGTATTTCATTTTGTCATTCGTATATTTTACGTTAAATAATGTGCAATAATAACTAATGCTCAACAATTTGTAACTGTTTTATCGATCGCATCATATGCATTTGGAGATGCATTTTTAATTGCACATAAAATAGAATTCAGTATTTCGACGTTAATGAACAACAATTTGCAATCGTTTCATCGATCGCATTGTATGCATTTTTCAATTTTTTAATTTTTAATTGTATTTTTTATTAAATTAGCAACGCTGTGACATTCGTTTTTAATTGCAAATAAAGTGCATACACATAAAGTAAACAATTTGCAACTGTTTCATCGATGGCATTGTATGCATTTTTCAATTTTTTAATTTTTAATTGTATTTTCTACTTAATCAGCAACGCTGGGACATTCGTTTTTAATTGTAAATAAAGTGCATACATATAAAGTAAAAAATTTGCAACTGTTTCATCGATCGCATTGTATGCATTTTTCAATTTTTAATTGTATTTTCTACTAAATTAGCAACGCTGTGACATTCGTTTTTAATTACAAATAAAGTGCATACACATAAAGTAAACAATTTGCAACTGTTTCATCGATCGCATTGTATGCATTTTTCAATTTTTTAATTTTTAATTGTATTTTCTACTTAATCAGCAAATCTGGGACATTTGTTTTTAATTGCAAATAAAGTGCATACACATAAAGTAAACAATTTACAACTGTTTCATCGATCGCATTGTATGCATTTTTCAATTTTTAATTGTATTTTCTACTAAATTAGCAACGCTGTGACATTCGTTTTTAATTACAAATAAAGTGCATACACATAAAGTAAAAAATTTACAACTGTTTCATCGATCGCGTTGTATGCATTTTTCAATTTTTTAATTTTTAATTGTATTTGCTGCTTAATCAGCAAATCTGGGACATTTGTTTTTAATTGCAAATAAAGTGCATACACATAAAGTAAACAATTTGCAACTGTTTTATCGATCGCATTGTATGCATTTTTCAATTTTTTAATTTTTAATTGTATTTTCTTCTTAATCAGCAACGCTGGGACATTTGTTTTTAATTGCAAATAAAGTGCATACACATAAAGTAAACAATTTGCAACTGTTTCATCGATCGCATTGTATGCATTTTTCAATTTATCAATTTTTAATTGCATTTTCTATGTAATCAGCAACGCTGTGACATTCGTTTTTAATTGCAAATAAACTGCATACACATAAAGTAAACAATTTGCAACTGTTTCATCGATCGCATTGTATGCATTTTTCAATTTTTTAATTTTTAATTGTATTTTCTACTTAATCAGCAAATCTGGGACATTTGTTTTTAATTGCAAATAAAGTGCATACACATAAAGTAAACAATTTACAACTGTTTCATCGATCGCATTGTATGCATTTTTCAATTTTTAATTGTATTTTCTACTAAATTAGCAACGCTGTGACATTCGTTTTTAATTACAAATAAAGTGCATACACATAAAGTAAAAAATTTACAACTGTTTCATCGATCGCGTTGTATGCATTTTTCAATTTTTTAATTTTTAATTGTATTTGCTGCTTAATCAGCAAATCTGGGACATTTGTTTTTAATTGCAAATAAAGTGCATACACATAAAGTAAACAATTTGCAACTGTTTCATCGATCGCATTGTATGCATTTTTCAATTTTTTAATTTTTAATTGTATTTTCTTCTTAATCAGCAACGCTGGGACATTTGTTTTTAATTGCAAATAAAGTGCATACACATAAAGTAAACAATTTGCAACTGTTTCATCGATCGCATTGTATGCATTTTTCAATTTATCAATTTTTAATTGCATTTTCTATGTAATCAGCAACGCTGTGACATTCGTTTTTAATTGCAAATAAACTGCATACACATAAAGTAAACAATTTGCAACTGTTTCATCGATCGCATTGTATGCATTTTTCAATTTATCAATTTTTAATTGCATTTTCTATGTAATCAGCAACGCTGTGACATTCGTTTTTAATTGCAAATAAACTGCATACACATAAAGTAAACAATTTGCAACTGTTTCATCGATCGCATTGTATGCATTTTTCAATTTTTTAATTTTTAATTGTTTTTTCTACTAAATTAGCAACGCTGTGACATTCGTTTTTAATTGCAAATAAAGTGCATACATATAAAAGTAAAAAATTTGCAACTGTTTCATCGATCGCATTGCATGCATTTTTCAATTTTTTAATTTTTAATTGTATTTTCTACTTAATCAGCAACGCTGGGACATTTGTTTTTAATTGCACAAAACGTGCATACACATAAAGTAAACAATTTGCAAATGTTTCATTGATCGCATTGTATGCATTTTTCAATTTTTTAATTTTTAATTGTATTTTCTACTAAATTAGCAACGCTGTGACATTCGTTTTTAATTACAAATAAAGTGCATACACATAAAGTAAACAATTTACAACTGTTTCATCGATCGCATTGTATGCATTTTCCAATTTTTTAATTTTTAATTGTATTTTCTACTTAATCAGCAAATCTGGGACATTTGTTTTTAATTGCAAATAAAGTGCATACACATAAAGTAAACAATTTGCAACTGTTTCATCGATCGCATTTTAAGTATTTTTTAATTTTCTGGAATGCCTGAAATTGTATTTTCCGCTAAATTAGCAACGCTGGGAGATTCGTTTGCGCAGCTGCGAGTAGTATAAAATCACGGGTGTGCCCCGTTCGTATTCGTATGGGGCGAGCTGAGAAAAAGTCGAGCGATTCATCATGAACCGCCGTTAAGAACAGCCGATCCGAGAAAATCGTCCGAGTAAATTGAACGCTTAGGAAGGATAAGAATAAAATGTCATTAAGGAGCACGGGAAATAAAGGTCCTCGGCGTTCTTCCATGAAACTCGAATTTAGTTCCTCGTAATTCATCCGCGTAACGTAAATCATCCTCTTAATAGAAATTTAAAAGGCGAACGAGTGCGAGCGTTTATATCGTTTGCGTTCGTAACTTCTGGGTCCGATTCTTCGTCCGGAAGAAAAACGAACAAAAATGCCGGGATCGCGCGCGACACGTCTATGAACTTTGTCGAGCGAGAGATATGAAATTTTGTAAAAAGTTCCGGAAATCCTTGCGAAAAATTCTAGCCGAGTGTTGATACGGTCTCGTAACGTATGAAGCTTTTTAAATTCTTTATGATTGCAAATCTGCTCGCCCACTGCGCCTTTGAGCCTCTCGTCAAAGGAAATATGCACTTTGACAACGAGTTTTTTTCGATGCATGTTTATACATTTTCATATATTTTTTCGTTGTTATAATAACAGGGATTTGCGTGCAGATGGAGATAAAGCGGAGATGAGATTGATCAAAGTTAATGAAATTATTAAAACTGATGATTTATTTGCACGTATGTAATTCGTGCGAAATTCGCTAAAGAAAAAATAGATTGGCAAGTTTCTATTAAAGCTGAAATGCATTTTATATTCGCATAAATATGCACACGAGGATTAAGCCATTGGATCGACATTCATTATGCAATATCTAGAGGCGAGCCGAGCTTAGAAAATAGAAACACGAATCATTTATGTATGAACTAACCTGAAGTAATCATTCCAATAAATATAAATTTATGTAAGAATTCCGTCGCGGCGAAACGAGACAAACAATTTACAAAAATTGCCTCGCTCTCGTATTCATCGAGCCACGTGCACATATACCATCGCAAAGTACGCTCGAGTGATTTGGGTATTTCCAGAACAATTTTAACAGTTTCTTCATTGAAATTTCACGAGGTCGGTCGAGCACCCTCCATTCTCTCGAGTACATTCACATTTGTTACTGACATTCGGTTCGTTTAAGCCTTGAGCGAGTCGCTGCTTGCAGCGTTCTTTTCAATGTCGCTAATTATACCCACATCCGATTGTCTCGTGTTTATGCCTGCGAAACAGTTTACGAGCTTCTCCGTTCTGTAAGAAACGTGGAGGGCCGCTTTGCAAGCAGCACTCGACAAGATTTTCAATTTGTGCCGAAACAGTTCGTGTAACGAGTAGTTACATTCAATGTTTTCAATTATGAGACTCTATGATTCGCAAGTCTGCCTTTTCAGCGATTAAAAACTCATTATTTTAATTACCGACGTCGCCGAATGAAAAAGATACGCTTCGCCAATTCTAGTTACCAAATTAAATGTAGCCACAATCTGCGAACTACTTTAATTTGTTCAAGCAGAGTTTATAAACGAACGATTTAACAAAACTCATTTCCTTATTTCGTCCAACCAAATTCACTTCGTAAATTTTGCTTCTCGTTACGCTTCTTTCTCGTTCTCACCACACACAAGTGTCATAAATCATTTTATCCCGGAAGAAAATAAAGAAGCGAAGTCAAGGCACAAGAAAGCAGTTTGATATTGTTTCGCGTGGCTCGACAAAGCAACCGATGAAGTTTTCAAATTGTTTGCCGAGCGAGAGGTGGCGTAGTCGAGTTTAAATTTCCCGCCGGACAAATG
Organism: Lasioglossum pauxillum; assembly: GCA_933228785.1. Taxonomy (NCBI): domain Eukaryota; kingdom Metazoa; phylum Arthropoda; class Insecta; order Hymenoptera; family Halictidae; genus Lasioglossum; species Lasioglossum pauxillum. The sequence continues at coordinate 38,490,378 of OW121706.1, forward strand.
ATGTCGGAGCCGAGATTTTTCTCAGTCTCGTGATCTATATTTCCCGGGCAATATCGAAGCCGAAAAAGTAAAAAAACGAAAGCGAAGCAGCGTTATCTGGAAATGCCGAGTTGCAATAACTCACACTGTATACACCCGTAAATTCCTCGGGCCTTTTATTTTTCGAGCAGGCCCGACTAGCGGAGCAAGGTAGATAGTCTCAGACTTATGGCCGGTAGTGTATCTTGCTCGAACCTGTGAAATCCATTTCGTTCCCCATTTGCGTGTCAACGGACTGGAGCTCTCTCTCTCGCTCTCTCGGTGTCGGATAGGATGAAAAATAAACGGCGGCTAACGAAATTTTCCAGTCGGAATTCGTTCCCCGGTCGATTATCGTCCCGAATAATACGGTTTGCGGATTGATGACTGGAAACAGTTCATTGCCAGGTGTCCGAGGAACGTAGTATCGTTATCGTCGCAAATTACGCATAGTGCCTATGCATATCCATGCGACCGCTGCGCCGAAGCCCCCCTCCTGTGTGTGTACATAACTGAAAATTCAATGTAGCCGCCGCAGAACCGGGGAAAATGGATTGCCCGGGCCGCGGCGTGCCAAACGCTTTAATGCGATTCTCGTATGCTTATTGTTCGAGCCCAAAACGACGCTTTGACGCCCACGTGCCAGCTCTACCTCACCGCGCTTCGCGCCGAAAGAGTAACGTTGTTTCGGGCTGATTCCGAACGGTTTAAACGCGACAACACACATCTTTTGTTCCGAGTTGTAACCGCCATTTTCCGTCATTTTATTCGCCGGCAAAGTAGGGCAAATGTACCTATTACTGCGGTTGTACCTATTACCGCGGTATTTTTTCCCAATGAGATGCAAATACGTACAAATGAATCTGTGGTTGCCAGGAAAAACAATAAATTTTAGCTTAGGCATTAATTGAGCCGCTCAATGCACACATCGATTAACTCCACTTTTTGAAAAATCTTAAATTTAAGTGTCAAAGCCCTTGGTATAGTCATAACTTTTTATATTTATAATAACTTTCCTGAATAATAAAGATTAGCACCGTTAAATGGCGAATTTTTTTGGCCATTGAATAATAAGTAATTTATTTCAGAAGCCATTTCGATTAACTCCATGCTCTAATGTAAATCGTTTCAGTAACGCTGTATCTGTTCTGGCCGTGCATCGACGCTTATTTGTTTTTAAACAGCCGAAGATGCTCTCTCCCTCTCAATAATATTCGTAACAAAATCGCATCGGTAAACAGATAAAAAGAAGCACAATGCAAACGGTAGTTAGTATAGCAGTGATCTCGCACGCTGAATGTTACTGTGTACTTCTTAGTCTTTTCAACATTACTCCCAGATTGTTTTTAAAGAAATAAATATTATACCGTTATAATCAAGATGAGTGAGACTAATAATGTGAGTGAGGAAAGCAGTGATGATTCTTCAATACGATTTATCAACAGAAAGTCTGGTCCAAGAAGACGTTTATTGTTTTCCTCGGATTCATCGGATTGCAACAGTACAAACCCAACAAACACATTGATTGGGAGGAAAAGAAGTCGTAATCCTGTTAAATGGATACGAAATTTACAAAAGCATAACAGGATAAAAGGTTTGGCATACAGGAATAGGGGAGGAAAATTAATACCTGCAAAAACATTTGTCGATATACAATGCAGATGCCGTCAAAATTTAACTTTATTACTTTTTTCAGTTGCCAAATCGATTAACTCCACCAGTCACATAAAAACTGTAACATTACTGACAATTGTTTGTTGGCTATTCTTTCTTATTAATTTTATATACCGTTAGATGAAAGCTATATCTGCAATTATGCATTCTACATTATATATTTGAATTCATAATATCAGAGGAATTTTTAAAAACAATATACATTATATCATCGCGTTTCCCAACTTTTCGTTTTATGGAGTTAATCGATGTGTGCACTGAGCGGCTCAATTGAGCTTTACAGTATAGGGTTTACGTCTTTACCAGGAAAAAATGTCATGAAAATAAATTCGGAAGGCTGAAAAGATAAGGCAATTGTCTAGTGATATTTATTAAAAATAAGAAAGGTCTACGTCGATTCCAAGACACAGAGGTTACCTAAAAATTTCTTTCTTGTTTTAATTATTTTATTCAACTGAAACTAATACGTTGATGTTCTTACATTTTTTTAATATGTCCACTGCTTTAAATTGTACGTACCAATTTTTGTTATAAATGCATAAAATCTGCCGTCTAGTCATCGCAACTTTAAACGGCAATATCTCGAAAGTGAAAGTGTGTACAGTGGCCCACAATAGTACTCCCTTTAAAACAGAATAACTTTTTCTTAATTGTACCAAACGACCTGATGTTTTGTAAGCTATTAGAAGCATTGGTTTACTAAATGATGTGCAGAAAGATTCTCCAAAAATTATAATTTACAAGGTTACACGCAAAAATAAAAAAGGCATTTTTTAAAACTTTTATTTGGGCCCTTAATGAATATTTAAAATATATGTCTTGTAGATAAAATTTTAAAATTTTTAAATCCACAGAATCGTACATGTTTCGATGCGTGTCGTTTCTTCCTGCGTCATCCGATTTCGATGAAATTATCAGTACGTGTATAACTAACATAGATCTACGAAACATATATTTTAAATATTCATTAAGGGCCCAAAGCGACTGCGACTCTCCGCGTCTCTTTCTTTCCTTCCTTCCTTACACGCTGTCCTTCCTTGCGCCCGGAAAGTTCATCGGCAATTAAACCACTAAATACAGTTGAAATTACAGTAGCGGACAAAAGTTTAAGACCGCTCTAGAGAAGATAATAACTTTTTTAATATTGTACTATACGATTTGAACTTTTTTGGGAAGCTAGAGCAATTAGTTTACTAAAGCATGTGAAAAGATATTTTTTCAAAAATTGCCATTGATCGGAATTGTTGAAAAAATACTAAAAGTTGAATTTTTAACTTTTTTATGTGGGCCTATATTGAAAATTTAAAAAATTAAATCAATTGAATTTGTCAATTAAACATATTCTGAAAATTTCGTCAAAATCGGTAGACGTTGCAAGGAGCTACAAACGTTCAAAGATGGTAAAAATTGCAGATTTTCACGATTTATTGCCGAAAAACGGCGAAAATCTGCAATTTTTACCATCTTTAAACGTTTGTAGCACATTGCAACATCGACCGATTTTGACGAAATTTTCAGGATATGTTCAATTGACACAGATCTACAAAACGTATTTTTTAAATTTTCAATATAAGCCCACATAAAAAAGTTGTACAATGCAACTTTTAGTATTTTCTCTACAATTCCGACTAATTGCAATTTTCGCAAAGATTTCTTTTCACATTCTTTAGTAAACTAATTGCCCCAGCTTCCCAAAAAAGTTCAAATCGTATAGTACAATATTAAAACAGTTATCGTCTTCTTTAGAGCGGTCTTAAACTTTTGTCCGCTACTGTATATCGTGTTTGGTCTTATTTTAATAAGAAAGATGCCACAAACATATTGGTAAAAGTTTCATAAAAAAGTAACTAATAATAAAAAAAATTTTATATTCGTATTACATTGTGAGGACGCACGGACCTTTGAACTTTGCCTGTGTCTGCGACTCTCCGCGTCGCATTAGTAGTGGTTCATACTGATATACAGGGTCATCCGTTTTTAAACGGACAAACGTAAACCAGCTATAAAGAACCCCAAATGGAACAAGTTTTACCCCTGCCACTTTTTTTGTTTCGGCCATGATTTCTAGAAAATTGCAATTTTGCCCTATGCCAAAAAAACAAAGATCCGAAGGTCATACAAAAATATTTTGTTAACAAAAAAGATGCCCCTATTTATTTTAAACCAAACAAAGGAAAAATCATCAAGATTCATCACTCGAGTCCCGAGATATTCAAGCTTATGTGAACTAAAAAAATTATGGTTTTTTGCAATTTTCTAGAAATCAAGGCCGAAACAAAAAAAGTGGCAGGGGTAAAACTTGTTCCATTTGGGGTTCTTTATAGCTGGTTTACGTTTGTCCGTTTAAAAACGGATGACCCTGTATGTACAGTGGAGGGGATATTCTTTTGCGTTTATCTTCATAGAGTACGGTCTTCTTAGAGTTTTCTTAGATTTTTCTTACATCCCACACTCTGTTGCTACAGTACCTAAAAAAAAGTTGTCTGTTGTATAGTATAAGTCTGTTGTAATTTTTCCCGTAAACATTTGAATTACATAAACATTTTGAAGAACCGTGTAAAATTCGTCACTCGACCACCGGCCGCGGACGCACGGCTCGGCCAGTGTTGTGGTATAATTAAAGACTAAAAAAAAAGGCGAGTTCGCAGCGAAAGCTGACTCAGCTTAAACTGCATGAAATTTTAAGCACTCGAAGACAAACGTTCGCATCAGCGATGTTAATCCCATCGGCACAGAAAATTCAGCAGCCGCGGCGCGGTGGCGGTGGACTGAAATTATAGCAGCTGTATGCGTTCGTCGGGCAAAGAGGATTAATGCGGCGAACCTCTTTCTCAGACACAGCACTTTGCACCCTTTTTCCTCATTCAAAACCATACTAATGTTCCCGGTAATTACATTAACAATTTCGCGGCGCGCAGCATATTTTTCCGAAACAAAACCGGTTTTCCGCGAAAGATGGATTACGGTACACAGAAATTCCACCCGGAAAACGAAAACCGAGCTTTTCCAGCTTCCCCGTTTAACTCTCTTGTTTATAACCGAACAATTTCACAACTGTTCCATGACCGAGGTACACGTTATTTACAATCGTTTACCGGATTTCAACTTCCCTTTCGATCTGAAACACCTGCATGTTGCATCCTTTGAGTTAAATAAGAATTTAATGTAATCTTCTATGTCGATTGCATACCTCTGTTCCCCGAGTTTATCCGAATAGCGTTTCACTCCGGAGCGTGACGAATCAGACGCATTCACTGCCCAGCAATTGTGTATTTTAAAAAATGTACTGGCATACTCGTTCAAGTTTCGTATTAATGATTTTTCTTGGGATCAAGTGGAAGCTGTAAACAACAGTATAACAATAAAATTCGAAATAAGAGGTTTTCTCGTGGTCTCTCTCAGTAAATCAAGTAAATTAAAGATCGCCGAAAAAGTGTCTATCTCAAAGTCCCGATAATGGGTAGAGGAGCGAAGCGCGACCGGTTTTACAAATGAGTAATTGCTGTATCGTAAAAGGTGTGCATTAATCACCGAATCAGGCGAACTTATAATGGACCGACAGCGGTGCAATGATTTCGTGACTCCATTTGATGCGGACCCGTTCCCGTAGGTCTCTCCGTGGAGAACACTTCGCGATTGTACGCTGTTACTCGGTAACTTAATGCCTTGGAGCCGGTTCAAATGGGGAAAAAAGGTGTACATGTAACGTGAAGTTAGTTCATCGATCGTGTGTCGACAGAGTTTGTCGCAGCTTGACTGTCGGCCGACGAAGTTACTTCTGCGAGTTCGGGGCATTGTCTACGCTGCTATTGGCCTCTCGATTCTCGAAGTGCCATTAAACTCATACTTTGCGGCCCGGAATTTTATTTCATACGAAAATAACAAATGCTGTTCACGGAACTGCGCGAAAATAACGGAGAAAAATGTTGGTGCACGTGGAGGCATTCAATTCATCGAACGGTATTATCAATTTTTCAGCGCGCTAAGTGCCAAGACATCTAGTGAATTTTTTAAACTTTCTTTGCACACGTTAACATTAATATGTAGCTGAAAAATTGTGACAGTCAAAATATTAATACATTATCTACGGCAGTGTTGGGCAAATTTTATTTTAAATAATGAATAAACGTGTGATTTAAATTGCAAATAATAACTAAACTTTTTGTTTAAATAAAAGTAATTTAAATAATTCCAATAGTGATCTATTTATTACCACGCTTATATTAGCTTGCCGAGTTGTCGTTGTTGTATGCTTTAAATCTTGTAATCGAATTTTAAACCACTTCCCGATGAGCTAGAGACTTGAAACTTTAAACATAGCTCGGAGCTGGATGACAATGCAATATTAAAAAAACAAATTTTTAAAAAAATTGTGCATTTAGGAGAAAAAAATTTTAATATTAACCGTCACATCTCGTCGCGCGACGCTCGGTATTACGTGATCGCGTTCAGCGATCCCCACTCCGCGCGTCAGCGCTCCCTACTCCACTACGCGTTCCCACTCCGACTCATCCCCACTCCACTGAGCCATTTCGCATCGAAGGAGCTCAGTCAGTGTGGTGTTCCGTTCATTCAGTTCCATTTCGGGCAATTTCGGACTCTTTTTGATTGACTTTTGATTGAATTGTAAATAACAATTAACTTTATTATTTTAAGTAATTCTATTTAGACTTGCTCAAGTACTAAATAATTATTTTTGCTTTTTATTTGAATGTCCAAATAACAAATAACTTGTTATTTAAATTTTTATTTAAATAAATGTATTTAAGAATTTGTAGTTTCTCTTTCGAATAAACGCTAATTGTAATACAATACAGCGGTACGGAACAAGCAAAATCATTTTATTCGTCGGAGGCAGCTTTATTTCAACAACAAAGGTATCCAGTCGCAAATATGAAGCTCCAAGTCAAGCGAGTTGAAGCTATTCTGTAACATGTGTAACTTAAGTAACATTCCGCTGCTCGTTCTGTCTGCTTTTCTTTATTCCAGGGTAAGAGGAAACGAAATGATGGGTTTCACAAAAGAATTCACGACAGCCCTCAGAAATATCCAGTCAGTAGAATCCGATGCATCTTTAGCTCTCGTAAATCATACGTTAGAAACTTCGGACACGTTTATTTCTATTTTCTAACTTTCGGTGGGTAGCTCGATTCACATTTTCAATAAACCACTTATAGACGTTCAAACAAGGTTTATTTGTGCAAGGAACTAAATTTAAGTGGGTTCCAAACGTCCAAGCGATAGAGACCACTAGAAATGGCCATATATTGGTAATAATTTCGGCCGGCCAGTACTTCATTCCGCTGAAATCAACTGGATAGCATTCGACAGATCTATGTGTGTTTGAATAGAATTATTTAAATAAACATAAATTTTTAAAAAATACCACGTTTTTAAAACGGACTAAAAAGTATAAAACAAAGTTTTAAAAAACGCCACGTTTACAAACGAACTACAAAGTATAAAATAATTTTTTCTAGCCCCATACAGATTCCTAACCCCATACAGATAGTCCTGAAAATTTGTGATTGTGAATTTTGAATAGCTATGAAAATACTTGTAAGATTTAAAACGAAAAACGTGGGACGCAAGATAATACATAGTAAGGAGTGTAGACAGTAGCTGCCGCTGAGGAAACTCGCAGAACAGTTCATATCATTTGCAGTGCAATAAAATTGTTAGTGATTTAGGTGTTCATGCATCAATTATCTATTGCATGCGCCCCACGTTTTTCGTTTTAGATCTTACAAGTATTTCCATAGCTATTCAAAATTCACAATCACAAATTTTCAGGACTACCTGTACGGGGTTAGGAATCTGTATGGGGCTGGAAAAAATTATTTTATACTTTTCAGTCCGTTTTTAAACGTGGCGTTTTTTAAAATATTATTTTATACTTTTTAATCCGTTTTAAAAACGTGGTATTTTTAAAAAATTTATTTTCATTTAAATAATTATTTTCTGCTTTTTAGCCTTATATGTGTGAAATTTTACAATCGATTTTGAACATTTTGATGAGATTATAACAGAGACATGTAGTAAATTTCAGACGGTATTGCGACGCGTCATATCGAAAACGAACGCCGTGGTAAAATGTCAAAGATAAAGGTTCGACGGAGAATTTCGGAGTAACTGTTCTTTCGCTTGGTAAACAAACATTATACTATAATAATACGTAGTAACTTTGTAAACACCGCACGGAGCTCGAACGCACACTGACGCACACTGAGCTCCTTCGGTGCGAAGCGGGTCAGTGGAGTGGGGATGAGTCAGAGTGGGAACACGTAGTAGAGTGAGGACGCTGAACGCGAAGACGTACTACGTCACGTGGCGGGGGGGTGCAAAGGTACAAATTATTAATAATTTATATCTCCTGAACGTATAGGCATTTTTAAAAAATTTTTTAAAAATATTGCATTGTCATCCAGTTCTGAGCTATGTATAAAATTTCAAGTCTCTAGCTCATCGGGAAATTAGTTTAAAATCAATTGCAAAATTTGTACCGAACAAACAGACAAACACACAAACAAGAAAGCTAGCTAATAAAAACGTGGTAAAATTTAAAATCAATTGCAAAATTTGCCACCGAACAAACAGACAAACAAACAAGAAAGCGAGCTAATAAAAACGTGGTAATAACTTCATGCGGTCAAGCGAAAATTCTGCAATTTGAAAGAGACATGTACAAGTCTTTTTATAAAAGTTATTTATTACATGTAGGTTCGCATTCAGCAAGGTACTGTCTCCTGTTTATTAACATGCCTTGTCTTGAATGTCTTGGCAACAGCCATATATTAGAAACTATTACAAATGTCAGCGATTGCTTGCAAAAATTCAATTTTTTTTATTAAAATGTAATTGGTCAGTCGTCACATTTTGCAGCCAGTCTTTATAGCACCGGCTCTGGGAGCTGCATTACTTATTGACGCATTTAAAGTTCGCTTCATTAAGAATTCCACGTCGATCCGACGCGTGCACACATGAAACGGAAGAATATCTTTATTAGTAACACATATAAATTCCAGGGAACGAGTGGAAAACTCTAATTGCGGTTCGGCGACGGTATGCGGGTCTCGCACGCATACAAACGATAATTAACATTGTCGCACGAATGTTCCCACCGTGATAACGTTCAGAAGTCTGTACGCTGGTATCGCCGTGGTCACACGATAACGGAGCCGCTGGAACGATAATGGCGGAGTCATTACACAGAGTGAGACTCGGTTATTGTTGGGTCGCCATTAAAGCACTGACAATCAAGAAAATGTTACGATACGCGTTGTTATTTGGCTGTAAATTGTCAACCCAAGAAACGCTAAGAAACGCGTATCACGGTCAATCGTTAGATCTGATTCATCTACCGCGATTTGTTGCACCTCGTGTGGTGACTCTCATTCTTCAAAATATTTGTTGCATCATTAAATGTATATTCAATAAATTACTGAACGTATTTAATGTTTTGATAAACTACCAAAAGTATTGGGATAATAAAGAAGAAATTATTTTTCGATCGTACATTTTTCAAATCAATTTTAGGGTTATGTTTGCGGCGCACAGGTTCGATTATATGATACACAAAGATAGCAATTTTGTAGACATTTATCAAACGTTCGATTCGGATTTGATTCGGATTCGTGTCTCTCATAACGTAATGATTCAAATCCGAATCGAACGTTTGATAAATTTCTACAAAATTGCTATCTTTGTGTATTATATGATCGAACCTGTGCGCCGCAAACATAACCCTAAAATTATTAGGATAATATTAAGAAAATCATATAAAATAGAAATACAGTGGGTGTACAAAGTACATATTCGTACATCTAGAATAGATCGTAGATCTACAAAACATATATTTTAAATTTTCATTCAGGGCCCAAATGAAAGTTTTAAAAAATGCCTTTTTTATTTTTGCATGTAACCTTGTAAATTATACTTTTTGGAAGATCTTCTTTGCATTTCATTTCGCAAACCAATGCTTCTAATTGATAATCAAAGATCAGGTCGTTTGGTACAATTATAAAAGAGTTATTAGTTTTTCAAAGGTGTACGAATACTTTGTACACCCACTGTATGTCAAGGTCGGAAGAAACATTCGATGTTCGAATTAGTGCAAAGTGTTTAGTGTATAGCGAGGTTCCGAAGCAACTCCCGATGGTCATTTAAATGATCCCATTTGTTGCAAATCATCCGCAGTTGCTGTTATTAATATTCAATGGATTCCGAACCAGCGAACGGAGTTAATTACTAATGGTAACGTGTTACAGGAACTGTGTCAATGAATTAGAGTATTAAAGTCAGCCGGAGCGTGCGTTCCCCTTAATAACGTATGAAATATACGCAACTTCGTCAGGAAAACGTAAATTTGTCTTAATTTCGTTATCGACAGGCTGCAAATTCAATTACCTTGATGACTTTGATGCATAACAAACAGAACTCGACGAATTTTATCCCCCCGTGAAATGTGATCATGAGAAATCGATGGACACGGAACGAAAGAATTCATTAAATTGTGCACGGGTCTGATAAACATGCTTCTCTTTTCAAATTTATATTGCGCTATGAAATGAGAATATTTTCCAATGACACGCGGACATCTCTTGAAGTACAACTTCTGGATTTTCAAATACAGCGGATGTACAAAGTATTCGTACACTTTTTAAAAACTAATAACATTTTTATAATTGTACCAAACAACCTGATTTTTTATAATCAATTAGAAGCATTGGTTTACGAAATGATATACAAAAAAGATTTCCAAAAATTATAATTTACAAGGTTAAATGCAAAAATAAACTAGAGGGCTATTGTTGCTCGCTCGCTTCGCGAGCTCGCGGGCAGGACTGCTCTTGCGAGAATGTTAGTGGTACGCATGGCTAGTAGGGCCCACAGCTATTAATGTCTTTCATTTTGTGTGTGACTCTCCACGAGCCACACAAAGAACTTCCCGATTCGTTAGTTACTGTATATTATTATTATTATTTATTAAGTGTACGTTTTAAGAAGATTATACGTTTTCAGGGAAATTCAATAGTTTTCTACTTATCAAAATGTTTGCTATATGGCGTCGCATTAAACCAATATCGTATGTTCGTTGCTCGCTTGGTTCCTTGTTATAGCATACTAATGTTGCAAAATAAATTGTCTTAATTAGTTTTTCGCAAACGATACAACTCATCATTATCCGGGTTTGCAGTATTGATCTTGGTTTTCTTCGATACCATTAATTTAAATTTTCTCAAAATATATAAACCGCTCAATTTTGAAACTCTGCTCAGTGCTACATACAACATTTGTAAAGTTCGTATTTCTGATGTTTTAAAATCCATACATACTTTCTCGTATGTTTGTCCCTGACTTTTATGAATCGCAATCGCTTCAGCAGGAACCACTGGAAATTGACTACGTGTGATTTGTTATTTTCCTTCACTCGAAATATTTACTTGATTCGATATTTTTTTATTATTGGTGTTAAATTTTTATTTATATTTGCATTTTTCATATAATCACGATAACGAGTTCTTACTTTCACTCCTACTATGGCCAATTGAAAATCTAACCACAATATAGACGGAATTTTAGTATTTTCTTGAAAACTAATAAATTTTAATATTCCGCATGCTCCATTAACCAATTCGTCTTCAACGTCAATGTTATTAATTATCATATATTTTATATTAATTTTCAATTTAATCTCAGTTAACAATTCGTTTTGAACTCATTGTTTATTTAAAGATTGTAATATAAATGTTTTTGTACTTTCATCGATATTCTTTGAAAATGTATTCTCGGCGATGGTTAACTCACTCTTGCATTGGAATAATTTTCGATTATTGTAAGCGGTTACATTAGCATTAGTTGCATAATTGGAAAAAAATTTTTTTTAATTAAAAAAAACAAGAAAATTTTTTTTTTTAATTTTTAAAAAATTTGTTTTTAATTTTATAAAAAAATTTTTTTTTTAATATATATATATAATTACGTTTACTTCTTCGGTGGATACGCCTTTCGTATCAATTGCAATGTTTAATCAACTCCTTTCGAAAAAAACTAAAAAACTACTTGACCAAAATGGACCAAAATCTAATCAGCTCTAAGTTACAGCGGGGCACATCGATTGCATCATTCATCATTCTGATCGCGTTGTTACTTTTTCAGAAAACGTTAACGAAAAATTTGATTACATAGAAACGGCCATACGCACACACACACACACACACACATACGAACATTTTGCTGAAAATAGTCTAAAATGACTCCAATGACCATGAAACGTGAAGATCTGCTAAAAAATCGATTTTCGATTTTCGGGGTAATTACAATAACTTCCCTATGAAATCGGGAAGTTAAAAAGGCATTTTTCAAAACTTTTTTATTTGGGTCCCTAATGAAAATTTAAAATGTATGTTTTGCAGATCTATGTTAGTCATACACATGTTGAAAATTTCATTGAACTCGATTAACATACACACGAGCTACAAGCGGTTAGAAATGGTGAAAATCGTAGTTTTCCACGACTTTTGATCAGTTTCTGCTAAAAATCCACAGAATCGTACATCTTTCGACGCCTGTTGTTTTTTCCTGCGACAATCGATTTCGATGAAATTTCCAACATGTGTATAAAGAGCATGGATCTAGAAAACGTATGTTTTAAATTTTCATTAAGGGCCCAAATAAAAAAGTTTTAAAAAATCCCTTTTTTATTGTTGCCTGAAACCTTGTAAATTGTAATTTTTGGAAAATCTTTTTTGCATATCAGTTTGTAAACTGATGCTTCTAATTGACTATAACAAATCAGGTCGTTTGGTACAATTATAAAAATGTTATTAGTTTTTACAAGGTGTACGAATACTTTGTACACCCACTGTATGTAGTAAGCAGTATTAAATCAAATCTGCTTCGTATAAAAGCAGTATTAAATCAAGTAAACAGAAATGAGCATCTGCACACTCTATTCATGCATTATGTATTATTTGAATAAAACTTTGTCCAAACCCGTCCATTGCGTAGGTACCCGAGTTCCAGCGAGATTTTCTGTTAACTCCGTAAACGCGAATGAAACTAATAAAACCATTGCGAAACTGTCGCGCAGACAACGATTTCTGCGTTTTATTCGCAATTTGCTATTTAAATGGAGTTCTGCGAGTCCCGTGTAAAAATTACGATTACATTTTTACTGACCATTCCGCGCGAATAAAATGAATTAAAAATTACTAATAACAATATTTGCCCGTCCAGTTTAGCGAACGTGTAAACATTTTCGTTCCCAGGTTTCATATTTGATTCGTTACGGACCTGACATTTTATTCTATAAATTGTTTAAATCGTAATTAAAGTGTTCTGCAAACCAGTGCACCATTACGACCTACTTGCAAAAATGAAGATCGTTTCGGCACAGCCCAGTTTGAAGATCGTCCGACTTTCCTTTCAGACTTTTCTGAAAATTCATTCTTCGGCGGACACTCTTTAAGAAACACTGCATGCTTCCATTCATTATCTAGAATCATTAACGCGAACTTCTTCGATATCCGTCAGTCGCTCTCAAAACGTCGCAAAGAAATGCTCGGTTCACGGAACATAAGGGTATGCATCTCGTTTGCACGCCCCAAATATGAAAGGGCACCATCGTCTGTAATCTGAATGCCTTTGAAGGCGAACTTGACGCAAATCTCCAACGAAAAAAATCAAATAGCATGGTTTTATTAAAAAGTTTTCATTTCCCTCGCGACAGATAAAAATTTTTTAAATCGTGACCTTCAATTTTTCCTTCGCGATTGCGGTCAACAACAATTAAGAAAAAAAATTATGTACACATTAGCTCGTAAACTAATCCTTCTGGCGTCGCAAGAAAACTCAAGCTGTCGGGTTCGATTTTGAAAAAGTTATTCGTTTTTAAAGGGTGTACGAACACTGTACAGATTGATTGAACAAACAAATCAATTTCTGGTTGATGTCTGTTCATTAGAAAATTTTTGTTTACCACAAAGATCCTCAGTCCAGTCATTACTTCTCCCTTTGATTCATTGAAATCCGTTGAATGAACTATGCGGTGGAAGGGGGGTCGGGGTACAGAATATGTTCACCGGGAACATACAAGAATCTCTAATACAAGGACAAACGAATTGCCGGAGCGTCTGAAAGCCTCCGCAGAGCGGCAAACGGATTCGTTGAGCCTGCCAAAGCGTTCGCGGCGCCGAAAAGCTTAACTGCTATGTTCCTTGTGATTAAGTTCGCTTCAGAAGCCCACAGACTGCAATTTTCAAGGAACATCGTGCGTCGAGTCCTCGAAGTAGTTTTAGTTGATCGCCGTCTTAGTTATCGCGAAAGAGGTCGATAGTCTTTAGAGTTCGAGGGATGTCGTCCAAATGGTTAGGGGGAGCGATTCTCCAGACCGTAAATACGATTAGCCCGTAAATTACATTGATAACATGCAATAAAGATTAGAAGAGGAATTAATGACGCTCCGGTGACAAAGAATCGTTCAACGTCCGGCAAACATTTCTCCATCAAATTCTGCTTCGCGATTCTCCGGCAATGAATGCCCAATTAAATTGTTCTCCATTCCTTTAACTTTATTTTCAGCTGGTTTGCGTTCTATTCTTAACTGTCTCCCAATCTGCACGAATGAACTGCTCTTCCAGTTTTGTCTTTCTGTATATTTTTTAGAAGTGTCAGAAGTGTCTATCCAGAAGATCAAATCAGCGTCGACAGAAATAAATCCGAGAGAACAACAATTAATAACGATGAGATCCAAGAGTAGAGAAGTGACCGAAGGAAGAGATATCCGACGCAAATTACACTTAGCGAGGCCAAGAATACGAAGAAGTTCGATATCGTTCGGAGCATTTCCGCGTCCTCGACGCAGGATTCGATTCGGCGGATCGCGGAGCTGGGGGCAACGAACGTTCGATTAAACTTCCACTATTTATCTCTATTATCTGATGGAACTTCTTCATGCTAGGACAAAAGTTGGAAAAGTAACTGACACCGGGCTCAGCTTCTTCGATTGTTATAAAGGATCGTGGAATACGTTTCTATCGAACGGCAAAACGGAAACGTGGATGTCGGAGTTGTCGCGCGATAAATCGAGAACTCTCTTCCTCGGGATGATGCAAATAAAGCCGCTTGAAATTGGCGGCCGTGCGAAATCGACGGGACGGAATGGCGGTCGTGGCTCGCCCCGAAAAATTTCGCGGCGTCTGCGAATCTTGCGGTCTGCCAGGGCTTTCCCCGCGGCCATAACTCGCGAACTATTGGCTCCTCGGATAACATTGTCTTCGTGGACGTGGACGGGCGGGGGCAAACAGCCGGCGAGAATGAAAAATCTCGCCGGCCTGGTTCCGAACCTAATAATAACCGAGCAAACAGGCTTATCAGAATATTGTTCGAGGAGCGTGAACGCGAACGGAGAGCGTCGCGTCGCGTCGCGAACGGCCCGGAAATAATTCAGATAAGGAAACGCGTGGAACAGTGAAAAGTCTCGGGCGGAGATGAATTCATCCTGTGTCAGACGAGGCGACGACGACGACTGGCCTCTCTGTTGGATCCCCCCGGGTTGGTGACTTAAAAATGGCTAAGGTTGCACGCGCCAACCGGGAAAAAGCGAGCGGAGAGATGCCGGAAACGAGATGCAAACGATCCGCCGAAGACAATTTCTGGAGTTTCAAACTAGTCGGAGGAGGCGTGCTTCATACGGCTCGTGTCGGAGCTTCGAGTTCCACCGAGCAGCAACATCAGCAGAACGATAGTTAAATAGCAGCCGTTTCGGTCGATTAACAGTCTCACGGCCCGGATGGCAGATTAACAATAAATTGAGCAGACCTGTTTTATTTGCTTTTCTCAACCCTATGCAGTCGGAGCTATTTTAACTCGACATTGAAAATTGTTATAAGGTGAAGTGCCCTATACCTGGACAGCATGTTTTTCTATTTTAAATTTTATCACTTTAAATAAACAAAAACAATTTCTTAAGAGTTTTAACATACAGTTCAGAGTTTGTAAAGTAATTTAAAATAAAAAATCATTGTTTAGGTTAATATCTTAATTGTATTAACAAGAATAATTCAAACCTATAGTTGGACATATTAAATTCAATCTAAGCTAGTACCTGGACAGAAGTAAAGCCTATATCGGGAAAAATTCAATTTACGAGTTGATCGAGCGAACATAACCTAAAACGTTGGTTGGTGGCGCTGTTGCGCATGACGAATAGAAGATGCTTTGCGTAATATGTAGTATTCTTATCATAGATTATAGTATTGTATTATTTAACCAAATATACATTTATTTTCATTTACTGTTTTAATAAAACTTGTCATAATACAACTTTTAAGGTTAGGTAGTAATACTGATAGATTTAAGATGTAAACACAAAGTATTATTAACGTCACAACCGGAATACATTTTCTACATACGTTATTCAAGCTAACAGAAGACTAATTATACGTACATGTAGTTAAATAATTTGCAAACAATGCGTTGATTTTATTCACAAACACGTGTCCGGCTTCAGGCGTAAGCACATTGCGTATAAGCTTAGAGTGGGACAGCTACTGTCATCGCGTCCCAGTATGGAGTACTTATATTTGAAAACAGCCCTAATCTTGGACATCTAATATTTTGATTAATAATTATTATTTACGTTAAGCTTGATTGCCAACTTATTTTAAAATATCAATATTATTATGCGTGGTAATTATTTTTTGTCTGAGGGCTTAAATTATATCCTTTTTTCTAACAAAAGTTCGAACTATAAATGCACATGATTCGCATGTAAATAGACTATTTTGTATACTGTTTTCAGATGAACTTTGAATTCATTTTTACATTTCAATTGATGTCTCAATGAAATAATATTCACACCTACTTGTAGCTAAGGCCTCAGAATATATAATATAATTATTTAATCTCTTAATTACTGATTTTACTATGAAAATTCAATTGTCCAGATTTAGGTATCACTTTTGGACTGTCCAGACTTAGGGCACTTCACCTTAATACCTCATACAATGCACGAATGGAAACAACAATAAAATGAATGGAACTTCTAGAAAGTACTTTCACGTATAATTGCACCTGACTTGACATGTCTGGTAAGCGAAATTAACCACGGAATATTAATGTCCTTAATCAAAGCTCAAATATCAATGAAAAATCCGTCGGACGAGAGGTAGCCCGTTAATTACGTAATTTTGAACAACATATCTGACTGTATATAAAGCGGGCGAAAATTTCCACCGAATTGAAATTCCCCGCTGCCATCAGCATTAGAAACAATTTCAGCCCCACTCGTGCTATCGATTCAGTAAACATAATTAAACAATGGTCCCGCTCTTGGGCACGATAATCAAACTTAAAACACAGGAAATGCGATCGCAACGGGTGGTGTTGTTTGCGCAGCAAATTAAATATTACAATAGCAAGTTCAAAGAAAAAATAAAAAATGGAAACAAAAACAGAAAAACACAGATTGTGCACTCGGACGGTATTTGCATAGCCGGGGCGAATGCGTTGCACCTGAAAGGGTGTGTCGCGTTCGTGCACCGGTGTACGGTGAACGGTGTATGTGGCAAGTATGGTAAACGGTATCCTCATTTCTGATCACCGGATCGAAGCTGACAGGCGACGATTCTGCGCTCGGTTTGTCGTCACGGACTAAGTATTTATTTCGAGCATTCGCGCGTCGGAACCGGCGCTTAATCACCGAATTCCATTACCGGGAATGACCGCTCGTAAAGGAAACTGGTCCCGGAAGGGTTGAAATCCACCGAGGGGGATCGGCAAATAAACTGTCGATGAGGCGGTGGCCGTGCAAATCGCGATTTTCGCGAACGATTCGTCGAGAAGGGTGGCTCGGGCCAAGGAAATAAAAAATTCAACCTACCGTTTCTACAGTAACCGAGTATTCGTCGTGTCTAGCCGAACCTCTTCGGGATCGAATGCTTTAGAAGCAGACGATTTTCAGACCGGTAGTCAACCTTTTTGACTTATGCCATTTTTTAACAGATCATATACTTTGTTCTCTTCTAGACCTCCGTGAGCGATTCTTGGGCGACATCTATGTAGAATAGTTTATACTTACTTATACTACATTAAAAAATACAAGCTAGAGAAATTTCGTTCATATTACAATACAAATGACCAATTAACAGACTTACCGCACTCCACCTTACTCGATAAAAATCAAATGTTACACAGTTCTCGGAATAAAGATCCAAAAAGCGGATCCAGTAACCAACGCTACGTCCACAAGTACCCGGCACCGTACGTACACAAACGAACCGAGCGATATAGAACAGCTAGAGAAGCGAATAGCAACGGCGGCGGGGATAGGTGTGGGTGGATGAGGTGGAGGGTGAGGGTGCGGGGTGGATTCGAGGGTGGCGAGAAAGTGGGAAGCCGGAGAAAAAGGCGGACCACCGGTAAAGGATTGCGGGAGCCGACGGATAAAGGGGTTGCCCAGAAGGTGATGGTTGATGAGAAGAGTCGAGTGAAGAGAGGTAGAAAAGAGGGTCTGGAATGAGGGTAGAGGGCGGGAGAAAGGGACGCGTAGTTAGGAGTGAAAGAGGAACCGGAAAGGCAGCGGCCCGGGAAGAGGAAGGGCAAGTGGGGCAGATTTGCAGTTTTAATTCTTTGCGCCTTCTTTGTGCGTGGGACCGGCGATGCGTCGGCCCGGCTAATTGTTTCAAGGCTCCCAAAATCTGAGCCACTTTTCTCAGACCATGTTTGTCTCTCTACGAATCGTATAATGGCTCCTGTTACCGAAGGATTCATTCTGGCAACGCTAGGTTTTAGAATATACATTAACGGATGGCTTCCATCCGGATTTCCGTCGTCGCTTATTGCGGATTGCATTATTTACGTACGCATTTATATTTGTACAGTTGACAAGTTATCACTTGATATTATTATGTTTATCATAAACGTACTCTGCCACTTCATGAATTTCTATCGTATTTACCAGTAAGGTGAAGTGCCCTAAGTCTGGACAGTCCAAACGTGATACCTAAATCTGGACAATTGAATTTTCTTAGTAAAATCAGTAAATAAGAGATTAAATAATTATATTATATATTCTGAGGCCTTAGCTACAAGTAGGTGTGAATATTATTTCATTAAGACATCAATTGAAATTTAAAAATGAATTCAAAGTTCATCTGAAAACAGTATACAAAATAGTCTATTTACATGCGAATCATGTGCATTTATAGTTCGAACTTTTGTTAGAAAAAAGATATAATTTAAGCCCTCAGACAAAAAATAATTATCACGCATAATAATATTGATATCTTAAAATAAATTGGCAATCAAACTTAACGTAAATAATAATTATTAATCCAAATATTAGATGTCCAAGATTAGGACTGCTTTCAAATATAAGTACTCCATACTGGGACGCGATGACAGTAGCTGTCCCACTCTAAGCTTATACGCAATGTGCTTACGCCTGAAGCCGGACACGTGTTTGTGAATAAGATCAACGCATTGTTTGCAAATTATTTAACTACATGTACGTATAATTAGTCTTCTATTAGCTTGAATAACGTATGTAGAAAATGTATTCCGGTTGTGACGTTAATAATACTTTATGTTTACATCTTAAATCTATCAGTATTACTATCTAACCTTAAAAGTTTTATTATGACAAGTTTTATTATGACAAGTTTTATTAAAACAGTAAATGAAAATACATATATATTTGGTTAAATAATACAATACTATAATCTATGATAAGAATACTACATATTACGCAAAGCATCTTCTATTCGTCATGCGCAACAGCGCCACCAACCAACGTTTTAGGTTATGTTCGCTCGATCAACTCGTAAATTGAATTTGTCCCGATATAGGCGTTACTTCTGTCCAGGTACTAGCTTAGATTGGATTTAATATGTCCAACTATAGGTTTGAATTATTCTTGTTAATACAATTAAGATATTAACCTAAACAATGATTTTTTTATTTTAAATTACTTTCCAAACTCTGAACTGTATGTTAAAACTCTTAAGAAATTGTTTTTGTTTATTTAAAGTGATAAAATTTGAAATAGAAAAACATGCTGTCCAGGCATGGGGCACTTCACCTTATACGATTTCCAGTCTCCGTTTCATTAAATTGTTTTTACTTTGATGCTCGTGTAGAAATTGTGTTGCGACAGTAAGTCTTAAGGAATAAAAAGTATGTGATATAGTTGCGCCAATTATCATACGGAAGTATTTCCGCAACTCTTTTTAGCGGTTGTCTCGGCAGCTCTCCTCGCACCCTTAACTAACACACATTTAGGTCTTGCGGGGAAGAAGAAATGCTGAACCCCTCGAGTCGTCGCGGTCTTATTGCGCTCACGAGTCAAGTGAATTGCGACCACTTCCCTGCGTTTTCTTGAATAGCGGCGTAACAGGCGATAGAGCGGTGCTCTCACAATCAGTGACGCTGTAAAAACGATAATTTAACGTGGCCCGTCCCTTTGTTTGCTGGAGAAGTAACCTGGGAGAGGAAGAGAGGATATTTAGATGTAAATGTGTTCGAGCAGCACATAATCTTATTCTTTGCCTTTCGACGAGAACTCGCGAAAGATTTTATTCGGAAAAATCTCTCCCTCGAAAAGCGACTGCTCGTCTCGTCGAACATTTTACCAGTTTCTTATCCACCCACATACCATCGAGACTTTGCAGAATACAAATTTAATTTCGTAACTTACACGAACTTCTATTTCTGATAAATTGTATCCAGTTTGATCTTATGGATGTTTGACATAATGTTCGAAGTAAATCTTCGCGCGGATTCAACCAGTGTTTCCCCCGGAATGCATTTGTTGCATTGCTCCGCGTAGGTTTTATCTTAAATATGTATAACATCCCGTGAAAGACGGAGAAGTCGGGAGTCGTTTTTCCGGTGTCGGTCCGGTTTCGTCTCGACGTTTATTTATTATTTATTCGAGACAATGCAACACGTCGATGCACGTGGTGCAACCCGTTGGCCACGCTCTCCGTGCATTTTTCTTCTATTTCCTCATCGGCCGCGTTACCGACACCTGAACCACACACGTCTTCCCCTGTCGAGTGTTTTTTAAGCAAATTATACCGATGCATTATTCATCGACCGCTTGATGCAACGAATTTTGTCCGACGCGCATTTGAAGAATACTCGACCGCTCTTTGGAATATTTTATGAACTTCATCCACTCCTCTTTGACTTCTCTTCTTTGGCATATGTTAAGCCGACGCGGGAAAAGTTAGTTAACGGTCCATTATTATGAAAAGTTACGAATTTTCATTTCTCCGACGCGTACACAGAAATTTGAAAAGTTCCTTTTAACTCGGTTACGCGCCAACATCAAAAGTATAATCGCTCCTTTGCTCGTTACTCTTCAACGAAATTTCCAGAGGATAAAAGTTCAAGTTGCTCGTCGATTTTTCATAAAATTGAACCGACGAGTTTATTCGTAGTTAAACATTAAAGACCAACCGTTGAATTTTACTCTTTTGCAGTTCGCAACATCTTCAAACTGATAATATCACTTCATTACAGTTCTAGCTACTACAGTTGTTTTTCACTGAAATTAATTAAGATATATCGGCCCTGAAAATGTAAAGAATGTTCAAACAAAAGAGGTAGCTGTCATCGTTCCGGAAAGTGGTGGCTCATTTCGGAAATATAGGTCGTTTCGCAGGAGAAATGTTTAAAAAGTATAAATACTGCTTTCGTAGGTGAATGAAATATTCATAAAATACTTCGAACGCGTCTGTAAAATCAGCCGCAACTTCCGCAGAGTTAAATATGCGTGGTCAGCGAATGGGAACTGTGGTAGCTTATGGGTCAACCCTCATCCGTCCCCCATTATCCCAACGTAATTGGTCCCCTGGTGTTTATTTAATTGGCCCAATTCGTGTAAAATTGACGCGACGATTAAACCCGACAAGAGCAAAAAGGCAAAAACATTGGAAAAACGAAAGGCCTATTCTTATCACAAATAGTACAGCGACGTGCACACTGACTTCCTGAGAAAAATATGTATCAAGTCGACAGAAGGGTTGGTCGAGGGTAAATCGAGCAGTTCTATATTCATGCAGCGTTATTTTTATGCGTACTGGCTCCGGAGATGACACTCTGAAATTTTAATGGCGTTTGTTTGAACTTGTGTGCCATACCCGGGAAAGATACGAGAGCGATGGATCAATTAACCCGGATTAATTTACGATTGTTGAGATGTGAATTGTTGTTCGTGTGCGTCTTCTAACAGCTCGAGCAGGTGTCCAGAATCGCGATTGACGTACCATAAACCGGGCGCAGTCAGTGACCTTAACAGATGCGCAGCCGGTGAACCCGAATTCCTGCACCCTGTGCATCCCTCACTTGCCCGTCACATACGGAATCGGTGGGCGGAAATTTGTGTTCCAGAAGCTGCGTCCAATGGTGGGCAAACAGCGACACAGATTTGCCAAGCGCGCGCGCGCGTTCCCATCCCTTGATATCGTTGTGATATCAACCCCCGACACTGGAAGCTATTTTAGACCCACGAAATTTCGTTGTACATACAGTACCTCCAAAACGGATTTCAACAATAATCGATCCTCGGAAAGTTAGCGATATTTCACACGTTAGTAGACAATTTGTTATATCTCTAAAATACAATTACAATAGATGTCCATCCGGATTCAATCATCCAAGTGTTGTCAATCAGGGGTAATTGGACTGAGCTGTTACGACCGACAGTATCATAATTGATCTCTTCTTTCGACGAATAGGGCCGGTATCATCTTTATCTGCAAAATTCAATGTTCATTATTAGACAGTGGATCTTTACGCAAAATGAACATTTTCTAGCCGATTTGCAACCAACTGGAGTGACAGAAATTTATTTTCTTAGTATGTTCAATGGATTGAAGTCCAGCTGGAATGCATAGAATCCGCTGTCTGTTCATTATTGACAAAATCGTAACACTGCAGCTTGTCAGATCTATTGTAGTTGTGCGGCTGACCAAAACATAGGAATGGGCAAACAAAAACATTCAGCCGCACAGCTAGATTTGACAAGCTGTATTTCAGTGTCGATAATGTTTATCCTCGTTCTCGACTATCAACTTTATCACGCTTATATTAGCTTGCCGAGTATTCGTTGTTGTATGCGTCAAATCTTGTAATCGAATTTTAAACTGCTTCCCGATGAGCTAGAGACTTGAAACTTTAAACATAGCTCAGAACTGGGTGACAATGCAATATTAAAAAACAAATTTAAAAAAAGAACTGTGCGCGTAGGAGAAAAAAATTTGGATATTAACCGTCACAGTTCGCCGCGCGACGCTCGGTAGTACGTGATCGCGTTCAGCGATCCCCACTCCGCGCGCCAGCGCTCCCTACTCCACTACGTATTCCCACTCCGACTCATCCCCACTCCACTGGCCCACTTCGCACCGAAGGAGCTCACTGTGGTTGTCCATCACCATCAGGTTCCGTTCATGCAGTTCCACTTTGGACAATTTCGGACTCCGATAAGAGACGTCGCACAGTGGGGAAAAGTGACTTGCCTCGCTTCAAAGAGAAATAACTTTCGATAGAAATGAGGTAGAGCGATGAATTTTTTTTAAATTAAAGCTGAAACTTTGCAGAATATGGGAAAAATAGGGAGATTACGGTACGAACGTTTTATAACCTTGAGAAAATTCGTTAAACTTTCACAATTTCCAGAAAATGTGGTTTCTGCGTTACCACGGGCAGAAAAAAATTTTTTTAATTTTTGCTATATATCATTTCCAGTAGATTTTTTCACACGAAGTGGGACCTTTCGTCCAAATCGGAGACAAAATCAAAGAACTTTCGATAGAAAGGAGGTAGAGCGATGAATTTTTTTTTAAATTAAAGCTGAAACTTTGCAGAATATGGGAAAAATAGGGAGATTACGGTACGAACGTTTTATCACCTTGAGAAAATTCGTTAAACAATTCGTTCACAAAAATCGATTTCTTGTAAAATCCTGAAGTCGTAGACAAATTTTGAGACCAGATTTGAAATCGGCGTGAAAAAATCTACGGGAAATGATATATAGCAAAAATTAAAAAAATTTTTTCTGTCCGTGGTAACGCAGAAACCACATTTTCTGGAAATTGTGAAAGTTTAACGAATTTTCTCAAGGTTAAAAACCGTTCGTACCGTAATCGCCCTATTTTTCCCATATTCTGCAAAGTTTCAGCTTTAATTTAAAAAAAAATTCATCGCTCTACCTCATTTCTATCGAAAGTTATTTCTTTTTAAAGCGAGACAAGTCACTTTTCCCCACTGTGCGTCGTCTCTCGGAGTCATCCTCTCATTCTATCTCGCGTATTTCCATATCTTAACGATTCATACCAGTATTACTATATCTTGCGTTCCATTTAAAAAAGACTAAGCAGTAGAAAATAAAAAAATCTTTTTGAAAACCACGCTTATATTAAAATGCACTAAAAAGGAGAAAATAATTTTTTTAGACGTCAGTGACTATAAATAAAAGCGTGGAGCGCCCACGAAGATTACGTAAATATAAATTAGCGCTCCACGCTTTTATTTATAGTCACTAATGTCTAAAAAGATTATTTTCTCCTTTTTAGTGTATTTTAATATAAGCCTGGTTTTTAAAAAGATTTTTTTATATATATAAGACAGTTATCTATTACACAGGATTTTCAAGATAAACTAGAAAGTGTTCCCTGTAAACAAAGTTTATTCCTTTATTCCTTACCCAATACTATATTACAATAATTATGTACACTATATACAATCCTACCTGTAAACAAAGAAACGACATTTAAAGTTTATTCCATATCACTTCTCTATTCACACTTTTATTATACTCTCAATTTATGAACACGTGCTCCGTTCTATTGCGTAATCACTCTCATCTATCAATCTTCTCTCTCTCACAGCAGACATTCTACAGTCATTCCATACTCCATGCTCTACAACGCGCACGAAGCGCGGTAAAATTTGAGTCTAAGAAATATCGTTTCTTTACATCTCCCCCCACACAAGGTGAAAATCCTTAACAAAATTTTCTTTTTTCTTCCTTCTTTTTTACATTACATGTTTTCCCCGTGTTCTTCGTCATCTGTCTCCTCTTCTTCTGTTCTGATCGGTTGTAACTTGGTTATATGAAAAAAGGTTGATTCTGTTTTCTTTTTTCCAGTGTTGATTTTGTAAATGGAATTTGATATTTTCTTTATTATTTCGAATGGGCCAATTTTTAGTTCATCTAACTTTCTTCTATTTAGTCTGTTTCCGTTCTCTACATAGACTTTGTCTCCAATGTTGAATTCATATTGCTTTAGGGTTTTTATCGAATAATTTTTTATTGTAGTTGTGTGATCTTATTGTGTTTTCTAACGCTATTCTTTTGTCCTCAATCCAATTATCTTCCTTCTTATTTAAGCGCGGTAAAATTTGAGTCTAAGAAATATCGTTTCTTTACATAAATTTTTTAAAAATATAGAAATACAATCTATGTGAGATTGTACAATAACTTTTTCATCACATAAAACTTCGTTCGCCTGCTCATTTCACATTCCAATTAAAATGTAATTACTTCAAATGCGGGTTATTATGGAGGAAGCTAAATTTTGTAAAGGTTTTCTAATTAGTACTGTCTTAGAGTCAATATTGAGGGAATTGATCGCTCGGGATATGCCCTTTTTAACTCTCGCAGGGTGGGTACTTTCGACAATTTTACGCGAGCCATAACTAGTGTAAATAGCCGATAATTTCGACCAGCCGCCGCCGCTAGAAAAGCAGGATTTAATGGTGCTCGCCGTTCCAACTGATTCGTGAGAATTTTCCTCGAACAACTTCATCAACGCCGCCTCACGAACATGTCGTATCACGCAAATTTAATTACACGGGCCGGAGGAAACTGGAATAAACTAATACACGGCTCGATATCGGGAAAAGTATTATACACATTGAATAAGTCGAGGAGACGGTCGGCCTGTGGCAGAATTTTAATCCAGCCCGGCTTCGTTAACGAAAGGCTAACGGACTGTCGCAGTAACGACGGTTTCATCGAACTTCCATGAAATCTGTGTAACTTAAATGAAACTTCGATTCCCTCGAAATTCGCGGCGGGAAACGAGTCCCTGTCAGACTCCGGCCACGGACTCAAACTGCAATCGTCAGGCCTTGGCTCGACGATTCATCCTAATAAAACTCCAGACCCTGGGGAATTAATTATTTCACGATGATTAGCGAATATCGGTCACGGCTTCTCTTTCTCTTTTACACGGAAAATACTTGTCGCTTTTTTATTCTTACTCACTGAACGATATTTTTGTACAAACGGTATGTTAATTAAATGTTTTTCCTAAACGTGAACACTTAACGACACTTGTATTTTATTCAGACATTAAAATATGCTAATTGATTTTCTGGGCAATCCAATATATCGCCTTTATACGTTTCTAAATACAGTGGGAGTACAAAGTATTCGTAGTTATTTTTAAAAACTAATAACTTCTTTATAATTTTACCAAACGACCTGATTTTTTATAATCAATTAGAAGCATTGGTTTACGAAATGATCAGCATTTGTATAGATAACATATATCTACAAAACATATATTTTAAATTTTCATTCAGGACCCAAATGAAAAAGTTTAAAAAATGCCTTTTTTATTTTTCCGTATCATTTTGTAAACCAATGTTAATTGATTATAAAATTTAAAACGGACTAAAATAAATATAAAATAAATTTTTGAAAAATACCGCGTTTAAAAAACGGACTGGAAAGTATGAAATAATTTTTCCTAGCCCCGTACAGGTTCCTAACCCCATACAGATAGTCCTGAAAATTTGTGACACTCCATCGGTGCGAAGCGGGTTAGTGGAGTGTGGATGAGTCAGAGTGGGAACGCGTAGTGGAGTAGGGAGCGCTGAACGCGATCACGTACTACCGAGCGTCACGCGGGGAGGTGTAACGGTTAAATTTAATAGTTTATATCTTCTAAACGCATAGGATTTTTAAAAAATTTCTTTTTAAATATTGCATTGTCATCCAGTTGTGAGCTATGTTTAAAATTTCAAGTCTCTAGCTCATCAGAAACTTAATTTAAAATCAATTGCAAAATTTGTATCGAACAGACAGACAGACAAGAAAACAAGCAAATAAAAACATGGTAAAAATCAGGTCGTTTGGTACACTTATAAAAAAGTTATTAGTTTTTAAAAGGTGTACGAATACTTTGTACACACGCTGTATATGTAGATTAATAGCTCGTTGTAGTCAGAAATAAAGAATTGCAGTCGGAAATTGTCGAATCGGTTCAGAGTTAGCCCGAAATGTTAAACATATACGTATACTCCATTAGTCCAGTAAGACGGAACGAAAGAAGAGAAATTGAAACGTCGGCAACCGGAATGTATCAACGGTTGAACGATGCCAAAATCGAATCGCCGGCACGTAAGCGATTAATTAAAGCACGGCGAAAAAAAATGGGGGTCATTAAAAGCGGGTCGCGCTGACGCGAAGTAGTACGTGACTGTCACGACTCAGACGGATCGCGTGCTTTAAACCCTGGCTACCTCTTTTTTCGCACCAGTTATTTTCGCGACACCGGCACAATTAAATAACCATACGGCTGTTATGTCAAACACAATGCTAATGATATGAACTATCTTTCTATCTTCCCGAATTCACTGGGGCTCGCTACGTCAGCAGCTTATACTACTGAAATGTGCTGATCTTAACATTCGTTCATTCTATTTTCTTCTGGAAAATTAGTGTTATTTACACTCGGTAATATACAGTGGATGTACAAAGTATTCGTACACTTTTTAAAAACTAATAACATTTTTATAATTGTACCAAACAACCTGATTTTTTATAATCAATTAGAAGCATTGGTTTACGAAATGGTATACAAAAAAGATTTTCCAAAAATTATGATTTACAAGGTTAAATGCAAAAATAAACTAGAGGGCTATTGTTGCTCGCTCGCTTCGCGAGCTCGCGGGTAGGACTGCTCTTGCGAGCGGGTTAGTGATACGTATGGCTAGTAGGGCCTACTGCTATTAATGTTTTTTATTTGGTGTGTGACTCTCCACGAGCCACACAAAGAACTTCCCGATTCAATAGTTTTCTACTTATCAAAATGCATGAGCGATTGTTTATTTAAAGATTGTAATATAAATGTTTTTGTACTTTCATCGATATTCTTTGAAAATGTATTCTCGGCGATGATTAACTTACTCTTGCATTGGAATAATTTTCGATTATTGTAAGCGGTTACATTAGCATTAGTTGCATAATTGAAAAAAAGTATTTTTAATTAAAAAAAACAAGAAAAAAATTTTTTTTTAAATTTTATAAAAATTTTTTTTTTAATTTTATAAAAAATTTTTTTTAAAAATATGTCTAAATATATATATATATAGTTACGTTTACTTCTTCGGTGGATACGCCTTTCGTATAAATTGCAATGTTTAATCAACTCCTTTCGCAAAAAACTAAAAAACTACTTGACCAAAATGGACCAAAATCTAATCAGCTCTAAGTTACAGCGGGGCACATCGATTGCATCATTCATCATTCTGATCGCGTTGTTACTTTTTCAGAAAACGTTAACGAAAAATTTGATTACATAGAAACGGCCATACGCACACACACACACACACACACACACACACACACACACACACACATACGAACATTTTGCTGAAAATAGTCTAAAATGACTCCAATGACCATGAAACGTGAAGATCTGCTAAAAAATCGATTTTCGATTTTCGGGGTAATTACAATAACTTCCCTATAAAATCGGGAAGTTAAAAAGGCATTTTTTAAAACTTTTTTATTTGGGTCCCTAATGATAATTTAAAATGTATGTTTTGCAGATCGCTGTTGAAAATGTTTTGCAGTCATACACATGTTGAAAATTTCATTGAAATCGATTAACATACACACGAGCTACAAGCGATTAAAAATAGTGAAAATCGTAGTTTTCCGCGACTTTTGATCAGTTTCTGCTTAAAATCCACAGAATCGTACATATTTCGATGTCTGTTGTTTTTTCCTGCGTCAATCGATTTCGATGAAATTTCCAACATGTGTATAAAGAACATTCATCTAGAAAACATATGTTTCAAATTTTCATTAAGGGCCCAAATAAAAAAGTTTTAAAAAATGCCTTTTTTATTTTTACCTGCAACCTTGTAAATTGTAATTTTTGGAAAATCTTTTTTGCATATCAGTTTGTAAACTAATGCTTCTAATTGATTATAAAGAATCAGGTCGTTTGGTACAATTATTAGGTCTATAACTTGAAAACCGGAATTTTTTAAGGAAATTTGAGCGTTTATTAAAGAAAATCTTGTACAATTCTGTCATTCAAAGTATTGTCCATCGAAAGATACAACATTTCCCCATCTTTCTGGCAATTTGTGGATGCCATCGTAAAAAAACCGGTCATCTTTTGAACCAATGAACGAATCGAGCCAATTTTTGATGCCTTGGACTGAAGTGGAGCGTATTCCGGAAAGTGCATTCTGCATCGACCGAAACAAATGGTAGTCAGAAGGCGCCAAGTCTGGACTATATGGCGGGTGGGGCAGAACTTCCCATCCGCTATTTTCCAAATAGTTTTTTACGGGTTGAGCAACATGTGGCCGAGCATTGTCATGTTGGAAAATCAATGTCTCGTGTCTGGTCTCCCATTTTGGCCGTTTTTCCTTCAATGCTCTCTTTAAACGAATCAGTTGTTTTCGGTACAGCTCTCCAGTAATGGTTTCACCCTGCTTTAGAAGCAAGCTCTTCTTGCGTTCGACACGAGTCTTCATCGAGTAACGCTTCCAATTCTTCATCTTCAAACTTTTTCGACTGTCCAGGCCGCTCTTTGTCTTTGATGTCAAAATCGCCATTTTTAAAGCGTTGAAACCACTCGAAACACTGTGTTTTCGCAAGAGCATGTTCGCCATATAATTCCACGAGCAAACGATGACTTTCGGCTGCAGTTTTCTTTGCAAAAAAGTGACTCAGCAAAACTTCCCGCAAATGCTGTTTCTTTCGCCAATTTTCAAAATTTTTCATGATTGAAAAAAATATGATGCGCACAAGCAAATCAAACACTGTTGACTGATTTTGCAGGTTATGAATACAGCTTCGGAATGGCGTGTATGTCAATGATTTGCTACAGCGCATACATAAGTGCTAACATCTAGTGTCAAATTCCGGTTTTCAAGTTATAGACCTAATATAAAAAAGTTATTAGTTTTTAAAAGGTGTACGAATACTTTGTACACCCACTGTAATTATACCAAATCACCTGATGTTTTGTAAGCAATCAGAAGCATCGGTTTACTGAATGATGTGCAAAAAATATTTTCTAAAAATTACAATTTACAAGGTTGCATACAAAATTAAAAAAGGCACTTTCTAAAACTTTTTTATTGGGACCCTTAATAAAAATTTAAAATATATGTTTTGTATATCTATGTTAGTTACTACAAACAATGTAATATATTTTTTAGATTCTACAAACCACGTTTTGTATTTCGATATTGAATAATGGTTGCAGGAAATCCATTAAAATTAAACTTTCATCGAGTTCGACTTCCTGAACTGACTGCGTTGTTGCGAATAAGTAACAACATATTTGTATTTACAGAAACTTTCACCGCGCCCCATTATAAATATGTATTCACAGTGGCTTCTCCCTCGCGTCCTACACAGCCACGTAATATCTCTGTGTGTGTTTCGACGAGTACCGTTCGCAGAGTACACAAATAAGATTTGTTTAAACTGTTTAGAATCATTCTGCATTAACCAGAGCCGACGCGATCCGGCGCGGCGCGTGAATTTCCACTGTTTACCTGAGCTTTCGTTTCATTCGACACATTTCATTACACGCCTGTCAAACATGTCTCGTAAAATTAATCGAATAACTCTCGACACCGGCTCAGTGTATCGTCGTTCGACAATTCGGTGATGAAAAGATATTTGCTTTATCGACTTGCTGCAGTAATTCAGCACGCAGAATTTTGCGGACCTCTCGCGATTACGGTAATGGCTGTTAATCTGTCAAGTACAGTTAAACAGCTTGCGCGCCTGTCGTTCCGTGAAACATTGTCCGGCTATTTTTTCACATTTCAAATGTGAGCTCGGACTGCTGATATTTCTTCAGTTACGGCTTATGAACATTTTGAAAAGCCTGTAACATATCAGAATCTGTTCCGTCGCGCAGGAACAGAATTCGTAGTTTTCCTTCGGACAAGATTTATGATGCGAACGTACGTAAATATCCTCTTCAAGGATTAGACAAACTAGGGTCATTCGGCGACCAGTCAAGGCATCTGGCTAATGTTCAGTTTTTTATATATCCTCGAAAATACAAAGTATCGTAAATCTAGTCCCTCCGAAGGACCGCCCGCGACCGTTACGCACAGTGTCAAATTACCGAGACCCGTCGCGTCGTCGACAGAGTAAGAGATCGCTCCACTCCTCCTTCCACGGCCTCATTCAGAGCTACGAGAAGGAGGTCCTAATAGTCAAAAGTGTACTGATTGGGAAATGCAACTTTCGGCAGGAACCAATCAGTGCATCTTATTTCCTGCTCGAGAAGCCTGACGCACATCGCGTTGAGACCGCGTTCGTCAGTTGAGTTTTACACTCTAACGTCGCGACATTCTCCAGTCCTCGGGTAGACAAGTACAACGCACGAGCCGTTGTCTTGTCAATCGTTCAATCACACCTAAAACTAGCATCACGGTAATTCGTAGTCCAACAGTCCGGACACCTAACAAAACGGGATCGCGTCGGTCGAGATCCCTTGCGTGCGTTACAATTAGAAACGCAAAATTATATCAATATCTGCGCGCGTATAAGGCAGGACCTGCTAGATCAGCCTTACTGACGAGTCCACTAGCAGGTCCGGGATGAAACGCTTTCTTTAACGTATTCATGCGTATTTCAATTCATGCGAATCGATAATTGTCTTTTGCGATCATCAAAACCTTGAACTAGCTGCCCAAGATTAACTTGGCGGGCAGTGATCCGGAACATTCGCGAACCCACAGTTCCGCGACAAAACAGAATCCATATTTTCATATCACTTACACAATTTTTTTAATGCAAAATAAAAATGATCTAACTGCAACGAACATTCTACTAATGTTTGTATCGTTTTAAATTACACCTACTCATTTTTATCATAAATGCATAAAATCTATTGTATATTGATCACATCGTTTCGCCATTGTAGACATGTAAATTTGCATTGAAGCCAACGCAGTTTTCCGTAGCGAGAAGTTGAACAGAATCTTCCTGTAATATCCGATATTATCAATACAACGGAATAATTAATATATTATCGGGATCAGTTTCGTTCGAGTTTGATATCGTTACGGATTAAAGTCAAACATACCTGTCCCCGTTAAACTCTTCGAAGAATCAGTTAACCAACCCCTATCATAGGATAGAGGAACTTTCGCTCGAAGACCAAGCCGCCTAATCGAGAACGATCGATCACGAGCCCGCAAAGCGAGTAGCAGAACTAAAACTTTGCCGCAGCGGTTAATGCCAGCGGATAATGCACACAAGTAACTCAAAGTCCATTCGTCATCGGCCCGGCGAAGAAAATTCCAATTGAAAATCAACCACGACTCGATCGCACAGCTTCATTATGCGGCAATGACTTTCTACGTTAAACCAACGGCGCACAATGGTGCCGAACGCGAATCTAGCTGGACAAAAATCAAAAATCACAATCAATTTCACAGAAGAGCGCGAAACATGTTGGGACTTCTTTCTAATGAAACGGTTGGTAAGGATCAATGATCATTTACTCGAAGAAGTGTTGTAAAATGCTTTCAAAGCAGGTAGAAAATGAGCTTCTGCGGGTGTTAAAGCATTGCATGCGCCAGTCGTGTTTCAACCCTTCCGAACGAACATTGCCTTCGATTTTTTACGTCCCTATTTTACTTTGTTGAATATGGATAATTCTAAGAAGGGTATGTACTTATACAGGGAGGTCCGTTTAACTACGAACACCTATATATCTCGGTTATTATTAGTCGTACAAAAAATCTTCACAGAATAAAATTGTACTGTTTCAAGGGGCGAATTTGATGATGGTAAAAATTTTTTCTCAAGGTCATTTTTTTACAAGATTTCAAGGTCATCGATATTTTTTTTAAATGGAGTGACGTATTTTTTAATACATCAATCGATGCAGCTGGACATTCGTTATAAAAAAGTACTACCCATGTATGTCGAAAAGTTAGTAGTTCAAGAGATATTTCAATTTAAATAACTCTAAAATACCATTACTGTCGTACTACAGCTCCTTTTTACCGTGAAGAGCGCAAACGTGAACAAGCGAGATCAGTCGAAAAGAAAATAGCGTGCGCTGTTTCTATTTCATCTTTTCTAGTGAAGAGATAAAGCAAAGCAAAGCAGATTTCAGTTACAGACGAGTAATTTGAATTGAAGATTCACGTACGAGAAAGAAGAGAGACGTAATGTTCTTTCCCTTAATTTCATAATTTTCTCTCGTTCCGCGGGGAAAGTAGTTCGGGAATAATTGCGGAATTATGATTTCACGGAAAGAGAATTCCACGTTAATATAGAATTTTACGTTGCCGATAACGAGTGAACTGCAACGCAAAGTTTCGTATTACTGATTGAAATGTTACCGATAGAAATTCATATCGATGCACAGCCATAGTACGATGCCCCATTTTGTATATTTATCATAATTTCTATTTACATTTGCGACGTCCGCAATTTTACTGAACTTTATGAGAGAATTTGTAGAACATAATGCAGAAGAATATATAGAAGAACTGATGCCAATGAAAATTCATATCAATATAAATTCATATCAAATTCATATCAATAAATTTAGTGACGTTTTCAAATTTACTGAATTTTATTTAAGTGACAGAAGTGTTATAGAACATGATATAAAAGAATATATAGAAGAACTGCCAACAATAAAACTTATACGAATATAAATTCAAATAGCACACACTTTCAAATTTTATATATTATGATTTCTATTTACGTTCGTGATGTTTGCAATTTTACTGAACTTTAGTTAAGTGGCAGAAATATTATAGCGATAGAAATATGAATTCGAATGGCACAATTTCGAATTTTACCTATTGCCATTTCTGTTTATATTTGCCGGTGACATTTTCAATACTTTATTTAAACGAAGAGTGGTATCGAGCTTTATGAGGTTCGCTATGGTACCGGAAGCGGCACGAAGGATGTCGTTTCCAATGACGGAGCTAACATCATTTGTTCCCAGCGACCAATGGGACCGGAATCTCGTTACACGGTTCGCAACGTAAGCGCCTACTTACTTACAATATGGAATATGTACTTTGAGAATGCCACGGATACGATAGAAGACAGAAGCCCCCATTGTACATTTTTCAACCCACTCGGTAACAAATGATTAAACGTTCCACAACTAAAATAGAAGCGGATCCAATCAACTTTAATATCATCAAATGATCATTTATTTCGATGGAATTTCCTAATTGCAAGAACCGCCAGAAACGGAAGGTGAAATATTCATGCATTGAGTTCGATATTTAATTAATCAATGCAGCCAATAGCGAAATTTTACGAAACCTTTGAAACCTCGATAATTACTATTCAAATTATTTCCAATGTTAACAAACCTTTAAACTTTGCGTAACCTGATAAAAAGAAGCAACTGCAAATTATGAAATCGCGTTTCAGCAATAAATGAAGATAAAGGTTGGAAGCGAAACAGAATAATTGGGAAGTTGTTGTATGCGTCGGGATATTTAAGGTGAAGTGTCCTAAGTCTGGACAGTCCAAAAGTGATACCTAAATCTGGACAATTGAATCTTCATAGTAAATTCAGTAATTAAGAGATTAAATAATTATATTATATATTCTGAGGCCTTAGCTACAAGTAGGAGTGAATATTATTTCATTGAGACATCAATTGAAATTTAAAAATGAATTCAAAGTTCATCTGAAAACAGTATTCACAATAGTCTATTTACATGCGAATCATGTGCATTTATAGTTCGAACTTTTGTTAGAAAAAAGGATATAATTTAAGCCCTCAGACAAAAAATAATTATCACGCATAATAATATTGATATTTTAAAATAAATTGGCAATCAAGCTTAACGTAAATAATAATTATTAATCCAAATATTAGATGTCCAAGATTAGGACTGTTTTCAAATATAAGTACTCCAAACTGGGACGCGATTACAGTAGCTGTCCCACTCTAAGCTTGTACGCAATGTGCTTACGCCTGAATCCGGACACGTGTCTGTGAATAAAATCAACGCATTGTTTGCAAATTATTTAACTACATGTACGTATAATTAGTCTTCTATTAGCTTGAATAACGTATGTAGAAAATGTATTCCGGTTGTGACGTTAATAATACTTTATGTTTACATCTTAAATCTATCAGTATTACTACCTAACCTTAAAAGTTGTATTATGACAAGTTTTATTAAAACAGTAAATGAAAATAAATATATATTTGGTTAAATAATACAATACTATAATCTATGATAAGAATACTACATATTACGCAAAGCATCTTCTATTCGTCATGCGCAACAGCGCCACCAACCAACGTTTTAGGTTATGTTCGCTCGATCAACTCGTAAATTGAATTCGTCCCGATATAGGCTTTACTTCTGTCCAGGTACTAGCTTAGATTGGATTTAATATGTCCAACTATAGGTTTGAATTATTCTTGTTAATACAATTAAGATATTAACCTAAACAATGATTTTTTTATTTTAAATTACTTTACAAACTCTGAACTGTATGTTAAAACTCTTAAGAAATGGTTTTTGTTTATTTAAAGTGATAAAATTTAAAATAGAAAACCATGCTGTCTAGGCATAGGGCACTTCACCTTAGTTTCTGATGAATTCGTCGAAGCAATTGCAGATCAGCGTGCACGAGAAGCGAGTTCCGAAGACGGGGCCGTGCTATCAAAAGCCGTAACGTAAATATCTTCGATCATCGATAAATCAAATTGTCGGGGCAGACTGCCGGGCGCCTAAAATTGACTTATTACCGCGGCGTAAGAGTTCATCACGAACCAGGTTGCCATTCGAGAATTGAGTTCGCCGCAGCCCCTATTAGCTCCCAGTTGCCCCGATCCGAATGAGAACGGCGAAAGTAGCCGGGGAGGAAAAAGACTGGCGAACCGACCGACTTGCTGTAATTCGTCTAAATTTCCCCGTTCCGGTAATTTGTTTAGATTCGCAATAGCTCCGGAAGACCAGCGAAGAAGAAGCACACGCTGCCGAACTTCCGGAAGAGGGCCGCTAATAAATCTGATCTCGCTTCCCCACCATGGGAAGAACGTTCTGCATTACTTTACTCCGTGGCTTTGACCCTTCCCGTGTGTGTGCTCCCTGTTTCGTGATTCGCTAATGCGACATCGATAACATCTCTGTTGTTCGCAAGATCTTCAGCCGAATCTTCTTCGAACAGTCTGACCTCAAGAAAAATGCTGAGAGAAGACCGAAACGGTTAAAGATTATTCTTATAAATCTTTGTCTCCGTTCGCCCCGATTGCGCTGACCAATTTAGAAACAGCGGAATAATTAGAGTCGCGCGCAAACGAGGGCTAAGACGCTTTCACGGAGAAGTTTCTTTTCTCGCGACCTCGGAAAAGTACGCGCATTGTTGCGTGGCATTAAATGGAACTTGAGGCATTAGGAGTTTATATATCGCTAAGTTCTTTATCTTATAATATAGAGTCTATAGAAACATTTTACCTCGAAGACACGTTATTAAACCTTTTGTAATCGTGGCCCCGATACTCAGAAATGTTCGTGCTATTTTTCACATCTCAGTAAAGTAGATCAAGAATAATATACATTAAATGGAATTTCGCTGTGCGAGTACGTCACGCATTAAAGTTGCTTGTAATATTTATCTTTTCATTTTTCAGAGACGAAATAATGGAGGAACGTTTATAATTGAGAGTGACGAGTGCTAATTACTCATGTAGAGAGCTAATACATACGTTCCGTTTTTATTATACGCGCCCCGGTAAACATGAATGTGTAAAATCTACAGTCTAGTAATCACAAGTATTTTGCATGAGCAAACTTCACGTATCTGTCAGTTCATCAATGCCCCCCGACAATGGAGAGTTCTATGCAAATTCACCGCGGATAAATTGACATAAGGCGATTGTAAACATATCTCGAGTAATGTTAACACGAAGAATGTTTGACTTCTTTCTTCGGAACGAGAGACACAGTGAAAAATGCATTTCGAAAAGAGAAGAGTCCGAAATATCGATCGCGACGCATTCGAAAATTTATCGGAGTGAATAATTCCCGTCCCATTTGCTATGTATAATACGAAGGCCGCTCGAAATTGATTCTTCCACCTTTCGCTTCTCCCGAACCAATCGTCGCTTTTTCGAACGCCCATGGAGTTTCAGATTCCGAAAGAGTAATTGAAAACGTAATCGAATGAAAACTCGTCTAGCAGATCAATTGGTGTTTAGAACATGCGAACTGTGCGCGAAACGTCGCAATTGGACCCGCTTTGACGAAGACGACACCCTTGACAATGCTAAACGCGACTATTGCAATAAATTAAATAAAACACGTAATGATGAGAAATCAACGAACAACAATATCGCTGAACTGTTTGTGAATAGTGTAAACTTCTGAGTTGCGGATGGCATTGATCAATTTATTATGAGATTATTAATACGCCAATTATACATTTCAGCAGGATTTCTTTTGTTTTAGAAGCGAACGGCGCCGTGTTATTATTTTCGTGTTATTACTGAAATATTTGCTCTGTAGTATAAATCACAACGTGTCACGAGCCCTTGATGCATATCATCCATTACAAAAAGGTGTCCCACCATCGCACTAGATTTATGCGTGCACAAATAAAACGTTTCTGCTGTTGTTTTTTAAATTTAAATCTGAATTCAAATGTATGCCATTTCAAACGGCGACGTTCCGTCTGTTTGTTGACAGGTACGCGTCGCGTGTTCGATATTTTAACGAAGAAATAAATTAGAATCTTCACGGTTCGCGTCGTATTATTTCATATACTCGAAGGCATTATAATTTATAGCGGCCTGGCAGGGATCGAGGCAGTGGAAACATGCGCGTAGGGTAATAAGTGGAAACAATTCAATCTCTACAATTTTTCGGCAATTTTGAATGTCATCTACTCAATCTTGCTGCAAATGCATGAAGATCCGCAGTGTAGTAATAAGTCAGATTCGTCCAGGGATTTTACCGCTAGGTGTCACAAAAATCAGTGTGGGGCATCGCTGACTTTAACACCCCGCGAACACCTTTCCTCCGCAGTTCAAGGACTTCAGTTACCGGCGCGATACCTAAATCGGTAGGTCCGGTGTTTTTTCTTCGTGGTCCCTGGGTCCCGAACGATTACTCAACGTCATGAAATTTCCCACTGCGGAGGTGAATACGTTAAGGACAAACTGCGCATGCCAGTCTACCCGAAATGTATACTCGTTCCATTCCATAAGTTATAATTTATGATCACGAGTAGCCAAGCATAATGTCCTGGGATTACGTGATAAATATACGCGCGCGGGTTGCTACCCTCGTCTCTCTTCCACCCCCGTTTCACTCCCTCTTCTCTCTTGATCTCTTGCTCTGTCCTACTGCAATCCTGTCGCTAACCATGCCCTTCCTACGCTAGCAAGAGGTGTTCAGGATCGGGCACGGATCACCCGTAAATAAACATTCGACGTTCTGTTTGCGATCCGCGTGCGAACATTGCGGGAAATAATTTCACCTTCGCGTTGTCACTTCGTTACACAAGCCGATCGACGGCTGCCCGTACGCGTTCGGTGGTGGCAGGAAGAACGCCGCCCCTTCTTTGAAAGGTTCAAAGAGTAAAAATTATTTTAACCCTCATCCGTCCCTCATTTCGCGAACTGAATCTGTCCCTCGGTGTCAAATTGACACAGTGGTAAAATATCGACGAAATAACAAGATAGAAAGTTATTTTTCGATATTTTTGTATTCAAATGAATGCGTTAACATCTGCATCTTAGTTTTTGCACAATTTTCGCATAAAATAAAGTGATGTGTGGGACATGTTGCTTGTTTGAACAAATCACATCGGGCACTATGTATATTAGCATTCGGTCATTTCTCACATATGTGACACCGGGCTCGTTTTTTTTGTTGGTGGAGTATGCATTATACGATTACTACAAGACGGTACAATCACTGTTGGTATACCCTTTATTTGTACAACAAGTGCAGTCGCATTAGATCCTCGCGGTAGATGTGTGCGAAACGTAATACATATATGAATGCACCAAAGAATGTCCAATTTCAATAAAAAAAAGGCGTCGACGATATTTTTTATTTTTATTCCACGTTGCATTGAGTGAAGGAAATATTATAAAAGCATTGCATGCTGATATATCTAACATATTAGCAACAATTTCCATTGGTCATCTATTTGTTTCGCGCTTACATCTGTATGTGCCCACCATCTCCATATCATCGAGGACATCGACGCGACGCCTCCTTTTGTAGCGTTATAATACTTTATTATTTCAGGATTTTTTATCTACTTCACTACTCATTTGCTTTGACGTATGGTATGTACTAAGTAGAATAACAAATCGTCTTCTTTTTGTCACATAAGACACCATTGTACCTTTTAGTATGTGTTCAAAAACAAACTCCGAATGATGAAGTGGCCTCTCCTTCATATCGAGTAAAATTTGTGGAATTTCTTTTCTATTTTTTCGTATGGTCCCTACAAGCGTCATCTTTTGTTTTTGTAATATAATTACTAACTCGTGTGAAGTAAAAAAATTGTCACACATAACATTGCGTCCACCCAAACCTTCAACTAATTGTAGCACTACGCGTTGACCCTGCTTTACTTCTGTGTGGCAGTTTCGATCGCGTCCCGTGTAAATTTCCATACTATATAAGTAATACGTTTTCTTCTAATTTAGAAAAAATCAATTTTCCTTCAATTTCCGAATGCCGTATAAATTTCTCATTGAAATAATGGTCATTGAAAAACTCCGCGACAGTACGTAAGAGTACATGTGTCATATTGACACACAGGGACTCTTTCGTAACAAATTCGACTTGCAGTTTTGACATTATTATTTTCCATGAACAATGCTAGGCATATGTGTTTCGCATTAAAAAAAATAAAAGTCACAAACTTTCGGGCAAATTTACCGACAAATAACAGAACAGTACCCCTTAATTCGCGAAAACTGTGTCAAATTGACACGAGGGACGGATGAGGGTTAAGAAGAAGTTGCAGTTGATGGAGGGAATTTTGATTTTTCATAAAGATCCGCAGTCTACGTACTGCGTTGTGGAACACCGGTTCCTACTTAAAGCAAGTTCTTCTAAAATGATTTAGAAAACGACCTTCTGGAATAATTAAACTTTAAATGTTATCGGCGCCAGGTTCGATCAATTTTAGAACAACAACAAATGTGCAATTATTACATGTTTCTAACGTTTCGATCCCGATGTGGATCTTTTTCAAAGAATCATTATTGCGTCTGAAAAATATTTTAAATGATATAACAGTATGCAATATTAAAGGAAACCACAACCCCGTATATAAATAATACTTACATGTTGTGCAGAAAAATGGACAATACATTATAACAATTATTGAGGTTAGTATGAATACTATTTAAATACTATTTAAACCTCATGGTGGCAGATGTGTGACTGGGCACATGCTATTCAAACGGTAAGAGTACTGTGACATATATGTGACAGAACTCGTCAACGATTGGTGGATCGATAACGATCCATAATGATACATGGACGAAACTGGCGGCAATTTCAAATGTAACCTCATGGTTACATCGATTTTCTTTAATATTAAATATTTTCTAATGAGTTTGTAACACAAATTAAGGGAAAAAACCTTTTTTTATAAATTGTGAACGGAAAATAAATATAATATATTATAAAGAAAAAATTAAACTCAAATATGTCTTATTTTCAAACTTGGTGTTTTACAAGTTTGTGTGATAAACACAATTTTATAAGAGAAAAAATAAACATTTTTTTTTTTTTTTTTGTAAATAACATTTGATTAGCAGAATCTAAAAGAAAAAGACTTTTTTAATGTATTGGAAACATCATCATAAAAAAACATTACTGATTCAGTAATGCCGTGTAGTAGTCATGGATCTTAGGTGTTTCATACCTAAGATTTACACTTTGTTGTTTAATTATATGAATTGTTTCCAATAATAGTCTGCGTTGTAAATTAGATTCTTTGTCAATGATCTTTACATTTTCAAAATCAAAAGGGTGATCAAACTCAATTGAATGTTTTGTCAATGCCGTGTGTTTAGCAGGAGGTAAAAAGATGTTACGTTTGTGCTCGGTTATGCGTTTGTCCAATTGTCTGGAAGTCTGTCCAATATATGTCAATTCACAACTTTTACATGGTATTTCATAAATTAAGTTACAATTTTTCAATAAATTAATTTTGTCTTTAATAGGAGGGAAAAAATTTTTCAAATATGAGGGTATACTGAAAATAGTGTGCATACCCACCTTTCTAAAAATTCTTTGTATGTCAAATGAAATATTGTTAATAAATGGAAGTAGCACTGTGTTTTTAAAACCAATTGGGCCTGTTTTCCTGAATCTTTCCTGTTTTAGTTGTTCGACTAAACAAGGATGATAAATTTGAAAGATTCTTTCAGAGATGATTTTTGAAACAATGCATACTGTTATATCATTTAAAATATTTTTCAGACGCAATAATGATTCTTTGAAAAAGATCCACATCGGGATCGAAACGTTAGAAACATGTAATAATTGCACATTTGTTGTTGTTCTAAAATTGATCGAACCTGGCGCCGATAACATTTAAAGTTTAATTATCTAAAATTACGATCGAGAAGAATTTACCTTCTGGAATGATTGAAAAAATAAATTGCAATTGATGCAGGGAATTTTGATTTTCAATGAGGATCCGCAGTCTACGTATTACGTCGTGTAACACCGTATGCCCCTTAAAGCAAGTCCTTCTAAAATTATTGAAAAAATGTCTTTCCAGAATTATTTAAAAAAGAAATTGCAATTGATTCAGGAAATTTTGAGTTTCCACAAATATCCGCAGTCTACGTGCTACGTCGTGTAACACCGTATGCTCCTTGTAAAGTAAGTCCTTCAAAAATTATTTAAAAGAACGTTAAAAATGTTTGAAAAAAGAAATTGCGATTGATGTAGGGAGTTTTGATTTTCCATAAATATCCGCAGTCTACTTGTGTAGCACCATATGTTGGCGAATTGTGAAATTTAATACTGAGAACCATAATTATTGTTTGATAATGAGGGTCGGAGAAGGGTAGCCGCGCGTGGTTAGGATCATTTCGAACCTAAGCGAGTGTTCACTTCACAGGCGCGTTCGGCCAGGCAGCCGCGGATTTTAGAATTCTGGGGATGATTGGAATTCTGATTCGCGGCCAGTCGAAACTTCCGGGGGATTAAGGGCCGTCCGAAAGTCCGTGGAAACTTCCCGGAAAGAAGCTTGAGAAGGCTGAAAATTGGAATGGAACGGCCAAGTAATCCTGAAAGTCCGGATCCTTACAGCGTTGTGAAAAGCCTGGCGAGCAGCTTCCGACAGGCGACTTTGATTCCTGGCTTCTTGCGCCCCTTGCTATGAGGACGTTCGACGTTGTTGCTTGTCCCGGCGTTTCCGGTCTCTTGAGGTTTTCTTGGTTTCCGTATTCTTCGCGGATGTTTACGAGTCTCGTCGCGTTTCCCCCGAGAATGATACGCCCCACTTTCTTGGGGACAATTTCGAATGGGGTTGGTGTTCTTGTGCATACGGGTCGGTGTCGAACGTGCTTTTTGCTTCCGCGAACTTGGCTGGACCGTGATCCAAGGAGTTCGGTTTGGGACTCGGAGGTGTCGATCCGCAGATTGAATCCTTGGGAGTTGAGCTTGATCTGACTCCGACATTATTCAAATAGGACAGTTGCACCATTTATGGCCGAAAAAATTCAGATTTGATGCATTCATGACCTCGTCTCGTCATGTAATGTATTATTCACCGCTTGAAATCCATCTCAACATCAAATAAATAATTAAAACGGAAATTCTGCTGTTGCAACATCTCGCTGGGAAATTCGCTGGGTACATATTCGCAAAATGCGGATTACGTGAAATTATGTGTCAACAATGAAGATGATCGAGTATCGACAGAAACTGAAGTATTGGAAACGTGCAAATGTCAGGCATCCAAAGCAGGAATAATTAAACAGATCATTTGTATTAATCAAGCTTATTTTCGTTTCATCGTTAGCTTCGAGAAACGTAGATCAGGCGAGAATGGAGGGTCTAATTTTACCGAAAACCGTTAAGCAGTTCGAAAGTTTTGCAGCTCGAAGACCAGCATGCATATCCCCAGGATTAGATCTGCAAGATCTATGTATGAACAATGAACTTTCTGTTTATCGAAGCACGTCGGGGAAGTTTTGATAGTCCCGAAATCTACCAGCTAAGATTCGGACGAAAACAGAAGCCTCGTCGTAGTGCGGCGCAGCGACGCGCTGACGTCTTGTAAATTATAAATCGTCGAAGTTTCCCGGAAAGTCCCCGGGCCATGTTTAGCGTTCCTCGCGGCCCGTTAAATTTGGATAGTCGAAAATCTCTTTTATTTTAATGCTATCCGCGGCCCCGGGGTCTCGAAGCCCGCGCGCGCGACTCTATCAAAATTTATCAAAGTTTTCGGTGACTCGTGGAGCAAAGTTGTAACAGGCGCGAAAGTAAAATAGCGGCAGGCATGAAGTGACCCGTTAATGTTACGCGGATCTTGAAACGGTGAAAAGTTCAACCCTCCTACCCGAAAACCAGCGAATTTTGGTGCTGCGCGAAAGTTTCCAGGCCGCCGGTATTTCGGTAATGTCTGCATTATCTGAACTTTTGCACGGCCCCGGCCCGAGCCCGAAGTAATTTTCACTGGGCCAAGACTGTTTCGGCTCCCGTGGTACTTTCGTATTTATGGAAGATACATTTCGCCCGCGCAACTTTCAGATTCTATTGCCTTTTCTATCGGGCTGAACGAAAATAGAATTACGCGCTTCTGAACGACTTCTTTCTTGCCGCAATTTCCATCCCCGCGTTACAAAGAATCCGATGGGTCCGTAAGTGACTTTCCTTGCTGAAAGAAATCTCTTAGCATAGTGCATTGCATACACTACTCCTGGTAGAGTAGCTTTTTAATAAATCGTATGTTTTAGTGCAATAA
Source organism: Lasioglossum pauxillum (assembly GCA_933228785.1). Classification (NCBI taxonomy): domain Eukaryota; kingdom Metazoa; phylum Arthropoda; class Insecta; order Hymenoptera; family Halictidae; genus Lasioglossum; species Lasioglossum pauxillum. The sequence goes on from OW121706.1 coordinate 38,534,323, forward strand.
ATTTCTTTCAATATGGTTTATATAAGGTCCATATTTCTTAGAAGTAGTTTTATAGTAGAACTTATCCGAAATATTTTTATAGTGAAAAATGTCTGTAGTGGATCACATTTCTAAAAAAGTTATTCCTACAGTGCAATACATTTTTTTATAATTTTTCGCTATTTTTCAGTAATGTTACTATTTTTCCATAAAGTGGAGTGCGTCAACGGTGCACAGTGGGGAAAAGGGACTTGCCTCGCTTAAAAAAAAAATAACTTTCGATAGAAATGAGGCAGAGCGATGAATTTTTTTTAAAATTAAAGCTGAAACTTTGCAGAATATGGGAAAATAGGGAGATTACGGTACGAACGGTTTTTAACCTTGAGAAAATTCGTTAAACTTTCACAATTTCCAGAAAATGTGGTTTCTGCGTTACCACGGACAGAAAAAAATTTTTTTAATTTTTGCTATATATCATTTCCCGTAGATTTTTTCACGCTGATTTCAAATCTGGTCTCAAAATTTGTCTACGACTTCAGGATTTTACAAGAAATCGATTTTTGTGAACGAATTGTTTAACGAATTTTCTCAAGGTTATAAAACGTTCGTACCGTAATCTCCCTATTTCCCCATATTCTGCCAAGTTTCAGCTTTAATTTAAAAACAATTTCATCGCTCTACCTCATTTCTATCGAAAGTTATTTCTTTTTGAAGCGAGGCAAGTCACTTTTCCCCACTGTGCGGCGCAAGTGCGTTAATTGGTTATTCTTATTATAATATGAACGAAATTTCTCTAGCTTGTATTTATTAATGTAGTATAAGTTAGTATGAACTATTCTACATGGATGTCGCCCGAGAATAAAGGTGTTTTCTTCGCTTAAATCAACCAATGCCAAACAGTCACGTGCGAGTTACACGTACAACTTTGAGGTTAGGAACGTGCAATAGTTTACAAGTTATTAATATATTCTGTGTTATTATGTTAGGTAAGTACAACAAATATTGATGTAGGTTTACATTAAATAAAACATTTTTATTGTATTTTTTTAAATTTATTGAGAAAAACACTAAGATGCACTTGCCCCGTAAATATGACTACACGGGGCAAGTGCGTACTATCACGGTGGGGTAAGTCCGTACTATATAAGTAACTATAATACTAAACAATATATTTAATGCAATAAAAAGCATTTTGCAGCAGGCTTGATAATAATTCTTTTTTTGCCCCGTAGCACTTGAAACAAGGTTCGAAAGCATTTTTGAACGTTGTTTTAATATCACTGTATCCCCTTTCATATTTCAGCCCAAAAAAGTTTTAAAAGTTTGTTTAAAAATGGATAACTATAAAACTAAACAGTATAATTTAATGCAATAAGAAGCATTTTATAGCAGGCTTGTTAATCATCCTTTTCTTGCCCCGTAGCACTTGAAACAAGGTTTGGAAGCAATTTTAACTCATTAAAAAGACTCATTAAAAAAACTTGCCCATTTTCGGGGCAAGTTCGTAGTAGTTGACACTTTGTGCAATATCCTATAAAAATGATACTTTTCAAGCAAAATTAGAATCTTACATGATACTAATTCATCGGTAATAACTGTGGTAAAAGTTTGAGACCAAGAGCGTTAAGTTTTTACATACCAGACTGAAAATACATCAGTTTAAAGTCAACTTTGCAAAAACTATGGCGCACTTAACCCACTCCACCTTATCGCAATTAAATCCTGAAAATCATTGGCACTGACGTTATCAATGTACAAGTAAGTAATAATTTCTTTTACTGTATAATTTTAGCAGAGCGAAGTTTTTAGGTCAGTTTGCAGAAAGTAAAATAGAGATTCCTTTGGAACGAGCTGCCATCATTTCGAAATAAAAGCGAGGCCTCGCTAATCTGTAATCAGATTCAAGCATCTTTAATCAGCTAATGCATAAAATCTATTACGTTCCCGACAATTGAAACGTAGGAACTTTTGCGAAATTCAGAGACCATGTAGATCCTGCAACGTGCTTGTATCCTCGTGCACCCTCCACAGCTGTTTGTGCGCTATCATACCCAAAATTGAATTGCTCACGATGAATGCGATATTAAAGTAAATGTGGAAGTCGATCCGAATGTTTATTCACCACTCTGTCCCGTTGTAGTTGTCCTGTGCAATGCCTTTGGAAACGGAGCCCGCCATTTCGAAAATTAAACATTTTTGGAACGGTATAACAAAGCGTCCTCCTCTGTTCGGCGATTTTCAAACTCGGCTGTTTATTCGAAACAACCGTGGGGAAAAAAATCAGCGCAAATATGAGACAGAATCTGGGTCTCTTTGTTACAAAATACATCTGACTTTTGTTTAAAAAATGGAAACGCATGGTTCGGTAACCGTTCAAAAGATTCGTCTCATTTTTCATGTAAAAACCGTATGTGGTTTCTTTTTTGTGTATTGGTAATGTTTGTTCCACTATGAAACTCGTATATTGTAATCACAAACACGTGGTACCTGTTAATGTTGATTTTCAATTTTCCTTTTCAGTAGAACGGTTTTGTCAAGCCAGCCAATGTTCATGCCGAACAATGACACATGTTTTAGTTATTAAATCTCTGTTATCGCACTAACCACTTCAACAATTATTATTGAACTGTTAGTTTGCCTGATTGATTAAGTTTATAAACGAAACGGTGTAGAAAAAGAATAATTTTTTTAAATACCACGTTTTTAAAACGTAGTAAAAAGAATAAAATAATTTTTCCTAGCTCCATACAGATTCCTAACCCCGTACTGAAAATTTGTGTGTAGTGAATTTTTAATAGCTATGAAAATACTAGTAAGATTTAAAACGAAAAACGCGGGGCGCGAGATAATACATAGTAAGGAGTGTAGAGAGTACAGTTCATATCATTTGCAGTGGAATAAAATCGTTAGTGATTTAGGTGAACTATTCATGCATCAATTATCTATTGCGTACGCCCCACGTTTTTCGTTTTAAATCTTACAAGTATTTTCATAAATATTAAAAATTCACAATCACAAATTTTCAGGACTATCTGTACAGGGTTAGGAATCTGTATGGGGCTAGAAAAAATTATTTTATACTTTTGAGTCCGTTTTAAAAACGTGGAATTTTATAACAATTTATTTTTATTTAAATAATTATTTTCTGCTTTTTAGTCTTGTGTGTGTGAAATTTTTCAATTGATTTTAAACATTTTGATGAGATTATAACGACCACGTCATATCGAAAACAAATGCCGTCGTGAAATGTCAAAGATAAAGGTTGACGGAGAATCTCGGTGTAATTGTTCTTTCGCTTGGTAAACAGACATTATAGTATTATAATACGTACTCAGTAAAGTGCGAAGCGGGTCAGTGGAGTGAGGATTAGTCATAGTGGGAACGCGTAGTGGAGTAGGGAGCGCTGTCGCGCGGAGTGGGGATCGCTGAACGCGATCACGTACTACTGAGCGTCGTGCGAGGAGGTGTAACGGTTAAATTTAATAGTTTATATCTCCTAAACGCATAGGATTCTTAAAAAATTTCTTTATAAATATTGCATTGTCATCCAGTTCTGAGCTATGTTTTAAAATTTCAAGTCTCTAGCTCATCGGGAAGTTAGTTCAAAGTCAATTGCAAAATTTTTACCGAATAGACAGACAAACAGACAGGAAAGCGAGCTAATAAAAACGTGGTAAAATCGATAAAATAAAACACAAATAGAATTTTTAATAAAAATATCTTCTACGCTTGATAAAAATGGTCGTTCGTCTCGGATATTTCGCACGCTAAATTCCGTCAATGGGGTCAACGTTGGGAGTGCTTACTTTTCAATAAATAATCGGTACATCACGAAGTCCGCGAGCATCCAGCGACGAATTTTTCTCTTGAGAAGCCCACGGCCGATAACCGCATTTCGACGAATACAAAGGACGCTAGAGCTCATCAGCAGCTCGCGCGGGAAGACGCGGCAAAGTGCTCTTTTGAAATTTAAATTTTTGCTAATGAAGTGTTCGCAATTTACAGCCCCTGTTTCGTTACGTCTTTCGCACGAAATTTCGCACAATGCAAAATTCCTCATTGGCACACGTCGCGCCGGGTAGAACGCGCTCCATTTCCTTCTTTTTCCCGTTTCATCACTCAGTTTTTCCTCCGCATAATACGGATGCTAATTTTCTTTGATTCCGGCCGATCGTGGCTTCTTGAACCGCATATATTAAATATAATGTAGAACGCATTTATAATTAACCGTCCACTTATACCTACCGTATTTTCAAGCTGCTCAAAACTTCGTTTATCTTGTATTTGTATGAAAATGAGTTCTATAAAATAATTTAATGCGTTATTCTCAACTAACCAGAATTATTCTTGCTATTGCTGCAGACGTTGTTTATTTAGTATAAAGATCCACTATTCTCTTTAATTGTGTCGTTAGTATCGCGTTGAAATTTCAATTGCGACTATTCCGATAGTAACTTCTGAAACCATTAGCCCCACTATTTGGTCCAAAAACACGAATCGAGCCTTGAACGAGCTCCGTTACTATCGTCTAATGGAAAGCTGCAAAAAATTATTATCTTTGATACGCAGTCGTAATGGGCGTCGGTCGAATTGAAAAATCTTGAATAATTTGATTATCTTTAGCAGGTCGCCCCTTATAAATGAAATATTTTGGTATCCGCTCGAGACGAACGGTAATTTATTCTCGAACTTTTACTCAGAGAAGTACCACTTTCAACAGTCTTTCCGAGCAAATGAAAGACTCCGATGAATACAAAGTGTGCCGCCACTTCCATTCCGCAGTTTCAACAATGAAAATTGACCCATAGCTCGCGCGTTGATAAAATCATGGTTAAAACTTCCTTTATAATACTATGGGGCGAATTCAAACCGATATTAAACAAGAACCGTCCATTAACCGATTGGATGCTGTTAAGGACACAAAGAGTGCAGGTACGTTTGTTCCGCAGCGCGCGTATTTACCATTCATTTAATGCTTATTGTTGCCTTCCTTTCTGTCTTCTGTACGCCACGCGGCCATTCCAAACGTGCTCGCTGAATAAGAGAAATTGTTTAAGTTAACAATGAGTTCTCAGGATTCTTCTCTGTTTATTTGCTGGTTCGCCCAGGTGCTCGTGTGAAGGGAAATTGGGTGTTTACAAAGCGAAAAAGTCTTTTAGCACGTTGTAACTTGTCAATCAGTAATTTGTGCATTTTTATGAAGAATACAAATTTTCTACTTCAATAATAATTTCTTGTACTTGAATGATTTTAATGATTTCTTAGAAAATACGAACGTCAAGCAGTTTATAAGTAAAATTCAATTTGTTCGACGAGCGAAGCGTCGAAGAAAACTTCACGATCGGTGGACAAAATAAAATACCAATTTCGTCATAAATGCCATCTTCGAATCTCCGCCATGTTTATTTGACAGGTGACGATGATTCAAGTGCAGGAAGCGTAGATCCATCGTTAAGCCTGACGCGAAGTAAAATCCGGCTCAAAGTCGAGAAACCAATAAAGTAAGGGGGGCATAAGATTATCTCCGTTCTCTCGCCCTCCCTCCATCTCCCTCTCCTTTCTCTTTTACACGCTCACACAGGCGCGACGCATGCACGCACGTACACAGTGATGGAACTTTATGAGCACCATTCGCGGAGTTATAGAACTCGGAAGTTTTTGAGAGCTCTTGGCATACATAATCTTTGGAAAGTCAAGGAGAGAGGACGCGAGTTCTCCGTGAATAAAGATCACTATAGTCCCGAGAAACTTATGTTCGAAAATCAGTGTCGTGTAGTTGCACCGAAAGTGCATATGTATCGAACCGCAGGGAAAACTCGATTGGAATAGTTTCTGGAGGAATGGAAAAAATTTCTATCTCCATACAGCTACGCTCCAGGCTATGATAAATGGACGAACTTTTGAGCAAAATAAAAATTGCATCAATTACGGGAGCTACATCAGAGTTACCAGATTAAGACTTTTGTATAATACTCTACCCTTCTTCCCCTTTTACGACGTTATTCCCCCATTTTGCGGCGGCAAGCGTCCCCACTCTTCCGCCACGGATAAGTCGCGTCTAGGGATGGGATCAAGTACCTCGCACACAGGTTCGAACTTTGATTGATTGAATTCGAACTCGCTATGAGTACTTCGAAAAACAGAAATAGTACTCCTAAGTACACTCGAACCTATGCCGGACAGTTTCGAACCTTTTACAAGTAATGAAGGATTGTTTTACGATCGCAAATATTTGTTAAATAAATAAGAAAATTGTTTTCGGCGCAACATGTTCGATCAATTACTACACACTAAACTAAGGGTCTAGGACGAAACACCACCTTCAGTTCCTCCAATAGAATCACACAATGATAGTTAAGCCGTAGTCCACAGAGTATTAGAAATATTAGTTTAGTGTGTAGTAATTGATCGAACATGTTGCGCCGAAAACAATTTTCTTATTTACTTTTACAAGTAACTGTTTCCTTATCAAGTATTAAGAATAAACACTATTTGCAAATTTTCACAAACTCCCTATTTCAACGTTTCGATCTTTATTTAGATCATTATCAAGAAATCTTTAAAGAATTGCGGCTGTAAAATAATAATTGATGCAAGAAAACTTTTCAGTTTATGTGGATTTAAACTAATGTGAGAAAATAAAGCTACTTACTTGCTTAGTGCAAAATAAAGTAGTAATTAATATTGTAAAGTTTTAGAGAAACACGTGTTGGTGCTGCGACAATGCACTTGGTAATGATGTATACTTGAATCAAAGAGACATATAGAAACGAAACTAACTTCATATCGATCGTTAAGGGTGTGGGTCGGATTTTGACCTTGGTCGAGTGCGAGTGTGGTAGTACCTTAACACACCGATAGATACTGTATACGTACACGAGATTGCAAGGGTTCCGTAGATTTCGTTTGCATCTCTCTAACGCACATTTGGGACCCCTACGTAGTCACAATCGCTAGATAAAAGACCCACAATTACGGGATGCTTCCATATATGGCCTACTTTTGCGTTTTCGAGGCGTAATTTGCATTATTCGGCAGCATGTAGCGCAGTTTCACAAATATTGGACGAAGCGACAGTGCTGCCATTGTCGAGACACATACATTTTCTTAAATATCGAGAGATTTAGGATTCTTATAGACCAAAATGTAGGCATCCCGGAATTCAGGGTCACATACAATGTCAATGAAACCTTTATTATGTTAAACTATACGTGTTTAAACACAGCAAACGAAATCTACGAAGTAGATCCCTATACGGGAGATTTTGGTGCAAGTATTAGTTCCATGGCATTTTTAGCTAGGAGCGCTAGCGTTTTTAGTCACTATTTTACCGATATTTTACCAATACAGTGACTGAATCGGTAAAACAGTGACTAAAAACACTAGCGCTCCTAGCTACAAATGCGGAGGGCACCGATACTACGACCAAGGTCAAAATCCGACCCACACCCTTAATACGTAGATCGAAATTTGGCGCTAAATTCAAAATTACACATAGCCAATATAGTCCTCATTTTTCTGCTCTCTTACCATATTACAAAATGGTAATTATTAATTAACATTCAATTTCATTATATTATACACAACATATGTGTGTAGGTGTCAATTGAGGCAATGAAGCTGTGTCAGGAATTTGTTTAGAAAAATTTTTCTAAACAAATTCTAAACAAATTCTAGAAAAATTTTTCTAAACAAATTCCTGACACAGCTTCATTGCCTCAATTGACACATACACACATATGTTGTGTATAATATAGAGAAATTGAATGTTAATTAATAATTACCATTTTGTAATATGGTAAGAGAGCAGAAAAATGAGGACTATATTGGCTATGTGTGGTTTTGAATTTAGCGCCAAATTTCGATCTACGTATTAACGATCGATATGAAGTTAGTTTCGTTTCTATATGTCTCTTTGATTCAAGTATACATCATTACCAAGTACATTGCCACTTTATTTTGAATTATTACTTCATTTTGCACTAAGCAAGTAAGTAGCTTTTTTTCTCACATTAGTTTAAATCCACATAAACTGAAAAGTTTTCTTGCATCAATTATTATTTTACAGACGCAATTCTTTAAAGGTTTCTTGATAATGATCTAGATAAAGATCGAAACGTTGAAATAGGGAGTTTGTGAAAATTTGCAAATAGTGTTTATTCTTAATACTTGATCGAACTTTTACAAGTACTTTGGTAAACGGAAATAATACTTGCAAGTATATTCGAATCTTGATCGAACAGACTCGAAACTTTTATGAATAATGTTATTATTATTATTATTATTATATACGGTTCGAGGTCCTTTTATATAAATGTTTACAGTAGAACTGATAAAAACAAACAAAAAAGTCTTAACCTAAAATTTAAATAAGAATGGACAAGCGGAAAAGTAAACAATGTACAGGTACGATATTAACAAATAATCTTGCGTAATTTTCTTTTGAATGCCTGTAACGTGCCATTACAAAAATCAATATTATTATACAGTATGTTTGAGCTTGCAATAATGCGATTTAAAGGATTTATTACTCCATATGTGGATTTGGATTTCATTGTTTGAAATCCTGCTCTCGTTCTCAAAACACGTTCAGGTACGTAGAAATTGATTTGCCTCAGGAGTGTGCGGGACAATCTATATTATTATTTATCAAATTAAAAATAAAGCTGTGGTCGGATACTGCTCTTCGATCAAATAATGTTTCCAGGTTGACTATGTTTAATATTTTAGAGTAATCATGATCAAAGATTGACATTGGATTGTTTGATTGTTTGATGATTTCATACTTAACGCCTTTAATATTGTACCGGAAATTCTCTGATTTTTCTAATAATTATTTTTTTATCTTTACAATCAATTATGTCGTCCTCTAATGCATAATTCAATTCGACATGTATAACTATAATTTCATAATCTATCGGAAATATTATTGTTAAATAGTTGCGAATTTAATAAAGAAAGTGCTTAAAACCTACGATGCCGTTCTGATTTCCAAGATCCAAGTACTACTTGTGAAAGATTCGATTCCTTTCAACATCGAAGTACTTCTAAGTATCTTTTCGAAACTTGTAAGTACTCATTCCGAGGAGCGATATCAGTGTGTATAAAGGAGTACTTTTCAATTATAATCATCGAAACATTATTGCTTTTAAGTAGTAATCGAAACCCATGAAATGAAACTTAGTTACTGAAATTGACTCGGATTCGTGGGTATACAGTCCCTGCTCACTTTATTAGACTCACCTGAAGAATTGGTGCTTTTTGAAATCCTATAAGGAATTCAACGCTGTTTTCAACCTATGGGGTAACGATTTCGTACTACAAGGTTGCCTTATGATTTGCCTATCCAAGTGTAAAATTTTCTTGCAAGAGCAAAAAATCTTACCATGGTCCGGCAACTCACCGGACATGAATCCGATTGAAAATGTCTGGGGGTGCCTGAAAAGAGAACTGGCCGAAGAAAATATAACGACAAAGACCAAGTTGATAGAGAGAAGAATCTACCACTGGCACCATAACGTTGCATTAAAAGAAATTGCACAAACTTGCATAGATAGCATGTCCAGAAGAGTTACGGCTTTAAGAGCAGCTAAGGGGGGATTAACAAAATATTAGTGTTTTAAGAATTATATTGATCTATTTGTGTTTGCATCTATTGTTTTTGTAAAGTAAATATATGGAAAATTCATTGGTCATCATTAAGTGATATTTGCATAAGGCTACTGTACCCATTATTCATGGTAAAACTAAAAATACCATGATTATAGAGGTGAGTCTAATAAAGTGAGCAAGGACTGTATATTGAAGTTGATCCCATCCCTAGTCACGTCTGCGTCGTGACGTAAGAGGGTAACTGTATTCCCCCCATCCGATTCCGTTCCTCTGATCTGACATTTCTATCTTGCTTTAATCATTTCACCGAGCGTAATACAACAGCATTATTAAAGAAGTTCTCATAAAAACATTTTCACATCCACAACGGAGAACGCCGAAGTGAATAAAATAAATAGAAAATAAATGAATAGATGTATGGCGCGTAATTTAATTTGCCGACCGAATAGCGGAACGAAAGATCAGTTTAATTAAAATGATGTTGGTGTTCGCGTAAATGCTGGCAGAGCAGACAGCAGTCGGTTTAGCCGAATTCTCGGCGGATGAAATTCTCCTCGGTGTTTCGGGCTCGCCAAGGCCTATCGAAATGTTCCCTTTCGAGAACAAGGAATCGAGAGACCACTCGGTTTAATCGACTGCAACCCCCTAATCCAAACGTGTATCTCGAATCCCTTGAGCGGATCCTCCGGTTGGAGCCGGGGGGCCGTTTTAGAGCCGGCATCGGAAAGACCCGTAAAGTTCGCATGGTGTTTCAATAAATCCGAATTCGTCCCGATCAGCTGCGGCCTGGTTGGCAACCTGCCGATATTGCAGCCTTAAGCTGGATTCTCAGTATCCGTTAAAACGGCACGGTTGCTAGCCGACGTCAAGCCGCTGTCAAAATAATCTCCGATAGATTTTGCATGGTGATATTCGCACTGTTCGTGGAGCGGTTCCGTCGAGGAGTGTTCCGACTGACGTTAGCATCCGGTTGCCTTAATGGCCGTCGAGAATCGAGACCAACACGGTCGGCCATCATACTCGAAATACTCCGCACCAATTTCCGGCCCAATGCACGGACTTCCCCTTTTATAAATTGCTGATCGCGGTCGTGTATTCTCAAACATGGCCTCCACTATTATATGCTATACAGTGGACGTAAAAAGTGACGTTCTCAAAATTCGACCAGTCGGATTTAGAAGAATTACATTGTTTACGTAACATTTTCTTTACAGTCTCAACGATTGAAACGTCTTTATCTCCAAAAATGTCTATAATTAATTATTTATTTATTGCTTTAAACCAAGTGGTTTAAAAAATGTCTATATTTATATAAGACAATAATCTTATTTTCTTCTTTCTTTATTATTATTGAGGATTTTCAAGAAGTGAAACTCAATTTTGTTGCTCTGTAATAAGAGGATTTAATTTTTATTTTCTTATATTACAATCGTATGTACAATATTTACAACCTTACCTGTAATAAGAGAAAAGACAATTAAAGTTTTCTCCCTCTATCTGTCTTTTACTTCGAATATTATTTTGTAAAAATCTGTCGCACGTGTTTATTACATAACCTTCACGAAAGTGAGTTGTTAGAGAATGTTATAGAGAAATCTTTCTATCGACCGCTATCTATCGTCACGGGATGCCAACTAGATATGAAGCGCGGCCTATTCAAATGAAGAAAGTATACTTTCTTTACATTTATTTGAATGCTTCAATATTGATCGACAAGATTGACGTTTTCGCAAGAAAATCGAATTTACATTTACAGTGACTCTCACTAATATTCGGACACTTTTAAAAACGGCATAACCTTTTTAATGTTGAACTATACGATTTGAACTTTTTTTGGAATCTAAAGCAACTAATTTACTACAGGATGTGAAAAAAAATTTTTTCAAAAATTGCATTTGGTCGGAATTGTAGAGGAAATACTACAAGTTGCATTTTACAACTTTTTTATACGGGCCTATATTGAAATTTTAAACTAGAGGGCTATTGTTGCTCGCTCGCTTCGCGAGCTCGCGGGCAGGACTGCTCTTGCGAGAATGTTAGTGGTACGCATGGCTAATAGGGCCCACAGCTATTAATGTCTTTCATTTTGTGTGTGACTCTCCACGAGCCACACAAAGAACTTCCCGATTCGTTAGTTGCTGTATATTATTATTATTATTTATTAAGTGTACGTTTTAAGAAGATTATACGTTTTCAGGGAAATTCAATAGTTTTCTACTTATCAAAATGTTTGCTATATGGCGTCGCATTAAACCAATATCGTATGCTCGTTGCTCGCTTGGTGCCTTGTTATAGCATACTAATGTTGCAAAATAAATTGTCTTAATTAGTTTTACGCAAACAATACAACTCATCATTATCCGGGTTTGCAGTATTGATCTTGGTTTTCTTCGATACTATTAATTTAAATTTTCTCAAAATATATAAACCGCTCAATTTTGAAACTCTGCTCAGTGCTACATACAACATTTGTAAAGTTCGTATTTCTGGTGTTTTAAAATCCATACATACTTTCTTGTATGTTTGTCTCTGACTTTTATGAATCGCAATCGCTTCAGCGGGAACCATTGGAAATTGACTACGTGTGACTTGTTATTGTCCTTCACTCGAAATATTTACTTGATTCGATATTTTTTTATTATAGGTGTTAAATTTTGATTTATATTTGCATTTTTCATATAATCACGATAACGAGTTCTTACTTTCACTCCTACTATGGCCAATTGACAATCTAACCACAATATAGACGGAATTTTAGTATTTTCTTGAAAAGTAATAAATTTTAATATTCCGCATGCTCCATTAACCAATTCGTCTTCAACGTCAATGTTATTAATTATCATATATTTTATATTAATTTTCAATTTAATCTCAGTTAACAATTCGTTTTGAACTCATTGTTTATTTAAAGATTGTAATATAAATGTTTTTGTACTTTCATCGATATTCTTTGAAAATGTATTCTCGGCGATGATTAACTCACTCTTGCATTGGAATAATTTTCGATTATTGTAAGCGGTTACATTAGCATTAGTTGCATAATTGGAAAAAACATTTTTTTTAATTAAAAAAACCAAGAAAAAATTTTTTTTTTAATTTTATAAAAAATTTTTTTTTTAATTTTATAAAAAAAATTTTTTTTAAAATATATATATATATATCGTTACGTTTACTTCTTCGGTGGATACGCCTTTCGTATAAATTGCAATGTTTAATCAACTCCTTTCGAAAAAAACTAAAAAACTACTTGACCAAAATGGACCAAAATCTAATCAGCTCTAAGTTACAGCGGGGCACATCGATTGCATCATTCATCATTCCGATCGCGTTGTTACTTTTTCAGAAAACGTTAACGAAAAATTTGATACCATAGAAACGGACATACGCACACACACACACACACACACACACACACACACACACATGCCGACATTTTGATAAAAATAGTCTAAAATGACTTCAATGGCCATGAAACGTGAAGATCTGCTAAAAATTCGATTTTCGATTTTCGGGGTAATTACAGTAACTTCCCTATAAATCGGGAAGTTAAAAATACGTTTTCTAGATCTGTATCAACTATACGCACTGCGAAAGTTTTGTAGAAATCGGTTGACGCGGGAGAAAACGACAAGCATTGAACGATGTAAGAATCCTTAGAATTACTGCAGTTGGAGGCCAAAAATCGTGAGAAACTGCAATTTTTACCATCTTTAAACGTTTGTAGCTCATTACAAGGTCGACCGATTTTGATAAAATTTTCAGAATATGTTCAATTGATACAGATCTACGAGACGTGTTTTCTAAATTTTCCATATAAGCCCACACAAAAAAGTTGTAAAATACAACTTTTAGTATTTTCTCTGCAATTCCGACAATTTGCAGTTGTTTTCAAAAATTTTTGTCACGTTCTGTAGCAAACCAATTGTTTTAACTTCTCCAAAAATTTCAAGTCGTATATTCCAATATTAAAAAAGTTATGGTGTTTTTAAGTGTCCGAATATTAGTGGGAGTCACTGTATATGAATGCTTGAACATTGATTACAAACGAATTAAATTCTATTCCATTCAAAAAGGAAGGCGACGCATTCATATTTGTTAGACTTTGTTTGAAATCTTCGTCAGGAACGTACCTCGTTAAAATACGGCAAGGGTTTTAAATATATAACAAGATTTTGACACACAAGATTGATGTTTTCAGAAGAAAATCGAATTGTACACCGTGGATAACCCGATCTTCCAGCATCTGAACGAATCGTGCCAGTCAAGGAAACTCGATTAAGGGTTTCCGTATCTCTCCATTCGTACATCTTGTATTGTAGTCTTGAATACAGGGTCGTTATAATTCCCATAAACAGAAGCCAATAACATTACAATTGTCCTCGGTCTGTGCAGTAGATTAGGTGCTCCCTTTTGAGCCGTATAGTATCCATCTGAACCAATTTTCGTTAAATCGGTATACGCGAAATTATCGAAGGTATTCCAGTTCTGTATTCCATCCTCTGTAATCGAATCTGTTCAATTCCTATTCAATTCGATTGTCTCCCCCTTTCACACTTTCCAATTTGGTAATTGGGACCGTGTTACCAAAGCGGTCCAAGTTACTCTGGTTATTTAATTAATTATTTCTGCTGCTAAGTAATGATCTGCAGTCTTCTCAGTTCTTCTAACCGTACCAATCTCCAATTAATATATGAACACAAAACCTACGATTTTGTATTTTACAATTATCGAAATAGTAAAAACGATTTCATTCGAAATGAAATAAATCGAATCAATCTTGTCATTTCTATAAGGGAATATGTACCAGTTACTTTTAAGGCTCGGTAGGTTCAATGTTAATATAAAAACTATGTGTGTAGCGTATTAGCAAATGACAGTTCCACAGATACCCGCTCGACGTTGGAAATGAGTGATATTTACAGACGCGGGCTGCCAAACGCGTCAGTCTCCGCGTGTTCGGTTGTTCTGTGTGTTCGCAGAGCGGCACAGCAACAGTTCCAGCGCTAAATAAATAATGGTATATAGGTCGGACGGAGGAGTGACGGGGGTGGAGGTCGGTGGGTGTTAATAATTGATTCTCGTTTTGCGCGACGAAGGAATTTTGACGACGCGGAAGGAAAAGTTCCGCCCGGTTTCGCTGACCCTCGTGCATTCGGCGTATCCGCGCGTTCAAATATGCAACGCTCAAAGTTGCATCGGCGTACATTTCCGTATGTATAAAAATGCACACGTTTCGGCCGGTCTCCAACTATCAACTGCGGCGTGCGCGCCGCGCTCCGGTCTAAGGTTGCAGTTACGGTATAGAGTTATGCTGTAAGCGACGCGGTCAAATGCGCGCGTTTGTATGCAAGTGTACCGCGGCGAAAGCGACGAGTGGTGAATTGAAAAGCAGACGTCGACGGGTTCCACGGTGTGTTCCGCGGAATACCAGACGGAAACGGAAAAAAATACGCGGGCCCGTTCTTTCGCTGTAAGATATTGCTCATTCATAATACACGGAATTGAAGGAAACAATTGTACGCTTGGGGTGGGAAAAAAGAAGAAATAATTCTGGCCGGTTGCACGCGAGGTTCTGCCTTTTGACTGCGGCTGGTTTTGTCTTCGACGTAAATAATTTCAGCCCCGAGGAAATCGCGTTTTCGGATCATCCCCCGACGAATCGGGATTGTTTCCTTCGGGCCGCAACATTCGGAAGAATTTGTGAATGTAATCTCCGACGTGAAAAATGTGAAAAATATTATTCCTGTCAACAAACAAGTGTCACGTCCGGTGGTTCAACCATCATTAATAATTAAATTTAATCAATGATGTATTACATATACTTTTGAATTTCTTTTTATGTTTAGTCTAATAATGTTGTACGAGAAACTAATATTCAATACTCTTGTTAAAATCAAATCGAACTATCGTATATTATACCACATTGCGTGCGATAGAATTAAGAAATTCATACTTCATTCGAATCGTCTTGAGCAAACGAACTGCGTAGCGAAATTATTTCATTAAATGACCAGATCACTTCTAAAAATAAATCATGATCAAAAATCCGCTGAAGACTGCCCATCGAGAATCGATGAGTAATTGTTCGTCGCCCCACGTGTGACGTAAATGTAAATCGATCTGGCCAGGGGAGCTACAGATAAGAGAGCAGCTAAGAAGAAATTGATCTAGGAGATGCGCAGGGTAATAAGATCTAGCTATGACGATTATGACGACAATAATCACCTGACAAAATTGACGAGACAAAGGACTAATACGAGATAAAGGACTGATCGGTCTATAAAAGGGATGACTCCGCATGAGGAGCACACTCAAGCACACTTAAGCACACTCGCTTTATAATAAAAGTACAATCAATAATCAATATTTTTATTATCAATTAAAAGTATTAAAGTGAAAGTTTTTATTATCAACTACAAAAAGTATTAAAGTGAAAGTTTTTATTATCAACTACAAAAAGTATTAAGTGAAAGTTTTTTATTATAAACTACAAAAAGTATTAAGTGAAAGTTTTTTATTATCAACTACAAAAAGTATTAAGTGAAAGTTTTTTTATTATCAACTACAAAAGTATTAAGTGAAAGTTTTCTAAATTTAATTAACAACGGAACCAAGCATCGTGCAGGAAGATACCATCACTGTGAACCAGCCAAGAAGACTGTTTAGCGGTAATTACTAACAAATTATAATAAGATTTTATAAAATATTATGTATCCGAAATTTGACGCTTAAAATATAGTTTTGTTTATTTTTATTCAAACAAATTAAAACTTCAAATCATTTTTAAAGAGTATACCCATCTTCGATCTCTTCGTACCAGTTCCACAATCAAAATCACTTAGAATATTAAGAAATCCGCGATTACCCGAACCGAAGCCGGTGAATGCAGGTAGGTTCAAAACTGCGTTATATCTCAATTA
This sequence comes from Lasioglossum pauxillum, assembly GCA_933228785.1. Classification (NCBI taxonomy): domain Eukaryota; kingdom Metazoa; phylum Arthropoda; class Insecta; order Hymenoptera; family Halictidae; genus Lasioglossum; species Lasioglossum pauxillum. The sequence continues at coordinate 38,550,834 of OW121706.1, forward strand.
TAATCTTTTCAATCATTTCAATCTATTTAAACGTAATTTCAATTTTTACTATTCAAAATCTAAAATACGTCCACCTCAGGACGTAACACAAGACTGACGTCTACAAATAGGTTGCATATCAACAGTCACGCACACGGAGGAAAGCAACCGGTGACAAATAGCGTAAAGGGAATCTACTTAGAAATATCAAATATTATCTAGCAAGGAGCAGTCGTAAGTAAAAAGAACCGCTGATTTAAAATGCGTAATGGCTGAAGCACGCGTGCGTGTGATAAGGGTCGGTTACGTGTGCAAGAATAATTGCATGGCTGCAACAAATTGCTGATACCGTTGCCACTTTTACATGAGTTAAACACCAGCGTACACAGCGTTCTTGTAAAAACGTGCTGCGTGGTTATCTTCTCGTTTCTAGATAGACGGAGGAGAATTTTCTAGTATAATTTCATTTTACAGCTCTGTTGTGACTATCGTGCGCTGTAAAAGCGCCGAACCCCATTGTTCAATATTCACAGGCGGAGTTTGTTTAGAGCTCGATATAATACAAACAAGAAGACAAAGCTTTATTTATTTACCTTTCATTCTCAGAGATGAACATACTAAAAGACTCCGAACAAAGACACCCGCGGCGCGTGGCAGAGCCGGCAGAAATCAAAGGGAATTGAAAAAAAAATCCTCGATTACACGGTCGCAATGGAAAACACACAAGTCTCCGCTACATTTCGAACGATTTAAACGCACAATATCCTCGAGTACGTGAAACACGAGCGCGGTACACACTGGGAAATACAAGCGAGTAGACTGGAAACCGCAAACACTGAGATAAATGAAAATGGAATTAACAAAACTAACAAATTCCATTACCGAGGCAGAAGCGGACGAATTGATGCAGCTGCAGTCGAGAACTGATGAAGCTAACCTGTAATTCGAAATTCATCAAAACAACAAAAAAGGGAATGATCTATCGAGCTCCGTGCTGCCACGCGTTCCAACGTTCCAACTCGTCATGGACAAGAAATGAAACGGACGTATCGCGCGACGCGTCGCCCGTGCGACGAAATTGAAAAAACCAATTTTCTTCGCGGTATTTATAAACTTCGCAGCTGCGCTTCGAGACAATTGCTTTAATTGAAAACGAACCAGTCTCGATCTTGTTATTCAGTTATTGGTATCATAATCAAAGTGCGGGTTTGAAGTATTTATTGTAACAATGAGGCAGATCTTTAATGTCGATTTTCTCGAAGACGATGCCCGAGATGAAAAAATTCTATTTCATACTTTCTCGTGTTCGCTCCACTAGTTACAGCCTGTATAATCGTTCGATTCGATTCGTTGTTATATTAGGATCATTATTAAAAACTGAGGATTCGATGCATCTCTTATAAAAGTGAGGCAGATCTTTAAAGTCGATTTTCTCGGAAGCGATGTCCCAACTGAAAAACCTCTTTTTCATATTTTCGAGAGATTTCTTCACGTAAAATCATCCCCTGTTCGCTCCACCAGTTACACCCTGTGTAATCGTTCGATTCGATTTGTTGTTGTATTAGGACCATCAGTAAAAACTGAGAATTTTATTAATTTCTTATAAAAGTGCGCAATTTCTTAAAAACTGCGGATTTGATGCATTTCTTATAAAAGCGAGAAAAATCTTCAAAGCAGATCTTTAATGTTGATTTTCTCGAAGACGATTCCCGAGATGAAAAAATTCTATTTCATACTTTCTCGTGTTCGCTCCACTAGTTACAGCCTGTATAATCGTTCGATTCGATTCGTTGTTATATTAGGATCATAATTAAAAACTGAGGATTCGATGCATCTCTTATAAAAGTGAGGCAGATCTTTAAAGTCGATTTTCTCGAAAGCGATGACCCAACTGAAAAACCTCTTTCTCATATTTTCGAGAGATTTCTTCACGTAAAATCATCCCCTGTTCGCTCCACCAGTTACACCCTGTGTAATCGTTCGATTCGATTTGTTGTTGTATTAGGACCATCAGTAAAAACTGAGAATTTTATTAATTTCTCATAAAAGTGAGTAATTTCTTAAAAACTGCGGATTTGATGCATTTCTTATAAAAGCGAGAAAAATCTTCAAAGCAGATCTTTAATGTTGATTTTCTCGAAATTGACGTCCCAAATAAAAAAAATCTGTTACATTTTTTTTACTGATTTATTAGGTAAAATCATCCCCTATTCACTGCACCAGTTACACCCTGTATAATCGTCCGATTCAATTGTTATAACCTAATAAGGACCATCATTAAAAACTGAGAATTTTATTAATTTCTTATAAAAGTGGGTAATTTCTTAAAAACTGCGGATTTGATGCATTTCTTATAAAAGCAAGAAAAATCTTCAAAGCATTAATGTCGATATTCTCGAAATTGATGTCCCAAATGAAAAAAATCTGTTCCATTTTTACCACGTTTTTTGACTGATTTATTAGGTAAAATCATCCCCTATTTGCTGCACCAGTTACCCCCTGTATAATCGTCCGATTCAATTGTTATATCCTAATAAGGACCATCATTAAAAACTGAGGATTTTATTAATTTCTTATAATAGCGAGCCAGATCTTTAAAGTCGATTTTCTCGAAAACGATGTCTCAACTGAAAAATTTCGTTTTCATATTTTCGAGAGATTTTGCACGTAAAATTTCGTTTCCGTATTTTCGAGAGATTTTTCACGTAAAATCTGTTCCATATTTTCGACAGATTTTTTCACGTAAAATCATCCCCTGATCGCGTCATCGGTTTCACCCTGTGTAATCGTTCGATTCGATTCGTTGTTATATAACATATTAGGATGATAATTAAAAACTGCGGATTTGATGCATTTCTTATAAAAGCGAGAAAAATCTTCAAAGCAGATCTTTAATGTTGATTTTCTCGAAGACGATTCCCGACATGAAAAAAATCTGTTACATTTTTTTTACTGATTTATTAGATAAAATCATCCCCTATTCGCTGCACCAGTTACACCCTGTATAATCGTCCGATTCAATTGTTATATCCTAATAAGGACTATCATTAAAAACTGAGGATTTTATTAATTTCTTATAATAGTGAGTAATTTCTTAAAAACTGCGGATTTGATGCATTTCTTATAAAAGCGAGAAAAATGTTAAAAGCAGATCTTTAATGTCGATTTTCTCGAAATTGACGTCCCAAATAAAAAAAATCTGTTACATTTTTTTACTGATTTATTACGTAAAATCATCCCCTATTCGCTGCACCAGTTACACCCTGTATAATCGTCCGATTCAATTGTTATATCCTAATAAGTACCATCATTAAAAACTGAGTATTTTATTAATTTCTTATAATAGCGAGCCAGATCTTTAAAGTCGATTTTCTCGAAAACAATGTCTCAACTGAAAAATTTCGTTTTCATATTTTCGAGAGATTTTTCACGTAAAAATTTGTTTTCATATTTTCGAGAGATTTTTCACGTAAAATCTGTTCCATATTTTCGACAGATTTTTTCACGTAAAATCATCCCCTGATCGCGCCATCGGTTTCACCATGTGTAATCGTTCGATTCGGTTCGTTGTTATACAATATATTAGGATCATAATTAAAAACTGCGGATTTGATGGATGTCTTATAAAAGCGAGACAAATCTTCATTAATGTCGATTTTCTCGAAAGCGATGTCCCAAATGAAAACAATCTGTTTCATATTTTCGACCAATTGTTTCACGTAAAATCATCCCCTGATCGCGCCACCAGTTTCACCCTGTATAATCGTTCGATTCGATTTGTTGTTGTATTAGGATCATAATTAAAAACTGAGGATTTTATTAATTTCTTATAAAAGTGAGAAATTTCTTAAAACCTGCGGATTTGATGCATTTCTTATAAAAGCGTGAAAAATCTTCGTTAATGTCGATTTTCTCGAAAGCGATGTCCCAAATGAAAACAATCTGCTTCATATTTTCGACCAATTGTTTCACGTAAAATCATCCCCTGATCGCGCTACCAGTTTCACCCTCTATAATCGTCCGATTCATTTGTTATATCCTAATAAGTACCATCATTAAAAACTGAGTATTTTATTAATTTCTTATAATAGCGAGCCAGATCTTTAAAGTCGATTTTCTCGAAAACAATGTCTCAACTGAAAAATTTCGTTTTCATATTTTCGAGAGATTTTTCACGTAAAATCTGTTCCATATTTGCGACAGATTTTTTCACGGAAAATCATCCCCTGATCGCGCCATCGGTTTCACCATGTGTAATCGTTCGATTCGGTTCGTTGTTATACAATATATTAGGATCATAATTAAAAACTGCGGATTTGATGCATTTCTTATAAAAGCAAGACAAATCTTCATTAATGTCGATTTTCTCGAAAGCGATGTCCCAAATGAAAACAATCTGTTTCATATTTTCGACCAATTGTTTCACGTAAAATCATCCCCTGATCGCGCCACCAGTTTCACCCTGTATAATCGTTCGATTCGATTTGTTGTTGTATTAGGATCATAATTAAAAACTGAGGATTTTATTAATTTCTTATAAAAGTGAGAAATTTCTTAAAACCTGCGGATTTGATGCATTTCTTATAAAAGCGTGAAAAATCTTCGTTAATGTCGATTTTCTCGAAAGCGATGTCCCAAATGAAAACAATCTGCTTCATATTTTCGACCAATTGTTCCACGTAAAATCATCCCCTGATCGCGCCACCAGTTTCACCCTGTATAATCGTTCGCTTCGAGGAAAGGGGAACATGGCGGGTCCGCGACTCCTCGCAGCTAGGTTAGGAGTTAGGCTAGGCGCACGAAACAGTGTCGTCGCTCGATGAATCAGCCAGCCGATGAAAAGCGGGTACCGGTAGCGGGTACCGGCGACATAACGTTAATGCGACGCGTTCACGCGCGTCGCATAGCGGCGGGCATAGTGTGTTCGCACTTGCCGCATAGCTCTTCTAAGAGCCTCCCGGCTATCATCCAACCTCAGCCGGCTGGACACCGGAAATCCCGACATTCCCGGGTTCCTGTAGACACAGCACTCAACATGTTTCAGCCGATGTTGCTGCGGCTGTCATAGCGGGCTACGGCCGGCGACAAAATTATCTGCTCTCGAGTGTTTTCTGGATCCCTTTGTGAACAATACCCTGGCCGAGCTAACGCCTTTCCTGCTGCCAGTTGCCTGCGAATAATGGAGGAGGAAGGTAATGAGCAGTATGCAGAGGCTCTCCCGTCAAGGGAAAAATGCTCCTTTCTTGGGGTTAGAGCTTATTCATTGCCTACTACAATTATTGTTTGCTCCAGTTCTTCTGGGAACCCGGTTTTCAGAGTTGACATTCGTTTGAATTCTATTCATACAGCTGATCCTTGTATGGAGTCCGCAATCATAATATTTTCAAAATTGCAACGACTAATTAAAATTTTCCACATTCCATCTCTGTTCAGGCTTTCAGGATATTCGCACTCTCTATCCAATTTCATATTACAGGAATGTCGAATATTTTGAGGACACGAGCAAGTTTAGGGCTCGGGTAATGGAGGAGCAAGGCGGCTCGAGCAGCGTGGAAGTAACAATAAGTGTTGTCTGTATTCTCGAAATACCAACAAAAATCAATGCACGTTTTTTTTCGTAAATTGTCCACAGTAGCGGAATCGCCAGCGGCTGACAATTCACAACAAATGGTATACTTGATATTCACGGTCTGTGTTGCGTGAATGTCATTCCGGGTAGATTAAAAGGAATTAAATGCTACAAGTGATAAACATTCTACCGTACGTTGATTCGAGCTGTCCGGGATTTATGTGCCGGAGGACTCGTTTGTTCGCGTTACAGCGTTTTATTAAATCTCTTGTAATTGAAAAAGCGAAATCAATGCTGGACGGTTCTCTTTATTGCAGTAAGTAATTTCTGATAATAGCCAATTTTTCACGGGCGCATCAATCGCGCGGCTTTCAAACGCCGTTCCGTTTATTTATTCAAATATTTAGTCCATCGCGAACCGATAATATCAACCGAGTACTGTTTATACAAAATTGGGATCGGAACGAACCGTGATTTATTGCGAGCTTTGCAACGCGTAATGTAAATTTGAATTATCCAAAATTATTTCTCCAATTCACATTTAAAAAAGTTTAATTCAATACGTGCGGTAGCATTGTGAAGCCACGTTGTTTAATAAACCACACGCGGTTGGATTTTAAAAACAGATGGTTTTAGTCGTTACTGAAATTGTTATAAATTACCAAATTGGAATATTAATTCCACGATGATGCTTCTACAAATTGTTTAAATCGATTTATTGAAATATGTGAAAATTCGTATCAAATTATATTGTACATTTCTTGTGTCTTCATTTTTTAACAGCAATTTATAATTACCATGGGCGTAAAGCACAAAAGCAAAAAGATAATCGAATAATTCCAATAATTACCAGGGATATGAGATAAGCTGGTAAACGATGTAAAGAATATGCCCGTTAAATTATTTCGTCATTGTTCGATGTGACCTGCATATGATGGCAATCGTGACAAAACCAAAATGGAACCGTTTTCATATCGAAAATTACGTGCAAAATGAGATTTTCACTTGAACAGAAATGTCAAATTTATATATTCACCGGTTATTGTCAGATGTTCGATTTGTCAGTCACTAGCGAATATTCCAGAAACGGCAGACAAGTCGTGAATATTTAATACATATTTGATCAAACGTGTCATACTAACAGAAAAATGTCAAATCTCGATTTAGTAAGCAATGAAACTTCACTGTAAAAGGAGAAATGGACCCGCAAGTTTTAGTGACATTCAACATCGTCTTTAATTCATCAATAAACTATAGAATTGCGTTCAATTAATCGTGTAATCTCCGAGTATAGCTGACTTTCCGTTAATCGCGGTAATATGCGTTTACAATAAATCATATCCGAATCCGCAGAGTTAGAACAAGTTTATGCTTTCAAGCAAACTTGTTCTTGCAGTCTAACACAAAGTTGAAACAACTTGTTCATCATAATGGCGCAACTACGGATTTCCGTGGGAATTCTCATTTTCGTGGAGTACTTTATAAGCCCCAATTTTGAAAAAGTTATTCGTTTTCGAAAGCTGTACGAATACTTTGTACGCCCATTGTAGACCGATTGATTTAAAGAAGATTCGCCTTGAGGTAATTTTCAAAACCTGCGTCATTCAAGTAGTACGTATGGTGGACAGTTTCTTTCAGCTTGTAACAGAGACATTTCCCTGTCGCTCGCGCGCCCCCAGTGTTTTCGCGAGAACGGTGTGCAATTGGTGTACGCCGTCATTTCCGATACACGGCGCATGGATTTAGAAATAATCACGCGGTCACGGGGTCTCATTATTCTGGCCGCGGGTGGCTAAATAATAAATAGCCGGGGCCGTACACGAATGCAAACAAAGAAATGATTCATGCGCGGCGCGGTCTGGAGATCAGCGGATTTGCGTGCAACACGATGTGACATTTGCCGGACCTAGAACTTGCGTTCGCGAGGCCGCAACACACCAGCGCAAAAACACACACGTACCGAACCGACACGGGCGAGAGAGTTTGACACCGATGAGGAAAAGCCGCGGGGCGGCCCAGACGTGTTCGTGAAAACTGATCGTTGATCTCGATCTCTGTAAACAGACGCCACGTGACCGTTTAGCTATGGTAACAAATTCGCGATAGGGGATCCGCTGATATTACATCTGTGTGTTTTATTAGCCCGGCGAGAGCGCTACTACCTCTTTCGTCGACGGTAGTTTCCGTGTTGCTCGGCCAAATTAAGTCGGAAAAATGCTCGACGATAAACAGCCCGAGATCGAGGCACGCGTACGCTCGATAGCGTGAAACAGTTTTGTAACACGAAGCCCATTTCTCGCCGAGGGAAAGGGTTGAAGGACCGACACAGTTCTACAGTATCTTTAATTTCCTGGAGACTACGTACTGGCAAGAATTATTCGATCCAGCCAATCAAGTGTTTCTATGTATTTTCGACGTAAAATAAGGTACAGTGCCCTAAGTCTGGACAGTCCAAAAGTGATACCTAAATCTGGACAATTGAATCTTCATAGTAAAATCAGTAATTAAGAGATTAAATAATTATATTATATATTCTGAGGCCTTAGCTACAAGTAGGTGTGAATATTATTTCATTGAGACATCAATTGAAATTTAAAAATGAATTCAAAGTTCATCTGAAAACAGTATACAAAATAGTCTATTTACATGCGAATCATGTGCATTTATAGTTCGAACTTTTGTTAGAAAAAAAGATATAATTTAAGCCCTCAGACAAAAAATAATTATCACGCATAATAATATTGATATTTTAAAATAAATTGGCAATCAAGCTTAACGTAAATAATAATTATTAATCCAAATATTAGATGTCCAAGATTAGGACTGTTTTCAAATATAAGTACTCCATACTGGGACGCGATGACAGTAGCTGTCCCACTCTAAGCTTATACGCAATGTGCTTACGCCTGAAGCCGGACACGTGTTTGTGAATAAAATCAACGCATTGTTTGCAAATTATTTAACTACATGCACGTATAATTAGTCGTCTATTAGCTTGAATAACGTATGTAGAAAATGTATTCCGGTTGTGACGTTAATAATACTTTGTGTTTACATCTTAAATCTATCAGTATTACTACCTAACCTTAAAAGTTGTATTATGACAAGTTTTATTAAAACAGTAAATGAAAATAAATATATATTTGGTTAAATAATACAATACTATAATCTATGATAAGAATACTACATATTACGCAAAGCATCTTCTATTCGTCATGCGCAACAGCGCCACCAACCAACGTTTTAGGTTATGTTCGCTCGATCAACTCGTAAATTGAATTTGTCCCGATATAGGCTTTACTTCTGTCCAGGTACTAGCTTAGATTGGATTTAATATGTCCAACTATAGGTTTGAATTTTTCTTGTTAATACAATTAAGATATTAACCTAAACAATGATTTTTTATTTTAAATTACTTTACAAACTCTGAACTGTATGTTAAAACTCTTAAGAAATTGTTTTTGTTTATTTAAAGTGATAAAATTTAAAATAGAAAAACATGCTGTCCAGGCATAGGGCACTTCACCTTACAGCATGGTTTCAAAAGAGCTTTCACGTGATCATAGCAAATCTTTCTGTAGAAAAAAATAAAAAACAGCAATTTTTTGCAATTTTGTTTCATGTTACGATACTTATCGAGTTCACCTTGAAATCCTCTAACAAAAAATTGAAGGTGACCTTGAAAAATCATGAAAAAAAAGAGTTGACAACAATTTTGCTATAATCGCGTGAAAGCTCTCTTAAAACCGTGCTATACTTGATTAAAACATTTTCGATCGGACTGCTGATAACAGAGTAATCTCTACTGATTACACGATTCGTGGTTTACCCTGTCTATTTCCATTAATTATGAATTAATTTTTTTTTACACCGCCTGTTAGACTTCGATCGGCGTGTGTGGAATATGTATCAGGAAGGTGCTGGTCGGTGGTGATTGGAACAATTCGATAGATATTTAACGGCGCACAGCCACGCCCTCGCTACCGATTGAAATAAATACTTGATAGCACGGCCATATAACAGCGGGCACACGCGCCGACTGGTTTCTCTTTAAGGAGCCAGGCGGGGAAGATGAAAGCAATCCGCGTTAAATTTTATATCGCTTGTCCGACGTCAGATTCCGTATGTCGTATTGAAGAGCTGTCGAATCGACTGATACGAGCGTGCTCAACCCACTCTATACGCCGACAGTTACCTCGCTTTTTGCCGAGATTCTATCAATGTCTGAGATCAGGCTCGTTAAAGCCCCTTCGGAAATGCCCCGCTGCGAAAAGTATTTTCAGATATCCGGTTGACGTTCCAATCGCTTCTTAAGGGCCGTTTAATAAGGCAACCTCCAGTTCTTGCTTCGGGGAAATTTATTAATCGGCGCTGACTGATGGACGTCATTCGTTTTCGATGAAGTTCCTTATTCTTAGAGTTAATCCTATTAAACGAGGAATTTATTCTTTATGCAGGATGTGGCCGGGCAGGTGGTATAACCGAGCAGGGGGTGATACAAAGGATGATATAAAGGAATAACATTTTTTCGTTTGACGTTCCGTTTTCGATAAAATCGAGTTTAAAGTTCCGCCAGGTTCGCTTACTTTAGTACAGTATTGTCACCATAAACGCGTAAGCCTCGGTGGGGTCTGTATGCGTTTATCTGAGGCGGGTAGCTATTTTTTTGAGCTCCTCCGCGTTTCTTTCTTTCCGATACGCTATCCTTCCTTGCGCCCGAAACGGTCATCGTCAATTAAACCACTAAATACAGTTGAAATTATATCGCGTTTGGTCTTGTTTAAATCAGAATAATGTCACGAATATATTGATGAAAGTTTCATAAAAAAATAAGTAATAATAAAACAGATTAAATATTGGTACATTGTGAGGACGCACGGGCCTTTGAACCGTCCCGACGACTGCGACTCTCCGCGTCGCATTAGTAGTGGTTCACACCGATATACCCGAGCCGAGAGTTTACTAAAGCGGAGGGGATATTTCTTCGCCGTTCATCTCCTACAGCTTTTATACTTTTATAGAGGATTTACTGTATATGCACAAAGTAGAATTGGTTGATGATGGTCAGACGCGTTAGATGATTCCTATGCAATAACACGTGTATTCGCTTCATTTTCAAACTCGATTTTCTCGAAAACGAGGCGTCAAACAAAAAAATGTTATGCATTTTTTCAACTTATTTTTACACGTGGTATCACCCTCTGCTCGGTTGTACAACCCGTTCGGCCACACCCTGTATAGAAGATAGAAGAAGAAGCAGAAAAAGCAGAAGAAGAAGATTGAAGCTAGAGAAGATAAATAGGACAGAGAAGACAGAGAAGACAGAGAAGGCAGAGCAGGCAGAGAAGGCAGAGAAGACAGAGAAGACAGAGAAGACAGAATATAGAAAATAGAAGATAGAAGATAGATATTACAGTACAACTTATTTTGGTAAATCTGTGTGAAATCGACATGCAGGACGGATGAGGGTCAAATGAATGAGTATTATTTACTCGTTATGGATGACGAAATATAACGGATCCTATAAATCATGCCATGCGGCCCTCGCCGAATATTTATTCGCGAAATTTTCATGGTTTCTGCTCATGGAAGGGGCCGTAACTTTCCCGATCATGGCTCCTTCCTGTTTTGATCCGAAGGTAGCCGGAGCACGGAATGTTCGCGGAAGCATTATTTCTCGTGGGCCGACACGTGGATCGGAAGTTACGGTTATGGGTCAAGAACGATCAGTATTCGCGACATTCAATCCCCAGTTAATCTAATTACAGCGACGGCGACAGCGAATTATACGTCGCGTATTTTTCCCTGGATGTATGCATGCGCGTACGCGCAGGTTTAATATACAACGTCGTCTCTGTTATTCGCGCGAACCAGGAAACATTTACTTTTGTGCGGAAATAATTGGCTGAACCTCGTGCAGAATACACCGAAAAGGGGGCTGCGCGATTAACTCTTCATCAATTACACCCCTGTTAAGCCGACTCGCAATCGGCGACATTGTCTGACGCGAAAACACTCGTGATTAATTAAAAACAAAATTCAGTTGAATTACACGCACGCGTTAATTATGCATTATTATGAGCCGGGATAATTATATTCGGAACTCTCCGAGTACCCACTGCTTAGTGTTTCATCGCGGTTGTTTTAACAACATTTTTTGTCTGCAGTTTGCTTTTATCGAGAATTACCATTTTCGATTCACATGTTTGTAATGTCGATGAAAATATTTGTTGGAATGGAACGTCAGCGTTTATTTTCATTTTTGTTCTTCAAAGAACATTTTCGGTTGCCTTCACCGAAATAAAATTTCATGGGACAAAAGCGTTTCATTGGGAACGAAACCGGCCATCCGTGTGCAGGTGTATTACCACTTATCTTTGGGATATAATAAACCTCTATTTTGTGACAGAGAACAGAGGCCGCCGGGAAAAAAGGAATCGTTAGCACGCACCGATCGATTAATTAAGAACTTGCAGCAAACGGGGGGAACCGACCGGGGCTTTTCGTGTTCGAATCGAAATCGACGAAACGTTCGACAACAAATGAAACTAGAGGGACAAAAGGAAACTATATATTTCACCGGGCGAGACACGATAGTTATTTGATCCTCGGTGTTTTGTTCTCGCCGAGGTACCAATATGGCGCGGCAGCAGGTGAAATTTGACGATATAATAATGAAAGTTTTCGTGGCGCCGTGTTCGAATTAGAGAGATTACGTTAATACGGTTCGTGTCGGTTTCGAATAATCTACCTATTTCGTGCGATCGATCGATCTAAACGGATTATGCGAATCCTAGTTAAGAACGTGGTCTGGAACGGTGCAATTTTATTGGTGCTGATGAACACGAATTCCGAATTATAATTCCGAACGATTCGAAATATACAGAAATATATTCTCATATTTTATAAAAGTATTTATATGCGAATTGTTATGTCAACCCTTAATTAAAATGCTTTCGATATACACTTACTAAGATTTGTAGAACTACTGTTTTAACCTGAACGAATCGGATAGCAGTTGAACAAATTTGTACCTGTCAATTCCCGGACGAAAATTGCGAATCAAACTCACGGTGGCCAGTGTGTACGATAGCCCCGATATGTGATATAGTTCCCGAATATTGCCAGGTCCAGTTCACTGTACTGCATACGACTATGCAGCACGAAGACGTTGCACGTGTCGCAAGTAATTTTGGAAGCTGACCCGGGGCTTTGCGCATCCCTTAGGGTACGTCAATGGCTATTTAAAGTCGAAGAGCAAACTCTCCGAAGCAAACGTGCCACGCGCAAACTTGGAATTCATTCGTCGCACAGTTTTCTAAAGGCTTAATCCATTGGCGACCGAGCTCCTATCGATTCGGCGTCGATTCGATAGCTGAATACCTAAGAAAACGCACGGGGAAATTCAGGAGTCGTTTAATCAAATCGCTCCAGACTCTATTTTTAATGTAATTTTTAAGATACAAGGCTACTTTAACATTTTCAATTTGCATAGCGAAAAGACCATCTTCCAACCGACATTAATAAATTGTGGATCTTCTACATTGTTAAAAACGGTTAGCAAAGAATGCTTAGCGACTTCTTTTGCTAAACATAATGATCCGCGAGCGCTTTTCAGTGATTTATGGACCGTTCGTGAAATTGCAATTAAGGGGGCATTGAATTTCTGAACGAACATAGAATAATCCAATTAAAAGACGTTTCGCTCAAACGAACGGCTGATACGAAGACAAAATTGTTTAGAAGTTCCCGAGCATTGAATACATGAGTTTTCCTCATCCTTTCATTCGCTCGGATGAAGACTTTGTGGAAGGAGCTCCGGCGGACAAAGGGATAAGAGGGGAATAAATAAATCTGCATATTTTAAATGCTATAAAGCAGCCCGTTCGTTGTTCTCCGATTGAAAGGAGAGTCTTTGACGGGTAAGTAAGACGACTCGGCGCGATGATGGTGTAAAATTCTGTTGAGCGAGGATGGAACACCGGAATATCAAATGGCTGGTGTCGAGACGGAAAGTTGTTATTCGAGCAACAATAGACGGAATTGCTTCGGACTGGTTAGTCGTTACCTCATTCATTAATGTTCGACATTATATAATTTTTTACGGCGGACATGATTGTGCAACAGTTTGAAATAGTTATTTTCGGAACGTTTCTACCGACAATATTTCACCGAGTCCAGATCATGAACATCATTTGTGTTAATTATACAGTGCCCGAAATTTCCATAAAGCCACCTATATTTCGACGTATTTTTTTTTAAATATGTCAAGTTTCTACTTTTTCTCATCTACAATTATATTTAGTTGATGCTAATCGTATATCTTCGAGTATCTGCTCGGAAATGTTCACCTTTTGGGTGTGTACACATTTTTTGCTGCACGAAGCGAAGCATAAGTGCGAAATTTCAATAAAGCCACTTAGTTTGTGCTTAGATTTCTGAGTGAATAAGTCCCGCTAGGTACAATAGAAGAAGTGTAACTACAATTGAAGAGTAAGGATTTGCGTAAAAATAGATCTGTAAATTTATTGAAATCGTAAAATGTTATATTTTAATTTCTCATTAGTAAAATGCCACGAGGACAATTGTTGACCACTGGAGAAAAGGCATCCATTGATGCTTATAGGGATATGGGATGTTCTAATCGCATAAGTGCAAAAAAAATTAATCGATCACGTACCGTTGTAAATAATTACGTCAATTTGGGAAAAGATTACGGCAAAAACCACCCCAAAGGGGGAAATCAAAAGCTGAGCAAGAGACAGCATTCGTTGTTAATGACATCTGCATCAAAAGAAATGACAAGTGCAGCACAACTTCGCGTTGAATTAGATTTGTCAGTAACTACGAGACGCGTACAACAAATTTTAAAAAGTTCCAACCGATTTCACTGGACAAAAATGGTGCAGAAACTAGCATTCAAAGCAGAACATAAATAGGCTCGTCTTGATTTTGCAAAAACACACATGTCCTGGTCCATAGAATGAGAATTTGTTAATTTTTATGATGAAAAGAAATTCAATTTAAACGGGCCAGATGGTTTTAAATATTACTGGCACGATTTAAGGAAAGAAAAAGACATAACAATGAGTCGCAACTTTGGTGGTGGTACATTAATGATCTGGGCTGCAGTTAGAGCTGACGCCAAGACACCAATCTGTCGCATTACTCCTAAAATGAATTCTGAAAAATATACAGAATTATTAGACACAATTTGAATACCATTTATTCAAGATATTAGACACGATAACTTCATTTATCAGCACGAAAGCGCTGCCATCCACACATCAAATTACATGAAGCAGTGGTTAGGTCAAAAGAATATCAGGGTTTTGACATGGCCAGCTCATTCCCCAGATTTAAACCCAATAGAAAATCTTCGGGGGATACTCGCAAGGGAAGTTTATGGAAATTGCGAGCTACACAGTACTATTAATGAATTATGGAAAGCGGTGAACGAAGAATGAGCATCTATTCAAGAACACACACTTCAAAGTTTGATTTCGTCAATGCCCCATCGTATTTTCGAAGATATTCGAAGAAATGTCAGTTCTACTAATTATTAATATAGAAATAAGAAAGAACTTATTGTTCATTTTGAACCTACTTATTTCAAAAATATGTGGCTTTATAGAAATTTCGCAGTTTGTTTTATGTAAAATTATATATTTACGTTTATTTTTAAAAATAAATATTATTTCTATTATTTCAATCGATACATATGTGTTTTTGATACGCCTAAAATGAAATCGTACTCAAATTGATCATAAGTACAGAATAATTATAAGACATTACCAAAAAACGTGATGGCTTCATGGAAATTTCGGGCACTGTATTTTTATACAAAAGTAAAAGTGTGAGTGCAGAGTAGTTAAAGAACAAAATGTGAGCACCATCGTTACAAACGATATTACTATCGGGTAATACTGTCGTCGGCTGAAATCGTCGTCGGCCAAAGTTATTTTCGGTGAAATGTGGAGTCGGTGAAAACTGTGTCGGCGATTTTCATGGGACCCGGTTAAATTACAGTCCCTTTGGAGCCGGATAGGGAGTTTTTCGGGTGCCGCAGTATGCTTGATCAACAACTACGATATCCGGACGGGTTGAAACGCAATGATTGCTCATCTCCGTATCCCAGGGCACACAATCATGCAGCAAACAAAGGCGAGAGTTGTGTCGTTTGCCGAGCGCACGGCCGTCGTGTTTTCCGAGGTTGGTTGAGGGCATGATCGGATTCAGGAATCGGTTTCAAAGGAGAACACGAGCTACAGTGTCGAGCAGTTAGTTTAGCCAAAGGCGCGAAGGAGGCCGACGATTTCATTCAGCCCCGATAATCGTCGCATCGGAGGGGAAAAGGGCCCGCGTCAATTTGCGTCGATTGTTTTGTATTCTGAAAACTTCTTCGCTCAGCTGGAGCGGCCACGGATGAACGCTGACTTGCACTGCGGTGCAGCGCGCAGACTGCACACCGTTCTGGCATGGTCTGGCGTTGGTGTCTGGCGTTTATGGTAATTGAACAGTCGCTGGCCCGGTAAACGCCTGTAATGTAAAGGCTCGTCGGGGTTGAAAAGGAGGCGAGCGAAAAAAAAAGAACGAAAAGGTCTGGGCGAAATACATCACGCCGAAGCTCTTCTATCCCGAGCTAGCGTAAATGCTGGCTTCCCGGTAATTCTTTGTAAACGGCGGAGCACTCCTCGTCAACAGTGAACGGTATGCGTGACCCGTCGCCTGTGTCCGTGAGAATTGACGATCGGCTTGATTGGAACAATGCAACAGGTTCGTGTAATTCATTATTACCACTCCCGTAATCCACGTTTACGCTCCCTACCGTGCCAGCCAACTTCCAAATTTCTTGTTTCCGGTGTCGCACGGACGTCCGCCGACGGAAATTATTTGCAAACGGTTCATTTGATTTTGCAAAATACAATCATTTCTCCGAAGTTATTTCCGGAACGAAGGTAATTGAATTGTGAAAACGATTCGATATTTCAAATTATGTTTGATCTTGCAAATAAAAGTTGGACAGTACCATACTGTCTAAATGAAATTGAAGTGAAAATACATTTTCGTCCTAGGATCTCTTGTGCAATCATTTTTAAGAGTGTACAAGGTTGAGCTATACAGGGAGGTCCGTTTAAGTACGAACACCTATATATCTCGGTTATTGTTAGTCGTACAAAAAATCTCTACAGAATAAAGTTGTACTGTTTCAAGGGGCGAATTTGATGATGGTAAAAATTTTTTCTTAAGGTCATTTTTTTACAAGATTTCAAGGTCATCGGTATTTTTTTTTAATGGAATGAGGTATTTTTTAATACATCAATCGATGCAGCTGGACATTCGTTATAAAAAAGTACTAACCCATGTATGTCGAAAAGTTAGTAGTTGAGGAGATATTTTAATTTAAATAACTCTAAAATACCATTACTGTCGTACTAAGACGTTAGCGTTTACTTACTAGTGTAAATTGAAGAGTTGAAATTGAAATTGAAACATTGACGTTGAAAATGAAATTGTAGATTTGAAATTGACGTTCAAATTGAAAAATTGAAATTGAAGAGTTGAAATTGAAATTGAAGTTGAAATTGAAAAATTGACGTTGAAATTGAGGAGTTGAAATTAACGAAGTGAAATTGAAAAATTGACGTTGAAATCGAAGAGTAGAAATGCGAGAGTTAAAATTGAAGTTGAAATGGAAAAATTGAAGTTGAAAATGAAGTTGAAGAGTTGATATTGAAATAGGAGTTGAAATAAAAATTTGATGTTGAAATTGAAGAGTTGAAATTAACGAATTGAAATTGAAGAATTGCAGTTGAAAATGAAAAATTGACCTTGAAATTGGAAAATTGAAATTGAAGAGTTGAAATTGAAATTGAAGTTGAAGGGTTGATATTGAAATTGAAGTTGAAATTGAAGTTGATATTAACGAAATAGAATTGAAAAGTTTAAGTTGAAATGGACGAGTAGAAATTGAAGTTGAAATGGAAAAATTGAAGTTGAAAATGAAGTTGAAGAGTTGATATTGAAATAGGAGTTGAAATAAAAATTTGATATTGAAATTGAAGAGTTGAAATTAACGAATTGATATTGAAGAATTGCAGTTGAAAATGAAAAATTGACCTTGAAATTGGAAAATTGAAATTGAAGACTTGAAATTGAAGTTGAAGGGTTGACATTGAAGTTGAAATTGAAGTTGATATTAACGAGATGGAATTGAAAAATTGAAGTTGAAATGGAAGAATAGAAATTGAAGTTGAAATTGAAGTTGAAATGGAAAAATTGAAGTTGAAAATGAAGTTGAAGAGTTGATATTGAAATAGGAGTTGAAATAAAAATTTGATGTTGAAATTGAAGAGTTGAAATTAACGAATTGAAATTGAAGAATTGCAGTTGAAAATGAAAAATTGACCTTGAAATTGGAAAATTGAAATTGAAGACTTGAAATTGAAATTGAAGTTGAAGGGTTGACATTGAAGTTGAAATTGAAGTTGATATTAACGAAATGGAATTGAAAAGTTTAAGTTGAAATGGAAGAGTAGAAATTGAAGTTGAAATGGAAAAATTGAAGTTGAAAATGAAGTTGAAGAGTTGATATTGAAATAGGAGTTGAAATAAAAATTTGATGTTGAAATTGAAAAGTTGAAATTAACAAATTGAAATTGAAGAATTGCAGTTGAAAATGAAAAATTGAGCTTGAAATTGGAAAATTGAAATTGAAGTTGAAATTGAAGTTGATATTAACGAAATAGAATTGAAAAATTGAAGTTGAAATGGAAGAGTAGAAATTGAAGTTGAAATGGAAGAATAGAAATTGAAGTTGAAATTAAAGTTGAAATTGAAAAATTGAAGTTGAAAATGAAGTTGAAGAGTTGATATTGAAATTGAAGTTGAAATTGAAAAATTGAAGTTGAAAATGAAGTTGAAGAGTTGATATTGAAATAGGAGTTGAAATAAAAATTTGGTGTTGAAATTGAAGAGATGAAATTAACGAATTGAAATTGAAGAATTGAAGTTGAAAATGAAAAATTTGACCTTGAAATTGGAAAATTGAAATTGAAGAGTTGAAATTGAAATTGAAGTTGAAGGGTTGATATTGAAGTTGAAATTGAAGTTGATATTAACGAAATGGAATTGAAAAATTCAAGTTGAAATGGAAGAGTAGAAATAGTAGTTGAAATGGAAGAATAGAAATTGAAGTTGAAATTAAAGTTGAAATTGAAAAATTGAAGTTGAAAATGAAGTTGAAGAGTTGATATTGAAATTGAAGTTGAAATTGAAAAATTGAAGTTGAAAATGAAGTTGAAGAGTTGCTATTGAAATTGAAGTTGAAATTGAAAAATTGACACTGAAATTGAAATTGATGTTAGCGTTTACTTACTAGTGTAACGTCCTAGTACGACAGTAATGGTATTTTAGAGTTATTTAAATTGAAATATCTCTTGAACTACTAACTTTTCGACATACATGGGTTAGTACTTTTTTTATAACGAATGTCCAGCTGCATCGATTGATGTATTAAAAATACCTCATTCCATATAAAAAAATATCAATGACCTTGAAATCTTATAAAAAAATGACCTTGAGAAAAAATTTTAGCATCATCAAATTCGACCCTTGAAGCAGTACAACTTTATTTTGTGGAGATTTCTTGTACGACTAATAATAACCGAGATATATAGGTGTTCGTACTTAAACGGACCTCCCTGTATAAGTAAATATCACGAATTTGATATATCTGTTATAGTAGGAGAATCGAAATAAATTGTTAGAGTCACGATGACTTTACAATTTCATTGGCGTCTATTTACCGTTAGAGAGCAAAGCTCCTACTTTTCTTCGACACAGTGCTAATACAAATAATGGACCTTCCACAAATTCTTGCACTCGAGACGAAACGCAATCTCTATCTCTTCCAAACAATTGTTCAACGCTGCAGCTTCCTACCAGGAATACTTTCTCAATGGCGTACGTCGAAATCGCGTCCTATGAACAATCGAAGCATTTCGTTCTTATCTAATCCATTAGAAACGAAAAACGAAGGACATTTCATTTACTCGCCGGTTTATTGATTGTGTCCATTCAGCCCTATAGTACTATGAGCCGGCGCATTTCTCTAAGGATTTTATCTAAATGAAATTCCTTTATAGGTCGGCATTCTTCCAACCGTGCCCCCTGCCGTTTGCTTTTTCCCGGGGACGGCTAATAATAAATAATCATGCGATATAACCTGAACCCTTATCTCAATTTATTTCGCTTCGAGATAAGACGTGAGTAACGATAACGGATTATTAAGCTGTACATTATTAAGCATTCTCCTTTCCATTAGTTACAGACGGAAATTCGAATTACCTTCAGATTTATAAATTTGATTTGTTGAACATATGTCCGATCCTGTCCCTGAAGTTTAATTAAATGCAAATAGAAATCGATATTTTTCAGAGAGCATTCGTATAAAATTTCGGAACTCGCGTGACGCATCGAAATCGTGGAAACGGAACGGAGAAGAATTGAATCCAGAAGTTTCGAAACACCTCGAGTGCTTCCATTTTACGGCGCCATGAAAAACACCATGCCGTAAAAATATCACTCTTTAAATATTACTGTATTTTATGCAGTAGTATTTCACGTGTCGCATCATTGCATGGTTAATACCTTCTCGACTTTCAGTCGCATTGACTATAAACGAATATACATTTGATATTACATTTTCAGGATTCAATATCACAGAGGAAACACAGGCGTGACGTATATTAAAGTATACGAGATTTTCCGGGTTGATATAATACAAATAACATAAAACTTGTGCGCAGTGTGCATTGTATTATCTCGGTTATTCTTTTATTTTTAACTTTTGCACGTACGGTATTGACAAACGTTGGATACGATCCTTGATTAAATTTTGTAATGTTCGACACAGGCTTGTTTATACATCCAAGTTCGTTTACATTTCATTGCAGGTCTAATGGGCTTTATATTTTTGCCTTTTTCAGTTTCATCTACTGCCTGTGTAGTAGGCATACGATTATTTGTAATTTGTATAATAAAGTAAAAAATTGGCTTTCGTTTTCCCTCGAGAAAGCGAAATGACTTTCTACGCGAAAATAATCTCTTCCTTGAGATTCAAATTGCATTGATAAAAAGAAAGCAAACAAGAAAAATTCATTCGGTAGCCAGAACGCGTGCAGCCCGCGACAGAGAAAGACCGAGAGAGAATACGATCGCACGAATGCAATGAAAATATACGGGGACGCAGCTCTGAAGAATATAGCGAAAAACAGGAACTGGGGGTGGATCTTGGAAAGGTCCGGCGAGATTTCTGGGAAAATAAGCTGATGGAAAGTAACACAATTCCGCGTCGGGTACAATACAGTCGGTTACCTATTGATCCGAAGTAAAGAAATATCAGGAACAGGTTTCGTGCACACGTGGAATACAAATAACTAAACGATTTCTGGCCTCCGTCCGGTTTTCCACGTGTGTGTCGGACGTTATTCCGCGTGACAGTGTCCTCCATCGGCCGTTCGCCCATTCGTTCCGGCGAGCGTAGCGAAAATAAAATCTCGCTTAAATCGCGGCCATATTGTTAACGCCTCAGCCATTAAACCTATTTTTGCCGTGGGAAATGTTCGATATCGTTCCTCCGCGCAGGACGAACGGGAACGTTCTTTTTTTTTATTCAGGCCCCCATTCTCGCCCTTTCCCCGCTCCTTTCTAGGTCGCTTTCGGCGAAACGTGACCCCCCTGATTCCATTTCGATATTTTCCTCGATTTTTCTCTCGCGTGCGCGCGCGTGAAATTGTTTCGCCCCCGCCCCCGCGGAAGGAAAAGAGAACCGAAATCAAAGAACCGGACCGCGGAAAAAAAACCAGCCAATGACCGGTGTTCTCCGTTCGGTTATAGGGATCCTCGGTAAACCAATACGTCGCGCCGTGAAAAACCGACCCCGGAAATATTGCGATTCATCGGAGGGGAATTCATATCCGCGATATGTTCACACGACTTGCTCGTGGACCGCGCGAGCCCTCTCTCTGTTAATAATGACTGCAATATGCACTGCAATTCGTACCATTACTTTTCAGGGTTTTACCCGCGTTGTGAGATATTATGCCTCCGCGGCACAAATATGCTGAACACAGGCCGCTACGTAGATTTGCGAGAAATCTACCACACTACCGTCTAACGATAGCACAATTTCGCAGTCAGCGTACTCTGTTTCACCTGTAATTGGCTCGGTGATTTACGATCACAGTGAATAGATACTTCAGACTTTCAGATTTTTCACGTCGTTTTTTAGCACGATCGTATTCTAACTATTGTATGACTAGCTGTTTACTTTATGATAAATACGGACTAAGATGTTTTCGACAGTGAACCTCGACATAATATTCGTCACTACCCTTAGTCACACAGAAATCAGCGCTATCACAGATCATTGTAGTCACCTACCTCTTCCTTTAAGGGACTTCTATTTAAGGGGGTAGTCACACTTCTGGTTATAACTAGAATATTACTAGATTTTGAGTCGAAAATATGGGTTTGCGCGCTTCGGTTGTTTCACCTTATTTGAGCAGATTTTGGGCTGGGTGAGGGCTCATTCTAAAGAGGAAGTTCATCAAACTGCGCTCTGGTCATGATTTTAACGAGATTATGTTTAATATGTATAACACGATTCTTATAGTGCTTTTCGCGCTGATTCCAAATCTGCCCTTAATTTTTCTCCTATACGTACAGTTTTTGAGAAAATTGAGTTTAATAAAAAGACATATTTTTCAACTTTAAACAAATATTGTGATGTTATTATCAAAGATATTGAATTGTTCTTTACAGCAAAATATTCTGTAGACTTTCCCGAATACAGCGATATCCAATATTAATACATTATGATTGTTTAAACATATGTAAACAGTGATTAAAGACGGAGAGACACCACTTTTGCACCAATTTTTGCGGATATTTTTGAATTTATCTAAAAAAATATGGGTCCAGCGGGAAGTTGAACTATACCACGCGATAGAGTAGACTTTTACCTTGAGGAACCACCCTGTCAAGTTTGCGTGGTCGACGTTTTTTTCGAACCAGAAAGCAAAATATCTTAAAATAAATATTTTGAATGACGAAATGCGGCGTGGCGAACGGCCGTACTAATGGCGAGTCCCATTGGTGGCAACTCATGTCGGGCGAAGATATTTTATTTTTTGGTTCGAAAAAACGTCGATATTGCAAACTTTAAAGGGTGGTTTCTCAAGGTAAAAGTCTGCTCTATCGCGTGGTATAGTTCGATTTTCATCTGAACCCTTATTTTTTGAGATAAATTCAAAAATATCCGCAAAAATTGGTGCAATAGTGGTGTCTCTTCGTCTTTAATGATTTTTTAAACATGTTTAAACATCCATAATGTATTAATATTGCATATCGCTGTATTCGGGAAAGTCAACAGAATCTTTTGCTGTAAAGAACAATTCAATATCTTTTATAATAACATCACAATATTTGTTCAAAGTTGAAAAATGTCTTTCTTTTAAACTCAATTTTCTCAAAAACTGTACGTATAGGAGAAAAATTAAGGGCAGATTTGTAATCAGCGCGGAAACTCTAATAAGAATCGCATAGTGCGAATCGAAATACAAAAAAAAGTTGGAATTTGTTGGACAGTGTAATGGTAAATGGGCGGAACTTCGCAACGATAGAGAACTGATCGTCACCTGTCAAACTATCATCATACCAACTATCATGTCAAACTAGACTCATATGTTGCTTCCTTCTCTCGTCGAGTGCGGTCTTCGTTTTTGTCTGTGCATTCCTAAGCTTGGTCAACCGCACAGCTAGATTTGGCAAGCTGTACATAGAAACCTCAGCGCAGCTAAGATCTCCCTCTTTCGAATTTCTGTCTATCCCGAGTTGTCAGACTTCCGACGAATCATACTTTGTAATGCGCTTCTCGTACTTTGGGACCGGAGTTATAGTTGAGGAGTTTTATTAATAAACTAGTATTTTGTTATCATAAACCTATGACGTTTATTATCCCTCATCCGGAATACAATACTATTTTAATATATTTTTAATTAATCCATCCTATATCATCAGACGACATTTTGTGAGTGGTGATTGTTTGTATTGTGTGTATTGGTTGAAAGCGAATGATATAGATGGAAGTGTGAGCGCGCGTGCGCGAGAGAGAAGCCGGAATGAGGAGAGGTTATGTTCGTAGCACGTTGTTCGTAGCGCGATGCTTGTGAGATGTACGCCATGTGATTCAGAGTGCCAAAGAGAATATGTTACTTATATGTTTAGATATATATTATTAAATTCATGCTATATTATAGATCAAGGTTTCCACCCATTTATTCGTAACACATTTCAGCCAATTTGGAGCACGTCGGTTTTCGGAAGTTTAACCAACTTGCGCACTGCTAGGTGTACCATAAAATCGTGAGAATAGAAATACAATGCAATGATTGTTCCTTAATGTCCCCTTACTTGCAAGACGCTCGGGAGCAGTGGAAGCCATTTTGTTCGTGCCCGTATTGTCTGGCACGATATTGCACCAGTAGACGATGGGGACGGGAATGTGACGCTAGGGGCGTCAGCAAAACGTGACATTAAGAGACGATTACTATATCACTCATTTGCCGTAACGGGAAAGCTGCAGTTTTTCCTTTTTTAAAGAGCGTTCTCGTTTTCGAATGTTTAGCGATTTTTCGACAAAACGATACTTTCTTCGGTAAAATAACACACGAACGAAGAACAGCTTCTTTTCCAAAAAAAATGAATGCTTGATCTCCAAGGATAAACAACTTTTTTCAAAATTTTATTAGGTAATTTAAAATCCGACCTTTTAAAACTACCAACTTTAAACTGGCGTATCCTCGACGGAAGTACGTATTAAATATTGACTCCGACAAAAGAACGCGCACTGGCACTTTATAAATAATGTAGTTACTACACAGATTTTTAAACTGCCGAAAAAAATGTTTTACTTTCTGCCAGGATTTCGGTCGAGCTCACCGACGTGCGACGCTGCGAAGTCTCCGGAACATGAACATGCTAAAAACGCACGAGTTTATTAAAATGTAACAGTTTGACGTTGTCACAGCTTGCCGAAAGTTGAGGGTGCTTGAGCGTTCCGTCTAAAAATAATAAACTGCAGCTGCTGGTGTCATGAGCCCGGCCCTACAAAGATCTCAAAATGTGTTTTACAGATTAACAATTTCCGTAGTGACTGCAACATTTTCCAGGTTACCGGGATTGATGGTCACGTACGTTGTTAAGCGGTGTTCTCCTGATTCCTCACTCGGATGATGGAACTGGGTTAGCGGCGAACTTTTGCACGATAGTGCCAACCCACGTCGATTGGGCTTTAACAGTTTACTTAAAACTATGTACATGTACAGCGAACCTCGTAGCATGTGGGACCCACTTCTGGGATTGATTCAGTACTTGGAAACGACCGGAGTTCTTCCGGTCTGCTCTTCCGTCATTCGGTATCTGATTAACTTTGCAGAAGGTGGAACGAGACCGACTCGTGTTATCTTATTTTACGAAATTTCAGTTTGGTCGGTACGCTTGAAAAAAATTCCTTTCTTGCGACTCTTCCCTTAAGTTTGTGGAACGTCTGAAACATTCTTTTGTGGCGAGGCTAACGTGGACAAGCAAAGTTGACATGCAGAGCAAACAAAAAGTAGCAAGCATGTTACTGGACCCTGTTATCCTATACATACTCCATCCTGCTGTTTTCAAAAGAGATTGCAAACATTCGTTACCACAGAAATTGCATCGTGTAACTCCGCCATTAAAGTCACAATTTGATTGTTTTCTTTGAAGAGTATAGGGTTATTGCTGCGGGAATCTTGTGCTTCTGACAATAACAATATGAAATCTACCGTGATCGGTAGACTGCGGGTCTTTATGCATTTATGAAGAAATTGAATGCGTCAGATATAAAACAGTAAAAGATTTTAAACATTCAAGAATGTTATGACGTTGCTTTTGATGTAACAAAATCGTTTAGGGATGAAATCAATTTTTATGTTATTCCTGCTTCCCGCGAACAACATAAAACATGTTTATTTTGCATAAAGATCCGCAGTCTAGTGATCAGCTACCTTCGGTCTCGAACCTGCAAAAATTCCTCGCAAATTATGTAGTCGGGCAAGTGTAGTTTCACAGAGTGATTCAATCTTCCTCCGCATAAATGGCGTCCGCGTAAATGGAAAAATTTGGGCAGTGATCTGCGTTAACCGCGAATTTTTAGTTCGCACAGATATTGTGTTCACCTTAAACCGGGCTAGTGGTCATAAATAAGAAATTGTCAGGAGGCACTGAATTTTAAGCCGGGTTTTAATCACAGAGCGGTGCTGTAAAAGTGTTTAAACGAGTCAGGAGTTGGAATGGAATTTTTAATGCCGGACGAGTGTTGTCTTTTTTTTATTATTATAGCGAGAGAGCACAGATTCGCTGAAAGTTTCGAGTTCGGTATTAAACACCTACGCCCATAAAACGTGTAATATTTTATTTTCAATCAAACGGAACCGTTCTCGCGATCGACGATCTACAATAGTGTCCGACGATACGATTAAATTCCAGTTTCTGTTCTCCTGTCATACACGTTCTGCTATTGATTTCGTCATTGTCTGTGCATTTGATTGTTACTAGATATTTATAGTTGTACCACGGTTTTACTATTCTTGGTGTGTAGTCTTTATTTGCACATTCGATAATATACAAGTAGAACGACCTTACAGTTGTATGTTATTAATCATTTCGTCAGGATTAGCAACTATAATACTACGACTTAGAGATGTAGTCTGATAATTAGACAGCGAATTTCATGCATTTATGACAAAAATGAGTAGGTGTAATTTAAAACACTGGAAACATTCGACGAATTTAAAAATACTTTTTCTATTTCGCATAAAGGACAATTTTTATTTGCATAATGATCCGCTATCTACTGATAATGTTCCATTAGTTTTTATCGTTGACAATATTCACATATTCGATTACATGTGAAATGCTTCTGTTTTCATTGTTTGTGGCCATAAATCACATAAATGTTACTCATTCGAATGTAAACTATCCCTATTCTACTTGTCTGATTGTAGGTCATCTCTACTCCATTTGTCTGATCATGTTCTTGATACTATTAAACTTGTCCGACCATAAATATTTTACTTATTCGAGAATAAGACATCTAAAAATGACTCTTACATTTTTATTGTCCTATAAAAAAAAAGTATGTACTACGAATTAGCGATGTAGTCTGACAATTAGACAGCGAATTTTATGCGTTTATGACGAAAATGAGTAGGTGTAATTTAAAACATTGGAAACATTCGACGAATTTAAAAATACTTTCTTTATTTCGCATAATGGACAATTTTTATTTTGCATAAAGCTCCACTATCTACTGATAATATTCCATTAGTTTTGATCATAGACAATATTCACATATTCGATTACATGTGATATGCCTCTGTTTTCATTGTATGTGGCCATAAATCACATAAATGTTACCCATTCGAATGTGAACTATCCCTATTCTACTTGTCTGATTGTAGGTCATCTTTACTCCATTTATCTGATCATGTTCTTGATACTATTAAACTTGTCCGACCATAAATATTCTACTTATTCGAGAATAAGACATCTAAAAATGACTCTTACATTTTTATTGTCCTATAAAAAAAAGTATGTACTACGAATTAGCGATGTAGTCTGATAATTAGACAGCGAATTTCATGCATTTATGACGAAAATGAGTAGGTGTAATTTAAAACATTGGAAACATTCGACGAATTTAAAAATACACTCTTTATTTCGCATAATGGACAATTTTTATTTTGCATAAAGATCCGCTATCTACTGATAATGTTCCATTAGTTTTTATCATTGACAATATTCACATATTCGATTACATGTGAAATGCTTCTGTTTTCATTGTTTGTGGCCATAAATCACATAAATGTTACTCATTCGAATGTAAACTATCCCTATTCTACTTATCTGATTATAGGTCATCTTTACTACATTTGTCTGATCATGTTCTTGATACTATTAAACTTGTCCGACCATAAATATTCTACTTATTCGAGAATAAGACATCTAAAAATGACTCTTACATTTTTATTGTCCTATAAAAAAAAAGTATGTACTACGAATTAGCGATGTAGTCTGATAATTAGACAGCGAATTTCATGCATTTATGACGAAAATGAGTAGGTGTAATTTAAAACATTGGAAACATTCGACGAATTTAAAAATACACTCTTTATTTCGCATAATGGACAATTTTTATTTTGCATAAAGATCCGCTATCTACTGATAATGTTCCATTAGTTTTTATCATTGACAATATTCACATATTCGATTACATGTGAAATGCTTCTGTTTTCATTGTTTGTGGCCATAAATCACATAAATGTTACTCATTCGAATGTAAACTATCCCTATTCTACTTATCTGATTATAGGTCATCTTTACTACATTTGTCTGATCATGTTCTTGATACTATTAAACTTGTCCGACCATAAATATTCTACTTATTCGAGAATAAGACATCTAAAAATGACTCTTACATTTTTATTGTCCTATAAAAAAAAAGTATGTACTACGAATTAGCGATGTAGTCTGATAATTAGACAGCGATTTCATGCATTTATGACGAAAATGAGTAGGTGTAATTTAAAACATTGGAAACATTCGACGAATTTAAAAATACTTTTTCTATTTCGCATAATGGACAATTTTTATTTTGCATAAAGATCCACTATCTCCTGATAATATTCCATTAGTTTTGATCATAGACAATATTCACATATTCGATTACATGTGAAATGCCTCTGTTTTCACTGTATGTTTCCATAAATCACATAAATGTTACCCATTCGAATGTGAACTGTCCCTATTCTACTTATCTGATTATAGGTCATCTCTACTCCATTTGTCTGATCATGTTCTTGATACTATTAAACTTGTCCGACCATAAATATTCTACTTATTCGAGAATAAGACATCTAAAAATGACTCTTACATTTTTATTGTCCTATAAAAAAAAGTATGTACTACGAATTAGCGATGTAGACTGATAATTAGACAGCGAATTTTATGCATTTATGACGAAAATGAGTAGGTGTAATTTAAAACATTGGAAACATTCGACGAATTTAAAAATACTTTCTTTATTTCGCATAATGGACAATTTTTATTTTGCATAAAGATCTGCTATCTACTGATAATATTCCATTAGTTTTGATCATAGACAATATTCACATATTCGATTACATGTGAAATGCCTGTTTACACTGTCTGACCATATATCATCTCTATACTACTTGTCTGACGACTTATATGGCCATAAATCACATAAATGTTACTGATTCGAATGAAAACTATCCCTATTCTACTTGTCCGATTATAGGTCATCTTTACTCCATTTGTCCGATCATGTTCTCGATACTATTCTACTTGTCTGTCCATAAATATTCTACCTATTCGAGAGTAAGACATGTAAAAATGACTCGCGCGTTTTTATTGTCCTATAAAAAAAGTAATTGCAATTGTCATCAGTTCGTTTAGAAAATTGTGCGTTCACGTAAATATTGGGAATCGTAATGGCTACGCTGCGAAAAATGCCGAACATTTTTTCCGTACTCCGGGCCGTTCGATGCAGCAGTTTTTCACCAAACATTCGTTACAATTGAATAATCTTCTTGTTCAAGCGAGCATTTGCGGCATTAAACCTGTTAAGAACCGGGATTGTATGGCGAATTAATGGTATAATTGATGTGTGCCGAATGCGCGGTGTCGAATTAATACGCACAAAGAAAATAAATGGTAATTCCATTCTAATTGTTCGTAAGCAACAAAGCTCGACGAGCGCGGCTTGGGTCATATCGATTGGGGCTGCACGCGCTGAAGGTTTTAATGCAAATCAAATGAAGTTTTTGGCTTTGTAAAAGACTGAATTTACTGACCCCGTCGCGCGTCGTTCTGTTATTCCTGACACATTTTCAGCCCTGGTTCGCGGGGACGCGTGGTAGTTCAGTGAATATCGATAAAAATAATCGTTTCCGAGCACACCGAGGAACATTCGTGCATTGTCACGCACGCCAAAACCATCTGCACGATATTGGCTATTGCGCAATGGGGGAAATAAATTCGCACGGAAATATTTTCGCGCGCGCGCTCCCGATCCCGGAATAACTAATGATTTATTCGAGCGGCGTCGACGGGCTCGATGGCAACACTTTTAACGAGGTAATGCGTTCCGCTCATTGACATGATTTTGACGCAAATATTGTCACCGGACGCGTAATTCACCGTGACACGTGAACGCGGCGAAGAATTAATTTCTTCGCCGCCGTGCCCGCCTGCCGATGAAAATTACGCCCGCGGACCTTCGCCGTGTTCCGTTATCGAAAAACACGATCGAACTCGTCGATATAATTGGTATGCGAATTGTGCCTTCCAATTAAATTACAATATTTTCGATATTACTCGATGAGATTAAAAGTCTCCGACAAAGTGCTACAACGGAATTCAGTCCTCTTATTCTATCCAACCACGTTCCGATGTCGCCATAGTGCAAATGCGAATTCATTCAGAGACACACCACTAAAAACTGCTGTACCAGTATTCCAAATATTATTTACATTATTAAATATGTTGCTGTCTAATCAATTACTCAACACTTATGTAATGTATGAGGTATTATATTAATTTCATATCCATAATACGGAAAAGATCATATAGAATGGAATTATTCTTGGTCGGAAGAAATGTTCAATTTTCAGCGCCGCACAGTGTCGCGAGCCATGGACAAAAATCGAAAAAGTCACTGCTTCATATCGATTTAAAATTATGTTCATACTATGTCAAAATGTCCAAATAAATCATTTTTTGAACAAAAATTCAAACAATTCAGTAGGAAAGTAATTACAAGCGAATATTAGGAAGATCAAATAGTACATCAGTTCATAGCGTAACTTGTTTACGTTGTGTTATGAACAAAAGTATCCCGTAGAACGCCTGTTCTAGCGGTAAGCGCTAGTTAAACATGTTTAAACAATCATAATGTATTAATATTGGATATCGCTATATTCGAGAAAGTCTACAGAATCCTTTGCTGTAAAGAACAATTCAATATCTTTTATAATAACATCACAATATTTGTTCAAAGTTGAAAAATATGTCTTTTTATTAAACTCAATTTTCTCAAAAACCTTACGTATAGGACAAAAATTAAGGACAGATTCGGAATCAGCGCGAAAAACTCTATAAGAAACGCATAATGGGAATCGAAATACTTTTGGGCTGTTAGACAGTGTAATTGACTATATTTATAATAATATCATATTGAGATTGCTTTCAATATAAATAAAAAAACCCACTTTGTTTTTATCATAAACAGAACAAAAGTTATAGAATTTTGTCCAAAAAACAAGCATTTCGCGTCACCGTGCGTCGGACTGATATTTCTCATGTTAGAATCGCAACGAATATGTTTGTGAGTGAGTATGATCTGTCACGCTCCGAGGTGAAACGGGTAAACAGACAGGTTTGCAATCGCCATAGAAGTTTCCTTGTTCCGTTAATTATTAATGGTCGTATTGGTCCGTTTCTTAATGAAAATAATGTTTGAAACTTGCAACTTGAAACGGCAGATGAATTTGTGTGTGCGTGTGCGGAACTGCATTGCTCCGTGACAATAATCGGCGTCACGTAACCGGACACCTACAAGCACAAAGTCAGGTTCGGAAAAGAGTTGGCAGGAGTCGGCAGGATTGCGAAAGGGACACCGTGTACAGTTGTAAAGTCACGCGTGTGCCTTCGTACATAACGTGACTCGCCACGTTCCTTATCGCCATTTTCTCGACGGACTTCCGCGTGCAGCGAGATCTCTTTTCCCGGCGCGAGAATAAATGACCCCCCGAATTACCGTGGTTCTACTCGGCTTTTTTCTCCCCCTCCGTCCACCCTCCGGCCCCTTTCTCTCGTGCAAACGATCGCCGTGATAAGTAATCCTTTTATCCAGGACAAAGTAATTAAGGCGGCTGTAACTTATTCGTTCCATTGTGATTTTTTAATCGAGAGATTGATGTAATTTGACACGTTCGAATTGCCGGAGATATTATCTCTCCGCTTATACCTGGAAACGCAAATGTTAGTGGATACTCCCTTTCTGGTTTCCGCGATGTCTGTTCGTTAATTGATTTTCGTTACTTGAACCAATAACGTTGAAAATGTTGCACGATTCAATAAAATTTAATGCAACGTTCAATTAGTTAGATTTTGCAGAAGATTTCATTGGAAGCCTCTCGACGTTAGATTACACTGTCCAACAAATTCCAATTTTTTTTATGTTCCCTAATTACTTCTTATAGAGTATTTTGCGCTGATTTCGAATCTGATTTTAATTTTTTTCTTATACGCACAGTTTTTGAGGAACATGGCTTTAAAAAAAAAACATATTTTTCAACTTTAAACAAATATTGTGATATTGTTATAAAAGATATTGAATTGTTCTTTGCAGTAAAAGATTCTGTAGACTTTCCCGAATACAGCGATATCCAATATTAATACATTATGATTGTTTAAACATGTTTAAACAATGATTAAAGACGGAGAGACACCACTTTTGCACCAATTTTCGAGGATATTTTTCAATTTATCTAAAAAAATAAGGGTCCAGAAGAAAATCGAACTATACCACGCGATAGAGCAGAGTTTTACCTTGAGGAACCACCCTGTCAAGTTTGCGTGGTCGACGTTTTTTTCGAACCAGAAAGCAAAATATCTTGAAATAAATATTTTGAATGACGAAATGCGGCGTGGCGAACGGCCGTACTAATGGCGAACCCTATTGGTGGCAACTCATGTCGGGCGAAGATATTTTACTTTTTGGTTCGAAAAAACGTCGATATTGCAAACTTTAAAGGGTGGTTTCTGAAGATAAAAGTGTGCCCTATCGCATGGTATTATTCGATTTTCCGCTGGACCCTTATTTTTTGAGATAAATTGAAAAATATCCTCGAAAATTGGTGCAAAAGTGGTGTCTCTCCGTCTTTAATCATTGTTTAAACATGTTTAAACAATCATAATGTATTAATATTGGATATCGCTGTATTCGGGAAAGTCTACAGAATCTTTTGCTATAAAGAACAATTTAATATCTTTTATAATAACACCACAATATTTGTTTAAAATTGAAAAATATGTTTTTTTTTCAAAGTCATGTTTCTCAAAAACTGTGCGTATAGGAAAAAAATTAAGAACAGATTTGGAATCAGCAAAAAAACTCTATAAGAAGGACCCAACAGTAATTAGGGAACAAATTTGGTGTTGGACAGTGTTATTCAAGTTGATCAGAAAGTTGCACGGAAATGTGATTGGTGTGAACGCATTGCGTGGTACATTGTAAAATTACGTCCTTAATTGAGTCATAGGCGTGTTGGCTACTTAAACAAATTACGAATATGAAGGAGTGAAGATGTATATCTCCACGACAGTTTTTGTCCCTTGAAGTCGGCCGAGCCACGCAAACACGCGAATTTTCGCGGAACGTTTCGCCGAACTTTCTGCGAAGTTATAATTTGGAATGTTGCTGTAACATCGTAACACGCAGTTTAGTCGTTCAGAGTTTTACGCCGCTCACCGAATTTCAACCGCTCACTTTGACCAATGATGGGTTAATAACAAGTGTAATTTGCTCCTATTTATCAGTAACAAATTATAACTTAAATAACCGTGGAATTTCATTTCAGCTACTTTGTATCTAACCCAGCTATTGCTCTATGGTCACGTGGTACGAATAATCTTCGTTTAGGATTGCAACTCACGCGCTGCTCCAAATATATACAATTATTACGTTATCCGTTAATAGTACGCAATTTGGTATAATTATTACTACTATTTGTACGTAACGATTCAAATAGAAATTTTAATGGTCACTGTTAATAGTGTACAATTTGTTAAAATTATTATTAACGCGTCACGATAAGTTAACATTCGCCACTCGCAAGGATGGATAATACAAATAACAGTTGTAAATAATTGCTAACACAATTCCATTTTGTCGCTTCCACGGGACTGTTAACAGTTCTGAAAAAATAATTCCGGACCACTAAAAACTAGTTTAGTTTTCGCGTTGAATTTCAAAATTGAACCGCACGCAATTAAAAGTTTGCAGGCTTTAATCGTAATGGCGTCAACTATTCTAACTTATTTTAATCTATGTTGAACCAGTCTGATTGACGAAGTTTATTTACGGTTTGTCGAGGGTATCGAAGAAATTTATTTTAATTCGCGTTGCTTCCAGTGTATTGTTGACATGGAAATAATTAACAGTACCACTCAACAACTGAGCACAATCGTTCAATCGATCGAAAATGAAATATTTAAAATGTCTGCGTAAGATTTTTAAGCTTCTGCCACATACGTACGGACAAAGCTCCGAATTTCACAGTTCGGAATTGCTTTTCTTTTTCGCTTTTAAGAATCCGCGTTAGTCGAGGACTCACCGTACTGATAATTCTAATAGGCTTCCGGCGGGTACAGTGTAATGGCAATTCTCGGCGGGAAAAACGTAGAAAGTTGGCGAAGGGGTGACAGTGTTTCCTGTTATTGCACTCGAGGCACCCGCGACATTTTGACTCTCGATCGGGCCTGGAAATGGTGTCTCGAAAGTTCCGCAGAGGCTCCTCGAAGTTTTTCCGGTCTGACTTGAAGCACAGCCAGCTATCGAATGTTCTAGCTGCCATCGCTAGCTGATTGTGAGTACGCGAAGAATAAGTTGGGCACAAGTGGATCATTAAAGGGGCAAGCAAACGACAGATAGAAAGTGTCGCTCGAGAAAGCAACCGGGTCAAAACGGAAAATAGCGGAGTAGCTGAAAAGAGCAGCAAACGAGAGCGATA
The DNA here is from genome assembly GCA_933228785.1 of Lasioglossum pauxillum. NCBI lineage: Eukaryota > Metazoa > Arthropoda > Insecta > Hymenoptera > Halictidae > Lasioglossum > Lasioglossum pauxillum. Next base: position 38,585,295 of record OW121706.1, read on the forward strand.
CGACATGAGAGAAGGAGAGAGAGAGATAGTGAGTGAGAGAGGATTGCATCGCCGGTAGAAACTCCGAGCGAGACGAGAGGAAACAGTCGAACCTAATATCCACGTAGCTATCGAACGATTGATGCGTCTACACGGATGGTTTCTATTTCTTTTGTCCTACAACGAGATTCCCTGCCGAGCAATTTCTTCTTCTTCTTTCTTTCCTCTCTTTTCTTCTAGTTTTTCCTCTTTCCTCTCCTTCGTTTTTTTCAACATGCCGCTGATGGAAATAAAAATACGTTTCCTCCGTGAGAGCGAGTAAATGGTGTCACTGAAGTGTGGGGAAGTAATTGGAAGCGACACGGGGAGGAAGGATAGACTCTCATGTAAACACAATTAAGACCTTCTCGAGTTGTTTAATATCATAGGTACTCCTTGCGAAAAATAACTGTTTATCTCTCTGAAAGAGAACGGGAGTATAATTGAACGGCAGATTAATTTCCAACGAGTCCACTTTATTTATTACGTTGCACTGTTTGTTGGCTCTTCCCGTTCTATTAACAGATACCACGGCAATCATTGTTTTCCTTAGGAATGTAGCTGGAATTTATTCATTTATTAGGATTGTTTATTCCAGCGACATACGTATAAGCAGGTAGCTATAGTCGGGTTATTATCTTGAACGTATTCCTAGTCCTCCCAGCACAATCAATCAACATCATCGCGCGGAGCGAAACTGTTCGAGACGTAGATCCGCGCATCACGAATTACCAAACACTACTGACTCTGCTCTTTGAAGCAGTCGCCTAATATTAATTTGGCAGATGATAGTCCGTAGACGCGTCCCTCAACGTATCCCTCGCGGGACCTTAGAACATCAAGAGGACTTAATCGAAAATCCACACGGCTATTCGCCACATGTCACGACACAGAAAATTATCTAGGATGAAGCTGTTAACCTTTTAGCATATCATTACGCGGAGGATGGTGCCAAACGTCGCAGAAAAATCTTGCGACTCGGGAAGTTCTACTAAAAGCAGTGTGAAATACAGAATGTATATACAATCATGTGAACAACCGCCCTCTGGTGATCGGGACAGAAGAAAAATGGTCTTATTTTTACCTTTTATGAAGAACGTGTTCTCAAATTCGGAAATTATGAAATATGAGAATGATTCACAATTTCGTTTTGCTCCTAATTAAATTGTACAAATTTATTCAGAGCAAAGTATTATATTTCTCATTATTTCTTTCACATATTTATTTTTTGGTATTTTAATATCATTAATAAATACACAGGATACGATAATTGCAAAAAATCGTGTTCTCGGACGAAGCGCTCGTTCCACGAGGAAATAATATGCGGAAAGCAAACGAGCAGATTCGACTGGTAACAGGGTCGGTTCACAACAGTTGCGCGAACGAAAACGTAACCGAAATGATTAGGCGACGGATAGTACGACGCGGAAGCGTAACGTCGACACAGGAAGTGTTTTCGCCGGGCCGTCAAACGAAGAAAAACGGAACTGTTTCCTCGACTGTCCCCTTTGATTAAACTCTTAGTCGTTAGCGCGAGCACCGCGCAGAACGAGAGCGTAGAGACAAAAAGAGAAAAAAAAGAACGAGTGAAAGAAGGAGAAACTCCTCAATTAGTTTACGGCCCCGTTGGCCCCACCTCGCTAAATTGCGATGAGCTTCGAGTACATCAAATTAACGGGGCGAGTTTATCTTACGTTTAGAAAAACCGACTGCAAATTTCCCTTGAAAGGATCCGGGGGCCCCCGCGGAGACGGATTTTTTACCGTGGAGTTCTTCCGCTGTCCGGCTGCCGTTGTTATTTAAAGCATTGCCTTAAATCTTCCCCCGGTCCGAAAGGATCCACTGCCGCGAGAGTAATTCGAGACAATCTATCGTTTTAATCTAGTAAACTGGAATTGCGAGCGGTGCCCTCCGTCCTTCGATCCGATCTTCGCGCAGACCATCACCGGGGGAACAGCTGAACGGTGTTTCCAACAATTTTGCATAATTCACGAGTACCCCGGGCCAGATAAGAAGCTATAAATACAATGGCGCTGGATCTCGGTAAACATCGGCGAACACGTGTTCGACGTTGTATCTGCGCCTGTCTCAATTGCTTCGCGAAAATTCGATCAGTTTTTCGACAGTTGCTGGGTCAGTACACTTCATCCACATGAACAGCCGCATTTTGTTTATGCGCATACATATATTCTCTACAAACATTCTGGCAGAATGTTTCCGATCGGAGGCATTGATACGGATTTTAGAGGAAACATTCACAATTTAATAGTATAAAACATTACTTTATGGAGTTAAAACTGATGGCAAATGAAAAGGGGCTTATTCAAGAATGAAAAACAAGAAAATAACGTAAGCTTCCATTTATTATAACACAGAAACGAGAAAATAAACGAAATGTTACACGGAAAAAAATTCCCGATTAATAGAACAGCTGGAAGAAAGTTTCCGATTCGATTTACACTGTCCAACACCTTTGTTCAACAATTACTGTTGGATGATACTTATATATAGAGTTTTTTGCACTGATTCCGAATCTGACCTTAATGTTTCCCCTAGACTTGATTTTGAAAAAAAAACATATTTTTCAACTTTAAACAAATATTGTGATATTATTATAAAAGATATTGGATTGTTCTTTGTAGCAAAAGATTCTGTAGACTTTCCCGAATACAGTGATATTCAATATTAATATATTACGAATGTTTAAACATGTTTAAACAATTGTTAAAGACGGAGAGACACCACTTTTGTACCAATTGTTGAGGATATTTTTCAGTTTATCTTAAAAAATAATGGTCCAGCGTAAAATCGAACTATATCACGCGATAGAGCAGACTTTTATCTTGAGAAACCACCCTTTAAAGTTTGCAATGTCGACGTTTTTTCGAACCAAAAAGCAAAATATCTTCGCCCGACATGAGTTGCCGCCAATGGGGTCGCCATTAGTACGGTCGTTCGCCGCGCCGCGCCGCGCCGCACAGTGGAACCTCTCGTCCAAATCGGAGACAAAATCAAAGAACTTTCGATATAAATGAGGTAGAGAGATGAAATTTTTTTAAATTAAAGCTGAAACTTGGCAGAATATGGGAGAAATAGGAAGATTATGGTACGAACGTTTTATAACCTTGAGAAAATTCGTTAAACAATTCGTTCACAAAAATCGATTTCATGTAAAATCCTGAGGTCATAGACAAATTTTGAGACCAGATTTAAAATCAGCGTGAAATAATCTACTGGAAATGATGTGCAGCATGTTAAAAAAAAATTTTTTCCGCCCGTGTTATTGAAAAAACCGCAATTGTCTTGAAATTGTGAGAGTTTAACGAATTTTCTCAAATTTATAAAACTTCGTACCATAATCTCCCTATTTTTCCCATATTCTGCCAAGTTTCAGGTATAATTTTAAAAAAATTGCATCGCTCTACCTCATTTCTATCGAAAGTTCTTTGATTTTGTCTCCGATTTGGTCGAAAAGTTCCACTGTGCGTCGCATCCCGTCACTCAAAACTCAGTGTAAATCGAATCGGAAACTTTCTTCCAGCTGTCCTATTAATCGGGAACTTTTTCCGTGTAGCATTGTGTTTATTTTCTCGTTTCTTTGTTATAATAAATGGAAGCTTATGTTATTTTGTTGTTTTTCATTCTTCAATAAGCCCCTTTTCATTTCCCATCAGTTTTAACTCCATAAAGTAATATCTGATACTTCTAAATTGTGAATGTTTTCTCTAAAATCCGTATCAATGTCTCCGATCGGAAACATTCTGCCACGGATTGTAGTGAAAGAGATGTTTGCGCGACATTGAACCGTTGCAATAAATATTTACAACGGTGCGGATCACAATATTATGCAGACAGCAGCTTAGCACGTGGAAATCTTGAATAGCGCTTTTAAATGGATCGATCATAGAGTGTCACTCGGCCACCTGTGACACGATGTCAGCTTCAAAGGAGCCTGTTCAGTTCAAAGGATCAAAGTTTGCGGGTACGCGATCGCAACCAAATTTGCTTAAATAGCCGCTACTCCGCAGACGGCAGCCACTAATATTGCCGTCGCCTTAAAAGAAGCATAATTTGGCAACGACGCTGGACAGTTCTCGAACAGTTCTGGGCAGAACGCCCGGAACACATTCGAGACGCCGACAATAAGTTGAATCCCTTAATCCTGTCAATGGTGTCTCGCTAGGAGCAAGAAAATCATTCTTTCACGCGGCGTAGACAATTTTCTTATAAACACATTGTTCCTCTTTCTAATTGTACAGACATTAATTCGTTCTTTTACTCGAAATTTATAAATCCGTTCTAACTCGAAAATGAAACGTTTCCTCCGACCTGGAATAATTTCATTCCACTTTAATCTTTTTCTTTGTATGAATATGAAATTGATATAATACCTCGCACAATACTTAAATGTTGAGTAACATTGTACTGTGGGGATGTATAAAAAATTCGACGGTGGAGTTTGGACGAAAGAATACGAGGGATTAACGAAATCGGCAGGGCGCTGGAAGGGGGAAAACGAGGGGAACGAGTAGAACAAGGGAGGCAGTGGTACGGATCCCGTAACAAATTCGAATCGATCAACCGGGTTTCCCCGACGTCGACGAATTTCGAGGCGGGTTCTTGGGGACAATCTGGAACCAAATAAACAACGAAACTTCCCGTGAACTGTGCTGCTGACCGTAGTTACACATCAAGATAAACGGATGTGCGGAAAGGGAAGTCGAAAAAAGAGTTGAAGAGCGGCGCACCGGGGGTGGACGGTCGCGAAAGGAGTATGGGAAAGAGGGGCGGGAGAGAGAGGGGAGACGGCAACAGAAGCGATAGAGTTTTTAGTGGATGAACGAAGGGGGGTGGGAGATGGAAGATAGGAGATAGAAGACGGGTAGCAGAGGGTTGCTCGCTCGCTCGCTCCCGTACAAATGCCAACAGAAATACCATGTCTACACGTTTAATAAAAACGCGGTGAAATATCTTTACGCGAAATTACGGGGAGGGTTCGAGCGACGTTCTCTCGCCCAGGGCTCGCTGACAATATTTCGTTTTCGTTATATCGCCCATGCCATTATTTTCGTTAGACATTCTCTGCTATTTTAACGATGTCACATTCATCAGTTAATGGCTTCGACACGTTGCCACCGCGTTGATTGTCTCTTTCATTGCGGTAATTATACGCGAGTAGGGAACATTTGATCGAGTTGAAGTGTATTACACAAATTAAACGACGGAACTTTGCCGGCATACCTCGAAACGCAAAAGCGAACTTCAGTTCGCGCACTCGCTCGCGTAAAAATGTTTTATCAACGTTATCACAGCATGTGCGCGTATACAGTGGACGCAGCGTGATCAAATTAGATTCTATGTTGCGTGTTCTGGGAGAAGGTTCCCTACGCAACAATTCGATCATTTCAAATAGCACGATATTCGTGTTACATGCATTTTTGACGGATTTCACTTTTGCCGTTTAATCGAGTTGGTGAACTTTGGTTTCACGCAAAGGTCCACAGTCTATTAATTGCTACCGAAATATTTCGTTGGCGAACATTGCTGAATAACCACCGCTGCATTATTCAGACATGTAACGTTACCATTCTTACCGTACCTTGACCATTTTCATTCAGAATTCAATGTTCTTTTGAATCCCACCACAAAGCATATTCTCTCAGTTGCCCGCAGCACAGAATACAAAAAATAAATCCTTTTGTGTAATGTACTTCGCGAAGCTGCGCGATATCTGCATGCACCGCCTTCACATTCGTATAATCAAACTTTCGCCGAAACTGTTCCAGATAAAATTACGTACGTAGCTGTAATGTATTTTTTAAAATCATTTTTCCACACAATTCCCATCGAACATCCCATCAATTTCGTGCAAGTTCACTTTACACGGAACTTCGGTAGTGCGTCTTCGGAAGGATCGCCCGACTTCGATTGTTGCCCCGTCTCGAAAACATAAATCCGAGAGCACTTTGTTTGCCAACGACGGGGATTGCTTTGGTTCGGATACATCCGCGGGCAACACCGCGTACTTCATTTAGCGGTCTAATGTATTTCAGCCGCATAAACGTCCGCAGTCTTGCAATTACGTTTCAGCGGGCATCGGGCAGCGGGAAAGCGCGGGATGAACCGTGCCCGGCCACATGCCGCGAAAATATTTATTTCACTTAGAATACAACACAAAGCACGAATTCAATTAGAATGTTTCCTTTTATGACCCTGACCGTTGCCCGGGACCATCCAGCTTCAGACCTGCCCTGTCACATACGATGCTCGTGTTGCTTGCATACGTAATTAAGCCTGGATGGCCGCACGTCTCGCTTTTAACCCGTGTCACGCGTCCTGTAATTTTTCTTCTACCCTTTTTCTCGCCCCTTTTGCATTCTCCTCGGCCGCACGTTCTCCCCCTTGTCTTTACGAGATCCTCACAAATAAAATTGACTATTCTCCCGTCAACGGAACCTCCCGTTCCTGTTTGTCAATATTTTTACGCCTGCCTGGAATAGCCACACCTCTGCCGAATTCCAGCGAGTTTCTCAAAATAATGGAACGACGACGAACTGACAACGAGAGGTCACAAAGCAAAAATAAATATTCAGAAAATTGTCAAAAACGCTCGGACTTGGTTCTGCTTATTTTAGATTCGCCAGAAAATGTGTTTAATTGAACGTAGAATCGACTTCGCCGAAAAAGGGATGAATTATAATTGCTATTTATTATCGGGAAATGTAACGGAGGGATGAAATATGGCGCACGGAGTAACAGGATGATCCAATCGGGAAAGATATCGCCGTGGACCGAGAAATGCGGAAGATTCAGTTCCCTAATACCTGTTTAAGGGTCTTTCAAAGCAAACTGAAGAAGCTTTCACATATAGAAGGCTTTGTAGAAACTTCACTGGACAACAATGCAAAGAGTTTGTAAATAGTTTGCTACACCGAGAGTGTATGGCCACCGCTTGTGCCTTCTTCGTCCTACTTCTTTACCGAACTACTTACTTGCATCGAGTCCAGGCATTTCCTCAAAAGATTGTTGTAGCTACTTGTAAACCACGACTACGTAAATACTCGAGAATGTTATTCCGTCGTTCACACGGCAATAACGTTAATGTCCTTTCTTTGGCTTCGCTCGGTGAAACTTTTTCTCGCCGATTCCATAATTTATCGGGTTGTCGTGTAAATATTATTCAGCGAATTCTTAATTTGCGTACCGATCGCATCGCCGCGTGTATTTGCACGCAGCTTTGTACGCGTTACAGATTCCAATTTGCAGCTTGTTACGTCCGCATGCCTATTTTACAAATGGTGTAATCGGTCGCATGATTGCAAAATAGGTCCATTACGTTCATTGATGATAGCATGTGCAACTGTAGCAACTATGTTACGTAAATTCCGTATTGGCACAATGATCACCTCGCTAGCGAAATTGCATAAATGGTATTACAGTAGGTTTCTCTATTTGCAAACTGTTTGTACGAAAGTTTATTACTCTTATCCTTTGACCAATACGTATTCAAATGAATGTTAGAATGTAATGTAACTTTACGAGTAGTTTATTTATTTCTTGAACATTAGTAACTTTATAAAATGAACGAAGTCGCGCGGTTTTTGGAAGAAACATACAATATCGGGAGCATGTAAAGTAAATCCCAACAAAAACATTCTGCAAACAGGAGCCAAGTTCTTATGGCCGTAAAATGTTGTGAGATCAAACAAAATGCGGCCAAGTTCGTTAGCTTAGAAATACCTCTTGCAATACTGAAAAAAGCGTTTGTAAAAATTAGTTTAAAAGAACGCTATTTAATTTTTAAAGAGTTACATGAAGGGCTAAATTATTGAAACTTGGCCGCTACCTACCACCTTTTATGGCCATTGGTTTAAAAAGTAACGGCCAAGTTTGAATAATTTAGCCCTTCATGTAGTTCTTTAAAAATTAAATAGCGTTCTTTTAAACTAATTTTTACAAACGCTTTTTTCAGTATTGCAAGAGGTATTTCTAAACTAACGAACTTGGCCGTATTTTGTTTGATCTCGCAACATTTTACGGCCATAAGAACTTAGCTCCTGTTTGCAGAATGTTTTTGTTGGGATTTCATCAATTTTTGTTGAAATTTCATCAATTATCAAGTAGGTATTACTCTTATTCCTGATTCATTAAATCCTAAACATTTTTTATCTTTAAGGTGGACATTAAGTAAATTAATAAATGCATGTTCGTTTTACTACCTATTTATACCTACTTGAAACTTTGTCCCGAAAAATCTAAACAACGCAGCGTCGATCAAAGGAAAAAAATTCTTTTCTAATCTGCAAGACAAAATCCAAATTCAATGTATCGAAGAATAACACCCTGTATCGGGAGCATGTAAAGTAAATAGAGCGTGAATAAATCCGGCGAGGGTAGAACGCGGGTATATGCCATTATGTGATTAATTTGTTCCAAAAACATGGACTTGAGTGAACATACACAGTCTAGTTGCATAGCTCGTCGAGTTTCGGGTCGGAAGTTGCTCGAAGCCAATAGCAAAAGGAAAAGGACGATGTATTCGAGCATCGACTCTTTCGATCAGTGCCGCGAAACGAGAACATATCTCGACCGCAGTGTCTTCCCAGTTCCATGATCGACGCGGATCCCGATATGGCCCACAAACCGAGTAACTTCCGGCGGACGTGTGCGTGCGGAATATTGAAACCGTGTCGCGAGATCCCGTCGACGTCGGCAATTTATAAAGTTCGGGGTCGCGCCAGAAACCCAGCGGAGTTTCGCGGTCGTCGTTGCGAACTGGAAAATTCGCGCACGGCCAATCGGACCGTATTCGCAAAGCGTTCGTGAAGCATTCCCGAACAGGGAGGTGGACGCGGCTCGTTCATGATCGATGCCGTTCACATAACCTACCACTTGCCTAAATAACATCGATCCGCTTGCCAGCAGGAAGCTCCGCGTTCCGGCTAGTATTCTTAACGAATATCCCACCCCTATTTTCCCCCTGTTCCTCTCTTTCCGTTCTTCTTCACATTGTCTAGCTTAATAGTTCCGTGTGCGTGTCATATACAGGGTGGTCCACATCAAAATCGTACTAAATTCTCTGGAATTTTATATTCTGGCATTTTTGGAAAATTTTCAGAACCCATAAATGCATAAAGATCCGAAGTCTATTCATCACAAATAAAGGAGATGTTTAGGTGGACCACCCTGTATGTTAACCTCAGTTTAACCAAAATTCGGATCACATTTTAAAGCTATTTTACCACGTTTCTATTAGCTCGCTTTCTTGTTTGTCTGTCTGCTCGGTACAAATTTTGCAATTGATTTTAAATTAAGTTCCCGATGAGCTAGAGACTTGAAATTTTAAACGTAGCTCAGAACTGGATCACAATGCAATATTTAAAAAGAAATTTTTGAAAAAGCCTATGCGTTTAGGAGATATAAATGATTAATAATTTGAACCGTTGCACCGCCCCGCCGCGTGACGTAGTACGGATTCGCGTTCAGCGCCCCACTCTACTACGTGTTCCCACTCTGACTCATCCCCACTCCATCTACCCGCTTCTCACCGAAGGGGCTCAATATGCGTTCGAGCTCCGTGCGGTGTTTACAAAGTTACTACGTATTATTATACTACAATGTTTTTGTTTACCAAGCGATAGAACAGTTACACCGAGATTTTCCGTCGAACCTCCCTAGTAGCACAAAAATATTGGATAAATATTTTTTAAGCCACACTTTTTCATATGAGAAAAATATTTCTTCCTAACTTATATAAAAAAGAATATTTGGTATTTAATGTAAAATAAATATTGTACGTATATTTGAATATTAAAAACAGATTGAATCTCTTTTTGATATTATATGAATGTGCATACAATATCTTGTGCTGCTAGGGCTTTATCTTTGACATTTTACCACGGCGGTTGTGTTCGATATGACGCGGTCGCAATTCCGTCTGAAATTATAATCTTATGAAAATGTTTAAAATCGATTGAAAACTTTCACACACACACAAGACTAGAAAGCAGAAAATAATTATTTACATAAAAATAATTTTTTAATAAATATCACATTTTTAAAACGGACTAAGAAGTATAAAATAGTTAAAATAAAAATAGATTTTTAAAAAACGAACTAAAAAGTATAAAATAATTTTTCCTAGCCCCATACAGGTTCCTAACCCCATACAGATTCCTAATCCCATACAGATAGTCCTGAAAATTTGTGATTATAAATTTTTAATAGCTATGAATTATATTGTAAGATTTAAAAAGAAAAACGTGGGCGCATGAAATATACAATTATGAACTGTTGTGCGAGTTTTCTCAACGGCAGCTATTCTCTACACTCCTTACTAGTATCTTGCGCCCCACGTTTTTCGTTTTAAATCTTACAAGTATTTTCATAGCTATTCAAAATTCACAATCACAAATTTTCAGGACTATCTGTATGGGGTCAGGAATCTGTATGAGGCCAGAAAAATGTATTTTTATTTAAATTATGTTATACTATTTAGTCCGTTTTAAAAACATGGTATTTTTAAAAAATTTATTTTTATTTAAATAATTTTTTTATTTATCATTTCATGTGGAGAGAAATATTTGATTGAATTACATACATTGTTATTTGAACCCGTGACATGCAGTACAACTTCTATGTAGGTTAACGAGATTTTTTCGCTACATTTTTTAATATCTTCTAATTGCAATTAAAAAGATGCTTCATATTTAGAACCAACAGAGTAGTACATTTCATTTGGCCTCTCTCGGTAATACGATTTTAAATTGGTGGTGGAGATCTGAAATTGTATTTCGATGTTGTTAATCATCAAGATTAAAACTTTCAGATTGAAATTTTTAAGGAACTTTTGGCACCGTGTGATACAGTACTCGGTCCAAAAGTACGTCGCAAATTTTCGACTATCTCCGTTGAAGATTTATATGTGGGATATTCGTACGAAACGCAATGCCAAAAACGCACTTTGTCACGGGGCTTGTTGACTCACCAAATTCTGCAGAGCAAATAACTTTTCCAACACTATTACACCGTTATTTTGCAGCTTACCTTCCGACGCTCAAAATAGGTAAATATTTGCGCTACCTGTGGTTCGAAAAAATTTGCGAGGTACACTGCAAACGTAGTAGGTTAATCTAGTGACAGAATTTTCCACTAAATTTAATACTGCAGAGTATCTAATTCGGAAAATCTATAGAAATTTTTTTAAAAAATCTGATTTTTAAGGATGGTGGTGGTCCAGCCCATTAAGATGTGCCGAATCAGTTTGAACATTCCCGGCTATTGTTTCACTTCCTCCGTTTACACTAAAGCACTGCTGCGAAAGTGTTTATTCGTTTTTTTAAGGTGAACTCGCCATTCTTCAGCAGAGCAACGGAGCCTCGTCGTAAATTCTCTTTCCACGAGTTCACTGACGGTTTTAGTGGGGAAAAGTTAAGTTGTACCTTCCCTCATCTTGGTCGTTAGAAAAAGTTATCTGCGTGAGTTGCTTGCCGAAAGCAGATTGACAAATCGTTCCGTCCGATTGGCCACCGATCTATCGTGACTTCTCTATTCATAATTAATGGTCCACGGGGAAGAAAATTCTCCGAACGAAAGTTGCTCCGTATTCCGAGGTTTATTTATTCGTCGAATTTGCATTATTCGGTATTTTCGTCAGTTCGGAGCTTTTTTATGAGAGAGTTCGCGCCGCATCTAAATTGTGTCATTATTCAACTCTGCATGTGCGCATATCTCGTCAATTAAAGAACGTGCAGACAGAAGCTTGTACTTATTTAGACAAATTACCGTTTCTCGCTGAGACGTCGCACAGTGGGACTTTTCGTCCATTTCGGAGACAAAATCAAAGCACTTCCGATAGAAATGAGATAGAGAGCTGAAAATTTTTTCAATTACAGCTGAGACTTCACAGAATATGGGAAAAATAGGGAGATTATGGTACGAACATTTTTTAACCTTGAAAAAAATCGTCAAACTTGCACAATGTCACGAAAATTGTGGTTTTTGCAATACCACGGGTAGAAAAAAATTTTTCTGTAACATGCCATACATCATTTCCTGTAGATTTTTTCATGCTGAATTCAAATCTGGTCTCAAAATTTGTCTACGACTTCAGGATTTTACAAGAAATCGATTTTTGTGAACGAATTGTTTAACGAATTTTCTCAAGGTTATAAAACGTTCGTACCATAATCTTCCTATTTCTCCCATATTCTGCCAAGTTTCAGCTTTAATTTAAAAAAAATTTCATCGCTCTACCTCATTTCTATCGAAAGTTCTTTGATTTTGTCTCCGATTTGGACGAAAGGTTCCACTGTGCGGCGCGGCGTGGCGCGGCGAACGACCGTACTAATGGCGACCCCATTGGCGGCAACTCATGTCGGACGAAGATATTTTGATTTTTGGTTCGAAAAAATGTCGACATTGCAAACTTTAAAGGGTGGTTTCTCAAGATAAAAGTCTGCTCTATCGCGTGATGTAGTTCAATTTTACGCTGGACTATTATTTTTTAAGATAAACTGAAAAATATCCTCAACAATTGGTGCAAAAGTGGTGTTTCTCCGTCTTTAACAATTGTTTAAACATGTTTAAACATTCATAATGTATTAATATTGGATATGACTGTATTCGGGAAAGTCTACAGAATCTTTTGCTGCAAAGAACAAAAAAAAATTCTTTTCCGCCCGTGTTATTGAAAAAACCGCAATTTTCGTGAAATTGTGAGAGTTTAACGAATTTTCTCGAGTTTATAAAACGTTCGTACCATAATCTCCCTATTTTTCCCATATTCTGCCAAGTTTCAGCTATAATTTAAAAAAAAATTACATCGCTCTACCTCATTTCTATCGAAAGTTCTTTGATTTTGTTTCCGATTATGACGAAAAGTCGTATACAGCGGATTTGACGCATTTATGGGAAAAATGATTACATGCGATTTAAACCATTAAACTCATTAGAAGAATTTTACAGTATAAAATTTTTATTTCGTCTGAAGATCCTACTAATTAGAGATGTTATTAGTTCGCCGGTAAATGTAAAACTGCAGTCGCGGTTAAGTTACGTTCAAAGTCGCGGGTAGATCACGCGTAAAATGGAGTGTCCGTGAAAACAAAATGGCAGCGTCGACGCCATGCATGCTCGGAGGTGTCCAGCGTTTGGAACCTCTCTGGATTCGAAGTAACAGAACGTAAAAACGCGATCGGGTCTTTATTGGGCCATTACAACTTTCCAGCCTTCATTAATTCCGCGGCAACAAGTAATTGCAGGAGCGATAAAGTATAAACATCGGGGTGGGTTTACGGCGCCGGTATCCGAGCCGAACTGAACCGAAACCGGTCCTCGAAATCGGCGGACACTTTATTGCAGAGCCGTGCATTCTGGGAAAACGACTCGATTCCCTTTCCACCAACAGGTCCCGGAAATCCGGTCGAACTCTCCGCCGACCATGGTTACGACATATCGGATTCAAATCGCGTGGAATCGTCCTGTTCTCTTAAGTGACCCGGATATGCATCGATCGATCGTTACCCATCCCCGTCCGCCTACATCGATCATATTAGCTAACGACACCGATCGTAAACGTCCGTCTCGCGGATGCACGCTCGGAATTTTTACACGGGTGCATACCGCACGGGTAATCCCTCGGCTCGTCCAACGCGGCATTCATTTCGCACGCATGCAAATATTAGCCATCGGTTGTTTACCCACCGGTTGTGTTCGCCGAACACTTATTTCTTTCTTATTGTCGGCCGACACGTTTTTACCATTCCGTGTTGCTGCCCTCGTTTTCTCTTCTTTTTCGGTGGGTTCGCGGATGGTGGACACCATTCTGCTCGCCGGAACGGTAAGGATAAAGGAACAGACTACCCTCGCCCGTTTAATTGGTTATTTTGCTAATTCCGTATCCGCCTGACGAAATTAAGCCGGTTTAAGCTAACACTTTATTCCTGCGGTTAGCTCGGCTAATAAGAATTTACATGTCCTTTTGCAATGCACGAGAACAATTCTTTTACTACTCGCTTACTGACTCGAATTGAAATGTTTCTGGAAAAAATGTGCACTTCCAGTTTGGTTCGACTAATATTGAACGTCCATATTTTGAATGTGATTTATCCCGGCGATCCCGAACAAATAACAAACTTCAATTCTATAGTATTCAATATTCCTCGTGTACTTAGCCAACATGAATTCACCATGTCAGTATCAATACTATAAATATTGGATAGAGACACGGTTCCGCCATCAAAATCTGGACACTCGAAATGGATTCGAACTGAGGACGAGCACCGAATGTATATGCTCACGAGTTTCATGCGGATGATTACCGAGTTTCAGTGGCCCCGGAGTATTGCACACTACTCTCGCCCAGCATAACCTGAGATTCTTGAAAGCTTCCCAAAGCTATCTCACGGTTAATCAGACATGCTCCCGAGCCGTCTATTCGCTTGTTAACGCGTTCGTCGATTTTCTTAATCGAATAATTCTCAACTATTAAACATTCCCCTTCTCCCAATTTAAATGCAAATCCGCCGTATCAGGAAACTTTGCGCTTGGAAGAATATTTATCGCGAGTCGGAAACTTCTTTCACCCTGTAAACAATATCGTGGGAGATAAAATTCTGCATACAGGATGATTCTGTGGACTGGGACAAGTTAATGATCGATTGGTTTAACCAAAAAATTGGATTGTATTAAAGAATAGAGTGGAATTGCATGACATAGGATTTTTTCCTGTATCATTTTCTTCTATTTCTACTTAAAAAATAGCAGTATCTTGTCCCAGTTCCTAGAATCATTCTGTATAGTCTCATTTTGAATAAAATTGAGTTTAAAATAGATTTTCAAGGTATTGGACTTGTTAAGACTAAACCTACCGCGGTCAAATGGCCGGTTTTATATGTTTTCCAATTATCGAAATTATAAAAATCCATTTATGGAAAATAATGGAATAAATTTCCTTGTCCAAGCATCTATTATATCGAAAAATTACAGGCGATCTCTACGAATTTAGCAATGACATTTTTATAAGGCAATATTTACCAAGTACTTTTAATGCTGGCTAGGTTTAGTGTTCATTTTCAGCCTATTAATCATATTAAAAAATAAAATAGCTTTCTATTTCACTCTGGTTTGTTGCAATTCAGATAGAAGATTTTTATTTTGCATGAAGATCCGCAGTCTACTCATAACAGTTATTGATGATGAAATTTGTAATAGTTATTATTAAATAGTACAACTTTCAAATGGTAGACAATCAATTGTTTCATAAATTTTTATGCGTAAAATTAATTGTTACAAACAAACAGATTTTGTGTTGTTCTTATGGTCTGTTGATTCGTCTTATTGTACGGAACCTTCTCCATGCATTTCAAAGACTTGCACCATCCGAAAAAGAGTAGACAACTCAATAATTAAATAAACAACCAAAATGAATTTTCTCATCAATAATTATTATGAACAAGTGAAAAGAAATTCGATCATCGATAACTGTTATGAGCGATCGAAATAAATTTATCTCATTGATAGAAATAAATTTCTTTCACTGATAACTGTTATGAGTAGACTGCGGATTTTATGCATTTATAACACAAATTGGTACGTACAATTTAAAGCAGTGGACGTATTTAAAAAATTTAAGAACATCAACCTATTAGTTTCAGTTCAATAAAATAATTAAAACAAGAAAGAATTTTTTATGTAACCTCTGTGTCTTGGAATCGACGTAGACCATTTTTATTTTGCATAAAGATCCGCAGTCTAGTTATGAGTGATCGAAATGAACTTCTCTCATCGATAACTGCTTTGAACAATCGAAACAGTTTTTCTTCATCGATAACAGTTACCGAGGAGGATTTTTTGAACAGTAATAACTATTATTTGTAACCAAAAAGTATAAAAATCGATACTTTTCAATCATTTTGCTCTTCGAATGTTTTTCTTTATATTTTGTGTACTATATCTTAAATTTCAATAATAATCAACTTTTTATTAATGATTTTTATCGTAGAAAATTTTAGAATGACTATTCCCCCAGTAATGTTTTCAGTTAATTAAAAACACGCTGGAACATTATTGCCTCAGAATATCTTTAAATGAAAACTTTAA
Source organism: Lasioglossum pauxillum (assembly GCA_933228785.1). NCBI lineage: Eukaryota > Metazoa > Arthropoda > Insecta > Hymenoptera > Halictidae > Lasioglossum > Lasioglossum pauxillum. The sequence goes on from OW121706.1 coordinate 38,601,414, forward strand.
TGCAAATTGCAAATAATTAATTATATTCCATGGCAGTGATCGCGAAAGAAAAAATTAGGAACCAGCCATTTTGACAGGATGAATAGTTTCTATGAAATTTCGAAAAACACAGGCACATTAAAATAATTCCTAACATAATTGACGTTCGAAAAATTCCATCACCAATCAATGAGACGCTCAAGCACTTTTCTGTTCGATTGAAATTTTATCATGAAATTCGTGCAAAACTTTTAGGTAAAAATGACCGACAAATTGACACTTATGGACAACCGTACTTACTATCTTAAATTTCAATAATAATCAACTTTTTATTAATGATTTTTATCGTAGAAAATTTTAGAATGACTATTCCCCCAGTAATGTTTTCAGTTAATTAAAAATACGCTGGAACATTATTGCCTCAGAATATCTTTAAATGAAAACTTTAATGCAAATTGCAAATAATTAATTATATTCCATGGCAGTGATCGCGAAAGAAAAAATTAGAAACCAGCCATTTTGACAGGATGAATAGTTTCTATGAAATTTCGAAAAACACAGGCACATTAAAATAATTCCCAACATAATTGACGTTCGAAAAATTCCATCACCAATCAATGAGACGCTCAAGCACTTTTCTATTCGATTGAAATTTTATCATGAAATTCGTGCAAAACTTTTATGTAAAAATGACCGACAAATTGACACTTATGGACAACCGTACTTACTATCTTAAATTTCAATAATAATCAACTTTTTATTAATGATTTTTATCGTAGAAGATTTTAGAATAACTATTTCCCCAGTAATGTTTTCAGTTAATTAAAAATACGCTGGAACATTATTGCCTGAGAATATCTTTAAATGAAAACTTTAATGCAAATTGCAAATAATTAATTATATTCCATGGCAGTGATCGCGAAAGAAAAAATTAAGAACCAGCCATTTTGACAGGATGAATAGTTTCTATGAAATTTCGAAAAGCACAGGCACATGAAAATAATTCCCAACATAATTGACGTTCGAAAAATTCCATCACCAATCAATGAGACGCTCAAGCACTTTTCTGTTCAATTGAAATTTTATCATGAAATTCGTGCAAAACTTTTAGGTAAAAATGACTGACAAATTTACACTTATGGACAACCGTACTTACTATCTTAAATTTCAATAATAATCAACTTTTTATTAATGATTTTTATCGTAGAAAATTTTACAATAATTGTTATTTTTGGTCCCTGATCGCAGTATGAATTGGTGAACATCGTGTAAAATGGATCTGCAGCAGTTTGGATTGATCCGTCACGGAACAGACGTCATAAATTCCGGTTGTCGATCGAAAATTAGGCTATTCAATCGGCTTGGGACGTGAGGAAGAAAAATCGTCGGTTCGATCGATAATACGGACGATAAGATTCGTCGTCGGACTCGATTGGAAAGTTACAAGAGGCGGCATTGAATGGCTGTCAGCAGATACGATCAGTCATTCAGGTACACAAGCAACTCGGCGCGTGTAGCTCAAGGGGTGCGATCGCATTGTTCGCTAATAGCTCCAAGTAAGGTTGTCTGACATCGAAAATTCATTAGCGACGCTTGACAGGCTCCTGATACTGATATATCTCGCTCAATACCCGCGACGGATTCCATTGTCGAAATCGGACGTCTTACATGGGAACGTCTTACCTGCGTGCGCGACAATTGTAATTCTCCGAGGATTGTCTTTCCACGAACGAATTGTCACTCAGGCTGCACAGATTCCGTATCAGGCGACACTTTGTTTAATCAAAGGATTCCGGGACGAACATTCCCATCCGGATGCGTTTAAAACGGAAACGCCGTTCCCGATTCCGAAAAACACTGATAGAATCGTTCCAATCCCTGTTGGAAACGGAAATGGAAAATCACTGCAGCAGCTCCTCTATTCAAATATCCGACTTTCGTGGAATTATGTATAAACGACTTCTGGTTTTTGGCAGAAATGTATAGATCAAATACAAAACGATCAAAACATTTAAAGACTTTAGAAACACTGTTACATTATTTTCAACCGATTGAAATGATTGGAAAGAGGAATGAATGCGTATCCTCTTTACCTGCTAATGAGTACAGACAATTTTGATTTTATCCCAAAATTTATTTGACTCGTGATCTGAAATAGCTGTTTCGTTTAATTTGGTAAGCCACGATTTGATTTGATCCGACTAGAGTCAAATGAAGGGAAGGTAACAAGAAATTCTGGTGCTGCGGCGAGCGTATAGGATGGTTGTAAAAAAGATATCTTAACAAGTGATCGAACGGAGTTTTCAGTCGGTGGAATAGCGAATTCCGATGAGAAATTTACATTTTCCGCGACTGGAAATCGAACAAAAATAAAGTTGCCCCTCCCTGGTTCGCCTGCGGTCCCTTCAATTAGCAATCGAATCGCGCCATTGAAGTCGCTGATTAATCAGCGAGAAGTTTCATTAAAATCACCGCGGTACATTCCCCGGTAACCCAGATAATGAGTCGTCGATCGTTGAATCGCGTTCCGCGCACGGGTTCCCTGTCGTTTCGTTCGACCGGACATCGTGGATCCGGATCGAGCGAAATCAACTTCGGTGGACTAGTGTCAAGTTCAGCACTCGTCGGTACCATTCAGGCCACGTCCATCGCAATTTCCTGAACGATGAATCTTAACACAAAGGGGAAAGGAAAAATAGAAGGGAGAAATATCCGAACTGTGAGATCTATTGGGTTGGCAAGAAAGTAATTTCGGTTTTCACTAACTGATGGCGTTATGTTTTGTTTGATTGGCTTCTGTTAACGTTGCGTTTGTTTTCTTTCTGACATTTCATAACTGCATCTTTTAGGTTACTTTTGAAGCAAATTACACGTAATTTTGATTAAAATTGTTAGTTCTGTGTCAATTTGAACATTGAGTGCAGAAACGAACATTATAGGCATATATTGCTTTTTTATTTCCGTAGAGGTAAAAAAGCTGCCGAGGCTCACAAAGATATATGCGAAGTTTACGGTGTAGATTGCTTAACAGAACGCACGTGCCAGAATTGGTTTAAAAAATTCCGTTCTGGAAATTTCTCACTTAAAGACGACCAACGTTCTGGTCGATCATCTGGAGTTGATGATGACCAAATGAAAGCCATTATTGAATCGGATCGTCATATAACTGTCCGAGAGATTGCAGACAGGTTAAATGTTTCGCATACAACCATAGAATATCGTTTAAAAAGTCTCGGAATCGTTAAGAAGCTCGATATTTGGGTTCCACACGAGTTGAAAGAAATTCACTTAATGCAACGCATCAACATATGCGATATGCATCTCAAACGAAATGAAATCGACCCTTTTCTCAAGCGAATCATCACCGGTGATGAGAAATGGGTTGTTTACAATAACACAACTCGAAAACGATCATGCTCCAAGCGTGATGAACCAGCCCAAACCACACCGAAAGCTGAATTGCACCAAAAGAAGATCATGTTGTCAATTTGGTGGGATTACAAAGGTATTGTGTATTTTGAGCTGCTCCCAAGGAACCAAACCATCAATTCAGATGTTTATTGTCGACAACTAACAAAACTGGACATAGCAATCAAAGAAAAACGGCCAGAATTGGCAAATCGCAAAGGAATCGTGTTCCACCATGATAACGCTAGGCCACACACATCTTTGGTAACACGTGAAAAGTTATTGGAGCTTGATTGGGAAGTGATGTCACATCCACCATATAGCCCTGACATTGCACCATCAGATTATCATTTATTCAGAAGTTTACAAAACTCTTTGAATGGTAAAACATTCACTAATGATGATGATCTGAAATCGCACTTGGATCAGTTTTTCACCGAAAAGGATCAGAAGTTTTATGAGCGCGGAATTATGAAGCTACCAGAAAGATGGCAAAAGATCATACTACAAAATGGAAAATATTTTATTGATTAAAGTTCATTGCTTTGATAAAAAAATTGGATTTTATTTCATCTAAAAATACCGAAATTACTTTCTTGCCAACCCAATACATACTACACTTTCGTTTCTGAAATTCGGAGAACGTTAGATCGCTTATTTGACAGATTCGCAAAATAGTCGTGTAAAACATCGGCTATTAAAAGTGAGCGGAAGTTCGAGATCATGCAGGAAAATCGATAAACTACAATCCACAGCCCGGTGAAAAGCGTTTGGATTTTACGAGATTACTTCGAATCGATTTTAAAGCTGGAAGATCGCGTTTCACGGTAGATTTGTTTAGCTTCGAAGGAAAATTTGATGACAACATATATACAACGATATATAACAATAAATCACGTGAAAATCAATGGGAATTTTGTATAACAGACATTTTTGCTCGCCTGTTCCAGATGCTTCGCAGATAGTAAAACGGGATTGAAATAATCACGTGAAATTTAATCAAATAAAACCTTTAGTATCGGCCAATAAAACTTTTATCCAACGCGAATGTAATGAGGTCCGAAATACGAAGAATAAACGCTCGGTTTATGGTTGCCACGAAATAAACTGATGTGAGACAAATGAGGCGCATGCGCTTTCCCGAGCTTAAATAGTCCGTGAAATCCTGTTCTTTCTGTTTTAAGGAAACTAGTGAAACAGAGGATTTCGCGGGAAATCTATGTGTCTCTACCATAAGAAGCTAATGTATAAAATTCAGAATTAATCTAAAGGTTTACACGATGTAGCATGAGTATACGAAATGTCTGCCATTCGTAACAATATTGAAACAGACGACTTAGGTTTAAAGTACTTTGAGAATTTTATTAAAACACTTTATTGCAGTCAGAGCTCGAGGAATTGTCGACCTCTTCCTGGTGGAACCGAAATTTACGAGGTGCTTGTCAATGTTTTCCTTGAGACTTTATCGACAATTTTATACGAAGAATAAACGTTTCGATTGAAGTAGAAAAGCACACATTGGAATCGTGTAGCCCAAACGTATTATGGTCTAACAAGATTGTGAAATAAAAGCCGTAACGTTTGATGAAACGAAGCTTGATATCAATCTTTATTTAGGTGTGCAGCTATACACCCGGGAAGACGATTTCGAATGTAATTTGAAGCTGGTTCATGGACCAAATATATTACTCTGTAGATAGACTGTTTAATCGACCATCTTGTGCAGGCTACACCACTATAGTTATCACTAGACTGCGGATCATTATGCAAAATAAAAATTGTCCAAGGCAATTGTTCGAAACCGAAGTTGAATACAATTTTTTAAATCATGTTAAAACATATCCTTAGATTCGTCTAATGTGTGTTTAGTTTCGTATTTGACCTATCCATTTTTACTATAAATGCATAAAATCCGCAGTCTAGTTATTACGTTAAGATCCACAGTTTAGCAATTATTCAGACATATTCAACAAATTTTCATTTTACTTGACGCCGCAATGAATAGATGTATATTTAATAATTTGGGTGCCTAGAATTATCCGGAACACGGGCGACTGTATGTGTGCCAAATGTAATAGGTGAGACCTGTCAGATAAGTTTTTATTAAAACAGATGAGAAGATACTTATCTTTCTCCACACGTCTCGTTTCTCGTTGAGCTGCACTACTGTGTAATCAGGATAAACCCGAAACGGTGGTACAACACGGAAAAAAGCGATTCCACAGGAAAAACAAATGAATAATAGCTGTGTTTTTAATGTCTTTCTCTTCCAGAAAAATTAATTTCAAAAATTAATCGAGCACACGTGTCCGAACACAGTCGACAACGTGTCTGACCATTATTCGCTATTTCTACTAGCTCCAAACTTCTTCGTTCGTAACGGATTATCTATGTGCCATCAATCTCACTATCTGCGATCTATTAGTTAAAATTATTTAAATACAAACAAATTTTTTCAAAATACCACGTTTTTAAAACAGACTAAAAAGTATAGAATAACTTTTTAAAAACCACCACGTTTAAAAAACGGACTAAAATGTATAAAATAATTTTTTCTAGCCCCATACAGATTCCTAACCCTGTACATATGGTCCTGAAAATTTGTGATTGTGAATTTTTAATAGCTATGAAAATACTTGTAAGATTCAAAACGAAAAGCGTGGGTCGCAAGATAATACATAGTAAGGAGTGTAGAGAGTAGCTGCCGCTGAGGAAACTCGCAAAACAGTTCATATCATTTGCAGTGCAATAAAATTGTTAGTGATTTAGGTATTCATGCATCAATCATCTATTGCATGCGCCCCACGTTTTTCGTTTTAAATCTTACAAGTATTTTCATAGCTATTCAAAATTCACAATCACAAATTTTCAGGACTATCTGTACAGGGTTAGGAATCTGTATGGGGCTAGGAAAAATTATTTTATACTTTTTAGTCCGTTTTTAAACGTGGCGTTTTTTAAAATTTTATTTTATACTTTTTAGTCCGTTTTAAAAACGTGGTATTTTTTAAAAATTTATTTTTATTTAAATAATTATTTTCTGCTTTTTAGCCTTGTATGTGTGAAATTTTACAATCGATTTTGAACATTTTGATGAGATTATAACAGAGACATGTAGTAAATTTCAGACGGTATTGCGACGCGTCATATCGAAAACGAACGCCGTGGTAAAATGTCAAAGATAAAGGTTCGACGGAGAATTTCGGTGTAACTGTTCTTTCGCTTGGTAAACAAATATTATACTATAATAATACGTAGTAACTTTGTAAACACCGTACGGAGCTCGAACGCACACTGACGAACACTGAGCTCCTTCGGTGCGAAGCGGGTCGGTGGAGTGGGGATGAGTCAGAGTGGGAACACGTAGTAGAGTGGGGACGCTGAACGCGAACACGTACTACGTCACGCGGCGGGGGGTGCAACGGTTCAAATTATTAATCATTTATATCTCCTAAACGCATAGGCTTTTTAAAAAATTTCTTTTTAAATATTGCATTGTCATCTAGTTCTGAGCTACGTTTAAAATTTCAAGTCTCTAGCTCATCGGGAAGTTAGTTTAAAATCAATTGCAAAATTTGTACCGAACGAACAGACAGACAGACAGACAAGAAAGCGAGCTAATAAAAACGTGGTAAAATGAAATTACTGCTGGAAGTGTTCATTGTCGCCGAAACTGTGTTTACAAACTATAATCATAATAGATTTACGAGCTGACAAGTGGAATCAGTCACAGTATCAATTTGACACGAAGTTCGGCGCAGATAAATATTCTTCTTCATTGTCACCTATTGACTTACTGTTAGATCGATCTTCTAGTCGCCACTGGAACAAACAATCCCTGATCGATCTATTCGAAATTCCATTTCGCCGACAATTTGCCTTTCCCTACACCGAAACAGCTTCCTATAAAACACGAAAACAGTCGGGATGGCCGAAATTTACCGAACGTGACTATTTCAAGGAACACGGGCGAAGCCGCATCGGACAAAACTTAATTGCGCCTACTTGTTTACGTAACAGTTACCGATAACACTTCGAAAACGATTCCACGAGATCGAATAACAACAGCGCGGGAAACGGTGCGGCCGGGCCGGGTTCAGATCCCCCTCCCGCCCATGTACACCACTGCCGATCTATTTCCCGGGCATAAATATCCTTTTGTTTCAATACCGTTTGACGTCCTTTACTCCCGACGCATTTCATAATTGAATCCCGCGATTTTCACAGCTCGATTCCGACACCGCCGCGCCGGGTGCATTATTTGTCCCGATCCCCGCCCTGATTTCGTTATTTTTCTCGTTGCATGCACGCGCCGCGCCGTTTTTCATCCTCGGTATATCTGAAAATCAGTGCTCGCGAAACCGATATGGACGCTGAATTAGTGGCGCGAACCGGAGCGGCGTGTAACTTCGCAAGAAAAAACAATTTCGAAAAATAGACCGCAGCTCTTTTGACCTGATTTTCGACATTCAATAAAATCACTGATTATTCTGCTCAATGGGTTGGATATGTCAGTATCGCTGCTTCTCTTCGATTAAAGGTAGAAATGTATGTCGAAAAGCACATGAAATCTGACCGTCTGCTCGAAATCGATTTTAGGATGTATTCCTTTTGGAATTTTTGAACCTTTCAGAAGTTAGGTGGAAGGTACAAGATCGTACTTCGCGATAGATTCAATTGGCTTTGACGAGAAATTCGCAATCATTTCGAAAAATCCGCTCGGTGAAGAATGATTCGATTTCGAGGTGTCGCTTCGAATTTCTTTTGAAATGTGTTCCTGTGGGAGTTATTGCACTGTCGACGGCGCAAATTAAAGCTGGAAAATCGCACTTTACGATCGATTCATTCAGGTTCGAAGGAAAGTTCGAGATCACGTAGGAAAATCAATGGAACATTCGCTCGGGCACAATTAACTCGATTTTAAAGGGAATTCTTCGAATGGTTTTTGGAACGTATTTTCGTAGGAATTTTCGAACATTCGAGGGCTTAAACTAAAGCTGAAAAATTGCGCTGTACAATAGGTTCATTTAAATTTGGAAAAAATTTGAAACCTTGTTACAATTTAATCCCGATTTAAAACTCGGAGAGAGATGACTGGACTTCAAAGGGAGACTCCAAATGAACGTTAAAATATGTTCAAGAAGGATTTTATGAATTTTTGCACGATCGCACTATAGTAACCACTACGGAGGGGATTGGAATTGTATTAATCCTCGAATTATATAGCCGGAAGAATACAATTTTGAAATGAATCGCTTTCCTTACATCCGCATAGTTACCAAGAGTTCGGGTTTAATTATTTTGCGAGCTATCAGACACGTCCAGCACCGACTTTCTCCGTAATTAAATATTCTACAGCTTACGATAAATGCGCTTAAGGCGTTAACTTTGCGTAAGCGCTCCAACTATAGAACCCGTTAAGCACTGTAATTAAATAGGACGGCTATTGATGAGTCCCTACACTTTCTAGGCCCCGATTAATCAGTATTTGCCAACTTGGTAAAACGTTCGGAACCCTGTTACGTCTACAGAAGTTTCGCAGACTTATCACGCGTCAAACAAAAACTAGAACGTAAGAGGCAACGCAACAAAATCGAATCGATAGATGGCAACCAGCGAGAGCGTCCAGGATCCGGTGAGTTACGAACTAATTAAACAATCAAACAGCGAATGCTTCATCCATCACTCGACCTCCTCCAAAGGCGTAGATTTTCATAATTTGACGGGGCTCCGTTCCGACGGTGACGCCTTCTACATAACATTTTTCGTGTCCCGACTCGCTAACTTTATCATCAATCTCACTTCGTCTTCAGCTGATACAATATTAACAGACGGTAATTGACCCGTGATTAACTGATGTTGGAATTAATTAAAATTTCACTCGTTTGCTTTAAGACTTCCCGTGGAAGTTTGTATTAGACCGTCGCCTAGTCGACGTTAGCCCTTAATTGGCAGTTCCCTTGGAAAAAGTTTATGATCGAGTGTCGTTTCGTAAACATCCTTCTTTTCTCGAACGTCTTCGAGCGCAGAAACCAGTAAAGTGTTCCGCCAAGTATTTCTATTTTCCTAGCTTCATAAAAACACGATTAAAAAATTCGCGACACTTCGGCTTTTATCTTTGTACTAAATAAAAATTTGCACACGAAACGAACACAGCAAATACAGGTCTTTTTGCGTCAATTCACGGACGCAATTATTAATTTTCTTGGAAGTGATCTAAACATAGATCGAAACGTCGAAATTGGAATCTAAATTGCAAAATTGCTTTGAAGTAAAAACTGATCGAACCAGTGCGCCGAGAGCATTAATACATCTTGTATCGCTAAATGAAAATGTTGTGCATCAATTGTAAGCTAAAGGAGTCGAATAAATAGGTTTGCTGTTCTTCAGGTTGAAAATAATACGAAGAATTGATTTTTGTAGGAAATTCTTTCTCGGGGAAGGAAACCTTGTTCCTCCTATAAACCGAGAATTTCATAAACCTTGGTTGCAGGTGATTTAAAACATATAAACCATGAACGACTTTCATGTTGGCAAACGTGTACGAAAAGCAAATAATCCCGCAGAAAAAAGAGCCGTGATAATTGCCCCGTTTCGTTTATTACACTCCGTTGTTTATAGTTCTCGGCCGTGATGTGTAAATTATATTTTCCCGTCGATCTCGACGAAACTTTAATGTCAACCAGCTCAGCAAACGTGCTACTTGCATTAAATGACTGGGGACACTTAATTACCGCGACTAATCTTGGCGGACTCCTAACTTTTACGACGGAAAAACACACGAGAATTTATGGACCGACCCGATATTTGTTTTCCCGTAACATCCTCTTTACGTGTATGTTCTGTCAACCTCGTCTCTGTAATGGCTGAAACTTTTTCCAAACGCTGCGCTGCGTTGCTCGGCGAGTTTGAATTATGCGAGTTACCGTGTGCTTTCATTTGGTCCGTGATTAATATAAACCCTGGAACTTTTGCCGCGATACACGATGTGGACAACGCTTGTTTCAAGTCCGAATCACTTTTAAAGAATTATTCAAACTATTTCTCTTCTCGCATTGCATGCAGAGATGAAAATTGAAAATGTGTGACAGAATCCAGTATTTCAACGCGTAAACATTACAGAAGAAAAATATTCCGTAATGTGAAAATAAAAATCGTTGATCATGTTACTCCATTGTTGCGATACTCCGCGATTGAAATTAAAAGAACATTTATAATTGTTCGCGCGCATGGGGTTCGAAGGTTCATTTGAAAATTTTAATTAAAATATTTTGCGCGGTGTACAGAGTTCGAAGTTCGAAAATTTTGATTGGACTATTTTTTTCCTGGATACCGATTTAACAACCAGTTACGAGAGTTTGACAGTTCGAAACTAGCGGTCGATTGTAAAGCAAACTGTTAGGATAAAAAGGTACCGGTGGAACAGTGTTCGGTCCGCTGTTAATTGAATTCCTATAGTGCCACGGAATTCGGCGAACCGGCGCAGAAAATGTAATCAAGACACTTATGAAAAGACAGGCGGCAACGAGACAATTTTAACCCTAAATAGAGGCCACAACTGCGATCAAACTTTCTGATTAAACCGTTGGTCCGGAATGAATACGATTATACACCGTCGCACGCGTGTACTTCGCGCGAGAGAGATAGGGAGAGTTTAGCTTACCGTAATGCATACACACTCACATTTTCCCGGAGTATTTTAATAATCCCCGCACGTAAGCCATGGAAATCACTTTGAATTTGCGCGATGTTCTAAACTTATTTGCACCGGGGTCACGTGGCATTCGTGAGTGACATTGATTTAGTGACGTTCGCGGAGCAACGAAGAAGGAGAATTGAACGGTTGACTCGCAGTAAAGGGTGGAAGTCACGACCAGAAATGAAAATCGCCGAAAACTGCCAAGACTGGTTCCTCCTCTTAGAGTTTCACGGCTGACAACTTGTCATATTGTATCTAATCAATTACTACACATTTTTATTATTATTGTTAATATTGTTATTATTATATAGGGAGGTCCGTTTAAATAAGGACACCTAAATATCTCTTCAGGTTATGGTGATGCAAAAAATATTTGTTACGTGCATGGTGTTAATTAGGGATTGCAATCCCGCAAAGCGGAATCCCGCAATCCCGCAGAATCCCGCGTCATTTTTTGGTCCCCCATTTCTTAAGGGTGTGGGTCGGATTTTGACCTTGGTCGAGCGCGAGTGTGGTAGTACCTTAACACACCGATAGATACTGTATACGTACACGAGATTGCAAGGGTTCCGTAGATTTCGTTTGCTGTCTCTCTAACGCACATTTGGGGCCCCTACGTAGTCACAATCGCTAGATAAAAGACCCACAATTACGGGATGCTTCCATATATGGCCTACTTTTGCGTTTTCGAGGCGTCATTTGCATTATTCGGCAGCATGTAGCGCAGTTTCACAAATATTGGACGAAGCGACAGTGCTGCCATTGTCGAGACACATACATTTTCTTAAATATCGAGAGATTTAGGGTTCTTATAGACCAAAATGTAGGCATCCCGGAATTCAGGGTCACATACAATGTCAATGAAACCTATATTATGTTAAACTATACGTGTTTAAACACAGCAAACGAAATCTACGAAGTAGATCCCTATACGGGAGATTTTGGTGCAAGTATTAGTTCCATGGCATTTTTAGCTAGGAGCGCTAGCGTTTTTAGTCACTATTTTACCGATATTTTACCAATACAGTGACTGAATCGGTAAAACAGTGACTAAAAACACTAGCGCTCCTAGCTACAAATGCGGAGGGCACCGATACTACGACCAAGGTCAAAATCCGACCCACACCCTTAACCCGGGAGTACGCGCGCGTTGGTCTTTTTGACCGACGATTTCGTATATATTGAAATACGATCCAAGTCTTTGACTTTTGATTTTTTCCGTCGAGCTATTCTCGTTTGAAGGGGGTCTCGACTTGTTTATCTTATGTGGCGATACTTAGTGCAGTCGTGTTGGTTTTAAAACATACTACCGCTACGCGTCGGTCTATTCGACCATAGCGCGCCTACTAACGTCAGTCTGATTTCGTCCATCGAGTTTGACGCATACTGTGTGATAATGATGGCTAATTTCGGATATTTTGAAGACATTGAAGACGAGGTCAGTGATTCGGCAAAAGATTCTGATTATGTTATAGAATCCGATCACAATACTGATTCGGAAATTGATTGTTCAGATATAGAAATATCTGATTCAGAGGTGACATAAGTATAGTTCCAATGAAGAAAACGTAAGTAATTATTCGTTATTTTCAAGATACATTTCTAATCTGAAGAAAACATAAAAATTTAATATGTTTACAAAATCGAAAATTTACAAGTACATTTTGTGAAAAATAGATACAAAATATGTTAAATTATTGGTGTTATGAAAAAATAAAAATCAAGTTATAATTTATTCATTTATTTTAAATTTTATATTATATGGTTACTTAATATTTTATTTAATTTATCTATTTCATATTTTAGTTATTTCGTTACCAGGTGACTATTTATTTTATAATAAAAAATTGTTATTGTTTGTGTAAAACAATTTTGAAACAATTAAAATACAATATTACACATTATTTATACTATATTAGTCATTTTATTCAATTATTTCTCATTATATTAGGATCGGTCGAAATGACCGACGCGCGCCTACTAACGTAAGTGCTAGTGGCGCGCGTACTCCCGGGTGAAATAGGTAATGCTGAATCCCGCAAATTTTGCGTGACTGCGTCCCAACATTTCGCGAATGACGACGCGCACGAAGAACTATTTCGATGGTCTGTCATGAAGATATCGACAAAACTTAAAAAAAAGAGATGATTTCCTTCGAGAGCGATGGCAAAAAGGGGAAATATTTACGTATGGCTTACGAATATTTTTGAACTATTCGACCTTCAGGTGTAGAGGCTGAACGAGCTGTTTCTGCTGCAGGATATCTTTTTGTAATGACTTGAAGACTTAACTAGAAGATACAACAATTAATAGACTTTGCTTTTTACGATCATATTTTCAAAGTTCTACAAATTAAAATTTGTTTTTATAATTTTAACATTTTCCAGATTTTAATCTAATTAAAATTATATTCACAGACAGGTCGATTACTTATAATTCGTTCTAAACAATTTTTATAGTTATTTTTAAGTTCTAACCAACATTTTATTAAAGAAAACAATTTTTCCGATTCACCTCAACAATAAATATACAGGGTGGCCCACATAACTCTGAACAGCTCAATATCTCCGTTACTTTTCGTTGTACAAAAAAACTTTGTAGGACAAAGTTACACTGTTTGAAGGGCCACATATAACAGTGTGAGGGAAAAAAAATTTCAAGGTAATTTTTATGAGATTTCAAGGTTATCGATGTTTTTTTAAATGGAATGAGGTATTTTTTAATACATCAATCGATGCAACTGGACATTCGTTATAAAAAAGTACTAACCTATGTATGTCGAAAAGTTAATAGTTCAGGAGGTATTTCAATTTAAACTAGAGGGCTATTGTTGCTCGCTCGCTACGCTCGCTCGCGAGTAGGGTTGTTTTTGCTCGCTCGCTTCGCGAGCTCGCGGGTAGGACTGCTCTAGCGAGAGGGTTAGTGATACGCATGGCTAGTAGGGCCTACTGATATTAATGTTTTTTATTTGGTGTGTGACTCTCCAAGAGTCACACAAAGAACTTCCCGATTCGTTACTCCTTCGCCAACATCGCTAACATCGTTTTTTTTTGTACTTTCATCGATATTCTCCCAAAATGTATTCTTCTGAGTAGAGATGATAAATTCACTGTTGCATTGGAATAACTTTCGATTATTCCAAGCGGTAACATTAGCATCAGTTAAAAAAAAAAATTTTTTTAAATCTAAAAAAAAATTTTTTTAAATCTAAAAAAAAAATTAAGAAAAAATTTTTTTTTATGTAATTGCATTTGGTACTTTGGTGGAAAATATTCGTCCTCCCTTATAAATTGCATTGTAGAATCAACTCTTTTCGAAAAAAAACTAAAAATCTAAAAAACTACTTGACCAATATGGACCAAAATCTAATCAGCTCTAAGTTACGACGGGGCACATCGATTGCATCATTCATCATCATGATCGCGTTGTTACTTTTTCTGAAAACGTTAACGAAAAATTTGATTACATAGAAACGGCCATACGCACACACACACACACACACACACACACACACACACGAACATTTTGCTGAAAATAGTCTAAAATGACTGCAATGACCATGAAATGTGAAGATCTGCTAAAAAATCGATTTTCGATTTTCGGGGTAATTACAATAACTTCCCTATAAAATCGGGAAGTTAATAACTCTAAAATACCATTACTGTCGTGCTAAGACGTTACACAAGTAAGCAAACTGGTTCTGTCGACCTTTTAAACGTGATCACGTCTATCACACAACGCAATTCTTCACCTTTCATTCAAGCCCTCGAACATTGCAAAACTCCCACTGGAACATGTTCTAAAATCGTCTCGAAGACGTCGTGTCTGATCTGGTTCGGATAGTCGAGGCTTCACTATATCGTGGATTAGGCAAACAATTATAGTTCGAACTGCATCGTGTGAGATATCATTTTAGCTGGAGAAGAGCCGCCCGTGTGCCAGTGGAGGTTTCATAAATAAACAATGAAAAATAAGAAAGTTACGAACAGAATTCTGCGTTGAAAAATAAATTTGAGACACAAACTGATCCGAATTAATCCTAATCGAATTCGTTGGCTAGTGTACATAGTCGCAATTTAGGGGCTGATATTCCTGGACAGCGTAATGTAGTAAACTTTATCGAATTTGCAAGTAAGTAAACGCTAACGTCTTAGTACGACAGTAATGGTATTTTAGAGTTATTTAAATCGAAATATCTCCTGAACTACTAACTTTTTGACATACATAGGTTAGTACCTTTTAATAACGAATGTCCAGCTGCATCGATTGATGTATTAAAAAATACCTCATTCCATTTAAAAAAATATCGATGACCTTGAAATCTTGTTAAAAAAATGACCTTGAAAATTTTTTCCCTCACACCGTTACATGTAGCCCTGCAAACAGTGTAACTTTGTCCTCAGAAGTTTTTTCGTACAACGAAAAGTAACGCAGATATTTAGGTGTTCTGTTTCTGCGGACTCACCCTGTATAAGAGGTACAGAACAACGGGAGGACCGCATAATATGGCAGTTTTTAATATTGAGATCCATACCGTTCCTGTGACACCAGTCGCAGAAACGATCCAGGTCTGCCTGTAATCTGGAAGCATCATCCCGGGACGAGATGATACTGAAGATTTTTAAATTATCTGCGAATAGGAGATACTTACACTATTGAAAAATGGTGGTTAAATTATTAATGAACATTATAAATAGTAGAGGACCCAGGTGGGAGCCTTGAGGTACTCCGGATAGAACATCTACCGGGGATGATTTAAGTATTGAATTATTCTAGGCCGGAAGAAATGTTCAATTTTCGAGCCAACCCCTTGCCGTACCATTTTCTTTGAGGTTACTGTGATTAAAACGTCTTTATCCCCAAAAATGTCGAAGAGAAAAGAAAATTTACATGTTTGTATGGCTACATTTATCTTAATGCTTAAACATTGATTACAAACGAGTCAAATTTTATTTCATCTAAAAGAAGAACGCGAAACATTCATATTCGTCAGACTTTGTTAAAATGTCTGACTCGTTAAAATACGGCAAGAGGTTATAATAGCTCCAGCTCCAGACGCTTCAAAGTTCAAACTAATCAGGCCTTTAAATGAATTTTTCATAAACATCGGTAACATCAACTAATCAGAGGAAAAATCCGAGAATAAAGTATCGCGTATGAGTAAATTCCGTGGAGTAGCCGTCCACCGAGAAGCACGTAACCAGAGGAAAAATTAGTCAGAGCTTGGTTCCGTGAAAAACAGCATGATCTCTCTGGCGTCTTATCTCGGTTGGCTGTAATTCGAGTCAACAGGAGCGTTCTGTCAGAGAGTCGAGCGGCATCGCGCGGAATGAAACGAAGAAAAACATTCTCGGTCGGGGGATGGCGCTAATTACGGGATCGGGGAGTGATACGATCGATGGATCAACGGCGTGGTGGGTTCGTGGGTATCGGCGGCGGATCGTTCGATCAGGATCGATACACCGGGAAGCCGAGATTCCCGGGGCAACGTTTGCCACGTATGTATCCGTGGGAGGCAGTCCGAACGCGGCTCGTAGCCGGTAGAAAAATCGCCCGCGACTTAAACGCATTACTCACGTAACCCACGTTTGGCCCTCGCGCTGGCGGACATTAGTCTGCGCTTAAATGTAGTTAGAAATCGCTCGAAATCACGTTATCCCTTAAATCGTAGAAGGCACCGAGCAATGGAACGGTTAACTGGTGGCAGCTACCATCCCCCGTAACCAGGGGGTATGGGCGGGGGTTGGAAGAAGCGAAACTGCGGCTGCGGGGGGTGGCGAACCACTGTGGGCGGTAGGGGGTTGTTGGGGATGTGGTACGTGGAGAAGAAGGAGATGGTTGGACGAGGAAAATAGGAGCAGAACGACCGTACAGAGGGTAAACGGTTAACGATTAATGGCCGACATTGTTTTTCGTATTTATTTACTTTTTACCATAGCGCGGGGCTACACACGGCCGCGTGACTTCGCCGCTATTCCTCTTCCTTAACGGCAAACTGTTTATGTGGAAAAATTGATGTCGATCTACGGGAGCTTCCGTCGACCGTGTTGCGCCCCTGTAACCCCGGTTGTTTGGCAGTAGTCGACCGGCCCCGTTGTGTTGTTTCGATGTGATGCATCCGGCTCGGACACCTTCCGCAGCTACCGTGCGTCAACGTCCATTCCGATTTTCGCGCGTGCGGCCCGCGCGGACGCCTCTGTTCAATATTAATTATCGATAGTTTGCCACCCCGCAGGCTCCCGCCGACCTTTTTCGTGCTTGGTCACGGCGAGCAGGCGTAAACAGCCGACTGTGCTCGCGCCCCACAGTGGTAAATGTTTCGATTTTAGATGGACAAAATTATTTTTGAATAATTTATATCCTCTTGATACTTGATAATTCCTATTATGACATTTATTTTTTTGTTATAAAGGAATTGAACATAAAAATGATAAAAAACGGATATTTTTCTTATATTTATATATTTCTGACTTATAGAAGGTAAAGTCTGTGAATATAAGGAAATGTCTTTAATATGACAACTCTTTTTAAAAATTATAATTACAGTAACTTTATTACATATAATATTTGTATTACAAACTATAATTAAGCGATCTAATCGGACCGGATTTCTCAATAAGTAGCAGGTTGTAGCAGCTAGTTTTTCTTCGACATTGTTAGGTAATTCATATAGATAAAATATACAAAAATATTGTAGCTTGAGTATGCTTGAGTCAAAATATAATCTCACTTTATTAACTCATTCATAAAAGAAACGCTTTCGATTATAGTTTATTTTATTTACTTCCTCCTTATAGTTTTAAACTAAAACGAGAAAATATAAATTAGTTTAATATGTACTTACTTTTCATTTTTCAATGCACGACACAAAAATTCACCGCAGTTTCGGAACATTCAACTAGTTGTTAATGGATAAAAAATGGAAATAATGAGATATAATGTTAGAATTATTTAGTTCAGTATGTCTAATAATATATTTTCTCAATTAAATATGTTTTTCAATAATTGAGAAAAATTATTTTTGTCCAGCTAGAATTAGACATTTTACCACTGTGCGCCCGTGGCTGTTTGGCAATCGATGAAACACGTCGCCGAAGATCTCCATGCAAATTCACACTTCCGTACTCGTTACGAAGCGTAAATCAATTTGTTGAGAAAAGCGAACCGTCTATTTCGAAAATACTAAACATACTAGTTTTAACGTGAGAGCAGATTGAACATTGTACGACGCTTTTTTCATGAAGTTGCAGGTCATGTTTTATTCGCGTATTCCAAATAATTCTACGGCGCGTGTATCTGAAAAAGACCTGCCAGAACGTACAACTTTTTCGGCCCCAGATTTTCATCAGAACGTCGTCGCAGCGACGCATAGTGGTCTGAAAGCGGCAAAAACCCCATATTTTTAAGTTTCTTAAAAACACAAATTTTTTATATTTTTGACTAGTAGGAGAGTAAATTCGAACATTTCTAGGATGAATCAGTTCAAAATCCAAATTCACTTTCTTGTAGAACGTCTTAAAGTTGGCCATGCTAAACATACCTAGTTTTCAGCATAAATTCAAGCGCATGTTTGAAGAAACCGCATGCGCCTGTAAAAATAGTAATGTGAATAATGTTTTCTTTTCTGGCTTCCTTCAAGTACGAAGACCCGGAATAAATCGCGAAAAATGTTTATTTTTAATTTTTTCGAGTAGTTCTGCAGATAATGCTATTAAACGGGGAAAAGAGCAACGTTAATGAAGTTTGAAAGACGACATCTCTCTTGCGCCA
Source organism: Lasioglossum pauxillum (assembly GCA_933228785.1). Taxonomy (NCBI): domain Eukaryota; kingdom Metazoa; phylum Arthropoda; class Insecta; order Hymenoptera; family Halictidae; genus Lasioglossum; species Lasioglossum pauxillum. The sequence goes on from OW121706.1 coordinate 38,620,270, forward strand.
AACTGCGCCAATGTGCCAATGGAAAAATAACGTTTGTAGATATCTACGTAAACAATAAATGCAAAGTTCAGCTGCGGTAACCTGCGGCTTTGGGTTTTGTATCATGAAATGTCGGAGAACGCGTCAAAGAACGTTCCGCTTTCTGGAACACTTGACGGTCCGTCACACGGTGACGGTAGCTCGCTTTTTGTGGCCAAAACTATTGTAGCGTTATTTCAAGGTTTAATGTTATATTATTATAGGTCGTTGGATTCGTCTTGATACCAGTTAAAATATTATGAAGTAAAAAATATATGTTAATATTTAAAAAATTGAGATGACCTTCATTTTTTATACAAAAAGAGATTTTTCTTTAATTTTTTGTATTAAAGTTTGTAGAAAAGTGAACATTAATCAACTTTCGTTTGAAAAATTTTCGTCAGATCATCGGAAATATTTGAAAAATCGTGTTAACAATTCTCACAATGCATACTATTGAAAACAAGTGTAAAATGTATTATTTATTATTATTTTATTAATTATTTTTTAATTTATTTATTATTTTTCGTGACCAAAATGTAAATAAACCTTACCTGTATACTGTACATAATAAATTTCCATGAAATTATTTCATTTTATTTTAATTGACATGAAATAGTTATTTTATATGGAGAGGAATCATTTTTTATTATCTTTAATTTAAATTGAATTATATTTCATTTCAAATTTATTTTATATTCAATTTAAGTGTAAAATTTATTATTTATTATTAATTCATTACTTATTTTTTAATGTATTTATTATTTTTCGTGGCCAAGAACGGTTACAAACATTTTTTGTCGAGATTTTCCCCGAAATAGAGTTTTCCTAGGGTTTTTGCCGTTTTCTGCCGCTCTCAGACCACTGTGCGACGTTATCAATCCGTTCTATCGACGTTATCAATTTGCTAGCCCGAGGGCAGGATTGATCTTCGTTGCGCGGCGAGCCAGTCGGGATCGATGCCGCAACAACTCGGTAATCTTCCTCTTCATGATGCCACTGTATAATCCGCGTGTATATGGCACTAATTAACATTTATCATCTCCCGGCAAAGCGGCCGCCAAACACCGTCAAGTTCCGGGCACGGTAAATTTGACCGCATCAGCCCCGCGGAATCTATTTCGCGTGTAACGCCGTAGGTTTAGGCAAATAAGTAACAAGTTCCCCACCGCCCCCACGGAGGCGGGTCGCGAAATTTCATTTCCGCGTTGAAAAGTTTCCGGGAGTTTAGAGGAGGGCTTAATTCAATATCATATGCAAGGTTTTAGCATATTCTCAGCCGCTGTAATAACACCGAGTTTTCGCGGCTTTGCCGCCTCGTATTTCAGACATGATCGAGCTTTGTTCTTTGGCATCGCTGCAGCCGCCTCTCGGCCTTCTCGAGTTTCCGTTGCATCAACGCCGACCTCTAACCGGCGCCGAACACCGCCCCTGAATTTTGTATTTACAAGAAACCCCCGCGCGGATTCACGCGCGGCTGCACGCACACTCGAGCACATAAACTAATAAAAAGCCCCGTGCTACCGACGTTTATACCGTGGAAAAAGGAAACCGCCGCGCCGGAGAACGTCGGCGGCGCGAGATAAAGTGCTCGGAGCCGGGATTGACGATTGGCCCCGATATTAAAAATTATAATTAACCGAGCGATAAGTTCCGCGAGAATTATCTCCCGGCCCGTGCTCCAGCTCCGGATTAATATTCGATGAGTAAACAGCGGATGTTCGGATAAATGTGTCCGGTCCGCTCCTCCATTAAGAGGCTGCATTTATCTTTGATCAAATGAAAAGGTACGTGGAACGGTAATGGATAAATCATCGAATTTCTCGAATCATCTCGCATCGCATTTGCCGTTGTGAAAGACAAAAAGGATTTTTAATATTTTATTCGATGTCGTCCGGTCTGCAACGAATAGCACAAACGTTTGTTTATTTGATCGTTGCCTAGCTGGTATCGAGTGCACGGTGACCAAGATAAAAATGGTACTCGCTAATAAAAATGTTCCAGCCGGTTGATTTGCTCGAGCACACCATTAATTAGAAGTTCCCGGGCAAATGTTCGTGCGTTTTCAGAATTGTTATACTTATCTTCGACCAATGTGCCTGCGATACTATCGCGATTCAATAAATTTTTAGGTTATCAAGATTCACCGAAGCGCTTCTCCTATGTTATGTCGTTTCGCGCACGACGCTGAAATTATAGCGTATCCTTCCACACATGCTTAGCTATTAATTCAGTTCATTATCAACAGATGCTGGCGTTGCACTTTTCTTATGGCGTATTGTTAATGGGAATATTCCATGCCGACCGATATTAACTCCAGGGAGACCGGCTCCTTCTCGCTTCTCGAGCTCATCAGATAAACGCAATCAAGAATAGTACTATTTTCGCGTGGAATATTGTGAAAAAATCATTTATTACGACCTGTGTCTTCGAAATCGCTGTTCGAGAATCATTTTAAGAAAGTAAATGAGAGTTAATGGTTCTGTCGCGAAACAAGGTGACGAAGAAAGCGTAGTAGAATCTGTATACAAACCACTTGCCAGTTATCAAAACGCAAAATCAAATTGTATCGCAATTACCTTAAATGGCGGGGGCCGGGATTCGCGAGTCGCTTAAAAATACCGAATGTTAATTAAGCGAGACAAAGCTAATCGCGACGCGCTCCGAAATTTCTTCATACCTACAGCCTTTAGAGCCGGTCGAGCGTAATTAACTTTCTCTGATGAACCCGGTTCGAATGACGCCGCCGGAAGAGTAGGCGCACGCAGTAATGGAGGAAAATCGACGAATAATTGGGAATTTGAAACTGTTATACGTGAAAAACCTGAAATTCCGTGCCCCATTAATTACACTTCGGTGCCAATTATTCAGTATTCTCTCTCTCCACGGCCAGTTTACATTTCTAATAACCTTCCGCGTCTACTCTCCCCGTAACTTCGAACGCTACGCGCTTCATTAAACTTCCATTTTCCGGCGTTCAGCAGCTCCAGTTCCTCCTCGCACGCACTAATTCGCTGACGTTAATAAGTACCTGGCGTCGATATCATGCAATCGCGAGCCGTAATATTCAACTGCGGGAGAGAGGGAGAGAGATTGAGAGACATACAGAGAGGAAGAAGAGAGAATGGAAAAGGAAGAGGACAGAGGCCGGAGATCGATGTCCCGATTAAAAAGCAAGTTATTGGCCGATGCTTAGCTCATCGCATCGCATCAGTGCGCGTCACCGTTGCAATCCCGGTGCATCGTCGCGTCGCAAGGAAAAATGCACGGCCGTTTAGCGAATCTTCGATGCACCCACGATGTCTCGTGATTAATGACGGATACTTCAACCTCGTCGACGTGAGCCTGCAATCGCCTGCATCGTCTCGAATCGCTTTCAGCCGGGACTCGAGACACTGCAATTTCGAAATGTTTAATAATACTTGAACGATTCGACTGGTGGAGCGATCTGAAATCTTTTTTTAATGGCTCTCGTAGGCGGTGAAAATTCATCCTTCTCATATTTTTAGCTACTCGGTTATGATTGCAAAAGTTCGTGACCGATTCGAAGTATTATTAATCAATTACACTGTCCAACAAATTGCAACTTTTTTATTGTATTTCGATTCCCACTATGCGATTCTTATAGTGCTTTTCGCGCTGATTCCGAATCTGTTCTTAATTTTGCTCCTAGACGTACAGTTTTTTAGAAAATTGAGTTTTAAAAAAAGACATATTTTTCAACTTTGAACATATATTGTGATGTTATTGTAAAAGATATTGAATTGTTCTTTACAGCTAAAGATTCTGTAGACTTTCCCGAATGCAGCGATATCCAATATTAATACATTATGATTGTTTAAACATATGTAAACAATGATTAAAGACGGAGAGACACCACTTTTACACCAATTTTTGCGGATATTTTTGAATTTATCTAAAAAAATAAGGGTCCAGCGGAAAATCGAACTATACCACGCGATAGAGCAGACTTTTATCTTGAGGAACCACCCTGTCAAGTTTGCGTGGTCGACGTTTTTTTCGAACCAGAAAGCAAAATATCTTCGCTCGACTTCGACGGCAACTCATGTTAATAGAACAGCTACTACAGGCCGTACTAATGGCGAGCCCCACTGGCGGCAACTCATGTCGGGCGAAGATATTTTGCTTTTTGTTTCGAAAAAACGTCGACATTGTCAACTTTAAAAGGTGGTTTCTCAAGATAAAAGTCTGCTTTATCGCGTGGTATAGTTCGATTTTCATCTGGACCCTTATTTTTTGAGATGAATTCAAAAATATCCTCAAAAATTGGTGCAAAAGTGGTGTCTCTCCAGCTTTAATCATTGTTTAAACATGTTTAAACAATCATAATGTATTAATATTGGATATCGCTGTATTCGGGAAAGTCTACAGAATCTTTTGCTGCAAAGAACAATTCAATATCTTTTATAATAACATCACAATATATGTTCAAAGTTGAAAAATATGTCTTTTTTTCAACTCAATTTTCTCAAAAACTGTACGTCTAGGAGAAAAATTAAGGACAGATTTGAAAAACAGGACAGGTTTTTCAGCGCGAAAAACTCTATAAGAATCGTATAGTGGGAATCGAAATACTTTTTGGCTGTTGGACAGTGTTAAATATGCATAATCATTTTTTTGCGATTGTTGTGCGTCTCGAAAGCTGATGAATCGTTCATCACGTTGCAGTTGGTTGGTTTATAAAAATCAAAATGAAGCCAAAAATGAAAGAACAACGTTAAAAACTTATTCGCCATTTCGAATTGCATCATCTCGTGTCTCTCATAATTGTTTACCGAAGTTTACTGAAGATTATTTCGCCGTACAAGATTCAGGTCGTCAATTGCGTAACGCAGACAGCGAACGTGTTAATTCAAAGTGTCTTGATTCCGATCACTGTCCGTGCAGCGGGGATTGATACCATTATTTGCCGAGACTGATGCGAAGGTGGGACATCACGGTTCCCGAAGCTTCTCTCCCGGTGGCATCGATTTCTCATGGACGTTGGCATAAATTCTCGGGAAAACGGGCCAGCGCGAAGTCGAACTCGCCTCGTCGGGACGCTTACTGCTAATAGTCATAGTTAGAACGGGTAAAAGTTGAAATCGCGGAGCCGACAACTCTACAAATTCCCCTCCTCGTACGGTTCACCAAACATGGAACGTCAAAACAACCTTTGAGCCCCCGGATTCTTCCCGATATGTACCTCGGGACATTTTAATGATCTTCGCTGAACTTTGGACAGCGCCACGGAAATTTTAATTGAGATCTATTTCAATGATAGTGCCAGACGCCCGGCCAATTATTTATACTTACGACTCGAACTTTCTGCAGACGTCCAACTACGATCGTACGATTTTGTTGCCTTTCCTGTTGATTGCGATTCTGACAACCCATTTAGCTTCGTGGAAAAAGGTGTCTGCCGGTATAGTTGAACTTCATCATTACTCGTTCTTTATCGGTAAAAATATTATAGCTAGATAATTACACTGTAACGCAGCGATTACCAACCTGGGAGGCGCCAAAAAATTTGTAATAAAAAATTATAATATTATATGTATAAAAAATACAAAAGGTAGGTAGGCGCGGAAAAAAATGTTTGAAACCGCTGCTCTAACGGATTGTGTCTGCAGCAATCGCTAAAATAGTCGCGGAGTTTCTAATTTGTTCACACATTCATTTTCCGACACATTAAACCTGCCAGCGGCGGGGTAAATCGCGACGCAACTTACCGCCAATAAAATACGCGAAATTTCCGCCTATCAACACGTCAATACTCGAAAATCGAGTGAGCTGGCCGCCGCTGCTCTATTCAGCGTCGCGCGTGTGTATTTTTAATGCGAAGTCGTGAAAAGCGCAATCAATCTTCATTCAAGAGACTGTAAACCGTTGATTGATCAATAAAGTTCGGATTATTAGACACACCGTTATTCCGCGCGTCGATATTTTCCACTTTGCACTTTTCATAACGTGTGCACGTTTTTACGACGCCTGATTACTGTTCATTATAATAAAGCTGAAACTGCGAATGATTCATGTATTACCTTGCTTTACGATTTCGTGTTTGATCTTTTTCGTTTTTCTCGCGAAAGCAAAAAATCCGCTAGTAATGAAATTGTAATTTAATTTTTCAAAGAGTGTACACGAATGAAACAATTGCTGCGTATAATGTAGGTACGGTATTGTTAAATTTTTTACAGTGATGTAATGAAAATATGTTTGTTTGTTACAGGTAAAGCCCAATCAAATTTTATCGCAAGTATGCCGTTAACGACAGTCGGTAACAGGTAATTCAATGAACATTCTACATTTTTATCGTACGTGAGAAAATAAGACATTTTTTAATGACAGCTTTTTTACGAATCTTATTAAACAGAATATAATTTTCTAACCAGCGAGTATTGTTCTTCTCGCAGATTCTCTTCCACGAATTTCGAGCTTTACGAAATTATGAGAACGAGCTAATATTTATCCCACAATATTCAGCACTGCGAATAATTCAAGCAAACCTCAACAATTTCGTATTCCCATTTTTGCGAAAATATTGTTAGAACGCAATACGGGCAGCCGATTCGAGCGTTTATAAATATAAAATGAACCAAACAGGTGGGAAGCATAATTTTGTTCTTCCTCGATGGAAAAAAGCTTCTCCATTTTTTGGCACGCGATCCCATAAAATATCCATTAACAAAATCGATAGCGAATTCTCATGAATTGGTTTGCACGCGTTTTGGTCGGTTTAAGTCCATGAAACGAATCGAAAACAAGAATCTGGAGGTGATCTGTTTCGCTGACTGTACAGTGCATGGAGATCGTTTCGACACGATTGAATGGATGGCTTTGACATTTCTCCTCTCGTCGATCAGCACAATGTTACTGAATCACGTGATCGAATGGAACATCATTGGGTCCATTCAATGCGGAACGGCCGTGATAATGGGTGCGGCGTAATGGCCGCTGGCGTTCCACGTAACTAAATCATCTTGTAGACTCGGATTCGGTTCTTAAGCAAAGACGGAAACGGAACCTGGTAACTGGTAACGTCTCCTGTCTGCCCGTCAGAGATACACTGATCATAGTGAGGGAATTTCGACGAGTTCGTCCTTTCAAGATTATGCCAGAACAATTCGAAATTAGTCGAACGACACGTACAATACTTGCATTGCATTTAACACTGGCATATAGTCGTCTGTAAATCTTCACAGATGAAAAACATTTTTACAGGCCCGCTTTTACCAAACTCGCACAGGTTTGTTAAAAGTGAAGAGACCAAACAATTTTTCTCGCGTGTACAAGAATTAAACGATTTTACATACTTTTATTTGCGTTGCCTTTGGCACTGGCAGGTAAGTCGCCCGTAAAACTTCACTGATGAAAAACTGTTTTACAGATTCATTTTTATCAAACTCGCACACGTTTACTAAAAGTGAAGAAACCAAACAATTTTAATCCGCATTACTACTGTGTGTTACTCGCGTGTACAAGGAATAACAGTGAAACGATTTTACTTCTTTCCGCGAAAACGTACGCGTCTTTTTAACGTTATTTAAACAGTTACGTACATAGAAGATAAAAAACCTGTGCAGCAGCAGCCCCACTTAATTACTTTGCTTCTCAACTCCCGTAGACAAGTGTAAATAAGAACAACGGAAATATTTACGTGTTCCCATTTACGTGGCCGGCCCTGTGTAATGAAGATTAGTAATTCAAATGAGAACATCTAAATGTGAAACTATTCAGGGGGAGTACAACTTTTTATACATACTACGAACGACGACGCTTCGTCTAAACGAAATGGACTAGCACGCGAATGCAGAGAGAATTCGATCGTTTATTAAACAAACTTTGAACAGAAACATCCATTTGTTCGTGTAGTTTGTGTTCTAGCACAAATAGATGAAAATCTGACTTTGTTGATCACTTAATTATACCAGCTCTGAGAGCAGCGAAGGTGCTAGAAACACATAAAGCCGGCAGCGTACAAACATTTTCCATCGATAGCACGTTTCTACGGGTAAACGAAGAAAAACTGGAAGCTCGTTAGAGACGCGAAGGATGCGTTCAAAGTTTCTGGGATCAATCACCGATGTATATTGAATTTTTCCACAGGCTCTCGATGACGCATCGGTTGATTACAATTTATCGATCGGCGGGGATGGAATTACTTAACGTCAGGTTAATGAACACATCATATCATCAACACGGTTGATTGTGGACCGGCAAGTAGTTCCCCGGGACCGGGTAACGCGAGTTTATATCGTTAAATCCAATTATGACGCCATTATGGCTCGTTCGCCGTGGATCCAGCGTCTTCGGAGGACTCGAGGCTCCTCTCGAAATCGTTCCACGACGGTGAATTTCGAACCTGCACCGTCCTTCGTAAATACTTCCTCGATTTAAGAAGATACTGCCGCCCCGTTACGACGAGACATAAAGAAACACCGCCGGTGTCCGGTGAAGTTCCGCTACAAGGAATTCTGGGAAAACGCCGTGGCAGAGAAGTAGGACGCGTCTTTATGGATCGGCGACTTGAATCGGAGGTGTCTGTTTTAAGTTTAACCGGTAACTGAATTAGTACCCTCCTCAGACGATTAAATTTCTAGAAGGTCTCAGCAGTTTCAGGTTTCCAGCATTAAACGTCCACTCGTTTATCATAGATCTCGCGGAAGCCTACAATTTAATCTGCTTCGACACTGTTCTGAAAATTACCACTTTCTTCATTTTTTAATGGATTTTAATAGACAACTGTCTTTCGCGAAATGCCATCAGGCTTTCTTAAAGCGCCTAGATAAATGTGTTCTGACTTATTTGTCTGTAACCCCGCGTGGCGCGAGTTCCCCTAGTCAGGAAATGCTAATGAGGCTAATTTGCTTTCTCGTTCACGTGCGATGTGTTTGTTCCACTTTTATTGACTTTTAAAGAACGAAATGAGGTGGAAGGAACACGGGGGAAGGAGAGGCTTGGAATAGTAGAGGAGCTAGAGCTCAATTCGGCTTTATCCCTCGCATTCTTGGGAAGATCGACACCAGCGCGTGCTTGTGCTGCCATCTAGCAGCTGCGACGCTCACTAATACCAACATGGCGGCGCCCTTACTGTGAAAATCGCTGGACTTCGAACACACGTAAATTTTGGACCAGTGTATTTCTAATACTAAAGCTTGCATTATCGGTATTTTCTCGTAAAAATCTACAGGATCATATAAAAAAATGGACAATTTCTGGTTTCCTCACGTGAAGTTTCACCTATTAAGTCATTGTAAAAACTTCTCGAAAGTTTAGATAGAAAGCGAACAATTACACCGAATTGAAGGGGAAAGGCTAAAAGAAAAAGTCGCGATAACATGCACAGTTTTTCGAGTTTTACACGCCGGCTTGATAAAAATGGGGAGCTAACAGCACAATAGGCCATAGTAATTTCTCGTGCTCCTTCTAATCGCATGGTTGACTGCCGCGCATCACGCATCCAGCGGAAAGCGTAGCCGGGGTCTTTTTTACAATTAACTTTCGATTACACAGGACTAGTGAATTCGCTCGGTTGCCCCGTGTTTTGTCGAGTTTAGCCTGTTTTCCGCGTCGGAGTTTTTCGTGGCCGACAACACGCGACTGGTTTTCCTCTGCGCCGCGCCGGTGTACGATATTACGCGAAGCGATTTTCATAGCTCGAGAGTAAGCTCGTCAACAAGTTACGAATAAAGTAGCCGGCTCTTCAGGACTCGAACTCGCTTCCCAAGCTGCTCGCCGACGAGTATGCGCTACTCTCATTGATTGCAATGAGCGTGTTTATTAGACGCGAGTGATTTCACGTTTGAGTAGCTAGTAACTCAGTTCCCCGCCTGAAGCGAGTTGTTGGCTAATGAAATAATCGTAGAATCGCGTCGACTGTTTCGAACGATACAATTACAACGCCGCCGGATGCCAGAATGGCCGATACTGCAACCAGCATATGAAAACCTTTCTTCATTTCCTCGGGAAAACGCAAGAACAGCAAAACAGATTAAAAAATCTCGAGGATATCTAAAAAATTTAGTAACCAGGTTTTTAAATAAACCATATATTTGTCAGTAACCAGTCCCAGGTTTTTAAATAAAATATACAGGGTGAGTCCGAAGAAACAGAACACCTAAAGATCTCCGTTACTTTTCATTCTACAAAAAAACTTCTTAGGACAAAGTTACACTGTTTGAAGGGCCACATGTAACGGTGTAAGGGAAAAAGTTTTCGAGGTCATTTTTATGAGATTTCAAGGTCATCGATATTTTTTTAAATGGAATGAGGTATTTTTTAATAATCAATCGATGCAGCTGGACATTCGTTATAAAAAAGTACTAACCCATGTATGTCGAAAAGTTAGTAGTTCAGGAGATATTTCTATTTACTTTTAAATTTAAATTCAATTTAAAAATATGAAATGTTTATTTGAAAATGAATTGTGGTGCAAAACCGATTACACGAAAACAATTTGTATTTCTCAAAATAATAATAATATCATCGTTGTTTAAATTTGTTTGGAAAGCTGAAATATTGTATTTAATACTGTGTATTTTGTTTTTTTTTTGTTATTCTATATGCAAACATAAAATAAAAATACATTTTTGTAAAAATATCGTTTATGTGTTCACGTTTGCTTCTCACTGTATATTACAAACATACACTTTAATCACCGAGAACCACTTCCATCAGAGATCTACAGAGCTCGCGACGCATGACGTTTACAATAGGTCACGTTACGTTTGCCTTTCGGCTATAAAAGGGCAGTCTCGGAAAAATGATCAGACCGTTTTCGCTGACTGTCGGTGGTAGTCGCTGGCATAGAGTTTACGGGCACGGCGGAGGATTTATAATCTCATAGGACTTCTGAGGACGTCGGCCTGCGACATTTGGCGACCAATTGCGCGGAGTACGTGCAGTTAAGAGAGTCCCGGGTTGCCATCGACGTGTCATAAATTTGAGATTTGGAAACGTTGGGGGTTCCTCGCACACCCCCGTACCTTTCAAACAGTGCAAGCCTTAGGCATGGTTCAGCGGCAGGGACGTTCCTTCAGACAATTTCAGTTTGTTAGGTTTTGGACAGGGAACAGCTACGACCAGTTTAGAGTAAATATCTAGAGAGGTCCGACTCTCCTGAACAATTAGGTTTGGACTTTCAAGGAACGGTCGACTGTCCAACTCTGACTTCTGTGTAGCTTTGTTGGCTTGTGCAACAGCCAAAAATAATACACATCTACTTTTTCAGTTGTGCAAATCAGGATTTATCCTGTGAAATTGTTCCTGTCTCTTTTTTATGTTCATTTGAAAGCAACTTAAATTCTTAGTGAGATAAATTACGTTGCACAAGAATTTATCCACGGATCAAGAACTCTTCGACGTGCTTGGAGCTTTCCGCAAGCAGTCATGGTATCCTCGAATCATTATAAAACCGGTTCGCACATTAGTCGAATAATATCCCGCGACGAAAGGATGACGTCTCGGTATGGAGGTTCCAAGCGTAATTCGAACAACGATCTTCAGCGTTCTGGAAAACCGCAAGCGGTTGTTCACCGCAGCGTCGCGAAAACGATTCGTGCAGTTTAATGAGACTTCGAAGTTCGAGTCGCTTGCAGGCACCCTTAGGAAACGTTAAGTAAATTTATGGTGGTTATGAAGAGTGACTGAAATACGGCGCCTCGATCGGGCGATGTCGATTACACGGAGAGGTAAACATGAAGCGTCGACTACGTGAACAGCGGAACACACAACAAGATCATTTTCATCGGAGCCAGCGCTCCATCGTTTATAACATCAGCGAGAGACAAATCGTTTCAAAGCTGCCTTCTCACTGGCACAAGCAATTTTTGATTCGTGTTGTTGTTAAAAAAACCCTGTAGTTCACTTTGAAATTGGAAAACATTGTTCAAGTCGAAAAAAGAACTAAAACAATGTCGAGTTAGGAGTGTGAAGGTGGGATCTTCTTTGCGCGTCTGGACGCAGCGTTTTATTATCCATACTCCATTCGTCGTAGCTCTCTGCTGTTCCTCTGGACGCACAAGTTTGCGTTCCTACGATGCGATTTGGTATGTCTTTCCTTTTGTATTTCACTTGCGATGTTTTCTGATACATGACTACATTTTTATTTTATTGCACCGTGTAATTAATCGAAAAATACATTCAGATATGTATAATAACATGACCTTGATCTTCGAAAATTAAAGTTTTACCTTCAGATCAAGAAGATTCTAGAGTAAGGTGAAGTGCCTTACGTCTGGACAGTCCAAAAGTGATACCTAAATCTGGACAATTGAATTTTCATAGTAAAATCAGTAATTAAGAGATTAAATAATTCTATTATATATTCTGAGGCCTTAGCTACAAGTAGGTGTGAATATTATTTCATTGAGACATCAATTGAAATTTAAAAATGAATTCAAAGTTCATCTGAAAACAGTATACAAAATAGTCTATTCACATGCGAATCATGTGCATTTATAGTTCGAACTTTTGTTAGAAAAAAAGATATAATTTAAGCCCTCAGACAAAAAATAATTATCACGCATAATAATATTGATATTTTAAAATAAATTGGCAATCAAACTTGACGTAAATAATAATTATTAATCCAAATATTAGATGTCCAAGATTAGGACTGTTTTCAAATATAAGTACTCCATACTGGGACGCGATGACAGTAGCTGTCCCACTCTAAGCTTATACGCAATGTGCTTACGCCTGAAGCCGGACACGTGTTTGTGAATAAAATCAACGCATTGTTTGCATATTATTTAACTACATGTACGTATAATTAGTCTTCTATTAGCTTGAATAACGTATGTAGAAAATGTATTCCGGTTGTGACGTTAATAATACTATATGTTTACATCTTAAATCTATCAGTATTACTACCTAACCTTAAAAGTTGTATTATGACAAGTTTTATTAAAACAGTAAATGAAAATAAATATATATTTGGTTAAATAATACAATACTATAATCTATGATAAGAATACTACATATTACGCAAAGCATCTTCTATTCGTCATGCGCAACAGCGCCACCAACCAACGTTTTAGGTTATGTTCGCTCGATCAACTCGTAAATTGAATTTGTCCCGATATAGGCTTTACTTCTGTCCAGGTACTAGCTTAGATTGGATTTAATATGTCCAACTATAGGTTTGAATTTTTCTTGTTAATACCATTAAGATATTAACCTAAACAATGATTTTTTTATTTTAAATTACTTTACAAACTCTGAACTGTATGTTAAAACTCTTAAGAAATTGTTTTTGTTTATTTAAAGTGATACAATTTAAAATAGAAAAATTATTAATTATTATTCCTTTTTTATTAATTATTATTATTCCTCAAAAGGATATTGCGATACTGTTTCTTGGCGTAGACGCCGCGCCGCTCTGATGAAGTATAACGAATGTATGAAAGGACCAGAGATAACAAAACGCTGCGTCCAGACGTGCAAAGGAGATCCCACTTTACGGCGGGCAGCAACCAGCGGGAATCGATCGATAAAAGTTTCGCGAATGATTATTGGGTATGGTTTCAGCGCGCTATGGTCGAGGGGCGATCGTTGCGAAACTGGACGAGAACTTTAAGGAAACACAAAGTGTCGAATGTTCTGTTGCGCAACGTAACAGTCCGCGTTATCAGCGAACGTCCCGATCGTCCCGAGGCGCTCGACAGATCAGAAAATTGATTGTGCTCGCTCGTTGCTTCCTAAGAAATTGTTAAATTTCCTTTTATTCGTTGTTCGCGGAGTAGACATTCATTTACGTTTCAATGATGCCGGGGGGCGACCGGCAGTGAATTTAACAGGTTCGCGAAGCGCGAAGCTGCATTCGGAAAATTTATCACGCCGCGCCATTAAGAAGACCCTTCGAGGACAGGCTTTTACTCCGGGAACAGTAGAAATTAAATCTGTTGTAAAACATTCCGGTGACGTCGGAATTTACAGCATCCTTTAATCAAGATGATTCATTAAACAAACGTAATTATCTTCGCCGAGTCTGCTAACGTGAAATATAAGTCGTTTAAATAACCGTCATGCCAACGACTGGCTCTTGTCTTGTCGCTATTGCGTTTGTTAAACGATTATGAAGAAATTCTCGTTTATCTCTTTTATAAAAATCATAAATCGTCGAAGTAATAAAAACTGCTCCCCAACGGTTACCAAAAATCGATGTTTATTGCACCGAGTGTTTCACAGTGATAAAAATAAATTTCGAAACTGTACATAAAATTCTCAGGAATATACATACGTATATGAAATATTTTGGTTTTGAATAAACTTTAAATAGTTCATCAAATAGTGGCTATGCTCTTGAGATTGTATTCGCCTCTGGTTAAACCAGATTCCTCGCGATGAGGAGCATTCGAGATCCGATCAAACATTCCATTCATTACTCTCATCGATATCTTCCTTCGCGAAATGTACTTTTAATGCGTCTCGATATATACGTACACGATCGATCATACGATCTGCCATAATTACGAGGCACGATTATCTGAGAGTTCAGTGGAATTCAATATCTATGTCAAGGAGTGCATATTCATAAAATCGTCGGAGAGTTTTTTTAATATTTTATTGCGCTCCTATCGAATTGAAAATCGTAGACATTCGTTGCGTACTATATATTAGGTCGTTCGGAAAGTCATTACGTTTTCTCAAGGGAAAATGGAAGCCGACTTTCTACCATTTAGTAAATTTTTTTAGATTAAATATCTATTTATTTATATCTATATATATTTCCGTATATTATTTATTTCCATTGAACTTGTGCAATCATTATATCTACCATGGACACATTCGCTTCTACCGGTTCTTAACCTCGCAATAAAAAATATAAAAATGTGGAAGAAAATTTTTATCGCGCGACGCTCTACTTTCGAAAATAAATTTTTATGCTCGACCATTTCGGAGGTAAATCGATGTCGTGTGAAACATTTTATTCCATAGTTTCGACTCGCCTGTGCGTGTTGAATAATTTAGTTGTACCACTTGTTCCGAGACACCTCGTGTAGCCGATCATAACCAGACTGTTCAAGCGCACGCAAGTAGCACAGAGGTGCAATGGTCAGGCACATTAGGTTGGCTCGCGTTGCCACTAATATGTGTCCGGTGTAATTGCAAGTTCAATTGCACGCGTTCCACGGGAAATGGTTTTCAGATTTTATGTTTCGTTGCGACGAAATCCGTAAAAGTTAACAAACCCTCAGTATTAGTATAATAACTTGGACGATCGTTGGCGATCATTCTGCAGAATAAAATAGGCCAATCGCAGGTAACAAATGATAAATCGAAATTGATAAAATGATAAATCGTAAAATTTTTCGAATGTGTTCATTTCTGTCGTAAGTGCATAATAGCAGCTCGGATAATGACGTTGTAACGCATAGTATAAAACATTGAATTGACATTACGCCGCACATTCGAGCCGTAGTTAAAATTCGAAAAGTTATGTGATAATGGTCACTGAGGATGTCGTTTCGCAGTGATCACGGCTTATGATAATACAGGTTCGCGTGCCGGGAGGCGTTTAATGGTACATCGAAACCGGAGCACGTGCTTAATTGCTCTTCGTCCGTCGCGTCGCGTCGTTTCAACCGTAGAACGGTAGATACGTTGGTTCTTCCCTGGGTAGAATGCCATATCACGAAAAATGTCAGTTCTCTGTGGAATATCTCGGGTGGCAGCAGGATTATTTATATATTATCTGCAATGAATGAAACCTAAGGTCATTCCAAATTATTCAAGGTCAACTGCGATGGTAAATATTGTCGTTTGACTAACTCTAGAGCGAGAGAGAGAGAGAGAGAGAGAGAGAGAGAGAGAGAGATGCATACAGGGAGGTCCGTTTAAGTACGGACACCTATATATCTCGGTTATTATTAGTCGTACAAGAAATCTCTACAGAATAAAGTTGTACTGTTTCAAGGGGCGAATTTGATGATGGTCAAAATTTTTTCTCAAGGTCATTTTTTTCAAGATTTCAAGGTCATCGATATTTTTTTTAAATGGAATGAGGTATTTTTTAATACATCAATCGATGCAGCTGGACATTCGTTATAAAAAAGTACTAACCCATGTATGTCGAAAAGTTAGTAGTTCAAGAGATATTTCAATTGAAATAACTCTAAAATACCATTACTGTCGTACTAAGACGTTAGCGTTTACTTTCTAGTAAATTGAAGAGTTGAAATTGAAATTGAAACATTGACGTTGAAAATGAAATTGTAGATTTGAAATTGACGTTGAAATTGAAAAATTGAAATTGAAGAGTTGAAATTGAAATTGAAGTTGAAATTGAAAAATTGACGTTAAAAATTGAGAAGTTGAAATTAACGAAGTGAAATTGAAAAATTGAAGTTGAAATGGAAGAGTAGAAATGCGAGAGCTAAAATTGAAGTTGAAATGGAAAAATTGAAGTTGAAAATGAACTTGAAGAGTTGATATTGAAATAGGAGTTGAAATAAAAATTTGATGTTGAAATTAACGAATTGAAATTAAAGAATTGAAGTTGAAATTGAAAAATTGAAATTGAAGAGTTGAAATTGAAAAATTGAAATTGAAAATGAAGTTGAAGAGTTGATATTGAAATAGGAGTTGAAATAAAAATTTGATGTTGAAATTGAAGAGTTGAAATTAACAAATTGAAATTGAAGAATTGAAGTTGAAAATGAAAAATTAACCTTGAAATTGGAAAATTGAAATTGAAGAGTTGAAATTGAAATTGAAGTTGAAATTGAAGTTGATATTAACAAAATGGAATTGAAAAATTGAAGTTGAAATGGACGAGTAGAAATTCAAGTTGAAATGGAAGAATAGAAATTGAAGTTGAAATTGAAAAATTAAAGTTGAAAATGAAGTTGTAGAGTTGATATTTAAATTGAAGTTGAAATTGAAAAATTGAAGTTGAAAATGAAGTTGAAGAGTTGATATTGAAATAGGAGTTGAAATAAAAATTTGATGTTGAAATTGAAGAGTTGAAATTAACGAATTGAAATTAAAGAATTGAAGTTGATATTGAAAAATTGACGTTGAAATTGAAAAATTGAAGTTGAAAATGAAGTTGAAGAGTTGATATTGAAATAGGAGTTGAAATAAAAATTTGATGTTGAAATTGAAGAGTTGAAATTAACGAATTGAAATTGAAGAATTCAAGTTGAAAATGAAAAATTAACCTTGAAATTGGAAAATTGAAATTGAAGAGTTGAAATTGAAATTGAAGTTGAAGGGTTGATATTGAAATTGAAGTTGAAGAGTTGATATTGAAATTGAAAAATTGACATTGAAATTGAAATTGATGTTAGCGTTCACTTACTTGTATCACGTCTTAGTACGACAGTAATGGTATTTTAGAGTTATTTAAATTGAAATATCTCTTTATAACGAATGTCCAGCTGCATCGATTGATGTATTAAACCTCATTTCATTTAAAAAAAATATCAATGACCTTGAAATCTTGTAAAAAAATGACCTTGAGAACAAATTTTTTCCACCATCAAATTCGCCCCTCGAAACAGTACAACTTTATTCTGTGGAGATTTTTTGTACGACTAATAATAAACGAGATATATAGTTGTTCGTACTTAAACGGACCTCCCTGTATAGTTGCAAATAAGAGTGGGAGAAGAGCCTAAGCTCCTGGAAGCAGTGAGAAATGTACTCTAAGCTGCAGGAAAGAGGAGAGTGGTTCCTAAGCTGTATCACGAAACAGATGTTGCTCTAATTCTAATTAGTATTCACGTACTTGAATATCTAACACCAGACTTAGCAAGTCAGAACGACAATTTTTATTATTCGCCAAATTATAGAATAAATTTTTCAATTCGTGCATTTGAAAGAGGCTGCGTGGAAGGACAATAAACGAGATTGCACAGGCAATCATTAGGAAAGATTTATCCGAAGATTGCAAGCGCGCAATTCCGGCGAAATAATAGATCCAGTAGCAGATAGATATGATTAAGCAACTCGTGAATGCTGTTCCACCGTCGGCTTTTTCTTCCGTTCTACTTCCAGCCGGAAGAGAGCTACTGCAACCCGGTTTCCCAGAATCTCCGGGTGTATACGATGCATAATAGTCTGTTTTAAAAATCGCGCAATTTTCCGTGTAATTGCGGGGGATCGCGGGAGCCCGGGGAGAAGTGATTTTTCTCTTCGGCGAGAACGGTAAATGAGAAACCGAGGTTCGAAGTCTTCGGATGCTGCGCAGGTATTACGCGGCGCATTTGGTTTTGACGGTTTGCTTGTTCTCGTAAAAATGTTCCCGGGGAAGTGAAGCAGAATGTGGCGCACAACGGCGACGTAATACCTCGGACTTACCGCATAATGGAAAGGCGTTTTTGAAATGTATAACGGAGTTGCCGGAACGATAATGGAAATCGCACGACGTGACGCGATTTTCGGATAATGAGTGCCGGATTAATCACCGGGGGAAAGCCTTCCTTTCCAAAATTCTTATCCCTTCAATTTCGTATCTTCCCGGCACGTCCGAACAGCTCTACTCGTTTCATTAAGACTGCGGATCTTCGTGTGCCACGGAAAATTCGTTCGCAAGAAACTGAATTTTTGTTCTTCAGTCTAACTCTACAAAAATTTCCTACCTGAATTGCAGATATTTTTAAATTCTTCTAATGTTTTTACTGTTTTAAATCAAACCTACTCATTCCTGTCATAAACGCATAAAATCCGCGGTCTATTCGCAACGATTGAATTTAATGTCGGTTCTAGCAGCGTTATCTATTTTAAAATTAGAGCAGAATATTACGAAGCGAAAGCACACAATGTGCCCATGGCTATCTGATTGCTGAAAAAGATGGAACGTTCATCCAGGACAACAACTGATCGCGATTAAAATCTGATACCTGACTTGGCAGCTCCAACGTGAAACTTCGGAAAGTTCATAAAACGAAAACTGTTACTGGCACGAGCTTTTAAAAGATAGTGTCCGTACATTCGATCATCGTCAATTTTTGTAATTTACGGATGGATGGTCATTGTTCTGGGTGCTGGGTACCGTGAACGATGACGTCGCGCGGCAATATTCACAAAAAAACAAGCTAGACGTAGTTTCAATTTAAAGAAGACATTTTTAAAACCGACAACAACAGGATATCAGCAGTAATTTTACATTTTTTTTTTTGCTTTCGATAACACTGTCCAACAAATTTCAATTTTTTTTATGTTCCCTAATTACTGATGGGTCCTTCTTATAGAGTATTTTGCGCTGATTTCGAATCTGTTTTTAATTTTTTTTTAGTTTTTGAGGAACATGGCTTTGATAAAAAAACATATTTTTCAACTTTAAACAAATATTGTGATGTTATTATAAAAGATATTGAATTGTTCTTTGCAACAAAAGATTCTGTAGTCTTTCCCGAATACAGCGATATTCAATATTAATACATTATGAATGTTTAAACATGTTTAAAAAATCATTAAAGACGGAGAGACACCACTTTTGCACCAATTTTGGAGGATATTTTTGAATTTATCTAAAAAAATAAGGGTCCAGCGGAAAATCGAACTATACCGCGCGGTAGAGCAGACTTTTATCTTGAAAAGCAACCCTGTCAAGTTTGGATCGTCGACGTTTTTTTCAAACCAGAAAGCAAAATATCTTGAAATAAATATTTTGAATGACGAGATGCGGCGTGGCGAACGGCCGTACTAATGGCGAGCCCCATTGGTGGCAACTCATGTCGGGAGAAGATATTTTACTTTTTGGTTCGAAACAACGTCGATATTGCAAACTTTAAAGAGTGGTTTCTCAAGATAAAAGTCTGCTCTACCGCGTGGTATAGTTCGATTTTCCGCTGGACCCTTATTTTTTGAGATAAATTGAAAAATATACTCAAAAATTGGTGCAAAAGTGGTGTCTCTCCGTCTTTAATGATTTTTTAAACATGTTTAAACAATCATAATGTATTAATATTGGATATCGCCGTATTCGGGAAAGTCTACAGTATCTTTTGCTATAAAGAACAATTTAATATCTTTTATAACAACACCACAATATTTGTTTAAAATTGAAAAATATGTTTTTTTTTTCAAAGTCATGTTTCTCAAAAACTGTGCGTACAGGAAAAAAATTAAGAACAGATTTGGAATCAGCGCAAAAAACTCTATAAGAAGGACCCAACAGTAATTAGAGAACAAATTTGTTGTTGGACAGTGTAATCGAATAAAATGAAAAACTTCGTAACAGAATTTCCAAGCACGACGTGAAACGTTCTTCAGACTAGGAAGACTAAGGGTTACTTATTAAAACGACTGGAATGAATATATAATCGGCACATGGCACGTACGTAACGCTCCTTCATCTGATACCGTCCTTTTACACTCACGTGCATCCCTAAAACTCGTAATCCACGTGTCTGCGTGGCGGTGTCACGAGACAAGAAGAATGGGCTAGTTACGTAAATGGTAGGAGCGACCTCTATTCAAACGACTCCGTAAATTGGAACTCCGTTTTAAAATAATGGAATACCGCGCGGCTTGAAGGAACGGAAAAATGTCGGCGATAGGCGCGTTTCAACGCGACAGCTATGCGCGAATTAATATCGCCCGTGCCAACGACTTCGTTCGAACGCGAAACCCTAATAATTCGTTTGATGTTCTCCTTCGTTGAACTATTTGATATGTTATCGATTGCACTAATTACTTGAGACCCCGTGTGGAGAGGAATACACAAACGGTGTTCGCGTAACGCATTAAGGAGTATTTCCAACATACATGTACGGTATCGCGGAAGCTACACGCACGTTGCTATGCGAGCTATTAGGTTGGAGGGAAAGTTCTATCGTATTTTAAATGAGCAGGCAATTTCGCTTGTATATCAAAAACACGTGTTGCTAGTGAGTCACTGAATAATATTGAACATATATTTTTATTAATTGATTCAAATGTTCCCTTTAATACATATATCGCATTCTATAAGCAAAGAGACTGCATCTTTTGCAACCTGCGTTCAAACTGTACAATATTCTCTAACACAATGTATTAAAAATTACGTCATACTGTATAGACACCACTTAGAAGTCTGGATACGCTTAAATTAGCAAAAGTTGTATCAATTTTGTAAAACTTGACGGAAATGAGCTGCACTTTTCATCAATGGATAATTGCACTTGTTCGAAACGTGTGAAATTTGTTTTCTTGATCGAAACTCTAGGTCTAGCAGCAGAATGGTCATAATCTTAGAAAAGAGATGAAGATCGCGCGAATTCACGGTCGCCGATATAGCTGTTCAAAAGTCCCAAAATAGAAATTCCACTTTGCGCACGAACGTCTGTGTAACGTTTAATTATATGTTTGAGAGCTCGAAGCATAACAAATATTTGAATAAAGGGGCCTTGAGCTGGTTTTAAGTAAACAATGAAGCACTTGCTAATCCTCCCGGTCTGTATCAGAGTATTAGTGAAATCATTACTTTTAGTAGTGTTCTCTTAAACGTATTGTAATAAATTCTTTCTCACGAGCTATGAGTACATAAAGGAACGTTAGTATTATATTATCATCCATTATTTTATTTAGTGGAGTAATTTCTTTGATAATTACAGTCCTTTTCAAACTTTAGAAATGTGTAACTTGCTTCAAACCTAACCTAACCTCAAAAACATGGTTGCTCATCCTTTGTGGATTATTTCGTTATTAGATTTAACCAGTTTCATATCCACATACGTCCATAATGAAGAATTTTTCCATTTCTATGTCAAAGAACGTGACTGTAATGTGATGTCTGGTTTTTCCCTTTTTATAATTATATTTTCTTTTATAATAATAAAGTTATTAAATTTTTATTGTTAAATAAAGTTATGGGGTGGGGGGAGGGGTGAGAAACCATATTTGTTCTGTCGCGTAAACAGTGTCTCGATCGCGCTGGTTTTCTGAATTTTGAACAGCTAGATCGGCGATCGGCCGCACTGTGCGTCGTCTCGGCGGTTTCTTCGCGAAGTAGTCGGGTTGGTTCGGATCGCAAACTGGTCATTAAGGATCGAATGGATTCGGAATACATCTTGCCGGGATAATGGTAGGCAAAGTGCGGGCCGCGGTGAACGTGAAGCGGCCCGGTGTGGGTCGATGATTAATTTAATTTTCAAAGGATGAAATTACGGACAAGCCGGTTGCCCTCGAGATATGAGTAACCGGTATTAAATCCCAGCGGTGGTGTACCTCGGGTGGACGGTGTCACGGCATGTGGAACGTCTGGTAGCATGTAGTCTAATTACGTCAATACCGAATTTCCCTCTGAACAGACAGTGTACTGTACATTCCAGTTCCTCTGAAGCTTGCCTCTATTATCAGAGTTCCTTGTCAGCAGCCAGCACGTCCGATCCGTCTCCAATTGCGCGACCAAAGCTTGAATAAGCTGACCACAGAATCGGATTCGAGCGAACGAGCTGCACTCCCGTGCTTCAAATTATGCACACCCCTCTGGCCGTGTATCGACGGCGTGCATGTTGCAAGACACCTGAAGATGGATCCTGCACGCGGACAGATCACCGCTAAGCCGTCGAAAGGCCGGGAAACCGTTCAACGGATTCGGCACGGATGGCTTCTCGTATACTTGATGGTTAAACGATCGCCCATGCCGATCCCAAACACGCTAACCTAGCTTCTTCAATCTGTTTACCAAACTCACGGTTTCGTGTCTAGTCGCTATTTTTGCGATTTCTACTAATTCCAATTAAGCAGAAAACCATAACAATTTGTACTTAACCTACCAAGCTCTAAAAGAAAAATAGCAAGATTAAATTTCGTTGAACTTTGCGCGGTTCGTATTATAACACCTCCGCTATTAAATGTATTCATTTAATCATTTACCTTTATATTCACCTTTATAATTTCAATAATTGTGAAATAAAAAATCTGGAGCCGGTTATGCGACCGGTGGTGGTAGGCTTAGTGTTAATTTTAATTTTTGGTTAGATTTTCTGAAAGAAAAACAGACCGACTCACCCGAGTTTACCTGCATAGCGTTTCACCTCGGAGCGTGACGGATCAGACTCGTTCACTGGCCAGCAATTATGTACGCGATGCGCCTAAAGAAGTTTTTACTTCAAAGACAGAGTATACTTTTTCCACTGTGAAGGCATAACGCGATTATTTACCATCGTGATAGCAATTGGTACTACCAATCTGTCTAATGAAATAACAAATGTATCGAAGGATCGTACGTACGATTTGTAAAGATTTCGTGTGAAATAAGGGTCGGTCAATTTGTAGGCAATCAACTAATAGGTAGCGGGAGCAATTCGCGTAATGTAATTGAGGATCTTGGAAAAAGAAATACATAAGTGGCTTTGGAACGCCGTTACTAAGATTGCTTTTTCAGTTTCCCCTTTTTGTCTTCTTTGTCACGGCGGAAATGTTACTTCGCCGTCGCGGCGACGACAGAGGTGACATTTTTATCTCAATAATGGCTAAGAAAACGCGTCTCGCGAAAGCAAACAGAGGAAACATAAATAAATATACACAGCGGAAGAATGAAACATTTCACACTTTTATTGCGAGCTGGTCACTCGTTAAAACAATCCCCGAAGTAGTACAAAAATATGCAAATCCGCGATGGAAGTTTTGTTTGAGTCTCGCTAGCCCTGCATTAACTCAATATTTCGCGACTCAATATTTATGTTGCAAACTCATTTAAAACGAGTATTACAATATTTAATCGGAACAGAATTTTCTACAAGTAATTACCTCCGTTGAGCCCACTGCTGTTGTTCCTTTTCGCGAAGTCTTTAAGGCTCACTGCAAACGCATCATTACGCTTTTTAGTGTTTAATCTTCGTCAAATCTCGCAGCCTAATATCTTTTCAATGATATTCTAGAAATGACTTTAATATTCAAATCCCAGAACGT
Organism: Lasioglossum pauxillum; assembly: GCA_933228785.1. Classification (NCBI taxonomy): domain Eukaryota; kingdom Metazoa; phylum Arthropoda; class Insecta; order Hymenoptera; family Halictidae; genus Lasioglossum; species Lasioglossum pauxillum. The sequence goes on from OW121706.1 coordinate 38,644,138, forward strand.
GTAATCTTGAAAAAACCGTGATTGCAGCCGCTCGAATGGTTTCTGCTGCCTATGGTCAAAGAACTGTGACTGATAGCCTATTCGCCTGACAAGGCTCCATCTGATTACCATTCATTTAGGTCACTACATCATCTAACAGACATAAGACGTTCTAGATCAGCTTGCAATGCCTAAAAATGCATCGAAGAATTTATTTCTGCCACACTGTATTTTTCTCATAAGTGGACTAGATTTTGTGAGTACGATACCTGAACAAACAGTGCGAAATTAGACCGTGCCCACAGCTTTCTCGTTGGAGACACGCTGCGAAAGAAGAATGACGAAAGTTCCCGGTGACATATACAGAAATGCTCGATTGCCAGCAACTGGCCAATATCAGGCCGGTCGAGATTTGGAAGTTCGGCGAAATTCTAAAGATAGAGCGCGCTTAATAAGTGACACGTCTGGCCGAGATATTGCCCGTGGTACAGGCACGAAGCTTTTGAAACGGGCCGTGACAAATTACGAATGAAAACGTGCGCGGCATGCCCCCGAAAGTTGCTCGAAGACTTTTGGCTAAGTGGATCCACGCTGTGGCAACCGGAGAAGAATACCGCGGGGATGTTCTCGAGATTATACTTCCCCAGGGGAGAAGGACTGCAAGTAACGCGAGAAAGTACGGCACAACAAGCTTCATAACGTCGCGCACGCAGCTGCGGGGAAGAATTCGTTCGTACCGCGTAAATACCGGCAAACGAAATCCGAGCTTCCGTCGAAAAAACTAATCTGTCAGACTTATCACACGGATACCTGAAAGTTCCAAAGCGAGCACGTCGACACCCGTCTGGCTCCCATTGCTCAACACGCGCCCCGGAAATCTTATTGTTTGATACGTTTCGGCTCGTCGCTTTGCCCCGTGATTGCAGCTTTTAAGTGGGCGCCGGAGCGACAGGTTTTAGATTTCGAGCGACAAGTTAATTCAATTATTTGTATTTAATGAGGAATTATTCACACCGATAACGAGTTAGAGTCGAAATGGACATTTCCAATAGACTCAAACAGAGTCGTGAATGCGACAGAATTTTTAGGGAACCCAACTGAAGAAGCAGTAATACAGTGCCCAAATATTAACGTAGCAAAACAATCTATAATTTAATATCAATTTTTAGGGAATTCAACTGAAGAAGCAGTAATACAATGTCCAAATATTAACGTAGGAAAACATTCTATAATTTAAGATCAATTTTTATGGAATCAGTCTGAAGAAGCAGTAATACAGTGTCCAAATATTAACGTAGCAAAACATTCAATAATTTGACATCAATTTTTAGGGAATTTAACTGAAGAACTAGTAATACAGTGTCGAAATATTAACGTAGGAAAATATTCTATAATTTAACATCAATTTTTAGGGAATTTAACTGAAGAACTAGTAATACAGTGTCGAAATATTAACGTAGGAAAATATTCTATAATTTAACATCAATTTTTCTGGAATCAACTGAAGAAGCAGTAAAACAGTGTCAAAAAATTATCGTAGCGAAACATTCTATAATTTGACATTAATTTTCAGGGAATCCAACTGAAGAAGCAGCAATACAGTGTCTAAATATTAACGCAGGAAAACATTCTATAATTTAACATCAATTTTTATGAAATCCAACTGAAGAAGCAGTAAAGCAGTTAGAAAATATTAATGTAGCGAAACATTCTATAATTTGACATCAATTTTTAGGGAATCCAACTGAAGAAGCAGTAATACAGTGTCCAAATATTAACGTAGGAAAACATTCTATAATTGAAGATCAATTTTTATGGAATCAGTCTGAAGAAGCAGTAAAACAGTGTCAAAAAATTATCGTAGCAAAACATTGTATAATTTAATATCAATTTTTAGGGAATCCAACTGAAGAAACAGTAATACAGTGTCCAAATATTAACGTAGCAAAACATTCTATAATTTAACATCAATTTTTATGGAATCAACTGAAGAAGCAGTTTAACTGTGTCAAAATATTAACGTAGCAAAACATGCTATAGTTTGACATAAATTTTTAGGGAATCTAACCGAAGAAGCAGTAAAGCAGTTAGAAAATATTAATGTAGCGATACATTCTATGATTTGACATCAATTTTTAGGGAATCCAACTGAAGAAGCAGTAACACAGTGTCCAAATATTGACGTAGCAAAACGTTCTATAATTTAAGATCAATTTTTAAGGAATCAATCTGAAGAAGCAGTAAAACAGTGTCAAAAAATTAACGTAGCGAAACATTCAATAACACTGTCCAACACCAAATTTGTTCCCAGATTACTATTCGGTCCTTCTTATAGAGTTTTTTGCGCTGATTCCGAATCTGTTTTTAATTTTTTCCCTATACGCACAGTTTTTGAGAAATTTGAGTTTGAAAAAATGACCTATTTTTCAACTTTGAACAAATATTGTGATGTTATTATAAAAGATATTGAATTGTTCTTTGCAGCAAAAAATTCTGTGGACTTTCCCGAATACAGTGATATCCAATATTAATACACTATGATTGTTTAAACATGTTTAAACAATGATTAAAGACGGAGAGTCACCATTTTTGCACCAATTTTTGAAGATATTTTTAAATCTATCTCAAAAAATAAGGGTCCAGCGGAAAATCGAACTATACCACGCGGTAGAGCAGACTTTTATCTTGAAAAACCCCCCTTTGAAGTTTTCGACATCGACGTTTTTACCGAACTAGAAAGCAAAATATCTTCGCCCGACATGATTTGCCGCCAGTGGCGCTCACCACTACAACGGTCGTTCGCCGCTCCGTATCCCGTCGCTGCGCCATATCTCGTCCAGAGCGCCACTGGCGGCAACGAATGTCGGGCGAAGATATTTTGCTTTCTGGTTCGGTAAAAACGTCGATGTCGAAAACTTCAAAGGGGGGTTTTTCAAGATAAAAGTCTGCTCTATCGCGTGGTATAGTTCGATTTTCCGCTGGACCCTTATTTTTTGAGATAAATTTAAAAATATCTTCAAAAATTGGTGCAAAAATGGTGTCTCTCCGTCTTTAATCATTGTTTAAACATGTTTAAACAATCATAGTGTATTAATATTGGATATCACTGTATTCGGGAAAGTCCACAGAATCTTTTGCTGCAAAGAACAATTCAATATCTTTTATAATAACATCACAATATTTGTTTAAAGTTAAAAAATATGTTTTTTTTTCAAAGCCATGTTCCTCAAAAACTGTGCGTATAGGAAAAAAATTAAAAACAGATTCGGAATCAGCGCAAAAAACTCTATAAGAAGGACCCAATAGTAATCTGGGAACATAAAAAAAGTTGAAATTTGTTGGACAGTGTAATTTGACATCAATTTTTAGGGAATTTAACTGAAGAACTAGTAATACAGTGTCGAAATATTAACGTAGGAAAATATTCTATAATTTAACATCAATTTTTCTGGAATCAACTGAAGAAGCAGTAAAACAGTGTCAAAAAATTATTGTAGCGAAACATTCTATAATTTGACATTAATTTTCAGGGAATCCAACTGAAGAAGCAGCAATACAGTGTCTAAATATTAACGCAGGAAAACATTCTATAATTTAACATCAATTTTTATGAAATCCAACTGAAGAAGCAGTAAAGCAGTTAGAAAATATTAATGTAGCGAAACATTCTATAATTTGACATCAATTTTTAGGGAATCCAACTGAAGAAGCAGTAATACAGTGTCCAAATATTAACGTAGCAAAACATGCTATAGTTTGACATAAATTTTTAGGGAATCTAACCGAAGAAGCAGTAAAACAGTGTCAAAATATTAACGTAGCAAAACATTCTATAATTTCGTTAGGAGCCAACCGCAGCCGGAAGCTAAGAAAGTAAAAATGTTTGTCGCCAAGAATTTTATGAGCTTGAAGCAAATAAAACGAAAGGGGCTAAAAGAATTTGGCATGTTCGGCTTTATTCCTTTCGGAAGCACAACATGGCCGAAACTTTTGAGCCGCGGTATAGCGGAAAAGTCCGCAGCGCAGTCATAAAATACAAAGATGTAGACCTGGCGAGGTCCATACGACGCCGAAGGTTTAAGAATTATTTTTTGCCCGGCGCGAACTGAAAATTGTAGGCAATGTCGAATTATTTCCGACATAAAACAGTGCGAGACAGACAGGGAGAGAGAGAGCGAGATGGTTGGGTTCTATACGAGGATGGTTTACGGCGGATAAAACTGTTTGTCACGAACGACATAACTCCGTCGTTCCGTATCGACGATGTAACGTCGTACGCGGGCCGCATCGATTTTCTAAATCCGTTTTATTATCTTTGGCGAGATGTACATGTACAGATCGATCGTGTTTCGTCGTAACAAAAGGGAATGCGTCTAGGTGCTCCAAATCTTTCACGACACTCCCCGGAGGTAGTACAAGAACCACATTCTTCGGCGCAGTGCTTCTCAACCTTTGTAATTTCGCCGGTGTCCCGGTTATGCTCGGCCCCGAATTTCCAGCGAGCCTGACTGATTAAAAACTATTAATTCCGGAACGCGAGAGATATGAGTGCTGGAATCCGGGTTGGCCGAGTGCTGTAGGCGAATTTGGGAATTGAGTGCGTCTTCGGGCACACGGTGACTCGCTTCGCAACATAATACAGTGACACACAGTAATACCACTGCCGGCGAAAATTATTCGATGAAGAGTCATCATTATCATTAGACGCGGATCTTTATGCAAAATAAAAATGTCATCCCTTAATTAAATCCGTTCTTGAATTTTTCTAATCTATTACTGTTTTATATTTCACCCAACTTATTTCTTCATGAATGCATAAAAATCCGCAGTCTAATTACCATCATCCGTATTATCGATGTGAAAAATATTTTCATTTGTAATTATCATTGTAACCCATCATAAAATGTAATGTTTCATTGTTTGATATCAAACAAGATTTCACATATTGTTATCCATTGAAAATACAAGAGAGTCGAATTGAATTATATTCTATTGTGTCGATATGAATATATTATATTGTCTTAAGATATTAGCACGTCGAAACGGAAGGATAATGGGTAATCAAGCTTTGTAATAACGCTTTGTATTCTAAATTGGATACACGTATAAAAGACCGTCCATCGATCTGGATTTCCACAATGTTGAATAATAATGAGCTATTTAGTAATTCCTGTCATTGTGTCAGTTTCCCAACAGCCGGAACATTGGATCGAAAACTGAGTGGTCTTGTTCGCGTCAACTGCATGATCAAGGAGGATTCAGCAGGAGAGCCAGGACACGCTTTAACGTGACCCATTAGGTCCCCCTCTAATTTATGGCTCTGTGTTGAATGAAACTATTTCATACTACCATTCGTTGCTGTTTCAAGATAAACAAACCCAATGAACAGGCTTATAAATATTGACCGAACGTATCGATGGAATATAAATATTTTTATCGTTCTTATCATTCATTATTTCATTCAGCACGATATATTTAAAACGATACAAAATGCACATAAATATTTACATACGTACAAATATGTTAATGTTAAAACGAGTTGTTCAATTATGAACGAGAAAGTTCAATGTATCTGAATTGGATTTTATTCATTCTTTAATTATTCTTGCAATTAATCATTCACGAAATATTTACCCAAGCATGCTGTGTGTTTCTCGGATGACACTGGGGATCTGTGGACAGCGTAATTTTGGAAATAGAAGCGATCACGCGTTGCAAGCCCGGCCGTGTTGTCCGAAAAATCAATAACATTGAAAAGTGTGTCTGGAGGTGAACCAATCTGGTTCTTGCTGTGCCCCTTATTTCTTGAGTACTCTGCGCCGAGTGGTGTCCTTCGGCTCGAGTCATTCACAACTATGCTCTGCCGGACGGAGGGTTGCAACCCTTAGTTTGAGAATCCGTGGTCCGCTGCATTCCGTGCGACGTGCTCCGCCACGTAAGTCTTCACTACAAGGGACAAAAATAATTCTTCGTCGGACGGACCGTAAATCTCTCCTTACGGTTTCGTAAATGCCAATTTAACGGTCACGTTTTGACCTAAAATTTTTAGGCGCTGCCCACAACCACCGGTTCGCGTCGATACGATGGGGGCGAAATAAACAGTGCAAGTTACGGTCGCTGTAAATTACTGATTCGATCAATAATCCACTACCTTTGTTTACTGTCCGCTAATGTACTTTGTAGACGGACCTTCGCGCGAAATAAAAACAGCTCTTGTTTTAATAACAATGGCTGATTATTGTGGTTTTGTAATGAACGGCCACGCTGATTGGGAACGGTAATTTCAAAAAGAGCCAATAAATTCGTGAGAATTTGGACTATCTCGAACTGGTTTTTATATAAATGTATTTATTTGCAATAAATGCTTCGAATATTTATACAGTTGTGTCCACAGTGCGAGAAAACAGAAAAATTTTACCAGTTTGTTTAACCGCTCGAAAATAAATTCCCGCTGTGAAAGCATTCGCCATCCTAAAACATTTACAGTCCTATAAAACTTCATTACAATCGAAATATTTCAACCGCGAGGCTCTGTCATGCGTGTCGATATAATAAATGCGAAGCAATTTGATCGTGAATAACGCGGATGAATTTCGAAAACGATTTTTTCCCCGAAAATAGCTTGTAGCATGGTGAAAGGAAGTAGATAAGGAACACGTAATCTGTAAAGTGTGTCTCCAAGCAGAGGCGAAGTCTAGCTCATGAGTTTAGAACTGATCCTTTTATGCTACCCTCTTCTACTCTTCTAGCATCAACGAAAAATATTTGATATCAGCCTTCTTCGGTATCGATAAAATATTGACCCTTTTTCCATCTCGAAAGTCTATCACTATCAACATAAATAGGATCTGTATCCTACATACATTTACCTATCTGGCGTATACACGTATGTACATACTTGAAATCTATACTCCTCGATATATGCACGTCGATACATGCTGCAGCTACTGCAAAAAAGGAATGTCGGAAGATGTGATATCTCCATGATTAAATATAAATTCACGCGATTTTACGGAAATCGAGCTCCGCCCAGTAGCAATATTCCCAGTTCAATTATCCGTGACTTGAAATTAATAATCGAACAGTGTAATAATTACAGCGATTGTTCCCTTTGATTCCCGACTTCTCGTTATTCGTTGCACGAATAAGTTTTTCAAACAAATGTTGCATGGTTTCCAGATAATTGTTTAAACATTAAAAATTAAGTTTATCGCGAACCATCATTAGTGCATGAAAATGTTCTTCGTTCGTTCATAATCCGATTATGCAAGTGCATTGATTGTAACAGACCGCACTTGAAGTCTTACAAATATTTTTGGAATTATTCATTTTAATGCAATGTTGTTTTTAACGCAACAAAGTCATTAAGGGATGAAATCAATTTTGGTTTTATTCCTGCTTCCCACAATCAATGCAGAAGATTTTTATTGTGAATAAAGATCCGCACTATGCCAATCAGTAAGTGACTAAATTTTCTCACTGGTTGTGTTCTAGCAAATGGAACCATTTATGCACAAGAATCATTTCAAGTATTATTTTGTGGTATGTAGAAATTTGTTGCCGATTACAGACGCCGGATCTTTATGCATTCGTGAAGAGTTGGTTGGGTGAAACATAAAGCAGAAATCGATTAGAAAAATTCAAGAATATAGTAATGTTGTTTTTAACTTAACAAAGTCATTAAGGGATGAAATCGATTTTTATTTTATTCCTGCTAACCACAATAAATGCAGAAGATTTTTATTGTGAATAAAGATCCGTCACTATGATAATCAGTAAGTGACTAAATTTTCTCACTGGTTGTGTTCTACGCAAATGGAACCAGTTATGCACAAGGATCATTTCAAGTATTATTTTGTGGTATGGAGAAATTTGTTGCCGATTACAGACTCCGGATCTTTATGCATTTGTGAAGAGTTGGTTGGGTGAAACATAAAACAGAAATCGATTAGAAAAATTCAAGAATATAGTAATGATGTTTTTAACGCAACAAAGTCGTTAAGGGATGAAATCGATTTTTATTTTATTCCTGCTTCCCACAATCAATGCAGAAGATTTTTATTGTGAATAAAGATCCGCACTATGCCAATCAGTAAGTGACTTAATTTTCTCACTGGTTGTGTTCTAGCAAATGGAACCATTTATGCACAAGAATCATTTCAAGTGTTATTTTGTGGTATGTAGAAATTTGTTGCCGATTACAGACTCCGGATCTTTATGCATTCATGAAGAATTGGTTGGGCGAAATATAAAACAGAAATCGATTAGAAAAATTCAAGATTATAGTAATGTCGTTTTTAACGCAACAAAGTCGTTAAGGGATGCAATCGATTTTTATTTTATTCCTGCTCTCCGCAATCAATGCAGAAGATTTTTATCGCGAATAAAGATCCGCACTATGCCAATCAGTAAGTGACTAAATTTTCTCACTGGCTGTGTTCTACGCAAATGGAACCATTTATGCACAAGAATCATTTCAAGTATTATTTTGTGGTATGTAGAAATTTGTTGCCGATTACAGACTCCGGATCTTTATGCATTCGTGAAGAGTTGGTTGGGTGAAACATAAAGCAGAAATCGATTAGAAAATTCAAGAATATAGTAGTGTTGTTTTTAACGCAGCAAAGTTGTTAAGGGATGAAATCGATTTTTATTTTATTCCTGCTCTCCGCAATCAATGCAGAAGATTTTTATCGCGAATAAAGATCCGCACTATGCCAATCAGTAAGTGACTAAATTTTCTCACTGGTTGTGTTCTACGCAAATGAACCATTTATGCACAAGAACCATTTCAAGTATTATTTTGTGATATGTAGAAATTTGTTGCCGGTTACAGACTCCGGATCTTTATGCATTCATGAAGAGTTGGTTGGGCGAAATATAAAGCAGAAATCGATTAGAAAAATTCAAGAATATAGTAATGTTGTTTTTAACGCAACAAAGTCATTAAGGGATGAAATCCATTTTTATTTTATTCCTGCTTCCACAATCAATGCAGAAGATTTTTATCGTGAATAAAGATCCGCACTATGCTAATCAGTAAGTGACTAAATTTTCTCATTGGTTGTGTTCTAGCAAATGGAACCATTTATGCACAATAATCATTTCAAGTATTATTTTGTGGTATGTAGAAATTTGTTGTCGATTACAGACTCCGGATCTTTATGCATTCGTGAAGAGTTGGTTGGGCGAAATATAAAACAGAAATCGATTAGAAAAATTCAAGATTATAGTAATGTCGTTTTTAACGCAACAAAGTCGTTAAGGGATGAAATCGATTTTTATTTTATTCCTGCTTTCCACAATCAATGCAGAAGATTTTTATCGTGAATAAAGATCCGCACTATGCCAATCAGTAAGTGACTAAATTTTCTCACTGGCTGTGTTCTAGCAAATGGCACCATTTATGCACAAGAATCATTTCAAGTATTATTTTGTGGTATGTAGAAATTTGTTGTCGATTACAGACTCCGGATCTTTATGCATTCGTGAAGAGTTGGTTGGGCGAAATATAAAACAGAAATCGATTAGAAAAATTCAAGATTATAGTAATGTCGTTTTTAACGCAACAAAGTCGTTAAGGGATGAAATCGATTTTTATTTTATTCCTGCTTTCCACAATCAATGCAGAAGATTTTTATCGTGAATAAAGATCCGCACTATGCCAATCAGTAAGTGACTAAATTTTCTCACTGGCTGTGTTCTAGCAAATGGCACCATTTATGCACAAGAATCATTTCAAGTATTATTTTGTGGTATGTAGCAATTTGTTGCCGATTACAGACGCCGGATCTTTATGCATTCATGAAGAGTTGGTTGGGCGAAATATAAAGCAGAAATCGATTAGAAAAATTCAAGAATATAGTAATGATGTTTTTAACGCAACAAAGTCGTTAAGGGATGAAATCGATTTTTATTTTATTCCTGCTTTCCACAATCAATGCAGAAGATTTTTATTGTGAATAAAGATCCGCATTATGCCAATCAGTAAGTGACTAAATTTTCTCACTGATTGTGTTCTAGCAAATGGAACCATTTATGCACAAGAATCATTTCAAGTATTATTTTGTGGTATGTAGAAATTTGTTGCCGATCTCTATGCATTCGTGAAGAGTTGGTTGGGTGAAACATAAAACAGAAATCGATTAGAAAAATTCAAGAATATAGTAATGTTGTTTTTAACGCAACAAAGTCATTAAGGGTTGCAATCGATTTTTATTTTATTCCTGCTTTCCACAATCAATGCAGAAGATTTTTATCGTGAATAAAGATCCGCACTATGCCAATCAGTAAGTGACTAAATTTTCTCACTGGTTGTGTTCTAGCAAATGGAACCATCTATTCACAAGGATCATTTCAAGTATTATTTTGTGGTATGGAGAAATTTGTTGCCGATTACAGACTCCGGATCTTTATGCATTCATGAAGAGTTGGTTGGGCGAAATATAAAGCAGAAATCGATTAGAAAAATTCAAGAGTATAGTAATGTTGTTTTTACCGTAACAAAGTCATTAAGGGATGAAATCAATTTTGGTTTTATTCCTGCTAACCACAATAAATGCAGAAGATTTTTATTATGAATAAAGATCCGCAGTTTGCTGGCTCAAACACATATTCGAGACTCTCACTCACACATAGCCCACATGTACTATCACACTCGTAATATTATACATCAAAGTCTGAAGATGGATTTTATTTGGTGTGATACCTTTTCATGGAGAATTCGGTACTTCATCCGAATTCGAGAAAAAATATTGGGCATTCCATTCAAAAAACTAAAGGCAACCCTCATTTCTCAATAAAAAAGAAAAGTAACAAAAAATAGATTGCAGCATTTGTTCGAAAAATGTATATTCACACAACAAATAACTTCAGACTTATTTAAAGTCGTCTTGTTGCGAGAGTCACCCTGTGTACACAGCAGGAGATGAGAACGTTGGAAATTGTATTTTCATTGATTGCGATCTTTTAGAACACAATGTCGGCGCTAATACCTCAAAGGTTCGACGGTGCCTCGTATTAAGAGTAGTCACGAAACATTGATAATGGCGGCGATGATAGTACCGGCCAATATGCAAACCAGTAATGGCTGCGTGAGCCGCATTAATATTAGCGCGACTACGGCTTCCTATCGGGAACGCTTTGCATACGCAATAATTCGCTCAATTATTTGCCCATTTCGATCACGCCAGTCAAAGGTGCAAGCAACTAAAGTAAACGCGCCAATGATCATTTCGGGGGAGGAAACCGCTATGTATTTTAGGAGCAACTGGTATTCCGTGCGTCTCTAATTCGCCCGCGTTTTCGGTTATAAGATGAGTGCACCGGTTTCCCCGAAGCTCGGTCGATTAATAACGGATCTTTATTTCGATAATTACAAACGATGTTGCAAATCACTGCTAAGTTACGGGTTCGAATGGATTCGATAACAGCGTTAATTGGACGATCAATTAGGGGAGGGCAACCCGGAATGGAACGAAGAGGATCGAAGGTGGAAAAGTTTTAAATGAATCATGTTCTTCGCTCCCTGCGAGATGAGACTTTACCAGGGGCCGCGGGAGTTGGAAAACTGCAGTGGTTTTAAAGTGATTTCAAACTGCTGAATATTTTCTGTGTTATTACATCAGTGAAATCGCTCCAGAATAGGCGGTATTCATCCGAAAACCGTGCGACGTTCAAACGAACCAGTCGAAAGCAGATTTGGGTGAATTCGTGCGCTTAACATATTTATTACCGAATTGAAATACCTTCGGACTCGTCGACGCAACATGACAAGTTTCATAATAAATAATAAACAGCTTACCGAAGCTGCGAATTAAAATGTTCCGGTATATTTGTTGCTCATTGAGCCGATCTAGAAATCCAACAATACAAAACATAAAATTTCAGACTTAATCTGTTCAACAGATTAAAAATGATGGTAAAGTATTTTCAGATTCCACTAATCTATTTAATGAATGCACAAAGTCCGCTGTCTGCTGATAAACTTTGTCCTATCTCGAACGTACTTCGTTTCTCGCGACAAACAGAATTTTAATTCAACTAGAGATCCGCAATTTAGTTATTGCAGAACCGTATAGAACGATTTCCAGTGTCGGAATCGTGCACTCGCAGTAATAATGGAACGTATTAATTACCGAAATGCATAGACGCAGAGCGACTCACATTCGAGTGCACTAGTTGTTAGCGATTCTTGGTGAAGAGTCAATTTCGGCGACCCTAACGGAGAATGTAATTAAGGTTGCCAGCCGTGTGTTTACGCTGTGAGTGTGGGAAGCCTAAATAGCTCTTCGGGTGAGTATTACTGACCCACATTGCGTAAGAAAACGTTGTTCGTTCGAAGCACTTGTAACTTTGAGACGTTCCGAGCCTTGGGGTAATTCGCTTCATTATTAACCCGTGACTTGCCTCTTCCATTGATTCCTCAACAAGTAGCTTCGTAAACATGTTGAACAAAGCAGTAAATGTTTGTGTTCAAAAATTCAGCTCAATAGAACACGAGGAAAATGTCAACGTCCCACAGTGATCGATTCCTTGATTCTAGGCGGACAAAATGGTAAATTTGATTAACTTCAGATATCTTCGCTGCCGTTCTATATTGTTTACGAACATTTATTTATTCGATATATAACCTAATATTTCGATTGCACGTGGTTATTACGACGTAATACGGCGTTAAAGTTTTGTCTTTGCGAAATACTATAAATAAGCTAATTCTTCTCCATCGTATAACTTGTTTGTTTGTTGTTTAAATTATTATCTAAAAAATGGAGCGTGTAAGCGAAGGTAAGTATTTAATTTTTACATATCGGTATAATTTTATTTTGCCGTGTATATCATATACAACAGGTTAACTAATAATATTATTTTAGAAGAGGTCAAATTGTATAACTTCTTTCCCCGGACTCGGCCGGACTTCGTTCTTTGATAGTTTTGAAGAATACTTATTTCAAAATAATGATACTAAATATCGCTTGCTCGTTTTGGCCCGTTAGTCATTTATATCATTTTTTAGAAAAGACATGGAGCATGCCACGAAGACTGATGTTTGAAACCTGGTATTCAACAAGTTCTAAAGATACCAAATCTAAAGTTGATGCAATAATAGGGCTGATTCAAAACTTTTTTAACATCGAAGCTATTAATGATTCAGCAAAAAATATTTTGCATACAAACATTACAAGTTTTTGCAAAAGAGTCCAAGAAAAATGGCAGAAATGCCATCGCACTATCGACCGCTTTTTAAAAGAAAATAGAAAAAATATGTAGAAGACATATTCCATATGTTACTTCTAACGTCCGATCCACTTATAAGTAGTAAGAGGAAAATTACTAATAAATGTTCTAAAGAATTAGCAGCAGAGGCAAAAAGTTTACTCAAATCACCTTAAAAAAGGTACGAGATTTACATATGACAATTATAATTTATAATAATTTAGGATATGCACCTTTGTCATGCACATTCCTTATTATAATTTTGTAATTTTGTATTATATTTTCGTACAACTTTATCTAATTTTGAAATATAAGTTAAGATTAATTCTTTTCATTTTGTGTATTGTGTATTCACGTATTTAAACAAAAACTATAAAATATTTAATTTATGTTATTTTCACAAATGTTACAATTAATTGTTTTATTTTTCCATTACAAAGAAATTATATAAATCGTTAAAGTTCATGTTGTTTTTACACACTTGTCATGATTTCTGAGAAATAAAGCTATTTTACTACAAGAAAACACGAAAATTTGAATTTTGTCCACCTAGAATCGAGGAATCGATCACTGTGCGTCCTTTTTAATATTAATGTTATCGCACGCAAGGGGCTTGTTTCTTCAAGGTACACCACGAACTAGTAATTTTACTATTTCCAATATACTACGATCCTGCTGTACAAATTGTTATTCCATGAATTAATGCACGCTCCTTCGAACTGGTGCGCCAGCGTCTCCATGCGCAGCAATTCTTCAAATTTATTAAACCCCGAAGACCTTATCTGAGGTCTCTGCAGATCCGGGCCTGCAAAGCTGCCACTGTTTATGGTACCTTCGGTCTCGCTGACTCACTATATCCCCGCTGTCGACTGTAATTCTCAAAGAGAATCAAATACGCTTATCCTTTCTCCGCGCTAACTCGTTATTCGGGAATCTACGCCGAAAACTCGCGCCCGTCCCGTTCCGACTGCCAGAGAAACGGAGAACTCGATCTTCCGCAGAAGACAATCTTGATTTATTCACGCGTCATTATCGCGCCGCGTAAATAATTTATCGGCGAAGCGACTGCCAAGCGGGGAGTTCAATTTCCCGACAGCTTGCCCCTTATCTTTTAAGCAGGGCTCGCGTTCAAAGGTTTAAACCGGCTGTCGAAGACGTTCCTTGATCCGCCTCCGCACCTTGCCACTGCAACCTGTCTTTCTCGTCCCGATCTGCGGCCGTTTGCAAAAATATTCGGAGGTAAAATTGGCTGAACTTTTCAATATCTCTTCGATAATTGCGAAGCTATTTGATTGACGCTTTCAACCTTTCAAACGACATTTATCGACTATTCAATGGAACCCCCTGATGGATGGACTATTTTCGTAACTACACAATTGATACTATTTGATTTGCAGCGTTATTCTGCACTTTTCTCAAATACATATGTAAAGACAATATATTGTCTTTAATTTAAATCGAGCGCGCTTTGCATGCTCAGCGCACTCTTTTGAAGGGTTCTCACATTTGAGATAAATAGAGGGAGATAGAGATAGGAAAAAGAGTAAAAGAATATAGAGAGTACACGTGCATAGAAATTAGATCGAGATAGAGGTAGTTAATCAACAGAATAAGTTAACAATAGAAAGTTAGTGTGAATAAAGAGAGTGAACGATAGACTCTAATTGTCGTTTCTTTATTTACAGGTGAGTTTGTAAATAGTTGTAAAAAGTGTAAATTGATAAGCATTTAATAAAACGTAACCTTTATTTACAGAGAAGCAAATTTGGTCTGTCGTTTCATTATTAACACAGGATATAATATTCAGACATTATACATATATTATTCAAGCTGCTTTTTCTGGACACGTCCGGTCAGTTATCTACGATTAAATCACCTGTCGAACTGTGAACGTCGTATACTGCGCCGCATAAAAAGTTATTCCGGTGTGCCGTCAATTATGCGACTGACTGTATTTCCCCGAAAGCGTGAACAGTGTGAACACCGATCGAATGTTTGTCGACCGATGGACTTTTGTGTACCCAAATCGAATATTTCGATCAGTGCACAATGCCTGGCATAGTCGCGCGTGTACGGTAAAGCGGATCGACCGGGGAGGCTCGTGCGGGAACGTGGCCTGCATAACGAACGCTGGGTAATTCCACTTGGGGATATAAGCGGGCCCACTAAAACGCCGAAGTGTTAAAAATAGTTAAGGCGCGACAGCCACTCGGCGATTTACCGTGGCCGTAGGTGGTAAAAGACAAGGAATTAAATTTCCCTCGTGCGCGCCCGTTATCGCGGCTGTTCCGCCGCCTGTTCCCGCGGAAATTGAACGAACTGGATTTCTTTCGCGCCACCGTAGCCGGGGGTAATTCGAGTAGCTTAAAACTTAAGGGGGCTAACCTCGGCGCGATTTGAAAACCCAAGAATTCTGATCAATTTATAATTAGGCAGCACAGTGACATTTTACCAAAAAACGTATTTTCTCATATCGATGTCTAATCAATTGCTTTTCGAATATCCACTGACCTCAAAAATGAACGAATTATTAAAATTAAACGCAAACTGTAGTTGCACCAAACTGTCAAAAATGAACATTTTAGAATCTACGTTCAACATTCGAAAAATGTCCTTCCTTTTTCGCGATATTTTGATGATCCTGTTGAACAGAGTTCGGCAAAAATTTAATCAACAACTGTCGAATAAAGTTTTGCTTCGATCGTTTATCGAAATTAACGATTAAATACTTATTAATCGTTGATTGCGGTTAACGATTAAATACTTATTAATCGTTGATTACGGTTAACGATTAAATACTTATTAATCGTTGATTGGGAATAACGGTTAAATTTCCAATTTAGTCGTAAATTCAGATTAACAATTATATTCCTTTCAATTGTAATCGTCAATCGGATAAGTGATTAATGATTAACTGCTGAAATTTCGAAATGAAATACAGAATCAAAACTATTTGTCATTTGGTCTATAATAAAAATTCTGTTTACGTGCTTTTATGTTTTCTTTTTCGATGATTTCTTTTTTAATCAACGATTGACGATTAACTTCATCAATCGATTGATGCAATCGTCGATTTTTCGATGATTTCTTCTTTTAATCAATGATTGACAACTTCATCAATCGATTGAATCCGTCTCCGATTTTTCGATGATTTCTCCTTTTAATCAACGATTGACGATTAACTTCATCAATCGATTGATCCAATCGCCGATTTTTCGATGATTTCTTCTTTTAATCAACGATTGACGATTAACTTCATCAATCGATTGAATCAGTCTCCGATTTTTCGATGATTTCTTCTTTTAATCAACGATTGACAACTTCATCAATCGATTGAATCAATCGTCGATTTTTCAGTGATTACCTTTTTTAATCGTACAAATTAATCAATCAATCTTTATTAAAATCAGTTAATGCCCAACTCCAGAGTTGGGCAATATTTAAATACTTCTCGCCTCGGCTCTCCCACGCCATCTCTGTACTACGATATAGAGTAACGAATAAACCATTAACCAACCATTAAAATTATTTAAATATTGCTTGGAATAAAAGATACATAAATTTTATTCGTTATTCGACTATTTATTTTATTTATTTATTCAATTATTTATTTAAATAATTTTGTATTCGCCGAAAATGTATTCGATGAATAATAGTTAAAAATTGTATTCGAAGCTTCGAATACATCCACTTCGAATACAATTTGTAATTATTACTCATCGAATACATTCTCGAATATACATATTCGAATACATTCTTCGAATAACGAATACAAATTTTGCATCTTTTATTCGTTATTCGAAATTTGTATTTAAATACAATTTAAAGACAATGTATTTAAATACAATTTAAAGACAATGTATTTAAATACAATTTTTGCCCAACACTGCCCAACTCTGCTGTTGAATCCTTCATTCCTGTAGTTCAGGGGTGGCCAACCTTCTGCATACCATGCGTAAATTTTTTTCACATACGAGTTCAGATGCGCCATACAACTCGAGCACTTTTTCTACCTTCTTACGTTTATTGTTGTGGTTGAAAAATAAGAATAGGAATAGGATCTGCTTCGGTTAGAGGAGGAAAAGAGTATTGATAACTCAATCACGCAACTAAATTAATTAACTTATACCAGTTGAAAAGATACACGTTCATTGGAGCACCAATAGGTATACCAGGGGTCGGCAACCTGCGGCTCGCGAGCCACAGGCGGCTCTTTGGATGTTTTTTCTTATGAATAAATAGATTAGTTTTTTTTTATCAAATAACTTTATTTATGCGAGTACTATTTATTGTTGGCAAGAAAATATTTTGGGGCTCTTTAAAAACTTTGAAATTTTGTAAATTGTAATTTTTGACTCTTCCGACTCAAAAGGTTGCCGACCCCTGCCATATACAATAGTGAGAAATGATCTTTTAGAGAGAGGGCGATCGCTGTCATGGACACTCCAATTCCCATCCTATAAATTAAATATAAGTAAACTGTCAAAAAATTGCGACGAATTGATGAGTAAGAGGACTGTATAAATTCAACTGAGAGGCTCTCAGGTGTTAAAAATATGAAGATGGATTCAGTTATGGCGCCTACTTCAATAGAATAAGTATAGGCGCAAGGATCCAATGCGCCACTTGTAATCATCCAATGCGCCACGTCTGGCGCATGCGCCACGGGTTGGCCACCCCTGCTGTAGTTCGTTCTACAGTAACTCAGTGATGGTATTGTTGGCGCTTTTCGCGCGCATGCGCGAGTTTCATCAGGGCCGTATCTACGTCTACGTCCGAAAGTGGGGAACTATTGGGGGAAAAGTAGTGGGAGACTATATGGCGGGAAATTAGCAGGGCGACCAAGCTACCCGATCTTCGTACTTGAGTGAGGCCGTCTGAGGCCGTCTGAGGCTAGAATCGTCGCGCATGCGCGTGAAAAGCGCCAACAATACCATCACTGCAGTAACTAGCATTATTCTCCGTTGAGAAATTATAATTGCAGCTTCAGTTGTTATATGCAATGTATTAAAAATATAATGTCGAATCTAGGACAGAAAATATCAAAATTGTTACAAGCGACAAAGAATATCTTTCGAGTCCCAAGTAAACCTGCGTTTTACCGAGAAAATCTTGAAAGTTGGCATATTGTATATCCAGTTTTGAGGGCAGACTTTCGTAATGCAAAGTCAAATCCGAGAAAGAAGGATTGAGCAAGTGGAACGAAGAATAAGTGACCATGTACTAATGCCTTACATAATGACGATACCTTCTATATAATATTATGATAATACGTTGAAGTATATGTTCCGGCGGTATAGAATACGTAACGAGAGAATAAATTTGAATGAAAGTACGAATTTGCGCGGTGTTAGTATAGGAAGCGCGGTGATCCGAGGATATTTTGTCAGTGATATGTACGTTCGCGTCGCAAAGCACGAGATTATAGTCGGAGCGAGTGATCGCCGAGCTTAAAAGAATAGTTAATACGCTCGCCGTCGGGAAACATTTCTGCCGGTAACAAAGAAGAATGAAAGAAAAATAAATCTTTCTAGAGATTTTCCCGGTCCCCTGAAAGAGGCAACCGACTGAATTCCAATGCGCCCTACGAAATTTCTAACGCGAAATATAAAAGTGAACCGGAGTCAGCTGAATGGAAGCACGATGCATTTGTTGCGAGAGGAGAATACAAAGAATGCAAAGGGACGAGAAAAATTACTTGAGCATAGCTGTGCCCGGAAAATGTATCAAGCTAAGAATAATGCATTCCAGAAATTATATAATCTCATAAATTTCCCTTTTCAAATATTCTCGTAAATCAAATAGTCTGTCGCGTCTCTACAAGGAGCACGAACGAACTGCTCAAGAGCAACGCTCTGATTGTAGAGCATTTAGATCGGAAGACCTTAAGCAGGATAATCTAATTGACACATGATTCTATTAATCAAATAATCTGTTTAAGCGTGAACTCCGGCAATAGACACAAGTGTTTCGATTAGCTTATTGATTCAATTAATAAAGTGACGTTGAGGATAATCTCAGCGACTGCATTATCATTCTTCAACAGCGAACTTAAATAGCTTCGTGTCCGTCATTTTCTTCTGAGAAACGACGCAAGCTTCACTTCATCTTACAAAGATTTTGATAAGGTGAAAGTGCTAGTCGATATTCTACAATTCCTGTAGTCGTGTTTGTTATATTTTCGTTCGTGATACATAATGCATAAAATCCGTAGTCTAGTTATCATACTGTGCTCGTGTATTTCCTTTGGAAGTCCCTCGGAAGCTAATGGAGAACGTCTCGCCATGCGCGCTGTCGTTTTTACGTCCGACTCGAAATAGTTGTCAGTATCTCCGGCAAGTGTTATTGTAGCACTGCGACGTGCATGCGAAACTGTTTCACAAGATACTGGATCCCTCGAACAGCGCTAAACACACAATCTGAATTTCGTTACGGTGAGACGGGCGTCTCTGACGATTTTAGCCAGCAATGCTACGCTTCGCTGTTAAGACATCGCGCCGGCGTTCCTCTGTTGTTGCTGTTGTTCGATATGCTGATGTTCAGCAAACACGCTTCTGCCTTAAGATATTTATCTCCCCGGTCTCGTGCCGAAGAAATTTCAGATATAAACGAATTCAAAGTTCGCGCAGATTTTCAACGGGAAAACAACCGCGGCGATTCGTGCTTCGAGAACGAGCGAAAACAATCGGATCGCTTTTAAGCTTAAAAACACTCGTCGTTGGAACGAGTTTGCACATTAAACTTTAGAATAATGAATACGGTTATCCCTTTTTGTGCGTTTGTACGCGAAAAGAAGTTTATTCGATTCCGCCTCGTTTTGTATCGTACAATGCAATTTCTGTGTTATGTGGCACGGATTTCCACCAATTTTGAGCATTAAAATTTAATTACGCTGTTTACGGTTTAATATTTCGAAACGTGATTTATTTATCTCATCGCGGAAAGCAGAATGGACGGAGCAACAATATTTGCGAGGCAAAATCACGGTGGTACTCGAGTTTTTCAACGATTTAACTAGCAGGACCGTGTACTCCGATGCAAATTACATAAATTGCATGGTGATACCATTTCGATACGTCTGCAAGCAATATGTCAGGCATTAATGGTAAATGTCACTTTAATGAATGAGCATTTGTGCTCTGTGCATCAGTAATACGTTCGATGTAAATCCTTTCCTGATAATACGATAATGAGCTTACCAATCGAATAATTGCTGGTTAAGTGGCGTCAACACCGATGAAGCAACTAAAGTTGATTTAAAGTGAAACGAAAATTCCTCGACAAGGTATTACACACAGGCATTTGCACAATATTACTTCAAATTAACTGATTCTTTTTATACAATCGATTATTCAATCTCAAACAATTTTCACTGAACCAGATGTTTTGATTCAATTTTGTTTTAATATTTCTTATTTTTCATAGTTAAAACATTGATCGTGCTTCTGCAGGAAGAATGCAACGTTGTCTTAATACGGGAATTACTTCTCCACGAAATTTCTAGACCCATTTCGTTGGGCAATGAGATATTCAACGTACAGTGAGTCACAAAATTATTCGCTCACTCGATAATGCGGCAAAGATATACGAAATAATCAGACAACGCAGGGTATTTTTCAATTTTTTATTTGGATATACATCGTTCAAAGTTTAATTCAACAGAATCGTAAAACAAAATTGCGAAATTTTCATTTAATATTAGAGAAATATGAGTTTAAAGAAATCTTGACGGTTTTTCACGCCGCAAAATTATTCGCTCATTTTAGATTAACTATTATTATAACAATATTAATATTTGGTGGGATATCCTTTTTGTCTTATGACTTCTGCGAGACGTTTGGGCATTGATTCTACTAATGTTTCCAAATATTTTTTGTCTATTTTTGGCCATTCCTCCTGTAATCTGCTTTGTAACTCTTTTTTATTAGTAATTGAATGTTTACGAATTTTTGTGTCCAGCATGTTCCATACCATCTCGATAGGATTCAAGTCGGGAGATTGAGGCGGGGTTTGCATTATTTTGGGACAGTTATACAGTAACCATTCCTGTACCAATCTCGATTTATGTTTGGGGTCGTTGTCCTGGTAGAAGTGAAACACTTCTGAAATCCCCATTACTTCCGCGCTTGGCTTCAAATTTTTTTTTAGGATATCCATGTACATTACTTTATCCATGGTAGCCTCAATCATCTGCAATTTCCCAACACCGTGATAACTAATGCAACCCCAAACCATAACATGACCACCTCCATGCTTGACTGTGCTACACAGGTTTTTGAGATCCATCTCCGCGTTTGATTTTCGCCAAACTTTTTGATGACCGTCAGAACCCCAAATATTAAATTTACTCTCGTCGCAAAATATCACATTGTGCCAAAATTCAGGGGGCTTTGTGATGTATTTTTTTGGGAATTCTACCCTTTTCTTCCTATTAATTTCGCTTACGTAAGGCTTTCTTCTTGCTACGCGGCCGTTGTACCCGTTCTTTCGCAACACTCTTCGTACTAGTTATTTTTATCGATCGTAATTTTTTTTTTGATAAATAAGAATTAATTTTTCGCGGCGCCACGGTTCGATCATTATTTACTATATTTGGCTCTACTGTAGCGTATATGTCAAAGTGACATACATGTGCTATTCCAAATAGTAGAGGAAAAAGGAAAGGTGGTAATGTTTTTGTGTTTCGTCCTAGACCCGCTAGAGGACTCTTCGTACTGTTTCATCAGAAACTTCTTTTTCACTAAAATTTTTCAAACTTGTATTGATTTTGGGAGCACTTATTTTCGGATTTTCTTTAACTTCTCTCACAACAAAACGCTCTTCCGAGGAATTCAATATCTTTTTCCTACCACGGCCAGCTTTGTTTATTATTCGTCCTTCTTCTTCGTACCGTTTTATAATATAACGTACTGTTGAATAACTTCTACAAACGATATTTCCAATTTCTCTGATGGATTTTCCACTTTCCCAATGAAAAATTATAACTTCCCTAATCTCTAGACTAGTTTCTTTACTTTTTCTACCCATTGTAACGAATTCTTGAAAATCAAAGAAATAGATGAAAATAGATCCTTACTGAGCGAATGTTTACGTTATACTGACTCTCTTTAGCAACTATCAGAAACAAATGCCTGTCAGAGTTTGTAAATTGCATTTGTTTCAGTGGATTTCGTGGCGTGAGCGAATAATTTTGTGGCGTGAAAAACGGTCAAGATTTCTTAAAACTCACATTTCTCTAATAATAAATGAAAATTTCGCAATTTTCTTTTACGATTCTGTTGAATTAAACTTTGAGCTATGTATATCCAAATAAAAAATTGAAAAATACCCTGCGTTGTCTGATTATTTCGTATATCTTTGCCGCATTACCGAGTGAGCGAATAATTTTGTGACTCACTGTACTAATTAAAACATCAAGGGCTTACATACAGCCAATGATGAATGCCTGCTGATTTCGGTTAATTTATTATTTGTTAGTCTAATAAACGGAATTCAGCGGATGTAATGTGCGATGCATGCATTTACGCGAACTGCACCGGGGGGTTGCGGTGGAAATTCTGGATATTGCGGTTTTCCTTGAAACAGAGATGCAGTTTGAAGAAGTTTCTAATACGCTCCGTTTACAATATTAGTGGCATTAGTATCTCGAAATTCTTAAGCGAATTACTATGAATTGGCTTAATGGTAACCGTTGCAATGACACATTTATGAAATATCATTCGAAGTCAACGATCTCTCAAATTTTCGTAGACTATAGCTTGTTCATGTAATATTCTGTCTTCATAATAGAAGACCAAACGAATCGTTCTCTATACAATGTATTCGTTAAATTAAAATTTGTCTTTAATATTTATTGCCCAATAATCTATATCAATTCGAACATTGGCGATTTCAATTAAAAGACTGCCAATCAAACCGGTCGCCCTATAAATATTAAAAATAATAAATATTAACTTCAAATAGGAAATAAATTCCAGTGTGATAATTTTATATAAATCAACTTAAAAAATCACCTAACAGTGAACGAATTAACGAACGTCAGAGTCAGCTGAACGAATAAACGACGGAAAATTAAAACCAGTTTCAAGCGAGAGTATTACAAAAGTTTTTGATGTCGCGAATGAAAAATAAACCAGCGAAGCATCACAATTTCGTAAAACGAGGGGACACCGTGTCAATTAAGCTGACAAGTGACTCTTTCGGTGCTAATTTCCACGATATTAAATATCCTGTCGGACAGGAATGTTCGATATTATAAAATAGAAAATGGAAGGAAATCAATGAAACGACCCAGTTCCAGAGGGCAGGTCCGTGTCAGTGGTCGTTTGTATGAAAGACACGAAACCGTTCACCCTTTGAACGTTCAGGGCTCGGCTATAGCAAGGTTTCTCGAAATTTTCACATTGGCCGGGTCCTATTTGATCGATCCCACGGCCAACCAGTCTTCCGATCGGTCGGCAAACGCGCATGATACACGCAACGGCCAAAGGAACTCCACCGTCGACAATCCAATAATGAACTTATTAATCAAATCCGTTCGCCGCGGCGAAAACGGAATCGGATTCGACGCGCAAGTTAATCTGGTCTAGCAATTTAGTATATTTAGCTAGGAACCATTGAATTCTCGATAACGAGAAAGATCATAAGCCTATCGAGCACCATCCAGCTGGTTATCAAGTGGCGACGTTAGGGTATCATGAGCAAACGGTGAAAGAGGAACGGCGGGGACAGGTCTGCCAGGCTTTCGTAATTGATTTTTAAAGCACAAATTACCAGACGTACTCCTTTGTGGAAGGAATTAAGTTTGAAGGGTCGACGAAAGGAACCGCGCGGGATCGAGCCATCGTCGAACTAATTAAAACAGTTATAGTCTTTCGGTTCGCTTGCGGTTGATGTTCTTTCATTTCTCCGGGTGCCTGAGTTCGCCGGGAACGGGGCGGATGGTAACACGAGCCACCCGGATTGGGGCTCGATTCGATCCGATCCGATTCGAGTCGAGCCGAGTCGAATCGAATCGACTCGGGCTAATCAATTTGTGAAACGTTCCGACGATTATTCCTCGTTCGACTTAATCGTACACCGGCCTCGAGCCGAGCTTTTGTTGTTCCTGCCGGGCTCTCCTAGTTAACGTTGATGTGGCCCGCTGTCGGACATTCGGCAGGTAGAAGTTCTTAAAACAATGGTAAACTCTATGCAAATCCGGATCGTAACTATTGGCGAACACGCTCCGAAAGAATTCGATCGCGAGCGCCAGCCTTTTATCGGTGATCCGCGCCGATGTAATGAAGGTTACTACTCCCAGAATGCAACGGATTGGTGGATCCTTGGAAACAATGGCGATCTTGTTCGAGTATTATATGTCTTTCAGCGTCCTGGTAGCTTTTGTCTGAAAAAGAGATTGGTTCGTTCAAGCGTACCATCTTGTTTTCAGAGGACATTCGTGAGCACCACTTGTGCACGATAAATGTTATCAATAGATATATGTACTGAGAAAAAAATCCTGTCTAAACAAAAAAAATATATGTTGATTCAATAAGATGTACTATTGAATAGTGCCAATATCATATGAACTTATTTTAATATTTAATACTATTGAATTTCAATAGCAAAACTCATTTCCGCGAATCATATAAGCCAATAACTTGACCATCAATGTTTTCAAAGAAATAAGATATGGCCTCAAACCAATTCCCAAATTTTTTTAACAACATATCTGATTGAAGGAAAAAAAGAAATATTACGAATAATAATATACGGTATTGAATCAAATAATATTTTCAATCGTTTCATGATAGACAATTCAAATACATCACGATTTGCTTCTAAATTTCATACTGTTGAAAAGAATACATTGATATTCATCGAAGTAAAAAATTACAATAACACGCGTGTTATTGAAGTAACTACTTTTTTTTCTCAGTGTATGTTTGCAATACGTACTTAATGAAGGTCACTACTCCCAGAATGCAATGAATTGGTGGATCCTTGGAAACAATGGCGATCTTGTTCGAGTATTATATGTCTTTCAGCGTCCTGGTAGCTTCTGTCTGAAAAAGAGATTGGTTCTATGCCTGGACAGCATGTTATATTCTATTTTATCACTTTAAATAAACAAAAACAATTTCTTCAGAGTTTTAACATACAGTTCAGAGTTTGTAAAGTAATTTAAAATAAAAAAATCATTGTTTAGGTTAATATCTTAATTGTATTAACAAGAAAAATTCAAACCTATAGTTGGACATATTAAATCCAATCTAAGCTAGTACCTGGACAGAAGTAAAGCCTATATCGGGACAAATTCAATTTACGAGTTGATCGAGCGAACATAACCTAAAACGTTGGTTGGTGGCGCTGTTGCGCATGACGAATAGAAGATGCTTTGCGTAATATGTAGTATTCTTATCATAGATTATAGTATTGTATTATTTAACCAAATATATATTTATTTTCATTTACTGTTTTAATAAAACTTGTCATAATACAACTTTTAAGGTTAGGTAGTAATACTGATAGATTTAAGATGTAAACATAAAGTATTATTAACGTCACAACCGGAATACATTTTCTACATACGTTATTCAAGCTAATAGAAGACTAATTATACGTCCATGTAGTTAAATAATTTGCAAACAATGCGTTGATTTTATTCACAAACACGTGTCCGGCTTCAGGCGTAAGCACATTGCGTATAAGCTTAGAGTGGGACAGCTACTGTCATCGCGTCCCAGTATGGAGTACTTATATTTGAAAACAGTCCTAACCTTGGACATCTAATATTTGGATTAATAATTATTATTTACGTTAAGTTTGATTGCCAATTTATTTTAAAATATCAATATTATTATGCGTGATAATTATTTTTTGTCTGAGGGCTTAAATTATATCTTTTTTTCTAACAAAAGTTCGAACTATAAATGCACATGATTCGCATGTAAATAGACTATTTTGTATACTGTTTTCAGATGAACTTTGAATTCATTTTTAAATTTCAATTGATGTCTCAATGAAATAATGTTCACACCTACTTGTAGCTAAGGCCTCAGAATATATAATATAATTATTTAATCTCTTAATTACTGATTTTACTATGAAGATTCAATTGTCCAGATTTAGGTATCACTTTTGGACCGTCCAGACTTAGGGCACTTCACCTTATATGTACGTTTGCAATACGTAATTAATGAAGGTTACTACTCCCAGAATGCAACGGATTGGTGGATCCTTGGAAACAATGGCGATCTTGTTCGAGTATTATATGTCTTTCAGCGTCCTGGTAGCTTTTGTCTGAAAAAGAAATCGATTCGCTCGAGCGTACCATCTTGTTTTCAGAGGACATTCGTGAGCACCACTTGTGCACGATAAATGCTATCAATAGATATATGTATGTTTGCAATACGTAATGCTTCGATAATAATACAGAACAAATATTACTCCGTAAATAATAAAAATAAGAGACGATAGCGCGCCGTTCTTTTTCCATCAGCTTATACTCTCAGCTTTAAAAAGTATTCAGCGCAGTTCTACGCGGTAAGCTGACACACTTACGAAAGTTTCGCGAAGAAAACAGATTTCCGAGGGCCGGCGACTGTCTCCGACGTTTCGCGAGACAACTTTATCAAAAAGTGACACAGTATTCTAAACAAATACAGATTCTTCGCGAGGAGCTCCCTCCATCGCGGGTTCTATATACCTCGAGTCGATACTTTTTCCTCGTTTAATCACCGCGTCCGTCACAACGCGACGGTGCCGCCACAGATGTATACGTATCTTTTTCCCTCGTTTTCGTTACAGCTGTCGCTATTTTTCAGCGTGTTTACCGCGTTACACGTGTTCGGGGGCCGGCATTAATATTTATGCGAGGGGCCGCACACGCGAGCTTTAATTAGAAAATTAAAATTCTCGAATAAAACAGGCGCGAGCCGACGCGGAACATAAGTCATGAATTCTACAGTTTTCCAGTAGACACTTGGATTTCTAATTTTTTCCGTTGTGCCTGTTTCCGCGCGTTGCGCCGCTGCAGGAGCGAAGAAAAAAAAACATGGCGAGCGTTCGCACAGGGGCACGGCGGCCATTGCCACGGGTTCTCCCGCGGCTGATTTGAATATCCAATATTTAAATGTACGGTTGACCCGTTCAAATTGGAATTATTCACATACGATTCCATCCTGTCTAACGTTGGCCCGATACGATACGCCATATCCCCGGGAGAGCGGACGCGTTAAGTCTATTTGTCCATGTTCGGTTTAATCGCAAACTCGTTGCCTATCAAACGCGCAATCCGGAATATGTAACAATTTTCCGGCCGTTAACGCCGCCATTAACCGGCGAATTTATTTGCATATCCTCTCCCGGAGTGCCATGCACATCCGCGAAAGACAACGTTCGGGGATATCGCGCCGGTTCGTCGATCGGAGCCCGCGAGAAGTTTGTTTGATTAGTTTTCCACGGCCGTCTTCTGAATTTTCATGAGACCCGATCTCCCATCGGCCTGGCCTATTTTCTTTTTTCTATCAGTCGGTTTGTACAAACATTTCTCGCGAGGACATTATTCAAATCAGTTAATTATTGGCGCCGCTTATATAATATGCAATCACTTTTATCGTAAAAATAGACGAGCGACCCCCGCCTCTTTCTACTAATCCGTTTTTGTTTATGACGGAATTATTTTGTAAATCGTATTTGGATTGAACCTACTCGAGTACGAAATTTTGTAGAAAACGGCTGCATCTGCGAATTAGAATGCAATAGATCGTGGATGTAAATATATATCCGGGGAGCGTGGGTTACACAGAGGCGAGACTTCTAAGGGAGAGCTCTCCGGGAAGATTCATCAAATTTTCATGTTACTTTCGAGCCGTTTGGATCTCCGGACGAGGGCACTAAATCTGCGCGCGATTCCCGTTCCTGCAAATTGGCCTACAAAAGAAGAAAGTGAATTCGCGCGTGGATTTGTAATTCGCGAGTCCCGTATAAGTATGGCTAAAGTTCAAATAAGAGGGCATGTCGTGGAAACGAAGTTTTGCAACTTTTTTAATACACTTTCCTAACACGTCCGGATCCCGGAGGAATCAATTGTTAAACTTGTCATTGAAGTTTTTTAACGAACGAGCCGGTTCTCCGAGACGGTCGTCGGTATTAAACGTGTCTCTGGGATGAAATTATTTATAACTCGTAGAGGCTGAATTAGGGGACCGGTTCGATTATGAAATGTTACGAAGATGAACAGCGAGAGTGTCGCGACATGAGCTTACTGGCATTTTCGATGTGATTAGAGATATAAATACGCGCAAACAAATGTCGAGCGTTAATGTTTAAAGAGCTCAATCCAGTGTAACGTGAATTATTATGTGTAACGTCATCGGGCCGTTGAAAATGGATCAATACGTCGCAAACTCCTCTCGGATCTTGGGTCAGCACGCACAGTTGTTCAACCAGGAATCTTACTGTGTCGCAACTTATGAATTTACGAACAGCTGCCTCGACGAAATGAATAATGGCGTCATTATTACCCGCGGTCCTCGTTATCGACGCTTTTTTTACACTTTCCCCGTTGCTGTACTTCACCAAAGCGTTAATAACCTGACGAGTAAGATATTACGCGTCGCGGCGAGCAAGCTACTGCACTTACTTAATACTCGCGGTAATATCGTCTTAAATCAAAATACCATTTGTTCGGTGCATGCTAGAACCAGCATTCAAACGATCCCTGTCCACGTTCTCTTCTGACAAAGTCGTAATTAGCCTACACTGAGAAAAAAAAGTAGTTACTTCAATAACACGCGTATTATTGTAATTTTTTACTTCGATGAATATCAATGTATTCTTTTCAACAGTATGAAATTTAGAAGCAAATCGTGATGTATTTGAATTGTCTATCATGAAACGATTGAAAATATTATTTGATTCAATACCGTATATTATTATTCGTAATATTTCTTTTTTTCCTTCAATCAGATATGTTGTTAAAAAAATTTGGGAATGGGTTTGAGGCCATATCTTATTTTTTTGAAAACATTGACGGTCAAGCTATTGGCTTATATGGTTCGCGGAAATGAGTTTTGCTATTGAAATTCAATAGTATTAAATATTAAAATAAGTTCATATGATATTGGCACTATTCAATAGTACATCTTATTGAATCAACATATATTTTTTTTGTTTCGACAGGATTTTTTTCTCAGTGTAGAACTATCTGAGCACATAGGGTAAGGTTGCTCAAGTCGTACACCTTAAGAAAAAAACCGCATAAAACTTGGGATTTATCAAATAAATTGAAATTAAATGCGTTATTCAAAACTTGTGTTAATATTGTTGTTATTTATTATAACGAAATTAGAAAATCTGTATGCTTTCACGTAGAATAAACTAAATCTTGAAAAACTTACTTCGGTACGATTAAAGGAACCGGTTTTCTAAGTCGTGCCTAAGGATTCAATTAAGCAACAATAATAATTAAAACGTATTTTTCATTAATCTGTTTACATGACACATAGTTATTCAGTTAGTACGAACATCACATACAAATTTTTTTGTTCTCTTGTCAACTCCAGCGCATAAATCGTGCACCCATGATTTCCATTTCAAGCATAGAATCATGTTTTCCTCCCGATCTTCTCCGCAAATAAAACAAAACCAATCGCTTTTCTTCTTTTTAATTTTTCATGCCAATTCCTTTTTATTAATTACTGCGTTTCTTTTATTTGCCGCATTTTTTATGTTTTCTTTATATTGCGTTGACGTTATTTCGACTGACGAGGTAGCACGACTTAGGAATCTCATATGGGTACGACTTAAGACACGGCACAAGTTAAATTTAAAAAGTAAACATAACCTAAGTGAATAAAATTAATACGATTTAGTTTCGACCAAACCATTATGTAAATTCTGCTGAATTTATATTTAATAAGGAATATAATTTTATCAATAATTTACTTGCAAGATTAACTACCAAACATAACCTAACTGAATAAAATTAATACGATTTCGTTTCGACCAAACGATTATGTAAATTCTACTGAATTTATATTTAGTAAGGAGTATAATTTTATGAATAATTTCAATAAGAAAATTGAAATAAACTTACTTGATGACAGGTTTTATAATGAGGCTGGTTTATGGTAGACAATAATACGTAAAGCAACTCGGTTGACGCAGACTGTCGTCGCCGCAGTTCGTTCAAAATTCAAGTGGTACGACTTGAGCACTGGTACGACTTGAGCAACCTTATCCTGCAGAAAGTATAGTGTAAATAATTTTGTATTTTTCAGGTAAGGAAGCAACAAGCATTTTTTGATTGAAAGATCGAGGAGCAAACATCTTCGAGTAAGTCACGAAATTATTATTATATTATTATTATTTTTATTGATTTCCGCGTCGTAATTTCTGCGCGGCATGTTTCTTTAAAATTCCCAACATTCTGCTGGATAAAATCGTCGCGAATTCTTGCAGGAAAATAGCAAATATTTCCAAGGTGCAAGAATGCCATGAAATTCCAGAAAATAAATATAAACCTGCTGTAAGGCGGTCAACGAATATAAGTTTCATATGAACGGTAACAGTAAAAAGCTATTTTCGGCAACTCTTGTTCGTTCTCCTGTCTGTGTTTGTATACCGCGTAGACAGGGCTCCAACAAAACGCACGCGACCAATGAAATTCTGAAACGTAGCTAGTCGACAAGCTGAAAAACATCCCTGAGGGAGTGGTCAGACATCAAATAGACAGTGGGAATGAGAACGTTTAGCTCCGGGTCATTTCATTAAAACCGTTTCACATTCTTTCCTTTAATTCCGAACGCTCCCGTTCTACCTAGCAATCCTTTCGAAGTCTTAATACCGCCGGCATAAATAATATATATCGGATATTAGGAATTTTTCAAACCTACGCGGATAATGCACCACCACGGATGATAATGCCGTAGTAAGTAGATCGAGCTATTGGTCTGCCTTAAGTGAAGATAAAAGAAACGCGATAGACGAAATTTGCATGGTTTAATGAGCCCGACCTCTGTTATGACTCGATTTTTCTAACAACCGCATCTGCGCGCCGAAAAAATGGAACTCCACCGCTCTCGGGGATGGAACAAGTATGGTTTTCGCCATTATGCAAATAAACTTTAGCTAGAACTTTCACGCGAAAGATCCGCCGTACTTTTTGCTTTATGTTTAACAATCTTCAGAAATGCGAGTCTTGTCCACTTTTGTTTTACACTTTCGTTTCACCAAATGAAATGAAAATGGAGATGTAGGAAGTGCGTTTCCCGAAGCGTGGGGAATAAAATGGCCGGGAGTCAGTTATTATTCTTTAGAAGAAGAATATATCGACGAATCTGAATGTGTTTCATCGCAAAAATAATTACAAAGAAAACTGCGAAATAAACAAAAAGTAAGGTGAAGTGCCCTAAGTCTGGACGGTCCAAAAGTGATACCTAAATCTGGACAATTGAATCTTCATAGTAAAATCAGTAATTAAGAGATTAAATAATTCTATTATATATTCTGAGGCCTTAGCTACAAGTAGGTGTGAATATTATTTCATTGAGACATCAATTGAAATTTAAAAATGAATTCAAAGTTCATCTGAAAACAGTATACAAAATAGTCTATTTACATGCGAATCATGTGCATTTATAGTTCGAACTTTTGTTAGAAAAAAGGATATAATTTAAGCCCTCAGACAAAAAATAATTATCACGCATAATAATATTGATATTTCAAAATAAATTGGCAATCAAACTTAACGTAAATAATCATTATTAATCCAAATATTAGATGTCCAAGATTAGGACTGTTTTCAAATATAAGTACTCCATACTGGGACGCGATGACAGTAGCTGTCCCACTCTAAGCTTATACGCAATGTGCTTACGCTTGAAGCCGGACACGTGTTTGTGAATAAAATCAACGCATTGTTTGCAAATTATTTAACTACATGTACGTATAATTAGTCTTCTATTAGCTTGAATAATGTATGTAGAAAATGTATTCCGGTTGTGAGGTTAATAATACTTTATGTTTACATCTTAAATCTATCAGTATTACTACCTAACCTTAAAAGTTGTATTATGACAAGTTTTATTAAAACAGTAAATGAAAATAAATATATATTTGGTTAAATAATACAATACTATAATCTATGATAAGAATACTACATATTACGCAGAGCACCTTCTGTTCGTCATGCGCAACAGCGCCACCAACCAACGTTTTAGGTTATGTTCGCTCGATCAACTCGTAAATTGAATTTGTCCCGATATAGGCTTTACTTCTGTCCAGGTACTAGCTTAGATTGGATTTAATATGTCCAACTATAGGTTTGAATTATTCTTATTAATACAATTAAGATATTAACCTAAACAATGATTTTTTTATTTTAAATTACTTTACAAACTCTGAACTGTATGTTAAAACTCTTAAGGATGTTCTGGAGGTATATAAAAACGCAACAAAATTTTTGAAAATTTGACAAGATATAATTCTTACTAAATTGATGCAATTACCAAAGTTTGGGTTCGATTCACTGCACCGTTTAAGAATTATAGCAACTTGAAGTTTGCACATTTTAACACGTCTTCTTATGGAGAATTCATAAAATTCCACTTCAAACCCTATTTAAACCTTGAAAAAACGCAACTAGAAACTCCAGTTTTTTTATACGTAGTAAAAATTAGGTAATTAATTATGTTCAAAATTTATTAGGATTCACTAAACAGTTACAGAGCAAAAAAATTATAAACTGTTACAAAACGTCAAATTTATCTTGTTGTCTCTCACTAGCATGGAAACCTGACAAGTGTAGACCACTGAATATAGCTACAGAGGGTACAGTATTCGCAAAAGTTTAATGCAAAATATACTCATGAATGGCTTTCATTGCCATGTATTGATGAATTTCGAATTTCTCGTACTTTTGTCTCCCATTGTACCTCCAGAACATCCTTAAGAAATTGTTTTTGTTTATTTAAAGTGATAAAATTTAAAATAGAAAAGCATGCTGTCCAGGCATAGGGCACTTCACCTTATACCACATTGTACACCATTAGGAAAGATTGCTCGTTTATATTCTACACTTGAAATTTCACTTCGATATCATGAATAGCATAGAAGTTATACCAGAATGTCACTAAATTTTAGACGACTGTGCGACGGTGTAGCATCGTGATACATATTTGTAAGAAACTGCGCGGACACTCGTAAGGAACCCTAAATCGGGCGGCGACACATCGGGACCATCGTTCCTTGGCTAGAGTACAAGCTGTTCCATATGAAATTTTTATGTCGCACTTCACCGTTCGCCGGCTACTCGCCGAATCCCGGACTTATCGTCCGAACAGTGACAATACACTCTGCACGTAGGCAACCGTAAAAAAAGAACCGGGACGACATGGCAGCCACCGTGATACTTTTCTGGACCGAGCAACCAGCAACCATCCTCTCGATAAAATCAGTCCACCCTCCAGGGCTGTCTGTCATTTCGCGTGCGTTCCCGTTTTCCCGTCGGCTGCCAGAACGAGAACCAACGTATACATACATACTATCCGTCTCGTGGATTCCTTCGCGATTGCTTGCCCCGTCGACGTTGCCTGTTAAAACGCGTTCTGCATAGCAATATGTGCGCCACTCCTAAGTAAATGAATCCATTTCCTTGTCTCTGTTCTTCATCTTTGACGTGGAGTTGCCTCCAGCTACAGATCGGTATTTTATTTTTAAGTATCGAGTGAAGGGAACTTCTTCGAGTATCTACTGAATACACGAGGTTTTTACCAAGACAGAATAGTACGTGTATTGTTTTCATCTTTGCTTTGCATTAAGGAAAAGTCGATTCTTTTATTTTTTGAAAGTGTAAAGCGGCCCCTAGACGTTCAATAATATTGTCCATACGCCCATCAATAATATTTACGAGGTGCATTGAAAGGGCATATTGACCATTTAGAAGGAGTTCAAACGCATTCATCAATACAGGGTGTCCCAAAATTCCTGAAAATCCCGGAAATGGGAGGCCGAAAATTTCGTGTTCCCGACCCGACCTGATATTTCGGGTTCTCGCACACCCCTAATTGATAGCTATTATAGATTGACGAGATTATTGAAGCGTATTGACGGGAGCTGCAATATTATTGTAAACCTACATTCACTATATTTTTGAACGTCTAGGGGCCCCTTAAAACAGTGTCCCAGAATTTTATGCTTATATTATTTATCATTGATTTTACCATCGTTTGTTACTTCAAGATCATCCGACTTCGAAAGTATCACATATGATTTTTTCACATTTTTTAATGAATGTAAATTCCATATTGGAAGTCGATATTCGCCGAATATTCAAAAATTCATAAAAATGACTGCGTCAGAGTCAGCCATAGTGGCACTTAACTGAACTGTTGCTACCGAAACCGCGATTCGGTGATGATAATTCGACAGAAACGTAATGTTCCAGCAGAGAAATAATGAAAGTTTACAGGACGATTCGCAGTCGTCGACCGGCGACGCATCGTCAAGGAAACCGATCGCGGCAGGAAAAATCACGGAAAACAGCAATCTCGCGTTGAAATTCAACCCGTGACGAGGTTCTCCCGCTCGTCGACGAAGGCAGAGCTCTTCTACGGCGCGCGAGCAACGTTCGATATATTCGGAAATTTTCCATTGTAAATTCAAAGCGAGTGGAATCACGTTGTCCCCGTCGACGCCGGGTAAATAGTTTTCGAAAGGCGACGAATATACAGACAGGCCCCGGCGATTCCAATGCGAACTGTTCGGAGCGTCTTCTCGCGTAACCGGCGAGGATACGAGGCGCCCAGTGAATTAAAAATAAGCCTAGAAAGTTTCAGCCGCCTCGAAGTTTCGTAATCCTCTGTTATCCTTTCTCTCTGGGGATTACCGCGCCGGCAATTCAACGATACTTCGTCGAAAATGCCGCATAACGCGAGTATCGGAACTGGCCCGATCGAACAGAATCTTTCGACTATTAACCGCAATTTCCGGAATTCGTGTTACCACGTCCATCGGCCGTCGTTCCGCGATGGTAATATCGGATCCGTTTGAAATTCTGCCGCCTTTTACAGCGAATTCCCTGAATTGGCGTCGGTCACGACTGTCTAGGTTATAATACGGCCATCAAATGCCGTCCAGTGGTTCGATTGGATACTAAATACATATATTAGAAATCTTACGTTAGGAACGAATGCAGGTCGAACCCTCGAGAATGATAGGATTACGATCACGGTCGACGGTCGCGCGAGAGAAACATAAAAGCTGGGACAACTCTTGATTATTCAGTTCTGTTATTACCGTGGCCGGGTTTACAGTCCCGCGTCAGTTTTATTCGAGTTTTACTCATATTTTACGAGGACATCCCGACGGAATGCATCCAGCCACATCATCGATAGAATATCGACCACGAACTGACATGCGAATAAAATGTTATTTATGTATATCCAGTTGGGCGCAAAAAATTGTTTTCTGAAAGGATACTGCGTCATGATTACGTTTGACTGCAAGCGGGCGCTCGTATTTTCCTAACCAAAAACATGTTGCTCGAAAATGCACGAGAATAAATGTCTTCGAAAACTTTGTCTCTACGTTAGTATTTTTATTAATAAATACGGAAAAATAAGGGTCCCCATGCTTTCCCTATGGAAGGGGTCAGAATTCAAAGTTTTCTCTATGCTCTTTCAATGTTGTACTTTTAATGTTGCACCACGCATTTGCCACCATGTAAAAGCAGTCTTTTAAATTTAGTGTTTTACATTGTTCTATCACACCCTCTTCATTGAAGTGAAACGTAAACACAAGTTTTTTAAGGGGGATCTACACCCTCGGATTTTGGGGTATTTATCAATGTTATCAACCTCTGTGCAGAAAAAAAGTTTGGTAACATTGATAAACACGCAACTGCATAATGAACACAAGATGGAGTTGCTTGCTATTTCCATATTCTATTCATCTCGTCGCGAATGCCGTTATACAGGGCAGGTCGCACTAATATTAGTGCCACCGATGAGAATATGTACCTCGTCTGTGTCAGTTTTGCTATGATTCCACATTGACAGCAATGCAGCAGTGAAATGTTGCACAATATCGCAGCACTGATTGACAGTCCTTCTGACTAGGCACCATCTCGTCTAAACTAACTGAAATGAAATTGGCTCTAGATTGGCTCTACATCAGAGATAACCTCTGTCTTCATGAACGTAATATGGGGAAATCTCTGCTAATGTGAATGAAATCACGCGCGGCGATTTTTTGTCCTTATACGAGCATATTTTGAGCTACACAAAGGCTCATTTGATAGAGGAAGGTTCACCACGGCGCGCTCTGCTCATCATATCAGTCAGAAAAATCTCTTTGAGACAGGAAAATACATTGAAATCTGCGGTTATTTTTCTAGATTTTTTCTCTACTTTGGGCACTCATATTATTAGATATAAACATAATCTCGTTAAATCAATAGCAGAGCGCGCCGGATTTAACCTTCCTCTATAGAATGAGTCCTCACCCAGTCCAAAATCTGCTCAAATAAGGACAAAAAATCGCCGCGCGTAAACCCATGTTTCGACCCAAAATCTAGTAAGATTCTAGTTCCTTTCTAGTTACTTCATTGGGTATAGATCCCCCTTAAGCAATTCTTTTCTATATAGTCGTTTGAAGCACTCAATGATTCCTTGATTTAGTGGCTGTATGGGTGAAGTTACATTAGGTGGCAAAAACATAGCTTTTATAAATTCATCCTTCTGGTTAAGAATGTCACATATAACATGCGATCTAGCATTGTCTATCAGCAAAACAGTTTTTTCTCTGTGACCATTTTTTAATCGATGTTCTTTAACCGTTGGTATACAAATATTTTCAAACCGTTAAACAAAAATGTTGCTGTCCATCCAAGTATTTGTCTGATTTTTATAAAGAACTGGCGTTGCACTCATATTGGCATGTTTAAAGTAGCGTGGGTGTTTACTTTTTCCAATGATCAGAATAGGAAGTTGATGGCATCCGGTAGCATTCGCACAAAGAAGTGCAGTAATGCGTTCTTTACTAACTTTGCGACCGGGAGCTGATCTTTCACGACGAGAAACTAACGTTTTCTGTGCTAGTGTCTTCCAAATTAAGCCTGTTTCATCAGCATTGTATACATTTGCTAATGCACATTCTTCATCATTTATAAATTTATTAAAATCTGTTCTAACAATTTACGTAGCGGTACGTAAACATCGCTACGAAACGTTGTGCGGATAACAGACAACCGGATAATAGAACGTCCGTATATTAGGGTATTCGGATAATGGGGGTACGGATACGGGAGTCTCTACTGCATTTCAATAAATTGTTTTCTGAAGGGACACTGCGTCATGATTACGTTCGACCGGAAGAGGGCGCTCGTATTTTCGTAACCAAAATATGTTTTTATAAATAAATACGGAAAAATAAGGGTCCCCCTACTTTCCCTTCGGAAGGGGTCAAAATTGACGTTACGTAGGGGTTGCAAAATTAGATACACGATTACTACGAAAAGGAATGCTAATCGACAAAAGTAGCGACACGATCGGAATAATTTTTTGCTCGGTATATTCCTGTGAAGCCATAAACGTTGAGATACTTATGCCTGGTAACAGTGGTAACGCGTCGGTCTACAAGTAGCATGACATCGAACGCGTTAAAAAAGCGCGGCGTTACGGCTGTTCAGGAGGCATCCCCATTTAATTTACTCGTTCCCAACAATCCCCGATACACCGATAAACGCGTATCGTCGTTAACATCGTAATCCTGGCCACCCCCGCGCTTTTCCAACCCTTTCCGGCCGGTGTTTTTTTCGCATGCGCTCCGGTGAACCAGAGGCAGACCGATAAGGCGGGTTCTGATGGATGATTCGATGCGCGGACGTGACTTTTTACGAGACACACAAGGGCCACGCCGGTAATGGGACCTCTTTTATGCGCTCGGCCTGCAGAACTTGCAAGGCGGAGGCACACCGCTAGTTTAATGACGCGATTCACGCGATGGGATGGCCACACGGCCGTGTAACACCACCATATTGTTCCGTACGCGCGCGCCTACAAATGACCCCGAATGGTCACATGCACACTCCGGCTCTCATTAAAGTCACGTGACCGCTTGTCACATCTTATTAAGTGGCAGGAAATTTGATTTCGGTCCCCGATACCACCGCGGTTCTAGTTAGATGTGATGTATTACTTCATCAGTCACATTATAGACCCCACCGACTGTCGCCGCGGCCCCGGGGATACCAGCGGAGGAAGTGGCATCATCGACAAATCATCGATAATTGCAGCACACTGGTAAACACCAGAAAATTCACCCATCGACGGTGTTGCTATTTTTCGCGATACTCGGAGACTGAAGAAACATAAATATTTATATTTTTATGACTCTCGCAGTGGCATTTTACCAAGTTTTTATTAGCTCGCTTTCTTGTTTGTCTGTTTGTTCGGTACAAATTTTGTAATTGATTTTAAACTAACTTCCCGATGAGCTAGAGACTTACAATTTTAAACATAGCTCAGAATTGGATGACAATGCAATATTTAAACAAAATTTTTTAAAAAAGCCTATGCGTTCAGGAGATATAAATTACTAATAATTTGAACCTTTGCACCCCCCGCCGCGTGACGTAGTACGTCTTCGCGTTCAGCGTCCCCACTCTACTACGTGTTCCCACTCTGACTCACCCCACTCCACTGACCCGCTTCGCACCGAAGGAGCTCAGTGTGCGTCAGTGTGCGTTCGAGCTCCGTGCGGTGTTTACAAAGTTCCTACGTATTATTATAGTATAATATTTGTTTACCAAGCGAAAGAACAGCTACACCGAAATTCTCCGTCGAACCTTCATCTTTGACATTTTACCACGGCGTTCGTTTTCGATATGACGCGTCGCAATACCGTCTGAAATTTACTACATGTCTCCGTTATAATCTCATCAAAATGTTCAAAATCGATTGTAAAATTTCACACATATAAGGCTAAAAAGCAGAAAATAATTATTTAAATAAAAATAAATTTTTTAAAAATACCACGTTTTTAAAACGGACTGAAAAGTATAAAATAAAATTTTAAAAAACGCCACGTTTAAAAACGGACTAAAAAGTATAAAATAATTTTTTCTAGCCCCATGCAGATTCCTAACCCCGTACAGATAGTCCTGAAAATTTGTGATTGTGAATTCTGAATAGCTATGAAAATACTTGGAAGATTTAAAACGAAAAACGTGGGGCGCATGCAATAGATAACACTGTCCAACACCAAATTTGTTCCCTAATTACTGTTCGGTCCTTCGTATAGAGTTTTTTGCGCTGAATCTGAATCTGTTTCTAATTTTTTCCCTATACGCACAGTTTTTGAAGAACATGGCTTTGAAAAAAAGACTTATTTTTCAACTTTAAACAAATATTGTAGTGTTATTATAAATGATATTGGATTGTACTTTATAGCAAAAGATTCTGTAGACTTTCCCGAATACAGCGATATCAAATATTAATACATTATGATTGTTTAAACATGTTTAAACAATCATTAAAGACGGAGAGACACCACTTTTGCACCAATTTTTGAAGATATTTTTCAATTTATCTCAAAAAATAAGGGTCCAACGGAAAATCGAACTATACCATGCGATAGAGCAGACTTTTATCTTGAGAAACCCCGCTTTGAAGTTTGAAACGTCGCCGTTTTTTTCGAACCAGAAAGCAAAATATCTTCGCCCGACATGAGTTGCCGCCAGTGGCGCTCACCATTATAACGGTCGTTCGCCGCTCCGTATCCCGTCGCTGCGCCGTATCTCGTCCCGAGCGCCACTGGCGGCAACTCATGTCGGGCGAAGATATTTTGCTTTCTGGTTCGAAAAAAACGTCGACGATCCAAATTTGACTGGGTGGCTTCTAAGGATAAAAGTCTGCTCTATCGAGTGGTATAGTTCGATTTTCCGCTGGACACTTATTTTTTGAGATAAATTGAAAAATATCCTCAGAAATTGGTGCAAAAGTGGTGTCTCTCCGTCTTTAATGATTGTTTAAACATGTTTAAACAATCATAATGTATTAATATTTGATATCGCTGTATTCGGGAAAGTCTACAGAATCTTTTGCTATAAAGTACAATCCAATATCATTTATAATAACACTACAATATTTGTTTAAAGTTGAAAAATAAGTCTTTTTTTCAAAGCCATGTTCCTCAAAAACTGTGCGTATAGGAAAAAAATTAAAAACAGATTCGGAATCAGCGCAAAAAACTCTATGAGAAGGACCCAACAGTAATTAGGGAACATAAAAAAAGTTGAAATTTGTTGGACAGTGTAATTGATGCATGAACACCTAAATCACTAACAATTTTATTGCACTGCAAATGATATGAACTGTTTCGCGAGTTTTCTCAGCGGCAGCTACTCTCTACACTCCTTACTATGTATTATCTTGCACCCCACGTTTTTCGTTTTAAATCTTACAAGTATTTTCATAGCTATTCAAAATTCACTATCATAAATTTTCAGTACTATCCCTAGTAGCACAAAAATATTGGCTAAATATTTTTTAAGCTACACTTTTTAATATGAGAAAAATATTTCTTCCTATCTTATAAGTTAGGATAAAAAAGAATATTTGGTACTTAATGTAAAATAAATATTGTATGTATGTTTGAATTTTAAAAACAGATTGAATCTCTTTTTGATATTATATGAATGTGTATACATTATCTTGTACTGCTAGGGATCTGTACGGGGTTAGGAATGTGTATGGGGCTGGAAAAAATTATTTTATACTTTTTAGTCCGTTTTAAAAACGTGGTATTTTTTAAAAATTTATTTTTATTTAAATAATTTCTTATTAAAACAACACTTCTTGTGTTAATAAATAAAGGAAGACACCGAACACAACAGAGCTCACCTATATCGAATCCCGACACATACTAAGAAACCTAATCCATTTGCACAATGAATAAGTTCTGCAATTTATTGGAAACTGGCACCTCGTAATCCCTCCGTAAAAAGATGTACTACCGCTCACTCAATGATAATAAAAATGTTTAACGGTTGTCAATATAAATTATGCGAGTGTACAGCGATAAATATCAGGGGAAAAAAAACTTTAATATACGACGAATCGAATTTATGGGACGTTTATTGACAGTTCGGTTACACCGGAGGTTGGTCAAGCCGAAGGAGATTTACAGAAATTTGAAAAGCACGGGTTCCCTTGTAATCCACACGCGAGCACGGGTAGTAATATCGCGTCATCGTGTTTTTTTTTCTTATTTTTTTTTTACGAGCAAGATATTCTTGAGCGTTTCAAATGCCTATAAATCATAGCTCGGGAGAAAATCCCGGGGAAAGTAAGTTCGCCCGATTGCCGAAGAATTCGAGATAAAACGAAACTTAAGCCTCCGGACAGCCCCCGAAAAGTTGTATGACAGGGGTGTCCGTATCTAACAACCCACTTATCAACTGCTCGCAACTTCTGGTCGCTTTATCTGACGTTATACTCGGTACGACAACGCGAAACACGGCGTGGGCTGACACGGTAGGGAACATGCCACTTCACCATAATTTTCTTAATAACTCACAGATGGAACATGTTCTAAATTTTCATGACAGGCACGGATAAGAAATTTAAAAATCACGACTTTTCCTATTTCCTTCGCAATAGCGACCAATGACAATGTAGAAAAGAATATTTACGCACATTAGCTAGTTAACTAACCCTTCGAACGTCTCAAAAAAACTCAGATCCAATCCTAAAAAGAATTATTTGTCTTCAAAAAGGTGTACGAATACTTTTTACATCCACTGAATTTATTCTAGAACACTTACAGATAATGCAAAAAGAGGGACGATCGATTTTTTGGAAATGGGGAAACAGAAGCTGGACTGCGGCACATTACACCGCTCGAATTTGCCTGAAGTTTCCCTTCGGTCGAGTGGAAAAGGGAAAAAAGGGAGGAAGGAATTACAGTTCCGGTTCGAAGCGAAAAGCTAGGACAAGTTCGCCGGGCGCAAGTAGATTTCCTTCAGGGAACGGAAATAATGAAAGCTACCGGCGCGGCGCACAATGGAAAGCTTGACGTGCCACCGGAAAACCTCTTCGAGGCTGTAATTTTTATTTAATGCGGTCTTCTATGGTTCCCTCCTCCTTTCCATATTCTACGACGGCAAGAAAGTTGCTCGTTATCGCACGAGAACGTGATGAATCATTACAAGAATTGTTTCACTATCCCGTGCCGCTATGTTTGGCTGCCAACCCCTTGAAACTTTCATTCCCTGACAACGAGATTCCGCGCGTTCTGGATCTTTTATTATATTAACTCGGGAATGTCGCTCTCGGAATCGCCCGGGGACTGTACCGACTGCTTCAATAATTTCGAACAATTGGCGCGGTGCAAAAATAATTTCGGCTTTTGGTATTTTCGTCTTTGGTGCTTCTATCCGGGCGAATTTATTGTATTCGTGTGTTGAGCCACTATAACGTGTAATGCTTGGTGTATTGATTTGTGCACGCGGTCTTTTATTTCGGTGTTTCACGAAGTCCATTTGACTTATCGAAGTTCGAGTAACTTTGCTGTAGCGCAAATCCTATAACAAATTTTCTAACAGTGTGATTACAATAATAACTTCATCAAAATGTGTAGAATTTGTCTGTGGTCAATTTGAATATCCCATTATCTTCGCTGCATCTATCCGGAATGACATTTCCTCTTTTAGAATTGCCAAGACCTGGTTTCGTACTATTAACCAACAGTGCGTGCATGTTCCTATTTGCGACAACATCCATGCTAGTTATGTTCAGGAGTTTCCCTTACATTCGCGTTCAACTGAGGAGAGGAGAACTCCGGTTTATCCGACTCTTTGAATCGATTCGTCTCGTTCCCTTGAAACAATTCCTTGAGACTAGAAATTTAGTGGTCAAATCATTTTTGGATCCGCAGATAAATGAGAGGGAAGGAAAGTAACGTAGCATTAATAAGGTAGACTCTTTTCCAGGATTGCAAGGGTGCAAAGATGGGGGTTTTCAGTAGTCACAAGCGCTAGACAAAAGATTAATCTATTTAAGCTGTCGCAATTTTATGAAAATAGCTACATGCGCAGCTTTATGCTTCCGAATAATTTATGCTTTCCAAATTACGCCTCGTAGACGGAAATAAATAAAAATAAATTTTTAAAAAATACCACATTTTCAAAACGGACTAAAAAGTATAAAATAATTTTTCCTAGCCACACATACAGATTCCTAACCCCGTACAGATAGTCCTGAAAATTTGTGATTGTGAATTTTTAATAGCTATGAAAATACTAGTAAGATTTAAAACGAAAAACGTGGGGCGGAAGATGATATTGGTTTGGCAAATAAGTTCGTTCGGTTTTTACCACGTTTTTATTAGCTCGCTTTCTTGTTTGTTTGTCTGTTTGTCTGTTTGTCTGTTTGTTCGGTGGCAAATTTTGCAATTGATTTTAAACTAACTTCCTGATGAGCTAGAGACTTGAAATCGGTTACATGGCTCAGAACTGGATGACAATGCATTATTCAAAAAAAAATTTTTTAAAAAGTCTATCCGTTTCGGAGATATAACAATTAAATATTTACCTTTTCACCCCCCCGCGAAACCTACGTCATCGCGTTCAACGGTCGCCACGCCGCGCGACAGCGCTCCCTACTCCACTACCCGTTCCCTCTCTCACTCATCCCCACTCCACTGACCCGATTCGCACCGAAGGAGCTCAGTGTGCGTCAGTGTGCGTTTGAACTCCGTGCGGTGTTTATAAAGTTACAACGTATTATTATACTATAATGTTTGTTTACCAATCGAAGGGACAGTTACACCGAGATTTTCGGTCGAACCTTTATCTTTGACATTTTACCACGGCGTTTCGATATGATGCGGTCCCAATACCGTCTGAAATTTACTACATGTCTCTGTTATAATCTCGAAATAATGTCTACAAAAAAGGAGCAGTTCGTTAATGATGATTTTCACAGAGAAGTCGCCAAATCACCAGGTATGCCATTAAATATTTTACCGCGTTTTTAATAGGTCGCTTTCTTGTATGTCTGTTTGTCTGTTCGGTACAAATTTTACAACTGATTTTAAACTAACTTCTCGATGAGCTAGAGACTTGAAATTTTAAACATAGCTCAGTACTATATGACAATGCAGTATTTAAAAAAATTTTTTTTTAATTTACAACAGCCTACGCGTTTAGGAGATATAAACTATTAAAAATTTAACCGTTACACGTCCCCGCGCGACGACCGGTAGTGCCCACTCGGTTCCCACTCCACTGACCTGCTTCGCACCGAAGCAGCTCAGTGTGCGTTCGAGCTCCGTGCGGTGTTTACAAAGTTACTACGTATTAGTATACTATAATGTTTGTTTACCAAGCGAAAGAACAGTTACACCGAAATTCTCCTTCGAACCTTTATCTTTGACATTTTACCACGGCGTTCGTTTTCGATATGACGCGTCGCAATACCGTCTG
Source organism: Lasioglossum pauxillum (assembly GCA_933228785.1). Classification (NCBI taxonomy): domain Eukaryota; kingdom Metazoa; phylum Arthropoda; class Insecta; order Hymenoptera; family Halictidae; genus Lasioglossum; species Lasioglossum pauxillum. The sequence continues at coordinate 38,688,806 of OW121706.1, forward strand.
AAATTGACTACATGTCTCTGTTATAATCTCATCAAAATGTTCAAAATCGATTATAAAATTTCACACATGCAAGACTAAAAAGCAGAAAATAATTATTTAAATAAAAATACATTTTTTAAAAATACCACGTTTTTAAAACGGACTAAAAAGCATAAAATAAAATTTTTAAAAACGCCACCTTTACAAAACGGACTAAAAAGTATAAAATAATTTTTTTTAGCCCCATACAGATTCCTAACCCCTGAAAATTTGTGATTGTGAATTTTTAATAGCTAAGAAAATACTTGTAAGATTTAAAACGAAAAACGTGGGGCGCAAGATAATACATAGTAAGGAGTGTAGAGAGTAGCTGCCGCTGAGAAATCTCGTACAACACTTCATATAATTTGCAGTGCAATAAAGTTGTTAGTCATTTAGTGTTCATTCATCAATTATCTATTGCATGCGCCCCGCGTTTTTCGTTTTAAATCTTACAAGTATTTTCTTAGCTATTAAAAATTCACAATCACAAATTTTCAGGGGTTAGGAATCTGTATGGGGCTAAAAAAAATTATTTTATACTTTTTAGTCCGTTTTGTAAAGGTGGCGTTTTTAAAAATTTTATTTTATGCTTTTTAGTCCGTTTTAAAAACGTGGTATTTTTAAAAAATGTATTTTTTTGTGATTTATTCCACTGTAAAAAACCGAAGGAACTTATTTTCCAACCCAATACATAGCAACGAGTGTAGAGAGTAGCTGCTGTTGAGAAAACTCGCACAACAGTTCATATCATTTGCAGTGCAAGAAAATTGTTAGTGATTTAGGTGAACTGTTCATGCTTCACTGAGTTCCTTCGGAGCGAAGCGGGTCGGTGGAGTGGGGATGAGTCAGAGTAGAAACGCGTGGTGGAGTAGGGAGCGCTGTCGCGCGGAGTGGGGATCGCTGAACGCGATCACTTACTACCGAGCGTCGCGCGGGGAGGTGTAACGGTTAGATTTAATAGTTTATATCTCCTAACCGCATAGGCTTTCTAAAAAAATTTTTAAATATTGCATTGTCATCCAGTTCTGCGCTATGTTCAAAATTTCAAGTCTCTAGCTCATCGGGAAGTTAGTTTAAAATCAATTGCAAAATTTGTACCAAACAGACAAAGAGACAGACAGTCAAGAAAGCGAGCTAATAAGAACGTGGTAAAATAGGAAATTTGGGGGCGACTCACAGTGATCGATTCCTCAATTCTAGGTGGACAAAATTCAAATTTTTGTGTTTTCTTGTAGTAATATAGCTTTATTTCTCAGAAATCATGACAAGTGTATAAAAACAACATGAACTTTAACGATTTATATAATTTCTTTATAGTGGACAAATAAAACAATTAATTGTAACATTTGTGAAAATAACATAAATTAAATATTTTATAGTTTTTGTTTAAATACGTGAATACACAATACACAAAATGAAAAGAATTAATCTTAACTTATATTTAAAAATTAGATAAAGTTGTACGAAAATACAATACAAAATTACAAAATTATAATAAGGAATGTGCATGACAAAGGTGCATATCCTAAATTATTATAAATTATAATTGTCATATGTAAATCTCGTACCTTTTTTAAGGTGATTTGAGTAAACTTTTTGCCTCTGCTGCTAATTCTTTAGAACATTTTTTAGTAATTTTCCTCTTACTACTTATAAGTGGATCGGACGTTAGAAGTAACATATGAAATATGTCTTCTACATTTTTTTTTCTATTTTCTTTTAAAAAGCGGTCGATAGTGCGATGGCATTTCTGCCATTTTTCTTGGACTCGTTTGCAAAAACTTGTAATGTTTGTATGCAAAATATTTTTTGCTGAATCATTAATAGCTTCGATGTTAAAAAAGTTTAGAATCAGCCCTATTATTGCATCAACTTTGGATTTGGTATCTTTAGAACTTGTTGAATACCAGGTTTCGAACATCAGTCTTCGTGGCATACTCCATGTCTTTTCTAAAAAATGATATAAATGACTAACGGGCCAAAACGGGCAAGCGATATTTAGTATCATTATTTTGAAATAAGTATTCTTCAAAACTATCAAAGAACGAAGTCCGGCCGAGTCCGGGGAAAGAAGTTATACAATTTGACCTCTTCTTAAATAATATTATTAGTTAACCTGTCGTATATGATATACATGGCAAAATAAAATTATACCGATATGTAAAAATTAAATACTTACCTTCGGTTACACGCTCCATTTTTTAGATAATAATTTAAACAACAAACAAACAAGTTATACGATGGAGAAGAATTAGCTTATTTATAGTATTTCGCAAAGACAAAACTTTAACGCCGTATTACGTCGTAATAACCACATGCAATCGAAATATTAGGTTATATATCGAATAAATAAATGTTCGTAAACAATATAGAACGGCAGCGAAGATGTCGGAAGTTAATAAAATTTACCATTTTGTCCGCCTAGAATCAAGGAATCGATCACTGTGCGACTGCGGCCTAGATTGATCTTTTATCCAGTGCTTTAGACTTTAGACTTTAGCAAAACCCCATCTTTGCATTATCGAGAAACAGAAGGCGCATCCCGCACCCATGCAATCCTGGAAACGAGTCTATCCCTTTAATATCTTCTTCCTCCATCCAATTAAGATCTTTCGGGTGGTTAATACTCGAGTCGCGCTGTTATTATTTTCCGTTTTGTATTACACAGTCGACGACAGACGTGCAACACATAGCCGGAGGACAAAATATAAAGCCGTGTAAACGAAAAATACACGGTGAATTACACGTTCGCCAGGGTCCCTCGAAGCTCGCTGGTAACCGGGCAGCGAAACTTATGGGAGTAAGTTTATGCCAAACACGTGTCGCGTTTTAAGTTCTCGAAATAAAACTTGTACACACGGCTTTGCCGTCCGTACAAAGTATAGAAAATCCGAGGGAAACCGGGAGGAAAAGTAAAAAAACGAAGGTGACGATAGTTGCAGTTCCTCTTAAGGACGTTACCAAGACGATAGCATTGACGACGCGGGGCAAAAAGCGGGATCGGGCGAAACAAAGAACTGATTCCACGTCCACAAAGGGAGGAGCTAAAGCAGATGTTTCTCACAGAATGATTTACTGCGAGACAACCGGAATACCATCGACCTCAATGTTTTCGAATGCTGGAACTGCGATTCAGCGGGAACCTGTTTCTTTTCTCTCGAATGTAATCAGACTGAAATTCGCCTTGTTTTAAACCGTCGCGATAGTTTCCATGGAAATTTTATACATTTAATTATACGATTTACACATTTACGAATGGAACGATATAATTCGCGAGAAATAATCAGCTTCGACGCAGCCGCGTGTTTCAATTTTCCAAGCTGGTACGAACAATTTTTCACGAGCGAACTCGGTTTGCGTTACAATTTCCTTTACGCGCTCCACTCGAACGCACGGAAAAAGAATTCAGCGAACCCGGATCGGTGAAACGCTCTCGATGCTTCGTTAACATCAGTGCAACTAACCCTGATCTAACATGATTTTCTACTGTTTATTTAGTCCTTTTTTTTCCCTCGCCGCTTTTTTCCATTGACATTCACTGCAGTCATCGGCGAAATCAGATTTTTTCAGGTCATGGCGCCCCGACAAATACGGCATAGATCGATTTTCTTAGTTCTTCAAATTGCTTTCGCACGTTTTTCTCGTTCGCTCTGAATGCAACTGAAATTCTGCAATCGATTGACTTTGTTAATTACATGTTTAAGGGGGATCTATACCCTCGGATTTTGGGGTATTTATCAATGTTATCAACCTCTGTGCAGAAAAAAAGTTTGGTAACATTGATAAACACGCAACTGCATAATGAACACGAGATGGAGTTGCTTGCTATTTCCATATTCTATTCATCTCGTCGCGAATGCCGTTATACAGGGCAGGTCGCACTAATATTAGTGCCACCGATGAGAATATGTACCTCGTCTGTGTCAGTTTTGCTATGATTCCGCATTGACAGCAGTGAAATGTTGCACAATATCGCAGCACTGATTGACAGTCCTTCTGACTAGGCACCATCTCGTGTAAACTAACTGAAATGAAATTGGCTCTAGATTGGCTCTACATCAGAGATAACCTCTGTCTTCATGAACGTAATATGGGGAAATCTCTGCTAATGTGAATGAAATCACGCGCGGCGATTTTTTGTCCTTATACGAGCATATTTTGAGCTACACAAAGGCTCATTTGATAGAGGAAGGTTCATCACGGCGCGCTCTGCTCATCATATCAGTCAGAAAAATCTCTTTGAGACAGGAAAATACATTGAAATCTGCGGTTATTTTTCTAGATTTTTTCTCTACTTTGGGCACTCATATTATTAGATATAAACATAATCTCGTTAAATCAATAGCAGAGCGCGCCGGATTTAACCTTCCTCTATAGAATGAGTCCTCACCCAGTCCAAAATCCGCTCAAATAAGGACAAAAAATCGCCGCGCGTAAACCCATGTTTCGACCCAAAATCTAGTAAGATTCTAGTTCCTTTCTAGTTACTTCATTGGGTATAGATCCCCCTTAAGGGGGATCTATACCCTCGGATTTTGGGGTATTTATCAATGTTATCAACCTCTGTGCAGAAAAAAAGTTTGGTAACATTGATAAACACGGAACTGCATAATGAACACGAGATGGAGTTGCTTGCTATTTCCATATTCTATTCATCTCGTCACGAATACCGTTATACAGGGCAGGTCGCACTAATATTAGTGCCACCGATGAGAATATGTACCTCGTCTGTGTCAGTTTTGCTATGATTCCACATTGACAGCAGTGCAGCAGTGAAATGTTGCTCAATATCGCAGCACTGATTGACAGTCCTTCTGACTAGGCACCATCTCGTGTAAACTAACTGAAATGAAATTGGCTCTAGATTGGCTCTACATCAGAGATAACCTCTGTCTTCATGAACGTAATATGGGGAAATCTCTGCTAATGTGAATGAAATCACGCGCGGCGATTTTTTGTCCTTATACGAGCATATTTTGAGCTACACAAAGGCTCATTTGATAGAGGAAGGTTCATCACGGCGCGCTCTGCTCATCATATCAGTCAGAAAAATCTCTTTGAGACAGGAAAATACATTGAAATCTGCGGTTATTTTTCTAGATTTTTTCTCTACTTTGGGCACTCATATTATTAGATATAAACATAATCTCGTTAAATCAATAGCAGAGCGCGCCGGATTTAACCTTCCTCTATAGAATGAGTCCTCACCCAGTCCAAAATCCGCTCAAATAAGGACAAAAAATCGCCGCGCGTAAACCCATGTTTCGACCCAAAATCTAGTAAGATTCTAGTTCCTTTCTAGTTACTTCATTGGGTATAGATCCCCCTTAAGGGGGATCTATACCCTCGGATTTTGGGGTATTTATCAATGTTATCAACCTCTGTGCAGAAAAAAAGTTTGGTAACATTGATAAACACGGAACTGCATAATGAACACGAGATGGAGTTGCTTGCTATTTCCATATTCTATTCATCTCGTCACGAATACCGTTATACAGGGCAGGTCGCACTAATATTAGTGCCACCGATGAGAATATGTACCTCGTCTGTGTCAGTTTTGCTATGATTCCACATTGACAGCAGTGCAGCAGTGAAATGTTGCTCAATATCGCAGCACTGATTGACAGTCCTTCTGACTAGGCACCATCTCGTGTAAACTAACTGAAATGAAATTGGCTCTAGATTGGCTCTACATCAGAGATAACCTCTGTCTTCATGAACGTAATATGGGGAAATCTCTGCTAATGTGAATGAAATCACGCGCGGCGATTTTTTGTCCTTATACGAGCATATTTTGAGCTACACAAAGGCTCATTTGATAGAGGAAGGTTCATCACGGCGCGCTCTGCTCATCATATCAGTCAGAAAAATCTCTTTGAGACAGGAAAATACATTGAAATCTGCGGTTATTTTTCTAGATTTTTTCTCTACTTTGGGCACTCATATTATTAGATATAAACATAATCTCGTTAAATCAATAGCAGAGCGCGCCGGATTTAACCTTCCTCTATAGAATGAGTCCTCACCCAGTCCAAAATCCGCTCAAATAAGGACAAAAAATCGCCGCGCGTAAACCCATGTTTCGACCCAAAATCTAGTAAGATTCTGGTTCCTTTCTAGTTACTTCATTGGGTATAGATCCCCCTTAACTACTCTTCAAAGTTCACAAAGATATCTGACTATATTATTTTACAAATAAAAAGAGTAGAAGGGGTGGGGGGATAATTGTTCCGAATCTGAATAGTAATATTTCCTCGCAGTCGCATTTGATTGATGGTGCAACTTGCGCCGCACCCTGTCATCCGCGATTGCATTCTGTTCCACTCTCGCCGGGTTCCCAGGACATGTGAAATTTGCAATTGCGAATCGGAATGTTATAAACGAGAAAACTGGTCGTTTAAAGATGCAGAACGATCCGCTCGAGATTATCATCTTAAGTAAGTTTCCCATTTCACTCCGGCCGAAATAATGCATAAGACAAAAGCAGTTTGGGTCGGAGGTGACGGTTGCACCCGTACCGACTGAATTTTTCATGCCTGCGTCTCTTTCCTGAGTTTCAGTTCTCGAACGTTTTCCACGGTCGCGTCTCTCGCCCTCTCCGCTTCTTCCTTTTTAAGACATAAATTTTATAACTCGAAGCGATGCCAACAATATTTCCTCAATTTTAAATAGTGTAATTTCGGGAGAGGTGCACCGGTTTTTATTGTGTCAATACTGGACGATTTTTAAATGTTTTTCGCGTGTCATTTACATCGTATTAACCTATGCAAATAACCTCGTCTCGAAGAACACGTGAATCACATCGTTTACGTGCAACAGAAGCATAAAAACTTCTTAGTGCTCCGAAATACTGACGAAATATCTGTGGTTGCCAGGAAGAACGGCGCACAGTGGAACTTTTCGTCCAAATCGGAGACAAAATCAAAGAACTTTCGATAGAAATGAGGTAGAGCGATGAAATTTTTTTAAAATTATAGCTGAAACTTGTTAGAATATGGGAAAAATAGGGAGATTGTGGTACGAACGTTTTATAACCTTGAGAAAATTCGTTAAACAATTCGTTCACAAAAATCGATTTCTTGTAAAATCCTGAGGTCGTAGACAAATGTTGAGACCAGATTTAAAATCAGCGTGAAAAAATCTACAGGAAATGATGTGCAGCAGCATATTAAAGCAGCATATTGCATTATTTCTTGGAGTCTTTCGAATTTGTTTTCACAACTTTCTTCTGGTAAATACGTAAATCTTATACTATAAAGCTCAATTAATTAAATTCTTGTAATCTTCGTTTTAAATTTCACCAATTTATCTTTGTTATCAATGCATACAATTCACAGTATTCAAACATTTAAGTTTCACAACTGAACATTTTTTAAACAATGGAACTAATGATTGAGTTGTTTGCGATTAAAATTATTTTAAGAAAAAATTCCTTTTATGAGTTATAAAAACCGTCAGAGATATTCTGGTTTGCCGTGGGAGCTGCTCTATAAAGACCATATTATGGAATGTGTTAATAGATCCCCCACATTTCATAATTTTTCAATAAAACTTAAAGAATTTGCAGATAGCAGATATTCGAGTAAACTCGAATTTTTTTGAAATTGTGACATGCGGCGTTTTTCCTTGCAACCACAGATATGAGGGGATCACTTTTACTTTTCGAGATATTCGCAAAAAACTATTGCTGGAACTGAATTGAATTTTCCGTATTCGGCACGCTCCATGAAACATGTACAATGTATACTACTTTATGTAACATGTGTGGTAGAGAAAGAAAAGAATAGAAGTAGAGAGAAGAGGCTATAAATAAAGGAGTGCCTCTATCTCCAATTAGGAGTGCATCCCACCCGAGGCTCTAGGGAGAGATGCACTTTTTCGACCTCTTTTTTAAACAGTATATTAATATATAAATGAGAAATTATTCTCGATCGTACATTTTTCAAATAAATTTGGGGTTATGTTCGCGGCGCACCGGTTCAATCAAATTATACACTAAATAGCAATTTTGTAGACATTTATCAAACGTTCGATTCGGATTTGAATCATTACGCTATGAGACACGTTTGCTATAGAATGTTTTCTATAAGAGAAAAAGAAGAAAGATGGTGGGGTGTGTTCGTCCTAGACCCGCTAGAGGACTCATCAGTAAAGCTATCTAACGGGTCCTGCCTTAGACACAAGTGTCTGGAGGAGGGACGTTAATATACTAATTGATGACATTTTAGTAACTTGCGAGAAAGTCGTTCAACCATTTGTCCATCTTGTGGACAATGTCGAAACTAGGCCTTCTCGAACTTTTGTAATTTTATCGCCAATTATGATAAATGAATAAATATATAAATAAACTAGAGGGCTATTGTTGCTCGCTCGCTTCGCTCGCTCGCGAGTAGGGTTGTTTTTGCTCGCTCGCTTCGCGAGCTCGCGGGTAGGACTGCTCTTGCGAGAGGGTTAGTGATACGAATGGCTAGTAGGGCCTACTGATATTAATGTTTTTTATTTGTTGTGTGACTCTCCAAGAGTCACACAAAGAACTTCCCGATTCGTTACTCCTTCGCCAACATCGCTAACATCGTTTTCTTTTTGTACTTTCATCGATATTCTCCCAAAATGTATTCTTGGGAGTAGAGATGATAAATTCACTGTTGCATTGGAACAACTTTCGATTATTCCAAGCGGTAACATTAGCATCAGTTAAAAAAAAAAAACTTTATTTTAATGTAAAAAAAAATTAAGAAAAAAATTTTTTTTATGTAATTGCGTTTGGTTCTTTGGTGGAAAATTTTCGTCCTCCCTTATAAATTGCATTGTAGAATCAACTCTTTTCGAAAAAAAACTAAAAATCTAAAAAACTACTTGACCAATATGGACCAAAATCTAATCAGCTCTAAGTTACGACGGGGCACATCGATTGCATCATTCATCATCCTGATCGCGTTGTTACTTTTTCTGAAAACGTTAACGAAAAATTTGATTACATAGAAACGGCCATACGCACACACACACACACACACACACACACACACACACACATACGAACATTTTGCTGAAAATAGTCTAAAATGACTGCAATGACCATGAAACGTGAAGATCTGCTAAAAAATCGATTTTCGATTTTCGGGGTAATTACAATAACTTCCCTATAAAATCGGGAAGTTAATAAATGTCTACAAAATTGCTATTTAGTGTATAATTTGATCGAACCGGTGCGCCGCGAACATAACCCCAAATTTATTTGTGTACAAGGATAAAATGTGGAAGAGGCGGTCTTGATCGACCAGAATGAAAGAATGTGTAATTGAAAGAATGGAATGACTGAGAAGAGTGAGACAGGACTGCAGAGTGATTGGTATGAGAGACAGAATGCAAGATTAAAAGGAATGGATAAGTGTGGTAACGGATGGATTTGAACTGGAAGAGAAGTGTACTGTATAAATGATATTGTGAGCACGAATGTATGAATCTACGTATAAATAAACTGTATTTGCACTTTAAGATGTTTGTCAGAAGGTATTACACTGTGTCGCGGAACTATTGTACAATGAGTTTGAAATAAAGATAGCTTTGAAAACTTTAGAAGGAATCGCTTTATTTAACGTGGATCAGCTGATCGTTTGTCGCAGAGAGAGAGTGAGTCGACGGTTGTCACTCTCTTTTATTGTCTCGATCCTTCTGGAAGTTCGTCACGCACCAGTGGATCCGGTTGAGCGTTCGCGAACATTGCAGAAGGATCGAGAATGGGAATAGACCAATCACGCAGCCGATCTATTGGCGATAAAACTACAAAAGTTCGAGAAGGCCTAGTTTCGACATTGTCCACTAGATGGACAAATGGTTGAACGACTTTCTTGCAAGTTACTAAAATGTCATCAATTAGTATATTAACGTCCCTCCTCCCGACACTTGTGTCTAAGGCAGGACCCGCTAGATAGCCTTACTGATGAGTAGACCTCTAGTGGGTCTAGGACGAAACACACCACCATCTTTCTTCTTTTTCTCTTATAGAAAACATTCTATACCAAACGTGTCTCATGACGTAATGATTCAAATCCGAATCGAACGTTTGATAAATGTCTACAAAACTGCTATCTAGTGTATAATTTGATCGAACCGGTGCGCCGCGAACATAACCCCAAAAGTATATTAATATATCGATATAAAAGTTTTACTCGTGTAACGTTATATTTTATTAAAGAGATTTAAATAAAGAGTTCAACAATGCCTGTCTGCACGTTCAGTTCTTTTTAATAAAATTTTTATAAGCAGAAAACACAAAATGTGGTGCATCTCTCCCGAAATTACCCTGCGTTCCTTCCTCGTTTATCGCGTGCGGCGTTCCGTTTAATGTTTCCCAGCGAACCAGTTCGAGGAAAAGAGTACTGTTTCAGCAGTCCATAAATTAAGATTCGTAACTGTATTCCGCAATCAACGTTAATCCCATGGATACCGCGGGCTCCGGTGTCCGCCGAGGCAGCATATTTCTTGTTAGAAACTAAACCGCCGTTGAAATCCAGAGATTAGAATCGCAGGTGAGGAAACATTTGCACCACGGCGAATTACAATGATCCGATTAAGAGTCTTTTCAGAGGGACGGGGGGTGAGATGGGGCTTAATTTTCTTTTCCGGTTTCGTTCGCCCAGCTTCTCTCGTCTTTTCATCCGACTCCCGGGCCATCTATCTAGACGGCCGACAATTCCTTCATCCGCCGATTCGCTCGCTCATTTTTCCATATTTTAGCGTAACAATTCTCCCCACCACCCACCCCATCGTCGGATCGATCACAGTCTATTTGAATGTACCTATTCCCACCGCTCCGGACACTTTCAGTTGCTCACAATAATCCGACGGATCCTAATAGAAATGCGCGAGGAGTGCTTCGCGCTGGATGAAATACGAATTGCACCTGTCACAGGTGACACGATCGTTCCTGATTGTTATCCTTGCGCGTTATTCTCGTTTCACGGCCGTGAACTTTATTCCCGACGTTTCTTTTAGAATTTCGCGATCAGACGGGATTCTCCGCGCAATGCAATGAAAATTAATTATTTCTTTCGGAGGTGATGCTTTATTTAGGATTTATTCCGGGAAGAATGTTCTTAAAAGGATCATTTGGTGTCTTCGTAAGGGTCATTTCAAGCTTCCCTGAATAATCCACAAAATCATTACACGAAAACTAACGAATAAAGAGTATCTGTGCACAATGTGGAAAAAGCGGGAATTTTAATTAAGAAAAACATGAGATCCACGTTTTTTGTAGGGCATCGAAGAGAAAAGCGAGGCTTTCGAATTATCGCCGACACTCTGTCGAGAGGATCATGCTCGAACTCGTAGCATGGTCCGTACCGAAGTACAGACATTCATTCGTGACGCGACGCTAACAAGACGGCGTTTCTTTGACGCCGATGCGAGGAATATTCGAAACGTGTATACGCGGATGAAAGTCGTAACGAGCAGGACGAAACTTTCATAATTTCTTTAATGATTTCTTAAGAAAGTTTCTGTCAAACGGCGAAGGTGTGGGTGGATGGTGGATGAAGAGAGGAAACGAGAAAGATTGAGAAGAGGATAAGGAATTGGTAGAATTATGCGGGACCGACGTGGAAAGTCAAAAATATTTTGCGCTTGGCGTCGGGAAGAGGGGAAAAGCCGGTCGTTTCATTAAAGTCGTCGTTTGTTAAACTGTTAATCACCCTTAAATTGTTTACGCGGTCCACAGCGGCTGCGGCGACGGTTTAGACGGCCAATTAGGTCCACGAGGTTCACTCCACAGGAGAAAACTTAAGTGAATTACGTACGAGAATTGCGAGATAATTAGTAGCGGTTCAAGAAGTTTTATCTAATTAAAGGCTTATCGAAGTTCGTTCCCAGCGATGCGCCAGTTTTCCAACGTGCTCAAAGTCGATTCAAATGTTAACATAAATGGCAATTATGGCATGGAACTCTGCGCAAACTTCACCCCCTCGCACGTTCATCGGAAACGGTGGTAAAAAGATGTCGGGATAATACCTCACCCATTCTTCGCTTTACGCTTCAAAGGGAAATTTGTTTTTCTGGTTTTTTCAAAATGGTAACTGAATACCTGACTACATGAGGATTATAGGTACGTGGCTAATTAATTATCGAGCCTGCCATAGTTCAATTATCGAGCAGAATATGTAAAGGAACACTGTAATAATTGCGCGTGTAATTCTATCTCATTAGTGAGACAATTAATTGAAACATCGTGAAAGTTCGTTCAAATAATATACAAAGTGAATGATGTCGATATTACATTATTATTTTTCCAAATTTTCATAACAAGTTAATACGTATTACTGTCGATAATGTATATGTATTTATAATAAGGTACGCGTATGGAATGCATTATTATTGCACAATTTTCTGCCCATCGCTGCAACAGGGTCTTTCACTCAAGCATGATAATGTATCATTTGTAAATTTGTGTACCCACAATCCTGCATACTCGGAACGAACTTTCTCAATTACTGACAAAGTTGAGAACCCCTGTAACTACAACGGAATTAATGAAATACCTGCTAATATTTCATCCGAAAGGTAAATTTATAACAAAGAGAATCGTTAGCAACCAATGTTTAAGCTTTTGTTTGCGCACGCTCTTGCTGATAATACATTAAATCAACTTCATTAGATTAACTTCAAAAAGCAGGGGAACATTGAAATCGTTTCTGCTGGGCAAGGAAAAATATTAAATCTCTGTTGAAATTTGCTCAAGTTCTTCTCTTGCTAAATTTTACACCGTTTATACGATTTCCTATAAAAGCGTGAAATCCCACATTTAATTAATGTTTCAGCAAATGATAAAATGGAAGACTTAGTGGAATTTGACATTCCGCCCACTTTATTTTAATTTCTGGATATATGTTGATGAAAAAGATTTAACATAGCATCAAAACCTTTGAAAAAGGTAGAGTTGAGAAGCACTTGAAATTATTTATGAAAATGCAAATATTCGCGAGCCCTTGCAACTGCAATTTAATTATAATTACAGTCTTGTGCGTCATTTTTGTTACCACGCTTGTATTAGCTTGCCGAGTTGTCGATGTATGCGTCAAATCTTGTAATCGAATTTTAAATCACTTCCGAATGAGCTAGAGACTTGAAACTTTCAACATAGCTCAGAACTGGATGACAATGCAATATTAAAAAATAACAAATTTAAAAGAAAACTGTGCATCTAGGAGAAAAACAAATTTCAATATTAATCGTAACACCTCGCCGTGCGACGCTCGGTAGTACGTCATCACGTTTAGCGATCCCCACTCCGTGCGTCAGCGCCCCCTACTCCACTACGCGTTCCCACTCCGACTCATCCCCACGCCACTCACCCACTCCGCACCGAAGGTGCATTCAGATCCATTTCGGACAATTTCCCACAATTTCTGACTCCATCGAGAGACGTCTTCTCACCGAGTCATCCCCTCATTCTATCTATTACTACTTAAAATAATACTAATATTAGTATTTAGTAGTACTATATCTTGCGTTCCATTTAACACCAATTGTACACGCGGATTGAATGGATATAACGTGTACCATCGGTGGCAAGGAACGTGTTAAAAAGGACTAAAAAGTAGAAAATAAAAAAATATGAAAAAAAACTTTTTAAAAACTACGCTTATATTAAAATGCACTGAAAAGGAGAAAATAATTTGTTTAGGCATTAAAGACTATAAATAACAGCGTGGAGCTCGCCCACGAAGATTACGTCAATATAGTTTAGCGCTGCACGCTTTTATTTATAGTCACTAATGCCTAAAAAAGTTATTTTCTCCTTTTTAGTGCATTTTACTATAAGCGTGGCTTTTAAAAAGTTTTTTTACATATTCTTTTATTTTCTACTTTTTAGTCTTTTTTAAATGGAAGAAATGGAGAAAATAATTTTTGTAGGCATTATTGACTATAAATAAAAGTGTGGGGCGCTAAACTATATTGACACAATCTTCGTGGCGCACTCCACGCTTTTATTTATAGTCACTAATGCCTAAAAAAATTGTTTTCTCCTTTTTAGTGCATTTTAATATAAGCGTGGTTTTTAAAAAACTTTTTTACATATTCTTTTATTTTCTACTTTTTAGTCTTTTTTAAATGGAAGAAATAGAGAAAATAATTTTTTTAGGCATTAGCGACTATAAATAAAAGCGTGGGGCGCTAAACTATATTGACATAATCTTCGTGGGCGCGCTCCACGATTTTATTTATAGTCACTGATGCCTAAAAAAATTGTTTTCTCCTTTTTAGTGCATTTTAATATAAGCGTGGTTTTTAAAAAGCTTTTTCACATATTCTTTTATTTTCTACTTTTTAGTCTTTTTTTAAATGGAAGAAATGGAGAAAATAATTTTTTTAGGCATTAGCGACTATAAATAAAAGCGTGGAGCGCTAAACTATATTGACAGAATCTTTGTGGGCGCGCTCCACGCTTTTATTTATAGTCACTAATGCCTAAAAAAAATTGTTTTCTCCTTTTTAGTGCATTTTAATATAAGCGTGGTTTTTAAAAAACTTTTTTACATATTCTTTTATTTTCTACTTTTTAGTCTTTTTTAAATGGAAGAAATAGAAAAAATAATTTTTTTAGGCATTAGCGACTATAAATAAAAGCGTGGGGCGCTAAACTATATTGACATAATCTTCGTGGGCGCGCTCCACGATTTTATTTATAGTCACTGATGCCTAAAAAAATTGTTTTCTCCTTTTTAGTGCATTTTAATATAAGCGTAGTTTTTAAAAAGCTTTTTTACATATTCTTTTATTTTCTACTTTTTAGTCTTTTTTTAAATGGAAGAAGTAGAGAAAATAATTTTTTTAGGCATTAGCGACTATAAATAAAAGCGTGGAGCGCTAAACTATATTGACAGAATCTTTGTGGGCGCGCTCCACCATTTTATTTATAGTCACTAATGCCTAAAAAAAATTGTTTTCTCCTTTTTAGTGAATTTTAATATAAGCGTAGTTTTTAAAAAGCTTTTTTACATATTCTTTTATTTTCTACTTTTTAGTCTTTTTTTAAATGGAAGAAATGGAGAAAATAATTTTTTTAGGCATTAGCGACTATAAATAAAAGCTTGGGGCACGAAACTATATTGATATAATCTTCGTGGGCGCGCTCCACGCTTTTATTTATAGTCACTAATGCCTAAAAAAAATTGTTTTCTCCTTTTTAGTGCATTTTACTATAAGCGTGGTTTTTAAAAAGCATTTTACATATTCTTTTATTTTCTACTTTTTAGTCTTTTTTTAAATGGAAGAAATAGAGAAAATAATTTTTTTAGGCATTAGCGACTATAAATAAAAGCGTGGAGCGCTAAACTATATTGACAGAATCTTCGTGGGCGCGCTCCACGATTTTATTTATAGTCACTAATGCCTAAAAAAAATTGTTTTCTCCTTTTTAGTGCATTTTAATATAAGCGTAGTTTTTAAAAAGCTTTTTTACATATTCTTTTATTTTCTACTTTTCAGTCTTTTTTAAATGGAAGAAATGGAGAAAATAATTTTTTTAGGCATTAGCGACTATAAATAAAAGCGTGGGGCACGAAACTATATTGATATAATCTTCGTGGGCGCGCTCCACGCTTTTATTTATAGTCACTAATGCCTAAAAAAAATTGTTTTCTCCTTTTTAGTGCATTTTACTATAAGCGTGGTTTTTAAAGTTTTTTGAAAATATTTTTTTATTAAATACAAATAGATGCGACGTCCATGAATAAATAAGAATAGAAATAGACGGGACGGTTATTAATGAATAAAAATAGAGGAAGAGGAGGAAGGTCGAGTGGAGTGAATGTTAGATGACATAATCAATCCGCCTAGGTATTTCAGTGAATCGCGACCGATGGACGAGGCGGGCCGAGCAAAACCGAGAGACGTATGAAATCGATGAGCGGTCGGGATCGCAAAATATTTTGTGGCCCCGGGCGAAACCGTGTCGGCTGTGAATTATGTAATTACGCGGCGAAAGATAAACGCTGTTTACGCGCCGCGTTTCGCGATCGTCCATTGACAATGGCGGAGGAAATTCCGCCAGCCATAGGGTGAGAGACGGGGGTTTTAGGGGGTGTCTATACACCGGTATATAATATGGGAACGCTGTATCGCTTCCTGCCGCGATCGACCGTTTATAGGCTCTGGTTAGAGGGGGTGTGAACTGCAGCTAATTTCGAGAGTGCAGAGAAACTTTTCTGATAACCACCAAATGCGAATTTCTGAAGTGAGAAACATTTTAACGATACATGTACATCCTTCACCCCTTGCACCATAATCTATTTTGCAGTTTCGGTAATTAAGAGAAAGATTTTATCATAGTTAAAACTCTCTAGGACGAAACACAACAACATCTTTCTTCTTTTTTACCACGTTTTTATTAGCTCGCTTTCTTGTTTGTTTGTTTGTTTGTCTGTTTGTTCGGTGGCAAATTTTGCAATTGATTTTAAACTAACTTCCTGATGAGCTAGAGACTTGAAATCGGTTACATGGCTCAGAACTGGATGACAATGCATTATTCAAAAAAAAAATTTTTAAAGTCTATCTCTTATAGAAAACATTCTATAGCAAACGTGTCTCAGGACGTAATGATTCAAATCCGAATCGAACGTTTGATAAATGTCTACAAAATTGCTATTTAGTGTATAATTTGATTGAACCGGTGCGCTGCGAACATAACCCCAAATTTAGTTAAAACTCTCAGCGAAGACCCATGTATTAACATTTGGAAACGGGGTTACGAGTGTTTCCGACTCTATGCAATTATAACTACGTGTGTTCATGGTTTTATAGGGTCGTAGAAAAATGTAGGATATGCAAATCCGCAGCCTCGTTGACGTTAAACATTTAATTCTCCGAGTTGGTGACAGTTTTCAGCAGCGAGAATTAGGTGCGTTATTGCGAGCTCGGATCATTCCAGCTTCCTGAAATACAATCGCGAACATTGCGAATTCAGTTATGAGTTGCACGCTATTTACAATCAAGCAGAATTGCACAGAGGCGAAGCTGAACGCGCACACCTACACGCACACATGCGCACACGAGCACGCTTCGACAATAATAAAATTTCAAACAATCAACGGACAATCCAAGCTTTGTCTTGTAATGGACAAATTTAATTATAACGTCGCGGTGCATTGAAACAGTAATTATTTACGTACTGTCGGTTTCCGGGTTCAATGAATTCCATTTGCGAAGAACGATAAATTAGTTCAGGATTTATGCGCAATTTACTTTGTTGATTCTTGCGGGTACATAATTCCATTTTATTCACAATCTGAATGATCCATAAGATCACGTCCGCGTTATGAATACATCACATGTAAATTGCTATTAAGCGGATACCGTATGCCGGAATTATGCCCTCGATCGGACTTCATACCTAATTCCCTAACGACATGCGGACAGTACGAAGTTATTTGCTCAACTATTCCACAGTGAGTGATCAAATTATTCGAACTATTAGCACAAATTCGCGGGTTTATGTTGGAACGATCGAATTGAAAATTTCATTACAAATATTTATATTCCAGATTGTAAATACATATTTGGCAACATCATTGGCGAAACTATTTGCCAAACTGACACTAAACATATTTGTCACACTGTGGATTTCATCGTCCACTGAACAGAACATACACGAATATACAAAACATAATAATTATTTAATAGACTGTTACAAAGATTCTCCGTTGAAAATTACCTCGAGTCGAATCTAAACGAAGAACATCGGGAACTGTCATAATTTCATGTTAAATAGGGTAAAGTGCCCAAATATGAATCACTTTGGTCATTTTTTAATTATTTTAGAATGCTCTTTTTCGTCCAAAAAAATTACCAGTTGTAGATGTATTTCCTCCCTATAAGATTC
The DNA here is from genome assembly GCA_933228785.1 of Lasioglossum pauxillum. Lineage (NCBI taxonomy): Eukaryota > Metazoa > Arthropoda > Insecta > Hymenoptera > Halictidae > Lasioglossum > Lasioglossum pauxillum. The sequence goes on from OW121706.1 coordinate 38,706,702, forward strand.
TGGGGTCAATTTTTTTCAAAAATTGATACAGCTTGGGAAAAATACGTTTTTTTTGTGGTGTGTCATTTGCAGGTTCCAGCGAAAGAGGTTCTTAATATGATACACCATGAGTCCCTAATATGGCACCTAGTGCCATATTTGGTAGCCACAAAAATTGATACAGCTTGGGAAAAACACGTTTTTTTGTGGTGTGTCATTTGCAGGTTCCAGCGAAAGAGGTTCTTAATATGATACACCATGAGTCCCTAATATGGCACCTAGTGCCATATTTGGTAGCCACAAAAATTGATACAGCTTGGGAAAAACACGTTTTTTTTGTGGTGTGTCATTTGCAGGTTCCAGCGAAAGAGGTTCTTAATATGATACACCATGAGTCCCTAATATGGCACCTAGTGCCATATTTGGCACCCACAAAAATTGATACAGCTTGGGAAAAACACGTTTTTTTTGTGGTGCGTCATTTGCAGGTTCCAGCGAAAGGGGTTCTTAATATGGTACACCTTGAGTCCCTAATATGGCACCTAGTGCCATATTTGGCACCCACAAAAATTGATACAGCTTGGGAAAAATACGTTTTTTTTTGTGGTGTGTCATTTGCAGGTTCCAGTGAAAGGGGTTCTTAATATGGTACACCTTGAGTCCCTAATATAGCACCTAGTGCCATATTTGGCACCCACAAAAATTGATACAGCTTGGGAAAAATACGTTTTTTTTTGTGGTTGTGTTATTTGCAGGTTCCAGCGAAAGGGGTTCTTAATATGGTACACCTTGAGTCCCTAATATGGCACCTAGTGCCATATTCGGCACCCACACTAAGAATGTCAATAGCTATACCCATATTAGGGAATCCTTGGTAGTGGACTGATAATACTAGCTACTGACCAAGAAAAAACGAATTTCAGCCCAAACCAACAGTTGGCATACATTAATATGAATAAACTGAAACTACAGATATCTTCAAACATTTCTAAATCACATACTTTTTCTCGAAAAAGATACGAAAATCTAACCACAAAAATATTCGACACGTGGAGACACAACTGGCGGAGGATCGATACTAAAGTCTATAGAATGGTTCGATTGCACTGCGCACTGTTGAGTAAACATGGTAACCTATTGTTTGAGGATTTTCTCACTAGAGTCCGACTTCTCCTTTACAACGTATAAGGTAGTGCCATAATAGACGACTATACCATGTTTGGGCAATTTTAATGATTATTTCATAATATCTATAAATTTATCAAATCTAAAATAAACTTTTAATACTATACCACTATTTAAAATTTATTATACTAACTCCTCAGATAATGTAAAATATTTCAATTTTAATGAAAATTTCATATATCTATAAATTTATTAAATCTAAAATAAATTTTTAATACTATAACCATTATTTAAATTTATTTATTTAATTTTTATTTTTTACCATAAACTGCAAATAAATAATAATAATAAGAAGAAAAATAGATTTTCGAATTTGCGAAATCCGTTTCTTTCAGAAGGCGCGGATCGGATCGTTTTCGTGTTCGCTCTTAAAAATATTCCCGCGGTGTTAATATCAGTTTGCGATCAATAGGGAGCGCATGAAAAATAGCACCGGCGCTCGGTCGAGCCGTTAGAAAATTTTTATAAAGTCGTAGTGTGCATTGTGGTTGAAACCGGGCACGCGATGGAATCGTTCTTCAAAAGAAAATTACGCGACAGTTAACGCGTCAACTATCGGAGGCCTGTGGTGGCAGTCGTTGATTACGTGAACCGATCAAGATGAAGCTTTATCGAATAATAGGACCGAATAAAAGAACCGGGCCGGTGCCTCGTAATTTCTTTCAGAAATATGGTTTTATAATACACCAGCCAGGCCAAGCGTGGCAACTCGAACCGAATGAAATATGCATTTAATAGTGTAAGAATGTTGTTAACATCGTGATTTATCAGCATGCAATAGTTTGCGCCTGAACCATTCATTTCGTCCTAAATGCGCACCCTTCTTTCCATTTTCTTTATGTCTTTATAGGTTCCGAGTACGTGTTAAAAAATTCTCCGTGTTCGCGTGTGGCACATAATAGTGTGGAATATTATAGTCGATTTCTAAGCACATTTTTAGGGAAAATAAAAATTTTTAACAATCCAACGAAACGAAATTCGTGAAAAAATATAGCCTTGAAATCGAACGACGAATCTCTCTCTCGAAACTTCCCAGTCAAAGGTTGAAGATCGAGGTGAAGAAAAGGGTCGCGCATTGAGTCACTGAGACGGTTCTCCGGGGGATTGTATAATTCTTTGAAATCAGGCGACGTTACACGAGGCGATTTCCTGTTCTTGTAAACGGCTATCAGTTCGGGCGAGTAATTTTCTTAAGCGGCCGTAAAATCAGGATCGAATTTTCACGAGTCACGTTTTGCCGGGCGAATACGGGGGATCGTAACTGTTGAAGAGTTCGACTCCGTAACTCGTTCCCCGTGCTTTCTCGGCGGCGCCCGAAAAAAGATTCCATAAAAAACGTCGATCCCGAGCGAAACGGAAATTTCATTGTTATTTATATTCGTCACGCTCGTTTTAGAACTCGTTTGAATCGGAATACGGCGAACGCGACGGAGCGAACGGGTACGCGGGGATGGTTTTCTCGCAGTTCCCGAGATTTTTCGCTCGTCGCACGCTCCGCGAACTTTTCCCGACCCTTTTTCGGTGCTGGGACCCCGGGCCGGGAGAGTCTTCGATTTGTTTAAAGTTTCCGTCGTAAACCCCGGCGACCCTTGCAATCATCGTGTTCTCATCAACCCTCTGGCAGATCTCCGGGCATGTTTTACTGCAAATTGTACGCGCCACGCGCCGAAACCGGAAGCTCGTTTCTGAAACTGATAAAAACCCAGCCCGTCGAGATATCGTTCTAACACACGGACGAAACGTGCTCGTAATTGATAGGAAACCACGCATCTCGGGATTTGGGTACGCAAACTCGGTCAAGTGGAACGTTACACCGGATGTGTATTAATTTCTTCTTTTTTTTACAGAGCTCTAATAGACATCGAGACTCCGTTTCTTTTTTCGATTAAGGTAAAGTGCCCTAAGTCTGGGCAGTCCAAAAGTGATACCTAAATCTGGACAATTGAATTTTCATAGTAAAATCAGTAATTAAGAGATTAAATAATTATATTATATATTCTGCGGCCTTAGCTACAAGTATGTGTGAATATTATTTCATTAAGACATCAATTGAAATTTAAAAATGAATTCAAAGTTCATCTGAAAACAGTATACAAAATAGTCTATTTACATGCGAATCATGTGCATTTATAGTTCGAACTTTTGTTAGAAAAAAAGATATAATTTAAGCCCTCAAAAAATAATTATCACGCATAATAATATTGATATTTTAAAATAAATTGGCAATCAAACTTAAAGTAAATAATAATTATTAATCCAAATATTAGATGTCCAAGATTAGGACTGTTTTCAAATATAAGTACTTCATACTGTGACGCGATGACAGTAGCTGTCCCACTCTAAACTTATACGCAATGTGCTTACGCCTGAAGCCGGACACGTGTTTGTGAATAAAATCAACGCATTGTTTGCAAATTATTTAACTACATGTACGTATAATTAGTCTTCTATTAGCTTGAATAACGTATGTAGAAAATGTATTCCGGTTGTGACGTTAATAATACTTTATGTTTACATCTTAAATCTATCAGTATTACTACCTAACCTTAAAAGTTGTATTATGACAAGTTTTATTAAAACAGTAAATGAAAATAAATATATATTTGGTTAAATAATACAATACTATAATCTATGATAAGAATGCTACATATTACGCAAAGCATCTTCTATTCGTCATGCGCAACAGCGCCACCAACCAACGTTTTAGGTTATGTTCGCTCGATCAACTCGTAAATTGAATTCGTCCCGATATAGGCTTTACTTCTGTCCAGGTACTAGCTTAGATTGGATTTAATATGTCCAACTATAGGTTTGAATTATCCTTGTTAATACAATTAAGATATTAACCTAAACAATGATTTTTTATTTTAAATTACTTTACAAACTCTGAACTGTATGTTAAAACTCTTAAGAAATTGTTTTTGTTTATTTAAAGTGATAAAATTTAAAATGGAAAAACTGTCCAGGCATAGGGCACTTCACCTTACCACGCATCTCGAGATTTGCGTACGCAAACTCGGTCAAGTGGAACGTTACACCGGATGTGTATTAATTTCTTCTTTTTTTACAGAGCTCTAATAGACATCGAGACTCCGTTTCTTTTTTCGATTAAATGGGACAGCTCGTTTACCCACGGATTTCTCTGGTTTGTCTCGGGACAAAAGAGAACTCCTTCAGGCTTTTTTTTTGCAAATCGAGTGCGGTATCGATTTTATTTTATTGGCATAGCTCTCTCGTCGATTTGAATAGCGTTTCCTTGCAGCGGTCTTTTTTATTCCGCACTGTTAACGAGTTACGGTGGAGAATGTTTTTTCTTAATAGGAACTGTTCCGTGGCCTACATAATTTGAAAAAATCGAATCGATATTTGATGCGGCTCTGCGGAAAGCAAGTCGCGACTGTTTATTTGGCTCTGGCTGTAATTGAAAACGTCAGATTTTCTTTAGTCACTGACATTTATTTTTTTAATTTATTTCTTTAATTTATGAATTGCAGTGCTATTCCAGAATTTAGGATAGTCGTCAGGCGGTCGGAGTATTTTGGTTATTTCGGATGTAATTGCATTTCATTCGGTGCCATCTATATGTAGAATGTTCTACTTCCATATACATATGTATTGCATTTTTCATTGGGAGCTATGTCTGTACATCTACCTAATCTGTAAAGACTATCCATTTACTAGCAAGTAAAGGATTATAATTGCATAAAGCGATGGAAGATTTAAACTGCTCGGCCTGCAATAGGAGAATTTAAACATTCAGCGACGTTCTGCGAGGAGGATTCTACGTTATTCTGTAATTTTAGCTAATTCATATTCAAAGGTAGACTGTAGATTTTATGCATGTATGACATGTTCAAGCTTCGAAAATTCAATGAAACCAAAGCTTTAGCGAAAATTAACAATAGTGTTGCCCGGTTTCTAGCTTGTTGGACTGTTCAATTAACGAATTCCAAAACTTCCTGGATTTTAGTTTTTGTAAAAGCCAACGAAAATTCAGCTGCTGTTCGGAATCCTCAAATTGTTCATTTATAAAATCATTATTCAACATATCTAATTAACTAATCTAATACCTCAATTTTTTTCAACTCAAAAAAATCCTCCCAACAGACCAACTAATCCCGTTTTAATCTCGCCCGCGGCAACGTAGTAAAAAACAAACCAACAAATTCACATAAACACTCGCACGTGACTAGCAATACTACATTACTGTCACTATTGACAGAGATCCGCGAGTAGAAATAATCCGTTATAGCCGGGCCAGGCCAGCAAAATATTATTCAAGTGTGTGCGGTACGAATTTCCCAAACGAAAACCGAGCTTATCACGAAAAAACTGTTGCGTTGCATTTTTTATTTACCTTTCTCTCGTTGAATAACGCCGCAGTGCCATTGAATCTGCGCGGCGAACACGCGGGAAAAAATACATCCGCGTGCACTTTGAAGGAGAAAAAAAAATCAATTCGCAATAATCTTACGGTAACGCGAGGGGTGCAGTTCTCTCCGTGCAGAAAGGGCGTTTTCCAGCCCCCTGAAGGATCAAGCGCCAAGATGAATGAAAGTCTCGACCCGGAAGAACCCGGTGTCCGAGACAATCCCGTTGCTCGGCGCTCCCCGATTTCGCAGAATTAACAGAAACCCGTTACTCGACGCGAACCACTCGGCTGATCGTCTAGCCCCAGACTCGAGCACCCTTAAAACCTGTTCAATAAGTATCACGTCGCAATATCGTTCTATGTACAACGCGCAATTCCGCAGCCGAGACAAACCGGAGTTCGCGATCAATTCGCACCGACCGCCGTGCCGGTCAATTTGATTATTTGGTTAGCAAAATTTCGGTGCCAGCAGACCCTGGTCGAAACTAACAATTTGCTGTTTCGATATATTGTGCAGTATCGCTTCAAGTTCCCACGAAAATGATGCTGAATATCGGATACTTGAACCAACAATTGGAGACATCGGTGCGAAAATCGAACAAGGGCAGTTTCATCAGGTGTATGCGAAAGGTTCCGTCTTCTTCGCAATGTAAATTTATATTGTTCACTAATTGTTGGCAATCCTGAGTCAGAAGTGTTCTTTCACGTACAATTGATTATGAAATTAGTTCTTAGTACAGTAAATCCTCTACAATAATCGCAAAAGCCTCGGGGAGATTCGTTTAAATTTATCGTAGACGGGACATTATTTTATTACTACGTTTTTTTATATTATTAGTTTGTTTTCTTGTCTGTCTGTCTGTTTGTTCGGTACAAATTTTGCAATCGATTTTAAACTAATTTCTCGATGAGCTAGACACTTGAAATTTTGAACATAGCTCAGAACCGGATGACAATGCAATATTTTTAAAAAAATTTAAAAAGCCTATGCGTTTAAGAGATTAAAAGCCTATGCGTTTAAACTATTAAAAATTTAACCGTTACACCTCCCCACGCGACCGCTCGGTAGTACCCACTCGGTTCTCACTCTGACTCATCCCCACTCCACTGGCCCGCTTCGCACCGAAGAGCTCAGTGTGCGTTCAAGTTCCGTGCGGTGTTTACAAGGTTGCTACGTATTATTGTACTATTGGGTTGGCAAATAAGTTCGTTCGGTTTTTTACATTGGAATAAATCACAAAAACCGAGCGAATTTATTTGCCAACCCAATATAATGTTTGTTTACCAAGCGGAAGAACAGTTACACCGAAATTCTCCGTCGAACCTTTATCTTTGACATTTTACCACGGCGTTCGTTTTCGATATGACGCGTCGCAATACCGTCTGAAATTTACTACATGTCTCTGTTATAATCTCATCAAAATGTTTAAAATCGACTGAAAAATTTTACACGCACAAGACTAAAAAGCAGAAAATAATTATTTAAATAAAAATAAATTTTTGAAAAATACCACGTTTCTAAAACGGACTAAAAAGTATAAAATAATTTTTCCTAGCCCCATACAGATTCCTAACCCCGTACAGATAGTCCTGAAAATTTGTGATTGTGAATTTTGAATAGCTATGAAAATACTTGCAAGATTTAAAACGAAAAATTGATGCATGATTTAATTGATGCAGTTCACCTAAATCACTAACAATTTTATTACACTGCAAATTATATGAACTGTTGTGCGAGTTTTCTCAACGGCAGCTAATCTCTACACTCCTTACTATGTAATATCTTGCGTCCCACGTTTTTCGTTTTAAATCTTACTAGTATTTTCATAGCTATTCAAAATTCACAATCACAAATTGTCAGGACTATCTGTACGGGGTTAAGAATCTGTATGGGGCTAGGAAAAATTATTTTATACTTTTTAGTCCGTTTTATAAACGTGGTATTCTTTTAAAATTTCCCTAGTAGCACAAAAATATTGGATAAATATTTTTTAAGCCACACTTTTTAATATGAGAAAAATATTTCTTCCTAACTTATAAGTTAGGATAAAAAAGAATATTTGGTACTTAATGTAAAATAAATATTGTATGTATATTTGAATATTAAGGATGTTCTGGAGGTACAATGGGAGACAAAAGTACAAGAAATTCGAAATCCATCAATATATTGGCAATGAAAGCCATTCATGAGTATATTTTGCATGAAACTTTTGCGAATACTGTACCCTCTGTAACTATATTCAGTGGTCTACACTTGTCGCGTTTCCATGCTAGTAAGAGACAACACGATAAATTTGACGTTTTGTAACAGTTTATAATTTTTTTGCTCTGTAACTGTTTAGTGAATCCTAATAAATTTTGAACATAATTAATTATATAATTTGTACTACATATACAAAAAAACTGAAGTTTCTAGTTGCGTTTTTTCAAGGTTTAAATAGAGTTTGAAGTGGAATTTTATGAATTCCCCATAAGAAGACGTGTTAAAATATGCAAACTTTAAGTTGCTATAATTCTTAAACGGTGCAGTGAATCGAACCCAAACTTTGGTAATTACATTAATTTAGTAAGAATTATATCTTGCCAAATTTTCAAAAATTTTGTTGCGTTTTTATATACCTCCAGAACATCCTTAAAAACAGATTGAATCTCTTTTTGATATTATATGAATGTGTATACAATATCTTGTGCTGCTAGGGTTATTTTTTTTATTTTGAGCTTGAAAGGCTGAGTCAAACGTAGGGAAGGGCAGCGCGTGGCCGAAGCGACTGCGACCCTCCGCGTCTTTTTCTTTCCCATACGCTGTCCTTCCTTGCGTCCGAGACGTTCATCGCCAATTAAACCACTAAATACAGTTGAAATGATATCGTGTTTGGTCTTCTTTTAATCAGAAAAATGCCACAAATATATTTGTGAAAGTCTCATAAAAAAATAAGTAATAATAAAAAAGATTTTATATTGGTACATTACATTAATGACGACGCCACGGGTCTTTGAACTGTGCGGCTGACTGCGACTCTCCGCGTCGCATTAGGAGTGGTTCACACCGATATACCGAGCCGAGATCAGATTACTACAATGGAGGGTATATTTTTTGCGTTTATCGTGTACGGCCTTTTTGCGTTTATAGAGGATTTGCTGTATGTACAAAGCGTCTAGTGCACTTTAATCAACACTAATCGTTTCAATGTAATGGTCACCAATAAGAAGTACGTAATTTGGTCTTCGGAACATGCGACAACCAGCGCGAAACTCGGGGATTGAAGCGAAGGGTAAACAACGTTTGGTAAAAACGGAGACGAGGGAGCTGGTCATTAACAAATAATATCCTTTCCGGGGGAATCGCAATTTCCTTCTGTCTTTGTTCGTGTCTCCGTTGCTCCCGCGGCGGTTACGAATGCTGCGGTATATAATATGGCAATCAATAAACCCGCCCAAGGGAGCAATCCGCCCTCGTGCAGCGAAACAAAGCTCACTTACATGGCTCTTACGGAGGTTCTACATGCTCCACGGCTGTCGGAGGAATTAATTCGGCTGCGCCCCGTGTCGCAAGAAAGACAGAATCGTTTAGCTCCCATCGTACGTCGCGATTTTTTTTTACTCGATATTGACCGACCGGCTAATGGCCGCCGTTTCTCGGGGATGCTACTGCTTCTTGTCGAATGTTATGCAGCTTGTAATGTTGTATCTCCGGGAATTCATATAAATAAATATTTATATCTATTAAAAGTGTTAAAGGAAGGTAGGCGAGGAAAAAAAGTTGTTTTTGAGGAGTCGCAGTAGCATAAAGGTTGGAAACCGCTGACCTAAGAGGTACCATCGCTTTCGAAAGAATTTTTTAGCGTTTAGATGAGGCAGCCTCGTAAATGCAATTGTTTACCATGTCACTAAAGTGCATGGGGGGAAAAGGCCGAAATGAATTTTTCGAAAATTTACTTAAATTTATTTTCTAGTCGTAGACGGGAGCATTCTCCATACAACGCCGTAATTGCGTTACGAGCACTCCTATATGGCGGGGTCAGGCTGAAAAAGGGAATGAAAATCAATTTTAAGCTTGTAATTGAATTATGGACGGCAGTGATTAGTCTGACGATCGAGCTTCCCTCTTTCCCAGTCCAGTGAGTGGTCAGTGTTTAGCGACGGTACTTCCGCTTATTGCTCCCTGCCGGCGGGACTACGAGGATGAAAATTGGACTGTTTCCTTTGGGACATTCCGAGATAGGCATCTTCATTCAGCGAAATTGATTCGAGTTTGATCGCGGTAACCAGATGGAAAGATTTCGGCCGTATCGCGTGGCTGGAACCGACGTTTATCTTGCAATTCCGTTCGGTGTACGTTACAGGCAGCGAGGTTAATATCTAGACAGCGGATTTTATGCATTTACGCAAGTGTAATTTAAAGCAGGGAGAACATTCGAAGTATTTACTCATTCTTACATTATTTTATTCTATTTTATGCATTTACGACAAAAACGAGCAAGTGTAATTTAAAGCAGGGAGAACATTCGAAGTATTTACACATTCTTACATTATTTTATTCTATTTTATGCATTTACGGCAAAAACGAGCAAGTGTAATTTAAAGAAGGGAGAACATTCGAAGTATTTACTCATTCTTACATTATTTTATTCTATTTTATGCATTTACGACAAAAACGTGCAAGTATAATATAAAGCAGGGAGAACATTCGAAGTATTTACACATTCTTACATTATTTTATTCTATTTTATGCATTTACGACAAAAACGAGCTAATGTAATTTAAAGCAGGGAGAACATTCGAAGTATTTACACATTCTGACATTATTTTATTCTATTTTATGCATTTACGACAAAAATGAGCTAGTGTAATTTAAAGCAGGGAGAACATTCGAAGTATTTACACATTCTGACATTATTTTATTCTATTTTATGCATTTACGACAAAAACGAGCAAGTGTAATTTAAAACAGGGAGAACATTCGAAGTAATTACACATTCTTACATTATTTTATTCTATTTTATGCATTTACGACAAAAACGTGCAAGTATAATATAAAGCAGGGAGAACATTCGAAGTATTTACACATTCTTACATTATTTTATTCTATTTTATGCATTTACAACAAAAACGAGCAAGTGTAATTTAAAGCAGGGAGTACATTCGAAGTATTTACACATTCTGACATTATTTTATTCTATTTTATGCATTTACAACAAAAATGAGCTAGTGTAATTTAAAGCAGGGAGACATTCGAAGTATTTACACATTCTTACATTATTTTATTCTATTTTATGCATTTACAACAAAAATAATCAAGTGTCATTTAAATCAGGGAGAAGATTCGAAGCATTTGCACACTCTTACATTATTTTATTCTATTTCATGCATTTACGACAAAAACGAGCAAGTGTAATTTCAAGCAGGGAGTACATTCGAAGTATTTACTCATTCTTACATTATTTTATTCTATTTTATGCATTTACGACAAAAACGAGCAAGTGTAATTTAAAGCAGGGAGTACATTCGAAGTATTTACACGTTCTTACATTATTTTATTCTATTTCATGCATTTACGACAAAAACGAGCAAGTGTAATTTAAAGCAGGGAGTACATTCGAAGTATTTACACATACTTACATTATTTTATTCTATTTCGCTCCGGTTTGTCGCAATTCAGGTAGACAATTTTTATTTAAAAAATCGGTGCAAGTGAAACAGTCAATGATTGGGTTAAGTTACATGTAGCAACATTGCTATGCCCCCAGTGTCCGCCGACCCTGCAAAAATGAATTTCTGTTCGGTGCTGCTAGGTCTCCGCCGACTCCCTTATTTGCTTGATTTAATTTTCCACAGGCAATTTAGAAAGTGGATACTATCTGAAATTAGCTACTTTGTTGCGTCCCGGGCTTGCCACCGCGATCGCGCCGCGGAACCATTATTTTAATTAAACCATGCGAATTCCGCCTCCGCGCATGCGATCGTGAACTGCCGTGCGCTTTCTTTGATACTTGGCCGCGAAAATTCGAAATTAATGGATGCTCCATTGGCTAGCAGAACGAGTTAATCTATACAAAGCTGGCCGACGGTCTAATTAAAAAGAAGACGAATACGGGGGATACACCGGGTGTTCAACTCTCGAATTAAATCGTTTCAGTGCGTCGTTCCACTTTGTTGATAGCGATGAATATTTCAATCATAGATTAACTCCTCTTTTCAATATTCAAGAAATCATTTATTTTCTGTGACCAGTCTCTTATACGAGAAATAACTATATCGAAAGAATCATTAACAGCCGGTGAAAATGATGGAACAACCTTAATTCGAATAATTACATCGTGCCCGCGAAAATTTCATCGGATCCTCTAAAAACGCCGTTTGTTAGTAGCGCGCAGAAATGGCCGCGAATATTTAACGAGGAATATATTTCAAGGAAATTCAACGTGTAGAATATGCCGTTTATGATGTTTCCACGATTTCAATGCAAAAATGGGATCGTAGCACAATTTGCGCGTGTTCCTCGGTGAAACATGAAAATCCTAACTTCTGTTGAAAACGTACAGCCCCGGGCATAGTTTACATTACACTGTGTAGCGTTTGATGAAACTGTTGGATAAATTTCCACGTAAACAAACACGCATAAATTGCGAACGCTTTATTTCGTGCGCAAAAATTAATTTGAATCTTCTACGGTCCATAGACTGCCATACTCTATTAAATATTCCTTAATACTCTGCGAAATTGACGTATTTGCCAAAGAATACTCAATCTAGCCGTAATGATAGTGTTACAAAGTAATTAGGGGTGGGTGGATTGCAATATGAAAGAACAATAGTTGCAATACTTGAGTTTTATTAAAGCTTAACTGCGAATCGTATTAATTCGAAGTTAGGCTAATAGTGTCTCCGAATCGAATGATCCCCATAGAATATCGTGTAAGTATTCTGGAGAGGATCCATGCTAACCAGTGGTGAAAACAGTGCTCGTGCATGGGATTCTGTCCATTATTAAATACATGCAATAGAGTGCATCAAATTCTCCTTTAAATGCAAGCGTATCAACCGTTCGAGCAGCCTGTTCCGAAATTAGGGGAAGCTTTTGTGGGAACGTGAATTCCTTAACTATAGAGTGGTTTTTCGGAAAATCCCTGAGCTGCGACCCCACGGCGGCGCATCGGCGTTCGTGGCTTACCTAATATGGCATCGCCTGTTTTGTATGCAAGGTGCAACGATGTTAATTCCACTGCTATATGCAATGCATGTATTATGGTCAAAAGCCGTGTCTAAAACTCCTAATTTCCCGACGACGCAGAACGCGATATATGTATGTACATTCGCCCTTCCCGAAAAAAAATAAATTACACACTCGATACCTCGACCATCCCCCGTCCGGTGATTTGCATAAAAATCGCTTCGTGATTTTCCGGGGATTTTTTCCTCGTGCCCGTATTCGACATCCACCGAAACTTTCCTGTTCCTGAAACAATTAACGAACCGAGCGGTTCTGGACTTTCCGCGTTTTCGTTTAGTCCGTCATTTCGCCCCTCCATTGTTCCCCGGAAATTAATAATCATTGATTCGCGTGGTAATTTGTCCTGCATTTAATACTTCATCCGAGAAAATCACGTTCCCAAATTATTCCCATTGAAATTCTTCTTTTAACGCAAAATTTGCTGAGGGACTTTTTCCACCTACACATTGGACGTAACGTTTTTCTTGAGAGTCGTGTTCGAGAAACATGAATGTTACATGTTAAATAAATGGTTTCAGCGAGTCGGGCTTTTCGGGTAGTATACTTTTGCATACACGGTAATTTACAATTTTTCGGCAATCCTAAGTAGAGCACAGTTATATTTTGGAATGACACATTTTCCGGGGATGTATTTTTGTCGCGTTTGCGGGAACGGCTAAAAATTTCATCCGCAGAACCTCGTTTCGCGTGAGCGAATTGGAAATCCGGTCGTTAGCGGTGTGTCGCGTCATTATTACCACACGGGTCTCGTATAATTACAGAATTATCGATGATTAGTACGTAAAGAGTAGTTCATTAGTAAGGAGCCCTTTGGCATGCTTTCAGCTCGCCGTGAAATTAAAACTAAGTCACAAGGAGTATCCACTTTTACAAACTGAGCGGAAATTACGCAGGCTCGGTCCTTTTTAATTGAAACATCCTTATTAAGTTAATGAGGAGTTTCATAAATGGAGGGGACCGGTGAAGAATGAACTTCACTGGAACACTTTCCGCGAGAATTAGTTGCTTCTGGTGATGAGAATATTCTTTCCCGTCGGAGGTATCAAGCATCAGTATTAAAAGTCGATGGGCGACTCCTGATAATAAGAAAGTTCGATCGTTCTTTAGTCCGAGTTCTTTCAGTTACCTGTAATTTACAAAACTTACTTTTTTGTCGCACTGATAAATCGCCGCTGCCCCTAATCATAATTATTCATCGAAAAATCGACTCGCGGTCGACCACCTTTCTTTCGTTTAAGGTGAAGTGCCCTAAGTCTGGACGGTCCAAAAGTGATACCTAAATCTGGACAATTGAATTTTCATAGTAAAATCAGTAATTAAGAGATTAAATAATTATATTCTATATTCTGAGGCCTTAGCTACAAGTAGGTGTGAATATTATTTCATTAAGACATCAATTGAAATTTAAAAATGAATTCAAAGTTCATCTGAAAACAGTATACAAAATAGTCTATTTACATGCGAATTATGAGCATTTATAGTTCGAACTTTTGTTAGAAAAAAAGATATAATTTAAGCCCTCAGACAAAAAATAATTATCACGCATAATAATATTGATATTTTAAAATAAATTGGCAATCTAGCTTAACGTAAATAATAATTATTAATCCAAATATTAGATGTCCAAGATTAGGACTGTTTTCAAATATAAGTACTCCATACTGGGACGCGATGACAGTAGCTGTCCCACTCTAAGCTTCTACGCAATGTGCTTACGCCTGAAGCCGGACACGTGTTTGTGAATAAAATCAACGCATTGTTTGCAAATTATTTAACTACATGTACGTATAATTAGTCTTCTATTAGCTTGAATAACGTATGTAGAAAATGTATTCCGGTTGTGACGTTAATAATACTTTATGTTTACATCTTAAATCTATCAGTATTACTACCTAACCCTAAAAGTTGTATTATGACAAGTTTTATTAAAACAGTAAATGAAAATAAATATATATTTGGTTAAATAATACAATACTATAATCTATGATAAGAATACTACATATTACGCAAAGCATCTTCTATTCGTCATGCGCAACAGCGCCACCAACCAACGTTTTAGGTTATGTTCGCTCGATCAACTCGTAAATTGAATTTGTCCCGATATAGGCTTTACTTCTGTCCAGGTACTAGCTTAGATTGTATTTAATATGTCCAACTATAGATTTGAATTATTCTTTTTAATACAATTAAGATATTAACCTAAACAATGATTTTTTTAATTTTAAATTACTTTACAAACTCTGAACTGTATGTTAAAACTCTTAAGGATGTTCTGGAGGTATATAAAAACGCAACAAAATTTTTGAAAATTTGACAAGATATAATTCTTACTAAATTGATGCAATTACCAAAGTTTGGGTTCGATTCGCTGCACCGTTTAAGAATTATAGCAACTTAAAGTTTGCACATTTTAACACGTCTTCTTATGGAGGATTCATAAAATTCCACTTCAAACCCTATTTAAACCTTGAAAAAACGCAACTAGAAACTCCAGTTGTTTTATACGTAGTAAAAATTAGGTAATTAATTATGTTCAAAATTTATTAGGATTCACTAAACAGTTACGGAGCAAAAAAATTATAAACTGTTACAAAACGTCAAATTTATCTTGTTGTCTCTCACTGGCATGGAAACGCGACAAGTGTAGACCACTGAATATAGCTGCAGAGGGTACAGTATTCGCAAAAGTTTAATGCAAAATATACTCATGAATGGCTTTCATTGCCATGTATTGATGGATTTTGAATTTCTTGTATTTTTGTCTCCCATTGTACCTCCAGTACATCCTTAAGAAATTGTTTTGGTTTATTTAAAGTGATAAAATTTAAAATAGAAAAACATGCTGTCCAGGCATAGGGCACTTCACCTTACTTTCTTTCGCGTCAAATTACACAGTGATTTAACCTTTTCTAACCACTTCTAGAAATAGGAATATCATTTCGAAGGATTGTCTATTCAAAGTAGCACAAAAATAAAATGTGAAAAAACCGTTTAAAACTACACATTTTAAGATGAGCCTTACCAATCGAATACGGTTCATAGAACTCCACCGGAACCGGAGAGTCTTTCATAAAATAAGCGGAAGCATTGCGTCGGGCAGAAATTAATATTCCCCAGTGCCTTTTCACTGGCGAGTGCCCGAAAGCAGAATTCCCGATTTCTTTCAGCATCGACGATTTCTACGCGATCCAACCGATCGTCTAAACCCCGGAGAGTCTCCGAATGAATCGTCCAGCTAGTGATCTTTCTCCGGGAAGAGTCCTCGTAGATCAACGAACGTCTCGATATTAAAGACACTCGGCAGCATCGATCACCCTTCGAATATTCCTAAACGATATCTCGTTCTGAAAGAACAAATCAGTTCCGCAGCAGCAGCAGCAGCAGAGATGGCAGCAGGCAGGAGAGACGTTTTCCGTTGAATCCATATGAAACACGTCCCGGGGTTTACCTAGTCCTGGTCTCGAGCAATTGGAATCCGGTCGCGAGTAGATAAGGTCGGACAGGGTGGGGAGGATGCTCGTTCGAAAAATGATAATATTATTCATGCAATCGAAATTTTCGTCCAATACGTCGCCGGGCCGAGGTGAAACAAAAGACGGTGGGTGATATGTGAAAGGGTGATGGTTGGTGCATCTCGATTGGAGGGGGTGGGGGTTGAGAAATTTGGCCTGGGATACAACGGGCAGAGGAATGGATCCGGGTAAGAAATGAAATCTATAAAGTCGCGTAGGAGAGGCACAATGTCAGAGAGGTGGATACGTAGCGACGGAGATAGGCTAATAGCAATGTCAGGGATAGGGAAATAGGGGTAGTGGAAGCAAAGAAATACGAGGGTTGACGGGCCGATCGATACCTTATATAGGTCGTCGAACAGGAGACGGAAAGGGCGGTGTAGCAGGGAGAGAGACCGCGCGCCGCGCCGGCTGGCGATCCGAGCGGAATACCTTTTTGCGAATCCTTTCTGCAATTCGATGTATATGAATCGAATGATTCGCCGCCGTTGCCGTGAATAAACTGCGTGATTGGACCGGCTGAATAGCCCCGGGGTGCAACGACGATGAATGGAGCAGGACCGGACTCGGGACCGTTTTCTCAGAGCACTTGTAGTCGTCGCGCGCGGTTACATTTTGCACCCTTCTTTAAAAGCGGGTCGTTAATGCGGTTCGCGGTCGATGCACGCTGGAACAAGGACGGAACGTAACTGGCCAATCGTCTTCGTTGATCTCGATTGTGCGGAACAACTACTTTCCTCGATTTGTGGATGAAACCTTTCATCAAAGCCTTCGGCGACAGAAATCTAGAGAAGTTCTGTTCTGTTCAAGCGGGAAAGTTTATATTGGTGAAATTTGGAGGAGTGTGATGACGACAAAGAACAAGGGACTGGTCCCAGGACCGTTTTCCGAAGGCACCTGTAGTCGCGCGACGCACGATTACATTTTGCAACCTTATTAAGAACGGATCCGAGGATGCACGCTGGAACAAATAAGGAACGTAACTAGCCGATCGTCTTTGTTTATCCGGATTGTACGGAACAACTGCTTTCCTCGATTTGTGGATGAAACCTTTCATCAAAGCCTTCGGCGACAGAAATCTAGAAAAGTTCTGTCCTGCTCAAGCGGGGAAGTTTATATCGACAAAAGTGGGAGGAGTGTGATGACCACAAAGAACGCGGGACCGTTTTTCGGGGGCACCTGTAAGTCGCACGACGCACAGTGGTCTGGTAGCTCGGTTTTTGTGGCCAAAACTATTGTAGCGTTATTTCAAGGTTTAATGTTATATTATTATATGTCGTTGGATTCGTCTTGATACCAGTTAGAATATTATGAAGTAAAAAATATATGTTAATATTTAAAACATTGAGGTGACCTTCATTTTTTATAAAAAAAAGTGATTTTTCATTAACTTTTTGTATTGAAGTTTGTAGAAAAGTGAATACTGATTAACTTTCGTTGGAATGATTTTTTTGTCAGATCATCGGAAATATTTGAAAAATCTTGTTAACAATTATCACAATGCATACTATTGTCTAGAAATCGCGGAAAAGTAGATAAGATTGAATTCTTCATAGGAATTATACGAAAGCTAGTAATGGGAGGTTTTCGAGGTCTCTGACTGGCACAGAGAAAACATATACATACATTGTAATTCCAAGCTGCTATGCAAGATTCAAGTGGAACTGCGTATCCAGGCGTCGAATAATCGCGGGCCCGTATTTGTTAAAATCCGTTTATAGTTCAAGATTGCGGGAGATTGCAGTTGAAATTTACATGATCTTCTTAGTAAATGTTCAAGCTTTCATATAAAACAAGTCCGATGCTTAGCGGTCTTAAACGTTTTTGTATAATTCTTTTCAAAGTTTGAAATGTCATTAATTTACGCTATTCGCGTATGGACTAAACAATGCTTAAAAATGGATTAAATATTTGAAATGGGCTTACTGACATATATAAAATCATCGTCAAAATCTATTTTCTGATATTCGGTGATTGAAATCTAAAACCTTTTATTTTACTTTGAATTTTCTGACTTTGTCTTTAGAACGCTGTATCTCATCACAGAATTATCCAAAATGAATAATATTTTGGATTTGGGAGTTTTAAAAGGTTGTTACTTTATAGGAAAAAATTGTTTTTCAATGTATTAAAGTTGAAAAATTGAATTTTGGCCACGAAAACAGGGTCTCCAGACTACTGTGCGACGCACGGTTACATTTTGCAACCTTGTTAAAAACGGATCCGTCGTTGCACACTGGAACAAGTAAGGAACGTAACTGGCCAATCGTCCTGGCTGATCTCGATTGTGCGGAACAACTGTTATCCTCGATTTGAGTATGAAACCTTTTATCAAAGCCTTCGGCGACAGAAATCTAGGAAAGTTCTGTACTGCTCAAGCGGAGAAGTTTATATCGACAAAAGTGGGAGGAGTGTGATGACTAGACTGCGGATGCAAAACAAAAAATGTTTGCATTGATTGCAAAACACAGGAGCCAAATAGAAATTTATTTCTTCTTTTAATCGTCTTATTAGCTGAAATTAATGCACAGATGTCTTTAAATCTCCTTAATTCGTCCACTGCTTTAAATTGTACGTGCCCATTTTTGCCATAAATGCATACAATCCGCAGTCTAGTGATCGTTTTTCCGGGGCACCTGTAATCGCACGACGCACGGTTACATTTTGCAACCTTGTTAAAAACGGATCCGTCGATGCATGCTGGAACAAGAAATGAATGTAACTAGCCAATCGTCTTCGTTGATCTCGATTGTGCGGAACAACTGGTATCCTCGATTTGTGGGTGAAACCTTTTATCAAAGCCTTCGGCGACAGAAATGTAGAAAAGTTCTGTCCTGTTCAAGCGGGGAAGTTTATATTGGTGAAATTTAGAGGAGTGCGATGACGACAAAGAACACGGGACTGGTCCCAGGAACGTTTTCCAAAGGCACCTGTAGTCGCGCGACGCATGGTTACATTTTGCAACCTTGTTAAGAACGGATCCGTCGATGCACGCTGGAACAAGTAAGAATCGTAACTGGCCAATCGTCTTTGTTTATCTAGATTGTACGGAACAACTGCTTTCCTCGATTTGTGGATGAAACCTTTTATCAAAGCCTTCGGCGACAGAAATCTGGGAAAGTTCTGTACTGCTCAAGCGGGGAAGTTTACATCGACAAAAGTGCGAGGAGTGTGATGACTAGACTGCGGATCTATATGCAAAACAAAAAATGTTTGCATTGATTGCAAAACACAGGAGCCAAATAGAAATTTATTTCTTCTTTTAATCGTCTTATTAGCTGAAATTAATGCACAGATGTCCTTAAATCTCCTTAAGTCCTCCACTGCTTTAAATTGTACGTGCCCATTTTTGCCATAAATGCATAAAATCCGCGCGGTTACACTATGCAACCTTGTTAAAAACGGATCCGTCGATGCATGCTGGAACATGAAATGAATGTAACTAGCCAATCGTCTTCGTTGTTCTCGATTGTGCGGAACAATTATTTGCCTTCGGCGACAGGAATGTAAAAAATGTCCTGCCCAAGCGAAATATAGTTTATATTGGTGAAATTTGGAGGAGTGTGATGACAACAAAGACCACGGGACCGGTCCCGGGACCATTTTCCGAGGGCACCTGTAGTCGCGCGACGCACCGTTACATTTTACACCCTTTTTAAAAGCGGATCGTGAATCGTTAATGCGGTTTGCGGCCAAAGTCCAGATGCAGCCGGAACACCGGCTATGCGTTATTTAACACGTCCGCCGTCACCGGAGCGCGGATAAGGAGGCGGGGCGGGCTTTTTGTAGGATTAAAGCCACTGTCTAGCGTTGTAAACGCTCCGCGCCGCTCCACTCCGCGCGCCAGGATCTACCGGTGTAATTGGAAGCGGACGATTCTACCGACGAAAATGGAGAAAAAGCTTTTTATGTTGGACCTCGTTGCCCGACGACGAAAGTGGTTCTACGAATTAATCGATCGTGTTCATGTTTGATTTGACACGGCCTCCTTTTGACGGATCCTCCCGTTGGATCCTTCGGGGATCGACAGCGTTCGGTTGGATCTTCGAAAAAAATTGTCAAAAATTGTTCGGATATAAAATATGACAGAAGTTAGTACGATTTTAATTTATTTCAGACCTGGAAAGGCTACTGCCACGGAAAATAAGATTCTATTTTATTCCACATTCTTAAAATTCGTCCACAAAAGTTGAAAACTGCATAAACATCCGCTGTCCAATTATATTAGTACACCTTGGACTTTTATGCGAAATTAAAATTTGTCTCCGTCAATTGTGCTAGTTGTTAAAATTTTAATTTCACATTTTCTTGGAAGAATATTCTGAATCAAGTAAGATCAGTCTGCTCGATGAAGTTTCCGGTTTCCGGATGTGAAATTTATTTGAACCCAAGCTTCGATGAAAGGAGATTACGTTCTGAAATAATCGAGCCAGCGATCCAGGTTCACGTGATTCATAAGAATTTCGACTTGTGCCACCGCCACTTTGTGTAAATTGATTTGTAACGTATTCAGTAGTACCCCCGTAAGCTTACCCGCCTCGGAGTCGTCATAAATTGCAGATTTGCCCGTAGCACCGACTCACGGTATAGTCGCTTCTTATCTTCTGAATCAGGGGCGACGGTGAAAGGTGGGGGGAAAATGAGAGAAATAAATACCGCTCGAGGGAGATACAAATAAGTAGAGCAGAAGAGGGAAGGGGTGACCAAGGAAAAACGAAGGAAAAGGAGTGCTGGAAGGAAATGAGAAAGAGTGAGAGGGAATATTACCAAGAGGGTGGTACTCAGAGAGTGGGAAAAGATTGTCTGCGACTTATGACGCTCTTTCAGAACACCTTTTCCGTGTGCTGTTGGAAAAGTGAGCGGGAGAGAGCTGCTGCAGCTTTTATATTACGAATATTGATACAAGATTCCACTATTGTTTTCACATCGTCGAGAGGAACACCGTTTAATTAAGTCAACGCCACGAAATCTTACGAGTATGAAATTGTACACGGTGCACTTTTCGTGAATATGTATCTCAAGGAAAAAGTTTCTTACCGAGTCACAGTGATCGATTCCTTGATTCTAGGCGGACAAAATGGTAAATTTGATTAACTTCACATATCTTCGCTGCCGTTCTATATTGTTTACGAACATTTATTCATTCGATATATAACCTAATATTTCGATTGCACGTGGTTATTACGACGTATACGGCGTTAAAGTTTTGTCTTTGCGAAATACTATAAATAAGCTAATTCTTCTCCATCGTATAACTTGTTTGTTTGTTGTTTAAATTATTATCTAAAAAATGGAGCGTGTGAGCGAAGGTAAGTATTTAATTCTTACATGTCGGTATAATTTTATTTTGCCGTGTGTATCATATACAACAGGTTAACTAATAATATTATTTAAGAAGAGGTCAAATTGTATAACTTCTTTCCCCGGACTCGGCCGGACTTCGTTCTTTGATAGTTTTGAAGAATACTTATTTCAAAATAATGATACTAAATATCGCTTGCCCGTTTTGGCCCGTTAGTCATTTATATCATTTTTTAGAAAAGACATGGAGTATGCCACGAAGACTGATGTTTGAAACCTGTCATTCAACAAGTTCTAAAGATACCAAATCCAAAGTTGATGCAATAATAGGGCTGATTCTAAACTTTTTTAACATCGAAGCTATTAATGATTCAGCAAAAAATATTTTGCATACAAACATTACAAGTTTTTGCAAAAGAGTCCAAGAAAAATGGCAGAAATGCCATCGCACTATCGACCGCTTTTTAAAAGAAAATAGAAAAAAAAATGTAGAAGACATATTTCATATGTTACTTCTAACGTCCGATCCACTTATAAGTAGTAAGAGGAAAATTACTAAAAAATGTTCTAAAGAATTAGCAGCAGAGGCAAAAAGTTTACTCAAATCACCTTAAAAAAGGTACGAGATTTACATATGACAATTATAATTTATAATAATTTAGGATATGCACCTTTGTCATGCACATTCCTTATTATAATTTTGTAATTTTGTATTGTATTTTCGTACAACTTTATCTAATTTTTAAATATAAGTTAAGATTAATTCTTTTCATTTTGTGTATTGTGTATTCACGTATTTAAACAAAAACTATAAAATATTTAATTTATGTTATTTTCACAAATGTTGCAATTAATTGTTTTATTTGTCCATTATAAAGAAATTATATAAATCGTTAAAGTTCATGTTGTTTTTATACACTTGTCATGATTTCTGAGAAATAAAGCTATTTTACTACAAGAAAACACAAAAATTTGAATTTTGTCCACCTAGAATCTAGTATTTCTGCCAAATAGAAAAAGATTGTACGTATATTTCTGAAACACCTTGTAGCCATCATTGTGTCCCCGCAAATCACGTTTAATTTTCTTCGTGCACTATCTCCTCTTATAACTTATCCAGCAGTAGCTCAAACAGTCCTTCCTCTGTACAGTCTCAAGAATCCTTGTTACGGACTTTCAGTCCTACTTTGCCCCTTTTCATTCTTTGTCCAATTTCAACAATACTTCGCCACCTTCTGTCATCCTCTATCCAACGCCGGGAGCATCATGCTCCCTTTGTCTCGCTCAATTTTAAGGATTCCCCGAGACTTTCTCTCATCTTTTACGTCTGTACAGCCTTCAGGATTTTTCGACCCCTCCCCATCCTGTTTGACTCATCTTAAAATGTGTCGTACCCTTTTCTCTTTGTTTCCCCGCGTCTCTACTTAATGTTTAACGATACCGTGTGCTTCCTTCCGTAGCTCTGTACGTTTTCAGAATCCTGCCATCTTGCTCCTGTTCGTCGTGTCCCGTTTTCTTTTCGCTGAACAATAATTATCAATAATCCAGACAATAATGCGTCGGTGATACATCAAATATCGTCGCGAACAATTCAATTGTAATTTTCGCTGCAATTGTTTTTCCGATCGCATAACTCGCAGAGTTTTATTTATTACTCGCTATTGACGTACGCGCATACTTTCATCACGTCAATTCAGCTGCCCTGCGATTCGATATATGAAGTTCAAATATTTCCCGGTGGACAGCTATGGAATAGTTTTATAATCCGTTTAACTTAAAAGCATAGCGTGCCCGAATTTTTTCACATTTTTCGGTTGTCGGTTACATTTGATTAACAAATCTTTTTTTCTCAACGACAAAAGAAATTGGGTGCATGGTACAATGAAATATAACATTCCACAGTGAAACGTAACTATAAAAGTCATTGGTTTTGTAGTCAATTTCAAATATTTTTGTTAATGCTATCGATAAAGAACTTTCAGATAGAAAATGGTTGGAGAAGGGTTGCCCGGGGAACCGTACGAGTGAAATACACACCCGCAATTTGAGGTAGTGCCTGTTTTCTTAATTACTTTTGTAGAATTAAATTGAACCTGTGGGACACCTCCTGGTAACACACTGCTGCCTCGCAAAGAGTTAATATGAACTGAAAGTAATCCGACTTCGCTCAGGATCTAGCGGTAAAACGTTTCCAACCCCTAAGAGTTAATGGCGGCGAGATAGTCCCTTCTTTTCCCCGGAGCTTGTGTTTCTGATATATGATCGGAGGGTCCGTGTTTATCCGTCACCCGAGCAGATCATAATCATGACAAAATTCTCTCTTAATTCCCCTGGATAGCCCAGAATTACGGCGAAGCAGCGCAACAATTTTGTACGCTTCGTGGAACCACGTTAGGGGGCCCCTAGACGATCAATAATATCGTCAATGTAGGTTTACAATAATATTGAAGCTCCCGAATTAACAATGAACGAATTAATTGACAATGCGTTTGAACCTCTGCTAAACTGTCAATATGCCCTTTGAATGCGCCTCGTCAATATTATTGATAAGCGAATTGACAATATTATTGATCGTTTGGGGACCCTTTAGGTACTCGAAAAATAATTCCTCTAATTTTGATAAACCTCACAGATAAAATGTTGGGATAGAAATCCCCATTAATGTCTGAGAGAAGCCGTGGTGTATCGATCCCGGTCGACGAAGTCCCGATAGAACTGTATCGGCGCAACACCGTCGCTGTTGACGAATGACAGGTCCAAAGGTAACGAGCCGACATATTTCAGCGGGACACTATGGAGAGCATAAGCGGGTTGCGAAGAAAGGCGAAGGAAGCCTGAAAGAAACGTAGGGGGAGAGACAGATCCGGCAAGTTGAATTAGGGTTGGAAGTAAGGGCGAGGGACAGAAAAAAGCAGGCACAAAGCCAGAGAGCCAGAAATAGAGTTAGATTAATTTATAAAGTCGGAGAAAGAAATAAGAACGGAGGTAGAGAAATGGATGGGCGAAAGTAATGAAGAGTCGCGAGAAGACGGGGAAAAAAGCATAGCCACGTGATGCCCGACAGAACCAGCCCCACGAATCTTCGTTTATCACCTTATTATTCGTTGTCACGCGCTGAATCTTGGATCTTTATTTTGATACCGCTCGGGATTAACCTGCCCTTTTAATTGTTTGTTGGGCATTAACACGAAACCTACCGAGCCTTAAGTATGTTCTGGAGGTACAATGGGAGACAAAAGTACAAGAAATTCGAAATCCATCAGTATATTGGCAATGAAAGCCATTCGCGAGTATATTTTTGTTTTTGAGTGTATTTTTTTGGAGTTTCTAGTGGTGCGCGTTTTTTAAAGGTTTAACCCTTTGCACTCCGCTGTCCCTTCTGAGGCACCACTAGAAATTGTTGTATCATTATTCAAAATATTGTTTACATTATTAAATATATCGGTATCTAATCAATTACTAAACATTTAGGTATTATATGAGGTATTCTACCAATTTCATATCCATACAATTTCAAAAATCATAGGGAATGGAAGTATTCTAGATCGGAAGAAATGTTTAATTTTCCAGTTAAAATAGCGCGGAGTGCAAAGGGTTAAATAGAGTTTGAAGTGGAATTTTATGAATTCACCATAAGAAGACGTGTTAAAATGTGCAAACTTTAAGTTGATATTAATTCTTAAACGGTGCAGTGAATCGAACCCAAACTTTGGTAATTGCATTTATTTAGTAAGAATTATAGCTTGTCAAATTTTCAAAAATTTTGTTTCGTTTTTATATACCTCCAGAACATCCTTAAAAGTAACTGGTACATGTTCCCTTATAAAAATGACAAGATTGATTTTATTTAAACTTCGTGCAGCTCCTATTGTGTAATACGCGCACTACCAAAAATATCTATACAATCGTTTCTTATGAAATCAGTTTTATTACAATATTTTTCTAATTGTAAAATAAAAAACCAGGAACCGGTCATTTGGCAGGTATTGGTAAGTTTCATGTTAAAATAAATTTTTAAAAAACACCACGTTTTTAAAACGGACTAAAATGTATAAAATAAAATTTTAAAAAACGCCACGTTTAAAAACGGACTAAAAAGTATAAAATAATTTTTCCTAGCCCCATACAGATTCCTAACCCCGTACAGATAGTCCTGAAAATTTGTGATTGTAAATTTTGAATAGCTATGAAGATACTTGTAAGATTTAAAACGAAAAACGTGGGGCGCAAGATAATACATAGTAAGGAGTGTAGAGAGTAGCTGCCGCTGAGGAAACTCGCAAAACAGTTCATATCATTTGCAGTGCAATAAAATTGTTAGTGATTTAGGTGTTCATGCATCAATTAACTATTGCATGCGCCCCACGTTTTTCGTTTTAAATCTTACAAGTATTTTCATAGCTATTCAAAATTCACAATCACAAATTTTCAGGACTATCTGTACGGAGTTAGGAATCTGTATGGGACTAGAAAAAATTATTTTGTACTTTTTAGTCCGTTTTTAAACGTGGCGTTTTTTAAAATTTTATTTTATACTTTTCAGTCCGTTTTAAAAACGTGGTATTTTTAAAAAATTTATTTTTATTTAAATAATGATTTTCTGCTTTTTAGCCTTATATGTGTGAAATTTTACAATCGATTTTGAACATTTTGATGAGATTATAACAGAGACATGTAGTAAATTTCAGACGGTATTGCGACGCGTCATACCGAAAACGAACGCCGTGGTAAAATGTCCAAGATAAAGGTTCGACGGAGAATTTCGGTGTAACTGTTCTTTCGCTTGGTAAACAAACATTATACTATAATAATACGTAGTAACTTTGTAAACACCGCACGGAGCTCGAACGCACACTGACGCACACTGAGCTCCTTCGGTGCGAAGCGGGTCAGTGGAGTGGGGATGAGTCAGAGTGGGAACACGTAGTAGAGTGGGGACGCTGAACGCGAAGACGTACTACGTCACGCGGCGGGGGATGCAAAGGTTCAAATTATTAATAATTTATATCTCCTGAACGCATAGGCTTTTTTAAAAATTTTTTTAAAAATATTGCATTGTCATCCAGTTCTGAGCTATGTTTAAAATTTCAAGTCTCTAGCTCATCGGGAAGTTAGTTTAAAATCAATAGCAAAATTTGTACCGAACAAACAGACAAACAAGAAAGCGAGCTAATAAAAACGTAGTAAAATATTATCTGAGACGCTTGCTGCGTTGTTGGCAGAAAGTGTAATTTCAACGAGTACTTTGTTGATGTAGAATTGGAAATTGGTAAGATCCGAGCTGAAATTACAATGCGAACGGTATAGAAATTCCGTTTTTGCGAATCCGTTGCCGGGGCCCGTGTTAGGTAATTTCGCATGAAATTAATTAGGAATTCAAATTGTAACGAGAAAGCCGGTAATTTCGTTTTAGTAATATCGAGGACTGGAATAATTCCTCGCCGAAACCATGGCGAATTAAAATTCCGTTGATGAAAGTCGTAATTTTGTTTCGATAATATCGCGCGGTCAAATAATTCCGCGTTGAATGAATTATAAAATGGAACGCGCGCGTGTGAAACGCTCGGGAGGAGGAACCATCGATGATTAAACGATACACGTGCTCGCGGAATCGTAACTAGAAACGAGACCTTTGATACATGGCCCGACTACAATCACCGGGAGCTGCGGTTCCAGAAATGCTAAATTATTTCAAAAGTGCAATTTCAACGATTCAACCGGTGACCCCGATGACGATATATTAGCGAAAACTGTAATTCTTCACTGGAATACAAAATGGAAACTCTGGACATTTTTCCAGAAAATTGTTCTTGGCCGCTGACTAGATTGCGGATTTTTATGCTGAACAATTATATTCCGAATTAACTGTAACAAATAAACTGCGGATCGATGAGGCGTAGACGAGGAAGACTATTTTGCGAAACCTAACAGCCATGTTTCTCGAGACAACTTGCACAGTACACTTGAGACGCACATGATCGTGGATTATACAATTACGTGATACATTATGTGTCCTGTATGGTTGATACAATATAGACACCGGTCCAAATAGACTCCGTAGTTGCTGAGCGAAGGTTAATTGATAACCGTGTTTACCTTTTCTCAGATTCATATCCTCCCTGAAGGAACCGTAGCACTCGATGTGCCAGAACAGCACCGACGGTGATTTAATCAAACACTTTTTCGATCGCTTCGTATCAATTTTGTGCTTTGTCCTTCATAGTAACGGCACAAATTAAATTTAACTTTCAATGTGGGGTATTATATGCAATTACCTATAACAATACACTTTTAACGCAGAGTGTCAGGTGAAAGGTTTTAAAGCCTTTCATTTAATTGCCAAATGAAATATCGTTCGATATTGCAGTCAATATACCTGCTCTTTGAAGCATTTCATATCTAATATTCTATTTCTGACGATTAATTTAAAAAAATGTTATCGTGTGAGAAAATTTGTCTACAAGAAGAAATCATATAATAAATAAAACTAGTAATAATTACACGAGTGCCTCTTATAACTTATTCGAGCCGCGGATGATCGATCGGCCGTATATTTTTCGCTACGAGAGCGAGGTATGCGTATTATTTCGCGAGAAGGAAACGCGGTTCCGGTCGACGGAAGAAATTGCCCAGGAGCAGGGATTTGCACGTAGCCGCAAAGAACCGCGGCAATTTTAAATCGTGCCCGTTCTTTTCGACGTTTCTGGGCAAATTGCATGTTGCCGTGACACCGATTATATCTTTATTTCCGTGTCGTTCCTGATTTACATTACTTTGCGTGAAGTACGTTTTCGTAAAGCAGGAAAAGACCGGGAGAGCCGCGACACGCTCCGCGGAATAACTTTATTCTGCCGATGTGTTGTATATATTCGCGAAACTCTAATACCTTTCGCGATGCTTATCCTGTTTCCTTGGCTCGCGGTGTTCAAATATTTTTTACACCGTACAGGGGGTATAAAAAGTAAGGTGAAGTGCCGTAGTCTGGACAGTCCAAAAGTGATACCTAAATCTGGACAATTGAATTTTCATAGTAAAATCAGTAATTAAGAGATTAAATAATTATATTATATATTCTGAGGTCTTAGCTACAAGTAGGTGTAAATATTATTTCATTAAGACATCAATTGAAATTTAAAAATGAATTCAAAGTTCATCTGAAAACAGTATACAAAATAGTCTATTTACATGCGAATCATGTGCATTTATAGTTCGAACTTTTGTTAGAAAAAAAGATATAATTTAAGCCCTCAAAAAATAATTATCACGCATAATAATATTGATATTTTAAAATAAATTGGCAATCAAACTTAACGTAAATAATAATTATTAATCCAAATATTAGATGTCCAAGATTAGGACTGTTTTCAAATATAAGTACTCCATACTGGGACGCGATGACAGTAGCTGTCCCACTCTAAGCTTATACGCAATGTGCTTACGCCTGAAACTGGACACGTGTTTGTAAATAAAATCAACGCATTGTTTGCAAATTATTTAACTACATGTACGTATAATTAGTCTTCTATTAGCTTGAATAACGTATGTAGAAAATGTATTCCGGTTGTGACGTTAATAATACTTTATGTTTACATCTTAAATCTATCAGTATTACTACCTAACTTTAAAAGTTGTATTATGACAAGTTCTATTAAAACAGTAAATGAAAATAAATATATATTTGGTTAAATAATACAATACTATAATCTATGATAAGAATACTACATATTACGCAAAGCATCTTCTATTCGTCATGCGCAACAGCGCCACCAACCAACGTTTTAGGTTATGTTCGCTCGATCAACTCGTAAATTGAATTTGTCCCGATACAGGCTTTACTTCTGTCCAGGTACTAGCTTAGATTGGATTTAATATGTCCAACTATGGGTTTGAATTATTCTTGTTAATACAATTAAGATATTAACCTAAACAATGATTTTTTTATTTTAAATTACTTTACAAACTCTGAACTGTATGTTAAAACTCTTAAGAAATTGTTTTGGTTTATTTAAAGTGATGAAATTTAAAATAGAAAAACATGCTGTCCAGGCATAGGGCACTTCACCTTAGTGATTGCGTAGAAGTGTGGTGTTTTTATGCTTCATCGTTAATGAGACGTATTCGCGAAAATGACAGTGCCCACTTGATCCGACGGAGGAACAGAAGATTCTGAAACATTTGTAAGTAGCTATACTTGACATTCGTATTTTATGATGTAGGATCTATATTCTTATGTATATTTTATACACCCTGTACAAGAACCCCCGGTCTTTCATGATATAATCAATAATATCAATTCGAAGATGGCTATTAAAACATATTAAAATACAGCTGGGCTATTTGAGTTCAAATTACAAATATTTGCTTATTGCAATATGCAATAACATGCATATTGGTGGATCGTTGCAGACTGTGTCTCACTTTTCTACGCTTCGTAATTTGCATATTGAACGCTGAATGAATGATTTTAAATAAAATATTCACGAGCCAATGCGCCAAATCATTTGCAAACCTGCTTTTGTCGAGCTCGCGCGAGTTTCGCTCGCGTCGAAATATTTTCGTTGCCGTAAACGAGCTTTCTCGAATCAATTCACCATTTAAGTGCTTCCCCTTAAAATGCACAAGCTCCCGCGCGGATCTGAAGCTATTATCGAAGCGTAAAGCTTTCACCTGTCTAATTTCACCCTGAATTTGACTAATTTATCGCACGAAGCACAGAGATGCTCCATTCCGTTAAATACCGACCATGTTACCGGCTATGAATTTTTTATTCACGGTAACGATTTTAGGAACCCGAACCGTCCGCAAAATACAACGTATTTCTCGTGATCTAAATTAACACGATTAATCGCGTACACCGGGTTAACCATATCTAATTCAGGCTATTCTGGACTGGCTATTCATTATGATCAGTATTAGGCTCCGGTGTGTACTCTAATTAAGAAATAATTGCGCGCTAATCAATTTGTTTGCGATGGATGAAATGTGCAGGTGCACTATGATGCAGCTATGAATGGTTACGTACATATTTATCTCTACACACTATCTACACTCGGTAAAATAAGTCTCCGTACAGCCTTTAAAATAGAATAACTTTTTTATAATTATTCCAAATGACCTGATATTTTGTAAGCAATTAGAAGCATTGGTTTACTGAATGATGTGCAAAACATGTTTTCTAAAAATTACAATTTACAAAGTTACTTGCAAAAATAAAAAAGGCATTTTTTAAAACTCTTTTATTTGGGCCCTTAATGAAAATTTAAAATATATGTTTTGTAGATCTATGTTAGGTGTACACATGTTGAAAATTTCATCGAAATGGTGAAAATCATAGTATTACACGACTTTTGATCAGTTTCCTGCTTAAAATCCTCAGAATCGTACATCTTTCGATGCGTGTCATTTTTTTCAACGTCAACCGATTTCGATGAAATATTCAGCATGTATATATGTAACATAGATCTACAAAACATATATTTTAAATTTTCACTAAGTGTCCAAATAAAAAAGTTTTAAAAGATGCTTTTCTTATTTTTGCATGTAACCTGATCAATTGTAATTTTTGGAAAATCTTTCTTGCACATCATCTAGTAAACCAATGCTTCTAATTGCTTAGAAATAATCAGATCACTTGGTACGATTATAAAAATGTTATTCTGTTTTAAAGAGTGTACGGAGACTTATTTTACTGAGTGTATATAAGTCAAAATGTAAATGTTCGTTTGTTCAAAATCTTAACTCTCCGAAAGTTCTTCACCGATTGCTTTGAAAGTTTGACACAACGTTGAATTCGAATACGCGCGTGCTTTTATATACCTAAAAATATTGTATACCCACAAGCATTGTGAAATTAAACATATTAGAAACGTGCGCTTTCTCTTTTCTACCTTTTCCATTTAACCAGACTGAGCCACAGAAACGCGAAGCCGAGTACAGCTAGTATACAATAAAATCGTGTTTGTCTGTCTGTTTGTGACGGCATCAACTCAGAACGGCTGAACGTGGAAAGCTGGGGTTTGAGCCATTACACGCAGAGCGTTTCCTTTGGAAGGTTTAAGAGAAATCCGCATTCGAAAAAGTCCATTCGTTCAAAAGTTGTGACGTCATTAGTGTCCAAAGACGATTTTTTCGTCCTCTTCTGGGCACGTTTCTTCCTATATCTTTTGGATTTGTAATTGCTCGTGGACAAAGTCGCGGGTACAGCTAGTCGTACAATAAAGAACGATGGAAATTTAATCAGAAGGAGCGAGTTCACGATTGACCAGGCGCCTAATGTGCGACGAACTGTTTACCGTTTAATCGGGCGGAATTTCTAAACGTAAACCAGCGAATCGATTAGATAATAACTCCTCTCTTAATTACTGCTTATGCGATTGATTTTACAACCGCGTGCCGGTCGACCTAGTTGATCCGTTGAACCGGAAGAAAAGCGAATTGCATTATCCAGGTGTAGCGAACAAACATTTCTCGTGATACGGCAATTTGATCGATATATGTATAGAGTAACCCGTAGCCTAATGGTATGATTGTACATCGCCGGCTGGTTATTTTAGTAACCATAAGCTATACCAATTAAATGCTGCGCGCGACGTAATAGATGTTTCCTGTGCCTTATCAACGGAACAGTTCATTAGATTTCGGTACTTTCGTAGTTTCAGGCTAATTCAAATATAGGAGAAAAATGATTATTATCGGCGCGTGAACTGGATTTTCAGGTGAATAATAATAAAACGGACTAAAATGTATAAAATAAAATTTAAAAAAACGGACTAAAAAGTACAAAATAATTTTTTCTAGCCCCATACAGATTCCTAACCCCGTATAGATAGTCCTGAAAATTTGTGATTGCAAATTTTGAATAGCTATGAAGATACTTGTAAGATTTAAAACGAAAAACGTGGGGCGCAAGATAATACATAGTAAGGAGTGTAGAGAGTAGCTGCCGCTGAGGAAACTCGCAAAACAGTTCATATCATTTGCAGTGCAATAAAATTGTTAGTGATTTAGGTGTTCATGCATCAATTATCTATTGCATGCGCCCCACGTTTTTCGTTTTAAATCTTACAAGTATTTTCATAGCTATTCAAAATTCACAATCACAAATTTTCAGGACTATCTGTACGGGGTTAGGAATCTGTATGGGGCTAGAAAAAATTATTTTTTACTTTTTAGTCCGTTTTTAAACGTGGCGTTTTTTAAAATTTTATTTTATACTTTTTAGTCCGTTTTAAAAACGTGGTATTTTTAAAAAATTTATTTTTATTTAAATAATTATTTTCTGCTTTTTAGCCTTATATGTGTGAAATTTTACAATCGATTTTTAACATTTTGATGAGATTATAACGGAGACATGTAGTAAATTTCAGACGGTATTGCGACGCGTCATATCGAAAACGAACGCCGTGGTAAAATGTCAAAGATAAAGGTTCGACGGAGAATTTCGGTGTAACTGTTCTTTCGCTTGGTAAACAAACATTATACTATAATAATACGTAGTAACTTTGTAAACACCGCACGGAGCTCGAATGCACACTGACGCACACTGAGCTCCTTCGGTGCGAAGCGGGTCAGTGGAGTGGGGATGAGGCAGAGTGGGAACACGTAGTAGAGTGGGGACGCTGAACGCGAAGACATACTACGTCACGCGGCGGGGGGTGCAAAGGTTCAAATGATTAATAATTTATATCTCCTGAACGCATGGGCTTTTTTAAAAAAATTTTTTTAAATATTGCATTGTCATCCAGTTCTGAGCTATGTTTAAAATTTCAAGTCTCTAGCTCATCGGGAAGTTAGCTTAAAATCAATTGCAAAATTTGTACCGAACAAACAGACAGACAAGAAAGCGAGCTAATAAAAACGTGGTAAAAATTAGCATCGGTCTGTAAACGTCACGGGAAAAGTTCTGTCTCTTTCTATACAGCGAATTCAGCCACTTCGTTCCACCGGGTAAATTCAATCGTGTACCAAAAAAGGGAAAAACTATCAATTAATAAGTCAAAGTTTTCAACCGGGTTAGAAATCGACTGAGAGTTCCAGGTATCAATTCATTTCGATTAAATTGCTAGCAAAGTTTTTTCGGTTTTCCGAGGAATGTTTGTTTCACCGCTAGCCGGAGAGTATCCGTCGATGCAATATTTGCCGGGCGAACTTTTTACCGCAGACAACGGGATGTTTCCGGCCCACTTTTTCTACACTTACCACATTACACCGGAGCTCTTTGCCGCCATTAAACTTGCCCCTCGAGTTCCGGTCGGATTGATTCCGTGAACGCATCGCCGTCGCATCGTCGTCGCCCGCGGAAAATAAAAACCGAGCCAAGTTCTTCGCCGGACATCCGTTTCTAAGATAAAGTCGAGAGGCGAACTTGAGTAATAAGGCAAACAAAATTCCGGGGCAAGATCGTTTCGACTCCGCCCTGTCTGCCAGAGCTTCCACCACCCTGACGACGACGCCATTTTCTCTCGAATTCGATATCCGTTATTTCTTGCAATATTCGCTTTGATAAAACGAGTAGCGAAGGAGGTCAAGCGTTCGACCGAAACGGTTGCTCTTCCCCCGGTTCGAAATATTGAACTTCACGAGCTGTTAATTCGTATCGGGTATCCAGGAGCCGGAGTCGAAACATCCAATTATGTTAATGGAGGGCCGCGTGCAAACGGAAGTTTCAACAAGATTGACATCGTTTAACGATCGGAGGGGCGCGCGGCGCGGGGCGGGAACGCGGGCAGCCGAGTTTAAGAAAATGCTCGCGATTACGGGAATAAGTGC
Organism: Lasioglossum pauxillum; assembly: GCA_933228785.1. Classification (NCBI taxonomy): domain Eukaryota; kingdom Metazoa; phylum Arthropoda; class Insecta; order Hymenoptera; family Halictidae; genus Lasioglossum; species Lasioglossum pauxillum. The sequence goes on from OW121706.1 coordinate 38,741,049, forward strand.
GATCTAATAGACCCTTCAAACGTTACCGACCCCAGCCCCGTTCCACCTTCGTTAAAAGAACAACCCCAGACAGTCGGGAAGCAATCGCGATAGAGGCTGCACGCTCGTGACTCTGTGTCGCTGCAGCCGCGTTTCCAATTGCGATCGAACTTTCTTAATTCGCTGCGATACCGCCATCCTACCCTTCTAATAATAACTCAGGCTAAAGTGGAGGCTCAGGCTCGTTGGACACCGACGTTTTAAAGAAATCATAACCCTCGATTGGGAACACGATTATTAAATTATTTAAATAAAAATACATTTTTAAGATATACCATATTTTTAAAACGGACTGAAAAGGATAAAATAATTTTTCCAAGCCCCATACAAATTCCTAAATTTGTGATTGTGAATTTTGAATAGCTATGAAGATACTTGTAAGATTTAAAACGAAAAAGATGGGGCGCAAGATAATACATACAGTGGGTGTAGAAAGTATTCGTACACCTTTTAAAAACTAATAACTTTTTTATAATTGTACCAAACGACCTGATTTTTTATAATCAATTAGAAGCATTAGTTTACAAACTGATATGCAAAAAAGATTTTCCAAAAGTTACAATTGACAAGGTTGCAGGCAAAAATAAAACAGGCATTTTTTCAAACTTTTTTATTTGGGCCCTTAATGAAAATTTAAAACATATGTTTTCTAGATTCATGTTCTTTATACACATGTTGGAAATTTCATCGAAATCGATTCACGCAGGAAAAAACAACAGGCGTCGAAAGATGTACGATTCTGTGGATTTTAAGCAGAAACTGATCAAAAGTCGTGGAAAACTACGATTTTCACCATTTTTAACCGCTTGTAGCTCGTGTGTATGTTAATCGATATCAATGAAATTTTCAACATGTGTATGACTAATATATAGATCTACAAAACATACATTTTAAATTTTTATTACGGACCCAAATAAAAAAGTTCTAAAAGATGCCTTTTTTATTTTTGCATTTAACCTTGTGAATTATAACTTTTGGAAAATCTTTTTTGTATATCATTTCGTAAACCCATGCTTCTAATTGATTATAAAAAATCAGGTCGTTTGGTACAATTATAAAAATGTTATTAGTTTTCAAAAAGTGTACGAATACTTTGTACACCCACTGTATATTACTTCCGAGATATACTCCAACTTAAGATATTTCGCACAACGAGTTGTAAGTTGTAACTGCTTTTGGATCCACCTATGTTTGTGAAACATTTTTTTCGAAGATGAAATTTACAAAGAGTTCATCACGTGCTTCATTAACTGATGCCAATTTAGAGAACCAGCTAACAATAGATGTGCAACGTCGAACATAAATATAGATTTACCAAAATTAAATGAAAGAAAGGATAAACAAATATCTCATTCATTAAGACTCGAGAGTTAATTATATTGAATCATAGTATAACAATAAAGTTTTATTCATTTTGTATTTGTATTACATTTTTTGAAAGCATGTTTACCTAAAGTGCGGCCCGTTGTAACGTTACGCGTCATCAAAGTGGCCCGTGAAACCATTTGGGTTGGCCAGGCCTGTTCTAAAGGTTTGCAAAAAATGCTAGAACATAAAATTTCGCAGAATCTAATACGATTTTTATTTATTTGAGATGTATAAAGGCTACCACCATTGAAAATAATATTTTATTTGTTGCCACTTTCTTGAAATTAGCCTGCAAAATAAAAACTTTCTTCCTGGATTGTAACAAACTGGAATGAAATAGAAATTTATTCTCTTTCTTAATATCTTCAATAAGTTGAAAAGAATATAATAGCACTTTTAAATTCTTCTAATGTTTTTACTGTTTCAAATTACACCTACTCCTTTTTGTGATAAATGCATCAAATCCGGCGTCTACTCATGACAGTTCAGAGTAAAGCAACGTGTAGCATAATGTACAACCACTGTATATAGTAAGGAGTGTAGAGCTGCCGTTGACAAAACTCGCGCAACAGTTCATATCATTTGCAGTGCAATAAAATTGTTAGTGATTTACATTGTAGTTTCACACATTCTGCATCATTAAATAAATTACTTCGATTCGGAAACCGCGTCGGGCATTACGTTAACAAACTCTGCAACTAACGAACTTCAAGCCTGCCTGTTATACGGAAACACGAAATGTAGTTTATTAGTAAGTACCAAAAAGCTCGCGTGGGAGAGAACAAATGTTGGCAAAGGAGACTAAATTTTTTACTCTCCTTTTACAAGTTTTTTACGTCTACCATGTTAATCACCGGGTTTTTAAACGACGCGTGCAGTTTTTCGGAGTTGCATTTTCTGCGCGTTACCCTTTTAGTCTGATTTCTATTCGAAAAAAAAGAGGAACGAATAATACAAAAGAGCTTAGCTTTCCTCCGCAACGCGCTTTGTTCTATCGCGAAATGGTTCAAGTCGGATATATTTTGTTTATCCCGGAGGACGCGTGATAAGTAGAACGAATTAATCGACTTCACTTTGTCTGGATCCTCCCACGGTCGATCTTTTTTCGGAATTCGCTGTTGTGCTTGTCCGTATGCAGACTTCCGAACCGGACAAACGTAATTTCAGTAGTAAAACAGAGCATTTATCTGTCCGTGTAGCTGCAGCATTGCAACACCGTGTACCAGCCGTTTTTACTATGTTCACGTTCGTGTTTTCAGGCGGATGAAGCTGAAATACTTGGGAATTTTGCGATGTATCCTCCGGTGTAATTTGTGCATCGCGCTTGTTGGATTATTGCGGTTCATTGTTATTTTAATGCAGTTGCCTGGACAAGTCACCGATTACGTCCTGCTCTGTCGACGCATCACCTTTTGAATACATATTCCATTTTCTTTCCTCTAGTGAAAATTACAGTCTATAACTTCATTCTTTTAATCTGGACTGGATTTTCTCACTGTCATCCAAATTCTTCGTCTCGATTGAATTAGTTCCTTTTTTAAATACATCAATTAGCTTGCATACAAATATCTGCATATAACGTAAAAAAATTACGTTATGTTATCTATTCATTTAATGATAAAAATAAAAAATATTAAATTTTCTTCACCGTTCCTTATTTCAGTACTTGAAACAGAAAATTATTTAAATAAAAATAAATTTTTAAAAAATACCACGTTATTAAAACGGACTAAAAAGTATAAAATAAATCAATTCAAATGCAAAATTTGTACCGAACAAACAGACAAACAAGAAAGCGAGCTAATAAAAACGTGGTACAAAGATTAATTCTCCTCTCGAGAGAGTAACCCCGTTTCACGCAGCTTAGAAGATGGTGGGGTAGCAGTGAGCCTATCATCTCTCACTCCGCTCCCCACTCCCCACTTTCTTGAACCAATTAGGGCGAAGATGCGCAGCGACGAACGAAAACTGGTCTTTCCTCGGGCTTACTCTCTCGTGGGATATACTTTAGCAATTCTAGGAGATGCAAATGATAGTTTGGAAAACGCCTCACAAATCTAATAAATTGGTCTGCTGTTATGTAAAGAATGAAGAGCACGATCGCGCTTAAAGGACGAGTTAAACGACACAATAGTCATTGTAACAATTCGTAAAAAGCGGAAAACTGGGGAAGTCTTTAAACTGTGATGAAATAGTCGGTGTTGTTTGACAATAAATGGCTGGCAACTCGGTGAGCGAAGGAGCAGCATGGCACTCTGCGGACCGGAAATCACTTCAGCAGTATGTAAATTCTCATTTCACGGGTCCAGGGGCTGTGCGGCTCGCTGTAGCCGGTGAGTCGCGCCTTTTAATATTAGTTGAAATCCGCCGGCCCGTGTAAACTAACTATTCATCGTCGTACATAGTTCCATTTAATATACCCGTGGCCGCGACGCCGCCGCCGCGCGAATGGGAAAAGTGATCACGAGAGGACGGAAACAAATTTCGATGGCGACACCGCGAACGGCAAACGACTAGGCGAAACAACTATAACAGTTGCCATGGTAACGCCGGGTAAAAGTCGAAACCGTGCCACGCTACCGCAGACCCGATCATATGAAAACTAGGTGTACGTTGAATTTCTCCGATGAATTAAGACAGAACGATGGTGAATACGCAAACGGAAAACGTGATCTCGTTCGGTCGTGTAATATCACGAACATATTTCAATAATACCGAGCCCGTATTACTCGCGGAAATTTCGTACAACGCCGGAAGCCACGTTTCCGGCTAATTAAACATTTTTACCGATTCCCGAATCAACCCTCGACCGTTAATCTGATTTGCTCGCCTAATTAGTTCTGCGAAAATTCACTGCGTAGCCTCTTTGAATATCTTAGAAAGTAAGGTGAAATGCCCTAAGTCTGGACAGTCCAAAATTGATACCTAAATCTGGACAATTGAATTTTCATAGTAAAATCAGTGATTAAGAGATTAAATAATTATATTATATATTCTGAGGCCTTAGCTACAAGTAGGTGTGAATATTATTTCATTGAGACATCAATTGAAATTTAAAAATGAATTCAAAGTTCATCTGAAACAGTATACAAAATAGTCTATTTACATGCGAATCATGTGCATTTATAGTTCGAACTTTTGTTAGAAAAAAAGATATAATTTAAGCCCTCAGACAAAAAATAATTATCACGCATAATAATATTGATATTAACTTCCCGATTTTATAGGGAAGTTATTGTAATTACCCCGAAAATCGAAAATCGATTTTTTAGCAGATCTTCACGTTTCATGATCATTGCAGTCATTTTAGACTATTTTCAGCAAAATGTTCGTATGTGTGTGTGTGTGTGTGTGTGTGTGTGTGTGTGTGTGTGTGTGTGTGTGTGTGTGTGTGTGTGTGTGTGTGTGTGTGTGCGTATGGCCGTTTCTATGTAATCAAATTTTTCGTTAACGTTTTCAGAAAAAGTAACAACGCGATCGGAATGATGAATGATGCAATCGATGTGCCCCGTCGTAACTTAGAGCTGATTAGGTTTTGGTCCATATTGGTCAAGTAGTTTTTTAGATTTTTAGTTTTTTTTCGAAAACAGTTGATTCTACAATGCAATTTATAAGGGAGGACGAAAATTTTCCAAAGAACCAAACGCAATTACATAAAAAAAAATTTTTTTCTTAATTTTTTTTTAAATTTAAAAAAAAATTTTTTTTTTAGATTTAAAAAAAATTTTTTTTTTAACTGATGCTAATGTTACCGCTTGGAATAATTGAAAGTTATTCCAATGCAACAGTGAATTTATCATCTCTACTCCCAAGAATACATTTTGGGAGAATATCGATGAAAGTACAAAAAAAAACGATGTTAGCGATGTTGGCGAAGGAGTAACGAATCGGGAAGTTCTTTGTGTGACTCTTGGAGAGTCACACACCAAATAAAAAACATTAATATCAGTAGGCCCTACTAGCCATGCGTATCACTAACCCTCTCGCAAGAGCAGTTCCACCCGCGAGCTCGCAAAGCGAGTGAGCAAAAACAACCCTACTCGCGAGCGAGCGAAGCGAGCGAGCAACAATAGCCCTCTAGTTTTAAAATAAATTGGCAATCAAGCTTAACGTAAATAATAATTATTAATCCAAATATTAGATGTCCAAGATTAGGACTGTTTTCAAATATAAGTACTCCATACTGGGACGCGATGACAGTAGCTGTCCCACTCTAAACTTATACGCAATGTGCTTACGTCTGAAGCCGGACACGTGTTTGTGAATAAAATCAACGCATTGTTTGCAAATTATTTAACTACATATTGTTAAGCTTGAATAACGTATGTAGAAAATGTATTCCGGTTGTGACGTGAATAATACTTTATGTTTACATCTTAAATCTATCAGTATTACTACCTAACCTTAAAAGTTGTATTATGACAAGTTCTATTAAAACAGTAAATGAAAATAAATATATATTTGGTTAAATAATACAATACTATAATCTATGATAAGAATACTACATATTACGCAAAGCATCTTCTATTCGTCATGCGCAACAGCGCCACCAACCAACGTTTTAGGTTATGTTCGCTCGATCAACTCGTAAATTGAATTTGTCCCGATATAGGCTTTACTTCTGTCCAGGTACTAGCTTATATTGGATTTAATATGTCCAACTATAGGTTTAAATTATTCTTGTTAATACAATTAAGATATTAACCTAAACAATGATTTTTTTATTCTAAATTACTTTACAAACTCTGAACTGTATGTTAAAACTCTTAAGAAATTGTTTTTCTTTATTTAAAGTGATAAAATTTAAAATTGGAAAACATGCTGTCCAGGCATAGGGCACTTCACCTTAGACGATGTAGGAAAATATTTTTTTAGATTTTATAACCTCATTGTGAAATGATGGAGCTTCTGGATGTTTTAGTGCGTCTGTTGCATCGATTCATTGTTCTATTGTTGTCGAGGTAAATATCCCTCCGCGGAAAGTGCCGAATTGCACTTTTAGTGGAATTTGCACTTCAGTATGTAGCAGTAACTGCACTTTAAATGGTATTCCCTAACTTTTCCGTTTAGGTGATCCTGAACGACCACATGCAATTTTACAGACAGTGTGAACGAACGTTAAAGCAATAAAAAGTATCGTAAATAGGAATTAGACAATGGACAGGGTTCCTCGTGAGCGTTCTGCTTTGAACATTGAACCGTACATTCACGAAGAAAGAAAAATATTTTCCGATTCACGTGGAACAAGAGTGTACGAGAATGTAATTAACAATTGTGAAATATTTTTCGAGAAACGTATATTGAAAACACGATATTGGAAATAATTCGCAGCTGAACCAAATAATACCCGTTCTGCATCAGGATGATTGGATGCTTGTAGAATATTCTATTTTTGCATTGTTTCTTCCCTTTTCGTTCCCTTTGTGCGAGATGCTCCACCATTACTAGCCATTCTTCGTTTCCATCGTCAGCTTATTTTATGTCTTTGTTTCCCCCCTGCTCTGTTCTCTTTGTAATTCTCTTATTGAGGTCGTTAAGTTCTGGCCTGTTGGTTTTCTCGAATTCAGAGTTAATTGGCAATTATCAATGATTAGCGAAAACGGGGACGAGTAAAAATCTGTTACTACTGTTCTCTGGATATTTACATAGGAAAAAGGAGTAAAAACGCCAGTCGTGGGCAGAACTTTACTCCGGGAAGATAAATCATCCGTGCAAAGGAAAACTTATTCCTCTCCTCGAAAGATTTGTATAAACTGTATTATTATGTCGCGAATGACCATAGCAGTTGATGCGACGTTAAATAAATAATGATGTTGATGATGATGATGTATTATTATAAAAAAGATTATATAGTGTTGATGGTTTAATTTACGATTTTCCTTAAGTGTCCACAATTCCCCCGTTCGCCTCTATGCAAGATTCACTTTGACATGTTCCGTTTGTTATTAACTGAGGGAGTCGAATCAATATTGCATGATGATTTAACAGTGTCCAATGATGGTACGGGAAAGGGTCCCAGTGCATACGAGCCTGGGTCTGGTTTCTCGAACTACACAGAAAATAGAGACCGCCGCACCAGACGGGGAATAGAAGCGAGCGTGACGGAGACGCGAGAGTTTGCCTGAACTTGGATCTCTGTTAATTTATATTAATGCGAGCACACGGCAGTGTCTTGCATTAGCGTTCCTAAGATCCGTGAAAAGCGGTGGGAAGGGGAGGGAACGGTCGTCTACAAGTCAGTTTACCATCCAGGCATCGCGTGGCATCAATTATTCATTCCTACTTTGCGCGCATCAAAATCGAGCCAGGAACTCCGATTTGATCGCGATACGATCTTTGGAGGCACCGGTTTAATACGGTGTCGGCGACGTGCCCCGGAGCCAAATCGATTTTCAGGATATACTTGTCGTGTATAATGAAACGAGTAACGCACGAAATGAGTCGAGGATGGAGTTTCCACGGAGCTAGCTACCGCTTCTACGGGCTCCCGACCTGGTAACCGGCGCCAATTTTATTTCAGGGTAACTCATGCTAACCGCGTTTCAAGGAGAAATCGCGATCCACGATCGGTTTTACCTGAACGAATCACCAAAAAGCCTGCGACAACTCCTACGAGCACGAAATGATCTTTCACAGGATATTTTGCAAACAAAAGTGTTTGATACTTCAATTTCGTCGATGCGACGTTTGAATTTCAGTTTGTCGACGAAAGAGAACCAAAATGTGACGCTAACTAGTTGCGTTTTGAAATAGTTCGTCATGAAAGTTGTCGAGAGTGCTTTAAAGACAAATATATTCGTTTGTATTTTGGAGGCGAAGCCAGCCGCGTGTTATGTGCTTTCTAATCAGTCAGATATAGTTTCATTCGAATTCGGGTATAGTATAGTGGATCCAGTTGCATTCGGACCGAACTGTTGCAAACGAAGCAACTCCTCGTATGCGGCGAATACATTTTAATTAAACGCTGGTCCCGCGTATGTTCCACCATTATCTATAGTTACTGTTTACTACGGAACGGTCATACAATATTCAGCTGGCGTGTTGCAGCAACTTCTTTCTAGCCGCGAATCTTGCAGAATGTTTCTTTGGTCGAATTAGGCAATCTATGTAATTACAAATAATTAATTTGGCTCGAAGTAAAAAGCTACCGAGTTAGACTCATTTTTCATGTTCGGTTCAGCATTACTACATTCGAAAACTTAATACTGAAGGAACAGTTCGCGTAATTCGTACATTTCCGTGCTTCCGTAATAAACAGTTGATGAAATATCCGGCATTTTTATAGACGTTGTTAGATGCCTTGAAAGCGTAATGTCTCTTAAGAACCAGCAGAATATAAGACGCAATAAAATTTAAGAATCTTTGCCGCCAGCGGGCTAAAATACCCGACTGAGAATTTACTTTTTTACGATTCCAATTTAAGTAAAAAATTGTCAGAATTCCTGACCTTTGCGACGGCACTTCCAACAACTTTTTCGCCCTGTACCACTCGCCAAAATGGGGGAACTTCGTTATTCGTGCTATAAAACACTCGCATGAAAACCGTTCCTGCCAATTTAATGAACATATAATAAGACGACGATGTAAAAAGTATTTTCTACTATAAAATTTGTACCAAGCCTCGGTGAGAGACGTAGTGACCGAAAGCGAGGCAAACGGAGATCAACGAAATTCATGCAAATAAGATTAATGTACGCATTTGCATTTCGTTTTTGTGTAGTTTCTATCGACGTCAATATAGTTTTAATGCCGTTTCGCCAGCTTCTCAAGTCCTCCTTTAAAAAATTCTATCGCTCGCGATTTAAACCGTCTGATAACATTTCAAGGGCTGCAGCAATTTCGCTGCGAAATTTTCAATCCTCCATCCTACGGACCTGACCTCGTACCCAATGATTACCATATTTTTCTGCATTTTAATCAGTGGCTTGCGTTGTACATCTTTGGGAACGACGGGAAATCGAACATTTCTAAAACGTCTGAAATTGATAAACATGTTTCATAAAACAACTAAGGTGAAGTGCCCTAAGTCTGGACAGTCCAAAAGTGATACCTAAATCTGGACAATTGAATTTTCATAGTAAAATCAGTGATTAAGGGGGATCTATACCCAATGAAGTAACTAGAAAGGAACTAGAATCTTACTAGATTTTGGGTCGAAACATGGGTTTACGCGCGGCGATTTTTTGTCCTTATTTGAGCGGATTTTGGACTGGGTGAGGACTCATTCTATAGAGGAAGGTTAAATCCGGCGCGCTCTGCTATTGATTTAACGAGATTATGTTTATATCTAATAATATGAGTGCCCAAAGTAGAGAAAAAATCTAGAAAAATAACCGCAGATTTCAATGTATTTTCCTGTCTCAAAGAAATTTTTCTGACTGATATGATGAGCAGAGCGCGCCGTGATGAACCTTCCTCTATCAAATGAGCCTTTGTGTAGCTCAAAATATGCTCGTATAAGGACAAAAAATCGCCGCGCGTGATTTCATTCACATTAGCAGAGATTTCCCCATATTACGTTCATGAAGACAGAGGTTATCTCTGATGTAGAGCCAATCTAGAGCCAATTTCATTTCAGTTAGTTTACACGAGATGGTGCCTAGTCAGAAGGACTGTCAATCAGTGCTGCGATATTGTGCAACATTTCACTGCTGCACTGCTGTCAATGTGGAATCATAGCAAAACTGACACAGACGAGGTACATATTCTCATCGGTGGCACTAATATTAGTGCGACCTGCCCTGTATAACGGCATTCGCGACGAGATGAATAGAATATGGAAATAGCAAGCAACTCCATCTCGTGTTCATTATGCAGTTGCGTGTTTATCAATGTTACCAAACTTTTTTTCTGCACAGAGGTTGATAACATTGATAAATAGCCCAAAATCCGAGGGTATAGATCCCCCTTAAGAGATTAAATAATTATATTATATATTCTGAGGCCTTAGCTACAAGTAGGTGTGAATATTATTTCATTAAGACATCAATTGAAATTTAAAAATGAATTCAAAGTTCATCTGAAAACAGTATACAAAATAGTCTATTTACATGCGAATCATGTGCATTTATAGTTCGAACTTTTGTTAGAAAAAAAGATATAATTTAAGCCCTCAGACAAACAATAATTATCACGCATAATAATATTGATATATTAAAATAAATTGGCAATCAAACTTAACGTAAATAATAATTATTAATCCAAATATTAGATGTCCAAGATTAGGACTGTTTTCAAATATAAGTACTCCATACTGGGACGCGATGACAGTAGCTGTCCCACTCTAAGCTTATACGCAATGTGCTTACGCCTGAAGCCGGACACGTGTTTGTGAATAAAATCAACGCATTGTTTGCAAATTATTTAACTACATGTACGTATAATTAGTCTTCTATTAGCTTGAATAACGTATGTAGAAAATGTATTCCGGTTGTGACGTTAATAATACTTTATGTTTACATCTTAAATCTATCAGTATTGCTACCTAACCTTAAAAGTTGTATTATGACAAGTTTTATTAAAACAGTAAATGAAAATAAATATATATTTGGTTAAATAATACAATACTATAATCTATGATAAGAATACTACATATTACGCAAAGCATCTTCTATTCGTCATGCGCAACAGCGCCACCAACCAACGTTTTAGGTTATGTTCGCTCGATCAACTCGTAAATTGAATTTGTCCCGATATAGGCTTTACTTCTGTCCAGGTACTAGCTTAGATTGGATTTAATATGTCCAACTATAGGTTTGAATTATTCTTGTTAATACAATCAAGATATTAACCTAAACAATGATTTTTTTATTTTAAATTACTTTACAAACTCTGAACTGTATGTTAAAACTCTTAAGGATGTTCTGGAGGTATATAAAAACGCAACAAAACTTTTGGAAATTTGACAAGATATAATTCTTACTAAATTAATGCAATTACCAAAGTTTGGGTTCGATTCACTGCACCGTTTAAGAATTATGGCAACTTAAAGTTTGCACATTTTAACACGTCTTCTTATGGAGAATTCATAAAATTCCACTTCAAGCTCTATTTAAACCTTGAAAAAACGCAACTAGAAACTCCAGTTTTTTTATATGTAGTAAAAATTATGTAATTAATTATGTGTTCAAAATTTATTAAGATTCACTAAACAGTTGCAGAGCAAAAAATAATAAACTGTTACGAAACGTCAAATTTATCGTGTTGTCTCTCACTAGCATGGAAACGCGACAAGTGTAGACCACTGAATATAGCTACAGAGGGTACAGTATTCGCAAAAGTTTAATGCAAAATATACTCATGAATGGCTTTCATTGCCATGTATTGATGAATTTCGAATTTCTCGTACTTTTGTCTCCCATTGTCCCTCCAGAACATCCTTAAGAAATTGTTTTTGTTTATTTAAAGTGATAAAATTTAAAATAGAAAAACATGCTGTCCAGGCATAGGGCACTTCACCTTACTTGCCCCGCAAAAACTGGAAAAACTGGTGGCAGACTAGCAGCAGAATAAAAAATCCATCGCCGATTAAATTCTGAAACGACCGTGGCGCCATTAACGGGCAGAAAATTCGGAAAGCCTCTAGTCCCGCAGCGATGCACCAATTAAAACGGTGCGACAACCGGGTGTTTTTTTGGTCAAATAAAACGAACCGTTATTGATGCCGCTCATGACCGCATAATGGCTTAGAACGTTGCCATAAACGAAGCTCATTTGCCCGTTCCCCCGGGGAAGTTCTCAAAACCTGGCAGCCTCGGGCCGAGCTGGTACACCGACGGGGCCATCGAAAAAATTTCCTTGGTTTCATTTCGCCGGATGGAACGACGTGAAATAAAAGAACGTGGTGGCACGGCACGGCGCGGCGGTGGCCGAACACAGTTACGGATCCGCGGCGCTTAACATAAACCACGGTTAATTAAGTTTCTCCTTCGGATCCCGTTGTCCCTCCAGGTTCGCGCCTCCTCTTCTCTCCTGGTTTCGATAAACAGAGTGAACCGTAGCAGAGATAGAACAGAAAGAGAAGGAGATCTGTGTTCGGACACGGAGAGAGCGGAATAAAAAGCAGGCCGCATTGTTCCCCTAATCTTTTTCACGTTCTTTCAGCAAAACGCTGGTTGCAGCTGGGCCTGCTTATTCAGAAGTCAGCCCCGCCTCCAATTAATCTTGCTGGTTTCGCCGGTGGCTCCTTATCCTCTCTCTGTCCCTCGTTGGGTCTCTCGTTTTCGTCTAGGCGGGTCGGGTCGGGCCGGCGCGGCGCACCGGCTGCGGGCTATAAATACTTGTTTCGCTATTCCTGAACCGTATAGACTACTCGGTAAGCTTGCAAATGGCCGACCCGCCCGGCCCGGCTGCGAGCAAGCGACATTGAAATATACACTTTCCAAGTAACAGAAGCAACACCTCGGATAGCCCGGCTCCTTTTCTGCTGACGTATTTCCACCCGGAATCACACGAACCCGACGCGCACGCAGCACGCGATTAAGAGGACGGGACGCGAGAATCGAGCCCTACAACAACGCCGCGCCGTGACCAGCCGCTTTGTAAACGCTACCCCGAGACCGGCTGTGTTTTATTGTTTTCGTTTGGTCACAGACGGCTCCGTTGACCCCGTTTCTTCGGCCGTGCCGGAAACGCGAGGAAACGCGACTTAAGCCCGCGAATCGTCGCGATAGACTGTTTACATTGGAATCGTACACAGTAGTCACATACTAACTGCGGGAAATATGTGAAAATCACGGAAGGATCCTTATAGTTCGGCAACTATTTTCGACGGTTAAGAAGCGTCTACAACACATTATCTGAACTAGGTTAATACTTCTTTCGAGTCGTCCGATAAACTTGTTGGGGTAGAATAGAACGGGCGGAACGGACATGGGGGATGCACGGAATAAAAACGGATCGATGTCGACTGTTTCGCGTTGGCAATATAACAAACTCACTGCCAACCCGTCTTCGGTCTAACGAAGATTAACAATACAGAGTCGCTACGAAAAAGTTGCCGCAGCTCCCTCGACGCCACGTATGGAATTTCTTGTCGCAACGCAGCGAAAATGGTACAATTACCGCGAACACGTATCAGCGACAGAAGGTTACGTCGCTTTCTTCGCGGCGCGAGAGACATCTTGAAAAATTCAGTAAACTGGAAACTTTTCCCGAGGAAACAGTGGGAAAGTGCGGAACACAGTTACCGAGGAGGGGAGGGGTCAGAAGAAAGTACAAAGCGAAGGTTCGCTCTGCGGGGGAACACTAAAAAAAATTCGGATTTTAAAGGGTGTCGCCCGGGAAAAGCAGATAGACAGGGGAGCAGTGGCTGGCGACGACGCGTCGATTTGTTTGTTCGCCACGGATTCGTTTAACTTTGTATTAAAATTCTCGCGGAAACTCCCGCGAGTTCGGAGATCTTCGGGAAGTTCTGCCGAAGATTTCCAAGTTGCTAGACACACGGGAAACTGTAGGAATATATGTCCGAAAGATTTCTCGGATTTCGCGCGGATGCTTCTCTCTCTGCCGAGTAACATACATCAATTCTCGAAAATGATATTTATCGCTTCATCTATTCCCTCCGTTTCTTTCGGCGGAATAAATTAATCCGACTGCGCGAACACTTCGTTGAATAAAGGAGCTATTTAATAAAGTGTAAGAGTTTTTGATTGTGGTACTCTCTTTGGAGAAGCACCGCGAAAAAATGGAGGATTTAATTAGCTTTTTTATGAAGTGAAGCCTGCGGAGAATTTTTATAGAAATATTCGAAGTGTTCCCAATATCTCTTTATTAATTCTGTTTACGATCAATAATGTCGAGACGAATCTGCTCGAACACGATCGTCGTTCTCGCGAATTAATTGCAACCAGGTTTAATTATTTTACGATGAATAATACATAAAAATGAAGTTTCTACTTATACAGGAAATGAATTAACATCCAATGGAAATGTCTGTTAGGATTTGATGATTGCGCGAATCGCTCTTGTAAATTCTGTAGACATTTCGGAAATATTCGTGTGTATCGACGTACGGCTTCAGCGAATAATGAGGAATATGGATATCCATCGGATATTCATGGAATACCTTGTTCTGATTTAGCTTCAAGACATTGAACATGGCGGTGCGTTTAAGTGTTATACATTTGTTCCCGGGGAAGAATCGATAAGAAACAGAGAGCCGGGAAGGAGCATAAACCGAAGATAAAAGGAAACATAAAACGTTTGCACTTCAATTACCCGTCAATCTCGGTAAAAGCTGGTTCCAGGCTAACTTTACTTCTCGTTCGAATCCGCGATTCTGCATATCGAAATAGTCGGTAGATTAATCGAGTATCGGGAGGTCTCGAACGATAACTATTTACAGGTGAATTATGCATTTCGAAAATTCTTTCGCCAGCTATTTCTGCTTCTTTCTAAGGTGAAGTGCCCTAAGTCTGGACAGTCCAAAAGTGATCCCCAAATCTGGACAATTGAATTTTCATAGTAAAATCAGTAATTAAAAGATTAAATAATTATATTATATATTCTGAGGCCTCAGCTACAAGTAGGTGTGAATATTATTTCATTAAGACATCAATTGAAATTTAAAAATGAATTCAAAGTTCATCTGAAAACAGTATACAAAATGGTCTATTTACATGCGAATCATGTGCATTTATAGTTCGAACTTTTGTTAGAAAAAAAGATATAATTTAAGCCCTCAGACAAAAAATAATTATCACACATAAGAATATTGATATTTTAAAATAAATTGGCAATCAAACTTAACGTAAATAATAATTATTAATCCAAATATTAGATGTCCAAGATTAGGACTGTTTTCAAATATAAGTACTCCATACTGGGACGCGATGACAGTAGCTGTCCCACTCTAAGCTTATACGCAATGTGCTTACGCCTGAAGCCGGACACGTGTTTGTGAATAAAATCAACGCATTGTTTGCAAATTATTTAACTACATGTACGTATAATTAGTCTTCTATTAGCTTGAATAACGTATGTAGAAAATGTATTCCGGTTGTGACGTTAATAATACTTTATGTTTACATCTTAAGTCTATCAGTATTACTACCTAACCTTAAAAGTTGTATTATGACAAGTTCTATTAAAACAGTAAATGAAAATAAATATATATTTGGTTAAATAATACAATACTATAATCTATGATAAGAATACTACATATTACGCAAAGCATCTTCTATTCGTCATGCGCAACAGCGCCACCAACCAACGTTTTAGGTTATGTTCGATCGATCAACTCGTAAATTGAATTTGTCCCGATATAGGCTTTACTTCTGTCCAGGTACTAGCTTAGATTGGATTTAATATGTCCAACTATAGGTTTGAATTATTCTTGTTAATACAATTAAGATATTAACCTAAACAATGACTTTTTTATTTTAAATTACTTTACAAACTCTGAACTGTATGTTAAAACTCTTAAGAAATTGTTTTTGTTTATTTAAAGTGATAAAATTTAAAATAGAAAAACATGCTGTCCAGGCATAGGGCACTTCACCTTATTATCTGGCAGCAAGAAAGCTCTTGAAGGTTTTAATCAGTAGACAAGTAATCAGCTGTAACCTTTCTCACCATTTCTCGAAGAACTATCAGCTAATAATAGAGGAAATGTTCTTGGAGACTTAACTATGGTTAATGTAACATCTCAAGAGAAAGAAATTCCTTGAGTTGTACTTTATTAGAGTAGTTCCCAGCATTTCCGACTAGATTCCTAGCGGAGTACAAAACTTCCCGACCCGTTTTTATCGTGCGACTCGCGAGCATCTCAAAAAATTTATAGCTTAAATTAACGCAATCAGATCTTTCTCTGAAAGCGGCCGTCCATTCAGATTGCGCAACTGTAGTTTGTCTGTTCTTTAGCGCGTTAATGTCGCCATTCGTTCAACAGAAATTTATTAAACTCGTCGAGTATGTTCCGTGGGGAGGGGAGGGGAAATAAACACATGCAATCCCTTCACGCGATGAAATTTATTACGCGCAGCCTTTTGTAGACTTCGTTAAGCGGTCGAGGTTTTCCTCGTCGTCATAAACGGTTGAAAACATGCTATAATATCTCACTCGGATACACAATAGCCCCACTGCGAAATCAAACCGTGTTCCTGTTCTCATCTTGTGTATTTTGCTTACATATACTCTACATGTGTAATATTGGTTCGAGTACATAGAATTTTCTTCACTTCGATTTATACGCACAATGTACATACAATAATTGAACATTACGCGGAACAAGTTTGTGCGTTGCACGGGGAATTCTTTACATGCCAATGCATGCATCGGGTAATAGAAAAAAAAGGGAGCCGTGTCTCTGTTTCAGGAACGTACACATAAACCGCGAAGCTTTATTGCCCGATAAAGTTGTGCTCTATTTGAATCACGCGTTTCACTGCTTCCCATTTGAATTGTAGTTTTCCGCTGTTCAATCTTCCGAATCTCGAGCATACCTTCCACCTGGAGTTTTAGTACCTTAACTGTTCCCGATTGATCGCAACACCGACCCATAAACCTAATAAAGTCGAGGAGTCGAATGTACCGTGGAAAAAAAATATTTCCTGAGCGTGTTAAAAATTTTACTGCGAGAATCGAATAACAGAACACCCTGCCGCGTGAAGAATTAGTTCTGCATTGAAATGTAGGAATGCTCTGACGTTCGTAGCATGTTAACCGTTGATTGCTATAATGGTGCTCGTAAAAGTCGGACGATATCACAGCAACTTATTTAATAATATGGGGATGGAAGAGACTAGATTTATTGCAGCAATTACCACTCTCGCGCCTCGTGGTGAGTTTGATTTATTTTAATAGAGCGTAATAAAAGTTGATTTTTCAGCTTGATCAAATACTGTGTTACTCGTGTATGAATTCTCCGTATAAATTAGAATTATTCGTTGTTTCTGGCATTATTGTGACGAATGTTGCCAGTGCTGTAGTTTCAGCCAGCTTTTCGTAGACACGCACTAACAAATATTCATTAATTACAGCATCAGCGACTGTGAAAAATTGTTTCGCAGCTGTTGAATACACAGAAAGGTCGGAGACCTTGTCTTTGTCATGCCCCATAAAAAAGCCGGATGGTGATAAATCGGGATTTCTTGGTGGCGAACGCGTGACTAGCAAATTGCCATCAACTGTCAGTCCAATCCAGCACTTTGGACGATTTTCGTCAAAACGATCTCTCGTCGCGGCGGTGTAACAAAACGTCCAAATTTTCTGGGAAAATGTCCGGTAGAACGTGTATCAATTGTTTATGCGATTAGAAAAAAGTCGAAGAAGTTTCATAGTTTATTGCGAGCGCTAGTAAAAATTGCCACATACGATCATTCAAAACAGCTTGAGTATTATTAAATTCGCCTGTATTCCTTAAATTGCAAAAAGTTCAACTGCTGTACGAGAAAAATTACGTGGAATAAAAATGATCTGGGTTGAAAAAGATGTCTTGATTTTCGAATGAAAATGGCGTCGAGTCCAAAGGGTTAAGATCGGTTTCCATGATTCAGGTCTCGTCGCATAAAACGAAATAATTCGTTATCCTGTTTCCGGGGTAGTGTATCTTGATGTTCGAGGGCCGGGTACATCAGCATGGCTGAACGAGCGTGTACCGTCGACACCATTGGAATCGCGAATATCCAGATTCGCCGGATAAGGGCACGACTTTCCAGTGCTTGTTGCACTGAAATTCTAAAGAGCACGAAAGTAATGTTACAGTTAAAAGGGCGGTCGGTGCCGCCGGTCGATATGCACGGTCGACCACCTGCGACAAGAAATAACAAGCTATAACCTGCGCAACGTCGCATAAGTTACGGCCACCGGCGCAATTACTTCATGTACTTCGATGCTGTATCGACGCCAGGAAAGTGCGGGCAAAATGCCCTTCGTGAGAGGTGTTAAAGTCTCTTGATTTCTTGATTAACTGCAACCCTCGCGCGCTGCACTTCAACCCCCCGTGTGCGTTGGACAGGCTGCGCTGGTTTTTCCGCGCTCTCGGAAATAAAATATTGCTGCCCGGAAACCGGTGAACCGTCGTCAAACATTTTTATGAATAAATCGAAATAGTCACGTAGAAACATTGCTCCCCGTTTTTGTCGGACAACGTTCGGAAACAACGACATTCGAATGTTTCTTCGACTTTATAAAAATATTCTGTCTTGTCAAATCTGCAAAGCACGAAATAACGACGGTAACGACACCATTAGAACAATTTGTTCGTAATTGTCTTACTTTCGAGTCAGCTAATTCGTTATTTTTTCCATTTCCTTTCAAGGATACAGGTTCGAGTTGTTTTCGTGTTTCCGAACATATACCTTCGCCCCAGCTTCGTATTTATTTTCCAGAGTTTACCTTCCGAGTCTTTATTCCCCTTATTCCTGACGTTTTCTTTGCGTCTGTTTACGTTGCATCCTCATCTCCTTGTTTCGTTTTCCTTCGTCAGATTGCACATCCATTAATATCGTTTTACCTATTGATAGATTATCTTGTTTTTCCGGCATTCCTGTGAACACTCACCCATTTCCCTGTTTCTACCTTCGAGTTAACTCCGCGAAATTGGATCCGGTAACTTTTACCGACTTTCAAACGAACGAACAGCAACGCTCCGAATGAAAAAGAAAACGCGGAATCAAAGACGCAGGAAATGTTCTCGACACACGGTTACAGTTAAACATACAGGAAACAGTAAGGTGAAGTGCCCTATGCCTGGACAGCATGTTTTTCTATTTTAAATTTTATCACTTTAAATAAACAAAAACAATTTCTTAAGAGTTTTAACATACAGTTCAGAGTTTGTAAAGTAATTTAAAATAAAAAAATCATTGTTTAGGTTAATATCTTAATTGTATTAACAAGAATAATTCAAACCCATAGTTGGACATATTAAATCCAATCTAAGCTAGTACCTGGACAGAAGTAAAGCCTATATCGGGACAAATTCAATTTACGAGTTGATCGAGCGAACATAACCTAAAACGTTGGTTGGTGGCGCTGTTGCGCATGACGAATAGAAGATGCTTTGCGTAATATGTAGTATTCTTATCATAGATTATAGTATTGTATTATTTAACCAAATATATATTTATTTTCATTTACTGTTTTAATAGAACTTGTCATAATACAACTTTTAAGGTTAGGTAGTAATACTGATAGATTTAAGATGTAAACATAAAGTATTATTCACGTCACAACCGGAATACATTTTCTACATACGTTATTCAAGCTAATAGAAGACTAATTATACGCACATGTAGTTAAATAATTTGCAAGCAATGCGTTGATTTTATTCACAATCACGTGATCGGCTTCAGGCGTAAGCACATTGCGTATAAGCTTAGAGTGGGACGGCTACTGTCATCGCGTCCTAGTATGGAGTACTTATATTTGAAAACAGTCCTAATCTTGGACATCTAATATTTGGATTAATAATTATTATTTACGTTAAGTTTGATTGTCAATTTATTTTAAAATATCAATATTATTATGCGTGATAATTATTTTTTGTCTGAGGGCTTAAATTATATCTTTTTTTATAACAAAAGTTCGAACTATAAATGCACATGATTCGCATGTAAATAGACCATTTTGTATACTGTTTTCAGATGAACTTTGAATTCATTTTTAAATTTCAATTGATGTCTTAATGAAATAATATTCACACCTACTTGTAGCTAAGGCCTCAGAATATATAATATAATTATTTAATCTCTTAATCACTGATTTTACTATGAAAATTCAATTGTCCAGATTTAGGTACCACTTTTGGACTGTCCAGACTTAGGGCATTTCACCTTATATTAAAAGTATTGTTTGTTGATTTTAGGAATGAAGGAAAACCTTCGTGCGATTTCTATTTCCTGCAGTTGAGTTAGAGAATGTTTATTTCGCACGAAGATCCGCAGTCTACTAATAATACTTCGGGCGCAGAATAGTTTCGAATTCGAGCGGTGCATTTGCAATGGATCATCAGCGTGCAACTTCGGCAGTTTCTTAACAATTCCCTCGGAGCCAAGAATAGCGAAATGGTAGTCGACGGCAACACGAGCAAGCCGTTCGAAATCGTTGTATTTATTGAGGCGTCGATGTATGAATAAGAACTTACTACCAACAAACAGTGTAGCGACGCGTTTCGCTAGCTGAAGGAAACTTGTCGCCGAGTTCCGGCTACAATTCACGCTTGCAGTTTAAATTCCGATATATCGCGAGCATTTCACTGCAACACCACTCTAATCCAGGTCGTTGGATTCCTGGCGATCTGTACTACAGCATTCCGACGGGCTGGAAAAGTCGGGTTCCATTTAACAGAGCAAAGGTGATTTGATGCCTCGTAAATGCCATTCAATAGAACATTCGTGTTCAGGCCGCCATTTTGAAACGTCAACTTCGATGCGCAACGGCAAACCGGAAATTCCTCTCCGGAGAAACCTTACTTCAACTTTATTCTGTATCGATCGTATCATTATCAGCAACCGTTGTTTCCACCGATCGCGCTATATTGTTTATCACAATTATTCGCATCGCACAGCATTCATTTAATATTCGTATTTGCTTGTTAAAATTAATCAAATGGAGCGAAACCCTTTGAACAAATAACGATCTGATTACGTTCGGTACCTTAGTTGCTGTATAATTAATTTGACCATTATGCTCATAATCAAAAAATGCTGCTGAATAACCAAATGCATCAATACCGTGAACACTGATAAATAACGTGTTATGGACACTGTGTAAAAACAACCCGTTATTTTAAAAGCCCGCAATTTCCAGCGTCGTTTTTGTCGGTCAACATTTTTCGTTGACGAACAAAACAAGCTAATCGATGAGTGTACCTCCATTCCGAATGGATGTACAGTTTTATTAGCAATAATTTCGCGACAGACAGGTCGCGGTCGCGTTAATGCGAGTGCCAACACGTTGCGTTTACTCTCGGCAGTGATATCTTTATGTACGACATGCGATCGACAAATTTTGGTTTTCGCTGGTATGAACAGCAATTTTCCGTTCAGTTTACCCAGGACGAGCTTGCGTATGCACGGAGCGCCGATTCAGCAAAGTAGTTTCGCAAGGTGTCGACGGACTATGAATCCCTGACAGAGTTCACCGAGTATAACTAACTTTTTCATAAAATTGCTAAATCCACAGAGCACCGAAATACTTTATAAAATTAACAAGAGTTTGCATCTATGCGAGAAATCAATTTATTGATCAATTGCAATTTATCGATAATTCCAAAATGTGGACCCTTGGAAATTACTTTTTTAAGGTATTTAGTATTAGTGTACCGATAGGAAAACAATTTTAATCGTGTTTACTGGTTTCCATTGGAGATCTTCGACGGGATTGCAGCTCTATATCGCCTAGCATGGAGTTAATTCGGGCACAGGGTTTCCACAGTATTATCTTTAATGCGATACCTGTTACGTTCTAAGGAACAGCCAGCTCCGGGCTTCGAGTATTTTACGTTCGAGAAGCCAGCATATTGTTGAACAAGTGGGGCGGCGAACGAGGAGCAATTAACACGTGCACCGGTTTCGATCGGACACCAACGGACTCGCGGAACACTATTGTCATAAACTGCGACCCCTGCGGGATACCCTCGGCGACAGCATGACCAGTTCCTGGTCCTCGGTCTCTTAATTAGGTCAAGCTGCGCCGTGTCCGATTCGTCCTCGAGGAATTGCCACTTTCCATCTCGGGGAAGAATAGCAGCCAATCAGCAGCCGTGACTTTCTCTTTTCCGTCGTCGGTATCCTCGAATGACATCGGACAATGTCAAAGGACGATGTCTTCCGAGCGGATGACCGTGCGCGATCAGTTCCGCGCTAGTCCTCCGAAACGGACAATCGACATGGTCCGGGCGGATATTCGAAGCATTCCAGACGGAAATTTTTCGCGACCAGTCGGGCAAATACCACGGCCACCCAGTCGCCGTCCCTCGGAAATGGGGGACAGATTCTTTCGTTTGAGGGACAGCTTCTGTTTCTCTCGCTCTCTCATATTAGTTCGGCCTTTCTCAACGATTGCTGATGAAGAACTGTTACGCTCAAATCCGCTAACGTTCGTATACCGCGGATCACTTGAGTAGAGATGGAATGTAAATGAGATGGTACAACTTACTGTTTAACCCTTGGGACTCGAAGCAATTTTAATTCGTAAATCAAGACATTTCTTAAACCTAGATTAATTTACCACGTTTTTATTAGCTCGCTTTCTTGTTTGTCTGTTTGTTTGTTCGGTGGCAAATTTTGCAATTGATTTTAAACTAACTTCCCGATGAGCTAGAGACTTGAAATCGGTTACATGGCTCAGAACTGGATGACAATGCATTATTCAAAAAAAAATTTGTTAAAAAGTCTATCCGTTTCGGAGAAATAACAATTAAATATTTACATGTTCACCACCCCCCGCGAAACATACGTCATCGCGTTCAGCGATCGCCACGCCGCGTAACAGCGCTCCCTACTCCACTACGCGTTCCCATTCTGACTCATCCCCACTCCACTGACCCGCTTCTCACCGAAGGAGCTCAGTATGCGTCAGTGTGCGTTTGAGCTTCGTGCGGTGTTTACAAAGTTACTACGTATTATTATAGTATAATGTTTGTTTACCAAGCGAAAGAACAGTTACACCGAAATTCTCCGTCGAACCTTTATCTTTGACATTTTACCACGGCGTTCGTTTTCGATATGACGCGTCGCAATACCGTCTGAAATTTACTACATGTCTCTGTTATAATCTCATCAAAATGTTCAAAATCGATTGTAAAATTTCACGCATATAAGGCTAAAAAGTAGAAAATAATTATTTAAATAAAAATAAATTTTTTTAAAATATCACGTTTTTAAAACGGACCAGAAAGTATAAAATAAAATTTT
Source organism: Lasioglossum pauxillum (assembly GCA_933228785.1). Taxonomy (NCBI): domain Eukaryota; kingdom Metazoa; phylum Arthropoda; class Insecta; order Hymenoptera; family Halictidae; genus Lasioglossum; species Lasioglossum pauxillum. Next base: position 38,764,316 of record OW121706.1, read on the forward strand.
AAAAAACGCCACGTTTAAAAACGGACTAAAAAGTATAAAATAATTTTTTCTAGCCCCATACAGATTCCCAACCCCGTACAGATAGTCCTGAAAATTTGTTATTGTGAATTTTGAATAACTATGGAAATACTTGTAAGATTTAAAACGAAAAACGTGGGGCGTATGCAATAGATAATTGATGCATGAACACCTAAATCACTAACAATTTTATTGCACTGCAAATGATATGAACTGTTTTGCGAGTTTTCTGAGCGGCAGCTACTCTCTACACTCCTTACTATGTATTATCTTGCGCCCCACGTTTTTCGTTTTAAATCTTACAAGTATTTTCATAGCTATTCAAAATTCACAATCACAAATTTTCAGGACTATCTGTACGGGGTTAGGAATCTGTATAGGGCTAGAATAAATTATTTTATACTTTTTAGTCCGTTTTAAAAACGTGGCATTTTTAAAAAATTCATTTTTATTTAAATAATTATTTATTCTATATAATCTTTTTACCACGCTCATATTAACTTGCCGAGTTGTCGTTGTATGCGTCAAATCTTGTAATCGAATTTTAAACCTCTTCCGATAGTCCAATCTTGCTGAAATTTTATATACACACTTGCTTCCGATGACAATAAAAGTAGAAAATAAAATATATAAAAAAACTTTTTAAAAACCACGCTTATATTAAAATGCACTAAAAAGGAGAAAATAATTTTTTTAGACATTAATGACAATAAATAAAAGCGTGGAGCGCTAAACTATTATATATTGATGTAATCTTCCTGGGCGCTCCACGCTTTTATTTTTGTAGTCACTAATGTCATGATTTTATTTACATTTATATTAAATTTTGCTATCTATTCGGACATTAATTTCATAACAGAAGAAATTTTGAACAAATTGCTTAAAATTTTGGGCAGAAATATTATTAATCATTTAACTGGATTCGGTATTTTATGGAGAACCAGGAAAAAAATTCTTTTTTCCTTTTTAGTGGATCTCACAGTGTTGTGCAAAAATTGTCTTTAAATTGTATTGAAATACAAATTTCGAATAACGAATAAAAGATACAAAATTTGTATTCGTTATTCGAAGGTTTGAATACAAAAGTATCTTTTATTCGACTTTTATTTAAATAATCTTGTACTCGCCGAGTATGTATTCGATGAATAATAGTTACAAATTATATTCGAAGTGGATGTGGTATTCAAAGCTTCGAATACAATTTGTAACTATTATTCATCGAATACATTCTCGGCGAATACAAAATTATTTAAATAAAAGTCGAATGAAAGATACTTTTTTATTCGAACCTTCGAATAACGAGTAAAAGTTACGTATCTTTTATTCCTATTGGTTGGTTAATGGTTTATTCGTTACTCCATATCGTAGTACAGAGATGGCGTTGTAGAGCCGAGGCGAGAAGTATTTAAATACTGCCCAACTCTGGGATCTTAATATAAGCGTGGTTTTTAAAAAGTTTTTTTTATATATTTTATTTTTTACATTGGGCACATGTAATTGAACCTTTGTAAAGCATTACTTTAGCCAGGTCTTCTATGTAACTACAAAATGGATGGAACAGTAAATATTTAAAGATCGACTTCTGAATTACGTGGTCCTCTCATGATCCTCCGTAAGGCTTCAGGCACTGCCCACGCATCTATAAGAAGAATTTGATTAAAATATCGGGCTCGTAGTCGGCATTGTCCCTTTGTCAGGTTCCGTTCCTCGAGGAGGAAGACTTTGGACAGCTTGGTTACGCGACTAATCACGATTGCGATCCCGCGTGCCCATTACAAAGACATAATCCGGCGTGGCCGGGTGTAGACGTAGCGTTTGCGGAAAATTGAAGCGAGAACGGGGCCGTTAAGGTTTAACCAAGATGAAACGGAGAAGTTTGGGGGATGCATACCGGTGGCTCGTGTTCGGTAATCTCGGCCAGCGTGGAACCCGCGGCGGACTGTCTCAAATTTGATCCGTGTCTGCGGTGGTAGAGAAAGAGCGAGGTCCTTGCGCAATCTTGGGAACACTGCGGCAGCGTTGTTGACGTGGCGGGGTGTCGTTTGCACTCGCCGGATCACTTCCTTTCCGTTTACTCCGCCGCAAGTGTATAGAGGATTCGGGCGTAATCTAGATCCAAGGGAATTGCGTCCTTAGGGAAGCCGTGGAACCGAGCCACTTTACGCCCGACTCGAAACACGAACCTCTTCTTCTTCCTCTTCTTCTTCTTCTTTTTCTACTTCTGCTTCTGGTTCTGCTGCCTCCTGGACGTCGGATAATGTTTCTGACTTCGACCAGACCGTTTATTGTCCGTCCCCTTGACAAGATCGGGAAAGGTGTTTCCGGACTGGGAATCAATAAGCACCGACCTGCCCATCCACGCTCCCTGCCACGTTCGCTTATCAATCGTACCGATCCCCCTGTCCACCGATTCCCAGAGATCCGTGATCCTGTCGTGGAATCGACTTTCGAAAATTTCACACGACCTCCACCGATCGCTCCACCCCGGGATTCGTCGATGCAATTATTCTCGGGGATATTGAATTTCGCTATTTCTCATGTCGGTCGCGTACAGACTTTTTAATACCGGCGACCGGTCGGTTTTTCCATTTAGAAGATTACGAATTTTCTCATCTTTTAACCAGCACGACATTGTTTTCGGCTGATTGGAGGTGTTCTGTATACTTCTCTGTAATTTTCCAGCGTAATAAAAGCAGTTGAAACATGACAGAGATAGATTTTTAACAGCCTGATATCCGAAGAAGCCTTTTTAATTATGCGTCCACTTCGCTGTAACTTATTACGGGATAACGCGATATGATTTCGCAACATTTCAACACAAAGAGTAATCTGTAAACAGCGGAGAGGTGAAGTATAATAGATGGGAAAGTCGCGCTAGATGGTTACGCCGGAAATGAAAAATGGCCGCCGTGATGGTTCTTAATGGAAACGGTACGTAGCGGAACAAGTCTTCGCGAAACTACATAATTACGGAATTAACGTCGTGAATAATATTCAGCAAAGTCGGACGTACGTGTAGCTTCTCCAATTGCTAGAAAAACTTTTGAGCACGTTGAAAAATTAAGCTCTTGTACATTTGAAAACTAACCAATCGAAGAAGTTTTTTGTTATTTCTGCACGAATCGGAACATCTTCCCGCGATGCATAATCATTCGGCTACCGAGAACTGCGGAAAGCTCTCGTGCCAGATTAAATAATGCGTGCGGCAGTGGGGGGCAGCCGAACCAGCCACGAAAGGAAATTGAATGCATAAAAACGGGAAAATAGAGGCCGTGCCGCGAGGAAGAAGTCTACGGGTAGACTAAACATTCCGCGAGTGTATGGAAACAAACTGGTAACCGTGGTGGGAAAGCACGAAGGACAAAAGGTGAAGCGAAAATCAAGACGCGGGTATAGTGCACGAAAAGATAAAAGCAAGCAGATACAACGTTAAGGCAGTAAACCCCGGGAGCATGGTGGAGAGAGAGATGTCATGCCGCGCATTTTACAGGGAATGGAAAAGTAAAATGGCGAGTTAGAAGGAAACGAGGATTAATACAGAGAATGAGGGAGAGAGTGTGTGGAGATAGGGAAGGGAGGAGAGAAGGAAATGGAAGAACTGACGGCCGAGGAAATGGAAAGTCGAAAGGAAGTAGCGGGCCGAACGAAAAAGGAAAATAGGATCGCGGAGAAAGCACGAGGCAACGCCGCGCTCGGAAAGAATGTGCGAAAAGCTACGAGATACTATCAGTGACATCTGGCTAGAAATGAACTCCCCCAAGAAAATGGACGGAAAGACGTATCGCGCGGGAATCACGGCGGACTAAAGCATTGCCACGCTAAATTTTACTTCTCGCGTGTTGAGCTTGTTTAATTTTCTGTGAAGGATGTTGATTGTAATAACGGCAAGTCTGTCGATAATATAGATCAGAACAGTTATCACATGTACCGATCGCTTACACTGACACCTATTGTTTACAATTGCGTATTGCGTATACTCTGACCGAGTACAGCTTGCAGTTAGAAGTCTCTGTACGACCAGACAACAAGGAAGTCCTCATCTCCAAAAATCCCCTCACCCTAATGCAGAATTTATAGATCATATTATGACACACTATCCTAATCACCTTCACATCTTCACTGACGGTTCCAAGGTACAAGGCGGGCTCTCAACAGGTGCAGCTTTCGTTTGCCCGGAAATAAAACTCGCAGTCCCCATTAATATTAACCCTACAGCATCGGTTTTTACAGCAGAATGTGCTGCTATATCAATAGCTCTGGACTACTTCAAAAGCTCAGACAAACCACTGCTAATCTGTTCGGACTCGCTCAGTGCCCTTATCTCAATTAAAAGCCTCTTCATAAATACCCGTACTAACTTTCACATAATTGACATCAAACAGAAAATATTCAACATAGCTTCCGAATCACACAATCCAAAACAAGTCTCGCTAATATGGATCCCTTCCCATTGCGGCGTAAAGGGAAACGAATTAGCTGACAACCTGGCAAAAGAAGCCACCAAAAAAGCCCCATCCCGTGAACATAAAATTCCATACACAGACCTCAAATACACTTTCAAAGATGAAATGTGGAACGATTTCCAATCTCTTCTCAGAACTCAGTTTCAGAATAAAGGAATTCTATACTTCCAAAAATTCTTCAAACTACAAAAGAAACCCTGGTATAGAGAACACGATCTCCCTAGAGACCTCATAGTCAGATTTGGTAGAATGAGAACGAACCACGTCAACACCTTTGAATCCCTAGCCAGGCTCAAAATAATAAATCACTCCACTTGTGAATGTAATTATCCAATCCAAGACATTGATCACTTATTATGGCACTGTCGTCTCCGAACCAAAAAGAGAAATCTAATGATCTCCAAATTGTCAAAAGATAATTGGAAACCGCCTTTTAAAATAGACACATTTTTGAAGCATATTAACATAAAAGCCCTAAACATCATTAATGACTTCTGCAATTCAAATAACCTATTCATCTAACATCCCAATTTCTCAAGGGAATCTCAATCTGCTTAATCAATCTGTATCTATAATCTATAATAGATCAAGATGAGGAAATAATCATAAAGGAAGAAGCTTGAATTAGATAATAAGAACAAATAGTAAGTAAGTTACAATATGATGTAAAGAACAAATTGTGATATGTTCAAAATGTGTACCAAATCGAGAAAACTGATTTAACCAAAGACATATATAGAAACGAAGAGATATAGTTATACCTGGTTATATATGTAAATAAATATATATTTGTTTAGTATATAGTTTATAGACTAATAGGTATAAGTAAAATGAATGTTATGTTTAACATATTGTATATGTACTTTATACAAGCCAGCTTATGGGCCAAGTTAGGCCTAAAGCTTAAATAAAAAAAAAAAAAAAAAAAACAAGGAAGTCCTGTCCGCGTGTGTTACAATAAAGCTCTTTACGAAACCAATCTGTACTTTCCGATACTGCTCATCTCTGCTAATATTCTACTGTTATCAACAATAGAATTACAACAAAGGATCCGCATTACTTTCTATATTCTCTACTTCCCCGTTTTGAAACGATCCGAATTTCCATTGTGAGATATTAAACGGACGTAACTGAACGTTTAGAGAAATAATCTTGACTTATTTTTAGCGTGCTTCTAGGATTTCCATTTGTGTTGCAGAAAAGACAATAGAAGCTGTGTGATAAGCATGTGCAATTAAAAAGATACCATTCGCGGAGCGAAATTGCCGCGGAATTCTCGAGAATGTTTTCACACGGCAGAATTGTATATGGCATCGGCGAGTCTCGTGCTTACTAACAAACGAGGAAACGTCAGTTTTCGTCAGGTGCAAGTTTCACGATGATCAAGGCTGCGAAGTACACGATACCGTGGCAATGATCCAGCGGAAAGGAGCCTCTTCCTGAAAATTTCACGTCTGGCTGTTGACGTGGAAAACTTATAACGAATACTCCCGACGACTTTTGACTCTGCCGACAAGTTCGTTGATACGACGACACAGGGGCGCACGTACCTCGTATGCAATGCAAACCTTGTTGCCAAACTTTTGTAACGTGACATGCATCATCGCCGGAGAGCGTTGTTCGCCGCAGCTCTCTCGGCAACTCCATTAGCGACCATCAAATAACTTTGATTTTAATGCCGCGCGTCTTAATCCCCTGATGACCGGCATCCGACTTGTTCGAATGAAATCAAACAGATTTTCGCGTCGAGGTTCTAATCGATTTATCTATCGCGCTCGAGCAATTTGGAACTTGGAATTCTCTTGTCGTAAGAAATGTACAAGACTAGAAAATGAAGTATAGTCAAGCTGGTCGTAGCAACGGTAGTCGAGGGTTTCTGGAAGTCGACTGTGGAGGAAAGAAAATCTATCAGAATTCAGAAAACGCTTAACTCGAGGAGAATAGGGCACGAGGAAAGAAAATTCCTGGAGGAAATCTTTCTCGGTCCGTGGCGCGTCGTTTACGGCGCTGAAATCACCGACACTGCCAAAACTGTCTCATATGTGATGCAAACATCGTCCTATTCGCAACGTGACATTCATAATTCCACGCGGGCGCGAGCATGCGAGCGAGCGCTACCAGAAAGTGGTGCAACTCTATTACACGCTATCAGAGTGCATTATGGTACACGTGGGTGGAGAACCTCTGCTAGATGAAGACGTAGGGGTTGGCAACCGTATAATCACAGTTCTAAGCACGGAACTCATATCCCTCCCTTACAGTCACCATTCTACTATGTACTGGGTGGAGAAATGTTATTATTTTTTTCGTTCGAATCGTTCATGTACACGCAGCTTCTAACTATATCAGACTTGAATGAACGATATGCAATTTAACAAGAAGAGTCTCAATCAACAATTAATTAACATTTTCTTAAAATTTGTCTATACAAATCGGAAATTGCATAAACATCCGCAGTCTAGTAACAACAAATGAAAAACGAAATTACTTTCCGAACGACCTGGTATAAATTTTCTCTAATTTGATTGCACGGAGTATCTCGTGAGAACGGGATGTTTCCTTCAGCGTTATCCCACTTACATACGTGCACTCTATGTGCAAGAATTGCACAGAAGAACAGGATCGAGTAAAAGGAACCAACCAGAGAAGTCCCACTTGTAAACATCTTTGATGTGCCGCAGCGAGAGGAGACAAAGCGAGGGGAGAGAGAGATAGAGAGAGAGCATGTTACTCGAAATCTCATTCTTTCAATATAATTGATCAATACCACCCACGCGATCTCTTTGAGAAGAGAGGTCGCCTCGAATCTGCAGGCTCTTGTAAAGTAAGATGTATAGGTATATGTACCGAGCGGAAATGATAATTGAAGGAGGAGTCTCGGATGGAAAAAAAGACAGTCGCAAAAGAAATACACCGAGAAACGCTCCATAAGCACGAGCAACGAACTTCTAAATAGAACGTGAGCAACAGAGAGTTTTCTCCATTTCCATGAATTTCATGCTAATTAACGTCTCGGGAAGCTAGATTTAAGTACTAAATATAACCACTTGCAGTCTCGAGAAAAATGGAAAAAGTAATGACAAGATTTTGGAAAATATTATTATCCAAAATGTCTAAACAAATATTTAGAAAAGTCCTAAATGCTGCCTCATAATCAGGATCGTCGAATCAAGAGAATCTTTGGTGTAGATTCTCGAGAAGTTAGATTTAAGCACAAAATATAACCACTTGCAGTCTTGAGAAATAATTATTTAAATGAAAATAAATTTTTTAAAAATACCACGTTTTTAAAACGGACTAAAATGTATAAAATACAATTTTTAAAAACGCCACGTTTAAAAACGGACTAAAAAGTATAAAATAATTTTTTCTAGCCCCATACAGATTCCTAACCCCGTACAGATAGTCCTGAAAATTTGTAATTGTGAATTTTGAATAGCTATGGAAATACTTGTAAGCTTTAAAACGAAAAACGTGGGGTGCAAGATAATACATAGTAAGGAGTGTAGAGAGTAGCTGCCGCTGAGGAAACTCGCAAAACAGTTCATATCATTTGCAGTGCAATAAAATTGTTAGTGATTTAGGTGTTCATGCATCAATTATATATTGCATGCGGCCCACGTTTTGCGTTTTAAATCTTACAAGTATTTTCATAGCTATTCAAAATTCACAATCGCAAATTTTCAGGACTATCTGTACGGGGTTAGGAATCTGTGTGGGGCTAGAAAAAATTATTTTGTACTTTTTAGTCCGTTTTTAAACGTGGCGTTTTTAAAAATTTTATTTTATACTTTTTAGTCCGTTTTAAAAACGTGGTATTTTTTAAAAATTTATTTTTATTTAAATAATTATTTTCTGCTTTTTAGCCTTATATGTGTGAAATTTTACAATCGATTTTGAACATTTTGATGAAATTATAACAGAGACATGTAGTAAATTTCAAACGGTATTGCGACGCGTCATATCGAAAACGAACGCCGTGGTAAAATGTCAAAGATAAAGATTCGACGGAGAATTTCGGTGTAATTGTTCTTTCGCTTGGTAAACAAACATTATACTATAATAATACGTAGTAACTTTGTAAACACCGCACGGAGCTCGAACGCACACTGACGCACACTGAGTTCCTTCGGTGCGGAGCGGGTCAGTGGAGTGGGGATGAGTCAGAGTGGGAACACGTAGTAGAGTGGGGACGCTGAACGCGAAGACGTACTACGTCACGCGGCGGGAGGGTGCAAAGGTTCAAATTATTAATAATTTATATCTCCTGAACGCATAGGCTTTTTTAAAAAAAATTTTTTAAATATTGCATTGTCATCCAGTTCTGAGCTATGTTTACAATTTCAAGTCTCTAGCTCATCGAGAAGTTAGTTTAAAATCAATTGCAAAATTTGTACCGAACAAACAGACAGACAAGAAAGCGAGCTAATAAAAACGTGGTAAAATGGAAAAAGTAATGACAAGATTTTAGAAAATACTATTATCCACAATGTCTAAATAAATATTTTGAAAAGTCCTAAATGCTGCCTCATAATCAGGAACGTCGAACCAAGAGAGAATCTTTGTTGCAGATTCTCGGGAAGTTAGATTTAAGTACTAAATATAACCTCTTGCAGTCTTGAGAAAAACGGAGAATGAAGTGACAAGATTTTAGAAAATATTCTTTTTCTAAAAAAGTCCTAAGTGCTGCCTCATAATTAGGAACGTCGAATCAAGAGAATCTTTAGTGCAGATTTGGTGCAGTCTTGAGAAAAGCGGAGAATGAAGTGACAAGATTTTAGAAAATATTATTATCCAAAATGTCTGAACAAATATTTAGAAAAGTCCTAAATGCTGTCTCATAATCAGCCGCATCAGGAACGTCGAACCAAGTGAGAATCTTTGTTGCAGATTCTCGGGAAGTTAGATTTAAGTACTAAATATAATCTCTTGCAGTCTTGAGAAAAACGGAGAATGAAGTGACAAGATTTTAGAAAATATTCTTTTTCTAAAAAAGTCCTAAGTGCTGCCTCATAATTAGGAACGTCGAATCAAGAGAATCTTTGGTGCAGATTTGGTGCAGTCTTGAGAAAAACGGAAAATGAAGTGACAAGATTTTAGAAAATACTATTATCCACAATGTCTAAATAAATATTTAGAAAAGTCCTAAATGCTGCCTCATAATCAGCCGCATCAGGAACGTCGACCCAAGAGAATCTTTGTTGCAGATTCTCGGGAAGTTAGATTTAAGTACTAAATATAATCTCTTGCAGTCTTGAGAAAAACGGAGAATGAAGTGACAAGATTTTAGAAAATATTCTTTTTCTAAAAAAGTCCTAAGTGCTGCCTGATAATCTACCAAACTAGGAACGTCGAACCAAGAAACTGGTTAAGTTTTCCGCTATCCAACGAATCTTTGGCGCAGATCAATGTCTGACGAGATGCGCCAGGTTATCATCAGAACATTTTCCCACCCCGTAGAGGGAACCACACATTACCGTGTCGGCGATAGTAACATGGTCCGCGAATGTCGAGTCCCTAATTCCTACCTTCCTCCAAATCTGCCTGGGCAACACTCTTCGAAACTAGGTACTTGAATTACTCGAAAGTCATACAGGAGCCCTTTGGACGCGGAAAGATCGTCAGCACAGATAACCATAGTGTTCGTGCTGTCTCTTCCGGTCGAGTTCGTGGAAACACCGGGAAACCTGGAAAATAAACTAGGCCAAGGGGCGAGATGGGGGTGGGTGTTGCTATACATATATGTATACCTGTGTACACCCATCGGGAGAGACCCAGGATGGGGCGGGGCTGGCTCTCCGTCAGCGATAGAAACGAAACGGCGAAAAAAAGAACTTTTAAATAAACAAACTTTTCAAGCGTACCGGTAAAACGTTTACCGGAGGAAAGGACGTAACAATTGTCGAAATTAAAACGACCTTTATCCGAACGCTCTCACGAAGTGCATCTTTTATTCATGTTTCGTGGTTGGCACGAATAACCGGAGAACTATCTCCACATTATCGGCGAAAGTTAAGGAGCAAGAGAATTTTATGGATATCATATTTTTTAGAACGTCTCCGGTTATGGCGACTGCCTCGAGCATTAACGAGTACGTAATGTATGCACTCGCGAAGGCGAGTCGTTGAATATACCCTGTCCAGCACTTTTAGCAGTCGTGATAAATTAATTATCTTTCATTAGGGTTGGCGCTCTTTCCTTAATGTTTGAGATTTTTGTATTTCTTTTAGATTTTGCATTGCTGTGTTTCAGCGCAGTCTGATAACTAGACTACGGATGTCTATGCAATTTTTAATTTTTGCAGGCAAATTCACGAAAGTGGGAATAGATAAAATCTTATTTTCAGTGGTGGTATCCTTTATAGATCCGAAATAAATAAAAATCGTATTAAATTCTATGGAATTTTATATTCTAGCATTTTTTGAAATTTTTTAGAAGTCTACTGACAACCTTACATACAGTAGGTGTACAAAGTATTCGTACACTCTTCAAAAACGAATAACTTTTCCAAAATTCGACCCAACAGCTTTTTTGGGACGTTGGAAGAATTAGTTTACTAGCTAATGTGTAAATAATATTTATTTAAAATTGTTATTGGTCGCAATTGCGAAGGAAAAAGCAAACATCACGATTTCTAAATTGTTTATCTGTGCCTGTCATGAAAATTTAAACCATGTAGTTTGCAAATCTAAGTTATATATACATATACATCATTATTTAGTATGTTTACAATAAATGTTGTTTAACTGCCATTTTCATTTACGGAGCACACTTATTATCTTGATAACAGTGTTCATAATGGTTCATAATTATTTTGCTTACATGAAGAGGGTACACATCACGTTACAGAAACTCTTTTTGCACCGTCGCGTCGTCGATTCCTCATTTCCGTTTTGCCCTAGCGCGATTACGTTAGATGGACGGGGACGTTTGTTCATTATCGCCGACGTAGAAATGTTTGCGATGTTGTGTACGTACCGTTACACGTTCCCGATGTACCACATGATAGTATGTCATAATGTGTCGTGTGTAAACTACCTGCGAGGAACGTTTAATGGCGCGTGCGATCGCGTGCGGCAAAACACTACAATTTTCACCATTAGAAGTCATTCTCGAAAACGCGGGTCATTGCGACCGAACGATGGAAACGTCAAGTAAAATATTCTCACTTTAGCGAAAAATATATAAAATGTGAACGTTCAATCTGTTCATGCGCGTTTATTCGAGCGCGATAACTTTTATCGGACAGGTTTGACGACAATCCTTATCAAACACGAACGTATTTCACTGTAATTATAGTTTCTGCTAATTTTATTCGCTTCTCTGACAAGTCCAGATGTTAAGATATAATTTACGATCCTATTATTGACTTAATTAAGCAAAGCTTTTACTACTGCAGGTATGCACGACGATATTTCAAATACTGATGCCATTAAATTACTATTGTAATTTATTAATTATATGTTAATAGTATTATCACGTTAATTATATTGATTATGTATAAATGAATTATCACTGTGAGTATTGTAACTGTTCATATATCATGATTACAAGCTTCGATGTACAGTTGGTAAATTTGAGAAATTGCATCGACGGAGTTGTCTGAATTACGAAAAATTAGTCACATTGAATTCAGAAGAATTTTCGAAGACAACCTGCATGCGAAGAGCTGAAACCACAGAGTTGCGAACCACGTAAGATTCGCTGAAGGATATCTGCGCGAAATAAAATTCTGATAACGCGCCTCGGGGCAGCGTTGACGGTCTTATTTTGCTTCTGGCAAATTTGGACTAGCGAAGACTCGCGTTCCTCGTCTACCGTAATTTCCGAAAGCATTTTTGATCCGCCGAGGTTTGCGTAAAATTGCCCGGGAACGAGAGCGATTTATAATTTTCAAATTAGTTGTCGGAATAGTCAAAGTTAAATCCATCCGCCGCGTGTCCTCGGGAAATTGAAATCAGTTCCGGGGAGAGGGAAGGAAAAATTGATCATTAGTGTAATTTTCACTTTGTCTTCGACGAGCTGCGAGACTGCAGCCGGCAACCTCGGCTAATTAAAGACGCTGGTCACATGCAGCCCCCGCAACTAGTTTCTAAAGTCACTTCATTTCGCATTCATTCCTCTCCGCATTCAATTAAATAATTCTTTTGTAAACCCCGGCCACCGACAAGACTAACGAATGACCATTCCTAGGAACCTGTCACGCATTTAATACGTTCGCCAGACGCCGCTTCAAATTAATAAACATCAAAATCAAAGTAGTTATCGGTTAATTATCATTTTTTCAAAGAAACGTTTTTGAAAATGTAATTCTGACTGATAATTATGGTAGTCAAATGTTTTTAGCGAGACACATGTTTTAATTAACAGTATTTTAAATGTAAAACGGTTTTACCGATTAAAAGAGTACTGGCACAGAAATGAAATTCATTTGACATTTTAAATCTTTAAACACCGCTAGCTTAGCCGGCGGATTTCACGCACCGTGTCACCTTTTACTTCATACAACTCGGTAAAGTGTTTCAAAAGCTACATTTTTATCTGCCTAAAAATAATTTGTCACCATTTTAGTTTAAAAAAAAGACGTACAAAAATACCTACTTGGAAAATAAATTGGGTTGGCAAATAAGTTCGTTCGGTTTTTTACATTGGAATAAATCACAAAAACCGAACGAACTTATTTGCCAACCCAATATTGGGAGTACAAATTAGTTCGGTCCGTTTTCAAAAGATATCTCTGACTGTTATGAATGTTTCACAGTGACAGCTGATTTCGATGTTTTCAGAGAGTTTAGACATCTACCAATAATATTCAGTTTATATCGCTTTTGTTTTCATACAAAACTTTTGTTTTTTACTGTGTTGAATATGTCAAATTTTGTGGTGACTAAGCAGCATTTGCGGGAGGTTTTACTTTTCTCCTTTAATTGGAAGAAAAGTGTTGCTGAAGCGCATCGAATGCTTGTAGAAGTTTATGGTGACAATGCTCCAACTGATAAATCATGCAGGGAATGGTTTCGACGTTTCAAGGATGGTGATTTCAGCGTTGAAGACAAGCCTCGCTCTGGACAGCCAAAAAATTTGAAGATACAGAATTGGAGGCATTACTCGATGAAGGTCCGAATCAAACGCAAGAGGAGCTTGCAGAATCATTGGGAGTTACCTAACAAGCAGTTTCCATACGATTAAAATCCATGGGAATAATTCACAAGCAAGGCATTACGAGAGAGACGGTCGGAATACGAGCAGAGACATGACAAAGTTATTCTTCTGCATGATAACGCTCGGCCTCACGTCGCAAAAGTCGTAAAAAAATATTTAGAAACACTCAAGTGGGATATTTTACCGCATCCGCCGTATTCGCCGGACATTGCTCCTTCGCATTACTGGTTGTTCCGACGGATGCAGCACGATTTGGCAGGTCACCGGCCCACTTCTTTCGCAGAAATCGAAAATTGGTTACAAACTTGGATCGCCTCAAAAGACGAGACATTTTTTCGAGACGGAATTCGAAAATTGCCTGAAAGGTGGGAAAAAGTAGCAGCCAGCGATGGACAATACTTTGATTAACCTGTTCATTTATTTTGTTCTGAAATAAATGCATTTTTGACCACAAAAGAACGGACCGAACTAATTTGTACTCCCAATAATATAACTAGAATGAGCAATATCTGCAAGCTCATTAAGAGCGGAATATTAAAAAAGCCATTCGATAGCACGTACAGGGAGAAATGCGTATCAATATCGCGGGCTCGTTCGCCGAAAAACTTTTTACGAGGTCCGGGCGATTTTTGGCTCTCCGGGGATTCCTGGGGAAAGGACATCCGGCCGAAAGTACGTTTCGCTCGTTATCATGCCGTGGAACTATTTATATTTTAAATTTTCCATCGGGGATCCAGGCTTATTCCGTGGCTCGGCGGGTCCGCGTAATATTTAAATTTGAGCTGATGGCCGTGAAGGGGATTCGATCCTCTTGGAATCCTCGGCAGGAAAAGATCGTCGTCGTCGTCGTCGCGTCCCTGTTATCCGTGCTTCACTTTCTCTCGATTGGCCCCGTTTTCGGATATTCCATTTTCGCGATAACGATTCCCTGCCCGGAGGAGGGGGCTCGGCCGAGTCAACGCTTAGGCACTGTTTTCCGGCGAATATTCTCACCACGGGCTGCTAATTGCGGCTAAACTATTCTCCTTCGAGCTCCTTCGTCCCAGTGTGGACACGTCGAGATAAGTACACAACGGCAACGATGAGCAAACACGGAATGAACGCTGCGGCCTGGCCAGACTAGGCGCCGCCACCGCGTAAAGTAATCATGTTAATTGTACCGTATCCCTGCGCGCCTCGCCTTGGCCGCATGCAAAACGCAACGGACTCAATATCCGATAAACGATACCGAGGCCACGGCACTTAACTAAATTACCGGGGCCCCCGGTGGACCAATAATGTCTGACGTAACCGCCGCAAGCCTGCATACTATCCCCGACGACGAACGCTTTCTTCTGACCGCTAGGAATCACGGCTAATTCGCTGCGACCCGCCTGATTAGACTACCCTCGCGATCCTCTGCGTTTTATGCTTTCACCGGGGTGCTACTGGCTGAATGAATTCGTTCCCGTTGCACACTCACGGAATTAACGCGCAATCGTGCTCCAGTATTTCTGGCAAATTGAACTTTGATAAACCGACTCGTTCGCTGTTGTTTTTATCGTTTCGGTCGTCGCGATCTTCGGGGGCTTTAAACATTTTTTTGTCATTTAAACATTAAACATGTAATACTTGTATGCATATGTATAGTGTGGTGTATGGTCTATCTGATAAAATAGTTGAGGAACTACATCGAGAACCATCGAATCAATGCGCAGAATATTTCAAACTAGTATACATGTACAATGCGAGCACTGTTAACATATGCTGCCCACGTACAAACAAATACTCTTCCTATTCCAGTTATGAATTAAACATACCTATAGTCCATCGAAACTCTTAAAACGTCCGCTAAATTGAATGCTTTCAGGCCTCTGCAAGTCAGATTAGTATCGAAAAATCGAACACTTTATACATATAATCCTGACTTACTCCTCTACATACGTGAGAAGTTCGCGTGAATACAAGAACCGTGCAGTTTTAGAATCTCTGATCCTGAAAGAGGATAAGAGACATTGAAACATTTTTTTAAAACTGTTTCCATCGCGATTATTCTAATGGAACTTTTGCATTATACATTGCAAGTTAACAACTATTATTAATTTGTATTTATTCGGAACTGCCGTTTCAGAGTATTTGGTATTTCCTTCGTTGAAGTAACGTCGCATCATTTTAATGAGAATGTTATCATGGGGAACTAATTATCTAATGGAAAGATGTAGCATTATGACCCTCGAGGTGTACTGAAATAACATCGTATGGAAAAATCCCATACTCTAGTAAATTATCCTGTGAGCTATGTTGTCGTTTTGTTAGAACAAAATGGTGGCACTCCGAACAGATCGTTCTGTCGAAACTGTATGGCACTTAGCAAGATTACTTTTGCAATTATGAATGTACGATAACTTTTTTAATCGTGGACCATACGATCTGAACTTTTTTGAGAAATTACACGCATTGGTTTGCTACACAACGTGAAAAAAATTTTTTAAGAAAAATTGCAGGTTGTTGAAAATATTGAGAAATAGCTAAAATTGTCTTATTTAAATATTCTTGATTCAATTTTGTCTAAATTTCTTCCAAATACTGCATCGAGAGTTGTTCCTGATCTTGTTGTCGCTTCATTAGTATTATTTACCATTTCCAATCATAATTTACTTCTAAACATTACTAGACTTCAAGAAGTTTCACTTCTGCCGCGCGTGGTTTTCCACGCGTATGTTTTTTTACTTACCTGACACCTGTCAAAATTTTTCAGATGACTTTAGAACATGAGTTTGGATAATTGTTTATAAATCTTTCAGTCGGAACAAAATCCGATGAGAAACTGCATGTGAAAGTAAGGCGAAGTGCCCTATGCCTGGACAGCATGTTTTTCTATTTTAAATTTCATCACTTTAAATAAACAAAAACTATTTCTTGAGAATTTTAATATACAGTTCAGAGTTTGTAAAGTAATTTAAAATAAAAAAATCATTGTTTAGGTTAATATCTTAATTGTATTAACAAGAATAATTCAAACCTATAGTTGGACATATTAAATCCAATCTAAGCCAGTACCTGGACAGAAGTAAAGCCTATATCGGGACAAATTCAATTTACGAGTTGATCGAGCGAACATAACCTAAAACGTTGGTTGGTGGCGCTGCACAGTGGTCCCAAATCCCGAAAACGCGGACAAAACCTCAAATCGTATTAAAAAATTATTGGATCTGCTTCAAAATTGATATTAAGGCGTTTTTGGGGTCGCTGATTACGAATCTAAACTTAAAATTAAAAAAAACAAAATGGCGGATCCAATATGGCGGACATATACATTAAAAAATTATTGGATCTGCTTCAAAATTGGTATCAAGGCGTTTCTGGGGTTGCTGATTACGAATCTGAACTTAAAATTTAAAAAAACAAAATGGCGGATCCAATATGGCGGACATATACATTAAAAAATTATTGGATCTGCTTCAAAATTGGTATTGAGGCGTTTCTGGGGTCGCTGATCACGAATCTGAACTTAAAAAATATAAAAAAATTTCAGATATATTGTATTATTGTTTATAAAAAAAACTGGCAATCTGTGTCCTCCATACGTTCTAAGCATAATCCTTCAAAAACTATTTAAATTGTTCAGAAAAACTTAGTGTATATCTCTCAGTTCGAGAAGAAATGCAACGAATGCTCACAAAATACCTACTCTGCATTATAAAAAACAGTGATACGACCACAGAGGCAGAGAGGGGCAGCTAATTTTTTTATAGATTGCAAGATAATAGTATAAACTAGAATCTCGAACAAGTTTTAGCGATGGAAGGTGAAGGAAACTCAACATTTACATTAATCTTTAAAATTTATGCCTTCAGTTTTACCCTTACTTTTGCATACATAGTTATCAGTTAATAATAAACATTTGGCACTAAAAACTATGCAACTTACCTCCACAAACAACATACATAATGCACAATTAAAATCGATACGTTCCAATACAATTTACGCACTGTACAGTTAAAACTCGCACTGAGACTTGGAAGAGTATGAAGGCACTGACTAATGAAACCGAAGTTCGGACTGCGACTGTTGGTCAGGTATAAACATGGGACCTTTTTACCGTTTACCTCCAAGTAGATATACTCTTAGAGTAGCCAACCCCATAATTAAAACTTACCTAGCTGAAAGTTCATTTTTTAGGTTTTGTCCGCGTTTTCGGGCTTTGGGACCACTGTGCGCTGTTGCGCATGACGAATAGAAGATGCTTTGCGTAATATGTAATATTCTTATCATAGATTATAGTATTGTATTATTTAGCCAAATATATATTTATTTTCATTTACTGTTTTAATAAAACTTGTCATAATACAACTTTTAAGATTAGGTAGTAATACTGATAGATTTAAGATGTAAACATAAAGTATTGTTAACGTCCAACCGGAATACATTTTCTACATACGTTATTCAAGCTAATAGAAGACTAATTATACGTACATGTAGTTAAATAATTTGCAAACAATGCGTTGATTTTATTCACAAACACGTGTCCGACTTCAGGCGTAAGCACATTGCGTATATGTTTAGAGTGGGACAGCTACTGTCATCGCGTCCCAGTATGGAGTACTTATATTTGAAAACAGTCCTAATCTTGGACATCTAATATTTGGATTAATAATTATTATTTACGTTAAGTTTGATTGCCAATTTATTTTAAAATATCAATATTATTATGCGTGATAATTATTTTTTGTGTGAGGGCTTAAATTATATCTTTTTTTCTAACAAAAGTTCGAACTATAAATGCACATGATTCGCATGTAAATAGACTATTTTGTATACAGTTTTCAGATGAACTTTGAATTCATTTTTAAATTTCAATTGATGTCTTAATGAAATAATATTCACACCTACTTGTAGCTGAAGCCTCAGAATATATAATATAATTATTTAATCTCTTAATTACTGATTTTACTATGAAAATTCAATTGCCCAGATTTAGGTATCACTTTTGGACTGTCCTGATTTAGGGCACTTCACCTTAGCTGGAGGTTGATTCTATGTTATCCAATTGCAAATGTTTACAAATTAACTCTAGTTAATTAGTTATGAAGAATTGTTGCGCGGGTTGATTGTTTCGGAAGTTCCCATAATGCGTAAGACAAGGATCGTCGAACTGTGCGACAAGGACAGACATACATAACATACCACTTCTCCAAAATGTGTTAATAACTAACAATTTAATCATCAAACCTGCATAAAACTGAAATGGGAATGTAGCCAAGGCTTCATTTTACATTCTACAATCTTAAAAGTTCACCAATGAAGTCTTTAAAGTTAGTAAATTAGTTATGAAAATGTTACTTGTCAAACTATTCGAGGTTGTTCGCGAAATTTGTAGCCCCCTCAGCAAAGAAGTTTCACTTCAAAAATCTGGAACCGGTCATTTGACCGGTGATGGTAGGTTTAGTGTTAATCGAATCACTGTATGTAGTAAAGTTGAGAGTCCAAGCAGCAGCTGTAAACAAAGAATATTTAAGATCTGAGTAGCCGGGACGAGATCAGCCGTCTGAGGCTATTAACGTGACGGTTTCGTACGTGTCGCATTGGAATGGAACAGCCCGGCCCGGCCCGGTCGGTGCGGAAAGCATGCGATTGGCGGAAAAACAATACGTGACGGAAATCCGCACGCGGACGAACGGTCAGCACATTGTGTCCCGTGCTGTATTAACACAGAGGACCTGGCGGCAAGAAAGCAGAAATAGGTGTGACAAGAGTTGCACGCGCATGTTGCCGCGGGTTAACGCAATTTGGGCTGCACGTGACGGAGAAAATGGTTACAACCCGAGAGGAACCGGTCTCTTCCATTCCTCGACGCCAGACCGGCACGATTAAATGAATAGAATGGATTTATTGTGCGACTTCGATCACGTCAATTAGACCGTCGTCTACCCAGGAACGAACAACACCTCTGGCATAACAGCATAATAAAAAACAATGGATCTGTCGCGCACGTTTTAGAAACTCGATTTTATGGGGCTCCGCGACGAAAAAGGATTTCCATTGTCTGCCCGAATCAGCTGCATCGATCAGCACACTGTGGACGTTTATGGGCATTCACGCTTCCGCGGGTTTGTTTATAACAAACAGAATTATTGAACAATTAAGAATTACTCCAAAATTTTTCGATAAATAACCGGCAACGTTTTCTGGAGAAGTTGAAATTCATCTATAGTTTGTAACATCAAATTTCTCTTCTACTGAATGAATTTCGCATCGTAATAATGAGAACGATAAAAAACAGTAGCAAAACTGTTTTTCCATCTAAAAGAAATACGGTTCCGTACACGTTCGCAAAGAATACGATGTGAAAAGCAGAGCGCAATAACAATTTCCCAGGAACGAAACAAAGCCGGCCCCGCTCGTCCTTATGAACCCGTTTCGTTTCTCTTTTTCCAAATTGCTTTATGAAAATTTTGAAATTGCATAAACATATGGGGTCTACATGCTAATGAGCAGCAGCTGCGTTGTAGAAACCGCGAGGGAAAGGAGAAAGTGGAGGGAGGAACGGCCAGACAAGAAACGGATAAATCGGTCCGGGATATTAGAATATCGCTTTCGCTGATTTATTATTGCGGTCTGTAAAAAGAATTCATGCATATTCGGTCCGCCATTATCTTAAATTCAATCCCGTTTCCAGGAGGTTAAGCGTGAAAATTGCGTATGCAAATACGTATATAAATTCCCGTCAGGGGTGAACAAGCCACTCTGAAATCCTGTTTCTCGATGTTCCGGAAAATTGCGTCGAGTCTTTCTATGTTTCAATCATGCCCGGTAGATGCGAGTCGTACGATCGTGATTTTTATGACAAAATTATCGAGCTGCTCGATTTGTCCAGGTCGTTTACGAACGCTCGAATTCTGCACGGAAACACCACCGAGTGGAAAGCCAACAGTCTATACGTTTGCTCGATCGGAATCATGCTATCGATCATCTCGCGCGAATAACTTAACTTTTGTTCTGCCATCAAAAAGGAAAATACGGTTCCACGTGGATCTGTATTTACTAAAACGTTCCCATTGAAATCGTTCGCTGACGGGAACGCGGAAATGTCTTTGAATTCTTTTTTGCCAATAATCCGCGGGTTGGTATCAATAAAAATAGACGAAGAAAAAATATATGAAATGTGAATTCTCCCCGCAAAAGAAAATCAGGCCACTCTTTTTCCGAGGCCGCCACGTATCATCAATCGTTCGGATATTTTCACAAAAAGATTCTCTTAGAGGCATTACGATTTTCACGCGCCATTCCTACGAAAATAGCTCGATTTCTACGCGATCCAAGTTTTCGCGCCGATCTACCCCTGAATGCTTTACATGAAAAATATCCTCCTCCGCAGAGTGCACATGTACTCCTGTAAAGCGATTGCTTTGAAAGGGGAGAAATAAAAGAAAAAGTGGCGTAAAAGGAGCAGGGCTTTGCAGTTTCGGATGCATCGCTTGTGTGCATACATTAAATTTATCGGTTGCTGAAAATATATGCCAATGGCACAATCGTTTTATTAATGTTTCTGCGGAGTGAGTAACAAGCATCTTAATTACAAGCATCTTATTACTAGATTTTGTGAACTTTGTAATCCTCTCGAAATCTGAAATTATTTCGGACGCAGAAATATGATAAAAATTCGTTTCGCTGGTGTGAAATATTTGTTACAGAATGGAATTTAATAAGCGAGCATACAGGATCGAATATGAATTCCCCGTTGTGGTTTGAATACAACAGGAACCTTGATCAAGATGCTATAAGGAACCCAATTAATTAATTCCGCGGTGTTCCGAAACAATTGGTGCTTGTTCGATGTTAATATTTAAATGTTCGTTGAAAATTCCGGCCGGAACATGCAACGAATCGAAAAGTTTCTAATAGAATTGCGTACGGCTGGACCGTGTATCCGTAAATGAAAATGCTTTACGAGTATTTGCGTTGCAAATCCTCGGGAATCAGCAATTCATCGTACGATTCCTCCACGTTCGCTTAGGTTAATATGTATGTATGTACAGTACAATAAAATGACCCTGTGCTCACGGATTCAACAGATTGAAGTGGCTTCGGCCGTCCTCTGAAAGTACGGTTTCTCACGCAAACCGACCGAACTCGGCCAATTAATCGCCATAAATACTGTTTCCTAATCTCCATTAAGGAATACAAAACAACATTGAATTCGCCAAATCACGCAATTCCGAGCAGCTATAGCTCGCCGGATACAAACATGAAAGCGTTTATCCAGAACGAATCAGATCTTTCGATTACGTGCTCGAAGTAAAACATTATTTCAAAACACCATTTTGTTATTGAAATGGATATTATATATAATTTTTTCAACTAAAAAAGTAACTTTCCCTCGTGCAGTTTATCGTTGTATATTACCACGTTTTTATTACCTCGCTTTCTTGTCTGTCTGTTTGTTCGGTACAAATTTTGCAATTGATTTTAAACTAACTTCCCAATGAACTAGAGACTTGAAATTTTAAACATAGCTCAGAACTGGATGACAATGCAATATTTTAAAAAAATTTTTTAAAAAAGCCCATGCGTTCAGGAGATATAAATTATTAATAATTTGAACCGTTGCACCCCCCCGCCGCGTGACGTAGTACGTCTTCGCGTTCAGCGTCCCCACTCTACTACGTGTTCCCACTCTGACTCATCCCCACTCCACTGACCCGCTTCGCACCGAAGGAGCTCAGTGTGCGTCAGTGTGCGTTCGAGCTCCGTGCGGTGTTTACAAAGTTACTACGTATTATTATAGTATAATGTTTGTTTACCAAGCGAAAGAACAGTTACACCGAAATTCTCCGTCGAACCTTTATCTTTGACATTTTACCACGGCGTTCGTTTTCGATATGACGCGTCGCAATACCGTTTGAAATTTACTACATGTCTCTGTTATAATTTCATCAAAATGTTCAAAATCGATTGTAAAATTTCACACATATAATGCTAAAAAGCAGAAAATAATTATTTAAATAAAAATAAATTTTTAAAAAATACCACGTTTTTAAAACGGACTAAAAAGTATAAAATAAAATTTTTAAAAACGCCACGTTTAAAAAACGGACTAAAAAGTATAAAATAATTTTTTCTAGCCCCACACAGATTCCTAACCCCGTACAGATAGTCCTGAAAATTTGCGATTGTGAATTTTGAACAGCTATGAAAATACTTGTAAGATTTAAAACGAAAAACGTGGGGCGCCTGCAATAGATAATTGATGCATGAACACCTAAATCACTAACAATTTTATTGCACTGCAAATGATATGAACTGTTTTGCGAGTTTTCTCAGCGGCAGCTACTCTCTACACTCCTTACTATAGGTTTGAATTTTCACGATCGTAAATTTTTGTATATGCACAAATGTTTTCGGCGCTACAGGTTCGATCAAGGATACTAGAAATTAGCAATTTTGCAGAATTATAATTTCGACGTTTCGGTTCGGTTTTGAACCATCTTCAGGAAAAGTCCGCGTCTGTGAAATAGACACTGTTATTCATTAAAACAGAACAATTTTATGATTTAAACCAGAGATAATATACGTACTTGCTAACTTTGAAAAAACACAGAATGAAGAGCGTAAATAAATGGTACTTGTCTATACGAGGGTTTAAACTGTACTAGACTGTAACCGTTGCGACAACGTCAAGGCAGAAAACATAGAAACATCGTAGAACTAACTAGCCAATACGGTGTCAGGGATCAAGAGACGCCAAATCAATATTTGGCGCGGAATTCAAATTTTAAATATTCATCAACACATTTCCAGCCCATGTATTACCAAAAATTGGTAGAAAAAATTAGCAATCATTTAATGTGTGGAGTTTAACATAACTATGTTAATGTGCTTAACCATATTTATAAAACTGGAATTCATTATTTAGATTATTATAGAAAATCATCATAAGTTGATTACTGATTCAGTAATGTAGTGTAAATTTCATTAATCTCAGGTTTTTCGTACCTAAGATTGACACTTTGATGTTTAATCATGTGAACAGTTTCTAATAATAATCTTTGGTGTAAATTACTTTCTTTATCCAGTATTTTGACATTTTCGAAATCAAATGCGTGGTCAAGTTCAAATGAATGCTTCGTCAAGGCGGTGTGTTGTGATGATGGCAACAATATATTTCTTTTATGCTACATATTACTATGTATTATCTTGCGCCCCACGTTTTTCGTTTTAAATCTTACAAGTATTTCCATAGCTATTCAAAATTCACAATCACAAATTTTCAGGACTATCTGTACGGGGTTAGGAATCTGTATGGGGCTAGAAAAAATTATTTTGTACTTTTTAGTCCGTTTTTTAAACGTGGCGTTTTTAAAAATTGTATTTTATACTTTTTTTGGGAAAGTTCTTTCGAGCTTCCACACTTTCGAAAAACGCAATAAAAAGAAATCGACTTAAATGGCTCAGGTTTCCTCGGGGTGCCGCGGGTTCAATGGCGCATATTGGGCGGAAGAACCGCGGGAAAATTGTAGAGCAAGTGTGAGCGTTCGCGTTAGACGTGCGAACGGCGGGTTAAAGGTCCGCCTTGGGCCCGAGTCCGTGGCTTTTATCCTCGGCCCGTAACGACCCGCAATCACGTACCTGTGCTAATCATTCAGCTCGTAGGAAGTAACGCGTTCCCTACTTACGTATTCGCAGTTTGTAGAAGATGCTCCATGGATCCAGGTGAATGCAGCTGCGAGGCGCCCCTCTAATCACAGAGTTCGAAGTTCCATATCCGGCTGCGACTGCGACTGCGACGGGCGCCTCTCTGTCTCTTCCCGCGCGACATTAAATGTAATTGGAAACGAGCATCAATAATACGGCTTGATGCGAGAAGAAAGTCCAGCCCTGAAGCTGCAGTTGCGCCTCGAGTGCAGCTCTGCAGATCCTGCGGGATCCCGAGCCACTTCTTGGAAACTTTTCGTTCGGGAGACTCTTGCTCCGAGGACTTCGA
This sequence comes from Lasioglossum pauxillum, assembly GCA_933228785.1. Lineage (NCBI taxonomy): Eukaryota > Metazoa > Arthropoda > Insecta > Hymenoptera > Halictidae > Lasioglossum > Lasioglossum pauxillum. The sequence continues at coordinate 38,788,922 of OW121706.1, forward strand.
TGGCCTCTCTCCTCGCCCCGAGAATAAACGCCAGCCGATTCTGAACCGATGTCGGACAATTTCTATTGTCGTTTGTGCCCTAGAATGCTCATTTTAGTCCTCTGTAGCCCGAACTTTGATTTCGGTGGGTATTGAGAAACGTGTACAATTCGAGCTCGGCAAAGATCAACCACTCACTACAGCCATTCTACTTCGAATTATTATCAAAACCTGGGATCGTTGCGTTGCTGTTAATACAGGAAGGAAAAATTATATGCATCCCCCGATACAGTCTCCATCAGTGGATCGATGTCTGAAAATTATACGGTGGAGCAAACGGTGCGTGACTGTTAATTACCTCTGTATTTTAACTTACTGCAAAGATGTCTAAATTTACAACGATCGTGCCTTAGAAATAAATAATTGCGATAAGCATGCTCGTTACACTTTTCCGACATAGAAAGTACCACCTTACTAATCAGCCTGTATATTTTTATAAATTATATTTCGCCGTTGAACTTTTCATACTGATAAATTGCGAACAATATTCCACGTTAACCGAGGCCAAGGTTCCAAGCAGAAGATAACAGTTGCACGCCGGGTTTTATTCAAATTAATTATACAAGCGCGTTTTATCGGACACAACAGAAAGTCAGCCACGCTTCGCGCTTCCACAAGACGCGTATTTCTCACCGCATGATTGCCAGCTTTCACATAAAATTACGGTTCTCGAGTCTCGCGCGGAAAATCATCTGAATATATCGGACGCGGTGCTCGTCCCGGCGACAAAGAGCATCTCTCAAAATTCGTGGCAGGCAGCGGGCGCGCGTGTTCGCTATAGTTGGCTGGTGTAGAACCATCCGAACCGGTTTGTTTCAAAGTGTGATGCAAGCTCGAGATTATCGCTATAACCGGGGAGCGGAGGCCGAGGAAAATATTGGCGAGCATGACATTCGACCATTTTTCGTATCGCGATAAGCCCCGTTCGAAGAGACCTTGCCCCGTAGATGGTGGTAAAGGATCGTTCATAAGGCGCGGGTGTTGATTAAGTTGGTAGCATGCAAATCGTTCATTCCCGTGTCTACCTTCCTTCGTCTACCCTTTTATCAGCCAGACAAACTACCCCAGGCCACCGCAGTGCGACTCGCGGTGGGCTCGGAGTGTGCCGGGGGTTCCCGACATAATTATATGCAATTTATCATAATTGAGGACGGTATCGTGATTGTGATCTCGCGAAAACTGTCTACGCAGTTGGAGGACGTGCCGCGAGATACGGCAAAAACCGGTGAATCGTGATGCTTCCAAGAAATCGTGCACAGTTTATCGTTAACGCACCCCCCGTGATCCACGGGGAACCTCCTGCACTTTTGTCCCAGACTGTATCTGCAACTTTAGCCACCCCCCGGAGATGCTATCGTGCTTGTAATTACCGTATACGTCGCGAGATTCGATATTTCTTTCTCTCCAATGTGACTCGTTTCGCAATTCTTTAGACTTCGTCGTTGTCGACGTAGTTTCCATGATTTTGGAGTAAATTGCAAGGTGTGGTCGAGAAAGTTAGCGGACGTTGCGCGTGGAAATATACATCCGAAATCACTTCGAAGTCGAACGACATGTTGTACCGAAACTTCGTTGCAAACGTTACGTGTTAATTATCTCTAGTACTAAGCATAAACAGGTGGTCGATAAAAGAGTACGAGGTTGCTAATAGAGTCATTCAGCTCGTAATCATTTGTGCAGCTGATCCTTTAATTATTTTCAGAGCTGTAGTTCCCCATCATGCTCGTTACCGGTGCCAGAGATTACCAGGCAGTAATAGAAGAATTATGTTCAAATTTTACGATACACAGTCTACGAGTCTCGCGAATTTCATGTTTCGCAGTTTGACTTGTCCTTTCCCACAATTCGCTTTCCAGTGGCGGGATTCGAGGCTGGAAACTTACCTAATACGATTTGATGTTTCACAATGAGTAATTAGTGGACAGCGGAGTTTATGCATTTCTGACAAAAATGAATAGGTGCAATTTAAGACGGTAAAAACATTAGAAGAGTTTAGAAACGCTGTAATATTATTTTCAACCTATTAAAGGTATTAACAGGTTTTTTTTACCATAAAGATCCCCTGTCTAGTAAGCAGAGTTGGGCAAAAACTTTATTTGAATAAAAATTTTTGCCCAACTCTGCTAGTAATTAGCACTAGAACTACTGGATGAGTCGAAAGGAGTTGCTCCTGATTCGTTCTTTTGGAAATATTAAAATTATAAATATATTTTTCTGAGAAACTTTTTCAGTGAACTTCTGTATGGAAGTACATATTTAAATAAAAGAATATATAAAAGAACTTTTTAAAAACCACGCTTATATTAAATTGCACTAAAAAGGAGAAAATAATTTTTTTAGACATTAGCGACAATAAATAAAAGCGTTATTTATTGTCGCTAATGTCTAAAAAAATTATTTTCTCTTTTTTAGTGCAATTCAATATAAGCGTGGTTTTTAAAAAGTTTTTTTATATATTTTCTTATTCTCTACTTTTTAGTCTTTACATATCTTGTAATCGATTTTAATTACCACTTCAACCTGTAAATTCAACCATCTTTTGTAGTAGGAAAAATATTGTGTCATGGCGGCTGCAAATTGAAATTTCCATTCTGTAGGATTTTTGACAGGTAAGGGCGCCGCCATATTGGTTTGTAGTGACGACCGCGAGCCGCTTACCGAGCAGAATCACCGGTCCTTATCGCCCTCCACCCGACCTAGTCCTAACCAACTCAGTAAGTAAACTGAGCTCCTACGATGCGAAGTGGGCCAGTGGAGTGGGGATGAGTCGGAGTGGGAACACGTAGTGGAGTAGGTCAGCGCAGGCGCGCGGAGTGGGGACCGTTGGCCGCGTTGACGTACTACCGAGCGTCGCGCGGGGACGTGTAATGGTTAAATTTTTAATAGTTTATATCTCCTAAACGCATAGTTTTTTTAAAAATTTGTTTTTTAATATTGCATTGTCACCAAGTTCTCTGAGCTATGTTTAAAGTTTCAAGTCTCTAGCTTATCGGGAAGTGGTTTAAAATTCGACGCATACAACGACCACGACCACGACCACGACCACGACCACGACCACGACCACGACCACGACCACGACCACGACCACGACCACGACCACGACCACGACCACGACCACGACCACGACCACGACCACGACCACGACCACGACCACGACCACGACCACGACCACGACCACGACCACGACCACGACCACGACCACGACCACGACCACGACCACGACCACGACCACGACCACGACCACGACCACGACCACGACCACGACCACGACCACGACCACGACCACGACCACGACCACGACCACGACCACGACCACGACCACGACCACGACCACGACCACGACCACGACCACGACCACGACCACGACCACGACCACGACCACGACCACGACCACGACCACGACCACGACCACGACCACGACCACGACCACGACCACGACCACGACCACGACCACGACCACGACCACGACCACGACCACGACCACGACCACGACCACGACCACGACCACGACCACGACCACGACCACGACCACGATCACGATCACGATCACGATCACGATCACGACCACGACCACGACCACGACCACGACCACGACCACGACCACGACCACGACCACGACCACGACCACGACCACGACCACGACCACGACCACGACCACGACCACGACCACGACCACGACCACGACCACGACCACGACCACGACCACGACCATGACCACGACCACGACCACGATCACGATCACGACCACGATCACGATCACGACTACGACCACGACCATGACCACGACCACGACCACGACCACGACAACACGGCAAGCTAATATAAGCGTGGTAATAATACAACTGGTACGAAATCTAAATAAATGCAATTTTTTCATTGTCATAGAGCAATGCGTGCCAATTGCGTTTAGTGCTCTGTAGTTCTAATCAGGGACCAAAAATAGCATTTATTATAAAATTTTCTACGATAAAAATCATTGATAAAAAGTTGATTGAAAATGAAATCGATATGAATTTCTCTTATCGATAACTATTATGAATAAATGAGAAATTATTGTCGATCGTAAATTTTTAATAAATTTGGGGTTATGTTCGCGGCGCACGGTTCTTTTTCTCTTATGGAAAACAATCTATAGCAAACGTGTCTCAGAACGTAATGATTCAAATCCGAATCGAACGTTTGAAAAATGTCTACAAAATTGCTATTTAGTGTATAATTTGATCGAACCGTGCGGTGCGAACATAACCCCAAATTTACTATTATGAATGATTGAAATAAATTTCTCTCATCGACAACTATTATGAGTGACCGAAATTAACTTCTCCCATTGATAACTGTTATGAGCGATCGAAATAAATTCCTCTCATCGATAACTGTTATGGGCGATCGAAATAAATTCCTCTCATCGATAACTGTTATGAACGATATACATAAATTCCTATCGTTGACAACTGTTATGAGCGACCGAAATAAACTTCTCCCATCGTTAACTGTTATAAGCGATCGAAATAAATTTCTCTTATTCATAACTGTTATAAGTAGACTGCGATCTTTATGCAAAACAAAAAATGTTTGCATTGATTGCAAAACACAGGAGCCAAATAGAAATTTATTTCTTCTTTTAATCGCCTTATGAAGCTGAAATTAATACACAGATGTCCTTAAATCTCCTTAATTCGCCCACTGCTTTAAATTGTACGTGCCCATTTTCAGGGCAGCCGAGTGGGTAAGAGGCGCCCGTGTGCGAAAGAAATTTAGCGCCCTTTTCCGAGCATAATAAATACAATGAATGACCTTTTTTTTTCTTTTTTGGGAAACATATCTGTTGACTGTAGCCGAGGCTGTTACGAATTTTATAAACGGGGGGGATAGCGCGGATATTTTTTTTATTATGACAAACAAATCCAATAATAATAGTTAACTGTTCGGTGTGACTTACGTCCGGGGTCCAAAGTCAGCGACGGACGCCCTTCCCGTTCATGTTCGGGCGCCCCTTCGACGAAGCGCCCGTGTGCGGCGCACAACCTGCACAACCGCACGCCGCGGCTCTGCCCATTTTTGCCATAAATGCATAAAATCCGCAGTCTAGTTATAAGTGATCAAAAAGAATTTCTTTCTACGATAACATTTACCAACAACAGAAAAAATGTTTAGTTACTTATGTCACGTCCTTTTTGCGCTGAAGCATATAATGTGTATAACATGAAATAAGTTAACACATTACTTCCAGGTTTTGCGTTATCTGCTAATTCTTATGTGATTAGCGTCAGTATAAATTTGTAAGATACGAATGTTACCATTCGTATTACAAGAAAGCAGCAGTGTGAAAGAAGATAGTTCATGTCATGTCCTTTTTGTTTATTTGTAAGTAATTTAACCAAAAATGGTTCCTGATTCGCTGGGAGCATGGATTTAGCCCTTTCACATGCTCTTAAAAATTGAAATATTGATGGCTTATGACCATCGAATACCGGTACTGTCTGTAACGCGTCCTTAATACGAATTGGATTTCCTGTCGCAGTCTTGTCGGAAGTTACATATTCGATTGTCGGTGTCGTTTGTTCAGTCTTGTTCGGGTTAGACAATGATCGCAATGTATCCTGCATTTGTGCAATTTGTTCGTTAAATTCCCTAAATTTAGGGCCAAGTTCCGCTATGAATTTATTATTTTCTTGTGCTTTTTTAATTTCTTCGATTGCTTGCTTTAATACTTCCGTCTGAATATCACCTTTGATTTCTCCACCAGTTGCCATTGTTAAAAATTTGGAAAACTAGTGTTTACGACAAAATAAAATAAAATAAAATGAAATCCTCAATTCCTGCGTTCTATCCCACCACGCTGTCACCAAAAATTTGTAATGTTACGTCCTGAGGTGGACGTATTTTAGATTTTGAATAGAAAATATTGAAATTTAATTTTTAATAGATTGAAATGATTGAAACGATTATAATTGAGATATAACGCAGTTTTGAACCTACCTGCATTCACCGGCTTCGGTTCGGGTAATCGAGGATTTCTTAATGTTCTAAGTGATTTTATTTGAGGAACTGGTACGAAGAGATCGAAGATGGGTATAGTCTTTAAAAATGATTTGAAGTTTTGATTTGTTTGAATAAAAAAATATAAGCAGAACTATATTTTAAGCGTCAAATTTCGGATACATAGAGTTATTGTGATCTTATTATAAATTGTTAGTAATTACCGCTAAACAGTCTTCTGGCTTGATTTTTACAGATGTGGTTTCTTCCTTCTTGATGTTTGGGTGGTGTAAATCACACAAAAAAAAGAACTTTCACTTGATATTTGTAACTGATTGTGAGTTAATACTTCATATAATTGATTATTATTTGATTTCGTGAAGACTTGTGAAGAGAGTGTGAAGAATAATATTGACTGTTAATTGTACTTTTACTAACTGGAGATTTGTAAAGAGAGTGTGCTTGAGAGTGTCAGCTCCTCCTGAGGAGTCATCCCTTTTATAGACTAATCAATCCTTTGTCTCGTCAATTTCGTCAGGCGATTGTTGTCGTCATAATCGTCATAGCTAGATCTTATTACCCTGCGCATTTCCTGGATCCATTTCTTCTTAGCTGCTTTCTTATCTGTAACTCCCCTGGCCAGATCGAATTACTTTTACGTCGCACATGGGGTGACGAACAATTATTACTCATCGATTCTCGATGGACAGTCTTCAGCGGATTTTAGATCATGATTTATTTTTGGAAGTGATCTGGTCATTTTATGAAATAATTTCGCTACGCAGTTCTTTCGCTCAAGATGATTCGAATGAAGTATGAATTTCTTAATTCTATCGCACGCAATGTGGTATAATATATGATAGTTCGATTTGATTTTAACAAGAGTATTGAATATTAGTTTCTCGTACAACATTATTAGATTAAACATAAAAAGAAATTCAAAAGTATATGTAATAGATTATTGATTATATTTAATTATTATTGATGGCTGAACCACCGGACGTGACACTTACAATCCTTATTTGTAACGATTTTAGTCGATGAAATACTTGTTATTCTATGACGTCTTTCCTTTTTGGTTATAACAGTTATGGTCCCTGGTTCTAATGTTAGACAAATTCACTTCGTGTTGGATTGAACCGGAGAAATTGAATTTTCTCTGACCAGCGTGCGGCGTGAGCCTCGCCACGAATGTCGCGGCTGCAAGGGTTGGAAATCCCGGTGGAGAACAGGCGTAGGCATTAAAGTCGCGAATGCATCCATTCTGAAGATTGTTGGAAAAGATCGTCACGGATTTCGAAGTTGCAGGCAGCCGTCGCGCGTCGGTTCTCGGCGCAAAATGCTGGTTTTCATGCGAGCCGGTGTGCGAAGGAGGTGGGCCAGTAAACAGAGCAGAAGAAACTCGTTTATCGGAAGGCTGTAAAGCACGCTTATGCTACGTACTTGCCAGAAGCATTAGTCGTTACGTGCTCGCTGGTTGCACGCTTAAGGGAGTCCCTGCTCTTTTATCACGTTCACGTGTCAGAATATAATGTCATTGCGACGCAATACGTACAGAACGATTTATCATTTCGTAAAAATGGAATGTTACCCGTAATTTAATGCCGCCACGGCTCGGTCCTCTTTTCTTTTTTCATTCGCCACGCCTGTGCTCGCCCGAGAAGAAAACGCGCTCGTTTTAGCGTTAATGGCACTTAGACGTTGCGAGAGTTTCTCTTCTTCCGCGGAACATGCTTAGGCAACTTAATTCGAATATAACGCAAAAATATTAGCTCTCGGCCTCGCCTCAAAACACGCGCTGAACCGCCGCATCGGTTAATAGCAACTTTGCATACTCCAGCCATCGCGTTGCTTTCATTAGCCTTCCGCTCGATATTCCGAAGTATTCGCGTGGGACTGTGCATCGCAGATACTAATTCATATTTTTTTAAATACAACTTTCCGAGCGGTTCACAAGCCTAGTCGATTAACCACCTTTTTCATTTTCTGACATATTTAATGAATATTCTGTTTCAGTTGACGGAGAAGTAATTTCCGTTGACCGAATTTAACAATGTGTTTTTCTTCTAAAACCCAGAAAACATTTGCATATTAAGCTCGGGATTAGGTAAAGCTTCCGCGAAATGGAAAAGTGTCTTCTGAACCTTTTAGCCGGGCTTTGTTGTAATGTTCTTATTGGTATGCAACTAATTTTGCTAGCCTGAGCCTCTGTTTTCCATAAACGCTACGGTGGATCGTGCTGAATATTAACAAACTCATTAAGAGCTGTGACAATCTTCTTGGATTCAAGAGTAATCCGAAAAACGTATTATAAACAAAAGGGGCGAGACGGGTTGGTGGCGGAGGGAGGTAAAAGGAACGTTAAACAAATCAGCGATGAATATAAGTTTGCTTCTCCCGCTGCTTGCGACGAACAAGAAACAAAACGGACGATCGCGGATTTAGTTTGACAAATACGGAGACATCGTAGAGAACTGGCGCGAATGCAAGAAAAGGTCATTTATAAAAAGATGCGACGACAGCAAGAAACTCGTTACAAACTTAGCAAAATGAAACAACATCGTCCAGGAGCGTACCGACGGCGGGAAGACGAATACAATTTTTCCCAGCTTTCTATTTAAGCGATTTAACAATTTAGGCGTCGCGTCGTTGCGGATACTTTAGTACCCTGCGAGCCAGCGTAGAATTTACTCTTCTCCTACTTTATTCCCATCTCGGCTTCCATCAACCGTTCAACGATGTAATTCCGTTCCTTTGTTAGCTTCGAAATTGTTTCTGTATTATCGGCTAAACAAACACCGCTTCTGTTATATCAACGGTGTTATTATCATCGCCCTACGCCATCGACATCGACGAAATGCAACAACGAGCTGCTATGGCAGTTCGTCCCTTCGCTGGTAAATACTTAGAAATTGAATTCTTCTGTAACGCTGCACCATTTCCTTGCCGACTTTATTACAATACCTGCGCGTCGAATGAAAATCCCTTCCTCTGCTATTTTCAATTTACTTCAACACTTCGATACACTGTTTACCTAGGTCGGAAGTTATGCTAAGTTTTCGTAATTTGTTTTGTAACAACATATGCGAAATTTTTCTGATTAAAAGAATACCAAACATAACATTATTTCGATCAGTGGCTCGATATCGTTAACAGAACAATGCTGCAATGTATTGGATCTATTGTTTGGCTCGAAACAAACAATGTTATAAACAGAACAATGCTGCATTATCTCGATCGGCTGTTTCGTGCAAGAAATGAAAAGCAGCTAACTATTGTTTGGGAGCAAACATCGTTCCAGCAATGACCGATAAAGGGAAACAGCAGCATAACATATGCAAATAATTTCCGAGTGGGAAATTAACTCAGTCTCGAATTGAAGACGAACAACATCGCCAAGTAACGGTCTTTGGAAGCGCGACCGCTGCTTGTTTCAAAGACACTAATTTGTAATGTACACGTCGGACACTCTTCAAGTTGATCTCCGCCCGGACAACTTACTGCGATGCATGACGGCTCTGTCGCAAACTCTGTCGGGTGCGGATACGTAGATTTGAAGCGTGTTGCCCTATTTGCAGCGTCTCTTGTGCCGTCCCCGCCGAAAATGCAGCCGTGTCCTTTGAAACCGGCCGGCCAGTCAGGCCCTTAATCAAAGTTGACAAAGTTACCGCCATTCCTTCCGCGGCCACGTCAGGATTTATTTGCAGACGCGGCATGAAACAGAAATTACAAACGATTTAGTGGAAAGCCTCGCATGGAAATTTCCTTTCCGCAGGACTCTCCGCTTCTACCCCACGGAAACCGATTTCGGGGCCGGGATAATTAATGAGCGTCGACGCGTTTCAATTAGTCGCTTTTTCCGTGGATTTATCGAGCCGGCTCGCCGCGCGAGATACTCTCGCCAATTATTCTAACCATCCAGTAAAAATAAGGCTGCTGCTGATATTGGCTTGTCTTAGATTACACTGTCCAACAGCCAAAAAGTATTTCGATTCCCACTATACGATTCGTATAGAGTTTTTCGCGCTGATTCCAAATCTGTCCTTAATTTTTCTCCTAGTTTTAGTACAGTTTTTGAGAAAATTGAGTTTAAAGAAAAGACATATTTTTCAACTTTGAACAAATATTGTGATGTTATTATAAAAGATATTGAATTGTTCTTTACAGCAAAAGATTCTGTAGACTTTCCCGAATACAGTGATATCCAATGTTAATACGTTATGACTGTTTAAACTTGTTTAACTTGTTTAAACAGTCATTAAAGACGGAGAGACACCACTTTCGCACCAATTTTTGTGGATAGTTTCGAATTTATCTAAAAAAATAAGGGTCCAGCGGAAAAACGAACTATACCACGCGAAAGAGCAGACTTTTATCTTGAGAAACCACCCTTTCAAGTTTGCATGGTCGACGTTTTTTTCGAACCAGAAAGCAAAATATCTTTGCCCGACATGAGTTCTAGCGGTAAGCGCCACTGGCGGTAATTCATGTCGGATGAAGATATTTTGCTTTCTGGTTCGAAAAAAACGTCAACCACGCAAACTTGAAAGGGTGGTTCCTCAAGATAAAAGTCTGCTCTATTGCGTGGTATAGTTCGTTTTCCCGCTGGACTCTTATTTTTTTAGAAAAATTCTAAAATATCCGCAAACATTGGTGCAAAAGTAGTGTCTGTCCGTCTTTAATCATTGTTTACATATGTTTAAACAATCATAATGTATTAATATTGGATATCACTGTATTCGGGAAAGTCTACAGAATCTTCTGCTGTAAAGAACAATTCAATATCTTTTATAATAACATCACAATATTTGTTCAAAGTTGAAAAATATGTCTTTTCTTTAAACTCAATTTTCTCAAAAACTGTACGTCTAGGAGAAAAATTAAGGACAGATTCGGAATCAGCGCGAAAAACACTATAAGAATCGCATAGTGGGAATCGAAATACAAAAAAGAGTTGGAATTTGTTGGACAGTGTTATCGGGTTCCTAGATCGCTATGCAATTGTACTGCTTCGTTGCTTCCGGTTTGCTTCCTGCCCTTCGCCTTCAAATAGCTCGTATGTGCCCTTAATTATGAAAGTGGTCTAAGTCATATTTCTTGTTTCGAGATATTTAAAGGGAAATGATACTAATACTAAATGAATTTTCTATAATGTTGAAATAATCGTAAAAATTACAACGAATTAATTTAGTTTGAACTAATGCGATGTGAAATAACTAATGAATTCATTCTTTTTCCACTTAGATCACTTTCGTAATTCTGGGCACACATGTAAAGTTTTATTTATTACGAGCATACTTTAGGATCTCCGTTTTTCAATTCTACATTTCCGCTCTCCTAGCTTTACGCAATTTACGTTTCACGTAAATCTTTCTTTGCAGAATGTACTCGCGAATGCGAGATATTAATTTATGTCGTGTTTGTTAATTCCCAGCTAAATTCACCGTCGTCCCCGCACTTCTAAAGTTCATAAGTTTTCGAAATTTTCGGACCGAGGATCTTTCCTTGTTAGCTTTAAGTTACGTTAGGGAATCCAACTAGTTGCATGAGGAAAATATGTGCGCGCTCATGTAGAATGAGGGCGTGCATTTAAGGAAAATTCGCGAGGAGAGTCCTGCGAAGAGAAAACGCGCCAAAATTGACTGGGGAAGCGCAATTTTCCGAGAATAAGAAAAATTCGAGGCGTGTAATGAAGCTGGCGCCCCGTCATCGTACGGCTAGTTTTTCGCAAACACGCGGTAACTATGAAAATTCCCGGGAATATAAGTCCGTTAACCGTGAAATGAACATTCCAACTTTATTACAATTTGCAGCCTGCATGTAAAATCACTTTACGCACGTTTACAAAAATATTAAATATTTCTGACGTCACTGTTTATACGTGTTAAGCCTGTTTATACTGTGTTAATACTGAAACACGCACAGGCGAAAAATTCTTGAAAATTTCGAGAGAGACAAAATACATTCGGTATTTTACGACTGGTGGGTTCGGAGATTACGTTCCCTCGGTTTTTCCAGAGTTAATAAAATCTGTACGAGTTTGAAGTGGCACTTTTGCACTTAGGGTATAAGTGCTCGATGTCCAGTGACTGAGTAATCTCGTTCAAAGAAATTGTCCCCTCGGTGTGAACGTGATTAAACCGGCTGAACCTAATTCCAAGGGTTGGTAGGTAATACGGTGAATCTAAGTTATTAGATAGAAGGAAACGTTGGGTAGTAGATTGGTTCCCAAAAACTTCACTTTCTGAAAATACTTCAGGCGACAGAATTAATTTAGACACTCGGTGTGCCACTCTCACACACATACAGTCTTATTCGAGGTAAACCGAGGCAAATTGAAGACCAAGAGACACAACGAGCGGGAATATGTCACGAATATCCTGGTGAAAGGTTCACACAGAAATCTTTAGAAACAAAAAGAATGTTATCAATAAAATTCCGTCACTTCTATCGAGACATTACTATTCAGCGATCAACCATTTCCGATCGCACTAGCGCGGCTCACCTGGAAATGATGGTCGGTGGCAATTCCCTCGCGCTTTAATCCACCGACGCGCCCCACAATCCCAAAAATGCACGGCAGCGTTTCGGGCAGATATCCGAAAAATCTCGGGCCAATCGTATTTCAGCGTGCATTGTGCGCCGCCGACGAGATTAGAATAGAAATTCGGGCCGCGATCGAGAATGGCCGAAGGGCATGATCATGCACAATTTCAACAATGGCGTGGCGCGCCGCCGCGGATGCTGAACATTTCCACGTAGTTTCGCGGTCGACTAACTTTTGTCAGCGTACAGATATCTCTTGTATATAAGTTCGGGGCGCGGGCCAATGAAAAGTGAAAATTTTCGCGTAGTCCCAACACCCGCCTCATAAATTTTCGCCAACTTTCGTCGTGGACAAAGCGACCGAGCTTCTACGCTGCCCTCCTACCACGATCCCACCCAGAAACTTTCCAGCTGCGCGAAAAACTGACTGAGACACACACCGGCAGCCGGCATTTACGCGCCGCAAAAAAAGTACCGGCCAAAAGGTAAAAGGGTGAAGGAGGAGCCACCGAGGACACGTTCCTTTTTTTTTATTATCGCCGCACGGAGGGTATCTTCCGCGGGACGATGTTTCATAATTATCACCGTAGCCAGCCCCTTTGTTCCTGTAATCATTGCAGTGGCTCTTCCAACAGCCACGCCGACAAGCTGACTTATAGGGACACTTGTGCGCGGTGTTGTAAGACGCGAGACACAGTGGATCCCAAATCCATAATTTTCTTTTTATTACCTTCGTAATATTTCTCGTCGAACAATTGTTCCCAGAAATTTTTCGAGATTACAGTGACTTGGCGAGATCTCGCAGCACCACCCATGAAAATTAGAGTACAACTGATTGAATAAGTACGCGAGGAGTTCGCCGCAAAGCACTAAAGGTAACATCGGGCCATGATGAATAATTACGGAACCATCTTGTTACAACAATATCGCAATAACGTTCTCCATAGCAGTTAAACAGTAATTTCCATTTCGCGTCATTTATTATGCACTGTTCTCTATCAATGCGGTGTATGCGTTCATTTGTACAATAATTGCTGAAACATCAACGGGGTGGTCGGGTTGGGATGTAACCAATCTAGAATTTCGCCGCTTAAAATTCAAAGCAATTACGGCCCCTAATGCAACTGAATTTCAATTCCCCGCATTGCGTCTTCTCTTTAACGCGGAAGATGACACAATGCAGGATCAACCGTGGAGCTCTATGATATAAAAATCGTCCAGAAACTGTAAAATACGAAATTAGATAAAGAATTTTGTTTTACGAGCACATGTTTCTTTGAATTGCTGTTTTTTTATAGTATTCATCTGTGAGGTATACACATAGTAGGGTAAAGTGCCCAAATATGAACCACTTTCTGGTGGTTATTTTTTCATTATTTTAGAATACTCTTATTTTATCAAACAATTACCAGTTGTAGATGAATTTCCTCTATATAAGATTCTGGGGTCAATTTTTTTCAAAAATTCATACAGCTTGGAAAAAATACGTTTCTTTTGTGGTGTGTCATTTGCAGGTTCCAGCGAAAGAGGTTCTTAATATGGTACACCTTGAGTCCCTAATATGGCACCTAGTGCTATATTTGGCACCCACAAAAATTGATACAGCTTGGGAAAAATACGTTTTTTTATGGTGTGTTATTTGCAGGTTCCAGCGAAAGAGGTTCTTAATATGGTACACCTTGAGTCCCTAATATGGCACCTAGTGCCATATTTGGTAGCCACAAAAATTGATACAACTTGGGAAAAATACGATTTTTTTGTGGTGTGTCATTTGCAGGTTCCAGCGGAAGAGGTTCTTAATATGGTACACCTTGAGTCCCTAATATGGCACCTAGAGCCATATTCGGCACCCACCAAAATTGATACAGCTTGGGAAAAATACGGTTTTTTTGTGGTGTGTCATTTGCAGGTTCCAGCGGAAGAGGTTCTTAATATGGTACACCTTGAGTCCCTAATATGGCACCTAGTGCCATATTTGGTAGCCACAAAAATTGATACAACTTGGGAAAAATACGATTTTTTTGTGATGTGTCATTTGCAGGTTCCAGCGGAAGAGGTTCTTAATATGGTACACCTTGAGTCCCTAATATGGCACCTAGAGCCATATTCGGCACCCACCAAAATTGATACAGCTTGGGAAAAATACGTTTTTTTTGTGGTGTGTCATTTGCAGGTTCCAGCGGAAGAGGTTCTTAATATGGTACACCTTGAGTCCCTAATATGGCACCTAGTGCTATATTTGGCACCCACAAAAATTGATACAGCTTGGGAAAAATACGTTTTTTTATGGTGTGTTATTTGCAGGTTCCAGCGAAAGAGGTTCTTAATATGGTACACCTTGAGTCCCTAATATGGCACCTAGTGCCATATTTGGTAGCCACAAAAATTGATACAACTTGGGAAAAATACGATTTTTTTGTGGTGTGTCATTTGCAGGTTCCAGCGGAAGAGGTTCTTAATATGGTACACCTTGAGTCCCTAATATGGCACCTAGAGCCATATTCGGCACCCACCAAAATTGATACAGCTTGGGAAAAATACGGTTTTTTTGTGGTGTGTCATTTGCAGGTTCCAGCGGAAGAGGTTCTTAATATGGTACACCTTGAGTCCCTAATATGGCACCTAGTGCCATATTTGGTAGCCACAAAAATTGATACAACTTGGGAAAAATACGATTTTTTTGTGGTGTGTCATTTGCAGGTTCCAGCGGAAGAGGTTCTTAATATGGTACACCTTGAGTCCCTAATATGGCACCTAGAGCCATATTCGGCACCCACCAAAATTGATACAGCTTGGGAAAAATACGTTTTTTTTGTGGTGTGTCATTTGCAGGTTCCAGCGGAAGAGGTTCTTAATATGGTACACCTTGAGTCCCTAATATGACACCTAGTGCCATATTCGGCACCCACAAAAATTGATACAGCTTGGGAAGAATACTTTTTTTGTGGTGTGTCATTTGCAGGTTCCAGCGAAAGAGGTTCTTAATATGGTACACCTTGAGTCCCTAATATGACACCTAGTGCCATATTCGGCACCCACAAAAATTGATACAGCTTGGGAAGAATACTTTTTTTGTGGTGTGTCATTTGCAGGTTCCAGCGAAAGAGGTTCTTAATATGGTACACCTTGAGTCCCTAATATGGCACCTAGTGCCATATTTGGCACCCACAAAAATTGATACAGCTTGGGAAAAATACGTTTTTTTATGGTGTGTTATTTGCAGGTTCCAGCGAAAGAGGTTCTTAATATGGTACACCTTGAGTCCCTAATATGGCACCTAGTGCCATATTTGGTAGCCACAAAAATTGATACAGCTTGGGAAAAATACGTTTTTTTTGTGGTGTGTCATTTGCAGATTCCAGCGAAAGAGGTTCTTAATGTAGTACACCTTGAGTTACTAATATGGCACCTAGTGCCATATTCGGTACCCACACCAAGAATGTCAATAGCTATACCCATATTAGGGAACCCTTGGTAGTGCCATATTGGGAACTCTACGTGGACTGATAATACTTGCTACTGACAAAGAGAAAATTAATTTCAGCCCAAACCAACAGTTAGCAAACATTAATATAAATAAACTGAAACTACAGATACGTTCAAACATTTCAAAATCACTTACCTTCCTCGAAAAAAATTCAATCGGAAAACTAACCACAAAAATATTCAACATGTGGAGACAACTGGCGGAGAATCGATACTAAAATCTATAGAATGGTGCGATTGCACTGCACACTGTTGAGTACACATGGTAAACTACTGTTTGAGAATTTACCCATTAAAATGCGACTTCTCCTTTACAAGATATAAGGTAGTGCCATAATAGGCGACTATACCATATTTGGGCACTTTACAATATATGTTTCTATCGATTTATGATAGTGTTTGTTGTTCATCCACGATAATATATTTCTTTTATGGCATACAGTTCGCGAACTATTGGCGGAGAAGTTAATGATCCGGCTGATGGCGTTGTTGAGCCGTTAAATGTCAAGGGCTAATGAAGTTTGGCACAGGCAGAATAATTTGTGACTTCGGGAACTGTTATGAAGGCTTCTGATTTACTGTTGAAGAACCCACGAGTGGAATTAATTGCTCGCTAATTAGACGAATTTTTCGCAATAGGGTTCAGCTGAACTATTATAAAATAAAAATTTCCCATCTCTGGCAAGAACTAATGTGGTCACAACATATAATTTTTAAACACCCTGTACGTACTATATGTATGTAATCATAGGAAAATTCAAAGAAACCAACTATGTTCATGGAAAACTCACTCGTAACTAGCTGAAAGCCTACACTGTACCCAAGCAAACACTTATCTTTGCTTCTGTCACATATGTACCGACAAAGCTCCCATTCTGGCAAGTTCGGAATTAGTTTTCTGATTCGCTTCTAAGAATCCGCGCGAAACAAATCCGCGTATTTCCGAAACTCTGTCAAAGGAACGGAGGGCACGCACGAAAGGACAACCCTCTCCCGAAATCCCTTCTATTTGCCTCTAATTTCGCCCCTAACTCGAGTTATGCTTACTCGGGGGAAACGGCTGATCCCCGGAACACGACCCGCATTTCTTCGGTTGAAACGTAGGCCCACTCCCCGGTGTGGGGCCTCGGCGACAGGAACGACGAGAGCCCAATTCTCCGAGCGCTCTTTTCATTTCGCGGTCTCCCGCTGTCTCCTTGCCCGCACGATCCTCCCTGCGCTAGAAACCGTGGGGGAAGAAGAAGAGAGATAGAGACGGTCCACGAGGATCGATCCTCAGCGGGTTCTCTTTAATTTCTTTCTTCTGAGCCGGTCTTTTTGCAATTTTTCAGAATGCTGGCAGCTGAAGATGAAAAGCGTGAGCATACCGGCGACGGTGAAGGCCGGCGACACCGACTCCGTGATTCTGGACTGCGATTATGACTTGGAGGACACGAGGAAAGAAGGACTGGTGGTGCAATGGTACTTCAATACAAACTACTTGTTCTACCAATGGATATACGGGATGCCCCCGCAGCCCTCCACGGATGGCATCGCGCACAACTACGTCGACCTGACGTACGAAGCCAGCGACGATCCGTACACCAAGCACCGAGCCATGAAATTGAATAAGCCTGGTATCGATCTTAGCGGCGACTACAAGTGCGTCATATCCACTTTCCAGACCGAGATATCAGAGAGCTCCACCATGATCGTGTATTGTAAGTATCATACGCCACACTGTTCGCCAGCGCACTACCTACTTGTTAACGACAGCTTACCTTTCTGAGGGTAGCCAAAGACAGAGAGCACGACGCTGTTCTGCCTTCGGGAAATTAACTGACGCGCGTAGTCAATGTTTCAATGATCGAGCAATCAATGTTTTTTCTCCCCAACTTCGAGGGCTGTTATTTTCCAAAGATAGAAAAAGATTTGTGTCGACTAGGGTAAATGTATCTATTACTGCGGGTGTACGTTTTAGTGCGATGTTTTTTTTCCAACGAGATTAAAATACGTGAATATACAGGGTGGGTCGCCACATTTTGCCTCACCTCAAATATCTTTGTTTTTTTAAAGATACGTCAAATGTCTGAAGGACAAAGTTGAATGGTAAAATGGGGCTTATACGATACCAAAAAAATGTTTGGTTTTATGTAATTTTTTTTAGAGATATGAAGGTGACCTTCATTTTTTTTAATGGAATGAGGCATTTTTTAATATATCGATCGATGCAGCTGGACATTAGTTATAAAAAAGTACTAACCTATGTATGTCGAAAAGTTAGTAGTTCAGGAGATATTTCAATTTAAATAACTCTGAAATACCATTACTGTCGTGCTAAGATGTTACACAAGTAAGTAAACTGGTTCTGTTGACTTTTTAAACGTGATCACGTCTATCACACAGCGCCATTCTTCACCTTCCATTCAAGCCCTCGAACATTGCAAAATTCCCTCTGGAACATGTTCTAAAATCGTCTCGAAGACGTCGTGTCTGATCTGGTTCGGATAGTCGAGGCTTCACTATATCGTGGATTAGGCAAACAATTATAGTTCGAACTGCATCGTGTGGGATATCATTTTAACCGGAAAAGAGCCGCCCGTGTGCCAGTGGAGGTTTCATAAATAAACAATGAAATATAAGAAAGTTACGAACAGAATTCTGCTTTGAAAAATAAATTTGAGACACAAACTGATCCAGAATTGATTCTAATCGAATTCGTTGGCTAGTGTACATAGTCGCAATTTAGGGGCTGATATTCCTGGACAGCGTAATGTAGCAAACTTTATCGAATTCGCAAGTAAGTAAACGCTAACGTCTTAGCACGACAGTAATGGTATTATAGAGTTATTTAAATTGAAATATATCCTGAACTACTAACTTTTCGACGTACATAGGTTAGTACTTTTTTATAACTAATCTCCAGCTGCATCGATTGATATATTAAAAAATACCTCATTCCATTTAAAAAAATGAAGGTCACCTTCATATCTCTAAAAAAATTACATAAAAACAAAAATTTTTGGTATTGCATAAGCCCCATTTTACCATTCAACTTTGTCCTTCAGACATTTGACGTATCTTTAAAAAAACAAAGATATTTGAGGTGGTAAAATGTGGCGACCCACCCTGTATTTTAAAAACCCCGCTTATATTAAAATTCACTAAAAAGGAGAAAATAATTTTTTTCCTGGTTGTCCATAAAATACCGTATCCAGTTAAATGATCAATAATATTTTCCCCTAAAATTTTAAGCAATTTGTTCAAAAAGCCCACGAAGTATTATGTCAACATAGTTTAGCGCTCCACGCTTTTATTTTTATAATCACTAATGTCATGATTGTATTTAAAATATTAAATTTTTCTATATGTTCCGACACTAATTTTATAACAAGAAATTTTGAACAAATTGCTTAAAATTTTGAGGAAAAATATTATTGATCATTTAACTGGATTCGGTATTTTATGGAGAACCCGGAAAAAAAATTATTTTCTCCTTTTTAGTGCATTTTAATATAAGCGTGGTTTTTAAAAAGCTTTTTTTGTATATTTTATTTTCTACTTTTATTGTTATCGCAAGATTGGACTATGGGAAGAGGTTTAAAATTCGATTACAAGATTTGACACATACAACACAGCAAATTAATATAAGCATGGTAAAAAAGCATGTTAGCAGTTAATATAAGCATGGTAAAATATAAATGTTTGTACAATTCAATGAGAATGTCTTTTCCAAACATTTTCACGTTTTTATAATCTCAGGATTTGAGAATAGTATCAAAATATAGTACGATCAGATCATGATATCGCAGTAATCGGTGCAGTTACCCTACTTTTTTCTAAGCACTATTTCTCGCCTAGGTTCCATCAAAATCGGTTTCCCCGGTGCACAAAATGCAACGAACAAGGCTCGCGTAAAGAACGGGCATTTGATCGGTGGTGCAACGAGCGAGAAACTACTGTACATCGTTAACCGGTCCTACCCTAACCGAGCCTGATTTACGATCTTTTCCAACGATTTTATGCGGAACCGAATACCCGGCAATTATCCTTCCTCGCGGGACACGTGGTTCCTTTTTTCTGTTTCTCGTGCAAAGCAAAAGCTGGCCCGTCGTTCGCGGAACAATAGAAACGCGTTTTATTACCGCGGACAACGGCAGTTGATTTGATTTTAATCCGCGATGAAATTTCCTTTAGCTACGTACGCGCGTGCAGAGGAGGTCTCGCTGCTGTTACAGCGAAAATTTATCCTCGCGAAATGCTGTGCGCCTGTATACTAACTGTAGAAAGTGTTCGAGCTCTCGATTTCATTTAAATTGATTCCGGAACTATTTTCTTTTCGAGAATCGATTCTTATATAGAATCGTGACGATATACAGGGTGTGTTCGTTAAGTTATGTCACCATTTTTTAGGCATTTCCAGTAGTGCAATTAAAAAATGTTTTAAACTAAAATCTCTCAGTACTTGGTGAGCTACATGTTCGCATATTTTTAAATCTGAAAAAATGCTTATTACGTAAAAAAGTAAAGGTCACCTTGACTTTTTTAAATGGCACCATGTGTTTTGGACATCATAGGATTGTTTCTGACGTCGAGACGAATTTAACAGTGTACTATACTATGACCTTGAAATGACCTCGAACTTGAAAATTTTGTGCAAACGTAATTTTAATGAAAAATTATTTCTTACAATATAAATCAAGTTACATCAGATCTTCGAACTGCGATCCACCTTCTATGATACAGAACTCTCCTCTTTGTATTAGATTTTTCCTTGTTGCCATAATTAGAGCGTCTCAGTTTGTATTTATCACTTACGGTTCGAAATCATCAGTGTGTCATCGTGTCATCGATCTAATCAGCTTACAGACATTCCTTCAGTCGCAGTTTAGTATATCAGGATTTGATCTTTCAGAATGAGTAAGATTTCAAATACAGAAAGATGTGATATGTTATCTGTTTTCAATGAATGTGGAAAAAGTGCACGCACGGCGGAAAGATTGTACAAGGAACGGTTTCCGAATAGAATTTGTCCTTTTAGAGAAAAGTTCCGTTATCTTAAAAAATCATTGCTTTTACGCCGTAAATTTACTGATGGGAAACATCCTAGTCGCAGTAGATCCGTCACAAATGAAGACAATGCTATATTAGTCCTCAGTTATTTTGAAGCCAATCCGCACGCGTCTATTCGACGAGTTGCAAAAGAATTGAACATGTCGGTCAAAAGTGTTAATAGAATTACGAAAAGATACAAATATCATCCATTTAAAATGACATTAGTTCAAGAACTGCGTGTTACTGATGGACAGCAGCAATTAGAATTTCTGGCGTGGTTAGCTGCTGCTAATGAAGAGGATCCTGAAATTTTAATGAAAATTATGTGGACAGACGAATCTAAATTTACAAATAATGGTGTAATCAATTGACGAAATCAACGTTATTGGTCAACAGAGAATCCACACTGGACACGAGATCGCAACTTACAAACGAAAATTAGTGTCAATGTTTGGTGTGGTATTTTAAAAAATGGTGACATAACTAAACGGACACACCCTGTATATTCGACAGTGTTAATACGGATGTTATCGAATAATGACTGTACAGTTTCAACCGTGTTACGTGTCAATACTATATGAAGTAATGAAAGGGTAGAGCCATTAAAATACCGCGTCAGCGCCTACAATATACTTTTATGATATTGTTTCTCTTTACGATATCTGAAAGTACTCGGCTAATAAATTTTGTTTCACTGCTCCATAAATGACATTTTCGAGACAGTCGCGCTGCCGTAGGCGTAAATGGTCTAACAATAAGTGATATATTTCTTGTTTCGAGATATTTAAAGGAAAAGAATATTAAGGTGAAGTGCCCTAAGTCTGGACAGTCCAAAAGTGATACCTAAATCTGGACAATTGAATTTTCATAGTAAAATCAGTAATTAAGAGATTAAATAATTATATTATATATTCTGAGGCCTTAGCTACAAGTAGGTGTGAATATTATTTCATTAAGATATCAAATGAAATTTAAAAATGAATTCAAAGTTCATCTGAAAACAGTATACAAAATAGTGTATTTATACATGCGAATCATGTGCACTTATAGTTCGAACTTTTGTTAGAAAAAAAGATATAATTTAAGCCCTCAGACAAAAAATAATTATCACGCATAATAATATTGATATTTTTAAATAAATTGGCAATCAAACTTAACGTAAATAATAATTATTAATCCAAATATTAGATGTCCAAGATTAGGACTGTTTTCAAATATAAGTACTCCATACTGGGACGCGATGACAGTAGCTGTCCCACTCTAAGCTTATACGCAATGTGCTTACGCCTGAAGCCGGACACGTGTTTGTGAATAAAATCAACGCATTGTTTGCAAATTATTTAACTACATGTACGTATAATTAGTCTTCTATTAGCTTGAATAACGTATGTAGAAAATGTATTCCGGTTGTGACGTTAATAATACTTTGTGTTTACATCTTAAATCTATCAGTATTACTACCTAACCTTAAAAGTTGTATTATGACAAGTTTTATTAAAACAGTAAATGAAAATAAATATATATTTGGTTAAATAATACAATACTATAATCTATGATAAGAATACTGCATATTACGCAAAGCATCTTCTATTCGTCATGCGCAACAGCGCCACCAACCAACGTTTTAGGTTATGTTCGCTCGATCAACTCGTAAATTGAATTTGTCCCGATATAGGCTTTACTTCTGTCCAGGTACTAGCTTAGATTGGATTTAATATGTCCAACTATAGGTTTGAATTATTCTTGTTAATACAATTAAGATATTAACCTAAACAATGATTTTTTTATTTTAAATTACTTTACAAACTCTGAACTGTATGTTAAAACTCTTAACAAATTGTTTTTGTTTATTTAAAGTGATAAAATTTAAAATAGAAAAACGTGCTGTCCAGGCATAGGGCGCTTCACCTTACCACTAAATGAATTACATATAATGTTGGAATAACAGGCACTATCTAACGGTTCACTTTTGACTATATCGTAAAAATGACATTGAATTAATCCAGTTTAAGATAATGTTGAGTATATTTTGACTTGGACAACTTGCATAATTATGGGCACATATTTCACATTACGAGTATGCACTTAATGTAATAAGCAGACTGTGGATCTTTATAAAAAATAAAAATTTGTCTGCGGTGACAATCTTTAGTATCTTAGTGTTATCAGCTTTCGAAGTACTTGTCGGTAAAAATAAATTACGTTGTTCCGAGTTGATAATATTCTGCTCGTCGAGGGAACGTGACCGAACAGCTCGATTTTTCTCCGAAACATTTCGAACCGCTCCTCAAGGAACAATCGATCCTTCAGGAGAACGAGGGGCGAAATTACCCCCCTGACTCAACACTATCGACAGCCACGATTTTATATCCTCTAAAAAAGTATTTGTAATCCACGGATTAGCTCAATAATCCGCGGCTAAGTCTGGTACTTTGTTCTCGAGTTGTCATCGATATTGCGGCAGAAATCTCAACATTTAATACCACAGACGAATCGGCTGGCTTCACTTTAAATATCTCGAAACAAGAAATATATGACTTAGACCACTTTCATAATTATGGGCACATATTGAAAACCGTTTATACTCGAATTTTTGACGAGAATGATCACAACAACATTTCAATCAGCTAAATCAATTTATAACAGCATGTTCGACTGAGAAAATTTACATGTTAATATCCAGTTCGTTAATTAGTCATTTATATTCGAATATTAAACGTCGTTCGCGGCCACATATTTACAGATTACTAAACCGATTACCACCGAAGTGACTAACGTATGCGAAACGATGGCGTGCAATTGTTAAAATTGCTCTCTTCTAGTTTTTTTTCTAAGAGTTCAAACTAGCTATGTGTTCTCCGAGAATTTAGTTTCCATTTAATTGCTACTGTCTTTCTTCCGACAATGAAATGCGTTCGCAATCTCGAATATCTGAGAACTAGCGAGTTGCTAGTTAGAATTTTCTATCAGGCCAGCGGCCAAACACGAATCTCGCATCCGAGATAACTCAGAACGATAAAAGATTGATTTACGATTCTCTATCCGGATCTGTAGACGAGAAGGCAATGCCATTATTTCTCCTATAATTCGATCGCACAGATTCTGTTTCTGATTGAGATACGAAAGATATATCTAACCCTGCGCACCGATATATCTGTCTGCGTCCGGGAAGGGGAAATTGAAGGAACATACAAACGCAGCGATGCCAACGTTTTCAATGAAAGTGTCAAACAGAAACATTATTATTAATAGTAATAATACACCTATCTATTTTCCAAAAATCACTCGATAGTTTATACGAAATATTCGTGCATTTTTCACGACCATCTTTTGAAATTTTACTGTAGACATTTCAATAGTACACTGCAGTGAGGAATACGATCAATCGCCAGCTTTTCAATTTTGCATATAAATATTATTCGGTTTTGTCATTACCAGTTCGAATGCACACTGAACTGGAACGAGCTGTATTTCTAAAACGGTTAAAAAAACAAAGACTGCATCACACACCACAGTAAAAAAATACGAGTTCCCATTTAATAAAAATGGGGAATTCCATGTTGCACCTGGGTGCCTGCACAAAACTGAATGGGTAGTAACCCAGGAAACTAAAAGCTATCCAATTTTGCCTTGCACACGGTTTTTTTAATTGTTAAACCAGTCCGTAAGTACGTGTGCCTCTAGCTTCGTGGAATATTCTCTGTAATCAGTAAACCGCGAGTATCTGGTAAACATATTAAAAAGAATGGTGCTTGCCTAATTAAACAATGTTGCTGGTAATGAAGCGCACAATAATTCCTTCCCTGTATTAATAAGCTTATGAGATAATACGTAGAGTAGTAAATGTGGACCGGGGATTTACGCATTTCTAATAAAAATAAGTAGATGAAAGAGACGTGTCGAAACGAGATAAAAAATTTAGAGCAGATTCTGCTATCGATACGCGCGTATAAAGTTTGCACCGCTAACAACCGGAGCAAAATATAAATTTTAACTGGACAATCGGATTGCATAAATTTGGCAAAAGGCTTTGACGCTCGTAAATCCCGTTCCCAGCGTAATAAAGTCTCGCATTAAGGGATGAATTTTCAATTATTCGCCGAGCGTTGTTAATAATTGCCTTGAACAATATATCACGTTACCGTGAAATTTTTTCGCGATCATTAATAAAGGGTGGGTACCGGGGAGTGTGAGGAAGGGGTGGGGAGGGGGATGTTTAGCTGGCGCGAGTACGTTTTCGCAACATTAAGTTTAATTCCGATTGCGCGCCACCCAGCAAAATACGGGGCGCGTTATATCGCGTGCTTTGTGACGCGCGATAAGTGCGCAATATTTGTCAAGTCATGCTGCATTTTTACACGTCCTGCGTAGTTTGACGTGACGTCCCGCGAAACCGAGTGATGTTGCGTGAAATAATTCTTGGAACAGTGCAACGCGACACGGAACAAAGGCGCCGCCGCGCCTGATCGAATCGGCAGAACCGCCTATTTGCCGGCTCCGCTCGAATTTTCGAGCCGCGTTAGAGTCCCGGGTAATTTATAACACTTCTAATTAACATCGAAATGTGCACGGTTTTCTGCACTAATTAGGAAATACTCGCGTTACGCGCGGAAACAATTAGTCGGTGTAATTGAAAAGCGCTGGAAATTGATATAATTAAATGCCCCGGCTTGAAATTATTTATATGTATCGATGACGGAAGCCTCTGCGACGAATCGATTTTCTTCCGATCGCGATTTCGGCCTACTGCAAACTTTGCAAAACAAAATTGCAATATTGGGACTGCGAGATGCGTCAAAATCGGGATTCCAAATTATTTTCCACTAGTTCTACGCACCACATTCATAGAAGCAAGTATTGTATTAGTATTGTAAAATCTGTTTTTGTGCGGTCTTCTTTTTTATGCGATTTGTTTTGTGCGATTTGTTTTGTGCAATGATGTATATGAATATCAGATCAGCAGGATATCTCTGAAGACGTTGTCGTTATCAAAAAAGTGTTCCTACAAAAGTTGTTTGGTATGACGGGCTACATTACATGGTATTAATTGTTTTCTTGTGGGTGGAGTGGTGGAGGACATTTCAAGGTCACCTTGATTTTTCTAAATGGAATGTCCTATTTTTTATACAATAGATCGATAGAATATCAAATTCTGAGTATAAAAGTGTTGACCTCCATATGTCCTAAACCTAATAGTTAACGAGATATTATCGAAACAATTTTCTTTCTTCTTTGGATAATATCTCGTTATCTATTAGGTTTAGGACATATGAAGGTCAACACTTTTATACTCAGAATTTGATACTCTTTCGATTTATGGTATAAAAAATAATACATTCCATTTAGAAAAATCAAGGTGACCTTGAAATGTCCTCTACCACTCCACCCACAAGAAAACAATTAATACTACGTAATGTAGCCCGTCATACCAAACAACTTTTGTAGGAACACTTTTTTGGTAACGACAACGTCTTCCGAGATATCCTGCTGATCTCATTTCAGCAGGACACCCTATTGAATTATGTACATTTTGAAAATTTCTCCATATTTACAATGAGAAATTAACATTTTTTAAAATGTTTCCATGTGTAATTTAATTATTTATTTTGTTTGGAAAGCACTTCCTCGCTATTTCGTAAAGCTTTGACATATTTTCTAAGTGAGACTTTTTTTATGTGGTCCCTCTTCATCGTATAAAAAAAATGTTCTTTAATATGCTGTGAAAAATTAATTGTTATAGCTATTTATGAAGTTTGTGAATATTTTTTGTGTGGTTTTTTTTCTGCGGTCACTATCTACCGCACAAAAACAGGTTTGACTACATTTCCTTTCCTTTACCTCGCTCTAATTAGTAATTTCAATAAAAATTTTAACACGTATGATTAATTTGTTCACGATAAATTGAATAAACAGGTAGATACGCTTCCCTGCTCAATATTGTCAATTAACCGCAAACATTAAATGAAATTCAGCTAATGATACACATACTGTAACTTTCTTTCGAAATTCCATAGATTGAATTTATTCAATTAACCTACATTCAATGATTGAGTAATCCCATAACATTGAAATGAGTATCGCTCTGAAATAGTAATTAACGATAATTATAGTAGCCTTTTATTAATTATATGTGGCCTTTGTAATTAACAATTAGTCATTGGAGAGACACATGTACTGTTTCTTAACGAGGCCATAGTTGATTAACGATCAAGATTTATTTAATATTGAAAACCATAGTGTTTATAGAAGAATGTACAGCAAAGCAAGGCTACACTCTTTGAATCTTATACTTTAATTAACACGGACGACTTGACGCAAGTTCTTGAACTCAGAAATTAACCGTTATGAAAAGTAATCTGAAGAAGATTTCTTTGATGTCCGTTTAATAATCTTACGTAAGTATTTTATTACGAAATTTCACGCTGCAGTGAATTTGCTTATAAAAGACACAACTGACTTGTTCGTACACTCGCCCACTTCCCTTTTGATGCTGCTGCCGACGGTCTCTCTTAATGAAATATTTCCGATTACTTTCTTCACGCAATCTCGCGGAAAATAATATTCCATCGAGTAATAGGACAATTGCCTTGACTGAAGAATAATACGCTAATATTTGCCTCCGAATTACTACCATCGCTGTTTATACTTTCTATAGAGTGCAGCTCAGCGAAGCTTGAAATACAGTTGCGATATTAATGTTGGAAAAAAATATTAGCGTCATTATTTAGCCTGTTCAACCGAGGAAACATCGAAGAAAATCCTCCAAGACGTGCCTCGACCACTGCGGTGCACCAAACCTTCGAAATCTTTGCATACACTCGACTAGATAAAATAAAGAAAATCGAGAAAACAATCCCGGGTCCCTTGTTATTGTCCTTTCGGTCAAGATACAGTCTTGAAGTTTGGAACGTTTCCTCTCGGTAACCTATCGAATTGTCCAATTTGGTTCAAGTGCACTTCTGACCTCCTTATCCGATCGCATCCTATCGAGGATGCAATATGTTATGCATTGAACTCTGCGTAAGACACTGTACAAAAGTGAATCGACGATAATTTGTGGAATTACCTGAAAAATTCGAATGTCTTTGTTGCTCGAAGTTATTCCCGCAAGATCGATTTAATATGTATTTGAAAAAGATTCGTAAACTTTACAAGGTTTTTGTCGGAAAGAGTTGTGTTTTCTATCGGGTAAAAGTGGCGGAAACCGTGCATTTAACTTTCAACGTAGAAAACTTTCGAGCATTAAAATGCTTCTCCTCGATCTAATGGCGGCCCGAACGAGAGGTTTCCAGTTGTATCGTTAGGAGGATACAAGCCGTAAGCAATTTTGCGTTTCTTTCTTCCTTCAAACTTCCATTTCAACATGGAAGCTGTACCGGCCATTCACCGATGCGGATAAGAAACCGTAGCACGGCTATGAAAAGTTCTCCTCGAGATGAACTTAAAACATCCACGGTGCGCCTCGCCGCCGTCGCGTCGGGGCCGAGATCCCTAATTTCGCGAAATTAATATCTCTCACCTAACGTCCTCCTGCCATCCCCGTTACACTTGACGCTACGAGCTATATACGACTTCGCGAGAAAGTCCTCTTCATACTTTGACGTTATACTGGACGCGTAAACATCGCGTTATTTTCTCGCAGTGCTTTATTAAAGGAGAAGTTAAGTCTTCCTTCAAAAGATTCCACCTGAAAGGCCGCCGAACAGATTCCTCTTTTCCGCGTGCTGTAATAACCGACCGGAGTAGACATTTAATTTATTAACACTGGAGCTACCGTCGAGACAACTAATTCCGAGCTTCTCAGCAGAATTAGAAATTTGCTTTGATCGCCGGAACTGGGTTTATTCAGTAGCTTACAATAAGAGAGCTCCTTCACAATCATTGAGAAGATATTGAGAGAACCAGCTTTTTCGGGCGTTATTAATTTGATTTGATTTTAATAATATGACAAAACTGAACGAGTCTACTGAGAAATGGAGCGGCAGGTCCGCCATTTAACCCTTTGCACTCGCAGCTGTTTTAACTAAACTAAACTAACTCGAAAACTAAACATTTCTTCCGACCTAGAATATTTCCATTCTCTGAGATTGGTGTAATACCTCATACAATACCTAAATGTTCGGTAATTGATTAGACACCGACATATTTAATAATGTAAACAGTATTTTGAATTCCGAGCTTTTCATCAGAATTAGAAATTTGCTTTGATCGCCGGAACTAGGTTTATTCAGTAGCTTACAATAAGAGAGCTCCTTCACAATCATTGAGAAGATATTGAGAGAACCGGCCTTTTCAGGCGTTATTAATTTGATTTGATTTTAATAATATGACAAAACTGAACGAGCCTACTGAGAAATGGAGAGGCAGGTCCGCCATTTAACCCTTTGCACTCGCAGCTGTTTTAACTCGAAAATTAAACATTTCTTCCGACCTAGAATATTTCCATTCTCTGAAATTGGTGTAACACCTCGTACAATACCTAACTGTACAGTAATTGATTAGACACCGACATATTTAATAATGTAAACAATATTTTGAATTCCGATCTTTTCATCGGAATTAGAAATTTGCTTTGATCGCCGGAACTGGGTTTATTCAGTAGCTTACAATAAGAGGGCTCCTTCACAATCATTGAGAAGATATTGAGAGAACCGGCTTTTTCAGACGTTATTACTTTGATTTGATTTTAATAATATGACAAAACTGAACGAGTCTACTGAGAAATGGAGAGGCAGGTCCGCCATTTAACCCTTTGCACCCGCAGCTGTTTTAACTCGAAAATTAAACATTTCTTCCGACCTAGAATATTTCCATTCTCTGAGATTGGTGTAATACCTCATACAATACCTAAATGTTCAGTAATTGATTAGACACCGACATATTTAATAATGTAGACAATATTTTGAATTCCGAGCTTTTCATCAGAATTAGAAATTTGCTTTGATCGCCGGAACTGGGTTTCTTCAGTAGCTTACAATAAGAGGGCTCCTTCACAATCATTGAGAAGATATTGAGAGACCCAGCTTTTTCGGGCGGTATTAATTTGATTTGATTTTAATAATATGACAAAACTGAACGAGTCTACTGAGAAATGGAGAGGCAGGTCCGCCATTTGACCCTTTGCACTCGCAGCTGTTTTAACTCGAAAATTAAACATTTCTTCCGACCTAGAATATTTCCATTCTCTGAAATTGGTGTAATAACTCATACAATACCTAAATGTTCAGTACTTGATTAGACACCGACATATTTAATAATGTAAACAATATTTTGAATTCCGAGCTTTTCATCAGAATTAGAAATTTGCTTTGATCGCCGGAACTGGGTTTATTCAGTAGCTTACAATAAGAGAGCTCCTTCACAATCATTGAGAAGATATTGAGAGAACCGGCTTTTTCGGGCGTTATTAATTTGATTTGATTTTAATAATATGACAAAACTGAACGAGTCTGCTGAAAAATGGAGAGGCAGGTCCGCCATTTAACCCTTTGCACTCGCAGCTGTTTTAACTCGAAAATTAAACATTTCTTCCGACCTAGAATCTTTCCATTCTCTGAAATCGGTATAATACCTCGTACAATACCTAAATGTTCAGTAATTGATTAGATACCGACATATTTAATAATGTAGACAATATTTTGAATTCCGAGCTTTTCATCAGAATTAGAAATTTGCTTTGATCGCCGGAACTGGGTTTCTTCAGTAGCTTACAATAAGAGGGCTCCTTCACAATCATTGAGAAGATATTGAGAGAACCAGCTTTTTCGGGCGTTATTAATTTGATTTGATTTTAATAATATGACAAAACTGAACGAGTCTACTGAGAAATGGAGCGGTAGGTCCGCCATTTGACCCTTTGCACTCGCAGCTGTTTTAACTCGAAAATTAAACATTTCTTCCGACCTAGAATATTTCCATTCTCTGAGATTGGTGTAATACCTCATACAATACCTAAATGTTCGGTAATTGATTAGACACCGACATATTTAATAATGTAAACAATATTTTGAATTCCGAGCTTTTCATCAGAATTAGAAATTTGCTTTGATTGTCGGGACTGGGTTTATTCCATAGCTTACCATAAGAGAGCTCCTTCACAATCATTGAGAAGATATTGAGAGAACCGGCCTTCTCAGGCGTTATTAATTTGATTTGATTTTAATAATATGACAAAACTGAATGAGTCTACTGAGAAATGGAGAGGCAGGTCCGCCATTTAACCCTTTGCACTCGCAGCTGTTTTAACTCGAAAATTAAACATTTCTTCCGACCTAGAATATTTCCATTCTCTGAAATTGGTATAATACCTCGTACAATACCTAAATGTTCAGTAATTGATTAGACACCGACATATTTAATAATGTAAACAATATTTTGAATTCCGAGCTTTTCATCAGAATTAGAAATTTGCTTTGATCGCCGGAACTGGGTTTATTCAGTAGCTTACAATAAGAGAGCTCCTTCACAATCATTGAGAAGATATTGAGAGAACCGGCCTTCTCAGGCGTTATTAATTTGATTTGATTTTAATAATATGACAAAACTGAACGAGTCTGCTGAGAAATGGAGAGGCAGGTCCGCCATTTGACCCTTTGCACTCGCAGCTGTTTTAACTCGAAAATTAAACATTTCTTCCGACCTAGAATCTTTCCATTCTCTGAAATTGGTATAATACCTCATACAATACCTAAATGTTCAGTAATTGATTAGACACCGACATATTTAATAATGTAAACAATATTTGGAATAATGGTGCAGCAATTTTTAGTGGCGGGTTAAGGGTTAATGTAGGCCAACGATTAGCACAGACTCGGTACTCCGGCAACATCGAAAAAGTTCCATGACTTGTTGCTCGACGGCGAAAAGTAATTTCACGGAGATCCGGCTGCTGACACCGGGATTTTTGAGGTAAAGAGAGTACCGGTGACTTTCAAATAGACGCCGGAGGGAGTTGATCGCAGAAATCAAACAACCTGTGGAAGGGCCGATGAATTTAACTGGTAGTAAGTCAATACGAGAATCAAACGGTGTAACTTCATCGTGTTGGAATTTTAAATTATCCCACCCCGACCGCGACTAGGCGATCCAAATTTTTCCCCCGCGACTCTTTCCTGTTTACCGTCAAAATAATCTGTCTCGAAGACGCGCAGCTTCAACTTCGACGGTAAATATTTGAAGATCCGCGGGGAACGTGTCTTGCATTTTGCCCGCCGCTTGCGATAAAACACTCCCTAGAGTGTGGATAATTAGTCATTGACTTTCCCCGGTTTGCCACTTTTTACCTACATTTCTTCCTATGAGGAAAGTACGGTCATGCCTCGATATAGATGACAGAGATGTGCACGATACTTGCGAAAATCTATCCTCGTTACTGTGCAAATTTTTCGTTCGCATTTAGCTTGCACAGACATTGCAAGTATAAGTCAGTAAACTATCAAATTGTTAGAGAAGAAAGTGCGGTAATACCTCGATATAGATGACAGAGATGTGCACGATACTTGCGAAAATCTATCCTCGTTACTGTGAAAATTTTTCGTTTGCATTTCGCTCGCACATACATTGCAAGTGTAGGTCAGTAAACTATCAAATTGGAAGAGAAGAAAGTACGGTAATACCTCGATATAGATGACAGAGATGTGCACGATAGTTGCGAAAATCTATCCTAGCTTCTGTGAAAATTTTTCGTTCGCATTTCGCTCGCACATACATTGCAAGTATAGGACAGTAAACTATCAAATTGGAAGAGAAGAAAGTACGGTAATACCTCGATATATGTGACAGAGATGTGCACGGTACTTGCGAAAATTTTTCATTAACATTTCGCTTCCATACATTGCAAGTCTATGACAAGTAGATGCCAAAGATAACAGTTATTCTAAAATTTTCTACGATAAAAATCATTAAGAAAAGCTTCATAAAAATCATAAAGAAAAAAATTATTTAAAAATATCAATTTTTATTGTTTTTGGTTACAAACAACAGTTATTATTGTTCAAAAAGTTAGATCCTCCTTGATAACTGTTATCGATGAAGAAAAACTGTTTCAATTGCTCAAAGCAGTTATCGATGAGAGAAGTTCATATTTCGATCGCTCATAACAGTTATCACATAACAGTGAGCGATTGAAATGAACTTCTCTCATTGATAACTGTTATGAGCGATCGATATAAATTTCCCTCATCGAATAACTGTTATGAACGATTGAAATAAAGTTCTCTCATCGACAATTGTTATGAGCGATCGAAATAAACTTCTTCTTCTTCAACGATATCATTTACCAACAAGAGAAAAATAATTATACTGCGGATCTTTATGCAAAATAAAAATGTTTTACATTGATTGTGAGAAGCAGGAATAACATAAAAATTGATTTTATCCCTTAACGACTGTGTTACATTAAAAGCAACATTACAACATTCTTGAATTTTAAAAATCTTTTACTGTTTTATATTTCGCACAACCAATTTCTTCATAAGTCCGTAAAGATCCGCAGTCTACTTATAATATAATCCTTATCTGTAACCAATACCATTTTAGTCGATGAAATACTTGTTATTCCATGACTTCTTTTCTTTTTGGTTATAACTAGACTGCGGATCTTTTGCAAAATAAAAAATATTCGCATTGATTGCAGGACACAGGAGTCAAATAAAAATTGTATTCTTCTTTTAATTATCCTATTAAGCTGAGTCTAATAGATCGATGTCCTTAAATAGGTTTTACATGTCCACTGTTTCAAATTGTACGTGCCCATTTTTGTCATAAATGCATAAAATCCGCAGTCTGGTTATAACAGTTATGGTCCCTGATGACAAGCTTAATTTGACTATAGGAAAAATATGCGACTGAAATTAACGTCCGCGGAGTAAATATCTTTTTGTGCAGTGAATCAATTCTTTTATATTACACGCGGCGAGGTCACAACCGCGCGAGAGAAAACAAGTGGATCGCTAAATATCGCGTTTGTTCTCGATAATTTAATATTGTATTAAACCCAAGCGGCCTCATTCATTTTCCTGTCCCGGTGTGCTCGTTTCCATGAATTCTCGGTCGACTCATAACGCCTCCCCATAGACAGATTCACGTCGAATTTGATTAAATCCTGATTTCAAATGTTTTTCGACGTAACAGCGCCGCGCACAATGGAATTCTTTCACCCCTATTAACACCTAATTTCAAATTAACCGGGCAGCTCGCCGGAAAATTATTCCTCCATTCTTTTAATGTATTCGCTAAGCATAAAGAAGTTTCCTTTAATGCTGCTTACTCATTTGCAGCTTTTCAAATCTTGCTTGAGCTCTTCCATTTACCTCATTGCTTCTGTTTCCCTTCGTCGTCCGCTACAATTAAGGAAACTGGCTGGTATAACTTTAAAACGCAACTTGCGAACAAAACTTACGGAAATGTGTGCCGTGTTCCGTGTGAAATATAACTTAATATTTCAACACGTGCATTATCATTAATTTAATTGTCCTGGAACATTAACTAAATGGACACGGAGCAGCAAACGTTAATGGAACATTAATTTAAAAGATATTATTTATATTTAAATTACACACGCGGAATTACCTCGCTGAACTTTACTGAATTAATGTCACAAAAATAATATTAATCCTTTTCGGATACAGCAAAAATCTAATTAACGTTGTCATTTGATTGGTTACAACTTGTCGAAAAGACGTGGTGGACGGAATGATAATTTACGTCTGATAACACTGTCCAACAAATTTCAACTTTTTTTATGTTCCCTAATTACTGTTGGGTCCTTCTTATAGAGTATTTTGCGCTGATTCCGAATCTGTTTTTAATTTTTTCCCTATACGCACAGTTTTTGAGAAACATGACTTTGAAAAAGAAACATATTTTTCAACTTTAAACAAATATTGTAATGTTATTATAAAAGATATTGAATTGTTCTTTATAGCAAAAGATTCTGTAGACTTTCCCGAATACAGCGATATCAAATATTAATACATTATGATTGTTTAAACATGTTTAAACAAGCATTAAAGACGGAGAGTCACAACTTTTGCACTAATTTTTGAGGATATTTTTCAATGTATCTGAAAAAATAAGGGTCCAGCGGAAAATCGAACTATACCACGCGATAGAGAAGACTTTTATCTTGAGAAGCCACCCTGTCAAGTTTGGATCGTCGACGTTTTTTTCGAACCAGAAAGCAAAATGTCTTGAAATAAATATTTTAAATGACGAGATGCGGCGTGGCGAACGGCCGTACTAATGGCGAGTCCCATTGGTGGCAACTCATGTCGGGAGAAGATATTTTACTTTTTGGTTCGAAACAACGTCGATATTGCAAACTTTAAAGGGTGGTTTCTCAAGGTAAATGTCTGCTTTACCGCGTGGTATAGTTCGATTTTCCGCTGGACCCTTATTTTTTGAGATAAATTGAAAAATATCCTCAAAAATTGGTGCAAAAGGGGTGTCTCTCCGTCTTTAATCATTGTTTAAACATGTTTAAACAATCATAATGTATTAATATTGGATATCGCTGTATTCGGGAAAGTCTACAGAATCTTTTGCTATAAAGAAAAATTCAATATCTTTTATAATAACAGTACAATATTTGTTTAAAGTTGAAAAATATGTTTCTTTTTCAAAGTCATGTTTCTCAAAAACTGTGCGTATAGGAAAAAAATTAAAAACAGATTCGGAATCAGCGCAAAAAACTCTACACGAAGGACCCAACAGTAATTAGGGAACAAATTTGGTGTTGGACACTGTAATTTACGGCTGATAATAAGCGATATTTCTCGTTGGTCTGCCTTCCTTAGGTATTTCGTATTTGCACGAAATCATAGCGGCTATATCGGTATATTCGCAAGTACGTACATAATTTTGCAAGTTCTTGCAGAAAGGCTTGACTCGGGGAAGCAACTTCCGCATAATTTGCAGGCCCATCTGCTACCACCACCATGTAAATGCTGCCACCATATTACTTTGCTTTGAAAATAACCGTAAAGTTCCTCGCCGGCACGATCAAATAATTTAAAAATAATAGCCGACCACGAGCAACTTCTTTTCCCCTTCGAATATTAAGTTCTGAGTAGCTAATATTTTTTTCACGACGGCACAAAGATCGAGCGAAGTTGGTCATTTTCACAAACAAAGGCTATCTGCAAATTAACTTTCGCATTATTCCCTTTCCATTTTCCACATTAATACGTTATTACGGTGCTTGTTTTCTGCTCGGACAGAACGATTCCGTAAAATTGATTGCGTCAAACTTTTAAAAAGTACCTTCCATCTTACAACTATTTCCAAGCTGCGCGGGAATTAACCTAAAAGAGTTACTGTTTCATACTGTCTCGTAAATAAATAAATGTTTCAGCAGTCTCGTTCCACTCTTAATAAAAAGTAAGGTCGACCTTTAAAAGTTGAAGCTTCAACTTTTTACGTCCGAATTATATTTCGAAAAGATGCACTTTACGCAAGGATAGCCGATCACACATTATCGTTCACTTCGACCAACAAAAACAAAGTGAATGCGACCAACAGTTAGCGTGAATCGAACTGCTAGGCGGCAATTAGAGAACGCCAGGCCGAAAAGGGTCCGCTATTTCCTATATTCGCTCTGGGGAAAAAAGACGACGGCTGGAAAACCCAGAAACTTCAAAAGCCATTGAACTATCAGCTCCGCAGATCGTGGATCGCTTCGGTTTGAAAAAAAGAACGGGGTCATACTTTTTGCCAGCGGAGGGAGACCGGTCGACCGGCTAAACAGTTTTCAGGTAAAAGTTAGTTTCCGTGAAAGCGTGGACCGGTCTCGCTATTCCCACAGTTAGAATTCACTTTCGCGATCGTATCATGTCTAGCCGGAGCTTTTTGTCGACATCTGGTTTGCTTTTTCGATGACACGGGCATAACGGCGCCACGGGCGGCGATATAATTCGAACTTTTCCTGTCAGGGTGTGACACGTGCGCAATTTATTTCAGCGAGATCGAGCCACGGTGTCGCGGCCCTGACCACTCGGTTCCTGCAAAATAAAAGTTGCCGGAGCCAGCCACGCAATGAAACAGAGCACGCGGACACTGGCTCCGGGAAAACGTCCGGCATTATCGCGATAATGCAGCGTCGTCTTCCACCGGCAGCAGCACGCGGTGTATCCATTACTATTACCTTTTTTATTTTCATTGCCGTACGTGTGGCCGCCGCGGAATATCCACTTTCGAGCCTTGTGTACCCCCGTGTCTCGATCCGATGGACCATCGTAAATTCTTTCCTACCCCCGGAGACGTTAATAGCCGCTCCCGGACAGAAATCGAATGACCGATTTTCCAATCGCTCGCCGAAATTATTTCCCGATAATCGCATCGGCCAACGGAGCTGCGAAGAATTAACCCCATTCCCCTCTTTGACGATAGATCCTAGAATTACTGATGAGCGCGATGCGGATTGCTAATGTCTCTCAAGGGAATTCAAACTTTACCGCCCCTTGTGTCTTCAAGGATCTTTGAAGCACCAGGTTTCATTAAAACTAGAAATCACTGGACCGTTTATCAAATTTAATTTGCTGGATTCAATACTTCCACCTTGGTCAACGATGCAGTACATCAATATTATTCCAAGACTAGAAATTTTAAACGCAAGAGGGAAAGACTAATACAGGGTCTGTCTGGAAAGTAATGAAACTACATTTTTTTTTAAAAATCTATTAAACATATGGGTACAAACCTTCAAATTTCTTCAAAGTAGGATCCTTGGGCGTCGACACATTTTTTCCAGCGAGATTTCCATGCTCGTATGCTCCCTGGAAGGCGTTTTTTGGAACCTCTCGCAGTACCCTCGTCACAGCCTCTTTGACGCGTTCCACGCTTTCAAATTGGCATCCTTTTAGCACATTTTTAATTTTTGGAAACGAGAAGGAGTCGGTGGGAGACAAGTCAGGACTGTACGGGGGTTGAGGAAGTGTTGCGATCCAACTAAGAAGTACCGTTTACTGTTTTCCCCGTAATCTACGGAAAAGTTTTGGTTGGAAGTGCTCGACGAGGCTGCGACGAGGGTACTACGAGAGGTTCCAGATAACGCCTTCCAGGGAGCATACGAAGCATGGAAATCGCGCTAGAAAAAATGTGTCGACGCCCAAGGGTCCTACGTTGAAGAATTTTAAAGGTTTGTACTCACATGTTCAATAGATTTAAAAAAACATGTGGTCGCATTACTTTCCGGACAGACCCTGTACATCAATGTATTTATTGATGATATGTATCCCTATCATGAAAAGAAATTTAAGAATTAGTAACTATTATGATATTTGCCGTCTGGATTATAATATTATTAGTAGCTCGATCCCAATAAATACTGAACTTGGTCATGATCTTAAAATATGTAACCATTCAAACTCCATATTATTACATAATTGACTTTCAAACTGTGACTAATACGCAATTTTTACTGATGGCAGTAAAATTCCAGGCTCTAAGTCTGTTGGGTCTGGATGCATTTGTAAAGATTTAAATATATCGAACAAAAAAAGCATCCCATCTATTGCTTCTATATTCACGGCTGAATGCATTACTTTAATTGATGCTCTTGACATTGCTCTTTTGGACACAAACTATAATTATAAAATTCTTACCGAGTCTTTCTGTGCCCTGCTATGTCTACAAAACTCAAAGATAAATATAACGACTAACTTCTACATTTACGAAATTAAGGAAAAATACTTTGAGTTCAAGAAAACCACATCGAACAACAGCAGTATAGAATTTGTTTGGATTCCGTCCCATTCAGGCATTGTTGGAAATGATGAGGCTGACGTCTTAGATAAGTTGGCAACACTAGAGCAAGCTAATAAGCGTATTGTCATTCCCTTCTCTGATTTACGGGAATCTTCTAAACACAAATGTAGACAAAGTAGTAGCGATTTCACAATGCAGCAGGGTCAGTTTAAAGGCAAGAAATACTTTCAGTATTATATTAGAAACGGGGTTGCACCATGGTTCTGTGTCAGAGGTTTATCACGACAATTTATAGTAACATTAAATCGTTGTAGAGCAGATCATTATCATCTTGCAACATCTCTTTCACGACTACATATAATAAAAGGCCACGTTTAAAAAACGGACTAAGTATAAAATAATTTTTTCTAGCACCATACAGATTCCTAACCCCGTACAGATAGTCCTGAAAATTTGTGATTGTGAATTTTGAATAGCTATGGAAATACTTGTAAGATTTAAAACGAAAAACGTGGGGCGCAAGATAATACATAGTAAGGAGGTAGAGAGTAGCTGCCGCTGAGAAAACTCGCAAAACAGTTCATATCATTTGCAGTGCAATAAAATTGTTAGTGATTTAGGTGTTCATGCATCAATTATCTATTGCATGCGCACCACGTTTTTCGTTTTAAATCTTACAAGTATTTTCATAGTTATTTAAAATTCACAATCACAAATTTTCAGGACAATCTGTACGGGGTTAGGAATTTGTATGGGGCTAGAAAAAATTTTATACTTTTTAGTCCGTTTTTAAACGTGGCGTTTTTTAAAATTTTATTTTATACTTTTCAGTCCGTTTTAAAAACGTGGTATTTTTAAAAAATTTATTTTTATTTAAATAATTATTTTCTGCTTTTTAGCCTTACATGTGTGAAATTTTACAATCGATTTTGAGCATTTTGATGAGATTATAACAGAGACATGTAGTAAATTTCAGACGGTATTGCGACGCGTCATATCGAAAACGAACGCCGTGGTAAAATGTCAAAGATAAAGGTTCGACGGAGAATTTCGGTGTAACTGTTCTTTCGTTTGGTAAACAAACATTATACTATAATAATACGTAGTAACTTTGTAAACACCGCACGGAGCTCGAACGCACACTGACGCACACTGAGCTCCTTCGGTGCGAAGCGGGTCAGTGGAGCGGGGATGAGTCAGAGTGGGAACACGTAGTAGAGTGGGGACGCTGAATGCGAAGACGTACTGTGTCACGCGGCGGGGGAGTGCAAAGGTTCAAATTATTAATAATTTATATCTCCTGAACGCATAGGCTTTTTTAAAAAAATTTTTTTAAATATTGGACTGTCATCTAGTTCTGAGCTATGTTTAAAATTTCAAGTCTCTAGCTCATCGGGAAGTTAGTTTAAAAGCAATTGCAAAATTTGTACCGAACAAACAGACAGACAAGAAAGCGAGCTAATAAAAACGTGGTAAAATGATTCCAAATGTAACTGCGGCAATGAGGTTCAAGATCTTAACCATATGATTTGGCAATGTATCTTGTTGGAATCACAAAGAGTTGATCTCATGAAAAAGTTAAGGAAGCTCAATTCGTTCCCACCCTTAAATATCAAGTCTTAAATATTAATTAAATATCAAGGTTCCCACCCTTAAATATCACTTTATGAACCGAATATTCAGACATGTTTTCTTCTTTTCAGTTTTTTCGAGCAATATAATTTAAAGATTTAAAGTTATGTACTTAATGTGTTATATATGTTAATGTGTTCTGCTGTACCTACATTCTAATTTTTAACTATAAGATGTATACTACTGATGTATAGCTTTATAACCCCCTATGGGGAGAATGGGGAGTTCCAATTAAGCTCTCAATAAGAAAAAAAATTTGCCAGATTTGCTGTATCTATCTCAGAACACAAGATTGATAGAATTCAGAATATAAAGAATTAAACGTAATATCTGAGAGTTTTCGTCGGAAACGTAGATGTGAAATCGTTTGAAAAAATATAAGGTTTAAATTAGAATTGACCGTAAACGCGAGATGCGGAAAAAAAGGAGCAGGTGCGGCCGAAGGATTCGATTTAGAGCTAATGGAACGTACATGTCACAGGAGTTTCCTCGAAGGGAACCAGCACAAAAAATATCGGCAGTTACATTTGTGTACGCCTTTAGTTCGGTCTCGTTCTGTTCCACGGCATTTCCAATATTATTTTTCTTGCTTTTCCGAAAACAAAGGGGCAGTTTCGAAAATATAGGAAAACACCGCCGTCGATTCGGTACGAAAATAAACAGTAACGATTCATCTTACAAACTGCGATCCTCTCGAAAATTCCTTTTAGAAAAATACAAGAGGTCTCTCTTTTAAACATTTAAAGTTTTCAAGTCTGCAAGCACCGGTATTCATTTATTTGTAGAACTCGTGAAACGGTTTATTTTATCAATGGAAGGTTATCTAAATATGAAATACAATAAAAATCTTGTAAATCTAGCATTCGTTTTATAATTCACAATTTTAAACTTTCACGAATGTACACGTCGTAAATGCAGATGTTTTTTTTATTTTTCTCCACAATTTTTAGCGCACATGCGTCACGCACAGTTATTCGTTTATCCGCGCCATTGAAACGTCCTATGTATGTTCGAAAGTAAAACAAATGCAAATAAAAATTGCAATAAAATAGAGTGTTGTCTACGGCGTGTAAATTCGGCGGCGCACGCAATGAATAAAATTTCACAGTTGCTTTTACAAAAATAGCGTCGTAGCTTGCCCGCGTTCGAATACGCTCGAACCGACCGAACAGTCCGGAAATCATTGTCGGACATTAAGCTTTATCGTCCGTGCTGGCTCCACTCGAATGTATTCGCCAATTTGTCTTATGCCAATAAGCCTGCTGCAGGAAGGATAAATAAAACACGGCGAATTGAAAGTGAAAAATAAAGGAACGGTACATAACAGAGAGGAAAACAGATCTCGTTCAACTGGATAGCTCACAAAATCTGTAAACATTTATAACTAGGCAGCGAATCTTTGTGCAAAATTAACACTTTCTACCGAGATGGCAATAATCAGCTGTGAAATAGACATTTATTTTCTTTCTTAATATGTTTAATAAGTTAAAAATAATATAACAATGTTTTAAAATTCATCTAATGTTTTTACTGTTTCAAATTTCACCTACCCACTTTTGTCATAAATGGATAAAATCCGCTGTCTATTTATAACTTCGTTGTTGAATAATTTAAAAAATGTCAAACACAATTAGTTCGTATCATAATATTGCCTTTACTTTTCCAGCAACCGAGGAGAAATTCGATCTTGTACATAGAAAGAAAACCATAGACGATAAGGATGGAGTGGAGATAACGTGCATAGCAGAAGGACTATACCCAGAACCCACCCTGGATATATCCGTCGAGTAAGTACTTTCCCAAGCTTTCCAACCCCTCGAGCATATACTATACTAAACTATCCAATTTTCGAATATTTTCAAATCCTGGTAAACCTGGACCGTCATTCATTTGTTAACCAATATATGTGTAATATGTATTTTATGGGGTCCTTTCTTAAGCAAAAACACAAGGTTGATTCGTCTAAAAATATAGAGTTTTATTGTTAATAACATAATAAATAATTGTACATACATACTTCCCACGTGCTACACTAACCTAAAAATATAGAGAATCAACAATTAAATGTTTGTGCTTCCCTATATTCTCTCAACACAAGATCTCCTTTACAGAACCCTGCACTTGTAGATTCTGTACTTAAAGGGTTTATTAATTTGTTTCTCACAAATTATCAAGATATTAATTCTTTAATGAATCACTTGGACTGTCACTCTGTCTGTCTGAATCTCTGTTTACTTTTATCTTCTCAAATCCTGCCCTCTCTCGGGCATCTATGTACCTCACCGACCTATACACAAAGCTTACATATGCAACTCAACTACAACCGTATAACTAAGCGTTCTAAATTTTTTGGAAGAATGGAAAATTGTCTAAAACATTTTATATTCGATATATCTGCTAAATTCGAAAATTCAATTCAGATCACAGAATAGAAAATGTTAATTTTCCAGCCACGTACGTGTGCAATTTCGCAGATGTTACCAGATTCAAGTAATTATTATTTAACGTACCCACTCTGAAGCGTTACGTATGTTTTGTAGTCTCGCATTACGGTTTCGTATCGCGTAATATCTAGCAAATATCAATTGTGAGCGCCACTGCGAAAACACGGACAAAAGTCGTCCGATTTTAGCACCGGGAACTTCTCAGCGATAACAACGAATCCTGTGAAACTGTTCCGCAGAGCTGTTATCTGTAATAATAAAACCAGAAACACAAAGCGTGGACAGCGGCATAGAACAGATTAAACCGCAGTGAATAAATATTATTATTATTGTTTTACACAATTACCAGCACCTCTAAACCACGGGACGAACGTGCAAAATCGCGATACCGAAATTCGTTCGAAAAAGATGCCACCATAATTACGAAGAAAAGACCAATTTCACAAACAAATTCTACAGTTGTTGACAATTTTCCACGAAAGGAAAAGTCTGCAAAATTACGATACAGGACTCTGCTCGAAAGATAACACTGTCCAATACCAAATTTGTTCCCTAATTACTGTTGGGTCCTTCGTATAGAGTTTTTTGCGCTGATTCCGAATCTGTTTTTAATTTTCTTCCTATACGCACAGTTTTTGAGAAACATGACTTCGAAAAAAAACATATTTTTCAACTTTGAACAAATATTGTGATGTTATTATAAAAGATATTGAATTCATATTTACAGCAAAAGATTCCTTAGACTTTCCCGAATGCAGCGATATCAAATATTAATACATTATGAATGTTTCAACATGTTTAAACAATCATTAAAGATGGAGAGACACCACTTTTGCACCAATTTTTGAGGATATTTTTCAATTTATCTCAA
This sequence comes from Lasioglossum pauxillum, assembly GCA_933228785.1. Taxonomy (NCBI): domain Eukaryota; kingdom Metazoa; phylum Arthropoda; class Insecta; order Hymenoptera; family Halictidae; genus Lasioglossum; species Lasioglossum pauxillum. The sequence continues at coordinate 38,832,656 of OW121706.1, forward strand.
AACATAAGGGTCCAGCGGACAATCGAACTATACCACTCGATAGAGCAGACTTTTATCTTGAGAAGCCACCCTGTCAAGTTTGGATCGTCGACGTTTTTTTCGAACCAGAAAGCAAAATATCTTGAAATAAATATTTTGAATGACGAGATGCGGCGTGGCGAACGGCCGTACTAATGGCGAGCCAGCCCCATTGGTGGCAACTCATGTCGGGAGAAGATATTTTACTTTTTGGTTCGAAACAACGTCATATTGCAAACTTTAAAGGGTGGTTTCTCAAGGTAAATGTCTGCTTTACCGCGTGGTATAGTTCGATTTTCCGCTGGACCCTTATTTTTTGAGATAAATTGAAAAATATCCTCAAAAATTGGTGCAAAAGTGGTGTCTCTCCGCATTTAGTGATCATTTAAACATGTTTAAACAATCATAATGTATTAATATTGGATATCGCTGTATTCGGGAAAGTCTACAGAATTTTTTGCTATAAAGAAAAATTCAATATCTTTTATAATAACACTACAATATTTGTTTAAAGTTGAAAAATATGTTTCTTTTTCAAAGTCATGTTTCTCAGAAACTGTGCGTATAGGGAAAAAATTAAAAACAGATTCGGAATGAGCACAAAAAACTCTATAAGAAGGACCCAATAGTAAATAGGGAACATAAAAAAAGTTGAAATTTGTTGGACAGTGTAATTTACTAAGCTTCCGTATGGCAATTTTGCATAAAAGAATAAGTCGAAGATGGGGAACAAAATTGTTGCAACGCCTTGTTACCAAGAAAATCGACTTGGAAAATGGATTCCATATGAACCCGTATCCCTGCAGTTTACAGGAAATGAAAAATTCAATTCAGGAAGGGGACGAGCTAGAAAATTTCATCCCGGTTTTTCGACTTATTTTTCGCGAGGACTGGTGTTCGGACCGCTTTGCAAAACACTTTGTACAGGGGATGGTGAAAACGTCCACGGTTAGAGTGGATCCGAGCATTGTCATCCGCACGATTACTCGAACGGTCGGCGTCGCGAGGGTTAAAGGAGAAAATCGCATGTGCTGTTTCGGGCGGAACAGCCTGTATCGCATGATGTTTCCTCTTTAACGCGGCCGTGATAATTTTGCAAACGTCGCTTCCATTGCAGGGGTGTTCCGGAAAAGCAAACAGCGAAGCCCACCGTTACGCTGCGTAACGATGGACTGTACGATATCTTATCACGAACGGCCTTACTGGACGAAGATTTACCGGAAGCAGCGATTGTCAAATGCTTGCTCGGTATACCGAAGGCGAACTACAGCGTTTCCCACAATACCATCTACTATCCCGGTTAGTATAACGTTATTTTAATCTATCCTATCTATCTTTCTCTCTATCTCTTGTAAGCCCCTATCTTTCTCTCCGGGTAGAGCCGGAAGTGTTCTGCGTTCAATATTCAACGCGATCAAACGGGGCACACGAAAAATGGCTCGCCGCTCATTAAAACAAAATCTGGCGAGCTCTGTGCCGATCAACATTAGCTTCATTCTTACGAGCAAGGTGTGCCCAGTGTCTTTCACTGATTTCATCGAACAATTTTATAGGAGTCCTTCGAGGCCTCTCCTTCGTTGCGGTAACACCTTTTTTAATATTCTAAAGGGTTGATTCAACTTTTTAACCTCTATCCGTCCCTCATTTCACGGACTGAAACTGTCCCTTGGCTTCAAATTGACATAATGGCAAAAGATCGATGAACTAACAATTTAAACAGTTATTTTTCGATGTTTTTTTTATCAAATTGATGAATTAAGGGGGTAGTCTGGCTTCCAGGATTGCAAGGGTGCGAGATGCACCTTCTGATTTCTCTATACTGCAAAGATGGGGGTCTTCAGTAGTGAAAAGCGCTAGATAAAAGATCAATCTAGGCCGCAGTAGCCCACAAAAGTTCTATTGTTACGTTTACGAGGCGTAATTTGCATTATTCGGAAGCATAAAGCTGCGCATGTATTCAGCTATTTTCCTAAAGCAGTTTCTGTTGGAAATTTCGTGACTTTACAGTGGGTGTACAAAGTATTCGTACACCTTTGAAAAACTAATAACTTTTTTATAATTGTACCAAACGACCTGATTTTTTATAATCAATTAGAAGCATTAGTTCACAAACTGATATGCAAAAAAGATTTTCCAAAAATTACAATTTACACGGTTCCAGGTAAAAATAAAAAAGGCATTTTTTAAACTTTTCTATTTGGGCCCTTAATGAAAATTTAAAACATGTTTTCTAGATCCATGTTCTTTATACACATGTTGGAAATTTCATCGAAATCGATTGACGCAGGAAAATACCACAGGCGTCGAAACATGTACGATTTTGAGGATTTTAAAAAGTCGTGGAAAACTACGATTTTCACCATTTTTAACCGCTTGTAGCTCGTGTGTATGTTAATCGATTTCAATGAAATTTCCAACATGTGTACGACTAACATAGATCTACAAAACATACATTTTAAATTTTCATTGAGGACCCAAATAAAAAAGTTTTAAAAAATGCCTTTTTTATTTTCGCATTTAACCTTGTAAATTATAATTTTTGGAAAATCTTTTTTGTATATCATTTCGTAAACCAATGCTTCTAATTGATTATAAAAAATAAGGTTGTTGGGTACAATTATAAAAATGTTATTAGTTTTTAAAAAGTTTATGCACAAGTGATTTCGGCGCTACAGGTTCGATCAAAGATACAGAAATTAGCAATTTTGCAGAATTATATAATAATCTAACTAATTCTATAATAATCTAACTAATGACTTCCAGTTTTATAAATATGGTTAAACACATTAACATTTTTATGTTAAATTTCACACATAAAATGATTGCTAATTTTTTCTACCAATTTTCGGTAATACATTGGTTGGAAGTTTGTTGATGAATATTTAAAATTTGAATTTCGCGCCAAAGATTGATTTGGTGTCTCTTGATCCTTGACATCGGATTGGCTAGTTAGATCTACGATTTTCTCTGTTTTCCGCCTTGACTTTGTCGCAACGGTTACAGTCTAATACAGTTTAAACCTTCTTACTGACAAGTACCATTTCTTTTACGCTCTTCATTCTGTGTTTTTTTCACAATTAGCAAGTATGTATATTACCTCTTGTCTAAACCATAAAATTTCCTGTGTTAATGAATAACAGTGTCTATTAAATTCCACAGACGCGGACTTTTCTTGATGATGGTTCAAAACCGAACCGAAACGTTGAAATTATAATTCTGCAAAATTGCTAATTTCTGTATCTTTGATCGAACCTGTAGCGCCGAAATCACTTGTGCGTAAACAACAATTTACGATCGTTAAAACTCAAAATTATTTTTAAAAAGTGTACGAATACTTTGTACACCCACTGTATCTGCAAACAGATCTACAAACAAGCCTCTAGCTCATCAGGAAGTTAGTTTAAAATCAATTGCAAAATTCGTATCGAACAAACAGGCAAACAAACAAGAAAGCAGCTAATAAAACCGTGGTAAATAACAGAACATTTCGGTGAAACTGTGTCAAACTGACGCGAGGGACGGATCAGAAAATAAAATACGTATGCTTATTTTTGAATTGCCTACAACACATTTAAAAACGAAACAAATCGGTAAGAGATATTTTGTACACCTACCTCGTCTCAGCAATTTATATTTCTAACATAACACGAAAGTTTGCTGATCGACAACGTTCGCGAGGAGAAAGCGACGTCGCAGGGGCAGTTAAGCCATTAACAAACGAGAAACAAGACCCAGAGGAGTTGCTGGGGGAGAATGCTAACAGTACATGTCGATAACAACACCGGTTTCAGCCGTCGATTATTTTCTAAAAAAATCTGCCGCAGAATGGGCAAAAAGTAGAAGGAAAACAGCGAAGAAGTAACAATCAGTAACGCAGAGGGGTAACGTCGTTTTGTATACGAGAATGCGACGGTTTTCAATGTCAATAACACCGGCACACCATCTTTTAATCTCGAGAGTGCTTAAAATATCATTGTTGCCGACTGGCTATTGGATTGCTTTCCCGTTCCGTGTGTGATCTTCTCTTCTATGTGTACAGGTATTCCAGTGCGTATAAACAACGCATGTCAATAACAAATTAAATGTCATCGACTGTTAGTAAATTCCGATTGTGATGCGTGTGCACAGGAGGTTTGTGTGTTGCGTGTTTGAGCGGTGTGTGTCTCTCTCTCTCTCTCTCTCTCTCTCTCTCTCTTTTACGTGTATCTGTTTCACGCAGGACACGGGTCGCCATCGTCGAGTCCGAAACGATATCTTCCTTTGGCTCGCTAAATAAAATACTCTCTTCCCGGTGTGTTTGTGTGCATCGTGCCGATCCCGGGCACGCCAATGCACCAGGCTCTGTGGCGATATACGTATTTTTTCTATTCTTTTTTGTTGTTGCGCGCGCGCGCGGGTCTATCTTTCATGGGACGCGGAGATACGCGCGCGGAAAACGTCGCGCTCTTCCGCGTTTCCGCTTCCGTGAGGGAAATATTGCAACGCGATGAAACGGACTTCCGCCCCGGGAATATTTGCTTTCGGTCGAATGGAAGCTTTTCAGGACATTTAATAAAAGTAAAACGAGAAACAGAACGAACAAAAATCGCCGCCGCCTTTCGCAGCCGCCTGCTGACCTCTAACGTTTCGCGCCCGGCGAGAAAAAAAGACGGGAGAAAATTATACGCTACGCGGAACATAACGCGGAATTTGATCGAATCTATCGGACCGGAAACCCCTCCGGTCGCTACATAAATATTGATTCCGGTGAACATCGTGATATCCGAACTGTCGCATTAGGCTCGACGTTTCTCCCGCTGGAAGCTCTTCCGGTTCAACCTGCCGTCAATCGCGGGCATTTGCGAGCGTAACGAGTGTAACGAGTGTAACGAGCTCCGCGGATGTTTTCGAGTAAGTTCGGACGTTGAAACTGTGACGATTTGTTCGTTACTTCGTATTGAGAAATGTATGTGGTTTTTCATATTCGTTTTTGACCGTGGAGAAACATTTTTATGACAGAAGAAGGAAATAGTTCGGACACGAAAAGCTGGCTGGTAATAGCGTGACCACTAGGGATGATCACGGTCGTTCCCAATCATGATGATTTTTCACAGTGATGCTGAAGAATTCATTTTTTTCTTTACGGAAAAGAAAATTGAATCTTTTTTTATTTTTTTAATTAAATGGAGTAAGTTTACGTTGAATACAGAAAACGTAACACAATTAATGTATTTAAACATAGAACTAATTCAATCGAGATGAAGAATTAGGATGACAGCGAGAAAATTCACTCTGGATTAAAGAGGTAAATTCGTTTCCAGGATTGCAAGGGTGCGAGATTCGCGTTCTTATTTCTCGATAATCAAAAATGGGGTTTTTCAGTAGTCAAAAGATCATAAAAGTCGATCTAGGGCGCTATCGTCCTCAAAAGTTCTATTTTTTCGTTTACGAGGCGAAGTTTGCATTATTCGGCTGCATGTAGCTATGAAAATAGCTGTTGTATGCCTCCGAATAATGCAAATTACGCTGCCGAATAATGCAAACTTCGCCTCGTAAACGAAAAAATAGGACTTTTGAGGGCGATAGCGCCCTAGATCGATCTTTTATCTAGCGTTTTCGTCTACTGAAAAACCCCATTTTTGTATTATTGAGAAGTGAGAACGCGAATCCCGCACCCTTGCAAGCCTAGAAAAAGGAGTCCACTCCATTAAAAAATCACGATCACTTCGTGAATGAAGTTCAAATCACGGCTGTGATCGTGATTCTGCGATCACTGTGATAAACCAAGGATTGTGAATTGACAATTTTAAATAGCTATGAAAATGCTTGTAAGATTTAAAACGAAAAACGTGGGGCGCAAGATAATACATAGTAGGGAGTGTAGAGAGTAGCTGCGCTGAGGAAACTCGCAAAACAGTTCATATCATTTGCAGTGCAATAAAATTGTTAGTGATTTAGGTGTTCATGCATCAATTATCTATTGCAGGCGCCCCACGTTTTTCGTTTTAAATCCTACAAGTATTTTCATAGCTATTCAAAATTCACAATCACAAATTTTCAGGACTATCTGTACGGGGTTAGGAATCTGTATGGGGCTAGAAAAAATTATTTTATACTTTTTAGTCCGTTTTTAAGCGTGACGTTTTTTAAAATTTTATTTTATACTTTTTAGTCCGTTTTAAAAACGTGGTATTTTTAAAAAATTTATTTTTATTTAAATAATTATTTTCTGCTTTTTAGCCTTGTATGTGTGAAATTTTACAATCGATTTTGAGCATTTTGATGAGATTATAACAGAGACATGTAGTAAATTTCAGACGGTATTGCGACGCGTCATATCGAAAACGAACACTGTGGTAAAATGTCAAAGATAAAGGTTCGACGGAGAATTTCGGTGTAACTGTTCTTTCGCTTGGTAAACAAACATTATGCTATAATAATACGTAGTAATTTTGTAAACACCGCACGGAGCTCGAACGCACACTGACGCACACTGAGCTCCTTCGGTGCGAAGCGGGTCAGTGGAGTGGGGATGAGTCAGAGTGGGAACACGTAGTAGAGTGGGGACGCTGAACACGAAGACGTACTGCGTCACGCGGCGGGGAAGTGCAAAGGTTCAAATTATTAATAATTTATATCTCCTGAACGCATAGGCTTTTTGAAAAAATTTTTTAAATATTGCATTGTCATCCAGTTCTGAGCTATGTTTAAAATTTCAAGTCTCTAGCTCATCGGGAAGTTAGTTTAAAATCAATGCAAAATTTGTACCGAACAAACAGACAGACAAGAAAGCGAGCTAATAAAAACGTGGTAAAAACTACCTCATTCCGTTTACAAAATGGTGGCCTTCATATCTCTAAAAAAAATTACATAAACCAAAAATTTTTTTGGTATCGTATGAGCCCCATTTTACCATTCAACGTTGTCCTTCAGACATTTGACCTATCTTTAAAAACAACAAAGATATTCAAGGTGGTCAAGTTATGTGAAATACCCGGCATATACCACTTAATCTGTAACAGATCCCAAAGAACAACTTAGATTCTCGTTAGAAACGAACGATGCACAGTCGAAGGCACGATTTCCATTTCTCGGTCGAAACCGCAGAACAAAAGTCCGAGCTGCTTCATGGGGAGTGATTCTGGTGTCGCGTCGCGTCGGCAACGTCGGCAATCCCCGGGATCATCTGAATCCAGATCACAGCGTTTCGGTTTATTATACGTGTTCCATTATCCTGACGGCGCCGTTTCATCCTCCGTAAGATGACATTCCAGCGGCCGGGAGTTTGGTTCAAAGGGCAAAGTCCCTAAGAGGCCGTCCGCGTTCACGCCGAAGGGTCAAGTAGTGGGCGTCGACAGGACCTAGCGTGTGCATCGCGTTTACTCACAGACGGCCGAGTATTTCGCGGTGAAACTTGTAGCAGCCACGTCCTTCCTCTTGCCTCGTTATCATCTTGGTCAAAGAAGGGTTTTCACCTCATCCGGTTGCAGCGGCCTGCGGTGGTCCACGCTCGAAGGAAAAGGACTAAATTACATGGGGATGGGGTGGGGGGAGGGTTAAATTGCTTGTACTTCCAGCCAGCACGCCCCGTCTATTATCATCCAATTTTCTCCTCTTTGCGAACTGAATCTTTCTCGTTTCGTAGGATTCGGATGAACAAAAAAATAAAGCCGCGTAGACGTAAGTAGGATAGAGAGACTGTGTACTCGACCAGATGGGAACTCAACCGACGAGAGAGAGAACCGTCTTGACGGTTACAGAGAAAGGATCCTTCGTTAGCCAGCCGACCCACGTGTTTACCAATTTGCACCCGTCTGTTCGACACTCGAGCACGTGACGAGCATCGCGATCCGTTTCGGTGACTTTCGAGGGCCGGGGTTATTACTGATACGTTCTCCACTGAAGGAGAACGGCCGAGTGGAACAGGTGTAAGCAAACGCCCACTGACGAACCAATCCCCTCTCGGTTCTCTGCCAATTACTCTTTGTGCGAATAACTGGCCCCAGAAACACTGACCTGAAAACTCGCCCCTTCGAGTCCCTTGATTTTCGAATTCTTTCGCGTGCCATTCTTTGTCTTTATTCGTATCGGAAAGGGGACAGTGTTTATTCAAATCTTTCGAATCTCTTATTGGATGTACCACGATCAAGAAATTTATTTTCCAAATCGTCGAAGTTCGGAACTTGGTTTGTCGCAGTTCTCAGCGAGAGCAACTCCCTAAGACTTCGTTCCCTCACGCGATTACCTCTCTCCCTCTCTCAGTTGTCACAGAACTAGTGTAATAAAATTAAGGGACTCCTGAAGTTCTCGCTGCATTATGTAGCATAATATAGCGGTAATTTAATGTAGCGACGAACCACCGGAGATTAATTATCTCGCTCCAGAGAATTTCCGTAAAAAAATATTCATCTTCCGATTTAAAATTGGTTGGTCGTTTTCGAAACGTCGTCCTACAGATAAAAATCGTAAAGTAACGTATTTTATACATATAATATTTTCACATTAAACGGCTCACGCGTAAACAAACTCCTGATGCTTTGCGTTTTATTTGTTCGTTCCACTTTTGTGTTCTCGTATTAACAAACGTGCGATACGCGATACGAATAATTGCAATTAATAATATTTGAAGGCATGCGAACGTCGAATGTTCTCTGAAATTTCCCGGTTTATTAGTTCCCTTGTTATGTTTGTTACTAATAATCCGAGTGTTAAGGATGTACTGGAGGTACAATGGGAGACAAAAATACAAGAAATTCGAAATCCATCAATACATGGCAATGAAAGCCATTCATGAGTATATTTTGCATTAAACTTTTACGAATACTGTACCCTCTGTAGCTATATTCAGTGGTCTACACTTGTCACGTTTCCATGCTAGTGAGAGACAACAAGATAAATTTGACGTTTTGTAACAGTTTATAATTTTTTTGCTCTGTAACTGTTTAGTGAATCCTAATAAATTTTGAACATAATTAATTACCTAATTTTTACTACATATAAAAAAAGACTGGAGTTTCTAGTTGCGTTTTTTCAAGGTTTAAATAGGGTTTGAAGTGGAATTTTATGAATTCTCCATAAGAAGACGTGTTAAAATGTGCAAATTTTAAGTTGTTATAATTCTTAAACGGTGCAGTGAATCGAACCCAAACTTTGGTAATTGCATCAATTTAGTAAGAATTATATCTTGTCAAATTTTCAAAAATTTTGTTGCGTTTTTATATACCTCCAGAACATCCTTAAGTCAATTGTCTATTTCCAAATAGCAATGATCTCTGTAGTAGCACTAATAATTTAGAAGAATTATAGAGAGACACTTTCATTAAGCAGCACTTCCGGTTTTCCATTTACATACTTTTCCAATTCTCGAGCATAATGTTCATTCTTGTTTACTGTGAAACCAACAGGTGATTTATTACAATAAACAGTGGTCCTCATAAATCTCTCCTTTATTTTTGATGACATAAATATTTTTAATGCAAGGTGAATGCTTTGAATATGTTTTTTTTCTCAGGGTCATTTTTTCCAGAGTTTTCAAGGTCATCGACACTTTTTTCTTGTAAATGTAGAGTAAGGAGCATAACTGATTCCACACACTTTAAATCAGAACAACCATTTTTTATGAATGGACCAAACGACTTGAAATTCTCTGTAAGGCTAGAAGAATTAGTTTAGTAAATGATTTGTAAAAAATATGTTGAAAAAATACATTTGGACGGTATTGTGAAAAACGAGAAATTATTATCGATCGTACATTTTTAATAAATTTGGGGTTATGTTCGCGGCGCACGGTTGCGATCAAATTATACACTAAATAGCTATTTTGTAGCCATTTTTCAAACGTTCGATTCGGATTTGAATCATTACGTCCTGAGACACGTTTGCTATAGATTGTTTTCTATAAGAGAAAAAGAAGAAAGAACACACCACCATCTTTTTTCTTTTTCTCTTATAGAAAACAATCTATAGCAAACGTGTCTCAGGACGTAATGATTCAAATCCGAATCGAACGTTTGAAAAATGGCTACAAAATTGCTATTTAGTGTATAATTTGATCGAAACCGTGTGCCGCGAACATAACCCCAAATTTATTGGGAAAAACAATAGTAGCAATTGATTTTCGCAACTTTTTTAGCTGGCCCAATAACAAAAAATTAAAAAATGTTTTTTGTCAACTGGTATAAATTATATACTCTCTGAAAATTTCATTGAAATTGGTTAATTGGTTTACGAATTGTAAACGATCAAATGTGGTAAAAATTGCAATTTCTCAATATTTTCGGCCTTTTTACCACTTTTGATCGTTTATAATTCGTAAACCAATTTCAATGAAATTTTCAGAGCGTATATAATTTATACCAGTGGACAAAACACATTTTTTAAAATTTCGTTATTGGGCCAGGAAAAAAAGTTGTAAAAGTCAATTTTTAGTATTGCTTTTCACAATTCCTACCAAATGCATTTTTTCAGCTCATTTATTAGACGTCATTTACTAAACTAATTCTTCTAGCCTTACAGAGAAATTGAAGTCGTTTGGTCCATTCATATGAAAGTTATTCTGATTTAAAGTGTGTGGAATCACTTATGCTCTTTACTGTATGTGATTTTTCCTTGCATATTCTAGTTGACCTTAAAACGCATTCAGAGATATTAATAACATGACCAAAAATAAAGAAGATATTTCGGTGGCTACCACCCTGTTCAATATTCGATTATTAAATAAAATTTCAAGTGCTGCCTATGGGATCTATTACAGTCAATAATGAAATGAATATTGTTAATATTACCTTCGTAACAACTTACTAAAAGATCAATAACAATTTCTCCAATCTGTCTACTTCTAATTTTCCAACATCCCTCTGAACTAACCGTAGAACAACGTGAACGATAAATCGAGGAACACTAATAACAATGCAAAAACAATTTCGAGTGATGAAACACGTTGGGTCTGTAGCGTAGCTGTTCGTGTTTAACCATTAACAAGAGCGTCGATATTGTTTGACCAGGCCGGAGCGAATGAATGAACTGAATTGTTTAACACTGTTAACCAGTCCGTAGAAACATCTATGCTTACTACTTGATGGACGCGATATGTGGTGTTTGTTGTGCAGGACCGCCTACTACCACTTCAACTGCTACATCGAAGCTGCTGCACATAATGGGGAACCAAGCGCTAGACAACTCAGAGCCTGGCAATGGTGGTGGTAAGGCTTGTAAATTTCTCCTCGTCTATTCACGGCATCACCACCATAAGCCACCATCGTTCATGAGATTTGGAAACTTTGACAAGATCGATAGTGTTGTCTTTCTTGCGTGCGAGAATTCCAATTCCCAAGCATTCCACGCTCGAATTTGCTCGTAACGCCTGAAAATCGCTTTAGTACCCTGGGGCCATCGTTTCTTAGCAAAGAATCCGAAGGACGCGCTGACAAAGAGCACACCACGAACGATACGTTTTTCTGTCTTCTACTCCCTCCCCTTGTTCGAGCTGAACGACTTCGCTGAGGGAAATTCACGTGTATTCGCTGAAAGGATTATACTTTCCTGAGCAAGACGGCCACCGGCCGGGGGATGTTCGGGGCAACCGGGAAACGGGATGAATGGCGCATCCTGCCCGGAGTCACTGTGCCTCGATGTTAGATTCGTTTTGCGGCGACGGTTTTATTGGAAAATGTTTTAGAATATTTGAACAATGCCGACTCGACGAAACTTCGCCCGATAAAAGAGCGCCGGGAGCGATCAGAATTTCTGTAAGATTACGCCCGACAATAGATCAGCGCTCCTGCTCGTCGTACTCTCTTTTAAAAGATCAGTTTCCGTCTCATCTGTCTGCCATTTGTCATTTGTATAGATCGGATTAATTACCAGCAGATCCAAAAAACCATTCGGCCATTGAAGTTCCCCTTCTCGAAAAATTGTCGATACTTACATCGTGATCATTCCATTAAAAAAAGATACGGTTAAACTGTACCTTGGGTGATCAGAAATTTCTGCCTTTCTCCAGAAATGCAAGTTGCAATCCTAGGAGATCAGTGGTTCAAAAGTTATGAGTGTTTAAAGTTGAGCGACGCTCACTACATACCTGTCAAGAACACTGCAAATCGCTCAACTTTAAATACTCATAACTTTTGAACCACTGATCTCCTATGATGGAAACTTGGATTTTTGGCATTTCGGAGAAAAGTAAAAATTTCTGGTTACCCAAGTTACAGTGCTGTCTAAAAGATCAGTTTCCGTCTCATCTGTCTGCCATTTGTCATATGTATAGATCGGATTAATTACCAGCAGATCCAAAAAACCATTCGGCCATTGAAGTTCCCCTTCTCGAAAAATTGTCGATACTTAAATCGTGATCATTCCATTAAAAAAAGATACGGTTAAACTGTACCTTGGGTGATCAGACATTTCTGCCTTTCTCCAGAAATGCAAGTTGCAATCCTAGGAGATGAGTGGTTCAAAAGTTATGAGTGTTTAAAGTTGAGCGACGTTCACTACATACCTGTCAACAACACTGCAAATCGCTCAACTTTAAATACTCATAACTTTTGAACCACTGATCTCCTATGATGGAAACTTGGATTTTTGGCATTTCGGAGAAAGGTAAAAATTTCTGGTTACCCATGTTACAGTGCTGTTTAAAAGATCAGTTTCCGTCTCATCTGTCTGCCATTTGTCATATGTATAGATCGGATTAATTACCAGCAGATCCAAAAAACCATTCGGCCATTGAAGTTCCCCTTCTCGAAAAATTGTCGATACTTAAATAGTGATCATTCCATTAAAAAAAGATACGGTTAAACTGTACCTTGGGTGATCAGAAATTTCTGCCTTTCTCCAGAAATGCAAGTTGCAATCCTAGGAGATGAGTGGTTCAAAAGTTATGAGTGTTCAAAGTTGAGCGACGTTCACTACATACCTGTCAAGAACACTGCAAATCGCTCAACTTTAAACACTCATAACTTTTGAACCACTGATCTCCTATGATGGAAACTTGGATTTTTGGCATTTCGGAGAAAAGTAAAAATTTCTGGTTACCCAAGTTACAGTGCTGTCTAAAAGATCAGTTTCCGTCTCATCTGTCTGCCATTTGTCATATGTATAGATCGGATTAATTACCAGCAGATCCAAAAAACCATTCGGCCATTGAAGTTCCCCTTCTCGAAAAATTGTCGATACTTAAATAGTGATCATTCCATTAAAAAAAGATACGGTTAAACTGTACCTTGGGTGATCAGAAATTTCTGCCTTTCTCCAGAAATGCAAGTTGCAATCCTAGGAGATGAGTGGTTCAAAAGTTATGAGTGTTCAAAGTTGAGCGACGTTCACTACATACCTGTCAAGAACACTGCAAATCGCTCAACTTTAAACACTCATAACTTTTGAACCACTGATCTCCTATGATGGAAACTTGGATTTTTGGCATTTCGGAGAAAGGTAAAAATTTCTGGTAAACCATGTTACAGTGCTGTTTAAAAGATCAGTTTCCGTCTCATCTGTCTGCCATTTGTCATTTGTATAGATCGGATTAATTACCAGCAGATCCAAAAAACCATTCGGCCATTGAAGTTCCCCTTCTCGAAAAATTGTCGATACTTACATCGTGATCATTCCATTAAAAAAAGATACGGTTAAACTGTACCTTGGGTGATCAGAAATTTCTGCCTTTCTCCAGAAATGCAAGTTGCAATCCTAGGAGATGAGTGGTTCAAAAGTTATGAGTGTTTAAAGTTGAGCGACGCTCACTACATACCTGTCAACAACACTGCAAATCGCTCAAGTTTAAACACTCATAACTTTTGAACCACTGATCTCCTATGATGGAAACTTGGATTTTTGGCATTTCGGAGAAAGGTAAAAATTTCTGGTTACCCAAGTTACAGTGTTGATGCAATATTTATGACTGAATTTTCCAAAATGGCTAGGGAATACATGCGTATACATGTGAATTTCATATCAGCGTAAAAGGTCGTTCGCTTCTAACCGCATTTCGAGCTTACCTTGGCATCGTGTTTTTTTGCACTTTATTGCACTTTGACACCTGTTCTGAGGCACCAACGCTGCTCTAATGACGCTCTGATAATGTTAGAATAGTCATAGGTGCAATCAACAATACTTTTCTAGGTTTCACTGCTTGCATTTAATCTTCGATTTTATCTCCGTTCTGTATCCTTAATTACACGTGAATCGAGCAAGGTAAAGGGACAAATATAATTATGAAACATTCACGTACGTTCTTATCTAGAAACAACTTTATATGCATTTTAAACGTGGAAGAGTGTATAAGGTAAATATTAACTTATAGACAATAGTGAAGAGGGTGGATAAATCTTGAAATATTGAAAAACCAGACGTTGTAAAAGAATTTTCGGCATTTTTGGGAGTAAGAGGTGGAACACAGTCTAATAATTTTGTTTAATGAACATCGATAACGTGCCCGACACGCTTATTTCGCTATTAACACTCTCGTTTTGTATTGACAATTAAAACAGTTATGTGCTAATTATGTCAGTTACGCCGGCGAATTAATTTGCAGACCGTGTGACACATAACGCGGTACAATTCTAAACTTAGTAAATAAATAAACGAGAGCTGGTTCCCTCGGCAGGACTCGTAATTAAACTACGTTTCTTCATAAATATTCTACCAGGATTAATGTTTGTAGGAATCTACACGCGGCGAATGAGCTCCGTAGGAACACTAACGGCTCTCGCAGAAATGAGATACAAACAATCATTGAATAAACGTGCCGGGAATTCGCCTTAGTACCCGAGAACAACCTCCTCATTGATTAAACGATTTCGTTTAGACCGTCGAAAAATCTCGACAATTATTTACCTGTAATTAGCAGTGTTTATCGATCAGCTAACAAGATAATACGAAATGATAAACTTATCGGATTATATCTGAATTTATAATATCAAGTGTGGTAGTATTAGAGAGCGGAGAGGTTTATGCAAATTTCTGTTTGTGTAATCTGTGTCACAAAGATTAGTTAACCTCCGCATTCTGCAGACGCATACAATTCAACAGTTTAATTGCTAAAGAAGGATGCGAAGATATTTATCGACTTTCCGAGATACGAAAGATTCTGATTTGTTGTGTTTTCTTATTAAACGATCGTTTCTTCCGATTTTCCACGAATTTTATAGCGTCTGCAACGACCAAGCGAACTCGGTCCTAACGAAGTACTTTAAAAACGGGATATTCGAGTTCCATGGCCGATATTATAAACGAATCACCTGAAATCCACTTGGCCAATCGATTTTTCATGATGCAATATTGCCTATGTTGCATTCCTCATTTCCTCGGCAGAAGTCTTATTTCCTTTCACGCTGCTCCGGCAAAAAGAAGTCAGCGATTTTTCGTGTAATCACTAACTTCTTCCTTCGTTCCTTGAACTCTGTCGACCCACTATTTTCCTGTAGAATATATCGAAAAGGAGATTGACGCAACTGTACACTAAACATTTCTGCTAATAAGTTTTCTTCACTTTATCACACAAGATCTAGTTCATGGATCTAAACAACTGATCCTGAATCTCGTATTTTCCAACTAAAATCTTATAATTCGGGAATCGAAAATGAATAAATTCTGGCGTTAATCGTTGGACATCGGAGACCTGTTAATTACGAAAAGCTGAAGAAGTAACTGTTCTGAAAATAACTGTTTCAAACTGTTACATATGGTAAATAAGAAATTATTCTCGATCGTACATTCTTAAATAAATTTGGGGTTATGTTCGCGGCGCATTGGCGATAAAACTACAAAAAGTTCGAGAAGGCCTAGTTTCGACATCGTCCACAAGATGGACAAATCGTTGAACGACTTTCTTGCAAGTTACTAAAATTTCCGACACTTGTGTCTAAGGCAGGACCCGCTAGATAGCCTTACTGATGAGTCCTCTAGCGGGTCTAGGACGGAAACACACCACCATCTTTCTTGTTATTCTCTTATAGAAAACATTCTATAGCAAACGTGTCTCAGGACGTAATGATTCAAATCCGAATCGAACGTTTGATAAATGTCTACAAAATTGCTATTTAGTGTATAATTGATCAAACCGGTGCGCCGCGAACATAACCCCAAATTTATATGTTACATATCGGTTCTGATTGTTACGAGAATATCGGTGACGGTTACAAAATGCTCGAGTATAAAATTTGACAGGATTTTTATTTATCCCAGACCTGCTGAGGTTAATAAGGTGAAGTGCCCTAAGTCTGGACACTCCAAAAGTGATACCTAAATCTGGACAATTGAATTTTCATAGTAAAATCAGTAATGAAGAGATTAAATAATTATATTATATATTCTGAGGCCTTAGCTACAAGTAGGTGTGAATATTATTTCATTGAGACATTAATTGAAATTTAAAAATGAATTCAAAGTTCATCTGAAAACAGTATACAAAATAGTCTATTTACATGCGAATCATGTGCACTTATAGTTCGAACTTTTGTTAGAAAAAAAGATATAATTTAAGCCCTCAGACAAAAAATAATAATCACGCAAAATAATATTGATATTTTAAAATAAATTGGCAATCAAACTTAACGTAAATAATAATTATTAATCCAAATATTAGATGTCCAAGATTAGGACTGTTTTCAAATATAAGTACTCCATACTGGGACGCGATGACAGTAGCTGTCCCACTCTAAGCTTATACGCAATGTGCTTACGCCTGAAGCCGGACACGTGTTTGCGAATAAAACCAACGCATTGTTTGCAAATTATTTAACTACATGTACGTATAATTAGTTTTCTATTAGCTTGAATAACGTATGTAGAAAATGTATTCCGGTTGTGACGTTAATAATACTTTATGTTTACATCTTAAATCTATCAGTATTACTACCTAACCTTAAAAGTTGTATTATGACAAGTTTTATTAAAACAGTAAATGAAAATAAATATATATTTGGTTAAATAATACAATACTATAATCTATGATAAGAATACTACATATTACGCAAAGCAGCTTTTATTCGTCATGCGCAACAGCGCCACCAACCAACGTTTTAGGTTATGTTCGCTCGATTAACTCGTAAATTGAATTTGTCCCGATATAGGCTTTACTTCTGTCCAGGTACTAGCTTAGATTGGATTTAATATGTCCAACTATAGGTTTGAATTATTCCTGTTAATACAATTAAGATATTAACCTAAACAATGATTTTTTTTTATTTTAAATTACTTTACAAACTCTGAACTGTATGTTAAAACTCTTAAGAAATTGTTTTTGTTATTTAAAGTGATAAAATTTAAAATAGAAAAACATGCTGTCCAGGCATAGGGCACTTCACCTTACTACTGGAAATAAGATTTTGTTTAATTCCTCTTTCTTGAAAATCGTCTACAAAAATTGCATAAACATTCTCAGCCCAGTTATAGCATCATTTCGGTTCTTCGTAACTGTTTCGAGAAGGGAACCGATATCATAACAGTTATCAATCCCAGGATAAGGGTGACTAATCCGAACACTTGAAAGTAAATCGAGCATCGCTGAAGGTTAATAAACCCGCAGTAACAGCATAAGTTCTATATAGTTCGAGGGGTTGGAGGGAAGCAGCGCGGCGTTTCCTCTTGGAGCTCATCAACTGGCATTACTGCGCTACGCTAATAAATAGCCCGAAGTTGAGGTTGCGTTAATACGTTCTCCTCTTACACACTCTTGCGCGAATTTCCTACGGTGATATGCTATCAAGCACTTTGCCGATCCATATCGTCTAGAATGCGTTAAAGTTGCCGAACGCGCGTCAAAGGGAACCGGCATGTAACTTTCTGCGAGCGGGAAATTTTGTAATACCGCGGCACCCGAGCGGGAAAAAAGGAAACGGGCGAATTCTTACGGAACTTTTATTGTCCGGGGATTACGGTATCCGAACCCCGTTGAGTCGTGGGATCCTTGGGAAGCGTACCCGACGTTCCTGCTGCCAAGAAAAACCCTGTTAAGTAACTTTTAACCGCGTTTCACCCTGAAAAACTACGCTTGCTGCTATTTTATTTCGTACAAATTCGATCAGCAATTACAATCCTCCTCGCAAAGTTCATTCTGAAACGCTAAAATATTTTAACGTACTCACTTGTCCATCAATTGATTCTCCATTCTGAAAAAAAG
Organism: Lasioglossum pauxillum; assembly: GCA_933228785.1. Taxonomy (NCBI): domain Eukaryota; kingdom Metazoa; phylum Arthropoda; class Insecta; order Hymenoptera; family Halictidae; genus Lasioglossum; species Lasioglossum pauxillum. The sequence goes on from OW121706.1 coordinate 38,850,771, forward strand.
AATATTCAACATTCCTTTTCTTCTCGATAGAAACAAATGAGGCATAAAACTGATTGAGTTACATTGTCCAAACATTTATAAAATGGAAAGCATTAAACATACGAAGCATCGTTGAAAATAGGACATTTAATAATTGGACTAATTTCTTCAAACTTTCCCAAGCACATAATAAATGTTCATTTGGTGAACGTACTGCGTGCGCACGTCTATTACTTATTGTTATGAACTTTCCTGTTTTACTATTTCATGGAACAACGACGAACTCGCGAATGAAATGCGCGGCTGACAAAGAAGTTCAAAAGTTAATTTATACTCGTTATTAAGTTAACACAACTGGACGATGCTTCTGACAATGTACACTAATTAGCCATGGAAGTTAGACCTAGTTTGCATCGGGTAGTAACGTCGACAGATCATTATCATATGGATATACCCACTAACTATACGGAATCAAGGGTATTCAATTTGGACATGCTGCTGTCTCTGCATACAACCACATATGAACGATATCAAGTCACACTGCTAAGTGATTGTTAATCGATCAATATTTCTACAGCGAGATCATTCTACTGTAATTCTGCAGATTATATGTACCCATAATTATGATAGTGGTCTAAGTGAAAATTTGATAAAAATGAGTTTATCAGTGATTTCACACCACATTATTCTAAACTAAATTAATTCAACGTAATTTTTACGATTTTGTGAACAATGAACCTTTAGGTAGTGTCTGTTATTTCAATATTATATGAAATTGATTTAATGTTAATTATGAAAGCGGTCTAACAAGTCAAAATTATAAAAAATGAGTTTATCAGTGATTTTACACCACATTATTTTAAACTACATTAATTCAATGTAATTTTTACGATTTTGTGAACAATGAAACTTTAGATAGTGCCTGTTATTTCAATATTATATGGAATTGATATAATGTTAATTATGGAAGTAGTCTTACAAGTCAAAATTATAAAAAATGAGTTTGTCAGTGATTTTACATCACATTATTTTAAACTACATTAATTCAATTTATTATTTACGACACTGTGAAAAATGAACCGTTAAGTAGTGCCTGTTATTTCAATATTATATGAAATTGATTTAATATTAATTATGAAAGTGGCCAAAGTCAAAAATTTGTCGAATTCACGAGACTTAAAGCAGTAGATGAATTTGAAAACCCTGTTATATTATCTTCAACCTATCAAACATATTAAGAAAGAAGATAAATTTCTATTCGACTCCAGTTTATTCTAATACAGGATAAAGATGTTTATTTTTCGACAACATTTATTTTTTATTTATCCGAATTCTCAATCTAACAAAACGAGAACCAGGATACGCACAGCCAGGGCAATAACTCAATCCAATTTAAAGGGAACGTTTCAGAAAGTCCAGCTGCAAACTTCCACGAAAATAGAATGCTTCCAAAAACGATTCTCCCGACGAAGAAATTTGAAAAGATTCGACCCGCCCATTCCCCAATTACATCTCTCGGCAATATTTTTCGCTAACGCAATTTTCCGGAGCGGTCGGTCAGAAAGTTTTCGCAACGATTCCATGCACGCTCGAAATCATTCGGAATATATCCTGGAAAGTACTTTCGATTAAGTCTGCCGACCGGATGTTTTGAGTCGGCCAGTAATTCGTTCCTCTTCGTCGACGATTAACTCGACCAGCATCAGCAGCGGTAGCAGCAGCAGCGACGGAAAAAAGTTTCGCAATGGAAACGTTTCCTAAGGTAATGGTGGAAGCCATAGGTAAAACAAGGAAGCTCGCAAATAAGAAAGTAATTAGCCGTAGAAGGCACGAGCTACGGGAGTTAATTCTTATTGCTAATGGAAACTCCCGCTGACAGAGGGTGTGAGAGAAGAAGAGATAAAGTGAAACGGCCCGGTTTGCGGGACACACTCCCCTAATTTAAGAACATGCAGTTTACATTAGCGGGGGCTCCGCGTTACCAGGAAGGGTGGAGGGAGGGATGGAGACGGTGTCACGAACAAAGTATCATAGCCATCGCGTCCTCGTATCTCATAAACTTTTTGGTCGGATCGTAATCAAAAGCTTAACGATCCCCGTAAAGGAAAATGGTATCCGCGGCCGTCATTTCCTTCGTCGCGCAGATATTTTCCTTCGAGAAACTCATCGACATGTTTATCGACGGCGAACCCATCGATTAACAGTTACCCAGCATTACCGTGAAAATAATAGCGCACGCAGAGAGCATGTTAATATCGATCGCGATACTGTTACACCGGCGACAAAAAGAACGCCTGGGCTTGGCTACCCTTCTCTCTTCTTTATGCAGATAAATACAAATTGGTTTTCTGAACGACCCTCCGAGTGCCCGTATTAATAATACAGAGTACGTTCGAGTTCCCTCAGGAAGTTACACACGGGCTGATCCCCGAAACAAGAATTGATTACAATACAAATCGAAAGAGGAATTGCTGCATGAATTTTCTTCTTTACCGTGATGGAGAAAAATTGATTCCGTCCGGGGTACCGAAGACGATATTAATGATCGAGGAAAGAGATTGAACTTGCTCTAAGAAGTTCAAGCGAGATATTCTGTCGGCAAGAATATGGTCCAGATTTGTTAAAACGTCTACTCTCGAAAAAGATTTCGTACACGACGCGGCGTATTGGCCTCGAGAATTTAATCTTTGGATTCATGTTCGATTGTATCGTTTCGAGCATTGCATATAATAGCATTATGATGTGCACAGCTATGCACGGGATCTTGCAATCACTTAAAATTCAGTCTAATATTAAGTATCCTAAATTAAACTATATTCATGTTTGATTTGTAATAGTTTATAAATTATATCTGTTGCCAAGACATTCAAGACAAGGCATGTTAACAAACAGAAGACAGTACCTCGCTGACTGTAAACCGAGCAACACACACATTTACTAAACAACTTTCGTAAAAAGTCCTACAGAGAATAGTTTCAAGCATTGCATATAATAGCATTATGATGTGCACAGCTATGCACGGGATCTTGCAATCACTTAAAATTCAGTCTAATATTAAGTATCTTAAATTAAACTATATTCATGTTCGATTTGTAATAGCTTATAAATTATGTCTGTTGCCAAGACATTCAAGACAAGGCATGTTAACAAACAGATGACAGTACCTCGCTGACTGTAAACCGAGCAACACGCACATTTACTAAACAACTTTCGTAAAAGGTCCTACAGAGAATAGTTTCAAGCATTGCATATAATAGCATTATGATGTGCACAGCTATACACGGGATCTTGCAATCACTTAAAATTGAGTCTAATATTAAGCATCTTAAATTAAACTACATTCATGTTCGATTTGTAATAGCTTATAAATTATATCTGTTGCCAAGACATTCAAGACTAGGCATGTTAACAAACAGAAGACAGTACCTCGCTGATTGTAAACCGAGCAACACACACATTTACTAAACAACTTTCATAAAAAGTCCTACAGAGAATAGTTTCAAGCATTGCATATAATAGCATTATGATGTGCACAGCTATACACGGGATCTTGCAATCACTTAAAATTCAGTCTAATACTAACTATCTTAAATTAAACTACATTCATGTTCGATTTGTAATAGTTTATAAATTATATCTGTTGCCAAGACATTCAAGACAAGGCATGTTAACAAACAGAAGACGGTACCTCGCTGACTGTAAACCGAGCAACACGCACATTTACTAAACAACTTTCGTAAAAAGTCCTACAGAGAATAGTTTCAAGCATTGCATATAATAGCATTATGGTGTGCACAGCTATGCGCGGGATCTTGCAATCACTTAAAATTCAGTCTAATATTAAGTATCTTAAATTAAACTATATTCATGTTCGAGATGTAATAGTTTATAAATTATATCTGTTGCCAAGACATTCAAGACAAGGCATGTTAACAAACAGAAGACAGTACCTCGCTGACTGTAAACCGAGCAACACACACATTTCCTAAACAACTTTCATAAAAAGTCCTACGGAGAATAGTTTCAAGCATTTCATATAATAGCATTATTGTGTGCACAGCTATTCACGGGATCTTGCAATCACTTAAAATTCAGTCTAATACTAACTATCTTAAATTAAACTACATTCATGTTCGAGATGTAATAGTTTATAAATTATATCTGTTGCCAAGACATTCAAGACAAGGCATATTAACAAACAGAAGACAGTACCTCGCTGACTGTAAACCGAGCAACACGCACATTTACTAAACAACTTTCGTAAAAAGTCCTACAGAGAATAGTTTCAAGCATTGCATATAATAGCATTATGATGTGCACAGCTATGCACGGGATCTTGCAATCACTTAAAATTGAGTCTAATATTAAGTATCTTTAATTAAACTGTACAGTATTTTATCGACAAATGTCTGGTCGACAATTGCCCCAAAACTATCTTCACTCTTGCGGGGTGTACCCCTTGAGGGGCCAAGAAACTCGAGAGGCGAAGTATGACATCATACGGCTTGGGAATATCGGTGTGACCACACTAATCCAATGACAAAACTTCTTTATTTTTCATTATTTCTTTATGAAACTTTCACCAACATATTCGTGGCATTTTTCTAATGAAAATGATACCAAATATGATATAGTTCCAACAATATTTACTTGTTTAATGAACGATGAAAGTTTCGAACACTTTCTTTCCCATACGCTGTCCTTCTTAGCGTCGAAAACTTTCATCATTCACTACAAAACTAAATACAATTGGAATTATATCATATTTGGTATTGTTTTCATTAGAAAAATTCCACAGATATTTTTATCAGAGTCCCATGGATAAATAATGAAAAATAAAGAAGATTTGTTATTGGATTAGTTACGTTTACACTTCTCGGCGTCCGAGGCCCCTCGAGCTCCACTGTCCTTTTGTATGTTCGGCAAAAGTCAAAGAATTGTATCCCTGGCGCATAATTGTCCCTGGCAGATCCGTATTGGGGACAATTGGTCCGTTTATTTTGAAAGTGGTGTAAGTCCATTTTCTCTTGTTTTTTAAATTTTATTTACATTAAATTAACCATGAATTACGAGATATCTCATTTTTTTCAAAAATGTACTTACACCACTTTCAAAATAAACGGTCCAATTGCCGATAAAATACTGTATTCATGTTCGATTTGTAATAGTTTATAAATTATGTCTGTTGCCAAGACATTCAAGGCAAGGCATGTTAACAAACAGAAGACAGTACCTCGCTGACTGTAAATCGAGCAACACGCACATTTACTAAACAACTTTCATAAAAAGTCCTATAGAAAATAGTTCCAAGCATTGCATATAATAGCATTATGATGTGCACAGCTATGCACGGGATCTTGCAATCATCAAGAAATTTCCACAGTCTGGAGGACAACTTGAGGATATAGTTAAAATCGATTCTAATATTAAGTACCAACGTCTACATCATATTTTTTAACAAAACATGTGATATGTTTGCAGGAAGCTTCGCTGGTCGAGTGGCAATTAATGTCCCTTTAGTGATGTTGCATCTGGCACTTATCAAGATTTTGAATTAACCCATTGAACACTAGGTGAGTAAATTATTTATCAAATTATTTCCAATATCTTTGTTAAAACTGCCACAAAGCGAACAACAGTGCATGATCTAATATTTAACAAAGAGAAAAAAGTCCATTCACCTAACACGCAACGTAGACACAACACAACTTTCTCGTTTTTAGCACACGTGATTTTCTGGCAGGTGCGTACACCTGGACCAGCACTATTGTGCCCGTGAATTCGTAAAATTGCCGTCCGAATCGCAACAAGAATTTGTTGATTTTTTTTTGGCAATAGCCTGGACGTTCACGTTGGAATTTTCACACACGAATAATCGAAACGAGAAATTTGTTTCCGGCGAGGGTTCTATTCTAATAGTAAAATATTTGATTCCAGGTGGTCGCTTGAACGGAGCCTCAAATCGACTGGCAAACGCGCGTTGAAAGGCCAACAAGTTCCGACATTTCGTCTTGCTGCGCCTAAGATACTAATCGGCGAACGACATTCATCCCCGCGTTAGATGTTCCGTCGGAAACGCGGGGAGCCCAGCCATCGAAAAGTTCGGCCGACGTAATTTCATGTTCATCGTTCGCACCGAGAAAGTCCTGTTTCGCAACTCTGTATGCATACATTGTACGCGCTGTTTAGAGTGTTATTTGTATCGTGTAATGAGATTTTAGAGGTGGATCGGAAACCAAAGATAATTATTAGTGGAACTCTGTTGACCGAGGGGGATCGAACGATTTCGAGATTGGGCGGCGGAAACAAACAAATAAATGAGTAAATAAATGAATCATCGAGACGTGTGGCGTGTAAATAGTGTTCAAAATATTTCGATCGTATATTATACAGTTCGAGTCATATTGTAGACTGTGTTTGTTATTCTTCGTGTTACGTCAGATTCATAATATATTGTTTAAACGGATACAAACGCGTACGGAGAGCATCCGGCACGCGACACACATACACACACAGCGGTATAAGATATATTATGTATATAAATATAAAATGAAAGGGGGAGGGGGAAGGGAAGAAGGTGGCCGATACAGATATATATATAAATAAATGAATATATATATATATGTATATTGACTATACGTAACTTGAATGTGTAATTATTTTAATATGTGTAAATAGCTGCGACAATATGCTGTAAACGTGAGAGCTCGCTACTGTGCAGAATAGTTCAGAGAGAAGGATCGCGCGAACATCCTCGGATTAGCGAACTGTACAGAGTCTGCGATAAAGTTGCGAACGATTTGCACACGTTTCCTCGACGCCGAAGGAACTCCGGTTATTCCGCAACAACAGCGTAAACATTCAAGCGAAATTATGTTATGCAGTCGCGAAACCCGTTGAATGCTTGCGTGTTATCACCATCGTTCCTTATCTTTTCCACTTTATCTGAACGATAAGGGTTCTAATGGATTGCGAACGCGTCTGCAATTATTGTAGCCGTAGCAATTAATGCGGTGCCTTTTTATTAGGAATTTGTCGTTCGTTGCTCTTGACGATTTCGCTTCACTGATGCTTCTCTCGAAGAAGAAAGATGGCGGCTTTAACCCCGCGCACTCGGAGCTATTCTAACTCGAAAATGAAACATTTCTTCCGACCTAGAATATTTTCATTCTCCATGATTTTTGAAATTTGCTGGATATGAAATTGATAGCAGATGATTGCTCAAGTTGTAGATAATAAGTTGAGAGTAGAAAAGAAAATTATATAGTCACCATTCTTTTATAACTGTAGAAGAGGATTTTTTAAAAATTAACCACTGGATTTTATTTTCAAATCTGAGAATATAATAATAAATATATTGGGAGTACAAATTAGTTCGGTCCGTTTTTTTGTGGTCAAAAATGCATTTATTTCAGAACAAAATAAATGAACAGGTTAATCAAAGAAATTGTCCATCGCTGGCTACTACTTTTTCCCACCTTTCAGGCAATTTTCGAATTCCGTCTCGAAAAAATGTCTCGTCTTTTGAGGCGATCCAAGTTTGTAACCAATTTTCGATTTCTGCGAAAGAAGTGAGCCGGTGACCTGCCAAATCGTGCTGCATCCGTCGGAACAACCAGTAATCCGAAGGAGCAATGTCCGGCGAAAACGGCGGATGCGGTAAAATATCCCACTTGAGTGTTTCTAAATATTTTTTTACGACTTTGGCGACGTGAGGCCGAGCGTTATCATGCAGAAGAATAACTTTGTCATGTCTCTGCTCGTATTCCGACCGTTTCTCTCGTAATGCCTTGCTTGTAAATTATTCCCATGGATTTGAATCGTATGGAAACCGCTTGTTAGGTAACTCCCAATGATTCTGCAAGCTCCTCTTGCGTTTGATTCGGACCTTCATCGAGTAATGCCTCCAATTCTGTATCTTCAAATTTTTTTGGCTGTCCAGAGCGAGGCTTGTCTTCAACGCTGAAATCACCATCCTTGAAACGTCGAAACCATTCCCTGCATGATTTATCAGTTGGAGCATTGTCACCATAAACTTCTACAAGCATTCGATGCGCTTCAGCAGCACTTTTCTTCCAATTAAAGCAGAAAAGTAAAACCTCGCGCAAATGCTGCTTAGTCACCACAAAATTTGACATATTCAACACAGTAAAACACAAAAGTTTTGTATGAAAACAAAAACGATATAAACTGAATATTATCGGTAGATGTCTATCCTCTCTGAAAACATCGAAATCAGCTGTCACTGTGAAACATTCATAACAGTTAGAGACATCTTTTGAAAACGGACTGAACTAATTTGTACTCCCAATATGATTATATAAAATACTTAAGTGTTTTTGGTAATTGATAAGATGCAAACATATTTAATAATGTAAACAATATTTTGTTCAACACCGCTCGAGTGCTAAGGGTTAATGTAATGTGATTAAACCAGTGCTTTGCGAAGCCTTCTTTGGTATTTTGAAAACGTGTGTCACCTAATTAGTTGTTTCTTTGAATAAGATTCCAAAGAAGCCCCTTTCCGAAATGATTCATTTTATTAACCTGTACAGTGCCTCATAAATATTACGGTTAATACTTGAGAATAGCAAACTTGTGGAAAATGTTTCACTGTAAATGGTGTAGGGAATGTCTTAGTGGAAAGGCACCGAATTATTTTCTACGTTTGGTATGAATCTGGTCGTGTACTCTGACTGAAAACAGGCTGATCGAGGCTCGAGTTAATTTTCTTTCGTAATTTATACGATATTTCTACAATCCATTAAGTACTCTCTCATTCGGGTAAAATGAAGCATCTCCGGCGATTTTAAAACGAAAAGGCCGCCAGAGATTCGTTGAATGCTCGTCACCTGTTCCGAGTTCACTAGCATTTAACGAGTTCTTATTGCATCGATAAGTATAACTTATCGATTCAATTATTTGTACTTCACTTTTGTTCAGGTATTTTCATATTAATACATACAGGATGAGTCCGAAGAAACAGAACACCTAAATATCTTCGTTACTTTTCGTTGTACTAAAACACTTCTTACGACAAAGTTACACTATTTGAAGGGCCACATGTAACGGTGTAAGGGAAACAATTTTCGAGGTCATTTTTTTATGAGATTTCAAGGTCATCGATATTTTTTTAATGGAATGAGGTATTTTTAATACATCAATCGATGCAACTGGACATTCGTTATAAAAAAGTACTAACCTATGTATGTCGAAAAGTTAATAGTTCAGGAGATATTTCAATTTAAATAACTCTAAAATACCATTACTGTAGTGCTAAGACGTTACACAAGTAAGTAAACTGGTTCTGTTGACTTTTTAAACGTGATCACGTCTATCACACAGCGCCATTCTTCACCTTTCATTCAAGCCCTCGAACATTGCAAAACTCCCTCTGGAACATGTTCTAAAATCGTCTCGAAGACGTCGTGTCTGATCTGGTTCGGATAGTCGAGGCTTCACTATATCGTGGATTAGGCAAACAATTATAGTTCGAACTGCATCGTGTGGGATATCATTTTAACCGGAAAAGAGCCGCCCGTGTGCCAGTGGAGGTTTCATAAATAAACAATGAAAAATAAGAAAGTTACGAACAGAATACTGCGTTGAAAAATAAATTTGAGACACAAACTGATCCGAATTGATCCTAATCGAATTCGTTGGCTAGTGTACATAGTCGGAATTTAGGGGCTGATATTCCTGGACAGCGTAATGTAGCAAACTTTATCGAATTCGCAAGTAAGTAAACGCTAACGTCTTAGCACGACAGTAATGGTATTTGAGAGTTATTTAAATTGAAACATCTCCTGAACTACTAACTTTTTGACATACATAGGTTAGTACTTTTTTATAACTAATCTCCAGCTGCATCGATTGATGTATTATAAAATACCTCATTCCGTTAAAAAAAATATCGATGACCTTGAAATCTAGTAAAAAATTAACCTTGAAAATTTTTTCCCTTACACCGTTACATGTGGCCCTTCAAACAGTGTAACTTTGTCCTAAGAAGTTTGTTTGTACAACGAAAAGTAACGGAGATATTTAGGTGTTCCGTTTCTTCGGACTCACCCTGTATATTTTCAATACTTTAACGGATCGAGAGCCGATCGATCGAACGAAACCTCTTTTAACTTCGTTTTCACTGTATTGTGAATCATACCAAAGACGATCGACACACCTAAGCGAATTAGGAGACGAACCTGTGCGCACCAAAACTCGAACTAACGGGATTAGGCCTAATTTGTTAATTTATTTCGCACGCTGTTCGACTAACCGTGTTTGTAACCGAGACTAGTCTACGAACGAGTGAAAATTCTTTTTACTTTCTCGACGATTGAATAAGATTATATATCGTTTTGTACATCAGAGATTGTCACGGAGGAATAAAATAAATGTTTACGTTATCGTGCGACTGTTGAGCGATCTATGGTGTTCACCGATGATCAAATTTGAATGCGTGGGAGCCGAGTCTAGAGATCCACATCATACTTGGTCACTTCGGAGTGAAAGGAAATCTAGTAGTCGTTATAGTTGTAAATAAATTGTCTCTGTAGCACTTCTAGTCGTTTAACCAAAAGCCTATCAAGTTAAAAGAAACAAAGAGAGAAGTTTGTATTATAATTTAGGGATGTAGCGTCCGAAAATTTTAACTATACGGAGGCTTGACGGGAGATTTTCATGTTTGTAAAGTTATATGCAGTCTGTACCAAAGGAATTACTGGTCCGTGTAGCTATGTTACTAACAAGGAACATTCGTGAAGTGTCTGTTACCAATTTCGGCTGTGTTAACATTTACGACGGAGAACATATTGTACCTACAAGCGTGTAGCGATTTTTACGATGTCCAGAAAGTAGAGACAAAGCGTATTTTTTCAAATGATTTCCAATTTACACGAGGATAATCAAGGATAAACTTTCGAACCGCTAATCTTCTAAGACGGAAACTTGGGTTTTTAGTATTTTCTCGGCCAAATCTACTGGATTAACACCGAACACTGAAGTCAGAAGATTTGATTTTGGAAAATCGCTGTGCGACTCTTAGATACAACATGTCCCCTACAGTTATCATGGTCTTTGAATAACTCAGTTATAAGAATCTCTTGGTTACCCTGATTGTCACTTTTCCTAGGAAGTATCTACCGACATGAATGTTCATGTACCGGTCGTTTGAACCGCGTTGACGAACACTGAAAGTACCAAAAATGAAAAGATCTATATTCCGAAACATACTCGCAAACGATCCAATCCTTATCGAGTTACTGTAGAAGAAAGTACTAAAAAAATTGACAATATTCCCACACTTTCTCTCTCTTTCTCGACAATTAATCAAATTTCGTTTGGCGTGTGAGATTAAAGATGTCGGACCTATGAAATAAATGACGAAGCAGAATTTAACACAATTGTTACACCGTTACTGTTGTTTTGCGTCTGTGTACTTCGAATAAATAATCAACGCGATGTAATTTTCTACAAAGACTTGCGTCGAAATTACTTCTATAAATAACACGTAAATATTTACAATCCACTTGTATGTATGAAAACAGCAAACAGACTATACATATAGATATATGTATTATAACATATGTATAGTTTAATGGTTGATCGAATTTCTTAAAACGGAAGAAATAAAATTTTAATAAACATATTCCTCAAGACCAAATGTTTACGTTATCCAGATTTTTATTTCTTAAGATGATTGATTTAATAAGTAAAACGACACGTGTTCGATTAAAATTATAATAAGGTGGCTATTTTATTTTGATCCTCGTAACAATTTTTCAACTATCCATTCATCCAATTAAAGAAACAAAATCATTGAATATGGATGTAATTATTTTCTTTAATTGGCAAGCGTTAATAAGGAAAAATGAATGGAGCATTGCTTGTAACTCCGCAGCGTGTGTTAGTTAAAGAAATTATTTGAATATGTACCCTATACAGCTAATATACAAAAACGATTGAGAAATGTCATTGTGTATTTTCGCTGTGTTTTATAATGAATACAAAATAAATTACAGAATTGAAAATTGTGGTTTCATTTGTATGGTTCATGCATATATCATTGTATCAATTATGTGCAGTTTAAAATAGATTGCATTATATGCGAAGTGGCCATGATATTTGTGCTGATTCTCATAGTTTGATATGTTTACATATGTTGAAAAGCAAATGTTTATTCGGGTTAATAATTATAGGGTTAATATTTACCTCCGGAAACCAGAAATGTTTGCCTGTTTCCTGCAAAATCCAGTAGATTTGGGTAAGGAAATTCCAAAAATCCAAGTTTCGATTCTAGGAGATCAGTCGTTTAAAAATTATGCATGTTCAAAGTTGGCCGATTTCAAGTGTGTTTGATAGGTAAGGGCGCCGCCTAGTTGGTAGGTACTAAGCATCAAGTGTCGTCCTAAACGTAGCCGCTAAATGGCTCCTCAAACACGCGTTGATGTCGATAACGTAGATTTCCAAGCATAACCGGGTCATATTTACACACGTATGTGCTGCCATCTAGCGACTCGCGCAGTAAATAGCATGCACAATTACGTTTCATGGTATTCGATATAGTTTCATCACCGATAAATATCTCGTCGGTGAAGACTGCCAGCTCCTGTGTTCTTCAGCGGGACGGGTAACCGGGCCACCGACGAGATACTATTAAAGACTGCCAGCCCCTGTATATTCAGCGGGACGGGTAACCGGGCGCACCGACGAGATACTATTAAAGACTGCCAGCCCCTGTGTTAAACAGCGAGACGGGTAAGTGGGCGCGATGGGCGCGGGGATAACGTAGAGCTTACAGTGGTCTGATATACCACATAGCCAAAAGTTCCACCACCGACGAGATATTCGTCAAGTTGAAGAAGAATGATATAGTAGAATGCTGACATTACCCATTCTGTAATTGCCTTATAATACTATATATAATTCTCTTATTGCATTCTTATTTCCTTATTATTACCATTGTAATAATTGTTTTACAATATAATCGATAGTTTATAGATGTAGGAAAAATGATAGTAATTACTACGTAATATTCTACAAATTTATCGAAATTCAAAAGTAATTTGAACGTTATTGCGTTATATATAACATAATGATTCTTAAAAAATATTCTGTTATGTTATGTAATGACAAAATTCAATCGCTCTTATTAAGATCCTTAGTAGGAAACAGAAAATTAATTTTTTTACTTATTTATCCCATACTTGTAATGCTCGACAGAATTGACTGCAATTATTATATAGTAGAGGTAGTAACAATAAGATAAAAGTATTAACTAAGTATACTAATTTTCGACGGCTCCTATCCATACAATGTTATTTAGAGGCAGTATTTCGTACGAAGATATCTAACAAAATAATTCTATTTCACTCTATACGAAAATTTCTTGCAACATGACGCTATTTACAAAGTGCGTGTAACATGATTTTATTTCATTCTGAACTGAACCACTTCCTGAAATATGAATCGCTTATACATTGTATACATTGTGCGACGAGGCGAAGAGCTAGCAGTCGAAGTCGGAAGTCGAAATCTTAAAAGAAGGACTCTCCGCGTCTCTTTTTTCCCGATGCTGTCCTTCTTTGTGTCCGAAACTTGCGTCGTTCATTGCACAAGCAAATATCATCGAAATTATATCATGTCATTTTCATAAAAAAAAATTCACCAAATATGTTAAGGAAAATCCTATAAAAAAATAATGATAAATAATTAAGTTTTGTTGTTTGATTAGAAGTCTCACACTGTTATACCCGACCCAACCCGTATCATGTTATGTACAATGTTTCGCTCCATTCCACGGCGTCCGAAGCCCTCGAGCTTCGCTTGCCTTTTCTCCATTCGTCATCATAGAATAGTGTTTCGACATTTATAGGAAGCTTGCTATAATCGTATTTTATTTGTCAAAATTTAGTTTTCTATTTAAAATATTTTGTTGTTAAACTCATTAATAGTTTTAAATAGTACTTGAAATATTTAAAATGATATTGAAATATTGGAATATTACAATTTGGAATAAAGGGCCTAGCCGGATAAGCTAGTCCTTCGAATTATTTAAACAGCCGTTGCGCCATTCAATTTTTGGTCAATTTTTCCCATTCACTTGCATTAATTTAATCATTTAATTGCATATAATTGACATGATATTTGAGATTTCTTCCGGATTTTTTGGTTCAAAATGTTATTTACACAAAGTGAAAATACGCAAAAATTCGACAAATGCAGGTTTTTTAGAGAAATTAAAAAATAGCATTGATCATATTTTTAGACTAGCAACATACCAGAACTTTTTTTTACGACAGCGCGTAAACGACAAAGAGGGAGTGAGGTACGAGGCAGCCGGCACATGTCAAAAGGCTGAGTACCGATTACGTCAATGCGCATAGAAAAGTTTTTTATTTTTCATTCTTCTTTTACGGTATTACCAACGTATTTGTGAGATTCTTCTAATTAAAATGAGTCTAAATACGTCATAATTTGAGCCACATTTATTTATTTAAAGCGTGATCATAACTCGCAATGATATAGGTTATTATAATAGGTCATTTAATATAAAAGGTCATTTAATATAATATATTTATAATTATAAATATTAGGGATGTGTGGGCCGCTCGATGTTCGGGTTCGGGTCGGGTCGCAGAAAGTCAGGCGGGGCGGCCCGTTGATTCGACTTCGAATTCGTCGGGCGGGTTCGAAAAGAATCGAAGTTCGAGCGAACGAGTTATTGCGATATCCGAGTATCAAATACTCTGCGTTCTCATGACATAGATAATGGTAATAATGGTTTTCTTTCTTAACTTATAACGAGATTTTTAATGTATGTACTAGGTCTTTTTTATAACTACACTAGGTATATTCGGCAAACGTGTGCCTGCTCTTTATTTGTATTAAAGCTTGAAATAATACACGTTTCACGTGAAAAACTTACGAATGAACTCAAATATGTATCAATAATATCTTTAAAATATCTTTACTGAGTTATATACACCTAGAAGGTATAACAATATGGTAAAGTATGGCAATAATTAAAAACGAAATATAAAAATAAACATTATACATATTATATTTCGTGTTTATATTTTATTCTGTATTATCTATAGGCTCTATATAATTTTTTATTTTATATGATTTTATTTTAAGTTAGTTTCTATTTCATTTTATATTGTATATTATATATTATCTTTTAAGAATTTGTGTAAGGTTAATGATAGTTAAGTAAGTAGGTTACTTAACAGTTAATAAAAACATCACCCACTAAAAAGTTATCATAACTTATTACATACCATGTTGTAAATATTTTCTTATAATTTTTTCACGTGAAACGTGCATTATTTCAAATTTTAATACAAATGAAGATCATGCACATTTGTGCCGAATATACCTATAATGTAGTTATTAAAAAATCCAAGTACATACATTAAAAATCACATTATAAGTTATGAAAGAAATACGTACCATTATTATCATTATCTATTTCATAAGAACGCAGAGTTGATTTTCGGATATCGTGATAACACGCTCGCGCGATCTTGTTCTATTCTTTTAGAAGCCGCCCGACAAAGGTGAGTCATGGGCCGCCGGATGTGTCTAATGTATCGCGTACCCGACTCGAGTCCGCTTGAGCTCGCTCGACGCCTCGACTGTCTGTCCTGTCAGTGCTCCGACTTGACGAATCGTACGCCTGAAACATGACTGTTTCGCCTGATATTTTCTAGTGCAACCTGGCTGTATTATTATTATTATCCGATTTATGCCGTGCTTGAGCTTATTTTGATTGGGAAAATATTTTCAATTGATAGGTGATGATATCATTATGATAACGTTCATAATGAGTAATATTGGTTTTAGTTAGTAAATGCCAATACGGTGTGCGTTACAATGTTGCTTCTGATGCTGAATCACGACCGCATCGACTCCGAGAAAAATAAAGAACTTACTGACTCTGAGGAAAATTAAAAATGTAATAACTCTTAGTTAATAAGCAGTCTTCAATGCCTCTTAAAAATGCAATTAATCATGCAGGGATTGCTCAGGTGTTTCTCTCTATATGAAAAAATACTTAAAAATCCTTTGACAAATTCTATTTTGTGGCGTCAGGATGTACTGCTTTCGATATTCCATCACAGTTTGTATAGTATATATTATTTCTCCTCTTTGTTTCTAGATAAAATTTAATTATGATCCTCCATTAGTTTAACGCCCCGTTCAGCGGTATCATTGACCACATTCAGTCCATGTTTCAGTCAGACTGCTTATTATTCATAATAACTTCTTTTTCCGATATTAGAACTGTTTTTTTGCAGATTGGAGCGTATTAATGAATTTATTTAAGGGAGTAGAGAGTCTTCCAGGATTGCAAGGGTGCTGGATTCACCTTCTCAAACACGGGGTTTTCCACTAGTCAAAAACGCTAGATAAAAGATCGATCTAGGGCACTATCTGCCTCAAAAGTCCCATTTTTTCGTTTACGAGGCGTAATTTGCATTATTCGGCAGCATGTAGCTATAAAAATAGCTACATGCGCAGTTGTATGCTTCCGAATAATGCAAATTCCGCCCCTTAATATCTCGGTCAGTTATGTATATATGAAAAAACTCTTCAAACAAAAGTTGTAGTATATAAGGAGGTGGATATAGTTTCAAAGAAAAAACAATTTTTCAAAGTTATTATTTAAAGTTTTTAAGGTCACGGATGTTTTTTCTGTCAACAACTGTTTATACTATATATGGACTCTTAAAGAGAAAAAAGACAAATTCAACGATATATCATAACGTCTATTTATGACAAGATTTAAAAAATTCAAAATTTTCAAATTTGCTGCGCCTCATTTTCCCATGATCCAAACGGCCCCAAAATTTTTCCAGAACACTTTCTCAACATTTGTTACAATTCTGGTTTACGGGACCAAACAAATTTCATCGTCGAAAAATAAGATCAACCCTAATATTACATATACGTAAATTACGAGAAGCAGTAAAGAGTGCTTAACGTCGAAGACGAAAATCCGGGTAACTAACACTTAATATGTACTACATTCCACGTTATTAGAATAATTGTAGATTAATTATAATGAATATCAACATTTGTTATTTACACCTATAAACGCCACTGTCTCGGAAGGAAATGGATATTTGAGAGAAGCAATGAAATTAGAACATCATTGCGAAAAAAGATGAGTTTGCAATGACCTCAATATTCTATGAAATTCTATTATAATTATAATTATGACTGTATTTTTTTATTATAGGAAGACAGAAGATCAAATAAACTTGTGTATGCTAGTAAAATCAATTTATATATATTATACAATTTATTCTATTATTTGTTTAACAACTAATAAATCTATAAATTGTTTCAAAAACTAAAAAATACTTTCTGCATTTTCGTATTCTCCAATCAGTCCAAATAAATACCATCAACCGGTTCTCATATAACAATTTTTATTAATGCAATTATGACAGTAACAAAACGTTTCTATTTAAAATGAATACATATTTTGAACATAATTTTTACATTTTTAATTTTTTGCAAGGTTAAAAATGTAATTAAAAAAGTAATGAGAAATAAAAATAAAAATCGCTGCACAGGGATTCGAAGGCTAGCTCCAGATTGCGATTCATACGTTCGACGGCTCGACAGCCGAATTTCAGTTTCGTTTCTGTAGAGCAATACAACACGGCAAGTGCTAAAAATAGATTGTGGCTGGCGCAAGCGCACAAGCAGCGCACACGGATATAGTATAGGTACGCTCGTGTGTGTAGCGCGCGGGCGCGTTGGGAAAGGAACGTTCTGGTTCTCACTCCAGGCAGAATATATCCTAGAGGGCGTAAGAGAACACCGAAAAATTCGAGACACACCAACTCCCATAAGGCTGGCAGTCTTTAATAGTATCTCGTCGGTGCCGGGCGCGACGGGCGCGGGGATAACGTGGAGCTTACAGTGATCTGAAATACCAATCGCTAAAAGTTCTACCACCGACGAAATACTCGCCAAGTAGAAGAAGAATGATATAGTATAGAATGCTCACATATTGATTGCCTTATAATACTATCACCGACGAGATACCATCTCGTCTCTTTATCTCAATAGAACCAGACGATATATAACATTGTTCACGACCGGGGCGAATCAGCTTGAATAATGCATACATTTTGTTCTGAAGGAAGGTGAAATTGCAAAATGTTATGGAAGACAGTAGGTATAGGAATAGAAATTACTGAAAATCAACATATTTATTAAATGTGCAGCTATTAGCTCGATATTATCCTTTATTCATAAGAGTTTCACTAGAAGTTCTTACAAATAAAGGATAATACCGATTGCCCAGGTCTCACCACGTGGAGGTTGCTGCACAAGAGACCCGAAAGAGAGTCAGAACGAATGCAGTATTCCTTCTGGCTCCCTTTCTAACAACGGCGGACTTATACTAAATTACGCACGCAAGTCGAGCAATTATTGCGGAGCAAAAGAAGAAGAAGAAGATCGGAGAAGAAGTCTCCGATCCACGGGGGATCAAAGGCGAATCAGGCAGAAGGCTCTGATTCTTTCAAAGAGAAAAACTAAAACGAACCAGAGCAGAAGGCCCCGGTTCGAAGGGACGCGGCGCGTACAATGCTGGCAGCACACCTCCGGCCAGAGGCGATACCCGACGTGTCCTCACCAAGAGAGATGGTCACGAGAAGTGTTCAAACGTAACACCATTCCTCTGCCAACTACCTGGCCACCAGGAACGCAATGCGATGAGGTGAACCCGGATAGGATTACAAACGGAGAGAACTCTGCCAACTACCTGCCACCAGGCATCGCGAAGCGTTGAGGTGAACCCGGCAGGATGACAGAGAGAATGGCAATACGAGTGAACAGGTCTCAATGAACCACCTCTCTCAATGTATCGACGCCGAATACCGACTCCAACCGGTCTGGTACATACAAGCAAGGTCCGACACAGTAGAAGGCTGTGTCGGAATCAAGAAAACGAGTAACGAGAAGTTAAGACAATAATTACTCGACGATATACAATATTAAAAACTAACGCACGCACGCAAGTCGAGCAATTATTGCGGAGCAAAAGAAGAAGAAGAAGATCGGAGAAGAAGTCTCCGATCCACGGGGGATCAAAGGCGAATCAGGCAGAAGGCTCTGATTCTTTCAAAAGAGAGAAACTAAAACGAACCAGAGCAGAAGGCCCCGGTTCGAAGGGACGCGGCGCGTACAATGCTGGCAGCACTTCTCGGTCAGAGCCAGTACCCAACGTGTCCTCACCAAGAGAAATGGACAGTGAGAAGTGTTCAAACGATATCCCATTTCTCTACCAACTACCTGTCCCCAAGCAATACAAATTGTGGCGAACGCGGGTAGGATGACGAATAGAGAGGACACTGTAGCATGGCTACACGAATGAACAGGTCTCAATGAGCCACATCTCTCAATGTATCGACGCCGAATACCGGCTCCAACCGGTCTGGTACATACAAGCAAGGTCCGACATAGCAGAAGGCTGTGTCGGAGTCAAAAATACGGGTCGAGTAAAGTGACGTTATGGCAATAATTACTCGACATATTTACAACGAAGACATACGAACTTAAAAATTAACGCCCGCAAGCCGAGCAATTATTGTGGACAAAAAACTAAATCGCAAAAGAGGAAATCAACTTCATTTATCCTCTTCTTGGTTTGCCCTTATCTCGGGGTGTCCCTTTCTTGGTGTGTCCTCTTCTTGGCGTGTCCTCTCCTTGGTGTGTACTCTCTTTGGTGTGTCCTCTTCTTGGTGTGTGCCCTACTTGGTGTATTCTACCTAAAACAGACTGGTAACGATTAGACATATCAATACATATAATCCCGCACACGAGTGCAAGCCTAATATCCGCTCTCGAGAGCCAAACCTAAGACCAGCTCACGAGAGCCAAGCTAACCCCGCACACGAGTGCGAAACTAACGAGCTCACGAGAGCCAACCTAATACCAGTTCAAGAGAGCCAACAATACCAGCTCACGAGAGCCAAACCTAAGACCAGCTCACGAGAGCCAAGCTAACCCCGCACACGAGTGCGAATCCAATCAGCTCACGGGAATCAACCTAATACCAGCTCACGAGAGCCTACCTAATACTAGCTCACAAGAGCCAACCTAATACCAGCCCACGAGAGCCAACAATACCAGCTCACGAGAGCCAAACTAACTGCTCACACGATTGCAGCCTATAGGCGATTCGGGAGCCCCGGGGACGCGACACCCCGTACTCACTCACGGCTCCATCCGTGAGTGAGCCCCTGGGGGACCTCCGATCGGAGGAATACCAATTTCAGACAAGATGTGCAAAATGTTTAGAAGTTGACTTGTGAAAGTATCGAAGCGGACAATTCGAAATTCAGGAATAAAAATTGTCGTGTACACTAACTGAATAAGTAATTCGAAATAACGAACTGAAGATGGGCCAAGGGTAAACGGGAAAAGCATTGATGTACCCTTGGCCGACAGCAAGCTACCTGAAAGTAAATTCATATACAATTTGATGAAATATGGTTTTATATCTCGCAAATCTTAAATTCTACTATACAATCTTATCAAAAAATGGTAAATGTGCAATGTGCAGCTATTAGCTCGATATTATCCTTTATTCATAAGACACTAGAAGTTCTTATAAATAGAGGATAATATCGATTGCCCAGGTCTCACCACGAGGAGGTTGCTGCACAAGAGACCCGAAAGAGAGTCAGAACGAATGCAATATTCCTTCTGGCTCCCTTTCTTACAACGACGGACTTATACTAAATTACGCAAGTACGTCGAGTAATTATTGCGGATCAAAAGGTGTGAATCGGAGAAGAAGTCTCCGATCCACGGGGATACAAAGGCGAATCAGGCAGAAGGCTCTGATTCTTTCAAAGTGAGAAACAAAAGCAAACCAGAGCAGAAGGCCCCGGTTCGAAGGAGGCGCGTACAATGCTTGGCAGCCCAGCTCCGGCCAGAGCCGATACCCGACGTGTCCTCACCAAGAGAGATGGACAGTGAGAAGTGTTCAAACGATATCCCATTTCTCCACCAACTACCTGTCACCAGGCAACGCAAAGCGTTGAGGCGAACGCGGGTAGAATGACGAATAGAGAGGACACTGTAGCATGGCTACACGAATGAACAGGTCTCAATGAGCCACCTCTCTCAATGTATCGACGCCGAATACCGACTCCAACCGGTCTGGTACATGCAAGCAAGGTCCGACACAGCAGAAGGCTGTGTCGGAATCAAGAAATCGAGCAAAATGAAGTTACGGCAATAATTACTCGACATATTTACAATGATAGTATACAATCTTAATATATAGACCAAATATAACTAACTTAAAAATACACTGTAGTCTTCTTCCTCTTCGTTGGTGTGTCCTCTTCATTCCGTGTGTCGTCTTCGTTAGCAGCCGGCTGTTGTAATCTAGCTGAAACAGACTAATCGTATTTAGAAACAATGCTGTTGAATACAGAATTAAATCACGCACACGAGTGCGAATGTAACCAACTCACGAGAGCAAATATAAACCCGCACGTAAGCGGAAACCTAACCATGCACATGAGTGCGAATACAACTAGCGAAGCAACTCACAAGAACAATTGTAACTCCGCACAGAAGTGCGAAAGCAACCAGCGAAGTAACTCACGAGAACAATTATAATCCTGCACATGAGTGCGAATACAACCAGAGAGAACCAGCTCAAGAGAGCTATTGTAACCCCGCACAGAAGTACGAATACAACCAGCGATCCAGCTCGTGAGAATAGTTGTAACCCCGCACACGAGTGCGGGAACAACCAGCGAAGCAGCTCACAAGAGCAATTATAGCACCGCACACGAGTGCGAATACGATCAACTCACGAGAGTTATGGTAACTGCTTACACGAATGTAGCCTATAGGCGATTCGGGTAGCCCTGGGGACGCTACACCCCGTACTCACTCACGGCCCCATCCGTGAGTGAGCCCCTGGGGGACCTCCGATCGGAGGAATACAATTTTAATAAAGAAATATAAATCTGAAGAAGACTCATTATCGAAAGTCTCGATGAAAATTTCAATTAGTATATTAGAGATAATAATTGATGGTATTCGTTGAATTAACAGTTGAAGGACAAGTTTGTTGAAATTGGGCCAAGGGTAGGCAAAGGAAGCTTTGAAAAATATTAGTAACCAAACTTACCGTTGATCGTTGAATGAAGAGTTGAAGGTAGGCCAGGGTAGCTGTGGATGACCCCTTGTCCACCTCTGGTCCACCTCTGGTCCACCTCTGGTAAGTCCCCGGTCCTCCTGCATCCTCCCGGTCCCACAGCACGTCCGCTCACGCCGCTCCCCTCGGCCCGACTGACTGACTGACGGTGGGCTCTCGCCGAGCTCGAGCGGCACAAGCGCAGAGGTGCGCGACGCTCCCCAACCCACCGAATATCGATCGATGTCGATCGCCGTGAAAATTATTGATAAATTTATTATTTCCAGCTGGTTAATGTTTATAACAATTTTATTTTACAGCGATGTCCACAAGCAATCCCTTGGTTATTTGACCACCTAATTTTTTAGTAAACGTGGCTAATAATATTCGAGATACGGAATAACTTTTAAACCATGAACATTCGCACGCATTAATTTATTCAATACAATTCACAGACAAATTTATTATTTCTGGCTGTTTAATGTTTATAACAATTCCTTTTGCTAATGATGTTAACGAGCACTCCCTTGAGCACCTTGCCATTGAATTTTTTCGTAAAAATAGACAATAAAACCCGAGAAACAGAATAACTTCTAAACCATGAACATTCGCACGCATTAATTTATTCAATACAATTCACAGATAAATTTATTATTTCTGGCTGTTTAATGTTTATAACAATTCCTTTTACTAATGATGTTAACGAGCACTCCCTTGACTATCCTGCCATCTAACGTTTTCGTAAAAATAGACAACAAAACTCGAGAAACAGAATAACTTTTAAACAATGAACATCCACACGCATTAATTTATTCAACATAATACTATGATACATTTATTAATTCTAGCTAATTAATGTTTATAATCATTCCTTTTGCCAACGATGTGGACAAGCACTCCCTTGACCACTTTGCCATCTAATTTTTTACAGTGTTCGGTATTGGCCTAAACGGGAGCATTCAAACGAAGGTGGTTCGACCGTTGCGTTGGTGCCGTCTCGTTATTTATTAAGTGGTTATTTATTAAGTGGTCAAGGGAGTGCTTGTCCACATTGTTGGCAAAAGGAATGATTATAAACATTAATTAGCTAGAATTATTAAATGTATCATAGTATTATGTTGAATAAATTAATGCGTGCGGATGTTCATTGTTTAAAAGTTATTCTGTTTCTCGAGTTTTATTGTCTATTTTTACGAAAAAATTAGATGGCAAGGTAGACAAGGGAGTACTCGTTAACATTATTAGCAAAAGGAATTGTTATAAACATTAAACAGCCAGAAATAATAAATTTATCTGTGAATTGTATTGAATAAATTAATGCGTGCGAATGTTCATGGTTTAAAAGTTATTCTGTTTTTCGAGTTTTATTGTCTATTTTCACGAAAAAATTAGATGGCAAGGTGGTCAAGGGAGTGCTCGTTAACATCATTAGCAAAAGGAATTATTATAAACATTAATTAACTAGAATTAATAAATTTATCTGTGAATTGTACTGAATAAATTAATGCGTGCGGATGTTCATGGTTTAAAAGTTATTCCGTATCTCGAATACTATTAGCCACTTTTATTAAAAAATTAGGTGGTCAGATAGCCAAGGGATTGCTTGTGGACATCGCTGTAAAATAGAATTGTTATAAACATTAACCAGCTGGAAATAATAAATTTATCAATAATTTTCACGGCGATCGACATCGATCGGTATTCGGTGGAGTGGGGAGCGTGGGCTCGAGCGTGGGGCGCACGCCCGCGCTCGGCGAGAGAGTTCCGTCAATCAGTCAGTCGGGCCGGGGAGGGCGGCGTGAGCGGTCGAGCTCCGGGACCGGGAGGACCAGAAGGACCAGGGACCTACCAGAGGTGGACCAGAGGTTGACCAGAGGTGGACAAGGGGTCATCCACAGCTACCGTGGCCTACCTTCAACTGTTCATTCAACGATCAACGGTAAGTTTGGTTACTAATATTTTTCAAAGCTTCCTTTGTCAGTTTCAACTTCCATGGCTCAGTTTCAACAAATCTGTCCTTCAACCGTTAATTCAACGAATACCATATCCTTCGTACTAATTGAAATTTTCGAGACTTTCGGTATTGAGTCTTCTTCAAATTTATCAATTTTATTCTTCATAAAATTTATATTTTGAGCGTCCCACTCGTGTGCGGCGTTATAATTGCTCTTGTGCTCTGCTTCGCTGGTTGTTTTCGCACTCGTGTGCCGAGTTATAATTATTCTTACGAGCTGGTTCACCGATTGTATTCGCACTTCTGTGCGGGGTTACAACAATTGCTCACATGAGCTGGTTCTCTGGTTGTATTCGCACTCATGTGCAGGATTACAATTGTTCTTGTGAACTGGTTCGCTGGTTGTATTCGCACTCATGTGCAGGATTATAATTGCTCTTGTGAGTTGCTTTACTGGTTGTATTCGCACTTCTGTGCGGGGTTACAATTGCTCTCATGAGCTGGTTCTCTGGTTGTATTCCCACTCATGTGCAGGATTACAATTGTTCTTGTGAACTGGTTCGCTGGTTGTATTCGCACTTCTGTGCGGGGTTACAATTGCTCTCATGAGCTGGTTCTCTGGTTGTATTCCCACTCATGTGCAGGATTACAATTGTTCTTGTGAACTGGTTCGCTGGTTGTATTCGCACTTCTGTGCGGGGTTACAATTGCTCTCATGAGCTGGTTCTCTGGTTGTATTCCCACTCATGTGCAGGATTACAATTGTTCTTGTGAACTGGTTCGCTGGTTGTATTCGCACTCATGTACAGGATTATAAATTATAATTGCTCTTGTGGACAAGTTGTATTTGCACTCATGTGCATGGTTAGGTTTGCGCTTACGTGCAGGTTTATATTTGCTCTCGTGAACTGCTTACATTCGCACTCGTGTGCGTGATTTCATTCTGTATTCAACAGCATTGTTTCTAAATACGATTAGTCTGTTTCAGCTAGATTACAACAGCCGGCTGCTAACGAAGACGACACACCGAATGAAGAGGACACACCAACGAAGAGGAAGAAGACTAGAGTGTATCTTTCAGTTAGTTATATTTGGTCTACATATTAAGATTGTATACCATCGTTGTAAATATGTCGAGTAATTATTGCCGTAACCTCACTTTGCTCGTTTTCTTGATTCCGACACAGCCTTCTGCTGTGTCGGACCTTGCTCGTATGTAGTTTGTACCAGACCGGTTGGTACGGGAATTCGCGGTAGATAATATTAATGGGGGGAGGCTTTAAGAGATGTGGCTCGCTCATGTAAAACCTCTCCACTGTAAATTTATTCCACTCATGTCCGTCTCTGGCGGCAAGTGGTTGGGAGAAATGGGTATTGCAGCTTGAGTTCCTCTTGGCCATTCGCGCGTCACCCTCGCACCAGGGCCTTCTGCCCTGGTTCGCTTTAGTTTGTCTCTTTGAAAGAATCAGAGCCTTCTGCCTGATTCGCCATTGGTCCCCCGTGGATCGGAGACTTCTTCTCCGATTCGCACCTTTCGATCCGCAATAATTACTCGACATACTTGCGTAATTTAGTATAAGTCCGTCGTTGTAAGAGAGGGAGCCAGAAGGAATATTGCATTCGTTCTGACTCCCTTTCGGGTCTCTTGTGCAGCAACCTCCTCGTGGTGAGACCTGGGCAATCGGTATTATCCTCTATTTGTAAGATCTTCTAGTATCTTATGAATAAAGGATAATATCGAGCTAATAGCTGCACATTGCACATTTATAATTTTCGATAAGATTATGTAGTAGAATTTAAGACTTGCGAGATATAAAGACATATTTCTCTAAATTGTATATGGATTTACTTTCAGGTAGCTTGCTGTTGGCCAAGGGTACATCAATGCTTTCTCCGTTTACCCTTGGCCCATCTTCAGTTCGTTATTTCAATCAGTGATCTCGACAATTTTTATTTCTGAATTTCGAATTGTTCGCTGCGGAACTTTCACAAGTGCCTATTCTAAAGAATTTCACATCTTGTCTGAAATGGGTATTTCTCCGATCGGAGGTCCCCCAGGGGCTCACTCACGTTTGGAGCCGTGAGTGAGTACGGGGTGTCGCGTCCCCGGGGCTACCCGAATCGTCTATAGGCCGCACCCGTGTGCGGGGTTAGTTTGGCTCTCGTGAGCTGGTGTTAGGTTGGCTCTCGTGAGCTGGTTTCATTCGCGCTCGTGTGCGGGGTTAGTTGGGCTCTCGTGAGCTGGTTTCATTCGCACTCGTGTGCGGGGTTAGTTGGGCTCTCGTGAGCTGGTTAGTGTCGCACTCGTGTGCGGGGTTTGTTTGGTTCTCGAGAACGGGTCTTAGGTTTGCTCTTGTCAGCGGGTCTTAGGTTTGCACTCGTGTGCGGGATAATATATTGTTATGTCTAATTATTATTAGTCTGTTTTAGTTAGAATACACCAAGAAGAGGACCCACTAAGAAGAGGACAAATCAAGAAGATTGCGACATATTCTTAAGTTAGTTTTATTTGCCGAGCAATTATTGTCTTAGCGTCACCCCGAACCAGAGCCATCTGCTCTGGTTCATGTTTCTTCTTTGCGAATCAAAGCCTTCTGCTTTGATTCTTCCCCCTTTGTGATTTAGTCTTTTGGTCCACAATAATTGCTCGGCTTGCGTGCGTTAGTTATTAAGATTGTATGTCGTCGTGGTACATATGTCGAGTAATCATTGTCGTAACTTCACTTTGCACGTTTTCTTGATTCCGACACAGCCTTCTGCTGTGTCGGACCTTGCTTGTATGTGCGGACCGGTTGGAGTCGGTATTCGGCGTCGATACATTGAGAGAGATGGTTCATTGAGATCTGTTCACTCGTATTGCCATTCTTTCTGGTTGTAATTCTACCGGGTTCACCTCAGCGCTTTGCGATGCCTGGTGGCAAGTAGTTGGCAGAGTTCTCTCTGTTCGTCATCCTACCCGAGTTCACCTCATCGCATTGCGTTGCCTGGTGGCAGGTAGTTGCCAGAGGAATGGTATTACGTTTGAACACTTCTCGTGACCATCTCTCTTGGTGAGGACACGTCGGGTATCGGCTCTGACCGGAGCTGGGCTGCAAGCATTGTACGCGCCGCGGCACCTTCGAACCAGAGCCTTCTGCTCTGGCTTCCGCTCTTGTTTCTCACTTTGAAAGAATCAGAGCCTTCTGCCTGATTCGCCTTTGATCCCCCGTGGATCGGAGACTTCTCCGATCCACACCTTTTGCTCCGCAATAATTACTCGACATATCTTCATAATGTAGTATAAGTCCGTCGTTGTTAGAAAGGGAGCCAGAAGGAATATTGCATTCGTTCTGACTCCCTTTCGGGTCTCTTGTGCAGCAACCTCCTCGTGGTGAGACCTGGGCAATCGGTATTATCCTTTATTTGTAAGAACTTCTAGTGAAACTCTTATGAATAAAGGTTAATATCGAGCTAATAGCTGCACATTTAATAAATATGTTGATTTTCAGTAAATTCTATTCCTATACCTACTGTCTTCCATAACATTTTGCAATTTCACGTTCCTTCAGAACAAAATGTATGCATTATTCAAGCTGATTCGCCCCGGTCGTGAACAATGTTATATATCGTCTGGGTCTATTGAGATAAAGAGACGAGATGGTATCTCGTCGGTGATAGTATTATAAGGCAATCAATATGTGAGCATTCTATACTATATCATTCTTCTTCTACTTGGCGAGTATCTCGTCGGTGGTAGAACTTTTAGCGATTGGTATTTCAGATCACTGTAAGCTCCACGTTATCCCCGCGCCCGTCGCGCCCGGTTACCCGTCCCGCTGAATATACAAGGGCTGGCAGTCTTTAATAGTATCTCGTCGGTGGCGCTCGGTTGCCCGTCCCGCTGAATAACACAGGGGCTGGCAGTCTTTAATAATATCTCGTCGGTGTCGTCGGTGATTGCGTTTAGTAAACGCGTAGTAGGACGCCTTCCCTATCAGTCACCAGTAGGGATAAAACCTACATGACCGTCCGTACGGCGCCATCTCGCGGTAGATTTGGAACTAAAGGCTAACAGTTTGAGCGTTTTGACGCTGCATGAAATTGCGCTCACGTCGGATCTTTAGTCTGGATCAGAACCTACATCATCTTCAGCCTGGATTTGGTTTTACTGTGTCGTTATCAGATGGCTCCACCATTCACTTGTTCTAATACCACAGACGGTGCTGATACAGTAAATCCTCTATAAACGTAAATAGGCCGTACATGATAAACGCAAAAAAAATATCCTCTCCACTGTAGTAATCTGATCTCGGCTCGGGTATATCGGTGTGAACTACTTCTAATACGACGTGGAGAGTTGCAGTCATCGGCACAGTTCAAAGGCCCGTGCGTCCTCATAATGTAATACCAATATAAAATCTTTTTTATTATTATTTATTTTTTTATAAAACTTTCACAAATATATTCGTGGCATTTTTCTGATTAAAATAAGACCAAACACGACATAATTTCAACTGTATTTACAGGTTTAATTGACGATGAACGTTTCGAGCGTAAGAAAGGACAGCGTATGGGAAAGAAAGGGACGTAGGCGGAGAGTCGCAGTCTCCCCGAGACTGAGAATCTCCTCGAGTTTGTCGCGTTTAGTGTCACAGGGGATTTTGATAAATATATCAATAACAGTTTCATTGAAAGTGATTTACGTTTCAATTAAGATCGCGATAATCATTCCGAACTGTACAATGTAGACGACAAAATGATATATTTGTCTAATATATCGATTTACTAGATCCCTCGTAGAGTAATTGAATTTGTCGAACAACAAAGTTACAAGCCAAATACAGAAAATGCACTTTGGATCGATGTACTTTGTGTTAATTTCTTGGTAATTAGCGAGCGAAGTTATGTGCCTTTGGAATGTCACAAGGATCGTGTAGATCGATGTGGGAACAAATTCCACCCGCGTATAAAACACACACGGCGGAAGCATTCTGGGGTATGAAACAGGTTTCCACTGGACTCCAATTAACCAGTTGGAGATTTACGTCGGTTCATTTGGCTATCTAGTTAACTGGTTAACTGAAAGACAAGTGAAAAGACGGAGATCGAGGGACCAGCATTTTCTATCTCTATTCTAGATAAAGAGGATGCCGATTTTAAGCGACGCCACGAACACGTCAGATATGGAAATGCATTGCTCGAAACCTGTAATTCTGGCATGCGAATACCATTGCATCTGCTTCTCCTTGTAACGACGTGCCGAGGAGCTGATATTTAGACTGCGTACAATGTTCATACAGAATAAACAATCTTATTAGTACCGTCATTAGTATCGGGTCTTAATTTCTCTAGAATTAATTAGATTGTAATTTCGGGACAACAACGAACATTAAACTCTTGATTTTCACCCATTTAAATACAGAAACCGGCTTCCTACAATTTTCATTGTTATCACTCCCAAGTACAAACCGTGTTATTTCGGAATAATTATTCTAACGGCCCGCTAATAGTTCAGCTAGCTTCATCATGGGGTCAAATGACGTACGGATACTCTTGTGTGTCGCATGGTGGTCCACTTTTAGTGTGTACCCTGTACTATTCCGGATCAATGGTCACTAACAAGAGATTGTAATTGGTCAGCTGACCAAAGCGCACCGCAATGTCACACGCAAAAGTGTGAATCTGTAACTCGACCTTTTAATGATGCTACGTTAACCGAAACGCTGGGATAATTTTGTCAAACATGGTTTCCCTGTGGAAACTTTAGCGGTGAAAACAAATACAGTGGGTGTACAAAGTATTCGTACACCTATCAAAAATTAATAACTTTTTCGAAATTGGATCCGACACCTAGAGGTTTTTTTTGAGAATGCAGCGGTCTCCAACATTTATGCTACTACGCCTCCCTAAAAACATTCTTTTCCCGCGCCTCCCTATTTATACCCGAATTTGTACTGTTACGTTACGACGTGAAGTTTATTTATTTGTAGATGTTGGAAAGTAAAGGAGGCTTTTCAACATCTGCGCCGCGATAGTGGTAAATGAGGAGAGCGCCCACCGATTTTCAGGATCGGCTGTGCCCTCTTCGTTAGGCTTTTGTTCTCTCGATGTCATCGGCCTCGTTGCGATGCCATCGATGTGCAGTTGATGTTCTGACCACGCAAGCGACGTGACTTCTATTCATATATTCATTTTTTGTAAAGCGGAAAATAAATTCTTTTATATATTTACTTAAATATAGAAGCGTTATTTTCAATAGGTTATGGGCCCAGGTTCGCAGCCTGTGTAAACCGAATTTTTTTGCAAATCGAAAAGTGATATCGATCGTGATCGCGCGCGAAGTGCAACCACGTGTGTAATAGAAGTTCGGTCAGACTTTTTCTCGAGAGCGTAATAAAGTTTTCCTCAGGCCTGTATTGTTTGTGCGAATCAAACATGTCGGAACAAATTTCAACTCGAAATGTGGTCAAGTTTGACGGCAAAAATTTCCAGCTATGGAAATTTCAAATGAATGCCATTTTCGTCGCGAGCGGCATCGACGACATCGTGGATGGCACGAGAATAAAGCCGGAAGACCAAGAAGCGCTGAAAATTTGGAGGAAAGATAACGCGAAGGCCATGTTCCTGATTTCGTCCGCGATGGAAATGCATCACGTGCAATGCATTTTGACCAGTAGCTGCGCGCGGGAAATGTGGTTGAAATTGATCGCGATACACGAACAGAAATCGGAAACGAATAAACTTATTCTAATGCAAAAATTTCACGAATATCGGATGGATTCCAGTGATTCCGTGGTGCAGCATGTGGCCAAGGTTCAAAATATGGCGGGTCAATTAGCGGACGTGGGAGAGAAGGTATCCGACATAGCGATTATGGCGAAAATATTGGCAAGCCTTCCCTCCAAATATAACGCCTTGAAAACCGCATGGGACAGTGTGGATACGGAGAGGCAAACAATCGACAATTTGCAAGAGCGGCTCATCAAAGAGGAAACGAGATTCTCCGTCGATGACGAATCTGCAACAGCTTTTTCCGCGATGCGATTGAGCGAGAAAAAGAAGAGCAGCAACACCGGCAAGAAACCCAAGAGGGACAAAAAGAATGTCGAGTGTTTCAAATGTCATAAAAAAGGGCATTTTGCTTGGGAGTGTTCCACGAAAAAGAAAGACAAAGAAGACACGAAGGATTCCTCGCAGAATTGCGCTTTTGTTTCAACACATGAAGGCGATCAACAAGAGAAGAGCGCGGCATCGATGAGAAGTATCCAGCGAATGGACATCGGAGACGTCTGGATTGCAGACAGCGGAGCATCAAGACACGTCACCTACAGACGCGACTGGCTTCATGATTTTGTGACATCTGCCGGTGAACAAGTGTTACTAGGTGATGACGGTGCCTGTGAAGTGCTTGGTTCGGGTTATGTGAACGTTATGAAGTTTGTTGACAATGAATGGTTCGCGTCAAGAATCGACAACGTCTTGTATGTGCCGAAGCTAAAGAAAAATCTATTTTCGGTAGGAGAATGTGCCTCAAAAGGTTTTGAGGTGACGTTCGGGAAAAATAATGTTATTTTTTCGAGCAATGAGTCTGTGAGAGCTCAAGGCATAAAGCAAGCCAACGGCATTTACAAGATGTTGTTTGTTACGTTAAAGAATGATAACGAGAGAGAGTGTGTTGAAGCAAATGTATCGACGACAAGTTTCCAAGTATGGCATGAGAGAATGGGTCATGTAAATAAAGCGACACTGCGTGAAATGATGAATAAAGGGCTCGTATCTGGTGTGAGTGTTTCGGGAATCGACGATTTCTTTTGCGACGCGTGTCAGCTGGGAAAGGCTCATCGGTTACCTTTCAAAAAATCCATAGATAGGCGGGATTGGTTACCGGGAGAATTTATTCATTCAGATGTCGGTGGTCCAATGTCCGTCGAGTCGGTAGGGGGCGCGAAATATTATGTAATATTCGTAGACGAGGCGTCGGGTTACCGAAATGTTTATTTCTTGCGTCACAAGTCCGATGTTACGGAAAAATTCAAAGAATACGAAAGAATGATCTTTAATAAATTCAATCGATCTATTAAATACCTTCGAAGCGATAACGGGAAAGAATACGTGAATGAAAATTTGAAAAGATACCTTATCGAAAAGGGAATTCAAAGTTCGTATTCCGCGCCGTACACGCCGGAGCAAAACGGTAAATCGGAGCGTGCGAATAGGACCATCGTAGAGGCGGCGAGAACCATGTTGCAGGCAAAAAAGTTTACCGACGTTTCTCTGGGCTGAGGCTGTCAATACGGCTGTTTATTTGCGCAATCGAACGCTTTCGAAACCGCGATTAGACAAAACTCCGTATGAAATATGGAATAATGTGAAACCGAGTGTGCGTCATTTGAGGATCTTCGGATCAACTGCTTTCATGCATATCCCAAAACAATTTAGGCGCAAGTTGGACGCAAAATCGAAGAGGGTGCTATTTGTGGGATATCATGGTGACTCCGAAAATTTTCGTCTGTACGATGGGAAGTCAAAGACCGTAATTGTGTCGCGCGATGTGGTCTTTAATGAAAGCAAGGACCATGAACTCTCTCCTGACGAGGATTATGACGAACTCGTACTACCGGGAAGGGACAATGACACGGAGGTAGAGCACGATTTGTTCATGGATGCGCTTGAGGATGAACAAGATCATCAGGATGACGAGACGGAGGAGGATTCTCCACAAAAACGAAAATTGAGAAACCGTGAGGACATCCGGAAGCCTGATAGGCTCCAGGTGAACGTGGTCGAGTGCGCACCTTTAACCTTTAGGGAAGCCGTGAACGGACCCGATGCAGCGAATTGGCGGAGGGCCATCAACGACGAGCTGAACTCGCACGAGACAAATCGGACCTGGGAAATAATTCCAAAGAAACCAGGCATGAGACCGATCGACTCGAAATGGGTTTTTCGGATTCTTCGAGATGAAGATGAAAAACCAGTGCGATACAAGGCGAGACTCTGCGCAAGGGGCTTTAATCAAATCGAAGGGTTGAATTACACCGAAACTTTTTCGCCGGTCATTCGCTATGATTCTCTCAGAATCTTCTTAGCCCTGGTGACCCAACTCGACCTGGAACTTTTGCAGTTCGACGTGAAGACGGCTTTTCTTTATGGCGATTTGGAAGAGGAAGTATTAATGGATTTGCCGGAAGGAATCAACGAAAATTTCGAGAAGAATGCTTTCGTGTGTCGTCTTCGAAAATCATTGTACGGTTTGAAACAGGCGGCTAGGTGTTGGAATGAGAAATTCAAAAGTGTGATAAAGGCTCTAAATTTGGAGCAATGCGAGGCTGATAAATGTATTTTTCGCGGTGTAGTGAGTGATCACGAGGTAATAGTCGCATTATTTGTAGACGACGGTCTGATAGCATCGAGTTCAAGAGAGGCTTCGAAGATCGTTCTGAATGCGATAAGCGAGTCCTTTGAGATAAAGGTCGGCGATTCTTGTACGTTCGTGGGTGTGCAAATCATGAGAAATCGCGAGCGAAGAACTATGTTTATTCACCAAAAATCCTACGCGAACCAAATTATAAAGAAATTCGGTTGTGAAAATGTAAAGCCAGTGTCGATACCAGCCGACCCAAACGCGATATTAACCCCGGTAGATAGCGACGAAATCGCGATAGAGAATGTACCTTTCCGTGAAGCAGTTGGTTCACTCATGTTCTTGGCCATAGTCTCGCGTCCAGATTTAGCGTATGCACTTAACAACGTCAGTAAGTTTTTAAATAAACATAATGAAAGTCATTGGCAAGCGGTTAAGAGAATTATAAAATATTTGTCAGGCACGTTAGACTACGGCATTTTGTACGAGAAGAATGAGAATGATATGAACTTGGTTGGTTTTTCTGATTCGGATTTCGCGGGCGATCCTGAGACAAGACGCTCGACTTCCGGTTTTGCGTTTTGCCTGGCGAGCGGCGTTGTAACTTGGGCTTCTCAGCGTCAGAGGCTTGTAACCCTAAGTACAACTGAGGCAGAGTATGTTGCGGCGGCCACGGCAGCTAAAGAGGCCGTTTGGCTGCGAAAGTTGTTAAAGGATTTGGGACGGATGGGAGACGATCCCATTGTTTTGTTTTTGGATAATCAAAGCGCGATTAGATTAGTCAAGAACCCCGAATTTCATAAGAGAACGAAGCATATTGACATAAAGTACCATTTCATCCGAGAAAAGGTCGATCAAGGGGATTTGACGGTCAAGTATGTGTGCTCGAATGAACAAAGAGCGGATATTTTTACTAAGCCTTTTGCGAAGCAGCGTTTTTCTTTTCTGCGACAGAGTCTTGGAGTGATTTCGCGCGCAGAGTATTCAAGCGGAGAGGCTGTTGGAAAGTAAAGGAGGCTTTTCAACATCTGCGCCGCGATAGTGGTAAATGAGGAGAGCGCCCACCGATTTTCAGGATCGGCTGTGCCCTCTTCGTTAGGCTTTTGTTCTCTCGATGTCATCGGCCTCGTTGCGATGCCATCGATGTGCAGTTGATGTTCTGACCACGCAAGCGACGTGACTTCTATTCATATATTCATTTTTTGTAAAGCGGAAAATAAATTCTTTTATATATTTACTTAAATATAGAAGCGTTATTTTCAATAGTAGATATTATGATATGAACATTAACTTTTTATTAAAAATTTTGGCGCCTCCCCTGGTTGGAAACCGCTGATCTAATGTGTAAATAATTTCTTTTAATTGTTATTGGTCGAAATTGCGAAGGAAAAAGTGAATCTGTGCCCATCTCTGACTGTATTTTCCTAAATAATAATCGTGTGTGAGAATGAGGGATAAATACATCTAGATTTTGTAACTAATTGTCTTATCTAACAGGATCAAGCAGTATATTGATGATATAGTCGTGAATTTTTCATTTCGGGTGAAACAGCTCCGGAAAAAATCGTGTTCGCCGCGCGGAATTTTTCGAAAACCGAGTTTCCTATGAAGAGTCGTTCTTCCACGCGTCTATTTATTGTTTCACGAGTGTCATCGTTGCCTTTTCGGTGTAGTTGTGAGCCGCGGGACACGGTGTACAGCGAACAATGGTTCACTTTAGGCTGCCTGGAGCTCGGAACGGTCGTTCGTAGCGCAAAACAACTGAAAGCAACCCCCGCCCCGAACCCATTCGGATGTTTTCGGTTCTGTGGAAAATTGCAACTTCGTTGATCGACGCTCGCGGTTCGCTAGTCAAGCCCCGGCGCGGCGTGTCCACATCACACTGCGTTTCCGACGTAATTTTACGAGACGAGACGAGGCGAGGCAAGCGGAGGCGAGGCGCAAAGCCGCGCGCGCGATGCGAAACGCGTGCGTTTGACAATATTTCAGCGTACGTGCGTGGCTGCGAATATTCCAGGTGCATTCAAGGCCGCAAATGACCGGAGGGTTCGCCTATTCACCAAAGGAACAGGCTCGTTCGGCGAGGGTGGCTTGATGTTAATTGAAATCGTAAAATGACTGAGCGGGTGTCGTTGGGAGGGCGCCGGCGCGTAAAGGGCTGCCCCTAACCCCCCCTCCCCCGATTCCTCGTATCTTTCTCTTTCTCCGCTTTCTCTTTCTCTATATTTCTAGGCAATTCCGCGGGGCGTCAAGCGAACCGGGGAAACGTTTGTCGCTTCGCGTGAGTGTCACCTGGCGAAATGTCGCTCGCAGACGATTCACATGAATTTCCGGTCGCTGAGGAGGAATCTCCAGGAAACTCGGATCCTCTGATGACAGGACAAGCGTTACGTGCACTTGAAACCCTTCGCCCTCAATATTTCCACCGGCGAATCGTGAACGCGCCATTTTTCTTCCTCTCCGATATTTATCAGCTGCCGGAAAAAAGTTCGCGCGGTTTCCTAGGTGAACAATCTTTTTCAAAACTTATTCAAGTATCGAATAAGTAGACTGCTGATTTTTATGCATTTGTGGCATCTGGAAATTTTCAAAAATTGCTGGAATGCAAAGTTCGATGGAATTTGGTACGATTTTTACTCACTCCAGATCTGCGAAGGCTACTACCAATGAATATAACATTTTATTAGGTCTATAACTTGAAAACCGGAATTTTTTAAGGAAATTTGAGCGTTTATTAAAGAAAATCTTGTACAATTCTGTCATTCAAAGTATTGTCCATCGAAAGATACAACATTTCCCCATCTTTCTGGCAATTTGTGGATGCCATCGTAAAAAAACCGGTCATCTTTTGAACCAATGAACGAATCGAGCCAATTTTTGATGCCTTGGACTGAAGTGAAGCGTATTCCGGAAAGTGCATTCTGCATCGACCGAAACAAATGGTAGTCAGAAGGCGCCAAGTCTGGACTATATGGCGGGTGGGGCAGAACTTCCCATCCGCTATTTTCCAAATAGTTTTTTACGGGTTGAGCAACATGTGGCCGAGCATTGTCATGTTGGAAAATCAATGTCTCGTGTCTGGTCTCCCATTCTGGCCGTTTTTCCTTCAATGCTCTCTTTAAACGAATCAGTTGTTTTCGGTACAGCTCTCCAGTAATGGTTTCACCCTGCTTTAGAAGCAAGCTCTTCTTGTGTTCGACACGAGTCTTCATCGAGTAACGCTTCCAATTCTTCATCTTCAAATTTTTTCGACTGTCCAGGCCGCTCTTTGTCTTTGATGTCAAAATCGCCATTTTTAAAGCGTTGAAACCACTCGAAACACTGTGTTTTCGCAAGAGCATGTTCGCCATACAATTCCACGAGCAAACGATGACTTTCGGCTGCAGTTTTCTTTGCAAAAAAGTGACTCAGCAAAACTTCCCGCAAATGCTGTTTCTTTCGCCAATTTTCAAAATTTTTCATGATTGAAAAAAATATGATGCGCACAAGCAAATCAAACACTGTTGACTGATTTTGCAGGTTATGAATAGAGCTTCGGAATGGCGTGTATGTCAATGATTTGCTACAGCGCATACATAAGTGCTGACATCTAGTGTCAAATTCCGGTTTTCAAGTAATAGACCTAATATTTAATTCCACGTTATTTATTATTTATGTAGTAGACCGTTCGTCCTGTCGTTTACGAAACATGTGGAATGTTTCTTAAGAGGTTCGGGTTCATCCGAGTTTTTCGACAGAAAGTAGTATGAGTCAATGTTGACTCAGCTTCCAATATCAGGTGGTTAAGCTTTGTACGGTGAATGGAAACGGAGAAATTGTCGGAGTTGAATGTAGAATGGAAACCATTATTGGGAGTCTAAATGGTGTCTAATAAAAGGTTTTTCAATAAGGACACAACAGCTTTAAGTTTAAATAAAACACTGAAAAATTGAAATATCGGGCTGAAAATTAGAGTTGTAGTACACATGTTACAATCAGTGTTCCGATATTGCCTAAGATTTTTCGTACGATGAATGGCCGCTAGAGGCGCTACGCGTAAAAAAGGTTGAGACGGTTATATTGGCGCGAAAGTACCGAAACAATCTGTTCCCGACAAAAAAAGTTCGGGACGTGTCCTACAAGTTACAAAATATACACAAATACACATGTTATACATTCATTTTTCAGAATCAAATCATACAAATCTGTTCAAATTCTCCGGGGTGCTCAAGGTACCCCATTTTATCGAGAATCTTATATTACTGAGGCTGGAAGCGCCTCTAGCGGCCATCCATCGTACGAAAAATCTTAGGCAATATCGGAACACTGGTTACAATTATGTGTGGAATTCGATGTCGTTCTTATAACCTCCACGGGCACGACGGCAGCAATCGATTTTTCGAATCCAATTTTCAACTACTCTCCCACACATATCAGCCGGAATGTTGGTAATTTCGTGTTCAATATTGTTCCTGAGATCGTCTAACGTCGTTGGATGGTTGGTGTAAACTTTCGACTTAAGGTAACCCCACAAGAAAAAATCCAACGGCGTCAAGTCACATGAGCGCGGTGGCTATTCGACAGGACCGTTCCTCGAAATTATGCGATTACCAAATTTTGCTTTCTATAAATCAGTTGTTTGACCAGCTGTGTGGCTTGTGGCACTATCGATTCAGAATTTCGGTAGTAAGTTTTAGTGATTTCCAAACGTTGCTCGTTCGTGAACTTTACCATGATAAAAATGTAAACCTTCACAGACGTGTTGACATTGACAAATCATAAAAAAGTTTGAGGTTATGTTGCGTATTATAAAACAGAAAGGTTATGTTTCTATTGGAAAACCTTTTGTCTTTCACGCTTTGATGTAGGCTTCAAGTTAGGCGATATCTTCTCAGCATTGAATTTACACTTTGTTAAAAATAAACTTTAGCACTTTGTTAAAAATAAATCATAAATTATTTCAGTTATCGTTCCCGTTTCAATTTGACCGGCCGGTTTTCCTTGATGCATAAAATAATTTTTATTCGAACATGGAATCTTTTCCGGATGAGAGGACTGCATCGGAAATATTTCCAGAGACGCCAGCTGGATTGATAAAATAATTTCGAACAACCGATGGAAGTGCTTTTGTCACGATCTAGTACAGAGCGAGAATGGTCACGCATAAATAAGTACGTAGATTAAAATATCGTCTCGGTTTTAGAGCAGAACGAGTTATTCAACGAGCAGCCGGCTGCTGTTCATTGTCTCGATTAGACATCGGTAAATAAATTGCCTGGCGTTAAGTCGATGAAACCTTGGGGCGCCGGTGTTCCATCGTGATAAAATAATTCCGACTGCTCGGTAAAGTGAGGTGTCAAAGATTGGAATAAACAGGCGGGAGCCCGTTGCAGCCGACGTGTAATTAGATGTTTCAGCTTTTGCTGGCACCCTGATCAAGCCCCGTCCGATGCGGTCATTATGGCCTTCGATCGCGAGATGAAACAATAACCGTCTGATCGTAACTTCATTGCCGTGTCTATAATGCTCGATTATTCAGTCGGCAGAACGTGCCCGCCGTTATTAATAAACCTCTCTCTCTCTTTCACTTTATCTCTCTGTGTTATTACGTACAGCCGATTATTATTGGTACGCAGACACTGTTTGCGATCGGTAAATAATTCCAGTCAGATACGGCGTGAAAGTAAAGAGTGCCCATTAATATCATCAATTACAACGTACGCTCAGGAATGAATAAACATTCCGTCCGTTCGATTGATATTCTCTGCAGCGATCGCATTCGAAATCTTTGGACAAAGTTGAGCCGAAGGCGACGCGTATAAGTGATTGGCTAATCTGTCGGAAAGAAGAAATAGTTTCGTGTAGCTTTTGAGACAAACCTAGACGGCCAGGTTGATCGACGAAGAACATCAGATAAACCTGTCGACAGAGTTGGGCAGTAATTCAATTACATGTGCAAAAGTGGACTATAATTACAACAAGAAAACGGTTGAATGGTCCAAAACAAAAATTAGTGGTTTAAAAGAACAATTACACCGAAGTAATTGCAATTACTGTAATCGTGTTAAGTAATTGCAATTACTCCTTTCACAATTACTGTAATTGTAATTGCGGACCACAATTACAATTACTGGTTGAGCCAACAAGTTGGAGCCAATCCAACTGGTAATTGCAAACTGGTTGCAATTACCAATTACAATTACATGTAATTGTAATTTTATTTCTGCAATTCCAATTAATTGTAATTTTATTTCTACAATTTCAAGTAATTGTAATTGGTAGTTGCAATTGCTTAAGGTTGTTCTGGAGGTATATAAAAACGCAACAAAATTTTTTAAAATTTGACAAGATATAATTCTTACTAAATTAATAATGCAATTACCAAAGTTTGGGTTCGATTCACTGCACCGTTTAAGAATTATAGCAACTTAAAGTTTGCACATTCTAACACGTCTTTTTATGGAGAATTCATAAAATTCCACTTCAAACCCTATTTAAACCTTGGAAAAATGCAACTAGAAACTCCAGTTTTTTTATATACAGTAAAAATTATGTAATTAATTACATGTTCATAATTTATTAGGATTCACTAAACAGTTACAGAGCAAAAAATTATAAACTGTTGCAAAACGTCAAATTTATCGTGTTGTCCTTCTCACTCGCATGGAAACGCGACAACTGTGTAGACCACTGAATATAGCTACAATCAGAGGGTACAATTATTCGCAAACGTCACTTACAATTTTTTATAATATGAAGACAATTTGATTAAAAAATAAATATAACATGAAATTCACTAATTAAACGAAAGCTTTTTAAATTAATCTATCTTTTAATGCAAAATATACTCATGAATGACTTTCATTGTCAATATATTGATGAATTTCGAATTTCTTGTACTTTTGTCTCCCATTGTACCTCCAGAACATCCTTAACGCCAAAATGGCACTAAAAAAAGTAATTAGATACCTACTCAATGAAAATGTCTAAAAAGAACAAACGAAAAGCATATGTTATATATTATCCGACACCAACTTTGAAATGAGGGGGTCATTTTGAAAAGTAATGGTGATTGTTTCTGTGAAATGTCAAATAATTAGCTACGAATAAATATTTAATAAATAATGCGTTTTGTTTGTTCTTTTTAAACATTTCCATTGAGTAGGTATCTAATTACTTTTCGCTCAATAACCAAAGCAGTTGAAGGAGCGACGTAAAACAATCAATTAAAAAAAGGTATCAAATTACTTTTTTTAGAGCCATTTTGGCGTTAAATAATAATAATAATTATTATTATATATTATATACGGACCAAGGTCCTTTTATACAAATGTATACAGTTTTTTACAGTATAACTAATAAAAACAAAAAGAAAACTTAACAAAGAAAACTTAACCTAAAATTTACATAATAATGGACCGCGCAAAACTAAACAAATACAGGTACGATTAACAAATAATATTGCGCAATTTTGTTTTGAATACCTGTAACGAGCCATTAAAAAAATCAATATTGTTATAAAATATTGTTATAATTGCAACTACCAATTACACTTACTTATAATTGCAGAAATTGGAAATAATTGGTAATTATAATTACATGTAATTGTAATTTTATTTCTGCAATTTCAAATTACAGTAATTGGTAAGTAATTGTAATTGAAATTACATTTTGCCCAACTCTGCCTGTCGATATGTTACGTGTAGCATTGAGTCGGCGCGAAAGTAATTTCGGTATTTTAACCGATAAGGACCAGAAGTTTTATGAGCGCGGAATTGTGAAGCTACCGGAAAGATGGCGAAAGATCATCGAACAAAATGGAAAATATTTGATTGATTAAAGTGCATTGCTTGATTAAAAAAGTTCGGTTTTATTTCATCTTGAAATACCGAAATTACTTTCTCGCCAGCCCAATAGAAAAAATGCAAACAATTTTCTGCAACTCCATTCCACAGCGTTTTGCATAGTCGACTGTGCAATGAAAGCGTAGGCAGCCGCAACAGTCGCGAGCATTTAAAAAGCCATAATGGCGCCAACATGCCAATGCTAGACGACTTCTAATGAACACAACGATGCCTTCATAGGTTGAATCCCGCTTGCTCCAGAAATCTTGACATTGACGGGACCGTTTTTAAAAGTGATTACATCCACGAAGCAGCTGCTGCTCGGCTGTTACATCAGCTTCCACAGAAGCAGAAGTTATCGTGAATCCAGTTGACGTAACTCGATCGAATCGAAGCTTATCTTTCTTGTGCTCGAACGATTTACGATCGAAGTAGCGAAACGAGAAAACGATAATTGAGGTAGGTAACGTACTGCGATCACGAACTTGCGAGATTCGATTCCTCGTCGAGTGGAAACACGTCATATCTGTCTTTAAATATCTGTCGCTACCTCATAGATGATTGCACCGGTGAGTAATTCATTAACGTAACAAATAATGCATGCCGCACTGCATTTGTCTCGACCCGAGGCTACTATTGATGACAGCTTGGTATGATGACTCCGTGTCTTCATCGCGGTGCTTGATTATAGCTATCAACGCAACGGATCTTCCGAGTTAATCCCAACGCTGTCAGTCGTCGCGACGTGTTTATTATCGCAATGTTTCAAATATTTTTAACGCGAAACGTACTGGAAGCACAAAATCCGATTTTTAAATCAGCCAGCCTCGCCGAGTCTTATTCGAGAGATTGAGTGACAGTATTCACGAAAAATAAATTAAACAATGTTGAAACGAACATTTTCCTGGCCAGAGTTTTTTTCCTCAATTTTTCGTTTTTCCGATTATTAATGTGTAGAAGTCGGTGACAGCCTCATT
Organism: Lasioglossum pauxillum; assembly: GCA_933228785.1. NCBI lineage: Eukaryota > Metazoa > Arthropoda > Insecta > Hymenoptera > Halictidae > Lasioglossum > Lasioglossum pauxillum. The sequence continues at coordinate 38,893,033 of OW121706.1, forward strand.
TTCATACGGAGCGTACTAATCACAGCGCAGTAAAAGGAACCGGCCGGAGAGCTATTTATACCTTGACTTTATTCATATTATTTTCCAGCTCAATACCGATTACCGCTGTCAGAATGAAATATTGCGAGACCTACATTACTATCTTATACTTCTCTTTCCCCCCATTTTATTCGCCAACGTTGGAATGCGTGCCGATGATTTTCACGAAATCGCGAAGCTCTTGAAAACTAGGAGCACGTAATCTGTGATTTCTTGTCGGAAATTATTTTTATCGGAGAAATAAGCAACAGGAAGCTCGACATTAGTGTTCGTTCTCGTATGCAATACTATCATTAATATACTGGAATATAGTATATTTCAATACAGTAGAACTTCGATTATCCGTGCTAATTAGTGGAACATGATTGTTCGGATAATACAACAATTACATAGTTCCAGTGCTGAACTTAATCCTTATTGAAGCGTGCAGTAAATCGTGTAGCGTATAGGTTTGTTTAACGCAAACTAATCCTTTGTGGTAAGTATTCAGACGATGAAGAATTCGAACATCAGAGGCGCGGATAATTAAACGATCAAACGAACTAACCTGTAGATGAAGTTCGATCGTAATTATACGAATAGCCTCGTTCGACGAGATTATGAATGAATGAATGAAATATAATCGAGGTTCTACTGTATACAGTACCCGAAATTTCCATAAAGCCACCTATATTTTGACGTATTTTTTTAAAAATATTGTCAAGTTTACTACTTTTTCCCATCTGCATTTATATTTAGTTGATACTAATCATAAATCTACGAGTATCTGCTCGGAAATGTTCGACTGTTGGGTGTGTTTACATTCTTTGCTGCACGAAGCGAAGTATAAGTGCGAAATTTCTATAAAGCCACTTAGTTCGTGCTTAGATCCCGGTTGAATAAGTCCAGCTAGGTACAACAAAATAAGTGTAACTGCAATTGAAAAGTAAGGATTTGCGTAGAAATAGATCTGTGAATTTATTGAAATCGTAATATGTTATATTTTAATTTCTTATTAGTAAAATGCCACGAGGACAATTGTTAACCAGTGAGAAAAGGCATCCATTGAGGCTTATAGGGATATGGACGTTTTAATCGCATAATTGCAAAAAAAATTAATTGATCACGTACCATTGTAAATAATTACGTCAATTTGGGAAAAGATTACGGCAAAAACCACCCCAAAGGAAGAAATCAAAAGCTGAGCAAGAGACAGCATTCATTGTTAATGAGATCTGCATCAAAAGAATTGAAAAGTGCAGCACAACTTCGCGTTGAATTAGATTTGTCCGTAACTACGAGACGCGTGCAACAAATTTTAAAAAGTTCCAACCGATTTCACTGGACAAAAATGGTGCAGAAACCAGCACTCAAAGCAGAACATAAACAGGCTTGTCTCGATTTTGCAAAAACACACATGTCCTGGTCCAAAGAATGGGAATTTGTTATTTTTTCGGATGAAAAGAAATTCAATTTAGACGGGCCGGATGGTTTTAAATATTACTGGCACGATTTAAGGAAAGAAAAAGACATAACTATGAATCGCAACTTTGGTGGTGGTACATTAATGATCTGGGCTGCAGTTAGAGCTGACGCCAAGACACCAATCTGTCGCATTACTCCTAAAATGAATTCTGAAAAATACACAGAATTATTAGACACAATTTTAATACCATTTATTGAAGATATTCGACACGATAACTTCATTTATCAACACGAAAGCGCTGCCATCCACACATCAAATTACACGAAGCAGTGGTTAGGTCAAAAGAATATCAGGGTTTTGACATGGCCAGCTCATTCCCCAGATTTAAACCCAATAGAAAATCTTCGGGGGATACTCGCAAGAAAGTTTATGACAATTGCGAGCTACACAGTACTATTAATGAATTATGGAAAGCGGTGAACGAAGCATGGGCATCTATTCAAGAAGACACACTTCAAAGTTTGATTTCATCAATGCCCCATCGTATTTTCGAAGTTATTCGAAGAAATGGCAGTTCTGCTAATTATTAATGTAGAAATAGAAAAGAACTTATTGTTAATTTTGAACCTACTTATTTAAAAAATATGTGCCTTTCAGAAATTTCGCAGTTTATTTTATATAAAATTATATATTTACGTTTATTTTTTAAAATAAATATTATTTCTATTATTTCAATCGATATATATATGTTTTTAGTACGTCTAAAATGAAATCGTACTCGAATTTATCATAAGTACAGAATAATTACAAGATATTACCAAAAAACGTGGTGGCTTTATGGAAATTTCGGGCACTGTATTTGAAATCTGGAGAGATAAACTTCATAAATGTCTGAAAAGTGCTTCTGGTGGACATAGCCAGTTTTGATACTGTACCACAAAATTCGCTGCCCTTCCGGTTGACCCTCTCCAGCATCCTGAGACGAGCATTCTGTTATCCGGTTGCATCGAAGACAGATCGCAATAATCCGCGAAGACGGGAATGAAAAGGATTTTCGTTGATTTCGTAGCAGTGGCGGATTCACTAAAACAGATTTAGCCGGCGGCCGGAAGATGGCGACGCATTGGCCGGCGTCGGGCGTCGTGTCGGCGGCAGTCGCAAGGACGACACCGTCGCCGCCACGTGGGGAGCGAATTTGAATCGGCCGCCATTGACACCTCGTCGCCGGCTCGAAAGCACGTAGAGTAGCGTGTCTGGTCCAACTGTGAACCATATCGAGCATCAGTCCTGAACAACGTTAAACCCTTTAACCAATCTACCCTACCTACACCAACATTTTCATCAACGTGATCGATCGAAAAACCTTAATCGCTAGAAGCAATGCGGAAAGGGCAAAACGGTTTAGATGGTGCCTAGATCAGCTCTGCGAGAGGTCTAGCAGAGCGCCGGCAGCCTACTCGTGGAGTAGGAGGAGGATAGGAGGGAGAAAAATCGAGAAGGAAGCGGCAAGTGTCACGAAGGGACTGTTGTCAGTGAGTGGTGGACCGTGGAGCCGATTGGGCTGTCAGCTGCGCTTGCTAGAAGTAGCTCGGCAACCTGCGGAGTTGTTGCGTTCAAGGTGAACGCAGAGTGTGATCAGGGGTAGATCTCGCTGCCGATCAGTGCCGGAAGTACGTTGACCTTGCTCCCGAGGCGACCTTGGCGATTGGCGCCACTGTCGACCCCGTTTAACCCGGGTATCGAGCTGAAATCGAGTACCGCCTTTCTCTGCCGTTTGATCCGGGATCTATAGCACCGAGTGTCAGTGACCGTTTGTGTGTGCTGTCCCTCGAGTGATTCTACGCTGATTTACGACCGGGTGAACGGGCAGAGCAGATTGAACACCTTCACCGAGCTAATGGAATGACCCAACATGTGGCCTAGGTAAGTTGCCTCCTGAACTTCCGCAGGCTCCGATGATCCCTGCCAGGTGAATTAAAGGGTGACCGAGGATGACACAGCCACAGGTAGCCACCCAGTAGCCTATCGGATAGCTTCTTGCCTGATTTTAACCTGTGGGATTTTTAGGTTTTTGACCTTGGATTTCAGCTTGGGAACCTCGGTTTTCGAACTCGTGGATTTTTTCGCGTGTACAATCGTTGCCGCTGCTGCTACAGAGGTGTCGTTTCGACGGGCGTGGTAATGAAGTCCTTGCGCGCAAATGAAAGGTCGTTCGTTTTGTCGGAAATCGAGTTCACGGGCGTAAACTGCCGCTTTATTTACCCCGCGCGATGAATGGACGCTCTGGGACTCTATTCCGCGGTGTTCGTTGACCTCGAAGTCACCGTTCGCCGGGTCTCGCTTTGAATTATGGGATATATTGTGCGTTTGTAACACTGGGTCGAAATGGACACTCAAGTTCCACTATCTCAGAGCTGATATTTGATTTCGGTAAATTTTCATAGAGAAGGAGAGTCACCTGATTTTTCGATGATTTTTTAAAAATATGTTGTCAAGGTCATCGTCTTTGGCAATTTCGCATTCGTATTCTTCTTCGAACGAGATAACCCGATTCTTTCGACTGGCAGATCATTTTTCCATTTACCGAGACTGGTTCTTTTTTTTTGTTGTAGCTACTATCCGCAGATTTCCAGCCGGGAAATCGTAAAAGCGTTCTTTCATTTTTTGGTCTCGATTATGCAAGGTATAAAATATGCAGTCGCACTTCTGGATAACCGGATTTGCTCTTCAAGCACCCATTCTCGGTCTAAAATCCCTCTGCGTTCATGTATCGTTCCAACGGAAACCCAGTCGTCTGTAATAATCGAGCCAGGTACGTTTCCATGAACGACTTAGCCTCGACCCTCTGAAGTGGGTGCACTTCGTTGATGTTTCCTTGAATCACTTAGGTATTTATTTCTCCGAAATTTCGCCTCTCGTTATTATTTCCAGCGTGATTTTCAATTAGGAACATAATCAATTTATGTTAATATCCAATTTATTTGAACGAATTATTTATTTTACCGAATTTGTTGTACTATTTTGTATTGTATTTTATTTACTGAAAGAAAAGATCTTGTGCATAGCTTGCCCATCGATCCAGGAACAAAAATAAATTATAAGGTGAAGTGCCCTAAGTCTGGACAGTCCAAAAGTGATACCTAAATCTGGACAATTGAATTTTCATAGTAAAATCAGTAATTAAGAGATTAAATAATTATATTATATATTCTGAGGCCTTAGCTACAAGTAGGTGTGAATATTATTTCATTAAGACATCAATTGAAATTTAAAAATGAATTCAAAGTTCATCTGAAGACGGTATACAAAATAGTCTATTTACATGCGAATCATGTGCATTTATAGTTCGAACTTTTGTTAGAAAAAAAGATATAATTTAAGCCCTCAGACAAAAAATAATTATCACGCATAATAATATTGATATTTTAAAATAAATTGGCAATCAAACTTAACGTAAATAATAATTATTAATCCAAATGTTAGATGTCCAAGATTAGAACTGTTTTCAAATATAAGTACTCCATACTGGGACACGATGACAGTAGCTGTCCCACTCTAAGCTTATACGCAATATGTTTACGCCTGAAGCCGGAAACGTGTTTGTGAATAAAATCAACTCATTGTTTGCAAATTATTTAACTACATGTACGTATAATTAGTCTTTTATTAGCTTGAATAACGTATGTAGAAAATGTATTCCGGTTGTGACGTTAATAATACTTTATGTTTACATCTTAAATCTATCAGTATTACTACCTAACCTTAAAAGTTGTATTAAGACAAGTTTTATTAAAACAGTAAATGAAAATAAATATATATTTGGTTAAATAATACAATACTATAATCTATGATAAGAATACTACATATTACGCAAAGCATCTTCTATTCGTCATGCGCAACAGCGCCACCAACCAACGTTTTAGGTTATGTTCGCTCGATCAACTCGTAAATTGAATTTGTCCCGATATAGGCTTTACTTCTGTCCAGGTACTAGCTTAGATTGGATTTAATATGTCCAACTACAGGTTTCAATTATTCTTGTTAATACAATTAAGATATTAAGCTAACCAATGATTTTTTTATTTTAAGTTACTTTACAAACTCTGAACTGTATGTTAAAACTCTTAAGAAATTGTTTTTGTTTATTTAAAGTGATACAATTTAAAATAGAAAAACATGCTGTCCAGGCATAGGGCACTTCACCTTATATGTTTAACGAGGAAAGGACCCCAAGTGTCCGGCTTCGATTTTGGTCAGTTTTTGTGAGATGATGGTATATGGATCCCTAATGATGTCTGCAAAACATTAGGTGTAGTTACTCAATAGTTTTAAAGATATAATCAATTAACGTTTCACATTTTGTTGACATACCATGATTTGAGCTGTAGTGTTCGAAGTTCCATTATAATTGTTTATATCTTTGAAACTATTGAGGAACTTTACCTATTATTTTTTATTTACACAAAAAATTATCAAAATCGACGTAAGACACTTGGGGTTCCTCCCTTGTAAGTAGTTTACAAATTTCGTATTAGGGTAATTTTGTAATTTAATGATCGTTTGCTCCAATTTCACCACAAGATTAATGGTACTTCCACGTGGTTTTTAGAATGAAGAATCGTTCAATTGCCGGAACGAACTTTTACTGAGAAAAACAGTAACGTGCATAAAAATTCTCAGCTCAACCACCATCGTCCCGAAGAGCTACTAAATAGTAAAAGATGAAAGTCGAATGGGGAATGATTGAAATTCAAAAACTGAGAAACTTCCAACGCGAATCCACGAATCTCCTCGCAGCTTCCAGCGATCTCGAGGAAAGTAACTCGTAAATCTTTCATTCCGGACACTCTCGAGGGATTGTTAAATCGATGGTTATCGCGGCCGATGGGTAGGTGACCTAATAAACCACGATACACAAGAGTCCCGCCGATACTCTCGCAATGATCCATCAAACTGGACGCAACGGTCACCTAGAGATCCGTACGTACATCACGCGTTGTCACTGTTTCGACACATTTGTCGCATTGCCGCGTGTCACCATTGTCGCTAACGTATTCCCCGATAAGAGACGGAAAGAAACAATGTCGGGAGGCTCGCTATGCATCGCGAGTGCATTACGCGGATGCATCGTATTAATCCTGGAAAGGTGGCGAATTCGCACTTGCCGTGTTTTCGGTCCAACGACATAACTCAACGCGTTTGTTCTCTTTCGAATTCCCTCCCTCTCCCCGGGCCACCCGCTCTACGGGTGTATTCGGGCAGGAGAGAAAGAGTGACGTGAAGGGGTTGAAGGGAGAAGGGGGTGGGAAAGGGGTGGAACACACGTGCCACGTGACGGCCGCGTGTTAATCCGCGCGGAGTGTATTTACGAGTCCGCTCGCATTCAGCGCACGTGTGGCGCGCCAGCTTTAACGGAGAGCTCGTAAGCGTAACGCGGAATACCGTGTTGCGCGTTGTTCAACATCAAGTCGTAGATAAAATCTACGAACGTGTCGTTCCCGCGGACTTTTCCTTCCTTCCTTCCGTCCTTCCTTCCTTCCGCCCTTTATGCCAGCCCTCCGCGCACGGAATAGCCGGTTGATCCGTTTTAAGCTTCGACCAAGATTCGTTTCACGCCGCGCTGTGGTCCACGCGTCCTTTTACAGGTTCGAGAGTCTCGTTTCTGCAGGGAAATATCGGATCCGGCTGTAAGGATTTTTATTAGAAACAACCTGAACGTACCTACTTGTACGCTACCGCTCAAAAGTGTCCGGACACTTTCTTTTTCTCTACAAAACGTAGTTTAAGTCGGTAGGAAAAATATTTCGAACAATTTTCAACATATTTAGAACAATTTAGAACATATTTAGAACAATTTTGGACATATTTAGAACAATTTTGAACATATTTCGAACAATTTTGAACATATTTAGAACAATTTTGAACATATTTAGAACAATTTTGAACTTCTAGATATTAGAACAATTTTGAACATATTTAGAACAATTTTGAACATATTTAGAACAATTTTGAACTTCTAGATATTAGAACAATTTTGAACATATTTAGAACAATTTTGAACATATTTAGAACAATTTTGAACTTCTAGATATTAGAACAATTTTGAACATATTTAGAACAATTTTGAACTTCTAGATATTAGAACAATTTTGAACATATTTAGAACAATTTTGTCACTTGTAATTTCTCAATAATATACAGGGTGTCCCAAAATTCCTGAACTTCTAGGAAATGGGAGATGCCTGAGACCATTGGAAACGATATTTTCCTTTGCAAAAATGTTCTCCGCGGCTTTGTTTAGGAGTTATTAACGAAAAACACGGACCAATCAGAGCGCGATCTAGACGCGAGTTGGCACAGCCGGCCAATCGACAGATGGCACGCCGGGCCGACTGTGCCAACTCGCTTCTAGGTTGCGATTTGATTGGTTCGTGTTTTTCGTTAATAACTCCTAAACAAAGCTGCGGAGAACATTTTTGCAAAGGAAAATATCGCTTCAAATAGTCTCAGGAATCTTCCATTACCCGGAAGTGCAGGAATTTTGGGAAACCCTGTATTATAATTTGTATCTATAAATACAACGTTCTCGGTGCTTGAAAGGATTTCAAGTTTCTTTTTGTTCCACTTCTAAGGTGTAGAGCGAATTCAGAGAATTTTTCGACACAAATACTAATAATGAAATATTAATAGAATAAAACGCTAATATATAGAAAGATTGACGCGATTAGTGCAAGCGATAATATCTAATCGCCATGGATAAGTTGACAAATCTCGTATTTAATCTTGGTCTAATATTGGTAAGTTTCAACATAGACTAACGAGCATAACTGATTCAACACACTTTAAATCAGAATAACTTTTTTATGAATGGACCAAACGACTTCAATTTCTCTGTAAGGCTAGAGGAATTAGTTTAGTAAATGATTTGTAAAAATATGTTGAAAAAATGCATTTGGTCGGAATTGCGAAAAAAAATAATAAAAATGGATTTTTTACTACTTTTTTAGCTGGGCCAATAACAAAAATTTAAAAAATGTGTTTTGTCAACTCGTATAAATGATATACGCTCTTTTCATTGAAATTGGTTACTTGGTTTACGAGCTATAAACGATCAAAAGTGGTAAAAACTCCGAAAATCTTGAAAAATTGCAATTTTTACCACTTTTGATCGTTTATAGCTCGTAAACCAATTAACCAATTTCAATGAAATTTTCAGAGCGTATATCATTTATGCGAGTTGACCAAACACATCTTTTAAATTTTCGTTATTAGCCCAGCTAAAAATCAATTTTTACTATTTTTTTAGCAATTCTGACCAAATGCATTTTTTCAAAATATTTTTAGATCTCATTTAGTAAACTAATTTTTCTAGCCTTACAGAGAAATTGAAATCGTTTAGTCCATTCATAAAATAGTTATTCTGATTTAAAGTGTGTTGAATCAGTTATGCTCGTTAGTGTAGGTAGTTTATAACTTAAAAAGTTATAAATCCCATAAAAAAGTAATAAAGATCGAATTTAGTCACAATTTTAGCTGCTTACGTAACTTTTATGCATTGCTATTACACATTTCGCAAATGTCCGGATATTTTTGAGCGGTAGTGTAAATATTTCGTACACAGTGGTCGATAATATCTTCACAGAAAAATCCGCGTAAGTGCACATCACAAATTTTATAACCATGTCGGAACCTTCACTGTCAATTGATGTATAAACGAGAGAATGCACCTACGCGTGTCTCTCGTGTACCCATGTCGCCATCCACTCGACCGCCTGACATTTAAACTGTGCCTGCCGGAAATTAGAATCTGAAGTTCTCGAATATTCCACAAGGAGAATCATTCTATTCTTATCATTCATACGAGAAAAGAAAGAATGTGGAACCGAGAGATTCAGGAATACTATTCGTAAAATGCAGAAGACTAATTTAATCTGTCCGTATCCGTAACAATTACACGTTGAAAGAACAGCCGAAGAAAATGCAATTTACTGCAAAATTGATGGACCGGTGTTCACAACGGTAAAGATTCCAAAGAGAAAAAGAATAATTTATTTCTGCGAGATGGTACCCGTAGCAGCAGGAAACTTCCGCGCCATTTCCTGGAACGACGACTCCCTGGAAGTTTGGATCGTGTCGCCTGTTACGCTGCAATAAGATTTCCAGAAAATTGAAAACACCGAATTATTCACCGTTCTTCTATCCACGGGGTAACGAGTTCTCGACTTCCGCTGTCGATCCTCGTCGAACGTTCTCCCAGTCGAAATTTCCGGATTAAAATGGACAGTGCGCGAGAAAAAGTCATATGTGACGCGTGAATGATAGCTCGCCCTTGTGCAAAATGGAGATGCGTCAGTTGCAACAAATCAATTCCTTCGATTACTGGTCTGCTTATATTAGGTTGGAGGGAAAGTTCTGTCGCATTTTAAAGAATAAAAGAATACATTTGAATTAATCTATCAGAATATAATTTCCACTATTTCCCAATGACTCCTTAATTAAGACTTAATTTGACTTCCCACATTAACTCCTTAATTCAAATACAACAGAACTTTCCCTCCAACCTAATATTATTAAGGGGACAAGAAAATCATAATAAATTGTTGTCAGTTTTAGTCGAATACTTCTATCAATTCCACGAGGGCTGCAAATAAACGAAGAAAATGGAAGAGATTCTACAAAGAATGGGAACAAGTTCGAGAACGAAACTGAGAGATTGTACGATGATGAAAAGTGAATTGTCGTCTATTAATTTTTGGAATGTTACCATTGGACAATGTCCAGGTGTCGTGATCTATGTATTGATCGCTTTCAGTGTTTCTGGTTTCATCGAAAACAGGAAACAGATTAAAATGACTACACGGCTCGACAGTGGAAGATGACCTCGCTGTTTGATACAGCATCGATTGTTTATGTCCTGTCGGCTAGACTATTCTCTATAGTACAACATGTTTCATCGTGGGTGTAATATTTATAATTAAGCTTGCAGATCCTTGCAGATCTTTCAAAGAGTACATAAAACATTTGCAACGAGAGGATTCATCCCAGGAGATCATATATATTCTCGTAACACATTATTTGTCAATTAGTGTGGTACATATAAGCAATCCTTTGATGCAACGCTTAACTCGCATCGTGATGCAATACCAATTGCAACACGGAAGTGTCATGGACCCCGGAGCTTGCCTCGAGGAACTTTCGATTGTATATGCAAATGCGCTTCCCCCCTTCTCTCTCTGTCTCTCTGTCCATTTTATGCTACCTTGTATTTAGACATCAGTTTCTCCACACCTTTCTAATGATTTTCTGCACTGACCAGTAGACTGCGGATCTTCATGCAAAATACGAATTGTCTGCATCGATTGCAAGAAACAGAAACTAAGGTGAAGTGCCCTATGCCTGGACAGCATGCATTTCTATTTTAAATTGTATCACTTTAAATAAACAAAAACAATTTCTTAAGAGTTTTAACATACAGTTCAGAGTTTGTAAAGTAATTTAAAATAAAAAAATCATTGTTTAGGTTAATATCTTAATTGTATTAACAAGAATAATTCAAACCTATAGTTGGACATATTAAATCCAATCTAAGCTAGTACCTGGACAGAAGTAAAGCCTATATCGGGACAAATTCAATTTACGAGTTGATCGAGCGAACATAACCTAAAACGTTGGTTGGTGGCGCTGTTGCGCATGACGAATAGAAGATGCTTTGCGTAATATGCAGTATTCTGATCATAGATTATAGTATTGTATTATTTAACCAAATATATATTTATTTTCATTTACTGTTTTAATAAAACTTGTCATAATACAACTTTTAAGGTTAGGTAGTAATACTGATAGATTTAAGATGTAAACATAAAGTATTATTAACGTCGCAACCGGAATACATTTTCTACATACGCTATTCAAGCTAATAGAAGACTAATTATACGTACATGTAGTTAAATAATTTGCAAACAATGCGTTGATTTTATTCACAAACACGTTTCCGGCTTCAGGCGTAAGTACATTGCGTATAAGCTTGGAGTGGGACAGCTACTGTCATCGCGTCCCAGTATGGAGTACTTATATTTGAAAACAGTCCTAATCTTGGACATCTAATATTTGGATTAATAATTATTATTTACGTTAAGCTTGATTGCCAATTTATTTTAAAATATCAATATTAATATGCTTAAATTATATCTTTTTTTCTAACAAAAGTTCGAACTATAAATGCACATGATTCGCATGTAAATAGACTATTTTGTATACTGTTTTCAGATGAACTTTGAATTCATTTTTAAATTTCAATTGGTGTCTTAATGAAATAATATTCACACCTACTTGTAGCTGAGGCCTCAGAATATATAATATAATTATTTAATCTCTTAATTACTGATTTTACTATGAAAATTCAATTGTCCAGATTTAGGTATCACTTTTGGACTGTCCAGACTTAGGGCACTTCAATCGAACGTTATTTTTCCTGAATGATTCTAGTAGAGGGAAAATCATACATTGGCATCTTCATTTTTTTTAATTTTTCATTAATTTCGAATTTCTACTGATCAATTTATTCGAATGGAGATTTTCTTCTACCATGGACAGTAAATAATATACAATTGTTTGCCATTATAAGGAAGATTATATGGAAGAGTATTGTTATCCTCTGCGAAACCTCGTTTCATTGTGGCACAAATAATGCCATCCATATACCGCACTTGTATCCAGAGACAGAAAAATATTCATGGATTCTTCTTCGCCGAAGTATTGAGAGATATCGAGGAAACTTTCAATTTCTACCCACACAGAAATCAAATTTCCGCTTTCCATGGAAATAAAACAAATATTCTCGTGTTGGTGTTCTTATTTCATATATATGGTTCAGCTTACAATTAGTTTGTAGTCTTCCGGTTTCGAATGTGCGGAGTATTAGCATGCATATAACGAATTCACCGGCAGCAATGTAAAAGTACAATTAAGCTGCTTTCGTTTTTCATCAACTTCCGCGAGACTACCACCGCTTAGAAACTACTTGAATAAAAGTTATGATACAATTAGCCGCTTACGAACTTCTATAGAAATGTGGCGTGTACAATGCTAATTTGTTACTGATGAAGTTGAGTGTGCTGCTGAAGCACGTGGGAGTTTATATCAAGCAATTTAGGTGCAGGTCTTCAGTTCTGTGTTCCAGAAAATACAAGTTGTTTCCATTGTAAATTCCGTATACAGTTTCCAATTTAATCTCCTCGGTTCCGTCAGAATTGCATAAAGTCCGCCGTCCAAACATAACAAAAATGGTACTCGGAGGTATTAGGCACTATTAGGTGTGCAAGTAAGTTCTTTCCCCTTTTTTCCCCAAATTCAAGATTTTATCTGGTTCTTGCCAAATCTTGGTAAAAATCTTGCCTGGTGACCCCCAATCTTTCTGCCAATTCTTCTTGCGTCTGGATCGAATTTTCGTTGAGCGATTCCTCTAACTCACCGTCATCAAACTTTCTCGGTGCAGCTGAACGATCGTCGACTTCCAAATTAAAATTTCCGGCTTGAAATCTTTGGTACCACTTTTTCTCGGTTCTGTAAGATACAGCGTTCTCTCCCAGTGCCGCACAAACCATTTCAGTAGCTTCAACAGTGGAAAAGATTGTAAATCGTAAAAAAGGGGGGAAAGGAACTTATTTGCACACCTAATAAATGATTATTGTACCAAGGTATTACTGGATTAATTTCCCTAGGAGGAATTAATATTCGGAGCTCCGAAATCCACAGATTCGCGCGATCAATTAGAAAAGATGGAAACCTTTTCAATATCCTTTACCGGAATGCAACGTGAATTTCCAATTACGCCGCTCCTCAAATTCCCCGAACAACCACTGCGTGAAATTCACCTTATCGGGCAGCCTTCTGAAATTAAATTTTTATTTCAATTAAAATTAGGACGTCCCATCTGTCTGCGCTCGCCATGCACTTTTACTGCTTTATGTTAAACGGCACGTTTCGCATAATTTATAACAAAAACGAATTCAGAACCCCAAAAATATTAGTTCACGACAGTAAGTCGTTTTTCGTCAATTCCATCGTTGAACGAAGATTTTTATGCAAAATGAGAAATGTCCGCATTGATTGCAGGACACAGGAGCCAAACAGAAATTGTATTCTTCTTTCAATCATCCTAATAAGCTGTAACTAATAAGTTCATGTCCTTAAATATTTTTAACATGTGCTCTGCTTTATAATAAATACATAAAGTCCGCAGTATAATAATTAGGCATCTCTTTCCTTCATTGATTCCAGAAAGAATAGTTAATATACAACAATTTCACAGTTTTGTTTGAAATTTACCAGTGTACGAATACTTTCTACACCCACTACAACGACGTGGATACTTTAAATAACTATAAATTATTCAACGGCACAATTTATACGCTATTAAGGGACTATAGTTTCGGAGACTTGATTTCCGCGGAGCATATATATTCCATTTCTGACAAACGTGTAATTTTAGTGCGGTCCAGTTCGCTCGGCGGTTTAATGTTATAAATCCTGGTAACAGAAACAAGTGAAACAAATGTAACACCTAGGTCCTCGTAGGGGAACGAGCAGTCGTTTTGCGTGTCGCGATAAATTAAGTCGGAAGTGTGCGATCGTAGAAAACGAAGCGTCTGGCATAGAAGCGCGTCGTTGTCGCGAGGACCGAAGCGGAATGTATTTATTTCTAAATACCATCCTCGAAGTAACCGTGGCATTAACACCGGCGGAATTTCGGTTTTGAATCGGTATTAACGCGTTCGCCGATTGACTGGATCGTTAATTTATCGGGTACGAGGGAACTGTTCAATTTTATTCGAATCACCGAGGTGTGCGCAGTCGATAACTTCCGCGGGGCTGTGTAACTTGCGGAAATTTTATTGTTCCGGAGTTTTATGAATACAAACTGTCCTGTGTGACGTTACGATAGTCCTGCGGAACGATAATGCAGTGTAACGTCCAATTAATATGGAATTTAATTAAAACTCCCGCTAAAACGGATACACGTGCCGGACGGAAACGTCGTTTCATTTAATTTAATATTGTTTCTATGTGCATTACAGCTTGCAGCTCTCACATTTGCGGGGAAATTGATTGTAAATTTAATAAGCAACGGGGAAATCTGTTTGTTGTGTGTTCACTTAGCGGTGAATGCTTCCGCGCGAGTATAAAAATATAAGAAGATTATTAGAAAAATCTTTGGGTAATCGGAAATAATTGTTCCAAGATTAGGTAACATTCATGGGGCATAATTTTCCATTCTTTTTCTCATTGCCAAATGAGTCTGGCTGGCTCCGACTGCCTCCATAACCGGTTAATGGGAGAGCGTGCATGTTTAATAGGAAAATATTGCTCTATGTGGTAAGTTCTGATTAAAGCGTAACTACTACTACGAAAAACATTCTGTTTAACACTGCAGATAATTAACATCTGTTCCCGAAACTAATGTCTCGATCTGGAACACGAAATGGCGCGTGGTGGACATAATGTTTACGCAGTAGAGCAGCTAATAGAATATTTTATTAACACTGCCGATTTTATGCATTTATGGTAAAAATGGGCAATTTAAAACAGTAAAATGGTTAAAATGGTTTAACGCTAGATTTGTTCTTTTAGAAATATTAAAATTACAAATATGTTTTACTGAGAAACAACTGTTTTAGTTGAACTTCTCTATTTAAGTACATATTTAAACAAAACTGGTACGAAGTCTGAATAAATGCAATTTTGTCATTATTATAAGGCAGGGGTCGGCAAACTTTTTTTGGAAAAGCAAACTCAAAGATATTTCTACTCATAGAGCAACAAAAAAACAGGTTTCAAATTTCTTTTTATTAGGAAGTGATATTTTTACATGTTTTCTATTTTATTTATTTTCTTTTTTTTTAATTTGATGTACTTTTTCGTGTTCATTAACCTCGCGGGCCGGATTAAAAGCAGGCGGCGGAAAGTAAGGTGAAGTGCCCTATGCCTGGACAGCATGTTTTTCAATTTTAAATTTTATCACTTTAAATAAACAAAAACAATTTCTCAAGAGTTTTAACATACAGTTCAGAGTTTGTAAAGTAATTTAAAATAAAAAAATCATTGTTTAGGTTAATATCTTAATTGTATTAACAAGAATAATTCTATAGTTGGATATATTAAATCCAATCTAAGCTAGTACCTGGACAAAAGTAAAGCCTATATCGGGACAAATTCAATTTACGAGTTGATCGAGCGAACATAACCTAAAACGTTGGTTGGTGGCGCTGTTGCGCATGACGAATAGAAGATGCTTTGCGTAATATGTAGTATTCTTATCATAGATTATAGTATTGTATTATTTAACCAAATATATATTTATTTTCATTTACTGTTTTAATAAAACTTGTCATAATACAACTTTTAAGGTTAGGTAGTAATACTGATAGATTTAAGATGTAAACATAAAATATTATTAACGTCACAACCGGAATACATTTTCTACATACGTTATTCAAGCTAATAGAAGACTAATTATACGTACATGTAGTTAAATAATTTGCAAACAATGCGTTGATTTTATTCACAAACACGTGTCCGGCTTCAGGCGTAAGCACATTGCGTATAAGCTTAGAGTGGTACAGCTACTGTCATCGCGTCCCAGTATGGAGTACTTATATTTGAAAACAGTCCTAATCTTGGACATCTAATATTTGGATTAATAATTATTATTTACGTTAAGTTTGATTGCCAATTTATTTTAAAATATCAATATTATTATGCGTGATAATTATTTTTTGTCTGAGGGCTTACATTATATCTTTTTTTCTAACAAAAGTTCGAACTATAAATGCACATGATTCGCATGTAAATAGACTATTTTGTATACTGTTTTCAGATGAACTTTGAATTCATTTTTAAATTTCAATTGATGTCTTAATGAAATAATATTCACACCTGCTTGTAGCTAAGGCCTCAGAATATATAATATAATTATTTAATCTCTTAATTACTGATTTTACTATGAAAATTCAATTTCCAGATTTAGGTATCACTTTTGGACTGTCCAGACAGGGCACTTCACCTTAGTTCGCCGACTTCTATTATATATCAGAGCTCGGTAGTTCTAAGATTGAAGTTTTATTGAAAAATGAAGTTGCATGGTCTAGCGTGAAATGAACCCGTCCCCACTAAATATTGTTAATAGCGATGGTCCGAGCTTTCTAAATTCGGATCAAGAGAGCGCGAGTTCACGTTGAGTGCGTCGTAAGTTCCGAGCTGCACTTCGCGTAAAGAAATCCGGCTAACTTTAGGATATAACAGTGTCGTAACCAGGAAGGTTGTCTGTCACGGTTGATCTTCCGAAAAGAGAATCAAATGAGAATTCTTCGCTCGAATAGTTGGCAGTTCTCCCTTGTCCGTTGTCAGCTAGAGCGCGTTATCCCGGCTGCGCTGCGTCTCCGGCGCGCGGGCTGGATTCGGTGCAACAAGCACTCGGATCGATGCACCAAGTCGATTTTTCCCCTCCTCCGTCGTTGGATCTGCACGGTGATGCACCTCCGAGCTCTCCTGGTTAGCGCTAATGAATGAAGCTGCATGAAAGGACACGCGCGCGAAAAGCAATGGCAATTAAAGGCGTCTCTGCCGCGTGCTTCGATGATCTTTGCAGACAGATTTAGCGCTTCTTCTCCAAGCAGATGCTTCATTCCTTTCTAGCAGTTGAAGTCTATCGGAAAGTTCTTTCGTGGTTTAAAGAAAACGTTGAATCAATTTACACAAATATATCTTTAATATGATTCAACGATATAATTTTTATTATTTCTAACAACTGGTTGCCATCTTTCAGATAAACTGTCAATTTTACTTACAGTGGGTGTACATTCGTACACCTTTTAAAAACTAATTACTTTTTTATAATTGTACCAAACGACCTGATTTTTTATAACCAATTAGAAACATTAGTTTACAAACTGATATGCAAAAAAGATTTTCCAAAAATTATAATTTACAAGGTTGCAGGCAAAAATAGAAAAGGCATTGTAAATTATAATTTTTGGAAAATCTTTTTTGTATATCATTTCGTAAACCAATGCTTCTAATTGATTATAAAAAATCAGGTTGTTTGGTACAATTATAAAAATGTTATTAGTTTGTAAAAAGTGTACGAATACTTTGTACACCCACTGTACTTGAAATACGATAAACGAATTGAATCAGCGAATGATCTCTTTCCTCAATCGCTTTAATAAACTGGAAATAACACGTCGACAGCTTAAAATACGTAGAACAAAGTCAAGCAATTGGTAAGCGCTATTTATATTGTCATCTGGAACCAACGCTGGACACCTGAATTATTCCCGCTCTTCGCGAGATTCTGCTTTTAATTTAGTTCGCCCAGTTATAAACGGAACTGCACGTGCGGCTCCAGTTTATTAGCGAGAGTTCGAGGATTTGTCCAGGGAAATTCGGAAGGGCAATTGTTCTTTACGAGCGAGCTGTCATAGCCGTCCGCGTGTCAATGTCCACGGCTATTCCCGTCGCGAATCTTTACGAGCAACATTCCATAAACGTAAGGATCGCATTAACCGTGTATCGCCCGCGGCACGTGGCCCCGAAACGTTCATTTATAAGTAGCAGCACGCCAGAGGTGACTTAAGAGACTGTCTGACGTCCTGTTCCGACTGCGGTCGAATTATCTATCCACGGAGATTAAAGTTTCGTGGCTACTTCCTACCCGCCGATGTCAAGTGGATTTGCGGTTATCCCTCTGTTAGTGGTTCGGAAATACAACGTATGTACCACGTTATTTCAAACGAGAGGTTTTACCTCGGCGCACAGTGTGCCGAATGGGCATTTTACCTGGACAAAATTCTAAATCGCCTATTTTTCTATATTTATCAATTGATATGTTTACCATTCTATAAAATATGAATAATTATTAACTTTTTACAACATTTAGTTGGTTTTTGTTAATTAAACAATATATTTTAAGTGATTTATAATTAAATATAATATACAACGAAGTTAGTAATGGATTTATGTAACACAGAATGATTTAACAAGTAGTAGATATTATCAAAGAAGACGTCATTTTTAATTATGAACAAAAAGAATGTTAATATAATTTACCTATTTACTTTTTGGAGATTCAGACATACGGGAAAGAATTATTCTTTGGTTTAGTATAAGGTTTCAATCTATAAACAATCTGCTACATATTATTGTTTATTATTTTAATATAATAAACAATTAAAAATATAATAACACAAAAATATAAATAAAACAAAAGAAATAACAGAGATCAAAATGAAAGTATTAAATAGGAACGTTCGGTTGCTAGAAACTAATAACTTATAAACTAATAACTAAAACTAAGCCCGGCCGGGGCTGTGATTGTCACGATCATGAACGCAAAACGACGTAACTTCATTGTAAAAATTAGTATAGTATAGCAACGTATAGCAAGCCAATTTTGGTACTACAATAAACTAAAGAATCTCTACTTTATAATAATGTAAAAATCATCGCGTGGGGCGACGTGGGGCATATACTAATTCATTAACGAAGAAGAGTAACATGGGCGTTTCTGTGGAAAAATAAGTACCGTCTTTGACACTTAATTTACAAAAATAGAGGAATGTTATCGATAATTTGGAATAACTAAAGTGAAGGTACATGTTTTGAGATGCTATATCCATCATACATAGGAAATTTAAATACTCCTTAGCATATTTTAATATATTTCTAGCGCGTATGGCAATGTGCCCATTCATTTATAGGTTAGGCGTCCGCCTGTGAACATACAACAAAAGGTGAAGTTTACACGCTCTGTAAACATACAACAAAAGAATTTTAAGTTTTAATATTTAAGGGTTTTAATACATGGTTATTTTAGATAATATTGGCACAGTTAGTTTTTGTTTATTTGAAAGTTAATTTTGTCCAGCTAAAAAGGCCATTCGGCACACTGTGCGGCGTTCCGGTAGAGTGTCCATTTCTCGGTTGTAACTCTAAGCGATTACGTTTGTTGCTTGACAAGTGTTACATCAAACATAAATAAAATAATAAATTTGGGGTTATGTTCGCGGCGCAACGGTTCGATCAAATTATACACTAAATAGCAATTGTATAATTTGATCGAACCGTTGCGCCGCGAACATAACCCCAAATTTATTAAAAATGTACGATCGATAATAATTTCTCATTTATAAATAAAATAAGCCTGCAGGCTTGGTTAGTTTTTCTATCGACATATTGGCACCGTAAAAAAAGATTCACTGTTTACCAAAGCCTATGAAAATTGTTCGGTGCTTCCGATAGCATACTGACGCAACTGAGGATGTTTGATATTTCATAACACAGCCAGATCGCCGACAGGAATTCCTGGAAGAATCGTAACACACGAAAATATTTCACGGTCCCTTTCCCAAGTGGAGAATCTAAAAATAATGATGTTTAATGACATATACAAGTCCCCCACGCCCCTGTTGTCCCTTTCGTTCGCCGGCCGAACAGGCTCTCCCCTATTTTCGGGACAGAAATATATTCGTTTCCTTATTTTCTGCCATTCATCACTTCCTTGCAAATCCTCCGGATTCCGCAGTGGACCTGTCAGCGATTGCAAAAACTCGATGAAATACAAACCGTCGCCGCACCCTTTCGAGTGTCCGATGATGTATGGCGGTGTTAATTAAAGCGCCGGTGACGTTCGGCAGAATACAAGGCGGCATTAATCGAGGGAACATCCAAATCATATTTCGAAAATCTTGTACAAGCTGACGCAGACTTTTTTCTGCAACAGAGAGTCGGGCAGATTATATTTAAATTGTACAGGAATTTATGTCAATCATTCCGTCGGCTTCACCGTCGGTCAGGCACGTCAGGATCTCTAATTGAAATAATAATTAATCATTCGTTGCCTTGAAATCGCTAAATTAATTCCAAACAAGTCCAGTCTTTCTTGATGAGCAGCTAGATTGAACCGTGAAATTGGTTCATTATCGTCACTTCCGGCCAAAGAATATTCGGAACGAAACGCTCTTTGGCGAAGTTTCGCCCAGAATTTTGTCGTCTGTCGGAGTCTCTGGTGTATCGCTTCATTAACGAGCACCACTTCTCCGTCGTCGTCGACGACGACGTCGTCGCCACTCGAGCTTCTCGCTTAATTATTCCGCCGCCACCCGGTACACGTGTCGTCGGCTCTCGCCCGGGCCTTCCCTGTTCTTTTTAATTCCGTTTTATATCATTCCTTGGGCCACTGGGTTAATAGAGTGTCGTCATCCATCGACATTATCGCGGAAGATACGGTCATATACATTTTCATTTCTTTAAGCTTTTTACCGCTACCCGAGGGAACGTTTCCTTTGCGTCTAACCTTGCGATTCTAGAGTTTCTACGTGCACTTGCACGTGTGCGCTACACGTGAGCACAAATCTCTTGAATTAACAGCAGTCATGGGCCGACAGCGCATTTTATACATTTATGGCAAAAATAAGTAGGTGTAGTTTAAAATGGTAAGAACATTAGAAAAATTTAGAAATACTGTGATATTATTTTCAACCTATTTACCATATTAGGAAAGAAAGTGAATAGGTGTAATTTAAATCAGTAAACACATTAGTAGAATTTAAAAATACTGTGATATTATTTTCAACCTATTTACCATATTAGGAAAGAAAGTGAGTAGGTTTAATTTAAAATAGCAAACACATTAGTAGAATCTAAAAATACTGTGATATTATTTTCAACCTATTTACCATATTAGGAAAGGAAGTGAGTAGGTGTAATTTAAATCAGTAAACACATTAGTAGAATCTAAAAATACTGTGATATTATTTTCAACCTATTTACCATATTAGGAAAGAAAGTGAGTAGGTTTAATTTAAAATAGCAAACACATTAGTAGAATTTAGAAATACTGTGATATTATTTTCAACCTGTCAACCATATTAGAAAAGAAAATGAGTAGGTGTAGTTTAAAACAGTAAACATATTAGTAGAATTTAGAAATACTGTGATATTATTTTCAACCTGTCAACCATATTAGAAAAGAAAATGAGTAGGTGTAGTTTAAAACAGTAAACATATTAGTAGAATTTAAAAATACTGTGATATTATTTTTAACCTATTTACCATATTAGGAAAGAAAGTGAGTAGGTTTAATTTAAAATAGCAAACACATTAGTAGAATTTAGAAATACTGTGATATTATTTTCAACCTATTAACCATATTAGAAAAGAAAATGAGTAGCTGTAGTTTAAAACAGTAAACATATTAGTAGAATTTAAAAATACTGTGATATTATTTTTAACCTATTTACCATATTAGGAAAGAAAGAGTAGGTTTAATTTAAAATTGCAAACACTTTAGTAGAATTTAAAAATACTGTGATATTATTTTCAACCTATTAATCATATTAGGAAAGAAAGTGAATAGATTTAATTTAAAATAGCAAACACATTAGTAGAATTTAAAAATACTGTGATATTATTTTCAACCTATTTACAATATTAGGGAAGAAAGTGAGTAGGTGTAATTTAAATCAGTAAACACATTAGTAGAATTTAAAAATACTGTGATATTATTTTCAACCTATTAACCATATTAGAAAAGAAAGTGAGTAGGTGTAATTTAAATCAGTAAACACATTAGTAGAATTTAAAAATACTGTGATATTATTTTCAACCTATTAATCATATTAGGAAAGAAAGTGAATAGATTTAATTTAAAATAGCAAACACATTAGTAGAATTTAGAAATACTGTGATATTATTTTCAACCTGTCAACCATATTAGAAAAGAAAATGAGTAGATGTAGTTTAAAACAGTAAACATATTAGTAGAATTTAAAAATACTGTGATATTATTTTCAACCTATTTACCATATTAGGAAAGAAAGTGAATAGGTGTAATTTAAATCAGTAAACACATTAGTAGAATCTAAAAATACTGTGATATTATTTTCAACCTATTTACCATATTAGGAAAGAAAGTGAGTAGGTTTAATTTAAAATAGCAAACACATTAGTAGAATCTAAAAATACTGTGATATTATTTTCAACCTATTTACCATATTAGGAAAGGAAGTGAGTAGGTGTAATTTAAATCAGTAAACACATTAGTAGAATCTAAAAATACTGTGATATTATTTTCAACCTATTTACCATATTAGGAAAGAAAGTGAGTAGGTTTAATTTAAAATAGCAAACACATTAGTAGAATTTAGAAATACTGTGATATTATTTTCAACCTGTCAACCATATTAGAAAAGAAAATGAGTAGGTGTAGTTTAAGGATGTACTGGAGGTACAATGGGAGACAAAAATACAAGAAATTCGAAATCCATCAATACATGGCAATGAAAGCCATTCATGAGTATATTTTGCATTAAACTTTTGCGAATACTGTACCCTCCGTAGCTATATTCAGTGGTCTACACTTGTCACGTTTCCATGCTAGTGAGAGACAACAAGATAAATTTGACGTTTTGTAACAGTTTAGAATTTTTTTGCTCTGTAACTGTTTAGTGAATCCTAATAAATTTTGAACATAATTAATTACCTAATTTTTACTACATATAAGAAAAAACTGGAGTTTCTAGTTGCGTTTTTTCAAGGTTTAAATAGGGTTTGAAGTGGAATTTTATGAATTCTCCATAAGAAGACGTGTTAAAATGTGCAAACTTTAAGTTGCTATAATTCTTAAACGGTGCAGTGAATCGAACCCAAACTTTGGTAATTGCATCAATTTAGTAAGAATTATATCTTGTCAAATTTTCAAAAATTTTGTTGCGTTTTTATATACCTCCAGAACATCCTTAAAACAGTAAACATATTAGTAGAATTTAGAAATACTGTGATATTATTTTCAACCTGTCAACCATATTAGAAAAGAAAATGAGTAGGTGTAGTTTAAAACAGTAAACATATTAGTAGAATTTAAAAATACTGTGATATTATTTTTAACCTATTTACCATATTAGGAAAGAAAGTGAGTAGGTTTAATTTAAAATAGCAAACACATTAGTAGAATTTAGAAATACTGTGATATTATTTTCAAGCTATTAACCATATTAGAAAAGAAAATGAGTAGCTGTAGTTTAAAACAGTAAACATATTAGTAGAATTTAAAAATACTGTGATATTATTTTTAACCTATTTACCATATTAGGAAAGAAAGAGTAGGTTTAATTTAAAATTGCAAACACTTTAGTAGAATTTAGAAATACTGTGATATTATTTTCAACCTATTTACCATATTAGGAAAGAAAGTGAGTAGGTGTAGTTTAAAACAGTAAACATATTAGTAGAATTTAAAAATACTGTGATATTATTTTTAACCTATTTACCATATTAGGAAAGAAAGAGTAGGTTTAATTTAAAATTGCAAACACTTTAGTAGAATTTAAAAATACTGTGATATTATTTTCAACCTATTAATCATATTAGGAAAGAAAGTGAATAGATTTAATTTAAAATAGCAAACACATTAGTAGAATTTAAAAATACTGTGATATTATTTTCAACCTATTTACAATATTAGGGAAGAAAGTGAGTAGGTGTAATTTAAATCAGTAAACACATTAGTAGAATTTAAAAATACTGTGATATTATTTTCAACCTATTAACCATATTAGAAAAGAAAGTGAGTAGGTGTAATTTAAATCAGTAAACACATTAGTAGAATTTAAAAATACTGTGATATTATTTTTAACCTATTAACCATATTAGGAAAGAAAGTGAGTAGGTTTAATTTAAAATAGCAAACACATTAGTAGAATTTAGAAATACTGTGATATTATTTTCAACCTGTCAACCATATTAGAAAAGAAAATGAGTAGGTGTAGTTTAAAACAGTAAACATATTAGTAGAATTTAAAAATACTGTGATATTATTTTTAACCTATTTACCATATTAGGAAAGAAAGAGTAGGTTTAATTTAAAATTGCAAACACTTTAGTAGAATTTAAAAATACTGTGATATTATTTTCAACCTATTAATCATATTAGGAAAGAAAGTGAATAGATTTAATTTAAAATAGCAAACACATTAGTAGAATTTAAAAATACTGTGATATTATTTTCAACCTATTTACAATATTAGGGAAGAAAGTGAGTAGGTGTAATTTAAATCAGTAAACACATTAGTAGAATTTAAAAATACT
This sequence comes from Lasioglossum pauxillum, assembly GCA_933228785.1. Classification (NCBI taxonomy): domain Eukaryota; kingdom Metazoa; phylum Arthropoda; class Insecta; order Hymenoptera; family Halictidae; genus Lasioglossum; species Lasioglossum pauxillum. The sequence continues at coordinate 38,917,619 of OW121706.1, forward strand.
GTGATATTATTTTCAACCTATTAACCATATTAGAAAAGAAAGTGAGTAGGTGTAATTTAAATCAGTAAACACATTAGTAAAATCTAAAAATACTGTGACATTATTTTCAACCTATTAATCATTGTTGGATTATCAACAAGTTACAAAAATGAATCAACGATCTCAGAATCGTATTCTTAAGCAGAGATTACAAAGTATCGATGGAACGTTCTCGGAGGTATACTTTGTTTCAAGAGCCGAACCGTTGAGACTAACCTAAACAGTTTGGAGATACGAGGGGACTCTGGTTTCCTTTCTGGGGGTTCCGACGATTCTTTTCGTCATAACATCAGTCGAAGTTAAGACATCGCATGGTATAGAGCTTCCTTTCGCGCCGTGAAATAAAGGCTAACATTTACTTTAAAAGTACCAGTGTACATTCATTTACACCCATTTCCAATAATCATATTAGGAAAGAAAATTTCTATTTCGCTCCAGTTTGTTGCAATTCAGGTAGAAAATTTTCATTTTGCATAAAGATCCATTGTCTTGTCGTGAGACACAAGACTTGTACTATTGACTTCAATTTGTTTGAATGAAAGAATTCATCAGAGACTTAAATATTAACAGCATTGAATCAAGTACACATTAATAGAATATAATCATTATTTCCTTCCAGGAGCGGCATCGTTTGCAATAGTTTCCACGAACATTATCGCCGCGGTTCTTTGCCTTCTTTTATGACACGTTTCCGTTCAATGCAGATTTATCTGACTTTTGTAAAAATCCAACTGTCGATGATGTCATGCACGCATAAAGAGGCTTTTCTAAAGGAACCAGACGGATCTATGGGAACCATAACACTCGGAAATCGTCGGATTTATGGGAAAACACGCGGGTGATAACTTTCAACCTTCTAATACTGGCTCGACGCAATAACTTTTTATTATTTGATTATGGAGGATATTTTATAGAACGGGTCACCCGTTTACAGGAATTTATTGACACTGTGTACTGTGTATTTATTTCAGTACACCATGTATATACTGTATCCAAGATATTTTATACAAGAGCCAATAGTCTTGTTCAAAAATATTTTATCAGACTAGACAGCGGATCTTTATGCAAAATAAAAATGCAGTACCTGAATTGCAACGAACTGAAGTGAAGTGGAAGTTCATTGTCCTTCTTACATGTTTAATGGATTGAAAATAATGTAACTGAGAGAAATTAATATAATCTAATAAGTAGACTGCGCGGATCTTTATGCATTTATATATGAAGAAATTGGTTGAGCGAAATATAAAACAGTAAAACATTTAAACAATTCAAGAATGTCGTAATTTTGCTTTTATGTAACAAAGTCGTCAAAGGATTAAATCAATTTTTATATGTTCTTCCTGCTTCCCACGATCAATGCGAAACATATTTATTTTACATAAAGATCAGCAGAAAATTCATAAAAGAATTTAATCAATCTCCAATGTGGTGTTTGGAAGATTTCGGTTCAAGGTCAAATGTATATCGCGATCACAAAATTTGTTTAAAAATACTGTATACATACAGTGGCCCACAAAAGTGTTCGTACGCCCTTTAAAACAGAATAACTTTTTTATAATTGTACCAAACGACCTTATATGTTTTGTAAGCAATTAGAAGCATTGGTTTACTAAATGATGTGCAAAAAAATGTTCCAAAAATTATAATTTACAAGGTTAGATGCAAAAATAAAAAAGGCAGTTTTCAAAACTTTTTTATTTGGACCTTTAATGAAAATTTAAAATATATATTTTACAGATCTATGTAAAAAAAACGACACGCATCGAAAGATATACAATTCTGTGAATTTTAAGCAGAGATTGATCAAAAGTCGCGTAAAACTACGATTTTCACCATTTCTAACCGCTTCTAGGTCGTGCGTATGTTAATCGATTTCGATGAAATTTTCAGCATGTGTATAACTAACATTCCTAGCAGCACAAGATATTGTATACACATTCATATAATATCAAAAAGAGATTCAATCTGTTTTTAATATTCAAATATACATACAATATTTATTTTACATTAAGTACCAAATATTCTTTTTTATATAAGTTAGGAAGAAATATTTTTCTCATATGAAAAAGTGTGGCTTAAAAAATATTTATCCAATATTTTTGTGCTAGTAGGGGGATAGATCTATCTAGAGATCTGAAATGCTTAATAAAAAAAAATAACATAGATCTACAAAACATATATCTTAAATTATCATTAAGTGCCCAAGTAAAAAAATTTTAAAAAATGCCTTGTGACCTTTTAAATTATAATTTTTGGAAAATCTTTTATGCATATCATTACGTAAAACGTGAACCAATGCTTCTAATTGATTATAAAAAATCAGGTCGTTTGGTACAATTATAAAAAAGTTATTAGTTTTTAGAAGGTGTACAAATACTTTTTACACTCACGGTATGTATCTTTCGTGTCAGTGTACAGTGTACAGTCTTTTTGAACGGTTTTCGTATACGTAAATTTACTGCCACATAAAAATTATATAAACAAGCAATCTGTTTAAACAGATGCGTGTGTAGGTACATTTAATATTTCCTTCGGAGGTATAATAATAGTGCGGTGCAATGACCTTGCCAAACGGAAAACGAAAACAGTGGGCACGACCGTGCACGTGGATTGACTGGGGCGTTACGCAAGGCTAGAATTCTCGATCGTGATTCACGATCAACAACGGTCGCTGCCAAACGCCCACACTGACTGCACTCGCCGCGCCGGTCGATGCAAATGCATGTCACACTTTTCAAGTGAATTCCTGCTGTTCTACTGACCCCGGAACGTGAGAAATCGTCTGCAGCCCGATGTGGAATAGCAACGGAGTCACACATGCGGATAGACAAACGCGACATTTTTCGTGCGATTCGTTTTACGTATTGTATTCACGTATCTTTAGTGTCAGGACTAGTAAACAGATAAATCTTTGTCCCATCATACGTGACAGAAATATGCACGTTGTTCTTCCAAAAGGAAAAAACATTTTTCACTGATTCCATCAGTGCAACACCCACACATACGCTGTCACGCACGAAATATCGATCATGCGAAGAACAACCGATTTATTCAAAATGTTGGCGACATTTTAAAAGACTAATTCACGCACAAGAAGTACATTGTATTCCAGTGAAATTATTACGCAAATGTTTTTTCACCAGAGCAAAGACCTTTTTCTGGAGCTTGCATTTGTTATTACGATTCTACGCAGAAAGTTCTCGGTATGCAAATATTTTCACGTTCTACGCGGATCTTTTTCTGAAGCCGGCATTTATTTTTGTAATTCTTCCGGAACAGAATTCCGTTCTCTTCAAGAAGGAAATTCGTATCGCATAATATGTACTAGCAGAAACAATTAATTCATAGAATTGGATGTTGTTTTTTCGCGAACGGTAGTTACGCTAAACAAGTTCGTTGTACACAATAGGATTTTTCGACGCGGCGGAGTTTTCAACACCCTTTAAGGGCTGCTTTTTTTCCAGGAGAGATCGCATTAACGAAACAGGTTTCAACGAACCCAATTTTCCGGCGCCGTACTATCGTTCCCCCTTAAAAGTCTCGGGAGATGGACCCTTATTGTTTTGCTCGGAACTGCGCTAACATTTCGAATCGTTTTTGTGCTAATCTCCTGCTTTTCTTTCACGAGATCAGGTATCTTTTCCAGCATAGAGATTACGTACAAGCAACCAGCGAAACTTACTCTAACTCCGATCGTTACCATCTGTGATTCTACTTTAAAATGCAACAGCAAATAGGTTTCTTTCTAGCGTTTCGTAGAACAACGTATTACGACGTTCGATATACAATTTATATAAATGTTGAAGTGAAAACTTCTTTAGGCCTTTTCTGCGTTTACAATTGCTGGGCAGTGAATGGGTCTGATCCGTCACGCTCCAAGGTGAAACGCTATTCAGGTTTTCACTTCGGTCTTATGAGCACAGCATTGTTTTCATGGTCTGTTTAATTGTCGTTTATTTTAAGTTTTCAATACTAGAACTACTATATTTTTTAATTTGTAATTATCGAGATTGTAAAGAGACGTTTATGGGTAAGAAATATTTGAAATTAAAGGAAATGAAATATTATTTAATTTTTCAATACCAGAACTACTATATTATTTAATTTGCAATTATCGAGATTATAAAGAGACGTTTATAGGTAGGAAATGTTTGAAATTAAAGGAATTAAAATATTATTTAATTTTTCAATACTAGAGCACCCATATTTTTTAATTTGCAATTATCGAGATTGTAAAGAGACGTTTATAGGTAGGAAATATTTGAAATTAAAGGAAATGAAATATTATTTAATTTTTCAATACTATAGCTACTATATTTTTTAATTTGTAATTATCGAGATTGTAAAGAGACGTTTACAGGTAGGAAATATTTGAAATGAAAGGAAATTTAATATTATTTAATTTTTCAATACAAGAGCTACGATATTTTTTAATTTACAATTATTGAGATTGTAAAGAGACGTTTATAGGTAGGAAATATTTGAAATTGAAGGAAATTAAATATTATTTAATTTTTGAAATATTTGAAATTAAAGGAAATTAAATATTATTTAATTTTTGAAATATTTTAAATTAAAGGAAATTAAATATTATTTAATTTTTCAATACCAAGCTACTATATTTTTTAATTTGCAATTATCGAGATTGTAAAGAGACGTTTACAGGTAGGAAATATTTGAAATTAAAGGAAATTAAATATTATTTAATTTTTCAATACCAAGCTACTATATTTTTTAATTTGCAATTATCGAGATTGTAAAGAGACGTTTACAGGTAGGAAATATTTGAAATTAAAGGAAATTAAATATTATTTAATTTTTCAATACTAGAGCTACTATATTTCTTAATTTGCAATTATCGAGATTGTAAAGAGACGTTTATAGGTAGGAAATATTTGAAATGAAAGGAAATTAAATATTATTTAATTTTTCAATACAAGAGCTACGATATTTTTTAATTTACAATTATTGAGATTGTAAAGAGACGTTTATAGGTAGGAAATATTTGAAATTGAAGGAAATTAAATATTATTTAATTTTTGAAATATTTGAAATTAAAGGAAATTAAATATTATTTAATTTTTGAAATATTTTAAATTAAAGGAAATGAAATATTATTTAATTTTTCAATACCAAGCTACTATATTTTTTAATTTGCAATTATCGAGATTGTAAAGAGACGTTTACAGGTAGGAAATATTTGAAATTAAAGGAAATTAAATATTATTTAATTTTTCAATACCAAGCTACTATATTTTTTAATTTGCAATTATCGAGATTGTAAAGAGACGTTTACAGGTAGGAAATATTTGAAATTAAAGGAAATTAAATATTATTTAATTTTTCAATACTAGAGCTACTATATTTCTTAATTTGCAATTATCGAGATTGTAAAGAGACGTTTATAGGTAGGAAATATTTGAAATGAAAGGAAATTAAATATTATTTAATTTTTCAATACAAGAGCTACGATATTTTTTAATTTACAATTATTGAGATTGTAAAGAGACGTTTATAGGTAGGAAATATTTGAAATTGAAGGAAATTAAATATTATTTAATTTTTGAAATATTTGAAATTAAAGGAAATTAAATATTATTTAATTTTTGAAATATTTTAAATTAAAGGAAATGAAATATTATTTAATTTTTCAATACCAAGCTACTATATTTTTTAATTTGCAATTATCGAGATTGTAAAGAGACGTTTACAGGTAGGAAATATTTGAAATTAAAGGAAATTAAATATTATTTAATTTTTCAATACCAAGCTACTATATTTTTTAATTTGCAATTATCGAGATTGTAAAGAGACGTTTACAGGTAGGAAATATTTGAAATTAAAGGAAATTAAATATTATTTAATTTTTCAATACTAGAGCTACTATATTTCTTAATTTGCAATTATCGAGATTGTAAAGAGACGTTTATAGGTAGGAAATATTTGAAATGAAAGGAAATTAAATATTATTTAATTTTTCAATACAAGAGCTACGATATTTTTTAATTTACAATTATTGAGATTGTAAAGAGACGTTTATAGGTAGGAAATATTTGAAATTAAAGGAAATTAAATATTATTTAATTTTTCAATACCGGAGCTACTATATTTTTTAATTTGCAACTATCGAGATTGTAAAGAGACGTTTATAGATAGTAAATACTTGGGATTCCGACAGTTGACAAAAGTATCTCTCATTTCAGATTACAGCTGGTGATACTCATCGCGTTCTGCGTAACATACGCCACCGCGGACTTCTTCGGCGAGAAAGGTAAGTGTCAGTTCATTCAACGGTAATGGTCCAACTCGTGGTGGTGATTCAGAGATTCGAGGACCATTTGTCCCTCTTCGCCCTTCCAGACGTCGTCGCCGTCGTCGTCTACTATGACGATTCTGGCTACGAAATTCCCAAGAGAGTCCTCCATTCGTCGAGGACTTCTCGAGAGTATTCAGCAGGTTTTTTACCAATCTTTCCCACCAAGTTTCACCGTGATTCGCGTTAAACCGGGTTACACATATTCGAAAAAGGCCACTAAGTGTTTGTATCGATGTTCGTTCTTGGTCATTCCAATTCTCAATGCAGCTACTTAGGCTACGTGGTTGCTGCGGACTCGAGCTATGAACGTTTTCTATTCCATATCGATGGCGTCTTCGGATTCACTTATTGCGCGGATTTTTCACCGTCTAATGCGGAGAGCACGGTGATTCGTTCCGAACGCGTGGACTTCTTTCTTATTTAAGGGTGGTCAGACGGAAAACTAAATCGACCGACCGAACCCGATGAACTACCTCATTGAAACGAATGTTATAGAGTGGCATCTTATACTTCTACATCAAGTGCACCTCTCAATCTTTGTACGATTTCTCAATTCAGGATTGAAGCAACGATACCACTAAAAATTCAATGATAAATATACCTTGGAAAACTCGCAAAAATACAATTTTCCTAACAGTTTTCAGAACATGCTCTTTTATTGCATTTCAATTTTGAACAGCGCGGTTCATTTTACAATTGTGCCCATGATTATGAACATGGTCTAAGTCATATATTTTTTGTTTCGAGATACTTAAAGGAAAAGCATAGTTACATTAAAATAAGTATTATCTAACGGTTCAATTTTTGACAATATCGTAAAAATTACATTGAATTAATTTAGTTTAAAATAAATTGTGATGTGAAATAAGTGATAAACTCATTTTGTTTAAATTTTGACTAGACCACTTTCATAATTATGAGCACAATTATTGAAATTATGAGCTTGCTTACATGGAAATTGATTCGATAAATTTCTTTATCCAAGCACACATTCCAATAAAAATTGCAGAAAATCTAAATAAACAGAGCCCTGTCATGTTTACAAACTGAACAAATATTCCAATGATCTTCTAAAACGTACAGTAGCCATACTTTAATTTTAAGTAAATTTGGGGTTATGTTCGCGGCGCACCGGTTCGATCAAATTATACACTAAATAGCAATTTTGTAGACAGGGGCAGGACCCGCTAGATAGCCTTACTGATGAGTCCTCTAGCGGGTCTAGGACGAAACACACCACCATCATTCTTCTTTTTCTCTTATAGAAAACATTCTATAACAAACGTATCTCAGGACGTAATGATTCAAATCCGAATCGAACGTTTGAAAAATGTCTACAAAATTGCTATTTAGTGTATAATTTGATCGAACCGGTGCGCCGCGAACATAACCCCAAATTTATTTAAAAATGTACGATCGAGAATAATTTCTTATTTTTTTAATTTTAAGGTACAAAGTCAAAGGCAGTTTTTTCCGTCTTAAAGTTTTACTACACTCTTCGACGAGCACGACGACGGTATTAAACATCTCGAGTAGATTTGACTCGCCGTATAGTCGGATTCATTCCAGAGTGAGAGAATAGTATACACACCGTACTATACTTTCCCTTGTGCAACCTCGGTCACCTCTGGACTCCTTGCAATAAAAGCCATGAATAATTCCGTAATTTTATGGGGATACGTTGCGCTGTTTACATTGTTAAACTGGCGAGGAGGCATATTCCCGCTTCTTTCACGACAGCGGAATTAGAAGTGAAAATTTTTCTTGAAGCACGCGGCGGCCATTATTTAAACTATTCGTGTAATGTCGTAAGAGCGTAATAGCAGCCGAGAAAAATTTTTCATGAAACTTTTTTATACAGAGGACGGGCGTAAAAAAAAAAGGCAGTGTAGTTGTAAAAGTTTACCCCTCCGCCAGCGACGTTTATTATCCGCGGAAATTTCGTTGATCACGTAGCGACCGGAAAATTGCCAGCATACTTTTTAATTCGTTGTAATAATTCCACGTTTGCGAAACGTTTCGTCTTTCTTTTTTCTCATCACGTTAAGCAAGGCAATATTGAAAATAACGCGAGAGAACGCGCGGCTCCGAGAGAAGAAGGACAGAGATTCATAAAGAGGGATTTAATAAAATCTTCCTTGAGCCGCAGTTACAGAGTCCTAATGTCTTGAAATGGCTTTATGATCATCAGCATATCTTTATTTCCTCCTTTAAGAATTTCATAACCTGAGGGAGTCGCTTCTCAGATTCAGCAGATATTTCATTCCGCAAGCCGTTTTTATACAGAGTCTAATCTCGTTTTCTTTCGTTCTCCCGTTATTCTGATCACTCGTTACCAAGTCCGGGAAACTCGTATTAAAAAAATCTCTCGCCGAAGCAACTTTCGAAATTCATCGGGTCCGCGCGAACTTTCCGAAAGATTTCGATCATCTCCGTCCCTTCCTTTCGCACGTAATTGGCCACGAAAGAGGAGATCAATTTTCCTAATTAATTTTTCTTGGCAACATTGAAAATAAATTACATTCAGCTGTATAAACATTAGAAGTCTGGGTAAACTTAAATTAAAAAGAAATACATGTAGTTTTATAATATAATCAGGTTGAATTCTACGCGCTTTTTATAATTCAATTAATTTATTTCATATTTTAAACGAGAATTTTATATTTTATCTGGGTCGTGCCTTAAAATACACATAACGTTTTTAATCCTTATAAAGTTGGAGATAAGTTCCATTGTTTAATGTTTTAATCCCTTCCCGTACAATTTTCTAAATGGTTACGAAATAGTTACAACTTTTTTGTATTTTACCACGGTTTTATTAGCTCGCTTTCTTGTTTGTCTGTTTGTTCGGTACAAATTTTGCAATTGATTTTAAACTAACTTCCCGATGAGCTAGAGACTTGAAATTTTAAACATAGCTCAGAACTGGCTGACAATGCAATATTGAAAAAAAATTTTTTAAAAAAGCCTATGCGTTCAGGAGATATAAATTATTAATAATTTGAACCTTTGCAACCCCCGCCGCGTGACGTAGTACGTCTTCGCGTTCAGCGTCCCCACTCTACTACGTGTTCCCACTCTGACTCATCCCCACTCCACTGGCCCGCTTTGCACCGAAGGAGCTCAGTGTGCGTCAGTGTGCGTTCGAGCTCCGTGCGGTGTTTACAAAGTTACTACGTATTATTATAGTATAACGTTTGTTTACCAAGCGAAAGAACAGCTACACCGAAATTCTCCGTCGACCAGTATCTTTGATATTTTACCACGGCGTTCGTTTTCGATATGACGGGTCGCAATACCGTCTGAAATTTACTACATGTCTCTGTTATAATCTCATCAAAATGTTCAAAATCGATTGTAAAATTTCACACATATAAGGCTAAAAAGCAGAAAATAATTATTCAAATAAAAATAAATTTTTAAAAAATACCACGCTTTTAAAACGGACTAAAAAGTATAAAATAAAATTTTAAAAAACGCCACGTTTAAAAAACGGACTAAAAAGTATAAAATAATTTTTTCTAGCCCCATACAGATTCCTAACCCTGTACAGATAGTCCTGAAAATTTGTGATTGTGAATTTTGAATAGCTATGAAAATACTTGTAAGATTTAAAACGAAAAACGTGGGGCGCATGTAGTAGATAATTGATGCATGAACACCTAAATCACTAACAATTTTATTGCACTGCAAATGATATGAACTGTTTTGCGAGTTTCCTCAGCGGCAGCTACTCTCTACACTCCTTACTATGTATTATCTCGCGCCCCACGTTTTTCGTTTTAATTCTTACAACTTTTTTCATAGTTATTCAAAATTCACAATCACAAATTTTCAGGACTATCTGTACGGGGTTAGGAATCTGTATGGGGCTAGAAAAAAGTATTTTATACTTTTCAGTCCGTTTTTTAAAATTTTATTTCATACTTTTTAGTCCGTTTTAAAAACGTGGTATTTTTTAAAACTTAATTTTTATTTAAATAATTATTATCTATCGTATACCTACATTTACCTTAACGCTGAAATATTGATTGGGAGATAATTGCATTTTATTTCGTCTTGAAAGAAAGACCTAACATTCGTAGCAGATTATATTTCACGTGTTCGTGACGAGTCTGACTCGTTATTACCCGGCAAGGGGTTGAACTGGGAGCAGAGGAATCTGTGGAATTATAAGAGAAATGGAGGGAGCAATCGAGCATTTATTTCCTCACACGGGGGTTAAGGCGAAATTCTTTACGCTCCGAAGACAATTCGCGATCGATATTACGCGATCACGGGCGTAAGAACATCACGTTATCCGGAAGAACGAAAGATTCAGCCGCTCGGAGAGTTTCCGGATCCCTTATCAGAGGCGGATGCAAAGAGGGAATGTCGGGCTGCGCCGCTGCTGGTGGATTACAGCATAGGAAAACGGGCTGGAAAGGGACGAATAGCTCCCGCAGGATGCGAGATAACTCTCATCCCCGTAGCCTCATTTGTATCCACCCCCTTCTTCCGATTTCCGTGGTGAACGGCCACTTTTTGCGATGTTGCATCGTCAATATTTAATAGCACGTCATTGGTCACTCGTGATTCCGGATGTTGCCCGTCGGACTTTTCCTCTTTTTCGATTCGCTGTCCGAAGTCACCTCGTTGCTGCACACAATGCGCACTTGAAGCTGACATATCGGATCCGTCGGAAAGCTTTCAAACCTATTTTTTCTACTTGCACATTCTCTGACAAAAGAATAGCGTGACGTACTCGGCGACTCATATAATCGATTACGCAAACTTTAGATTAAAATTACTTTTCATCAAGCGGAAACTATTGTCTGAAATAATTGAAATAATTACACTGTACGAGACCGTCTCCTCGTACAGTGTACTTATATTACAAGAACGAGCTGTTGCCTAAAATAGATTCATTTTATTCCGATTTCGTCCAGAGACAGAACGGAGCTCTGTGCCTCGCAAGATAATGGACATCTTGATGCGTTTCCGTAATTGCGCGGATGGAAATTTATTGAAATTGGTTTAATTCTGCGTCAAGTGAACGTTTCCGAGAAACGGTACAATGTGGATACGAAGTAGATAAATTGCTATACGAATATCGTCAGCGCTGATTTATTATTATTGGTGCGAGAGTTTGATCGACTGACACGCAAACCAGCAACCGGACGTGTTTTATAGTCGACGATCGTGTAAAGATGGTTAACACGTCTGTCCATGATAGTACACACTTCTGATTATCAAAAGAAGGATGGAAATGTGCATTAACTTTTACGGAGTCTCTTAACTCCGAGAAACTGGGAGTGAAAACATAATTTTATAATTACTTCTACTAATACACGTTTTACTACTCCTCAAAAATATTTTACCAAGAAAAATACCTTTTTACTTCATCTAGAAGACGACTTACGAAAGAAATGATTTTTTAGCACTCCTTAAAACCTACTTGGTGAAAGAATTAACCCCGAGGTTTTACAATAAAAGGGATTCTCCTTTTTGTAGCTTGTAGATCTCGACGGGAAGAATAAAATTATTAGGAACTGTTCAAAAAGATGTGACTTAATAACGAAAAGGACCTTTGCTTTTCGAAAAGTTCTCGGGAAGAACAACGAATTATTACAGGTTTGCATCGAAAGTTTTCCCAGTTCAAGCGACGTAAGGATCTCGATCGTAAAGAAAATTCTAACTTTCTTCCGGGACTTGACAGGATCTTTTGCACACTTTTACGCTCGGGAACGAGTACTTCGTCGATGGGAAAGTTCGCAATTGAAATGCATTTTGTACGTAACGCGAGTAATTGTTTGGCGCTCCGCGTTATTTTCATAAATTCGATTTCTTCGGTTTCTAAAAACGATCGCTGTTGTTTATACTATAATGAAAGCATTTGCTATTGACATCTATTCGTCTTTTTAGGTGGGTAATATAGAAATATTAACTGGTTTTATGATTGTTATTACGCAGTTTCGATCCCGTTAATTCTTCCATCGCAGAAGCCTAACGAAAAGCGTTATATAAGCAGCAGATCAGTTTTGGAGAGTGGAAGAGACCGCCAGAAGCCGGCGAATTTCGCCAGGGACAGCTGATAGTGTAATTCTGTAAAAACAGATGAGACGTCGGCTTGATTAAAATTTATGAGCAAAGGCGGCCGCGCTTAAAAATCTAAAACGAGGTATGAGAGACAGTCTGTTTTCAACAAAGGGGAGGGCGAATATTTCGGAATATAGGGCCACGTGACACACCCACAGATGGAATTCTTTAGAATTACGGTTCGAACTAAGGTGAAGTGCCCTATGCCTGGACAGCATGTTTTTCTATTTTAAATTGTATCACTTTAAATAAACAAAAACAATTTCTTAAGAGTTTTAACAAACAGTTCAGAGTTCAGAGTTCAGAGAAAACCACGTGGAACTACCATTAATCTTGTGGTGAAATTAGAGCAAACGATCATTAAATTACAAAATTACCCTAATAAGAAATTTATAAACTACTTACAAGGGAGGAACCCCAAGTGTCCGACTTCGATTTTGATAATTTTTTGCGAGTTGAAGGTATATGGATCCCTAATTATGTATGCAAAATATTAGGTGTAGTTACTCAATAGTTTTATAGATATAAGCAATTATAATGGAACTTCGAAAACTACAGCTCAAATCATGGTATGTCAACAAGGTGTGAAACTTTAATTGTTTATATCTTTAAAACTATTGAGTAACTACACCTAATGTTTTGCAGACATCATTAGGGATCCATATACCATAATCTCACAAAAATTGATCAAAATCGAAGTCGGACACTTGGGGTCCTTTCCTCGTTAAACATATAAGGTGAAGTGCCCTATACCTGGACAGCATGTTTTTCTATTTTAAATTGTATCACTTTAAATAAACAAAAACAATTTCTTAAGAGTTTTAACATACAGTTCAGAGTTTGTAAAGTAATTTAAAATAAAAAAATCATTGTTTAGGTTAATATCTTAATTGTATTAACAAGAATAATTCAAACCTATAGTTGGACATATTAAATCCAATCTAAGCTAGTACCTGGACAGAAGTAAAGCCTATATCGGGACAAATTCAATTTACGAGTTGATCGAGCGAACATAACCTAAAACGTTGGTTGGTGGCGCTGTTGCGCATGACGAATAGAAGATGCTTTGCGCAATATGTAGTATTCTTATCATAGATTATAGTATTGTATTATTTAACCAAATATATATTTATTTTCATTTACTGTTTTAATAAAACTTGTCATAATACAACTTTTAAGGTTAGGTAGTAATACTGATAGATTTAAGATGTAAACATAAAGTATTATTAACGTCACAACCGGAATACATTTTCTACATACGTTATTCAAGCTAATAGAAGACTAATTATACGTACATGTAGTTAAATAATTTGCAAACAATGCGTTGATTTTATTCACAAACACGTTTCCGGCTTCAGGCGTAAACACATTGCGTATGAGTTTAGAGTGGGGCAGCTACTGTCATCGCGTCCCAGTAAGGAGTACTTATATTTGAAAACAGTCCTAATCTTGGACATCTAATATTTGGATTAATAATTATTATTTACGTTAAGTTTGATTGCCAATTTATTTTAAAATATCAATATTATTATGCGTGATAATTATTTTTTGTCTGAGGGCTTAAATTATATCTCTTTTTCTAACAAAAGTTCGAACTATAAATGCATATGATTCGCATGTAAATAGACTATTTTGTATACTGTGTTCAGATGAACTTTGAATTCATTTTTAAATTTCAATTGATGTCTCAATGAAATAATATTCACACCTACTTGTAGCTAAGGCCTCAGAATATATAATATAATTATTTAATCTCTTAATTACTGATTTTACTATGAAAATTCAATTGTCCAGATCTAGGTATCACTTTTGGACTGTCCAGACCTAGGGCACTTCACCTTACGTCTTCGTCTAAAAATTCGTGTTGAATCTCTAACGTGGAATTCTTCAACGACGAACGAAGCTATTCCTGACTCAATTTAAATTGGTATTAGGGGTATTATTTTTCAACTTTCGAATCTTTTGATCTTGCGTTCCTATAAAAATGTCTCCACTGTTTGAGACTTCACGACTAAATAATAATATAATATAAATGCACCTCCCACCGTTTTTAATATCCTGCTTTATAAACTTACGTTTTATGCCAACGTAAAAAGACTCAGCATTTTAAGCTCGTCGAGTCGGAGCACGGAAATAGGTTTCGGCGATTACATTTGTTAACATTTTTGTAGCTCGCCGACGTGTTAATTGAGCAATACCGAATTCTACAGAAATACTTCTGGGCCCTGAGGTCTAAGATCCAGATCAAATACATTCCATAAATTCATCGTGATATTTTCGTCCACTCCGAAAATAAATTAGGATTAATTGATACGCGTCGACGGTCAGGCTAAAGCGCTCTGTCATCTGAAATTCCGAATAAAAATACCAATTGGAAGGGTTACGAAGAAACGAACGCATTCGGCGACGTCGCAATGAAACATTTATGACACGGCTCGACGGTCCGTCGAATTTCTCTTTTAATGCAGGCCGGATGTGGGCGGTGATCGAACCTGCCGTATTTTGTTCTCGCGGCGGGATCCAATAATTCGGAATGACTCATCGATCAGTCGCGGCTTAAGCTGAATTTACATGCGTCGTGTGTTGGCCAATCGATTGGTCCCGTGAGTTTCTGTTGCATTTTAATGGTTGAAACGCCGGCGACACGTTAGATGTTGCAGGCGAAGTAACCTCCTTTGAATTTCAGTATGATTGGATCATTAACCATGAGGAAAATGTTGAAGGAAATTTTGTACGCGGTGTCGTAACATTAACCGAATGAAAGCAATCGTTCAAAGAAGCCGATGTGTCACGGAAATGACGAAAGCGAATGCTCGCGGAACATGGATGACAATGATTCTGATTCCAATCGAGCATGACGAGCTAACTGTCGCGCGTGTCGTCCCCTAATGGAATTATTTTTACGGTCTTGAATCATCGTGACGAACCAGGAATGTCTCATGAAATATCGATACGTAAGCATGACGTGTACACATGTTCTACTTGCGGCAAGAATAGATCGTTCTCAAAGGAAATGAAAAAATAAGGCGTACAGTAACAACACTAAGGAATCGATTTGTTCAAAATTCTAGTCCAGAACAGCCGCTCGATCTCTGGAGAATAGCAGATAATAGTAGCAGCGAAAAATCAGTGGATGCCTCGGTTATGAGAATGGACGAGCAGAACGTTGATAAACCGCAGGATTATGCATCTGCGGAAGACAAGGAGGCAGTGGTTGATTTTGTACGTGGAACAAGTAGGCGATATATTATAAGGTGGGTTAACGGTGGATAGTAAAAGTTGCAGGGGTAGTAGAGGGAAAGAGAGAGAGAGAGAAGGTGAGAGCGAGCTTTCAAATATTTTACACTTCCCGAGCACGTTTCCTGCCCAATATGTCTGCCTCGGGCCACACAGCCAACTGTATCACGTATCCACAATTTTCATATGATTTTATATCTCTGTATATTTTTTCTCGCGTCGTTTGCGCTGCCAGATCCTTCCAAAATTTGTTTTCGCGCACGGAAGAGCCCGCGCGATCGAATTTGCATTGTGCAGATTAGTTTGTAACGGAACGCACATAGAGAAATAACTGGTTGGTAGGTATTTTTGAAAAATTCCGCTGAAATAGAAAAAATTGGCTCCTATTTGTTCGCCGTGCAATTTCGTCGACCGAGGGGAGCGATGATATAAGATTGCTGGTACAGTGACACGAACAATTTGCCGAAATCGAAATCGCTGGTCTAAATAGGTAATCAAGTTGTACACGATTGGTGTGTGATTGCGAGTTTAGTGGCGGCTGGGTTCAAAAGGGTTGCAGTTCTCGAAGGAAAAGAGAGTAAACGAACGAACGTGAGTCACGGACGGGTGTAAAAACGGGTTGCCGGAAAAAAAGCGGTCTCGTTTTCGACCGAGTCTGCTCGTAAAACAGCCGTGGATACTCGCGATATATTCCGTGTGAAATGAAACCCATTGCTCGTACCTTCTCTCCTATCATTTTCTCGGGGCGCACCTTCGTTCTCGATTCCCACATTCCCGTGCACCCTCGGTTTCGTCGTTCCGTGTCCATTTTCGCTGGTGTCTGCCAATCGAGCATAGACGATAATGCCTCTCCTTATTTCTACTATCGCGATCTCTTCCATTCCCAACTCCGGTAAGACTTTAGGACCCCCCCTTCCTTTCAGTGACATACGTCATTCTATTCGTTTTGACAAATTGAACACAAAATGTACATAAAATTTTTTAATTTCGGCGCAAGGTTCGATCATTAATACCACAAAGCAAATGTGCAAATTTAAACCATGTTTCTCGACGTTTCGATCCTAATGTGGATCATTTTCACAGAGACTTTTTTTGCGTCTGAAAAATAACATACATATATAATATAATAAATAAACTTTATATGTAAGAATAAATGTACGTGTCATTTTTGGCTGAAATGAATAGTTTTCGAGATATTCGCAAAAAACTATCGCCAATACAGTATTGAATTTTTCGTATTCCTGCACGCTCTGCGGCAACGTAAGCCTGTCCCGACGCGGCGTGCATTTACATTTTACCACGCTTATATTATAGCTTGCCGAGTTGTCATTGTCGTTGTCGATGTTGTCGTTGACGTTGTTGTATGCGTCAAATCTTGAAATCGAATTTTAAACCACTTCCCGATGAGCTAGAGACTTGAAACTTTAAACATAGCTCAGAACTGGATGACAATGAAATATTAAAAAACAAATTAAAAAAAAAACTATGCGTTTAGGAGATATAAACTATTAAAAATTTAACCGTTACACCTCCCCGCGTGACGCTCGGTAGTACGTCATCGCGGCCAGCGATCCCCACTCCGCGCGCCTGCGCTTACCTACTCCACTACGTGTTCTCACTCCGACTCATCCCTACTCCACTGGCCCACTGCGCATCGTAGGAGCTTAGTTCACTTACTGAGTTGGTTAGGATTAGGTCGGGTGGAGGGCGACGAGGACCGGCGATTCTGCTCGGTAAGCGGCTCGCGGTCGTCACTACAAACCAATATGGCGGCGCCCTTACCTGTCAAAAATCCTACAGAATGGAAATTTCAATTTGCAGCCGCCATGACACAATATTTTTCCTTTTACAAAAGATGGTTGAATTTACAGGTTGAAGTGGTAATTAAAATCGATTACAAGATATGTAAAGACTAAAAAGTAGAAAATAAAAGAATATATAAAAAAACTTTTTAAAGACCACGCTTATATTAATGTGCACTAAAAAATGCACTAAAAAGGAGAAAATAATTTTTTTAGACATTAGTGACTATAAAATGCACTAAAAAGGAGAAAATAATTTTGTAGACATTAGTGACTATAAATAAAAGCGTGGAGCGCTAAAATATTTATTGACGCAATCTTCGTAGGCGCTCCACGCTTTTATTTATAGTCACTAATGTCTACAAAATTATTTTCTCCTTTTCAGTGCATTTTCTAGTCACTCATGTCTAAAAAAATTATTTTCACTTTTTTAGTGCACTTTTTAGTGCATATTAATATAAGCGTGGTTTTTAAAAAGTTTTTTAATATATTTTTTTATTGCTTCTAAACACGCTGCGGAGATGAGAGAGAAAACTAATTCTAGTAATTCTGATCGCATGATTTTTCATTACTAGTTCCGCTATAGCTTTTTGCGAATATCTCGAAAACTATTCATTTCAGCCAAAAATGACACATACATTTTGTGTTCAGCATGTCGAAACGAATAGAATGACGTCACATATCTAAAGGAAGGGGGGGAGGTTTCTAAAGTTCAGCCCCAACTCCTGCTAGCCATGTTCTATTTTGTATCTCCTCAACAATTTTTAAACCGCAACTTCCAGTTACAACCTCAAAAATTAATAAGTACCGGAATTTCATCCGGTAAAATCGGATTAAAGCTGCTCCCCGCGAAACAGCGAAATCCGCGAGGCGAAGGAAAGGGAAAAAAGGTGACTGAAAAGGGACGGAGCAGGTACAACTGGGAAAGGCAACTTTGTGTTTGAGCCTCAGCAGTTAAAAGCATTCCATAGGACACGTGGGTCAGCTTCATCGGAGTTTCTTGTGTTCCGAAAAGAGTGCTGAGGCGTGGGAGGCTTTCCGAGTCTACTTAAAATCGGGAGGAACGTATTTCGCCGTGAAACGGGAATATAAAAATTCCTGAGGACCGCGCGAACAATGTGCACGCGTAATATCCGGCAATATCGTAAAAATGTACAGCAGAGCATAAAATGGTACCGGGAGAATTCGACAGTACAGAAACGGTTAGGTCGGTTCCCTCTGACTTAACGCTGGCTTTATTGAAATTTGTCAGCTCACCCGGAAGAAATGACGGAAGTCGGAGAGAAGTGGGAGAGGCGTGGGTGGGTTTTCTCGGGGAAAGGTAGCACGAGGAGAGGAGAGCGAGCTTTCTCACCTGCGGAATGAACCACTCACGTGACGAGTACCCGGTAACGAATGGTCGTTACTCTTCACTCGGAATAAAAGCATCGTAAACAAAACAGTACCGCTCCTCCACATGCCCCGTGGTTGCTTCAGCCCGGTTCACACGTCTCCCTGTCAGTTTCACTCTCCGCTTACCCCGATGCTCTACATTTGAAACCACCATCGGACCGCTGTTCGATGAACACACACCGCCTTCTTTGCTCCCCTCAAGATTTTACTCGCTCTTTAACCCGTTTCGCGCTGTCCTTATGTTTGCACCAAGTTTCGCCGGTGATGTGCGCCTTTATTATTTTTCTTCAAATATACAGAGCTACGTTATTGCTCGACTAGCTAAATTAATTGCTTAGATCATAATCTATTAGGTTTGAAACGATTTCGGACCGCCTTCTTCGCTCCCCGCGAGATTTTACTCGCTCTTTAACCCGTTTCGCGCTTTCCTTATGTTTGCACCAAGTTTCGCCGGTGATCTGCGCTTTTATTATTTTTTTTCAAATATACAGAGCTACGTTATTGCTCGACTAGCTAAATTAATTGCTTAGATAGTAATCTATTAGGTTTGAAACGATTTCGAACCGCCGTCTTTGCTCCGATCAAGATTTTACTCGCTCTTTAACCCGTTTCGCGCTTTCCGTATGTCTGCATCAAGTTTCGCCGGTGATGTGCGCTTTTATTATTTTTCTTCAAATATACAGAGCTACGTTATTGCTCGACTAGCTAAATTAATTGCTTAGATCATAATCTATTAGGTTTGAAACGATTTCGGACCGCCTTCCTTGCTCCCCTCAAGATTTTACTCGTTCTTTAACCCGTTTCGCGCTTTCCTTATGTCTGCATCAAGTTTCGCCGGTGATGTGCGTTTTTATTATTTTTCTTCAAATATACAGAGCTACGTTATTGCTCGACTAGCTAAATTAATTGCTTAGATAATAATTTATTAGGTTTGAAACGATTTCGGACCGCCTTCCTTGCTCCCCTCAAGATTTTACTCGTTCTTTAACCCGTTTCGCGCTTTCCTTATGTCTGCACCAAGTTTCGCCGGTGATGTGCGCTTTTATTATTTTTCTTCAAATATACAGAGCTACGTTATTGCTTGACTAGCTAAATTAATTGCTTAGATAATAATCTATTCGATTTGAAACGATTTCGGTCCGCCTTCTTCGCTCCCCGCGAGATTTTACTCGCTCTTTAACCCGTTTCGCGCTGTCCTTATGTTTGCACCAAGTTTCGCCGGTGATGTGCGCCTTTATTATTTTTTTTCAAATATACAGAGCTACGTTATTGCTTCACTAGCTAAATTAATTGCTTAGATAATAATCTATTAGATTTGAAACGATTTCGAACCGCCGTCTTTGCTCCGATCAAGATTTTACTCGCTCTTTAACCCGCTTCGCGCTGTCCTTATGTTTGCACCAAGTTTTGCCGGTGATGTGCGCTTTTATTATTTTTCTTCAAATATACAGAGCTACGTTATTGCTAGACTAGCTAAATTAATTGCTTAGATAATAATCTATTAGATTTGAAACGATTTCGAACCGCCTTCTTCGCTCCCCTCAAGATTTTACTCGTTTTTTAACCCGTTCCGCGCTTTCCTTATGTTTGCACCAAGTTTCGCTGGTGATGTGCGCTTTTATGATTTTTTTTTCAAATATACAGAGGTACGTTATTGCTCGACTAGTTAAATTAATTGCTTAGATAATAATCTATTAGGTGTGAAACGATTTCGGACCGCCTTCCTTGCTCCCCTCAAGATTTTACTCGTTCTTTAACCCGTTTCGCGCTTTCCTTATGTTTGCACCAAGTTTCGCCGGTAATGTGTGCTTTTATTATTTTTTTTCAAATATGCAGAGCTACGTTATTGCTCGACTAGCTAAATTAATTGCTTAGATAATAATTTATTAGGTTTGAAACGATTTCGGACCGCCTTCCTTGCTCCCCTCAAGATTTTACTCGCTCTTGAACCCGTTTCGCCGGTGATGTGCGCTTTTATTATTTTTCTTTTTTCAAATAAACAGAGCTGCGTTATTGCCGAACTAGTTAAATTGATTTCTTAGATAATAATCTATTATTATGTATTAGACTTGGAGCAATTTCGAACCACGTACTTCAGAGCATGCAAATCACAGAAACCTTAAACATGTTACTCTGTTGCGAACCGTGCACTTGGTTTTCTGTTTTAGCAAGAAACAGTAGGTACAGGAAAACTATTACAATCGTTCGAGCCGAAGCTGCACGTACGTTTCTCACGAGATTTGTGGGGAAATACAAGATGCATCGTTTTTACGTGGGAATACACGTACTCTGCATCAGGTGTCCCGGAAAACGCTATGGCTGACCTTCCCCCGGCACCGACAAATCCTGTTTCTTTTCTTTCACCCTCCATTCACGCCTTTCCAACGCCAACTATTTATTTACTACGATACATCATGTATCGAGGGCGAATCGGAAACCGTAGAATAAACCGCCTCTGAGAATATCACAGCCAAAAATACTAACTAAATATTATGCAACGGGTTAAACAATCTCGTTCTCGTCATTATAATAAATTATTCAATTTCACTTGCCTGCAGGACATATTATAAATCATGTATAAATGATGCATCCGCATGTTGGATAACGATTCGAGGGCACGCGCTGGCCAAAGCGTCCCTGAATTAAGCACGTGTGGTCCGATTGTGTGGCAGGTAAAAAGGAAAGAGAACGAGTTTCGAGAAGTTCATTTTGCCTGAAATGTATCTGCGTGGTCAGCACCATAAACCTGATCCTAAGCTCATCTCGAGCCCCTGGGGTGGTCACCTGTCCGCTTTTATTCGATGTCGTTTCGTTGGTTGGACCACAGATGTCGAGATGGACACTTCCGCGAATGTCTCCACATTTTGATCATGGGGCTTTGATCGTCCCACAAGAAACAGCGCGACACAGAAAGCGAATGGACGGGCCGTGATATAGGAGTAGGGAAAAAATTGATTATTGCTCTTATCGAACCTCTTCGGTTTGTGAGGCTAAGTGAATTTTTCTCGGCAATATTGTTACGACGAACCATCTGTTAGACTGTGTATCGTTACCTTTTTTATCATGGAACAATTGATATTATTTCTCTAATTTTGTTTTAATATTGTTTAATGTTTTGTTTTGTTTTAATTTCTTTAATTTTGTGATATTTAAATTGCGGATCTTTATGCAAAGTAAAAATGTTCTGCGTTGATTGTGGGAAGCAAGAATAAAATAAAAATTCATTTCATCTCTTAACGACTTGGTTACATTAAAAACATTACGATATTCTTCAATGTTTCTAATCCTTTACTGTTTCATATTTCACCAAACCAATGTCTTCATAAATGCATAATATATTCATTTGTGGTTCTTTTACGGAACAAACATTGCCTACTTCAGTTATGAGAAGCAGAAATTGCATAAAATTTTTAATGCAGTCAATTAAAAATTTCGTATCAGCATGGAGGGCGAGGCAGAGACTCCTCCCCTCCATTGCCTGTCTTGCGTCTTGATATTACGCACACTCAGAAATGTTTAAACGTCTCTCTTCTCTCGATGAACGATCTTCTTTTTTCGCCGACTGCCACGAAACAGGTTTCTCGGACGCGAATCAGGAAAATAAAGGTAAAAGGCATCAAAGGCTAGCAATGAGAAAGAACTACGTCAGAATCAAGCGGTCACGTGAGATTTCACAGTAAGTAATGGCAATTAAATTTTTTAATGAATGAATAGATCTTCAAAAAATAAATTGACATTCTCAGTCCCATTTTATATCCTCCAGGTTTTCAGAACACATTGCAATCGTCACGCCCGGTTGTCCACTGTTAAATAGTCGCGGTAACGAAAATTTATTCTAATGGGAAGGAGAAGTTAATTTTCATGAAGTCTGTTACGACTTTAAGTACTCTTTCACTTGGTTCGCGGCGACAGGAACGTGGGAATTAGCGGTGTGAGCAGCATCGTCTATTCTGATTAACTTTTATTTCCCATTTAACATCGTAAAGGACCGTGCTCGTTATAAGTAACTCTGCACACTTGTTTCTCTCTCGTGTTACACATTCTCCGGCGAAATGCACGCGCAAACCGTAGCTGCGCTGTTGCATTACAAAACCGTAATTTGCGTTTCCTAGAAATTCTGACAAGAGTTATTCTTTCGTTGAAGAAGCTACGTTTTCGATTATTTAATGACGGTAGCACTAAACCTTTCACTTTTACATACAGGTTGGTCCATTTATCTTGAGACAGTCAATTATTACGGAAACCAGCAGGAATATGAAAAAATGTTTTATGTAAAATATTCTTCATATGAAGGGGCACATTTAATGGCGCTATGCACATTTTTCCATAATGGTCAGATGAAGGGCAACTTCATTTTTTCAAATGGAAACCCATATTTTTTATTTCATATTCTTATTCTACATCGACAAATAATAATATTTCGTAGAAAACATTTTTTCAAAAATGACCACAATTCTTTTTGGACTGTGATCACAAACCTTTACCAAATGTAACGAGACGAAAAACACCATGGGGACTCATGGGGAAGTATAACAAAACCATTAACGAAATATTATAGGCGAAAATTATGTTTCCAAATTATTGGTGATTTTCAAATATTAATAACTATACTAATTTGGATAATGAAGATCTGAAACCTGTTCGAAAATGCTGCACATACCTAGCAGAAATATTTCTACAGCGAAAACATTTACACGATTTCCCTAAAATACCTGATAATCAGTAATAAGCGAACGATGTTGCAGAGAATGGTTAAGAGCGAAAAACGTGCTATAAAATCTCTTAACTCTCGATGAGATATGCTGCTTCTTGAATTTTAAAATTAAAAAAGA
Source organism: Lasioglossum pauxillum (assembly GCA_933228785.1). Taxonomy (NCBI): domain Eukaryota; kingdom Metazoa; phylum Arthropoda; class Insecta; order Hymenoptera; family Halictidae; genus Lasioglossum; species Lasioglossum pauxillum. The sequence continues at coordinate 38,941,315 of OW121706.1, forward strand.
ATGCCGATACATTGTTCCTTAAACATTCAACTATCTCGAACAATAAAATTTGCACAGCTTGCGCAAAATTTTTGAAATCGACTTTTGGCCAGCTTTTTCGTGCAAATACCCCACCGTGCGTCGGTAGGGTGAATTAAATCGATCCTCGAAAAACAAACGTAGCGCGCGATACATCGATAGGACGGAGTCGTCCGTCTATGAGAATGGAATCGAGGACAGGTTCAAATGGTGAAATCGTTTTTCCAGGAAGGACGCTGCACGCCCCAGGAAATCCACTTTTCCGTACTGCCAGCCGAGCAAACATCCTGCTTCTCTATCCCCAGCTAGACGAAGAATCTCTATACATATATTGTATGTAGTGCCTGTCTCCCAACCAAGAGGATGGTACCTGTTTGCTCGGGAAATCACACCGTAATGCCTATGCACCACTACCGCAGAAACCACTGCGGCTCCTGCACTTCCAACACTTTCCTCGAGGCGTGCATAAGTTCACGTCAAGATACTCTCCTTTGTTTGTAACGCGATTCATTGCGGATCGTTACCTCCGTTTTCGTGTTCTAATTCTTCTATCGTCCATCAGAATTCATCCCTCCTTTCAAAGATCCACTAGCCATAAAGAAACAGCCATTAATATTTCTGTTTAAATATTCGACGTGTAAACTATTCTCTGTAGAGCAACGTCGCGAGCTTCTGCAGCGGAGTTTTATCGCATGTAATTTCTCTCTGACGAATTATTTTCCTTGAAGATGCTCTTTTTCGTTAATGTCCTCCATCCCCGTTCTTCTTCTCCCTTTGCTCGTACAAGGAACTTCTTTCTGCTTGGTTTCCGACACCTACTTATCCTCTGAGACCTTACGTCCTAGATCCACCTTCAGAATGTGATATTATCCCGAGCACATGCACATTCCCGTAAATACAAGCATGCACGATCTCCTGCATTAAAATGGCAGCGCAGTTGCTCGTATGGGCTACACATAAATCACGCTGAAATGCTGAAAGTATTTCGCTCCTCTTTAATGGTCTGGGTCAGTATCAACTAATTCAGACGAAATCATTTTTGTTACTGTTCAAATATTTACTACTTTGTAGAAACATTTACGGCGATGTTGGTCTAATTTAAAACGGTAAAAACATTAGAAGAATTAACCAATACGATTATATTATTTTCATCGTATTAAAGATATTGGAAAATAAGGTGAAGTGCCCTATGCCTGGACAGCATGTTTTTCTATTTTAAATTTTATCACTTTAAATAAACAAAAACAATTTCTTAAGAGTTTTAACATACAGTTCAGAGTTTGTAAAGTAATTTAAAATTAAAAAATCATTGTTTAGGTTAGTATCTTAATTGTATTAACAAGAATAATTCAAACCTATAGTTGGACATATTAAATCCAATCTAAGCTAGTACCTGGACAGAAGTAAAGCCTATATCGGGACAAATTCAATTTACGAGTTGATCGAGCGAACATAACCTAAAACGTTGGTTGGTGGCGCTGTTGCGCATGACGAATAGAAGATGCTTTGCGTAATATGTAGTATTCTTATCATAGATTATAGTATTGTATTATTTAACCAAATATATATTTATTTTCATTTACTGCTTTAATAAAACTTGTCATAATACAACTTTTAAGGTTAGGTAGTAATACTGATAGATTTAAGATGTAAACATAAAGTATTATTAACGTCGCAACCGGAATACATTTTCTACATACGTTATTCAAGCTAATAGAAGACTAATTATACGTACATGTAGTTAAATAATTTGCAGACAATGCGTTGATTTTATTCACAAACACGTGTCCGGCTTCAGGCGCAAGCACATTGCGTATAAGCTTAGAGTGGGACAGCTACTGTCATCGCGTCCCAGTATGGAGTACTTATATTTGAAAACAGTCCTAATCTTTGACATCTAATATTTGGATTAATAATTATTATTTACGTTAAGCTTGGTTGCCAATTTATTTTAAAATATCAATATTATTATGCGTGATAATTATTTTCTGTCTGAGGGCTTAAATTATATCTCTTTTTCTAACAAAAGTTCGAACTATAAATGCACATGATTCGCATGTAAATAGACTATTTTGTATACTGTTTTCAGATGAACTTTGAATTCATTTTTAAATTTCGATTGATGTCTTAATGAAATAATATTCACACCTACTTGTAGCTAAGGCCTCAGAATATATAATATAATTATTTAATCTCTTAATTACTGATTTTACTATGAAAATTCAATTGTCCAGATTTAGGTATCACTTTTGGACTGTCCAGACTTAGGGCACTTCACCTTATTTATATTGCACTCCAGTTTGTTGTAATTCAGGGAGATATTTTTTATTTTGCATAAACATCCGTTGTCTAGTAATAATGCCTAATGAAAATATTTTTTTGTCATTCCGATCAGAACATCTTTTACCGCTTTAATTATTCTTTGAGAACCGGTTCGTTCGCAGGTGATTTTCGTATAAACCTTTAGCACTGGCTGGACAATTGGTCCACCATTCGGTTTGGCTCCCCTTGTACGTTTCAATATTTCGAGATTTTTCTGATCAAAAGTACGCTGCGCCGCAGGCTGGGGTGGTTTCGATGATCGTTATCGCGCTGCGAATTAACCATGAAGGGTGTATCGTGCGAGGTGGCTAATTTCCTAGCGTTCCGGGGTACCAATTAAAACGATTTTCCGGTGTCGCATTCTGTGGGACAATGGTGTTTCCCTGCGGCCGATTCCGGCCAAGCAATTTCCCGTATGTCTGAAAAGAGAATTCAGCTGACACAATATGCAGCCATTTGGAGGCCGGCCAAATGAAACTGAAAAATTACGAGACGGCCAAAAGCTATGGTTCATATTCTCATCACGATAGGGGGGAACGTGTTGCCTGTGACACCTTTTAATTCTGTGCAACGATTCCTCGCCGTGTTACAAATTTTCACCGGAATCTCACTAATTAAAACGTGGCCACAAAATCGTCGCAGAAAGTTTCTTCATGTTCAAAATTTATCTCCTAAAAAAACGTACAATTTTTTAAGATGTACACGGTGATACTGAAAGGTACAAATTTGATTCTTCAATAATTTTAAGAAGAAAATTACGGAAATTGCAATTTAATCGGTAAAAGAAATTAAAAAATCTGAGCCATAGTTCGTACGATTGGAAAACGAACGATAACAAATATTAGGTCGTTCCGAAAGTAATTTCAAACTAAAAAGTCATACAACTTAATTTTTTGCTAATAAGAAACGGAAACATAGTCTAAATGGTAAAAAATTCGCTTTCATTTTTCCTTGAGAAAACGAGATGACTCTCCGAACAATTATCAATATTGTAAAATAATTCAAGGAAGAATATAATATTTATTCAGACGATATTTAAACTCTTTCTACCATAATACTGGAGGAAGTCATGCACCGTTTAAGCATGGCCGACTCCACAGAAGATATCCAACTGACAGAAGTTCTGTCGACCGATGGAACGCTTTGACGTCACAGCCACCATCCTCAGGAATCAAAATCCTCCGGCGACGCCAGCAGACGTATTGAAATTCCAGCACAAACAAAGGCAAATGATAAATAAATTTACTAAACATGTCGGTGGAGCCGGCGGGGGAGGAAAACAGAAAAGGTAGAAAGACAGACGCAGAGAACCGGATGTTGAAAGGTTCAACTGGTCTATTTATGTAGCGGATACATATTTACAGGGGTTGCATCTATCCCCGGGTAGAATACTGGATCCACTGCAAGTTCCATGATTAAATATTACTAAGGATATACTCCTGGCGTATCCGCCGGGAATTCCTTATCCGGTAAAGAGCTTCAGAATTCTTCCGCATCCTCCTCGCACGGACCTCTTCTAATCTGTACAGCTACACTTTCTTCCTATTCATCCGTTGTCTCGAGCTCGCGTTACGGACAACTCCGGAATATTTCAACACCACGAATCTTTCGGTTCTTGGGTCCCAGCACCTCGGACGTGACCCATGTAATATTGCGAATATGAGCACCGTCTACGCTCATCGAAAGTTTGATGCGTTTCGCCGACTACGCTCGTGGAATCGCTAACGGATACTCTTCTGTGCTTCCGAGATGAAAACTTGAATATTTATGCGATATGTTATACGGGATCGTCTCGGCAAAGAAGAATTTATCAGTTCCGCTTCTTGGAAACATTTAATGTATCATTGACATTAATGGATTTGTGTCGAAACAGCTTTCTTATATTTTGAGGAATACTTTCCAGGTTGAAGTACGTTCCTCATGAAAATTTAATGTATTTCCGAGTATTTCCGAGTATATACTTTCGAAATTGAAAGATTTGTCAGATTCTCGAGAAAATTCAATGTATTATTAAAGTACCGAAGGATCCTAATATTAATATTTCGACGAGAAACGTGTACCACGTTGAATGATATATGTCTTTGAAGTTACAAATCTTGGTGGGTGAAATGAAAGCTGAAACAGTGTGCAGAAGGACAACGTACGAACGAACGACAGCGTAATATCTCACAAATATTCTCGAACGGGCTCCGGCAGAGGGGAAAATCGCATTCAAACTTTTCGATTATCTTCTTGGGGTCTCGGAAAACGTTACTGCTATCGTTCCGAAACCCTTCCCTATTTTTTCTCTCATTTCTCGACGCTCAACAGAGCCCGAGCTTGACAAATGTGATCCGATAAGAGCGCGCTCGGTCTTCGTGGCCCGTTGCAGGCTCAAATCGATTGATTGCCGGCAATCCTGCTTTTGACGAATTGTGCCGACTTTAATGCCGGGCTATCACGCATAAAATTCCGTCGGAATTCTCCGAGAAACGGAGTACATACAAATAAACAATTAACAGAACGATCTACTCCATCATCGTCGATGGAAGTCATCTTGTTTTCTTAAGGGTAAATGGATGCCAATTTTTTACCATTTAGAGTAAATTTTATGACATTTTGTTATAAAATTCTGTTATAAAAGTCATAAATGTATAAAAATCGATTGATTGCCGGCAATCCTGCTTTTGACGAATTGTGCCGACTTTAATGCCGGACTATCACGCATAAAATTCCGTCGGAATTCTCCGAGAAACGGAGTACATACAAATAAACAATTAACAGAACGATCTACTCCATCATCGTCGATGGAAGTCATCTGTTTTCTTAAGGGTAAATGAAAGCCAATTTTTTACCATTTAGAGCAAATTTTATGACATTTTGTTATAAAATTCTGTTATAAAAGTCATAAATGCATAAAAATCGATTGATTGCCGGCAATCCTGCTTTTGACGAATTGTGCCGACTTTAATGCCGGACTATCACGCATAAAATTCCGTCGGAATTCTCCGAGAAACGGAGTACATACAAATAAACAATTAACAGAACGATCTACTCCATCATCGTCGATGGAAGTCATCTGTTTTCTTAAGGGTAAATGAAAGCCAATTTTTTACCATTTAAAGTAAATTTTATGGCATTTTGTTATAAAAGTCATAAATGCATAAAAATCGATTGATTGCCGGCAATCCTGCTTTTGACGAATTGTGCCGACTTTAATGCCGGGCTATCACGCATAAAATTCCGTCGGAATTCTCCGAGAAACGGAGTACAAATAAACAATTAACAGGACGAACTACTCCATCATCGTCGATGGAAGTCATCTGTTTTTTTAAGGGTAAATGAATGCCAATTTGTTACCATTTAGAGTAAATTTTATGACATTTTGTTATAAAATTCTGTTATAAAAGTCATAAATGCATAAAAATCCGCAGTCTAGTAATAACAAATGGAAGCAATGCTTACCGAACGACCTAATACATTGTGATAAATTCGGTGTCTTATTGTGAAGGAGTTTACGCCAATTTCATCTCGTCGGACGGTATGCACTGATTCATGCGTCAGCATTATCATAAACCGCGACCATTGGAAGGTACCCTTAATTAACGATCGCTGCTGTCAGTTCTCGAATTCGGTTGCTTTATTAGCTTGGATTGCCCCGCGTTTGATTCATTGCGGTGGACTCCGGATTTCAGCTCCAAAACACAATTAACGAATTGAAATCCGTCAATTCCACAATTGGATCGTCCATTTTGCTGCATCGATCTTGAGGAAAGAGTTTTATGGAACGTCTATTAAAAAATGATACGAAGACATCAATTACGTAGATAATTTAAAGAAGTGTGAATTTTTTGCTACAAGCCAAGCATCTTCTGACGAACTTCCTAGAATTATACTCTTTCAGATAAAACTGATTACGGAAGGGTGAAAGGACAACCTTATAAGAATTGTACCCAGATTCGAGATAGGAGAAAGTTATCGAACTTCTTGAAATTATGATAGGGAACGGAGCCCTAATGAGAACATTAGCTTTCCAACTTCGATATCATTTAGGCAATGAATTATGGCTCGTTTTTCCTCGAAAGTTGGCTGGCCCGACCGAAGACAAATTAGTCTATCAACTCTTTCTTTCGACATACATAGAACGTTAGTTTCATAGTTTCGGAAACATAAATGCGACGTTTAATGGTTTTATGCGTCCACGACAAAAATGAGTAAATGGACTTCGTCCTTTCCAATCGACAAAGATTTTCCAATTACACTGTCCAACACCAAATTTGTTCCCTAATTACTGTTGGGCTCTTCGTATAGAGTTTTTTGCGCTGATTCCGAATCTGTTTTTAATTTTTTCCCTATACGCACAGTTTTTGAGAAACATGACTTTGAAAAAAAGACATATTTTTCAACTTTAAACAAATATTGTGATGTTATTATAAATGATATTGAATTGTTCTTTATAGCAAAAGATTCTGTAGACTTTCCCGAATACAGCGATATCAAATATTAATATATTATGATTGTTTAAACATGTTTAAATAATCACTAAAGGCGGAGAGACACCACTTTTGCACCAATTTTTGAGGGTATTTTTCAATTTATCTTAAAAAAGAAGGGTCCAACGGAAAATCGAACTATACCATGCGATAGAGCAGAATTTTATCTTGAGAAACCCCGCTTTGCAGTTTGAAACGTCGCCGTTTTTTTCGAACCAGAAAACAAAATATCTTCGCCCGACATGAGATGCCGCCAGTGGCGCTCACCATTACAACGGTCGTTCGCCGCTCCATATCCCGTCGCTGCGCCGTATCTCGTCTCGAGCGCCACTGGCGGCAACTCATGTCGGGCAAAGATATTTTGCTTTCTGGTTCGAAAAAAACGTCGACGATCCAAACTTGACAGGGTGGCTTCTCAAGATAAAAGTCTGCTCTATCGAGTGGTATAGTTCGATTTTCCGCTGGACCCTTATTTTTTGAGATAAATTGAAAAATATCCTCAAAAATTGGTGCAAAAGTTTTGTCTCTCCGCCTTTAGTGATTATTTAAACATGTTTAAACAATCATAATGTATTAATATTTGATATCGCTGTATTCGGGAAAGTCTACAGAATCTTTTGCTATAAAGAACAATTCAATATCTTTTATAATAACATCACAATATTTGTTTAAAGTTGAAAAATATGTTTCTTTTTCAAAGCCATGTTCCTCAAAAACTGTGCGTATAGGAAAAAAATTAAAAACAGATTCGGAATCAGGGCAAAAAACTCTATAAGAAGGACCCAACAGTAATTCGGGAACATAAAAAAAGTTGAAATTTGTTGGACAGTGTTATTAATATTTTCGTGCAAATCGTCAAATATCTCTCTCAACTCGAGAATTTCGTGCGCAAATCCTCTCCTGTCTAAGGAGTTAATACCACTGTTAAGTCGGAAGCGGTTCCCAGTGCTGCGTCTCGGATCTGTTTCTGTCGTGATTTTCGATTATCTTTAGCGGAAGCTTTGGCGGAAGTTGGAGATGAATTCAACACCGAGCTTCAATAATGTACACAGAGCCGAAATGGAGAACCTGCTCGAGTGGTGGGGACTATCTGCATCAATCGCGTGAAAAACGGGTTCGAAATTATCGGCATTCTCCTTCCCCGAGGTATGAATAATGCCGAACCGCAGCTGGATAATAATCACGGAGGCAAGAAGCGAGAGAACTTCTTAATAAAGAAGACAGGAGGAATAATCGGACCAGCCAGCTCGCATCGATATCGCACCGGGATATCTCGTGACCGTCTACGCTTCTGAATAATTTCAAACTCATTCCATACCGTAAATGTTGGAGAGATTTCGAGGTGTGTTTGATAGCGGAATGGAACGGAAGTGTGATTGGCCCCCGGTGCCCCGGAACGAATTGTCGACCAGCTTCCGTTTCCGGCTCGCTTCGTTCCTGTCCGCAAAACAGCATGGCGTTTATATTTTTCAACATTCGACCGATTTTTTCGGAGAAGCGAAGACCTGTTCGCTGGATCTTGTGTGAAAGAATTTTTCTTCCATTTGTGACTTTGAATGACCTTGAAATTTGTCCATTTTTCAGCAACCACTACTTTACATCAATCAAACCTAAATTTGATTTGATTCCGCTTGTCGGGTCTCGTCCCTCATTTTTACACCCCTAATTCTGGTTTATTTGTTTTCGCACCTTTTAACCCCCTTTTATTGTACTTTCTTGTTGCGCGAATATGCATTCGCGGTTTCTAAAAATTTTTATTTATTCTGGACCTACAAATATTATTACTGGACTGCGGATTTTATGCATTTTTGACAAAAATAGATGGATGTAATTTAAAACAGTTACAATATTTAAACGAGTTAAGAACGTCCGTATGTTAATTTCAATTTACTAAAATTCTTAAAGATGGGAAGAAATTTTTATACGGTTCCTGTTTCGTGTAATGGACGAAGAAAATGTTTATTTTGCATAAAGATCCGCAGTCTAAATTACCAATTAAAGATAGGATTTTACTCGGTACCATTTTCTGAAAATTTGGCTAAAAAATTGAAGTTTGCACGAACCTTGGAACCTTTTTCTATTATCTCTTAATGTTTTCTAAATCTTGGTTTCTGTACCTCGTCGCTAATGACTACTGCGGTTAAAACAACGTTAAATAAATAGATACAAAAATATATGTGCACATTGATTTTCCATGCTTATTTTATAAATAAAATTATTCAAATAAAAATAAATTTTTTAAAAATACCACGTTTTTAAAACGGACTAAAAAGTATAAAATAAAATGTTAAAAAACGCCACGTTTAAAAACGGACTAAAAAGTATAAAATAATTTTTCTAGCCCCATACAGATTCCTAACCCCGTACAGATGGTCCTGAAAATTTGCGATTGTAAATTTTGAATAGCTATGAAAATACTTGCAAGATTTAAAACGAAAAACCTGGGGCGCGAGATAATACATAGTAAGGAGTGTAGAGAGTAGCTGCCGCTGAGAAAACTCGCAAAACAGTTCATATCATTTGCAGTGCAATAAAATTGTTAGTGATTTAGGTGTTCATGCATCAATTATCTATTGCATGCGCCCCGCGTTTTTCGTTTTAAATCTTACAAGTATTTTCATAGCTATTCAAAATTCACAATCACAAATTTTCAGGACTATCTGTACAAGGTTAGGAATCTGTATGGGGCTGGAAAAAATTATTTTATACTTTTTAGTCCGTTTTTAAACGTGGCGTTTTTTAAAATTTTATTTTATACTTTTTAGTCCGTTTTAAAAACGTGGTACTTTTTAAAAATTTATTTTTATTTAAATAATTATTTTCTGCTTTTTAGCCTTATATGTGTGAAATTTTACAATCGATTTTGAACATTTTGATGAGATTATAACAGAGACATGTAGTAAATTTCAGACGGTATTGCGACGCGTCATATCGAAAACGAAAGCCGTGGTAAAATGTCAAAGATGAAAGATCGACGGAGAATTTCGGTGTAACTGTTCTTTCGCTTGGTAAACAAACATTATACTATAATAATACGTAGTAACTTTGTAAACACCGCACGGAGCTCGAACGCACAATGACGCACACTGAGCTCCTTCGATGCGGAGCGGGTCAGTGGAGTGGGGATGAGTCAGAGTGGGAACACGTAGTAGAGTGGGGACGCTGAACGCGAAGACGTACTGCGTCACGCGGCGGGGGTTGCAAAGGTTCAAATTATTAATAATTTATATCTCCTGAACGCATAGGCTTTTTTAAAAAATTTCTTTTTAAATATTGCATTGTCATCCAGTTCTGAGCTATGTTTAAAATTTCAAGTCTCTAGCTCATCGGGAAGTTAGTTTAAAATCAATTGCAAAATTTGTACCGAACAAACAGACAGACAAGAAAGCGAGTTAATAAAAACGTGGTAAAAAATTGTCGAATCTCTGATAGTTTCGACCGTTCAAAGATTTGCGACCTCCTAACTCGAGATAGAAGTTTCGTGTACATGTTTGCGAGATCGAGAGGGAAATGAATTTTTCCGGGAGGCCGCGCCGCATTAATCAAACGTGTATTGTTCGCAATACTCCCAGGTACGGAATGAGACGGGCTGCGTCTAGTATGTATTTTGATACTGTTGCACGTGCGCCGCGAGGAGAATTTATGTTGAAATTTGTAAGTGGAAGGGAGAATTCGTTCGCTGCGAAAGAGAATCATGTACGATTGAATATTCCTCCAGGTGCATCGGAGGTCCTCGAAATCTGTGCCGCGTGTGCCATCCATAGAATACTAAAGCGTTGCGGCGCGTTGTCTGTTTTCCGATTTCTTTGCCGAGGAAAATCGAAGAGCGTGGAAAACTCGCCGGTCCAACGGGGAAAATCGAGGATTCTCAGATGAGCGGGAAGCACGTCGCCTGCAGGTCATTGGGCTTCTATTCCCGACGTGACTCGCGGTTCGTTTCCATCGCGGGTTTTGTAAAGGAAAGAACCACCCCAGCCCGAGGGATATTTGCGTATTGGCACAAGAAAATTAAACTTGGAACCCTCTGGACAGGAGGCGCGATGCTCTCGTTGCTTCCATATCGGAAGACGCTCGAAAAATTCGAATTCGAAACCTTTGTTAGTCCCGTTCCGTTCTATAAAATACGTATCTTCTGTAAATGAATTTTCACTGTACGCTCGATACCTGCATTTTGTTTCGTACACGCAGTACATTTGAATAATTCGTTTTATCAGTTGCCAAAGGGAAAGTATGTACATATTCCGTTTTATAGTGTGGCGAGCACAGTGCTGCGAATATTGCATACATAAATTATGAGATCGATAAATGTTAACACCTCCAGATTTTTAATTTCACAATTATTTAAATTCTAAAGATGCTTTTGTGGTAAATGATTAAACTAGTATAATACAGTGAGTGTAAAAAGTATTCGTACGCTCTCTAAAATAGAATAACTTTTTTATAATTGTATTACCAAACGACCTGATTTTTTATCATCAATTGGAAGCATTGGTTTACGAAATGATATACAAAAAAGATTTGTCAAAAATTATAATTTACAAGGTTACATGCAAAAATATAAAAGGCATTTTTGGAAACTTTTTTATTTGCTCCCTTAACGAAAATGTAAAATATATGTTTTGTGAACCAATGCTTCTAATTGATTATAAAAAATCAGGTCGGTTGGTACAATTATAAAAAGTTATTCTATTTTAAAGAGCGTACGAATACTTTCTGCACTCCCTGTATTTAGTAGAGCAGATATTATAATATAAACGTTACAATGTTCAAATAAATTGAATCTTGTTATTTTTATAAGGCAACATGCACTGGCTGCTTGTTAAGCTCGGCAGGTGTAGCGTTAAAATGATGTAAAAATAATATTCATTGATTTTTGGCAGAATTCGTACCATTTTCGTTCCGGAGAGATTTCATTACGTGTGATAAATGTCGGCGTGACCTACGACGTGGGAAAAGAAATGTGTCTGTCTTAGCAAATTTATGCTTCCGCGACGTCGAAAAATTTTTTATCCATCCGTCGAGCGTGAAGCGGCGAAATGAGATCCCATGATCCTCGTTATCGCTCTTTCATCCGTCATCACTTTTGTTTTCCCGCGTAGGGAGTTGTCGAGATGTCGCGGTAAAGGGATGTAATAGTGTCTCGTGTCGGCATCGAAGCGAGGAAAGATTCTTACAAATTGTCCGTTGCTCAAAAATAAATTCTTCCTGTCATTTTCACTCCAATGTTCATATCGGAGCACCGTATGCGCTAGGATCGAAACGCTTCATCGGAGAAAAAAAACAATTTTGTCAGCAATAAATCAATATTGTACCTCGACATCCGTGGCTCGTAACAATAGTACAGATTTTTAGCAACAAATTCCCTGCACCTCCGCTTCGCACCCTTCGATGGGGTGCGGAGAACAATATTCGTTAACTACCACACGCGACCATAACAGAACCGAATTAAAAAGCAAACCAAACAGTCCGCGATACATGGGAAAAATGTGAAACAAGAAGATCAGTGATTTTTCTGCGAAATAATTTGCAACATCGAATCACACGCTTACTATTGCGAAAAGCAAATGGGTTTAATTACCCATCTTGGAGCTAGGCTTGCGATTAATTTCACATTAGTTTAATTTCACGTTCCGAGATACCGTCGCGGGATGCACAGCAGGATTTACAACCCCGTGAAATTCGACAAACGAATTGCGGTGTACGGTAACGTAATAGCATCTATTAGCATTGCTGTTTCAACCTCTCCGATGCGTTTTGCTGATTCCCTTAGAATAACACTGCCAATTTCGCGCTGCCGTCCCTGCAATCTTAAAACAGTGGCTCTTCTTCCTTTTAAGAAATTCTCTTAGGAAAGAATACATCTCACAAAAGAGGCGAGAGTTCCTTTCCGCGGCGTTATTCGGCGACTTTGTTATTTATTTACCGATTCGAACCGTTGTTCGATGCTTGCGCCAACATCGACGGTGGGAATTCGATACAACATTTATCAGTTGCTATCGTACCATTCGACGAGGATCGGAACGTTGCTATTTTCAGAACACGCGGAATGTTTATGGAAGATACGCAGCTGTAGCCACTTAATGGCACGTTACACGCACTCGCTATAACAGAATGTTGCAGCGTACACGAGCGAACGGGTTGCTATTATTCCAGAGCGAAAGTTTTCTCAGCTCGATTTCGTTCCGCTGCCGCCATTTCTACCCCACGTCCAGGAATCCTCTCGACGCCGTCCATATTTACACAAACGTTATCTCTCAACAGCTCCTAAGGCACCTACAAGAAAAACACAACCCTCGAAATTGCACGCGCTAAGCTACCACCGCGGAGCCAGGGATTGTTTCTCCAAACGCATTGATAACACCGTGAAAATTTGTTCTTCTCCCTTGTCGAGTCTCTATGGGCCAGACACATGGCGTTAAGAAAAATCGAACGGCAGACGGGAGAAACGTGTTCATTCGTCATGCTCTGCGAAACGATGAAAGAATGAAAATCCGAGATGCGACAGTGTCCCGCGTGCAATATCGATTAACCCGACCCTCGAATTACATCCCCCGTTTCTTCATTTACGCGGAATTATTTACGAGCGAACGAACTATTTAATAAACTCGTGGAGGAGTCCGAAATCGCAATCACGGCCCTGACGTGTCACACGTGTGTTCTACACCGTGTTGAGGTGGCTGGAACACTGACAGCCGGAGTATAACACGCAGCCCAGAGAAAATAGGGGTTGGTACACAGAATCGAATTATAAAAGGGTTACTCTGTCTCTCTGCTCCACCCCTCTACCGCTTTTTTGACCAATTCCGCTTGTCGGGTCTCGTCCCTCATTTTTACACCCCTAATTCTGGTTTATTTGTTTTCGCACCTTTTAACCCCCTTTTATTGTACTTTCTTGTTGCGCGAATATGCATTCGCGGTTTCTACAAATTTTTATTTATTCCGGACCTACAAATATTATTACTAGACTGCGGATTTTATGCATTTTTGACAAAAATAGGTGGATGTAATTTAGAACAGTTCAAATATTTAAACGAGCTAAGAACGTCCGTATGTTATTTTCAATTTACTAAAATTCTTAAAGATGGGAAGAAATTTTTGTACGGTTCCTGTGTCGTGTAATGGACGAAGAAAATGTTTATTTTGCATAAAGATCCGCAGTCTAAATTACCAATTAAAGATAGGATTTTACTCGGTACCATTTTCTCAAAATTTGTCTACCAAAATTGAAATTTGCATGAACCTTTCAACCTTTTTCTATTATTTCTTAATGTTTTCTAAATCCTGTTTTCTCGCACATCAACCTAGCGGCCCTTCAGCGGACGTTCTCCTGTTTTATTATTCGTTTCAATCTTTCCAAGCTGCTGCGTTCATTCCGACACATTTTGTCTTTATATTTTATGCTGTCCCCCGCATTCTTTTTTTACGAGTTTCGTCATTTCAATTCTCCGTGCCGTGCTTGAATGAAATATTTAATAAACTCATTAAGCGACCACGGTCGACTGCAAGCGCCCGCATCCACGAGCAACGCGGCAAATCGTCGACGAATACTCGTACTAGCTGCTTTCGGCTGTTTAACGCTGCCTCAATTTAACTACATACTTTCCATTGTATAATTTTTTCGCAAGCGTCTCACCGGTTTCACACGTTCCGCCCGCAGACCTCTTTTCCGTCATGTCTTTTTATACGTCGACTGCGAATTCGCTGAATCTATCCGGCCCAGTGACTCTTTCTAACAAAGGAACGTGCTGCTTCCTTGCTCGGTGATGTTCTTAACACGAGCACTACCGCGTCGGAATTGAACGAAAATGTACTCGTTTGAATACTGCCACTTGTAGTACAGGGTGTATTAAAAGTAATGGGTCTTCAGAAGTGAATCTTCATCTCTGGATCAGTCGACATTTGTAAGAGAAACTTGCCGCAGAATTGTTTATATTAACCCTTTGTCCTGCGATTTACTTTACGGTTTCAGCGATTAGAACTTTTTTGTTGATCGTAATTTCCTAAAAAAGGAGAAAATTGATATAAATTGTATGCCTGTATGTTATCCAACAGCTGTATATTAACAAAACCAAAACAGAATTGTATTTCGGTTTAAAGGAAATTATTAACGTAAGGTGAACTGCCCTATGCCTGGACAGCATGTTTTTCTATTTTAAATATTATCGCTTTAAATAAACAAAAACAATTTCTTAAGAGTTTTAACATACAGTTCAGAGTTTGTAAAGTCATTTAAAATAAAAAAATCATTGTTTAGGTTAATATCTTAATGTATTAACAAGAATAGTTCAAACCTATAGTAGGACATATTAAATCCAATCTAAGCTAGTACCTGGTCAGAAGTAAAGCCTATATCGGGACAAATTCAATTTACGAGTTGATCGAGCGAACATAACCTAAAACGTTGGTTGGTGGCGCTGTTGCGCATGACGAATAGACGATGCTTTGCGTAATATGTAGTATTCTTATCATAGATTATAGTATTGTATTATTTAACCAAATATATATTTATTTTCATTTACTGTTTTAACAAAACTTGTCATAACACAACTTTTAAGGTTAGGTAGAAATACTGATAGATTTAAGATGTAAACATAAAGTATTATTAACATCACAACCGGAATACATTTTCTACATACGTTATTCAAGCTAATAGAAGACTAATTATACGTACATGTAGTTAAATATTTTGCAAACAATGCGTTGATTTTATTCACAAACACGTGTCCGGCTTCAGGCGTAAGCACATTGCGTATAAGCTTAGAGTGGGACAGCTACTGTCATCGCGTCCCAGTATGGAGTACTTATATTTGAAAACAGTCCCAATCTTGGACATCTAATATTTGGATTAATAATTATTATTTACGTTAAGTTTGATTGCCAATTTATTTTAAAATATCAATATTATTATGCGCGATAATTATTTTTTGTCTGAGGGCTTAAATTATATCTTTGTTTCTAACAAAAGTTCGAACTATAAATGCACATGATTCGTATGTAAATAGACTATTTTGTATACTGTTTTCAGATGAACTTTGAATTCATTTTTAAATTTCAATTGATGTCTTAATGCAATAATATTCACACCTACTTGTAGCTAGGGCCTCAGAATATATAATATAATTATTTAAGCTCTTAATTACTGATTTTACTATGAAAATTCAATTGTCCAGATTTAGGTATTACTTTTGGACTGTCCAGACTTAGGGCACTTCACCTTACTTTTTTATCAGAATCTGTTCAGAATCTTCATCACGAGTCAGACACGATATTGTAAGGCAAGGGGTTAAAGAAAATTGTTGTTCAAGCTTCCACTCATCCAGAAGAAAAGAAGTTTGAAAGGAGCCATATGATGTAGGTAGAAGGATGAGGTATAAGTTGTTAAGTTTCTGCAAAATTTGATCGTGTGGAATTATACGTATATATAATATAAAAACCTATAAGACAAACAAAATTTAAAGGGGCACCTTGTACATCATTTTTACAAATATTCTTCTCCTTTAATATTATGAAGTATAGTATACGACAATAAATTAGATTTCCAGCACTCATCAAGTACTTCATGATTTGAATTAAGTGATTCGACAATAATTGAAAGAAAGAGCATTCGGTAAATGTTAATTCATAGAGCAAAACCTTAAACGAAGCATTATCATTCATCCACTGCACACGACGCGCCCGTAACATTGATTTTAATTAGGACTAGTGATTAAAGTGCAGGTTGATTAAGGTCAGAGTTATTGTACCGTAACGAATTTATTGACGTTATTACCTTTCGGCAGTGTGTTGGTGTTCGCAATATTCCTATTGCATTGCATCGCGCGTAATAGAAACCCAATTATTCTAATGCTACGTTATATGAACACCTGTTAACTCAGTTTCGGCATTACCGAATAGTTGGAAACTGTACGATCGGTTATCGATTAATTGTATTATTACGACCGCCGTGTATCATTGTGTAACACTCGAAAATATTCCACGGTCACGTCACCTGTGTTATCGAATTTAGCAATTGACATAACTCGGCTGGTTACAAGATCGGCAAACGAATTAACTCGCAGAGTTATAGACAGAGGATCCACATGCAGATTCGCTTCTATGGAAATTGTTTCACGAAACGTGTAAACTAAAGAATGTGCAATCATGTAAACAGTTCTTTGGCGATCGAGATAGAAGAAAAATCCTGAAATTATCAAAATATGGAAATGTTGACGATTTTGTTTGCCTGGTCAACGAGAATACGTTCTTATTGAATTGTAAAAATTTGTTCGGGGCAGAATATTTATTTTTACGTATTTTAATCAAATTGGGAAAAAAGACCGCAGTAATAGGTACATTTACCCTAGTCTCCGTTTGTTCTTGGTCGATAAACTACGCTAGTTTTCGGCAAAGTAACACAACGAAATTTCTTTCGACCGGGTCGATAAACAGAGTTTGAATCGTACCGATAATTTCAGTGGACCTCGGTCCAAGCAGCCGTCCGTCAGGAAGTTTCCGAGATTAAAATAGTTTCGTCCTCATTCATCGGGATCAAACCCGTCATATGGTCCACCAAACCGTATTTCCTGTGCGAGCCTCGCATAATTTACAAACCACCGATCGACGAACGCCATCCGATATCGGAATTGGATTTAACTGTTTCCGAGTTTCAGCAAACCATTCAATGGAGGAGTATTATGCTGGAGCATTGGACGTCGAACATCAACGTCCGAACGTATTACTTTGTCGTTTCATCATTTCGTAATTTACTTGTCTCTTTTCGACACGTGCGTTTGGCCAACAGGTTGCGTTGACAAGGAATCAGTATTTTTTGAAGTGGAAACCTCTTTAGGCGCAGCGCGTACACAATTGCAGTGAATGAGTCCGATCCGTCACGCTCCGAGGTGAAACGCTGTTCGGGTAAACTCGAGG
Source organism: Lasioglossum pauxillum (assembly GCA_933228785.1). Lineage (NCBI taxonomy): Eukaryota > Metazoa > Arthropoda > Insecta > Hymenoptera > Halictidae > Lasioglossum > Lasioglossum pauxillum. Next base: position 38,959,035 of record OW121706.1, read on the forward strand.
GAGTCTTATATAACTTTTTCCTACACAAATAAAGCACTTTTTATTAAAAAGTAAAACAACAGTTTTTATTTTATTTTTTCAATGAAGTGTAATCTATTTTTTGTGGATATTTGTGCGTGAAAATTGTACGTTCCCTTGTTGGAGGGAAAGCATCCCCGTTTTTATTATACAGTCTGGTACACATCGCGCGGAAAGTTAATATTCTCCCTCGGCTCCGGGGGAAAAACATAATTTTTACAGATCCATGAATCCTTTGGAATTGCTTTCCCCTTTTACCGGTTAATATTTGGCACGGTGAAATCCGGCATTGTCGCGACCCCTTAAAGAAGACGGACCCCTTCCCGACGAATAAACTTCCCATCTCTTCGGTTTTCATTCTTGAGCGGTCGTTATGTCGAGTCCTCATATCTTCGTCACGAATCGTGCTGTGCTTGCCGCGAAATTAAATCGCACCCTGGACGAGCCATGTCTCATCTTTTTTGCGAGCCTCTTTTCATAATATCCCTTGCATCGCAATACCAGACCTCTCCGAAATTAAATAAAATTTCTGAAATCGTTCCAGTGTGAGAGACTATTTTTCAGTTAGTATTCCGTCGAATTCTACCGACTGAAGTTTCCAGTTGAAGTACGCCTGTTCACGTTTTGCTTCCCGTCTTCTTGCGCAAATACATACACGCTCTCCCAGAAAACTGGAACTTACTTACGTCTGTCAATGATTCGAGAGACACTTGGCATCCGGACAAGATTGACATTGGCAAAGGCAAGGATATAATTACTTTTTAAATATTCCGAACTTGTCTTCGCAGCGTGACATAGCTATTTTCAACGGTACTGGCGCGAGAACGCGAAACGGAAAAAGGGGACGAAAGCCGATGACATCGACATCGGCGTTGAAGTACTTGCAGTACTTACTTAGAACGAACCTGTCCAATCTTGTCCATTACCTTCCTATTTCCTCGCCTTTTACTACCTCGACGCGACGTCTCACAAATTATTTAAATGATCGCGGAGTCACGTTGATTGTGGCCTGAGACTCGTATCAGTAATTATCCTACCTTTGAACAAGACTCCCACTGTCCATTTCGATGGTTCACGTAGTCAATTGTAATTTACACTTCGGTGTGAGAAATTACTTTCTCTAGCCTCTAGTCAAATACAAATTTTACTGCATTTTATCCTGGCTATTTTAATCGTCTTCGTATTTGACGTTTTCATTCATTGAAATAATATAAAATTATTCCGGGAACAGAATATTTAATACGACTGCAGAGACGTCTGACCATTTAAATCGCAGACACGTTGAATAATTATCCCGAATTTCAAAGGACCTGACGGTCACTAATTTGTCCTGTAACGAAAAGTAAAAAAGTTGCTTCGCGCATGTGGTCCTTCGAATGAAGCAGGTGTGCAGTACACTAAAATTAAATGAGAATATTTCAACCTACTCAAATGTGTAGGAGTCGTGATTTAGAACCTCGTTTCTGAACTTCTGCAAGTAGAATGTTATGAATTATAAAATTACAGAATTGTAACACCGCGAAAAGTTCAAATGAGTTATTTCTGTTTTATCTGGCGGTTTATGATCGTCTCATTGTAACATTCATGAAGTCTCGACGTCTCGTGAACAAGACTAGCTCGCAGGAAATTGCGAAGTATGCCTTCACAGAGGATGTGCTTGTTGTTTTGTCACTGCGAAGTACTCGATAATAGCACACGAGATGGTGCACCAAGAGCGGTGTATTTTACCACGTTTTTTTTTAATCTAGATTTCTCAAGCTCGGCTGTTATCATATTTTTATTCATTGCTGTAAACCGTATAAGGTTTATATAGCATATACAGTAATTCTTCGATCGGAGTCCCAACACCCGTGTTTTGAACGGACTTGGGTAGCGTAGAGAGGCTATTTTTTTATGACTCCGTCGACCGCGCCGAGACTTCAAACGACGAGCCGAACATAGAGAAGGACAGAATGAAATAGGATCGCGTGGCCGAAGCGTGTCGCTGTCGCCGGCACAGTTTAAAGGCCCGTGCGTCATCACAATGAAACACCAAAATCTTAACTTCTTTATTTTCTATGATATCATGATGGGACTTTAACTAGCTTATTCCTGACGTTTTTCTGATTAAAATGGTACCAAAAACGATATAATTGGGCCAATATTTAGTGTTTTAATCGACGATGAAAGTTTCGAACGCAACGAAGATCGGCAACAACGCGGGCCTTTGAACTGTGCCGACGGCGGCTACTGTTCGCGTCTCTTTCTTTCCAATACGCTCTTCTTCGTTGCGTTCAAAACTTTCATCGTCGATTAAACCACTAAATATTGGCCCAATTATATCGTTTTTGGTACCATTTTAATCAGAGAAACGCCAGGAATAAGCTGGTTAAAGTCCCATAAACCGATCATTAAAATTAAGAAGTTTGAGACTTCGATTCAGTCGAGTCAATGTGTGGTATTCACACCGATATACCCGAGCCGAGATCAATCATCGCCGCCCTACGGCGCGGCGCAGCGTTGGCCGGCACTGGAGTGAGCAGGCACTGGACTACGGTTAGATAGGCGACCCAGGACTCCGATTGAAGAATTACTGTACATACATTGGAAACAATTTAAGGAAAGAGTTCATCTTTATACAGCTTGTGTAGTATGTATACGATTGTTTATAATTTTGTATTGTATTATATAAAGTATTATAATGGTTTGAAACGTCTGTACAGTATGTACTACAAAATAATCTCTTCCTTGAGAGATTCAATTGCATTAATAAACAAAAAATACAATATATGAGTTGGAAACTTCCAATTAGCTTACATAAATTTTGTTGGGTTAGAACTAAGGTGAAGTGCCCTAAGTCTAGACAGTCCAAAAGTGATACCTAAATCTGGACAATTGAATTTTCATAGTAAAATCAGTAATTAAGAGATTAAATAATTATATTATATATTCTGAGGCCTTAGCTACAAGTAGGTGTGAATATTATTTCATTAAGACATCAATTGAAATTTAAAAATGAATTCAAAGTTCATCTGAAAACAGTATACAAAATAGTCTATTTACATGCGAATCATGTGCATTTATAGTTCGAACTTTTGTTAGAAACAAAGATATAATTTAAGCCCTCAGACAAAAATAATTATCACGCATAATAATATTGATATTTCAAAATAAATTGGCAATCAAACTTAACGTAAATAATAATTATTAATCCAAATATTAGATGTCCAAGATTAGGACTGTTTTCAAATATAAGTACTCCATACTGGGACGCGATGACAGTAGCTGTCCCACTCTAAGCTTATACGCAATGTGCTTACGCCTGAAGCCGGACACGTGTTTGCGAATAAAATCAACGCATTGTTTGCAAATTATTTAACTACATACACGTATAATTAGTCTTCTATTAGCTTGAATAACGTATGTAGAAAATGTATTCCGGTTGTGACGTTAATAATACTTTGTGTTTACATCTTAAATCTGTCAGTATTACTACCTAACCTTAAAAGTTGTATTATGACAAGTTTTATTAAAACAGTAAATGAAAAGAAATATATATTTGGTTAAATAATACAATACTATAATCTATGATAAGAATACTACATATTACGCAAAGCATCTTCTATTCGTCATGCACAACAGCGCCACCAACCAACGTTTTAGGTTATGTTCGCTCGATCAACTCGTAAATTGAATTTGTCCTGATATAGGCTTTACTTCTGACCAGGTACTAGCTTAGATTGGATTTAATATGCCCAACTATAGGTTTGAATTATTCTCGTTAATACAATTAAGATATTAACCTAAACAATGATTTTTTTATTTTAAATTACTTTACAAACTCTGAACTGTATGTTAAAACTCTTAAGAAATTGTTTTTGTTTATTTAAAGCGATAATATTTAAAATAGAAAAACATGCTGTCCAGGCATAGGGCACTTCACCTTACCGCATCGAAATGAAATTTTAATTGCAGAAGAGGAGTTTTCGAGAAGGGAATGACGCCTAGATTCTTTTTATCTGGCGCGATCAGCAGGTTGAATGCATCCGAAGAAGGAAGAATTGGCACGGAAGTGTACATTTTTCCGAAAGAGATGCTCAGGAATGATGAGTTTCAGAGAAAAGGGCACCCCGGATATCTCGGGGCTACCCTGTAAGACAATACGAGGAGTGCCACGTCGAGACTACCACTCAGACTTGCCTCGAGGCAACCTGTAATAAACAATATGACTCTTACCTGCACCTTTTCTGTGCCACCCGGTACTTCCTGATCTGGAGGACCGAGGGTACATCCTGGATACCCTACGGCCCTGCCCTGTATCATACAGGGCAAACAGAGATGGACGAGTTCAATTCTACATTCTACAATGCACAGTCTGCTTCTCTCCGCGTCGACGAAGAATAGTTTTTGTTTAATCAGTTTTCTTCTATTGGTCGCGTTTGCGTCGGACTCTTTTCTCTTGCTGCGGACCTTTGTTTAATTAATGTTACCACTCGAAAGGTCAGCGACGTCTCTGTCAAACGATCTCTTTCCCTTTATCGAGACCCAGGACAAAGTTTGCATGACCAGCAGAGAATTCTTCAAGGTAACAATACATTTCCGTAGCATCCATCAACGTTCCTCGAGATTGGCAGTGACTGTTCCTTCCTTATTTAAGAACTTAATAGACTTAAGTGCGCCAAGCAGTGTCGCTCGAAGTTACCGTTAAAACGAACTCTTATAACGCGATTAGGTCGTAACTTCTTGTACATGGAATCTCGTTGCGAAAAAGGCAAGTTAATTTACCAACAGAAACTCGCGTTCGTTAGCCTGGAAAATAAATTGGAAACGGAGACTGCTCGACAGAGAAAGGAATTGTTCATCGTCTAAGGGTGCTAATCTGTAAAATGAAATTCGTTAACGTATCGAAAAAATTTTATTTTTCATTGTTTTAGTAAGTATCTCGTATATTTTGTATAAATCTTCGAACTGTATCGATGGGTTCGGCTCATCGAATTATCTTTGCTAAAAAATTGAAAGTTCCAATGAAGCTTTTAACTTTCAAAGGTCCATCGCATCGGATCATTTTTTGCCGAATCAAAAATTCAAGCTTCCATAAAAACCCCGTCAAAAGTTCGGAAAAGTCGGTCGCAACGAATTATTTTCTGCCGAATAAATGATTCAAGTTTCGATGAAACTACTCAGCTATTTCGAAATGTCCGTCGCCGTCGTATTAAATTATTTTTTGCGAGAACGGCGCTCTTTCGTAGAGGATGAAAATTTTCGGAGAAATTCGACGAGTTTAACGATGTTGTTTAAGGCGGAAAGTTCTCGAAGATTTACAGATCCCCTTTCACGAAAAGTTTCGAATCCTCATGGCCGACCGCTCCATAGAAAATTTTAGATATTCTTTTCCTGAAATCCGGGACTGACTCGAGCGGACGGAAAAGACATTTTCCACTTTCACAGTTTTCGCGCGCGGTGAGCTGAAGACTTCTTATAATTTCCAACAATTTCAACGAAATTGTCTGAGCTGGCAGACCACAGTTCCCAAGTGTTTCCTCCTTGTTTCAAAATACTCGCTTCGGGCAAAGGGTAAATTAGGGGAACGGAGTTGAATCCAATTAACACCCTCCCAGCACTTCCTACTGCTTTCTTATTTCGTTCAAAAGCGTTTCAGTTTCTTTAACGACGACAAGTCATTGCTTTCTCATCAGGGGTGTGAAAGCACAAAGACCTCATCCTTAATTACTTCACTTTCCTGTCTTATTCCATCCCCCGTCGAGAATTTTGTCGACAAATTGGTCGCACACAAATGTCTTACTATTGCACTGCGGATTCTATGCATTCGGAACAAAAGTTAATTCGAGGAACACGAAACAAAAATACTTCCGATTCAAACGACTCTGTCGACATGAAAAAATTTTGTCGACCACTGAAATCTCGATGAGCTTGAAGATCAGAATCTCCGTTTTATTGAACGCTGAACGACAAGTCAGTTGCCATAAAAAAGATGTTCAAAGGTATCTTCGATTTTCCATCATTCCACAGGATGTAGAAATATCTTTTGAGCCAGAAATGATTGCCGCACGATTGTTCTTTACGAAGTTACAACGGTTTAAATGTTATGAATGGTTGATAAAAATGAAGTGCACCGTCTCGCAATTTAGTTTCATCGGCGAAGGATTGTTTCCTGTCGCTTATTGCGTGATATTACAAAAACCCGTTCGCATTCCAGCAGAGAAGATACAAAGGTTTCGCGCCATTCGACACGTAAAATCTACGAAGGGTCTCTCACCTTTGACTGCGAGGTCTTTCTCTTCTCTCCTTCGTTTGCCTCCCTCGCTGTTCTTTCCTGAACCCGAGATGTTCCACGCTCTTCCCTGGCCCTTTGAGATCGGTTGATTTAGTAGGGAGCTTGGAGATGAGCCAGACTGTCATATTTGGTTTGCTTTTGAAACGTATTGCAGTACCGGGGGTATAACCTGTGTAACGTTCCTCTGGGGTGCAACAAATTTCTCGACGATACGAGATGTGTTCATTTGAATTGCGAAGACGACGGATTTTATGGGGCCGGCGAAAGTCGACGAGATCTCGACGCTCGTACGTCTCCGCTGAAGATTTTCTGCCGTTCTGCATTTGTTTATTGTTCGCTCTCTTCGAAAAAGTGCAAGGAACAAGTAAAGAATTATTTGTTGTCAATAAGCCAAGTTACCGGATATTTACTTGGAAGTTTTATATTAACTTGAATCATAAACGATTGTAGAATTTTATAACTTGTAGACTGGTTATATAGGTTATTCGCAGCAGTGTTCCGATATTTCCTAAGATTTTTCGTACGATGGATGGCCGCTAGAGGCGCTGCCAGCCTCAGTAATTTAAGATTCTAAGATTTGATTCTGAAAAATTAATGTATGACATATGTATTTGTGTATATTTTGTAACTTGTAGGACACGTCCTGAAGTTTGTTTGTCCGGAACAGATTGTTTCGGTACTTTCGCGCTAATATAACTGTCTCAAGGCGTAAGGCGCAGGGCTCCACTACTTCGTCATCATAGATACGTTACTGTTTTTTACGCGTAGCGCCTCTAGCGGCCATCCATCGTTCGAAAAATCTTAGGCAATATCGGAACACTGATTCGCAGTAGATAGAATCCTCTTTCAGTAGTTTATATATATACAGGGTGGGGCAATAACTATTAGCACCTCAGATATCTTCGAAACTACAAGTTTCACAGAAATATTTGCTGAAACAAAATTGCACAGTACGAAAGGGGCCATCCGGTGGCGATAATAGTTTTTTTGCAGGTGGACCTTCTTCGGACATTTGAAGGTCACCTTCATTTTTTTAAATAGAATGACATATTTTTTAATACATCAATCGATGCAGCTGGACATTCTTTATAAAAAAGTACTAACCTATGTATGTCGAAAAGTTAGTAGTTTAGGAGATATTTCAATTTAAATAACTCCAAAATACCATTACTGTCGTACTAAGGCGTTACACAAGTAAGTAAACACTAACGTCTTAGTACGACAGTAATGGTGTTTTAGAGTTATTTAAATTGAAATATCTCCTGAACTACTAACTTTTCGACATACATAGGTTAGTACTTTTTTATAACGAATGTCCCGCTGCATCGATTGATGCATTAAAAAATATCTCATTCCATTTAAAAAAATGAAGGTGACCTTCAAATGTCCGAAGTACGTGCACCTGCAAAAAAACTATTATCGCCACCGGATGGCCCCTTTCGTACTGTGCAATTTTGTTTCAGCAAATATTTCTGTGAAACTTGTAGTTTCGAAGATATCTGAGGTGCTAATAGTTATTGCCCCACCCTGTATTTAGAACGATACGCTTGTAAACACGGATGACTGTTCGCACGAGCGGTTGTACACAGAGTGAGGTTATGTTCCTCACGTACGCCTTATTGGATACATAATTACTTACTTCTAATGAAGATGTCGCGATTGATCGGTAACGCAGTTTTTCTAGTTTCCAACAACGATCGATTATCGACATTTTTCTGTATCGTCAAATTTTTCTGGACGACTTTGTTAAAACGCAAAAGAAATATTAACGAAGTTTTAATCCGAAGTTTTGGTCCTATTTACCGGACACAAGAAATTTGAGATAACCAATTAATTAATTTATTTATTTATGCCGTAGCACAATAAAATCAGTGTTTTATTATCCTCTGGTGTATCAAAGTTTCTTAGCATTTTCTATAATCAGAAACGAAATTTGCGTTGTCTTATATTTAAAAATAAAGTAATACTAGGTATTTAATGTTATTTTTACTAATTTCTAAAAAGTTTAACTGATACCTTTACTCTATATGCTCTATTATCGGCAAGATTAAAATTTATTGCTTCTAGGTTAAAAGGAGAATAAAATCGAAAACCGAAAGGTGCCTGTGATTTTGACGGTAACCACCGAATGAAATCTTTGGAACAGAATAGAACAGAGAGAGTGGGAGAATGAAAGAGCAAGACAAAGACGTAAGAAAGTGTCATCTCGTTCCAAGTTTTCTGATTAAATCTGTTCTCCGACTTTCGAACCAAAAAAATGAGAAAAACGAAATGAAAGGGACGGGAAGCAAGCTCCGTTTTCTCTTCGTTGAGCCTCAGAACCGAACCAGTTGGAACGCGGGAGAGTCTGTAACGGATGTCGGAAAGAGAAAACTGTGACCCTTTGACACTCGCGAACTATCCATACTGCAGTAGTCGAGGAAAACGTTGAAGTGCTTCTTAACCTTCCGCGAAGTACTGTATTTGCCAGGAATACTTTTGATGAACTGGTGTCCATGAGAACGTGTACCAAGTTCCGTACTGGAAACTTCCGAGAAGTCGGAGAAGAACCGTGGAAGTAATACTCCGGCTTTTAAGCGAGCCAGAGCTACGAGATTTTTGGGGTTTTATTCCCAATAACTGTTAGACGGCGTTCGGAACATCTTTTCTGGTTCATTTCCTAAAGTACCTTGTAATTTTTCGGTTTAGAAGTATTTATCAGATATATGTATACAGTGAGTGTAGATAAAAAATGTAAAAATTGTGACCTTTACTTTTTCCTTCGCAATTTTAACCAATAACAATTTTAAAAAAATTATTTACACATTAGCTAGTAAATTAATCCTCCCAACGTCTAAAAAAAGCTCGAGCTGTTGGGTCAAATTTTGAAAAAGTTATTCGTTGTTGAAAGATGTACGAATACTTTGTACACCCACTGTATCATATAATTTTTACGTAGTTTTCATTCTCAACATAAACTTGATAAATAAGAAAATATTGTCAATGCTTGTCACCTCGAATTTGATTTAATTCGCATGCTAAGGGATGAAATGAATTTTCTGCGCAATTATATGGCAATGATATTGAAATAAAAATTGTGATTCTACTTTTGTAGAAGGGTGGCCGATGCGCCATTGAAAACTGATTAGACGTGAGTTATCATTTCGACACGCGTCAGCGTTTCTCGTTTATTTTTTCTCGGGTCTCCGACGGATCGGAAGAGCTTCCCTTTCGTGGCTTTGAGATCTTTTCTGCCAACGAAGTCCATTCTTTCTCATAGGACCATTTATCATCGAGCGCTAGACCAAGAGGCTTTGTATCATTCGTTGTCGAAGGAGCACTCGAACAATGGAGGCACATCGTGTGGGAAATAATTGCGAGAATTTACCGAGCTTTTTCACATACCACTTTCGCACGCTCCATTTAATCGGCTTCCCGACAAGCTCCCCTCGTTTTTGCGATATTAAACACAAAAGAACCATTCTTTCGGTAGGAAATTAACTTCGTAGAATGACTGAGGGACACTGCCGGGAGAAATGTTTGGTCTACTTGGTCTACCAATGAATCCTCCCCTATTTCCGAGTCGAACTCGATATTGGTTTCATCATCGATTCGATAATGTTCATAATTGATTCCAATCGTTCTGCGCCACTTTCGTGTCGAATTGCATTATTTTTAATCTGGTGATCTGTACTTTCTACAACAATTTTTATAAATATATTTATGGCAGCTGGAATGTACATAGCAGACGCTGTCAATATGCGCAGTACCTTCTCTACAAACAATTTTCAATGGAAAAAGACGATCGGAACAGTCCGGAATGACATATTGTCAGCAGGTTTGGTATGCTTCGAAGGCAGTTTAGGTGTACACACATGTACTCGTCAGGTTACATGAGTAGAGTATTGAAAAATACATTTCCCCGAAAGACGGTGATTTAAAGGCTCGATAAATTCTCTTTCGGAGCCGTTCTGCCAGAGCCTCGACTACGTTTTGAGTGGCCAAAGAGATTACATGGTTGACTGTTATTATTTGTGTAATATATTTCCCCATCGACAGCTCTCGGGCTATAAGAGAGCAATAATTAAACTGCGGATTTTATTCGATTATATTTACGAGCATAGAAGGGAGAAGATGAAAGAACGCTTTACGAAAGATACAAGAGAGGTAAAAGAACGCAATTTAAGAATATAACAAATAAGTTTGTTTGCAACGTTTCACTTCACCGAGAATCTCTCGCCAATTGTTGGCCACTTCTTTCGTCGATCTGTTCTACTGATTCTTCTTTCAGTGGTCGAGCTGTACAACGAGTTTACCCACTCTTTGCTGTACATTCACTTTCGGAACTTCATGCGCGGGGCAGTTGGTCCTATTGGACGTTTTGTCCTCCCTTCTTTATGCATCGCAACTTTAACTACAGGCAATCTGCATTAACTCTTCGTTGCAACTTCTGTCGTGAATTCCGCTCTCCACCTCGTATGCACTTTGTTTCAGTTGAATCGCGACTGTATCATTAATGACTTTAACAATGCTCTACTTTTACATACCCAGAAGTGCTCGTCATTCAAATATTCCACTGCTGTGCGCGGATGTCTCTGCTGACAATGTACGATTAGAGGGGACACGTAATTTTTTGCGTTTCATCTAAATTATTGAAGAAGGAAAAAAATGTCGACGCGGTTCTATTATTTTCTATGAAAACCAGCAGTTTATAATAATGATTAGGCATTCGATTAGACGTTTCGTCTCCTCCAATTTTCAAAGAGAGCGCCACGAGCGTCTTCGTAAATTTAAATAAACATTTCGGAAGCTTTAATTACGTGAACAGTGAAGAACGGTTCCTATCGCAGCCTTCAATCCCGATTTCTAATTTGCGTTAACTATTAACTTGCTCCGGCACGGAGTTCGCCGGCAGGTCGCAAAACAAAGCTCTTTGTAGGTCCGCCGAAAGCCCGCATGAGCTTTGATTTCAGGGCGCGCTAAATCGTCGCTGACTCGCCAATTAACGTTGCCTCATCGTTCCCGCGTCCGTCCGCTTAGAGTCTCGTCGAATTATCCTAACTTCGAAAGCAAATAAAACTTCTTCGTCAAGGAAACGCGACTCCTGCGGGGAGAGGCAGAGTTCTTCGATTTGTCTTGCCATCACCGCGGGCCAAACTACCACCCGGAAACCAATGGAACTTTATCGGAGCAAGTGGATCACTCTGTGGATTACAGCGAGACGCTTGCCGGATAGCGGATCGGATATTGTATTGAATTTACTTTACGGTTAATGAAATTGTTCGAGCGCTGCTACTGAGCAGTCAAAAACAACGTCGCGTCGACGACAAACGTCCCAGTGGTCCTGGACTCCTGAAACGGACGAATGCGCGGCCATTTTACAGTTCACCTACACTGCAGATATAATTCTTTCCGTCATGCACGAGAATCAGCAGCCGAATAAAAATTTTATACATTTATTCTATGCATTTATGACAGTGTCTTCGATTCAAATGTTGTGGATTAAAAATCGAAGATAATTCGACAAAAATGTAGTTATTTTTAACCTACTAATTTCTATTTCACTCCAATTTGTTGCAATCCAGGTAGAAAAGCTTTATTTTGCATAAAGATTAGCTAAAACTAATATATTGATATTGATGACACAAGAAATAATAATTAAATAGAAGTGTTTACACGTATTTGTGATTGCACATATTATTATAGATCTCTATGCAACCATATGAATAATTAATTGAGAATGCATTCAGTGAATGCGGCGATCATACAAAAGATGGCGCCTGGGTTTACTGGGATCCGTGTCACTTTTATTTGTGATCAATTTCAGCCTATTTTTTTTATCGTTTGAATATTTAATAAGAAGATAATTATAAAATCATCGACTGATTAAGATTCTGTGAGAAACAGTATTTTTATAGTTGGATTCGAATAGATATTCATTGGATTAGGATAGGGTAGATATGTAAAATAGAAGTAGTTTTGCTAATTAGTTAGTGCATATTACAATTTTGCAATTTTTCGCGTACAGTTTCGCTGGATAAACTATGCAATGGGTAATAAAGTAGATAGTGATTTTAACGAGTCAGGCATAGCCGGCAGATGATGAGGCTGGCGCCATCGTACGGGAAAAAGCTGAACTCCCACAGGTTGCAAAAGCTCGTCGACTGATAAAAAGGGTGTGCGGAAGTCGCGTATAAAATTCAAGAAATGCGGAAAGTTTCGAACTCGATTTCCCGGAATCAAGACAGTCAATGCTCACTCCATTTCCACATTTCTTGCGTTTTATAGGCGGCCTGTTTTCCTACGAATTTCGCCTTGTAACTTCGCGGCGAACTTTGTTCCCTTTAAAAATCGAAAATAGTTCGACAAAACTTCTATACGTTATAAGTGGGAAGCAGAAGTAAAACAAAAATTGATTTTATCCCTTCGATGGCTTTGTTACATTAAAAACAATATTACAATGTTCTCAAATTTTTCTAATGTTTTACTGTTTCATATTTCACCCAACAAATTTTTTCGTAAATGCATAAACATCCGCAGTCCAGTCATAAATTTTCAATTACTGCATCAACTTAAATTATAATCTCGATTTCATTCTTCGCGTGTCCCGCGACGGTGCTAATTGGTCAGCTCGAACGACCGTTGAGCTAAATTCATTACCGAACAAACTTCTAATTACACTGACGGAAGAGCAATTTAAACAGTTCTTCGCGCGGTAACGTGACCGATGAGACGACACGCCGGTAACGCCCGTTAAATTCAGAACAAGAAGTTCATCTCGTAATTATCGAATAGCAGGGACGTTTCGGGGCACACGCTGTCCCAAAGACCATATAAAAACGTGACGCGCACGTGTTGTTGCATCCGAGCGGCCCTCGGGGCCAGAAAAAAAGCACGAATAGAGACACATATGCCGCCGATGGTTTTTATCAGCGCAAATAATTCACATTCTCTTTCACGAAGTGCGAACATGATATCCTGCAAAGCTCACACTTGTCACTGAACCTCAGGCGTGAGAAAATCGTTTTCCCCCGCTCGACACAATTTTCTGTGATTTTCAAAAAGTGTCCAAACGATTGTTTACGCTACAGGGACTATTCAATTTTGGAGTGATCTGTTGTTTGTACTGTGGATGCACCTCTTGACCCGCGTTTGACGTGTCGGTGCAGAGGTAATAAATACTATGCAAAGTGACGGTGTGGCGTAGGAAAAATGCGCCCACATACTCTTGCAATTTCTTGTAAAATCTTGTTATTTTTATCAAGTCATATTATTAGATTCTATGTACATATAAGGTTTGAGGGAAAGTTCTGTCTTATTTTAAAGAAAACATTTGAACCAATTTATGAGAACCAATACATGTTTAATATATGTTTAATATTATTCAATATGTTTAATATTATATTTAGTATATGTTTAATATTATTCAATATATATTATTTAATATATATTTAGTATATGTTTAATATTATTCAATGATACAATTTCCATTGTTATGGAACAACTTGTTGCCATCTTTCAGATAACCTGTCAATTCCTGTTTCTGCTTATTTAAAACATGGGCACCATAAAACGTGGGTGGAGATTGCATTCTAGGCTGCAATATAAATAAACATACTAAATTGAGAGTGGTCTAGAGGTACTCCATCATCAGTATCAGCCAGTTCTTTCTTAATTTTGTCAGTATGAAGTGCATTCAGAGATGAGCGCGCGGAACATTTATTTTCGTCGTCTGATGCTTTTTCATTTCCGGGAGGAAGAAAGCGATGCCATTAACAAACGTACCATTCAATGGCGGGTTAAAGAATTAGCGAAGCATGTGGCTTTGTTCCAAGTGACAAGAACCATTACTAATTTTCAATTCAACAAATTTCTAATTTACAGAGCGCCTATTGGATTTGAATATTGTTGTAATTATTATTATTAAAAGCCTCCCAGGTTTCGCGAGATCACGATTCGCGAACGAAGAAGCTCATAAATTCTCGACACTTTTTGAACTAACAATTCGTAAAAACAACGGGCGACGGCATTGTCTTCCTTTCAGCGTAGCGGAATTTCCCAGTGCATTACTCGGTTTCGCGAAGTTCTGATGGAAAACGCTTTCCTTTTCCCTTCAGCGTCGTCGTTCCTCCTCTCCTTCAAATTTCCACGGCGTACCGCTTCCGGATTTTAATATTAAACGGAAGTAGGAAGAACGCGGAAGAGCACCGGTCGGTTTTTAACGGGCACCGAAATTTGGCAAATTTAGATTCTTCCCCGGTCTCGCGCGAACACTCGCGTTATTATCACCGAAAAATTCGCGCCTCGCGAAATTCGACACCGGGTAATCACGAGCATTTCGGCTGATATTTGTGCGATTTCATCTCCCCGCGGAAAATCACACGGTTCCCGTCTGCCATCTCTCGAAAAACTGGCCGAGATTCAATTTTCGATGTATTATAGGCTGCAGCTTTTCTATTTTATTTTCTATTTTCTATCTTATTGGGAGTACAAATTAGTTCGGTCCGTCTTTTTGTGGTCAAAAATGCATTTATTTCAGAACAAAATAAATGAACAGGTTAATCAAAGTATTGTCCATCGCTGGCTGCTACTTTTTCCCACCTTTCAGGCAATTTTCGAATTCCGTCTCGAAAAAATGTCTCGTCTTTTGAGGCGATCCAAGTTTGTAACCAATTTTCGATTTCTGCGAAAGAAGTGAGCCGGTGACCTGCCAAATTGTGCTGCATCCGTCGGAACAACCAGTAATCCGAAGGAGCAATCTCCGGCGAATACGGCGGATGCGGTAAAATATCCCACTTGAGTGTTTCTAAATATTTTTTTACGACTTTTGCGACGTGAGGCCGAGCGTTATCATGCAGAAGAATAACTTTGTCATGTCTCTGCTCGTATTCCGGCCGTTTCTCTCGTAATGCCTTGCTTGTGAATTATTCCCATGGATTTTAATCATATGGAAACTGCTTGTTGGGTAACTCCCAATGATTCTGCAAGCTCCTCTTGCGTTTGACTCGGATCTTCATCGAGTAATGCCTCCAATTCTGTATCTTCAAATTTTTTTGGCTGTCCAGAGCGAGGCTTGTCTTCAACGCTGAAATCACCATCCTTGAAACGTCGAAACCATTCCCTACATGATTTATCAGTTGGAGCATTGTCACCATAAACTTCTACAAGCATTCGATGCGCTTCAGCAGCACTTTTCTTCCAATTAACGCAGAAAAGTAAAACCTCCCGCAAATGCTGCTTAGTCACCACAAAATTTGACATATTCAACGCAGTAAAAAACAAAAGTTTTGTATGAAAACAAAAGCGATATAAACTGAATATTATTAGTAGATGTCACTGTGAAACATTCATAACAGTCAGAGACATCTTTTGAAAACGGTCCGAACTAATTTGTACTCTCAATATATGGAGACTCTCATTTTCGGCTTTTGAATTTCTTTTACGGCACCTGCGTAGTTGTTTTACGAAAAAAATTAATACAACATAAAGGTCGCAGCCAGTCCAGATCTACAAGTTTTGTTTAACATATTCTTCGACGCGGTATGTAGTTTAAAAGATATTCGAGAAAAACGATTTTACGAGCATTAAATTAATTATTTTAACTCTAGGGGCTGCCGTAACAGAAATTTTGATAAAAATAGATAAGAGCCACCCTAATGTTGAGTTTCTCAGTAAAGTCAAAACGCGACATCAGTTTTTACGAGAATTATACGAAGTTATCGATTTTTGTCAATGTTCGCTGATTTTCATTAGATTTCTCTGTGTCATCCGGGATGACTTGTTGCGCATCGAGCACGCATCCAGTTTAAGCGATAATGCTACAGCTTTTCCTGCAAATTATTCGCGCGCGTCTATCGCAAAAACGATTCGGAAACCGGCGAACGTGCAATGATATTTCGATCACAGATTATCGTTCGACACACCTTCCCGGCGAATTGCGATTCATCGTTTCCTGAATAGAACGAATTTTTGAAATCGACGTTTCCCAGCGCGGAGGGGAGATATTTTTGAATTTTTGTAACATGTTATATGTATATTGCGCTTGTTAGCCGTCGACGTGCATTCGTTTTTATGATGTCGTTCTCAAATGTACAACGCGCAGTTTGTAAGAGTGAAATTAAAAACCCGAAAATGATTTAATTCATAATAATTATTATCGAGACTATGAAAATATTGGAGTTATCGATAGATCAGTGTGGATATATGTACACTGCAGTATCGATAAATCAACGGCAACGAATTTCGCAGGAATAATCTTCGGTGCATCTGCGAAACGCGGCCTGTTAGAACTATAAAACATGAATGTGAAAATGATCGATTCCACTGTAATTCCTCGGGAAGTTCAATGTAAATTTACAAAACCTTACGCGGGGGGTATTAAATTAAACTTCATGTTCCATTTATCTTCGCTCACCGTGTACAAACGGGATCAATCGGTGATTTCGTATGCATTGTTTCTCGGCTATCGATTTTCTAGCAATTTGCCCCACGGTGAAATTGATCCTATCAGAGATTTCTTTCCGAATTCGCAGCAATTTTTGAAAGTTATTCGCAAATGTGCCGGAGCGAACTGTCGAACGAAAAATTGAAGGGGCGCTTTAATCGGCGTTTAAAACCCTGGAAATGATGTACAGCCCCGCGAATCAATGGCTCGCGGATGGAAACCAATGTTGGCAATCGGCTGCAACCGACTGCTATCTCGCGGTACAGTTGTGTCTGTCGACAATCGAATTAAAAAAAGCATAAAATATATAATGACAGAGCTGGTCGACGGAAGCTCGAGCCTTCCAGCGGGAAATTGCCAAGCAGCTTTGTGACTTCTGTG
Organism: Lasioglossum pauxillum; assembly: GCA_933228785.1. Lineage (NCBI taxonomy): Eukaryota > Metazoa > Arthropoda > Insecta > Hymenoptera > Halictidae > Lasioglossum > Lasioglossum pauxillum. Next base: position 38,976,131 of record OW121706.1, read on the forward strand.
GAAACTTTGCCCGCGTCAAGGCTTTAAAAGTTCTTGCGACTGATAACACCGAACTCTGTCTATTTCGAAAACTTCGCCCACATTGTTCGTTATTGCTCCGCGCAATTTTTTCAATAGAAATCCATTGTTCACCGACGGAGCCGTCGTTCAAATCGTCACACGACGATTTTTATGAAAATGTATATTAAATCTTCTACGTCGATCACAACTGTTCCCTCTGCATTCCATACAAAATAAACGATCAAAACTATAATTGTGTAAAATACTCCATATTTTATATTTATCATGTTTAAGCACCAAAAGAACTACGTATTATTTCCATAATCTGTTCGCCAGTGATTAATTCCAATTAACCAAGTACGATATTTGCTTCCAAGAGCGTCTCTTGTTAATTAGATAATTTCACATATCGCTTAACGTTCTTTTCATCTTTTGTTCCGATGTTAATATCATCCTCTGCATTAAAGGGATCTGCCCACAAAGGAATTACAGCGAACCAAAGTAAATTGAATTACACAAATGAAATAATATTTGCCATGTACTTGCTGCAATATCAGTTTTAATAAGCGCGTGAGCTTGCAAACGAATTTAAGTAATATTGCGCTTCCATTACGAGAATTATTTTATCATCGTAACTGTTTCTAACATTTTTGTCGATATGTGATCGACAAGCATATTTTTCATATTGAAATACTGAATGTCTCTCGTTGATGAAGTGAATTGATAAATATGGACATTTTAGAATAATGAAGAAGAATTAATTTTGCGTAAAAGGAAAATATAAATGGCTTATAGTTATGACAAAAGACTTGTAAAACTGTAACGACGGTGTTTCATTCTTCACGAATCGAATTATTTGGTTGAATGGCAAATGCTCATTTTAATACAGTATTTATTCAATACTGAATCGAGTATTTTATGTTACGATTCGCATTCATTGCGGATGCTCGTAAAATCAGCGCATTCTATTTTTCATGTGAAGTCAAAGGATTGAGGTATCCCATTTATTAAAAAACTCGCAATTTTTCCGTATTTCGCGGAAAACGGAATTTAACATAGAAACGAAATGGCTAGTTCATTTCTTCACTTAGGATTTTTCTTAAATAATTGCCAAACTAATTACTCCAATTTGCATGAACAAAAGCTGCACGAAGATCGACAATCCAATGAAAAGGAAAGTTTCCTTTTGATATACATTGAAATTGAAAATTGAATACTTTTTGAGAAGAACACTGTCTCGTTATTTCGGCGAAAAGAAATTATCAAACGGGGTTAGGAGAACATAAGTGAAGAAAGGGTGTCTTCGATTATCCCTTATGCAGCCGTTGAAATCTCCGGCAATGCACATTCGTTCATCAAATATGTCAAGCATTAAAGTCTTCTTTCTTAAGGTTTTTTTACTCTTAATACTTTTAACACTTTGCACACGAAGCAATTTTAATTCCAAAATCAAGACATTTCTTTCACAACCTAGAATGACCTAGATCATTTTTATTCTATGTAATCTGTTTTATATTGTGCTCATCAAACCAGTTTTCTTATACAACCGTTGAGCGATTTAAAATCAGTGTTGAGTATTCACTCGACGTTAAAAAACAAAGAAGGAGGTAGGTATTCAAATGAGATAAATTCTTCCAATGTTTTCATTACACATATTTACCATAAATACGCAAAATCGTCAGTTCATTAATTACTTCGAATTACCATAGAACTGAATTGCCAGAAAAATTAGCTTCTCCACAGGAACTGCATTAATCAAATGCTTTTTCGTTCCCAAAGTGATTATGTAAAGAAGGCCATTTTGTATTTCTGCAGTACCGTACGTCGTCTCACACAGTGCAGTAGTCTTGATATCTCGGAATACTGGTTCTAATATCACTTGAACCCGTAGCATTTGTATTTGCATGTAAATACTACCTCTGGCCAAAGGTATTCAATCTAATGAAGAGTTGGGAACTATTTACATGGATATGAAAATGGAAAACACTGTTGTACGTGCATTAAAGACGCATTGGCGCGATAATAAATGTTCTCGTACATTTGCGAAACATTATTGAAGTTCAGAACTTCGTTAATACTTTTAGAGACGATTAATGGAACTTTTTCATTACAAATTTTGTGTAGAAATTTTTTAACGTGGGTATCTTTTGATTAACAGCATGCGACTGTAAAAATATTCGATCTCGAATGACTGTATGAAAAAATATGTACATATATTTCATTAGGTGTAATTGCGTAAAAACATAGATCTATGTGCGCAGAAACATTGGGCTCGATGGCCCATCGACACGACGCTAGGCATACAGTTTTTAATGCGATTTACTGCACCGACTCATATTTCGACAATAAATATCGATTATCGAAGGGAGCTTTCTGCCGCGGTTCACCGCGGTATATAGAGTCTCGAATCTGCGAGATGCATGGTGTGCGAAATGGGGTCGTGATATATTAAAGAAATATGATCATAATCACCCGTGACCATGTAAGCTTATGTGAAACCAAAGTAAATGTATAAAATCAATAGAACGTGGTACTAATGTTCCTCTTATCCTCGTATAGGACCTCATCATAATACTGATTAATATTTCCTCGATAGTGCCAACTGTATTGAACGTGACGTTACACCGAAACCTCGATTATACGATTAAATCGTTTAAATGCAGCAATTCGTGCAGATGCCTTGTATTTGTAAAGAATTTGACGCGCATGCACGGCGATCTCAGCATCAATAAAGTAATTCTAAAAAAGAGATTCTCGATAAAAATGGGGTACCTTGAGCACCCCGCAGAATTTTAAAAAAATTGGTATGATTTGATTCTGAAAAATTAATGTAATATAACACGTGGGCTGTGTTTCCGTTTACGTCCGTGCTCAGAATTGGATGAAATTTTGGGAATAGATTCTTTTTTGACTGAAATGATGATTGCCAGAAGGATTTTTGGCGATAAAATTTTTACCATTTCAATGTCAGTCCTTACCTTACCGACAAATTTTTTTACTGTTTTAATCTCTATCTAAAGTCTAAGTAGTTGATGACATTAAGGATAATTCAATCATAGATCACATGTGTGAATTTTTAAGGAGCTATGAGGTCTACAAAGCTGGTGATGATCCATTTTTGCAATTAATTGAAGATATTAAATACGTATATTCTGGAAATTAATATAAAATGATTTCAAAATTCCAATTGTTAAACCAATTAATTGTATATCTACAATGGGAAGATTATGTGATCAGAATTAGTTAGGATTATGTAGAGCAGGGGTGGCCAACCTTCTGTATACCATGCGTAAATTTTTTCCACGTACGAGTTCAGATGCGCCATACAACTGAAGTACTTTTTCTACCTTCGTACGTTCATTGTTGCGGTTGGAAAATAGGAATAGGGATAGAATCTGCTTCGGTTAGGGGAGGAAAGGGGATATAACTCAATCACGCAACTAAATTAATTAACGTATGCCAGTTGAAAAGACACACATAGTGAGAAATGACCTTTTGGGGGGAGAGGGCGATCGCTGTCATGAACACTCCACTTCCCATCCTATAATTGTAAACTGTCAAATAATTGCGATGAATTGATGAGTAAGAAGACTGTATAAATTCAACTGAGAGCTCTCGGGTGTTAAAAATATCAAGATGGATTCAGTTATGGCGCCTACTTCAAAAGAATAAAGATCTAATGCGCCACTTGTAATCATCCAATGCGCCACGTGAGGCGCATGCGCCACAAGGTGGCCACCCCTGATGTAGAGAGTCCACGTATATGAAAATATGGGAATAGTGTCGGTAAGGTAGATATTAAAAAGGTAACAAATTTTTTTTCGAGTCGCCAAAAATCCTTCTGACAATCATAATTTTAGTCAAAAAAGAACCTATTTCCAAAATTTCATCCAATTCTGAGCACGGAGGTAAACGGAAACTTCGCCAACACGTGTATTTGTGTATATTTTGTAACTCGTAGGACACGTCCTGGAGTCTTTTTGTCCGGAACAGATTGTATCGGTACATTCCCGCCAATATAACTGCCTCAGTGCTCTGCTACCTCGTCTTCCTATTATAGATACAGTAAATCTTCAATCGGAGTCCTGGGTCGCCTATCTAACCGTAGTCCAGTGCCTACTCACTCCACTGCCGGCCAACGCTGCGCCGCGCCGTAGGGCGGCGATGTTTGATCTCGGCTCGGGTATATCGGTGTGAACACCACACATTGACTCGACTGAATCGAAATCTCAAACTTCTTAATTTTAATGATCGGTTTATGGGACTTTAACTAGCTTATTCCTGGCGTTTCGCTGATTAATATGGTACCAAGAACGATATAATTGGGCCAATATTTAGTGGTTTAATCGACGATGAAAGTTTCGAACGCAACGAAGAAGAGCGTATTGGAAAGAAAGAGACGCGAACAGTAGCTACCGCCGGCACAGTTCAAAGGCCCGCGTTGTCGCTGTTCTTCGTTGCGTTCGAAACTTTCATCGTCGATTAAACTACGAAATATTGGCCCAATTGTATCGTATTTGGTATCATTTTGCATTAGAAAAATGTCACGAATATGTTGGTGAAAGTTCCATAATGATATCATAGAAAATAAAGAAGTTAAGATTTTGGTGTTTCATTGTGATGACGCACGGGCTTTTAAACTGTGCCGGCAACAGCGACACGCTTCGTCCACGCGATCCTATTTCATTCTGTCCTTCTCTATGTTCGGCTCGTCGTTTGAAGTCTCGGCGCGGTCGACGGAGTCATAAAAAAATAGCCTCTCTACGCTACCCAAGTCCGTTCAACACACGGGTGTTGGGACTCCGATCGAAAAATTACTGTACGTTACTGTTTTGGCCGCGCATGCGCGTGAAATGTTGCACTATATCGCAGCACTGCGCCGAAAGTTTCCGAATCAAGCCGAAGCGGTTCGTGGTCGGGTTAGTCGGATACATAATAAGATTGCACGCGTGTGCTGCGTCTCGTGTCGGGTAAAGTTCTTCATAATGTTGCCCTTGACAACGTATTATTATGTGAAGATGGTCGTCGAAGTTCGGTCCACTTTTGTCAACATGTTCCTCGTCGTCGTCTTTTTCGTCCAGATACAGTCTTATAATATTTATGTACTATACTTCAGCAATGCATTGTAAAATCTGTGAATGCGTTTGTATACGTTACAAAACGTTTACAGTTTGGCCATTGAATATTTCGATTAAAAGCTGCTTGTTAATTAGATACATACAGAAATTCGTGAAATTGCATTATATTTGTAAGGAAAGTAGTCTCTGTATGTATGAGTGGGCTGCCGAAGCCACCCGAGAGTTTCCGAATCAAATCGAAGCGGTTCGTGCTCGAGTAATAAGATGGACGCGTGTGCTCAAAGTGCTGTGTCCCACGTCTGGAAAAGTTCTTAAAAATGTTGCCCTTGACAGCATATTATTATGTGAAGATGGTCATCGGAGATCGGTCCCCTTTCGTCAACATGTTCCTCGTTTGTCTTTTTCGTTCAGGAACAGTCTTATATTATTTACTTGGGAAATGTATCGTTTTGCGAATACGTTTCTATACGTTACAAAACGTTTACATTTTGGGCATCGAGTATTTCGATTAATAACTTGCTGTTCATTAGATACTAACACCATTAATGTTTCCAAGATCATCCAATATCGATTCAAGTAACTTTCTAAAATGCAATCGCTTTTCTCCGAGCTTTTCTATTTCCATCCAATCTAATTTACAAGATTTGCAATTCTCCTTTGAACCGAAATGGAACTGTCATGAAGTGTGATCTTCCAGCATTTCTATGTGCCTCCAAAACTTCAAAAATTTCTACAGAAATACCTTCCGAAATCGATTTCGAGTAATCTCTTAAAAGCCAATCGTTTCGCTTGTAGATGCCGCATTGGGAGGGCTTTATCAAATTTTCAAAGTAATTTGGAATTTTCCTCCAAACTTAACTTTGAGCTACGATTTATGGTTATAAATGTTCAAAAATTGCCACGAAAATATGCTTCGAAATTGAATGAGCTTTTATGAAATTTTTCGATTCGTGAAACTCTACACAACTTCTTTCACCTTCTCTCCGTGTACTGCTATGCTAATGTTGACCGTGTATAGGGAGGTAATTGGACCTCATACATTATTGTTTGTCGTTCGGAATGTCATTTCGTTTTCTCCTGGTAAAATGAAAGCCAATATTTTACCGTTTAGAATAAGTTTGATGACATTTTGTTCTACGATCTTTTGACGAACGACCTAATACATTATAAATTATATATTAATTTAAAAATTTGAAACATATCACAGATAGCTTCCCTAGAAAATTTCTGGAAATTTTCCATTCGTCGACTATTTATTTCCGTTTTCGTCAGCCTGAGGTGCATTTGCACATCATACACAGAGAGAAGGTTAACCCTTTGCACTCCGAGCTATTTTAACTGGAAAATTAAACATTTCTTCCGATCTAGAATACTTCCATTCCCTATGATTTTTGAAATTGTATGGATATGAAATTGGTAGAATACCTCATACAATACCTAAATGTTTAGTAATTGATTAGATACCGATATATTTAATAATGTAAACAATATTTTGAATAATGGTACAACAATTTCTAGTGGTGCCTCAGAGGGGACAGCGGAGTGCAAAGGATTAAGGAAGGATTGTTCTGCATCCGATAGCCATTTCCGAAAAGCTGTCGAAAGAGGTGGATGCGAATTTTAGCGACTGGAACCGTGTCAACCATCGCGCCTGTCTTATCAAGATTTCATCCGTTAATCTCAGTGAGCTCTTTAGAGTCTCCACGCACCGAAATAATTAAAGTTCTCGCTTCGAGTTTGAATTACTTTTCTCTTCTTCGCATTTTTACCCGCGGCCTGGCCCCCGTGCGGCCAATGGACCGCGCGAGCGGCGCACTCTGTTTTCGACGGTGTCCTTAATTAACTATAGTTCTCGTCGGACTGGTACACGCGCGAGCAATTCGCAGATGATCGCGTTAAAATAATATTCACGGTTTACCACGCGGCTTGATAGTTGGCCGGCTGATATATCGCGCGGGACCGTTCCCGAACTGAATTTAAACAATTTGCATAAAACAGAGGGATACAAGCGCCCCGTAATTCATAACTTGATACGGCGAAACGATCGTGGCAGCTCCCCCCGGTTCCAACCTGCTAGATTACACTCGCCAAGAAAGTAATTTTAATACTTTCAACGTAGCTACGAATGCTAAATAGCTTCTCGCTCATTCTCCGGCTGTCGCCCGGTGCGGTATGGCGAATTCGCTCGAAATCCTGGACAGAAGCGGACACGTTTCTCTTTTAATTTCGAAACTCTATGCAATGTTATGCTATGCTATGCTACGTTTCGTAAATGTACTTTTCTGTTCCAACCAATTTTTAATGCTTTCAGAAATACGCCAGTTCACATTTCGAGTTTCTATAACATTTTTTCAGTTATAATTAGAAATAGCTTCGTGCGAATTCAAATTTTCATGGGTTGTTTCGTAAATGTCAAAATTAAAAGAAAAATTAATTCATTTCGACAAATAATTCCTGAGATACAAATTGATAAGGGTTATTTTTAATATTAATTGCTACATTCTTCACTTTCACAAAATATTATTTCAAGCAAACATTCTGTAAGCTTGGAAAAATTAATTCATTTCGACAAATAGTTCCTGAGATACAAATTGATAAGGGTTATTTTTAATATTAATTGCTACATTCTTCACTTTCTCAAAATATTATTTCAAGCAAACATTCTGTAAGCTTGGAAAAATTAATTCATTTCGACAAATAGTTCCTCAGATACAAATTGATAAGGGTTATTTTTAATATTAATTGCTACATTCTTCACTTTCGCAAAATATTATTTCAAGCAAACATTCTGTAAGCTTGGAAAAATGAATTCATTTCGACAAATAGTTCCTCAGATACAAATTGATAAGGGTTACTTTTAATATTGATTGCTACATTCTTCATTTTCACAAAATATTATTTCAAGCAAACATTCTGTAAGCTTGGAAAAATTAATTCATTTCGACAAATAGTTCCTCAGATACAAATTGATAAGGGTTATTTTTAATATTGATTGCTACATTCTTCACTTTCACAAAATATTATTTCAAGCAAACATTCTGTAAGCTTGGAAAAATTAATTCATTCCGACAAATAGTTCCTGAGATACAAATTGATAAGGGTTACGTTTAATATTGATTGCTACATTCTTCACTTTCACAAAATATTATTTCAAGCAAACATTCTGTAAGCTTGGAAAAATTAATTCATTTCGACAAATAGTTCCTGAGATACAAATTGATAAGGGTTACGTTTAATATTGATTGCTACATTCTTCACTTTCGCAAAATATTATTTCAAGCAAACATTCTGTAAGCTTGGAAAAATTAATTCATTTCGACAAATAGTTCCTGAGATACAAATTGATAAGGGTTATTTTTAATATTAATTGCTACATTCTTCACTTTCTCAAAATATTATTTCAAGCAAACATTCTGTAAGCTTGGAAAAATTAATTCATTTCGACAAATAGTTCCTGAGATACAAATTGATAAGGGTTACGTTTAATATTAATTGCTACATTTTTCACTTTCACAAAATATTATTTCAAGCAAACATTCTGTAAGCTTGGAAAAATTAATTCATTTCGACAAATAGTTCCTCAGATACAAATTGATAAGGGTTATTTTTAATATTAATTGCTACATTCTTCATTCTCACGAAATATTATTTCAAGCAAACATTCTGTAAGCTTGGAAAAATTAATTCATTTCGACAAATAGTTCCTCAGATACAAATTGATAAGGGTTACGTTGAATATTGATTGCTACATTCTTTACTTTCACAAAATATTATTTCAAGCAAACATTCTGTAAGCTTGGAAAAATTAATTCATTTCGACAAATAGTTCCTCAGATACAAATTGATAAGGGTTACGTTTAATATTAATTGCTACATTCTTCACTTTCTCAAAATATTATTTCAAGCAAACATTCTGTAAGCTTGGAAAAATTAATTCATTTCGACAAATAGTTCCTGAGATACAAATTGATAAGGGTTATTTTTAATATTGATTGCTACATTCTTCACTTTCACAAAATATTATTTCAAGCAAACATTCTGTAAGCTTGGAAAAATTAATTCATTTCGACAAATAGTTCCTGAGATACAAATTGATAAACATAATGTTTAATATTAATAGAGGATTAAACAAAAGTTCAATCGTTAGCGAGCAACGTTATTCTGTTAAGTTTCTGGGATTATTTTATTATAGCTCGTCTTAACAATTCACCTCTGAAACGGAAATATTCATTTTCTCCTTGATTTCTCACAATTCCGCTGCTGTTGCGAATTAAGTCGCTGGGAATGTTGATCGTTATCGTATAATTCCATTAATTTCCCGGGGACGGACTAATAAACATTTTCTTTTCGAACGGCCAGGAATTTGAATGTTGCACTCCCTGAAACGTTACTCAAGAATTCACAAAGACTATTCATCGGGTTATAAAGCGCCTCGAAGTGCAATACAATTTGCAGAAGGCTATCTACGCGCGTCCGTAGGAGCGCTTTAGGGAAAAATTTCTAATTAAATTTCGAACAGTTTCGTTCTTTTTTGTTTCTTCTTTTTTTTTTGCACAACTAGTCTACTTTTGCGATGTTGATCTAAAATCGTCTTAATGGAAAGAGTTTTATACACTTTAAAGCTTAAAGCTAAACTTCCAGCCTTCTTTTACTTACGAGGGTCTGTAATTTTGTGGAATGGCTCGGCAAATAGAAGTAAGGAAAAACGAAAAGCGTAGTCGGCTTCTATGAAAGTTAGTTCATCGGGATTGCACTTTAACTAGAATTCAAAACTTTGGAAATCTCTGATCGGTCGGCTTCCATTAATCACCTTATTTTGTAGCGAATCAATTACGAATTAGCAGAACATCAAAAAATGTATTTTCTTGTTGAATAATTTTTAAAAAGTTGAAAATGATATTCATAGAATTTAACAGAATGAAAATGGATGAAATCGATCAGTGCATTTATGCAATATCTGTGTACATTTTGTGAAACCATGTATGGCAATGGACGCGGTGAATCGATTGTAATGTGTCATTCGAAGGAAGTATAATAAAAAGCATTCTAACCACGTTTCCTCGCACCTCTGTGTTTCAGACCAGGTTTATGATTTACTCCAGGCGGCACTGGCATCGACAGACGATAATAATTTCTACATCGACAATGGTCTCGACGGATTTCCGGCTTTTGGTTTCCGACTTGGCTCTGAAATTAAGCAACCTTATCGATTATATCTTCCGGACAAATTGCCAGCCGAGTTCACTCTGGTGGCAACTTTCAAACCAGAGACTTTGCAGACCAGCTATCTCTTCGCGGTTCTTAACCCTTTTGAGACTGTGGTGCAATTAGGCCTGCGGATATCGGTACGTACCTTTCAAATGAGCAAATAATTACAAACTGTTATTTTTGTGAAGCACGATTTATTTAATTGAAGGTTTTACCTAAAATCAGGTAATTAAGGAGAGTCCGTAAAGGTAAAAAGCGAGTCGAAGAATAATCCATTCCGGATTCGACAAAACGTTTGAGGAAACCTCCCGTTTCCTCTCGCGTATCGGTTTCGTGACATACGGTTCTTCATCCCTGCGAAAGAGGGTTGAAGGTGCCGCATAAAACCGCGGCGGGTAACTCTCTGGAGGGAGAAAAAATGAACGACAAGGATCTGAATATAAAGCCAATCAGAAAGTCGACAAAAATTTCCAAGTACAATCGGTCGATTTATAAGGAATAGGCACCGGCGCGGCGCGGCTCCGCTCTGGCGCGATAGAGTTTTAAGTCGACGTGCGGCTTTAGCGAGGGGCGGGGGAGGCATTTCCTCATGTTTCCCAATCCCTCCGAGGCCGTTGTTGCAGCTCCTCGAGTCTTCAAATTTCTTTGAGATCTTTCACGTTTCTCGCGGCACCGTTTCCACAGGTAATACGGCGTCTACGTGTTCTGCAGGAGAAGCAGGCTCCGCCGCTTTCGACGTTTCGAGAGGACACGATCCCCACGAGAATCGATAGCGCCGGAGCCGCGCGCGACCGCGGGAAAACAGCTCGGCTTTCGAATCCCTGGATATTTTATTTTCGTCCGTGCGAGACCGAGGGAGACAGCGAAGCCCGAAGGCGAGAGATCCCGGGATAATTTCGGGAGCGGCGCACGATTGCTGATTATTCGATGAAAAATTTGCCAACGCGACGGCCGGCGATTTTCCCGTGCAGATTGGAAACCGAGTTTCGTACTCGGGATGAATCATAGGATGTTCGATATTTAACGCTACGACTGACGTGGATGGATCATTGTCATTTGTCTCAGGGTTTTATTGTATATTTATTCATATGATTTTTCGCAGGATGGACCAGGGACCAACCAGAACGTCTCCTTAGTGTACACTAGCTCCGATCAACACTCTCACTCGGAAGAACTAGCCAAATTCACGGTGCCAAAATTGACGAAGGAGTGGTCCAAGATCGTCATCAGGGTCTCGGTGACCGACATCACTTTATTCATGAACTGCCACAAAATGGCCACGCAGAGAATCACCAGAATACCTCTGGAGTTGGTGTTCGACACTGCCAGCACGCTCTACATCGCTCAAGCTGGGCCTCATATTCAGGAGAAGTACAACGTGAGTACAGAAAACATTTTCTAACTTGATTCTCAAGTGTATAATTGTGTTCATGTAATTGTCGGAACGGTGCTGAACGAAAAACTGTCAAAAATAAATTGTATTTTATTTAACCAAGAATACAACCACTGTTTTTCATTGATAGATATGGATACCAATAAAGAACAAATACGAATAATGAATAACGGATTGGCAGTCAAGGGTGAAGAGTTTAGCAACGTTAAGCGAAATCACTTGATAACCCGCTGATTTTGTCCAGCTGCCAGGGTCGTCTTTTTCTCTCGCTGGCGGACAGTATTCGACGAATGTAACAATTCCATTAGAAGCAAACGAATCCGAAGCGAGTTCGCGCGTTCAATAGGAACTTTGAAAAAGACGAAAATACTCGGTTAAACGATTCAGCACCGTTCCCGCCCTTAAACAACTACTGGAACTTGCTCCACGAGTCTGGTTCAGTCCAAGAGATTGGCGAACGACCGTGGATAAACCTCGAAACGTAATGGTCACAGGAACGTGAGCAGGAAATCTCGATAGGTATGTTCTCTAGGGGGTTTAATACCAACCCGAGTGAGTGTTCCGTCAAAATACATAACCTATAACTTCAAACGAATGGCGCGATATTGCTCGAAGGAAAGTGAATCAGGAGGAGGATCGAAGTATACGAAATCCTATATCGCCCGGCGATTATAATACTCCCGGAGGACCCGGTACCATTTGATAGCTTCGTTCTTCCCCGAAAAATCGTTTCCGCGGCAATCGAAAAACAGCTTTAAGTAATTTACACAACTAAAGCGAAACAGGAAGTTGTTTTTTAATTAGCACCACGCAATTTTGAACGTTAATCGTGTTTACAGTGAAGTCTTCCGACTTGGATGGAATTTAATTGAAAATTTCCGCTTATCTATAGTTTAATAAATGAATTCGACGAATTACTGTCTCCTTAAGAAGGATTATCTTTTACTTTGCTCTTGGATCACAGTTCTCAATTTACTTTTCCCTCGCGACATTCTCTTTCTTGGTTCTTCGTAAATTTTTAAATTCCATTTAATTCGATTATTCAGCAAGGAAAAAAATCTATCACAGTTTCCCGAAAAACTGGCACCTCTGAGAAATCATACTCTCGGGATCTGGAACAGCGAAATCAGTGGAACTTCTCGTGATCTTTTCTAACAAGTTGCTGAAGACACTGAACGAAGGAACTTAGGGGATTCGCAAGTAAGAAAAATCTCTCGCAAGTTTATTTAACAATTTTTTAAAAGGACGCGTTCAATCAATTTAACCTTGCGCGACGAAATTCGATAGAAAATTGCTTTCCATATTTCAGAAGAAAATGGGTCATGAAGTTCAGAAGCTTCCTACGACTTAATAAGGTTGGGAAAATCGATTGAGGCCGCCCTAAAATCGACGCTGCGTCAACATTTGAAAATCGCGTGGGAGTGGATCCATCAATCTCGTAGAGAGATATCCGTAACACGTGTATGTTCTTTTACGTCACCGCTTCCGCAGGACGAGACACGCGACAAATCGAAATTCATTCTAGCTCGCTGAAGCGACCAAAATATTTTGACTTGTTAGCATGAAGTTCGCGTGCGGGCCGACGTCCTTTTGAAATTGGGGACAATCCGCCGAAACGATTAATCGGGCTATTTAATTCGATACCGGTGGTTTATGCGGAATTCTGTCCCGCCTGAGCTAGACAGATTTTGATTGACAATTTATTTTCCGAGCCACTGGCTCCGCGCTGTTTCAAAGACTGAAAAAAAAAATTGAATTTTGTTTCGATCGCTGGAGACCAACGATTCGCTCGTTGCTGAATTATGTTGTCGAGCGAGGAATTTTTAGTTTATTCCGTAGATTTCAATTAAAACAATGTTGTGTTTATAAACTTAAATGTCGACTAACTGTCACAATAACTAAAATTACAACAAATCCCGAAATCATAAGGTCGCGCTTTCCTCGGGGAACCGCGAAACAAGTCCACCGCATTATTTTTGCAAATGGCCGACAGCCCGGCCGAGTAGCGTCGAGCAAGTTTCCCTAAAAAATTAAGAAACTTCTGAAAATGGTAACCAGGTTCGGCCGCGTAAAAGTCACGGCGACATAAGTGATAGTAAAATATTCACCGCGGCTACGCAAAATTCTGATACGCGCGGGCCGCTCTGCCGTGCATGGGTAACATTTTTGCGTTTCCCAAAGTCTTGCTCCCATACCAACCGAGAGCAGTAACGTCGAGTCGGATAACGGGGATCCTGAGGGACGTTCTTATCGAGTGTTCACTGACATTTCCGTCTGACAGCCTGTTTTCAGGCCTTTCGTTCACCCTCGTATACTCTTCCACAAAATCCTTCATTTTTCGAAGGGTACATAAAATTACCGAACAAAAGTATCGTGATTAGACTACGAATTCCATTCATTTATAACAAAAATTGTTGCAGTAAATACAAAACTATGCAGACATTATATTACGTGCGTTAATTCACGCCTGGGCAACTAGTGCTCCGAGAGTCGATGACGTAAATCGGCTCCCCCACCTGGCCGGCCAGCGCGATAGTGGGGGTAGCAGATTCTACGTCATCAGAGTGATATCGTGCAGGAGTATGCCTGCTTCTGTTGGCTTTCTGGCCGTAACAACACCTGACGAAAAGTTGTACGGTGGCCTAACAGTATCCGCGAATCTCTTTCTTCCGTTCCTAGCCCGGTTACGAAAGTTTCGTCATTGTTTCCCCTTCTTGGGGGGTTTCGGCGTTGTATCGCGTACGTTCCAAGAGCTGAAACTAATCTCTATAAATTGCCTGTTTCTGAGCCGTTGCTCGCGAGCGGTCCGCGTTTGCCATCGACGTGGGGGAGCATCGGGAAATTTATGAGCGGCAACGTTATTAGCTGATAAAACGTTTACACGGGGTCTCGCAGATTTATCGAGGCAAATTTGGTAAATCAAGTTCTCGGGGAACCGCTGTTACCCACCTAAGAACACGGATGCTCGTCGAGGCCGTGAACACCCGAGGAGCGCGCGTGCAAATCCATGAATATCATATTAAGAATTTATAAACCGGGTTTACCTGATTATGGATCACCGGTGAATTATTCAACGGCAATTTTATGGAACGACAACCGAAACCCGCTTTGCCCAGTCACGGTTAAATAAATATCCCCGGCGAAGCGCGATGCGAAGCGAACCCATAGTTCCGCTGAAAGGAAACAATTTTCTTCACCGGCCGTTTGTTTCGAGGGTTTCGATGCATCTCGTTATTCATATAAATATCGAATTCGGGTCGACCTCGAATCACCACCGCTCTACCGCTGTTTCGAAGAACGGTCGCCGAAATGTTCGCGAATATACTCAATTCCTATTGTTGACGCGTGAAAAAATTCTTGCATGGTACTTTAAACAGTTTATAGGACATTATATGCGCCCGTAATTATGAAAGTAATCTAAGTCGAAATTTAAAGAATTAATTCAATGTAATTTGCACGATATTGTCAAAAATGAACGTCCTTTTCCTTTAAATATCTCGAAACAAGAAATATATAAATTAGACCACTATGTTTGCTAATATCTCGGAAACTAGAGAATCTAGAACAATGATATTTTAAAAATGTGTGTCTTCGATCGAGGAATGTAGTCGTATAAAAAGATTTCGGAAAAATTATAAACTATTTCTTATTAATTGTCTATCTATATTTATGTAACTTTGTGTACGTGATCTATGGACCAACATAGGGGATACGTGTTTCTGGAATTCTTTGTTTTTGTCATAGCAAAAATTGGGTTTCCACCTCAAATGTTAAATATTGTTCAACGAACTATGTACAATGTCCCTTGTTAGCCAAGAAAATATAACGCGTGTAATTAATTGCAACTGAACAATCGCGTTCGCGCGAGTGTTTCGGAGGTTCGCGTACCGAGGTGCAAAAGTTCTCGTCGCGAATTGATAAGTGGATGTGGTCTCGCGGCGAATGCATCACATATATAATTGTTGTACCGTGAGTCCTGTTACGCCTTTTAATTTACGCTCGAATCTGCATAAAAAGGGCGTACGTTATGTAAGAATGCAGCGGGCACATCGCTTCAGCTGGCATTTTGCACAGTTGCGCGAGCGGTTACGTTTAGAGCGGCGTTATAATAGCCCCCGTGCAGGTTTCATCGTGTTTCAAAGATAATGCAGCGTATCCAGTCTCCAGACGCGTACGATCTAATCCGTATTTTACATAACTTATTAATGCGACTCCCTAACACGATAAGCGTAAAATACCGTCCACCTAGATATTTTCTAAGAACGTTGTGTGCCCGCTGCCGCGGGAACACGTACTCATCCGAGGCTAGTATTATACGGCTGTGTTCCCAGAAAATTAAACTTCGAAACGGGTATCTATAGTGTTTGCAACTGCTATCTCTGAAAACGAGCGTCTAATCAAACGTGTGAAAAGCGTATATCATTGAGTTTCAGTGTAAACAGTCCCTCGACACAAATTGCGCTCTGTAACGTCAAAGTATCATGTTCGAAAGTCAAGATAAAGATCCCAGGAACTACAAGTTCAGCTCGCTGAAGATGTATAAACAAATCGCAGCTCTCCGAAACGCTCTGCCTAGACACGGAATGCCAGATACTTGGCCCGCAAGGCTGCAGCCTATTGAGAAACTCAGACAATAAGTGTTCTTCAAAGGTTTCGTCGCTAACCACCCTTGGAGGCATACTCTGCATCCAAATTCTTACCCCTTTGCCACGCACAAGTATACCGCGCCTGTGAAATTCTGTCGAGCAGAGTCACACTCCTCGTCGTTCCTCTTCGCCGGAATTTTTCTGTGCTCATCGGGACATCAAAGAGTGTTTCTGAACAATTCAATATTTAAAACACATCTTGCTCTCTTTACATGCTGATTTAGTATCGTCGTGGCTCTTCGTTCAGATATGTACGATATTCACGTCGTAGTCTTTATGAAATAAATAATCCACAGTTGAACAACGAGTGTTTCGAAGATATTTAATTAATGTAGGGGTAGGAAGCACGTACAGGGAAAAATCACGGGAGCTTCGAGGAGAGTGCTCTAAGCGAAACTTTCCATTCTCATTTAGAAAATTTTCATTTCCCTGATGTCAGTCTAATACTCGAAGTCGAAAGTCAACGTGGCAATATCAGCGAGGGGAGAAAAAAAACTCAATGTTCCTTGCGAGAATCCCGGGATAAGCACGGCCCGTAGGGCTTCATTCGCGGGCCAAGGAAGTATCCGTAGTATTCTCGAGGATCGTAAGGATATATAACCCACGGAATGTAACGAGGACGAAGTGGATGCGCATCGTGCGCCAGGACATAAGCCAGAATGCGGAATGTACCATCAGCATCAGGGAGGAATACGCCAGGATAAAAGCATTGCCGGGCTACTTTCTCCTCGGGTAGGGTACAGAGTGTTTTGACATCGGCGTACCTTGCCGACGGAACCGAAAATTAGCATACCGAATACGAAATTAATGTTTCGATACGTAACATTATGGCTCGCTATTCGAACTATAACTTTCATGGTGATCTAAAGGGACTAACTACGTATGGTAAGTGTACGAATACTTTGTAATAATAAAAATGAATAACCTTTTCAAAATTGAACCCAACAGCTTGAGCTTGTTTTAGAATGTGTAAATAATTTTTTTTCAAATTGTTATTGGTCGCAATCGCGAAGGAAAAAGTGAAGGTCACGATTTTTTAATTTATTATCGGATTGTACAGTAATCGATTAGGTTTTGCTCCGATAGATCCGAAATTCCACGCAAATTCTCTTATTCTGTTTGTCTATTTCTATATGTATAGTAATAGAGACTGCGGACTTTATGCATTTATGACAAAACCGAGTAAGTGTAATTTAAAATAACAAAAATATTAGGACAATTTAAACATACTATTATATTATTTTCAACCTACTAAACATAACAGGGAAGAAAATAAATTTATATTTCACTTCAGTTTGCTGCAATTCAGGTAAGACATTTTTATTTTGCATAACGATCCGCAGTCTATGTAGTACATATCATATCATCCCCAATTAGTAGACGAATAGACGATTAAACCGTAGTTACCTCATTGGAATATAGTTTGAATTTCGTACGCTCTATGAGCCTATGTATACCGTGTACATACAATCTTAATCCTTGGAATTTTAACGGAGAAGGCGGAAACTACCATAAGCACAGATAATAATTAGTACAGTAATAAGTAGACATGCAAAATAGAAATTGTGTCTACATCGATTGAAAGAAATAGAAACCAAATTGAATGTTATTTTCTCCTTTAATGATTTTCACGAAGGAGAAATCATATATGGACATCTTCAATTTTTTAATTTTTCAACAATTTTGAATTTCATCTACTCGATTTTGCTATAAGAGCATAAAGATCAGAATTACTATTACTAAAATCTAAAAATAAAATTACTGAATCTATTACTAATAATTACAGTCTGTCAGATCCAAGCGTTAAGATTTAGTATTTTGTGCTTATTGGCATTCTCTTTGTATTATATTAAAATGACGAATGTTTTCTTTGTAATCGTTCGAAGAGTGTAAAAAGTAGTAGAATACATGAAGTAGTTTAGAGAACGTTACATTATACGAGATGTTTTAGCTTGAACGATAAAGGTGGGGAGCATAGAAACAGTATAACAAGATGTATGAAATACATATTTATAAAACAGCTACTTCCATTTATGAAACGCGTTTGAAAGATAACTAACCTATCCTAACTTAACCTAATACCATCACTGAACGGGAATGATATTTCTGCGAATGCGCTTGTATAAATATGATACAGTTGAATGTGTTCGTATTGTTAGAAATTTCAAGAGAATGCATTGTCGAATGAACAAATGCACATTAAGAACCAACATCTCTTGACTCCTCTCAATTATTGTATTTTTCTTTCTTTGTTATACAATTTAATCGAATAATATACGTAACATCAGCATGTGACTCGCCATCGTCGCGCATGCGCGTGAAATCTGCGCAATATCCCAACACTGCTCGCCATTGCTGAACAGTTTTGCTGGCGGAAGTGCACAGTGTACAGTTGCAGATGGTGTTTTAAGGATGTTCTGGAGGTACAATGGGAGTCAAAAGTACAAGAAATTCGAAATCCATCAATACATGGCAATGAAAGCCATACACGAGTATATTTTGCATTAACTTTTGCGAATACTGTACCCTCTGTAGCTATATTCAGTGGTCTACACTTGTCGCGTTTCCATGCTAGTGAGAGACAACACGATAAATTTGACGTTTTGTAACAGTTTATAATTTTTTTGCTCTGTAACTGTTTAGTGAATCCTAATAAATTTTGAACATAATTAATTACATAATTTTTACTACATATAAAAAAAAATTGGAGTTTCTAGTTGCGTTTTTTCAAGGTTTAAATAGGGTTTGAAGTGGGATTTTATGAATTCTCCATAAGAAGACGTGTTAAAATGTGCAAACTTCAAGTTGCTATAATTCTTAAACGGTGCAGTGAATCGAACCCAAACTTTGGTAATTGCATTAATTTAGTAAGAATTATATCTTGTCAAATTTTCAAAAATTTTGTTGCGTTTTTATATACCTCCAGAACATCCTTAAGATCCTGTGGCTCTCCAGAAATTCGCTAGAAATTTAGAAGAAAAATACGTACAACTATAATCGAGTGAGTACAGAACAATACTACAGTGCTTGATGATTATTTCTTTGATAAATTGATCGATGTATCGATCAGAAATCCGATAAACCGGTATATACCGTGAATCCTCGTAGAGATCTCGGTGATATCCAATATGGCGTTTGTAACAGTCCTAAAAAGTTTATTTGCATATAAGATTAATTTAACCCCCTTAGTGTCGTCTGGACAAATATCAATGTTGTTCGACAGTAAAAGGGTTAACGTGTTGGATTAGTTTGCAAGAAACATGTCATCGTATGTTTCAATGATTAATTTTATTTGTCAGTTTTCATAATGAGACGAATGAACGAAGGATGCTAATTATACGAAGCACACTGTACAATAAGCATTCAAGAATATTTACAAACATTTGAAATATCTCTGAAATGTAGATTGGTTTTGCGCATATCGACTGTATCGTTTTAGAATTGTAGCTTTCTCTGTTTTCCGTGTTTATACAATGTATGTATGAATAATTCCCAGCCTATGTTAATCGATACAAACGATATGATAAACTGGGTACTCGACGCCATTGAAACATTCATTCTTAATCGTGGTTAGATTAAATGATACGATCTATAATATTTAGTTCGAAAGCAGTATATGTATAGGGATCTGCATTATTAAATACGATGAGATCTTTTTGCCTTGCCGTTGTCGGTTCTCGGTACGGAGACGGAGATAGTGGTGGGACGCGTACAAGCATAGTAGTGTTTTGATATTCGATACTCTCTCGGAACGCGAAACCCCATGGACGCCGCGCCGGTTACACAGATATATGCATACATATCGCGTTTTGTTGATTCTTTACCCTCCTCGGTCGTTTCAAGAGCAGTGAGAAAAATAGATCTTCGTTTTAAGGCCGTTGCATCGAAGTTTCTCTAAACTAGTACATACGATTAAAAACATAGCGATAACAAATTTAATTAAGTTTACGTAAGGTTTCTCGTAACTTCAGTATCCCCGCACCTTGAGGTTATCTTATTAAATAAATCTTTGCGTAGAACTGAAAATGATGAAAATTGTTTAGTATTTTTGCACATAAACGTATAAAATTCGCAGTCTCAGTAGACTGAATTACTGAAATACACGAGGGCCATTGCAACAGTGAAACTTCGAAAAGGAAACCTTAAATGGCGTGGACAATTTCGGAACAACTTCATTACACACGAAAATAATTTAACTTCGTAATGCTCGGAGGCACTTTCGCCGAAACTCAGTTTTGGCGCAATAGCCATTCTTGCATGCGACAGTGCAATCGTCGTTTCGCACAGTAGTCGACGATAAAGCGGGAGATTCTTTTCGGCCGAGTATAAGCGTAAACGAGAGCGTGACTTTTAAACGATGTTAACTTCACAAACACTGATTTCACTGTTTGCGACCGATGCGGCCATTCTCACGTCCGATGTGTACTTCTTGAACGTTCGATGGACTCTTTTTGACACACAGTGATCTGGATCGCGTTTCTAACGTGAACGAACCACCATGGTTATTTTTTTATCAATCTCGTCGGCTAAATAAAATAATTATAGTCTCAAGTAACTTAGCACTCGAGTGGTGATTCTGTGTAACGATTACCAAATGTTTAAGTATTGTATGAGGTATTATATCAATTTCATATCCACCAAATTTAAAGAATCATAGAGAATAAAAATATTCTGGGACGGTAGAAATGTTTAATTTTCGAGTTAAAATAGCTCCCGAAGTGCAAAGGATTAAATTCTTTCAATCTTTCACCTGTCTAAAATTTCATAGACTCTGCTGACATTTAATTTTAAATATTTTATAATTTGTAATAACCACTCAAAAGTATTAAACGAAACCTGCTTTCACCGCTTTTTCGCAATAAGATGGTATTTTTAGATTTTTTACGTCGACGTAGTAAATGGAAAAAATCCTTCAGCGAAATGAAGCGTATGTGAGAAGTTAATTAAACAAGTGGTGAAGGTTTGACTTAGCCACGCTAAGCTGAGAGAGTGACATTAAACTTTTACGACACTAGGTACTGTTCTGAGGCTCGGATTACATTTATATCACCGACGCCGTTTTCATCGACAAGAATTCACCTCACTCGTCTCACCCAACAACGGCATTATTCGACAATAACATACACCGGTAACAGCCAATAGTATCGACAAGATCGACTTTCTGCAATCGTGTCAGATTCCGAATTCTATTTCCAAAACAAAAAAAGTGAAAACAATCGTAGAAAGATCCCGTCCATTGATCAATGAACTTTCCTGTCGCGGACGTGACTGGACGTCTGAGAGTTCGAATTTATCAACAGGCCCGTCAAAATAACGACTTCTAATATTTTTAATTTACGGTCATTGAGAATGCAAAGATGGATCCATGAGGAGTTATTTAACAAACTTATGTAAGGTGAAGTGCCCTAAGTCTGGACAGTCCAAAAGTGATACCTAAATCTGGACAATTGAATTTTCATAGTAAAATCACTAATTAAGAGATTAAATAATTATATTATATATTCTGAGGCCTTAGCTACAAGTAGGTGTGAATATTATTTCATTGAGACATCAATTGAAATTTAAAAATGAATTCAAAGTTCATCTGAAAACAGTATACGAAATAGTCTATTTACATGCGAATCATGTGCATTTATAGTTCGAACTTTTGTTAGAAAAAAAGATATAATTTAAGCCCTCAGACAAAAAATAATTATCACGCATAATAATATTGATATTTTAAAATAAATTGGCAATCAAACTTAACGTAAATAATAATTATTAATCCAAATATTAGATGTCTAAGATTAGGACTGTTTTCAAATATAAGTACTCCATACTGGGACGCGATGACAGTAGCTGTCCCACTCTAAGCTTATACGCAATGTGCTTACGCCTGAAGCCTGACACGTGTTCGTGAATAAAATCAACGCATTGTTCGCAAATTATTTAACTACATGTACGTATAATTAGACTTCTATTAGCTTGAATAGCGTATGTAGAAAATGTATTCCGGTTGTGACGTTAATAATACTTTATGTTTACATCTTAAATCTATCAGTATTACTACCTAACCTTAAAAGTTGTATTATGACAAGTTTTATTAAAACAGTAAATGAAAATAAATATATATTTGGTTAAATAATACAATGCTATAATCTATGATAAGAATACTACATATTACGCAAAGCATCTTTTATTCGTCATGCGCAACAGCGCCACCAAGCAACGTTTTAGGTTATGTTCGCTCGATCAACTCGTAAATTGAATTTGTCCTGATATAGGCTTTACTTCTGTCCAGGTACTAGCTTAGATTGGATTTAATATGTCCAACTATAGGTTTGAATTATGCTTGTTAATACAATTAAGATATTAACCTAAACAATGATCTTTTTATTTTAAATTACTTTACAAACTCTGAACTGTATGTTAAAACTCTTAAGAAATTGTTTTTGTTTATTCAAAGTGATAAAATTAAAAATAGAAAAACATGCTGTCCAGGTATAGGGCACTTCACCGTATACGGCTATGTAAAATACAGTGAAGTCTTGATCTAACGAAAACCATCGGATCCCTGCTGTTTCTTAGATCGTCTAGTTCTACTATTTTTTGTGACCTTCGCGACCTTTATTGCGACACCGGCGCTCTCGCGATCCCCGATACAGTTCCGCCGGTTATAGCGGGAATGAATATTAAAGGTGTCGATTAATAGGACGGGACATTCAATTAATCAGGGTTATTAACATGTAACGTTCTAGCTGCAGTGGGTTACGGGTATTACCGTTTCTTTCTCTTTCTCTCCGGTCCTCGTGTCTGCGTTTCTTTAACGAGAGTCGTTACGAGCCGTGGAACAAGCGTCGGGACGCAGAGATTGCTTCGTTATATGAAATTAGCCATTTAGAAGCGGCCTTTCCCGATAAGTCCGTACCCCCTCGTACTCGCCCCTCCTTCATTATTCTATATCCAGCGGAACGAATCTCTTCCTCTTGTACAGCGTCGAAAAGGGAAACTCGTTCTTCGTACGAATCAACCGATCGAAATTGAATTCTTTTTCCCTCGTTCGTTCGCGTCGCAATAAAATCCGCCGCGGTGGCGTGTGGTCCGGGAGTTAAGTCGCCGATGTATTCCTTTTATTTTCAGGTCCCGCCACTTTTTCTTTTCGTTTTATTCGCGCCAGGATGCAGACAGCGCCGAGAGGGTGGGGGTCGGTGAAACCAATAATTCCATCCAAAGTGATAACGGTCCGCGAGTTGTTTTTACGCGGGGGAACAATTAAAAGTCTCGAATTACGGGGGCTCAATTTAATTTACGGGTCTCTTTGTCCCGCGAAAGGGTAAGCAGCAAGCGATTCCGGTGTCCGTTCGCGTTCTTCTAATGGCCGCCGTAACGGCTTTAACGCAGCCGCCCGCCGCCTGGCCGAGATTACCGCACCGGATAAAATTAGTGATTTAACCGTGGCTTCTTCTATCCTCATCATTCTTTAATTGCGCGCGGCCCGCTTCCAAATAGGGGCTGTAAATATACGGAAACATTGGACACCGCGTAAAATCACGATGACAACGGCCGACCAATTTGCCTTCTTGCTGCCGACGATTGTCTCTTTGCATTGCGTATGCTGAAGGAACCTGATGCTTACGCTTCGCCTTATTCAATAATTAATAATAATAATGTCAACTTATAATAAACACGCCTGTTAATTGTAATTAAATTAAGAATGTTTGTGAAAATCGTACGTTTTAGAATTGGATTCTTTTCATTTAATTAAGTGTCATGTCGTGTAACATCTGAAATTGGTCATGTTAATTAATCGATGACCCAGATTCCTCCACGGGCGGTTGAAGAAACCATCGCAGTTCCTTGACAACGATGAGGGCGCAGGGTCTGATGAACAAGGTAGATCCCCGAAATTCACAAAGTACAAAGTTCTGAACAGCATAATTGATGCGAATCTACGTCAATCATCGCGATGACGTGTTAATGCAAATAGACTGGAGTTGCTACGATCCGGCTCTTCAAATTTTCAAACTAATTTTATAAATGCTCCGAGATGGACCAGCTATAATTAGGCAGCTCAGAAATTTATAAAACCAATTATGCACCATCTTTCGGCGAGCGAGTTTTCGGTTTAATCAGCATTTCAGGTCGCATCACTGATATAACTACTTATAGCCATACGATGAAAATTCAGCAAGAAGGCAAAGAAAATTCTCTGCTTGAGAAGACGAATAAGGCATCAACGGATAATAATAATAATAGAAGAATAATTCAAAAGAACGCAAATCCTTGATTAAACGGTGGAAATGTAAGCAAGAGATATTCGGCGGGAGAATTCATTAATTTCTATCTCTGCGTTTCTATGAATCTTTCCAAAGACGATTCCTGTGTGTGTTTTTCTCCGTTATTTTCCGAGTTATCTCGAGAGAAGGACGAGGGATAGAAAGTGAAAAATGCGAAAGCTTCGAGCTTCGTTTTCTTCTCCAGCGGACTCATTTAAATACTAATGGACGCGGATTATTTTCTTAGTACAACTCTTTGCTACAGTTTCTAATTTTCTCTTCATTTTCCTTTCCACAATTTCATCGTTCCCACATTTTTTTCACTCTCCAATTTCGTATTAATTTCGAAAAATTATTCTCGAATAACATCCTCGGATACTCGTCACTTCAAATGAGAAGAAATATAGTATTACAAGTTGTATTTGTTAAATCCGTAGTTGAGGTAGATCGAAAGACATCTTACACCGTTTCTAATTGCAACATAGCAATACTTTCTTCCTCGTTTCTATCCTGTTCTGGTGAAATTCAATCATCATTATTTCTTTCTCTCTCCTGATCAATAGACTCTACCAAATTGTGGAGATGGTGGGGTGCAATTATAACAGGAACTACAAAGCTTGATTACACAGAGGAAATGTTGCGTGTTCTTCTAAAGCTGCCTTGTGCTTTTCACTTTTCTCTGCGAACAATACAGACCAGTTATTATTATTGCTACGTATTAATATTCTCACTGCTATTAAACGTAGAAAAATTATTATAATTTTATAATATGTTTATTATACTGATCGTTAAAATATACCTGACAATGTGTCAACTATACGCGCAACAGGACAGCTTGTCGCGTCGTTCTTTCGGCCAGTTGAAAATTATAGATTTTCCAGTAGCGTTTGGAATTTGTCATGTATTTTATTCTGTTCGCCACCTTCGTCTTGATTCTCGCTTTTCCATTGATTCGCGACCTCTCGGTCAACATCTCTCGAGCACGCGACGACGGTTCTGCGTTGTTCCGTCGGACGTACAGTAAATGGATTATCGATTTCAAATAAATTCCGTCGACCTCGGGGCGTCCCTCGATCACGACGTCCTCTTACCTCGATCGTTCTGGCGCGATGTCGCTCGAGGACTCTTTTCGGACTTCCGCCGGAAATACCGTCCTTCACCCTTTATTTAAAGACTCGAAACGGGATTACGTGACGACCCGGTGGGTGGAGTGGCTTGCTATAGAACACGTTACTCGTCCGAGTAATTATCCTGCACGACTGTACGGTCTGTTCGACCGAGCATTGATATACTTTATTAAATCCCCAATTAAGGGCAACTACTAGCTAATGAATTTCCAGCGGACAACGATACAATTTTTTCTCTCCTCTTTTTACTTATCAGCTCTGGATGTTTATTATCAACATTGCTTCCGTTTCGTACTTAGTCCAAAGGAACGTAGCACAGCGTGCGAGAAGTAAAATCAAATCATCCTTCCAAACCAAACAAAGGAATTTCGGTATTTTCTTTGCGGTGACTCCGTATCGCGCAAGATTGAGGATATTCTATTACGATATTCCCTTCGCGTCACACGGAATCCAATTAACCGTCTCTGTGTTACACGCTGAGTATACTTTTAACTGCACCTTCCGAGATATTAGTTCCCGGCAGAAAAGTCCGGCAGGAATGCAGCACAATTTCTCTACTGTACTTAAAAACAGAACGTGCTCTCCCATCGAGCAAAATTTCTTCTTGTATATTTCATTTAATGATGCTTTCGGCGTTACCGTTTCGATCAATTAATAAATCTAGCAATTTTGCAAAACACTTTTGTTCTTTCCTAACGCTTCGGCTCAGTTTTGAACCGTTTTCAAAGGCAGAATTTGTGTCTACAAGAAAATATTGTATGTATACAGGGTGTCCCAAAATTCGTGAATTTCCCGAAAGGGGGTGGCTCCTGAGACCATTTCAAGCGACATTTTCCTTTGCAAAAATGTTGTCTGCGGTTTTGTTTAGGAGTTATTAACGAAAAACACGGACCAATCAGAGCGCGACCTAGACGCAAGTTGGCACAGTCGGTCCGACGCGCCAACTGTCTATTGGCCCACTGTGCCAACTAGCGTCTAGGTTGCGCTCTGATTGGTCCGTGTTTTTCGTTAATAACTCCTAAACAAAGCCGCGGATAACATT
This sequence comes from Lasioglossum pauxillum, assembly GCA_933228785.1. Lineage (NCBI taxonomy): Eukaryota > Metazoa > Arthropoda > Insecta > Hymenoptera > Halictidae > Lasioglossum > Lasioglossum pauxillum. The sequence goes on from OW121706.1 coordinate 39,002,880, forward strand.
TTTGCAAAGGAAAATGTCGCTTGAAATGGTCTCAGGAACCACGCCCTTTTGGGAAGTTCATGAATTTTGGGACACCCTGTATATAATACAGTAAATAGAATAGGTGAATTGAAATTGGGCAAAAATGACAACTTGCATTAAAACTTTAGTTATGTAAAATTGAGCATTGAAAATTTGAGTTGCATACGTTGCTGGTTTATAACGTACTGCGGTCAAAGTGACCGTTTTAACAGACCCCAAAAATTGAAAACATTGAAAACTGAACATATAGACACACTAGTCTGAACATAAGGATCAACCGTTCTCAAATCAATATCAATAGGACTCTATATTTGTAACGAGTGAGATCCTCTGTTCGACCACGACTGCTTTCAAAGCCGCTTCATTGACAGGAGAAAATTATTATAACTACAGTGGGTGTACAAAGTAATCGTACACCTTTTAAAAACTAATAACTTTTTTATAATTGTACCAAACGACCTGATTTTTTATAATCAATTAGAAGCATTAGTTTACAAACTGACAAGCAAAAAAGGTTTTCCAAAAATTACAATTTACAAGGTTGCAAGCAAAAATAAAAAAGGCATTTTTTAAAACTTTTTTATTTGGGCCCTTAATGAAAATTTAAAACATATGTTTTCTAGATGCATGTTCTTTATACACATGTTGGAAATTTCATCGAAATCGATGGACGCAGGAAAAACAACAAGCGTCGAAAGATGTACGATTCTGTGGATTTTAAGCAGAAACTGATTCAAAGTCGTAGAAAACTATGATTTTCACCATTTTTAACCGCTTGTAGCTCGTGTGTATGTTAATCGATTTCAATGAAATTCTCAACATGTGTATCACTAACATAGATCTACAAAACATACATTTTAAATTTTCATTAAGGATCCAAATAAAAAAGTTTTAAAAAATGCTTTTTATTTTTGCATTTAACCTTGTAAATTATAATTTTTGGAAAATCTTTTTTGCATATCACTACGTAAACCAATGCTTTTAATTGATTATAAAAAATCAGGTTGTTTGGTACAATTATAAAAATGTTATTAGCTTTTAAAAAGTGTACGAATACTTTGTACACTCACTGTATGGCGGTAAATTTGAAAACGTCCAACGGTATTCAACACATGCTATTATACTAACCACAGGTGGTAGCTTTAAAAATCGACATTCATGAATAAGACCAGCAGAAAGAATGTGTTTTCTATTTATATACAAGAGAACAGGTTGTGAATTAAATGGGTATGACCCAATTATAAATATTATAAAATTTGGAAACTTCGTCATAACACATTACTGGTTCAGTAATGTCGCATAATAATCATGAATCTTAGGCGTTTCGTACCTTTTGTGAATCGTTTCCAGTAATAACCTTTTTTGTAGGTTATGTTCTCTGTCTATTACTTTGCAGTTGTCGAAGTCAAATGTATGGTCTAACTCAATTGAGTGCTTAGTCAAAGCGGTGTGTTGTGATGGAGACAAGAATATATTCCGTTTATGCTCAGTGATACGTGTGTCTACTAGGTGTCTAGATGTTTGTCCAATTGTATTCATGGTTACAATTCTTGCAAGGTATTGCATATACTACATTACAACTTCTCAACATAGGTATTTTATCTTTAATTGGTGGAAACCAATTTTTCAAATTAAAAGGTATATTATAGATAGTGTGTGTGCCAACCTTCCTGAAAATTCTTCTAACATCATTATAAATGGGGTTATGTTCGCGGCGCAACCGGTTCGATCAAATTATACACACTAAATAAATAGCAATTTTGTAGACATTTATCAAACGTTCGATTCGGATTTGAATCATTACGTCCTGAGACACGTTTGCTATAGAATGTTTTCTATAAGAGAAAACGAAGAAAGATGGTGGTGTGTTTCGACCGGTTGCGCCGCGAACATAACCCCATTTGAAAAATGTACGATCGAGAATAATTTCTTATTTGTCATTAGAAATGTTGGTTACATATGGGATAACTACTGTATTCTTCCAATTTATTGGACTTTTTGCTCTGAACTTAATGAGTGACAGATTGTTTGATCTGAATTCAGGATTTGCTAAAAGGATGGCACGATCAATAAGACCTTTGACAAGACCTATCTTATGTTGTAATGGATAGAAAGAATAAAAATTTACATATCTGCCAGACCAGCTAGTTTTGTGAAACCAATTTGTTTTTAGTTCTTTACCCACTCTAATAATACTGACGTCAAGAAAGTTAAGACTTGAATCCATTTCAATTTCATGTGTGAATTGTAATCTGCTGTGAAAATTGTTAAAAGTGTCAACCAACGTTCTTACTTGATCAGGTTTGCAAATTAATCGATCGAAACGGTAGCGCCGAAAGCATCATTAAATTAAATATTGAACATTTACGATCGATAATTGAGATTATTTTCTTCTTGTATCTTTGAAAAATATAAATATTTTTTAAAATCACTTATGAACGAAAGATATTATCAAGTTTTGAATAAAACTCCAGCGAACGTTGCACTTTCACGTAGAAACGTCTGAAACGATTTTTCACGGGATATTTTTTACAGGGCACCGAAGTGACTTCGAACGTTTCGGCAACATCATTTTTTGAAGTTTTCCAGCGACCCTTTTTGTACAGTGTTTATTTATTTGTTAAGCTGCGCAGAACTGATATATCAGCGCGTGTCCGTCCGCAAAGTTTTCGTTGTAACTCTTGGCCCACAACCGCGGGGCTGAAGAATCGCCTTTGAAAGGATCTCTATGAACGTATTACATACTTTCTTCCCGGTGTTTCGCGTCGTTGACAAAGGAATCTTTGTCACATCTTCTTCGCGAAAGCGTTTTATTCTTTGGCATAGAATGCGAGTTATTCTTGGAAGAGAACGGAGATTCTCGTACGTAACAAAATCTCTACAAAGAGCGGGGACAATTAAAACTGACCCAATAAGGAACGGATTATAAAACATTGAAACTTTTTTATTAAAGAGAATTCGATTCGCCGCGCGAGTAGCACAGCGACGAGAGACGAACCCGACCGATAAGTCTTCCGGATTCAAAGATAAATTTCATCGGCCCGCCCCGGCATTTAAGTTTCGAGCACGAGGTAAACAGAAAACTTTCCTCTCTTGGTCTCGGAAAGTTTCCGGAAAATCTTGAGGGGACGCGGTAAACCGTAAACGATGCGAAAGTAATTAGTTGGCTATTTACGAATTTAACGCCATACCTCCATTCCGGGAAAGAAGCACGAAAACGGGGAACGAGAGAGAGAGAGAGAGAGAGAAGGAGAGATGAGGAGTAGAGATCTTTCGACGACCTTCTACTTTCTAAGGCCAACCAGACCGACAGCTTGCTGGTTCAAGAGTTAATTAAAGAAAGGAAACAAAAGGAAACAATTCGACGAGAGTGTAGATCACGTCCGCGTATGAGACCTGAACATTCGTTCGGAAGACATACATACTGACAACATGGAGGGAGTACAGGTTGTCCTAAAAATGTTGTACATACTCCCTTGAAAGGGACGATTCCCGAGGTAATTTGAAGTAAGCTTTTCCTTTGCGAGGATGTTCTCCGCGGCTTCGTTCAGGAGTTATTAACGAAAAACGCGAGCCAATCAGAGCGCGGCTATAGCTGAGATGGGCGTTGGCATTGGATGAGCCGGTCCGAAGAAGCCGCGCTTTGGTTGGTCCGCGTTTTTCGTTAACAGTTCCTTCACAAAGCCACGGGAAATATTTTCGCAACGGAAAAAATCACTTCAATTACTCCGAACAATTAAACTTTAATTTTTATATAAAGAGAAGAAGTTTGTGATACGCAGATAATTCGGGTTAGCATTTAATGGGTAATATTAAATTTTGTTTGAATTTCGACCTGCATCGAAACGAAAAATGTTATTCAAATAATATAATATTGTAATACTAAAATGGAGTGTCGAAGTTGGCTGAGTAATGTTAGTTCGAAATATAAATAATATAGTTGAATGTAAAAGATTTATTCGACACGGAGATCGCGCTTTTCGTTAACAGTTCCTTCACAGAGCCACGGGAAACATTTTCGCAAAGGAAAAAATGACTTCAATTACTTCGAACAATTCAACATTAATTTTTATGTAAAGAGAAGAAGTTTGTGATACGCAGATAATTCGGGTTAGTATTTAATCGGTATTATTAAATTTTGGTTGAATTTCGACCGGCATCGAAGCGAAAAATGTTATTCAAATAATATAATATTGTAATACTAAAATGGAGTGTCGAAGTTGGCTGAGCAATGTTAGTTCGAAATATAAATAATATAGATGTATGTAAAAGATTTATGCAACACGGAGATCGCGCTTTTCGTTAACAGTTCCTTCACAAAGCCACGGGAAACATTTTCGCAACGGAAAAAATGACCTCAATTACTTCGAACAATTAAACTTTAATTTTTATGTAAAGAGAAGAAGTTTGTGATACGCAGATAATTCGGGTTAGTATTTAATCGGTAATGTTAAATTTTGTTTGAATTTCGACCTGCATCGAAACGAAAAATGTTATTCAAATAATATAATATTGTAATACTAAAATGGAGTGTCGAAGTTGGCTGAGTAATGTTAGTTCGAAATATAAATAATATAGATTTATGTAAAAGATTTATTCGACACGGAGATCGCGCTTTTCGTTAACAGTTCCTTCACAGAGCCACGGGAAATATTTTCGCAACGGAAAAAATGACTTCAATTATTTCGAACAATTCAATTTTAATTTTTATGTAAAGAGAAGAAGTTTGTGATACGCAGATAATTCGGATTAGTATTTAATCGGTAATATTAAATTTTGTTTGAATTCCGACCGAAATCGACACGAAAAAGATTATTCAAATAATATAATAATACTGAAATGGAATGTCAAAGTTGGCTGAGTAATGTTAGTTCGAAATATAAATAATATAGATGTATGTAAAAGATTTATTCGACACGGAGATCGCGCTTTTCGTTAACAGTTCCTTAACAAAGCCACGGGAAATATTTTCGCAACGGAAAAAATGACTTCCATTATTTCGAACAATTCAATTTTAATTTGTATGTAAAGAGAAGAAGTTTGTGATACGCAGACAATTCGGGTTAGTATTTAATCGGTAATGTTAAATTTTGTTTGAATTCCGACCGGAATCGATACGAAAAAGGTTATTCAAATAATATTGTAATACTGAAATGGGGTCGAAGTTGGCTGAGTAATGTTAGTTCGAAATATAAATAATATAGAAGTATGTAAAAGATATATTCGACACGGAGATCGCGCTTTTCGTTAACAGTTCCTTCACAGAGCCACGGGAAACATTTTCGCAACGGAAAAAATGACTTCAATTACTTCGAACAATTCAATTTTAATTTGTATGTAAAGAGAAGAAGTTTGTGATGAGCAGATAATTCGGGTTAGTATTTAATCGGTAATATTAAATTTTGTTTGAATTTCGACCGGAAACGACACGAAAAAGGTTATTCAAATAATATAATAATACTGAAATGGGGTCAAAGTTGGCTGAGTAATGTTAGTTCGAAATATAAATAATATAGATGTATGTAAAAGATTTATTCGACACGGAGATCGCGCTTTTCGTTAACAGTTCCTTCACAAAGCCACGGGGAATGTTTTCGCAACGGAAAAAATGACTTCGATTACTTCGAACAATTAAACTTTAATTTTTATGTAAAGAGAAGAAGTTTGTGATACGCAGATAATTCGGGTTAGTATTTAATCGGTAATGTTAAATTTTGTTTCAATTTCGACCTGCATCGAAACGAAAAATGTTATTCAAATAATATAATATTGTAATACTAAAATGGAGTGTCGAAGTTGGCTGAGTAATGTTAGTTCGAAATATAAATAATATAGATGTATGTAAAAGATGTATTCGACACGGAGATCGCGCTTTTCGTTAACAGTTCCTTAACAAAGCCACGGGAAATATTTTCGCAACGGAAAAAATGACTTCAATTACTTCGAACAATTAAACTTTAATTTTTATGTAAAGAGAAGAAGTTTGTGATACGCAGATAATTCGGGTTAGTATTTAATGGGTAATATTAAATTTTGTTTGAATTTCGACCGGCATCGAAGCGAAAAATGTTATTCAAATAATATAATATTGTAATACTAAAATGGAGTGTCGAAGTTGGCTGGGTAATGTTAGTTCGAAATATAAATAATATAGATGTATGTAAAAGATTTATTCGACACGGAGATCGCGCTTTTCGTTAACAGTTCCTTCACAGAGCCACGGGAAATATTTTCGCAACGGAAAAAATGACTTCAATTATTTCGAACAATTCAATTTTAATTTTTATGTAAAGAGAAGAAGTTTGTGATACGCAGATAATTCGGATTAGTATTTAATCGGTAATATTAAATTTTGTTTGAATTCCGACCGGAATCGACACGAAAAATGTTATTCAAATAATATAATATTGTAATACTAAAATGGAGTGTCGAAGTTGGCTGAGTAATGTTAGTTCGAAATATAAATAATATATAGGTGTATGTAAAAGATTTATTCGACACGGAGATCGCGCTTTTCGTTAACAGTTCCTTCACAGAGCCACGGGAAACATTTTCGCAACGGAAAAAATGACTTCAATTACTTCGAACAATTAAACTTTAATTTTTATGTAAAGAGAAGAAGTTTGTGATACGCAGATAATTCGGGTTAGTATTTAATGGGTAATATTAAATTTTGTTTGAATTTCGACCGGCATCGAAGCGAAAAATGTTATTCAAATAATATAATATTGTAATACTAAAATGGAGTGTCGAAGTTGGCTGAGTAATGTTAGTTCGAAATATAAATAATATAGATGTATGTAAAAGATTTATTCGACACGGAGATCGCGCTTTTCGTTAACAGTTCCTTCACAAAGCCACGGGGAATGTTTTCGCAACGGAAAAAATGACTTCAATTACTTCGAACAATTAAACTTTAATTTTTATGTAAAGAGAAGAAGTTTGTGATACGCAGATAATTCGGGTTAGTATTTAATCGGTAATATTAAATTTTGTTTGAATTTCGACCGGCATCGAAGCGAAAAATGTTATTCAAATAATATAATATTGTAATACTAAAATGGAGTGTCGAAGTTGGCTGAGTAATGTTAGTTCGAAATATAAATAATATATAGGTGTATGTAAAAGATTTATTCGACACGGAGATCGCGCTTTTCGTTAACAGTTCCTTCACAGAGCCACGGGAAACATTTTCGCAAAGGAAAAAATCACTTCAATTACTCCGAACAATTCAACTTTAATTTTTATGTAAAGAGAAGAAGTTTGTGATACGCAGATAATTCGGGTTAGTATTTAATCGGTAATGTTAAATTTTGTTTGAATTCCGACCGAAATCGACACGAAAAAGATTATTCAAATAATATAATAATACTGAAATGGGGTCGAAGTTGGCTGAGTAATGTTAGTTCGAAATATAAATAATATAGATGTATGTAAAAGATTTATTCGACACGGAGATCGCGCTTTTCGTTAACAGTTCCTTCACAGAGCCATGGGAAATATTTTCGCAACGGAAAAAATGACTTCAATTATTTCGAACAATTCAATTTTAATTTGTATGTAAAGAGAAGAAGTTTGCAGATAATTCGGATGAGTATTTAATGGGTAATATTAAATTTTGTTTGAATTTCGACCGGCATCGAAGCGAAAAATGTTATTCAAATAATATAATATTGTAATACTAAAATGGAGTGTCGAAGTTGGCTGAGTAATGTTAGTTCGAAATACAAAAATAATATAGATGTATGTAAAAGATTTATTCGACACAGAGATCGCGCTTTTCGTTAACAGTTCCTTCACAGAGCCACGGGAAATATTTTCGCAACGGAAAAAATGACCAATTATTTCGAACAATTCAATTTTAATTTGTATGTAAAGAGAAGAAGTTTGTGATACGCAGATAATTCGGGTTAGTATTTAATCGGTAATGTTAAATTTTGTTTGAATTTCGACCGGCATCGAAGCGAAAAAGGTTATTCAAATAATATAATAATACTGAAATGGGGTCGAAGTTGGCTGAGTAATGTCAGTTCGAAATATAAATAATATATAGGTGTATGTAAAAGATTTATTCGACACGGAGATCGCGCTTTTCGTTAACAGTTCCTTAACAAAGCCACGGGAAATATTTTCGCAACGGAAAAAATGACCAATTATTTCGAACAATTCAATTTTAATTTGTATGTAAAGAGAAGTTTGTGATACGCAGATAATTCGGGTTAGTATTTAATCGGTAATGTTAAATTTTGTTTGAATTTCGACCGGCATCGAAGCGAAAAATGTTATTCAAATAATATAATATTGTAATACTAAAATGGAGTGTCGAAGTTGGCTGAGTAATGTTAGTTCGAAATATAAATAATATATAGGTGTATGTAAAAGATTTATTCGACACGAAGATGTACCTTTAACGCGCACATAACGCTATTTCACGTCGATGAATGTTCACCTCCGTTATCTCGTTTGCACTTTCATTAATTCGCGTTAGCGACTGAAACTCTCTCATCAATTTCTCTTTCATCGCTGTCGGTATACGCGAATAATCAAAGAGATGGGGATTACAAAGGAGGTAAGACAGACTAGCGTCGCTAACCCCTATAAATTTATTTATTCTGATGGGTGATGATAGATCTGCTATTACGGCTACTGTCTTCTTTTAATATTTGTATAATGAAGAATGTGAAGAGGATCTTCTTAAAAGTAAAATTCTTTTCTCTGTACACGGATTATTCGAAATCAAAAATATTTCACCCTCAACAAATAATAAAGCATTAATTTTCGCGATGTGCATGTGCAGCACAATATAATCGATTTATTATTGCATTAAAAACTCCGTTGAAGAATCCGGCCTAAAACGGATCATCCGAAAACTCTGTGACCTCAGATCGTTAACAATGTTTGAAATTCCATGCTGGTCGCACTCGTTAAAACAATTTCCCTTCCAAACTATCATTGTCATTCTACGAGTTCGCCAGCGTACCGAATTCTACGGTGGAATTTCGGGGAACAAGGTTAATCGAAATAGAATTTGATCAGTTAAGCTGAAAGGCATTAAATAATTGAAATTTTCGCGGCAAATATGGGTCACCGTACCTTTATCGAAATCAAATGCGATTATTTTGTGTTAATTACTACACGTTCCCGTCCGCCGGTTGTAAGATATGAAATGCACAAAATTCGAAAATATTTTACAACAAAAACGTCCTCTGCGCGAATCGAGATCTTGTAATAGGTACATATGCGCAATTAATTATTTCTTATTAGCTTCACGCAGCTGTTTCAATATTTGCAGAGTATTAATTATGCCAACCAATGCCGACATAACGACTGTGAACATTTATTATCGCGATTTAACGAATATACTGAGCGATTCGCTACAACAAACTGGAGCGATTCGTTGCTACAACTCCTTTTTGAATATGTTTAACAGGTTGAAAATAATGTGACAGTGTTTTTAAATTCCTCCAATGTTTTACTATTTCGAATCACAGCTGCTCATTTTTTGTCATAAACGCATAAAATCCGCGGTCTACCAATGACAAATATTTTCTGGCGATAGCGCACGTAGAAGTTCCCTTGCGCGACAATTTGCTATAACAGGCGGCCATGTTCCATATCTTGAAGTCATAAGATAAATTTCGAGGTTATTTCGTGGCACGGTCAGTATGCACAACAGGTATTTATATTTAACCGTAAATCAGGCGAGTAAGCAAAGCTTCGGTCTCCCGAACGTCGTTGCGTATTCGCGAGCAATCAAGCGAGCCCGTCCAAAATGCAAAGCTTGGCCAACAAATTCACGTTCGCCGATTGGCCCCGGCCCGGGGCAATCGTCGACTGATTAAAATGCGATCGTCGCAGTCTCCGATTAGCATAAACAAATTCTTCCGGGCCGCTCTTTTTTTTCTCTCGTTGTTGGTTCCACCCTTTTCTCTCTCTCTCTCTCTCTCTCCTCTCACGTTGTCGCTCTATACTTTCGCCGCGACGCGACGCGACGCTTTCGACGCTGCGTGTTTGCACCCTCCGCCATTTTGGCAGGGTGTAATCGCCGGTCGGTTGTTTGCCAGGGAAAAACAACCAGCGACAATTAGCTGCCCGATGAAATTAATTTATTAAAACGACCGACCGGGTCCACTGTTATTCGCGTCACGTTTTGTCGCGTTCTACTCCGAGACGCGTTTTCGCTCCTCTCTCTCCTCTCGTGTTTCTCTCTCTTTCTCTCTCTCTCTCTCTCTCTCTCTCTTCTCCGCTTCTTCCTCTAGCCAGACACACCACCCACTGTCACCCGCCAATTCTTTTTTTTGCTCTATCATGTTATTTTCAATACCGCTTTTTAATTGAATTTTTGATTGAATGAATTTTGAATTTTTTGACTGAATTTTTAGTTGATCAAATCGGTACAGTGATTTTCTTACGAGCAGTAGACTTTGAAGTGAAAATTTCGGTAAACGAGTCTGATCCGTCACGCTCCGAGGTGAAACAGGAGCGAGAAGCAGACGTGCAATCGTCATAGAAGATTTCACTTCGGTATTGTTTATGTGAACGGCGGCGCGGCGCACAGTGGGGAAAAGTGACTTGCCTCGCTTCAAAAAGAAATAACTTTCGATAGAAATGAGGTAGAGCGATGAATTTTTTTTAAATTAAAGCTGAAACTTTGCAGAATATGGGGAAATAGGAAGATTATGGTACGAACGTTTTATAACCTCGAGAAAATTCGTTAAACAATTCGTTCACAAAAATCGATTTCTTGTAAAATCCTGAAGTCGTAGACAAATTTTGAGACCAGATTTTAAATCAGCGTGAAAAAATCTACGGGAAATGATATATAGTAAAAATTAAAAAAATTTGTTTCTGCCCGTGGTAACGCAGAAACCACATTTTCTGGAAATTGTGAAAGTTTAACGAATTTTCTCAAGGTTAAAAACCGTTCGTACCGTAATCTCCCTATTTTGCTCATATTCTGCAAAGTTTCAGCTTTAATTTAAAAAAAAATTCATCGCTCTACCTCATTTCTATCGAAAGTTATTTCTTTTTGAAGCGAGGCAAGTCACTTTTCCCCACTGTGCGGCGCTCCCTCTTCGGAAATTGTTGCACAGGAACGTTCTCCCGTAGTCTTCGTTGTCTTTCGTTTTACAGTTTCATTTAATCTACCGTTGGAGTGTTAATATGCGATAACAATTTCTCAATAATATCGCCCCGAATTTAATTAACAGTGTCTCAGGGATGTGTGTTTAACGACACCATTCCAAGTGATCCGGGAAATTCTCCGAGTCTGATTTCTTATTCGATACGTCTGTTGTCTTCTTCGTCCTGCCCGTGTTTCGCTTTCGGAGCAGGTCACCTTCAGCAACCCGCGCCATATCCGCTGCTGGTTTATTGAACAATAAATGTTTGAGCACATAAACGAAACGCGATGCTGCGACGCGGCAAGTTATTAAGGAAACGTGCAGCCCGTACCGTGCTGAGGCGTCTTTCTACTATTTTCCGGCGCGACTTTCCGCAATCCAGGACCGAATCGGTAACGTATGGTTTCTTCGAGCACGCAACCGATTCTTTGGTAAGAATTCGCGGTTAGTTGACTATTTTTATTGGTTTTTACGAAATTCTTTCAAATTTTTTACTATATTTGTTACGAATAGACAACAGATTTTATAGCGAAATACATATTGGGTTGGCAAGAAAGTAATTTCGGTATTTTAAGATGAAATGGAACCCAATTTTGTTATTCAATATGTTGCTGTCGTAGCTTTATGAAAATAGTCAATAACTTTATTACGCTACCAGGAAGATGGCAAAAGATCATCGAACAAAATGGTAAATATTTGATTAATTAGAGTTTATTGCTTAAAGAAATTTTTATTTCACCTTAAAATACCGACATTACTTTCTTGCCAACCCAATATTTATCTTTTTATTTTATGTCCACCAGAACGAAGCTCGCAGGCGGTGAAACAATATTTTTTTCTCATTCTAGCTTTTTACAAAATTATGATGTTTAATCACATTATCCCCTCTGGACGCAAAGGAAAGTAAATGTCAGGAAATGTATGATGCTCAGTTTTTAATGTAATTTGACTACATGTTTCTAGAGACTAGAATATTCTGAAAATGTTATTGCGAATGTGGAATTCATTTAGTGTTAGTATCCTTTTTCATCATAATTATGGGCACAATTGTAAGACGCAAGTAATCGATTGTTTGATTGTCAGATTGAAGAGTAAAGGTGTTCGTAGGCTTGAGGAAGGGACCATTAAGGTGAAGTGCCCTATGCCTGGACAGCATGTTTTTCTGTTTTAAATTTTATCACTTTAAACAAACAAAAACAATTTCTTAAGAGTTATAACATACAGTTCTGAGTTTGTAAAGTAATTTAAAATAAAAAGATCATTGTTTAGGTTAATATCTTAATTGTATTAACAAGAATAATTCAAACCTATAGTTGGACATATTAAATCCAATCTAAGCTAGTACCTGGACAGAAGTAAAGCCTATATCGGGACAAATTCAATTTACGAGTTGATCGAGCGAACATAACCTAAAACGTTGGTTGGTGGCGCTGTTGCGCATGACGAATAGAAGATGCTTTGCGTAATATGTAGTATTCTTATCATAGATTATAGTATTGTATTATTTAACCAAATATATATTTATTTTCATTTACTGTTTTAATAAAACTTGTCATAATACAACTTTTAAGGTTAGGTAGTAATACTGATAGATTTAAGATGTAAACATAAAGTATTATTAACGTCACAACCGGAATACATTTTCTACATACGTTATTCAAGCTAATAGAAGACTAATTATACGTACATGTAGTTAAATAATTTGCAAACAATGCGTTGATTTTATTCACAAACACGTGTCCGGCTTCAGGCGGAAGCACATTGCGTATAAGCTTAGAGTGGGACAGCTACTGTCATCGCGTCCCAGTATGGAGTACTTATATTTGAAAACAGTCCTAATCTTGGACATCTAATATTTGGATTAACAATTATTATTTACGTTAAGTTGGATTGCCAATTTATTTTAAAATATCAATATTATTATGCGTGATAATTATTTTTTAGGGCTTAAATTATATCTTTTTTTCTAACAAAAGTTCGAACTATAAATGCACATGATTCGCATGTAAATAGACTATTTTGTATACTGTTTTCAGATGAACTATGAATTCATTTTTAAATTTCAATTGATGTCTCAATGAAATAATATTCACACCTACTTGTAGCTAAGGCCTCAGAATATATAATATAATTATTTAATCTCTTAATTACTGATTTTACTATGAAAATTCAATTGTCCAGATTTAGGTATCACTTTTGGACTGTCCAGACTTAGGGCACTTCACCTTAGTTGCTAGCCTCGGCGATAAACGGCGCATAGTGATAGGATTTGCTGGGCTTCAACGTCAAACTAATTAACAAATATCGCATAACGAGCGACAGGACACGCTGTGTCGTTTAAAGTGCTTCTCGCTCCTTTTTCTTCGTCGCGCTTCTTGTCGACATTCGTTTAGCGAAATTACTCTGTCGCTGTAGTTAAGGATATTTTCACTTCGAAGTCTGCTCTTTTTGCTTCGTTAACGATCGCAAATCTGTTGAACTTTATCTCATGTCTTTTGCATGTCGTCAAGGTATCCCGATTTATTTCGATCGCACCACTGTTCACTTTAATATTCAACTACAAGGCTGCTCTTCAAAAGTAATACTCGCGTGAATTAGTTTATCGCGCGAGTCAAATAATTGTCAACATTTCTGCAACTACCGGAAACGCGGGAATCGAGTTAAACGAGATTGTGACTGTTGGATAAATCACATTATTACCAACATTATATAAAATTTGAATATTCCGTAAATGCAATTGTACGAATTAAATGCATTGCAAATTCGAAGCTCCGGGGAAATGAACGTTACACCGAGTGCGTCTCGATTGAAGGTTAATAAATTTTTTTGTTCAACAGTGTGGAGAGAATATGTTGTTCCTTCCGGAAAAGTGAGAGTTTTCATTATTCCGTAATATTCTTTGTTATTGCATTTCGAAGTTTCGCAATTTTGTTAAATTTTATTGTTTGTTGTTGCCTCGGTACTACTGAATATTCAATCGGAACGTTTCGGCCGAAACAATTCGCGTTTCATTAATATACGCGTGACAATTTTTCCCGCTTGATACGCGATTGTGTAAACAAGTTTCAAAAAACGTTTCCTCGAACGTCGAGACGACAATCCATTCGAGTCACGCGGTTTTTATTTACTGACACCGTTGTCACCGGTGTGAGAGTTCGAGTTTTTTTCCGATTCGAACATTTTAATTTTTCTGTCGCTGGCAGCAGCGTCGCGCGAATAATGCTACAAGCACAGTAATGCATACGAATTAATTATTGTATGCATTTTTTCGCATATCAACGCCAATAATGATTATGTAAACTGGACAATTATACGAGACACAACGATTACATTTGTAGTTGAAATTGCAACCAGAGAGAAGATCAAAGTTCGTCTAACTAGACTTAATAAATTTTACCTGACAATTAAATACCGAGGATGTAATTCTGGGGAACATAGAACTCTCTATTAAAGTATTTAGTGGGTTTTGGATGATCACGGTCCTTAGTTACCAATCACTAAAGGTAACTAAGGTGTCTAGGTGCACTAACTTCCTACAAGTTTCGACGCCGAGGTGGAAACGGAAATTTCGACATACATATTTTATTCAAGGGAATTACGAAAATAGTTGCGTTGAACGAAACGACGAAAAATACACAGCGTTCGAAAACTAGCGATGCTAATTGGTATTTTGAAAGTCTACCGGCATTGCATTTTAAAATGTACAATTGTTGCAATGTTTTCACTGGAAGTTACATACACTTTATGAGAAGTCTGCTCCCAATAAAATGTAAATATACAAATACGATGATGGAAACAGGGAATATTTTCACGAACATGAAATTGTGAAAATATTCTGCAGCACATTCCAAAAGAAACAATTGTTTCGTTCATTGGCTGTGTGTAAAATACACACGTATTACTTTCGATCCAGTGAATTTCTGCCTTTAAAACTTTCATTTTCCGTGGTTTCTCGGCAAAATCTACGGGATTGCATAAAAAATGTTACAAATTGTTGGTCCCTCAAAAGTGAAGTTGGATATCTAGATAAAAAAAATTGAAGGTAATTTACCAATATTATAACAAATCGCTACCAACATATAAAATCAAATGCCTCCAGCAATGTTAGCAATGAAGAAGAAAGTTTAGGTCGACTATCTGGAGATTTTGAGCGGAATACAAGTGCGCCGCGAAAGAAGCTAGTTTGCAACTAAATAAACTGCGAGAAGAATATCGTTGAACCAGGACGCCCCCGCAGCGGCCGAAGTCAAACAATTAGTTAATTAATCCGACGTATTTTGTCGGGGGACTGCATTGTCCCCGAGAACAGTGGGGCGAGCCACAGTAATCTTATCTCTTAACACAATCTTCTGGTCGCTTGTTTGCCACAAGCAAGACATTTATAGCGGACTCTCGGTCCTAATAAATATACATGACCGTTTCGTTATGTGTGTGTATAGGTGTATGGATGTAGCAATGCCGTGGCTGTCAATAGCAAATAAATAACCGACATGGTGGAATCGGAGCGCGATGGTGGGGCATTATGCCGCCCTTTCATTGGGGGTGCAACCGGAGGCCGAGATTTAGAGAGGTTTAATTTTCCAAAAAGCTGGATTTGCGGCCGTAGCGACGCCCCGTGTCGTCGATTTATCGTCAGCAACGCAGTCACGGGAAATTCCGAAAGGCCGATAAACGCGAGTTCCTTCTTTTCTCACCTCTATCAGCTTCTTCTGGCGTCCTTTGCCCGGAGATAAGGAAAAAAAAACGCCGGAAGATAAGCAGCAAGTAGAATTTCCCCGGGGTGATTATTGGCCATACTCGCTACCGACTCTAAGGGAGTTTCTCGCGATTAAAAACGATGGAAAATGTTGCTTATCTTACGAAGCGGGATATCTCCCATTCTAGATTACGGATTTTTATGGAAAATAAATATTGTCTAAATTAATCGTGAAATTACGGAACACTTTGTAAACGCATTAGGGATCGTATAATACTCGAACGACCGCCGATAGAAATCCTTCGGCGAAGAGAAAAGAGTAGTTCGCGGAATCGCAGGAATCTATCGAACCGATTATTTCAACATACGAGTAAATTCCTTAGGTGAATTAAAGCTTTAGAAGAAGGAAAGCCGTTTATTCTACCCCCCCACCAGCATTATCCGAGTCCGAGATTCGCAGTAACCGGGAACGAAACTTGGAATAAGGGTATCGACGGGGCGGAAGAACCGTTGCGAGCGGAATTAACCGGTAAGATAAACTTCCGGCCCGTAAATTTCCAAGGCGACGTTGCCGATCGAATTAGAAAGCCATCTTGGGCGTTCCTATGGAATGCCCCTCGAAACGGTGAACAAAACGCCCAATTAAATTACACTCTTGTCGCGTGGAATAAATCTCCGATTCGGGAATAATCGTTTATTACGGGTTGCATCTGCCGCAAGAAACTCGCGATTGCCATCACATAATGCATCGACGATCTCGCGATCTGCTTATCGGGTCTTAACCTGCTCGCAACGATAAGCTCTGGTTTACCCTGATATTTCAGGATCTCACATCTATCTTGACGTATCCGATCTTCTTTGACTTGTCGACTGCCTTGCGAGTTTTCTGCGGTTCACACTTGTTACTTGGTAATGAAGTCTTCACCTTCCACTATAATTTGGTTAATTACAGTATTTCTATTTTCTTTGAGCTAAGAACAACAGTGCAGTCCAGGGGATATGCAAATAGTGGGGCCCTGGACAGCATGTTTTTCTATTTTAAATTGTATCACTTTAAATAAACAAAAACAATTTCTTAAGAGTTTTAACATACAGTTCAGAGTTTGTAAAGTAATTTAAAATAAAAAGATCATTGTTTAGGTTAATATCTTAATTGTATCAACAAGAATAATTCAAACCTATAGTTGGACATATTAAATCCAATCTAAGCTAGTAACTAGACAGTAGTAAAGCCTATATCGGGACAAATTCAATTTACGAGTTGATCGAGCGAACATAACCTAAAACGTTGGTTGGTGGCGCTGTTGCGCATGACGAATAGAAGATGCTTTGCGTAATATGTAGTATTCTTATCATAGATTATAGTATTGTATTATTTAACCAAATATATATTTATTTTCATTTACTGTTTTAATAAAACTTGTCATAATACAACTTTTAAGGTTAGGTAGTAATACTGATAGATTTAAGATGTAAACATAAAGTATTATTAACGTCACAACCGGAATACATTTTCTACATACGTTATTCAAGCTAATAGAAGACTAATTATACGTACATGAAGTTAAATAATTTGCAAACAATGCGTTGATTTTATTCACAAACACGTGTCCGGCTTCAGGCGTAAGCACATTGCGTATAAGCTTAGAGTGGGACAGCTACTTTCATCGCGTCCCAGTATGGAGTACTTATATTTGAAAACAGTCCTAATCTTGGACGTCTAATATTTGGATTAATAATTATTATTTACGTAAGTTTGATTGCCAATTTATTTAAAAATATCAATATTATTATGCGTGATAATTATTTTTTGTCTGAGGGCTTAAATTATATCTTTTTTTCTAACAAAAATTCGAACTATAAATGCACATGATTCGCATGTAAATAGACTATTTTGTATACTGTTTTCAGATGAACTTTGAATTCATTTTTAAATTTCAATTGATGTCTCAATGAAATAATATTCACACCTACTTGTAGCTAAGGCCTCAGAATATATAATATAATTATTTAATCTCTTAATTATTGATTTTACTATGAAAATTCAATTGTCCAGATTTAGGTATCACTTTTGGACTGTCCAGACTTAGGGCACTTCACCTTACTAACTTTTCGACATACATGGGTTAGTACTTTTTTATAACGAATGTCCAGCTGCACCGATTGATGTATTAAAAAATACCTCATTCCATTTAAAAAAAATATCAATGACCTTGAAATCTTGTAAAGAAATGAGCTTGAGAAAAAATTTTTACCATCGTCAAATTCGCCGCTTGAAACAGTACAACTTTATTCTGTGGAGATTTTTTGTACGACTAATAATAACCGAGATATATAGGTGTTAATACTTAAACGGAGCTCCCTGTATATGGGATAGACTCAAAATATAGGAGTTCAAGTAAAAGAGGTACACAACACATTTTAAACTTTTTTATTGAAACAAAGATTTTTGAAAATTCCTATAGGTACGTAAAGATCAAGTTCAAATATAGAAGACTCATATCAAATATAGAAGATCTGGCAAACCCTACCCTGGACCGTCCTCTCTCGAGCACTTAAAACAAAAAAGTATTTCTGTTTTCAGTAGTTTATGTACTACACCTTAAATCGTTCCTCGAGTTTCAAACAATCTCTGGACTAAAAAAATAGCGAGCGAGGACTCGGTCGCATACATTTTATTTTTCTGCACAAAAGATCCGAGGGAAAAAGCGTGCGTCTGCCTTTTATGTATACATTCCCAATATCCCGTGCCGTCTACAAAAATGCACCACCTGAATACATAACTGCAACCTTATTCTCAACTTTATTGAATCTTGAACATTAGATTCCATGCCATTATCTCAGAATAAGAAAAGATAAATGAGCTTTCCGCCTGGCACTTTTCCGCTTTAAAATTGCACGATTTTCTTGATTTCATTCTTTTGCGGTTGCGAATAGAATAAACTCGCCTTGTGTGCCGCGTCCCCTTTGCTGCTTTTATTCGGTTTCGGAAGATGCTCTCCTTTCTTTATAGTAATCTTCCTTTTTCGGCGCACGGATGATTTAACACTCTTCCGAAGCCTGCACTGCGCGGCTTTACTTTTGCTTTTTTATTAACTCCTCGTTGTTGTTGCAAAAATCCAGGGGAAATATTACGAAAAGTATTTTAAATTGCATTAAATAGGTCCAATTTATAATCGGACGTGAAAGTTCGATATCCATGACTGTTTTTTAATGAATAAACTGGCCGAAGTCAGCTTCTGTATTCAATTATAAAACTGAAAATATAAACTGTTCAATTACACAAGACTTGCAGTATTGTTAAATAAAACAATTTTCCAATAATTGTTTTCACCGAAATTCATTTAACACGTTTACTGTTGTGTTGTCCGCGTGTGAGTGTGACACAATTCTTCGTTGATCTTTAAAAATTAACTTTTTCGCGATTTACTTGCATGAACCAAATTTAATTATTTTTATCTCGTGGAACCAACGATCAATACGTTAAACTTGCTATGTATATTGTTGTCGACAAGCGATGCTACTCCTCAGAAACAAATTTCCTCCGGAAATGTAATCTGATTATTACAGCGAGCCTGACTGAATGTTTTTTTGATTCATTATACGCGCGGCTTGTCTCTGCGACAATACGAAATAATTAAATAAAATCTTGAACAAGTAGTAGTAGCATTGTCGATTGAAGCAGCTCGTGCATGCACGGTGTATTCTTTGATATTGAACCGCGTCGTGGAAACAATATATTACTATAGAATTATTGTGAGCTCGTTGCATATTTGGAACACGTATAATTAAACATTGATCATGTTACATACAATATTCTGGTGGTTCTTGTACGCGCTGCGCGAACAATACAAAAATAATACATTCCCTTTCGTTCTCTGCAACAATTTTAGTCATTCCAGATCTTCTTTGCTCGACACAGTAGGTTTGCGTTTTACAAATCATTTTTCTGATAAATCTCATTACATAAAGCTGTTTGATTCATCATCAAACATTACTGGTTCAGTAATGTTGCGTAGTACTAATGTATCTTAGGTGTTTCATACCTAAGATTTACGCTACTATGATTAATCACATGAATAGTTTCCAATAATATCCTTTGATTTAAATTTACTTCTTAATAAAGGATAATAAAATAAGGACATTATTGGAAACTATTCATATCATACGATTAAACATACCTGAGTACTACGCAACATTGCTGAACCAGTAATGTTTGATGATGAATCAAAGAAATGATCTAAACATAGATCGAAACGTCGAAAATTTAATTCAAATTGCAAAAATTGCTTTGAAGTAAAATTAGATCGAACCAGTGCGCCGAGAGCATCGTTACATCTTTTATTAACAATTATACGATCGATAAAAAAAGAAACATAAATCTCATTACCGTCTCGTTTCTAAAATCTCGCCACACTTGTGCCGTGCGGACGCGTTTTATGGATGCAGCGTAGGAGCGGGGATCCTCCATTAAGAACGAGGTTGAAGGCGATAAACATATAGAACACGGAGGAGAAAAAGGTGGATAAAGGCGAAGGGGGGAAAGGATATCTGGAAAATTGGACTTGGCTTTCCGAAAGAGAGAGGGCAGAGCGAGAAGCCGACGGTGCCGACGATACCAAAGCGAATTGGAGTCGCCGTTATCTGATGTGGACACTCGTATAAATCTGTGTAATCAAAAGATGACCATCTAAATAGTCCGAGCCATCCGAGAAGCCGGTCAAAGTGGCTGAAAAGCTATCCACCGAATTTCTTTTGTTTTATCACATGCTGTTGCCGGCTTTACTACCGGGGCTAGACAATTTTATACTCCCGAAATTTCTCCGGGGGAAATTGGATTGATTCGCCAATCACATTCATCCCTGGCTTCGGAATGTAATCCGGGAAAAATTGTTTGACGGGGCTCGGTACTTTTTTATCTTATGATAACGATTTAATCGATTATTAGTAGACAGCGGATCTTTATCGCAAAATAAAAAAGTTTTCTACCTGAATGGCAACATACTGGAATGAAATAGAAATTTATTTTCTGTCTACATATGATTAATAGGTTGAACTTAATATAACAGAATTTTTAAATTCATCTCATCTAAGATTTATTTAACAGGTTAAAATGATAGTTATTTTAACAATTTTAGAATCATACTGTCCACTGAAAGTTATGAAATATTTACGAGTCTTATTTACGAATCAGAAGTTATGAAAGCCCAAATCTGGGTTACCCAATTCCATCATGCCAAAGATATTTGTAACCATACAATGCACTAAATTTGGAATCAATGTATTCCATTCCCGGTTTACAGATTCACTATTTCTGGGAGCCCAGAAGTACATCAGCAATCTTAATTTAAAAGAGCAATCTGAAATGTTTAGCGACTACGATCGAGCGCGGTTGATTCGTTTGGGTTTCTCCGGCGATCGTCGGAAAGGTGGCGGACCGTTTGGGACGCGTGCACGATTCGAGTAATTTCCTTGATTACGTCGATCTCGGTTTCCCAAGTCCCACATAAATGCATAAAGATCTACAATTCGATGATCTGAATCGGAACGAGACAAATCGAAAAAAACTGGATCGGCAAAATGGCCGTGAAGAGACACTTCGCGAGGCCAGTAATTGTCTTAGCTATTCAGCCAGCATATTCTAATTCTACTAATTAGTCCTAAACTGGCCCGGCCGAGTCTCGTAAACAATAATTACCGTCGTTTCAAAGCGAAGGACTTATTATCGAACGGCGAATCGATTGACGTCGAATGTGAATACTAATTAACCGACTGCAAATTATTTTCGTCCATGTATCGGGACCACCCGATATTTGTGAATCGAACATTAATTAGCGGCTCGTAGCTAATTAGACGCGACCGCATAGTGGTCGGTGACTTATATGCGTTCGTTTGTTATCGTCGGGAAATGCTCTCCGTGTTTTCCGTGTGCTCGCCCCCGTACCCAGTGTACACGTTTCGTTGGATTTCTGCTTGAAATTTTGAGGGGCGCACGGAAATAAAAAAAATAGAAGAGTGAGAGAAAAGAGAGAAAAAATAACGTATCACGCGCACGCGTGACAGGACGGTTTGCGGACTGTCATCGTTTATTCGTTCGTAAACGGGTGCAGTTGAAGTCTCGTGAAAACCTAGTTCGAAATGGATGCCAACGGAAGATACGGGTTTATAAATTGTTGTCTGTTCTTTACAGAGCGTTAAGTAAATTGCAGAACGAAACTGAATTTGTCATCTCGTCCTGGAAATTCCGGCGACCGTGTTGTGATTTTGCTAGATCGCTTTTGCACGCACCTCTGCAAGCTGCTGTTTGGGATCGCCTCTTTTTGTTTCAAGTATGCATTGATTTTTTACCTCGCGTTTTATTCTAGCGGTTAGTTATGTTGCGAAATGTATGTTTGCTACTGCAACTTCTAATGTTATTTCTATACAATACTGTAATTGGCAATATTACAGAATGAAACAAAATTGTGACTAATATATTTAGGAACTGTGAGAGATACTATTCCTAAAAACTTCACACAGGCCACGCTGTGTTCATTTGGAATTACTTTCACGCGGAAAGTAATTACGACGAAGAAATTGCAGGTTACCGGAGATATTTGCAATTCAATTCGCAATTTCGCCAAAAAGTCGTGTGTACTTACGACAGTTTATTACAAGTTAAACATGAAGCGTAACCCGGAGTAATACATCTCACAGTGACCCTTCATATCCGGTTTAGTTATGGTACCCTCGACAAATTTAATGTTCTGACTTTAGTATAGACTGCGGATTCTATGCATTCGTGAGAAAATTAATATGCTATTGTCGATCTGTTAAAATTAAGTCTGTAATTGATCGTTCGAAATATAATCTGTCTACGCGAGATGTTATCTAGTGTTTCGAGAGCGACGTACAAGGAAAATTTTTATAATTAACCAACGTGAAGCAAGCTTTCCACACAGAATAGACAATGGCGCTGTGACGTTTGACTATATCAAACACGAACGTAATGAAAAAAATTCCCCATTTTTCTGTAGAAGCTGTTTTTGTTAATACTCCTGCACAGTGAGATGTTTTTTATCGCGTATAACTAACAGAGTTAAAACGAGTGCCTGGTGCGTAAATTTGGAAGGCACAATTTTAACAATTTATTTACGTGCACGTAAAGTCATCTGGGTTACATTGAAAAGCGCGGCCTTCTATTTCATAATAAACGCGAGCTTGTAAGCATGATGGATTAGTCGGGAGATTTTGTGAAAAAGGAGAAACGAGTGGCAACTACCATGAAAGAGAAATTTCTTTTGAAAATACACAAATAACGACCTTGTTTATAATCAAAGTTCAAACAACCAAATTTCTCCATTCATTAATTTTGATGAACCAGGAAGAATGTGACAACGTGTATAGTAGCTATTTGGATCACGAACGCATAAAATCCGCAGGATACTAATTAATCTTCGAAAAGTGGAAAATATATAAGACATCGCGATATCGATTAAAGAGCTTGTTTATAATCAAAAGTTCAAAGAACCAAATTTCTTCATTCTGTAAGAGTAAGAAGAGATTCTTCTCTGTAAGAGAAAAATGTAATAATATAGTAGTTACATATTTGGATCACGAACGCATAAAATCCGCAGGCCACTAATTAATCTTCAAAAAGTGGAAAATATATAAGACATCGCGATATCGATTAAAGAGCTTGTTTATAATCAAAAGTTCAAAGAACCAAATTTCTCCATCCAGTAATTTTAATGAATCAGCAAGAATGTAACAATATAGTAGTTATTTGGATCACGAACGCATAAAATCGGCAGTCTACTAATTAATCTTCAAAAGGTGGAAAATATATAAGACATCGCGATATCGATTAAAGAGCTTGTTTTTAATCAGAAATTCAAAGAACCAAATTTCTCCATTCAGTAATTTTAATGAATCAGCAAGAATGTAACAATATAGTAGTTACATATTTGGATCACGAACGCATAAAATCCGCAGTCTACTAATTAATCTTCAAAAAGTGGAAAATATATAAGACATCGCGATATCGATTAAAGAACTTGTTTTTAATAAAAAATTCAAAGATCCAAATTTCTCCATTCAGTAATTTTAATGAATCAGCAAGAATGTAACAATATAGTAGCTATTTGGATCACGAACGCATAAAATCCGCAGTCTACTAATTAATCTTCAAAAAGTGGAAAATATATGACATCGCGATATCGATTAAAGAGCTTGTTTATAATCAAAAGTTCAAACAAACAAATTTCTTCATTCAGTAATTTTAATGAATCTGGAAGTATGTACCAATATAGTAGTTATTTGGATCACGAACGCATAAAATCCGCAGTCTACTAATTAATCTTCAAAAAGTGGAAAATATATAAGACATCGCTATATCGATTAAAGAGCTTGTTTTTAATCAGAAATTCAAAGATCCAAAGTTCTCCATTCAGTAATTTTAATGAATCAGCAAGAATGTAACAATATAGTAGTTATTTGAATCACGAACGCATAAAATCAGCAGTCTACTAATTAATCTTCAGAAGTGGGGGAGGATATATAAGACCAAATGTAAACGTTAATATCTCCCCTCGCAGGTTAGAGTCAAAAATGGCGTTAGGAACGGAGAGTCCGAAAGGGTTAGGTCCGGGTTAGCCGTGGCCAGTTTTTCATTGGTCCACGTGATCTATAAGTGTTCATTAATATTGTATGACCGGGAAAAGAGCATCTGGGTCTTCGTGCTCTTGCCGAGGAAATAATATGCCGAGGTGCTGTCTAGTATTGCTGCAAATAATCATCTAATGGAGTCGCTAATTGGACGGGTAAAGATGCGGTTGCTCTCCATGAGGATCTTCTCGAGTGCATTTACGATGGTCGAGAATATCGCGAAGAAGCTCAACCTCCCTCTCTCTCTCTCTCTATCTTTCTCTTTCACTCTTCTTGCCCTAACGCCACTTTCTCCCTCGATCCTCTCCCTTCGAGGAACGTCAAGTGTATTACACTACTCCGGAACAGAAGGGTAGTTTTGCCGTACTTTATCCAGCAAAGCGACACAATTCAAACTCTTCCGTACCTTGAAGCGATCGCAATCTCCGTCTTTCATCTCCGCAGCAATATGGAATGAAGTCGTGGAAATCAGTAACACACGAAGCTGCGGAACTTTAGGATCCGAAAAACTTTCAAACCGATCGATCTCCGTATGCAGATCAGCTGTATCCAATCTACGACATTTATTCGATTGCACTATCATTGCAATTATTTCAATTGGGACACCCTGTATATGACGAGTTCTACGAAAGATATTGTTGATGTTTATTTGTATCACCGGTGGACCCAGTGCTAACTTCCCCGAGTTCTGCGAAAGATATTTTTGATCTTTATTCTGATTTTTATTTGCGTCACCGGTGGACTCGGTAACTTCCCTTCTATTTTACAGAATAAAAGTGGCCGCGAGAAGGAAAACGTTTATTGACGTAAACAAGATAAAGCAGAATCCGATAACCGAGCCGAGATGCATGTTTTCCATAATGGAAAGATCACTGGAGCAGATATAACATTGACTGGAAAAGAGCTTACATCTAGTTTGAACGAAATCAGCGTTCCTAACGTTTCACGGATTATTTACTTAAAACCGGTTTTAACTTTCACAGGCTTCAACAAAAATTCTGATGAACAAAGGGCGATGTTATTTCAGAAGCTAACGGCACGGTAGAGGGAATGCGAGGATACTTGACATTTTAAGGCTATTATGTGCGTAATGCACACAACTGGAGTTCCATTGTTAACAGACGACGCGACGCGTCGACGAGCCATTTATTTTCCAATAACCACTGCGAGCGCCCTTTGTTATTTATAATGAATTCAGTTTTGTTTATTATGCTCTCGCTAAGTATGTAAAACTTTACACATCTCTTGACGTGGCTTTTGTTCCTCGAGAAAATATAATCTTATCAATTAACGTTCTTAATTAGTCAATGGAAAGAGGTCTCTCAGGAGAGGTAAACACGACCAGCATAGTATTGTACACGGACCAATTAAGCATCGTTAATAACTCATTTGAATTCGCTTAATGGAACGTTTTACGGAAATCACGAAATTACGCAGTCTTCGAAGTGAATGGAAAAATCACCGAAGAAATTGATGCGTTAAAAGATAGCGGACTTTATGCATTTATGGCGAAATTGTGTAGGTGCAATGTCAAACTGTAAAAACATTAGAAGAATTGGGAAAACTTTAACAGTAGTTTCCACCTATTAAACATATTACGAAAGAAAACAGGCAAAAAATTCGTATCTTGCAAACTGATCCGGTGTCTACTGATTAAATGCAGTGTAATAATGAGAAACAAAACATTTTTCTCGATTCGGGCAACAGGTTCACGTTTCACGGAATCGATTACGTTCTAGTCGATATTCCTGTGGCAACGTCGAAGCGCAATTTTATCCTTGGTATGCCGTAAATAATTTAATATTTCATTTAGTCGATAAGCTTTAAAACAATCGACTACACTTAGACGATGTTCTCCGTGGCAATGTCGGTGTGTAATTTTATCTTTGATAGAAAATGTTTGTTTTGCATGAAGATACGCGCTTTATTAATAGAGGAGGAGCACGTGCGTCAGCCGACTCCATCTTGCGCTTCTTACATCGCCGTCTCCAAAATGGCGCTGCGGCCAGGACTACTCGCTGCGTCGGGTTTCGACGATATTAACGAATATTCGTAATGATATTTCGTTGTAATATTTCGCAAAAATTCTTTTACACCCCTCGAAGTTTACAGGAGTTGTAGGACGCGTGTGCCGAGAACGCGGTTAGCATGTCGTTGCCAGCGTATCTGGCCGGTTAATCATGGCACGGAGTCGCGGCGGTTTTTAATGCACTCTGGTTTCAATTGGAGACGGAGCCGCAAATACATATTCGCATTCGGAAGCGATAAAACCGTGTCCCCGAACGAGGCCAAGAAACGAAGTCCCCCTGTTGCATTCGAACGCCACACTCGGCCACGATCCTTTCATATTTCATTCGCTTCCGAGGCAGCGAGGCTTGCCTCGAGACGCGTAATTCCCATTTATTTTTCATTTCCACGAAATTTCATTGATCGAACGTCACCGGAGACGACGCGACGCTGCGCGGGCTCTGGGAAAAGCGCATCCTCCCTTCATCTTTAAAGGCGAACGGAAATGTTCCCACCGCCATCCGCCATGATAAATACATGCGCGTATATCAAACTTTGTTCTATTTCGTTCGGTTTCGGGCTTCTTTGAAACGATTATTGATCGATCACGGTTTCAGAAACCGCCCGGGGAACACCGGCCGTATGTTTATTCGAGTATAAGACGCGATAGCGAAGCCTGAAAATAGAAGAAACTCCCCAGTGTTCACGCTAAGACTGCGTCGAAGAAAAATGGACCGTTTCGATATCCTCCTATAAACGTATACTCGGAGCGTGAGCCGCAAATTTTTCTGTACCGCCATTCTCCGAACAATGTTAATAAAGATCTTACGAATGCGTTATGGACAACGTAACTGCACACCGGAGCGTGAGCTGCAAATTCCATGAACGGTAAGCACCTGACGCGATAAAAAAATTTGACAGAAAATACGTTTATCGCTTAGGTTTCTCGTGACTTGATTAAAATTTTTATTTTACATTATTTCTCAATTTTATTGCCAGCAACTCCCTACTACTTTAAATGTTTAACTATTTTAAGACTGCTACTTATTTTAAGACTGGTACTTATTTTAAACAATTTCGTTTACTAATTTTATTAAATACAGTTCTCAATTTTTGTGTAATTTGTTTTCGGAACTTATATTTGTTTTTAACTAAAAAATAAGAATTTAAATGAATAAAGGAAGAATCAAATTTATTTAAAAACCCGATTCATTTACAGTTTTCTTTCTCTGATGTCGATTCACACTCGACAAAGAAGTGCAAAGGGTGAACAGCGATTTCACGAAAATTGTGAATGTGTTTCAATTTTATTGCCGGCAACTCCCTACTACTTCAAGTGTTTAACTATTTTAAGACTGCTACTTATTTTAAACAATTTCGTTTACTAATTTTATTAAATATAGTTCTCAATTTTTTTGTAATTTGTTTTCGGAACTTATATTTGTTTTTAACTAAAAAATAAGAATTTAAATGAATAAAGGAAGAATCAAATTTATTTAAAAACCCGATTCATTTACAGTTTTCTTTCTCTGATGTCGATTCACACTCGACAAAGAAGTGCAAAGGGTGAATAGCGATTCCACGAAAATTGTGAATGTGTTTCAATTTTATTGCCGGCAACTCCCTACTACTTTAAGTGTTTAACTATTTTAAGACTGCTACTTATTTTAAACCATTTCGTTTACTAATTTTATTAAATATAGTTCTCAATTTTTTTGTAATTTGTTTTCGGAACTTATATTTGTTTTTAACTAAAAAATAAGAATTTAAATGAATAAAGGAAGAATCAAATTTATTTAAAAACCCGATTCAATTACAGTTTTCTTTCTCTGATGTCGATTCACATTCGACAAAGAAGTGCAAAGGGTGAACAGCGATTTCACGAAAATTATGAATGTGTTTCAATTTTATTGCCGGCAACTCCCTACTACTTTAAGTGTTTAACTATTTTAAGACTGCTACTTATTTTAAACAATTTCGTTTACTAATTTTATTAAATACAGTTCTCAATTTTTTTGTAATTTGTTTTCGGAACTTATATTTGTTTTTAACTAAAAAATAAGAATTTAAATGAATAAAGGAAGAATCAAATTTATTCAAAAACCCGATTCATTTACAGTTTTCTTTCTCTGATGTCGATTCACACTCGACAAAGAAGTGCAAAGGGTGAATAGCGATTTCACGAAAATTGTGAATGTGTTTCAATTTTATTGCCGGCAACTCCCTACTACTTTAAGTGTTTAACTATTTTAAGACTGCTACTTATTTTAAACAATTTCGTTTGCTAATTTTATTAAATACAGTTCTCAATTTTTTTGTAATTTGTTTTCGGAACATATATTTGTTTTTAACTAAAAAATAAGAATTTAAATGAATAAAGGAAGAATCAAATTTATTTAAAAACCCGATTCATTTACAGTTTTCTTTCTCTGATGTCGATTCACACTCGACAAAGAAGTGCAAAGGGTGAACAGCGATTTCACGAAAATTATGAATGTGTTTGCTAGAAAATAACGTCCGTCCCATAAAAACGCGCTACACCGGTTCTATTTTATTCACGAAAGATACGTTGCCCCTATTACAGCAACAGTTTATGATGCTTACTTTTGTCGGGAATAAAAAGAACACACTGTCGTCAAAGATAGTGGCACGTTTTGCTTTTATGATACAGACGTGACTACCGCGCTGTTTTTCGGATACGAAATTTCTGATACACCTTTATCCGCCGCGGTTTCGCTGCACGCTAATTTATAGCGACGGTATGAAAAAAATTTAATTAACCCCGGCAATGTCGTTGCTTACTTTTACAAGACATTTGGCATCAACTTATTTGCTCGGCTGTTCGCGCGTTCGCCGCTTCAATAGGGAAAAAACGGAGTTTTAATAAAAAGTCAATGACGCGGACAATTGCTTTACTCTATTCTTTTACGTCACACATGCTTTACTGCCGCTTTTTATTGCAGCATTTTGCTTCCGATTGTCGCAATGCTATGGCGCGTGGTTTCGTTAATTAGTTTGTTGCAATTTTATATATGTATAAATAACTTGGAACGACTTCTGACAAAAACTCGCGCGGACGATTGCCGGAATTATCTTAGATAATAAATCTTTAAATGTTTTCGGCGCTACGGTTCGATCTTTTGTTAAGAACAAAGCAATGTTGCTAATTTAGTCAAACGTAATCAACGTTTCCATCCCAGTTTGGAACTTTTTCAAGATTAATTTGAATTGCGTCTGTAAAATAAATATGCTATAATAATGTTGAAAAACAGAAATTATTGAGTGAATTATTATTATTGAGTGATTGAATGTAAATAAATATTGTTCATAAAGACACACTTACTTGCTTTGGGGAACTAAATATATGATAAATGTGCGACATTATCTTAGATATTTGGGGAAAAGATTGATTACTATTCAATTATTAATTAGTGGATTATTGAGCCTGTATTCAGAAGAGTGGAGCTCATTAACGAAAAACTCATTAACTCCAAAATATTTAATTAGTCGGCTGAAAAATACTGGAAAAACGCTCTCTCCTCTTGCAATGAAAAATTGTGAATGTTCTCAGTAGAATTGAATGAAAATTGTAAAATGCCACTAATATTTTTCTTCTTTAACTGGAGCGTGCATTTTCCTCGCGATTCTAGTTCTGCGTATACGATTCAACGCCAACGATTAATGATGTTTACGAAAAGTAGTTATTATTGGCAAAAGATAACTGTCGCTCCCGACACAATGAAATATGATAGTTGTAGTATACCGCACAGATCCATTTCCCCATTCTTCTGCTTTATAGCGGCTTCATTTTTCTTGAAGTCTTTACATTCTGCGAGAACGAGGTTAAAGATTTATTCGACGGGAAGAAAAGTTACGGTAAACACATCCGGGAACTTCTCGAACAAGACGAGTGTTTTCTTTCTTTTTTTTACTAACGGCGAAGATATGTTAAAAACTCGAGGGTACAATAAAATTCCATACGGAGAGATTTAAATATGTATCCTTCAGTGAACTGTCGTTTCTCGACGACGTATTTTCTTTTCTTTTTTTTCTCGATTCTTCTAGAGATTTATCAAAGCCTCCGAGAGTCAAAAGAAATCCGCACGGCGGCAGTTTCCTCCGGAAGTAAATAATGGGAATATAAACAGATTGGCAGAAGGATAAAAGAGTACAAAACAATAGAGATAAGGGATTCTCCTTCTCGAGGATTTACCGAAAGGTTACTCTCAATATCAAAAGGAAAAGGCATTATCCCTTCGGGTTTTTTTTTGCGGCGGCGTCCGTGATCGCAAGCTATCTCGCAGGCAAGTGCTGAAACTAAGTTGAACAGGGGACAAAGAATCCTGTTAGTCTTGCTAAGATTGAATTGTTCAATAATAAGTCGAGATTGCTGCTTACTTTAGAACTTAACGAGTTGCGCTTCGAGTGCTAACCGATTTTTTATTCATGGAAAAAGAGTCATCCCGGCAGAAAAATCGTTTGCACGTTCACGTAAAACCCGAGTCAAATTTTATACATTTAATTAATAAATTTTTACGAAATGAAATTTTCACGGAAATGAAAAATTTTTGTAAGAAATTCTCTCTGAAATTCAATTCTAAATCGTATGATTTTACTGTTTGTCGCGATAACTGTATTTTATGAGAAACATATCATCGTTATTGTTTGTTGCTGTTCGGCTGAAACTAATATTTGCAAATTATACATTATGGACATTTCTTTAAATAGTGAGAATTATCTGAGGTGATAAAAATTTACTTCCGGACCTGCAATAATGAAAATGCTCGATTTTTATGGTACAAATATCGAAAGCCGATAAACATTTAATCATAACCATCTCATAGGTTCTATTTAATATTGATATGAATTTTCGTGTGAATTTGACGAAAAGGTGCATACTATATTTTACGTGTTGCTCGTGCAATTGATTTATTTAGCAGAATAAATTTTTGTATCAATTGGACGGGAGCCCATACATTTTAGACTACATTTTGCGAGCTGCTCTTGCAATTTTCGCGACAAGGCGCTCGTCATTGGGATAACCGGGCTTAAAGGTTTAAAAACCCGGAGAATATTCCCTCTTAACTTATTCTGACCCATTTGATTGAATAATCATACTGCCGGGAGACTGGCTCGGCCGTGATTGCACTTGCCAAACGAAACAGAAAAATGCGAGAAGTCGAAAAGGTTACGGTGGATAAGTCAGTAAAGTATTGAACATCGCCCGACGTGGATGCTTCGAGGATAAGAAGCTTTCCTCCAGAAGGAAAATCTCTTTCTTGTTGTGCGAAAAGGGAAATATAAAATATTTTTCGTGTACGAAAATGTATCAATAGAATTTCCTAATGGTACTCAAATATTTCTGAGTCTAAATTTTCCATATACATACACTTCTTTTATTCGCGTAATATACGAACGTCGTTCTTCGAATTTTTAAATGGCAATTCTTGTTCATTTTTGTGCAACAATATAATAATCACATGTTTCAGAAGCCATACCAAAAACTCGAAATTTTACCGCGATAACCGTACTCCAAAAGCCATATTTCATTTCTGCAATGAATCGTTCAACTTTTACGTTTCATTTGTTTCATCGAACGTACCAGAGCGATATTTTGCGGCGTATATTGTATCGCCTTAATTAAATTTAATATTTATTGCTTGATAATTCATTTTAATGATCCCAACGCCAACATTTGCGTAAAAGTCCCGCTGGTTTAAAGCGTATAACATTCCCATTGAAACTAACACGAACGACGGAATTCGAGTCAATCGATAGCCGGTAAGACAGTGGCGGCACAAAGATAATACAGAAAGGAACATTTGAGACTTCCTGATGGAAAACGGCGATTTGTCCAACGAGTTTAAATCTGCACTTGATGAATCGACGACGGATTCAGAATAGTTTGAAAAAGGAATAAACCAGCTTCTTAACCCAATTCCTAGCGGCGTGTCCCCTTTTTCTTTCCTTTAAATCCCCAGAATCGTTTAATGCGATCAAAGTTTATATCCCCCTTCGTATACAGACAAGAATAATTAAATCAGACCAGTAATTTTGTGGTAAGAAAATATCTAATCTGTGCACGTTATTGCATTCCATAAACACGTGGTTGCAAAATGTTTCGACATCATTTTTAAAGTGTTCTAAGATCTTTTTTAAGCACATTTACACAAAGAGGCCGATTTTCAAGCAGCTCTTGGCCAGCACCAGTGAATCACTCGAATATCTTTACAAAGAAACCCGAAGTTCTTATCTGAAAGCTTATATAATGTCCAACTCCTATTTCTTCTTCGGTTCATTCCTCTACTTTAGTTACTGCTGGCGTTTATTTATTGATTCGTTGTAATAATTTGTATCGATGGAAATAAAAAGATGTATTATTATTATTTATAAGGGTACAATATTTATAACTGGTTTAATAGCGAATTATGAATATAATTTAAAGAAAATTATTGCTTTATCAACATTAAGGCAGTTAGGGTTTATAATAAGAATGTTAGGGATAGGTATAGAGGATTTTGTCATTCATTAATTCATGCTTTTTTTTAAATCATTGATATTTATACGTTTGGGGGGGGGAGGGTATTCATTCAACTTTGAATAATCAGGATTTACGTAAGTTTAGAGGGATAATATGTTTACCGACCGTGTCGGAATGACCCTTCGTTGTAAGAACTACACATTCGAAAAGTTCGACACGTTGACAGACACTGGAAGCCGGAACCACACAGTATACAGTCCCTGCTCACTTTATTAGACTCGCCTCTATAATCATGATATTTTTAGTTTTACCATGAATAATGGGTATAGTAGCCTTATCCAAATATCACTTAATGATGACCAATGAATTTTCCATATATTTATTTTACAAAAACAATGGATGCAAACACAAATAGATCAATATAATGCTTAAAACACTAATATTTTGTTAATCCGCCCTTAGCTGCTCTTAAAGCCGCAACTCTTCTGGACATGCTATCTATGCAAGTTTGTGCAATTTCTTTTAATGCAACGTTATGGTGCCAGTGATAGATTCTTCTCTCTATCAACTTGGTCTTTGTCGTTATATTTTCTTTGGCCAGTTCTCTTTTTAGGCACTCCCAGACATTTTCAATCGTATTCACGTCCGGTGAGTTGCCGGACCATGGTAAGATTTTTTGCTCTTGCAAGAAAATTTTACACTTGGATAGGCAATCCATAAGGCAACCTTGTAGTATAAAATCATTACCCCATAGGTTGAAAACAGCGTTGAATTCCTTATAGGATTTCAAAAAGCACCAATTCTTCAGGTGAGTCTAATAAAGTGAGCAGGGACTGTAGTTTTCAATTATAAATTGTGGAAATGTCAAATTCAAGTTTTATTAAAGAACATTAATACGTATTACACGAACCACAAGTGCAAATATTGCACATACTATGCAAATCGTCTGGTTTGAAGAATTAAATAAGTAAATAAATGAATAAACTAGGCAAATTGTATTTCACATACCACGCAATTACCGTAACGAATGCGACTAATAAAACCATTTATAACTTGGTGCTGTTGTGCGAGGTATGCGTTAGAATTATAACGTATAATTAAATTTAGAATGCGTGGTAATAATTTTAATATATGTAGAGCATATTTTAGAGTCTAAACTCGTCGTAATTTCTCATTGCTAAATTATTATAGGTATTTATAGTATTTTTCTGCGTCGCGAACAGTGTAGTTTTAATTTTTGATAGTGTTTCATAGTAGTATTGCTAAAAATCAAAAAATCAATCAAAGATAAAACGAAGTAGAAATTTTCGTGAAAACTGTTAACTGAACGGTAATTCGCGCACGTCAACGTAAAATATGTTTGATAGCCTGTCGTTTCAGTGTAAAGAGAACTTCAAAGAATGGTGTGCCGTTTGCCTTCGGTTTTCAATTTCCAATCCCTTTGATATCGCCGGTTTTTACTTTGATCGATAAAAATAACCAACCGATCAGAACGTTGCTCTTTGCTCGTGCTTATCGCACTTCATGAACGAGAGAACTGGAACAAGTGTCCTCCGTTCTGTCAGCCGTCGGAATCCTCTGTCAAAGATAATTGCTACTAAACTCGGTCTGCGTATCGAGTGTACCTACTATTTCCTGAAATATCTGTCCCTCGTACAATCTATTACTACTATACAGCATTTAAAAAATTTTTATCGAACTTTTCTAACATTTTAAAAAACGAGTTTATCAGTTATTTCACATCACATTATTTTAAACTAAATGAATTCAATGTAATTTTTACGATATTACGAGAATGCTTTTCATTTTAACATTATATGTGTAATTCATTTAGTGTTAATATTCTTTTCCTTTAAATGGACCGTTTATTTTGAAAGTGGTGTAAGTCCATTTTTGAACAAAATGAGATATCACGTAATTCATGCTTAATTTAATGTAAATAAAATTAAAAAAAAACAAGAGAAAATGGACTTACACCACTTTCAAAATAAACGGTCCAAATATCTCGAAACAAGAAATATACATATGTAGACTGCGGATGTTTGTGCAATTTTCAATTTTTCTAGACAAATTTTAAGAAAGTGGTACCAAATAAAATCCAATTTTCATTGGTATTACAAACAACATTTGTAGGTCCAAAATAAATAAAAATCGCACTAAATTCTGTCGAATTTGATACTCCATTATTTATACACTACTGGCGGTAAAATTAACTTTACACTTTTAGATCAAAATTCGCATTTAAAACCAGAGTTGAAAGAGTGAAACAATAGGTCTAAACAAATGCTCGTGATGACCGTTTCAGGTGGCACAGCGTAGAATTAGTCGAATCGAGCTAATAACTGGAGTCGCCGAATCTATCACGTGCTTAGCGCACTGATGTTTTGTTTGCCCTTGCGCACACTCGACTCGTTGAATAGATTACAAATGTTGACTGATTGATTATTACTTGTGTTCTGTGCCCCTAGATGGCGATTGTTTTACCGTGTGTGTGTGTGTGTGTGCGTGTCCGGATTTCTGGCAATTAGCTCTACAGAAGTACACATAGTCTGAGTCGCTTAAAATTTTTATTTAGCATTTTTTATTAGGGTAAACTGTACAATGATTGGAACTCTAAGCCAAAATCGTAGTGAAAATCTTTTTATCTTTTTTTGAAATGTTCAAACGAGTTTAACTTGCTATTATTATAAGTAGACTGCGGATCTTTATGCAAAATAGAATTTTTATACATCAATTGCAAGCTGTAGGAGCTAAATAAAGATTTAATTTCCACATTAATGATTTTTATATGTTAAAAATATAATATCGGCATTGTTAAATTGTTTTAATCTTTTTCCTTCTTTGAATTGCACCTGCTCATTTTTGTCATAAATGCATAAAATCCGCAGTCTAATTAATAAGATAATAGAAAAATTTCAGCAAAATGAAACAGTTTTACGAGACAAAATCTTTTATTATAAAATATATTCAGGGAATGACAATCGTAATGTAAATAGTACAGTCATTGGCACAGTAAGAAGTAAACGTTAAACAGGCTATTTGTTTTATAATTAAACATATACGTACTTTTTACGTCTGTAGTACAGTCCGAAATTAAGCTAAAAAGCGATACAGTAAACTTGTAACGAAAATTTTAATAAAACACTATTTACACTGCACTATGGTCATCCGTCGGTCTTACTGGATGTACCAGCGTTGATAACAGTCAAATATTTCTTTCTCTCGATCGTAATGTTGTTAACAAATAATATTAATGTTATCGGTGCACTGGTTCCATCATTGAAATTTAAAAGCAATTTTGCAAATTATCACGTTAAACTCGACGTTTCGATCTGAATTTAGATCAGCTTCAAGAAATAATTGCGTCTGCAAAATATTGTAAATTATAATGCCAGATGAAATATATTGAATTAAATATTCAATTGAGAAAACTATTACCCACTTGCTTTGCGAACAAGAACTTTTATATTCTTGGAAAAAGTGAAATACGTGTTCTATTCGTAACAAGGCACTGTGGCAACGTGAGCATTTTGGAAGGAACGTATCAACACAGAGATCGACGTATGGCCAATCAATATTTGGCGGTAAATTTGAACCGTGAAACGTCTTTACAACCACTTCTAACTGCCTGTATACCACGTTGATATTATGGTGATATTTAAGTAACATTCAAATTACATACAATTTTGATTGTATGTGAGAAGTAGTAGATGTAGTTCACAGTGAAGCAAACAAAGGAAATTTTCTTACTTTGGAACGTTGATAACAGTCATATGTGGAACTCTGTTATGAAAACTTACAACGTTGCTTTGAAATATAAATAAGAAGCAATATAAAATGATTTTCTGTACCAGGAATTCTTAATATATGCCGTTTAAATCAAAAGTGCCGATAACACAGTCTACCAATAGTACAGTTTACCCCAACGTACTCAAAATGTATTCATTGAACAGAATTCCATACTTGTATAAAAATGTTAGAACAAAAATATGAGGTTTAATCACGTCGTTAATTCCAAGGAAGTTTAATTAACCTAATGGTTCGTTCTACACGTCCGATTCGTATCAAACGCTCCACAAAAATGTGATGTTGACTGACTAGTCGCAGTTCCTCATTTTTCCAAAGTGTGGATGGCATAGGGGTTAACGAGGCCTATTAAAACAGAAGGGTTGCAATTTCGAAGGGTGGTATTTTTGTTTTCGTACGAGCTACACGCACAATTGGCCATCATTTATTGCTCCCAAAAGTAGCATTTGTCTTTTACGCTGTGATCAAAACTTTCCGCCGCCGCGCCGACTGTACGTACGGTGTTACATTATATCGACGCGGCTAACTCGCTTCTAGGAATATAGTACTCCAGGGAAAATTATGAATTTACCTTGATAAATGAACGGAATTGTACACGGATTTAAATAACGCTTTCAAACGTTTTCACTGTGTTTGAAATGATGGCGGTGCACAATGCATCATTTTTCGTCACATAAGTATCGAAAGAAAATTTGGTTGGAAAAGTTCAAAATTATTTGCATAATTTTTCAGTGGCAATTATAGTGTGTGCAGGAACATTCTATGCGGTGTTATTTTGCAGTTGAGAAAGCGTATAAAGTTACGATAAAGAGGAGTAGAATATTATAAAGGAAATGCTGCGAAATATGATGGCGTTATGGGTGAGTAGAATAGGACATGATGGGACTCGATGAAATGTTGTAGGTTACGGTGAACCGGGTGAAGTGGAATGGCAGTAAATGAGAACGTATGACCCAAGCTAAGGGCAAGCAAACGTGTGGCCTGAGATAGTAATCGTCGAGATATCCTTTTTATTTTACAGTTACCGTGATAAACAGAATCCACGATTATGGTGTAGCAAAATCGGTATTTCAACAGCAATCGACTGTTTCGTTGTAACATCATTAACGCTAAACCTACCTCCCTGGTTTTTACCACGTTTTTATTAGCTCGCTTTCTTGTCTGTCTGTCTGTCTGTTCGGTACAAATTTTGCAATTGATTTTAAACTAACTTCCCAAGAGACTTGAAATTTTAAACATAGCTCAGAACTGGATGACAATGCAATATTTAAAAAAAATTTTTTAAAAAAGCCTATGCGTTCAGGAGATATAAATTATTAATAATTTGAACCTTTGCAGCCCCCGCCGCGTGACGTAGTACGTCTTTGCGTTCAGCGTCCCCACTCTACTACGTGTTCCCACTCTGACTCATCCCCACTCCACTGACCCGCTTCGCACCGAAGGAGCTCAGTGTGCGTCAGTGTGCGTTCGAGCTCCGTGCGGTGTTTACAAAATTACTACGTATTATTATAGTATAATGTTTGTTTACCAAGCGAAAGAACAGTTACACCGAAATTCTCCGTCGAACCTTTATCTTTGACATTCTACTACGGCGTTCGTTTTCGATATGACGCGTCGCAATACCGTCTGAAATTTACTACATGTCTCTGCTATAATCTCATCAAAATGTTCAAAATCGATTGTAAAATTTCACACATGTAAGGCTAAAAAGCAGAAAATAAATATTTAAATAAAAATAAATTTTTAAAAAATACCACGTTTTTAAAACGGACTAAAAAGTATAAAATAAAATTTTAATAAACGCCACGTTTAAAAACGGACTGAAAAGTATAAAATAATTTTTTCTAGTCCCATACAGATTCTTAAGCCCGTACAGATAGTCCTGAAAATTTGTGATTGTGAATTTTGAATAGCTATGAAAATACTTGGAAGATTTAAAACGAAAAACGTGGGGCGCATGCAATAGATAATTGATGCATGAACACCTAAATCACTAACAATTTTATTGCACTGCAAATGATATGAACTGTTTTGCGAGTTTTCTCAACGGCAGCTACTCTCTATACTCCTTACTATGGATTATCTTGCGCCCCACGTTTTTCGTTTTAAATCTTACAAGTATTTTCATAGCTATTCAAAATTCACAATCACAAATTTGCAGGACTATCTGTACTGGGTTAGGAATCTGTATGGGGCTAGAAAAAATTATTTTATACTTTTTAGTCCGTTTTTAAACGTGGCGTTTTTTAAAATTTTATTTTATACCTTTTAGTCCGTTTTAAAAACGTGATACTTTTTACAAATTTATTTTTATTTAAATATAAAAATAATTATTACTTTCACCGGAAACGATTACACACATTTTTCTATATACAGTTTAGTTCTGCAAGATTTTCTCACAAATATCAAGTATAAATGTGCAAATGAAAAAATTCGAATGGAAGTCGGTTCACTTTCTTATTTACTATTTTTCTCGGGCAATGTTTCCCGCGATGGCATTTAAATTCATTTATTCGCGAAGTTTTGATTATGTGCATGCAATTCGACAGTTACCCAACGAAGACAATAATTTAAAGTTCTCCGGTTACCTTCGAGATAGATTAAATTACGTATTGCGAAATGAGGGGATCAGTTAATTAGAACGCACGGACGTCGAATAAGAACTGTTTTTTTTTCTCTCTGTTTAACAGAACACCGTAGTCGAACATTTTGCGTCAGGCTCGTGTACGACATAAATTCGTACATGGCTGTTGTCCTAATTACTGCGGGAACTTAGTTTTCCTTTAGAAGGAACATGCTACGGGATTATGATTCTCTGTGATTACATAGATGTCCCCGATGGAATCGCATTGGCGCACGAGCACGTTTAATCAGACGACTGAAAAAATTAATTGCATAGGTAATCCCTTAAGTGGTTTCGTCGGACTCAACGTTAAACAGCACTCTTGACGAATACACTCGCGACCTGCGAAATTATACGAAACTACGCGAACTGTATTCGCGTACTCCTGTGCGGTGTGCATTCTGGGTTCGCGTTCATATACAGGGTGAGACCGATCTGGTGGTGCAAGCTGCAAGAAAGAGTTCTTTCATTTAATTGCAATTTCTATTTAATAAATCTGACCGAAGTACGCGTTCGTTTATCTTTATAAATCAATGTGAGATAGCGAGGTAGTGGCGAACACTTCCATTGTTGAGAATGCAAGTGGAGAATGTCGACCGCGGAAAGAATACATCGTCGAATGCAATTTCTGCTTGTTGTTAAAGATTTACGTGGCTTCGTATGCAACGATATGTCAAGAGACGAAGAATTTAAGACAAGTATTCCCGTGCTTTGAGGCCCGAAGAAACAGAGAGTGGGAATCTGGGTCGACAGTAAAGGGGGTTGCGAAAGCACCTCCGCGAGAAAAATTCTGTCCGCTCTTCATGGTACCTCTGGGCACGTGTCCTACCCGGCAAAAATGGCGGGTCAAATCGAATTGATCTTGTTGCAGACTAGGATATTACCTTTTATTGTCCTGGGTATTCGCGAGGTAATCTCGAGGTGACCATTTTATCATTCAACCGTTTCTTCGGCGACTTCCTTCTTATCTTCTTCTTCGGAGAATCGAACTGAAGGAACATTGCCGAAAGAATACAGAACGTCTTAACGAGTTTTTCACCACTGTTCCCTGTTAACTTCGCGCCGAACTCCTCTTATAACTGGATTATCTATTCCGCGTTATGGTTGCGGTAAGAGCAGTTGCTACTTTCAAAGATAAGTGATCGAAACTAAAGATTATTTTACTATTTCTTCGCTAAAAACGAACATACATTTTTTTTACTTCTTTTGAGATATAAGATAGCGAAGCATTACGTTACATTTGCATTCTGAAATCGGACGCTTCACGGGCACCAACCCCGGAACAAATAAAGTGATTAGTTTACAGCTTTTCATAAATTGGTCAATGAGATTCCGCACTTAATCCGGTCGGGTTCAGTCACAGTTGTAATCGGCGGGTCCGAAAATCCCGGGTCCTTGCAGAGTGAAGGGACGGTGGAAATTAGGATTAACCGAAATTACGCGAAATCCCGATCTGCTTTAATAAACAGCGCGCTCGAAGTCCTGAGAAATGCGCTCGGTCGCATCTTTAAACAAAGTCGGACTGTAAATCGGGTCGGCGGTTCACCGGAAATATCTCAGGGGCGCTTATCCCCAAATGCAGAAATAAAGTACTGACGAAATACTTCCCTTCGGGAAATTCCAGTCGGGCTGGGTGCATTTGTCTTTTCGGTACGCTAATGCAACGATTGTGCATCGCGCGCTGGCCGCGCCGTTAATTCGAAGGGCGATTCATACAATCATGGACCGTTTGTACGGCCGAGTCCCGTCCTTTTCTATTCGAAATGGCTGTAATCTGGCCGCGCCGAACGAAATCGAAAAAAAAACACAAAAAAACCAGGGGAGAAAAAGGAAAACGTAAACGAATCGAACGAATTGAAAACGCCCCGATACAATCGACTTTTTCCGTCGCTGGAGACTAGTATATTGAGATTTATTTACACGCGGCATACGAGACGTGACATGGGCCGACCCAAAGTAGTTTCCAATTTTTATTGAACACCGGAATCAATCGTGAAACGTAAATACCGTCGTGGGCGGCGAATCATTCGCCGGGACTTTGAAATAGTTTAAACAAACACAGATTCCCGAAAGGATTTTCTAGATTCACGCTGGAAGCGTCGATCACGCTGTTTTTATCGTGATACACCAATTAAATGAAATAATAAAGTCGGAAATTTTTCACTGATTAGACCTCCGAATACGAATTGATTCAGTGAACCAGCAGAGAAACCGTGGTCCCGGCTGTTTATCGCGTTACAGGATCGGGAAGCAATTATTTCGTAATTCCGCGGGAGTGTTCGAAATCGTGGATTAATGCGTTCGTTATTTATCCGGCGATTGAACCGGTATCTTGAAAACGCGGTGAAAAAGCACCGCGAAGCAATTACGATCTCCGTAGGAAACATTCCTCAAGGCAATATTTCCGTGGGCCCCGCGCCGCGCTCTTTGTGCATTCAATTTCCCATTATCTCCCTATCATATATCGGTAGCATTTGAAACGAATCCAATATCTCTTTGGCCTGGCGCGCGCCACGCCGGCCCTCTCTCCTTCGGGATCTGCTTCAAAAGAACCGCGGCGTGTACGAGTTTAACGCCCCCGGGCTATTGTCGAGATTATCAGAATAACGGGAATGCGTTAAGCTACGGCATCAAGTTACCGTTTAAGTGCCGATATCCGATAACTTTGTGTCAATAACCACCGTCGAACTGTTCCGAAACAGTGGATAGAGCCGACCGAAGTAGAATGACCGTGTATCTGATCGGACACCCTAACCGCTCAATCGATAGCCCGCCAGATATTGCTGAAGACTCGGGAGATTTAATTTCGTAATGGCTAAGATCCCCGATCAGAGGATACAAGGTACATTCGAGGAGCCGCGGAGACGCGTTTCCGGTTTTTCGTTGATCCAATTTTATGGAGGATGGACACCTAGTCTTTTTGATCCGATAATACACGTTATTGCGGAATTGAATTTTTATTCTAGCATGTTTAAGTATCAAGTTTGGGGTAAACTGTACAAAGATTGGCTCCCTAAGCCAAAATCGTAGTAAAAATCTTTTTTTGAAATGTTTAAACGAGCTTAATCGAACATTTTACGAGTCATAAATCTTTTATTATAAAATATATTCAGTGAATAATAATCGTAAGACGAATAGTACAATCATTGGCCCAGTAAGGAGTAAACGTTAAACAGGCTATTAGTTTTATAATTAAACATATACGCACTTATTACATCTGTAGTACAGTCCGAAATTAAGTTACAGAGCGATAAAGTATACATACTTACTTGTAACGAAAATTTTAATAAAACACTATCTACAGTCCCTGCTCACTTTATTAGACTCACCTCTATAATCATGATATTTTTAGTTTTACCATGAATAATGGGTATAGTAGCCTTATCCAAATATCACTTAATGATGACCAATGAATTTTCCATATATTTATTTTACAAAAACAATGGATAGAAACACAAATAGAACAATATAATTCTTAAAACACTAATATTTTGTAAATCCGCCCTTAGCTGCTCTTACAGCCACAACTCTTCTGGACATGCTATCTATGCAAGTTTGTGCAATTTCTTTTAATGCAACGTTATGGTGCCAGTGATAGATTCTTCTCTCTATCAACTTGGTCTTTGTCGTTATATTTTCTTTGGCCAGTTCTCTTTTTAGGCACTCCCAGACATTTTCAATCGGATTCACGTCGCCAGATCGGTTGCCAGACCATGGTAAGATTTTTTGCTCTTGCAAGAAAATTTTACACTTGGATAGGCAACCCATAAGGCAACCTTGTAGTATAAAATCATTACCCCATAGGTTGAAAACAGCGTTGAATTCCTTATAGGATTTCAAAAAGCACCAATTCTTCAGGTGAGTCTAATAAAGTGAGCAGGGACTGTACATTGCACTGTGCACAGAACTGGGGAAAATAGTATTTTAAATAGTAAATAGTAAATAGTCCTATTTATTTTAAAGCATGTGTACAACTTTGAAAATAAAATATTTTATTTGATGCTGTAATCTGTGAAAATAAAATATTTTATTTGATGCAGTAATTTTTGAAAATAAAATAATTTATTTGAGGCAGTAATTTTTTTGAAAATAGTGTTTTATTTGAAGACTATTGAAAATATTTGTATTTTGTCTTTATTTTCATTGTCAATTTTACATATTATTGCTGAAAATAATGATTCGAATTCAATACATTAATGAGTGTAAATCGTTTCTTAATGATAAGATAGACTGTATGTTTATGCGGTTTCTCAGACTATTATAACAATGCAAAACGTGAAACATTTTATTTCGTGTTTCAGATTGTTAAAATAGGTGTATTTTATTTCCTGGAAAATATTGTTGAAATAGAAATATTTTCTTTTGAGGTTCAGATTGTTAAAATAGAAATATTTTATTTTCGAAATTCTATATCTTATTTAAAATACTATTTTCTTCAAGCAAAATAAAATCTAAAATATTAAATAGTATTTCAAATATTTTTTCGCCAAATAATGCCCACCTCTGTACCAACGTTGATAACAGTCGTATGTGGAACTCTGTTATGAAAACTTACAACGTTGCTTTTAAATATAAATAAGAAGCAATATAAAATAAAATTAAAATATATAATATAATATAATAAAATAAAATTCTTAATACATGCCGTTTAAATCAAAAGATCCAATAACTATTGCAGTGCCAGCGATAGTACAGTTTTACCCTATCAAGGATTTTTCAAGAATGGGAAAATTAGTGTCTAAATACTTTTTCGACCCGCTGTAGATTAACTACACCTAATAGACGCGCTGTGTAATTTTTTAGAGGCGTTTAATTGGCTTACGTGGCGAAACCGTGACGCGAAGAATTGTAGAAGTTATCAAGGAACATTCTTCTCGAGTGGAAGGTAATAAATTGTAAAATCACCGCAAAATCCCGAAACTGACCGTTCCCAA
The DNA here is from genome assembly GCA_933228785.1 of Lasioglossum pauxillum. NCBI lineage: Eukaryota > Metazoa > Arthropoda > Insecta > Hymenoptera > Halictidae > Lasioglossum > Lasioglossum pauxillum. The sequence continues at coordinate 39,047,218 of OW121706.1, forward strand.
GCACTCAGAAGGCTATGCGAGCGGATTTCAGAATTCCGGCACGTTTCTCCTAACCTCCGTGATAATACGGAAATACGTTTCAAGCGCGCCCTTATGTATGTAGGTACGTGTGTCACGATGTGTACATACGTTCCAACGATCTAACTGATTATTATTAAATGATTTTAACGGGTGAGCGTTCCATTATTAAACGGATTAGAGCGAATTGAAGACGAGAATTAAGTCTGTCGTCGTTTTAATATCATTCTGTGCACAATAAAAATGTTCTACTTTTCTTGAATAATTTCAAAGAATTTAATATTCTAAATTTCATTATTATATAATTCAATGCAGGTTATATCGATCCTATTAAATTTTACCCAGCAACCGGATAAAGACCATAAAGTTTCCGGCATTCTCGTCTGGCGAGATGAAAGAGTCAATCGAGCACTTTTCGACGAATTCCGATTCATTTGATAAGAGGAAATGTTCAATCGTGCGAAACTCGATTTAAAGAACACTGACCGGTTTATTTTGCGGAGCTGCGATTTTCGTATGAAAGTGGCACCGCTTTGAGCCACTTGCGCTGTCACTTTTCCGAGTGTGCCTTGCCAGCGCAAAATAAAGACGAGAGGGAGGGAGAAAGGGAAAAAAGGGGGTTTGACTGGTTAACGATTTCTGCCTTGAAAACAAAGAGCACAAAAGGCAACGGCAAATCGAAACTCAATTGGAGTTCCAGCTCCCGTCAGCAATAAACGTCACAAAGGGACAACGAAAAAGGAACCGGCCGCGGTCGGGGAAACGTATTTAGGGTGAAAACACGGGAAACAATTAAATCGTTGATCGAGCCCTCACAAAACCCTCTTAAACGACGCTGGGTTTCAAAATTCCGACACGTCTCGGTGCACCTGTTAGCACGGGATCGCATTCCGCGCGGCAGACCACGTATCCCGTCCCGTTACAACGTTGCTTATTGCGAATAAAGACAATCCCGTTCGAATCAATCGAACTTGACGAGGCCAGCTCACTTCCGCTCGTCTGTTTGTTAACTGTCACAGCGCACGTTTCCGTTCCATTGTCGGATGCCAGTCCCGTACCTGCGCCCTCTTCCATGATAAATATGGAAACTGATCCATGTCAATAATCGGGCATCAGTTTCAATTAAACTTTCACTCAGGGGACCAAAAATTTTCAACATTTAAGAACATAATATTAGACAATTCGACGGAAAAATGGTAAAACTTTAAATCCTAGTGCGAGGATCCGTTAGGTTTGAGTTAGGTCTTGGATTCCTCGCAATAGAATTTAAAATTTTATCATTTTTTCGTCGAATTGTATGATATTACTAGACTGCGGAAGTTTATGCAAATTTTATATGTCAAAATATGCAAAAAAATACGTGAAATAGTCGCCCCGAATAATTATATTAGTAACGAATGAAACAGTCGAATATAGTATAATATGACACATAAATAGAATAGTATAGAATAGACGATAATTTTTTTATATATTCAACAGTTATTATGAAAATGAATTATATAGAAAATTTAATATTATTGAGGGGAGTAAAATTAAATTATTACAAAAACAATTAATTATATAGAAAATTTGATATTTTTAAGGAGTAATATTGAATTATTATGGACATATAAAAATATTGATATTATTGAGGAGGTACCTTTCATCAGATAAAATTTATTTATATGCTGGAAATGTTCTTTCAATATCACAAAATGTGATGCAGGCATATTTATACTTTTTCCAGTATAGTGCTTTTATTTCCTTCAGACCGTCGATATTTAAATGATTTACAGGATCATTAAGTTTAGACAATATTTCAAATCCTAGATTTTTCTGAAAAACATGTTTATGTTCTGCTCTCACATTTTCTCCGCAGCCAGTAGATAAATTATTAATCTAAATCAGAAGATTAATAAAGGACGATGACATATAATTAAAATAACACAGATAATACAAACTAATAATCTATGTAGTATTTATCACTAGATCAACCTTTTCATTGCAAGCATAACAAGTAGCTGTATCGCCAAGTTGTACCTGTTTCAAGTAAATTAATATTTCCAAGTTCAGATATCTAGTTTTTTTATCGTTACACACTGTCTTCAGAATTTTAGAATTTGAATTTCACCTTACTACCAAAACGTTATAAGGCAATTCAATACGGTATGATATTTACTTCAATATACATATAATAGATCTCTGTTTACAATTTACGTCTTTGATCGCTACTTATAAACGAATGTCAGTGTAGATGTGTTGTTTACGTTCAATGGAACGGTTGTATGTTTACATGATTCATAATATTATCACGCAACAATATTAGTAACTGTTTCTTAGGCCGTGGTCATACAGAGAGCGGGAAGCGGTAGAGCAATTTATTTTTGATTATTAAAATGTGAGAAAATGCAAAAAATACGCACAATATGCAAAAAATATAATAAAAAATATATTTCTAAAATCATCTAATCATAACATATATTTCTATCCAGGTCCCATTTGTCCACCCATTTTCTATAAAAATATGCATTTGCATAAACACCCGCAGTCTAGATATTACATTCGGCAAAGTTTTTGACATAAATAGGTTCATACATTTTATTCAGAATACCGAGATGCATGGATTGCACATAAAAAATTATACGATTTCATTAAAAAAATAAGGATGACCTTCATGTGTCCTTCACGCGTACACTTACAAAGAAAACAGCGGCACTGGATTACGATAATCGCATTTCTTGATTAAAATGGAACATCCTGTATATGCGAATAAGAAATTTTGCACAGTAACCACATCAACTATTTTATTGAAGAGGTATCATTGCGGTTTGAACATCTGGAACACACGTTGTAGAATAAAGGTGTAGAAAAGAACGCTGGAGGGCGAGCATAAGTGACCATACGTATCCACGATTGCTCCACTTCCGAGTTTCTGTTTCGACGTTCCGAAACATAGACTCATGAGGGTTCGGGGGAAGTTTGCCCTCCGATGGAAGTATCTTGTCTGCGTTGGAGAATGGGTTGGGTCGATTGTAAATTAAACACTATCGCTGATGATGGTGGAAGGATGCGGGCAAGGAGAGTGTTGTGGCCTGGAAGATTTACATGTACAGTCCTGTAATAGCGGTTGCAGGGAATTGGAAAGGTAAATCTGCAATACAACATTACAATAATCCTTTCTACATTAATCTTCCAATTAAAATATATGAAACGAATCATCTATTATCTTCGCTCACCATTATTAAACACCTGTATTTCTCTGAAAATTCGACGTTTCAGACAACTTGATGAAGCGGACCTTTCATTGTTCTATGCTCAGGAATAATTATAGTATTCGTGATCCAATGAACCGTGCTTCTTCGCTTGTTAATCGGCACTCCGGTAATCTCGATATTTTATCGGGTCGCTACACCTACTGAAAAATGACGTGCACGAAGTATTACGTCTGTAATAAGCACATTTTACAGTTAATAATTTGTTGAGGACGAAAATATTTCCAGGAATCATTTTTTTCGCGGTTGAATCAACTGAAAATGATAAAAATTCTACAAATTACGACAAAGAATCTTATTTTTGATAATTTTACAGTTAATAATTTGTTGAGCACCAAAGTATTTCCAGGAAGCATTTTTTTGCGGTTGAATCAACTGAAAATTATGAAAGCTGTACTTTAAGCAGATTCTACAAATTACGACAAAGAACTTACTTTTAATAATTTTACAGTTAATTTGTTGAAGACGAAAATATTTCCAGGAAGCATTTTTTCGCGGTTGAATCAACTGAAAATTATCAATGCTGTACTTTAAACAAATTCTACAAATTGCGACAAAGAGCTACTCTAGAAAAATCCGAGAACGACATCCATCAAGTAATTATTTCTGTAATAAGCACATTTTACAGTTAATAATTTGTGAGGACTGAAGTATTTCCAGGAAGCATTTTTTTCGCGGTTGAATCAACTGAAAATTATAAAAATTCTACAAATTACGACAAGGAATCTTATTTTTGATTATTTTACAGTTAATAATTTGTTGAGCACCAAAGTATTTCCAGGAAGCATTTTCTCGCGGTTGAATCAACTGAAAATTATGAAAGCTGCACATTAAGCAGGTTCTACAAATTACGACAAAGAACTTACCTTTAATAATTTTACAGTTAATAATTTGTTGAGGACGAAAAGATTTCCAGGAAGCATTTTTTCGCGGTTGAATCAACTGAAAATGATCAAAGCTGTACTGTAAACAAATTCTACAAATTGAGATAAAGATTCTTACTTTGTGTGTCAGGGGTGGAAGATAACAGCTGGCGATACTCTAGCAAAAATCCGAAAACGACGTGCACCAAGTAATAATTTCTGTAATAAGCACATTTTACAGTTAATAATTTGTTGAGGACGAAAATATTTCGAGGAATCATTTTTTTCGCGGTTGAATAAACTGAAAATTATCAAAGCTGTACTTCAAATAAATTCTACAAATTGCGACAAAGAGCTACTCTAGAAAAAATCCGACAACGACGTGCACCAAGTAATAATTTCTGTAATTAGCACATTTTACAGTTAATAATTTGTTGAGGACTGAAGTATTTCCAGGAAGCATTTTTTTCGCGGTTGAATCAACTGAAAATTATAAAAATTCTACAAATTACGACAAGAAATCTTATTTTTGATAATTTTACAGTTAATAATTTGTTGAGCACCAAAGTATTTCCAGGAAGCATTTTCTCACGGGTGAATCAACTGAAAATTATGAAAGCTGCACATTAAGCAGGTTCTACAAATTACGACAAAGAACTTACCTTTAATAATTTTACAGTTAATAATTTGTTGAGGACGAAAATATTTCCACGAAGCATTTATTCGCGGTTGAATCAACTGAAAATGATCAAAGCTGCACTTTAAATGAATTCTACAAATTGAGATAAAGAGTCTTACTTTGTGTGTCAGGGGTGGAAGATAACAGCTGGCGATACTCTAGCAAAAATCCGAAAACGACGTGCACCAAGTAATAATTTCTGTAATAAGCACATTTTACAGTTAATAATTTGTTGAGGACGAAAATATTTTGAGGAATCATTTTTTTCGCGGTTGAATCAACTGAAAATTATCAAAGCTGTACTTTAAACAAATTCTACAAATTGCGACAAAGAGCTACTCTAGAAAAAATCCGAGAACGACGTGCACCAAGTAATAATTTCTGTAATTAGCACATTTTACAGTTAATAATTTGTTGAGGACTGAAGTATTTCCAGGAAGCATTTTTTTCGCGGTTGAATCAACTGAAAATGATCAATGCTGTACTTTAAACAAATTCTACAAATTGCGACAAAGAGCTACTCTAGAAAAATCCGAGAACGACGTGCGCCAAGTAATAATTTCTGTAATAAACACGTTTTACAGTTAATAGTTTGTTGAGGACTGAAGTATTTCCAGGAAGCATTTTTTCGCGGTTGAATCAACTGAAAATTATCAATGCTGTACTTTAAACAAATTCTACAAATTGCGACAAAGAGCTACTCTAGAAAAATCCGAGAACGACATCCATCAAGTAATTATTTCTGTAATAAGCACATTTTACAGTTAATAATTTGTGAGGACTGAAGTATTTCCAGGAAGCATTTTTTTCGCGGTTGAATCAACTGAAAATTATAAAAATTCTACAAATTACGACAAGGAATCTTATTTTTGATTATTTTACAGTTAATAATTTGTTGAGCACCAAAGTATTTCCAGGAAGCATTTTCTCGCGGTTGAATCAACTGAAAATTATGAAAGCTGCACATTAAGCAGGTTCTACAAATTACGACAAAGAACTTACCTTTAATAATTTTACAGTTAATAATTTGTTGAGGACGAAAATATTTCCAGGAAGCATTTTTTCGCGGTTGAATCAACTGAAAATGATCAAAGCTGCACTTTAAACGAATTCTACAAATCGCGTCAAAGAGCTACTCTAGCAAAAATCCGAGAACGACATGCACCAAGTAATAATTTCTGTAATAAGCACATTATCCAGTTAATAGTTTGTTGAGGACGAAAATATTTCCAGGAAGCATTTTTTTCGCGGTTGAATCAACTGAAAATGATCAAAGCTGTACTTTAAACAAATTTTACAAATTGCGACAAAGAGCTACTCTAGAAAAATCCGAGAACGACGTGCGCCAAGTAATAATTTCTGTAATAAACACGTTTTACAGTTAATAGTTTGTTGAGGACAAAAATATTTCCAGGAAGCATTTTTTCGCGGTTGAATCAACTGAAAATTATCAAAGCTGTACTTTAAACAAATTTTACAAACTGCGACAAAGAGCTACTCTAGCAAAAATCCGAGAACGACATGCACCAAGTAATAATTTCTGTAATTAGCACATTTTACAGTTAATAATTTGTGAGGACTGAAGTATTTCCAGGAAGCATTTTTTTCGCGGTTGAATCAACTGAAAATTATAAAAATTCTACAAATTACGACAAGGAATCCTATTTTTGATAATTTTACAGTTAATAATTTGTTGAGCACCAAAGTATTTCCAGGAAGCATTTTCTCGCGGTTGAATCAACTGAAAATTATGAAAGCTGCACATTAAGCAGGTTCTACAAATTACGACAAAGAACTTACCTTTAATAATTTTACAGTTAATAATTTGTTGAGGACCAAAATATTTCCAGGAAGCATTTTTTCGCGGTTGAATCAACTGAAAATGATCAAAGCTGCACTTTAAACGAATTCTACAAATTGCGACAAAGAGTCTTACTTTGTGTGTCAGGGGTGGAAGATAACAGCTGGCGATACTCTAGCAAAAATCCGAAAACGACGTGCACCAAGTAATAATTTCTGTAATAAGCACATTTTACAGTTAATAATTTGTTGAGGACTGAAGTATTTCCCGGAAGCATTTTTTTCGCGGTTGAATCAACTGAAAATTATCAAAGCTGTACTTTAAACAAATTTTACAAATTGCGACAAAGAGCTACTCTAGCAAAAATCCGAGAACGACATGCACCAAGTAATAATTTCTGTAATAAGCACATTATCCAGTTAATAGTTTGTTGAGGATGAAAATATTTCCAGGAATCATTTTTTTCGCGGTTGAATCAACTGAAAATTATCAAAGCTGTACTTCAAATAAATTCTACAAATTGCGACAAAGAGCTACTCTAGCAAAAATCCGAGAACGACATGCACCAAGTAATAATTTCTGTAATAAGCACATTTTACAGTTAATAATTTGTTGAGGGCTGAAGTATTTCCCGGAAGCATTTTTTTCGCGGTTGAATCAACTGAAAATTATCAAAGCTGTACTTTAAACAAATTCTACAAATTGCGACAAAGAGCTACTCTAGCAAAAATCCGAGAACGACATGCACCAAGTAATAATTTCTGTAATTAGCACATTTTACAGTTAATAATTTGTTGAGGACTGAAGTATTTCCCGGAAGCATTTTTTTCGCGGTTGAATGAACTGAAAATTATCAAAGCTGTACTTCAAACAAATTCTACAAATTGTGACAAAGAGTCTTACTTTGTGTGTCGAGAGGTTGAAGATAAAAGCTGGCCATATTTCAGTAAAAATCCCGACCACTTTAATCGATGGACCGCGAGGGGCTTCTGCTACGGAGCCATCTTCCGATTGGAATCGTAATTCGCGCCGAAGGAGAGCCGTCGCTCGGCGAAATTTGAAAATGCGAGTGGTCGTGTGCGCATCGAAGGAAAAGTTACGCGAAAACGTTGTCAGCAGTTGAACGATACGGCGTTACTCGAAAATTCCGGGCTCGCCGGTTTCCATGGCGAAGGAAGTTACGAAAGAATTTCGGAATTCCATGGCACGCCCGAAGCCGAACTAACAGAAACTTATGCGCGCGCTCTCGCGATTTTACGATTTCCAGCGGCGCGAGTCGGATCTTGTACAGGGGATTTTCGGTCTTTTCCACGGGTCGGGAAAAAGTGTTCGGTAACGCTCGGCGACACTAAGGATTAACGTAAAATTCGGTGTTTTATTGAAGCGTTCCAGCAGTCGGGAGACCCGGGGAAACAAGATCGTCGCCGAACAAAACCAATAACAAGCTCACGCTCGCTCCGGTCTGCTTTAGCGAAATCATTATTGAACGGCGTATAGAAACCGAACGCGCAGTTGCCCCTCGAAAAATATATATCCCCGGTCAAATTGAAGTCTGACAGAAACTTGATTGCTTCATTGATTTTTTTATGAATTATTCACGGCGCGAATTTATCGCGCAAAAATTAAATCGACCAATTGCTCTCGTAGCGATCTACCCATTTTCATTTACGTGCTACACGTTATTTGCACAGATTCAGTTTTTTAATTTCCGAAATATTAATCTTTACTGTAATGAGCATTTTTAATTAGGTCAATGAGTGTAGGTGTTACCGGGTCTATATTGCAATTTATATTCGAAGTTAATTTTATATGAATTAATATTTAGTAGCTGATCAAATTGATTGAACTCTAAAAACGCTCGAGGTGTCTCATTGCGAGTAGTATTAGCGAAAACAAGTCAGACATAGCACAAATGTATTTCAAGGGGATACATAATGGATGTATTTTAGAATTAGATATACAACGGAAATGAAATCGTGCCTCGTGCAAGATACTATACATTCCTGATTCATCTTTATACGTAAAATCGCCTTTTTATTCTACCAATTTGGTAACATAACAATAAAATATACGCGACCATTTTTCTCCATTAATGATAACCACCAGCAACAGCAGGGAATCCAGATAAAACCTCTACCTGGTGAATATTTATATTTATTAAATTTGTTTTATAATTCGCACATATTCCATTGTTATATTCACGGAAAAAATAACAGACAATATTATTGGTTATAATTATAGCAGTTACGTAAATATACTGCAGCGTTCCCGTTCTATTTAAGTTAAGTAATTCTGTGATGGCTTTAATAATTCCGTCGCTTACATCTTTATCAGCCGAGGGAATGAAAATATCCGCGTTTTCTGCTGTTCTAAATTTTAAAATCGTTTTGTATATTTATTGGGTTCGCTGTACAGCAAGTTTGTATATTTGAAGCTACATGACATAGATAAAAGATTGCGAGCTAAATTTTCCAGCATAGTTAATATTAATAAATGTCTAAACTCGATACACGAACGAAAGCACAATTCAGGCTATAAATTCATTGATGGAACACTGTGTACACTAGACATTGTTTTCACTGCGATACACAATCTGCTGCAGAACACTTGTTAATAATAATCTGTTAACAATACCTTCAATGTTTCATAATAACGTAATAATAATAATAGCATCTGTGCATAGCAAATTTACACAACCATAGCTTCCAAAATTATTTCATACACCTACCAAATACAAAATATGGTAAAATTCAATACACGATTATTTTTATACCTATTATTACATATATTATTAGTAGACAGCGGATTTTATACTTTTATGACAACAATATGTAGGTGTGATTTGAAATAGTAAAAACATTAGACGAATTAAAAAATACAGTTATATTATTTTCACTTATTAAAAATATTAAGAAGGAAAATAAATTTTTATTAAATAAAATTTTTATTTTGCATAAAGTTCCGCTTTATTACATATATTATATAAAAATGGAATTGCTACGATTTTCCTAAATTGTTTCGAATGCTTGACTGACAAGAAAGATGAAGCTAATTGCAGCACGATTTCAACAAAAAAGCACCCTTTGCTTTTTATTGCTACAATGGACGTATTAGGGATGCAAGTATTCTACGTAAAAGTGAGAAACAAATGATCACAGTCTAATGTATACTAAAAGTGAAAATTACGGTTCTTCGAGGGTAATTTTCTGAAAATTTCCCGGAAGCTTCACTCGGAGAAAAAGTGGGGCTAATTGGTAGAATATTTTAACATAAAAGCTCCCTCTGTTTTTTATTGTTTCAAAGGGCGATTAGGGACGCAAGTATTCCGTCCCAAAAAGCCTACCGCAAACATATCACTACAGTTCTTGCTGGCCCGTACGTCAGTCCTTAGAAATGCCCGGTAATACGTTTCCCTTTAGGATAAGACCGAGTGGCTGCTAAATCGTGGTCATAGTTTTTGCTGTCGCGTCACGATGCTCGCCGTAATGCAATGTTCTTCTCGTCGTTGCCTGAGACATTCAGATTATCCTACTTGTCGAAACAAGTACCTGGGAGCTACGACTAACGCAAAGTTCCAGTGAGATTGACTTTCTAAGTCGGCAAGTTCCATCGTGACCAAAGATATGTACGTTTTCGTTGCAAGGTGAAAAGTGCCCTATGCCTGGACAGCATGTTTTTCAATTTTAAATTTTACCACTTTAAATAAACAAAAACAATTTCTTAAGAGTTTTGACATACAGTTCAGAGTTTGTAAAGTAATTTAAAATAAAAAATCATTGTTTAGGTTAATATCTTAATTGTATTAACAAGAATAATTCAAACCTATAGTTGGACATATTAAATCCAATCTAAGCTAGTACCTGGACAGAAGTAAAGCCTATATCGGGACAAATTCAATTTACGAGTTGATCGAGCGAACATAACCTAAAACGTTGGTTGGTAGCGCTGTTGCGCATGACGAATAGAAGATGCTTTGCGTAATATGTAGTATTCTTATCATAGATTATAGTATTGTATTATTTAACCAAATATATATTTATTTTCATTTACTGTTTTAATAAAACTTGTCATAATACAACTTTTAAGGTTAGGTAGCAATACTGATAGATTTAAGATGTAAACATAAAGTATTATTAACGTCACAACCGGAATACATTTTCTACATACGTTATTCAAGCTAATAGAAGACCAATTATACGTACATGTAGTTAAATAATTTGCGAACAATGCGTTGATTTTATTCACAAACACGTGTCCGGCTTCAGGCGTAAGCACATTGCGTATAAGCTTAGAGTGGGACAGCTACTGTCATCGCGTCCCAGTATGGAGTACTTGTATTTGAAAACAGTCCTAATCTTGGACATCTAATATTTAGATTAATAATTATTATTTACGTTAAGTTTGATTGCCAATTTATTTTAAAATATCAATATTATTATGCGTGATAATTATTTTTTGTCTGAGGGCTTAAATTATATCTCTTTTTCTAACAAAAGTTCGAACTATAAATGCACATGATTCGCATGTAAATAGACTATTTTGTATACTGTTTTCAGATGAACTTTGAATTCATTTTTAAATTTCAATTGATGTCTCAATGCAATAATATTCACACCTACTTGTAGCTAAGGCCTCAGAATATATAATATAATTATTTAATCTCTTAATTTCTGATTTTACTATGAAAATTCAATTGTCCAGATTTAGGTATCACTTTTGGACTGTCCAGACTTAGGGCACTTCACCTTAATTTTACCTGGAAAAATTCTGCATGAATATCATAATTATTTCTTAATTATTAAATGCATTGCACGATAATGTTCCAGTACCTCATTTTGTGTTCTCCATTTCTGTTCTGGTTAATGAGCCATTAACAATTATAAGGCTCGCGATTGGCTGATTCCTCCGCGTACATTTTTACAAAAGTTTCGTTGTCGAATAAAACCAGACCCCTAATTAATAAAATCTCGTTATCATGGTGCATGTAGACCGAACTGGGAAAAAAGTTAAATAAACTTCTACGTTACTCGCGAGTGGTTTCGATCGGTTCTAAATAAAGTTAAACATTGCTCGATTTTAATTCTTTTCAATCCGAACTAAATTAATAATACAGCTCCAATATTTGCGAAAGATATATCGGCGCTGAGCAAAAATACACTCTGACTTACTTATTAAAAATTCCGTGACACACAAAACTGTTGAAAAATATCGAGAACTAATTTTATCCTATCAACAATTCTTCTGGTTGTCCCCGATTAAAATTACAGCTATCGTTTGACTGTGTAGACCATTAATCGAAAATGTCGTTCGAGTGTATTTCAGTCTGCGAACCAGAGGGAGCATTGCAAACTATTCCTCTCGCGCTGCCCGTGCGAACACAATACTTTGATGTTGGAAATCTCAGACTTTCAGGGACAATTACGTTAGGACAGGGTCACTCGCAGAAATCACGTCACCTCTGTCCGTCTAAAATTGCACACGTGACACCGATATCCGATCCGAAATATGAAGCTCTTCTAACGAGTAGCAGAGAATGCCGAGCTTTCACAGCGTCAAACGAAACATTGACGAACGGGGGGAATGACGGGCACATCTATAGCTAATAAAAGGAAAAAAAGATTCAAACAAAAATAACGGCAACGTAGAAAGTGCCGGGAGAGAAAGAGAAAAACGAAGAGAAGAGAGACCGGTGTTCGGTTAGCCTAAATAAGGACAGGGAGCGAAACAGACGAAAAAGGAGCTGCGTGGACCAATGCTTTTTGGTACGAAATTAGTTTACCGGAGATGTGTCAGCTCGATAACGAGATTCGACCCAAAAAGATAAACAGGATCGCAGGTGGTGGGATGGAGAAAGTACCGGGAACGAATGAGGAAAGTGGGACAGAAAGGGGAACACTTGGCTGGAGGAAGATGAGCAGTCGGAACTGTTGAAAAAAGAGGAACGAAGAAACGAGGGAGGGAGTGGGAGAGAGGGGAAAAACAAAACTAGTAGGGGAACATAGAAAAATGGGTCAACTGCTCTTTTGCATTTCCATTCCCAGAAAAGGCATCGATTTGCTCGGATCTCTTGTTTTCGACCGATTTCATCCGAGATACGCACCACGGTAACAGTCCGTAGAAGAAACAAACGTATCCTCGGAAGAAGTCGGTTCCACGGTTTGCTTCTCGCTTTTCCCTCGGATCCCGAGACTGATGGTTTCCTGCGATTCAACCGGGCACATCGAAGATATGAGCTGAATTATAAGTGATTCTTGATTAAGGAGAAAGCCCTTCGGTTGCAGTCCGACAACGATATATTTCGCCTCGATCTGTCCGGTTCATTTATTTGCTATCGGTTCGGAGTGCGGTGTGGTTTTTCTAATAGCTTCGTCCGCGGATTTTGAAGAATCTGTGCCGGGGAGACTTTAATTAGTGGTATTTCTAGCGAAAAGGTCGAGGAACAATCGAGGGAAACGTTCAAAACGATTCTTCACGCGAGTTTCATTTTTCAAACGCATTTCGTGTTTAACATTCACAAAGGTACCTTTATAATTCACGCAACTGCGCTATACAAAAGGTGAAGTAGCTCGTTCTCACCCGTTTGACAATTCCAGTGTAAAAATGCTTGCTCGTCAAAATATTTCGAATCAAATCGTTGTGTCTGTTCATTCGCTTCGTCGTTGCCTCTGCACGAAAGGAAATATGTACATATTTTAGGAGCTCCAGTTACAAGAAACATCCTGCACGCAGTGAGTTTATATAGTTAATATTATACGTGACACCAATTCAGATTATCGTGGCGGAGTTGCATCTTTTTGGATATCCCGTGAGTAATATCGTTGTATGCGGAACTCATATACACTACCGCTCAAAAGTATGTGGACACTTGTTCAATTCTCCCCCTGGAATGAAAAGAATCTTCAAGGGATTTAATCAAATTTCATGCGATCTCTGCTTTATACAGTATTGGAGAATTTATTTGAGCAATGATATATCAGTAGACCGCGAATACTTTATGCATTTATAGCAAAAAATTATTATTTACTGCATAATTACACATTTCTTTAGGGATTGCAACTAAAATATGTATTTAATTTTTTATTTATACTTTTCTGAACAATATAAATATTTTTGTACACTAAAACGAGAACACTTGTACTTCAAAACTATTTGTTTACATCTAGAAAAGGCTTAGTTCCATTTAACCAATTGTAGTTGTTCTAAAAAAAATTCGAAAAAATCACTTTTTCAAGGAAATTTCACAAGCCTCCCTTAAAATACGTTTCCAAACATTTCCAGTGGTACACATGCTTTAACTATTTACTATTTCAAATTCTATTTTACCCAGCTCTGTTGAACAATATAAATATCGCTTAATAACAATCAAATAGTACACAAATTTCAACGATAAGTGTCCACATACTTTTGAGCGGTAGTGTAAGTAAGAACTACGCTGAAAGCATTACAAAATCCGACTCTTTTAATAACACCTGGCATTAAATTTTTTATACTTCCCGGACATTTTATAGTCACAAGTGCAGTAACGATCAATAAAATTGCACTTTTTTAAAAAGCAGAGCTTTCTAAAAAAGACATACGAGTAATAATTTACGACAAAAATGGGTACGTACAAATATTTAAGGACATCAATATATCAGCTTCAGCTTAATGAGACAATTAAAAAAGGTATACAATTTTTATTTGGCACCTGTGTCCTGCAATCAATGCAGACATTTTTTATTTTGTTTATTTTTTTGTACCCACAGATTTATATACATATATTTATGGCGTACAGAAGCGTTGAAAACCCAATAAAATGCAAATATCCGCTCGTTTGATTTTTCATTTCCTATATTCATTAATGGATTGCGAATTCTATATGTGACAAAAATTAGTAGAAATTCATAAAATCTCGTAAAAAAAATAAAAAATAAGAGAAAAAGGGATTTGTGATGTAGTTGGCGTGGCAAGTTGTTAAAGTAGTATAAAAATGAAGCTTGAATTAATGCAGAAAATAACATTTCACCCCGATTTTTGCCTTAGAATTGATCAATAAGAACGTAAATTTATACTAACCAAGATTCGCAATATTCCACGCTGATCTTCGACGTGTGCGAGCGCAGATGGTTCGAGTAAGTCGAAGTGGTCGAAAGTGCGAAGTGAAGTTATGGTTCTTTAAACAGAATTCGCTGGTGGTTGGCTGCGTGAAGTCCGCGGATCGCGACAAAAGCCGTCAAGATAATAACCGTAGGACGGCGCGCGACGTTGAAACACGCCTGGCCTCCCGTTCCAATTCGAAACGTTCTTCGATTCGCCGAACAAAATGTTGCGAAAGCGCAACAACGTGCAAGTTCCAATAGAGAGCGCAGTCGACCATAACGAAACCGTTTGTCGCACATGAACAACAGTGTAACGAGCACGATAAGGCTTCAGAGCTGAGCCGAAGTACGTTTCACACCGGTCGGAGGCTGTCCTTGTCAAACAGCGTGTGCTGTATCGAGCACATCGATTCGGCATTCACTGGTGGAACAATGAAATTGCGGCACAGAGGACAGGGTATTACACCAGCGGCCATTGTTTTCGTTTTCTTCTTTAAACAGGAAGGGGTACAGGCTGTTGGTTTCTCCTGCGTGGAAAACACTGTTACCTGCCGTTTCAAGTATACTCCCATGGGCACGCGAAAACGTTCGTAATTTGGCTGAATGATCCCCGGTTTTTTCGTTTATGCTACCTTTTCTGTACCGATCGCCTCTACGTGATATGGGACCGCGATCCGGCGATGCTTCCGCGAGAGAATACCGCAATCGTTCGCGTCTTCTTAGCCCCTTGCCGTGTTTTAACGAGTCGATAAAGATTTCAAACGAAGCTAACAAATATGAATGTTACGCCTTTCTTTTTCAATGGAACCAAATTCGATTAGTTTGTAATCAATAGACTGCGGATGTTTATGCAATTTTCAATTTTCCTAGAGAAATTTTAAGAAGGCGGTTCGAAATAAAATCATATCTTACTATCTATTAAAATACTAAATTCTGTCGAATTTTTGAGACTCCAGCATTCTCTCAAATAGATCCGCAGTCTAGCAATCAATATTTAAGCATTAAAATAAATGTAGCCAAAATTAAAACCAATTATAATAAGTAGACTGCGGATCTTCATGCAAAATAAAACATGCTTGCATTACAGGAGCTAAATCGAAATTTTTTATCAAGCTTAATTTTCATATTAAGCTGAAAGCAATACACTGATGTTAAATCTTTTAATATGTTCACTGCTTTCAATTGTACGTATCCATTTTTATCATAAATGCATAAAATCCGCAGTCTAATAATAAGCGAGGTGCTCGTTCACTGTACTTCCCTTATTAACTTTGTTTTCTAAATTCATCAACAACATGTTCATTTAACCATTGAACAGCATGTGTTTTCCTTTAACTGGGCGTGCACTGCGGTCGAGTTTAATTCCGAAAATATTTATTTAACAAACAAAGGGTCCATTGTTTCGATTTATTTTTCATTCTATCGGGAATTGCTTCTGTTTCCTTTGTTTAATTGAGCAGGAATTATTTAACGATTATGAGGTAACAGGTTTCTCGAATTTCGATTTATTTACCTGCTTTGCAATATGTACATATAATTTTTCATTAGTTCAGAACTTGTATCTTTTTATGTGTTCCTTGAGCAGCAAAAGTTCATACAAATCACGCAGAAATCTCTGGAACGACCTAATACAAAGAAACAAAATCCCGGAGAATTACAGCGACGGTTCTAATTAGTTCACAAACTGCATTGTTGATAAGAGTGGAGGGGCATTCTCGAAAACTTAATTACATCTAATTCCGCACAAAGGATTAAAAGTTGTTGTCCTAGAAATGTTTGCGTATAGTAAGTAATTTTAAAAATATATTTTCAGCGCGAAGCTATCAGCACATATCCGTTTCGAATACACAGTTTGCTCAGCTTCAGAGGTCAAAGCAAATATTTACAGTGCTTCCATTAACCTTTATTACACGAATTACAAAGCACCGCCGGCGACTGACAGTTTTCGCTATTTGTATTAGTTGCCGCTAAAACATTCAATATGCCTCTATGTTCTCGTGGAAGTTAATAAACTGTCTGAGGGGATATTAAAGATTTTCGACTATTTATTTATACAATCGATTTATACAATTAAATCATCTATTTCAGTAAAAATTACGACACTGTTCAGCGTCCCGATTAATATTTTACTTATCAACAATCGATCCGGCTTCGTTTTTAGATTTCACCGAAGTGGCGAAGATCGTGGATTATTTTTACTTTTGATGAAGATTGACAATTTCGAATTGTGCATTGAAGAACATAAAGTAATATTAATGGAATAAAGAGATCCAAAAAATTCAATCTTTTGGTAGAACCTATTTTACCACGTTTTTATTAGCTCGCTTTCTTTTTCCGAAATGTTTCGTTGTACCCATTAAGCAGAACACCGTTCCTCGTTCCTCGTGCTGTGTTTTAAACGATCTAAACGTTCCTCTTCGGCACAACTCTGAAAACTTCGGCGAACTTCGCAGATTCCTGTAAAGAGAATTTGCTTTGCGGAACTACCCGTAGGCAGCGAGACAAAGAAACGATTTCCAACAGATAATTGACAACGTAATTAAGCGATGGTTAAACTGGTAATCGGCGCTCGGAATCATTCGTTAATGAAATGCAATAGTCGGCGCGGTATGAAAGAATTTCGAAAATGGACGTGGGGGTTATTTGAACGGATTTCATGCCAGTATTGAACGATCAAACATTATTAACGAGTTTAACGAGCAAATAAGAATCGAATTTAATAGATATGTTAATTAATCCGGCCCGGAGCAATCTTGATTAAAACAGTTAGTAGGAAGAGGTAACAAACGAAGGTTAAGATAGGATTGTATTAGTTAGTTTCATGTAAACCAAGCCCAATTTCTTAGCCGTGATTCTGAAATAAGGTATATATTATTATTATTATTATTAAAATAGTGTATCTATCATACTTTTATGAAGTAAGGTGAAGCGCCCTATGCCTGGACAGCATGTTTTCTATTTTAAATTTTATCACTTTAAATAAACAAAAACAATTTCTTAAGAGTTTTAATATACAGTTCAGAGTTTGTAAAGTAATTTAAAATAAAAAAATCATTGTTTGGGTTAATATCTTAATTGTATTAACAAGAATAATTCAAACCTATAGTTGGACATATTAAATCCAATCTAAGCTAGTACCTGGACAGAAGTAAAGCCTATATCGGGACAAATTCAATTTACGAGTTGATCGAGCGAACATAACCTAAAACGTTGGTTGGTGGCGCTGTTGCGCATGACGAATGGAAGATGCTTTGCGTAATATGTAGTATTCTTATCATAGATTATAGTATTGTATTATTTAACCAAATATATATTTATTTTCATTTACTGTTTTAATAAAACTTGTCATAATACAACTTTTAAGGTTAGGTAGTAATACTGATAGATTTAAGATGTAAACATAAAGTATTATTAACGTCACAACCGGAATACATTTTCTGCATACGTTATTCAAGCTAATAGAAGACTAATTATACGTACATGTAGTTAAATAATTTGCAAACAATGCGTTGATTTTATTCACAAACACGTGTCCGGCTTCAGGCGTAAGCACATTGCGTATAAGCTTAGAGTGGGACAGCTACTGTCATCGCGTCCCGGTATGGAGTACTTATATTTGTAAACAGTCCTAATCTTGGACATCTAATATTTGGATTAATAATTATTATTTACGTTAAGTTTGATTGCCAATTTATTTTAAAATATCAATATTATTATGCGTGATAATTATTTTTTGTCTGAAGGCTTAAATTATATCTTTTTTTCTAACAAAAGTTCGAACTATAAATGCACATGATTCGCATGTAAATAGACTATTTTGTATACTGTTTTCAGATGAACTTTGAATTCATTTTTAAATTTCAATTGATGTCTCAATGCAATAATATTCACACCTACTTGTAGCTAAGGCCTCAGAATATATAATATATAAATTTAATCTCTTAATTACTGATTTTACTACGAAAATTCAATTGTCCAGATTTAGGTATCACTTTTGGACTGTCCAGACTTAGGGCACTTCACCTTAGGCTTCACTAGAAAAACTAAGATCTTCATGCTTGTTTATTTACAACAAGGAAACATTATTGATGCTGCACATTTCAGAATTTGATTGTTCCCATTTTTCCATGTTATCAGATAAATAAGGGAAAGAATTTCGCTTCACAGCGTGTCCAATCTCACTAAAAGGTTGACCATTCAGAAAATGTGCATCTCGATTTTAATTTAATTTAATTCAACCACAATTTTATTCCTCAATTTTTGCAATCCATTACCTTCTTCCAGGCAGCACATTTCACGATTTCGTGTGTTTAATTCATTTCGGGTATCGGTGATCTGGGGATTTGATGCAAAATGATTATAAAAGAGAAAATTTAATTTGCATAAAGAAGCACGCCGTTTTACCAGAACGTTTTCTATCTCTGAAATGTTGATCCTCTAAAGCGTGCAGCTTCTTGAAATGTTGAGATTTATCAAACGCGGAAGACATTCTCGACGGAGAGGACGCCATGTGGAAATGGTATCAATCTGATTTGTAATACTAAGGTGGAACACGTGTCTGCCGGCAAACGAAAAAGCAAGTCGTAGGAGGCTGCCTCTGTTTACCTTTACCGGACAAAAGAGTCGGAGTATCTCCGCTGTTTTCCGGCTTTTATAGGGCAGCTGTAAGTACACACTGTTTGACGTGAGCGAATGCAGACGGTGCAATCGTGTTGCATTTGTTTGGTCGAAAAGCAGGGAAAGACGTCCACGGATTCAGCCCGGCACTTGAAAAAGAATGATGGAATCAGTTTTCTTTCGCCAGCGAACGCAACCCACCGATTTCGGTTTTTACGGTTCCATCGGATTTATGGAGCTCGAAGAGCCGCGAAGGTGCAAATGAAAAGTTTCGTGCGCGGAACCTGGACCATAAATAAATTGCTCTCGTCGAAAATCGTGCATTACGTATCGCATGATTGCGTTCTCTTGCTTTCGTTATCAATTATCCGTCCGCTTGAGGGAAACGTTCTAGCTGCCATGTTCCACTGCAAATTTAATTCCTTCGTTCCGTACCGAACGATATACAGGGTGGACCGAATTAATCGTCCTAAATCACTCTGTCCGGTTCGAATCTGTTTTTTCGCAATTTGATCGGTCGAGCAATTGTAATAATTGTTTCGCTCAAACTGTGCTTACTCTAGTAAATTGCTAAAAAGTATAAAACGTTAAATTTATCAACGCGGAAAATCTTGTCCAAGCGAATTCAATTTTAATTAAAACGAAACGAGCATCCACATACTCCATAAACATTTCACTATCTTTTCCCAACACTTTCGAATTGCATTTTTTTCGGGTAATACTGTCCACACGTGTTCTAATTAATTTTTCACCCGTGCAGAAATGATCTATTTTAAAATAGCATGCTACTCTCGCGTATTAACGTTTCTCCTATTACGGTGTTTCATTTTGTTTATAATCCATACATTCTACCGACACACAATAAATCTCCGCTTATCCGAAATAATTAGGGATGCTGGTGTATCAACGAACAAACTTTTGCGTAAAAGACCGCTTCATTTAATCGGCACTCTACAATGATCGTCTGGTTGGAATGAGCGAATTTGCAGGTTTATGGAATATATAATCTACAAAAATGGATATTTTCATATCTTTGATATCACTTTACCATATTTCGTACATTATGATCCACTGAAAATGCACCGGTCTCCGCACTTTAACGAAGTCATTAAATTCTGATTTGCTGCGGCGGTGATTAAAATTCTGTCTTAATCGCAAACGTGTGACAATAATTAAACTCCTACTCTTTATGCATTTGTATCACACGGGAAATTTTAGAGAGCAACAGGAGACGTGTGCATTATATTATATTATTAGGAATTTTTTAGGCAACGAAATGTTTCCCTTATTTTGCTTTTCATGATATTTTATAAAAACGAGAATTTTCGTAAAAATTCGAAGTCTAATGATGATATTCATAGCAAATGATTAAATTACGTTACAATAATAATTGCGACATATGTGTCGGTAAAAGAGAAAACGTGTATATTGATAAAAATTAATAAATATTTCTCCTATTTCACTGTTCATCGAGCTGCGTACTAAAACGAGGATTTTCGTAAAAATTCGAAGTTTAATGATAATATTCATAGCAAATGATTAAATTACGGTACCATAATAATTACGACATATGTGGCGGTGAAACATTTACGGCGCAAATTTTAAAACACAAAGGAGAACGTGTATATCGATCAAAATGAACAATATTTTTATCTCGTATTCACAAATATTTCCCATATTTCATTGTTCGTCGAGTTGCGTACTAAAACGAGGATTTTCGTAAAAATTCGAAGTTTAATGATAATATTCATAGCAAATGATTAAATTACGGTACCATAATAATTACGACATATTTGGAGGTGAAACATTTACGGCGCAAATTTTAAAACACAAAGGAGAACGTGTATATCGATCAAAATTAACAATATTTTTATCTCGTATTCACAAATATTTCCCATATTTTATTGTTCGTCGAGTTGCGTACTAAAACGAGGATTTTCGTAAAAATTCGAAGTTTAATGATAATATTCATAGCAAATGATTAAATTACGGTACCATAATAATTACGACATATGTGGCGGTGAAACATTTACGGCGCAAATTTTAAAACACAAAGGAGAACGTGTATATCGATCAAAATGAACAATATTTTTATCTCGTATTCACAAATATTTCCCATATTTCATTGTTCGTCGAGTTGCGTACTAAAACGAGGATTTTCGTAAAAATTCGAAGTTTAATGATAATATTCATAGCAAATGATTAAATTACGGTACCATAATAATTACGACATATTTGGAGGTGAAACATTTACGGCGCAAATTTTAAAACACAAAGGAGAACGTGTATATCGATCAAAATTAACAATATTTTTATCTCGTATTCACAAATATTTCCCATATTTTATTGTTCGTCGAGTTGCGTACTAAAACGAGGATTTTCGTAAAAATTCGAAGTTTAATGATAATATTCATAGCAAATGATTAAATTACGGTACCATAATAATTACGACATATGTGGCGGTGAAACATTTACGGCGCAAATTTTAAAACACAAAGGAGAACGTGTATATCGATCAAAATTAACAATATTTTTATCTCGTTTTCACAAATACTTCCCATATTTTATTGTTTGTCGAGTTGCGTACTAAAACGAGGATTTTCGTAAAAATTCGAAGTTTAATGATAATATTCATAGCAAATGATTAAATTACGGTACCATAATAATTACGACATATGTGGCGGTGAAACATTTACGGCGCAAATTTTAAAACACAAAGGAGAACGTGTATATCGATCAAAATTAACAATATTTTTATCTCGTATTCACAAATATTTCCCATATTTTATTGTTCGTCGAGTTGCGTACTAAAACGAGGATTTTCGTAAAAATTCGAAGTTTAATGATAATGTTTGTAGACGTGGTATACCCAAATGAACGCCGAAAGCAAAGTGGTCGAATTAAAGTGCTGCAACGGCAGCGAAATACGCGACCGAATCGCGATTGTCATACTGTGTAAATGTGATGCTTCCTTTTTAAATTAGCGGATGACAATCATTACGATTGGAAGTTGCTAGTGAATCTCTCTGCACGCGAGGAAAATTTGTTTACCGATATATTCGTGAATTGAGTGGATGTAATCGATATACGCACAGTTACGGGCGTACATAATATCAGACCCGTTGCACGCATTCCATAACGTTTGATAGATTTCGGAACGATGTACCAATTGGATGGACAATTGCGATAATTCCAACAGTTGCAAATAATAACACGTCGCTTTTTTCTAGAGGTAACGAATATCGAAGATGGTTAGAATTTACCTGCGCACAAATATGACGGTTCATACGACATATCATGTTCTTAACGAACCTTGAAACGCTGGAATGATGACAATTTTCGAAATGGACGAATTCCATCGAGGACTGGAATGTGGCAGAGAATAACCGTAACTGCGTAATCAAACTGCAAAATATCTGAGACATTCAGCAAATATTTACGAGTGAATTATTTGGTGTCGCGCCATTGCTGCGCGCGTACCACGAATTTATTTATTTTAGTAATCCCTTATGGGTAAAAACTAGATTTAAGTGCATATTCAATGTTTTTATTGCAGTCAAACCATTCTGTAGCAGTTAAACATTGTCCGATCCGGATATCCAGAAAAATGGTGCTTGTTTGCCGAGATCAATCCCGATTACCGGGTGCCTAATTCAATCGGGCCGCGATAAGACGCTAGAGTAGATTTCAATCAGGCCAATTTTCTGCTTTCATAGCCACGTCCACTGGATTATTCACAGTTTATACTGTTGACCATAATCGAGTCCATTGTATATTATGTCGCGCTGATACAGAGCCTGAAGCAAAGCAGCTCTGCAGTCGACTTATAAATTAGCAAACATGATTAGCAATCATCCTGCGTGTCAGTCCCACCACTCGCAAACTCACAGCAATTGCAATTCACCGACATAGGACAGGAACGAATTACACTAGAATCATTTCACTTAACTACACGATCTAAGAAACGGTGCGGACCCGACGGTTTTTCTTAGATGAAGACTTAACTGTATCTATGTAATAATGTCACAACGAATATACTTGTTTTAATTATTTATCAACAAAACAGTCCACGTAATTTCTTTAGGGAGACTTTAAGATATTCGAACGTTTGTGTTTGTAAAGATACTTAACGCGAAGCTTTTGATGCATTAAAATATAGAGCCAGCGGCGGCGGCGCGGCGGCTGCACAGAAAGTTTGTTGAATTGCATATTTCATGAAATTTTCTAAGACGCCGCGTAATTCTGAAAGTGGAACGAATCACTCGGGAAATAAAACACATCAGCTGCAAGCCACGTTGACTTGTTTAGCCACTCCACCTACATATTTATCCCAGCATATTACACAGCTGGGAAAAGTTACCGTAACCCAGATAATAATAATTCGTCTTTATCCCAACGCACAGTCATTAAAATTACAAAGGCACACCTGAAGGATACGTTGTTCCGATATTTCCACGAAAGAAAATTAAAAGATGCAGAAAATAGCAGGGAACAGTATTTCAATTATAAATTTCACGAAAATCATACAGAATTTCTATAGATCCAATCTTCTCACGTTTTAGAAGGTATAAGTTCAGTAATTGAAAAGTATGTCGCAAGTACTATGTTAAATTCAACACTGATCTTGTTAAATTCTCATTACTCGTCGAGATCCTTTCATAAACTATCGTATAAAATACATAATGAGAATAGTGTGCCTGAACATTGTTATCGAATCCGAAGAGAATATGAATACAAAATTATACTCTGCATTGTAATGAGTTAATTATAACTAGTAATTATTATAGAACCAATTTCTATTTAATCATTCATGTAGCTTGTATTTATGTTGCGCTGTAGTCCATAGAGGAAGTTAATATACTACGGAGTCAACAAGATTACCAAGGCGATATGTACTGAGATAGCAATGTCCAATCCAATTTCATTAAATCCTCCACGGTGGGTGTTCGCTTCTTTTAATTAAATATTAAAGTTATTAAAACGACGTCTCGTCGAGGGGATCGGACGAGACTTTAAGCATTTACATTCTTCTTGTTTGCAAACTCTTATTGTCGGTCTAGTTTGGCCGGAGTTCGTCAAACTGTTTAATTCGATTCCGATGTTGTCGCGGAACGTGTTACCGAACCGGTTCGTCAATTCGCAAATTACGCCGAGATATATTCGAACAGCATATACTTGGTGTAAAAATATTACGTAGAAATTAATTTAAGCGAAGCTCTATAATGAGATTGAAGTTCAAAACATTCCAGTGGTATGACTGTAATATAGATCCGGCTTGAAGGCGGTGCATCCATCGCTTCTCCACTCGAAATTGAATTCTACTTGTTTGAAAGACATGCCTGCGTAATTTCCCCCTTGCATACCGGCTTTTTGCCGCTACCATTTCCGGACGAATATAATATTTACAATGATAATGCAATTGTTTTCTTTTTTTGTCCCAACTCGGACATTGCCGAAGAAGCTAGTACCTGGACAGAAGTAAAGCCTATATCGGGACAAATTCAATTTACGAGTTGATCGACGAAAATAACCTAAAACGTTGGTTGGTGGCGCTGTTGCGCATGACGAATACAAGATGCTTTGCGTAATATGTAGTATTCTTATCATAGATTATAGTATTGTATTATTTAACCAAATATATATTTATTTTCATTTACTGTTTTAATAAAACTTGTCATAATACAACTTTTAAGGTTAGGTAGTAATACTGATAGATTTAAGATGTAAACATAAAGTATTATTAACGTCACAACCGGAATACATTTTCTACATACGTTATTCAAGCTAATAGAAGACTAATTATACGTACATGTAGTTAAATAATTTGCAAACAATGCGTTGATTTTATTCACAAACACGTGTCCGGCTTCAGGCGTAAGCACATTGCGTATAAGCTTAGAGTGGGACAGCTACTGTCATCGCGTCACAGTATGGAGTACTTATATTTGAAAACAGTCCTAATCTTGGACATCTAATATTTGGATTAATAATTATTATTTACGTTAAGCTTGATTGCCAATTTATTTTAAAATATCAATATTATTATGCGTGATAATTATTTTTTAGGGCTGAAATTATATCCTTTTTTCTAACATAAGTTCGAACTATAAATGTACATGATGAAGAAGTTTTCGGCGTCTGTTAAATATTCATTCGACTATAGACAATGGTACACGAGGTGCAGAGCTAGGTCCCGTACGTGCCGACTCGCGAAACAATATGGTCATGATCTCTCACCGTGGGGACCCATTCGCATACTCTGCGCGGTCAAGTCAAACCTTGACCATCTTTTTAATTAATTTTCATGTGCGCTTCACCCTGGAGAAGTGGTTTCCTCCGAGACAATCTACCGTGTACAGGGTGTGCCGATTCAAGCGGAACATCTAACACATTTTAGCATTATTTATTCTGGAAGAGACGAATCAAGTTAGGAACATTTGATTAAAAGACTAAAAAATTCAAACGTTACGGTCCTTTTGAATCGCTTGGGAACAGTCTGCGAAAATGACAAAAGGACCGAAGAACACCGTCGGAAGTGGTAAAGCGAAATAAAATATGAGGGTTATAAATACTATCACGGCAAAAATTAATAATACAGAACGACCATTACGCGGTTTAATTGGGTCATACGACGGATATTCATCCCTACTTCGCTTCCGGAACGATTCTGTTTATTTAAAGTGCTCTAATGAATTACACAATATTCCACTTTTGAAATACAGATGAGCTGTTAGCCATGAAATATGTAAGAAACGTGTTTCTCGATTCTCCAAATGGATCTGGTAAACAATAAAACATCGAACGAGCATTTTCTAATGAAACCTCACCCTAGCAGCACAAGATATTGTATACACATTCATATAATATCAAAAAGAGATTCAATCTGTTTTTAATATTCAAATATACATACAATATTTATTTTACATTAAGTACCAAATATTCTCTTTTATCCTAACTTATAAGATAGGAAGAAATATTTTTCTTATATTGAAAAGTGTGGCTTAAAAAATATTTATCAAATATTTTTGTGCTACTAGGGCAGTTTCAACGAAATTTTTCATAAATGAAGGAAACATTATACAGAACTATCCTCACTTCTGCGGGGTGTACCCCCCTTGAGGGGCCATGAAGCTCGAGAGGCTTTGGTCACCGAGAAGCAGAGTTGGGCAAAAATTTAATCAACGATTGACAACTAAATCTCTACTGCAATCGTTAATCGTTAATCGCAATTAACAATTAATCTCCTAGTTTAGTCGTTAATTGCGGTTAACGATTAAATTTCTACTTTAGTCGTTAATTGCGATAAACGATTATTAATCGTCAATCGGATAATTGATTAATGATTAACTGCTGAAATTTCGAAATGAAATACGCAATCAAAATTGTATGAATACTGAGAAAAATGTAAACTGAATTTTGCTGTATTGTCATTTGGTCTATATATATATATATATAATACAAACTCTGTTTACGTGCTTTTATGTTTTTTTTCGATGATTTCTTTTTTTAAATTGACGATTGACGATTGACTTCATCAATCGATTGAATCAATCGTCGATTTTTTGATGATTTCTTTTCTTAATCGTACACATTAATCAATCAATCATGATTAAAATTTCAATCGATTAACACTAAGCTTGTACAAATGACAAGGCTCTATTGATTTAGATCTTGTGCAATTTTTATTGCAATATTTGGTTGGATGAAAAAATTTATATGTAACTTCATAATTTCAATAATGATGAAATGGAAAATATAAAACCGGACATTTGACCGGCAGTGGTAGGTTTAGTGTGAATGCCCAACTCTGCCGAGAAGTATGACATCACACGGCTCGGGTATATCGGTGAGACCACACCAATCCAAATGACAAAACTTCTTCATTTTTCATTATTTTTTTATGGAACTTTCACCAACATATTCCTAACATTTTTCTAATGCAAAATAATAAAAAATATGTTGTGTAATGGACGATGAAAGTTTCGAACGCAAGGAGGAACAGCGTATGGGAAGTTCTTCGAATTGTGTCGGCGCGCTGCGACTCCACGCGTCTCGTTCTTTCCCATACGCTGTCCTTCTTTGCGTCGAAAAATTTCATCGTTCATTACACAAGTAAATATTATCGGAATTATATCATATTTGGTATCATTTTGCATTAGAAAAATGCCACGAATATGCTGGTGAAAGTTCCATAAGAAAATAATGAAAAATATAGAAGATTAAATTTTGGTGTTACATTGTGATGACGCACGGGCCTTTAAACTGTGTCGGCGACGGCGCTTGTTCGCGTCTCTTTCATTCCAATACGTTCTTTTTTTTTGTTATTTAACGTCGCTTTGTGAACTCCTATTCCGGAATTATTTCACGACGGGACCTACAGTTTTTATAAGGTGGGTTCCGAACCACCTTGGGCACCACAATACGCTCTTCTTCGTTGCGTTCGAAATTTTCATCGTCGATTAAACCACTAAACACAGTTGAAATTATATCGTGTTTGGTATCATTTTGCATTAGAAAAATGCCACGAATATGTTGGTGAAAGTTCCATTAAAAAATAATGTAAAATAAAGAAATTTGGTTTTGGATTAGTTATGTTTACACTTCTCGGCGACCGAGGCCTCTCGAGCCCCGCTGTCCTTCTCTACGTTCGGCAAAAGTCAAAGAGTAGTATCCCTGGCGTATAATTGTCCCTGGGCAGACCGTTGTTGGGGGCAATTATCGATAAAATACTGTATGTACTCGTTACGTTAAAACGTTTTCACTTTTATCCTATAATATCGACTTTCCCGTATAATGAACCAGTATATTTATAAAGAATTTCAGTTTCTTATGTTTTTAAAAGTTCTTACGATACTCTGCAATACCACGACATTTCTTTACATGATTTCTGCAGCTTTGCTTTAACGGATTTATTTTTTGTCACTCTATTTTAGCATTACCCTACCGCAAACACAGATTCAGATTGCTGAACATCAATCTTTAATTGTCAACGGATCTGTTGATGCTGCAATCTTAATATCGGCCTTCATCAATTCCTAAAAATGTTAATATCTATATGAAAGATAAAATAATACACCAACATTGCCACGGAGAATATCGACTATGTGTTGTCGTTTTTTTAAAACTTGTCGACTGGAATAAATATTCAATTATTTACGACGTACCAAAATTAAAATTACACATTGATGTTGCCACGGGAATATCGATTAGACGAAATCGACTAGAGAAAAAAATTTGATTCTCGTTATTAGACAAAATAAATATTTTTTACCTGATTTGCAACTAACTGGGGTGAAATAGAAATTTATTTTCTTTCTTAATATATTTAATAGGTCGAAAATATTGTAACAGTGTTTTTAAATTTACCTAATGTTTTCACTGTGTCGAATTACACCTACCCAGTTTTGTTATAAATGCATAAAATCCGCTGTCTTCATAGACAGCGGATAGAATGAATATTCTACACTTGTAATACGAACAAATGGTTAAAATACACTTTTGCAATTTTACGTGTGCTAACGAGGAACGAATACGGATTTCGAGGTGAAAGTAATAATAGCAAAACGAGGCGAACCTGTTCAGTGAGCCACGACCCCGAGCTCCCAAAGACGTTCGCAACCGAAAACCGCAACGAGCGATCGATCCGCAAAATCGCGAACGGGTTGGCTAGTTTTCAGTAGCGGCACTGTCAAAAGCCGGATCATCGAGCGATCTTCAATCGGTCGCATTACGACAAAGCTAAGTGCCAGGGGCCATCAATTCTCGAGTCACACGGTTGCATGTCCACACGAGCACAACTTCAAACTAACTATCGAACCACAGTCAATGCGTTAATAACAGCTCGCCACTTCACTATTATCATTCCGGACGAGGGATTATCATTCCGAAACGAGAGACTGGAAGCGAGAAAGAAAAATATGAAGATAGGGGAAAGAAAGTTTATCAAGAAATTCCATTTACCAAACGCAAACAGTCGTCGAAAAAGCAAGGGGCGCGAGCCTAACAGCGTGTCCATCATCGTGGCTGAACCAAATACAATAACCCTAATCGCGGCGGCTGCTGAACGTCTTCGAACAACAACCCTATAATGGCGTTGTTCATTTATTCTCTACACAATAGCTTCCAAGAAAACAACACTCGGGAGATTTGTTTCTACGCGTTCCCTCGATATTCTTCCTGCAGCTTGTCTGTCTCTGACTCACTGTCTCTACTTCAGTCAATCTTCAACCCATGGACAGTTCTACGTGATTAATTTCACTGTCCAACACCAAAAATGTTTCCAATGTACTGTTGGGTGGATCAGCCCTTAATTTTTCTCCTTGACGCACAGTTTTTGAGAAACAAGACTTTGAAAAAAAAGTATTTTTCAAGTTTAAATAAATATCGTGATGTTATTATAAAAGATATTGAATTGTGCTCTTTACTGCAGAAGATTTTGCAGACTTCCCCGAATCCAGTGAAACCCAATACTAATATATTATGATTGTTTAAATATGTTTACAAAATCATTAAAGACGGGGAGACACCACTTTTGCACCAATTATTGAGGATATTTTACAATTTATCTCAAAAAATAAGGGTCCAGCGGAAAATCAAACTATATCACGCGATAGAGCAGACTTTTATTTTGAGAAACCACCCTCTCAAGTTTAGAACGTCGACGTTTTTTACCACGTTTTTATCAACTCGCTTTCTTGCCTGTCTGTTTGTTTGTTTGGTACATATTTTGCAATTGATTTTAAACTAATTTCCCAATGAGCTAGAGACTTGAAATTTTAAACATAGCTCAGAACTGAATGACAATGCAATATTAAAAAAATTTTTTTAAAAAAGCCTATGCGTTTAGGAGATATAAATTATTAATAAATTTAACCGTTACACCCCCCGCAGGACGTAGTACGTAGAAAAATACGAAAAAATACGTTTTTTTTTTAAAGTTATGTTTCCCAAAAACTGTGCGTGTAGGAGAAAAATAACGGCAGATTCAGAATCAGCGCAAAAAAAAACTATAAGGTTCACCCAGAGTTGGGCAAAAATTTTATTTCAATAAAAATTTCGAATAAAGTAGGTTTTTTCCAAGTGGGTTTTAAACCCACTTTATTTGAAATTTTTATTTAAATAAAATTTTTGCCCAACTCTGGGTCCACCTAACAGTATATTGGAAACATAAAAAAAGTTGAAATTTGTCGGACAGTGTTTGTCACAATAATTATAAACAGTGAAGTTAGTAGACCGTGGATTTCATACATTCGCGATGGAACTGTTTAACCTTTAGCATAAATACATAAATGTTTATTCAACGAAATAACTACTTCAATGCAAAATAAACATTTGCCAAACATCTGTTTGTGCTTGAAACACTAAATTTCAAATGTTCTGCACGTATTCGTCAGATTATATGTCCGATTCAAAATACTGTCTTTTTCAAGCGGAATAAAATCTAAAATAGCAAACAGTATTTCAAATATTCATAGCCCACCTCTGTCGCGAACCGGGGCGACTGCCGAACGCCTTCGCACAACAAGCCACAACGGTGGAGGTCGCGAAAAAAAACAGAAGGTCCGAGGAAGAGGGTAGCCGAGCAAAGTCCACCGAAGAGACAAGAGCAGACAGCGTGGCTCTCTGGGGATGGGGAGGGAGGAGGGTAGTGGAGCGTTAGCGAGGGAGAGAGAGAGAGGGAGAGAGGGTAGAAGAGAGAGGGTTGGAAACGGAGAGAGAGCCAACCCCCACTCGGCATCGGCGTCAGCGTCCCGGACGCGACTGTGGGGGCATTTTCTCGCGAGCGTCGTAGAAGCACGCTCAATTTCGTTGGCGGGAGCGCCACGAGACGGCAGCATCGTTTTCCACCCCAAAACCTTGAGGCGTCAGTGTGTCCGTTCGTTCGAGCAGCGTCGGAGCCCGCGCGCCCCCGAGTGATCAGCGTGTTTCACGCCACCTGCCGCGCCGTACCGCGCCGCGCCGAGCGGAGCCGAGCGGATCCGTGCCACGCCGATCCGAGCGGATGAGGATCCACGACGTCGAGGAGAGACCCGAGCACAGCCGCGGCGGGCGCGCTCGAATGCCGGCCCTCTCTGTTTATGAGAGGCGTCCCGACGCGACCGGCTGACGTCGGCCGGCGGCAATTTCGACCGGGAACACGGATCGGCTCATTCCGCGCGCGATCCCGCAGGAGACGCCGAAAAAAACAACTTACCAGCATCGTCGAGCCCAGAAACAACCCCCGCATCTCGCGACCCGTGCTACCGTTCGTCTCATCCCCTATCCGCGCGATCAGTCTTCGGTTCTGTGCCGCGAGGATCGTTCGTAGTGAAGTGAAGATTCCGCCGAGGTGTAAGTAACAAATTGATCTATGGCCCATACGTGCTCCGAGCAGCCTTCCGATATGGGGATTCGAGCTGATGGCGAACGGGATCGAAACTTCCTCTTTTTGCCAGGTCTCGCGAGATCGGTCTAACCAGAGAGGAAGGTACCCTAACAAGAGAGATTCCCGTTGGTTTCCCTTCGGGTCGATTCTTTCGCGGACCGCGATTAGAATTGGAGATTCACCAGAGAGCCAGGGAGATTAACGTTTTCTTTTTCACTCCGCGTGTTTGCGTTTTCTTTGCCTAGCCCCGGTTCCTTCCGGATCATCTCTTGCGAGAACCTTTATCGACAACGGCTCCCGGGAGTTCAGTGTTTGTGAAAGTGAGGAATGCTTCGATAGTCTTCGGCGACAGGAAATTGGATTCCCAGCTGTACAAGGGGCACGGATTCACGTGAATATTACGAAACGAAATGCGAGCGAGAGGTTTCCGCGGATCGGTCGCGTTTCTCGGCGGAGTCGCGCCGCCCCGTCACGTTGCGTGAGAATTCAAAGGAGTTCCGTCTACGGTGAGAGCCAGTGAACTCCCGCGGTGTTTTAGTCCCTCTTGATTCCCGTGGAGGAATCGTCGTTCGACTCGATTAACGGATACGGACGACACAGGTACGCGTACCGCACGTTCCGATGTTTCAAGTTCGCCGCGGAACAAACTGCGAACTTTAAATCGCCAGGAAAATTGAAACACGTGACAGGTGTGTCAACGAGCCCCCCGTCGCTCCAAGTATTGGAAAGTAATAGGCATCCGAGACCCAAGTGCTAATCCCCCGACCGGAAAAGTGGCGAATTTTCGCGAGAAATAAATCTGTGCCGCTAGAATTTTAAGTGCCCGGGAACGCGGCCAGTGTCTGTGTGCTCGGGCCCTCTAAAACGGTATCATCCAATCGTCCGTGACGTTCTTGAAACAATGACCGTTCATGTTTTTGTTAGACAAACTCTTCACGAAGTCGTATTTCTTGCCTCGAGAAATTTAAAGGAAAATGATGATGATTTCGTAAAAATTGCATTGAATTCATTTAGTTTGAAATAATGTCATGTGAAATAACTGTCAATCTCTCTTTTTTTATTTTAATCTAGACACAGTATTTTTAAACAGTTTTTGTATGTGTAAATTTCACATTAAAATGTCACATTAAAAATACGTATGCAGTCTTTTTAAACAGTTTTTTTATCGCATTACGCGGGAGTCTACTGTGCCAATCCGCAAAATTTTTAAAGACAATCTAGAACGGAATTTTTTCGACTGGCTAACTCGAACGTTAAAAAGGTGATGGAAAATTTGACGGCCTGCTAATACAGCGTTTCCGAGTGCGAGCATTATCAGATCGATTTCGGCATAGCGCGCGGAACGATGAAATTTCGAAACAATTGAGAATCTATCGATTGTCATTCAGAATGAGTTGCTCCGGCATGCCGTTTGACGTGTTTTGCGAGCGGACGAATAGTGATTGCAGCCGCGAGTCATTAAAATGCGCCTAATTTCCAGCACGAGGTGTGGCACCTTTTAGATCGGATCGTACAAGCCGCGAGACGGCTTCCGTTGCGAGTTCATTGTGTCGCGCGGAGCGGATGATCTTCACGGTGGCTAATTACGGTGACAACGTTTAGGTTCCTCGGATCGCGTTAATGAGATTATTGGAAGTTTAGAACGAGGAATAATGCGGTGACTTCGGCGCGCCGAAGTAGTAACAGTTTCGATGCGTCTCGACGGATCATCAATTGTTCCATTTCGAAGCTAATAATCTACGGGAATTACGGCTCCTTGGAATTGGGTTAATGAGCTAATTTGTACTTACGGTGGTAAAACGTGATCGTGAAAAGTACCGCGCCGAGAAATGCCCGCTACCATAACGCTCCCGGTCATTAATGAGAGAACTGATCGGGAACTCTCTCTCTCTCTTTTTCTTTTTTTGTTTTTTCCCCGCTCTCTTTCAATCTTCGTGCGGTTTACTGTGCAAATTTTTCTGATACGTTCATGCGCGCACACGAACACGTAAATGCATCCCTTCGGATCGCACAATGCGCATCGGTGAATTACATTTGATATCCGATATTTGGTAGCCGCTGAAATCATCTCAATGTTTGATTTATCGATCGTTCCGAGTGAGAAACAATGTTCGGATTTAGTTGCGTTACCTTAGTCCTCGCGACCATGAGGAATTAATGGATTTCACATCGGAGTATTATCTTTTTAAGTAACTTATATTGTTCCCCTCGTTATCCGGAACGTCGATATTTGCGAAGTCGGTTGATCGAAAAATTGATTTACAGTGAAATTTCGCTTATCTCGCCAAAACAGTGGTTAAGCTTATCCAAAATAGATAATTCATCTCCATATTAATCAGCGCTGGTAATCACACATGTGCAGTTGCACAACGTAGATATATATGTGGGCAGTTTTGTGCGGAACAAGTGCTTCGACCACGCCAAAATTTATATTACGCGATACATTACTGAATCTATAAACTCTTTCCGGTTATTCGAATAATATAAAACAGATTATTCTTTCCTGCGCGACCGCTTAGTATTCTTCGTGCAGCGTGCCTGACACTGACTCACTGCTTCTACTTAAGTTAATCTTTGAATATATTGACAGACGTGTGTTCTGAATTTTCCACAATAATTATGAACGGAGAAGAGAAGATTTACTTGGAACACTTTTGATTCGCATGAAGCAGCAAACTACACTCGCAAGTAGAAACAGTGGGCAATGGCCAGACAGGCCGTAGAACCGTGCTGGAAGTAGGGTAAACTGTACAGGGTGTAAAAAAAGTAATGGTCATCCGTCCTAGGGGTGAATCTACACCTCTGGATCGGTGGACATTTGTAAGAGAAACTGGCCGCAAAATTGTTTATAACACAGAAAATTAGTGTTAAAGTTTTTTTTTGCATCAACGCATTCTACTCATCGAGAAGAGGAAAAGTTTGAAAGGAGCCATATGTCACAAACAAATAGTTATTGAGATATAAGCTGTTAAAGTTTTTGCAAAATTTGATTGTGTGGAATTATACGTATAGACAAAAGCCTACTACTACAGTCCACACGTCTGTGTCGATGAGACAGAAGATGATCGTGTGCGTGCCGCGAGACAGACGAAATTTAAAGGCGCATTCGTCGTTAGGCTCCTTTAAATTTCGTCTGTCTCGCGGCACGCACACGATTATCTTCTGTCTCATCGACACAGACGTGTGGACTGTAGTAGTAGGCTTTTGTCTATACGTATAATTCCACACAATCAAATTTTGCAAAAACTTTAACAGCTTATATCTCAATAACTATTTGTTTGTGACATATGGCTCCTTTCAAACTTTTCCTCTTCTCGATGAGTAGAATGCGTTGATGCAAAAAAAAACTTTAACACTAATTTTATGTGTTATAAACAATTTTGCGGCAAGTTTCTCTTACAAATGTCCACCGATCCAGAGGTGTAGATTCACCCCTAGGACGGATGACCATTACTTTTTTTACACCCTGTACAATGATTGGCACCGTAAGCTCAAATCGTAGTAAAAATCTTTTTTTGAAATGTTTAAACGAGCTTAAGTTGCTATTATTATAAGCTAATAAATTTTCAGCAAAATCAAACAGTTTTACGAGTCGTCAATCTTTTATTATAAAATATGTGCAGTGAATAACAATCGTAAGACAGATAGTGCAGTAATTGGCACAGTAAGAAGTAAACATTAAACAGGCTATTTGTTTTATAATTAAACATATACGCACCTATTACATCTGTATGTCTGATGTTGCAAAACTTAGTAGCTTTAAAATTGCAGATTTTCACGATTTTCTGCAATAATTCGTGAAAATCTGCAATTTTTACCATCTTTAAACGTTTGTAGCTCATTGCAACGTCGACCGATTTTGACGAAATTTTCAGAATATATTTAATTGACACAGATCTACAAAACGTATTTTTTGAAATTTTCAATATAGGCCCACATAAAAAAGTTAAAAATTCAACTTTTAGTATTTCTTCAACAATTCCGATCAATTGCAATTTTTGAAAAAATTTCTTATCACATCCTTTAGTAAACTAATTGCTCTAGCTTCCCAAAAAAGTTCAAATCGTATAGTGCAACATTAAAAAAGTTATCGTCTTCTTTAGAGCGGTCTTAAACTATTGTCCCCTACTGTAAATCTTGAAAAGGATCCAAACTAGGATCGAAACGTTGATTTTGTTTGCTAATTAGCAAAATTGCTTCATAATTAGTAGTAAACGATCGAACCGTTGCGCCGGAAGCATTTAACATTTCATAAATCTTTTATTATAAATATGTTCAGTGAATAACAATCGTAAGGCAAATAGCACAGTCATTGGCACAGTAAGAAGTAAACGTTAAACATACGTTAAACATATACGCACTTATCACAGCTGTAGTACAGTCCGAAATTAAGTTGAAAAGCGATAAAGTATATTTATTCGTAACGAAAATTTTAATAAAACACTATTTACACTGCACTGTGGTCATCCGTCGGTCTTACTGGATGTATCAGCGTTGCTAACAGTAATATGTGGAACTCTGTTACGAAAACTTACAACGTTGCTTTGAAATATAAATAAGAAGCAATATAAAATGATTTTCTATACCAGGAATTCTTAATATTTGCCGTTTAAATCGAAAGTGCTGCAGTGCCAGCAATAGTACAGTCTACCCTACAGTCCCTGCTCACTTTATTAGACTCACCTGAAGAATTGGTGCTTTTTGAAATCCTATAAGGAATTCAACGCTGTTTTCAACCTATGGGGTAATGATTTTATACTACAAGGTTGCCTTATGGGTTGCCTATCCAAGTGTAAAATTTTCTTGCAAGAGCAAAAAATCATACCATGGCCCGGCAACTCACCGGACATGAATCCGATTGAAAATGTCTGGGAGTGCCTGAAAAGAGAACTGGCCAAAGAAAATATAACGACAAAGACCAAGTTGATAGAGAGAAGAATCTATCACTGGCACC
The DNA here is from genome assembly GCA_933228785.1 of Lasioglossum pauxillum. Taxonomy (NCBI): domain Eukaryota; kingdom Metazoa; phylum Arthropoda; class Insecta; order Hymenoptera; family Halictidae; genus Lasioglossum; species Lasioglossum pauxillum. Next base: position 39,083,843 of record OW121706.1, read on the forward strand.
ATAACGTTGCATTAAAAGAAATTGCACAAACTTGCATAGAAGAGTTGCGGCTTTAAGAGCAGCTAAGGGCGGATTAACAAAATATTAGTGTTCTAAGAATTATATTGATCTATTTGTGTTTGTATGCATTGTTTTTGTAAAATAAGTAAATGGAAAATTCATTGGTCATCGTTAAGTGATATTTGCATAAGACTACTATACCTATTATTCATGGTAAAACTAAAAATATCATGATTATAGAGGCGAGTCTAATAAAGTGAGCAGGGAGTGTATACGTGTTCAACCAATCTCCAAATTTAATTACCTCGAACATGAAGTTTCATCTGAAAAGCTGTTATTGCACGTTTGCGGTTTATTTTTTCAGGCATAATGACACCGTGAACGTTTGAAGTTACGTCAGACACTGTATATTTTAATAAAGAAACGTGTTACGCTGACTGCTCTGTAGAGAGTGGACTACGTAAATGGGATTACATAAAATCCGTCGGGATTCGCGACTGTATAACAAATTGTTGGGAATGGCACACCTTTATGTCAACTTTTATTTTACCTGCGATTTATGCGTGCAGCATCGCACAAAACGAACCACGTGGAAAAATCAAACTGCTCTTCAGTGAATCAAACGTTAGCAGTATTTCTATACAAAATCATTGAAAGCTATTTTATTCAACCGGGTCTGGAATACCGGAACATTTTATGTTTAGTAAAAAGACGATTATCCATCAGAAATTGTTGCTCGAAGATTCGATCGAACGAAGCAAAAATTAATGTAATGTTCGAGCATTTGCGATTAAGTCGTTTCATGTGATATTGCTAATTTAATCTGGTCGCAGGACTCGATAACGGCGTCACATGAATTCCGTTTTTAATTGCGTTTGTCGTTAGAGGGATTTACAAATTAATTTAATAACATCGGCGCGCATTACAGCCGGTGTTCACGGTTACGTTTCTTCTCCTAATTGGATGCCAATTTCGCTGGAGTTTAATTCGTAAAATATTAATGATTAAGTGACAATTACCTGGAACGGTGGGCGATGGCGTAATTGCACGGTTCCTCGGTCGCGTGTGAAACGTTTTTCGGCGCGTGAGAACGAAAGTGACGCACTGTACGCTTGTTACGACGCATTCTTTCCCACCTGTATTCTAGGACGACGACGCGCGACGGTGTCACCGCAATGTCAGGTGACTGCTTTAAGCTTAACCTTTGCGGCTGTGTATCGGGGAAACTGCAACGACGACACACTTTGCCCTGAATAGCTTTATTTCAAGCGGAACACAACGTAAGACGTAAGACCCGCGAAAATGCTCCCGCTACGAAAATAAGAATGTTACGTCGCCGGATGCGCGTGAAATATGCACCGAGCACCAAATATTTTTCAATCGTAAACATAAACGTCCGCGCCGTGCTCTTTCTACCGCGAGCAGGGAATAAATTCCATTAGACGCGTCCCTCAGCCTTTAATCTAGGCGGGTTTTTCGAAAATTCTGCGCGACACACAGTGGGGTATTTGCCCGATTTCAGCGGTCAAAATACAATTATAAAAATTTTACATAAATTGTAAAATTTTTGTGGCTTGAGTTAGTTGAATGTCTGAGGAACAATCTCCCATCATTCGTTTTCCCATTCGTGTATCCATTAAGTACTGAAATATGTCGGAAGTTGAAGTTCCGTTAACCCGCTTTCATTTCTCAACGAATTCACCTATTAGCAATTGTTACCTTATTTACATACACTAACAGATTTTTGTTTTATAGAAGTTTGTTTAGCTAAGTATACGGTATACTTTTAAGAGAAATTCACTTTTGTACCATATACATGTTTGTAATTATTAATATTAAAAGATAACCAACGAGAGTCACTTTCTTGATGATTCTAAGACTTTGGTAATGATTTCGTTATACTTCCGGGTGCGTCCCGGTGTTCATTTCCGTGCCATTGTATTCTTTGAAGTTTTCTGATTAAGATGCAAGAAAAATTGGATCTGACTACGACTGACTCCGTGTTTCATAGTTGATTTACGGAAAAATGGCTATCGTGCGGGCGCGAAAATCGCAGCATTTCTCACATCCTGCATGTTCGCATTCGCGATATTTTCGTATTTACTTAAGTAAATACTAAATAATAATAATAAACACACAATATACACTAAAATAAGAAAACAGTATATACATGAAATTTAAATAATATACAGGATGGGGCAATAAATATGTCCACTTTGAATATTGTCGTTATTTGTAATAATATGAAAAAACGTTGTGAACTAAATTTGCACGGTACAGAGGGGGACATGTTGTGGCATAAACATTTTCTGCGTGGGTGGAGGCATAGAGGAGATTTCAAGGTGACCTCGATTTTTTTAAATCGAAAGACCTACTTTTTGTATCATGAATCGATAGACTATCGAATTCTGAGTAAAAATGTATTGACCTCCACATGTCTTAAATCTAATAGTTAACGAGATATTATCGAAATAATGTTCTTTCTTCTTTTGATAATATCTCGTTAACTATTAGGTTTAGGACATACGAAGGTCAACACTTTTATACTCAGAATTTGATACTATATCGATCTATGGTATAAAAAAAGGACATTCTGTTTAAAAAAATCAAGGTGACCTTGAAATCTCCTCTATGCCTCCACACACGCAGAAAATGTTTGTGCCACAACATGTCCCTCTCTGAACCGTGCAAATTTTGTTCATAACATTTTTCCATACTATTACAAATAACGGAGATTATTAATTTTGCTTAAATTATAGATTATTTTAATTTTGCTTAAAGCTTCATACGATCGCTATACTTTAACGGCTAACGGAGATTATTCTTTGTAATAACTATTTTAAAAAGATATTTTAATTGTAAATGATGATACTTTTTGATAGCGTACATAAAATAGACGATTAACGTTAAAATATTGATTATAATCCGCAATACTTGATTGAAAAATAGCTACAAACTTTACAATCTGATACGCTCCTCTTTATGGACAAATTTTGCATTTAAAACATCCGTTTCAGTAAAAACGGCATACAGTACAAAAAGTAGAAATCGCAAGCTTTAAAATGGTTGTTTTTTCATCGAATTTGGATAAATTTTAGCAAAGTTACAGCAGTTTCAACATTGAGCGAATTTTGAACTAGCTGTGGCCGCTGGAATCGGGCGAATACCCCACTGTGCGACACTTGAAATTTCTTGTTTCACGAGTAGACTGCGGACTTTATGCACTTATGACGAAAATGAGCGGATGTAATTTAAAACAGTGAAAACATTAGACGAATTTAAAAGTGAGCTCGTATAATTTTCAACCTATTAAACATGTTAACACTGTACCCACCAGAAACCTATTAATAGGATTTTCAATGATTCTGCTGTACCAAAAGAAAGCATAGACATTTTCTTTTACATTGCATTCTTACATAAAACTGTTAAATGACGATATTTAGGTTGTCTTCTTAGCTCACAATGAAAATTCCATTAAAAAGTGTTTAGCCATGTAGCATTGACTTTTTATAGATTGTTGAGAAAGAAAATGAACTTCCATTCCACTCCAGTTTGTTGCAATACTGGTAAAAAATGTTATTTGAGGCCATTTTATTGTCAAGATTTGACACAAACGACATCGTAGGTCTGGTCTTTCCACCAAATTAAAATTAAATAATGAGAATGAATTCCCTATTTAAGTACACGCGAATCAATTATGCCTTCGTGTACATATTGTATTGTAATATTAAATCATTATCCATGTTTATTGAAAATAGCAATGTTGTGCCAGAGCACGTGTGGCCAACGAGTTCAGAAAATGCAATTTCTCCGGCAAACGAATTCCCCTACAACAAAATTCCATTCTACTTTTTCAATTTGCGCGGGCACATTGAATCCGTTTCAATTGTGCTGCTAATTGCGTGCCATCTCGTATATTACATTTGCAGATAGCAAAAAGCCATGGATTAATGTTCGCTGCCTCGCTGTTGTTTCATGATGCTTTCCATCGGCCGGGTATTCATATAGGAATAAATATTTTTGTACTTCGCGAATGTTGTTGCGCAGTCTTGCGCGGGGAAATCGGTAAAAATATCCACGGTTTTGGTCACCGTTGCCATCTGCTGGCGAACGTTTATAAGAACGAGTATAAGAAGCAGCAGTTCGCAAAGTGGAGCAATTATATGTGCGACGAAACAGTTTTTAACTTCTCCAGCAAAAACATGCTTTTTCGCGTAATTTTCGCAGTGAGGGAATATCACGGAATATCTATGAAAATTGGAATTTGTTTGTCCACTTTCCTGTAATAATCGGACAACTGATTCTCCAGTGAAGCAACCGCTTGTCCCCACCGAACCAGACGCACTGCGAAATTTGATTAGGCAGACGCAGGCCGAATGCTAATTGCAATATAACACAGATATCCTTGCGTTGCGACTGCGTTCAAGTATAGCTATTCAAGGGTAAACTAAGCTCGCAGAGAACCCAGCCCTGGCAGGAATTTTAATCGTTCCGATAGACCGCGCGACGACCATAGTCTCTGCAATACTAAAAACGAAACCGTCGAGTGTTGATTTTTTATTTCTCAGCAAACCGGCGCGGCGAGGCGCGGCGGTACGTAAATGTACAATTATGCTTTAGCACATTAATATTCCATATTCGTGCTGAACACGAATTCGAAGTACTTACGCTTCCGGATTATCCTTTGGCTCTTAAAATAATCCTAAAACGTGCGCGCGCAGCTAACGTTCTGTTATCACTCGATGGATGTGTGGAGAATTGGATTTAACGCGGACGGTTTTATTACAAAATTAACGGCGTTCTGTAATATTTTGCTCTGCGGATTCGTGCACCGTCGATTATCATAATTGTCCATCTTTAATTATTTCGAGCCTGTACGGTTCCATCAGAATGATGCAAAAACAAAGAATCGTAAAATGTGTAACATTTTGAAAAAAACCTAAGAAAAATGTTGTCGATGGCAAAATGGTATTTACGACGTCATACGTCATCGTCAGGTGTCGAAGCTTGGCCATCTCACGGCGATACTTTTACATTAATTCTGTACGGAATGCACAGTACGAGCGAACACAATGAAACACGGTTGCGGAACGGAGTTGTGAAAAATATTTAACACCACGGAGAGCATAAAAGTACTCCGTAAAAAATGGTTCCGTAACATGTTTACTGTTGAATGCGCTTTTTACCATTGTTATAAAACTTTTAAGTTTTCCGCATGTAAGATAAAAATATTTACGCGCCGAAGCATAAAGACGCCGGGGAGTTAATAAAAATTCCAATAAAGGAATGTTCGTTTTTTTAAAAAATCATTTGCTTTCATCGAACTAAATGTGTTTAACTCGTAATGTTGCAAATTGAGCTCCGAAGATGTACGTTCCATACATATTGAATTTAACATCCGCAGATCAGTAATTATTCTACTTCCATTACATCGAGTCGGAAATAATATTCATTTCCATTTTTCAAACTGTCGATCGAGGAATCATCGCGATGAATCCGCCCATTCGTTATCGAACTGTCGCACGTTATCAGTCATTCAATTCGCTTGACGTTTTCGTTATTATTACCGTGATGCTTCACGCGAGAGTTTTCTTTCTCGAAGTTCTTCTATAAAATCCCGGATGAGAGGGCTTTCAAAAGCTTCTTTGTGGGAGGAGAGAAAATAAAAACGCTATTCGCCGAAGCGTTTCGCGAACTTTGGCCCGCCATAAATGCTCGAACGATCGCGTTTTAGTTATTATCGCCGCGTAATGATTACTAAACTGCGCGAAGAGTTTCTTCGAGGAACACTTGATACTGACGTGCCGCATTCAAGAGCGTAACGAACTTCTAGAGCTGAGGATGCGCGAGCATGCAATTTAAAGTACATACATAAACAAATACGGAACGCGATTCAGTTTCTCGGCTTATGCGCCGCGAGACGTTCAACTTCCGAGCGCAAACAAACGCGAAAGCGACAAATTAGAATTACTTCTCACCGTCCGGTGTAACTACTTTTTTCAATCAACATATTCCGTCCACAAGTTGCAAGTTCTTTATTCGCAAGAAGTCAATGTTGTCTCTGCGAGTTGCCAAAAATGCGGACAGAACGCAGAATCTTGCATTAGCAGCCCCATTGCTAACGGATTATGACTAATAGGGTTAACCGACGCGGACTTAATCATGTAATTGTGAAATGTCTGACAGTCAATCAAATGATCAAATTACGGAATTAGGTCATTTCGGATCTGTAACGGTTGCCTATGGCAATAGATGTGTTACAGGATAATTGCCCTTACTTGGCTGTCCACGTAAGGATCTACTGTGTCTTATGTGGAAACGAAATTCATTTTACAATATCTCGTACAGTACCTAAATGTTCAGTAATTGATTACATACCGACACATTTAATAATACAAACAATATTATGAATAATATCATTTTTTAAACGAATTAGACGCAGTTTTACCACCGAATAAATATTAAGTAAGGTGAAGTGCCCTACAGTCCCTGCTCACTTTATTAGACTCACCTCTATAATCATGATATTTTTAGTTTTACCATGAATAATAGGTATAGTAGTCTTATGCAAATATCACTTAACGATGACCAATGAATTTTCCATATATTTATTTTACAAAAACAATGGATACAAACACAAATAGATCAATATAATTCTTAAAACACTAATATTTTGTAAATCCGTCCTTAGCTGCTCTTAAAGCCGCAACTCTTCTGGACATGCTATCTATGCAAGTTTGTGCAATTTCTTTTAATGCAGCGTTATGGTGCCAGTGATAGATTATTCTCTCTATCAACTTGGTCTTTGTCGTTATATTTTCCTTGGCCAGTTCTCTTTCCAGGCACTCCCAGACATTTTCAATCGGATTCATGTCCGGTAAGTTGCCGGGCCATGGTAAGATTCTTTGCTCTTGCAAGAAAATTTGACACTTGGATAGGCAATCCATAAGGCAACCTTGTAGTATAAAATCATTACCCCATAGGTTGAAAACAGCGTTGAATTCCTTATAGGATTTCAAACAGCACCAATTCTTCAGGTGAGTCTAATAAAGTGAACAGGGACTGTAAGTCTGGACAGTCCAAAAGTGATACCTAAATCTGGACAATTGAATTTTCATAGTGAAATCAGTAATTAAGAGATTAAATAATTATATTATATATTCTGAGGCCTCAGGTACAAGTTGGTGTGAATATTATTTCATTAAGACATCAATTGAAATTTAAAAATGAATTCAAAGTTCATCTGAAAACAGTATACAAAATAGCCTATTTACATGCGAATCATGTGCATTTATAGTTCGAACTTTTGTTAGAAAAAAGGATATAATTTAAGCCCTCAGACAAGAAATAATTATCACGCATAATAATATTGATATTTTAAAATAAATTGGCAATCAAACTTAACGTAAATAATAACTATTAATCCAAATATTAGATGTCCAAGATTAGGACAGTTTTCAAATATAAGTACTCCATACTGGGACGCGATGACAGTAGCTGTCCCACTCTAAGCTTATACGCAATGTGCTTACGCCTGAAGCCGGACACGTGTTTGTGAATGAAATCAACGCATTGTTTGCAAATTATTTAACTACATGTACGTACAATTAGTCTTCTATTAGCTTGAATAACGTATGTAGAAAATGTATCCCGGTTGTGACGTTAATAATGCTTTATGTTTACATCTTAAATCTATCAGTATTACTACCTAACCTTAAAAGTTGTATTATGACAAGTTTTATTAAAACAGTAAATGAAAATAAATATATATTTGGTTAAATAATACAATACTATAATCTGTGATAAGAATACTACATATTACGCAAAGCATCTTCTATTCGTCATGCGCAACAGCGCCACCAACCAACGTTTTAGGTTATGTTCGCTCGATCAACTCGTAAATTGAATTTGTCCCGATATAGGCTTTACTTCTGTCCAGGTACTAGCTTGGATTGGATTTAATATGTCCAACTATAGGTTTGAATTATTCTTATTAATACAATTAAGATATTAACCTAAACAATGATTTTTTTATTTTAAATTACTTTACAAACTCTGAACTGTATGTTAAAACTCTTAAGAAATTGTTTTTGTTTATTTAAAGTGATACAATTTAAAATAGAAAAACATGCTGTCCAGGCATAGGGCACTTCACCTTACACGAGCGCATATACTTTCCGCAAGCTCCAGCTAATGGAGTTTCATTTTCCTTTCCGATTCTATCTAGAGCACATTTTTGTTTCAACAGAGGCCGTATATTTACCGACAAAGCCTACGGAGTAAAATAAGTAACCAGGGATCACGTAATATATTCTTTTTATCCTTTGTGAATAAAATGTACGAAACGTATGAATTCCACTCTGTAATAATCCGTGGTCAGCTGAAAATAATCCGGAGTGCGGTCTAAAATTTTCATGGACATTTTGACTGAAAATCCAGCGACCTCAAAAATCCCATCAAATCGAGGTAATTTATTTAATGAACTAATGTATGATACATCTATAAGCCCCCTTCATTTTGCAAACCCTAAATTTAGCGCACTAAGTGTATGAGAATATTAATTTAAGTGATTTCTGTTTCGATATCGTCGTTCCACTTTATTTGATAACTACTTGCATTTTATGAGTATATCGCAGGACAATATGTATACACACTTCACATACGGACATTGTTAGATTTGAGTGATGCGGTGTTTAGTCGAGAACCGTCGTACAAATCGAGAAGAATGGACAGCAGCCATTACCGCGGCGGAGTTTCCAGTCACCTAATTGTTGCAAAGTGTTCACATTTAGTCAAACAATGACTCGCGATCAGGTGCTGCCATCTACTGCGCATACACAAAGGCCTAGCTAGATTATGTTCGCTGCATCGGCACGCCCTGAAAGCGTACCGTGTTTCAAGTTTCAAGCGTAGTATAACAATTTCGGGCATTTTTTTTTATTAAACCGTGAGGAAGGAAATATAGGAAATCGTTATTCATTGTTTAGAGATAAATTAGAACGGGCTATCGGTGTTTATGCATGTTGTTTCGATCGTTTAGTTTTATTAGCGCGTCTGTATTTTCAGGAAGTTGTACACAGTTTCGTACTGCGGATATTTATGCATATAATAAATTTTTATGGATTGATACACGCGGTGATCGGGGTCGGAGAAAATCGTAGATATTTTGGTTATAGTAGTGGCAGATTTTGATACTTCACGCAAAATATATTCAATAACCGTCGACCATCAAAATTCTGCAACATTGAAACAATTTATTTCATGAAATAATTTCGCAGTTTCTATTTAGGAAGCAATTTTGTTAATTCGATGGACTGTTGATATTAATAGAATTAATAAGGTCAATAATCATTAAAAAATACAAAAACAGAGGTTTCATGCAAGGCTGGCTACTACTTGACACAACGTTTAACCGATAATATGAAATTTGAGTAGGCACTTCAGTAAATTTTTTACGCGGACCGTGTCGTATGTAGGACGATAAATATAAATCGTAAAAGATCAAGATTCTTGAAATCTTTCAATCTTTCCACCGTTTTAAATTACACGAACGCGACGTGATCACTAATCTATAAAATCCACAGTGTAATTGTTATTACATTAGTTCATTTGTGGCAATGGTATTAAATCCAGTGAAGTCATTAGCGATCCCTTACCACCGTGCAGCAGTTCCATATGTTGGTGTTCAATTATTTAGTTACCGGTCTGGGAAATCATATTACATTTTGGATGTTCTCAAATATATTCATCTCCAAGTCTGCTTTGACGCTAAATAGACGCCACTCGCTTGAAAATTTAGGATATTTCGACTAACTACATTTGACATTTTGACTGACATCGAATACTATAACCGACACGGTTTTTTTAGCAAGATTTCAACGTTAATTTGTTCGGCAAAAAGCCGAAATAGACTGAATTTTCGTCAGGATCTATGAAACACGAAAGAACTGAAATGCCAGCGACTATAATAAATCTCGACTTTTCAGTTGCGGGTTCAATTTAAAAATTGATTGGATTTTCTGAGACTTCGACCCGTACACCCGGTGTCGCTAAACCGGGGAAATTGAGGGTAATACAGTTACCCCCCTCTCTTACCGGATTAGTCACGTGACATTGCGACGTATGGATGACGAAGACGAAACGCGTCACGTGACCGGGCCGCGGTGGGAAAGGCGTTGTGGAAGGGGTAGGGCAGAGTGGGAGACAAGTCTTAACCTTTAGCACTAGAATGTTGAGAAAGAGAAAGAGAGGCGCTACACTGTGGTCAGAAAGTCAGTTCTAGCGCGAATAAATTAAAAATACCAACTAACGTAAATCTGTTACAATTTATACTTGTATGATAGTTTGATATGTATACTACAATAACAAAATCAAAATTATGGTTATGGTTTATTCTTCTCTTTATAAATGTTACATAAAGATGGCGTTGTAGAGCTTGAGCTCTATTTGCCCAATACAAGCCGGTCTTTTTACTTACATACTATATTCATTTCGCCTTAATTTACCTATAATATATTCAGTAATCAACATTAATAATCTGTATAAAAACATAAACACATACAAAATATATATTGATATGACTAATGTTCTGAACTAATTTGTACTATTTCGTTCTTTTAATTTGTACTATTTACTTTTATAAAGTTTAGTTTAAATTGATCTGTCTATTTGTATTAAAAACACTGCTATTGCTCTTAGAATGGAATCATCCTTCTTTTGTAATATGTTAAAAACCTCCTCTTCTAGCTCTATATCCTTAAAGCAAAATTAGTAAATCACTAATTATTAGTAAATTAGTAAAACACAATTGCTACAAATTATAACCTCAAAATATCGAGTTCTTTCTTGAAGTGTGCATAAATTGTGGTAGTATCTTGTTATGTATGATATTATCAGTATGGCTGTAACTGGAAATGTTTCAGTTTCAAATGTTTACGTTTCCTTCACACACTTTATGATATATTCTATGAACTGATACTTTTTAAGACAAATTATTAGAATGTCGTAAGTTTTACAAAATTTGCACGCATTTGCACGCGTTGCGAAGTATTTAATTTGAAAGCTTACTTCATATCCATGAATGTCAAAGAGAAAACGCGATCCCCCGCAATCCCATTATCATTTTATTTTAATATTTTAGAGTTGTTCGAAGAATAGTTCAAATTGAAGAATTTAAAACGAAAGGATTGCGTTAGTGGATCACTAGAGGCTATTTTTACCGGAAGCAATGTGAGCGGACACAATATTGAAGGAATTTTAGAGAACTTTATCAAAAATATTGAGAAACGTTGGAAAATAGGCAATAATTAAGATTGAATTCTGTCAAAAAATAAGATTTGGTTAGAATCGGCCATAGTATTCCCCTTTAATGAGATTGACATTCATGAACTTGAACCCGCGAGACTTGGATGGCCATTAAAAAATTTTAATGCATGTAGTATTAGATATAATAATAATTTTAATAAATAACTAGTCAGTATTGTAAATTATGTTTTATTTACTTTACTCAAATATTTAAAAGTAATTTTTATACAAAATGTCAATTTTTTCCTCGCACAATAATTAATTCGCACTAGAACTGACTTCTAGACCACTGTGCGCCACTAAGTACCATTGCTGTACCATTATTCAAAATATTGTTTACATTATACTAGACTGCAGATCTTTATGCAAAATAAAAATTGTCCGCATCGATCTCAAGAAGTAGAAAGCAAATTGAATGTTATTTCTTCCCTCGATGATTTTAATAGGAGAGAAATCATACACTGACATCTTCAATTTTTGAAATTTTCCAACAATTTTGAATTCCAAGCACTCAATTTTCAGCTACTCAGTCTACTAATCACTCACGAAATTATCTGCTTGTTTAAAACACGACAGAACTTTCCCTCCAGCCTAATACTTATGGTCCAAGGCGCGCGCCATAACAATGCGCGGTTTGTCTCAATTTGTATTCATAATTCGGCATGAAATATTTATCGGGACACTTTAAAATGTATACGATAATAACCCGACGCGACGGGCAGCGGTTTCGCAATAGGCAAGGGTTCCCCTCTGTTTGCTAGGCTCCTCCAGAAAAATAATCCCACAAAGAAGGTAGCGGGCAAGTAGTATAGGAGAAAATATCGTGGGCAGAGGGCTCGAAGCTGCCGTGAAGAGATGCCAAACACGTCAGAACGTTGAAAGAATCAGGGAGATCGGAAGCCGGAGAGCTTGCATCGGTATGTGTGAGACTCTAGCTCTCTCCGTATGTAACCACTGGATGTAAGTGTGTCTGTGTGCATGTTCAAACAGACTATATTCTGATCCGTACACTCACGTACCACCGAATCTTTTATTTCGTTATTTCGCGTCCTTCCCCAGTTTCCCGCGTTTCCTCTTATTTTGCGGATTGCATCGACGCAGCCAAAGTTCCTCCCGTTTTCCCCTTACTTTCTCCTTTTCTACCGGCGTGTTCCGCGTATCGAGCAGTCCGTTTTTGATCCTCCATATTCCATAAGCGAGCACCGCCGATACTTCCACCAATCACGAGCCGCTGCGCTTACTTACCTGGAAATCGTTGTTCTCCTTTTATATTCTTTATTGGACGAAAGAAGTCGTTCGATTTTCGAAAATCGATTTTCCCCGGTTCTTTCAATCTCTGAACTGTGTTTCTGGAACACTGTACTTCGGCATACTTATTCATGCTCGAAAGCTTTACCGACGAGGACGCCAGCGTTGCGTTTAAATGGGTATTCTGCACATCGGCGACTACTTTTTGGAACGATGATTGTTTCACTGTGACAAATCAACAATGCTTTCCTCAAACTTATAAATTAGCAATCCTAAATGGACGTCTATTCGACAGAACATTATTGATGCTTGAAAGCTTTACCGCCGAGGAAGTCAGCGAAGCGTTTGTACTCGAAATTGTGCTGTTTTAATGTCAGATTTTTTCGGAAACTAGTGACTGAATTAATTTATATTTTTAAACGTGCATCCTGCATACTTATAAACGAACAATCATGAACAGATTTCTATCTGTTCGGCAAAACAAATATATCTTAGTTATTTCAGTTAAATTTCCATAGAAGCCGAGTTAGCTTAGATTAGTTTAACATGTACCATTTAGCTCAGAGTATAAATTCGACAATCCAACGTTACTCTTATTAGCAGTTGGTAATTGTTTCGTATAGATATGTACATCACATGATAAATCAAACGAATTTAATTAAAGTGTATAGTATTCGAGACAGTTCGCGGAATTACTCGTACGATGAATTTCAGCTTGCACAGTTCTCGGCTGATTAAAAGGCTTCGAACTTCGTGGAAGTTTTGTGAGTGCTAGTGTAGCAGTCAGGATGTTAATACATTCCCTTCGAACTTACTTCTGGAGAAATATTTTAGTACAGCAGGTTGCTGTTATTGTTGCAGTTGCTGTTATTGTTGTAGTTGCTGTTAGAACCGTTTATTATTCCACATATTACTTCTCATAACACAGCAGAATAATTCGAATAAGATGATTTGCAATAAGCTCCGCTGGAGTCGTAACTGCGTACGCTATACGTTCTCATATTTTTCTATCGCGTCATTCAATACCTTTTATGTATTGGAGAAAGAAAATATGCGATCGAAATAATTGAGAACGGAATGGGAGCGAAAAAATGAATTGATATTTATCACCTATAAAAGAGAACAAAACAGGCAAGATATAAACAGGCTCATGGAAAACAGAACTGTACACGTTTATCAAATAAATAAATTTAATACCGAACATTTCGATACTTCCAAATTAAAAATTGAAACGTTCGAAAGCAATGTACTGGAATATATGAGATTCAATTTAGAAATTTGTACGCCACTGTATGCAATAACTATACGCGTTCGCATGCGAATAACGGGAAATTAATTTGAAACAATTTTAATTATTATTTGTGCGCAAGATAAAATCAGAAATTGTAATTTAACGATGAAAGAATTGTTTTACCACGGTCGAATCACACGGGAATATTTTCCTTGCAACGCGGTATGGGTTTAATTTCTTGCATAACGCAGGAAACTTGACGCTTCGGATTGAAGCTGATCAAATTTTTATCTCTACGACACTGATGGAGAAAATTCAGCAGAATTAACGCCCGCTCTCGTTATCCTTGACGCTATTTTTTGCTCGGCGCCCCGACAGAGGGTTAATTGTTTCTCTCTCGGCTCGCTTAATGGGCACGTTGATTAACAGATCAACCGTAAGAACATTAGCCTCGCAGTAAGACGAGACTATAAAATGCTTCTCCTTTAATGGAAATAGCAATCGAATATATTTTTCCTTTTGTTATGCCACTTTTCCCGTCCAGATTACATTTTGATTGGTGCGTTCACTAGTTTTCTAACACTTTCAATTAAAGAATACGAACTACAGTGACTCAAACAATTGATCAAATGTTTAATTTTGTTTAAATTTTTATTTAATTGAACACATGTTAATAAGATATGTAACAAAATATTTTATTATAATACATACATAGTTTTCGTAGTTCATATAATACAGAATTAACTTAAATATGTTACACTTTTTAAACAAAATTAAATGATATTGACAAATTATGTAATGATCAAATTTTTGAGTTTGAAAAAATGAAATATTAGTACTTCGTATGCCCTCCTTTCGCTTTCAGTACGGCTTCTATGCGTCTTGGCATACTATCTACTAAATTTTTACACTGTTCAGCCTTAATATTTTCCCAAGCGGTTTTAACTTCTGACCACAATTCAATAATACTTCTCGAATTGTGATCGAAGTTGGCAACTGTTCTTTTTAGTAAACTCTATATGTGTTCTATTGGGTTCAGATCGGGAGACTGTGGGGCCAGTCTAAAACAGTAAAACCATAGCTGTTAACCATACTTTGGTGATTTTTGCCTTGTGTTTAGGTTCGTTATCGTGCTGAAAAGTGACTTCTTCTGCGTCCTTATTCCATTTTACCAAACTTCCAATTAAACTTTTCTGCAGGATGGATGTGTATGACGTTGCAGTCATTCGACCTTTAATTTTTTCAACGCCTCCGACGCCCTCAGTGGTCATACAACTCCAAACCATGATATGGCCTCCTCCAAATTTCAGTGTTGGATGAACTTGATGCGACCGTACTTGTTCTATATTTCCTCGCCATGTCGATTCGCGTCCATCGCACCCAAAACAATTAATTTTCGTCTCCTCTGATCATATTACCCGGGCCCAATCGAGATCTGTATAATTTTTACATTTTTCGGCAAACTGTAGTCGAAGCTTCTTGTGCCGCTTTGCAAGAAGAGGGTTCTTTATTTTTGCACGTCCTCTTAAATTCACTTCTCGCAGTGCATTACGCACTGTCTCAGCGCTTACGTTAATTTTTTTGCATTTGTACGGCATTATTAACGCTACCATTACGGATTGATCGTATGATTCATCGCTTTTTGATAGTGGATAGCTTTGATTTTCGTCCTGATTTATTTTATAGTATGTTTTCTTTTAAAGTTTTACGTACTGAAGACATAGTACCAACAGAGCACAGTATCTTCGTAGAAATCTCGCGATGAGAAAGCCCAGATATTAATAGTTTTTTCATTTCTGATATTTTACTTGCTTTTATTGGTCTCATTATGAAATATGACTACAAATATCTTTTTTATTCATTATTTTATTACAAACGTATTCTCGAATGTTTAAAAATAACGTTATGACTTACCAGTAATTATATTTGTGCTAAGAAATGCCAAAAATATAAGAATTTTTCACAATTGAGCTAAACACAAACAATTGATCAAGTATACACAGAATATACAAATTCGTAATACACGTCCGCTTTATACGATTACAGGGCTTAAACTGTCGTGAAGTACCGACGCAATGTTAACATTTTTCGTATATGTCTCAACAGTCTTAAGCAAGATTCTGAGAAAGGTATACTGTGACTTGTTTCCTTTTTGTTCGAACATTTGATCAATTTTTTGAGTCACTGTATGTCTCTAGTAACCTTTCTCTCTTAAAGAACTAACTTTATTTTCTTCAATTTCCTATTTCTGGAAACTTTTTAATACAATTTTCAGACGTTTTCACATTTCCTCAAAAAATTCTTTAATTAGCTTTATGATTTTCTGAAATCAAACGCGATGGAAATTGACGTGGCTCGTCTCAATTAATAAATTACGTTGTTCTACTTTTTGGCAAGAAATATCGCCCGGAAACATATGGTGACATTAACTTAACATTTTAAGAATAGCCGTAAAAAACGTATCCTCGTCAATCACAGTTGTCAATTAAATACCGAGTCAATTAATTACTATATGGTATATATTATACCGTCGTGTCAAGATTTGTTAGCGTCATTTATAAAAATAAAGTGTACATGTTACTGTTTCATTAATCGATGTCAACTCGGACTATTAAACACCAGTGGTACAATCGTGTCAATTTAAGTAGCGATATAGTTCTCAGAATACGTGCAGAGCTAAATCAGAATAATCAGAAACGCTCCAAATATTCTATTCTTATCAATTAAAAAACCCTCGCGTTATAATGAGGCTAAACTTCGGGTACTGGCACATTAATCATTTCTAAAAACTTTTTTGAAGAAAGAATAACGCGGAAAGTTCGAGAGCATTTGCTCGGGAGAATTCATTCCATTTTATCTTATTTCTAATAAGTTTTTCTGCTCTTGAGTGGGAGAATTCCATTAAACGTGAAAACTGACATTTTAATTTTCCTGATTTCTTTTCACAGATGCTTTGCATTCGCTAATCTCCTATGTCTACAATAAAATAGACTAAAAAAATTATCAGTTCTCGTTTTACTGCGCGTTAGAATACTCGAATTAATAAAATACAGAGAATTAATAAATACATTTTAATGTCAATACATATTCGTAAAACTAACCCCTATCGAATGAATTTGAAGCGCTCTCCTGTACAATTTATATATTTATATATAATGTTTCTCTTGTGCAAAAGCGATATGCGACGTACGCGCAAAATTCTCTATGGAAATTCACGGTTCCCAACGAACGGGGACCAACCATGATTTATTATTATTATCGTTATTGCACTATCGCGCGAAGTACTTCTCGGCGCGTTATCAGCTATCAATTGGTTGCGCCAAGTGGCGTCCCATACTCCGAAACTTGGCTAGTTAATACATTTTATCTGATGTCACGCGACATTGTCATCTGTCGCTATCCGTGATGCTTTCTAAACGCGCCCTCCCGTGCCCGATTGTATAGTAAGCACCGAATTTACGACCGGAAGACGACGTCAGCCTGCAGCGACAGCTGTCGTGTTCGAGAATTTCGCTTACAAGAACGATTTTCCTTTAATGTCAGACCCCAAATGTTCTTAGCATGGTTTACCGTTATTCATTCAATTTCGCGACACCCGCTAGCCCCTCTGAGAACGCGCCCACCCTTTTTATTCCACCTATTAATTCTCGTAACGCAGAAATTGTAATATACAGCGTGTCCCACCCGATTTCGACATGTTGATTTTCTCGCTATTGTTACTCGTAGCAAAAAATGTTTCAGCAGCGGCTTGAAGGGTATTGAGTGCAGCATATTTTGATGTTATTAGTTTTTTCGTGAGTGAACGCGTAAAGGTCATATAAAGGTCAACTTTGTTTTGTTTTGAATGGAATGAGGTATTTTTTAATACGTCAATCGATGCAGCTGGACATTCGTTATAGAAAAGTACTAACCTAAGACCCTAAAATACTAATTTTCTTAAATAAATAAAAGAAAAACTATGAGATCACATAGATAGATAAGTCCGAAAACGATGTCCCACGTCTGAAAAACATTTGTGGGAAATATTAGAATCTGAGTGGAACCTTATTGAAAGTGAAGTAATGAAAAAGTTAATAGCCAGAATGCCACGACTAGTAAACGCGGTCATAAAAGCACGCGGTGGATATGTAGACGAAAAGAAAATATAATTATTTTTTATCATTATCGGTGAGATATTTAATAAATTATTAATAAAATATATTCTCCAATACTGTACGAACTGAAATACATACAAGATAATCAAATTTACCAAAGATATCAGAACTTTTTTCAGGTAGTTATAAGAATTAAGAAAGTGTCCACATACTTTTGAGCGGCAGTGTAGGTTAGTACTTTTCTATAACGAATGTCCAGCTGCATCGATTGACGTATTAAAAAATACCTCATTTCATTAAAAAAAACAAAGTTGACCTTTATATGACCTTTACGCGTCCACTCACGAAAAAACTAATAACTTCAAAATATGCTGCACTCGATACCATTCAAGCCTCTGCTGAAACATTTTTTGATGAGAGTAACAATAGCGAGAAAATCAAGATGTCGAAATCGGGTAGGACTCCCTGTATTAATATACTCTTATTTGTATGTTGGTATCTAATCAATTACTAAACATTTAAGTATTGTACGAGGTGTCGCATCAATTTCATATCCACAAAATAAAACAAAAATCATATAGAATGGAATTATCTTAAGTCAGAACAGGTTGGTAATAAAAAAATGATTACTGAATAATTAGATATTTTTACTGTAGTATGTCTGATGTTGCAAAACTTAGTAGCTTTAAAATTCCAGGGAAAAATCGCAATTTTTCGTGGTGCGATGTAACAGAATAAGATATCCATGTACCATTATTTCCAACATCGTTTACAAGATCAAATATATTGGTGTGTAATCAATTACTAGACGTTTATGAATTGTATGAGGCGCCACATCAATTTCATATCCATGAAATAAACAAAAAATCATATTAGGTAAACTGTACAATGATTGCCATCCTAAGACAAAATCGTTGTAAAAATCTTTTTATCTTTTTTTGAAATGTTTAAACGAGCTTAATTTGCTATTATTATAAGCTAATAAATTTTCAGCAAAATCAAACAGTTTTACGAGTCATAAATCTTTTATTATAAAATATGTCCAGTGAATACAATCGTAAGACAAATAGTGCAGTCATTGGCACAGTAAAAAGTAAACGCTAAACAATCTATTTGTTTTATAATTAAACATATACGCACCTATTGTCCAGGGAAAAATCGCAATTATTCGTGCAGCGATGTAATCGAATAAGATATCCATGTACCATTATTTCCAACATTGTTTACAAGATCAAATATGTTGGGGTCTAATCAATTACTAAACGTTTATGAATTGTATGAGGTGTCACACCAATTTCGTATCCATGAAATAAACAAAAAATCATATTAGGTAAACTGTACAATGATTGCCATCCTAAGACAAAATCGTTGTAAAAATCTTTTTATCGTTTTTTGAAAAGTTTAAACGAGCTTAACTTGCTATTATTTTAAGCTAATAAATTTTCAGCAAAATCAAACAGTTTTACGAGTCATAAATCTTTTATTATAAAATATGTTCAGTGAATAACAATCGTAAGACAAATAGTGCAGTAATTGGCACAGTAAGATGTAAACGCTAAACAATCTATTTGTTGTATAATTAAACATACACGCACCTATTACATCTGTATGTCTGATGTTGCAAAACTTAGTAGCTTTAAAATTCCAGGGAAAAAATCGCAATTTTTCGTGCAGCGATGTAATAGAAGATATCCATGTACCATTATTTCCAACATTGTTTACAAGATGAAATATGTTGGGGTCTAATCAATTACTAAACGTTTATGAATTGTCAGAGTCGTCACATCAACTTCATATCCATAAAATGATAGAAATTTTTAATTTTCGAGTTACAATAGCTTGGACTGCAAAGGGGAATATCATCCTGTTAATAGGATCTCATCGAGACACCTTCGTTAGCTGGAACTCACCTTATTTTTCTTTCGTTTTCGCGCTCCGCTTGTTTTATTTTATGGAAAGTTTTTCTCGGGACTCCAGGGTCGTTTTTAATAGTCGCGAAAGGTGAAAGCGGCGTTCAGATGCGCAGCTATCGGAAGCGATAAATCTTCCGCCGCGGGGAAATTAGAAAAATGTATTTTATTAGGCAAGATAGGCGAACGAGGGGGAGACCAGATGGCGTGGAAAACATTTTTTCTGCGCGAACTACAGCGACGCGCTTTTCGTTGATAATTTATGGATAACATCGCGCGCAGTTGAACGTTTTGAAGAAATTCCGTTCCGGTAATGGATCCCTTACTTATTCAGCATCCGGGAACTTCGATCCCGAGAAATTCTTAATTAATGATAATGTTAATGCTCGTTCCAGGTAGCTTTTTTCTGACTTCGAAAGTCTATCGATTGCTTGTAGACTGCGGCCCTTGCGCATTTCCGACAGAGACGAAGCTGGAGCACAAAATGCTGGTTATTTGTGCGGAGCTGGCCACGTTTCGAATAAAAAGTACCCGGCTAATTGGCTCTTGCCGGAAAACACATAAATACACGTTGCACTGCGAAAAAATATATATATAAATGATTACTCCACGGTAATGAATATTAGCGATTCACGAAGCATTCTCCGAAAATATTTTTAGTTTTCATTCCAAATACTATTTGACCCAAAGAGTTTCTTTTTCGAACCAGTGGAACAGTATGTTTCCCTGAATGTATCTCTCGACATTTTCGACGGGCATGAATGAAAATAGTGCGAAATTGATTGGTCAGAATAACACGATGAATTTTTATGAAACTCTTTCAGAGTTTTAATCTTTGATAAACTCGTAACAAATTCGATAACAAAGTTTTTTTCCGGAATGGAGTTGTATTTACATGCGACGGGAACCGATACTCAGCTTTGCGAGTAAAAAAAAAATGTTTGCGCTGTAGAGTAAATAGCTATCGTATAAAAATTTGTTTTACACCGTCGGGATAAAGCCTAAACTAAAACCAATCAAATTCCATTCAATCTACGCGTATATGGTCACCCTTTGAATGGGAGAATTGTTTTAGTCCAACTTTTTACCGTTTCGAACAAACAAAACGGAGCTGTTGAAAATAATTGCGGTTTTGTTGTCGTGCAGCCATTGTACACTGTGTCGGGCGAATTAACGGAAATTACCAGTCGGCTCGACGCGTTTTTCAATTCTTTTAACCCTTAAAAACTCGTATTATTTCCAGCTTATTAAAGAAAACAATTTTTGTTTGACGAATCAACGAGACTTTCGCTCGTGACGCGATACGCAGATTTGCGCTCCGCGGACGGACAGCTGTCGATCGCTTAGATCCAGCTGGAATATTCGCAGGGTGGAGTATACGCAGGCGCCAGTGATCCTCCGTGATCATGGGGAACGGGCGAGGGGTTGCGTGGGCGGCGGACAACGTTTTCCCGGTTGATTTTCTCGCGGCTGGGCTGCCCTCGATAGAATGATAAATTTTTTGACGCGTCGATGAGATCGCCGAAAGCACTTCAGAATGGATTTTCAATTACTCGTGGACGGGACAACGGGGTGCAACGTCGTAAAATCGAGTTATCGCGCGCTCTGACAACCGGCTCGCTTGCACTCGATCGGCCGCGCGAGACGCCCCTGAATAGGGGGCCACTGTTAAGTGGATTGTAATTGAATGTCACTAGGAATTTCCTAGGCAGAGAAGTCGTTGATAGCTGGCCGCGTCTCGTGGGAAAGTAGGTCCCTTCCCACCGGCGTTTTTCCTTTTTTTCTTTTTCGTCCCCCACTCGCAGACATTGTCGTGGCCCCTGATTCTCGTAGTCGTCGTCGTTGTCACTCGGTGTAATGGAATTTATTCGCGGACGGTCCAGATTTCCTTTTGTTCCCGTTGTTTGGCGGGCTTTCAGCAGGCTGACCGCACGGTCACGGGGATTTTTAATAGTTTTTACGAACTTCCGAGTCTAGGTCACGCGGAACAATTTGCCGGCAGAACTTATTGGGGCCGGGAACCAGCATGGGAAACTATTTTAATAAATGAACTCCTTGATTCCTTTCGCAGCTGCGTCGGCCAGAGCTGCCCCGTCGTTAATACTTTCGACGAGGAACAGGATATTTATGGTCGTTCTGGGGGCACGCTTCGGTCCTCCAGTTATGCGATGATGACAGAATGAACCGCGTCGTGTTAACTCTTCCTCGGTTTCTTATGTCTCGGCCCGTTTCACTGGGGAATCATGGAAAGTGATTAGTTTTTAGGACATTTTTAAGAATTGATCAGTACAGGGTGAAATTGGTAAATTGAACGTTAAAAGCAAGGTCGAAACAAAGGGTATAGCCGGATAAGATCCTCAAAAACGCTCTTGAACCGAATTTTATCGAAAAATCATACTGTGCAAAATTTCCACCCTGTATCTCGATCGAGAGGATAGGGTAGTTATGGGGTAAAATCGAAAAATCAGTTTTTGGCCTATTTTCCTAAGTTAATGACGTTTAGAAATTCTGAGAAAAATCTGACACATGTCAAGAACCCAAATACATACTTTGCAATTGGTTCCAGATTTTTAAAGTGAAAATCCTGCTTGTAAAAAATCAAAAACCTCAAAAAAATCGAAAAAATGCAGATTTTACATGGAAGTTCTAGAGTGACAACATTTATATTTTTACAGTAGCGGTATATTGTTATAAGTATTGTTCATGAATTTTTTCAGATTTTTTGGTTTGGTGCGCCGTTGTTAAAAAAAATAAAAACCGATTTTTTCGATTTTTCTTGGTCCTCTATCGAATGGCACATCATCGATAAAATTCGGTTCAAGGGCATTGTTGACTATCTTATCCGGCTATACCCTTTGTTTGAATTGTATCCTACCGGTCATGAGGATCAACTTTGTGAGAACAATCGTTCTCTTAAAAAATGATGCAGAAGTTCCTATAATTTTTGCAACTTCTTCGTTCATAATATTCCTTGATTTTGAAGTTTGGGAAATTTTGGCCACGACATATAATTTTGTGTACACATATAGTAGAGGACAAAATTAATGGAAACCCTTTAAAAGCTTTTTTTTAAATTATTCCTCGAGTGTTCGTGCGATTTAGTAATAAAAGATACGCGTTTCGATATTCCACCGATTTTCCCGTGCACGCGCAGACAAAAAGGAATTCTGTATAATTCTTACTCAAATATGCAAAAACCTGTACATCAATTTGTTCTTCGTTTATTACACGTTTCCACGTGACTGGTTTTAATATTTTCGTAATTAAAAAAGTTGATAATTCGCGTATTGAATCACGATGGAATGAAATTTTCCAGGAGGACGCGTGCAATGAGATTTATTTTATGCTGTTTCATTTCTGTGAAAGTTGAACCTGTAAATTCGTTCGTCGAAAGACGATTTATAAAGTGTATAAAAATGTAGTTGATAGAGATTATCTAGTTCCTGCGCCTGTGAATTTTGGTATAGGCGTAAACCTTACGCTTGCCATTATCAAATATTAGTATAAGCCGAAATTATTAGCAGGCTAATAACGTGGGGACCAAGTTGTAAAGTATCTATAGTCTATTCAACGAGTCGAGTCAGTGCAGATAAACAAAACATCAGCGCGCTATGCACGTGATGCAGCGGCTCCAGCTACAATATCTAAATGGTCCCATCTAAATGGCCCCACCAAAATGGTCATCACGTGCATTTGTTTACAGCTACTGACTCGACACGCTGAACATACTATACGTGTACTGTTCCATTTAACTCTTCACAGCGGATTAAATTCCAAAATAATATTTCTCGAAACAATCTCTCTCTTAAAAAGTAAAATTTCATCGTTACAAATTTCTTAAAATATATATTTACTTATGCAAAAGTTGATCAAAAGTGATCCACATGTAAGGAGCATAACTGATTCCACACACTTTAAATCGGAATAACTTTTTTATTAATGGACTAAATGACTTCAGTTTCTCTGTATGGCTAGAAGAATTAGTTTAGTAAATGACGTCTAATAAATAAGTTGAAAAAATGCATTTGGTCGGAATTGTGAAAAACAATAGTAGAAATTGATTTTTACTACTTTTTTAGCTGGGCCAATAACGTTTAAAAAATGTTTTGTCAACTGGTGTAAATTATATACCCTCTGAAAATTTCATTGAAATTGGTTAATTGGTTTACGATTTATAAACGATCAAAAGTGGTAAAAAGGCAGAAAATCTTGAAAAATTGCAATTTTTACCACGTTTGATCGTTTATAGCTCGTAAACCAATAAACCAATTTCAATGAAATTTTCAGAGCGTATATAATTAGTACCAATTAACAAAACACATTTTTTAAACTTTTGTTATAGGGGCCAGCTAAAAAAGTTGTAAAAATCAATTTTTACTATTGTTTCTCACAATTCCGTCCAAATGCATTTTTTCAACATATTTTTTACAAATCATTTACTAAATTAATTCTTCTAACCTTACAGAGAAATTGAAGTCGTATGGCCCATTCATGAAAAAGTTGTTCTGATTTAAAAATCGGAATAACTTTTATATGAATGGACCTAACGACTTCAGTTTCTCTGTATGGCTAGAAGAATTAGTTTAGTAAATGACGTCTAATAAATAAGTTGAAAAAAAGCATTTGGTCGGAATTGTGAAAAACAATAGTAAAAATTGATTTTTACTACTTTTTTAGCTGGGCCAATAACGTTTAAAAAATGTTTTGTCAACTGGTGTAAATTATATACCCTCTGAAAATTTCATTGAAATTGGTTAATTGGTTTACGATTTATAAACGGTCAAAAGTGGTAAAAAGGCAGAAAATCTTGAAAAATTGCAATTTTTACCACGTTTGATCGTTTATAATTCGCAAACCAATTAATCAATTTCAATGAAATTTTCAGGGCGTATATAATTTATACCAGTTGACAAAACACATTTTTTAAACTTTTGTTATAGGGGCCAGCTAAAAAAGTTGTAAAAATCAATTTTTACTATTGTTTCTCACAATTCCGTCCAAATGCATTTTTTCAACATCTTTTTTACAAATCATTTACTAAATTAATTCTTCTAACCTTACAGAGAAATTGAAGTCGTATGGCCCATTTATAAAAAGGCTGTTCTGATGTAAAATGTGTGGAATCACAGTTATGCTCCATACTGTATAGCTTTAACATAATAAATTACATCATTTTTTCCAGCTTTTAATAATATTATTAAATATTATAATGAGCACTATTATAAAGTCATAATAATGAAGCACTTCATTATTACGATTTTTCCAGGATTACGATAATTCGAGGAAAAAATGTTTCCAACAAATGAAAGTCGAACAGTATTTAAGGATGTTCTGGAGGTATATAAAAAGGCAACAAAATTTTGGAAAATTTGACAAGATATAATTCTTACTAAATTAATGCAATTACCAAAGTTTGGGTTCGATTCACTGCACATGTTTAAGAATTATAGCAACTAAAAGCTTGCGCATTTTAACACGTCTTCTTCTTATGGAGAATTCATCAAATTCCACTTCAAACCCTATTTAAACCTTGAAAAAACGCAACTAGAAACTCCAGTTTTTTTATACATATACCGTAAAAATTATGTAATTAATTATGCTCAAAATTTATTAGGATTCACTAAACAGTTACTTACAGAGTAAAAAAATAATAAACTGTTACAAAACGTCAAATTTATCGTGCTGCCCTTCTCACTAGCATGGAAACGCAACTGTGTAGACCACTGAATATAGCTACAATCAGACGGTACAATTATTCGCAAAAGTCACTCACAATTTTTTATAATATGAAGACGATTTGATTAAAAAATAAATGTAATATGTATTTTATGGGCTCCTTTCTTAAGCAAAAACACAAGGTTGATTCATCTAAAAATATAGAGTTTTGTTGTTAATAACTAATAAATAATTGTACATACATACTTCCCACGTGCTACACTAACCTAAAAATATAGAGAATCAACAATTAAATGTCTGTGCTTCCCTATATTCTCTCAACACAAGATCTTCTTTACAGAACCCTGCACTTGTAGATTCTGTACTTAAAGGGTTTATTAACTGGTTTCTCACGAATTATCAAGATATTAATTCTTTAATGAATCACTTAGACTGTCACTCTGTCTGTCTGAATCTCTGGTTACTTTTATCTTCTCAAATCCTGCCCTCTCTCGGGCATCTATGTACCTCACCGACCTATACACAAAGCTTACATAAATATAACATGAAATTCACTAATTAAACGAAAGCTTTTTAAATTAATCTATTTTTTAAATGCAGAATATACTCATGAATGACTTTCATTGCCAATATATTGATGGATTTCGAATTTCTTGTACTTTTGTCTCCCATTGTACCTCCAGAACATCTTTAAACATCTACAGACTTCGATATTTCGAGAAAGAATTCTTTTCTACACAAAATAAAAATCATTCTGATTTTTTGTAAGTTAAAATGCATTTTTGATTTAATAATTTTATAGCTGACGTTAAGACAAGTTCAACGACCTACTATATTATGACCTTGTTTCCACACAAACTTTATTCTCGCTTAATACATACAATCTGGATCTTAAAGGTTCGCTCCCTCGTCTTTATATCGTCCCCTACTCTTATCAACTACCTGAGATTCGTGGAGAAGGGCTAAATCAATTGCTTGTTATTGTTTACTTTGACCGCCGTCCCAGATATACAAATTCCTAGGCTCGTCCTTGCATGCCACCGCATGCGTAATGACTTTCGCTAGACGGTAAATCGCTTTATATACTATCGTATTTCTTTTTGTCCTCCCGAACCTCGCGACTCTTTGTAGCCTGGCGGCCCCGGATCCACCTTTCGGTTTCCCCGTGCTCGCTAGAGACCTTCAGGTGAGATATTCTCCAAATCGAGGTTTTTTGCGGCCTAAGGTAGACACATTGTGTCTACCTTTACACGCTATTGGCTTGAATGCAACAAACGCTATCGCGTAGTCGCCAGAGTCACAACGAGAATTCGGGTGCAGACCTTATGCATTATACACGATTTCGTACTAATGGACTAGCAGTAGCCGTCCTCCACAAATCCCTTACAATTTTCTTTCACATTTCATGTTCCGTGTTATTTGCATACATGAGTCCCCGCTGAGAAAAAATATAAACGTATTTCTATCCGTAACAGACCTGGAGCCTATAAATAACGCTAAAATTGTATTTTCCGACTTTTCGGGAGAAATACCCCACTGTGAGTCGCGCGGGTGGGATGGTCGCACACATTAGATGTAGCGTGCGATGCTGAAGTGTTCAGAACCGCGTGGTCATGTGTTCAGCCATTTCCGAGTTCGCAGGATGCTGAATGCATTCATGTCGAAAAGTGCATTATACTGAGAACAGCAGCTCGTAGCCGCTGGTTTCCCGAAGTTGCAACTGGAGCGTAACCTCGTTTAAGTTACAAGATATAACGTTTCACTCGGAGTTATCAATTAGGACGGGCATGAATTCACGGTTTTTCCATTCATCCCGCTCGCTAAATGTGGCCATCTCGGTCTCTTACTATTATTATTATTGCGTTTTTCATTGTACGCCGGACGGTACGCGAGGCGCATCTCGTACAATAGAATATACCAACCTGATTAAACGCGTGTGTACGAGATACGACCATCGGCTTTTATAACACCTAATCGTAATTAAAGTCGCGGTATTGTGTGCGCTTTTCATTCGCTTCGCTCCGGCACCGTGTTGAAACTAAGTCGTCCCATTGTTCGTGGTTTCTGCGAGTGATTTAATATCGATTCGAAACATTTCCGAAATTCGAATTTCAGATTTAACAAATTTCAAATTGATTTATTTTAAAATCCTCTTGCGATACATCTTCACTTGTTGATTACAATATTCATGCGATTGTATCTATTGTTGGCTGCTGAATATTTCAATGGTTGCGGGCGAAGTAAACAGAAATTGAATATGATCTCCCGCTGCAAGCTTCGGTTTAATCGAAACATTAAATCTGTACTTCCTTAGATGCGAGTCTTGATACTTAATCATACAGCATAGTGTGATATACGATGCTGTAATTGTACTTTCGTATTCGTATCTGGAATGCAGCCAAGTTCGTTATGCTGTATGATACGAACTATTTTCTACATAGGTAACAAACTACCCGAGCCGAGAGCGTATGTATGTATTATATGTACTCGGAGATTGTAATCTAGATTATGATACTACGCTTGTCGGTAACGTCGGTGACCTATTCTTTAATCTAGCACGTGCATTTTTCGCAATACGAAAATGCTTGGAAGCTATATCAGGCCTATGGTCGCTTATAAACAAAATATTCCAACAGCAGTGGGATTTCGATAATGCCAAATCATTCACGGGACGTTTCAGTAGCATAAGTGAATGATAAAGCAATGTCTGAATTAATTGATTGGGGATCTTTATGCATTTGTGGTAAAATACGAGAAATTAATATTTTTCTTTCGTTTACACTAAGCAACTTTCGAATTGGAAAATAATTTTCCCCTATTTTAGATTACACGTAATCAGGTATGACAATTAGAATCCTAAATATTTATTATTATGAATGATAAAATAAGGTCCGAATCGATTGTTGAACTTTATGCATTTGTGGTCCACTAAAATGTCTAAAATGCGAGAAATTAATATTTTTCTTTCGCTTACACTAAGCAACTTTCGAATTGGAAAATAATTTTCCCCTATTTTAGATTACACGTAATCAGGTATGGCAATTAGAATTCTAAATATTTATTATTATGAATGATAAAATGAGGCCCGAATTGATTGTTGAACTTTATGCATTTGTGGTCCACTAAAATGTCTAAAATGCGAGAAATTAATATTTTTCTTTCGTTTACACTAAGCAACTTTCGAATTGGAAAATAATTTTCCCCTATTTTAGATTACACGTAATCAGGTATGGCAATTAGAATTCTAAATATTTATTATTATGAATGATAAAATAAGGCCCGAATTGATTGTTGAACTTTATGCATTTGTGGTCCACTAAAATGTCTAAAATGCGAGAAATTAATATTTTTCTTTCGTTTACACTAAGCAACTTTCGAATTGGAAAATAATTTTCCCGTATTTTAGTTTACACGTAATCAGGTATGGCAATTATAATTCTAAATATTTATTATTATGAATGATAAAATAAGGCCCGAATCGATTGTTGAACTTTATGCATTTGTGGTCCACTAAAATGTCTAAAATGCGAGAAATTAATATTTTTCTTTCGTTTACACTAAGCAACTTTCGAATTGGAAAATAATTTTCCCCTATTTTAGATTACACGTAATCAGGTATGACAATTAGAATCCTAAATATTTATTATTATGAATGATAAAATAAGGTCCGAATTGATTGTTGAACTTTATGCATTTGTGGTCCACTAAAATGTCTAAAATGCGAGAAATTAATATTTTTCTTTCGTTTACACTAAGCAACTTTCGAATTGGAAAATAATTTTCCCCTATTTTAGATTACACGTAATCAGGTATGACAATTAGAATCCTAAATATTTATTATTATGAATGATAAAATAAGGTCCGAATTGATTGTTGAACTTTATGCATTTGTGGTCCACTAAAATGTCTAAAATGCGAGAAATTAATATTTTTCTTTCGCTTACACTAAGCAACTTTCGAATTGGAAAATAATTTTCCCCTATTTTAGATTACACGTAATCAGGTATGGCAATTAGAATTCTAAATATTTATTATTATGAATGATAAAATGAGGCCCGAATTGATTGTTGAACTTTATGCATTTGTGGTCCACTAAAATGTCTAAAATGCGAGAAATTAATATTTTTCTTTCGTTTACACTAAGCAACTTTCGAATTGGAAAATAATTTTCCCCTATTTTAGATTACACGTAATCAGGTATGGCAATTAGAATTCTAAATATTTATTATTATGAATGATAAAATAAGGCCCGAATTGATTGTTGAACTTTATGCATTTGTGGTCCACTAAAATGTCTAAAATGCGAGAAATTAATATTTTTCTTTCGTTTACACTAAGCAACTTTCGAATTGGAAAATAATTTTCCCGTATTTTAGTTTACACGTAATCAGGTATGGCAATTATAATTCTAAATATTTATTATTATGAATGATAAAATAAGGCCCGAATCGATTGTTGAACTTTATGCATTTGTGGTCCACTAAAATGTCTAAAATGCGAGAAATTAATATTTTTCTTTCGTTTACACTAAGCAACTTTCGAATTGGAAAATAATTTTTCCCTATTTTAGATTACACGTAATCAGGTATGACAATTAGAATCCTAAATATTTATTATTATGAATGATAAAATAAGGTCCGAATTGATTGTTGAACTTTATGCATTTGTGGTCCACTAAAATGTCTAAAATGCGAGAAATTAATATTTTTCTTTCGCTTACACTAAGCAACTTTCGAATTGGAAAATAATTTTCCCCTATTTTAGATTACACGTAATCAGGTATGGCAATTAGAATTCTAAATATTTATTATTATGAATGATAAAATGAGGCCCGAATTGATTGTTGAACTTTATGCATTTGTGGTCCACTAAAATGTCTAAAATGCGAGAAATTAATATTTTTCTTTCGTTTACACTAAGCAACTTTCGAATTGGAAAATAATTTTCCCCTATTTTAGATTACACGTAATCAGGTATGGCAATTAGAATTCTAAATATTTATTATTATGAATGATAAAATAAGGCCCGAATTGATTGTTGAACTTTATGCATTTGTGGTCCACTGAAATGTCTAAAATACGAGAAATTAGTATTTCCACTTTGTTTACGCTAATTGTAAGGAATTTTTGAATCGGAAAATATTTTTCAACGCGAATTATAAATATTTACTGTAAACTATAAATCGCGAAATTCATTTTGCGAAAGGAATCATCTTATCGGGGATGGAAACGCGATTATTCCAGAAAACTCAGTCCGATAAAAAAAATTAAAGTGGTCGCGACAAAACTAGCTTCGCAAACTCGACACACTTGATCAACTGAACTAGATAAGGGGTAACTCAATGAGGGAGCGTGTGATTTAAACGCGACTGCAATTGCGTTTGATGTTATTGGGTGACTTGCAACGAACCTACGACCTGTAAACTTTGCGTACTGCGGAAAAAAGGCATGGTTTGATCGTAATTAACAGATTTGTGTTTGCGAAACGTTCGACTGATCGAATCGTTTGAGTTAACGCTGCCAAAATGTGTAGGTTGCAGATCTTAGCCAATTTACAAGCATAACAAGTCGAATTTGCTACGTTTTAGAATATTTTGTCACAGTGTTTCGTGGAAAATGATATAAAATGATATTTCGAGAAACGAGTGGAAATAACACGCTAGTGAATTATCCAAACGGAAATTAACTTTGGTGGTAATGAATGCCCACGAGAGCATATTTCCAAATCTGATTAAATAATGCATTCACGTTTTGAATAGCAAACACACATTCATTGCGAACTTCGTTGTGAAGTAGATCGTAATAGGATAGTATACCTCTGCAATTCTCCATCAAAAAATAAACTTATATAAATTTTATAACAATAATAAATGATATCGGCGCTACGGTTCGATCGTTTAATACTCAAAAACACAATTAACTAAGCTATTTTGCTAATTTTTCAAATCAATCGACGTTTCGGTCACTATTTCGACCATTTTCAAGATTGTATTGAATTGCGTCTGTAAGAGAAAATAAATATGTTTTATAAACAATGACATATAATACTCAAAAGTGATAACTATTAAGAGTTTAAATGTAAGGGAAAACCAAATTTGATTTCGTAATTTTTCACTCGCTTGCTTAGGTGTGATTAAGTATGTTAATGTGAGAATCGTGAGACTCGTGAAACACGTGTGTTAAGTCGTTCTGGCAAAGATCTAGGTTATGTAGATCGATATACCGCGGTAAATTCAAAAAATTTAGCAATTTTTGATTCGAAAATTTCAAGATTTGAAAAATTAGCAAAATATTGGGTTGGCAAGAAAGTAATTTCGGTTTTCACTAACTGATCGCGTTATGTTTTGTTTGATTGGCTTCTGTTAACGTTGCGTTTGTTTTCTTTCTGACATTCCATAACTGCATCTTTTAGGTTACTTTTGAAGCAAATTACACGTAATTTTGATTAAAATTGTTAGTTCTGTGTCAATTTGAACATGGAGTGCAGAAACGATCATTATAGGCATATATTGCTTTTTTATTTCCGTAGAGGTAAAAAAGCTGCCGAGGCTCACAAAGATATATGCGAAGTTTACGGTGTAGATTGCTTAACAGAACGCACGTGCCAGAATTGGTTTAAAAAATTCCGTTCTGGAAATTTCTCACTTAAAGACGACCAACGTTCTGGTCGATCATCTGGAGTTGATGATGACCAGATGAAAGCCATTATTGAATCGGATCGTCGTATAACTGTCCGAGAGATTGCAGACAGGTTAAATGTCTCGCATAAAACCATAGAATATCGTTTAAAAAGTCTCGGAATCGTTAAGAAGCTCGATATTTGGGTTCCACACGAGTTGAAAGAAATTCACTTAATGCAACGCATCAACATATGCGATATGCATCTCAAACGAAATAAAATCGACCCTTTTCTCAAGCGAATCATCACCGGTGATGAGAAATGGGTTGTTTACAATAACACAACTCGAAAATGATCATGGTCCAAGCGTGATGAACCAGCCCAAACCACACCGAAAGCTGAATTGCACCAAAAGAAGATCATGTTGTCAATTTGGTGGGATTACAAAGGTATTGTGTATTTTGAGCTGCTCCCAAGGAACCAAACCATCAATTCAGATGTTTATTGTCGACAACTAACAAAACTGGACATAGCAATCAAAGAAAAGCGGCCAGAATTGGCAAATCGCAAAGGAATCGTGTTCCACCATGATAACGCTAGGCCACACACATCTTTGGTAACACGTGAAAAGTTATTGGAGCTTGGTTGGGAAGTGATGTCACATCCACCATATAGCCCTGACATTGCACCATCAGATTATCATTTATTCCGAAGTTTACAAAACTCTTTGAATGGTAAAACATTCACTAATGATGATGATCTGAAATCGCACTTGGATCAGTTTTTCACCGAAAAGGATCAGAAGTTTTGTGAGCGCGGAATTATGAAGCTACCAGAAAGATGGCAAAAGATCATACAACAAAATGGAAAATATTTTATTGATTAAAGTTCATTGCTTTGATAAAAAAATTGGATTTTATTTCATCTAAAAATACCGAAATTACTTTCTTGCCAACCCAATAGCTTAGTTAATTGTGTTTTTGAGTATTAAACGATCGAACCGTAGCGCCGATATCATTTATTATTGTTATCAACAAAAATACGATCGATACAAATATTTTATTTATATAAATTTTGTATTTTTGTACATAACTCAGTAAAAACAGTGGACACCTTGAAACATCACAGAACAAAAAGTTCGTCAGCGAATACATACGTAAGTTATGCATTTCAATCTCAAGATTTAAATGCGCATACTTAATTCGATCATAAACCGAGGACCGAGGGAATCGAGTATACTCCGCGCGCCGAGATTCGGCCATTAAAATTACTGTCCGCTTTAACTTTTTAATGTGCGCATCTAATTTAAAATTTGAATCCCAGTAACTCAATTATTACCGCAATTAAACTGATCACCGGACATTCGCCAAAACGGTCACGATTAAATTTTGAATTTTTATCGTCGAGACGCAATCATTCTTGCGGGTAATAATCGTTGACATTCGAAATCTCTTATCGAGCGAAAATAAGCATTTAAAGGGGCAGTCTCAGACGGATCAAAGTCGATTCTTTTGTTATTATATCTTTTAAGAGTGTAGAATCTTAGAAATGCTTACATTTCATGAAAAGAAGGAAAAGATTCATGAAGACCGGCCCCTTAAGTCTGCCGCGTCCTCCATTCGGATCACGGAATGTAAAAATCGGATGCTCGGTGGACAGACGTAGACGCCAAAGATAACAATGAAAAAAGCTTTTCCCGATCTCGATGCTTTTTCGATAACACGAGTAGATCGACCTCGTTCGAACTTTTCAATTTCCGCGGCGGCGTTACACATTGGCATCGACTACTCTGCGAAAGGGTAAGAAGACCCAGAAAGCGAAAGGAAAAAATGTGCGGGATTGAATTTTGAATCTTTTCATGACGATCGATACGAATGTTCGACGAAACCGCACGGTTCCGTATCCGCGTGCATCGAATTACCTATTTACGTCGCCCCTATCATTCCTCTCGTGCAGTTTATTCTAAATTAGGTTCTTCAGCGTCGCATAAACCCGAGACATTATTCTAACAACATCGCCAAGCTTCCGTAACAATTTCGAGAATAATGTCTCGCAATTATCGACGTCGCGGATGAAGTTATCCAAATATTTCTTTTGCTTCTGGGAATATCGTGTTCAACGGCGTCGCTCTTTTCCCATTCGACACGCGGAAAACTGAAGAGAAATGAAAATAAATACTTAGAATTTTCTCTTCATTTAAACAATTTTTTAACTCGAATCTTATATTTTTATCTGTATAAAACGTTTCGGAAACGTACATTTCGTTCTACTCACACGCGCAAACATTTACAGCGACAATCCGTTATTCTTCACGAACCCGGTACAAATTAATAATTAACAGTAAGTAATTACAGCGCAGCGCCAAGAACACCGTAGTTCCAGAGGAGTTTCTTCGAAAACGAGATTCCACAGAAAAAGCATCTACTTAATTTCCAACGAAAAATCAGTTCTTTTCTAATTAAACGAGGTTTCCGAGTTACCGCATCTAAAATGAAAATATTCGTCTCTCCGTTCCATTAGTGTGTGATCTACTCTCCTCCCTCGTTTCTCATAACATTAAACAATTCTCTGTTTACTTATTACTTCGTTCAAGTGAAACACACTGATTTCATAAAAGCCGTTTTTATCACAGAGATTACATTCTCTTCGGATAACGTATCGAATTTCTTTTCGGTAATGGAGCGATCGAGATCATTTTACCAATCCCATAATTTTCAATCCGGAGATGGCCTGTAGATAAGTCTTACATCACCAGCAAAATTTTTAATTAGCTTAATTAGCTGCCGAGGCTATTCTGGTTTAAATACCAATATTTAAGAATTTTCTCAGAACTATTAAACACACTACTTGACGAAACGACGACAAAATTCGAAGTGCGAGTCTGCAGGTTTTTCCGGGGTCGTGTTCGATGCCCAAGTCACGAAATTTCCTTCACGTCTTCTCTGCGGCTATCTTCGGACCGCCTTAATTAAAGCAGACATTAGTCGACTCCGCCGAAATTATTTCGGGCAGCGAGCCCGCTCGCACCGACGCGACGCACCATTTTAATTTGCAACGATTAAAACTCTCGTATCGCCAGAGCCCCGCAATAATTGTAACAGTTATACGAATTGTCACGTACACGTCTAGTCGGAGGTGTAAAATTCATTCGTCCAGCGAAATAATTCCGCGTGGATTGTCGAGCGACATTCTTTTCTCGCGATACAATCGGAGAATAAAGGGTTAAGCGTCGTCCGTCTTAAATATAAATTACTGCCCGACGTTTCCATTTCTGAACATTATAGTATCTCGCTCTTAATGTAGTGACGTATGGCCGTAGATAAACTAACGCACATTTGCGCGTAAATAACCGTCGAAAGAAAGTTTATAAAATCTCCATGTAAAATTTTCCATCTGAATCGCAACAACTGGGGCGAAATAAAAGTTGAATGTCTTTCTTAATATATCTAATAGATTAAGTATGTACTGGAGGTACAATGGGAGACAAAAATACAAGAAATTCGAAATCCATCAATACATGGCAATGAAAGCCATTCATGAGTATATTTTGCATTAAACTTTTGCGAATACTGTACCCTCTGTAGCTATATTCAGTGGTCTACACTTGTCGCGTTTCCATGTTAGTGAGAGACAACAAGATAAATTTGACGTTTTGTAACAGTTTATAATTTTTTTGCTCTGTAACTGTTTAGTGAATCCTAATAAATTTTGAACATAATTAATTACCTAATTTTTACTACATATAAAAAAAATGGAGTTTCTAGTTGCGTTTTTTCAAGGTTTAAATAGGGTTTGCAGTGGAAGTTTATGAATTCTCCATAAGAAGACGTGTTGAAATGTGCAAACTTTAAGATGCTATAATTCTTAAACTTCGGTAATTGCATCAATTTAGTAAGAATTATATCTTGTCAAATTTTCAAAAATTTTGTTGCGTTTTTATATACCTCCAGAACATCCTTAAAAATAATATAATGGTACATTTGAATTCTTCTAATGTTTCTGCTGCTTCAAATTGCACCTACCCATTTTTATTATAAACGCATATAAGGTGAAGTGCCCTAAGTCTGGACAGTCCAAAAGTGATACCTAAATCTGGACAATTGAATTTTCATAGTAAAATCAGTAATTAAGAGATTAAATAATTATATTATATATTCTGAGGCCTTGGCTACAAGTAGGTGTGAATATTATTTCATTAAGACATCAATTGAAATTTAAAAAAAATGAATTCAAAGTTCATCTGAAAACAGTATACAAAATAGTCTATTTACATACGAATCATGTGCATTTATATTTCGAACTTTTGTTAGAAAAAAAGATATAATTTAAGCCCTCAGACAAAAAATAATTATCACGCAGAATAATATTGATATTTTAAAATAAATTGGCAATCAAACTTAACGTAAATAATAATTATTAATCCAAATATTAGATGTCCAAGA
Organism: Lasioglossum pauxillum; assembly: GCA_933228785.1. NCBI lineage: Eukaryota > Metazoa > Arthropoda > Insecta > Hymenoptera > Halictidae > Lasioglossum > Lasioglossum pauxillum. Next base: position 39,120,366 of record OW121706.1, read on the forward strand.
TTAGGACCGTTTTCAAATATAAGTACTCCATACTGGGACGCGATGACAGTAGCTGCCCCACTCTAAGCTTATACGCAATGTGCTTACGCCTGAAGCCGGACACGTGTTTGTGAATAAAATCAACGCATTGTTTGCAAATTATTTAACTACATGTACGTATAATTAGTCTTCTATTAGCTTGAATAACGTACGTAGAAAATGTATTCCGGTTGTGACGTCAATAATACTTTATGTTTACATCTTAAATCTATCAGTATTACTACCTAACCTTAAAAGTTGTATTATGACAAGTTTTATTAAAACAGTAAATGAAAATAAATATATATTTGGTTAAATAATACAATACTATAATCTATGATAAGAATACTACATATTACGCAAAGCATCTTCTATTCGTCATGCGCAACAGCGCCACCAACCAACGTTTTAGGTTATGTTCGCTCGATCAACTCGTAAATTGAATTTGTCCCGATATAGGCTTTACTTCTGTCCAGGTACTAGCTTTGATTGGATTTAATATGTCCAACTATAGGTTTGAATTATTCTTGTTAATACAATTAAGATATTAACCTAAACAATGATTTTTTTATTTTAAATTACTTTACAAACTCTGAACTGTATGTTAAAACTCTTAAGAAATTGTTTTTGTTTATTTAAAGTGATAAAATTTAAAATAGAAAAACATGCTGTCCAGGCATAGGGCACTTCACCTTAATCCGTAGTCTAATGATTAGACATCTGTCGAATCCTCGGAGCAGCCGCTCTACGAAACAGCAAGATTTAGTATGGCAGTTTTCGTAAAATGGTGTTCCGCGTTATGCAAGATATCGTAGCTGCGACGTGAAGTATTAGACCAGCAATTAAACTTTCATTTTCACGAGCGTGAACATTACAACGACGTGGCACTACCGGACAGTAACCCCGCACCTTCGCCAACGCTGTCACAGATCAACGTGCGCATCAACCATATTGCCGCAGACACTCTCACGGCACAGCGGCGTGGATTAAAACGATTTTGAAACACGTCCATTGCGGCCCGGCTAATGAATTCCCGCGATACGAGAGACAGAGATATCTGAAACACCATTGTTATACCGTTTTCCCCGAAATCAGCGTGACGCCCACGTAATTTTGGAACTTGTCCCTTGATTAGCGGTAACCAATCAACGTTTTTCGGATATCTGTTCACCATGCTGCCACATTCGTTGTATTCTGAAATGTAATTGCAAAATATTTTCAAACACTGCATAAATCTTGCAAGCAATTGACGTCGAGTCAACATTCACACTATTTTACATTTCTCAACGCCGGCTGCAATCTTTGGATGTTTTCATCTGTACCGCGGAATTCTCGAAGGAATAGCCAACGCCATTTCCTCGCGAATGACAATTGCTCTTCATAATGCAGCACCGAAGACTCGGTATAAAAAGGCTGCCAGTGGTGTATGTTTAAAATAAAAATATACAAATCACGTGAAAACATCAAAATCAATTTTTATTTTGTAGAACGATATACTAATGAATTAACTGTTATCGTGGTGCATAATTAAATTAAATTCGTTTAAGGTCGAAAGAGATTGAAAGAGAAATCATTAATTCAGGCATTATAATTTTCTTAAGGTTGATGGTCAACATGTTAAAAAGTAGCATATTAACGACACTTATTTATTAACTGTTACCGGCTATATTATTGAATTAAATTCGTTTAGGATCTAAAGAGGATAAAGAGAAATCATTAAATCAGATATTATAATTTTCTGTAAAATCGTTAAGGTTAGTCAACATGTCAAAAAGCGACATATTGAGGACTCTTATTTTTTCGAGCCACCGATAATTCTTCGGGTTGCATCGAGGTAGTTCTAGCTCGTATCGAGGTGTTCCAAAATGTGTCCGGATTCCGTGCTCGGATCGCCTAATGCGTTCCTCATTTTCATTACCATCCTTCGATAGCGGCCGCAGGCCGCATTAGCATTCGCGGCCGCATTTGCCGCATTTTACCGTGTAAAATGAAAATAGCGTTCCCGGGCCGGGTAGCGGACAGAGTGGCCTGGATGAAAATGCTGTTACCGTAGGTACGGCCGCGATAACGGTAGAAAATTGATCCCGGTGTTTAAGATCCCGCACGTTCAGCCGTGATTCCGCGTCGCTAATTCGCGTTTTGTTCCTCTGCCAGCGTGTTCTCTCCCCCGACACCCTTGGAATCCACCGTTTAACAAAAGAACGCGTTGGAAAGCTGCGAAATCTCGCCCACGCAATCCCCGGGCTCTGCCGATGTAAAACCGGGTGCGATCTCTCTCGCCACCGAGTTCCGTTCGAGCGATTCTAAACCGCGAATAAATTAACGCGCTGATATTTATTCCTTGAAACTGGGTTGCCCGGCTGAATTATTCGCCAACTTGTCCGGGAACGCTGCACCGCTTCGACGAACGCGTTCTGCGACTCTTTTTCTCATTCTGCCTCGAAAACGCGATACGGTTGACTACCACTATTCTACCTGTGCCTATACCACCTTCTACGCAGTCGGTTTTATTCCGTATTCCACCGGGTTTTGAACAATCCATTACAATTAACACTCGAAGCGAATAGTAATGCACCCGCCAGGTGCAATTGCAGTCCAATTTTTTTCAATATTTCACGAGACATTTGACAATTCTTTAGGCAAAAATTTGATGTTTAGAATTGTACAGCAATAGAGTTTAATTCGCTCTTTCATAATCTTAACAAGCTGAGAGTGGCGTATCGATACTTGAATTATCTCCATTTTATACGTAGGATAATAAAAGGTTTAACAAAAAAATAGGGTTACATTAAAGAATAAAGTGCAATTGCACCTGACTGGTGCATCGGTGCATCCATATGAAAAATAACATATGATATATGATTTTTTCCTGTATCATTTTTTTCTATTGTTGTTTAAAAAAGAGCAGTAACTTGTCCCAGTCAGTGTTGGGCAATAATTTTATTTAAATAAAAATTTTGAATAAAGTGGGTTTAAAACCCGCTTGGAAAAACTCCACTTTAATTGAAATTTTTACTGAAATAAAATTTTTGCTCAACTCTGGTCCCAGTTTCCAGAGAAATAATTTGTGCATTTACCAATGACCTTGACTACATGTTCATGGTCATCGAAATCGGAGAGTAGTACCCTTCTGCAAGTAATTACCGGAATCGACCTGTCTAGTGACAGGTTACTCGGTATTAATATACGTAATCTAATTAAATTTCAATCTACTCGGGCCACATCGAAACTTCGATGGCTGACATAGGAAGAAAATAATGAGACGGTATAATTTGATAGATTGCCCGTACTTTAGCGAACTTCAGCATCAGCGTGAATTATCTTCCGATGAGAATTTAATTGCTTCGAGAATGGTCTGGCCACTAGCCCTTGCTAATCAATCAAAAAATAGTTTCAGCCTCAAGAATATTGATTACTTTGCTAACCTATCGGCGGATAACGTTACTCTCGCGTTCGCCAATACACGAAGGACCGTTTAAAATGATTATTTCTCATAAAAAGGTATGACTTCGCGGAACCATTCTCCACGTGTGCGACAGATTTTGAGTTACGGTGATGATTAATGTTCGCCTTAATTCGAGACGAATAAGATGAAGAAATATGTTCCTGACGATGGTTTACCTAAGGTGAAGTGCCCTATGCCTGGACAGCATGTTTTTCTATTTTAAATTTTATCACTTTAAATAAACAAAAACAACTTCTTAAGAGTTTTAACATACAGTTCAGAGTTTGTAAAGTCATTTAAAATAAAAAGATCATCGTTTAGGTTAATATCTTAATTGTATTAACAAGAATAATTCAAACCTATAGTTGGACATATTAAATCCAATCTAAGCTAGTACCTGGACAGAAGTAAAGCCTATATCGGGACAAATTCAATTTACGAGTTGATCGAGCGAACATAACCTAAAACGTTGGTTGGTGGCGCTGTTGCGCATGACGAATAGAAGATGCTTTGCGTAATATGTAGTATTCTTATCATAGATTATAGTATTGTATTATTTAACCAAATATATATTTATTTTCATTTACTGTTTTAGTAAAACTTGTCATAATACAACTTTTAAGGTTAGGTAGTAATACTGATAGATTTAAGATGTAAACATAAAGTATTATTAACGTCACAACCGGAATACATTTTCTACATACGTTATTCAAGCTAATAGAAGACTAATTATACGTACATGTAGTTAAATAATTTGCAAACAATGCGTTGATTTTATTCACAAACACGTGTCCGGCTTCAGGCGTAAGCACATTGCGTATAAGCTTAGAGTGGGACAGCTACTGTCATCGCGTCCCAGTATGGAGTACTTATATTTGAAAACGGTCCTAATCTTGGACGTCTAATATTTGGATTAATAATTATTATTTACGTCAAGTTTGATTGCCAATTTGTTTTAAAATATCAATATTATTATGCGTGATAATTATTTTTTGTCTGAGGGCTTAAATTATATCTTTTTTTCTAACAAAAGTTCGAACTATAAATGCACATGATTCGCATGTAAATAGACTAGTTTGTATACTGTTTTCAGATGAACTTTGAATTCATTTTTAAATTTCAATTGATGTCTCAATGAAATAATATTCACACCTACTTGTAGCTAAGGCCTCAGAATATATAATATAATTATTTAATCTCTTACTTACTGATTTTACTATGAAAATTCAATTGTCCAGATTTAGGTATCACTTTTGGACTGTCCAGACTTAGGGCTCTTCACCTTAGCTGTCGAGCATTTGTTATACAGCGCGTACGGTAAATTAATTAACCGAACAATGGGCTTTCTCTACAATGATACAATTTTAATGAATGTTGACGTATGAACATGATTTTCTATTTTTAACCGACTTCGAAAAAGAAGAAGGTTACACAATTTAATTTGTATGTGCCTTTTTTTCGCTTTTTTTCTATGTATGTTCACCGATTACGCCGAGATGGATGGACCAATCAGTGTAGGGTATATCTCCCGATTGGTCCCTTGATACAAATTATGAAATAAAAAAATTTTATTAACAAAAAAAATTAATCCGACTTCGAAAAAACGCACTGAAAAGTATAAAATAATTTCCATTTAATTTATGTGAATACACACGAACTTAAATACAATACAATCTTTTCGAAGACGGCGCAAAATTGAAAATTTTCGGCACTGGAAATTACGAAAATCCTTCGATTCTTCTACATGGTTTCAGATATTAATGTATCTTCTGTTTCCACCTACTGATTTCCAAGTCCACCATATTCCAATGAAATCAGAATCAGCAACATCTGTCATTTGGAAAATTTTCAATTTTGCACTGCCTGAAGAAAATTGAAGATTTTCCAAATGCAGATGTTGCTGATTACGATTTCATTGGAATATGGTGGACTTGGAAATTAGTAGATGGGAAGAGAAGATACATTAATATGTGAAAGCATGTAGAAGAATTTAAGGATTTTCGTAATTCCCAGTGTCGAAAAGATTGTATTGCATGTAAGTTCGTATGTATTCGCATAAATTAAATGGAAATTATTTTATACTTGTTAGTGCGTTTTTTCGAAGTCGATTTCATTTTTTATTTTCGGATTAAAAGAGGTGTCGCAATAAAGAGGTAGCTCGGCTCTCGGGTAGTTTGCGTGAAGCAACAAAAAGCGATTAAAAATCGAATGCTCTTCCAAACGTGCTACGAATTTAGTCAATTAATAATTCCTGTTCATACACTTTTATATTGCATATGAAAGCCGTACCTTTATCGCTGTTCCAATCAATGCAATTTAAATATTGAACTTCCTTTTCGTAGCAAAGCAGGGAAAATAGTAAGCGCCTACTAAAAAGATTTAAAAATGAGAGTTTATTTCAATCATCATAATGAAAACAGTTATCTTTGTTTAATTTATCGGTGCAACCGATTCACAATTTTTTCTATTTTTACTTAAAAAAGAGCAGTAACCAAAATCACCCTGTACCAATCTATGGACTAGTACCAAATTATCGTCTCTCTGGTGTCTCCAACTTCTACCACGCGCTCCACCTTAAAATCGTCGATCGATCTATCGAATTAATCGTGTCGCCGTGTGTCACGATCGATACGAACGCAATCCGTCTGCGACACTTCCGCCTGGTGATACGCACGAGGAGAATCGCTCGAATCCCCCATCACGGCTGTCACTGAAAAATTCGTGACGTCTGATTGTTTTCATAACACCCTGCCCTAACAGGAAGGTGAGCACCCCGGCGAGCAAGGGGTCCGTTGAATCCGCTCTCGTTGCTGCGGGAAGAGGATGTCCATTGCTGAAGAGGTTATGAAAGGGTGACGAAGCTGGTGGAGGAGGAAGAAGTCGACGAAAAAAGTCGTCGGTAGAAGAACGTCTTCTTCGGCGATTCTCGGCCTGGTCTCATTAAAACAGCTCCGAGAATCGCCTGAATGTCTCGGGCCGTAACGATTCCCGAGGGGAGGCGTTCATTGTTGATTATTCAGACGAATTTATCGCAACCCGTTGTTGCTGACTGCTCGCGGCCGTTAAACTTGTTGATCCGCGCGAGTGTGCACCGGGGGCGTTCAACTCGCTCAAGCTCGCACGAAACGCAAGGAAGGCATCTTCGCTCTTCTATCGAACAAAAGTAAAAAGGACTATTTTCAAAAAACTCGCACTATTTTACCACGGAATTGATGGGACGAGAATCCGCGGGTTCCGTTCGAATCGAAAGTCGTACACAGTGAACGTCGTGTGATCGAACTAAATTATCAGGTCGAGGAACATATCTATCCAGTTTAGTGCAACGGAACAATTTTTCTCTCGGTCGAGTATCTTTTCGAAGGTATATAGGAATTGAAGGGTTGCTTCGAGATGAACGAAGATCGTTCGAGAAGGTGACAGAAGATTTTCCAAGTTCGCGTTGCTCGGGAGAGTGCATACCGGGTGTCCGGGTAACGCGTGTTCCGGAGAATTTAACAGAGTTAAAGGGCGAAGAAATTCCTGGAGGAGCGAGTCGAAAGTTACCGTGGGAGTGGTGAACTTGTTGGCGAGCACGCGACGACGGTTGCACGTGTGCGAGCGGGGAAGTAATATACCGAAGAAGTTGCCGAGATTCGCAGTCAAATTTCGCGAAAGCGAAACCAGACGTGGGAAACGTGACCGAAATCTCAGGGCCGCGTTGAATGGAGCGGAGCTCCTGTTTGCGCGCATGAGTGTCCGCGTTTAACGGGAGGAGTTCGTTGGGGAAAACGAGCTGCGAAAAAGATCCCTCGAACAGTATGCAGCGTGAAAGACGAAGATCTTGAGACGTGCTCGGGGGAACGATCTATCGAACAGAGATCAATCGCAGAGATCATCCCTCTGGAGGTCGATCGAAGCGGCCAGATGAGATTAAGGAGAGCTCATGAGGACTCGGATGACTTGTCGTCGATATTCGAATACGAGGACGTAATAAAGTTATAATACTGTCGAGGGTGCTAGATACAAATTATTGCAGTTGTCTCCGAGAGATATTGTAGTTGACCTCCTTCGTTCCCGTTTCTGCAAACACAAGAAAGAAAGAAAGAAATATATATATATATATATAAATATAAATATATATTCATATACCTAGATATATGTATACATATAAATGATATATTGATGTTAATCGGAGTTATTGATTGAGATATTTCTGAGCCGTCGATAGTCGGTGGAAACTGTTTGTTGAAAGTTGTGAGTGTGGTAGAGATTCAATTCCCGAGGGAGAAGCCTTTGGGGACTCCGGACTCGCGGAAACATGGCGATGGTAATATCGCCTCGTAGTAAAATCGTGACTCTGTCCTTGCTGATCGGAATCATTACGTTAGTGGCGTTGATTATCACCGGTGTGATCGGGGTATGGCACAAGAGTGAGAAGCCGACCAAGACCGGGACTAAAGTGGCCAAGCTGCAACAGACCACCGGATACACGGTCACGAAACACGTGAGTACACGATTATTTTACCGAGGTGACGCCGTTGATCGGCGCTTTTTCACGGTAGGTCTCGATTTAAGTGCGACATAATCTTTCGTTCATTCGTTATCATAAGTTTCTGTCATCGCGAAGGCGCTCGCGTTCTAACTGCATCGCGGATGTTTGCGCCAGCAAACGAACTAAAAAGTGCTCCAAGTCATATATTTCTTGTTTCGAAACATTTAACACTTTGCACTCCGTTGTCCCCTCTGAGGCACCACTAAAAATTGCTGTACCATTATTCAAAATATTGTTTACATTATCAAATATATCGGTGTCTAATAAATTACTAAACATTTAAGAATTGTACGAAGTGTTATACCAATTTCATATCCATCAAATTTCAAAAATCATAAGGAATGGAAATATTCTAGATCGAAAGAAATGTTTAATTTTCCAGTTAAAATAGCTCCGAGTGCAAAGGGTTAAAGGAAAAGGATATCAACACTAAATGAATTCCATTTCATTTTTGACAGCATCGTTCGAATTACATAGACCACTTTCACAATTGAATGGGTGGATGGATAAAGGTGTCCAGTTTGTTTTCTGTAAAAGAGTTTTGGAACAAAACATGTTGTCCTTTTTTGGCGAATGAAGATAATTATTATCTTTTTTCGTATTAGAGACAAACCATAACAATTTGTAATTTGTAATTGATTTGTGTTATTATCTTTGAATAATATGTTTGTTCCCCTCGGGGTACAAATCCATCTACAAATCTCCTTATACTGCTCCTTATCTTACTTCCTTACATTTCCTTAAAAACTATCGCTTACTTACATCTACTTACATCTACTAACATCTACATCTTATCGCTATATTTACATTATTTATTTACATTTATTTACAATTATATACATGTTCCAGAGATCGAGAGAGAGATCTTCACTCATTGATTTGTGTTATTATCTTCATTCATCAAAAAAGGACAACATACCTCGCAAAAACTCTTACAGAAAACAAACAATTTGTTACTTGACACCTTTATCCATCCACCCCTTCAATTATGGACACGTATATTTTATAATAAATTGCTCATTTTGTTACACTAAACTTTATTAAACCTATACACTCCGCAGAATAGTTACAACGTCAGAAACGCTATTCTTACGATGAGACAGCGGATCTTCATCAACAAACCGGAGTAGGTTGAAAATAATATAATAGTAATTTAAAATTCTTCTGTTTTTACTGTTTGAAATGACACCTACTCATTTTTGGTGTAAATGCCTAAAATTCGCTCTCTACTTATGATACACATTTATGCAGGCAGAAAAATATTTTCTATTTCACGATGAATAAGGTGAAGTGCCCTATGCCTGGACAGCATGTTTTTCTATTTTAAATTTTATCACTTTAAATCAACAAAAACAATTTCTTAAGAGTTTTAACATACAGTTCAGAGTTTGTAAAGTAATTTAAAATAAAAAAATCATTGTTTAGGTTAATATCTTAATTGTATTAACAAGAATAATTCAAACCTATAGTTGGACATATTAAATCCAATCTAAGCTAGTACCTGGACAGAAGTAAAGCCTATATCGGGACAAATTCAATTTACGAGTTGATCGCGCGAACATAACCTAAAACGTTGGTTGGTGGCGCTGTTGCGCATGACGAATAGAAGATGCTTTGCGTAATATGTAGTATTCTTATCATAGATTATAGTATTGTATTATTTAACCAAATATATATTTATTTTCATTTACTGTTTTAGTAAAACTTGTCATAATACAACTTTTAAGGTTAGGTAGTAACACTGATAGATTTAAGATGTAAACATAAAGTATTATTAACGTCACAACCGGAATACATTTTCTACATACGTTATTCAAGCTAATAGAAGACTAATTATACGTACATGTAATTAAATAATTTGCAAACAATGCGTTGATTTTATTCACAAACACGTGTCCGGCTTCAGGCGTAAGCACATTGCGTATAAGCTTAGAGTGGGACAGCTACTGTCATCGCGTCCCAGTATGGAGTACTTATATTTGAAAACGGTCCTACTCTTGGACATCTTATATTTGGATTAATAATTATTATTTACGTTAAGTTTGATTGCCAATTTATTTTAAAATATCAATATTATTATGCGTGATAATTATTTTTTGTCTGAGGGCTTAAATTATATCTTTTTTTCTAACAAAAGTTCGAACTATAAATGCACATGATTCGCATGTAAATAGACTATTTTGTATACTGTTTTCAGATGAACTTTGAATTCATTTTTAAATTTCAATTGATGTCTTAATGAAATAATATTCACACCTACTTGTAGCTAAGGCCTCAGAATATATAATATAATTATTTAATCTCTTAATTACTGATTTTACTATGAAAATTCAATTGTCCAGATTTAGGTATCACTTTTGGACTGTCCAGACTTAGGGCACTTCACCTTAGTTTCTAATCAATATATTGTGTTTCGTGGAAGATCTAAAGATGGAGGTGAATTTTTCTGGCAGCCACAGTCCGTAACTCGTTTCGCACTTTGAACAGCACACGGACATGAATAATTTCCAGATAATCGGGAATAATTAAATATTCCATGTGCGACGGGTTCACAAAAAAATTCGCCGCAGTATCCAGAAATTTCCGGCAACAGATGCGACGGGTTAGTAATTTCCACGCTCTCGATCCGTTTGTTCATTTTACGAGCTTCAATTCTCATCATAATCGAGTCATCCGTTTCTGCACGTACTCCGGTTCTTCTCTGTCTAGAAAATTCCGGAAATGTATATCGCAGAGGTACTACTGCAAGCCAAATACCTCGTATGGCTCGATTCTTCACCTGGAACATATAGTTTTCGTCGATTCCCAAACGTATCAGCAGGTTGTGAAGTTACTATCACGCATTGATTTATGCTGTGTCCGCGAACTTGATTTTCAATGAATTTTCATGTTGTCGTCAGTAGCATTCCATTTTTAATATTTCGTTCATAAATATTAGAATTATTATTGCTGTCGTTACTGATTGACGCTGGCGAAATTATAAGAAAGTATTTCAGAAAAGTGCATTTTTAATTTTAGACAAGTGCTTAATTAATAACTTAAGAATAAGTAAATACAAGAGACTGTAATTCGCACGTTGTTCTAGTAACTTTTGCAGCTTTTTTGAAATTAAAACTGGAAATAATACGGAGAGACATTCTTGATATTAATATTCCGAAAGGTTTTAATTACTTTGAGTGCAGACGTAATAACAAGTGCATGTTACATTTGATCGTGTGTGAAAGTGTGAAAATAAACGTTGTATTGTCTGTCGCATATAGCACAGATGTGTTTGCGTTCGGAGCATAAACATTTTTCACATTTTGAGCGGATATTTGAACGGAGATTAAATTTTATTATGTGGACATTGCTCGACATTTTTCAGCCAATTTTCTAACAATACAATGGAAGCGTGTCTGGGAATCTTAATTCTAAAAGGTTTTGGATGTGTTATTTAATCTGAAGCCTTGGTTGCGAATTAGTTGTATTATCTAATTAAAAGCTCCGGAGTCAGAAAGTTTTGCAATCTGAAAATAAATATTGAGTTCCGACTGTGAGAACGTGAAAAAAGCCGAGGTAGAACTGAAATTTCATTTACGGTGCATGAGGATTTGAAAAAAATATACGGCGTCCATAGCTCAGTAAAATTCATCTCGCAGCATTTCTACGAATTTTATCGACGTAATTTTTACGTGTCTGAATTTAATTAAAAAGATCTCAACAGATATAAGAATATTAAGTCGAAGCAAGCAGGAAATAACAGAAAATTCTGGTGTCCTCGGAACCAGGTTCCCAAAACTGGCCACTCTTTGTGCAAAATAGAAATGGGAAAATTGAAAATAGGAAAATCCTTCAAATCGAATAGTTCGCTTTGTGGTTTTGTTTTTTTTCCAGAACATCGACGTTGAAATTGCTTGAAAGCAATCTGCGATTTTTATTAAAACCTTCGTTCCTGTGATTCTTCGCCGTGCACAAAGAAACGTTTGTTACGTGTTTAAAAGGGAAGTTAATTTTCGCATTATTTATTCCAACTGTTTGGTATTTGATTGAACTCGAAGCTATGAACTTTCTTGTAAATAATCGTTTCTTTGAGGAAAAATACATTCGAAAAACTGTTTATACCTTCCTCCGTGCCGGACGTACAAATATCCTTTGAAAACGTTTTTAATTCGCTGATTAAAGCAAATATTGGCAGACACGTAAGAGCGATTCTGAATTTTCTTCGATGAAATCTAATAACTGGGTAAATATCTGTGAAATATGCAGATCTATACTGCTGGCAGGTTGAGTTGCCAGCCAGTTAACGATTTTTCGATTTCTGGATTGAGGAAAGCGGAAAAAGTGTAGCGCGGTTTAGAAAAAACAATAAGCTGGTGTATTAAATGTATAAAACTCTGAGAAAATTATATTTTTTGGTGATAATTAGAACTAGATTATTTATTGCTCTGAGAGACACGTTTTTAAAAATATTTTTCAGAACATGTGACACTTTTTTAATGTATACAGTAGACTCGCATATAACGCTTGATTGATGGATTTCCCTTCATCAATTTTTACGCGTCAACAGATTTCAGTGAAAAACTTTGTACATGTATATAACTTACTTAGATTTACAAAATACATGTTGACATTTTCACTACAAGTCCAGATAAAAAATTTAAAAATCGTTACCTTTACTTTTTACGTCTCAAAAGTATTCAAGCTGTTGGATCCAATTGTGGAAAAGTTATTCGTTTTTAAAAGGTGTTCGATTTTCCGCTAGACCCTTATTTTTTGAGATAAATTGAAAAATATCCTAAAAAATTGGCGCAAAAGTGGTGTCTCTCCGCCTTTAGTGATTATTTAAACATGTTTAAACAATCATAATGTATTAATATTTGATATCGCTGTATTCGGGAAAGTCTACAGAATCTTTTGCTATAAAGAACAATTCAATATCTTTTATGATAACACGACAATATTTGTTTAAGGTTGAAAAATATGTTTTTTTTTCAAAGCCATGTTCCTCAAAAACTGTGCGTATAGGAAAAAAATTAAAAACAGATTCGGAATCAGCGCAAAAAACTATAAGAAGGACCCATCAGTAATTAGGGAACATAAAAAAAGTTGAAATTTGTTGGACAGTGATAATTGGCATTCCCGACAGAAGTCCCATCCGAAAAAGAAGATAAAATAGCCCGGTTGCTCCTGACGGGCATCGTGTATGATAGAAACGGTAACTGTGGCGCGTGCCATTCGTACTCCGCGCCCTCTAATTAAAAAGTATTCCACTTAGCGTTCTCGGGGGCTAAATACCGCGGTCGGCAACGGCAGGCGTGAAATACGCATTAATATTCAAACTGGTATTCTTCGCGTGGCGAGGCACGAGCGCCGTGTACGGGTAAGTAAAGAACGAGCGAGCTCACGGTCGACCAGCGCTCATAAATTGTTCATTAATCACGAAAACGCCCCGAGACCGTCACAGAAGCCGCGAGCAGAATCTTCGATAGCGTCGTCGGCTGGTGGTTTCATGTAATTCGAAAAATTAATTGAGAACCGATCGATCGGGTAAACTTCGGGCCGAGTTTTACATCGGCGGGAACGCCGTGAGCCGCATACAGATGGGCTACCGATTCGAATGCATAAAACACCATCCGCTTCTTGTATTATTTATTGCTCCGCCAGCGTTGCGATTCCGGCGAAAAAAAAACCCTGCAAGAATTTCATACGGTTTTTCTCGTTGTTTCTTCGGGCGACGAATTAGGAACCGAGAACTATCATCGTTAGAAGTTCGATCGCGCATCTTCGTTGTGCTTGCGCGTGATACGCTCCGCTCATCGTTCCATGCATATTAATAATATTCGACGTGAACTGCACAGGGATACGGGAAGTTCGTAATCGCGTCACGCCGCGCCGTGCCGTGTCTCGCGCCATATAATACTCCGTTGCGAAACAGCATTATTTTTCGATCAGCGAACAAGCGGCCGCGCGATCCGATCCCTTTGCTGCGGATCCACGGAACTTGCGCGAGATTTTTATTGGAAATTCATCGGGACGGCGTTTTGAAGTTGTACGCAGGCTGGCTGGCAGAAACAGAGTCGTCAGATCAGGGGAAACGGTTACCCCTTCTCCGCCAGTACAGGATTAGTCACGTGACTAACGTGGAAGGGGAAGGCAGAGTGGGGAGACAAGAATATATAAGTGGTCTGTGCGGAAAGTATCCCACCTTGCGCTGTAGCGGGTGGAAGCAGTGATGCCAGATGCGGGGAGTCACGGTGAAATGATGTACCCCCTCTCTGATGACGGGGAATGAGTGGAGCAAATGGGAGACACGTTGCACGTGCGCGATGGGGACCGTGGAGTGTGCGCCTGCGCACGGTGCTGGAATGGAATAGTGGAAGGGGTAAGGAGGAGAGTACGGGAGCTCCGTTTGGAGCTCCATATGGCATCACTGGGTGGAAGTATCATTCCTGGTTGATATCAATGGTGTCTCCTTCAAAGTATTGTCCGTTAGAAGCCACAACTTACTATGATCTTTAGGTATAGCGAACAGCTGCCTTGTCGTATCCTGTTTTATTGCTTCTACGTCCGCAAATCTTTGGCCTTTGAGAGGTCCTTTCATTTTGGGGAACAACCAGACAGAGTTGGGCAAATTTTATTTCGAATAACGAATAAATCCTAGGATTTATTCGAGAATAACGAATAACGATTTTATTCGCTGAGAAATTATTCGTAGCTTACGAATAACGCTTTATTCGTTATTCGTTAGTCACGAATAAATTTCGGGACTTTTATTCGTTATTCGTTATTCTAAATAACGGCAGCGAATAAGTATAAAGGCCGAGAATAAGCGCAGCCGGCGCGGCGGCAGGCCGCTTTTGAAGTAGAAACCCGACGTCGACACTCGACACTCGACACTCGGGGCCCTCAGTCGTCGGCGCGATGTTATTCGATACCTTTATTCGCTCGTTGGCTTATTCGAATAAATTTTCATTCGCTGTGTTTTTACGAATAAATTTTTATTCGCTGGGTTATTCGAATAAAAATTCATTCGAATAAAGATTTATTCGAACTTCTTTCGAATAAAATTTTATTCGTAATTTTTATTCGCTGGATTATTCGAATAAAAATTCATTCGGATAAATATTTATTCGAATAAAAATTCATTCGAATAAAGATTTATTCGAATAAAAATTCATTCGAATAAAAATTCATTCGAATAAAAATTCATTCGAATAAAGATTTATTCGAACTTCCTTCGAATAAAATTTTATTCGTAATTTTTATTCGCTGGGTTATTCGAATAAAAATTCATTCGGATAAAGATTTATTCGAATAAAAATTCATTCGAATAAAGATTTATTCGAACTTCTCTTCGAATAAAATTTTATTCGTAATTTTTATTCGCTGGGTTATTCGAATAAAAATTCATTCGAATAAAAATTCATTCGAATGAAAATTCATTCGAATAAAAATTCATTCGAATAAAGATTTATTCGAACTTCCTTCGAATAAAATTTTATTCGTAATTTTTATTGGCTGGGTTATTCGAATAAAAATTCATTCGAATAAAAATTCATTCGAATAAAAATTCATTCGAATAAAGATTTATTCGAACTTTTCTTCGAATAAAATTTTATTCGTAATTTTTATTGGCTGGGTTATTCGAATAAAAATTCATTCGAATAAAAATTCATTCGAATAAAAATTCATTCGAATAAAGATTTATTCGAACTTCTCTTCGAATAAAATTTTATTCGTAATTTTTATTGGCTGGGTTATTCGAATAAAAATTCATTCGGATAAAGATTTATTCGAATAAAAATTCATTCGAATAAAGATTTATTCGAATAAAAATTCATTCGAATAAAAATTCATTCGAATAAAGATTTATTCGAACTTCTCTTCGAATAAAATTTTATTCGTAATTTTTATTGGCTGTGTTATTCGAATAAAAATTCATTCGAATGAAAATTCATTCGAATAAAAATTCATTCGAATAAAGATTTATTCGAATAAAAATTCATTCGAATAAAAATTCATTCGAATAAAAATTCATTCGAATAAAGATTTATTCGAACTTCCTTCGAATAAAATTTTATTCGTAATTTTTATTGGCTGGGTTATTCGAATAAAAATTCATTCGAATAAAAATTCATTCGAATAAAAATTCATTCGAATAAAGATTTATTCGAACTTCTCTTCGAATAAAATTTTATTCGTAATTTTTGTTGGCTGGGTTATTCGAATAAAAATTCATTCGGATAAAGATTTATTCGAATAAAAATTCATTCGAATAAAGATTTATTCGAATAAAAATTCATTCGAATAAAAATTCATTCGAATAAAGATTTATTCGAACTTCTCTTCGAATAAAATTTTATTCGTAATTTTTATTGGCTGTGTTATTCGAATAAAAATTCATTCGAATGAAAATTCATTCGAATAAAAATTCATTCGAATAAAGATTTATTCGAATAAAAATTCATTCGAATAAAAATTCATTCGAATAAAGATTTATTCGAACTTCCTTCGAATAAAATTTTATTCGTAATTTTTATTGGCTGGGTTATTCGAATAAAAATTCATTCGAATGAAAATTCATTCGAATAAAAATTCATTCGAATAAAGATTTATTCGAACTTCTCTTCGAATAAAATTTTATTCGTAATTTTTATTGGCTGGGTTATTCGAATAAAAATTCATTCGAATGAAAATTCATTCGAATAAAAATTCATTCGAATAAAGATTTATTCGAACTTCTCTTCGAATAAAATTTTATTCGTTATTTTTATTCGCTGGGTTATTCGAATAAAAAGTCATTCGGATAAAGATTTATTCGAATAAAAATACATTCGAATAAAAATTCATTCGAATAAAGATTTATTCGAACTTCTATTCGAATAAAATTTTATTCGTAATTTTTATTCGCTGGGTTATTCGAATAAAAATTCATTCGGATAAAGATTTATTCGAATAAAAATTCATTCAAATAAAGATTTATTCGAATAAAAATTCATTCGAATAAAAATTCATTCGAATAAAGATTTATTCGAACTTCTCTTCGAATAAAATTTTATTCGTAATTTTTATTGGCTGGGAATTTCATTCGAATAACGCCCAACTCTGCAACCAGAAGTCATAAGGAGCTAGATCAGGACTATACGGGGACCATACCACGCGATGGCTTCCGAACAAGAGTGCCCAAGTTTCCGGCAAAATTTAATACATATCCGTTGTTCCACACGTTCGGTCATTATGAAACACGACGTTCACTTGACTCGATGCTTACAAAACTGCGCATCGTTTTCAAATGACGGGATACAGAGATTTGAGCATGGGCAGGCTACTTATTACAAGAGTGCCTCTAATACAAACGTTCGCTGTCCGTCTTAGCCCACTTAGAAACGAAGAAATAAGCAAACGTCGGATACTTTCCGGACAGACCACGTACATGTTTTAGTTGCTCCCATTTTTCAGACACCCCGTACAATATCTCATTACTTTGAGAAGAGTTAATCACTTTTGTGACACACGGAATACCTTACCTGGTAATTCCGTCGCCATTAAAGCCGAACGTTCCGGCAGAACGCGGCTGGTCATAAACATTAAAACCGTAATTTTTGAAGCATGCAAACCATTTCCGAGCTGTTCTCTCTACACTGGAATCTTCTCCATAAACGGCACATATGTTTCGAATAGCTTTGGTCACGGTGCGACCTCGATTAAACTGGAATAACAGAAGGTGTCGGAAATATTCAGGTTTATCAACGCGCCGCTTCTCCGCGGTCCAGGATTGAAACAGTTAAACGGGCGATTTTTCAATTGTAATCGCTCTCCGAGCGGAAATCCGAGACGAATCGGTGTAAATAACGATAATGATTTTGTACTCGCAACAATAAACACCGGACGGTTTGCACTAATTTCAATACGATCGTATAACATGTAGCACAGTGGCTATATTAATACCAAGTAGCATTCATTTAAATGTTTGTACACATTTTTAATTTACAGTCGAGGGTTTCTTAATTGATTAGTCTATAGCAACAACTAGATTTTGTCTGTGAACACCTTACAAGAATTTATTTACTAAAAGAAGGAGTACATTCTCATTTAACTTCTGATCTTCGCAGTTGATTTGTAAGAGAATGTGATTAGCGATTTATTCGATTCGGAACGCGATAAATGTTTAACGATCGTATAACATGTAGCACAGTGGCTATTAATACCTAGTAGCATTCATTTAAATGTTTGTACACATTTTTAATTTACAGTCGAGGGTTTCTTAATTGATTAGTCTATAGCAACAACTAGATTTTGTCTGTGAACACCTTACAAAAATTTATTTATTAAAAGAAGGAGTACATTCTCATTTAACTTCTGATCTTCGCAGTTGATTTGTAAAAGAATGTGATTAGCGATTTATTCGATTCGGAACGCGATAAATGTTTAACGATCGTATAACATGTAGCACAGTGGCTATTAATACCTAGTAGCATTCATTTAAATGTTTGTACACATTTTTAATTTACAGTCGAGGGTTTCTTAATTAATTAGTCAATAGCAACAACTAGATTTTGTCTGCGAACACCTTACAAGAATTTATTTATTAAAAGAAGGAGTACATTCTCATTTAACTTCTGATCTTCGCAGTTGATTTGTAAAAGAATGTGATTAGCGATTAATTCGATTCGGAACGCGATAAATGTTTAACGATCGTATAACATGTAGCACAGTGGCTATTAATACCTAGTAGCATTCATTTAAATGTTTGTACACATTTTTAATTTACAGTCGAGGGTTTCTTAATTGATTAGTCTATAGCAACAACTAGATTTTGTCTGTGAACACCTTACAAAAATTTATTTATTAAAAGAAGGAGTACATTCTCATTTAACTTCTGATCTTCGCAGTTGATTTGTAAAAGAATGTGATTAGCGATTTATTCGATTCGGAACGCGATAAATGTTTAACGATTTCTATCAAATGATTCTGTGTTACCAACAGGGGACTCGAACTACTTTGGCAATCGTTTACAACGATGACCTCATATCGAATCGATGTAATATATACCGCGGACATTACAATTAACGCGTGTGCTCAAAAAGAAATCCATCGCCGCGCATCAAGCACCCTTACTTGTACGTGGATGGAGCGATTGAAATAGGGGATCAAAAAGTGGAACAGATTTAAATCTCTCGTTTAATCACGCCCGTTTTCATCCCTCTACAATATGGTACTCGAATTTGGTCGCACACTGTGCTGATTGTTACACTCGCTTTGCTTTGCAATTACATCTATTTCGGAACTAACACGATAACGCGCGTCAATTTTCGTACTATCTCGGGTTTGATCGAATTTTTAATTATATATTTTTCAAGAGCACAACAATTTTTATTTTCTGTAGAAACCCGCAGTCTAGTGAAGACCAATAATTCTCAATTTGTTAAGATTATGAAAGAACGGATTAAACTCTCTTACAATTGATGCAGAAAATGTTTATTTTATATGAAAGACCTATTCGTGCTGAGTTGCATGCTTCATCGGCTTTAAACCTGAAGTGATCGTAAACAGTGAAAACACCCATGAAAGTACATACGGTAAACTCCCGTATAACGCGATCAAGAAACTGTTTAAAAAGACTGCTTATTTATATATTTTTTATGTGACAGTAAATTTACATATAGACAAAACCTGTTTAAAAATACTGTGTATACTTACTGACACAAGAGGCACGTGTGTGTCCATAATTTTATGAATCAGAAGCCTTGTCCGATCTCGATGTCAGTATTTATTGTCATCTTTTATTTCCCAGCAAACAATGATTTGACCTCTGAATGGCCTCTAGCAGCCATTTTAATCTAGGACATAAGTACATACAGTCGGTATGTACTTTTTCAAAATTGGACCCAACAGCTTGAGTTTCTTTTCAGAGGTTAGAAGGATTAGTTTACTAGCTAATGTGTAAATAACTTTTTTAAAAAATTGTTATTGGTCACAATTGCGAAGGAAATAGTAAAGGTCACGATTTTTTAATTTTTTATCCGTACTTTTATCCGTACACTCCTTACTATGTATTGCGCCTCACGTTTTTCGTTTTAAATCTTACAAGTATTTCCATAGCTATTCAAAATTCACAATCACAAATTTTCAGGACTATCTGTACGGGGTTAGGAATCTGTATGGGGCTAGAAAAAATTATTTTATACTTTTTAGTCCGTTTTTAAACGTGGCGTTTTTTAAAATTTTATTTTATACTTTTTAGTCCGTTTTAAAAACGTGGTATTTTTTAAAAATTTATTTTTATTTATTTTCAAATGAAAATCCATATCTTTTATTTTATATTCTAATTCTACATCGAAAAATAATAATAATTCGTATAAAACATTTTTTTCCTGAACTTACCATTTTCTAACGATATTATGATAAATGTTGCAAAGCTTGCATAATGGCGTACAACATGTATTGTGGATCTTCATCTAGTAGGCGGCAATAACGCCACCTACCATGCTCAATTTACTATGTACACAAGTACTGTCATTACAAATATTGGGATATTCACCACAATTTGTTTAATAAAACCGTGCACGCTAGGAAAAATGTTTTGTACGAAATATTATTATTTTTCGATGTAGAATAAGAATATGAAATAAAAAATAAGGGTTTCCATTTGAAAAAATAAAGTTGCCCTTCATCTGACACTTAAAGGGCTATTATGGAAAAATGTGCATGGCGCCATTAAATGTGCCCCTTCATATGAAGAATATTTTGTATAAAACATTTTTTCGAGAGAAAATTTTGTCTCAAGATAAATGGACCAGCCTGCATATGTATACAGTGCTTTTAAACAATAAAATTTGGGGTTATGTTCGCGGCGCACGGTTCGATCAAATTATACACTAAATAGCAATTTTGTAGGCATTTTTCAAACGTTCGATTCGGATTTGAATCATTACGTCCTGAGACACGTTTGCTATAGATTGTTTCGTATAAGGCCCTCCACACACGGGTCGATTGAAATCGCGTCGTGAAGTTCGTACGTCTTGCTCGTCAAATACGATTCATGCGACGGACGCGATTGCTGTCCACACACGGGTCGATTGTAATCGCGTCGTGCAGTTTTTACGTCTTGATCGTCGTACGATTCATGCAACAGACGCGAATGCCGTCCACACACGAGTCGATTGTAATCGCGTCGTGAAGTTCGTACGTCTTGATCGTCATATACGATTCATGTGACGGACGCGATTGCCATTTGCACACGGGTCGATTGTAGTCAATTTGTGTTTTTCAAACATCAAGAATTGCGTTTTCACATTTTCACTCAAAAATATGAAAACATGCTATTAATAGTGCCCGAATAAGCTACCATCAAAAGCGGTGTCCTCGATTTTTTTCAGATTTTTTGTTGTGGGAGATCATTGTCAAAAACAATAAAAACCAAACTGCTTCGACGTTTTTGCTGCTAGAAGGAAAGCTAGACTTGCAGGTTTTACCGTGGGGGTATATTAAGCTCTAATTAGTGATACTACATCGAATTAAGCAATTTTTTTACCTCAGAAATGCGATTTAAGAGAGTGAAAAAATCGTCTCCTGTGGAGTCGCGCGAATCGTACGATCCACGCGATTTTCCAACTTCGCTTCCGATCGCACGCGATTAGAATCGCGGCGATTTCAGTCGAGTCGATTTCAGTCGACCACGAATCGACCCGTGTGTGGCTCTCCAATCATTTGCATTGGAAGTCACGTGGAGGGAGAAATCGCATGCGACTGGAATCGCGTCGACCGAATCGCCGATCGACCCGTGTGTGGACGAACTTCGCTTCCGATCGCACGCGATTACAACCGCGGCGATTTCAGTCGAGCCGATTTCAGTCGACCACGAATCGACCCGTGTGTGGCTCTCCATTCATTTGCATTGGAAGTCACGTGGAGGGAGGAATCGCATGCGACTGGAATCGCGTCGACCGAATCGCCGATCGACCCGTGTGTGGAGGGCCTAAGAGGAAAAGAAGAAAGATGGTGGTGTGTTTCGTCCTAGACTCGCTAGAGGACTCATCAGTAAAACTATCTACTGCTTTTAAACAATGTTTGAAACTACTGTAGTGCAATAATTGTCGTCCCGAGTAAAATAAATAACACAGCGCGCCGCTTAAAGCGAACGTGCAAATTTCCCGTAGAATTTGTTTGTATAAATCAGGGGAAAATGTATCCAAGTGATACCGACGTGCAGAATCATTTGTTAGACCGTCTTGCCGCTTAAGTACCACGATTAACATCGCGTAATACTAATATGCACGCATGACTGTATGTCACCATGGAAGATTAGTGCATCGGAACTCACGGAATCCAGATTCGGAATGGCCAACTGCGTAAACTCGCAATTTAATTGCTCGCATTACGGGCCGAACGATGGTAAAACGCATCATCGAACTGTATTGACACCGACGCCGCTGCATGTTCAACTACAGGAAAATTATTTACGGCACTTAATATACCATATACCAGCGTGAACGTTCGGTCGTCCCAAACGTTCGTGATGCCAGCAAAACTAATTTCCCGCGCGAGCACCTTTGTGTTTCCAATAACCGTGGAACAAGACACCTAATGTGCATTATTGTCATCCATCTGGTAATTCATATTATATCGTAAATACTATTAGAAAATTGTTACCGAGATTTTGATGATGTTACAGCTCTTCCAAATCTTGTTAAAGAAATTTTTCGTCGATTCCAATTTATATGAAGAAGCTCATCAAAATGTATATTTGTTCAGAGATTTAGATCGTACATTAAAAAATTTTCTTTCATAAATATTTATCATTGGAGAAATTTAAAATCGTTTTTTGGAAACGCGAGTTTCTGCACGCGTTCTATAGTCGGCGATACGTGGATTCTAGGTTCGCCGCAGTCAAGAGTAAAGTAGTATCCTTTGTGTTTTCTCGCGGTATCCTGCCATCAAATTTCCTGCAGAGAATGCGCCGCAATCGTCCCAAAGGCGTGTTTGCATGATAAATACTCGTGCTCGCTCCTGAAATATTTTATTATGTGAAAATTTCTTCGCTGCGTCGCGGCGGACGTGATATTAAAGTTTGCGGCGAGAATTTTTGTTCCCGGCACCATTTGATTACTTAACATGTCATTCTCTTACTGGTACGTATCGCGAATGGTTCATCGGTATTTCGGAATTAAAGACTAGAGTGTCGCCAGAGAGACAGCTGGAATAGGTAAGCCAAATTGCTTTAGCAGACGTATGGTAGCGAGATGATATGTCCCTGTTTTACATGCGGTTCAAACGATTTTCTCATCTTGTCAGAAGGCGCTGGAATTTCGTTCGATGCAACTCTGTGGCTTTCCTTGTTCGAGTTGCCAGTTTACCTGACCCAGATAAACGTTTGTTACGCTGTTCCTTTGGTTTCCCCTCGTTCCGTGATTCACATTTTCCAAACATTCCGCTGGGAACGTCGGATTCGCCCGATAACACACGGAATTTCTTTAACGTTCGATCGGAACTAAGTTTTTACGCGTTTATCGGATGTACAGAGTCTTTCATTAAACGGTGTAATTTTACAACTTTACATTTTACATTGTTTTGTAATTGTATTAATCATGTATCGAAGAGTGATGACTCTAACCTTCCCCAATAAAAAACAGCGCGAATACTAAAATGACTCCTCCTAGGAAAACCCTTTTTTGATTATAATCGACTTAACCGTAAATACCTTTCTTCCCGCCTTTGACGCATTAAATTACGCGAAACGCGAAGAGAGAAAATGCGCAATTGCACGGGAAATCGTGGATTTGTAATAATTAATCAAAGGAAATTGCCAGGCCATAAAACACGTACAATTATTTCCGACTGCGTTTCATTTTCGCCAGGTATCGCCTGCAACTTACGCGCACATTTTATATAAATTTATAATTATATTCGTAATAAAATTCGGGCATTCGAGCGAAATAATAATTAAAATGATCGTTACGGTGCTTCTCGTTCTGGACAGACAATTTTGTTCAGCATCGAGAATATTTTTATTCCGTTGAAAAATATATAACAATGTTTCTCAAATTCGACTGGTATTTAATTATCGTGATCTGAGCGCAGGTTTATCTGGAAAATTACGAAACATCTAACAAATAATTTCGATCACTTCTGAATAGCACAGCTGTATTTTTATATTTTTACTGTTTTCAAAAATGTATAAGAACCTGCGTTCGTACTCGAAAAGGATTTTCAGTCACATTAAACCGGGCGAAAGCCCAAAAAGAAGTATAATTATTCGTAATGCACGGTCCGACGTTTAAACGCGTCTAAGAATACTTAAATATAATATGTTATAGTGTGCCACTCATTTTTATAATGCACCATTCGAGACCAGTAAACTGAGCACACTGATTCGCGATGTTATGGTCGTGTTAGTTTTTCGCCGATCTTCAAGCTTCTCGAATCGTTCTGTGTACCCCTTTACTTGCAAATTCTTTCAAACAAATTCAGATTGTCAAAAGAATGACTCAAAGCGCCAATTTTAATATTCATTGAAAATATCGCACACAACTCTTACAAATTTTATGTCCTCATCACGCACAAAATAACTTTCAGCTATTTTTTACTGGGTAAAATTGAAGGTGTAGTATAGTTGCAAATTAGCCCTCATCCGACCCTCGTGTCGATTTGACACAGTATCAATGTTTTAAATTTTCCCGAACGTCGTGTCTTTTATTTCCATTTCAATTGAAATCAAGAAACATCGAAAAATAACTGTTTACCTTGTTATCTCGTCGATCTTTTATCGCTGTGTCAATTTGACACAGGTTAACACAGGTTAACCTTTAACTAAGGTGAAGTGCCCTAAGTCTGGACAGTCCAAAAGTGATACCTAAATCTGGACAATTGAATTTTCATAGTAAAATCAGTAATTAAGAGATTAAATAATCATATTATATATTCTGAGGCCTTAGCTACAAGTAGGTGTGAATATTATTTCATTGAGACATCAATTGAAATTTAAAAATGAATTCAAAGTTCATCTGAAAACAGTATACAAAATAGTCTATTTACATGCGAATCATGTGCATTTATAGTTCGAACTTTTGTTAGAAAAAAAGATATAATTTAAGCCCTCAGACAAAAAATAATTATCACGCATAATAATGTTGATATTTTAAAATAAATTGGCAATCAAACTTAACGTAAATAATAATTATTAAACCAAATATTAGATGTCCAAGATTAGGACTGTTTTCAAATATAAGTACTCCATACTGGGACGCGATGACAGTAGCTGTTTCATTCTAAGCTTATACGCAATGTGCTTACGCCTGAAGCCGGACACGTGTTTGTGAATAAAATCAACGCATTGTTTGCAAATTATTTAACTACATGTACGTATAATTAGTCTTCTATTAGCTTGAATAACGTATGTAGAAAATGTATTCCGGTAGTGACGTTAATAATACTTCATGTTTACATCTTAAATCTATCAGTATTACTACCTAACCTTAAAAGTTGTATTATGACAAGTTTTATTAAAACAGTAAATGAAAATAAATATATATTTGGTTAAATAATACAATACTATAATCTATGATAAGAATACTACATATTACGCAAAGCATCTTCTATTCGTCATGCGCAACAGCGCCACCAACCAACGTTTTAGGTTATGTTCGCTCGATCAACTCGTAAATTGAATTTGTCCCGATATAGGCTTTACTTCTGTCCAGGTACTAGCTTAGATTGGATTTAATATGTCCAACTATAGGTTTGAATTATTCTTGTTAATACAATTAAGATATTAACCTAAACGATGATCTTTTTATTTTAAATTACTTTACAAACTCTGAACTGTATGTTAAAACTCTTGAGAAATTGTTTTTGTTTATTTAAAGTGATAAAATTAAAAATAGAAAAACATGCTGTGCAGGTTAATAAAATAAATTGGCTCCTCTTTAAAGAGAATAATAAACGGATTACCCGGGTTTAACGCGCTGGAACGTCGCGAAAGAAAAACGTTATTTCTACAAGTTCAAACGGAATGTAAAATGCATCGGGGAATTCTGAAATGATTTCGTGCAACGCGGTTACCGTCAAAATACATTAAATTCTGGAATTCGTTCAACCGACTAAAAGCAAGTTAACATCCATCGTTGGGGGAATATTTTGTTGAGCTGTCCGTTCGCATCCACCAAAAAAGATTTAAATTATCTATTCCGGATTGCTGAAAGAGCCCGAATTAAAGAAGCTCCGTTGGTCTACCCGCTTGTCCAGGCAAAAGAAGATTACCGCTCAAACTGATCCTCTCCTCTTTTGCGATGCTCTACGCGCCGACGACGAAATGCTAATACTCGTCACTGGGGAAACAGTAATAACAACAGATCGCGGGTATTAAAACGCTGGAAAATTATTCGACTGCGTCGACTAAGTGCCGAGATAAACGAAATGCGTTTCATTAGCAATCAGGAGATGCGACTGCAAATAATTTCGCAGTGTTTCGTTAAATAATGTGTATGCTGATTTACCACGGACTTATATTGCAAGATTAAGACGATGGGAAAGGAGAACACGTGTGTTTGACGACGATGAAACGAGACTCGGTTCGATTAAGAAATTTAAATGAGAAAGATTAAGCTGATCGAATTACAGTTTACAGTCACGAACAGTCACGGATGGGAATCGAACTTCTTAATGCAGTTTCGAAGTGTATTTTCGGATTTGTATTACTTGCGCGGTGCACGTGAGAGATTTTGTGAGATTGACTTATATTACGAGTTCGAAGGTGGCTGGAGAAATAAATTGTACCAGAATATCCAAAGAAAAATCCAATAATGCAATTGTACTACTTACAAGATGATGACGAACATGCGGATCTTTATGCAAAATAAAAATTGTCGGCATTCATTAAAAGACATAGGAGCCAAGTAAGAATTTATTCCTCTCTTATTAAAGAGATCTATTCTATTAAGAATATATCTAAGAATATCTTAAGAATATTCTATTAAGAATCTATTAAGATTCATTTAATTATAAGAAATGTTATCGACACTACAATTCTTGTACTCTTTTCAATGTTTGAAATTACACCAACTCATTTTTGTCATAAACGCATAAAATCCGCCGTCTAATGGTGAATGAGGCAACTAGAAAATTGAAAAATGTATCGCATTATTTTTCCAAACAGAAGTAGCATGCTAAACTGGTGTCGCTCATAAATACGTGGAGAAACGTTCGAACATTTCCTGATTTCGATACAAGATATTAGATCGAATAAAATCTCTTCGAAGAACGCGCCTCGGTACGTGCCGTGTCGGATGCAAGTTAGTTCGAGAATCGTTTCGAGAATCTAGCATGCGAGGTTATACATTACATATTGCTATCTCTTTGAACGGAGAGCAAAACATCTCTGACATGCAACTTAAAAATAGACTCACCTTATTCTGTCGGGAGATTAATAAGTACAGTCGCATTTTAAATCTCTCACCTCTGACGCGTATCGACTGGTCCGTCGTTCTTCGACTTCTGTGAAAAGACATCTTCATTTAGACATTGTGATTTCATTATTTGAAAGAACCAGATGTTCAAAAAAGTTGAGAGTAATTTACCACGAAAAGCACGAGCATGTAAATATTATTTAAGCAGTCTGCAGAAATTGGGGCCACCGGATATCTGTACCGAGTGACATGACATTAAGTGCACTGGAGGCTGTAAAAATAACAGTGAGCGTTTCAAGCGGCTAGTAAAAAATCGGGACCGGTTATCCGTTCGTACCTGGCGAGTCGGAAGTGGAAACAGCTCGAAATTCAATAGCCGTCGGCTGGATGCATAACCATCCGTTCCTGTCGAAGTACTCTTCAGAACGATGCGTCCTTCCTCCGAGAGCCATCCCAGAAATCCAACGACTGACCCGTTCCGCGAACAACGCGTTTTGCACCTCCCAGTAAGACTCCCTCGGCCACCGTTCCTTGCCCGCAAGGTGTGCACTTCCCAAGGGACGCTGCCTTTATTTTACCACTGAACACGGCCATGTCAAGTGTTAGCCTTCGAATCGTCGCGATAAGTGGACGGCTATTGTTGCCATGAAATATTGAACCGTGAATGAACTCGAGCGCGCTGGACAGGATCGCTGCTTTTGCACCGGGTAATTGGATCCCATTATATTAGATCGGTGCACGAATAATTGTGGTTCTTTTGGAATTTAAGTTTCATAACATCAGACATAATGTAGAAATATCTGATTTTTCGGTAATCGTTCCTTAATTATCAACCCTTTGCTGTCGGAGCTATTTTGACTCGAAAATTAAACATTTCATTCTACCTGGAATAATTTAATTGTACGATTTCATTTTATAATTTCATTTTATGATCTCATTTTATCGCTATGATAATTGTGCTGCGGATCTTTATGCATTTATAGCTTATGAGAATTTTCAAGAAATGCTAGAATATAATGTTCCATAGAGTTCAGTACGATTTTTATGTGTTCTGGATCTACAAAGGCTGTTCGCATTAAAAATAACATTTTATTTTGTGCAACTTTCTTAAAATCTGTGTAAAATTTCTTTCGATCTAGGATAATTTCATTCTATATGATCTTCTCTGTGGATATGAAATTGATATAATACCTCATACAATACTTGTATGGCTAGTAATTAATTAGACACCAACATACGTGATAATTTAATCAATATTGGGAATAATGGTACATGGATCCTATTCTACTGGAATTTTAGAGCTACTACGTTCCGTAACATCAGACATAATATAGAAATATCTAATTTTTCGATAATCGTTTCTTAATTATCAACCCTTTGCTGTCGGAGCTATTTTGACTCGAAAATTAAACATTTCATTCGACCTGGAATAATTTAATTGTATGATTTCATTTTATAATTTCATTTTATAATTTCATTTTATCGCTATGATAATTGTGTTGCGGATCTTTATGCATTTATAGCTTATGAGAATTTTCAAAAAGTGCTAGAATATAAAGTTCCATAGAGTTCAGTAAGGTTTTTATGTGTTTTGGATCTACAAAGGCTGTTCGCATTAAAAATAACATTTTATTTTGTACAACTTTCTTAAAATCTGTGTAAAATTTCTTTCGACCTAGAATAATTTCATTCTATATGATCTTCCCTGTGGATATGAAATTGATATAATACCTCATACAATACTTGAATGGCTAGTAATTGATTAGACACCAACATACGTGATAATTTAATCAATATTGGGAATAATGGAACATGGATCCTATTCTACTGGAATTTTAGAGCTACTACGTTTCATAACATCAGACATAATGTAGAAATATCTAATTTTTCGGTAATCGTTTCTTAATTATCAACCCTTTGCAGTCGGAGCTATTTTGACTCGAAAATTAAACATTTCATTCGACCTGGAATAATTTAATTGTATGATTTCATTTTATAATTTCATTTTATAATTTCATTTTATCGCTATGATAATTGTGCTGCGGATCTTTATGCATTTATAGCTTATGAGAATTTTCAAGAAATGCTAGAATATAATGTTCCATAGAGTTCAGTAAGATTTTTATGTGTTCTGGATCTACAAAGGCTGTTCGCATTAAAAATAAAATTTTATTTTGTGCAATTTTCTTAAAATCTGTGTAAAATTTCTTTCGACCTAGAATAATTTCATTCTATATGATCTTCTCTGTGGATATGAAATTGATATAATACCTCATACAATACTTGTATGGCTAGTAATTAATTAGACACCAACATACGTGATAATTTAATCAATATTGGGAATAATGGTACATGGATCCTATTCTACTGGAATTTTAGAGCTACTACGTTTCGTAACACTAGACATAATGTGGAAATATCTAATTTTTCTGTAATCGTTTCTTAATTATCAACCCTTTGCTTTCGGAGTTATTTTGACTCGAAAATTACACATTTCATTCGACCTAGAATAATTTAATTGTACGATTTCATTTTATGATTTCATTTTATCGCTATGATAATTGTGCTGCGGATCTTTATGCATTTATAGCTTATGAAAATTTTCAAAAAATGCTAGAATATAAAGTTCCATAGAGTCCAGTAAGATTTTTATGTGTTTTGGATCTACAAAGGCTGTTCGCATTAAAAATAACATTTTATTTTGTACAACTTTCTTAAAATCTGTGTAAAATTTCTTTCGACCTAGAATAATTTCATTCTATATGATCTTCCCTGTGGATATGAAATTGATATAATACCTCATACAATACTTGAATGGCTAGTAATTGATTAGACACCAACATACGTGATAATTTAATCAATATTGGGAATAATGGAACATGGATCCTATTCTACTGGAATTTTAGAGCTACTACGTTTCATAACATCAGACATAATGTAGAAATATCTAATTTTTCGGTAATCGTTTCTTAATTATCAACCCTTTGCAGTCGGAGCTATTTTGACTCGAAAATTAAACATTTCATTCGACCTGGAATAATTTAATTGTATGATTTCATTTTATAATTTCATTTTATAATTTCATTTTATCGCTATGATAATTGTGCTGCGGATCTTTATGCATTTATAGCTTATGAGAATTTTCAAGAAATGCTAGAATATAATGTTCCATAGAGTTCAGTAAGATTTTTATGTGTTCTGGATCTACAAAGGCTGTTCGCATTAAAAATAAAATTTTATTTTGTGCAATTTTCTTAAAATCTGTGTAAAATTTCTTTCGACCTAGAATAATTTCATTCTATATGATCTTCTCTGTGGATATGAAATTGATATAATACCTCATACAATACTTGTATGGCTAGTAATTAATTAGACACCAACATACGTGATAATTTAATCAATATTGGGAATAATGGTACATGGATCCTATTCTACTGGAATTTTAGAGCTACTACGTTTCGTAACACTAGACATAATGTGGAAATATCTAATTTTTCTGTAATCGTTTCTTAATTATCAACCCTTTGCTTTCGGAGTTATTTTGACTCGAAAATTACACATTTCATTCGACCTAGAATAATTTAATTGTACGATTTCATTTTATGATTTCATTTTATCGCTATGATAATTGTGCTGCGGATCTTTATGCATTTATAGCTTATGAAAATTTTCAAAAAATGCTAGAATATAAAGTTCCATAGAGTCCAGTAAGATTTTTATGTGTTTTGGATCTACAAAGGCTGTTCGCATTAAAAATAACATTTTATTTTGTACAACTTTCTTAAAATCTGTGTAAAATTTCTTTCGACCTAGAATAATTTCATTCTATATGATCTTCTCTGTGAATATGAAATTGATATAATACCTCATACAATACTTGAATGGCTAGTAATTAATTAGACACCAACATACGTGATAATTTAATCAATATTGGGAATAATGGTACATGGATCCTATTCTACTGGAATTTTAGAGCTACTACGTTTCGTAACACTAGACATAATGTGGAAATATCTAATTTTTCTGTAATCGTTTCTTAATTATCAACCCTTTCCTGTGGAAGCTATTTTGACTCGAAAATTAAATATTTCTTTTCACCAAGAATAATTTCATGATATATATAATTTCTTTCATTCTGTGGATATGAAATTGATATAATACCTCATAAAGGATAAGATACCATCATAAATAAACAAAATAAAATTTTTCCGCCTGAATTGCAACAATCCGGAGTGAAATAGAAGTTCATCTTGTTTCTCAATATGTTTAACAGGCTGAACATAATATAACAGCATTTTCAAATTCTTATAATCTTTTCATTTTTGTCATAACACACATATCGCGTGAAACAATCGAAAAATAACACGCAGCACGGAATGATAAGTCAATTTTCGGAATACATAGATATATCCGAATATTCCTTCGAGGTATAAAATCAGCCAAAACAATGGATTCAGCAGGCATTGTTAAGTTGATTCTGCGTCTCCGCGACGCGAGTTCCATTGCAAACGTCATTATTTTGGAACTGTGGCAAAATCAGGAACGTCCTGACAGACCAGCTGAAAGCAATTTCAGTTGAACACTTCCAGCACAGCTATGTGCCATTTCAAGGGAATTACTTCGAAGAGGATAACGTTGATGCACAGTTTAATTGTTAATCGAGAATTCTATAGCAGGAAACCTGCTTTTCAAACGCATCACACACGATTGAATTTTTCCTGTTCGAATCGCGAGAATGCATTCTGCGGTAATTTTCCTGTATACCGACACGGGGCCTGTGACAGATTTCTCTGGTACGCGTGCATTTCACTATACACCGATACGAAACGCATGTTATAATAGTCGAGGTTTCAAAAACAATTAGCTCGTTCTAGAGTACATACTCGGTTACATATATCGTTGCTCTTCAACGATGCACATTATCTTCTGCCGCGTTGAAACCCGACGAGCACTCGTGTAATCGCGCGCTGTATCGACTCGGGAGAAAAACTAATTTTACTACATAGAACCATCGACGAGTTTCAGACCGTTTCTGTGGAATCGATACGCGTCGATATTAACAAGTATGTTAATGAATTGATCCATTAATTATTCCAAACAGAATCAACCTCCACTTAATATTTAAATGGCGACCGCAGGAAATAGGTGAAAAGGGAAACGACCAGAATATTGAGCAACATCATGAGCATTAATTAACTGTCACGTTGGTCGTAACGTGGATCGAAAAAGTCTTCCTTCGAATAATTCCAATCGATTATTCCATTAAATTCGACTTACACCGCGTTTTCTAAAAGAATATGTAAGAAGCGACTAACGAAAGCCAGTTGGATATTAAGATCCCATTGAACTTTTTCTCAGCGACTTTAAAATTCAAACACGAATATCTACGAATTGGGAAAAGAGTATATGCAATTTTTCTATAAGGATGATGGTGAACCACGGTTTACTGAGCGATGTTAGAGGCCTGATAATTATTTTTGATTTCATTAAGATATGCTGAATTAAAATATAATTTCAATGAGGTAGTTGTAACCTGACTATATAAATAATACTAAATAAATAATTTGACTTACACCGCGTTTTTTAAAAGAATATGTAAGAAGCGACTAACGAAAGCCAGTTGGATATTAAGATCCCATTGAACTTTTTCTCAGCGACTTTAAAATTCAAACACGAATATCTACGAATTGGGAAAAGAGTACATCCAATTTTTCTATAAGGATGATGGAGAGCCATGGTTTACTAAGCGATGTTAGAGGCCTGATAATTATTTTTTATTTCATTAAGATATGCTCAATTAAAATTTAATTTCAATGAGGTAGTTGTAACCTGACTATATAAATAATACTAAATAAATAATTCGACTTACACCGCGTTTTTTAAAAGAATATGTAAGAAGCGACTAACGAAAAGCCAGTTGGATATTAAGATCCCATTTAACTTTTTCTCAGCGACTTTAAAATTCAAACACGAATATCTACGAATTGGGAAAAGAGTATATTCAATTTTTCTATGAGGATGATGGTGAACCACGGTTTATTGAGCGATGTTAGAGGCCTGATAATTATTTATGATTTCATTAAGATATGCTCAATTAAAATTTAATTTCAATGAGGTAGTTGTAACCTGACTATATAAATAATACTAAATAAATAATTCGACTTACACCGCGTTTTTTAAAAGAATATGTAAGAAGCGACTAACGAAAGCCAGTTGGATATTCAGATCCCATTTAACTTTTTCTCAGCGACTTTAAAATTCAAACACGAATATCTACGAATTCGGAAAAGAGTATATGCAATTTTTCTATAAGGATGATGGTTAATCATGGTTTACTGAGCGATGTTAGAGGCCTGATAATTATTTTTGATTTCATTAAGATATGCTGAATTAAAATTTAATTTCAATGAGGTAGTTGTAACCTGACTATATAAACAATACTAAATAAATAATTCGACTTACACCGCGTTTTTTAAAAGAATATGTAAGAAGCGACTAACGAAAAGCCAGTTGCATATTAAGATCCCATTGAACTTTTTCTCAGCAACTTTAAAATTCAAACACGAATATCTACGAATTGGGAAAAGAGTATATCCGATTTTTCCATAAGGATGATGGTGAATCATGGTTTACTGAGCGATGTTAGAGGCCTGATAATTATTTTTGATTTCATTAAGATATGCTCAATTAAAATTTAATTTCAATGAGGTAGTTGTAACCTGACTATATAAATAATACGAAATAAATAATTCGACTTGCACCGCGTTTTTTAAAAGAATATGTAAGAAGCGACTAACGAAAGCCAGTTGCATATTAAGATCCCATTGAACTTTTTCTCAGCGACTTTAAAATTCAAACACGAATATCTACGAATTGGGAAAAGAGTACATCCAATTTTTCTATAAGGATGATGGAGAGCCATGGTTTACTGAGCGATGTTAGAGTCCTGATAATTATTTTTGATTTCATTAAGATATGCTCAATTAAAATTTAATTTCATTGAGGTAGTTGTAACCTGATTATATAAACAATACTAAATAAATAATTCGACTTACACCGCGTTTTTTAAAAGAATATGTAAGAAGCGACTAATGAAAAGCCAGTTGGATATTAAGATCCCATTGAACTTTTTCTCAGCGACTTTAAAATTCAAACACGAATATCTACGAATTGGGAAAAGAGTATATCCGATTTTTCCATAAGGATGATGGTGAACCATGGTTTACTAAGCGATGTTAGAGGCCTGATAATTATTTTTTATTTCATTAAGATATGCTCAATTAAAATATAATTTCAATGAGGTAGTTGTAACCTGACTATATAAATAATACTAAATAAATAATTTGACTTACACCGCGTTTTTTAAAAGAATATGTAAGAAGCGACTAACGAAAAGCCAGTTGGATATTCAGATCCCATTTAACTTTTTCTCAGCGACTTTAAAATTCAAACACGAATATCTACGAATTGGGAAAAGAGTATATCCGATTTTTCCATAAGGATGATGGTGAGCCATGGTTTACTGAGCGATGTTAGAGGCCTGATAATTATTTTTGATTTCATTAAGATATGCTCAATTAAAATTTAATTTCAAAGAGGTAGTTGTAACCTGACTATATAAATAATACTAAATAAATAATAATACGTATAAATGTGTCGTTTTGCGAGCAGATAATGTTCACTAGGAATGTATCCTTTAAGCTCAAGAATAGCAACGCTCTTAGAATACTATTAACGCCACGTCTTCAGAAATATAAATGTTACAGCGTAGCGTAATACTTCAAAGTCGCTCGTAACGCGAAAAACACTTCGCATCGCAATTACGAATACGAAATTGAAATTACCCCGGCTGAAGACGAATGAAAGGCTATTCCGGCGGTCGCATTACGCGTGCAATTTTTTTTTTCTCACTGGATCTGAATACTCCGTTCAAACGAGTCGCCCCATACTTCTGCAAAATAAAGACCTCGTTCTGAGCGCAGCATTTTGTTCGGTATCACAACACCGCGGTTTAATTTCTTGCGCTTTCATTTCACCAATTTACACTCGGCCAGCCATAATAATAAAAAAGGGTATGTTTGTTCAAGTAAATGTTTTGAATCCTCTGAAATCTTGCAATATTGTTTTATTTTTTTTTTCGGACAATTAACACGTTGACTGCCGTGTCATCAAATTGCTTGTTCACATCTGACAATTACGATAATGTATTTGCGCTTTCATTTCACCAATTTACACTCGGCCAGCCATAATAATAAAAAAGGGTATGTTTGTTCAAGTAAATGTCTTGAATCCTCTGAAATCTTGCAATATTGTTTTATTTCTTTTTTTCGGTCAATTAACACGTTGACTGCCGTCATCAAATTGCTTGTTCATATCTGACAATTATGATAATGCATTTTCCGGTAGTTCGGGTCGAAAAACATTGATACAATTTCGTAATCGTTTCATCGGTTATCGGCTTTCCTTGGTTTTGTCCCTTGTCACTTTCTTATTACTATAGCCACCCCTATCCTCTCAGAGCCACCCCCATTCTCCAGCGATCCGTGAAGCTGGAAGTAAGCAATATACCGGGGATGATGATGCGATTAAAGGAGGTCAACAAAGTAGGGAAAGGGAAGAAATTCCATTCTGTTGTCTTTGTAGGTGTAACAAAACCATTAGTTACATAAATAAAACCACAAAATTCGAAATACCTTTTCCGATAAAAATGTCATTATTTTAAAATACAATCTCTATCCTCGCTCCATACATTTTTATGTAGCAAGTGTGACAAAGTCATTATTTACTTAAATAGAAACCTCAAAATTCGAAATACTTTTCCTGATAAAAATGTCATTATTTTAAAATACGGTCTCTAGTTACCCTCGCTCCATACATTTTATGTAGCAAGTGTGACAATGCCATTATTTACTTAAATAGAAACCTCAAAATTCGAAATACTTTTCCTGATAAAAATGTCATTATTTTAAAATAAGGTCCCTATTTATCCTCGCTCAAACATTTTCACGTGA
The DNA here is from genome assembly GCA_933228785.1 of Lasioglossum pauxillum. Lineage (NCBI taxonomy): Eukaryota > Metazoa > Arthropoda > Insecta > Hymenoptera > Halictidae > Lasioglossum > Lasioglossum pauxillum. The sequence continues at coordinate 39,156,753 of OW121706.1, forward strand.
CAAAAGTAACAAAGCCATTAGTTACATAAATAGAAACCACAAAATTCGAAATACTTTTCCTGATAAAAATTTAATTATTTTTAAATAAATACTATCTCTATTTACCTTGGCTCAAACATTTTAACAACGGAACCTGTTTCTACAGCGTCCCTCAAACAAAATTCGAAATACTTTTTCCGATAAAAATATAATTATTTCAAAATACAATCTCTATTTACCCTCGCTCATATATTTTTATGTAGCAAGTGTGACAAAGCCATTAGTTACTTAAATAGAAACCTCACAATTCGAAATACTTTTCCTGATAAAAATGTCATTATTTTAAAATACGGTCTCTATTTATCCTCGCTCTAACATTTTTACGTAATAAGTGTAACAAAGCCATTAGTTACATAAATAGAAACCACAAAATTCGAAATACTTTTCCTGATAAAAATTTAATTATTTAAAAATAAATACCATCTCTATTTACCTTGGCACAAAAATTTTAACAACGGAACCTGTTTCTACAGCGTCCCTAAAACAAAATTCGGAATACTTTTTCTGATAAAAATGTCATTATTTTAAAATACAATCTCTATTTACCCTCGCTCAAACATTTTCATGTAACAAACGAACAAAGCCATTAGTTACATAAATAGAAACCACAAAACACGAAATACTTTTTCCGATAAAAATGTAATTATTTTAAAATACAATCTCTATTTACCTCGGCTGAAACATTTTCACAACGGAACCTGTTTCTACAGCGACCCCTAACAACCAGCTATACCAACGAAATCACGTTCGCATGACGTCGAACGACACCGTGCAACAGAAGTCACGCGAACATGACACCGGTCGTTAAACCGCAGCGGCAAGAAATCGTGCATTTATTTTTCTGTTCATCCTACGTAAACAATACTTCGGCAAGCTCGGCAACTAATCGTCGAGGTAAAACAGTTTTAATGAGACGGCTTTGCGGAACAAATTCGGAATAAACGGCGTAGAGCATTCGGAGAACAAAAGTCGTCGTCGAATGCGATACAGCATTGTTCGAGTGTTTCGAAAATACTAAAACTGTTCGCGCGCACGTCCTTATTAAGGATGAATACACACAACCAGCAGCAGGTAGCAAGTGGAAAATGGTAGTCCTCTTGCCGGCAGGCAGATAAGGATTAAAATTAATTGGTGAAAATCGCGCGTTTCAATTATTCCGCGCTCGTCCGGAGTAAATTCAAATCGGCACTCGACCCGCCGCCACTGATCGAGGGGGCCGACAAAGAACCGCCTACACAAACACAATAATCTCGAAGCTTTTTCAAGTTCCAATTTTTCTGGACCGATCGATACAGGCGGAAACGCGGGGCCTCGATTTCTCGTTTTGTCGTGTCGCTTGTACGAGAGCGTGTCTCCTCGCTTCTTCTTCGACCGGAAAACTGATTCGCCAGAAATTCAATGAAAGTCCGCGGGACTGTATCCTAGCTATTATCGTCGTGCTTTTTTCAAAGATAAGGCGACGAAGTGAAGGATATCCTCCAACGATACCTTCTTCGCCGTCGAACACAATTTATTCTTCCCTTTATTCGAAGGGTATTCTGGTTTTCAGTTCTGTTACCATCTTTTCGTATTCTTTCTACTTGCGCAAGTGGCTCTAATTACCCGATCAGCCACTGCAAAGATGGACAGCGGATCTTTATGCAAAATAAAAATTTTCCACCGGTATTGCTACAACCCGGACTGACATAGAAATTTATTTTCTCTCTTAACCCCTTGCCGACCCATTTTAATTAGAGTTACACTGATTAAAACGCCTTTATCCCCAAAAATAGAAAAGAAAATTTAATACTCAAATATTGATTACAAACTTAAAATAAAATTTTATTTCACCCAAAAAGAAACACATAACATTCATATTTGTTAGACTTTGTTAAAATCTTCATAACGAGTCTGACTCGATAAAATACGCAAAGGGGTTAATATGTTCAATAGGTTGAAAATGATATAAAAGTACTTTTAAATTCGTGTACTGTTTTTAATGTTTTAAATTACACCTACTCATGTTCGTCATAAATGCATAAAAGCCGCTGTCTGGTGATACCTAACAGCCGAACGCTGCTAGAATGGCTACCAAGGATATTTACCTCGGTTTCCGGTCTGGCTGGAGGACAACCGATGAAGAAACGCGATCCACGCCCGGAAGCGAACGTTAGCTAGAGAAGCAGCGCTGATCCGAGACGAGGATTTAGATAACAAGGCGAATTTCCGGGCCGGTGTGTGCAACTGCAGTGTACTGCAGTTTAGTTTCGCGTAGGTGGCGCGCGTCAGCGATTGCGAGAAGCAATTTGCAAGCGACCACGTAGCCGTCGCCGGCGATGAAAGTGACGCGAGAATTACGGTGCGTCGCGGGCGACGCAATAAAACCGCTCGCGTTCTTACGAATCCGCCCATAACTCGGCTCGTCGTTCATGTTACTGGTCTAATTAATTAATACCGATACAGCGGCAGAATTGTGAAATATTCATCACACCTGTCCTGGTAATATTATATGCATCCACGTCGAACTATTTGTACACGCATAATTTTCGCGCGTAAACGCGTATTATTCATGCATACACGCATATTTCCCGCACAGATCCGCATATTTTTCCTGCTCATTCGCATATTTCGCGAACATAAGTTGCATATGCATGTTGCATATTTCGCGCGCGCGAAAATGTGCAGGCTAATCATAAGTTGTCGTCGTTGTTTGTAAATAATCGTTTTGTGGAGCTGTGTACATGGATGTTACGATTTCGCGAAGCGGTAAAAAGTAGAGATACCCATTTCGCGTGTATTGAAAATGCAGGTGTAATTAATATTGTCCGTGCAGAACTCCGGGTACTGGAATACGCGTGTATCAAATTATACGGATGATACGCGTACCATTTTGAAGTTGAATATACGGGTCGACGTGTATTATCCGAGTATTTTGATCCACGTGTGCCCGTGTATTCAAGTACACGGATACACGGATCGTACATTGAAATATACGAGAGTTGACATGATAGATTGCGAGAATGAACAAACAGCGTAATTTTTGTTAATAAACTTTAATCGATTAACTGTTTATTTTGATGAAGAAAAACCAGGAAAGATAACATCGAACCTTGTATCGGCACACGTGTACCTTTGGATTTCAATACGCGTGTACTGTGCGGAGCACGAGAGAAAACTAGTTGAGATCTACGTTGCGTTCGAAACTTTCATCGTCGATTAAACCACTAAATACAGTTGAAATTATATCGTGTTTGGTATCATTTTGCATTAGAAAAATGCCGCGAATATGTTGGTGGAAGTTCCATAATAAAATAATGAAGAATAAAGAAGATTAAATTTTGGTGTTACATCGTGATGACGCAATGGCCTTTAAACTGTGTCGGCGACGGCGTTTGTTCGCGTCTCTTTCTTTCCGATACGCTGATCTACGTTGCGTTCGAAAATTTCGTCGTCGATTAAACCACTAAATACAGTTGAAATTATATCGTGTTTGGTATCATTTTGCATTAGAAAAATGCCGCGAATATGTTGGTGGAAGTTCCATAATAAAATAATGAAGAATAAAGAAGATTAAATTTTGGTGTTACATCGTGATGACGCAATGGCCTTTAAACTGTGTCGGCGACGGCGTTTGTTCGCGTCTCTTTCTTTCCGATACGCTGATCTACGTTGCGTTCGAAAATTTCATCGTCGATTAAACCACTAAATACAGTTGAAATTATATCGTGTTTGGTATCATTTTTCATTAGAAAAATGCCACGAATATATTGATGAAAGTTCCATAAGAAAATAATGAAAAATAAAGAAGATTAAATTTTGGTGTTACATCGTGATGACGCAATGGCCTTTAAACTGTGTCGGCGACGGCGTTTGTTCGCGTCTCTTTCTTTCCGATACGCTGATCTACGTTGCGTTCGAAACTTTCATCGTCGATTAAACCACTAAATACAGTTGAAATTATATCGTGTTTGGTATCATTTTGCATTAGAAAAATGCCGCGAATATGTTGGTGGAAGTTCCATAATAAAATAATGAAGAATAAAGAAGATTAAATTTTGGTGTTACATCGTGATGACGCAATGGCCTTTAAACTGTGTCGGCGACGGCGTTTGTTCGCGTCTCTTTCTTTCCGATACGCTGATCTACGTTGCGTTCGAAAATTTCATCGTCGATTAAACCACTAAATACAGTTGAAATTATATCGTGTTTGGTATCATTCTGCATTAGAAAAATGCCGCGAATATGTTGGTGAAAGTTCCATAATAAAATAATGAAGAATAAAGAAGATTAAATTTTGGTGTTACATCGTGATGACGCAATGGCCTTTAAACTGTGTCGGCGACGGCGTTTGTTCGCGTCTCTTTCTTTCCGATACGCTGATCTACGTTGCGTTCGAAACTTTCGTCGTCGATTAAACCACTAAATACAGTTGAAATTATATCGTGTTTGGTATCATTTTGCATTAGAAAAATGCCGTGAATATGTTGGTGGAAGTTCCATAATAAAATAATGAAGAATAAAGAAGATTAAATTTTGGTGTTACCTCGTGATGACGCAATGGCCTTTAAACTGTGTCGGCGACGGCGTTTGTTCGCGTCTCTTTCTTTCCGATACGCTGATCTACGTTGCGTTCGAAAATTTCGTCGTCGATTAAACCACTAAATACAGTTGAAATGGTATAGTGTTTGGTATCATTCTGCATTAGAAAAATGCCACGAATATATTGATGAAAGTTCCATAAGAAAATAATGAAAAATAAAGAAGATTAAATTTTGGTGTTACATTGTGATGACACACTGGCCTTTAAACTGTGCCGATGACAGCGACACGCTTCGGCCACGCGATCCTATTTCATTCTGTCCTTTTCTATGTTCGGCTCGTCGATTGAAGTCTCACAGTCATAAAAAAGTAGCCTCTACATACGGCTGTTGGGACTTCGATTGAAGAATTACTGTACACGGATTAAAATACGGATATACAACAGAGTTGGGCAAAAAATTAATCAACGATTGACGACTAAATTTCTACTTCAATCGTTAATCCCAATTAACAACTAATCTCCTACTTTAGTCGTTAATTGCGATTAACGATTATTAATCGTCAATCGGAAGGCAATTGAAAGCTACCCGTAGCGATCTTAGTATTCCTAGCTTTCAATTGTTTTCAATTGTTTCAATCAATCGATTTCTTCATTTAATCAACGATTGACGATTGACTTCATCAATCGATTGAATCAATCGCCGATTTTTCGACGATTTCTTTTTTTAATCGTATACATTAATCAATCAATCATGATTAAAATTGTAATCGATTAATGCCCAACTCTGATATACAATTAGTACACGTGAACACGTGAATAAGTGTGTCCTCAATGCACATCCAAAACCGCGACCTCTACTAGAAACATCGTATTGTGTTGTTCAATGAACTATGAAGACGTAGCGCGGTGGGAGAAGAGTGGGGGGTCGAGGGGGAGGGGCACGTAATAGCTGTTAAGAAAAAAGAGCGGAAAAATACAGGGGCACCGGGAAAATAGCCTTATACAGAGACCTCAACTTTCCGTGCCAATTTCCTCGGTGAAGTTTCCCGCGACCCGTTACCGCCGGTGCTCCTGAAATTTTTCCCACGAAGATCCACCATATTGCACCCGCACGAGAACGCTTTAATACGGAATTGAAGCAGCCCAAAACAAGGTTGACCCACATCCCCGGCGAGCATCAACGCGCATATTGCGAACCGGAAACGCGACGACTACAGGCCGATTCGCGCGTCAAGCCATTACACATGCCGTTGACATCCGCTTGGCACGCTAACTTTCCCGTTAAGCTTACCGAAACCCCTTCCCCGCCGCCCTCCCGAGGTCTCTCTCGCTAAGTAGCCGCCCCATTCAGGAAAGTTAGCCTGGCAAGTGGATCGCCGGAACAGGAAAGGGTCCAAGTTCTGTGATCAATCGCGCTTACCAAACCCCCAATGCGCGCCAACTGCGAATTTTTGATGGGCTGCCATTCAGGAATCCCTTTGATTGGCCGCGCCGCCGCGCCACTATGTTTATTTAATGCGCACGCGACACCGATGACACGGAAAGTGAAATTAGGGCGACACGCAACGAGAGCTTGTCCCTGATTCAACCGCTCCAGTCACGGTCTGCGCATTTTCTGCATGCATTCTGACTATCTTCGACTTCAGGTGCGTTGGAGAAGGGGTTACATTTTTTTCAAGACGCCATCTTCACTTCTAAAGCCAGCTAGAGTGTCTGATTTTTTCTTAAAAGTGTGTTATATATTTTTGCGCCGGGGTAAGTAAGAGCGACGAGCAAGAACAAGAGAGTTATCGAGATTTAAAGTAGTAAAGTCGCTGGTGGAGTGGCCAAGAACAGTCATTCTGCATTTCCAAGAGTAGAGCGGGAAACCGGTAGTAAAGGAAGAGAAGGATGAATTGCACAGTCCCTATTTAATCAGTTCATTCGACCAAAGTACTTGGAAACTCACTTGACTCTTCTAGCCGCAGGGAATTTTTCTCTTGGCCATGTCTCGACTAAATGGATCATCTGAACGCATCACTGGAACTTGTTCGTGTAATGAACAGCCTCCAAGGCTTCTTCAATGACAAGTGTACTCGTTTGTTACTTGTTTCTCTTTCTTAGTAGACTCATCTCAGGATTGTGCACGACGTTCTGCGTACCATAAAACTTGTCAACACGGAATCTAATTAGTAGACTGCGGATCTTGATACATTTATATCAAAATTGAGAAGATGAAGATCAAAATTGTCGAAAAATTTTTAAAATTAAACATGTCAATATATAATTTCTCCTCTGTTCAAATCATTAAGGGAAAAAATAATATTCGATTTAGTTTCTATTTTTTGCAATCGTTGCAGACAATTTTTATTTTGCATGAAGATCCGCAATCTACTAATTAGTAATACACAACTTAAAAGAAGGCAGTGGTACCTGTAAAAATAATTTTAATGTTTTTACAATTACAGCTTCCTTGCTGAGAAAATTGAAAAATTTTAAGCAAAGGTCATATACGAAAAATATTGATGAATATACATAATAGATTTAGTAATTTTCAAAATTGACGAAACAGTGTACATTTGTATTTAGAGATGAATAAGGGAATACCAAAAATATTGATGAATATACATAATAGATTTAGTAATTTTCAAAATTGACGAAACAGTGTACATGTGTATTTAGAGATGAATAAGGGAATACCAAAAATATTGATGAATGTACATAATAGATTTAGTAACTTTCAAAGTTGACGAAACAGTGTACATTTGTATTTAGAGATGAATAAGTGAATACCAAAAATATTGATGAATGTTGTCACGTCGGTCACATAATAGATTTAGTAATTTTCAAAATTGACGAAACAGTGTACATTTGTATTTAGAGATGAGTAAGTGAATACCAAAAATATTGATGAATGTTGTCACGTCGGTCACATAATAGATTTAGTAATTTTGAAAATTGACGAAACAGTGTACATGTGTATTTAGAGATGAATAAGGGAATACCAAAAATATTGATGAATGTACATAATAGATTTAGTAACTTTCAAAGTTGACGAAACATTGTACATTTGTATTTAGAGATGAATAAGTGAATACCAAAAATATTGATGAATGTTGTCACGTCGGTCACATAATAGATTTAGTAATTTTAAAAATTAACGAAACAGTGTACATTTGTATTTAGAGATGAATAAGTGAATACCAAAAATATTGATGAATGTTGTTACGTCGATCACATAATAGATTTGGTAATTTTCAAAATTGACGAAACAGTGTATATTTATGTTTAGAAATGAATAAGTGAATACCAAAAATATTACAGAATGTACATAAATAAATTTAGTAATTTTCAAAATTGACGAAACAGTGTACTTTTGTATTTAGAGATGAATAAGTGAGTACCAAAACTATTACAGAATGTCCAAACAGATTTAGCAATTTCCAAAATAGACGAAACAGTACTTTTTGTACGGTCTTTTTTTATGCGATTCTCTTTTATGCGGTATATGTATGAATATCAGATAAGATCAGCAGGATATCTCGGAAGACGTTGTCGTTATCACAAAAGTGTTCCTACAAAAGTTGTTTGGTATGACGTGCTACATTACGTAGTATTAACTATTTTCTTGTGGGTGGAATGGTGGAGGACATTCCAAGGTCACCTTGATTTTTTTAAATGTCCTATTTTTTATACCATAGATCGATAGACTATTAAATTCTGAGTATAAAAGTGCTGACCTTCATATGTCCTAAATCTAATAGTTAACGAGATATTATCGAAACAATTTTCTTTCTTCTTTGGATAATATCTCGTTAACTATTATGTTTAGGACATATGAAGGTCGACACTTTTATACTCAGGATTTGATACTCCATCGATCTATGGTACAAAAAATAAGACATTCTACTAAAAAAAATCAAGGTGACCTTGAAATGTCCTCTACCACTCCACCCACAAGAAAACAATTAATACTACGTAATGTAGCCCGCCATACCAAACAACTTTTGTAGGAACACTTTTTTGATGACGACAACGTCTTCCCAGATATCCTGCTGATCTCATTTCAGCAGGACACCCTGTATATGTATTGAATTATGTACATTTTGAAAATTTCTCCATGTTTAAAATGAGAAATTAAACTTTTTTAAATGTTTCCATGTGTAACTTAATTAATTATTTTGTTTGGAAAGCTCTTTCTCGCTATTTCGTAAAACTGACAAATTTTCTTTAATGTGTTGTGAAAAATTACTTGTTATAGCTATTTATGAAGTTTGTGAATATTTTTTTTCCTGCGGTTTTTTTCTGCGGTCCCTATCTACCGCACAAAAACAGGTTTGACCGTATACATTTGTATTTAGAGCTGAATAAGTGAATACCAAAAATATTGATGAATGTACATAATAGATTTAGTGATTTTCAAAATTGACGAAACAGTGCGCATTTCCACTTAGAGATGAATTTGAAGATACGTATGTTAATATTTGCTCTCAAATTTGTTCAAGGGCTGTTAATATCGGGAATGCGTCAAAGGACATTTCAACGACATTTTATTCACTCTTTTTCCCAGCTGATTCTTGAGAAGTTATACGGCCACTTGACTTCAGGAGAACTTCCTCACTGAAATTTTTCTTGAGATTCTCGGATGGTCTTTGCTACAAGAGAAGATTCCTTATACTTCATCGTTAAATAAGGATATCATTCTGAGACAATCCTTCTGTGCTTTTTCATATTTAGCAAACGAGAAACCTTATTTATTGCCGGGAATAATATTCAGTACTAATAGAATATTGTAGTTTTTCCAAATTGGGTAATTTCTACGTTTTTTGACGTCGCTGTAAGAAAAGTAACGTTAACGTGGTAGCTTAAAGTCGAATTTAAGCAACTTAGATTTAAATTTAGATTAAGTTAATTTTCCCGCGATGCCGTGAAAGGACACGCGAGATACAAGGACTGCGACCGCACGAGAATTAACATACTTAATTTGGGGACAAGGTGGTTAGGCATTAATGTTAATTTGATCGCGTCGGCAGCCAAGTTGCCGCTAAGACACCGGTGCCTTAAGAAAAGTTTCTCTTGGAAGTGGATATGCTAGGACAGGAACGAACTTTCCTAATAGATTGTTATTCTACAATAGTTCTGCACTCGAGTGTGTTAGGTAATTCTTCTTTGTCACTAGACTGTGGATATTTATGCAATTCTCATTTTTAACTGCAGATATCATTATCTTCTCCAAAAAATTCGAGCAAGTCATACGAATTAATATTGGATTCAATTGTTATGCAATCTTGTTTGAAACACATTACCATCATTTAGGATGAAAATACCATGTTGATCAGTCGCATCGAAGTTGTTGTTAAACCTCGCATGGTACAATGATGCAGTATCATACATAATCTCGTATAACACGGCAATGCCAATTAACATTTATCTGTAACTGAGTTTCACTGATTAATATTACACAGAGCCTGAAGTCGTTTCGTAAATTCAAACTCGCCTATCCGAATTTTATTGTGTTTGCATTTCATTTAGTTTATTGTGTGTTAAATCCGACGTAAAACCACCGTAGATCTTCAATAAAACGTTACGGGCTTCATTAAATGGGCGTGCTGTAAATTAACCGATTAGGGTCATAGAATTTATACACGCAACATTTCTTCGTGAGTGTGCTCCTCTTTGCTAATTGAAATTGATACTTTTCAAAGGTGGCTTGAATAAATGAACGAAACCGTTGAAGCTCACACCAACACGTTGAAAAATAAAATACTTGATTATAACCCTGGAACGTTCGCCTAAGTGGTATAACTTTACGATACGTCGGACATGAGCACGGTTCTGGATGTTCGTATTTTCTGAAAACAGAAAAATAGTTTTATGCGTTTAATTCCTTCAGAATATCAAAGAAACATGCAAACATGAAATTGTGGTCTTTGAAGTACATTTGTTTAACCCGGCTACGCTTAAAAAAAAAGGAACTTAATAAGTTGTTAGGGGTCCATTTGGACCCTAAATGCCTTACGTGTGACAATTTCTATTACAACTATTTCCAAAAGGATTTTCAATATTTTTTTAAATGGAAGAAGGATTTTAATTAATTATTCTCCGCCAAGAAATTTCAGACTCGCCGGCCTTTCCGTTTCGAAGTTACAAGCGCGCAAAGAACGCTTTGGGTCCAACTGGACCCGATAAGCGTAGCCGCGTTAAAGAAATTAATGAATGAAAAATGAACGTATATACAGGATCATCCGTTTTTAAACGGACAAACGTAAACCAGCTATAAAGAACCCCAAATGGAACAAGTTTTACCCCTGCCACTTTTTTGTTTCGGCCTTGATTTCTAGAAAATTGCAATTTTGCCCTGTGCCAAAAAAATAAAGATCCGAAGGTCATACAAAAATATTTTGTTAACAAAAAAGATGCCCCTATTTATTTTAAACCAAACAAAGGAAAAATCATCAAGATTCATCACTGGAGTCCCGAGATATTCAAGTATATGTGAACTAAAAAAATTATGGTTTTTTGCAATTTTCTAGAAATCAAAGCTGAAACAAAAAAAGTGGCAGGGGTAAAACTTGTTCCATTTGGGGTTCTTTATAGCTGGTTTACGTTTGTCCGTTTAAAAACGGATGACCCTGTATAGTGCAACGACGCTAAACGACAAATCTACCTTCCACTTTATATCAGAGGAAGAATAAGCGGATGGAACTAACCCCGCGGCTCAAGATTAATATAAATGGAAGTCCATCTGGAGAAGTGAGCATTGCTCTAGATGCAGAAGAAACTTGAAAACGGCTCTAAAACTTGTTGCACTTCTGTTGTCCCGACCTCTGCGCTTCTTCACGGTTTATCTCAGTTTTATTATTGATTCTCTGGCGCAGTGGCCCAAAAAAATTGTGTTCGTTAAGCCCCTTCTGTACGCTTCCCTGATGCAATTAGGAGTTTCCCTTTCTTCCTTCTTATGCAAATGAAACGACATCATTATGCTGGATACGTGGCTCTCATATGCGCTCGTATGAACGTTCCGGAAAGTTGGAACAATTAGCACGAGACGCGAATGGTAAAAACGGCAAAAACTCCTTTAGCACGGTGAACTTATAGCACACTGTTATAATACGCAAGAAAGTTTATGCAAAATCTATGTAAAGATAATTCAAATGGCAATGCGTTCTTACAGCACATTCGTACTCGGATTAGATTTAATTAATTGAATTAATTCGCTAAGAAACTGAACAGTTGTATAACATTGTATGCTATGGTAATAGTTTTGTTGATTTGATTCGAGCAATGGATCGAATAATGTGTGTGTCAGTCGATGTAATAAACATCATAGTCGCCAGAACAGTTGTTTACACGCTGTATTGATTATTCAAATATTAAAGGGTTCTACGACGTTGGCCGACATATTGACATTATTTAGTTCGACGTGTTCGCAAACCGTGGACCACCCTATTTACAAGGAGAACTCCTGTCCGGCTACAAATTCGCCAAGGCGAACAAGATTCGATCTAGTAGACGGCACCGGACCCTCCAGTATAACTACAGAAACTGCAATTAGAAATGCAAACTAGTACAATGCAGACATTGGAAATTTGTTTAATCGATTACCTCTGGGGATACAAAATTTGTCGAGCGAAGTTTGCCTCTTGATATGTTTGAAAACTTGCCACTGGACACATACGCTGACCTGTATTCTCCTCGATCCACTTTCTCAAACAAAAATGCTGGGTACATGCATTAGATCATCACTAGACTTTGAATCTTTATGCAAAATATAAATGTTCGCATTGATTGCAGGACACAAATAAAAATTGTATTCCACTGTTCATGATCGTATGTATTAAACTGTAACTAATCATTGATGTCCTTAAATATTTTTAACATGTCCACTGCTTTACATTGTGCGTGGCCATTTTGGCAATAATGCATGAAATCCGCAGTATAATCATCAGATCATCACTAGACTTTGGATCTTTATGCAGAATAAAAATGTTTGTATCGATTGCAGTACACAGGAGTCAAATAAAAATTGCAATCTTCTTTTAATTATATTATGAAGTGAATCTAGCACATTGATGTCCTCAAATATTTTTAACACGTCATCTACTTTAAATTGTACGTGACCATTTTGGCAATAATTCATAAAATCCGCCGTATAATCATCAGATCAGCACTATGCTGCGGATCTTTATTCAAAATAAAAATGTCCGCATTGATTATTCGACATGGGAGCCAAATAAGAATTGTATTCCACTGTTAATGATCGTATGTATTAAGCTGTACCTAATACATTGATGTCCTTAAATATTTTTAACATGTCCACTGCTTTACATTGTACGTGACCATTTTGGCAATAATTCATAAAATCCGCAGTATAATCATCAGATCATCACTAGACTTTGGATCTGTATGCAGAATAAAAATGTCCGTATCGATGGCAGTACACAGGAGTCAAATAAAGATTGCAATCTTCTTTTAATTATATTATGAAGTGAATCTATCACATTGATGTCCTCAAATATTTTTAACACGTCTACTACTTTAAATTGTACGTGACCATTTTGGCAATAATTCATCAAATCCGCAGTATAATCATCAGATCACCACTATGCTGCGGATCTTTATACAAAAGAAAAATGTCCGCATTGATTATTCGACATGGGAGCCAAATAAGAATTGTATTCCACTGTCAATGATCCTATGTATTAAGCTGTAACTAATACATTGATGTCCTTAAATATTTTTAACATGTCCACTGCTTTACATTGTACGTGACCATTTTGGCAATAATTCATAAAATCCGCAGTATAATCATCAGATCATCACTAGACTTTGGATCTTTATGCAGAATAAAAATGTTCGTATCGATTGCAGTACACAGGAGTTAATTAAAAATTGCAATCTTCTTTTAATTATATTATGAAGTGAATCTAGCACCATTGATGTCCTCAAATATTTTTAACACGTCCACTACTTTAAATTGTACGTGACCATTTTGGCAATAATTCATAAAATCCGCAGTATAATCATCAGATCAGCACTATACTACGGATCTTTATACAAAATAAAAATGTTCGCATCGATGAACATTATAATATTCGTAATAAAAAGAAACATTTCAAAAAACACTTTACTCATTATATATTTTTAACATGTCCACTGTTTTACATCGTGCGTGCCCATTTTTGTGATAAACGCATAACCTCCGCAGTCTAATTAGCACATACAACAGAATTTCCATAGATATGAACGTTTTCGTCGAAAAAATTTCTTCGCGTAGTAATACATCGTGACCCACATGCGCGGTATCGATCCATCGATTTTATTTCGCGGAATGATTGAAGTTTGACTTAGGTTCTATAAATTTTGAATACTCGTGACATTTATGTTGCAGATCTGATCTATACGATTTCCTGTTTTCAAACTGTCCCGAAATTCTCCGCGAGAACGTCGACTTTACTCCGTGCCGCTACAAATTTATGTTTTTTCCTTTCTTGGCGAAGTGTTCTTTGAAATTGCGATGTCTGCTATGGAAATAAGACGCTATCATTCCCTATATCCCGGCATAAAATTTTATTTTTCTTAAACCGCTCGCGCTACGTTCCCTATTCAAGTTATAACACTTATGCCCTTCCCCGGGAATGATGGTTCTCATCCGATGTAAAAGAAGAACGAGATCCCGGGTACCTCGGACATAAACCTCCATTTTGTTCTTTAAATTACCCGTGTTTATAGTGGTTCGTCCATCATTTGTCCGAAAAAATGCAGCACAATTTTTCTTCCCCGTCGTAACTGAAAAATAAACTACGTCCGCGGATGTGAATACGAAATCGTGTTTGTTCTGCCCCGATTGTTTGCTTTTCCACCGGGCGTGCTCCTTTTTCTAAAAAAGTTACGATTTTTTTCGGCTATTGTTGAACCGTTCGATTCGACAGTTTCTATTTCTCGCGGGGAGATAATAATATCTATCAAATTGTGAAACTCCAGTTTTAAAACGTTCTTCGATCGCCGGGCACGATATTTCAATCCTTATCTCAAATTCGCGACGTTTCTAAAATTTTATCGTTTATTTTCATGTCTTTCGCGTTTCTGGCTTTCCGCGTCCCTTTTTTGATTTTGGAGAAAGGCACTTCTTGATATTCTATGGGCCAAAAGAAATACTGAAAGAACGGAAATATAAAAATATACGAGAATCTATTTTCATATCGAATAGGATCCGCCTATTTACATAACAACTACCCTCTTCGCTTCGAACGAAAAGAAACTCGGAAACAAATATTAAGACTTTAATATTTTCGATAAAAAATAATGTTCCTTATTTAAAACACAAAAAGCGTGAAACTTTAATTTCGTGTAAAAACGATAAGAATATTTCTGCATAAAATAATTTTATTTTGCATACAAAATCCGCAGTCTACTTATGATTCTTTCTCGATTCTTCACGTGTAGCTTTTCGTCGAACGCGCTGCAGGCAAATTAGCATTCAATCCTGGCGAAAGTTATTAAACAGTCAATCAATACTTTCCACTGGCGATATTGAATGATTCAGCCGTCGCTTTTTCCCTGGCTGCTGGAGGTTTGTAAAATATTCTAGCAGATTTTCTTTGGAAACAGCCCAAAAACGCAGTCGCATTGAAAATGAACGTCGAATTTAAGAGATCTTCCCGGTGACTGAACCAGACACTCCTTTAAATAATGCTTTAGCCTTCCACTGCTCCGATTCCTTATGTATTCTCTGTGAATTCTTCAATTTCGAAAATGATAAAAATAACAGACATCCATAATATTACACCGTAAAATATGTGCCGACGGTAATCGTTTCGCAAAACAACAGTAATTACCCAATTTTCGAAATGTCGAGTAGTCTCGTTGACCAGACAGTAATTAATTCGGTACCGTAGATTGCAGTGAAATAAATGCATCAATTTTCGTGCGCGATTAAACTCATGACCGATGGAGTAAACAGCGACTCCCGAAATCGGCGCGGTGGCCACGTAATATTTAGTTAAATTAATTATGTAAAATCGTTCGGCGTTCGAAATATTTCGAAACTATATTAACCATTTCCACGGGACATCTGATTACTCGATTCCTGTGAAAGCTTAACACAGTAGCTTGATTACTATATCGACGAGCTGGTATTGTAAGCTAGCGAGTTTCATTTTTAAATGTTACATAAATTTCGAACGGTTATGCAAGACAAATCAATTCACGAACGTCAGACGAATAGAAATTGATCGCCGACAGCCACCCGGTGTAAAAATATCATTCCGCTTTGACAAGGAGAGCATAAATCATGCAAGAATTTTCATATGAACATGTCACCACATTTTTTTTTAGGAAGTTAGCTGTATGACTCGGAGGCAAACGTATCAATTTTTAATGGTTATCTCGAAACACATTTTCACGCAAGTGCTCCCACGGTTCGACTTCTGAATTCGAGCTACTCGAGTGTTGACGAAAGCCTGCACATACTACTCGAGACGAACGTCTTGGAACACGTTTATCATGAGCATCGCTACAGTCGAATACAGGTCTGCAAAAATTCAAGGGTTTGTGGAAATTATTAGCGGATTTTATGCATGTATGACAACAATAGGCACGTATAATGTAAAGCAGCGGACATGTAAAATATATAAGAACATCAACATATTAGTTTTAGCTGAATAATATAATTAAAAGAGGGATACAATTGTTATTTGGCTCCCGTGTCCTGCAATCGATGCGGACATTTTTATTTTGTATAGAGATCCGCAGTCTAGTGATGATCTCATGATTATACTGCAGATTTTATGAATTATTGCCAAAATGGCCATCACCACGGAAGTAGTGGGACATGATAACATTTTTTATGGACATCAACATATTAGTTTCAGCTGAATAACATAATTAAAAGAAAAATACAATTTTTATTTGGCTTCCGTGTCCTGCAATCGATGCGAACATTTTTATTTTTCATAAAGATCCGCAGTCTCTTAATAATTTTCCTCATCAGTTTCTCGACAGTTCCAATTCTAACGAATTACTTATTCTGACAAATTCGATGATTCTGATATCGAATTAAAGTAGTGGGCATGTTAAAAATATTTAACGACATCGATGGACTAGTTTCACTTTATAATATAATTAAAAGAAGATTACAAAATGGCCACGTCCAATGTAAAACAGTAGACATGTTAAAAATATATAAGAACACCAACACATTAGTTTCACCTGAATAATATAATTAAAAGAGGAATACAATTTTTATTTGGCTCCCGTGTCCTGCAATCGATACGAACATTTTTATTTTTCATAAAGATCCGCAGTCTCTTAATAATTTTCCACAACAGTTTCTCGACAGTTCCAATTCTGACGAATTACTTATTCTGACAAATTCGATGATTCTGATATCGAATTAAAGCAGTGGGCATGTTAAAAATATTTAACGACATCGATGGGCTAGTTTCACTTTATAATACAATTAAAAGAAGATTACGAAATGGCCACGTACAATGTAAAACAGTAGACATATTAAAAATATATAAGCACATCAACATATTAGTTTCAGTTGAATAACATAATTAAAAGAAGAATACAATTTTTATTTGGCTCCCGTGTCCTGCAATCGATGCGAACATTTTTATTTTGTATAGAGATCCGCAGTCTAGTGATGATCTGATGATTATACTGCAGATTTTATGAATTATTGCCAAAATGGCCATGACCACGGAAGTAGTGGGACATGATAACATTTTTTATGGACATCAACATATTAGTTTCAGCTGAATAATATAATTAAAAGAGGAATACAATTTTTATTTGGCTCCCGTGTCCTGCAATCGATGCGAACATTTTTATTTTTCATAAAGATTCGCAGTCTCTTAATAATTTTCCACAACAGTTCCTCGACAGTTCCAATTCTAACGAATTAATTATTCTGACAAATTCGATGATTCTGATATCGAATTAAAGTAGTGGGCATGTTAAAAATATTTAACGACATCGATGGGCTAGTTTCACTTTATAATATAATTAAAAGAAGATTACGAAATGGCCACGTACAATGTAAAACAGTGGACATGTTAAAAATATATAAGAACATCAACATATTAGTTTCAGCTGAGTAATATGATTAAAAGAGGAATACAATTTTTATTTGGCTCCCGTGTCCTGCAATCGATGCGAACATTTTTATTTTGCATAAAGATTCGCAGTCTCTTAATAATTTTCCACAACAGTTTCTCGACAGTTCCAATTCTAACGAATTAATTATTCTGACAAATCCGATGATTCTGATATCGAATTAAAGCAGTGGGCATGTTAAAAATATTTAACGACATCGATGGGCTAGTTTCACTTTATAATATAATTAAAAGAAGATTACGAAATGGCCACGTACAATGTAAAACAGTAGATATGTTAAAAATATATAAGAACATCAACATATTAGTTTCAGCTGAATAATATAATTAAAAGAGGAATACAATTTTTATTTGGCTCCCGTGTCCTGCAATCGATGCGAACATTTTTATTTTGCATAAAGATCCGCAGTCTCTTAATAATTTTCCACAGCAGTTTCTCGACAGTTCCAATTCTAACGAATTAATTATTCTGACAAATTCGATGATTCTGATATCGAATTAAAGTAGTGGGCATGTTAAAAATATTTAACGACGTCGATGGACTAGTTTCACTTTATAATATAATTAAAAGAAGATTACGAAATGGCCACGTCCAATGTAAAACAGTAGACATGTTAAAAATATATAAGAACACCAACACATTAGTTTCTCCTGAATAATATAATTAAAAGAGGAATACAATTTTTATTTGGCTCCCGTGTCCTGCAATCGATACGAACATTTTTATTTTTCATAAAGATCCGCAGTCTCTTAATAATTTTCCTCATCAGTTTCTCGACAGTTCCAATTCTAACGAATTAATTATTCTGATAAATTCGATGATTCTGATATCGAATTAAAGTAGTGGGCATGTTAAAAATATTTAACGACATCGATGGGCTAGTTTCACTTTATAATATAATTAAAAGAAGATTACGAAATGGCCACGTCCAATGTAAAACAGTAGACATGTTAAAAATATATAAGAACACCAACACATTAGTTTCACCTGAATAACATAATTAAAAGAAGAATACAATTTTTATTTGGCTCCCGTGTCCTGCAATCGATGCGAACATTTTTATTTTGTATAGAGATCCGCAGTCTAGTGATGATCTGATGATTATACTGCAGATTTTATGAATTATTGCCAAAATGGCCATGACCACGGAAGTAGTGGGACATGATAACATTTTTTATGGACATCAACATATTAGTTTCAGCTGAATAATATAATTAAAAGAGGAATACAATTTTTATTTGGCTCCCGTGTCCTGCAATCGATGCGAACATTTTTATTTTTCATAAAGATTCGCAGTCTCTTAATAATTTTCCACAACAGTTCCTCGACAGTTCCAATTCTAACGAATTAATTATTCTGACAAATTCGATGATTCTGATATCGAATTAAAGTAGTGGGCATGTTAAAAATATTTAACGACATCGATGGGCTAGTTTCACTTTATAATATAATTAAAAGAAGATTACGAAATGGCCACGTACAATGTAAAACAGTGGACATGTTAAAAATATATAAGAACATCAACATATTAGTTTCAGCTGAGTAATATGATTAAAAGAGGAATACAATTTTTATTTGGCTCCCGTGTCCTGCAATCGATGCGAACATTTTTATTTTGCATAAAGATTCGCAGTCTCTTAATAATTTTCCACAACAGTTTCTCGACAGTTCCAATTCTAACGAATTAATTATTCTGACAAATCCGATGATTCTGATATCGAATTAAAGCAGTGGGCATGTTAAAAATATTTAACGACATCGATGGGCTAGTTTCACTTTATAATATAATTAAAAGAAGATTACGAAATGGCCACGTACAATGTAAAACAGTAGATATGTTAAAAATATATAAGAACATCAACATATTAGTTTCAGCTGAATAATATAATTAAAAGAGGAATACAATTTTTATTTGGCTCCCGTGTCCTGCAATCGATGCGAACATTTTTATTTTGCATAAAGATCCGCAGTCTCTTAATAATTTTCCACAGCAGTTTCTCGACAGTTCCAATTCTAACGAATTAATTATTCTGACAAATTCGATGATTCTGATATCGAATTAAAGTAGTGGGCATGTTAAAAATATTTAACGACGTCGATGGACTAGTTTCACTTTATAATATAATTAAAAGAAGATTACGAAATGGCCACGTCCAATGTAAAACAGTAGACATGTTAAAAATATATAAGAACACCAACACATTAGTTTCTCCTGAATAATATAATTAAAAGAGGAATACAATTTTTATTTGGCTCCCGTGTCCTGCAATCGATACGA
This sequence comes from Lasioglossum pauxillum, assembly GCA_933228785.1. Classification (NCBI taxonomy): domain Eukaryota; kingdom Metazoa; phylum Arthropoda; class Insecta; order Hymenoptera; family Halictidae; genus Lasioglossum; species Lasioglossum pauxillum. Next base: position 39,176,690 of record OW121706.1, read on the forward strand.
ACATTTTTATTTTTCATAAAGATCCGCAGTCTCTTAATAATTTTCCTCATCAGTTTCTCGACAGTTCCAATTCTAACGAATTAATTATTCTGATAAATTCGATGATTCTGATATCGAATTAAAGTAGTGGGCATGTTAAAAATATTTAACGACATCGATGGGCTAGTTTCACTTTATAATATAATTAAAAGAAGATTACGAAATGGCCACGTCCAATGTAAAACAGTAGACATGTTAAAAATATATAAGAACACCAACACATTAGTTTCACCTGAATAACATAATTAAAAGAAGAATACAATTTTTATTTGGCTCCCGTGTCCTGCAATCGATGCGAACATTTTTATTTTGTATAGAGATCCGCAGTCTAGTGATGATCTGATGATTATACTGCAGATTTTATGAATTATTGCCAAAATGGCCATGACCACGGAAGTAGTGGGACATGATAACATTTTTTATGGACATCAACATATTAGTTTCAGCTGAATAATATAATTAAAAGAGGAATACAATTTTTATTTGGCTCCCGTGTCCTGCAATCGATGCGAACATTTTTATTTTTCATAAAGATTCGCAGTCTCTTAATAATTTTCCACAACAGTTCCTCGACAGTTCCAATTCTAACGAATTAATTATTCTGACAAATTCGATGATTCTGATATCGAATTAAAGTAGTGGGCATGTTAAAAATATTTAACGACATCGATGGGCTAGTTTCACTTTATAATATAATTAAAAGAAGATTACGAAATGGCCACGTACAATGTAAAACAGTGGACATGTTAAAAATATATAAGAACATCAACATATTAGTTTCAGCTGAGTAATATGATTAAAAGAGGAATACAATTTTTATTTGGCTCCCGTGTCCTGCAATCGATGCGAACATTTTTATTTTGCATAAAGATTCGCAGTCTCTTAATAATTTTCCACAACAGTTTCTCGACAGTTCCAATTCTAACGAATTAATTATTCTGACAAATCCGATGATTCTGATATCGAATTAAAGCAGTGGGCATGTTAAAAATATTTAACGACATCGATGGGCTAGTTTCACTTTATAATATAATTAAAAGAAGATTACGAAATGGCCACGTACAATGTAAAACAGTAGATATGTTAAAAATATATAAGAACATCAACATATTAGTTTCAGCTGAATAATATAATTAAAAGAGGAATACAATTTTTATTTGGCTCCCGTGTCCTGCAATCGATGCGAACATTTTTATTTTGCATAAAGATCCGCAGTCTCTTAATAATTTTCCACAGCAGTTTCTCGACAGTTCCAATTCTAACGAATTAATTATTCTGACAAATTCGATGATTCTGATATCGAATTAAAGTAGTGGGCATGTTAAAAATATTTAACGACGTCGATGGACTAGTTTCACTTTATAATATAATTAAAAGAAGATTACGAAATGGCCACGTCCAATGTAAAACAGTAGACATGTTAAAAATATATAAGAACACCAACACATTAGTTTCTCCTGAATAATATAATTAAAAGAGGAATACAATTTTTATTTGGCTCCCGTGTCCTGCAATCGATACGAACATTTTTATTTTTCATAAAGATCCGCAGTCTCTTAATAATTTTCCTCATCAGTTTCTCGACAGTTCCAATTCTAACGAATTAATTATTCTGATAAATTCGATGATTCTGATATCGAATTAAAGTAGTGGGCATGTTAAAAATATTTAACGACATCGATGGGCTAGTTTCACTTTATAATATAATTAAAAGAAGATTACGAAATGGCCACGTCCAATGTAAAACAGTAGACATGTTAAAAATATATAAGAACACCAACACATTAGTTTCACCTGAATAACATAATTAAAAGAAGAATACAATTTTTATTTGGCTCCCGTGTCCTGCAATCGATGCGAACATTTTTATTTTGTATAGAGATCCGCAGTCTAGTGATGATCTGATGATTATACTGCAGATTTTATGAATTATTGCCAAAATGGCCATGACCACGGAAGTAGTGGGACATGATAACATTTTTTATGGACATCAACATATTAGTTTCAGCTGAATAATATAATTAAAAGAGGAATACAATTTTTATTTGGCTCCCGTGTCCTGCAATCGATGCGAACATTTTTATTTTTCATAAAGATTCGCAGTCTCTTAATAATTTTCCACAACAGTTCCTCGACAGTTCCAATTCTAACGAATTAATTATTCTGACAAATTCGATGATTCTGATATCGAATTAAAGTAGTGGGCATGTTAAAAATATTTAACGACATCGATGGGCTAGTTTCACTTTATAATATAATTAAAAGAAGATTACGAAATGGCCACGTACAATGTAAAACAGTAGACATGTTAAAAATATATAAGAACACCAACACATTAGTTTCACCTGAATAATATAACTAAAAGAGGAATACAATTTTTATTTGGCTCCCGTGTCCTGCAATCGATGCGAACATTTTTATTTTTCATAAAGATTCGCAGTCTCTTAATAATTTTCCACAACAGTTTCTCGACAGTTCCAATTCTAACGAATTAATTATTCTGACAAATCCGATGATTCTGATATCGAATTAAAGCAGTGGGCATGTTAAAAATATTTAACGACATCGATGGGCTAGTTTCACTTTATAATATAATTAAAAGAAGATTACGAAATGGCCACGTCCAATGTAAAACAGTAGACATGTTAAAAATATATAAGAACACCAACACATTAGTTTCACCTGAATAACATAATTAAAAGAAAAATACAATTTTTATTTGGCTTCCGTGTCCTGCAATCGATGCGAACATTTTTACTTTGCATAAAGATCCGCAGTCTCTTAATAATTTTCCACAACAGTTTCTCGACAGTTCCAATTCTAACGAATTAATTATTCTGATAAATTCGATGATTCTGATATCGAATTAAAGTAGTGGGCATGTTAAAAATATTTAACGACATCGATGGACTAGTTTCACTTTATAATATAATTAAAAGAAGATTACAAAATGGCCACGTCCAATGTAAAACAGTAGACATGTTAAAAATATATAAGAACACCAACACATTAGTTTCACCTGAATAATATAACTAAAAGAGGAATACAATTTTTATTTGGCTCCCGTGTCCTGCAATCGATGCGAACATTTTTATTTTTCATAAAGATTCGCAGTCTCTTAATAATTTTCCACAACAGTTTCTCGACAGTTCCAATTCTAACGAATTAATTATTCTGACAAATCCGATGATTCTGATATCGAATTAAAGCAGTGGGCATGTTAAAAATATTTAACGACATTGATGGGCTAGTTTCACTTTATAATATAATTAAAAGAAGATTACAAAATGGCCACGTCCAATGTAAAACAGTAGACATGTTAAAAATATATAAGAACACCAACACATTAGTTTCAGCTGAATAACATAATTAAAAGAAGAATACAATTTTTATTTGGCTCCCGTGTCCTGCAATCGATGCGAACATTTTTATTTTTTATAAAGATTCGCAGTCTCTTAATAATTTTCCTCATCAGTTTCTCGACAGTTTCAATTCTAACCAATTAATTAGTCTGACAAATTCGATGATTCCGATATCGACGAATTTAAAGAGCATAAATTGAAATGATAGACTTGTTTAAAAACATAATGACGAATCTGTCTGGCCGGTCTGCCTGCTCTTTTATAAAATACATGAAACCTGCCCAGTCTGCCGAGCACATAACTGCCAATAAGAGCTCGATAACGTTTCCTGCGAGCTCGTGACATCCATATTTAAATTAGCGAGTTTTTGAGAGGATAAATATTTCAACGTCTCCCAGCATGGAGAGCTTCTGTGAGTGACAATAACGGAATTACGTGTTTCTGCGGGAAAACTTATCATCGACACAGTTAAAAATGAAATGTTTATTGACCGTGATCGTCACGCGAGGTCGTCGCCGGCTGTCCGTGTGAAAATCATTCTAACCGGACAGTCTAGTGTCGCGGCAATTAATCACTAACTTCCCTTAAACGGATCGCAGCTGTGTACCTACACGGCCGTTCTAACATGACAATTCGTGATAGGACGGTGACGCGATATGAATCGACCCTTAAATAGAGCCACGCCGACGGCGAGCCGGTTGGTTAACTTCCCGCGTAACTATGAGCGAAGCATTAGGCGATACCGTTCTCTCCGAGGACCCGTACAGGATAACCGGAAATTATTATGGCTGCCGCTGCAAAGCGCAAGTCATAGTGAATTTGCTCGAAAACGTGGATAAAATTTTTAAATTCAACGAACTCTCTCACTCGGGACCAAAATTCAACCGTTTACTATTTTCACACAGTGTAAAATGATTGCCTGTGTTGTGAGAGACGCTTCTTTAAAATGCGACAATCATGTTTTGTTGATTTACAGTGTAAAATAAAAATTAGTGAAATATCCTCGGTCCTCTTGTGCAACTATTTCAATGAAACCTTTCGTGCTGATACTGATACTATATTAAAATGCACTAAAAAGGAGAAAATAATTTTTTTAGACATTAGTGACTATAAATAAAAGCGTGGAGCGCTAAACTATATTGACGTAACCTTTGTGGGTGCTCCACGCTTTTATTTATAGTCACTAATGTCTAAAAAGATTATTTTCTCCTTTTTAATGCATTTTAATATTAGCGTGGTTTTTAAAAAGTTTTTTTATATATTTTTATATTTTCTGATTTTTAGTCTTTTTTAAATGGAACGCAAGATATAGTAATATTGTCCGAAATTGTCCAAAATGGAACCGAATGAACGGAACACCACACTGACTGAGCTCCTTCGGTGCGAAGTGGGCCAGTGGAGTGGGGATGAGTCGGAGTCGGAACGCGTAGTGGAGTAGGGAGCGCTGGCGCGCGGAGAGGGGATCGCTGAACGCGATCACGTTCTACCGAGCGTCGCGCGACGAGGTGTGACGGTTAATATTACATTTTTTTTCTCCTAGACCAGGGGTCGGCAACCTTTTGAGTCGGAAGAGTCGAAAATTACAATTTACAAAATTTCAAAGTTTTTAAAGAGCCACAAAATATTTTCTTGCCAACAATAAATAGTACTCGTATAAATAAAGTTATTTGATAAAAGAAAACTAATCTATTTATTCATAAGAAAAAACATCCAAAGAGCCGCATGTGGCTCGCGAGCCGCAGGTTGCCGACCTCTATCCTAGACGCATAGTTTTTTTAAAAATTTGTTTCTTGATATTGTATTGTCATCCAATTCTGAGCTATGTTTAAAGTTTCAAGTCTCTAGCTCATCGGGAAATGGTTTAAAATTCGATTACAAGATTTGACGCATACAAACAACAGCAACGACAACTCGGCAAGCTAATATAAGAGTGGTAATAAGCAAACACGTGACCGAACTTTTTTGCCAATGTTCATTTTTCACGAAGATGTTTAACATATATCATTTTTGGATTTCTCTGCATACACATGCTGTAAAAGTGAAGGTCTCCTTGATTTTTTTCAATGGCACCAAATATTTTGGACATCGTAGGATTGTGGTTGACTTCGAGACGAATTCAACAGTGTGTTACAACATGTCCTTAAAATGATCTTGAACTCGAAAATTTGGTGCAACCGTAATTTCAATGAAATCCACAAAAAATTAATATAAAGGTGAATATTTCTCGATCGAAAAATGAATATAAAATTTTTTTTGATTTCGGCGCAAGGTTCGATCATTAATACCACAAAGCAAATGTGCAAATTAAACCATGTTTCTCGACGTTTCGATCCTAATGTGGATCATTTTCACAGACATTTTTTTCTTTTTTTTTTTTTGTTAAATTAATTTAAAACGTAACGTAATTCCAATGAAATCCACAACTGACAACTGTGCAACATTGGTTTGTCATCACATCACATGTGTGAGAGATTCGTGTCGGTTCTTCGATATCCGTTTTTATTTAAATAGGGGGTGTCCTCGATTTGTGTGAGCGGAACTTTTTCGCGAAGAGTTCTGCATTAAGGGAAGTTTAATAGGGTTCCTTAACGCCTGTCCGATGCATCCCGCGACGGATGATCCTTTTGTACGATGCTCTATAATTGCTCTGTATTGGAATCGAATGAACCATTTGCCAGGCTTCCCTGTTATCGGGAATTTTCCAGATTTCCGGAGAACAAAAGTTTCGGACGGTAGCGAAGTCCCGATTATCCGCGAAACGATTACTTCGTAGAATTGTGTAAGTTTCGGTGAATTTTAAGATCTGATATATGGACGTCGATCCGGACCGAATGAATGGGTTCATGGAGGAAACGCGAGGTAGGTAACGTTGTACTTTCCTCGGGGAACATAATAGCTGCGAAAATGAAACAATTTAGAAAGTCAAATGTGGATCGTGTTCCCGATTGTTTGCTCGGGAAACATGGCAGAAATGTTTACACGCGTCGACAATAAATATTGCTCCGAAATATCGAGAGTTAAATTCGAATATAGATCAGAAAAATCGAACCTGTCCTATTAATGGAAAAGAACTTTCGTAAACTTGTCGAAACGTTACTTCCTCGCGGATTTTGATGAAATTGAAATATAACTTTTTCCTGTACAAATAACACTGTCCAACAAATTTCAACTTTTTTTATGTTTCCTAAACATGTTTCATAAACGTGTTTAAGCAATGTATTAATATTGGATATCACTGTATTCGGGAGAGTCTACAGAATCTTTTGCTATAGAGGACGATTCAATACCTTTTATAATAACATCACAATATTTGTTTAAAGTTGAAAAATATGTTTACGAGAAAAATTACGGGCAGATTTGGCATCAGCGTAAATATAAAATAATATTTTAAAAAACGCCACGTTTAAGAAACGGACTAAAAAGTATAAAATAATTTTTTCTAGCCCCATACAGGTTCCTAACCCCGTACAGATAGTCCTGAGAATTTGTGATTGTGAATTTTGGATAGCTATGAAAATACTTGTAAGATTTGAAACGAAAAACGTGGGGCGCAAGATAATACATAGTAAGGAGTGTAGAGAGTATCTGCCGCTGAGAAAACTCGCAAAACAGTTCATATCATTTGCAGTACAATAAAATTGTTAGTGATTTAGGTGTTCATGCATCAATTATCTATTGCATGCGCCCCACGTTTTTCGTTTTAAATCTTACAAGTATTTTCATAGCTATTCAAAATTCACAATCACAAATTTTCAGGACTATCTGTACGGGGTTAGGAATCTGTATGGGGCTAGAAAAAATTATTTTATACTTTTTAGTCCGTTTTTAAACAGGGCGTTTTTTAAAATTTTATTTTATACCTTTTAGTCCGTTTTAAAAACGTGGTATTTTTTAAAAATTTATTTTTATTTAAATAATTATTTTCTGCTTTTTAGCCTTGTATGTGTGAAATTTTACAATCGATTTTGAACATTTTGATGAGATTATAACAGAGACATGTAGTAAATTTCAGACGGTATTGCGACGCGTCATATCGAAAACGAACGCTGTGGTAAAATGTCAAAGATTCGACGGAGAATTTCGGTGTAACTGTTCTTTCGCTTGGTAAACAAACATTATACTATAATAATACGTAGTAACTTTGTAAACACCTCACGAAGCTCGAACGCACACTGACGCATACTGAGCTCCTTCGGTGCGAAGCGGGTCAGTGGAGTGGGGATGAGTCAGAGTGGGAACACGTAGTAGAGTGAGGACGCTGAACGCGAAGACGTACTACGTCACGCGGCAGGGGGTGCAAAGGTTCAAATTATTAATAATTTATATCTCCTGAACGCATAGGCTTTTTAAAAAAATGTTTTTTAAATATTGCAGTGTCATCCAGTTCTGAGCTATGTTTAACATTTCAAGTCTCTAGCTCAAGTTAGTTTAAAATCAATTGCGAAATTTGTACCGAACAAACAGACAAACAAGAAAGCGAACTAACAAAAACGTGGTAAAATGGTCTTATCTTTATCTTTCATGAAGAATGTTTCTTCAAATCTCTGAGATTATAAAAATTTTAGAATAATTGTACAAATGTATTCGGAAAAAAAATTCATTTATACGTATTTTAATCTCATTGGGAAGAAAATACCGCAGTCATAGGCACATTTACCCTAATTCCCAGTGTCCCGGAGTTTCGCAGCGGGGCTGCTTACGAGCAGAAAGGCTCCGCGATGAGCGTAGATGAAAATACGCGGAGGTGAACTTTCCTTTAGAGACGGGATCACGGAAGTTCCATGCCGGCGCGGAACAGAAACGATTCCTCGACGGGCATAACTTTCGCGGACGAAATACGGCTGCCGTCGTCCTCGGGACGCGCATACATATTCGTGGGATGGTCTGTGAGTTAGGTACCGCTCTCGTGTAACGCTCTGCTGGGCCCGTGCCCGGTGAGCCCTAGGGAGAAAATGGTTTTCGGTCCGCGAAACTTTCGCGATTGTTGCAATAACAAACTCGTCAAAACGATCGGGACGTCCGATGCGGACAGCTGCCTGGAAAGCTGATTACGCGAGCAGCTAGACCAACTGACAGCTCGTTGTCGCTGCTAGTTACAGCCCCAGACGTTGTTTCCCTTCAACTTCCTTCGTGTTCAGCGCATGTCGATGCGCGCCCCAAGATCTCCCTCCCATGCCAGAGAAACTAGTTAAACGCGATTCCCAGTCATTTATTATGCAACTTAATGCGAGATAATCGTTCAAAGTCGGTTACGTGGCGGAGTTGTTCTCCTTATCGTTTATGGGCATCTACTTAGTAAGGTGTTCGTGCCCCCGCGTTGTTCGGCTGATCGGAAATTACCTGTGAACTCCGTCACCTTCGATCCAACAGCTTTCTGGCTAACTGGGGGTCTCAAGGTGTCATTGGGAAGGCGCTTCTTCTTGGTCCTTCTTTCGAAATGGTACTCTAACGCGTGTAATCGCTGCGAGAATTATCGATAGACAGGAGAGTAGCAAAAATGTCTTTTCTTCTTTCATAATCTTGATCAGAAGCAATGTATACATATTCATAAAATATTTTAAGAAGAAATTCAAGAACTGAGAAATTTTGAAACGTTAGAACAGGCTTAAAAATATCATCATGTACATATAAGAAGGAGGGAATAATAATGAAACCGAGATAGATCATGTCGAGGGGTTGAAAATCTTTTAAGAAGAAATTGACGAACTGAAAAATTTAAAAAAATCAGGACAGGCTTAAAAATGCCAACAGATACACATACACAAAAGAGAGCATAAGAAAACAGGATTTACTACTTCGGAAAACTTCGTTGAATGTAATATTTAGTTAAAGTGCTTAAACAGTTTGCCGCCGGTGTCACGTAGTAAAAGTTTCATTTGTATTAAGCAGTCTCGCGCTGAACGCTTTGTCCAAGTCTCACTTACATTAAACTCTAAGAGGGTTAAGGGGTGTCAAAAAGAGTTAAAGTTTCAGTAGGCCGTGATAACTTTAACTACGCTACCAGAGAAGAACACGCAGCTTGAATAGAGGAGCAGTTCGCGAAACGTTGAGAAAAAGAGTCGTTCATCTTGATCCCATAAAACCGACTCGATTCTGCTAACACTCTCTGTTCAACTTTCCGAATAACGTGGAAGTTCAATGTTAAAATCGTCTGTACTGTGAACGTTTCTGATATTTTTCTTGGAAAACGCAAATACGAAATTAAATCGGAAGAACCGGGGAACCAGATTATTGTACAACAGGGTATTTCACCTAACTTGACCACCTTGAATATCTTTGTTGTTTTTAAAGATACGTCAAATGTCTGAAGGACAAAGTTGAATGGTAAAATGGGGCTCATACATAGTTTATTATTTTTTTATAACGAATGTCCAGCTGCATCGATCGATGTATTAAAAAATACCTCATTCCATTTAAAAAATGAAGGTGACCTTCAGATCTCTAAAAAAAATTACATAAAAACAAACATTTTTTTGGTATCGTATGAGCCCCATTTTACCCATGTATCTTTAAAAACAACAAAGACATTCAAGGTGGTTAGGTTAGGTGAAATACCCTGTACACAGTCAGAAAAGACTAAAGATGGTCAAGCGTCGTTAAGTCGCGAGACAAAAAAAATCTGTTATTCACCGGCGCTGCAAAGTATAGCAGACATTTGCAAATTTAATGGGCGATAAATCACGTGACATTAACAAGTGTTCCGGGCAGTCTGAGTGCTCTTCAGTAATAAAGTTGTCTATTATGCGTTCGATGGAGATAAATTGCAGAATCTCCGATAAGGCGAAGAAGAGACAAGAAAATCTTATTTAATGAACTTGTGCGTTAAGGACTTCGGTATTTTTAATTCCTCGATAATTGTCGTGTTGAATCCGAAGTTATATTATTTAAGAGTGTTTTCCTATCAACTTGCCCCATAAACTGCGCTTGAAACATTTTATAACATTCTTCTTCTTCTCTGCAACGCATTTTGAGTTTGTCTAACGTTGTTAGAAGTTCCGGAGGTTCCAGAAGCACCTTCACGATAAAATCACGTGAAGTATTCCTCCATAATCGATTATGAGTCTTAACGATTGCAAAATTATCGAGTCCGACATGTCGATCCCCAATCGGCGCAGCCATTGACGTCGGATTATGCGCCGGCGGCAATCAGGCTGCGTCGTGTCGTGTGCGGACAAGATTTTCAACGATATCGTATCCGAGTTGTGTAGGTATCGTGTCTATCGGCTGTATATTTTCGCTGTCCGCAGAGAAAGCCGGTCCATAGACGGGGAAAAGAAGAGTAAGTTAATCCGCGCGAATCAAGAGCGCAAGTCGACCGTCAGCCCGTCAAAGGACGTTGAAAAGCAGTCGCGTAGATCGTACCGCAATAACGATCCGGCTTTTGCTTGTGCAGTCGAACGTATTTTATTAAACATCCACCGATCTGGTTTGTCGCGGCCGCTTTTATAAATGGCGAAAAGCGGGAGAGCAAAAGCGTCGCCTCTACCCCTCTCGCACGACCACAAAGGAGACAGGAATAAATGCGGCCGAGATCGTTGCGGATTTGCCGCACTCTCGAAACTAGCGTGCGGGGGGATTCGAATTTCTGTTGCACACGTGCACCCCCATAATTGGGACGCGTCCCGTGCATGCAGTTATCATAATGGGCCGAGCCAGCCGAGAGCACAATTGAATCCCGTCGGTCCTCTCGTCGCTCCCCACCCACCCGCACCGAACTTCTTTGAGCAACCGGACTCGCTTGCCGAGCGAAGCTTTTAATTAAATTCGAGATACGATTGGTCCGTGGTCGATTCTGTTCTAGCAGCCTGTTTAATTATGTCTCGACGCCATGCGCCACCACGGCTTCGCGACATCCTCCACTAACGTTATCATCGGCACAGTCCTACTCGGGCACACCGCAGCAGAACCATTCGCGAATCGGTGCATTACGCGAAAAATTCGCCGGCGATTCTGTGATGCAGCTAACATATTTAGATAGGGGAAGGTAAGGTGAAGTGCCCTAAGTCTGGACAGTCCAAAAGTGATACCTAAATCTGGACAATTGAATTTTCATAGTAAAATCAGTAATTAAGAGATTAAATAATTATATTATATATTCTGAGGCCTTAGCTATAAGTAGGTGTGAATATTATTTCATTGAGACATCAATTGACATTTAAAAATGAATTCAAAGTTCATCTAAAAACAGTATTCAAAATAGTCTATTTACATGCGAATCATGTGCATTTATAGTTCGAACTTTTGTTAGAAAAAAAGATATAATTTAAGCCCTCAGACAAAAAATAATTATCACGCATAATAATATTGATATCTTAAAATAAATTGGCAATCAAACTTAACGTAAATAATAATTATTAATCCAAATATTAGATGTCCAAGATTAGGACTGTTTTCAAATATAAGTACTCCATACTGGGACGCGATGACAGTAGCTGTCCCACTCTAAGCTTATACGCAATGTGCTTACGCCTGAAGCCGGACACGTGTTTGTGAATAAAATCAACGCATTGTTTGCAAATTATTTAACTACATGTACGTATAATTAGTCTTCTATTAGCTTGAATAACGTATGTAGAAAATGTATTCCGGTTGTGACGTTAATAATACTTTATGTTTACATCTTAAATCTATCAGTATTACTACCTAACCTCAAAAGTTGTATTATGACAAGTTTTATTAAAACAGTAAATGAAAATAAATATATATTTGATTAAATAATACAATACTGTAATCTATGATAAGAATACTACATATTACGCAAAGCATCTTCTATTCGTCATGCGCAACAGCGCCACCAACCAACGTTCTAGGTTATGTTCGCTTGATCAACTCGTAAATTGAATTTGTCCCGATATAGGCTTTACTTCTGTCCAGGTACTAGCTTAGATTGGATTTAATATGTCCAACTATAGGTTTGAATTAGTCTTGTTAATACAATCAAGATATTAACCTAAACAATGATTTTTTTATTTTAAATTACTTTACAAACTGAACTGTATGTTAAAACTCTTAAGAAATTGTTTTTGTTTATTTAAAGTGATAAAATTTAAAATAGAAAAACATGCTGTCCAGGCATAGGGCACTTCACCTTACTCCACGAAATATGTTTTAATCGTTTGTACTCGAAGCAATTTTAATTCCAAAATCAAGATATTTCTTTCAACCCAGATCATTTTTGTTCTATGTAATCTTTTTTACATTAAAATCGAACCTTTTTCCTCGTAAAACAGTTCAGCTTTTTACAATTTCTGGAAAAGAGGCGAATTTAATAATATTAAAACTGTTTTGAATAATGGTATGACAATTTTTACTGGCGCCTCGGAGTCACCATTCGAGTGCAAACGCTTAAAACATTGACAAACCGAGTAGAAACCGAGTACAAACCTTAAGAAATTGTTTTTGTTTATTTAAAGTGATACAATTTAAAATAGGAAAACATGCTGTCCAGGCATAGGGCACTTCACCTTAATGTGCACCACAGTTTTATATTTCCTACAAAATCTGATTCGTAACCTAACCGCTCGAGCGGAAATGACGCGTGTCGCCCGCATCGGGTCTTCGTGCCAAACTCAGCTTCGATGGACGACGCCCGCCTCGTGCTTTTCAACCAACAAAATATTTAATTCCTGTAGAAATACAAAATATTTAATTCCTGTAGAAATACAATATAATTAATTCCTGTCCTGTCAAAATATTAAATTCCTGTCGGGAACATGTAAAACCAAAATGTATTGTACTTTCTACATTTTAATGATTATTCTTACACTTTCTAATTTTTTTAAATTTAAGTGGGGTAATTGTTTTCCAAATAATATATGTACAGTAAGGAGCATAACTGATTCCACACACTTTAAATCAGAACAACTTTTTTATGAATGAACCAAACGACTTCAATTTCTCTGTAAGGCTAGAAGAATTAGTTTAGTAAATGACGTCTAATAAAAAAGTTTAAAAAATGCATTTGGTCGGAATTGTGAAAAACAATACTAAAAATTGATTTTTACAACTTCTTTAACAGGCCCAATAACGAAAATTCGAAAGATGTGTCTGGTCAACTAGTATAAATTATATACGATCTGAAAATGTCATTGAAATTGGTTAAGGATGTTCTGGAGGTATATAAAAACGCAACAAAATTTTTGAAAATTTGACAAGATATAATTCTTACTAAATTGATGCAATTACCAAAGTTTGGGTTCGATTCACTGCACCGTTTAAGAATTATAGCAACTTAAAGTTTGCACATTTTAACACGTCTTCTTATGGAGAATTCATAAAATTCCACTTGAAACCCTATTTAAACCTTGAGAAAACGCAACTAGAAACTCCAGTTTTTTTTTATATGTAGTAAAAATTAGGTAATTAATTATGTTCAAAATTTATTAGGATTCACTAAACAGTTACAGAGCAAAAAAATTATAAACTGTTACAAAACGTCAAATTTATCTTGTTGTCTCTCACTAGCATGGAAACGTGACAAGTGTAGACCACTGAATATAGCTACAGAGGGTACAGTATTCGCAAAAGTTTCATGCAAAATATACTCATGAATGGCTTTCATTGCCATGTATTGATGGATTTCGAATTTCTTGTATTTTTGTCTCCCATTGTACCTCCAGTACATCCTTAATTGTTTTACGAATTATAAACGATCAAAAGTGGTAATTTATAGTGACCATAAAGTGGCAAGTTTTACCATTTTTTATTTTTTATAATTCGCAAACCAATTAGCTAATTTCAATGAAATTTTCAGAGCGTATATAATTTATACCAATTGACCAGACACATATTTTAAATTTTCGTTATTAGCCCAGCTAAAAGGGTTGTAAAAATCAATTTTTACTATTGTTTTTCACAATTCCGTCCAAATGCATTTTTTCAACATATTTTTTACAACATCATTTACTAAACTAATTCTTCTAGCCTTGCAGAGAAATTGAAGTCGTTTGGTCCATTCATAAAAAAGTTGTTCTGATTTAAAGTGTGTGGAATCAATTATGCTCCTTACTGTATAAATTTAATTTTGCATTCAAATATTATCGTAAAAGCTACAACTAATCAAAATAAAACAATCAAAACAAGCTGGAAGCTTGTATTCTTTAATTAGCAGGTTGTAAGTGCTCAGATGAGTAAGTGTAGCTATTGGAGAACACACAGCAGAATGTATACATATAAGGAAATTAAGAACAGCAAAGAAGTCGCGTACTAATGCCTGGGATCCACTTCGTCCCTCTTCCAAATACATTTTTGAATGCTCTCTTTCGTACTCTTCCGTTTTAAGTCAGAAGTTAGTCGAAACTGTTGCAAATCCAGGTCAAAGGACACTTTCACGTTGGAAATATGAGATTCGGGTGCTTTAAGTTTAATGAAACATCGAGGTGAACTGCAAACGACTGCACGTAGCAGTGATTGAAGTATTACAGAACTGAGTTGACAGTCTTGAAGCATGAAACGTGCTTATCTTGTAATTAATGTAGAAATTCGTCGTTTTGTGGAACGGTGATATTTGCGATGCGAACGAAGTTAAATTAATTAACGTATTCTGAGGTGCTATTAAGTACGAAAAAATCATTCATCAAAATTGTACTATTTATTTCAAAGATTCATTCCTGTAGAAAGTCTTCATTTACCGAATTTCGAGAAGAAGAAAATATGAAATTGAGTTTTCTTTTTAATTATACGGTATGATTGTTATCAAGATGAGAATGAGACATTAAATTTGAAGTATGAATGTAAGTAAGGAAATTTCATCTCGTGTTCCTGGTCGAGTGGTAAAAATTTAAACCTGAACGGTCTTTGTGATCACATGGCGCCTTCTACACGAAGAAATCATAAAGTTGGAGCACGTATACGATAATAATGAGGACACGTACCGCGCAGACAGTTATTATAATAGACTGAGCAAACGGAAGGTATAACACGATTCTTATGTTGGTGGAGCTTATGCTGCGCCTCGTTCCCCGTACGGGTAACCACGTTAAACTGTAGATAGCTTAATTAAGCTCCAGATTGTTTCATCATTTCTCAATCTATAAAACGAGACTGAAATTTTCTGTATATCGGTGTTACAAAAGTTCTTCGGGGACCTGCTTACCTTCAATTCTCTCGAGAAATTAAATTTTTATTCGGGTCGACGTCGTTTCACTGTTTAGCACCGGAATGTAATTAAAGCGGACATATTTTCCGATTTAATGAATGTTTTGACTCCTATAAAATTTGCATTTTTTGATATTTCGCGTCGCCTTAAATTTTAAATAACTTGCCGAATTAACTGAATTTGAGGCTCGTATGAAAATTGTATTTCTCCGATTTTTTGTCGGCTGAAAGTTTGAACAAATATTAATTAGTTGACGAAACGTAATTAATTTGTCTCCGTATTTTCAGTCTGTAACTTGTAGTGACTGTTTATTTCGTAAATTTCGTTTTCAAAATGATATTAAAATAACTTAAACGAAGAATTACCATTTTACGAGAGAAAAGCCTGTGCGTCTTCATCGTAGAAAAATTTAATCAGCAATGTTACGACTAGATTGCGAATTTTATGCAGTTATAGCGTATATTACAGCTAGTTTTAATAAAAGTAGCAGCTTCAGCTCGAGGTAAACATGTTCGTATGCATGCATTTTGTAGAACGTAATATGCTCGATATAGTAGCAATGGAGGGATTGAAAAAATAAGAAAAATGTAGTGTTCAACATTTTTTTAACGCACGAGTCTGTCGTTGGGAAATGTTAATGCGCGAGTGTCCCACGTCTCTGGTTATCATCGAGCCCGTGTCCGCGAATAAGGTATAACTTCGCTTCGTCGCCGGAATAGAAACGGCACGGTCGTTACAGTTGGGTCCTTGGAGAATAGCGACGCGCGGCGCATCGCGGCGCTTCATACTTTGACGCGTAATTGCTTCAGCTCCAATTCGGCAGTTTTGTATGCAGACGTATGCAACAGCTCTCTGGAGGAGTTCCATTAATCGTCTTGCATTTGTATTTATACTCGGGACCAGTTGCGCGAAGGGATGGGACGCGACGCGTTCAGATTAACTTGGGCGTCGGGACGCGAGCCACGAGTTTTTCCGTCGATTTTCCGGCGCGGAATTCACGTCTCGCTGGCCGCCGCACGGTATCGTTATAAAGAATTTGAATTTAAAACGGTCCGGCTTTCTCGAAACCGTGCAAAAATTCCCGTCCGGACACTGAGCTCGCAAAACTATTACAACCGGCCGCACGATTTTTTATTTGAACGCGAAACAACGTTCCGTTCGAATCGCGGCGCTCTTGAAATTTCGCGAGTTTCAAATGGCTCATAAATTTTCCTAATTATTGCGAAGCGTTTAGAAGACGAAGTTGGTTTTAGTACCGGTACACTTAAGAGTGCTAATTAAATCAGGCGTTTAACGAGGACAGCAAATTAGCTCAGCGAAACGTGCTCCATCGGTTGCAATGTCTATCAATCAGTTTTTTTAATTAAGATTCTGGCGAATTTGTCGAGCTCGCTGTAATCGAACTTACAGTTATATGTAAATATCCAAAAAACTAAAAGAGACCGCCTATTACGCTGTACAACACCAAATTTGTTCCACAATTACTGTTGGGTGGTTCTTATACAGTTTTTTACCACGTTTTTATTAGCTCGCTTTCTTGTCTGTCTGTCTGTCTGTCTGCTTGTTCGGTACAAATTTTGCAATTGATTTTAAACTAACTTCCCGATGAGCTAGAGACTTGAAATTTTAAACATAGCTCAGAACTGGATGACAACGCAATATTTAAAAAAAATTTTTTAAAAAAGCCTATGCGTTCAGGAGATATAAATTATTAATAATTTGAACCTTTGCACCCCCCGCCACGTGACGTAGTACGTCTTCGCGTTCAGCGTCCCCACTCTACTACGTGTTCCCACTCTGACTCATCCCCACTCCACTGACCCGCTTCGCACCGAAGGAGCTCAGTGTGCGTCAGTGTGCGTTCGAGCTTCGTGCGGTGTTTACAAAGTTACTACGTATTATTATAGTATAATGTTTGTTTACCAAGCGAAAGAACAGTTACACCGAAATTCTCCGTCGAACCTTTATCTTTGACATTTTACCACGGCGTTCGTTTTCGATATGACGCGTCGCAATACCGTCTGAAATTTACTACATGTCTCTGTTATAATCTCATCAAAATGTTCAAAATCGATTGTAAAATTTCACACATATAAGGCTAAAAAGCAGAAAATAATTATTGAAATAAAAATAAATTTTTAAAAAATACCACGTTTTTAAAACGGACTAAACAGTATAAAATAAAATTTTAAAAAACGCCACGTTTAAAAACGGACTAAAAAGTATAAAATAATTTTTTTAGCCCCATACAGATTCCTAACCCCGTACAGATAGTCCTGAAAATTTGTGATTGTGAATTTTGAATAGCTATGAAAATACTTGTAAGATTTAAAACGAAAAACGTGGGGCGCATGCAATAGATAATTGATGCATGAACACCTAAATCACTAACAATTTTATTGCACTGCAAATGATATGAACTGTTTTGCGAGTTTTCTCAGCGGCAGATACTCTCTACACTCCTTACTATGTATTATCTTGCGCCCCACGTTTTTCGTTTTAAATCTTACAAGTATTTTCGTAGCTATTCAAAATTCACAATCACAAATTTTCAGGACTATCTGTACGGGGTTAGGAATCTGTATGGGGCTAGAAAAATTATTTTATACTTTTTAGTCCGTTTTTAAAAATTTTATTTAATACTTTTTAGTCCGTTTTAAAAACGTAGTATTTTTTAAAAATTTATTTTATTTAATTTCTTCTATTTACACCAAAGGGCTGTTGGTATATTGTACATATGGAAAAGTTTTATTATTATTTAGATACCTGCTTCCATACAATAAAAATGTAAAAAGAAACTTCCCTTGCCATTTTAACAAAAAAGTTAAGCCCTCAGTTTTATGTACATTAAAGCGAAGTACTTTTGTCAATACTTCACGAGATATTCGATATATTATTCAGACAATAATTTAATGTTTTGAATCAAACAGCAATCGAGTTCTGATGTATGAAAACATTTTTTGTGCATCTTCCTTTTTGCGCGAGCCGGTAAACAAGATGTCTGCAAGCGCCATGTGTGCATGCTTTTATTGAATAGTGGAGCGTGTGTACAATGCCCTGGGTACAATACGATATTTATACGTTTCATATTGACTGGATCTAATAAAAAATTCCAACCAACTGCTGGCGCATCGAATCATAAATGTTTTCGAACATGCGATGGATAATAAAATTTTCTCGGCCTCGCGTTACCTATCTTCGAAATGTTAACAGTGTTTACTATTAGATTATGTATTTCATTAAACAAAATTAACTTCAAGGAGTTTTATTAACACAACTATGAGCACACAGAAAGCACGTCTATTTTATTTAAATATCACACGTCAAGCGAGAATCATTCGGGCAAGAAAGCATTGAACGATACGTCGAACAAATATCTTACAGTTTTATAAATAAACTGAAATATACAAATATTAAATCGATCGTTCCTTGAGTGAAGCGATAGATTCATTTTGACATATTTCAACATTTACCTACCGGGATAATTGTTAATTCAAAATTAAAATTGCTGTTGAAGGACCCATTCAAAAGTGTTTAGCCATAAACCATAGACTTTTAAACATTATTTATATAGATTAATCACGAGGGGACATAAAATTTGTCTATAATAAAAACAATGCTTATTCAGCAATGTGAAATACATATGCAACGAAGTATCTTCTTTGGAAGCAAGTCTAAAATTCAATTGGAATATTTACGTAACGTCAAGCGGAAAGGTGTGAAAGAGAACCGAGTCAAAAGGAAAGAAGTGTTTCGTCCTTGGTTTGCTAGTGGACCCGTCATTTTTTTACGAAGCAGCTTCAATCTTGCATGAGTCCCTAGGGAGCGACATGTCCCTGTAACCCGTTTATTTATTATTTCTGGCAACGTTCTCTTGAAAGCAGTTTCTGTTAGTTGACGATATTTCACAGGGCGAAAGCTCTCGAAAATGAAGAATATCGCGAACAAAAAAATGTCCTTGAATTCGTTCGCCGGGCTCGGGTACCATTGAAAGTACTTTTACATAATTCCAAGAGTGGTTGCATTACAAGAAACTTTTCTAGACTGCTTATTAACTTTATTCGCCTGGTAATCTAGATTAAAATGCTTTCAATTGTTGCTTATCGTTGCAACTTTTAAATTAAACCATCTCTATCTTTATTCAACGTAATTCTAACCAAATTCGTTGTTCTTTTTCGTTACGCAGGCACAGAAACAATTCTGCAGACGCTGACTTTTTACTTTCTTGGGGACGAACTAATTATACTAATGAGTTAATTAGGGATCCGAAGGCGCTGGTGATTTCTCTGGCTTTACAATGCGCATTACATTGGCCTTACAAAACATGAACGTTTAATTTTCGAAGTTAAATCTATTTCCTACAGTCATTCTTCTCGACATTCTTCTGCATATTCTTGTATACAGTGTGTGTCCGTTAAGTCATGTCACCATATTTTAGGCATTTCCAGTAGTGCAATTAAAAAATGTCTTTGACAAAAGTTTCTCAGTACTTGGTGAGATACACTACCGCTCAATAGTATGTGGACGCTTGTTCAATTCTTCTCCTGGAAGAAAACGAATCTTCAAGGGATTAATCAAATTTCATGCGATCAGCTTTATTATTTTTATTGGAGAATTTATCTGAGCAATAATTTATTAATAGACCGCGAATTTAATGCATTTATAGCAAAAGTTATTATGTACTGCATAATTACACATTTCTCTAGGGATTGAACTTAAAATATATGTTTGATTTTTTATTTATATTTTCCTGAACAATATAAAGTTTTTGAACACTAAGAACACTTGTACTTCGAGACGATCTGTTTACATCTAGCAAATGTCTAGTTCCATATAACCAATTGTAGTTGTTCTAAACAAATTCTTAACAATCACTTCTTCACTGAAGTTACACAAGCCTCCTTTAAAATACATTTCTAAACATTTTCAGTGGTACGCATACTTTAACTGTTTACTATTTCAAATTCTATTTTAGTCAGCTCTGTGAACAATAAATATCGTCTAATAACAATCAAATAGTACACAAATTTCAACGATAAGTGTCCACATAGTTTTCAGCGGTAGTGTACATGTTCGCATATTCTTAAATCTGAAAAAATGCTGTTTACGTAAAAAAGTAAAGGTCACTTGACGTTTTTAAGGATGTTCTGGAAGTATATAAAAACGCAACAAAATTTTTGATAATTTGACAAGATATAATTCTTACTAAATTGATGCAATTACCAAAGTTTGGGTTCGATTCACTGCACCGTTTAAAAATTATAACAACTTAAAGTTTGCACATTTTAACACGTCTTCTTATGGAGAATTCATAAAATTCCACTTCAAACCCTATTTAAACCTTGAAAAAACGCAACTGGAAACTCCAGCTTTTTTTATATGTAGTAAAAATTAGGTAATTAATTATGTTCAAAATTTATTAGGATTCACTAAACAGTTACAGAGCAAAAAAATTATAAACTGTTACAAAACGTCAAATTTATCTTGTTGTCTCTCACTAGCATGGAAACGTGACAAGTGTATACCACTGAATATAGCTACAGAGGGTACAGTATTCGCAAAAGTTTAATGCAAAATATACTCATGAATGGCTTTCATTGCCATGTATTGATGGATTTCGAATTTCTTGTATTTTTGTCTCCCATTGTACCTCCAGTACATCCTTAAATGGCACCATATGTTTTGGACATCATGGGATTGTGTGTACTATACTATGACCTTGAAATGACCTCAAACTTGAAAATTTTGTGCAGACGTAATTTTAATGAAAAATTATGTTAAGACATAATTATATTGTAAGCAATATATATCAAGTTACATCAGATGTTCGAACTGTGAGCCACCTTCTGTGATACAGAACTCCACTCTTTGTATTAGATTTTTGTAGTATTTTTTCTTTGTATTCTTTTTTTGTGAGAAATAATTTTCCTAAAAATTACGTTTGCACAAAATTTCCGAGTTTGATGTCGTTTCAAGGTCATAGTGTAATACATTAAATTAAAATTAGATTCGTCTCGACGTCAGAAACAATCCCATGATGTCCAAAACATATGGTGCCATTTAAAAATGTCAAGGTGACCTTTATTTTTTTACGTAAAAAGCATTTTTCCAGATTCAAGAATATGCGAACATGTAGCTCACCAAGTATGTACTGAGAAACTTTTGTCTAAACATTTTTTAATTACACTACCGGAAATGCCTCACGAATGATGACGTAAATTAACGGACACACCCTGTATTCTTGTATGTTTTAGTATATTCTACTATATTCAAGTACATTCTTGTACATTGTACATTGTAGTATATCGTAGTATATTATAGTATATTCTGGTACGTTCTGGTTTAATATCTGTCTTTCGATTGCAATTTGAATTTGCGTATCTGTCACTCTAGCCTCTTTCCTCAAGAATTTCATTAATTTGTTGCAAACGCGTTCACACGTGTAGATATGTGTCGTATTGCATTTTCCATTTGGCGGTAGAATGCACGGACTGCAGTGTCGCAAGCGTACAGAGCTGGTCGCATGTTTCGCTAGTTGGGATGTCGTTAATGTAAATGTTACACAGTGTTGGGACAAGGATTGACCCTTATGGTACTGCTGCGACCATTTCCTTAGGGACGAACGGTGCGTCGTCTTGTATATACGCTTTCAGCGTTCTGTTTTCAAGGCAGTTTGAAATGATTTCGGTAAGGCGTATTGGGAGCCTCGGGTTCTATGTAATTTCACGTTGACCGCCTCATGCGAAATTATATCGAGAGCTTCAAAGACGTCTCGGATCGTGTCTTACTACGGACCTTTTGATGCTCAATCACGAAATCTAATTGGAAGAATTTTTCTAAATAGAGGATTGGCTTCTTTGAGATTGAATTTGTAGTCTGATCATTTCGTTTCAATTTGCAGCATATTTTCTGTCACGGATTTAATCGAAAAGCTAAATGATGTGAACCGATATAAATTGGAAAAAACATATAACAAGCAAATGTCTGTTCACATTCCAATTTCCAAAGCAATTTCATTATTCCAAACAATTATGAAAGTGTCATTCTGGTTAAATCAGATTATTCTGACGTTCACGCACTGTTTGGAATATTTTTCTTCAGCATCATGCGTAGACCGTTTATTATTCGGCCGCGATTAATTATGCATGCACGCGTCACGCCAAGTGTTATAGAAGTCACTATGTTCATATACTACAGATTGTTAAACTCTTCTTCGAAACGTAGCAGAGAACCAATTCCTCTGTTGCCTTAAACCAATGAATTCCTCGTTTGTTTTGCAACAATTCGATTTTTCCCTTGCCGACGATATAATTTTAATTTATTCGGGAGAACACAAATTCACTGAAAACAAAGCTGCTTTGTGTTTCGCTGGTGCGTATGCACTCTGGAATGCATGTTAATTTTTACTGTGTAAATGCATTGCATTAGTTAGAAACGAATGTTTCTGTTTACTTGCGCATTGAATCCTGTGTGTGTAATACAAGAATGAGATACGCGAAATACTATTGTTTATTATTACAATGTTTGAAGGTGCCTCATTCAATTTTATAAAGAAGTTATCGAAATCTAAAAGATTTCGTTCTCGTTGAAACTTCGACAATTAATATTTTTACTCAAGCTAATATGCGGTTCACGTAAATATTTTATTTCACGTATTGGCTTACTAATTTTCCGCTTTCCCGTAAAAACAGAAAACTTGGAGAAATCTCGTTTCCCCTAAGAGATTATAATTACATTTAATGGGAATCACGATTCACCTTTTCAGTGAAACATCTCAACGCTAATTGAAACGGCTTTGCTGGGAACTAACATCGATGATAAAATTTCGCATGAATTCTGCGGCTACTGGGAAGTCTATTTTAAAATTCTTCTTGTTCCAATGGCATCTGAGAAACGATTTTGCAATAACTAGACTAGAATTACAAGAAATAGAAATCCACTACAAAGATGTTCCTCGCTTTAATGAGTTCTTTTAGAAAATTCGCTGTACAGTAGTAACTGTTTCTTTTCCTCGTATAAATTCAATATTTCTTATTCTGTACAACACGATTATTTTTTAATGAAATATCCGCTTTCGGATCTATTTAAACTGTTTTAAAGAATGCTGGTCTTAAGCGAGCGGCAACGTAGGAAGTAGTTTTAATGGTTCTTATAAGAAGTTGTACGCCTGAACGATGGATTTTCAGCTTATAGAGAGTCCGCGTGGTTAATAAAGTTGCTGTTCGCTTTGAGGCGGAAAACTATTTATTTACTACGGAAAAACTGCGCTAAGATCGGCAGCAGCAACGAAATATGTTCGAAGAAATTTCCGGAGAAATTTGAGTGCTGTGAAATGCAATAAGGCGAAGTGCCCTAAGTCTGGACAGTCCAAAAGTGATAAACATTTTCTAGCTGAATCGCAACAAACTGGAGTGAAAAACAGATGTATTTTCAGTCTTAATATCCTAGTATGTATCTCTCAATTCTTCTAATGTTTTTAGTCGAATTTAGTCTAGTAATAAGAAACAAAACAAACAAAAATATTTTCGCTGCGATCCTTGATTTCGCGGTTTCACAGCGGGGAAACTGATAATCGATAATTCTTTGTTACATGTATTCCATACACATTAAGTAAGTATAAAGAAGTGTAATAGAGGTTCCATAAATTGATTGAAATATTGTTTTTGTTTAAAGTAGTGCACAGGAAGCAACGTATTTCAATTTAGAATGCCAGTTTTAAATTAAAACTTTTAATTTGCAATGACAGGAAAGAGACACTTGTGTGAAATTCTTTTTGTCCTTTATTTCGATGCTCAACAATAATTGATTCGAGAGTTAAAATTGTCGACTTAACTTCTACCTACTAAGGTGAAGTGCCCTAAGTCTGGACAGTCCAAAAGTGATACCTAAATCTGGACAATTGAATTTTCATAGTAAAATCAGTAATTAAGAGATTAAATAATTATATTATATATTCTGAGGCCTTAGCTACAAGTAGGTGTGAATATTATTTCATTGAGACATCAATCGAAATTTAAAAATGAATTCAAAGTTCATCTGAAAACAGTATACAAAATAGTCTATTTACATGCGAATCATGTGCATTTATAGTTCGAACTTTTGTTAGAAAAAAAGATATAATTTAAGCCCTCAGACAAAAAATAATTATCACGCAGAATAATATTGATATTTTAAAATAAATTGGCAATCAAACTTAACGTAAATAATAATTATTAATCCAAATATTAGATGTCCAAGATTAGGACTGTTTTCAAATATAAGTACTCCATACTGGGACGCGATGACAGTAGCTGTCCCACTCTAAGCTTATACGCAATGTGCTTACGCCTGAAGCCGGACACGTGTTTGTGAATAAAATCAACGCATTGTTTGCAAATTATTTAACTACATGTACGTATAATTAGTCTTCTATTAGCTTGAATAACGTATGTAGAAAATGTATTCCGGTTGTGAAGTTAATAATACTTTATGTTTACATCTTAAATCTATCAGTATTACTACCTAACCTTAAAAGTTGTATTATGACAAGTTTTATTAAAACAGTAAATGAAAATAAATATATATTTGGTTAAATAATACAATACTATAATCTATGATAAGAATACTACATATTACGCAAAGCATCTTCTATTCGTCATGCGCAACAGCGCCACCAACCAACGTTTTAGGTTATGTTCGCTCGAGCAACTCGTAAATTGAATTTGTCCCGATATAGGCTTTACTTCTGTCCAGGTACTAGCTTAGATTGGATTTAATATGTCCAACTATAGGTTTGAATTATTCTTGTTAATACAATTAAGATATTAACCTAAACAATGATTTTTTTATTTTAAATTACTTTACAAACTCTGAACTGTATGTTATAACTCTTAAGAAATTGTTTTTGTTTATTTAAAGTGATAAAATTGAAAATAGAAAAACATGCTGTCCAGGCATAGGGCATTTCACCTTATCCACTTTCATTAAATTGTTTCACTATCGCCTCGTAATTAAATCATTCCTTCGTTACAATCTTGCAGTATTTTTAATTCTGACAACAGTAAAGTCTAACAAATATGAATGTTATGCCTTTCTGTTTAGGTGAAATGAAATTTGGTTCGTTTGTAATCAATATCCAAGCATTATAATAAGTGTAGCCATACAAAAAATATAAATTTTCTTTTCTCTTCGACGACATTTTTGGGGATGAAGACGTTTTAATCATTGTAACTGTAAAGAAAATGTTACTGCAAGGGGTTCAATCGCTATTTAATATTAGAACACTGCTATCGAAGTTAACAAGTGAATGGTACGCCTTAACATATCGGTAAAACACGTTTCGCTAAAAGTAAGTGTTCAGTGTCGCCATGGAATGCTGTGAGGGGAAGGGATGAACGGAAATTGAAGTCGTAAAAACAGAAGTCGATTTTCTCAACCTCGTCACGTTCGCGCCATTCTCACACGTATCCTTTAAAATTTTTCAAGTTTCGTATAATTTGTTCATCCACACAATTTTCCCCATAATTATGACAGTGGTGTAGGTCATAATTAGACCGCGGATGTTTATGCAATTTTTAATTTTTGAAGGCAAATTTTAACAAATTGAATCTTATCTTCAGTGGCGGTGGTCTTTGCAGATCTGAAATAAATAAAAATCGTATTAAATTCTGTGGAATATTATCCTGAACATATCTCGAAAAATATAATTCCTAATATTACACGAAGTCCGTGGAGTTCAGTAGTTATAAAAACAATTGAACTTCTGAATATTCAATTATTTGGATAAATGAAAAATAAATTGCTAATGTGATAGTCAAAATGAGATGAGCTATAGATTTTTTATTGTTAGTTAATATACTATGTCTTCATGTAATTGTAAATCCTGAAGAAATTGAAATAATAGAATTTAATAATGGGATATCGTAGGGGTTAAATATAATATTTTTAGGGGGTCATATTATTCCAATTTCAATATTTGGTGCAATAGCACAATGTAGGTAATTCAAAAAAAAAAAGAAATAAAGAAAAATAATTCTGAAATAATTAGTAAAATTATTCCAAATTTTAATAATTTTAAAACATTTAATGAATGGTACCCTTGTATAGTTCTTTCTCGAATTACATCTCGTCATCATTGAAATATAATTAATAATATGGATATGTTAGCATTTGTTGAAAATTTTTGGAAGCCATAATTCCATAAAGATCTACGGTCTAGTCATAATTATGGGCACAATAAAATAATTACTAGACTGCGGATTTTATGCATTTATGAGAAAAATGGGTAGGTGCAATTCAAAACAGGGAAAAGATTAAAAGAGTTTAACAATGCAGACACACTATTTTTAACGTATAAAAATCATTAATGAGGAAACTAAATTTTTACTTAGCTCCTACAGCTTGCAATCGATAAAAATTTTATTTTGCATAAAGATGCGCAGTCTAATAATTGCACTTTCGTTGAAAAATTAATAAATGCGGATGCAGAGGTCAGTAAAAATGATTGAGGTGTACAGTTAGGTAGGTGGTTAGAGCGTGATGAAATAATTCAGAGACACCGTGTGCATTGCGGGATCATTGCTCCTCAGCGCGTTGGAATTGCTCGGTGTCCACAATCTCTTCAACCCTACCGGCCTGCCACCCTTCGCCATCAGCAAAACCCACCTCAGCCCATATCTCGATGTGTTTGTATAATTTATTCCGGTGACGTATGCGCACGTGTTATACCGCGACTGGAATTAACGGGTTCTGTTTACCGCGAATAAATTGATGCAATTATCGGCATGGCCAAATGAATTGTAGCCTGCGGACGCGACTTCCAAGCCACGGAACTTCCACCGGGGTGGAGGGTGGTTTCTTCTTGATTTTCTGCTCCTTGGCCTTGTTTCGCCGGGTCCTAATTAGCGGAACGAAACTTCCGCCGTTACGTTTCCCCGCCGCTGATTAAGTTTAGTAACCCCCTCCGTGCTCAAGTTTTGCCGCGATATTCGTCGACTCTCGATATTCGATGAATCTGAATTAACTATAAGAAATATTAACTGGCCGCCACCCGTTTCCGACTGGAGACACTCGACGATGTATTTTGACCGACTGCCAATTCTTAATTAGAACACGGTTTGAAGATTCGTTATCTCTCGCTCCTCTTCGGCGATAAGCGTCGTGCGTTCTTTTCGTCACTTCTGACTAATTGAAATTCTCTTCCTCGATATTACGATTGACTGTTACTTACTAAAATATGAATCATAATAATAACTCATTTAATATATAAGATTAATGCCCGCCTTACGCCATTAATTATGGACGATTCCCGAGATCGAGGCTCTCGTTGAATCTAATGGCACCGTATTACGAATTCCTTGCTGTCTCAGATCTCTCTCAACATAGTTTGCATAATTCTGCATAATTCAACTAAGTGACGTAGACGCACGCACAGGTTTCACCATAACTCGTATCGATACACTCCGGCAAGCGGAGCATCGTTACAGATTACACCGAGCTATGCTAGAAATGTACAGATTTTATTCGCTGATTCACGAAATATTAATATGATTGAAAGTTTCGATTCGATGCCACGCGAATGCCTCTCCGTCTAGCGTCCCTTAGGGGCTAATGATAAATTGAACGACAGACAAATCGGGAACTGTCCCAATTTAAAGGCGCCTAATAAATATTTGAAGAAATTTTCATGTCAACTCCATTTCACTCGAAACACGAAATTCTACAAATCTGCATTTAGTACGGATTAGATTATTCATAATCGGCGTGCGTTATAATTCACTCGTACGCTTCGACGAACTTAAGTATGCTATCCGGGGTATAGGAATAGAGCCCACCGAGCCTTTTATAAATATTACGCTGACCTAATTTGCGCGTTCTAAACGTGAACATCCGCGCGAGATGCGCCGACGACTATTTAAAAATTAAATAACCGCGTTGGAAAATACTGCGAAATCGTGTCGAAGAATTATTTTTAATAATTTTAGCGACTTTCTTCTAAGAAAGTGTTTGTTGACCATTTCTAGTAATTCAATAAAATAGAATTCGTAACACAGGAACGGAGTTCAAAAATGAACAACGTACGAACTTATACTAAAATAAAAACACACCATTTCCCGGTTAAACAAAAATTGAAGTGACGGAGTCACAATAAGATGGCGGAACTTCAACGATCCTCTATGGCCCGCGAATGGAATCGAAAATGCCAGCCCATGAAGGTCCTGTTAGACGTGAAACGATTCTCCAAGTCTCGCTGCGCGAACTCTATGAATTTTTATCCAGTAATGAATGTCATACATGCCCGGAGTACAGGGTGTACGAAAAATGTACAGGGTGTTTCAAACGGTGTTTTTATAAAGTGATTCTGCAGCTCTAGATAGGTGGAGAATAAAAATTACTGTACCATTATTCAAAATATTGTTTAGATTGTTAAATATGTTGGTATTTAATCAATTACTAAACATTCAAGTATTGTATGAATTTGTTTGTTGGCCATTTCTAGTAATTTAATAAAATAGAATTCGTAACACAGGAACGGAGTTCAAAAATGAACAATGTTCGAACTTATACTAAAATAAAAACACACCATTTCCCGGTTAAACAAAAATTGAAGTGACGGAGCCACAATAAGATGGCGGAACTTCAACGATCCTCTATGGCCCGCGAATGGAATCGACAATGCCAGCCCATGAAGGTCCTGTTAGACGTGAAACGATTCTGCAAGTCTCGCTGCGCGAACTCGATGAATTTTTATCCAGTAATGAATGTCATACATGCCCGGAGTACAGGGTGTACGAAAAATGTACAGGGTGTTTCAAACGGTGTTTTTATAAAGTGATTCTGCAGCTCTAGATAGGTGGAGAATAAAAATTACCGTACCATTATTCAAAATATTGGTTAGATTGTTAAATATGTTGGTATCTGATCAATTACTAAACATTCAAGTATTGTATGAATTTGTTTGTTGACCATTTCTAGTAATTCAATCAAATAGAATTCGTAACACAGGAACGGAGTTCAAAAATGAACAACGTTCGAACTTATACTAAAATAAAAACACACCATTTCCCGGTTAAACAAAAATTGACGTGACGGAGCCACAATAAGATGGCGGAACTTCAACGATCCTCTATGGCCCGCGAATGGAATCGAAAATGCCAGCCCATGAAGGTCCTGTTAGACGTGAAACGATTCTCCAAGTCTCGCTGCGCGAACTCGATGAATTTTTATCCAGTAATGAATGTCATACATGCCCGGAGTACAGGGTGTACGAAAAATGTACAGGGTGTTTCAAACGGTGTTTTTATAAAGTGATTCTGCAGCTCTAGATAGGTGGAGAATAAAAATTACTGTACCATTATTCAAAATATTGTTTAGATTGTTAAATATGTTGGTATCTGATCAATTACTAAACATTCAAGTATTGTATGAATTTGTTTGTTGACCATTTCTAGTAATTTAATAAAATAGAATTCGTAACACAGGAACGGAGTTCAAAAATGAACAACCTTCGAACTTATACTAAAATAAAAACACACCATTTCCCGCTTAAACAAAAATTGAAGTGACGGAGCCACAATAAGATGGCGAAACTTCAACGATCCTCTATGACCCGCGAATGGAATCGACAATGCCAGCCCATGAAGGTCCTGTTAGACGTGAAGCGATTCTCCAAGTCTCGCTGCGCGAACTCGATGAATTTTTATCCAGTAATGATTGTCATACATGCCCGGAGTACAGGGTGTACGAAAAATGTACAGGGTGTTTCAAACGGTGTTTTTATAAAGTGATTCTGCAGCTCTAGATAGGTGGAGAATAAAAATTACCGTACCATTATTCAAAATATTGGTTAGATTGTTAAATATGTTGGTATCTAATCAATTACTAAACATTCAAGTATTGTATGAATTTGTTTGTTGGCCATTTCTAGTAATTCAATAAAATAGAATTCGTAACACAGGAACGGAGTTCAAAAATGAACAACGTTCGAACTTATACTAAAATAAAAACACACCATTTCTCGGTTAAACAAAAATTCTTGCTTCGGCGTAAAAAACTCGACGGATTACGAGGAGAAGCCGAAGCAAGACGTAATAGATTTATTCAATCAGAAAGGAATACTACATAAATCTCATCTTACGAAAGGTCATAACCAACACGGTTTCAGGGAATCAGCGATTAAACAAATTATATCCTAAATGGCCATTCTAATGTAAAACTAAGAGAGCTCTCTTACCGTTGATCATCAAATCTCAACGCGCAGTGATCCACAGAAGAGTTCCACTGGAACTCCCTGTACAATTGCCGGCTTGCCCTTAGGACAATCCTTCGCCGGCAGCACTACGGTTAGCCTTGCGATCCGTCCCAGCTTCGGTATACACTGCAAAGGAGCTTCAACCCTTCCAATGCCCTCGAACCTCAAATGTGCAACCGGCCTGGTAGAATCCAAGTATTGCCGAACCGAGTGAATAAGGACCCAACGTCCAAACCTTACCCGGGATCACTCGCGGAACACTCAAGGCCAAAATATAACTCAATTACATATTATCGCGGAAAAAACCTCGCGTCGTCTCACGCATTCATTCAATCGCCCTTTTTTTCTCAGGACCTCTCTTCTCTTCGCAACCGTCTCCACAACAACTCCCATTTGTCAATCGCGACCACCGTGAATTGCTCGCCAGACTCGCGTATATACATCTACACGGCGAGACTATCGTTTTCCGTCACGGTGCATACGATCGACAATACAAAAGTACAAAACACGGATTAATCGCGAACAGAATTGTATTGAATTTTCAAACTCAAGGTTCTCGGAAAGGTGGAGACAAATGAAAGAAATTTGTTCCCTCCACGTTTATACCATCTTGGGACATTCTGTATAGACATTTCAAATAAAATAAGATAGATAAGAAGAAATAAATTAAGAGAATATAATAAGAAGTGAGAAATAAGAAACTAAAAATGTTATGGTCAATTTTGAATCACCCTGTACATTTTGAGTACATTTAGATCCAGTCCTCTTTCCAGATATCTCTAATTGAATTTACACGGCGAGACTATCGTTTTCCGTCACGGTGCATACGATCGGCAATACAAAAGTACAAAACACGGATTAATCGCGAACAGAAAGATAAAGATAAGACAGGAGACGGAGCAAGTTTTCGAGCCCGATACTCTTTCGCGGGTACAGGGAAACTGTTGCCGAGTTTTTGACCGTACCGTTATCTGTTTACATAGTTCTATTGTTCCAGGTCCGAGTACGTTAAACATCTTATGCGGAATATTCCTAACGTTTCCTGCACTCCGCGCAGTGCCAGTTGCCCGATAACACCGCATTAACGCTAAAACTGCGAATGGCTCTATCTCGCAAACAAGAAGCCTCGCAAGCCCACGCTTATCGAGACTGTTCGCGCGTTAGTTTTGAGCTGGGGAATGCGCCCTAAAATTTTCCCGGCTACACGTTTCGCGCACACCCTCGCCGGCGCACTGTATTAAACAACGGGAATCTCATTAATTACGTCCGTTCCGGTTTGGACCCCGGCAACGTCTAATTAATCAAGAAACAGTTTCGAAGTATGGTAGCCGGAGCCACTGCAAAGCCGCTATTTGTTTTCCTAGAATTAATAATTCATATTTACACGCGTAATTACAAACACAAGCCAGTCGCGGGCGCAGTTGCATTACCGCTCGGCGCAATTAGCTCCCCGTTGTTGGTCCGTCGCCGTTGCAACACGCCAACCCGCGCGTTAGTGTTCCCCGCTCCTAAATCTTGACCGTAAAGAGGACACCATTAATTGGCGTGAATCACTTAAGACTCCTCCTCGTTCGAGAAAAATTATTGAACTCCATTGAACCGGATTCCACGCTGAAACAAAGTGTTAACGAGAAAATTGTGAAATACAGCCCCGGCGCCGCACCTCGGGAACCGAGCTGAAATCGTTCTCGAAAATTAATGCTGCGAAACAATTAAAGGGAAAGGTCCCCGGATGCTGCCGTCGTCCTATTACCGCCTGCTACGTTAATGTTATTAAAAACAGTTAAGATTCAGTTGCTTTAGTCTCTGGTTTATTCTATTAGCTCGTCCGGGATGTAATTCCGTTTCTCCTAGACTGATATCTTCGTGCAAAATGAGAATTGCCTGCATCGATTGCGAGAAATTATTTCTCCCCTTAATGATTTTTAAAAGAGGAGAAATCATATATCGACGTCTTCAATTTTTTAAATTCTCCAACAGTTTTAAATTCCATCTACTCAATTTTGCTATAAACGCATAATGGTCCGCAGTCTAGACTTTCATTTTCCCTCGAGAAAACGAAACGACTTTCCGAACGACCAAACACTTCAGCAAGTTGCATTATACCTTTCAGAAAATTAAATACGAAAGAGAATCTCGCGTTTCGCTTCGGAAAACGTGAACCAGCCATAACGATAACCAAACATAAGGCATAACCAAAATGAAAACCATAAACTAAAGCGGCCCACATTTACACCGGAGTCATCTGTCAATTGTTGGCACACCGAATTTGCGAGTCACGAGTCATTTTACATAGCTGCCAGCTCCGCGAAGAAATATTGACTTGCAAATAGAAAAACTGAATACATTCCGAGAGCAATTGTTTTAGAACGTCCATTGGCGTTCTATTTGCTTTCGCTTTGTTATTCCTGCGGTACAGTGTGCGTTCGTTTATACACAACACGAACGCGCCACGAAAGCGTGATCGAATGAATTCTAAGGACTTCAAAAAGAACCATTATCGGTAACTTCATTTATGTACATTATTAGTGTACAAACACCCATTTCCAATAAGAAGAAACATCGGATAAAAATTTGTTGCTCGTTCAACGATCAAGAATCGTTGTTCGAGTGTGCCGAGATCGATCAAGAGGAGTATCGAACGGACAGCAATAAATTTTTCTATAAGCACGCCGGCATCCTCTCGACGAGACGCACAGCCACGCGCGAGGTCTAATAAAAATGCAAAACAAGCCGCAAACAGGGCAGAACGAGCGATCAATTCGTCTCGAGAACGTTATCAGACCGTTTCATTAGGGTGTTATACACGGTTACAAAGCAATCATCCGTAAAAAGACGTAATACCACCGTGACGAAAGCCAAAGGAGATAGAGAGAGAAAGAGAGAACGGGAACGTCGAATAGACAAAAGCGATCGGCATTCTCCCGGGAAACATCGTCGAACCGCTTTATTACAGGGGCAAAAGAGGTTTTCCTGGCAAAAATGCTGCGAGACACTCGAGAGGCGAGAATGGGAGTACTGTTCCGCGACGAGAGGAAACGCTTAAAGTCGACGGGCGCATCGGGGAAAATGCGCTTCTTCGTGAA
Source organism: Lasioglossum pauxillum (assembly GCA_933228785.1). Lineage (NCBI taxonomy): Eukaryota > Metazoa > Arthropoda > Insecta > Hymenoptera > Halictidae > Lasioglossum > Lasioglossum pauxillum. The sequence continues at coordinate 39,210,503 of OW121706.1, forward strand.
ATCGAAGAGTCTTTGGAAAAACATTCGAGGAATTACTTCGACCGAGAAAATATCGCGATTCCAGATGTTATTTTCCCTTCGTCGCGTCTCCAACGGGGAGAGCACGTGGCATTCGATAGAATTCGCTTGGCGCAGATACAGATCATCATGGTAATATTCAGCCAACCAGACTAACCTGTGAATGAACATTAAGCGCGTTTGTTGAGATTTGCAAATTGTTGGAAAACTTTATTTTATTAAATAAGATGACTTTATTTATTCAATGCAAATAAAGTTACAAAGTTGATTAACCAGTGATCGAAATGTGAATGAAAAAGAGATAAGGTGAAGTGCCCTATGTCTGGACAGTCCAAAAGTGATAACCAAGTGATACCAGAGTGGGAGACAAGTCTAAACCTTTAACACTAGCATGTTGAGAAAGAGAGAGAGGCGCCACACTGTGGAATAAATTAAAAATACCAACTAACGTAAATCTGTTAAAATTTATACTTGTATGATAGTTTGATATGTATACTACAATAACAAGAGCAAGATTAGTAAATCACATCACCGTATTATTGTTGGCAAGACTGTCAACATTCCAGTAACCACATTTTGTTTTTCTGCGTTAGTCAATTGCTACACATTCTAACCTCAAAATATCGAGTTCTTTCTTGAAGTGTGCATAAATTGTGTTAGTATCTTGTTATGTATGATATTATCAGTATGGCTGTAACTGCAAATGGTAGGTTTATGTTTCCTTCGCACACTTTATGATATATTCTATGAACTGATAAGGTGAAGTGCCCTAAGTCTGGACTTTTTGGAATTTTCATAGTAAAATCAGTAATTAAGAGATTAAATAATTATATTATATATTCTGAGGCCTTAGCTACAAGTAGGTGTGAATATTATTTCATTGAGACATCAATTGAAATTTAAAACTGAATTCAAAGTTCATCTGAAAACAATATACAAAATAGTCTATTTACATGCGAATCATGTGCATTTATAGTTCGAACTTTTGTTAGAAAAGAAGATATAATTTAAGCCCTAAAAAATAATTATCACGCATAATAATATTGATATTTTAAAATAAATTGGCAATCAAACTTAACGTAAATAATAATTATTAACCCAAATATTAGATGTCCAAGATTAGGACTGTTTCAAATATAAGTACTCCATTGGGACGCGATGACAGTAGCTGTCCCACTCTAAGCTTATACGCAATGTGCTTACGCCTGAAGCCGGACACGTGTTTGTGAATAAAATCAACGCATTGTTTGCAAATTATTTAACTACATGTACGTATAATTAGTCTTCTATTAGCTTAAATAACGTATGTAGAAAATGTATTCCGGTTGTGACGTTAATAATACTTTGTGTTTACATCTTAAATCTATCAGTATTACTACCTAACCTTAAAAGTTGTATTATGACAAGTTTTATTAAAACAGTTAATGAAAATAAATATATATTTGGTTAAATAATACAATACTATAATCTATGATAAGAATACTATATATTACGCAAAGCATCTTCCATTCGTCATGCGCAACAGCGCCACCAACCAACGTTTTAGGTTATGTTCGCTCGATCAACTCGTAAATTGAATTTGTCCCGATATAGGCTTTACTTCTGTCCAGGTACTAGCTTGGATTGGATTTAATATGTCCAACTATAGGTTTGAATTAGTCTTGTTAATACAATTAAGATATTAACCTAAACAATGATTTTTTTATTTTAAATTACTTTACAAACTCTGAACTGCATGTTAAAACTCTTAAGAAATTGTTTTTGTTTATTTAAAGTGATAAAATTTAAAATAGAAAAACATGCTGTCCAGGCATAGGGCACTTCACCTTAAACTGTATTGAAATAAGGTATAGCTAATGCTGTAGCGTAAAAGATGCTGTGAGGTGTTCCGTACTGTATTGGAACGACGACTGGGCTGGTTCGTCCCAGTGTGCCCAGACGGGACACCTTTTTTGCAGATGGACGACTTAGGAATGCAAAAGTCAAAGAACCAAACACGTAGTAGGCTCCATAGAGATCATATGAATTTCTTAAAATTCTGCATGGCGCTCGAGGTGCCACATTTCCTTGAGAAGCGTACTTTACTGAGGCTGAAAACGATGCGCATGCGCGAAAAAAGGTGTCCCGTCTGGGCCAGGGGGTATAAGCTGAAATGCAAATAATTCAACCACTATGTTTCGGCCCCGGGAAACAGGCGGCGTTGGTGTTCCCCATCACGTGATGGGGGCGCATGCGCAGAACGCTTGCTTTGCTCTGTATCCATATGGTAAATGGTATCCATATTCCATTGTATTCCATGCAACATGCAACGCTGACTGACGCTGACCAGCTGACCCACGCCATCACAATCAGGAATTGTTCAAAGCGAGTCGAAGTTGGTCGAAGTGAAAAGTAAATAGCTATGGTTGCGAAACTGTGCGTTGTTCTTAATTGCCCCGGCAATTATAGCAAATTATAGAAATTTCCTAAGGACAGGAAATATGAGAAAAGGGTTTCTAAGTGGCTCTCTGCGACTGAGAACGAAGAATTATTGTATTTATAATTAATTATTAGATTTATAATAAATATTTATTTTTATTTCAGCTGTTTAAATTTCTACCCTTTCCACTTAAAAGATTAATTGTACGCGTGTACATTAAAGTACATATATCTACGGCATATAGAGTTGTGTGAGTCACGCGAGTATCTGTGTGTAAGTGAGTAGCGTTTATATCTATATATACTGCCATTAGTTCGGCCCCGGGACACAGGGTGCGCTAAAATACTGGACACATTTTTAACACGGCAGCTTATACCCCCTGGTCTGGGCACACTGGTTCGTCCCTGGAGAAACCTTCGGTCCCTTTTCTTAAGTGGGGGTGTCATAAACCACTTGGGCCAGGAAACGAAATCTCTGCTCCTCCGGGCTGAGTTGCACCACAGCCTGTCTCTGTATAATATTTTCGTTGGAATCCAACACAAATCGTTACTCAATTTACAGTGTGCGACGAGAAAGAATAATAGTTGGGTTGGATTAGCGGATTCTTTTTGGCTGGACGCGAACTAGTTATCCGAATCGTTTCATTCCCCGACTGATTCGGATAAATGGTGTCCAACCGGACTTCCGGAATCCTTGTTATCTGTGGTCTTTGACGCCCGCGAGGGTGGGGCGACGTTGATTCCTCGCTTTCAAGCCTCGCAGGCTCGAAAAGTTCGAACGTCTAGGTCTGGAACGTTCAATCGTTCGGAAGTGTTCGGCTGTCTCGCAATGTCGAACACTCTACGCCTATGTTGACGGCGCAGGGTGGGAGTCGAGTCGGAATTCCATTGGCCACGCGCCAGCCAATCAGACAATCACACAACTTCCGCCGCTGCTCTCTTTAACACTAAACCTACCACCGCCGGGCGAATGACCGATTTTAGATTGTTTATTTTACAATTATTGAAATTCTGAAGGTGCTTCCATGGGAATTGATTGAACGCATTTTTTTATCCTAGTATATTTTATGATTAGACTGCGGATGGACGAATCAGACTGGAATATAAAATTTGCTAGAATTTAGTACAATTTCTATTTTTTTTGTGATCTGCAAAGGCTACTGCCACTGGAAATGAGATTGTATTTTATTCCACTTTATTAAAGTTCATCTACAAAAAAACAAATAAATTTAATCTTGTTACTTTTATAATCCGATACACATCAGTCTCTTTTTCGGCACACATTATAAGGAAATGTTTGAACAACGTTTTCCTCATTCTTCACATTAGTGCCAGAGAAAAATTGTCCCAAGAAAATCGTTGTTGAATGGTGTGCAGCAGATCTTCGCAGGATTTCATTATGCCAAGACGTAAGAACGTCGCTCGTAAGCAATAATCCAACAATCCTTCTTCTTTCGCGTGAAATTCACGGAACCTTCCGAAAAAAGGGAAAAACCCCGGAAAAACTGGTGCCGCAAAACCGACAGCGCGGTTCGCGGAACAGAACAAATGCTTTCGTTAAACGCGATCCTCCCGGGAACTAGAAACGTTAATATCGCGAAAATTCACAGGAGGAACGTAATTTTTGCCGTTTGTACCGTGTCGCCTGTGGTTGTTGCTAATTGCACAAAGGCTTACGCGACACCAATATTCCAAAACTGACGACGACTGTCGGGTAATACGATTTTCTAGTCGGCTAGCCGGAGTGCATGTCTTTTTTCGAAACAGGCTGAAATATTGAACTTGCGCTGAATGTTACAAAGGAAGGGCGCCGAGCAAAAACGGAATGGAAAATATTTTTTCCCCTTATTTTTGCGCGTCCGCGAGTAAATCGAAACATTTCGCGTTTATTCGTGGAGTCGCGACAAAATACCAAATCTGCTTTAAAATTGAATTTTAACGCGTAGCACTAGAGTGGTGACAATTATTAAACATTTCAGTAATGTATGAGGTATTAAAAAATCATTGAGAATAAAAATATTCTGGGTCGGGAGAAATTTAATTTTCCAGTTAAAACAGCTCCGAGTGTAAAAGATTAAACAACAGTGGTCGATCAGTAAAGTTTTGTAAGTTCGCGTGAGAAAATCGTAGAGTGTTTCGCAGAATAGAATAAAAAGTAATGCAATTTTAAATTGAAAAAATACACCCCCCACTAGCTGCTCCGTTTTCAATCCGAGGACGTCGCGCGATTGAAAGCCGGTCGGAGGTGTCTCAAGTTTTCCTCGGGGAGCGGCAGCAGGTTTCCGGAGTTTAATACGTGTATTGTTGCCCGTGCAAAGAACGCTATCGCACAGCGCCCGTAAAGTTCGTTATAAAATTATTAATTAAAACGTCAATTGCGTTGGCGAATAAATTATTCCAGGCACGTATCAACGTCGACATGGGCCGCGCGAACGTTCACGAAGAAGAAAACACGCCGGGAAGTTTCAGTCACGCACGTGGCTCGCATCGGAACCTCATAAACAAGTTCTGTGAGAATGGAACGGCTGGATGCGAGCAAAGAAATGAGTATCGCGTTTCGCTCGAATGTCGCTGCTCAAAATGAGCATTTCCAGGCAACTAGTGGCGTTCATGAATTTCAATTCGAAATTCATTTGAATTTATAATGGCCGTTCCCGTTCGGAGCTGTCGATTTTCGACGATACATAACACATTCTCCGAGTCGTAGAATTTTAAAGTTTTCCAAACCGACATTTTCTATTGTCTAATTATAAATTTAATACACCGAGAAGTGAAGGAAAATTATCCTTCGTACGTTCCGTGCATAGTCGAAGAGAGTTTAATTACGCCAACTAAAATTTATCGTTCAAATGCACTTGGAAATTGCATTGCAACTTTCGGTTGTCCTCGAATTATATTTATTCTTCAATTGTTGTCGAAGTATTACGAATACTTTGACCTGGCAAACTTTAAGGCGGTTTTTCTGCGTTTCCATCGAACACTTCTTTCTTGTGCTTTCTTAATCCTCTTTTGCGATCAATAACTATGTCGATCTCTATATCGTTCAATCATTTAAAAATAATTCTGTACCACCGTATTTTTGGCTTGGTAAAATTCTTTAAAAAATAATTCGTACAGCTCCTGCATCTGGCAATTAATGCAGGAAAGAGTTAATTATTTATGCCAGCGATAGACGAGCACTTACTAATACTTTGACCTGGCCAACTTTAAGGCAGTTTTTCTGCGTTTGCATCGAACACTTCTTTCTTGTGCTTTCTTAATCCTCTTTTGTGATCAATAAGTATGTCGATCTCTATATCGTTCAATCATTTAAATATAATTCTGTACCACCGTATTTTTGGCTTGTTAAATTCTTTAAAAAATAATTCGTACAGCTCCTGCATCTGGCAATAAATGCAGGAAAGAGTTAATTATTTATGCCAGCGACAGACGAGCACTTACGAATACTTTGACATGGCAAACTTTAAGGCGGTTTTTCTGCGTTTCCATCGAACACTTCTTTCTTGTGCTTCCTTAATCGTCTTTTGCGATCAATAACTATGACGATCTCTATATCGTTCAATCATTTAAATATAATTCTGTACCACCGTATTTTTGGCTTGTTAAAATTCTTTAAAAAATAATTCGTACAGCTCCTGGATCTGGCAATTAATGCAGGAAAGAGTTAATTATTTATGCCAGCGATAGACGAGCACTTACGAATACTTTGACCTGGCAAACTTTAAGGCGGTTTTTCTGCGTTTCCATCGAACACTTCTTTCTTGTGCTTCCTTAATCGTCTTTTGCGATCAATAACTATGACGATCTCTATATCGTTCAATCATTTAAAAATAATTCTGTACCACCGTATTTTTGGCTTGTTAAAATTCTTTAAAAAATAATTCGTACAGCTCCTGCATCTGGCAATTAATGCAGGAAAGAGTTAATTATTTATGCCGGCGATAGACGAGCACTTACGAATACTTTGACCTGGCCAACTTTAAGGCGGTTTTTCTGCGTTTCCATCGAACACTACTTTCTTGTGCTTCCTTAATCGTCTTTTGCGATCAATAACTACGTCGATCTCTATATCGTTCAATCATTTAAAAATAATTCTGTACCACCGTATTTTTGGCTTGGTAAAATTCTTTAAAAAATAATTCGTACAGCTCCTGCATCTGGCAATTAATGCAGGAAAGAGTTAATTATTTATGCCAGCGATAGACGAGCACTTACGAATACTTTGACATGGCAAACTTTAAGGCGGTTTTTCTGCGTTTCCATCGAACACTTCTTTCTTGTGCTTTCTTAATCGTCTTTTGCGATCAATAACTATGTCGATCTCTATATCGTTCAATCATTTAAATATAATTCTGTACCACCGTATTTTTGGCTTGTTAAATTCTTTAAAAAATAATTCGTACAGCTCCTGCATCTGGCAATAAATGCAGGAAAGAGTTAATTATTTTTGCCGGCGATAGACGAGCACTTACAAATACTTTGACCTGGCAAACTTTAAGGCGGTTTTTCTGCGTTTCCATCGAACACTTCTTTCTTGTGCTTTCTTAATCCTCTTTTGCGATCAATAACTATGTCGATCTCTATATCGTTCAATCATTTAAATATAATTCTGTACCACCGTATTTTTGGCTTGTTAAAATCTTTAAAAAATAATTTGTACAGCTCCTGGATCTGGCAATTAATGCAGGAAAGAGTTAATTATTTTTGCCGGCGATAGACGAGCACTTACGAATACTTTGACCTGGCAAACTTTAAGGCGGTTTTTCTGCGTTTCCATCGAACACTTCTTTCTTGTGCTTTCTTAATCGTCTTTTGCGATCAATAACTATGTCGATCTCTATATCGTTCAATCATTTAAATATAATTCTGTACCACCGTATTTTTGGCTTGTTAAATTCTTTAAAAAATAATTCGTACAGCTCCTGCATCTGGCAATAAATGCAGGAAAGAGTTAATTATTTTTGCCGGCGATAGACGAGCACTTACAAATACTTTGACCTGGCAAACTTTAAGGCGGTTTTTCTGCGTTTCCATCGAACACTTCTTTCTTGTGCTTTCTTAATCCTCTTTTGCGATCAATAACTATGTCGATCTCTATATCGTTCAATCATTTAAATATAATTCTGTACCACCGTATTTTTGGCTTGTTAAAATCTTTAAAAAATAATTTGTACAGCTCCTGGATCTGGCAATTAATGCAGGAAAGAGTTAATTATTTTTGCCGGCGATAGACGAGCACTTACGAATACTTTGACCTGGCAAACTTTAAGGCGGTTTTTCTGCGTTTCCATCGAACACTTCTTTCTTGTGCTTTCTTAATCCTCTTTTGCGATCAATAACTATGTCGATCTCTATATCGTTCAATCATTTAAAAATAATTCTGTACCACCGTATTTTTGGCTTGTTAAAATTCTTTAAAAAATAATTCGTACAGCTCCTGCATCTGGCAATTAATGCAGGAAAGAATTAATTATTTATGCCAGCGATAGACGAGCACTTACGAATACTTTGACATGGCAAACTTTAAGGCGGTTTTTCTGCGTTTCCATCGAACACTTCTTTCTTGTGCTTTCTTAATCGTCTTTTGCGATCAATAACTATGACGATCTCTATATCGTTCAATCATTTAAATATAATTCTGTACCACCGTATTTTTGGCTTGTTAAAATCTTTAAAAAATAATTTGTACAGCTCCTGGATCTGGCAATTAATGCAGGAAAGAGTTAATTATTTTTGCCGGCGATAGACGAGCGCACATGTTCTGCTGCTTCCGAGAAGCACGATTTAACATCGCAGAAATGGAATACGGGAACGATTATGAGATCAAACGATCAATTGTATGCGATAACATTATCTCTTCGAAGTTGGCGCATACGTATACGCGCACGTTCAATGTGTTCGCACGCACGCACGGTGGAACGTATGAGAAAGCAGTTCGAGGTGATGCGCCCGCGGCGGAGCAACAAAGTTCACCGGGGTTGTTCGCTCGAGGCGTTTGTCCGCAGTTTGCGGAATGATCGCTGCTCTGGTAAGATCGAACTGCAGACGGAGAGAAAAAAACGGAAAGTTCGAGGAACCCGTACGAAATGCATCAAATTCCTTTCAATTTCAACTTGCTCTTTCCTCCTCTTTTTGCTTTACCTTTAATCGACGTTGCAATCACGCAACGGAACAAGTTAATGAAAAACGTTCTTCCGTGTGAAGTTTATTCAAACATTGTTCGACGAGATGAGCAAACAAGTCCCGATACAACGTGATTGGATATGGTATATTTACATTTTTGAAATTTCTTTGATGTATTTATAGTTTATTTTAATGTGGCCGCAGCGAGGTCATTAGTGACCACTTGGTTTACAATTGATTATAACTAGGAATGGGATCAAGTTCAATATGTACTCACGAATCCGAATCAATTTCAATGTCCAAGTTTCATTTCATGGATTTCGATTACTACTTAAAAGCAATAATTTTTCAAAGATTATATTTGGAATGTATTCATTTTATACAAACTGATATCGAACCTTGGAATGAGTACTTACAAGTTTCGAAAAGATACTTGTAAGCACTTCGATGTTGAAAGGAATCGAACCTTTCACAAGCAGTACTCGAATCTTGGAAATCAGAACTGCATCGTAAAAGCAATAATGTTTCAATGATTATATTTGGAAAGTATTCATTTTATACAAACTGATATCGAACCTTGGAATGAGTACTTACAAGTTTCGAAAAGATACTTGTAAGCACTTCGATGTTGAAAGGAATCGAATCTTTCACAAGCTGTACTCGAATCTGGGAAATCAGAACTGCATCGTAAAAGCAATAATGTTTCTATGATTATATTTGGAAAGTATTCATTTTATACAAACTGATATCGAACCTTGGAATGAGTACTTACAAGTTTCGAAAAGATACTTGTAAGCACTTCGATGTTGAAAGGAATCGAACCTTTCACAAGCAGTACTCGAATCTTGGAAATCAGAACTGCATCGTAAAAGCAATAATGTTTCTATGATTATATTTGGAATGTATTCATTTTATACAAACTGATATCGAACCTTGGAATGAGTACTTACAAGTTTCGAAAAGATACTTATAAAGCACTTCGATGTTGAAAGGAATCGAATCTTTCACAAGCAGTACTCGAATCTTGGAAATCAGAACTGCATCGTAGGTTTTAAGCACTTTCTTTATTAAATTCGTAACTATTTCAGAATAATATTTCACTTGGAATACTTGGTTTTATCCTATTTCTTTTTTTATCCATGATATATCCTGCTTCTGAAAACACTCTTTATGAAGGTACAGAAGTGGCCATTATACAAAAATAATCACGTGCAATTTTTGATAAAATGGGGTACTTCATTGAATTTTCACGCCAAAGTAATAAGGGTCTTCTTTGCGTTCTAAATATTGTGATTTTGGATAATTTTCCACTTCTAACACAGCAGACGATGAAAAAATAATGATTAGAAAAATCAGAGAATTTCCGGTACGATATTCATAAAAGTTTCGAAACTGTTCGACGGAGATTCGAATATACTTGCAAGTATTATTTCCGTTTACCAAAGTACTTGTACAAGGTTCGAAACTGTCTGGCATAGGTTCGAGTATATTTAAGAGTACTATTTCTGTTTTTCGAAGTACTTATAGAGAGGTTATGTTCGCGGCGCACCGGTTCGATCACATTATACACACAGAATAGCAATTTTGTAGACATTTACTAAACGTTCGATTTGGATTTGAATCATTATTACGTCTTGAGACACGTTTGCTACGACGTAAGAATGATTCAAATCCGAATCGAACGTTTGGTAAATGTCTACAAAATTGCTATTCTGTGTGTATAATGTGATCGAACCGGTGCGTCGCAAACATAACCCCACTTAAAAAATGTACAATTGAGAATAATGTCTTAATTACTTATAGAGAGTTCGAATTCAATCAATCAAAGTTCGAACCTGTTTTCGAGGTACTTGATCCTATCCCTAATTATAACTAGACAGCGGATTTTTATACTAAATAAAAATTTTTTACCTGAACTGCAACAAACTGGAGCGAACTAGAAATTCATTTTCTTTTTTAATATGATTAACCCTTCGCACTCGGAGATATTTTAACTCGGAAATTAAAAATTTCTTCCTACCAAGAATATTTCCATAATAAAATTTCCATTCTCTATGACATTTTAAATTTGATGGATATGAAATTGGTGAATAACCCATACAATACCTACGTGTTTGGTAATTATTAATATTTGATAACGTAAACAATATTTTTAATAATGGTACAGCAACTTTAATGGCGCCTCAGAGTCGCTAAGGGTTAATTGGTTGGAAGCAATAAAACAAGATTTTGAAATTCTTCTAATGTTTTTTCTGTTTCAACGTACACCTACTCATTTTTGTCATAAATGCGCAAAATTCACTGTCTAATTATAACATATCTTACATGTAGCTTGCAGAGGGCTACGGTTAATGTTGACATTGCGATGAGAGACAACAACACTAATTTAAGCAGGATATTCCTGATGTTGTCCTCGCCTAGATTCGACTCGAGGTCATTTTCGATGAAGAATCTAATCGTTCTAAAGAGAACCCAGGACATTCGAGCAGTACATGCTGGCTACTGTTCGAAAGAAGAAAGTTTGATGTTTTCATGTCCAAGGCATTCTTCCCACACATGAAAACTTTTAATTGTTTGTCCCGTGATCGGAGGGGATCGCATTTGTTTGCAAACATTTGCGAACCTAGGCCAAGGGATCCCTCGGAGAAGCTTTGTATCATGGTAGAGCTATCGTTGATGCCTCGGCCCCGGAAAGTTCGAGGCGCTCGTTAAACTGGAAAGGGCCGTGTTCCCCTATCGTCAGCAAGCGTAGTTATACGGAGCTTATAAACTTGGCAAACCATAATCGGCTGTCACTAACTTGTCGGCCCTACTGACGAGCCACTGATTCGTAAGTCAAACCTTCGCGGTCACGCAAGGATGTCAGACGCTCCTTTATCGCGGATTCAACGTAATATCCTCGCGGATCGATGCGTCCGCGTGCATCCTCGACGCGTTAGTATTTGACTTTGCCTCCGGGGCAGCCAAGTATTTGTTCGTACAAGTGGCACGCGTTCGTGTTGGGTCTTGGCAAGAAAACCGGTACGTCACGTTTATATCAGGACGGATAATTCGGTATTCGTTTTCTTGATTAATTGCGATCTTATCTGCGCCCGTGCTCCAAGATGTTTTCATTCGATCCCGTACGGAGCCCATTTTATAAAACTTGCTGGAACGAAACGTTTCAAACATCTATTCTTCGTTATCAATTCTACTGCACGATTTCTATTTTTGTTTAACTACGATGCTCTGTACAAAAAATTCAGAAAAAGTCAAGGACAGTGGTTCCAACAATATCTCGGTACCGAATTTTTGGAGGTTTCCAACTTTTTTAAACCTGTCCGCAAAATCACGTTAATAATCACGATGCAGTGTTGGGCAAAAATTGTATTTATTGGGTTGGCAAGAAAGTAATTTCGGTTTTCACTAACTGATGGCGTTATGTTTTGTTTGATTGGCTTCTGTTAACGTTGCGTTTGTTTTCTTTCTGACATTTCATAACTGCATCTTTTAGGTTACTTTTGAAGCAAATTACACGTAATTTTGATTAAAATTGTTAGTTCTGTGTCAATTTGAACATGGAGTGCAGAAACGAACATTATAGGCATATATTGCTTTTTTATTTCCGTAGAGGTAAAAAAGCTGCCGAGGCTCACAAAGATATATGCGAAGTTTACGGTGTAGATTGCTTAACAGAACGCACGTGCCAGAATTGGTTTAAAAAATTCCGTTCTGGAAATTTCTCACTTAAAGACGACCAACGTTCTGGTCGATCATCTGGAGTTGATGATGACCAAATGAAAGCCATTATTGAATCGGATCGTCATATAACTGTCCGAGCGATTGCAGACAGGTTAAATGTCTCGCATACAACCATAGAATATCGTTTAAAAAGTCTCGGAATCGTTAAGAAGCTCGATATTTGGGTTCCACACGAGTTGAAAGAAATTCACTTAATGCAACGCATCAACATATGCGATATGCATCTCAAACGAAATGAAATCGACCCTTTTCTCAAGCGAATCATCACCGGTGATGAGAAATGGGTTGTTTACAATAACACAACTCGAAAACGATCATGGTCCAAGCGTGATGAACCAGCCCAAACCACACCGAAAGCTGAATTGCACCAAAAGAAGATCATGTTGTCAATTTGGTGGGATTACAAAGGTATTGTGTATTTTGAGTAGCTCCCAAGGAACCAAACCATCAATTCAGATGTTTATTGTCGACAACTAACAAAACTGGACATAGCAATCAAAGAAAAACGGCCAGAATTGGCAAATCGCAAAGGAATCGTGTTCCACCATGATAACGCTAGGCCACACACATCTTTGATAACACGTGAAAAGTTATTGGAGCTTGGTTGGGAAGTGATGTCACATCCACCATATAGCCCTGACATTGCACCATCAGATTATCATTTATTCCGAAGTTTACAAAACTCTTTGAATGGTAGAACATTCACTAATGATGATGATCTGAAATCGCACTTGGATCAGTTTTTCACCGAAAAGGATCAGAAGTTTTATGAGCGCGGAATTATGAAGCTACCAGAAAGATGGCAAAAGATCATACAACAAAATGGAAAATATTTTATTGATTAAAGTTCATTGCTTTTATAAACAAATTGGATTTTATTTCATCTAAAAATACCGAAATTACTTTCTTGCCAACCCAATAAATACAATTGTCTTGAAATTGTATTTAAATACAAATTTCGAATAACGAATCAAAGATACAAAATTTGTATTCGTTATTCGAAGGTTCGAATACAAAAGTATCTTTTATTAGACTTTTATTTAATTAATCTTGTATCCGCCGAGAATGTATTCGATGAATACAAAATTATTTAAATAAAAGTCGAATAACGAATAAAAGTTATGTATCTTTTATTCCAATTGGTGTTTAAATAATTTTAATGGTTGGTTAATGGTTTATTCGTTACTCCATATCGTAGTACAGAGATGGCGTTGTAGAGCCGAGGCAAGAAGTATTTAAATATTGCCCAACTCTGTCACGATGAGATACAATTAACATAATCATATAAACGCGGTACTCTGAAAATTTCGATACAAAAATTATGTTCGATACAAAAATGATCCAACCAAAAATTCTGAAATAATTCACTGTTGTGTGTGCTATTAGATAGAACGTCCATCCATTTTTTCGTAATTTTTTGTTGAGCGGAACAGAAGAAATAATTCATTAAACCATGCTGACCCTGTAACTACCCTTACGGTAGAGGTACGGACTTGAAACTGATCACAGTGGGTTTTCTTTGAGAGGTCTGACCAAAAATCAATTTGATTTGCGGACACAAAGACTTCTTTGTGCAAAAACTTCCTGGAAAAGCAGTACACCCTTCAGGGTTGAACAGGGATCAGGACTTGAGTTCGCAGATACGGTTGCTGCCGACGAATAGAAGCAATCGATGTTTCGTTTGGTTGTATCCGGAAAACAGGAGCCGCGTTCATTTACCTGTTCCATTGTGCTCTGGGGAGCGGAGTCGCTCATCCGCGAGCATCCGAACGAACGGAACGGTTGCTCTCGCTTTAATTAATGCAAGTTCGCACATCGGAGCCGTACACGGCCGCGTTTGAAGGCGTGTTCCTCGTGCTGCCGTACGAACTCCTACTTCCAAGCAAGACACGTTCCAGTTTACATTTCAGCATACTTTGAAAGTACCGCCATTACCGTTTGCCGGGCGTCTTCCGCGGAGGAGGAACGATGGGAGATGCGGGAGGGTTTCTACCAACTCTGCCCCGGGAACTTTTTGCCGATGTGATGGAGGAAACATTATTCCGCGCCACGGAAACGTTACTCTCTTTCGCCGTCTCTCGTTTAATGTCCCGCGGATGTAACAGGTCTTTAGCAGCAGCTTACTTATTCTCCCTGCCCCAACCGGTCGGGTGGTGTGCGCCAAGTAATTTGGAAGTCTCGCGAGTCGAGAGCCCTCTCTCTCTCGTTCTCTGTCTCTCGCGCGTTCGTTCCAATCCCCAGCCAGAAGAGGCTGCCTCCTTTTGGCACAGCGTATCAGTTTCTTAACATGGAACTCTTTTCGAAAGTTCGCGTTGCAAGATTTAACGCACTCCGGTAGGAACAAGTTCCTCTCTGATTACCTACGGGATTGTTTCAGCACAGCTGTTCATGGCTCGAAACGTTAAAGAATTAATGAATTATTATCCAATACCGAAATCTCTCGACCCAGTATCAGACATCAGCATTTGTGTTGCAAGTGAACAACCGCACTTTCAGCACTGCTATCCGCATCGAATCTTGGAAAAACGTGACAGTCAACAGTTTATAACGGTTTACATCAGTTGAAGATATCTGGAAAGCTCGAACCAATTTATCAGTTCGAAGCTGGCACGGTTTTATCGCGACGGGGCACGCAAATTACGTCGTCGATAATGATTAGGCTGCTAATTTTATACGTTTACGATGAAAATACACTTCGTTCTCTTCGACGTGTTATGTCGCGACGCAAATACTGATTCTATGAGGTCACAGACGAGTTATCTCGCGATGCACGAAAAATAACACGTCCGTGGCATCACATTTTAATAACCTATCAAAATCATCGAACCAAAAGAAGGGTAACAATTCGACTGTAAATCTTTATGCAAAATAAAAAATTTCTACGTCAATTGGAAGACACAGGGGCCACCAAAAAAATGTTTGAAGTGGAACTTCTTTGCTGAGGAGGCTACAATTTTCTAGCGTTACCGAAGTGACGAAATTTCGCGAACAACCTCGAATAGTTTGACAAGTAACATTTTCATAATGAATTAACTACCTTTAAAGACTTCATTGGTGAACTTTTAAGATTGTAGAATGTAAAGTGAAGCCTTGGCTACATTCCCATCTCAGTTTTATGCAGGTTTGATGCTTAAATTGTTAGTTATTAACAAATTTTGGAGCAGTGGTATGTTATGTATGTCTGTCCTCGTCGCACAATTCGACCCTCCTTGTCTTACGCACTATAGGAATTTCCGAAACAATCAGCCCGCGCAACAATTGTTAATAACTAATCAACCAGAGTTAATTTGTGAACATTTGCAATTGGATAATATAGAATCAACCTCCAGCTACTTTCACATGCAGTTTCTCATCGGATTTTGTTTCGACTATAAGATTTATAAACAATTATCCAAATCCTTGTTCTAAACTAACCTGAAAAATTTTCACAGGTGTCAGGTAAGTAAAAAAACACACGCGTGGAGAACCACGCGCGGCAGAAGTGAAACTTCTTGCAGTCTAGTTATGTTTAGAAGTAAATTAAGATTGGAAATGGTAAATAATCCTAATGAAGCGACAACAAGATCAGGAACAATGCTCTCGATGCAGTATTTGCAAGACATTGAGGCAAAATTGGATCAAGAATATTTATAGCATATTTTAGCTATCACAAGCCAATTGTTTCAATGAGAGAATCACAGAAAATCATAGAAAAAACTAGAGCGTTGTGTGACTCTCCAAGAGTCACACAAAGAACTTCTCGATTCGTTAGTTGCAGTATATTATTATCATTATTTAGTGTACGTTTTAAGAAGATTATACGTTTTCAGGGAAATTCAATAGTTTTCTACTTATCAAAATGTTTGCTATATGGCGTCGCATTAAATCAATATTGTATGCTCGTTGCTCGCGAAAAAAAATAAAATTAAGAAAAAATTTTTTTAAATGAAAAAAATTGTAAAAAATTTTTTTATGTAATTAGGTTTGTTTCTTCAGTGGAAAATTTCCGTCCCCTCGTATAAATTGCATTGTTGAATCAACTCCTTTCGAAAAAAAACTACTTGACCAAAATGGACCAAAATCTAATCAGCTCTAAGTTACAGCGGGGCACATCGATTGCATCATTCATCATTCTGATCGCGTTGTTACTTTTTCAGAAAACGTTAACGAAAAATTTGATACCATACAAACATACATACGTATACACACATACACATACGAACATTTTGCTGAAAATAGTCTAAAATGACTGCAATGACCATGAAACGTGAAGATCTGCTAAAAAATCGATTTTCGATTTTCGGGGTCATTACAATAACTTCTCCATAAAATGGGGAAGTTAATAATGAACCATAAAAATTTGCGACGCAAAGAAGGAGATGCGTATGGGAAATGCTATGAACTATGTCTATTTCTTTGAAACTAATAAATTGATGTCCTTAAATCTTTTTAATACGTTCACTGCGTTAAATTGTGCGTACTTATTCTTCTCGTAAATGCCTCAAATCCGCAGTGTAGTAATAACGAATATTCCAATGGCTGAACCGATTGTTGTTAGAAAGATTATCGGAGGAACTGTTATTTCTGGTCGCTGAGTGACTTCGCGCTGGCTGTGTTCGAATTCGAAAGTCGGCAGGGATGACTGCGGCGCAATCTCTCGCACGGACAGGTGTGTTTACAATCTTGAAGAAATCTAGTCTCTAACAGGCAGGTTCCATCGTTGACACATGGGGCAGAGCGGTGTGGGGCGGGGGTGTCGTTCGACTTTCGAGTGGAAGAAACGCGCCGCAGGAATTGGCCATGCAAACAGGGGCCGCGTTTACCGAAGCCGAGAGAAACCAGACGGCGAAGCCCGTAAACCGTGCCAAAGACACACACGGCCAACGGACTCGAAAAAACAAGGTCCGGAACGTGACGGAGCCACAATAAGATGGCGGAACTTCAACGATCCTCTATGGCCCGCGAATGGAATCGACAATGCCAGCCCATGCAGGTCCTGTTAGACGTGAAACGATTCTCCAAGTCTCGCTGCGCGAACTCGATGAATTTTTATCCAGTAATGAATGTCATTCATGCCCGGAGTACAGGGTGTACGAAGAATGTACAGGGTGTTTGAAACGGTGTTTTTATAAAGTGATTCTGCAGCTCTAGATAGGTGGAGAATAAAAATTACTGTACCATTATTCAAAATATTGTTTAGATTGTTAAATATGTTGGTATCTAATCAATTACTAAACATTCAAGTATTGTATGAATTTGTTTGTTGACCATTTCTAGTAATTCAATCAAATAGAATTCGTAACACAGGAACGGAGTTCAAAAATGAACAACGTTCGAACTTATACTAAAATAAAAACACACCATTTCCCGGTTAAACAAAAATTGACGTGACGGAGCCACAATAAGATGGCGGAACTTCAACGATCCTCTATGGCCCGCGAATGGAATCGACAATGCCAGCCCATGAAGGTCCTGTTAGACGTGAAACGATTCTCCAAGTCTCGCTGCGCGAACTCGATGAATTTTTATCCAGTAATGAATGTCATACATGCCCGGAGTACAGGGTGTACGAAAAATGTACAGGGTGTTTCAAACGGTGTTTTTATAAAGTGATTCTGCAGCTCTAGATAGGTGGAGAATAAAAATTACCGTACCATTATTCAAAATATTGGTTAGACTGTTAAATATGTTGGTATCTGATCAATTACTAAACATTCAAGTATTGTATGAATTTGTTTGTTGACCATTTCTAGTAATTCAATCAAATATAATTCGTAACACAGGAACGGAGTTCAAAAATGAACAACGTTCGAACTTATACTAAAATAAAAACACACCATTTCCCGGTTAAACAAAAATTCTTGCTTCGGCGTAAAAAACTCGACGGATTACGAGGAGAAGCCGAAGCAAGACGTAATAGATTTATTCAATCAGAAAGGAATACTACATAAATCTCATCTTACGAAAGCTCATAACCAACACGGTTTCAGGGAATCAGCGATTAATCAAATTATATCCTAAACGGCCATTCTAATTTAAAACTAAGAGAGCTCTCTTACCGTTTATCATCAAATCTCAACGCGCAGTGATCCACAGAAGAGTTCCACTGGAACTCCCTGTACAATTGCCGGCTTGCCCTTAGGACAATCCTTCGCCGGCAGCACTACGGTTAGCCTTGCGATCCGTCCCAGCTTCGGTATACACTGCAAAGGAGCTTCAACGCTTCCAATGCCCTCGAACCTCAAATGTGCAACCGGCCTGGTAGAATCCAAGTATTGCCGAACCGATTGAATAAGGACCCAACGTCCAAACCTTAACCGGGATCACTCGCGGAACACTCGAGGCCAAAATATAACTCAATTACATATTATCGCGGAAAAAACCTCGCGTCGTCTCACGCATTCATTCAATCGCCCTTTTTTTCTCAGGTCCTCTCTTCTCTTCGCAACCGTCTCCACAACAGCTCCCATTTGTCAATCGCGACCACCGTGAATTGCTCGCCAGACTCGCGTATATACATCTACACGGCGAGACTATCGTTTTCCGCCACGGTGCATACGATCGACAATACAAAAGTACAAAACGCGGATTAATCGCGAACAGAATTGTATTGAATTTTCAAACTCAAGTTCCTCGGAAAGGAGGAGACAAATGAAAGAAATTTGTTCCCTCCACGTTTATACCATCTTGGGACATCCTGTATAGACATTTCAAATAAAATAAGATAGATAAGAAAAAATAAATTAAGAGAATGTAATAAGAAGTGAGTAATAAGAAACTAAAAATGTTATGGTCAATTTTGAATCACCCTGTACATTTTTAGTACATTTATATCCAGTCCTCTTTCCAGATACCTCTAATTGAATTTGTTTTAGATGCAGGATAGTAGTTTCCTCGGAACTATACCGCCACTGACAAGTTAGCCGGAGGAATAACAAACCCATAAATCCTTCCGGAAGTCCTCGCGTTGCGTGAGGCCTCGCGATACGTTAATTGAGAATGGGACGTGTGATAGCCCGACTCCAAAATCCATCTTAGTGACTCAGCCTGTTTTCTAACTAGCTTTCGCCACATTACTCATCCCCATCATCGAAACAACCAAACTTGAATCGTTGCGCCCTCGCTCATCAACCTCTGCCTCTGCCTGCTGCCTCAGATCATAAGGCAGCAGTTCCTCGGCAATCAAATAGTTCTCCGCCACCCTAACGATCTGTACATTTATGGTAGTCATACGCGATCGCACCGAATTGTAACGTCACACATATCGATCCAATATAACAGAATCTGTTTGTGCTGAATTATTTCTTTGTGAAACTTTTGCCAGCGCATTTATGACATTTTTCTGACTGAAATGAATCCAAACATTGGAACTATCTGACTGTTTCATTATCCGAGCACTCGTGGTCCATTGTTTAGATAGGATAATTCTCGAATTAAACGAGTAGATATAATCGAAATTGTTATAAAGTATCCTCTCGAGAACTGCATACTTCGTCCGAAGTCCTTAGTTGCTATTCCTGCCTTACATGTGCGACTGGCCAGCAGCGAGCTGCCTTTCGTGGTTAACAGCCGGACTTTAGGTCAAAGGTGGCTGCTAGCTTCATTGCTTAGCCCGCTTTGCTACTGTATTCGTGTCTCGCTAAATCTCGCAGCCTGTCAATCACGTTCGATACTACACTCTTAGATCTGGCGTAATTGGACCAATCGGCTACGAAATGAAATTAGTCCCTGTCTAAGTCGACCAGGTTGTCCGAATCGAGACGCTCAACAGACTCCACTGGAATAGTATGAGCGAAAATATAGTAAACGTTGGAATATATAGTGCTCAATTTCTCCTATAGAACTTAGATAAATTTTCTAACGAATGAACCACGTTGTCGGCAATGTTGACGAAAAGCTGCGGTATCTCTCCAGAAGAACACAAATAACAAAGAATGAAGCACAATGCAAACATTTCCTCTTTGTAGATTTCATATTTGATGCATTTGTGACAAAGATAAGTAGATAAGTAGAACTTAGATAAACTTTCTAACAAATAAACCATGTTGTCGGCAATGTTGATGAAAAGCTGCAGTGATCTCTCCAGAAGAGCACAAATAACAAAGAATGAAGCACAATGCAAACATTTCCAATTTGTAGATTTCGTATTTGATGCATTTGTGACAAAGATAAGTAGATAAGTAGAACTTGGATAAACTTTCTAACGAATGAACCACGTTGTCGGTAATTTTGAGGAAAAGCAGCGGTGATCTCTCCAGAACAGAACACACTGGCGGCGCACGCAAGCTTCAGCAATGAAAATCGCATGATACCGAGCCGTGAAAGCTTAAAAAGCTCTGTTTACTGTTGCGCAAAAAATTTGTAACAACGGAAGGATGAGAATGAATCTGATATTTGCACTCGCGAGTCGTGTGCGCGAATGTTACCCCTTTGACTAGCGTAATTTGCATCATAACCCGACACACACGGACAGCCCCAGAGAGCAGCATACTGCGGGGAATTTTGAAATATAAAATTTAGATTTTATTTCCATTGAAATAAAGTGAATGGGTGCAGGGAATGTAAAGAAATAAATTCTTAACGCATGCACACGTTTTATTTTTAGAACGAAACATTTGCGTTCCGAGCGGATCTCTGGGAAAATGTGGTTGATGGTTGTATCGAAAACTGTTCCGGAAGCTGAAGTATCTACCAACCCTTGAACAAGGGATGATATAGGAAACAGCCAGAGCGATTTTACGTTATAGTGGGAATTTTTTCGTTTACGCAGGTTTGTACGAAAGGCTATCACGTCGATAAATATAGCAACGATTGCTACTTGTTGAACGCGAATTAAAAAGCCGACTCAGAGACTTCGCATTCAATCATTGTTAATACAGATCCATCGGGCAATCAAAAATCTGGAATCGCTTCGACCCTGAGGAATCAAAAATTTTGATTGACAGAATGAAATTGTAAAATTGTACGCTGGGACGAAAAGGTTCGATCGATCTCCGGCTCTTAACGCGTCAACTGACGAACTGGCACTCGACAAAATTCGACAGATTCATCCTAGCGATTTATTTAACCGAAATTCGGACGGGATAGTCAAGATTTGTCACGGTAATTGCTTTTTCGAGATTCGCACCGAACTATAACGACTCACTTTCCGAATATAAGGTGAAGTGCTCTAAGTCTGGACAGTCCAAAAGTGATACCTAAATCTGGACAATTGAATTTTCATAGTAAAATCAGTAATTAAGAGATTAAATAATTATATTATATACTCTGAGGCCTTAGCTACAAGTAGGTGTGAATATTATTTCATTAAGACATCAATTGAAATTTAAAAATGAATTCAAAGTTCATCTGAAAACAGTATACAAAATAGTCTATTTACATGCGAATCATGTGCATTTATAGTTCGAATTTTTGTTAGAAAAAAAGATATATATAAGCTCTCGGACAAAAAATAATTATCACGCATAATAATATTGATATTTTAAAATAAATTGGCAATCAAACTTAACGTAAATAATAATTATTAATCCAAATATTAGATGTCCAAGATTAGGACTGTTTTCAAATATAAGTACTCCATACTAGGACGCGATGACAGTAGCTGTCCCACTCTAAGCTTATACGCAATGTGCTTACGCCTGAAGCCGGACACGTGTTTGTGAATAAAATCAACGCATTGTTTGCAAATTATTTAACTACATATACGTATAATTAGTCTTCTATTAGCTTGAATAACGTATGTAGAAAATGTATTCCGGTTGTGACGTTAATAATACTTTATGTTTACATCTTAAATCTATCAGTATTACTACCTAACCTTAAAAGTTGTATTATGACAAGTTTTATTAAAACAGTAAATGAAAATAAATATATATTTGGTAAAATAATACAATACTATAATCTATGATAAGAATACTGCATATTACGCAAAGCATCTTCTATTCGTCATGCGCAACAGCGCCACCAACCAACGTTTTAGGTTATGTTCGCTCGATCAACTCGTAAATTGAATTTGTCCCGATATAGGCTTTACTTCTGTCCAGGTGCTAGCTTAGATTGGATTTAATATGTCCAACTATAGGTTTGAATTATTCTTGTTAATACAATTAAGATATTAACCTAAACAATGATTTTTTATTTTAAATTACTTTACAAACTCTGAACTGTATGTTAAAACTCTTAAGAAATTGTATTTGTTTATTTAAAGTGATAAAATTTAAAATAGAAAAACATGCTGTCCAGGCATAGGGCACTTCACCTTACTCCACGAAATATGTTTTAATCGTTTGTACTCGAAGCAATTTTAATTCCAAAATCAAGATATTTCTTTCAACCCAGATCATTTTTGTTCTATGTAATCGTTTTTACATTAAAATCGAACCTTTTTCCTCGTAAAACAGTTCAGCTTTTTACAATTTCTGGAATACAGGCGAATTTAATAATATTAAAACTGTTTTAAATAATTTATTCTGTCTATAATTTATATAAATAATTTATTCTATCTATTTCTATTTATTTCTATTTATTCTATCTATAATGTATGACAATTTTTACTGGCGCCTCGGAGTCACCATTCGAGTGCAAACGCTTAAAACATTGACAAACCGAGTAGAAACCGAGTACAAACCTTAAGAAATTGTTTTTGTTTATTTAAAGTGATAAAATTTAAAATAGAAAAGCATGCTGTCCATGCATAGGGCACTTCACCTTATCCGAGATGATGAAAAGACATCGTACTCGATTCCAAAACGAGAGCCGGAAAGATTTAGAATGTCTGTCACGAACGGAGGAAAAGTATGGATTAATTATGAGGGTAACAAAGTGAATCAGTGTCGGATGGGACGCGGGAGATCCAATTAGAACGGAAGTCGAGCGTGATACGTTTCGAATCTTGCCAGCATCGTCTTCCTACGGGGGAGGCAGATAATGCATTCGCGTTTGTACGTTCTGCGGCGCAGCCAGTGCAGCCTGTGCACGTGCTTGCACGCCGAAACGTCGCCATCGCCGTCACCGAAGGGACAATTGCAATTTGCCTGGAAAAGACAGAAACCGGGCGACGACGCCGCGCCGTTTAATGCAAATCCGGCATTCACTCGTCGCGTTCGGTAATCAGAAGTCGCGATGGAAATTTCGATGCGCGAAGCTTAGCTTCACGTTTCCCAGCATTTGTTGTCGCGCCAATAATCGGAAAAGAGAGGATAAAAGTAAAACCCATCGCTGGTTTTTTAAAAATTGTCTAAAAACGTTTTTTTTTCGAACTTCGCGCGAGACCACTTTGAAAAAATTTTCCTGTTTGACAAGCGTGATGCATATTCCAGCAGCACCGCTGCATCGAGGAAGTCGAGCACAAAGGCTTTTTCTGCGGGAAAGAATGCTTTCGAGTTCTATTGGAATATTTCAAATTTCTGCCTCGAATTTCTTGGAAAATTTTTACTGACCCCAGCTCACTTCCAATATTCAATTTTACTATACCGTTGATTGGATTCTTTAATATATTTTTCGATAGACGTACGGATTGGATTTATAGAACAATTATAGCGTTCCCGGGTGTTCCGTGAAAAATTCACCAATTTTTGCACGTGGTTTGTCCGCACAGTCGTATTTGCAAATATATATTGATTCTGCTGATTGGAAGGCTTGAATTGATTGACTTATCCGCTCTGATTGCAACAAGGAAACACCGGCGTTTAAGATTCTTCGATAATTCGACGAGAAAAGTGACGAATTTTTCTGCGATTTGCGAACGACGCGAATTCCCATGGCGGAGAGCGCAAAGAAACCGAGACGAGCAATAGGCAATTGAATTTCCCTTGGAATCGCCGAGCATCCTGATTCGCGCGGGCAAATGAAAACTGCTGAATGGAAACCGACTTTCGATTGCAATTACTGCATTAAGCAGAGGCTCTGATGAGGAAATCCGCGGGATGAGACACCGGCTCGGTGGACGAGGGAAAGACTAGATGTGACAAGTCCAATTTTATATTCGTTATTAATTAATATACTCATCAAATTTATATAACTACTTTTACGTACAACGTGAGGGGAAAGTAAGTCTTGCGACGAAATGATCATCGCAGTGTCCACGGCGCGCGTGAAATGAAATTTTTGTGATAAGTTTGACGAGAATGGCACGGCACGTTGAGCTTTCAGTGCGTCCGAAATTTTATTGTTTGCCTGGCCTCATATGCAGAGGCTAAAGTGGCTTGTAGGAAAGGATCAAGAGGGATAGTCTGCAATACACACTTCATAAAGTCAGCGTACGTATCAGCGATTTCATGTCAGCATCTTGGAACTTATAAGCCTGGCCAGTAGACTTCATACTTTTTTATTATTTAGACGCTTTTCATAGCCTCCTTGCCAAAGAACGCCCTACTTCCCCGTGTTCTCCTGTCTTCGTGATACAATATGGAATAGAAATATTAGGTCGTTCGGAAAGTAATCTCGTTTTTCGTGTAGAGATAGCAAATTGCATTTCAAATAGAGTCGTAAAAACTCGTATGACTCCATTTTTGCTAATAAAAACCAGAAATTCTACGAGCATCGGATGTCTAAGTTGCCTGAAAAATCGCGAAAGACCATGGAACTTATTCAAATCGTAATGACTTCCCGAACGACCAAATATGTTCCATAAACGAAAGATCTCAATATATCGATACGGAAAATATTACGATACTCATCCGCGATTGAACGACTTTCAAAAAATTTTTTCAAAATCAATTTTCGAAAGAGAATCCCTTCTTTTTGTTATGTCGACTGTCACGCGATTTTGATTGTAACCGAACGATGTTATAAATTCAGAAATCGAAATTTTCCGACTGGAAGTCCGTTTGATTTACGACGCCAATAAATTTCAAATTTTTCTGCTCATCATCGATGCGCGCTTCATTCGAGGAATTTATCGCATCAAAAAATATACTGTAAAACAATTATTTATTTAAATTACTCCAACTGTTTCAGAAATGCTTAAAATCCAACGTTTGTGTTAAACAACGAGCTACGTCCAGTTGTTCACTTTACCCATAAAAATGATTAAAACGCAAGTTATATGGGTCGTTCCATGCCGAATCGATCACTTTTTGCAGGCAACACCGCCGATTTTGTTCTAAATGAAATATGTTGTAGTCCATGTGAAATTAGGGGGGGTTTAAGTCATCATTTTGCCGGTTTGGAATTTTTTTAGAAATGGCGGGCCTTCAAATTTTTCAATTTTTGCCCATTTCGGCGAAAACGGGCCTCACTTACGAATTTTTATCTCAAGAACCGTTTGTCCGATTGAGCCAAATTTTTTTTGTTTTATTCGGAAAGGATTGGGCTATTACAAAATAATTTTTTCAACCTCGAAAATCAACTTTATAATGCCGAAAAATTTAAACAAATTCTTCTTTTGCGTTTTTTTTAATGATGGGGCTCAGTGATTTAAATTTTGAAAGAAGTATGGTAATATTCCTTGAAGTGTCCCTTTTAAAATGATACCATCTTTTTCAAGGGCTCATTTTAAAAGGGACACTTCAAGGAATATTACCATACTTCTTTCAAAATTTAAATCACTGAGCCCCATCATTAAAAAAAACGCAAAGGAAGAATTTGTTTAAATTTTTCGGCATTATAAAGTTGATTTTCGAGGTTGAAAAAATTATTTTGTAATAGCCCAATCCTTTCCGAATAAAACAAAAAAAATTTAGCTCAATCGGACAAACGGTTCTCGAGATAAAAATTCGTAAGTGAGGCCCGTTTTCGCCGAAATGGGCAAAAATTGAAAAATTTGAAGGCCCGCTATTTCTAAAAAAATTCGAAACCGGCAAAATGATGACTTAAACCCCCCCTAATTTCACATGGACTACAACATATTTCATTTAGAACAAAATCGGCGGTGGTGCCTGTGGTGAATCGATTCGGCATGGAATGACCCATATGCGATTCTTGGACACGGCGGAAACCGCGCGAATTTTATTTTTGATTGTTCGACCGCGTGGACGCGTGTGAACGATTACGAAGACGCTAATGTAAATAAGAATCGCGCGGTTTAAGAGTTTCGCGGTACACAGTGCGGTCGCGATTCCCCGGACGTTTCCCTGTCAATTATCGCGACCGCAGAGAAACGAGTCGGCGACAGTTCCGGCTGGCAGCAGCGATCTGAATCACAGTGGTGGCAATACCATTCCGCGCGTGGGAGTTTTCGTCGGCGGAGAATTAGTTATCCGACGAAAGTGCACGGGGGAGGATCAGTATAAGCATCTTGCGGGGCCAAAGGGAACGAACGGAAGCGTAGCTCGCTTTATATGACGCTTTACGCGCCTTTATCTTTACGATTACGTCCGCGTAAAATCGGAGTTTAATATAAAGCCCAGAGGCGCTCGGGTAAAGCGACCTTATACCACCAGCATTCGGCTGCATCCTTCTTCGAGGGGTTGCGCGGAAGTTCGAATGAGAAGGAAATACGACGACGGAAGAAATATCGTGTACAGGGTGAACCTGCACGAAGCCGTTCCGCTAACCGATGCTATTTTCCTTGAAAAAATGTGACTATGCCTGAGATAGCTTTTCAATCAAATAACTCGAGAAAGATTGGGGAGATGACTCTTCGACTTCACTAAATGAAACGTTATCCTTCAGCATATTTAAAATATATTTTAAAAAAACCTTTTTAAAAACCACGCTTATATTAAAATGCACTGGAAAGGAGAAAATAATTTTTTTAGGTATTAATGACTGTAAATAAAAGCCTGGAGCGCTGAACTATATTGACGTAGTCTTCGTGGGCGCTTCATTATTTATAGTCACTAATGTCTAAAAAGATCATTTTCTCCTTTTTAGTGCATGTTAATATAAGCGTGGTTTTTAAAAAAATTCTTTTATATATTTTTTTATTTTCTACTTTTTAGTCTTTTTTAGATGGAACGCAAGATATAGTAATACTGGTATGAAATAGTAAGATATAGAAACGCAAGATATGGAAATACGCGAGAAAGAACGAGGGGATGACTCCGAGAGACGACTCGACGTCTCTTGATGGAGTCCGAAATTGTCCAAAATGGAACTGAATGAACGGAAAACCACACTGAGCTCCTTCGGTGCGAAGTGGGTCAGTGGAGTGGGGATGATTCGGAGTGGGAACACGTAGTGGAGTAGGGAGCGCTGGCGCGCGGAGTGGGGATCGCTGAACTCGATGACGTATTTTTTTTCTCTCCTAGACGCACAGTTTGTTTGAAATTTGTTTTTTAATATTGCATTGTCATCCAGTTCCGAGCTATGTTTAAATTTTCAAGTCTCTAGCACATCGGGAAGTGATTTAAAATTCGATTACAAGATTTGCCGCATACAACGACAACTCGACAAGCTAATATAAGCGTGGTAAAAATGCTTGAAATTCGTCTTAGAAAAGGAAGGATTAATATTGTTCAAAGAATTTACGGCTGGTGTAATTTAAAAGCGATTAACTATTTAAATGGTTAAGTATTTCTATTCATAGCACGTTTACCGGATAAACAGGCTACCGAAGATGTCCCGTTAATTACGGGGCGAAGTACACTTCTAATAAATTACCAGCAGAAATCTGTACGTGACGTACTTCAAGCATGAATATTGTGGTGGTCTAATCCTTACGATAATTAATGTGTCATGGAAATGATTTCGGGAACTTGAGAACTTGAAATTGCATGTAGGTCAGCGGAGAAGAAATAATCGATTAAATTATTGAAACATAATAAGAAATAAGAATTGGTCGATTAAATTGCGATCTTCAAACATAATAGCAAAGAAGGCAAGGTAAAAATAATTGAAACATAATAACCAAGAAGAATTGGCCGACTAAATCGCGATGGTGAAACGTAATAGCAAAGAAGGGGTGGTCAATTATTTTTAACGTTCTCATAAAAGTCACGTTATAATTTTAATAATAATGCAATCAAAAATCTGGGACCAACTAATTTCCATCGATCCGGTGATCCAGCGTGAATAATGCAGCGGGTTGATCTTTTCAGGGTTAACGAACCCATTTTCCAGCCGATCGAAAGTCAATGGCACTTTGGTTAAGAGACACCCGTTGTACAAGTAGCGACGAGTCAGAGCTCGAATGCATAAAGTTAAATACCCGGCGGCATAACTCGGGCTATGGCCCGACTACGGTCGAGTATCCTTGGTAAGCCCTCAGCGGAGATCACGTATTCCTTCGGGAGAGAACCTCTTTTTAGTGTCGCGATCTTCAGAATTTCTTTCTTTCTGTACTTTCTTCCCGTGTCTCCGTAGCCCCTCTCATGCCACTGTGTCTCGTTCCTTTCGTTTTCCCCTGTCAACCCCCATTGCTGCGACCCCCTTCCCCTCTTTCCATTCTGCTGTCCCCTCGGGTGTTCCGATGTTTTGTAAAATGGATTTGCTTCCTGCGGTGGCGCGCGATGTTGTCGCGCCTCGAGATGGAACGCATGCCACTGTGTAAGTGGATCAAAATTTTCCGTTCGTTTGCCGGTCAACAACCGACACGGGAAATCGAAAAGCCGTCGCATCGCACAGTGGGAAAACGGCCGATTTAAGAGTGTAAAATTTAAAAAACCAATCATGGAGTGGGTAAGGAGAAGTGCCCTATGCCTGGACAGCATGTTTTTCTATTTTAAATTTTATCGCTTTAAATAAACAAAAACAATTTCTTAAGAGTTTTAACATACAGTTCAGAGTTTGTAAAGTAATTTAAAATAAAAAAATCATTGTTTAGGTTAATATCTTAATTGCATTAACAAGAATAATTCAAACCTATAGTTGGACATATTAAATCCAATCTAAGCTAGTACCTGGACAGAAGTAAAGCCTATATCGGGACAAACTCAATTTGCGAGTTGATCGAGCGAACATAACCTAAAACGTTGGTTGGTGGCGCTGTTGCGCATGACGAATGGAAGATGCTTTGCGTAATATGTAGTATTCTTATCATAGATTATAGTATTGTATTATTTAACCAAATATATATTTATTTTCATTTACTGTTTTAATCAAACTTGTCATAATACAACTTTTAAGGTTAGGTAGTAATGCTGATAGATTTAAGATGTAAACATAAAGTATTATTAACGTCACAACCGGAATACATTTTCTACATACGTTATTCAAGCTAATAGAAGACTAATTATACGTACATGTAGTTAAATAATTTGCAAACAATGCGTTGATTTTATTCGCAAACACGTGTCCGGCTTCAGGCGTAAGCACATTGCGTATAAGCTTAGAGTGGGACAGCTACTGTCATCGCATCCCAGTATGGAGTACTTATATTTGAAAACAGTCCTAATCTTGGACATCTAATATTTGTATTAATAATTATTATTTACGTTAAGTTTGATTGCCAATTTATTTTAAAATATCAATATTATTATGCGTGATAATTATTTTTAGGGCTTAAATTATATCTTTTTTTCTAACAAAAGTTCGAACTATAAATGCACATGATTCGCATGTAAATAGACTATTTTGTATACTGTTTTCAGATGAACTTTGAATTCATTTTTAAATTTCAATTGATGTCTCAATGAAATAATATTCACACCTACTTGTAGCTAAGGCCTCAGAATATATAATATAATTATTTAATCTCTTAATTACTGATTTTACTATGAAAATTCAATTGTCCAGATTTAGGTATCACTTTTGGACTGTCCAGACTTAGGGCACTTCACCTTAGTAGGTAGAAGTTAAGTCGACAATTTTAACTCTCGAATCAATTATTGTTGAGCATCGAAATAAAGGACAAAAAGAATTTCACACAAGTGTCTCTTTCCTGTCATTGCAAATTAAAAGTTTTAATTTAAAACTGGCATTCTAAATTGAAATACGTTGCTTCCTGTGCACTACTTTAAACAAAAACAATATTTCAATCAATTTATGGAACTCTATTACACTTCTTTATACTTACTTAATGTGTATGGAATACATGTAACAAAGAATTATCGATTATCAGTTTCCCCGCTGTGAAACCGCGAAATCAAGGATCGCAGCGAAAATATTTTTGTTTGTTTTGTTTCTTATTACTAGACTAAATTCGACTAAAAACATTAGAAGTATTTAGAGATACATACTAGGATATTAAGACTGAAAATACATCTGTTTTTCACTCTAGTTTGTTGCGATTCAGCTAGAAAATGTTTATTCTGCACGAAGATCCGCTGTATAAATACCTACTTATCACTAGACAGCGGATCTTATGCATTTGTGACAAAAATAAGTAGGTGTAACTTAAAACAGTGAAAACGTTAGGAGAATTAAACAATACGATTCTATTATTTTCAACGTGTTAAACATATTGGAAAACAAAATATATTTACATTGCATTCCAATTTGTTGCAATTCAGGTATAAAATTTTTACTTATCACAAATGCAACTCTCATACTACAAGTAAAAAAAAGATTTTATCCAAACCAGCAAAAATGTCCAAAAAAGTTTCTCACAAAAAAACTGTTCAAACATTCAATCCCATCAAAGCCAAAATAAGTCGAGCGCATCGAAGGTCCCCAATAAACACATCGAGAGAATGTTCCGAAAAATCGCTGCCTTCTATTTCGTAACAAATGGAATCAAAAATTCGAACAATAAAATCATTAACAATGTAGGATTATGAAATTCTCATGAGCAGAATGCTCGGATCCGATCGTTCGAGGACGGAAGTGGCGAAACTAACGAAGCGCGGAAAAATAGAATAATCGCGAACGGAATAGGATTTCGGTGCTCGGGGCAATGTTGCGATGCGTCCGAATAAAAATAGGAAATCCCGGGTTCGGTAATCCCGGTACACGGGAATGTTGTAACATTTATTACCGGTGGGCCAAAAGCGTCGGTTTTTCACGCGGGCTAGCATCTTTTCCGAATTGCGGTTTAAAAGGGGGTTGAGAACAAAAGGACCGCGCCGGATGGGAGGAAATGGATAAATCAGCGGATATCGTTGGAGCATCTAGAGCGGAGAATTGTCGGCCATTCATAACGAAGCGAAGGCGCAGCTCGC
This sequence comes from Lasioglossum pauxillum, assembly GCA_933228785.1. Classification (NCBI taxonomy): domain Eukaryota; kingdom Metazoa; phylum Arthropoda; class Insecta; order Hymenoptera; family Halictidae; genus Lasioglossum; species Lasioglossum pauxillum. Next base: position 39,241,762 of record OW121706.1, read on the forward strand.
GCCACTTACGAAACGACGATAACTTTGTCACAAGCGTTGGCGCGCGGGCAGGGGCCTGGAGGAGCAGGGCGGTTTTGCGTTACTCGTATCTGCTGTCGAACCAGCCAGCAGCAATAAATACTGCAAACGCACGCGGTGTCTGCTCGTGGTATTAAAACTTGCGAGCCGGCGAACTTCGGCCTCGATATCGGAAATCTATCCTGCTCGCTGAGTTGAGAATTCGTTTTAATCGTTCTGTTCTTATCGCGACCGCGACACTGTATATTTAATTCGAGGCGAGATGAATTAATGGCCAGTCGTTGTTTTGCGCTAACCACCCGTTCCGAACGCCTTTCTACGACGATTATGGTTGCTGAAGATTTACCGTCTACTTCTTGCAATAAATCGCAAGGTGACGGGATGGTTTTGGTGCTACTGCGGTTGTAAAGCGGATCATTGCCAGAAATCGAGTTTCCATAGACAAATCTTTAAATTTCACAGGTTCAATTTTGCTTCTCGCTGAGATCACTTACATTTGAAAAGAATGAAATAGAATTGACTTTTGGATTGTTGGAAACGAGAACACAACCTTAGGGAACTGTTGGGATAACCTAATGCAGGGTGGAAAATGTTTTTATCAGATACAGCATGGTTTCAAGAGAGATTTCACGTGATTATAGCAAATCTCTATTCGTGGTTCACCCTGTACATATATTCCTTTCCTATAGGAATTATTATAATAATAGAATATATTATTATTATATTTCTTATATTATAATAATAGAATTGATTTTATTCAGACTTCTAAAAAATTTCTTAAGGGAACATTTCTATAGTTACAATAATTGCAAAATAATTTGTACGAAGATTGAATAACTTCAGTTTGATTACGCTAAATGCATTCTAAAATATTCAGTGAAAGTTGCCATTGCACTGTGGAAGTTCCGAGTATTTTAAATAGTTTGGATTAATGCATAGGCTCCACCGCATTTCGAATTGGCAGAAAAGTTCCAAACAACAAATATTGAAATAATTCAATCGGAAAAGTTAATTCATTTGAAACATTCAGCCATCCCTCGAGTTCCACATACCTTTCGCTGTTGTACCCCACTATTCAGTTGTGTTAGAGCCGTGTGGAATTTTATAATGAACATTTGAAGTTCTCTGAATGTTGAGGATCCGTAGGTCAGTTTTTATAATGAACGTACATCAGCAGGAGCTGCTGCGTTATTCTCGTTGCATTATTAAGAAGCATAATGGTGATTATTTACACTTTGCGTGCCTCTCTCGAACAGGAACAGGATGAGATACACTACATTCTTGCGAAAGTAGGTCAAAATTGAAGGGAAACATGGCGGGTACATACCTACTCCCATTCTTGAAACTGTATCTTCTTAACCATGGGAAGCATGAACATGAAAACTTTGTGACTTCGCATCGACGTAGAAAGTATATTTTATAGAGAACACTTTGCACTAGATTTAGGGGTGCACACGTGTGTACAATCTTAAACGTATGTACATATACGAGATTTCCAATTTTTTTAAATTTGAAGAAAATACACATTTTTTAATAATCACAATGAGGCTGAAAACTTCAAAATAAAATCAAGCAAAAATTCATAAATAATTCACTGTCATGTGTGCTACTATGTAGAATGTTCATGAATTTTTTCATAATTTTTTGTCGAGTAGAACAGAAAATACACATTAATAATCAGGATGGGACTGAAGATTTCGATATAAAATCGGCAATTTTATGCTTGCGGATTTTTTAAAAACTCCATCTTCTAACGAAAAATCTGAAATAATTCACTGCCAGGTGTGCTACCAGGTAGAATGTTCATGAATTTTTTCATAATTTTTTGTCGAGTAGAACAGAAAATACACATTAATAATCAGGATGGGACTGAAGATTTCGATATAAAATCGGCAATTTTATGCTTGCGGATTTTTTAAAAACTCCATCTTCTAACGAAAAATCTGAAATAATTCACTGCCAGGTGTGCTACCAGGTAGAATGTTCATGAATTTTTTCATAATTTTTTGTCGAGTAGAACAGAAAATACACATTAATAATCAGGATGGGACTGAAGATTTCGATATAAAATCGGCAATTTTATGCTTGCGGATTTTTTAAAAACTCCATCTTCTAACGAAAAATCTGAAATAATTCACTGCCAGGTGTGCTACCAGGTAGAATGTTCATGAATTTTTTCATAATTTTTTGTCGAGCAGAACAGAAAGTACACCTTAATAATCACGATGAGACCGAAAACTTCCATATAAAAGCGGCAATTTTATGCTTGCCGATTTTTCAAAACTCGATGTTGCAAGCAAAAATTCTGAAAAAATTCACTGTTATGTGTGCTGCTAAGTAGAATGTTCACGAATTTTTTCATAATTTTTTGTCGAGTAAAACAGATAATACACATTAATAATAACGATGAGAACGAAAACTTCAATATAAAAGCGGCAATTTTATGCTTGCCGATTTTTCAAAACTCGATGTTGCAAGCAAAAATTTTGAAAAAATTCACTGTCGTGTGTGCTACTATTTAGAATGTTCATGAATTTTTTCATAATTTTTTGTTGAACAGAACAGAAAGTACACATTAATAATCACGATGGAATTTCGATACAAAATCGGTCATTGTATGCTTGCGGATTTTTCAGAAGTCGATGTTGCAAGCAAAAATTCTGAAAAAATTCACTGTCGTGTGTGCTGCTAAGTAGAATGTTCACGAATTTTTTCGTAAATTTTTGTTGAGCGGAATAGAAGAAATAATTCATTAAGTCGTGCTGACCGTGTAACTACACTTGTGGAACTTGTAGAGACTTGAAACTTGTCACACAGGGTTTTCTTTGGGAGCGCTTTTTTTCAGTATGTCATCCGACTATACCCTGTCCAAACGACGATGCACCATTCGACCACAGTAGCCTCCCGAGCAACGCGATTCAAACTTCGCAGAGGTTAACCAAAGATAAGCAGGTGGATAAGCGAACGGAGCATCTCTGCACGGGATCAGTTAACAATTTCATTATATCGGATCTTGACAAGCGGCCTTCGGGGCGAATCCTCGATTCGTATTCAGCATGGCCGCGTAACATCCGAAATCCAGCTTTGGCGCAACAACGGCCAATATCCCGCGCGTTAGCCGCGGAACCATTGTTTCGTTCCGTGGAAAGGAAACGGAGAGGCAGAGGAGCAAAAAGAAAAAAAGTGAAAGGAAGACAGAGAGGGAAGGGTTTGAAAAGGGATCCCGGTCGAACGTTATCGTGCAAGGCAACAGTTCTAATTAACGGGGGAGAGCAGTCGGTAGCCGGGCACAAAAGTCGAAAGAGGAGAAAATGAAGAAGCGTTCGAACCTCGATTCTCGTCCCGGGGTATCGAAGGCACCAGATAAAGAAGAGCCTTTCGTCCGGGTCTCTGCACCGAAAACGCTCGCGACGCTTTTCATTCCCTTTCCGTTTTTACCCCGGTACCTTTCATCCGGCCGGTCGGATCAGAGGCTCGCTCTTATTTCGCCATTTGGTCGGCTACCTCCGAAACGATGGTTCCGTCCTCGGCTCCGCGACGATAATACACTCGCGACGCACATTTGCACCAATAATTATCTAAATAAAAATAAATTTTTAAAAAATACCACGTTTTTAAAACGGACTAAAATGTATAAAATAAAATTTTTAAAAACGACACGTTTAAAAACGGACTAAAAAGTATAAAATAATTTTTTCTAGCCCCATACAGATTCCTAACCTAGTACAGATAGTCCTGAAAATTTGTGATTGTGAATTTTGAATAGCTATGAAAATACTTGTGAGATTTAAAACGAAAAACGTGGGGCGCAAGATAATACATAGTAAGGAGTGTAGAGAGTAGCTGCCGCTGAGGAAACTCGCAAAACAGTTCATATCATTTGCAGTGCAATAAAATTGTTAGTGATTTAGGTGTTCATGCATCAATTATCTATTGCATGCGCCCCACGTTTTTCGTTTTAATTCTTACAAGTATTTTCATAGCTATTCAAAATTCACAATCACAAATTTTCAGGACTATCTGTACGGGGTTAGGAATCTGTATGGGGCTAGAAAAAATTATTTTATACTTTTTAGTCCGTTTTTAAACGTGGCGTTTTTTAAAATTTTATTTTATACTTTTTAGTCCGTTTTAAAAACGTGGTATTTTTTAAAAATTTATTTTTATTTAAATAATTATTTTCTGCTTTTTAGCCTTATATGTGTGAAATTTTACAATCGATTTTGAACATTTTGATGAGATTATAACAGAGACATGTAGTAAATTTCAGACGGTATTGCGACGCGTCATATCGAAAACGAACGCCGTGGTAAAATGTCAAAGATAAAGGTTCGACGGAGAATTTCGGTGTAACTGTTCTTTCGCTTGGTAAACAAACATTATACTATAATAATACGTAGTAACTTTGTAAACACCGCACGAAGCTCGAACGCACACTGACGCACACTGAGCTCTTTCGGTGCGAAGCGGGTCAGCGGAGTGGGGATGAGTCAGAGTGGGAACACGTAGTAGAGTGGGGACGCTGAACGCGAAGACGTACTACGTCACGCGGCGGGGGGTGCAAAGGTTCAAATTATTAATAATTTATATCTCCTGAACGCATGGGCTTTTTTAAAAAATTTTTTTTAAATATTGCATTGTCATTCAGTTCTGAGCTATGTTTAAAATTTCAAGTCTCTAGCTCAAGTTAGTTTAAAATCAATTGCAAAATTTGTACCGAACCAACAGACAAACAAGAAAGCGAGCTAATAAAAACGTGGTAAAAAGCCGGACTAATGTCGGCCGACAATTTTGCGTGGTCGTCAAATTTTTGCTGTTCGATGTGACTTAAATTTCTCACCACCAGTTTCTGTCTTCAGTTTCCCACTTGATATGTCATGTCGGAGCTCCAAGGCTTAAAATCAGTCGAGGTTTATTTGTTATGTGATTGCGTTTGTGGAATTAGAACAGATTAAATGTCGGAAATTTAGGGTCCAAATTAGGACTGTTACTTTTCGGAAGATTCGGATTCGAAGGAACGAAGGAAACTCGATGTATCGAAGCTACGAAGCCTTCGAAATGTTCGAAGTTCCGAAGTCTTCGAAGTGCACGAAGTTGTAACTCGCGAGTTTCGTTTTATGTCATGCTTTTTGACAAATAAAAATATAAATAAAAAATTTTTTCACAGAATATAGAAAATTAAAAAAGCTTTAATTCGAGGCTTCAAAATCTTCGACCTTCGAAGGAGAGTAACAGCCCTAGACCAAATGCTTTTTGGTGCCATAATCCACTAAATAAGAATGATTAGTTGTAAAGTACTTAATAAATTTCTATCTGATGTCTTCGACCCATTAAACGAATTCATTAATCTGACTGCCAGTATTACAATTCAACTTTCGACAGGTTCTGTGATGGTGGATCTGTCTGATCCAGATGCGAGACGACTCTGTCCAGACGTTTATAGTTGTCGTCGCGTCGTTAGTAGCTGATTATACAATCGCTTAATTTCGTGTGAAAGCAGTTGTAAAACGCTACTAATTACATACCGTTCGAATTCAGTTTAAACTCACTTTCAGATAATCGAAACGAATAATTCTGCTGCTAATTATGCCTCATTATCAATAATAATAGCATTACGTCGGTTTTAACGATCCTGTACATTCTCCGTTATGAGCGCATTCGTTATCAGATGAATTGTGCAATCACTTCAGCACATACAATTTATTTTTCGTGTAATTCGATGATTGTTATCGAGACGAATGTGCGAGGAAGTTTAATTATTGTTAAAGGTGAAATATTGTTAAATTTCGAATAATCTTGATCCAGAGGGAACGATGTTAGTTTCACTGTGCCATTATCGAGAGGCATGATTAAAGTGGAGGTTCATCTAAGATCTTCGGCTGTGTCTACATTTTACGAGTCACTCTACGTAAGGATTCGCATTGCGGAGTTGATTGCATCTAAGTTAGAGTTCTAAGAACTTGTAGGAACCTCAATACGTCTCTTTACCTAGATATGGACAATAGTTTTGCAATCGATAGCCCAGCAGATCCGGTATTGTTCTTTGATCGGATCCCCCGAACTGGAAGACTCGCTGAAAATCCGATAGATACAGATCAAAGATTCACAAAGGCAACGTTCGACTGAAAGGACAGAAGCCACAAATGAAATAGCGCTTCAACTACTTAATGACGTTAGCGGACCCGGTGGACTTTGTTTTCCTCTCGACCCTAGACACATAAACCTTACACATTTCCTTCGAGCACAAAAGTTTCTACAACTGCGATAAAAAATATACGTTTAGAATCACGAGAACTTCATCAAATAAAATCTTATTCGAAATTGTGAAGAGCGCGGAAACGCGGTCTCGTATAGACGGACAGAATCAAAAGATAAACAACGAAATAAATATATGCATATCGTAAAAAAACTTTCACGCTTGTACGGGAGACGTGGAAATGTAAATTTTATGGATTCACTATTTTTGAAACGTTATAAATTGGATGTGTCACCTGAAGAGAGGAATACTTCGCTCACGGAATCCGATAAAACTGAAGTATAATCCCCTGAAAAAAGGATCTGGAAAAAGCTAAAACCCGAAGAGATAACTCTCCTTTCACAGATACAGGAACAAATTTTTACAGCGCACAGTTGTTTAGAGGTCCAACAAATTGTTGCTCAAGAGTATTGACGTTTTATAGACTGAAATTTGGAACTGTGAAACTATCCATTGTTCCTTATAGTTGTACGAGATTCTATTCAGTATACAGTATACAGGGTGGTCCACCTAAATACGGCCACGAAATATCTCCTCCAATTGTGGGGGTACAACAAATATTTTGTGTACTATTTGAATGGTTTGAAGGAACCGTTATATTGCAAACAATATCATTTCCGAAGGTCATTTTTTTCGGAGCTATCAAGGTCATCGATGTTTTTTGATACACAACTACATTTTTATTTTATTGCATCGGGTAATTGATCGAAAAATACATTCAGATATTTATAAAAACATGGCCTTGAAATGACCCTGACCATCGAAAACTGCCCTTCCTTTGCGTGGTCCATCTCCTCAGGTTGTTGGGATGCAAAAAATATTTATTACGTAATGGACCAAATATCTAGCAAGGATATTTTTTTCCGAAGATCATTTTTTTGGGAGCTGTCAAGGTCATCGATGTTTTTTGATACACAACTACATTTGTATTATATTGCATCGGGTAATTGGTCGAAAAATACATTCAGATATTTATAACAACATGACCTTGAAATGACCCTGACCATCGAAAACTGGCCTTCCTTTGCGTGGTCCATCTCCTCAGGTTGTTGGGATGCAAAAAATATTTATTACGTAATGGACCAAATATCTGGCAAGGATATTTTTTTCCAAAGGTCATTTTTTTGGGAGTTGTCAAGGTCATCGATGTTTTTTGATACACAACTACATTTTTATTTTATTGCATCGGACAATTGATCGAAAAATACATTCAGATATGTATAATAACATGACCTTGAGCTTGATCTGAAGGTAAAACTTTACTTTTCGAAGATCAAGGTCATTTCAAGGTCATGTTTTTATAAATATCTGAATGTATTTCTCGATCAGTTGCACCGTGCAATAAAATAAAAATGTAGTTATGTATCAAAAAACATCGATGACCTTGATAACTCCGAAAAAAATGACCTTCGGAAAAAATATTTTTTGCAGTATAATGGTTCCTTCAAACCATTCAAATAGTACACAAAACATTTTTTGTACCCACACAATTGGAGGAGATATTTCGGTGGCCGTATTTCGGTGGATCACCCTGTATATCAATATGTATTATAAGAGTGACAATTTGGAAAACCACAGTTTCATGCTATCCATTGTTTCGGCTTTAATTGTAAATATCCGTGAAAGCAAGATCTCTCCTTCGACAGTTACAGGAAAAATTTTAACAGTCAGAAGTATTAACGTTTTATAGACTGAAATTTGAAACTGTGAAACTGTCCATTGTTTCTTATAGTTGTACGAGATTCTATTCTATCAATATCTATTATAAGAGTAAAAATTTTGAAACCCATAGTTTCATGCCATCCATTGTTTCGACTTTAACTGTAAATCTCCGTGAAAGCAAGATCTGTCCTTCCACAGTTACAGGAAAAATTGTAACAGTTAAAGGTATTAACGTTTTATAGACTGAAATTTGGAACTGTGAGACTATCCATTGTTCCTTATAGTTGTACGAGATTCTATTCTATCAATATCTATTATAAGAGTAACAATTTTGAAACCCACAGTTTCATGCCATCCATTGTTTCGACTTTAATTTTAAATCTCCGTGAAAGCAAGATCTCTCCTTCCACAGTTACAGGAAAAATTTTAACAGTCAGAAGTATTAACGTTTTACAGACTGAAATTTGGAACTGCGAAACCATCCATTGTTCCTTATAGTTGTACGAGATTCTATTCTATCAATATCTATTATAAGAGTAACAATTTTGAAACCCACAGTTTCATGCCATCCATTGTTTCGACTTTAATTGTAAATCTCCGTGAAAGCAAGATCTCTCCTTCCACAGTTACAGGAAAAATTTTAACAGTCGAAAGTATTAACGTTTTACAGACTGAAATTTGGAACTGCGAAACTGTTCATTGTTCCTTATAGTTGTACGAGATTCTATTCTATCAATATCTATTATAAGAGTATCAATTTTGAAACCCACAGTTTCATGCCATCCATTGTTTCGACTTTAATTGTAAATCTCCTTGAAAGCAAGATCTCTCCTTCCACAGTTACAGGAAAAATTGTAACAGTCAAAAGTATTAACGTTTTATAGACTGAAATTTGGAACTGTGAAACTATCCATTGTTCCTTATAGCTGTACAAGATTCTATTCTATCAATATCTATTATAAGAGTAACAATTTTGAAACCCACAGTTTCATGCCATCCATTGTTTCGACTTTAACTGTAAATCTCCGTGAAAGCAAGATCTGTCCTTCCACAGTTACAGGAAAAATTTTAACAGTCAGAAGTATTAACGTTTTACAGACTGAAATTTGGAACTGTGAAACTATCCATTGTTCCTTATAGTTGTACGAGATTCTATTCCATCAATATCTATTATAAGAGTAACAATTTTGAAACCCACAGTTTCATGCCATCCATTGTTTCGACTTTAACTGTAAATCTCCGTGAAAGCAAGATCTGTCCTTCCACAGTTACAGGAAAAATTGTAACAGTTAAAGGTATTAACGTTTTATAGACTGAAATTTGGAACTGCGAAACTATCCATTGTTCCTTATAGCTGTACAAGATTCTATTCTATCAATATCTATTATAAGAGTAACAATTTTGAAACCCACAGTTTCATGGCATCCATTCTTTCGGCTTTAATTTTAAATCTCCGTGAAAGCAAGATCTCTCCTTCCACAGTTACAGGAAAAATTTTACCAGTCAAAAGTATTAACGTTTTACAGACTGAAATTTGGAACTGCGAAACCATCCATTGTTCCTTATAGCTGTACAAGATTCTATTCAGTGTATAAATTTTTGTTATAAGCGTAAGAATGAAAAAAACCACAGTTTCATGAATGTGAACGACAGGGAGTAGCGCGAGTATTGGTTGGTAACAGCAGGAAGCCGCGGTTGATAAAGAATTTCGTTCAAGCCAGCCATTGTTTCGGGTTTAATTGTAAATCTCCGTGAAAGCAAGATCTCTCCTAATTATCGGTAGACAACAATGTTAGCGCTCGGCCTTTTTCCTCTTCCCGTGGCTCGTTTCTGGAGTATGCTACTTCAGCGAGGCGAGTATCCTACTTCAGCACACACGACGATAACTCTCGTCGGTGGGCGAAAATACAGAAAGAGCGCCGGAGGTAAAATAGTTGCATGCGGTTGCAACAATTCGAGTTGCGGAGGGGGATGCTTACTTATCTGTTCGGGGGCGTGGTGTTTATTTGGAAAAGAATTTTCGACGAGGCCAACTGGGCAGTGGTCCAGTATCGTGGTGGAAAACTGATGATATTGTGGGAGCAACGAAACACCTGGTAAACGTAACGCGCCATTAACCTTTTACTGGTCATTCGATCCCCCCACTTCCCAACTGGAATTCTATGTGTATATTTCTTAGCTGGCCGAAAACGAAATCCTCCCTCTCCCGGTAATATTATAATTACGTTATGATTACTTCCGTTCTGATTACATACTAATTGCCCGGCGACGATTACACGCCGCTAATTTTAAATGCCGTTTAATTACCGCCGATGGAAAAGTGCGGGCAACTCCGCGAGGCAAGTTCATTTGCGGTATATTCTCGCGGGACCATCTCGGCGAGCGCGGCTTTTGCTAAGAATCGACCGAAATGAAATGGCCGCGGCGCGGCAGCTCTCCCGACGGCTGCCATGCGAATTCAGAATTCGTTTTTCCCATAGCGAAACTGCATTCCATCCCTCTGCCACCAGCACAGCCGAAAACGAATTTTTTACCCGTTATTTTTGTCCGCCGGATTTAATCGCGCACGCGAAACTTCGAATCGCAGTCGAATTTTGCCGGCGACTTAAGCGACAACCAAGCAACGTCAAGTTAAAAACGCGTTGTGTATTCCGCAGCCAAGTGCATAACGAATCCTCTCGGGGAAACCACCGTCCCCAATCCGCATTAATAAAAGAACCGCGGATTGCCGGGTAACCAAAGTGGCGTTGCCCGTGCGCGGAAAACACTCTGCTTTCTCAGAAAAATTTTCAGCGAGATGCGCGAATGCTGTTCCCCCGTAAATTATTCCGGCTCCTTGTTTGCGTAGAGACGCGTGCGCGCGGTCAAGCGTGAAAGTTTCTCCACTGCGATCGAAGTGTTTGAGACTAGAATTCACTCTCTCAGTGTGCGATGAAAGCGAAATTTTCGAAAATGAACGAGAATGAGCAGCTACCATTGAAACCGGAATATTTCGTTTGGAACGAAGAGAAAAATATTTTGCATCCAGAAGTCGATCGAAGTTCATCATATTATATTGTAGGTCGTTGACTTCTTCTTCTCGGCGGCTGTAATACTGTATCAAACAAGAAAAGTAGAAAATGAAATATATAAAAAACAATTTTTAAACCACGCTCATATTAAAATGCACTAAAAAGGAAAAAGTAATTATTTTCCTGGAGTCCACTTAAATATTTTTCGCCAAATTTTTAAGCAATTAGTTCGAAATTTCTCCTGTTATAAAATTAGTGTCGGAATAGATAGAAAAATTTAATATAAATTTGAATAAAACCATGACATTAGTGACTACAGTATTTTATCGATAATTGTCCCCGACATGGGTCTGCTCAGGGACAATTATCCACCAGGGATACTATTTTTTTTTACTTTCAAGATTGGACTATGGGAAGAGTTTTAAAATCCGATTACAAGATTTGACGCATACAAGCAACAACACGGCAAGTTAATATAAGCGTGGTAAAAACATATGCATTGTCTACCAAAAAACTGAAAGTCACCTTGATATCTTCGAAAATAAAAAGACTCGGTAGATATTCATTCATTTCAGACTTTTGTCCCAGTAGATGATGAATAGAGCACCGTGGAGCCGGTGGTATTTCATAAGAAATAAAAACTAATCCTCGTCGACGGTATCTGGTGGTGTGTCCCAGTTCCTGTAGCCGGTGCATGAAAAATCGTTCCTCCAGGAGGCTCGTAGAATGGCCACGGGACAAAGCAACAGGCTCGGTGGCCGGCTATCTTAACCTCGTTCCGGTATGTTGCTGAGGTCGACAGTCCGCGGGCAAAGCGATCTACGGCGCGTGAACGTACAAGCTGCGGAACTGCCATTGTTCACGCCGATTGTACACGTCCGCGGTGGTAGTTGGTGTTGTACTGGCGGAGATCGCGTTTGACAAGAGCCGGTGCACGGATTATTATTGGCCACGGAGGCATAATAAGCTCCGGCTCCGGCTTATTTTGCGTACCGGTAAGGCCTCGAGACACCCTCGGTGTGTCCATCGAGGATAACTATCGCGCGATCGGGTCGATACTTTAGTCACCAGGTTCAGGTTCGATTGTGCGTGAGTATTGGCTGAATCACGATCGACCAAATGGAACGCGTTGAAGGTATCGAATGATAGCGATGGCAAGAAGCGATGGATAATAGGACCAGCTGAATGGTTCAGGGACTTCGAATAAGCGATTGTTACTTGCTGCTGGCAGTTAGCGGATGCTGGCGCGCTATCATATCGAATACTTCTGATAATGGGGTATCACCGAACCCCATTGTACTACACCGGAGGATTTACTTGGGCTTCTAGTTAATTTAAACTCTCAGGTGTTCCTTCGAGGAAGACGCACAAAAGATCCCACCTTGATTTTCTCTCATTTACAGCGTGCAATTAATTGGATCCGTTTGCAGCCCTTTTGTACTGTTCCACTAATAATATCGCATTTTCTGAACTTCTGAAAATGCAATGATGAACCAGTTGTTTAAACAGTTGGTGGAAATCACTCGAAGATGATGAATATTGAATGCTCCATATTTAAATTAAATTTTAAAGGAAGATTAAAGCTTTCGTTGTCTATTTTCTGTGGAATGTTTCCTTCCGTTGGCCATTTTTTTGAGATCCTGTGAGATTCTTTTCTGTGAGTTGTATTTTTGTACATAAGGTGAAGTGCCCTAAGTCTGGACAGTCCAAAAGTGATACCTAAATCAGGACAATTGAATTTTCATAGTAAAATCAGTAATTAAGAGATTAAATAATTATATTATATATTCTGAGGCCTTAGCTACAAGTAGGTGTGAATATTATTTCATTAAGACATCAATTGAAATTTAAAAATGAATTCAAAGTTCATCTGAAAACAGTATACAAAATAGTCTATTTACATGCGAATCATGTGCATTTATAGTTCGAACTTTTGTTAGAAAAGAAGATATAATTTAAGCCCTAAAAAATAATTATCACGCATAATAATATTGATATTTTAAAATAAATTGGCAATCAAACTTAACGTAAATAATAATTATTAATCCAAATATTAGATGTCCAAGATTAGGACTGTTTTCAAATATAAGTACTCCATACTGGGACGCGATGACAGTAGCTGTCCCACTCTAAGCTTATACGCAATGTGCTTACGCCTGAAGCCGGACACGTGTTTGTGAATAAAATCAACGCATCGTTTGCAAATTATTTAACTACATGTACGTATAATTAGTCTTCTATTAGCTTGAATAACGTATGTAGAAAATGTATTCCGGTTGTGACGTTAATAATACTTTATGTTTACATCTTAAATCTATCAGTATTACTACCTAACCTTAAAAGTTGTATTATGACAAGTTTTATTAAAACAGTAAATGAAAATAAATATACATTTGGTTAAATAATACAATACTATAATCTATGATAAGAATACTACATATTACGCAAAGCATCTTCCATTCGTCATGCGCAACAGCGCCACCAACCAACGTTTTAGGTTATGTTCGCTCGATCAACTCGTAAATTGAATTTGTCCCAATATAGGCTTTACTTCTGTCCAGGTACTAGCTTAGATTGGATTTAATATGTCCAACTATAGGTTTGAATTATTCTTGTTAATACAATTAAGATATTAACCTAACCAATGATTTTTAACTTCCCGATTTTATAGGGAAGTTATTGTAATGACCCCGAAAATCGAAAATCGATTTTTTAGCAGATCTTCACGTTTCATGGTCATTGGAGTCATTTTAGACTATTTTTATCAAAAAGTTCGTATGTGTGTGTGTGTGTGCGTATGTCTGTTTCTATGGTATCAAATTTTTCGTTAACGTTTTCTGAAAAAGTAACAACGCCATCGGAATGATGAATGATGCAATCGATGTGCCCCGCTTTAAAAAAAATTTTTTAAATTTTTTTTCATTTTTAAAAATGTTTATTTATTTCATTTTTTTTTATTTATGCAACTATTGCTAATGTTACCGCTTACAATAATCGAAAATTATCCCAATGCAAGAGTGAGTTTATCATCTCTACTCCCGAGAATACATTTTGGGAGAATATCGATGAAAGTACAAAAAAAAAATTTATATTACAATCTTTGAAAAAACAATCTGTTCAAAACGAATTACTAACTGAGATTAAATTGAAAATTAATATAAAATATATGATAATTATTAATAACATTGATGTCGAAGACGTATTGGTTAATGGAGCATGCGAAATATTAAAATTATTACTTTTCAAGAAAATTCGAAAATTCCGTCTATATTGTGGTTAGATTTTCAATTGGCCAGAGTAGGAGTGAAAGTAAGAATTCGTTATCGTAATTACATGAAAAATGCAAATATTCATCAAAATTTAACACCAATAATAAAAATATCGAATCAAGTAAATAGTGAGTGAGTGTCGAGTGAGGAAAAATATCAAATCACACGTAGTCAATTTCCATTGGTTCCTGCTGAAGCGATTACGATTCATAATAGTCAGGGACAAACATACGAGAAAGTATGTTCGGAAAACATCAGAAAAACGAACTTTACAAATGTTGTATGTAGCGCTGAGCAGAGTTTCAAAATTGAGCGGTTTATATATTTTGAGAAAATTTAAATTAATAGTATCGAAGAAAACCAAGATCAATACTGCAAACCCGGATAATAATGAGTTGTATCGTTTGCGAAAAACTAATTACGACAATTTATTTTGCAACATTAGTATACTATAACAAGGAACCAAGCGAGCAACGAGCATACGATATTGGTTTAATGCGACGCCATATAGCAAACATTTTGATAAGTAGAAAACTATTGAACTTCCCTGAAAACGTATAATCTTCTTAAAACGTACACTTAATAAATAATAATAATAATATACAGCAACTAACGAATCGGGAAGTTCTTTGTGTGGCTCGTGGAGAGTCACACACCAAATAAAAAACATTAATAGCAGTAGGCCCTACTAGCCATGCGTACCACTAACCCTCTCGCAAGAGCAGTCCTACCCGCGAGCTCACGAAACGAGCGAGTAACAATAACCCTCTAGTTTTATTTTAAATTACTTTGCAAACTCTGAACTGTATGTTAACACTCTTAAGAAATTGTTTCTGTTTATTTAAAGTGATAAAATTTAAAATAGAAAAACATGCTGTCCAGGCATAGGGCACTTCACCTTATATCAAATCTTCTACATCGATTAGCATTCCATACAAAGTAAACAATAAATACTCTAATTTTGGTAAATATGGAGTATTTTATATTTATCATCTTTAAGCACCTTCCACCAACGATTACGTGTCTTAAAAATCGATTACTTGCGTCAAATTATCAAATAAAACGCTTCATATCAATAATAAAGATACGACGATGAATAATAAAGGTACGACGAAATTATGATGACGAGATATCTCGTCCATAGCATAGTTCCTTTGAAAGGGTTAATTTGTAGTACACAATTCGCAATATACACAGAATCCATTACACTGTCGAGGATTGTGGATCATGGCGGAACGGGGTTAAGATAGCGGTGGAGCCTGTTGCTTTGTGTCTACGCGCGTCGACACTCTTGGAACAACAATTTTTCGAGCACGCATGCCATATTCACAGGGACCCGCGTTCCTCGTCGAGTGCTGAAAGAGGGAATGCAGTGGAAAGAAAGAGAGTGGGAGGAGAGGGTTCTGCAGAAGAGGTGTAAAAGCGGTGGAGACGAGAGTCACGTTAGACTCTTTAGCCCTCTTGTTCTTGGCACGCGATTACCGTCTCTAAAAGACCTCTAAGCGGATAAAAGCGATCACAAAGTATGCTGGCGTTGCTTTTAATTGCCCTTTGACGCATTTGCGCGGACACCGTTCCCTTTCTTTGATCCCCGGATCGCGAGTTTCAGGCATTTACAGAATATCGAAGTGTGTAAGACGCTAATAGAGTAAGAAGATTTACTCCGGCTAATTGGAATTTTTATCTTACCTCGAACTGACTCTGAGGAGCTTTTGCTCCACGAAGATTTCCCCCGTGATTCTTCATCTCTCAGATGGGTATCAATTTGTTGTGATTTCTGGGATTACCTGTTTTCAGGTATTTCGCATAAAATGATATTAACGAGCACCTTTAGTTACATTTATAAATATATAAATTTTGATAAATACGCGATGCAGATTCATTTGCCGCGAACACGAAATGAATAATATACTTAATCGGATTGAATTTTGCGCGTAACCTAAATTACTAGTAATTTGTTGCTTCACTTAATAACATTATATGAATAATCCTCATTTTAAACTGGGGAACGACATTTTATTATTTCGATTTTTTTCGAGGCGAAAGTATTGATTTCGTTATTATTACACGTTCGATGGGATTCAGCCCTTGTTTTATTATCTTTTTACATTCATCAATATTCTCGTTCACTTTTGGAACAATGTATTTTCCAGGAACTATTTTTAACATCTCTAAATTTTTTTTACAATTTGAAATTTATGAATCGTGAATTTTCCTGGCCCAGAATTTTGTTCTCCGTGAACAGAACACAAATTGTGAATATTAAAACGAATCGGAAGTATATAACTAAGTTCTAGGAAATGAATAATGCGTTTAACTTAATTCCGGGACGAGAGAGATATTTTTATTCGTTGCGCGCGGAACGTTCGTGAAGCGTTTCCTGTTTCATCTGGGAAATCGCAGAATCTTTATTGCTAAATATAGAGGATAATATCAGAGACGTAACTTAAAATTTTTAATTTTGCGAAACTCGTGTTTCTCGAGTTTGCGCTAAGAGAGAATAATTAAATAAATTATAAGAATCTCATTTGAAATAGACCGAGATTCACTTCGTTATTTTATGAAAAGAGAACAATTATTTGATCAGGGAATCTGTGTAAATTAAAAAGTAATACTACGAAATAGAAAAAATAATAGATTCGAATGAATTTAATTAGCCAAATCCTCAAATTTATTGGTCGGGGTGTCCGGAACCAACGTGAACGAACCGGGAAACGTTAAAAAAAAAGAAGAAAAACAACAAATTAAGCTGTCGCGTCACGATTACACGATACACACATTTAATCGTGAAAATTTACTCGATTCCACTTTGCAATTAAATCTCGACCATTTCTCTTCGTTTCAACAAGGACATCGATTTATAAACGAATTAATCGATGACATCGGCGATACGAATTTAAACGACGATTTTATTTCCACGTTGCCGAAACAGGGTGTATGTACACGAATGGAATTTGTTAAGTCTCCAATCGATTTTCACCGCGGTTTCCGAAATAAATCAAACGTATATTTTTTCAGACTATTTACGGAAGATAAGCGACGATCCTTTGTCGCACATTTTATAATTGGTACTTCGTTCTGTGAAAATAATATGTTTCACGTCATGAAAAAATGGAATATTTATATATTTATATATTACAGAATGAAATACTAATTACAAATGTTCATTCAAGATAGAAGCACAGTTTTAATTAATATATAAAATAAAGTGGAATATATAAATATTCCATTATATATATATAATTAGTATTTCATTCTGTGAAAATAACGTCAAACAAGATTTTTGATTTTCTTATTCAACAGTCTTATGGTAATGATAAATTACACTGTCCAACATCAAATTTGTTCCCGAATTACTGTTGGGTCCTTCGTATAGAGTTTTTTGCACTGATTCCGAATCTGTTTTTAATTTTTTCCCTATACGCACAGTTTTTGAGGAACATGACTTTGAAAAAAAAACATATTTTTCAACTTTAAACAAATATTGTAATGTTATTATAAAAGATATTGAATTGTTCTTTATAGAAAAAGATTCTGTAGACTTTCCCGAATACAGTGATATCAAATATTAATACATTATGATTGTTTAAACATGTTTAAATCATCACTAAAGGCGGAGAGACACCACTTTTGCACCAATTTTTGAGGATATTTTTCAATTTATCTCAAAAAATAAGGGTCCAGCGGAAAATCGAACTATACCATGCGATAGAGCAGACTTTTATCTTGAGAAACCCCGCCTTGAAGTTTGAAACGTCGCCGTTTCTTTCGAACCAGAAAGCAAAATATCTTCGCCCGACATGAGTTGCCGCCAGTGGCTCTCGCCATTACAACGGTCGTTCGCCGCTCCGTACTCCGTATCCCGTCGCTGCGCCGTATCTCGTCCCGAGCGCCACTGGCGGCAACTCATGTCGGGCGAAGATATTTTGCTTTCTGGTTCGAAAAAAACGTCGACGATCCAAACTTGACAGGGTGGTTTCTCAAGATAAAAGTCTGCTCTATCGAGTGGTGTAGTTCGATTTTCCGCTGGACCCTTATTTTTTGAGAAAAATTGAAAAATATCCTCAAAAATTGGTGCAAAAGTGGTGTCTATCCGTCTTTAATGATTGTTTAAACCTGTTTAAATACTCATAATGTATTAATATTGTATATTACTGTATTCGGGAAAGTCTACAGTATCGTTTGCTGCAAAGAACAATTCTATATCTTTTATAATAACATCACAATATTTGTTTAAAGTTGAAAAATATGTTTTTTTTTTCAAAGCCATGTTCCTCAAAAACTGTGCGTATAGGAAAAAAATTAAAAACAGATTCGGAATCAGCGCAAAAAACTCTATAAGGAGGATCCAACAGTAATTAGGGAACATAAAAAAAGTTGAAATTTGTTGGACAGTGTTATTTGCCCGTAAATACATTTTCCTTGAATATTGTCCTGTTTTGTGTATCGCTTTCAGAAAATCCGAAGTATTATTTAGAAGCAGGGACGCGCAGTTGATTATTGACGTGCACTAATTATTTTAATTAGCTCATTAATGCAGTAATCGCTAATGCTCCACGGTGAATCGATTCGATCTGAAAAAAGTGAATGCAGTCCCGCTTATCGTAACATCACGGGATCGAGGAAATGTTGCTCCCCGCGCGCACACGTGTAAATCCAATACAAACCAGCCGCAGCTTTTAATGGATTATCATGGTCCCGCCTGTGTTCGAACGCAGCAGACGATACGAAACGATACTCTTCCGTTGCCAGCCTAACAGAGTCTACTTTGTACCTCGGAAATCAGTCGGATGTTACGTTTCGATATCCACCATTTCTGTTATTACGTCGGACTGTCGGATTTGCACGATCACCGGGTTCGATTTAATTTATGGAATTTGTTATTGCGCGCGTACTAATTTCCCGTGAAAGGTAATCTAAATGGAACTGCTTCAAAGGAATTTCAATCAGTATGCGTAAGTACTTTCAATCGCATTGGCGCGTGAACAGCTGGCGTCGTATAGGTATATTTCCGGCAAGGGTCGCTACCAATAAATATGTTTTTGTCGATTTCGTGAAAAAAGTAAAACATCGGGTTGAACCTACATCAGGTCGTTCGGAAAATCATTTCGTTCTCTCAAGGGAAAATGGAAGCTAATTTTTTACCATTTAGAAAAAGTTTCATGGCTTCTGAAAATTTTCAAAAAATACCAGAATACATCCTTCGACAGAATTTAGTCAAATTTTGATATATCTCAGATCTACAAAGGCTATTACCACTGAAAATAAAATTGCAAATTGCATAAACTTCCGCAGTTTATTTATGACATTTTGTTCTATGATCTTTTGCGATTTTTCAAACAACTTAAACATGCCATTCTTGTAGAATTTCTGTTTTTTCTCAGCAAAACATTGAGTTATATGACTTTTTACGATCTGATTTAAAATGAAATTTGCACCGCACAAAAAATATTGAAAATAAAATATATATGATCCTTCGGTGCCAAGTGGGTTAGTGGAGTGGGAACGAGTGGGAACATTTTTTTTCTCCTAGACGCACAGTTCTTTTTTTAATTTGTTTTTTAATATTGCATTGTCATCCAGTTCTGAGCTATGTTTAAAGTTTCAAGTCTGTAGCTCATCGGTAAGTGATTTAAAATTCGATTACAAGATTTTACGCAAACAAACAACGACAACATCGACAACTCGGCAAGCTAATATAAGCGCGGTAAAAATGGTAAACGAAACCTTTCCACAATATTAGTGAAATTGAAAGTGACTTTGAATTTAAACATTTATTATTTCCAAGGAAAGAGACTGCACCGTGGAGAGGAAGGACGAGTTCGGAATCTCGATAAACCCCGGTTCCATTAAAAGAAAATGATACCGGTGCATTATAAGTCCCCCGATACCGGGCGCAAAGTTTTGCGAATAAAGTTTGCCCATGGCTCGAAACATAACGGCGGGTAGTTCAGGTGATCAAAGTTACCGAGTCCGTGCAGTTTAATTAATTTCATGCAAGTCAAGGTCTCGTTACATCGTCGCGATCAACCGTAAACGTGATTTACGTCCCCCGCGAAATTCAAACTTCGAAATTGCGGTGCACGCCGTGTAACAGATACCATTCGACTTTTGTTGGCACGGAGATGAATGATGAATGTTATTGTGCATTGGTCGACGCTGTGTAACTTCCCGCCTATGATACAACGTCGAATGCTTAATGTTCTTATAAGTTATTTGCACTGTGCACACGTGTCCACATAGCAGCGGCTGTTTGCTTTGTAACATTCTGCGCGGTCGCCGCACGATCATCGGTAACAGTTTCGCAACAAAACAGACGGAAACTTTTCTGCTTTCTGGGTCCAGTTAAGAAGCAAATAAAATTATACTTTTGTCCCATGAACTTCCCGAACAAGCAATCTTCCGTAATGCTTATAACTGCGATTAAATGGAGGATTTATTAAAAAGATTTAAAAACATCGCTGTTAAGAAAGAAGTAAATTTTACCACGTTTTTATTAGCTCGCTTTCTTGTTTGTCTGTTTGTTCGGTACAAATTTTGCAATTGATTTTAAACTAACTTGAGCTAGAGACTTGAAATTTTAAACATAGCTCAGAACTGGATGACAATGCAATATTTTAAAAAAATATTTTAAAAAAGCCTATGCGTTCAGGAGATATAAATTATTAATAATTTGAACCTTTGCACCCCCTACCGCGTGACGTAGTACGTCTTCGCGTTCAGCGTCCCCACTCTACTACGTGTTCCCACTCTGACTCATCCCCACTCCACTGACCCGCTTCGCACCGAAGGAGCTCAGTGTGCGTCAGTGTGCGTTCGAGCTACGTGCGGTGTTTACAAAGTTACTACGTATTATTATAGTATATTGTTTGTTTACCAAGCGAAAGAACAGTTACACCGAAATTCTCCGTCGAGCCTTTATCTTTGACATTTTACCACGGCGTTCGTTTTCGATATGACGCGTCGCAATACCGTCTGAAATTTACTACATGTCTCTGTTATAATCTCATCAAAATGTTCAAAATCGATTGTAAAATTTCACACATATAAGGCTAAAAAGCAGAAAATAATTATTTAAATAAAAATAAATTTTTATAAAATACCACGTTTTTAAAACGGACTAAAAAGTATAAAATAAAATTTTAAAAAACGCCACGTTTAAAAACGGACTAAAAAGTATAAAATAATTTTTTCTAGCTCCATACAGATTCCTAACCCCGTACAGATAGTCCTGAAAATTTGTGATTGTGAATTTTGAATAGCTATGAAAATACTTGTAAGATTTAAAACGAAAAACGTGGGGCGCCTGCAATAGATAATTGATGCATGAACACCTAAATCAGTAACAATTTTATTGCGCTGCAAGTGATATGAACTGTTTTGCGAGTTTCCTCAGCGGCAGCTACTCTCTACACTCCTTACTATGTATTATCTTGCGCCCCACGTTTTTCGTTTTAAATCTCACAAGTATTTTCATAGTTATTCAAAATTCACAATCACAAATTCTCAGGACTATCTGTACGGGATTAGGAATCTGTATGGGGCTAGAAAAAATTATTTTATATTTTTTAGTCCGTTTTTAAAAAATTTATTTTATACTTTTTAGTCCGTTTTAAAAACGTGGTATTTTTTAAAAATGTATTTTTATTTAAATAATTTTGTATTTACAACAGATCAATTGTATGTATCTACAGTGTATAAGAATTCTATGTTCGGAGTTCCGATAAAATTGATTGTCGATTTCACACAATTCTGGGCCCATTGATTATTCTCGATAGCGGAAATAACTGTCCATTTAATTTTCCTACAGAAGTGGTTATTTGCGAAAACATCCGTAATCTACTTATGGCAAATGGAAGTAATGAAGTACTAATTTAATGTTTAATCTGCCGATCAAATGAAATTACCAATGAAAGTTGCAGGTAACGGATCCGTCACGATAGAAGTGTATTATCAGAAATCAAGCTACCGAGCATTATTAAGTAATTGAATGCGCCGAAATTGTATTATTATCAAATGAGTTTTCCAACAATAAAAATTCACAAGTATTTTCCCTAGAGACTCTAATTCGGAACGGGAAATATTATTCATACAATACGTTCAAGCCCTGTCGACTTTATTGCATCGGAAGCTTATTATCGATTCGCCAGAAGAACATACGGGTCATGTGAGATTTCAAATAAAAAGTAAACTCTCTGAGGACGGTGCATGTTGAGAGCAGAGGCTCCGTACGGATGTTTCCGTAGGAAAAAAGAAAATTGTACAAGGTGTATAAAAAGTAATGGTGATCCGTTTTAGGGGTGAATCTACACCTCTCGATCGGTGAACATTTGTAGAGATCTTGCAGAATCTTGCCGCAAAATTGTTTATAACAAAGAAAATTGTTGTTACAGTTGTCTTTTACATCACACCTTCCATTCAGTCAGACTAGAAAAAGTTTGAAAGATTTATTGAGATATATAAGTTCGTAAAGTTTTTGCAAAATTTGATTGTGTGGACTTATACGTATAGATAAAAGACTACTACTACAATACACCCGATCGTGTCGATGAGAGCGAATATAATCGTGTGCGTGCTTCAAGCCAAACGAAATTTAAAGGGATATTCGTGGATTGGCCAAAAAATGTACCAAAAAAGTGATCGTCTCCCTGTCCATTCGAATCATAAATTTGAAATTGCAAAATGTGAAAGAATACCTTATATCCATTGCCACACATAAGAATATTAATCCTACATTATTAGACTGCGGATCTTTATCCATTTATAGAAAAATTGAATAGATGAAATTCAAAATTGTTTTAAAATTTGAAAAATTGAAGATGTCGATTTACGATTTCTATTCTATTAAAATCATTAAAGGAAGAAATCAAAAGGGAAGAAAAAGATCCAATTTGGTTTCCCTTTCTTGCAATCAATTCCGGCAATTTTTATTCTGCATGAAGATCCGCAGTCTATATATTATAAATAACATACGAATGTCAAGTGTAGGTACTTACAAATGTTTTAGAATCTTCTGTTCCTCCGACGGATCAAAAACTAACAACAATTTTCTTTGTTTTGGCGACAAGTTCTCTTGCAAATATCCACCGATCCGGAGGTGTAGATTCACCTCTGAACGGATGACTTTTTATACACCCTGTACATAGGAGCTAATTTGACATAGCAATGTTATTTTACCTTCAAAAATTTGCATGAAAATACGCACGTTGAGAGCGGACATTTTGTTGGGAGATTAAGAATAATGAGCACGAATTTTACGTATTTATAGAAAGAAAATGTAGTATCTTTTATGGATAATTTTTCGGATTCAATATCATTAAAACTAAGAGGGATATTTAGGTTGTTACTATTTAATGAACCAGCCTGCACACGGCTTCTAAATAATAACTGGCAATATTGGCATCCGTCAAAAGCTATTATGATTAATTCTTGTTAGTTCTCAACAGTTGAGCCTCATTAACAATTAAAGTGTAACATACTGTTTGTGTCTGTTATTATCCAAAATGGTAGTCGATTGAGACATACAGAATAACGAAGCGGATAGTAATCGTCCTTCACGTTTGCGTCATCATCCCATCCGAACATATATCCATTAATTTTGAAGATTCTGAGGTGATTCCGAACTAGCAAATGAGAGAAAATGAATTATCGTAAGCTTTTCCAAACCTGTCGATTGTATCCACAATCATGTCTGCTCCACTTTGAAGTGGGCAGCTGCAGAGTTTCTATGCTATACATATAAACACGACGAACAGGATTTAAAGTAGACGCCGAAAATTCAGCCAAATATTTAATCGCGTCAGATCCCCGCGAATGGCTTAGAAAGCGTTAACTCGATTTCTTATCGCGCTCTAATAAATCCGGAAAATTAAGCATATTCCTTGGTCCGTCTGCTCTTCAACGTCGACGACGGCTGGGATTAAAATTTGCTGGACGTCTTGCGATTCTTGCGCCTCTTTTAAATAATCGCCACTTAGTCGGGAGCCTGACTTGTGCCCTATTCTCGTTCTTTCGACCAAAATCTCTTAACGAACTTCCAGCGAAGAAATCCTGTTGACTCCTGAACGGTAGAGCTCACTCGCAACTTTATAGTTGACGGTGCTTAGAATCAACTCGGTTTGTCAATGTTTTAAGCGTTTGCACTCGAATGGTGACTCCGAGGCGCCAGTAAAAATTGTCATACCATTATTCGAAACAGTTTTAATATTATTAAATTCATTTGGGGTTATGTTCGCGGCGCAACGGTTCGATCAAATTATACAACGAACCGTTGCGCCGCGAACATAACCCCAAATTTATTTAAAAATGTACGATCGAGAATAATTTCTCATTTATTATTAAATTCGTCTGTATTCCAGAAATTGTAAAAAGCTCAACTGTTTTACGAGGAAACAGGTTCGATTTTATCTGCACAATGTAAGAAAGATTACATAGAATAAAAATTATCTGGATTGAAAGAAATGTCTTGATTTTGGAATTAAAATTGCTTTGAGTACAAACGATTAAAACATATTTCGTGGAGTAAGGTGAAGTGCCCTATGCCTGGACAGCATGTTTTTCTATTTTAAATTTTATCACTTTAAATAAACAAAAACAATTTCTTAAGAGTTTTAACATACAGTTCAGAGTTTGTAAAGTAATTTAAAATAAAAAAATCATTGTTTAGGTTAATATCTTGATTGTATTAACAAGAATAATTCAAACCTATAGTTGGACATATTAAATCCAATCTAAGCTAGTACCTGGACAGAAGTGAAGCCTATATCGGGACAAATTCAATTGACGAGTTGATCGAGCGAACATAACCTAAAACGTTGGTTGGTGGCGCTGTTGCGCACGACGAATAGAAGATGCTTTGCGTAATATGTAGTATTCTTATCATAGATTATAGTATTGTATTATTTAACCAAATATATATTTATTTTCATTTACTGTTTTAATAAAACTTGTCATAATACAACTTTTAAGGTTAGGTAGTAATACTGATAGATTTAAGATGTGAACACAAAGTATTATTAACGTCACAACCGGAATACATTTTCTACATACGTTATTCAAGCTAATAGAAGACTAATTATACGTACATGTAGTTAAATAATTTGCAAACAATGCGTTGATTTTATTCACAAACACGTGTCCGGCTTCAGGCGTAAGCACATTGCGTATAAGCTTAGAGTGGGACAGCTACTGTCATCGCGTCCCAGTATGGAGTACTTATATTTGAAAACAGTCCTAATCTTGGACATCTAATATTTGGATTAATAATTATTATTTACGTTAAGTTTGATTGCCAATTTATTTTAAAATATCAATATTATTATGCGTGATAATTATTTTTTGTCTGAGGGCTTAAATTACATCTTTTTTTCTAACAAAAGTTCGAACTATAAATGCACATGATTCGCATGTAAATAGCTTATTTTGTATACTGTTTTCAGATGAACTTTGAATTCATTTTTAAATTTCAATTGATGTCTTAATGAAATAATATTCACACCTACTTGCAGCTAAGGCCTCAGAATATATAATATAATTATTTAATCTCTTAATTACTGATTTTACTATGGAAATTCAATTGTCCAGATTTAGGTATCACTTTTGGACTGTCCAGACTTGGGGCACTTCACCTTATTCCAGAAATTGTGAAAAGCTCAACTGTTTTACGAGGAAACAGGTTCGATTTTATGTGCACAATGTAAGAAAGATTACATAGAATAAAAATGATCTGGGTTGAAAGAAATGTCCTGATTTTGGAATTAAAATTGCTTCGAGTTCAAACGATTAAAACATATTTCGTGGAGTACTTCTTCTAGACCCATTAGTCAGACTGCAGATTTCGAACGACTCATGGGGAATGCAATTTCATTCGTCCTTTTTTTCATTCACAATTATACGCGTGTAAAATATGCGCCGACGCAAGGATTAGAAAACGTGTCTCACGGGCGTCTGATAAACGGCTAAAAATATCTAGGACACGACTTTATTAAATTCTCTACTGAACGATGAGCGAAATTATTGAGCTTTCTACACGCTTAAACAGTTGTATGATTATATAATATGTTTTTATTAGCAAATTTTTCCTTTGAAAATTTTGGTTAGATAAATATTATACAATATGAGTGGTTCCAGTCTTCAGCTTTTCAACGCTGAAATATTTCGAATTTTTGGTAATATTATAACGTCCACTTTCGCGTGGAAAATTGAAAAGTTTCGTAAAAAATTGTACAACAGCGCCGCGGCAAAAAAGGATTACGTCTCACGTGCTAATTATCGTTTATTATAAATTTTTGATCACCGCTTTCATAGGTAATCTCTAACAAAATATTTAGTTTTTGATTACGCCTTTTTTGTCATCAAACTAATGATAAAATAAATTCTTTGAAATGATAGCAACATTGGAAATGGTTATAAGGGAATTTTCATTCCTCTATAGTCTACATTCGTATACACACGAACATCGAATTTACATGAAAAAACGAACACTTCGGAAAATTGCACGTACCTATTGCATATTCATAAAACTTTAAGTTACCGTTGAATTTCGAACATATTTTCCGATGGAAATTCAGGAATACAGCGACGTTTAATTTGTCTTTCTTTATAAACAATTTTTAATAAAGGAACATGTCACTTTACCCGCGCGTGACGGTGCACCGTATATTTTATCGGGAAAAAAATTTGTCGCTTCATTGGTAAAAATAAAAAACCTCGCGCAACAAAACCAGCTATAATTAAAGAGTCTTCGAAATTAATTATGAGCTAATTGAAAATCAATTCGACTTCGAAGAAATATTTCTTGAACACATATTCAGTTCTATTCTAAATTTCTTTCAAAAATTGGTATAATTAAATTGACTTCGACAAAGTATGGTGCTAAATAAGCTAAATTTTTAGAAACTTTCGGAACAAACGCCTGCTGTCGCTTGTCATTTCTATGCAAATGAAATCAAACGTGATCCGAGCGAAACAAGTAAATGATATTCAAAATCAATAATAAGTTTGCATACTCTTTCCGAAATATTCAGAATGGGGGCTCCTCCACCTCCGCAACGTGTGCGAAAAATAAAGCTGAACAATCGATTCATTTACAAAAATATTCGCGGACCAAAGAATCGTGGATCAGTGATCTCTAATTGATACGCACCCGAGTTAGAGATGATTTATTGAATACACTGGCGCACAGAATGGACTGCTATCGGCTTTTGATAAGAGCTGGAAAACAGAATATAAAGAACACTTTTATTTCGAATAAAAAATTTATAGCGCCGACACTTTTTCGTGAATATCGTGGAGTTTCAAACTCGATGAAACTGAGGTCACTGAGAATCGAGTGGGAACGTCTATAATCATAAAATAAAACAAGTAGACAAAAATTGACGTAAAACACTTTTTCACTATCGACTCGTACTGCAAGCAATATCATCGAGACAGACTTTTATTAGTATTTTAAATAGTGAATAGTAAATAATTCCATTTATTTTGAAGTATGCGTACAACTCCAAAAATAAAATGTTTTATTTGAATACCATTTTCTTTAAGCAAACTAAAATTTAAAATGGTATTTGATATATTTATTGTGCCAAATAATGGTCAACTCTGTTAGTAAGCTTCCGGTAGGTAAATTTAATGAAACATCCATTAAATATTCCCATTTATTTTTAAGTATGCGTACAACTCCAAAAATAAAATGTTTTATTTGAATACCATTTTCTTTAAGCAAACTAAAATTTAAAATGGTATTTGAAATATTTATTATGCCAAATAATGGTCAACTCTGTTAGTAGGCTTCCGGTAGGTAAATTTAATTAAACATTCTATTAAATAATTCCATTTATTTTGAAGTATGCGTACAACTCCAAAAATAAAATATTTAATTGAATACTATTCGCTGTAAGCAAACTAAAATTTAAAATAGTATTTGAAATATTTATTATGCCAAATAATGCTCACCTCTGTTAGTTGGCTTCCGATAGGTAAATTCAATGAAACATTTCCCGGTGTTCTATTTACGAACGTCACGGGTCCCGTCAATTGTTGATACTGTGCAGCGGGCATGAAAAACCTCGGGCATGATGTAACCTTGCAGCTTAAACACAGGAACCACTTCTTCCCCTTCCCTTTTATCCTGTGGCTCGGGGTTTTGTGGGGACTAGCCTGTAGGACAGTCATCCGCGCTCATCTCGAACGAAACGATCGGTCGAGAAGCGGCCGGAAACCCTCATTTTCCGTCCGATTAATCCGATAGTCGAGGACTCGATGGTGCAAGAACCTGTGGAGCAACTAGAAACTTTCAAATGCGGTTTTCTCTGAAGATATCCGCACAGAAATTGGCCGTAATCGATGGTCCGGTAAAAGTAACAGTGTGCCCGCGAAAATTGATTCCGCAGTGTGTGTGGTTAGTCGCGTGTCGAGGATGTTAATTAAGAAATTGCCACGTGGAAAAAATTCACCGGACGGAGAAAAACACTCACGTGACAAACGGCGTATCACAAAGAAAATTTTTTATTTCAAATCTAACAGAACTATGAATTTAATCTCTACAAATTAATCGACAAAAATTAATGTCTGCATGTCAAAGGGAACAGCAAACAAAATGAAATTCTTTATCGGAAAAATCTAACAGAACAATACATATACGTATACATTTTTATACATTTCGATCACTGTGGAATTTGTAAAATGTTTATAAAATTCTGTTCGAATTTCTAGCTAAACAGTTTGACGGCTCATAAGTGATTTGTTCGCCGTATAGGTAGTGCAATTAGGTGTTCGATGATACACGTTTATTGGTAATTACTGATCCGATATTTCGCATGAAATCAGATGAAAAATGAGATATTACGATACACCGATTCGTTTCGGAGAAAATCCATTTTGAACGTTCATTGGAGATTTGTTGTGTTATTCGATGCGATTTGGCTAACGTGTTTGCTTATTGCTTACGATATGTGCATACTTGTCGATCCTGTTGCCTTGCATTAATTTATTTGAATGTGTTATAGTCAAATATTAACATTGGATACCAGTGAATTTTCGGAAACAGTGATGGAGTATGGAAAGTGTACATTTTTCACATTTAAAAATTGATTTCCGATCAGTTCACGGTTCTTTGAAAATGTACATAGGAGTCTATAATAATCTATTCGAATCTTTGCGGATGAATAAGAAAGGTGATAATTTATTCCATATCTTACGATATCTAATTGTCGATCCTGTTGCCTTGTATTCATTTATTTAAATGTGTCGCAATATGGAAAGTGTGTACATTTTCCACATTAAAAAATTGATTCCCGATCAGTTCATGATTCTTTGCAATTATAGAGAACTATAATAATCGATTGGAATCTTTGCGGATGAATAAGAAAGGTGATAATTTATTCGATATCTAATTGTCGATCCTGTTGCCTTGTATTCATTTATTTAAATGTGTCGCAATATGGAAAGTGTGTACATTTTTCACATTAAAAAATTGATTTCCGATCAGTTCACGGTTCTTTGAAAATGTACATAGGAGCCTATAATAATCGATTCGAATCTTAGCGGATGAATAAGAAAGGTGACAATTTATTCGATATCTAATTATTGATCCTGTTGCCTTGTATTCATTTATTTAAATGTGTCGCAATATGGAAAGTGTGTACATTTTTCACATTAAAAAATTGATTTCCGATCAGTTCACGGTTCTTTGAAAATGTACATAGGAGCCTGTAATAATCGATTCGAATCTTTGCGGATGAATAAGAAAGGTGATAATTTATTCGATATCGTACGATATCTAATTGTCGATCCTGTTGCCTTGTATTCATTTATTTAAAGGTGTCGCAATATGGAAAGTGTGTACATTTTTCACATTTAAAAATTGGTTTCCGATCAGTTCACGGTTCTTTGAAATTATACATAGGAGCCTATAATAATCTATTCGAATCTTTGCGGATGAATAAGAAAGGTGATAATTTATTCGATATCTTACGATAGCTAATTGTCGATCCTGTTGCCTTGAATTCATTTATTTAAATGTGTTACAATATGGAAAGTGTGTACATTTTTCACATTTAAAAATTGATTTCCGATCAGTTCACGGTTCTTTGAAATTATACATAGGGGCCTATAATAATCGATTCGAATCTTTGCGGATGAATAAGAAAGGTGATAATTTATTCGATATCTTACGATAGCTAATTGTCGATCCTGTTGCCTTGAATTCATTTATTTAAATGTGTTACAATATGGAAAGTGTGTACATTTTTCACATTTAAAAATTGATTTCCGATCAGTTCACGGTTCTTTGAAAATATACATAGAGCCTATAATAATCTATTCGAATCCTTGCGGTGAATAAGAAAGGTGATAATTTATTCGATATCGTACGATAGCTAATTGTCGATCCTGTTGCCTTGTATTCATTTATTTAAATGTGTCGCAATATGGAAAGTGTGTACATTTTTCACATTAAAAAATTGATTTCCGATCAGTTCACGGTTCTTTGAAATTATACATACGAGCCTATAATAATTGATTCGAATCTTCGCGGATGAATAAGAAAGGTGATAATTTATTCCATATCTTACGATATCTAATTGTCGATCCTGTTGCCTTGTATTCATTTATTTAAATGTGTCGCAATATGGAAAGTGTGTACATTTTCCACATTAAAAAATTGATTTCTGATCAGTTCATGATTCTTTGCAATTATAGAGAACTATAATAATCGATTGGAATCTTTACGGATGAATAAGAAATCGCTGATAATTTATTCGTTTCCGACTTCATATCAATAATCGGTAATTAGCATGAATATTACCCGAACGGATTCAGTCTTGCTTAATTTCGTGTTCCGCAAATGAGAACTGCGCTACGGGGAAAATGCGTCGTTCATTCGCGAAAATTATGCAAACATCATTTAGTTGTGGCTACAGGCTAGGCTCGAAATAATTTAGCTCAATCGGAAAGCAGCTCGAACACGTATGTATCGATTGATCAATTCGCGGACAAGGAGGAGCCGAAATTGTGATTGCTCAATGATACGTTAGGAGCAATCAGTGATCCAACTCGAATAAGATCGATATTCTATCAATTATGCAGGGAGAACAATTCTGTAAAATTAATTGGTCATATTCTAAACAAGCAACGACGAAGGCAAATCTCGTGGCAAATCTTTCGTGTAAAGTAAAATCGAATATAATCTATAACATATTGCATTAAGTTAGCAGCTGCGAAACTCATTATTTCTGCGGGTATTTACAGAATTCACTACCGAACCAAAAGCAATTATAAGGGTTAATAAACGTTTTATTACATTTCGAAGTGAGGTAACAGTCTAGCCGGTCGAGTAAAT
Organism: Lasioglossum pauxillum; assembly: GCA_933228785.1. Taxonomy (NCBI): domain Eukaryota; kingdom Metazoa; phylum Arthropoda; class Insecta; order Hymenoptera; family Halictidae; genus Lasioglossum; species Lasioglossum pauxillum. The sequence continues at coordinate 39,273,313 of OW121706.1, forward strand.
CTTCCACTAATTCTGGGCTTTATAAAATAGTCTATAAAAGTGGCAATTATCTTGAACACCTGCAGTCTATTAACCTAAAATACTGTATCATTACAGTACTCTAGAAGAAGCTATTTGTACCTTCTTGGTTCTTTGTGTATCAATTTGCACGTTCAATTCATTGAGTAAAGAAATAACAAAAATATTAAAATAAAAGCCGAAGGTACAACCTCAAACTTCAGACCTTTTTTTATTAGTATTTTAACGAGTCGGACTCGCGATGAAGACTTCAACAAAGTCTATCAAAATGAAATAAGAAATAACAAAAATATTAAACCGTCGCTAATGACCATAGCAGTCGATGCGACGTTAAATAAATAATAATAATAAAAAAAAATATTAAAATAAAGAAATAAAAGCCGAAGGTACAACCTCAAACTTCAGACCTTCTTTTATTAGTATTTTAACGAGTCGGACTCGCGATGAAGACTTCAACAAAGTCTATCAAAATGAAATAAGAAATAACAAAAATATTAAACCGTCGATAATGACCATAGCAGTCGATGCGACGTTAAATAAATAATAATAATAAAAAAAAATATTAAAATAAAGTAATAAAAGCCGAAGGTACAACCTCAAACTTCAGACCTTCTTTTATTAGTATTTTAACGAGTCGGACTCGCGATGAAGACTTCAACAAAGTCTATCAAAATGAAATAAGAAATAACAAAAATATTAAACCGTCGCTAATGACCATAGCAGTCGATGCGACATTAAATAAATAATAATAATAAAAAAAAATATTAAAATAAAGTAATAAAAGCCGAAGGTACAACCTCAAACTTCAGACCTTCTTTTATTAGTATTTTAACGAGTCGGACTCGCGATGAAGACTTCAACAAAGTCTAACAAAATGAAATAAAATATGATCAATTGATAAATATAAATTTTTTCTTTTTTCTTCTACGACATTTTTGAGGATAAAGCCGTTTTAATCGTAACTGCAAAGAAAATGTTACAGCAAGTGGTTGAGCTTGCAATAAAAAAATAAAAAAATGTATAGGCTGAATAAATGGCTAAGAAATACAACACAAGACGTACCATCTCTGCGAAGAAAATCCGTGGAAATTGTTAACTTTGGCCGCGTTTGCACGAGACTGGCCACAAGCCGTGAACGCGTAGGTACACAAGCGGACGCGGTTTCCTTGCGGTGTTTAATCGGTGGTAAAACCGCGATCGGACTTTTTCGCCACTGGCCGGAAGATGAAAACGACTTTTTGCAGTCGGGAAATCCGCGGGCCGGGCAGCTTTTTTCCCGGAATGAAAAAAAAAAATTCGCGGCCACCGACACAGACACCGTTGCGACACTGTTTTGCCGCCGGAGGAAAAAAGTTTTTCCCAACGAATCGGTAAAGCGGGCACCGTAAAAATGCGGCGTAAAGCGCGTTACCGCGAGCCATTTAGAAAGATCGATCGATTCCGCAAACACTTTCCAAATGATCAATGTGCCGTTTGGTCGTGCTGCCCGCACGGCGTCTTTTTCCGAAATAGACCAGGACGATTCGTTTGTGCCGCGCGTATAAATCACCGATTTTCCTTTGCGGTTCTGTGCACACCGAGGGACGCGATCCCAGCGGAAACGATGTCAAGAGACTTCGCCCTCCCCGCGGAGTTTTAAAGAAACGGCAAGTCGAGTTCACTTCGGATAATTGATGGAGAAAAACAAATTTCTCGAAGTGATTTCGCCCCGGGGACAGTGATGAACAACTTCGTTCCTTAATGGTCGCACTGTGCAACGCCTCTGTTAGGTTCGCGCAGAAATAATTGCGATTTTTCTTCTCGAATTTGAAAGCTACGGTGGGTGTCCAAAGTATTGGTACACCATTCAAAAACGAATAACCTTTTCAAAGCTGAAGTCTAACAGCTTGAGTCTTCTTGAGGCGTTAGAAGGATCAGTTTACTATCTAATGAGTAAATGCCCTTTTTACTACGTTTTTATTAACTTGCTTTCCTGTCTGTTTGTTTGTTCGATACAAATTTTCCAATTGATTTTAAAGTAACTTCTCGATGAGCTAGAGGCATGAAATTTTAAACATAGCTCAGAACTAGGTGATAATGCAATATTTTTAAAAAAATTTTAAAAAACCTATGCGGTTAGGAGATATTATGAACTATTAAAAATTTAACCGTTACACCTCCCCACGCTCCAGTGTGCGTTCGAGCCCCGTGCGGTGTTTACAAAGTTACTACGGTCGGTGTACAAAGTATTCGTACACATTAAAAAAACAAATTACTTTTTCAAAATTGGACCCAACAGCTTGAGTTTCTTTTCAGACGTTAGAAGGATTAGTTTACTAGCTAATGTGTAAATAACTTTTTTTAAAAATTGTTATTGGTCACAATTGCGAAGGAAATAGTAAAGGTCACGATTTTTAAATTTTTTATCCGTACTTGCAATTAAAATTTAGAAGGCGCTTCTGGTAGGTGTAAGTCAGTTGTATACTTGTACAAAGTTTCATCGAAATCGATCAAGGATGTTACGAAATATAATTGATTAAAAATAGCAAAAATCGTAAATTCAAAGATTTTTACATCTTACAATGCCCATAGCTCTTTTATCCGACAGCCAATTTCAATGAAACTCTGTACATATGTATAACTTACTTAGATTTACAAAATACATGTATTAAATTTTCATTACAGGCACAGATAAAAAGTTTAAAAATCGTGGTCTTTACTGTTCCCTTCGTAATTGCGACAAATAACAATTACAAAAAAAAATTATTTACACATTACCCTAGCAGCACAAGATATTGTATACACATTCATATAATATCAAAAAGAGATTCAATCTGTTTTTAATATTCAAATATACATACAATATTTATTTTACATTAAGTACCAAATATTCTTTTCTATCCTAACTTATAAGATAGGAAGAAATATTTTTCTGATATTAAAAAGTGTGACTTAAAAAATATTTAGCCAATATTTTTGTGCTACTGGGGCTTACTATGTATTATCTTGCGCCCCACGTTTTTCGTTTTAAATCTTACAAGTATTTTCATGGCTACTCAAAATTCACAATCACAAATTTTCAGGACTATCTGTACGGTGTTAGGAATCTGTATGGGACTAGGAAAAATTGTTTCATACTTTTTAGTCCGTTTTAAAAACGTGGTATTTTTAAAACATTTATTTACATTTAAATAATTTTTCATCTGTGCCTAATAAAAATTTGAAACATGCACTGGGACAAGGTGCTCTTTTTCAAGTGAGAATAGAGAAAAATGAGAGAGGGCAAAAATCATATGTCATAATATGTCCTAACTTTCTATGGCCTCATTTTTTATGTGGATGCAGCGATGCACCCGCTAGGTGCAATTGCACTTTATTCTATTCTGAAAAAGTTATTCGTTTTTAAAAGGAGAGTACGAATATTTTGTACACTCACGTTATACATATATGGACCGTTTATGTTGAAAGTGGTGTAAGTCCATTTTCTCTTGTTTTTTTTATTTTTTTTTTAATTTTATTTACATTAAATTAAGCATGAATTTCGTGATCTCATTTTTTTCAAAAATGGACTTACACCACTTTCAAAATAAACGGTCCATATTTCCCCTTATTTACCAACCCGAGCTAAACGTCGAACGACTGTTGATTGTGAGATTATTAGTCCAACCAGCGAGCAGCTCGTTAATGAAAAATTCAGCACGATTTTCATAAAGCGTAGGTGCGAAATCGACTTGTAAACCGTGTTTACTCGGATTATATGATACGTAAAAAAAAATTATTTTCCCCGTCGCTTGCGTTGCAGCCGTTGCGCATGTTACGCGGAACAAATCGCCGAGATTGTTTCGCTGTTGGTGTACGGGGCGAGAAAAAAATAGAGATAGAGAGAGAGAGAGGAAGGGTGAGAGAGTTTGCAGCTTGTTTTTTAACAACGTGCACGATCCTCGAGAGCGCATCAGAAAATCAGTGTTAATTTGCGCTTGTTCGAGATTTATTTTGTGTGCGAGAACGGTTTATCGGCGAAAAAAATATTTGCAGATACCTGCAGAGGAGCTTACATTCTGATGTAAACGTCAGCGCGTGCGCGCGCGCTCGCGTAACGCATAATCCAGATTTGTTGGGAAATAAATCGCGAGCACGCCGGGCAGGAATTTATTTCGCCGTGAACTCGAATCAGGCGGCCGAATTCGTTATCGTCTAAATATTGTGTTTTCTCTCGATTAGTTTTTTGCTACAAAAAAAAACAAAATAGAAAAATACCCCTTCGTTCGAGCTCTCAAAACTGGTACATCTGTTAGTTTCGGAATGAATCGAAAGCTCCAGTTGGCCGACGCACAATTACTTCTTCATGGAAGGGTCGACAATATCCGAAAAATGTACAGCAAACACCATTGTTGATGACTTTCCAGGTCTTCATAATTGGAACATTTATGACTTTTTTTAAAAATATTGTTTATCTATAAAGGTCGCATTAACATCGAGGTCATTAGCGACCACTTTTGGTATACAATTATAAATACAATGTTCTGTTAGCGCAATAATTCACGAGTGTGGATACAGTGGGTGTACAAAGTATTCGTACACCTTTTAAAAACTACTAACTTTTTTATAATTGTACCAAACGACCTGATTTTTTATAATCAATTAGAAGCATTAGTTTACAAATAACAATTCGGCGCTACGGTTCGATCGTTAAATATTGGGTCGTTCGGAAAGTAATTTCGTTTTTCGTGTAGAAATGACATTGCTTCCATTTGTTGATACTTTCCTTATTTTAAATCGCAAAATAGTGGTGTATCTTGACAGCTGACATTTCGGACGTAACTTCCTACCTTGTAGTGCTTTCTAATCTTACAATTATGTTTTTATCATCGCATCAAATATGCAAAATCAAACTACGCATTTCCATCACCTTTTGTTTATTTGTTACCGCAAGGATAAAAATGCAGTGCGCGAAAGAAAAATTAGTGCGCTGTTTAAGGAGAGCATGTACCATCGATTACTATTTTTTTCGCTTTTTTCAACATTTTTAATGCGGTGCAAATTTTTTATGTCGTGCAAACAAGAAAAGTCATATAACTCAATATTATGCTAATAAAAAACAGAAATTCTCCGGCATGGGATCTTTAAGTTGTCGGAAAAGTCGTAAGAGATCATAGAACAAAAAGTCATGAAACTTATTCTAAATGGTAAAAAATTGGCATTTAGAAAACGAAATGACTTTCCGAACGACCCAATACAAAAAAACAAAAACTTAACTAAGCAATTTTGCTAATTTTCAAGTAAATCGACGTTTCGGTCACTGATTTAGACCATTTTCAAGATTATATTGAGCTGCGTCTGTAAGAGAAAATAAAAACAATTTATATATAATGACATACAATTTTCAAAAGAAGTAACTATTAAAAGTTTAAATGTAAGGGAAACAAATTTAATGTCACAATTTTTCACTCGCTTGCTTAGGTGTGATTAAGTATGATAATATGAGAATCGTGAGACTCGTGAAACACATGTGTTCACTGTTCACCATGTCTGTTTTCACGACACTGATCGTCTTGGCAGAGATCTAGGTTATATAGATCGACACACCGCGGTAAATTCAAAAAATCATAATGTGTCTTTAAAATCCCCTAGTGAAAATACTATAATGGTAAAAACACAATTTAATGACATTCAATTATAACTGAAATCAAATTTCATACACATTGTATGTGTTATATATTTACTTTGGTTAACCAGTAAAGAAAATAAAGGAAAGTATATTTTTGTATTGGAAAAGATTAGTTTACAAACTCACATGCAAAAAAGATTTTCAAAAAATCACAATTTACAAGATTGGAGGCAAAAATAAAAATGGCATTTTTTAAAACTTTTTTATTTGGGCCCTTAATGAAAATTTAAAACATATGTTTTCTAGATCCATGTCCTTTATACACATGTTGGAAATTTCATCGAAATCGATTGACGCAGGAAAAAACAACAGGCGTCGAAAGATGTACGATTCTGTGGATTTTAAGCAGAAACTGATCAAAAGTCGTGGAAAACTACGATTTTCACCATTTTTAACCGCTTGTAGCTCGTGTGTATGTTAATCGATTTCAATTAAATTTTCAACATGTGTATGACTAACATAGATCTACAAAACATACATTTTAAATTTTCATTAAGGACCCAAATAAAAAAGTTTTAAAAAATGCCTTCTTTATTTTTGCATTCAACCTTCAAAAAATCATAAAAAAATCATAATGTGTCTTTAAAATCCCCTAGTGAAAATACTATAATGGTAAAAACACAATTTAATGACATTCAATTATAACTGAAATCAAATTTCATACACATTGTATGTGTTATATATTTACTTTGTTAATCAGTAAAGAAAATAAAGGAAAGTATATTTTTGTATTGGAAAAGATTAGTTTACAAACTGACATGCAAAAAAGATTTTCCAAAAATTACAATTTACAAGGTTGCAGGCAAAAATAAAAAAGGCATTTTTTAAAACTTTTTTATTTGGGCCCTTAATGAAAATTTAAAACACATGTTTTCTAGATCCATGTCCTTTATACACATGTTGGAAATTTCATCGAAATCGATTGACACAGGAAAAAACAACAGGCGTCGAAAGATGTACGATTCTGTGGATTTTAAGCAGAAACTGATCAAAAGTCGCGGAAAACTACGATTTTCACCATTTTTAACCGCTTGTAGCTCGTGTGTATGTTAATCGATTTCAATTAAATTTTCAACATGTGTATGACTAACATAGATCTACAAAACATACATTTTAAATTTTCATTAAGGACCCAAATAAAAAAGTTTTAAAAAATGCCTTCTTTATTTTTGCATTCAACCTTCAAACAATCATAAAAAAAATCATAATGTGTCTTTAAAATCCCCTAGTGAAAATACTATAATGGTAAAAACACAATTTAATGACATTCAATTATAACTGAAATCAAATTTCATACACATTGTATGTGTTATATATTTACTTTGGTTAATCAGTAAAGAAAATAAAGGAAAGTATATTTTTGTATTGGAAAAGATTAGTTTACAAACTGACATGCAAAAAAGATTTTCCAAAAATTACAATTTACAAGATTGCAGGCAAAAATAAAAATGACATTTTTTAAAACTTTTTTATTTGGGCCCTTAATGAAAATTTAAAACACATGTTTTCTAGATCCATGTCCTTTATACACATGTTGGAAATTTCATCGAAATCGATTGACACAGGAAAAAACAACAGGCGTCGAAAGATGTACGATTCTGTGGATTTTAAGCAGAAACTGATCAAAAGTCGTGGAAAACTAGGATTTTAGTTAATCGATTTCAATGATTGTGCAGTGAATAACAATGGTAAGACAGATAGTGCAGTAATTGGAACAGTAAGAAGTAAACATTAAACAGGCTATTTGTTTTATAATTAAACATATACGCACCTATTACATCTGTATGTCTGATGTTGCAAAACTTAGTAGCTTTAAAATTCCAGGGAAAAAATCGCAATTATTCCTGCTGCGATGTAACAGAATAAGATATCCATGTACCATTATTTCCAACATTGTTTACAAGATCAAATATGTTGGTGTCTAATCAATTACTAAACGTTTATGAATTGTATGAGGCGTCACGTCAATTTCATATCCATGAAATAAACAAAAAATCATATTAGCTAAACTATACAATGATTGGCACCGTAAGCCAAAATCGTAGTAAAAATCTTTTTATCTTTTTTTGAAATGTTTACACGAGCATACAGTGGGTGTACAAAGTATTCGTACACCTTTTAAAAACTAATAACTTTTTTATAATTGTACCAAACGACCTGATTTTTTATAATCAATTAGAAGCATTAGTTTACAAACTGATATGCAAGAAAGATTTTCAAAAAATCACAATTTACAAGATTGCAGGCAAAAATAAAAATGGCATTTTTTAAAACTTTTTTATTTGGGCCCTTAATGAAAATTTAAAACATATGTTTTCTAGATCCATGTCCTTTATACACATGTTGGAAATTTCATCGAAATCGATTGACGCAGGAAAAAACAACAGGCGTCGAAACATGTACGATTCTGTGGATTTTAAGCAGAAACTGATCAAAAGTCGTGGAAAACTACGATTTTCACCATTTTTAACCGCTTGTAGCTCGTGTGTATGTTAATCGATTTCAATTAAATTTTCAACATGTGTATAACTAACATAGATCTACAAAACATACATTTTAAATTTTCATTAAGGACCCAAATAAAAAAGTTTTAAAAAATGCCTTTTTTATTTTTGCATTCAACCTTGTGAATTATAATTTTTGGAAAATCTTTTTTGTATATCATTTCGTAAACCAATGCTTCTAATTAATTATAAAAAATCAGGTTGTTTGGTACAATTATAAAAATGTTATTAGTTTTTAAAAAGTGTACGAATACTTTGTACACCCACTGTATAATTAAATTGATACTCAATGTATTGGGTTGGCAAGAAAGTAATTTCGGTATTTTAAGGTGAAATAGAACTCAATTTTTTTACTCAAGCAATGAATATTAATGAATAGGACATTCTCCCTTTTGTTCGATGATCTTTTGCCAAAAAGAATAAATAAGGAAATATTTTATTGATTAAAGTTCATCGCTTGAATAAAGAAATTCCGAAATAATTCGGTTAAAATACCGAAATTACTTTCTTGCCAACCCAATAGTAGTCTAAAGAGAGATTGTAGTACTTCAATACCGTTAAAATTAATGTAGGTTTTTCTTCGAGTTTAAAATTCCGAGCATATCGTGCACCTCAAGGGGAAAGCATCGCAATAAACATGTATGCGCAAGCTGAGTGAATCTTTTCTTTTTTACGAAGCGGAAGCTCTATATTTCTTCACAATAGATGTTCGAAGCTTCCTCGTACACATCCTCGTGCGTCGATACGCTTTATTATTGATTGCCTCTCGCGTTCGAGTACTTCCGGCCGATTTTTGTTTATAGCGCCTGCGTTTCCTCTAGATTTGTGTAAGTTTCATACAATTTACGATAAAGAATACACCATCGATTCGATTGGATGCACAATCTGTCTGCGAAAAATTTCACGGCAATTATTACATCATGAGAATTAATTCGTATTGCAGGAACATAGTAGTAACTCGAACTATTTCGATCGGAGGAATTCGTGAAGTGTCTTTAAGAATGATTTTAAGTGACGATTGTTCGGCAAGTGAAGTTGCGATACCTGTGACCATTGCGTTTCTACGTGAACCGCGGAAGAAGCGGAGGAAGAGCGAGACTCGCAAAGGAAAATATGAGTCTTGTGTGTCGTGCATTCGTGTACTATTTTCTGATTGTTTATTTAAAGGGTCTACTGCAAACATTGAAGCTCCATTACGGACATCCAGCGGATTTGGTAAAGTGCTCGGCGGACTTTGACGTGAGTATATCTCCAATTTTTCAAATCATTACTAACAAGATTTTTGTAGACATAGTTATCCGTCCGTTATCGTTTATGATGGTATTAAACGTTTCAAGCTAATGTCTCTTTCAGCATTACTTGTTCCATTGTTTCGTTAAAAGTGTAACGCATAGAAAATTTGTAGACTTTTCTGGACATCAAGATGGGAAATATTAAACTATAGAAAAACGTGTACGTATAGCCTGAGGATATACACTGCCGCTCAAAAGTATGTGGGCACTTCCTTAATTGTTATAACTACCTGAAAAAAGTTATGATATCTTTGGTAAATTTGATTATCTTGTATGTATTTCAGTTCGTACAGTATTGGAGAACATATTTTAATAATAATTTATTAAACATCTCACCGATAATGATAAAAAATAAGTATATTTTCTTTTCGTCTACATATCCACCGCGTGCTTTTATGACCGCGTTTACTAGTCGTGGCATTCTGGCTATTAACTTTTTCATTACTTCACTTTCAATAAAGTTCCACTCAAATTCTAATATTTCCCACAAATGTTTTTCGGACTTGGGACATCGTTTTCGGACTTATCTATCTATGTGATCCCATAGTTTTTCTTTTATTTATTTAAGAAAATTCAATAACTACATTGTTTATTTTGGTACTATTAGAATACATTACATACATATTCATAATAGACTTTAGCAACAAATATTGTTTGATAATAAAAATATACATTTATATATCACAAATTTTTCCACATACTTTTGAGCGGCAGTGTACGTACACTATTTACAATGGCTGTTTACAAGAATGTTTCTCGTGAATAACAGAATCATATTTAACAGTATATAATAACTTTTGATATCGGTATAATTGTGACTTATCGGACACAGCTGGCGAAAGACGTGAATGAGGAAAGGATTATAAGAGTACTACAGAAAGTTCGTGGTCAGCAAAAATAGTAATGGCTCAACCAGAGATATTGAAACCCCATCTGAATCGTTTTCGAAGTGCTATAAAAATACGTACAAATGAGAAAAATATTGAGCTTAGTAGGGTAAACTGTGCAATGATTCGAACCCTAAGCCACAATCATAGTGAAAATCTTTTTATCTTTTTTTGAAATGTTTAAACGAGCTTAACTTGCTATTATTATAAGCTAATAGAGATTTTCCAGCAAAATCAAACAGTTTTACGGGTCATAAATCTTGTATTATAAAATATATTCAGTGAATAACAATCGTAAGAGTCATCGGCACAGTAAAAAGTAAACGTTAAACAGGCAATTTGTTTTATAATTAAACATATACGCACTTATTATATCTGTAGTACAGTCCGAAATTAAGTTATAAAGCGATAAAGTATACTTACTCGTAACGAAAATTTTAATAAAACACTATTTACACTGCGCTGTGCTCATCCGTCGGTCTTACTGATTGTCCTCCAGCGTTGCTAACAGTCATCTGTGGAACTCTGTTATGAAAACTTACAACGTTGCTTTGAAATACAGGGTCATCCGTTTTTAAACGGACAAACGTAAACCAGCTATAAAGAACCCCAAATGGAACAAGTTTTACCGCTGCCACTTTTTTTGTTTCTGCCTTGATTTCTAGAAAATTGCAAAAAGCATAATTTTTTTAGTTCACATAAACTTGAATATCTCGGGACTCCAGTGATGAATCTTGATGATTTTTCCTTTGTTTGGTTTAAAATAAATAGGGGCATCTTTTTTGTTAACAAAATATTTCTGTATGACCTTCGGATCTTTGTTTTTTTGGCATAGGGCAAAATTGCAATTTTCTAGAAATCAAGGCCGAAACAAAAAAAGTAGCAGGGGTAAAACTTGTTCCATTTGGGGTTCTTTATAGCTGGTTTACGTTTGTCCGTTTAAAAACGGATGACTCTGTATAAATAAGAAGCAATATAAAATGATTTTCTATACCAGGAATTCTTAACCCTTTGCACTCCAAGCTATTTTAACCGACAAATTAAACATTTCTTCCGATCTAGAATATTTCCATTGCCTATGATTTTGTAAATTTTATGGATATGAAATTGGTATAGTACCTCGTACAATACCTAAATGTTTAGTAATCTATTAGACACCGATACATTTAATTATGTTAACAATATTTTGAATAATGGTGCAGCAATTTTTAGTGGTGCCTCAGAGGGGACAACGGAGTGCAAAGGGTTAATATTTGTCGCTAAAATCAAAAGTGCCAATAACTACTGCAGTGCCAGCAACAGTATAGTTTACCCTAGATACTTCTTTCTCACCGGATGTGTGTATCTGCGATGCACTATTTAAAGTAATATGGGATCGTTAAGTAAATCGACCGCGCGCGTATTTCCTTTTCCGTAATTTGCATACATTACCCAGTGGAAAGATGTAGTAAAATAATTATTGGCCGAAAAAGAGGGGGAAAAAGGATAGCAAAAATTGCAGAAAATTGTCGAGGCTTCCCAATAGGTCACCGAAACCCAATGGGATAGCCTCGAGGGGCCAGCGTTGCACCGCGAATGGATCCCGGTGAGTCAGCAACGATAAATCGAGCGATTTATGAAGCGGCACGAGCACCGGACCATTCTCGAGGAATAATGTCGCTATCGACGTGCGTATGCACAGGTGAAACAGGGACGAAGCAAGAGCCGCTTGTCTTGACCGCGTCGACCGAACCCTGATGAACGACTGATGGAAATCGATCGGTATTAATATTCAATCGATAGCCCCCAATTGATATTGAATCGATGTCTCGAGCCACAAGCCACGATAAAGATGCAATTTCTGCCCGTAATTATGAAAGTGGTCTACGTCAATTAAACTGTATTAATTCAATGTAATTTTTACGATATTGTGAAAAATGAACCGTTCAATAGCGCTTGTTATTTCAACGTTATATCGCTGCTCCGGAGGTATAATGACACAACTGCGAAAATTGAAGATTCGGCTTAATTCTTCTATGAGAGTAGTTTATATAGACATTGTGGATTAGTATTGCAACTTTTAAGTTATTTCAATTTATAAAATAATAAATACCAGCCTCGATTTACATTATTGTCGATTTACAAACATCTAGTAAATGCATTTTTGAGCCCGACAACACAATAAAGTAAATTTCACAAAATTTTACAGTTGCGTCATTATACTTCCGGAGCAGCGATATTATTTTAAACTGAATGACTTATTTTAAACTCAATGTAATTTAAATGAGAAGTTATTATCGATCGTAAATTTTTAATAAATTTGAGGTTATGTTCGCGGCGCACGGTTCGATCACGGTTTTGATCGAACCGTGCGCCGCGAACATAACCCCAAATTTATCAATGTAATTTTTTGAATATTGTCAAAAATGATCCGTCAGATAGTGCTTGTTATTTCAACGTTATATCGCTGCTCCGGAGATATAATGACACAACTGCGAAAATTGAAGATCGGCTTAATTCTTCTATGAGAGTAGTTTATATAGACATTGTGGATTAGTATTGCAACTTTTAAGTTATTTCAATTTATAAAATAACAAATACCAGCCTCGATTTACATTATTGTCGATTTACAAACATCTAGTAAATGCATTTTTGAGCCCGCCAACACAATAAAGTAAATTTCACAAAATTTTACAGTTGCGTCATTATACTTCCGGAGCAGCGATATTATTTTAAACTGAATGACTTATTTTAATCTCAATGTAATTTAAATGAGAAGTTATTATCGATCGTAAATTTTTAATAAATTTGAGGTTATGTTCGCGGCGCACGGTTCGATCACGGTTTTGATCGAACCGTGCGCCGCGAACATAACCCCAAATTTATCAATGTAATTTTTTGAATATTGTGAAAAATGAACCGTCAGATAGTGCTTGTTATTTCAACGTTATATCGCTGCTCCGGAGGTATAATGACACAACTGCGAAAATTGAAGATTCGGCTTAATTCTTCTATGAGAGTAGTTTATATAGACATTGTGGATTAGTATTGCAACTTTTAAGTTATTTCAATTTATAAAATAACAAATACCAGCCTCGATTTACATTATTGTCGATTTACAAACATCTAGTAAATGCATTTTTGAGCCCGCCAACACAATAAAGTAAATTTCACAAAATTTTACAGTTGCGTCATTATACTTCCGGAGCAGCGATATTATTTTAAACTAAATGACTTATTTTAAACTCAATGTAATTTAAATGAGAAGTTATTATCGATCGTAAATTTTTAATAAATTTGAGGTTATGTTCGCGGCGCACGGTTCGATCACGGTTTTGATCGAACCGTGCGTCGCGAACATAACCCTAAATTTATCAATGTAATTTTTTGGATATTGTCGAAAATGAACCGTCAGATAGTGCTTGTTATTTCAACATTATATGGAACTCATTTAGTGTTAATATCCTTTTCCTTTAAATATCTCGAAACAAGAAATATATTACTTGGACCACTTTCATAATTATGGGCACATATTTAAATCTAAATTCAAATTCAACTTTCAACATTTATATTTTAAAAAATCAAGTTTAAATTAAATTAAGTATTATATGAGGTGTTACATCAATTTGTTTAATTACTCGCGAAACCAGGCATCGACATCAACAATTACCTTCTGTTTCCCGAAATAATTCCGGTATCGTCCACAATATTCAGATACGATTATCTCGATCCCAACCTGAGACAATAAAATCTTAATAAGACGATCGGTTACCTCGAATCACTGGTCCATTGTGCATCAATAGGAAACGGATTATTGCTAACTAATACGTGTTCTCATTCACAACGATCCTCGATCGCCCTACCGCGTTGTTCTCAGTTCGATTATCAAACCAGAACGGGATTTTCGACGGTAATCCTATTTCGTTTACGATTATCTTCTCATCCGGGCCTGCTGCTGTTCGCGAGATTATCGATGGAAAAAAGAGCGAATGAAATTATAAAGCGAACGAAACAGAACGACAGAAGTTATCCGCGAAAAACGCGTACGGTCAATGGGGGAAAAACGAACGAGGGAAATGAGACGAGCAGGGGAGAACGCAGGTGGAACAAAGACGTGCGATTGACACTTTCGACTCGTCGATTTATTTAATTTGTCAACGTCAGTTAAGCGGAGCTTGAAGTGTCGGCGGGGCTCGATCGGGAAATCTTCAATCAAAATATGACGAAAGTGAAGCGCGACGCGGCCCCGTTTTAACCGTAATTAATTTCGTCATAGGTTCGTATCACGCCGATAATTCCGATCCGATTACGGACCGCGATCTCATAGGAACGCGTTTCACGTACATGAAATCATTATCCAGTAAAATACCGAACAGTTTTCGCGAAAGTGAGAATACAAACGATAAGTACGCCACTGTACATATTTCATCGCCGAATACTTCGTCGACGAATTGAAATGAATCGTTTAATTCAATTTCACGTTTAATAAATTTAAAAGTGAGAAATGTCCGCTGAGAAAAGTCTCTAGCTCATCGGGAAGTTAGTTTAAAATCAATCGCAAAATTTGTATCGAACAAACAGACAAACAAGAAAGCGAGCTAATAAAAACGCGGTAAAATCAAGCAAAAGGAATAATAGGAAATTGGAGCACCTATCAGAATTATAGTGAATTTAAATACCAATTGAAATGAAGTTTTTGTGGATGACATATTTGTGCCTTTTAATGTAAAAATCGAGCAAAAGGAATGCTATAAAATCGGAGCAAGTATCAGAATTATAGAGAATTTCAATGTCAATGGAAAAGAAGTTCTTGCGGCCGACATACATAAATATATGAGCCTGTTAATGTAAAAATTAAGCGAAAGGAATTATAAGAGATCGAAGTATTTTGGTCGTTCGGAAAGTAATTTCATTTTTCGTGTAGAAATGACATTGCTTCCATTTGTTGATACTTTCCTTATTTTAAATCGCAAAATAGTGGTGTATCTTGACAGCTGACATTTCGGACGTAACTTCCTACCTTGTAGTGCTTTCTAATCTTACAATTATGTTTTTATCATCGCATCAAATATGCAAAATCAAACTACGCATTTCCATCACCTTTTGTTTATTTGTTACCGCAAGGATAAAAATGCAGTGCACGAAAGAAAAATTAGTGCGCTGTTTAAGGAGAGCATGTACCATCGATTACTATTTTTTTCGCTTTTTTCAACATTTTTAATGCGGTGCAAATTTTTTATGTCGTGCAAACAAGAAAAGTCATATAACTCAATATTATGCTAATAAAAAACAGAAATTCTCCGGCATGGGATCTTTAAGTTGTCGGAAAAGTCGCAAGAGATCATAGAACAAAAAGTCATGAAACTTATTCTAAATGGTAAAAAATTGGCATTTAGAAAACGAAATGACTTTCCGAACGATCCAATAGGTATCAGAATTACAGCGATTTTGAATGCCAACGGAAAAGAAGTATTTTACATGTAAAAATTATTTAAATAAAAATACATTTTTTAAAAATACCACGTTTTTAAAACGGACTAAAAAGCATAAAATAAAATTTTTAAAAACGCCACCTTTACAAAACGGACTAAAAAGTATAAAATAATTTTTTTTAGCCCCATACAGATTCCTAACCCCTGAAAATTTGTGATTGTGAATTTTTAATAGCTAAGAAAATACTTGTAAGATTTAAAACGAAAAACGCGGGGCGCATGCAATAGATAATTGATGAATGAACACTAAATGACTAACAACTTTATTGCACTGCAAATTATATGAAGTGTTGTACGAGATTTCTCAGCGGCAGCTACTCTCTACACTCCTTACTATGTATTATCTTGCGCCCCACGTTTTTCGTTTTAAATCTTACAAGTATTTTCTTAGCTATTAAAAATTCACAATCACAAATTTTCAGGGGTTAGGAATCTGTATGGGGCTAAAAAAAATTATTTTATACTTTTTAGTCCGTTTTGTAAACGTGGCGACTTTAAAAATTTTATTTTATACTTTTTAGTCCGTTTTAAAAACGTGGTATTTTTAAAAAATTTATTTTTATTTAAATAATTATTTTCTGCTTTTTAGTCTTGCATGTGTGAAATTTTATAATCGATTTTGAACATTTTGATGAGATTATAACAGAGACATGTAGTAAATTTCAGACGGTATTGCGACGCGTCATATCGAAAACGAACGCCGTGGTAAAATGTCAAAGATAAAGGTTCGAAGGAGAATTTCGGTGTAACTGTTCTTTCGCTTGGTAAACAAACATTATAGTATACTAATACGTAGTAACTTTGTAAACACCGCACGGAGCTCGAACGCACACTGAGCTGCTTCGGTGCGAAGCAGGTCAGTGGAGTGGGAACCGAGTGGGCACTACCGGTCGTCGCGCGGGGACGTGTAACGGTTAAATTTTTAATAGTTTATATCTCCTAAACTAGGCTGTTGTAAATTAAAAAAATTTTTGTTAAATATTGCATTGTCATATAGTACTGAGCTATGTTTAAAATTTCAAGTCTCTAGCTCATCGAGAAGTTAGTTTAAAATCAGTTGTAAAATTTGTACCGGACAGACAAACAGACATACAAGAAAGCGACCTAATAAAGACGTGGTAAAATATTTAATGGCATACCTGGTGATTTGGCGACTTCTCTGTGAAAATCATCATTAACGAACTGCTCCTTTTTTGTAGACATTATTTCGAGATTATAACAGAGACATGTAGTAAATTTCAGACGGTATTGGGACCGCATCATATCGAAACGCCGTGGTAATATGTCAAAGATAAAGGTTCGACCGATAATCTCAGTGTAACTGTCCCTTCGATTGGTAAACAAACATTGTAGTATAATAATACGTAGTGACTTTGTAAACACCGCACGGAACTCAAACGCACACTGACGCACACTGAGCTCCTTCGGTGCGAATCGGGTCAGTGGAGTGGGGATGAGTAAGAGAGGGAACGGGTAGTGGAGTAGGGAGCGCTGTCGCGCGGCGTGGCGAGCGTTGAACGCGATGACGTAGTTTCGCGGGGGGGTGAAAAGGTAAATATTTAATTGTTATATCTCCCAAACGGATAGACTTTTAAAAAATTTTTTTTTTAATAATGCATTGTCATCCAGTTCTGATCCATGTAACCGATTTCAAGTCTCTAGCTCATCAGGAAGTTAGTTTAAAATCAATTACAAAATTTGCCACCGAACAAACAGACAAACAAACAAGAAAGCGAGCTAATAAAAACGTGGTAAAAAATAAAAACGTGGTAAAATTAAGCGAAAGGAATTATAAGAGATCGAAGTAGGTATCAGAATTACAGCGATTTTGAATGCCAACGGAAAAGAAGTATTTTACATGTAAAAATCAAGCAAAAAGAATGATAGAAATAAATGACGAGAAGAAATAAATGGACAAACGAGCGAAAGAAAGATAAATAAGTGAATCTTTCGGTGGATCTGTTTTTCTGGTCATTAGATCGTCGCCGGAAAAACAAGGTGATAGATCCGCGTGCTTTCCAGACACTGTAGTTAAATCGGCGCAGGTTGCGCAATTATTGAGCAACGCGTGTATCCTTCCCTCTATTGAATCTCGATGCATCGAAGTCCTACTATTTCCAGTTTCCCGGACTTCAAATTCCATTTAACTAGAACTTCAGTCATATCGAATTTTCGCACTGATTTGATCGTGTTCCTGGAAGAGCATCATCGCTATTCCGGCGTTCACGAATTACACCAGGGAAAGTCCTTAAACATCGTTTCCAAGCCGACGAAGTTACTACCAACAAACGTGCAATTTAAGGTGTAAACATCATAGATTCTGCTATTGCTCAACTGGTTCGAGAAACCGCTTTCGCAATCGCGAGTAATTCCGTCTCTTCGCCGACAGAAATTTTCGGGTTTTCCAAATTGATACCGAGAATATCCGAAAGACCGCTGGCCTAATTTCGATGAAACTTTAAAGCCTTTTCATTTTCATTACGAGCTAGAGTTTTCTAAAAATTGCAAAATCGTGCTCGCTGGGATTTGGCTCGAACTGTTTTTCGAACACACGAACGAATGAATTTATTTAATAATTTTCTGTAAAAGCATTTCCAGGATTTCGATAATTGTAAAATAAAAGATGTGAAATGGGTCACTGCAGTTCGTTCGGTCTGGTTTTTGCATGAAAAACATTCGATATTCTCAACAGAAATTTATACATATTGTTGTAATCTCTCGCGTGCATCCAGAGATCTGTAATTTGAAAGTAATAATCTTCGCGAAACTAATCGATGTTTGAGAAGCGATGCGATTAGCGGATGGTCTGTTTTTACCGCACTAATACAGTTGTAACACGCGATATACATAATAGGATAATAAGAGAATATGTTATCGGCGCCAAGGTTCGATCACTTAAAAACAAAAACTACAGCAAATGTGCAATATTTAAAAATGCAACTTTAACGTTTCGATCCTGATGCGGATCATTCTCAAAAAGAAACACTATACGTCTGGAATTAATGCAAGAAAAATACGGTTTGCAATTAGAAATTGTAACAAAAATTTGTATATCTCATATAATAATTGATTAAAAACTTACTTGCTGTGACAAAGGAGAAAAAATTTTAAGAAACATTCTTAAAACATGGTTAAATTTAACTGAACATCTGTCGTCAATGGTGGCAGATAAGCGACTGAGACAATGTGCTAATCATAAGCAAGAGCGTAAAGTGTCAAGTACATGGAAACAAACAGTTTATTGATTGGACAATCGATATCGATTACTGGGGAAACACAGCCATCTGTGGTAGTTATTGTGAACCAACTCATAGCAGATACCAATTATAAACACATACGTGAAAACGTAAAGTTAAACATTTATGAAGATGGGAAAGTAGAATCTAAGATATATTGGAAAACTCATCATAAAACATTACTGATTCAGTAATGTCGCGTAATAATCATGTATCTTAGGTGTTTCGTACCTTAGATTTACGCTTTTTTGCTTAATCATATGAATGGTTTCCAATAATAATCTGCGTTGTAAGTTAGATTCCTTGTCAATAATCTTCAGATCGAGAAACAAATTTCACTTATAATAGGATAATGTTCGTTTAAGTTCGACGGTCTATCTTAATGATCACGTATCATGGAGCCTATATATTCACCGGAGGACTTTACGAAATTGAGAGGGGCAGGTTGAGTAAACTTTAGGCGGATCGTATGATTAACGGGCCGTTCCAAAGGCTCTGCTACTCAGAGCTTAGACGTCGAATCATAAGTCATCATTTCAGCCGCATCGGGACCTGTAATTAACTGAGAGTTCGTTCGACAGGACTTCGCGATCGATCATTGATTTCCTAAATGTGGCGTAGTGGTCAATTTGCACAAGAACGTAGACGAAATTTAACAGAATACTTTCATTCGTAGAATTTCATAAATATGTATCAGCTGCTGTGTCTTTGTTCCGGCGTTTCTACTATTTTTTTAAGTACAGCGCGTGTTAACACAGACCACAGGCTCCGGGAGTCGATGACGTAGAATCTGCTACCCCCACTATCGCGCTGGATCACCGACTGGATCGACTCTCGCACAGTGGGCGGGAAACCGATCTTTTTGGACAAAAATCTGCCGACAACTCAGTTTTTCATCGATTTAATTGGAATTTTTTTAAAAATGTTCGTGAAGGACTATACTTTGATGACGTGCTGCGCGAAAATCGTTAACTGCCACAATCAAGAATCCTTATCTACAAAGCCCAATAACTCCGATACTTAAGGGGGTAGTCTACTCTCTGGTTATAACTAGAATCTTACTAGATTTTGGGTCGAAAAAATGGGTCTGCAACTTAATGTTGTTTGACCTTATACGAGCATATTTTGAGCTGGGTGAGGGCTCATTCTAAAGAGGAAGGTTAGATCTAGTGCGCTCCAGTCATGGGGTTAACGAGATTATGTTTATATCTAATAACACTGTCCAACAAATTTCAACTTTTTTTTTGTATTTCGATTCCCACTATGCGATTCTTGTAGAGTTTTTCGCGCTGATTCCGAATATGGCCTTAATTTTTTTCCTATACGTACAGTTTTTGAGAAAATGGAGTTTAAAAAAAAGACATATTTTTCAACTTTGAACAAATATTGTGATGTTATTATAAAAGATATTAAATTGTTCTTTACAGCAAAAGATTCCTTAGAGTTTCCCGAATACAGTGATATATAATATTAATGCATTATCATTGTTTAAACATGTTTAAACAATCATTAAAGACGGAGAGACACCACTTTCGCACCAATTTTTGACGATATTTTTGAATTTATCTAAAAAAATAAGGGTCCAGCGGAAAATCGAACTATGCCACGCGATAGAGCAGACTTTTATCTTGAGAAACCCTCCCTTGAAGTTTTTGCGATACCGACGTTTTTACTGAACCAGAAGGCAAAATATCTTCGCCCGACATGAGTTGCCGCCAGTGGCGCTCGGGACGAGATACGGCGCAGCGACGGGATACGGAGCGGCGTACGACCGTTGTAGTGGTGAGCGCCACTGGCGGCAACTAATGTCGGGCGAAGATATTTTGCCTTCTGGTTCAGTAAAAACGTCGGTATCGCAAAAACTTCAAGGGAGGGTTTCTCAAGATAAAAGTCTGCTCTATCGCGTGGCATAGTTCGATTTTCCGCTGGACCCTTATTTTTTTAGATAAATTCAAAAATATCGTCAAAAATTGGTGCGAAAGTGGTGTCTCTCCGTCTTTAATGATTGTTTAAACATGTTTAAACAATGATAATGCATTAATATTATATATCACTGTATTCGGGAAACTCTAAGGAATCTTTTGCTGTAAAGAACAATTTAATATCTTTTATAATAACATCACAATATTTCTTCAAAGTTGAAAAATATGTCTTTTTTTTAAAATCCATTTTCTCAAAAACTGTACGTATAGGAAAAAAATTAAGGCCAGATTCGGAATCAGCGCGAAAAACTCTACAAGAATCGCATAGTGGGAATCGAAATACTTTTTGGCTGTTGGACAGTGTAATATGAGGGCCCAAAGTAGAGAAAAAATCTAGGAGAAAAACCCGCAGATTTCAATGCACATTCTGCCTCTAAAAGACTTTTTTGACTTATGTGATGATTGGAGCGCACTAGATCTAACCTTCCTCTTTAGAATGATCCCTCACCCAGCTCAAAATATGCTCGTATAAGGTGCAACAACATTAAGTCGCAGACCCATTTTTTCGACCCAAAATCTAGTAAGATTCCAGTTATTTGCTAATTTACTATCATGTCATCAAAGTATAGTCCTTCGCGAACATTTTAAAAGAAATTCCAATTGAATCGATGAAAAACAAAAAAAATGATGGGAGATCGTAGTAGATATCAGAATTATAGTGAATTTAAATACCAATTGAAATTAAGTTTTTGTGGAAGACATATTTGAGCCTTTTAATGTAAAAATCAAGCAAAAGGAATAATAGAAAACTGTTTAAATTGTAAGTTATTGTGGACGAGATATTTGAGGCCTTTAATATAAAAATCGAGCAAAAGGAATGCTATAAAATTGGAGTAAGTATCAGAATTATAGCGAATTTCAATGTCAATGCAAAAGAAGTCTTTGTGGAAGACATATTTGAGCCTTTTAATGTAAAAATCAAGCAAAAGGAATAATAGGAAACTGTTTAAATTGTAAGTTATTGTGGACGAGATATTTGAGGCCTTTAATATAAAAATCGAGCAAAAGGAATGCTATAAAATTGGAGTATCAGAATTATAGCGAATTTCAATGTCAATGGAAAAGAAGTTTTTGCGGACGACATACAGAAATATTTGAGCCTCTCAATGTAAAAATCGAGCAAAGAAAAATGATAGGAGATCGGAGTAGATATCAGAATTGTAGTGAATTTAAATGCCAATTGAAATGAAGTTTTTGTGGATGACATATTTGAGGCCTTTAATGTAAAAATCGAGCAAAAGGAATGCTATAAAATCGGAGTAAGTATCAGAATTATAGCGAATTTTAATATCAATGGAAAAGAAGTGTTTGCGGACGACATACAGAAATATTTGAGCCTTTCAATGTAAAAATCGAGCAAAAAAAATGATAGGAGATCGGAGTAGGTATCAGAATTATAGCGAATTTAAATGCCAATTCAAATTAAGTTTTTGTTTTGAATACAAACCAATTGGCTGTTCAAATGTAGCAAGTACAGTAAATTCTCTATAAATGCGAACGCCACGGGGGGATTTCTTCGCATTTTTCGATCTTGGTCCTACGTTTTTCGAGCTTCAAAGGCCGAGCCGAACGTAGAGAAGGACAGCGCGTGTAAAGCGAGACCACGTGCGGGCCTTTCAATTGTGCCGGCGACTCCGACTCTCCGCGTCTCTTTCTTTTCTATACGCGCTATCCTTCCTTGCGCCCGAAACGTTCATCGTCATTTAAACCACTACAGTTTAAATACCATCGAAGGAAAACTATCGAATTGAAGCGTTTACATCCGTCAGGAAAAGACACACTTTTTGTAGTTTTTGAACTGTTTTAAGTAATATACTTAAGATTTATTTAAGATTTATTTAATTTTGTTTCTTATCAAAAAATTGTAATGGAGCGAGCGACGCGCGTGACTTGACACGGTGTTCGGTTTTGCGACATGATCGGTCATAGTTCATCACGTCTTTATATTTGCGAAATCGAACGTTACTGCCGGGAAACCGGACGACGCACGACCACTGTACTCTTATGTTCTAAAGTTACTTCATATGTATATACCGTCAATTAAACCACTAAATTCAGTTCAAATTAGGTCGTGTTTGGTATCATTTTAATCAGAAAAATGCCAGAAATAAGGTAGTGAATGTCCCATAACAGTATCATGGAAAATAAGGAAGATAGACTGTTGGTGTAACGTTATGATGTCTCACGGGCCTTTGAACTGTGCCGGCGCGCTGCGACTCTGCGTCTCTTTCTTTCACATGCGCTATCCTTCCTTGCGCCCGAAACTTTCATTGTCAATTAAACCACTAAATTCCGTTCAAATTAGATCGTGTTTGATATCATTTTAATCAGAAAAATGCCAGAAATAAGGTAGTGAAAGTCCCATAACAGTATCATGGAAAATAAAGAAGATAGACTGTTGATGTAACGTTATGATGACCCATGGGCGTTTGAACTGTGCCGACGACTGCGACTCTCCGCGTCGCGTTAGTAGTGGTTCACACCGATATACCGAGCCGAGATCTGTGTGCTAAGTTGGAGGGGATATTTCTTTCGCGTTTATCGTGAAGAGATTTTCGCGTTTATAGAGAATTTACTGTACTTCACTTCCACGTTGCAGTACCTTATGAACTGATGGAGGTAGTTTATACCATGGATAAATTTTAATAAAAATTTATTTATTTTTTTTACATTTTAAGATTTTGCGGTTTAGGGTTTAGCGTCAAGAAGTGTCGGTAACTCAGCTGCGACATGCAAATTTTTGGTATGGGCGGATGAAGTATCGGAGTTATTGGGCTTTGTAGATAAGGATTCTTGATTGAACTTCGCGAACATTTTAAAAGACATTCCAATTGAATCGATGAAAAACTGAGTTGTCGGCAGATTTTTGTCCAAAAAGATCGGCTTCTGGCCCACTGTGCACCGGTTCCCCAGGCCCGAATCAAACCATTAAATACAGTTCAAATCATATCGTGTTTAGTCTCATTTTAACAAGAAAAACGCCACAAATGAATTGGTGACCGGTTCGTCCATTTGTATTTGCTGTCGCAATCGTCGCAATTATTTAGCCCGTTCGCATCTGCGGTGAATAACCATTTTGCTATTTGAGCCTGGAAACTGCAGCCGCAGATAACGCAAACGCTGGGAACTGTTGTTCGCGGCGCGTAGAAATGAGACCGGTTATCTCTGAAATGGAAAATTGTATACGAAAGCAACAAACAATGGAGCCCGCTGCGAAATTTTGTTGGAAGAACGCGTGATATTATATTTAAGCGTAGTTCTAGAAAAGGAGAGCCGACGCGGGAGCTAGCACGGGGAACAGTAATGAATTGAACATTATTAAAAACTCCGTTTCTCGGTCTACCTCGCCATACAATGTAACTTTTTAGTATTTAACGCGAGAATCCCGATTACGAAATGGAGTCTGTCTGTATGCTTAGGTATAGGTGGATAAAGGTCGTCGCTCACTAGAACGCCCCGGCGCCCACCCGGCACCGCGCGGCCTCAGCTGTTTTGGATTTCTTCTATGTATTTTAAATGGATGTGCGCACATCAATTAAAATACATAGAAGAAATCCAAAACAGCTGAGGCCGCGCGGTGCCGGGTGGGCGCCGCACAGTGGTCCCAAATCCCGAAAACGCGGACAAAACCTCAAATCGTATTAAAAAATTATTGGATCTGCTTCAAAATTGATATTAAGGCGTTTTTGGGGTCGCTGATTACGAATCTGAACTTAAAATTTAAAAAAACAAAATGGCGGATCCAATATGCCGGACATATACATTAAAAAATTATTGGATTTGCTTCAAAATTGGTATTAAGGCGTTTCTGGGGTCGCTGATTACGAATCTGAACTTAAAATTTAAAAAAACAAAATGGCGGATCCAATATGGCGGACATATACATTAAAAAATTATTTGATCTGCTTCAAAATTGGTATTAAGGCGTTTTTGGGGTCGCTGATTACGAATCTGAACTTAAAATTTAAAAAAACAAAATGGCGGATCCAATATGGCGGACATATACATTAAAAAATTATTGAATCTGCTTCAAAATTGGTATTAAGGCGTTTTTGGGATCGCTGATTACGAATCTGAACTTAAAATTTAAAAAAACAAAATGGCGGATCCAATATGCCGGACATATACATTAAAAAATTATTGGATTTGCTTCAAAATTGGTATTAAGGCGTTTCTGGGGTCGCTGATTACGAATCTGAACTTAAAATTTAAAAAAACAAAAATGGCGGATCCAATATGGCGGACATATACATTAAAAAATTATTGGATCTGCTTCAATATTGGTATTAAGGCGTTTCTGGGGTCGCTGATTACGAATCTGAACTTAAAATTTAAAAAAACAAAATGGCGGATCCAATATGGCGGACATATACATTAAAAAATTATTTGATCTGCTTGAAAATTGATATTAAGGCATTTTTGAGGTCGCTGATCACGAATCTGAACTTAAAAAATATAAAAAAATTTCAGATATATTGTATTATTGTTTATAAAAAAACTGGCAATCTGTGTCCTCCATACGTTCTAAGCATAATCCTTCAAAAACTATTTAAATTGTTCAGAAAAACTTAGTGTATATCTCTCAGTTCGAGAAGAAATGCAACGAATGCTCACAAAATACCTACTCTGCATTATAAAAAACAGTGATACGACCACAGGGGCAGAGAGGGGCAGCTAATTTTTTTTTAGATTGCAAGATAATAGTATAAACTAGAATCTCGAACAAGTTTTAGCGATGGAGAGTGAAGGAAACTCAACTTTTACATTAATCTTTAAAATTTATGCCTTCACTTTTACCCTTACTTTTGCATACATAGTTATCAGTTAATAATAAACATTTGGCACTAAAAACTATGCAACTTACCTCTACAAACAACATCCATAATGCACAATTAAAATCGATACGTTCCAATACAATTTACGCATTGTACAGTTAAAACTCGCACTGAGACTTGGAAGAGTATGAAGGCACTGACTAATGAAACCGAAGTTCGGATTGCGACTTTTGGTCAGGTATAAAAATGGGACCTTTCTACCGTCTACCTCCAAGTAGATATACTCTTAGAGTAGCCAACCCCATAATTAAAACTTACCTAGCTGAAAGTTCATTTTTTAGGTTTTGTCCGCGTTTTCGGGCTTTGGGACCACTGTGCGCCGGGGCGTTCTAGTGAGCGACGACCTTAACTGTACGTTACGTTTTATGAACGGAATTAAAGTTGACGTATTAACATGAGCTTAATTACCGAAATTGTCGGGTACGCGCCCACTCCTATTAATTAGTACCATGGCCGACTACCTTTCGGAAGAGTATTAAAAATGTGACTTCAGGCTCTTCGATACTACTTCCGAGTTGTCGCTACTTCTCTTGATCCCGGTGATCCTTTCTTGTCTGCAATCCGAATGCGATCCATGGGGAACACAGTTTAGTGAAATCGTTTAATGGAAATCGAATTACTGGAATGAAACTAGAAAAAGCTCTTTGCACTACCTTCGGGGAGCATTTCGCGAAGAATGATATGTATTTCCTCGGGTTCCTGCGCCAGAAGAGTGCCGATCAAGTGAAACCCCTCGACCCGTTTCTATCGCGTTTCCGAACAACCGACTGAACGGTTTTAATCTTGCTTCTTTGTACCCAGCTTCCTTTGTGGTTTCACGTTACGTCATTTTTCGGGCTGTTCCTTCTGTTTGGTTTCCAACCTTTGACAACGTCCGTGTTGTCGACCCCGAGCTAATAAAGCAATCCCGATACCGCTGACTTCGAGCTGCTTCAAGATTTCATTACGCCATTTAATGAGCACGATAAATGCTCACCGCACACAGAATTATTAATGCATTACCCGCCGGCGATTATTTCACAATATTTAAGAAATCGACTCGTCGCTACGGATTTCCGTAATGAGGTTTTCAATGGCAGCAATTCATGGCGAATTCAACCACAATGTAAAAGTCATTTGATGAGATATTTTAACTTCCGACTAGAATATTTCCATTGGCCATGATTTTTTAAATTTTACGGATGTGAAATTTCATGTGAAATATTTCATAATGTAAAACATATTTTGAATAATGGTACAGCAGTTTGTAATGGCGCTTCAGAGTCTCCATTCGAATGCTGATTAAATAATATGTTAAAAATTTGTAAGCTCTCTGAACGCTCATTCCACAAATTACTTAGTTATAAAATAACTCGCTTCGTAATTACTTTTTCCTGTCTCTGCTTCCTTCTCTAACATATCCGCTTGTCTTATTTACACAGGCAAAAAAACGTCCACTTGTTCTTTTTTCATTTCAACGTAACAGGCGGCGCACTGTTTAACCCTTTGCGAATGAGACATGTCGAGGGCATGGAGGACCCGAGGACATACGGTTGCGTATACATATGTAGAACTTTTTGTCCAACGTAGTAAACTTATTCTGTCTTCAGCGATTCGCATAAAAATGTGCGCGTTACGAGAAGAAAATTATTTTAGTAGAACGATAAACGAGGAAGATGCTGATGTGCAAACTTTTTTAAGAGAAAGCGGGGATAATTTTTTCACAGACCACCGTAGTAACATAAACAATGATATCGATTGGCAGAATTATTGAGGTTGCAGAAAATAATCATAACGATACGAAATCCCTGGTTCTACGGTGAAGGAGATATTGTAATAGTATGTATTTTCGTTTCCGATAACGCGGATCAATTACGGTTTGCCTAAGCCCGGTACGCAACGTTAAATCTCGTCACATTTTTTATTCGTAGCTCGTAAGTAACGGATGACGTATTTTAAAGTGACTTTTAATCGATCTTCGATGTGGAATTTGCGCAAGCCATATTTTCCTCGCGTCCGCGTTTCTGTACCTACGTGACGAACATGACTCGCGTACACATCGTTTGATCAAAATTATTTATTGACGGTTTTTAATTCCTTTGGAAATCTGCTCGGAAGATGACGGATTGCTTTTTACTTATTTACATGTTACAATATTCCACGACGTAACAGTCTGCAGACTTGACTTTCAAAAATATTTCTCGCAGCGAGTCAGCACATTTTATACGACGCTTTTTGATAGATTAACAATTTTCTAATAGTCTTTTAATTGTTCCGAAGCAATTTCATTCATAACACATTTTTCATTTTCCTTTATAATAACAATGCTGGCTTTTTTATGGGTCTTTCACCAACTGGTCTAAAAATTGCTGTACTATTATTCAAAATATCGTTTACGTTAAATCTGTTGGCATATAATTAATTACTAAATATTTAAGAGTTGTACGAGGTATTATGTCTCTTTGAGTGCCTTGTTTAGTCTAAACTCCATCAGTTTCAAAATCAGAACACATCCTTTCATTCTCACAATTAAAAAGAAGTATGTGCAGTTATGTCAGGACAACTCACATTCCATAAAATTTATCTGGATCCCTCCACACATAGAAGTGTATGGAAATGAAGATGTGCGCTATCTTGCAAAAGCTGCAACATCTTCCAACTCAGCGAACATTTCTCAAGTTCCTTTCACCGATTTTACTCGCCACCTCAGACTAAAAGGCATTCTCAACACTCGATCCTCAATTACTGAGCAAGACACCATCAAGGGTACACATTATTTCCAAAAATTCTACAACCCAAATCAAACTCCCCGGTTTGCTCAAAATTTTGATGACTACATTAAACGGGGTTTTATATCCACAGTAAACCGTATCAGGGCCAATCATTATAATCTCGCTGCCTCTCTGTATCGAGTAAATATTGTAGCGATCCTAGTTGTAAGTGTAATTATAGCTCCGAGGACCTGGATCATGTTCTATGGCAGTGTCGTCTTTACGATTCCCAAAGAATTAAATTAGTGAATAAGTTGCGCAAAATTAAGTTTTTTCTACCATTAAAAGCAGACATTTTCTTTGTTAAACCTAATGTTAAAGCCTGCGAATATATTTTCCAGTTTTTAAACGACCGCAATATATATTTCTAGCGATTATTAAGTCTGTTATTGTACACTAACTGTAAGTCTACTGTATAAATGTTAAAGTTTAAATAAACCGATTATAGGTTTCAGAGGCACAATAAAAAAAGGTATTATATCAATTTCATATCCATAAAATGAAAAAAGTCATATAGAATGGAATTATTTTAGGCCGGAGGAAATGTTTAATTTTCAAATTAAAATAGCTCCGAGTGCAATGACTGCGAACGCGAGTACTATACAGTAAATACATAATTGGTAACCATTTTACCACGTTTTTATTAGCTCGCTTTCTTGTCTGTCTGTCTGTTTGTTCGGCCAAATTTTGCAATTGATTTTAAACTAACTTCCCGATGAGCTAGAGACTTGAAATTTTAAACATAGTTCAGAACTGGATGACAATGCAATATTTAAAAAAAATATTTTAAAAAAGCCTATACGTTCAGGAGATATAAATTATTAATAATTTGAACCTTTGCACCCCCCGCCGCGTGACGTAGTACGTCTTCGCGTTCAGCGTCTCCACTCTACTACGTGTTCCCACTCTGACTCATCCCCACTCCACCGACCCGCTTCGCACCGAAGGAGCTCAGTGTGCGTCAGTGTGCGTTCGAGCGCCGTGCGGTTTTTACAAAGTTACTACCTATTATTATAGTATAATGTTTGTTTACCAAGCGAAAGAATAGTTACACCGAAATTCTCCATCGAACCTTTATCTTTGACATTTTACCACGGCGTTCGTTTTCGACATGACGCGTCGCAATACCGTCTGAAATTTACTACATGTCTCTGTTATAATCTCATCAAAATGTTCAAAATCGATTGTAAAATTTCACACATATAAGGCTAAAAAGCAGAAAATAATTATTTAAATAAAAATAAATTTTTAAAAAATACCACGTTTTTAAAACGGACTAAAAAGTATAAAATAAAATTTTAAAAAACGCCACGTTTAAAAACGGACTAAAAAGTATAAAATAATTTTTTCTAGCCCCATACAGATTCCTAACCCCGTACAGATAGTCCTCAAAATTTGTGATTGTGAATTTTGAATAGCTATGAAAATACTTGTTAAATTTAAAACGAAAAACGTGGGGGCATGAAATAGATAATTGATGCATGAACACCTAAATCACTAACAATTTTATTGCACTGCAAATGATATGAACTGTTTTGCGGGTTTTCTCAGCGGCAGCTACTCTCTACACTCCTTACTATGTATTATCTTGCGCACCCACGTTTTTCGTTTTAAATCTTACAAGTATTTTCATAGCTATTCTAAATTCACAATCACAAATTTTCAGGACTATCTGTACGGGGTTAGGCATCTGTATGGGGCTAGAAAAAATTATTTTGATACTTTTTAGTCCGTTTCAAAAACGTGGTATTTTTTACATTAAAAGGCTCAAATATGTCTTCCACAAAGACTTCTTTTGCATTGGCATTTAAATTCTCTATAATTCTGATACTTACTCCGATTTTATAGCATTCCTTTTGTTCGATTTTTACATTAAAAGGCTCAAATATGTCATCCACAAAAACTTCATTTCAATTGGCATTTAAATTCACTACAATTCTGATATCTACTCCGATCTCCTATCATTTTTCTTTGCTCGATTTTTACATTGAGAGGCTCAAATATTTCTGTATGTCGTCCGCAAAAACTTCTTTTCCATTGACATTGAAATTCGCTATAATTCTGATACTTACTCCAATTTTATAGCATTCCTTTTGCTCGATTTTTATATTAAGGCCTCAAATATCTCGTCCACAATAACTTACAATTTAAACAGTTTCCTATTATTCCTTCTGCTTGATTTTTACATTAAAAGGCTCAAATATGTCTTCCACAAAGACTTCTTTTGCATTGTCATTTAAATTTTCTATAATTCTGATACTTACTCCGATTTTATAGCATTCCTTTTGCTCGATTTTTACATTAAAAGGCTCAAGTATTTCTGTATGTCGTCCGCAAAAACTTCTTTTCCATTGGTATTGAAATTCAGTATTATCCTGCTACCTACTTCGATTTCCAGCGAACGCATAAGAATACGATTATCGCCGGTTGAAACGATTTCGTTGTAGGTACTCTAAAAACGTTCATCGGAGCGTCACGATTACGCGATGAAATGAATATTGAAGGCGACGCACGACATTTTCGGCAACGAATTGCAGAGGTATGAAATCGCACTTCCTCGCGGAAATTTTATTGGAAATGCCTTTACGATTCTTTTCCGGAGCTCTGCGTTTTATCGCTGTACGTGCTCGCAGCTCTTATTCTTCGTGTATCGCAATTTTTGTATTCGCCACGCTATATTGCTCTCGTCTAACATACTGCTATTCTCGACAGACACTCTCTCCTACAAGAAAAAAAAACAACATACACACGTGAACAGACAATGTATATACACGTGAACAGAGAAATACATACACACGAGCATACAGGGTCGATGGAGTTACGGGAATTGCCCTCGAACAGCTTACAACAGCCAGAGGAACGTGAAAACGAATGAGTTGTAAAATGAAAAACGTGGTGACGAGGTGAACTGAATAATGTGCTTGATCGCGTTCGACAAACATTCAATGGGACAGAAGAAAAGCGCGAGTTTCATTGAACTGGAGCGAGGTGAATGCCAGCCAACTTTTCAAAAATAATAGCACCCCTTGTGATTCAGGCTAAGAGTCCCACTTTACGATAACGCCGCTCCTTTTTGCTTTCTCGAGCGTTAACGCGTTAAATGTCGGATATCAGTCCTGTTCCCACGAAATTAAAGTGATTTCATTAAATAACACCAAAGCTAGATAGATGTCCCTTTTAATTAATTAATCAAATAAATTATATATGACCACTTGGACAATTCCTGACTGTAAATGTAAATTATTTACAAACTGTCCAAATAATTCTGTGCATTAACTCGATCTTATAAACAATTACTGAATATTCAATTTAGTGGATATAATCATCCTGGTTATTTTCAAAATAATCTATGCTGTGATTCGTTCGAAGCTATTTTGTGTGATTCAGTGTAACTTGTAGTTCGAACACGAATTCCGTATAATAAATCAATCTGGCGAGAGGCTACCAGCAAGTTAAATAAGTATGAAACATTGATCTAGCTCGTGAGTGGAAAGTCGGGTGCAAATGGTCTGGCAGGGAACCTGTTAAACTTCGTTCGAGGCTGTTGTTTTAAAAAATTTCAATTGCCCGCGTTCGAGGAATTTCTGAAAGTTTTGCGCTCATCGACATTGTTACACGGTGAAATAAAACAGCCGCGTTCCACCGGGTAACGAACTCCACGGAATATGGAATAGACTGATAATCACAGCTAGATCGAATCTCTATCTCGTCGTCAACCAAACAAAAATATAGATTTGTGTGTTACCAGAAAAAAATATGTAAAAAAAACTTTTTAAAAACCACGCTTATATTAAAATGCACTAGAAAGGAAGAAATCATATTTTTCCTGGTTCTCCATAAAATACCGAATCCAGTTAAATAATTAATAATATTTTTCCGCAAAAAATTAAGCAATTAATTCAAAATTTCTTCTGCTATAAAATTAGTGTCGGAATAGATAGAAAAATTTAATATAAATTTAGTTAAAATCATGATATTGACGTAATGTTCGTGGGGGCTCCACGCTTTTATTTTTATAGTCACTAATATCATTGTTTCATTTAAATTTGTATTAAATCTTTCTATCTATTCTGACACAAATTTTGTAGCAGAAGAAATTTTGAACTAATTGCATAAAATTTTGCGGAAAAATTTTAACTGGATTCGGTATTTTATGGAGGATCAGGAAAAAAATTATTTTCTTCTTTTTAGTTCATTTTAATACAAGCGTGGTTTCTAAAAAGTTTTTCTAAAAATATTTTTCGCCAAATTTTTAAGCACTTAGTTCAAAATTTCTCCTGTTATAAAATTAGTGTCGGAATAAATAGAAAAATTTAATATAAATTTAGATAAAATCATGATATTGACGTAATGTTCGTGGGGGCTCCACGCTTTTATTTTTATAGTCACTAATATCATTGTTTCATTTAAATTTGTATTAAATTTTTCTATCTATTCTGACACTAATTTTGTAGCAGAAGAAATTTTGAACTAATTGCTTAAAATTTTGCGGAAAAATTTTAACTGGATTCGGTATTTTATGGAGAACCAGGAAAAAAATTATTTTCTCCTTTTTAGTTCATTTTAATACAAGCGTGGTTTCTAAAAACTTTTTCTAAAAATATTTTTCGCCAAATTTTTAAGCACTTAGTTCAAAATTTCGTCTGCTATAAAATTGGTGTCGGAATAGATAGAAAAATTTAATATAAATTTAGATAAAATCA
This sequence comes from Lasioglossum pauxillum, assembly GCA_933228785.1. NCBI lineage: Eukaryota > Metazoa > Arthropoda > Insecta > Hymenoptera > Halictidae > Lasioglossum > Lasioglossum pauxillum. The sequence goes on from OW121706.1 coordinate 39,306,638, forward strand.
TGATATTGACGTAATGTTCGTGTGTGCTCCACGCTTTTATTTTTATAGTCACTAATATCATTGTTTCATTTAAATTTGTATTAAATTTTTCTATCTATTCTGACACTAATTTTGTAGCAGAAGAAATTTTGAACTAATTGCATAAAATTTTGCGGAAAAATTTTAACTGGATTCGGTATTTTATGGAGAACCAGGAAAAAAACTATTTTCTCCTTTTTAGTTCATTTTAATACAAGCGTGGTTTCTAAAAACTTTTTCTAAAAATATTTTTCGCCAAATTTTTAAGCACTTAGTTCAAAATTTCTCCTGTTATAAAATTAGTGTCGGAATAGATAGAAAAATTTAATATAAATTTAGATAAAATCATGATATTGACGTAATGTTCGTGGGGGCTCCACGCTTTTATTTTTATAGTCACTAATATCATTGTTTTATTTAAATTTGTATTAAATTTTTCTATCTATTCTGACACTAATTTTGTAGCAGAAGAAATTTTGAACTAATTGCTCAAAATTTTGCGGAAAAATTTTAACTGTATTCGGTATTTTATGGAGAACCAGGAAAAAAATTATTTTCTCCTTTTTAGTTCATTTTAATACAAGCGTGGTTTCTAAAAAGTTTTTCTAAAAATATTTTTCGCCAAATTTTTAAGCACTTAGTTCAAAATTTCTCCTGCTATAAAATTAGTGTCGGAATAGATAGAAAAATTTAATGTAAATTTAGATAAAATCATGATATTGACGTAATGTTCGTGTGTGCTCCACGCTTTTATTTTTATAGTCACTAATGTCATGGTTTTATTTAAATTTGTATTAAATCTTTCTATCTATTCTGACACTAATTTTGTAGCAGAAGAAATTTTGAACTAATTGCGTAAAATTTTGCGGAAAAATTTTAACTGGATTCGGTATTTTATGGAGGATTAAGAAAAAAATTATTTTCTCCTTTTTAGTTCATTTTAATATAAGCGTGGTTTCTAAAAAGTTTTTCTAAAAATATTTTTCGCCAAATTTTTAAGCACTTAGTTCAAAATTTCTCCTGTTATAAAATTAGTGTCGGAATAGATAGAAAAATTTAATATAAATTTAAATAAAACCATGACATTAGTGACTACAGTATTTTATCGATAATTGTCCCAAACACGTATCTGCTCAGGGACAATTATCCGCCAAGAATACTATTTTTTGTTTACTTTTGCCGAACGTAGAGAAGGACAGTGGAGATCGAGAGGCCTCGCTCGCCAAGAAGTGTAAACATAACTAATGCAATGATAAAACTTCTTTATTTTTCATTATTTATTGATGGAACTTTGACCAACATATTCGTGGAATTTTTCTAATGAAAATGATACCAAATATGATATCATTTCAATTATATTTGCTTGTGTAATGAAAGATGAAACTTTTCGACGCAAAGAACTTCCCATACGCTGTTCTTCCTTGTAAATATTCTTATATTCATTGTAAATATTATCGGAATTATAACCTATTTGGTATCATTTTCATTTAAAAAATGCCACGGATATGTTGGTAAAAATCCCATTCAAAAATAATGAAGAATAAAGAAGTTTTGTTATTGAATTAGTGTGGTCTCACCGATGTACCCGAGCCGTATGATGTCATACTTCTCGGCGACGAAGGCCTCTCAAACTTCTTGGCCCCTTAAGGGGGTACACCCGCCAGGAGTGGGAATAGTTCTGGGACAATTATCGGCCAGACATTTGGGACATTTATCGATAAAATACTGTATAAATAAAATCGTGGCCTGCGAAGAATACGTCAATACAGTTCAGCGCTCCACGCTTTTATTTTTATAGACACTAATGTCATGATTTCATTTCAATTTGTATTAAATTTTTCTACCTATTCCGACACTAATTTTATAAAAGAAGAAATGTTGAACTAATTCCTTAAAATTTTGGAGAAAAATGATTAATCATTTAACTAGATTTGGTATTCTATGGAGAACCAGGAAAAAAATTATCTTCTCCTTTTAAGCGTGGTTTTTAAAAAGTTCTTTTTATACATTTTATTTTTTCTTTTATTGTCATCGGTAGCAAGTGTGTAACAAAATTTCAGCAAGATTGGACTATGGGAAGAGGTTTTAAAATTCGATTACAATATTTAACGCATACAACAACAACACGGCAAGTTGATATAAGCGTGGTAATAATAACTGTGCAAGGGGGTTGGAGACCGATTTGTTACTATCGGCCGCAGAAAGGTTATTGGTCGTTCCAGCAAACGTTTAGAAAACCTATCCTGCTGGGCATTTCCGAAATATAAAACACTCGGTGTGGACGAAACTGATATGTCTGTGTCAGTCAATATTGAGTTTCGAGTGTTCAGTTCTCCAGAAGTGACAAGCTAAAAAACGGAATGAAAAAGCTGCATGCATAGAATGTAGTCTGTATGTAAATCGAAAGAAGATTGATGTAAAGAACTTTCGTGTATTAATAAAAGCAAGACAGACGCGTAGAATCAAATGGAGCTTCGTGTACGATCAATTTTCTGATTCCGCAAACAACGATACATCCCCTGAAACACCCCCGTAAAACGCGAGTTAACTCGTGACCGGTCAACAATGTGTTAACTCTTTGCATTCGGAGCTATTTTAACTGGAAAATTAAACATTTCTTCCGATCTAGAATACTTCCATTCCCTATGGTTTTTGAAATTGTATGGGTATGGATATGAAATTGGTAGAATACCTCATACAATACCTAAATGTTTAGTAATTGATTAGATACCGATATATTTAATAATGTAAACAATATTTTGAATAATGATACAACAATTTCTAGTGGTGCCTCAGAGGGGACAACGGGGTGCAAAGGGTTAAAAACCTGATTCGTTCCGATCACAGTGGCTGCAAAAACGTAAATTCGCGGAAAAATCTGGTGATTAGGCTCGGAGCGGATCCGCGACACGATAACAGCGGGAAGCCGACGGACAACACGCAGTCGTCGAAAATTATTCAAGTGGCAACGAGCTTCTTACCGCGCGCACATTTTCACCTTCATTTCTTTCCGTCCTTAAGATCATTTCCCGTCGACTTCCGCGGCTTACGAGTTTCCCTTGGTTCTCTTTGCGGCGCGTCGCGCCTCTGCTCGAAGTAAGTAAAAGAAAAAATAAGTCTACGACGAGGAAAAGAGCAAGAAGAGCCCGGTGCATATAGATGGAAGTAGTGGGAGAAAGTGACAGAGAGATCGCGCGGGGTTAAAGAGCGAAGCTGAGGCGAGAGATAAGAAGGGAGAGAGAGATGAGACAAAAGGAACGGATAGAGACGGGAACGAAACCGGAGTGAATAAAAAAGGAAGGGAGAAAGACTGGAAACGAGGAGGAAGGGGGAAGAGTTATGAATGTGGCCGAGTTCTCATACTCGAGAAGCCTCGGAAGACTTTTGATGACACCAGACATGAGAGTATAAATGCACTTTCAGGTCGGGTTCGCCGGAAACTGGTCCGAGGGAAACGGAAAACTGCAGTATAAATCACAATTTTTTTGTCAGACACGCTGTCACTTATGCATTAGCCCCGTGTTATCGTTAATATATCGCGTGTAATCCTGGTTAACAGTTGCTGCGACTTAAACTAACAAATTGTACCAGTTTTCATTCGGAGTTACACCAATTCGACAATTTAATAAAATTTAGTAAAATATTGGAAATATTTTTCGAGGCTTTCAATAGGTTAAACTATTTATGAAATCGAAATAAGTAAGAATTGAAATTACTTCGGGGGACCATTTAGCGAACCGGAAAATATTGAAAGTATTTTGCGTCCCCAAAGTAAAAATAAATAAGAATTGAAATTAGTTCTCCTCGGGAAAATATTGGGAATATTTTGTCAAGTTCTCAAAAAAGAGTTCAACTCTTCATGAAGTAAAAATAAGTAAGAATTGAAATTATTTCGTAGGACCATTTCGGAAACCAGATATTATTGGAAGTATTAATGAAGTATAACATTGGAAATATTTTAAACAAGTAAAATATTGGAAATATTTTTCGAAGCCCTCAATAGGTTCAACTATTTATGAAATCGAAATAAGTAAGAATTGAAATTACTTCGGAGGTCCATTTAGCGAATCGGATAATATTGAAAGTATTTTGCGTTCTCAAAATAAAAATGAATGAGAATTGAAATTAGTTCTCCTCAGGAAAATATTGGGAATATCTTGTCAAGTCCTCAAAAAAGAGTTCAACTCTTCATGAAGTAAAAATAAGTAAGATTGAAATTATTTCGTAGGACCATTTCGGAAACCAGAAAATATTGGAAGCATCTTGCGTCCTCAAAATAAAAATGAATAAGAATTGAAATCAGTTTGGCCCAGTAAAATATTGGAAATATTTTTCGAAGCCCTCATTAGGTTAAACTATTTATAAAATCGAAATAAGTAAGAATTGAAATTACTTCGGGGGTCCATTTAGCGAACCGGATAATATTGGAAGCATCTTGCGTCCCCAAAATAAAAATAAATAAGAATTGAAATCAGTTTTCCCCAGTAAAATATTGGAAATATTTTTCGAAGACCCCAATAGGTTAAACTATTTATGAAATCGAAATAAGTAAGAATTGAAATTACTTTGGGGGACCATTTAGCGAACCGGAAAATATTGGAAGTATGTTCCGTCACCAAAATAAAAATAAATAAGAATTGAAATTAGTTCTCCTCGGGAAAATATTGGGAATATTTTGTCAAGTTCTCAAAAAAGAGTTCAACTCTCCATGAAGTAAAAATAAGTAAGAATTGAAATTATTTCGTAGGACCATTTCGGAAACCAGAAAATATTGGAAGCATCTTGCGTCCCCAAAATAAAAATGAATAAGAATTGGAATCAGTTTTCCCCAGTAAAATATTGGAAATATTTTTCGAAGCCCCCAATAGGTTAAACTATTTATGAAATCGAAATAAGTAAGACTTGAAATTACTTTGGGGGACCATTTAGCGAACCGGAAAATATTGGAAGTATGTCCCGTCAACAAAATAAAAATAAATAAGAATTGAAATTAGTTCTCCTCAGGAAAATATTGGAAATATCTTGTCGAGTCCTCAAAAAAGAGTTCAACTCTTCATGGAGTAAAAATAAGTAAGAATTGAAATGATTTCGTAGGACCATTTCGGAAACCAGAAAATATTGGAAGCATCTTGCGTCCCAAAATAAAAATGAATAAGAATTGGAATCAGTTTTCCTCAGTAAAATATCGGAAATATTTTTCGAAGCCCCCAATAGGTTAAACTGTTTATGAAAACGAAATCAGTAAGAATTGAAATTACTTCGGGGGACCATTTAGCGAACCGGATAATATTGAAAGTATGTTCCGTCACCAAAATAAAAATAAATAAGAATTGAAATTAGTTCTCCTCAGGAAAATATTGGGAATATCTTGTCGAGTCCTCAAAAAAGGGTTCAACTCTTCATAAAGTAAAAATAAGTAAGAATTGAAATGATTTCGTAGGACCATTTCGGAAACCAGAAAATATTGAAAGCATTCTGCGTCCACAAAATAAAAATGAATAAGAATTGAAATCAGTTTGCCCCAGTAAAATATCGGAAATATTTGTCGAAGGCCTCAATAGGTTAAACTATTTATAAAATCGAAATAAGTAAGAATTGAAATTACGTCGGGGGTCCATTTAGCGAACCGCATAATATTGGAAGCATCTTGCGTCCCCAAAATAAAAATGAATAAGAATTGAAATCAGTTTTCCCCAGTAAAATATGGGAAATATTTTTCGGAACCCTCAATAGATTAAACTATTTATGAAATCGAAATAAGTAAGAATTGAAATTATTTCGGAGGTCCATTTAGCGAATCGGATAATATTGAAAGTATTTTGCGTTCTCAAAATAAAAATGAATAAGAATTGAAATTAGTTCTCCTCAGGAAAATATTGGGAATATCTTGTCAAGTCCTCAAAAAAGAGTTCAACTCTTCATGAAGTAAAAATAAGTAAGAATTGAAATTATTTCGTAGGACCATTTCGGAAACCAGAAAATATTGGAAGCATCTTGCGTCCCAAAATAAAAATGAATAAGAATTGGAATTAGTTTTCCCCAGTAAAATATCGGAAATATTTGTCGAAGGCCTCAATACGTTAAACTATTTATAAAATCGAAATAAGTAAGAATTGAAATTATTTTGGAGGTCCATTTAGTGAACCAGATAATATTGGAAGCATCTTGCGTCCCCAAAATAAAAATGAATAAGAATTGAAATCAGTTTTCCCCAGTAAAATATGGGAAATATTTTTCGGAACCCTCAATAGATTAAACTATTTATGAAATCGAAATAAGTAAGAATTGAAATTATTTCGGAGGTCCATATAGCGAATCGGATAATATTGAAAGTATTTTGCGTTCTCAAAATAAAAATGAATGAGAATTGAAATTAGTTCTCCTCAGGAAAATATTGGAAATATCTTGTCGAGTCCTCAAAAAAGAGTTCAACTCTTCATGGAGTAAAAATAAGTAAGAATTGAAATGATTTCGTAGGACCATTTCGAAAACCAGAAAATATTGGAAGCATCTTGCGTCCCAAAATAAAAATGAATAAGAATTGGAATCAGTTTTCCCCAGTAAAATATCGGAAATATTTTTCGAAGCCCTCATTAGGTTAAACTATTTATAAAATCGAAATAAGTAAGAATTGAAATTACGTCGGGGGTCCATTTAGCGAACCGCATAATATTGGAAGCATCTTGCGTCCCCAAAATAAAAATGAATGAGAATTGAAATTAGTTCTCCTCAGGAAAATATTGGAAATATTTTTCGAAACCCTCAATAGGTTAAACTATTTATGAAATCGAACTAAGTAAGAATTGAAATTACTTCGGGGGGCCATTTAGCGAACCGGATAATATTGAAAGTATTTTGCGTCCCCAAAATAAAAATAAATAAGAATTGAAATTAGTTCTCCTCAGGAAAATATTGACCCCGACTGTGATCCATATGCAAGATCTAACTGATTGTGGCAGTTTCATCAGTTTTCTATTCTCATAGAATCCGCAGTCTAAGATCCCATCGATTTTGTGCACAGATTTAGCAACATTATCAAAAATACTTAGATATTTGCAGATTTATTTAGGACCCCGACTATGATCCATATGCAAGATATAACTTATTGTGGACTGAACTATTTCCGGTCGTTCACTCTGGAATTTACTCCAACATAATCTAATTGAACTACGTTTTACTAGGTCACTTTACTAATTTATTTATGGCTCTGGGTAGTACTGAAATTGTACTTACATGCAATCTAATTGCGGCTTCAAGTGAATATAACTTAAATCCGCGAAATGCATGGTAACTGCCGGATGGAACTGTAATTTTATTATGTCAGGATGGAATGAACTTTATAAGCAGGCTTTGCGCATTTGTGATATGCTCGACAATAAAACGTTGAAGCATAAAAAGCTACCATAAAATATTAGTCTTAATTTCATGGTATTTGTTCAACTTTTTACGTGTCCATTATTTTTGAATTTCTGATTAGAGCTAATACAAATAGCTGATGATTTAAACCGGCTAGTAGAAAATTAGAATTTAGATGGAACATTTATAACTAGTGGATCGAAATGAACCCGAGTCACGCTATCTGAGGGTTAACTGTTCTTCATCGTGATTCTTTATTTGCTGGTGTTAGTGTGTACTTTTACATAATTATTTAACCAATAAATCATTTCAGAGTTTCACAAACGCACAAGTTAAATATTCGTCCCGAGTTTACGCTTTTCGAAACACACTCGAACGAAGCTGACATTTGCAAATTTCTGCAAAATGTACATTTGTACACCACTCTTGGCTTTGCTGTTGGTTTTAGCAAGTCGCGGACAACTTCCACATACTTTCCAGCATGCTCTCAAAAAATTAGTGATACAGGTGCGAAGTAATTAAGTGTCGCACGCCTCTCGGTGATCTTAAATTATGAGTCGCCAGATATTACAGCAAATATTAGCGCGAATCAAATACAAACGAAAACTCTTCGTTTAACGCTGGTAAATATTGAACCGTGTTACTGCGGGGACACCGAATATTTATTTAGCGTTTCGAATATTGTGTTCGTACACGTGCTTATAAATATTTAGCAGAAATGTTGTTTATTTGATATACACACGTGGAACGGTGTCTTCCCGCAAGTTTACATATCGCAGCGTTATTATAAAATTCCCGTATTATTTCATATTCCGTATCGTGATGCAAAATGAAAAATTGAAATTAATACAGTTGCGATTAACGTGAGAACGTTTTGCATTCGAAACGTAAAAACCAATTTTATTGTACCACAGCGCGGACGCACACATGTCAAGAATAACAAATGCGGACTCGAGACTGAACGTTCTCCTAATGTCTTTCGGGTACATAAATGTGAACATGAGTTGTCCTGAAGCAAGAATGATGTTTCGAAAACATTTCTATTTTTCCTCAGGAACATATTGGAAATATTTTGCGAAGTCTTCTTCCTCTAAGAGGTAAACTCTTTATGGAATAAAGATAAGATTTGAGAAATGATTTCGTAGGGCCATTTCGCGAACCGGAAAATATTGGAAATATGTTGCGTTCCCAAAATAAAAATAAATGAGAATTGAAATTAGTTTCCCTCAGGAAAATATTGGAAATATTTTGTCAAATTCTCAAAAAAGAGTACAAGTCTTTATGAAGTAAAAATAAGTAAGAATTAAAATTATTTCGGAGGTCCATTTAGCGAACCGGATAATATTGGAAGTATAAATGAAGTATAATATTGGAAATATTTTAAACAAGTAAAATATTGGAAATATTTTTCGAAGCCCTCAATATGATAACTATTTATGAAATCGAAATAAGTAAGAATTGAAACTACTTCGGGGGACCATTTAGCGATCCGGAAAATATTGGAAATTTTTTGCGTTCCCAAAATAAAAATAAATGAGAATTGAAATTAGTTTCCCTCTGGAAAATATTGGAAATAGCTTGTCAAGTTCTCAAAAAAGAGTTCAACTCTTCATGAAGTAAAAATAAGTAAGAATTAAAATTATTTCGGAAGTCCATTTAGCGAACCGGATAATATTGGAAGCATCTTGCGTCCCCAAAATAAAAATAAATGAGAATTGAAATCAGTTCTCCCCAGTAAAATATTGGAAATATTTTTCGAAGCCCTCATTAGGTTAAACTATTTATGAAATCGAAATAAGTAAGAATTGAAATTACTTCGGGGGACCATTTAGCGAACCGGATAATATTGAAAGTATTTTGCGTCCCCAAGATAAAAATAAATAAGAATTGAAATTAGTTCTCCTCAGGAAAATATTGGGAATATCGTGTCAAGTTCTCAAAAAAGAGTACAACTCTTTATGAAGTAAAAATAAGTAAGAATTGAAATTATTTCGGAGGACCATTTCGGAAACCAGAAAATGTTGGAAGCATCTTACGTCCCCAAAATAAAAATGAATAAGAATTGAAATTAGTTTGGCCCAGTAAAATATTGGAAATATTTTTCGAAGCGCTCAATAGGTTAAACTATTTATGAAATCGAAATAAGTAAGCATTGAAATTATTTCGGGGGGCCATTTAGCGATCCGGATAATATTGAAAATATTTTGCGTTCTCAAGATAAAAATGAATAAGAATTGAAATTAGTTCTCCTCAGGAAAATATTGGGAATATCTTGTCAAGTCCTCAAAAAAGAGTTCAACTCTTCATGAAGTAAAAATAAGTAAGAATTGAAATTATTTTGTAAGACAATTTCGGAAACTAGAAAATATTGGAAGCATCTTGCGTCCCCAAAATGATAATGAATAAGTATTGAAATCAGTTTTCCCCAGTAAAATATTGGAAATATTTTTCGAAGCCCTAAATAGGTTAAACTGTTTATGAAATCGAAATAAGTAAGAATTGAAATTATTTCGGGGGGCCATTTAGCGAACCGGATAATATTGAAAGTATTTTGCGTTCTCAAAATAAAAATAAATAAGAATTGAAATTAGTTCTCCTCAGGAAAATATTGGAAATATCTTGTCGAGTCCTCAAAAAAGGGTTCAACTCCTCATGAAGTAAAAATAAGTAAGAATGGAAATGATTTCGTAGGACCATTTCGGAAACCAGAAAATATTGGAAGCATCTTGCGTCCCCAAAATAAAAATAAATGAGAATTGAAATCAGTTCTCCCCAGTAAAATATTGGAAATATTTTTCGAAGCCCTCAATATGATAACTATTTATGAAATCGAAATAAGTAAGAATTGAAATTACTTCGGGGGACCATTTAGCGAACCGAATAATATTGAAAGTATTTTGCGTCCCCAAGATAAAAATAAATGAGAATTGAAATTAGTTTCCCTCAGGAAAATATTGGAAATATTTTGTCAAATTCTCAAAAAAGAGTACAACTCTTTATGAAGTAAAAATAAGTAAGAATTGAAATTATTTCGTAGGACCATTTCGGAAACCAGAAAATATTGGAAGCATCTTGCGTCCCCAAAATAAAAATGAATAAGAATTGAAATCAGTTTTTCCCAGTAAAATATTGGAAATATTTTTCGAAGCCCTAAATAGGTTAAACTGTTTATGAAATCGAAATAAGTAAGAATTGAAATTATTTCGGGGGGCCATTTAGCGAACCGGATAATATTGAAAGTATTTTGCGTTCTCAAAATAAAAATAAATAAGAATTGAAATTAGTTCTCCTCAGGAAAATATTGGAAATATCTTGTCGAGTCCTCAAAAAAGGGTTCAACTCCTCATGAAGTAAAAATAAGTAAGAATGGAAATGATTTCGTAGGACCATTTCGGAAACCAGAAAATATTGGAAGCATCTTGCGTCCCCAAAATAAAAATAAATGAGAATTGAAATCAGTTCTCCCCAGTAAAATATTGGAAATATTTTTCGAAGCCCTCAATATGATAACTATTTATGAAATCGAAATAAGTAAGAATTGAAATTACTTCGGGGGACCATTTAGCGAACCGAATAATATTGAAAGTATTTTGCGTCCCCAAGATAAAAATAAATGAGAATTGAAATTAGTTTCCCTCAGGAAAATATTGGAAATATTTTGTCAAATTCTCAAAAAAGAGTACAACTCTTTATGAAGTAAAAATAAGTAAGAATTGAAATTATTTCGTAGGACCATTTCGGAAACCAGAAAATATTGGAAGCATCTTGCGTCCCCAAAATAAAAATGAATAAGAATTGAAATCAGTTTTTCCCAGTAAAATATTGGAAATATTTTTCGAAGCCCTAAATAGGTTAAACTGTTTATGAAATCGAAATAAGTAAGAATTGAAATTATTTCGGGGGGCCATTTAGCGAACCGGATAATATTGAAAGTATTTTGCGTTCTCAAAATAAAAATAAATAAGAATTGAAATTAGTTCTCCTCAGGAAAATATTGGAAATATCTTGTCGAGTCCTCAAAAAAGGGTTCAACTCTTCATTAAGTAAAAATAAGTAAGAATTGAAATTATTTCGTAGGACCATTTCGGAAACTAGAAAATGTTGGAAGCATCTTGAGTCCCCAAAATAAAAATGAATAAGAATTGAAATCAGTTTTCCCCAGTAAAATATTGGAAATATTTTTCGAAGCCCTCAATAGGTTAAACTATTTATGAAATCGAAATAAGTGAGAATTGAAATTCCTTCGGGGAACCATTTAGCGAACCGGATAATATTGAAAGTATTTTGCGTTCTGAAAATAAAAATGAATAAGAATTGAAATTATTTCGGAGGACCATTTGGCACGAAGCTTGCAAACTGGATGACTGAAATCGTTCGGCAAATTGTGAAATTATTACTTGGACGAGAAATGCAGGTGAGAGGTTTTGATGTGCGGATTCTTCGTATACTTTTCGTACATGGCCAGGTGCAAGGTACACGAATATAAATAGCGACGGGGTCGGGAATCCAGGAAATTTTATTCCGCCGCGATGCTATTAAGAAATTTGCTGAAAAAGGTCCGGGCGAGGTTCGTGCGTCTCGAGGGCGCAGAGATAGACGGTCTCTCGGCGTGTTCGCGAAAATTCATGCTAATAACGATAATTCAAATGTGAACTTGAACCCGGCAATTCGGCAGAAGGCTCTAACCCTTGTTCCGACGAAAGAAACAGGCGGTGAGTAGATATTAGTGGATCGTTAGGTGAGGATCGATCGATATCTCGCGGCCGAGGCGTGAAAATTGAGTGGTTCGGAGTGGCGAAGCAAACAGGAAACAAGAGCAAATTGACGAGATCCGACGAGATTGCGGTATTGTTTGTGAGCCTTATGAAACCTAGAATTCGGGGAATCTTTTATAATCTCATTATTTCCCTGGACGATGCAGAATTAAATGGTCAAATTTTAATAACCTGCTCTAAAACTAAGAGATGTATAGATTAATATTTTATCCGACAGTAAGTCATGTATAGACTGCGGATTTTTATGCATTTATGGCTTATGAGAATGTTCAAAAAAAACTAGAATATAAAGTGCGATAGAATTGTGTACAATTTTCATTTGTTTCGGATCTACCAAAGCTGTTCCCATTGAAAACAGGAAATTATTCCATTCCACTTTCTTAAAATTTGTCGACAACAATTGGAAAATACATAAACAGCGGTCTAGTCATGTATTTCTCGTTTAATTATATCGATATGTATAATCGTAGAGGATCTCTATAAAGTAAAATAAAATGTTGTCAAATTAAAAAATGATCGAGTTCCTCCGAAAATAAAGCATTTCAAGTGTCGACACAGTTTCTCGAACAGTCTTATAATTTTTCCGGGAAAAGTTCCAAAAATCCTTTCCGGCCCCACTTTTAAGTAATTTGAAAACAAACCAAAAACGTCGCATTCAAAATATCTATCTCGAGCATAGAGAGGATCCGACTTATTTATCGTGAACTAGGTTGAGCCTTATTTATCCTCATCCTGCAGCGATTTATGGATCCTTGAATAGAAACTTCTTTTCATGACGAGCCTGAAAGAGACCTAGTTCGGCAGAGGATTCGGGGAACTGATAACAATTTGAAGACGATCCGCTAATTATGCAGAGCCTACCAGTTTGAATCTTCAAGAGCAGGCGCAATAAGTAATGATAGGTTCGAGCGGCGTTCGAAACGCGAACAAACTCGCGAGTGTGTAGGAAAGTTAACGCCCGGAGACCTTCAAACTTTTCCTGCCCCCGAGGCTTGAAAACTAGCTATTGACGTCCTCCGCAGACCTAAAGACCTCGGGCGAACGGAGGTCGGGCAATAAAGCAAGCACAGAATGGATCACGCATGAGTGAAACATTAAACTTTTGCTCCCTTCGTTGAAGTTACGGGAAACTGTCATGGCCACGCCGCCGAGATTTTCCAATGAAAACAAACCTGCCAGCTTTTTCGTGCATCTTTTGAATTTTTGATTAATGCTTTTCAGTTTGCTAGTCCAATATCTACTGTGAATTTTCCATGAGGTTCCATTTAGGTGCATTGTTCAAAAGGTTTCGATTTTTAAAAATCTTTCTGGTAGTCTCCATAGCATTTGTAGTATTATTATTTTACTTAACCTTAATTACGATTTTCGTACTTTCTCTACGAAGAAATTAAACATTTTTGGTGGCCGGCGCCATATAAATTCATAAACTGCAAAAAATGGGGCAGATTTAAAATTAAGATAAATGAGTTGCCATTAAAATGCAGTCGGTACCCAGCTTAGACTCTGTTCTCCTCTGTAAAATGAAAATTACGTCCTACATGTACGTTCCGTCGGTAGTGTCGCATTAATATCAAGGAAGAAATTATTTCGTTTCAACCGAGACTGTTTTCATGCCAATTATAATTTTCTTTGGTAGGCAAGTCTTCCCTTTGATGAGATCGAGGGATATTGCACTCCTGGAAGCATTAATTTCGTGGTGGGAATATAATAAAGTAGTTAAGTGAATTAAAAATGACAATTTAAAAAATTGCTATATTCAGACAGTAATTAAACGAAGAGAAAACATAGAATATTATTACACGACTAGCATCGACGTGACAATATAACAAACTTTCATTTGATTGCATGTGCAAGTACAAAAGTTACAATAACGGGTGAAAAGCTGGACAAAAATGTTTTGCAACAAAGTTGTTATAAACTGCGTTAGGATACACGTACGGAGAATTTAAATTGGTCAGGGGGCGCAGAGATTATTAACTCCATTCGACCTGCATGACACCAAGTACCAGCACGAAATTCATATGTATCTTTCTCGCACGTGATTTGCCCCTCGAGGCGGCCGTACACAATTTTCTTTTGTATTCCTTACACGTTCTGTGGAATTAGCAACGCGTCTGAAACGCAATCTGAACCACGAACAATAATAATATCTGCCAAGATAAATCCTTTCAATGAAAGTGAAGAATTCAATGAAAATTTTTCATTGAAGCTTGTCTTTGTATTTACATTGTAATTATTGTTGTTCAACACACATTCTAATTATTCTTGTAAAGCGAAACACACCCAGAAGGGTTTAGAGTGCTTAAATAAAAAGAAAATCCTCTGCATAATTTCCAAAATAATAATTGATCACAAGGAGCGATCTGACTTTCGCAGCACCGTATAGCGCTCGATAAATTAGTCGAATTTATTCCGGATTCCATTGAAACTGTCCCTGCCTGGAGATACGCCCCGAGGATCATCTTCTTTTTCTGTTTCCGCCGGAGAAATAGTGGGAAAACTCCTTTTTGGTCTTCTAAGCGGTTCTATGCGGGACATGGCGACGCTTTCCACGATAATTTGCTGCGGTCCACGGAGCTGCTTTCCCTGATACGAATTCCCGATAACAATACTTATCTCGGGTCTGATTAAGAACGGGAACATGTATCTTTCGTTAGAATTTAAATTCGTTTCTGGTTTAGCAAATGGTACCTCTTTAGCAGAATTCCGTCGGAAATAAACGACGGTTCTGTTTTAACGCGACCCCAGTCCGGAGAAAAATAGTTTCACTCACCGTGCACCCCAGTCTGTATAGTCATGTTGCTTTCGGGTTCGTATGTTAACTGTTTTAATTACGTTCAAATTTTCATTAAAACCATCATCTGTAAAGCCGGAAATAATGAATTCATACAGATTTTTATGACTAGACTGCGGATCTTTATGCATTCATGGTTTCTAAAAATTTTCAAAAACTACTGGAGTATCGAATTAACAGGATTTAGTACGATTTTTATTTATTTTTGTAGTGGCCGTACTAAGGCTTCTAAGGTACTAAAGCAAAATACCACGTGTTGGCGTCGTAGCGTCTTTATTATAACTGTAGAAAAATAATTATTTAAATAAAAATAAATTTTTAAAAAATACCACGTTTTTAAAACGGACTAAAAAGTATAAAATAAAATTTTAAAAAACGCCACGTTTAAAAACGGACTAAAAAGTATAAAATAATTTTTTCTAGCTCCATACAGATCCCTAACCCCGTACAGATAGTCCTGAAAATTTGTGATTGCGAATTTTGAATAGCTATGAAAATACTTGTGAGATTTAAAACGAAAAACGTGGGGCGCAAGATAATACATAGTAAGGAGTGTAGAGAGTAGCTGCCGCTGAGGAAACTCGCAAAACAGTTCATATCATTTGCAGGTCAATAAAATTGTTAGTGATTTAGGTGTTCATGCATCAATTATCTATTGCATGCGCCCCACGTTTTTCGTTTTAAATCTTCCAAGTATTTTCATAGCTATTCAAAATTCACAATCACAAATTTTCAGGACTATCTGTACGGGGTTAGGAACCTGTATGGGGCTAGAAAAAATTATTTTATACTTTTCAGTCCGTTTTTAAACGTGGCGTTTTTTAAAATTTTATTTTATACTTTTTAGTCCGTTTTAAGAACGTGGTATTTTTTAAAAATTTATTTTTATTTCAATAATTATTTTCTGCTTTTTAGCCTTATATGTGTGAAATTTTACAATCGATTTTGAACATTTTGATGAGATTATAACAGAGACATGTAGTAAATTTCAGACGGTATTGCGACGCGTCATATCGGAAATGAACGCCGTGGTAAAATGTCAAAGATAAAGGTTCGACGGAGAATTTCGGTGTAACTGTTCTTTCGCTAGGTAAACAAACATTATACTATAATAATACGTAGTAACTTTGTAAACACCGCACGAAGCTCGAACGCACACTGACGCACACTGAGCTCCTTCGGTGCGAAGCGGGTCAGTGGAGTGGGGATGAGTCAGAGTGGGAACACGTAGTAGAGTGGGGACGCTGAACGTGAAGACGTACTACGTCACGCGGCGGGGGGTGCAAAGGTTCAAATTATTAATAATTTATATCTCCTGAACACATAGGCTTTTTTAAAAAAAATTTTTTAAATATTGCATTGTCATCCAGTTCTGAGCTATGTTTAACATTTCAAGTCTCTAGCTCATCGGGAAGTTAGTTTAAAATCAATTGCAAAATTTGTACCGAACAAACAGACAAACAAGAAAGCGAGCTAATAAAAACGTGGTAAAAATAGGATTTGATTCGGTCCCATTTTCTTAAAATTTGTCTACAACCATTGAAGATTGCATAAACATCCGCAGACTATTTCTGACAAAATGAAAATTATCCGTATTGTTCCACGTAACTCTGTATTATTTATAAAATTGAGAAAAGTAAATAACGATACACAGAGTTTAAGAGAAAGAGATTTTCGTTCGAATTTAATTACACAGTTTAATAACCCGTCGACGTCACTCGAGAAAATAATTACAGAATATTGAGAAAGAGACACACAGCGAGTTGTTGAACGGTGCACAGAATAACGCTGCTGTGTGGGTTGATCCCGCGAATTCGGGGTTCACCGTGGATTTATAAAGATTATACATGTACTGTTACGAGCGACGTGCACGTGATGCGAACGCTTGGTAACCAGAGTGCAGCAATGTCAAGCGCAAGACGTCGAAATATGTCGAGATTAAATCGTTCCTTTTAGAATGTAATAACAGCCGGAATGTATGTACGTACACAATAACGAGAGAAACGGCGTTTGAATTATTGTGGCGTATTCTATAGCTCGCGGGAACGCGTTTTAAAATCTCCATTAAAAACATGAAATGCCGGTCGTAATTAAATTATACTCGTCTCCAATTTCGCTATTCCGCTGGTCGTATAATTGATACGAATTTCCAGGCATCTGTTCCGTCTAAACAAAACTGTTAATTGTAATATACAGAGTGAATCACCCAACGTTGCCACCTCAAATATCTTTGTTGTTTTTAAAGATACGTCAAATGTCTGAAGGACAAAGTTGAATGGTAAAATGGGGCTCATAGGATACCAAAAAAATTACATAAAAACAACAATTTGTTTGGTATCGTATGAGCCCCATTTTACCATTCAACTTTGTTCTTCAGACATTTGGCGTATCTTTAAAAACAACAAAGATATTTGAGGTGGCAACGTTAGGTGACTCACCCTGTATAAATTGCCGAAATTAACAGTTCCTGCTTTTTGATGGAGGTGCTCGCTCGGGACACTTTAATAAAATTCAAAAATTAAAATACATACATCATCCATATCCTGAGGCAATATATCATTTTATCAAACACTTCGAAGTCGATTTAACCATAAAATTCTATTATGAAAATCTTGAATACTACTACTACTACATTTATTTATTTAATGTTGCTTCAACATCAAAGGTCATTAGCAACACGGTACACACACACACACACACACACTTTCTTACAATATTTTATACATTTTAGTATTTTTTATATACTGGACAAGACCGGCGATATACTCCTCAGAACCTAACAAAAAGGGTTAGGATCCAGGCAACTTAGCATTTTTTCTTTCATTAGATGATTCATGTTAACTGATACTTTACATATATCGCAGATCGTGTTTTCTAGTATTATAAGAAAATTTATAACACAATATGTATGTTCGGATTTTTGTAATTTATTAAACACATCGAGGTCGATTTAACCATAAAATTCAATTATGGAAATCTTGAGGAGTATTATGAGAAAAATTTGGTTTACCGAAAATTGCCGAAAATAACAGTTTCTGCTTTCTGATCATAAAATGCATAAGCATATGCACAATATGTATGTTCTAATTTTTGCATTTTATGTAACACATCGAAATCGATTTAACCATAAAATTCAATTATGAAAATCTTGAATAGTATTATGAAGAAATTTAGTTTAGCGAAAATTGCCGAAAATAACAGTTTCTGCTTTCTGATCATAAAATGCATAAGCATATGCACAATATGTATGTTCTAATTTTTGCATTTTATGAAACACATCGAAGTCGATTTAACCATAAAATTCAATTATGAAAATCTTGAAGAGTATTATGAAAAAAATTTGGTTTACCGAAAATTGCCGAAAATAATAGTTCCTCCTTTCTGATCATAACATGCATAAGCACATGCACAATACGTATGTTCTAATTTTTGCATTTTATGAAACACATCGAAATCGATTTAACCATAAAATTCAATTATGAAAATCTTGAAGAGTATTATGAAAAAAATTTGGTTTACCGAAAATTGCCGAAAATAATAGTTTCTCCTTTCTGATCATAACATGCATAAGCATATGCACAATATGTATGTTCTAATTTTTGCATTTTATGAAACACATCGAAGTCGATTTAACCATAAAATTCAATGATGAAAATCTGAAAGGTATAAGTATTGAAATAAAGTTGGAAGCTTCGAGAAGGTTCTCCATAATAAATAAGAGAGTGACGGCAAGTGTAACATCATTTAAACTTTCCGTAATGATTTCGTTCGGAAGTTATAGCTGACACGTATCGAGTGGATTGGTTCCGGACTTACAAGTCGTTGGAAAAATAAGAAAACGAGCCGGGACGGAACAAAAGGGCCCGATGAAACTCATAGTCTCGGGGCGAGCTAGAGCCAAAGTTCGCGTTTCTTGTTCCCCTCCATCCGAAGGTGTCGAGGGTTTTAATTTCATGGGGCGTTAAATACGTGCTCGAAGACGAACGAGAAAAAAGACACCCGGGAAGATCGCGAACGAGGAAAGACAGCGGAGTAAAAAAGTCAGGGAAGAGTGTTCCGTTGCTCTCCAGAGAATAATGACGATCATTATACAAACTTCCCGAATCCCTTATACCTCTCGACGTCGTATTACTGCGATAAATTTTTCGTTATCACGAACGAATATCCCAATCAATCCTGCATTTGACTGGCTTTTTCGCAATCCAACCGGAGCATACTGGGTGGATCTCAATTTCTGCACATCTAAAAACCTGACAAGTTAGTATCATCTGTAGTAAAAGCACCGAGTGAAAGAAAAGCGTGTTTTATCATTCGGAAATTCATATTATTTCAACAGGGCGATTAAAACGTCTTTATCCCCAAAAATGTCGTAGAAGAGAAAAGAAAATTTATAGTTCTTGTACGGCTACACTTATTTTCATGCTTAAATGGCTTAAATTCACGTTTATTTTGAAAGTGGTGTAAGTTCATTTTCTCTTGTTTTTTATCCTTTTTTTTAAATTTTATTTACATTAAATTAAGCATGAATTGCGTGATATCTCATTTTTTTCAAAAATGGACTTACACCGCTTTCAAAATAAACGGTCCAAATATTGATTGCAACCGAATCAAATTTTATTCCATTTAAAAAGAAAGGCGAAACATTCGTATTTGTTAGACTTTGTTTGAAATCAAGGGTTTAGCGACAAGAAGGAACTTCATTTCAGAAAATGGTTCTTTCACTGTCGTTTATAAATACGCAAGTAAATTGACATTTGTTTCTCCTTTTGTTAGAAAATATGAATAAAGAAAATTTGTCCACAAACACTTTCCAATTTCATAGATCCCTGAATGCCTGGTCTCCCCATTGTGGCCGATGCTTGATCCCCCGAGGCAAATAAACAAATCGAGCTCTCGTCGTTGATATGTCGGAAACAAAACTCCGAATAGTTCATCTACAAGCTGAAAGAGCAATTCAATTAGTTCTACAATCCCGTAGATATAGAGACGTGTTCCACGAGAATCGCTCGACAGCGATCTCTACATATTGTTTGTTGTCCACTCCTAAATATCAATTTATGAAGCTCCGTTAGTTGAACCGAAAATCAGCATTTCATTCGAACTCTTGTGGTGCATGGAAAGTTACAATTGTTTAGCAAATTAGGGCTGATTATTGCATTGTGATTTCTAATTAGAAACTTCTTGAAAGTTGCTCAATTAAGTAATTGTCGTTTGGATTATTTCGGACGTGGTGACGAAGGTAATTTTTCGAAACTTTGTTCATCAATCTGTTTGAAGTTTCGATGTTTTTAATATTTAAAGATTTCTATTCGAAGACACTGTTCTAGAACAAAAATGAAACTAGGTCAGCTTTAAATTTAAAATTTCTTTCCTTAAACCACCACTCGACACGATGACACATTTATTTAGTTCGTACATATACAGTAGCGGACAAAAGTTTAAGAGCGCTCTAAAGAAGATAATAACTTTTTTAATATTGTGCTATACGATTTGAGCTTTTTTGGGAAGCTAGAACAATTAGTTTACTAAAGGATGTGAAAAGAAATTTTTTCAAAAATTGCTATTGATCGGAATTGTTGAAAAAAAACGTGGTAAAATACTAAAAGTTGAATTTTTAACTTTTTTATGTGGGCCTATATTGAAAATTTAAAAAATACGTTTTGTAGATCTGTGTCAATTAAACGTATTCTGAAAATTTCGTCAAAATCGGTAGACGTTGCAAGGAGCTACAAACGTTTAAAGATGGTAAAAATTGCAGATTTTCACGTTTTTCGGCAATAAATTGTGAAAATCTGCAATTTTTACAATCTTTAAACGTTTGAAGCTCCTTGCAACGTCTACCGATTTTGACGAAATTTTCAGAATACGTTTAATTGACACAGATCTACAAAACGTATTTTTTAAATTTTCAATATAGGCCCGCATAAAAAAGTTAAAAATTCAACTTTTAGTATTTTCTCAACAATTCCGATCAATTGCAATTTTTGAAAAAATTTCTTTTCACATCCTTTAGTAAACTAATTGCTCTAGCTTCCCAAAAAAGTTCATATCGTATAGTATAATATTAAAAAGTTATCGTCTTCTTTAGAGCGGTCTTAAACTTTTGTCCGCTACTGTATATTTGTCATATCATGAGCCATTTCAGGATCGCAAACGGTTTAGTTTCCACCAACGAAGTGTTAATTATTCGAGTATGAACATTTACAGATTCGTGGATTTATTTAGCAACCCTTAACTAGAAAAAAACGTGATTATTGTAACGGTGTTAATGGTATTAATTGGTTATGAATTTTGCTCGACATCTCACGTAAATATGTATAATATAGGACAGGAACATTTGCAATGTTATCAGTGATGTTAGTCGACTATAATTGCAATTTTTGGAAAGTCTTTTTTGCATATCAGTTTGTAAACTAATGCTTCTAATTGATTATAAGAAACCAGGTCGTTTGGTACAATTATAAAAAAGTTATTAGTTTTTAAAAGGTGTACGAATACTTTGTACACCCACTGTATGTATATTTGTCATATCATGAGCCAATTCAGGATCGCAAACGTTTTAGTTTCCACCAACGAAGTGTTAATTATTCGAGTATGAATATTTACAGATTCGTGGATTTATTTAGCAACCCTTAACTAGAAAAAACGTGATTATTGTAACGGTGTTAATGGTATTAATTGGCTATGAATTTTGCTCGACATCTCACGTAAATATGTATAATACAGGACAGGAACATTCGCAATGTTATCAGTGATGTTAGTCGATATAAATTGTAAATTATAATTTTTCCTTCCATAAATTAGCTGGCAAAGAGTTCGCATAAATATCCAAAATCTGTCAATCGTTAATTCAACGCAGTTCCTCATTAAGTTTGAAGCGATCGATAAATCGTTTGTAGGATGACCATAATTTTTTGAGTACGCTTAAAATCGTGTTATTAATAAGCGTTGGCTTATGCATGAACCGTGGCATTATTGATGCATCAGGGGTTTATCAGGGGACCACAGTTTGTCGGGTATATTGTTTATTAATAATCCATAATTTGTTAGTAGCGCGGAGTTTGTTATTAGATCAGGAGATATTAATAGATCGTAGCTTATCATTATTCAATGTGTTGTCAATGAACCATAGCCTATTGGGCAACAAATTATCGGAAAATCTCGAGTAATTCACGCTCGATACAATGATTAAAAACTCATTAGAAAATTTGGAAAATTGCTGCGGTTAGTCAGCGAACTGATCGACAGGACCGTGCCTGATCATTATTCATGACAATTTGATTTATTCAATCCGTCAGCCGCGAAAAAAAACATTATTCCTCTTTTTCCATGCCCATGCAAAATTCAGTTTTCTCGCCAGTCAGCGCCGACACCATGAAACAGACTACTTAACGCGCTCCTCGAGATAGAGAAACGGGGGCAGCGTTATTTTCGAGTATATTATAAACGATAGCAAGATAAAAGTGGTAACAGGGTTACGCCTGGCAGCGAGTTTGCAAACGCGAGTACAGGAGCACCTAAAGATGGCGAATTGAGGGGCGCAGTTCTCGGTAATGTTCCAACTTGCATCGGCGGCGCCGCTTCTCGCGGAAAGAAAAGTATCGTTGCTCGAAACACGCGGGATCGTGAATTCGAAGGGAGAGGACGCGCGCGTGTACACGCGTTTTCGAACGTTTCCGCGAAGTGGTGATAATTCGCGCGACGTGCGCCAACGGAATAACCCACGACGACCATAACCGCGAAGGTTATGGCGGTTCTACGGTGGCACCAGGTGAGAGAAACGAGTCGATTTTTCAGTTTGCTTTTCTATTTAACGCTCGCGAAACGTACGACCACTCTCGTTGGTTGGCTCGCCGCGAGCATGCACAAAGATGATTCTGCAAAGTGTAGGTCGAACTACAGCTCTCTCTAATAAGTATGTTATTATAGTCTACCGATAGATTCCCCGGGAAATTGTGCACCTCCCCTCTTTCTATAGCGTTTATCGTGACACTAGTGTACATTATTACGTATAGAAACAGTTTCGCCGAGAACAACTTTTCCCAGCAGCATCTTCCCCTTCCACAAACTATTAACCCTAGAAAGACTAAGCCCCGAGCTTTCCCGTAGAAGACTAAGCTGCCCTCGTTGAGCCCAGTCAAGTTTGTCATGCTATCGTTCGAGAAACGTCCTTTAAAAGTTAATACTTGAGCCTGTTAATCGCCGACGATGACCTAACTCCTCCTTCGAATTCGTGCGCATCCTTAAACTGTTCTACTCGACGCAATTGTCGGACGACTTCGCAAATTATAGGAATAACAGCGTCGAATTTTGTTGAGGGTAACTGCGCTACCATATCAGATTGTTGCAGAAGTTCGTGCCCGGTTTGAAAATAAAATTTAATGGTTAAATTTTCAAGAATGCTGTAAAGAAAACTTTTTTATGAAAAGATTGAGGGCTATATAATTATTTTATCATGAAATAGTAATATGCGTAAGCATTTTATGGAAGAATGATGTGTTCCGAATACGAAAAAGATTTCTTGAAAAAAGAAGCAAGGTAAAATTTCTAATAAAATCCTTAAATTGTTCTACTCGACGCAATTGTCAGACGACTTCACAAATTATAGGAATAACAGCGTCGACTTTTGTTGAGGGTAACTGCGCTACCATATCAGATTGTTGCAGAAGTTCGTGCCCGGTTTTAAAATCAAATTTAATGGTTAAATCTTCAAGAATGCTGTACAAAAACATTTTTAATGAAAAGATTGAGGGCTACATAATTATTTTATCATGAAATAATAATATGTGTAAGCATTTTATGGAAGAATGATGTGTTCCGAATACGAAAAAGATTTCTTCAAAAAAGAAGCAAGGTAAAATTTCTAATAAAATCCTTAAATTGTTCTACATGACGCAATTGTCAGACGACTTCACAAATTATAGGAATAACAGCGCCGAATTTTGTTCAGGGTAATTGCGCTACCATATCAGATTGTTGCAGAAGTTCGTGCCCGGTTTGAAAATAAAATTTAATGGTTAAATTTTCAAGAACGCCTTAAAGAAACGTTTTTAATGAAAAGATTGAGGGCTACATAATTATTTTATCATGAAATAATAATATGTGTAAACATTTTATGGAAGAATGATGTGTTCCGAATACGAAAAAGATTTCTTGAAAAAAGAATAACGTAAAATTTCTAATAAAATCCTTAAATTGTTCTACTCGACGCAATTGTCAGACGACTTCGCAAATTATAGGAGTAACAGCGTCGAATTTTGTTGAGGGTAACTGCGGCACCATATCAGATTGTTGCAAAAGTTCGTGTCCGGTTTGAAAATAAAATTTAATGGTTAAATTTTCAAGAATGCTTTAAAGAAGCATTTTTAATGAAAAGATTGAGGACTATATTAATTATTTTATCATGAAATAATAATATGTGTAAACATTTTATGGAAGAATGATGTGTTCCGAATACGAAAAAGATTTCTTCAAAAAAGAAGCAACGTAAAATTTCTAATAAAATCCTTAAATTGTTCTACTCGACGCAATTGTCAGACGACTTCACAAATTATAGGAATAACAGCGTCGAATTTTGTTCAAGGTAACTGCGGCACCATATCAGATTGTTGCAGAAGTTCGTGCCCGGTTTGAAAATGAAATTTAATGGTTAAATTTTCAAGAATGCTTTAAAGAAACACTTTTAATGAAAAGATTGAGGGCTACATAATTATTTTATCATGAAATAATAATATGTGTAAGCATTTTATGGAAGAATGATGTGTTCTGAATATGAAAAAGATTTCTTGAAAAAAGAAGCAACGTAAAATTTCTAATAAAATCCTTAAATTGTTCTACTCGACGCAATTGTCAGACGACTTCGCAAATTATAGGAATAACAGCGTCGAATTTTGTTCAGGGTAACTACGGCACCATATCAGATTGTTGCAGAAGTTCGTGCCCGGTTTGAAAATCAAATTTAATGGTTAAATCTTCAAGAATGCTGTACAGAAACATTTTTAATGAAAAGATTGAGGGCTACATAATTATTTTATCATGAAATAATAATATGTGTAAGCATTTTATGGAAGAATGATGTGTTCCGAATACGAAAAAGATTTCTTCAAAAAAGAAGCAAGGTAAAATTTCTAATAAAATCCTTAAATTGTTCTACTCGACGCAATTGTCAGACGACTTCACAAATTATAGGAATAACAGCGTCGAATTTTGTTCAGGGTAACTGCGCTACCATATCAGATTGTTGCATAAGTTCGTGCCCGGTTTGAAAATAAAATTTAATGGTTAAATTTTCAAGAACGCCTTAAAGAAACGTTTTTAATGAAAAGATGGAGGACTATATAATTATTTTATCATGAAATAATAATATGTGTAAGCATTTTATGGAAAAATGTGTTCCGAATACGAAAAAGATTTCTTGAAAAAAGAAGCAAGGTAAAATTTCTAATAAAATCCTTAAACTGTTCTACTCGACGCAATTGTCGGACGACTTCGCAAATTATAGGAATAACAGCGTCGAATTTTGTTCAGGGTAACTGCGGCACCATATCAGATTGTTGCAGAAGTTCGTGCCCAGTTTGAAAATAAAATTTAATGGTTAAATTTTCAAGAATGCTTTAAAGAAACGTTTTTAATGAAAAGATTGAGGACTATATTAATTATATTATCATGAAATAATAATATGTGTAAGCATTTCATGGAAGAATGATCTGTTCCGAATACGAAAAAGATTTCTTGAAAAAAGAAGCAAGGTAAAATTTCTAATAAAATCCTTAAATTGTTCTACATGACGCAATTGTCAGACGACTTCACAAATTATAGGAATAACAGCGTCGAATTTTGTTCAGGGTAACTGCGTACCATATCAGATTTTGCAGAAGTTCGTGCCCGGTTTGAAAATGAAATTTAATGGTTAAATTTTCAAGAATGCTTTAAAGAAACATTTTTAATGAAAAGTTTGAGGACTATATTAATTATTTTATCATGAAATAATAATATGTGTAAATATTTTATGGAAGAATGATGTGTTCCGAATACGAAAAAGATTTCTTCAAAAAAGAAGCAAGGTAAAATTTCTAATAAAATCCTTAAATTGTTCTACTCGACGCAATTGTCAGACGACTTCGCAAATTATAGGAATAACAGCGTCGAATTTTGTTGAGGGTAACTGCGGCGCCATATCAGATTGTTGCAGAAGTTCGTGCCCGGTTTGAAAATAAAATTTAATGGTTAAATTTTCAAGAATGCTGTAAAGAAGCATTTTTAATGAAAAGATTGAGGACTATACAATTATTTTATCATGAAATAGTAATATGTGTAAGCATTTTATGGAAAAATGTGTTCCGAATACGAAAAAGATTTCTTGAAAAAAGAAGCAACGTAAAATTTCTAATAAAATCCTTAAATTGCTCTACTCGACGCAATTGTCGGACGACTTCGCAAATTATAGGAATAACAGCGTCGAATATTGTTCAGGGTAACTGCGGCACCATATCAGATTGTTGCAGAAGTTCGTGCCCGGTTTGAAAATCAAATTTAATGGTTAAATTTTTAAGAATGCTTTAGAGAAACACTTTTAATGAAAAGATTGAGGACTATATTAATTATTTTATCATGAAATAATAATATGTGTAAGCATTTTATGGAAGAATGATGTGTTCCGAATACGAAAAAGATTTCTTGAAAAAAGAAGCAAGGTAAAATTTCTAATAAAATCCTTAAATTGTTCTACTCGACGCAATTGTCAGACGACTTCGCAAATTATAGGAATAACAGCGTCGAATTTTGTTCAGGGTAACTGCGCTACCATATCAGATTGTTGCAGAAGTTCGTGCCCGGTTTGAAAATAAAATTTAATGGTTAAATTTTCAAGAATGCTTTGAAGAAACATTTTTAATGAAAAGATTGAGGACTATATAATTATTTTATCATGAAATAATAATATGTGTAAACATTTTATGGAAGAATGATGTGTTCCGAATACGAAAAAGATTTCTTCAAAAAAGAAGCAAGGTAAAATTTCTAATAAAATCCTTAAATTGTTCTACTCGACGCAATTGTCAGACAACTTCGCAAATTATAGGAATAACAGCGTCGAATTTTGTTCAGGGTAACTGCGCTACCATATCAGATTGTTGCAGAAGTTCGTGCCCGGTTTGAAAATAAAATTTAATGGTTAAATTTTCAAGAATGCTTTAAAGAAACGTTTTTAATGAATAGATTGAGGATTATATTAATTATTTTATCATGAAATAATAATATGTGTAAGCATTTTATGGAAGAATGTGTTCCGAATACGAAAAAGATTTCTTCAAAAAAGAAGCAAGGTAAAATTTCTAATAAAATTTAAGGATAAAGTATGCGCATTTTTACCGACTTTTTTCCGTCGCCACGCGGTTGTTTCTCACTAATCTACACGCGCTTCTTTCAAATCGTTACACACGAAATAAAGTGAAATTCTTCCGGCGCTCCTTCCACCGCCGCTTTAATTCTCCGTCACAACTTCGACCTGGTTACCGAGAAATGAATTCGCGTGCTGAACTTTCCTGCCGCGAAAATAGAATGCAAATATTTTAACACGCTGACGAATAGACAAAAGAATATTCTTTGAATTGCCCGAGGCGTGAACGCCGCGGAAATTTTTATGTAGATCGCGCGACGTTTTGCGAACTGTACCGCGAGTAATTAACATCGACTGTTTGGCGGAGTCTTTATGTAGAAGAAAAATTTACCAAGTCGATGCTAACGAATAGAGTTTAAATGACAATGGTATTTCTTGTATGCGATCAGCAGGCCGTTCGAAAATTTCGAAAACATCTCTCAAAAAGCACTTACTTTTACACTGACGCGAGAATCACACTTAATTGGAAGCAAAAGCGGTTTCGCAAAGAATCGTCTCTCTTTGTGCAAACACTGTTATCTCTGGGTTCGTATTGTGGTTTTTGCTCGACGCGAAAGGCGAATCCGATAAAAATAGGGAATTCGACGGAACGCGTGAAAGTTGAACAGAGAAAAGGCAAGTTTTCCGCATGAAAAATCTCAAGTCCCTGGGACCGTGTTCCCTTGTGCGACGAAATATTGTCTGACGAATGCATCCGCGCCCTCTCCTGTTGACTTGTTCCGTGAAAATCGCGCGACTGATATTTTGTCTCGATGCGGCGCGCGGCAGCAGCCCCGTCGAATATTTTGGAGGTCCCTGTGATAGATCGGGGTCGAGAATGCTCTCCTGCGCCGAGAGCGAAGCACTCAAAGGTACGGCTTTTCGATATCCGGAGGTAATTCCGAAAAAAGCAGGTCGCGCCAGTCGTAATCGATAAAGTATCGCCGCCGTATGAAAACATTGAAAACATTTAAAACAACAGCGTAGAACCACCGCGAATTTTCGATGGAGAGCCCACTGTTCGTTAGACAATTAGGGTAAATGTACTTATTACCGCGGGTGTGCGTTTTACTGCGGTATTTTTTCGAAAGAAATTAAATTATGTACGTAAAAATAAACATTTTACCGTGAATAAATTTGTACAATCCAATGAGTACAATCCAAAATCGGGCACGAACTTTTGCAAACATCTAATATTAAATTCACCATCCATAATAAAGGTAAATTCTTCTCGATCGTAATTTTAGATAATTAAACTTTAAATGTTATCGGCGCCAGGTTCGATCAATTTTAGAACAACAACAAATGTGCAATTATTACATGTATTCTAACGTTTCGATCCCGATGTGGATCTTTTTCAAAGAATCATTATTGCGTCTGAAAAATATTTTAAATGATATAACAGTATGCAAGATTAAAGGAAACCACAACACCGTATATAAATAATACTTACATGTTGTGCAGAAAAATGGACAATACATTATAACAATTATTGAAGTTAGTATGAATACTATTTAAACCTCATGGTGGCAGATGTGTGACTGGGCACATGCTATTCAAACGGTAAGAGTGCTGTGACATATATGTGACAGAACTCGTCAACGATTGGTGGATCGATAACGATCCATAATGATGCATGGACGAAACTGGCGGCAATTTCAAATGTAACCTCATGGTTACATCGATTTTCTTTGATATTAAATATAATTTTCTAATGAGTTTGTATCACAAATTAAGGGAAAAACCTTTTTTATAAATTGTGAACGGAAAATAAATATAAAATATTATAAAGAAAAAATTAAACTCAAATATGTCTTATTTTCAAACTTGGTGTTTTACAAGTTTGTGTGATAAAAAACAACTTTGTATAAATTATAAGGAGAAAAAATAAACAATTTTTTTTTTTTTTGTAAATAACATTTAATTAGCAGAATCTAAAAGAAAAAGACTTTTTAATGTATTGGAAACATCATCATAAAAAACATTACTGATTCAGTAATGCCGTGTAGTAGTCATGGATCTTAGGTGTTTCATACCTAAGATTTACACTTTGTTGTTTAATCATATGAATTGTTTCCAATAATAGTCTGCGTTGTAAATTAGATTCTTTGTCAATGATCTTTACATTTTCAAAATCAAAAGGGTGATCAAACTCAATTGAATGTTTTGTCAATGCCGTGTGTTTAGCAGGAGGTAAAAAGATGTTATGTTTGTGCTCGGTTATGCGTTTGTCCAATTGTCTGGAAGTCTGTCCAATATATGTCAAGTCACAACTTTTACATGGTATTTCATAAATTAAGTTACAATTTTTCAATAAATTAATTTTGTCTTTAATAGGAGGGAAAAAATTTTTTAAATATGAGGTTATACTGAAAATAGTGTGCATACCTACTTTTCTAAAGATTCTTTGTATGTCAAATGAAATATTGTTAATAAATGGAAGTAGCACTGTGTTTTTAAAACCAATTGGGCCTGTTTTCCTGAATCTTTCCTGTTTTAGTTGTTCGACTAAACAAGGATGGTAAATTTGAAAGATTCTTTCAGAGATAATTTTTGAAACAAAGTGATTAGGAAAGTTATTGAGGTTTAAAACTTTTTTGATAAGAGTTAAATTATCAAATCTGTATTCAAGGTTTGCAAGTAATATAGCATGATCAACCAAGCCTTTTATTAAGCCCCTTTTGTGTTTAAGTGGGTGGGCTGAGAAAAAATTAATATATCTGCCAGACCAAGTGGATTTGTGGTACCAGTTGGTTTTTAAGAAAGATTCTGTTTTAATAATACTAATGTCATTTAAAATATTTTTCAGACGCAATAATGATTCTTTGAAAAAGATCCACATCGGGATCGAAACGTTAGAATACATGTAATAATTGCACATTTGTTGTTGTTCTAAAATTGATCAAACCTGGCGCCGATAACATTTAAAGTTTAATTAAATTCACCATTTGAAAAAATGTTTTCTTGATTCTCGGTCCTGTATAATCATTGTTCTAGATACTAGAAGCATGTACGAATAGAAGAATTCAGCAATTAAAACGTGAAAATTCTATGAACCGCATCGATCGATCCGTGCACACAGATTCTAGCCCGGATTAAGTTTTAGGATTAACCGGGATATTGGAACACAGATTGATACAAGACGTGAAATCTCCATCGAATACAAAACTAGACAAATCTATTCCAATCAGAATTGAAATGTTCCATATCACGGTGGTGGTACTAATTATTTATGACGCAGTGCCGAGAATCAAACAGAAACAGAGATTCGTGAAATGAAAAGAGGATGAAGAAGCTCTTAAATGTAATATTTTTATTTAGCTTCGTTATAAATAAATTTAATAACATAATTCTCGCCTTAATGGATTGAAGTTAGTAGGCAGAGAATATGGGCATTCCACGTTCGTGTAGATATATTTATTAATTAAATGGTATTCAGAAATAAATGTATAAATCATTTCATTAATGTCCTCACGTGTTTCATGGTTTGTTCAAGCCAAAGTTTAATACATTTTTATTAACGTTCTGAAATTAAATAATGACGAGGGACGGCTGGTTGTTTAAACATGATAAAATTATTACTGTCACTGTATAGTTAAAAAGTGTATAGTGATTCTTCGATCCACTCGGTGGCATTGTACAAATTGTAGAATGTTTTGCAATTTTCAAAGTTTTCTAATGAATCGGCTCCGCAATTGAAAAAAAAGTTTTAATACATTCTGCCGATAAGTATTTTCAAAAAATGTTTCCGTCCTTTTTTGTTTCAAGTAGCTGCGGTAGTTACGGATAGTTTTGCTGAACAGCTTTTCTGGGCGACATGAACTTTTGTGAACGAATCTCTAACTTTCGGGAAACGAAATGTTCCCAACATTTTTGAAACTAACCGCAGGTCGAAATGTGTCTTATAACCTGTAGCACGTGAAATACGTTCGGTCTCTGCTGCTACATTTTGTTAAAGTCGTTCTTCATCGTAAAATAAATTACATTGATCGCGAATTATAACTAAATTTATTCATTTCTTCATAAGAATGATTATAAATACAATCCATTTGAATGTTAGCGTTTGACACACTCGTATTTCATGTCACATTAAAGATTCATTTACACATACGATTTCAAAATTCGTATTAAATAGGTTTGAACTGTAACAGTTAATTTTCCATTTGTCCTACTGTCTGCAAATACTGAATTAAGCCTTAGAAGACAATTTTCGCAATTAAATTGTATTTCCTTTACCACTGCACACATTTAATTACATTGAACTCGGAAACAAGTTTCCATTAGGATACGCCATTTTAACAAGCTGCGCAGTACAAACCAGCACTCATAAATAAAGCAGTGGAGGTCAGTAATACGACAGATCGTGGCGCTAAATAATTACTCCCGGTATTATCAGCGCATAAAAATTAATCGATTTTCATTAACCGGAGTAAGCAAATTCGTGCGCAATTTATATGCAAAAGCTTGCATAAGTAGTTCATAAATGCTGCACTACCTCGATGTGCGATTTGAAAAATTTCCTGGTACTTAAAAATTAACTGCACCAACTATTTACAAATGGAGATACATCGATGAGCTAGAATTTCGTTTCGTTGTGTCTCGAGCAAGTCTTTGCACATTTGAGTACTTCATAATTGTGCTAGTAATTTATGTTTTTAAATCGCAACGCGAAGTTCAGATCTACATAACAATTGTACAATTTCGTAAAAGTAACGTTATTACAGTCTACAGAATTGTTCCAGCATAAATCGATTGAATTTGAAAACCCGGATTTCGGGAGCATTATAGTTAAAACTGTATTTGAAATTCATACAAGGTAGAAGCAAAGGAAAACGAAAGAGGAAATTCCAGCGTCGAATTATTCTGAATCGGAGAGACATCTCCAGACGTTCCCCGCTCAACATGATTTTCTAAAATCAAAAAACAAGAAAGATACAGAATGGCTTTTCAACGATTGCTGTGTCTCGCAAACGTGTTCTCAAAGTTCCCAAAATCAAAAAACAGGAAAGAAATCGGGATGGGTTTTCAAAGATTACTGTGTCTCGCAAACGTGTTCTGAAAGTTCTCAAAATCAAAAAACAAGAAAGAAATCAGGATGGTTTTTCAAAGATTACTGTGTCTCGCAAACGTGTTCTGAAAGTTCCCAAAATCAAAAACAAGAAAGAAATCAGGATGGTTTTTCCACGATTACTGTGTCTCGCGAACGCACAGTGGTCCCAAATCCTGAAAACGCGGACAAAACCTCAAATCGTATTAAAAAATTATTGGATCTGCTTCAAAATTGATATTAAGGCGTTTCTGGGGTCGCTGATTACGAATCTGAACTTAAAATTTAAAAAAACAAAATGGCGGATCCAATATGGCGGACATATACATTAAAAAATTATTGGATCTGCTTCAATATTGGTATTAAGGCGTTTCTGGGGTCGCTGATTACGAATCTGAACTTAAAATTTAAAAAAACAAAATGGCGGATCCAATATGGCGGACATATACATTAAAAAATTATTTGATCTGCTTGAAAATTGATATTAAGGCATTTTTGAGGTCGCTGATCACGAATCTGAACTTAAAAAATATAAAAAAATTTCAGATATATTGTATTATTGTTTATAAAAAAACTGGCAATCTGTGTCCTCCATACGTTCTAAGCATAATCCTTCAAAAACTATTTAAATTGTTCAGAAAAACTTAGTGTATATCTCTCAGTTCGAGAAGAAATGCAACGAATGCTCGCAAAATACCTACTCTGCATTATAAAAAACAGTGATACGACCACAGAGGCAGAGAGGGGCAGCTAATTTTTTTTTAGATTGCAAGATAATAGTATAAACTAGAATCTCGAACAAGTTTTAGCGATGGAAGGTGAAGGAAACTCAACTTTTACATTAATCTTTAAAATTTATGCCTTCACTTTTACCCTTACTTTTGCATACATAGTTATCAGTTAATAATAAACATTTGGCACTAAAAACTATGCAACTTACCTCTACAAACAACATCCATAATGCACAATTAAAATCGATACGTTCCAATACAATTTACGCACTGTACAGTTAAAACTCGCACTGAGATTTGGAAGAGTATGAAGGCACTGACTAATGAAACCGAAGTTCGGATTGCGACTGTTGGTCAGGTATAAAAATGGGACCTTTCTACCGTTTACCTCCAAGTAGATATACTCTTAGAGTAGCCAACCCCATAATTAAAACTTACCTAGCTGAAAGTTCATTTTTTAGGTTTTGTCCGCGTTTTCGGGCTTTGGGACCACTGTGGAACGTGTTCTCAAAGTTCCCAAAATCAAAAACAAGAAAGAAATCAGGATGGTTTTTCCACGATTACTGTGCTTCGCAAACGTGTTCTCAAAGTTCTCAAAATCAAAAAACAAGAAAGAAATCAGGATGGTTTTTCAATGATTGCTGTGTCTCGCAAACGTGTTCTCAAAGTTCTCAAAATCAAAAAACAGGAAAGAAATCAGGATGGTTTTTCAAAGATTACTGTGTCTCGCAAACGTGTTCTCAAAGTTCTCAAAATCAAAAAGCAAGAAAGAAATCAGGATGGTTTTCCAACGATTACTGTGCCTCGCAAACGTGTTCTCAAAGTTCTCAAAACCAAAAAACAAGAAAGAAATCAGGATGGTTTTTCAACGATTACTGTGTCTCGCAAACGTGTTCTGAAAGTTCCCAAAATCAAAAACAAGAAAGAAATCAGGATGGTTTTTCCACGATTACTGTGTCTCGCAAACGTGTTCTCAACGTTCTCAAAATCAAAAACAAGAAAGAAATCAGGATGGTTTTTCAAAGATTACTGTGTCTAGCAAACGTGTTCTCAAAGTTCTCAAAATCAAAAACAAGAAAGAAATCAGGATGGTTTTTCGAAGATTACTGTGTCTCACAAACGTGTTCTCAAAGTTCTCAAAATCAAAAAACAGGAAAGAAATCAGGATGGTTTTTCAACGATTACTGTGTCTTGCAAACGCGTTCTCAAAGTTCTCAAAATCAAAAAACAAGAAAGAAATCAGGATGGTTTTTCAACGATTACTGTGCCTCGCAAACGTGTTCTCAAAGTTCTTAAAATCAAAAAACAAGAAAGAAATCAGGATGGTTTTTCCACGATTACTGTGTCTCGCAAACGTGTTCTCAAAGTTCTCAAAATCAAAAAACAAGAAAGAAATCAGGATGGTTTTTCAAAGATTACTGTGTCTCGCAAACGTGTTCTCAAAGTTCTCAAAATCAAAAACAAGAAAGAAATCGGGATGGTTGTGCAACGATTACTGTGTCTCGCAAACGTGTTCTCAAAGTTCCCAAAATCAAAAAACAAGAAAGAAATCAGGATGGTTGTTCAACGATTACTGTGTCTCGCAAACGTGTTCTCAAAGTTCTCAAAATCAAAAACAAGAAAGAAATCAGGATGGTTTTTCCACGATTACTGTGTCTCGCAAACGTGTTCTCAAAGTTCCCAAAATCAAAAACAAGAAAGAAACTAGAGGGCTATTGTTGCTCGCTCGCTACGCTCGCTCGCGAGTAGGGTTGTTTTTGCTTGCTCGCTTCGCGAGCTCGCGGATAGGACTGCTCTTGCGAGAGGGTTAGTGATACGCATGGCTAGTAGGGCCTACTGATATTAATGTTTTTTATTTGGTGTGTGACTCTCCAAGAGTCACACAAAGAACTTCCCGATTCGTTACTCCTTCGCCAACATCGCTAACATCGTTTTTTTTTGTACTTTCATCGATATTCTCCCAAAATGTATTCTTGGGAGTAGAGATGATAAATTCACTGTTGCATTGGAATAACTTTCGATTATTCCAAGCGGTAACATTAGCATCAGTTAAAAAAAAATTAAGAAAAACATTTTTTTTATGTAATTGCGTTTGGTTCTTTGGTGGAAAATTTTCGTCCTCCCTTATAAATTGCATTGTAAAATCAACTCTTTTCGAAAAAAACTAAAAATCTAAAAAACTACTTGACCAATATGGACCAAAATCTAATCAGCTCTAAGTTACGACGGGGCACATCGATTGCATCATTCATCATCCTGATCGCGTTGTTACTTTTTCTGAAAACGTTAACGAAAAATTTGATTACATAGAAACGGCCATACGCACACACACACACACACACACACACACACACACACACACACACACACACACACACACACACACACACACACACACACACACACACACACACACACACACACACACACACACACACACACACACACACACACACACACACACATACACACACACACATACGAACATTTTGCTGAAAATAGTCTAAAATGACTGCAATGACCATGAAACGTGAAGATCTGCTAAAAAATCGATTTTCGATTTTCGGGGTAATTACAATAACTTCCCTATAAAATCGGGAAGTTAATCAGGATGGTTGTGCAACGATTACTGTGCCTCGCAAACGTGTTCTCAAAGTTCTCAAAATCAAAAAACAAGAAAGAAATCAGGATGGTTGTTCAACGATTACTGTGCCTCGCAAACGTGTTCTCAAAGTTGTCAAAATCAAAAAACAAGAAAGAAATCAGGATGGTTTTTCAACGATTGCTGTGTCTCGCAAACGTGTTCTCAAAGTTCCAATGCGAGATTCTGTTAACAGAAGAAGGAAACAATTCCTATAGATTTCTTTCCAGAGTGTCGGACGATCCTTGGACAATCAGCCGAATAAATATGCATGGCACAGTGTATTGAATAATCGAAATTCGAGCAGCGGGTTTCGTAAGGTATTAATGAATTTAGTCTACGAGATTGAACAAACTACCGCTTAAAGCCGTCTGTGCGAAGCTGCACGCGGAATTGATGCTGGATCTTCGCTATTTGAATAATTGAAAAGGGCTCACGCCAGATCTGAAATCGCTGAAATGAGATTAATTAAGCTCGCCCGGCCTCTCTGTGCGTGTGTGTGTACAAATGCGCGTGTGGTGACAGCGAGCACGCTTTAATGCTATGTAAAGTGCATTATACACGCGTACAGGCACACGCTCTCACACACACACTTAATTGGATTGTTTTCTAATTTCAATCGGACGTTTGACTTTCCCGCGAATTTTTTTATACTGCGAATTCAACCAAACACGTTCGTCGCGTCGAATCACTTCTGCAAAGCCCGTAATTAAATTTACTTAAATTCCGTTCACATTTTCCGTGCGATTCCCTTCAAATACGACGGAATTTCACGCGTAATATCGACCGGTATTTGTTTATTTTATATTATTGTTGGTTTGTTTATTATTTGCGACCGCTCAGTGTGAGCATATACTAATAGGACGATAATTATAAATCAGAAGGACGCGACGGATTTAAATATATCTGTTTATATACAGTGAGTGCACAAAGTATTCGTACACTTTTTAAATACTAATAACTTTTTTATAATTGTACCAAACGACCTGATTTTTTGTAATCAATTAGAAGTATTGGTTTACGAAATGATATGCAAAAAAGATTTTCCAAAAATTATAATTTAAAAGGTTGCAGGTAAAAATAAAAAAGACATTTTTCTTAACTTTTTTATTTGGGCCCTTAATGAAAATTTAAAACATGTTTTCTAGATCCATGTCCTTTATACACATGTTGGAAATTTCATCGAAATCGATTGGCGCAGGAAAAAACAACAGGCGTCAAAAGATGTACGATTCTGTGGAGTTTAAGCGGAAACTGATCAAAAGTCGCGGAAAACTACGATTTTCACCATTTTTAACCGCTTGTAGCTCGTGTGTATGTTAATCGATATCAATGAAATTTTCAAGATGTGTATGACTAACATAGATCTACAAAACATACATTTTAAATTTTCATTAAGGACCCAAATAAAAAAGTTTAAAAAGATGCCTTTCTTATTTTTGCATTTAACCTTGTAAATTATAATTTTTGGAAAATCTTTTTTGTATATCATTTCATAAACCAAGCTAACAAAAGATGTGCAACGTCGAACATAAATGTAGATTTACCAAAATTAAGTGAAAGAAAGGATAAACAAATATCTCGTTCATTAAGACTCGAGAGTTAATTATATTGAATCATAGTATAACAATAAAGTTTAAGGGTTGCTAAATAAATCCGCGAATCTGTAAATGTCCATACTCGAATAATTAACACTTCGTTCGTGGAAACTACAATAAACCGTTTGCGATCCTGAATTGGCTCATGATATGACAAATATACATACAGTGGGTTTACAAAGTATTCGTACACCTTTTAAAAACTAATAACTTTTTTATAATTGTACCAAACGACCTGATCTACAAAACATACATTTTAAATTTTCATTAAGGACCCAAATAAAAAAGTTTAAAAAGATGCCTTTCTTATTTTTGCATTTAACCTTGTAAATTATAATTTTTGGAAAATGTTTGTTGCATATCATTTCGTAAAACAATGCTTCTAATTGATTATAAAAAGTCAGATCGTTTGGTACAATTATAAAAAAGCTATTAGTTTTTAAAACGTGTACCAATACTTTGTACACCCACTGTAAATATGTGAAAAATTCGTATGATTACAAATTACATTGATTCTCTCGAAGAGAAGAAGAGTATTAAATTAGATGGAAGTTCAGTATTTGCACACAATCGTCGTCTGTTTTATCCGGGCTTCCCAAAGAAACTCGAACGTAGTTTCGCTTGCATTTCCATGAAATAATATGATCATTCCAATTCAAATTTAATTATACGATCTGGTTATTACAATTTCCGGCACTTATTCGCAAATTGCGAATGCGTTTATAAATTACATGAAATTAGCCCGGGAATTTTGCAGATCCCATAATACCTAATAATCGAACAGTTTCTCGTATTAATCCGAACAGATAACGGAAATATCATTGAACCATCAACAAATTCCGTAACAAACGAAAATGGATTTTTGACTAAATACGTCGCCGTAGATATCGACGAAGTCAATTCCGAGCGGCAGTAACAACGTGCCACGCTGATTTTCTCCCATAGTGGTGGATCAGATTATTTCACTATGTATCGCGCGAACGTTTACACCCGTTTAATTCACCACTATGTGTGTGCCTTGACTCCTGTGTTTTGCGTTATGTAAATCCGGTCGTATTATGTTCCATGTACAGCGGACATAATGGCTTCTGTATACCAGGATATCAGGAATAATTAAGTACGCCTTTTAATATCGCTGATGAAACATATTGTGTCCGTGACGCGTGTACATATTCATTAGGATACTCTACCATTAATGCTATATTTCGTTTCGAGCCGCTTATTCAACCTTTCAGTCATGGAAAGTGCGAGCTGAAACATAATAAACATGTTTGACGAATGTCTCGTTAATACGTTTTTAATACGTCGCTGATCATGTCACAAGATACCTTCGAGCTTTCTCGTTACTGTATTGGATAATACTTTTTATTAATTCAATTATAATTTTCGTAGATTACACTGTCGTCCATAAATCACCGGACACTTGCTTATCTTCGACAAAATGGTAATTATAGAATACATGCTCACAACCAGAGTTGGGCAAAAAATTTAATTAGATACAAATTTCGGATCACGGATCATAGATAGAAAATTTTGAATTAGTTACTCCAAGATAAAGATAAAAAGTAACTTGTATCCGAAGTTGAATTAGATAATTTCATATCCGAAGCAGAAGGATCTGAAGCTACGGATCCATTTTTAACTAGTTAAATATCTAATTCAAAGATCCTTTCGGATCCTTCAAGATCCTTTCGGATCCTCCAAGATCCTTTTGACCAGCTCGAGGTTTGAATGAACACGTTCCGAGGCCCGAGGGTCGGGCCCCGAGGCCTGAGCCCAGAATACAATAGAAGTACAATAAACACGGCCGGGCCATCCCCTGGCCAGCCAGGTAGATCGGCATGATACCCCTGACACGTGCATCCTGAACTTGTTCATTTTTCGTAATGCAATTCGTGGCGTTCTTCCGATTAAAAAAAGTCTAAACGCGGTAGAATTCGGCCACTGCTTACTGCCTTTATATGTGAAGATATCTTTGAAAATCTATCTAATTCAAAATTTTGCTCCATCATCGGTGCTAGGGCGACGAAGCGACGAGTTGGCTGGAGCCCCTTGGCCAAGTGGTGCAATAAACACAACCGGGCCATCCCCTGGCCAGCCAGATAGATCGGCATGATACCCCTGACACGTGCATCCTGAACTTGTTCATTTTTCGTAATGCCCTCACGAAAGTGGCACGGGCCAATTCGTGGCGTTCTTCCGATTAAAAAAAGTCTAAACGCGGTAGAATTCGGCCACTGCTTACTGCCTTTATATGTGAAGATATCTTTGAAAAAACGTGGTAAAATGTATCTAAATCAAAATTTTGCTGCATCATCGGTGCTATGGCGACGAAGCGACGAGTTGGCTGGAGCGCCTTGGCCATGTGGTGCAATAAACACGGCCGGGCAATCCCCCGGCCGTGTTTATTGTACTTCTATTGTATTCTGTGTTCAGGCCTCGGGGCCCGACCCTCGGGCCTCGGAACGTGTTCATTCAAGCCTCGAGCTGGTCAAAAGGATCTTGGAGGATCCGAAAGGATCTTGAAGGATCCGAAAGGATCTTTGAATTAGATATTTAACTAGTTAAAAATGGATCCGTGGCTTCGGATCCTTCTGCTTCGGATATGAAATTATCTAATTCAACTTCGGATACAAGATCCTTTTGGATCCGAACCTTAAGATCACGGAACTTAGTTACTTATCTTTTAGTTGGATCTGGATTTAGATACGTTTTGACTTAAATACTGCCCAACTCTGCTCACAACTTGATTCTATTGTTTCATTTTGATTAGATCATAGACATATAGAGATAGACTGCGCCGTCTTATGGGCGAGTTGAAGCCCACAATGGCGGCGCGCGGTACAAAGAGTGAGAGAGGGAGCGTTAACCGGGGTCCATAGCGCTCTCTTTCTAATTGATGTGTCGGTGGGGAAAGATTCCCCTACTTGCTTGCTAGATAATGTAGATTTCTACATAGTATTGATTAATTTGTTAATATTTATTTGGTTTTTGATATTTATTTGTTTTTTGGTTTCCTACCAACGAATTGTAAAATAATAACAGATTAGAATAAACATTCAAAGACACACGTTTATTTATTTATTCTGAATTTCTCATTCTAAATTTGAATAAAGCACTTATTTTTCTCATTGTCAAGGTGAGGGTGGGGAACGGCGAAAAATTGCTCAGCACGCAGGCGGTTGTACACCTAGGAACGGCCATGTGTGGAGGAACGTTCTCCAATAAATAAACGTGTGTCTTTAAATGTTTATTCTAATTTGTTATTATTTTACAATTCGATGGTAGGGAACCAAAAAACAAACTAGAGGGCTATTGTTGCTCGCTCGCTTCGCTCGCTCGCTCGCAGGGTTGTTGTTGCTCGCTCGCTTCGCGAGCTCGCGGGCAGGACTGCTCTTGCGAGAATGTTAGTGGTACGCATGGCTAGTAGGGCCCACAGCTATTAATGTCTCATTTTGTGTGTGACTCTCCACGAGCCACACAAAGAACTTCCCAATTCGTTAGTTGCTGTATATTATTATTATTATTTATTAAGTGTACGTTTTAAGAAGATTATACGTTTTCAGGGAAATTCAATAGTTTTCTACTTATCAAAATGTTTGCTATATGGCGTCGCATTAAACGAACATCCCAGGCTCGTTGCTCGCTTGGTTCCTTGTTATAGTATACTAATGTTGCAAAATAAATTGTCTTAATTAGTTTTTCGCAAACGATACAACTCCTCATTATCCGGGGTTGCAGTATTGATCTTAGTTTTCTTCGATACTGTTAATTTAAATTGTCCCGAAATATATAAACCGCGCTCAATTTTGAAACTCTGCTCAGTGCTACATACAACATTTGTAAAGTTCGCCTTTCTGATTTTTTAAAATCCAAACATACTTTCTCGTATGTTTTTTATCCCTGACTTTTATGAATCGTAATCGCTTCAGCAGGAACCACTGGAAATTGACTACGTGTGATTTGATATTTTTCCTCACTCGACATATTTACTTGATTCGATATTTTTATTATTGGTGTTAAATTTTGATCAATATTTGCATTTTTCATATAATCACGATAACGAGTTCTTACTTTCACTCCTACTCTGGCCAATTGAAAATCTAACCACAATATAGACGGAATTTTAGTATTTTCTTGAAAAGTAATAAATTTTAATATTCCGCATGTGTGCTCCATTAACCAATCCGTTTTCAACATCACTGTTATTAATAATTATCATATAGTTCATATTAATTTTCAATTTAATCTCAGTTAATAATTCGTTTTGAACTGATTGTTTTTTTAAAGATTGTAATATAAATTTTTTTTTGTACTTTCATCGATATTCTTTGAAAATGTATTCTCGGGAGTAGAGATGATTAACTCACTCTTTCATTGGGATAATTTTCGATTATTGTAAGCGGCAACATCATCGTAAGGTACAAAAAAAGATTTAAAAAAAAAAATTTTTTTTTCTAATTTTAAAAAAATCGAAAAAAAAATTTTTTGTGTAATTACGTTTGTTTCTTCGGTGGAAACTTTCCGTCCTCTCGTATAAATTGCATTGTTGAATGAACTTCTTTCGAAAAAAACTAAAAAAACTAAAAAACTACTTGACCAATATGGACCAAAATCTAATCAGCTCTAAGTTACAGCGGGGCACATCGATTGCATCATTCATTATTCCGATCGCGTTGTTACTTTTTCTGAAAACGTTAACGAAAAATTTGATACCATAGAAACGGACATACGTACACACACACACACACACACACACACACACACACACACACACACACACACACACACCGACATTTTGATAAAAATTGTCTAAAATGACTCCAATGACCATGAAACGTGAAGATCTGCTAAAAATTCGATTTTCGATTTTCGGGGTAATTACAATAACTTCCCTATAAAATCGGGAAGTTAATAAATGTCAAAAACCAAATAAATATTAACAAATTAATCAAATACTATGTAGAAATCTACATTATCTAGCAAGCGAGTAGGGGAATCTTTCCCCACCGACACATCAATTAGAAAGAGAGCGCTATGGACCCCGGCTAATGCTCTCTCTCTCGCGCGCGCCGCCATTGTGGGCTTCAGCGCTTCGTACAGGCCGCACAGTCTATCTCTACATGTCTATGGATTAGATGTAGCTATTATACGTTGACATTTGAATGCGACATTAAATATACAGGGTGTCCCACGCAACTGGAACAGACTATACGATGCAACAAGAAAGCGAGCTAATAGAAACGTGGTAAAATTAGAAAATATAAGAATAATGATTAAAATTTAGAAAAAATGAGTAGGTACCATTTTTAAAAAATCGTCTGCATTCAAATTTGAAAAGTGTCCGGTGACTTATGAATGAGTGTGTATATCACAGGAAAGAATTAATACAAATCCTTTTTGAGCTGAACTTCACCTGAGGAAATCAGAAGTTTTTAACGTTAAGTTTTTTAAGTTGTATGTAGTCCTATAGATTTTGTCGAGAAAATGCCGAAAATCCAATTTTAAATGTTAGGACATGGCGGCGCTCTTATCTGTGAAGATCGGTGAGCTTTAAACACGCATAACTTTTGCACCAGTGAATTTCTAAGATCGAACCGTGGATTTTCGGCATCTTGTGGAAATATTTTGAAGAAAAAGTTAAAAATTCCTGATTTCCTCAGCTAAAAATGCCAAAATCACGGGGATAATATTAAAATAATAACGAATACTTTCATTCGCAA
Organism: Lasioglossum pauxillum; assembly: GCA_933228785.1. Classification (NCBI taxonomy): domain Eukaryota; kingdom Metazoa; phylum Arthropoda; class Insecta; order Hymenoptera; family Halictidae; genus Lasioglossum; species Lasioglossum pauxillum. The sequence goes on from OW121706.1 coordinate 39,349,697, forward strand.
CGAGACAAAAGTTAGTCAGAAATTACGCTAACGAAAATTTCTTTTATAGTTCAACAGCGGTGAGGGGAGCGGCTCAGGCGATCAAACTCTCGATACAACGGGCGGTTTAGAGGTTCTTGACTTTAATGACATAGAAGTGAGTTGCAAGATGAAAGCGAAACCTCGAAGAAACTTATTGACAATGCCGTTGGCTGACTAATTATTTGTTTCGCAAGCGGTCCCGCGACTAACCCGATCGGATTCATGCTGAAGTTTCCCGGTGCTCGTTAACGAGATGCGGAACACGTCGTTGCCGCGCTGGAAAGCCGATTTGAAAAAATACCTTTTTGTTCGAATCAGTTTTAAGTCTCGAATGAAACGTTACGGGCTTGATCCGTGAAATCTAATGACCGGATGTGGCGTTCGAGGCGAGCGCTTGTTACCATGTAATCGCAGTTCATTTTTGCGAAACGGCCATAACACCCGGCGAACGGAACGACTGCCTCGCTACACGCGAAATTTTTCTGCCCGCAAAGATAACAATCCTTCCTGTTGCTTCGCTAATTGCATTGGCTTTTGTCTTCGGACACAATTAACATTTAACCGACAGGTTTCAACAAATTTCTAACAATTCTAACAATCGTGACTAAAACCGTGGCTTGCTTATCATCACTAAGGCGGTACTATGTTTTCAGGAATTTATCTTATGGATAACACTTACTCTTATGGATTTCGATTCTCACTATGCAATTTTTATAGAGTTTTCTACGCTGATTCCAGATCTGTCCCTAATTTTTCTCCTAGATGCACAGTTTTTGAGTTTGAGTTTGAAAAAGGATATATTTTTCAACTTTGAACAAATATTGTGATGTTATTATAAAAGATATTGAATTGATCTTTACAGCAAAAGATTCCTTAGACTTTCCCGAATACAGTGATATCCAATATTAATACATTATGATTGTTTAAACATGTTTAAACGATTGTTTAAACATGTTTAAACGATCATTGAAGACGGAGAGACACCACTTTGGCACCAATTTTTGACGATATTTTTGAATTTATCGCAAAAAATAAGGGTCCAGCAGCAAATCGAACTATACCACGCGATACAGCAAACCTTTATCTTGAGAAACTACCCTTTTAAGTTTGAAACGTCGACGTTTTTACCGAACCAGAAAGCAAAATATCTTCGCCCAACATAAGTTGCCGCCAGTGGCGCTCGGGTCGGGAAGATATTTTGTGTTCTGGTTCGAAAAAAACGTCGACGTTCCAAACTTGAAAGAGTGGTTTCTCAAGATGAAAGTCTGCTCTATCGCGTGGTATGGTTCGATTTTCTGCTAGACCCTTATTTTTTGAGATAAATTCAAAAATATCGTCAAAAATTGGTGCCAAAGTGGTGTCTCTCCGTCTTCAATGATCGTTTAAACATGTTAAAACAGTCATAATGTATTAATATTGGATATCACTATATTCGGGAAAGTCTAAGGAATCTTTTGCTGTAAAGATCAATTCAATATCTTTTATAATAACATCGCAATATTTGTTCAAAGTTGAAAAATATGTCATTTTTTCAAACCCAAATTTCTCAAAAACTGTACGTCTAGGAGAAAAATTAAGGACAGATTCGGAAAAACTCTATAAGATTTGCATAGTGAGAATCGAGATCCTTTTTGGCTGTTGGACAGTGTAATTAATCAATGATTCTGGTTTCTGACAGTGATATGAACCCTTTGCACTCGGAGCTATTTTAATTCGAAAATTAAACATTTCTTCCGACCTAAGATAATTCCGTTCTATACGATTTTTTTCTTTTTATAGATATGGAATTGATATAATACTGTTTACAGCATTTTTTAGTCTGGATCACCACGCGAGTGCTGAGATTTAAAATGAGAGTTAAATGCAGCAGAAGATTGCACGAGTTTCATGAAATATTACAGAGTGATTAAGTATTACCTTTCGACGGATTTCATGCATTTATACGAGGATGCCTGTCTGCAAATTAAAGCTATTAAAGCAAGAATGGAACGTCTAGCCTCTAGCTTTTGCAATAATAAAATTTTATCTGTAACCATTGCTCCGTAAATATGCATGGAAGAACGTCGCAAGTTATTTACGAAGTCATCCTACAAAAATGGATTTCTCTAAAATACCGTAGGAATTTATTTTGAGAACGTATCGGCTCGCCTAAATGATTCGTCGGACGCAGTAAAGTGTCGCTAACAAATGCAATATCCGAGCAAAATTCTGGTTACGATTTAATTAGCATTTCCTACGGACGGAAGGCCCGACACCGACCTAATTCGGGGATAGATTGGAGGACTAAATTCACAATCCATTTTCTCGATTTATTATTCCTACTCGCGGAAAGAACCTCGGCGACGGCGGCGCGTAAACCGTTTTAATTGCGATTCTTCGAGGAACCGAAGTTTGAAGACGATTCAATATTCCACAAGGGATTCCCTCGAAAGCTGTCCAACATTAGATGGGAAACGTGCAAATCACTTTATGGGGGATAACGTGCTATCCCGGCCGGCAGGAATAATCTTGAGAATTCGGACAGGATCATGCATCGGCCCCTAAAACGCATTCTAGTCTTTCCACCATTGCTGGCGAGCTCCTCTTAATCCGAACGAAGTTTAGAGGACGTCCGTTTCCAAAACTTGCGCGATCTATTAAATCTTCTGACGATCGAGTTTAACATAAATTTAAAACGTTCGAGAACTCTTCAGTGAATCGCGAATGAGATCCGGATCAACTTGCGACAACGTAACCATTTTTTAAATCAATATACCATGCTTAATTGCACAGGAATCCAATCAATTTGAAGACAGTATAAAATAAGTTCTATCTAAGCCTGGATCAGTAACATTTCTTTAAAATGCACCGCGCGTGGTAGGTTTAAATGGGTTAATTTAAGAGGATGGGATCCAAAGGAACAAGCGAGTCACTATACTTCGCAAGGGAACTAAAATGAAGCAAATGTTACACGCCCGTGGGAAACTTACAAGATTACAAGTCCCGATCACGTCAATCCGGAGTGGAATTAGATTACAAAATTAAAACGTTCGAGAACTCTTCAGTGAATCGCGAATGAGATCCGGATCAACTTGCGACAACGTGCTACGCTTAATTGGACAGGAATCTCCTTCAATTTGAAGACAGTAGAAAATAGGTTCTATTTAAGCGAGGATCAGTAACATTTCTTTAAAATGAAGTGTACCGCGTGTGGTAGGTTTAAATGGGTTAATTTCAGAGGATGGGATCCAGAGAAACAAGCGCGATCAACCAGATCGGGTTGGCCAGCGAGTCGCTATACTTCGCAGGGAGCTAAAATCAAACAAGTGTTACACGTCCGGGGGAATCGATTACAAGTCTCCGAAAATTCGGGAGTTCCGATCTTGTCAATCCGGAGTGGAATTAGATTACATCTCCAGGATTAACGGGATGCAAATTGTCAGTTATCGAAATCGATCGGGTGGCAAGATCATGAAATCATTATTACCAGAGGTATTTCCTTTGGATCATGGTTGTGGAACGTTTGGCTGTCTCTCGGGACACTTCTACAATTTCTGGCCAGTCTGGCCAATCGTAGAGTATACTTTCGTGGAAATAGAACCAGACAAACAAAGGGGGCAAGGATTGATAGAGAGGCGAGGAAAACTGGAAAGGAATCGAGGGCGAACTTCGGTTTTTACCGCGTAACCACTCGCGCTGGCAATTAGACCAGGTGATCCAGGTTTGTCAAAGTTAAACTCGCCGACTGCAATTGACTTTGATTTGCCCTACTGGACGTAGTTAGTTAGCGCGGAAATCTTAAAGGACTCGGACCGTCCGGTGTTGCTATCGATCAGGGAACTTTGTCGTACAGGGTCAATCAAAACTTGTGCATCGCGCTACTAAAATAATTCAGGGAATGTGTATGTAACAGTGAAAAGACTAGAAGAACATTCATTATCCAACAAACTAGCGTAGAGCTAAAAGTTGTTTATTAAATGTGCGTGTTGCTCGGTTTACAGTCAGCGAGGTACTAAGGTGAAGTGCCCTAAGTCTGGACAGTCCAAAAGTGATACCTAAATCTGGACAATTGAATTTTCATAGTAAAATCAGTAATTAAGAGATTAAATAATTATATTATATATTCTGAGGCCTTAGCTACAAGTAGGTGTGAATATTATTTCATTGAGACATCAATTGAAATTTAAAAATGAATTCAAAGTTCATCTGAAAACAGTATACAAAATAGTCTATTTACATGCGAATCATGTGCATTTATAGTTCGAACTTTTGTTAGAAAAAAAGATATAATTCAAGCCCTCAGACAAAAAATAATTATCACGCATAATAATATTGATATTTTAAAATAAATTGGCAATCAAACTTGACGTAAATAATAATTATTAATCCAAATATTAGATGTCCAAGATTAGGACTGTTTTCAAATATAAGTACTCCATACTGGGACGCGATGACAGTAGCTGTCCCACTCTAAACTTATACGCAATGTGCTTACGCCTGAAGCCGGACACGTGTTTGTGAATAAAATCAACGCATTGTTTGCAAATTATTTAACTACATGTACGTATAATTAGTCTTCTATTAGCTTGAATAACGTATGTAGAAAATGTATTCCGGTTGTGACGTTAATAATACTTTGTGTTTACATCTTAAATCTATCAGTATTACTACCTAACCTTAAAAGTTGTATTATGACAAGTTTTATTAAAACAGTAAATGAAAATAAATATATATTTGGTTAAATAATACAATACTATAATCTATGATAAGAATACTACATATTACGCAAAGCATCTTCTATTCGTCATGCGCAACAGCGCCACCAACCTACGTTTTAGGTTATGTTCGCTCGATCAACTCGTAAATTGAATTTGTCCCGATATAGGCTTTACTTCTGTCCAGGTACTAGCTTAGATTGGATTTAATATGTCCAACTATAGGTTTGAATTATTCTTGTTAATACAATTAAGATATTAACCTAAACAATGATTTTTTTATTTTAAATTACTTTACAAACTCTGAACTGTATGTTAAAACTCTTAAGAAATTGTTTTTGTTTATTTAAAGCGATAAAATTTAAAATAGAAAAACATGCTGTCCAGGCATAGGGCACTTCACCTTATCTTCTCTTTGTTAACATGTCTTGTATGTCTTGGCGACATAGATTGTAAACTATTACAGTAGGTAGAAGAAAAATAATTTCTAACCAGGAGAGTGCAAGGTCGATGAGTCTCAGATTTGATTGAAACTTTGTACAGTTATAGATCTCGTTCTCCTGTTAATGTGTATACCCCAAGCGCAGATACTCAATAGTTTTTAAGATATTTATAATTAAAGATTTTCATTTCCATGAATATACAGGGCGAACATTATAAAGTGTTACAGGCGAATATCTCCAAAAATATTGATTATACGCAAAAATGTTTTAGATGAAAGTTGTTCAGCACCGAGGGGGGCATCACGTGGTGGAGCTTCTATTTTTCCTGGTGGACACACTTAGGTGTGGTGAAGGTCACCTTGATTTTTTAAAATGGAAACACCTACTTTCTGTATCATGAATCGATATACTATCGAATTCTGAGTAAAAATGTATTGGCCTCCATATGTCCTAAATCTAATAGTTAACGAGATATTACCGAAACAATTTTCTTTCGTCTTTGGATAATATCTTGTCAACTATTAGGTTCAGGACATATGGAGGTCTACACTTTTATACTCAGAATTTGATACTCTATTGATCTATGGTATAAAAAATAGGACATTCCATTTAAAAAAAGAAAGTTGACCTTCACCTCACCTTGGAGTGTCCACCGGGAAAAATAGAAACTCCACCATGTGATGTCCTCCTCGGTACTGAACAACTTCCATCTGAAACATTTTTGTGTATAATCAATATTTTTGTAGATATTCGTCTGTAACACTTTATAATGTTCGCCTGTATATTCATGGACACTATTGAGTATCTGCGCCTATAATGGGGTATACATGTTAACAGGAGAACGAGATGTATAACTATACAAAGTTCCAATCAAATCTGAGACTCGTCGACCTTGCACTCTCCTTGTAAGTTTAATACAGAGTTCGAATACAGAGTTTCGAGCCTTTCGAATCTACGCGAGTTCCAGAACTGATTAGGGTAATAGAGACTCCAGTGCCGAACGTTTCAGCGTTGTCGAACGTCCGCGTCGATCTTTTTGTAGTATTATCCTTCTTTTAATTCGAGGAGACTTATCCTGTCTAGCGAGAAAAAAGAGGCAGAGCAATTTATTCCATCTGCGAAATCCTGTCCCGGTGGAAAGCTTGCAAGATGCACAGCGGGATGCAAAGATGCAGCAGGGAGTGGTATCAAGTGAACGAACTCAATGCAACAGTCGCCGGTCGTACTTGTCGTTCCAATGCTACGTGTTATTGCGATCGACTATCGGTTTCATGTGTGCTGCACTGTCAATGCAGCTGCGGGGACGCGCGTGTCTTTGTGCATTGAGACTCTATCCTCTATTCTGTACCCTATCCGCTCCATACTTGCATCCCAGGTTTCGATTAACCATTGTACTTGGAATGTTTAGTGGACCTACAGTATATAAATGTCAGTACTCCAATTCAGGTGCCTCTGAATCGATTAGACGTCATTTTGTGAATGCTTATTGCTTGCACGCTGCACTGACGAATCTCAATCGCGAAGAAATCGAATTTTCGGACGTAACCATCGTGATAGAGATAATAATAATTAGACTGCGGATCAAAATGCAAAATTGAGTGAATGAAATTCAAAATGAAAATGATTTCTCCTCTATCCAAATAACATTCAAGGGAAGAAATAACATTCAATCTGGTTTCGATTTCTTGCAATCGATGCAGGCAATTCAGACAATTTCTATTTTGCATAAAGGTGCGCAGTCTAATCTACATTTTTTTATCTGCAAAAAGTAATTCTCTGATTGTTTGTCGGTGAAAATGCTTTTGTCTCCGGGAGTAGTTCAACTTTTTGCATTTTCTATCGTGAATGCGTGCCACGTCAATTTTTTACCAGACACGACAGACCATAAAATTCTATTTAGCCGCATATATTCAGATTTATGGGTTATTAAGGATTCAAACACTGAACGATCGATTTTTGCGGTCTACGTTTTTTGTTTTAGAAAAATGAATGATATACAGATTGACGATGATTAATGAAGTTTCGGGTAAATCAGGCGAGCGTTTAGCACACATACGCCCTAAGTACTTTCCAATAATAATTAGTAACGACGCGGACTTAGCCGGTGAAAATATTCTTTGACGGTTATTTATTGCTCGCACCCCAATTAATATTTTTCCAGAAAATAAAAAAATTGCCTTAATCGTTAGCTGCCGTTTAGTAAAATATTAAATATTATTAATGAAGAGGAACAGTGTATAATCGGGATTAATAGAAAGCAGAAAATGTTTACAACATGATGGAACAATGTATCAGATATTGCATCGTCTTTTCAAGTGAGCAAGAGAATTAAATTTAATCTTCCTTTCTCTCGCATCATTTCCACTGTTTTGTTTCTCGCGTTTTCCGCCTTTCTCTTTAATTCATGGCGCGCAAAATGTCAGAACAATTTTTTGTACTCATTTCTCTCGGAACTTCTCGCTGTGAATACGAAGCTGCACGAAACTAGAAAATAGTGTATACAAATAACAGGCTATAGTTTCACTGGCGCACCGAACAATCCGCAGATTTTAAATACGCTTGAGAAATGTAACACTGCATCGCGCAGCTTATTCTTACGAGATAACGCTTTACGAAGGTGCAACGTAATTGCGATCTAATTTAACAAATTTTTTACGCTTGGTAGCTCCTAATATCATTAAGGTTGTATTACAGTATTCAAATCATCCGAAAAAATTATAATTTTTGTCCTGAATGATTTCTAACATTATAACAGCGACAGCATCATCAACATCTCGTCTACGAAGAAGAATTCACCATCAACTCTCTGTAACATTATTTCCTCATTATTAAACACAGTTGACCGACGCTTGGCGATTATGGCGATGCAGCTGACCCGCCACATATGTTTTGTATGCACGTAATCGCCTCAGCCATAACTAAGTTCACCCTTTGTGCTATAAACTTGATGTACTCTAATTAAATGTTTGTATGGAAATAACCGTTCTGTTGTTACGCACTAACTGAGATAATATTTTTCATGTTCATCAGTGTCCTCCATTATTCTAGGTAACGGCGACGTAATGGTTAACCATTTCCACTCGAGTAATCGTTAAGGATTGCCATAATTCGAAGCAACCGTTCAATTTCACTTCCTTTCAGAACGTTCTGAATTTTTTAAAGAAATGTTAGAAGTCTCCGTGCACTTCTCAGTGACACACAGAACAGAATAACTTTTTTTATAATTGTACCACACAACCTGATGTTTTGTAAGCAATTAGAAGCATTGGTTTACTAAATGATGTGCAAAAAAAATTATTAAATATATAAAATTTCGTACTAATTTAATACTATTTCAAAACAATATTAATATCTATATAAAATTTCTATAAATAATATTACCCCCTCAAATAATATTAAATATATAAAATTTCATAATAATTTAATGCTATTTTAAAACAATATTAAATTCTATATAAAATTTCTATAAATAATATTGCCCCCTGAAATAATATTAAATATTATAAAATTTCATAATAATTTAATGCTATTTTAAAACAATACTAAATTCTATTTTCTATAAATACTATTACCTCTTCAAATAATATTGAATATATACAATTTTATAATAATTTAATGCTATTTTAAAACAATACTAAATTCTATTTTCTATAAATACTATTACCTCTTCAAATAATATTGAATATATAAAATTTCATAATAATTTAATGCTATTTTAAAACAATATTAAATTCTATATAATATTTCTATAAATAATATTACCCCCTCAAATAATATTAAATATTATAAAATTTCATAATAATTCAATGCTATTTTAAAACAATATTAAATTCTATATAATATTTCTATAAATAATATTACCTCCTCAAATAATATTGAATATATATAATTTTATAATAATTTAATGCTATTTTAAAACAATATTAAATCCTATATAATATTTCTATAAATAATATTACCCCCTCAAATAATATTAAATATTATAAAATTTCATAATAATTTAATGCTATTTTAAAACAATACTAAATTCTATTTTCTATAAATAATATTACCTCCTCAAATAATATTAAATATATAAAATTTCATAATAATTTAATGCTATTTTAAAACAATATTAAATTCTATATAATATTTCTATAAATACTATTACCCCCTCAAATAATATTAAATATTATAAAATTTCATAATAATTCAATGCTATTTTAAAACAATATTAAATTCTATATAATATTTCTATAAATAATATTACCTCCTCAAATAATATTGAATATATACAATTTTATAATAATTTAATGCTATTTTAAAACAATATTAAATCCTATATAATATTTCTATAAATAATATTACCCCCTCAAATAATATTGAATATATAAAATTTCATAATAATTTAATGCTATTTTAAAACGATATTAAATTCTATATAATATTTCTATAAATAATATTACCCCCTCAAATAATATTAAATATTATAAAATTTCATAATAATTTAATGCTATTTTAAAACGATATTAAATTCTATATAATATTTCTATAAATAATATTACCCCCTCAAATAATATTAAATATTATAAAATTTCATAATAATTTAATGCCATTTTAAAACAATATTAAATTCTATATAAAATTTCTATAAATAATATTACCCCCTCAAATAATATTAAATATAAAATTTCATAATAATTTAATGCTATTTTAAAACAATATTAAATTCTATATAAAATTTCTATAAATAATATTACCCCCTCAAATAATATTAAATATATAAAATTTCATAATAATTTAATGCCTATTTTAAAACAGTATTAAATTCTAAATAAGAAATTATTCTCGATCGTACATTTTTAAATAAATTTGGGGTTATTTTCGTGGCGCACCAATATTACCTCCTCAAATAATATTGAATATGTAAAATTTTATAATAATTTAATGCTATTTTAAAACAATATTAAATTCTATATAAAATTTCTATAAATAATATTACCTCCTCAAATAATATTGAATATATAAAATTTCATATTAATTTAAGGTAATATTAGATTATAGCCAATGCTTCTAATTGCTTACAAAACATCAGGTTGTTTGGTACAATCACAAAAAAGTTATTCTGTTTTAAAGCGCGTACTTTTGTGGGCCACTGTGTATCGAGACATCCGAGCACACGGAGATCGATTTCGCGATTAACGTAACAAAATGAAAGTTTTCAGTAGGAACATTGATCGGCGCGCTGCCTCGCTAAGATTGAATGACGTTTGAGAAGCTCGTTTGCACGGTGAATCTACGGTATCAAACGTTTTTCCAATGATACGCCATATTAACCGTGAATGCGACGGTGGATCCGTGAAAATGGAACGATTTCGCTGCTCTTCGAAGATAAATAAATTGCACCGGTGGCGGCGGCGGCGGCGCGCGGCGCAAACGCGCAATCAATCACAACCATAAGCGATGAAACTTCCATGCCGTTCGTTTTTCTTTTAACCCATCCTTTTTCGAACGATATAACGACATATAAATCACGTTTGGTGTTCTTATTCACCGTTCCTTTTTACCATCCGTTTTCAGATCGGACGAGACGATGACGAAGACAGAAGCGAGAAAAGCAATCCGCCGCCATTCATCACGCCTCCTCCTCCGAATCCGGACTGTGAGTAATCGCAAAGAATTCGTGAGTTTATTTAATCATAGCTCGGGCCCGCTAACACATATTCGAGTCCCTGAAAGGCGGTGCCAAAATTACGTGGGAAAATTGTTTCCTCAATATTTCAAACGCCGCCGCTAGAGCCATCTTCTGTCAGGAACATTCGACGAAATTCCCAGGATGATTGCGAGCTGACCCAATCCTTTCCGCCAAACTGAAATTACAACAGTGGTGGAAACGTTTGTGCAATCGCCGATCAAATACAGAAAACTTAGACTGCGGTTTCTCGGAAATTTTTATAAGCAGGAAATCAATTCTCTGATAAATTGAAAATCTAAGAACATTCTTCAATCCTTCTGAAAACAAAAAGTTTTGTACATCACTTGCCCAGTATTTGCCAAAGAATTATTTCTATATTTTACTAATGGACAGCGGATTGTATGCATTTATGGCAAAAATTCGTAGGTGTAATTTGAACCAGTAAGAACATTTAAAAAATATAAAGATACTGTCAACATTATTTTCAACCCGTTAAATATATTAAGTAATTAAATAAATTTCTATTTCACTCCTGTTTGTTGTAATTCGCGTGAAATAATTTTATTTTGCATAAAGATCCGCTGTCTAATTATTAACAGATGTTCACATTTAAAGTTTGATTGGCACTTGAAGTAGCTTTGACGATTACTATTATATATTTATTATTTACGAATTCTAATGGATTATTATCTTGCACTATTCAGACAAAGGGCCGAAAGGTGATAAAGGCGATAAGGGAGACAAGGGTGAGAGCGTTCGAGGTCCTCCTGGACCACCAGGACCTCCAGGTCAGGATGAGGTAAGTATTTTGTATTATTTATTTTATATCGTTAATAAATCCTACAACACCATACTTACATTTCTTACTTCATTCTAAACTGTATTCTTACATTTCTGTGATGAAGTGTTTCAATTACTTAAGAAAGTAAACAATCCTAGCTTGAAAGAAAAGAACACACAGCGAAAATGAATTTTCTTCCGACATGTTTGCAAATGAGAATAAAAAGTAACGTACAAATAAAGAAGTATAAATATGCAAGATAGTAATTTAGGAACATAAAGGTAGTAATCGAGGAACATTAAAATGATTGACTGAAAGCAATTAAATTGTTCTAGCTGCTAAAAATGACAAATTTATCGAATCTATTTCCACGTAAGGAACGTCGTAATTCCAATAATTATGAAATTAAAAATGTGAGACCGGTCATTTGACCCGCAGTGGTAGGTTTAGTGTTAATTCAGAAAACAAACGCAAGAACTTGCAGAGTTCGTATCAATATTGTCAACTTATCGAATCTATGCATGAAACTGTTCAAATTTTCTGCCATTAGCAGTCTCAATAGGAGCCATAGAAACTCCAGTTTCATTAGCTGAATAGTCTGCACACGTAGAAAGGCAGATTGAATGCATTGTGAATATCTCTGGTCTACACACGTTCGTATCAGGTTTCGTTTATGATTATGCCACAGTGCATTGTTCGGCTCGAAAAGAAATATCCGTTAACCCGAATTACGGTTGCCGTTTAAACAAACGACATATTCATCCACCGTATCCACCAAACGGTGGATTACTGGATAGGTAGAACGTTCCGATAATTTTGCTTAAGACAAAGGGTAGATCGAATTCTAATTACACGTACGAGTGTTCGCATCGGTTAAACTCGTAACTCGGCATTTCTGTGTATTCGTTCTTGCGGCCCTTTGTTACGATAAACGAATAATAATTCAGTGGCGGGCGCGGCGAGACACGTATTTATACGATGTACGTTTACTTAGAGTTATTCCATAGGTTTAACTTGGCAACATTCATCTCCCCTAATGAAATAAAGCACTATCTTGGACTGGTCCCACGCTACGGTCTACGGTATTAAAGCGGCGGCAGGGTGTGCGTGCGCAAATGTGCTAGGAAATTACTATATTGCTGATCTGTCAGGCAAAATGTTGTTCTATCCTGCACATACTGTATCTATTATTTTATTTATCGATATATCATTCGCCCTTTTCTAGTTTGACAGAAAGTAATTTAATGTAGATTTCATCGAAAGTCATACTTCTATTTGGTTTTTTAAAATTAATTCTCTTTTCTTTATTTCTGGCTGCATATTAATTAATGATATTTTTGTAGAATTCTTTTAGAGAAGCAATATTTATTATTTTATTTGTCGATATATCATTCGCCCTTTCCTAGATTGACAAAAAGTAATTTAACGTAAATTTCATCGAAAGTCACACTTCCACTTGGTTTTTTAAAATTAATTCTCTTTTCTTTATTTCTGGCTGCATATTAATCAATGATATTTTTGTAGAATTCTTTTAGAGAAGCAATATTTATTATTTTATTAACGATACATCATTCGCCCTTTTCTAGATTGACAGAAAGTAATTTAACGTAAATTTCATCCGAAAGTCATACTTCTACTTGGTTTTTCAAAATTAATTCTCTTTTCTCTATTTCTGGCTACATAACAATCAATGATATTTTTGTAAAATTCTTTTAGAGGAGCAATATTTATAATTTTATTTATCGATATATCATTCGCCCTTTTCTAGTTTGACAGAAGGTAATTTAACGTAAATTTCATCGAAAGTCATACTTCTATTTGGTTTTTTAAAATTAATTCTCTTTTCTTTATTTCTGGCTACATAATAATCAATGATATTTTTGTAGAATTCTTTTAGAGGAGCAATATTTATTATTTTATTTATCGATACATCATTCGCCCTTTTCTAGATTGACAGAAAGTAATTTAATGTAGATTTCATCGAAAGTCATACTTCTACTTGGATTTTTTTTATTAATTCTCTTTTCTTTATTTCTGGCTGCATAATAATCAATGATATTTTTGTAGAATTCTTTTAGAGAAGCAATATTTATTATTTTATCTATCGATATATCATTCGCCCTTTTCTACTTTGACAGAAGGTAATTTAACGTAAATTTCATCGAAAGTCACACTTCCACTTGGTTTTTTAAAATTAATTCTCTTTTCTTTATTTCTGGCTACATAATAATCAATGATATTTTTGTAAAATTCTTTTAGAGGAGCAATATTTATTATTTTATTTATCGATATATCATTCGCCCTTTTCTAGTTTGACAGAAAGTAATTTAACGTAAATTTCATCGAAAGTCACACTCTACCTGGTTTTTTAAAATTAATTCTCTTTTCTTTATTTCTGGCTGCATAACAATCAATGATATTTTTGTAGAATTCTTTTAGAGAAACAATATTTATTATTTTATTTATCGATATATCATTCGCCCTTTTCTACTTTGACAGAAGGTAATTTAACGTAAATTTCATTGAAAGTCACACTTCCACTTGGTTTTTTAAAATTAATTCTCTTTTCTTTATTTCTGGCTGCATATTAATCGATGATATTTTTGTAAAATTCTTTTAGAGGAGCAATATTTATTATTTTATTTATCGATATATCATTCACCCTTTTTTAGCTTGACAGAAGGTAATTTAACGTAAATTTCATTGAAAGTCACACTTCCACTTGGTTTTTTAAAATTAATTCTCTTTTCTTTATTTCTGGCTGCATATTAATCGATGATATTTTTGTAAAATTCTTTTAGAGGAGCAATATTTATTATTTTATTTATCGATATATCATTCACCCTTTTCTAGTTGGACAGAAGGTAATTTAACGTAAATTTCATCGAAAGTCACACTCTACCTGGTTTTTTAAAATTAATTCTCTTTTCTTTATTTCTGGCTGCATAATAATCAATGATATTTTTGTAGAATTCTTTTAGAGAAGCAATATTTATTATTTTATTTATCGATATATCATTCGCCCTTTTCTAGTTTGACAGAAAGTAATTTAACGTAAATTTCATCGAAAGTCACACTCTACCTGGTTTTTTAAAATTAATTCTCTTTTCTTTATTTCTGGCTGCATAATAATCAATTATATTTTTGTAGAATTCTTTTAGAGAAGCAATATTTATTATTTTATTTATCGATATATCATTCGCCCTTTTCTAGTTTGACAGAAAGTAATTTAACGTAAATTTCATCGAAAGTCATACTTCTATTTGGTTTTTTAAAATTAATTCTCTTTTCTTTATTTCTGGCTGCATAATAATCAATGATATTTTTGTAGAATTCTTTTAGAGAAGCAATATTTAAATATTTCAAAAATACTTTAAAGGAAAATAAGCTCCTGACCATTTAATTCGGCCCTACTCTCATCAGAAGAAAAAAGAATTTCTTCACACCGTTGCAATTGCACCAAAATGCAACTACATGCATGAACCGCAATGTACGATAATAGTTATATCACGTAGGAGTACATTCGGTCCTAAGATTGTCCCCATGACACCAGATGTATACGATTACGCACATATTTCAGCAACAATAACTCACATCGGTAGCGTTCGCGCATGTTAAACAAGCTCGAATGCATTCCGATCCAAAATCACTCATTTATCTCGTTACGCGGCCAATCTAATTTAGTCAGAACGCTGAAATGCCGGTAGCCAACGCGTGTAACATTGATTACACCGAACTGGCTTTCACGATATTCACTATCTTCAGAAATTATTGACGCGTCGATGCGTGCGGAACCGTCAAAGACAATACTCAAAGCTAATGCAACGCTGAAGTCAAAACGCAATTATGCTAATTAGGTTGCGGATCTTTAAGCATCTATGACAAAAGTTATTAGCTGTAATTTAGAAATACCGTTGTATTGTATTCAACCCATTAAACATATTAAGACAGAAAATAAATTTCTATGCCAGTATAGTTTGTTATAATTTATGTAGACATTATTTATTTCGCAGAAAGATCCGCAGTCCAATGATAATCTTCTGAAAATCCCATTGATCAAACTAGACAAATTCAGTAGATTATGAAACTAGTAAAAGATTTAGAATAATAATTAAATTATCTCTCGAATAATTGTAATGAGGTGTAAAAGTAATACAATACGATTTTCAAATTGTTTTAATGAATTTTACTGTTTTATGTCCAATCTACTCTAACAATATTGTCGTTCTTCCGTTAGAATAATTCCACATTTAAATTCTCCAGTAGAACGCGAGTTCTTGCAAATTGGAATTTTCGAATCTTTATTTTCCGTCACTCTGCAATTCTACTCTTATCAATACTTCGCTCCACGAAAATTGCATTGATTACCGGGAGACACGTCTCATTGCGATCGAACTGGAATAATGAAGAACTTCGAAGTAATGATGAACATTTTGTTACGTCACATCTTCGAGCTCAGATTGAAAAACATTTTCACACTCAAAGGAAACTCTACGATCGTAGAATCGTCATTAAAAATTAACTGATGCACGATTAGCAGTGTATCCTTTTGTGAAACACGAACAAAATATTAATTGCGAGCTACAGGAGTTACATAGACATTTATTTGTTTCCTTAATGAATGTAATCGGTTGAAAATGATGCGGTCTTTCTTTATGCGATGTACACAATCATGATCGTCACGCATACGTGACGCTGAATGATGATTGCCGTTTTAATAATGTTGTGAACACGCTACAGGGTCCACCAGGGAAGAAAGGTGATCCAGGGACATGCACGTGCAACGCGACAGCTCTAATGGCGTCCTTCACCATGCCGAAAATGATCCAAGGCCCCAAAGGCGAGCAAGGAGTGCCAGGACAAGAAGGAAAACAGGGGCAAATGGGGCTGACGGTATTGAACCTTTGTAAAAGCACGCCGCTTTACAGTAAAGGCTCAAGAAAATGTGACGGGGAGATCATTTCATGCCTGTAAAATAAATGACTTCAGAAACGAACCGAACAACTTCTCTGAACCTTCAAACATCTCGACGTTTTGCGCGCGTTTCACGGTCGCTAAAATTCACTGCTCGCAAAAAGAACGAATCCTCGCTACGACAGATTAATGCTATTAATCGATGACGTAGGGAGCATAATTAATTCGTGTAGAGTTGCGTAGAGTAATTTCTAGCAAGTGTAAATTTGCATTTGTCTCTCGCTTGGGAACTGAGAATTTTATTAATTGCTACAGGGAGCCGCAGGACCACCCGGAGAGAGGGGAATCGAAGGACCAGTCGGTGCTAAAGGAGACAAAGGAGACACGGGGATACAAGGACCGGAAGGACCGCAAGGACAAAAAGGAGAACCGGGTCGCGATGGAGTACCAGGAGAAAAAGGCACGCAAGGACCTCCCGGGCCACCGGGAAAGAGCGAATTCTCGGGATTTGATGTAAGTAACAGTGCTTCTATTATATCAGTTTTACTCTGACCTCTTGTGACAAGATGCGACGTTTCTTCACGACGACTTATTTTTGAAAACGATCAAAAACCACGAGGAATAGAAATAGTATCACGAAATTGACAAATAATCATTACAATTTGCGTGTCTAGGCTGCTAATGAATTTATAAATTGTGGAAAAAGTAATTTACGAATATTGTGCATATCAATTCGAAGGGTCTATTTTAACTATCTCTACGATACACTATACAACAATTAAGCTCTGAAGTATTTTTACTGCGCACGATATATAACATTTAAGCTCTGAAGTATTTTTACTGCACGCAATATATTGGGTTGGCAAGGAAGTAATTTCGGTATTTTAAGATGAAATAAAATCCAATTTTTTTATCAAAGCAATGAACTTTAATCAATAAAATATTTTCCATTTTGTTGTATGATCTTTTGCCATCTTTCTGGTAGCTTCATAATTCCGCGCTCATAAAACTTCTGATCCTTTTCGGTGAAAAACTGATCCAAGTGCGATTTCAGATCATCATCATTAGTGAATGTTTTACCATTCAAAGAGTTTTGTAAACTTCAGAATAAATGATAATCTGATGGTGCAATGTCAGGGCTATATGGTGGATGTGACATCACTTCCCAACCAAGCTCCAATAACTTTTCACGTGTTACCAAAGATGTGTGTGGCCTAGCGTTATCATGGTGGAACACGATTCCTTTGCGATTTGCCAATTCTGGCCGTTTTTCTTTGATTGCTATGTCCAGTTTTGTTAGTTGTCGACAATAAACATCTGAATTGATGGTTTGGTTCCTTGGGAGCAGCTCAAAATACACAATACCTTTGTAATCCCACCAAATTGACAACATGATCTTCTTTTGGTGCAATTCAGCTTTCGGTGTGGTTTGGGCTGGTTCATCACGCTTGGACCATGATCGTTTTCGAGTTGTGTTATTGTAAACAACCCATTTCTCATCACCGGTGATGATTCGCTTGAGAAAAGGGTCGATTTCATTTCGTTTGAGATGCATATCGCATATGTTGATGCGTTGCATTAAGTGAATTTCTTTCAACTCGTGTGGAACCCAAATATCGAGCTTCTTAACGATTCCGAGACTTTTTAAACGATATTCTATGGTTGTATGCGAGACATTTAACCTGTCTGCAATCTCTTGGACAGTTATATGACGATCCGATTCAATAATGGCTTTCATTTGGTCATCATCAACTCCAGATGATCGACCAGAACGTTGGTCGTCTTTAAGTGAGAAATTTCCAGAACGGAATTTTTTAAACTAATTCTGGCACGTGCGTTCTGTTAAGCAATCTACACCGTAAACTTCGCATATATCTTTGTGAGCCTCGGCAGCTTTTTTACCTCTACGGAAATAAAAAAGCAATATATGCCTATAATGTTCGTTTCTGCACTCCATGTTCAAATTGACACAGAACTAACAATTTTAATCAAAATTACGTGTAATTTGCTTCAAAAGTAACCTAAAAGATGCAGTTATGAAATGTCAGAAAGAAAACAAACGCAACGTTAACAGAAGCCAATCAAACAAAACATAACGCCATCAGTTAGTGAAAACCGAAATTACTTTCTTGCCAACCCAATATAACAATTAGTGATACGTCAGAGAGGATATGCAATGTGTACAGGAAAATCTCGAAAATGCAAAATAATATTTTTTTACTATTGCCGAGTTTCGAATACTTTCAACTTTGACTGTGTAGTGTGTCTGTACAATGCTAGCTGCATCTATTGCAATTAGATAATGACCGGTATTTATACATATACATACGTTCTACGTATATTCCGTTGAATTAATGATTTACTGTCATTTCGCCGTCATGTTACTGTCATGAATTCATTAACGGAGAAGGACTTCTTTAAATTATAGGTCGTTATTTATAAAACAATCACAGACGAATCCCTACAACAGTGTACTGTTATCGAATGTGTACGAACAGCATAAAAGAATTAATTAATTAATTTTGCGTTCCGGTGTTTTCGTAGGTACAGAATTTTTATTTCTGTGTTACTTTTAATTGCACGGTACGATCTCCGTCGATTGTTTAATTAATTCTTACCAGTAATTATTACAATTGTCGAGGGTGCTAATTAATTTACAAATTGTGGAAGAACGTGGCCATTCGTATTTTTATTAAGAACCAGTGAATCGACAAGAATTAGATACAACATGAAAAAGATAGCAGCGTCAATTAATGTTCGAAAATATTTTTACATTCAGCAGCAACTATTATGCAATTATAACGTTGGATAATTTCAAGCTCCTTAATTATTTTCATACCCTTTCGAGCAATTTAATAAGCAGCATCCTCGTAATATCTAAGGTGGTAAACATCAAGAGCTCCATTGTGGTTTTAATATATGAAGATATACAGCTCTAATATCGTCAGTGAATTCTGATTTTCCATAAAATACATTCAAATTAATCTACAAACAAATACGATAAAAGCTTTACCTGAAAAATCACGTAACTCGAGACACAATTAATAATAACATGTATTTATAGGATATAAGTATAATTCAAGAAAGAGCGACGAAATCAACGTCGGGCAAACAAATCCCTTACGAAGTTCCCTGTTTCGAGATAAAGCCCTCAAATTGCAATTCCGATGCGTTTCCTTTTCCCCATGGTATCCGAATTTACACCCTCATTTAACCTCCTCCGCTCGTAAACGTATACGCATTCACGTCTAATAAACTACCTTGATCGTGTACCATTGGCGCCGGGCGCTTCCCAAACAAACGAGAATATTAACCACCGCCGAAGGGAGTAAGCTTCCAGGTTCGTAACATTAATTTCAGCCGTTCCTCGGCAGGCGGCCGTTCAAAATTTCCCGGTGTCGTTTCCCTTATTCACTTTGCCGGGCCCCCGGCCGGAAACGGTGTGTCTCATGAATTTCCCATGGCCAGGTGGAAGTTGACAAAATCCCAAAGTGCCCCCGTCCTTTCGCAGTGGTCTGGAAACTCGCGATTCCATTGGGTCCTTCAGGAACTTCCCAATCAACAGTCCTCGAAGCTGATAATAACACTGTCCAACAAATTTCAACTTTTTTTATGTTCCCTAATTACTGTTGAGTCCTTCTTATAGAGTTTTTTGCGCTGATTCCGAATCTGTTTTTAATTTTTTTCCTATACGCACAGTTTTTGAGGAACATGGCTTTGAAAAAAAAACATATTTTTCAACTTTAAACAAATATTGTGATGTTATTATAAAAGATATTGAATTGTTCATTGCAGCAAAAGATTGTGTAGACTTTCCCGAATACAGTGGTATCCAAAATTAATACATTATGAATGTTTAAACATGTTTAAACAATCATTAAAGACGGATACTTTCGCACCAATTTTCGAGGATATTTTTCAATTTATCTCAAAAAATAAGGGTCCAGCGGAAAATCGAACTATACCACTCGATAGAGCAGACTTTTATCTTGAGAAACCACCCTGTCAAGTTTGGATCGTCCACGTTTTTTTCGAACCAGAAAGCGAAATATCTTCGCCCGACATGAGTTGCCGCCAGTGGCGCTCGGGACGAGATAGGCGCAGCGACGGGATACGGAGCGGCGAACGACCGTTGTAGTGGTGAGCGCCACTGGCGGCAACTCATGTCGGGCGAAGATATTTCGCTTTCTGTTTCGAAAAAAGCGTCGACGTTTCAAACTTCAAAGCGGGGTTTCTCAAGATACAAGTCTGCTCTATCGCATGGTATAGTTCGATTTTCCGCTGGACCCTTATTTTTTGAGATAAATTGAAAAATATCCTCAAAAATTGGTGCAAAAGTGGTGTCTCTCCGCCTTTTAAACATGTAAAACTTATTTAAACATGTTTAAATAATCATAATGTATTAATATTTGATATCGCTGTATTCGGGAAAGTCTACAGAATCTTTCGCTATAAAGAACAATTCAATATCTTTTATATTAACACTACAATATTTGTTTAAAGTTGAAAAATATGTTTTTTTTTCAAAGTTATGTTTCTTAAAAACTGTGCGTATAGGGAAAAAATTAAAAACAGATTCGGAATCAGCGCAAAAAACTCTATAGGGAGGACCGAACAGTAATTAGGGAACAAATTTGATGTTGGGCAGTGTAATTAGACTGCGGTTTCATGCATTTATAACAAAAATTAATAATAATCCAGTCAATGAATGCTCATAAGATGGGTGTAGAGAGAAATGGAAGGAACACCATTTTTAACAGAAATTAGTTTATGTTATCGACGCACAGGTTAGATCCAAAATCAAGACAAAGCAATTTTGCAATTTAAAAAATTTTTCTCAACGTTTCGATCCAAATATGGATCATTTTCAAGAGAATTTTGCGTCTGAAAAATACTAAATATTATACTGAGTGTTTCACAGGATCAATAATAACCAACAACATAATTTTTCACCGTACTTGCTATGTGTAAATTGTTTATAAGTGTATAAATTTGCAACTGAATTCCATGCTGGCACGAGCTAAACTGAACCATGTGAACGTTGAGAGAGAACCAGTGCACAAAACAAAGGAAGACGTATATTGACAATCAGCCAATCAGACACGGTGATCGAAAGATCTTGAATCGATACTTGACGGTAAATACAAATTGAAAAAGTATTTTCATTTCAGTATTTTTCAGACGCAAAATTCTCTTGAAAAATTTTTTAGATTGCAAAATTGCTTTGTCTTGATTTTGAATCGAACCTGTGCGCCGATAACATAAACTAATTTCTATTAATTCGTTACGATCGACAAGACGGAATATTTACAATTTTTAACTTTGGGACTTTGTTTCTAGGAGGTGATTCAGTCTTCTTTGTCACTAGAAGGTGAGCGGGGTGCAGGGGGCACGTAGAATCCCCCCTTTTTCGGTTTTCCTCTTATATCTCGGAAACTATGCGTCCTAGCGATAAGACCATTCTATAAAAAATGAAAGCTGACGAAATGTGCCACAAGATTGATTTCATTCAATTTTTCGCCATCTCGCATAGTTTCCGAGATATTCGCGCTCAAAGTCCACTAATTGTGAGAAAGAAATTTTTGCCTTATTTGTCTAGTTGACTCTTCAGCATAATTAGTGAACTTTGAGCGCAGATATCTCGGAAACTATGCGAGATAGCGAAAAACTGAATGAAATCAATCTTGTGGCACATTTTGTCAGCTTTAGTTTCGTATAGAATGGTCTTACCGCTAGAACGCATAGTTTCCGAGATATAAGCGGAAAACCGAAAAAGGGAATCTTCTACGTGCTCCCCTGACGTAGTATGTTTATCTCCTAACTAGTCCAAACAAAGTTCCAAAGTTAAAAATTGTGTTCCTTCCATTTCCCTCTACAACTTTTCGTTGACTGGACTATAAGTGCAATTTGAGGCAGTAAAGATATTAGAAGAATTTAAAAATACTATTACATTATTTTCAACCAATTATTCTACTCAACATCGAATATTTTTTGGTACGATTGGGTAACCTTCCTTGTAAGATGAAAATATTGTAATATATTGGCATTTAAGTTTTTGTGATCTTTTTTTTTATTAAACTTAATATTGTTAAACTGAAATATTGCAGAATATAAGAAAAATAAAGAAATTGCGATCGGACTATGTACACCACAAAAATGAAATAACTTGCTAATCTGCATTTTCTGCAATCAAATCTGATGAAAGCACGAACTACATATTCCATTCCTATTACGGCTATTATAATTAGAATCAATACGAACGTTCTAAGCGATAAATAACAGGTGAAAAGTCACGCTTAACAATAATTGATTTACGGACATGTGCGTTGCCGTAAGAAACATTATTAAATGCCTACTACATGTTTAGTTTTTCGAATTTTGCACTGCTAAATCGGCCATTTTCCCCACTGTGCGGCGTGTTCCGTTTTCCAGTCTCGGCTCGTTGTCTCGGCAGGGCGAGGGCGGCGGACAAGAAACTCGTTGAATGGAAATGGAACGCGATATCGCTCCTCGGGGAATAAGTAACCGTACACGCAATAAAGGCGTAGCTCTGTGTCCATCCTTTTCCTTCCACCTCCATTCTGCGCCGTTCCTATTTTCTGGGTGGCGTCTTCAGCGTCGCGTCTCTTCCTCCCTTGTCGTCCGCCACGATTAAAAACAACGTGAACCGGCGACGGCGGCGTTGCATCTGTGTCGGCCGGTGTTGCACCCGGCGGATGCATCGGCGAACACGGGCCGGATGACCTATTTTTCCGTGGGGCTAGCGTGGAAATTAAATAGGGTGCGAAACGTAGCTGATGCCGCGGTGAAAAATAAAGCTGTGATTTGGTATTCCGCGACCGAAGCCGGGTAAATATGGCACGTACCCGATAGTGGGCTGGTGTTGCACGGATTTTTCGAATTCTGCAGACACTGTTTGCATTATGTACTTTTGTCTGTTTCACGCCACACCGGTCTCCTGCATTATTTATCGAAATTAATAACTCCGCGTTCCGGAAATCCACTGGCCGCAGCAAACCCCGGATCCTTTTACCCTGCGGTCGCCGCAACCCGGGTTTATTTTGACCCGGAAAATTAATATCGTCATTTTATTAAAGGAAGGGGTGCGATGTTTCGAAGGTTCCGAAACCGGAACACCCCCTTGAATCGATTCAATATTAATAACAGAGGAATCATCTGGGAACGGAGGCTCGCCGGATCCGTTGATAATTTACGTGCGGATTGAGACCGATGAAATCTTGAAGACGAGGTTTCGTTTTAATGAACGAGATCTAAGCGGCATGAATATTCCGTGGACAAGAGCCCTGCCTCGAAATTAATACCCCGGGAATCATCTTCTGCTGACGAAAATTATTAGAACCTTCGAAATGCAGAGCTGCGATTCGGAACGGGTTGATTTAAATTCGTGTTTCGTTTTAATAAACGAGGTATCAAATATTTAGCGGAAACATCTAATTCCGTTCGGTGCGTTCTCCTGGTTTAAATTAAATCGTAAAAAGCGGAGGGGTCGTTGAATTAAGAAATTTGAATGGTTTCGGGTTTAATTGGAAGCGGTTCTTCGGAAAAGTTGGAAATTCTCCGAATATGTGATGCTATTTTACGTGTACCGAATAGTCTATTGAAATCTATGAAACGATGGATTGAAATGTGATTGCATTAATTGGGAAATGACTGATTATATTTCCCTGCCGGTAATACATTTGTAAGTAGTCTATGCGTCATAGTAATATCATAATGTCAACAATTAATTTTGACTAGTTATTATTGATACAATTAATTCAAAACGAGATGGTCAGATATCCAAATATTGTAGAATAATGTACGCGGTATCCTGAAATATTAAATATGTTACATATCGAATTCGATAACAATGCTATAATTCATGATAGATTTACAAACAGTCCGATATGCATGTGAACCTTTCAATTTGGAAATACAGTGGGTGTACAAAGTATTCGTACACCTTTTAAAAACTAATAACTTTTTTATAATTGTACCAAACGACCTGATTTTTTGTAATCAATTAGAAGCATTAGTTTACAAACTGATATGCGAAAAAGATTTTCCAAAAAATACAATTTACAAGGTTGCAGGCAAAAATGAAAAAGGCATTTTTTTAAACTTCTTTATTTGGGCCCTTAATGCAAATTTAAAACATATGTTTTCTAGATCCATGTTCTTTATACACATGTTGGAAATTTCATCGAAATCGATTGACGCAGGAAAAAACAACAGGCGTCGAAAGATGTACGATTCTGTGGATTTTAAGCAGAAACTGATCAAAAGTGGAAAACTACGATTTTCACCATTTTTAACAGCTTGTAGCTCTCGTGTGTATGTTAATCGATTTCAATGAAATTTTCAACATGTGTATGACTAACATAGATCTACAAAACATACATTTTAAATTTTCATTAAGGACCCAAATAAAAAAGTTTTAAAAAATGCCTCTTTTATTTTTGCATTTAACCTTGTAAATTATAATTTTTGGAAAATCTTTTTTGTATATCATTTCGTAAACCAATGCTTCTAATTGTTTATAAAAAATCAGGTTGTTTGGTACAATTATAAAAATGTTATTAGTTTTTAAAAAGTGTACGAATACTTTGTACACCCACTGTATATTACTTCCGAGATATACTCCAACTTAAGATATTTTGCACAACGAGTTGTAAGTTGTAACTGCTTTTGGATCCACCTATGTTTGTGAAACATTTTTTTCGAAGATGAAATTTACAAAGAGTTCATCACGTGCTTCATTAACTGATGCCAATTTAGAGAACCAACTAACAAAAGATGTGCAACGTCGAACATAAATATAGATTTACCAAAATTAAGTGAAACAAAGGATAAATAAATATCTCGTTCATTAAGACTCGAGAGTTAATTATATTGAATCATAGTATAACAATAAAGTTTTATTCATTTTGTATTTGTATTACATTTTTTGAAAGCATGTTTACCTACAGTGCGGCCCGTTGTAACGTTACGCGTCATCAAAGTGGCCCGTGAAACCATTTGGGTTGGCCAGGCCTGTTCTAAAGGTTTGCAAAAAATGCTAGAACATAAAATTTCGCAGAATCTAATACGATTTTTATTTATTTGAGATGTATAAAGGCTACCACCATTGAAAATAATATTTTATTTGTTACCACTTTCTTGAAATTAGCCTGCAAAATAAAACTTTCTTCCTGGATTGTAACAAACTGGAATGAAATAGAAATTTATTCTCTTTCTTAATATGTTTAATAAGTTGAAAAGAATATAATAGCATTTTCAAATTCTTTTAATGTTTTTACTGTTTCAAATTACACCTACTCCTTTTTGTGATAAATGCATCAAATCCGGTGTCTACTCATGACAGTTTAGAGTGAAGCAATGTGTAGCATAATTGAAAAGATTGTGACGTTGGGCGCGTTGCGTGTCAGCGAGGAAGTATCGGGAAGTTTGTCGAGGGAGCAGGAGTTGTTTAAAAAAATCCGAAAGTTCTGGTTGCGAGATACAGGGGAACATAGATCTACAAAACATACATTTTAAATTTTCATTAAGGACCCAAACAAAAAAGTTTTAAAAAATGCCTTTTTTATTTTCGCATTTAACCTTGTAAATTCTAATTTTTGGAAAATCTTTTTTTATATCATTTCGTAAACCAATGCTTGTAATTGATTATAAAAAATCAGGTTGCTTGGTACAATTATAAAAACGTTATTAGTTTTTAAAAAGTGTACGAATACTTTGTACACCCAGTGTATACAAATGTAAAAGGAGTTTCTCGATTCTTTCTCGTTTCTCGAATCCTAGCTCCGGAGGAACGCGTAAGAAAAGCCGTTTCCGTTAACGAGCAGAAATATCTAATATAATTAATATCTGATTAAAATCAATGCCGGAAAAAAGAAACGAGAATGGAGCAGGTCAGGGAATTCTATTCAGCGAAAGGGTAATCTTCGTTCGCCTGAACCGCGAAGAATCGAAAGTGCAGCCGAAGTTCACTAACGGCGGAGCGATTCAATAAAATTATTACCGCGATAGCTACAATCGTAGCCTGGGTACGGGAGCGGCACGATTTTCCGTACTTTTTCGTGCTTTTAACGTACTTGGAGAACGAACAAAGCTCTTTCTACTTCCCGACGTTTCAACAATTAGCAGGCGAGGTCAGGCCGCTCGTTTCGTTCCTCCGACGTAACATTTGGAAGCGTGCCACTACAAAGAGTGCTGCAAAAAGGAAACAAATTAAACATAACGAAGTGGTATGATTTTTCCCCTGTATCCCGCAACCAGAACTTTCGGATTTTTTTAAACAACTCCTGCTCCCTCGACAAACTTCCCGATACTTCCTCGCTGACACGCAACGCGCCCCAACGTCACAATCTTTTCAATTATGCTACACATTGCTTTACTCTGAACTGTCATCAGTAGACACCGGATTTGATGCATTTATCACAAAAAGAATAGTCCAGGATCCACCGACCATTTTTACAAGTTATTACTATCAAGCTAATATTCCGTGAGTAGCTTCATTTTAATGAGACGCCCAACTTTTTCTCTTGTGGTACCTCGATTGTGGTAGCTAACAGGGGTAGCAGGGATAAAATATGTCGATTTGACGATTCTCAAAAATTTATTACTAACTGGGTTTCTTTTGTTAAATCTCAAGATAATTATCTAAATTATTCGAAAAAATATTTGTCCTACAAAATGTATGGTTTGATCAACGAGTCCCCTCCTTCCAACATGTATCGACAACGAGGTCATCAAAAATGATTACTAACCAGCTGATTTTTTTACTGTTGCTTAGTTAATATTTATATAATTTAACAGCCACACTGTCCTACAAATTGCGTGGTACGTTATCCCGGTCCTATACTCACAAATTGTTAATACTACAAAACCATTTTTCTTATTACTAACGGTAGGACAAAAATATTACATAATAGGTTAGTATGTTCTGTGTCCAAATGTAACAATATCCTACAAGAAAATAGGTATGTATCACTAGTCCGACAAGAATTGTATAATTTTCGTTTTTCTATTTGTAACATAACATAAAGTGAAAACATCTTTTTCGAAATTTAAATAACTTTATTTTCTAGTAAACTAAGTACAAAAATTTATGTTTTTACATATAAAAAAAATTAATCTTCATCAGATTCATCTGATAAATCTTCATCTTCTTCGCTACTAACATCACTCTCATCGTGATCTTCATTTTCCTCATTCGTGATATCTGACTCTGTAATAGCATGAAAAAATTAAATAAATTGCCGATTAAACAATCAATAAATAACAATAGTATTAATAAGGCACCTTGTAAGTCAGAAGATAATTCTTCAAAAGATGGACTTTGGGGACCATCAAACCAATAATATTCATATTTGCCATCAATTATTGTCCATCCATAATTTTCTGGCAATTAATTGTTGGGCGTCTCATCGAAACGAAACTATTCACAAAGATTCAGCTTGATAGTAATTATTTTTACATCAGGGATCTGTACTACAACTTTTGAGCGTAGGACCGGGATAACGTACCACGCAATTTTTGGACAGTGTGGCTGTTAAATTATATAAATATTAACTAAGCAACAGTAAAAAAATCAGCTGGTTAGTAATCATTTTTGATGACCTCGTTGTCGATACATGTTGGAAGGAGGGGACTCGTTGATCAAACCATACATTTTGTAGGACAAATATTTTTTCGAATAATTTAGATAATTATCTTGAGATTTAACAAAAGAAACCCAGTTAGTAATAAATTTTTGAGAATCGTCAAATCGACATATTTTATCCCTGCTACCCCTGTTAGCTACCACAATCGAGGTACCACAAGAGAAAAAGTTGGGCGTCTCATTAAAATGAAGCTACTCACGGAATATTAGCTTGATAGTAATAACTTGTAAAAATGGTCGGTGGATCCTGGACTAGAAGTAAGTGTAATTTGAAACGGTAAAAACATTAGAAGAATTTGAAAATGCTATTATATTCTTTTCAACTTATTGAACATATTAAGAAAGAGAATAAATTTCTATTTCATTCCAGTTTGTTACAATCCAGGAAGAAAGTTTTTATTTTGCAGGCTAATTTCAAGAAAGTGGCAACAAATAAAATATTATTTTCAATGGTGGTAGCCTTTATACATCTCAAATAAATAAAAATCGTATTAGATTCTGCGAAATTTTATGTTCTAGCATTTTTTGCAAACCTTTAGAACAGGCCTGGCCAACCCAAATGGTTTCACGGGCCACTTTGATGACGCGTAACGTTACAACGGGCCGCACTGTAGGTAAACATGCTTTCAAAAAATGTAATACAAATACAAAATGAATAAAACTTTATTGTTATACTATGATTCAATATAATTAACTCTCGAGTCTTAATGAACGAGATATTTGTTTATTCTTTCTTTCACTTAATTTTGGTAAATCTATATTTATGTTCGACGTTGCACATCTTTTGTTAGCTGGTTCTCTAAATTGGCATCAGTTAATGAAGCACGTGATGAACTCTTTGTAAATTTCATCTTCGAAAAAAATGTTTCACAAACATAGGTGGATCCAAAAGCAGTTACAACTTACAACTCGTTGTGCAAAATATCTTAAGTTGGAGTATACAATCTCTGTTAAAAAATGATACTGACCGAAACCATCGTTCTTGTTGTAACTGTTCTTACACAGAAAGACCTCCAATTAATTTGAAATGCCCGCGCACTGTTTCCGAAGTTCGATGACAAACACATGACATACCGGAACATCGGATGTTAACGTCTTACACCGGAAGAACATGAAACCTCTTCAAAAGGTTCCTAGTCCTGACACGAGGAAACTTTCGCCGAGAGATATTGGAGCCTTAAAGCCTTGCTGCGCTACTTGCTCTCTCGCGTGTTCCTACCGCGTTGCGTGGCGTGGCAGGGTAAAAGATTTCTTGACACAGCAAAGCCCCGCACGAATAATACTTTACGTGACATGCTTCGAACACGGGAAAAATCCTCTGAAATTCAGTTCGTACATCCTCGTAAAGCTAGTTATCACAAAACGAAAGTAAATTAAACGCGATTGCTTCAAATCTGAACATTAATCGTAAAGTGGCTTTGACACTCGATGCAGTTTTGAGATCAAAACAGTATAGTGTGAAAGAATGTGAGGAATGTGAACAGAGCCGCGATATAGGAATTTTATTAGCATACGCGTGCAATTGTGGGGAAGTTATGCGATGGTACGTTGATGCTCTTAATACGAGTTGTTCTTTATTATACTTTTATGGCAGTTATGCGGCCGAGTGGGCCTGTGCGTGCAACAGGTTTTGCTCACACTTTCACCGATATCGATCAGAAATTCGTCAGGATGTTAATAATTATTTGTACACATAATTATGGAAATGGTCTTAGTCAAAAGTTACATCACGTTATTTCAAACTTAATTAATTCAATGTAATTTTTACGATATTGTCAAAACTGTACTCGTCGATAGAACATTATTCATTTAATGTTAATTTCCTTCTCATTTAAATGTCTCGAAACAAGAAATGTACAACTTACAATTAGTACTACACATTTAAGTATTGTACGAGGTATTATATCAAATTCATATCCATGAAATGGAAAAAATCATATACAGTGGAGTTATTCAAGGTCGACAGAAATGTTTAACCTTCTCTCTGTGTATGGGAAACGGAAATAAAAAATTTACGAATGGAAAATTTACAACAATTTTTTAGGAATGCTATCTGTGATATATTGCAACTTTTCAAAGTATTGTAAGTTATTTTTGTTATAATATGAACGAAATTTCTCTAGTTTGTATTTATTAATGTTGTATAAGTTAGTATAAATTATTCGATATAGGTGTCGCCTAAGAATAAAGGTGTTCCCTCGCTTAAATTAACCAATGCCAGACAATCATGTGCGAGGTACACGTACAATTTTGAGGTTACCCTGCACGTGCAATAGTTTACAAGTTATTAATACATTCTGTGTTGTTATTTTAGGTATAAGTACAACAAATATTGATGTAGGTTTACATTAAATAACCCGTTTTTATTGTATTTTTTAAAATTTATTCAGGAAAACACTGAGACGATCTTGCCCCGTAAATATTACTACACGGGGCAAGTCCGTACTATCACGATGAGGCAAATCCGTACTGTATGGATAACTATAAAACTAAACAATATATTTAATGCAATAAAAAGCATTTTGTAGCACTTGAAACAAGGTTCGAAAGCATTTTTAAACTTTGTTTTAATATCACTGTATCCCCTTTCATATTTCAGCATAAAAGTGCTTGTTTGTTTAAAAATGGATAACTATAAAACTAAAAAATATAATTTAATGCAAGAAGAAGCATTTTATAGCAGGCTTGTTAATAATTCTTGTCTTGCCCCGTAGCACTTGAAACACGGTTCGAAAGCATTTTTAACTCTCAGAGACAGACTTGCCCCATTTTCGGGTTGACACTTTGTATAATATCCTATCAAAATGATAATTTTCAAGCAAAATTAGAATCCTACATAATACTAATTCATCAGTAATAACTATGGCAAGAGTTTGATACCAAGAACGTTAAGTTTTTACATACCAGACTGATCAGTTTAAAGTTCAACTTTGCAAAAACTAGGGCGGACTTACCCCACTTCACCGTACTTATCTTTTAATTCTGAATATTTGAATCAATCTTTTATTAAATCAATAAAATTTCATAAATACTGATGCAGGCTTTTGCTCCATTTTCGCTTAGCTCCAAAAGTGTATGGGGTCCACTTACCCTCCTGTACACGGTTAACATTACAATAGCAGTGCACAGAGAGAAGATTAATTTTCAAGTTAAAATATGACAGAAATTAATATACAATTGGCCAAGAAACTTGTTATTTAAACAAGTGTTTTAAAAGTATAGCAACTTCGAAACACGTTGAAAAGAAATGGCTACACGAATCTGCGAATGGTGCAGTTGCAAGAAGGTTCTCGGGTCCGAGAGTTAAAGGACGGTTCGGCGAGCAGGCGGTAAAATTGGCCGGGAACTTAAGGAAAACTGACGCGATGCGGGTGGGGTCTCGCGGATTCACGTTCCCAGGAGAAGTTTGCGTCCTCGCAAAGGCTTCGAGAATCCCCGAAAGAGGAAGTACGAACCCCCGACCCGACCTCGAGTGTTATCTTACGTGACCCAATGCCGGTTCTCCGTGCTTCAACATACAAGAGTCCGATTTCCCCGGAGTATACAGAAACCAATTTCTAGGCTGTACCAACTGGGTACCTGCTCTAGCTACCGGCCAGGTGAGTGACTCGGCAACGCGAGAGGAAGTTGCTTAGGTTGAACGAGTCATCCTCCTACGAAAAGACACATCTGTCGCGCGGCTTGGTCGCGACGCGTCGCGCCGCTTGAAAACGCTTTTCCCGGGTGTACGAATCAGTTGCGCAACTATCCTCCGCAGATGATATCCGGTACACGCCGGGGCTCGACGGGACAGGGGGATGTGAAATCTGAATTAGATCATGTAACGGGAGAAGTTTACTAGCACGCAAGTTTCGTCCGCCACGTTACGATCAACATATTACGGATAATTTTATTCTGGTATACACCGCACCGTGTTCATAACTCCGTGCTCCGCATAACGAAAACTTACTGTTGCTTCCATCCGTGCTCTACCATTCGAAAATATTAGCTGCACTGCTGTGGCTCTCGATCTGTGTGTATGTGAAGAGATGTGCACGATACCAGTGAAAAATTTATTAAGGCTTCGGAAATGCAACGTGATATGGAATTAAGTATATCGATCAGACAATACTGGTTCGGTGAGAAAACAATTTTTGTTTTTAATTTTTTTGTGGAATTTCTGTTGGAGAATTGGTGAGAATTTTCTGATTGAAATGAGTTAACCGCACGATAAAGTTTGGATCGTATTTACTTGTTGATTCCACGGTATAGTGGAGTCTCTGGTATCCTTACTGATGATATCTGAATTCTTAATTTTGAAGAGTTAACTTAAACCGATTTGTTGTATCAATTAGTAGAGATTTCATTTGGAATTGTAGCTGTAGACTAATTCTTGTCGAACTCTGGCAGGAAGATTGGTGATGCTTTTCTGATTAAAATGAGTCCCCACAAGATAGAGTTTGGGTCGTATTTAATTGTTGAATCCACGATGTAGTGGATTCGAGCTGATGATATCTGAATTCTCAATTTTTGAAGTGTTAACCTAAATCGATTTGTTGTATAAATTAGCAGAGATTTAATTTGGAATTGTAGCCGAGTAACTAATATTTTTGGATTAACAGTGACTAATTTTTGTGGAACTCTTCTAGGAGAATGGGTGATGCTCTTCTGATTAAAATAAGTTCTGAAGTCTTAGCCTAAACCGATTTATTGTGGAGGATAAATCTAGAATTGCAGCTGAGTAACAAATATTTCTGGATTAACAGTGACTAATTTTTGTGGAACTCTTCTAGGAGAATGGGTGATGCTTTTCTGATTAAAATGAGTCCCCACAAGATAGAGTTTGGGTCGTATTTAATTGTTGAATTAAATTGTTGGGTGATGCTTTTCTGATTAAAATGAGTCCCCACAAGATAGAGTTTGGGTCGTATTTAATTGTTGAATCCACGATGTAGTGGATTCGAGCTGATGATATCTAAATTCTCAATTTTTGAAGTGTTAACCTAAATCGATTTGTTGTATAAATTAGCAGAGATTTAATTTGGAATTGTAGCCGAGTAACTAATATTTTTGGATTAACGTGATTAACGTGAGTGACTAATTTTTGTGGAACTCGTCTAGGAGAATGGGTGATGCTCTTCTGATTAAAATGAGTTCTGAAGTCTTAGCCTAAATCGATTTATTGTGGAGATTAAATCTTTAATTGT
Organism: Lasioglossum pauxillum; assembly: GCA_933228785.1. Lineage (NCBI taxonomy): Eukaryota > Metazoa > Arthropoda > Insecta > Hymenoptera > Halictidae > Lasioglossum > Lasioglossum pauxillum. The sequence goes on from OW121706.1 coordinate 39,383,075, forward strand.
AGCTGAGTAACTAATATTTTTGGATTAGCAGTGACTAATTTTTGTGGAACTCTTGCAGGAAAATTGGTGATGCTCTTCTGATTAAAATGAGTCCCCACAATATAGTTTTTGGGTCGTATTTAATTGTTGAATTAAATTGTTGGGTGATGCTTTTCTGATTAAAATGAGTTCTGAAGTCTTAGCCTAACCCGATTTATTGTGAAGATTAAATCTAGAATTGTAGCTGAGTAACTAATATTTTTGGATTAACAGTGACTAATTTTTGTGGAACTCTTGCAGGAAAATTGGTGATGCTCTTCTGATTAAAATGAGTCCCCACAATATAGTTTTTGGGTCGTATTTAATTGTTGAATTAAATTGTTAGGTGATGCTTTTCTGATTAAAATGAGTTCTGAAGTCTTACAAGGAGAGGGCGCGGTCGATGGGTCACCGATTTTCCTGAAACTTGCAGTATTTGAAGATGTCGTCTCCATATGTAATTTCGCAAAGCTATAGCGCGCACTACTCAAGATTTTCCGAGAAAATTGCATTTGAAAGTCGTTTCACTCGGGTATAAAGAGTTTGCGTTAAAGAGTCAACAAGAAGATGAATGGCCGAGGGCGCAGCGGGAAGGTACTGTGAATCAGTAGGTTATTGGTTCGAACCCCGCTATCGACATTTTTTTTTTCTTGAAACAGATATCTACTTCGATTTTAATAAGCCTAAAATCTATTATTTTAAAGTTATTTTTATTTTTTAAGTAGAAAATACATATTTTTTATTTGTGGGAAATGGGGAAATAAAATAAATCGAACATAAAAATAATACGAAATGTTACTTTAATAGAACTTACTGTATTATTGCACATGCTCTTTATTAATTACATGTTAGTGTATGTGTGTGACACGAGCTAGGGTGATATTGATCGTAAAAACATGGAAAACAATAATTTTGGCGGCATCTAGCACACACTATAAACGCCGCGTTCGTACATGCACACGCTTTTTTGAGGACTTCTATTGGGAAGCATACCTCGTTCACATTCATAAATATGTCTCTACTATCACAGAGTTTGGACGCAAACCACGCATATTGTAACATTTTTAAAAATATCGGAGAAGATAGCTGATGATGTACAATGGATTGGATTTTTATGCAATCCTCTCTTGAATTTATTTCACGTTTTTGTTGAATTAAATGTGAACAATTTTGCAGTCGCTTTATTAAATTTTTAACTTGTCTGTAGAAGTAGACGTCGCATGGCTGCACCAAAGGAGTGCATTTCGGAGGTATAACTTTCACGGTGCACGTTGGCATACCCTCGTCATCTATGAATACCTCGTCGTACATTGCCGGATTAGTTTGTCCTCCCCACGAATCTATTAAAAGTAGGAACTTTTCTTTGTGTACATATGGCTTTAAACAATTGTTTAAAAAGTCTTGGTACAACGCAGTTGTGAGTTTTCCCGATTTGGAACATTTAACAACAACGTTCTTGTATTTGGCCGAATACTCGTCTACCAACTTGCGAACCCTTGGTCCAAATGTTCCTGATACCTCTTGCAGGCATACAAAAACAGTCGGTAATAGTTTTCCCGACAAAGTGACAGCGTACTGGGCTGTATAAGAATGGGTTACCTTATTCATGTTTTGCCTTTGGACGGTGACCACTTTCGATCCTTGGTGGGCAAGCGTTCTGTCGTAGGTCGATTGATACTGACAGCCCGTTTGGTCCGTGTTAATAACAAAATCCGAATTGAAATTCGGTATCAGAGCACGAGCTTGTATACGAAAATTTTCGGCTGCAGCCAACGTTTCCTCTACTGTTATGTTTTCAGCTTCCGAAACATACTTCGTAATTTTCCGTTGGCGTATTCCATGCTTCCGTTTGAATTCTTTCACCCAGGTCTCTGATGCTTTAAATTCAAAATCACGGAACTGGCTTGCAGCAGATAGAGCCCACTGCTGCAGGTTACGTGTTGTAACTTGCTGACAATTTTTCCGAGCTTCCTGGAAACGGTCATTTGTCCAGGAATCGATGGTAGCATATTTGTCAAACACAGTTCCACCACTTTTGACTTGTTCTTCCCACTTTGCCAAAAAATCCATCCGTTTCAAGCGGGAGCAGCCTTTCTTATGCAGGGTCTTCAGCGTCCAAGTTGGATGGCTTTTTGCAATGTTCACCACTTTAACTTTATATTCTAGTGGAATGTATTCACTTTTACTCATCTTCTCCTCTGGTTGGTAACCTTCAGATGAACTGGACCCAACTTCTTCATACGAACTTTCCTCGACAGGTTCATCATTCATAAAAAGTTCATCGCAAACGATGAAATTCCTCTCGTTCAACATTTCCATTGTCCGGTGATAAATTTCTTCTCCCATGAGAATGGCCTCCTCATTAATCACTGTTGATGCCTGTGATGCAATCATGTCATTATTAGCTAGGAGCTCTTCGTAATAAACCACGGCATCTTTCAACCGCAACTTTGCAATATCATTGCGCACACTTTCTTCAAGACACGCCGATGTTTGTGCTGTCGAAGGGCCTTGCTCGTCTACAAATTCCACGTCCGACATTATCGAAAAAAACGAAAATCTCAAAAACCAAAATAGCGGAAAAAGAACGTCCTGGGAGGTAACGTGTTTGTTCGCCAGTCGTTGTAAAAAAACTGAGGCCCTCGACGCATTCGGAGGGCTATTTATGTGATTCTTGAAAAGGGCCAAATTTTCCAGGGATGGAAGAGGTATGAAGGTTTGCCGGAAAAAACAGCTCATCGCGAAAATGTCCAACGAAAAGTTTCTTGGTCCTGCAAGGCCGGCTATCAGGTATATACGTATACCTGATTATGAGGTAGTAGGAAAGTGTCGGCCCAGGCGAATCTGGTTACCAGATGTGACCATCATAAACAACCCATCATAAACAACCCATCATAAACGACCCATCATAAACAAGCTCATACTGGAACCAGGTAAAGTCACTAAAAAACCCCTTTAATAGAATGGAGAATAGAATTTCCCCGGACCTGGTAGCGACGACGACAAAAATTAGCGATGCTGTTCACCATCAGCTGTCTTCTCCGATATTTTTAAAAATGTTACAATATGCGTGGTTTGCGTCCAAACTCTGTGATAGTAGAGACATATTTATGAATGTGAACGAGGTATGCTTCCCAATAGAAGTTCTCAAAAAAGCGTGTGCATGTACGAACGCGGCGTTTATAGTGTGTGCTAGATGCCGCCAAAATTATTGTTTTCCATGTTTTTACGATCAATATCACCCTAGCTCGTGTCACACACATACACTAACATGTAATTAATAAAGAGCATGTGCAATAATACAGTAAGTTCTATTAAAGTAACATTTCGTATTATTTTTATGTTCGATTTATTTTATTTCCCCATTTCCCACAAATAAAAAATATGTATTTTCTACTTAAAAAATAAAAATAACTTTAAAATAATAGATTTTAGGCTTATTAAAATCGAAGTAGATATCTGTTTCAAGAAAAAAAAAAATGTCGATAGCGGGGTTCGAACCAATAACCTACTGATTCACAGTACCTTCCCGCTGCGCCCTCGGCCATTCATCTTCTTGTTGACTCTTTAACGCAAACTCTTTATACCCGAGTGAAACGACTTTCAAATGCAATTTTCTCGGAAAATCTTGAGTAGTGCGCGCTATAGCTTTGCGAAATTACATATGGAGACGACATCTTCAAATACTGCAAGTTTCAGGAAAATCGGTGACCCATCGACCGCGCCCTCTCCTTGTTAGCCTAAACCGATTTATTGTGAAGATTAAATCTAGAATTGCAGCTGAGTAACAAATATTTTTGGATTAGCAGTGACTAATTTTTGTGGAACTCTTGCAGGAAAATTGGTGATGCTCTTCTGATTAAAATGAGTTCTGAAGTCTTAGCCTAACCCGATTTATTGTGAAGATTAAATCTAGAATTGTAGCTGAGTAACTAATATTTTTGGATTAACAGTGACTAATTTTTGTGGAACTCTTGCAGGAAAATTGGTGATGCTCTTCTGATTAAAATGAGTCCCCACAATATAGTTTTTGGGTCGTATTTAATTGTTGAATTAAATTGTTAGGTGATGCTTTTCTGATTAAAATGAGTTCTGAAGTCTTAGCCTAAACCGATTTATTGTGAAGATTAAATCTAGAATTGCAGCTGAGTAACAAATATTTTTGGATTAGCAGTGACTAATTTTTGTGGAACTCTTGCAGGAAAATTGGTGATGCTCTTCTGATTAAAATGAGTTCTGAAGTGTTAGCCTAAATCGATTTATTGTGGAGATTAAATCTTTAATTGTAGCTGAGTAACTAATATTTTTGGATTAGCAGTGACTAATTTTTGTGGAACTCTTGCAGGAAAATTGGTGATGCTCTTCTGCTTAAAATGAGTCCCCACAATATAGTTTTTGGGTCGTATTTAATTGTTGAATTAAATTGTTGGGTGATGCTTTTCTGATTAGAATGAGTTCTGAAGTCTTAGCCTAACCCGATTTATTGTGAAGATTAAATCTAGAATTGCAGCTGAGTAACTAATATTTTTGGATTAACAGTGACTAATTTTTGTGGAACTCTTGCAGGAAAATTGGTGATGCTCTTCTGATTAAAATGAGTTCTGAAGTCTTAGCCTAACCCGATTTATTGTGAAGATTAAATCTTTAATTGTAGCTGAGTAACTAATATTTTTGGATTAGCAGTGACTAATTTTTGGGGAACTCTTGCAGGAAAATTGGTGATGCTCTTCTGATTAAAATGAGTTCTGAAGTCTTAGCCTAAACTGATTTATTGTGGAGATTAAATCTTGAATTTTAGCTGAGTAACTAATATTTCTGGATTAACAGTGACTAATTTTTGTGGAACTCTTGCAGGAAAATTGGTGATGCTCTTCTGATTAAAATGAGTTCTGAAGTCTTAGCCTAAATCGATTTATTGTGGAGATTAAATCTTTAATTGTAGCTGAGTAACTAATATTTTTGGATTAACAATGACTAATTTTTGTGGAACTCTTGCAGGAAAATTGGTGATGCTCTTCTGATTAAAATGAGTTCTGAAGTCTTAGCCTAAACTGATTTATTGTGGAGATTAAATCTTGAATTTTAGCTGAGTAACTAATATTTCTGGATTAACAGTGACTAATTTTTGTGGAACTCTTGCAGGAAAATTGGTGATGCTCTTCTGATTAAAATGAGTTCTGAAGTCTTAGCCTAAATCGATTTATTGTGGAGATTAAATCTTTAATTGTAGCTGAGTAACTAATATTTTTGGATTAACAATGACTAATTTTTGTGGAACTCTTGCAGGAAAATTGGTGATGCTCTTCTGATTAAAATGAGTTCTGAAGTCTTAGCCTAAACTGATTTATTGTGGAGATTAAATCTTGAATTTTAGCTGAGTAACTAATATTTCTGGATTAACAGTGACTAATTTTTGTGGAACTCTTGCAGGAAAATTGGTGATGCTCTTCTGATTAAAATGAGTTCTGAAGTCTTAGCCTAACCCGATTTATTGTGAAGATTAAATCTAGAATTGCAGCTGAGTAACTAATATTTTTGGATTAGCAGTGACTAATTTTTGGGGAACTCTTGCAGGAAAATTGGTGATGCTCTTCTGATTAAAATGAGTCCCCACAATATAGTTTTTGGGTCGTATTTAATTGTTGAATTAAATTGTTGGGTGATGCTTTTCTGATTAGAATGAGTTCTGAAGTCTTAGCCTAACCCGATTTATTGTGGAGGATAAATCTAGAATTGCAGCTGAGTAACAAATATTTTTGGATTAGCAGTGAATTATTCTGCGCATTTTATTTTACACTGGTTTTCGTTTACCGCGAACGGTGTCATTACGTGGAACGACGCATTTCAACGTCAGCTATAATAGATCTCATCACATTAAATGACGTGTTGCAACGTTAGCCTCGGGTTAATTTACATCACTAAACTAGCTCGAGGATCTACAGAATATTTGAGTTCCTCGGACTTGTCTCCATAAGCAGCGTGTTACACATTACAAATACCTACATGGATCAGAGATCACAGCACAGGCGAAAATGTTCGCTATTGTTGCAAACCTGCGTTGTATACGAAAACATATGCTTTGCATATTATTGTTGTGGTCCATTTGGAGTTGATTACTTCAAACACGAATGTAAAGTACACAATTATGTATTGTACTATCAGGTTAGAAAATTGCTAGAGCAATTACTTTGAAATTGATTTTTAATTGCGAGAACTAATTAATCCGTCATTGAGATTTTATGAGAAACTTCCCTCCCTGTCTCGAGAATCAATTTATCTCCCTTATTAAACCATTAAATAAAAGTAATCATCCCTAAATTAAAAGAAAATATTGCCTGGCAGTATTTCAACTACCTCGCAGAAAAATTATGCCGGAAAATTGCAATATGGAGCAGACTCTTTTAACAAATTCATTCATAACTTCAAAAAGTTATTTATGTCAAGGTTTTCCATATAATTTCTCATTTGTTGGCTGAATGTATCTTTCTATGCACTCGTGAGAAAATAGTAGTGGGGCAGTAGGTCGGGTTAGGGTAGTCGGTCAAGAAATGCACCCTGCTATTAGGTTGTTGCCTTTTTACAGAATTCCCAGCGCCCCTTGCGTGATACAGAAACGAGCTTGCAACGACAAAATTAAAGGCTATCCGATACGAACCACAATAACTTTCGAAAATATCAAACAGATCATCTAATTGAAAAACCAATAACTTCCACTACTGTATGAAATACGTTATGCGCTGCAAATGCACACCAGGCTGGCTAACCTGGAATGTTTTGCAAGCAAATGTTTTCTTTCAGTCTGCTCCAAAAATGTTCAGATTTTTTATTTCACAATTAGTGAAATTATAAAGATGCTTTTGTGGTAAATGATTAACACTAGAACTACTGAACCAGTCAAAATGACTGGTCCCAGATTTTTTTTTAAAAATACTAATATTATAAATGCATATGTTTCTCTGAGAAATTTTTTTAGTGAATTCCTTACTGAGGCACATATTTAAACAAAACTCAAACGAAATCTAGATAAATGCAATTTTGTCATTAATATAAGGCAATGTATGGCAATTGCGTTTATGCTCGGTGGTTCTAGTGTTAAATAGATATATTTAATAGCACATATCGCCGGCTGAATGTAGTAATTAAGTACCTTGAAATTTGGACATTTTGAATTATCTACTTCGTATTAAAGAAGAAATCAAGTAGAATTTAATATAAAAACTTGGTAACCTATCAAAGTAATCTACGCCATCTAGTGAGCAGTGTTCAAAGTAGATAAAAAATAAATACAGATTTCTATTTATGTTATAAATTAAAGAAAAAATTTTTTTTAATCCAAAATGATATTTTTTCAAGTATTGTTCCACTTAAAATAAAGAAATTTAAGCAGATATTGCCATTATGTTTAAAATAGCGGTCTCCCTACTATAATCTTAGAACCTTAAAATACTGTTCCATCAATTTCTCTAAAATAAAGAATTATAAGTTACCTAGTTATTATATTCAGCCGACGATATATTATAATATGAACCGCACAAAGTTCAAATAAAAATCTTGTTATTTTTATAAGGTAATATGTAAGGTAAAACATCGGGAAAATATAACCCTTTACAGTCGGAGCTATTTCAACTTGAAAATTAGATATTTCTTCCAACCTGGAATAATTCCATTTCCTATGATTTTTTAAATTTTATGGATATGCAATTGATATAATACCTCATACGTTACTTCTAAATATTTAGTGATCAATTAGATATCAACATACTTACTCCTTAAGGGGGTAGTCTACCCGATGGTTACAACTAGAATCTTACTAGAAAACATGGGTTTGCGCGCTTCGGTTGTTTGACCTTATTTGAGCAAATTTTGGGCTGGGTGAGGGCTCATTCTAAAGAGGAAGGTTCATCACACTGCGCTCTGGTCATGAGGTCAACGAGATTATGTTTAATATGTATAATATAAGGGCCCAAAGTAGAGAAAAAATGTAGGAAAAAAACCCGCAGATTTCAATGCATTTTTCTGTCTCTAAAAGACTTTTTGACTGCCCTAATGACCAGAGCGCACTGCGTCAAACCTTCCTCTTTACAATGAGCCCTCACCCAGCCCAAAATCTGCTCAAATAAGGCCAAACAACCGAAGCGCGCAAACCCATGTTTTCTAGTAAGATTCTAGTAAGATTCTAGTTGTAATCATAGGGTAGACTACCCCCTTAAATGCATTGTGTAGCCACAAGGCAACAAACCGCTCACATGTATTTGTATACGGTGCGCGCCATTCATGCGTCGTAGATTTTCTAACCTCAAATATGGCAACATATTTATTAATTTTGTAATAAGAAATATTTTGACAAAGATGTGATATTTTTCCTTATTTTTCCCTTAATATACACTCTTTTTTTTAGTAATGTTTGATAAATGGAAACTGTAAACAAAATATCGTGCATTTAAGGGTTAACATTCAAACAGCAGTGAAACAACTCTGACATTTAACACAAAGATAATATTACTTGGAAATGCCTGAAAGCGTTTGGCTCTGTCCTCCGGATTTCTAAAAAGCAATACCCTAAAGGTGTCCCACATAGTATGAAGCAGGCTGGTCATTGAATTACGGTTAATTCGACGCGGCACGGCTCTTCAATCACTCGGATCGTATTAGAAGCGATCGCGATAGGGCCCCTTTGAAGATAAAAGAGAAGAAGGCGGATGAAAGATGCCCACGCTGAATGCCGTGCTCTCTGTCAATAGTCGATGGAAGTCCGAAAGTTCGAAACCACTTTGCGGAAATGGTTTGAGAGACTCCGACCATGACATACAAGGTGGGGAGGGGTAGAGAGGCGGGGAGGGGAGCAAATACTGGCGTTGATAAATAATCGTATCGAAACCATTCAGCCCGATAAAACGAAAAGAAAAGGGATGCTCGATTCGATAACGGTTACAGAAGTGGAAGGCTGTAAAACATTTGAATAAACGAGTGTCGATCGAGTGCATTTGAAAACACGTGCATTCACGAATAGATGCAAGAGAACCCGCTGCGTTGCTCTTTCCCGCTTTTTGCCAGTGTTTCCCTCTATTCAAGCTCTCCCGTCTAGTCTTCCAACCGTTTTCACAATTTCCATCGTGTACGTTTGAAGATTCAATTACCTCCTCCAACAACGACGATCGAATTAAAATGTTCATGGACAAGGTACACACAAGCGATTAGTCTTAATGAATTTTTGTGGACAACATAGTTACCGCTGATTTTTCGGAAAAGTTTAACAGAGATTTGTAGGGGCGAATTCAACATGCTCAAAGAGATATTATTGTTTACTCGTACGGCAACGCAATAGCGCTGTAATACGTCAGTTCTTATCGGCGTAATGTATCGTCTGTGATATAACTTCGTGTAATCGCCTGTTATTTGTAGCCCGGCCGTTCGAAAAGGATGGCATACTGTGGCTCGAATAACAATATATAACGAAAAACCTTTATTACGCGGCGCGCAGAAAGATAAGGATAAATAGAAGCTGTCTCGGCTAACTTGAGCACATCTCAATTATTGTTAATGAGAAAGAAGCAATTTGTATAAACATTTCTGGCGAAATAATCCTGTAAATTCTATTCAGAAGACTCGCACTGTTATTGTTACGTCCTAAGGTGGACGTATTGTAGATTTGAATAGTTAAAATTGAAATTTCATTTGAATAGATTGAAATGATTGGGAAGATTAGAATTGAGATATAACGCAGTTTTGAACCCACCTGCATTCACCGGCTTCGGTTCGGGTAATCGAGGATTTCTTAATATTCTGTGATTTTAACGATGGAACGTGGAAATCGAAGTTGGGTAATTTCTTTAATAAATGATTTGATATTTTTATGTTTGAATAAAAATAAATAAAACTATATTTCAAGCTCCAAATTTCGGATACATAATATTATCGACATCTTATTATAATTTGTTAGCAATTACTGCTAAGTAGTCTTCTTTTTGGTAATTGTCGTGAATTTTTCGGAATGATTCCGGTAGTTGATGAATCCTTCGGAGGTTCTTGTTGCTGAAGTAACTCTTCAGGAAACTTCTTTTCGAATCGTTAACTTTACAACTAAACTAACTGATATTTTGACAATTGTCGCACTGTTTGACTGTTTACTTGGTCTATTGATTGGACTCTTATTGTCCTAAGGTGGACGTATTGTAGATTTTAATAGTTAAAATTGAAATTTAATTTGAATAGATTGAAATGATTGGAAAGATTAGAATTGAGATATAACGCAGTTTTGAACCCACCTGCATTCACCGGCTTCGGTTCGGGTAATCGAGGATTTCTTAATATTCTATGTGATTTTAACGATGGAACGTGGAAATCGAAGTTGGGTAATTTCTTTAATAAATGATTTGATATTTTTATGTTTGAATAAAAATAAATAAAACTATATTTCAAGCTCCAAATTTCGGATACATAATATTATCGAAATCTTATTATAATTTGTTAGTAATTACTGCTAAGTAGTCTCCTTTTTGGTAATTGTCGTGAATTTTTCGGAATGATTCCGGTAGTTGATGAATCCTTCGCAGGTTCTTGTTGTTGAAGTAACTCTTCAGGAAACTTCTTTTTGAATCGTTCACTTTATAACTAAACTAACTGATATTTTGACAATTGTCGCACTGTTTGACTGTTTACTTGGTCTATTGATTGGACTCTTATTGTCCTAAGGTGGACGTATTATAGATTTGAATAGTTAAAATTGAAATTTCTTTTGAATAGATTGAAATGATTGGGAAGATTAGAATTGAGATATAACGCAGTTTTGAACCCATCTGCATTCACCGGCTTCGGTTCGGGTAATCGATGATTTCTTAATATTCTATGTGATTTTAGCGATGGAACGTGGAAATCGAAGTTGGGTAATTTCTTTAATAAATAATTTTATATTTTTATATGTTTGAATAAAAATAAACAAAACTATATGTTAAGCTCCAAATTTCGAATACATAATATTATCGAAATCTTATTATAATTTGTTAGTAATTACCGCTAAGTAGTCTTCTTTTTGGTAATTGTCGTGAATTTTTCGGAATGATTCCGGTAGTTGATGAATCCTTCGGAGGTTATTGTTGTTGAAGTAACTCTTCAGGAAACTTCTTTTTGAATCGTTCACTTTATAACTAAACTAACTGATATTTTGACAATTGTCGCACTGTTTGACTGTTTACTTGGTCTATTGATTGGACTCTTATTGTCCTAAGGTGGACGTATTATAGATTTGAATAGTTAAAATTGAAATTTAATTTGAATAGATTGAAATGATTGGGAAGATTAGAATTGAGATATAACGCAGTTTTGAACCCACCTGCATTCACCGGCTTCGGTTCGGGTAATCGAGGATTTCTTAATATTCTATGTGATTTTAGCGATGGAACGTGGAAATCGAAGTTGGGTAATTTCTTTAATAAATGATTTGATATTTTTATGTTTGAATAAAAATAAATAAAACTATATTTCAAGCTCCAAATTTCGGATACATAATATTATCGACATCTTATTATAATTTGTTAGCAATTACTGCTAAGTAGTCTTCTTTTTGGTAATTGTCGTGAATTTTTCGGAATGATTCCGGTAGTTGATGAATCCTTCGGAGGTTCTTGTTGCTGAAGTAACTCTTCAGGAAACTTCTTTTCGAATCGTTAACTTTACAACTAAACTAACTGATATTTTGACAATTGTCGCACTGTTTGACTGTTTACTTGGTCTATTGATTGGACTCTTATTGTCCTAAGGTGGACGTATTATAGATTTGAATAGTTAAAATTGAAATTTCTTTTGAATAGATTGAAATGATTGGGAAGATTAGAATTGAGATATAACGCAGTTTTGAACCCATCTGCATTCACCGGCTTCGGTTCGGGTAATCGATGATTTCTTAATATTCTATGTGATTTTAGCGATGGAACGTGGAAATCGAAGTTGGGTAATTTCTTTAATAAATAATTTTATATTTTTATATGTTTGAATAAAAATAAACAAAACTATATGTTAAGCTCCAAATTTCGAATACATAATATTATCGAAATCTTATTATAATTTGTTAGTAATTACCGCTAAGTAGTCTTCTTTTTGGTAATTGTCGTGAATTTTTCGGAATGATTCCGGTAGTTGATGAATCCTTCGGAGGTTATTGTTGTTGAAGTAACTCTTCAGGAAACTTCTTTTTGAATCGTTCACTTTATAACTAAACTAACTGATATTTTGACAATTGTCGCACTGTTTGACTGTTTACTTGGTCTATTGATTGGACTCTTATTGTCCTAAGGTGGACGTATTATAGATTTGAATAGTTAAAATTGAAATTTAATTTGAATAGATTGAAATGATTGGGAAGATTAGAATTGAGATATAACGCAGTTTTGAACCCACCTGCATTCACCGGCTTCGGTTCGGGTAATCGAGGATTTCTTAATATTCTATGTGATTTTAGCGATGGAACGTGGAAATCGAAGTTGGGTAATTTCTTTAATAAATGATTTGATATTTTTATGTTTGAATAAAAATAAATAAAACTATATTTCAAGCTCCAAATTTCGGATACATAATATTATCGACATCTTATTATAATTTGTTAGCAATTACTGCTAAGTAGTCTTCTTTTTGGTAATTGTCGTGAATTTTTCGGAATGATTCCGGTAGTTGATGAATCCTTCGGAGGTTCTTGTTGCTGAAGTAACTCTTCAGGAAACTTCTTTTCGAATCGTTAACTTTACAACTAAACTAACTGATATTTTGACAATTGTCGCACTGTTTGACTGTTTACTTGGTCTATTGATTGGACTCTTATTGTCCTAAGGTGGACGTATTGTAGATTTTAATAGTTAAAATTGAAATTTAATTTGAATAGATTGAAATGATTGGAAAGATTAGAATTGAGATATAACGCAGTTTTGAACCCACCTGCATTCACCGGCTTCGGTTCGGGTAATCGAGGATTTCTTAATATTCTATGTGATTTTAACGATGGAACGTGGAAATCGAAGTTGGGTAATTTCTTTAATAAATGATTTGATATTTTTATGTTTGAATAAAAATAAATAAAACTATATTTCAAGCTCCAAATTTCGGATACATAATATTATCGAAATCTTATTATAATTTGTTAGTAATTACTGCTAAGTAGTCTCCTTTTTGGTAATTGTCGTGAATTTTTCGGAATGATTCCGGTAGTTGATGAATCCTTCGCAGGTTCTTGTTGTTGAAGTAACTCTTCAGGAAACTTCTTTTTGAATCGTTCACTTTATAACTAAACTAACTGATATTTTGACAATTGTCGCACTGTTTGACTGTTTACTTGGTCTATTGATTGGACTCTTATTGTCCTAAGGTGGACGTATTATAGATTTGAATAGTTAAAATTGAAATTTCTTTTGAATAGATTGAAATGATTGGGAAGATTAGAATTGAGATATAACGCAGTTTTGAACCCATCTGCATTCACCGGCTTCGGTTCGGGTAATCGATGATTTCTTAATATTCTATGTGATTTTAACGATGGAACGTGGAAATCGAAGTTGAGTAATTTCTTTAATAAATGATTTGATATTTTTATATGTTTGAATAAAAATAAACAAAACTATATTTTAAGCTCCAAATTTCGGATACGTAATATTATTGAAATCTTATTATAATTTGTTAGTAATTACCGCTAAGTAGTCTTCTCTTTGGTAATTGTCGTGAATTTTTCGGAATGATTCCGGTAGTTGATGAATCCTTCGGAGGTTCTTGTTGTTGAAGTAACTCTTCAGGAAACTTCTTTTTGAATCGTTAACTTTATAACTAAACTAACTGATATTTTGACAATTGTCGCACTGTTTGACTGTTTACTTGGTCTATTGATTGGACTCTTATTGTCCTAAGGTGGACGTATTGTAGATTTGAATAGTTAAAATTGAAATTTCATTTGAATAGATTGAAATGATTGGAAAGATTAGAATTGAGATATAACGCAGTTTTGAACCTACCTGCATTCACCGGCTTCGGTTCGGGTAATCGAGGATTCCTTAATATTCTGTGATTTTAACGATGGAGCGTGGAAATCGAAGTTGGGTAATTTCTTTAATAAATGATTTGATATTTTTATATGTTTGAATAACAATAAACAAAACTATATTTTAAGCTCCAAATTTCGGATACATAATATTATCGAAATCTTATTATAATTTGTTAGTAATTACCGCCAAGTAGTCTTCTTTTTGGTAATTGTCGTGAATTTTTCGGAATGATTCCGGTAGTTGATGAATCCTTCGGAGGTTCTTGTTGTTGAAGTAACTCTTCAGGAAACTTCTTTTCGAATCGTTAACTTTATAACTAAACTAACTGATATTTTGACAATTGTCGCACTGTATGACTGTTTACTTGGTCTATTGATTGGACTCTTATTGACTGCAGACTGCGCTCCTAACGAGGAGTCATCCCTTTTATAGGCCGATCAATCCTTTGTTATAATTTTCGTCAGGTGATTAATTCGTCACCAATTCTCCGTAATCGCTTGCATCCCTCACCCTCCTCTTAGCTAGATCATATTACTCTGCGCATCTCCTAGATCAATTTCTTCTTATGCTTTCTTCTCTGTGACTCCCCTGGCCAGATCGCATTACATCTACGTCACACGTGGGGCGACGAACAATTATTGCTCATCGATTCTCGATGGACAATCTTCAGCGGATATTAGATCACGATTTATATTTGAAAGTGACTCAATCATTTAACGAAATAATTTCGCTACGCAGTTATTTCGTTCAGTAAGATTCAAATGAAGAACGAGTTTTCCTAATTCTATCGCACGCAATGTGGTGTAATATACAATAGTTCGACATTGATTATTAACAATAGTATTTAATATTTAGTTTCTCGTACAACATTATTAGATTAAGCATAGAAATTCAAAAGGTATATGTTATGCATCATTGATTATATCAATTATTAACGATGGCTGAACCACCGGACGTGACATTATGTTGACCCTTGAGTGGTGACTCGCCATGAAAAATTGCTGGAAAATGGAATTATCTTAGAATGGAATTCATTTGACAATCTAAGTTGGTAAATTCGAGAGATTTTTAAAACGACGACAATGCAGATTTCCGAGTGAATTGAGTTATCGACGACACATTCAATAAACTAGAACTTCGTGGAAACTTGCAGTACGCATCGAAGCGAATGATCAAGCTTCGCAAACAACTCGTAACGGGTGAACTTAGGAGCAGCTAATAGTTGAATTGTTCCTTTGAGTGTATCGTCGTATAATATAGATGATTGTTTGAGCGAGGATTGTTCGTCAGAGATCATTAGACGATTCAAAGGGGTAGGTAGTTGGCGCCGCCAGTCGGCTGCCTCCAGCTCCGCAACTTTACGCCGATGATTAAATAGAGAAATTTGGTCTATTATGCGCATGCAGCCTAGCTGGAAGCCGCGAGGCATTTATAGAGTAAGTAACAATAGATTTATTTAGGCTGCTTATGATATAGATTTATTCAAAATTCATTCACCTAACAATGAGAAAACACAATTATAAAGAAATGAAAACTTACATGATGTGTAATAACATTTAATGTTCCACACGAACGTGTATTTTCTTTTCGAATGTTGTTGAAAACATTTGACTAACAGTCCGTTGTGATTCTAGACGGAGGACATCACAATGAGGCCAGGACGACCAGGACAAAAGGGTGAAGCAGGGCTGCCAGGAAGTCAAGGGTCGAAAGGAATGCCGGGTATTTCTGGCGCGAAAGGAGATAGAGGCGAAGTAGGACCAAAAGGCGGGAAAGGTGATCACGGGAAAGAAGGTTCGAGAGGTATTCAGGGTTACAAGGGCGAGCCTGGTGCGCCGGGAGCACCGGGACTTCCTGGAGCTCCAGGTGAAAATGGAAGACCGGCTGAGAAAGGTGATAAAGGCGATACTGGACCGGAAGGGAAACCAGGGCCACCAGGACCTCCTGGACCAGCAGGATTAAACGGATTGGGCGGCCCTGGCGAAATCAATGTTGGCGATATAGGTAGAGTTGAATAAATGGACCGTTTATTTTGAAAGTGGTGTAAGTCCATTTTTGAAAAAAATGAGATATCACGTATCATGCTTAAATTAATGTAAATAAAATTTAAGAAACAAGAAAAAATGGACCTACACCACTTCCAAAATAAACGGTCCAAATAAAATAAATACAGTAAGGAGCATAACTGATAGCACACACTTCAAATCAGAATAACTTTTATATGAATGGAGCAAACGACTTCAATTTCTCTGTAAGGCTAGAAGAATTAGTTTAGTAAATGACGTCTAATAAATAAATTGAAAAAATGCATTTGGTCGGAATTGTGAAAAACAATACTGAAAATTAATTTTTACAGCTTCTTTAACTGGCTCAATGACGAAAATTAAAAAAATGTGTTTTATCACGTAATTCATGCCGAATTTAATGTAAATAAAATTTAAAAAAAAAATAAAAACACAAGAAAAAATGGACTTACACCACTTTCAAAATAAACGGTCCAAATAAAATAAATACAGTAAGGAGCATAACTAATACCACGCACTTCAAATCAGAATAACATTTATATGAATGGATCAAACGACTTCAATTTCTCTGTAAGGCTAGAAGAATTAGTTTAGTAAATGACGTCTAATAAATAAGTCGAAAAAATGGATTTGGTCGGAATTGTGAAAAAGAATACTGAAAATTAATTCTTACAACTTCTTTAGCTGGCTCAATAACGAAAATTTAAAAATGTGTTTCATCACGTAATTCATGCTGAATTTAATGTAAATAAAATTTAAAAAAAAAATTTAAAAAACCAGAAAAAATGGACTTACACCACTTTCAAAATAAACGGTGCAAATAAAATAAATACAGTAAGGAGCATAACTGATACCACACACTTCAAATCAGAATAACTTTTATATGAATGGATCAAACGACTTCAATTTCTCTGTGAGGCTAGAAAAATTAGTTTAGTAAATGAAGTCTAATAAATAAGTTGAAAAAATGCATTTGGTCGGAATTGTGAAAAACAATACTGAAAATTAATTTTTACAGCTTCTTTAGCTGGCTCAATAACGAAAATTTAAAAAATGTGTTTTATCACGTAATTCATGCCGAATTTAATGTAAATAAAATTAAAAAAAAAATAAAAAAACCAGAAAAAATGGACTTACATCACTTTCAAAATACACGGTCCAAATAAAATAAATACAGTAAGGAGCATAACTAATACCACGCACTTCAAATCAGAATAACATTTATATGAATGGATCAAACGACTTCAATTTCTCTGTAAGGCTAGAAGAATTAGTTTAGTAAATGACGTCTAATAAATAAGTCGAAAAAATGCATTTGGTCGGAATTGTGAAAAACAATACTGAAAATTAATTTTTACAGCTTCTTTAGCTGGCTCAATGACGAAAATTTAAAAAATGTGTTTTATCACGTAATTCATGCTGAATTTAATGTAAATAAAATTTAAAAAAAATAAAAAGAACAAGAAGAAATGGACTTACACCACTTTCAAAATAAACGGTGCAAATAAAATAAATACAGTAAGGAGCATAACTGATACCACACTCTTCAAATCAGAATAACTTTTATATGAATGGAGCAAACGACTTCAATTTCTCTGTAAGGCTAGAAGAATTAGTTTAGTAAATGACGTCTAATAAATAAATTGAAAAAATGCATTTGGTCGGAATTGTGAAAAACAATACTGAAAATTAATTTTTACAGCTTCTTTAGCTGGCTCAATAACGAAAATTTAAAAAATGTGTTTTGTCAACTGGTATAAATGATATACGCTCTGAAAATTTCATTGAAATTGGTTTACGAATTATAAACGATCAAAAGTGGTAAAAGGCCTTCTTGAAACGATCAAAAGTGGTAAAAAGGCGCTTCGATCTTGAAGAATTGCAATTTTTACCACTTTTGATCGTTTATAATTCGCAAACCAATTAACTAATTTCAATGGAATTTTCAGAGCGTAAACAGAGTGCGGCGCAAATTAGTCCCCACGATTTTTCAGCCCCTTCGGGTGGTCGGACAGAAGAGTGTTTCGTACCAAAGTTAATCAGTATTTAACCGACAAGAAATTGCAATTTTTTAAATTAAAAAAAAAATCGATTTTCAACCAAAAATCAAGGTCGCTGTCATATCTTTTAATGGAACTGGGTATTTTTAATTTCATAATATTATAGGCGACGTCGAAACGAGTTCAACGACTTTCAGATGACCTCGTCGTTGAATTGAAGTTAAAAATTCCCAGTTCCATTAAAAGATATGACAGCGACCTTGATTTCTTGTTGAAAATCGATTTTTTTCAAAATTTAAAATATTGCAATTTCTTGTCGGTTAAATACTGATTAACTTTGGTAAGAAACATTTTTCTGTCCGACCATCCGAAGGGGCTGAAAAATCGTGGGGACTAATTTGCGCCGCACCCTGCATATGCTCTGAAAATTCCATTGAAATTAGTTAGACGTTTTACGAATTATAAACAAGCAAAAGTGGTAAAAATTGCAATTCTTCAAGATCGAAGCGCCTTTTTACCACTTTTGATCGTTTCAAGAACGCCTTTTTACCACTTTTGATCGTTTATAATTCGTAAACCAATTTCAATGAAATTTTCAGAGCGTTTATCATTTATACCAGTTGACAAAACACGTTTTTTAAATTTTCGTTATTGGCCCAGCTAAAAAGTTATAAAAATCAATTTTTACTATTGTTTTCCACAATTCCGTCCAAATTCATTTTTTGAACATATTTTTTACACATCATTTACTAAATTCTTCTAGCCTTACAGAAATTGAAGTCGTTTGGTCCATCCATAAAAAAGTTGTTCTGATTTCAAATGTGTGGAATCAGTTATGCTCCTCACTGTATCTAATGGTACGTGTCCAGCTGAGAATTTCTGTAATTAATTCGAAAAATCGGTGTCGCCCATTGTTCGATTTACGTGTAATTATAAACACATGTATACAATAATGGCAGAGAAAACTATCTAGAAGACTCTCAGTATACCAACGGTATTGGTATAGCTGACAGTTGCTCGCCGAGAAAAAATATGGACCTGTCCATTTGCGAATTTCAACTTTCTGCTCGCTCTCAGGGAATTTTTCGTGCAGCTCTCCGCTATCACTCTCAATTACATCGACGAATCTGACGAGAGTAACTCGCGATAGTTTTACTCTCGGATGTACACGTACCTTAACAACGATCTCCGGGAAAAAGACTGGAGAAACAACGCAGAACCACAATTGCTCGCGAAGTAGGATAGAAATTGTAATCTGTTCCACAATTCGAAACGGCGCGTCGCGATCTTTCCGGGTGAGGTGGCGCTTAATACTGTTAATCTCGTCGAAAACATTCTCATGCATTGCTGTTAATTAATTAGGGCTAAGACAAAGGGGTGAGAAAGGCGAGACTGGGGAGCGCGGCTACCAAGGAGATAAGGGTACCAAAGGCGAGAAAGGAGACAAGGGTGATTCTGGACCAGCCGGAATTCCTGGTGTGAATGGCATTCAAGGACCTCAAGGCAACAAAGGCGAACCGGGCAAGGACGGAGTTAACGGGACACAAGGACTCACAGGCGGGAAAGGAGAAAAAGGCGAGATGGGTCCGCCAGGAGCGACAGCTATAATAAGCTCCGATGGCTACGTCACTATCAAGGGAGAGGAGGGCAAGAGAGGTAGAAGAGGTCGTGCAGGACATCCTGGTCCTGCGGGACCACCTGGTCCTATGGGACCACCTGGCAAACAGGGACCTAAAGGAGAGTTTGGATTGCCTGGATGGATGGTACGAGAAAATCTTCCTTATTCCCCTATCGATCAATCTTCCTGTATTGCAACATTCCCTCAATTTATTGCGTTGCAACGTAAATATGCTCGGGTGTTTGCGACATCCTTTTCCCATTTATTCGTCGTTTAACCATTTTCAGTATTAGATGAAACGAAATTTTAATTAAACGCGTAGGTTCGCAAAGAAATTCAATTTAATCAACTCAGTTGATAGAGATAGCAGTTATGTAATAAAATTACGATTCTCTTTTTCGAACGCTGAACACAGCCCGGTGTGAAAGTAAGTATTGCACGTTGAAGTCATTTATTATTACGCAGGTTCATTCTAACAAGTAACACTATCCAACTGATACTCACTAATTTGAATGAAATTTAACGCACTTATTAAACATCGGAAAATATTAAATACGTGTTTTTTGTTTCGGCTAAATATGCGTCCTTGATATCTTGAGGTCGATTTTCAAGGTCAATCAAATTTCGTAATTAGTAATTGCCGGACCTTGAGCGCATCCTGCATCTCTAATCAGTAATTTTATGCGATGACTCTAAATCTGTCTTCAGAATTGATTTACTGCGTTATTTTAAAAAGAAAAAATCAGACATTATGGGATAATAGGCTCAAATTTATAGAAAAAATATGAAATCTTTAAGAAATAATTAGCCACAAACGTTTCCATCTCCAGAGGTTTGAAGGGTGCTTTCTACCCCTAAAAAACGTATTTAGCCGAAACAAAAAAACACCCTATTTAATATTTTTCGATGTTTAATAACTACGTTCAATTTCATTCAAATCAGTGAGTATCAGTTGGGTAGTGTTACTTGCATTGTTGGGAAAAAATTTTATTTAAATAAAAATTTCGAATAAAGTGGGTTTAAAACCCACTTGGAAAAACTCCACTTTATTTGAAATTTTTATTTAAATAAAATTTTTGCCCAACTCTGGTTACTTGTAAGCAGTAATGTTTCCTTTATTTAAATAAAAAAAAAGGATCTTATCCGTCTTTCTTTTATTCGGTGTTCAAGAATGTGATTGTATGTGTATTCATTCATCAATCAGTATTCATTCTAAATTCAATTGATATAAAATTCAGACTCCTTTGTAAAAATTGTCGAAAAATTATTCAATGTCAGTTCCTTGCATTTTTGTATCGAATCAGAGCCACTATAATTACTAGTGCCAAAAATTTTGATTTTGCATGGAGATCCGCAGTGCACTAATTATCTCAATCATGTTCATAACCCGTTTATACGATCGAGGGGGTGCTGATTACAATTTTCTCACGGCAGCTTCGGCGCGGAGCAAATAATACCGAATTAGTCTCACGTTATTGATCGATCCGAGTATTGATTAGTGTAATAATTATCCGACAAAATTAGAAATCTCAGTAATGGAGCGAGCGTTTGCCGGCTCTGACTGCGCACGAGATTAATTAAAGGGTTAATGAACATAGAATATTCATGGACAGGAGGTAGAACATGAACGTTATGTATCGGTAATGATCTCTAACAGGGCCGTCCTGGAACTCCTGGACTTCCCGGACCTGTTGGACCAACAGGACCCAAGGGAGAAAAAGGAGAGCCCGGATCGGTGAGCTCTTACGGAGTTTCCGTTGGCGTAAGTACAATTTACCGTCTCTCTCTCTCTCTCTCTCTCTCCCTATCTCATCAAAATCAGGCCTGCGAATGGTCAACGCCCATGAGTAACTTTCCGAGTTATGTGTGTTCGAGTTAACATCGCTCACGTTCCGGTATAACACGTCAAATATGTACATTCTGTTCGTATCTCCAAATGAACAAGCCTTGAACAGAAGACACGTTTCTATAGAACTATACTCGATATCGTCTAACTCACCTTTATCAAGCTCTGTCCACACTAATGCTGTTACCGTTTCGAAGCTTAAAAGATTCGAAGCCTTCGAAGTGTCCGAAGTTTTGAAGTTTTCGAAGTACAGGAAGTTCCGAAGTCCTCGAATCGTATGAAGTCGTAACTTACGAGTTTCTAAAACTACAAGTGAAAAAGTTGACAGAATTTCATAATAAAACGTGTATTTATTGTACAAATAAATTGTAAACATGATTTCGTGAAAAAGAAGAAACAAAATAGATCTTTTAACCTTCTAATAATTTCCTGCGGAGGTTCGAAGTTCGAAACTTCAAAATCTTCGACAGTGACAGCCCTAGGTCGCACTGAAGCGACATCGAAAATTTTTGGAATTGCATGCTGCAACGATATGTGAGAAGGAACGACGAAAAGAAAATTTTCGGGTTTCCACCGTGAAACAAATAAACTTAATGGATGCATAGTTTATCTTGTCTCGTGGCAAGTGACGGGTTAAAGTGGAGATGTATGTACGCGGAGTAATCTACGACCTTTGTTGCAAACTTTCAGAGATTGTTGGACAGGTCGTTCCAGTGAAAAATATCACGCGAACTCTAGGACCGGTGTTTGCTTGCTGCAATATTTAAATTTCGAAAATTTCACGTTCGATAGACTGAAACAACAAAACATAGAAACTTATAAATATTAATTCTTTAGTGCTTTCAGTGCAAACAGTTGTTTATTCTTTCTTACAATGGAATATCGGTTGAGTGCATTGATTCCGTCCGTGCTAGTCATTTCAGATAAAAGACATCTCGTTTTTTAAATTATTTATTGTAGTTGGGCAGCCACGTTCAAGGCGAATAGAACGAGATGTCACTTTCTTCCAGACGCCCGAAGGGACAGCTGCCTCGCGTTACTTCCCGCAATTTACGATAAAACGTCTTACAAACATTGATATTGTTCGAATAATGTGTAACGCTTTATTATTTATATGCACACAATATAATATACTTTTATTTGAACTTTCTCTTACATATAATATCCAGTCTTACAGTTATAACGGATATTACTATTTCTAGAAAAATCTTACGACTCTAGTCAAGTTGTCTACCTAACCTCTCTGCTACGTTGGTCAAGTTGACAACCATGATACAAATACAAAATCATATTTCAACAGATATAATACTACTACCTGCTTGAGGTAGCTAACTGATTGAATATTCTCCCATTTTCATAAGAAAAACATGAGATTGCAGAACAAATGCCGGACCATTGCACACATATTTTTCGAACACATGTTTACTATGTTGCTGCGACATGATAAGCTTCATTATACTTAAACAATAAGGCATTACGGGTGAACGTGATTATAATCGTGTTCGTAAATGTTCGAATGTTATGACAGAAAGCGTATTAATTCACTGAATATTTCGCGGGTGTTTTTATTGGCGGCGAGGCCGCACTACAGTCCGTTCGAACCTGTTTATTTAAAAAATCGACGGGGACTGGTCCGCGTGCACTGGATTGCAGGCGGACAAGTTCAAACAGTCGGGACATTTTTTACCGGGGAACGAGCAGCTTGGCAACCTCGGTCTTGTACCATGGCTCGTAGATCACCCCGGGTACACCAACAAGTCTCGTTGAACAAGAAGTAAAAAGACGGCAGCGACGGAAATTAATACAAGTGTGTGTTTGACGCCCGCCTCGGTTTCCTTTCTATCTTTTTCGATTTTTTATTTTTCGTGGCTCTACTATCCTCATTGGTCACCGAAGCCACGACCCGATTTATATACGGCGCCCGACAAACAGAAATTCATCGAAAGTTCCGCGACGCCCGTTGACAACTGACAAGCGCCGGCGAATGCTCCTGGCAGAATTTAATTCACTACAGTTCGGTTTAAAAGCAGCGCGAACATAAGCCCATCCCGACGCTTTTATTGCAACCCCGTGCAGCTCACTTTCCGAACACATAATTTATGTGTATTCGCACTCGTTCGAAGAAGCTGACATATCTACATTTCCTTCGGCGCGAGAACCGTCTGTCGATCTACGGCTGACAAATGATATATTGCTCTCTTCCTCGACAGGCTTTCCCTGCGACGGAAATCCTGAAATCTTTATTTCAGTTTTAATACAGATTCTGCAATCCAGTTTTGTTCTGCACTCCTTTTGTGATATATGTTGATCGTGTCTTTCTAATTTTTTAACTCCACTTTCTACATAACTGTCCGCATGAAGCTTTATATGACTCCAACACAAGGAAATTTTCATTGAATAAAATAACTACTTCAATGCAAAATAAATATTTGCTACTGTAGTCGATAATATACCTTTGTTTATGCTTTAAAAGTTAGAAATCAATAAATTTTCAGAAATACTTATGTAGATATAGATTTTGCATTCCAAATTCGCAGATTAATTTCAACTTTTGCAGATTAATTTCAACCTTCTCCAAACAAACTATTTTTAAGTAAGTTTCTGTAAAAAAATATCAAATCAATTGCCAATTCATTAACTTTGTAATGTATGGAAACTGCGTGTAGATGTGTATATTCATTGTAGCCATTTTCTGATTAACAAATTGAAAAAATGAAAGTATCATGTGTAATTTAATCTACATAAATGAATAATTAATTTTAAATATTCTTAATGGGTGACATTGATTTGTATAAGTGTGAATTTGGAGTGCAAAACCTACATCTAAACCGATGTTTACTGGTATTTTTGAAAGTGTCAATCTTTGAACTACTTCGTACGACGAATTTTCTAATTTCACGCTGCTGAACTCAATTTTTTCGGAGTTTCTTTTTGGGTTATTCTTTAGAGAATTCGCCCTGTGAAACGAGCACGGCTAGAATATTTTAAAATATTTTTCTACGAAATTACTGGAGCTCGAAGATTGACATTTTTTTGGTAAGAAAAAGAATTCTTTATAGACAGTGATTAAATTGACGAAAATATAATGTCGTTCTCGTATTCTAATTACTGGTTATACCATACGCCGCCACAAATTCCAATTTCGAATTACCAATTTACTACCGCGCGGACTGCCGTTCGATTAATCGGTACAAATAAATTCATTCGTTTTTTCCTGATGGAATCTGTAAGCATATTTCATTATGAAACATTTATTAAACAAGACGTAGTATTTAATTGATTGAGATATTGACTGTAGTAGAAAGTATTAAATTTGCATCCGTGCCAATATAGATGAAAGGGGAGAAAGGGGATGATGGTCTCCCCGGTATTCCTGGTGAAAGAGGACCTACAGGAGCTCCAGGACTACCTGGATCTCAAGGGAAGTACATTCCAGTTCCAGGACCACCAGGTCCTCCAGGACCACCGGGACCACCGGGAATGTCTTTGGCTGGTCAAAAAGAAGACTCAGGACTCGGCGGTAGAACTCATATTTTCGGTGAAAGAGACAACTATGGCGTCAGACAAGGTGAAAGAACCACGAATATAGTTACAATTATTTAATCACGTTCCTCCACCAATTATATCAGAATTACAAACGGTACCTTTCTTTTTGCGCTGCAAGGACTCCGATCTAGACTGGACGAATTGAACGCTCTTCGTGAACTACAGCAACTGAAAGAATTGAAAGATCGATTAGGTAGAGAGCACGCTCAAATAAAATATTACTTTGTATTATGGTCATTCCATCCCGAGTCGATAACTTTTTCGCGTCACCGTCGACGATCTTCTTCTAAACGAAATATATAGTCCGGGTGAAATTAGGGGTGTTTAAATCAGAGAATTAGTTAGACTTAGAATTTGTTTAAAAATTACAGGCAAATTATAATTGTTATGAAATAATTTTTTCAACCTCGATAATTAACTTTATAACGTCGCGAAAAATGCAGACATCGAAAAAAACGCAAGGAAAGGATTTGTCTATATTCTTCGACATTATAAAGTTAATTATCGAGGTTGAAAAAATTATTTTATAACCACCCAATCTTTTCTGAATAAAACAAAAATGTATGTAGCTGAATCGGACAAACAGTTCCTCAGATAAAAATTGTAAACTTCGAAGGCCTGTAATTTTTAAACAAATTCAGCAGAATGATTACTTAAACCTCCCCTAATTACACGTGGACTACAACATATTTAAAACTGATCTATTTGACATGGAATGACCGTGTAGACTCTCCAGAAATTTCATTGATCATCCAAAACAGAATTCCATTATAAATTTACGAATGTGCATATTTTAATTTTTAATTTTTTAATTTTAACAAGGTGCTGCAACCCCTGCGACGAGGGGTCCATTAGAGAGCACGACGAAAATCGTACCAGGAGCGGTGACTTTCCAAAATACGGAAGCTATGACAAAAGTAAATCTGTTTAATCAATGTTAAACGCAACGGAAGTTGAAAAACGATCCAATTTCATAAAAAATTCTTGTCCCAGATGTCCGCTGTGAGTCCGGTTGGAACACTGGCTTACATCATTGACGAACAGGCTTTGCTCGTGCGAGTGAACAACGGCTGGCAATATATCGCTGTAAGTATAATTATTTTCATACTGGTCAAACGGAGGACGTCGCAAGGGTAGATTTCATTAGACGTGTTCATCTTTCCAGCTGGGCTCGCTTCTTCCCATAACTACTCCAGCACCACCGACCACGCCACCACCCCCAGCAAATCCACCTTTCGAGGCTTCCAACCTGATCAACCAGATACCCGTGAAAGCAGATGGCACAGGGGTGAGTCGCCATTTTAATTCTATTGAATATAAAACATTAGTTAGAAACGAATCGATGGATTACCTAATTTCAATTGAATCTCCTTTCCCGCTGCCAAGTGGTATCCTCGAATGGTAAGTTTCCGAACGCAATTAACCTTTTCATATTATTTCTAACGAGAGGGAACACGAAGATTAGCTCCACCTCGCACTCTCTTCGTTCCATTTATCTTAACACTTTACCTACCGAAAACCTATTAATAAGATTTTCAATAATTCTGCTGTACCAAGAGAAAGCATAGAAATTTTCTTTTACATTGTAATCTTAAATGAAACTTGTGTAGGAGAGACACAAAGGAGATTGGAAAACTTGATGCTTCTGCGTTATTTTTTGATAATAACGTTGGCAATTCTTTGTAAACTTTGTTGAAACTCTTCGCACCATTTATATCATTTGAATTCTGCAAACTTTCATTTCTCCTTGTGTTTTCTTCCAATATCTTGTTTGTCACTGTCTGTACATAAACATTTCCAAATAGTTTTTCTCAAATATTTGTTTTATTTGTTAATGTAGGAATGCAATTAAATCAGTACCAGTCCAAGTCTGCGTAGGCACTACAGGCTCACCACTATCAAGATTGCCATTATTTTCTTCAATTTCATTATATTCATCAACATTGGCTTGAGGACAATAATTTGACGTGTTCATTTCATGATCATAGTCATAATTTTCCACAATATCAGACAAATGAGTAGTGTCCATCTCGTCTGTAGTTTTAGGTGGTTCAAACATTGTTATATGAACAATTTACTAGCTTGTACAAAATCATAATGTTCATCCTTTGGTAATGTTAATATTTCTTCGTTTATTGAGGGTGAGGTGTTCACAATGAAAATTGCGATTGCTATTGAACGTTCCATTAAAAAGTGTTTAGCCATGTACCATAGATATCTCAAGATTATGCAATAATCACCGGTCGGTAATGTGTTAAAAATGCACGCCATCCGTTCGTCTTCTTTCTTCCGCAGTCATACAACCATAGCGGTATTGACTTTGAATTAAAGTCCTGTGGGACAATCGTGAAGTTGAGAACTGTCAGAGAAGTGTTATCCGGAAGTTGTTTACCTGTGATCGAATGAGATGAATTGAAATTAAATATGAAATTTTAATCTTGCCGATCTGATGGTTTTTAGTTTTGTAGTTTAACGATGTACAGTTAGGACGACTGCGTAATTCATTGTAATAACGAAAGTGTAGTAGGGGTTTTATAGGAGCGTATTTGTTTCTTCCCATAAACCGACCAGCTTATCGAAACGGTACTTAAACTTTAATCGGTTTTTCAGTCTTATCCCGGGGATTACTCGGAAACAATTTATCCGAGCGACTTATAATTTTGATCATACATTCGCAACGACCCTACTTCGTCTTCCTGTCATTCGTTTTAACAGAACTTTACGAGAAATGTTCCATAAAAGGCAGGGAGCACCACTTTGGCCGGCAACGGCCTTGATCATCGACGATTTTAGTCGACGACAGTATTATCCGACAGTAGTATTGTTTCTAAAGATGGTGCAGACATGTTTTTCTTTGAGTATTATGCACTGACACTTTTACTTTTGTATGATAATATAATTGTTACACTATAAGAAGTTAGATGCAATCGGTTAAGGGGGTAGTCACGTTTTCAAGATTGCAAGCTTCTCATTTGTCGATAATGCAAAGATGAGGTTTTTCAGTAGTCAAAAGCGCTAGATAAAAGATCAATCTAGACCACTGTCTTTTTTTCCTATTTTGTGAAATATTGTTGGTGAAAACTATGTAGACCCTGTTTCGAAAAGACAAATACATTCGTGTGTGCGTTTAATGGAACTGCTGTAACTGTTGTTGCATGTAACACACGGTAAATGATAACAACAGTACCATAATTTTCAGTTACGAATGGCTGCCTTGAACGAGCCATTTACCGGGGACATGCACGGTGTGCGAGGAGCAGACTATGCTTGTTATCGACAAGCAAAACGAGCAGGACTAAGGGGTACGTTCCGTGCATTCCTTAGCTCCAGGGTACAGAACGTCGACAGCATTGTGAGGCTCGGAGATAGAGACCTCCCTATTGTCAACATAAAGGTAATTGCGAATCCAAAGTATATTAATCCTGGAAGGTTCGTGTAAGTAAATATTTCAATGTACAGTAATTCTCCTTCGAATACACAGGCTATATAATATATGTATATACATACTTTTAACATTCCAGGGAGACGTCCTTTTTAATTCTTGGAAAGAAATGTTCAACGGAAATGGCGCATATTTCTCGCAGAATCCTAGAATTTACAGCTTCAATGGGAAAAATATCCTCACCGACTTTGCGTGGTAATTATCCATTTTCTCTGTTCCAAAATGCTCGCATTTGTTATTGAATAAAAGAAAGAAAAAGATTCTTCGTTTACCGAATACTGAACAGAGCTTCGACCGTTTTAATTAACAATGCGAGACTGCAATCCCCTTTTAAACTTCGTTCGTCTCTACGTGACTTTTTATAATTCCTGCCCAAGAAGTGTTGTTCGTTTTTCCAATGTACGTAACGTATGAAAGTTAAACGAATTTTACAATATTTCTCTTAATCTCGCGTAGCTTGGATTTTCGTTGCGAGCGTAAAAAACTGTTCGTGCAAGTTTCAAACTGCAAATTAACAATGAATTCACACAGTAAATCTTTTTCCGCGATTTCAGGCCGGAGAAGGTGGCGTGGCATGGATCGCACAAATTAGGGGATCGAGCGATGGACACGTACTGCGACGCCTGGCATTCAAGCAGTACCGATCGTTACGGATTAGGTTCACCCTTGACAGGGGGCCGACTTCTGGAGCAAGTTCGTTATTCCTGCGATAACAAGTTCGCGCTACTCTGTATAGAAGTGACCAGCGAGACCACAAGAAGGAAGAGGGGCATCGAAGTTGCGGAGGACGAAGAGGAGATGTCGGAGACCGATTACAAGGAGTACTTGGATGGTCTGATGGGAAATTAACCACTCCCGATATACTAAAATAATAAACAAAGCAATTCGCTCGTTACGCAATTAGGAATCGAGATGTTCTTGCTGTCTCCTTGATCCTTTGACGTTGGGAATGGGTCGAGATCGATCGGAGAGTCGTTTGTTAACGAGAAAGGGTCGCGTCAACGGGGAAAAGGAGTCCGGCGAACAGCGAACATCTCGTTTCTGAAACAAGAGGGAAGAACGTAAAGTCTATCTTTAACTCCAAAGGTTATAATCCAATAATTGCGAGTCATTAGTCAACGCTTTACACGAGGTTTCCGTTCTCTTTATAAGAAACAAGACTGATCGTCTAGACATCGTTCATCAGTGTGTCATATCGACTGCCTGCATTCTTGATCTGTCGGGATATCGCTCCTGGGGACTTTGATGTTCGATTTCGATGCCGGGCTAATCAGCTAGACGTCATTAAGAGTCCCTACATCACGGTAAACGTCCAGTACTTAGACCACTATTACGAGAAGAGATTCTTAAAGTCGTGACAAGAATGCCCGCCACAAGTCATTATTTACTTTTAAGGGATAAGGGATGGAAATGAAGAGAGAAATAAAATCGATACCAGCATACTAACTTTAAAAACTAATGACTGTCCTACGACCTAAAATAAAAAAAGAGGATCATATCCGCGATCGAATTGCATTTACACTTTAGCCAATTACATATGAGTGTGTATGTTAGATATGTAAGGAAACGAGTTGATTAACGAACGATTCCATAAGGCCATTCAGTTCCGTGAAACCAGGAATCCCGGATTTATGCTCCGTGTAGAATTCGCGATCGACGCGTTGCAATCCATAGAATGGTTCTAAACGTGTGGGACATTTTTGGCGGATCGATTGTGTTGTTGTATCTGATTCTATTAGACTGTGGATTTTACGGATTTATAACAAAAATGAGCAGATTCAATTTAGAGAGGTAGATTAAAAGAATTTAAGAATACGAAAGGTTCTTCCCGACGATTCATATAACTGTAGAAGACTGAATAATATTTAACAATATACGCAATAATCGTTAACAAGACTCCAATCCAATCGATCGTCTTAAACCAAAATGCTTGTACTATTTAAACAGTCGGTTCTCCCGTCATTTTAACTGTTACATCTATTTTTGTTATGCATGTGTTTCGGATAACTCGTTTGTGCTTTTGTGTGTTCCTCTTGTGTTTTGTGCGAAAAATGATATAGGTGTTCAGAAAAGATGGAGCTTCTATGAAAATTTCCCGTATGTTTAGAAACAATCGGAATAAATTGCAATCCAGAACCAGACAGAACGCAGAAAATGGCCTAAACCAAGTAACAGTTGATAAAGCTTTCTATACTACTAGCATATACGTAGCAATATTTTATAACTTATTTATAGTTCGTTGAGAAACGTTGCCATCTTGCGAGCTGTCGCCATGTAATCGTGATTAAATGTCTGCGTTTACATCGAGCATAAATCGAATTTACGTCAGTGTCTATAATTCGAAGAAAAATACGATACCACTAACATTACAGTAATTTTAAGATTAAGTAAAGAGAAATCGTCGGTCTAACATGTTTAGGTTTGTCAGCATGCTTGTTGGCGAATAATTCGTATCGAATGATTCCCTTGATGTCGTACGTAGATCTTGACATCCCTATGTAAAACCAACTATCCTTCGATATAGTTTGCACCAAGGACCGTTTTGTTTCGAAATTTTGTATGATTTGTACACTTTATTATTGTCTTTCTAAATAAAAAAACGAAAACCGTATCCCACCGACTTTTTCAATCCTATCCCAGAATATCTGAATGCACCAGATAACAAAATGAATAGTTCTACGTTCATCGATGGAGTCGCATTTGATAATGAAAGACATTCATTAGGGAAATTGAAAAAATTTATTTCACGTAGTACTGTACACTTCTTAAAATCCATCTTAATATTCGTCTCTCTTATGATGTAATTAAGAATTTAGAACATCTAGTGCCTCCGTGAACTTTAAACCTTCCAAAATGTACGCCAAATTTTCCATAGACGCGTCCACATCTTCTTCTGCCCAAATTTCTAACATGTTTTTGCACTGTTCGTACGGCGTTGGTTTACCTTGGAAAAATGTGATCTGAAAGAAACAATTGATAAACGTTTTTTCCTGATTGTCTCATGGTTAATTTTCATTGCTCAGAAATATTGCATATATCTACCTCCTCGATCGTATACCCAAGTTTAGTTGCTAATTTCTTCCAATCGTTTTTTAATACATCCGATAGTTTCGCCACCATCTCTGGTGTGATCTTAATTAAATTTCGGCCTTTCGTATCTGGATTTTCAGGTTCCACTTGTTCGCTCTCTTTTTGTAAGACATCTTCGTTGAATTCTTGATCGTTTGAATCGGGCGGTGGGGTCTCCTCTGTTTCCAACTTTATGTCGGATTGCGTTTGCTTTAATTGTTAGACAGTATTTAATTTGAGGATTAATCAATCAAAATAATAAGAACTAGGAGAAAATCAAAGTCTACTCACTGGTCGATCTTTGGCAATTTTTTTTATCATTGTTTCGAGATATTCAGGTAGTTTATTGATAGGGTAATTACCATGTACGAAAAAGTGAGGACTACGTCTAGCCAATAATCTCAATGCTCTCCATCCAAAGTTTCCATCATTTACTTTTCTATAAGATAGAAAAACGGCATGTATAACTCAAGAAATGAAATAAGTCCTAAATGAAAGTAAAATCTACTTACTTATACTCATCTTCAACCATTGCATTAGGATCTAGTTGCATAATGGCTTCCTCAAAGTATGTTTCCAGAGATGGTAAGAAATCTCTATCTTTTGATTTACACGCTTCGAGATTATTAGGACACAGATTCCATAGTTTCGTGAGCTCTGGACTGTGAAAGAATTAAATTTAGATTTAAATATAATGATGGAAAGTTGAATTTGAATTTAGATTTAAATATATAATGATTGAAGAGTGACCTACTTTCCCATATGATATTTTCCAACTGCCTGGGCGTCTCTGATAACATCTCCGATTCGACGTTTGGGTCTCTTCGGTTTCCTCAATTCCTCTGTGTCGGTACTAGATTCTGGAGCAGGTCTTTTAAATGCTGGACAACCATCGTTCTTCCATGCATTCCAATGTTCTTCGCGTTTTAATATATTTTTAACAGTGTCAGCGAATGTTGGGCCATCAGGCGGCGTTTCTGTCAGTAACGCGTAAACTTGATCCGTGGTACCTTTTACCCAGTCTACTTGGTCCGGCTTCAATTCATGCGTTTCACTTAAAAATTACAAAAGTTATTGAGACTCTGTGACATAGATAGCTGAAAGCACTATTTAAGGAAAGCAGACCTTGTCTCATAGCCACTGGCAAGGAAGCTTTGGAAAACAAACATCGTTTTATAGCTTTCAAAAGTCATTTTACTAATAATTTATGAAGAATGTGCAATTCTATGAAAAGGTATCGTGGGTTCAATATGTAATAAATAGACAGTGGATCTTTATGCAAAGTAGAAATTTTCGAGTGAAATAGAAATTGATTACACCTGCTCATTTTAATCATGAATGCATAAAGATCCGCTGTCTAGTAATAAAATATAAGTATACAAGAAGGTGTGTATATATGTATCGCAGATACTTACGCTTTAAATTTCACAGTGCTATTAAGATATTGGAAAAGAATGAGAAATTGCAGCAATACATATCGTCTAAAATTCGAATCGGACAGCTGTAACTCCAACAATTTCTGGTTCGTTAAATATTTCGCGAAATAAGGAGTTTCTTTATGAGATCCCTCCATTGAAGAATCTACTTTAATAGACGTCGCAGGATAACTACGTTGCTCCTCTAATTTGAACGATGAGAACGCAGACAGGACACTGGAAGCATGCTGAAACATCAAGTTTATTAGAAAACATTTCAACAACCATCTGTAATAAACTTTTAATCAAAATGACTGCTGAACTTACTGCTGAAAATACTTTCCAGAACATTTTCAGGTAACATTGATTTGGATTCCTAAAGAAATCTTGCAGAGCCCAAAACTTTCTGTACAAATTATAATCGATTGGTACTTTGCTCTCGTATTTATCGTCGACTTTAGTTATTTGTTCCAAATCGTCTCCCTCTGATTTTTCAGAACCAAACTCAGTGTGATTTTCCAAATTGAACTCGCTTACAATGTTAAGGCCAGATCTCTCGGAGAAAGGGAAAAACTTGGCGAGGAACAACAGAATTCTTCCACAGAATACAGTTTGTTGCGACCGAGATAATCTTCTGAGTAGATCGTTGCACATACGCAACAAATTATTTTTACAAGCACTAAAGAATAATTCTTCTTTCCATACAACAACATTATTCTCTACGAAGGTGAATAGCTGCTCGCATCTATCTAGAGTCATTGAGTCGAATATATCGCCGAGTAACATTACAGGCATACTCGCGGTTGCTAAGTCTTTTCTACATAAGTCAATACAGAACGTAATGTAGGTTTCGAGTAATTGAACATTGCTTGGCACATGCTCCGATAAAATTATTAGGAGGCTGTCTCTTAACGCTTGATCAACTGCTGCTTTTCTATCACTGTCGTTGCTACAGAGAACTGTACACTTCTTTTGAAATGTTTGTACATCTGGCACTTTGAAACATTGTTGTAAATAATCCTAAAATGGAAATAAATGTCACGTTACAGATAAATAACCGTATAACCTAAACGCAAGTCATAAATTGGAATAATTTATTCACATTAGACTTACACTGTATTCTTCTCTTAATGCTTCAAACCTAGCCATGGTATAGAACGAGGTTTACACACTTATTACACAAAAACAATCACTTTTCTTTCACATATTACGAATCAATCACCATGTAATGTAAAATATAAACTATCAACAAACGTTTACTACGCGAAACGCGAAACCTAACGAAACCTGGACTATAGTGACATAGTGATACTGTCAACCTTGCAACTGCAACCCTAGATTCCCCTGGAATCGAACCAAAAATATTTTCCAATATTGTCCAATATTTCATCAGAGAGTATCAGAGAGTAAATATATATGTGATTTTATATAATAACAGAGAGGATACTCTGATAGATAATAATGAAATCATTTTTATTTTAATGCATTCTCGATATGCATCATTTTTATTTACTAAATATAATTTACAGATAAATGCGGAGCAAATGATATAGATATAACATTTTAATTTGTTATTAAATAATTTTTACTTTTATTCTATAATTAATTATAATTGAAAATAATCTGAAGAATAAAGTATTAGTATACAGTTTGCATTTTATATATAATAGAAAGACAATAGTAAAAAAGTTTATACTTTGGATATTTTATTAAAATATACATTTCATCCAAAATACAAAAGAAAAAGATGTATATACAATTGTGTTTTGAAGATTCTGCGCAATAATTAGAATAACGACGATTATAATAGCAATAATAATAAAGTAATTGCAGTGTAGTTAACATATTCGCAATTTTGTTGTAATTCTCACACATACTTTGGATAAATAAGTCAAGAAAATCCATGTGCAAGTTGTTGAATAAACGATTCCTCTTTTTTTATGTATACGTTATTGCTCTTTTATAGGGCAGACAATTGTTTCTGATTTTCGAAATACAAAAATGTAGAAATATATCTGCAAAATGTCCTGCTACACTTGGTAGAATACCAAGAACAGCATATATATATAATCAACATTAAATTTAAAATCAGACCGCCACATATTTTCAGCACTACAATTCTGATTGTATATAAATCACTAAATGTTCAAGTAATTTAAGAGAGCATTCATACCCATAGTTAAATTAAAAATTATTTTATTAATTCACATTCACATTCGATACTTGAAATTGCAACGAATGTTCCTGTATATGATATGTTTTTAAATCATTTCTCTAATTTTGTACCACTTATTTATCCTTAATTCATTGTTTAATATTGTCTCCTGCTAGATTTGCGTAATTAGGCAGTTAATCACTCTTGAAAGCATTTTTTATATCATCGCACGTAATTGCACGTAACGCTTGGTTGAAGATTTCCATTTCGAACAATTTCGTAATTAATGAACACCAATTTTTTCTCACCAATTATTCATACGTATGTCATATCGAAAAGTGTTGAAGTTTCTTTCCATGCTATTTATTACTTAGTATACATATCACTAATTAGATCAAGTATATTCGAGTAGAGTCTGCGAGTCTCGTGAATTAAACGGCAAGTCGCGCAAAAAGCCGAAGAAGTCATAAAAGTGTGAGTACAGCGTTCGGTGAAGCTTATACAAGGTGTCTGGTTGATTTACGCTAATTCTACAACGGTATTGAATGAGTACTTATATATTATTTGACCAAGAGACTCTGTAGGAGCATGAGTTGACTAATCGCATCTGTCTCGAATATGCTTGATTTAGAAATTGATCGTTTTACTTATAGAATATCTTACACATATTTTTCCTTTGTATCTAACATTGAGAGACAATGAATTTGTAAATGTGTCCGCTGTTCCGTAAACATTTAGATTTGACTTGATTAAAATTTCGTTATTGATATTCGTCCAAGTGGTGATATTAGTGATCTCTGCTCGCTGTCCAACCGTGGGGTCTCTTTCCTATAGTAATCTATACATACATTTGCGTGATTTCACATTGCGATAATTTTTTGATGTTTTTTTTTAGAATTAACGAGACATTCCTTAAAATGGCATGCAGCATTATTTTTATTCCAAAATATAATAGACATAAAACTTTTGTTCTTTTCTCATTGACATCATCTCCAAGGCACTAATAAGGCCTTTATTCCCGTCAGATGCAATAGAAATTAAAAAAGAAAAGTTGGCGATATGAGAAACTTGTGGGAGACCCTCATTTGTAGCTGACAGCAATCCAATATCAAGAAATACTCAACTACGCGCGATATGTAAAGTCAAGTTTTAGTTTAAAGTCGTTTAAAAGATATAATATCAAAAAGAAACAAGTAAAAATGGAATATTTCGGTGCTATTGCATTTTGTCAAAATCTTTAAGATCGTTCCATAAATTTCGGGTAATACTGTTTCGCATTCTCATGATTACTATCATTGTCGTTAGGTATAAATCGAATGATCGTTTCTTCAATGATCCACGCGAAAGAAAATGGGTGAAACGAAGTAGTCGAACCGTATTTCAAAATCGAAAACGATTGATACTTGTACGAATGAAATATAAAACACGACGACGTCTACATTAATGAAAACAATGTTAAAAACAAATATTTGTAGAAAGGTTTGTCGTTGTACAACACCATTGATAAGTGTCCCCCACTGTTTCCTAGTTTTTTTTACGATATGTTTGATCACAGTTATGTGCAGAATAAAATACAATAATGTAATAATAATACGAAATGATGATTCGTGCTATTAGCCACTAGATCTTCACGATAAAAGTAAATACTAGAGACTGAATGAAGGATCCGTGCGATAAATAAGTTTCTCTATACTTTACTAAAAAACTTAGTAAAGTATAGATTGTTTCGTGAATTCCTAAAGTAAAAGAGTCGATTCGAGCAGAAATTTATGAACTTTCCATAAACGTGTCGAATAAACTCTTTCCTTAAGATATCTATATACCGTTTTTTAAATTAAAGCTAATGTACATGATTCACGATTTCAACCTACGCTAGAACTTCACGTACACGTCGTACGTTCTTGTTTATCTCAATTTATATTAAACTTTATTATTTATATGATATAAACGCATTCGGTGCTGTTGGCTCCTAAACTAGCAACAATAATCTGCGACTCGTACGAATTGCGCAGCGATAACAAAATTTGCTGATTGCGTTACGAAACTCCGAAACGCAAGTGTTGTTTGTATTGCAACAAAAGTAAGTATTAATACTGAAACACGCTTTCTTTTTATTTTCTATAACAGTGTCTTAGCGTACGGAACGTTCGCGCAGTTACTAGCCTGTGTATGCTCGCAAAAGAGAAGAAAGAGGTACTGTTTTTTCCTTTTTTCTTTTTTTTCGTATACACGTATCATTCATGAGGAAAACGTCGGCTAGTAACTATGCGAACACCCTATATACACAATGAAATAGTACGTAAACACGTTACGATAGTTGATATGAAATCAGCGCGTTTCTATACAAGAATAGAAAGCATAATCTAAAATATATTCATTAAATAAGAAACGTAACACTTGCGTTTAAAGTCATGATGTATATACAAATTTTGTATTTTCCCCTTAGCCACCATGAGCCATCGTGTTATAATACATTTGTAAAATACTAGATTCCCAACACATTGTTTTCAATATCTGATTATAGTAGCTTGAATTTGAGTATACGTTATTAATCTGACACTAAGTTCTATTACTTCGGAGATAGTTAATGTAGAAGTATTAATTGACAGTGCATATTGTTACTACATTTGATTCAAGAGAAAGTGAGATCTTTCACGAATGAAAGAACATTGCGCAAAAGAAAGAAAAAATGGATTTCTATTAATGATACGTATTGAGATATTCTTAGCGCTCTGAGATTCTTGTAAGTTGTCGATCGATCGTTTTCACATTTTCGTTTAATAGAAAATACTAACACGAGCGTGTTTAGAATTGAACAATTTCTTTCATCTCGCGAAAGAACTCATTTTCCATACATATTTGTGCATGCATGATTCTTCCTATCATATCTTGAACAATGAAGTTAATTCTTTAATAGTGATCTTAGGAGTAAATTATTGGTACTATAGTTACGACGGAAAACTCGATTACTATAAATAAAATTGAAAAAAGAAAACAAACAAAATTTAGGCCAATCAAGATGATTACCCGAACGAAACGGCAATTATTTTGCACATCACTATCAGTCGTTGAATGATAAATAGCTAGAGGACCAATATAATCAGAACTTCTGAGGAACCATTCATTTTGAAAAATGTTCATGGACGAAGTGAGAAAATCACAAGAGTGTTTACATACATGATATACCAATCGCTTGTCAGTCATTACAACCACCAAGGCCATTTGAATATTTGTACAAAAAACATTGTCAGAAATATCGCTGACACTCTACGTATTAACATTTTCATTTTATAGTGCTAGCTCTCTTTCCTTTCTTATTCTTCTTAGATAACATCTCTTGGTACTTCAAACATTAATTTTTCATTTAACGACAGTAAAAATCTGTCGACGAATATTCATTCCCTGCTATAAAAATGTATACTCCGAGTGATTCTATGAAACAGAGTATATGCTATACAGAAAATAAGGTAACGTATTTTACCTATTTATTCAACAGCAAAACCACAAGTTTCTTCAACCGCCTGTGTAAGCTTATCAAGCATTTTTTGATAACTGGGATAACTTTCGGGTATATCTATTCTATTGAAACAAGTATGCGCTTTTGGCAAATTTTCACTAGGTGCGTCGACTGCGTGAATTGTGAACAGGCGTGGTCCCGCGGCTCCTGTCGAACCTGCAAAAAATATATTGAATATTTCGTAAAAACGAATAGTTTGGGTTTTCAGTAGTCGAAAGCGCTAGATAAAGGTCAATCTAGGTCGCAAACGCCCTCGAAGGTCCTATTTTTACTTTTACGAGGCATAATTTGCATTATTCGGAAGCGTAAAGCTATTTTCATAAAGCTGCGACAGCTGCATACTGTCGAAAATGCAAATTACGCCTCGTAAACGTAAAAATAGGACTTTGAGGGCAATCGCGTCCTAGATTGATCTTTTATCTAACGCTTTTGACCACTGAAAATCCCCATCTTTGCATTATCGCACTTTGGAAACGAGTCTACGAGTCTACCCTTTAACTCACTCCGAATATACTTCAATTACCTTGTAAAGCCTTGAAACCTTGCAGAGGAACTCTGGAACTTCCCGTGACAAACTGAAGTAACCGGGCTCGCATTTCTTCTCCGTAAGACTCGACTATCTGCCAGAACCACTTTACCACAGGCGTGTCAGGTGTACAATGTTTTAATCGTGTGTGCAACTTCCAGTCGTTAATATCAATAGTTCCTAAACCACCTATAACCAATTCCAATTCTCTCTCGTCGAATGGTCTCAACAGCTGCGGTGGAATTAGTTCGTGGAAACCCTTTTGCAATGCCAGAAACTGTTGCTCGATTCCTCGCATGAAACGATAGTTCACGTACAAGCGGACATATTCCCTTTTGTTTTCTTCAGTAACGGAAATGTCTTTACCACCTGGCTTTAGCTCGTGATTTTTTATTACTCCAAAACTACTGTGTTCTACCGAGAACGTGGCATCCAGAACTCCGTCTATACTATTTTCTCTGTAAAAAGTAATATCGATTTTTTAACATTCATGTATCGTGAGAATCGTATGCGAAAATGCTTTATGTTTACTTACAACATCCACGTGAGGCTTCTGTGTAATTCTGGATCGACACCTTCTATATCGGTTAGAGTTATTGCTTTGTTCAGCAACATTTTGTAAAACGGAGTTGTGAATCCGCCGTCGATATGGTGACCATGAAACACAGCAATTCCTATAATCCTGCCAGCGAAATGGAAGTACGACAAATGTTCTGGGTTTATTCCCGAGTCTGGATTAATCTGAAGCGTGTAGTTGTCGTCTCTCGAATATTGAAACAGTCCATATTGCGGATTTAACATCTCATGCGATAGCAAGTATAACCATTCTCGCGCAACTCCGCCATAATCGAGGCCTTCTTCGCCACGGAATTTCACCATAAGTCTTTTTCGCATGTCTTTTGGTCGCATTTTCATTATTAATCTATACGATTCCTAAACAATTGTATACGAACATTAAAAATCACAACATTTCCATCGAAATGAATGTCGTGATGATTTTTATGTAAACATTTCACTCACTTCGAATATTTCATTTCTCGATACTTCAAGCCTACAGTGCCCACTCTGCGGTTGGAGCGCATTCAATTCTGCCCTCAAACATTTCAACTTTGCCACTAGATCTCTTTTATATTTTGGCAAGAGTTCATTATCCATGAGTTCCTTCGGCAATTCGGACACAGTTTGCGCATTTTGACTCGTTGTGTTTTCCACTAAAATCAAAATTACAAACGTACAGAATACAATAGATAAAGTTACCATATTCATTGCAACCAAAATACAAACGCTAATTACAATACAGAGCTCTAATAAACAGAAAGTGTCCAACATGGAAAGACATGTTGTTCAAGACTGATTAATAAATAGGAAGCGATCGCCAAATAGATATCCATGTACAGATAAGATAAAGTTGCACAATGCACAAATATGTTTTTGTTTTGCGCAACGTACAACATTATACAGATTAACTTTCCTAGGATTTAATCAATAGTGATAACAAAATACGAATATTTAATGTTCATTAACTAGAACGCCATCGTCAGACTTACAAGTTGGTGAATTATTGTTACTGCTAGTTTCTGTTCTCGGCCTTTGTTGCACTATATTGCATTGAATACTCGGCGATGTTGGTGTCTCTGTCTCTGCAGTTTCAGTGGTAGCTGTGACCGCAGGTGAATTATTTGAACTACTTGTTTGATTAGTTGTACTATTGTTTTGTCGCCTACTGTTGCGGAGGAAAAATAAACAAAACATATACTAATTTGTACTTATATTCACAATTAAACTGCGGATCTTTATGCATTTATGAAGAAATTGGTTGGACGAAATATAAAACAGTGAAAGATTTTAAAAATTCAAGAATGTTGTAATGTTGCTTTTAATGCAACAAAATCGTTAAGGGATGATATCAATTTTTATGTTATTCCTGCTTCCCACAATCAATGCAAAACATTTTTATTTTGCATATAGATCCATAGTCTATTCATAATAATTGAATGCGTTGCTCACTTACTTTAATAGATTGCTTATAATTTGACTGGATAGTCTAGGATCAGTAAATTGCGTAGTCCGGTTATTATGGTCGACAAAATAGACACGACCACTATGTGTTTGCCTCATTTCCCATCCGCTAGGTAACGGTCCAAGTTCGCTTGCCAGTTCGTTGGCAGGTAAATCTCTCGGTATCCTAGGATCATGCCATGTGGACGAACCAGTTGGTACATGGTAGAAATACACTTGACCTTGTTGAGTTTTTCTCATTTCTGTGGAACATTGGTGTATTTGATTATAGCTAGAAAATCCTTTAATAATGTTATACTCACCATAACCTCTAGGTAAGTCTGGTGGTTGCGGAGGATCATATCTCATCTCGTTGTTAGGTGTACTGTTTCTGTTTCGGTTACTTCGATTAGGCCTCCGTGGTTGACTGTTATTGGTACCACGATCCGGTCTAGCATTTCCACTTTGATTGCCATTCTGCTCATCAGATGATCTTACTGGTCGGCGTTCCCTTGATGGTGCCGGTGTCATATTCCTCGTATTGTGTTGATTTTGTATATTTCTATTTTGTTGTTGGGTTGTTGGTGTGTTTCTCGGCGTGTTCGAAGTAGAACTATCTCTGCTAGGTGTTCTACTAGGCGTTCCTTCGCCATTCCACTCGGGTGTGCACCTCGTAGGACTTTCGGTGGTTAGAGTAGGAGGACTCCCACTACCACTGGGGGAAGTGAATTCCGAGAACGGAAGTGGTGGCGGCTCGGGTGTAGTTGGTATAATTCCATTGTTAAGTCTAATAGAAAATTCAGAGTACAAGTCATACTCAGTAGTGGGGGAACCGTTCGAACGCGATCAAGAAGGCGAACTATTGAGAAACAAACTATTGCATCCGAGTACTGTATTAAGGTGGTAGTCCCGTTTTCAGGATTGCAAGGGTGCGGGATGCGCCATCTCATTTCACAATAATGGAAAGATAGGGTTTTTCAGTAGTCACAAGCGCTAGATAAAAGATCAATCTAAACCCCCAAAAGCCCTATTTTTACGTTTACGAGACGTAATTTCAATTATTCAGCAGCATGAAGCTGTCGCAGCTTTATGCTTCCAAATAATGCAAATTACGCCTCGTAAACATAAAAATAGGACTTTTAAGGACGATTGCGGCCTAGATTGATCTTTTATCTAGAGAAATTAGGAGGCGCATCCCACAACCCTTTCAATCCTGGAAAAACGAGTCTACCACCTTAATTTACAAAGAAACGTACCGAGCATTTGGACGAATCCACTGTGTACTTCTTAGGTAATGATTCACATAATACAGACGTCCACTTTGCGTTCTCCTTTCTTCCCATCCTTCTGGCAAATCAGTCGGACAACTGAGATCCCCAAGGACATCTACCACAGCATTATGACCTACTGTATTGCTCACAGCACCGTTATGACCATCCCTTGATAGCAAAGCTACAACGATTTGTCCTTTAACAACATCGGTGTCATCCGTGTGTGCTTTGCAAAGGTCTAATCGCTGATCTATGGAACGTCAAAAATTCACAATTATTCCCCATCCACACATTGTCTCTAGTAATCATTGCAGAAAGTAAATTACATCCTGTATCCTTGAGTCGTTGAATCGTGTTGGATAATATTCGTACGCATCCCAGGAACCCGCCACCTTTCTTTTTGTGAATTTTCTTGTGGTTCCACACCGATATAGTAATGCCATCGTTCTTTCCGATATATCTGAAAGAACACATTAACCAATGTAATTTTTGCAAACAATTATACAACAAAAATAATTACAGGTCATAATGTTGGTTCCATTTGGGATCTAGCGTCGCTTTGCACGTGTCCGTGCTGTGACATTGGCCAGAACCATCTACTGTGATCTTGGCAAAGGGGTCCGGTAGGCCTGGAACAAATCATTTTTGATTCACTGTTCTCCCATACGTTTCATCGGTTGTATGTCCAGAATACTTACGAAACAGATCTTTCCTGGCAAGATTGCGGGCACATAGAACTGTAAAATTGACACAGTATGGTTAAACATTATTTTATAACGTGGTTGTACATGTCTGTGGTTGTCAGGAAGAATGCCACATGTCAAATGCTTTCACTTTCGAGAGACAACAGTTAAATTGTTAAATTTTTTATGGTAAATACGTTGATCCTATACTCAATGTATAAACTCAAATTTTTGAAATTTTGACATGCTGCATACTTCCTGACAACCACAGATGTATCAATTAGAAATAAACAGACAAAACTTGAATTCAATTCTGAAGTTAGTTGAATACAGTTTCGTTCGATATAAGACGACGGCTCGGGACGGTGTTCGACGTATTGCGAATGAGGTTACCTATTCGGCTTGACATTGTTCCTGAGTGGGCAGAAAGTTTATGGGTCCCATAAACTTGTCTGGCAGACCATAAAGTGGTCAGCCATTCGTTGGAAGGGGATAGAATATTACGTACCCTCTCATTCTGTCACTAAGCGGTGTCGAGCGGACAACTTCAAAAGAAGAAGAGGTGGGGATAGAGATTTTCTTGTTGCGAAAAAAACATCGTCTTATATCGAAGAAAAACTGTGTTATTCGCATAAACTTGCTTTCCTAGAGACACGATAATCTCGAAACAATAACATAGATACTTAAAAAAAAAATCGGAAGAAAAAAGAGGATCTGCTTTCGGTAAAAATTCATTTGGAAAATGTACACAGGCTATGAAATGCGCGACATTGAAAATATTCATTTCAATAGAATCGTGAGTTCAAGCATCAACGCTAGGCGTCTGACGTTTGTTAATTAGACCTATTCATATTCGATTTGATCTCGAGTAGATTCCTCATTGAATCAATCAAGATCAAGCGAGCTTAAACTGCAAAATCTTTGAGGCGATTGTTGCGGTTCTATGAGAATCATTGTAAAATAACGAGGGGGCGAATGCGGGTGTGACAAATCCGAAATTAACGTTTTTGGTTGACGGTCTCCCGGAGTGCTCGCGGTGGGGTCTTGACCTCCGATAGGGAGTTGCCATAACCAAAGGACGAAAACCCTAGTGAAATCTTTTTGCGTGCCTGGCTCGTTGTACAACGAGCAACGAACAAAGGTTAACGTTTCGAAAAGCTTGCTTGACGTATCTGATCAGCAAGTCTCCATAAGGTTTACAACGATGCCATATTATCGAACACACAACAAATACAAAGCATGAAAAGGATCACAACGCGTGCCGTGGGCCGACTTTCACACTTCTCTGTCGATCGAATCGTCGTGATTTCTTGATAAACTCACTCGTCAAACGAATCTTCATGGCCCCATTCCTCCTACTACCGCCCGGATTCGACATTTTCCACGCACATTTAACGCTTCCTACCGCACATCGGCACTCTAATTAGTAAATAAAACTGCTGCCTCGAAACGGCGGTGCAATCCGCACACACGCAATCATGCACGATCGACTGTTGCAGTTAATCGACCTTACCGACACTATCGACCCAACCGTTCCGACCTGAAACCCTCGAGATATCGAAACTACTGCGTGTGATACCTAGAATGGTTACAAGGTTTCAATTTCCATAAAATTGTCCCCTGCAACTTTAAATTACTACATTTTGCTCGAAACTACTCCGTCGACCTCCGAAA
The DNA here is from genome assembly GCA_933228785.1 of Lasioglossum pauxillum. NCBI lineage: Eukaryota > Metazoa > Arthropoda > Insecta > Hymenoptera > Halictidae > Lasioglossum > Lasioglossum pauxillum. Next base: position 39,427,895 of record OW121706.1, read on the forward strand.
AACGATGGACTTTTGTTTAATTATATAAGAAACGTTCAGACACTGCTACATAATTATAGCAGACAGCGGAAAGATATAAATAAATTAATTCAATATACTGTCCATTGAGTTTTGTATTTCGCACTCGCTTTAGATTCACTTTCACGTCGGATGTACATATTTAAATACTCCAAGCTAGTAAACAATTAGAATGATAATGTATGTTTATGAATGATAATTACGTTATATAGAATAACTTTTTTATGAATGGACCAATCGACTTCAATTTCTCTGTATAAGGCTAGATTAATTTAGTAAATGACGTCTAATAAAAACAATAGTAAAAATTAATTTTTACAACTTTTTTAGCTGAGCCAATAACGAAAATTTCAAAGATGTATTTTGTAAACTCGTGTAAACTATAATACGTTCTAAAAACTTCATTGATATTGGTTAATTGGTTTACGAATTATAAACGAACAAAAGTGATATAATAATGGCAGTTGTAGGCCGAAAATCATGAAAAAATTTCAACTATTTTTATTCGAGATAAAGTGCGAATTATTTCGAAAGAATTTATTTTAAATAACTGCACACAGGTACATATAATATACATATACGTAGATTAACATTTTCGGCGTTAGAATATAATTAACCTGATACAATGATAGAAACGTGTTTGTTAAACATTGTATAAAATATATATAAGTTAACAGAAAAGTCAGAACAAGAGAATATGAAAAGCAACATCCATGCGTATAAAAAATTCAAGGAATTAACTTTCTAATTTGTAAGTATGACTTGGTAAAAAAAAACACGTATTGCTTTCGCGCAGTTGTTCACCTCGCATATTGGGCGTAGAGCGCGATTCGAAATTAATTTATGCGCGGGCAATATAATGATTACAACTTTCGCTGGCCTTAGAATTAGAGAGGGACTGCAGCTTATTCTAGTTAAACGTATCGGTATTTTGGTATCATCAATTAACGTTACAATTTTTAATTAATTACTATACGCAGAGCTGTATATACCTCTTAATTATTTCCTGAAACCGAATACATTTTATGAACAATAAGCACGAAAGTATTCGAATGCGTACGAACAGGACGTTTCAATAAATATTTTGTATTTTAATACAATTAGATATTCGATGCTTATTATTATAATGTTTAGAAAATAATATATAATAGAAAAATGTGTATGTTCGTATAAAAAAATCTCATTTTAGAATACAAAATTGTAAAAATAAACTAGATAAAGATTCATTATCTCAATGAATCATTTCATTGAGTAACGTTCATGTTTTATTACGGTTTGTAAATATATCGTGTTATTTGTTCTTGAAACGTATCGACGTAATTTCGATATCTCTGTTTTATTGTAATTGTAATATACTCATTTACAAGTCTTGCCTAATTTATGTACTCCGCTTATGCATGCTAAGTATCTCATAGTGTACACTTTGAAACAATATATGTGTACCCGAGGATGAGTAATCGTAAGAAAGCATGAATGGTCTAATTAGTATGACCACGATCTATGTTTAAACGAGAGGCACTATTTTTGTACAATATGGCACTTTGTGGACATTTTTTAAATAATGTGCGAATACTTTCATGGCTTACCACTCACAACCGATATATTCTTCCATCAATAAATATATTTTGTCACCGTAGAATATTACAATTTTCATACAAGAAAAATAATATTTAGCATATTTTTGCACACATTCATTTTCGTACATAGATATCTGAAATATATAGCTTCCTCTGAAAAACTATTCTGTCGATTTTTATTACAAAGGTACCTTCATATTTGTACTATGTTTTTTATTTTGTAACTTGTTGGTATCTCTGTGATATTGCACGAACTGTTTACCGTTCGCCCTAAGGAATATCGTGCAATTAGATTGTTCCAAAAGTCCTTCCCGAACAATGCACACAACGCCAAACAAATCTCCCGCATTAAGTAACCTCGCCACTTGCTTGTTTTATTTTCGATTTAACTTATGGACGATGCTTCCTTAGAGTTGTCGAACGGAGTATGTAATTCGTGCGATCTTTGGCAGTATTTCTCAATGAAAATTTCGACAGTTTCTCATCACGGAATGTGATTGTACTGTATAAAATGGTTGACGAGTGTACGGTTCCCGGTGTGTGTTTAGGAAAGTAATATCTTTTCAATTTTCCCCTCTAAACGTTAGGAACGCGTCCACAAGGAATAGTGCTGCTTCGATTATGCTGATGGATCCTTTGGCGAGTCCTGTGTCGCGGAAGGAGCCCTTGTAAGCAAGTTTCGAGAAAAAGTCGATGTTCAAAGCTCCGGCAATGATGAACAGGGCGCAGCCGACCACGGCGAAGAAGAGATCCTGGAATAAAATGTGAGTCAGTGTTGCATGGTTTTGAGGGGTGAGCGGGTATATTAAAAATTCAGGGTTGGGTATATTAAAAATTCAGGGTTGGGTATATTAAAAATTCAGGGTTGGGTATATTAAAAATTCAGGGTTAGGTATATTAAAAATTCAGGGTTGGGTATATTAAAAATTTGCGGGTTTCCGACCCGACCCGACTCGATTAGGCACCCCTAATTATTAGGCACCCCTAATCATTAGGCACCCTTAATGATTTTACATTTCGTTAAATCTTCATGCATCTACTAATATACAGGGTGAGTCCGAAGAAACAGAACACATAAATATCTCCGTTACTTTTCGTTGTACAAAAAAACTTCTTAGGACAAAGTTGCACTGCTTGATGGGCCACATGTAACGGTGTAAGGTAAAAAATTTTCAAGGTCATTTTTTGTGAGATTTCAAGGTCATCGATGTTTTTTTAAATGGAATGATATATCTTCGTTAACGTAATGCTGTAGCTGACAAAATAACGAATTCATACATGTAACAATATGACCTACAAATGACCTTCAACCCAGAAGAATGGAATAAATAAAATTCAACATGTAAGATTGATTTGCTTTATTTCTGTTACGCAAAATGTTCAAATCTCGTAAAAAAATGACCTGGAAAATTTTTTCCCTTACACCGTTACATGTGGCTCTTTAAACAGTGTAACTTTGTCCTAAGAAGTTTTTTTGTACAACGAAAAGTAGTGGAGTTATTTAGGTGTTCTGTTTCTTCGGACTCATCCTGTATATTTTTGTTAAATATCTGGAAACTCGCTATTCAATATTTCAAGGAAATTAAGAGATTTTGGGTGTTATTATTAATAATTTAATAATACGTACCACACGTCGATTGACTGGCGTTCCCATCACATTACCAGCAAACAATCCCACGAGAATGATTATATATCCGCCGAAGGTACCCATCGTGATCATTGCAGTGTGTTTATCTCCTGCACTGAACGAGTGGTAATGCAATCCTATAAGGATGCATGCTATCAACTGAAATTGTAAGAAACGTCCATTACGAAAAATCTAGTAATGCTGAAGTTCTTTATCGTAATTAAAAATTGAAATACCATGATATTCTTAGATTCGCCTACGGTTATTTAATGCATAAAACCTAGCAGTTAACTAACATAATCGTTTGCGTTCTGAAATTGTTGAGGAGGATGACACTAACACTATATCTGATTCTGAGCTAACTGCTATTAAACGCGAATGTAGGTCGATGTACGACTTCGTCATTCTGATCATAAATAATGCATTAACATTCTATATAATTGCGTTCTAGTTGGGAAGTTTGCTCTATTTTGAGAGAACACGTGTAGTTCCGTGTCTCCTCATGTACACATCAGCTGAACTATAGTTGTTAACAATAGTAAGAAGTATCACGCTAATGTTCCCAATGTATTATTCATAACTAGACTGCGAATCTTTATGCAAAATAAAAAATATTTGCATTGATTGCTGGACAAATAAAAATTGTATTCTTCTTTTAATTATCCTATTAAGCTGAAACTACCACATTGATGTGCTTAAATATTTTCAACACGTCCACTGCTGTAAATTGTACGTACCCATTTTTGTCACAAATGCATAAAATCCGCAGTCTACTTATGTATTCATAATTAACACGTTCGCTGCCGAGCGACATTTTCAAAAACGGTTCCACCAAGCCAACAAATTTTAATTTATTGTAAAATAAAAATACAAAACACGTATTTATGGGAAAGATATTGAATTTAGATAATTTTTAATTGCTTTATTAATTATACGAGTTATATCGTGGACGGTTTTTGCGATAAAATGTTTCATGACAAACCTAAACACAAACTTCGACCTACGAGATAACTCTTCTCGAAAGTGAGAAAGTATCGAAAGTATTATCCGTCTTGATTGGTTCAAGCTTTTATCGAAAGTATAAAATGAGACTTGACATATTTGTCAAATTTACTTGTGAGATATAATTGACAGTAGAACTATCACATATAAATGCGATAAGAATAAATCAAATTTATAATTAATAACAAGATTCAATTCGTTCAGATATCGCGTGATGTAGTACAAGATTTTATTCTCAATGATTACTATTACCGAAAAATAAAGTATGTAACACTGTTAATAAAGATAAAGAAAAATGGCAGAATGCGATTCGGAAGGCTGTCACGATCGTGCACGAGCGTCTAAGGAATTCTAACGGAAACTTGGACAGTGATTGTTTTCCGGTCTAAGGTGTGACCGTAACAGGAAGATAATCGCTCGTCTGTAGTCATCGGTTATTATGCTATTTTCCATTCTAGCACTTTCTGAAGACATTAGTCGACAATGTATTCGCTTTACTTTCGCGATTTTATCGTTTGACGTTGATCAATACTGGCCAGGAAACGTGCTATCATGATTAATACAGTGCGCAAAATCCTGCTGTAATCGAAAGAATCTTTCTCAGAAAAATGTCTCAATGAAACAATATTACGTCTTCACAACAGAAAGATAACTTGCTTAAGACAGTTCCAATCGATGAACTCATTTCATCAGTCAACATAGTTTTTAACCCGGCTACGCTTTAAAAAAAAGGAACTTAATAAGTTGTTAGAGGTCCATTCGGACCCTAAATGCCTTACGTGTGACAATTTCTATTACAACTATTTCAAAAAGGACTTTCAATATTTTTTTAAGTGGAAGAAGGATTTTAATTAATTATTTCCGTTTCGAAGTTATAAGCGCACAAAGAACGCTTTGGGTCCAAATGGACCCGATAAGCGTAGCCGGGTTAATTTTTTAAAATTCATTTCGTACCGGAGGACATCGAAATTCAATTCTAATAAACACAATGATCAGAAATTTTATTGCACGATCATTTTTTGAATTAAAAACAAGTTTGCTTACCAGTTCCAAGAATTTGATGATGGTGAGTCTTGTGACGGAGGCCATTTTGGTTTATCTGTAACAGAGTAATGAAATTGTACAATTATCCTCGTCATCGTGAATCATAATTTGTACTACACGCTAATTTTATAAAATCGTTTAATAAAGATAGCTACGTATCTATAAATGATATCCACGTAATATAAAAGATCGTTATCGATGCCATGACTCCAAAGTCTGCTCGAATTTATTATATTTCATATCTTTATCTTTCTACTATCTCATTAATTAATAAACCACAAGCATTATGCATGTGTGCCTCCGATAAACATTTCCATTAGCGTAAAAATTAATGCAAAGATCCGAATCTGAACAAAGCTTTCGTTTATTATTACAGTCGTGTATTCCCTCCATTATGATCGGCAGATACTTAGTCATAGCGCTTGTTTGACTCATGCTATTAAATGTAAATCGACTGGCGCGTTATGCTTAATACAACATCCAGTTAAAGCCTTGATGCAACCTTATTATTCATTTATGCGTTTATTCACGTCTTTTAATAGACCCGTGCCATCATCCACGTGGTTATTATTTAATATTAACGAATTATCTTTATGTTAATGGCCCCACTGATAGCGATAATGGAATCTGTAATTATTAATCTTAATTACACGAAAATAGTTCGAGGAACAATTCGACGAAAGAATTTACGAAAATCATTTCTACAATTATTGTAAAATCTGTGAAACTGTGTCTCCGGATTTTACAACTGTTAAAGTTCCCAGCAGCATGATGCGAATCACAGAAGTCAACAATAACAGAAACCGACCGCTGACGACGTTATATTTAGCCGTTCACAGGATGACATAAGAATTATGGTATCGACGATGGTAGTAACCTACAATACAGGTTTAAAAATCTTTCTCGGTTTTCCCATGCACCTTTTACCGCGGGAAAATCAATTTCACCAAGAAAACTGCTCTATAAATAAATCAATACAAGAACAGTGTTCTCGATACCAAGATGTTCGTTTTTAACTTCTACAGTTGAAGCTGGAGAAGTTGCGGCTATTGTGAGATCGATGGGTTGCTAAAAATCTCATTCTCCATGGAATACTTGCGCAGTTAGGTCAGTGGAGCAAGTAATCATTTACGGCGGCCCGTGCAATACCAAAGATGGACAGCGAGTTGCTGGTAGAAATGCCGATACGTGTTCGGAGTGTTTATACCGCCATTAAATGTACAAGATTGCGTAAACAAATTCGCAGATTCTCTTCAAATACGCTTTTCGTTGCTTCATAAAAGAATAGGTAGTTTTCGTGTAGAAATTAGAAATATTTGGAATCCTGTTTGCACACTCGACGATATTTTCAATAATTTAATCCACGACTCGCGTAAGAATAGCAGCGAAATATTCTAGGAAAACGGTATTAGATGTAGTGGTTCGTAGTTTACGATGATAGGTACGAAATTTCGTCGGTGGCTCGGTTTACAAAGTTTGGTAATGCCGTTCTCATCAACACCATCGTAACTTACAGAAATAGAGAATGAAACGATGCCGGGCGAGAGTGTTTCGAAGCTGCACTCAATACCGCCGCCTTTATTTACAGGAATTTCGTGCAAGAGAGGCGCACAGGCAACAGAGCATGAAGACTTATTGTGCGTCCTGCCGCGTAAAAAACACACCGTTCAGAAGAAAACCACACACGCTTTCACACGAGAAATCATTCACTGTGCCAGAAAGCCTTGACTCGAATCGTTTTTTTTTTGCAGTGTCTCTCGAACTTCTTTATTACGCATTGCGAAGGACTTTCTTTAAAAAGTTGTCCCCGACGTTGTCGCATGAATCTTTTAAGAAGTACATACGAATTTTCGTTTCTTAGCTGTCCGCATTATTTCGCTACGATTGTTTACGTCGTGCACGAGAATCTCACATGTTATCGCATGACACTCGTGTGAGAAATTGTCACGTTTCCGCTTAAAATAAATTTGATTCATACAGGCTGCGATACAATTTAATCTTGTATACGCAGTGGCGCAGGATGCAATCTTGGGGGGGGGGGCGAGTTGAACCCAGCACTAGGTTTTGCGCGATGACCTTTTCTTTGGCCAACATATATGTCAAGGGCTATCCCGCGGTTTTAATTTTGGAAGCTAAACATTTTTTCTTGGGGGGACTTGGCCCCCTGGCCCCCCTCCCTGGGTGCGCCACTGTGTATACGCCTCCTCCTTCTAATTCAATTAGAATTTTATGTACAGTGGGTGTACAAAGTATTCGTACACCTTTTAAAAATTAATAACTTTTTTATAATTGTACCAAACGACCTGATTTTTTATAATCAATTAGAAGCGTTAATTTACAAACTGATATGCAAAAAAGATTTGCCAAAAATTACAATTTACAAGGTTGCAGGTAAAAATAAAAAAGGCATTTTTTAAAACTTCTTTATTTGGGCCCTTAATGAAAATTAAAAACATATCCCTAGTAGCACAAAAATATTGGATAAATATTTTTCAAGCCACACTTTTTAATATGAGAAAAATATTTCTTCCTATCTTATAAGTTAGGATAAAAAAGAATACTTGGTACTTAATGTAAAGTAAATATTGTATGTATATTTGAATATTAAAAACAGATTGAATCTCTTTTTGATATTATATGAATGTGTATACAATATCTTGTGCTACTAGGGGTGTATCACTAACATAGATCTACAAAACACACATTTTAAATTATCATTAAGGACCCAAATAAAAAAGTTTTAAAAAAGGCCTTTTTTATTTTTGCATTTAACCTTGTAAATTATAATTTTTGGAAAATCTTTTTTGTATATCATTTCGTAAACCAATGCTTCTAATTGATTATAAAAAATCAGGTTGTTTGGTACAATTATAAAAATGTTATTAGTTTTTAAAAAGTGTACGAATACTTTGTACACCCACTGTATTTACTATGACATTCTCGGTGGCTTCGATTTTTCAATTGGCTCTTTCAATGGACGTGAATCGTCTTTTTCGAGTGCAACTATTATCTCGGAGCAACAAAATCATATCTGTCGTTCGAGTCTTCAAAACACCATATTTTCGTCGTGATTAGTAGACAGCGAATGTTTATTCAAAATAAAAATGTCTGCATTGGTCGCAGGGTTAAGATAAAAATTGATGTCATCCCTCGATAACTTTTGTACATCGAAAACAATGTTTCTTGAATTATTCTAATCCATTACTGTTTTATACTTCAAAGATACACGAACGAATACCGATTAATTCCAACAGAAAACAGCTATTTCGAAGTTCCAAATGAAACGCGGAAACCTTTACGTTCCATACTAATTACCACGAGGCTCCTACTTCATGCTAATTGGCAACGTGTGAATTTTGCCACGCATTTGAACACCGTTCCGCATTGTGTGAGTCACGGATGAAAATTGACCCGCGAACGAGCGAGTCTTCATCAACTGGTGGCATGGCGGTAGCAGTCGCGACACGCTATGCCAAATTCTTTGAATTTTGAAAAAGAAACAAGAATTCCTCGACGTCCAACGTGACAGTAAATTGCGATATGCGTGAACGATTCAACTAGAAAATGCGTGTTCGTCGAAGTAATCTTTCAATAGCGGTCGTAAGAACTGTCGGTGAGCAATTCAAAAATGTCCTGACTTAGTTCAGGGGTCATCTCGACATCTCCATCAAGTTCTCCATTTATAAAATGTCCGAACAGTCCAGGTCTTTCGCAAGCATTCCGATTCCGAACGTTGTTGACATTATACACCATGTCATTCGCATTTTTTCACGGCCACTTGAACATTGTATAATGTGTTTACGTTGGTGTATCTCTTCTTATACAGCGTGTTCACGAACTGTATCCCAAGTATCATCCGCGAGTAACGAGAGAATGATCGAAAATAGAAACCAGCGAGCATAATTCTTTTAAACGACACTCGAAATTAAACGAGAATGGAGTGCAGTGAAATTTGATCATCGAAAACCGACTTGCATGTCGAACTTGATAGCTGCGCCGCACTTGAACATTGTATAATGTGTTTACGTTCGTGTATCTCTTACGCACTGTGTCCGCGAACTGCATCTCAAGTATCTATTGCGAGAGAATTTTCGAATATGGAAGCCAGCAATCGTAATTCTTTTAAACGACACTTGAAATTGAACGAGAGCGGACTGCAGTGAAATTTGATCATTGAAAACGGACTTACATGTCGAAATTGATTGGTGTGCCGCACGCAGAAGTTCACAAGACGAAGGTTCAGCAGCGACTGATGCTAAGGTCTGATGTGTATTGTGAAGGAGGGACGCGCAGCTCTGATTTTTACCACCAACAGAAACCCGGCTACGCGCTCTTTTAAGATGATCTCACACTTGTCACGAAGGAACGACTGGTAATGGAAGAGAAAATAGAATATCCACTTCGAATACTGTGGCACAGAAACTCTCTAGAAGAATGCAAAATAGTTTAGTCTGCAACCAGAAAATTTCTGAATTCGAATAACTGGAAATCGCGATGTAGTTTAGTCCGCATAGGAAAGATTTCTGAATGAGAATTGGAAAGTAACACGAATGTTATCGCAAGCGAAGTATTAGCAGGGCTGGTATCAATTTCGTTATCTAATGTGGACACACCTTTATACGCCTACGTTCCACGGCTACTACGCACGCATGTGTGTAACCTCCGTTTTACTACACTTGAATCATCTGGCTGATACAGTGCCTCTCAAATGTAAGGCCGTCTGAATAAATATCTCTATTATCTCATGAACCATGGAACGGAAATAGAAATGTGTATTTCCGTTAATTACAGGGTTCTAAAAAGAGGAATTTCATTTGAAAGAGGAACACTTATATTTTTAAATTTATATTAAATTTTCTTTTAAAAAAGTATTAATTTCTATTATAATAAAGATTTACTAATCTATTTAAGTTTCATAATATAATTTAAAATCCCCCAATTTTAAAATTATATTAAATTTTCTTTTAAAAAATTATTATCTTCAATTGTAATAAAAATTTACTAGTCTATTTAATTTTTATAATATATTTAAAAATCCCCACAATTTTAAATTCATATTAAATTTTCTTGTAAATAATGATTAATTTCAATTATAATGAAGAATTACAAATCTAGTTAATTTTTACAATATAATTTAAAATCCACTCAATTTTAAATTCATATTAAATTTTCTTTTAAAAAAGTATTAATTTCTATTATAATAAAGATTTACTAATCTATTTAATTTTCATAATATAATTTAAAATCCCCCAACTTTAAAATTATATTAAATTTTCTTTTAAAAAATTATTATCTTCAATTGTAATAAAAATTTACTAGTCTATTTAATTTTTATAATATATTTAAAAATCCCCTCAATTTTAAATTTATATTAAATTTTCTTTTAAAAAATTATTAATTTCAATTATAATGAAGAATTACAAATCTAGTTAATTTTTATAATATAATTTAAAATCCACTCAATTTTAAATTCATATTAAATTTTCTTTTAAAAAATTATTAATTTCAATTATAATAAAGATTTACTAATCTATTTAATTTTCGTAATATAATTTAAAATCCCCCCCCTATAATTTTAAAATTATATTAAATTTTCTTTTAAAAAATTATTATCTTCAATTGTAATAAAAATTTACTAGTCTATTTAATTTTTATAATATATTTAAAAATCCCCTCAATTTTAAATTTATATTAAATTTTCTTTTAAAAAATTATCAATTTCAATTATAATGAAGAATTACAAATCTAGTTAATTTTTATAATATAATTTAAAATCCACTCAATTTTAAATTCATATTAAATTTTCTTTTAAAAAATTATTAATTTCAATTATAATAAAGATTTACTAATCTATTTAATTTTCGTAATATAATTTAAAATCCCCCCCCTATAATTTTAAAATTATATTAAATTTTCTTTTAAAAAATTATTATCTTCAATTGTAATAAAAATTTACTAGTCTATTTAATTTTTATAATATATTTAAAAATCCCCTCAATTTTAAATTTATATTAAATTTTCTTTTAAAAAATTATCAATTTCAATTATAATGAAGAATTACAAATCTAGTTAATTTTTATAATATAATTTAAAATCCACTCAATTTTAAATTCATATTAAATTTTCTTTTAAAAAATTATTAATTTCAATTATAATAAAGATTTACTAATCTATTTAATTTTTATAATATAATTTAAAATCCCCCCAATTTTAAAATTATATTAAATTTTCTTTTAAAAAATTATTATCTTCAATTGTAATAAAAATTTACTAGTCTATTTAATTTTTATAATATATTTAAAAATCCCCTCAATTTTAAATTTATATTAAATTTTCTTTTAAAAAATTATTAATTTCAATTATAATGAAGAATTACAAATCTAGTTAATTTTTATAATATAATTTAAAATCCACTCAATTTTAAATTCATATTAAATTTTCTTTTAAAAAATTATTAATTTCAATTATAATAAAGATTTACTAATCTATTTAATTTTTATAATATAATTTAAAATCCCTCCAATTTTAAAATTATATTAAATTTTCTTTTAAAAAATTATTATCTTCAATTGTAATAAAAATTTACTAGTCTATTTAATTTTTATAATATAATTTAAAATCTACTCAATTTTAAATTCATATTAAATTTTCTTTTAAAAAATTATTAATTTCAATTATAATAAAGATTTACTAATCTATTTAATCTTTATAATATAATTTAAAATCCCCTCAGTTTTACCACGTTTATATTAGCTCGCTTTTTTGTTTGTTTGTTCGGTGGCAATTTTTGCAATTGATTTTAAACTAACTTCCTGATGAGCTAGAGACTTCAAATCGGTTACATGGCTCAGAACTGTCTGACAATGCATTATTAAAAAAAAAAATTTTTTCTATTGCATGCGCCCCGCGTTTTTCGTTTTAAATTATATTTTAATTTTCATACCATGCTTGGATAAAATAACTAACAACTAGACTGTGAATGTTTGTACATGTATTTATAGTGCAACAATATTCTTCAACTCTTTTGTATTCATTTGTACTGTGAAAGCATAAAATCCATAATTTACTGTTAACCAGTGACTCTTCTTGTTTAATTTGTTTTATTATACTTAATTGATGATTACACGCATTTAATATAACAAATGTTGCATTTTTAATATTTAACATTCTCAGCGTTCTATTTTGTGGGGAAATTAGGCTGAGATGCACTGGATTATGATCACGTTCATTCAGTTAATGGTGGGACACATGTTTTCGTGAAAGGGAATACGAGTTTTAGGAAAGAAGAAAGCAACGACGCTCGTACAATCTCGCTGCGAGGTTTCAGTTAATAATTTTTCTATTTGAAATCAAGAGTTCCTGGTTTCGCAATACATTGTGTAACGCATGGCTTACTTTTTGCGAGCGGTTTGCCATTGAGATTCTGGTATGGAACTCTGATTCACCGCTGATGCTCGTACGTGACACGTAAAAAATGTTATCGATTTACTTGCGTGGCACACACTCATTATTTATTCTATGAATTGTGGTAATGCCGCGCTATTATGTTACAGAAAGAAGGTGGAACATCTACAATGTAATTAATAAACGAGGTTCGTTCGAAGTCCATTTACTTAGCAGCATTACGAAGCCTTTATCAATTTAATACACAGAAAAATAAAATGTCTCCGCTCATTTTATAGCAATTGCTGGAAGAATTAATGAAGAATTTCGTCCGAAGGTTTTATCAATTTTTATTGGAGTATACACACTGCTTTATCTTAGGCGTATTCTTGGTAATCACTTGAAATCTCGTTTAATTCTGCTAAATCAGTTTTCGCGAGCACAACACGGACACGATGCATCACGTTGTCCGAACGCCCTCATGAGTGACATCATTTCGCTGATTGCGCCATGACGTCATAGTGTATAGGCTTGTGTGCGATACGTCGTGAACTTCAGCGGAATTCATGCCAGTAAACTGCAAAAATACATCCATGCCGTCACATTTCATAATAGACATTACATAGGTATAACGGAAGTTACATGGGGATGTTCAGTATATTCACACGACGCGATGGACACTGTAGATTCGCATACTCGCACATGTACTTCCTATTGAATTTTTGCATTCGTTCCTTTCTTGCACTTAAGTATGACATTTGGTAAATAATACACCAAATAAACTCAAGATATCCTGAACGATCTTTTGTTGGGGTTTTTTAATCAATTGAATTCAAATGGGATTTTTTCATCAATTGAAATTGAGATTATATTAATATTTTATCAGTAGACTGCGGATGTTTATGCAATTTGCAATCTTTGTAGACGAATTTTAAGAAACTCGAATGAAATAAAATCTCATTTCCTGTGGTCTTTTGTATCCTAGCATTTTTTGAAAATTTTCAAAAGCCATAATTGCATAGAGATTCGCAGTCTACTTATCGGATACGAGTATGATGACTCTAGTATTAAACTCTTGTGATGTACATTTTTATTTTTTGTTGAACAGAACGTCCCGATATAGTATTTAAAACGCTAGTTTAGTCATAATTTGACAATTTGAAATACTATTTAAAACACTAGTTTAGTCATAATTTGACAATTTGAAATACTATTTAAAACACTAGTTTAGTCATAATTTGATCATTTGAAATACTATTTAAAACAATAGTTTAGTCATAATTTAACCATTTGAAATAGTATTTAAAACACTAGTATAATCAAAATTTGACAATTTGAAATACTACTTAAAACACTAGTTTAGCGATAATTTGATAATTTCAAATATTATTTAAAACACTAGTTTAGTCATAATTTAACAATTTGAAATAGTATTTAAAACACTAGTATAGTCAAAATTTGACAATTTGAAATACTACTTAAAACACTAGTTTAGCGATAATTTGATAATTTCAAATATTATTTAAAACACTAGTTTAGTCATAATTTAACAATTTGAAATAGTATTTAAAACACTGTTTTAGTCATAATTTGACAATTTGAAATTTGCAAATTGTTACATTTATTTTATCGTTTTTAAAATAATATACTTAAACGCCCGTAGCAGGAACGAAGTATATATACAGAATACTTGATTGCGACTAACAAGCCTAACTCTTAGCCTAACAATAAGTAGTAGCACAGACGAGGTATACGAGCAGACCATTCACTATATGTATGGTCATCGATGACACCACGGTGTATTATAGAGGTGTTCCGACTAAGTAAGCCCTCTGTGAGGCTGAAGTTTTGAAAAAGATAGCGGTTGGTTCTCTGTTCGCCGCCAGATGGAATCCTAGTCCCAATTACAGTGTACGTGCATGTACGTGTGAGAATGAGATTGTGTGTAGCCAGAACACCTCTATAATACACCGTGGACGACACCAAAGACTGCCAGCCTTATGGGAGTTCGTGTCACCCGAATATTTCGGTGTTCTCTTACGCTCTCTAAGATATATTCTGACTGGAGTGAGAAACAGAAGGCCATCGACATGATCTCGTCGGTGCAGAAGGCTACTGAGGAGATTCTCGTCGGTGAGAAGGCAAATCGTCACGGAACCATATTGATCATCATGAATTGTTACATTCTGTATCGAGCAGATATTTCAAACGATGTTGGTTTCAATATTAAAAGCAAAACTCAAGGACAAAAATTCCTAGAAATATATTATTGAACAATTATTGAAGCATAATTTTAAGAAAATTAACAATTCCTATTTCAAATTTTATATGAGACACCTCAATTCGTAATTTCAAAATATTTCATAAACGAAAATTGTTATCTTACACTGTTTTCAACATAAATGTTCCAAGAATCGATCTGTGAGAACAGAAATATGTTGAAAAGACTTTACCGTAAAAAATTAGATGGCAAGTTGCTCAAGGGAGTGCTTGTCGACATCGTTGGCAAAAGGAATTATTATAAACATTAATTAGCTAGAATTAATAAATGTATCATATAGTATTATGTTGAATAAATTAATGCGTGCGGATGATCATTGTTTAAAAGTTATTCTGTTTCTCGAGTTTTATTGTCTATTTTTACGAAAAAATTGCATGGCAAGGTAGTCAAGGGAGTGCTCGTTAACATCATTAGCAAAAGGAATTGTTATAAACATTAAACAGCCAGAAATAATAAATTTATCTGTGAATTGTATTGAATAAATTAATGCGTGCGAATGTTCATTGTTTAAAAGTTATTCTGTTTCTCGAGTTTTATTGTCTATTTTTACGAAAAAATTACATGGCAAGGTAGTCAAGGGAGTGCTCGTTAACATCATTAGCAAAAGGAATTGTTATAAACATTAAACAGCCAGAAATAATAAATTTATCTGTGAATTGTATTGAATAAATTAGTGCGTGCGAATGTTCATTGTTTAAAAGTTATTCTGTTTCTCAAGTTTTATTGTCTATTTTTACGAAAAAATTAGATGGCAAGGTAGACAAGGGAGTGCTCGTTAACATCATTAGCAAAAGGAATTGTTATAAACATTAAACAGCTAGAAATAATAAATTTATCTGTGAATTGTATTGAATAAATTAGTGCGTGCGAATGTTCATTGTTTAAAAGTTATTCTGTTTCTCGAATACTATTAGCCACTTTTACTAAAAAATTAGGTGGTCAGATAGCCAAGGGATTGCTTGTGGACATCGCTGTAAAATAGAATTGTTATAAACATTAACCAGCTAGAAATAATAAATTTATTAATAATTGTCACGGCGATCGACATCGATCGAAGTTCGGTGTGGTGGGGAGCGTCACGCACCTCTGCGCTTGTGCCGCTCGAGCTCGGCGAGAGCCCACCGTCAATCAGTCAGTCGGGCCGAGGGGAGCGGCGTGAGCGGACGGGCTGCGGGACCGGGAGGTGCAGGAGGACCAGGAGGACCAGGGACTTACCACAGGTGGACCAGAGGTGGACCAGAAGTGGACAAGGGGTCATCTACAGCTACTCTGGCCTACCTTCAACTCTTCATTCAACGATCAATGGTAAGTTTGGTTACTAATATTTTTCAAAGCTTTCTTTATCTACCCTTGGCTCAGTTTCAACAAACCTGTCCTTCAACTATTAATTCAACGAATACCATGTCCTTCATATTAATTGAAAAATTTTCGAGACGTTCAGTATTGAGTCTTCTTCAAATATATCAATTTTATTCTTCATCAAATTTATATTTTGAGCGCCCCACTCGTGTGCGGGGTTATAATTGCTCTTGTGCTCTGCTTCGCTGGTTGTTTTCGCACTCGTGTGCGGAGTTATAATTATTTTTACGAGTTGGTTCGTCGGTTGTATTCGCACTTTTGTGCGGGGTTACAATTGCTCTCATGAGCTGGTTCGCTGGTTGTATTCCCACTCATGTGCAGGATTACAATTGTTCTTGTGAACTGGTTCGCTGGTTATATTCGCACTCATGTGTAGGATTATAAATGCTCTTGTGAACTGGTTCGCTGGTTGTATTCGCACTCATGTGCAGGATTATAATTGCTCTTGTGCTCTGCTCCGCTGGTTGTTTTCGCACTCGTGTGCGGAGTTATAATTATTCTTACGAGCTGGTTCGCCGGTTGTATTCGCACTTCTGTGCGGGGTTACAATTGCTCTCATGAGCTGGTTCTCTTGTTGTATTCCCACTCATGTGCAGAATTACAATTGTTCTTGTGAACTGGTTCGCTGGTTGTATCCGCACTCATGTACAGGATTATAAATTATAATTGCTCTTGTATACAGGTTGTATTCGTGCTCATGTGCATGGTTAGGTTTGCGCTTACGTGCGGGTTTATATTTGCTCTCGTAAGCTGGTTACATTCGCACTCGTGTGCGTGATTTAATTCTGTATTCAACAACATTGTTCCTAAATACGATTAGTCTGTTGCAGCTAGATTACAACAGCTGGCTGCTAACGAAGACGACACATCGAATGAAGAGGACCCACCAATGAAGAGGAAGAAGATTACAGTGTATTTTTATGTTAGTTATATTTGGTCTACATATTAAGATTGTATACCATCGTTGTAAATATGTCGAGTAATTATTGCCGTAACTTCACTTTGCTCGTTTTCTTGATTCCGACACAGCCGTCTGCTGTGTCGGACCTTGCTCGTATGTAGTTTGTACCAGACCGGTTGGTACGGGAGTTCGCGGTAGATAATATTAATGGGGGGAGGCTTTAAGAGATGTGGCTCGCTCATGTAAAACCTCTCCTCTGTAAATTTATTCCACTCATGTCCGTCTCTGGCGGCAAGTGGTTGGGAGAAATGGGTATTGCAGCTTGAGTTCCTCTTGGCCATTCGCGCGTCTCCCTCGCACCAGGGCCTTCTGCCCTGGTTTGCTTTAGTTTGTCTCTTTGAAAGAATCAGAGCCTTCTGCCTGATTCGCCTTTGATCCCCCGTGGATCGGAGACTTCTTCTCCGATTCACACCTTTTGCTCCGCGATAATTACTCGACATAACTGCGTAATTTAGTATAAGTCCGTCGTTGTAAGAGAGGGAGCCAGAAGGAATATTGCATTCGTTCTGACTCCCTTTCGGGTCTCTTGTGCAGCAACCTCCTCGCGGTGAGACCTGGGCAATCGGTATTATCCTTTATTTGTAAGAACTTGTAGTATCTTATGAATAAAGGATAATATCGAGCTAATAGCTGCACATTGCACATTTATAATTTTCGAGAAGATTGTCTAGTAGAATTTAAGATTTGCGAGATATAAAACAATATTTCACTAAATTGTACATGAATTTACTTTCAGGTAGCTTGCTGTCGGCCAAGGGTACATCAATGCTTTCTTCGTTTTTACTCTTGGCCCATCTTGAGTTCGTTATTTCAATCAGTGATCTCGACAATTTTCATTTCGGAATTCCCATTGTTCGCTTCGGAACTTTCACAAGTCCCACTTCTAAAAATTTTCACATCTTGTCTAAAATTTTTATTCCTCCGATCGGAGGTCCCCCAGGGGCTCACTCACGGATGGGGCCGTGAGTGAGTACGGGGTGTAGCGTCCCCGGGGCTCTCGAATCGCCTATAGACTGCAATCGTGTGAGCAGTTAGTTTGGCTCTCGTGAGCTGGTATTGTTGGCTCTCGTGGGCTGGAATTAGGTTGGCTCTTGTGAGCTAGTATTAGGTAGGCTCTCGTGAGCTGGTATTAGGTTGATTCTCGTGAGCTGATTGGATTCGCACTCGTGTGCGGGGTTAGCTTGGCTCTCGCGAGCTGGTCTTAGGTTTGGCTCTCGTGAGCTGGTATTGTTGGCTCTCTTGAGCTGGTATTAGGTTGGCTCTCGTGAGCTGGTTAGATTCGCACTCGTGTGCGGGATTAGCTTGGCTCTCGTGAGCTGTCTTAGGTTTGCTTTCGTGAGCGGAATTAGGCTTGCACTCGTGTGCGGGGTTATATGTATTGATATGTCTAATCGTTATCAGTCTGTTTTAGGTAGAATACACCAAGAAGCCAAGGAGCGGATACACCAAGAAAAGGACACGCCAAGAAGAGGACACACCAAGAAGGAGTCACCCCGAGATAAGGACAAACCATGCAGAGAACATACCGAGAAGGGGACACACCAAGAAGAGGATAAATGAAGAAGACTGCGGCATATTCTTAAGTTAGTTTTATTTGCCGAGCAATTATTGTCTTAGCGTCACCTCCGAACCAGAGCCTTCTGCTCAGGCTCACGTTTCTTTTTTGCAAATCAAAGCCTTCTGCTTTGATTCTTCCCTCTTTTGCGATTTAGTTTTTTGTCCACAATAATTGCTCGGCTTGCGTGCGTTAATTTTTAAGCTCGTATGTCTTCGTTGTAAATATGTCGAGTAATTATTGCCATAACGTCACTTTACTCGACCCGTATTTTTGACTCCGACACAGCCTTCTGCTGTGTCGGACCTTGCTTGTGTGTACCAGACCGGTTGGAGCCGGTATTCGGCGTCGATACATTGAGAGACGTGGCTCATTGAGAGCTGTTCATTCGTGTAGCCATGCTACAGTGTCCTCTCTATTCGTCATCCTACCCGCGTTCCCCACAATTTGTATTGCTGGGGACAGGTAGTTGGTAGAGAAATGGGATATCGTTTGAACACTTCTCACTGTCCATTTCTCTTGGTGAGGACACGTCGGGTATCGGCTCTGGCCGGAGCTGGGTTGCAAGCATTGTACGCGCCGCGTCACCTTCGAACCAGAGCCTTCTGCTCTGGTTCGCTCTTGTTTCTCACTTTGAAAGAATCAGAGCCTTCTGCCTGATTCGCCTTTGATCCCCCGCGGATCGGAGACTTCTTCTCCGATTCGCAACTTTTGCTCCGCAATAATTACTCGACATATCTGCGTAATTTAGTATAAGTCCGTCGTTGTAAGAAAGGGAGCCAGAAGGAATATTGTATTCGTTCTGACTCCCTTTCGGGTCTCTTGTGCAGCAACCTCCTCGTGGTGAGACCTGGGCAATCGGTATTATCCTTTACTTGTAAGACCTACTATTGTCTTATGAGTAAAGGATAATACCGAGCTAATAGCTGCACATTTAATAAATATGTTGATTTTCAATAAATTCTATCCTATACCTATTGTCTTCCATAACATCTTGCTATTTCACCTTCCTTCAGAACAAAATGTATGTATTATTCAAAGCTGGTTCGCCCCGGGCGTGAACAATGTCATATATCGTCTGGTTGTATTTTGATAAAGAGACGAGATAGGATCTCGTCGGTGATAGTGTTGTAAGGCAATTACAGATTGGGTAATGTGAGCATTCTATAGTACATCATTCTTCTTCTACTTGACGAGTATCTCGTCGGTGGTAGAACTTTTAGCGATTGGTATTTCAGGTCACTGTAAGCTCCACGTTATCCCCGCGCCCGTCGCGCCCGGTTACCCGTCCCGCTGAATAACACGGGCTGGCAGTCTTTAATAGTATCTTCGAACACGTACACACAGATGTCGTTGAGAATTTAAAAAACTACAGAATGCACGAGTGTTTTTAATTAATTTCATAGCAACTGTTACATTACATGAACAACTCGAAATTCGTGTAACGGGTTTCTCACCAACTCTTGATACTTTCTATAGTTATAAAGATCGACGAAACAGCAGTAAAAGATAACAGGTTCATCTTCTACAGCCTGAAAACAATTTTATCTGTTATATGATAATCCATTAACTTTAGGTATAAAAGTTGTATTTTTTTCATTTGTATATTCTAAAGCAATTAAAAAAGTATTATCAACAGCTGAAAAGTTATCAACGGAGTCGTGAAAGAAATTGCTGTTAGATGGCGGGAACATAATCGTAACATGGATTTAAATGTTAATTAAAATTAATGTCATAGTCTATACGATTACTTACAATACTAATTGATCGTGATATCGACGTCAAGGAAGGGAATTTGTCTAACTGGGGGATTGGATCCAAATCACCAGGCTCCTCTTTCATTTTACTTTCACGCTTGCTTATGTTTGCTCGAGATTCAACGACCTCGCTTATGTCAGTGTTCGCGCTGGAGTCAGTAGTTGGCAAATCATTAGACGCGTCGCTAATATTCTGTTCCTTTATCTGTAGTGAAACTATGGTTCGAGCATTGTGCATTTTATAATTGTACACAGATACAGCATTAATTTATGTACATTATAGAGATTGATTAAGTCCTATTTTGAAATTGATTATAAATATGTACATGTATGTATAGACAGCGGATTTTACGCATTTATAACAAAAATGAGTAGGTGTAATTTAAATCTTTAAAAACATTATATGAATTTAAAAATACTGTTATATTATTGCCAACACTTTAACCCGGCGTTGGTAAGGTAGGAAAATGTATCGTAAGTGGTAAGGTAGGGTCTCACAGACCCACCGAAATAATATATTGTATTATAGAAATAAATACCTTTTTCATAAATATAAAATTACGTACTGCTTAAGTGGCTTGCAATTTATCAGAGTAAAAACGCAGATCCACGAAATTAAATTTTTATTATTCAAAAATACTTAACTAATGAAACATCTTTACAATGTTACAATCAATCTGAAATCTCTGGGGTCTGTGACCCCACCTAACTAACGCCGGGTTATATTAATTTTTATTTTGCATAAAGATCCGCTGTCTAATTATATGTTAACATGGAGAATAATTACAGTTACTCGAATTAATATTCGGACGCTATAAAAGAGACGATAACTTTGTTAATATTGTACTACACGATTTGAACTTTTTCGGGAAGCTGGAGCAATTTGTTTACTACAGGATGTGAAAAAAGTTTTTTTCAAAAATAGGAATTGATTGGAATTGTAGAAAAAATACTAAAAGTTGCATTCTATAACTTTTTTATGTGGGCCTATATTGAAAATTTAAAAAGTACGTTTTGTAGGTCTGTGTTAATTATACATGGTGTCCCAAAATTCGTGAAATTCCCGAAAGAGGGTGGTTCCTGAGACCATTTCAAGCGACATTTTCCTTTGCAAAAATGTTATCCGCGGCTTTGTTTAGGAGTTATTAACGAAAAACACGGACCAATCAGAGCGCGACCTAGACGCGAGTTGCCACAGTTGGCCAATAGACAGCGCGCCGGGCCGACTGTGCCAACTCGCGTCTAGGTGGCGCTCTGATCAGTCCGTGATTTTCGTTAATAACTCCTAAACAAAGCCGCGGATAACATTTTTGCAAAGGAAAATGTCGCTTGAAATGGTCTTAGGTACCACCACCTTTCGGGAAGTTCACGAATTTTGGGACACCCTGTTTGCACTGTGAAAGTTTCATCGAAATCGGTTGAGATGTAAGATGTAAGATGTAAGATGTAAGAATTCTTAGATGTACGCCGAAAATTGTGAAAATCTGCCATTTTTTTACCATCTTTAAATATTTGTAGTTCATTGCATCATCGACCGATTTTGACGAAATTTTCAGGATATGTTTAATTGACACAGATCTACAAAATGTATTTTTTAAATTCTTAGTCCACAGAAAAAAGTTGTGAAATGCAACTATTAGTATTTTTACTACAATTCCGATCAATTGCAATTTTTGAAAAAATTTCTTTTCGCATCCTGTAGTAAACTAATTGCTCCGACTTCCGAAAAAAGTTCAAATCGTATAGTACAATATTAAAAAAGTTATCGTCTCTTTTAGAGCGTTCGAATATTGATTCGAGTAACTGTATATGTGTTTTGACGTACCCAGCGACAGTAGTCGAACAGAATCCAAGCTTGTATGAGGTATATGTTCATACAAAAAAGCGACAGCAAACACATAATGAAATTGTGAATAAAAATCGGGTGCGATATCAGTTCGTCATCCGAGATCTCCGCTAAATTGAGATATATGTCAGCGTGTTTCATTTCCATTATCCCGACCAGTAACATTAAAAGGGCTCCAGCGAAGCATCCGATGAGAGGCTAAACGAATTTACCAGAAACACTGTTTAATATTCACTATTAAACTGCAAATGAATTTTCTAGATTCCATTTGTTGTACTTACATCGCGTATACAGTAAAGTCTTGATCTAAGTAACGATCGTACAGTCTGTCCGTCCGACTTCGATCAAAACTTTACTGTACGTGTTTAAAAGCTTGTCGATTTCGTGCTACACGATTCAAATGAAATTCTAAAGAAAATCAAAAGTACTCACAATTATGGGTCTTCGCATCAGCTTATTTGAAGAAAGCCAAACAATTGCAAACCCGACACTCATGATCATGGCAACTGGATAGGTATAGAAAATTAGGTTTTGCTGTTCGGGTAGGTGAGGAATTGATGCATCGGTTTTCCGGAGTTTTTGGTTCACAAAATGGTGGGCATGATGAAAAATTTTAATGACCAAGGCGATCAACTACACAAAATGCCTGAAATTATGAAGAAACTTGAACCCCAGAGATAACGATGAGTGAAAGATTTCAAATTCGTTGGAAACCGAAGATAATTGGAAAATAAGTATGTCGGTCACTTGTTGGTAGTATCGAGGACAACGTTAAGGAAGATTGTGACTGGTCAGGATAGGATTTCGCTTTGTCTGTTTGTTTTTCTGGTGACAGTCACAACTAAACAGCACAGCAAACAATATCAGATTATCTTTAAGGAGATAATGGTAGGCAGGAAGCGTCGCTAAAAGCGTTACTGTATCTTTGTTTAACGATAATAATTACAGTAAAATTTATTTCGAACAGAATTCAATGTTCGAAAGACTCCTCCATAAATTGCAAACCAATGAAATAACTGCCTAAATTATTAAAAATAACTTCTAAGATAATTTGTTTCTGTGAGCGAAACTGCGTGCTTCGATTCCTGGCAGACATTCCGACGGATAATGTTGTCAGAATCGGTGAGAAACCGGAAAGAAGGCCAATCGTGTATCGGAACACGTTCTTCCTTGTTCGGTGTTTACAGTTGAACAAATTACGCAGAAGAAACAAGAGAAATCGGCCACGGGTACGCACGTTTCACGCGATATGCACGCGCATTCCGATTTCGTGTCCGATTACATAATGAAAAGCGAGAGGATCCCCTACGGACTCTTAGACCGATACTCCCCCTTGGTGAATCATTGTTTATTTTGCTAACCTGTTTCGCGGAATTGGCCGAGAAAATTGCAATCGCCAGAGTCGCAGGCCTCGCGTTTGCAATTCGCATCCTGCCTCGAGGAAACCGAACATCCCGTCGCTAGCGAAATTGAATCGGGGCCAACATTAATCACAGAAGAGAAGGAACGGGACTGAGTCAACAAAAAGTATTTGTGTTATTGTGAAAAATGCGTTTACGTTTCGTAAATATTATCGCATTCTTCGCTCGTGTCGTTTTATCAAAGTTTCGTTTTAGTCGGATTTCACTCGCGAGCTGGAAATATGGGTTACCGGTGTCACGCGAACGCATAATCCTCGAACATGCGACTCTGGATTATCGGAGCGAGTGCATATATAACAACAATATCTTCTTATTAATGTATCTAGGTGCATACCGAACTTATGTATACGTGCTTCCTTTGGGAAAGTACCTATTGGTATTCTCATGGATATCGCCTCGTATGAACATTACCTAAGTCCGAAAAGTAAACTTTACGGGAGGCGAAAGAACCGATTTAAGGCGAAACTACTTCGCTTTACACGCAGATTTTTTCAAACTATGCTTATATTTAGACACTAATTGAAACAGTCAACAAAAAGAATCACCCTCAAACCGTAGAAATTGATGTACCTAACAAGCCGAAGCTGAAAACCCAATTTTCATACAAATTTCTAGCAAAAGGAGCCGGATAAAGGATCAGTCTATTCTCGAAAAGGATTAATGAACTGGTAGTTATTCTATCATCTCTCTCTCAGTTGTATAACCTAGCAGTTCGAGTTTCGCTTAGAATACTTCGTGAAAAATAGACAGCAGGCGGTGGAATTATTTCGACGACGGTCGAGCAACTTTCTGGCTATTGTGTGAATCCTTACGAATTGGAAAAGGTGCAAGCCGGCGTGAACAACGTGAGAAAGGTTTCGATTCCTCTGGAATTTCGGTATGGCCCTGTGATAAATACTAGCAAGCTTCGCTTTCTCGGAGAGTGTCTTCAACTCGTACTCGCTCCAATTTTCCGGCCGTGTTTTCGACGCTTGACCATCCATATTGAAACGTCCCCTTTCTATTTTCAAATTTAATGAATACCTTTCTTCTGTAACCGGTGCGAAGCGAAGTTGCAGCGAGAAATTAGTGAATTTGAACAAACGAATGGGGCAAGAACGATCGCATTTCTCTGTATTCCCTAATCCTCGAAAGCTAGGAACGTGACGTTGCGTTCGAAAAGGAAAGAAGGCACAGCGTTCACAGGTATATTTCATATCAGCAGTGCAGGTAGATGTTTCCGGTCGTAAACCAATTTCACTGATGTTTCTCTGAACCTTTTCGCCACATTCCTGACCACAAGATTCAATGTGTTCGTGGGTATTCGTGTTACCTTGACCTGGAACGACTAACTTTATTAGATTTCGTAAGAACCGATCGTTTACGGACCCACCAGCCACTCCACTTCTCGTAATTACTTTTTCATTAGGGCTCTGAATTGGATCGCTGTGACTATCCACGGATTCTGAGAAGCTTGAATCATCACGCTTTAGAAATTTTCCAATCGTGTCAGCGTATATTTCGAAAGTGTCGAGACGATTAACGGATGAACAAGAGCGACAACGAACCGCGAAGCGCGACGATAGCCCTTTATGGGCCTTCCTCGAAGCAGAAATACTTTCCTTAATGAAAGCGAACGCCTTATGCCGCCTCGTAATAGGCGTCCGTCCATTTCAGAGTGTGTGCTTTACGCAATATCCGACACAGAAACGATGCCGATCGTTTTCCCTTCCTCCAGCGTGTCCTCCAGTTAGGGATTTCCCCGGCTTCTCACTACTGATCTGTCACTAAGGGCGTAGACTCGTTTATCCAGGATTGTAAGGGTACGTAATGCGCGGTCTAGAAATCTAGACCGCTGTTTTCCTCAAAAGTCCTATTTTTACGTTTACGAGGCGTAATTTGTATTATTTGGCAGCATGTAGCTGTCGCAGCTTGATGAAAATAGCTACAGTGGCCCACAAAAGTGTTCGTACGCCCTTTAAAATGGAATAACTTTTTTATAATTGTATCAAACGACCTGTAAACAATTAGTGCCATTGGTTTACTAAATGATGTGCAAAAAAATTTCCAAAAATTATAATTTACATACAAGGTTACATGCAAAAATAAAAAAGGCCTTTTTCTAAAACTTTCTTATTTGGGTCCTTAATGAAAATTTAAAATATATGTTCTGTAGATCTATAGTAGTTATATATACACATGCTGAAAATTTCATCGAAATCGGTTGAAGCGGGAAAAAACGACACGCATCGAAAGATGTACGATTCTGCGGATTTTAAGCAGAAACTGTCAGCGAAATTTTCAACATGTGTGTAATGTAACTACTCTATAATATCTACAAAACATATATTTTACAGTAAACCTTCATTAAGGGCCCAAATAAAAATGTTTTTAAAAAAGGCCTTTTCTATTTTTGCATGTAACCTTGTAAATTATAATCTTTGGAAAACTTTTTTTGCGCATCGTTTAGTAAATCAATGCTTCCACTTGCTTACAAAACAGGTCGTTTGGTACAATTATAAAAAGTTATTCTGTTTTAAGGGGCGGACGAACATTTTTGTGGGGTCACTGTACAGTCGGTGTACAAAGTATTCGTACACCTTTTAAAAACGAATAAATTTTTCAAAATTGGACTCAGCAGCTTGGATTTTTTTTGAGATGTTAGAAGGGTTAGTTTACTAGCGAATGTGTAAATAATTTTTTTTGTAATTGTTATTGGTCGCAATTACGAAGGGAACAGTAAAGACCACGATTTTTAAATTTTTTGTCTGTGCCCGTAATGAAAATTTAAAACATGTATTTTGTAAATCTAAGTAAGTTATATACAGGGTGTCCCAAAATTCGTGAACTTCCCAAAAGGGGGTGATTCCTGAGACCATTTCAAGCGACATTTTCCTTTGCAAAAATGTTATCCGCCGCTTTGTTTAGGAGTTATTAACGAAAAACACGGACCAATCAGAGCGCGACCTAGACGCGAGTTGCCACAGTCGGCCAATAGACAGTTGGCGCGCCGGGCCGACTGTGCCAACTCGCGTCTAGGTCGCGCTTTGATTGGTCCGTGTTTTTCGTTAATAACTCCTAAAAAAAGCGGCGGATAACATTTTTGCAAAGGAAAATGTCGCTTGAAATGGTCTCAGGAACCACCCCCTTTCGGGAAGTTCACGAATTTTGGGACACCCTGTATATATATGTACAAAGTTTCATTGAAATTGGTTGACGGATAAAAAAGCTATGGGCATTGTAAGATGTAAAAATCTTTGAATTTACGGTTTGCGATTCATTTAAATCGCAGATTCTTACGATTTTTGCTATTTTCAATCAATTATATTTCGTAACATTCTTGATCGATTTCGATGAAACTTTGTACAAGTATATAATTTACTTAGACCTACCAAAGGCGCCTTCTAAATTTTCATTGCAGGTACAGATAAAAAATTTAAAAATCGTGATCTTTACTATTTCCTTCGCAATTGCAACCAATAACGATTAAAAAAAAAATTATTTACATATTAGCTAGTAAACTAACCCTTCCAACGTTTGAAAAGAAACTCAAGATGTTGGGTCCAATTTTGAAAAATTAATTCGTTTTTTTAATGTGTACGTTTTTGTTTAATACGTGTTTGTTTAATATGCGCAGCTTTATGTTTACAAATAATGCAAATTCCGCCACGTTAACGTACAAATAGGACTTTCGAGGGCGACCGCGACATAGATTGATCTTTTATGTAGCGCTTTTCACTACTGAAAAACCCGAACTTTGCATTATCGAGAAATGAGAAGGAGCATCCCGCACCCTTGCAATCTTAGAAACGAGTCTTACCCTCTGAATGACTTATTGTGGTCTTCCATTTTCAAAACAACGAGTTTTCTCATATCATTCTTGTCCGGACGATCTTCTATATTTATTGCACTGACGTCACGTTTTAATGATAAGAATAACAAGAATCTGGGAAGAGAAACTGTAATTCATAGCCGTGCGGTTAGTCTTCCATCAGTTTCTAGGATAACACGTGGATTTACCGTAATTGCGGCTCATCAATGGCACTGGGCATCCTTTCTCCGTCATCGGAATGACCTTGACGATCCTTTCTCAAATGGAAAAATCCGAGTCAACTTTTCCGCTGACATTATCGACAACGAATCCATTACAACCGTCAAAATTACTTTGCAAGAATCTCAATTAATTTAAATAAAATTGCTTTTCAGGAATTTCCGCCGATTGGAGACGTCTTCTAAAGCTGCACGGAGAACAGTAATGGTATTGAATGAATTATCGATGTCAACATCGTAGAAACAATGAACAGAAACAATTCTATTTATCATTTTGTTCGTCATCGGTAGACTGCGGATCTTGATGCAAAATAAAAATTGTCTGCATCGATTGCGAGACATAGAAACCAGACTGAATGTTATTCCTCCCTTTAATGATTTTAATAGAGTAGAAATATCTTCAATTTTTGAAATTTTTCAACAATTTTCAATTTCATTTACTCAATTTTGCTATAAATGCATAAAGATCCGCAGTCTAGTCATCGGCGAGCAGATGAAGTGTTCTCCTTGAAAAACTGCTTCTCATGCCTGTTGTTTCCCGCCGGGAAAAAAGATGGATCGAACGAATTCCGAAGAGTCCTTTCAGGCGAGACGTGTTTTGACGTGGGTTACAGGAAAAGAAGAAACTCATGCGAAAACAAGGATAAAGAGAAAACGGGTTTTCTGTGCCGAATTCCACGCAAAGAGAAAAGTGTGCTCTTAAGGAGACAGCGGTTCCGGGAATTTCGGAGGTCCTTAGTACAAGGATCGTTTCAAAGGAACGAACCGTGGGAAATAAAACGAAATGCCCGCCCTCTCGAGGAATATTTGCGATAGATATTAAAGTCAACATCTTTAAATAGGTGTAAAAAAGCCCGTATCTTCCCCGAGAGCTATTTTAATAGAACCGAACTGCGAGTCTTTATACAAGATAAAAATCTCTCGATAACAATTTCACTCCCATTCGCGTAACAAAGGATTTTCCCGAACGTTTCGAATCTGCTACGCCGATTTCCATTCGCGCAATATTTCATCCCCGCCGATAGAAGGTAATGCGACTTGGAAAATGCCCACCTGTTCCCTCCGTACGTTAACGTGAAAATATCCCACGTCCCTTCCGCATCTGTGGTTTGCACCCTTCCTGATAGAAGGATCGGCAACGTTTGCGTAATAAGTTATCTCAACCCCGCGACCCCGTGAAAGAACGGAATCGGGGCTGTTTGTATTTCCCATTGAGGGAAATGTCTGTCAACAGGGAAACGTGCTTGGCATCGAGAAAGAACGGTTCTATGAAATCCGGAGACGTGTGCGTAGCGAAAGATAGGAAGAAAGATTACCATTTAACGCACACTGGGAAGTGCATCTAACTCGGAACAGATTCATCTCGGAAAAATTTCCAAAAAGTTTGACCTGTGTTTTCACCCTTTGCAGTCGAAGTGTATTCTAACTCGAAAATTAAACGTTTCTTCCGACCTAGACTATTTCCATTCCCTAAATTGGTATAATACTTTATACATATAATACAATAACTAAATTTTTAGTAATTGACTAGGTACCGATATATTTTAACTCGAAAATTAAACATTTCTTCCGACCTGGAATATTTAGACCTAGATTTACTGATTTCTATAAAGCTTTTGACACTGTAAATCATTCCCTTCTAATTGAGAAGCTTTCTGCTTTGGGCTGCAAGGGTAATCTATTGCCATGGCTAGAAAGTTACCTTATAAACGGGTTACAAATCATACATATAGGCAGTTGCCTATCATCCCCGGTAAATGTTCTATCCGGAGTACCTCAAGGCTCCAACCTGGGGCCTCTACTATTTATAATGTTCATTAATGATTTAACCACCATTTTTCAACACTGTTACTTTCTCCTATTTGCTGATGACTTAAAAATCTTTAGAATCATCTCGTCCCGGGATGATGCTTCCAGATTACAGGCAGACCTGGATCGTTTCTGCGACTGGTGTCACAGGAACGGTATGGATCTCAACATTAAAAAATGCCATATTATGCGGTCTTCCCGTCGTTCTGTACCTCTTATATATCCTTACCGTCTTAATGACTGTATTCTCTCCTCAATAACAGAAGTTAATGACTTAGGAATTCACTTCTCCTCTACCTTAGACTTTTCCAACCATTTTTATCACATTGTCAACTCCGCTTCAAGAATGCTCGGTTTCATACTTCGTTTTTCCTCAGATTTTCATTCAATCCATACACTTAGGTTGTTATATATTACCCTTGTTCGTCCCCAGTTAGAATATGCTTCAATGATATGGTCTCCGAATAGCGTTAAATATCAAATCATGCTAGAGAGAGTGCAGCATAAATTCCCCAGGTTTTGTGCATATAAGACAAACAACCCAATGTCAATCTTTGATTATAACTACTCAAGAATATTAAAGACAGTCAACCTGGAAACATTATCCGAT
This sequence comes from Lasioglossum pauxillum, assembly GCA_933228785.1. Lineage (NCBI taxonomy): Eukaryota > Metazoa > Arthropoda > Insecta > Hymenoptera > Halictidae > Lasioglossum > Lasioglossum pauxillum. Next base: position 39,458,174 of record OW121706.1, read on the forward strand.
AGAAGGAAGATTTCCGACCAGAGCTTTATCTTTAATCTGTTAAATAATAATATAGATTGTCCAGCACTCCTGGGGCAAATAAATTTCTATGTACCTGAACGAGTTTTGAGAACAAGAGCAGGATTTCAAACAATGAAATCCAAATCCTCATGTGGAGTAATAAATCCAATAAATCGCATTATTGCTAGCTCTAACATATTTTATAACAATATTGATTTTTTTAATGGCTCGTTACAGGTATTCAAAACAAAATTGCGCAATACTATTTGTTAATCGTACCTGTATTTGTTTAGTTTTGCCCGGTCCATTATTATGTAAATTTTAGGTTAAGACCTTTTCTTTGTTAAGTTTTTTTTTGTTTTTATCAGTTATACTGTAAAAAACTGTATACATTTGTATAAAAGGACCTTGGTCCGTATATAATAATATAATAATAATAATAATAATAATAATATTTCCATTCCCTAAATTGGTATAATACCTTATACAATTGCTTAATGGTTAGTAGTTGATTGAATACATATAATCAATCATGTAAACAATATTTTAACTCGAAAATTAAACGTTTCTTCCGACCTAGAATATTTCCATTTCCTAAATTGGTATAATACCTTATACAATACCTAAATGTTTAGTAATTGATTGGATACCGACAGATTTAATAATGTAAAGAATATTTTTAATTGAAATGATTTAAAAGATATACATCAATTAATATGCGATATTCGTAGACAATTTTTATTTTGCATAATAATAAAATGCTCGCTGTCTGTGCGTGACTTTCAATAAGAGAATACTCGATGCAGATAGTAGCGTATCATTCAAAAACAGAAAATAATATTAGCATACTTTTCTTTTTTCCAACTCGTTCCTTTAGAAGAGTACACAAAAAAGATCATTTTGATCGTGAACCTTCGTTAGCAAGCGGTCATAATTGGAAAGGGTTAGGCAATCACATCCTCCCTAGATCAACTTCATGTTTCCAGTGGCGATAACCCAGTTACGACATTTATTGCTCCAGAATGAACGCATTATTGGCGTGTACGAGCGACGCGACGCGGCGCGGCGGCGGTGATTGCATTCAACACACTGGGCTCTTTGTCGGCGAAAAAATTTCATATTCACGCCGGAGTTGCTCCTCCGGGACACGATAAAGTCGAAATGTTTCCGCACCTCGTCAAAACCGTTTTATCACGTTTGCTCGTGTTTTATCACGGGAAATAACGCAACCCATTAGATCTAGATTGAGCGAGAACCATTATTTCAATGGCCGCGATCGGGATCGAGGCCAATCAGTTAACCCTTTCGGTGCCACACTATGAAACGGTTCTTTTGTGCGAGAAAAAGGACACGCATGCAGACGGTTTAACCCCTTGACACACAAATTGAATGAAATTCACTGTGATCGAAGATATCATTTGGTTTTTAACATCGTCGTTTGTTCGAATCTGTTCTTGGGACGATGAGAGATCCATGAGTTCAATAATTCAATCTAAATAAATAATCCATTTTAAATGTTCTTAACGGGTGAAATTGACTTGCAAAATGAGTGCACAACCTCTGCTACATTTTCTCACCGACTTGACGTCTTTATATAAAGAAAATTTGTGGCCTTAACGGAATTCCATCTTCACAACGTAGATCGTTGTGTTTCGTCACACAAGTGCCAGCGACATGTACATGAACAGGAATGTGTATATTACTGTACAGAGAATCGCATTCAGTTATGCAGCATGTTAACTCAAAGCATACTATGCATTTACAAACTTTGATGAAGATTACATATTAGACGCTGCATTCAATAAGCTAAATAATTCATCGAGCGGCGAATCGAAATAGAATAGAATTCCTTAGTTGATTCGGTATCTGTTGTTCCGATGCTCTTAACGGTAAAGGCGCTTGTTTATTTATGGCATTTAATTATTTAGCTCCGACAGAAATCAGAATTCCACATTGCGATGCCTTCGAAGCCGTGATTGTACAAGAAGAATAAATAAACATTGGTCTATAATTAAATGTCAATAGGTCTAACCAGGGACCAAAAGTAACAGTTATTATAAAATTTTCTACGAAGGAAATCATTAATAAAAAGTTGATTATTATTGAAATTTTTGGTAATGTATACAAAATATAAAGTAAAAATTTCGAAGAACAAAATTATTAAAAAATATCAATTTTTATACGTTTTGGTTACAAATAACAATTATTAGTGTCCATCAAAAGTAACAGTTATTATAAAATTTTCTACGAAGGAAATCATTAATAAAAAGTTGATTATTATTGAAATTTAGGGTAATGTATACAAAATATAAAGTAAAAATTTCGAAGAACAAAATTATTAAAAAATATCAATTTTTATACGTTTTGGTTACAAATAACAGTTATTAGTGTCCATCAAATTGGATCCTCCGCGATAACTGTTATCGATGAAGAGAAACTGTTTCAATTACTCAAAGCAGTTAGCGATGAGAGAAGTTCATTTCGTTCGCTCGTAACAGTTATTGATAAACTTCTCCCATTGCTGACTGTTATGAGCGATCGAAATACATTTTTCTCATTGATAACCGTTATAAGTAGACTGTGGATATTTATGCAAAATAAAAACTTACTACCCGAATTGCTGCAAGCTGAGATGAAATAAATATTTAATTTCTCGCTGAATATATTCAACAGGGTGAAAAGCACTATGTTTAAATTCTTCAAATTCTTTTACTATCTTAAATTAGAACTGCCCATTTTTATCACAAAAGCATAAAATCCGCAGCCTAATTATAAGTGATCGAAATGAATTTCTCTCAACGACAACATTTAAGGTGAAGTGCCCTAAGTCTGGACAGTCCAAAAGTGATACCTAAATCTGGACAATTGAATTTTCATAGTAAAATCAGTAATTAAGAGATTAAATAATTATATTATATATTCTGAGGACTTAGCTACAAGTAGGTGTGAATATTATTTCATTAAGACATCAATTGAAATTTAAAAATGAATTCAAAGTTCATCTGAAAACAGTATACAAAATAGTCTATTTACATGCGAATCATGTGCATTTATAGTTCGAACTTTTGTTAGAAAAAAAGATATAATTTAAGCCCTCAGACAAAAAATAATTATCACGCATAATAATATTGATATTTTAAAATAAATTGGCAATCAAACTTAACGTAAATAATAATTATTAATCCAAATATTAGATGTCCAAGATTAGGACTGTTTTCAAATATAAGTACTCCATACTGGGACGGGATGACAGTAGCTGTCCCACTCAAAGCTTATACGCAATGTGCTTACGACTGAAGCCGGACACGTGTTTGTGAATAAAATCAACGCATTGTTTGCAAATTATTTAACTACATGTACGTATAATTAGTCTTCTATTAGCTTGAATAACGTATGTAGAAAATGTATTCCGGTTGTGACGTTAATAATACTTTATGTTTACATCTTAAATCTATCAGTATTACTACCTAACCTTAAAAGTTGTATTATGACAAGTTTTATTAAAACAGTAAATGAAAATAAATATATATTTGGTTAAATAATACAATACTATAATCTATGATAAGAATACTACATATTACGCAAAGCATCTTCTATTCGTCATGCGCAACAGCGCCACCAACCAACGTTTTAGGTTATGTTCGCTCGATCAACTCGTAAATTGAATTTGTCCCGATATAGGCTTTACTTCTGTCCAGTTACTAGCTTAGATTGGATTTAATATGTCCAACTATAGGTTTGAATTATTCTTGTTAATACAATTAAGATATTAACCTAAACAATGATTTTTTTATTTTAAATTACTTTACAAACTCTGAACTGTATGTTAAAACTCTTAAGAAATTGTTTTTGTTTATTTAAAGTGATAAAATTTAAAATAGAAAACATGCTGTCCAGGCATAGGGCACTTCATCTTACCAACAAGAGAAAAAATTTCCGGTTACTTATAATCCTTAAGTCGATAAAATACTCGTTATTCTCTGACTCTTTTTCTTTTTGGTTATAACAGTTATGGTCCCTGGTTCTAACATTTAATCATTCTTCGAGACATTTTATAAATTGAATGAATTGGAAAATAAGTGCTAAACTAAATAAGGAAGAAAAGAGCACGACCATCGAATTCGAGATAATGTGATTCATATTCTTCACAAAAGTCTGCTTCATCCTGCTCATTCGTGACTGAACACGATTACTAACTGCACTCCGTGTGTAGTTCCAGTTAAATCTTCCAAGCCGTGGAATCACGGTTCATTACCTAGAACGCCGTAGCAATAGGACTTTAATCTCCGCTGCGTCGTAATTGCGCAGCATAGAAATATAAATTTCGCAGTTCGGTTTCCAGTAAAAATAGGGCGTACACCCAATTAAGGACCGTGTGACGCAAATCATCGGAGAACAGATCAAATGATTCAGAATTTCATGTGGAAGCGTACGCAGCTTGTCCTTTTAAAGGCAACGTAGTTAAACAATATTTCTGTACTATCTTCGATATTCTTCGATACAAGAAAGAAACGATTTGAAGAGATTTAAAAATCTAGTAGATTGTTATTTAGCACACGTTAGCCTCCCTTATAATTTCTGCACGGTTTCGATGTTCGCTGATAATATATCATCAATCGTTTAATCGTGCTTCACTTTCGTTAAGACTGTCAGATTGTATTATTTCTTTAGTTTCGTAGAATCGTTTGTTTCCGTCATAATGCATAGGTACTGCGATCGCTATTCTTAGTTGACTCGGTAGTAAGTTAAGGATCGTAGGACCCTTTGATGATCAAGCTGATCATTTCTAGTAAGTGCATACATACGTGCTGAGTTTGAAATTATAGTAATCCCCATAGCGAGTTCCAAAAGCCATAGATGAACGAGAACATCGAAGAGAACTACTATGCATTTATTTCCCGGTCGATGTTTTAAGAATCTCCCATCTCTTCGCTGAATCGATAAATGTTTCCTCGCAATTATATTCGTCCAGAATGTATCGCGACCGAGCATAACTCGATAAAATGAATTTTGAACGATGCCAAGTTTCTAAGCGACATCGTTCTATCGTGTTTTAAAATGACCATAAAACTCTCGCTTGAACAAAGAGCTACCCGGTGAAAATGTGAAAGGGCTCCTATATCGAACAGGTAGAGGCAACACCGGGAAGGAAGGAATCACGGAACGGTATAAGGTTTTAACGAGTCAGATTAACTCTGACCTCCTGGATTGAGCAATCAGACGGAAAAGTGGCACGAGCGCGTGGATAAGACTGCCAGGCTGCCGGTTCCGGGACGAAATGATCGAAAGTCGAGAAAGAACGACGGTGCAGCTGATTCACACCCTGCGTTTAATGTTAACACTAGAACTATTTTATTCAATCGTTTTCCTACCCACGATTATTGGGATTGTAGAGATGCATTCGTGTATTATCATAAAATAATAAAATTTAACGATCGGTACTTTTGAAACACACTGTAGACGTGGAGACGCAGCGATTGCCACAATTGGGAGGTACAGAGGATTCTTGGAATCGGTGTCATCGCGAGGTTGTACGATATCCTTGCTAATCTCGAATGTGAATAAGCTTCGCGCGCGGCATCGGAAAGCCGAGCAATTAATTAATTAATCTCCTAATTACCACTGTCAGTCGCCAGCTGTGCGCGCGGTTCAAAGAAGGTCGCCGTTGAAAGAGACCTTTATGATTACAGAAAAGTGCCATCTTGTAGTTTTTACTTGCGCATTCTACAGCTTCCTTTTATCGGTCTTTTATACGCCCTCTTGAAACGAACAGCTCGTTAAACTTAATTTTCTTCGCGCTCTCTGCGTTTGTAGAGGACTCGCCTTCTCTGTGTCTTCCTCGCTTTGTTCGGCGTTCCTCGAACGTCGAAAGCGCTCCGCTAAATTTCCGACGTAGACAAACATTCTCGAAATGGACGCTGCTAATATCTGATACTCTCTTGGACCTAATATATTATTCCAGTAGCTGTTACCTCAATTTTGTGGTTTTCGGGAAAAACGCCGCGTAAACGATATTTGTCTTGAAAGCGATAGTTAACAATATATACCCCAGTTGTTTTTCCTTGTTGTTCTAATGGCACGTCCAACAATGCTCTCCGACTATATTTAATGACGTTCTCTTCACAATTCACATCTCCCACCGTGGAAGCGAGCAATGAGTTTCCAAGTGAAACCAGCAGACCTCCTCAATCGTGCCTTGCCACTATGAATCCTAGACAGTGGAGGCTCTGTGTGTTCCTGACGTTTCTGGTTGGTTTCACTTCTCAGGATTTCCTGTTTCCTGCACCGTGGATGACCCTATCAACGAACTGCAGTTGCACGTCACTGTTGCAGCTGCAGCTCCTTCATGCTCGCGAACCGTGGCTGCGTAATGCGAAGGGAACGAAAGAAAATGAGCGAACGCCGTGAAACCGCTAGAAGGAAATGGCGAACGTGGAAAAATCGTGGAAGACCTGGTCCTCGCGTGCGCGTTTTCACCAGTTTGTGATCTCAACACCTGTCTTTTATTATGCTAATCGTTGATTGGTAATCAACAACAGCCAGGACACCCATCGATTTCAAACAAAATTTATCGCGCAACTAAACGCTAAACGAAACTAAGCGCCGTCCACGCGCGTTCAGTATAATCAAGACATCGTCCACGATTAAGAAATCACGATTCCGTGAAGGTACCTTCAAACATGGTAAATTCAATTACGAATACACAATACACGTTCGGTTAGCTTACTTTATAACTCACTACGGCTGTCTATTTTAATAGCGAGAGTGATTTACGCATATACGCGTTTATTGCACCGTTCCGGCGGTGCGTGCCTCGCTGGAAAGTGGCTGCAACGAAGGAATTTCTGAAAGATCGTAAAACTGATTTACACAAAAGCAGACGAGTCGGTGTAATGACAAACGGATAATTTACAAATCCCCATTTAATCTGAAAGTAACATCTCGTTCGGGACGTTAATGTTTCTCTGTTGTGTCGTGGAACGAAAAGGTTCTTGCGAGAGGCGACAAATATTCTGCTCTTTACTTTTTGCGGTGCGAGTATGTAAAATAAAATTGATATATGTGAAGATACATCTACCTGGAGTATCCGCGAAGGAAATCGTGTAACAAAGGGTTCATCACACCAATTAACGCCGACACGAGCCAAACAACCAAGTGAAATCGTCTTCTCACAGGCTAGTTCATCCCCGGAGCAGATCATGCGAGAGGCGACAGGTATTCTGCTCTTTACTTTTTACGGTGCGAGTATGTAAAATAAAATTGATACATGTGAAAATACATCTACCTGAAGTATCCGCGAAGGAAATCGTGTAACAAAGGGTTAATCACACCAATTAACGCCGGCACAAGCCAAACAACCAAGAGAAATCGTCTTCTCGCAGGCTAGTTCATCCCCGGAGCAGATCATGCGGGAGGCGACAAGTATTCTGCTCTTCACTTTTTGCGGTGCGAGTATGTAAAATAAAATTGATATATGTGAAGATACATCTACCTGGAGTATCCGCGAAGGAAATCGTGTGACAAAGGGTTAATTACAACAATTAACGCCGGCACAAGCCAAACAACCAAGAGAAATCGTCTTCTCACAGGCTAGTTCATCCCCGGAGCAGATCATGCGAGAGGCGACAAGTATTGTGGTCTTTACTTTTTACGGTGCGAGTATGTAAAATAAAATTGATATATGTGAAACTACATCTACCTGGAGTATCCGCGAAGGAAATCGTGTGACAAGAGGTTAATCACACCAATTAACGCCGACACAAGCCAAACAACCAAGAGAAATCGTCTTCTCACAGGCTAGTTCATCCCCGGAGCAGATCATGCGAAAGGCGACAAGTATTGTGCTCTTCACTTTTTACGGTACGAGTATGTAAAATAAAATTGATATATGTGAAAATACATCTAGCTGGAGTATCCGCGAAGGAAATCGTGTAGCAAAGGGTTGATCACACCAATTAACGCCGACACAAGCCAAACAACCAAGAGAAATCGTCTTCTCACAGGCTAGTTCATCCCCGGAGCAGATCATGCGAGAGGCGACAAGTATTCTGCTCTTTACTTTTTGCGGTGCGAGTATGTAAAATAAAATTGATATATGTGAAGATACATCTACCTGGAGTATCCGCGAAGGAAATCGTGTAACAAAGGGTTAATCACACCAATTAACGCCGACACAAGCTAAACAACCAAGAGAAATCGTCTTCTCACAGGCTAGTTCATCCCCGGAGCAGATCATGCGAGAGGCGACAAGTATTGTGCTCTTTACTTTTTACGGTGCGAGTATGTAAAATAAAATTGATGTATGTGAAAATACATCTACCTGGAGTATCCGCGAAGGAAATCGTGTAACAAAGGGTTAATCACACCCAATTAACGCCGACACAAGCCAAACAACCAAGTGAAATCGCTCACAGGCTACTTCATCCCCGGGGCAGTTGTTCCCGGGCGTCATGACATATTAACGTCGTAATAAATTTAAATCGTGAATATACATGAAGGGCCGGATTAAAAGCGGGAAACGCGTATAATCGCAGTAGGTAAACGCGTGGCATGCAATTAAAAATTCAGCTCCGCCGTCGTAGATTAGCCCGACTATATCGCTCGAGTGAGCCTCCCCCAGACCGGGATCCTCCAATTTCTCTGAACTTCCGCAAATCCTCGTCTGCAGTTTCCAACCCTACCTCCTCCTCCCTTTCCCTATCCCCCTCCCCGTCGATCTTCCGGGTAGCTAACCGACAATTAAACTTTCATAACCTGTTCATTAGCACGAATTAACGCGGTGCGCTAACTCATCTGGATTCCGCTAATGCAACGCACTTAATTTACAGCGCACCGGGCGTCCTCGTGCACGAGGTTGCAGGGGTGTGTTTGCCCTCCTTCTCCCCGGAGGACACGTCGACAACAGAGAGACGAGTGGCGCGGGGGCGGACCGGGTAAGTGAGATCATAAACGACACACACGAGAAACAGAGGGAGATCGGTGACCGGACGATACGGAGGGAGAGTGAGAGGGAGAGAACGAGGATCGGGCAACGACAGAGGGACATTTAGAGACTGATGGCGCAAACCTTTTAGGCAAACTAATGCACCGAACCTGTTACATCAGAGAGGCTACTCGCACTGGCCACCCTCTTGTCTCTTCGCGCACCACCCTTGCTTGCTGCGTTGTGTACCGATTGCATTCATTACGGGAAATATGCACTGTATCAGCGCGCATTTTTGCTGGGCCTGACAGCGTCTTTGCTGCGATGCCGTCTGTGGGAACTGGGAACAAGTTACTGCTCTTCTTTTAAGTAAAAATAAGAAAAAATAATAGAGAACATCTTATGTCATAATATGTCCTAACTTCCTACGACCTCATTTTTTATGCGGCTGCACCGATGCACCCGCCAGGTGCAATCTTTTTGCTCAACCAATCGATCCCTTTTATTATCTTACGTATAAAAGTACTAACTGAGATATTTATATTTTTAATACTTCAGGAGATTTTTGACATTTTATCCGATTTAAATTGTGCGTAGTCACTTTTATCATAAGTGCATAAAATCCGCAGTCTAGTTATTACTAGACCTTTATACAAAATAAAATTTTTGTACATTAATTGCAAGCTATTGGGGCTAAGTAAAAATTGATTTTCCTCGTTAATGATTTTTATATGTTAAAAATAGTATATCGTCATTGTTAAAATCTTTTAATCTTTTTCCTGTTTTGAATTACACCTACTCATTTTTGTCATGAATGCATAAAATCCGCAGTCTAGACGAAAAACGAAATTACCATCCGAACGACCTTATAGGATTCATTGCAACAATTAATTTATTATTATTATATTCGGAATTGTCCACGAACTACTCTAATTTCTGCGAAGTATTTCTAGAAAGTATTTCTACAGTGAGTTCTCGCACTCGATCAATCTCTATCAGTTTCAAACGAGTGTATAAATCGCAAACATAAATATGCGTTATAATTTTTTGATCGTACGCAAAGATTAGTACGCAAGATTCAGATCCGAATGAAGAATGAACTATTCCGATCAAGTTATGGAATTTCAGAACACCCCGTGCACAGAATCGTTTGTGTTAACCATTCGTGCGGGAGAGCGTATGCACGCGTGTGCAATTACCTGTTTGACTAGAGCGTGCAACCCGTAATTACCGCGGGGAATTCGCGATTATTAATTTAAGTATTACTCCACAGACCTATATGCCGGCTTTGTATGCGGGACACCTAAGTTGGCCAGATAAGTTGTCCCCGAGTCGAAATTAATGCACTGTCCACCGTGGGGATTAGTAAAAGTAGCATGACGAATGATACCTTTTTTTGATTAATCTGCAGTAAGTAACTTACGCGGAAGTCGAATAGTGCCTGAGCGCCATCGCTGAAAGGATATTAATAAAATCTGCTTTGTACATACTATACGTATGAACTGATTTGAAAGGAAAATTCAAGCAAACAAACTATGTTCGTGGAAAATTGATCAGTGATCAGTGAATCTTTATGTAAATAACAATTTTGTACCTGAATTGCAACAAACTGCAGTGAAAGAGGAGTTTATTTTCTTTCTTAATATGTTTAACCCTTGTGTAGCCAACAGGGTACCTATTTATTACATTTCTTTCAACAATTTGTTAATGTTCCTTTAAAAATATTACAAAATTTCTCTGAATGTCCCTTTAAAAATATTACAAAATTTCTCTGAATGTCCCTTTAAAAACATTACAAAATTTCTCTGAATGTCCCTTTAAAAATATTACAAAATTTCTCTGAATGTCCCTTTAAAAATATTACAAAATTTCTCTGAATGTCCCTTTAAAAACATTACAAAATTTCTCTGAATGTCCCTTTAAAAATATTACAAAATTTCTCTGAATGTCCCTTTAAAAACATTACAAAATTTCTCTGAATGTCCCGTTAAAAATATTACAAAATTTCTCTGAATGTCCCTTTAAAAATATTACAAAATTTCTCTCAATGTCCCTTTAAAAATATTACAAAATTTCTCTGAATGTCCCTTTAAAAACATTACAAAATTTCTCTGAATGTCCCTTTAAAAATATTATAAAATTTCTCTGAATGTCCCTTTAAAAACACTACAAAATTTCTCTGAATGTCCCTTTAAAAACATTACAAAATTTCTCTCAATGTCCCGTTAAAAATATTACAAAATTTCTCTGAATGTCCCTTTAAAAATATTACAAAATTTCTCTCAATGTCCCTTTAAAAATATAACAAAATTTCTCTGAATGTCCCTTTAAAAATATTACAAAATTTCTCTCAATGTCCCTTTAAAAATATTACAAAATTTCTCTGAATGTCCCTTTAAAAATATTACAAAATTTCTCTCAATGTCCCTTTAAAAATATAACAAAATTTCTCTGAATGTCCCTTTAAAAATATTACAAAATTTCTCTGAATGTCCCTTTAAAAACATTACAAAATTTCTCTCAATGTCCCTTTAAAAATATTACAAAATTTCTCTGAATGTCCCTTTAAAAATATTACAAAATTTCTCTCAATGTCCCTTTAAAAATATTACAAAATTTCTCTGAATGTCCCTTTAAAAACATTACAAAATTTCTCTGAATGTCCCTTTAAAAATATTATAAAATTTCTCTGAATGTCCCTTTAAAAACACTACAAAATTTCTCTGAATGTCCCTTTAAAAACATTACAAAATTTCTCTCAATGTCCCGTTAAAAATATTACAAAATTTCTCTGAATGTCCCTTTAAAAATATTACAAAATTTCTCTCAATGTCCCTTTAAAAATATAACAAAATTTCTCTGAATGTCCCTTTAAAAATATTACAAAATTTCTCTCAATGTCCCTTTAAAAATATTACAAAATTTCTCTGAATGTCCCTTTAAAAACATTACAAAATTTCTCTGAATGTCCCTTTAAAAATATTACAAAATTTCTCTGAATGTCCCTTTAAAAATATTACAAAATTTCTCTGAATGTCCCTTTAAAAATATTACAAAATTTCTCTGAATGTCCCTTTAAAATTATTACAAAATTTCTCTGAATGTCCCTTTAAAAATATTACAAAATTTCTCTGAATGTCTATTCTTTGCTCGCTAATGTATTAATTTATAGTCTTAAAATGAGAATTTGTGCAAATATTGTAAATACGAAAAGTTTTAAATAATTTGAATTATAAATTTGGGTTGGCTACATAAGGGTTAATAGGTTGAGAAGAATATAATAGTATTTTAAAATTCTCCTACTTTAAATTCTCATTTTTGTCATAAACGAATAAAATCCGCTGTCTATCGTTAACTTCACACATTGATTCATTACATCACATTAATACTGTCACATATGTGCCGACAAAGCTCCCGTTCTGCCAGTCAAAAAGCGAATTTCACCATTCGGAATTGATTATCTGATTCTCTTCTAAAATTTGTATCTTACTAGTTCATCGAATTGTGGGATGAGTTGCTGCAGTTTTGTCACAACTGTCAACCCCAGAATGATGATGACGTATAGCAACATAATATACAGAGTAAAAACTGCGGAGAGATCTAACGGTGGCCGACTTAATTACAACGTAGCATGCGTACCCGTACCCCAAGTTAGTTCCCTTTCCTCCGCGGTATGAATATCGCATTAAGTCATGAGTGAGAGATAGCCCCGGGCAGGGGTGGGTCTCTCCGATGGGAAACTACGAATTTAATAGAATAATAAATGGACCCGTCTGCGTTACAACCATATAGGTATACGCCAGCCGGATGATAGCGTACGCAAAAGATCGCCACGTGATAATTTCGATTTTTCCTTCGGAGCAACTTAATTTCCTCGATGCTTTTAGCGTGTTCCTTCGTTCCGCCGTGTAGGATGCGCACACAGGTAAGCGGTGCTTAAATTGACGCCATATTCGTAATAATGCACGAGAGATATAGGAAGGAAGTTGACTGCTCCGTAACTTTTATAACAGTGATTATGGTAATGGCCGGGCACTATACGCTGGGGCACAGTTCTTTTAGGAAATATTAAACCATGGATTATGGATTGTAATATCGTGGAAGACGTTCGGAGCAATATCGTTCGGTCCGTTCTTTAGAACCAGACGAAATTTTCCCCCGGTGCGATGCGGACGGGAATATTGCCGGTTTCCGCGGCGAACTTTACAAAATAAACAGGACCCGTATGCATATGGATCGCGGGGGGATGATAATGGACCGGACTTTGTTTATAATGTGCTCGGGAATGTTTGATAAGTACGCGTTCCCAGGCTGGTAATTAGAAAATTTAGCGACGGCAGTTTGTGTCGGCGAATGGGAAATTAAATAAGTAATAAGCAGACTGCGGGATCTTTATGCAAAATAAAAATGTTCTGCATTGATTGTGGGAAGCATAAATAAAATAAAAATTTATTTCATCCCTTAACGATTTTGTTACATTAAAAACAATATTACGATGTTCTGAAATTTTTCTAACCCTTTACTGTTTTATATTTCACTCAACCACTTTCTTCATAAATGCATGAAGATCCGCAGTCTAGTAATAAGTGATAACTAGACTGCGGATCTCTATGCAAACTAAAAATTCTCTGCATCGATTGCAAGAAATGGAAACTAAATTGAATGTTATTTCTTCCCTTAATGATTTTAATACAGGAAAAATCATATATTGACATCTTCAATTTTTAAAAATTTCCAACAATTTTGAATTTCATCTACTCAATTTTTCTGTAAATGTTTGTCTAGTTGTCAGTAGACTTTGGATCTATATGCAAAATAAAAATGTTCTGCATTGATTGTGGGAAGCAGAAATAAAATAAAAATTTACTTCACCCGTTAACGATTTTGTTACATTAAAAACAACATTACGATGTTCTGAAATTTTTCTAACCCTTTACTGTTTTATATTTCACTCAACCACTTTCTTCATAAATGCATGAAGATCCGTCTAGTAATAAGTGATAACTAGACTGCGGATCTCTATGCAAACTAAAAATTCTCTGCATCGATTGCAAGAAATGGAAACTAAATTGAATGTTATTTCTTCCCTTAATGATTTTAATTCAATTTTTAAATACCAACAGTTTTGAATTTCATCTACTCAATTTTTCTGTAAATGTTTGTCTAGTAGTCAGTAGACTGCGGATCTGTATGCAAAATAAAAATTGCCTGCATCGATTGCAAGAAATAAAAACTAAATTGAATGTTATTTCTTCCCTTAATGATCTTAATTCAATTTTTAAATTTCCAACAATTTTGAATTTCATCTACTCAACTTTTCTGTAAATGTTTGTCTAGTTGTCAGTAGACTGTGGATCTGTATGCAAAATAAAAATTCTCTGCATCGATTGCAAGAAATGGAAACTAAATTGAATGTTATTTCTTCCCTTAATGATTTTAATTCAATTTTTAAATACCAACAGTTTTGAATTTCATCTACTCAATTTTTCTGTAAATGTTTGTCTAGTAGTCAGTAGACTGCGGATCTGTATGCAAAATAAAAATTGCCTGCATCGATTGCAAGAAATAAAAACTAAATTGAATGTTATTTCTTCCCTTAATGATCTTAATTCAATTTTTAAATTTCCAACAATTTTGAATTTCATCTACTCAACTTTTCTGTAAATGTTTGTCTAGTTGTCAGTAGACTGTGGATCTGTATGCAAAATAAAAATTGCCTGCATTGATTGCAAGAAATGGAAACTAAATTGAATGTTATTTCTTCCCTTAATGATTTTAATTCAATTTTTAAATTTCCAACAATTTTGAATTTCATCTACTCAATTTTTCTGTAAATGTTTGTCTACTTGTCAATAGACTGTGGATCTCTATGCAAAATAAAAATTGCCTGCATCGATTGCAAGGAATAGAAATCAAACTTTAAAAGAGGAGAAATCATGTATTGACATCTTCAATTTTTAAATTTCCCAATAATTTTGAATTTCGTCTACTCAATTTTTGATAATTTTTCTCATAAATTAAAGAGTTCTATAAATCTCTCAACGTCTGCCATCAGCACTTCTCATTGCAAATTTTCTCGCTCACCTCGAATTACCACGTGTCCTCGCGCAAGGGCTGCTCGAAAGTGCTCGAAAGTGGCTAAAGTCGTGGATGATGCAGGAATTTTGGTGGCGCATGCGATCGCGGCACATGTTAGCACAGTTTACAAAACAAACACTCTCTGCGGATCGGAAAGGGCGTCGGTGTCCTAGGATGATGAAGCAACGATACACGACGGGCTGGGGACAGCGTCCGTTGCGCACTGATAACACAATTAGCTTGTCTCGTCATGCGCGACCTCTGATAAGGGATTCCCTCACTCTTGGCCCTGTCTAACATCTCCCACTCCGGATTCTCTCTGTGTGAGTGTGGTTTCTCTCGCTCTCCCGAGTCGTATGGTGTCCGTCGTTGTTGTCTCTCGTTCTATCCGGCTCGGGATTCGATCGTGTTCGAAGCCCAGGATCTCGTCGGTCGAGTAAATCCAGACGAGGAGATCCTTTGGGAGTACACGGCGTTCCAGGGACGCGTGACAAGGGCGGCGGGGGCGCAGCTTAACCCTCTCCGATGCGATGGCGAAGGGACACAACACGCGGGGTGAACTCGACCCCAACGTTAATACCTTCCGGCAGGTTTTCTTCACTTGATTTATTCCGCAGGGGCTAGGGATATCGTGTGGCACGGCACGCACGTGCGTGCACACGTACCCAGAACGCGCCGGTTTTCGCACGGGCACGCGACTCTGTGTAGGTATTAGTATGCCGAGGGGGCGGACCTGATGCTGCGAGCGAGATACTTGAACGGAGACCGCGGATGTCCAGATCGTGCCCTCCCAGGCACATTCGGTGCCAACCGAGGGATGCCACCCCCCTGTAAAATTGTTCGCTACGCCGTGGGCCGGCGTCGCAAAAATCGCTCCGCAAAATTCATGCGCAGCGGTGCTGCTTCATTTTTGAAAAACTTCCGATCCGGAAAGAGGCTGTTACTTTTCCAAGCACGAAGTTTCGAAGTCTTCCAGTCGTATGAGGTTGTAACTTAACGAGTTTCATGTTATGTCGTGATTCTTGACAAATAAAAATATAAAGGAACAAACAGACAAACAAACAAGAAAGCGCGCTAATAAAAACGTGGTAAAAACTTGACAGAACTTTCACACAGAATATAGAAAATAAAGAAAGCTTCAATTCGAAGCTTCGATACTTTAAAAATGAAAAATTTGACAGAATTTTCAGAGGATATAAAAAATAGAAATGCTATGATTCGAAGCTTCGAAACTTCGATTCTCATCCCTAGATTGCGGATCTTTATGCAAAATAAAAATTGTCAGCATCGATTTCAAGAAACGGAAACAAAATTTTCTTCCCTTAATGATTTAATACACGAGACATCATGTATGGACATCTTCAATTTTTTTAATTTTTCAACAATTTCGAAGTTCATCTAATCAATTTTGCTATAAACGCATAAAGATCCGCAGTCTATTCGTCACCTTCGAAGCTTCAAAAATCGCTCCGCAAAATTCATACGCAGCGGTGCTGCTTAATTTTTGAAAAACTTCCGATCCGGAAAGAGGCTGTTACTTTTCGAAGTCTTCGAATCGTATGAGGTTGTAACTTAAGTCTTTCATGTTATGCCATGATTCTTGCCAAATAAAAATATAAAGGAAAAACTTGACAGAACTTTCACACAGAATATAGAAAATAAAGAAAGATTCAATTCGAAGCTTCGACACTTTAAAGATGAAAAATTTGACAGAATTTTCAGAGAATATAAAAAATAGAAATGCTATGATTCGAAGCTTCGAAACTTCGATTCTCATCCCTAGATTGCGGATCTTTATGCGAAATAAAAATTGTCAACATCGATTTCAAGAAACGGAAACAAAATTTTCTTCCCTTAATGATTTTAATAGACGAGACATCATGTATGGTCATCTTCAATTTTTTAAATTTTTCAACAGTTTCGAAGTTCATCTAATCAATTTTGCTATAAATGCAGAAAGATCCGCAGTCTATTCGTCACCTTCGAAGCTTCAAAAATCGCTCCGCAAAATTCATACGCAGCGGTGCTGCTTCATTTTTGAAAAACTTCCGATCCGGAAAGAGGCTGTTACTTTTCGAAGTCTTCGAATCGTATGAGGTTGTAACTTACGTCTTTCATGTTATGCCATGATTCTTGCCAAATAAAAATATAAAGCAATAACTTGACAGAACTTTCACACAGAATATAGAAAATAAAGAAAGATTCAAATCGAAGCTTCGACACTTTAAAAATGAAAAATTTGACAGAATTTTCAGAGAATATAAAAAATAGAAATGCTATGATTCGAAGCTTCGAAACTTCGATTCTCATCCCTAGATTGCGGATCTTTATGCGAAATAAAAATTGTCAGCATCGATTTCAAGAAACGGAAACAAAATTTTCTTCCCTTAATGATTTTAATACACGAGACATCATGTATGGACATCTTCAATTTTTTTAATTTTTCAACAATTTCGAAGTTCATCTAATCAATTTTGCTATAAATGCAGAAAGATCCGCAGTCTATTCGTCACCTTCGAAGCTTCAAAAATCGCTCCGCAAAATTCATACGCAGCGGTGCTGCTTCATTTTTGAAAAACTTCCGATCCGGAAAGAGGCTGTTACTTTTCAAAGTCTTCGAATCGTATGAAGTTGTAACTTACGAGTTTCATGTTATGCCATGATTCTTGACAAATAAAAATGTAAAGGAAAAACTTGACAGAACTTTCACACAGAATATAGAAAATAAAGAAAGCTTCAATTGGAAGCTTCGACACACTTCGAAAATGAAAAATTTGACAGAATTTTCAGAGAATATAAAAAATAGAAATGCTATGATTCGAAGCTGCGAAACTTCGATTCTCATCCCTAGATTGCGGATCTTTATACGAAATAAAAATTGTCAGCATCGATTTCAAGAAACGGAAACAAAATTTTCTTCCCTTAATGATTTTAATAGACGAGACATCATGTATGGACATCATCAATTTTTTTAATTTCTCAACAATTTTGAAGTTAATTTAATCAATTTTGCTATAAACGCATAGAGATCCGCAGTCTATTCGTCACCTTCGAAGCTTCAAAAATCGCTCCGCAAAATTCATACGCAGCGGTGCTGCTTCATTTTTGAAAAACTTCCGATCCGGAAAGAGGCTGTTACTTTTCAAAGTCTTCGAATCGTATGAAGTTGTAACTTACGAGTTTCATGTTATGCCATGATTCTTGACAAATAAAAATGTGAAGGAAAAACTTGACAGAATTTTTACACAGAATATAGAAAATAAAGAAAGATTCAATTCGAAGCTTCGACACTTTAAAAATGAAAAATTTGACAGAATTTTCAGAGGATATAAAAAATAGAAATGCTATGATTCGAAGCTTCGAAACTTCGATTCTCATCCCTAGATTGCGGATCTTTATGCGAAATAAAAATTGTCAACATCGATTTCAAGAAACGGAAACAAAATTTTCTTCCCTTAATGATTTTAATAGACGAGACATCATGTATGGACATCTTCAATTTTTTTAATTTTTCAACAATTTCGAAGTTCATCTAATCAATTTTGCTATAAATGCAGAAAGATCCGCAGTCTATTCGTCACCTTCGAAGCTTCAAAAATCGCTCCGCAAAATTCATACGCAGCGGTGCTGATTCATTTTTGAAAAACTTCCGATCCGGAAAGAGGCTGTTACTTTTCAAAGTCTTCGAATCGTATGAAGTTGTAACTTACGAGTTTCATGTTATGCCATGATTCTTGACAAATAAAAATGTGAAGGAAAAACTTGACAGAATTTTTACACAGAATATAGAAAATAAAGAAAGATTCATTTCGAAGCTTCGACACTTTAAAAATGAAAAATTTGACAGAATTTTCAGAGGATATAAAAAATAGAAATGCTATGATTCGAAGCTTCGAAACTTCGATTCACATCCCTAGATTGCGGATCTTTATGCAAAATAAAAATTGTCAGCATCGATTTCAAGAAACGGAAACAAAATTTTCTTCCCTTAATGATTTTAATAGACGAGACATCATGTATGGACATCTTCAATTTTTTTAATTTTTCAACAATTTCGAAGTTCATCTAATCAATTTTGCTATAAATGCAGAAAGATCCGCAGTCTATTCGTCACCTTCGAAGCTTCAAAAATCGCTCCGCAAAATTCATACGCAGCGGTGCTGATTCATTTTTGAAAAACTTCCGATCCGGAAAGAGGCTGTTACTTTTCAAAGTCTTCGAATCGTATGAAGTTGTAACTTACGAGTTTCATGTTATGCCATGATTCTTGACAAATAAAAATGTAAAGGAAAAACTTGACAGAATTTTTACACAGAATATAGAAAATAAAGAAAGCTTCAATTCGAAGCTTCGACACTTTAAAGATGAAAAATTTGACAGAATTTTCAGAGGATATAAAAAATAGAAATGCTATGATTCGAAGCTTCGAAACTTCGATTCTCATCCCTAGATTGCGGATCTTTATGCGAAATAAAAATTGTCAACATCGATTTCAAGAAACGGAAACAAAATTTTCTTCCCTTAATGATTTTAATAGACGAGACATCATGTATGGACATCTTCAATTTTTTTAATTTTTCAACAATTTCGAAGTTCATCTAATCAATTTTGCTATAAATGCAGAAAGATCCGCAGTCTATTCGTCACCTTCGAAGCTTCAAAAATCGCTCCGCAAAATTCATACGCAGCGGTGCTGCTTCATTTTTGAAAAACTTCCGATCCGGAAAGAGGCTGTTACTTTTCAAAGTCTTCGAATCGTATGAAGTTGTAACTTACGAGTTTCATGTTATGCCATGATTCTTGACAAATAAAGATATAAAGGAAAAACTTGACAGAACTTTCACACAGAATATAGAAAATAAAGAAAGATTCAATTCGAAGCTTCGACACTTTAAAGATGAAAAATTTGACAGAATTTTCAGAGAATATAAAAAATAGAAATGCTATGATTCGAAGCTTCGAAACTTCGATTCTCATCCCTAGATTGCGGATCTTTATGCGAAATAAAAATTGTCAGCATCGATTTCAAGAAACGGAAACAAAATTTTCTTCCGTAATGATTTTAATAGACGAGACATCATATATGGTCATCTTCAATTTTTTTAATTTTTCAACAGTTTCGAAGTTCATCTAATCAATTTTGCTATAAATGCAGAAAGATCCGCAGTCTATTCGTCACCTTCGAAGCTTCAAAAATCGCTCCGCAAAATTCATACGCAGCGGTGCTGCTTCATTTTTGAAAAACTTCCGATCCGGAAAGAGGCTGTTACTTTTCAAAGTCTTCGAATCGTATGAAGTTGTAACTTACGAGTTTCATGTTATGCCATGATTCTTGACAAATAAAAATGTAAAGGAAAAACTTGACAGAATTTTTACACAGAATATAGAAAATAAAGAAAGATTCAATTCGAAGCTTCGACACTTTAAAAATGAAAAATTTGACAGAATTTTCAGAGAATATAAAAAATAGAAAAGCTTTGATTCGAAGCTGCGAAACTTCGATTCTCATCCCTAGATTGCGGATCTTTATGCAAAATAAAAATTGTCAGTATCGATTTCAAGAAACGGAAACAAAATTTTCTTCCCGTAATGATTTTAATAGACGAGACATCATGTATGGACATCTTCAATTTTTTTAATTTTTCAACAATTTCGAAGTTCATCTAATCAATTTTGCTATAAACGCATAAAGATCCGCAGTCTATTCGCACCTTCGAAGCTTCAAAATCTTCAATCTTCTAACGAAAGTAACAGCCGTACTAATCCGGAAGTCAAATTCTCGCGTTGCCTCGAGCAGCATCCTTTCCTGAATCTTCTTCTTGTAAAACGTGATAGTAGTAACTTTGGCGAATTGGTTATCAACCGCTCCTCCGCATCAAGCTCTTCTAGCAGATCTTGTTCGCCGCCACTGGAAACGTTTGTCACACTTTCGGCTACCGTTCACGAACGCGTGTTAACATGTTTATGCAAATGAGCGGTTCGATGGAGAAACTTGGAGTGAGGAATGAAATAGTATGCGACTCTGTTTATCGAAATCTACTCTTCAACTTTTACTGCAAGGCACAACTGCTGATAATGAATGAAATTGTCATTCAATGTTCTTATTAATAACACTGCAGTGGAATGAAAGACATGAAATCTTCGAGTGAACTATATATGTCTATTAGAAGGACACGAATTTTGATGATGCAGAAAACAAAACATCAGATGATCTTTTTGTTAAGAAAGATTGAAGCACAAGAGTATTAAATACATAAATTCGTAAATTGTGAAGGTAAAGAATATTGTATACAGGGTGGCCCACGTAACTCTGAACAGCTCAATATCTCCGTTACTTTTCGTTGTACAAAAAAACTTCGTAGGACAAAGTTACACTGTTTGAAGGGCCACATATAACGGTGTAAGGGAAAAAAAATGTCAAGGTCATTTTTATGAGATTTCAAGGTTATCGATGTTTTTTTAAATGGAATGAGGTATTTTTTAATACATCAATCGATGCAGCTGGACGTTCTTTATAAAAAAGTACTAACCTATGTATGTCGAAAAGTTAGTAGTTCAGGAGATATTTCAATTTAAATAACTCCAAAATACCATTACTGTCGTACTAAGGCGTTAGTGTTTACTTACTTGTGTAACGCCTTAGTACGACAGTAATGGTGTTTTAGAATATACTATAATATAGAATAGAATATAGAATGGTGTTTTAGAATTTTAGAATATTTAAATAGAACATTAAAAAATACCTCATTCCATTTAAAAAAAACATCGATAACCTTGAAATCTCATAAAAATGACCTTGAAATTTTTTTTCCCTTACACCGTTATATGTGGCCCTTCAAACAGTGTAACTTTGTCCTACGAAGTTTTTTTGTACAACGAAAAGTAACGGAGATATTGAGCTGTTCAGAGTTATGCGGGCCACCCTGTATATGATTATATATTGAATCAATTTTGCGATCGAAAAAGATTTTAAATAGAATGATGCTTTCGGCGCTTAGGTTCGATCAATTATAAAAATTAAAGAATTCCATTTTTTATAACAATTTTTTAGTTTCCAATTAATGCTTTAATAGTATTAAATATAATTTAATTACTATATTTTTGATTCTGATAAAACTGCAATTTTTCTCAATTTTATTTGAGTGTTGAACTTTTCCTCTATTACCACAATTAAAAGTGGTAATATACTGTGTGATTGCTTGGGATGAATTATATTGAGTTTTTGAATTTACCGCCTATTATAGATTCAGCAAACATAGATCATGTTTTCTAATTGGTCAAATTCCAAATTCTGTCCGTTTGTGTTCACTGTTTACATCTTAACCTTCAACAAGGTGTCAGTCCATTATCTACCAGCATGGAAGCAACACGTGGTTAATAAAGTTAAAATTCAAAATTTTTCCATATAACATGTAAGGAAAAATTATTTCATTTTTCCAGTTTAAAAAATTCTATTCGTTTTCTATCTATGGTTTTCTTTTGCAATGTTACATTTTGTTTCAGACGCAAAAATCTCTTGAAAATGATCCTCACCAGGATCGAAACGTCGAGATTTCAAACTGCAAATTTGTTATAAAAAATGGAATTCTTTAATTTTTATAATTGATCGAACCTAAGCGCCGAAATCATCATTCTATGTATATGATTATACACGGTTTTTTGGATAACTTGTATAAGTAGGTTATTTAACGGCCCAGTGATTAATTGTTTGGTGTACATTGAAAGTTCGGACGCATTTCCGACTAATGGCTGTCTTAATAGGAGAAGATAATACGTTAACTGTAAAAATACCATTTAACAGGATATATCCGACCATAAATGCATCCGTTAATACCATCTTCGAGAAACCGTGTTCCACGCCGCGTTTGGCCTTTTAACCTATTTTTTTACCAATATATCTATCTGACCCGGTCCCTAAAACCACGTCTGAACCGGTTTCAGCACATCAGAACGCTTTACAGTGATTGGCAATCTTGGAACAATATTTTTCTAACATGTGCGCATAATTAAGTAATATTAGAAATGCTTGACGAAGTAAAGCACTTTGTTATTACCACTACTGTTATTATTATTACTCCGCATTACTACACGCGTATATAAATAGCACAGAGTTAGGGAAACAGATAGCACTTTATTTTTGTTTTGGAGCATCAAGAGCGAGTATACAGCGTGTCCCAAAATTCGTGAACTTCCCAAAACGGGGTGGTTCCTGAGACCATTTCGAGCGACATTTTCCTTTGCGAAAATGTTATCCACGGCTTTGTTTAGGAGTTATTAACGAAAAACACGGACCAATCAGAGCGCCATCTAGACGCGAGTTGCCACAGTCGGCCCGGCGCGCAAACTGTCTATTGGCCGAGTGTGGCAACTCGCGTCTAGGTGGCGCTCTGATTGGTCCGTGTTTTTCGTTAATAACTCCTAAACTAAGCCGCGGATAACATTTTTGCAAAGGAAAATGTCGCTTGAAATGGTCTCAGGAACCACCCTCTTTCGGGAATTTCACGAATTTTGGGACATCCTGTATAGATCGTCCCCCACGATCGGAATAATAATTGTTTACATTCTAAATATTCTAAATAATATATTCTAAATAATTTTATATTATTCTAAATAATGTATTCTAAATAATTTTAATAATTGTTTATTCGTTTCTCGATGCAAATGTAAACGTTTGAAATAGAATTTTTCAAAATTGGAAATATTCGCTAAAAATAAAATTTGTTTGCAAGATTATTCACCAAGAAAGCGAGCTAATAAAAACGTGGTAAAAAATCCATTTGTAGGTACAAAATGTCAGCTAATGGGAGTGCGAGACTCCCACGACAAAAATTCCCTAAAATCAAAGTAATTAACCCTTAGCACTCGAATGGTGGCTCAGAGTCACCACGAAAAATTCCCTAAAATCAAAGTAATTAACCCTTAGCACTCGAATGGTGGCTCAGAGTCACCACGAAAAATTGCTGTACCATTATTCGAGATATACAGTAGCGGACAAAAGTTTAAGACCGCTCTAAAGAAGACGATAACTTTATTAATATTGTACTATACGATTTGAACTTTTTTGGGAAGCTAGAGCAATTAGTTTACTAAAGGATGTGAAAAGAAATTTTTTCAAAAATTGCAATTGGTCGGAATTGTTGAAAAAAAATACTAAAAGTTGAATTTTTAACTTTTTCATGTGGGCCCATATTGAAAATTTAAAAAATACGTTTTGCAGATCTGCGTCAATTAAATATATTCTTAAAATTTGCAACAAACGTTTAAAGATGGTAAAAATTGCAGATTTTCACGATTTTCGGCAATAATTCGTAAAAATCTGCAATTTTTACCATCTTTAAACTTTGTAGCTTATTGCAACGTCGACCGATTTTGACAAAATTTTCAGAATATGTTTAATTGACGCAGATCTACAAAACGTATTTTTTAAATTTTCAATATGGGCCCACATAAAAAAGTTAAAAATCCAACTTTTAGTATTTTTTCACAATTCCGATCAATTGCAATTTTTGAAAAAATTTCTTTTCACATCCTTCAGTAAACTAATTGCACTAGCTTCCCAAAAAAGTTCAAATCGTATAGTACAATATTTAAAAAATTATCGTCTTCTTTCGAGCGGTCTTAAACTTTTGTCCGCTACTGTATGTCTAATCAATTCCTAAACATTTAAGCATTGCGCGAGGTTGTACATCAATTTCATATCTCTAAAAAGAAAGAAATCATATAGAAGGGAGTCATTCTCGCCAGAAAGAAATGTTTAATTTTCGAGTTAAAGTAGCTCCGAGTGCAAGGGGTTAGAAATGGAGTCGTTTAACCTTCTGCCTGAAGGAAACTGTGCTCAAAGCGTCAAACAACTACCTGAATGACCAAAAACTCGTAAACCGACACGATATGGGCAAGTTTCCGGTATGCGACCACCCCGAGCCGATCGCAAGCTCGCTTTTTCATCTTGAACTTGAAATGCAAGGGTCTGGGGTGGTCGAAGGGAGCAAACTATGCCGTAGATCGCCTATTGAAAAGAAGAGGCCACCGGGAAGGAGCAGTAGCCATAGGCGGAGGCGCATTGTAGCATAGGGGGTGGAAACGGTGCGGTAATAGCATAAATCCGTGGTGTAGTCGGGTCTCGGTATAGTTGGGGAGGGGGAAGGGACAGGCCAGGGTACAGCCGACTCTCGGAAGAAACGACAGTCGCCACTCGACGCCTGCAGTGAACGGAAGGTGGGCTCTGCGCAGACGCGAGCCGCATTTTTCGGACAGAGTGCATTCGTTCCTTCATCAGGAGAATCGAAACTGGTTTCGAACGTGGATCATGATCACCGGCGAGTGCGTCAAACCGGATAAACAAACAAGTCTATGAACCAGCGGGATCCGCGCGAGTCCGAGGCGAAACTTCCGAACTCGGCGGAAACAGCTGAGAGCTACGAAACTCGACGGAGAAACTGAACAGATCGAACCACGAGTTCGCGCGTAATCGGTAATCGTCCGGAGCTGCGATCGAAAGTGTAGAGCCGAGACGAGGGGCCGAACTGGTTGCTCGTTCGGTTTGGTTTGAATTTTGAAAATAGCCGAGTGAAAAGTGCCGGACGAGGACTCGGTGGCCAGCCGGCTGGAACGAAAAGAGGGATTCGAACGTGGCACGCATGTCGACGGGAGCGGAGAAGGAGAGAAAAAAGAGCTCGTGAAAGTGTCCGAGCGGAATTGTCAGCCAGGAGAGGAGACACGTCTGCCGGGACGGCGATCTATCGATGGAACAGGTGCGAGCCACGTTTCCGAAGGCGAAACCGAGCTGCGACCCGCTGAGCCCGAGGGTGACACAATGTTCCAGAGAACCAACTAACCGAATCGGCCAATAGACTGCGACCGGACTTTTCGCGCACACGTGACGCTTCTTATCCGCGTTTTGTGCTTTGTGAGAGTGACCGTTCTTCGTATTCTTTGAAATTTTCTAGGCTTGTTTTTATCCGCGTGACCGAGTGATCAAAGTTGGTTTCTTATTTACACCCTTGAGACTATTATCGACGGAACCTGATCTTGTTCGTTGCGCGAAGACCAACCGGAAGTCCTCAACGTGGACGCCGCGGCAGCCGAGGAAAGGGAATAGTCACGCTAAATAAATAGCGCCGGGGACCAGCCGTCTGCGACACGAATTCGAATGGTAAGTCTCCGTTTGTTGTGGTATACGCGAGAAGGCTAGGTGTGCCATTGGGATACTGCTCGGTTAGGTTGATGGGAGACCGTCGGGCTAAATGATTCAGCTGATTCACCCCACTACTGGCTAATGTTTTTAAGTCAATCTTGTGGAAAAGGCATCTTAGAATTCGCAATCTAAAATTTGGTTGTTTATAGAAATAGAGTTCTAATGTATGCGACGTGCTATACATAGTTAGCGCATTGACCGCCGCATCGATCACAGGTGATGGACACGTACTAGCTTATTGTCACGCGAAGGTGTCTGTGTTTTTAATCACGACGAGGAAGTATAACGAACAAAGTACTTGAGAAAATGACGTACAACATGGTTTTCAAAATTGTATTGAAACTGGACGGTTTAACTGAATGAATGAAATTTAATCTTCGGTAAATAGATGTCTATTTTTGTTATATATTCGTTGCATGAATTTTCGCAGTCAAGAAATTAATTAACGAGGGAATCACATGCTTGTTTGGAACATGTACACAGGAACAGTGTATGCCTTCTGTCGGACGAACGCCTAATGTAAAAACAGAATCCTCGTGTAACCTTAATGTAAACGGAAAGTTTTGAAGTGGAACATTTAGGACAGCGTACTGGTTGCTGATCAGCTCATTCGATCGAATTTAATTTACATCGGATGAGGTCTCTTGAACCAGTTCTGTGTAGACTATTTATCGACAGAAATTTTGAAGACCAGAATTTTAAATGCGATGAGAAAGACAGCTCTATTATAATCCCGTCTTTCTAAAAATCCACGGTCCACTGTTGACAGTAAACATTCATTTTATAATTATTGTAATTATGAAGTTGCATACATGGAAATTGATTCGATAAATTTTTCTAGAGATGTAAATAAATAGAGCCTCGTCATTTTCGTAAGCTGAAACATTTGAACAGCTTTATTCTAATCCCGTCTTTCTAAAAATCCACGGTCCTCTGTTGACAGTAAACATTCATTTTATAATTATTGTAATTATGAAGTTGCATACATGGAAATTGATTCGATAAATTTTTCTAGAGATGTAAATAAATAGAGCCTCGTCATTTTCGTAAGCTGAAACATTTGAACAGCTCTATTCTAATCCCGTCTTTCTAAAAATCCACGGTCCTCTGTTGACAGTAAACATTCATTTTATAATTATTGTAATTATGAAGTTGCATACATGGAAATTGATTCGATAAATTTTTCTAGAGATCTAAATAAATAGAGCCTTGTCATTTTCGTAAGCTGAAACATTTGAACAGCTTTATTCTAATCCCGTCTTTCTAAAAATCCACGGTCCTCTGTTGACAGTAAACATTCATTTTATAATTATTGTAATTATGAAGTTGCATATATGGAAATTGATTCGATAAATTTTTCTAGAGATCTAAATAAATAGAGCCTTGTCATTTTCGTAAGCTGAAACATTTGAACAGCTTTTGGGGTTCGGTAGGGGTTTAGTGTTAAATAATTGTGTATATAAAAATTGACATATTTCGTTACTCCCGAGCAATTAGTGGGTTAAAACTGAAAGGGGGCGAATGGGGGGTTAATATGCAGAACTCGCGTGCTGTTCCTATTTATCAGCGTGCGGACGGTCGTGAAAGGGGTTGATCTGTTTTGTCAGCAGCACTTCCGCGGTTCTAACGTCGGACAGTGGATTGGGGTTATTGTTACGGGCGATAAATCGATGGCCGCGGCGATTGAGACAGTTACGTGACCGTTCGATTGATTAATGGCGATTCTCTGTCGCGCACGGGCCGGCTGTTTGTAAACAAATGATGCGTGCGGTGGAAGCAGAGAGCCCGGCGGGCTGTTGATATCGCGATTCTTTGCGTAATTATTCGCGTTTGCGGCCGCTGGCCATTCACGCGAGATACATCACGCCCGTGCTGCGATGATAACGAAACGTCCTTTTAACAGCTCCAGAGAGTTTCATTTCTACCATGGAACGATAGCGTTCTAGAAATGTTCGACTCTCCGTTTCTGTACGTCCACTAATAATTTGATACAATTAAAAATAGGAACGCTAATTCAACGAGAACTAGATACAACACATAACCCTTTGCACTCGAAGCTACTTTATCTCGAAAATTAAACATTTCTTCCGACCTAGAATAATTCCATTCTACAGGGTGTCCCAGCTAACTTGATCGCCCTGAATAACTTTGTTGTTTTTAAAGATACGTCAAATGTCTGAAGGACAAAATTGAATGGTAAAATGGGGCTCATACGATACCAAAAAAATTGTAGTTTTTATGTAATTATTTTGGAGATATGAAGGTCACCTTCATTTGTTTTAATGGAATGAGGTATTTTTTAATATTCTATTTAAATATTACAAAAATACCATTCTATATTCTATTCTATATTATAGTATATTCTAGAACACCATTACTATCGTACTAAGACGTTACACAAGTAAATAAACGCTAACGTCTTAGTACAACAGTAATGGTGTTTTAGAGTTATTTAAATTGAAATATCTCCTGAACTACTAACTTTGCGACATACATAGGTCAGTACCTTTTTATAACGAATGTCCAACTGCATCGATTGACGTATTAAAAAATACCTCATTTTATTAAAAAAAATGAAGGTGACCTTCATGTCTCTAGAAAAAATTACATAAAAACTACAATTTTTTTGGTATTATATGAGCCCCATTTTACCATTCAACTTTGTCCTTCAGACGTTTGACGTATCTTTAAGAACAACAAAGATATTCACAGTGATCAAGTTAGCTGGGATACCCTGTATATTAATCTTTTTCTCTGTACGAATATAAAATTGATATAATACCTCATACAATACTTAAATGTTTAGTGATTGGTTAGACACCAACATATTTAATAATCTAAACAATATTTCGGATAACGGTACAGCAGTTTTCAGCCTCAGAGTCACCATTCGACTGCTAAGGGTTAAAAGACAAACTTTTACTGTCCGGCACTGTATTGTTTGTCTGTTAACGTTAGTAAAAATTTTCCTAGTTTCCCCATTCGTTCCGTGGATAATCTGTTTAAAGGTTTGAGAACCGCCTGGACAATAAACTTGACTTGTCCCCGGAGGCCTCTGCCACTAATTAGGAGATTTCGTGCGAGTTTCGGTGCCCTTTCGTTTCTCAGCCCGCATAAAGCCTCGAACATTATTAACGGCTATGGGATACCGTTAGGGGGGGTGCGTCGCGTCTTCCGAGACAAAGAGACCTGCGAAATTTCTTCGTGCCTGCGAGCACTGTGACCAGAAAAAGAGAGAAAGAAAGAGAAAAAGGTATGAGAACCTCTGGGAACGTACTCGTTGGTACTGTATGCTTTGAGGATGAGTCCTCGTCGAGAGAAAGATAGTGAACGACGATAAACCGACCGGGTGGGGGTAGATAATACTGTAAAAAGTTAGGAACTTAATGTCTTCGACCATTAGAAGAAACAGGGAGGAAAGACAGTCAGAGAAGCAGATACGTTCGGTGTCGGATTAATGTCCAAGCACACGGAGAAAATATTTTTCCGCTTCCTTTCTCGTTTCAACGGTGTTCCGATGCTCGAGCTTCATCCTTTTGGGCCAACGGGAACGGACACCGATATTTCCGGAACCGATTATTGGCTTTTACGAGCGACTTCGATGCACGAAAATATACAGTCGGTCGGTCGAATAATTTTTTAATGCGGAAGTGCATGCTCGATTTTACGAGAGTCAGTTTTGTTCGGTTGGAGGGAAAGTTCTATCGTGTTTAAAATAAGCAGGTAATTTACAGGTTATCTGAAAAATGGCGAGTTGTTGTTGCAAATAATGGAAATTATTCCGTTGTTGGATATGAAATGTCCGATTTTTAGCAGTGACATTAAACAAACACAGTTTCGTATATATTCAATGTATTCTATGTACAAGTTTCAAGTTTCTTGATTGTCGTTTACAAGATTGCTATCTCGATTTTGTAGTTCTTTCTACCATCAACGACCAGTACGTTAATTAATCACCACATTTTAACCAAAAATCACATAATGCTATGGTCAACAAGTTATTTTTTCACATGTACAAAAGGAAATACACGACAGTCGCGTTGGTGACGTTGAAATAAACTTGATTTAAAAGCAAAATTATACAATAAATATAAAACTGTAGAAGAGGCACGTGATTGCCTTATAAAAATGACAAGAATTAATTTATTACAATATGTGCTCTAATAAAGATATTTATTAAATTATTTCTTATGAAGCTATCTTTATAATTTCATTAATTGCGAAATAAAAAATCTAGAACCGGTCGTGGTACGTTTACTTTAGTTTAGAGTGTACGATTAATTTATAGACTGTAATAGCATTTCTTGATCGATACGTTTTACATAAGAGTCGCATTCTAAAATCGGACATTTCACATGCAACAACCTAATACATCACTGAACAATATTAAATATATATTTTTATAAATTGATTCAAATGTTTTCCCTCCAACCTGACATTTCGGGATTGATGTAGAACCAAAAACCTGACAGAGAAGTATAAGCGTCTGTAGCTGATGTATGCAGTCGGCAATTCAGATTCTTTGTAGTTAATAAAAATAAAAATATTTCCGGAATTGTTCGAAGAACCGAAATCGATGCCATAACAGTTTCCTTGCTACTCGAATGAACCGGAGACCGGATTTTGCGAAGAAATAAAAGCGCAACATTTCGGTGTGCCCGTTAATCGGTTTTTGCAGCGCGCACCGGTCAGAAAAGATATTGATATTGAAATTACACGGGCAGAACGTGAGCCTGCATTCGGCCACCGATCCACCGAAACGTTTCCGTTTCGAGAACTATCAATTCCCCGGTTGGTATCGAGGAAGAAAGTAATTATTTCGTGTACACGTTCGGTATTAAGGTCGGAGTTTATCGTGGAATTGCTGCAACAGTTTCTTTCTTGTGTCCGGCCGCTTGTTTGCCTTTTTAATTGCTCGAACCGCTAATTTGTATTCGTCAAGGAGCGTCGTTTATTTTGTATCCGAGCCAGCTGCTCTGAAGCACTTCGAGAAACCGCGATACTGTGATAAAATAAAACTTGCATTAATAATAACCGAGGTGAACTCCATCGGAGTGTCTATATGTTCTTCTTCGCACAATTAAATTAGGTGAAGTGCCCTATGCCTGGACAGCATGTTTTTATATTTTAAATTTTATCACTTTAAATAAACAAAAACAATTTCTTAAAAGTTTTAACATACAGTTCAGAGTTTGTAAAGTAATTTAAAATAAAAAAATCATTGTTTAGGTTAATATCTTAATTGTATTAACAAGAATAATTCAAACCTATAGTTGGACATATTAAATCCAATCTGAGCTAGTACCTGGACAGAAGTAAAGCCTATATCGGTACAAATTCAATTTACGAGTTGATCGAGCGAACATAACCTAAAACGTTGGTTGGTGGCGCTGTTGCGCATGACGAATAGAAGATGCTTTGCGTAATATGTAGTATTCTTATCATAGATTATAGTATTGTATTATTTAACCAAATATATATTTATTTTCATTTACTGTTTTAATCAAACTTGTCATAATACAACTTTTAAGGTTAGGTAGTAATACTGATAGATTTAAGATGTAAACATAAAGTATTATTAACGTCACAACCGGAATACATTTTCTACATACGTTATTCAAGCTAATAGAAGACCAATTATACGTACATGTAGTTAAATAATTTGCAAACAATGCGTTGATTTTATTCACAAACACGTGTCCGGCTTCAGGCGTAAGCTCATCGCGTATAAGCTTAGAGTGGGACAGCTACTGTCATCGCGTCCCAGTATGGAGTACTTATATTTGAAAACAGTCCTAATCTTGGACATCTAATATTTGGATTAATAATTATTATTTACGTTAAGTTTGATTGCCAATTTATTTTAAAATATCAATATTATTATGCGTGATAATTATTTTTTGTCTGAGGGCTTAAATTATATCTTTTTTTCTAACAAAAGTTCGAACTATAAATGCACATGATTCGCATGTAAATAGACTATTTTGTATACTGTTTTCAGATGAACTTTGAATTCATTTTTAAATTTCAATTGATGTCTCAATGAAATAATATTCACATCTACTTGTAGCTAAAGCCTCAGAATATATAATATAATTATTTAATCTCTTAATTACTGATTTTACTATGAAAATTCAATTGTCCAGCTTTAGGTATCACTTTTGGACTGTCCAGACTTAGGGCACTTCACCTTAACAAGCTTCTCAAATGTAGAAATTAAGTTCTGTCGTATTTGAAAGAAAACATCTGAATGAATTTATAATAATTCCATTATTTGTAACAACTTGTCACCATCTCTAAAATAACCTGTCAATTGTTTGTTTTTCATTTACAAGCAAAATTATTTAACCCTGTTTGTTTAACCCTTTGCACTTAGAGCTGGTTTAACTCCAAAATTAAACATTTCTTCCGAACTAGAACATTTCCATGCTATTTGATTTTTAAAGAAGAAATTATTTTTCGATCGTACATTATTCAAATTAATTTTAGGGTTATGTTTGTGGCGCACAGGTTCGATCATTCGGTTTTTGTTTTATTTTATGCATATAAAATTGACGTAACACCTCATACAAGAATTGAATGTTTAGTAATTGATTAGATACCAACTTATTTAATAATGAAACAATATTTTGGATAATGGTACAGCAATTTTATGTAGTGCTAAGCAAAGAGTTCTAAGGATTGAAATACGACAGAAGTTTCCCTCCAAACTGATAATTATTTATTTAATAATTTCTTGTTGAATTTAATTGCTAGATCTCTAGAATAAAAGAAGCTCAAATTTGGATGAAAAATTCTATACAAATCTTAATAGAAATTGGGTGTGGGCCACCCACAGCGGAGGTCCACGTCGCACAGTGGAACTTTTCGTCCAAATCGGAGACAAAATCAAAGAACTTTCGATAGAAATGAGGTAGAGCGATGAAATTTTGTTTAAATTATAGCTGAAACTTGGCAGAATATGAGAAAATAGGGAGATTATGGTACGAACGTTTTATAAACTTGAGAAAATTCGTTAAACAATTCGTTCACAAAAATCGATTTCTTGTAAAGTCCTGAGGTCGTAGACAAACTTTGAGACCAGATTTAAAATCAGCGTGAAAAAATCTACGGGAAATGATGTGCAGCATGTTAAAAAAAAAAATTTCCGCCCGTGTTATTGAAAAAACCGCAATTTTCTTGAAATTGTGAGAGTTTAACGAATTTTCTCAAGTTTATAAAACGTTCGTACCATAATCTCCCTATTTTTCCCATATTCTGCCAAGTTTCAGGTATAATTTAAAAAAAATTTCATCGCTCTACCTCATTTCTATCGAAAGTTCTTTGATTTTGTCTCCGATTTGGACGAAAAGTTCCACTGTGTGTCGCGGAGGATTATTTTTTGTTTGAATTTTCCCGAATAGGAAATTCTTCGCTGTTCGAATTTCCTTATCTCGTCCGAGAATTTCGATAGTCCGATTCGATTGGAAGTGTGTTCCCCGGACAAGTTCGGATCTCGAGGTCACAGATACCAGGTTAATGGAGGTCAGGATCCGCGTTCAGGTCGCGTCGCGGCTATAGAAAAGCGGATCGAGATCAAAGTAGATTGCGATCGTTCGTCGCGCGCCTGGTACACTTTGATTCGTTCTTCTCTGGGACGCCTAAAGAGCCGGTGCTACTGCTGCTGCTGCTGCAGCTACCAGCCATGCAGGTGTAGATCTTATGACAATATTATGAGCGCCGATGCAAGCCGCTTGTCGATCCTGTTTTATAACCCCGTCGGTGCGGCTCTTCGAGTTTAAACGTCGATCTCGCTTCCTATAACATGTTCACGCAACGAAACGGACGTCTCAGATCCTTGCCACCGTTGACGACAGTCACGGCGGACGGCGACATCAACACTAGCAATGACGTCGAAATTAACGGGCCTGAAATTTTTCGCTTTTCATCGTCGAGATTGTTACATCCTCCACGTACTCAATTCTGTATTTCTTTGGTTAACAAAGATGTGTATACCCAATCTTTTTATCTGTATCTTTAAAGGAGATTGTAACGATACGTTTTGTAGATTTACGTTGACGCGAGAACGAGCAACAGACACCGACAGTTTTGAAAATATTTAGATTTTCACTATTTTTAACCGTTTACAACTTCTGGCGCTGTTGCGAGAAACAATGGAAATCCACAAAACGTATTTTTCAAATTTACAAGCTCGGACGCTGCTCAACGAAGAAACCGTAACTTCAATGTTCACTATTTTTGAGAAAAGTTATTCCGTTTTAGAGGAGACTTGTTTGATCGATTGTATACCGAGATAAAAATCGTGAATAATCTGATGGAATAATACTGTTATTTCCGTAAAATGATGGGATGTGAAATAATCAGTCTTACTGCTTCGCAGTTATATTGTTTAAAAAATGAACGTTTAATCGGTGTCCACGGATAAATACCGTGCTAATGATCGAATCAAATGGACATTTTTCCAGTGAGTGATAGTTATTTATACCGATGAAAACACTATTCGATAGCCTTGTTATCGTAGTTGCATTTACTCGGTTTGTAGAGGACAGTTTAATATCTGCGACGCGGTGATGGAGAATATCATTATATTCATTTCTTTCTCTGTTTTTATAAGTATTGTATATTATGCACAAATTGTTGATTTAAAAAGAAACCTTCAATTCGTGGAACGAGAGATATTCCATCCTTTCGAACGACGAATATACTCGTCAAACACTTTTAAGGTTCGCGAACCGAAGGAGGACTAATCAATTTAATTGAAATGTCCACAAAAGCGTCAATCTGCATAAACTTCCGCGGTGGATTCGCCGCCGAAGAAAGCGGTTGCAGCGAAATTATGCGTCGGATCTGGTGAATTGCGTAACGAGGAAATTGTGAGAGTAAACGAAGGGGCATTGGAAGTTTCGCGAGAGACGCGTCGAGCAGATGCAAGTGCATCAATAGGCGATTGTGAGATTGCTTATGCGCCGCGTACAACATTTGTACCTTCTACGTATGCAGACATATGCAAGGATAAATGGTGCCAATGGTGCAACACTTTCTATCGTGGCGCACAATCGGAATATTCGATTCAACAACGTGTGTCGATCGGGATCGACGCCGAGACGATCACGCGAGCCTGCAGATTCATCTCACGTTTTCGCGGTTCAACGACGAAAGTGCACGAAAGTTTGCACACGTAGAACCTAGCCGGCCATGACACTCTTTTTTCGAAGCTACCGTCGAAGAAACTCGTCGGGAATGTGAGAAAAATTTTCGATTAAGCCCGCGTGTTTTTAGTTGCGGTGAAAGGGACACCAATTAAAATGCGATCCGACGTTTCGCTTAATTAAGACATTTATTCCTTTTACGAACGGATGCCCCCTCAAGTTTCCCGGTCATTCATGCCGGCATGAATTCATAAATTCTGTAGATGTCCGGACAGTTAGGTGCTCGACCTAGTGTCATGCCAAAAGAAGTCAAAACTAGACAAAAATTGAAATTAAAAAATCTTCAGTTTGCTTAAATTCTCAAATTTCCCTGATAAACACGCAAACTTCTTGAATTAAGAAAATGAGTTCAACATTTGTTCAAATGATATTGATGTTTCTTTTCCTATGACGCTGTTTGCAAAGAAAGTGTACAAACCAAAGTATACTGTGATTATACAGAGTTCCTGCCGCATAATCAAGCTTTCCGACCGCGTTGTATGTAATTGTATCGGTCAGCGTATCATAGGTCAAGCTGACATTAGGCAGACGTTGCGACTCGGTCTCACTGACAGCGGAAAAGAGAAAGAGAGAGAGAGAGAGTGGGGCATAGAGAAGAGAGGATTAGTGATAACCAAGTAACTATAAGACAGAAGCGACCTGCTAGCCAATAAAATGTCGTAGGATCGTGTTTAATCTTTATAGTTGTGTCTTAATTCTCGTCGCGACGCAACAGTAGGGAGGGAATCTCGTATACGTATGTGCTACGCGCATGAATAACCATATTAAGCATGTCTATACTACTGGTTCGTCGAATAACATCTGCTAACGACATTTAAAGTCCACGGTTTTGTTATCGTGTTTGATTGGACGAGAGCGATTTGGTATTGGTTGAATGGAAATTAAACAGATCAGACTATGTTGCTCGTGGTAAGTCCCTGAGATACACATATAAAATTCGATTGTTCATCGAAATATTCTTGCTGAACCGTGTATCTTTAAATTTTTACCCCAGTAGCATTTATAGTTGACAATTTGCTGGGCCTTGATTACAATGTTGGTTGATATTCGCTGGAAAATTAACATCAATTTTCGTCGTGGACCCTATGTCGGGGATCCACCGGTTGGCATAAATGCTACCAGGGTAAGGTGAAGTGCCCTATGCCTGGACAGCATGTTTTTCTATTTTAAATTTTATCACTTTAAATAAACAAAAGCAATTTCTTAAGAGTTTTAACATACAGTTCAGAGTTTGTAAAGTAATTTAAAATAAAAAAATGATTGTTTAGGTTAATATCTTAATTGTATTAACAAGAATAATTCAAACCTATAGTTAGACATATTAAATCCAATCTAAGCTAGTACCTGGACAGAAGTAAAGCCTATATCGGGACAAATTCAATTTACGAGTTGATCGAGCGAACATAACCTAAAACGTTGGTTGGTGGCGCTGTTGCGCATGACGAATAGATGATGCTTTGCGTAATATGTAGTATTCTTATCATAGATTATAGTATTGTATTATTTAACCAAATATATATTTATTTTCATTTACTGTTTTAATAAAACTTGTCATAATACAACTTTTAAGGTTAGGTAGTAGTACTGATAGATTTAAGATGTAAACATAAGGTATTATTAACGTCACAACCGGAA
Organism: Lasioglossum pauxillum; assembly: GCA_933228785.1. NCBI lineage: Eukaryota > Metazoa > Arthropoda > Insecta > Hymenoptera > Halictidae > Lasioglossum > Lasioglossum pauxillum. Next base: position 39,495,213 of record OW121706.1, read on the forward strand.
TACATTTTCTACATACGTTATTCAAGCTAATAGAAGACTAATTATACGTACATGTAGTTAAATAATTTGCAAACAATGCGTTGATTTTATTCGCAAACACGTGTCCGGCTTCAGGCGTAAGCACATTGCGTATAAGCTTAGAGTGGGACAGCTACTGTCATCGCGTCCCAGTATGGAGTACTTATATTTGAAAACAGTCCTAATCTTGGACATCTAATATTTCGATTAATAACTATTATTTACGTTAAGGTTGATTGCCAATTTATTTTAAAATATCAATATTATTATGCGTGATAATTATTTTTTGTCTGAGGGCTTAAATTATATCTTTTTTTCCAACAAAAGTTCGAACTATAAATGCACTTGATTCGCATGTAAATAGACTATTTTGTATACTGTTTTCAGATGAACTTTGAATTCATTTTTAAATTTCAATTGATGTCTCAATGAAATAATATTCACACCTACTTGTAGCTAAGGCCTCAGAATATATAATATAATTATTTAGTCTCTTAATTATTGATTTTACTATGAAAATTCAATTGTCCAGATTTAGGTATCACTTTTGGACTGTCCAGACTTAGGGCACTTCACCTTAGCATCTTATTTTCCCAGAAACAGAGTAAAGGAAACATTTTTCTACTGATTATGAGTGCTTCGTGGGAGTGTTGTAAGGGAATTGAAATTTCTGTTTAGATTTATTCCCGATACGAAAGGCCGCAGCTGCGCTTAGACCCTGGTCCGGATTGGAGGGACGATCCCGTAGGTGTACGATATACAAACGAACGAAGGGGGTGTGGGAGGGGTCGATAATTGTGACAGAAATTCAATCCTTTGGATGGTGAACCTAATGCCCTGTACTGACTGCCAATTCAATCAAGTGCCGACCAATCGTAGCCCCCGATACGGGATTTTAGCCTCGGATCGTTCCACGGGATTTCGCCACGGTCCGGCGGGGCCGAATAAAATGCCGGCGGAATACCGTGTATCGTCGAAACGAAAATAGGTATTAACTATTCAATGGCGGGCGTGATGAACCGAACTGTATTTCTGTGTAAGCCGTTCGTCAATTTTGATCGTGCGGGGAAAATAACTCCGAGAGCAGATTTCGGCGAGGAGGAGTGCTCGTCGACGGCTCAACTCCAAAATGCATTCACGAAAATCCTACCGCCACTCCATTTCTTTTTATACTATTCTCTTGTCGATATTATTGTTAGACGCATCATTCAAAAATAATTATTCATTTCGTTTCTCTTGCTAAACGTATTCTTAACCACCTTTCTTTAGGGCGCACTGTTAAACCACTCGATTCATTTTTATTTAAAGTGGATTAGGTCGTGCGGAAAGTTCTTTCGTTTTCTCAAGGAAAAGGGAAAGCTGATTCTTTACCATTTGCAATAAGTTTTATGACATTTTACAACGTTTTTATTAACTCGCTTTCTTGTTTGTTTGTTCGGTGGCAAATTTTGCAATTGATTTTAAACTAACTTCCTGATCAGCTAGAGACTTGTTTCTATTCTTTTCTACTTCTCTATTTCTTTACATATATTTTTTATTTGAAATGGAATTTACACCGCATACAAAATGTTGAAGAAGCGAAAAGATGGTAATCCGATGGTACACCCTCTCCTTAAACAGCACACAATTTTTTCTTTCGTGCACTGCATTTTTACTCTTGCGGTAATAAGAAAGCAGAAAGGTTAAAAAGTACTTTTCGATCTAATTCAAGTCGAATTTCTATCGCGACTATAAACGTTATCGAGCACTTTTCGCAAAAATAAATATTAATGAACTTCTGCATACCGAGTCTTCCGCACCCCACGAACCCTGCGTTACAAGTACGATCACGAATTCCCCGTCAAACTGAATTTCTCGATTTTCCTTTGTATCGGTAGCCGAGCAGACGGGGCTGCTCGTGGGACTCGCTCTGTCGCTGCGTAACCCAGCCCGTAACAAATTAACAACACGTGTTTCGCATTCGCGTCGGTGTTGCTCTACAGAGGACACGGAGGACTTTATGGGCTCACGTTTTCAGCCCCGGAGTCAATCGAATCATCGGATCCTTGCGGACTCCTTTACGGGCTTAGCCCCACGTTCCTCCCTCCTCCACGGTCCCCGTTGTCTAAGGTCACGAAAAAGGTCTCCGGGTGTACAATAACGTTGAGATCTAACAAAAACTGTAGGGACATGATACATAGATGAATGAACTGTTCGGAACGTGACCTGCCTTCGTAAGTAAACTTGCGGTGCTGACGACTGAATCTTATTATTTTCTGAGACTAGATCATTATTTGGAGCAGGCAAATGTACATTTTAGCCATTTCAACGTTAGACAAATTTTCTAATTTCTTTGTATTCATTTTTATAACTATATTATTTATTTTATATTGTATATTTCATTATTAGACTGCGGATGTTTATGCATTTTCCAATTTTTGTAGGCAAATTTTAGAAAAGTGGAATGAAATAAGATTCTATCTTTAATAGAAACAGAAAATTCGGTCGAATTTTATATTCTATTCTTTTTGAAGATTTTCATAAGCCATATCATATTGCTTTTACATCCGACAAGTTTGACATGTTTGTATAATAAAAATACTTCCTGCGTCGAATATATAAATGACTGTAATGATGGTCGTTTGACTCCTTTAATCGAATATTTTTTGTCAACGCTGAAGTCTCGCTATATGCATTTTTCGCCACGTTTTTGTGCAATTATCGAGGTTCTACAGTAGTTTCCAAACGCAGTTTGATTGTCATGTGTCTAGCGGCAGGTTCTCGTGCGTGTTTGCCTCGGTTGTTGATTGTTGGAACGAAATGATGTTGGGCGGCCGGTGAAGTATTGCCAAGAACAGAAAAACCGTGATGCCAGTCGCAGGAAGCGGCGCGACAGTTTAATGTTACGGTAAACTGTGCCCTAACAGTTTCGATGTCATCATCGTGAAGGTGTGATGCTTGACGAGACCGTTTCGTCGAGTCTTCTAAATGTCGCAACACGTCGCCTTCAAGGTCGGAAAATTGGAGTCGGAACGTGGCGAATCAGAAATTGAAATAACGCACTTCAACTTCTTCTTTGTGCAATGCATGACGCATTTTTACTTGGTACTGTAAACTTTTCTTTATTTTATTTCCTCTGATACAAGGTTCCTCGGAATTCCTGAAGAAAAATTGCGGCCGTAATTTTGTTAAAAGAAGAACTCATCGTTTTAACCAGTGAACCTGGGTAGAGTTCAACTTGAGTCACGTAACACCGAAAGATCTCGTATTTTACCGGGCACGGCGGACAGCATGGGAAAGAACGGTTTCTACGATGCGGGAATGTTCCTCAGCTTGTTCCCTGAATTAAAACAGAGGCGGTTTTTAAAGATTAGGCTCGAAGAAACAACGAAACTTTTCATTTGAACGGTTTCTTGTGAACCACTAATTTTAATGAAATTGAGAAAGAGCGACATAAAAGTATCAGTTGTGGTTTGGCCATATTCTAGATCTAACTTTCATGTATTCTTCTTCGGAAATGTTCACCGAACCTAATTATACCCATAATAATTAATTTTACAGCGACATTATAGCAATATTAACAGCACATTAACACTTCATCTGCTCGCCGATGACTAGACTGCGGATCTTTATGCATTTATACAAAAATTGAGTAGATGAAATTGAAAATTGTTGAAAAATTTCAAAAATTGAAGATTGTATCCATATATGAATTTCTCCTCTATTAAAATCATTAAGGGAAGAAATAACAATCAGTTTGGTTTCTATTTCTTGCAATCGATGCAGACAATTTTTATTTCGCGTAAAGATCTGCAGTCTGTTTACTACATTTTCGGCTATAAACATTTGTATTTGTTATTACATGCTTGGGCTGCAATCTAGTTCTGTGATCTGGCAGTATTCCTTCTAAGGTGAAATGCCCTAAGTCTGGACAGTCCAAAAGTGATACCTAAATCTGGACAATTGAATTTCCATAGTAAAATCAGTAATTAAGAGATTAAATAATTATATTATATATTCTGAGGCCTTAGCTACAAGTGGGTGTGAATATTATTTCATTGAGACATCAATTGAAATTTAAAAATGAATTCAAAGTTCATCTGAAAACAGTATACAAAATAGTCTATTTACATGCGAATCATGTGCATCTATAGTTCGAACTTTTGTTAGAAAAAAAGATATAATTTAAGTCCAAGACAAACAATAATTATCACGCATAATAATATTGATATTTTAAAATAAATTGGCAATCAAACTTAACGTAAATAATAATTATTAATCCAAATATTAGATGTCCAAGATTAGGACTGTTTTCAAATACAAGTACTCCATACTGGGACGCGATGACAGTAGCTGTCCCACTCTAAACTTATACGCAATGTGCTTACTCCTGAAGCCGGACACGTGTTTGTGAATAAAATCAACGCATTGTTTGCAAATTATTTAACTACATGTACGTATAATTAGTCTTCTATTAGCTTGAATAACGTATGTAGAAAATGCATTCCGGTTGTGACGTTAATAATACTTTATGTTTACATCTTAAATCTATCAGTATTACTACCTAACCTTAAAAGTTGTATTATGACAAGTTTTATTAAAACAGTAAATGAAAATAAATATATATTTGGTTAAATAATACAATACTATAATCTGTGATAAGAATACTACATATTACGCAAAGCATCTTCTATTCGTCATGCGCAACAGCGCCACCAACCAACGCTTTAGGTTATGTTCGCTCGATCAACTCGTAAATTGAATTTGTCCCGATATAGGCTTTACTTCTGTCCAGGTACTAGCTTAGATTGGATTTAATAGGTCCAACTATAGGTTTGAATTATTCTTGTTAATACAATTGAGATATTAACCTAATCAATGATTTTTTTATTTTAAATTACTTTACAAACTCTGAACTGTATGTTAAAACTCTTAAGAAATTGCTTTTGTTTATTTAAAGTGATAAAATTTAAAATAGAAAAACATGCTGTCCAGGCATAGGGCACTTCACCTTATGTAGTATAACTAACATACATCTGCAAAACGCGTATTTTAAATTTTCATTACGGACTCTAATAAGAAAGATTTAAAAAGTGTAATAACTGCAATTTCTTCAAAATCTTTTGCACGTGTTTGGTAAACCAATTCTTCTAATATTTCCAAAAATGTCGGGTCGTTTGGTCCGATTATAAAAAAGTTGTGCTGTTTTAAAGTGCGTTCAAATACTTTTTCCTGAGTCACTGTATGTACCGACAAAGCTCGCGAATTGATTTTCTGATTCGCTTTTAAAAATCCGCGTATCTATGAATCCGCGTAAGTCGAGAACTTGCTGTATTGCGAAAACAATGATCCTTGGCGACGTGCAAAATATTTCACGCATGCGGGTCAACAGGCAGAGGCGAACTTGACAATATGCAGAGTCGCGACGTAACCCTGGTAGGTTTGTTTCGCGATCGTCGTCGTCGTCGTCGTCTACGAAACGATTTCACGTTCAAGGACCATCTCTCGGCCACGGTTGTGCAAATCCCTCGCGCCGCGTGTGGGTGTCTCGAATTTTGACCAGTGAGTTTGGCACGCACGGACGACTGTGACCTCGTTTAAGAGCCATCTCACACCGTCGAGCTTCGGAGAAAGGTGAGTTCCCAGGACCGAAAACGACGAGGAGAAAGAACACCGTGAAACGACAGGCGAACACGGGATAGGAGAGATTAGGTTGTTCGTTGCTGGCCATCCGGGGGGCGAAGTTACGTAACCGCCAGGATGTCCGTTCGTCTGCTTCATAAGGCATTCTTGTCAGTGAGCAACTATCGCTTCCACCGCACCGGAACAGTTTCGAACCGCGTCTAGACTCTCGAAGAAAGCTACGAGATTGCTTCACGATCGACACCTCTGCTTGCTTCGGGACGCACTCCTTCTCCTAATCCTAATCCTAATTTTTGAACGACACTTAAATGTTTAGTAATTGATTAGATACCAACGTATTCAATAATGTAAACAATATTTTGAATAATGATGCAGCAAGTTTTAGTGGCGATTCTCTTTGAGTCATCACCTGGGCGTTAAAGGTATCTTAGTTAGATAATTTATACATGTAGAATATTTTAGAAAGGTCTACTTTCTTTTCGTAATCTGTGTAAACATTAAGTGTAGTATGAGATATTATAATATATCAATTTTATATTCATACAGTTACTCGAATTAATATTCGAACGCCCTAAAAAAGACGATAACTCTTTTAATATTGCATTATACGATTTGAACTTTTTTGGGAAGCTAGAACACAATTAGTTTACTACAGGATGTGGAAAGAAATTTTTTCAAAAATAGCAATTGATCGGAATTGTAGAAAAAAATTTGTACCAAACAGACAGACAAGAAACGTATAGTACAATATTAAAAAAGTTATCGTCTTGTTTAGAACGTCCGAATATTAATTCGAGTAACTGTACAACGAATGGAATTATTTTAGTTCCGGAGGAAATGTTGCATTTTCGAGTTAAAATGGCTCCGAGTGAAAAGGGTTAAATATACAGGGTGTTCCAAAAATATAGTACTTGCTTGAAGTGGGCGATTCCTGGGGTTATTTGGGAGTAACTCTTTCCTTTTTGAAAACGCTCTCCGCGGCTTTGTTAAGGAGTTATTCGCGAAAAACACGGACCAATTAGAGCGCGGCTATGGCGAAAGGATTCCGGCTCTGCGATAGGTCCCGCTGAGCGTGGCGTTGGCATTGGTCCAGGCGGAATCCGTCTGCTGCAGTTGCGCTTTGATTGGTCCGTGTTTTTCGTTAATATTTCCTTAACGAAGCCGCGGAGAAGAATTTCGTAAAGGAAAAAGTTACTTCAAATATCCCCGGGAACCACCCACTTGAAGGAAGTACTACATTTTTGGGAGACTCTGTATAATTTAAATAATTCAATTATTCCAAATATTCAAAAATAATTAGCACACGCTCATCGAGAATTGAATTTTCAAGCGAGAATCAACATGTATTCAACGTGATCCGTTTCAATAGTGAGAGCCGCGGTCTGGACTCCTTTTGAACTGGAATACATGCATCATTATGCCGATCATCCTTCTCGGTACGATTAAAATTCATTTGATTCGGACCATCGATATTGTAACAATCGTTCATCGAGACACGACGGCCGTCGTCGCTTGCACATCAATGGCTAACGGGAAAATAGAAAACAATGTAAATGGCTGCGTTACTTGGCCGGCAAAGGCGTTTCACTAATTATTGTGTTGAACGCCCCCACCCATTCGTTGTTCTTTTGTCAAGCATTCTATCCTTTCATCGGCGATACCTGTTCTCAAGGATTTCAACGATCTTTGCTTTCAGTGGTCGCTTACCTGACTACGCGTTTCATTGCCGGAGACAATTGCAATAGAGGCGCAAACCTACCTGCTTCAACTATTATTACGATTTGCAATAAAATATCGAACACAATTCTTTCTTTAAGAAATTGTATTGTAGTATACAATTTCAGTTGGAAGATCGAAATTACTTCTTGGGCCTGCTGTTGAGAATTTTATAATTGTTGAAACCTGGTTTTTAAATGGACAGATATATTTATTACATGGTCTGTCTGTTTGAAGTGTGTTTTTGTTGTTTAAGATCTTCCAGGAGAGTTGTAAAGTGACGGTTTTATCTTTATTGTTTATAGTGGGTGCAGAAAATATTCGTACACCTTTTAAGAGGCTAGACTCGTTTCCAGGTTCGCAGGGGTGCGGGATTAGCCTTCTCATTTCACAAAGATGGGTCTTTTCAGTAGTCGAAAGCGCTAGGTAAAATATCAATCTAGGCCGCAGCCGCCCCAAAGTTTCCTATTTTTACGTTTACAAGGCGCAATTTGCATTATTCGGCAGTGTAAAGCTGCGACAGCCAGGTACATGTTGCCGAATAATGCAAGTTACGCCTCGTAAACGTAAAAAGAGGAAATTTTGCGGCCTAGATTAATCTTTTACCAAGCGCTTTTGACTACACTGAAAAACCCCATCTTTGAGATATGATGAGGCCCATCCCGCACCCTTGCAATCCTAGAAACGAGACTACTCCCTTAAAAACGAATAACTTTTTCAATTTTGCACCCAACAACTTGAGTTTTTTTGAGACGTTAGAAGGATTAGTTCTCTCCAGCCAATGTGTGAATAATTTTTTAAAAATTGTAATTGGCCGCAATTCCGTAGAAAAAAGTAAAGGTCGCATTTAAAAATTTTTTAATTTATCTGTGCCTGTAATGAAAATTTAGAAGGCGCCTTTGGTAGGTCTACTTAGAGATAAAGTGATATACATGTCCAAAGTATATGAAATAGGATTGATTGAAAATAGCAAAAATTGTAAGGATCCATTAAACATTAATTGAACCAGTTTACTCCCAATACGATTGGTTGTGCACCTCGAAATGGGACGAAGTAGATGGAGTATCTTTCCCGAACGGAAGATAGATGGCTGCCACGACGAATATCGACTTATAATCGGACTTAGAGTGATATTCGACCGTTACGCTCCCCAAGCACTCAGCCAATTGACTGATAAGTCCGCCAGAGCGAGTAAATCCTTTCTTTCTGGCACGGGTTCGACCGAGCTTCGCAGACATTACAGACGACCGAGCATTGATAGAATTCACCGTGTTCCCATGCCTGACTTGGTCACTGTTCCAGCCAAGTCATCCGGCACGTTTTCATTCCATATTCGATACCAGCCTGAATCAATTAGACGATCTTCAATTACAGGGGTGTGCACGCCAGCCTCGCTCTACCATATGGAACTATGATTAACAACAGAGGTATTTTTCTCCGTTTTATATACCCTTTTCGAGGTATCCGCCGGGCATTAGCTGGATCTACACCGCAGGTGCGGAATCCGCTTGAAAATTCTCACGCTCGCGTTTCTAAAGTGCTGCTAGGTTAATTAACACTTTACTGAACGGGCCTTTAAACGTTCCAACGATCGCGTCGTTCTCGAATTTCTGTTTGTACAATGTGCTAGAGTAGAATTTTATTTAGAGAAATTGCTTGAACGTTTCTTTCTTTCTCTGGCATGGTTGTGTAATTTTGAAAATGGAGATAAATGCGTAAAGATACAAGCACAGCGTACGCATTTCTTTGCACAAAATTAGTAGAAATTACAGTAGTGTGATTGTATTAATTACAGTAGTATTTTTATGTTTGTCGACGGGGTTCAAATTACCCTTCCCGGGAAAAGTTTCCCATCGTAAAGCCGAATTATCGCCAATAAAAAAACGCTTAAGGGGTCCCCCTACTTTGACGCTCCTATTATACGGCCATCTTTGGTTTATATCCTAAATTGATAATCCTAAACTTGGTACACCTAGTACCTAAGATTAGTATACACTGAACTTATTCTAAACGACATAACAATTTTTGTGTGGGGTGCAAACGCAGGGAAATATAATTTTGACGATTGGAAAATTTCTAAAAATTTTCTAACAGTGCTATCTGCCATACGTTTCAAATTTTGCCCTATGCCTGGACAGCATGTTTTTCTATTTTAAATTTTATCACTTCAAATAAACAAAAACAATTTCTTAAGAGTTTTAACATGCAGTTCAGAGTTTGTAAAGTAATTTAAAATAAAAAATCATTGTTTAGGTTAATATATTAATTGTATTAACAAGAATAATTCAAACCTATAGTTGGACATATTAAATCCAATCTAAGCTAGTACCTGGACAGAAGTAAAGCCTATATCGGGACAAATTCAATTTACGAGTTGATCGAGCGAACATAACCTAAAACGTTGGTTGGTGGCGCTGTTGCGCATCACGAATAGAAGATGCTTTGCGTAATATGTAGTATTCTTATCATAGATTATAGTATTGTATTATTTAACCAAATATATATTTACTTTCATTTACTGTTTTAATAAAACTTGTCATAATACAACTTTTAAGGTTAGCTAGTAATACTGATAGATTTAAGATGTAAACATAAAGTATTATTAACGTCACAACCGGAATACATTTTCTACATACGTTATTCAAGCTAATAGAAGACTAATTATACGTACATGTAGTTAAATAATTTGCAAACAATGCGTTGATTTTATTCGCAAACACGTGTCCGGCTTCAGGCGTAAGCACATTGCGTATAAGCTTAGAGTGGGACAGCTACTGTCATCGCGTCCCAGTATGGAGTACTTATATTTGAAAACAGTCCTAATCTTGGACATCTAATATTTGGATTAATAATTATTATTTACGTTAAGTTTGATTGCCAATTTATTTTAAACTATCAATATTATTATGCGTGATAATTATTTTTTGTCCGAGGGCTTAAATTATATCTTTTTTTCTAACAAAAGTTCGAACTATAGATGCACATGATTCGCATGTAAATAGACTATTTTGTATACTGTTTTCAGATGAACTTTGAATTCATTTTTAAATTTCAATTGATGTCTCAATGAAATAATATTCACACCTACTTGTAGCTAAGGCCTCAGAATATATAATATAATTATTTAATCTCTTAATTACTGATTTTACTATGAAAATTCCATTGTCCAGTTTTATGTATCACTTTTGGACTGTCCAGACTTAGGGCACTTCACCTTACGTATCTTTAGAAAATCAATAAAATTTGTACACGGTTCGCGTTAGAATAGCAGTGTACAGAGAGATGGTTAAATTGGAATTAGCAAGACGTCGAGATCATTGGCGTAAGACGAGGCGGGGATCAAGAGCCGTGAACGTACAAGGCAGAAATTGAATCGCGTCAGCGGGGGAAACCCGGCGAACCCGTAATTATTGGCAACGCCGGGTACGATGTTGCCACGGAGTCACGTAAGTGGGCCAACCAGTGTGTGGGTCAGTGTCAAACCACATCGAACTCGATCTCGACGAGGGATGAGGCTTTCTCAGGGCCAGCGACCGCGGCTACCAAACGCACTTCGGACTTGTTCGCGATCGATCGATCCGTGGATCGGTCTACTAGGTCTGCGTTGCGTTACACAGAGCCTCCGTAACGGATTACCACAGCCGCAGCCGACCACCATGGTCGTGTGATCTCGGGACACACATACCCACCGGTGACATTTATCTGGGGCGTTACAACGCGCACTGTTCGATCGATGATAAAATCGCACAGATCTTTTTTCATACGGAACGCACGTGTCGCAAAGGTTACGAGAATGCTAGTCGAAGATGAAGATCGAAGATAACGCGTCAAGCTCAAGGTCTGATCTTGAGGAATCGAGGGAAAGAGTTTCATTATATTAATCATTATTGAAGTTTACGAGAAGGTTAATTAAAGATGAAGATCGAAGATGAGGCTTGAAACTCGTGGGCTGATCTTGAGGAAAGAGAAAGAGTTTTATTCTTTTTATTCTACACGGATGAAGAACATTGTCGCAAGATATTGTGTCAAAACGTTCATCAGATCGAAGACTTTTTTTTAGTGCGGATGATGCTTAAATGACTTTGAGCCGATGGTTGGTGCAAAGCGGTCTGGTGGCCTTAGGCTGTCGGTCACTGACACTGTTTCACAACCCGTGCGACGAGCTCCGACGGTCGTGTGTCACGTGACTGCGAGCCAGAATCGAAAAGTAAATGTGAGATTCGTAAAATTTAAGTGATCGCTCGTGCCTGACCCCCTAAACTCCTGTTGACACTGCCAATCTGTCGAATTAGCGCGCTTCGCGAAAGACAACCCAGAGATTACGCGACACTCTAATTGCAGGGATATCCTTGCGTGACAGAGCTGCTATTCAAGCTTGTCAATTTGCTACAAAAATTCAGTAAACGTTGTTTCCCACGGAAAATATGAACATTAAATATACTGCGCGAGTTGCTGTATTTTAGTAGTCCGTTTCGAAAGCGCACGCAAGAGTTGAACTATTTGGCTTGACAATTTTCTACAAAAATTCAATAAACGCTCCGTTACCAACGGAAAACACGAATATTAAATATACTGCGCGAGTTGCTGCATTTTAGTAGTCCGTTTCGAAAGCGCACTCAAGAGTTGAACTCTCAATCGCGTTGCAAGTGCAGTTAAAACTGAAACTCGACGTCCACCAGGCGGACGCCGCGGCGGCGGCTGTTTCTGCGAACAGTTAGCAGATTCTATTCCGCGCGGGAACCGTTCGAGTCAAGTTTTCAAGTGTTTCGACGAGATTATGCGCTAAACTCGCAGACGGTTTTCTCTCTTTCTTTCTCTCTGTCGGCAAAATACGCGAGACCTCTCGGGAAGAAGGAGATTCAGTCGTAGCGAAGCATTGTCTCGTTCGATTAGCCAAGCGGAGACCGAAAGGCCACCTTCACTCGGTGAAGGAGCTCGACTTTTCCGCGACCTTGAAGAACCTCACAGCATGAAACGCCGACAAACGGCGAGAAGGCGACGTCTCGCTACGGTGATCGGTGGTCCACAATTCTCCAATGTCTGTTCTAAGCACCATCTTGAAACGTAAATAAAATTACGTCCAACTCTGTTACTCTACGTCCAACATCAAAATCCTTCGTTTGGCTCGCATTTGCTCCGCCTCGATTCATTTTGTTATAACTTTTAAATTATTAGAAATATTACAACTAAATTTTCCCTAAACATATTTAAAAATAGTCACTTCTAACTATAGGTAATTAAATATTTTTTCATTTGGAAGCTAAACTGAAAGAACTTCACAAATATTTCGTACTGTACTTAACTTATGTATTTACATTAACACTAAACCTACCATTGCCGGTCAAATGGCCGGTCTTACATTTTTAATTTTATAATTATTGAGATTATGACGTTGCTTGCATGAAAAATGATTCGATAAATTTCTTTATCCAAGCGCATATTGCAATAAAAATTGCACGAAATCTAAATAGATAGAGCCTCATCATTTTTATCAGCTAAAACATTTTACTTTCAGTGCTCGGTAGTTTTAGTGTTAATTGATAATAGAAGATATGATTTTTTATCACAAAAGTCTGCTATTCAATTACAAACAAAAAGCAACAGGAAATATTAAATAGGATCGTCAGGGCATCGTATTAAAGAGAAGCAATTCTTGTCGTGAAACATATTTTTTTTCAAATGACCAACTTTTACTGTTTATTACAGCTATAATATTTATTAAATTGTACTAATTACTTCATTGCCGAGGTCCACGGACCTCGGACTTCAAGAAGCAATGTTCATTGATTAGTATAAGTGATTAGTATAAGTGATTAGTATCATTGATTAGATATTGATACTCGCTGAATTTCTCGAACCGGACCACTGCGAGACGCAAGCCTCCGTGGTCAATTAAAACGCTACGTTGCACAAAGCGATCGCGATGAAATTTCGTACAATTCCCATTACTTTGTCTTAATTAAAGTGGTCGGTCGAACGACGATTTTAATCTTCGCGAAGAGCTCGCAAAGCGTGATCCTGAATCGAGGTAATTAGCTTCCTCTGTTTGCTCGGGAATCGAACTCCAAGCTTGAGCCTCTTTGATAGAGATCGGTGTCCGGCTCGTTTCCCGAGGGAATCTTCTAGATTTGTTTCTGGAAAGGTACAGGCTGCTTCTCCCTCTCTCTCTTTCCCGATCGATCTTAGATAATTCAGTTAAACGGACTATCAGTTGAAACGATCGCATCTGTTCGCCCGACTAACTGGTTTAGTTGACGAATTGACCCGGCTGTTAACCTTCCTAGACGCGTGAGATGATCTTCTCTCCCGTACGGGAGATTTCGACGTCGGCTTCTATATCGGTCGATTGCCAATTAATAAATTGGCGTTGCTCCATTAACGAATCCTCGATCAGGACTCGATCGATATTCTGATCGTTTCTTGTCGGTCTTTTAACTATGAAATAGAAAAATGTTCGCGACATCGATTTATCGAAAATGCAATTTCTCATCGAGGAATGAAATGTTTTAGTTCATGCATACCCTGTATATTTTATTTTGTTTCAAAATAAAAATGATCTGCATTAACTGTGGGAAGCAGGAGTAAAGTAAACATTGATTTCATCGCTTAGTGATTTCGTTGCATTAGAAACAGCATTACAATATTCTTAAATTTTTCTAATCATTTTCTGTTTTATATTTCACCCAGTCAATTTCTTCATAAATGCATAAAATACGCAGTCTAATTACTATTACCACGTTTATATTAGCTTGCCGAGTTGTCGTTGTTGATGTTGTATGCGTCAAATCTTGTAATCGAATTTTAAACCACTTCCCGATGAGCTAGAGACTTGAAACTTTAAACATAGCTCAGAACTGGATGACAATGCAGTATTAAAAAACAAATTTTAAAAAATACTGTGCGTTCAGGAGATAAAACTATTAATATTAACCGTCACACCTCGTCGCGCGACACTCGGTAGTACGTCATCGCGTTCAGCGATCCCCACTCCGCGCGCCAGCGCTCCCTACTCCACTGCGCGTTCCCGCTTCGACTCATCCCCACTCCACTGACCCACTTCGCACCGAAGGAGCTCGGTCAGTGTATATCTTGCGTTCCATTTAAAAAAGACTAAGAAGTAGAAAATAAAAAGATATATAAAAAAACTTTTTAAAAACCACGCTTATATTAAAACGCACTAAAAAGGAGAAAATAATTTTTTTAGACATTAGTATAAATAAAAGCATGGAGCGCCCACGAAGATTACGTGAATATAGTTTAGCGCTCCACGCTTTTATTTACAGTCACTAATGTCTAAAATAATTATTTTCTCCTTTTTAGTGCATTTTAATATAAGCGTGATTTTTAAAAATTTTCTTTTTATATATTTTTTTATTTTCCAATACAGACAAGTACAATGTACAAGTAATATTTAGTATATTTTAAAATAATTATTTAATGACAATGATTTAACGATAAACGAAATTCAAGTTTGGAATTTCCTGAAAGCATTTCCGCACGAAGTATTTCATGTCTGGTACACATAACGATGTACTCTTTTATTCGAAACGTTTTGATACAAGTGTTGCACGGTAATAAATTGAAAAGTAGAGCGTGATGTTCTACGCTCTATGTAATACCCGGTTACAATACACGTGTGTATTACTTTTTTACAACATTATCGAGGTACCATTAACATCATTATCGTTCTACACGCGAAGAAAAAGTGTAAAACTGTTACAGGATAAATCGCAAACAAAACACAGTTACCCGTCGCTGATAATACGGTATGAAAAAGTTATTTAGCCGCCACGTGTGCGCATGTAGATGCATTTAGCGCGTCTGTAATCTAACCTGATAATTTTGCGATTCATACAGTTCTTTTAGTGATATAATCTTGGACATTTGAATCACTTCGAGTCCCGTTACCGTCGCCATTTTGAATTCATATCGGAGCTGATGTTCTCGAGTTTGTGTAATTATCGTGGAACGTTTCTTTCGAAAGTGTGTCGAATGATAAAAAATTGTAGTTTAGATTCTTTTCTGGAAAAAGAGTTTTCTATCTTAGTTGTGTTTGTTGCACTTCAAGTGGAGAATGTTTGAATGTTTCTTCTAAAAATGTTGAACGCGGTTCCGTCAAATGTTCATTGCAATTGTTCGCTACAGTTGCAGCAACGCAGTCCTGTGCATCGTCTCTTTGTTTTCCTCGAGTCGGCAATAATTCGCTTGCAACGATGACTGTTGCGGTTGCACAGTGTTGCGCGGCGAGCGTAATCATCGACACTCGTCCACGGCCCCTCGGAACATACTTGCAGTACCATTATTCAAAATATTGTTTACAATTACGAAACATTTGTGTATGAGGTATTATATCAATTTCATATCCGTGGAAAGACAAAAATCCTTGAAAATATGAAACTGACTTCGGTGAAACTTCCATAATGCGTATAATTAACACGTATTTTTTAAATTTTCGATGTAGGCGCCCATTAAAAAGTTTGTAAAACGCATCTTTTAGTTTCGACCAATTGCAATTTTTAAAAAAATTTCTTTTTACAACATGCAGTAAACTAATCGCTGTAACTCCTTAAGAGTTTACTTGTTTCTTCGCGGCGAAGACAGAGCAACGCTTATTCAAAGACACTTCGAATTTTCGTGCGTGGCCGCCACCTTATCGCGTCTCGATGCCCGCGTGCTAATTGTTCAATTATGCGTAATAACCCCGTCGAGAACAGCGGCTGGTAACGAGGGGTATTTTCGTCGAGTGCTAGGTAATTAATAATTCGCGGAAGATGCGGGATAATTAGCATGCCGCGTTAAGTGGAACCTTGTGGGAAGCGAGCAACGCTGTTTCTTACTTGTTAATAAAATAATGATTCTATACGTATCGAAATGAATTAATTAAACGGCACCGATAACACGGAAAGTGCTTTCTACGGATAAAATTCTTCTGAATGGAGACACGGTTACCTTCGCTTGATTAACTTTGTTGTAACAATTGCAGTATCTTGTTTACTGTTTTGCGTGGATCGTCTAAATCAAGATTCGCTCGAGCACCGCGGGTCATGAAAACTGTGGATAATGTAACCCTCGCTAAGCAATTGTTTTGTAACGGCAAATGCGAAGCTGTAAACAAGCAATTAACTGCGTTCTAAGAACTGACCGATGACTACCGAAACAAATCAGCTTTTGAAATTGATTGTAATTGGCTGGTACAATTGTGTAATGATGTGCGAGCGCCATTTCATTGAAGGCCGTTTTCAAAATACGGTCTGGCAAATACAACTTTCCGTCTAAGTGAAAAGGTTGTGAAATTTTTCATAATGAAAATCGATGTGGTTTGGCCATATTCTAGATCTAACTTTCATGTATTCTTCTTTGGGAATGTTCACCGAGCCTAATTATACCCATAATAATTAATTTTACAGCGACATTATAGCAATATTAACAGCACATTAACACTTCATCTGGTCACCGATGACTAGACTGCGGATCTTTATGCATTTATACAAAAATTGAGTAGATAAAATTGAAAATTGTTGAAAAATTTCAAAAATTGAAGATTGTATCCATATATGATTTCTCCTCTATTAAAATCATTAAGGGAAGAAATAACAATCAGTTTGGTTTCTATTTCTTGCAATCGATGCAGACAATTTTTATTTCGCATAAAGATCCGCAGTCTGTTTACTACATTTTCGGCTATAAACATTTGTATTTGTTATTACATGCTTGGGCTGCAATCTAGTTCTGTGATCTGGCAGTGTTCCTTCTAAGGCGAAGTGCCCTAAGTCTGGACAGTCCAAAAGTGATACCTAAATCTGGACAATTGAATTTCCATAGTAAAATCAATAATTAAGAGATTAAATAATTATATTATATATTCTGAGGCCTTAGCTACAAGTAGGTGTGAATATTATTTCATTAAGACATCAATTGAAATTTAAAAATGAATTCAAAGTTCATCTGAAAACAGTATACAAAATAGTCTATTTACATGCGAATCATGTGCATTTATAGTTCGAACTTTTGTTAGAAAAAAAGGTATAATTTAAGCCCTCAGACAAAAAATAATTATCACGCATAATAATATTGATATTTTAAAATAAATTGGCAATCAAACTTAACGTAAATAATAATTATTAATCCAAATATTAGATGTCCAAGATTAGGACTGTTTTCAAATACAAGTACTCCATACTGGGACGCGATGACAGTAGCTGTCCCACTCTAAGCTTAACCGCAATGTGCTTACGCCTGAAGCCGGACACGTGTTTGTGAATAAAATCAACGCATTGTTTGCAAATTATTTAACTACATGTACGTATAATTAGTCTTCTATCAGCTTGAATAACGTATGTAGAAAATGTATTCCGGTTGTGACGTTAATAATACTTTATGTTTACATCTTAAATCTATCAGTATTACTACCTAACCTTAAAAGTTGTATTATGACAAGTTTTATTAAAACAGTAAATGAAAATAAATATATATTTGGTTAAATAATACAATACTATAATCTATGATAAGAATACTACATATTACGCAAAGCATCTTCTATTCGTCATGCGCAACAGCGCCACCAACCAACGTTTTAGGTTATGTTCGCTCGATCAACTCGTAAATTGAATTTGTCCCGATACAGGCTTTACGTCTGTCCAGGTACTAGCTTAGATTGGATTTAATATGTCCAACTGTAGGTTTGAATTATTCTTGTTAATACAATTGAGATATTAACCTAAACAATGATTTTTTTATTTTAAATTACTTTACAAACTCTGAACTGTATGTTAAAACTCTTAAGAAATTGTTTTTGTTTATTTAAAGTGATAAAATTTAAAATAGAAAAACATGCTGTCCAGGCATAGGGCATTTCACCTTATATTTGAAAATATTCATTCACTTGGAACAGATGTCCCAGGACTGACAAATATTTGATGGTTTTTGTCATGATTGATCGAAGGAGACGAATGGTGCAGATAGAAAAACCGACGCCCCTCATCTTTATGAACACAAATGAGAGCTAAAAGAGCAGTCTATATTGACATTTATACCTAGAATATATTATTGATATATCGATAACAATTGTATACAATTGATAAATATACTTTATCGATATCTTATCGATAATCACATCGTTAAACGTTAAACACACCTCTCTAGTACACTGTGCAAGGGGTTCGTTCATCCCCACCGTCTCCGAATCGGACAAAGAATAAAAACGTCAGAAACAGGGCTGGAAGAAACCTCGAGCGTCTTCGTTCCGAAAACATAAAACGGCCGAGCTTTGAAAGCTGTCGCGCTTCGAACGTTCCAGAGATGCCACGAAGAGAGAGAGGCGGCTGTGGTGGAACACACGATGAAAGCTCGATCATCGCCGCCGCCACACGACCCCCAGAAAAGATTCCGGCCTGTAGAAACTGAAAGCGCCCTCTCCGGTGGTGTATTTTGGCCCGGGGCCAAAACTTTCCAGACTGTTGGGCGCATTACCGGACTGCGGCGCGAGGCAACGTTACCGGACAAGAAAAAGCTCATACCGGTCGGAATAATATTTAGGATTCGCGGACATTGATGGAGAGAGAGGGTACCCCCGATCGCCGACATTGAGACCAAACAGAAGCCACCTACGCTTCAGCATTATTTTCGACCTCATCCCCCTGTGTTATCAAGAACCTGGCCGTGAAGCCACCCAGGGCTCGAATGTGTCTACGATGTGTATCGTATATCGCAGTGTTTTATGGTACTCCCGATGCTAGACAACTCAAGTTCGACCCCACAACGGCGATAAGCAAAATATTATCGGAAGTCCGGGCACAGGTGTACGTGTACACTGTGATAAAGTGGATCTTCTCATGGCGGCCGGGCCCGTCTGGTTACGCTTTTGATACGCCTGGAAGAGCTTAGATTTATTTAGGGGGTCAACCCTTTCCACTGCTACTTATTTTACGGTTACAATGATCAATAGACTGCGGATTTTATACATTTATGACAAAAATTTACTCGATTCCTGATTCCTAGACAGATTTTATGCATTTCTGACAAAAACGAGTAGGTGCGATTTGAAACAGTAAAAAGATTAGAATAATTTAAAAATACTGTTATTTTATCTCCAACCTATTAAACAACATTAAATAAATAAATGTAGTAGTAGTAGTATTAAGGAAGAAAATGAATTTCAATTTCACTCCAGTTTGATGCACTTTTGTTTGATCCGTTGTCTAGTGATCACAAACATTCTTCACCGTTCAGATTTTCATAGAAAAATGCAGAAAATTTATGGTTTTCTCCAAAACGCTATTGCATATTTTAAGGGTCCTAAAAAATTTGGTATTATTTGGATCCATTGAGGAAATCTCACTATGGAAAATAAAAAATAATATTTTCTTCCTTAATGATCTTGAAAGTTCGAAAATAATATAAGAATGATCCTCGAATTTTTTTTTGGTATTCTTGAATCTTTCATTGAAATATTTTAAACTAGTGCTTTCATAGGAAGGTCTAATATTTCATTGAAATATTTTAAAATAGTGTGGAAAACAAAAAATTACACAGTATGGGAAATAAAAATTGTCCAAGTCAACTCTGAAACACAGAATGTTTTTTAAATAATAATCTAACAATAAAACTTTTTCTGTCTTTTCTATTCTGACCAATTAATTTTCGTTATAAATGCATTAAACCCGCAGTCTATTTATAAGAGTTTTTTCGATGGATCTCTCGAGGAGCAGTCGAGTAGAATAAACGCAAGTGGTGGCGGGCTGTTGATTTATTTGAATGTAATCGAACGGTTCCGGAGTTATTTCGGCTTATCTCGGCTCAACTCGTTATCGTCGGACGTGCAAAACTATACGATTTATGGATTTCTTTCAAGCCGCAGCAGATGCTCCTCGTTCCGCAATAAATTCAGCCGAAGAAGTAGGGTGAGCTCCGAGCATTAGAAAGATTTATACGTGAAATTCACGTGTGAAGAGCAACGTGTACAAGGCTCGTGTGTTGGATAGTCTCAGAAAAGGGAACCTTTTAAACCGCGCGAGTATCTTTAATATTCAACGGCGTTCTTTGTCGGAGAAAAATCGACGCCATTTATATGCGCGGATACAACGATGACGGACGGCCAAAAAGTATTTAACGCGAGAAAGACGAATTTATAGTGCTCTTTGAGAAGCGGCGATGCTTTAGTAAATCACCGGAGACGTCCAATATATTAAAGAAACATTTTTTTCAGAAGCCGTTCCGGTCATTCACGAAAAACGTGCCTGAAAATCGAACAGTAAAGCTGTTCCCCATCTTCATCAGCATCGTCAACGTGATCGTGTGCCTTTGTCATTTAATCCTCTATAATCCAATCCTTGCAAGCCTGAAGAATACACAACAATTCTGTACAATCGCGATAAACGGATTTCCTAGATGGAAGAAGTTGGCGGCCAACAAAATCATTTTTACGTGCTTGCACATTTTTCACTAATTGTATTTTGACAAAACAAGGTGAAGTGCCTTAAGTCTGGACAGTCCAAAAGTGATACCTAAACCTGGACAATTGAATTTCCATAGTAAAATCAGTAATTAAGAGATTAAATAATTATATTATATATTCTGAGGCCTTAGCTACAAGTAGGTGTGAATATTATTTCATTAAGACATCAATTGAAATTTAAAAATGAATTCAAAGTTCATCTGAAAACAGTATACAAAATAGTCTATTTACATGCGAATCATGTGCATTTATAGTTCGAACTTTTGTTAGAAAAAAAGATATATTTTAAGCCCTCAAAAATAATTATCACGCATAATAATATTGATATTTTAAAATAAATTGGCAATCAAACTTAACGTAAATAATAATTATTAATCCAAATATTAGATGTCCAAGATTAGGACTGTTTTCAAATATAAGTACTCCATACTGGGACACGATGACAGTAGCTGTCCCACTCTAAGCTTATACGCAATGTGCTTACGCCTGAAGCCGGACACGTGTTTGCGAATAAAATCGACGCATTGTTTGCAAATTATTTAACTACATGTACGTATAATTAGTCTTCTATTAGCTTGAATAACGTACGTAGAAAATGTATTCCGGTTGTGACGTTAATAATACTTTATGTTTACATCTTAAATCTATCAGTATTACTACCTAACCTTAAAAGTTGTATTATGACAAGTTTTATTAAAACAGTAAATGAAAATAAATATATATTTGGTTAAATAATACAATACTATAATCTATGATAAGAATACTACATATTACGCAAAGCATCTTCTATTCGTCATGCGCAACAGCGCCACCAACCAACGCTTTAGGTTATGTTCGCTCGATCAACTCGTAAATTGAATTTGTCCCGATATAGGCTTTATTTCTGTCCAGGTACTAGCTTAGATTGGATTTAATATGTCCAACTATAGGTTTGAATTATTCTTGTTAATACAATTAAGATATTAACCTAAACAATGATTTTTTATTTTAAATTACTTTACAAACTCTGAACTGTATGTCAAAACTCTTAAGAAATTGTTTTTGTTTATTTAAAGTGATAAAATTTAAAATAGAAAAACATGCTGTCCAGACATAGGGCACTTCACCTTAGTATTTTTCAGTCTGAATAAGTTAGGTCGTGTGCGGAAAGTAATTTCGTTTTTCGCGTGGAGATGGCAACTTCCAATTTTTGTAGAAAGAAAGTGGAATCTTTTACAATTCTATTTTTAGAATTAATAAATACAAAATAAATGAATACAAATTCTATCGATTTTAATACTGTAGCATTTTTCCGAACGACCCAATAAATAGTAAGGCAGTTCAATACGAATAAAATAATGTAATAAAAGTATGTTTACTTGGTACTTTTTCTGCATCGAATTAAAATCGTGTAAAAAGATAACCAAGTGTGCTTTATTGTTTAAAATTGCAATAACCCAAGCTCGCAGCAACGGTCCACCGAAGGTGATCGAGCAAATCTTGTTTTGGTGGTCGTAAAAAGATCATGATTTATGAATCTCCCGTCGAAAGCGCGCATATTCGCGAAGCGTAAACGGTTCCTTCCCGTTGTTCGCAATATTCGACACGGCAGAAAAACAATGGACACGTCCATCCGCGCAGAACATATGTCATAGCCGTGCTGGCGTACGTACGTAGATAAACTGTAGACATGAGTAAACGATCACAGCCAGTCATTTTATTTGCCGAACAACTTTGATCTCTCCTAACAATTCGTTTTAATAGGCTGGACTATCACACACGTGATGTGTCCCGTTTATTCTTCAAGGGCATTTGTTAGATTCCCCGCCACACGTGTTCCTCGTGTTCTCCGCCGATATTTCCGTCTTCTACGTTTTCATTAATTCACGCACGTTGACTTACGCTCGCTTGTGTGCGAGCTTATATAAAATATCACGCCGAACACCGTCTCTCGCAAAAATAGTGAAACGCTCGAACGTTTTCCTTTTTCTCGTTTCGACGTTACTACCTAGCAGTTTTTAGGATTCCCAATGAGAGAGCGGACAGCTTCATTCATTTCATTTTACTTCCTGTAGAAAGTGTAGAGATTGATTGTGATTAGTAGACTGTAGTCGAATCTTGAGATTTTTTAATTATTCCAAATTGTTCACGGTCCTCTTAACCCGTTGCCGTAACAATTTCTTTACAGTCGCGGCAGAAGAGAAAAGAATTTATATTTTTTGTATGGCTACATTTATTTGAATGCTTGAATATTGATTGCAAATTTTATTTCATCCAAAAAGACGGCAATGCGTTAATTGGACAAATTATTGTTTTGCTTTATTGTGTCGCGAATAAAAGAATAAGAATCGCGAATTAATTGATTTGGGGGTTAAAAATCGGAAAAGTCCGTAGAACAAAATGTCATAAATCTTGTTCCAAATGGTAAAAAGTTGGCTTTGATTTTCCATGGAGAAAACGAAATGACTTTCCGAACGGCCTAATAAATATATGTAGTTCCGAAATCGGAGTCGGCCGGCGTGTAGTTAATCTTTCACGCCGGGTAGAAAACACGTTGTCCCTTCGCAGCAGGAACAACGTAAAAAGTCGGGATCCCAAACAGCTAAAAAAGGCAGAGGCGAAGGGTTCAAACAGTTTAAAAATACACATTCGGCCCGTGATTCACCTGAGCGGCCGGCACAATGGGCCCCGTTGCCCAGGAACGGTGGCGTACGTCGGCTTTGTTTATTTTCGTGCACATGCACCTTGCTGACCCTCTTACCTTGACCATGGTGCATCCAAATTCCCCTCGATCGACCCATTGGCGTAACTTCAAAGGGGGAACCCTCCCACGGCTTGGAAAAATTCATTCGTTGTTTTGTACACGTTTCACATTTATTATTATTGTTATGTATTTGCAGTTTTTTTAACGTCGTCGCATTAACAGCGTTATAATATGGTGTTGAATGTATAAATATTCCAAATGCAATTTATTGCACTTGACATCAATATTGTATGAATTAATAACAGACTAAAGAAACTTTGATGACGAAAGAAGACGTTCATTGCAAAGAAATCAGTAGATCCGAAATTTTCAATATACAGTGGGTGTACAAAGTATTCGTACACTTTTCAAAAACTAATAACATTTTTATAATTGTACTAAACAACTTCCGACCAATTGCAAAGTTCTTTTGAGATCGCCCGGATAATAATGCGAGTCACTGTAGATTGTAGATCGATGGATTTGAAGAAGATGAGGATTCAGATTCGACTCGAGGTCATTTTCAATAATCGTCCCAAAGGAAATCTGTTACACGCGAAAGACAGAGTCTGTAAGGAATCGAAAATGTTTTCTTTCGATATAAGACGAGGCTTATCGAAGCATCCGGGACTGCCGGTGTGGTCGACCTTACCCGACCGGAATAAAAGTACCCAAGCACCGTGGACCTTTCCTGCCTGCAGAGACTTCAAGGTGGACTCGAAATTAAACAAGATACATACGTATTGCCGGGTAATCAATTCTGTTGCTTGTACACCTTTGCCAGGAACCGGACCTAATTGCACGTGACGCACGCGGGAAGTTCCCATCGGTGGTCTTCTGTCGTGTACCGATTGAAAAATCAAAGAAAGAAAGGAACTCGGTAAAGCATGGCCGGTATCATACGGAATCGCGTTTCGCGGTGGGAACGGTTTCTTTTCTGTCTTCCGGCCTTGGAACTGCTCCGTGCACTCTATGGGACTCTCCGCGTGACATTAATTTCCCGTAAAGCATTTTATTTGGGTGGGCCGCTCTCCATTAACATACACAGGTCACCAAGAAGCATTTTCCAAGAAGAAACATTTTTGTCTAAATCGAAAACGCCCCACACGAGAAAAGTCGTGATTCGACGAATCTAATGACAGGATCAAAATCCCAAAGTTGTGCGACGATGCCTTCGAGTTGCGTGTTGAGCCCAAAATTTGAAAATTTAGGCAAAAAATGTTGTTAATGTTATCGATCGTAAGATTGTTAAAACAGATAAAGTATTTCCGTGATTTTGGCGCAACGGTTCGATCAATTAGATACGTAAAAGCAATTTTACAAGTTAATTTAAACTTTCAACGTTTCGATCCCTATGTGGATCCTTCTCAAGAAAGGAGAAGAAAAACTGCGTCTGAAAATTATAAAAGATGGAACGGTTTTGATATAATCAGATTACAACAAATAGTCAAGATTCATTATTATATTACTCACTTGCTTTATGAAAATTTTAACATAGATATTATTAACTTCCCGATTTTATAGGGAAGTTATTGTAATTACCCCGAAAATCGAAAATCGATTTTGTAGCAGATCTTCACGTTTTATGGTCATTGCAGTCATTTTAGATTATTTTCAGCAAAATGTTCGTATGTGTGTGTGTGTGTGTGTGTGTGTGTGTGTGTGTGTGTGTGCGTATGGCCGTTTCTATGTAATCAAATTTTTCGTTAACGTTTTCAGAAAAAGTAACAACGCGATCAGAATGATGAATGATGCAATCGATGTGCCTCGCTGTAACTTAGAGCTGATTAGATTTTGGTCCATTTTGGTCAAGTAGTTTTTTAGTTTTTTTCGAAAGGAGTTGATTAAACATTGCAATTTATACGAAAGGCGTATCCACCGAAGAAGTAAACGTAACTATATATATATTTAGAAATATTAAAAAAAAAATTTTTTTTATATAATTAAAAAAAATTTTTTATAAAATTAAAAAAAAAATTTTCTTGTTTTTTTTAATTAAAAAAATTTTTTTTTCCAATTATGCAACTAATGCTAATGTAACCGCTTACAATAATCGAAAATTATTCCAATGCAAGAGTGAGTTAATCATCGCCGAGAATACATTTTCAAAGAATATCGATGAAAGTACAAAAACATTTATATTACAATCTTTAAATAAACAATGAGTTCAAAACGAATTGTTAACTGAGATTAAATTGAAAATTAATATAAAATATATGATAATTAACAACATTGATGTTGAAGACGGATTGGTTAATGGAGCATGCGGAATATTAAAATTTATTACTTTTCAAGAAAATACTAAAATTCCGTCTATATTGTGGTTAGATTGTCAATTGGCCATAGTAGGAGTGAAAGTAAGAACTCGTTATCGTGATTATATGAAAAATGCAAATATAAATCAAAATTTAACACCAATAATAAAAAAATATCGAATCAAGTAATTATTTCGAGTGAAGAAAAATAACAAATCACACGTAGTCAATTTCCAGTGGTTCCTGCTGAAGCGATTACGATTCATGAAAGTCAGGGATAAAAAACATACGAGAAAGTATGTTTGGATTTTAAAACATCAGAGAGGCCAACTTTACAAATGTTGTATGTAGCACTGAGCAGAGTTTCAAAATTGAGCGGTTTATATATTTTGAGAAAATTTAAATTAATAGTATCGAAGAAAACCAAGATCAATACTGCAAACCCGGATAATGATGAGTTGTATCGTTTGCGAAAAACTAATTAAGACAATTTATTTTGCAACATTAGTATGCTATAACAAGGAACCAAGCGAGCAACGAGCATACGATATTGGTTTAATGCGACGCCATATAGCAAACATTTTGATAAGTAGAAAACTATTGAATTTCCCTGAAAACGTATAATCTTCTTAAAACGTACACTTAATAAATAATAATAATAATAATATACAGCAAATAGCGAATCGGGAAGTTCTTTGTGTGGCTCGTGGAGAGTCACACACAAAATGAAAGACATTAATATCAGTAGGCCCTACTAGCCACGCGTATCACTAACCCTCTCGCAAGAGCAGTCCTACCCGCGAGCTCGCGAAGCGAGCGAGCAAAAACAACCCTACTCGCGAGCGAGCGAAGCGAGCGAGCAACAATAGCCCTCTAGTTTGATTTTGTGACGCATGTTGTTTCTAGGTCGTTACACAGGTTACTGAGGCACAGACCACGAAGCACAAGAAACAGAAACAATCAGTGATCATACAGTTATTTCTGTTGAGGTTTTCGGGTGTAAGCCGTGTCCTAAAGGGAGAGATTTGCCAACGTTTCGCAAGCATTGCAGCTAGCTTCATCAGGGGGTCGGAAGACACACTTTTTTAATTGTTCGGCCGCCCAATTAAAAGTCTACTTTGATTGGTGCTCACTGAACCAGAACATGAGCAACCTCCACTATATAAGTGGAGCACAAATCAGGCACACACCAGTATCAGTGTGTCTTCCGACCCCCTGATGAAGCTAGCTGCAATGCTTGCGAAACGTTGGGAAATCTCTTCCTTTAGGACACGGCTTACACCCGAAAACTTCAACAGAAATAACTATATGATGCCGGGCCGTGAAAGCCTCAAATCTCCGAATCAGTGATCAATAGATCCAACCTAACCAATCGATGTTTGGCGGTTATTTCAAATAGTGAAAACATCACTAACCAGTACTTTAACCGTATACAGGAAAAACAAACAATATTGACCAAATCAAATTTCAGATGTTGTACAATTGACTAATCATAGGATAAAACAGAGTTAGAAAGTGATTCATCATAAACATTACTGGTTCAGTAATGTTGTGTAATAGTCTTGAATCGTAGGGGTTTCATACCTAAGATTTACGCTAGGATGTTTAATCGTATGAATCGTTTCTAATAATATCCTATTATTTAAGTCATTTTCTTTGTCAATTGTTTTTGTGTTTTCAAAATCGAAGCGACGGTCAAATTCTATTGAGTGTTTTGTTAAAGCACTGTGTTGTGTTGGATTCTGAAAGATGTTACGTTTATGTTCTTTGATTCTTGTTTCCAAACGTCTTGAAGTCTGTCCAATGTAAATCTGGTTACATCCCTTACATGGAATTAAATATATAACATTGCAACTTTTACAAAGTGGTAACTTGTCTTTGATTGGTGGAAACCATTTTTTTAAATAATAAGGAACCTTAAAGATGGTGTGTAACCCAACTTTTCTGAATATTCTTTTTATGTCGTTAGATATATTTCCAACGAAAATAGGCAAAAATTAGGCAACAATATCGTTTTTTACCACACATTACTAAACAAATAGAAAGATGATTTCGGCGCTTAGGTTCGATCAATTATAACAATTAAAGAATTCCATTTTTATAACAAATTTACAATTTGAAACCTCGACGTTTCGATCCTGGTGAGGATCATTTTCAAGAGATTTTTGCGTCTGAAACAAAATGTAACATTGCAAAAGAAAAACCATAGATAGAAAATGAATAGAATTTTTTAAACTGGAAAAATGAGATAATTTTTCCTTACATGTTATATGGAAAAATTTTTAATTTTAACTTTAGTAACCACGTGTTGCTTCCATGCTGGTAGATAATGGACTGACACCTTGTTGAAGGTTAAGATGTAAACAGTGAATACAAACGGACAAAATTTGGAATTTGACCAATTAGAAAACATGATCTATGTTTGCTGAATCTATAATAGGCGGAATACCGCCTATTATTAATTCTATTCATTTTCTATCTATGGTTTTTCTTTTGCAATGTTACATTTTGTTTCAGACGCAAAAATCTCTTGAAAATGATCCTCACCAGGATCGAAACGTCGAGGTTTCAAATTGTAAATTTGTTATAAAAATGGAATTCTTTAATTGTTATAATTGATCGAACCTAAGCGCCGAAATCATCTTTCTATTTAAAATCTTTTTCGATCGCAAAATTGATTCAATATACATTACTAAACAGTCGATTCCGACTTTTGACTTTTATCTACAATATTAAACAAATATATAATCATCATATACTTTTCTCCATACCCTACCATATTTATTTGAAACATTTTAGAATTTTACAACGAAACGTTTTATTTGAAACGAACGTATCTTTCCTGAAAATATTTTAAAGATGGAATATTAGAAAGTTCCGTCGGGATTAACGATGTCTTCGTCCGGGAAAAAAATCGTAGCGCCGATGAACATCGTCGGCATCGGAGATTAAAGTGGCCGTGACGTGATAAAGTGTGGTCACGTGCAAGATCATTAATGACAAAGTCATCAACGGCCGAGCAACAAATTTACGGCTGTTTAAACGCTAGACAGAGACCACGCGGACGGAGAATTGTGGCAATAAAAACGAGTATTTTAGTTGTGCAGGATCGGAGACGACCATCATCCGATCGGGGCGATTCGTTACGGGGAAATTTACGGCTCGCTCCAAGCGGACTGAAAATTTCCACAAAATTTAATGGCACCGGTGTCGCACAAAAATCCCCGGTGTGTTTATTTTTTTTTTCACCGTCGCTCCCTTTTCCCGGAGGAAACGAATCGAACTAATTGGTTTCGCTATTCGGTGACCAAGAGGGCAGACAATCGTTCCGACAAACCTCGCTCGATTAAGATTGCTGGTTTATTCGATGCCCGATCCGAAAAGCTCTTACGAGTCTCGTACTTTGTCTTCGCAATAAAGCTAAGTGATTCCGCCTCGTATAAAATTAGCTTTTAATCCCGCTGTTTACGGATTTTTATGTTAAGCCTTCCCGCTCGACTGTCTTTATTACAGTAATAAATACGTTGTTATTTGTAGCGTCGAATAAATGAGTTAGTTAAATGGAAGTACAAATGTTTTTAGAGGAACGATATAAAGCTTGGAGCAGTTGCTATGTAACACTCGTTAGCAACAAATGAATTGTTTCCTGTAAAAGGGTTTTTAGCGAGGTATGTTGTCCTTTTTTGATGAATGAAGATAACAATTGTTATGGTTAATGTCTAATCCAAAAAAAGATAATAATTATCTTCATTCATCAAAAAGGACAACATATTTTGTTAAAGACTCTTTTACAGAAAGCAAACTTGACACCTTTATCCATCCACCCCTTCAATTGTTATTTGAAGTGTTGAATAAAGGAGTTAATGGAACTACAAATTTTCTAAATGAGTTGTTGTTTGAAGGGTTGAATAAATAAGTTAAAGGGAACTAGAAATTTGTTAAATGGACAATGTATAAAGTTGGTTTGTAGCAGTTGCTGATGTGACACAGAATTCCCAACACTTGTTATTGAAGAGTTCGCGCGAGAAATGGATGAAAGTGAGGGAAAAATAGATCAAGCCTCTCTTTCACACCACGTGTGTATCTTTGATCGTAAAAGAGTCTTATATCAGAAATTCAGCACCTTTGCTACGGAGGAGATAAAGGGATAGAGAACTCGAGTGCCATTCTTCTGCCAACTTGCCTCTTCTTTGATATATCTTTCGCCATCGGTCGATTGGGCACGTTCCTTCACATTCTGAAACCTGTAAACTTATTTTTCTTTCACGCGAGCTTGCAGAACTTTTGCTTGCTTGCTGTTTCGACCCCTTGCACTTTTTCCAAGGAAAAGTTTCGGATGAAGTGCCGATAAATATTTGATGTATTGCTTCCCTGTTTTATCGATTCTATCTTATATATTGCATTCAATCTACTTTTATTTTCGTGCTGCCTTTTCCAAGGAATTTTATACGAAACAGTTTTACAACAATTGCAGGAAAGGGAGGTTAAGTCAAAATTCATTTCGCCTAGTTTTTCTCTGGATAATTCTAGACGAACTTGAACGGAGATGTAATAATTATAGAGTTGTCAAACGTACCCACGATTTGTACTTCATGGTGGGCCGGAAGTGGGTCATATCGCTAGCATGATTGCACGAGATCACAGTTTTACGACATAGTGATGGCGTTTCGCCGGGAAAACGCAGACAAGGAAGACAAACGTCACAAACCTTCCTTTAGATCGTCGCTAAAATCAAAGTCTAGCAATTTCCAATGCACTATCAAAAAGCTACACTCAAATAAGTGCAACAATTCGAATTCTCTCTCCCAAAAACTTTCTCCGCAGCATCCGCTACAGAAAAATAAGAAAGCACGAACTTTCCCCTAAAGAATCAAACGGTAGCAATAAAAAAAGACAAGCTGACGATTGACGCTCCCTCCGCGAAAAATTGGGATTTCGGGTTAGCGAGTCGCCTTTGTCAATTTCATGGGAATTCTGCTCGGTTCTCGGCAAATATCTCCATGACCGAGCCCTGGACCCTGTTCACGGGGCTGTCGCTCAGCAAACTGCTCCCCTGTATAGTCAATTTTCATAATTCACGCGTGAATGGCTGCGCGTGTCCCATTAACGCTGCCACCACGCCCGGCGATTGAAAAGAACCGAACAAACGGCGTTTCGCTACGGTCTCTCTTTCTCTCGTCCTTTCTCTCTGTTGCTCTTCTAAAAGCGTTCTCGCAGTTTTTGCTCCCTTCCGCCGTGCACGCGCTAGATTATAGTAAGCGTGCGCTCGCTTATGGGGATCTGGAACCTTGAAAAAATTGATTTTTCTTCTTTTGCAGTATCTTAAAGCGCGCGTTTCCAACACTTGAAGACCCTCGTTCAAGGAACTATGTCTCGTAGAACTCGAAGTATTTCGACTCAATAATGGGAAATGTGTACGCGAAATCTCAATGCGAAACTACCGCCCTATTCGTTCAGAAAAATCTCCAAACAACGTGAAACGGTGCTTTAGGTTAGCCACGTTTGCGTCAGCATGGAGCATCGAAACGAATCGGGATCAGCGTGCTACCGACCCTGAATCTCTCGGTGCATCGACGGCGTTACTTCATCGGTGACCCTGAGTTCGGGTTGCTTTCGTAACCGCAGCAACATGGAATTCACCTGGGATTCATTATGCACGCTCGGAAACTGAGAGCGCGCTAATTAGGTCTGTTAAATTCCTCGAGTCTCTTTCACCCGGTATCTATGTCGATGAGCGCACCGAGGGGATTCATAAATTATCACGTTTTTTCTGTCACGCGCTGATGCGTGCCGATGCAAATCCCGCGTCAAATGCATCACTTTTCTTCGCCGATCCCGCGATATGGCCGCCGAGTGCTTCTCTTTTCGTTTCGGATCGTTTAATAATGGTTTATAAGTTGCTTACGTGCGAGTCTCGCGACAAGTGCATCATTTTTCCTCCGAACTTCAGCTTGGCAATATGTCGGCCGACCGTGTCCTCAGCATCGCGTGATCAGTTAGGCTGCTCCGCAATCATTTCGTTCCTTTCCACATTTCACGCGAGTGCCTTCAAGCGCGTTCGATAATCTTATCCGTTACAGAGCTTACGTACATACATTTTAACGTGTACATATTAACTGTCGCGTTCCCAAGCGTTTCAACATTCAGTTTCTCTCGCGATTCATTTGGAATCCTGTTTCACTGAAATAGAATCCTCGATCATCCACCTTTCGATGTTAACCCTTAGCACTCGAGTGGTGCATCATTAAAAATTGTTGCACCATTATTCAAGATATTATTTACATCATTGAATATGTTGGTATCTAAAACCAATTACTAAACATTTAAGTATTGTACGAGGTATTATATCAATTTCATGCCCATGAAATTTAAAAAACCAGAGAGAATGAAAACATTCTCGAAGTCTTAGGTTTTATAATTATTTTATTACGATTATTATAAGATTTTTTGTTACTAACGGACCTATAGTCTATGAAATAAAAATGGTACTTACTAATTTTTTCCAATGTAGAGACCATGTAAATCAAATCTGATCAAAATACCTGACAATTATCTGACAATTGCTTTCCAATTTGGCTTCCAGAGCTGTCCATAATCACCCCACAATTTTTCAATCTCTTTTTCCCAGCATTTACTCAAGTAGTATATGTATATATTTAATTTTGCATTCAAACATTATCGCATCCAATCAAAATAAAACAATAAGATCAAGCTGGAAGCTTGTATTCTTCAATTACCATTTTGTTGAAGACAAGTATGTGTCCGGTGATTTATGCACAGAAGTGTATACTACATATAAGAACGTAGTAATTTTATCGATATCGATTCGAGAATAATGGAAAGGTGTTCGCCAGCTGCTAAACGATTAGCAGAAATAAATCATTAGACTGGAACACGTGCTGATAACCTGGATAAACGAATATGATAATATCGTGTGAGCTGGTGAGTCAGTCACCGGTGTCATTAATACAGGGTAAAAAGAAATAAATCTCCATTATCCGCGGAACAATTGCTGGCGCGGCGAAATGACCGTGGCCATTTTATTACGGCGTACAAAAGCACTGGTTAGCCGCGAAACTTGTTCCACGCGCTCTCCGATCGAATAGAATTCGAAAAGTTCACTTGCGATTGCGGCTTACATATTTCACGTTGGAGGAATCCGACTCACCTTCGGCAAATGTCTCGGAACAGTTATTGCCTCGCATTGTGAACTCGCGTACTAACGATGCCGTAAATGAGTAATAGCGCGATCATGTGGCAATAAACGAGAACAAACTGTACCGCTGTAAAAGCGCATTTCACGCGCTATTAACTCCAAATGGATAATGTAACAAACGTATTTCGATACTCTATTGGATGTTTGTATTAAGTAATTCAACATTATCCTAATGGAGGGAGGAGGGTCTACATCTACATATAAATACGTTGAATTGTTTAATGCGTGGCATTAGACTGCAAATCAGGCCACAATCATCGCTGCTATTTGCGAGCGCGATTTATTTCGATCCTGTATATCAGAGTTGTGCCAATTTAGATACATTGTTATTGTATTACGTAATTTAATATATAAATTTTATTTCTGATTTTAAATTTTATTTACCATGTTCATCATTGATACTAATACTTTTCTTTTTTTCCACCTCTTATTCTTCTTATACACAATTCATAATTACACTGTACTTTGTAATTGTATTTGTAATTGAATTACAAATCACGTTGTAGTTCCATTGAATGAAGCGACAGAATTTCGAATTACGAAATCATTGAATACAATGGAATTGAATCACTTCGTAATTATTAGACAGCGAATCTTTACGCAAAATAAAAATTCCCTACCTGAATTGCAACAATTTGGAGTGAATTAGACATTTCTTTCTTACTTAACCCTTTGGAGTCCCACCCATGTATTACGTGCGCCTAATGGGACAAATACATCCCGTTTTCCATTATACACGAATATACCAGTTTTAGAATGCACAAAAATGAATTAGACTCATCAGACTCCAAAGGGATAACACTTTACCTATCGGAAGCCTATTAATAGGCTTCTTAATGACTGATCTGTACGCACAAAAGCTGAATAGTTTTCTTACAAATAATAATTTCAGAAGATGATACACTATATTGACTCTAAACATTTGTTAAATTATAAACGATATAAATTTGGGGTCATGTTATGTTTGCGCGGCGAACATAACCCCAAAATTTAAAAATGTACGATCGAGAATAATTTCTTATTTATAAACGATATTGCTGTCGCTCTTAAATAATTTATTGAGAAATTCTCAACTGTTCTCTCATTTCTAAAATGCCATTAAAAAATTGCCGGTAAGTACAATGTTAATACGTTTAACAAGTTGAAAATAATATAACAGTATCTTAAAATTCTTCTAATGTTTTTATAGTTTTAAATTACACTCACTCATTGTTGTCATAAATGCATAAAATCTACTGTCTAGTAATTATGATTCGTGAAGTACTCCAATTGCAATTCAACACAACTCTGCTGTATATCGAGTATACAAGGACTAAATAAATAAATTCTGTTCCTCTATTTTGCACGGTAGCTGCAAGCTGCTCGTGCCATAAGCAGTCATCGCATGGTGTACTCACATACCAAGCGTATCAATGGCGCGTAACACGTTGTGACCAAATGTCGCCGCCAGAACCAGCAGAAAAATGTTCGGCCCGTGCCGCGTGCTATTAACAATGAATGGAATTTCACGGTGCAATTGGAGAAGAGTGCGACAGCCAGCTGCAGCGACATCGCGCAACTTCAATCCTTCCAGCAGGAATTTCTACGAATCAATTTTTTACGATCACTTTCTAAATTCTTGCGTGCGCCGGCTCGCGATTGTAACAGGAATGCGTGTTTTGTCCGCCGGTCTCTTTTATCAAAACGGAACGTTTCATGGTAATCATTCCGGATACGCGCTTCGAAGCTCTCACGGATTCCTATGCGAGTTGACATTTTTGTAAACGAATTTGCAGGAACTGGTAAAAATGTTGAAATTGTGTTCGATGTAAAAGAAAGTGTGAACAGTCCTCGCTTGGGCGTCGAATTGCGAGAGACTTGGCTGTCGCAGTCTATCAGAGCGTGTCTGAAGCAGTTGCATTGATTTTTCATCGATTCCAGTTTACCGCTGCCATTAAATTCTCTTCAACAGGTTCGGATCTACGGATTTCTTTGTGATCAACACCTACGTTTTCTTTCATCATCAAAGTTTCTTTAGCTTGTTGTTAATTCGTACAATATTGATGTCGAAACATTGCATTTAAAATATTTATACATTTAACACCGAACCTGCCGAACGCTAAAAGCGATTAAAATGTTTCAGCTTGTAAAAATGACAAGGCTAAAAAATTTTTATTACAATATGTGCTTGCAATTTCGTAATTCTAAAATGAAAAATATAAAACCGGCAGTAGTGGGTTCAAACAATATTCAGTAGATACGCTTTTATAATAAATATTCGTTATTTCAACGAATCACCGAGTTCTAAACAAATTTTTCCATGGTCAGAATTTTCGACAAACATTTTTTATTCGATCATTTAACGGCACACTGTTGTATCCTTCGCATTGACGTCGCTCGTACCAGCATGCAAATTTGCTTCGGACAATTATCGTTGTTTCCCAACTGCAATGCGCGTTAATTCGACGGAAACGCAGCAACTGCACTTCATTCTATCGTGTTTGCACACGTTGTTTACAAATCGTTACCTCTACACTTTGATCCACATTCGATCAAACTGTGTTACGATTATCTGGCGGTCATCAACCCCAATTAGAGCACCGAACAAATATTATTTACCGGTCTTGCATTTCGCAGTAGCGAGAAGAAAAAGATTGCTGAGACCGTCATCTGATGTAAAATTGTTACAGCCAGATAGAAGGGGATCTTTATGCAAAATAAAATTTTTTTACGCAAAGTACAACCAACTGGAGTGAAATAGAAATTTAAAGAATTTTTTAAAAGTACCCTTAAATTTTTCTAATGCT
The DNA here is from genome assembly GCA_933228785.1 of Lasioglossum pauxillum. Lineage (NCBI taxonomy): Eukaryota > Metazoa > Arthropoda > Insecta > Hymenoptera > Halictidae > Lasioglossum > Lasioglossum pauxillum. The sequence goes on from OW121706.1 coordinate 39,531,001, forward strand.
TTTACCGTTTTAAATTACAGCTACTAATTTTTCCATAAATGCATAATAAATCAAATTTTTTTACGCAAAGTACAACCAACTGGAGTGAAATAGAAATGTAAAGAATTTTATCTAAAGTACCCTTAAATTTTTCTAATGCTTTTACTGTTTTAAATTACAGCTACTAATTCTTCCATAAATGCATAATAAATAAAATTTTCTTACGCAAAGTACAACCAACTGTAGTGAAATAGAAATTTAAAGAATTTTTTTAAAGTACCCTTAAATTTTTCTAATGCTTTTACTGTTTTAAATTACAGCTACTAATTTTTCCATAAATGCATAATAAATAAAATTTTTTTACGCAAAGTACAACCAACTGGAGTGAAATAGAAATTTAAAGAATTTTTTTAAAGTACCCTTAAATTTTTCTAATGCTTTTACTGTTTTAAATTACAGCTACTAATTCTTCCATAAATGCATAATAAATAAAATTTTCTTACGCAAAGTACAACCAACTGGAGTGAAATAGAAATTTAAAGAATTTTTTTAAAGTACCCTTGAATTTTTCTAATGCTTTTACTGTTTTAAATTACAGCTACTAGTTTCTCCATAAATGCATAATAAATAAAATTTTTTTACGCAAAGTACAACCAACTGGAGTGAAATAGAAATTTCAAGAATTTTTTTAAAGTACCCTTGAATTTTTCTAATGCTTTTACTGTTTTAAATTACAGCTACTAATTTTTCCATAAAAGCATAATAAATAAAATTTTCTTACGCAAAGTACAACCAACTGTAGTGAAATAGAAATTTAAAGAATTTTTTTAAAGTACCCTTAAATTTTTCTAATGCTTTTACTGTTTTAAATTACAGCTACTAATTTTTCCATAAATGCATAATAAATAAAATTTTTTTACGCAAAGTACAACCAACTGGAGTGAAATAGAAATTTAAAGAATTTTTTTTAAAGTACCCTTGAATTTTTCTAATGCTTTTACTGTTTTATATTACAGCTACTAATTTTTCCATAAATGCATAACAAATAAAATTTTTTTACGCAAAGTACAACCAACTGGAGTGAAATTGAAATTTAAAGAATTTTTTTTAAAGTACCCTTGAATTTTCCTAATGCTTTTACTGTTTTAAATTACAGCTACTAATTCTTCCATAAATGCATAATAAATAAAATTTTCTTACGCAAAGTACAACCAACTGGAGTGAAATAGAAATTTAAAGAATTTTTTTAAAGTACCCTTAAATTTTTCTAGTGCTTTTACTGTTTTAAATTACAGCTACTAATTTTTCCATAAATGCATAACATCCGCTGTTTTGTTATTAAAGAGCGTACTAATAGGCTCCCGATGGCTAAAGTGATAAAATTGACGCAGAAAACTGTTATCTTGCATAAAGATCCAATAATGACAGGTGAAGGTTACGAATCATGGTCGCGATTCAGGTCGACCTGCTTCAGAAATAAATCTTCGTTCGTTAGTATTCGTAGGAATGCAAGTCTGGCAGACGTTTACTCAAGCAACAGACATACATACGTTGTAGCTTCATGACGCCGCGTGCTGACGGATTAATTAGTTTACATAAAACTTCGCTGATGGCACCAAAGCGGAACTGTTACTGCCAAGGTCCTAGCCGCTGTTACACGCGGGAAATATTTCTTAATGTTACGTATTACAAGGTAAATGGTCGATGGTTAAAATTAACACGTATCGCCATGGCTCGCTTACGCTGTTTGCGTAATGAAAGCAAATAATACGTCTAGTATCCATCCGTGGAAACTGATTTACAATTTACATCTTGAACCACAAAACATCCCTTAATTTCAGTGATGTGATCTCGAAAGAATCGAACGTTTCACTTGAAATTGTTCAATTGATCGTAAAGTTTTTTGAAGTGTCTTGTCCGTTCGTTTAAAGCGTAAATGGTCAATGGTTAAAATTTAAAATGAACACGTATAAAATTAACACAAATAATACGTCTATTATATCAGTCTGTGGAAACTGATTTACGATTTACATCTCAAACCACAAAACATCCCTTAATTTCAGTGATATGATCTCGAAAGAATCGTTCACGTTTCACTTGAAATTGTTCAATTGATTGTAAAGATTTTTGAAGTGTTTTGTCTGGTCGTTTAAAGTGTAAATGGTTGATGGTTAAAATTTAAAATGAACACGTATAAAATTAACACAAATAGTACGTCTATTATCAGTCTGTGGAAACCGATTTACAATTTACATCTTGAACCACAAAACATCCCCTAATTTCAGTGATGTGATCTCGAAAGAATCGAACGTTTCACTTGAAATTGTTCAATTGATCGTAAAGTTTTTTGAAGTGTCTTGTCCGTTCGTTTAAAGCGTAAATGGTCAATGGTTAAAATTTAAAATGAACACGTATAAAATTAACACAAATAATACGTCTATTATATCAGTCTGTGGAAACTGATTTACGATTTACATCTCGAACCACAAAACATTCCATTATTTCAGTGACATGATCTCGAAAGAATCGTTCACGTTTCACTTGAAATTGTTCAATTGATTGTAAAGATTTTTGAAGTGTTTTGTCTGGTCGTTTAAAGTGTAAATGGTCAATGGTTAAAATTTAAAATGAACACGTATAAAATTAACACAAATAATACGTCTATTATATCAGTCTGTGGAAACTGATTTACGATTTACATCTCGAACCACAAATCATTCCATTATTTCAGTGACATGATCTCGAAAGAATCGTTCACGTTTCACTTGAAATTGTTCAATTGATTGTAAAGATTTTTGAAGTGTTTTGTCTGGTCGTTTAAAGTGTAAATGGTTGATGGTTAAAATTTAAAATGAACACGTATAAAATTAACACAAATAGTACGTCTATTATCAGTCTGTGAAAACTGATTTACAATTTACATCTTGAACCACAAAACATCCCTTAATTTCAGTGATATGATCTCGAAAGAATCGTTCACGTTTCACTTGAAATTGTTCAATTGAATGTAAAGTTTTTTGAAGTGTCTTGTCCGGTCGTTTAAAGCGTAAATGGTTGATGGTTAAAATTTAAAATGAACACGTATAAAATTAACACAAATAATACGTCTATTATATCAGTCTGTGGAAATTCATTTACGATTTACATCTCGAACCACAAAACATTCCATTATTTCAGTGACATGATCTCGAAAGAATCGTTCACGTTTCACTTGAAATTGTTCAATTGATTGTAAAGATTTTTGAAGTGTTTTGTCTGGTCGTTTAAAGTGTAAATGGTTGATGGTTAAAATTTAAAATGAACACGTATAAAATTAACACAAATAATACGTCTATTATATCAGTCTGTGGAAATTGATTTACGATTTACATCTCGAACCACAAAACATTCCATTATTTCAGTGACATGATCTCGAAAGAATCGTTCACGTTTCACTTGAAATTGTTCAATTGATTGTAAAGATTTTTGAAGTGTTTTGTCTGGTCGTTTAAAGTGTAAATGGTTGATGGTTAAAATTTAAAATGAACACGTATAAAATTAACACAGATAGTACGTCTATTATCAGTCTGTGAAAACTGATTTACAATTTACATCTTGAACCACAAAACATCCCTTAATTTCAGTGATATGATCTCGAAAGAATCGTTCACGTTTCACTTGAAATTGTTCAGTTGAATGTAAAGTTTTTTGAAGTGTATTGTCCGATCGTTTAAAGTGTAAATGGTCGATGGTTAAAATTTAAAATGAACACGTATAAAATTAACACAAATAATACGTCTATTATATCAGTCTGTGGAAACTGATTTACGATTTATATCTCAAACCACAAAACATCCCTTAATTTCAGTGACATGATCTCGAAAGAATCGTTCACGTTTCACTCGAAATTGTTCAATTGATCGTAAAATTTTTTAAAATGTTTTATCCGGGGACAAAAACGCGTCGATCATCGAAGACATGCATTTCACAGGGTGCGCAGGGGCGAAACACGTGAAAAATTTTAGGCGACCGGGCGCTTAAGCGTAATCCGGAAAACAGGAAATTTCACGGCGGCAACACGTAGCGCGTTAAATGCATCGAACACGGGGCTTTTAAAAAGTAATAAAGCTCGCGATGCGATTCGGCCGTTTGGAAAGCGTGGCGCGGTATCATTTTTTTCACGCTCGAGGGAGCCTGTTCGAACGCTTTAGACTTAATTCCATGTAAAGCGGTGCGTTTTCCCTTTCCAATATTTCCGCGTGAAAGAATTTCAGCGGTAGGTTACGGCCGTATAAAAGTCGTGAGCCACGGCACCTATACACATATACGAAGAGAACGAGACACACCGGTAAATGGTTGTTCAATGCACACGAATATTGAAAGTCTCTGCTGTCTCGAGGGGGCGAGTTCACAGCTCACCAGGCAAGAATGTTTTTCGTCGGGTCCCGAAGAACGCCGAGGACCTTCGCATTCGTTTGATTTTATTATTATCTACGTGCACGACGCACCGCGCCGGTCGACGACAATACAAGACTGGAGGTCGAGATAAGAACTTCAAATTCCACCAGACATACATTTGTGCCCATAATTGTGGCAGTGAAGTCATGTATTTCTTGTTTGAAGATATTTCAAGGAGAAGGATATTAATCTTTTGCACTCGGAGCTAGTCTAATTGGAAAACCGAATTTTTCCTTTCGGCCTGAAATATTTCCATTCTATTTGATTTTCTTCGTTTTATCGATATAAAACTGATATAATACCTCGTACAACACTTTCAGTGGTTTATTCAAATATTAAACAGGTTCAGTTTATTGAATATAATACGGGTATACGATAATGGTATAATAATTATTAGTTGCGTCTCAGAATCCACTCGAATGCACTCATCTTTCACAATACCGTAAAAATTACATTGAATTCATTCAGCTTAAAATAATATGATATGAAGTAACTGATAAACTCATTTTTTTTAATTTTCACTTAGACCGCTTTCATAATTATGGACACATTTAACACTAAACTTACCGAGCTCTAAAAGCAATTAAAATGTTTTACCTTGTAAAAATGACAAGCCTCTATTTATTTAGAATTTGTGCAATTTTTATCACAATGTGATAAAGGAATTGATCAAATCAATTTCCATGTAAGCAACTTCATAATTTTAATAATTGTGAGGGGATTCTCGTATAGCTGGACCAACAAATCAATTTTTTAAATAATAGTTCGCACTGGAAGCTTTCTCAAAATTCAGCAAAAATAGGAAATTTTCAGTTGTACAGGTAGAGACTATAAAATCGAAATGTTGAAAACCAATATTTATAAGGGAAATGATCGTCTCCATGAACATTCGAATCATAAATTTGAAGTTGCAAAATGTGAAAGAATACCATATATTCATTGTTACACATAAGAATATTAATCCTACATTATAAAATACTAATGTCAAGTATAGGTACTTACAAATTTTTCAGAAACTTCTGTTCCTCCGTCGGATCAAGTGGACAGTGCCATTTTCGCGAATACGTCTTATTAACGATGAAGCACAAAACACCATACTCCTACACAATCACTGAACACTACACAACACACTTTCCGAAATCGTGAAGAAATTACTCCGACCACGGTGAAAATAGTACTGCGGTTGTCACCTCGGTTTTTCATGAATGTTTAACCCCTTAACCTACGATTTACTTTCCAAAAATTTTGGCCGAAAACGTAAACAAGCCCGATCATCGTACAATATTACGAGCTAGGCCCATAATATTCACGTTTGACCCGATCATCGTACTACGGGCTATGCCCGTAGTTGTAGGTTAAGGGGTTAAGGGTGGATTTAGGCGGGGAAATGTCGTGTTTGTTAATTGGAGGGGGTGTGTCGGAAGGACTTTAGATTGATAAGTGGCGAAACTGTCAAAGAAATTCCTTTTGACATTGTCTACGGTCATCAATGACGTGTGATTTATAAGGGTAGTCCGCTCGTCGCACAGTGGGCTCGATTGAAGAAGTACGCGACATTTTGCGAAAAAATCAACTTTCTAATTTTGATATTTTTTCAATTGATATCGATTTCTAAATGTCCACCGACCACAAAAATAATAAAATTAATCAAATACAATAGCAGTTCTAGTTGTGATACACGCATGAAGTTAGACAGTTTAAGAATATCGATTTTCCCTACATAATTTGGCTGTTCATTCTTAAAGTGTCCTGATAACTGTGATTAACTTCTTCCCCTGAATTTTTTTCTACATCAAAATGCACACTTTATTGATAAGAAATCATACTTTTCAATGACAATTATGATATATAACATATTTAAAAAGAATAATGAGCAAAATTAAAATAATCGTCGAAAATTTGTATCTTTGACATGCACGATCTTTCAGGTCCCAGGAGATCCCAGTTTTTAACAAGTAAGGATCTTTTCAGTGAACCTTCCTCTATGTAATGTGAGAAAAATGATTTCCTCCTTCGAGTCCTTTTTCAAGATATTATTGTCTGAAGACATCCGCGTCGCGTTATCTTGTCCGCGCTCGGACGCGCGCTACGCGCTGAATTCGTCAACTATGCAGCCTCTGAAAGTCTGACAGAACTGTGTGGAATATTTATATTTATATTATATTTTTATTTAATATTAATTTATATTTTACAGTAAATAAGTCAGTCTTTCATCTCTGATATTTTGACTGCGTTGAGTTTGACGAATTCTTCTCGACAGTGCATAAGTTACATTGTAATTGTTTACGAAATCGATCTTCAAATCTTTTGAAATTTCTTTTCAAACGTTTTGTTTTGTCGACACAAATTGTGGATTGAAACAGAATTATTGTCAATCAGAGCAGAACTATCAGCCTGAGCAGTACTGTCATTCCGATATTATTTTCAGTTTTATACGTTTTCTGTTCATATTATTTAATATAATACATCAAGTAAGTTAATATATATCAATTATATTTTATTTTTAGAACTTCATATATAGTAGGAGCATAACTGATTCCACACACTTTAAATCAGAATAACGTTTATATGAATGGACCAAACGACTTCAATTTCTCTGTAAGGCTAGAAGAATTAGCTTAGTAAATGACGTCTAATGAATAAGTTGAAAAAATACATTTGGTCGAAATTGTGAAAAACAATACTAAACATTGATTTTTACAACTTTTTAGCTGGGCCAATAACGAAAATTTAAAAAATGTGTTTTGTCAACTGTTATAAATTATATACGCTCTGAAAATTTCATTGAAATTGGTTGATTAGTTTACGAATTATAAACGATCAAAAGTGGTAAAAATTGCAATTTTTCAATATTTTCGGCCTTAACAAATTTTTCTCAAGAATGTAAAACTTAAACATTGTATCTATTTGCATTAAATAGCGAAAATATTAAATACATTATAGAATAAATAATTTATAAAGCTGTTTTAAATTAATAAAAACGGTTAAACAAATGTGAAATATATTAAGTTAAAAATCATTGAAAAGGAATGATTTTTTTATATATTCAGTTCAAATTTCATTGCAATATCTTCAGTGGTTTAGGAGTTATTCAAAAATGTCGCGTACTTTTTCAATCGAGCCCACTGTGCGTCGCTTCGATGGGTCCCTCGCACGTGCTGTCGATCTGTCGGGTTGAAATTCGCATGCGTTTTTTGCTTACTATAACATCCTTTACAGGTATATCGCCTAATCCGCTGGAGGAACGGTGAGGTACGGTAACATTTTATAATACAGGATTAATATTCTTATAACAATGGGTATAAGGTGTTCGTTCATATTTTGCAACTTCAAATTTATGATCCAAATGGGCAGGGAGACGATGCCGTCGCCTAGCGACGAATATGTCCTTTTAAATTTCGATTGCACGAGGCACGCACACGATTATGTTCTGTCTCATCGACACAATCAAATAACTCCACACAATCAAATTTTGCGGAAACTTTAACAGCTTATATCGCAATAACTATTTGTTTGCAACATGTGGCTTCTTTCGAACCTTTTCTTTTTTGAATGAGTGGAAGATGTCGATGTAAAAACAATTTTCACAAGAATTTTCTTTGTTATAAACAATTTTGCGGCAAGTTTCTCTTACAAATGTCCACCGATCCAGAGGTGTAGATTCACCCGTGTACCTACAGATAATCACAGAGTCTAAATTATGTACGCAATTAGTAAATTACTGTTTGCCAAAGATCCTACACGCAGATGATCAAAATCCTGAGAGAACGAGCTTACTATACAGGAATTCCACCCTTTATGCTCGATTCGTTTATTTCGAATGCCAGGAGAAGGTCGGGTTCACAGTTCGCGCGGGAGCACAATGAACGGGCGAAAAAAAGGGAAACGAGCCGGAGTTTATTTTCGGAAAAATATGAGAATTATTTTGGATTTTACGGTCGCATTTCTGTGGAGGCGAATGTTGCACTCGCACGACCGGTGGCCGGTAAAAGTGGAGGTGCCAGCCAGAGGAGCCGGCGCTGCCAGAAGAATCCCGTCGGCCGTGGATCCCCCAAGCCTTTTTCTTCCTCGTATCCCGAAAAAAACACGGACGAAGCAGGATTTCTAAATCCGTCAAACGACCTGTTATATTTAGAAGCAAATGTATTTTTCTCCGGGTCCGCTGTGTTTTTTCCTTTTCGGGCTCGGCGCCATTTCACGCGGCCCGACGCAGATAACGCCAGGTGGAACACCTCTGTTCCTCCACGAAATTAATCGGGCCTCTCTCAAACAATGGGACAGTGCCGCTCGCCTGTGCAATATTTATCAAGCTCCCGGTCAACAAACCTGGAGAACGTGATTTGAACATTTTTTTCCTGAAGATATTAATGGAAACTATTTTTCGAGAGCTATATCACTGAAAAGTAGACACTCTTAAAAATACGATAACTTTTTTAACATTGCACCATACGATTTGAAATTTTTTGGGAAGTTAGAGCAATTAGTTCACTACGTGTTGTAATAAGAAATTTTTTAAAAAATTACAATTGGCTGTAATTCTATAAGAAATACTAAAAGTTGCATCTTACAACTTTGTATTTTGATTGTAGTTTTTTCAAGTTTCATACTTCGAAAATTGGACTGCAGCATTGTCTCAAATACTATGCGTTCATCGAGCTCGTTCGTTCTCGCCGAGCGTCGCTAATTAATTTCGACTAATTATCGTCGGGGTGTTATTGGCACGCAGAAACGTTATGCACACTGCCCCAAATACAACGTAGTGACTTTTTTGCACGGACGCATCGTGGAATCGCGTTGCTCGGTAGCTGCCTTAAAGATTGCATCTTTTCCCCGTCTAAACGATCTGCTTCCTCGAAACAATGGAGACGCGGTAATTCATTTTCCAGGAGGCAATCTCGGGGAAGTATCGCGGGGAGGCTACGAACGGTAATAGGCGTAGCGGAATACTATCTGGCCGAGTGAAAGGACCGTGATCTGTAACGCTGCGAGCGCAACGCGGCAGCCTTAAAACTATACACGAACCTCTCGTAGTAAATCATCGAAGTCATGCAGTGAAAACTACAGCCGATAGAACGGCATCCACCGGGTAGATATTCGAGGACTGTTCAGCATTCCATTTTTCTCGTCCTTGGAACTTGTACCCGCGAATGCTCGGCTACGGCCACACAGTCAATAACGAGTTAGAAAGAATTAACCCTTGTAGTCGGCACTAAAAATTGCTGTGCCATTATTCAAAATATTGTTTACATTGTTAAATATATCGGTATCTAATCGATTACTAAATATTTAACTATTGTATGAGGTATTATATCAATTTCTTATCCATAAGATGAAGAAAATCATATAGAATAGAATTATTCCAGCTCGGAAGGAATGTTTATTTTCGAGTTAAACTAGCTCCGAGTGCAAAGGGTTAATGAACAAAATGCTTTATAAAAAGGTAGTCAGAAATGAGTGAAAATATCTAACAGAAATTAGTTTGTTATCGGCGCAATTTTGCAATTTAAAAGATTTTTCTCAACGTTTCGACCTAATCGTCGACGGGAACAACTTCAATTTCTTTTCCAAAATATACAATTATAAAAATCTGGTACAAACTGTGGTAGGAAACCCTTCAAAAAATCCTCATCCGTGTCGTGGTTTCAAGTGCCTTGTTTTTTGAAACGCACTTCGAAAAACAGTTCCTCGATTCGTAAAAATTTTGAGTCCACAATTCGAACGTTTCATCTGATCTGGAATATTTTTATGCAAATTCCAACTTTCGTAAAGTATTCTATGAACACCAGGACGTGGAACAAGCTTCTTTTTTACTGGTGTCTTACATTGTTTGTCTTAAATTCAAGAGAAATTCATATTGTGACCTGTACGTGGTGGAAAGAGTAGCGCAACCTTCGTGTAATATCGAAGAATGTAGATTTTCCTAATGGTAAAAGTCCCCTGCGGAATTTCCCGAGCGTGAGTCGACATATTGCCGGCGACCAAAAATGAAAGTGCTTAGTCGGTGAAGACATACGATGTCGATAATAACGCAGAAGCTTCAAAGCGTTATCTGCGAAGCTCTCGCGTTGTCTACGTTCCCTGAGAAAAATTCTGTACACCGCATGCCTCGCTCCTAAGTAACGTTAAACCTCGCACCACGTAGGGGATAGTCAGTGAAACCGGTGATACCTACAATTCACACAAGTGCTCTATTTCAGCAGTCTTGGCAATTGTCGATTCAGCGTTCAAGCGAGCTTGGTATGCCATTAATAAAGTTAGAGACGCCTCTAGCTGGCGTTACGTCGAAAATAAAACTGCAAGCATCGTCGACGTAATATAAGACAAGGTAATGTAACATACAGTGGGGCCAAAAAGTACTTCAATGTTTGAACTATGATAATTTCGTTAAAAAATACAATGCGGACTTGTACAGTCCGAACCCAGACCAACCGCCAAGGATTCTCAAAACCGAGACAGCGTAAATTACATTAAACAACGTATAAAAGTATTTTTAAAAACCACGGTCACCTCCGTTTTTTATTTTCCTGTAAATTATAAACTCTTTCGCTTCAGCACCGATGAGATTTTTATTCGAAAATTCCTTTTTCTTGAACCGATGCACAGTGGGATAAAAAGTGATGAATTTTTTGTCAAAATCAACGAACTTTCAAAGAACTTAAAGCTGAAATATTGCAGATCATGGGAGAAATAGAGAGGTTATGATACGAATATTTTTTATCTCTGAAAATCTGTGTTAAACTCGCAGAATTTGGATTAAATTTAAATCGAAAGTTCTTTGATTTTGTTAGATTATGTAATTTAACAAAAAAAATTAACTAAACTGAACTTTATTAATACTGGCAAACAAATTAATAAGCACAAAGAAAACAGATCTTTTTGGTTCAAACGTCACATGTCAAGTGAGGATCACGTGCTAGATAAATAGAATGAAGTATAGAACAAACAAATAACAGTTTCTTAAACAAACTGAAATATACCAATATTGAATTATATCGAATCGATTATAATCGAACATTAGATTAATTTTGACATATTTCAATATTTAATTTCGACACAAAATTCATCACCTGTCCCACTGTGCGGAAGCAATGGCGACCAACTGAAAGATCACAGGACGATGTCTATCCCTAGTTAAATATCCTCTATCCGTCTATCCCGAATTCCAGACTTGAGAACCTACATACAGTGGGTGTACAAAGTATTCGTAAACCTTTTAAAAACTAATAACTTTTTTATAATTGTTCCAAACGACCTGATTTTTTATAATCAATTAGAAGCATTAGTTTACAAACTGATATGCAAAAAAGATTTTCCAAAAATTACAATTTACAAGGTTGCAGGCAAAAATAAAAAAGGCATTTTTTAAAACCTTTTTATTCGGGCCCTTAATGAAAATTTAAAACATATGTTTTCTAGATCCATGTCCTTTATACACATGTTGGAAATTTCATCGAAATCGATTGACGCAGGAAAAAACAACAGGCATCGAAAGATGTACGATTCTGTGGATTTTAAGCAGAAACTGATCAAAAGTCGTGGAAAACTACGATTTTCACCATTTTTAACCGCTTGTAGCTCGTGTGTATGTTAATCGATTTCAATGAAATTTTCAACATGTGTATGACTAACATAGATCTACAAAACGTACATTTTAAATTTTCATTAAGGACCCAAATAAAAAAGTTTTAAAAAATGCCTTTTTTATTTTTGCATTTAACCTTGTAAATTATAATTTTTGGAAAATCTTTTTTGTATATCATTTCGTAAACCAATGCTTCTAATTGATTATAAAAAATCAGGTTGTTTGGTATAATTAGAAAAATGTTATTAGTTTTTAAAAAGTGTACGAATACTTTGTACACCCACTGTATGTGGATCATCCTCTGGATCGGATCGAGTGGCTCAAATCATTTCACCGATATTCATATCGAGGGTGTGCCAACTCCTTCTTCCCGGAGAAAAAATACCGAGCCGCGAAGAGACGGAAGACGACGACGGAAGAAGTGGGAAAATAAACAGAAATACAGAAGCAGTCTAGACTGCATTACTCACTCCCAGGGGAAGGTGTCTATGATTAAGAGTATCGGGGTTTGGTATCCGGCGGCGCGTTAGCGACCTGGCAATCCGCCAAAGTCTTAATTCTTACAACGACCCAGACGGACTTTCGGTTGTACCGATTATTACTGCCTCTTTCCAACCTCCTTGGCCATCGGCCAAACATGTTACAAACATGCTCCGGAATTCCCCATGCGAGAACACCTTCGACGCGTGCGATACGAGGCACGCGGATCTTCGGTGAACTTTCAGGAAGTAGAGTTCGATCGATGCTTCGTAATTTCAAGTTTGTTTCGAATTGATGTATTTTTTTTTATTTGTAAGCATTTGAAACCCTTTTTGGGTTTATTTTGCTTTACATGAATAATATCAGTAAATACAATAATGTGGAATACAGGAATAATACAATAAGTATTCACTAATAATACAAGTGATTATTACAGTAATGTATGTTAACGCTAAATATGTAGTTTACAATTTTTGATATCAAATCTTTGATATTTGGCTTGGCTATAATTATGTCTATATTAAGGGGCAGTTGGAGGCCCATTCCGTCTTTGTAAATTATACAAATCGCATTGCCATATTATGTGGTCCAGGGTTTCACAACCCTGATTGCATTTGCATTGGTTATTGTTGATAATACCTACTCGCTCTAGTGAAGCAGCTAGGTTATAACGATCGGAACGCATTCTGTTAACTGTGACAACTAAGCTTCTCTCGAGTTTTAGATGGGCGAACCAGGGTACTGAGCTTTCATTAAAAAAGTTTTTAAATTGATGTAATTCAATGTTCGAATTACTTACATTCTAAATTTGAAGGCTTGTTTCCACCCCTGGGGACCATTGTCAATTGATGAGAACGGAGGAGGGGTGTTGCGTCTCCAACTCACGTAATGGCTGTTACCTTTCAGGTCCGTTAGATTCCCCTCCTAAGGAAATTGCCGCGAAATTTCTCGAGAAATCCGTTTTCAAGCGACGCACAGTGGTAAAATGTCGAATTCTAACTGGACAAAAATAATTTTTCTCGATTATTGAAAAACATATTTAATTGAGAAAATATATTATTAGACATACTGAACCAAATAATTCTAACAATTATATCTCATTATTTCCATTTTTTATCCATTAACGACTAGTTGAATGTTCCGAAACTGCGGTGAATTTTTGTTTTGTGCATTGAAAAATGGAAAGTAAGTACGTATTAAACTAATTTATATTTTCTCGTTTTAGTGTAAAACTAATAGGAGGAAGTAAATGAAATGAACCATAATTAAAAGCGTTTTTTTATGAATGAGTTAATAAGGTAAGGTTATACTTTGACTCAAGCATACTCAAGCTGCAATATTTTTGTGTATTTTATCTATATGAATTACTTAACAATGTCGAAGGAAAATTAGCTGCTACAATCTGCTACTTAGTGTACTTAATTATAGTACTTAAAGTAAATATAGTACTTAATTATAGTTTGTAATACGAATATTATATGTAATGAAATTACTGTAATTATAATTTTTGAAAAAAGTACTCATAATAAAGTCATTTTCTTATATTCACAGACTTTACCTTCTATAAGTCAGAAATATAGAAATATAAGAAAAATATCCGTTTGTTATAATTTTTATGTTCAATTCCTTTATAACAAATAAATAAATATCGTAATAGTAATTATCAAGTATCAAGAGGATATAAATTATTCAAAAATAATTTTGTCCACCTAAAATCGAAACATTTACCACTGTGCGACGCCTTTGTCTAGTAGTCTAGTCGATCACGAGCAGGCGCCGCACGTCTATAGTCGTTCGTTACTGAATCGGTACTGTTTCCATTATCCCTCTCGGCCAAATAACAGGAATCAGACGATCCTTGCTATTAATTTTGAGTTTTAACGATCGTAAATTGTTGTTTATGCACAAGTGATATCGGCGCTACAGGTTCGATCAAAGATACAAAAATTAGCAATTTTGCAGAATTATAATTTCAACGTTTCGGTTCGGTTTTCAACCATCATCAAGAAAAGTCCGCGTCTGTGGAATTTAATAGACACTGCTATTCATTAACACAGGAAATTTTATGGTTTAGTCAAGAGGTAATATACATACTTGCTAATTGTGAAAAAACACAGAATGAAGAGCGTAAAAGAAATGGTACTTGTCAGTAAGAAGGTTTAAACTGTACTAGACTGTAACCGTTGTGACAAAGTCAAGGCAGAAAAACAGAGAAACATCGTAGATCTAACTAGCCAATCCGATGTCAAGGATCAAGAGACACCAAATCAATGTTTGGCGCGAAATTCAAATTTTAAATATTCATCAACAAACTTCCAACCAATGTATTACCAAAAATTGGTAGAAAAATTAGCAATCATTTTACGTGTGAAATTTCACATAACAATGTTAATGTGTTTAACCATATTTATAAAAACTGGAAGTCATTAGTTAGATTATTATAGAAGATCATCATAAATTAATTACTGATTCAGTAATGTAGTGTAAATTTCATTAATCTCAGGTTTTTCATACCTAAGATTGACACTCTGATGTTTAATCATGTGAACAGTTTCTAATAATAATCTTTGGTGTAAATTACTTTCTTTATCCAGTATTTTGACATTTTCAAAATCAAATGCATGGTCAAGTTCAAATGAATGCTTTGTCAAGGCGGTATGTTGTGATGATGGCAACAATATATTTCTTTTATGTTCATTGATCCTTGTTTCCAAACGTCTTGAAGTCTGTCCAATGTAAACCTGGTTACATCCCTTACATGGAATTAAATATATAACATTGCAACTTTTGCAAAGTGGTAACTTGTCTTTGATTGGTGGAAACCATTTTTTTAAATAATAAGGAACCTTAAAGATGGTGTGTAACCCAACTTTTCTGAAAATTCTTTTAATATCGTTGGAAATGTTGTTAACAAATGGGAGAACAACTGTTTTTTTCCAACTAATTGGACCCCTTTTCATATATTTTTCCTCCTTCTGTTTTTCTACAAAAAGAACGTGGTAAATTTCAAAGATACGTTTTTTAATGATGATGGAGATCAAATTAATGGGATAACCATTTAATTTAAGTACATTTTTAATTAATGCGAGATTGTTGGGTCTGAACTCAGGATTGCTCAACAATATCGCACGATCAATCATGCCTTTAATAAGACCAATCTTATGTCGTAATGGGTGGAAAGAATGAAAATTCAAATACCTCCCCGACCAAGTGGATTTATGATACCAATTCAATTGTAACTCGTTGCCTGCTCTAATTTTTGTATCTTTGATCGAACCTGTAAAGCCGACAACAATCAAATCGACTAGACAAAAATAGACGAATTTCTTACAACCCAGTACACCTGACAATCCAACCTCAAGGGATAAATTTCGAAGCCCTCTTTAACCCTTTCACTACAGTGGAGGAAATATCTCGTGCATCTTTATCACTAATATGAAGTTTACTTAAAGATGATAAATATGAAAACTCCATATTTTAGCCAATTGGAGTTTTCGTAGAAAACGTAGAAAATCTCAACCAACATAGAATGTCTAGTTTGCAAAAAAATGGCCGACGGAAGAACAAGAGTTTCTGTATAAAATTGTTGAACACAATGATCCGCAAGAGTCAAAGAGGGTCCGAATACAAAACGCAGGTGCCTAATAGCAGGTCGGAATGAGTTCATCGAGGTGCGAAGAGTTAGGCTCGAGTGTGACCTCGAAAACGGTTCCCCTCCCCTGAACAACAAGGTGAGCTGTAGGGTCGCGTACCAGTGGCGAACCTTTTTCCACCAGCCCTTACTTCCAGGCGTCCTATTAACGATTTCCGAGAGGGCAAGTAGGCGAGTTAGCCGATAAGTAAAAGGGAGAAAATAAAGCGGCTGGGACGCACGCGAGAAAGCCGGGCTCAGCCAGAACCGCAGGGAGAACTCGCCGGTATACGATACACGTACGAATACACGATCTTGGAGCATCGCGATACTAGCGGCGACCGACCGGGAAAAAATAAAAAGAATAACAAGAAGAAGCAGAAGCAGAAGCTGCCGCCTCCGGTAGAGGAGGCCTCGAGGTCGCGGCTGCGTAGTTTCCTACGCTCTGGCTCCCACGAGCGGAGCCACCAACAGTCGCTTTCCAGATCAGATTCATTGACCTCGCTGAATCTCTCTCTCTATCTCCCTTTTTCTCTCCCCTCTCCCTCTGGCTCTCTTTCTCGCTCTCTTTCCGTGGAGATGGCCGCTGGATGCTTTTTCTTCGTGACACACCGAGATCACCGACGAGTTCGAGAGGGTGTACCGAGGAAAAAAGAATGGAAAAATGTCGCTATCGTGGCCACGATTAATGCGATCTTCTGACGAGCCGTCGAACGATTTCTTACTTGAAAGCGTTGATAAGCAGTTGCCGACACTTCTTCCACGCGATCGCAATTTTGGCGAAATTTGCTCGACGCAACAACCGAATCTTTTGGTCAAGTATTAATGTCCTTGTCCTCACTTTTATATATTCTGTTGTCAATGTTTCGTAAATTACCCAGCACGTTTTAGCGACAATTTTACCTATAGGTTGAGGTGTTATCGACTACTGAATTTAAGATCTTTATAGGACTTTACAGTGGTTAAATATCTCAGAGTAACAATCAATCTTTCTTCAGCACTAAGCACTAAGCTGTCAGCAAGTAGCTGTCGCAGCTTTATGAAAATAGTTAAAATCGCGGCTTTATGCTTCCGAATAAACGTAAAAATTGGACATTTGAAGGCGACTGCGGTCTAGATTGATCTTTTATCCAGCACTTATTACTACTGAGAACCCCCATCTTTGCGTTATCGAGAAATGAGGAGGCGCACCCCGCACCCTTGCAATCCTGGAAAGAAGAACACCCCCTTAAGAAAGTTTCGTTCAATTATTTCCGTACTGTCTAACCACAATCGTAGAATTTCTCAGCTGTTCTACATAGACTAGCAAAGTATGAAATGAAAGAGAGAAACACTTGAAGTCTCGTTCAATTATTTTCGGGGTGTCTAACAAGAATTGTAGCATTTCTCAGCTGCTCTACATAGACTAGCAAAGTATGAAATGAAAGAGAAAAACACTTGAAGTCTCGTTCAATTATTTTCGTGGTGTCCAACAACAATTGTAGCATTTCTCAGCTGCTCTACATAGCCTAGCAAAGTATGAAATGAAAGAGAGAAACACTTGAAGTCTCGTTCAATTATTTTCGTGGTGTCGAACAACAATTGTAGCATTTCTCAGCTGCTCTACATAGACTAGCAAAGTATGAAATGAAAGAGAGAAACACTTGAAGTCTCGTTCAATTATTTTCGGGGTGTCTAACAAGAATTGTAGCATTTCTCAGCTGTTCTACATAGCCTAGCAAAGTATGAAATGAAAGAGAGAAACACTTGGTCTCGTTCAATTATTTTCGTGGTGTCCAACAACAATTGTAGCATTTCTCAGCTGTTCTACATAGACTAGCAAAGTATGAAATGAAAGAGAGAAACACTTGAAGTCTCGTTCAATTATTTTCGGGGTGTCTAACAAGAATTGTAGCATTTCTCAGCTGTTCTACATAGCCTAGCAAAGTATGAAATGAAAGAGAGAAACACTTGAAGTCTCGTTCAATTATTTTCGGGGTGTCTAACAAGAATTGTAGCATTTCTCAGCTGTTCTACATAGCCTAGCAAAGTATGAAATGAAAGAGAGAAACACTTGAAGTCTCGTTCAATTATTTTCGTGGTGTCCAACAACAATTGTAGCATTTCTCAGCTGCTCTACATAGCCTAGCAAAGTATGAAATGAAAGAGAGAAACACTTGAAGTCTCGTTCAATTATGTTCGTGGTGTCCAACAAGAATTGTAGCATTTCTCAGCTGTTCTACATAGCCTAGCAAAGTATGAAATGAAAGAGAGAAACACTTGAAGTCTCGTTCAATTATGTTCGTGGTGTCGAACAACAATTGTAGCATTTCTCAGCTGTTCTACATAGCCTAGCCAAGGATGAAATGCAAGAGAGAAATCACATAGAATGAAGATTTTCAATTACGTCGATGAAATCGGAAAAAGAATGGATATCTGTGGAACAGCAAGATCAGGAAAACCGTGGTAAAAAGGCAACAGCCTCGCGATAGGTTCCGATACGCGGCCGCACAAGCCGAAGAGCTGGTTGAAGAGGGACAGAGGATAAGAGTGGAGCAAGTTCACCGCAATCCTCGTTTATCTCGAGGAGCGCCCCAAGGGTCTCAACGCGGCGCCCTCAGAGAGAAAACAAATGATCAGAGGAACAGGAAGCCGAGCACATATGTACACGGGAAAAAGTTGCACGCCCTGGGCGGTGTGTAAGAGTCCGTGATCAGAAAGTCTATGGGAGCTGTTCGAGATGAATACCCACAAAAATAAGCTCGGACGGACGCTTGTCTGCGAAGCGGTTACACAAAGCGCGCCCAGAAAGGATTTAACGACACGAAAAGCGGAACACAAACGAGTTTCGCGACCTGAAGAACTCATTGATACGTTTCATTCATCCCTGCTCGACTTTTACTCGTTTTACTTGAATTATAATCGTGTCTCTTCCTGGAATGGTTTCGTATGCGCCGTTTTCTGTTTGACATCGCGTGAAATTCATCGTTTCTTTATTATGTATTGTAAAGAAAGTGTACATACAGTGACTCCCAAAAATATTCGGACGCTAGGTATAACTAACTTTATGATTTGATAATTCGATTGTTGATAAAGCAATCGCCCTGGGAATTGTTTCTAGCAATAAAACATTTATTAATGTTGATAAACATATATTCTTTATTTGAAAAATATACATACGTTACATAATAAAAATTATTAAACGAAATAATGGACCATTTGTGGCTCGCAAAAATATTCGGACACGTATTAATTTTTCTGTTTATATAATGTAATTTAGCATTACAAAATTTGTTTAATATTTCGTGGGATAACCATTTTGTTTAAGAACATGTCTTAACCTGTTTGGCATATTATTTGTAATTTTTTAAAAATAATCAACAGTTATGTTCGACCACTCAGTTGCAAGTCTTTGTTTTAATTCGGCCATCGATGTAATTGGGGTTTTTCGAATTTTTCTATGTAATTCATCCCATAAATTCTCGATAGGATTAAGGTCCGGTGATTGGGGCGGCGGATGAAAAATTTTGGGGCAGCGGTATAATAAAAATTCTTGCACAATACGTGACTTGTGCTTGGGGTCGTTGTCTTGGTCAAACTTAAAATTATTATTAAGCCCCATTTTTTCAGCACTTTGAACTAAATTATTTTTGAGCATATTTAAATAATGATTTTTGTCCGTGATACCGTCAATAAACACTAGGTTACCCACTCCATATGACGAAATGCAACCCCAGATCATTACGCTGCCTCCGCCGCGTGTTTCACTGTACCTCTTGTATTTTCAAAATTAAACTCTTTATTCGCTTTCCGCCACACCATACTTCTTCCGTCGGAATTGTACAGATTGAATTTGCTTTCATCAGCAAATATGACATCCTTCTGCCATGTCTCATCCTTAGAAATTAGCTCACCTGCAAAGGTTTTTCGTTTATTCCTATTCTTTTCGTTGATAAATGGTTTCTTTCTAGCCACTCTTCCATTGTAACCAGCTTGCCTCAGTGTTCTCCGAACTGCTTCGGCTGACACATTTTTGGAGCTTTCTCCTAATAGCTCACTAACTAGTTTTGGAACACTTAAGCGCGGATTTTTCTTCACTTTCCGAATAATTTTGCTTTTCTCCCTCGTATATAAGAGACTTGGTCTTCCAGAATAGAATCAATGCGATTCTCAATATAAAATCGTCGACTGATATCTGCAACAGTACTCTTACTTATACGAAGCATTGCACTAATTTCGCGATAGGTTTTTACTTTTTCTCGATGAAAAATTACAAGCTGTCGCACATCGAAACTCGTATTCTTTCCTTTGCGACCCATTTTGAACAAATTTACGTTCACTACCGACAGTAGTGAGGTGGCATGGACATATAATGGTCCACGAGATTCTGTTTGTAAATAAACGTTTTCGCGTTCTTGGAATATCGCGTTCCCCGAAAGCGATTGGCAGAGAAATTTAATACGTGTCCGAATATTTTTGTGAGCCACAAATGGTCCATTATTTCGTTTAATAATTTGTATTATGTAACGTATGTATATTTTTCAAATAAAGCATATATGTTTATCAACATTAATAAATGTTTTATTGCTAGAAACAATTCCCATGGCGATTGCTTTATCAACAATCGAATTATCAAGTCATAAAGTTAGTTATACCTAGTGTCCGAATATTTTTGGGAGTCACTGTACTTTCAAATCAGCTGCAAATTATGTGTTCAAGGTATTCGTACTCCTTCTGTAGTTTCGAATCAGCTGTTTATGAAATTGGTGATCACTTATGCAGGTATTCATCATTCAATCTTGCTCTTATCGGACGTATATCTTATCTCTTCTTACCGTTCCATTTGTCTTTAGTGGAACGCGTTCCATCATATCCGATTTCCTCGACGGTTATCGGCTATCATTGTCAAGTCCAGGCTCGTTTATCATCTACGATAGGAGCAGTCCTGTCGCCGAAGGCGTGATCCTCCAAGAAGTGTGTCACATGTGCCTGAGATATACTTCTCGCTCGAGACTGAATGAAAAAGTGATTTCTGATCGGAGGACTCCTTTTTAAGTAAGTGTCATTTTAAATAGAATCTAGATCATCTGCGCGGCATCGTCGGCGGGATCTTGTCACTGACACATTTTTCCATATTTGAAAATCCCAGTTGCAATATTTCCATACTGCTTGGATTATCCTTCTGCTGTATTTATATCGTATTGCTGCGTGGAAATTGGGGGAGGAAAAGGGATAACTCAATTACGCAACTAGATTCAAAGGACACACGTTTATTGGAGCACCGATCTACGATAATGATAATAGATCTCTTGGACGACAGTGCGATCGCTGTCGTGAACCCCGCAATTCACATCCTACGATTGTAAACTGTCGAACAATTCCGACGAACGGATGAGCAAGTAGGCTCTATGAATTCGACTGAGCGCGCTCAGGTGTTGAAGATGCGAAGATGGATTCAGTTACGGGTCAGAATAGACCCGGGTACCGCAGAGTGCCAACAAGACGTCAATCGAATTACCAAGTCTCGAGTCTCTTTCTCAATTTCAAGTCTCTCGGAGATAGCCACACGTCGAGCATCCTTCGAAAAAGGAAAAATCAGAACGGTACAGTTCGAAGTCTGTAAAAATGGGAAGGAGAAGAGAAAAAAATCATGCCTCGAATATCTTCGGAACTGGAACACGATCGCCGGCTGTCGATCGAGCAGAACCTGGCTAGCAGAGAAACCAGGAGAAGCTGGTTTACTAATCACCCGAGAAACGCCACGATTACAATCCCGTGGAATGTGCTTAGAGCCGTCGTTACGAAAGGCTTCTACTCTCACGTTCTAGCGACCGTGTGTTTTTACATATGTATATTCGAGGTGATCGCGTGTACTCGCTATGTGCACCGGCTGCAGGAATTTGTCTAAGACCGGCAAGATCGGTTTTAATATACAGGGTGAGGCGCCCGACTCTATCACCTAAAACAGGGGTTCTCAACCCTGTTGCGGTCTACCCCTATCAGTCACCTGCAGCACTGGTTGCTACACTGGTTGTGCACAAACTGCATTTTATTATGAGAAAAATACAATAATAATCTGTAAAAGAATATACAGTGAGTGTACAAAGTATTCGTACACCTTTCAGAAAGGAATTACTTTTTTTTAAAGATGTAGATGTAAGATGTAAAAGTCGCTGTAACAGCACTGTAAGTGTAAACTTGTGCCAAACTGCATTTTATTACGCGAAAAATACAATAATAATCTGTAAAGAAATATACAGTGGGTGTATAAAGTATTCGTGCCCCATTCAAAAACGAATAACTTTTTTTTTAAGATGTAGATGTAAGATGTAAAAGTCGCTGTAACAGCACTGTAAGTGTAAACTTGTGCCAAACTGCATTTTATTACGCGAAAAATACAATAATAATCTGTAAAGAAATATACAGTGGGTGTATAAAGTATTCGTACACCTTCTCAAACGAATAACTTTTTTTTTAAGATGTAAATGCAAGATGTAAAAGTCACTGTAAGCGTAAAATTGTGCCAGGCAAATTTTTTTCTTACGAAGAACAGTCATTTTAAAACGAGTACAGCTATCCGAGTCACGCAGTAATAAACAAATAAATTCCGAGATCATTCAGAATTTTATGCAGCAATTTTCTTATTCGTACACCTTTCAGAAAGGAATTACTTTTTCTTAAGATTTAAATGTAAGATGTAAAAGTAGCTGTAACAGCACTGTAAGTGTAAACTTGTGTCAAACTGCATTTTATTGCGCGAAAAATACAATAATAATCTGTAAAGAAATATACAGTCGGTATACAAAGTATTCGTACACCTTTCAGAAAGGAATGACTTTTTTTTAAGATGTAAATGCAAGATGTAGAAGTCAATCTAAGCGTAAAATTGTGCCAGGCAAACTTTGTTCTTACGAAGAACAGTCATTTTGAAACGAGTACAGCTATCCGAGTCACGCAGTAATAAACAAATAAATTCCGAGATCATTCAGAATTTTATGCAGCAAATTTTCTTATTCGTACACCTTTCAGAAAGGAATTACTTTTTTTTAAGATTTAAATGTAAGATGTAAAAGTAGCTGTAACAGCACTGTAAGTGTAAACTTGTGCCAAACTGCATTATTACGCGAAAAATACAATAATAATCTGTAAAGAAATATACAGTGGGTGTATAAAGTATTCGTACACCTTCTCAAACGAATAACTTTTTTTTTAAGATGTAAATGCAAGATGTAAAAGTCACTGTAAGCGTGAAATTGTGCCAATCAAATTTTTTTCTTACGAAGAACAATCATTTTGAAACGAGTACAGCTATCCGAGTCACGCAGTAATAAACAAATAAATTCCGAGATCATTCAGAATTTTATGCAGCAATTTTCTTATTCGTACACCTTTCAGAAAGGAATTACTTTTTCTTAAGATTTAAATGTAAGATGTAAAAGTAGCTGTAACAGCACTGTAAGTGTAAACTTGTGCCAAACTGCATTTTATTACGCGAAAAATACAATAATAATCTGTAAAGAACATACAGTGGGTGTACAAAGTATTCGTACACCTTTCAGAAAGGAATGACTTTTTTTTAAGATGTAAATGCAAGATGTAAAAGTCACTCTCAGCGTAAAATTGTGCCAGGCAAACTTTTTTCTTACGAAGAACAGTCATTTTGAAACGAGTACAGCTATCCGAGTCACGCAGTAATAAACAAATAAATTCCGAGATCATTCAGAATTTTATGCAGCAATTTTCTCATTCGTACACCTTTCAGAAAGGAATTACTTTTTTTTAAGATTTGAATGTAAGATGTAAAAATAGCTGTAACAGCACTGTAAGTGTAAACTTGTGCCAAACTGCATTTTATTACGCGAAAAATACAATAATAATCTGTAAAGAACATACAGTGGGTGTACAAAGTATTCGTACACCTTTCAGAAAGGAATGACTTTTTTTTAAGATGTAAATGCAAGATGTAAAAGTCACTCTCAGCGTAAAATTGTGCCAGGCAAACTTTTTTCTTACGAAGAACAGTCATTTTGAAACGAGTACAGCTATCCGAGTCACGCAGTAATAAACAAATAAATTCCGAGATCATTCAGAATTTTATGCAGCAATTTTCTCATTCGTACACCTTTCAGAAAGGAATTACTTTTTCTTAAGATTTAAATGTAAGATGTAAAAGTAGCTGTAACAGCACTGTAAGTGTAAAATTGTGCCAAAGTGCATTATTACGCGAAAAATACAATAATAATCTGTAAAGAAATATACAGTGGGTGTACAAAGTATTCGTACACCTTTCAGGAAGGAATGACTTTTTTTTAAGATTTAAATGTAAGATGTAAAAGTAGCTGTAACAGCACTGTAAGTGTAAACTTGTGCCAAACTGCATTTTATTACGCGAAAAATACAATAATAATCTGTAAAGAACATACAGTGGGTGTACAAAGTATTCGTACACCTTTCAGAAAGTAATGACTTTTTTTTAAGATGTAAATGTAAGATGTAAAAGTCACTCTAAGCGTAAAATTGTGCCAGGCAAACTTTTTTCTTACGAAGTACAGTCTGTTTGAAACGAGTACAGCTATCCGAGTCACGCAGTAACAAACAAATAAATTTCGAAATCATTCAAAATTTTATGCAGCAATTTTCTTATTCGTACACCTATCAGAAAGGAATTACTTTTTTTTAAGATTTAAATGTAAGATGTAAAAGTAGCTGTAACAGCACTGTAAGTGTAAACTTGTGCCAAACTGCATTTTATTACGCGAAAAATACAATAATAATCTGTAAAGAACATACAGTGGGTGTACAAAGTATTTGTACACCTTTCAGAAAGGAATGACTTTTTTTAAGATGTAAATGCAAGATGTAAAAGTCACTCTAAGCGTAAAATTGTGCCAGGCAAACTTTTTTCTTACGAAGAACAGTCATTTTGAAACGAGTACAGCTATCCGAGTCACGCAGTAATAAACAAATAAATTCCGAGATCTTTCAGAATTTTATGCAGCAATTTATATAACAATGCGAACACTTTATTCATTTTATTTATAAGCTGAAGGTTGCATTCATTGACGTATTCCGACATAACTGCGGTATTCTTTTCTCGCAAGACATACTCCATTATTCACTTTGACGGTATCGCATACAATACAATAACATCGCTATCGTGGACCAGAGAGAATCACAGGGAAAGACAGGATACGATGATAAAATAGAAGCGTACGATCGTATGAATGAAACATGAAAACAGAAAAGAAACTAATTCATCGAAATGTAATCGGTTCGGTAGTAGTATTTTCATAAAGATCATCATATAACATATAAGATATTATATCATTTTTCATATCCATGAAAATTATATAGCATGGAATTATTCCAGGTCGGAAGAAATGTTTCATTTTCGAGTTAAAATAACTCAATCTCAATAATCGTAAAATAAGTAGATTACAGATTATAATAAGTTTTGTTTAACCCTCATCCGTCCCTCGTGTCACGAACTGAATCTTTGTGGTAAAACATAGATGAAACAAGGTAAACAGTTTATTTTTTATTAAAATTGATGAGCGAACTGTGTGAAATTGACACGAGGGGTGGATGAGAATTAAACAATTTGGTTAATCAATACAAATTTGTAAATAGAACCGAGAAACTCACCCTGTATATGAACCACATCATGCACTATTCCCGGCCTGCTTAAGTCGGAGAATGTTCGATACACTCGTTCGAATTGTTTCGAAACCATTCGTATTATCCGAAGGAATTCCATGTAAATCATAACGATTAATATTACTCGTTACCCCATTAACTTCAGACATAGTTGCTGATCGTAAACAGTCTATGGTATTTAGCGTGTGACTCGGTTATTCCACTTTTTCTTTAGAGCGATGCGAATATTGTAAACGGTTGATCCTTTCCGTAACTGTTGCAAAGATCTCTACTGTAAGGGTCCAATTTTAACTACTGCAACTTTTCTAATATGTTGATCCTTCTTATGAAACCTTCGACACCGTTTTAACAGGAACATATTCAGCATTTTTAATAAATTACGCTGCGAAAGTATGGCGTTGCATGAACAGTCGCAGTCTGAAACTAAACGAATGCAAACATAAACGGAAACTTTATACTATGGTGGGGTTGACGGTGTCGTAAAAGGGGGTTGGCAGAGCGCAATATGGCGGGGAGATTGCTGTATCAAACTTTTCGCGATCGCAACGAATTTCTTACGGAAGTTCAGAAATTTAATCGCGAAAGTTAAACGCAGTGTCGGTAAATTATGTCGGCTATTTAACCGAGGAATTAACCAGGAAAAAATCCTTGCAACGGAATCCTGCATTTATGCAGGAATTGACTGGGTGAAATATAAAACAGTTAAAAATGGTAAAAATCGAAGAGTATCGTTATGATCTTTTCAATGTAAAAAATCTATTAAATCTATGAATCGAACTTTTATGTAACTCCTGCTGTTCACAATCGTTACAAAGAATTTTTATGCATAAATAAATGTAACATTGTTGCCAAACCGTTAAAAAATTACAATATTAATTATGAATTAATTCGTGTTTCAAATAGTTTAAAAAGGTTGATTCTAACTCGACTAATGAATATAAAAAAAGAATTCGTAGCCATCGATTACAGATTTGTAAAATGCCATTAACCATTGAAAGTGTTAAAGATTAAATCACTAGTAGTAAGTCGCGATAAATGGCGTCCCGACATCCACAGGTTGTTAGGCACATTATCCTCAATTATAAATTTGCATAAACATCCTCGGTCTATCGGCAAGTTGTTACCGTGCAATGTCAGTGTTGCGAAGGGTTTCGAGTGGCCGAAAATTCCCGTTAATCCTTGACAGTTAGGGTGGGGAACAGGTAGGCTTCCCTTCTTTCACGGCATCGTGTTTGATTGGTTGATACCTCCCACTGGTTTGTATTAGCTACCCTCGTTTACCTGTAACTTCAGCTGCTGTTTACTCATTACCAGTCTGTGTTCGAACTTAACGCGAGTCGAAACTTGTGTGTACCCTACGGTTGTGTGCAGTTTGAAAGTTTGTAACAAGTTTGCGAACTCCACGGCCGTAATCTGTGCTAGTGGACAGGTGAAATTTGCAAGTCACCCGTTCGGGAGGCTTAATATTGCCTTGAGTAAGTAACAAGTACTGTTAACGCCTGCTTCCGTTGCTGTTTCTAATAGTCGACCGTTTATGCAAGATAAATATTGTCAGCGTTGATTCCGAAATGTAGGGTCTTCATAGACGTTCGCTTCCTTTCCGAGTTGAAAGCGATGCAACAGTATTTCAAGTCTTTTAGTTAATGTTCTCAATAATCCCGATGAGTTGAAAGCAAATATTCTAGTGCCATTAACAAACGATCTTCCATGCATTGTTTATTTCGTTTTCCTCCTCTTGCTTTTTATGCAACAGTATTTCGAGTCTTTTAGAAAACACTTAATGTTCTTAATAATTCCGACGAGTTGACTCACTTAGTGTTCGTCAATTATTTTTGTTGGAAATGTGGCAAGTCGAAATGTAGGGTCTTCATAGACGTTCGCTTCCTTTTCGAGTTGGAAGCGATGCAACAGTATTTCAAATCTTTTAGTTAATGTTCTCAATAATCCCGATGAGTTGAAAGCAAATATTCTAGTGCCATTAACAAACCACCTTCCATGCATTGTTTATTTGGTTTTCCTCCTTTTGCTTTTTATGCGACAGTATTTCGAGTCTTTTAGAAAACACTTAATGTTCTTAATAATTCCGATGAGTTGAAACACTTAGTGTTCGTCAATTATTTTTGTTGGAAATGTGGCAAGTCGAAATGTAGAGTCTTCATAGACGTTCGCTTCCTTTCAGAGTTGAAAGCGATGCAACAGTATTTCAAGTCTTTTAGTTAATGTTCTCAATAATTCCGATGAGTTGATAGCAAATATTCTAATGCCATTAACGAACGATCTTCCATGCATTGTTTATTTGGTTTTCCTCCTCTTGCTTTTTATGCGACAGTATTTCGAGTCTTTTAGAAAACACTTAATGTTCTTAATAATTCCAACGAGTTGAAACACTCAGTGTTCGTCAATTATTTTTGTTGGAATGTGGCAAGTCGAAATGTAGGGTCTTCATAGACGTTCGCTTCCTTTCCGAGTTGAAAGCGATGCAACAGTATTTCGAGTCTTTTAGTTAATGTTCTCAATAATTTCGATGAGTTGAAAGCAAATATTCTAGTGCCATTAACAAACCACCTTCCATGCATTGTTTATTTGGTTTTCCTCCTCTTGCTTTTTATGCAACAGTATTTCGAGTCTTTTAGAAAACACTTAATGTTCTTAATAATTCCGACGAGTTGAAACACTCAGTGTTCGTCAATTATTTTTGTTGGAAATGTGGCAAGTCGAAATGTAGGGTCTTCATAGACGTTCGCTTCCTTTCCGAGTTGAAAGCGATGCAACAGTATTCCAAGTCTTTTAGTTAATGTTCTCAATAATTCCGATGAGTTGAAAGCAAATATTCCAGTGCCATTAACAAACGATCTTCCATGCATTGTTTATTTGGTTTTCCTCCTTTTGCTTTTTATGCAACAGTATTTCAAGTCTTTTAGAAAACACTTAATGTTCTTAATAATTCCGGCGAGTTGACATACTTAGTGTTCGTCAATTATTTTTGTTGGAAATGTGACAAGTAGGATGTATCAATTAATGAAAATTGGAATTGTTTCGGGATTCATCGGACATCCGGAATTTCACGGCTTAATGTATCGAAGGAGGAAACGCGCGCCTCGTCATTGTTCGAGCAATTAAGCTCCAGCAGTTTCGACATGTAATGTCTTCACTTTTCGTGTCTGTCTGATAATGACTTAACGAGCTGCAGTGAAAATGAAAGAAAGAGAAACTCCTTTCTATGTGATGGATACTGTATCATGTTAGGAAAATTCAGACTGATAGTTTCTATAACCAAGTTTGAACTATGACAGCGTATCTAATAATTTGACCTTGTGTAATCAATTTTAAAACATTCTTAGAGTCATTATGATGTACTGATGTCGTCCCTGAAGGCTTAAGTGCATTTATATTCCTCTGTAGTAACAAAATCTAGAAACACAGAAGACATAGAAAGCTGAAATTTGGTACACAGGTAGCTGTTAGCCCAAAGAGATGCGCCAATATGCTTTTATCCCGGAAATCCTACAGGCTTAAGTGCTAGAAATAAGCCAGCCGTTGATTTTGCAACGGGAATATAATTTCTAATTTCCTCTTTTCAAGAGATCGCCCCGAGAGAAAGTCTCGAATTGATCATCGAGCTTACGAAAAGAAATTTTGATTGAACCTCTTTGTTAAGAATCGAGATTTGCCCGCAGCAGCAGCCTCGTTGCAAGTTTGTTCAATGATGCACATGCACAGTGTTTGTGTACGCTGAGACCAGTACACCACGATAACGCTATCGAAACTCGTTACAGTGACAATCGAACGGTTCGAGGAATCGCAGTTCAAGCTGACGTTGTTATCTAGCGTGGAGAAAGCTTTCGATAGCGAGGCTTTCGGTTCTGTGAGCGACGAAAATGGCTAATCCATTGACGAACGCGGATAGCAGATAGTAGATCGCCGCGCCGAGGAAACTGCTGCCGCGTATCAGTAAAGGAGCATTTAAATGCAGACTGGAAAGCGCACGCGACCGCCGACTTTCATTATCCATTCCCGACGAATTATCCGATGGAAAATTCTTTTCCCTCGGTTACACAACCGAGTTCCTTATTCTGCTAGCTAGACGCAACATAGTGCCAACGAGAAACTCGGCGTTCGAGGAAACTCGACGAAATAATGGTCGGTGATCGATATACTACCGATCTTTATGCTAACCTTTGCGAACATTGTAAGAAAAGCAAATTAAATTAATCGTTTGATCACAGACACGTAATGCAAGAAATTACATAGGTTTTTACTTTGCAACGCGTTATACAACCACCATTTTGTTTTTTTTCCGGTATAGTTGCGCCACCACTGCTGTTATGCAACGACTTTCTTAATTGCTGCGGTTTTTGTGTAGCATTCTGTAACAATACGTACATTTTGTGGTTCTGAATATCGAAAACGTGAAATGAAATCTTCAGGACCCTGCTTCAGTTAAACCTCTGGAGTAATTTCTCCTTCTTACAATTTATAGAATTTTTATCTTACTGCCACTATCAGTGCAATTAGAAAATTGCCGGAAAATAATGTGTTGGACATTGTGGAGCATTTTCAAAGAGGGGAGTCTGAAGCTCTGTCGAATGAAGGACAAGAGCGCAGATTTTCCCCTGTCGCGACGCTAACGTCGCGCTCGGCGTTGTTGGTAAACTGGTCCGCCTTTTATTTGTGCTATCTTACATTTCTATGAGTCGCAATGTTAGCAGAGGTTCCATTGATTGGCCAAGCGATCGCTAAAGCTGTCCCCTTTCGACCGGATACTCCATCCGATCGTAAAGCTGTCAGTGGT
Source organism: Lasioglossum pauxillum (assembly GCA_933228785.1). Classification (NCBI taxonomy): domain Eukaryota; kingdom Metazoa; phylum Arthropoda; class Insecta; order Hymenoptera; family Halictidae; genus Lasioglossum; species Lasioglossum pauxillum. Next base: position 39,561,538 of record OW121706.1, read on the forward strand.
ACCACGTATCACGGGAGCGCCTTTCTTTCGCCAAGCATTTTATTCGCAATTCTTGAGAACGTCGGAGCGACCACTCCCGGAAATATTAGCTATTAGCTTGCCACATATGAAATGTCCGATTTTACACGAGCCATAAATACGCTGCGGATCGTCATGCAAAATAAAAACTTTCGTGCAGCAATTTCAAGATACGGGGGCTCGATTCTAAATTTATTGCTGGCATTAACACTTTGATTACCGTGTCGCGTATGACCAATTTTTATTTCCGAACTTGCAAATCAAGTTTTATTAAAATCCACAAAAATACGAGCAGCAAGACTGAAGAGATAAAGTTATTACGTTGTCGATTTTAAGCAATTCACGCAATGAAGACATTCACCTTTTTATTTGGCACAGACACCGATGGCACGTCTTATGATGTCAGCTAATGTTGGCTTAAATAGGGAAAGAATTTCCATCATTATAGCGTTCTTAGTCTCTTAATAGCTGCTAATAGAGTGATGAGCTGTTCACACGCTGTTCGCATCTTCAGATAACAGGAAGACGAAAAAGGGAATTTCCAGAACAAGAGAACAAGAAAAATTGTCTACCCGAATCGCAACAAACAATTCTTAACATGTTTAATAGGTTGGAAATGATATAACTGTGTTTTTAAATTCTTCTAATATTTTTACCGTTTTAAATTGCACTTACGCATTTTTATTATAAATGCGTAGTCTGTCTAGCAATCAGGAATCAATAAGAATTGTAATATTACATTAAAACAGCTATGCTTCAGATTTATTCGTCCTTCAGTTATCGGTTTTCTGCGATCGTGCCTTTATCTTACAGCGAAGCTGATAAACTGGATACGTTGACTCAGTATCGAACTACATTCTCGAAGAGTACTCGCAGTGAAGTCATCGTACAAGAGAAAATGCAGGCTCCTTGCATAATCTGACCTTTGCTTCTACTTTATTGTAACGCTTGGCTTCAATACAACTTTCATTACTCACGAAAGGTTGTAGAGCGAGGAAATCGACGGATTAAACAACCTTAGAACTCATTCACAGAAAGTCTTAAATTATACTTTTCATTGCGAAACGACGTTGATATTACCCATAATTATGAGTACAGTCTATCCTACGCTCGATCGCTCATTTTATTGTCACTATGTCGGCTGTGGTATGGACACCTTATAAATAGATTGTAAACGTTTATGCAAATGTAGATACTTGTAGGCTACTGTACTGCAATTGGGAACAAGCACAAATTTAACCTTTTAATATAATATAATTACTTGTATTCAACCTTGTCTCCTATATAATTTAACTGTTGACAGTCCAATCATTTTAACGACACCACCCACGTAGATTATTTATAAATAAGTTATTCAGTTTTCACGGTGGGTCTGTAATCAGCTTTTTATGACATGGACATGTGGTGCGTTCGATATAACATTTTCTTCGCGTTAAATGTCAAGGATGACATGTGTGCATTATCAGTGCACGACAATATAAAGAACATAAAAACCAAGATGGCGCACATTCTTCAATTTTTATGTTACGCTTGTACAGGGTGGTCCACATAAATGTAGTCACCTAAATATCTCCTCTATTTGTGATGACATTCACAAAAAAAAGTATCGACGACCCTAAAAACTGGGGGAATATGTGACCTTGAGAAAAAATAAAATTTACAAGGTATTCACCTTGTGATACCATTTAAAATCACTAGACTGCGGATTTTTGTGCAAGACAAAATTTTTATACATCAATTGCATGTAAAAATTGATTTTTCTCATGAATAATTTTGATATGGCCAAAATAGTATATCGACATTGTTAAACTCTTTTAAACCTTGTATTGTTTTGAATTACACATACTCATTTTTGTCATAAATGCATAAAATCCGCGCAAATATATACGAACGTGTACGAATAGTTGAAATAAATATGTTGCATAAAGAGCTGTTCCAAGAGCATTTAAAAACGATCGTGAAACAGTCCTTGAAGAATTGGATAAAGATTTAATGTTCTCTTTTAAGCGTCTGTTTGAAAGCGATGTGTAAATTTAATATCCCCGGGCTGCTGATAAGGTTCGAGCAGTTAAATCGAATTTCAATGACTCCGTGGAACAATGCGAATAACTGTAGGTACCAGAAAGATCGTGGAAAAAGAAGGAAGTTAAAAGAAAAGTTCAGTAGTCTTGGGTCTCTCGACGTATTTCAGTCACGGAACGACTGGGCGCCATCCCACGTTCTTCTCTTTTCCTCAAGGTGTTGATGCCTGACACGTTCGTGAGACCGAATCTCGTATTTATACGGCCTATTCACGAAGTAGACATAATCGTGGAGTGGCTGCATAACGGTAAAAACAGATCGGCAGGCGTGCATTCACTTTTCCCCGTTCGGTGCACATGCGGCTCGATGCATATATACATACGTACATACATATACGCGCAGACGAAGATAGCCGCGGGCATGCAATACCTTTTAAACTCACGAGTCATTGATCCATCCAGTCGCGGTGTACAAATAACTCTAATGGAATTACCCTTTCCTTTCAGTATTACGCTCCGAGGACGAGGCCGATTTGCCTCGATTCGCTCTCGATTTTCGACCGAATAGGGTTCAATGAGAAAATCGAGCCAATCAACAAAACCGCTCGTTTCCACGCGAGCCTATATTCACAAACCGAATCGAGCGTGCCCGAGGCAAAATAAAAATTATGAAATCTTGAGTACTCTTTTTAGCCGCTTTCAATCGGACGTTTCTGCAAATTCGCAGACTTGCGTCTTGTATTAAGAACATCACTGCATTCCGAATACAATAGAAATCTTTTTTTAATTTATTTTTATATTTTTTAGGAGTGAAATAACTTTTCGATAAGTATTCACAGCCAAATCGAGCGTTCCCGAGGTAAAATAAAACTTATGAAATCCTGAGTAGCCTTTCTAGCCGCTTTCAATCGGACGTTTCTGCAAATTCGCAGACTCGCGTCTTGTATTAAGAACTTTACTGCATTCCGAATATAATAGAAATCTTTTCTTAATTTATTTTTATATTTTTTAGGAGTGAAATAACTTTTCGATAGGTATTCACAGCCGAATCGAACGTTCCCAGGCAAAATAAAAATTATGAAATCTTGAGTAGCCTTTCTAGCCGCTTTCAATCGGACGTTTCTGCAAATTCGCAGACTCGTGTCTTGTATTAAGAACATCACTGCATTCCGAATACAATAGAAATCTTTTTTTAATTTATTTCGATATTTTTTAGTAGTGAAATAACTTTTCGATAAGTATTCACAGCCAAATCGAGCGTTCCCTAGGCAAAATAAAACTTATGATATCCTGAGTAGCCTTTCTAGCCGCTTTCAATCGGACGTTCCTGCAAATTCGCAGACTCGCGTCTTGTATTAAGAACATCACTGCATTCCGAATACAATAGACATCTTTTTTTAATTTATTTTTATATTTTTTAGGAGTGAAATAACTTTTCGATAAGTATTCACAGCCAAATCGAGCGTTCCCTAGGCAAAATAAAACTTATGAAATCCTGAGTAGCCTTTCTAGCCGCTTTCAATCCGACGTTTCTGCAAATTCGCAGACTCGCGTCTAATATTAAGAGCTTCACTGCATTCCAAATACAATAGAAATCTTTTTTTAATTTATTTTTGTATTTTTTAGGAGTGAAATAACTTTTCGATAGGTATTCACAGCCGAATCGAGCGTTCCCGAGGCGAAATAAAAATTATGAAATCTTGAGTAGCCTTTCTAGTCGCTTTCAATCGGACGTTTCTGCAAATTCGCAGACTTGCGTCTTGTATTAAGAACATCAGTGCATTCCGAATACAATAGAAACCTTTTTTTAATTTATTTTTATATTTTTTAGGAGTGAAATAACTTTTCGATAGGTATTCACAGCCAAATCGAGCGTTCCCTAGGCAAAATAAAACTTATGAAATCCTGAGTAGCCTTTCTAGCCGCTTTCAATCGGACGTTCCTGCAAATTCGCAGACTCGCGTCTTGTATTAAGAACATCACTGCATTCCGAATACAATAGACATCTTTTTTTAATTTATTTTTATATTTTTTAGGAGTGAAATAACTTTTCGATAAGTATTCACAGCCAAATCGAGCGTTCCCTAGGCAAAATAAAACTTATGAAATCCTGAGTAGCCTTTCTAGCCGCTTTCAATCCGACGTTTCTGCAAATTCGCAGACTCGCGTCTAATATTAAGAGCTTCACTGCATTCCAAATACAATAGAAATCTTTTTTTAATTTATTTTTGTATTTTTTAGGAGTGAAATAACTTTTCGATAGGTATTCACAGCCGAATCGAGCGTTCCCGAGGCGAAATAAAAATTATGAAATCTTGAGTAGCCTTTCTAGTCGCTTTCAATCGGACGTTTCTGCAAATTCGCAGACTTGCGTCTTGTATTAAGAACATCAGTGCATTCCGAATACAATAGAAACCTTTTTTTAATTTATTTTTATATTTTTTAGGAGTGAAATAACTTTTCGATAGGTATTCACAGCCAAATCGAGCGTTCCCTAGGCAAAATAAAACTTATGAAATCCTGAGTAGCCTTTCTAGCCGCTTTCAATCAGACGTTTCTGCAAATTCGCAGACTCGCGTCTAATATTAAGAGCTTCACTGCATTCCGAATACAATAGAAATCTTTTTTTAATTTATTTTTATATTTTTTAGGAGTGAAATAGCTTTTCGATAGGTATTCACAGCCGAATCGAACGTTCCCAGGCAAAATAAAAATTATGAAATCCTGAGTAGCCTTTCTAGTCGCTTTCAATCGGACGTTTCTGCAAATTCGCAGACTCGCGTCTAATATTAAGAGCTTCACTGCATTCCGAATACAATAGAAATCTTTTTTTAATTTATTTTTATATTTTTTAGGAGTGAAATAACTTTTCGATAAGTATTCACAGCCAAATCGAGCGTTCCCGAGGTAAAATAAAAATTATGAAATCTTGAGTAGCCATTCTAGCCGCTTTCAATCGGACGTTTCTGCAAATTCGCAGACTCGCGTCTTGTATTAAGAACTTTACTGCATTCCGAATACAATAGAAATCTTTTTTTAATTTATTTTTATATTTTTTAGAAGTGAAATAACTTTTCGATAGGTATTCATAGCCGAATCTAGCGTTCCCAGGCAAAATAAAAATTATGAAATCTTGAGTAGCCTTTCTAGCCGCTTTCAATCGGACGTGTCTGCAAATTCGCAGACTCGCGTCTTGTATTAAGAACTTTACTGCATTCCGAATACAATAGAAATCTTTTTTTAATTTATTTCGATATTTTTTAGTAGTGAAATAACTTTTCGATAAGTATTCACAGCCAAATCGAGCGTTCCCTAGGCAAAATAAAACTTATGAAATCTTGAGTACTCTTTTTAGCCGCTTTCAATCGGACGTTTCTGCAAATTCGCAGACTCGCGTCTAATATTAAGAACATCACTGCATTCCGAATACAATAGAAATCTTTTTTTAATTTATTTTTATATTTTTTAGGAGTGAAATAACTTTTCGATAAGTATTCACAAACCGAATCTAGCGTTCCCAGGCAAAATAAAAATTATGAAATTTTGAGTAGCCTTTCTAGCCGCTTTCAATCGGACGTTTCTGCAAATTCGCAGACTTGCGTCTTGTATTAAGAACATCAGTGCATTCCGAATACAATAGAAATCTTTTTTTAATTTATTTTTATATTTTGTAGGAGTGAAATAACTTTTCGATAAGTATTCACAGCCGAATCTAGCGTTCCCAGGCAAAATATAAATTATGAAATCCTGAGTAGCCTTTCTAGCCGCTTTCAATCGGTCGTTTCTGCAAATTCGCAGACTCGCGTCTTGTATTAAGAACATCACTGCATTCCGAATACAATAGAAATCTTTTTTTAATTTATTTTTGTATTTTTTAGGAGTGAAATAACTTTTCGATAGGTATTCACAGCCGAATCGAGCGTTCCCAGGCAAAATAAAAATTATGATATCTTGATAACTCTTTCTAACCGACTTCAATCGGACCCGGACGTTTCTGCATCTCTTTTTAATTTATTTCGATATGTTTCAGCATTCGAATAACTGGTTGATAAACATAGTTTCTCAGTACAGTTGCATCTTTTATTCAGCGACTCGCAAAGGAAGTAATTTACTTTAATTTAGTTTTTCAAAGTCTCCAGACTCTTCTGCAGAGATGTTAATCCGCCTAATAAGATAATAATATTCCATTGTGCGTACAAAGAATTTTCTGAAACCTCGCTCTTTGATCTACGTACGTATGAACTCAATTCCATTAAACTAGTTGAATTGGTTAAACACTGTAAAGTTGCGCTCAAAGTACTTCGAGGAATTTAAATTGAGAAAGGAAGTATTTCATGTCACAGCGTTTGCATTCAGCTTCGGTTGTTAGAGCTTTCACTCAAGCATTGAATCATCTTTGGCCGCGGCGCGCAGCGGTAGCCTACTTTTCAGTCTTAATAGACGCCATTTGCTTAGATGCCATCTGGACATTCCAGAAACTTATTTAACAAATTAGTGTTTCCTGCGACACACGCGCTATACTCGAAATATCCCAATGGACGGTGGTTCTATTAGTATCAGATGCGACCGATAATAAATCTTGGGCGGCGAGCTTCTGCGCTCTCTGTTTAATGAGTCTTTGACTGATTATGGTACTCGTCAAGCTGAGTGCACCGGGCGCCCCTTGTCTACTTGTGAAGATCAATTAATGCTGTTTCTATCAGTTCCGTTAATAACGAACGAAATTTTAAAAGCGTGAATAATTGTAAATGCTTTTTATCCTTTATTAAATAAAGCTAACTTTTAATCTAACATAGACATTTTTGAGAATTCAATAATCGTGTCAGAAGTTGACCATCCTTGAAAACGAGAAAACTATTGATTATTTTATTATTATTGGTTATTTTGATATCATTTACTTGCAAAAATTAGTACAAATTACAGGTAAAAGGGCAAACACAAATGAGAAGAAGTTAATACCATATAAAATCTAAGTTAGGAACAGAATGGGTAAACGTTCCGTGGTTTTCCTGTTTTTAATTGATATGAGAAACTATATTTGTGCCGTGGTGAGACCATGTATAACTGGTCTAAGTCATATATTTCTTGTTTCGAGATATTTCAAGGAAAAGAAAATTAACACTAACTGAATTCGTTTTTGAAGATATATATCGTAAAAATTACACTGAAATAATTTAATTAATGTGAAATAGCTGATAAATTAATTTCTTTTAAATTTTCACTCATACCACTTGCATAATTATGCTCAGAAACATTATTTTTCACGTTCTCCTGAAAAATGATCAACTACTGATACTGAACTAATGAGAGACAATTTTGAGCTGTGCTGTACCTTTATAAACTGATTTATCGCGCGCTGTTATGGTTTACCCCGCCCTCGTGGTCGTCGCCTGTGCCTATAATAATTATGCGTGTAACGTTTTGTTTTTCCTCTGTTTCCAGACGTTTCCGATGTGTCAAGCCTCGAGAGGAAGGTGACGAGCAGGTTTCAGACGAGAATCTTCAAGATAGCTCGAACGAATCCCGCAAGAAACCGCGCCGAATAAAACAAAAATGTTGACGATAAGCCAGCGACGGAGGCATCCTCGATGGAGAATGCTCTTCACCGTCGTTATTCTATCGAGTTTCGTCAGGCATTGCGAGTTAACGTCTGCAAAGAGACTAACCGACGTCGGTTCATCCTCTTCGTCGTCCACGTTGTCGAGAAGCTCCGGTGAAACGAGGTCTCAGACCTTGGGTTCGCCGAACGATCTAGCTTGGCAGGCATGGCTTCTGTTGGACTCTCAAACAGGAGCACACTCCGGGATGGACTCCGCGACATTTCTACGGCGGATAACCCCGAAGAGCGTGTTCATCGCGCCGGCTTTACCAGCATTGCCACCATGCCCGGATGGTTACCGCGGGGACACGATGGGGAGGTGCGTGAAGAACGTGAACATCGACCAAGAGGCGCACTTCGTGTTCCTTCTTCAACAACTGAACAATCGATACGCCAACCGAGGAAGCTCGGACTCCTACAACAGCAATTCGAAGAAATCGAACGGTCCTTTCCAGTTCAACATCCCTCTGCTTCCTAGTCCGGACTCGGAGCCGTCGAAAGTGGAAGCTGAAGAGGTTAGGGACACGATAAAGGTTCCGGTGGTGGTACCTCCTCGCATCGAGACCACTTCGAGCGAGGAGAAACGGCCGTTGGACAGTATCGCCGCAAATCACGACGCGAAGAACAACACCAAGCCGAAGGACGACGAGTTCGGTTTCCTTCCTGCAGACTCCAGCGTCTCATCTTCGGAGAAACAAGAAGCTCCGACGAAGTTCGACGCGGTGGTTCCTGTAGCAGAGTTCCCTGTGGACGAGGCGAACGAGACCTTCCCCGAGGTGGTCACCTACCAGATACCGACCGACTTGAAGACGTTGCTGAACATGTCGAGCCTGAAGACGATCAACATCACCGACGATCAAGCGGCGTGGAAGAATGGATCGCAGCTTCTGAATTCGACAGAAGCGACGCCTATGCTGATCCTACTTCCGTCGACGGCGACGTCGCCGAACTTGGTGGTCCCGAACGCGGAGGATCTACCTTTGGAGAGCAACGCGAGCCATCAAACGCACGTTCGGGAGAGCAATGTGACGAAGAACGTTACTGACAGAGTAGCTATCAGTGAGATCGTTCCAGAACCGACGCTCCCGAGCAAAGATCCCGACGTACCACAGGCCGTGGTAGAGAGGGTCGATGGAAACTCGTCGGACACTCGGAACTCGAGTGCATCGAGCTTCCAAGAGCCGCAAGAAACGGAACCGTACTACGACGACGAAGAAGGGATCGAAGATTACGGGGACAGCACGGACCTGCCGGATGAGGAATCATCGGAAACGGAAGGCGGTGAGATTTTGAAGCACGGCGAGGCCGGGATGGCGATACTACTGAAAGATATTAAACGATTACAGAATGAACACCGGCAACAAGCGGAAACTGCTGCGACCGACGCGAACAACAGCGAAACACCAACGGAGGATCTGTTGGCTGACTCGTGGACAAGTTCGAACGAGTCCACGACCACGGATAAAGAGGAACGGGACGAGGCTGGTAGCAACGTGTCCAGCGAGGTTAGCATCAACGGCGACATGATCGTGGAGACCACGCTTTTGGATGTGACCACAGATAAAACACGGAACATCACGAGGACATCGGACAGCAACAGCACCAGCAGTACCGACGAAGGCGACGAGTATCTGCGGGAGCTGTTCGAATCAGAAAAGGAGATGGATCAGGAGCCCTCTTCCGAAAACACCCAGAGCACGGAGAAAGTGCAAACTGATCAAGACAAACCGATGGAGGATGCCAAGAGCGACGAGCTAGAGGCAGCACCTTCGTCCTCGGAGTCTCTGTTGTACGACCCGAGTTTCCGAGATCAATACGCCGAAGGGGATCCCATCACCGAGATCCACACGATCGACGAGCAATCGGCGGACAACAAGAAGGCTGAGTTTGCTAAGAAGTCCAGAGTCCCGAACTTTAGACCAACGCAAGACGACAGACGCTCCACCTATCCGAAACAACCGGTCAAGTTCCCATCGGAAGAGGTGAACAGCATACACAGTCAGGACTACAAAGAAAGAGCTCCGTATCCTCTGGACGACGGACTTCATTCCAGCACCAAGAGCAGCGTGTTCGCCCATCAGAAGCCCTTCCACCGAGGACTATCCTCTTGGCGAACGGCTTCTCGCAGCCAGCAGCTGTCCAACCAACAGGTGGGGACGTCGTCGCGAAGACAGTGGCAGAGGCAACCGCCGATTTCGATCTCTTTTTGGACGGCCATGCCTCTGATGAGGGATCCCAGTCTGTACTCGACCGACCAGGACTCCCACAGCAAGACGACGAACGGTGAAACGTACACCAACAACCGATTCCCGGAGGTCTCGCCATCCTGAAGGGCCGAGCGTCGCGAGCCGTTGTCCGCCCGATGAAATCTGAATCGGGCAGATCGCGATCGAGATCGAATCGGGGACACCTGTCGGTGGATAATGGAGTGTCGCCGGGAGGTTTGGTTGCTACCTGCGTTCTCACGCCTCGTCGCTCTCGGTAGGAACGTCCAAAGACTGTAGAACTGTGCCAAATAAATTAAAGAGTCGCGCGAACTCTTGCCCGGCCTCGGCATTTCCGTGCCGGCCGATTCGTCCGTCGTGGAGGAACTGATAGGCGACGGCGATCATGACGACGACCACGGGGGCTGATTGATCGCATAGTACGTACTTACAGTCGGAGTAACGAAGACACGGGATCGTGTGAACCGTGGCCGATACGCGGCCGGCCGATACGTTGCGTAATTCTCATTAGAGACCTCGCCCAATTAGCGTCGAGCAACGATGATCGGTCATCGCCGGGAGAAAGGGAAAACAGAAAAAGAACTAGATACTAGGTCCGTCGAGAATTAAACGAGATTATCAATCGAACGTCTTCGAGTTATCTGTGTCGCCGTGTTTCCAAGGTCACAAATGGAAATGCGCGGTTCGGAGTGCGTAAACACCAGGGGTGGGCGGGAACCCGGAAATTTTTATTATTCGGTGACCCGAACGTCATCAATTTTTGGGTACCCGCCCACTCCTAGTAAGGTTCCATTCTAATAAAAACGTTTCTTTCGGCCTAACCATCTATGAAGCGATTTTTTTTCCAAAACTCTTATCGCTAGACTGCGGATCTTTATGCGATATAAAAATGTTCTTCGTCGATTACAAGATTCTAAAAATGTATTGCTTCCTCTAATGCTGTTAACAGGACGAAAGTTTTAATGTTTCTACTGTTTGCAATTGGCGGCTGTTCAGTTTTGTCATATACGCATAAAATCCGCGGTCTACTTATCACACATACATACATATATATTGTATACATAAATGGATATACGCGTGTATATGTTCACCCGCATGTTATACATATGTATGCTTGTACGCGCGTGTATCTCTGCGCGCCGGCTTTTTTGAAAATGTTTTTTTCTATCGAGGAACTTTTCTGATCGAGGAAATCTGTCTAGGCCTAATTTACCGATTAAGAATCTTTTTGATAAGATTGATATAGTATTAATGGCGTGAATATCCCCGAGCTTCTCGCGTGAAGACTAAGATCACACGTTTTTTGGAACGCAACTATACGTGTAGCAGCGGCAACGTGAGAAAAAAACCATATTAACGATGATGATGAAAGAACTTCTTCACGAGAGATATATGTCGTTTGATGTCGCGTTGCGTTTTTATCTCCGTGTGACCTTGGTCATGTGATCGACAATCCAAAATGCTTTTTTTTTAATGGAATTATACTTTTAGATTTAACGCTCGAATGTAAGAACTCATTTAACGAAATTCGGTACCTTTATTAGAGGCTCTCGTATGTCTAAGACGGTATTATGTTAATAAGGAAAAAGTCGAAACTATTTTAAGCGGAGAAAGTGATAAGCCAACGGACTAAAAAGAATTACGTAATTTTGCTGTTAACATTCTGTCGGCAAGCGATGAAAGCTTTCTAAAGCCTAGTATGCGCAAGAAGTTCCGAAATGGCAGTTACAAGTTCAGTGTTATCGTTTGTCAACCAATAACTATTTTTATCGTCCAGTCGAACGTGTCGCATATTCTAATCGATTCAGAATAATCGACCAAACGTGATACTCGGGACAGAAATAATTGAAATCGAACAGAAACGTTTTCTTCTGCGACGAATTTAATTGATCAGTTAAATCTATATATACTCAGTTTTGAAAATGTGATTTTATCCAGATTATTCTGCGTCTCGAAATTCAGTCAAAACACGTAACAAATTGGATCTACGAATTTTCTGCAAGCACAAATACATTCGATCGATGTTTAATCCGAGTTTGTTCAAAACTTGAGACTGTACGCCGACATTTGCAGATCCGTTTGTTATCTCAATATCGAAACGTAGATTAATTCGACAAAACGCGTAATTATTTGTCAACCCTGTTCTGCGAGTAAGAAATATGAATATTGGGAATTGGGATCCCGAGAGACGAATTTTGTATATTTTCTAGAACACTATGTAGCATATTAAGGATTTAGATACTCCGAGAAAGTAGGTGTTACGAGCCTTTCAGGCAAAAAGCAACAAATTTCCGACGTCTTGTCTCCAGAAGAGTGTCACTTTCTCTATCTTTCGAGCGCGTGTATAATATGCAGAAGAGTGCTCTAATGATTCTTGCCATTAATTGCTAAACAACCAACGATCCGAGCAGCAAGATTCATTGTAGCAGGGTGTACCTCTTTCCTCAAAGGTATCTATAGTTCTCAACATATTGTTCCGGTATAACAACGAAATGGAAATACTCTGTCGTTCTATGAAAAGCCAAATATTAGTTAACGAAGAACCTTGTTTTCTACGCATCACGATTCGATTATCTGGTTGCACGCGAATGGAAATATACATTGGCAGGATAATCGCGCTATTATATACTCGAAGTTTCCATAAAGCTGTTGCCGAAACTAATTAAACTGCAGATCTTTACACAAGACAAAAATTTCATTTTGAATACCAAGAGATCAAATAAATCACGCCCAAAGAAAGAATTTTCGCGAGGAACAGCTGAAAGCGCGGCTTTACGGAAAGATCGAGGAACGTGCAGAGATCATCGACGAATGGAAGCTCTGTTATGAAAACAAGCGAATTGTAAGACGACCCCACGGTCGTGCTTGATCATTTAGCCGCGAATGTCTGCGCAATAAGTCATCGTACATTGAAAAATCGTAGATCACTGCCTAACTCGATGTCCGATCGAGAGCAACGCAATTAATCTTCCGCCCGCGCTAATAAAAAAAGAAGGCTATGAAGATAAAAGTGACGAGTCGGTTGTATATTCGTTATAGTTTAATCAGTCGGGATTACGTATCACGGCAAAGTCCTCGATCGAACATTAAGCAAGATCCTACTCTACATAATCTGGGTTCGCAAGCTCGTAAAATCTGCTCGTGACCCCGGTACGTCGAATCAGACTGATTTTTAGCGGTATTGCGTTATTTATAGAATTCGAACTCGCAATCTGTCACGTGAGGCATCGAGACCGGAGGTGTGCCGGTCTCCGGATGAATTGTATCTCGATAATTCGATCTTTGCAATCGTGAAACATAGGGGAAAAATGCTGCTCGAGGCGCAGCATCGTTTCTCGGAATCTTTTTTGAGCGGCGAATTTATTTTATGAAATCGTTGCGCACGATATTCTGTTTGGTTTCATCGAATCCGAAGACTCGTGGATGTTTTGAAAATCGCTCTTCTCCGGTAGCCGAAGACTAAACCATCTAAAAATGAGAAAAAGTCAATATACGGTTTAAGGAACGTGCAATTAAATTCTCGTGTCGGTCTTGCATTATTTTAACCCTTTGCACTCGGAGCTATTTTAACTGGAAAATTAAACATTTCTTCCGACCTAGAATATATTTCCATTTTCTATGATTTTTGAAACTTTATGTATTTGAAATTGCTGTAATACCTCGTACAATGCCTAAATGTTTAGCAATTGATCAGTAGACTGCGGATCTTTAAAAAATTCAAGAATTTTAAGGGATGAAATCGATTTTTATGTTATTCCTGCTTTCCACGATCAATGCAAAACATTTTTATTTTCCACGAAGATCCGCGATATAGTTAACAAGAGCCACCATTCGAGTGCTAAGGGTTAATACTTCTCGATTCATTTTCAACGCGTCCGCTCAGCGCTCCGATGGTCGCTAAGAACACGCGATCTTCGATGGTGCTTACAATTCTCGATTGAAAAAATGATTTACTAAACAATGCGATCAATGAACAGATTCCAGATCGATCAATGAAAACTTTGAGAGAGCCGCGCGACCATCGGAGTATTCCGCGAGACTTTCTTTGAACGTAATATTGAAATCGACATCTCATGTGCATCAACCTGATATTTATTGAGAGCATTGTTTTTCTCAGACGCATACAATTTCAAGATTTTATGCCTCTCGAGGTGTAATCGAGTCCAAGCTTGCGGCTACATTGCGTAGCGAAGGCAACGTATTTATATACAGCATAGTATGAATGTTTTCGATGTGCGGATTGATCATTGTTCTACGTACATAAGTACTTCGAAACGAGCATTCGGAGCAGTCAGGATCTCCGATATCGTTCGAAGGCTTTACAGCTGTCGTCGCGATCATTTTTCTTTTCTCTTGAACGCATGCGAGACCCGTTTGTGAGAATATGCGAGAGAGTGCACGCAGTACGATAGATCAGGACACTACTGTTCGGATTTTAATTCGCAATGAAACTCTGTTACGTGGACTCTGTCGCACGTACTAATTATTGAAAAAAGGAAATAACGAATCTGACGTCGCGGACAATAATTTTCAATTGCTCTGCGTACGCTTCGATGTGGTGTGTAATCTCTCTTTCTCATCTACTGAATGTTGATTCGTGTACATATTAATTTTATTCAAAGGAATTGTATATACAGAGTAATTAAGAAGCATCATCGGCGTCTTAATGTGTATTAATTGTAACTGTATTAAATACTATTGTATTATTTATAGCTAAATATATTGATGTATATTATACTTGTCGTATCGTGTAGGAGTCTGTTAGATCGCAAATGGAAAAATGTTATAAAAATCATTCGATGTTGGTCTTATACCGAAATACTCGTGCTTTCTTATTATTCAGAAACCTGTCCAGCCGTGATACACGATTGTATTACAAAATCATTTTTATCCATTAAACATTCTTTACATTGTACAGAATTATAATTGTTAATGAAACTGCATGTTACATCGTACTATCCGCTTTACTTTTTATCCCTCTGAAACCCTTCGCCAAGAAAAACTTTTCCGTCGAATCGTCCCTCGTCGCTTGAGGTCTGACGTTCTTAACGGTTCTGTAAAATCTTAGTAAATCTTGTTCTATTTGTTGCGACATTCCACCGTCCCATATCTTACAGACAAATGTTCCATCCGTCTTTGTAACTTGCAAAGCAAACTTCATAGCAGCGTATACAAGTTTCGCTATACTTTGTTGGTCTAACTCTCTTGTGCCGGTGGAATTAGGTGCCATATCCGATAAAACTACGTCTGCTTTCCTATCTTGTAATACCTTAAACAGCTCAGCTTGCGACGTGGCTATTGTGAAATCCATTTTACTCAATATATTTGCACCTTTGATCGGATAAATCGCTTGTTTGTCTATCGCAATCACAGTGCCAATCGGATTATTCAGGATTCTCCCATCTGCGTTTGTCTTTGCGACAGCAACTTGCGTCCAACTGCCAGGTGCAGCTCCGCAGTCTATTACGATTTGTCCAGGTTTCAATATATTGTATCTTTCGTCTATCTCTAACAACTTGAATGCACTTCTACACCTATAGTTCTCTCGCTTGGCCATCTCTACGTATGGATCTTTCAGCTGCCTCATAAGCCATAACTGAGAGCTGTGCTTCTTGCCTTTCAAATTTTGCGGTTTCTCTCGGCATAATGCAGCGCCAGCATGAAAATTTCTTATTAAACCCTTCATGTCTGATTACAAAAACATAACCTACAAAAAGTGATCGACACGAAAAATTTGCAGATTTCAGTGTCAAATATGCGCACATTCATAAAAGAGAGCACTGTTTTCTTGGTTTTACTTCCCTCGCTATTGCAACCGGTTGTTAGTCAAACTTCCTCGTATAAAGAAATAATCTAAACGAAATCAAAACACTGAATGCAGCCATAAATGCTTCTTCGTTGAATAAATACGAGTTGCGTCGGCGCACGGTGGTTCGAAATCGTGGAAACGCGAACTAAATTCATAGCGTTGTTATTTCCTTGGATCGTAGATAGAAATAACAACAATTATAAATAACAATTACGATAAATAACGACAATTATAAACTACCTTAATACAAGGTAATCTAGGTTTTAAAGTGGCAAACTTTTCAGTATATTCTATGGGCCCAAATAATTGTTTGACGCTTCATTAAAAAGTTATCGACAAAAGTAGAGAATCTTACTTTTCTTAATCTATCTCATGCTCATTCGTATACATTATAAATCAAAATTATTTTATCTTACTAATAAATAATCTTACTAATAATATAATCCTTCTTTTTCTCACTCTTTTCAACACACTGAACAAAAATTCTGAGTGACCTAAAGCCACCCACATTCGTGTCAAAACTTACTTCAGACATAGAAGAATTTATAGTTAAAATTTCAGAAAATTTCGACGTCGACAATTCGACTCTCGTTCATGTTTTCACGGTTTTGAACCACTGTACACTGTACGCCGCCGTGTCGTGCGTCAGTGTTGCCAACTTAAATTTTGAAAGTCCGTACAGAAGATCTGAATATATCAGATTTGATGTGATATATGTACGGATATATCATCAGAAATGACAAAATTATGAACAAAGAGAAGGGAAGAAAGAGATTGTCAAAATCCGTTGACGATAATAAAAAATCCATAGTTCTACCGTAAAGTCTATGGAGTTGTTAACACTGTCGTGCGTATCAGTTGATTAAACCCTTCGAGCACGCATGCGCAAGGACACTATGATGGTAGCGGTGTAGCGGAAGTTCGTAGTTACGAAAAGTGTTTCGTACTGTCGTACTGCTTGTCGGCGAAAATGCGGTAGAATTCCATGAATAAACGATTGTTCGAGCGAATATTGCGGTGAAAAAGATAATTTACAATGAACTTAACAACGGGGAATCCTCACGGGAACGGTTTGCTCTATGCTGGTTTCAATCAGGACCAAGGTATGTGACCGAGTGTGCTACATTTGACAGTCCGGTTATTTATTTTCTCTATTCTAACCTCTGCGTCTAATTCCTTCACCACAAATTTACAGTGATATTATCATATAATATCGCTACCGTCGTCTTTCTATCGAAACATGTTTGAATCATGCGATACTCACTGGAAAGCGATCGTACTTTGGAATCGTTGATACCATTTTTTTACTTTCCTAACCTTATCCGTGTAAGATTTTCGTTAATATCTAATAATCGATATATGTGCAAGACCTTTTACATGAAATTATATTACAACAATCGATATCGTCTATTTATAATTTTAATTATTTTTATAATCGTACAAATTAATTATATAGTGACATGCGTTTTAAGTAATCTGTTATCAGCAATTCTGTATTTTTATATATATATATATACAAGTAAATAAATGTATTTTATATTGTACAGAATTTATTCGAGTTATTGATCATTTTATTTATCATACCTCGATTCTTTTTCTCACATGTATCGTGCGATACGACACTATTGGACCAACAATTTAAAGATAATTCTGTTCAGCCAATTCTATTGGTTCTAATTGTTGTAACTCTTGATACATATGAAATTTTGAAAAACGTTTCAAACGAAAGTTACACCTTTTAGCGAGGACTATGTAAATACAGAAAATTGTATCCCACAAACCGTTTAGAAAATTCCAGTTATCCCTCCTTTCTCACGCTTGGAAGACAACTATGTTTTTTTTTATTGTACATTATAACAGGTCCCGTTGAACCTTGTAATTTAAAAAAGAATATCCTCGATACTATTAATAGGTTCAAAGATATCGGCTTGTAACACATTTAGTGAAACACCCTGTATATTGCACCAGCAGATAACCATATCATTATTGCTTTTATAATTTTCCACTTGTAGGATGTTTTGTTTGTGGTATGGAAAATGGCTTCAGAGTGTATAGCTGTGATCCTTTAAAGGAGAAGGCTCGTCATTTCAACAATGGAGGCTTTGGTTATGCAGAAATGCTGTTTAGGTGTAACTACTTAGCATTAGTCGGCAGTGGAGCAGATCCGATGTATCCCACCAATAAAGGTATTCAGACTTCGAAATTTTGGATATTTTGAAGGCTTCGAAGCTTCGGAAAAGCAACAGCCCTGCTCCAAATGTCGGAGAAATATAAAATTATTTATTTGGTGTGTTATGTTCACAGTTATGGTATGGGATGACATAAAGAAATCTCCAGCAATTACTTTAGAGTTTAATGCCCCTGTGAAGGGTGTTAAACTGAGGAGAGATAGAATAGTAGTAATATTAGAAGGTGTTATAAAAGTTTACACGTTCACGCAAAATCCTCAACAGCTTCACGTGTTCGAGACTAATCCGAATCCTAGGGGGCTATGCGTATTATGTCCAAATAGTAATAATTCCTTACTCGCTTTTCCTGGCCGAAACAATGGTCATGTACAAGGTAAAGTTTTATTATATCTTATATTCATAGTTTCATCGCATACAATAACTTCTTTTTTGTCACAGTGATAGATTTGGCTAACACGGAGAAGCAGCCTTTGAATATAGAAGCACACGAAACACCTTTGTCTTGTATAGCTTTAAACTTACAAGGTACAAGATTGGCTACTGCTTCGGAGAAAGGTACATTAATAAGAGTGTTCGAAACGCAAAGTGGAAATATGATTAATGAATTGAGAAGAGGGGCTAATTACGCGAACATTTACTGGTAAGTGAAAATCGAATTGTGCGAACAAGTTACTTTAATGAATAAATACACTAATTGAACTATAATTTCAGCATAAATTTTAATCACGATTCTACTTGGCTGTGTGTAGCGAGCGACCACGGAACTGTACACGTTTTTGCCGTAGAAGATCAAAAATTAAATCGGCAATCTAGTTTAGCGTATGCACCTTTCCTGCCAAAATATTTTAGTTCAAGTTGGAGCTTTTGCAAATTTCAAGTTCCAGGTGGTCCGCAGTGTATGTGCGCTTTCGGAACTGTTAACAATAGTATTATAGGTTGGTAATGCAATGTAATGAGTTACCATTAACATTATCTAAGATTGTAAAAGTTCGTTTCTTTTTTTTCTCCTACAGTAATATGCGCAGATGGTAGTTACTACAAGTTTGTGTTCAATAACAAAGGTGAATGCACGAGAGATTTCTATGCACAGTTCCTTGAATTAACCGATGACGAAGAGGAATTGGAGAACGAAGAGGAATTGGAGGACGCCGAGGAGGGAAACCCTTAAACGAAATGAATTTTATATAATTGCATGTTTCGTGATTTTCTTTTTTTTTTATACATTGCTTGCTACAAAATGAGATTACACATTTCATACAATGATTTTAGTGGTCACTGGATACGAATAAGTATAGTTCACGTGGAAACTGAGAACAATGTATGTGTGTAAATGGCAAACGAGAGGAAAAAATTTATCGAATACTAGAATATATTATTGACTTGTTATGTGGGCCTATCGCTGAAATGCCTATGTATATAATTACAAGTTCTTGAATGTTACAGTTGAGGAAAGGAGTCCGATATTTGAAGCTCTATTCATCGTGTCAGTGTAACGAAATACCATTGTTACATTTAAATAACTAAGTCTATAGCTAATGTTGATTCACGACATCCCAAAAAAAGAGATATACGCAAGTAACACATACATTTTAGAAAAAAACTTTATGTTTCGCAATCGATTGTGTAACTTTTCTTCATATTTATTTTATACACGTTCAGATATCTCTTTTATTGTCATCGAATATATCGTACGCATCAACACATATTTCACATCTCTCATTGTAAATAAGTTTCGATCGAACATACAAATGTAAAAGTTTGTTTGATTACTGCTACGCGACAGTGATCGACCAAATGAATTACAAGTGGTGCATAACGTAATGGAGTTTCGTAATCTTTATTTTCCATGATTTCCGTACATTTAACATACAGGATACACAAAAACAGAACTACATTCAGTTGTTAATATTGAAATATTACCACAAAATATCGAGGTTGTAGTGTCACAAAGAAGATGGGATTGAATATAGAGTAAAAATTAATCAGACAAGACTCTGTATCTATTTCTAATAAATTATCGATTACCAGTGGCAAACTATGTATTTCATGTATCTTTTTTTTTGTTATTTTTATTGATTTTTTTCTGTGATTTGAAACGATTCTATGAATCCATGAGAAACCTTGTAACGTTTTAGCAATTAATATTCAGTCTTACATAAGGAGAATGTGCCGTAGCTTAATACAAAAGTTCCAACGAAAAACGATTTCGAATTCAACCGCGGCGATAGCCGAATTGAAAAATATATTAACGATATTATGCGTCGCCGCTTTACGATATGCTTTTCGTCGTTACAGATTTAAGAATAATTGTAAATCTGTGCGTTGCCATACAGAGTACAGTTTCACAATGTCATGATTGAACAACGCGTATTACCAACGAGTAGTTTGTAACGTCTAAGCAAGAAATAACGTGTGTAACATACGAAGCAAGCCTTTTTTGTACTGAAGATCGGTTTTTTGAGCTTTGTGAACGCCATTTGTCGGGTCTTATAACGTACAGTGTTTGTTCAACATGAAATTATTCTTTCGTCTCTTCGTCGTCGAGCCGTTCTCCATTCTTCGTTCTCGACAATATGCGGCTACTTCTACGCCTCTCCCATAAACATTCTTTAAACCTCGTACGGTTTGTTCGCGCGTGGGTGATTGGTTTTCGATTTTTGTACGGCCGGTACCAGCGGCTTTATCTTCACACCATGAAGAATGTGCGTCAATCCAATCTTTGTCTCGAGACTCTTATAAGTACTGTAGACCACGAACCACACGTAAGCGCTCGTGATCACGAGAAACAAAACGATTATACCTGAAAGAAACAACATGATTTAGCTCCGACGAAGCACAACAATCGACCGATATTTCGTCCAACGATACTTTGTACATAAATGTTTAAAGCGATGCGGGGGTGAACATTTGTAAAATATTTTTCTATGCACAATTAGAGTATATACTATGTTTATAGAGTATTATAAGTTGGACATTTTGATGTGTTTAATCGTAACTTTTAATAAAAGTGTTTCCAAGCACGTTTAAATGTTTGGCGGACGGTGTAAATTTATTTTTCGTCTCGATCTATTGTATCAGATGATTGCATAAGTGAAATCTTTTCCAATTGTAGAAAAGAACGGAAAATGTAAGCATTTAATTTTATTTTCAAGTCGGGCACGAACTTGCGCGATCATCTGATAGTTGTGCGATGTTTTGCGTGAATGTTGATTAACGAAGATGCCTTAATCGTTCTAGTAATAATATTGTTTATCGACATACGTTCGCAGATGTCCGCTTTGCCGCCAAGAGTAGCGATAAAGGGGCAATCCTGTTCTACTAAGAACAGGGAAATCGTTAACGCTGATATTATAGTCATCATGACCATCATCCACGGCGCCATGAAGTGACGATTGTTCTAACGGAATAAATTACTCTGTTTTATCACGTAAACATTCTTTTCTACGTAAAATGTCATTACCGTTAACGCCCCGTATAGGAGCAAAATCGTAGAAATAAAATGTATCACTGTGATGACTAATCCACAATACATCGAGTAGACCGTTTCTGAAACAAACGCTTGTTAGAATCGTGCGAAGAGAATAATGCGATTAGATCATAGATCAATTCTGTAAGCACCGGTCGCGTTATGATGCGCCATGTCCATTTTCTTTGTATTCAGGTGATTAGAGGATATATCTTCCAGAGCTTCCCTCTCGAGAGCGTCTTCTGTATCTCTCACCACCATTTCTTGGATTCCCATGGCGTGTGCCAGTGCGAGCACGAAAAATATCATACTGAATCCTGATGTAAACTATCATGGGAAAAACAATCTGTATTAGTCACAGGAAAGAATAATGTTTGCATGTTTGTACGAGCAAGTTCGACGATCGTATTTACCAGCTGGAACACAGCTATCAAAACCGTGCCTTGCTTCAAGTTAAAATAATGCAAGAAATTGTTCAGCAGTCCCACTTTCATCTTGCTTTGTTTATTAAAAAAATCTCTCTACGGACTAGATTATTCCTGAAACATTGGAGACGTGTTATACCCAGGAGAAACGGAAATTCTGAACATCATCGTGCGAGACAGGGGTTGTTTCGCTCCCCTGAATGATTGCAAGCCTCGGCACGAAGGTAGCGCGAACGGTAACACGCGGAGTCGCTGCAATCGTGTTATTCGATAACAAACAAACACCGAAATCAGAATATCGCCAGTCATCCAGGGCGCAGTCAGTCAGGCTCGACGATCATTAGCCTCGATACGAAAAAGCGAGCAACGCTTGTCGCTACTCACCCCGCCAGAAAAAGGGAGCAGCCAATAATCGCTGGAACGTGTTTCACGATGATCAATAACTCTTCACTATTTCACGCTAATCGGAAATTATACGATGATTGTCAAGCGACGAGCACGAGCGCGACGAACAGCGCTGAACTCGAGCTTCACGCGATTTTTCGTCGCGGACCCTGTGTCTTTCACGTGCAAAACGCGAAACGCGAATTTACTTGGATCACAGGGTAGGAAGGTAACCCCTAACACTAGATTATACGACATGCGCACCACGCCGATCCATTGCCGCATCCTTCAAGGTGTATCCGTTCCCAATTGATCATTGATTGTTACTGACAAAACATTCGAGGCCGGTGACGCATCGCATGCGTTTCACACTATTTATCCAATTCAACCGGTGATGCACCGTCTGCCTTCTAATCCGGTTAGATTAAAAAATATTAGCTACGCGCGCATCGTCATCGAGACCCAATTTTTGTGGAGCTTGGACATTTTTTCTCCTGTAGATCCTTATCGCGAGCTATTTCATCGCAGAAATAATTTATACCTAATTCAACCGATGCATTGTGTTCGTTCTAATCTAGTTAGAATGAAAAAATCATAGTTACTGAATTAATTTTATACATCTTTTAGAATTTTGCTCCTGTAGATCCTTATCACGAGCTATTTCCTCGCAAAAATAATTTATACCTAATTTAACCGATGCATTGTGTGCGTTCTAATCTAGTTAGAATGAAAAAATCATAGTTATTGAGTGAATTTTATACATCTTTTAGAATTTTGCTCCTGTAGATCTTTATCACGAGCTATTTCCTCGCAAAAATAATTTATACCTAATTCAACCGATGCATTGTTGCGTTCTAATCTAGTTAGAATGAAAAAATCATAGTTACTGAATTAATTTTATACATATTTTAGAATTTTGCTCCTGTAGATCCTTATCACGAGCTATTTCCTCGCAAAAATAATTTATACCTAATTTAACCGATGCATTGTGTGCGTTCTAATCTAGTTAGAATGAAAAAATCATAGTTATTGAGTGAATTTTGTATGTGTATCTTTTACAATTCAACTCGGCCCTGAAAAATAGAAAGGAATTAAATTAAAATAAATCTTCCAGATTGCTGAAATGTGATCTACGTTCGTGTGGACGATGCAATCGCGAAACTTTGAATTGGAGTTCGAAAGTTAGTTCGATTGAATTAGAGTGTCTCGAAAGTAGTCATGGGAACGCGAAGTTTCTGTTTGTTTGTGTCGTGGCGGGCAACAGACATAACGAACACCTTCCAACTCGCGGTGGATCGCAACAGTCCGATTGCAGCTGTAGAGCAATGCTGACATTTTCGAGTTTCATTTTTGCGTAAGGTTAGAAATGGACCGGAAATACCAGAGGGTTGAAATGGGAGCGGGAGCTTTTCACCATCCGCCGAAAGCGAAGTATAGCGACGAAACGAAAAGTCTGATCAAACGTAAGCGAAATTTGTATCACTTCGTTTTAATTAGTGTTATTGCACCGTTCAACTTTTGGTCTTTTCTCAGTTTTGATGGAGGAGTCTAAAGTGACTATGATGCAAAGGAAATTTATTCAGGACGCTGTCGACAGAGGTGAACCCTTGCCTTTGTCTCTCGAAAGATCAAACAAGAAAGCGAATAAGCACGACTCTCAGTATCAAGTATGGTTTCTAATAAATTACGGTTCTAGTGAACGAATTATTGTTTCTATTATCTTTATCGTCATTAGGTTCTAATGCCTACTATTTGGAAAAAACGGACTCAAGACATGATCGTGAAAAGTGGCGCGTACGAGAGGGAGCAATATACAAGAATAGGTCCTTTGCGTAAGAATATATCTTTTAATTATTTTAATCAATATAAAGTCTCGAATTATGTATCTAACGCTTTTCGTCTATATATGTTCATTATTGTTTGAAATTTAGCAAACAAAGAAAAACAGAAGCGTCACTTGGCGTGCATGATGGCGTACGGAAAAGATATGCCGGAAACTCCTCGGGATCCGTCGGTTCTTTACAAAACAAAACGAGAACCGCGTCATCTTGTGAATACTGATCCGATCGACGATTGTGAGTAGTTGATGAAGATTTTCGATTATTTTCTTTTTGCATTCTAATTGTGTTTTCCTTTTGTTCAGTGGTGCGAGGAATACAGGAGAGAATGGAATTCTTGAGCGAGATGCAGTGCCTTGGAATGGAAAAGAAATACCGACCGATCATACACCAGGAAATAGCTCATAAATTACGATTAATCGAGTCCATCGATAAACAGAAATCGAAAGAAATTAGAAAAGAGATCAGACTATTGGAGAAACCATTGCCGAAACCGCTTCCATTGGGAGAATTGGATGACAATTAATAATCTCCCGGTATATTTTGTATTGGCCAAGTATTGGATAGAATAAAGTACTAGGTCGTTGGAAAGTAATTTCGTTCTTCGTGTAGGGGTGGCATTGCTTCCATTTATTTTTAAATTGCGGATCTTTATGCATTTATGATTTATACAAATTTTCAAAAAATGCTGGAGTACCAAATTCGACAGAATTTAATATGATTTTTATTTATTCCGCACCTACGAATGTTATACCAATGCAATTAGGATTTTATTTGGTACCACTGTATCTAAGTGGGGTAATTCTTTTCCAATTTGGCTAAAAAAAATTCTAAATAAGACTAAATATACTATATATAAGTATATATATCTAATTTTGCATTCAAATATTATCGTATAATAGCCGCATCTAATCGAAATAACACTTGTATTCTTCAGTTACGATTTTGTCGAGGATAAGTGGCCGATTTATGGACAGGGGTGTATATAGATTCAAATTTCCCGCGTTCCGAGTGGAACCGTGTATGTGGGACGCTTGACAGTGCGCATGCGCGGCGGGAGAAATAAGAACGGTCAACCGGAGAAATCGTATCGTGTTAGTCGTCAGTGGTCCGGCGCACGGCGATGGCGTATGGTGTTGTTGGTTTTGTGGTGATAATTGTACCTTGACAAGTATCGTCGTCGTTCGTACGAGAAACATAACGCGCGTGTGTTTGTTAATCGTTCATACGAGAACCGAAAGCTCGACTACGGTGACCGTTGTTTCGGGAAGAATCGGGTGCAACGATCTCGCCGGATCCCGGATGATCTACAAGTGATCCAACATGGCGTCGACCGATCTGTCGTTCGGTAAATGATGAACCCGTGTACCGTACGCACCTTTGACAAGGTCCTCTCGAGGTCGTCCGGTTTTTAAAAGCAACTCGCGCCCCCTTTCAACGCGACCAACCACGCTGACGTACGCTCGCTGCACTTTTTCGCGTATTCCTCCGAAACCAGAGGAACCGCTTTTTCATTATCCTAAGACAATCGATAGGGCACGCGATCGAAATCACCGCGATTGTTCGTTGACTTTCTTTGATTCTAAAAATAGTTTTCGAGGCGTTTTCCGTTCATGGAGGAAAGAGGAAACTTATCCTTCTTATTTGTATTAAAGTTACAGTGTATCCACCATAATTACTGACTTCATGTTCTTATACGTACGTTTTTCCAGACATTTTCTGTTCATGATTATCATAATTCGTTTGCTACTACCTTGGAGGAAAGGGGAAACGTATCTTTCTTATTTATATTAAAATTACAGATGATTTACAATTATTACCGACTTTATGTTCTTAGACGTACCTTTTTCCACACATTTTCTTTCCACCTTCGAGGAAATGTATCTTTCTTATTTATATTAAAATTACAGATGATTCAGTTGTTGGTGTTACTTGAATTTGAGTGCATTTCCCTGTTCGACGTTGCAGTCGTACTACACTCTAGTCTAGATTATATTTTTGTACATGCATAGTATATTTTATGTATAATATATGCAGGGTGAACAACCGATTGGAAAGTAATTCTACACGCAAAATGGAGTCGAAAAGGCAGGATAGCATTTTTTTGTTCGACCCGTAGATTTCAAGAAAAACGAGTTTAAAGATCCGTCGGGTACGCGTGCACTAGTAAATGCGAGAAGTAGAATCGGTAGGTCATGATCAGACGCATCAGCCAATTCCTATCTAATAGTACGCGTTTCGCTGAATTTTCAAACTCGAAAACGAAGCGTCCTTACGTTATAATGTATATTAATTTGTTAGCATAAACTGTTAGATACCGTCAATATTTTTCACAATGACTATATAGAACACTATGCATTTTAGTAAGTATATAAATTAGGTCCAAGAAAGAATTCTCTTCATTTTATAAAGTACAATTTTATTTAAACTAGAATCTAGAAAATGCATTACAATTAATTTATGCATTTTAGTAAATGCAAAATAAGTTAACTCAGACAAAATCCTCTTCATTTTAAGAAGTACAATTTTATTTAAACTAGAATCTAGAAAATACATTACAATTCATTTATGCATTTAGTAAATGTATTATAAATTAACTCAAACAAAATTCTCTTCATTTTAAGAAGTACAATTTTATTTAAACTAGAATCTAGAAAATGCATTACAATTAATTTATGCATTTTAGTAAATGTACTATAAATTAACTCAAACAAAATTCTCATCATTTTAAGAAGTACAATTTTATTTAAACTAGAATCTAGAAAATGCATTACAATTAATTTATGCATTTTAGTAAATGTACTATAAATTAGCTCAAACAAAATTCTCTTCATTTTAAGAAGTACAATTTTATTTAAACTAGAATCTAGAAAATGCATTACAATTAATTTATGCATTTTAGTAAATGTATTATAAATTAACTCAAACAAAATTCTCATCATTTTAAGAAGTACAATTTCATTTAAACTAGAATCTAGAAAATGCATTACAATTAATTTATGCATTTTAGTAAATGTAAAATAAGTTAACTCAAACAAAATTCTCTTCATTTTAAGAAGTACAATTTCATTTAAACTAGAATCTAGAAAATGCATTACAATTAATTTATGCATTTTAGTAAATGTACTATAAATTAGCTCAAACAAAATTCTCTTCATTTTAAGAAGTACAATTTTATTTAAACTAGAATCTAGAAAATGCATTACAATTAATTTATGCATTTTAGTAAATGTATTATAAATTAACTCAAACAAAATTCTCATCATTTTAAGAAGTACAATTTCATTTAAACTAGAATCTAGAAAATGCATTACAATTAATTTATGCATTTTAGTAAATGTAAAATAAGTTAACTCAAACAAAATTCTCTTCATTTTAAGAAGTACAATTTCATTTAAACTAGAATCTAGAAAATGCATTACAATTAATTTATGCATTTTAGTAAATGTACTATAAATTAGCTCAAACAAAATTCTCTTCATTTTAAGAAGTACAATTTTATTTAAACTAGAATCTAGAAAATTCATTACAATTAATTTATGCATTTTAGTAAATGTATTATAAATTAACTCAAACAAAATTCTCATCATTTTAAGAAGTACAATTTCATTTAAACTAGAATCTAGAAAATGCATTACAATTAATTTATGCATTTTAGTAAATGTAAAATAAGTTAACTCAAACAAAATTCTCTTCATTTTAAGAAGTACAATTTCATTTAAACTAGAATCTAGAAAATGCATTACAATTAATTTATGCATTTTAGTAAATGTAAAATAAGTTAACTCAAACAAAATTCTCTTCATTTTAAGAAGTACAATTTTATTTAAACTAGAATCTAGAAAATGCATTACAATTAATTTATGCATTTTAGTAAATGTAAAATAAGTTAACTCAAACAAAATTCTCTTCATTTTAAGAAGTACAATTTTATTTAAACTAGAATCTAGAAAATGCATTACAATTAATTTATGCATTTTAGTAAATGTAAAATAAGTTAACTCAAACAAAATTCTCTTCATTTTAAGAAGTACAATTTTATTTAAACTAGAATGTAGAAAATGCATTACAATTAATTTAAGCATTTTAGTAAATGTACTGTAAATTAACTAAAACAAAATTCTCTTCATTTTAAGAAGTACAATTTTATTTAAACTAGAATGTAGAAAATGCATTACAATTAATTTAAGCATTTTAGTAAATGTACTATAAATTAACTAAAACAAAATTCTCTTCATTTTAAGAAGTACAATTTTATTTAAACTAGAATCTAGAAAATGCATTACAATTAATTTATGCATTTTGGTAAATGTACTATAAATTAACTAAAACAAAATTCTCTTCATTTTAAGAAGTACAATTTTATTTAAACTAGAATCTAGAAAATGCATTACAATTAATTTATGCATTTTGGTAAATGTACTATAAATTAACTCAAACAAAATTCTCTTCATTTTAAGAAGTACAATTTTATTTAAACTAGAATGTAGAAAATGCATTACAATTAATTTAAGCATTTTAGTAAATGTACTATAAATTAACTAAAACAAAATTCTCTTCATTTTAAGAAGTACAATTTTATTTAAACTAGAATCTAGAAAATGCATTACAATTAATTTATGCATTTTAGTAAATGTATTATAAATTAACTCAAACAAAATTCTCTTCATTTTAAGAAGTACAATTTTATTTAAACTAGAATCTAGAAAATGCATTACAATTAATTTATGCATTTTAGTAAATGTATTATAAATTAACTCAAACAAAATCCTCTTCATTTTAAGAAGTACAATTTTATTTAAACTAGAATCTAGAAAATGCATTACAATTAATTTATGCATTTTAGTAAATGTACTATAAATTAACACAAACAAAATTCTCTTCAGTTTAAGAAGTACAATTTTATTTAAACTAGAATGTAGAAAATACATTACAATTAATTTATGCATTTTAGTAAATGTACTATAAATTAACTCAAACAAAATTCTCTTCATTTTAAGAAGTACAATTTTATTTAAACTAGAATCTAGAAAATGCATTACAATTAATTTAAGCATTTTAGTAAATATATGAATTTGTCAAAAAAGAATCCTCTTGATGAATTTAGAAAGTACAATTTTATTTAAACTTGAACGAAGAAAATACCTCAAAATTCATTTAAAAATGAAGCTTCATGTTTTAGAGCAATTTATAGTTTCGAAAGTGGCACCAACGCAGCACAAAAAGTCCTCCGATTTTCTCCAATTGTTTATCCTCATCTCTATGCATAAACAGCCGCGCAAGTAATATTTGAAATCGCAGTCACGTACGCAGTATTTGCATCGAAATCTCTATTCGCGAGATCAATTCGTCACTGTAAGCCAGCACGAATTGCTTCGCCATAGGAAAACGAAGAAAAAGTTTCGAACAACTCTCGAATCGTTGGAAAACGCAAGCGATCATACACCGAAGCTGAGTCCAACAGACCATCGTAAATTAAACGATCGGCAACAGGAATCGCCGCGTTAGCGAAAGATAACGTTTCCTCTTTTTTCCTTATTGTCAAACGCGACGCGTAAATCGGCGACGATGTTTTCCTGGCGATCGGCTCGCCGCATTCGTTTCGCAATGTTTCAAAGTGCTATTCCGCAATTTACCGCGAAGTGACCGTCCTTTTATTTTGCTTTTTTGCCGCTGTGTGGGACCAGGCTGCATACCGGCGTTCTACAGAGAAGTCTACGAGAAGATCAGCTCTCCCACGAGTGGAAATGTAGAACGAGAGGTGTTTAAATCCCTACTTGTCAAGTCACAGCTGAGCAGCTCCGTTCTTAGCCAGGTAACTGTCTTTGTCTTCTCTTCTTGTCTCTGTCCCCACTCTGAACCCGCCTGCTCATGTGGCATGATCAAAACACGACTTTTTACACTTTTCACTTGTCGAACTTATCATAAAAGTTGTTTATTAAATGTGAATGTTGTTCGGTCAGCGAGGAGTTGTCTTCTGTTTGTTAACATGCCTTGTCTATAAATTATTACTAGACTGCGGATCTAGCAAACTAAAAATTGTCTGCATCGATTGCAAGGAATAGAAACCAAATTGAATGTTATTTCTTCCCTTAATGATTTTAATAGAGGAGAAATCATATATTGACGCGTCTTCAATTTTAAAAATTTTCCCCAAAAACCTTGAATTTTATCTACTCAATTTTTATTCAATCTCGATTTCAATTATTACATAAGTAAATAAATAATACTTATATAAGTAATAATTAAAAAAGAATAAATTCGGCTCCTCGAGTTTACCCGAACAGCGTTTCACCTCGGAGCGTGACGAATCAGACTCATTCACTGTCCAGCAATTGTGTACCCGGTGCGCCTAAAGAAGTTTTCACTTAAAAAATGAACAAATATTCGCGGCTTCTGAATCACATTTTTTTGTTTAGCGTTCCGGTTGCAAGACAATCGAGTTCGAAGATCCTTCGCGTGCTTTAGTATATTCGGGAAGTAGAATCGGTTGGACATGATCAGACGATCCTAATCGCGCGCGTATTCTCGCCTCGTTTGGCGAGGGGTAAAATGTTTAAAAATTGTCTAGATTCTAGATAATTAGACGTGGCATTGAATGCGAGTTGACTAATACGTGTCCATTATTAACTGTTTCTACTTATTGTGTAATGGCGGTCGGATGCACATGGATCAGATAAATTGTTCATTTTGTTATTCTGGAACAGGAAGCCTTGCGTAAAAATATATATTGTCTGCATTCTCACATTCTGTTTTGATATCATCGCTTATGAAGAAATTAGGTCATGGATTTTGAACACTTGAGCCACTGTATTATCAAGGATTACCCAGAAAGTTAAAATTTTATTTAATTTCTGTTTCTTACAATCGACTTAGAAAGTTGTTCTTCTACAAAATAATTCGTAGTTTACTCATTACGCAACAGACTATAATGATTTGATTGGATGCAAATATGGTGGTGAATGGAAGCAGCAATGTTTATAGATGATAACATGTTCCTTCTATTGACGACAGCTTGCGATTGCTTGAATAACCTTGAATAATTATGCGTAAGAGACGGAACAATCTCTCGTTAATCAAAATCGGAAAGGAAGTTTGCAATTCAAATTTTATGAAAGTAGTAGTGAACAATACAATTACGACTGAAATATGTTCATTATTCCTCTCACTTCGTAGTAATTGCATCTTTGAAATGCGCACGGGTTTTTAAGTTGCGCAGTAACACCGTAATAGATATTATAGTTCAATGGCTTAAATGTTTATATTTAACTCGCAGACCTATGGTTTCCTAGTTTGGCCATTTTGATTAGTGCCTCTGTCGAATCAGCAAAATCCTTAAACCGAAAATTGAATTTATACAAATTAGAAAAATTAATTACAGGGTGAACTACGAATTGAAAATGTTTTTATCAAATATAGCATGGTTTCAAGAGCATTTTTTTCAATTTTTTAATATTATAATACTTACCAAATTCGTCTTGAATTCTTCTATTTACAAAAAATTGAACGGGACCTTGAAAAATCACGAGAAAGAAGAGTTGAAAAAAAATTTTCTAGAATCACGCGAAAGCTCTCTTGAAACCATGCTACATCACGATCGTGGTTCACCCTGTATAATCTTGAATAAATTCTCCTTCAAACTACGCTGAGGTTAAGCAATTGCCATTGGAGTATATCAACAATTGGCTTGTTCACATGTAAAAATTAGGACAAACGTTTTAGATGCGGTCGAACGAGATTCTATTTATCCGTGGCGTACAGAGACGATTTAATTTTCTGTTAATTAATATCGGAATCGTTACCGGTCGGTTCGATTGCGTCTGCACCCTGGAATTCTATTAATGTAGTAAGATAATGAATCAAGCGTGTATACCTACGCACGCACAACGGTATACGGCATACGTGCCGAAACAGTTGCCACGTGAATAAATTTCTTGCATAGCGGTTCCCGTCGAGGAAAACCGTTTCAGAATTTTTACGATCGTGAGGCGACTCACGACGAATAAACTCCCGGAAGCGCTCTCATCTACGATTAGACGGTACATCCTAAAGAAACGACAGAGACGAGCTTCTGATAACGTTATCGTTTCTGACCGGGTTAGACTACCCCTGGCAAAAAGTGTCCGATCGAACGAGCAAACTGTTTCGACGTTGCATTTATTTATTTCTTCTTCTAAGAAGAAGCTATAACGATTAGACAGCGGATTTTATGCATTTATGACAAAAATGTAGGTGAAACTTAAAACGGTAAAAACATTTTAAAAATGTAAAAATTTGGAGACGTTATTTCCAGTCAATTCAAATTATTTACATTTCTCAGGGAACCCTGTGTATAACTAATAGACTGCGGATTTTTATGCATTTCTGATGAAATTGGGTGAAATATAAAACAGTAAATAACACTGTCCAACAAATTCAAACTTTTTTTTTACTTTTCGATTCTCACTATGCGATTCTTATAGAGTTTTTCGCGCTGATTCCGAATCTGTTTTTAATTTTTTTCCTAGACGCATAGTTTTTGAGAAATTTGAGTTTGAAAAAATGACCTATTTTTCAACTTTGAACAAAGATTGTGATGTTATTATAAAAGATATTGTATTGTTCTTTACATAAAAAGATTCTCTAGACTTTCCCGAATCCAGTGATATCCAATATTAATGCATTATGATTGTTTAAACATGTTTAAATAATGATTAAAGACGGAGAGACACCACTTTTGCACCAGTTTTTGCGGATATTTCTCAATTTATCTCAAAAAATAAGGGTCTAGCGGAAAATCGAACTACACCACGCGCTAGAGCAGACTTTTATCTTGAGAACATGAGTCGCCGCCAGTGGTGCTCTGCATCGCCGTTACGCCGCGCCGCGCCATATGCCGTCGAACGACCGCGCTAGTGGCAGAGCACCACTGGCGGCGACTCGTGTTCCGCGATGATATTTTGCATTCTGGCTCGGTAAAAACGTCGACTTTGGAAAGTTGAAAGGGTGGTTTCTCAAGATAAAAGTCTGCTCTAGCGCGTGGTGTAGTTCGATTTTCCGATAGACCCTTATTTTTTGAGATAAATTGAGAAATATCCGCAAAAATTGGTGCAAAAGTGGTGTCTCTCCGTCTTTAATCATTATTTAAACATGTTTAAACAATCATAATGCATTAATATTGGATATCACTGGATTCGGGAAAGTCTAGAGAATCTTTTTATGTAAAGAACAATACAATATCTTTTATAATAACATCACAATCTTTGTTCAAAGTTGAAAAATAGGTCATTTTTTCAAACTCAAATTTCTCAAAAACTATGCGTCTAGGAAAAAAATTAAAAACAGATTCGGAATCAGCGCGAAAAACTCTATAAGAATCGCATAGTGAGAATCGAAAAGATTTTTGGCTGTTGGACAGTGTAATTAGAGAAATTGAAGAATATTGTAATATTGTCTTGAATGCAATAAAGTCATTGAGGGATGAAATCAATTTTTATTTTACACCTGCTTCCCACAATCAATGCAGAACGTTTTTATTTTGCGTAAAGATCCGCAGTCAATTAATTTATTTAACACTTCCATAGTGACAAAATGCACGATATGTTAGGATAATACGTGTATTCGCGTCGAATCAGAACATCGTGGAATAACAGCAGGAAGTTACGATTCGTATTAATCTTGCTAATGTTTATTTTCCGTGAAGATTCTTCGTTGTCGTTAAGTCATTCTCGTCGAATGAAGTTTTCCTTTACATAGAATGCGTCGTCCCGGTTTTAGTGTGTAGTATCGTTGTTTTATCATCAACACGCCCGCCGACGATAGTCTGCACGTGGTCTGCACGAACGCCCCTCCATAAACACATAGAAGATTGCGAACCAGAGACTGTGACAACCATGGACATATTCAATAATTAAAAGACCGGCTTGTATTGGGCAAATAGAGCTCAGGTTCTACAACGCCATCTTTATGTAACATTTTTAAAGAGAAGAATAAACCATAACCATATTCAATAATTTCGTATTGGTTAATTACGATTTCCATAGATTTCTTAAAAACTACATTGAATTCATTTAGATTAAAATAATGCGATGTGATATAACTGATAAACTCATTTTCATAATTGTGGACATACGTTTATATTTTACAAATTTCGCAGAAACTCCCATTGACTATAAGTGGCTAAAAGTCCAGAGTCCGGTCACGCAACACAATTATTCAAATGAAAATAAATCCAACTCGGCCCACGGGCTCCGGACATCTCTCATGACCGTGACTCTGGCCATCTTCTTCGGAGAACTCCATTCTTTATCGGTGGACGCGAATCTCACGATTTTCGCTACTAACTGTGGGTCCCATGGAAATCACCGACACTGTTTTCACCGACAACGACTTTAGGCCACGGCAGTATTCGATATCGCCATCGTTTGGCAACAACGTTAGCCGACTACGTCTAACGTCTAATTCTTCTTATAGTGTAATCATTATATTTGTATACAAAAGTAAATGTGTCAGTGTAGAATAGTCAAAGAAAAAAATGTCAGCACCATCTTTACTTTCAAAATGTCAGCACCATCTTTACTTTAAAACTGTCAACACCGAATTTCGTCGACACCTTGGAATCGCCGACAATGTTTTCATCGACGCCAAATATCGTTAACAGTATTTTCATTACACGAAACTTGGTGTTGGTGATAACATTGTCGGCGATCTCAAGGTGTCGATGAGTAAATACTGTTGGCGAAATTCGGGGTCGAGGAAGTTGTTGTCGGTGAGGTTAGGTCGAATGTTGACCACGGGTCTTGCAAAATAAAAAGTTTGCAAAGGTTTAGGCACGTCCAGCAGAATGATCGGGACAGGTGGGGGACGAGCTTTTTATCGGTTTACACGATGTGTATCATTCGTAATTCTTCTTATAGTGTAATCATTATATTTGTATACAAAAGTAAATGTGTCAGTGTAGAATAGTCAAAGAAAAAAATGTCAGTACCATCTTTAATTTAAAAACGTCAGCACCATCTTTACTTTAAAACTGTCAACACCGAATTTCGTCGACACCTTGGAATCGCCGACAATGTTTTCATCGACGCCAAAGTATCGTTAACAGTATTTTCATTACACGAAACTTGGTGTTGGTGATAACATTGTCGGCGATCTCAAGGTGTCGATGAGTAAATACTGTTGGCGAAATTCGGGGTCGAGGAAGTTATTGTCGGTGAGGTTAGGTCGAATATTGACCACGGATCTTGCAAAATAAAAAGTTTGCAAAGGTTTAGGCACGTTCAGCAGAATGATTGGAACAGGTGGGGGACGAGCTTTTTATCGGTTTACACGATGTGTATCATTCGGGATCATCCTATTCGTAGTGATCTGCGATGACTGGCGATAAAGCGGCGACCCACGTAACGTTATTTTGATTGTGTCATTAGTCAATGAACGAGACGCGACGTTCAATCTCTGTCGCGACGTTTCGTGCCGCGTCGTGTCAGTTTATTGCTTCTAATTTCTTTCATGATCGGCTGCATTTGTTTCACCAACTATTTTGCGAATGAATCTGCAATGTTGTATTCCATTGGTATCAATTTAACAGGACCTCTTGTAAAAGGACCAGTTTGTATTGGGCAAATAGAGCTCAGGCTCTACAACGCCATCTTTATGTAACATTTATAAAGAGAAAAATAAACTATAACCATAACCAAAGAAAGAAGGAATTATACTCGGAAATACATTATTTTTTAATGTAACATTAAAAGGAAGGAAGCTTTTTCTATGTGAATGTATACAAATTTTTGATAATTAAAATATTTTTATAGGATGTTTTTTAATATTATTGAGGGGTGATATTAAAAATTTCATTGAAATATTTTTAAATAATATTCTCATAGCAAAGTTTAATATTATTGGGGGTAATATTAAAGATTTCATTGAGATATTTTTAATTGAGGGAAGCTTCAAGTCTAAATTTATTTTTAATGTTAAATCGCGCGTACACGTAATGATTTTTATGACAAAATCTTGACTTACAATTATCTGACAAAGAATAGAGTTTCATGATTGTTTCCGGATGAATTATATCATTGTCAAAGTAATTACAGACTTCCTGACTGTCTGAAACTGCAAACTGAATATTTATTTCATATGTTATCCAACAAAAATTACAGAGAATTCTTTTATTATTGCACCTGATGAAAAATAAAATTCACAGTGTACAGATCATGCAATTGAGCGATTTTGATGATCGTCTACAAGTTCCTTGGATGTCGCAAAAATTCAACTGAAAATTTATCGCTGGAAGCATTTAGTATAAACGGTAGCGGGAATTTCAACAATGATTACGACTCTTGTGCACGGTACCATGCGTTGCTCGACACGAGCGCAACGTGCACGTGAGATCAAACAGCTCCGCGGATAGATCCCATCCCTAGATCCCTCGCCGCAATAATTTTGTTTAATGATGTTCCAGTTGTTTCGTGCTTTACACGAGATACATATGTACGTATGTATACATACATGCGACCTCTCTTCCTGCTTACCAACACTTGTTCATTTCAATTTTACATTTTCCAATCGATGCAGAGTATTCTTATTTTGCGTAAAGATCCACAGTCTATTCATAATTGATAGAACAAGGTGAAACAGGCAGATGGCAAAAAAATAAAATTGCAATTTTTCAAGATTTTCCAATTAACCAATTTCAATGAAATTTTCAGAGCGTATATAACCTATACGAGTTGACCAAACACATCTCTTAAATTTTCGTTATTGGCCCAGCTAAAAAAGTAGTGAAAACAAATTTTTACTATTTTTCTTCGCAATTCCGACCAAATGCATTTTTTCAAAATATTTTTTAGACGTCATTTGCTAAACTAATTCTTCTAGCCTTACAGAGAAATTGAAGTCGTTTGGTCCATTCATAAAAGAAGTTATTCTGATTTAAAGTGTGTTGACTAGGTTATGCTCGTTAGTGTAGGTATACAATAGATATAAATAAACCAATTTCAATGAAATTTTCAGAGCGTATATAACCTATACGAGTTGACCAAACACACTTTTAAATTTTCGTTATTGGCCCAGCTAAAAAAGTAGTGAAAACAAATTTTTACTATTTTTCTTCGCAATTCCGACCAAATGCATTTTTTCAAAATATTTTTTAGACGTCATTTGCTAAACTAATTCTTCTAGCCTTACAGAGAAATTGAAGTCGTTTGGTCCATTCATAAAAGAAGTTATTCTGATTTAAAGTGTGTTGACTAGGTTATGCTCGTTAGTGTAGGTATACAATAGATATAAATAAACCAATTTCAATGAAATTTTCAGAGCGTATATAACCTATACGAGTTGACCAAACACACTTTTAAATTTTCGTTATTGGCCCAGCTAAAAAAGTACCGAAAACAAATTTTTACTATTTTTCTTCGCAATTCCGACCAAATGCATTTTTTCAAAATATTTTTTAGACGTCATTTACTAAACTAATTCTTCTAGCCTTACAGAGAAATTGAAGTCGTTTGGTCCATTCATAAAAGAAGTTATTCTGATTTAAAGTGTGTTGACTTTATGCTCGTTAGTGTAGGTATACAATAGATATAAGTTGTCTCCTTTTTCAGGAAATTACGATCCACAAAGGAGTCCTAATCACTGAAACCGTAAAATAAATCGTAGGGCAAGGATTTAGCTAGAAATCCAGCATTTACTCGATCTTATTCCGGCAATAATAAATTTCCACGGCCCTTTCTCGCAGCGTAGAAACGAAAAAACGATTCAACGATGCGAAATAATTCGTCCGTTGCTGAAAACTCGCGTCCATGACAGACGAAGTCTCAGCTTTCACAACGATTGTTCGCAAAGCGTTATTCGCACGTACCACAAACGGGGAACCTATTTTTATTGTAGACTCCTCGCGGTGAACTTGATCGACGATTAAGGTTTAATGACACTCGTGAAACCAATGGGAAAACAGGGACCAAAGCGCTTTCGAGCAACGAGAACGTGCACCAGATACTACAGCGCGTTTCACCATTCACAAGAACCGCGTTGGTCTCTTGGTAATTTGTTTCTGCCGTAGCAGCAAGTTTTAAAACATTAACGATACTGCGATCGATTAATTGAAACTTGTTAGACACAGCTTCTGATATATGCATATTAACCTCGTTCCCCATTTTCCCGATCTTCAACGTAATGATATATCCTCTCCTATTACACATTTCGCTTTCCCTTCTAATTTTCTGAATGACTCGAGCTTTTTCTACGCTTGGATAGACTCTTGTAATTACTAGGTTGAACCATAACCAACTTCCGTTTCCTCTTAATTAATCCTCGCGCCGGTTCGTGGCATTTTATCATCAGAATCAATTTAGCGCGCATCTTAAATAGTTATTGACCCTGGATAATTGCTTCTCTCGTTCGGTTTAATTGCGGCACTGTGATTGTTCAGTTATTTAGTGTTTGTTGCGGCTCACAGTGCGTCGGCCAAGAGGGCAAAAATAAAAAAATCAATATTTTTAAAATGTATATCTGTTTACATGAATCTATTTTAAAAATACCATTTATCCATGAACATTCGCCAGAAAAAAACAGAACTGAACATCGATTGAATCAAAACACGTTCCTTCCGTCATAATTCGACACGTCGATGTTTCTTCTGTTGCAACCTCAAGTACGCCCATAAAGAAAAATCATTATACAACATATTTTAAAGCGAAAAATTAAATAATTTGCGATGGATCATTTAGTTCAAGGTGTGTACTAGTTATTTTGGCTCCCTAGCGGTTTCTACAATTATTATTTATCATATTTTATTGATTCAAAGTGATCCGTTTGTCAAAACGCGAAATCGAAAATTCTTATAACTTTAACTAAGTTTTTCGCAAAAAAGGTAAAACATGTCGTGCGATTTTTGCTAGAAAATATTCGTAGGACTATTCTTTACCGATTTCTATAAAAATTTTCTGCTCAAGCTTGCTCCCATAATTTTAAAACATATTTATTTAGGAAGACACCCAGAAACTACGTACGGACAGATTTTCGAGAAATGGTTATCTTGTCCACCAAACGACAGATATCTAACGATTCTCTGTGTACTTCAGGATTCGTTTAATTTGATGGAGTGTACACAAGAGATGTACACTAGTTTGGAAAAATATTCTACCCTTTTGTGTGCACACTTAAACAAATTGTGGAAGAAATCATACAGAGACCGTGAACGGTTTTTAAGGAATAATAGAGAATGGTTGAATTCTCGCTGTATTCTTCCGAAGTATGTGACCAGCCTGCTAAATTCGTCGGTTTCTAATATGGATGAACATAATTCTTAATTTACATATAATATATGCATGTATATACATCTCACTGTATTCATTATTTTTTCATTAATTCTCGTGTTTTGTTATTATTATTATTATCATCATTATTTATTATAAAATCATACGAAAATAAACACGTTACTAAACAGACGATTTTGACTTTTGTTTCACTTGCAGTAATACATATAATCAATACCACTATAGACGGTACGCCAACTTTGGATGCTTATATCTTGACAACGGTTTATGAAAAAATAATGTTTTTGTAGTGTTTTGAAAATGTCTTAACCTCACCTATTAGAATACATAATCAAAAATGTACATTACCGTATGAAATTTTAAAAGTGACCTTCATAGAGCATCTCAAGGTTACAACAATACCAAACAAATACAATCATCATATACTCTTCCTTATACCCTATAACTTTTATTTGAAACATTTTTTTATATCACTTATGGTTTTTAAGATATGGAATTTTGTCCAAAAAACGGGCATTCCGACGCACCGTGCGGCTGTTGGTCTTTTTATCGATTTGTGGGAAATGCTCGCGATGGAGTGGTTCAATGACGTGTACAAAGTGTTCGTACACCTTTTAAAAACGAATAACTTCTTTAAAATTGGACCGTGCAGCAACGTTACTAGCTAATGTGTAAATAATTTATATTTAAAACAGTCCTGGTTCTCAGAATCGCCCTGTACAACTAAATTTTGATTACTGGCACAGATAAAGACATTTAAAAATCCTGACCTCTACTTTTCCCTTCGCAATTGCGACCAATAACGATTAAAACGAAATATTATTTACAGATTAGCTAGTAAACTAATCCTTCTAAAGTCTCAACAAAACTCAAGCTGTTGGGTGCAATTTCGGAAAAGTTATTCGTTTTAAAAAGGCGCGCGAATACTTACTACACCCACTGTAAGTGTAACATGTTTTTCTTAGGAAGAACAGGAATTTTGAAACGAGTACAGCTATCTGAGTCGCACAGTAATAAACAAATTATGCAAAGCCAGTGGTGAACGCACGACTTCTCCGATCATACAGAATTTCATGCTGCAATTTATATAACAACGCGAACATT
This sequence comes from Lasioglossum pauxillum, assembly GCA_933228785.1. NCBI lineage: Eukaryota > Metazoa > Arthropoda > Insecta > Hymenoptera > Halictidae > Lasioglossum > Lasioglossum pauxillum. The sequence continues at coordinate 39,601,873 of OW121706.1, forward strand.
TTATTCATTTTACTGTAAGATTCGATTAATGATCGAGTTTGATAACAAAATTAAGGCGAAAATTTGAAATGTCTCGCGAATCGTTGTTGAATGGTTACGTTACTGTGGATCTATCGGATCGATTGTTGAAAAAAGCGTTCGTCAGTTTCGATCCCACTGCGATCGTGAATGCAAGTAACGCGCGGTCTGTGCAGGGTCTGCCAGATCGGTGAAAGACAGAGAGGTAATGGGAATGGAAGAAGTAGAAGTGGAATGACGGAGCAAGATGGAAAAATTCTCGGAATGCAGCTACTTTCATTTATGGCCTAATCCTTAGGAATCGTCCACAGTGTTAGCCGAGGCTGCGGCGTTAGAGCGTGTTCCATAGATCACTACGGCAATAATCCGTTTACAGATTAACGTCTGTGTACAACGCTTAAGTTTTACCTCTTCCGATTCAATCTCACGCTACCGAGTGTGTACATGTTGTTGTTGCCTTGTGTTGGCGCGCCTTTCATCATGCTCTTTTAATTGTCTGTTTTAGATATGGGAACTGGTGGACAGCAAAACGGGATATTTAGGCAGAAACGGATTGTACAAAGGTCTTGCTCTAGTCGCATTTGCTCAACAAGCGAAACAGCCAAGCGACAAACTTCTGGAGAACTCAGAGTCTCAAGGTAGCCGCATCTTTTCGCTTTAAAGTGAAAATTCCTAGACCTGCAAAATTTAATTTTTCTTGGTTGAGATGTGGCTAAAGATGTTCCACCAGCAGTGGAACAAAGTGGAGCGAATTAGAAATTGATTTTCTTTCAAAATATGTTTAGTATGTTGGAAACAATATAACAGTAGTTTTTAATTCTCCTAATGTTTCTACTGTTTCAATTTACGCCTACTCATTTTTATCATAAATGCAAAGAATGCAGTAACTTTCCTTATCGGTGAAAGACACCCGCTTATCACGGCTGGAGATTTACCGGAAACGTTGCCGTTCTCTTTCCAATTTCTCTTAACAGGATTGCATGCCTATACTTCGGAAATTGATCGAACTGAAAACAGGCTTTCCGTTCGACTTTCAACTCCCGAGATGTTGATTTTACTTGAACTAGCCTACTTAACGTTGATATTCCAACGTCACGTTTACGCGAGTTAACGTGCCGGGAAACGCAGCCGCGAGAAAAGTGACTGGGAATGAGTTTCAACTCCGCTTTTATCGTGGACACGTAGCAAAGTACCGTAGGTCAGTGAAGTCTTCTCTGGTATCGAGGTTGCGGCTACGACAATCATTATCTTTCGCATAGTCGAACAGCATAGCCAAAACAAGCTAAATGCTCTCGCTAGCATTCCACATTTCAATATATGTATTTACAAAACACGGATTTAACTGACTATCAAAATGCACTATGTAAATATTTTAAACCGTATCAGAGAGATTATTTCATTGTTGTTTCTTTTGTTGGCCTCGTAGAATTACCTATTCCCGTTCTTGGTGACCTTTCGGACGTAGCACTCTTGGCTCAAAGGTTGCATTCAGGTAACAATCCAGCGAAATTGAATCTTACGTACACGGACATTTGTAACCTGGACACGATAGAAGTGAATCTGGTGCCCGAGAAGAAGGGAATTTTTTTGAAACACGTGGAGTACCAAGTAACAAGCAAGGTAGTCTGTCTTACAAGCTTAAGTCTTAAAAACAAGAAATACATGTTGTTAATAATTCAGTTTCTTTTCAGAGATTTAATTCCATCGTTTATCGACGTTACAACGACTTCGTGTCGTTACACGAGCTCCTCTTGGCGAGGTTTCCATACAGGTTGATACCAAAGTTGCCACCGAAGAAGATCGTAGGAGGTAAAGCTCTTTGCATTTATAATTACCGGAAATCATTACGTTAAAAGATCTAAGGACGACGATTTGCTCGTTACAGCGGACTCTCAATTCCTAGAAGAAAGGAGACGATCACTATTAAGATTCCTGACGGTGATCGCCCGCCACCCGGTAGTGGGCAACGACCACATCGTACAATTTTTCTTCACCTACACCGGCGATGAAACACAGCACAGAATCCGCGAAGTGTTCAGGAGAATACCAGACGAGTTCGCCACCTCGGAGTTGTCCTCGAAAGCGAAGGAACTAGTACCACCGGAAACGTTGACCGAATTCGCGAATAGTCGCGATCAAATACGCGTGATACTACACGGAGTTTCTCGGTTGAAAAATATCACAGATTGTTTAGCGATTCGATCGCACAGTTGCGCCGTTGACATGGCGGAATTAGGCACGCAGCTGAGTAACTTAGCCTCGGAGCCACATGGAACTACTTCTTGGGCCACGGGCGGATCCACCATTTGGCAGGAGATGAAAAAAGGCTTCCACATCATTTCTAAGTAAGTGTAGTTCCAGCAAAATGCTCTGAGGCTGCTTTGAATTGGACTGAACATCTTTCCAGGTCTTGTTTAAATATGTACTTCGATAGAAAAGTTCAATCTTCCTAAAAGAACAAATCAAGAGCAAGTCAAATTGACTGATCCAATAGTCCTAATGTTAAAATGTACGATTGTAAATTGTAAAACATACTAACTACAAAGAAAAAACATTAGCGCGACCGACCTGCCCTCTACAACGACGCCACGGCGTGCCTTCCAACTGCCCTCGAGTTGTGCCGGCACACCGTGCAAGTAGAATGCCATGCATCTATTTCCGAATAAGGATATATGCTGTCCAATTCAAAGTAGACGAATAGGACACTCATTTTCGAGTACGATTGCAGGCTGTAAAATTGATATCGGCTCGAAGCAGATATGGCTGACTGGGATTATACAAATTGTAAATTGTTAACATCATTTTTGCAGGGAGTTCAACCTGCTGTCGACGAGAGCCCTTCAGCAAGCAGTCAGAGAAGAGACGATGGTCTGCGAAAGGCTGAATCTCCTCCAGGACGTTCTCCTGGCTCATAGAATACTATGCGAAAGGCACGAGCGCGGAGTGAGCGCGGATCATCAGCGTGCATTGTCTACCATGCTATCCTTAAAAAAGCGACAAATGCAAGGAGTCATTCGCGGCACTGATGTAAGTATCAATGTGGAAATCCATTGAGGTGATGATCCACGGCCCGGAGAACAGGTATATTTATCCGGTGACTTAACTCGCCTGAATGTTACCGTGTAGCAGTGATTACGTGATTATTCTGAAATTACCCAAGGTCTCTTAACTTAACTAGAGATGCGGCACAATATCTGATAATATGTCATCTCGGTCGTTATTATCTTACATAATTCAATAAAATTCAAGACGTCCTTCGTCTTCGTAAAGAGACTTCCGCTGTGTTTTCGATGAGAGAAACTTTCTTACTTCTACATAGACCGACACTGTCGAATACCTGGAGAACAAGATGGTCGCGCAGGAATCCGTTATCGCCAACGTTGAACTGCGGAATTGCTTCTCGCTGCACTGTTTGCACATGGAGACGCAGCTCGTCCACGCACATTTAGAGATACTAGCCACAGTGTTGCAGAGCCTCGTCAATGTTCAAATACGGGGCCATTCCGAGGTAAGATTGTTTGTTTATCGGCGTCCAAGTCTGAGAAATATTGATCTTTGTTAATTTAATCGTTGTGACGTCTTGCGCTGTCGAATACTGAGGGAATGGTAAGTTCGTATATATATATTTAAATGTCATATTTGTTTACTGAAATATTAAGCCTTAGCTTACTAGTTCGTAAGTAATTATTAGACAGCAGATCTTTATGCAAAATAAAAATGTTTCAAATGTTCTAGCTCGCCGAGGTATGGAAATTAATAGAGCCAACAATCATGAAGTGTTTACCAGAGAAGTCGACGAGCGGATCGAATGGAATCTCGTAGGGCAGTGAAAGTTTCCTCAGCGTCGAACAGTTCGTGTTTTGTGATCAGATCGTGACCAAGACTTGAGGTGACTTCTCACGTATAACTGTAAGATATGGACATTGAAGTTCATAGAGGATTAAAACTATCTAATCAAGATACTGGAAACGACGTGTTACACATTACATATTTTTATTTAATAAAACAAGAGTCTGTGCTAAATGTTCGTATAAGCATCTTTTTATTAATAATCACGAACACGCTGACTGCTAAATCACCACCTTAAAAATCTCTCGAAAATCAAAAAAATTCGAATATCAGAAATCCAATCAAACGAATGATAGTCAACGTGTTAGTATGCTCGTAAACATCGAATTACAGTCTTCACTAATAGTGTGTGTAACCACTAACCCTGTAAAGTCACACTATGAGAGGGAAAACTGTATAGCACACTCTATTCCGCGTGAAGCATCCCGTATGTATGAAGCATATAAAATTCAAAGACTCGTTAAACATTCCTTGTTATGTACTTAATATATTTTATGATCTGATTAAACAATCGCACGCTATTGTATATGTATATGTATAGTAAGTCACGCTTTTGTCCTGTAAAAGCAATAGACAAATTAGATGAAACGTGTGTATAAAATAATGAAACGACTGTAAATAATTTGGTTATTGAGATACTATGTTTTTATATGAGTTAGAAGTCTGACAAGTGTTATCATTATTCTCCTGTACCATGTTGAACGTGGATGCGCAGAATATTTTACACACATTTATAATACGATACTATTCTTTGTATAACAGCAATAAAGTACATTGTTATCATATGTATGTATAATCGTATTAAATTATTTTTCTATTATTTTAAATTAAATGCATACAATTTGTTCCCTATTTTAAGGTGCACTTTATTTACATGTATATGTCTGTCTTCTGTATATTCAGCCAAATATTGATTTAACTTATTTGTCAAAGAGGCTGTGAGATTGTTTAAAGTTGCTGTTTCGTTGCCAAGGCACCACAGAAAACTGATATGGTACGAGGAATCCTATAAAAGACAATTTACTACATTTTTGAGGTAGTCAGAAATGAGTTAAATGATTCAATCGTCGACAATTATGTATTAAAAATCTGGTACAAAACGGATAGTATGCAAAAATAATTGGTGGCAGAAAACCCAGCGAATTTAAGTGACAATTGATTTTGTTTACCTCGTAAAAAGGTGGCAACTTGTATTCAGCAAGGGATACATTCAGATTTTTAACGAAATCATCCAAAGTCCCTTTGTCATCGATACATTCTATCCCAAGAAATGTACGTGTTTCATCTTCATTGCAATACGCACGTACATTCAACAGTTGTAAACTAAATTGTTTGGTCTGCTCGCATAACTTTTTAATTTCCTCTACGAAGGAATCAATCCAATGAAATTTTAATATTAGACTTCTTGTTATGCTAATATGTAACTGATCAGAAAATATATTACATTTCATCGGTAACTCTGTTAGTAATGACTGCATCCATGAAAGCAAGTCCTCACTAGGTTCGTCTAAAGTTTAAAAGTATTATGCCCTTAGCGATATCATTGAATAATGTTTATGCATCTTTTTGTTTTATTATACTAACAATGAATATAAACCAAGGTTGCCCAGTTACCACGTTCATGTTTGAAACTTCTTATTCTACCATCATGTTCTGACGGATCTTCGTCGACTTCTTCATGATGTGGAACACCTTTCCACGTTGCAATGCTTCCAGGTAGCGGTAGACTATAATATAAAATATACTATATATTAAACAATTTTAAAGAATTAACAAAACACATACCGCTTAGAAACCTCCTTGGATTTATCGTCAAAGCTGTCCTTAATGACTTCATCTTCCTCGGAATCAGAGGAGTAGGTGCTTATTAATCCCAAACCTGACATTCTGTGTAAATGTTTATATTCGACGCACAATTTCGCATTTGTTTACTATTGTCAATTTGCGAAACCAAAATATAATAATTCGATTCACTGTTTACGAAGATAATATGATCCTACACAGTTTCATTTTAAACATGGAAAATATGGAATTTAAAAAATAAAGATTGCAGAAGAGACTATTATTGTATTTCATAGGTTAAAACCTAATGAAAATGCATTATATACATATTACAACCAGTGTAAAAAGTATTCGTACGAAAACCGATTCAAAATAAAATCAGTGTATAATTTCGCATCAACCTGTCCAATAAGGTTTACATGAAAGTAAAGTAATCGTTTTATCACAGACGAGGTACTTATAACATTGTAGTTTTTTATGGAGTTTCATTCTGAACAATTCTGAAACACCAATATTTACGTAAACAGGTGCAAATAAGTGGTTTTCTGACAGCAAAATTAATTGGTGGCGCCGGCTCACGGCAGTTTGATGAAACCTCTAACTAAATAGTACCATTACCGACGAATAGTATCTCGTCGGTGGTACCACGATAAAATAGAGATTCGATAAAATTCAGCTAAACCAGTGGCACCGACGACTCGTCGGCGACGAGATACTAGACTGCCAGCCTTATGGAAGATCGTGTCACTCGAATATTTCGGTAAAATAAGGGTCCAGCGGAAAATCGAACTATACCATGCGATAGAGCATACTTTTATCTTGAGAAACCCCGCTTTGAAGTTTGAAACGTCGACGTTTCTTTCGAACCAGAAAGCAAAATATCTTCGCCCGACACGAGTTGCCGCCAGTGGTGCTCGCCATTACAACGGTTGTTCGCCGCTCCGTATCCCATCGCGTCGCTGCGCTGTATCTCGTCCTGAGCGCTACTGGCGGCAACTCATGTCGGGCGAAGATATTTTGCTTTCTGATTCGAAAAAAACGTCGACCACCAAAACTTGACAAGGTGGTTCCTCAAGATAAAAGTCTGCTCTATCGAGTGGTATAGTTCGATTTTCCGCTGGACCCTTGTTTTTTGAGATAAATTGAAAAATATCCTCAAAAATTGGTGCAAAAATTGGTCTCTCCATCTTTAATGATTGTTTAAACATGTTTAAACAATCACAATGTATTAATATTTGATATCGCTGTATTCAGGAAAGTCCACAGAATCTTTTGCTATAAAGAACAATTCAATATCTTTTATAATAACAGCACAATATTTGTTTAAAGTTGAAAAATATGTTTTTTTTTCAAAGTCATGTTCCTCAAAAACTGTGCGTATAGGAAAAAAATTAAAAACAGATTCGGAATCAGCGCAAAAAACTCTACAAGAAGGACCCAATAGTAAATAGGGAACATAAAAAAAGTTGAAATTTGTTGGACAGTGTTATTGAAGCATAATTTTAGGAAAATCAACAATTCCTATTTCAAATTTTATATGAGACATCTCAATTCGTAATTTCAAAATATTTCATAAACGAGAATTGTTACCTTACACTGTTTTAAACATAAATGTTCCAAGAATCGATCTGTGAGAACAGAAATATGTTGAAAAAACTTTACCGTAAAAAATTAGATGGCAAGTTGTTCAAGGGAGTGCTTGTCGACATCGTTGGCAAAAGGAATTATTATAAACATTAATTAGCTAGAATTAATAAATGTATCATAGTATTATGTTGAATAAATTAATGCGTGCGAATGTTCATGGTTTAAAAGTTATTCTGTTTCTCGAGTTTTATTGTCTATTTTTACGAAAAAATTAGATGGCAAGGTAGACAAGGGAGTGCTCGTTAACATCATTAGCAAAAGGAATTGTTATAAACATTAAACAGCCAGAAATAATAAATTTATCTGTGAATTGTATTGAATAAATTAATGCGTGCGAATGTTCATGGTTTAAAAGTTATTCTGTTTCTCGAATACTATTAGCCACTTTTACTAAAAAATTAGGTGGTCAGATAGCCAAGGGATTGCTTGTGGACATCGCTGTAAAATAGAATTGTTATAAACATTAACCAGCTAGAAATAATAAATTTATCAATAATTGTCACGGCGATCGACATCGATCGAAGTTCGGTGTGGTGGGGAGCGTCACGCACCTCTACGCTTGTGCCGCTCGAGCTCGGCGAGAGCCCACCGTCAATCAGTCAGTCGGACCGAGGGGAGCGGCGTGAGCGGACGGGCTGCGGGACCGGGAGGTGCAGGAGGACCAGGGACTTACCAGAGGTGGACCAGAGTGGACCAGAAGTGGACAAGGGGTCATCTACAGCTACTCTGGCCTACCTTCAACTCTTCATTCAACGATCAATGGTAAGTTTGGTTACTAATATTTTTCAAAGCTTTCTTTATCTACCCTTGGCTCAGTTTCAACAAACCTGTCCTTCAACCGTTAATTCAACGAATACCATGTCCTTCATATTAATTGAAAAATTTTCGAGACGTTCAGTATTGAGTCTTCTTCAAATTTATCAATTTCATTCGTCATTAAGTTTATATTTTGAGCGTCCCACTCGTGTGCGGGATTATAATTGCTCTCGTGCTCTGCTTCGCTGGTTGTTTTCGCACTCGTGTGCGGAGTTATAATTATTCTTACGAGTTGGTTCGTCGGTTGTATTCGCACTTCTGTGCGGGGTTACAATTGCTCTCATGAGCTGGTCTCTGGTTGTATTCCCACTCATGTGCAGGATTACAATTGTTCTTGTGAACTGGTTCGCTGGTTGTATTCGCACTCATGTGTACGATTATAATTGCTCTTGTGAACTGGTTCGCTGGTTGTATTCGCATTCATGTGCAGGATTATAATTGCTCTTGTGCTCTGCTCCGCTGGTTGTTTTCGCACTCGTGTGCGGAGTTATAATTATTCTTACGAGCTGGTTCGCCGGTTGTATTCGCACTTCTGTGCGGGGTTACAATTGCTCTCATGAGCTGGTTCTCTGGTTGCATTCCCACTCATGTGCAGGATTACAATTGTTCTTGTGAACTGGTTCGCTGGTTGTATTCGCACTCATGTGCAGGATTATAAATTATAATTGCTCTTGTGGACAGGTTGTACTCGCGCTCATGTCATGGTTAGGTTTGCGCTTACGTGCGGGTTTATATTTGCTCCCGTAAGCTGGTTACATTCGCACTCGTGTGCGTGATTTAATTCTGTATTCAACAGCATTGTTTCTAAATACGATTAGTCTGTTTCAGCTAGATTACAACAGCCGGCTGCTAACGAAGACGACACATCGAATGAAGAGGACCCACCAACGAAGAGGAAGAAGATTACAGTGTATTTTTATGTTAGTTATATTTGGTCTACATATTAAGATTGTATACCATCGTTGTAAATATGTCGAGTAATTATTGCCGTAACTTCACTTTGCTCGTTTTCTTGATTCCGACACAGCCGTCTGCTGTGTCGGACCTTGCTCGTATGTAGTTTGTACCAGACCGGTTGGTACGGGAGTTCGCGGTAGATAATATTAATGGGGGGAGGCTTTGAGAGATGTGGCTCGCTCATGTAAAACCTCTCCTCTGTAAATTTATTCCACTCATGTCCGTCTCTGGCGGCAAGTGGTTGGGAGAAATGGGTATTGCAGCTTGAGTTCCTCTTGGCCATTCGCGCGTCACCCTCGCACCAGGGCCTTCTGCCCTGGTTTGCTTTAGTTTCTCTTTGAAAGAATCAGAGCCTTCTGCCTGATTCGCCTTTGATCCCCCGTGGATCGGAGACTTCTTCTCCGATTCACACCTTTTGCTCCGCGATAATTACTCGACATAACTGCGTAATTTAGTATAAGTCCGTCGTTGTAAGAGAGGGAGCCAGAAGGAATATTGCATTCGTTCTGACTCCCTTTCGGGTCTCTTGTGCAGCAACCTCCTCGCGGTGAGACCTGGGCAATCGGTATTATCCTTTATTTGTAAGAACTTGTAGTATCTTATGAATAAAGGATAATATCGAGCTAATAGCTGCACATTGCACATTTATAATTTTCGATAAGATTATGTAGTAGAATATAAGACTTGCGATATATAAAAATATATTTCATTAAATTGTATACGAATTTACTTTCAGGTAGCTTGCTGTCGGCCAAGGGTACATCAATGCTTTCTTCGTTTACCCTTGGCCCATCTTCAGTTCGTTATTTCGAATTGCTTATTCAGTTAGTGTACACAACAATTTTTATTTCTGAATTTCGAATTGTTCGTTGCGGAACTTTCACAAGTGCCTATTCTAAAGATTTTCACATGTTGTCTGAAATTGGTATTCCTCCGATCGGAGGTCCCCCAGGGGCTCACTCACGGATAGAGCTGTGAGTGAGTACGGGGTGTCGCGTCCCCGGGGCTACCCGAATCGCCTATAGGCCGCACCCGTGTGCGGGGTTAGTTTGGCTCTCGTGAGCTGGTTTCGTTCGCACCCGTGTGCGGGGTTAGTTTGGCTCTCGTGAGCTGGTTTCGTTCGCACCCGTGTGCGGGGTTAGTTTGGCTCTCGTGAGCTGGTATTAGGTTGGCTCTCGTGAGCTGGTTTTATTCGCACTCGTGTGCAGGGTTAGTTGGGCTCTCGTGAGCTGGTTAGATTCGCACTCGTGTGCGGGGTTAGTTTGGTTCTCGAGAACTAGTCTTGGGTTTGCTCTTGTGAGCGGGTCTTAGGCTTGCACTCGTGTGCGGAGTAATGTATGTATTGTTATGTCTAATTAGTATTAGTCTGTTTTAGTTAGAATACACCACGAAGAGATCATACTATGAACAGGACACACCAAGAAGGGGACACATCAAGAAGAGGACACACCAAGAAGAGGAGAAATCAAGAAGACTGCATATTCTTAAGTTAGTTTTATTTGCCGAGCAATTATTGTCTTAGCGTCATCCCCGAACCAGAGCCATCTGCTCTGGTTCATGTTTTCTCTTTGCAAAATAAAGCCTTCTGCTTTGATTCTTCCCCTTTTGCGTTTAGTCTTTTGGCCCACAATAATTGCTCGGCTTGCGTGCGTTAATTTTTAAGCTCGTGTGTCTTCGTTGCAAATATGTCGAGTAATTATTGCCATAACGTCACTTTACTCGACCCGTATTTTTGACTCCGACACAGCCTTCTGCTGTGTCGGACCTTGCTTGTGTGTACCAGACCGGTTAGAGCCGGTATTCGGCGTCGATACATTGAGAGACGTGGCTCATTGAGAGCTGTTCATTCGTGTAGCCATGCTACAGTGTCCTCTCTATTCGTCATCCTACCCGCGTTCCCCACAATTTGTATTGCTGGGGACAGGTAGTTGGTAGAGAAATGGGATATCGTTTGAACACTTCTCACTGTCCATTTCTCTTGGTGAGGACACGTCGGGTATCGGCTCTGGCCGGAGCTGGGTTGCAAGCATTGTACGCGCCGCGTCACCCTCGCACCAGGGCCTTCTGCCCTGGTTTGCTTTAGTTTGTCTCTTTGAAAGAATCAGAGCCTTCTGCCTGATTCGCCTTTGATCCCCCGTGGATCGGAGACTTCTTCTCCGATTCGCAACTTTTGCTCCGCAATAATTACTCGACATATCTGCGTAATTTAGTATAAGTCCGTCGTTGTAAGAAAGGGAGCCAGAAGGAATATTGTATTCGTTCTGACTCTCTTTCGGGTCTCTTGTGCAGCAACCTCCTCGTGGTGAGACCTGGGCAATCGATATTATCCTCTATTTGTAAGATCTTTTATTATCTTATAAATAAAGGATAATATCGAGCTAATAGCTGCACATTTAATAAATATGTTGATTTTCAATAAATTCTATCCTATACCTATTGTCTTCTCATAACATCTTGCTATTTCATCTTCCTTCAAAACAAAATGTATGTATTATTCAAGCTGGTTCGCCCCGGGCGTGAACAATGTCATATGTCGTCTGATTCTATTTAAATAAAGAGACGAGATAGTATCTCGTCGGTGATAGTATTATAAGGCAATTACAGAATGGGTAATGTGAGCGTTCTATACTACATCATTCATCTTCTACTTGACGAGTATCTCATCGGCAGTCGGCACCGGGTGGCCTCAGCAAAGATGGCCGCCAAAATACATTGGATGATAGGTATATTCTTATATCTCGTCGGTGGCTAAACTTCCAAACATCGGTCAAATCGGATTGAGCTAAAATTTTGGCGACTCGAAAAAAATGGCTTACCATTTTCATGTAAATTTCTAACTTACCGACATACATTTTCCGGTTGTTATTATTTATTTGATCTATTTTTTACAATTAAAATTAACTCCCATTCATGGCTGTAGTGACACACTACTTTTCTATAAAAGCTACTTTTTGAAATCTATATATACACACAATATCTTATAAAATTAAAAATATATATTTACATTCGTTTCACTTATTGTTGTTTAGATTCACTTATATATGTACACTATTTACACTTACACAAATACTGTGATAAGTACATTTTTCACTCACTGAAGTCTTCCTCGTCACTGAAATACTCATTCTTTTTATATCGTTTCCCTGGGTTTTTATTTAATCGGTATTCGTCATCAAATCCCTTAGATCCTGCTCTTTGACTATTTTCTAATTCTTTCTGTTTTTGCTGAAACATTACATTTTCTTTCATTATACATTTGTCGTAATAAATTTCACTGAAAGTCACAAACACAAATACTGTTTAAATAAGGTGTACCTCGAGTGCGATGGCAGCACTCAATGTTTCTACTTCGTCTTCCCAATTTTCTTCTATTAATTCGTTGTCACTATCTTTGTTACAGTCACTCGATTGTTGACTACTACTAGTTTTATGTTTCTTTCTAATTCGAATTTTCTTTACTGGTGGATTCCTTGGTCCTAATGTATTATTTCTGCAGTTGTACGACAAATGTCCTTCTTCTCCACATTCGTAACACTGAGATTTATCAGGATAATCTCTTCGACGAATAAATTCAGTACTACGCCCATTATCAACAGCAATAGAACTTTTAATGGTACGACCACCAATCTATAACAAAATGTGCATATATAAACAGCAAAATAACTTATCTCTTTGTTATATTATACAAACAGTAAAATAACGTACCTCTGTGTTATTTAAACCTTTTGCACAAGCAAAAGCATCTTCCGAATTGAGAAACAACACAAATGCAACACCACGACTTCGTCGTGTGATTTTATCTTTCATCACTGTCACTCTGTTGGTAAATATAAATGTAAAAGGTTAGAAATGCAGGGAAAAAATGAAGAAAAGTAATATTATTCTTCGATATAATATTATATGATATATCGTCTTGAATCATTTCAATACACCATGAAAATATGTAAAAATGATGCAGAAATATCTGACTTACTTGACAATCTTTCCATAAGTCTGTAAGAGTTGGTGTATGTCATTATTTGTTAATGAAAAAGGTAAATTTGAAATGTATACAGTTGATCTGCTAGGTACCACTCCACCACTCATTGTTTTTATTTTGTCAAATTTTCTGTCAGACCATGTCAGACTTGGACGGGCCATAGAAATAAACCAATCACTATATGCGTCTATCTATCACTGTATGTCTAGCTGATTAGTAAAATTTTCGACCGATAGATGGTGTGGGTCTAATTTTTATAAACAAAGATTTTATTTATTCTCTAGATTATTTAAAAAAGAAATAATATAATATAATATAAATTGATAGGGGAAAAAGCTAGGTGGATTGAGAAAACATTGAACACGAAGTTTGTTATTATTTAAATACTATACTTCGATAGGTAATGTATAAATCTCATCTTAATTTTAAATGTTTTTACACATTCTTTTTTGTCAAGGCCTATTTAAGTACATTTCATACATATATATATATTAAATTGCTAACAAATAAATAACACCTTCAACGTTTAACTTCGATTTAAATTAAGCACGTAACGCGTTTATAAATAACAACATGTATTTATCTTCACCTCGATGACAAAAACATGGATGTACACCTTGAAACAACATATCTCGAAATTTTGTCCGATTTTCTTTTTCTCTTTCTCGATTATTGTAAAAGTTTTCAGAAAAAACATTAGAAAACTTACCGAGATTTCGTATAACAATATTACGCAAATAGATTGATATATTTTGGTCCGCTTAATTCCACGACTATTCGGAGTTATTTACAAAAATGTACGATACAAAAATGGAAAAGAAAGACTGAGAATTACAAAATGAATAGATAAATAGAGGAGTCAGTCGAACGACGGAGATAAAAAATTAATTGTGCGCTGCTCTTTTACCACTCATATATCCTATCCATCGTTCTGCTGTGGTAGTAAAGATAGAATCATTATCAATCGAATTCAAAAGAAGAAGCTGATTGATATGAGTAGAATGGTAATCCCATCTAGCTAAATTTGGAGCTGTCTTTAATGTAAAATGACGTAAATCATAAGTGGTACCAGAGCCAGTATCGTACAAGGTTAATATACTTTTCAACGAGGCCATACCCTGACTAAAAAGGCGAGATGCTTCTTCGGCATCTCTGCCTGTCGCTATACTCTTTAAGTCGTACAAACCAATTAAAGAATAAATAAACCCGTTAAGTACGAAAGAAGAGGGCGTGGTAGGATATTCTTCATACCAGACGTATTTATCTAAAAATACAGCAGCTACTCCTCCTTTGTTAGAGGATAATCTAAATGGTTGTAAACCTCTAATAGCAGCTTGTAGATATTTTTCTTCATTGGAATGATAATATGCTCGCGCTAACACGGAGATAGCGTGCCCTTGGCCCATGCTAGAGTACCTGTAGTTATTGTAAAATGTGTTAACATTGGAAACATTGCTCTACGATCCAGAGAGTTCCAACATTCCACTTAGGTACTTCCCCCACTCTTAGACTTTATCCTTGCCGTAGAAGGCGTAGAACTTCGTCTCTGTTCCCGTGCAGAAGAGGTTTGACTAATGATGGGGGCTTTGCGGTTCTCGGAGGGGAACAAGTTAGAACTCCCTGCTGTAATCGATACGGAAATTAATTTACTAAAATAAAGTACCATCCAGGCTCAAGAGTGGCCATTCCAGGCGCCACCTTTCTCCTAACAGGATTCGACCAGCCACCCGAACTGATATTCTGATTGGCTACAAACCATCTCGCTGCATCATAGAACTGTTCCATATGTTCACTTGTGGACAATGTTATATTATCAATCATTCCAGCTCCGTACAAAGTTATTTTTATCATCTGTAATGGACAGTGTTAAATCTTTATTAACCTCAGCACTAGTATCAGTATCGTACATTATTGTATGTTACCTTTAATTTTGAACGAGACAATTTCTTCTTATTCTTGTCATTCAAATATAAACCTTTTTGTAGATCGATCACCAAGTCTCTGGTATATCGTCTCCACTGATGAGTTATCTGACCAATTCCGTAGTATACATGATTATTGTAAGTCTGAAGTACTGTATTGCTAGTAATATAATGAAGATAATAGATTTCCTTTCTCTCTCTAGATTGTAACGTAACCATGATGCTACCATTCTCTTTAATGTTAAAATCCCACTTTAATACAAAATCCAACACATGATCTAACTTCAGAGTAATTCCAGAGGTGCTAGTTTCCGGTGTAGCAAATTTCAACACATGACTGTTAGCATGTTTATCGAATACCCTAGCTAAAATCGATCCCTGAGGTATAGTCCATTCTCGTTTAGTTTTATCAGAATCTTCAATAATTTTTCTACGTGGTTCTGGTTCTGTCAAGTTTTTGCTATAGTGAGACAATCCGAATTGAGCAATTTGTGTGGGATAATAATATCCCTGGCTTTCCCATTGAGTAGATATCGGTACACCGTCGTTTCCACTGATGCATTTTACTCTTTCTCGTACTTCGACATTGTAATTCTCGAATGTCATAAATACTCCTCTGGGATCATATTTCCCCTTAGGATTAACAATTTTTGAATAACTGTGCAACCATTCGAACCTCTCTAAACCATCGTAGGTTGCTAACTTTCCATAAATCTGGAGAATTTTAGAAAAATAAATCAATCATGTGATTAATAGCAGTTTGTAACAATAATATTTACCTCGAAATACTTGTGGATAAATGAAAATGGTATATATACTTCATCTCCTTCTTTACGGCATCCAATTGAATAATCACCGTTAATATGACAATCTATTTCTTGATAGCCACTTTCTAAAGCTTGTCGGTCCTTCAAATAAAAGTTCGCAACAATTCGGAGTAGAATACAAATTGAAGTAAAATATTAATTGACTTACTCTATGTTGAAATTTTGTCTTCCATTCGGTGCTTTTCAAAAAGAATGGATTACCACAATTATTCCACGACGTCAGTATCGAACTTAATACTGCAACTATTATTACAAGCAATATTGTCTTAAAATTCAACCGCATCATCCTACAAATTCTGTTGGTTGAAAATCAAGATTAACAGATATATTAAAAAATGTGGTAAAAATAATATATAAATACTCTTTTAAAGTCTTTTAATATTTTCACTGTTTTAAATTGCACTTGTTCATTTTTGTTATAAATGCATAAAATTCAGAGTCTAATAATTACTGTCATAAATTATGTGCCAATACTTACTTGAATGTTATGAAAATGTTTATCCTAGTTTCATTCAATATTAATTTTTATCGAGATCAAGTATCGTATTTTCCATTGAAAACAATTCATTTTAAAGAAAATGATAAAAGGTATACATTTGTTTACTGCTGTTTTGTGACATACATGTGTTCACCCCTTTTATGGAAATACAATTTTTGTTTTCCAAAGGGGTTATTTTGTGTTTGATCATCGATGATTATTAAGTATTTCATACATGTTATTCGAGTACTTTTGGTAGATAGGTATCGTATGCACTTGGTGATATGTTTATTTTTGTTCCGTTGTTATTTACTATTGTGATAACAACAGCGCATACTTTCCAGCTTTCAGAATCTATTATGACGACCAAAATAATTGTTAGCCCCACTCTGATAACCTAAGAATCATTAACCGCAGTGAGATCTCTATCTTGTATTGTGATTTTCTATGTTTGGTTTGCAGTTATTTTCATGAAAATGCAAGAACCAATTTCAAATACATAGCATTTATTACGCAATTTAAATGTTTTAATAACAAGGTTCTAAATAAGATGCGTACAATAGAAAGTGAACAAAATATGCATTTCCTTAAACATTTTAATTAAAAGAATGAACCCTTGATTATATAGAAAGAGTTATGGAAATAAACATCGACAATATTACACGAAATTAGCGTTGGAGTTGGAAACGGACCATTAAAGAGGGAGCACTCATCGATCTCTTATTGACGAGTCAATCATTTTTGATCGCTCATAAACAATTCAAAAACAAAGCTGAAATATGTAGCAATTTTTACCAGGTTCGCGCAAGTACGCAAGAAGTTCAAGTTAATTCAAGTTCAAAGTAGAATCTTTTCGATGAAAGGAAAACGAATATATTTAGTAATTCTCGATTGATTTGTGAAAACTTGTGCGTTTACGCATGCGCACAAGTTGTATAAAGGCGCGTCTACAAAACTTTTAAAAGCTTTCAACTCCATCTGTGAGTCGTGATACACAATGGAATGTTCAATATAACTGGTGTACTAAGGAAATTTATAAGAGATGGAGCTGAGTGGAATATTGAAATATTGTTAAATAGGTATGTGCAATACATTCAGAGGATATTTTGAATTTAGATTTTTGAAAATGACCATTAATATGTACGAATTAGATTACGAAAGGAAGACATGCATCGTTATTAAACTCCCATTTTTCAGCGTTCCGCGAAGTATGCGCTGATACCGTAGCATAAGTCCTTTTACTTCACAACTTTCGTGTATTTAGTATTCCTGTTTTCACAATTGTTTAGGTTTAATAAACATTTAAAATAATTCAAACATTCTGCATATAATATCTAACATATATGTATACTAAAAAACTTCTATCGTGTTGTACTTTGTTCATTGGATATGGAAGTTTCAGAACCATATTCTTATGTCAGTAGTCCCTATTAATATGTAATTATTGCCTTTTTAGATGTAGAACCTTTTAATCCTTAGAAACAAATCATGTTATGGTATCACTAAATAATAGATTGTAGATTCGTTTTCCTTGCGGTGAAGAGTTCGTGACATTTGACTCATAAGCACCAAGATTTCTAAGCTTATGAACTTTATGGAAATCTTATGGTCTGCATAAGTCTGTATAATATTATTCTTAATTTTATTATACCAGCCAAACATGTAAGTTTCTTATATATTTTACTTTTTTATTGCAGGATTTGATCCACTGTGATTGCCAGCATAATTCAGTATAACAGATAGTTAACGGTATTTCTATCTGGTGAGCAAATTTGTTACAACATAATTTTGAGATTCATTACTGTATTCTGTGTAAATGATATATTCATTTTAAATGATATAATTCATGCATGTTCGTTTGTTAATATTTTGGAGAACTTTTCAAATTTTGTTCTAGATAATTATGGTTTCAATATGTAGTACTTCAACATTGAATGTGGTTATACATTTAACGTTAAATTTTCTATTGAGATTATTCGTTTATGGAATTAGTATATCTTTACATTTTAGAAATCATTTTAACGTGCCACTGAAAATTAGAACATACGTATTGAAATGATAAATTTGTTTAGATGTAAATGTTCACAAAGAATTTAATCGAAATTTCATGTAACACACAGGTAAACAATGGAAACAGCGAATCAGGATAAGAACCTCCCTTCTCGGGGATTGAAGCAAGTAAAAGTGGACAATTGGGGAACCTTCTTCCTTCAGCGGCTTCAGCAACTTTACTTCGAAGAAGAATTGCTTGATCTTACTATTAAATTTCCCACCAGTGATATCACTGTTCAGGTAATTGTTTTCATAACAAGTAACAAGAACAAGCAATATTCATTTCATAGTATTTTATTGGCGAAAACAAATGGAATGAATACTTTTAGGCTCATCGTTTGGTTATAACAACATGTACAGATTATTTTATGCAACTGGAACAACAGCAAAAAGCGAAAGATGAACACTTTGATGGAGTGATTATTATGCCTCCAGATATGCCGTACGAATGTGTGAAATCAATTATAAGGTATAATCGGATACAATTTGCACTGAATATGTGTCTGTGTTTCTTTTAGGCAAACAATTAACTTACAATAATATTTTTAGTTTTATGTACACTGGACAGCTGGAGTATTGGACCTCTGAACAACACGCTTTATACCGTACTGCACAGAAGATGAATATGACGGTGTTGACTAAGTTGCTCGATGCACAATTTAATACTACTTCTTTACAAAATGAACAATCGTCGAAGTGCAATACACGACCAGTGATAGCAGTGTCGAAGCCCTCAACATCCAATACGAAATCATCACCGACAACACCGACGACACCACCGACGACGACAACAACAACTTCTAGTTCGTCGTCGGGACTTTCACTTCAACCATTGCCAGGTAGAAAGTGAGTATACTTGTTGATTTATTGATCTTATAAGTAGACTGCGAATCTTTATGCATTTTAAGGCTCACGAAAATTGTCGAAAAATGCTAGAATATAAAATTCGATAGAATTTAGTAGAATTTTTATTTATTTCGGATCTACAAAGGCTGTTCCCACTAAAAATAGGATTTTAACCCTTGTGTAGTCAACCAAAATGTATAGATTATTTAAAATCTTCCTGTATTTAACATGTTTGCACAAATTCTCATTATCTCTCTATTATATAAAATAGTTCTGTAGTTCTGTCACGCAAAAACTCCGAGCGGCAAAGCCTTCTGACGGGAACCGAAAATTGAGCGACGTGACAGTGTGTATTTTTCAGAGAGAGAGAGAGGGAGAGAGAGAGAGAGAGCGAGGCGCTGCGGGGTCGGTGAGCGAAGCGAACAGGGGGCGGAGCCCCCTAGTAAGACTATAAATTAATATATTAGCGAGTAAAGAATTCAGAGGACATTCAGAGAAATTTTGTAATATTTTGTAGAGGAACATTAACAAATTGTTGAAAGAAATACAGTAAATGGGTTAAAAGATTCCACTTTCTTCGAATTTGTCTACAAAAATTGGAAATTGCATAAACATCCGCAGTCTACTTATAAGTAATATATTTTATAACGTGTTTACAAAAATGTGATTTCAAAGTAGTAAGAGTTTATTATTTTAAGAACGTCTATTATTTTAGACTTCCTATTTGGAAAAGAAAATTAGACACACCGCAAAGTACGCCGTTACTTAATTACGAAATGCGAACATTCCACGGGTTATCCTCAACAAACAGGCCTACAGAAGTGACTCCAGGGCCTTCTCGATTCGATCTCCCAGAAGCTGAGGAGTTTGCGCTCGGCGTATTTTCGTCATTCGACGACATCACTTACAATACCAAGCCAATCGTGCAAGCACCGGGCAAACACAAGAGAGATCATTCGCCTAGCGGTAAATGCTCACCGGATCGAGACAGTAAGATTGATACAACAGAAGACGAAGAGGACGAAGGTAACACGAACGAGAAAAGTCTGAAAGAAATCAATTCAGACGACGATTGGTCCGTAAGTAGATGTTTTCAGCGGGGTCAGGAATCGCAGCCGTCGCCATCGAAAAGAGTACGATTTGATCTCGAGGAAAAGGAGAATATGGAAAAGGGGAAATCCTCGTCCAAGGCGAACTCGGAAGATTCCATCAATAATCATGCCAAAATCATTCGAGAAGTATTAAAGAAATATCCTCACCTAGTGAAAAACAATAAGAACATACGACTGAAGATAATGCAGAAGGAAGCGAAAACGCCGGACAATAACTCGTCGAAAACGAAGGTTTCGTACGTCGTTTTGAAATCAGATCACTTGATGTCGAGCAACAGCAGCGAAGAGAAAGAATCAAAAAGTAATGGGAACATCGATGGCGGTGAAACTGGCCCATGGAAATGCAACAAATGCGACATCGAAGAAGAATACACGAACTACTACATGTACAGAAGACACATGCAAGATGTCCACGAAGAGAAATTCGATCCGAGAGTTTGCGAGCATTGCGGTTACAAAGCGACGAAGCGGAACATCCTGATGTATCACCTTTACACGAAGCACAACGTGCCACCGCCGAAAAGCATGTGTTTCCCGAAATGTCAGGCTTGCTCTTACGTGGCACTTTCGGAGACACTTTTGGTGAGACACCAGATCAATCATAATCATCGTCCGACGTCGCGACAGCATTCGTCGTCGTCAGAGGAAATTCAATGTATGCAGTGTCCGCTGACATTCAAAGACGTTACCGAGTTAACATCGCATGAAATTAACACCGGTCACGGGAGTATGTCCGATGGAAAGGATAAAGGACATCGTTGCACTCGTTGCGGGAAGGTTTTCGTACGCGCTACAAATTTGCAGGTGCATTTGGACTGCGTGCACAAGGATTTACGGGATTCTGAATCGGCGTCGGCGCCGTCGATTTCTTTGGAGCCTTCTTCGGAAGCTGAAGCTCTTAGTCATGTTGCGAGTGGAATAGCAACTTCTCTAAGCGTTGGAGACAGCGCTCCTCAAGAAGTAGCTTCGAATTCATCGGAATACATCGTGCCGGAAATGGAGATTAACGACATTTCTCATGAAATGACTTATAGTACAGACGAACTCGACGAACATCCTATGATCATGCTCATCGATAACGAAAATTATCAACAGCAGGATAACGAGCCACAGCAACAGCCGCAACAGTTGAACATTTCTGACAATGAACAGATCGTAATGCAAGGCACAGAAGATGGTATGATCGTTTATATACACGGTAGCGAAGAAACAGACCGGCAGACTTATGAAAATTATCAAACGGAAGAACTTACCGAAGAAACGGAGGAGATTGTGGAAGAAGTTGTCGAGGAGGTTGAAGAGAAAGTAGTGGAAGAGGAGGAAGAAGAAATGCAAGTTGATAATTCGGAGGAATTGTTGGAAGAATGTAATGTCGATCAAGTTGAGGAAGTTATACAGTACGTAGAAGAACAAACTGAAATTGTGGAATACGATGAGCAATGCAGCGAACAAAGTAACAGTGCAGACGAGCCTCAGGAATCGGTAATGATCATCGAAGAAGAACATGTTGACGAAGAGGAACAAGATGTTGAACAAGATATTGAACAAGACGTTGAACAAGATGTTGAACAAGAAAAGGAAGTTAAATCAACGAGAACCAGAAGTTTCTCTGAATGGGATGAGGACAGTCGAGAATTAGTTGAATCCTAAATAGCGATATTATCGATTATTATACTGGCTTTATCACATCTTATTTTTCATCAGTGTCTATGACTAACAAAACAACATGTTTTTCAGTTGCATTTCACTTCTATTTTAATTTCTTAAATGTCTGTACGACGTTGATTTAAGTTTTAATTTGATAATAACTATTTGTATATGCAGGGTGTTTCAAAAAAAAAACGTGTTGATTAATATACCGCCTAAATTATTGATACTACGAAAAAGTACTAAAGAAAAATTTGTATCTTAGCTATATACTTAGCTATATCATTTAGAAATATTATTGATACTATCGAAGAGAAAGTACTAAAGAAAAGTTTGTATTGTTTTAGCTATAAAATCTGTTGGTATAGAAACGATATTATTAATGCTTCACTGTGATGGAAGGCTATGTATTTCTGGTAAAACAGCAAGGTAAGTGCGTCTGTATCGTATTATATTGTGCGCTTCAAAAACATTTTAAGAGACAATAAACGAAACAGAGAAACCGCTCGTAACATAAAAAGTTAAATAAAATTACCTCAAAACCACGGTATCTCTTTTTTTTTGTTTGACGAAAAATCAATACTGAAATATAGTTATGTCATTTTTGAGAAATCCGACGATATAAGTCCATGTAAAATCAATTTTTTCTTTAGTATTTTTTTTATAATATCAATAGTTTAGTGTGATTGCGTGTAAACAATGTATGAATTTTTTTCCAATTTTATTGAACTGACAATTGCACGAGCATAACGAATAAACTTGAAATGCAGAGAATTTAAATATATGGAAGCATCGCATCGGTTTAATGATTCACTGCTAATTGCACATGTTCAATGCAAATATTTAAAATAAAGTGATTAATAAAAATGTGCATCTTTCGAAGGTTGTTACTCAGACGCTAGAGTGACGGATCATTTACAATAATAAGTTCCAGTTTAGAATATACATGCGTACATAATTATACAAAATTTCGATATATATATATATATATATAACAGAGTGTTCTACATAATTTGAATATACCAATAAGTTAATTGGTGCAAAAATGTAATTGATAAATAATATATTCTTGAAAAGTATCTCATTGATTAAAAATTGAATATTTGAATTATCAAGATCCAATTAATGATTAAGGTAAAAATAATTAAATGCAATTGAGAAATGTATACCTTAAAAATTGCTACATTATTAAAAATCAAAGATTTAACAACATAACTTAAAGTAGACGAATTATTATTTCAGAAATTATTTTATTGTTTCATTATATGTGATTTCGAAAACAATTATGTTTTTGGTCTAATAATGTATAGATATATTCTCTTATAATGTTGTTGAAACTTTTCTAGGATAAAGTACATCATTATAAAAAAGCCATATAACATATTATTTATGTTTCCGAAAAAATGTGGTATAAAAATATGGCCGTTTTATAGTTTGTATTGCAACTAAAATTTTTATGTAGTATTACGTTTTATTTCATAATAATACTAATACTATTATGGTTGCTTCGGGACGATACTATTTTGAATGATTACAGTACGATAAGTAATATACATTTTCTATAATACAAGTTTTTTAATATTATCAAAAACACCAATACTATTAGTCAATTCGTAAATACATTTAATAAAATTAGTAATATTATTAAATTCAGTATATTGAACAGAAAAACAAATACATTTGTTCACGGTCTGTAAAATGAATAAAAGTCGAATCTTCTCTTAATTGAAGAAGGCTTAATTCAAAAGGGTTTGCTATTTACGTGAAAATCATCCTAACATCCTTTTTGTACGAACACAAAAGCTGCGAACAGTTGATAATGAAGCAGTAAAAATAAACTTCGTATTTTACAGCGTTTGATACGGGCATGTAACCAGAATGTTCCCCGGTAGCATGTTGTCTCAGATTTCAAAGGCGAACATTGTTTCAGAAGAAGAAGGGTATACGAATAAAGTTCTCTTATCTCCTCGATTTTCGCGAGGCTAGATCCTGTCGGATCGTCTAGGAAATGGTATCCTCTGGTTCCCGGTGAGGCACCAAAAGTCCTCGAGGCGGGACTCGGCGCAAATGATTCGGGCAAAACCGCATGTTATACAGGAAACGTAACCAGTAGCCGGTGGTGGTGGCGAGGATGGCGATGTCGACGGTGGTATAGGGACACGACTACTCGATCGTGACCGTGGTAGCAGTACGGGGTAAAGGAGCGAGAGCGAGCGAAAAAGTGGAGAAAGGGAAAATAAATGAGTGAGATAAATCGAGGGGGCGAAAGAGGCTCGGGAATACAAACAGCGAGAGAGGACGAGGGGGCTATCTGGCTGCTAGGGCACTGGAAGAGGACGGAAAGGGAGGCCAGGCCAACAGTGGTGGAGGCAACGGAGAAAAAGGGGGGCTGTGGAGGTGAGAAGGTAGGAGAACCAGCCTCCGCCAGTATCCACGTGTTCAGTGTAGTGGCGCGTTATGACCCGGATGTTAGATCGTAGCTGCAGTTTTGCGAGAACCTGCCGACCCGGATGTCTCGCTCGTCGTCTACAACTGATCCGCTACTAATGTCCTCCTGGTCACCGAAATATGTTCAATCGGTAAGTAATGATCGATCGTTGCTCAGCATTCATACGCGGCGGACCCCCTGCATCCGACATATCCACTGTCAATCGTAATTTCTACCCCTTTCGTTGGACCAATGTGACCGGACCGCTTGGTGGTGGCAGGCTAACTTGAGGAATCGGGACAGTTGACGCGCTACCAGTCGTCCTGGTCATGCTACCAGAGCATTTGCATCCTCCGATATTTTTTTTTAATGGTCCCTAGTAATTGTACTTGGCCCTTAATTAATGGCTGAAAAAAATTACCATTGCTTTAGATTAAATTGTGGTGGGTTACATTTTTATTTGATGATGATACTTCATCCGCCTTTTACTGTTGAGCGTCTCTGAGCCTCGTCCTTTTAGAATTGTCTTCCCAACGTTTCGCAAGCATCGCAGTTAGCTTCATCAGAGGTCAGAAGACACACTGACACTCTGGTACTATACTGTACAGTACAAGCGTTGTGAAAACAGTCTGAAAAGAACGTCGTTTAAAAACTTTGGTAGTGATTGCTCTTGAATTGTAATGATGCAGATTTTATGTTGCTTTTGATAAAAGTAGGTTTAGGTATTTTCGGTAGGTATAGTGTATCGGTAACATCCGCGTGTGCTTGAAGGATAGATGCGAGCAAGTCAACGAAAGGTGCCAGCAAACTTCGAAGGGACCTGATAAATGCCGAAATCGCCAACTTACGTGATTTACTGCCATTACCACCCTCGACCCGCCAGAGACTATCCCAGCTACAGCTTATGGCCTTGGTTTGCGTATTTCTTCGAAAAGCCAATTACTTTCAACAAGGTAAGCGCCACGAGATCATTATAATCGGAACGAGGGTGGTCTTCTGCAATTTTTAAACGAACATGTTCGAATCGTACTGGTAGCATTTTTGTCGCGAAGCTTTCCCTCTTCCCGCGTTTTAAGTTCGTCTTCATCTTGTCGGTCATTTTAGCGTTGGGACACGGCGTCGGTCTTAAACGTTTCGCTTTCGTGTTGGATACAAATATTAATTTTTCTCCATTTTCAATGAAGAAAATCTTCATTTTCTTGCAACTTAAATTAAATAAACAATACGTAAATTAAATCTTCTTTTCATCTTCTGTAAATCGCAACAACGTTGGAAGAATTTTCTTCTTCGAGAGCCTACAAATGGAATTTTTTAATATAAAGGCATAGCTATCGTGTGTATTATTTGTAGACAAAATTATCTGCATGCAAGACTAAATAAACTGGTATGATTAAATCGCGTAATTAATTTGATTTACGTACACAAAGAGCTCGAGATTTGACTGAACACAATATACGAACGCATTGAATATTGCTATCAAATTGCTAATGGAATAGAAATATTTGAAAAATTGTACAGCATTGCTAACGAGTAGATAACATTTCAAACAGTGAGAATATTCATGGAATTTCAAAATGCCAATATATTATTCTCGATCTATTAAAACTGTTAACGGAAGAAAGAGCTTTCCGTTTGGTTTCTGGTTCTTACGATTGATGCAAAACATTTTCCACAAAGATCCGCGGTCTGCTAACGACCTTCGATGTTGAAGTAATGTTAAAAGTTAATCTAAAAAAAAAAGGAAACAGTTAAACGTTGTGACGATAAAATTTTTCGCGACGGTAATATTAAACGGCGATTTCGAGGATCAAAAACTTCGGGCATCTACGTTGTGCAAGCGTAGAGAGTAATATATAGGTAAAAGGTAGGGAGGTAGGTAAGGCAAGAAGGTAAGATCGGCGTACATTCAAACTCGGCGGAGTCTAAGCGCGAGTTCCGGGTGATCCGCTGACCTGTCGGCCTTTGCAACAACACTCTCACGCTCCTGTAACCCATACTCCCTCTGTATCGTCTCTCCGCTCTCGGTCGTTCTTTCTTTCTCTCCTACATACTCATTGTTTCACAGTATTCGATACTATAGTCCCGTGTAGCGCCGTTTGTAAACGTTGCCATGCTGCATTAGCATACGCTTCTTTTCCTCCTCCCTTTCTTGCTCATTTTTCCCCTTTCCACGGACCTTTTTCGTCGCTGGAGAACACGAAAATCCGCGACCGAGACGAATTTTTCACCGGTCCACCTTCGCATTGACCCTGATCGATTATGGTTCCTCGGTACCGATTTTATTCGGGGGCACGAACGCCTCGACATCGTTGCGAGCACGAGCAACCATGCGCTGAAATTATCAACAGAATATTTCATATTTTACAGGGAAAAGCAAGTTCGAATAAAGAAATTTTTTGAAAACAGAATTGTCGGTTTTCTTACGCTGAATTTTATCGATTTAAATAGAGATCGTGAGATCCCTCACTCTCGAAGTTTTTCGATTCATTTTATTAAAATGAAGAAAATATGAGGACACGAAAATTTATATTTCTTTAAAGTTTATTCTGTGTTTTTCTTCTTTATTTTAATATTCTTTTTCGTGTCACACGTAAGATAAATGTTCGTAAAATTATTACTATCCAGATAAAAAAGAACTTATCAAGGAACTTATAGATGTTTATGAATAATAAAACTCACGATAATGATATATATCCGTACATATGATTTATTATCAATATTACTTTTATATTGCGCGAAATTTCAATTTCATTGCGTATTATGTGAGGGAACCAAAAATCTTCAATCTTTACTGTCCAATTACGTATTACATCGATCCCAATCTAAAAGTAAAAAACATTTTATTGTTATGATGTATTTAATAAAAATTGGAAAACTTGCAAATTCTTATTTTCTAAAAATAAGCTTTTATTATAGCTATTAATAATTCATAAATTGTTAATAACATGCGTCATAATTATTAATAACAAATAAATGTTAAAAATATTCGATTTACAAATTTACGACTTCATAAAATTTGTTTAAAATAATACGTATCTGTTTTACCTTTTGTTTCAGCCTTGAAAAACTGTCCGTCCGATTCTACGAATATCCCGACTCCTAACATAGGATTTTCAAAAGTAATATTGTTTATCATCATATCGCATTGTATTATTGACCGTCGATTACTACGGTACAAATGTTGGCCATACAATGCATGCAATTTTTCAGGCCATGTCCGGATTTATAATGATGATGACCCAGCAAGGAAAACTATTGTATATATCAGAAAATGCAGCGGAATATCTTGGACATTCTATGGTAAAGTAGCTGTAAAGAAACATTAAAAAATTTTCGTACATATCTCTGCGTCCAACAATACGATACTCTAATATTAAACAATGTATTTTAGGAGGACCTGCTTATTCACGGGGACAGTGTTTATGACGTTATAGACAAGCAGGATCATATAGTTGTACAAAATCAATTATCTAGAAATAGCCCAATTCCAAGCGATAGAAGATTGTTCCTCTGTCGAATTAATGTATCCAGAAATTCTCGAAGGCAATTACGCTTTGGCGATCAAAAGGTACTTTCTCAATGCACAATCTATCTCTTACTGGCACAGCTTCTACTTACACTGTTTTTTTTTAAACTGATCTTTATGTTCTTTACTTTTGCCTGCGTTGTTTTATTGTTATTTTTATAGGTAGTTCTTGTTGAAGGTCATTTCTTACCTTTCGTTCCTGTTTGCAACCGAAATGAGTTTGTTTTCCTTGCTTCATGTACGCCTGTTGTTTTACCAGAGACCAGAGAAAGTATTGTTCAAGGTGCAACAAATATTTTCACCACCATCCACTCTATGGATATGAAGTATCTCCATATCGATAAAACGTAATATCTTTCTGTAAAAGAAGTAAGGATTGTATTAAAATATTTCTTGCTAAGAATACTTGTTGTTTGCAGTGCAGAAAGCCATTTAGAATATAGTCGTAACGAATTGGTGAATGTATCGTGGTACAATTTGCTACACTGGGATTCCATACGGACAGCATATTGCAAGCATCAAACTGGTATGTTTTCCCAGAGTTTTCATTGACAATTTTCGGGTTCGCCTCTACATTAATGACTGTTTCAGTTATTCAGTCTGATCAGGAACGGTCTGCAACTGCATTATTAAGATTGCAAAGTCGTTCTGGCCGATGGTTCTGGGTGCATTGCGTTTTGCAAGTGAAGGATACATCCGAAGAATGTCAACATCCCATTATCGTGTGTACAAATCAAGTTTTAAGGTACATTTCTGTAAAATAAATCAAATTGATAATGAACAGACTGCGGATGTTTATGCAATTTTCAATTTTTGTAGGCAAATGGTCTAGGTAGCAGTCTTTGTAGTTCTGAAATGAATAAAAATTGTGCTAAATTCTGTGGAATTTTATGTTCCAGCATTTTTTGAAAATTTTCAGAAGCTCTAAGTGCATAAAGATCTGCAGTCTAATAATGAATACCTTCACTTTTGTAAATGTGTCTCCGTAAAAAAAAAGGATAACTAACAGAATGTGATGTTTCAGCGACAGGGAAGCAGAAGTGATGCGTTCAAGTTCATGGCTGTATCAGTATTCCTCTCAAACTAAGTTTACCTATACTATCTGCTCTGGAAATCAGAATCGTAGTACGCCATATGCTGTCGGTAGCCAAAACAATCAACAGCAAGACTATACTCGATCGTTACCTCACAATAACGATGCTCAGCATTCTCCTACAGTTAGAAATTCGGAGCAAGATCTACACGGTTCTACGAAGACACAGCTGGAAGAGTATACAGGAAGAAACACGCGTGAGGACGCAGAACCTGTGGACATGTCGATAAGCAGTAGCGAACATGAAAACAGAAATATACATGTGAACGTACAACATGGTCATTACGCGCTTGGTCAATTCACAGATAGGTACAAAGCGCACCACAAAAATTTAAGCGGATATCGTGCGAAATTTATCCAATGCCATGGTCAATATAATATGGATGCATTGTCATCACCTAAATATTATATCACAGACTTAGATAAGGATTATTGTTGTAACGAAAGAAATATATCTCACAAAAGACTTCAAGGTAAGGCATTACCTGTAGTAACAATCGCTGGATCAACAGGTGATCCT
This sequence comes from Lasioglossum pauxillum, assembly GCA_933228785.1. NCBI lineage: Eukaryota > Metazoa > Arthropoda > Insecta > Hymenoptera > Halictidae > Lasioglossum > Lasioglossum pauxillum. The sequence continues at coordinate 39,631,372 of OW121706.1, forward strand.
TCTGAATTGACCATGGAACACTGGAACTCGAGTCCAGTATGGTCCGATACTTTACAAAGGGTACCTGACGTCGTTCATCAAGACCTTAGCCCACACGTCGCAACACCAACCACTCCGGTCGACACTCCAGATTCTGAACTACACTCAGAAACTCAAATTTTTAACTTTGATTGGACAGCTGAGCAGCACGTGCCCAATTTAAAGATCACTTTTCGTAGTTCGAATCAAGGGCCTAGGAAAGTCCAAGATGTTCAGCCCATCACATTACAGTTACCACGTAAAAAGGGCCAATCTATGAGTGATTCTAAAGACTTTCCTAAATGAGACTGTGCGCTTGACGAATTGCTGTTTCATATTAGATAGGCAAATATTTTTTTAAAGTAGATATAACTAATAGTTTGGAGGTTTCAGGCTCTGAACAAAATAGAGAATAGGTGCTAGAGACTGAGTTCAGCTAGAAGCTGAATAAAAGGTATTTGTTATTCGGAAAGTTTGAATATTAAGTAAGATTGATTTCGAATGAATCGAAATTGGAGGCGTACGAAGTTCTCGAATATTCTTGGAAATCTTCTGGACGTTCTCGCACACCTCTAATTGAAATTGATCCATTATAACTAGTTCCTAACGCAATTATTGTAGAAAGACTTATTCTTACAATTTATTGGTATTATAAAATACTGTTCGATGCTTTCTTAATTATACTAGATCAAATTGAATTCTAATGAATTCTTGGTGGAAATGGATAAAATTGTTCTGTTTTTGTCGAATCGGTTTTTCTTGAAATTGTTTTAGTTAGAACAAAATATCATCAGTATTAACTAAAACTCATTTGTTGCCAACAGAGATTTGTGGGTGAAATGCCATAAGGTATTATAATAGTGTTACGATTAATAAATTGTACTTGTAGTAAAGGAACAGGAGTACCTAATTACTAGTATTAAAAAAAATATGTACTTTAATCTGTTTTTAAAGACTTGATTTTAAGAGAAATTTTAGAAAAATCAGTTTATTCGCTTTTTAGAAATGATTTCCGTGTAAAATTCAGTAATGATGGATATATCATTATAGGAGCAATTAGTTCTTCGACGATACGATTATTAATTATTAATTATGTTTATACATATTTGTGTAAGCTAGAGACAGTTCAATGCATTTGTTGAAAAAAATGTTCGTGAATAAAGGAAAATGTTTGATTCATTAATCTGAATCATTAAATGCTGTTGTCGAATATTTTTTTTCACCCGTATACGAGGATCAATTTTAAAGACTGTGTACTAATTAATTTATTTTCCAATTTTTTATGTAGAATCTTCGCATCTATTAATTTTTAAAATTAACAAAACAGGATCGGAATCATGAAAAATACGTTATTCAAATTTTTCATCGCCTACCGGTAAATTTTCGAAGCTTCAATGGATTGAAAGTGCAGACTTTAGATTGTTCGCAAAGGCATTTAAACAGAATTTCTTTAAACATGCATTTTTCATGCATGCAAACATGCAAGTTTATCTCTGATATTTTATCTACAAAACATAATGCTACATAAATACGAGTCACACATGGAAAGTATATAATTTTCGAACGCGGGTCATACAATAATTCAATGTAACTGTAGTGGTTACAAACATGGCTTATATTTCCGAAAAAACCTAACGAATAAGTTCGTTCTATTCTAAAATAAAATGTACAATTCTATCAAGTGAAAAGCGCAACAACTCATGAATATGTGCAAATATAATAGGGGGTGGAAAAGCGTATAACGCGTTACGGAATCCTACCCCCTCTTAAAACTCATGCTATGGACGATAACGCCTATACGTACAAGAAACGTATGGCTTTCAAGTATAGTTGCTGTATTTGTGCGTGAAGGTTAGGAGCAGTTGTACGATCAAACGTGGGTTAGGTGAAAATAACAGCTCCTGTCACAATGTAGTGTATAATAATGTTGTGATATTACGATAATAAACGTATATCGATATACGCGTGTATTTCAACATCCGTGTGATCCAACACAGAATACATGGATGTTGCGAACGGACAAAAGCCCCTTAGTGAGTGTAAATTATTATAATTAATTTCATACAAATTATACGTTCTTCCTTGTCTCTAACGTTCATTTTGATTATTAGAAAAAGAAGAGTTTTACTTCGACGTAAGCTTATGTTCTGTGTATACACATGATGTAAGATTATAGGATCATTATGTTCACGAAAAATTGTGCAAATTGTTTGTTGAAATTTTTCAGCTGTTTTGTAATTTACTTTTGGAATTGTACTGATTTTGTATAAATATTTTTATACAGGTGGGCAACCTCCTGCCACCAGTGTTTCAGGAGTGGATAAGGGGAAAGAATGGCAGATGGAATTGCTTATGGAGAAATTACGATCCAAGGCTTCCACGTTCAAGTCCTTGGTGGAAACTGCAAAAAATCTGCGTATGGCTATGCTGGTAAGTTGTGCGTAAGATTACGAAGATAGTGGAGCGGCGAAGATCGAGGATAGCGAGGTAAACATTGCGGTAAAATCGAACCAATGTAATTTAAGGGGTAGTCTTGTTTCCAGGATTGCAAGGGTTCTCATTTCTTAATAATGCAATGATGAGGTTTTTCAGTAGTCAAAAGCACTGGATAAAACATCAATCTAGGCCACAGTTGGCCCTAAATTTCCTATTTTTATGCTTACAAGGTGTAATTTGCAGTATTTAGAAGCATAAAGCTGCACGTGTACTCACCGTGCCTCACAAGTTGTCTCCTGGCAAGAATAATGCAAATTATGCTTAGTAAACGTAGAAATAGGACTTGTTGAGGGCAACTGTGGACTAGATTGATCTTTTATCTAGCGCTTTTGATTACTGAAAAAACCCATCTTTGCATTATCCAGAAATGAGGCCCATCCCATATCCTTGTCATCCTGGAAACCAGTCTACCCCCCTAAATGGGACTTGTGAACTTGCACATGGAATTGTGCAAGCCATTACTAAACTACAGTAGGTTGTCGTTCATTGCACCCTCGATCAATTGCCTGCTCTTTAAATGAGCCTTATAGCTACTGTACATCTAAAATCATATTTAACCAATTGTATTTATCACAATGCTAGGATAAGAGGTTTGCCATAGACAGTGCGGAAAAGAGCCAGCTGCAGAAATGTTTGGATACTTTGCAACATTCCATAAAAGTAACCTCCTTGCAGTCCATGGTGGAACGCTTGGAGAGTTTAACCAGACAATTGGGGTAAATATTGATTAATCAAGTATACTGTTGGAACAAGATCAAATAATTTCAATAATGCTTGTGCTATGATTACAGCTTAAAATTTATGATGTCTGGTCCACCAGGTACAGAGTTGTTTATATCTTCAGATATGTTCTTTTTGGAAGTTCTTTTGGAACCGACAGGTGTAGTTAAAGATGTAAAGATTCATCATGAGGGAAAGAACGAACAGCAGGTATAAACTTTTCGTAAAAAAGAATCTGACTCTCATACACGTCTCAGAAATACTTGTACTGAAGATCATAGAATCATTTTGCAGAAGATAGGCAGATCTTCACCCTGAGGAATGTATGGGAGTTGATAACACCTTGGTTTGTATTAATGCTACATAACATGTGTTGATAATATATTTACAGAGCTGTGATGTGTTGGTATCTTGTTTGTCACGGGGAGACTTCCTTGATTTTACAGTACAATTAGAAGGTTTAGCATCGATATATCAATTAAATGCGGATAAAAAAGTAAAATGTAAAGCATTCAGTGCTTTACAGTCACTGGAGGCTGACTTGGGTATTTTAGCTCAATTGCAGACATTTATCAAAGAACCGTTTAATCTTGTTCATAAAAGTCCAGTTGGTTAGTTTTATGATTTAATGCCACTAATATTTACAAACCAACAACCGAATGTTATTGTTCAAATCTGTAGAATGATGTTCTCGTTTAGGGATCCTTGAACGAAGAAGAGGAGGTCATGCCATGAAACTTACATATTTTGTTTCTCCTTATGATTTAATAGACCAGGAGAATCGTACCTGTGATGCACTAAATTCAGAAATAGTTATTAAACGGAAGATTGGTCATTCCGTTACAGTTTGTATGGAAGGTTCCACTGCTCACAAGTTGCCTACATCTAGTATCATAACTGTAAATAGAAGTCCTACAGGAAAAAGGTTTGTAACCGGTCGAAAGTTCGGGATCTATTTGTAACTTCATTATCTAACCGATCAATTATTTTTAGTACTCCATCCTATGCTCCATTGACTGGTACAAATTCATCTGTATTACCTGCTTGCTTCGTATTGAAACTTGTTAAGAAAATGCCAATGTGTATGGAACTGTTACGTAGGATACAAAAGGTCACAGAACTCGAATGTGGAGATGTATCCGCTCCACATCCGTTGCTTAGTTTGATTATTCAACATGCCAGCGATGGCCAGCTAGATTGTCGGAACAACAGAGGACTTTATGTTGTACGTACATCGTTTAAGACCTCTGCTTCTTGAACATAAAGATTGCTTACTATCCTGTGTACGTTTCTTTGTAGACTTTACCGGACCAGCAGCACTGCTACTTCATGACAGAAAACAAAAACATGGAGGGCGTTTTAGTCTGCAGTATTTCCTTCACGCATCCAGCCCATGTTCCACAGATCTTGGTATACCTGCGACAGCAGGCGTTATTCAATACGTTGATCGCCAGTTGCGTCAGATCTATGGCTCGTCAAGATCCAGAACACGCGACTATATTTGAAGTGAGTGCTCTATCATGGCAACACATATCGGTAAGTTTGGAGCATCCTTTCGAGGAGACAATGGCGACGGCAGAATTGGATTTGACGGACATCTCCGCGTTGAAATGCAAATTGTACGGCATCAGCATTACGAATACGGAGAGAACGTCTGATCTAACTGGAAAGGTTCTGCAGAAGTGTTTAAGTATACCTTTGACAATGAGGATTCTCATGAAATCGTGGGAAAACCGTGACGCTTTGGGCCCAATGAACAATATGAACAGCGGAAACGGGAGCTACAACGTGACTCTCGGCTCCGGGAAAGATCAAAACAACCAAAACGGTTCTGGGATGCCGGATTTTACGAATGGTGAGGCGAAAATAAAGCAGGAGCCTGGTTTGAACAATGGAAACGGAACGATGGGGAGGCAACAGTCGTCGCAGCAACAGCAACAACAGCCGCAGCAGCAGCAGCAACAACAACAACCACAGCAGCAGCCTTTTTTAGATGCCGGAACGGAGAATAGTATCGGTTTTCCGTCATATTCCGGCCAATCCGATACCACTACTGCGATGCTGAATCCTTTGCAACTGGGAGCTTTGCTTGGTCAGGCAAAAAACCCTTTAGCCAATCCTATGAATGAGCGAACGAAGAAGACGCGTAAAAGAAAAACTGCAGACAGTATTTGGCGGAGTCCGAAAAGAAAAGGAGACGAAACCGCGGAGATACTGTTGGAGAGCTCCAGTTCGGATTCGACGCCATTGGGTACGCCAACCGGTGGCAGGGAGAACATGAACGAAACGAGGACGTCAACGCCGACCTCGGCGACAAGTTTAACCAGCGGTTTAGATTTTTCCAATTTGGACCCGACGGACATTCTGGGGACTGACAAGAGCTCTGATTACGATTTCGACAACGAGAGTGAGATTACGGAAGTCCACGACTTGCAGGACGTGGAAGAGTTGATCAAAAGAGACCGCAAGTCACGGAAAAGGGAAGAGAAAAAGAGTCCGATTATATTCGAAGATAACAAAAGTTTGGTGCCGCCATCAGTAAGTATAACACCAATTTCAAGCAGTAGTTTTGGTCAAACAACGAACTATAACACTGTACTTACGGGTATGGGTTTGGAAAGACGACCAGGTATTGAAATAATACCGATTGCGTCTTCGCCTCAGACTACTTTACCGAGTTCTATTACTATAACTCCAATAGCTGGACCAACGCAGTCTAAAAGTTTGACGGACGAGCGTAGAGAGAGAAAGAGCTCGAAGGGAAAGTCGACGGAGGATAAAGGAAAAATGGAGAAAAGACGTAAGCGTAAGAGAGAGGACAGTCCTATGGGACCACCGCCGGATAAGATATCGTCGAAGCAGGATCCATTGTCGAAACCGGTATCGGTCAGCATCAAACCGACCGAATCGCCACCGAACTTGAGCTCTCGGCCATCATCGCCCGCGACGACACTAAGAAAATTTAGTCCGTCGCCGACGCATACCAGTCCACTCGCTCTCGTAGGTAAGTCCAGTCCTACCTTGAAACAATCAACAAACAAGCCAGTGCAAAGTCCAAAGCACTCTCCGGTCTATAGCAGTAGTCCCAAGCATACGGCAGTGCCTGCGAGCGTGAGCCCAAAGCATGGGACATCGTCGCCGAAGCATGGTAGCTCAGCGAGTACCGGTAAACCGAGCATGTCCGCGCTGAAATCCGCGGCAAATTCTCCTTCTAGTAAAACCACCGATTCTGGACAATCGAAGATAAAGTCTTCCTCGTCGTCCTCGAGCAAAGACTCCAACCGTGACAAGGAGAGAAAGACATCATCGTTAACCTTTGGCGGATCGAGCGGCCACCAGAGTCCTAAGACAAAGTCCTCTAGCGGTAAGTTAAAACAACTGGAATTAATTCCTAGCGGGGAAACGCAGATAACCTTGCCGAACAGCGGCGGTAGCACGCCTCCTTCCGGTAGTTCGGAGCTGGGCAAGTCTGCAATCGCTCAGCAACAGGCGAGGAACAGGAAGGGTTCCCTGAGCGCCGTTATTGATAAATTGAAGAACGCTCAACATTGCACGGACGACAGTGGCAACGGCGGGACCAAGTCTACAACCGGTGGTGGTAGTAGCAGCGGTAATTCGAGTGGTCAGAAAGAGAGAAGCATCGGAAGTTCGTCGGCCAAGGCTGCTGAGGGGAAGTGCGTCAGTAAGAACTCCTCGATAGAGTCGAAAAATCCTGGGGAGTACATGGTTAAGCACAGCTCTGACGGTATGAAAATAACAATCAATAAAACACGCACAAAAGACTCGAAGTCCGGTACAAACCTTAAACTGTCGTCGTCCTCCGCGTCCGTTGCAACTGGTGCGTCTTCGGGTTCGTCCACCTCGTCGACCTCGATGTCGGGAAACGGTTCGCCAAAAACGCACACCGGGTTGAAGCCAGGAGTTACTTCTGGCCCTGCGTCGAAGAAACCCGCGTCTCAGACTTCTCCGAAGTTGTCTGGATCCTCGTCTTCCGGTTCGGGTAGCAGCAGCGGTAGCAAAGCGACGCTACTAGGGCAGAAAATGTCGTCGGCTTTGAAGTCCATACCAGGGCCAAACTCTAGCAGCGGTAACGGTGCTGGAGGATTGAACGTTGGCGGTAGCGGTAGCGGTGGACTGCTTTCTAAGAACGTGATGTCCTCGAAGTCCTCCTCGAGCTGTCCAAAAACGACCAGTTCGGGCGTGACGGATCTCAGTCGGAACCGCGACAAATCCCGATTGTCGAAGTCCGGCGAGAAAAGTTTGTTTCCGTCGAAAAGTATCGGTGATACCAGAAAATCGAGCCCCTCTGGTCTACGGGAGGAAAGCGAGAGCGAAAGAGCGTTCAAGCTTCTCGCTGCTCACGCCACCATGTCGAACCTATCGAGTCTACCTAATCTGCCGCCGCAGTTGGTTGTGGAGGGTCTGATGAAGCAACTGGACACCAAATTCCAAATACCCAAACTATCAGCTCGAGTCAACGCCGAATCCGCCGACAAGAAGACCGAGAAGCTTTCCATGCTTCCCGACGCGGGCAAGACCTTGGACAACATAGCAGCGAAGCAAGCTACGGAGCCAGGTAAACTGCAAACGATATCGAACACGTCGTCGACCACTGCCAAAACGGTGCCGGACGATCAGTCGACCCAGAGTAGGCGAGACCATGTACAAACGAAGCCCGACAATCTCTCCATGACAAGCGCAGCCTCGGTAATGTCCATGAATCTCAGTTCCGACAACTCCAGCAATCTCCTGCTTCCTCCTCTATCGAGTAACAGTTCACACGATCTGGACATCCCTACAAACCTCTCGATGCAATCGACCGAGAACGAGTCGCGCGATTCGTGCAAGGAGCCGTCGATGAGTAGAAGCAACACCCAGTTTCTGAGTAGTAGTATAAACTCCACGAGCAGCGGCAAGGACGACGCCGCTGGAAGTGGGTCGGTGATGGCCGTTCTACCAAAAGGTACAGATGCACCCTCTACCAGCAAACCTGTGTATTCTACGATGATGGCGACGAGCACGATAGCGAGCGGGAACGGGACGAGCGCTCCGAGCTCGGGCAACGGGAACTCCGAGAGCTTGAACCTGAGTATCAAACCGGTGGACGCGAATCTGACGAAGTACAAGTCGGAAGAGAAGAAGCAACCGCAGCCGGCGCAACCGACCCAGCCTCCCCAGCAACAGCAACAATCGCAACAACAGCCACAACCGCAACAGCAACCGCAGCAGCAAGTACCGTCTTCCGGAGGCCCTTCGAGCACCTCGTCGCTGGGAACCGCGGCGTCTTCGGAGAGCTCGTCGAACACGATGAAGCCAGCTGGCACGGAGCTACCGCCGACGACTTCTCAGGAGGCTGCAGAGATGTTGTTGGACTTCTCCACGCCGAAGGACGTGGCTAAGAGCTTAAACTTCACCAGCATTCCGGAGAGGGCGATGACGCAGGCGGCCTCCGTGCGAAGGAACACACCACCACCACCGCCTCCTGCCTTCCCGGCCAGTCCTTCCGTGAGCGTGCACATCGTAAAGAGTCCCGCACCCTCGCCAAGGGTCATCCCACCTTCGCCTCACTCCGCCTCGCCGTGCATCACCGACGACGAGCTGATGGACGAGGCGCTGGTGGGAATGGGCAAATGAAGGTTACTGAAACTCTAGATTTAATTTTATCCGCGAATCACGCAAGCGTCGCACAGGACGCAGGGTGTCCTGCTGGATCGGCGAGTTAATACTGCCTTCGATCAGTTATTCGAGTCGATTAATCAATGAATTTCGATAGGACGCCCTGTACATTGTTCAGACTTCGCGATTCTTCCGAGATGTCCTACCGAATAATAGTGAGGTCATTCCATGCCATGGACCTATGGACTGTGCATTTCCCAGGGGGGTGACTCCAAAGACGGAAGGGGAATCAACTTGTCGGCCATCTTGGATGGCAGCACTGTGGTGCGCTCTATAGGCGACTTTAAATACTAGCGTAGCGTCTGTAACTGTAATACGTACCAGCACGTACATAGCGTCAGTGTCGTAGTCTGTACACTTGATGAATCGTCGTTGATTCGTAGCTCGATCGGAGGCATTCTCAAGGAATACTATTATTTAATAGTATTTTTGATTTGCCACCGATTTAATAACAGTAAAGTGGGTTCTGTTTCCTGCTAAAGGTGATGTAGGTTCTGTTCCATGCTAGAGATGTAGCATAGACGAGGACAGACGCTACACTAGTATTTAAAGTCGCCTATAGAGCGCACCACAGTGCTGCCATCCAAGATGGCCGACAAGTTGATTCCCCTTCCGTCTTCGGGGTCACCCCCTCTCACCCATAAATCTACTTTACGCTCAGTCCTTAGGTCCATGCCAAATCGATCACTTTTTGCAGGCACCATCGTCGATTTTGTTCTGAATGAAATATGTTGTAGTCCATGTGAAATTAGAGGGGGGTTTACGTCATCATTTTGCCGGTTTCGAATTTTTTTTAGAAATGGCAGGCCTTCAAAGTTTTCAATTTTTGACTTTCTCACTTACGAATTTTTATCTCAGGAACTGTTTGTCCGATTGAGTTACATTTTTTTTTGTTTTATTCGGGAAGGATTGGGCTGTTACAAAATAATTTTTTCAACCTCGAAAATCAACTTTATAATGTCGAAAAATTTAAACAAATTCTGTTTTTATCTTTTTTTCGATGAGGGGCCAGAGTGATTTAAATTTTGAAAAAAATATGGTTATATTCCTTGAAGTTTCCTCTTTAAAACGAGCTCTTGAAAAAGATGGAGCCATAAAAATTGGCGTCACAATGAGCTGGTAAAGGACGCCGTGTACTCCCGTTTCGGGCAGAGGCGAGTTGAGCGCTATTATGGTCCGTTGTCAACGGACTCATTGTGACACCAATTTTTATGGCTGCATCTTTTTCAAGTGCTCATTTTAAAGGAGAGACTTCAAGAAATATAACCATATTTTTTTGAAAATTTAAATCGCTCTGGTCCCTTATCGAAAAAAACGTAAAAAAAGAATTTGTTTAAATTTTTCAACATTATAAAGTTGATTTTCGAGGTTGAAAAAATTATTTTGTAATAGCCCAATCCTTTCTGAATAAAACAAAAAAAAATGTAACTCAATTGGACAAGCAGTTCCCGAGATAAAAATTCGTAAGTGAGGCCCATTTTCGCCAAAATGGGCAAAAATTGAAAACTTTGAAAAAATTCGAAACCGGCAAAATGATGACTTAGATGACCCTCCTAATTTCACATAGACTACAACATATTTCATTTAGAACAAAATCGACGATAGTGCCTGCAAAAAGTGATCGATTTGGCATGGAGTGACCCAGTGTTGTTTGCGTCCTCGTACGCGAACATTGAGACAGTGCAATCTTCCCGTACGCAGAGAAAGACGGTTCCATTGTAACGCTCGTTTGCAGTGATGGATATAGAATATTTTAGCGCCACAGTGTATCAAAGCGACTTCTTGTAAATTATTTCTGGTTTTCCTGTGAACGGTGGAGTTCGAAGATAAACGGATTGCATATCTATAAATGTTCAGGCGCTATTTCCATTTAGCAATATACGAATAAGAGTTTTCAAGAATATCGATGTTTTCGCAATAATCAGGATTCCGTTGCTAAGTTTGATGGTGTATCGTGAAATCATTGCAGAGGACATTGTTTTCGGTTACTTATTGAAGCTATAGGGATCGTTTAATGTAAACAAATTAAGGAGTCTCGTTCCTTGCTGGATTGTACAAACAGATTAAAAGTACAAACTTAGTGGTTGATAGAACTTGAAGATAGAACTTGGTAATTTCTTGAAACGTTCGCATACTTTGTTATTTTACTGGACAGCGGATTGTATGCATTTATGACAGCAAAAATATTAGAAGAATTCCAACGTACTACTATACTACTTTCAACTTATTGGACACATTAAGAAAGGAAATGAATATCTATCTTTTATTTTTATGCAAAATAAAGAATTATTGTATCTCCATTCGCTCCTTCGAGTTCTATCAACCGCTAACAATATTATTACTGCCGTTCAAAGTGGAAAAAATTCGATAGCGATCGTGAGGCAACGGGTTAAATTCTGATCACTATAATACACCGTAGCCCTTGTGTTCCTCGCGTGATTGTGTTTAGACAAGAGGCAGAATTGTCGACAGAATAGGAGAGCTTTGATAGGTGAAAACACGTCGCAACGAAAATGTTGAGCTTACTGGAACGGGGTGGTTGTTTTTCTTTGACGCAAACGATATTTCTCTCGGGGCGTTAAAGCTCGCTGCGGAAACGCGAGCGAGAAAATAGCGAAAAGAACGTGAGCGGTGGTTGCTAAGTAACAAGTAAATATGAGACGAATTTGCAAAGACGAAGCTTTAATCCTTTGCACTTTAATCCACGCAGCTTAGTCCCCGGGGATTAAGCAACGAGAAAAAGTGAACGGAACATTTCTTTTTCGCCTTGTTTACCTTTCCATAGAATCAACTGTAAAACTAATTTATTCACTGAGCGGGAAAGGAGTGAATTTAACAAATACGCACAATCTGACTATGGCTGTTTTATATTACCGTTATGGTTCCTGTGTTCCAGCGATCGATAAAAAAATGAAGCAGTAGATTTTTTATTGACAGAATTAATAGTGGATTTTAGAAGTTGTTACGAAGATTGAATACTCTCACAAATTTTACTTATGGAATTTTAATTTCGCGGTCGAAGGATCGAAGCTCCGTTTTTGCTGAGGCGAGCGTGTCATTGTACAAATTAGGCGAAAAATGTTTCGGTTGAGGGAATGAATGAAGTATAACGAAGTCGGCGAGAGACGGGACGCTGGATTGGTCGTGTCTGTTGCCTATTCGTGATGTTAGAAGCAGAATTGAACGATTGCCGTCGCGGCACACGACGTATGCTTAGTTTCCACGAATGACTGTGTATCACTGATAAATATACTATGGACGCGGTATTCGGGTTCTGGCCAGGTCCCGAATTGAACGTAGAATACAATGCCAGCGCCGCCAAGCAGTGTTCCGATATTGCCTAAGATTTTTCGTACGATGGATGGCCGCTGGAGGCGCTGCCAGTCTCAGTAATGTAAGATTCTCGATAAAATGGGGTACCTTGAACACCTCGCAGAATTTGAAAAGATTTGTATGATTTGATTCTGCAAAATTAATGTATAACATATGTATTTGTGTATATTTTGTAACTTGTAGGACACGTCCTGAAGTTTGTTTGTCCGGAACAGATTGTTTCGGTATTTTCGCGTTAATATAACAGTCTCAAGACGCAGGGCGCAGGGCTCCACTACCTCGTCATCATAGATACGTTACTCTTTTTTCCGCGCAGCGCCTCTAGCGGCCATCCATCGTACGAAAAATCTTAGGCAATATCGGAACACTGCCGCCAAGGAGTGCCCGGTGTATTGTATCCCCCGTACTCCTCTTCACCTCCGTGATCCTCTATACTTTGCCATGGGGGTTCGCGTCCCTCTAGGTGGCGCTGCTTTCAATCGAGTTGATTGGGCGAATTCGAACACCATGGAGTCGATGGCGTCCAATCAACTCGATTGAAAGCAGCGCCACCTGAAGGGATCCTCTATACTTTGCCATGAGTTTGCGTTGCTTTGCATTGTATTCTACGATCAATTCGGGACAAAAGGCTGAGCAGCTGGCTTATGGCAATACCGCATTCATAGTATATATATATATCAGTGCTGTGTATTCCCCGATGAGAATTGTATGTATTTTTCAAGCGGGAGTGCCGTACAGTAGACAATACCTTGCCTCGAACGGAGAGTGTAATAAGAGTACGATTTTTCCGAAGGGAATTGTCCGGTGCTCTCGGCGAGAAGGAGAATACGGTTTATTTTTTCAATACCCAGGAACGTGTACATAGGGAGGAAGGAAGGGGGACGTGTTTACGCTGGTAAACGGTGCTGTAACAAAACAAAACGACGAGACGATGAAGGATATATCGCGGAGGTACCCCTTGGTTCTGTCTCTTCCGATTATTTATTTCGCGCTTGCACACTTTCTCTCTCTCTATCTATCTCTCTCTTTCTCCGAAGTCGAGCTACGAAATCTGCCAGACGCGTGTAAAAAGAGATTAAACACGAGACAAAAGAAAAGGAATAATGTTATCACTGGACTGCGGATCTTTGTGCATTTATGATGAAATTGATTGCGAAAGATTGGACAAATTTCCGAATACTGTAATATGGTTTTTAATGTAACGAAGCCGTTAAGGGGTGAAATCAATTTTTATTTCTTCGCACGATAAACGCAGAACATTTTTATTCCGCATAAAGATCCGCACGTACAGTTATCGCACTGTTGAAAAGTTTTGAATTTTTTCTGTACAATCAGCGTCACCCGTTTGTTCTGTTTGTCGCCGCGCGAAGAAAGCTGCCTGGTCAGACGATTTACGAAACGTTGCTCTGTGTGCTCTATAAAATCGGAATTTTCGGTTTACTTCCCCCGCACGATTTCGATTCGCGTTGGCATTGTTCTGACCTGTTCATCATCCGGCGAAACTGCGATTCTAAATGTTGGAAAAATGGTACCGTGGGGATCGTTGAGAAAGAAGAAAAATTTTATATAGTGCACAGAATATGTTATTTCCTCTACGACTTACATGCGAGAAAATACAAATCTATGAAAGGAGAATAATTTTTGTATAAATGTATAACCGTATTAGCGCGTGTATGTACATTTACGTATCGGATGATGTATAGAGAAAAAAGATCTATATACATGAATAATTGATAATATCTTTATCGACGACGAGTGTCTTTGAAACACGCCGAATCCTCGAGACAAGTATGTAAGCCTTGATAATAAAAACTATGTCTTTTGGAAATCACTGTTGATCGCGTTACTTCGAATTCGATCGAACTCATTTTAACGGTTGGAGACAGTGTTCCGATTGATGGTGCATTTACTCGCGCATGCGCGGCAATTTCAGCCTCAGAAACGTAACCTTTTCGATGAAATCGGGTAGCTTGAGCATCACGCAGACTTTTAAAAAATTGGTATGATTTGATTCTGAAAAATGAATGTATAACATGTGTATTTCTGTATATTTTGTACCTCGTAGGACACGTCCTAAAGTCTTTTTGTCCGGAACAGATCGTTTCGGTACATTCCTGCCAACATAACTGCCTCAAGGCGTCACACAGTGGTCCAGATCGAGAAATTCAGTGACATTTTGTTATAACTTTTGAACCATTAGAGATATTGCAATGAAATTTTCACTAAAAATATTTAAAAAATAGTCATTTTTAATTATAGATAATTAAATATTTTTTGCATTTGTTAAACAATATTTATTAATTAATTTTCATTCATTCTTTGTTATTGATAATAAATTTGTTTACATATAAGTTCACAAACTATTTTTTGTAATAATTTATAATAAACATTTTTTCGTCCATACCGAGAAGTTCTGTGATACTGCCACAGCTTTTGAATCGTAAAAGTTATTCTGATGAAACTTTCACTGAAAAATATGAAAAAATAATCACTTTTTAATGATAAATAATTTAATACGTTTAGTGTTTGTTTAATTATTTTTAATAACATTTTACTTACTTTACTGGCAGATTTACTTAAATCTATGCAAGTATCAATTCTGCAGCTTCTTGATCTAGCGGCCTTTTCTTTTTATTTTGTGATTTTACTCTTATAGCAGCATATAATAAACAATTGACTGTAGGCTACAATCAAAACAGTCCGCTCGCACGCGCGCGAGGTTCTTCGCGTCTCGCACAATCCTGGCGCTCGACGTAGCGATGGATACACTTGAATCGCTAATAACTTGCGTCGATGGACGATGTTGGAAGTAAATCGTGCATAACTATATAGGGAAAAGTGTACTGAACATTGTACAATTTGTAAACATGCGGTACTAATTGGAACTAAAAAGATATTCCGTATCAAAGATGAAGAATTTTGACAATTTCCGAGCCTTCACTGTACATTATTTTTTTAATACATTATTTAAATTAATTTTAAATTGTCAGTGTAAATTTTTATCGTAATGGAATTCTCTTCATTTTAAAAGAAGAACAGAGGAAAAATATTAAACAGGTGTGTCAGGGCATCCAGATAAAGATAAGTATCTTTTTTCTGCGAAACAGGCTATTTTCAAAATGCCCAACTTTAAGTGTTCGTCGCGATTACAATTTTAATTATATTTTATTAATTTCTTTATTTTCGAGGTAGATGGATATTTATGAAGCAATACAAACTTTGTACATGTCAATATGAGAAAGTTCATTTTTCGACAAAATGTCACTGAATTTCTCGATCCGGACCACTGTGCGTCAGGGCCCTGGTCGCTCTGCTGCGTCATTGTAGATACGCTACTGTTTTGGTCGCGCATGCGCGAGGAAGTGCACCATCAATCGGAACACTGGTTGGAGAGATGGGAGAAATACAGACCAACCAAAACGAGAAATCAATTATCGTTTATTTCGCTAAATAACACATTTAATAATCTCAATTTCAACTAACTGGCTTAACCAGAATGAGTATCATTTATAGGTAGACGTCGGATTTCATGCATTTATGGTAAAAATGAAGCAGTAAACGCATTAGAAGAATTTGGAAATACCGTCACGACATTTTCAGCCTGTTAAACATATTAAGAAAGAAATTATATTTCTATTGCACTCAAGTTTGTTTCAATTCAGGTAGAAAATTTTGATTTTGCATCAAGATCCGCTGTCGACGCGAGCACACTCTCATCTTTACACACGAATATCAAATTTTGCACAAAGACCCGCAGTCTACAGGCCACACTAACAGCACAGGTCCTAATACTGATCGCAACAAGCATCGTTTCAAAGCCGGAAGTGACCCGGAGCTTGCGCAATCGTTCCTAATCCCAGGTTTTCCGGAAATCCCTGTTTTACAGTTCTCTGGATTGGTCGAGTGTTCGAAAACGAGCTGGTCACTTCGAGAAGCACGCCCAGGTCCTCGGGATGAAAAGATCCAAGAAGTCGTCTCGCGCAGGAGGACAGTTGACCCTGGCGTAGTGTTCCATGCAGTACAAGGCGGCCATAATCCCATTGCCCAGCAGAATGGAAAACCAGAAGAAGATGTTCGTGTTCGATTTTAACACGAACATTATGATCATCCCGACACCGCCGAATAACAATAACATCACCGGATAGAAGAAACGGAAGGTGAAGGATAATATGTACTCGTGGAAGACGGCGGAAATGAAGAACACCGTCGCCATTGACAACGCCTTGTTCTGTTTCGTGACGATCATGCACATGTCTTTGTAGATGTACGCGTAGAGCCAATCGTGCACCACGATGTTCCACGTGCGGTAGTACGCGAAGAACGACAACGAGTTCCACCAGTCCTGGAACAGAATCATTTATTTTGATTAATCCATGGTACCATTTCTGTTATGAATGCAGTTCAGATGTATGACAGTCATTTGGTAAATGATTGTGTAGTCTTCCCTCGCATAGTGTGACTTTAGTCTCTACGGATGTAGAATGTTTCACTTTTTTTTTTTTTGTTTGTTATTTAACGTCGCTTTTTGAACTCCTTTTCGGAATTATTTCACGACGGGACCTACAGTTTTTATAAGGTGGGTTCCGAACCACCTTGGGCACCACAGTCGTTTCACTTTTTAATTCTTTATTTCCAAATTCTGCTCGTTCCACTAAAAAGTGTGAAATAAAAACATTTTATAAAAAGAAATTAAACCAACTTCGAAAAAACGCACTAAAAGGTATGAAATAATTTCCATTTCATTTATGTGAGTACACACGAGCTTAAATACAATGCAATCTTTTCGCAGGTGGTGCAAAATTGAAAATTTTTGATACTGGAAATTACGAAAATCCTTAAATTCTTCTACATGCTTTCACATATTAATGTATTTTCTCTTCCCACCTACTGATTTCCAAGTCCATCATATTCCAACGAAATCATAATCAGCAACATCTGTCATTTGGAAAATTTTTAATTTTTGCGCCGCCTCCGAAGAGATTGTATTGTATTTAAGTTCGTGTGTATTCACATAAATTAAATGGAAATTATTTCATACTTTTTAGTGCGTTTTTTCGAAGTCGGTTTAATTTTTTTCCAGAACTTTTACTAACATATTTGTGAGATTTCCCCGGATAAAACAGATCAAACTTGACAGAGCTTCAATCATATTTACCTATATCGTAGCTAGTTATGATTAGGGCTTTACTTTCCTTCGAAGGTCGAAGATTTCGAAGCTTTGAAACTTTGATTCTCATCACGTTCGATGTTTCTGAAATCGAAACTTCGATTTATTCGATTCGTTTCCAGTTAACGGATAAGAGGCGAACAAAGTTGAATCTGCGCGAATGAAGACACTCATTTTCTAAAATGCGTTGCAATGTAAGCGTCGGCGAATAATAACATTTTTATAATTGTACCAAACAACCTGATTTTTTATAATCAATTAGAAGCATTGGTTTGCGAAATGATATACAAAAAAGATTTTCCAAAAATTATAATTTACAAGGTCAAATGCAAAAATAAAAAAGGCATTTTTTAAAACTTTTTTATTTGGTCCTTAATGAAAATTTAAAATGTGTTTTGTAGATCTATGTTAGTCATACATATGTTGAAAATTTCATTGAAATCGATTAACATACACACGAGTTACAAGCGGTTAAAAATGGTGAAAATCGTAGTTTTCCACGACTTTTGATCAGTTTCTGCTTAAAATCCACAGAATCGTACATCTTTCGACGCCCGTTGTTTTCTCCTGCGTCAATCGATTTCGATGAAATTTCCAACATGTGTATAAAGAACATGGATCTAGAAAACATATGTTTTAAATTTTCATCAATGGCCGAAATAAAAAAGTTTTAAAAAATGCCTTTTTTATTTTTGCCTGCAACCTGATAAATTGTAATTTTTGGAAAATCTTTTTTGCATATCAGTTTGTAAACTAATGCTTCTAATTGATTATAAAAAAATCAGGTTGTTTGGTATAATTATAAAAAAGTTATTAGTTTTTAAAAGATGTACGAATACTTTGTACACCTACTGTAGCTGTTCGCAAAACTTCGAAGTTCTCTTCGTTCCTTCGAATCCTCCGAGTCTTCGAAGAGTCGAAGCTTCGGAAAAGTAACAACCCTAGTTATAATCATACTTTAAATCAGTAAATATGGTCGAAATTGTACAGTATTGAGATTCATTTTAATTAGAAAATCTCACGAATACGTTGGCGAAAGTTCTGTAAAAGAAGAATGAACTAGAGGTTTATTGTTGCTCGCTCGCTTCGCGAGCTTGCGGGTAGGACTGCTCTTGCGAGAGGGTTAGTGGTACGCATGGCTAGTAGGACCTACTGCTATTAATGTTTTTTATTTGGTGTGTGACTCTCCAAGAGTCACACAAAGAACTTCCCGATTTGTTACTCCTTCGTCAACATCGCCAACATCTTTTTTTTTTTGTACTTTCATCGATATTCTCCCAAAATGTATTCTCGGGAGTAGAGATGATAAACTCACTCTTGCATTGGGATAATTTTCGATTATTGTAAGCGGTAACATTAGCATTAGTTGCATAAATTGAAAAAAAAATTGTTTTAAATGAAAAAATTTTTTAAAAATTAAAAAAAAAATTTTGTATGTAATTACGTTTGTTTCTTCGGTGGAAACTTTCCGTTCTCTCGTATAAATTGCATTGTTGAATCAACTCCTTTCGAAAAAAATTAAAAAAATAAAAAACTACTTGACCAAAATGGACCAAAATCTAATCAGCTCTAAGTTACAGCGGGACACATCGATTGCATCATTCATCATTCTGATCGCGTTGTTACTTTTTCAGAAATCGTTAACGAAAAATTTGATACTATACAAACATACATACGCACACACACACATACGAACATTTTGCTGAAAATAGTCTAAAATGACTGCAATGACCATGAAACGTGAAGATCTGCTAAAAAATCGATTTTTGAGGTCGTTACAATAACTTTCCTATAAAATCGGGAAGTTAAAAATAAAAAACATTCCTATTTGCATTTTGTAAAGTACGTAGTACCTCTACGCTTTCTGAGCTTCCATACTCCGAGATAGGAACACTATGCGAGGGAAGACTGTAACAATATCATTCTACCCTTGGTATTTATTGATTTCATCGTCGTGGCACGCGGCGCACTTGGATCGGTAAGCGTTGTCTGGGAAAGTTCCGTTTTAACAAATAGGTTGAAGTGACGAAAGTCAGGAAATGATTCTGCGTAACGATTTCAGTGACTCACGGAATTCCGCGGTCATTTCTCACCGTGGACTGCCATTCAGTTTTGACAGTGCACGCGTTCTTGTCTGTTAGGTAAACCGGATAAATTATTCGTTCTCTTATGGAAAGAACGAAGAGGTAAATTACTCACTTTGTAGAACATTCTGTCACCGAATCGCAGCAATTCGGCGAAAGCGTTCATCCAGGAGTGCAGCAGACAGTAAAAGCCGCACACGAACATCATGGTTCCGGGCATTATAGCGCTGATAATATTTAGCAGCAACGTCCCCCACTCCAACGGTTGAGTGCCAAAGTCTTCGAAAATCGGTTGCAATAGTCGTTGATAGAGTAATGCCACGGTAAATATGACCGCCAGTACTTCGGCGAAATTTACGAGCACTACGTTCCATCGGATATGTTTCGCTCTGAAAAATGTACGTGTTCGTAGTAAACACGATCACACGATTAAGAACAAACAAACTTTCGTGTAAGGAATACACTAATATCACGAGATCGACAATAATTTCTTGTATCACTGCTGTCGAAACGGAAATCTAATCTGTCATCGATGAACTTTGAAAATGTAATTTAAATCTAACGATACTTAAACGCGAGAGCTGCGAGTATATTCTCAAATGTAAAATAATATTTTTATATTATAATGTGCCGTGTTAAAACACGATTTACCTGGGATAGCTGTCCTGGTAGACTAAAGTCGGAGCGAATAAGAAGTAAAGGAACTTGGAGAAATCTGGCGGCTTCACCGGATCCATGTCTGAATGAGATTTGAATGCCAAAAATCTGGGTGCCACACTTCTCACGAAGGCGTACGTCTTCATTACCATTCGAGTCTAGACAGAGTGTCAGGGAACATTCTTTTTAGCACAGTTCATGCAGTGTTAAATTTATTAGATTGTACTAGATTATTGTACTCACTAGTTCCATAAGTACGATCATGCTAGACGCTATGGGTAAGTCTTCTTTGAGCACAGCTTTCGTCGGGAACATAATGAAAAGGATCTGATAGACGATGAAGGCTGTTAACCATCCATAATCCCAAATTTTCCTCGAGAATGCTGCAGAGGAAAATTTATTAGGTTCGCGTATGAATAATGTAGTAGGGCGCTGAAGAGAGAACTGAATTTCAAGGGTCTTACTTTTCGGTGGCCATTGTTCACGTCGAGTGGCCCATAAGCAGAAAGCTACGTAAACTCCGAAAGTTGAACATGTCATCTGGCTCCATACGGAAAGTACCACTGGGAATTTTGCGAAGCCCTTTTTTATGGTGCCGATCGCAAAGTCGGGTCTAAAATGGAAAAAACCAACGTTCTTTGCTTTCACTTTTATACACGTTATATGTATATTTTACGATTACTTTCTGCGACGATACATTTTCATAGCTCGTGCATTATTCTTAAAACAGGATTTCAACATTATTGTCGAGTTTGAATCGACATTTTTCAATTGCATTACATTTTACAGTATCATTAGTATTTTCAATATAATTGGCGGAAAAATGGTTGACGATTAGTAGCAGTCGAGGAATTGTCGCTTGCTTGACTATTCGAAGCGGATTGTTACATGTTTCTTGAAATAATTTTCTTTAAGTAATTGGAAGGGAGATTTAACGGTGATGCAACGTAATGATAGCTTTAGATTGCTTTAGATTGAAGCAGTGAGCTAACAAATGGGTAAGGTGTCACAGCTACTTCGTATCATCGTTCGTAGAATGAAAATGTCTGCGTTTATATTCTGAAGTTTCAGTGGATACATACAGTGAGTGTACACAGTATTCGTACACTTTTTAAAAACTAATAACATTTTTATAATTGTACCAAACTACCTGATTTTCTATAATCAATTAAAAGCATTGGTTTACGTAGTGATATGCAAACAAGATTTTCAAAAAATTATAATTTACAAGGTTAAATGCAAAAATAAAACAGGCATTTTTATTTTATTTATTTTTTATTTGGGTCCTTAATGAAAATTTAAAATGTATGTTTTGTAGATCTATGTTAGTGATGCACATGTTGAGAATTTCATTGAAATCGATTAACATACACACGAGCTACAAGCGGTTAAAAATGGTGAAAATCGTAGTTTTCTACGACTTTTGATCAGTTTCTGCTTAAAATCCACAGAATCGTACATCTTTCGACGCTTGTTGTTTTTTCCTACGTTAATCGATTTCGATGAAATTTCCAACATGTGTATAAAGAACATGGATCTAGAAAACAAATGTTGATTGGAATTTTCATTAAGGGCCCAAATAAAAAAGTTTGAAAAAATGCCTTTTTAATTTTTGCCTGCAACCTTGTAAATTGTAATTTTTTAAAAATCCTTTTTGCATATCAGTTTGTAAACTAATGCTTCTAATTGGTTATAAAAAATCAGGTCGTTTGGTACAATTATAACTGTAGAGTACTAATATTACTCTACACTGTAGAGTAATAATGTGGAATGTAATTTTTATTTTCCATTTCGCATCATTATATCGCTGCTACGGAAGTATAATGACGTATTTTCAGAAGAACAATGACGTATTTACATGGTACTGGTTACTGTGAGGCTGGTATTTATTATTTTATAAGTTGAAATAACTGCAAACTTGCAATAATAACCCACAATGTCTATAAGCTACTCTCATAGAAGAATTAAACCGAATCTATAGGCCATTCTATTAAGACAAATTGGAATTATTTTTCTTTTGCTTGTCCAGTAATAATAAATAAATAAAAAAGTTTTAAAAAATGCCTTTTTATTTTTGCTTGCAACCTTGTAAATCGTAATTTTTGGAAAATCTTTTTTGCATATCAGTTTGTAAACTAATGCTTCTAATGGATTATAAAAAATCAGGTCGTTTAGTACAATTATAAAAAAGTTATTAGTTTTTAAAAGGTGTACGAATACTTTGTACACCCACTGTAGAGTAATAATGTGGAATGTAATTTTTATTTTCCATTTCGCATCATTATATCGCTGCTCCGGAAGCATAATGACGTATTTTCAGAAGAACAATGACGTATTTACAAGGTACTGGTTACTGTGAGGCTGGTATTTATTATTTTATAAGTTGAAATAACTTAAAAGTTGCAATAATAACCCACAATGTCTATAAACTACTCTCATAGAAGAATTAAACCGATTCTATAGGCCATTCTATTAAGACAAATTGGAATTATTTTTCTTTTGCTTGTCCTGTAAAATTCCAATATTTGCAGTTGTGTCACATACTTCCGGATCAGCGATATCTTCTATTAATCTTCATATTTCATAAAGTGACAGCTTTTTGATTCATTGTTGATTACGAATTTTCGATTTTTGTTTCGGGACACCTGCACAGGTCGTGCGATAAAAACAAAACAAATGTATCAGCTCGGGACACGTGTATATACTTACGATCCAGTCGTCCGAATATCGTAGATAGCAGTGTGTATCAACAGGAATATCAGCATTGTTACGATGACGTTGTACATTGTTCGAATATGTTTGATTTCGTAGAGGTCGGTCAGCATGGAATTCCTTTGGAGAAACTGTTTCCTAGGCAGAGTATCCTCTTTGGTTGGTTTGCTATGAAAGTGTAAAGTTTATTATCATTAACAATATAAACATTTGTGGCATGTTAATTTGAAAATTTTGTTTTTACTCATTACACCACTTTTCTACAGAAATATTTACACCCACTACTAAATTCAAATTACCGTTCATAATCGAAAAATCCTCCATGAATTTTTAATTGTCTATTATCTTATTCATATTTCAGAGGAAATCGAAATTTTATTTATTGACAGAGGAAGAAACTTAACAATATAAACATTTGTGGCATGTTAATTTAAAAAGTTTGTTTTTACTCATTACACCACTTTTCTACAGAAATATTTGCACCCACTACTAAATTCAAATTACCGTTCATAATCGAAAAATCCTCCATGAATTTTTAAGTGTCTATTATCTTATTCATATTTCAGAGGAAATCGAAATTATATTTATTGACAGAGGAAGAAACTTAACAATATAAACATTTGTGGCATGTTAATTTAAAAATTTTGTTTTTACTCATTACACCACTTTTCTACAGAAATATTTGCACCCACTACTAAATTCAAATTACCGTTCATAATCGAAAAATCCTCCATGAATTTTTAATTGTCTATTATCTTATTCATATTTCAGAGGAAATCGAAATTATATTTATTGACAGAGGAAGAAACTTAACAATATAAACATTTGCGGCATATTAATTTAAAAATTTTGTTTTTACTCATTACACCACTTTTCTACAGAAATATTTGCACCCACTACTAAATTCAAATTACCGTTCATAATCGAAAAATCCTCCATGAATTTTTAATTGTCTATTATCTTATTCATATTTCAGAGGAAATCGAAATTATATTTATTGACAGGGGAAGAAACACTCGTAAAAGATAAGCTATTACAGAATGGCAGTGTTCGTTATCTGTATGCTGCTGCCGAGTATCGCATACTAAAGTTGGTGCTATCTGAGTGCACGCGCACTCAACTCCGTCCGGTACATCAGTTTTCACGTTACTGTAAAGTCATTTACAGTTCGTAATTTTGTACCTATCTTCACGATTCTTTCATATTTACGTTAGTTTAAGCTCCAGTTTAATATCTCCAAATATTCCACATATTATTCCCTCAGTTTTTGCGTAATAAATCGAGAACAACAAATCGAAAGTTTATCAAGTGCAACTGTACTCGGTTGACTTCTTCTTCTATCTTTCACAGACATTCTCTCACGTCTAAAAAATAATTCTTTGCCTTTTCGAAATTGAAGTTTCATTATAAAATTGTATTGTATGTTGTATATATAGACATAATGGAGGATCGTTCGCGGATTTGTCTATTCGGGTCGGAGCAGTTATGTGCACGCCTACCCAAACGATTTTCAAATTAATTTGTAATTGAACATGCACGCGACACATTAATCCCTATAATTTTTTATTCCGTTATTCTCTAACTGGAACGATTCTATATTCAGATATATTGCACGATCGCATGATTTTCTAACATTATTTTGAAACTGTCACTTTTTGTACGGACAGAACAACGAAATTTGATAAAAATGATTACGATACGAAGTAATTCAACACTTACATTCTGTTGCAGTATTTCGATGAGTCGATGAAATCCTTAGAATCATTGGATGTCACTCGTTCCATTTTTGTTAAAATGTTTGTTACCATGTTGTGTATTTGGTTCTCGAAAAGCTCCGACATATCTTGTCGCATTTCCTGTAAAAACGAACGAAAAGAAAATAATTAAAAATGTTATTGTATTCCAAAATAAGTAGTATCGTACCTTCATGTGTCCTTGGAACTCATCGCTGATGATCTCCCGTAACTTCAGTTCGCCTACATCCATGGCTCGTATCTCTGCAAGAAAACAAACAATTCTCCGTGTTTCAAGAAAATTTCATCTCAAACTGCGAACTCTAATTGTTCATTTCAATAATTAATTTACAACCACCGCCACTACGAAATCAATCATTTCACCTACCGCGTTTCTGCTCATCCACAGAGTCCTCGCTCATCTCCTCACCTACGTTGCACTTTTCTGTGGTTGTGCTCATATTTCACACAATTTTTGTTCCGTGTACAAAATCTACCGACTCATATTCTAAATTCCTCGCTTTCCGGAAAGCTGTGAAAATTATTCCGGAAATCTGTTAGATCGCTCCAAACAGATCAAGCAAGAAGAATTAGAATCGGAACGAATTCACTGAATCGATCGGAATAAAATCGAATTCGATCGCCGGCGTCCGAATCGATTTGACGATTAGCAATGATCCCGGTGAATGACTGCTCGGGCTGTAAGAAAGCAACCGTTTACGCTGTTCGAGGCACGAGCTGCTACTGATCCATTCGATGGATTGAGACGCGTAGACTCGGGGGCCAGCGGGCACACAATGCTTATCGACTTCTAACCGGCGATCGCTCGTACAAAAGTATCATGCTTTTCTTTCATTGGCAGCTGACAACCATGACTTGCCCGTGTCCTTTGATTCATCGGTTTTCGATCGCCGTGAGTGCACGAGCACCGAATGCACTTTTCACGCCCCCGTTTCATCTGATTAGGTAATTGCGATAGCAGTTTGCGGCGGACCAAACTTGTCCTAAACAACCGTCCCAAGTCTGGATAAATAAAACTTTCGAGATCCGAAGATAAGGCGCGCGACTATCGAGCCTGATAAAACATATGCGTTCCAATCGCACACGATAATATCGATTCCGATACATCTCGCTCCGGATTAGGCTGCCAATATTCTTTAACTCTTTCGCTGTTTCGATACCGATTCGCGGACTCGCATAATTTAATTTTTGGAGGAAAATTCAGTCTTCTATTTGGATAAATGAATAATTTTTTAAAGGTGAAATTTGTTTCACGATCGAAATTGAATTATATGAATTTATGATTTCGGCGCCAGGTTCGATCATTCATACAGAGACAGCAAATGTGCAATTATTTAAACATGTATCTCGACGTTTCGATCCCTATGTGGATCATGATCAGTGAAAATGATCCACATAGGAAACGAAACGTCGAGATGCATGTTTAAATAATTGCACATTTGCTGTCTATTTATGAATGATCGAACCTGGCTCCGAAATCATAAATTCATCTAATAATATTTTCTTCGTTAGGCATTCACAGCGGCTCGCAAAAATTTAATTTTTGGAGGAAAATTCAGTCTTCTATTTGGCTAAATGAATAATTTTTTAAAGGTGAAATTTGTTTCTCCATCGAAATTGAATTATATGAATTTATGATTTCGGCGCCAGGTTCGATCATTCATACAGAGACAGCAAATGTGCAATTATTTAAACATGTATCTCGACGTTTCGATCCCTATGTGGATCATGATCAGTGAAAATGATCCACATAGGAAACGAAACGTCGAGATGCATGTTTAAATAATTGCACATTTGCTGTCTATTTATGAATGATCGAACCTGGCTCCGAAATCATAAATTCATCTAATAATATTTTCTTCGTTAGGCATTCACAGCGGCTCGCAAAAATTTAATTTTTGGAGGAAAATTCAGTCTTCTATTTGGCTAAATTAATAATTTTTTAAAGGTGAAATTTGTTTCTCGATCGAAATTGAATTATATGAATTTATGATTTCGGCGCCAGGTGCGATCATTCATACAGAGACAGCAAATGTGCAATTATTTAAACATGTATCTCGACGTTTCGATTCTTATGTGGATCATTTTCACTGATCATGATCCACATAGGGATCGAAACGTCGAGATGCATGTTTAAATAATTGCTCATTTGCTGTCTATTTATGAATGATCGAACCTGGCGCCGAAATCATAAATTCATTTAATAATTTTTTCTTCGTTAGGCATTCACAGCGAGATCCTTAGCAACCATCTTGGGTTATGTGAATTATTAGGTGTACAAATTAGGGGTTATGTTCGCGGCGCAGGTTCGATCAAATTATACACTAAATAGCAATTTTGTGGACATTTGTTTAAATTGCTATTTAGTGTATAATTTGATCGAACCGTTGCGCCGCGAACATAACCCCAAATTTATTAAAAATGTACGATCGATAATAATTTCTCATGTACAAATTAGGGATGGGATCAAGTTCAATATGTACTCACGAATCCGAGTGTCAAGTTCAATAACCAAGTTTTATTTCATGGGTTTCGATTACTACGTAAAAGCAATAAAAGTTTCAATGGTCATACTTGAAAAGTATTCATTGTATACAAGCAGTTATCGAACCTCGGAATGAGTACTTACAAGTTTCGAAAAGATACTTATAAGTACATCGATGTTGAAAGTAATCGAAACTTTCACAATTACATAGTACTCGAATCTTGGAAATCAAAACTGCATACGTAAGTTTTAAGCACTTTCTTTATTAAATTCGTAACTATTTCAGAGTAATATTTCATTTACAATACTCGGTTTTATCCTATTTATTTTTTTATCCATGATATTTCCTGCTTTTGAAAAAACTCTTTCTGAAGGTACAGAAGTGGCCATTATACAAAAATAGTCACGTGCAATTTTTGATAAAATCAGGTACTTGATTGAATTTTCACGCCGAAATGATAACGGGTCTTCTTTGCGTTCTAAATATTGTGATTTTAGATAATTTTCCACTTCTAACACTGCAGACGATCAGATGGGTATCGTATTATTTGTAATTGCTATTTCATTGTCAAAGGATGACCAAATTGATAATTCGCTATTGTGCCGATTTTCGGACGTCTGCGTCTGTGAACTATCACGTGTTGTAGATGAATTATCATTATTAATATAATTAGTGGCTATATCAGTCAAGGCATTCCGTGCTCGGGGGATAGATTCATCTTTAGAAACAGCTAATGTTTTGAATCGTGGATCCAATAATGCAGTTAACATATACAAATGGTTGTTCTCGACATCATCTAGATAATGTTCGATATTATATATCAGTTTTTGTCACAAAGCACATGCCAAACTAATCATCGGTAGAAGCATGTAAAATTATGAGATCCCGTTTTTTTTCTCATCTTCACAGTGTGTTTACAACCTTACGTTGCCAAGGAGCGTGCAAGAATCCGGAAATTCGTAACGATATTCATAAAAATTTCGAAAGTTTCGAAACTGTTCGACCAACATTCGAGTATACTTGCAAGTATTATTTACGTTTACCACAGTATGTACTTGTAAAGGGTTCGAAACTGTCTGGCAAAGGTTCGAGTATACTTGGGAGTATTATTATTTTTTTCGAACTACTTATAGAGAGTTCGAATTCCATCCCTTACTTGATCCCATCCCTAATACACATTGTGATTATTTACGAAGGAACAAAAGACTATTCAAAATAATCTCCACCAGTTTCTATCCATTTTCTCCATTGTTAGAAGTAATTCATTGTTAAAAACATGTAATTTTAATAAATATTTACATACATTATATCAAGTGTACATGACAAAACGTAATGTAAATAAAGGTGTACGCGAGATACGTTTAACCATACACAGGTGAGTGCACGTGTACTCGGAGAAGGTGCAAAGTCGATTTCCTCGAAAACAAAGCCTCACGTGAGAAAATTGTAATCTATATTTTAGACTTGTTTTTTCATATAAAATCGCCCCCTCCATGGTTGTGCATAATTTTTCTGCAAAGATTAGATTTCCTTTTTCTTACGGTTTCAGCAAATTAAAAAAATATTATTAAATCAGTTGTTCTAATTTTATGCGAAGTTTATCGGTACCAGTGTTGTTATAGGAACGAAGAGATAAACAGATCGCATAGTTCAGCTAGTCGACATTGACTGGATTGTGATGAATGAATTGTGCAATATCTTCTATTGGCATCGTACGGAGTAACAGAGGAAGACGGTGAAATCATAACTGAAATATCATTTCCATTGTTATTCTAATTTCTTCTCTTCGGAAAATTTTCGAGATACATCAAATAAATGAAACATGAATGGCAGCAATATACAGTATCACAGTTTATTTCTTTTTAGTACAATTACGAATGAATTATTATTGTGTACGAAGCAAAACGGTCATTCGAGAGAAGCGCTGATAATACGAAAATGGACTGATAACCTTTATCAGTCACGATGGATGCGCGTCTGGAAGACTAACTTTTCCTTTGCACTGACCTAAAGTGTTGATACTTTCGTTTTTTATCATCTCAGATAGAAAATGGAGACTTTTATCATTTCTGTTCAATATTTGCATGCAGTACGTCTTGTAAAGATCTATTTCACAAGATCGATTGATATTAATTCTAAATCATGTTCTAAGTGTTCTTGCATTTGTACATTTAATAAAGAACATATTTAAACATACATTTAATTAAAATCATTTGAGACGTCTAACAGAATCATGCATATTGTTAATTCGATGAAATTGTTATTTATTAGAGAACATGCCGGTAAAAGTGGAAAGGATGATAACATCGTTTAGGTAACGTTCTGCCATCTGTTGGTGAATGCTAGCACTATGACGAAGTTGGCGAGGTATGGAGGGCACTGCAACATCGCCATATTGGAGAACTTTCATTTTTGAGGAGTACCTGATTGCTTATAAATATTTTACGCAGCGTGAAAATTGATGATTGATTTTTCTTTGGTCAAATAAATCAAATAATACATTGATAATACACACATTAATATTTTTCAGAAGATTTTATTCACAAGATTGTGGAGACATCGATGCTTCGTAGGACGTGTACACCACAGAAAAATATTTTTAAAAATTAATCAATTTTACAAGAATATTTGACATAAAAATATATTGCAGGACTATCACAAAAAAATAATATTACAATTTTTAACTAGATTTCCAGTAGAAGGATAAACGAAGTTTTATTATCTCTCATGTGACATTTTAATAAATACTATAATGTGTGCATTCAAGTGATTATATCCTGATGAATCGATCAACCGCGAGATTATCGAAAGGAGTGATCCTGCATAAACGATGTAAACGTAGCAGGCATGTTATTTGAGAAATGTCTTAATTAGAATACCCGGCGAGATAGAAAGGAAATGCGCAAGCTCCTGTAAAACAGTTTAGTACGACCTTCTAGGTAAACGTACTGCTCGGAAACGGCAAAGGTGTTTAGTTCAGGTCGACTGCAATTTGAACGGACGCCTTCGTTACACGCACAATTAATTACTAGGACGTAACTGATAGCGCAATATGAGAATCGAACGCAACAGCGGATAGACCTCTCGACATTTTCAAATTGATCATCCTTCATAAACGCGTTCCCTTCAAATCTTCAATTCATGAGTCGCACTGATCGAATCCGAGCATTCAGGGGTTTGAAGACTGTATACATGCATATAATCTTTCTCAAACAATTTCTTTATCGCGTTATACATTTCCTAGTTCTAAGTTCCAGCTGCATTGGCTTCTGATTAGAGCATTGATGCGTACGATTGACTCACCGTCGAAAACGGTCGACAATGTACTTCCCCCGATGAAAAATCTGATAACGATAGTGTTTTGTAATACTTACAACGTGAGATAGCGTTTGACGCACGCAGGGAGCTGATTAAACGGACAGGTCATCCATCGCAGCGCTATAGCTAAGGATATTTCCAACTTTCACGGTCAAAAATTTCGTAAATCGTTACGTTAGCGTGGCTCTTCTAGGAAGACAGCTCATCCCCAAAGATTCCAATTCTGGAAGCAGGAGATTCCTTTCCAAGTAGATTGAGTTCGCGAGAAGCTGGCGGCCAGCGACGAGTATCATAATTGCACAACGAATTTGACGCATTTATGACAAAAATGAATAGGTGCAATTTAAGACGGTAAAAATATTAGAAGAATTTAAAAACCTATTAAGCATGTTAGGAAAGAAAATATAGTGTCACTTTACTCCAGTTTGTCGCAATTCAGGCAGACAATTTTTATTTTGCTCTGTCCAACCATAAATTGTTGCGCATCATCATGCTCCACCTGGGAAGACAGCTGTTCCCCAGAGATTCCACTTCGGGAACCAGGAAATTCTTCTCCGAGTTTAGTTCGCGAGAAGCTGATGGCCAGTGGCGTGTGTCAGAGATGAAAAATTAATTTTGCGATCGCTTAAAAGTTTCATAAGGTGTTACAGACATCAGCGTGATCCCTCGAGGAAGACGGCTGATCCTCGGAGATTTCAACTCTGGAAAACAGCACGTTCTGCTCGCGGTATATTCGGTTGGCGAAAACCTGGCCAGCGGCGTGTGTCAGAAATTTCCCTTCTCCCACGGAAAAAACTGGATTTTATGGTATCGGCAGGATTTCGCAATTGGGCCGGATTCCGGTCAATAGATCGGCCATTGTTACACATGTCCGTGGCGGCTGGTACGCAGCTTTGACATCAAAAATTGTTCAAGGGACACCGGTGTGCGTCGATGGTTGGAGCGAGATCACCGGAGAAAAATCGCGAGGGGAGGGAAAGAGAAAAAGAGAGACTCGCTCTCTAGCTGTGTTGTGAAAGTTATCCAGGAGTGGAAGGTAAGGGGGGGCCCTGAATCGCTTCTGGTACCTCTGGTAGATCGCGGCTAAGCCAGTCGCTCGTTCGCCGCTCACCTAAACGGCTTTCACCTGGCCGATTACGAAGATTCTTGGCCCCGTCGAAGCGATTTTTCGCTCCTCCTTCATCCCACGAGTAAGAGCGGTGTGCACACGAAAATTCCCCGGGGTTACGTGGCCGGTGATCGGTGATCGACCCCGAAAAATCGGCATCGTCATGTCCGGTCGGTGTTACCTTTAAGGAAATTGTGTTTCCATGCGAGAGCCGCAGGAGAGAACGGAGGATTCGCGAGAGGAACCAGTTTTCCCCAAAAATACTCTGCCAACCAGGAAGTGCGCCTAGAGACGTGTCTCGTCGGTCTTCGGTAGCTAGTGGAGGATCCACTTCCGTCTAGCAGGTATGTACATTCAATATTTGCACGGAAGGTGCGTGGGACTCGCGTGGTATTTTTTCCATATTCGTTCTTTCTACCAGTTTTTCCTTTCTACGTTGAATTGTCTCGTTTCCATCGGATATACTAACCGGATCGGAATTGTTCCGAAGTATGCGGTCGATTCTTCGAAGCGAACGTTGCTCCAGCCAGCCAGTTGACTTTCTATTGTAGATCGAAGTCATGGGGTTTCGTAATTTCTTGGCCGATCCGATTGGTTCCGATGCTATCCCGCGCGATGACAGCTGTTTCACTCGGGAAGGAAAGTCGAACCAAGCGTATCCGCGTTGATTCTTACTGACGAAGATGCGACGATGCATTTTTCACGTGACAACCATTTTCTAATGAATTTGTCAAGCGCCATTCGTGTGAAAGATGGAAGAGACTGTGCTTATTAAGTTCGCGATGATCGTCGATGTTATAATCATCGGTTGAAATCCTGTTGACCTCTTTCCATCTTAATGTACCTTGCTTGCAGATGATGATCTCATTTTTCAAAATCCTCCTTGTTGACACGTTGTCAAATCAATTATTTGAGGATCAATATCGTTGTATTGACGACATTGGGCACATCTAATGCTTGAAATTTCAAGCAAATAATGTCATTATTGCAGTATTGTAGTATTGTACATTGTTTTTCAAAATCTTCCTTGTTAAAATGTTGTCAAATCAATTATTTGAGAATCAATATCGTTGTACTGGCGACATTGGGCACATCTAATGCTTGAAGTTGCAAGCAAATAATTTCATTATTGCAGTATTGTAGTATTGTACATTGTTTTTCAAAATCTTCCTCGTTAAAATGTTGTCAAATGAATTCTTTGAGGATCAACATCGTTATACTGGCGACATTGGGCACATCTAATGCTTGAAGTTGCAAGCAAATAATTTCATTATTGTAGTAAGAAAAGATCAATGTTTATTTTTCACTGTGCACCCACCATCCGAGCCTCGTCTCTTGATTCATGAACACGGTGGCTGCAGTATCGAAAGTGGAGCAGCATTGTTACGGTGACAATAGAGGATCCCGACGTTTGCATGCATTCGTTTCGCGATCGTTCTTTGGAATTCCGATAACGGGCCGAAAATGTGGAGAACAGCGACATGACAGTAATCCGAAGCCCCGATGTTGTCGTTTCATTAAACTTCTCTCGGCCAATTAGACAAACTTCTAATTAAGACAACGGCGGAACACGATAGTAAACAGGTCCGCGCCGACACGGAAAAGTTACGAAACTACGGAGAAAATCTGTAGCCCGGTCTGTGTATCGCGGCGCGCACAGCCCAAGTTATTAAAAAACAGTACGGGGCCTGCTAATTTGTTCTATGACAGCGAAAAAGAAAAAAAGAACCGCGTATTCCCCGGCGGCGGCGTTCTCTCCTTTCGCTAGCCTAATAGTGGGAATGCGTGATTTCTATGTCAAGACGCGGAGTGGTGTTCGCGTCGCGCGGCGCGCTTTCATTGATCATTTTGCAAGACAAACGCGTAAACCTGTAACGGTATTGAAAAACCGACGGAGGCGTGAGCTGGAAATTAGATATTTATAGGACGTCATCGTTATTACTCAACTGACTTCTTTCTTCTCGCTATCGTCGGATCGTCCATTTTCCCCTGGAGCGTCGTTTTGTAGCTTCGACATTTTTTTGAAGAAATCGATTTTGCACTCAGAGTTTGCATAGATATTTTCTATTTGAACTGTATAACATAATTAGTATGAATAATTGAATAACTTTGATATTTTAGGGTTTTTCTTTGCATTTGGCACGATGAAAAATAGAAATGAAACCATAAAAATCTCCAAACACAGAGAGATGGCATTTGGTGCACAGGTAGTCGTTCGCCCAAAGGGGTGCACGAGTATGTCTTTATCCCGGAAATCCTGCAGGATCAAGTGCTAAAAATAAATGAGTGGCACACCTCCAGAAACAAGCCAGCCGTTGATTTTTCAACGGGAATTACAGTGGGTGTACAAAGTTTTCGTACACCTTTTAAAAACTAATAACTTTTTTATAATTGTACCAAACGACCTGATTTTTTATAATCAATTAGAAGCATTAGTTTACAAACTGGTGTGCAAAAAAGATTTTCCAAAAATTACAATTTACAAGGTTAACTGCAAAAATAAAAGACATTTTTTAAAACTTTTTTATTTGGCCATTAATGAAAATTTAAAACATATGTTTTCTAGATTCATGTTCTTTATACACATGTTGGAAATTAACATAGATCTACAAAACGTACATTTTAAATTTTCATTAAGGATCCAAATAAAAAAGTTTAAAAAAATGCCTTTTTTATTTTTGCATTTAACCTTGTGAATTATAATTTTTGGAAGATCTTTTTTGTATATCATTTCGTAAACCAATGCTTCTAATTGATTATAAAAAATCAGGTTGTTTGGTACAATTATAAAAATGTTATTAGTTTTTAAAAAGTGTACGAATACTTTCTACACCCACTGTATATGCTAGTACATCAATATTTTTTGATGTTTTCGGTCCATGCGGTAGCAGTAAGTTTTCTGAAGTTTCTCCCAAGATTTCAAGTGAAAACTTAAGGCCAGAGTTTAAAGGAATTTTTTTAAGAACGGAGAAGACCCCTTTTTTACTCTCAGAAAGCTAATTGCCAGGAATGTTGATTGAATTTGCGAAGCACGATGCTCCTCGTTACTGCACATTCTGTAATCCGTATATTCGATCGCGTATTGCGTAACCGGATTACAAGAAAGTGATTTATTGCGTTACTTCGACTGCTTGCACTACAATTTCATTCGTTAGCATCAGATACAGCGTTTTGCTCGCTCGAGTTTACGGTTTTATTCATCTAACCGGAGTACTATATTATCTGGGCTCCCTCGGGCGAGCAACGTGAAATTTACGTTGTTTCGGAGTTATCTGCGTTCTTGATTGAATTAAAAAGAAGAATTTGTGATACCCAAAGTCTTTCTGGGTCATCGAAGTACAATAAACTCTCTTTGAATCATCAAGTTGAGCAATAAAATCAATTTTCGACGAAATCAATGAAACAATCGTGTAGCAGATCGCATTTTTTGCATTCCTTATCTGTTATCTTTCAATGAAATCATGCATCTATGTTTCTAACGGTGAACAATACACAGATTCGATCATTTTCGCACAACAAATATAATTAAAAAATAGAGAAACTTTCGGTGACGGATCGTCTTTGTCCATTAATTCTATACTTCCGTAATAATCATAACCATCTTCAAATATCCTCAAGGACGACGAACACAAGTGCGCCCTGCATTCTTAGAGATAATTGATACTATTTTATCAGTATTGCAACGGACCTTGATCGAACGAGATAGGAAATCGCAAGAAGGATATGTTATTGATACTTTTAATCATAGATATAGAATTCATTGTCCGCTCAGTTATCGCGGAGAAGGTGACGCGCACTGTACGCGTTTAATTGCTCTAATTGCAATGTGAAATCCATTTTGGAATTCCATTGGATTACAAGTGAATTTTTACTATTACTGTGAGGAACACCATGACGGGAGTAACATTCGGGTAATCAATGCACAAATTATATCTATGCTCGTGTATGTGTATATCGAATTATTTCAATGAAATATGATATATTCGAGGCTATCGATTTCAACGGGTCGTAACAGACATACTTGTGACACACGTAAGCCATTTCTAACATTGCTTCGTTCTAACACGAACCGAAGGAACATCGATATCGAATTTCAGTGCCGCGTTGATCTTCCCGGATTCATTTATAGATCCCGATATTTCGTAGCGCAGCATTTCCTGCTGTCACGCGGGCTGTGTTTATGAAAAATGCGTAACAGAGATGCACAAAATATTCGTACACCTTTTAAACACGAAGAACTTTTTCAAACTTGGACCCAACCTCTTCAGTGTTTTTGTGACGATAGAAAGACTAGTTTACTGCCTGATGTGTAAAGCATTTATTTGTTAATTGAAGGAAAAACTAAAGATTATGATTTTAACATGTTTCGTTGAAATCGGTTCACGCATAAGAAAGCTATGACCATTTAAATCGCAGATTCTTCCAATTTTATCTATTTTCAATTAATTATATTTCATAACAAGATTGATCGATTTCGATGAAACTGTGGCAGGGTGTATATGATTTGCGAAAGGTCAGCTTAGTCTGCGGAAAAATCGATTTGTAAATGGCGAACTTGGTTTACGTAAGGGTGAATTTAATTTGTAACAGGTAAGGGTGTGCGAGATTCACGAAAATGTCCGAAAATATCCGAGATTCTCGAGAATTTTCGGGATTCCCGAGTATGTGCGGGATCCCGAGATGATTCGGGATTCCCGAAAATATACGGGATCCTGCGAAGATTCGGGATTCCCGAGAATTTTCGGGATTCTGTCCCGATCCCGCGAGAAATTCCTGTCCCAACCGGGATCTCGCACACCTCTAGTAACAGGTGAACTTGGTTTGCGCGAGGGCGGATTTGTTTTGTAAACGGTGAACTTGGTTTGTGGAAGGGTGAATTTGATTTGTAGCGGGTGCACTTGGCTCGCGTTAGAGCGAATTTGGTGCGCAGGGGTTAATTCGAAGTGGAAAAGCTGCGGGTGACACGGCGGTGAACGCGTTAATGGGTTAAGAAAGCGATCTGGGATGACAAAGTCTAGTGAATCACTGCGCGTGGGAATGGGCTGTCGCGCTGAGACATAGTAACCCATTAGTGGCTGGTATAAATGAGGAAACGCGGTTGCGGATGCGGGAAAAATGTTCATTTATATAGAAGTAACGATGCTCGGGCCCTGGAACCGGTTAATCGTTGCCATACGTCTTTGTACCATGCGAGCACACTCCTCGTCGAATCGATTCGAAATATCCTCCGTGGCAAGGTCATTCCTTTCTCCGTAGTCTCTCGTGTTCTTCTGCGAAACTGTCTCCCTTTTCTTCGTCCAGGTGATTCATCTGCACGCATACCGCTGAAATTCTTCCTCGCGATTCCGCCACCAAGCACAAGGGATCGTTTCTCGTTTATTTTCAATGCGGTGTCGCGAAAGCCGAACCCGAGGGTGGCTCGTTTGCAGTTCCGCGCTTTCGACGATCATTTTCTCTCGCGAACCTTCGCGAGCCTCGTCTCCCGATCCGCAGTATCGTTGCACCTCCGTGTGATTTAGTAGACGCGAAAACTTTAACGACGTTTGCTGAATGGTTGCGCCGGGTGTATTGAACGCAAAGGTCGGCTCTGCTCAAGGCTGTCGAACACTTTTTTAATGACGGGCCACGTATCATAAGCCACGGACAACCCTCCAGGATACAACCGACCGGGCACTTAAACCTGACTGGTTTGCAAGCTTCGGCAAACAAAAATGGCGACATGTTTATCGGGAATTTGCGATTTTCGATGGGAATGTCCGGGGCACTGTTTAAGAATCTACGGTTCCTCACAGACAGAACGTTTTCGTTTGACCGTAAATAGATTGATTTTTGTGCGAAATATAAATTGTCTGCCGCGATCGCAAATAATAGAAACCAAAAGTAATCTTCAATTTTCACAATTTTTTTAGAAATGCAAAAATATTCGCAGTCTAACCGCAAACTATGAAGACTCGTCGCTCCGTCAGCCACGGTAAAACGACTTTCGCAATTTTTAATCGTGCTAAATTATGCAACATTTTAATTATCACGAATAAATGTATTTCTTTCAGTGTTGTGCAAAAGTTTTATTTAAATAAAAATTTCGAATAAAGTGGGTTTAAAACCCACTTGGAAAAACTCCACTTTATTTGAAATTTTTATTTAAATACAATTTTTGCCCAACTCTGATTTCTTTAGACCGAATAAAGAAATTCTTGATATTTTTATACGGTGATATACCTGTTAGAATGCAGTTTTGGAATTTTCGTGTTCTTATTTGCTCTGGTTCTGGTTCTGGCGAATCCAAAATTCTTTTGTCCGTTCCTCGTCTCATAAGTGCAACGCCTGATCTCATGGCCGCCATGTAGACAAATTTTTTTTGGGTGCGTTGCCCGGATCCTTTTAACCTTGAACAGAGCCGCCATTTGGATATAAAAAATTTACACCTTGTTCGTAAATTGGAGAATGATACTACGAGACTGCTAATTAAAGTCTACTGTTTTTGTTTCGAAAAGCTTTCTAATGTTGCAAGAAATTGTAGAAAAAACTGTATTAAAAACAGACAAACAAACAAGAAAGCGAGCTAATAAAAACGCGGTAAAAATGCTTTCAATGCTAAAACGACTGGTTTCACATTTTTGGATTGAGTTAAATGAACATCCTAACTGAAATTTATTGTATAAATATTTTTGGCCGCGCTGTAGCTGTTGCAGAAAACAGTTTCGCCACGGAACACGTCTTGCGACACACATTCTGATATACTTATAAGCCGCCATTGTACGGGTTAGGCTGATAGGTAGGTGTAACGCGACATTTAAATCACTGTCATCGGTGTCACTGCTACAAGGAAACAGTACCGTTATCTCTCTTTCTCTCTCTCTCCCGCTCTGCCGAATAAAATCTAGAGGCTGTCACGACCTCGTGCAGTAACATTGAAAACCGAACATATCAAGAAACATTGAGTCTACGGAGAAAATTCGCCCCGAATCGTGTCAATCTAATCGCCCCTGTAATAAACAACGAATCGATAGGGCAAATACGATAAGAAAATGGCGGTGTCGTATGCGAGAACATGAAATTCACCGTAATGACTCTATTATTGAAATTCGAGTCGGCGAAGAAGGAAACGAGGTCGAACACGAGTGCTGAAAAAAACCCAGTTAAATGAAATAAATGGAGACGAAATGTTTGTGACATTACGACGCGAAATCGCTGAAAATGTCACGTACTTTCTAGCCCACTTTTCTGGCCAAGCGTATAGTTACGACGACACATTTTTATCCAGTCATTGGGTGCTGATAGCATTACTTTTATCGCATGAGTTGCTATCACGTATTTATAATATTTATAATTTCCCGTGGTTGCAGTAATTAGACATTCCTTATATTTATCTGCTTCCTAGAAGAAATTTGCTCTTCACAGTAGAACCTCGATTATTCGATCTGAATAGGGAAATACGAGAGTTCGTATAGTGTAACAGTAGTTTAATCACAGTCGACGTTTGAAGCATTTTGGGATATTCGAGACTTTAGACGTCAGAGCTTTTACCTATCTACACCCTTTAAAACAGAAGAACGTTTTTATAATTGTACCAAACGACCTGATTATTTGTAAGCAATTAGAAGCATTGGTTTACTAGATGATGTGCAAAAAATATTTTCCAAAAGTTGCAATTGATCAGGTTACATGCAAAAATAAAACAAGCATTTTTTAAAACTTTTTTATTTGGGTCCCTAGTGAAACTTTAAAATATATGTTTTGTAGATCTATGTTAGTTATACACATGCTGAAAATTTCATCGTGTGTAACTACTATAGATCTACAAAACATATATTTTAAATTGTTATTAAGGGCCCGAATAAAAAAGTTTCAAAAAGTGGCTTTTTTATTTTTGCATGCAACCTTGCAAATTGTAATTTTTTGAAAATCTTTTTTGCCCATCATTCAGTAAACCAATGCTTCTAATTGCTTACAAAACATCAGGTCATTTGGTATAATTATGAAAAAGTTATTCTGTTTTAAAGGGTGTACAGAGATTTATTTTACTGAGTGTATCTATATCTGTGTTTACTTTGATGCTCGAATATTGGCTAAAAAAGATTCGAATTTGATTTCGCTCGAAAGAGAAAGAATATTATTTACATTTTCGCGTGCGTCTGGCGTTTTTGAAACGTATTGACCAAATGAAATGAAGTTTGCAACATGTATGCAAATATGAATCTATTGGGTCGGCAAATAAGTTCGTTCTGTTTTTGTGATTTATTCCACTCTAAAAAACCGAACGAACTTATTTGCCAACCCAATACAAAATTCATTATTTTAATTTTCGTCATGGACTCGCATAAAAGAATAAACAATTTGTAGGTTGCATGAAAGATACTGTGTGTGTTACTGTATACACTTGAAAAATTGTAACGAATAGCAAACAATGATACGAACGCAGTTTTTCAACAAACTGCAGTCGCTGTCGCCAGTGTTTGTTTATCGTTTCTCAATAATTGTCTACACAAATATTTCTACAGCCTCAAGCGCTTTTGTATTCAGTTTTCCTGAAAATCGCTTTTGTGGAGTCCTCTTCTGTTAAGGGTGTTCTGGAGGTACAATGGGAGACAAAAGTACAAGAAATTCGAAATCCATCAATATATTGGCAATGAAAGCCATTCACGAGTATATTTTACATTAACAAAATAAATTAATTTAAAAAGCTTTCGTTTAATTAGTGAATTTCATGTTATATTTATTTTTTAATCAAATTGTCTTCATATTATAAAAAATTGCCAGTGACTTTTGCGAATTATTGTATCCTCTAATTGTAGCTATATTCAGTGGTCTACACAGTTGTCGCGTTTCCATGCGAGTGAGAAGGACAACACGATAAATTTGACGTTTTGTAACAGTTTATAATTATTTGCTCTGTAACTTTTTAATGATTCCTAATAAATATTGAACATAATTACTTACATAATTTTTACTATATATAAAAAAAACTGGAGTTTCTAGTTGCGTTTTTTCAAGGTTTAAATAGGGTTTGAAGTGGAATTTTATGAATTCTCCATTAGAAGACGTGTTAAAACGTGCAAACTTTAAGTTGCTATAATTCTTAAATAGTGCAGTGAATCGAACCCAAACTTTAATAATTGCATTAATTTAGTAAGAATTACATATTGTCAAATTTTCAAAAATTTTGTTGCGTTTTCATATACCTCCAGAACATCCTTAATATGTTCAATACGTTCAAAATAATATAACAGTATTTCCAAATTCTTCTAATGTTATTACTAGACTGTGGATGTTTACGGAATTTGCAATTTTTGTAGAGGAATTTTAAGAAAGTGGAATATATCGAATGAAATCTTATCTTCAGTGCTAGTAGCCTTCGCAAGTTTGAAATAAATAAAAATCGCAGCAACTTCTATCAAATTTTTGTAGGCAAATTTGAAGAAAGTGGTATTAAATAAAATGATATTCAGCGGTAGTATTCTTTGTAGATCTGCAATGGATAAAAATCGTAGCAAATTCTATCGAAGGCAAATTTGAAGAAAGTGGAATAAAATAAAATCTTAGTTTCAGTGGTGGTAGCCTTTCGCAGGTTTGGAATAAATGAAAATCGTATTAAATTCTGCTAAATTTGATAACCTTGCGTTTTTTCAAGGTTTAAATAGGGTTTGAAGTGGAATTTTATGAATTCTCCGTAAGAAGACGTGTTAAAACGTGCAAACTTTAAGTTGCTATAATTCTTAAACGGTGCAGTGAATCGAACCCCAACTTTGGTAATTGCATTAATTAGTAAGAATTATATCTTGTCAAATTTTCAGAAATTTTGTTACGCTTTCATATATCTCCAGAACATCCTTAAGAATCGTAGCCTCACTAGCACAATATTCATTTAATATTATTTATTCTTTACCGTAATCCACTTTGCATCACGTGGCAAAAACTGGACAGCGAACGTGGTACATTCTAGGGATTCGAATACTATAACCAGCCGCTTACTT
Organism: Lasioglossum pauxillum; assembly: GCA_933228785.1. NCBI lineage: Eukaryota > Metazoa > Arthropoda > Insecta > Hymenoptera > Halictidae > Lasioglossum > Lasioglossum pauxillum. The sequence continues at coordinate 39,672,875 of OW121706.1, forward strand.
CCCAGCATCGCTATTCGAACCGTAACAAATCTCTGCAAACTGTGGTGTAACAGAATGAGAAAAAGTTACTGTAAAAACACAATTTCGAGGTACCGGACTAAAAGTAAATACCGATATGTTTTCGCTCGATTCATTTCCAATACTGAAGCGCGGGGTAATTGTCCTTGAGGCGGGCATTGCCACTATCACCGAGGAAAATTTATATAGAAATAAGGGGGAAAGATTTCCAGCGAGCTTATCAAATTGCGAATGGTCCATTGTGTTCCTATTTTACTCGGAGCATAAGTGACACTCGCTTTGCAGAAAGCATCACCGGGCACAGCTGCGGAATATCTTGGACTCGCATGGTTCAGCGTTTGCATGTTTCTACTCCCTAGGCTACCACATTTTGTCGTCTTAAGGCCGTTGTCCTATGAGTCATTGTCCACCATGGAATTACTTGCCCACCTCTCTATATTTTAACCCTCCCGCGGTCCAGCGTAGCTGGCTTGTTTCGCGTTTACTTATCTGCTTGACATATTTAACGAGGAATTCAGACGGCGGATATTTTCAAGCGTTTCGATTTTTCCATGACTGGATAAGGACAAGCACGCGCGCGCGCTGAGATGTTGCATGAATGCTACAATGTACACGATGCTTCGCGGAACGAGATGGTTGTCTTGTACAAACCTTTGTGGAAGGTGCCTAATATGGGAAAGTTCCTTTTTAATCAACTATTAGAATTTTGGTAAAAATTGCTGCACCATTATTCAAAATATTGTTCACATTAAATATGTCGGTATCTAATCAACTACTAAACATTTAGGTATTGTATAAGGTATTATACCAATTTCATATCTATCAAATTTAGAAAATCGTAGGGAACGGGAAGAATGGAAGAAATGTTTCATTTTCGAGTTAAAATAGCTCCGAGTGTAAAAGGTTAGACGATATTGTAATGTATTTCTATGAATTGTTACATTACTTTTTTCTATTTTATCCACTATCAATTTCTCTTTAAACCACCTCCAATATTTTTGTTGATAAATATAAAAATTATTGTAGATTGTACTTCCTTCAATCATCGTAGATAACTTGACATTTAGAGAATAAAAATCTGCATCGAAACTGCAAAGAAAATCATTGAATATCGTAGAAAATTTTGGTTATTGACATAAGGGTTAAAAAGCATGTTGTCCCTAATAAATCTATAAATGTGCCTAATACACATTTTTATAACGACATGTTGAAATACCTTACCCAACAAATATTAACTTTTTTGGCGGGTCCCTGGACATTCGCGTCGGAATCTGGCGAATTGTGTAAACTGTAACGATCGAAGCGAGTCCAGCAAGCTCGAGCGTGTTTATACGCGTTTGTTGTAATGTGTTATTCCATGCATAAACGATTGCTGTTGTAACGAATAAATTGCTTGTTCACAAACAGCTGAAATTGATTTCATTGTATCCACAATGGCGGCTGGCGACTGGTTCGCCACGCTGAAGAAATTTCGTCGTCGCATGGCGAGAGAGCTGCTTCACACGGAAACTCGACAGTTTCTATTTTCTAAGTCGGGAAAACGGAGAAGTGAATGTGAACCGGAGCGTAGTAGCTCGATTTTATTCGTTGTGTAACGACGCGATTATTCGAGCTCGCGAATTCAATATTAACCAAGGCGAACTTACCTCGTTCGCAGTAGAACCCAGCGAAATGTTGGGATAATGAGTATGTTATTGTTAAAATATTCGATGCGAAGTAACTGCAACTGATTGGTCATTTTGTTTGGTGTAAACCTGTACAAAAATACAGAACTCTATTAAATTCGATAGTTGGTAGATATTGTAGAAATGATTGCAGAGTGAATTTTTATTTTCGTAAACTGTATGTAAGAAATTTATTGTACATTTTCATGTCAAGTTTGATTATGTTCGAAGTGCTCGGTAGTTGCTTCTATTAAGGCTAATATAATGTCGCTGATGTAGATGACCTCATTTTGTTCGCTAAACGACGAAGTAGAGAAAGTCTTCGGTAATTTATGAAATTTAATGCATGACTGCTTCCTGCTTTTACATTTAGCAACTGATTTATTACATCTTTCTTAGACATCATTTGCCATTTCACGCAAGTATTAAGGTCGACTGGTCACAGTTAATCTTGTTATGAAATAAATAACATGTACTTCAATAATGATATTGATCGTAACAATGGTGCTTAGGATTTTTAAGAAATTTTTGGTTTGTATAAACCGAATCAGCACAATCCTAGCTTAACTCTTAATTCTTCCATCCGCAAACGCATAGTTAAATATTGAAAACATTTTACATTTAGAATATTGAAGACCGCGAATTTCATGCATGAGTAAGTGCAATTTAATGCATTGGTCGGACTAAAAGGATTTAAAAATAGGAATATACTATTAGGTCGTTCGGAAAGTCATTTCGTTTCCCCCAGGAAAAATGTAAGCCAATATTTTACCAATCAGAATAAGTTTTCTGACAATTTGTTCTATGATCCTTTCAGGCAAATTACAGATCCCATGTTTGTTGAATTTCTGTTTTTTATTAGCAAAAAATATATTTGAAATTTTGCACCGCATAAAAAATGTTTAAAAAATTGAAGAAAATGGTAATCCGATGGTACGTAATCTCCTTAAATAGTATACGATTGTTTCTTTCGTGCACTGCATTTTTACCCTTGCGGTAATAAAATAGCAAAAGGTGATGGAGATGCGTAATACTTTGATTTTGCATATTTAATGCGATGATAAAATGCTTGAAAGGTTAGAAAGCACTGCAAGGCAGGAAAAGCTTGAGTAATCACTAGACTGCGGATGTTTATGCAATTTGCAATTTTTGTAGATGAACTGTAAGAGACTGGAATCGAATAGAATCTTATTGTCGGTGGCAATGGCATTTGCAGATATGTACAAGATTAATAAAAATCGTTCTAAATTCTATTGATTTCGTATTCTAATATTTTTTACAAATTTTTATACGCCAGAAATGCATAAAGATCCGCAGTGTAATTAAATAACAAATAAATTATTAAGTAAAAAGTTAACTTAGTCGTTTTACCCGAGTAAATTGTACAGACAATGTTTACTTTGCTCAAAAATCCGCAGTAAGGAAGATTCCATAAAATTCTGAGTAAACAAACGAATGTACTATCAAGAAATTTAAACAAATATCAGATTCCGTAAAAGCACGTATACTTTTAGCATCGACTGTAAGGATATTTGCAGAAACGGTCTCGAATCGCGAAAAAATTCAATTCCGGGACCGCCTCGATGAAACAAGACGACGAGAACAGTTGTAGCGAGTAGAGGGGCGTTATCCTTCGGAAACAGGATAGAATGGAACAGAGGTAGGAAGAAAGAAAGAAAGTAGAGAAGAATCTTTAGAATCTGGTTTGCCTGTTGGCGGTTCAGTCATCGACATTGGTCCGATGTTAGCGCAGGATTCTTTCGGGCGGTGGCAGAAACGACGAAACCGAAAGCAACCAATGAGAGAAAGAACAAGAAGTCGTGAGGGAGAAGGAGACACAAGACCCTTCCCTTGGGTAGAAGGAACGTGCTGTTTGAATTCATTACCGGAGCCTGATCAGTAACCCTGAAACTCGTGGAAAACTCTGTAGACAAAGGAGAGGGTGAGGTAGATAGAGAGAGAGAAGTGGCGTGAAGCTTGGACAAAGGTCGCGAGAGAAGTCTTTGCCAGCTGGGTACACCTCAAATGTGTCCATAACTATGAAAGTGGTCCAATTCTTTCTTGTTTCTAGATATTTCAAGGAAACGGATATTAACACTAAATGAATATATTGTTAAAATATCAATCACTATCTACTTAACGGTTCATTTTTCACAATATCGTAAAAATCACATTGAATTAAGTCAGTTTAAAATAATCTCATTTTTTAAAAATCTAGGCCTAGACCACTCTGAAGAAGTGTTGCGAATAAGTAGCAATTGAAATACTTTTATTCAAAGAAGTATTCCGAGATCTATTTAATTTATTGAGTAAATTAGAATACTGGAGCCGCGTATACATTCATTTCTTTTCTTCAACATCTCAATAAGCCAGAAATGGTACAATATTTTTAAATTCTTCGAATATTTTCACTGTTTTGAATATTTCTCGCTATTAATACGAAGTTAAACAAATGTCTAAAGTTGTGGGGGTTCGGGAAATATTTTAATTTCGTGTTGGAAACGCTATTTTACCGAGCGCCATTCGCGAGAAGTGTTGCGAATAAGTAGCAACTGAAATACTTTTATTCAAAGAAGTATTCCTAGATCTATTTAATTTATTGAGTAAATTAGAATACTGGAGCCGCGTATACATTCATTTCTTTTCTTCAACATCTCAATAAGCCAGAAATGGTACAATATTTTCAAATTCTTCGAATATTTTCACTGTTTTGAATATTTCTCGCTATTAATACGAAGTTAAACAAATGTCTAAAGTTGTGGGGGTTCGGGAAATATTTTAATTTCGTGTTGGAAACGCTATTTTACCGAGCGCCATTCGCGAGAAGTGTTGCGAATAAGTAGCAACTGAAATACTTTTATTCAAAGAAGTATTCCTAGATCTATTTAATTTATTGAGTAAATTAGAATACTGGAGCCGCGTATACATTCATTTCTTTTCTTCAACATCTCAATAAGCCAGAAATGGTACAATATTTTCAAATTCTTCGAATATTTTCACTGTTTTGAATATTTCTCGCTATTAATACGAAGTTAAACAAATGTCTAAAGTTGTGGGGGCTCAGGAAATATTTTCATTTCGTGTTTGAAACGCTATTTTACCCAGCGCCGTTCGCGAGAAGTGTTGCGAATAAGTAGCAACTGAAATACTTTTATTCAAAGAAGTATTCCTAGATCTATTTAATTTATTGAGTAAATTAGAATACTGGAGCCGCGTATACATTCATTTCTTTTCTTCAACATCTCAATAAGCCAGAAATGGTACAATATTTTTAAATTCTTCGAATATTTTCACTGTTTTGAATATTTCTCGCTATTAATACGAAGTTAAACAAATGTCTAAAGTTGTGGGGGCTCAGGAAATATTTTCATTTCGTGTTTGAAACGCTATTTTACCCAGCGCCGTTCGCGAGAAGTGTTGCGAGGGGGTGAACCCGGTACGAACGAATCCATGACGTGCCTCGAGGGCAGCAACCGACACGGCGAGTTGCAGTGGACGTCCTTGCTATGTTATCTTTCACTGTTCGTTCCCTTTCACTTTCAGTGTCCAGGAACCAGAAAGCCCAGACCTCCACGGAACAAAGATACGCCTCCGTCTCTCTCGACTCCTCCGCCTCCTTCTTCGCCTTATTCTGCCCTACTTCTTTTCTTAACAGCCGCTGCCTCTGCCGGCTCTATTAATTAGGTATCGGGGAAATGAGGCAACCAAACGCACTTGCTAAATACACCGCTTGGTTACATTGCTATCCCGCAAGATTGGATCCTCGATCGCGTATGTACCTATATCTACGTGTGCTCGACCGCGCAACCGAAACGTTGACGTCAAACGCAACAAGTTCGCTTGACCACAGTAAACCGAACTGCGATTTCGACACGAGCCGATCAGCTTTGATCCGATTTAGTTATGGCGATTTCGGGAAATCTGGGAAATGTAGGACTTTTTATAAAAATTGCCATTGACATTGACAATTGAAATTGTCAGCGAGATAAATGCGTCTCCTGTTTGTTAACATGCCTTGTCTTGGATGTCTTGGCAACAGCCATATATTGTAAACTATTACAAACGGGAATTTAATTATCACGATAATCGTCCGCCTATCGAATTTCAATTTTCCGGGTCACTTAACTAATATATGAACAAAGTTACAGAATTTTTCCACATAAAAATGTCAAAACATTTCGAAGTTATAACCGTTGAGAAACAACTGGATTTCTGAAAGTTATTACAGTTCGGCTAGCCTGACAAAAGATCGTCCTCGATCTTACGTTACAACAAGACTGCGGATCTTTAAGCATTTATGGCATCTGAAGATTTTAAAAAAATGCTGCAATGTAAAATTCGATAGGAATATTTGTTCCTGATCTACAAAGGCTACTCCCACTGAAAATAAGACTTCATCTCAGGGACCATAACTGTTACATCCAAAAAGAAAACAGTCATAGAATAACGAGTATTTCATCGACTAAAATAACCGAAACTTTTTCTCTTGTTGGTAAATGTTATCGTTGAGAGAAATTCATTTCGATCACTTATAACAGTTATCAATGAGAGAAATTTATTTCGATCGCTCATAACAGTTGTCGATGAGTGATCGAAATAAATTTCTCTCGTCAATAACTGTTATGAGTGATCGAAATGAACTTCTCTCATCGACAACTGCTTTGAGCAATCGAAACAGTTTTTCTCCATCGATAACAGTTATCGAGGAGGATCCAATTTTTTGAACACTAATAACTAGACTGCGGATTTTATGCATTTATGAGAAAAATGGGTAAGCACAATATGAAGAAGTGGACATATTAAAAAGATTTAAAGACATCAGCGTAATGGTTTCAGCTTAATCAGATAATTAAAAGAAGAAAGAAATTTTTATTTCACTCCTGTGTCTTGTCATCAATGCAAACATTTTTTATTTTGCATAATGATCCGCAGTCTACTAATAACTGTTATTTGTAACCAAACAGTATAAAAATCGATATTTTCTAATCATTTTGTTCTTCGAATTTTTTTCTTTATATTTTGTGTAGAATATCTTAAATTTCGATAACAATCAACTTTTTTATCGTAGAAAATTTTAGAATAACTGTTATTTTCGGTCCCTGCTTTATTTAATTCCACTTTGCAGAATGACACTTTAAAGATTGCATAAACATCCGCAGTTACAGTAAAAACAGATAACTATCAACAAACGCTTACAACTGATATTAACGGTACACAATACAAACAATTACAAATATAATATTTTTTAAGCAACAGCTGGTTCGGCGAGGTATCCATTAGGAAACGTAAATCGGTCCCTAATAGAATTATTTAGAGCGGTGAGATACCAGTTAGGCAGTTCCAGAGCAGCCTACACGTACAAGTGTGAGATTCTTTTCCGAACAACCTGCTCGCGCTGTTGCCGGAGTCGGGCGTTCTCTGCCGGATTCGATGAATCAGTAATTAATTTAACGAGGAAATTTCGCAACGCGTGCTGCAAGCGCAGACCGGGCGAGATAAATTTTTTCCACGAAAAGGACGATGGTCGTTACCCTATGGAAACCAGTCGCGCAGCCGACCGATCAGTGACAAATGTAGAAAGCTGGTTGCCAACTGATCCGTTACGTTGCATTTACTTCATCGACGAGAACCGATTTTCGAGAGCAAACTCTTTTCTAGTCGTACGGCAACGTTACCGTTCGAAATGCCGTAATTCGTCTGTTTCGCGTTAGAACTGTTTCTTCTTTCGATTGTTGCACGGCCATATGACTCGCAATCGGGATTTCTTTGCGTCACCCAACTTTCTCCTTAATGCGTCGTCGACTGAACGAATTCGTACCATTTCTTGTATTTAATTTTTATTTCTACCACTCTTTTTACATTTATACACATGTGTAGGTACTTTTAAAACCTTGCCGTAACATTTTCTTTACAGTCACAGTGACCAATACTTTTTGTACGGCTACATTTATTTCAATGCTTAAATATTGATTAAACAAATCCAATTTTACTTGATCTAGAAAGAAAGGCATAACATTCATATGTTAGGGGTTAAATTCATTTAATCTTTCTATTGTTGGAAATTGCACCCACCAATTTTTGCTAGAAATGCGTAAAACCTCTTCATTAGTTATAATTAACCAATTCTTGGATCGTGTTCAAGTTCCAGAAGAAAAAGTAGTTGGAATAAAATCCACAGGATACAGACGGGTAGCAATCAAATTGTTTGACGTCAGTACACGTCATATGGAGAAATGAATGAAATATAAATGAAATACGAGGAAGGGAGAATGAATAGATGGACTGCTATTAGCCAAATGATCGAGTTAACCGAACTGTTTTTCCCCTATTTATATTTGAAAAGAATATGAATCGTTTGTTTTCGCCTTTCTTTATTTTGTCGGTACCGTGAGCTTCGTAAAAAGAAAACGTTAATGTCATCAGTAGACAGCGGATCTTTATGAAGCTGGAGTGAAATGGAAATTTATTTTCTTTCTTAAAAAGAACACGCGCTAAAGTACGTGTATGTAAAATACACGTTCAAAACCACGAAAACCATGTTCTATTGCTAACGGTAGATATTTTTGATTTCAGCCAGGTTGACAGGATGTCCAAAAATCAGCAACAAAATGGAATGATACCAGGCGGTGGAGCGGACGACTTTTCAGACGGCGAGAGTACCCCGTTGACTCAGGATTATGGCGACAGGTACTTATCCTTGCGAGGAGACTGCGGTATTCGCAAACATTGAACGACTTTTTGCCGCTTTAAAACAAGAAGGGAAGGTTGCGCAGTCGTTCTTTGTGACCGAACTCGACTTGCATTCTATTGGGTTGGCAAGAAAGTAATTTCGGTATTTTAAGATGAAACAAAAATTTCTTTAAGCAATGAACTTTCATCGATCAACTATTTTTTTCATTATGTTTGATGATCTTTTGCCATCTTTCTGAAAACTTAATAAAGTTATTGGCTATTTTCATAGAGCTACGACAGCTACATATTGAATATTAAGATTGGGTTTCATTTCATCTTGAAACACCGAAGTTACTTTCTTGTGAACCCAATACAATAAGCTGCGAGTTTTGCTTGAACCTTTCCACTCCGAATTTCCTGTTCAATCTTACTCGACATTAGCTTGACTCGAATGATGATCTCGTTGCAGTCAGAGGACTGTGGTGGAAACGAAAGGATGGGACGTGTTCCGGAATCCACCGCCAAAAATCGATTCCGGTTCGATGGCGAATCAAAGATGCCTCGAGATGACGGTACAGGTCACGAAAGTCATTGTATACCTCTTAGTTTTTGTGATAGTGATAGGAAGCGGTGTAGTTGCCAAAGGAACAATTTTATTCATGACGTCGCAGCTCAGATCCGATCGAGCGATCCGTTATTGCAATAGGAAGTTAGGTAAGTGATCGACAAGCTTTCAGAACCATCAAATATCGCGAGATAAATAGATAAATGAAATACCACGAGGGCTTCCATGATTTAATAACAATCCACAGGATCTACAATCCAATTATACAAATATGCGAAACGATAAAATATGATACCAGGAAAAAGTTTCCGCGCCGGCTCGCGTGTACACACTCTCATTAACCGTTCCAGAGAAAGAGAAATGCATATAATGAATCCGTAATGTCTATTCGAAAGTTAAATTCGCGCTCCAATTACAACTGCACTTTTCGTGGAAGATTAAAATACACGCACGCTGAAACTAGGACGATCAATCTGTTCGATTTGAAACGTTGTCGGCAGGATTATAGCGTTCGTATGCTTAAAAATAAACTGTTGAGACGCGGTGTAGCGATAAAAGTGGATCGTTCTCGTAACATAGTTACGACGAAGTCTTTTTGCCACAAGCCGGTATACTTCACGGTGGAAGCAAAGAGAGAAAGTACGTGAAAACAGGTTGAAACGCTGCGTTATATGTTGACCATCCGAGCGACAGCTCTGGAAAAATAACGGAAGCATATGTATAAGTTCGCTGCTACCTGAAAATACGCGTGCTCCATTCATGAAAATGCCTGCCACAATGGATTCAGTGAAATTTAATTGCAAATGTTAGCTCGGGACGCGACGAGGAAGCAGTCGTGCTCCGATGTCATTTATTTCGTGTCGTTAGTCATTAGGCTGCGGATGTTAGTGGGAATAGCCTTTGTAGATTCGAAATAAATACAAATTGTATCAAATTCTATCGATTCTAATGTTGTAGAATTTTCTGACAATTTTCGTAAGCCTTAACTCCTTGCCCTGCAATTTCGTGTCAGACTCGTGTTGAAGATTGCGAACACTCCTTTAAACCGAGATGAAATTCTATTTTGGTTTTGTTAATGTATAGTTATTGGAGAACATGTCGGTATACAAAAGGTATAAATTTTCACGAAGGAAGTTCTAATCATTGAAACCGTAAAATAAATCGTAGGACAAGGGGTTAAAATGCATAAATATTCGCAGTCTAGTTGCAAACATTCAGTATTCGCAGTAAAATTGCAAATTAACTAATTCGTCCATAGAATGTCTAGGACATTATTACATTAAAAATAGTAGCAATATAAAATATTGCTGAAACAAGCGTGTACATTTAAATTATTTTAAATAAATGCACATTACGACACTCAGGTGCGAATGGGTTGCGTCCACGTGTTTCCGATAGTTAAAACGGGACGCGCACCGATGCTTCATTTGTTTACATAACTAGCATCGTCAAACAAACTTCAATTATTGCCGGAATGTATGAAACAATTGAATAGCTACAACAGATTATATAATATCTTTATATTTCGTATTATTTCGATTAAAATTCTCATACTTTTATTATTTCATTCTACGCAAGTTGTATCGCTTTTGAATGTAATAGATAGCACACGGACAGTGATTGATTTATTTCTCACTGAATAATTACGAAATGACGCTCGCATTTTTGGAGGTATGAAAACGTCGGCTAACACGTGTATTCTAGGTGGCATCGATTTGTTCCGGAGACAATACGTTGAAAATTGCTTCGTTCATTTGTGTGACAGATCGGAACAAGGAATTTGTAGCTTCGTTACCAGAAGAGGAGAGGATAGCGTGGATATGGTGTATCATAATCGCGTTCGCCGTGCCAGAATTCGGCACGTTGATACGCAGCATCCGAATATGCATCTTCAAGTCGTGGAAGAAACCACCGGCTTCCCATTTCCTTCTGGTTTTCCTCATGGAGACCTTTCACGTGGTCGGCTTGTCTTTAATGTTTATGGCAGTGCTTCCTGATTTGGATGTCGTCAAAGGTGCGATGCTGACGAACTGCGTGTGCTTCGTACCCGGACTGCTAGGTAAGGAACGCCGATCGACGATAATTAAAGCATTAACCGTTTTGTCGGCCATTTTTCATCACGCCGCGCACCGTTTCGAGTTCGGAACAAATTGTTCTGCAATTAATGGGATCGAACGGATACTAATTAAAACACAGAGCTGACAAGATTTGTGTCGGCGCAAGCTACGAGTCTTTTCCTCCCGCCATTCATTTTAATCGCCTTCTTAATTAGTTTTGTATGAAACTTTTACGATAAAGTCGGCCCCACAAGGTCACCTTCAATTTTTTTACGCCTTCTGTTATTATAACATAAAAAAATTGCTTTTTAAATTTTTTTTACTAAAAGTTGTTATAATCACGTGAAAGCTGTCTTGAAACCATGCTCAGTTAATTTTGATAATGATCTACATCAATTCAAACTTTAAAAACATTTTCGTATGAGACTCGCACAAAATTTCACATTCATAATAAATTTTCATTAATCAAGGCTAATAAAATTCTAAATTAAAATGTGACATGATATAAAACTATTTTTTTGCTCGTCAATTAATCCATGCTCAGTTAATTTTGATAATGATCTAAATCAGTTAAAACTTTAAAAATATTTTCGTATTAGACTCGCACAAAATTTCACATTCATAATAAATTTTTTAATGAAATTCTAAATTAAAGTGTTACGTAAATTAAAACTATTTCTTTGTTCGTCAAATAAACCATGCTCAGTTAATTTTGACAATGATTTAGATGAATTCAAAACATTTTTAAACTTTAAAAATATTTTCGTATGAGACTCGCACAAACTTTCGCATTCATAATAAATTTTCATTCATCAAGGCTAATAAAATTCTAAATTAAAATGTGACATGATATAAAACTATTTTTTTGCTCGTCAATTAAACCATGCTCAGTTAATTTTAATAATGATCTACATCAATTCAAACTTTAAAAATATTTTCGTATGGGACTCGCACAAAATTTCTCATTCATAATAAATTTTTTAATAAAATTCTAAATTAAAATGCTACGTAAATTAAAACTATTTCTTTGCTCGTCAAATAAACCATGCTCAGTTAATTTTGACAATGATTTAGATGAATTCAAAACATTTTTAAACTTTAAAAATATTTTCGTATGAGACTCGCACAAAATTTCACATTCATAATAAATTTTCATTCATCAAGGCTAATAAAATTCTAAATTAAAATGTTACGTAAATTAAAACTATTTCTTTGCTCGTTAAATAAACCATGCTCAGTTAATTTTGACAATGATTTAGATGAATTCAAAACATTTTTAAACTTTAAAAATATTTTCGTATGAGACTCGCACAAACTTTCGCATTCATAATAAATTTTCATTAATCAAGGCTAATAAAATTCAAAATTAAAATGTTACATAAATTAAAACTATTTCTTTGCTCGTCAATTAAATTCATTCTTCCGGTTGAAATATATTCTACAGTATTCAATTTATTGTAAAATATACGTTTTCAGCGCATTAAATAAATATATTAGCGTGTACCACCATTGGTACAAGAAGTACCACGACAAAATTGACTTAGACCAGTTTCATAATTACGGGCACATCATTACAAGACTGCGGATCTTTATTTAAAATAAAAAATGTATGCATTAATTGCAAGACATAGGAACCAAATGGGTATTTATTTTTCTCTTTAGTGGTTTTATTAATTTGTAAGAAATGTATCGATGCTCCCTTGCATTCTTGTAATCTCTCGATTGTTTGAAATTACACCCACCCATTTTTGTGATAAATGCATCAAATCCGCAGTCTAATCATTACTGTATACTTGGCTGTACACATCACTGTACGTCGAATTGCATTTTGCGTGTTGAAGGGCTGCTGTCTCGGAACAAAAACAAGGACGAGTCGAAGAGATTCGTGTTGGTGCTGATCGATATAGCCGCGCTCGCAGCTCAGGGAACAAGTTTCGTCCTCTGGCCATTATTGGATAGCTCCAGACCATCTTTGTGGCTCATACCACCAGCCCTGTTCCTGGTCTCGTGTGGATGGTGGGAAAATTATGTTTCCATGCAGAGTCCAATCGGTACGTAATATTGTATCGATAAAATGACCGTGAAGCAACTACCATCCACGGGCCAGTTGATAAAACGCGAAAGGGGAAAATTGATTCTCGGCGTGGGGAGTTGTAGAGAAGTTATGAAACTATTATATATCTTCCGGGCGGAGCACTTTAAAGTTTAATAAGTTCCGGAGAACCGAATCGTCGAAACCGACGGGAATCATGCCGAATGATCTGAAACGTTTGCTTTCATTCTTCTCCTCTTGCGTCGACGTTTTTCGCGGGAAAAGTCGGGCTACTTTCATTAGAAGTAGATCCCGCGGATGAAAAGCGGAACGCTAGAATGCGCGCATTTTCATTTCCGATGTACTGCAGCTCGACGTTTCAGATACCAATATCTGCTCGGAAGTTTCAGTCTTCCGCAGCTGTTCGAAGCTAATATGAACGTAAACTTTCAACGATTAAGACTGCGATTTCACAAAACTGCGATTTATGTAGTTTCGCATCATGGTCGCAGGTGTAGCTAACGTTCGAGCAGGTCTCTCGTGTAACGTTCTACAAATTTTTTAGCGTATCACAACTAGCGAATGCGCCATAAAAATGAATGTGCTGGAAAGTATCTAAGAAAGTTGGGTTCTGCGAATGGTTGTGATAGGATCGAAAAGATCTTCTCGTAAATATCGATCCTGTAAAAGTCTCTTATTGACCCTTTGCACTCGGAGCTATTCTAATTCGAAAACCGACTTGAAGTATTTCTATTTTATATGATGTTCTTAATTTTATTCATATAAAACTGATATATAATAACTCATACAATACTTTCAGTGGTTTATTAAAATATGAAATATGTTCAGTCACACATTTACTGAATATAAAAATAATGCAACAAATATTAATGGTGCCACCGACTGCAAAGGGTTAATTTATGCTTCACTTTTTATCGAATACATCTTTTGTGATCTGGCAAATTTTTGTACTCTTGAGGTGAGGTTTTAGGGGTTGTTTGCTAGATCGTGTGCTGTTTATGTTTCAGGGTTTGTTCGGTCCCTGGGGAGGGTGAAGAAAGAATTGAGACTGACCCGATACTTCACCTACATGTTCATATCGGTCTGGAAGATCTTGGCTTTCTTTATCAGCACCGCGCTAATACTTTACATGAAAGGGGATACCGTCGGGCATCTATTCACGATGTTAAGCAGCGCCTTTGGGAGTCATAAGATCCCTGTGTCGGAGGTACGTTTCGATTCGTCCAGCAGGATTACCGATATCGCGGACGTCGTTGAAATTGGCGAGAAAAGATTCGAGCCAGCCGATCCGACCACTCCAATTTACGTCCTGCTGTTGCAAATATTCGGCGCTTACTTCGCCTACATTTTCGGTAAGTACATCTCATTAATTCGGGGAAATGAGTTTCCGCGATTTCTGCTCCGAGTGTTTCATTACGCCAATTAAGCATACATTGATCCAGTTAAATTATATTTAATATTATAACCTACATTCATTTCTGTGGAAATGGTGAAGAGAACTGTAACGGGAGAGTAAACCTTCATCTAAATCCGCAAATAGTTGTGTATCGTATCCGCACATTAAATAATTAGTATGAATTTTAGTAGAGCTGTTTTGGCTTATAAATTAATTTTTGGAATTAGTAAGAATTTTATTTAAATTAAATATATATTTATTTTTTGGTGAAATATAAAATTATAATATTTTTAATATTGAGTAAATTAATTTTTAATAAATTTCATTTATAAACTAGGATTAGATACCCTATTATTAATTTAATTAAGTTAATAATTAAATATTAAATGTAAATCGGTAAAATTAAATATTATGGCGGCTTTATATACTTTTTAGAGGAACTTGTTTATTCAATTGATATTCCACGTTAAGAATTACTTAAAATTTAAAATTTATGTATTGTTGTTCAAAAATTTTATAGAAATTTTATTTTTAAAAGTTGTTCAAGGTTAAATAACACTAAACCTACCGACCATAAAGAGCGACTGATGTGTATTGCATTATAAAAATAACAAGATTAAAATCTACACTGAGAAAAAATCCTGTCGAAACAAAAAAAATATATGTTGATTCAATAAGATGTACTACTGAATAGTGCCAATATCATATGAACTTATTTTAATATTTAATACTATTGAATTTCATTAGCAAAACTAATTTCCGCGAATCATATAAGCCAATAGCTTCACCATCAATGTTTTCCAAAAAATAAGATATTGCCTCAAACCAATTTCCAAATTTTTTTAACAACATATCTGATTGAAGGAAAAAAAGAAATATTACGAATAATAATATACGGTATTGAATCAAATAATATTTTCAATCATTTCATGATAGACAATTCAAAGACATCACGATTTGCTTCTAAATTTCATACTATTGAAAAGAATACATTGATATTCATCGGAGTAAAAAATTACAATAACACGCGTGTTATTGAAGTAACTACTTTTTTTTCTCAGTGTATATTTTGTGTGATTTTTATTTTAATTTATACTGGAATAAAAAAATGTATTTAATCAATTCAACACTCGGGCGGTGACTCAGAGAGAGAGAGAGTCGGTAAAAATTGCTGTACCGTTATCCAAAATATTGTTTAGATTATTAAATACGTTGGTATCTGATCGATTACTAAACATTTAAATATTCATACAAAGAATATTTTTTAGAATTGTTAAACCTTTTGCATCAGTATTTTACACAGACACATTGTGGATATTTGAATAAATTATTTCTTTCAAGTAGGAATAATCAAGACTGAAGAAAATCCTCAGTCTATTCTTCAAGTGACAAAGACGGGTTATAAACGTGACGGATTTCAATTTGCAGGAAAGTTCGCGTGCAAAATCCTGATCCAGGGATTCAGCTACGCGTTCCCGGTGAACCTGACGATACCGGTGTCGATCTCGCTGTTGATCGCCGCCTGCGGTCTGCGAAACGACGATCCATGCATCTTCAGCGGCACGATCCCGGATTATCTGTTCTACGAGTCACCGCCCTCGCACTTGCTCAATGATTTCGTGTCGAAACAATACGCCTGGGTATGGCTGTTGTGGCTGCTGTCACAAACATGGATCACGCTGCACGTCTGGACCCCGAAGTGCGAGCGTCTCGCTGCCACGGAGAAGCTTTTCGTCATGCCTATGTACGATTCCCTGCTGATCGATCAGTCGATGGGTCTGAATAGGAAACGAGACGATCAGCCGGAAGTGAAAGTCGAGGTACATAACTTCCATTGTTAGATCTGGAGCGAACGTTTGCTTGAAAATTGCCCGGTGGAGGAAAGTCTGCTCGGAAAATTAGCGAAATCTTTACGATCACTGTGGAGACCGTTATGAGTAGACTGCGGATCTTTATGCAAAATAAAATATTTCTACATCAATTGCAAGAAACAAGGACCTAGACATTTTCTTCTTCTTCTAATTATCTTATACACAGTTGAAACTAATACACTGGTGTCCTTAAATCTTTTAGTATGTTCACTGCTTTAAATTGTACGTACCTATTCTTGTCATAAAGGCATCAAATCTTTATGCAAAATAACAATGTTCTGTATTGATTGTGGGCAGCAGGAATAAAATAAACAATGATTTCATCCTTTGATGACTTTGTTACATTAAAAACAGTGCTACGATATGTTCTTGAATTTTTCTGATCTATTACTGTGTTATACTTCACCCAATTTCTTCATAAATTTCTGCATAAAGATCCGCAGTCCAGTTATGAGTGTTTCGTTAAGGGTATAGTGACGTTCCGTGGTCAGTTTACATTTCTCCCGACCATTTTATGATTTTCAAGCGGTATTATTTCACGCGTATCTCCTCTCAATTACACTTGAATGGAAAATCTATTGTTACACTAGCGTTTCATGCGGTTATCAAAGTATGACATCCGATTGTATACATTGAATCGGAACGAGAAGTTTTCAATGAAAGCCCAGCTGTGCCGAACTTTTATAATTTCTATAGAGGTATTAACGTTTCAAATTGTAATTGCAACTGTACATTTCGCAGCGTTGTGGGGAACGTTATTCATTTGATGGTTAAAAATACTTTTTCACTGTGCACGAAGCTTCTGCATTGTTTAATAACTGTACGTTAGCTGGTTCGTTGCTTTGTAGTTATAATACTTTAACATTTTGACCGTCAGTAAATTTCACTGAGACACGTGATTATATTTATACTGAATTGCTCGGAGCGATGTGGCCTGGTTAATTGATATACAAGGGTATAGTGAAGTGGGTCTGAAATCTCTTAGATCATATTAAAATGTTTAACAGTGTTGCGTCATCATTTTTGTACCTTTTCAATCGCTTTCATTTTTCCAATCGCGGAGCAATGCGATCACGCTTCTTCTAAATCGCGCGTAGCAAACGCAGAAGTATTCGCAGCTCGATGAAGTATGATAAATTGATACACAAATATATTTAACAGTACTGCGCCATCACTTTTGTACTTTTTCAATCGCTTTCATTTTTCCAAATCGCGGAGCAACGCGATCACGCTTCTTCTAAATCGCGCGTAGCAAACGCAGAAGTATTTGCAGCTCGATGAAGTATGATAAATTGATACACAAATATATTTAACAGTACTGCGTCATCACTTTTGTACTTTTTCAATCGCTTTCATTTTTCCAAATCGGGGAACAACGCGATCACGCTTCTTCTAAATCGCGCGTAGCAAACGCAGAAGTATTCGCAGCTCGATGAAGTATGATAAATTGATACACAAATATATTTAACAGTACTGTGTCATCACTTTTGTACTTTTTCAATCGCTTTCATTTTTCCAAATCGGGGAACAACGCGATCACGCTTCTTCTAAATCGCGCGTAGCAAACGCAGAAGTATTCGCAGCTCGATGAAGTATGATAAATTGATACACAAATATATTTAACAGTACTGCGTCATCACTTTTGTACTTTTTCAATCGCTTTCATTTTTCCAAATCGCGGAGCAATGCGATCACACTTCTTCTAAATCGCGCGTAGCAAACGCAGAAGTATTCGCAGCTCGATGAAGTATGATAAATTGATACACATATATTTAACAGTACTGCGTCATCACTTTTGTACTTTTTCAATCGCTTTCATTTTTCCAAATCGGGGAACAACCACGATCACGCTTCTTCTAAATCGCGCATAGCGCATGCAGAAATATTCGCAGCAGTATTTAATTTGGCAGGCGGTCACGCAAGGGCATGTTGAAGTAAATCATAAACTTGTTAGACGATATCTGACACCGATTCGGAGTAGGTGAATGCGATTTTGATCGCAGTTATCAGTCCGCGTTCCCGAAGCGGGCCAATGGGGCAGTTAAAGTTTCCGAGGTCGGGGAAAACGGGAAAAGGTAAATGTTGTATCCTTTCTGAGCAGGATCTCGCTGAGATAGAGAAGGAAAAGGGAGATGGAGATTACGAGACCATATACGAGCGAACGGACGGCTCAACTACACCCCCGTCGGCCGTAAAAAGCAGCGATCACGTAACTAGGATCTATGCCTGCGCGACAATGTGGCACGAGAACAAGGAAGAAATGATGGAGTTCTTAAAGAGCATACTACGCTTGGACGAGGATCAATGCGCCCGACGTGTCACGCAAAAATATCTAAAGGTTGTCGATCCCGACTACTACGAATTCGAAAGTAAGTCGCAAACTATTTCCACAGACTGTCCATGCATCGATCGCGTGCTTTTTCACCCTTTCCACTCGAATGGTGATTCTGGGGCGCCAGTCAAAATTGCGGTATCACTATTTGAAACGGGTTTTAAATGATTGAACTCTTCTGTATTCTGTGAAATTGCTAAAAATCCAAATGTGGGAGAAAACAGGTTCGATTTCATGCGAATGTTTATTCACATTTCATGTGAATAAAATATTACTCGTAAATATTTTGTAATACTGTGACTCTAGCAGATTTTACGTCATCGACCACCCCCGCTAGCCGGCCGGGTGGGGGTAGCAGATTTACGTCACCATTCTAAAAGAATATCATGAATGTTAATAAAAATAAATTTTTTTAAAAATACCACGTTTTTAAAACGGACTAAAAAGTATAAAATAATTTTTTAACCCCGTACAGGTAGTCCTGAAAATTTGTGATTGTGAATTTTGAATAGCTATGAAAATACTTGTAAGATTTAAAACGAAAAACGTGGGGCGCGAGATAATACATACTAAGGAGTGTAGAGAGTAGCTGCCGCTGAGAAAACTCGCAAAACAGTCCATATCATTTGCAGTGCAATAAAATTGTTAATGATTTAGGTGTTCATGCATCAATTATCTATTGCATGCGCCCCACGTTTTTCGTTTTAAATCTTACAAGTATTTTCATAGGTATTCAAAATTCACAATCACAAATTTTCAGGACTATCTGTACGGGGTTAGGAATCTGTATGGGACTAGAAAAAATTATTTTATACTTATTAGTCCGTTTTTAAACGTGGCGTTTTTTAAAATTTTATTTTATACTTTTTAGTCCGTTTTAAAAACGTGGTATTTTTAAAAAATTTATTTTTATTTAAATAATTATTTTCTACTTTTTAGCCTTATATGTGTGAAATTTTACAATCGATTTTGAACATTTTGATGAGATTATAACAGAGACATGTAGTAAATTTCAGACGGTATTGCGACGCGTCATATCGAAAACGAACGCCGTGGTAAAATGTCAAAGATGAAGGTTCGACGGAGAATTTCGGTGTAACTGTTCTTTCGCTTGGTAAACAAACATTATACTATAATAATACGTAGTAACTTTGTAAACACTGCACGGAGCTCGAACGCACACTGACGCACACTGAGCTCCTTCGGTGCGAAGCGGGTCAGTGGAGTGGGGATGAGTCAGAGTGGGAACACGTAGTAGAGTGGGGACGATGAACGCGAAGACGTACTACGTCACGCGGCGGTGGGGTGCAACGGTTCAAATTATTAATAATTTATATCTCCTGAACGCATAGGCTTTTTTAAAAAATTTTTTTTAAATATTACATTGTCATCCAGATCTGAGCTATGTTTAAAATTTCAAGTCTCTAGCTCATCGGGAAGTTAGTTTAAAATAAATTGCAAAATTTGTACCGAACGGACAAACAAGAAAGCGAGCTAATAAAAACCTGGTAAAAAGCTGTTCCACACATACTTAATGCAAAATAACCGATTTCTTGATTAGTTTCCTGGCACGAATTAATTCACCAATTAATTGTTCTTATAAATTCATCAAATCCGCAGAACCCGTCTGTTCATACTTGAGACGCCAGTCTTGTTGCCCGTGTATATAAAATATTTTTGCAGTTGCAACCGTGATGAGGCAAAACAGCTTCGTTGCTTGTGGAAACAACCACCATGATCCGTTTCCACGTAGTACGTGACGGGAATTCGTTTCTTTTTCAGCGCATATATTTTTCGACGATGCGTTCGAGTTGTCGGATCACGACGAGAACGAGTCGCAGGTGAATAGATTTGTGAAATTATTGGTGGGAACTTTGGACGAGGCTGCATCGGATGTGCATCAAACGAGGATGCACGTCAGAGCACCGAAGAAGTATCCAACCCCTTACGGAGGACGACTGGTCTGGACTTTACCTGGAAAAACGAAAATGATCGCGCATTTGAAGGACAAGGCGAAGATTCGTCACAGGAAACGCTGGAGTCAGGTATAGTATTTTACTTTTTCGATTTAATTATCGGTAAGTGAAGTTGGCGATTTCGTAAACCGTGCAACGTGTTTGTATTTGATCGGTGACTTTAAATTGTCGAGGTCTACGGAAATTCGTAATTTTACAAACTGTGTCAACCAACTTGTGAAGCAGTTTAATTAGCTTATGTACTGTAGCTGAAATTTGATGAACTGTGGCTTCTGGCTTAGTTAGCTCGTGATCTACAGCTAGAAGCAGAAGTTGAATAAATAAGTGCTGCTTAATAGGAACGAAATGCAATGAACATTGTGCTATGCTTTTAGGCACTCCGTTCGGTTAGAAACAGAAGGCTGAGTAAAAACAATATAAACACCTTTTTCAGTTCATTAAAAATAAATTTGATTGAGAAGTCTTCATCGCCATTTACTCAATTGCGTTTTCTATAAATACAAATTAGTATTCGTAGTTTGCGTGAGAATATTATTTCGCCTGTTCATTGCAAATAAAATGTACGAATTTTGTTTTATTTATTTCAACACCTCGAATCAATATAAAGCAGTTCCTTATCTGATCAATTCCCATTACATTCGTCAAAAATGTCACAATTATACGGCACACAGGAATAATTGCACTGTTTCGTAACTGTTCTAAATAGGTTAATCGATATGGGAATGTAATTTACTTACATCACGTTGTAGCAAGTTCTAAAGTAGAAGAGACGATATAAGTTGGATGATAAATGCTCGAGGGTAACATTTCTGTGAATGAAGTAATTGTTTTCTTTTGTCAGGTGATGTACATGTACTATCTGCTCGGTCATCGGCTAATGGAGTTACCAATCAGCGTGGATCGTAAAGAAGTGATCGCGGAGAATACTTATTTGTTGACTCTGGACGGTGATATCGACTTTCAGCCAGCTGCCGTGAAATTGCTCGTCGATTTGATGAAGAAGAATAAAAACCTCGGCGCGGCTTGCGGTCGTATTCATCCCGTTGGTTCAGGTCGGTCTTGTAGGAGAAAATAAAGTATCGATAGATATAATTTACAATTAACTGGAACGATCTAGCGGGGCAGTAAACTCAGCGAAGCCGTAAACAGAAAAACTCCTCGCGAGCCGGGCTTAACAGAAGTCCTCTTAGCTCGAAGGATTTTCAGGACTCAGACGAGCTTACCAGGACTCGTCTGGAATATTTAACAAGTTTTAACGACCGACCCAAAGAGATATTTAACTATAACGGAAATCAACCCCGATCTCAGTGACGATAATTAATTCATATTATCTTTAGAATAATTTCGACACTAGAATAAAGTAGTAGTAAATCCTCATTTACTGTCCAACATCCGTCTTCTGCACGGAGAGTGATCGTACAGGGACACTATTTTTTTATGACTGCGTCTACCGTACCGAGACTTCGATCGAGAGCCGAACATAGAGAAGGACAGAATGAAATACGGATGGCACAGTTCAAAGAATGTCCCATACGCTGTTCTTCGTTGCGTTCGAAACTTTCATTATTATTATTTTAGAAATTATATCGTGTTTGGTCTTGTCTTAATCAGAAAAATGCCAGAAATAAGTTAGAGAAAGTCCCATAAAAAAATAATGACAATTAAGAAGTTTGAACATTCGATTCATGGTGTCAATGCAGTGGTGTTCACACCGATATACCCGAGCCGAGATCAATCATCGCCGCCCTGCGGCGCAATCAAAATCAAAGAACTTTTGATAGACATGAGGTAGAGCGATGAAATTTTTTAAAAATTGAAGCTGAAACTTGGCAGAATATGGGAAAAATAGGAAGATTATGGTACGAACGTTTTATAATCTTGAGAAAATTCGTTCACAAAAATCGATTTCTTGTAAAATCCTGAGGTCGTAGACAAATTTTGAGACCAGATTTGAATTCAGCATGAAAAAATCTACAGGAAATGATGTATGGCATGTTACAAAAAAATTTGTTCCGTCCGTGTTATTGAAAAAACCGCAATTTTCTTGAAATTGTGAGAGTTTAACGATTTTTCTCAAGTTTATAAAACGTTCGTACCATAATCTCCCTATTTTTCCCATATTCTGTGAAATCTCAGCTGTAATTAAAAAAATGTTCAGCTCTCTATCTCATTTTTATCGGAAGTTCTTTGATTTTGTCTCCGAAATGGACCAAAAGTTCCATTGTGCGGCGCGGCGCACAGTGGTCTGGTAGCTCGGTTTTTGTGGCCAAAACTATTGTAGCGTTATTTCAAGGTTTAATGTTATATTATTATATGTCGTTGGATTCGTCTTGATACCAGTTAGAATATTACGAAGTAAAAAATATATGTTAATATTTAAAACATTGAGGTGACCTTCATTTTTTATAAAAAAAGTGATTTTTCTTTAACTTTTTGTATTGAAGTTTGTAGAAAAGTGAATACTGATTAACTTTCGTTGGAATAATTTTTTTGTCAGATCATCGGAAATATTTGAAAAATCTTGTTAACAATTATCACAATGCATACTATTGTCTAGAAATCGCGGAAAAGTAGATAAGATTGAATTCTTCATAGGAATTATAAGAAAACTAGTAATGGGAGGTTTTCGAGGTCTCTGACTGGCACAGAGAAAACATATACATACATTGTAATTCCAAGCTGCTATGCAAGATTCAAGTGGAGCTGCCTATCCAGGCGTCGAATAATCGCGGGCCCGTATTAGTTAAAATCCGTTTATAGTTCAAAATTGCGGGAGATTGCAGTTAAAATTTACATGATCTTCTTAGTAAATGTTCAAGCTTTCATATAAAACAAGTCCGATGCTTAGCGGTCTTAAACGTTTTTGTATAATTCTTTTCAAAGTTTGAAATGTCATTAATTTCCGCTATTCGCGTATGGACTAAACAATGCTTAAAAATGGATTAAATATTTGAAATGCGCTTACTAACATATATAAAATCATCGTTAAAATCTATTTTCTGATATTCGGTGATTGAAATCTAAAACGTTTTATTTGACTTTGAATTTTCTGACTTTGAAAATGAATAATATTTTGGATTTGGGAGCTTTAAAAGGTTGTTACTTTATAGGAAAAAATTGTTTTTCAATGTATTAAAGTTGAAAAATTGAATTTTGGCCACGAAAACAGGGTCTCCACACCACTGTGCGGCGCGGCGTTGCGTTGGCTAGCAGTGGAGTGGGTAGGCACTGGACAGTGATCGCACAGGCGACCCCGGACAGCGATTGAGGATTTACTGTATTATCTAAAAACATTTAGCGTATTATGCTAGTCTCTGTTTAGAGCCCAGGTGAATTTTACTGTCCCGTGGTTTCATTGCTGTCGGCACACTTTTGAAAACGGTGTCTCTTATTTTCTCCCGTTTTCTGCGCTTTCACCAGGTCCCATGGTATGGTATCAGATGTTTGAGTACGCGATTGGTCACTGGCTGCAAAAGGCAACCGAACACATGATCGGTTGCGTGCTCTGCAGTCCCGGCTGTTTCTCGCTCTTCAGAGGGAAAGCTTTGATGGATGATAACGTGATGAAAAAATATACCACCAGATCCGACGAGGCCAGGCACTACGTTCAGTACGATCAGGGAGAGGATCGATGGCTTTGTACGCTGCTCCTTCAACGAGGTTACAGGGTGCGTACTGTGAAAAACGTTATAAGCTCCGACGAGTATTAACAATTCGATCAGGACCAATTGCAGTGGGAAAGGGATATCGCCAGCGTCGACACACTTCGTTTGCTTCTCCCTAAAACCGATTCGAGGATTAATGAAAACCCTCTGGAAAATCTTTTACCGCATTTCCAATCTGTTAACTGTATAAGCTAAGCTATAAAATAGAAGCTTTTTACAGCTTATTCTAATAACTTTCTCTCTTTTCGACGAGTGGAAGGTGTCGATGTAGAAGAAAACTTTATCAGCAATTTTCTTTGTTACACGCAATTTTGCGGCGAGTTCCTCTTACTCCATACAATGCGGAAATCCATTAGAATGAAAATCTGGTCGGTGAAATCGAATGTGGACAGATAAAATTGATCACAGTAATTAATTTTTTAGCTCTGCCATTCATTCTCTTCATCCTTTAATCCAACAGAATCAAAATCAAATAAATGGCGAATAAGTTCGTTCGGTTTTTCTGATTTATTCCAATGTAAAAAACCGAACGAACTTATTTGCCAACCCAATAGTTAATCAATTCAGGAATTGTTTCTCTGCATACGGTAAATAAGAATGATAACAGAGAGTAATCAAATAGTGTTAACAATAGATAGATTAAATCAATGTATAGACTAACAATGAATTCCGAGCGAGATGAAACGTAATAGAGACGGAATGTAATATGTGATACGTATTGATTTTTCGATTGTGTCGCAGGTAGAGTATTCAGCTGCCAGCGATGCTTACACACACGCACCCGAGGGATTCAATGAATTCTACAACCAACGTCGTCGATGGGTACCCTCCACCATAGCCAATATCATGGACCTTCTGATGGACGCTAAACGAACGATCAAAATCAACGACAACATATCTCTTCCCTACATCTCCTACCAGATTCTGCTCATGGGTCAGTCAAGTGTTCATTCAACCACCTAAATCTCAACGGATTACCCACTGAAAGCCTAACTTTAAATGGAACTTGCCACTACAACGTCACTGCGAATTAATTAAGGGCCATTCAATTTGTATTTTTCGAGTACAGCACGTCCTCGACTTACGCGGATTTTTCAAAGCGAATCGGAACATCAATTCGTAACTGTGAAATTCGTTTTTTGATTGCCGGAGGGGGAGCTTCAGATGCGAATTTGGTTTATTTGAATGTTCCTTTTAAATGAGTGCACACGTATATGTACAGCGCGATTCTACACCCCCGATTTTGTCGAAAATGGTAAAGAAACCGAAATTTTTTAAAGATTAAAGATTGTTTTTAAGATTTTTAATGCCAAAAACAATTGTGGTATTTTTTTACCTTGTTTTTCAAGGTCAGGTCAATTTTGCGGGGGGTTCCTGACGTCATTTTCGACTAAATCGGGGGTGTAATAATTTTGTGAAACCCTGCACGATGTACAGTAGCGGACAAAAGTTTAAGACCGCTCTAAAAAAGACGACAACTTTTTTAATATTGTACTATACGATTTGAACTTTTTTGGGAAGCTAGTCCAATTAATTTACTAAAGGATGTGAAAAGAAATTTTTTCAAAAATTGCAATTGATCGGAATTGTTGAGAAAATACTAAAAGTTAAATTTTTAACTTTTTTATGCGGATCTATATTGAAAATTTAAAGAATACGTTTTGTAGATCTGTGTCAACTAAACATATTCTGAAAATTTCGTCAAAATCGGTCGACGTTGCAATGAGCTACAAACGTTTAAAGATGGTAAAAATTGCAGATATTCACGATTCTCGGCAATAACACTGTCCAACAAATTTCAACTTTTTTTATGTTCCCTAATTACTGTTGGGTCCTTCTTATAGAGTTTTTTGCGCTGATTCCGAATCTGTTTTTAATTTTTTCCCTATACGCACAGTTTTTGAGGAACATGGCTTTGAAAAAAAAACATATTTTTCAACTTTAAACAAATATTGTGATGTTATTATAAAAGATATTGAATTGTTCTTTATAGCAAAAGATTCTGTAGACTTTCCCAAATACAGCCATATTAAATATTAATACATTATGATTATTTAAACATGTTTAAACGCTGTCAAGTTTGGATCGTCGACGTTTTTTTCGAACCAGAAAGCAAAATATCTTCGCCCGACATGAGTTGCCGCCAGTGGCGCTCGGGACGAGATACGGCGCAGCGACGGGGTACGGAGCGGCGAACGACCGTTGTAATGGTGAGCGCCACTGGCGGCAACTCATGTCGGGCGAAGATATTTTGCTTTCTGGTTCGAAAAAAACGGCGACGTTTCAAACTTCAAAGCGGGGTTTCTCAAGATAAAAGTCAGCTCTATCGCATGGTATAGTTCGATTTTCCGTTGGACCCTTATTTTCTGAGATAAATTGAAAAATATCCTGAAAAAGTGGTGCAAAAGCGGTGTCTCTCCGCCTTTAGTGATTATTTAAACATGTTTAAACAATCATAATGTATTAATATTTGATATCGCTGTATTCGGGAAAGTCTACAGAATCTTTTGCTATAAATAACAATTCAATATCATTTATAATGACACTACAATATTTGTTTAAAGTTGAAAAATATGTTCTTTTTTCAAAGTCATGTTTCTCAAAAACTGTGCGTGTAGGGAAAAAATTAAAAACAGATTCGGAATCAGGGCAAAAAACTCTATACGAAGGACCCAACAGTAATTAGGGAACAAATTTGGTGTTGGACAGTGTAATTTGTGAAAATCTGCAATTTTTACCATCTTTAAACGTTTGTAGCTCATTGCAATGTCGACCGATTTTGACGAAATTTTCATAATATGTTTAATTGACTCAGATCTACAAAATGTATTTTTTAAATTTTCGATATAGGCCCACACAAAAAAGTTAAAAATTTAACTTTTAGTATTTTTTCAACAATTCCGATCAATTGCAATTTTTGAAAAAATTTCTTTTCACATCCTTCAGTAAACTAATTGCACTAGCTTCCCAAAAAAGTTCAAATCGTATAGTACAATATTAAAAAAGTTATCGTCTTCTTTAGAGCGGTCTTAAACTTTTGTCCGCTACTGTAAAACGCGCTGGAACGAATTAACCGCGTAAGTCGAGGACTCGCTGTACCAGAAATCAAGTCAAATCAGAATTAGCATGATTCCAAGTGTTCCTCGGAGATGTTCATCTTTGTTTGTTGTCGCAGGCGGCACCATTTTGGGACCGGGAACGATATTCCTCATGTTGGTGGGTGCGTTCGTGGCCGCCTTCAAGATCGACAACTGGACCAGCTTCTATTACAACATCATACCGATCCTTCTTTTCATGCTTATATGTTTTACGTGTAAGGCAAACATCCAGGTAAGTCGAGCGACTTTTCGCAGCGATGATCGTCCGCATCTGTCGTGACGTACCAGTATAACGTGATTGTCTTTCAGCTTCTGTGCGCGCAAATATTGTCGACAGGATACGCGATGATAATGATGGCCGTGATCGTCGGTACGGCTCTCCAGCTCGGAGAGGACGGTATCGGATCACCTTCGGCCATATTCTTGATATCCCTATCCAGCTCCTTCTTTATAGCGGCTTGTTTGCATCCCCAAGAGTTCTGGTGTATCGTACCTGGAATTATTTACCTGCTCTCGATCCCCTCCATGTATCTACTTCTGATCCTCTATTCGATCATCAATTTGAACGTCGTCTCGTGGGGTACCCGCGAAGTCCAAGTGAAAAAGACGAAGAAGGTTCGTTACTCCTCTAAACTCCCCGAATTTCTCGCTTCGCTCTGCTACGTTTATGGAAATTTCGACTAATCTCTTCGTTAGCAGCATTTTAACACGTTTAAACAAACTTATGTGCTTTGTTCTATACTGCATTTTCTCGAATGCCTCATTCTGTTGGCGGAAATATATTTTACAATGTTCACCTCGTTATACAGGGTGTCTCAGCTGAAGGGGGCCACCTAAACATCTCTTTTATTTTTAACGGCACAAGAAAAATATTTATGGCACAATTTAAATGGTATCGAAGGAGGAATATCATGGAACAATTTTTTTGTCCGGTTATTTTTTCATAGTTTTTTCTAGGTCATCGTTATTTTTTATTGGGAAAACTTATTTTTTTTATTCCATCTTGGTAATGACTTAAGCATATTCAAATGTATTTTTTAAAAAAATAACAATGACCTTGAAAAAACTGAAAAAATAACCGGTCCAAGGAAATTGTTCTTCTATGATATTCCTCCTTCGATACCATTTAAATTATACCGTAAATATTTTTTGTGCCATTAAAAATAAAGGAGATATTTAGGTGGCCTCCTTCAGCTGAGACACCCTGTGTAGATAGACAGCGGATTTTTATTTAAAAAAAAAATCCTTAATAAAAATGTTGTACCTGAAGTACGTGGAGTGACATACACATTTATTTTCTTCCTTAATACGTTTAATTGCTTGGAAATAATGTAACAGGATTTTGAAATTCATCTAATGTTTTTACTGTTTTAATCCACACCTACACACTTTTGTAATAAATGCATAAAATCCGCCGTCTATTTGTAAAATATGCTTTCAGCGCATTGAATAAATATATCAGCGTGTACCACCAGGGATAAATAAAATATGCTTTTAACGTATTAAATAAATATGCCAGCGTGTACCACCAGTGGCAAATGATCATCAAACATTTCCATGTAGGAGACAATTTGTCACTAATCAATAGACAGCGGATCTTCGTGCAAAATAAACTATAATTGCCTGAATTGCAACAAACTCGAGTGAAATAGACATTTATTTTCTTCCCTAATACGTTAAATTGCTTGGAAATAATGTAACGGGATTTTGAAATTCATCTGATGTTTTTACTGTTTTAATTCACACCTACTCATTTTTGTCATAAATGCATAAAATCCGCTGTATACTAATCAAGATCGTTATTAACACGGCAGATTTGTAATTGCGCTTTCTCGTTTGCATATGTATGTATGTTCGTTCGTAACCCAGGCTTATGTGTTCACGGTTGTCCTAATTTAATGGTACAGGAATTTAATGATTGAAATGAAAAATGTAACTAACAATGTTGTAACACAGGTGGCCGTGGCAGCGCTATTCAGCGCGATTTACGGTATGGTGATGATCGCCGTCTTTGTTGGGATCGCGATAAACATTATCGAAGATGGCACAGCATTATCCCCGTCAGCTTTGTTTCTAATGTTGATGATAGGCCAACTGGTGATAGCCGCGTTGCTACACCCCGCGGAATTCTATTGCTTCCCACACATTTTGATATACATCGTAACACTACCCTCGATGTACTTGCTGCTTATTATTTACTCTGTCGCTAATCTGAACGATATCACGTGGGGCACCAGGGAGGTGCAGACAAGGAAAACTAAGACGGTAATTAACTTGCACAAACTAACCAATAGACTGCGGATCTTTATGCACAATTTTTTGCATCCCACAACCCATTTCTTCACTTAACAATTTTAACCCTTCGCACTCGAAGCTATTTTAACTCGAAAATTAAACATTTCTTCCGACCAACAATAATTTCATTCTATATAATTTTTTAAATTTTATTCAATACTTAAATGTTTCGTAATTGATTATATGCCAAAATATTTAATAATGTAAACAATATTTTTAGTGGTGAATCTGAGCCTCCCTTTGCACTCGGAGCTATTTTAACTCGAAAATTAAACATTTCTTCCGACCTACAATAATTTCATTCTATATATTTTTTTAAATTTTATTCAATACTTAAATGTTTCGTAATTAATTAGATATACCAAAATGTTTAATAATGTAAACAATATTTTTAGTGGTGAATCTGAGCCTCCCTTTGCACTCGGAGCTATTTTAACTCGAAAATTAAACATTTTTTCCGACCTACAATAATTTTATTTGTATATGATTTCTTTCATTTCATTCAATACTTAAATGTTTCGTAATTGATTAGATGCCAAAATATTTAATAATGTAAACAATATTTTTAGTGATGAATCTGAGCCTCCATTTGCACTCGAAGCTATTTTAACTCGAAAATTAAACATTTCTTCCGACCTACAATAATTTCATTCTATATATTTTTCAAATTTTATTCAATACTTAAATGTTTCGTAATTAATTAGATATACCAAAATGTTTAATAATGTAAACAATATTTTTAGTGGTGAATCTGAGCCTCCCTTTGCACTCGGAGCTATTTTAACTCGAAAATTAAACATTTCTTCCGACCTACAATAATTTCATTCTATATATTTTTTTAAATTTTATTCAATACTTAAATGTTTCGTAATTAATTAGATATACCAAAATGTTTAATAATGTAAACAATATTTTTAGTGGTGAATCTGAGCCTCCCTTTGCACTCGGAGCTATTTTAACTCGAAAATTAAACATTTTTTCCGACCTACAATAATTTTATTTGTATATGATTTCTTTCATTTCATTCAATACTTAAATGTTTAGTAATTGATTATATGCCAAAATATTTAATAATGTAAACAATATTTTTAGTGATGAATCTGAGCCTCCATTTGCACTCGAAGCTATTTTAACTCGAAAATTAAACATTTCTTCCGACCTACAATAATTTCATTCTATATATTTTTTCAAATTTTATTCAATACTTAAATGTTTCGTAATTGATTAGATGCCAAAATATTTAATAGTGTAAACAATATTTTTAGTGGTGAATCTGAGCCTCCCTTCGCACTCGAAGCTATTTTAACTCGAAAATTAAACATTTCTTCCGACCTACAATAATTTCATTCTATATATTTTTTCAAATTTTATTCAATACTTAAATGTTTCGTAATTGATTAGATGCCAAAATATTTAATAGTGTAAACAATATTTTCAGTGGTGAATCTGAGCCACCCTTTGCACTTGGAGCTATTTTAACTCGAAAATTAAACATTTTTTCCGACCTACAATAATTTTATTTGTATATGATTTCTTTCATTTCATTCAATACTTAAATGTTTAGTAATTGTTTAGATGCCAAAATATTTAATAATGTAAACAATATTTTTAGTGATGAATCTGAGCCTCCATTTGCACTCGAAGCTATTTTAACTCGAAAATTAAACATTTCTTCCGACCTACAATAATTTCATTCTATATATTTTTTCAAATTTTATTCAATACTTAAATGTTTCGTAATTGATTAGATGCCAAAATATTTAATAGTGTAAACAATATTTTCAGTGGTGAATCTGAGCCACCCTTTGCACTTGGAGCTATTTTAACTCGAAAATTAAACATTTTTTCCGACCTACAATAATTTTATTTGTATATGATTTCTTTCATTTCATTCAATACTTAAATGTTTAGTAATTGTTTAGATGCCAAAATATTTAATAATGTAAACAATATTTTTAGTGATGAATCTGAGCCTCCATTTGCACTCGAAGCTATTTTAACTCGAAAATTAAACATTTCTTCCGACCTACAATAATTTCATTCTATATATTTTTTTAAATTTTATTCAATACTTAAATGTTTAGTAATTGATTAGATATACCAAAATGTTTAATAATGTAAACGGTATTTTTAGTGGTGAATCTGAGCCTCCCTTTGCATTCGGAGCTATTTTAACTCGAAAATTAAATTCCATTGTATACTATTTTTTCCATTTTATGAATATGAAATTGATACAGTACTTCCTCCAATAAATAAATGTTTAGTAATTGATTAGATGCCAAAATATTTAATAATGTAAACAATATTTTTAGTGGTGAATCTGAGGCTCCACTCGAGTGCAAAGGGTTAATAATCGCACAAACTCCGTAGTCTATTAATTAACTAACCTTTCGCGTTCGCGTGTCTTTCTGTTTGCGGTTTATTGCGGTGATTGTTAATTTACTCGACTTAACAATCCACTCTTAACAGTTTTCTAACAACAAGAGCTTTGCACTTGGGGATAGAAAGTACTGAAACAATTAGTACAATTGAATCGTGCTTGATATTCTTCGTCGTTGAAACAATAGGAACTCGAGCAAGAGAAGAAGGAAGCCGAAGAAGCGAAGCGAAAGGCGAAACAGAAATCCTTGCTAGGATTCCTGCAAAATGGCGTTGGCGCGAACGATGACGAGGAAGGATCGATAGAGATCTCTTTGGCGGGCCTGTTTAAATGTATGTTTTGCACACACGGTCAAACTTCGAACGAGAAACAGCAGTTGGTCACCATTGCTGAATCGTTGGACCACCTGGGAAAACGTTTGGAAGTTATCGAGAGGTTAGTTTATTTTTCATGTTAATTCACTCCTATCGATTTTGTCTCAACTACTTCTGGTTTATAATCATAGATTCAAGTAAATCTTTTACTTCATTAACGAATATTTCCGTCCCCTCCGCAAGATAAAGTTCTTGCGGTTAAATCCGGTGGTATTTCTCGGATTAGACCATCTCGCTGATGACTCTATCAGCACGTTTCGGGCGAAATGTACGGTCCCGTACCTTCCTTCCTTCTTTTATCATTATGTCCGTCTCATCAACCACACTTTATCCGTGAAATGCGTGGCGTCGATTCAGTATAATGAACAGACTTAGTTGCTGCATTATCTGGCCACGCTAAAGAATTTTTTCGTACACACAGAAAGAAATTCTTCTGAATTTTGATTTCGATCCACTACGTTCATTTATAAAATCCTTCTACTTTTTTGCATTTTCCTGCACTGTGACGAAAATTCATTTTTTCTCTGAATTTCAATTTCGATCCACCGAATTCATTCATAAAATTTTTCAATTTTTTTGCATTTTCCTGCACTGTGAATACATTCACTCTTTCTCTGAATTTTAATTTCGATCCACTAAACTCATTCATAAAATTCTCCAGCTGTTTTGCATTTTCCTGCACTGTGAATAAATTCAGTTTTCTCTGCATTTTAATTTCAATCCAGAATTTTAATAAAATACTTCAACTTTTTTGCATTTTCCTGCACTGACAATAAATTCATTTTTTTCTGAATTTCAATTTCGATCCACCGAATTCATTCATAAAATTCTCCAGCTGTTTTGCATTTTCCTGCACTGTGAATAAATTCAGTTTTCTCTGCATTTTAATTTCAATCCAGAATTTTAATAAAATACTTCAACTTTTTTGCATTTTCCTGCACTGTGAATGAATTCATTTTTTTTCCTGAATTTTAATTTCGATCCAACGAATTCATTCATAAAATTCTCCAGCTCTTGCATTTTCCTGCACTGTGAATAAATTCAGTTTTCTCTGAATTTTAATTTCGATCCAGAATTTTAATAAAATCCTCCAACTTTTTTGCATTTTCCTGCACTGTGAATAAATTCATTTTTTTTCTGAATTTTAATTTCGATCCACCGAATTTATTCATAAAATTCTCCAGCTTTTGCATCTTCTTGAACTGTGAATAAATTCACTTTTTGCTGAATTTTAATTTCAATCCACCGAATTTATGCATAAAATCCTTCAACTTTTTTGCATTTTCCTGCACTGTGAATGAATTCATTTTTTTTCTGAATTTTAATTTCGATCCAACGAATTCATTCATAAATTTCTCCAGCTCTTGCATTTTCCTGCACTGTGAATAAATTCAGTTTTCTCTGAATTTTAATTTCGATCCAGAATTTTAATAAAATCCTCCAACTTTTTTGCATTTTCCTGCACTGTGAATAAATTCATTTTTTTTCTGAATTTTAATTTCGATCCACCGAATTCATTCATAAAATTCTCCAGCTTTTCTGCATCTTCTCAAACTGTGAATAAATTCACTTTTTGCTGAATTTTAATTTCAATCCACCGAATTTATTCATGATATCCTTCACCTTTTTTGCTCGTTCCCGCACTGTTAGCGAACAGTTCTATCAATTGCTGGTGCTCTCGAAACTTTAGCAAGTCGGAATTGGTTCTTTGTGGCGCAAAGGGAAAATTAATTGAATGGGTCTCTCTAGAGGTTGTTTACTCTTTCCAGAGCCGTGGATCCGCATGGACATGCGAGTAGCCGGCGGCGAGCTTCTTCGGTTGGCTCGCGAACAGCAGCAGAAACTCTCGGTGCCATCGGCGAGGATCCTGCCGAGGATCAAGAATGCCAAAGCGATACTGAAACAGTGACTAGTCAGAATACTGATGGAAATCGAGAGGGTAGTAATTTCCTGAGCAGACCGTACTGGTTGAGCGACGAAGGATTGAAAAAAGGTGAAATCGATGTGCTATCGCTCCAGGAAGAACTATTCTGGAAGGACCTATTGGAAAAGTATCTGTACCCCATAGACGAGGACAAAGCAGAAAAGGTAAACTTCCTTCACTTTCTGAATGTGGCAGGCTACTTCCTCTGGGAAACTCTAAATCACTGATTTCCTATTTTTCAAACGTTTCGATCAAGTGCTCTCTCATATTTAGTATCTCCTTTGTTCGAATATTAATATTAATCATTTTGCACAAATATTTTTTTTATAATATTAGCATCTTTGCCTTTGTTACCCAGTTTTTTCTTTAATATTTTCATTCAAAGTTTTAATATAAATTCATTATTACGTGTTTAATAATCTAAATGTTACTCTATAGGTAC
This sequence comes from Lasioglossum pauxillum, assembly GCA_933228785.1. Classification (NCBI taxonomy): domain Eukaryota; kingdom Metazoa; phylum Arthropoda; class Insecta; order Hymenoptera; family Halictidae; genus Lasioglossum; species Lasioglossum pauxillum. Next base: position 39,707,657 of record OW121706.1, read on the forward strand.
AATATCGTTCGAATGTTTGGAAGCAGTCAAACAAAGTTTTAGAAGATTAGTAACCATTCACAGTTACTTTTTATAATAGCAATACATGAATCTAAATGCTTTCAAACGTTTGAATGGTAGTATATATTTATCGTAAATTGATGCCAATCTTTTGAGGTTTTCCGAAATCCACTTCAATTTTCTTTTTAATATTCAGTGACCACGGTCGATCACTTCTTTTTAATTTGAGTGAGATAACTTCGACATTTCTCGAATACCGAATAAGTTTTAGCAAATTATCGTTGCTTTAGGAACGTTAATCGATAGCGTTATAGGTTTTGCACTCCAAAAATTCACCCAATTGCAAACCAACTTCACCAATTAAGAATATTTAAAATGAGTAATTTTAAATTGATGAAAATTGTTGAAATTGATTTGCAAAAGGGTGAAATTTGGAGTGCAAAACCTGTAGAGAAATTTCGTGAAATTTGATTCTGAACGTATAAAATGGCAAGAAATTGGAATGCTAGAGAAAGTAACGAGATAAAATAATAATCGACCCATGCTGCTTGCATCAGGCCCGAATCGCCAAAGATCTAAAGGACCTCCGTGACCAGAGTGTGTTCGCGTTTTTTATGCTGAATGCCCTCTTCGTCCTGATCGTCTTTCTGCTGCAATTAAACAAAGACTTGTTACACGTGAAATGGCCATTCGGTATCAAGACGAACATCACCTATGACGGAACTACGCAGGAGGTAAAGACCGCTCCGTCCATCTCGCGTTTATCGTATTCCTTAAACAATTCACGTCTTACGTACACCTGTCGTCGAACAGCAAAACATTTCGAATGCTCGAAAACTCTTCAAGATGATTCATTAAATTTCCACTGAATACTTCTACTGGACTGCCGATGTTCCATACATTCGCAACATTTCAAATTATAAGTAAATTCGGGAACTTTACCGATCCTAGAACTACAAAATGATGTTCTTCAACTTTTTCTTTCCCGATTACTGGGATTATAAAAATTACTAGCGAGAAGATTAAGAACCAAAACGGAATGAAACCGAGTTTACCTGAATAGCGTTTCAGCTCGGTGCGTGACGGAGCAGACTGGTTCGCGCGCGAAAACGTATTAGTAGACTGCGGATCTTTATGCAAAATAAAAATGTTCTGCATTGATTGTGGGAAGCAGGTGTAAAATAAAAATTGATTTCATCCCTCAATAACTTTATTGCATTAAAGACAATATTACAATATTCTTCATAAATGCATAAAAATCCGCAGTCTTAAAATAAATACTCAAGAAAAAATCGCAAGTACATCGGCAGTCCAGCCTGTGACTGTTCCAAGATCGTCTGATCTAAGATCGAGGATCCTCGAGAGTTTCAGCATTCTGATAGTTTTGCAATCAGCCCGTTCTGTTCCCCGCGCACGAAAGATATAGATAAAGCAGCCGAATCTGATGATCTCGCGAGAGGTAACGTAAGGAGTTCAAGGATCGACGATCGAATGGACGGAGCGTATTTTTCTACATAAATCACTAACGTTTCTTCTTGCTTTGGCCCACAATAGGCTCGCATAGCTGCCGACCTGATCGAGCTCCGGAACAAGAGTGTGTTCGCGTTTTTTATGTTCAATGCGTTGTTCGTTCTGATCGTATTCTTGCTACAGCTGAACAAAGATCAGTTGCACGTTGTCTGGCCGCTCGGCGTCAAGACGAATATCACCTACATCGAGGAGACCTCGGAGGTACCTGGTTGTATTTCCAAAAGGGAATTGAGAAACAGAGATGCTGTCTCACTGATGCCTCGGGAGACTAACACCCCCGTGTGCTCCGTTACTCACGCCAGGACGTCGATGCTTATTTCTGATATATCGTCCTGTTACCGGTTTTAACGATCGCTGATTGAAAGCGAACGATACCGACGTCTGGCGAAATTGATGCTGATCCCCGAAGGATAAAGAACTTATCAGTAGACAGCGGATTTGATGCGTTTATTAAGAAAAATGAATAGATGTCGTTTAGAACAGGGTTAGCAAATTTGGCAGAATTTAATACGATTTTCATTTATTCCAAACCTGCGGAAGGCTACCACCACTGAAACTACGATTTTATTTTATTCCACTTTCTCCAAATTTGCCTTTGATAGAATTTGCTACGATTTTTATTCATTCCAGACCTGTCAAGGCTACCACCACTGAAAATAAGATTTTGTTTAACTTCACTTTACTAAAACTTGCCTACAAAAATTCGATAGAATTTGCTACGATTTTTATGCATTGCAGATCTACAAAAGCTACTACCACTGAATATCATTTTATTTAATTCCATTTTCTTCAAATTTGCCTACAAAAATTTGATAGAAGTTGCTGCGATTTTTATTTATTTCAGACTTGCGAAGGCTACTAGCACTGAAGATAAGATTTCATTTGATACATTCCACTTTCTTAAAATTCCTCTACAAAAATTGCAAATTCCATAAACATCCACAGTCTAGTAATAACATTAGAAGAATTTGGAAATACTGTTATACAATTATTTTGAATGTATTGCACATATTAAGGATGTTCTGGAGGTATATAAAAACGCAACAAAATTTTTGAAAATTTGACAAGATATAATTCTTACTAAATTAATGCAATTACCAAAGTTTGGGTTCGATTCTCTGCACCGTTTAAGAATTACAGCAACTTAAAGTTTGCACATTTTAACACGTCTTCTTATAAAGAATTCAAACCCTATTTAAACCTTGAAAAAACGCAACTAGAAACTCCAGTTTTTTTTATACACAGGGTGTCCCAAAATTCGTGAAAATCCCGGAAATGGGAGGTTCCTGAGACCATTTGAAACGACATTTTCCTTTGCAAAAATGTTATCCGCAGCTTTGTTTAGGAGTTATTAACGAAAAACACGCACCAATCAGAGCGCGACCTACGCGTGAATTGGCACAGTCGGCCCGGCGCGCCAACTGTCGATTGGCCGATTATACCAACTCGCGTCTAGGTCGCGCTCTGATTGGTGCGTGTTTTTCGTTAGTAACTCCTAAACAAAGCCGCGGATAACATTTTTGCAAAGGAAAATGTCGCTTCAAATGATCTCAGGAACCTCCCATTTCCGGGATTTTCCCGAATTTTGGGACACTCTGTGTAGTAAAAATTATGTAATTATTTATGTGTTCAAAATTTATTAGGATTCACTAAACAGTTACAGAGCAAAAAATTATAAACTATTACAAAACGTCAAATTTGTAGACCATTGAATATAGCTACAATCAGAGGGTACAATTATTCGCAAAAGTCACTTACAATTTTTTATAATATGAAGACAATTTGATTAAAAAATAAGTATAACATGAAATTCACTAATTAAACGAAAGCTTTTTAAATTAATCTATTTTTTTAATGCAAAATATACTCGTGAATGGCTTTCATTGCCAATATATTGATGGATTTCGAGTTTCTTGTACTTTTGTCTCCCATTGTACCTCCAGAACATCTTTAAGAAAGAAAAGAAATTTCTACTCCGCCCAAGCTTGTTGCGATTCAGGTAGGAAATTTTTATTTCGCATCGAGATCCGCTGTCTGCTTATCTACGGCTCAGAATTCGCGACGGTCCCAGTCAACCGTGAATTCACACATCCAGTACATTCATACTAGTTTAGTCCAAGCTTGCGACATTGATGCAGTGCTTCGACGAGAGCACCGAAACATCTCCATTATCTTCGGCTTTATTCACCACACTCTGTTTCACAGAGATCGATGTTGTTTCCAGTAGATTCCTTCTGGATAAAATCATTCCGGATGAAAAATCAATGTTAATAAACCCGGAAAAATGATCGAGTTGAGCAATCACGGTGAGCAACGGAGCACATCGGAATATGGTACCCGGTGATAATCCTGCACTTGCTGGGACATGTCTGTGTTTTGTCAATAATGTGGATTATCGGCACGTGGCGAATTACCATTAACATGTTTGCACAGGTATTCCCCGAACGGAATCGAGCACGGGATGGAACCGAGAATCTGGCTAGAAACTAGTTGGCTAAGTCACAAATAACATCGTCGCCTTTCTAATATTAACTCTGGATAACTATAATTATGCCAATCCATAAATTCAAAATGTTCTACCATCATTGAAAGCAAACTAGAGCAAAATAGAAATTAAAGGAATGGTATAAAAAGATTTTTCTAAAATGTTCTTCTTGTAAATGAACAGTCCCAGACGACAGTTATCCAGGGTTAAGATTCCTGTGTCCTCATCCTCCATCTTTTTGTCCTCAGAATGTCGATAGTCTTAATGTGATTACTCATATAGGATCTTTTGTCGACTAACAATAACCAGAGCAAGTCCAGAGAACAAGCACAAATCCAGATATTAAAACGGCTTGCCGTGTTTCAGTTTTTCCTGTTCAAAATTGATTTACTTCTCTACTGAAACGCATGCCTCTGCATTATTCTCAATTTCAATAAAATTCCGAACGATCGCGGAATGCGTGGTAGCTTGTTTGGAAGATGAAACGTGTTACTCGAATTTTAGGAACAATTTTTTACTGTGAAAAACATGGTAGTAACATCTGGATTACATCGCGGGTCGAGAGCCGGGCTCGTTGTTAATTTAATTAAAATTGAACGATAGCAATTAGAAGGGTGCTTCATGCTAACAAACATTGTCGATTCTAATAGTCACGCGTGCGTTCTAGTGCGAGATCAATTCAGCAACAAATTAAAGCTAGCCAGAGCTGTTCCGAATAGTATCCATTTATCAAAGTTAACTTCAGAAAATTAGTGAAAGCTTTTTCGTGTATATTCATTCGTAGAATCCCATTCATATACATTTATTTAGAACATTTAGATCTAGTTAGAGAATTAATAGAATTCTGTATAAATATTTCGTTCGATGTTGCCTATCCGCACGACTAAAAACACTGTCCAACACCAAATTTGTTCCCTAATTACTGTTGGGTCCTTCTTATAGAGTTTTTTGCGCTGATTCCGAATCTGTTTTTAATTTTTTTCCTATACGCACAGTTTTTGAGAAACATGACTTTGAAAAACAAACATATTTTTCAACTTTAAACAAATATTGTAGTGTTATTATAAAAGATATTGAATTGTTCTTTATAGAAAAAGATTCTGTAGACTTTCCCGAATACAGCGATATCAAATATTAATACATTATGATTGTTTAAACATGTTTAAATAATCACTAAAGGCGGAGCGACACCATTTTTGCACCAATTTTTGAGGATATTTTTCAATTTATCTCAAAAAATAAGGGTCCAGCGGAAAATCGAACTATACCATGCGATAGAGCAGACTTTTATCTTGAGAAACCCCGCTTTGAAGTTTGAAACCTCGACGTTTCTTTTGAACCAGAAAGCAAAATATCTTCGCCCGAAACGAGTTGCCGCCAGTGGGGCTCGCCATTACAACGGTCGTTCGCCGCTCCGTATCCCGTCGCTGCGCCATATCTCGTCCCGAGCGCCACTGGCGACAACTCATGTCGGGCGAAGATATTTTGCTTTCTGGTTTGAAAAAAACGTCGACGATCCAAACTTGACAGGGTGGTTTCTCAAGATAAAAGTCTGCTCTATCGAGTGGTATAGTTCGATTTTCCGCTGGACCCTTATTTTTTGAGATAAATTGAAAAATATCCTCAAAAATTGGTACAAAAGTAGTGTCTCTCCGTCTTTAATGATTGTTTAAACATGTTTAAACATTCATAATGTATTAATTTTGGATACCACTGTATTCGGGAAAGTCTACAGAATCTTTTGCTATAAAGAACAATTCAATATCTTTTATAATAACATCACAATATTTGTTTAAAGTTGAAAAATATGTTTTGTTTTCAAAGCCATGTTCCTCAAAAACTGTGCGCATAGGAAAAAAATTAAAAACAGATTCGGAATCAGCGCAAAAAACTCTATAAGAAGGACCCAATAGTAAATAGGGAACATAAAAAAAGTTGAAATTTGTTGGACAGTGAAATTATTTCAGAAATTGATAAAAATGATGAGTGTGTGTGTTGTGTGTGTTAGACTTCGGGCTTTATGCATTTCAAATATCAAACCAATAAATAAAACTTGATTTTTATCAAACTTCTGTTTCTGACAAATGATTCGAACAATTTTGATTTTGCATAAAGATCCACAGTCTAGAGGTCGTTCAACTGTAGATCTTTACATTGGGTTGTAACATAAATATGTGCAACAATGATATTCAAGTATACACGACCCGATATAAACGATCATTTTCGTACTTAATAATTATAAAAAGCAAACGTGAAACGTTCTCGTATTTTAGAAATTTCTTGACGAATGCCGAAACATTTACAGAATTATAAAATATTGTTTAGGTGCTTATTCTCTCGATTTCTATATTGTCCGGCTGTCTCTCGTGGCCCGGCAGCTTCGACGCGTGCATATTGAAAATGTTCATCTTGTCTTTTTTCGTGAAGCTCCGCTAGCACGTGCACAGTTTACGGGTCACGAAACAGACAAAAGCAAAAGACATCACGAAACCCTGTCCCGTTCTCCGCTCACCTGCCTGAATACGAAGGAGGGAGAATCGTCACGCAGGTTTCCGTTTCACATACTTATGTGTCTAATTCCGATAATGCACTGCTAGGTATGACAGCAGAGGAGCACCACTAACGAGTTACTGTCGATGTAACTAAACGGTGGCTTACGCCAATTCTACGTGTTTCAGGCGATTGTGTTACCAATTATATCCTGCTCACACGAACGATCAATTTAAACTAGAAAATCACATGAAAAATGTTTTGTAATCAATGCAGACAATATTCCTAACTTGCAATTCGGGAAATGATAACTTACGCAATTTACAGTGCAAGTATGTTCGTATGAACGGGATAGGCTGTTTGTTTCATTGCTGTCCGTCTCGATAAATACGTATCATATAATCAGAAAAATGTCGGAAACGCGTTGACAAAAGTTTCACGAAAAGATCGCCGAAGAAAAATTTTTTGAATGGTGTCTGTATTGTAAAAGGACTAAAGGCTGCTCTTTACTTTACCGGAGGCAATATTTGTGTCTTCTCCTATAAATTATGATGTATTTGGTATGTAATCCAGTAGATCTGTACCCGGGACGGCTGCAGATCGAAGTTTCGATCCTGTAGGATCAATGGTTCAGGAGTTATGCTTGCTTAAAGTTGAGCAATCTGCAGTGTTTTTGACGGCACCGCCATATTGGTAGTGACGGCCACGCTTACCGAGTTGGTTGTTGGTCAGGGGGGAGGGTGGGCCGCAAGGACCGGCGCACAGTGGAACTTTTCGTCCAAATCGGAGACAAAATCAAAGAATTTTCGATAGAAATGAGGTAGAGCGATGAAATTTTTTTAAAATTAAAGCTGAAACTTGGCAGAATATGGGAAAAATAGGGAGATTATGGTACGAACGTTTTGTAAACTTGAGAAAATTCGTTAAACTCTCACAATTTCAAGAAAATTGCGGTTTTTTCAACGAGTGGGACCTTTCGTCCAAATCGGAGACAAAATCAAAGAACTTTAAATAGAAATGAGGTAGAGCGATGAAATTTTTTTAAAATTAAAGCTGAAACTTGGCAGAATATGGGAAAAATAGGGAGATTATGGTACGAACGTTTTATAAACTTGAGAAAATTCGTTAAACTCTCACAATTTCAAGAAAATTGCGGTTTTTTCAACGAGTGGGACCTTTCGTCCAAATCGGAGACAAAATCAAAGAACTTTAAATAGAAATGAGGTAGAGCGATGAAATTTTTTTAAAATTAAAGCTGAAACTTGGCAGAATATGGGAAAAATAGGGAAATTATGGTACGAACGTTTTATAAACTTGAGAAAATTAGTTAAACTCTCACAATTTCAAGAAAATTGCGGTTTTTTCAACGAGTGGGACCTTTCGTCCAAATCGGAGACAAAATCAAAGAACTTTAAATAGAAATGAGGTAGAGCGATGAAATTTTTTTAAAATTAAAGCTGAAACTTGGCAGAATATGGGAAAAATAGGGAGATTATGGTACGAACGTTTTATAAACTTGAGAAAATTCGTTAAACTCTCACAATTTCAAGAAAATTGCGGTTTTTTCAACGAGTGGGACCTTTCGTCCAAATCGGAGACAAAATCAAAGAACTTTAAATAGAAATGAGGTAGAGCGATGAAATTTTTTTAAAATTAAAGCTGAAACTTGGCAGAATATGGGAAAAATAGGGAAATTATGGTACGAACGTTTTATAAACTTGAGAAAATTAGTTAAACTCTCACAATTTCAAGAAAATTGCGGTTTTTTCGATGAGTGGGACCTTTCGTCCAAATCGGAGACAAAATCAAAGAACTTTCGATAGAAATGAGGTAGAGCGATGACATTTTTCTAAAATTAAAGCTGAAACTTGGCAGAATATGGGAAAAATAGGGAGATTATGGTACGAACGTTTTATAACCTTGAGAAAATTTGTTAAACAATTCGTTCAACAATTTTCTTGAAATTGTGAGAGTTTAACGAATTTTCTCAAGTTTATAAAACGTTCGTACCATAATCTCCCTATTTTTCCCATATTCTGCCAAGTTTCAGCTTTATTTTTAAAAAATTTCATCGCTCTACGTCATTTCTATCGAAAGTTCTTTGATTTTGTCTCCGATTTGGACGAAAAGTTCCACTGTGCGGCGGTTTCGCTCGGTAAGCGGCTTGCGCTCGTCACTACGAACCAATATGGCGGCGCCCTAACGTGTCAAAAACACTGCAGATTGCTGAACTTCAAGCAAGCATAACTCCTGAACCATTGATCCTACAGGATCGAAACTTCGATCTGCAGCCGTCCCGGGTGCAAATCTACTGGATTACATACCAACTACATCATAATTTATAGAAGGAAGGCACGAAAGACCGAAATAAATGTTTCTATGTGCTTAAAGCAGACAAAATTCTCTCCAATTCGAGAAATGACATCTTTCACCATTTACAGTGCAAGTATGTTTGTTTTATTGCTCTCTGTCTCGCTAGATACGTTCATCTTAATCGGAAAAATGCGAGACAAATTTTTTGGAACGTAGTGTTACTTTGACTGATTATTGCGCGACGATTATGGAGGCGACGAAACAGCAATGACGCACGCAGCGACGAATAACCCACGAGGCGAAAAGTTTTATGTGTTTCTCTGTCTTCTTCTCTGTTTACTTGCTAAGTTCGACGCGACCCATCCGTCACTGTCCGCTAACAATGGACTCCATTTCGCAGGTACACATCACGAAGGAATACCTACAGCTGGAGCCGATCGGTTTGGTATTCGTATTCTTCTTCGCGTTGATATTGGTTATTCAATTCACCGCGATGTTGTTCCATCGATTTGGCACGTTCGCCCATATTTTGGCCAGCACCAGTCTGGATTGGTACTGCTGTAAGAAGGTACGTGTGCTGTCGACAGCTTGATTCCCTTGTACGTATAGCTGCTAACTGATTATCCAACTTGGCCGTGTTAGACCAAGGATTTGTCGGACGGGGCGTTACTGCCGAAAGATGCCGTGGAAATAGTCAGGGATCTGCAGAGATTAGACGGAATGGAGGGCGATTACGAGGAAGGCAGCGGCAGCGGTCCTGGAAGGAGGAAGACCATAAGAAACCTTGAAAAGAGCAGACGAAAAACCCAGGCAATCAATACGCTCGATGTCGCCTTCAGGCAACGATTCTTCGAAAAGAACGGTCAGCAAAAAGCTCAATCACAATTTTTTTCGTACTGGAGTTAATTAGTCACTGTTTTGAATCTGCGCAGAGAGAATTACGATGTTCGCACGTTTATACAGTGGGTGTACAAAGTATTCGTACAGCATTCGAACAATGTGAAGATGTTAGTTCTTCCCTTGAGATTCGAGTTATCGAGGTTCGACTGTGTTTCATAACAATCTTGATCGATTTCGATGAAACTTTGTACAGGGTGTTAAGAAATGTTTGGTCTTGGCAAGCATAGGCGTATTCTACATCTTCGGATCGATGGAGATCTGTAAAAAAAAGTTGCCGCAAAATTGTCCTTGACCTTGAATTTCAACGTCAAAATTTTTTTATTGTATTGTATTCTACGCATCATGAGGATAAAAAGTGTAAAAGGAACTATGGATCAAAACTCAACCGTTCTCATAAAAAATAATAGTAGATCTATTACTAATGAAGCATGCAGTTACTATTGTTGTTTATCTGTTGTTTATCGGAAATCTAACATAATCAATCATAATCAATATTACCTTCTAAGTCTTGAAAGATGTTCATCTTCTATTTCTTCTTCTGAGCCAAAGAATCGATCCATTCTGATTAATATTTCTTAATAGCCGAGCTTGACTGCCAGCTTCAACATGGCCACCATTGCTTTGCAAACAGGTCTCTAATCTGTTCTGAATGTTGTTTATAACTCGCAGATGTAAATTTGGTATACTTCGTAAATGTTGGAAGGCATGCTCTATTCGAATTGTGTCCAAATGCATGATCTATTGCACGAAGCATGTGTCGGATATTTATATATTTTCGCACCATGATACTATCACATATAAATGATCGCTGTAACCAAAAGCTAGACACAAACTACTAAACGAATGTGATTTTAATCGAAGCAAAGCAATTTAGCGAGGGTCACTCGAACTGTGTTTATGTGGCGTTTAACGGTGTAGCGGTGTGTTTACATTCTCGCCAAGACTGTGTCTATGTTAACAACTAGCATTTCCATTTGAAATCTCCAATTTCTATGAATAAAATTCATCTTACTGCCGGCAAAACTTCCGCATCAATTTTTGGTGAAACGGTTGAGTTTTGACCCATAGTTCCTTTGACACTTTTTATCCTCATGATGCGTAGAATACAATACAATTAAAAAAATTGACCTTGAAATTCAAGGTCAAGGACAATTTTGCGGCAACTTTTTTTTACAGATCTCCATCGATCCGAAGATGTAGAATATGCCTATGCTTGCCAAGACCAAACATTTCTTAACACCCTGTACAGGTATATAACTTACTTAGACCTGCCAAAAGCGCCTTATAAATTTTCAAAAAAATTATTCACACATTAGCTAGTAAACTAATCCTTCTAACGTCTCAAAAATAAGCTCGAGCTGTTGGGTCGAATTTTGAAGAAGTTATCCTTTTTTAAAATATGTACGAACACTTTGTACACCCACTGTATAAATTTTGGAAGAGGTTATTAGAGTCGAGCTTCAAGTGCAAGTCTGGGTTATAAACTGTCACTTTAAGGATTAATAATGTAATAACTCTCTTGAAAATGATCCAAATCCGGATCGAAACGTTGAGAATTTAAATATTGCAAATTTGCTTTGTCTTTATTATTGATCGAAACTGTGCGCCGAGAGCATATTTTAGTTTATTAAACATTTACGATCGAGAAATAACAAAATAATTAATAATGCAGTTTCTATTTCTAATTTTATTGATCAGGTCTGCCGAGGAACATGTCGACGAGACGTTCCGCGAAGGCTTTCAAGGCTTTCGAGGGCCGCAGGAACAGCATAATGGCGATGAGACGAAAATCGCAGATGCAAACTCTGGGAGCGAACAACGTCTACGGGGTCGCCGGGAATCCTTTGGGGATCCAAGGTCGCCCATCAAGAAGCAGTCAGATTTCTGTGAAGGATGTGTTCGAGGGTCACCCGGGCCACACGAACTCCGCCTACGAACCAGACGAGAATATCGGGAACAGCCTCAGACTTCAAAATTTAGGTCAAAGTACGTGGAGGGAGGCTAACACCAACATATGATACGGAACTGTTACATGAATGTGAGTACATCGAGAAATCTCAGCTATCTTTGATTTTCACGAAATAAATATAAGTATGTGTATTTAAATGTAATCCTCAGTCGTCCCTCGTGTCGATTTGACGCAGTATTCCCGAAATAAGTTATACTGTTCTGTTATCTACAGTTAGGAGCAAAACTGATCACACGCACTTTAACCCGGCTACACTTTAAAAAAAAGGAACTTAATAAGTTGTTAGGGGTCCATTTGGACCCTAAATGCCTTACGTGTGACAATTTCTATTACAACTATTTCAAAAAGGATTTTCAATATTTTTTTAAGTGGAAGAAGGATTTTAATTAATTATTTCCGTTTCGAAGTTATAAGCGCGCAAAGAACGCTTTGGGTCCAAATGGGCCCGATAAGCGTAGCCGGGTTAAATCAGAATAACTTTTTTATGAATGTATCAAACGACTTCAATTTCTCTGAAAGGCTAGAAGAATTAGTTTAGTAACTGACATCTAAAAAATATGTTGAAGAAATGCATTTGGTCGGAATTGTGAAAAACAATAGTAAAAATTGATTTTTACGACTTTTTTAGCTGAGCCGATAACGAAAATTTGAAAGATGTGTTTGGTCAACTCGTATAAATTATATACGCTCCGCAAAATTTCATTGAAATTGGTTTATTGGTTTACGAGTTATATCGATCAAAAGTGGTAAAATGGCCGGAAATTTGAAAAATTGCAATTTTTATTACTTTTGATCGTTTATAACTCGTAAACCAATTATCCAATTTCAATAAAATTTTCGGAGCGTATACAGGGTGGCCCACATAACTCTGAACAGCTCAATATCTCCGTTACTTTTCGTTGTACAAAAAAACTTCGTAGGACAAAGTTACACTGTTTGAAGGGCCACATATAACGGTGTAAGGGAAAAAAATTGTCAAGGTCATTTTTATGAGATTTCAAGATTATCGATGTTTTTTTTAATGGAATGAGGTATTTTTTAATACATCAATCGATGCAGCTGGACATTCTTTATAAAAAAGTACTAACCTATGTATGTCGAAAAGTTAGTAGTTCAGGGGATATTTCAATTTAAATAACTCCAAAATACCATTACTGTCGTACTAAGACGTTACACAAGTAAGTAAACACTAACGCCTTAGTATGACAGTAATGGTATTTTGGAGTTATTTAAATTGAAATATCTCCTGAACTACTAACTTTTCGACATACATAGGTTAGTACTTTTTTATAAAGAATGTCCAGCTGCATCGATTGATGTATTAAAAAATACCTCATTCCATTAAAAAAAACATCGATAATCTTGAAATCTCATAAAAATGACCTTGAAAATTTTTTTCCCTTACACCGTTATATGTGGCCCTTCAAACAGTGTAACTTTGTCCTACGAAGTTTTTTTGTACAACGAAAAGTAACGGAGATATTGAGCTGTTCAGAGTTATGTGGGCCACCCTGTATATTGGGTTGGCAAGAAAGTAATTTCGGTATTTTAAGGTGAAATAGAGCCCAATTTTTTTATTCAAGCAATGAACTTTAATGAATAAAATATTTTCTCTTTTGTTCGATGATCTTTTACCAAAAAGAATAAATAAGAAAATATTTGATTGATTAAAGTTCATCGCTTGAATAACGAAGTTCAGTTTTCTATTTCACCTTAAAATATAGAAATTACTTTCTGGCCAACCCAATAATTTATACGAGTTGACCAAATGCATTTTTACCACGCTTATATTAGCTTGCCCAGTTGTTGTCGTTGTCGATGTTGTCGATGTTGTCGATGTTATCGATGTGTTGTATGCGTCAAATCTCGTAATCGAATTTTAAACCACTTCTCGATGAGCTAGAGACTTGAAACTTTAAACATAGCTCAGAACTGGGTGGCAATGCAATATTAAAAAACAAATTTTTAAAAAAAACTATGCGTTTAGGAGATATAAACTATTAAAAATTTAACCATTACACCTCCCCGCGCGACGCTCGGTAGTACGTCATCGCGGCCAGCGATCCCCACTCCGCGCGCCTGCGCTTACCTACTCCACTACGTGTTCCCACTCCGACTCATCCCCACTCCACTGGCCCACTTCGCATCGTAGGAGCTCAGTTTTACTTACTGAGTTGGTTAGGATAAGGTCGGCTGGAGGGCGACAAGGGCCGGCGATTCTGCTCGGTAAGCAGCTTGCAGTCGTCACTACAAACCAATATGGCGGCGTCCTTACCTGTCAAAAATCCTACAGAATGGAAATTTCAATTTGCAGCCGCCATGACACAATATTTTTCCTTTTACAAAAGATGGTTGAATTTACAGGTTGAAGTGGTAATTAAAATCGATTACAAGATATGTAAAGACTAAAAAGTAGAAAATAAAAAAATATATAAAAAAACTTCTAAAAACCACGCGTATATTAAATTGCACTAAAAAGGAGAAAATAATTTTTTTAGACATTAGCGGCAATAAATAAAAGCGTGGAGCGCCCACGAAGATTCCGTCAATATAGTTTAGCGCTCCATGCTTTTATTTATTGTCGCTAATGTCTAAAAAAATTATTTTCTCCCTTTTAGTGCAATTTAATATACGCGTGGTTTTTAAAAAGTTTTTTTATATATTTTTTTATTTCAACATATTTTTTAGATGTCATTTACTAAACTATATCTTCTAACCTGACAGAGAAATTGAAGTCGTTTCCATTCATAAAAAAGTTATTCTGATTTAAAGCGTGTGTGATCAGTTTTGCTCCTTACTGTGTAGGTAAATTTATCCGATGCTTCGTGACTTTTATTTTTTTAAAGTGAAACACATAATCGACAAATTATTTATATATTATAAATTAGTTATTTTATCGATATTTTATCACCGTGTTGAGATTTGACAATTTTATTTTAATAGAGATATTTTAATTCGACGATTAAACATTTTTTCTGCTCTAGAATAATTTCATTGTATATGATTTTTTTCATTTTATGGATCTGAAATTGACCTAACTGATTAGATACTAACAGAAGTGGGCATTATTTGGCGAAACAAATATTTCAAATACTATTTAATATTTTCGATTTAATATTTCTATTTTAACAATCTGTACCTCAAAATAAAATATTTCTATTTCAACAATTTCATCCACAAAATAAAATGTTTCTATTTTAGCAATCAGAAACACGAAATAAAATATGTATTTTACTTTTTGCATCGTTATAATACTCTGAGAAACCGCATAAACATATACAGTCTATCTTATCGTTAAGAAACGATCTACACTCGTAAATGTATTGAGTTCGAGCCATTATTTTCAGCAATAATATAAATATCATTTCAATTTTAAAAAATTGAAATTGAAAATAATACTTTCAATATTCTCGAAATAAAATACTATTTTTAAAAAAGATTACTGCCTCAAATAAATCATTTTATTTTCAAAAATTACTGCATCAAATAAAATATTTTATTTTCAAAGTTGTACACATATTTTAAAATAAATAGAACTATTTAATATTTACTATTTGAAATACTATATAATTTTCCCCAGCTCTGGATACCAACGTGTTTAACAATCTAAACTGTATACATTGAATAAATTTTGCGATCGAAAAAGATTTTAAATAGAATGATGATTTCAGCGCATAGGTTCGATCAATTATAAAATCAAAGAATTCAATTTTTATAACAAATTTGCAGTTTGAAATCTCAACGTTTCGATCTTGGTGAGGATCATTTTCATTTTGATTTTATAATTGATCGAACCTATGCGCTGAAATCATCATTCTATTTAAAATCTAGACTGTATTTTGAATAATGGTACAAATGTATATTAAACAGAGTGCAAAAAATTGAAAAGAAAAATTTGATCATTCATCTCCATGTAGAATTTTTGACAAGCATTAACTTATCAGTGGACTGCAGATCTTTATAATGTTGCTATTGTTTGCCATCGGTGGAAACGTATTTTGTAAAAATGGAACCCGGTATCTATCAAGCGGATGGAAGGGTTAATGCATTTCGCGTGTTGGATTATTCGTGGAAAGGAATCGTTTATTATTGCAATAGCTCACCGATCTCGAACCGTTAGAAAATTTCCACTTTTAAATCCCATCGGAGAAACTTCCTGGTAGTGCTCGCGTAAGTATAGTAAAATGGACACGGAAGTGGCAAGTGGTTTGGCGTACCAGGGAAAAATGGTCTGGGAGCGATGAAGCGGAATGTACACTGATTTGTATACATCAGTTTGGTGAATGGCTCTGCTCCACCGCGGCGTAAGCCACGCTACACGTCATTTTGCTTCTATTCGGACCATTCAGCGCCCGGAATTTTAAACCGTCGCACAATGCGTTGTTGCTGCAATACAAATGGAGTAACAAATCCACTTTGTTCCTGATGTTTTATTGCGGACCGCTCGAAACACGAAGTCACCCCGAAAAAACACAAATCGCCACAAAAATCAACGAATAAAACACTCGTACTAGTAAACATTATCTTGTCTCTTCCATAATAAAAATATGCACGTTGTTTTTATTAATTTCTTCTTCTCTATTTTAAATGATCAGTCTTACATTTTTAACTTCCCGATTTTATAGGGAAGTTATTGTAATTACCCCGAAAATCGAAAATCGAATTTTTAGCAGATCTTCACGTTTCATGGTCATTGGAGTCATTTTAGACTATTTTTATCAAAATGTCGGTATGTGTGTGTGTGTGTGTGTGTGTGTGTGTGTGTACGTATGTCCGTTTCTATGGTATCAAATTTTTCGTTAACGTTTTCAGAAAAAGTAACAACGCGATCGGAATGATGAATGATGCAATCGATGTGCCTCGCTGTAACTTAGAGCTGATTAGATTTTGGTCCATATTGGTCAAGTAGTTTTTTAGTTTTTTTCGAAAGGAGTTGATTAAACATTGCAAGTTATACGAAAGGCGTATCCACCGAAGAAGTAAACGTAACTAAATATATATATTTAGACGTATTTAAAAAAAAATTTTTTTTATAAAATTAAAAAAAAAATTTTTTATAAAATTAAAAAAAAAATTTTCTTGTTTTTTTTTAATTAAAAAAAATGTATTTTCCAATTATGCAACTAATGCTAATGTAACCGCTTACAATAATCGAAAATTATTCCAATGCAAGAGTGAGTTAATCATCGCCGAGAATACATTTTCAAAGAATATCGATGAAAGTACAAAAACATTTATATTACAATCTTTAAATAAACAATGAGTTCAAAACGAACTGTTAACTGAGATTAAATTGAAAATTAATATAAAATATATGATAATTAATAACATTGACGTTGAAGACGAATTGGTTAATGGAGCATGCGGAATATTAAAATTTATTACTTTTGAAGAAAATACTAAAATTCCGTCTATATTGTGGTTAGATTTTCAATTGGCCAGGGTAGGAGTGAAAGTAAGAACTCGTTATCGTGATTATATGAAAAACGCAAACATAAATCAAAATTTAACACCAATAATAAAAAAATATCGAATCAAGTAAATATTTCGAGTGAAGGAAAATAACAAATTACACGTAGTCAATTTCCAGTGGTTCCTGCTGAAGCGATTGCGATTCATAAAAGTCAGGGACAAACATACGAGAAAGTATGTATGGATTTTAAAACATCAGAAATACGAACTTTACAAATGTTGTATGTAGCACTGAGCAGAGTTTCAAAATTGAGCGGTTTATATATTTTGAGAAAATTTAAATTAATAGTATCGAAGAAAACCAAGATCAATACTGCAAACCCGGATAATGATGAGTTGTATCGTTTGCGAAAAACTAATTAAGACAATTTATTTTGCAATATTAGTATGCTATAACAAGGAACCAAGCGAGCAACGAGCATACGATATTGGTTTAATGCGACGCCATATAGCAAACATTTTGATAAGTATTGTAGAAAACTATTGAATTTCCCTGAAAACGTATAATCTTCTCAAAACGTACACTTAATAAATAATAATAATAATATACAGCAACTAACGAATCGGGAAGTTCTTTGTGTGGCTCGTGGAGAGTCACACACAAAATGAAAGACATTAATAGCTGTGGGCCCTATACTAGCCATGCATACCACTAACATTCTCGCAAGAGCAGTCCTGCCCGCGAGCTCGCGAAGCGAGCGAGCAACAACAACCCTACTCGCGAGCGAGCGAAGCGAGCGAGCAACAATAGCCCTCTAGTTAATTTTATAATTATTGAAATCATGACGTTGCTTACATGGAAAATGATATCGACAAATTTCCTTATCCAAGCGCATATTGCAATAAGAATTGCACGAAATCTAAATAAATAGAGCCTTGTAATTTTTATCAGCTAAAAAATTTTAATCGCTGTCAGTGCTCGGTAGTTTTAATGTTTAGTGACGCAGTCTATGAATAACACTCTTGGTTTTAATATTTGAATAAAATAATTTGCTGTACCTGCTGTACCATTATCCAAAATATTGTGTACATTATTAAATATGTCGGTATTATATCAATTTTATATTCATTCAAAGAAAAAAATTAAAGAAGAAACGTTTAATTTTCGAGTTGAAGTATCTCCGACCGCAAAGGGTTAATTAATGATATTTCCAACGAAATATTAATTTTTCAAACTGCATTAACATCGCAAAATCTGTTGACTGTTTCAGTTGGAGCGTGAGCCACAGTTATCTGTATCCTGCTGCGGGAAAATCGAAGGGAGAGAGTGGATCACGGCAATACTATACTTGGTTACGCTGAGGATACTAGAATCGACAGATTCTATCTATACGTCAGCGCCTCCTATAGCAATAATCTATTAGTTTCGTAACGAGTATGACGTAAGAATGTCTAGAACAGAATGAAAAAGACTGCCCTTGTGTAGAATAATTTATGATTGAATGAGTGTTGAACAGGACTGTCTCTAAACACTTTTTAACCCTTAAACCAACGACATATCCTAAAAGAAAAATAAGAATCTAAATAAAAAAAAAGCACAGTTTCGAGATGCTTATAGACAGTCCTGGGTAGGATTTCTTTTTTACTCGTGAAGACTAGATATTTAAGAGTAAATGAACTGACCGGTGAATAAGTAAATATTTTTCGTAGGACAACTGTCGTATGTGAGTCCACGGTTCAATAAGATAACTATCGTAGGCGATAATTTAACGTAATTTACCGTTTTTATTTTGTTAACTTGTATCGTATTAGCGAGAGGACACGCTATCACTTGTACGTGACAGTTATCACAGCGACGACGCTTACATTCCTTCTTTTTGCTCCCCTAAACGTGATACCGCTGTTAGATTGTTTAATCGACAGACCTCTTTTTGTACATATCGCGCGCGCGTACGTGTAAAGCGAGCTATGGAAAAGAAAAATTCCGTTGATCGTAAAATGGAATAAAGGTGGAGCGATCAACAACACCTCGCAAGTGATATTCATTTATTCTTATCCATTATCCCATGGTTGTCCGTCCAAGTTGAATGACAGCGGGCAATAAGCACTCCACTGCGAACATTTCTGCAATCATTCAACTTTTTGCACGGGGGCGCTCGATCGATTCGCGACGAAAACACTGCTATCCGCTCTTCGGCACGCGTCTATTTGATGTTCAGAGTAAAACTATCGCCTGTTGCTCTCGAGAACATTTTTTATGCTGCAAATAGACACTGCGCTTCAGAGTTTACGAGAATAGAAATTCCCGAATTTGCCCGGTGGACACACAACGTCAGAGTACTCTCGAGAGAAACTCTGCTACAGTCATTTTTAGCGAAGAATTTCTACGTCCGGAATCTTCCAATCGTAACAGAAAAATTGTAGAAAATCTTCTCCTAAATTTGGCCAATTTTAACTAGTCAAATTGTTGTATTATTTTGTTGAATTTAATTTTCTTGAAATCGAAGCTTCCGACGCAATTTCGATATTCTTGATTTTAGCTACAGAATCGATCTGACCTAATTTGTACCATAAATTATGAATAGACAGCGGATCTTCCTGCTAAATAAAAATTTCCTAACTGAATTGCAACAATCTGGAGCGAAATTGAAATTTATCTTGTTTTTTAATTCTTCTAATATTTTTACTATTTTAAATCACACCTACTCGTTTTTGTCATAAATGCATAAAACCCGCTGTCTAATTATGAAACACCCGGTATAGTACAGTGAATATTAAACAATATTTCCACTGGTCAAATACTATCGAATTGAGAAATGCTTCTTATGCATTCAGCTCATGAATATTAAATTGGGAAATTTTTTCGAAGACGTGAACAGAATTTGATATCGCGTTAAGTAGTTTTGCAAATCTAGGAGGAAACTTTAAGGAGTGGGTGTTTGACGGAGTGCCTCGGTCATGCATACTAAATAAGCCATCATCATGTAATCATTGATTGTTCGTTGTATGGTCCATCCTTGATAGAATCCTTCTGGAGTTAATGCCCAGTTTCCTACGAGGTAAGGGTACGTGGCTGCCAATGCGTAATTGTTAGCTACTAAATATCTGGAACAAATATCAATTTATTTTTCTCCAATCTTATATATTAAACGATAGATCATTGCGTAAGAGTGAGGTAAGTTATAATTACGCAAAATGTCCGCTAACAATCACCTGCATAAGTAAAGTGGTTCTGGACATGTACGGAATCCTTCCAGTAGAATTGCTGCGCAATCGTTGATCATCTTCCTGGAACAATTAAATCTTGTTACTCTTTAAACAAATCTGTAGTTTGAAATTTTTCGGAGCAGAACATTGTTTGATTATTTTAAGAGTCGTTCGAGAATTCTGAAAATCATTCGGTGAACGTTAGTAATATCCGAACGCTATAAATCATCTGGAAGGATTGCTAAACGTTTTTCGCCGCGAAAATTTGCATGCACGACCATGCGTGTTAATTAATCATTTCATAATATTTAGAATCTAGCGATATATGAAATAATCTTTTGTAACCCACGTGTCCTATGTCGTTGAACTATTTTTAGAAATTACTCGACAGAAAATTGTCTTTGCAAGACATTGTTTTCATTTTGAAATCTTTGTCATACTTGAACGTAGAACAAACTCCTGTTACGTCGTCTGATATGCAGTATTGGCTTTCTGAATATTCGCAAATTGGTTCGTGCTGAATTTAATAAAAAATTTAATACTTGTGGCAGTGTAGATAATATCCAGTAGAATTTCACTATCTCAGCAATCGATACACCGGTTATAACGCAGGCACCAAGAACACACCGTTTATGATGCCAATATAAAGAGTAAATTAAACTGGTCATACTGAGAGTGCCGATAATCTCGTCCCACCAATTACTTTTGCCTTTGTTCATCTCCTCTTCGAGCTGTATAATCACTGGATCGAAAGCTGAAAAGAAAAAATTGTAGGCGATTTTTGTAGGCAAATTTGAAGAAAGTGGAGTTAAAGAAAATCATATTCAGTAATAGTATTTTTTGTAGATCTGCAATGAATAAAAATCGTACCAAATTCTGTCGAATTTTTGTAGTCAAATTTTAATAAAGTACAGTTAAACAAAGTCATATTCAGTGGTAGTAGTCTTTGTAGATTTGGAATTAATAAAAATCGTAGAAAATTCTATTCAATTTTCCTAGACAAATTTTAAGAAAGTGAAGTTAACCAAAATCATATTCAGTGGTAGTAGCCTTTGTAGATTTGGAATGAATAAAAATCATAGCAAATTCTATCTAATTTTGTAGGCAAGTTTTAATAAAGTGGAGTTAAAGAAAATCATATTCAGTGGTAGTAGCCTTTGTAGATTTGGAATGAATAAAAATCATAGCAAATTCTATCTAATTTTTCTTGACAAATTTTAATAAAGTGGAGTTAAAGAAAATCATATTCAGTGGTAGTAGCCTTTGTAGATTTGGAATGAATAAAAATCATAGCAAATTCTATCCAATTTTTGTAGGCAAGTTTTAACAAAGTGGAGTTAAAGAAAATCATATTCAGTGATAGTAGCCTTTGTAGATTTGGAATTAATAAAAATCGTAGCGAATTCTATTCAATTTTTCTTGACAAATTTTAATAAAGTGGAGTTAAAGAAAATCATATTCAGTGGTAGTAGCCTTTGTAGATTTGGAATGAATAAAAATCATAGCAAATTCTATCTAATTTTTCTTGACAAATTTTAATAAAGTGGAGTTAAAGAAAATCATATTCAGTGGTAGTAGCCTTTGTAGATTTGGAATGAATAAAAATCATAGCAAATTCTATCCAATTTTTGTAGGCAAGTTTTAATAAAGTGGAGTTAAAGAAAATCATATTCAGTGGTAGTGGCCTTTGTAGATTTGCAATGAATAAAAATCATAGCAAATTGTATCTAATTTTTGTAGGCAAGTTTTAACAAAGTGGAGTTAAAGAAAATCATATTCAGTGATAGTAGCCTTTGTAGATTTGGAATTAATAAAAATCGTAGCGAATTCTATTCAATTTTTCTTGACAAATTTTAATAAAGTGGAGTTAAAGAAAATCATATTCAGTGGTAGTAGCCTTTGTAGATTTGGAATGAATAAAAATCATAGCAAATTCTATCCAATTTTTGTAGGCAAGTTTTAATAAAGTGGAGTTAAAGAAAATCATATTCAGTGGTAGTAGCCTTTGTAGATTTGGAATGAATAAAAATCATAGCAAATTCTATCTAATTTTTGTAGGCAAGTTTTAATAAAGTGGAGTTAAAGAAAATCATATTCAGTGGTAGTAGCCTTTGTAGATTTGGAATGAATAAAAATCATAGCAAATTCTATCCAATTTTTGTAGGCAAGTTTTAACAAAGTGGAGTTAAAGAAAATCATATTCAGTGATAGTAGCCTTTGTAGATTTGGAATGAATAAAAATCATAGCAAATTCTATCCAATTTTTGTAGGCAAGTTTTAATAAAGTGGAGTTAAAGAAAATCATATTCAGTGGTAGTGGCCTTTGTAGATTTGCAATGAATAAAAATCATAGCAAATTGTATCTAATTTTTGTAGGCAAGTTTTAACAAAGTGGAGTTAAAGAAAATCATATTCAGTGATAGTAGCCTTTGTAGATTTGGAATTAATAAAAATCGTAGCGAATTCTATTCAATTTTTCTTGACAAATTTTAATAAAGTGGAGTTAAAGAAAATCATATTCAGTGGTAGTAGCCTTTGTAGATTTGGAATGAATAAAAATCATAGCAAATTCTATCTAATTTTTCTTGACAAATTTTAATAAAGTGGAGTTAAAGAAAATCATATTCAGTGGTAGTAGCCTTTGTAGATTTGGAATGAATAAAAATCATAGCAAATTCTATCCAATTTTTGTAGGCAAGTTTTAATAAAGTGGAGTTAAAGAAAATCATATTCAGTGGTAGTGGCCTTTGTAGATTTGCAATGAATAAAAATCATAGCAAATTGTATCTAATTTTTGTAGGCAAGTTTTAACAAAGTGGAGTTAAAGAAAATCATATTCAGTGATAGTAGCCTTTGTAGATTTGGAATTAATAAAAATCGTAGCGAATTCTATTCAATTTTTCTTGACAAATTTTAATAAAGTGGAGTTAAAGAAAATCATATTCAGTGGTAGTAGCCTTTGTAGATTTGGAATGAATAAAAATCATAGCAAATTCTATCTAATTTTTCTTGACAAATTTTAATAAAGTGGAGTTAAAGAAAATCATATTCAGTGGTAGTAGCCTTTGTAGATTTGGAATGAATAAAAATCATAGCAAATTCTATCCAATTTTTGTAGGCAAGTTTTAATAAAGTGGAGTTAAAGAAAATCATATTCAGTGGTAGTGGCCTTTGTAGATTTGCAATGAATAAAAATCATAGCAAATTGTATCTAATTTTTGTAGGCAAGTTTTAACAAAGTGGAGTTAAAGAAAATCATATTCAGTGATAGTAGCCTTTGTAGATTTGGAATTAATAAAAATCGTAGCGAATTCTATTCAATTTTTCTTGACAAATTTTAATAAAGTGGAGTTAAAGAAAATCATATTCAGTGGTAGTAGCCTTTGTAGATTTGGAATGAATAAAAATCATAGCAAATTCTATCCAATTTTTGTAGGCAAGTTTTAATAAAGTGGAGTTAAAGAAAATCATATTCAGTGGTAGTAGCCTTTGTAGATTTGGAATGAATAAAAATCATAGCAAATTCTATCTAATTTTTGTAGGCAAGTTTTAATAAAGTGGAGTTAAAGAAAATCATATTCAGTGGTAGTAGCCTTTGTAGATTTGGAATGAATAAAAATCATAGCAAATTCTATCCAATTTTTGTAGGCAAGTTTTAACAAAGTGGAGTTAAAGAAAATCATATTCAGTGATAGTAGCCTTTGTAGATTTGGAATTAATAAAAATCGTAGCGAATTCTATTCAATTTTTCTTGACAAATTTTAATAAAGTGGAGTTAAAGAAAATCATATTCAGTGGTAGTAGCCTTTGTAGATTTGGAATGAATAAAAATCATAGCAAATTCTATCTAATTTTTCTTGACAAATTTTAATAAAGTGGAGTTAAAGAAAATCATATTCAGTGGTAGTAGCCTTTGTAGATTTGGAATGAATAAAAATCATAGCAAATTCTATCCAATTTTTGTAGGCAAGTTTTAATAAAGTGGAGTTAAAGAAAATCATATTCAGTGGTAGTGGCCTTTGTAGATTTGCAATGAATAAAAATCATAGCAAATTGTATCTAATTTTTGTAGGCAAGTTTTAACAAAGTGGAGTTAAAGAAAATCATATTCAGTGATAGTAGCCTTTGTAGATTTGGAATTAATAAAAATCGTAGCGAATTCTATTCAATTTTTCTTGACAAATTTTAATAAAGTGGAGTTAAAGAAAATCATATTCAGTGGTAGTAGCCTTTGTAGATTTGGAATGAATAAAAATCATAGCAAATTCTATCCAATTTTTGTAGGCAAGTTTTAATAAAGTGGAGTTAAAGAAAATCATATTCAGTGGTAGTAGCCTTTGTAGATTTGGAATGAATAAAAATCATAGCAAATTCTATCTAATTTTTGTAGGCAAGTTTTAATAAAGTGGAGTTAAAGAAAATCATATTCAGTGGTAGTAGCCTTTGTAGATTTGGAATGAATAAAAATCATAGCAAATTCTATCCAATTTTTGTAGGCAAGTTTTAACAAAGTGGAGTTAAAGAAAATCATATTCAGTGATAGTAGCCTTTGTAGATTTGGAATTAATAAAAATCGTAGCGAATTCTATTCAATTTTTCTTGACAAATTTTAATAAAGTGGAGTTAAAGAAAATCATATTCAGTGGTAGTAGCCTTTGTAGATTTGGAATGAATAAAAATCATAGCAAATTCTATCTAATTTTTCTTGACAAATTTTAATAAAGTGGAGTTAAAGAAAATCATATTCAGTGGTAGTAGCCTTTGTAGATTTGGAATGAATAAAAATCATAGCAAATTCTATCCAATTTTTGTAGGCAAGTTTTAATAAAGTGGAGTTAAAGAAAATCATATTCAGTGGTAGTGGCCTTTGTAGATTTGCAATGAATAAAAATCATAGCAAATTGTATCTAATTTTTGTAGGCAAGTTTTAACAAAGTGGAGTTAAAGAAAATCATATTCAGTGATAGTAGCCTTTGTAGATTTGGAATTAATAAAAATCGTAGCGAATTCTATTCAATTTTTCTTGACAAATTTTAATAAAGTGGAGTTAAAGAAAATCATATTCAGTGGTAGTAGCCTTTGTAGATTTGGAATGAATAAAAATCATAGCAAATTCTATCCAATTTTTGTAGGCAAGTTTTAATAAAGTGGAGTTAAAGAAAATCATATTCAGTGGTAGTAGCCTTTGTAGATTTGGAATGAATAAAAATCATAGCAAATTCTATCTAATTTTTGTAGGCAAGTTTTAATAAAGTGGAGTTAAAGAAAATCATATTCAGTGGTAGTAGCCTTTGTAGATTTGGAATGAATAAAAATCATAGCAAATTCTATCCAATTTTTGTAGGCAAGTTTTAACAAAGTGGAGTTAAAGAAAATCATATTCAGTGATAGTAGCCTTTGTAGATTTGGAATTAATAAAAATCGTAGCGAATTCTATTCAATTTTTCTTGACAAATTTTAATAAAGTGGAGTTAAAGAAAATCATATTCAGTGGTAGTAGCCTTTGTAGATTTGGAATGAATAAAAATCATAGCAAATTCTATCTAATTTTTCTTGACAAATTTTAATAAAGTGGAGTTAAAGAAAATCATATTCAGTGGTAGTAGCCTTTGTAGATTTGGAA
This sequence comes from Lasioglossum pauxillum, assembly GCA_933228785.1. NCBI lineage: Eukaryota > Metazoa > Arthropoda > Insecta > Hymenoptera > Halictidae > Lasioglossum > Lasioglossum pauxillum. The sequence continues at coordinate 39,733,586 of OW121706.1, forward strand.
TGAATAAAAATCATAGCAAATTCTATCCAATTTTTGTAGGCAAGTTTTAATAAAGTGGAGTTAAAGAAAATCATATTCAGTGGTAGTGGCCTTTGTAGATTTGCAATGAATAAAAATCATAGCAAATTGTATCTAATTTTTGTAGGCAAGTTTTAACAAAGTGGAGTTAAAGAAAATCATATTCAGTGATAGTAGCCTTTGTAGATTTGGAATTAATAAAAATCGTAGCGAATTCTATTCAATTTTTCTTGACAAATTTTAATAAAGTGGAGTTAAAGAAAATCATATTCAGTGGTAGTAGCCTTTGTAGATTTGGAATGAATAAAAATCATAGCAAATTCTATCCAATTTTTGTAGGCAAGTTTTAATAAAGTGGAGTTAAAGAAAATCATATTCAGTGGTAGTAGCCTTTGTAGATTTGGAATGAATAAAAATCATAGCAAATTCTATCTAATTTTTGTAGGCAAGTTTTAATAAAGTGGAGTTAAAGAAAATCATATTCAGTGGTAGTAGCCTTTGTAGATTTGGAATGAATAAAAATCATAGCAAATTCTATCCAATTTTTGTAGGCAAGTTTTAACAAAGTGGAGTTAAAGAAAATCATATTCAGTGATAGTAGCCTTTGTAGATTTGGAATTAATAAAAATCGTAGCGAATTCTATTCAATTTTTCTTGACAAATTTTAATAAAGTGGAGTTAAAGAAAATCATATTCAGTGGTAGTAGCCTTTGTAGATTTGGAATGAATAAAAATCATAGCAAATTCTATCTAATTTTTCTTGACAAATTTTAATAAAGTGGAGTTAAAGAAAATCATATTCAGTGGTAGTAGCCTTTGTAGATTTGGAATGAATAAAAATCATAGCAAATTCTATCCAATTTTTGTAGGCAAGTTTTAATAAAGTGGAGTTAAAGAAAATCATATTCAGTGGTAGTGGCCTTTGTAGATTTGCAATGAATAAAAATCATAGCAAATTGTATCTAATTTTTGTAGGCAAGTTTTAACAAAGTGGAGTTAAAGAAAATCATATTCAGTGATAGTAGCCTTTGTAGATTTGGAATTAATAAAAATCGTAGCGAATTCTATTCAATTTTTCTTGACAAATTTTAATAAAGTGGAGTTAAAGAAAATCATATTCAGTGGTAGTAGCCTTTGTAGATTTGGAATGAATAAAAATCATAGCAAATTCTATCCAATTTTTGTAGGCAAGTTTTAATAAAGTGGAGTTAAAGAAAATCATATTCAGTGGTAGTAGCCTTTGTAGATTTGGAATGAATAAAAATCATAGCAAATTCTATCTAATTTTTGTAGGCAAGTTTTAATAAAGTGGAGTTAAAGAAAATCATATTCAGTGGTAGTAGCCTTTGTAGATTTGGAATGAATAAAAATCATAGCAAATTCTATCCAATTTTTGTAGGCAAGTTTTAACAAAGTGGAGTTAAAGAAAATCATATTCAGTGATAGTAGCCTTTGTAGATTTGGAATTAATAAAAATCGTAGCGAATTCTATTCAATTTTTCTTGACAAATTTTAATAAAGTGGAGTTAAAGAAAATCATATTCAGTGGTAGTAGCCTTTGTAGATTTGGAATGAATAAAAATCATAGCAAATTCTATCTAATTTTTCTTGACAAATTTTAATAAAGTGGAGTTAAAGAAAATCATATTCAGTGGTAGTAGCCTTTGTAGATTTGGAATGAATAAAAATCATAGCAAATTCTATCCAATTTTTGTAGGCAAGTTTTAATAAAGTGGAGTTAAAGAAAATCATATTCAGTGGTAGTGGCCTTTGTAGATTTGCAATGAATAAAAATCATAGCAAATTGTATCTAATTTTTGTAGGCAAGTTTTAACAAAGTGGAGTTAAAGAAAATCATATTCAGTGATAGTAGCCTTTGTAGATTTGGAATTAATAAAAATCGTAGCGAATTCTATTCAATTTTTCTTGACAAATTTTAATAAAGTGGAGTTAAAGAAAATCATATTCAGTGGTAGTAGCCTTTGTAGATTTGGAATGAATAAAAATCATAGCAAATTCTATCCAATTTTTGTAGGCAAGTTTTAATAAAGTGGAGTTAAAGAAAATCATATTCAGTGGTAGTAGCCTTTGTAGATTTGGAATGAATAAAAATCATAGCAAATTCTATCTAATTTTTGTAGGCAAGTTTTAATAAAGTGGAGTTAAAGAAAATCATATTCAGTGGTAGTAGCCTTTGTAGATTTGGAATGAATAAAAATCGTAGCGAATTCTATTCAATTTTTCTTGACAAATTTTAATAAAGTGGAGTTAAAGAAAATCATATTCAGTGGTAGTAGCCTTTGTAGATTTGGAATGAATAAAAATCATAGCAAATTCTATCCAATTTTTGTAGGCAAGTTTTAATAAAGTGGAGTTAAAGAAAATCATATTCAGTGGTAGTGGCCTTTGTAGATTTGCAATGAATAAAAATCATAGCAAATTGTATCTAATTTTTGTAGGCAAGTTTTAACAAAGTGGAGTTAAAGAAAATCATATTCAGTGATAGTAGCCTTTGTAGATTTGGAATTAATAAAAATCGTAGCGAATTCTATTCAATTTTTCTTGACAAATTTTAATAAAGTGGAGTTAAAGAAAATCATATTCAGTGGTAGTAGCCTTTGTAGATTTGGAATGAATAAAAATCATAGCAAATTCTATCCAATTGTTGTAGGCCAGTTTTAATAAAGTGGAGTTAAAGAAAATCATATTCAGTGGTAGTAGCCTTTGTAGATTTGGAATGAATAAAAATCATAGCAAATTCTATCTAATTTTTGTAGGCAAGTTTTAATAAAGTGGAGTTAAAGAAAATCATATTCAGTGGTAGTAGTCTTTATAGATTTGGAATTAATAAAAATCGTAGCATATTCTATTCAATTTTTCTTGACAAATTTTAATAAAGTGGAGTTAAAGAAAATCATATTCAGTGGTAGTAGCCTTTGTAGATTTGGAATGAATAAAAATCATAGCAAATTCTATCCAATTTTTGTAGGCAAGTTTTAATAAAGTGGAGTTAAAGAAAATCATATTCAGTGGTAGTGGCCTTTGTAGATTTGCAATGAATAAAAATCATAGCAAATTGTATCTAATTTTTGTAGGCAAGTTTTAACAAAGTGGAGTTAAAGAAAATCATATTCAGTGATAGTAGCCTTTGTAGATTTGGAATTAATAAAAATCGTAGCGAATTCTATTCAATTTTTCTTGACAAATTTTAATAAAGTGGAGTTAAAGAAAATCATATTCAGTGGTAGTAGCCTTTGTAGATTTGGAATGAATAAAAATCATAGCAAATTCTATCTAATTTTTCTTGACAAATTTTAATAAAGTGGAGTTAAAGAAAATCATATTCAGTGGTAGTAGCCTTTGTAGATTTGGAATGAATAAAAATCATAGCAAATTCTATCCAATTTTTGTAGGCAAGTTTTAATAAAGTGGAGTTAAAGAAAATCATATTCAGTGGTAGTGGCCTTTGTAGATTTGCAATGAATAAAAATCATAGCAAATTGTATCTAATTTTTGTAGGCAAGTTTTAACAAAGTGGAGTTAAAGAAAATCATATTCAGTGATAGTAGCCTTTGTAGATTTGGAATTAATAAAAATCGTAGCGAATTCTATTCAATTTTTCTTGACAAATTTTAATAAAGTGGAGTTAAAGAAAATCATATTCAGTGGTAGTAGCCTTTGTAGATTTGGAATGAATAAAAATCATAGCAAATTCTATCCAATTTTTGTAGGCAAGTTTTAATAAAGTGGAGTTAAAGAAAATCATATTCAGTGGTAGTAGCCTTTGTAGATTTGGAATGAATAAAAATCATAGCAAATTCTATCTAATTTTTGTAGGCAAGTTTTAATAAAGTGGAGTTAAAGAAAATCATATTCAGTGGTAGTAGCCTTTGTAGATTTGGAATGAATAAAAATCGTAGCGAATTCTATTCAATTTTTCTTGACAAATTTTAATAAAGTGGAGTTAAAGAAAATCATATTCAGTGGTAGTAGCCTTTGTAGATTTGGAATGAATAAAAATCATAGCAAATTCTATCCAATTTTTGTAGGCAAGTTTTAATAAAGTGGAGTTAAAGAAAATCATATTCAGTGGTAGTGGCCTTTGTAGATTTGCAATGAATAAAAATCATAGCAAATTGTATCTAATTTTTGTAGGCAAGTTTTAACAAAGTGGAGTTAAAGAAAATCATATTCAGTGATAGTAGCCTTTGTAGATTTGGAATTAATAAAAATCGTAGCGAATTCTATTCAATTTTTCTTGACAAATTTTAATAAAGTGGAGTTAAAGAAAATCATATTCAGTGGTAGTAGCCTTTGTAGATTTGGAATGAATAAAAATCATAGCAAATTCTATCCAATTGTTGTAGGCCAGTTTTAATAAAGTGGAGTTAAAGAAAATCATATTCAGTGGTAGTAGCCTTTGTAGATTTGGAATGAATAAAAATCATAGCAAATTCTATCTAATTTTTGTAGGCAAGTTTTAATAAAGTGGAGTTAAAGAAAATCATATTCAGTGGTAGTAGTCTTTATAGATTTGGAATTAATAAAAATCGTAGCATATTCTATTCAATTTTTCTTGACAAATTTTAATAAAGTGGAGTTAAAGAAAATCATATTCAGTGGTAGTAGCCTTTGTAGATTTGGAATGAATAAAAATCATAGCAAATTCTATCCAATTTTTGTAGGCAAGTTTTAATAAAGTGGAGTTAAAGAAAATCATATTCAGTGGTAGTGGCCTTTGTAGATTTGCAATGAATAAAAATCATAGCAAATTGTATCTAATTTTTGTAGGCAAGTTTTAACAAAGTGGAGTTAAAGAAAATCATATTCAGTGATAGTAGCCTTTGTAGATTTGGAATTAATAAAAATCGTAGCGAATTCTATTCAATTTTTCTTGACAAATTTTAATAAAGTGGAGTTAAAGAAAATCATATTCAGTGGTAGTAGCCTTTGTAGATTTGGAATGAATAAAAATCATAGCAAATTCTATCTAATTTTTCTTGACAAATTTTAATAAAGTGGAGTTAAAGAAAATCATATTCAGTGGTAGTAGCCTTTGTAGATTTGGAATGAATAAAAATCATAGCAAATTCTATCCAATTTTTGTAGGCAAGTTTTAATAAAGTGGAGTTAAAGAAAATCATATTCAGTGGTAGTGGCCTTTGTAGATTTGCAATGAATAAAAATCATAGCAAATTGTATCTAATTTTTGTAGGCAAGTTTTAACAAAGTGGAGTTAAAGAAAATCATATTCAGTGATAGTAGCCTTTGTAGATTTGGAATTAATAAAAATCGTAGCGAATTCTATTCAATTTTTCTTGACAAATTTTAATAAAGTGGAGTTAAAGAAAATCATATTCAGTGGTAGTAGCCTTTGTAGATTTGGAATGAATAAAAATCATAGCAAATTCTATCTAATTTTTCTTGACAAATTTTAATAAAGTGGAGTTAAAGAAAATCATATTCAGTGGTAGTAGCCTTTGTAGATTTGGAATGAATAAAAATCATAGCAAATTCTATCCAATTTTTGTAGGCAAGTTTTAATAAAGTGGAGTTAAAGAAAATCATATTCAGTGGTAGTGGCCTTTGTAGATTTGCAATGAATAAAAATCATAGCAAATTGTATCTAATTTTTGTAGGCAAGTTTTAACAAAGTGGAGTTAAAGAAAATCATATTCAGTGATAGTAGCCTTTGTAGATTTGGAATTAATAAAAATCGTAGCGAATTCTATTCAATTTTTCTTGACAAATTTTAATAAAGTGGAGTTAAAGAAAATCATATTCAGTGGTAGTAGCCTTTGTAGATTTGGAATGAATAAAAATCATAGCAAATTCTATCTAATTTTTCTTGACAAATTTTAATAAAGTGGAGTTAAAGAAAATCATATTCAGTGGTAGTAGCCTTTGTAGATTTGGAATGAATAAAAATCATAGCAAATTCTATCCAATTTTTGTAGGCAAGTTTTAATAAAGTGGAGTTAAAGAAAATCATATTCAGTGGTAGTGGCCTTTGTAGATTTGCAATGAATAAAAATCATAGCAAATTCTATCTAATTTTTGTAGGCAAGTTTTAACAAAGTGGAGTTAAAGAAAATCATATTCAGTGATAGTAGCCTTTGTAGATTTGGAATTAATAAAAATCGTAGCGAATTCTATTCAATTTTTCTTGACAAATTTTAATAAAGTGGAGTTAAAGAAAATCATATTCAGTGGTAGTAGCCTTTGTAGATTTGGAATGAATAAAAATCATAGCAAATTCTATCCAATTTTTGTAGGCAAGTTTTAATAAAGTGGAGTTAAAGAAAATCATATTCAGTGGTAGTAGCCTTTGTAGATTTGGAATGAATAAAAATCATAGCAAATTCTATCTAATTTTTGTAGGCAAGTTTTAATAAAGTGGAGTTAAAGAAAATCATATTCAGTGGTAGTAGCCTTTGTAGATTTGGAATGAATAAAAATCATAGCAAATTCTATCCAATTTTTGTAGGCAAGTTTTAACAAAGTGGAGTTAAAGAAAATCATATTCAGTGATAGTAGCCTTTGTAGATTTGGAATTAATAAAAATCGTAGCGAATTCTATTCAATTTTTCTTGACAAATTTTAATAAAGTGGAGTTAAAGAAAATCATATTCAGTGGTAGTAGCCTTTGTAGATTTGGAATGAATAAAAATCATAGCAAATTCTATCTAATTTTTCTTGACAAATTTTAATAAAGTGGAGTTAAAGAAAATCATATTCAGTGGTAGTAGCCTTTGTAGATTTGGAATGAATAAAAATCATAGCAAATTCTATCCAATTTTTGTAGGCAAGTTTTAATAAAGTGGAGTTAAAGAAAATCATATTCAGTGGTAGTGGCCTTTGTAGATTTGCAATGAATAAAAATCATAGCAAATTGTATCTAATTTTTGTAGGCAAGTTTTAACAAAGTGGAGTTAAAGAAAATCATATTCAGTGATAGTAGCCTTTGTAGATTTGGAATTAATAAAAATCGTAGCGAATTCTATTCAATTTTTCTTGACAAATTTTAATAAAGTGGAGTTAAAGAAAATCATATTCAGTGGTAGTAGCCTTTGTAGATTTGGAATGAATAAAAATCATAGCAAATTCTATCTAATTTTTCTTGACAAATTTTAATAAAGTGGAGTTAAAGAAAATCATATTCAGTGGTAGTAGCCTTTGTAGATTTGGAATGAATAAAAATCATAGCAAATTCTATCCAATTTTTGTAGGCAAGTTTTAATAAAGTGGAGTTAAAGAAAATCATATTCAGTGGTAGTGGCCTTTGTAGATTTGCAATGAATAAAAATCATAGCAAATTCTATCTAATTTTTGTAGGCAAGTTTTAACAAAGTGGAGTTAAAGAAAATCATATTCAGTGATAGTAGCCTTTGTAGATTTGGAATTAATAAAAATCGTAGCGAATTCTATTCAATTTTTCTTGACAAATTTTAATAAAGTGGAGTTAAAGAAAATCATATTCAGTGGTAGTAGCCTTTGTAGATTTGGAATGAATAAAAATCATAGCAAATTCTATCCAATTTTTGTAGGCAAGTTTTAATAAAGTGGAGTTAAAGAAAATCATATTCAGTGGTAGTAGCCTTTGTAGATTTGGAATGAATAAAAATCATAGCAAATTCTATCTAATTTTTGTAGGCAAGTTTTAATAAAGTGGAGTTAAAGAAAATCATATTCAGTGGTAGTAGCCTTTGTAGATTTGGAATGAATAAAAATCATAGCAAATTCTATCCAATTTTTGTAGGCAAGTTTTAACAAAGTGGAGTTAAAGAAAATCATATTCAGTGATAGTAGCCTTTGTAGATTTGGAATTAATAAAAATCGTAGCGAATTCTATTCAATTTTTCTTGACAAATTTTAATAAAGTGGAGTTAAAGAAAATCATATTCAGTGGTAGTAGCCTTTGTAGATTTGGAATGAATAAAAATCATAGCAAATTCTATCTAATTTTTCTTGACAAATTTTTATAAAGTGGAGTTAAAGAAAATCATATTCAGTGGTAGTAGCCTTTGTAGATTTGGAATGAATAAAAATCATAGCAAATTCTATCCAATTTTTGTAGGCAAGTTTTAATAAAGTGGAGTTAAAGAAAATCATATTCAGTGGTAGTGGCCTTTGTAGATTTGCAATGAATAAAAATCATAGCAAATTGTATCTAATTTTTGTAGGCAAGTTTTAACAAAGTGGAGTTAAAGAAAATCATATTCAGTGATAGTAGCCTTTGTAGATTTGGAATTAATAAAAATCGTAGCGAATTCTATTCAATTTTTCTTGACAAATTTTAATAAAGTGGAGTTAAAGAAAATCATATTCAGTGGTAGTAGCCTTTGTAGATTTGGAATGAATAAAAATCATAGCAAATTCTATCCAATTTTTGTAGGCAAGTTTTAATAAAGTGGAGTTAAAGAAAATCATATTCAGTGGTAGTAGCCTTTGTAGATTTGGAATGAATAAAAATCATAGCAAATTCTATCTAATTTTTGTAGGCAAGTTTTAATAAAGTGGAGTTAAAGAAAATCATATTCAGTGGTAGTAGTCTTTATAGATTTGGAATTAATAAAAATCGTAGCATATTCTATTCAATTTTTCTTGACAAATTTTAATAAAGTGGAGTTAAAGAAAATCATATTCAGTGGTAGTAGCCTTTGTAGATTTGGAATGAATAAAAATCATAGCAAATTCTATCCAATTTTTGTAGGCAAGTTTTAATAAAGTGGAGTTAAAGAAAATCATATTCAGTGGTAGTGGCCTTTGTAGATTTGCAATGAATAAAAATCATAGCAAATTGTATCTAATTTTTGTAGGCAAGTTTTAACAAAGTGGAGTTAAAGAAAATCATATTCAGTGATAGTAGCCTTTGTAGATTTGGAATTAATAAAAATCGTAGCGAATTCTATTCAATTTTTCTTGACAAATTTTAATAAAGTGGAGTTAAAGAAAATCATATTCAGTGGTAGTAGCCTTTGTAGATTTGGAATGAATAAAAATCATAGCAAATTCTATCTAATTTTTCTTGACAAATTTTAATAAAGTGGAGTTAAAGAAAATCATATTCAGTGGTAGTAGCCTTTGTAGATTTGGAATGAATAAAAATCATAGCAAATTCTATCCAATTTTTGTAGGCAAGTTTTAATAAAGTGGAGTTAAAGAAAATCATATTCAGTGGTAGTGGCCTTTGTAGATTTGCAATGAATAAAAATCATAGCAAATTGTATCTAATTTTTGTAGGCAAGTTTTAACAAAGTGGAGTTAAAGAAAATCATATTCAGTGATAGTAGCCTTTGTAGATTTGGAATTAATAAAAATCGTAGCGAATTCTATTCAATTTTTCTTGACAAATTTTAATAAAGTGGAGTTAAAGAAAATCATATTCAGTGGTAGTAGCCTTTGTAGATTTGGAATGAATAAAAATCATAGCAAATTCTATCTAATTTTTCTTGACAAATTTTAATAAAGTGGAGTTAAAGAAAATCATATTCAGTGGTAGTAGCCTTTGTAGATTTGGAATGAATAAAAATCATAGCAAATTCTATCCAATTTTTGTAGGCAAGTTTTAATAAAGTGGAGTTAAAGAAAATCATATTCAGTGGTAGTGGCCTTTGTAGATTTGCAATGAATAAAAATCATAGCAAATTGTATCTAATTTTTGTAGGCAAGTTTTAACAAAGTGGAGTTAAAGAAAATCATATTCAGTGATAGTAGCCTTTGTAGATTTGGAATTAATAAAAATCGTAGCGAATTCTATTCAATTTTTCTTGACAAATTTTAATAAAGTGGAGTTAAAGAAAATCATATTCAGTGGTAGTAGCCTTTGTAGATTTGGAATGAATAAAAATCATAGCAAATTCTATCTAATTTTTCTTGACAAATTTTAATAAAGTGGAGTTAAAGAAAATCATATTCAGTGGTAGTAGCCTTTGTAGATTTGGAATGAATAAAAATCATAGCAAATTCTATCCAATTTTTGTAGGCAAGTTTTAATAAAGTGGAGTTAAAGAAAATCATATTCAGTGGTAGTGGCCTTTGTAGATTTGCAATGAATAAAAATCATAGCAAATTCTATCTAATTTTTGTAGGCAAGTTTTAACAAAGTGGAGTTAAAGAAAATCATATTCAGTGATAGTAGCCTTTGTAGATTTGGAATTAATAAAAATCGTAGCGAATTCTATTCAATTTTTCTTGACAAATTTTAATAAAGTGGAGTTAAAGAAAATCATATTCAGTGGTAGTAGCCTTTGTAGATTTGGAATGAATAAAAATCATAGCAAATTCTATCCAATTTTTGTAGGCAAGTTTTAATAAAGTGGAGTTAAAGAAAATCATATTCAGTGGTAGTAGCCTTTGTAGATTTGGAATGAATAAAAATCATAGCAAATTCTATCTAATTTTTGTAGGCAAGTTTTAATAAAGTGGAGTTAAAGAAAATCATATTCAGTGGTAGTAGCCTTTGTAGATTTGGAATGAATAAAAATCATAGCAAATTCTATCCAATTTTTGTAGGCAAGTTTTAACAAAGTGGAGTTAAAGAAAATCATATTCAGTGATAGTAGCCTTTGTAGATTTGGAATTAATAAAAATCGTAGCGAATTCTATTCAATTTTTCTTGACAAATTTTAATAAAGTGGAGTTAAAGAAAATCATATTCAGTGGTAGTAGCCTTTGTAGATTTGGAATGAATAAAAATCATAGCAAATTCTATCTAATTTTTCTTGACAAATTTTAATAAAGTGGAGTTAAAGAAAATCATATTCAGTGGTAGTAGCCTTTGTAGATTTGGAATGAATAAAAATCATAGCAAATTCTATCCAATTTTTGTAGGCAAGTTTTAATAAAGTGGAGTTAAAGAAAATCATATTCAGTGGTAGTGGCCTTTGTAGATTTGCAATGAATAAAAATCATAGCAAATTGTATCTAATTTTTGTAGGCAAGTTTTAACAAAGTGGAGTTAAAGAAAATCATATTCAGTGATAGTAGCCTTTGTAGATTTGGAATTAATAAAAATCGTAGCGAATTCTATTCAATTTTTCTTGACAAATTTTAATAAAGTGGAGTTAAAGAAAATCATATTCAGTGGTAGTAGCCTTTGTAGATTTGGAATGAATAAAAATCATAGCAAATTCTATCTAATTTTTCTTGACAAATTTTAATAAAGTGGAGTTAAAGAAAATCATATTCAGTGGTAGTAGCCTTTGTAGATTTGGAATGAATAAAAATCATAGCAAATTCTATCCAATTTTTGTAGGCAAGTTTTAATAAAGTGGAGTTAAAGAAAATCATATTCAGTGGTAGTGGCCTTTGTAGATTTGCAATGAATAAAAATCATAGCAAATTCTATCTAATTTTTGTAGGCAAGTTTTAACAAAGTGGAGTTAAAGAAAATCATATTCAGTGATAGTAGCCTTTGTAGATTTGGAATTAATAAAAATCGTAGCGAATTCTATTCAATTTTTCTTGACAAATTTTAATAAAGTGGAGTTAAAGAAAATCATATTCAGTGGTAGTAGCCTTTGTAGATTTGGAATGAATAAAAATCATAGCAAATTCTATCCAATTTTTGTAGGCAAGTTTTAATAAAGTGGAGTTAAAGAAAATCATATTCAGTGGTAGTAGCCTTTGTAGATTTGGAATGAATAAAAATCATAGCAAATTCTATCTAATTTTTGTAGGCAAGTTTTAATAAAGTGGAGTTAAAGAAAATCATATTCAGTGGTAGTAGCCTTTGTAGATTTGGAATGAATAAAAATCATAGCAAATTCTATCCAATTTTTGTAGGCAAGTTTTAACAAAGTGGAGTTAAAGAAAATCATATTCAGTGATAGTAGCCTTTGTAGATTTGGAATTAATAAAAATCGTAGCGAATTCTATTCAATTTTTCTTGACAAATTTTAATAAAGTGGAGTTAAAGAAAATCATATTCAGTGGTAGTAGCCTTTGTAGATTTGGAATGAATAAAAATCATAGCAAATTCTATCTAATTTTTCTTGACAAATTTTTATAAAGTGGAGTTAAAGAAAATCATATTCAGTGGTAGTAGCCTTTGTAGATTTGGAATGAATAAAAATCATAGCAAATTCTATCCAATTTTTGTAGGCAAGTTTTAATAAAGTGGAGTTAAAGAAAATCATATTCAGTGGTAGTGGCCTTTGTAGATTTGCAATGAATAAAAATCATAGCAAATTGTATCTAATTTTTGTAGGCAAGTTTTAACAAAGTGGAGTTAAAGAAAATCATATTCAGTGATAGTAGCCTTTGTAGATTTGGAATTAATAAAAATCGTAGCGAATTCTATTCAATTTTTCTTGACAAATTTTAATAAAGTGGAGTTAAAGAAAATCATATTCAGTGGTAGTAGCCTTTGTAGATTTGGAATGAATAAAAATCATAGCAAATTCTATCCAATTTTTGTAGGCAAGTTTTAATAAAGTGGAGTTAAAGAAAATCATATTCAGTGGTAGTAGCCTTTGTAGATTTGGAATGAATAAAAATCATAGCAAATTCTATCTAATTTTTGTAGGCAAGTTTTAATAAAGTGGAGTTAAAGAAAATCATATTCAGTGGTAGTAGTCTTTATAGATTTGGAATTAATAAAAATCGTAGCATATTCTATTCAATTTTTCTTGACAAATTTTAATAAAGTGGAGTTAAAGAAAATCATATTCAGTGGTAGTAGCCTTTGTAGATTTGGAATGAATAAAAATCATAGCAAATTCTATCCAATTTTTGTAGGCAAGTTTTAATAAAGTGGAGTTAAAGAAAATCATATTCAGTGGTAGTGGCCTTTGTAGATTTGCAATGAATAAAAATCATAGCAAATTGTATCTAATTTTTGTAGGCAAGTTTTAACAAAGTGGAGTTAAAGAAAATCATATTCAGTGATAGTAGCCTTTGTAGATTTGGAATTAATAAAAATCGTAGCAAATTCTATTCAATTTTTCTTGACAAATTTTAATAAAGTGGAGTTAAAGAAAATCATATTCAGTGGTAGTAGCCTTTGTAGATTTGGAATGAATAAAAATCATAGCAAATTCTATCCAATTTTTGTAGGCAAGTTTTAATAAAGTGGAGTTAAAGAAAATCATATTCAGTGATAGTAGTCTTTGTAGATTTGGAATTAATAAAAATCGTAGCAAATTCTGTCGAATTTTTGTAGGAAAAATTTAATAAAGTAGAGTTAAATAAATCTTATTTTCAGTGGTAGTAGCCTTTGTAGATCTGCAATGAATAAAAATCGTACCAAATTCTGTCGAATTTCTGTAGGCAAATTTTAATAAAGTGGAGTTAAACAATCATATTCAGTGGTAAATAGTACCCATTGTAGATCTGCAATGAATAAAAATCGTAGAAAATTCTATCGAAGGCAAATTTGAAGAAAGTGGAATTGAATGAAATTAGATTTTCAGTGGCAGAATTTGACATTCCAGCCCTTTTAGAAAATTTTCCGGCGCCATAAATGAACAAAGCTGCGCAGTCTGGTTACGATTTCCTTTAACCGAGAAAAATGAGAATTTTCATTTCGTCTTACTTACCATATTCTTTAAAAAACAGTTTATACATAAGAACGAACAGAGACCGTGCACCGATCATCGCAATGCCAGTACACGCGCACACAAAATGCGGCACAACTTTATGGTATTCATTATAAGAGTGCTTTATCAACGTGTATATGCATGATCCGCAAGTTAGCAACAAATACGAACAGGATAAAATGGATTCCAATATCATAGCATAGTATCTCTAAACGCAAAGAAGGCACTTTGAACTTTCTTGAATTCTAAGGAATCATTTATTTCGTTTCACAATCTTCTACATTGCACCGTTTGATCTCCGCGATCAACGTGAACACACTGTTTAACATTACGTTTGCAAAAGTATGACGTTGTTCAGTATCGATATCGATTCGCGTTGAAGTATTTCCTAATTCGGATATCGAAGAGAGTTGAGACGGAAATGTTTCAGCGTGATAGTTTCCGTGACAGGATGATTCGAAATAGGTTTGATAAGGATGCGTTAAAAGAGTGCGACATCATTTACGAACGTGCGTGATATGACGCTATGCAAAATATATTCCTCACTGTGATTTGCATGTTGATTGTGATGTACATGGTAACAACAACGAACGATGTAACCGTTAACATTTCCGAGTGCACTGACAATAATTCGATGTACTGTAACAATATCAGTAATATCGCGGCAAGAAACACCACTGTAAGTACGAACAACTAGAAATAATTCTCGTGCATTGCCATTGACGATTTAATTCGCAAATCTGAGAGAAACTTTTAAGAAAATCTATACGATCAACGATCATAACCAATTGGCAATTGCTACGAGCATCGACAACCAGTGATTTCATTGTTAGTATGACTAAGCAACATTGTGTATTATAGAATGTTAATTTTTATGCTACGGCAACAGCGATGAAATTGCAAGAGGATGTTTATTCAAATCGGGAAAGAATCGATTCGTATTCGCCAGAAACAACGAATCTATCCGCAATTTTCGACGAGTGGCGGATTAGCATGACCGTAGAAAATCATAAGATCTCATTGGGGAAGAACCTTTTCGAAGATTGGAAAATGATCCCCGAGGAGGCACGATTCTCTTTGAAGAATAGTATTCCGTCCAGAGACCACGAAGTCAGTTATCCTTATCCTTTTACAGATTATGATCATCCTCATTTCTCCTTCGATTTCCCATCCGTTCACGCCTGCGACGGGACGCATCACCGGCTCGCCAGGAATCTAAAATCGATAACAATTAATTACGAATCCGATTTAAGGCATAATCGTCGGAAATCGAAGAGAGCGAGAAGATCGTCGAATTTGTTTTTTCGTGGGAAAAAGAGAAGACCGGATCGAAATGATTCAGCAGACCGAAGTCTCGAGCAGCTTGGTAAATGGAACAATACTTTTTTATTCGCGAAGTTGTTGAAGATGTCGCGGATCACAAGGAATAAAAGTCAAGCTAGCACCTCGCCGATTTTTGTAAGATTTCCTCGGTCGTTGCTCTCGAAGTTCATTACTGAACAAAGTACTAATCCAGACAAGTGGAGAAGGAAAAGAGATGTTGAAGAAACGACCGATGGAGCAGAACGTGATACGACCGGACGTGAACAAATAAAGAATGTGTACAAGGATGTGATTGATATCTTGGTCACAACTCACGATCCAAATGTTGACTCGCAGTTGACGTATAACACCGAGCACATGCGAGAAATTGATATTTTGGGGACAACATTGAGTTGGCTAGACCAGCAAACCCAAACAGAATATCCTTCTGAAACTGAGGTGTACGAAGACGCTGGATACGGAGACGAAGAGAAAGAAGAATATGAAGATGGGACTGCTGGAAAAGATGTACAGTGGTCAGAATTCGAAGAGGAAACGACTAGTACATTTAGATCTACTGAAGCAACTACGGAAACGGTAGTTCCACCTACTATTGGAATTACAATAGCTACTACAGTTACAGAGCCAGTAACTGTTGAAGTCACAACAATTGGACTTACAACAGAGAGTCCCGCATCTACTACTGAATCAACAACAGCGACCACTAAATCGGCAACCGAAGTGACTACAAGTGAAGAAATCACTGTACCTGCCTTAACTACACTGGCAACAACCGAAGATTTTACAACAGAGGGAAGCACTTCATCTATTTTAACAACAACTGTGGAGACTGAAAGGACTATTACTGAAGAAACAATCACATCGGCGAGTACAACTTCAACACCGATGGAAACATTAACGCCGGAAGAAACTACGGCTTTTATATTAACAACAACAATGGCGACTGAATTATCTACAACTGAAGAATCGACTACATCCATTGTACCAACAACTACAACAACCGCAATATCAACAACAGAAGAAATTACTACAGCTATAATATTAACAACTGTAACCGAAGTTCCTACTACTGAGGAAACTACTACACCTATTACAACAATGCTAACAACAACCGTGGCACCAACGACAGAAGAAATAACTACAACAACCATAGCATCTACGACAGAAGAAGTAACTACAACAACCGAAGCACCTACGGCAGAAGTAATAACTACAACAACCGAAGCACCTACGACAGAAGAAATAACTACAACAACCGAAGCACCTACGACAGAAGAAATAACTACAACAACCATAGCACCCACGACAGAAGAAATAACTACAACAACCGAAGCACCTACGACAGAAGAAACAACTACAACAACCATAGCACCCACAACTGAAGAAGCAACTACAACAACCGCAGCACCTACGAGGGAAGAAATAACTACAACAACCGAAGCACCTACGACAGAAGAAATAACTACAACAACCATAGCACCCAGGACAGAAGAAGCAACTACAACAACCGCAGCACCTACGACGGAAGAAATAACTACAACAACCGAAGCACCTACGACAGAAGAAATAACTACAACAACCGAAGCACCTACGACAAAAGAAATAACTACAACAACCATAGCACCTACGACAGAAGAAATAACTACAACAACCGAAGCACCTACGACAGAAGAAATAACTACAACAACCGAAGCACCTACGACAGAAGAAATAACTACAACAACCGAAGCACCTACGACAAAAGAAATAACTACAACAACCGAAGCACCTACGACAGAAGAAATAACTACAACAACCGAAGCACCTACGACAAAAGAAATAACTACAACAACCATAGCACCTACGACAGAAGAAATAACTACAACAACCGAAGCACCTACGACAGAAGAAATAACTACAACAACCGAAACACCTACGACAGAAGAAATAACTACAACAACCGAAGCACCTACGACAGAAGAAATAACTACAACAACCATAGCACCCACGACAGAAGAAATAACTACAACAACCATAGCACCCACGACAGAAGAAATAACTACAACAACCGAAGCACCTACGACAGAAGAAATAACTACAACAACCGAAGCACCTACGACAAAAGAAATAACTACAACAACCATAGCACCTACGACAGAAGAAATAACTACAACAACCGAAGCACCTACGACAGAAGAAATAACTACAACAACCGAAACACCTACGACAGAAGAAATAACTACAACAACCGAAGCACCTACGACAGAAGAAATAACTACAACAACCGAAGCACCTACGACAGAAGAAATAACTACAACAACCATAGCACCTACGACAGAAGAAATAACTACAACAACCGAAGCACCTACGACAGAAGAAATTACGACTTTAGTTTCTATGACGCCGACTGAAACAACAATTCGGGAAACAACATTAGAAGAATCAACTACGGTGGTAGAAATTACAACAACCGTGGCACCTACGACAGAAGAAATGACTACAACAACCGAATCACCTACGACAGAAGAAATAACGACTTTTGTTTCTACGACACCGACTGAAACAACAATTCGTGAAACAACATCAGAAGAATCAACAACGGTGGTAGAAATTACAACAACCACAGCACCTACGACAGAAGAAATAACTACAACAACCATAGCACGTACGACAGAAGTAATAACTACAACAACCGAATCACCTACAACAAAAGAAATTACGACTTTTGTTTCTACGACGCCGCCAGAAACAACAATCCGTGAAACAACATTAGAAGAATCAACTACGATGGTAGAAACTACAACAACCGTGCTACCTACGACAGAAGGAGCTACTACTGTTGTTTCTACGACGCCGTCGGAAACAACAATTCGTGAAACAACATTAGAAGAAACATCTACAATGAAACCAAGTACAACAACCATGGCACCTACGACAGAACAAATGGCTACAACAACCGTAGTTCCGACAACAGAAGAATTAACTACAACAACACAACCACCTACGACAGAAGAAATTACGACTTTTATTTCTACGACACCGACTCAGACAACAATGCGTGAAACGACATTGGAGATAACAACTACGTTGGTACCTACTGCAACAACACCAGCTCCAACGACCGAGCACATAACAACTGTGGTTTCTACGACACCAACTATCCGTGAAACAACATTAGAAGATACAACTATGGTGGTAACAACTACAACAACCGTAGCACCTACAACGGAAGAAATAACTACTATGGTTTCTACGACGCTGGCAGGGTCAACAGTTCATGAAACGACATTGGAAGAAATAACTACGGTGGTAGTAATCACAACAAGTCTGACTCCGACGACAGCAGTAGGAACAACAACTCGTGAAACGACACTGGAAGAGACAACTACGGTTATACCAATCACAACAACGTTAGCTCCTATGACAGAAGAAATGACTACTTCTGTTTCTACGACGGCGGCGGAAACAACGACGCATGAAACAACATTGAGTCCAAAAACTACGTTAGAACCAACTACAACACAAGAAATAACTACTTTGGTTTCAACAACCATGTCTGGAACAACATTTCGCGAAACAACTACGGAAGTAACAACTACTTTAGTACCGACTACAGCAACACGAGCTCCAACAACGGAAGCAGCAACTACTTTGATTTCTACGACGCCTGCAGAAACAACAATTCGTAAAACGACATTGGAAGGAACGACTACGTTGGTACCTGTTACAACAAGTGTGGCTCCGACGACAGCAGAAGCAACTACTCTACTTTCTACGACGCCGACAGAAACAACAATTCGTGAAACGACACTGGAAGAAACAACTACGATGGTAGAAACTACAACAACCGTGGCACCTACGACAGAAGAAATAGCGATAAAAACTGTAGCTCCAACAACAGAAGAAATAACTACAACAACCGAAGCACCTACGATAGAAGAAATAACTACAACAACCACAGCACCTGCGACAGAAGAAATAACTACAACAACCACAGCACCTGCGACAGAAGAAGCAACTACTTTTGTTTCTACGACGCCGACAGGAACAACAATTCGTGAAACAACATTAGAAGAATCAACTACAGTGATGCCAAGTACAACAACCGAAGCACCTACGACAGAAGAAATCACTACAACAACCAGAGCACCTACGACAGAAGAAATAACTACAACAACCGAAGCACCTACGACAGAAGAAATAACTACAACAACCGAATCACCTACGACAGAAGAAATTACGACTTTTGTTTCTACGACACCGACTGAGACAACAATTCGAGAAACAACATTAGAAGAAACAACTGCGGTGTCACCAACCACAACAACCGTAGCACCTACGACAGAAGAAATAACTACAACAACCATAGTACCTGCGACGGAAGAAGCAACTACAACAACCATAGTACCTGCGACGGAAGAAGCAACTACAACAACCATAGTACCTGCGACGGAAGAAGCAACTACTTTTGTTTCTACGACGCCAACAGAAACAACAATTCGTGAAACAACATTAGAAGAATCAACCACAGTGATGCCTACTACAACAACCGAAGCACCTACGACAGAAGAAATTACTATTTTGACATCGGAACAAACTACCATGTCTATCACATCAATAACAACGTCGACTGAATTGCCTACAACGGAGGAAATGCCTACATCTGTTCTAGCAACAACTATGGCAACCGAAGTGCCTACAAGTGAAGAAATCACTGTACCTGCCACAACCACACTGACAACAACCGAACATTTTACAACAGAGGAAAGCACTTCATCTATTTTAACAACAACTTTGGAGACTGAAAGAACTATTGCAGAAGAAACAATCACATTGGCGAGTACAACTTCAACACCGATGGAAATATTAACGTCGGAAGAAACTACGGCTTTTATATTAACAACAACAATGGCGACTGAATTATCTACAACTGAAGAATCGACTACATCCATTGTACCAACAACTACAACAACCGCAATATTAACAACAGAAGAAATTACTACAGCTATAATATTAACAACTGTAACCGAAGTTCCTACAACTGAGGAAACTTCAACACCTATTACAACAACGCTAACAACAACTGAAGGTCCCACAACAGAGGAAACTTCTGTACTAACAATGACTGAAATATCTACAACTGTAGAATCGACTACACCTGCTGTCCCAACAATTACAACAACCGAAATATTGACAACAGAAGAAATAGTAACAACAATAGTAACCGAAGTTCCTGCAACTGAGGAAACTACAACACCTATTACAACAACATTAACGACAACTGCAGGTCCCACAACAGAGGAAACTTCTGTACTAACAACGACTGAAATATATACAACTGTAGAATCGACTACACCTATTACAACAACACTAACAACAACTGAAGGACCCACAACAGAAGAAATAACTACATCTATAATATCAACAATAATAACCGTAGTTCCTACAACTGAGGAAACCACCACACCTATTACAACAACGCTAACAACAACTGCAGGTCCCACAACAGAAGAAACTTCTGTACTAACAACGACTGAAATATCTACAACTGTAGAATCGACTACACCTGTTGTCCCAACAATTACAACAACTGCAATATCAACAACAGAAGAAATAACTACATCTATAATATCAACAACAGTAACCGAAGTTCCTTCAACTGCGGAAACTTCAACACCTATTACAACAACTGAAGGTCTCACAACAGAGGAAACTTCTATATTAACAACAACAGCGACCGAAATGACTGTAACAGAAGAAATGACTACATCTATGATATCAACAACAACAGTAACCGAACTTCCTGTAATTGAGGAAATTACAACACCTATTACAACAACTGAAGGTCCTACAACAGAGGAAACGTCTGAACTAACAACGACTGAAATATCTACAACTGAAGAATCAACAATACCTATTACAGCAGCAGTGACAACAACTGATGGTCTCACAACAGAGGAAACTTCTATATTAACAACAACAGCGACCGAAATGACTGTAACAGAAGAAATGACTAGATCTATGATATCAACAACAACAGTAACCGAAGTTCCTGCAACTGAGGAAACTACAATACCTATTACGACAACGGTAACAACAACTGAAGGTCCCACAATAGAGGAAATTTCTATACTAACAACAACAACGATCGAAATGATTGCAACAGAAGAAATGACTACAACTATGACATCAACAACAACAGTAACCGAAGTTCCTTCAACTGCGGAAACTTCAACACCTATTACAACAACTGAAGGTCCTACAACAGAGGAAACCACTGAACTAACAACGACTGAAATATCTACAACTGTAGAATCGACTACTCCTGTTGTCCCAACAACTACAACAACCGCAATATCAACAACAGAAGGAATAACTACATCTATAATATCAACAACAGTAACCGAAGTCCCTACAACTGAGGAAATTATCGCACCTACTACAACAACGCTGACAACAACTGAAGGTCCCACAACAGAGGAAATGTCTGAAGTAACAACGACTGAAATATCTACAACTGAAAAATCAACAACTGAAGAAACTACAATACCTATTACAGCAGCAGTGACAACAACTGAAGTTCCAACAACGGAGGAAACTTCTATACTCACAACAACAGCGGCCGAAATAACTGTAACAGAAGAAATTACTACATCTATCATATCAACAACAACAGTAACCCAAGTTCCTGCAACTGAGGAAACTACAATACCTATTACGACAACGCTAATAACAACTGAAGGTCCCACAACAGAGGAAATTTCTGTACTAACAACGACTGAAATATCTACAACTGAAGTATCAACAACTGAAGAAACTACAATACCTATTACAGCAGCAGTAACAACAACTGAAGTTCCCACAACGGAGGAAACTTCTCTACTGATAACAACAACGACCGAAATGGCTATAACAGAAGAAGAATTTACATCATCAGAAACAGAGTATCCTTCTGAAACTGAGGTATACGAAGAGGCTGAATACGAAGACGAAGAAAAAGAAGAATATGAAGATGAAGTTACTAAAAAAGATGAAGAGTGGTCAGAATTCGAAGAGGAAAAGACTAGTACACTTAGATCGACTGAAGCAACTACGGAAACGGTCGAGGTAGTTCCACCTACTACTGGAATTACAATGGCTACCACGGTTACAAAGCCAGTAACTGTTGAAGTCACAACAATTAGCATCACAACGGAGAGTCCCTCGTCTACTACTGAAACAGCAACAGCAACAACTAAATCGGCAACCGAAGTGACTACAGAAATCGCTACGACACAGGTTATTGTAATGACTACTGAAACACTATCTACAATTGAATTACCAGAACCAACTCAGATCCAAAGAGTTACTACAAAAGCTGAGACAGTGTTTACAAGAGAAACGATTATGACTACGGAAAGTACTACGGAAAGTGTGGTTGTTGCTACGGAAATTATGACACCCACTTCTGAAAAGGCAAAGTCGACAACGGGGACTTCAACTGCAGTTACAGAATTATTAGCTACTACTGAAACATTAGAGTCGACAGTGGTGTCTTTGACTACAGTTACAGAATCACCTATAACTACTGAAACGTCGGAGTCAACAATGGTGTCTTTGACTACAGTTGCAGAATCATCAACAACTACTGAAACATCAGAGTCAACAGAGGTGTCTTTGACTACAGTTGCAGAATCATCAACAACTACTGAAACGACAGAGCCAACAACGGAGACTTCAACTGCAGTTACAGAATTATTAGCAACTACTGAAACATTAGAGTCGACAGTGGTGTCTTTGACTACAGTTACAGAATCACCTATAACTACTGAAACGTCAGAATCAACAATCGTGTCTCTGACTACAGTTGCAGAATCATCAACAACTACTGAAACATCAGAGTCAACAGAGGTGTCTTTGACTACAGTTACAGAATCACCTATAACTACTGAAACGTCGGAGTCAACAATGGTGTCTTTGACTACAGTTGCAGAATCATCAACAACTACTGAAACATCAGAGTCAACAGAGGTGTCTTCGACTACAGTTGCAGAATCATCAACAACTACTGAAACGACAGAGCCAACAACGGAGACTTCAACTACAGTTACAGAATTATTTGCAACTACTGAAACATTAGAGTCGACAGAGGTGTCTTTGACTGCAGGTGTAGAATCATCAACAACTACTGAAACATCAGAGTCAACAGAGGTGTCTTCGACTACAGTTCCAGAGGTATTGACGACTACTGAAATGCCAAAGTTGACAACCGAAGCTTTGACTACAGTTACAGAATCATCAATGACTACTGAAACGTCAGAGTTGACAACGGAGACTGTAACTACAGTTTCAGAATTGTTGACGACTGAAGCTTTGACTACAGTTGTAGAATCACCAACAACTGCTGAAACGTCAGAGTCAACAGTGGTGTCTTTAACTACAGTTCCAGAGTTATTGACGACTACTGAAGTGCCAATGTTGACAACTGAAGCTTTGACTGCAGTTATGGAATCACCAATAACTACTGAAACGTCAGAGTCTACAATGGTGTCTTTGACTACAGTTGCAGAATCAACATCTACTGAAACGTTAGAGTCAACAATGGTGCCTTTAACTACAGTTTCAGAATCATCAACAACTACTGAAACGTCAGAGTCAACACCGGAGACTCCAACGGCAGTTACAGAATTATTAGCAACTACTGAAACATCAGAGCCAACAGAGGTATCTTTGACTACAGTTGTAGAATTATCAACAACTACTGAAACGTCAGAGTTGACAACGGTGACTCTAACTACAGTTCCATGGTTATTGACGACTACTGAAATACCAATGTTAACAACCGAAGCTTTGACTACATTTACAGAAACACCAATAACTACTGTAACGTCAGGGTTAACAACAGGGACTGTAACTACAGTTTCAGAACTATCAGCAACTACTGAAACGTCAGCGTCAACAACGGAGACTTCAACTGCAGTTACAGAATTATTAGTGCCTACTGAAACATCAGAGCCAACAGAAGTATCTTTGACTACAGTTGTAGAATCATCAACAACTACTGAAACGTCAGAGTTGACAACGGTGACTTCAACTGCAGTTACAGAATTATTAGCAACTACTGAAACATCAGAGCCAACAGAGGTGTCTTTGGCTACAGTTCCAGAGTTATTGACGACTACTGAAGTGCCAATGTTGACAACTGAAGCTTCGACTGCAGTTATGGAATCACCAATAACTACTGAAACGGCAGAATCAACAATGGTGTCTTTGACTACAGTTTCAGAATCAACATCTACTGAAACGTTAGAGTCAACAATGGTGTCTTTGACTACAGTTTCAGAATCATTAGCAACTACTGAAACGTCAGAGTCACCACCGGAGACTTCAACTACAGTTACAGAATTATTAGTGACTACTGAAACATCAGAGCTAACAGAGGTACCTTTGACTACAGTTGTAGAATCATCAACAACTACTGAAACGTCAGAGTTGACACCGGTGACTCTAACTACAGTTCCATGGTTATTGACGACTACTGAAATGCCAAAGTTGACAACCGAAGCTTGGACTACATTTACAGAATCACCAATAACTACTGTAACGTCAGAGGTAACAACAGGGACTTTAACTATAGTTTCAGAACTATCACCAACTACTGAAACGTCAGAGTCAACATCGGAGACTTCAACTCCTGTTACAGAATTATTAGTGACTACTGAAACATCAGAGCCAACAGAGGTATCTGTGACTACAGTTGTAGAATCATCAACAACTACTGAAACGTCAGAGTTGACAACGGTGACTTCAACTGCAGTTACAGAATTATTAGCTACTACTGAAACATTAGAGTCAACAGAGGTGTCTTTGACTACAGTTACAGAATCACCTATAACTACTGAAACGTCAGAGTCAACAATGGTGTCTTTGACTACAGTTGCAGAATCATCAACAACTACTGAAACGACAGAGCCAACAACGGAGACTTCAACTGCAGTTACAGAATTATTAGCTACTACTGAAACATTAGAGTCAACAGAGGTGTCTTTGACTGCCGGTGTAGAATCACCAATAACTACTGAAACGTCAGAGTCAACAGAGGTGTCTTTGACTACTGTTGCAGAATCACCAATAACTACTGAAACGACAGAGCCAACAACGGAGACTTCAACTGCAGTTATAGAATTATTAGCTACTACCGAAACATTAGAGTCAACAGAGGTGTCTTTGACTACAGTTACAGAATCACCTATAACTACTGAAACGTCAGAGTCAACAGAAGTGTCTTTGACTACAGCTCCAGAGTTATTTACGACTACTGAAATGCCAAAGTTGACAACCGAAGCTTGGACTACATTTACAGAATCACCAATAACTACTGTAACGTCAGAGTTAACAACAGAGACTGTAACTACAGTTCCAGAGTTATTGACGACTACTGAAATGCCAATATTGACAACCGAAGCTGTGACTACAGTTACAGAATCACCAAAAACTGCTGAAACGTCAGAGTCAACAATAGTGTCTTTAACTACAGTTGCAGAATCATCAACAACTACTGAAACGTCAGAGTCAACATCAGTGACATCAACTGCAGCAACAGAGTTATTTACAACCACTGTAGTGCCAGAGTTGGCAACAGAGACGTCAACTGCAGGAACTACTGGGCCTACAGAAATAGAACAAATAGCAACTATTTCAACCACTGAAAGTATGACACTGACTACGGAAATTCCGAGTGTTACTACTGAATCATCCGAACTCACAACTGTGTCTACTGAAACATCAACGGCGAGTGCGATTGTAGAGACTACTGAGTCTACAGAGACAGAAGAAGTAGCAACTATTCCCACGACTGAGAGTATAGCATTGACTACGGAAACTGCCATTGTTACCTCAGCAACAATAGAAACTCCTACATCTAGTTCAGTAGTAACAACCTTCTTGACTGAATCCTCACCTCGAACTACAGAGTCGGAAACAGAGAGTGTAATAGTAGAAACTACCACAACCACAGAGACTACGGGGACAGAAATGCTTGTAACTGTTCCTACGACAGAAGTTGAGATGGTGACTACAGAGACTTCTACACTTAGTAGTGAAGTAGCAGTCTTTTCGGAGACAACAGCGGTTCTAGCTACTCCTACAAGTACAATGTCGACTACACAAACTCCAAGTTTTACGACCGAGGTCGTGACAACTACAGAAACTGTTACTGTCACTAGTGAGCTACCAGAAACGACAACAGAAATGACACTTACAGTAGAAACAGAAGTTGCATCAACGGAACCTGAATATACTGAAGAAACTGAAGTATCGCCTGAAGATGAATACGAAGAAGAGGAAGAAGAATACGAAGAAGAGACTACTGAGAAACCTGGCACATGGGTTGAATACGAAGAAACAGAGGAGACTAGTAAGACTACAATGGAAACAACGCAATCAAGCCTCATCATTTCCACCAGTGAAATACCACAATCCACAACAGAGTCGACAACGGTCACCGTAGGCTTAACTATGGTGAGTTTAACTGTAGAAACAACAGAACGAACTGAAACTACAGAAACAGAGGGTATTATAACTGTTCCTACTACTGAGAGTATGGCAATAGCTACCGAAACTACTGTACTTGCTATCGAAGTACCAGAATCTACAACTGTGTCATTGACTGTATCAGAGACGACTGCGTTTACAGGAACAGAGAGTACTGAGACTGTATCAACAACGAAGGAATTGCTGATAACTACAGAAACCATAGTTTCTACCAGAGAAGTTGCAGAGGTCACAACTGAGTCAACTGAGGCTGTGAAACCGTATACGGTGAATGTGACTACAACAGTGACAGAGACCTCTGAGACCACGGAAACTGAGAGCACTGAGCCTGCTCCAGTCACTGAAGTTTTGGTGGCAACTACAGAAACTACAATATCCACGAGTGAATTGCCGGAATTGACAACTGAAACGACTGAGAGTACTGAGTCCACAAGAACTGAGAGTGCTGAGTCTCTTCCAACAACTGAAGTCCCGGTAACAACTACAGAAACTCCAATTGCGACTAGTGAGTTGCCAGAATTGCCAACTGAGAGGACTGAAAGTGTTAGACCACTTACGGCGAACGTGACTACTGAAACGACTGAGAGTACTGAGTCCACAGGAACTGAGAGTACTGAGACTCTTCTAACAACGGAGGCTAAGATCGCAACTACAGAAACTCCAATTGCGACTAGTGAGTTGCCAGAATTGACAACTGAGAGGACTGAGACTACTGAGTCCACAAGAACTGAGAGTACTGTGACTCTTCCAACAACTGAAGTCGTGGTGGCAACTACAGAAACTCCAATTACGACGAGTGAAATACCAGAATTGACAACTGAGAAGACTGAGAGTGTTAGACCATTTATGGCGAACGTGACTACTGAAACAACTGAGAGTACTGAGTCCACAAGAACTGAGAGTACTGAGTCTCTACCAACAACTGAAGTCCTGGTAGCGACTACGGAAACTCCAATTGCGACTAGTGAGTTGCCAGAATTGACAACTGAGAGGACTGAGAGTGTTAGACCATTTACGGCGAACGTGACTACTGAAACGACTGAGAGTACTGAGTCCACAGGAACTGAGACTACTGAGATTCTTCTAACAACGGAGGTTCCGATCGCAACTACAGAAACTCCAATTGCGACTAGTGAGTTGCCAGAATTGACAACTGAGAGGACTGAGACTACTGAGTCCACAAGAACTGAGAGTACTGTGACTCTTCCAACAACTGAAGTCGTGGTAGCGACTACGGAAACTCCAATTGCGACTAGTGAGTTGCCAGAATTGACAACTGAGAGGACTGAGAGTGTTAGACCATTTACGGCGAACGTGACCACTGAAACGACTGAGAGTACTGAGTCCACAGGAACTGAGACTACTGAGACTCTTCTAACAACGGAGGTTCTGATCGCAACTACAGAAACTCCAATTGCGACTAGTGAGTTACCAGAATTGACAACTGAGAGGACTGAGACTTCTGAGTCCACAAGAACTGAGAGTACTGAGTCTCGCCCAACCACTAAAGTGCTGGTAGCAACTACAGAAACTCCCATTGCGACGAGTGAAATACCAGAATTGGCAACTGAGAGTACTGAGAGTATGAAACCATTTACTTTGAATGTGACCACAGAAACGACTGAGACCACTGAATCCACAGAAACTGAGAGTACTGAGTCTCTCCTCACAACTGAGGTCCTAGTAGCAACTACAGAAACTTCAATTTCGACGAGAGAATTACCAGAATTCACAACTGAGAGGACTGAGAGTATGAAACCACTTACTTTGAATGTGACCACAGAAACGACTGAGACCACTGAATCCACAGAAACTGAGAGTACTGAGTCTCTCCTCAAAACTGTGGTCCTAGTAGCAACTACAGAAACTCCAATTTCGACGAGAGAATTGCCAGAATTCACAACTGAGAGGACTGAGACTACTGAATCCACAGAAACTGAGAGTACTGAGTCTCTCCTCACAACTGAGGTCCTAGTAGCAACTACAGAAACTCCAATTTCGACGAGAGAATTGCCAGAATTCACAACTAGGTCGACTGTGACCACTGAATCTACAGAATCTGAGACTACTGAGTCCTTCCCAACAACCGAAGTTCTGCTAATACCGACTAGTGAATTACCAGAAACAACTGAAGAGATTACAGTGACGCCAGTTCCAGAGATTACATCAACAGAGGCCGAATATATTGCTGAAACTGAACTTGTCCATGAAGAAGAATACGAGGAAGAAGAAGGGGAAGAATACGAAGAAGAAACTACTGAAGAACACGTGAGCTGGTCAGAATACGAAGAACTGACTAGTACTACTAAACCTTCTACGACAACGACACCAAGCTTCACAATTTCCACTAGTGAGTCACCAGAATTCACAATTGAATCTTTAACGGAAGTTACAAAGACCGAGAGTGTTGTAATCATTCCTACTACTGAGAGTACGATAGTAACCACAGAAACTACTGCTTCTACTACCGAGGTAACAGAACACACGACAGAATCATCCACTATATCCGCAGGACTGTTAACAGTGAATATTACTGCAGAAACTACTGAGTTAACTAAGTTTACAGAAGCTAAGAGCACCGAGACTGTATCCACAACAGAAACGTCGATAACTACAGAAACTTTAGCTTCTACTAGCGAAGAAATCACTACTATGTTAATTGGTACCACGAAACCATTCACAGCGAACGTAACTGTAATAACTACAGAGTCCACAAAAACTGAGAGTACTCAGACTGTCTCAACAACGGAAGTTATTACTGCAACTACAGAAACTCTACTTGTTACTAGTGAAGTGACACAGCTCACAACTGAGTCAATAGCTACTATGGAGCCATTTACAGCAAATGTAACAGTAATGACTACTGAGTCCACAGAATCTGAGAGTACTGAGTCTCTCCCCACGACTGAGTCTCTCCCCACAACTGAGGTCCTGGTAGCAACTACAGAAACTCCAATATCCACGAGTGAATTACCAGAATTTACAACTGAGAGTACTGAGAGTATGAAACCATTTACTTTGAATGTGACCACAGAAATGACTGAGACTACTGAGTCCACAGAAACTGAGAGTACTGAGTCTCTCCCCACAACTGAGGTCCTGGTAGCAACTACAGTAACTCCCATGTCCACGACTGAATTACCAGAATTCACAACTGAGAGTACTGAGAGTATGAAACCATTTACTTTGAATGTGACCACAGAAATGACTGAGACTACTGAGTCCACAGAAACTGAGAGTACTGAGTCTCTCCCCACAACTGAGGTCCTGGTAGCAACTACAGAAACTCCAATATCCACGAGTGAATTACCAGAATTCACAACTGAGAGTACTGAGAGTATGAAACCATTTACTTTGAATGTGACCACAGAAACAACTGAGACTACTGAGTCCACAGAAACTGAGAGTACTGAGTCTCTCCCCACAACTGAGGTCCTGGTAGCAACTACAGAAACTCCAATATCCACGAGTGAATTACCAGAATTTACAACTGAGAGTACTGAGAGTATGAAGCCATTTACTTTGAATGTGACCACAGAAATGACTGAGACCACTGAATCCACAGAAACTGAGAGTACTGAGTCTCTCCCCACAACTGAGGTCCTGGTAGCAACTACAGAAACTCCAATGTCCACGAGTGAATTACCAGAATTCACAACTGAGAGTACTGAGGGTATGAAACCACTTACTTTGAATGTGACCACAGAAACGACTGAGACTACTGAGTCCACAGAAACTGAGAGTACTGAGTCTCTCCCCACAACTGAGGTCCTGGTAGCAACTACAGAAACCCCAATGTCCACGAGTGAATTACCAGAATTCACAACTGAGAGTACTGAGAGTGTGAAACCGTTTACGGCGAATGTGACAACTGAGAGTACTGAGACAGTGTCAACAACAGAAACTATTACTACCATTACGGAAACTCCAGTTACCACTAGTGAAGTACCAGAGCTCACAACTGAGTCAACTGTCACAATGGAGCCACTGACGGCAAATGTAACTGGAGTGACTACCGAGTCCACAGAAACTGAGAGTACTGAGACTGTCACAACAACGGAAACTGTTACAACTGAAACTACAGTAAGTCCAGCTGCTATCAGCGAAGTGCCAGAACTCACAACTGAGTCGACAACCACTATGGAACCATCGACAGCAAATGTAACTGGAGTGACTACTGAGGTCACAGAAACTGAGAGTACTGAGACTACGTCATCTACAGAAACTCCAGTTACCATTAGTGAAGTACCAGAAATCACAACTGAGTCAATTTCCACTATGGAACCTTTCGCAGCGAATGTGACCATGGAAACTACTGAGTCCACAGAATCTGAGAGTACTGAGAGTATATCAACAACAGGAACTACAGTTTCTTCTACTGAAGAGTTCACCACTGAGTCAATACTCACAATGGAACCGCTCACAACAAATGTAACTGGATTTACTACTGAGTTCACAGAGTCTGAGAGTACTGAGACTACGTCAACAACAGGAACTACAGTTTCTTCTACTGAAGAATTCATAACTGAGTCGACAGTCACTATGGAACCATTGACAGCAAATGTAACAGGAGTGACAAAAGAGTCCACAGAATCTGAGAGTACTGAGACTACGTCAACAACAGGAACAACAGTTTCTTCTACTGAAGAAATCACGACTGAGTCAACAGTCACTATGGAACCGTTCACAACGAATGTAACAATAGAAACTACTGAGTCTACAGAATCTGAGAGTACTGAGACCATGTCAACAACAGGAACTACAGTTTCTTCTACTGAAAAAATCATTACTGAGTCAACTGTCACTATGGAACCATTGACAGCAAATGTAACAGGAGTGACAAAAGAGTCCACAGAATCTGAGAGTACTGAGACCACGTCAACAACAGGAACATCAGTTTCTTCTACTGAAGAAATCACGACTGAGTCAACAGTCACTATGGAACCGTTCACAACGAATGTAACAATAGAAACTACTGAGTCTACAGAATCTGAGAGTACTGAGACCATGTCAACAACAGGAACTACAGTTTCTTCTACTGAAAAAATCATTACTGAGTCAACTGTCACTATGGAACCATTGACAGCAAATGTAACTGAAGTGACAAAAGAGTCCACAGAATCTGAGAGTACTGAGACCACGTCAACAACAGGAACTACAGTTTCTTCTACTGAAGAAATCATTACTGAGTCAACTGTCACTATGGAACCATTGACAGTAAATATAACTGGAGTGACAAAAGAGTCCACAGAATCTGAGAGTACTGAGACCATGTCAACAACAGGAACTACAGTTTCTTCTACTGAAGAAATCATTACTGAGTCAACTGTCACTATGGAACCGTTCACAGCGAATGTAACAATAGAAACTACTGAGTCTACAGAATCTGAGAGTACTGAGACCACGTCAACAACAGGAACTACAGTTTCTTCTACTGAAGAATTCACAACTGAGTCAACTGTCACTATGGAACTATTCACAGTAAATGTAACTGGAGTGACTACTGAGTCCACAACAGAAACTCCAGTTACCTTCAGTGAAGTACCAGAACTCACAACTGAGTCAGTTATCACCATAGAACCATTCACAGCGAATGTAACAATGGAAACTACTGAGTCAACAGAATCTGAGAGTACTGAGACCACGTCAACAACAGAAACTCCAGTTACCTTCAGTGAAGTACCAGAACTCACAACTGAGTCAGTTATCACCATAGAACCATTCACAGCGAATGTAACAATGGAAACTACTGAGTCAACAGAATCTGAGAGTACTGAGACCACGTCAACAACAGGAACTACAGTTTCTTCTACAGAAGAATTCACAACTGAGTCAACTGTCACTATGGAACCATTCACAGCAAATGTAACTGTACCAACTACTGAGTCCACAACAACGGAAACTCCAATTACTTACAGTGAAGTACCAGAACTCACAACCGAGTCAGTCATCACAGTGAATGTAAGTACTGTAGCAACAGAATCGTCAACAGAGTTCACAACAGTAACTGTCGAAACAGTACCAATGAACGAAACCACGGAAACAATCATCGAAATTCTAACAGTCACAACGGAATCTACTATTTCCGAAATGATCACAGAATCAACAGTCCCCTTACTTTTCAACGAGACAACCGAGACGACAGTAGAAACTTCTACAGAAACTACAATGTTCTTGTACGCGACTTCTGAAATCACAGAAGTCTCGACAGTCGAGTATCCGCTTAACATAACAGACGCGTTCGAGATAACAACGCTGCCCCCGGAACTGCGGACGGTGACAGAGTCCGAATCTGCGACGTTGATCACAGGAATGGCCGAGATTCCGGAGTACGAGGATCTAGTCAACGTCACTTCTACAATCATCCCCAGCGAAAGTCCGTCCGTAAAATCTACAATAGCGGAACGAGCAACAGAATACCTCGCAGCGAACGTTACTACACCGTTGGAGCTCTTCAACGAAACTCTATTAACGACGGAGTCGACGCCGGAGGTAACAACTCATTCGGCAGTCGCAGAGTCAACGTTGCCGAACGCGTCATTTACATTCGAAGAGGAGACATCGACAGCCTCGGGGACGATGAGCTTGCCACCGATTGAATTGGAGATCACAATCCCGAACCAAACATTCATTACACCCCCTTCATTGCCACCCGGAATTACCATCACCGCCCTGCCGAATGAAACGACCGAGGAAACCGAAGAATTCTCCACTCTTTCTTACGAAGTGACTCCGTTCGTGTTGTCTGTGAACGTCACGTTGGAGACTCCTTCTCTCACCGAATCCTCTACGTCGCTGCCTGAAAGCACCAGAGTTGCTTTCGCCTTGAACGAAACAACCACTGAAGAAACAACCATTCGAGAACTGTCCTCCGAGGCTTCCACGTCTCCAGCGTACGCCACAGGCGTGACAGAGGAGACTGAGGAAACAGAAACGATGACCGGAGAGTACGAAGAAGAAGAAGAAGAAGAAGAATACTACGAGGAAGTGACAGAAACAACCTGGGAGGATTATTACGCGGAACTGTCGGTGAACGTCACTCTTCCGGCTGACAACGCTACAGTGTCGACTGTTTCTTCGTGGATCGAAAGCGTTCCTACGGAAACCGCGGAGACGTCGACGATCGAGAAGATCGAAGGGAACGTCACTCTTCCGGCTGACAACGCTACAGTGTCGACTGTTTCTTCATGGATCGAAAGCGTTTCTACGGAAACCGTGGAGACGACGATTAGCGTAGCTGGCGAGGCTGACAACGCTACAGTGTCGACTGTTTCTTCCTGGATCGAAAGCGTTCCTACGGAAACCTCCGAGACGTCGACGATCGAGAAGATCGAAGGGAACGTAACTCTTCCGGCTGACAACGCTACAGTGTCGACTGTTTCTTCGTGGATCGAAAGCGTCTCTACGGAAGCCGACACGACGATTAGCTTAGCTGCGGAAGACACGATCCTTCCTTCGACGATCGAAGGGAACGTCACTCTTCCGGCTTACAATGCTACAACTGAGTCTACTCGGGCAGAAGAGAGCACAGAAGGGACGACAGAGGTTACGGAAGTCTCCGGTCGAACCACCGAGGTGTACACCTTGAAATCCACTCCCGAATACTCGACGGAGTACCTGCCCCCCGATTACGGCGACTACACAGGCACGCGGGGCTACACAGAGGAGAAGCCGATGTTCACAGGTGTGACGAGCCAGGAGCAGAAGAAGATTCGCCACCAGCAGATCAAGCAGCAGTTGCTGAACCGGATCGTCGACCTGGAGAACAAGGAGAAGGACATTATCCGGAAGGAGAATGATCTGCAGGCGGAGGAGAAGAAGTGGGAGGAGGAGAAGCAGCATCGAATAGAGGCGATAATGGAACGGAAGAGAATATTGGAAGGTCACGTTCCTTCGACAACGATCGCCGCGGTGAAACCATCGACCGTCGTAGGACAGAAGCCTACGACTCGCGAGGGAGTCGAGTTGGTGACGTCTACCGGCGAAGACACGCTGCAGAAGGACGTGAAGAACTTGCAGAAGAAGTTCCACGACATAGAGGATCGGCTGAATTCGAGGGAGGAGCATTTAAAGGATAGGAGGGAGAAGTTGGATAGAGATAGGGAAGAGTTCGAAAAGAGACTACGAGATCTGGAGAACAGGCCTCTGAGCGAGGTGGAAGCTGCGTTGACTACGTCAGAGGTGGGCAGAACTATGGCGACGTACACGACGCCGGCTGTGTCGCAGTTGGCTCCTACCGAGAGGACAACGGTGGAGATTCACGAGTCGACTGAGGAAGGAGGGGAAACTGTCAGCAGGAAGTTGGTCACGGAGATTGAAGAAGAAGAAGACTATGACGAAGATTACACCCTGCCTCACTATACGAGACACCGCTATGTCACTCAGACGATTTGTATGAACATGTTCGAGAAGGGAGCGCACGGGATAGTGACGAAAATGATGTGCGTGCCGCATGTTGACGATGGGGTCACGAGCAAGATGGACGTCCAGAAGAAACCTGTGAAGATTGGTGAACTGCGACTCGAGGGACACGAGTGGACGGAAGGTGCAATCGTTGAAGGGTATGACGGCACTTATGCTGAATCGCAGGTGGAACCGCCGGCAGGTTTCGACAGCGAAGTTCGCCCTAAACGCAGCAACGTTTACGAGGTTTCTGATCGAGGGTGGATAGGAAGCACCGGCGATGAACAATGCCGTAAATACAGAGCTTACATCGATAGCATGTTTGCGGAGTATAACGCCAGCACCGAAGCGTATGGCGGAATTATGGCAGCGAGAGAACACCGCGATTGCGAGATGCGTTTAGCTAGGAGAAAGGTGCTACAGAGTAACGAAGCCAAGGATCGTGGGATTGTTGCGGATGACGAGGCAGGGATTGGAACGGAGGAGGGGAACAATCAAGGAAATGATGAAACTGATACAGTGGACCACGAATGGGATTATGAACATACGCAGGCTCCTGAATACGAGGACTACGAGCAACCTAGTTCAGAGGAACCGGATGAATCAGGACAG
Organism: Lasioglossum pauxillum; assembly: GCA_933228785.1. Taxonomy (NCBI): domain Eukaryota; kingdom Metazoa; phylum Arthropoda; class Insecta; order Hymenoptera; family Halictidae; genus Lasioglossum; species Lasioglossum pauxillum. Next base: position 39,768,994 of record OW121706.1, read on the forward strand.
GATAATTCCCCGACGAAGTCCGGTGTTGGTAGGGACGAAGCAATTCCTGATCAGTATGACACGGACCAATACTCGGAGGATACGAAAAACGAAGACGATCAGGGTTATCCGAAGCGTGTAACAGAGAGGCTGTACGAGGACAACAATGAGGACTCTGATGGGTTTACGACCAAAGGTTTGATATCATCCTGTACGAAACGAAGGGTGTGCGTTCATGTAAAATTTGTACTATTTTAATATTTAGTTGTTTTCTTAGGATATTTTCTAACGGTTCGAGATCGGTGACTGTTGCAACAATAAAGATTTGTTTCCGCGAATAATCCAATATTCGAAACGCATTAGCTCTTCCAAGACTTTCAAGTATACCAGGTTATTTCTTTGTGGTAGTCCACGCTTTTACTTGCACGCATACCCTTTGCTATGCATTTCCTCTGTTTATGAAAAAGGAGATTTAATTTTTGTTGGAACCATCTTTATATTTATCTCCATACAGGATGAGTCCGAAGGAACAGAACACTTAAATATCTCCGTTATTGTTCATTGTACAAAGAAACTTCTTAGGACAAAGTTACACTGTTTGAAGGGCCACATGTAAAGGTGTAAGGGAAATGAATGTCGAGGCCATTTTTTTATAAGGTTTCAAGGTCATCGATATTTTTTTTAATGGAATGAGGTATTTTTTAATACATCAATCGATGCAGCTGGACATTCGTTATAAAAAAGTACTAACCTATGTATGTCGAAAAGTTAGTATTTCAGGAGATATTTCAATTTAAATAACTCTAAAATACCATTACTGTCGTACTAAAACGTCAGTGTTTACTTGCTAGTGTAAATTGAAGCGTTGAAATTGAAATTGAAGATTTGAATTTGGACAATTGAAGTTGAAATTCAAACATTGACGTTGAAATTGAAAAATTGACATTGAAAAATTGAAATTGAAATTGAAAAATTGAAGAATTGAAAATGAAATTGCCGATTTGAAATTAAGGAATTGAAATTGAAAAATTGACGTTGAAATTGAATGATTGACGTTGAAATTAAAGAGTTGAAATTAACGAATTGAAATTGAAAAATTGACGTTGAAAATGAAATTGAAGATTTAATTGAAGTTGAAATGGAAGAGTTGAAATTGAAGTTGAAATGGGAGAGTTAAAATTGAAGTTGAAATTTAAAAATTGAAATTGAAGTGGAAGAGTTCGTATTGAAATTGAAGTTAAAGTAGAAAATTTGATGTTGAAATTGAGGAGTTGAAATTAACGAATTGAAATTGAAAAATTGACGTTGAAAATGAAATTGAAGATTTAATTGAAGTTGAAATGGAAGAGTTGAAATTGAAGTTGAAATGGGAGAGTTAAAATTGAAGTTGAAATGGAAAAATTGAAATTGGAGTTGAAGAGTTGATGTTGAAATTGAAGTTGAGGAGTTGAAATTAACGAATTGAAATTGAAAAATTGACGTTGAAAATGAAATTGAAGATTTAATTGAAGTTGAAATGGAAGAGTTGAAATTGAAGTTGAAATGGGAGAGTTAAAATTGAAGTTGAAATGGAAAAATTGAAATTGGAGTTGAAGAGTTGATGTTGAAATTGAAGTTGAGGAGTAGAAATTAACGAATTGAAATTGAAAAATTGACGTTGAAAATGAAATTGAAGATTTAATTGAAGTTGAAATGGAAGAGTTGAAATTGAAGTTGAAATGGGAGAGTTAAAATTGAAGTTGAAATGGAAAAATTGAAATTGGAGATGAAGAGTTGATGTTGAAATTGAAGTTAAAGTGGAAAACTTGATGTTGAAATTGAAATTGAGGAGTAGAAATTAACGAATTGAAATTGAAAAATTGATGTTGCAAATGAAATTGAAGATTTAATTGAAGTTGAAATGGAAAAATTGAAATTGGAGTTGAAGAGTTGATGTTGAAATTGAAGTTGAAGTGGAAAATTTGATGTTGAAATTGAAATTGAGGAGTTGAAATTAACGAATTGAAATTGAAAAATTGATGTTGCAAATGAAATTGAAGATTTAATTGAAGTTGAAATGGAAGAGTTGAAATTGAAGTTGAAATGAGAGAGTTAAAATTGAAGTTGAAATGGAAAAATTGAAATTGGAGTTGAAGAGTTGATGTTGAAATTGAAGTTGAAGTGGAAAATTTGATTTTGAAATTGAAATTGAGGAGTTGAAATTAACGAATTGAAATTGAAAAATTGATGTTGAAAATGAAATTGAAGATTTAATTGAAGTTGAAATGGAAGAGTTGAAATTGAAGTTGAAATGGGAGAGTTAAAATTGAAGTTGAAATGGAAAAATTGAAATTGAAGTTGAAATGGAAAAATTGAAATTGAAGTTGAAGTTGAAGATTTGATGTTCAAATTGAAATTGAGGAGTTGAAATTAACCAATTGGAATTGAAAAATGGACGTTGAAATTAAAGAGTTGAAATTAACGAAATGAAATTGAACGATTGAAGTTGAAATGGAAGAGTTGAAATTGAATTTGAAATTAAAGTTGAAATTGAAAAATTGAAGTTGAAAATGAAGTTGAAGAGTTGATATTGAAATGGAAGTTGAGATTTAATTGATGTTAACGTTTACTTACTTGTGTAACGACTTAGTACGACAGTAATGGTGTTTTAGAGTTATTTAAATTGAAATATCTCGTGAACTACTAACTTTTCGACATACATAGGTTAGTACTTTTTTATAACGAATATCCAGTTGCATCGATTGATGTATTAAAAAATACCTCATTCCATTTAAAAAAATATCGATGACCTTGAAATCTTATAAAAAAATGACCTCGAAATTTTTTTCCCTTACACCGTTAAGAATTTTTTTTGTACAACGAACAGTAATGGAGATATTTAGGTGTTCTGTTTCTTCGGACTCACCCTGTATATCTTATATTTATCATCTATATATTTTATAGACGTCTCGTCTATCTCATGATATTCCACATGAAATAACATCCCCCATGTAAAAACGGTCTGCGAAACGAGCGGACAACAGTTTAAAAAATTTTCCCTAGGGTTCCGTCATTTTCCGAGAATTTTTCGTAATCCACGGAATAATCCACGACTCCGTAGAATTGAATTACGGCGGGTGGTTACATAATTAGAGCCGGTCGCGTGAAATAACGGATATACTTTGAAATAATAAAGTTTTAAGGGAAAATGTAGATTTTCAATAGTGATCGTATTTTCATTTTATTTTTACAAGCCTGTGAACATTTTCAGGAAATTCCTGCTGCATTACCGTAGCTGTTTATTCGTACTTTCCATCATTAACAACACCGAGAAATCAATTTGAACTTTTTTGTGGAGTGGTTTACACCGTTACTTATATTAATTTGTTAAAATATATTTCTCGTAGACACATTAGTCAATTTACCAGAATCATTATTAGTTCAATTAACACAAAACTGAGGAGTTGAACGACGATATTGATACTCCGAGTGAAAAAGACCTAGGCACCGGCGTCGGTGGGTGAACCGTATTTAATGAATATCTTCGCTTAAAGCAAACTTCACTCTGTAATCGAAGTGTAAATGTTATGAAAGCTGGGGAACAGAGTAATTAAACTGAAAATGTAGAGTGCTTTTTTATTTACATTTCTGTCTTGTGTGTGGAGTGTTCGATGGAACGACAATTTGATTAAATAACATAAAACAAAAATCAATTACGGTATTGGCTTTGTTCTTTAGAGAATAATAATTAAGTTACGCGCCTAGATATCGGCAACCCAATTAACAGGAGTGCACGTCGTCGGATACAGTGTGCTTAGGGGGCTCTAAGTTCTTAATTTTCGTGTTAATTTTCCATCTGCTGTTAAACATACCGTGTGATCATTTGAATAATATATGAAAAAATAAACATTATCATTTTTTAAAAACATTAACAAGATACCATATATATTTACAAAAGTTCCTAAATTTTTATAGCAAGTGCATAAAGTATAAATAAAAATTTTATTTGTGATTTTCTCCGTTCTCTGATGTTCCGAAAGAAAATTCCATACAATTACATCTACTTATTTTTATCTTAAATATATTTATGTTCAGTGGGCGCACAAAGTATTCGTTCACCTTTTAAAAACGTATAACTTTTTCGAACTTTTACAAAGTTTTATTGAAATCAATTATATTTCGCAACAACTTTGGTCGATTTCGATGAAACTTTGTACATGTATATAACTTACTTAGATTTACAAAATACGTGTTCTAAATTTTTATTAGGGGCACAGATAAAAAATTTAAAAATCGTGACCTTTACCGTTTCCTTGGTAATTGCGACCAATAAGAATTTTTTATTTTGTTTTAAAAGTGGGTCCAATTTTGAAAAAGTGATTCGTTTGTCAAAGCTGTACGAATACTTTGTGCACCCACTCTATAACACCCGTTGCGTTGCGTAGGAAACGCGATCAATGACCTTTTCCAACGATACCTCGCGAAAGGATGAACTCTAACTGCAATCTGTTATTCAATCGGCAGCTCCTTTCGCAAGAATATAGTATCAGAACCGTAATTTTCAGCTTTGAAGTCAACCAGACGACCACCTGGTCCCGAATGGCCGACAGAATCGATTACGCAATATCAAATAGGCGGCACCAGAACGTGGACCATAAGCAACGAAGCAGATGAAGAGGACCAGGAACAATCGACTTGCTACAACATCATTCTTTCCGGACACAAAATATTTTAGAAAATCGCATACGTTCGCGTAGGCGAACTAGTTAGATTTTAAAAAAGCAGAACAATTTAGAGGTAGACAAACAAATAGATCTCCACAGATCCGTATAAATAGCAAATTGTAATGTACTTAGGAAAAGGTTACTTTTGTAATATCTTTTTGATAATGTTAATGTGACATAATGAACTAAGAACCCGCAGTGAGACGTTACATGTAAAAAACAAACCATTGTACATATGTATATATACACTTGGAATTATACAGGAATGGGAATGATGCGAATTTAAAGTGAATTTCAGTTCGGTCGTTTCGTAATTCGTTAATTGCGTTTATTCCAGGTTTTGGGATGTTATCGTTGCGCTTATAATCTCATCCGCGCCGGCTGCCGTAACCACAGTCCTTTTCACAGGAAAACCAGAGTGGTCTCTCAATATTGATAACGAAGTTTATCTTTCTCGGAATACGGTTTATTAAACATCGTCTATATACAAAGCTGCCGCGAGAGAGAAATGGATGGATGGTCAGGGAAATGGTTGGCCAGAGAAACTTGTTGCTAGTTCAGCTGTTTGGAAAAATTATGCATTTGAATGGACCGGTACATTTAGCGTTGCTGTTAAAAAAGATTGGGCTCGGAGAAATTATTCAAAAATATACAAAAATTCGATTCTTCGGACGATGTTGGAGATGATAGTGTGATGTTGTATTAATTTTTCCAGGTTTCATTGATCTTTTTCTTTTTTTAGAGCATTTTAGAGCATTTAGAGCATTCTAAATCTGTCGGACTTAGTTCCATTTATTCAGATCTGAATACAGGGTGAGTACGAAGAAACAGAACACTTAAATATCTCCGTTACTTTTCGTTGTACAAAAAAACTTCTTAAGACAAAGTTACATTGTTTCAAGGGCCACATGTAACGGTGTAAGGGAAAAAATTTTCGAGGTCATTTTTTATGAGATTTCGAGGTCATCGATATTTTTTTAAATGGAATGAGGAATTTTTTAATACATCAATCGATGCAGCTGGACATTCGTTATAAAAAACTACTAACCTATTTATGTCAAAAAGTTAGTACTTCACGAGATATTTAAATTTAAATAACTCTAAAACACCATTATTGTCGTACTAAGACGTTACACAAGTAAGTAAACGCTAACATCAATTTCAATTTCAATGTCAATTTTTCAATTTCAATTCGTTAATTTCAACTCTTCAATTTCAATTTCAACATCAATTTTTCCATTTCAACTTCAATTTCAACTCTTCCATTTCAACTTCAATTTTTCAATTTCAATTTGTTAATTTCAACTCTTCAATTTCAATTTCAATATCAATTTATCCATTTCAACTTCAATTTCAATTGCAATATCAATTTATCCATTTCAACTTCAATTTCAATATCAACTCTTCAACTTCGTTTTCAATTTCAATTTTTCCATTTCTACTTTAATCTCAACTTCAATTTTAACTCTCCCATTTCAACTTCAATTTCAACTGCAATATCTACTCTTCCATTTCAACTTCAATTTTTCAATTTCTATTCGTTAATTCCAACTCTTCAATTTCAACGTCAATTTTTCCGTTTCAACTTCAATTTCAATTTCAACTCTTCAACTTCGTTTTCAATTTCAATTTTTCCATTTCTACTTTAATCTCAACTTCAATTTTAACTCACCCATTTCTACTTCAATTTCAACTCTTTCATTTCAACTTCAGTTAAATCTTCAATTTCATTTTCAACGTCAATTTTTCAGTTTCAATTCGTTAATTTCAACTCCTCAATTTCAATTTCAACATCAAATTTTCCACTTCAACTTCATTTTCAATATCAACTCTTCCACTTCAATTTCAATTTTTCCATTTCAACTTCAATTTCAACTTCTATTTTTCAATTTCATTTCGTTAATTTCGACTCTTCAATTTCAATTTCAACATCAATTTTTCCATTTCAACTTCAATTTCAATATCAACTCTTCAACTTCGTTTTCAGTTTCAATTTTTCCATTACAACTTTAATCTCAACTTCAATTTTAACTCTCCCATTTCAACTCCAATTTCAACTCTTCCATTTCAACTTCAATATCTACTGTTCCATTTCAACTTCAATTTTTCAATTTCATTTCGTTAATTTCAACTCTTCAATTTCAACGTCAATTTTACAATTTCATCTTGAATTTTTCAATTTCAATTCGTTAATTTCAACTCTTCAATTTCAATTTCAACATAAATTTTTCCATTTCAACTTCAATTTCAATATCAACTCTTCATCTTCGTTTTAAATTTCAATTTTTCCATTTCTACTTTAATTCTCAACTTCAATTTTAACTCTCCCATTTCAACTCCAATTTCAACTCTTCCATTTCAACTCCAATTTTTCAATTTCACTTCGTTAATTTCATCTCTCAAATTGCAATTTTTCAATTTCTACGTCAATTTTAATATAACCCTTCAATTTCAATTTTTCAATTTTAATTTCAAATCTTCAATTTCATTTTCAACGTCAGTTTTTCAATTTCAACTCTTCAATTTACACAAGCAAGTAAATATTAACGTCTTAGTACGACAGTAATGGTATTTTACAGTTATTTAAATTGAAAGATCTCCTGAACTACTAACTTTTTGACATAAGTAGGTTAGTACTTTTTTATAACGAATGTCCAGCTGCATCGTTTGATCTATTAAAAAATACCTCATTCCATTTAAAAAAATGAAGTTGACCTTCATATGTCCTTTACGCGTCCACCTGTAAAAGAAATAAACACACTACATAATGTATCCCTTCAGACCATGCAATTTCTGTATACAAAACATTTTCGTGCAACGCATACTTTGGATGTTATTATAGGTGTGCAAGTTTCGTGGACCACCCTGTATATAAATATAATAATTACAACATAAAAGATTTTTATGCTATGAAATCTTTTCTACACTATGCATATGAAATCGAACCTGTTTCCTCGCACAATATTTGAATTTTCAGCAATTTCTATAATACAGAAGAATTGAATAATTTACAAACTATTTTGAATAATGGTATGGCAATTTCGAGTGCAAAGGGCTAATGTGATGTTCAAATAAAATTATGTCCATTGACTAATTGTCTGTGGTTCGCTTCGAAGAATCCGTGATTCACGGAGCTTTTCGCGGTAGCATAGAAAAATTGTACGTCGCAGCTGGAAGTGGCTTTCGGTATCAAGCATCAAGACGATGCAATGGAGCGGATGTTGACGATAGCGGCGTGCGAGCCATTGCCGGTCTCGAAAAACGCAGGATCAGTCGTCGAAAAGTCGTCTATCTATCAGTTTCGTGTACCACTCGCGATCGTTTCTAGTTGATTCCTGAACGACGTTGATCCACACTTGATCCACACTCGAATAAGAAATCGATTTATTAAACACAATATTTTGTACTTTAATCACTTTGTTCGTCGTGAGAGATAAACGAGGTACAACAATTTCAGTAAGATGAGAGAAGACGTGATCATGCGTGCCCTGGAAGTATCAATTTTCTTCTGGGTAAGTCCCTCAGTAATTATAAACTATCGTAAACGATTATCGAAGTACTTGAATGAATTAAGAAGAGTGTGATGACTAAACCTTCAAGCAAAATAAAAATGTTCTACGTGAGTTACAACAAATTCGAGTGAAATAGACAATTGTTTTCTGTCTTAACTTGTTCAACAGGTTGGAAATAATATAACTTTTAAATTGCATCGACCCATTTTTGCCATAAATGCATAAAATCCGCCGTCTAGCGACGACTCGATGAGTTGTTTGTAATATTATGTTTTGGATAAGACGCGATCGCTGTTCGTTTATTCGGCAATAATATTTTATCGAAGCAGTATTCAACGTCAGAGTAAATTCGTGTTCGGAGCTGAGCGATCTCAGGTCACCAACTTACCGGAAGTCTCAAAGCGGGAGTTAGTCATTGATTACAGAGGAGTTTGACCTTTTACTCGTGCCGAACATCGACGAGACTAGCTCCCATTAAAATTCTTATCTCTTTTCGCTTACAATTTTATTATCGACTTCGAGCGTAAAAATAAGGTTGCAGTTGAGAAGTAATTTACAGGTGATTGATTTATTCGAAAGAGAAAGAAAACGTTTATTTCAGATTTGCGGCTCGAAAGCTTCAAGGGAAGGTTTTCTAAATCCTCAAACGTATGGACAATATTTTTCTGTTGCAGATTTTGAACAACGTCCACTGCCAGATGCAATGGTACGAGCAATCCCATCAAAGTTATTTAAACTACAAAAACATCGACAAGGAACCTTCAGTATCGGGCAACGACGACATCGACGTCCGTATTTCTCCGAGAATCGGTTTGAAGTGGCCTTTCAGTCCACAAAACAGAATTAAAGGAACGCCGCAACCTCCCGCCAACAATAAGAGAGATGGTTCGTTACTTCGTCGCTCGATAAATATTGTAATGCCATCTTTAATGTTCCGGACACGTTCCTGGAACTTCGTAAGACCCTTTTACGCGCCGGTGCTGGGAACGACTATTTTTATTCAAATTTAAAGCGCCTCCGCAATGTTAGGAATAAAAATATGGCCAAAAATTACGATGGACATATTCTTGTTATTTTTATAAATTGAATAAACACGTTCGAACTATTCTCCAGAAAACAACGCGGTGCCGAACGACAAGTTCCTCTTTCCCGACAACAAATCCGGAAAGCAGAAAGTTGCCTCGGTCCCCGTTTGCAAAGGGACAACATACTGCGAGGATGATTCGAATTACCCCATGGAATCAGTGAGCAAGGCGATCGCGAAACAGAATCTACCGCATTACGAAAACGTCGACGAGGTTGGTATTCTTTCGGAAAGGGCCTAGCAGACTAAGATAGGTGCAGCGGCCCCACCCACAATTTTTATTGATATTGTGCGGAAAACAATGGTTTTAGTTTGAAAGATAACCCCCTAAAATTTTAAGTCGCTAATCCTTCGTATAAGGATGATATGAGGGTAAATACCCTTAACTGTATCATTTTTTTTCTCGATTGTTAATTAAGATATTCGGATAAAAAAAATACGAAAATACTCGAACTTACCTCCTTCACATCATACATTTTTTTCACCATTGTGATCAAATTATTAAGGGTAGAAAAAAATCATTTAATTTTTTAGGGGTGGGAATTGCAAGCAACCCTTCGAGTGACCACTTCCAAAAAATTCAAGAACAATGTTCTGTTGCTTATCTAACGTATAAAAAAGTTTCAAGATGGTCGGATTGGTGGAACATAGTTAAATATTGAAAAATAAATGAAATTACGTCATTATAATGGTATAATGTACAGTGCAGTGTTTCTTACGACTCCAATTAATAATTCTTATCAGGATATTAAGTCTCTTCTTGATCAATTATTTCTTTTTAAACGCGACGCTTCGTATTACATTCTGTTCTTATCTTTCCGAATTTATTGATAGACATTACGTAAGTGTAAATGAGAATTCTAGGAATCATATTATACATAGATTTATTCAATCTTCGTCATTATTTTCCTCAATAATCGGTACTGTATGTGTTACATCAAATATCTTAGTTAATATCTGTGATGGTTTTACAATTTTCGATTTAAATCGCCCATGAGATAAATAATAAATAATTGTAGCGACATGAGAACAGCAACCCACTGTTCTGTTGCCATTGGCACAGTCACATGTATATATTTTAATAGCGGCATAACCAATCGAATGTGGTACATATTCAATGTAGCATTGATAATATTTCCGATTAATATGCCTCGAGTGAACTTTCACCCTTATAATATTACTAAATTCCTTTAAATATTCAATATTTAAAATGTTATCATCCTTCATTAATTCCGCGAGATAGCATACTGCCTGGGTTAATTGATATGTACTTGCAAATAATATTACATAACTAGTATATAGTTTTATATGTGGTTATATTATACATATATAATACAATACGGTTAAATAATAGTGTTAAAGCATGTACTTACCTGTAAATAAGATTTTCAAATCTTTCTCAGTCATTTCTGGAAAATCCATTACAGCGTTGTCAGTCATTGGTGTAAATGGTTTTCTACGGCGACTTAATTGTTTTGCTTCCATTAACTCCTGAAGCGTGTTTGTTGCTAGCCGTTGTTTCTTCATATGATCAATGATTAGATCTGTAATTTCTGGATCGGTATCTAGTCTTTTACCAAATTCATTATGTAGAAAGGATGCTATTTGACACAATGATTTAAGACGAGGTAGGAGTTTATTATCCATTTTGTGGTGGAATAAACGATATTTTTGTGCAATATCACCATGGACGGCTTCAACAACCCATCTTATTTTGGTTACAAAGCGTGATGAATTTGCTTCTGCTGTTGTCAGTTGTGCCCGATTTCCTTTACAAGCTGGCATTAAAACATTATATCCTTTACTTTCCAGATGTTCGACAACATCGCGAAAACCACGGTCTACAACGCAAATATCATTCGGTTGTAAAAGAGAACTTATTCCGTTAGGATCTTCTAATAAGATTTTCATAATTGATGCATCATTCATGGTACCATTAAATGGTCCTGCTGTGTCAATAATGTATCCATTTGTCGTACAAATTGTAAACGGTTTACATAATGATGTTTTCTTTTGTCCAGAATATGATTTCCTTTGATATACATTACTTTTACTCTTTTCATGTCTAACATATGTTCCGTCAAAAATTACTACTAATTGAGAATCTTCTATTTCAAAAAGTTTTCTTGGCGCGTACGCTGTTTCATTTAAAATGAGATCGGCTCTAGATTTTGCATTTATTCCGAAGTGTTTTCCTAAAATATCCTTTTCAAATGCGTTAATTATTTGGTGGAAATATTCAGACACCTGTTAGACTTAATATCCTGATAAGAATTATTAATTGGAGTCGTAAGAAACACTGCACTGTACATTATACCATTATAATGACGTAATTTCATTTATTTTTCAATATTTAACTATGTTCCACCAATCCGACCATCTTGAAACTTTTTTATACGTTAGATAAGCAACAGAACATTGTTCTTGAATTTTTTGGAAGTGGTCACTCGAAGGGTTGCTTGCAATTCCCACCCCTAAAAAATTAAATGATTTTTTTCTACCCTTAATAATTTGATCACAATGGTGAAAAAAATGTATGATGTGAAGGAGGTAAGTTCGAGTATTTTCGTATTTTTTTTATCCGAATATCTTAATTAACAATCGAGAAAAAAAATGATACAGTTAAGGGTATTTACCCTCATATCATCCTTATACGAAGGATTAGCGACTTAAAATTTTAGGGGGTTATCTTTCAAACTAAAACCATTGTTTTCCGCACAATATCAATAAAAATTGTGGGTGGGGCCGCTGCACCTATCTTAGTCTGCTAGGCCCTTTATATTATCTTCTTTCGATGTGGCAAATAACACTGTCCAACACCAAATTTGTTCCCAAATTACTGTTGGGTCCTTCGTATAGAGTTTTTTGCGCTGATTCCGAATCTGTTTGAATTTTTTTCCTATACGCACAGTTTTTGAGGAACACGGCTTTGAAAAAAAAAACATATTTTTCAACTTTAAACAAATATTGTGATGTTATTATAAAAGATATTGAATTGTTCTTTGCAGCAGAAGATTCTGTAGACTTTCCCGAATACAGTGGTATTCAAAATTAATACATTATGAATGTTTAAACATGTTTAAACAATCATTGAAGGCGGAGAGGCGCCACTTTTGCACCAATTTTTGAGGATATTTTTCAATTTATCTTAAAAAATACGGGTCTAGCGGAAAATCGAACTATACCATGCGATAGAGCAGACTTTTATCTTGAGAAACCACCCTTTCAAGTTTGGAACGTCGACGTTTTTTTCGAACCAGAAAGCAAAATATCTTCGCATTTCACGGGATACAGCGCGGCGAACGCACATTGTAGTGGTGAGCGCCACTGGCGTATTTTGCTTTCTGGTTCGAAAAAAACGTTGACCATGCAAACTTGAAATGGTGGTTTCTCAAGATAAAAGTCTGCTCTATCGAGTGGTATAGTTCGATTTTCCGCTAGACCCGTATTTTTTAAGATAAATTGAAAAATATCCTCAAAAATTGGTGCAAAAGTGGCGTCTCTCCGCCTTTAATAATTGTTTAAACATGTTTAAACATTCATAATGTATTAATTTTAGATACCACTGTATTCGGGAAAGTCTACAGAATCTTCTGCTGCAAAGAACAATTCAATATCTTTTATAATAACATCACAATATTTGTTTAAAGTTGAAAAATATGTTTTTTTTCAAAGCCGTGTTCCTCAAAAACTGTGCGTATAGGAAAAAAATTAAAAACAGATTCGGAATCAGCGCAAAAAACTCTATAAGAAGGACCGAACAGTAATTAGGGAACATAAAAAAAGTTGAAATTTGTTGGACAGTGTAATTGGAAGAACCTATTTTATACCGTTTTCTTACTTCTTGTTTCTTAGATCGATGTCACTTTCCGATGGTACGACAGCGAGTCACTTTGCGTATCCACCGTGAGTCTGATCCTGAGTCTGAATTCTGAATGTCTATTTTAATGTTTTCACCTTTAATCTCGCACGAACAGTGTGCTCGAACAAATCCTTGTCGAATGGGAGGAATCAATAGAAACATAAACTGAATTATTATTGATCTTACTTGATTCTCCTTATTATATTGTTTTTCTTATTATTATTATATTGATCTGGTTCTTATTATGTTGGTGTAGTTGATAAATTCTTGAAAGAAGATATCAATTTATATGCAGCTCCTGTTTCTTTGCATCAATGCAGAAAATTTCTGTTTCGCATGAAAATCTACAGTCTGTTAACATAATCTATTAACTCCTCCACATTGTTTATTTTTTAATTATTGAAGTTATAAAGATGTGTGTGCATCCATTAGAAATTATTAATAAATATTATTAATAAATTTCTTTATTCGCGCACGTATTATTATAAAAATTGTGAAAAATCTAAATAAACCCAATCTTGTAATTTTTATCAAACAATATACAGGGTGAACTTCCCAAAATTCGTGAACTTCCCGAAAGGGGGTGGTTCCTGAGACCATTTGAAGCGACATTTTCCTTTGCAAAAATGTTATCCGCGGCTTTGTTTAGGAGTTATTAACGAAAAACACGGACCAATCAGAGCGCCACCTAGACGCGAGTTGCCACAGTCGGCCCGGCGCGCCAACTGTGTATTGGCCTAGTGTGGCAACTCGCGTCTAGGTGGCGCTCTGATTGGTCCGCGTTTTTCGTTAATAACTCCTAAACAAAGCCGCGGATAACATTTTTGTAAAGGAAAATTCGCTTCAAATGGTCTCAGGAACCACCCCCTTTCGGGAAGTTCACGAATTTTGGGACACCCTGTATACAGGGGGCAACAAAAGTGTTCGGACGCTCTTTAATACAAAATAACTTTTTTATAATTGTACCGAACGACCGACGATTAATTTTTATAATCAATTAGAAGCATTGGTTTACGAAATGATATATAAAAAAGTTTTCCAAAAATTATAATTTACAAGGTCACATGCAAAAATAAAAAAGGCATCTTTTAAAACTTTTTTATTTGGGCCCTTAATGAAAATTTAAAATATATCTTTTGTAGATCTATAGTAGTTACACACATACTGAAAATGTCATTGAAATCGATTAACATGCACACGAGCTACAAGCGGTTAAAAATGGTGAAAATCGTAATCTTACTCAACTTTTGATCAGTTTCTGCTTAAAATCCGCAGAATTGTACATCTTTCTTCCTTTCGATTTCGATGAAATTTTCAGCAGGTGTGTAACTACTATAGATCTGCAAAAGATATATTTTAAATTTTCATTAAGGGCCCAAATAAGAAAGTTTTAAAAAATCCTTTTTTATTTTTGCGCGTCACCTTGTAAATTATAATTTTTGGGAAATCTGTTTTTCATATCATTTCATAAACCAATGATTCTAATTGATGATAAGAACAGTCAGGTCGTTTGGTATAATTATAAAACAGTTATTCCGTTTTAAAGGACGTTCGAATACTTTCGTTGCCCACCGTTAGTGTTAAGTATACTGAACAGATGAAATTTGACGCAGTGTTACTTCTCTTTTTAGGAGAAAGTGATCTTTCCGAAGACCGCAGAGACCGTAGACAATCAATGGTTGCGCGTCGTCAACCACCCGAACTACACTCAAGGAGTACGAGTCGAGACTTGCAGGTGAGAATATACAGCATTTATTTTCCTACTCGAGATCGCTGTAATTTCATTGTCTCTTTGTATATTCAGCAACGCGGGAGGAGAGTGCAAACTGATCCAAGGATTCGCGGCCGGTTATGCCACTTCTTGCGAGCAGAAATACATTTACCGTCAACTGGCATCGTTCAACGATGGCAGGATTAAACAGGAGCTCTTTCGATTCCCGGCCAATTGCTGCTGCGAGATTAAATTCCTCGGCACTTCCCAGCGAATGAGGACCGATCGATCTTTCAGCCCTCGAAACACTGATAACGATATAATCATCATTTGATGTAGCTAATTTGATTTCACGCTAATTTTATGATATCGAGGTATTATTCACTTTATCATTTGCTGGTCTGTCGCCATTTTATATATCCGGACATGTTCTTCATACATGCAAAAGGACCAATTTTTTAACAAATAAAAGCACAGTTTACCCTAACTTCTTGAAGCAAATAATTGATCTTGCCAATAAATTGCGACGAAAAATGTTTAGATAGACAACACACGTTATTACATTGAATAAGAATCAATTCTTTAATAAATAAAATCACGCTTTATACTCTATCCTCTTAAAGCAAATAATTGATTTTCTCTTTTTATGTAATAAGAACAAGAAATTGCGACGAAACATGTTTGGACAACACCCGTTATTACATTGAATTATTATTTTATTACTCTGGAAGAACCGATTCGAATAAGAATCAATTTTTTAACGAATAAGAGCACGCTTTATACTCTGTCCTCTTAAAGCAAATAATTGATTTTCTCTTTTTATGTAATAAGAACAAGAAATTGCGACGAAACATGTTTGGACAACACACGTTATTACATTGAATTATTATTTTATTACTCTGGAAGAACCGATTCGAATAAGAATCAATATTTTAACGAATAAAAGCACAGTTTACCCTAACTTCTTGAAGCAAATAATTGATCTTGTCAATAAATTGCGACGAAAAATGTTTGGACAACACACGTTATTACATTGAATTATTATTTTATTACTCTGGAAGAACCGATTCGAATAAGAGTCAATGTTTTAACGAATAAGAGCACAGTTTACCCTAACTTGTTGAAGCAAATAATTGATGTTGCCAATAAATTGCGACGAAAAATGGTTAGATAGACAACACACGTTATTACATTGAATTATTATTTTATTACTCTGGAAGAACCGATTCGAATAAGAATCAAGTTTTAACGAATAAGAGCACGCTTTATACTCTGTCCTCTTAAAGCAAATAATTGATTTTCTCTTTTTATGTAATAAGAACAAGAAATTGCGACGAAACATGTTTGGACAACACACGTTATTACATTGAATTATTATTTTATTACTCTGGAAGAACCGATTCGAATAAGAATCAATATTTTAACGAATAAAAGCACAGTTTACCCTAACTTCTTGAAGCAAATAATTGATCTTGTCAATAAATTGCGACGAAAAATGTTTGGACAACACACGTTATTACATTGAATTATTATTTTATTACTCTGGAAGAACCGATTCGAATAAGAGTCAATGTTTTAACGAATAAGAGCACAGTTTACCCTAACTTGTTGAAGCAAATAATTGATGTTGCCAATAAATTGCGACGAAAAATGGTTAGATAGACAACACACGTTATTACATTGAATTATTATTTTATTACTCTGGAAGAACCGATTCGAATAAGAATCAAGTTTTAACGAATAAGAGCACGCTTTATACTCTGTCCTCTTAAAGCAAATAATTGATTTTCTCTTTTTATGTAATAAGAACAAGAAATTGCGACGAAACATGTTTGGACAACACACGTTATTACATTGAATTATTATTTTATTACTCTGGAAGAACCGATTCGAATAAGAATCAATATTTTAACGAATAAAAGCACAGTTTACCCTAACTTCTTGAAGCAAATAATTGATCTTGTCAATAAATTGCGACGAAAAATGTTTGGACAACACACGTTATTACATTGAATTATTATTTTATTACTCTGGAAGAACCGATTCGGACAAGAATCAAGTTTTAACGAATAACAGCGCGCTTTATACTCTGTCGTCTTAAAGTAAATAATTGATTTTCTCTTTTTATGTAATAACAACAAGAAATTGCGACGAAAAATGTTTGGAAAACACACGTTATTACATTGAATTATTATTTTATTACTCTGGAAGAACCGATTCGAATAAGAATCAATATTTTAACGAATAAAAGCACAGTTTACCCTAACTTCTTGAAGCAAATAATTGATCTTGTCAATAAATTGCGACGAAAAATGTTTGGACAACACACGTTATTACATTGAATTATTATTTTATTACTCTGGAAGAACCGATTCGAATAAGAGTCAATGTTTTAACGAATAAGAGCACAGTTTACCCTAACTTGTTGAAGCAAATAATTGATGTTGCCAATAAATTGCGACGAAAAATGGTTAGATAGACAACACACGTTATTACATTGAATTATTATTTTATTACTCTGGAAGAACCGATTCGAATAAGAATCAAGTTTTAACGAATAAGAGCACGCTTTATACTCTGTCCTCTTAAAGCAAATAATTGATTTTCTCGTTTTATGTAATAAGAACAAGAAATTGCGACGAAACATGTTTGGACAACACACGTTATTACATTGAATTATTATTTTATTACTCTGGAAGAACCGATTCGAATAAGAATCAATTTTTTAACGAATAAGAGCACGCTTTATACTCTGTCCTCTTAAAGCAAATAATTGATTTTCTCTTTTTATGTAATAAGAACAAGAAATTGCGACGAAACATGTTTGGACAACACACGTTATTACATTGAATTATTATTTTATTACTCTGGAAGAACCGATTCGAATAAGAATCAATATTTTAACGAATAAAAGCACAGTTTACCCTAACTTCTTGAAGCAAATAATTGATCTTGTCAATAAATTGCGACGAAAAATGTTTGGACAACACACGTTATTACATTGAATTATTATTTTATTACTCTGGAAGAACCGATTCGAATAAGAGTCAATGTTTTAACGAATAAGAGCACAGTTTACCCTAACTTGTTGAAGCAAATAATTGATGTTGCCAATAAATTGCGACGAAAAATGGTTAGATAGACAACACACGTTATTACATTGAATTATTATTTTATTACTCTGGAAGAACCGATTCGAATAAGAATCAAGTTTTAACGAATAAGAGCACGCTTTATACTCTGTCCTCTTAAAGCAAATAATTGATTTTCTCTTTTTATGTAATAAGAACAAGAAATTGCGACGAAACATGTTTGGACAACACACGTTATTACATTGAATTATTATTTTATTACTCTGAAAGAACCGATTCGAATAAGAATCAATGTTTTAACGAATAACAGCACGCTTTATACTCTGTCCTCTTAAAGTAAATAATTGATTTTCTCTTTTTATGTAATAATAAGAAGAAATTGCGACGAAACATGTTTAGACAACACACGTTATTACATTGAATTATTATTTTATTACTCTGGAAGAACCGATTCGGATAAGAATCAATATTTTAACGAATAAGAGCACAGTTTACCCTAACTTGTTGAAGCAAATAATTGATGTTGCCAATAAATTGCGACGAAAAATGGTTAGATAGACAACACACGTTATTACATTGAATTATTATTTTATTACTCTGGAAGAACCGATTCGGATAAGAATCAATATTTTAACGAATAAGAGCATGCTTTATGCTCTGTCCTCTTAAAGCAAATAATTGATTTTCTCTTTTTATGTAATAAGAACAAGAAATTGCGACGAAACATGTTTGGCCAACACACGTTATTACATTGAATTATTATTTTATTACTCTGGAAGAACCGATTCGAATAAGAATCAATTTTTTAACGAATAAGAGCACGCTTTATACTCTGTCCTCTTAAAGCAAATAATTGATTTTCTCTTTTTATGTAATAAGAACAAGAAATTGCGACGAAACATGTTTGGACAACACACGTTATTACATTGAATTATTATTTTATTACTCTGGAAGAACCGATTCGAATAAGAATCAATATTTTAACGAATAAAAGCACAGTTTACCCTAACTTCTTGAAGCAAATAATTGATCTTGTCAATAAATTGCGACGAAAAATGTTTGGACAACACACGTTATTACATTGAATTATTATTTTATTACTCTGGAAGAACCGATTCGAATAAGAGTCAATGTTTTAACGAATAAGAGCACAGTTTACCCTAACTTGTTGAAGCAAATAATTGATGTTGCCAATAAATTGCGACGAAAAATGGTTAGATAGACAACACACGTTATTACATTGAATTATTATTTTATTACTCTGGAAGAACCGATTCGAATAAGAATCAAGTTTTAACGAATAAGAGCACGCTTTATACTCTGTCCTCTTAAAGCAAATAATTGATTTTCTCTTTTTATGTAATAAGAACAAGAAATTGCGACGAAACATGTTTGGACAACACACGTTATTACATTGAATTATTATTTTATTACTCTGGAAGAACCGATTCGGATAAGAATCAATTTTTTAACGAATAACAGCACGCATTATACTCTATCCTCTTAAAGCAAATAATTGATTTTCTAGTTTTAACAAGAGCAAGACATTGCGACGAGAAATGTCTGGACAACACACGCTGTTAAATTGAATTATTATTTTATTACCCTGCAAGCACCGATTGGAAAATGAAACGGCGGCTGAAGGAGTCCTGATAAGAAAGGAGGTGACGGACATAAATTACATCTACCTATAAAACATGGACAAGAAAACATGTCGCAGGGCAAGAACCAGTGATTGGGTCAGAGGAAATGATCTCCACAGGATTTCACCCTAATAGCGGCGCGGCGTAAGAAGAAAGAGGGATGATGAGGACGGAAATGATCTTCATAGCATTATACTCTCGGAACAGGATGCTCATTATTAATATCTAATTTCATGGCAACAGGTAAAATTTACAACACGATTATTTACAACACAAATTTCAATTTTTTGAAATACAAGAAGATTTGTAGGCCAGTAAAAATGAATTCTCGTCAAAAATAAATGTTTTCCTTGATCCGATGTCTGTGAACTGACGCGAATTTCCATGCGACGATTGGTCATGCGAGAGAGTGAACAGGAGAATGAATAAATATGAATAATTGAGGAGATTGCAGCGAAAATAGTCTGAAGGATAGAAATTTGATCATCGAAGCCTCTCGACCTACTTACGTGTTTAAAACGTTTCCTCTAAATTTAGTTGAAGTTTCATCACCTCAATATTCGGAGTATCATGCTCCCTATTTAACATTTTGATTATTCACGAGAAATAATCTTCGAGTTCACTATACGTTTCCCAGCTAAATATTCATGAGTGGATAAAACGATTACAGGTGTGCAATGGGAATCTAAATGCTAAAACGTCGGACACAATTCGGCATTGCTGACTCTTGAAAGTTGTAATTACAACGAGATCATGTTGGATCTATCCTTAATTTCTTAGAAACACTTCAGTAAAATGTAAATTATCGCGCGAACGATATATATGGGGTGGTCCAGCTGAATATCATCTTTATTTTTCATGACGTAACAAATGTTTTTAATGCAGTGGAAATGGTCTCAGAAGGATTTTGCGATTTATAATAAGGTCAAGTAATAACTAGACTGCGGATGTTTATGCAATTTGCAATTTTTGTACATGAATTTTAAGAATTTTCTCAACGTTAAAAAACGCTCGTACCGTAATCTCCCTATTTTTCCCATATTCTGCAAAGTTTCAGCTTTAATTTTTAAAAAATTTCATTGCTCTACCTCATTTCTATCGAAAATTCTTTGATTTTGAATCGAGTTTGGTCCTTTTCCACTGTGGGCCGGCGCACAGTGGGAACATTCGACCATTCTCTATTCAAAATCAAAGAACTTGCGATAGAAATGAGGTAGAGCGATGAAATTTTTTTTAAATTAAAGCTGAAACTTTGCAGAATATGGGAAAAATAGGGAGATTACGGTACGAACGATTTTTAACCTTGAGAAAATTCGTTAAACTTTCACAATTTCCAGAAAATGTGGTTTCTGCGTTACCACGGGCAGAAAAAATTTTTTACATTTCTACTATATATCATTTCCCGTAGATTTTTTCACGCTGATTTCAAATCTGGTCTCAAAATTTGTCTACGACTTCAGGATTTTACAAGAAATCGATTTTCGTGAACGAATTGTTTAACGAATTTTCTCAAGGTTAAAAATCGTTCGTACCGTAATCTCCCTATTTTTCCCATATTCTGCAAAGTTTCAGCTTTAATTTAAAAAAAATTTCATCGCTCTACCTCATTTCTATCGCAAGTTCTTTGATTTTGAATAGAGAATGGTCGAATGTTCCCACTGTGCGGCGCGGCTCAGTAGCGTATTCAGAGACGACAAGCAGCCGCTGTACGTGGCGCGCTATAATTTCTGCGACGCACTAACTTCAAACACAGCTGCCATAGGTAAAAAATTGTCACAGCGAGTTCATGGGGTACTCAATCGAATCGGCAGAATCTCTGCTACAATCTGACTTGAATTTTTCCATATCATGGAAAAATAGAAATTGTGCATTTTTTAAGTATATTTTCAGAAACACCTGGTATATCGAAATATTAATGAAATTGTAAAAACAAAAGGAGTGCCTTAAAGAGAAAGAACCGCTCTTTCTATTGCTTTTTTGCACAAGATTCTACGATAATTTTTTCGCTTTCTGGAGCTAGTTAAAGTTAAAAAGCCCATATATACTTCAATGTTGAATAACTCGAATAAAAAAAATCGCACAATATTCAACAACTACACAATTTACACAGGAAAGATAGCCCTTCCAAATGATATTAACGCGATTTATGAAAAAAATTTGTTGCTCCCCGTGTGATGTTCCAAAGTTGCACAAAATGTTTGTTAACCGTCAATGTTGTCTTCGTCTCGCTATAACTTTGTAAAAAACCAACATAGCAACAATTTGAAACAGAGCATGTGAAACTAGATGTTTCTGGCTTTCAAACCGTTGTTTAACGATATCGATACGGCAATTTTTGACGGAGTTATGATCACGTAAAGTGGGACCAATTTTTCGGGTTCGCACAAGTGATCCCTTAATTCTTTTGAGCAGTGTAGATTCTGTCATATTTTATATTCTAGCATTTTTAACAAAATTTCAAGAAAACGAAATTACTTTCCAAACGACCTAATACAATGTTAAGAATATTGAACGAACCTGCAGCTTCAGTATCATCGTCTGATTCTTTCAGCGACTTAACAATGGCGGCTACTGCAATGCTGGACAGAGATCCTGCCACAAAAAGCATTCGTCAGCAAAAATACCCCCGCTATCGGTAACAAGCAGCGAGGGAGATGTTCTTTAAATACCTCAGCCTCATGATCTCATTAAAAGGTGACGACGCAATTTATCTGACTCGCCCAGCTTTAGCAGTGGCTCTTAAAACGAAGAAATAAGGGAAGTCTCGAGATGTCTCAGGTGCTACTTTAACGTCCACAGAAATTTTCCGACGATAACCATCGAAGGAAATGATTCACAATTATAGAGTACGATAATATCGTAAAATTTAATTCAGAAAAAAATAAATTTCGCTCGAGTTGCAATTCAGGTAGACATTTTTCATTTTGCAGAAAGACCGTACACTCATTGGTATATTTAATCCACCCCTCTACCTCTAATAGATCTCGTGATATTCGACCCCAATGCGCGAGGGCTGTTTCACCCATATAACATGAACTATGGCCCACTAAAAAGAAAATATATGTATAATATTTCCGCAAATACTACGTCCTTCCAACGTTTCATTAAGATCTGGAGATGTCACTTACAGATTGTCCCGTATGAATATAAACGAACATAATCCACAACTTTCCCCGTTCCACGCGATAACAATTTAAAGTCGGCATTAGCATACACATTTACAAGGAAGTTGACGGCCGAACACGCTTAACGCGCCCCATTACTTTTTATTGAATTTAGTATTCGTGTAAGGCGTACAAAGAACAATAATATCATGAAATATAAGAAATTATTCTCGATCGTACATTTTTAAATAAATTTAGGGTTATGTTCGCGGCGCAACGGTTCGATCAAATCATACACTAAATAGCAATTTTGTAGACATTTTTCAAACGTTCGATTCGGATTTGAATCATTACGTCTTGAGACACGTTTGCTATAGAATGTTTTCTATAAGAGAAAAAGAAGAAAGATGGTGGTGTGTTTCGTCCCAGACCCGCTGAAGGACTCATCAGTAAGGCTATCCTAGTGGGTCCTGCCTTAGACACAAGTGTCGGAAGGAGGGACGTTAAGGGGGTAGTTACACCTCGGTTGCAACTAGAATCTTACTAGAAAATATGGGTTTGCGGGGAAACAAATGCTGTCCTTATTTCAGCAGATTGTGGGCTGGGTGAGGACTCATTGTAAACAGGAAGGTTTGACGCAGTGCGCTCTGGTCATGAGGTTAAGGGTGTGGGTCGGATTTTGACCTTGGTCGAGTGCGAGTGTGGTAGTACCTTAACACACCGATAGATACTGTATACGTACACGAGATTGCAAGGGTTCCGTAGATTTCGTTTGCTGTCTCTCTAACGCACATTTGGGGCCCCTACGTAGCCACAATCGCTAGATAAAAGATCCACCATTACGGGATGCTTCCTTATATGGCCTACTTTTGCGTTTTCGAGGCGTAATTTGCATTATTCGGCAGCATGTAGCGCAGTTTCACAAATATTGGACGAAGCGACAGTGCTGCCATTGTCGAGACACATACATTTTCTTAAATATCGAGAGATTTAGGGTTCTTATAGAAAAAAATGTAGGCATCCCGGAATTCAGGGTCACATACAATGTCAATGAAACCTTTATTATGTTAAACTATACGTGTTTAAACACTGCAAACGAAATCTACGAAGTAGATCCCTATACGGGAGATTTTGGTACAAGTATTAGTTCCATGGCATTTTTAGCTAGGAGCGCTAGCGTTTTTAGTCACAGTTTTACCGATATTTTACCAATACAGTGACTGAATCGGTAAAACAGTGACTAAAAACACTAGCGCTCCTAGCTACAAATGCGGAGGGCACCGATACTACGACCAAGGTCAAAATCCGACCCACACCCTTAACGAGATTATGTTTCATATGTATAATATGAGGGTCCAAAGTAGAGAAAGAATCTAGGAAAATAACTCGCAGATTTCAATGTATTTTTCTGTCTCTGAAAGACTTTTTGACTGCCCTAATGACCAGAGCGCACTGCGTCAAACCTTCCTCTTTACAATGAGCCCTCACCCAGCCTACAATTTGCTGAAATAAGGACAGCATATTTTCGACCCAAAATCTAGTAGGATTTCTTATTTGACTAGTTATTTGCTAATTTACTAGAATCCTACTAGATTTTGGGTCGAAAATATGGGTTTGCGGGAAAACAAATGCTGTCCTTATTTCAGCAGATTGTGGGCTGCGTGAGGGCTCATTGTAAAGAGGAAGGTTTGACGATGGGCGCTCTAGTCATTAGGGCAGTCAAAATTCTTTTAGAGACAGAAAAATGCATCAAAATCTGCGGGTTTTTTCCCTAGATTTTTTCTCTACTTTGGGCCTTCATATTATTAGATATAAACATAATCTCGTTAGCCTAATGACCTGAGCGAATATCGTCAAACCTTCCTCTTTAGACTGAGCCCTCAACCAGCCCACAATTTGCTGAAATAAGGACACCATTTGTTTTCCCGCAAACCCATGTTTTCTAGTAAGATTCTAGTAAGATTCTAGTTGTAACCAAGGTGTAACTACCCTCTTAAGGGGGTAGTCTACCCGCTGGTTACAACTAGAATCTTACTAGAAAACATGGGTTTGCGCGCTTCGGTTGTTTGACCTTATTTGAGCAAATTTTGGGCTGGGTGAGGGCTCATTCTAAAGAGGAAGGTTCATCACACTGCGCTCTGGTCATGAGGTCAACGAGATTATTTTTAATATGTATAATATAAGGGCCCAAAGTAGAGAAAAAATCTAGGAAAAAAACCCGCAGATTTCAATGCATCTTTCTGTCTCTGAAAGACTTCTTGACTGCTCAGATGACCAGAGCGCAGTGTGATGAACCTTCCTCTTTAGAATGAGCCCTCACCCAGCCCAAAATTTGCTGATATAAGGTCAAACAACCGAAGCGCGTAAACGCATTTTTTCGACCCAGAATCTAGTAGGATTCTAGTTATTTGCTAATTTACTAGAATCCTACTAGATTCTGGGTCGAAAAAATGCGTTTGCGCGCTTCGGTTGTTTGATCTTATTTGAGCAGATTTTGGGCTGGGTGAGGGCTCATTGTAAAGAGGAAGGTTTGACGCAGTGCGCTCTGGTCATTAGGGCAGTCAAAAAGTCTTTCAGAGACAGAAAAATGCATTGAAATCTGCGGGTTTTTTTCCTAGACTTTTTCTCTATTACATATTAAATACATATTAAACATAATCTCGTTGACCTCATGACCAGAGCGCAGTGTGATGAACCTTCCTCTTTAGAATGAGCCCTCACCCAGCCCTAAATTTGCTCAAATAAGGTCAAACAACCGAAGCGCGCAAACCCATGTTTTCTGGTAAGATTCTAGTAAGATTCTAGTTGTAACCAGCGGGTAGACTACCCCCTTAATATACTAATTGATGACATTTTAGTAACTTGCGAGAAAGTCGTTCAACGATTTGTCCATCTTGTGGACGATGTCGAAACTAGGCCTTCTCGAATTTTTGTAGTTTATCGCCAATTATGATAAATGAGATATTATTCTCGATCGTAAATTTTTAATAAATTTGGGGTTATGTTCGCGGCGCACGGTTCGATCAAATTATACACTAAATAGCAATTTTGTAGACATTTTTCAAACGTTCGATTCGATTCGCGGATGGGTCCTCTAGCGGGTCTAGGACGAAACACACCACCATCTTTCTTCTTTTTCTCTTATAAAAAACATTCTATAGCAAACGTGTCTCAGGACGTAATGATTCAAATCCGAATCGAACGTTTGAAAAATGTCTACAAAATTGCTATTTAAATAGTGTATAATTTGATCGAACCGTTGCGCCGCGAACATAACCCCAAATTTAATATCATGAAATGTTCAGAATATAATTGACACGGATCTCCAAAACGCAGTTTTTAAATGTTGCAACAAGTATTTTCTACACAATTTTGAACAAATTTCTTTTCACAAAACTTTTTGCAAAACGTACTTGTTAAATTGTCAATGTAGGTCCACATAAATAAGTTTTTTCGCATCTTTTTATTTTCTCTGTTCCTCCGACCAATTGGAATCTTTTCAAAACATTTTTTCCGTGTTGTAAAAATGGTTCTAACTGCTAAAAGAAATCCGGGTCCAAAAAGCAACGGTCCTTCAAGAAGTGTGTCGATATTATGTATTTTTATTCACTGTTGTCTTTCACAGCCAATGTAAAACGAGAAGTCCACAATTCCCTGCAACAATTTAAGTCAGCGATGCACTGCATCAGTATTCACAATTGCAATGGCGCAACGAGTTTAAAACACGTCTCATTTCTTTTTACGACACAGGGGAAATATATTCGATGTTTATTATTGCTGCATGTAGTCACCGTGTAATCCGCGTTTATACTTTGCCGAGAGTTTATGGTTCTGCTCTGGAAACACGTGGAGAACGCGTGTCTACAGCCGTGGAAGAACTGTCTTGGAAATTCGATGCCTGATCCGCGAGGAATTGCAAGACCCTTCGAAGGATTGGCAGACGACGACGGTGACGGATATCTTCCTTTTCTAGCGGAATGTATTATACGCCCGGAAATCCCTGTCCGCGCAGATATAGTATGAAATCTTGACTTTCCAACATTTACCAAGTCAAATCGAACGTCAGCTCCACCACGCTCCGACGAAATTGAACGCGCCCGTCTCCGATACTCGGCACGTGTTTTAAAAGACGCGGTGGGCCGTTTTTCTAAAATAGTTGGAATTAATTAAAACATTGAAGGCTGGGTTAAACACAGAAATGTGTCTGATTTCTTGACCCCGGATCTTTACGAAAAATAAAAAGTTTTGCGCGTCAATTGCAAGACAGAGGAAATCATCACGCCTCGACCGTACTTTATTTTAATACGATTCCTAATTCATAGGTTTTGTACTCCAAATTCACCCTTTTGCAAATCAATTTCGCTCATTAAGAATATTTAAAATTACTTATTCATTTATTTAGATTAAATTATGTATTTATCAATACTCGATACGCTTCGATAAATACTTACAGTGGTTGAACAAAGTATTCGTACACTTTTTAAAAACTAATAACATTTTTATAATTGTACCAAACAACCTGATTTTTTTTTATAATCAATTAGAAGCATTGGTTTACGAAATGATATACAAAAAAGATTTTCCAAAAATTATAATTTACAAGGTTGTTCATGATTCGATTAAGATTGTAACTCCACGGAGAATACGATGATGTTCAAGGATATCGATATAATTCCTGTATGGCACTCGGGATGGAATTACAGCAATAAGTACTTCACCAAAGAGCGCAACATAATTCGCGAAACAAACTGACGCGGACGATATCCGATCGGAAACAGGTAAATTGGATCGGAGGATTCGCATATATCGCGGCTTCTCTCGCAGTCTAAATATCACGTATCCCGTTAAAACTCAATCAACTTTCCCAACGTCTAGAGCTGCGTCAGTTGTATTGGAGTCGGATTCAATTTGCAAGTGATTTCGCGATTATTTTATCACCAATGAAGGACGTCGATATCCCGAGAAACCGATGGGAATCGGCGGAGGGTTTCGAATTATCATATAAATGTGACTCCGTGGACACAGTAGGGATCTATGAGGGTGCACGCACGATACCCATAAACACTTGGAAACTTTTAGTAGCCGGTAAAATATAAATTACGGGCTCGTTGATCCTGTAGCGTCCCAGAACTTTCGTAAATGAGCCTCTCGTGATCACTGTTTTACGGAGCGAATTAATACAATTCTATTATGTATGAAAATTTTATCGGGACGTGGCTCGTGCAATTTCTATTATCGCAAGAACGATTTGTAATTGAAAGTTATTTTTCAAGAAATTGCATTTACGTAATAGCCTCGCCATAACTTGCACGAGAATGGGCCTGAATAATTCAGAGTCGTATCGCGGCGATACACATTTTTAACCGAACGGTGTTACGTTCAATGGACACTTCGACAGTGCAGCTGCATACTGCATTGCGCATCAAGAGATATGGCACGATTTTACGGCGCGTTTTTTCACAACATTTTTCTTTGCACCACCAAATTTTCATCCATCACACTCCCAGAGCAGCAATGTTTCACGATATTCTGTAACAAAAAAAAAGGATGGATTTTCTTCACCCATTCCAGTAGCAGACATTTTTGTTCAAATATGGATTCACTGCAACACTTATTATTCAAAAATAAGTCGGAAATCAATTTAACGCCGATAACGCAGATCGACTGAACATGTTGATGCAAATGCACACGCTATCGGGTTTATCAAATCTGCCTACCACTTTTCTGAAACCGCAGGCCACTTGGGATCGATCTTACGACATTCAAATCAGTTCTGTTCTCGATCTCAGATAGAATCTCTAATCAGTTGCCTCCCTGTTCGGCTGGTCGAATCCCGTTCCGCAATCATGGCAAGCTCCGTCTTATTGTCACGGAGACACGAGTCACGTTTTGCACTATAGCTGATCTTATTTGTACAGTATACCAACTTTACTTGCAGATATTCATTTCATTATGCATAATGGATAACTAAAAATTAAATAGCGTTCTCTTAAGGAGGTAGTTACACCTTGGTTACAACTAGAATCTTACTAGAAAATATGGGTCTGCGACTGAACGTTGTTTGACCTTATACGAGCATATTGTGAGCTGGGTGAGGGCTCATTCTACAGAGGAAGGTTAGATCTAGCGCGCTCCAGTCATTAGGTTAAGAGATTATGTTTATATCTAATAATATGAGGGCCCAAAGTAGAGAAAAAATCTAGGAAAAAAACCCGCAGATTTCAATGCATTTTCTGTCTCTAAAAGACTTTTTTGACTTGTGTAATGACTGGAGCGCGCTAGATCTAACCTTCCTCTGTAGAATGAGCCCTCACCCAGCTCACAATATGGTCGTATAAGGTCAAACAACGTTCAGTCGTGATTGCATTCACATTAGCAGAATTTCCCCGTATTACGGACAGAGTGCAGAGCAAGCTAGAGCCAAATTTAGTTCAGTTAGTTTAGACGAGATGGCGCCTAGTCAGGAGGACCAATGCATAAAGATCCGCAGTTTAATTATAACTTCGCGTTTCCTTAATTGCAAGGGTGTTGAATGTAAAAGGGGAAGAATAATTGGCAAATGTTAAATTTTATACATTTATTTTTTTAATAACAAACAAATATAACTCGAAATCATTTTATATAATATGGAAATAGCAAGCAACGCCATCTCGTGTTCATCAGGCAGTGCGTGTTTCTCAGTGTTACCAAACTCTTTTTTTGCATACAGGTTGTTCACACTGATTTTCTAATTGTAACCGACGTGTAACTACCCCCTTAAGGGGGTAGTCTATGCGCTAGTTACAACTAGAATCTTACTAGAATCTTACTAGAAAACATGGGTTTGCGCGCTTCGGTTGTTTGACCTTATTTGAGCAAATTTTGGGCTGGGTGAGGGCTCATTCTAAAGAGGAAGGTTCATCACACTGCGCTCTGGTCATGAGGTCAACGAGATTATGTTTAATATGTATAATATAAGGGCCCAAAGTAGAGAAAAAATCTAGGAAAAAAACCCGCAGATTTCGATGCATTTTTCTGTCTCTAAAAGACTTTTTGACTGCTCAGATGACCAGAGCGCAGTGTGATGAACCTTCCTCTTTAGAATGAGCCCTCACCCAGCCCAAAATTTGCTGATATAAGGTCAAACAACCGAAGCGCGTAAACGCATTTTTTCGACCCAGAATCTAGTAGGATTCTAGTAAATTAGCAAATAACTAGAATCCTGCTAGATTTTGGGTCGAAATAATGGGTCTGCGCGCTTCGGTTGTTTGACCTTATATCAGCAAATTTTGGGCTGGGTGAGGGCTCATTCTAAAGAGGAATGTTCATCACACTGCGCTCTGGTCATTATAGCAGTCAAAAAGTCTTTTAGAAACAGAAAAATGCATTGAAATCTCCGGGTTTTTTTCCTAGATTTTTTCTCTACTTTGAGCCCTTATATTATACATATTAAACATAATCTCGTTGACCTCATGACCAGAGCGCAGTGTGATGAACCTTCCTCTTTAGAATGAGCCCTCACCCAGCCCAAAATTTGCTCAAATAAGGTCAAACAACCGAAGCGCGCAAACCCATGTTTTCTAGTAAGATTCTAGTTGTAACCAGCGGGTGGACTACCCCCTTAAGGGGGTAGTTACACCTTGGTTACAACTAGAATCTTACTAGAATCTTACTAGAAAACATGGGTTTGCGGGAAAACAAATGCTGTCCTTATTTGAGCAAATTGTGGGCTGGTTGAGGGCTCATTCTAAAGAGGAAGGTTTGACGATATTCGCTCAGGTCATTAGGCTAACGAGATTATGTTTATATCTAATAATATGAAGGCCCAAAGTAGAGAAAAAATCTTGGAAAAAAACCCGCAGGTTTCAATGCATTTTTCTGTCTCTGAAAGACTTTTTGACTGCCCTAATGACCTGAGCGAATATCGTCAAACCTTCCTCTTTACAATGAGCCCTCACCCAGCCTACAATTTGCTGAAATAAGGTCAGCATTTGTTTTCCCGCAAACCCATATTTTCGACCCAAAATCTAGTAGGATTTCTTATTTGACTAGTTATTTGCTAATTTACTAGAATCACCCTTGGGGAGGGCCAAAAAGGCCGGCCGTACGAGTACAGACGGCACAAAGTGCACTATTTCCCTAACAGCAGTTGTCTAAATGAACTTAATTAGGTGTTTATCATGTTTTTTGACTGTGGGCCCCTCAAGAACATTGCGCCCGAACTCGGCGGTCCAGATATTGCGCCCGACGGAAGGTTAAACTAATTTTTACAAACGCTTTTTTCAGTATTGCAAGAGGTATCTCTAAGCTAACGAACTTGGCCGTATTTTGTTTGATCTCACAACTTTTTACGGCCATAGGAAATTGGCTCCTGTTTACAGGATGTTTTTGTTGGGATTCCAGTTTATACAGATTGCAATACTAGAAAATGTTTCAGGCAGAAAACGTTTGGTTCAGTGGGGCAATTGTTCTGATCTTATCATGATCTGATTTTCTTCTAAATGGTAAAAGATTTGCTTCCATTTTTCCTGGAGAAAACAAAATGACTTTCCGAACCACCTAATATTTATAAATAGATACTATAGTATCTCATATAGTCAGGATATTAAATATCCTATTTTTAATCAAGTATGCTTCGTCTCTGGTGCGTTTTCGGATTATACTTTATCGAGAGAGGTTCGCCTACGTTCATTAAAATAACACCGATTATAAAGGCTTTGATTATCAACCAAAATGATTTCCCTTTATCCAAGAGATGAAAAGTATACGATCCAATGTAGTATAATTCAAGAAATTTTAATTAATCTTTCCCAGTTTGAAAGTTCAACCAACAATGGTAACTACGATGCTGAAAAAGTACAACCTCCTTACCGAACAATCTTATTCACGGTTAACTCCTTTGTTGCAGTTCGTAAACTTCCTCAAAGCAAAACTTTTCGAATTAACTATGCCATTCTTTCGCTTATTATTATTCGAAAGGTAACAATAATTCTTGCAATTATAATTAATACCGTTTCAGAAAGTCACCACTTTCAGTCGAATCCGAAAATCCGATTACACTGTCCAACAAATTCCAACTTTTTTTTTGTATTTCGATTCCCAGTATGCGACTCTTATAGTGTTCTTCTCGCTGATTCCGAATCTGTTCTTAATTTTTCTCCTAGACGTACAGTTTTTGAGAAAATTGGGTTTAAAAAAGAGACATATTTTTCAACTTTGAACATATATTGTGATGTTATTATAAAAGATATTGAATTGTTCTTTACATCAAAAGATTCTGTAGACTTTCCTGAATACAGCGATATCCAATATTAATACATTATGATTGTTTAAACATATGTAAACAATGATTAAAGACGGAGAGACACCACTTCTGCACCAATTTTTGCGGATATTTTTGAATTTATCTAAAAAATAAGGGTCCAGCGGAAAATCGAACTATACAACGCGATAGAGCAGACTTTTATCTTGAGGAACCACTCTGTCAAGTTTGCGTGGTCGACGTTTTTTTCGAACCAGAAAGCAAAATACCTTCGCCCGACATCAGTTGCCGTCAGTGGCGCTCACCACTAGAACGGGCGTTCCATCTGATTTTGCTTTCTGGTTCGAAAAAAACATCGACCACGCAAACTTGACAAGGCGGATCCTCAAGATAAAAGTCTGCTTTACCGCGTGGTATAGTTCCATTTTCCGCTGGACCCTTATTTTTTAGATAAATTCAAAAATATCCGCAAAAATTGGTGCAGAAGTGGTGTCTCCACGTCTTTAATCATTGTTTACATATGTTTAAACAATCATAATGTATTAATATTGGATGTCGCTGTATTCGGGAAAGTCTACAGAATATTTTACTGTAAAGAACAATTCAATATCTTTTATAATAACATCACAATATATGTTCAAAGTTGAAAAATATGTCTTTTTTAAAAGTCAATTTTCTCATAAACTGTACGTCTAAGAGAAAAATTAAGGACAGATTTGGAATCAGCGCGAAAAACTCTATAAGAATAGTATAGTGGGAATCGAAATACCTTCTGGCTGTTGGACAGTGTTATTAAACTGCAGATCTTTGTATAGTTTCCGTTGAAACCGGAAAGAATTTCAACGAAACAATGTTGCGATACCGTAAAATTCTACTGGAGCCTTTTCACTGCTCCGTATTTCATCCTCTCATTAAAATTCATGCATATCTGCGGTCTGTTAAATATCGAATTCATGAAATGTATGTAAAGGTGGTTCTGACAAAAGGATATTTCTAACAATATTAATGTTTGAGAAGGAAGAAATTTCTATCGTCTCACGTTAATATTACGCTACGAACTTGGAAGTGAATAGTTATTAATTTATGAATATTACAAGAGCTTAATGTTCTCATTGAACGTAGCGCGAGCTCAGATAATTCCCAGATAAAGCGATTATTTATATCCCGCATACGAAATCCCTTTGATAACATTTTCTCTTCATTTAAATCCATTTAAATCCAATTCATATTCACGAAAATCAATACTCCGGAATTACTCTCGGACTAAAATCATAAACATGAAAATACACAACAGTTCATACATTCATTATTAAACATGTTACTGCATCTCATTACATTTAAAATGAAAGTGAAAAATTTCAACCGCAAATTTTCAAGAAAACAGATTAATTTTTATACGTGGATAAAATTCTACAAGTTTCTCGACAGCGTTCTAACAGTTAAAACTGCGAAGCACGGTTTGTTTTCGAGCAGAGAACGCGGAGGGCAATTCCTTAACCACTTTACCAAATCGAATAAATATTTAAGATCCACTTGGAGCACTTTTCTGACCAAGACGTCGTCGTCAACATTGCCCTAAAGTTTTCGAATAACTATTTCACGATCAAGTGCTGTCGCACAACGGTATACAGCTGTTGGAGACTTTCTCGAGCAAATGATAAAGACGCCATTTAGTTGATGAGTTTGCGTTGCAGCGGGTTTTGCCAATGTCTAAAGTCTAATTGGGTTAAGCTTTGAAAGTGTAGGGTCGTTTGCCGATTTTCCGGATAAACGATACTCCCGGAAACGTCATCCACAGAGTGAAACGCTGAAGACAAATTGATTAATGAACGCGGCAATCTCGGATAAAAATTTTTTAAATCTCGGAGGACGTGTCACGTAGAATGCCGCGTAGAAACTTCGGCGATTTATGGTCGATGCCTATTGTCCTGCCACGAACTACGTCCAAAAATTTCATGTTCGAAAATCGATGATTAACTCGGTCCTTAAGCCCATTGACATACGAGTTCAATGAGAATCGATGTGGCCGGAAACACCTATTTTCAACTTGTCACTACTTACCTCTACGCAATTACAAGAATTTAATAAATTAATTTATCTACATCGACAATTAGACAAAAATTTTACCTTGAAATTCAAAGTGAAAGAGAATTTGCGGATCTTTATGCAAGATAAAAATTGTTTACATCAATTAAAAGAATCTAGTAAATTAATTCGCCTGCATGATGCAATCAAGATAAAAATTGACCGTGAACTTTAAAGTGAAAGAGAATTTGCTGATCTTTATGCAAGATAAAAATTGTCTGCAACAATTACAAGAACCTAGTAAATTAATTTGTCTGCATGATGCAATCAAAATAAAAAATTGACCTTGAAATTCAAGGTCAAGGTCAATCGTGTGTCAACTTTTTTTACAGATATTTCTTTACACGCGACGCGCAGCAAAATAACGTTTCGGTATTTTTAGAGAGTTCCACTGACGTAGAAAATTGGAGAAAATGTCCGGTGTACATTTTCCTGACCGAATAAGAGTGTGTAGAGCTCCGTTGCGTTGGCGGGCAAGGTTACTCGCATGGTTTACAGACGATAATGCCTGCTGCACGAGATGCGGCGATATCCTGAACGATTCAGGAGTTAAATTGCCGGAATGCAAGGCAATGAGCAGAGGCGAAAGCAACAGGGAGGAAAGGAATCAGTGCCAAGCGATCCAACCATGCTGCTTCGACGTGCTCTTCCTGGAAAGCTTTTCATTTTCTTCCTTCTTCCGCATGAAGAAAGAATGAGTGGGTTCGGACGATATTAGACAATGCTGAAACTCCTTCAGCCGCCTCCGGCAAGACCTTCGGTGTTTCCTTAGCGTCCACAAGAGAGCGGTTTACATCGGTGAACCAACAATCCATTCCAAAGCTCCCGCCGGCCTAGCTAGACCCAGGCAGATTGCATGTAGGAAGTAGATAGATCAAATACGTTTGCTGTAGCACAATTTTACTCCCGGCGTTGTTGTCCCTGACCCTGATCCGATGGGTGTCTGCTAAAGCCGACAGCCCCAAAAATAACAAGGCCTGCTTGGTTGCTTGCCTCCTGACTCAAGGAGACAAGCGTAACCGAAACGTTTCTAATTTGCATACGCCATTTTACGTCGCCCGGTGACGTCCAATTAACATAACAATGATTTAAACGCGACACCGGAGATTTACGTAACCCACGAAAGCGTAAGTGTAAACGGGATATCGTGTTCATCGGTCGGCTGATCCCGCGTGGGAAGTTTCTATCTGAAAACTTCTGTTTACATTGTTCGACGACACGGAACCCTCCGTGATCCCTTATGCGTTAGGCTGGCTACCAGTTCAGATTTTTTAAAGATATGTATTGCTAACATTTTCCAACAATTACATGAATTTTTTAAACCACAGCTTTGTGTTCGAATGCGTACCAGTTTTTGTTGGCAAAACATAATAAGGTGAAGTGGCCTAAGTCTACACAGTCCAAAAATGATACCTAAATCTGGACAATTGAATTTTTATAGTAAAATCAGTAATTAAGAGATTAAATAATTATATTATATATTCTGAGGCCTTCGCTACAAGTAGGTGTGAATATTATTTCATTAAGACATCAATTGAAATTTAAAAATGAATTCAAAGTTCATCTGAAAGCAGTATACAAAATAGTCTATTTACATGCGAATCATGTGCATTTATAGTTCGAACTTTTGTTAGAAAGAAAATATAATTTAAGCCCTCAGACAAAAAATAATTATCACGCATAATAATATTGATATTTTAAAATAAATTGGCAATCAAGCTTAACGTAAATAATAATTATTAATCCAAATATTAGATGTACAAGATTAGGACTGTTTTCAAATATAAGTACTCCATACTGGGACGCGATGACAGTAGCTGTCCCACTCTAAGCTTATACGCAATGTGCTTACGCCTGAAGCCGGACACGTGTTTGTGAATAAAATCAACGCATCGTTTGCAAATTATTTAACTACATGTACGTATAATTAGTCTTCTATTAGCTTGAATAACGTATGTAGAAAATGTATTCCGGTTGTGACGTTAATAATACTTTATGTTTACATCTTAAATCTATCAGTATTACTACCTAACCTTAAAAGTTGTATTATGACAAGTTTTATTAAAACAGTAAATGAAAATAAATATATATTTGGTTAAATAATACAATACTATAATCTATGATAAGAATACTACATATTACGCAAAGCATCTTCTATTCGTCATGCGCAACAGCGCCACCCATCAACGTTTTAGGTTATGTTCGCTCGATCAACTCGTAAATTGAATTTGTCCCGATATAGGCTTTACTTCTGTCCAGGTACTAGCTTAGATTGGATTTAATATGTCCAACTATAAGTTTGAATTATTCTTGTTAGTACAATTAAGATATTAACCTAAACAATGATTTTTTATTTTAAATTACTTTACAAACTCTGAACTGTATGTTAAAACTCTTAAGAAATTGTTTTTGTTTATTTAAAGTGATAAAATTTAAAATAGAAAAACATGCTGTCCAGGCATAGGGCACTTCACCTTAGTAATTTCGAAAGAACGTTCAAATATCATGTGAATATAAATAAATAATATACGAAGTGACTGTTTCCATAATTTACACAGAGGAAATAGAGATAATTGCTAATCAATAGTAGTCGGGGACAAGCCTAATCGTACAGGAAGAACGTGATAAAATGTTGGTCATTGTATTAATCACACTATACTACGTTCTAACACCGAATAAAAATGTAAATACACAATAGAACGCATAGTGTAGATAAAGTGCGCATAAAAGTTCCGACTCGTTGACGTCAGCCTCATTCAATTCTCTTAATCTAATTAGATCGCAGCGGTCCAGCAGTTATGCGTAATTAAGTTAGATGCCCTCTTGATTCACAATTTAGTATTGATTTTATCCACAATGACTGATAGACAGTGCTAAAGGAGTGAAATGTCTATTCCCATCGTTAAGTGAAAACATATAAGTGATCGTTCAAAAGAATTGTGTCTGCCACAGTGTACAAAAACCATTGTTACCATTATTCTAATTATTCGACGAACCCCTTCTTTAATTTTGCACACCGGTACTCTTTTATAATTACTGGACTGCGGATTTACGTGCAAAATAGAAAAGTGTTTGCGTTGATTGCAAGTAACAGGAGCAAAATGAAAATTTGTATCTTCTTACCATTAACTTATTCAGCTGAAACTTGTATATGGTACATTAATGTACTTAAATCTTTTTAATATGTCCACTGCATTAACCCTTTGCACTCAGAGCTATTTTAACCCGAACATTTTACCTGACACAACACTTAAATGTTTAGTAAACGCATAAAATCCGCAGTCGAATAATCACTGTTTCATAGAATGGGGTTCTAAGTAATTAGAATTTGGCGTTAGAAAATTAATTGATAACACGGACGGCTATACACGGGGAAACATTGTTGTTTGTTTATGAATGCCATACGTTTATAGCAGGGATGCGCAACGAGGGTGCGCGATTCTACTCGCCGGTTGATCCTTTGAGGAAAGTTCGCAGTCCGCCAGTAGCCGCGCTTGATGAAACTTTATTCCGCAACATCCCCTCCTGCGAAACAGTTTTTCGATCTACGACAGTCATTATAACGCCGATCCTCTCACTATACTTCACTCGACAGTTCCGGAAAAATAAAGTTTCAGCGCGACTTCCAGGCGATCTAGATCCGCGATCGATAATTCACTCAAAATCGCGTGTGGTTTGTTAAAAGTTACAAATATGAATTCATAAATAAAAATTCCACCATCCACAACATTCCGTCATCTTGATAAACGTAACACGCACCTCTCATTCGCCGCAGCTGACTATCGGTCAAAAGTGAGGCAACATTGAAACCATAGTGACGATTTCTGTTGCGATGTGCGAACAAGTAATTCAAACATTTTAATAATATTTAAAAATTGTTCAACAGTGACTAGCAGGTTGTCGCGTGCGCGTGTGCATTTGTAAACAATTGTGACGAAGATCAACAGTGCATAGATCGTTGATTAATGTAGAGAACGAGACTCGAATGAAAATGATTGTTTTTTTCCGAGTGTGACGATTCAGTGGTGAGAAGTTTCTATCTAGTAACAGTGAATGGTCCAACTTGAATAAGTTAACCGACTTAATTAAACAATTAGTGTCCCAGTGCACCGTGGGAATGGACCGTTGTTGAAATATCTTCAGCGGAAAGTTTCTATCTGAAGATGAGAAGAGAGCAACAACAAATCTGAAGGAGAAGAATATGATCAAGGAGGAAGATCATACAGGTTTATCGTCGCAACAAGGTGCGGAAACTTCTATAAACTTTTTCTAGTTCTTCTAAAACTTCTGTTTTCTTGTTGAAACTTGGGGCTGCACTGTGCCGCGAAAGAACGATGCCACTTATCGTATGAATAATAAATGAAGGGATGAATTGATGTTGCAATATCATATAAACGATCTTCATCAATTCGTTATTCTTTCATTTCCTTATGCTTGTTTAATGAAACCCAAATACGCAAAGGATTTAAATGTCTAATTAATAGACTACGGGACCTTTATGCAAAATAAAAATTGTCTACATCGATTTCAGGAAATAGAAACCAAATTGAATGTTATTTCTTCCCTTAATGATTTTAATAGAGGAGATATCACATATTGACATCTTCAATTACTAAAATTTTTCGACAATTTTGGATTCCATCTGCTCAACTTTGCTATAAATGCATCAAGATCCGCTGTATAGTAATTAACTTAAAAATTGTCTATCGATTGCAAGAAATAGAAACCAAATTGAATGTTATTTCTTCCCTTAATGATTTTAATAGAGGAGATATCATATATTGACATCTTCAATTTCTAAAATTTTTCGACAATTTTGAATTCCATCTACTCTTCCACTAGTAATTAACTTAAAAATTGTCTATCGATTGCAAGAAATAGAAACCAAATTGAATGTTATTTCTTCCCTTAATGATTTTAATAGAGGAGATATCATATATTGACATCTTCAATTTTTAAAATTTTTCGACAATTCTGAATTCTATCTACTCAACTTTGCTATAAATGCATCAAGATCCGCAGTCTAGTAATTAACTTAAAAATTGTCTACATTGATTGCAAGAAATAGAAACCAAATTGAATGTTATTTCTTCCCTTAATGATTTCAATAGAGAAGATATCATATATTGACATCTTCAATTTTTAAAATTTTTCGACAATTTTGAATTCCATCTACTCAACTTTGCTATAATTGCATAAAGAACCGCAGTCTAGTAATTAACGTAAAAATTGTCTGCATTGATTGCAAGAAATAGAAACCAAATTGAATGTTATTTCTTCCCTTAATGATTTTAATAGAGGAGTATCATATATTGACATCTTCAATTTCTAAAATTTTTCGACAATTTTGAATTCCATCTACTCAACTTTGCTATATATGCATCAAGATCCGCAGTATAGTAATTAACTTAAAAATTGTCTATCGATGGCAAGAAATAGAAACCAAATTGAATGTTATTTCTTCCCTTAATGATTTTAATAGAGGAGTATCATATATTGACATCTTCAATTTCTAAAATTTTTCGACAATTTTGAATTCCATCTACTCAACTTTGCTATAAATGCATAGAGATACGCAGTCTAGTAGTTAACTTAAAAATTGTCTATCGATTGCAAGAAATAGAAACCAAATTGAATGTTATTTCTTCCCTTAATGATTTTAATAGAGGAGTATCATATATTGACATCTTCAATTTCTAAAATTTTTCGACAATTTTGAATTCCATCTACTCAACTTTGCTATATATGCATCAAGATCCGCAGTATAGTAATTAACTTAAAAATTGTCTATCGATGGCAAGAAATAGAAACCAAATTGAATGTTATTTCTTCCCTTAATGATTTTAATAGAGGAGTATCATATATTGACATCTTCAATTTCTAAAATTTTTCGACAATTTTGAATTCCATCTACTCAACTTTGCTATATATGCATCAAGATCCGCAGTATAGTAATTAACTTAAAAATTGTCTATCGATGGCAAGAAATAGAAACCAAATTGAATGTTATTTCTTCCCTTAATGATTTTAATAGAGGAGTATCATATATTGACATCTTCAATTTCTAAAATTTTTCGACAATTTTGAATTCCATCTACTCAACTTTGCTATAAATGCATAGAGATACGCAGTCTAGTAGTTAACTTAAAAATTGTCTATCGATTGCAAGAAATAGAAACCAAATTGAATGTTATTTCTTCCCTTAATGATATCAATAGAGAAGAATCACATATATACATCTTCAATTTTTTAAACTTTTCGACAATTTTGAATTCCATCTACTCAACTTTGCTATAAATGCATAGAGATCCGCAGTCTAGTAATTAACTTAAAAATTGTCTATCGATTGCAAGAAATAGAAACCAAATTGAATGTTATTTCTTCCCTTAATGATTTTAATAGAGGAGATATCATATATTGACATCTTCAATTTTTAAAATTTTTCGACAATTTTGAATTCCATCTACTCAACTTTGCTATAAATGCATCAAGATCCGCAGTTTAGTAATTAACTTAAAAATTGTCTATCGATTGCAAGAAATAGAAACCAAATTGAATGTTATTTCTTCTCTTAATGATTTCAATAGAGGAGATATCATATATTGACATCTTCAATTTCTAAAATTTTTCGTCAATTTTAAATTCCATCTACTCAACTTTGCTATAATTGCATCAAGATCCGCAGTATAGTAATTAACTTAAAAATTGCGAGGGCCGTGAATTAATTTTAATTCGTTACGGGAAAAGTTGTGATTCGATGCCCTAATGACAGGATCAGAATCCCGAAGTTGTGCGACGATGCCTTCAGGTTGCGCATTGGGCCGAAAGTTTGAAAATTTAGGGAAAATATCGCGATTTTCAATAATATCAAAATCTT
Source organism: Lasioglossum pauxillum (assembly GCA_933228785.1). Lineage (NCBI taxonomy): Eukaryota > Metazoa > Arthropoda > Insecta > Hymenoptera > Halictidae > Lasioglossum > Lasioglossum pauxillum. The sequence goes on from OW121706.1 coordinate 39,809,887, forward strand.
ATTATTGGTATAAATATATTATAAGTATAGTATAGCATAAATTATATTATACCCATATAGTATTATGGGAATAATTAGGCTCGGCAAACATTCCCAAAGAGGAATATATGAATATTATATCTATTTTATGACGTACCTTTTTTCCATCTGAAATGGCCATTTAATGCACTTTTGTGACTTTAACAATTTTAATAGATTGAAAATAATGCCTCGACACGCTACATTATTTTAATCTTCCTGCTATTTTATATTTCACACACCTGCGTCGCTGATCACTATCACTGGTAACCTCGTCTGATCAATGCTCGCTGTTTCTACTTGCCGCATATATCTCGCGATCATGCTATGTACTAACCATATCGTAAAGTGACGGATCGACGCATCCCGTATTTCAGTGAAAGCAACACACTGCGGTCAGTGCTTTGACTAAATGGCCTAGGTATTTCTGCATTAGCACGATCTCATGTTCATCTAATTTCCAAAGCTCGACGATTCCGCGAACTTGCACGGCGCGGAATGACTCGACATTGTATCCTGGCTCACCCACACTAATGAACCTCATCGTTTCACACCAAATACGTAGACGAATTCCCATTTAATACAGGGTGTTGACTAGTCAGCTTTTTTCTTGCAAATAGTGAACATTAGAAAAAGAGGAAAGTCATACTGCTTTTTGCAAGTCTGTAACTTTATTTTTAGAAGTGGAGATGACCTTAATGGTGATACTTAAGCGAATTCCCATTTAATACAGGGCGTTGATTAGTCAGCTTTTTTCTTGCAAATAGTGAACATTAGAAAAAGAGGAAAGTCATACTGCTTTTTGCAAGTCTGTAACTTTATTTTTAGAAGTGGAGATGACCTTAATGGTGATACTTAAGCGAATTCCCATTTAATACAGGGCGTTGATTAGTCAGCTTTTTTTCTTGCAAATAGTGAACATTAGAAAAAGAGGAAAGTCATACTGCTTTTTGCAAGTCCTTAACTTTATTTTTAGAAGTGGAGATGACCTTAATGGTGATATTTAAGCGAATTCCCATTTAATACAGGGCGTTGACTAGTCAGCTTTTTTTCTTGCAAATAGTGAACATTAGAAAAAGAGGAAAGTCATACTGCTTTTTGCAAGTCTGTAATTTTATTTTTAGAAGTGGAGGTGACCTTAATGGTGATATTTAAGCGAATTCCCAATTAATACAGGGTGTTGATTAGTCAGCTTTTTGTCTTGCAAATGGTAAACATCAGGAAAGAAGAAACTCATACTGCTTTTTGCAAGTCTCTAATATTACTTTTAGAAATGAAGGTGACCTTCAATTTTCTAAATAAAATGTTATGAATCTTTTTGTATCATATGAAAGGTCACACAAAGTCACAAAGTCGATATTTTCGCCATTCTGAATTGTATCGAATATGTCATACTTTTATTTTCGTCACCACACTTTCATGGATCGAAAAAGTATTTTGGAAAAGTTTCGGAAAAATTGCAATTGTGGTTGGAATCACAGAGGACATGCACAGTCAAATCGAAGAACAAGTGTGTCGCACGTAGCACTGTACGCATTCTGGGTGTGTACAAATTCGTTAAACGCAAAAATTCCGAATCAAACGATTGGGAGCGTCTCCCTTTGAAATCCGCGGATTCCAAGCGCGCCAGTAGGGCAACAGAAGAGTCACAAGAATGGCATGAACAAGTGAATTCTTCCCCTTTCGCCGGGAGAAAGTTATCGATCACGCATCGAATTACACGGGAACAATTGTGCTATTTCAGTTTGCGGGAGCTCACAATAAAAAGGAAGCCTTGCAAGTTTATAGGACGCGCATCCGAATTTATCCAGATTTTTCGAATGTTTTTCAAATTGGAAACAATTGACGGATTTGAACATTTTCATTTCCTACAGTAACAGAATGTGCGTTGGAGATTCTCGGAAAATTTCAAGTCGATTGATCCACCTTTGAAAATGTTATTCCGAGTTAAAGGGTAAACAAAACTAAAGGATGTGAAAAGGAATTTTGTCAAAAATTGCAATTGATCGGAATTGTTGAAAAAATATTAAAAGTTGAATTTTTAACTTTTTTATGTGGGCCTATATTGAAAATTTACAAAATACGTTTTGTAGATCTGTGTCAATTAAACATATTCTGAAAATTTCGTCAAAATCGGTCGACACAAACGTTTAAAGATGGTAAAAATTGCAGATTTTCAAGATTTTCGACAATAAATCGTGAAAATCTGCAATTTTTACCATCTTTAAACGTTTGTAGCTAGTTGCAACGTCGACCGATTTTGACGAAATCTTCAGAATATGTTTAATTGACACAGATCTACAAAACGTATTTTTTAAATTTTCAATATAGGCCCACATAAAAAAGTTAAAAATTCAACTTTTAGTATTTTTTCAACAATTCCGATCAATTGCAATTTTTGACAAAATTCCTTTTCACATCCTTTAGTAAACTAATTGCTCTAGCTTCCAAAAGAAAAGTTCATATCGTATAGTACAATATTGAAAAATTTATCGTCTTCTTTAGAACGGTCTTAAACATTTGTCCGCTACTATATTATATTAGCTTCGAAGTCGCAACAAATACTGATGAAAAAACAATCGCACTAACGTAAACAGAAGAAACTGCACCGAGCGTCGTCTATAACGGCGGGCGACAAACGGATCCGAGCTTCGCCGCGCCGGCAGAGTGTTAATCTTCGATACATTGAATTTGAAAACCTCCTGCAATTAGAAAAAATAATCAACTAACAAAGAAAAAAACAACATAAAACTCAAACGGGACAAAGTTTCAAGTAGGTATAAATAGGTAGTAAAACGAACATGCATTTATTAATTTACATAATGTCCACCTTAAAGATAAAAAATGTGTAGGATTTAATGAATCAGGGATAAGAGTAATACCTATTTGACAATTGGTGAAATTTCAACAAAAATTGATGAAATCCCAACAAAAACATCCTGTAAACAGGTGCCAAGTTCCTATGGCCGTAAAAACTTGTGAGATCAAAGAAAATACGGCCAAGTAAAAAGCGTTTGTAAAAATTAGTTTAAAAGAACGCTATTTAATTTTTAAAGAGTTACATGGAGGGCTAAATTATTCAAACTTGGCCGTTACTTTTTAAACCAATGGCCATAAAAGTTGTTAGGTAGCGGCCAAGTTTGAATAATTTTAGCCCTCCATGTAAGTCTTTAAAAATTAAATAGCTTTCTTTTAAACTAATTTTTACAAACGCTTTTTTCAGTACTGCAAGAGGTATTTCCAAGCTAACGAACTTGGCCGTATTTTGTTTGATCTCACAACTTTTTACGGCCATAGTAACTTGGCTCCTGTTTACAGGATGTTTTTGTTGGGATTTACAAAATACTGTTAGACCTGGGTTAGATTTGTGGTGGGGCGGGTGCAGGGGTAAAGACTCTAAAAATATTTTCGCGAATATAAAAAGTTGTTTAGAATTATCATTTCATCAAAATCCGGGAGGAAGTAACGTTTCGACAGGTTTACCGGGGTGAACAATTACACGAGTAGAACTATAGAACGAGCGCGCGAGGAATTCTGAGCTGGTATTAGTAATTTAAAGTAAAAACATCTCGCTGGAATGAACTTTTTCAAGCACGTGCAACTGAGTGGTGCCAACAAGGCGGCATCCGAAGTCATTATACAACTGGAACGTTCCGGGCAGCACATTTTTACATGCCCACATCTGTCCGCGTTTAATAAATTGCTAAAGTTTCCGAAGTGTTCGAGTTACAGTAATGTTAAAGCGGACGCTTTAAGTAAGATTGGAGTTTTAAAGAAGCCGTTCATTCCGGTGTCGATCGTTAATCCGCAAATGCCCATTCGTTAGAGACGCCCCATGACACCTTGACATATTGTAATTACAATGTTGCATTACATAATCGCTGTTCCACCCTATTCCATATTCCACGTCTGTAGTTAGTATCATATATTTCCGACATATTTGCCATTATCCTTGAACGCATGCACAATTTCAGATTCAATAGCTGTTATTGAAGTCAGTATTAATGTAGACTACCAGCGAAGAGGCTGACATAGTAGTGGGAATATACCGGATTATCGCGTTCCACAGTGGTCCCAAAGCCCGAAAACGCGGACAAAACCTAAAAAACAGACAAACAAGAAAGCGAGCTAATAAAAACGTGGTAAAAAATGAACTTTCAGCTAGGTAAGTTTTAATTATGGGGTTGGCTACTCTAAGAGTATATCTACTTGGAGGTAAACGGTAGAAAGGTCCCATTTTTATACCTGACCAACAGTCGCAATCCGAACTTCGGTTTCATTAGTCAGTGCCTTCATACTCTTCCAAGTCTCAGTGCGAGTATTAACTGTACAGTGCGTAAATTGTATTGGAACGTATCGATTTTAATTGTGCATTATGGATGTTGTTTGTAGAGGTAAGTTGCATAGTTTTTAGTGCCAAATGTTTATTATTAACTGATAACTATGTATGCAAAAGTAAGGGTAAAAGTGAAGGCATAAATTTTAAAGATTAATGTAAAAGTTGAGTTTCCTTCACCTTCCATCGCTAAAACTTGTTCGAGATTCTAGTTTATACTATTATCTTGCAATCTAAAAAAAAATTAGCTGCCCCTCTCTGCCCCTGTGGTCGTATCACTGTTTTTTATAATACAGAGTAGGTATTTTGTGAGCATTCGTTGCATTTCTTCTCGAACTGAGAGATATACACTAAGTTTTTCTGAACAATTTAAATAGTTTTTGAAGGATTATACTTAGAACGTATGGAGGACACAGATTGTCAGTTTTTTTATAAACAATAATACAATATATCTGAAATTTTTTTATATTTTTTAAGTTCAGATTCGTGATCGGCGACCTCAAAAATGCCTTAATATCAATTTTCAAGCAGATCAAATAATTTTTTAATGTATATGTCCGCCATATTGGATCCGCCATTTTGTTTTTTTAAATTTTAAGTTCAGATTCGTAATCAGCGACCCCAGAAACGCCTTAATACCAATATTGAAGCAGATCCAATAATTTTTTAATGTATATGTCCGCCATATTGGATCCGCCATTTTTGTTTTTTTAAATTTTAAGTTCAGATTCGTAATTAGCGACCCCAGAAACGCCTTAATACCAATTTTGAAGCAGATTCAATAATTTTTTAATGTATATGTCCGCCATATTGGATCCGCCATTTTGTTTTTTTAAATTTTAAGTTCAGATTCGTAATCAGCGACCCCAAAAGCGCCTTAATATCAATTTTGAAGCAGATCCAATAATTTTTTAATACGATTTGAGGTTTTGTCCGCGTTTTCGGGATTTGGGACCACTGTGCGTTCCTGAAATAGCAAAGAATTACGGTGTTCTTGTACGTGAGTACCTTTTCATCGTGCTACTAGTAACCAATGAATAGACTTTAATAAGTTTTCACAATTTAACAAACGGCAAGGCTTTTTATACGAGTTGTTTCAACTATTACAATCGGGAATTTCAATTTTCCGGGTCACTTAACTAACATTTGAACAACGGTACAGAATGTTTGCACATAAAAATGTGAAATCATTTCGAAGTTGTAGTCGTTGAAAAACAACTGGATTGCTGGAAATTTTCTTTCTCGTATCCAAACGCATCCTGTTTGTGGATAACGCTTTCATTACGGTATGAACAATGTAATTACTCCTCCGTTGTGCGCAAATAGGTTATTGTACGACAAATACTTCACAAAAGCAGGAAAGAATAAAAACCCTGTTCTCGTTAAAATTCGAGCATGCTATACGAACCCGTCGCTAAATTAATAATTAATATAAAAACACAGTTCTTGTTGACATTCGCGCGCGTAGCACGTCCATAAAGAAGTGAAATTCTTTCAGTTCAATCCATAATTGAATTGAAACTTTTCCGAAGGTTGTACGCGTGAATTAATTAAAGAAAGTACGCATTGTTCAACGCGAGGGGAAAATTTAGGGGAGCGAAGCCTAATGGTCAGGCGTGTAAGCATCTTTCAGGCGAGGAACAGCGAGGTTAATAAAATAAACGCTTTTCACTGAAGAAATATTTCCGTGGGTTTAATGAAATCTCCCTGGTAATAGTCGGGCCTTAACGACTAGCATCATCCCTGAACGCGCGGGAACGTTTGTCACCGTGGAAAATAATTACCGTGAAAGTGTTTCGTTGGTGGAGCAGAAGGCGGCATGTAAAATGATGTAAATCCTCCGACGTTCTCGCGAAGTGTCTTCACGGAAGTAATTTTCTTGTCAACACCGGTGGCGACCGTGTTGAAATATTTTTAGCAGCTGCAAATGACAGCGTCTTCGCAGCTTACGCCTCCGATAAGGTACGTTCCCGTGTTGACAAAATAAGAGATGATCCTCCAGGGTTTATGCGAGCAGACCGAACATTTCCGTGTTTTTCTTGCACCTGCTCATTAGACTGCTTCTCGGTTATAAACTTTCATCGTAAATATGTACTTGTGGCGTCCTGTCGACTCTCTTTAAACCTCTGCTCACGATTTCAAAGACGCGACTTTTTACCTGAATATCTCCTTTATCTTCATCTATTTATTCCATCCATTATTCAAGATATTGTTTACTAATTGTTTACTATATTGTTGTCTAATCATTTACTGAACATTTAAGTATTGTATGAGGTATTAGTGGAATGGAACTATTCTAGGTCGGAAGAAACGTTTAATTTTTAAGTTAAAATTGCTCCGAGCGTAAACAGTTAATATCCACCGCCAATAAATATTTTGATGTGCTCGCTAAAAAATTGGTTACAAATATTACAACGTAGGAACGAATGGAGAACGAACAAAAATGAAAATTGTTGTGTCCGAAATTCATTTGTCCGGAACTGTATCTGGCTGCTCTTTACTTTACCAGACTCAACATTTGTGCCTTTCTCCTATAAATTATGATGTATTTGGTATGTAATTCAGTAGATTTGTACCCGGAGCGGCTGCAGATCAAAGTTTCGATCCTGTGGGATCAATGGTTCAAGAGTTATGCTTGTTTAAAGTTGAGCAATCTGCAGTGTTTTTGACGGCGCCGCCACACAGTGGTAGGATCGAGAAATTCAGTGACATTTTGTCGAAAAATGAACTTTCTCATATTGACATGTACAAAGTTTGTATTGCTTCATAAATATCCATCTACCTCGAAAATAAAGAAGTTAATAAAATATAATTAAAATTGTAATCGCGACGAACACTTAAAGTTGGGCATTTTGAAAATAGCCTGTTCCGCAGAAAAAGATACTTATCTTTATCTGGATGCCCTGACACACCTGTTTAATATTTTTCCTCTGTTCTTCTTTTAAAATGAAGAGAATTCCATTACGATAAAAATTTACACTGACAATTTAAAATTAATTTAAATAATGTATTAAAAAAATAATGTACAGTGAAGGTTCGGAAATTGTCAAAATTCTTCATCTTTGATACGGAATATCTTTTGAGTTCCAATTAGTGCCGCATGTTTACAAATTGTACAATGTTCAGTACACTTTTCCCTATATAGTTATGCACGATTTACTACCAACATCGTCCATCGACGCAAGTTATTAGTGATTCAAGTGTATCCATCGCTGCGTCGAGCGCCAGGATTGTGCGAGACGCGAAGAACCTCGCGCGCGTGCGAGTGGACTGTTTTGATTGTAGCCTACAGTCAATTGTTTATTATATGCTGCTATAAGAGTAAAATCACAAAATAAAAAGAAAAGGCCGCTAGATCAAGAAGCTGCAGAATTGATACTTGCATAGATTTAACTAAATCAGCCAGTAAAGTAAGTAAAATGTTATTAAAAATAATTAAACAAACACTAAACGTATTAAATTATTTATCATTAAAAAGTGATTATTTTTTCATATTTTTCAGTGAAAGTTTCATCAGAATAACTTTTACGATTCAAAAGCTGTGGCAGTATCACAGAACTTCTCGGTATGGACGAAAAAATGTTTATTATAAATTATTACAAAAAATAGTTTGTGAACTTATATGTAAACAAATTTATTATCAATAGCAAAGTATGAATGAAAATTAATTAATAAATATTGTTTAACAAATGCAAAAAATATTTAATTATCTATAATTAAAAATGACTATTTTTTAAATATTTTTAGTGAAAATTTCATTGCAATATCTCTAATGGTTCAAAAGTTATAACAAAATGTCACTGAATTTCTCGATCCGGACCACTGTGCGCCATATTGGTAGTGACGGTCGCGCGCCGCTTACTGAGTTAGTTGATGATTAGGTACACTATCAAATATTTATCTTGCATTAAAGTAGTTATTTTATTGAGTAAAAATTGATTTATGTTAAACAATTATGTAGAAAGTGGAGTGCGAATAACTGAAGGTTAATTTCAACATTAATTCCGAGTATGAAAGCACGCTTTACGATCGTATTATGTTGATTTAAGCGGCTCTTGATTCCAGCTAGGAATATGATACGCAAGAACAGTGAAAATACGAGCTGGAAATGTACATTGCTTCGCTGAAATTAGAGTACCAACCGACGTTTCACATTGAGCGTCTCTTTTAATCTGATTTACAATATTAGAAATAAAAAATGTCTGAGTAATCGTTGGACTGCGAATTTCACGATCAAAAGGTTTATTATCTTGCCCCGTGTAAATGTCGACCCTCGCTTAAATCCGACGTTTCCCGAGCATTCGTTAGCACACCGTTCGCAGAATTATGAAAATGCGCGGGCTATTATTAATATCACATTATTTTCTTTGGAATTACCAACGAACCGTTACACGATACATCGCGTGTGTCGCTTTTTGAGCAGTGGTTAGTGCCGGCACCTTCTACACCGTTCCAGATAGATTGATTAGTGTTGCGTGCGTTCCGCCGAAACTTACTTTAATAGATAGCGCATACCAGCACGTACTTTCACATGGTGTTTATTCGCTGGATGTACCGTGAAATCGTCGAGGTTTCCGCAGAGATTAAATCCGCTCGATTTCCCAACGCTCCGGAATTTTCTGGGACGCAATATCGACGATGCTTTCTACGGTGAACTGCGACAAACGTTAATTAATAAGTAAACTAGGTCAGCAAAATTACCACAGATCACGTCAAATCACGTCAAAGTTTCTAGAGTCCATTTGTAAATGCTAAAATGAATGCAACCAATTTTTTTTTTGCATAAAAATTCGCTGTCCAGTCGTTAGGAAATAAAATAGAGTCTTACTTACTTGTCTTCAAGGGAATGGTAATTAAAGAATACAAGCTTCCAGCTTGACTGTATTGTTCTATTTTGAGCTATTATTCGATAATATCTGAATGCAAAATTAAATATGTACCGATACTATTTGCCAAAGAAGTCAAATTGGAAAACAATTACCCCGCTTAAATTAAAAAAATTGGGAAATATGAGAATAATGATTAAAATTTAGAAAATATAGTACGTTTTGGTTAGATATGATTTACACGTTCCCTACCTTAGAAAAAATTAGTAAGCGCCATTTTTACTTAAAAAAATTTTTAATTTAGTCTTGAATTCATTCTGGAGAGACCAAAACAATAGGGATTAATGCTATATACTACAAATAATACATATTTTTGTCGGGTTAAAACCTTTCAACCAGCGGTTAATGAAATAGAGTGCGTATTCGTTGTTAATTGCATTTTACGCAATCCTTTGTGCAGCTCGTGCATAAAGCTCGTCGTCCAGTTAGCATGGCCTGTAATAGAATATTTAACGCCTGAATAAATACTATGAAAAGTATAGGGTACGATTCTTCTAAGCGACAAGCTATATCGACAAGTCTTTTGCACAAATACTGCCAGCGGAGCGTTTGCTATCGTCCTTCGCTCACTCATTGTCAGTCGATCCTCTTATCTCGAACTTTTGTCAGCCTGTTCACCCGAGGGCTTATCTTGTCTGATATCAGAAATAGAATCTCCGAGGATTGCTGAGTTCCCTTTACTCGACTCGGACACGAACTATACCACGTCTTTCCTAATTTCACAATACGTTTCAGTCCCTCAGCGAAAAAATATCTCCCACTCTATATCAATCAACAACAGCATTTTTATTTTTGTCGTTTTTGTATGCAATTCAGTATTCACCGTTTTATAGTTCGACTATTCAGTTTTCTCGTAAATGCGTGTAATCTTGAGATCAATAGACTGCGAATTTTATGCGAAATACAGGGTAGGGCATTTATCCTGGCTATCTGGAATATCTCGGAAACTAAATTCCAGAGAAGAAAATATTTTATATAAAACATTTAAGTCAACGAGGGGCTGACGCAGCAGTCACATCCATTTCAAATTTTCATTATGTTTTCAAGGTCATTCCAAGATCAACTTCATTTTTTTCAATGGAATGAGCTCTTTTTTAATACATTAATCGATGCAGCTGAACGTTATAAAAAAGTACTAACTTATGTGCGTCGAAAAGTTAGTAGTTCAGGAGATATTTCAATTTAAATAACTCTAGAACACCATTACTGTCGTACCAAGACGTTAGCCTTTACTTACTTGTGTAACGTCTTGATAAGACCTTGGAATGACCTTGAAAACATGATGAAAATTTAAAATGGATATGACTGCTACATTAGCCTCTCCTTGACTTAAATGTTTTATTTGAAATATTTTTTTCTCTGGAATTTAGTTTCCGAGATATTCCAGGTGGCCAGGATAAATGCCCCCACCCTGTATAAAATAACAGGAATTATATTCATTATTATACAATTATATACAATCGGTGAAGAGCAACAACTTATTTGCAATCAATTAATCCAGCCAGTGTAAAGTAGCCGGGTCCCATGGAAATCACCGACACAAATTTCCCCGACACGGTTTTCACCGACAACATTTTTGAAAAAATTTCTTTTCACATCCTGTAGTAAACTACATACAAACTAATTGCTCTAACTTCCCAAAAAAAGTTCATATCGTATAGTACAGTATTAAAAAAGTTATCGTCTTTTTAGAGAGACCGAATATTAATTCGAGTAACTGTATATGTTTTAATAAATTGTAGACAAAAGAGGTGAGACGTCTTGAACACTTTATCATCGACGAACCGTAGAAACTTTATCCTTCATCTATCCGAGGTTGATTGCAGGAAATAGCGCATCAATTTGCTCGGAGCTCTGTGAAACTTCGAACGCCTCGGTGAAGCCACCGGGAGAAATCTCATTGAATGACACTCATAATGTTTGCTTACCTCGAAAGTGCAGAATCGGTGCTTAGGTTGCATCAAGAATAATGTTACAGTTTCGAAGCATTAGCGGCTATCGATCGTTTACCGTGTATCCCGCTGCAGTCTAATTGACCGACACGCGATATGTTGAATGTGTGGTTACGCGTTCATATATGTCAGGTTGTCGAGGTTTACGCAACGACCACGCCGATAGCGCAATTATTATTATTATTATTACTTTTTCTCTAAGTAAATTAATTGATCAAAGAAAGCAGCCTTGTAATCAACGCGTATCAACAATGAATTGCAAGTTAGAAATTTAATCTTTTCGCTAAAAGAACTGCGCCACTGAAATAATTTCAAAATGCAACCTTTTTCTCTAAGTAAATTAATTGATCAAAGAAAGCAGCCTTGTAATCAACGCGTACCAACAATGAATTGCAAGTTAGAAATTTAATCTTTTCGCTGAAAGAACTGCACCACTGAAATAATTTCAAAATGCAACCTTTTTCTCTAAGTAAATTAATTGATCAAGGAAAGCAGCCTTGTAATCAACGCGTACCAACAACGAATAGCAAGTTAGAAATTTAATCTTTTCGCTGAAAGAACTGCACCACTGAAATAATTTCAAAATGCAACCTTTTTCTCTAAGTAAACTAATTGATCAAAAAAAGCAGCCTTGTAATCAACGCGTACCTACAATGAATTGCAAGTTAGAAATTTAATCTTTTCGCTGAAAGAACTGCACCACTGAAATAATTTCAAAATGCAACCTTTTTCTCTAAGTAAATTAATTGATCAAGGAAAGCAGCCTTGTAATCAACGCGTACCAACAACGAATTGCAAGTTAGAAATTTAATCTTTTCGCTGAAAGAACTGCACCACTGAAATAATTTCAAAATGCAACCTTTTTCTCTAAGTAAATTAATTGATCAAAGAAAGCGGCCTTGTAATCAACGCGTGCCAACAATGAATTGCAAGTTAGAAATTTAATCTTCTCGCTGACAGAACTGCACCACTGAAATAATTTCGAAATGCAACCTTTTTCTCTAAGTAAATTAATTGATCAAGGAAAGCAGCCTTGTAATCAACGCGTACCAACAATGAATTGCAAGTTAGAAATTTAATCTTTTCGCTGAAAGAACTGCACCACTGAAATAATTTCAAAATGCAACCTTTTTCTCTAAGTAAATTAATTGATCAAAGAAAGCAGCCTTGTAATCAACGCGTACCAACAACGAATTGCAAGTTAGAAATTTAATCTTTTCGCTGAAAGAACTGCACCACTGAAATAATTTCAAAATGCAACCTTTTTCTCTAAGTAAATTAATTGATCAAGGAAAGCAGCCTTGTAATCAACGCGTACCAACAACGAATAGCAAGTTAGAAATTTAATCTTTTCGCTGAAAGAACTGCACCACTGAAATAATTTCAAAATGCAACCTTTTTCTCTAAGTAAACTAATTGATCAAAAAAAGCAGCCTTGTAATCAACGCGTACCTACAATGAATTGCAAGTTAGAAATTTAATCTTTTCGCTGAAAGAACTGCACCACTGAAATAATTTCAAAATGCAACCTTTTTCTCTAAGTAAATTAATTGATCAAAGAAAGCGGCCTTGTAATCAACGCGTGCCAACAATGAATTGCAAGTTAGAAATTTAATCTTCTCGCTGACAGAACTGCACCACTGAAATAATTTCGAAATGCAACCTTTTTCTCTAAGTAAATTAATTGATCAAGGAAAGCAGCCTTGTAATCAACGCGTACCAACAACGAATAGCAAGTTAGAAATTTAATCTTTTCGCTGAAAGAACTGCACCACTGAAATAATTTCAAAATGCAACCTTTTTCTCTAAGTAAATTAATTGATCAAAGAAAGCAGCCTTGTAATCAACGCGTACCAACAACGAATTGCAAGTTAGAAATTTAATCTTTTCGCTGAAAGAACTGCACCACTGAAATAATTTCAAAATGCAACCTTTTTCTCTAAGTAAATTAATTGATCAAGGAAAGCAGCCTTGTAATCAACGCGTACCAACAATGAATTGCAAGTTAGAAATTTAATCTTTTCGCTGAAAGAACTGCACCACTGAAATAATTTCAAAATGCAACCTTTTTCTCTAAGTAAATTAATTGATCAAAGAAAGCAGCCTTGTAATCAACGCGTACCAACAACGAATTGCAAGTTAGAAATTTAATCTTTTCGCTGAAAGAACTGCACCACTGAAATAATTTCAAAATGCAACCTTTTTCTCTAAGTAAATTAATTGATCAAGGAAAGCAGCCTTGTAATCAACGCGTACCAACAACGAATAGCAAGTTAGAAATTTAATCTTTTCGCTGAAAGAACTGCACCACTGAAATAATTTCAAAATGCAACCTTTTTCTCTAAGTAAATTAATTGATCAAAGAAAGCAGCCTTGTAATCAACGCGTACCAACAACGAATTGCAAGTTAGAAATTTAATCTTTTCGCTGAAAGAACTGCACCACTGAAATAATTTCAAAATGTAACCTTTTTCTCTGTAAGTAAATTAATTGATCAAATAAAGCAGCCTTGTAATCAACGCGTACCAACAATGAATTGCAAGTTAGAAATTTAATCTTTTCGCTGAAAGAACTGCACCACTGAAATAATTTCAAAATGCAACCTTTTTCTCTAAGTAAATTAATTGATCAAAGAAAGCAGCCTTGTAATCAACGCGTACCAACAACGAATTGCAAGTTAGAAATTTAATCTTTTCGCTGAAAGAACTGCACCACTGAAATAATTTCAAAATGCAACCTTTTTCTCTAAGTAAATTAATTGATCAAGGAAAGCAGCCTTGTAATCAACGCGTACCAACAACGAATAGCAAGTTAGAAATTTAATCTTTTCGCTGAAAGAACTGCACCACTGAAATAATTTCAAAATGCAACCTTTTTCTCTAAGTAAACTAATTGATCAAAAAAAGCAGCCTTGTAATCAACGCGTACCTACAATGAATTGCAAGTTAGAAATTTAATCTTTTCGCTGAAAGAACTGCACCACTGAAATAATTTCAAAATGCAACCTTTTTCTCTAAGTAAATTAATTGATCAAGGAAAGCAGCCTTGTAATCAACGCGTACCAACAACGAATTGCAAGTTAGAAATTTAATCTTTTCGCTGAAAGAACTGCACCACTGAAATAATTTCAAAATGCAACCTTTTTCTCTAAGTAAATTAATTGATCAAAGAAAGCGGCCTTGTAATCAACGCGTGCCAACAATGAATTGCAAGTTAGAAATTTAATCTTCTCGCTGACAGAACTGCACCACTGAAATAATTTCGAAATGCAACCTTTTTCTCTAAGTAAATTAATTGATCAAGGAAAGCAGCCTTGTAATCAACGCGTACCAACAATGAATTGCAAGTTAGAAATTTAATCTTTTCGCTGAAAGAACTGCACCACTGAAATAATTTCAAAATGCAACCTTTTTCTCTAAGTAAATTAATTGATCAAAGAAAGCAGCCTTGTAATCAACGCGTGCCAACAACGAATTGCAAGTTAGAAATTTAATCTTTTCGCTAAAAGAACTGCACCACTGAAATAATTTCAAAATGCAACCTTTTTCTCTAAGTAAATTAATTGATCAAAGAAAGCGGCCTTGTAATCAACGCGTACCAACAACGAATTGCAAGTTAGAAATTTAATCTTTTCGCTAAAAGAAGTTATCGTCTTTTTTAGAATATTAATTCGGGTCACTGTATATCCGAATTAAAAGTTCCTTAATATCGGCAAAATCTTCAAGATGTCGAATTCTCTTAACAGGGTTCAGCACTATCTTATACGAGCACAAGCTTTACTTTGAAAAATACAGATAAATGTGAGAAAGAAAGTTTCGTTTCTCGGATGTAACGTGTCGATGTCACATATGGAAAGCAACGCCTAAAACTTCTTTCGCGAAGGAAAGTTTGCATGCAGAAGTACAAATCCCCTCGCGAGTTCGAAAGTCGTCTAACAGAATTAAGTGACGTTGGAGCCATCCGAGTCGTAAAATCATCAGAATCCTTCGTTAAGTATGGCCGGGCGTGAAGTTCTCCGAAGGAGTTAGTCACGCTTTAAAAGATTTCCTGATCAGTAGCTACAGTGGCGTGCAAAAGTTCCCAGCCAGATGGTTTTCGCAATTTTTCTTCCATTAGAAAAGCGTTAAGAAATTTTTATTAGTATAATTTATTGGGGCATATTACGTGAAAGGATACTACTACATTAAACGTCGACACTATTTCGTTTTCTAGTGTGTTCAAAAGTTCCCGGCCAATTTCGATTATAAGTCTGTAAAAGGTCAGTGTGTTAACATTCAAATAATATTACGTAGTATTATTACTTCAGTCGGTAACCAGTCGCTGAACTGGAAACATGGATCGAAAGACATCTGTCGAAGGACGCAACATTTTGATTAAATTGTCATTGTAAAGGGAAAGTCGTCTCGTGAAATTTCTTGAACATTGTCCATCGGGAAATGTACAATCAACGATATGATTAATAGATACCATACAGGTCATGGTATGAATGATCGCCCGCAAAGTGGAAGGCCCCGAAAGACAACTAAAAGAATTGATGGAATTATAAAACGGAAATCAATTGCGGACCCAGAGAGGACAGCTAGCCATATTGCAGCAGAACTACAACAGGAAAGGGTTGCTAATATTAGTCGATGTACGGTATCAAGAAAATTACATGATGTAGGACTATTTGACAGAGAAAAATGAAGTAGCCCGACTAAAGTTTGCCAAAAAATAGTGTGATTGGATTGTTGAAAATTGGAAAGCTTTCTTCGGACGAATCTAAACTTAATCTGTTCGACAGCGATGGAAGTCAATATGTACGACGTCCTGTACGACGATGCATTATGGTATGGGGAGCTTCCTCCGCTCAAGGAGCTGGTCCCCTTATAAAAATTGAAGGTATCATGAATCAGAATAAGGCAATAATCAACTAATATAAGAGATTTGAGGCTTTCACGGCCCGGCATCATACAGTTAATTCAGGGGGTCGGAAGACACACTGATACAAGTCTTCCGACCCCCTGATGAAGATAGCTGCAATGCTTGCGAAACGTTGGGAAATCTCTTCCTTTAGGACACGGCTTACACCCGAAAACCTCAACAGAAATAACTGAATCAACTAATAGTTAAAAAAACGTGGTAAAATGACTAATAGGTTTCTGGCGCGAGAAGATTTGGAAACATCGGTGCGTTTGAGTGAATCGTAATAAACGTATCGCGTCTCTCTTCAGTATTGAAATTCTATTAATTTTTATTTTGTCCGTTAGTGATGTTGTAATCGAAATTTGTTAATTTAAAGTGTAGAGCAAACATGGATGAAATATTACCTTGGGCTATTTCGTGCAACTCTTTCCGAGGAGCACATGAGGATTAAATTTCCTCGAAGTCGGAAGAATCGATGAAATGTTGAAGACTCTTCTAATCGAATGAACCGATAAAAGACGGAGCAATTTATCCAACTGACGCGGCTTTGGTCACGGTTTCCTCCTCCATTTTTCCTTTTGAGGGTGCAGCTAACTGCGTTGGCACACCGCGTAGCTACACTAAACTAAATCACGTTAACCGGCTCGGGTGCTTAACACATTTCGCACCACATCTGCCGCCTACGAAACTTGGTTAACTGCCGGCGAAAGTTCGTGCACAGCAGAACCTCCTTGATCCGTACTTCCAGACAAGAACAATGTGCA
Source organism: Lasioglossum pauxillum (assembly GCA_933228785.1). Lineage (NCBI taxonomy): Eukaryota > Metazoa > Arthropoda > Insecta > Hymenoptera > Halictidae > Lasioglossum > Lasioglossum pauxillum. The sequence continues at coordinate 39,826,748 of OW121706.1, forward strand.
GAATTAAATACTGAAATGGTTGGAAAAATGAAAATTTCTATTTACATTTTGTAAAGCTATTTCAAGTTCATTTTTCAGGATTAGCATCTCCGTTAGGGTGGAGCTATGAAATTTTGCAAAAATAAAATATCTAGAATTTTAGATCAATGCGAAGTTTTTTTATGCATTTATGGCTTATGAAAATGTTCGAAAAAGGCTAGAATATAAAATTCCACAGAATTTAATACGATGTTTATCCGACTTCGAAAAAGGAGGAGGTTACTCTATGTGCCTTTTTTCGCTTTTTTTATGTATGTTGCATGGACCAATCGGAACGAAACCTTTTTCATCTTGGAAAGTATGTCCCCGGGGTGGTCCCGTGAAAAAAAATTCATTTTTTTATTCGTTCAGATTTTATTTGCGAAAAATAAATTATTTCATGTATGTTCACCGATTACTCCGAGATGGATGGACCAATCAGGACGAAACGTTGTGCATTTTGTAGGGTATGTCTTCCGATTGGTCCCTTGAAAACAAATTTTGCATTTTTTCATTCTTTGCGGTTTTTATTGCAAATATCCAATAAGACCGAAAAACCATCCCACGGCGTCTACAAATTCTGCTCGTTCCACTAAAAAGTGTGAAATAAAAAAATTTTAACTTCGAAAAAACGCACTAAAAAATTGCACTAAAAAGTATGAAATAATTTCCATTTAATTGATGTGAATACACACGAACTTAAATAAAATAGAATCTTTTCGGAGGCGGCGCAGAATTGAAAATTTTCAACACTGGAATAATTACGAAAATCCTTAAATTCTTCTACATACTTTCACATATTAATGTATCTTCCCTACCCACCTACTGATTTCCAAGTCCATCATATTGCAATGAAATCATAATGAGCAACATCTGTCATTCGGAAAATTTTTAATTTTTGCGCCGCACAATGCAACTTTTCGTCCATTTCGGAGGAAAACAAATTCGGAGAAGACAAATTTTGAGACCAGATTTGAATTCAGCATGAAAAAATCTACTGGAAATGATGTATGGCATGTTACAAAAAAATTTTTTTCTACCCGTGGTATTGCAAAAACCACAATTTTCGTGACATTGTGCAAGTTTGACGATTTTTTTCAAGGTTAAAAAATGTTCGTACCATAATCTCCCTATTTTTCCCATATTCTGTGAAGTCTCAGCTGTAATTAAAAAAAATTTCAGCTCTCTATCTCATTTCTATCGGAAGTTCTTTGATTTTGTCTCCGAAATGGACGAAAAGTTCCATTGTGCGCCGCCTCCGGAGAGGTTGTATTGTATTTAAGTTCGTGTGTATTCACATAAATTAAATGGAAATTATTTCATACTTTTTAGTGCGTTTTTCGAAGTCGGTTTAATTTTTTTTTTATTTATTTCAGATCTATAGAAGCTACTATCTCTGAAAATAAGATTTTGTTAGTTCCCACTTTCTTGAAATTTACCTAAAAAAATTAAAAATTGCATAAACATCCGCACCCTACTTATTAATTTCATCCTTTGCAAGAATTATATTTTCCTACACAATACACCTATACCTCGCTTTACGGCCTAGGTACGTTCCGGAAAAGTTGGCCGTAAAGCGACAAGCCATATATAACAAATCAATTATTTTGATACAACCCCATACAAACTCAATTGGATCTGTTCCAATTTTTCATGAAATAATATAGTTTTTAGTTCACTTTTTAATGAACTGGAACTCTCGCGGAGCGAGTAAACAGAAGGTCGTTAACAGTACAACGTTTTTTTGCCGTATAACGAAACATTGTGGGCAGTAAATCGAAAAAGTGCCATAATTAAAGAGGCCGTTCTAGCGAGGTATGGTTGTAATACGATTCCAGGGGTGGCGTGAAAAAATCTCGCCAGGAAGAATTTCGGCAGGTATAGCTAAGGTCAACCGTAATCTTCACGTATAAAAGTGAAATCTGCTGTGGGAAAATTAGCCGAGGTTATCGCTCGGAAAAGAACAGGGCGTACACTTAAGGCAAGAGAAACGTTTGAATACGTTATGTCGGACAATGGTGCCGGTGTCGCTAAATTATTTCAACTGCGCTCGTACTGCGGAAACGGGACCGGGTGCATCTTGCGTGCAATTCCTAGTTTTTATCGTGCGGGTTAGTCTCCGAGGAACAAGCGACCGGAGGAACGGGGAAGGCGGATTATTCGCCTTTGATGAAAATTTTAATACAGAGGGAATGCTCAAATTACGCGGTACAACATATTTTGCGCGGGGGCCGCGCGGAGCATTGCGCGCGGAATAGACAGACGACAAAGAGAATAAAATCGCCCGGTGCCTGGTTAAATATGCATACGTATCACTTTTATAAAACTCGTCCGCGGCGACACCGTAGAAAAATAGTCCAATTCCGGCGTCGCGAGATGGAAATAACAGGCCCTCGGAAAGACTTCGGCCATTGTTGGCCCGACACGAATGTTCACCTTTGTCTCCGCTTCCGTTCCTGTTCGATGGAAACATTTCCATGGAATATTGAAACTGTTAATTACATCAACTCTCGCGGCGCAGGAAATTAATCAACTTTTTGGCGAGCTTGCGGCCCGCGAAATAATTAGGTTCGTTCTGGAAAGGAAGGTGATCTGCAATTATTTATAACCAGACTGCGGATCGGTTGCAAGAAACACAAGCTGAATTTTAATAATGCGCAATATTTTTTCAGTCTTCCTCATTGTTGTTGTAAATGCATAAAATTAACAGGGGTTCTACCGTACATCGCAATGCGCCGTTTAAATAATTAAAATTCACTTCATCAGATTCTCAGAAAATGTTACATTATCGTGTTGTTTTTTAAAGAAACAACAGCTTTCCCTACGTCGTGTTTTAATGAATGTGAAAATAACGATTGTCGAAAACACCTGGTATATTGGAATCCAGAACGACACGTACCCGAAATTTCCTGGGAATTTGCGAGGCTGAGAACGGCGGCAGAACAAGCAGGTTAATGTCATAGCACGCAGGAGATGAAACAGAAATGCACTTACAGTCGGTGTACATCCACTGTAACTATTATATTTAACGCAGTCGCTCCGAATATCTCTCCTTGAACGGTCTGAAATAGTACGTGCCATTTGCGGCAAGTGATCGAATTTATTTTAGAAAAACCGTGCCGGGATAACACGATTTCCGTCGGCATTCCGAGCGATGCAAACAGATATCGGAAAATAAATGGGAATGCACTTATTGTTAGATGCCACGTCGCTACATTCAATTATTTCCAATTAATCACATATTTCTAATCGAGAATGTTAATGTTAATATACACGACTGTGTGTATCGATTCGAATTTGTTATTTTTCGATTAAAATTTCCCATGTTATTTTTCGATTAAAATCTTTACGAAAGCCTCTATTATTAGTCGATGCCTTTCCTCAACAAGTATACAATTTTTATAATCTACTTAAACGTAAATCGTAATAAAACGTAAATGGATTCTATATGAAAAACTGATAAATATAGAATGTCTGCGGAAATGGTAATTTCTAGAGATGTGCGGGAACCCGGGAATTCCCGAATCCCGATGCCGGGAACGAGATGGGAAGCCTCGTTTCATGTCGGGACGGGATCCCGAAAATCCCGGGATTTTCCGACAATTTTCCGGATTCCCGGAGGTGTTCGGGTTTACCATGAATTTTTTCGGGATTTCTGATACTGCACGGAATCTTTTAATATTGTTTTTAGTCTTTATCCATCAATACTCTTGTATTGTCTTCTATATATTGTAAAGAGAAGTCACGCGTACAGCTACCACCGCAAAAACAGTAAGCATAATGTTAATAATTATTTATTACAAACTATTCTTTCAAAATCCTCTACAGACAACGTAAACTCCTGTCCAGGTCCCATAAACTTTACCTACTTTCCATGAAAATAAAAAAATATATAAAAAAACTTTTTAAAAACCACGCTTATATTAAAATGCACTAAAAAGGAGAAAATAATTTTTGTAGACATTAATGACTGTAAATAAAAGCGTATAGCGCTGAACTATATTACGTAATCTTCGTGGGCGCTCCACGCTTTCATTTTTATAGTCACCAATGTCTAAAAAAATTATTCTCTCATTTTTACTGAATTTTAATGTAAGCGTGGTTTTTAAAAAGTTTTATATATTTTTTTATTTTCTACTTCTTAGTCTTTTCTAAATGGAACGTAAGATATAGTAATACTGGTATGAAATAGTGAGATATAGAAACGCAAGATATGGAAATACGCGAGATAGAATGAGTGGATGACTCCGGGAGACGACGTCTATTGATGGGGTCCGAAATTGTCCGAAATGGAACTGAATGAACAGAACACCACAACCACACTGAGCTCCTTCGGTGCGAAGTGAGCCAGTGGAGTGGGGATGAGTCGGAGTGGGAACGCGTAGTGGAGTAGGGAGCGCTGGCGCGCGGAGTGGGGATCGCTGAACGCGATGACGTACTACCGAGCGTCAGACGTCGAGGAGTGACGGCTAATATAAAAATTTTTTTCTCCTAGACGCACAATTTTTTTAAAATTTGCTTTTTAATATTGCATTGTCATCAAGTTCTGAGCTATCTTTAAAGTTTCAAGCCTGTAGCTCATCGGGAAGTGGTTTAAAATTCGATTACAAGATGGAACGCATACAACAACAACGACAACTCGGCAATATAAGCGCGGTAATATGCATTTGCATAAACATCCGCTCTCTAGTTATAAATTATCAAGTTAAATAAAACTTGATGTTTTATTTGGATAAATCTAACACTACGGTCATATTTAAGAAAACAAGACACGTCCTCGAATCACAGCATTTTAAGAAATCCCGAAAATTTTCGGGAAACCCGAACATTTTCAGGAATACCTAAAAGGTTCAAGATCCCCTCCCCATCCCGAACATCGTTCCCGTTCCCGTTCCCGTCCCGGTTCCGCACACCTCTATGTAGTAATTTCACTTCTCATAATAATGTTTGAACTTCCCGTTACGCCACACTTTCTTTACTTTGCATTTATTAAATGCAAAGCAGATAGTACTATTCACAATGCAGATGAGTTTCATGTTTAAACGTTGAAAATAAAACGGAGAAGGATGTTTAAATTGTGTCTAGATTTGCAATTTCAGCTTGCAGTTTATGAACTATTCCGCTAAAAGAAAGAAAGTGTAATGATTGCGATACTGGCGGAACGTGTTTGCAATCTCCGAGACGTGTTTGCTTCAGTTTAATTCAAAACGCAGCGCAGTTAAACTCTGTCTTAGCGTTCCTGGCAAGCAATACTGAAATTGTAATCCGGCAGTAAGTGCGATCAAATTTACGGCGCCCCGTGTTAGGCTATAATAAATCCGACTTAGGCGTTCCTCTATGTACTTTGCACGGAGATTAATGAACTACATCCGGAAGTCTCCCTCGCCGACAATTATCGACGGCAATTTGCATTTTTGACACTGAGAAATTGCGTTTACCCAACGTGCAGTAAAGGGTATAGCCGGATAAGATAGTCCAAAATGCCCTTGAGCCGAATTTTATCGATAATGTGCCATTCGATAGAGCACCAAGAAAAACCATAATGTGCAAAGTTTCAACCCTGTATCTCGATCGGGAGGGTAGTTATGGGGTAAAATCGAAAAATCAGTTTTTGGCTTATTTTCCCTAGTTAATGACGTTTAGAAATTCTGAGAAAAATCTGACACATGTCAAGAACCCAAATACACACTTTGCAATTAGTTTCAGATTTTTAAAGTGAAAATCCTGCTTGTAAAAAATCAAAAACCTCAAAAATATCGAAAAAATGCAGATTTCACATGGAAGTTCTAGAGTGACAACATTTATATTTTTACAGTAGCAGTATATTGTCATAAGTATTGTTCATGAATTTTTTCAGATTTTTTGGTTTGGTGCGCCGTTGTTAAAAAAAATAAAAACTGATATTTTCGACGTTTTTTCCGCGAAGAACTAAGCTAACCTTAAAATTATTACGTTCTATTTGTTCTGTAAGTCTATCAGGCACTGATAAACCTTGAACATTATTAAAAAATAATTAAACAATGAAATCGGCTTGATTAGTATTTTTACTATGTCAGCGTATTACATCTGAAAGTATTAAACACAATCCCAACAGCTCGGTTGGCTCAGCGCGTTAGGCGCTCGACTGATGATCTGCTTATACTAGGTTCGCGCCCGGTATACGTATACATTTTTTTTTACTTGATTAATTCCTTTTTTTATGTCTAACTATATAATAATCAATGGTATGTTTGTAGATTTCTTTTGGAAGCAATATCTAAATATTAAAAAAATAATTTTAAGGTAAAATTCGCAAAAAAAATTTTGGAGCAATTGTTAACATCATCAATTTTTAGTTACACATCTTCTTAAATCTGGTAGTATTAAATATTTTCTGCAGTGAATCTATACGTGTCTTCGAGTTTTAAATACTCCGTTACAGAGAAAACGGTTTTGTAAAAGTTTTGTAAAAATGGACAAAGTGCCCGTGTTTTATTATTTTGTACCTTTAGCCCGTCCGTTTACCTTTACCTTTATGTTCACCTTTTCTTTTCTCTACTCGCTTTATGACTCTGTCGATCATCAGTACCAGGTAACGGATTACTAGGGTTGTCGTTACCTGTTAATCGCTTATCGGTCGCGGGTGTAGTTGAGGGCAATGGTACGGTCAAAAAGCTGAACTTTCCCCCTCCAAACCCGGGTAGGGGAAAAGGATACCCCGAAATGTGAAAATTGTTATTCCAAGCAATTCTGGTCATTCTTGGACCGAGCTCCGAACGGTGAAGATTGTAGTGAGTGAATTATTTCTGAGTTCTTTAGTTATTTTCTGAGTGTTATCAGCATGGCAAGTGAAAGGATAGAAATCGTTGATACCAAAACCTCGCGTGTTAGGTGTATTAAATGTAACATTCTAGTTCGGAAATTACGCGGTACAAAAAAACAGATAAATACAGTTATAGAATCAATGAGGTGGTCTAGAATTTTAAATAAAGAAGTGACTGTTGGTGATATACTCTGCAATAAGTGCCGTCTTTTTACATATAGAAAAGAAATCTACAAACATACCATTGATTATTATATAGTTAGACTTAAAAAAAAGAATTAATCAAGTAAAAGAAAATGTATACGTATACCGGGCGCGAACCTAGTATAAGCAGATCATCAGTCGAGCGCCTAACGCGCTGAGCCAACCGAGCTGTTGGGATTGTGTTTAATACTTTCAGATGTAATACGCTGACATAGTAAAAATACTAATCAAGCCGATTTCATTGTTTAATTATTTTTTAATAATGTTCAAGGTTTATCAGTGCCTGATAGACTTACAGAACAAATAGAACGTAATAATTTTAAGGTTAGCTTAGTTCTTCGCGGAAAAAACGTCGAAAATATCAGTTTTTATTTTTTTTAACAACGGCGCACCAAACCAAAAAATCTGAAAAAATTCATGAACAATACTTATGACAATATACTGCTACTGTAAAAATATAAATGTTGTCACTCTAGAACTTCCATGTGAAATCTGCATTTTTTCGATATTTTTGAGGTTTTTGATTTTTTACAAGCAGGATTTTCACTTTAAAAATCTGAAACTAATTGCAAAGTATGTATTTGGGTTCTTGACATGTGTCAGATTTTTCTCAGAATTTCTAAACGTCATTAACTAGGGAAAATAAGCCAAAAACTGATTTTTCGATTTTACCCCATAACTACCCTCCCGATCGAGATACAGGGTTGAAACTTTGCACAGTATGGTTTTTCTTGGTGCTCTATCGAATGGCACATTATCGATAAAATTCGGCTCAAGGGCATTTTGGACTATCTTATCCGGCTATACCCTTTTGTTTAATCTCTAAATTATAACCACTCGTTTCTTCTTGCACGGAGTGAGCCACTGGCAGTGTTGGGCAAATTTTATTTTAAATAATAAATAAACGTGTGATATTAATTGCAAATAATAACTAAACTTTTTATTTAAATAAAAATAATCTAAATAATTCCAGAAGTGGTCTATTTATTCTTTCTTATTTGCAAATAAAAGATTATTTATTATTTGGATTGAGGTGGAAATCAAATAAATATTTGTCAATACAAATAATAATCGAAATTGTATTTGTAAATAGCAATTAACTTTATTATTTTAAATAATTCATGTAGACTTACTGAAATAATAAATAATTATTTTTGCTTTTTGATTTGAATATCCAAATAACAAATAACTTGTTATTTAAATTTTTATATAAATAAATGTATTTATTGCCCAACACTGGCCACAGGTGTAGAAAATGTACTGGGTCGTTCGGAAAGTAATTTGCAAAACCAATATGCAAAAACTAACTAATAATATGCAAAATTAAAGTACGCATTTCCATCACCTTCTGTTTTTCTTTTAGTAACGCAAAGGTAAAAATGCAGCGCACGAAAGAAAAAATGGTGTGCTGTTTAAGGAGATTATGTACCATCGGATTACCATATTTTTCGCATGTTTCAACAGTTTTCACGCGGTGCAGAATTCATTTCAAACTAAGTCGAAAGAAGTCATATAGCTCACGTTTTTGTTGATAAAAAACAGAAATTCTAGGATTCTAAAAAATGGCAAAGTGTCATTAAACTTTTTCCACGAGAAAACGAAATGACTTTCGGAACGACCTAATACAATGGTCCAATGTTTAAACACAGGCAATTTTTTAAAAATCCGATATTGTGTTCAAATACTTTCTGAACCCACTGTGCATACAATTTTTGACAGGTCATACCTGTAGTATCGTTTCAGACCGAAAAAAGTCGAGGAAGAAGAGAAAGCTTCGTGTCATCGCATTTTTCATGCATGCAACGGTGTACCCGAAAAATGTAAATGCATTTTCTTTTCTATAGAAGATTATACATACGTATTTCTTTTTGTGAATATTGATTCTGCGGGATTTTATGCATAAAAAAGCTTTAGAATTTCCATGTATCAGATCCTTCAAATCTTTTATGTGCTTTTATATAAAATCATCTCTGGCAAAGGGAATTTCTACGTTCACATATATGTTTCTGCGAAAATTGTTTTAATTCCTCCGCCACCTCGAGCGAACTATCTTTCTCATATCAAAACTGCTGACAGTAGTTCTGCGCCTGATTTCCGAACCATAAAAAGTTTAATTGAAAACAAAGACAATATAATACCTTCTCCAATAAAAGAATAATATACACTCCATAAAAACTGTCTTTCTCATAAAAACTTTCACAAAAATTAAATGGAAATTATTTCATACTTTTTAGTGCGTTTTTCGAAGTCGGTTTAATTTTTTTTTATTTATTTCAGATCTATAGAAGCTACTACCACTGAAAATAAGATTTTATTAGTTCCCACTTTCTTGAAAATTGCCTAAAAAAATTAAAAATTGCATACACATACGTAGCCTACTTATTAATTTCATCCTTTGCAGGAATTATATTTTCCTACAAAAAAAAAGCTTTAGAATTTCCATGTATCAGATCCTTCAAATCTTTTATGTGCTTTTATATAAAATCATCTCTGGCAAAGAGAATTTCTACGTTCACATATATGTTTCTGCGAAAATTGTTTTAATTCCTCCGCCACCTCGAGCGAACTATCTTTCTCATATCAAAACTGCTGCCAGTAGTTCTGCGCCTGATTTCCGAACCATAAAAAGTTTAATTGAAAACAAAGACAATAAAATAGCTTCTCCAATAAAAGAATAATATACACTCCATAAAAACTGTCTTTCTCATAAAAACTTTCACAAAAATTAAATGGAAATTATTTCATACTTTTTAGTGCGTTTTTCGAAGTCGGTTTAATTTTTTTTTATTTATTTCAGATCTATAGAAGCTACTATCACTGAAAATAAGATTTCATTAGTTCCCACTTTCTTGAAAATTGCCTAAAAAAATTGAAAATTGCATACACATCCGTACCCTACTTATTAATTTCATCCTTTGCAGGAATTATATTTTCCTACAAAAAAAAAGCTTTAGAATTTCAATGTATCAGATCCTTCAAATCTTTTATGTGCTTTTATATAAAATCATCTCTGGCAAAGGGAATTTCTACGTTCACATATATGTTTCTGCGAAAATTGTTTTAATTCCTCCGCCACCTCGAGCGAACTATCTTTCTCATATCAAAACTGCTGACAGTCGTCCTGCGCCTGATTTCCGAACCATAAAAAGTTTAATTGAAAACAAAGACAATATAATACCTTCTCCAATAAAAGAATAATATACACTCCATAAAAACTGTCTTTCTCATACAAACTTTCACAAAAATTAAATGGAAATTATTTCATACTTTTTAGTGCGTTTTTCGAAGTCGGTTTAATTTTTTTTTATTTATTTCAGATCTATAGAAGCTACTACCACACTGAAAATAAGATTTCATTAGTTCCCACTTTCTTGAAAATTGCCTAAAAAAATTGAAAATTGCATACACATCCGTACCCTACTTATTAATTTCATCCTTTGCAGGAATTATATTTTCCTACAAAAAAAAGCTTTAGAATTTCAATGTATCAGATCCTTCAAATCTTTTATGTGCTTTTATATAAAATCATCTCTGGCAAAGAGAATTTCTACGTTCACATATATGTTTCTGCGAAAATTGTTTTAATTCCTCCGCCACCTCGAGCGAACTATCTTTCTCATATCAAAACTGCTGACAGTCGTCCTGCGCCAGATTTCCGAACCATACAAAGTTTAATTGAAAACAAAGACAATATAATACCTTCTCCAATAAAAGAATAATATACACTCCATAAAAACTGTCTTTCTCATAAGAACTTTCACAAAAATTAAATGGAAATTATTTCATACCTTTTAGTGCGTTTTTCGAAGTCGGTTTAATTTTTTTTTATTTATTTCAGATCTATAGAAGCTACTATCACTGAAAATAAGATTTTATTAATTCCCACTTTCTTGAAATTTGCCTAAAAAAATTAAAAATTGCATACACATCCGTACCCTACTTATTAATTTCATCCTTTGCAGGAACTATATTTTCCTACAAAAAAAAAGCTTTAGGATTTCAATGTATCAGATCCTTCAAATCTTTTATGTGCTTTTATATAAAATCATCTCTGGCAAAGGGAATTTCTACGTTCACATATATGTTTCTGCGAAAATTGTTTTAATTCCTCCGCCACCTCGAGCGAACTATCTTTCTCATATCAAAACTGCTGACAGTCGTCCTGCGCCTGATTTCCGAACCATAAAAAGTTTAATGGAAAACAAAGACAATATAATACCTTCCCCAATAAAAGAATAATATACACTCCATAAAAACTGTCTTTCTCATACAAACTTTCACAAAAATTAAATGGAAATTATTTCATACTTTTTAGTGCGTTTTTCGAAGTCGGTTTAATTTTTTTTTATTTATTTCAGATCTATAGAAGCTACTACCACTGAAAATAAGATTTTATTAGTTCCCACTTTCTTGAAAATTGCCTAAAAAAATTGAAAATTGCATACACATACGTACCCTACTTATTAATTTCATCCTTTGCAGGAATTATATTTTCCTACAAAAAAGAAAGCTTTAGAATTTCCATGTATCAGATCCTTCAAATCTTTTATGTGCTTTTATATAAAATCATCTCTGGCAAAGAGAATTTCTACCTTCACATATATGTTTCTGCGAAAATTGTTTTAATTCGTCCGCCACCTCGAGCGAACTATCTTTCTCATATCAAAACTGCTGACAGTAGTTCTGCGCCTGATTTCCGAACCATAAAAAGTTTAATTGAAAACAAAGACAATATAATACCTTCTCCAATAAAAGAATAATATACACTCCATAAAAACTGTCTTTCTCATACAAACTTTCACAAAAATTAAATGGAAATTATTTCATACTTTTCAGTGCGTTTTTCGAAGTCGGTTTAATTTTTTTTTATTTATTTCAGATCTATAGAAGCTACTACCACACTGAAAATAAGATTTCATTAGTTCCCACTTTCTTGAAAATTGCCTAAAAAAATTAAAAATTGCATACACATATGTACCCTACTTATTAATTTCATCCTTTGCAGGAATTATATTTTCCTACAAAAAAAAAGCTTTAGGATTTCAATGTATCAGATCCTTCAAATCTTTTATGTGCTTTTATATAAAATCATCTCTGGCAAAGAGAATTTCTACGTTCACATATATGTTTCTGCGAAAATTGTTTTAATTCCTCCGCCACCTCGAGCGAACTATCTTTCTCATATCAAAACTGCTGACAGTCGTCCTGCGCCAGATTTCCGAACCATACAAAGTTTAATTGAAAACAAAGACAATAAAATAGCTTCTCCAATAAAAGAATAATATACACTCCATAAAAACTGTCTTTCTCATCAAAACTTTCACGCGTGTAGTTGTACGCCTAATTATTTGGCTGTAAAAAACTAGATTGGAGACGAAGAAAATAAAAGCAGAAGTTACCGCGTCCCCTAAATGTTCTCAAATAAAAAAATTAATACAGAACTCGATAAAAAAATTCGTCTGTATTTCCCAGATGTTCTTAAATAAAAGAATTCGAGAAATTTTAGGAACGAGCATTTTTCCACTGCAGCGACAACCTCATTTTTCTTGTCGGGCTTAAAACTTGACGCGTGAAATTTTAATTTAATGAATAAATAACTGGACATTAACGACTTCATCAATCTTACTTTTAAGCCGGCTTCATTTTTCTCGCACTATAAATATTTACTTATACATTCTTTTCAGCTTCTACGATTTCTCAAATCTTTCACGGATACAGTCATTTGCGACGTGATTTGCAACTGCAACCGTACGTTTTAAACGAAGCTATTAAAATATTTAAATGTACGAAATATCGCATACTTCAATATTTCCGCGGTAGATGAAATTAAAGTTAACCGAGTGACGTATAAATTTACTAAATTACCGCGGCAACATTCGCTCTGTGATAATAAATCGACGTTCCAATTTGAATTTAAATTTTATCCAACCGCGATTAATCCGTGCATGCATAATACATGATCATGAAATCATAAACGCGAAGGATAAATCCGTGAGAACTGAAATGCGGAAGAAAAATTGACGTTTTGCTGTTTAAAATAAAATTCGGATCAAACCAGTAACATATTCGTGATTTTAACACGTTTTAAAATGCCAATGAATTGAACATTGAATCAGTTTTTCTTTTCCAAAGATCCGTTTATTTATTCCTGCGAAGTAGATGCGAAAGGAAAAGCGAAACTGAGAGATAACGAGATCATTCCTTCATCGAGAAAGCAATCGCGGGAAGTGATGAATAAGGCATTTGTGGCAATGAATTCTAACTACAGTTTTGTGTGGAAGAACGAAAAACAACAGGTGGCAAACGGAATTGGCTGTTGCCTTAAATTCTTCGAGTGGTCGTTGCAGACTCCGCTGCTTTGCAATCCAAATTATATCTGGAATTTTCTGAGACACAAGATTCCCATTTTACGAAGCAAAGGGAACGAAGGAACCGTCAATCACGAAGCGATATTAAATGAACAGAAATTGACTTTCTCGATTACGTAAAATCCACATTTTACTCATTTTGTGAAATTGTACGTCTTCTCAGTTGTCGAACGTTCGAAACAAAAAATATAAACAGACCACGGACCGAGGATAGCGACTGGCGAGCGAATGCGAAGACGGTTTGTTTACGTTTTTTTCGCGAGAACAAATCCGGCGTGTGAGTATGTGTGTGTTGAGTGTGCGGCCGCAGGTGTTCGGTCGAGGCGTCCTAGACGCCAGTCTATCGTTGGTCGAACTCGGCAACGGAACCATACATTTTGATCCTCAATAAAGAGTATATGTTAAAATTCCTCTACGTATTCGTAATAGTGTTTTATTCGGTAATCCAGCTCATTTTGGTTCTAATTGAACACATTTCTACTCTTTAACAATTTCTTACTATTCTCGGAGAAACGTCGTTTACGCCGTCGAACCATTTTTCTCGGACACAGAAATTGCAGAATGACGTCAACGGCATTTCTTTGTATGATATTAAAATGTCGTCCTGATTTTCCAGTAAAATTATAATGAATTTATTATTTTTAGAATTTCATGCATTCATGGGAAATACTTATTTTTCTATTCTGATCAGGTCGTTCGGAAAGTAATTTCGTTTTTCATGTAGAGACGGCCTTGCTTCCATTTGTTATTTTTAGACTGCAGATGTCCATGCAATTTTCAATTCAAGGATAGTCAATAAATTTCGATTTATTCCTTGCTGTCCACGGTTCATGCCAAAAATGTCTATTTTCAATCAGCAGGAATTTCATCAAATGGCAATTAAAAACAAAATGATTTTTACTAATTATTGCTGTAGCCGACCAATTTTAGAATTTCCAACAATTTGTTTTCTCATTTCGAGCTAATTAGATTAACCTTTCATCATTATAGAACACCCTGTACACGACGACCCCTAACTGCGATCAGAGTCTCTGGCCAATCAAGCGGCTGCGTAGGTCAGACCCTAGATAATCGCGATTCGATTAATCGAGTTCCTACTGTACTTCGTGCCCTCTCATACGTGATTATGATCGATTTATGCAAATGTTACCGAGATGTTAATGCCATCAGAAATTGTTTGAAGTTCAAAGTTTCTTTTAAAACCGACGTGAACGGCTGAGAAAATGCTAATCGCTGGACTGTGAAACTTTATGCAAAATAAAAATTGTCTGTGTCGGTTACTGCGAATAGAAGATACGTAAAAATGTGTCTCTTCTCTTAATAATTTCGGTATGTCCCAAATAATGTACGGAGAGATGCCAGTGCCATCAGAAATTGTTTGAAGTTCAAAGTTGCTTTTAAAACCGATGTGAACGAAATAAAAATTGTCTGTGTCGGTTACTGGAAATAGAAGATACGTAAAAATTTGTCTCTTCTCGCAATAATTTCGATACGTGCAAAATAATGTACCGAGACATACTGACAATTCTGGTTGTGGCAACTGTAATTATTAATTAATGAATGTCAAGAAATTCCGAAAGATATACAGGGTGTATAGAAAATAATGGTCATCCGTTCTAGGGGTAAATCTACACCTCTGGATCGGTGGACATTTGTAAGAGGATCTTGCCGCAAAATTGTGTATAACAAAGAAAATTGTTGGTAAAGTTGTTTTTCACATCCACAGCTTCCACTCATCTAGACGAGAAAAAGTTTGAAAGAAGCCACGCACAGTGGCTTGCCCGATTTCAGCGGTCAAAATTCAATCTTAAAAATTTTATAACATTTTTGCAAAGGAAAATGTCGCTTCAAATGGTCTCAGGAACCTCCCATTTCCGAGATTTTCACGAATTTTGGGACACCCTGTACAGTGACTCCCACTAATATTCGGACACTCTTAAAAAACACCACAACTTTTTTAATATTGGAATATACGACTTGAAATTTTTTGAGAAGTTAGAACAATTTGTTTGCTGCACAACGTGACAAAAATTTTTGAAAAAAACTGCAAGTTGTCGGAATTGCAGAGAAAATACTAAAAGTTGTGTTTTTCAACTTTTTTATGTGGACTTATATGAAAAATTTAGAAAACACATCTCGTAGAAACATGTAAACATGTATCAATTAAACATATTCTGAAAATGTCATCAAAATCGGTCGACATTGTAATGAGCTACAAACGTTTAAAGATGGTAAAAATTCAGGTTTTCACGATTTTCGGCCGCTAACTGCAACAAATCTAAGGATTCTTACATCTTTCAATGCTTGTCGTTTTTCCCGCATCAACCGATTTCTATGAAATTTTTTAAATTTTCAATATAGGCCCACATTAAAAAGTTGTGAAATGCACATCTTTTAGTATTTTCTATACAATTCCGACCAATTGCAATTTTTGTTTGTGACACGTGGCTTCTTTCAAACTTTTTCTCGTCTAAATGAGAGGAAGGTGTCGATGTAAAAAATACTTTAACAAGAATTTTCTGTGTTATAAACAATTTGGCAGCAAGTTTCCCTTACAAATATCCACCGATTCGGAGGTGTAGATTCGCCCCTAGAACGGATGACCATTACTGTTTACACACCCTGTACAGCATTTTAAATAACATCAATCTCTGCTTATAACAAATTCGATATCACTATCAATTTTCTACATGATTTAATTCCGCTGGAAGCAAGAGCACTCCCACGCCGACAATTTAATACGCGTTAGTTATTTTCCGTCAACTCGCCTCTTCTCTGACTATATTTGGATCGTTGGTGTATTTTGACGGTTGTCTCCCACGTGAAAATCATCATTAGAATAGTATGAACAATACATCGTTCCGTTGCTCTCATTAATCCTGTAACAGAATACCATCATCTATAACAGCACATCACCCGATTATAACTGATCAATATTTAGCGTTGGAAGTTCGCTAGAGGCTGAACTATGACCCCAGCTCCGCGAAAGTTTCTTACCGGAGTACTGGAACTGTATACCAGCAGTTCCCTTTAACTTCTCAGTTTATTTAAAATTTCATTAAATCTTTGAAGAAATAACAGGCTTCCGTTAAACAGCTTTTCGAATTGGCTGGAAAAATGTTTGCATGTTGTGATAGAGTCTAACTATACCGTAAGCCGTATAGAATTTTCCGAGATTACCTCGTTCCAATTATATGCAGAACGGCGAGGGGAATCGGTTTATGTAAAGATCGTATTACATCTTTTTAAGAGTAATAAGACGACGTTCCTGGAAGAACATATTTGCTCCACGGGAGAACGGCGAGATTGTTACCCAACTCCGCTTGACAAAGAACAAATAGCTTTTTTTACGTCTTGTTCCTTTTTTTACCGAATCAATAAAAGAAGGAGGCGACAGGAGGCGACGAAAAGAGGTCATTAGAAAAATAGTAGAGTGAAACAATGCCGTGCGCAAAAGACCGCACGACCAAAGTGAAAACTTCCATGGCGATTGTTCCACTCTGAGCGTGACGGATCAGACTCGTTCACTGCTCAACAATTGTGTAAGGTGAAGTGCCCTAAGTCTGGACAGTCCAAAATTGATACCTAAATCTGGACAATTGAATTTTCATAGTAAAATCAGTAATTAAGAGATTAAATAATTATATTATATATTTTGAGGCCTTAGCTACAAGTAGGTGTGAATATTATTTCATTGAGACATCAATTGAAATTTAAAAATGAATTCAAAGTTCATCTGAAAACAGTATACAAAATAGTCTATTTACATGCGAATCATGTGCATTTATAGTTCGAACATGTGTTAGAAAAAAAGATATAATTTAAGCCCTCAGACAAAAAATAATTATCACGCATAATAATATTGATATTTTAAAATAAATTGGCAATCAAACTTAACGTAAATAATAATTATTAATCCAAATATTAGATGTCCAAGATTAGGACTGTTTTCAAATATAAGTACTCCATACTGGGACGCGATGACAGTAGCTGTCCCACTCTAAGCTTATACGCAATGTGCTTACTCCTGAAGCCGGAAACGTATTTGTGAATAAAATCAACGCATTGTTTGCAAATTATTTAACTACATGTACGTATAATTAGTCTTCTATTAGCTTGAATAACGTATGTAGAAAATGTATTCCGGTTGTGACGTTAATAATACTTTATGTTTACATCTTAAATCTATCAGTATTACTACCTAACCTTAAAAGTTGTATTATGACAAGTTTTATTAAAACAGTAAATGAAAATAAATATATATTTGGTTAAATAATACAATACTATAATCTATGATAAGAATACTACATATTACGCAAAGCATCTTCTATTCGTCATGCGCCACAGCGCCACCAACCAACGTTTTAGGTTATGTTTGCTCGATCAACTCGTAAATTGAATTTGTCCCGATATAGGCTTTACTTCTGTCCAGGTACTAGCTTAGATTGTATTTAATATGTCCAACTATAGGTTTGAATTATTCTTGTTAATACAATTAAGATATTAACCTAAACAATGATTTTTTTATTTTAAATTACTTTACAAACTCTGAACTGTATGTTAAAACTCTTAAGAAATTGTTTTTGTTTATTTAAAGTGATACATTTTAAAATAGAAAAACATGCTGTCCAGGCATAGGGCACTTCACCTTACGCTAAAGAAGTTTCCACTTGAAAAGTTTCGCAGGCCATCGCAGCTTCAGTGCCGACAATGAAAATGATTTATTGTAAAAGTTTTAACCTGTTAAAATGATTAACACGCAGTATTTTAACGTTCCGATGATTCCACTGTTAGGTGTCGGCATACTCTGAGCAGTGTGTGGCTACGACCATGAGCTACATCTACGGCGAGGACAACCACACCGTGCACATCGTGCAGGTCTACGATGGCTCGAACTCGACGCCGCTCCAACTTGAAATCACGTGCAACTATTTCGTGGGATCGTACAGCATCTTCTCGACGAGCTGGTTCATGTGCATCATTTGTTTCTTCTACGGTGCAGTCTTCATCGTTGCGTTGTCGGGCAACGGTCTGGTCTGTTACGTGGTACACTCTGACATACGGATGAAAACCGTCACGAACCTGTTCATCGTGAACCTAGCCGTCGGCGACATCCTAATGGCATTGTTCTGCGTGCCGCCCAGCTTCGTCAGCCTCTTCGTGCTCCAGTATTGGCCGTTCGGCCCGAAGCTTTGTCCCATCGTCAACTTCCTTCAGGTATTACGTACAATCGTTTCTACGTTCTGGTTTTATTTAGAGGTTGCCTCAAAGACTTCTTTCGCAATCTGTACATTTAATGTAAGGTGGAGTGGGGTGAGTGCGTCAACGGGGCAAGTGCGTTGATTGCATGGACCTGCAGGACTGAGCATAAGGCATAAGGTAGGCTTTTAGGCGAGAGGGGGCTCCAAGCGAGCGGGGAGGGATGGTCGCGGTGCGGCCATGTTACGTAGAACCACAAGTGTTGCCATCTATATAAAGTAGCGGGAACATTTAAAATGTACAAATGAATCGCGTATATTCACCGCATATTTTAAGGTGATTCTAATTGTAAGCCAATTGTGACATGCGTAATAATGTTATTTCTATTTACGTATGTTTTATCATAAAGGATATATAAATGTTTTGAAAAATTATCAGTGATTTTATAAGAAATATGTAAAGGATCAATAACAACACGATGTACTTAATGGCCAGAAAACAATATTAATTTATTAAAATAATTTCTTTTGCTATTAGCAACATTGTTTTTTTGCTTACAGATATAATTGTACCTGACTTTAACGTAATTATTAATGATACACTTGATCAGGTGTATCCAGGTGTGACGTCACACTGTCCGTTTTTCTTTTCCGAGCTGCACTCTCGGTTTTCCTATACACATACTGTACCTATGCCGGCTCTATAGGTATACATGGTCTAAGCGTGTATTGTACAGACGTACAGACTACGTGCTATAGACGCTACACTAGTATTTAAAGTCGCGTATAGAGCGCACCACATGTGGTTCGGAGTCAGATGGCCGACATGGTTGATACCTCTTCCGTCTTTTCTTACGCCCCCGCAGGCTTATGCCATGGACCTATGGACTGTGCATTTCCCAGCATGGACCTAAGGACTGAGCGTAAAGTAGATGTATGGGTGAGAGGGGGTGACTCCAAAGACGGAAGAGGAATCAACTTGTCGGCCATCTTGGATGGCAGCACTGTGGTGCGCTCTATAGGCGACTTTACATACTAGTGTAGCGTCTGTAACTGTAACACGTACCAGCACGTACATAGTGTCAGTGTCGTAGTCTGTACACTTGATGAATCGTCGTTGATTCGTAGCTCGATCGGAGGCATTCTCAAGGAATACTATTATTTAATAGTATTTTTTATCCATGCCACCGATTTAATAACAGTAAAGTGGGTTCTGTTCCCTGCTAAAGGTGATGTAGGTTCTGTTCCATGTTAGAGATGTAGCACAGACGAGGACAGACGCTACACTAGTATTTAAAGTCGCCTATAGAGCGCACCACAGTGCTGCCATCCAAGATGGCCGACAAGTTGATTCCCCTTCCGTCTTTGGGGTCACCCCCTCTCACCCATAAATCTACTTTACGCTCAGTCCTTAGGTCCATGGCTTATGCTCAGTCCTGTAGGTCCATGGTTGATTGGTTATTTTTATTAGAATATGAACGAAATCTCTCTAGCTTGTATTTATTAATGTAGTATAAGTTAGTATGAACTATTCGACATAGATTTCGCCCAAGAATAAAGGTGTTCTCCTCGCTTAAATCAACCAATGCCAAACAGTCACGTGCGAGGTATTTACACGTACAACTTTGAGGTTACCCTGAACGTGCAATAGTTTACAAGTTATTCATATATTCTGTGTTGTTATTTTAGGTAAGTACAACGGATATTGATGTAGGTTGACATTAAATAAACCGTTTTTTATCGACTAATCTTATCGTGTATAATAGTTTTACCCCTAGTAAACTAAGTTTCAAAATCAATTAGAAATGATCAATGAATTGATATACACTCCTCAAAAAATGGATCACTTGGCGAACCCGAAAAATTGAACCCACTTTACGTGATCATAACTCCGTCAAAAATTGCCGTATCGATATCGTTAAACAATGGTTTGAAAGCCTGAAACCTCTAGTTTCAGATGCTCTGTTTCAAATTCTTGCTATGTTGGTTTTTTACAAAGTTACAGCGAGACGAAGACAACATTGACGGTTAACAAAAATTTTGTGCAACTTTGGAACGTCACACGGGGAGCAACAAATTTTTTTGATAAATCGCGTTAATATCATTTGGAAGGGTTATCTTTCCCGTGTAAATTGTGTGGTTGTTGAATATTGTGCGATTTTTCTTATTCGAGTTATTCAACATTGAAGTAAATATGGGCTTTCTAACTTTAACTGACTCCAGTTATCTTGTGCAAAAAAGCAATAGAAAGAGCGTTTCTTTCTCTTCAAAGCACTCCTTTTGTTTTTTCAATTTCATTTTTAACTTCACAGTGTTCAATGGTGTCAAGTGACCGTGAACTAGGATATTTATGATAAAGTATAACTTCAAAATGTGCAATCAGTTCGTTTGAATTAAACTATGATCAACAGAATAATGGTAAACGGAAAATGTTTTTTAGATTATTCTTTTAATAAGATTTCCAGGTCGACAGCATGATAGATAATAAAAAAGCAAATTCAAAAGGAGATTTCATTAGCAGACAACTTGGAAGAAAAACGAATAAGTTCAACAACGTCCTGCGTGTACACCGGCGATTTAATATCGCGCTACTCGTTTATCAAACCGGCAGACCATCGACGGGAAATCGTTCGTTCGTTGCAAACTTTAAAAAACGACCCCTCCGTGCGTATTTTGAACGAGCCGCGAATATATCAACTGTGATAACGAACGATGGAATTCAACGATAGCAGATCCGGAGATTCATTCCGAACGCCACGAACCCGCATTTACAGAAGTAAAACCGACTTACGTCAAAGTCCTTATGTACTACCCTAAGTCCTGCGCACGTACGTTCTATCTACGTGGTGGACTTCTCAATTGAGGACACACAAAGATCACAAAGGGTCTATTTCAGTCTGCAGCTCGATAGCTTCGGATCCTTTGAAGGATTAAACGATTTAATACCGGAGCTTGTTGGTTTCTAGAAGTCGTGTTTGAAGAACAATTTAGAATCGGTATGTCGAAATTAATTAGAACCCACAAGCTCGATGGTCCAGACGTGTAACATGTTAGTGCAGATGTTAATCGACTTAGTGAGGCAAGCTGTGCACGAATTATTTGATCGTTGCATCAGTTGTTACAGTCAACTATTTAGTAAATATTACGGTAAACGTTTGGTTCAAACAAAATTGTGGTCGTATGCATCATGAATGAGATTCTCATGTTTCGTTGCTAAATACTGAAAATCCTGTTATATTAATGGGGTCTCCGTCGGAGTCAATTAAATTTATTAACGAGTACAGCGCAGTTATTCCGCGCATTATATTTCGATGAAATTTTGATAATGCACTGGGCTGGCAAGAAGGTAATTTCGGTATTTTAAGGCGAAATAGAGTTCAATTTTTGTATTCAAGCAGTGAACTTTAATGAATAAGATAGTTTCCTTTTCGTTCGATGATCTTTTGCAGAAAAGAATAAATAAGAAAATATTTTATTGATTTAAGTTCATCGTTTGAATATAGAAATTCGGTTTTGTTTCACCTTGAAATACCGAAATTACTTTCTTGCCAACCCAATATTATATAGAAATTAGTTTATATGCTATCAGCGCACAGCTTCGATCTAAAAATCAAAACAAAGCAATTTTGCAATTTAGAAGATTTTTCTCAACGTTTCGATACAAGTATGAATCATTTTCAAGAGAATTTTGCGTCTGAAAAATACTGGATATTGTACTGAGTGTTTCACAAGATCAATAATGACCACAGAATAATTTTTCACCGTACTTGCTATGTGTAAACTGTTCATATTAAGTGTTTAAATTTGTTACTGTATTCCATGCTGGCAGGAACTAAACTGAACCATGTGAACGTTAGGAGAGCCCCACGTTTTTCGCTTTAAATCTTACAAGTATTTTCATAGCTACTAAAAATTCACAATCACAAATTTTCAGGACTATCTGTACGGGGTTAGGGATCTGTATGGGGCTAGAAAAAATTATTTTATACTTTTTAGTCCGTTTTTTAAACGTGGTCTTTTAAAAATTTATTTCATACTTTTTAGTCCGTTTTAAAAACGTGGTATTTTTTAAAAATTTATTTTTTCTAATGTAGAGAACATGTAAATCAAATCTGGCCAAAATGTCCTATATTTTCTAAATTTTAACTATTATTCTTATATTTTCTAGTTTTTCAAATTTAAGTAAGACAATTGCTTTCCAATTTGGCTTCTAGAGCTTCTAGAACTTTCTCAATCACTTTTTCCCAACATTTATTCAAATAGTGTATGTAAAGATAAAACAATAAAGTCAAGCTGCAAGCTTGTATTCTGTAATTACCATTTTGTTAAAGATAAGCAAGTGTCCGGTGATTTATGGACGGCAGTGTGCAGTGCGAAATGAAAACAGGGAAATGAGTCGATTTCAATCATGGTCAGGATTCGGAGCTTGTTACATCGCATTGTTGTGCAACGTTTCGTTTCGTATGCGGCTTCGTGACACATAAAATCCCACAGTCGGAGTCCCAAATTCCCATCCCCTGCGGCCAGTTCCCGGCAGTTTGCGCGGAAACTCGCGTAACCATGTTACGGCCGGCATCGGCGAAGTTTCCTTTGCGGAAACTTGGAGCTTTCTCCAAATTGGTGGATGATCTGCTATTTCGTATGGAGTCCGCGGTATCGATGTTGTCGTAGCGTCCACAAAGGTCGCCCGTCGCGAAGGAAATGGTCTGTTATCATCGCTGGGGGCTAGCGGTTATCTTTCGTCCATGGAAATTATGGGTTACCCTGGCTTCGTCGACAACTCATTTCACCGACACGATTTGACCGACATTAACTTCCGTCGATGCAAACATAGTGTCGGTCAAATCGTGTCGATAAAGACATTGTTCATAATTAAATATAATCAATGATGCTTAACATATACCTTTTGAATTTCTATACTTAATCTAATAATGTTGTACGAGAAACTAAATATTAAATACTATTGTTAATAATCAATGTCGAACTATCGTATATTACACCACATTGCGTGCGATAGAATTAGGAAAACTCGTTCTTCATTTGAATCTTACTGAACGAAATGACTGCGTAGCGAAATTATTTCATTAAATGATTGAATCACTTTCAAATATAAATCGTGATCTAATATCCGCTGAGGACTGTCCATCGAGAATCGATGAGCAATAATTGTTCGTCACCCCACGTGTGACGTAGATGTAATGCGATCTGGCCAGGGGAGTCACAGAGAAGAAAGCAGAAGAAGAAATTGATCTAGGAGATGCGCAGAGTAATATGATCTAGCTAAGAGGAGGGTGAGGGATGCAAGCGATTACGGAGAATTGGTGACGAATTAATCGCCTGACGGAAATTATAACAAAGGATTGATCGGCCTATAAAAGGGATGACTCCTCATTAGGAGCGCAGTCTGCAGTCAATAAGAGTCCAATCAATAGACCAAGTAAACAGTCAAACAGTGCGACAATTGTCAAAATATTAGTTAGTTTTGTTATAAAGTTAACGATTCAAAAGGAAGCTTCCTGAAGAGTTACTTCAACAACAAGAATCTCCGAAGGATTCATCAACTACCGGAATCATTCCGAAAGTTTCACGTCAATTACCAAAAAGAAGACTACTTGGCGGTAATTACTAACAAATTATAATAAGATTTCGATAAAATTATGTATCCGAAATTTGGAGCTTAAAATATAGTATTGTTTATGTTTATTCAAACATATAAAAATATCAAATCATTTATTAAAGAAATTACCCAACTTCGATTTTCACGTTCCATCGTTAAAATCACATAGAATATTAAGAAATCCTCGATTACCCGAACCGAAGCCTGTGAATGCAGGTAGGTTCAAAACTGCTTTATATCTCAATTCTAATCTTTCCAATCATTTCAATCTGTTCAAATTAAATTTCAATTTTAACTATTCAAATCTATAATACGTTCACCTTAGGACGTAACAGACCATATCAATGAAAACATAGCGTCGGCGGAAGTTAGTGTCGGTCAAATCGTGTCAATGGAAACAGTGTCAGTGAAATGAGTTGTCGACGAACCCAGGGTAACCCGGAAATTATCGCATCCGTCGTTCAGGAAATGATGAAACTCTGCAAACACAAGTAGAACAACCACCATACAGTACAAACAAATGAATTCGAGAGCAAACATTTTTTCTATTTGCATATTGCCGGCCACACATGAAAATTGCCTAGTCCAAAAAAGTAAATTTTACAGGAGGCGAGAATAGAAGCGATTTAAAGTGAAACTATTTTGCTTTACACGCAACTTTCAGAAAGGGAGCTATTTTAACTGGAAAATTAAACATTACTTCCTAGCCAGAATAATTCCACTCCATGTATATGATTTCTTTCGTTTCATAGATATGAAATTGATATAATACCTCACACAATACCTAAATGTTTATTAATTTTCCAAATTTCTGAGGAACGAAACTATTAGTTTCTGTTTGCTCAACTTTGTTTTGTATTGGAATATAAAAATGCATAAACGGTTTCGTCAATTTTTGTTTCAGTATTATGAAAAACATAAAAATATGGTTGAGTTTATAATTATTCACAGCACTGTATTTAATAATGTAAGCAATATTTTGAATAATGGTACGGCAATTTTTAGTGACGCCTCAGAGTCGCCATTCGAGTGCTAAGGGTTAAATACTACCTAACAACTTATCGCTGGACTATTACCCTCAAACCGTAGAAATTGAAGTGCTTAACAAGGCTAATTGTAAGCTGAAAACCCAATTTTCATAATGAATTGATTTAGACAGTTTTCATATGAGGCCGACGATATGTAATGTCTGATTCGTAACACCAACTCCCCGTGGAGTTACTCTTCCACGTGGCCCAGTCACGTGACGCGTCTTGTCAGAACCATCACGTGACTAATCCGACAGAGAGGGGATAACATGGAAATAATAACGAGCACAATAATTCGAGCTTAAAGCTGTCGAAAACCAGAAAAATCACTGGTTCACATCACTACCTTCGCTCGTTAGACCACTAACGACAACGACAACGCTACCATGGTGACGACTGATCGCATAATGACTTGCTCTCATCGTTAACAAGACTCATGTCCTTAAAGCATCTACCCAAGATACCACTGTTTGCAGACCAGTTCGTTCACGAAAGTCGTTTATCGATTCCAGCGCCTCGGCTCGTGACTGAATCCTCGTTCTCAGCATTCATCATTCAAATCCTATCGGAAAAAACTTATTTCTCTCGTCTCGTTACTTATGGGATTACTTGAGATATGGGGTACTTCGCGCGAGGCATCTTGAGCTTGCATCTATCCAACAGAGGGACCTTTCTTATTATAGAATCGATTTTTGAGATATTAATCCTATGCAGGAATTATTTCAACTGGAAAATTCAGCATTTCTTCCGACCTTCGTTTTATGGATATGAAAAATTGATATAACACCTCGTAAAATACTCAAATGTTTAGTAACTGATTAGTAGACTGCGGATGTTTATGCAATTTTTAATATTTGCAGGCAAATTTCCAGAATGTCTTATTTTCAAGAAAAGTCTTATATTATAGAAAAGCCCCACTGAACCATTCAACTTTGTCCTTCAGACATTTGACGTATCTTTTAAAAAAACAGAGATATTTGGGCAACGTTGGCTGACTCACCCTGTATACAGGGTGTTTACCTACAGGTGGGAGAAAATTTAAGGGGTGGTTCTCGACGATAATCTAAGACGAAAATAAAGAATACAAAATTGCGATTTCGGCTTCGTTATTTAGTTATTAACAATTAAAAATCCGCCTAAAATGCTGCAACACTTCTAACAAAAGTGTACGTTGCGTACGTCACACAGGCGCGCGACAGTCTCGTATCAAGTGACAAACGCATGCATACCTTGGTTCTCGTTTGGGGCCCCAGCGAGGTGAAAATGTTTAAAAAATCGTTGGACGACATTGAACCTACCTACTCGTTAAAATCCACAAGGGCATTTCTAATATCCACCCTATGGAATTATCGAGTAGAAGGGATCAATGCCCTTTCACTTTTAAATTCTTCTCACACATATCCACAAATCCTTATTCTGCACTATAATTGTTCATAACACCGTACTTAATATACTGGAATAAACGCTCTAGCACTATTTACGATATCATACACACGCACTACGAGTTTACAGAGAGTACAAGTTTACTGAGGGAAATGAGGAGAATGTAAAGAACTGGTAATCCTTTAATGTTGAAACACCGCACTTTATGGAACTTGATTTACGTCGCGAGACTCGTTCACAGACGGAACGGACATCTTGAGGTCGTGTGTGATTTCTGCAAGCGGAAATCTTCGACGCGTGCGAGAAGAATCGTTCGTACAAGCTAGCATCCGTATGCATACTGATTCAAGACAGCTGATGAGGTCGATGCCAGATCGATAAAACAAATGAAGATCTACAGCAAACTATCGCCCAAACGTCGCGCGTTGCTATACCAATACATTGTCTATCCTGTTTTCACGAATTTCGTGATTCCTTCTCATTCTGTCTGTGACCGCGAAATATTTCATGTGTGTGCATTGACCACTCAGCTGTCTTGGATCAGTGTGCATACGGATGCTAGCTTGTACGGACGATTCTTCTCGCACGCGTCGAAGATTTCCGTTCGCAGAAACTCGTAGTGCGTGTGTATGATATTGTAAATAGTGCTAGAGCGTTTCCTCCAGTATATTAAGTACGGTGTTATGAACAATTATAGTGCAGAATAAGGATTTGTGGATATGTGTGAGAAGAATTTAAAAGTGAAAGGGCATTGACCCCTTCTACTCGATAATTCCATAGGGCGGATATTAGAAATGCCCTTGTGGATTTTAACGAGTAGGTAGGTTCAATGTCGTCCAACGATTTTTTAAACATTTTCACCTCGCTGGGGCCCCAAATGAGAACCAAGGTATGCATGCGTTTGTCACTTGATACGAGACTGTCGCGCGCCTGTGTGACGTACGCAACGTACACTTTTGTTAGAAGTGTTGCAGCATTTTAGGCGGATTTTTAATTGTTAATAACTAAATAACGAAGCCGAAATCGCAATTTTTGTATTCTTTATTTTCGTCTTAGATTATCGTCGAAAACCACCCCTTAAATTTTCTCCCACCTGTAGGTAAACACCTGTATATACAGTGGGTGTACAAAGTATTCGTACACCTTTTAAAAACTAATAACATTTTTGTAATTGTACTAAACGATCTGATTTTTTATAATCAATTAGAAGCATTAGTTTACAAACTGATATGCAAAAAAGATTTTCCAAAAATTACAATTTACAAGGTTGCAGGTAAAATAAGAAATTATTCTCGATCGTACATTTTTCAAATAAATTTGGAGTTATGTTCGCGGCGCACCGGTTCGATCAAATTATACACTAAATAGCAATTTTGTAGACATTTATCAAACGTTCGATTCGGATTTGAATCATTACGTCCTGAGACACGTTTGCTATAGAATGTTTTCTATAAGAGAAAAAGAAGAAGGATGGTGGTGTGTTTCGTCCTTACGGATAGATAGATAGCCTTACTGATGAATCCTCTAGCGGGTCTAGGACGAAACACACCACCATCCTTCTTCTTTTTCATTATAGAAAACATTCTATAGCAAACTTATAATTAAACTAAACTTAAAATTATAAAAATGTTATTAGTTTTTAAAAAGTGTACGAATACTTTGTACACCCACTGTAGATCTGAAATAAATAAAAATCGCGTTAAATTCTGTGGAATTTTATATTCTAGCCACTTCTGAACATTTTCATAAGCCATAAATGCATAAAGATCCGCAGTCTATTGATTAGACACCAACATAACATTCAGTGATGACTCTGAGTCGCCACTCGAGTGCTAAGGGTTAAATGATTATGTAGTACTGTAGTCGATAAAAAAGAACCTTTGTCTTTGTTCTTGTCTTACGTCTAGAACTGTTAAATTAAGATTTGGTTTGTAATCGCAGGCTAAAAACAAGATCACGTGTTCTGTTTCCAGGCGGTATCAGTCCTCGTGAGCGCATACACCCTCGTGGCAATAAGTATAGATCGGTACAGAGCCATCATGTGGCCCTTGAAGCCGAAACTGAGCAAACGACAGGCCCAGTTTCTGATTCTGTCTGTTTGGATGCTCGCGGTAGCAATATCATCTCCGATTCCCATCGTATCGAAGCTGACGCAGCCAACGCTACAGCACATAGTATGCAATCACTATCTCTGCGAAGAAGTTTGGCCAATGGCAGAAAATAGGTAACGCATCTTCAAGTAATTCCACGATTTATATTGAAATACATTCACTATCAGAAAGATATATAAACATTTCCAGTCTAAAAACACATAGAACACTTAAAGTAAAAATTCCTTGCATGAAATGTAACAGGTCACGTTTGAATCTTCGTTTTGTTCGTTGAATAACGCGGTAGTTTTAATTGATACTTTGCGTGCAATCGCTTTGGAGCAATCCATAGTTACTTACGACTTCGTTTGGTCACTGAAGGTACGGCTATCTCTTATGCAAAATAAAAATGCTCTGCGTTGATTGTGGGAAGCAGGAGTAAAATAAAAATTGATTTCATCCCTTAACGGCTTTATTGCATTCAAGACAATATTACAGTACTCTTCAATTTTTCTAATCGTCTACCGTTTTATATTTTACCCAGCCAAATTCTTCATAAATGCATGAAAATCCGCATTTTAGTAATTACTTTTAAATAAGCACTTGACGTAAATCTTCGCAATCAGTAAAATTTGGAATTTCTTAATTCACATTTGATTCTTTTTACAAACACTTACTTCAACATATTTGACTCTACAAGAAATTATCCGCTGCTGTTCTTGCAAGTGAATCTATTTCACTCTGACCATGATAACGACCCAGAATCAGAATTGGATCGCACGAAAATAGCGAGATCCCTTTGTCAAAGGTTAAATGAGTTTCCAAGTACGATCCTTCCAAAAACAAAGCTTCGCAGAGCAAATGTAGGTTCCTTTTGAGGATTATAACTAGACTGCGGAAGTTTATGCAAATTTTATATGTCAAAATATGCGCAAATTTAATGCATAATTTATGTAAAATATATGCACATATAAAAAAAATTAAACCAACTTCGAAAAAACCCATTTTAAAAGAAAATTAGCCAAATCGCTCCAGCCGTTCTCAAGTGATGCGCTTACCAAGCATTTAGGTGTTTTATTAATTATATCAAAGAGTATTAAGACAAAGTTTCAAGCAAATCCGACCATCAAATAAAATATTTCTCATACAAACGTTGCAACCCCTTTTCACGCCCTTGGGGGTTGAATATTTGAAATGCCGAAATAGGTGTTTGATTAATTATATCAAAGGGCATTAAGACAAAGTTTCAAGCAAATCCGACCACAAATAAAATATTTCTCATACAAACGTTGCAACCCCATTTCACCCCCTTAGGGGTTGAATTTCGAAATATCCTTTCTCATTCCTTGTACAGATTATAAGTCTAAGTATAACAGTCGTTCTGATGTGTCCTACATTTCTTTATGTATATTATAGCGTTAATAACACTGTCCAACACCAAATTTGTTCCACAATTACTGTTGGGTGGCTCTTATAGAGTTTTTTGCGCTGATTCCGAATCTGTCCTTAATTTTTTTCCTAGGCGCACAGTTTTTGAGAAACATGACTTTGAAAAAAAGCATATTTTTCAAGTTTAATTTAAATATTGTGGTGTCATTATAAAAGATATTGAATTGTTCTTTACAGCTAAAGATTCTGTAGACTTTCCCGAATACAGTGATATCCAATATTAATACATTACGATTGTTTAAGCATGTTTAAACAAGCATTAAAGACGGAGAGACACCAGTTTTGCACCAATTTTTGAGGATATTTTGCAAGTTATCTCAAAAAATAAGGGTCCAGCGAAAAATCGAACTATACCACGCGATAGAGCAGACTTTTATCTTGAGAAACCACCCTTTCAAGTTTGGAACGTCGACGTTTTTTTCGAACCAGAAAGCAAAATATCTTCGCATTCCACGGGATACAGCGCGGCGAACGCCCGTTGTAGTGGTGAGCGCCACTGGCGTATTTTGCTTTCTGGTTCGAAAAAAACGTCGACTATGCAAACATGAAATGGTGGTTTCTCAAGATAAAAGTCTGCTCTATCGCGTGGTACAGTTCGATTTTCCGCTGGACCCCGATTTTTTGAGATAAATTTAAAAATATCCTCAAAAATTAGTGCAAAAGTGGTGACTCTCCGTCTTTAATGCTTGTTTAAACATGTTTAAACAATCGTAATGTATTAATATTGGATACCGCTGTATTCGGGAAAGTCTACAGAATCTTTTGCTGTAAAGAACAATTCAATATCTTTTATAATAACACCACAATATTTGTTTAAAGTTGAAAAATATGTTTCTTTTTCAAAGTCATGTTTCTCAAAAACTGTGCGTCTAGGGAAAAAAATTAAGGACAGATTCGGAATCAGCGCAAAAAACCCTATAAGAACCACCCAACGGTAACCGTGGAATATAAAAAAAGTTGAAATTTGTTGGACAGTGTAATTTCCAGGATATAAACGTCGAGAAGTGAAAACTCGTAACGTTTCATCTGTGAGAACCTAATAAAACGTGCAGTGGTCTTTCACCTGTTCTATTGTACTGCACATCTCTATCATACTTACTGTTCCACGTCGTCGGATAACAACTGACTCGTATGTGTGTGTTTCAGATATTATTACTCCATAGCCTTATTGGTTCTCCAGTACGTGATACCAATAACGGTCCTTATATTTACGTACGCTAGTATAGCTGTCGTGGTGTGGGGGAAAAGGCCGCCTGGAGAAGCCGAAAATGTCAGGGATCAAAGAATGGCTCGCTCAAAGAGGAAGGTAAGCTATCGAATAGTTTTCACGCACAAAAGCATAACAAATTTATGAACATCGCCTCGTTTATTACACCGTGCAACAAATTTGAACCGTAGTGAAAAGGAAAATTAATTTTTTGACGGATGTTAAAATCCGTCCTTTATTTCACGAACTGAATCTGTTCCTCGGTATCAAATTGACACAGTGAAATAACAGAGTAAAAACTTATTTTTCTATGTGGTTTATTTTAATTGACGAGTGAACATCTTACATTTTTACCACACACACACAATATATTGCAATGATTATTCACGACGAAAACGAAGTGTGTGTGTTTTTTCGTAATACATACAAGAAATTGTTCTTATGCGCAAAAATTGCGATGGTAGACTGTGCCCTCTAATCCCTTCGCAAATGGTGATTTAGCATTTGTCTGTAAGTAATATTTGCCGGCGCTGCAAAATATAGATAAATATTACAAACATTGAAATAAATGATCAATTTATCAAGTCAAAAGTGTTATACTAACGCAGAGCACGGCGAAGAGTCTCCCATAGGAATTACATCGTACTGATCGGACTTATTGCACCTGTGGACTGTAAAATCGTGCCAACTAGAACATTTTTTACCGAGAAACGCGTTCGGATGCGTCGCTGCTTCTATCATATACTTTTCGGATCTGACATGACTGCAACTGTTCGGAAGATCTTGAAAAATAATAATACAAATTAGATACAATGAAATAAAAATACAAGGGAGACATTTTTATGAAATTTCGGTATGACATAGAACTGGAAAAAAAATTCAACGCGTATTCTTTTTATAGCTGCCGACACTCGTGTGAAGAGGGTGAAAAATAATTATTTAAATAAAAATAAATTTTTAAAAAATAACACGTTTTTAAAACGGACAAAAAAGTATAAAATAAAATTTTAAAAAGCGCCACGTTTAAAAACGAACTAAAAAGTATAAAATAATTTTTTCTAGCCCCATACAGATTCCTAACCCCGTACGGATAGTCCTGAAAATTTGTGATTGTGAATTTTGAATAGCTATGAAAATTCTTGTAAGATTTAAAACGAAAAACGTGGAGCGCGAGATAATACATAGTAAGGAGTGTAGAGAGTAGCTGCCGCTGAGGAAACTCGCAAAACAGTTCATATCATTTGCAGTGCAATAAAATTGTTAGTGATTTAGGTGTTCATGCATCAATTATCTATTGCATGCGCCCCACGTTTTTCGTTTTAAATCTTACAAGTATTTTCATAGCTATTCCAAATTCACAATCACAAATTTTCAGGACTATCTGTACGGGGTTAGGAATCTGTATGGGGCTAGAAAAAATTATTTTATACTTTTTAGTCCGTTTTTAAACGTAGCGTTTTTTAAAATTTTATTTTATACCTTTTAGCCCGTTTTAAAAACGTGGTATTTTCTAAAAATTTATTTTTATTTAAATAATTATTTTCTGCTTTATAGCCATATATGTGTGAAATTTTACAACAGATTTTGAACATTTTGATGAGATTATAACAGAGACGTGTAGTAAATTTCATACGGTATTGCGACGCGTCATATCGAAAACGAACGCCGTGGTAAAATGTCAAAGATAAAGGTTCGACGGAGAATTTCGGTGTAACTGTTCTTTCGCTTGGTAAACAAACATTATACTATAATAATACGTAGTAACTTTGTAAACACCGCACGGAGCTCGAACGCACACTGACGCACACTGAGCGCCTTCGGTGCGAAGCGGGTCAGTGGAGTGGGGATGAGTCATAGTGGGAACACGTAGTAGAGTGGGGACGCTGAACGCGAAGACGTACTACGTCACGTGGCGGGGGGTGCAAAGGTTCAAATTATTAATAATTTATATCTCCTGAACGCATAGGCTTTTTTAAAAAATTCTTTTTAAATATTGCATTGTCATCCAGTTCTGAACTATGTTTAAAATTTCAAGTCTCTAGCTCATCGGAAAGTTAGTTCAAAATCAATTGCAAAATTTGTACCGAACAAACAGACAAACAGAAAAAACAAGAAAGCGAGGTAATAATAAAAACGTGGTAGAATAGCCCTTAAAGTTGGGGTGAAAAATCCAATTCATTTTTAATATCTCCGAAACTATCAGACCCAGACGAAAATTTGAAAATCCAATTTGTGCGTCCTCGAATGACCAATCTCTCAGAGTAAACTGATTTTTAAAAAAATAATATTTGTTTAAAAAATATAATGTTAAAAATTAACTTTTCTTTGCGAAATTCTCGTATCATGAGCGTTCACTTCAAGGTCATGTTATTGAACAAACAGATATACATTTACGATGACCTGGAAAACCCCGGAAGAAATGACGTTGCAAAAAAAAAATTAAAATCTGCAAAGCATTCACCTTGTGACATCGTTTGCATTGCATTAAAAACATTTATGATGTCATCACAAATGACATAACAATGGCAACGATTAGGTGGACCACCCTTGAGTAAATATAATTTCCGGTTAACCTTACGAGAAGACTGCGTACCTGCTCCGGGAACTGTCGTCTACAAAGCACTTGAAGTAATTCGACAACGAAATTAAGAACTCGGCGACAGAGTAATTAGAAGTAACTAGCTTCTTCTCAGGCAAACGAAGTTACTCGCGACTTCGGCCATCTTTCATTCAATTACTTCGATAATTGGCACAGGAAGAAAGTACATAGGACGGGAAACGTTTTACATACCCGTGAACGAGAATACACGACAACCAGGTTGTTCTCGAAATCCACCGTTCGGATAGAAATCTAAGTGGCCACATGGTTCCGGATTTCCATAGTTGTACATGTCAGTGTGAATGCACATGACGCAAAGCGCGTCAGCAGCTGAGAGCGATTGTTGATAATACTCGAAGTCAGGTCCTGCTGGGTCCAGGCCTGTAATGAAAGGAGATTCGTGTGAACGAGTGTAAGCTAACAATCTGAAGGAATGAATTAATCCATTAATTTCTCAATAAAACGTAAATAACGATCGCGTTCTCTTCAGACAGGTAGCGAGGCACGACTTCTTCAAATTAAGCTGCTAGTTAATTCAATTAACTTGCTTAGAATCAACTGGGAAATCGGGAGAATTAAACTTACGCGAGAAATTTCTATGATATTCAAATTAATTCTTCAAATTAAGCTGCTAGTTAATTCAATTAACTTGCTTAGAATCAACTGGGAAATCGGGAGGATTAAACTTACGCGAGAAATTACTATGATATTCAAATTAATTCTTCAAATTAAGCTGCTAGTTAATTCAATTAACTTGCTTAGAATCAACTGGGAAATCGGGAGGATTAAAGTTACGCGAGAAATTACTATGATATTCAAATTAATTCTTCAAATTAAGCTGCTAGTTAATTCAATTAACTCGCTTAGAATCAACTGGGAAATCGGGAGGATTAAACTTACGCGAGAAATTACTATGATATTCAAATGAATTCTTCAAATTAAGCTGCTAGTTAATTCAATTAACTTGCTTAGAATCAACTGGGAAATCGGGAGAATTAAACTTACGCGAGAAATTACTATGAAATTATGATTCACACACCTACTATCTTCGCGAGTCGGTAGGGTAGTCCGCGGCCAACTTCCCCGGCAATTTGAGCACCCAAAGAATGTCCGTAAAATATTATTTGATCTTTCTTCAGTCCAACTTCCACCATAGCATTGAGACTATCAATTAGAATCGTAGCCACACTCTTGCTAAGACCAGCCGATAAGGGGTAGACGTCCACTGCTTCGTGCCTATAATCCACAGCTATGATATTGTAATCGAACCCGGCTAGAAAACCTGTAACAATTTTACAAATATCGTACAAACATCGTGAAGAATCATCTTTATTATGTACGAATATTATAATAGTTTTAGTTCAATGAAAACGTACTGTGTATTAACTGCACGACAATGCCAGTGTCTGTTGACTGCAGGTAACCATGGCAGTAAAACAGTGTCTTCACCGTTAAATTCATATGAGGCACAAATTGCGACGCTTGTTTAGCATTGAGTTGTATATAGGAGCCGTTCCTAAAGTATATAATATGTATAGTGATCATTACTATGTTTGGTAAATGTTTATTTTAGGGGAGGCATCCCCGATGACCTTGACCTTGAGATATGTTGTCAAGGACAATATTCTGAACAACTTTTCTCTGTACATTATCCGGCGCTTGGACTTAGCTTCCGAGATAATTGCAAAAAACTGTTGCTAGTACTGAATTGAATTTTCCGCATTCGTGCACGCTCTGTGGCAATGTAAGCCTGTTCCGGCGCGGCGTCAGTTTAGGGTGCGTTTATACCGAGATGTCCGCGGGCCTTTTCCCGCGGGTTTAAGCACGCGAGCTCGAAATCGGGTCATAAATTTCGAGCGTGTTGACGGGCCCGCTGTGCGTGGCACAAAAAAAAAGGTCTCTACGGCTTCACGGTTCGTTTAGGTCAGGGGTCAGCAACCTGCGGCTCTTTGGATGTTTTTTCTTATGAATAAATAGTTTAGTTTTTTTTTATCAAATAACTTTATTTATGCGAGTACTATTTATTGTTGGTGTTACGTCCTGACGTCCGTCACCGGACTCTCCCCTTATATATTTGCACTATAAGCAAATATATAAGTAACTAACATTAATACCTAAGAAGACCCCCCTTCCGACGTCATCACTTTGGAATGTGATCCCGTCAAGCCTCAGTGATTTTGGGCATAACAATTCCAAGGCCTGCTCACTCAAGCATACGACGCTATTGTTCCCCCACCAACTCCTCCTATTGTTCCCCCACCAACTGTTCTATTGTTCCCCCACCACAAGTCCACCTGGCAACAGGCCTATAAAAGCCAGGATCGCAGAGCAGAGAGACACAATTCGACAATTCCACAATTCGATCACACAATTCGACAATTCGATCATTCGATCATTCGATCTTTCGATCATTCAATCATTAATAAGCAGTAACTCAGCACTAAGCATTCTTATCATTCAGTCAGTCAGTGGAGCAATCATTGACGAATTTCAATTACTGTTATTTAATTATTCATTTATCAGGATTATTCCAATTCAGTACTATTTCGGGAAATTATTCATTTATCAGGACTATTCCAATTCAGTACTATTTCAACGATTCAACCTCCGAACAATACAGTTCTCGTTGATGAACCAATGCGAGACGCTATAATTTATTTATAGTAGATAACCGTGATCTGAGAGAACGCTTCCTTCCCTAAAGGTCTCCTTAAAGTCTACGTGCGGTTCATCAGAAGTGCAATTCATTAAGTGACGTGCGCGCGTGCGGCGGAGAGAGTGTCACGGGTGAGAGTGAGAATCGCGTACCGGGCCCAACATCGTTTCTCCCTCGAACTAGGCGGACTTGGTCCAGCCGTTCGAGCCAACGATCCAACCCCGAACTAGGCGGACTTGGTCCAGCCGTTCGGGCACCCTCCTCATTCACGGTCAGGCGGACTGGGTCCAGCCGTCCGAGAATTCCCAAATCCTAGCTCAAACCCTCGACGATCGAACCGCAACATTCCATTTGATCTCTCTCTCGGGCCGGATCTGCGCGGTACGCTCCCACGTCACCGCGAGTCGTGAACCACACGCAAATTCGAGTGCCATTTCGAGTCATCTCTCCGAGTCTCCGACGAAATATCCCTAATCCTCCGCGATACCGTCCTGAGGTCAAACCTCGGTCGTAACATTGGCAAGAAAATATTTTGTGTCTCTTTAAAAACTTTGAAATTTTGTAAATTGTAATTTTTGACTCTTCCGACTCAAAAGATTGCCGACCCCTGGTTTAGGTAAACTATCGATAGCTTTCCTTTAAGGCGGTGGGATATCTTCGGATTGTAAGTAGCAAATAACTAGAATTTTACTAGAAAAATTGGGTTTGCGAATTTTCGCTTTATGTCCGTATACGAGCAAACGCACCATCTAAAAATTTCGTACGGTACACAGTGAGCAATTTGGACGAAATCTGTGTCAAAATGAAAGAACTTCCTCTCATTTTTTTTTTAAATTGTTACAAATTCGTGCAAAACTGTCCCCGAGACCCCTTTAAGGATATTCTGGAGGTACAATGGGAGACAAAAGTACGAGAAATTCGAAATTCATCAATACGTGGCAATGAAAGCCATTCATGAGTATATTTTGCATGAAACTTTTGCGAATACTGTACCCTCTGTAGCTATGTTCAGTGGTCTACACTTGTCACGTTTCCATGCTAGTGAGAGACAACACGATAAATTTAACGTTTTGTAACAGTTTATAAGTTTTTTGCTCTGCAACTGTTTAGTGAATCTTAATAAATTTTGAACACATAATTAATTACATAATTTTTACTACATATAAAAAAAACTGGAGTTTCTAGTTGCGTTTTTTCAAGGTTTAAATAGGGCTTGAAGTGGAATTTTATGAATTCTCCATAAGAAGACGTGTTAAAATGTGCAAACTTTAAGTTGCCATAATTCTTAAACGGTGCAGTGAATCGAATCCAAACTTTGGTAATTGCATTAATTTAGTAAGAAATATATCTTGTCAAATTTCCAAAAGTTTTGTTGCGTTTTTATATACCTCCAGAACATCCTTAAAATGACTGCGAGTTTTTGCGAAATATGTGTCTTGTCGACAATGTGAAGAATTATAAATAATTACTTGGAATAGAGACGCAGCGATATGCTGCCAGTGTTGAACGACAAAACTGTAGCTGCGAGAAAGGAAACACATTATTATTGTTATGATTATAGAAAATTTGAAGCTTCCATATTTGCCTCTCTTAAAAATAAAACATTTTCGAGGTACTTACCGCCGATGAAACAGACACTGATCGCGAGAATGAGAAAAAGTCGATTGTTCGTCATCATGACGATCTAAGCTCACTTCTGAACGAAACTTTTAGAACAGTCCATTTATAGCTAGCTGGATGGTTATCAGTTCCAATATTATCAGTTACATATATTATAATATACAGAGTGTTTGCGAAATCGTAGTACAGCCGGGCATGGGGTGATTCCACATACAAAAAGAAGTCGAAGAAAAGGAAACACATTTTCTCGTTCGGTGCTATTGTACAGGAATCGTCTGACCATGATCAACCAATTCTACTTTGTGCATATACTAAAGCACGCGAACCTGCCGGAACTTTAAACTCTAAACCTAGAAAACCTAGAAAACTGGAACAAATATTGGGAGGTAGGAGAAAGAAGAAGTTACGATTTACGTGGGGATAGATTCGGCAATTTAGAACAACTACTAAGGAATTGCACAGACATCGATAGAAGTGTTAGTATAGGGGAGATAATGATTGAGAAGGCTGCAAAAGAATAGGGAAAAACTTGAAGGATACTAAAGTGAGCAACACATGGACTATGTCCATGGTAGATAAAGTAATTATATGTTCGCCGTTTAGGTTAGCTAAGATAAAATATGTCTAAGTATAACAAACTGTATTCTACTGCGCACGATACGGAAATGTTTCAGTTTAAATAATGGATTTGCTGCTATTCCAGGAACATTAATGTGGAAATGAAAACAGCGCACAGCGATCTATCGATACTTGATCGCAGCGTGTGTATGTGCGATCGTGTGTACGACCGTGTGTGCATGCATGTGTGTGCGTGATGAGAAAACCAACGAGCGAAACGAAAACGAAAAACGCTAAGAAATGACGATCAAAAAAGTCGAAAAACGCAAAAGGCAATTGAACGAGAGGCGAGGCCGAAACGGCAGTCTTTAACGTAATCTCCTAATAAACTCGTTTTTTCGTAAAGTATCGTGATCCCTGTATTCCCAATTACACTGTCCAACAAATTTCAACTTTTTTTATGTTCCCAGATTACTATTGGGTCCTTCTTATAGAGTTTTTTGCGCTGATTCCGAATCTGTTTTTAATTTTTTTCCTATACGCACAGTTTTTGAGGAACATGGCTTTGAAAAAAAAACATATTTTTTAACTTTAAACAAATATTGTGATGTTATTATAAAAGATATTGAATTGTTCTTTGCAGCAAAAGATTCTGTGGACTTTCCCGAATACAGTGATATCCAATATTAATACACTATGATTGTTTAAACATGTTTAAACAATGATTAAAGACGGAGAGACACCATTTTTGCACCAATTTTTGAAGATATTTTTAAATTTATCTCAAAAAATAAGGGTCCAGCGGAAAATCGAACTATACCACGCGATAGAGCAGACTTTTATCTTGAAAAACCCCCCTTTGAAGTTTTCGACATCGACGTTTTTACCGAACCAGAAAGCAAAATATCTTCGCCCAACATGCGTTGCCGCCAGTGGCGCTCTGGACGAGATATGGCGCAGCGACGGGATACGGAGCGGCTAACGACCGTTGTAGTGGTGAGCGCCACTGGCGGCAAATCATGTCGGGCGAAGATATTTTGCTTTCTGGTTCGGTAAAAACGTCGATGTCGAAAACTTCAAAGGGGGGTTTTTCAAGATAAAAGTCTGCTCTACCGCGTGGTATAGTTCGATTTTCCGCTGGACCCTTATTTTTTGAGATAGATTTAAAAATATCTTCAAAAATTGGTGCAAAAATGGTGTCTCTCCGTCTTTAATCATTGTTTAAACATGTTTAAACAATCATAGTGTATTAATATTGGATATCACTGTATTCGGGAAAGTCCACAGAATCTTTTGCTGCAAAGAACAATTCAATATCTTTTATAATAACATCACAATATTTGTTCAAAGTTGAAAAATAGGTCATTTTTTCAAACTCAAATTTCTCAAAAACTGTGCGTATAGGGAAAAAATTAAAAACAGATTCGGAATCAGCGCAAAAAACTCTATAAGAAGGACCGAATAATAATCTGGGAACAAATTTGGTGTTGGACAGTGTTATTTCTTCCTGATAACACATCCTGCATTAATGTAGATTATTACACTTGAATGAAATTTAAATAAGCTCTGAAAAGTTGCAGCAACGCACTGCTACTACCATTCCTGTGGCACGTGAAGTGAACTAATACTGTAACCGAACTAGTTCGTAGGATTCCATAAATCAGCGCCCAAAAACTTTTAGCGTAATTGCGGTTACGTGCCTTCAAATGTAAACTCGAATATGAAAGACACTTACATTTCTAGAAAGCTGCGATATACAAATCCAAACATTCGCATAACTATTAGAAACGAAATTCTACAGGCCAGTAATTACTGTGCTACACCCAACACATATTATACGTCCAACGGGTGCTTCATTAATTAAAACGCTGTAAAGAAAGAAGCAACACAGAATTGTTTAATTGGCGAGAATAGTTAATTTATTTTAATGTTGTCTATAATTACAATAATGACTCCTGGACCCTACTTCGGCGTGTTCCTCCTAAAAGAATAACAATTACAAGAAACAATATTGGTGAAGCGTCCGAAATATCGCAAGTCCGTATGCCGAACTTCGCGGGGTCGTAAATCCCGTTTCGCTTGCTCGCGACGATACTCGGGGCTTTGACGGTGTTATAGGAGTAACACCGACTATTTGAAAGAAGTTCGACTCTTTGGAAGTTAACACACTTTAATATATATTTAAAAACTTAACAAGTTACAATAAAGGCTGAGATTCGAGGTAAAGGTGAAGTTGTTTTCGATTCGAGTGATTTTCGTGATCTGCTCTTCGGTATCTCGTCGTGTATAAAGTCGACTCGGCGTCTTTTCTTATTGGCTATCTTACAAATGAATGGGGATGGAAAGTGATTTCTATTGGTGAGTGGGTGGTGCTTTTTGGTCGTAGGAGTTGGAGCGGTTCGGTGAAACTATGTTTAGGTTATGGAAAATATTGGGTGTGAATGATATGGGAAATGAGACGGAAACTAAAATGTTGCTTATACATACAAAGATTGCCCTGTAAATGCTTCGTCGTTCGCTCTCGAGACGGTCCCGAAGTGGTGACCGATGACACCCAAACTCTGGGACCGTCGCGTCGAGTGTTTTCGAGTTATTGCATGCGGACCGTGTCTAAATACATCTCACGTTCGGTCTGCTCGAGACCGAACAATTGGGTATGGGAATAAGTTTCCGCCCTTTTGGAGATGTCGTTGTACTTAAGGGGGCCGGCGCGGCCGTTCAAGTGTGTGCGGGGACATGCACACATCGCTAAATTCGCATATACGTATATGCAATTACACGGTTTACGAGTTTTCGTTTTCACGCTTCAATATTGCACTGAGGAGTTCAGAAGTAGTCAATTGTGATTCCTAAAAGTCAGATATATACTGCTACGGTGCCCAAAATGCGTATTTGTACGTTATAGAGGAATAATTTGTAATATTCGGCAGACACCGCCTGTCACAAATAATAATACAACACCTCGAAGTTTTGAAATTTTGCACTAGTAGGCACCACTGTCTCGTGCCTAATTATCGATAATACAGTGTCCATCGTTCATGCAAATACTAAATTTATTGATCGCAAACACTGGTACGCGAAGTGGCTATCTTCTGACGGATGCCTCGTGACAGGCCAACGCCAGTGGTGTTGGACAGGCAGTATCTGCCGAATATTATAAATTATTCCTCGATAACGTAACAATATACATTTTAGGTACCGGGCAGACATAGACTGGACTTCTAGGAATCACAATTGACCGCTTCTGAACTCTTCATTGCAATGTTGAAGCGTCAGTTCGCATAGAAAAAATTACCTTGTGTATATGTATACGAAAGTATACAGATACTGCCTGTCCAACACCACTGGCGTTGGCCTGTCACGAGGCATCCGTCAGAAGATAGCCACTTCGCGTACCAGTGTTTGCGATCAATAAATTTAGTATTTGCATGAACGATGGACACTGTATTATCGATAATTAGGCACGAGACAGTGGTGCCTACTAGTGCAAAATTTCAAAACTTCGAGGTGTTGTATTATTATTTGTGACAGGCGGTGTCTGCCGAATATTACAAATTATTCCTCTATAACGTACAAATACGCATTTTGGGCACCGTAGCAGTATATATCTGACTTTTAGGAATCACAATTGACTACTTCTGAACTCCTCAGTGCAATATTGAAGCGTGAAAACGAAAACTCGTAAACCGTGTAATTGCATATACGTATATGCGAATTTAGCGATGTGTGCATGTCCCCGCACACACTTGAACGGCCGCGCCGGCCCCCTTAAGTACCGATCGCGTATTTGATGGAACGTAGTACATGTTTTTGAATGGTCTATGTCCAAGCTTCAAAACGCAGTTAGTGGCAATTGTTTCGAGCGTGAACAGCAGTCAATTTCTCACGTGAAAAATGTCGACTTTTGTTCCAAGCAAGCAGCATTTCCGGAAAGTCATGTTGCATTATTTTGTTTTAAAGAAAGGTGTTATATATTTACTATATTATATTTATTATATATTTACGGGGACGATGCTCCTTTAAAAACCATGATTTCGACGTAAGATGCAGATTTCCCAGCATTACTTGATGGAAATCCACGTCAAGCACTTGCAGAACTGTCAATTGAATTGAACGTCGATCGATCTGCTGTTGGAAAACGTTTTCACGCTATGGGAATTGTTTATACGCTTCTTTTCAACAAAAAGGGGCGGGAACTTATTCCCATACCCAATACTTTTTTTTTTAATACATATATGGTTCAAGTATCAATTTTTGATTGAATTATTTATTGAGACATCATAGTGTACAATTTTGATACATTTCCGAAATAACAGACAGACCTCATACTACTACTAAATACTTGGTAGCGTTATCTTTCCGTAGACAAAATAAATTCTGGAGGGAATTCTTATGACCAGAAATGATTGTCGAGCAAGGCATCGTACTTCGTTCCTGCCATACCTCTGGCAAACGGCTGCTTCGAGTTTGTTTGTAAATAATAGCTACCCGACCTGCGAATAAACAGAATCATTTTGTAAAACATAGAAATAAATACATTCAATAATCAGAAACATATTTTGGATCCCCTGTACGTAAATATGATGTTGCTCGATTCATTTCTATTTTATTGCTTCGCGGATTTCTCTTATTTATCCCTGGTAATTGCTTCTTTCTGGGATTTTGTATTAATTTTTAATTAAAGGATATTTAATTATCTCAGCTTTCATACTG
This sequence comes from Lasioglossum pauxillum, assembly GCA_933228785.1. Classification (NCBI taxonomy): domain Eukaryota; kingdom Metazoa; phylum Arthropoda; class Insecta; order Hymenoptera; family Halictidae; genus Lasioglossum; species Lasioglossum pauxillum. The sequence goes on from OW121706.1 coordinate 39,870,258, forward strand.
TGGGAACTTAACACCGATGGGTTTCTGCGCCATTCATATACAATAAAGAGGATGATGATTTTTTAATTAATAGCCTGGCAAGCTTCCGCTTATTTAAACGCGCCGCGGGATCGTTTAATTACTCTGAATTCGCACTGGGGATGGTTCGGACAAGATAGACTGAAAATATTGTATACATATAAAGCGGAAAATGAATACTAACGCATTGCACGGCGCGTTTGCACCGTACAGAATGACGTCCGACTGGTCGCAGTTTCCAAGCTTAAAATCTTCCCAACTATTGCATTTTATGGCAAGGAAACCATTCGGATTAACTGCTGCTTCTGCTGTAATTTCAGTGGCCCTTTCGTGGCTGCACGCGCCTGTAACAGTTGATAAAGTTGATAAAGTAATAGTTACGAACTAATGTTAATTAGCGAGAAACGCGGTGTACGAGAATGATTAGCCTAATTATGCGGTATCAATTGTAATAAATTCCACATGCGATAAATTGCATGAAAAGCAGGAGAGCCTTTAATATACTTTAACACTAACCGTACCGGGTACAAGATATGTCGTTTATATATTGTTTTATCAAAATTACGAGACTGAACTTATTTAGATCTTTCACAATTTTTATAATAATACGTGCTCGAATAAAGAAATTTATTGAATAGTCTCTCATGGAAGCATTTTTATAATTTCAATAATATAATTAAAATAAAAATACATTTTTAGAAAATACCACGTTTTCAAAACGGACTAAATGTTTCGGTGCGAAGCGGGTCAGTGGGGTGGGGATGAGTCAAGAGAGCGCTGTCGCGCGGAGTGGGGATCGCTGAACGCGATCACGTACTAGCGAGCGTCCCGCGGGGAGGTGTAACGGTTAAATTTAATAGTTTATATCTCCTAAACGCATACGCTGTTTTAAATTTTTTTTTCAAGTCTCTAGCTCATCGGGAAGTTAGTTCAAAATAAATTGCAAAATTTGTACCGAACAGACAAACAGACAGACAGACAACAAAGTGAGCTAATGAAAACGTGGTAAAAAAATAAAGAATGCGGAAGCTATAGTTAACAGGAGATGTGTTACGCACCCAGGCTGGTGATGAGGTTACAACCAGGTTGATCTCTGTATCCACCGTTTGGAAAGAAGTCAAGACCACAGTGACCAAGTGTGCCATACATGCCTGCATCGGTGTGAACGCATTTGACGCACTTTGCATCGTTAGAGTTTATAGAGTGTTGCATGAAGTCGAACATCGGTCCGGCAGGGTCCAAACCTGTCATAGAAAGAGATCGACATTAAATATTACATTAAAAATTGCATTGCCAAAATGTGGATTCTATTCACTTATGAGGAAAATGTTTCACCATTGTTTTCGTCGCGGAGAAGCTTTCTTCTAAAGGTTTTACGCTCCATATTCACCCTTTTGCAAATCAATTTCACCCATTAAGAATATTCCAAATTAATTATTAGATAAATTAGATTAAATTATATATTTATGGTAGACACACACGTGAACGGTATCATTACTTCGAGGAAAACATAAGAATCAATACCCAATACCCAAATACGCTTCAATAAATACATACATATGTATTGATTATCATTTTTTAAATTTCTCAACTAGAAAATAGCTGCAATGAATATATCTACTCACAGTTTTCATACATTACACGTTACTTTACATTCTATTTGATTTTTTTCTATAAAAACTTCAAAATACTTTATTTGTAAAAGGTTGAAATTGATTTGCAAGAGGGTGAAAGTGATTTGCAAAAGGATGAAATTGATTGGCGAAACGTGTAAAAATTAATTATACGTACCAATCATTTCTGAAATTGCGATTGTGTTATTACTGGAATGTGGTATCTCGTGACCAACTTTTGCAACAATTTGACCACCCAAAGAAAATCCACTTAGTATTATTTTTGATGCAACGACACCAGCCTTCACTAACGATATTACAGCATTCATCAAAACTCCGGCTACAGAGCTGGCTAATAGAACCGACGTGGCGTAGAACTGGTATGTGACGTATCTGTAGTCTACTGCTAATATATTGTAAGGATAACCTTTCGCATATCCTGCAACAATTTCGAAAATGTGTTAGATTTTGTTGGGACTAGTCCAATTTTTCATCGATACGTACCGCATACCAAATTGTGGACATACGGATTATCCGTCGACTGCTCGTAACCGTGGACATGTATTAACGTGTCTAGAGTCAAATTAAGGAAAGGCACGATCACATCCGCAGATGTTGCAGAAAACTCCTTGTAAGTGCAATCCCTGAAAAAGAAAATAGAAATCGTCTGATGCGTCTGATCACGACCGACCAATTCTACTTGCTACATGAACTCAATTTTCTCAAGAACATAGCCTCGAACGAAAAACATTTCTTTCGTATTTTCGACTGGTTTTCTAATGTAGAATCATCGCTTCCACGGTTGTACCATAATTACTATTTAGATTGCGGACCTCTATGCATTTATGAAGAAATTGATTGGGTGAAATATAAAACGGTAAAAAAATTCTTTAAATTCAAGAATGTTGCGTTGTTGCTTTTAATAGAACGGAGTCGTTAAGGTACGATATCAATTTGTATGTTATTGCTGCTTCCCAGAATTATAATTACTTTTTGTAATGACGTATCTTTATTCCATTGAGTGGAAAAGTCAGCAAATCGGCAGCTGCTTGGCTCGCTGCTTGAGAAAAGACATCATATTCAGAACTGCCTACAGAAGAAGAGCCTAGCTGAGGACCATAAGAGCCTATAAGAGAGTTGTGGCCATTAGAAGAGCCGTGGGCATGAGAAGAGCCGTGGGCATGAGAAGAGCCGTGAGCTGTATCTGTGGGCAAAATAACACGTTAATTGTCAGTTAAAAATTTAACTTAACTTATTGTTAGTTACAAATTTTTCTTTCATTTTTTTCAAATGTAATATGTAATATAGAAATACTCACAAAAAAAAGTTTCTTTCATTTTTTTCAAATGTGACATATAATATAGAAATACTCACAAAAAATTGTTTCTTTCATTTTTTTCAAATGTAATATGTAATATAGAAGTACCCACAAAAAAAGTTTCTTTCATTTTTTTCAAATGTGACATGTAATATAGAAATACTCACAAAAAAAATTTTTCTTTCATTTTTTTCAAATGTAACATGTAATATAGAAATACTCACAAAAAAATGTTTCTTTCATTTTTTTCAAATGTAATATAGAAATACTCACAAAAAAAATGTTTCTTTCATTTTTTTCAAATGTAATATGTAATATAGAAATACTCACAAAAAAATTTTTCTTTCATTTTTTTCAAATGTAATATGTAATATAGAAATACTCACAAAAAAATTTTTCTTTCATTTTTTTCAAATGTAATATGTAATATAGAAATACTCACAAAAAAATTTTTCTTTCATTTTTTTTCAAATGTAACATGTACTATAGAAATACTTACAAAAAAAAGTTTCTTTCATTTTTTTCAAATGTAATATGTAATATAGAAATACTCACAAAAAATGTTTCTTTCATTTTTTTCAAATGTAATATGTAATACAGAAATACTCACAAAAAAATTTTTCTTTCATTTTTTTCAAATGTAACATGTAATATAGAAATACTCACAAAAAAATTTTTCTTTCATTTTTTTCAAATGTAACATGTAATATAGAAATACCCACAAAAAAATTTTTTCTTTAATTTTTTTCAAATGTAACATGTAATATAGAAATACTCACAAAAAAAATTTTTCTTTCATTTTTTTCAAATGTAATATGTAATATAGAAATACTTACAAAAAAATTTTTCTTTCATTTTTTTCAAATGTAATATGTAATACAGAAATACTCACAAAAAAATTTTTCTTTCATTTTTTTCAAATGTAACATGTAATATAGAAATACTCACAAAAAATGTTTCTTTCATTTTTTTCAAATGTAATATGTAATATAGAAATACTCACAAAAAAAATTTTTCTTTCATTTTTTTCAAATGTAATATGTAATATAGAAATACTCACAAAAAAATTTTTCTTTCATTTTTTTCAAATGTAATATGTAATACAGAAATACTCACAAAAAAATTTTTCTTTCATTTTTTTCAAATGTAACATGTAATATAGAAATACACACAAAAAAATTTTTCTTTAATTTTTTTCAAATGTAACATGTAATATAGAAATACTCACAAAAAAAATTTTTTCTTTCATTTTTTTCAAATGTAATATGTAATATAGAAGTACCCACAAAAAAAATTTTCTTTCATTTTTTTCAAATGTAATATGTAATATAGAAATACTCACAAAAAAATTTTTCTTTCATTTTTTTCAAATGTAACATGTAATATAGAAATACTCACAAAAAATTTTTCTTTCATTTTTTTCAAATGTAATATGTAATATAGAAATACTCACAAAAAAATTTTTCTTTCATTTTTTTCAAATGTAATATGTAATATAGAAATACTCACATCCCAGAAGACCAACGCAGGTCGCAAAGATGAAAAAGAATCGATTGCTCTCCATTTTGTGACTACTGACTCAGTTTGTTCGGGATCGGTATATAAAGGACGTACCGCTCGTACGTAACGCGTTATTTATTAGTACACTAAATTGTTGCGTATCCACGTGGTTTGAAATATTGTCATTTTACACAGAAACGTTCAATCATTTGTAGCGCTGTTACGGAACTGTTCTTGTTTACATAATGAATTACCAATTATTTCTTACTTATTGCTAATTGTAATTCCATATGCAATTCATAGAACGGTCGTAAATAGTAATCGTTGTTTCATATAATCTCGTCATTAATCACGAGCAGACTGCATCGACCGATATTATATGATATAATTTATATCGTAGACAACTGTCGTTGATTTTCATTGGATTCAGATTTTTTCTTTCGGAAATATTGAAATTGCAAACCTGCTCCCGTCAGAAATTATCGAATTCTTTATTCAATAATTCTGCACGTATTGTTATAAAAATTGCGAAACATTTAAATAAATTCAATCTAATATCTCGAATAGTACAAAAAAGAGCGCTATTAATTCTTGGTATAAGTGTGACATTCGGTATAATTTGTTACGCAAATTTGCGACACGGGCATTGTTATCTTCGACTGTCACATTTGCATGAAGTAAAGTATACAATGTCGCGCTAAAACGGGTTTTTTACTGTTCCATAAATTATGAGCCCGTAACTTAGATTAGAGAACCAACGAGCGGCTGCCTGTTCTCTAGGTGGATATCATGATATCGGAGAGGAGAACCAAAAACGTGGTGTTCATCGAGCGTAGAGGCAGGTTCCAAGATAAATCTACTTTATTAATATTAAATATATATATATATATATATATATATATATATATGTATATATTTATATATATATATATATATACAGGGTGTTTCGTAACTGTTGGTACAAGCGAAAAGTGAAAGTACAAGTGATACTACATGAAAAAATAAGTCGAAAGGAAGGACTAACATTTTCTCGTTTGGCAACTCGTTTTCGAGAAAGTTGAGTTTGAAAACGCAGCGAGTATTCATCTTCGAGAATTCGTCTGACACGTATGATCTTGGTCAACCAATTCTACTTTCTGCATACATACATCCCAACAAAAACATTCTGTAAACAGGAGCCAAGTTCTTATGGCCGTAAAAAGTTGTGAGATCAAACAAAATACGGCCAAGTTCGTTAACTTAGAAATACCTCTTGCAATACTGAAAAAAGCGTTTGTAAAAATTAGTTTAAAAGAACGTATTTAATTTTTAAAGAGATGCATGAAGGGCTAAATTATTCAAACTTGGCCGCTACCTAACACCTTTTATGGCCATTAGTTTAGAAAGTAATGCATGTTCGTTTTACTGCCTATTTATACCTTGTGACGTTGCAACTTTTGCAACTGAGCTTGGCTCCTTAATATTATAATAACTTTGTCCCGTTTAATGTTTATGGTGTTTTTTTTCTTTGTTAGTTGATTATTTTTTCTAATTGCAGGAGGTTTTCTTTTTCTTTGTATTCTTGGTTTTGGAATTTTAGGGTCCGGTATTTGTACTTCTTCGATGTGTGGCCGTTACTTTTTGCATGTTAAAAAAAAATTTTTTCCGCGCGTGATACTGGAGAAACCACATTTTCTTGAAATTCTACATGTTTAACGAATTTTCTCAACGTTAAAAAACGTTCGTACCATAATCTCCCTATTTTTCCCATATTATGCAGTTTCAGCTTTAATTTTAAAAAAATTTCATCGCTCTACCTCATTTCTATCGAAAGTTCTTCGATTTTGAATCGAGTTTGGTCCTTTTCCGCGGCGATAGCGTATTCACGGATGTCAGGCAGCCGCTGTACGTGGCGCGCTAATTTCTGCGAAGCACCAACTTCAAACACAGCTGCCATAGGTAAAAAATTGTCGCAGCGAGTTCATGGGGTACTCAATCGCATCGGCAGAATCTCTGCTTCAATCTGACGTTCGGATCATAGTATTACGATCATTTCTCGCCAAGATATAGCGAGTTAAAGGAAAAATGGAAATTGTGCATTTTTTAAGCATATTTTCAGAAACACCTGGTATATCGAAATGTCAATGAAATTGAAAAAACAAAAGGAGTGCCTTGAAGAGAAAGAAACGCTCTTTCTATTGCTTTTTGCACAAGAGTCTACGATAATTTTTTCGCTTTTCTGGAGCCAGTTAAAGTTAAAAAGCCCATATTTACTCCAATGTTGAATAACTCGAATAAAAAAAATCGCACAATATGCAACAACCACCCAATTTACACAGGAAAGATAGCCCTTCCAAATGATATTAACGCGATTTATCAAAAAAATTTGTTGCTCCCCGTGTGATGTTCCAAAGTTGCACAACATTTTTGTTAACCGTCAATGTTGTCTTCATCTCGCTATAACTTTGTGAAAAACCCACATAGCAACAATTTGAAAATAATATACAGACAATCTAACAGACCTATTCTGTTAAGAATAGGTTTGTGAATGCTTCAGTTACTGCAAAATAAAAATTTTCTTCGTCAATTGCAAGACACAGGAACCGCATAAAAATTTGTTTGCTTGAATTAATCATTTTGGTAAATGGAAAATAACAATCTTAGTTTCTTCTAATTTTTGCACTACTTGCAATTTCCCTCACCCTCAAGTTTTATTTAGTTCGTACATTGACTAACAGAATAGATTTATCAATGCATTAATTATTGCTTGTCAAATAGTTCCGAAATAGGTATTCTGTTGAAGTGATTTATCGTAGAATGTTCCTTGTAATCCTCTCCCGTAAGGCTTCTGTGGGTTGGTTTGGAGGTAAAAGTGACCCGTACTGAAAAGAAAAGGATGAAAACACATATTTTCGTTTCCCTCTTCTTGAAATTACAAGTGCATAAAGAGCATGTTGTTCATTCTTTCCCGAAGGAAGCACTAGAGTGCGAAGTGGTTCTTAAATCTTTGTAATCCCTCCGCTGCGTGTAATATACGTGTACAATGTCCAGCAACAGGTGGGCGAAAGTGTGAGAGGTAATTTTCTATGACGATGTCACAGAAAAACAGAGTTGCAAATGGTCGACGAGTCTCGTTTTTCCATTAAGAAAAGGATGAAAATAGCATGTTCAATCTGTTGGCATGTGTAGCTACGTGGATAACAATGCAAGCCACTCGCAAGAGTTCTCGATAGTTACTCATTGAAGTGTCAAGCACAGGCTTACTTTGAAATTGACATCGACCTTGCAAACATTACGACATTGCGAATTTCAACGGACAGGTAAGTTTAATATTGCGCAGAAATTTCTCTGTAAATTTATAAATAGTCTTAGCGGGTCCACGTGCTACTTGTTCAGAGAGGATTACGTCTGATTAGGTGCATTTTTAATTGTTAATACTGAAACGCTCGAAGCTAAAATCGCACTGTTGGTGACTTCGAAAATTAATCAATTTTCCCTCACCTGTTGCTGATCGCTGTGCACACTGCCACGGTGCAAATTAACGATAGACTCATCAACATACCTGAACTGGTAGAATTAATTATAATTAGACTAGGTACGAATCTCTTTATGCAAAACAAAGATTATTTGCATTGATTGTGGAAAGCAGAAATAACATAAAATTGATTTCACCCCTTAACAACTTTGTCACATTAAAAACTACGTTACAACATCCTTGATTTTTTAACATCTTTTATTGTTTTATTTTTTACCCAACCAAATTCTTCATAAATATATGAAGATCCGTAGTCTGATTATAATTAAGAATATGTCTACAAATCCAGTGCACATTCAATAAAAGTGCTTTAACAATCAGAGAAGGTTATACTAACACGTTGCATGGTGCATTTTCCCCCATTGGAATCACAACATTCCGGTCACAGTTTCCAGCCGTAAAATCATACCAACTATTGCATTTCACACTGAGGAAAAGTTCTGGGCGTATCGAAGCTTGCTGGATAAATATTGCAGACATATTATGGCTGCATACCTTCTCGTCTGAAATAGTCACATACATAGTATTAGCATAATGCAGGAGAAGCTATGACTACAATTTCCACTAGAACGAAAATCGATTTATTCAGTGCTCATACTTATAATAGTGGTCTAACAAAATTGGGGAAAAAATGAGTTTTCCTTTAAATATCTGGAAACAAGAAATATGTATATGAGTCGTATATTTCTTAGACATACGAGTATATTTCTAGACTGCGAATCTTTATGACAAATAAAGATTGTCTGCATCGATTGCAAGAAATTCAAACCAAATTCGATGTTATTTCTTCCCTTAATGATTTTAATAGAGGAGAAATCATACAGTGGGTGTACAAAGTATTCGTACACTTTTTAAAAACTAATAACTTTTTTATAATTGTACCAAACGATCTGACTTTTTATAATCAATTAGAAGCATTGTTTTACGAGACGATATGCAAGAAAGATTTTCCAAAAATTATAATTTACAAGGTTAAATGCAAAAATAAAAATGGCATTTTTTAAAACTTTTTTATTTGGGTCCTTAATGAAAATTTAACATATATGTTTAATAGATCTATGTTAGTTATACACACTGAAAATTTAATCGAAGATCGGTTGACGCAGGAAAAAACGACACGCATCGAAAGATGTACGATTCTGTGGATTTTAAGCAGAAACTGATCAAAAGTCACGAGCTTGTAGCTCGTGTGTATGTTAATCGATTTCAATGAAATGTTCAGCATGTGCATAACTAACATAGATCTACTAAACATATATTTTAAATTTTCATGAAGGACTCAAATAAAAAAGCTAAAAAAATGCCTTTTTTATTTTTGCATGTAACCTTGTAAATTATAATTTTTGAAAGATCTTTTTTGTATATCATTTCGTAAACTAATACTTCTAATTGATTACAAAAAATCATGTTGTTTGTTACAATTATAAAAAATTATTAGTTTTTAAAAAGTGTACGAATAGTTTGTACACTCACTGTATATCGACATGTTCAATTTTTTTAATTTTCCAGCAATTTTGAATTTCAACTGCTCAATTTTGCTATAAATGCATAAAGATCCGCAGTGTATGATATGAATCTGACCACTTTCAGAATTATGTGCACATATAATATGACTTGAACAGAGAAACAATAGGCTGATGCGTTTTTGTAAGTTGAAGTATGACACAGTAGAGTAAATCGAAGTGGATTGATAAAGTAGTTAATCCACCTTGGGTCGGAGGGTTCGGACAACCAGGTTGCACTGCGTGTCCACTGTTCGGATAATAGTCTTGATGTCCACAGGGCAGTACTGTACCATGATTTCCCATTTCAGAATGAACGCATTTCACGCATTTGGCGTCAGCTGCATTTATCGAAGGCTCGGGGTACCCGAAAAAAGGTCCTGCTGGATCCATTGCTAGAAGAAATGAACGAATGATCGATCACGTGCTAAACAAGTGACATGTTAACCATCCTTCAGTGAACTATGTCACTTCAGATTAATTCTAAACAGTTCTACTTGAAGAAGCCTCGGAATTTAATGAAAAGCTGTGGCAGGATCGAAATTTTAAATTGCAACGATTTGATCTACTTTGGCTGAAACATTATATTGTAATTCAGATGCTAAATGCTTGTTATTCACAACAATAGTCACTTCAGATTAATTCATGAACAATTCTAGAGAATTCTACTTGAAGAAGCCTGGGAATTTAATGAAAAGCTGTGGCAGGATCGAAATTTTAAATTGCAACGATTTGATCTACTTCGGCTGAAACATTATACTGTAATTCAGATGCTAAATGCTTGTTATTCACAAGTATAGTCACTTCAGATTAATTCATGAACAATTCTAGAGAATTCTCCTTGAAGAAGCCTCGGGATTTAATGAAAAGCTGTGGCAGGATCGAAATTTTAAATTGCAACGATTTGATCTACTTTGGCTGAAACATTATACTATAATTCAGATGCTAAATGCGTATTATTCACAACTATAGTCACTTCAGATTAATTCATGAACAATTCTAGAGAATTCTACTTGAAGAAGCCTGGGAATTTAGTGAAAAGCTGTGGCAGGATCGAAATTTTAAATTGCTACGATTTGATCTACTTTGGCTGAAACATTATACTGTAATTCAGATGCTAAATGCTTGTTATTCACAACTATAGTCACTTCAGATTAATTCATGAACACTTCTAGAGAATTCTACTTGAAGAAGCCTCGGGATTTAATGAAAAGCTGTGACAGGATCGAAATTTTAAATTGCAACGATTTGATCTACTTCGGCTGAAACATTATATTGTAATTCAGATGCTAAATGCTTGTTATTCACAACTATAGTCACTTCAGATTAATTCATGAACAATTCTAGAGAATTCTACTTGAAGAAGCCTCGGAATTTAATGAAAAGCTGTGGCAGGATCGAAATTTTAAATTGCAACGATTTGATCTACTTCGACTGAAACATTATATTGTAATTCAGATGCTAAATGCTTGTTATTCACAACTATAGTCACTTCAGATTAATTCATGAACAATTCTAGAGAATTCTACTTGAAGAAGCCTCGGGATTTAATGAAAAGCTGTGGCAGGATCGAAATTTTAAATTGCAACGATTTGATCTACTTTGGCTGAAACATTATACTGTAATTCAGATGCTAAATGCTTGTTATTCACAACTATAGTCACTTCAGATTAATTCATGAACACTTCTAGAGAATTCTACTTGAAGAAGCCTCGGGATTTAATGAAAAGCTGTGACAGGATCCAAATTTTAAATTGCAACGGTTTGATCTACTACGGCTGAAACATTATACTGTAATTCAGATGCTAAATGCTTGTTATTCACAACTATAGTCACTTTAGATTAATTCATGAACAATTCTAGAGAATTCTACTTGAAGAAGCCTCGGAATTTAATGAAAAGCTGTGGCCGGATCGAAATTTTAAATTGCAACGATTTGATCTACTTCGGTTGAAACATTATACTGTAATTCAGATGCTAAATACTTGTTATTCACAACTATAGTCACTTCAGATTAATTCATGAACAATTCTAGAGAATTCTACTTGAAGAAGCCTCGGGATTTAATGAAAAGCTGTGGCGGGATCGAAATTTTAAATTGCAACGATTTGATCTACTTTGGCTGAAACATTATACTGTAATTCAGATGCTAAATGCTTGTTATTCACAACTATAGTCACTTCGGATTAATTCATGAACAATTCTAGAGAATTCTACTTGAAGAAGCCTGGGAATTTAATGAAAAGCTGTGGCAGGATCGAAATTCTAAATTGCAACGATTTGATCTACTTCGGTTGAAACATTATACTGTAATTCAGATGCTAAATGCTTGTTATTCACAACTATAGTCACTTCAGATTAATTCATGAACACTTCTAGAGAATTCTACTTGAAGAAGCCTTGGAATTTAATGAAAAGCTGTGGCAGGATCGAAATTTTAAATTGCAACGATTTGATCTACTTCGGCTGAAACATTATATTGTAATTCAGATGCTAAATGCTTGTTATTCACAACTATAGTCACTTCAGATTAATTCGTGAACACTTCTAGAGAATTCTACTTGAAGAAGCCTGGGAATTTAATGAAAAGTTGTGACAGAATCAAAATTCTAAATTGCAACGATTTGATCTACTTCGGTTGAAACATTATACTGTAATTCAGATGCTAAATACTTGTTATTCACAACTATAGTCACTTCAGATTAATTCATGAACAATTCTAGAGAATTCTACTTGAAGAAGCCTCGGGATTTAATGAAAAGCTGTGGCAGGATCGAAATTTTAAATTGCAACGATTTGATCTACTTTGGCTGAAACATTATACTGTAATTCAGATGCTAAATGCTTGTTATTCACAACTATAGTCAGTTCAGATTAATTTATGGACACTTCTAGAGAATTCTACTTGAAGAAGCCTTGGAATTTAATGAAAAGCTGTGGCAGGATCGAAATTTTAAATTGCAACGATTTGATCTACTTTGGCTGAAACATTATACTGTAATTCAGATGCTAAATGCTTGTTATTCACAACTATAGTCACTTCAGATTAATTCATGAACAATTCTAGAGAATTCTAAAGAAGCCTTGGAGTTTAAAAAGCCTCGGAAGCCTCGGAATTTAATGAAAAGCTGTGGCGGGATCGAAATTTTAAATTGCAACGATTTGAATTACTTCGGCTGAAACATTACATGTACACTCAAACCTGTTTTTCACGAACTTCATAAATAGCTTTTATTATTATAAATATCTGAATGTATCTTTCGATCAGTCACACGGTGCAATAAAATAAAAATGGAGTTATGTATCAAAAAACCTCGATGACCTTGATAACTCCGAAAAAAATGTCCTTCAGAAAAAAATATTCGTGTCAGATATTTTTTGGATCACAATAACCTGAAGAGATATTTAGGTGTCCTGTTTTAGACGAAACAGCCTATACATACAAACGCGTTGTCCTGCACTTAGTTGATCTAATGAAAGGGTTAATTAACATTCCACGTACCTAGTATTTCTGAAACTTTAAAGCTCATACTGCGTCCAATGCTGCCAGCGATTTGGCTACCCAAAGAATGTCCACTGAGCATAAATTTGTGCTTATCCATCCCAGCCCATGCCATAGTCTCTACAGCGTAACTCATAACTTTTCCTACAGCATTGACCAACAAAACCGATGTCGTGTAGAACTCGTACGTTACATATCTGTAATCCGCTGCAATGACATTGTAGCTGTAACCATTGAGATAAGCTGTAACAAATTGGAAAATAGGAATTCAACTGGAATCAATGTGAATTTGTACAGTATTAATCATTAAGTAGATTTTGTCGAGAGATTGCAAATGACCAGCCAATTCGTTAAGAAGAGGCCACGAATTAATTTGTACAGCTAGTAAATACATGAACTGTTAATCTTATTCGAATATTCGATAAATACGTGCCATGTATAGTGTCCGCAACAAATGGTAGATCTGGTGTATTTGAATAACCATGGCAATGTATCACCGTCTTCTCAGTCAAGTTCATACGTGGTAGAAGCTGCGCTGCATTAGCAAGGCTAACTTCCGTGTACGTGTAGTCTCTGTAAAGAAATATCGATTCTGTTGCATGATCTTTTACGAAAATAATAGCAGCTTATCAATAGACTGCGGATCTTTGTGCAAAATAAAAATGTTCTTCATCGATTACAAGATTCTGGAGCCAAATAAAAATTGATTACTTCCTCTAGCAGTAACGTGTTGATACTCTTACAAGGGAAAAACCCCAAGTGTCCGACAACGATTTTGATAATTTTTTGTGAGCTGATGGCATATGGATCCCTAATTATGTATGCAAAAAATTAGGTGTAGTTACTCGATGGTTTTAAAGATATGAACAATTAAAGTTTCATACCTGTGATTCACGCAACCTGCTTATACAGGGTGGGGGGCCACATTTTGCCACCTCAAATATCTTTGTTGTTGTTAAAGATACGTCAAATGTCAGAAGGACAAAGTTGAATGGTAAAATGGGGCTTATACGATACCAAAAACATTTTTGTTTTTATGTAATTTTTTTGGAGATATGAAGGGGAATTCATTTTTTTTAATGGAATGAGGTATTTTTTAATACATCAATCGATGCAGCTGGACATTCGTTATAAAAAAGTACTAACCTATGTATGTCGAAAAGTTAGTAGTTCAGGAGATATTTCAATTTAAATAACTCTAAAATACCATTACTGTCGTACTAAGACGTTAGTGTTTATTTACTTGTGTAACATCTTAGCAATGAATGAATGAATGAATTTTTCTAAACAAATTCCTGACACAGCTTCATTGCCTCAATTGACACATACACACATATGTTGTGTATAATATAATGAAATTGAATGTTAATTAATAATTACCATATTGTATAATAATATGGTAAGAGAGCAGAAAAATGAGGACTATATTGGCTATGTGTGATTTTGAATTTAGCGCCAAATTTCGATCTACATATTAACGATCGATATGAAGTTAGTTTCGTTTCTATATGTCTTATTGATTCAAGTATACATCATTACCAAGTACAGTCCCTGCTCACTTTATTAGACTCACCTGTATAATTATGATATTTCTATACGATATTGTACTATACGATTTGAACTTTTTTGGGAAGCTAGAGCAATTAGTTTACTAAAGAATGTGAAAAGAAATTTTTTCAAAAATTGCAATTGATCGGAATTGTTGAAAAAATACTAAAAGTTGAATTTTTAACTTTTTTATGTGGTCCTATATTGAAAATTTAAAAAATAAGTTTTGTAGATCTGTGTCAATTAAACATATTCTGAAAATTTCGTCAAAATCGGTCGACGTTGCAACGAGCTACAAACATTTAATGATGGTAAAAATTGCAGATTTTCACGATTTATTGCCGAAAATCTTGAAAATCTGCAATTTTTATTAAATGTTTGTAGCTCGTTGCAACGTCGACCGATTTTGACGAAATTTTCAGAATATGTTTAATTGACACAGATCTACAAAACTTATTTTTTAAATTTTCAATATAGGCCCACATAAACAAGTTAAAAATTCAACTTTTAGTATTTTTTCAACAATTCCGATCAATTGCAATTTTTGAAAAAATTTCTTTTCACATTCTTTAGTAAACTAATTGCTCTAGCTTCCCAAAAAAGTTCAAATCGTATAGTACAATATCGTATAGAAATATCATAATTATACAGGTGAGTCTAATAAAGTGAGCAGGGACTGTACATTGCCACAGCACCAACATGTGTTTCTCTAAAACTTTACAATATGAATTATTACTTTATTTTGCACTAAGCAAGTAAGTAGCTTTTTTCTCACATTAGTTTAAATCCACATAAACTGAAAAGTTTTCTTGCATCAATTATTATTTTACAGACGCAATTCTTTAAAGATTTCTTGATAATGATCGAAATAAAGATCGAAACGTTGAAATAGGGAGTTTGTGAAAATTTGCAAATAGTGTTTATTCTTAATACTTGATCGAACCAGTGCGCCGAAATCATTAATAATATCGATTTGAACTATTGAGTAATTACACCTAATATTTTGCATACATAATTAGTGATCCATATACCATCAGCTGACAAAAAATTATCAAAATCGAAGTCGGACACTTGGAGTCCCTCCCTTGTTAGATTCTTTTAATGTTTCTACTGTTTAAAATTGCAGCTGTTCGTTTTCATCATAAATGCTTAAAATCCGTAGTCTACTTGTAGTTAATCTACAATACGTTATCGAATTACGTCACAGACGTTTCTGACGTCAGATTCGTTGCATTACTTGCATATACTGAAGTATGAATAATCACCTATAGTAAAGACGTAGCTTAATGGTGGCCAGAGGCCATTCCAAATCTTCAAGTGTGGTCAAGAAGTCGGAAATATCTGCATTTACAGCTGTGAACGAAACAAATAAGTATTGGAACTGGAATCATTATTCTGATATATCTGACCGATTTTGGGAATTTCGTAGCACTTGCGAGATTTCGATTTTTTCAAGGTGCAAACATCCTTTAAATGGAGATAAGTGTCACCCAACTTTCTTAAGTATCGTTCAAATAATAATAATAAATATAAATAATGGTTACAATAAAAATTAAGCGATACTCTATGCTTGATTAGATACCGCTGCCAAATCAACGAGATTTGATTGTTCAAATCAAAATTCACTCGCACTAGTTTGTCACTGCACCTAAATAACTTCTTTGTAACACAACACAGATTTTTATGGTTTTATGTAGCGTCCTACAGAGGTAACAGAAAAGCTAGTAGAATAAAAATGGTTAGTCACGGCTAAACAACGTCACATAGAGACAGGCTATTATAAATAATCCTAATGGAAGACTCCGACGTTGACAGTATTAACCTAGATTTTGTTTAAACAAATCAAGGTACTTACATGACAGAAAGCAACAGCAGCAGACCGCAAGTACTAAGTACCGATTGCCGGTCATTTTGAGCGCAACAGTAAAACCCAACTGTTTCAGCTACAAGCTTGTTCAGACAGCATGGTTTAATTTGGTAAAATATGCACATTATTTATTGTATCAGCATTACCTGTCAACGAGCGTTGCATATTTACACTTTGTATACTAACCACGTCATCTACCGTTTTAATGGAACGTTTTAAAGTTTAAAAGGACGTAAGGAAAAAGGTAGATAGTCTCGATACACCTGTCTGGGAATACCCCACGAAAAATAATGTGAGGACACATGACTTGAAACTCTACAAATATCATACGATGACTTAATGACTGTCTGCGCATGCTTCAATATTTAAATAAAATTAAATAAATGTCTGCGGTGTTCTTTGTTAAAAAGATGCGTCATAATATTTCCTGATAACGATGCTGTTTTGAAGGTCTCAGACTTGATAGACAAGGTCGCCGCTCGATAAGCAATACAGCAGACCTTTGTTAGTATTAATACAGTCTGCATACGTACACCAAAATACTGTATTAAGAATATTAACATTAGTATGTCATGCAAAACAATTTCGTCACATATATTGGACTTGAAACCTTGTTGCCTGACCATAATTTACTGTTTCTACTTGTATACATTAGGGTGGACCTTAGCTATACTTGATGAAAATTATTTTGCAAAATTTTTTTCCGGGCACCCCCCAGAATTGTGACAACTGTTGAGAAAATGATCTGGAAAAAATTTGGGGCCGATTGGATCATGGGAAACCGGCGCTCAACGAATTTGAAAATTTTTTTTTAAAATCTTAACATAAATATACGTTGTAATATATCGTTGAATTTGTATTTTTTTTCTCTGTAAGAATCCATATATAGCATAATCAGTTGTTAATAGAAAAAGCATCCGTGACCTTGAAAACTTGAAAAAATGACCTTGAAAAAATTTTTGTTCTCTGATGCTATATTCACCTCCTTATATACTACAACTTTTGTTTGAAAAGTTTTTTCATATATACATAACTGACAGAGATATTAAATAAATTCATTAATACGCTCCAATCTACAATTCACAATTTTTGAACGCTACGCGATAGTTCTCTGCAAGTTTTTCTCGAATCCTCGTGCGTTGACGTCGAATAGATGTTCGATTGATAATTAAGTCGTCTAGATCATGATTAAGAGCTTGTGCTGTTGCTGTTATTATACGAACAGCATCACGATCGCTTACTTTGCACTTGTCAGGTGTTGCAACAAGTTTATCCGTAATGAACTCTTTTTGACCACGTCTCTTTTTAGGGTTGCTTGGACCAGGTTCATCCACAGGAATATCAATTTCAATATTGTCATCCTGACTTGACACGTTCTCTTCTTCGCTGAACGATGATATTTCCATTGTTTCACCTACATTTAAAAGATATCAACATATAAATAAAGATTAAAGAATATTTATATCTAAGATAATGATCAATATTTTGGCTTTTAAAAATAAACTGCAAAAAAATATTTACCTGGCACAGAGTCTGCCTTATACTTTGCTAGTCTAGATTCTTCTTGCTCCTGTCGCAACGCTTTTCTCAGTTCTTTTCGATATAATGCACGATCCGCTCCAATCATAGAACCAGGACGTCCCTGTTGCCGTTGACTTAACAGAAACAGTTTGTCTTCCTCTACTTATTTGAATAGTTTCTAATACATCCGCATGTGCAATATCAAAAAGATCTTCCAGTTTGTCGACAAATTCCTTTTCACGATCTTCTTGAATTTTAGTACGGCGTTTGCAATTTTTATGCAAGCTCACCCATTCTTTATACAATGATTCCAATTTTTCGATGCAATTGTTAAATACTTTTATGGGAATTTTGGCTTTCTGCCAAAACACTTGAACTTCCTGGATAACTAAGTGAGCACTACCGCGAACACTCAATTTCACATTGCGCAAATTGTGAAATAGCACTCTTAAAACTTGCCCGTTGGATGACAATTTTGCACCTATAATTTGGGTTTCTGCGTGCCCGAGTAAAAATAATTTTTTTCTCGTATCGTCCATTTGAAATTTACTTTCACCACGTATTTGAATGTCACCACGCCGAAGACTCAGAACCAGAACGTACTGTTCTCTTAACTGTTTGCTCGCGGACGCGTCGGTTCACGAATTTGTTCGAGTGCTTGGACTGAACTGAACGTGAACTTGACTTTCGAGGCTCCTCTATGGATCGAGAGGGCGGCTTTTTACCGATTGTCATAAGCAAGAAGATACCCTAATTGGTTTGCTGGATTTTGGATTTTCCAATCAGGACACCTTTAGTTGTTCAAGTCTTCTATCGATGATTCTAAGGGAGGTGTTAAAATTCTAAAAAATATACGAATTAACTATTTAAGAAACTGTAGTATTATCAGAAATACAACTATTACATATTTTAGGTAAAATTTAAAATGTATCTTAAACACCTGGGTACTTTGGTTCATCTTTCTTCTACAAGAGTATTTACGAACGTTTAAAATAAACTCTATTATATCTCTGTCAGTTATGTATATATGAAAAAACTTTTCAAACAAAAGTTGTAGTATATAAGGAGGTGAATATAGCATCAGAGAAAAAAAAATTTTTCAAGGTCATTTTTTCAAGTTTTCAAGATCACGGATGTTTTTTCTATTAACAACTGATTATGCTATATATGGATTCTTACAGAGAAAAAAAAGACAAATTCAACGATATATTACAACGTATATTTATGTTAAGATTTTAAAAAAAAAATTTTCAAATTCGTTGAGCGCCGGTTTCCCATGATCCAATCGGCCCCAAATTTTTTCCAGATCATTTTCTCAACAGTTGTCACAATTCTGGGGGGTGCCCAGGAAAAAATTCTTTGATAAAAAAATAAGGTCCACCCTAGTATACATATACAGGGTTTCCCACGTAACACTTTTCACGATTTTTCAAGTATTATACTTGCGATAGTCTCACAAAAAAATATTTTCAACAGAAGTTGATCAGTTTTCGATTGGCTTTGCATTGCAATAAAAAAAGTTCGAAACTTATGTTTTTTTTAGTATTGTCAAGGCCACCTTCATTTTTTAAAATGGCACTTGGTATTTTTGACTTAACAGTATTATGGCACATATCAAGACGAATTCAACGACCTAGTATACCATGGGCTTCGGATGACCTTGAAGTACCAGTTGAAAAAATGAAGGTGGCCTTAACAACACTAAAAAAGAACATTTACGAACCTTTTTATTGCAATGTATTTACAGCCAATCGAAAACTGATCGACTTTTATTTAAAAAAAACGTGGTAATATTTTTTTGTCAAATTATTGCAAGCACTAATTGAAAATTCATGAAAAAGTGTTACGTGGGACACCCTGTATATAGATTTTGCGCTCAATCAATTTCACCGTTTTGTTGGTCGAATTCAACCTGTTGCAAATCAATTTCACCCATTAAGAGTATTCCAAATTAATTATTCCTTCGTTTGAATTAAATTGTATTCAGACACACGTGAACGGGGAAACATAAGACTCATTTTCATTTCTAAAACATGGAATTTAAAGCATTATATGGAATTCATTTAGTATTAATATCCTTCTGCTTTAAATATCTCAAAACAAGAAATATATATGACTTAGACCACCTTCGTAATGGGCACAAATGAACCAGCTTGAATGCTGTATTTTGTGACATTGCAAAATGTTATGGAAGGGAATGGGATTGAAATAACCATAGCAATTAATTTACAAGATCTGTATTGGAAATCTTTCAATACAGTCGTTATTGCGTTTACTATGTCTTACGCTTTAGTATACAATATTAACGCAAATTCGAAGTGTACAGCTATTAGCTCGTGTATTACCCTCTATTCGTAGGCCAGGGTAGGCCAGTGTACTGTACGTCCAACGAAAGATGGCACAGAGAAACTTGTAGGTACCACGTGGTATTCCTACTTCGCGCTACACGTCCACCGCGATTGGCCGAATCGTTTGACGAAGACAGCAAACGAGCGTCTTCAGTGCGACTGCAATAGCGCAATTGGTGACGCGGAGCTCCTATGACGACCGTCAGTGTAGCCAGATGATGTCTAAACGGATATCATTTCTTCTCCTCCTTTTCCCCTTCCATTATCCCATTCCAACACCATGAACATACTCCATCATCCCCCAGTAAGACCGTAGACTGGCCACGTATCAGGGGGTGTAAGCTGTAATGGAAATAGTTTGACCAGTATGTTGCGTGTCCCGAATGTCAGGCGGCGTTGGTGTTGCATGCGTAGATGATCCACGCGCATCACGTGGCGTTGTACACTACTTCATGGTTGTACAATTCAAATTGTGTAGCATCCAGTAACGTCTATGGTCCACGCGTCCACGTGCTTTTGGCTTTATATCATTTAGTAAAATTGTTAAAAGTGAATAAAAAAACAGCTATGGTTGTAAGACGGTGCATGGTTCCCTCTATTTGACGAAGCATATAATTATTATACACGTAAATGTAAACGTAAACGTATACCAAAGTAGTTTACGCATACCAAAGTGCATAATAAACATTTAATTTCATTTGAAACTGTATAAATTTACTTTTCCCTTTAATTTCCCTGTTTAATTTCCCTTTTCACTTTAAAGATTAATTGTATGTGTGTACATTAAAGTACATACAGCTCAATATAGCTACGACATATAGAGTTGTGTGAGTCACGCGAGTATCTGTGTATGAGCATGTATGAGTGAGTAGCGTTTATACCTATATATACTGTCATTAGTTCCGTCCCAGATCATAGAGAACGCTGAAATACTGGTCACATTTTTAACACGCCAGCTTGCACCCCCTGCCACGTATTAATCTGGTCATCAGAGAGGGGGTAAACTGTATTCCCCTCGATTTCCTCGATCTGGCGACACTGTCCTGGTACCGGAGCTCGACCGCTCCTGCTGGAGTCCTCGGCCCGACTGACTAACTGAACACTGAACGCTCTCGCCTACCGCAGGTGCGCGGTGCGCAGTGATGCGCGACACTCACTAATATCAGTGGCGACTCTCGCCACCTCAACCAAGGTTGTTTAATGTTTATAATACATAATTCCTTTGGTGATTCCTTTGTTATCTGACCACCTGATTTTTTAGTAAAAATGATTAATGAAACTCGAGATGCAAAGTTACTTTTGAAATGTAGATGAGAAAGTTGTTATCTCTGTTTGTGTAATATTTATAACAATCCCTTCTGCCAATGACGTTGAATATCGTGACGTCTGCTACCTTCCCACCCAATTTTTAGTAAAAATGGCTAATAGTACTCGTGATACAGAGTAACTTTTACTCTAATTTAATTGTCTAAAAGTTTTCGATTTTCATAAAGTATTCGAATTTTGAAACATTCTAGAGTTTTTGAATTTAGAAATTTTCTGTGCTCCAATCATGAATAAAACGATGTATAACAATTTTTTCTAATACTTTCCAATTTGTTCCAATAATTGAGAGTGAAGAATAACGTTTAACTACGTTATGCAAAAGAGCACGCCTTCGTCAGATAAAAATTGTAAAATCAAACTGCAACAAACATTTTATTTTCCAATGGAATACTTTCATATGGACAGCCTTTAAAATTAATGATATTGCAATTATCCGGATATATTGTTTCATTAATTTGTTTAATATCTCCGTTGCTTCAAAGTGTAACATGCCAACATAATAACGTTTCTTGGTTCATGCTCTGCTTGATGCAATTTGCCAAGTATTTCGAGCGTTAATTTCTTCAAATATATCGTCTCCAGAAGGAGACTTTCCTTAATTACAATCTTACTAATTAGGTTGAACTGTAATTGAAGCTCTCGTCGCTGCGATGCCGAGTTCTATATGCATTTATCATAAATGCTACTAAATAAACACAAACAAGATGCGAAAAACAGAGATTTCACATCATTCAGAATGAAAACATTAAATTGTAGAAGTCTAACATTTTGTTAATTATCATTTCGAAATGATGGAACTTACGGGAACTTATTGGTTTCACAATCAAATCACAAATTTATACTTGCAAAAGCGGTTCAAAACATTTTATTCATTTCGTTATATATCCCGATTCTTTCGAGAATCCCGATAAATTCGAGAATCCCTGCTTTTTCGGGAATCCCGATAAATTCGAGAATCTCGAAATTTTCGGATACCCGTCCCGATCCCGAAAAAATTTCGTGTCCCCGACCCCACCCGATATTTCGGGTTCTCGCGCACCCCTAATACACAGGTTAAACTTTGAAACATTTGTTGTTACCAGGGAAATCATGCAGCGGAATATTTGGTAATATTAGTGCATATTTGCGAGTGTTTCGTTGTAGGTTAATCCGGCCTGTCCCAAGCCGAAAGGACTCTCATAGTTTGTCTGGAGGTAAAACTTGCCCGTGCTAAAAATGAAACAGATTTTTGTCGACAAGTATAAACGTCGAAAATGAAATACAAACGTACATATACATGTACATACATTCACTTTAAATGAAAAAGAAAAAGCTGCACTTACACGTTGCATGGTGCATCTAGCCCCATCAAGACTATATTATTCGAGTTGCAGGTTCCAGCCTTAAAATTCTCCCAGCTGTTGCATTCTATAGCCAGGTAAGAATTCGGATATTTCGCCGTTTCTCCGCCGAATTGCTCGCCTCTATTATGACTGCACTTTATCAGAGGATCTGTTAACATAATAATTCCGGATGAAATTTTAATTTCACGATACTTACATTTAAAAACTTTAAATTTAGTGTTTCAAGCATAAACAGAGGTGTCGACTGCATTAGCAAATATCTATTTTGCATTAAACTGGAGTGCGAGTAACTAAAGGTTAATAGTAATTGACGAGAACAGTTCTCAGAATGGTCCGATGAGTGAACAGAATTCAATCGTAATTACGAAGCAGAATTTCTAGAGAAAATCTAAATTCAAGACTCGAGAAATGATGAGGAGGTCTCAAGAGGGTAGACTGTTTCACTCCTTCCAACAGTGACAAACTAAATTTTTCGGCACAAGTGATCGATATGTAAGTTGATTAATCTGTAAGATGTTGTATCCATCGTACCTGCGAGAATACCAATCGGGCAGCCCGGATGATATCTTACTCCATTGTTCGGATAAAAGTCTTGATGTCCGCATGCGACCTCGGTTCCATAGTAACCACCATCGGTGTGTATGCACTTGACACAAACCGCGTCAGAGGCGGACAGCGAAGGCTGGAAATCATCGTAAAGAGGTCCTGCAGGATCCAGGCCTGCACAAATTTTATTTATTAGAGAGGACATCGATGTGTAATTTTCAATTTCTTGAAATGATTACAGGAAGAAAGAAATTCCTGAGTGGCTTCTGTGTCTACTGATAATTGTGTAATTAACTAATTAGCCGTCGCTGTGCCGCGCGCATACGTACCGAATATTTCAGGCAATACGAAGGGCGAACTGCGACCAATCTCACCCGCAATTTGAGCACCCATAGAGAATCCAGAGAGTTTCAACGAATCTTTATTCAGCCCAGCCGATACCATATCTTCTATAGCTTTAAGTAAAACTCCCGCTACTGCTCTTGCCAGTGCAACTGTAGTCGGGTAGGCATTGTACGTCACGTACCTATAATCGGCTGCTATTATGTTGTGATTTGTTCCTGTGACATAATCTGCAACAAAATTGCATTACACTGGACGTACACTCAGTATACTGGAAGGTAAACTTGTCGAAACGTCAGGTCCTCGTGGATTTTCGTGATATTGAAATATATTATAAATAGACTGCGGATTTTATGCATTCGTGATAAAAGCGGCTACCCACAATTTAAAGCAGTGTAATATTAAAAATAAAATTAATTTTATAAAAAACAATTAAACCGACTTCGAAAAAACGCACTAAAACGTATGAAATAATTTCCATTTGATTGATGTGAATACACACGAGCTTAAATACAATACAATCTTTCCGGAGGCGGCGCAAAAATTAAAAATGTTCGACACTGGAAATTACGAAAATCCTTAAATTCTTCTACATGCTTTCACATATTAATGTATCTTCTCTTCCCACCTATTGATTTCCAAGTTCACCATATTCCAATGAAATCATAAATCAGCAAGATCTGTCATTTGGAAAATTTTCAATTTTGCGCCGAAAAGATTCTATTATATTTAAGTTCGTGTGTATTCACGTTGATGAAATGGAAATTATTTCATACTTTTTAGTACATTTTTTTAGTGAGTTTTTCGAATTCGGTTTATTTTTTTTTTGTAAAATTCTTTTACTTCACACTTTTTAGTGGAACGAGCAAAATTTGTAGAACACTGTACGATGGTTTTTCGGTCTTATTGGATATTTGCAATAAAAACCGCGAAGAATGAAAAAATGCAAAATTTGTTTTCACTGGACCACTCCGGGGACATACCCTACAAGATGCAAAAGGTTTCGTTCCGATTGATCCATCCATCTTGACGTAATCGGCGAACATACATAGAAAAACAAAACAAAAAAGGCACATAAAGATCGAATTGAGTAACCTCCTCCTTCTTCGAAGTCGGTTAAAAAGATTTAGCTGGCCCGACTGTGTTGGGAAGAGATAAGAAGAAGGAATAGGAAGGGAGGGATAAGGGATGGTTGGGAGAAGGAGAGATGGGACTTTCTTGAGGAGAGGGATTGACCAGCGGAGGAAATGAATGAAATGATTAAAAAGGAAATAGTTAAAAAGGAAAAGAAGATACAGGAAAAGGAAAGATGGGAGAGGATAGAAGGATCAAGGTCCAACAAATGATATGGGGAGGGACTGCCAGGATATCTAAAAAAAGGTTGGGGGAGAGTAGGTGGCAGGGAGTGGCTAGATATAGACTAGGGAACGAGATGAGGGGAGAGAGATACTGGATGTATGAAGATCTGAGAAAATGCAAAGTGTGTGGGTGGGGGAATGAAACGTGGAAGGTGTGTATGAGAGTGGATGAGGAAAAAGGGTGGCAGGAGAGGATATGGGAAGTATTGTAAGACGAAGGAGGAGGGAGGAAGAATGGAGAGAGGGAATAAAAGAAAAAAGATTGGGATGGTAGATGAGCGACCGGAAGAGGGGGTCCGCGGGTATGGAAGGGGGTAAGATAAGGGGTGCAGGAAGGGGAGTAAGGGGAACGGAACATTGTGAATAATAAGCGCTTTTGTAAATATATCTTTCTCTCTTTCTCTCTATGTAAGTTAACTATAAATGTGAAATAGTTTATAAGTTAGACATAAGGTTAGACTGTAAGAGCGGCGAGAACGGATGAAGAGAATGAAGGGAAGGGTTTGTAAGAATTTGTAACCCTAAGGTGAATCAAATAAAGTTATTATACATATACAGGGTGAGTCCGAAGAAACAGAACACCTAAATATCTCCGTTACTTTTCGTTGTACAATAAAACTTCTTAGGACAAAGTTACACTGTTTGAAGGGCCACATGTAACGGTGTAAGGGAAAAATTTTTCATGGTCATTTTTTTACAAGATTTCAAGGTCATCGATATTTTTTTACATGGAATGAGGTATTTTTTAATACATCAATCGATGCAGCTGGACATTCGTTATACAAATCTACTAGCCTATGTATGTCGAAAAGTTAGTAGTTCACGAGATATTTCGATTTAAATATGGGTACGACAGTAATGGTGTTTTAGAGTTATTTAAATCGAAATATCTCGTGAACTACTAACTTTTCGACATATATAGGTTAGTACTTTTTTATAACGAATGTACAGCTGCATAGATTGATGTATTAAAAAATACTTCATTCCATTTAAAAAAATATCGATGACCTTGAAATCTTGTAGAAAAATGACCTTGAACATTTTTTCCCTTACACCGTTACATGTGACCCTTCAAACAGTTCAACTTTGTCCTCAAAAGATTTTTTGTAGAACGAAAAGTAACGGATATATTTAGGTGTTCTGTTTCTTCGGACTCACCCTGTATATTAAAAAGATTTAAGGACATCGGTGTACGATATTAGTTTCAGTTTAATAAGATGATTAAATGATGAAAAAAAATTTTATTTGGCACCTGTGCCTTGCAAATAACGCAAACATTTTTTATTTTGCATAAAGATCCGCAGTCTAGATATGAATCTCGACATTCTGATCTACTTTTTCCTATAGTATATTACCTAGTGGAACATGGCGTGTATGTTTCGAAAATGAAGTGAATCTCGAAATGATAAAACATTTAATTGGACCTCGCATCTCACGCGTCCTAAAGCTTGAAGCTTCCAATTTTCTACCCATCATGCTTCGCTCTCCGGCAATTTTATTGAAAATTTTGCACAATGAAAAGAACGCGTTCCACGGGATTTTCCAGGAACAAAGTGGTTTTCTAAAATACTCGGAACATTTTCCTCGGAGAACGAGATAATGTATTAAATCCTTGAATGGCGAGAAAAATGAACAATACGCAGGGTGGTTCTTTCGAGTAACGATGATCGAGTAAGAATAATCATCTTTAGTCAGACTCACTTGCAATTAACGTCTTGATGTAAGTAATGTACTCCTCATCTGGTGATTGCAAATATCCATGACAATGGAGCACTGTCTTGTTAGACAGATCCAGGAACGGTACAATTTCCGATGCATTTTCAGCGGGGAACTCTTTATAGGAGAGGTCCCTGATAACAATAATTTCATTGTTGTAAGTCTTTGATGAGCACAGGTGTTCTTTATTATAAAGGATGACAGTTTACAATTTACGATGTCGACAGACAAACCGCACTTGTCCATTTACGTATTATAGTACCCTTCACTATGACAGTCGAAGTATCGCTAATCGATAATTTAATAAAGAAGTGGCTAGTTAAAAAGTTAAACTTACTGTTGTGAATAAATTTAATAATGCAAATTTGTTTTTGTGGTCACCGATGTTACTGAGTAATTTGCAGTAATTCGCGAACAATTTAAAATGACTACGTACATACTATTAAATCGAGGAAAATTTCTTTTCGTTAACTGTCGCATTGTATTAATTTACGTGTAGCGAAGTGTAAATAATTCTAACATATAAATATTACATAATTACTCGAAGTAAAGGCGTAGCTTGATAGTGCTGAGAGGCCATTCCAATGCTGTTGTATCTGTGGACCAAGGTGCAGTTACTATTAGTGTGATGAAGAGCTTAAACAAGTGTTGATACAGATTTTAAGAAAGTTACAGAATTTTTTCTCATGGTAGAGACTATATAATTTTAGCAATTTTTAGCAAATGTAGAATAAAAAGCCGGAGTTACTTATTATGGAGATTAAAAGAATATGTCGTTGGCTGAGTGCTCCGTGCAAAATTGGCACCTGTGGTCAGGTACTTTTCATTGAAGACGTAAAAAGTTATGATCAATCGTTGGGTGCACTGGTGGAAAACTCAGCTACCCGTTAATTTATTTTATCATATATTTTTTATTTCATGTATCATCGTACATAATCTACCAGATGAAGGCCGTTCAATATTTAAATTGGAAACGTTTTTATACGCTGCTCATTTCGTGTCAAGTAAAGACTTTCAACGGAGCATTTTAGAACATTTAAAATTTCAACTCAATTTCCGCCATATCGGGAAAACGTCGCTTGCAACCGTTCAGTACACAAACGTTCGTACTTTGTTCATTTTTATTGCAGAATCGAGACCGGGTCAACAATAATGTTTGACATGTTCAAATTAAAAGTTGTAAATGGGCCAGAAATATCACTGGAAAGCTTTTCAAATTTTTCGAATCTTCCTGCCATTTTAATCTATTGAAATCACTGAAGCAAAAACGAGTTTTCCATTTGATTTCGTAGAGTTCTCCATAAAAGTTTTTGAAGTGAAACTTCTTTTCGCAGGGTGTAAGCATCAAGTTGTATAATTTCTCGCGACATGAAAATGTGTAACGGAAGTGACGTGAACTGTCAAGAGACATACATTTTCTTGGACATCGAGAGATGTAGGGTTGTTATAGAAAAAGTTGAAGGCAACCCCGCTAGCAGGGACACATACAATGTCAATGCAAAGTTTGTTATGTTAAACACACGTTTAACATAAAACGTACGTTTTTAAACACACAGTTTGTCAAATACAGAAATACAAAAGTGAGGGTTATGTGATGATACACTTCCGGTTCGAGCGCTGATGTCTGTTTTTCACATTCAGTCACCGCGAGTCGTCGGTCACTTTATCGGTAATCGGTAATAATTAATTAGGTTGGAACGAAAGATCTCGTCCTTTATTTTATCAAATACAGTGACCGGCAGCTGTCCTATACACCAATTCCCAAAATTCCTAAAGATCCCGGAAATGGGAGGTTCCTGAGACTATTTGAAGCGATATTTTCCTTTGCAAAAATGTTATCCGCGGCTTTGTTTATGAGTTATTAACGAAAAACACGCACCAATCAGAGCGCGACCTAGACGCGAGTTGGCACAGCCGGCCAATCGACAGTTAACGCGCCGGGCCGACTGTGCCAACTCGCGTCTACGTCGCTCTCTGATTGGTCCGTGTTTTTCGTTAATAACTCCTAAACACAGCCACGGATAACATTTTTGCAAAGGAAAATGTCGCTTCAAATGATCTCAGGAACCTCCCATTTCCGGGATCTTCAGGAATTTTGGGACGCCCTATATACCCCCACTATTCAGTGCTACGGCGAAAACACCGGCAGAACGAGCAAAAGAGTTTGGTGATCGAAAACGTGCTAACGAGCCACCTAAACAGCCAGCAAAGATTAACCGCCAACTTTGTCGCAAATACAGAGCACGACAAAAAGCATTACGGGCTAATATTAGCGAAATTTTAGATAATAATAATATCAGAGAAATTCCACAAGCCGTATCTACTGAACAGTGTTCTCAAGATTACAGACAAAGGAACGCGGATTTTTTTCCATACACGGATTTCAATGCTCACCGAATCATTCACAAAGAATTTTTTTAAAAATTTGTGTGTTATCTTTGTGATCGTTTGTGGTTTCAAAGTGACTTGAAATGTCCCAACCAAAATTACGAAGAATTACTGCGAAGCGTCGATCCGGACGTAGATCTTACTAGTATTGTGATACGCAAGTGTTGTAACCTCAGTCGCAATCACATCCCTAATCTCGCGAAATTCAATGGATTCAAATATCCGGAAATGCCACCAGATCTACCACCATTGGATTTAGTGTCTGAAAGACTAATTTCTCCACGCATTCCTTTTACGCAGATAAGAAGATCGAAGCATGCACATGGCCAGTACGGCACACAGTGGGAAAAAGTGACTTGCCTCGCTTCAAAAAGGAATAACTTTCGATAGAAATGAGGTAGAGCGATGAATTTTTTTTAAATTAAAGCTGAAACTTTGCAGAATATGGTGAAATAGGAAGATTATGTTACGAACGTTTTATAACCTTGAGAAAATTCGTTAAACAATTCGTTCACAAAAATCGATTTCTTGTAAAATTCTGAAGTCGTAGACAAATTTTGAGACCAGATTTGAAATCAGCATGAAAAAATCTACGGAAAATGATATATAGCAAAAATTAAAAAAATTTTTTTCTGCCCGTGGTAACGCAGAAACCACATTTTCTGGAAATTGTGAAAGTTTAACGAATTTTCTCAAGGTTAAAAACCGTTCGTACCGTAATCTCCCTATTTTTCCCATATTCTGCAAAGTTTCAGCTTTAATTTAAAAAAAAATTCATCGCTCTACCTCAATTCTATCGAAAGTTATTCCTTTTTGAAGCGAGGCAAGTCACTTTTTCCCACTGTGCGGCATTCTAGGACAGATTATAAATGTTCCTATTTGTGTAAATACGATCTATTGGTTCAATTTAATTGGTTCAACAATTATCCAGAGACATTGACGATGATCATTGCGTTAATGTTCATATTAAGAGTAAGATTGGTAAATAATCCTAATGAAGCGAAAAAAAAGTAATGAACGATCAAAATTTGCGACGCAAAGAAGGAGAGCGTATTGGAGATGCTATGAACTATGTCTCCTTCTTTCCCATACGCTCTCCTTCTTTGCGTCGCAAATTTTGATCGTTCATTACTTTTTTTCGCTTCATTAGGATTATGTACCATTTCCTATCTCAATTTATTTTAATTTTTTTAAATTCTGTTTATTATATTCGCGTGCTGCTCGGTGTACAGTCTTGTCTTCAATATCTTACAGCCATAGATTATAAACTATGTGACGCAGACAATTATATATATTATTGCATAGAAATTCCCAGTCTACTTACGTGCTAGAAAGCAACAGGCTGTAACAGCAAGGCCCAAGAAGCGAGAGTTCGTCATTTTGGCGATGATAGTGCAAGTTGAACAGTTTCAGTTCTAATCTACAAAGTAGCAGAGGTAAATGCATATACGTGTACCAGTTCGGTTTATATACATATGCCAGATGTGGGCATTTTTGCCTTAATTGAGGCATAACCGCCCACCGTAGCGTCCACTGTCCCCCACCAGCATCCGTCGTTACTATGAAGGAAAGACGCGCTTCGTTCTTCGCAAGGAAACTTGGTGGGGGAAGCAGGCGTTTGAGGAGTGTTGGTACGTAAGGAGCTTTTTTCGCACATGCGCAATTCTAGCCTCAGACGACCTCAGTCAACTACGAAGACCTTGGCCGCCCCGCTAATTTCTGGCCCCCGCCACGCCGCACAGTGGAACTTTTCGTCCAAATCGGAGACAAAATCAAAGAACTTTCCATAGAAATGAGGTAGAGCGATGAAATTTTTTAAAAATTATAACTAAAACTTGGCTGAATATGGGAAAACTAGGGAGATTATGGTACGAACGTTTTATAAATTTGAGAAAATTCGTTAAACTCTCACAATCTCAAGAAAATTGCGGTTTTTTCAATAACACGGGCGGAACAAATTTTTTTTAACATGCTGCACATCATTTCCTGTAGATTTGTTCACGCTAATTTTAAATCTGGTCTCAAAATTTGTCTACGACCTCAGGATTTTACAAGAAATCGATTTTTGTGAACGAATTGTTTAACGAATTTTCTCAAATTTATAAAACGTTCGTACCATAATCTTCCTATTTTTCCCATATTCTGCCAAGTTTCAGCTTTAATTTAAGCTGAATCCCAGAGTGGGGGGTCGAGCCGGCTGAGCCAGCGGAGGGGAAAAATACCACGTACCACGATTCTGGCATCACTGGTTTGAGGGGCTTTACACGCCTGATATATGCAGTTGCACGCGTAGTTGCATTATCTATTGTCCTTCGTATACGCACAAACACTGACATGTTTTGACATTCGTCGCTAAACATTATAATTTGCACTGTATTCGCAACTCATTCCGGTCTACATAATAACATAATCATAAGACAGTGGCTTTTAGGCTGAGCAGCTAATTTAGGATTGAATGTGGTCTCTATTCCATCTTGATTCGCCAGGATTCAAATTTACCACTCAAATTCAATTTAATGAAAGTTATTTCTATGAAATTTAAACTCCAACGACAAATTAACTTGTCATCCCGATTAACAGAACTAATCCACATACAACCGAAGATATTACAGATGGGAGAACATAGCAAAGGCCAATTCATTGTTTGCTCGAGTTGTTTGCGGAACACAAAGATCTGAAGCCCATCAAAAGCTAGTAAACCACTTGGCCAAGGATAACAGGGACATAGTAACGTTATCTATGGATATTATCCTCCGAATTATATCCGCTTGACAAACCGTGCTTATCCAGGGCTGCCTCCATCATTTGCTACAAAGGCTTTTGCTGTTAGATCCACTCTGAAGCGAGACAATATTATTCTGCATGTCCAAATTAAGAAATAGCATGTAGAGTATGTGTTAGTCGAGCTAACGATTCTGAAAGATAAGTAGTATGAATGCTCATATGCGGTGAGTTAGTTTGAAACAGTCCGCCGACATTTCATCCACGTGTCGTTGCTTCGCCAATATTTGCTAGCAAATAGAAATAATTTGTGATACGTGACATATGCTGCAGTGTGGAAACGCATAACGGGACGGATTTAATCGCGCCACCAAATGCATCACTCGCTACGTAAAGCATTTTAAACGATATTAAAATCCATCTTCTGAATTTCATATTTGCGCGATCAACGGGGATAATTGGATTCGGACATAATGTGTGGGCTAATTTAAACAAGCTATTAGTCCGATATCTGAACTATCTGAAAATTTTAAATCTCTTTGTTGTCTGCTTTAATTAAATTGATTGAAATGTTCGTGGGTTTTATATGTACACCATGTACTTGCTCTTTGTAGATGCATTGTCAAAGTGATTCCTTTCTTCCTTTGTAGACACACCTTCGACGGCCGTGTTCTTTATTCTTCTTTACAGCGATCTGATAAACAGGTCCTGGAATCAATCTCAGCTTCCACAATGAGTACTATACGATGAAATGTAATAAAAAACAATTTTCGCACACACACACCTTGGGTGAAACAATTTAACATTCAATGTTAAGGGAGTAGACTCGTTTTTCCAGGATTGCAAGGGTGCGCGATGCGCCTTCTCATTTCTCGATAAAGCAAAGATGGAGTTCTTCAGTAGTCAAAAGAGCTAGAAAAGTCCTATTTTTCGATTACGAAGAGTAATTTGCATTATTCGGAAGCATAAACTTCGCATGTAGCCATTTTCATAGAGCTGCGACAGCTATATACTGCCGAATAACGCAAATTAGGCCTCGTGAACGTAAAAATAGGACCGTTTATCTAGAATTGATATTTTATCTAGCTCTTTTGACTACTGAAGAGCCCCAGGCGCATCCCGCACCCTTGCAATCCTGGAAAAACGAGTCCACCTTAATCTTCACCTGAGGAAACCAGAAATTTTTAACTTTTTAAATATAATCCAGTAGATTTTGGAGGAAAGATGTCGAGCATCCAAGTTTTAATCTTAGGAATCCATTGGTTAAAAAATTAAGAGTGTTCAAAGTTAAGCGTTTTTCACGATGTTTGACTGGTATGGGCGCCGCCATGTTTGTATTTACTAAGCGTCGCGCGTCGTCTAACGAACAGAATAGGGTAAGGTTGCTCAAGTCGTACCACTTCAATTTCGAACGAACTACGGCGACAACAGCACATACAACGGCAACCAACTATACATCTGAGTCAACCAAGTTGCTTTACGTATTATTGTCTGCCATAAACCAGCCTCATTATAAATCCTGTCATCAAGTAAGTGTATTTCAATTTTCTTGTAAATTTCTGCATTTTTGGTAGCGAATCAGCAAGTAAATTATTGATAAAATTAAGTTCCTTATTAAATATAAATTCAGTAGAATTTACATAATCGTTTGGTCGAACCGAAATCGTATTAATTTTGTTCAGTTAGATTATGGTTATTTTTTAAAATTAACTTATGCTGTGTGTTAAGTCGTACCCATATGAGATTCCTAAGTCGTACTACCTCGTCAGTCGAAATAACATCAACGCGGTATTCATATTGAAAATGTAGAGAAGAAAGTTGTTATCTCTGCTTGTGTAATGCTTATAACAATCCCTTCTGCCAATGACGTTGAATATCGTGACATCTGCTATCTTGCCATCCAATTTTTAATAAAAATGCCTAATAGTACTCGTGATACAGAGTAACTTTTACTCTAATTTAATTGTCTAAAAGTTTTAGATTTTCATAAAGTATTCAATTTTTAAACATTGTAAAGTTTTCAATTTAGAAATATTCTGTGCCCCAAAAACGATGTATATTCGTGTAACAAGTCGAACACCCACTTTGTAGCAATTTTTTCTAATACCTTCCAATTTGTTTCAATAATTGAGAGTGAAGAATAACGTTTAACTACGTTATGCAAGAGAGCACGCCTTTGTCAGATGAAAATTGTAAAATCAAACTGCAACAAACATTTTATTTTCAAATGGAATACTTTCATATGGATAGCCTTTAAAATTAATGATATTGCAATTCGATGTATCCGGATACATTGTTTCATTAATTTGTTTAATATATCCGTTGCTTCAAAGTGTAACATGCCAACATAATAACGTTTCTTGGTTCATGCTCTGCTTGATGCAATTTGCCAAGTATTTCTAGCGTTAAATTCTTCAAACATATCGTCCCCAGTAGGAAACTTTCCTTAATTACAATCTTACAAATTAGGTAGAACTGTAATTGTAGCTCTCGTCGCTGCGATGCCGAGTTCTATATGCATTTATCATAAATGCTACTAAATAAACACAAACAAGATGCGAAAAACAGAGATTTCACATCATTCAGAATGAAAACATTAAATTGTAGAAGTCTAACATTTTGTTAATTATCATTTCGAAATGATGGAACTTACGGGAACTTATTGGTTTCACAATCAAATCACAAATTTATACTTGCAAAAGCGGTTCAAAACATTTTATTCATTTCGTTATATAACCCGAATCTTTCGAAAACCCTGATAAATTCGAGAATCCCTGCTTTTTCGGGAATCCCGATAAATTCGAGAATCTCGAAATTTTCGGATACCCGTCCCGATCCCGAAAAAATTTCGTGTCCCCGACCCCACCCGATATTTCGGGTTCTCGCGCACCCCTAACACACAGGTTAAACTTTGAAACATTTATTGTTACCAGGGAAATTCATGCAGCGGAATATTTGGGAATATTATTAGTGCATATTTGCGAGTGTTTCGTTGTAGGTTAATCCGGCCTGTCCCAAGCCGAAAGGACTCTTATGGTTTGTCTGGAGGTAAAACTTGCCCGTGCTAAAAATGACACAGATTTTTGTCAACAAGTATAAACGTCGAAAATGAAATACAAACGTACATATACATGTACATGCGTTCACTTTAAATGAAAAAGAAAAAGCTGCACTTACACGCTGCATGGTGCATCTAGCCCCATCGAGATTATATTATTCGAGTTGCAGGTCCCAGCCTTAAAATCCTCCCAGCTGTTGCATTCTATAGCCAGGTAAGAATTCGGATATTTCGCCGTTTCTCCGCCGAAGTGCTCGCCTCTATAATGACTGCAGGTTATCAGAGGATCTGTTAACATAATAATTCCGGATTAAATTTTAATTTCACGATACTTGCATCTAAAATCTTTAAATTTAGTGTTTCAAGCATAAACAGAGGTGTCGGCTGCATTAGCAAATATCTATTTTGCATTAAACTGGAGTGCGAGTAACTAAATGGTTAATAGTAATTGACGAGAACAGTTCTAAGAATGGTCCGATGAGTAAACAGAATTCAATCTTAATTACGAAGCAGAATTTCTAGAGAGACTCTAAATTCAAGACTCGAAAAATGATGAGGAGGTCTCAAGAGGGTAGACTGTTTCACTGCTTCCAACAGTGACAAACTAAATTTTTCGGCACAAGTGATCGATATGTAAGTTGATTAATCTGTAAGATGTTGTATCCATCGTACCTGTGAGACTAACAATCGGGCAGCCCGGATGATGTCTTACTCCATTGTTCGGATAATAGTCTTGATGTCCGCATGCGATCTCGGTTCCATAGTGACCACCATCGGTGTGTATGCACTTGACACAGGCCGCGTCAGAGGCGGACAGCGAAGGCTGGAAATCACCGTAAAGAGGTCCTGCAGGATCCAGGCCTGCACAAATTTTATTTATTAGAGAGGACATCGATGTGTAATTTTCAATTTCTTGAAATGATTACAGGAAGAAAGAAATTCCTGAGTGGCTTCTGTGTCCACTGATAATTGTGTAATTAACTAATTAGCCGTCGCCGTGCCGCTCGCATACGTACCCATTATTTCTGTCAGTGGGGGGGACGAAATGCGACCAATCTCACCAGCAATTTGAGCACCCATAGAAAATCCAGTGAGTGTCAACAAACTTTTATTCATCCCAGCCGATACCATATCTTCTATAGTTTTAAGTAAAACTCCCGCTACTGCTCTTGCCAGTGCTACTGCAGTCGGGTAGGCAGTGTACGTCACGTACCTATAATCGGCTACTATTATGTTGTGATTTGTACCTGTGACATAATCTGCAACAAAATTGCATTACACTGGAACTCTGTATAATGGAAGATAAACTTGTCGAAACGTCAGTTCCTCGTGGATTTTCGTGATATTGAAATATATTATAAATAGACTGCAGATTTTATGCATTCGTGATAAAAGTGGCTACGCACAATTTAAAGCAGTGGTCATATTAAAAATAAAATAAATTTTATAAAAAACAATTAAGCCGACTTCGAAAAAACGCACTAAAACGTATGAAATAATTTCCATTTGATTGATGTGAATACACACGAACTTAAATACAATAGAATCTTTCCGGAGGCGGCGCAAAAATTAAAAATGTTCGACACTGGAAATTACGAAAATCCTTAAATTCTTCTACATGCTTTCACATATTAATGTATCTTCTCTACCCACCTACTGATTTCCAAGTTCACCATATTCCAATGAAATCATAAATCAGCAAGATCTGTCATTTGGAAAATTTTCAATTTTGCGCCGCCTCCGAAAAGATTCTATTGTATTTAAGTTCGTGTGTATTCACGTAGATGAAATGGAAATTATTTCATACTTTTTAGTACATTTTTTTAGTGAGTTTTTTCGAATTCGGTTTAATTTTTTTTGTAAAATTCTTTTACTTCACACTTTTTAGTGGAACGAGCAAAATTTGTAGAACACCGTACGATGGTTTTTCGGTCTTATTGGTTATTCGCAATAAAAACCGCAAAGAATGAAAAAATGCAAAATTTGTTATCACTGGACCACTCCGGGGACATACCCTACAAGATGCAAAAGGTTTTGTTCCGATTGGTCCAAAAAAAGCGAAAAGAAAGCAAAAAAAGGCACATACATATTGAATTGAGTAACCTCCTCCTTCTTCGAAGTCGGTTAAAAGGATTTAGCTGGCACGACAGTGTTGGGAAGAGATAAGAAGAAAAAATAGGAAGGGATTGATAAGGGATGGTTGGGAGAAGGAGAGATGGGACTTTCTTGAGGAGGGGGGTTGACCAGCGGAGGAAATGAATGAAATGATAGAGGAGAGGAGGAAGCGGGTGAGTGAAGAAATAGTTAAAAAGGAAAAGAAGATACAGGAAAAGGAAAGATGGGAGAGGATAGAGGATCAAGGTCCAACAAATGATATGGGGAGGGAGTGCCAGGATATCTAAAAAAAGGTTGGGGGAGAGTAAGTGGCAGGGAGTGGCTAGATATAGACTAGGGAACGAGAGAGATACTGGATGAATGAAGATTTGAGAAAATGCAAAGTGTGTGGGTGGGAGAATGAGACGTGGGAGGTGTGTATGAGAGTGGATGAGGAAAAAGGGTGGCAGGGGAGGATGTGGAAAGTGTTGGAAGACGAAGGAGGAGGGTGGAAGAATGGAGAGAGGGAATAAAAGAAAAAAGATTGGGATGGAAGATGAGCCACCGGAAGAGGAGGTCCGCGGGTATGGAAGATAAGGGGTAAGATAAGGGGTGCAGGAAGGGGAGTAAGGGGAATGGAACATTGTGAATAATAAGCGCTTTTGTAAATATATCTTCCTCTCTTTCTCGCTATGTAAGTTAAGTGTAGATGTAAAATAGTTTATAAGTTAGAAATAAGGTTAGACTGTGAGAGCGGCGAGAACGGATGAAGAGAATGAAGGGAAGGGTTTGTAAGAATTTGTAACCCTAAGGGGAATCAAACAAAGTTATTATATACAGGGTGAGTCCGAAGAAACAGGACTAAGAAACTTCTTAGGACAAAGTTACAACAACAGTAAACAATACGCAGGGTGGTTCTTTTGAGTAAGATTTCGAGTAATGATGATCGAGTAAGAATAATGATCTTTAGTCTGACTCACTTGTAATTAACACAACCATGTCCTGATCATCTGGTTTTTGCAAATATCCATGACAATGGAACACTGTCTTGTTAGACAGAGCCAGGAACGGTACAATTTCCGCTGCATTTTCAGCGGCGAACTCTTTATAGGAGAGGTCCCTGATAACAATAATTTCATTGTTGTAAGTCTTTGATGAGCACAGGTGTTCTTTATTATAAAGGATGACAGTTTACAATTTACGATGTCGACAGACAAACCGCACTTGTCCATTTACGTATCATGGTACCCTTCACTATGACAGTCGAAGTATCGCTAATCGATAATTTAATAAAGAAGTGGCTAGTTAAAAAGTTAAACTTACTGTTGTGAATAAATTTAATAATGCAAATTTGTTTTTGTGGTCACCGATGTTACTGAGTAATTTGCAGTAATTAGCGAACAATTTAAAATGACTACGTACATACTATTAAATCGAGGGAAATTTCTTTTCGTTAACTGTCGCATTGTATTAATTTACGTGTAGTGAAGTGTAAATAATTCTGACGTATAAATATTACATAATTACTCGAAGTAAAGGCGTAGCTTGATAGTGTTGAGAGGCCATACCAATGCTGTTGTATCTGTGGACCAAGATGCAGTTACTATTAGTGTGATGAAGAGCTTAAACAAGTGTTGATACAGATTTTAAGAAAGTTACAGAATTTTTTCTCATGGTAGAGACTATATAATTTTAGCAATTTTTAGCAAATGAAGAATAAAAAGCCGGAGTTACTTATTATGGAGATTAAAAGAATATGTCGTTGGCTGAGTGCTCCGTGCAAAATTGGCACCTGTGGCCAGGTACTTTTCATTGAAGACGTAAAAAGTTATGATCAATCGTTGGGTGCATAGGTGGGAAACTCAGCTACACGTTAATTTATTTTATCATATATTTTTTATTTCATGTATCATCGTACATAATCTACCAGATGAAAGCCGTTCAATATTTAAATTGAAAATGTTTCTATACGCTGCTCATTGCGTGTCAATTAAAGACTTTCAACGGAGCATTTTAGAACATTTAAAATTTCAACTCAATTTCCGCCATATCGGGAAAACGTCGCTTGCAACCGTTCAGTACACAAACGTTCGTACTTTGTTAATTTTTATTGTAGAATCGAGACCGGATCAACAATAATGTTTGACATGTTCAAACTAAAAGTTGTAAATGGGCCAGAAATATCACTGGAAAGCCTTTCAAATTTTTCTAATCTTCCTGCCATTTTAATCTATCGAAACGCTGGAGCAAAAACGAGTTTTTCATTTGACTTCGTAGAGTTCTTCATAAAAGTTTTTTATTATGTTCGCGTGCTGCTCAGATTACAAACTATTGCAATTTCCAAATATTTTTCGCGAGTGACACAGACAATTATAAATATTATTGCATAGAAATTCCAAGTCTACTTACGTGCTAGAAAGCAACAGGCTGTAACAGCAAGGACCAAGACGCGAGAGTTCGTCATCTTGGTGGTGATAGTGCAAGTTGAACAGTTTAACTTCTAATCTACAAAGTGGCAGAGGTAAATGCGTGCATATATCTACCAGTTCGGTCTATATATCCAGTTGCACGCGCAGGTGGATTATTTATTGCCTTTCGTATCCTCCCTACACGCACACACTTTGAAATGTTGACACTTCAAACATTGTACAGATGCTAAACATTATAATTTCCATTGTGTACGCGACTCATTCCGGTCTACAAAATAAAATAATCATAAAACTGTGGCTTTTAGACTGAGCAGCTAATTTAGGATTGAATGTGGTCTCTATTCCACCTTGATTCGCCAGGATTCAAATTTACCACTCAAATTCAATTTAATGAAAGTTATTTCTATGAAATTTAAACTCCAACGACAAATTAACTTGTCATCCCGATTAACAGAACTAATCCACATACAACCGAAGATATTACAGATGGGAGAACATAGCAAAGGCCAATTCATTGTTTGCTCGAGTTGTTTGCGGAACACAAAGATCTGAAGCCCATCAAAAGCTAGTAAACCACTTGGCCAAGGATAACAGGGACATAGTAACGTTATCTATGGATATTATCCTCCGAATTATATCCGCTTGACAAACCGTGCTTATCCGGGGCTGCCTCCATCATTTGCTAC
The DNA here is from genome assembly GCA_933228785.1 of Lasioglossum pauxillum. Taxonomy (NCBI): domain Eukaryota; kingdom Metazoa; phylum Arthropoda; class Insecta; order Hymenoptera; family Halictidae; genus Lasioglossum; species Lasioglossum pauxillum. The sequence goes on from OW121706.1 coordinate 39,910,516, forward strand.
AAAGGCTTTTGCTGTTAGATCCACTCTGAAGCGAGACAATATTATTCTGCATGTCCAAATTAAGAAATAGCATGTAGAGTATGTGTTAGTCGAGCTAACGATTCTGAAAGATAAGTAGTATGAATGCTCATATGCGGTGAGTTAGTTTGAAACAGTCCGCCGACATTTCATCCACGTGTCGTTGCTTCGCCAATATTTGCTAGCAAATATAAATAATTTGTGATACGTGACATATGCTGCAGTGTGGAAACGCATAACGAGACGGCTTCAATCGCGCCACCAAATGCATCACTCGCTACGTAATGCATTTTAAACGATATTAAAATCCATCTTCTGAATTTCATATTTGCGCGATCAACGGGGATAATTGGATTCGGACATAATGTGTGGGCTAATTTAAACAAGCTATTAGTCCGATATCTGAACTATCTGAAAATTTAAAATCTCTTTGTTGTCTGCTTTAATTAAATTGATTGAAATGTTCGTGGGTTTTATATGTACACCATGTACTTGCTCTTTGTAGATGCATTGTCAAAGTGATTCCTTTCTTCCTTTGTAGACACACCTTCGACGGCCGTGTTCTTTATCCTTCTTTACAGCGATCTGATAAACAGGTCCTGGAATCAATCTCAGCTTCCACAATGAGTACTATACGATGAAATGTAATAAAAAACAATTTTCGCACACACACACCTTGGGTGAAACAATTTAACATTCAATGTTAAGGGGGTAGACTCGTTTTTCCAGGATTGCAAGGGTGCGCGATGCGCCTTCTCATTTCTCGATAAAGCAAAGATGGGGTTCTTCGATAGTCAAAAGAGCTAGATAAAAGATCGATCTAGGCCGCGATCGCTCTCAAAAGTCCTATTTTTCGATTACGAAGAGTAATTTGCATTATTCGGAAGCATAAACTTCGCATGTAGCCATTTTCATAAAGCTGCGACAAATATATGCTGCCGAATAACGCAAATTAGGCCCCATGAACGTAAAAATAGGACCGTTTAACTAGGATTGCTCTGCTATCTAGCGCTTTTGACTATTGAAAAACCCCAGGGGCATCCTGCACCCTTGCAATCCTGGAAAAACGAGTCCACCTTAATCTTCACCTGAGGAAACCAGAAATTTTTAACTTTTTAAATATAATCCAGTAGATTTTGGAGGAAAGATGTCGAGCATCGAAGTTTTAATCTTTGGAATCCATTGGTTCAAAAATTATGAGTGATTAAAGTTAAGCGATTTTCACGATGTTTGACTGGTATGGGCGCCGCCATGTTTGTATTTACCAAGCGTCGCGCGTCGTCTAACGAACAGAATGGGGTAAGGTTGCTCAAGTCGTACCACTTCAATTTCGAACGAACTACGGCGACAACAGCACATACAACGGCAACCAACTATACATCTGAGTCAACCAAGTTGCTTTACGTATTATTGTCTGCCATAAACCAGCCTCATTATAAATCCTGTCATCAAGTAAGCGTATTTCAATTTTCTTGTAATTTTCTGCATGTTTGGTAGCGAATCAGCAAGTAAATTATTGATAAAATTATGTTCCTTATTAAATATAAATTCAGTAGAATTTACATAATCGTTTGGTCGAACCGAAATCGTATTAATTTTGTTCAGTTAGGTTATGTTTATTTTTTAAAATTAACTTATGCCGTGTCTTAAGTCGTACCCATATGAGATTCCTAAGTCGTACTACCTCGTCAGTCGAAATAACATCAACGCGGCATTCATATTGAAAATGTAGAGAAGAAAGTTGTTATCTCTGCTTGTGTAATGCTTATAACAATCCCTTCTGCCAATGACGTTGAATATCGTGACATCTGCTATCTTGCCATCCAATTTTTAATAAAAATGGCTAATAGTACTCGTGATACAGAGTAACTTTTACTCTAATTTAATTGTCTAAAAGTTTTAGATTTTCATAAAGTATTCAATTTTTAAACATTGTAAAGTTTTCAATTTAGAAATATTCTGTGCCCCAAAAACGATGTATATTCGTGTAACAAGTCGAACACCCACTTTGTAGCAATTTTTTCTAATACCTTCCAATTTGTTTCAATAATTGAGAGTGAAGAATAACGTTTAACTACGTTATGCAAGAGAGCACGCCTTTGTCAGATGAAAATTGTAAAATCAAACTGCAACAAACATTTTATTTTCCAATGGAATACTTTCATATGGACAGCCTTTAAAATTAATGATATTGCAATTCGATGTATCCGGATACATTGTTTCATTAATTTGTTTAATATCTCCGTTGCTTCAAAGTGTAACATGCCAACATAATAACGTTTCTTGGTTCATGCTCTGCTTGATGCAATTTGCCAAGTATTTCTAGCGTTAAATTCTTCAAACATATCGTCCCCAGTAGGAAACTTTCCTTAATTACAATCTTACAAATTAGGTAGAACTGTAATTGTAGCTCTCGTCGCTGCGATGCCGAGTTCTATATGCATTTATCATAAATGCTACTAAATAAACACAAACATGATGCGAAAAACAGAGATTTCACATAATTCAGAATGAAAACATTAAATTGTAGAAGTCTAACATTTTGTTAATTATCATTTCGAAATGATGGAACTTACGGGAACTTATTGGTTTCACAATCAAATCACAAATTTATACTTGCAAAAGCGGTTCAAAACATTTTATTCATTTCGTTATATAACCCGATTCTTTCGAGAACCCTGATAAATTCGAGAATCCCTGCTTTTTCAGGAATCCCGATAAATTCGAGAATCTCGAAATTTTCGGATACCCGTCCCAATCCCGAAAAAATTTCGTGTCCCCGACCCCACCCGATATTTTGGGTTCTCGCGCACCCCTAATACACAGGTTAAACTTTGAAACATTTGTTGTTACCAGGGAATTTCATGCAGCGGAATATTTGGGAATATTATTAGTGCATATTTGCGAGTGTTTCGTTGTAGGTTAATCCAGCCTGTCCCAAGCCGAAAGGACTCTGATGGTTTGTCTGGAGGTAAAACTTGCCCGTGCTAAACATGAAACATATTTTTGTCAACAAGTATAAACGTCGAAAATGAAATACAAACGTACATATACATGTACATACTTTCACTTTAAATGAAAAAGAAGAAGCTGCACTTACACGCTGCATGGTGCATCTAGCCCCATCGAGATTATATTATTCGAGTTGCAGGTCCCAGCCTTAAAATCCTCCCAGCTGTTGCATTCTATAGCCAGGTAAGAATTCGGATATTTCGCCGTTTCTCCGCCGAAGTACTCGCCTCTAAAATGACTGCACGTTATCAGAGGATCTGTTAACATAATAATTCCGGATTTTTTAATTTCACGATACTTACATCTCAAAACTTTAAATTTAGTGTTTCAAGCATAAACAGAGGTGTCGGCTGCATTAGCAAATATCTATTTTGCATTAAACTGGAGTGCGAGTAACTAAAGTTTAATAGTAATTGTCGAGAACAGTTCTAAGAATGGTCCGATGAGTAAACAGAATTCAATTGTAATTACGAAGCAGAATCTCTAGAGAGACTCTAAATTCAAGATTCGAAAAATGATGAGGAGGTGTCAAGAGGGTAGTGTGACGACATAGATTGTTTCACTGTTTCCAACTAAATTTTTCGACACAAGTGATCGATATGCAAATTGATTAATCTGTAAGATGTTGTATCCATCGTACCTGTGGGACTAACAATCGGGCAGCCCGGATGAAATCTTACTCCATTGTTCGGATAATAGTCTTGATGTCCGCATGCGACCTCGGTTCCATAGTAACCACCATCGGTGTGGATGCACTTGACACAAGCCGCGTCAGAGGCGGACAGCGAAGGCTGGAAACTACCGTAATGAGGTCCTGCAGGATCCATGCCTGCACAAATTTTATTTATTAGAGAGGACATCGATGAGTAATTTTCAATTTCTTGAAATGATTACAGGCAGGAAGAAATTCCTAAGTGGCTCCTGTGTCCACTGATAATTGTGTAATTAACTAATTAGCCGTCGCTGTGCCGCGCGCATACATACCCATTATTTCTGGCAGTGGGGAGGACGAATTGCGACCAATCTCACCCGCAATTTGAGCACCCAAAGAAAATCCAGTGAGTTTCAACAAATTTTTATTCATCCCAGCCAATACCATGTCTTCTATAGATTTAAGTAAAACTCCCGCTACTGCACTTGCCAGTGCAACTGCAGTCGAGTAGGTATTGTACGTCACGTTCCTATAATCGGCTACTATTATGTTGTAATTTGTACCTTTGACATAATCTGCAACAAAATTGCATTACACTGGACGTACACTCTGTATACTGGAACATAAACTTGTCGAAACGTCTGTTCCTCATGGATTTTCGTAAAATTGAAATACATTATAAATAGACTGCGGATTTTATGCATTCGCGATAAAAGCGGCTACGCACAATTTAAAGCAGCGGTCATGTTAAAAATAAAATAAATCTTATAAAAAACAATTAAAAAATGCACTAAAAAGTATGAAATAATTTCCATTTGATTTATATGAATACACGCGAACTTAAATACAATACAAGCTTTCCGGAGGCGGCGCAAAATTGAAAATTTTCGGCACTGGAAATTACGAAAATCCTTAAATTCTTCTATATGCTTTCACATATTAATGTATCTTCTCTTCCCACCTACTGATTTCCAAGTTCACCATATTCCAATGAAATCATAAATCAGCAAGATCTGTCATTTGGAAAATTTTCAATTTTGCGCCGCCTCCGAAAAGATTCTATTGTATTTAAGTTCGTGTGTATTCACATAGAAGAAATGGAAATTATTTCATACTTTTTAGTACATTTTTTTAGTGATTTTTTTCGAATTCGGTTTAATTTTTTTTTATAAAATTCTTTAACTTCACACTTTTTAGTGGTACGTGCAAAATTTGTAGAACACCGTAGGATGGTTTTCGGTCTTATTGGTTATTTGCAATAAAAACCGCGAAGAATGAGAAAATGCAAAATTTGTTTTCACTGGACCACTCCGGGGACATACCCTACAAGATGCGAAAGGTTTCGTTCCGATTGATTCATCCATCTCGGCGTAATCGGCAAACATGCATAGAAAAAAACGGAAAAAAAAACAAAAAAAGGCATATACAGATCGAATTGAATAACCTGCTCCTTCTTCGAAGTCGGTTAAAAAGATTTAGCTGCCACGGCTGTGTTGGGAAGAGATAAGAGAAGGAATAGGAAGGGAGGGATAAGGGATGGTTGGGAGAAGGAGAGATGGGACTTTCTTGAGGAGAGGGGTTGACCAGCGGAGGAAATGAATGAAATGATAGGGGGGAGGAGGGAGCGTGTGAGTGAGGAAATAGTTAAAAAGGAAAAGAAGATACAGGAAAAGGAAAGATGGGAGAGGATAGAAGGATCAAGGTCCAACAAATGATATGGGGAGGGAGTGCCAGGATGTCTAAAAAAAGGTTGGGGGAGAGTAGGTGGCAGGGAGTGGCTAGATATAGACTAGGGAACGAGATGAGGTGAGATAGATACTGGATGAATGAAGATCTGAGAAAATGCATAGTGTGTGGATGGGAGAATGAGACGTGGGAAGTGTGTATGAGGGTGAATGAGGAAAAAGGGTAACAGGAGAGGATGTGAGAAGTGTTGGAAGCGATGGAGAAGGGGGGAAAAATAGAAAGAGGGAATAAGAGAAAAAAGATTGGGATGGTAGATGAGCGACCGGAAGAGGGGGTCCGCGGGTATGGAAGGGGGATAAGATAAGGGGTGCAGGAAGGGGAGTAAGGGGAATGGAACATTATAAGCGAATAATCAGCGCTTTTGTAAATATATCTTCCTCTCTTTCTCTCTATGTAAGTTAACTGTAAATGTAAAATGGTTTATAAGTTAGAAATAAGGTTAGACTGTAGGAGCGGCGAGAACGGATGCAGAGAATGAAGGGAAGGATTTGTAAGAATTGGTAACCCTAAGGGGAATCAAATAAAGTTATTATACATATACAGGGTGAGTCCGAAGAAACAGAACACCTAAATATCTCCGTCACATTTCGTTGTACAAAAAACTTCTTAGGACAAAGTTACACTGATTGAAGGGCCAGATGTAACGGTGTAAGGGAAAAAATTTTCAATGTCATTTTTTTACAGGATTTCAAGGTCATCGATCAATTTTTACATGGAATGAGGTATTTTTTAATACATCAATCGATGCAGCTGTACATTCGTTATAAAAAAAGTACTAACCTATGTATGTCGAAAAGTTAGTAGTTCACGAGATATTTCGATTTAAGTATGAGTACGACAGTAATGGTGTTTTAGAGTTATTTAAATCGAAATATCTCGTGAACTACTAACTCTTCGACATACATAGGTTAGTACTTTTTTATACCGAATGTCCAGCTGCATCGATTGATATATTAAAAAATACCTCATGTCATTTAAAAAAATATTGATGACCTTGAAATCTTGTAGAAAAATGACCTTGAACATTTTTTCCCTTACACCGTTACATGTGACCCTTCAAACAGTTCAACTTTGTCCTGAGAAGATTTTTTGTACAACGAAAAGTAACGGATATATTTAGGTGTTCTGATTCTTCGGACTTAGCCTGTATATTAAAAAGATTTAAGGACATCGGTGTACTATATTAGCTTCAGTTTAATAAGATGATTAAATGGTGACAAAAATTTTTATTTGGCACCTGTGCCTTGCAAATAACGCAAACATTTTTTATTTTGCATAAAGATCCGCAGTCTAGATATGAATCTTGACATTCTGATCTACTTTTTCCTATAGTGTATTACCTAGTGGAACATGGCGTGTATGTTTCGAAAATGAAGTGAATCTCGAAATGATAAAACATTTAATTGGACCTCGCATCTCACGCGTCCGAAAGCTTGAAGCTTCCAATTTTCTACCCATCATGCTTCGCTCTCCGGCAATTTTATTGAAAATTTTGCACAATGAAAAGAACGCGTTCCACGGGATTTTCCAGGAACAAAGTGAAGTTTTCTAAAATACTCGGAACATTTTCCTCGGAGAACGTGGTAATGTATTAAATCCTTGTATAGCGAGAAAAATGAACAATACGCAGGATGGTTCTTTCGAGTAATGATGATCGAGTAAGAATAATCATCTTTAGTCTGACTCACTAGTAATTAACCCAACCATGTCCGGATCATCTGGTGTTTGCGAATATCCATGACAATGGAACACTGTCTTGTTAGACAGAGCCAGGAACGGTACAATTTCCGATGCATTTTCAGCGGCGAACTCTTTATAGGAGAGATCCCTGATAACAATAATTTCATTGTTGTAAGTCTTTGATGAGCACACGTGTTCTTCATTATAAAGGATGACAGTTAACAATTTACGATGTCGACAGACAAACCGCACTTGTCCATTTACGTATCACAGTACCCTTCACTACGACAGTCAAAGTATCGCTAATCGATAATTTAATAAAGAAGTGGCTAGTTAAAAAGTTAAACTTACTGTTGTGAATAAATTTAATAATGCAAATTTGTTTTTGTGGTCACCGATGTTACTGAGTAATTTGCAGTAATTCGCGAACAATTTAAAATGACTACGTACATACTATTAAATCGAGGGAAGTTTCTTTTCGTTAACTGTCGCATTGTATTAATTTACGTGTAGTGAAGTGTAAATAATTCTGACATACAAATATTAAATAATTACTCGAAGTAAAGGCGTAGCTTGATAGTGTTGAGAGGCCATTCCAATGCTGTTGTATCTGTGGACCAAGATGCAGTTACTATTAGTGTGATGAAGAGCTTAAACAAATGTTGATACAGATTTTAAGAAAGTTACAGAATTTTTTTTCATGGTAGAGACTATATAATTTTAGCAATTTTTAGCAAATGTAGAATAAAAAGCCGGAGTTACTTATTATGGAGATTAAAAGAATATGTCGTTGGCTGAGTGCTCCGTGCAAAATTGGCACCTGTGGCCAGGTACTTTTCATTGAAGACGTAAAAAGTTATGATCAATCGTTGGGTGCACAGGTGGTAAACTCAGCTACACGTTAATTTATTTTATCATATATTTTTTATTTCATGTATCATCGTACATAATCTACCAGATGAAAGCCGTTCAATATTTAAATTGAAAATGTTTCTATACGCTGCTCATTGCGTGTCAAATAAAGACTTTCAACGGAGCATTTTAGAACATTTAAAATTTCAACTCAATTTCCCCCATATCGGGAAAACGTCGCTTGTAACCGTTCAGTACACAAACGTTCGTACTTTGTTAATTTTTATTGTAGAATCGAGACCGGATCAACAATAATGTTTGACATGTTCAAACTAAAAGTTGTAAGTGGGCCAGAAATATCACTGGAAAGCCTTTCAAATTTTTCTAATCTTCCTGCCATTTTAATCTATCGAAACGCTGGAGCAAAAACGAGTTTTTCATTTGACTTCGTAGAGTTCTTCATAAATGTTTTTTATTATGTTCGCGTGCTGCTCAGATTACAAACTATTGCAATTTCCAAATATTTTTCGCGAGTGACACAGACAATTATAAATATTATTGCATAGAAATTCCAAGTCTACTTACGTGCTAGAAAGCAACAGGCTGTAACAGCAAGGACCAAGACGCGAGAGTTCGTCATCTTGGTGGTGATAGTGCAAGTTGAACAGTTTTACTTCTAATCTACAAAGTGGCAGAGGTAAATGCGTACATATATCTACCAATTCGGTCTATATATGCAGTTGCACGCGCAGGTGGATTATTTATTGCCTTTCGTATCCTCCCTACACGCACACACTTTTAAATGTTGACACTTCAAACATTGTTCACATGCTAAACATTATAATTTCCATTGTGTACGCGACTCATTCCGGTCTACATAATAAAATAATCATAAAACTGTGGCTTTTAGACTGAGCACCTAACTTAGGATTGAATGTGGTCTCTATTTCATCTCGATTGGCCAGGATTCAAATTTATCACTTAAATTCAATTTAATGAAAGTTATTTCTATAAACTCCAACGACAAATTAACTTCTATCCCGATTAACAGAAGTAATCCACATACAACCGAAGATATTACAGATGGGAGAACATAGTAAAGGCCAATTCATTGTTTGCTCGAGTTGTTTGCGGAACACAAAGATCTGAAGCCCATCAAAAGCTAGTAAACCACTTGGCCAAGGATAACAGGGACATAGTAACGTTATCTATGGATATTATCCTCCGAATTATATCCGCTTGACAAACCGTGCTTATCCGGGGCTGCCTCCATCATTTGCTACAAAGGCTTTTGCTGTTAGATCCACTCTGAAGCGAGACAATATTATTCTACATGTCCAAATTAAGAAATAGAATGTAGAGTATGTGTTAGTCGAGCTAATGATTCTGAAAGATAAGTAGTATGAATGCTCATATGCGGTGAGTTAGTTTGAAACAGTCCGTCGACATTTCATCCACGTGTCGTTGCTTCGCCAATATTTGCTAGCAAATAGAAATAATTTGTGATACGTGACATATGCTGCAGTGTGGAAACGCATAACGAGACGGCTTTAATCGCGCCACCAAATGCATCATTCGCTACGTAATGCATTTTAAACGATATTAAAATCCATCTTCTGAATTTCATATTTGCGCGATCAACGGGGATAATTGGATTCGGACATAATGTGTGGGCTAATTTAAACAAGCTATTAGTCCGATATCTGAACTATCTGAAAATTTTAAATCTCTTTGTTGTCTGCTTTAATTAAATTGATTGAAATGTTCGTGGGTTTTATATGTACACCATGTACTTGCTCTTTGTAGGTGCATTGTCAAAGTGATTCCTTTCTTCCTTTGTAGACACACCTTCGACGGCCGTGTTCTTTATTCTTCTTTACAGCGATCTGATAAACAGGTCCTGGAATCAATGTATGATTCCTACCGATTGCAATCTTAATAAATTTTTGTTTACTTATCCTCTAGCGAACTAGTCGGTCTGACATCTTTAAAAAATTCAAGTTCTTTGGACCAACTTTTAGAAAGTTATGTGATTTTTTTAAATGTTCACTTAATATTGCCGCTGACTGTAGCTATCGCAGCTTTATGAAAATATGCTTCCGAAAAATGCAAAGTACGATCTCCACCGATCCAGATCGCAGAATCACGACATATAATTTTGAAACACCCTGTACAATCGTTGAATTCACCACACTCTGCCTGCTCAAGATGCACGAAGTTCTGAATGTGCAAGTACTTAACATGCTAAAATATAATACAAGTCATGGCAAAATGTTTGCTGGACACGTCTGATTGCGATATTCTTCTCGATTCAGGGAATATAGCTAACAGCAAGATTCTTCAAGTTACGGTAAAAAGCAGAGGAACCCGCGTAAATTGAATATCTTGAGCATGCCAGTCACGTATCACAGACTGATAATTGCGCTCACGGTTCCCGAGGGATGTTTGTTCATCATCTCCACATGCATACAAACTCATGCAGATTTGCGTGAAAAAGAAATTAGTAAAGATAAATTTACCACTACTGTTTTCAACGATCAGCAGTTTTTACTATTCTCTTTTCTGAATTTTGCATTTCCATAGCAGCTGGCGAATATTGTACAGTTGGATCTCATTTTACATAATTGTTTTAGGATAAGAGGAAGGAAGATTTATAATTTATACTGATTTTTAATAACAGATTGTGTTCTCTCAGAAGATACTTCGCACTTCGTTGTTCATGTCGCCGATAAAGTTTTATGTATTGTACGGATTTAGAAAGTATGTACTAAGGAAAATGGCGCTTTCCAGTGGTTACGCAATATTAGCCATAACACTCGGACCCTCGCGGCGGGAGAAAGAAAATCAACCGTAAAAGGAGTATCGTGAAGGATGCTTTACAATCTAGTAGCACTCGTCCCAAATAAATTTGAGTGAGATGAAAGCAATCCTGATAAGAGTGATAAAACCGAGGGAGAAAGTAATAGTCTGCGAAATTGAGCATAAATTCTGATTTCAATCGATCCTCCTTTCCACGTTGAACAGAATTCAAAGCAACGGAAGTAATGAACTATCATTTTTATACGTTTACACTAAACGATAGCTTGGAAAACTGTGCAAAAGAAAACGTTTTTTTAACAAATGAATATATTTGCGAAGACGTCATGCATAACAAATTCCATAATGCATATTCATTACTCTTCTGTGTACCCTCTGTCCCTCCATCTTGTATAAATATGTTGTGCATTTATGCACAATATTTATGGAACAAACGAATTATAATATTACCCTGAATGCAAATATGAAAAAAAGAGGTTAACAAGTTTCGGGTGGAAATAAAAATTTGAATATATTAAATCGCCGATTAGATCGGTTAAAATATGACATATTTAATATTTGTATGGTGGTGTTGAATGATCCTACACGACTTATAGTGTGTTCACACTTTTGCTGTCACTTTATTGTTTGAAATACATATCGTAAATTCATACACATATTTTCGAAAAATTCCGTAGATCTTCTAATGTGATTTAGATCACTATATTCCTTTCATTCCTTCGGCAAATGGGCTTTGTGAATTTGTATGCAGGTAGTACTTGCCCCTCCTGCAAATCAAAATGATCATGTACAGGATGTCTCATTGGAAATGAACCATTTACATTTTGTCATTAATATCCTCAACTTGAACGATAAACAAACTGCTGTAACTGTTTTTCTCCAGCAATTCTTTTACAGAAATCTACTCAATGAACACTAAACCTATCAACACTGGTCGAAATGACCGGTACTAGGTTTTTATTTTAGAATTAGAAAAATAATAAAACTAATGTCATAAGAAACGATTGCATAAATATCTTTAGCAGTGCACGTATCACAATAGGAGTCGCACAAAGTCTAAATAATATCAATCTTGTCATTTTTATAAGGGAACACGTACCACTTACTTTTAAAGCTCGATAGGTTTAGTGTTAAATGTAAATAATATTATACTAACGCAGAAGATGGTGTCGCGTATCCCATGGGGACAATGTTCGTTCCATTACATTCCCCGGTAGCGAACTGCAAACTATTAGCACATTGGATAGCCATGAATCCATACGGATTCAGAACGGATTCCGCATAAAACCTCCACGATCTGTGATGATTACAATTTTCTGAAATGGATAAAAGTCATAAATAACAACGTTCCAATATAACAGACCCACGAATTCTGAGCCGGTGCCACTGACGATACTGATGAGTCCTCTAGCGGGTCTAGGACGAAACACACCACCATCTTTCTTCTTTCTCTCTTATAGAAAACAATCTATAACAGGCATGGGCAAAAATAGCACGCGAGCTAGGGAATTCAAGGAATACCCCCACTTTTCTCGGCCGCGCGTCTCAATCCCCTTGGCAGCCATAGTTGCACCGAGCACTACGGTCGCCACGGGGAGCGAGACGCGCGGCCGGGAGAAGTGGGGGTATTCCACGGGTATTCCTTGAATTCCCTAGCTCGCGTGCTATTTTTGCCCATGCCTGATCTATAGCAAACGTGTCTCAGGACGTAATTCTATTCTATTCTATTCAAATCGGAATCGAACGTTTGAAAAATGTCTACAAAATTGCTATTTAGTGTATAATTTGATCGAACCGTGCGCCGCGAACATAACCCCAAATTTATTAAAAATTTACGATCGATAATAATTTCTCATTTATCATAATTGGCGATAAACTACAAAAATTCGAGAAGGCCTAGTTTCGACATCGTCCACAAGATGGACAAATCGTTGAACGACTTTCTCGCAAGTTACTAAAATGTCATCAATTAGTATCACGGTGTATTATAGAGGTGTTCTGGCTACTCTCGAGACAGTGAAAAAGATAGATGTTGGTTCTCTGGTCGCCGCCAGATGGAATCCTAGTCCTAAGGTATACCTTAGCACAGGCTACATGGACATGCTGAAAACTGTGCAGATGACTAGGATTCCATCTGGCGGCGACCAGAGAACCAACCGCTTTCTTTTTCAAAACTTCAGCCTCGCAGAGAGCTTAGTTGGAACACCTCTATAATACACCGTGATTAGTATATTAACGTCCCTCCTTCCGACACTTGAGTCTAAGGCAGGACCCGCTAGATAGCCTTACTGATGAGTCCTCTAGCGGGTCTAACAGACGAAACACACCACCATCTTTCTTCTTTTTCTCTTATAGAAAACAATCTATAGCAAACGTGTCTCAGGACGTAATGATTCAAATCCGAATCGAACGTTTGGCAAATGTCTACAAAATTGCTATTTACAATTAGTGTATAATTTGATCGAACCGTGCGCCGCGAACATAACCCCGAACATAACCCCAAATCCACTAACGATAGTCTGAGAAGTAAATGTTTTGAACGAAAGTCGGTCAGCTTAGAAATTGTTGAACTTCTCTTATTTTTAAACCGTTGGAAAATACGGATCCACGAATGTTGATGAAAAGAACGAACCTTCATTATCTTTCGATTTTTCGAAAGGAAGGACAGGACAACCAGGTTGCGGTCTGTGGCCGCCATTGGGAAGAAAATCTGCGTCAGCGCTGTTGTATACTTGACCGAGGACTCCTTTGTCAGTGTGTATCATGTCGACAAACTGAGCGTCGCCGGATTTTAAGTATCTTCCCGTGTAGAACATGGGACCAGCAGAATCCAAACCTGTGAGAAATTATTTGGTCACATTTGAAAATCTAGAAGCAATTTGCTGAATTGCACTTATTACCTATGAACGCATTAAAACAATTGTATCGTTGTACAATTCCTCGCAACATACCTGTTATCCTATAAATTTTACAATTCATATGAGATCCTACGTGACCAGCCACTTGTCCACCCAACGAGTGTCCGATTACGTGAACTTTATTACAATCCAATCCATGACCTACCAATTGGTTCAGAGCATTAGCAATAGCGGCACCGACAGTATCAACATGAGACGCATCGGCGAAATAATTTATGTTGTCTGCGACTTTTCTGTAGTCGATTGCGATCACGTTACACTTGGTGGTTTTAAGATAAGCTGCAACAAAGTCGACAGTGCAATTGAAATCGGCTTTTGCGATTTAAATGCATGAACCTAATGTCTCTAATAAATTGTCAAATGAAGATCGATCCATTTTATCGACAGTAGTAATATATGATTTACGGAATGACTCACCGTTCACTATTATCGTGACACTTTCGTCATCAACAGTTTGCCTGAACCCATGGATGTGAAACACTGTACACTCGTCGAAATTCAATTCGGAATACAATTGAGCTACCTCATTTATATTAACATCGTTATGCGACCCATCACTGAAAAGAAATAAAACCTTGTAGAAACTCAAGATTTTCAACAATATTTATGCATAACTCAGGCATAATGAATCACCTTTTATAATGGCGGAAGAAAAAGCTGTCCGTGTCCACTGCTCCAGAAACGTCTGCGAGCAGTATCAATTCTTTTTATTAAAAGCACATTTTGTCCTGAATGAAATCAATCATTACATGATAGTTTATCTGATGATTTGCTTGAAATTGATATAATACCATGTAGGGTAAGTTGTACAATGATTGGCACCCTAAGCCGAAATCGTAGTAGAAATCTTTTTATCTTTCTTTGAAATGTTTAAACGAGCTTAACTTGCTATTATTATAAGCTAATAGAGATTTTTCAGCAAAATCAAACTGGTTTACGAGTTATAATTCTTTTATTATAAAATATATTCAGTGAATAACAATCGTAAGAGAAATAGTACAGTCATCGGCACAGTAAGAAGTAAACGTTAAACAGGCTATTTATTTAATAATTAAACACATACGCACTTATTACATCTGCAGTACAGTCCGAAATAAAGTTATACAGTATTTTATCGATAAATGTCACAAATGTCTGGCCGACAATTGTCCCAGAACTATCCCCACTCCTACGGGATGTACCCTCAGAAGCTCGAGAGACCTCGGTCGCCGAGAAGTATGACAATATGCGGCTCGGTGAGACCACACTAATCCAATGACAAAACTTCTTTATTCTTCATTATTTTTTTGTGGGATTTTGACCAACATATTTGTGGCATCTTTTTAATGAAAATTATACCAAATATGATATAATACCGATAATATTTACAATGTTTATAAGAATATTTACAAGGAAGAACAGCGTGCGGGAAGTTCTTTGAATTGTGCCAGCGCGCTGCGACTCCACGCGTCTCTTTCTTTCCCATACACTGTCCATCTTTGGTTCGAAAACTTTCATCGTTCGTTACACAAGTAAATATAATTGGAATTATATCATATTTGATATCATTTTCATTAGAAAAGTGCCATGAATATGTTGGTCAAAGTCCCATCAATAAATAATGAATAATGAAGAAGTTCCGTCGTCGATCTCTCGATCTCCACTGTCCTTTTCTACGTTCGGCAAAAATCAAAGAATAGTATCCCTGGCGGATAATTGTCCCTGAGCAGACCCGCGTTGGGGACAATTACACTGTCCAACAAATTCAAACTTTTTTTTTACTTTTCGATTCTCACTATGCGATTCTTATAGAGTTTTTCGCGCTGATTCCGAATCTGTTTTTAATTTTTTTCCTAGGCGCATAGTTTTTGAGAAATTTGAGTTTGAAAAAATGACCTATTTTTCAACTTTGAACAAAGATTGTGATGTTATTATAAAAGATATTGTATTGTTCTTTACATAAAAAGATGCTCTAGACTTTCCCGAATCCAGTGATATCCAATATTAATGCATTATGATTGTTTAAACATGTTTAAATAATGATTAAAGACGGAGAGACACCACTTTTGCACCAATTTCTGCGGATATTTCTCAATTTATCTCAAAAAATAAGGGTCTAGCGGAAAATCGAACTACACCACGTGCTAGAGCAGACTTTTATCTTGAGAAACCACCCTTTCAACTTTCCAAAGTCGACGTTTTTACCGAGCCAGAATGCAAAATATCATCGCGGAACACGAGTCGCCGCCAGTGTTGCTCTGCATCGCCGTTACGCCGCGCCGCGCCATATGCCGTCGAACGACCGCGCTAGTGGCAGAGCACCGCTGGCGGCGACTCGTGTTCCGCGATGATATTTTGCATTCTGGCTCGGTAAAAACGTTGACTTTGGAAAGTTGAAAGGGTGGTTTCCCAAGATAAAAGTCTGCTCTAGCGCGTGGTGTAGTTCGATTTTCCGCTAGACCCTTATTTTTTGAGATAAATTGAGAAATATCCGCAAAAATTGGTGCAAAAGTGGTGTCTCTCCGTCTTCAATCATTGTTTAAACATGTTTAAACAATCATAATGCATTAATATTGGATATCACTGGATTCGGGAAAGTCTAGAGCATCTTTTTACGTAAAGAACAATACAATATCTTTTATAATAACATCACAATCTTTGTTCAAAGTTGAAAAATAGGTCATTTTTTCAAACTCAAATTTCTCAAAAACTATGCGTCTAGGAAAAAAATTAAAAACAGATTCGGAATCAGCGCGAAAAACTCTATAAGAATCGCTTAGTGAGAATCGAAAAGATTTTTAGCTGTTGGACAGTGTTATCGATAAAATACTGTAAAGCAACAAAGTATACTTTTATTCGTAACGAAAATTTTAATAAAACACTATTTACACTGCACTGTGGTTATCCGTCGGTCTTACTGCATGTACCAGCATTGTTAACAATCGTATGTACAACTCTGTTATGAAAACTTACATCGTTGGTTTGAAATATACAGTGCGTGTACAAAGTATTCGTACACTTTTTAAAAACTAATAACATTTTTATAATTCTACCAAACAACCTGATTTTTTTATAATCAATTAGAAGCATTGGTTTACGAAATGATATACAAAAAAGATTTTCCAAAAATTATAATTTACAAGGTTAAATGCAAAAATAAAAAAGGCATTTTTTAAAACTTTTCTATTTGGGTCCTTAATGAAAGTTTAAAATGTATGTTTTGTAGATCTATGTTAGTCATACACATGTTGAAAATTTGATTGAAATCGATTAACATACACACGAGCTACGAGCGGTTAAAAATGGTGAAAATCGTAGTTTTCCACGACTTTTGATCAGTTTCTGCTTAAAATCCACAGAATCGTACATCTTTCGACGCCTGTTGTTTTTTCCTGCGTCAATCGATTTCGATGAAATTTCCAACATGTGTATAAAGAACATGGATCTAGAAAACATATGTTTTAAATTTTCATTAAGGGCCCGAATAAAAAAGTTTTAAAAGATGCCTTTTTTATTTTTGCCTGCAACCTTGTAAATTGTAATTTTTGGAAAATCCTTTTTGCATATCAGTTTGTAAACTAATGCTTCTAATTGATTATAAAAAAATCAGGTCGTTTGGTACAATTATAAAAAAGTTATTAGTTTTTAAAAGGTGTACGAATACTTTGTACACCCACTGTAAATAAGAAGCAATATAAAATGATTTTCTATACAAGGAATTCTTAATACATATTTGCCGTTTAAATCAAAATAACTACTGCAGTGCAAGCAATAATACAGTTTACAGTATGCATAACTAGAAGTAGCCGTTTTACAATGCTTGATAAAAATAACGAGAATGCATTTATGTAGATTATCAGCAACTGTTATCGCAAGATGAAAATTTAAAAAGTAATGGAATTTTCCGAGAAACTTACGTCCCAGCGAAAGAGCGATCAGCCCCAGAACAAAACGTATGCGAAAGCTTCCCATGTTGCAAGAAAGTGAGCCAATTATGTTCGCACCTTTCTACGCAAGTTCTGCCAGCTGTGGTCCTCGTCGTTGGTGTAATATAATCCCAGTGTATAATTTATGCACTGTTTGATTGATGGTACACCGTGCTATCTGTTCTACGAGAATTGGACTTTTACATTCTCATAACGACAAAGAGCCACGTATCGGTGTTTTTGCAGGATATCTCTCTAAACCAGTGCTTCCCAAACATTTTTACCCGCGGCGCACTTTAAAGCAAATGAAAAATTGCGGCGCACCAATTGTAAACATGCATATATTTCAGTAGCTAATTATTTTAATGATTTATATTGAGAATATTGCTTCATATTTTACTAATTTTTGATATAATTTTAATTATTTCGGGGCACGATTTGGGAAGCACTGTTCTAAACTGTCTCCCATTTCTTACAAATGAGAACGCGTACTAATTGTGACACAAGATAAGAGGATAAATCCAACAAAAATAGAAAAACCAGGAAACAGAAAATGTATATGTTGTAAGAAAATGTCACGTGTCGTTATTTCGAATATCTTACTAAACTGTCGCCCATTTTTTATAAATGAGAACGTGTACTAATTGTGACATAAGATAAGAGGATAAATACGAAAAAGAAAGAAAAACGAGGAAACAGAAAATGTATATATTGGATGAACTTTCTATGCTTACGCTTGTCCAAAAAACTGAAGCGTGTGCGACTAGTTAACGAGACGTTCTTCGCAACTATATAGTAAATACTGAACACGATAAAATATGTCCACGAACGTTTTATTTTAAACTGCTTCGAATAATCTAAGTTTTACTTAATAATTAGTATGCTTAATGTAGTTATTCGTTCATTTGCGTAGTTACCTAATACTAATTGTGACATAAGATAAGCGGATAACTACAAAAAATAAAAAAAAACTAGGAAATTCTATATGATTATACGGTTATCTAAAGAATTCTACAGAGTGCGACTAGTTAACGCGACGTTTGTCCTTCAAAAAAAAATTGTAAATATTGCACATTTAATAGTCGATATTACACTATATTGTCTTTATTAAAAATATGAGAGCACGAATATTTTAAACTGCTTCAAATAATTTGATGTAAGTCTACTTAATATAACTAGTTTATTAATATCTAATTATATTCTATGGGCTGCGCGTCCCTCGTAGTCCTCTTGCGAACGGGCTTTTCGAATTTGTGTGTAGATAGTAAACGCCCCTCCTAAAAATATAAATAATCAATTTCACCAATTCACAAAGCGTCGCACAGTGGTAAATGTTTCGATTTTAGGTGGACAAAATTATTTTTGAATAATTTATATCCTCTTGATACTTGATAATTCCTATTATGACATTTATTTTTTTGTTATAAAGGAATTGAACATAAAAATGATAACAAACGGATATTTTTCTTATATTTATATATTTCTGACTTATAGAAGGTAAAGTCTGTGAATATAAGAAAATTACTTTAATATGATTACTCTTTTTAAAAATTATAATTACAGTAACTTAATTACATATAATATTTGTATCACAAACTATAATTAAGCGATCTAATCGGACCGGATTTCTCAATAAGTAGCAGGTTGTAGCAGCTAGTTTTTCTTCGACATTGTTAGGTAATTCATATAGATAAAATATACAAAAATATTGGAGCTTGAGTATGCTTGAGTCAAAGTATAATCTCACTTTATTAACTCATTCATAAAAGAAACGGTTTCGATTATAGTTTATTTTATTTACTTCCTCCTTTTAGTTTTAAACTAGAACGAGAAAATATAAATTAGTTTAATATGTACTTACTTTTCATTTTTCAATGCACGACACAAAAATTCACCGCAGTTTCGGAACATTCAACTAGTTGTTAATGGATAAAAAATGGAAATAATGAGATATAATGTTAGAATTATTTAGTTCAGTATGTCTAATAATATATTTTCTCAATTAAATATGTTTTTCAATAATTGAGAAAAATTATTTTTGTCCAGCTAGAATTAGACATTTTACCACTGTGCGTCGCATATAAAATAATACTAACGCGTTGATTGGTGTATCAGGTCCCATGGGGATGATATTCGAATAATTACACGAGTTCGTTAGGAAACTAAATTCGTCGACACACGCGACGCCAAAAAATTCTGGTTTTAACGCTGACTGCGCGTAAAACTGCCAGGATCTTTGATGACTGCAAAAATCTGTAATACATCATCATGGAGAATACATAATCTAACATATCATCGTCATAAATTACTTGTAAAAGTGTGTACCTTCGTCCGAAAGAGGTGCAGTAAAGTTAGGACAACCAGGTTGTATTCTCTGTCCATAATTCGGAAGGAAATCAACATCACCAGAGTTGTACATTTCACCGTAATTCAACTTGTCAGTGTGTATAATGTCGACGAACTTGGCATCGCCGGATCTCAAAAATTTTCCGGGGTAAAGTGGAGGACCAGATGGATCTAAACCTGCGAGTATTTGATCATGCTAAAAAATTCTCGCACACATGCTAAACTACCCAGATAGCACAGCCTGCCCGAGCCCACCACCGGCCCAAACCTCCCGAGGCCCGTGACCTACAGGTTACTATCTAACACAATGCTTGGATCGGCTCGAGACTGATTCCGTTGGATCCGTGCCTGATTTTTATGCGCGCAATGGCCCGGAAATAGCCAGGCATGGGCTCGAGCCCACAGCCTGCCGGCCGTGCCAGATTTCAGCCAGATTTCAGCCAGAGTTTAAGAGGGCAGCACGGTCACACTAATTTGGCCAATCAGTGCTTCGATTGAGCCCAACTTTTCTCGCGCATGCGCGTCACAGTGCGGGTTGCATGGAAATGAGGATTGCAAGGGTGCGGGATTCGCGTTCTCATTTCTTAATAATACAAAAATTTGATTTTTCAGTAGTCAATAACGCTAGATAAAAGATCAATCTAGGCCGTGATCGCCCTCGAAAGTCCTATTTTTACATTTACGAGTCGTAATTTGCATCATACGGAAGCATACAACGGCGCATGTAGCTATTTTCATAACATATATAATGCAAATTACGCCTCGTATAGGAAAAAAAAAGACTTTTGAGGGCGTTTGCTGCCTAGATTGATCTTTTATCTGGCGTTTTTGACTACTGAAAAAACCCATGTTTGTATTATCACGAAATGAGAACGCAAATGCCGCACCCTTGCAATCTTGTAAATGGGCTGAAATCAGGCTGAAATCTGGCACGGCCGGCAGGCTGTGGGCTCGAGCCCATGCCTGGCTATTTCCGGGCCATGGCGCGCATAAAAATCAGGCCCAAATCGAGCCTGTGTGCTGTCTGGGTAGTCAACCCTTCAAGGATGATGTCTGAGGCATTGCCGGTCTTCCTGCCTGCTCTCATATTAAGGGTGTGGGTCGGATTTTGACCTTGGTCGTAGTATCGGTGCCCTCCGCATTTGTAGCTAGGAGCGCTAGTGTTTTTAGTCACTGTTTTACCGATTCGGTCACTGTATTGGTAAAATATCGGTAAAATAGTGACTAAAAACGCTAGCGCTCCTAGCTAAAAATGCCATGGAACTAATACTTGCACCAAAATCTCCCGTATAGGGATCTACTTCGTAGATTTCGTTTGCTGTGTTTAAACACGTATAGTTTAACATAATAAAGGTTTCATTGACATTGTATGTGACCCTGAATTCCGGGATGCCTACATTTTTTTCTATAAGAACCCTAAATCTCTCGATATTTAAGAAAATGTATGTGTCTCGACAATGGCAGCACTGTCGCTTCGTCCAATATTTGTGAAAATGCGCTACATGCTGCCGAATAATGCAAATTACGCCTCGAAAACGCAAAAGTAGGCCATATAAGGAAGCATCCCGTAATGGTGGGTCTTTTATCTAGCGATTGTGACTACGTAGGGGCCCCAAATGTGCGTTAGAGAGACAGCAAACGAAATCTACGGAACCCTTGCAATCTCGTGTACGTATACAGTATCTATCGGTGTGTTAAGGTACCACCACACTCGCACTCGACCAAGGTCAAAATCCGACCCACACCCTTAAGGCTTGAAGCTTCTACTGTAGTAATATACCTATCAAATCATTCAAATACTACTTGCAAAAATATTAGAATAAGATACCTGTTATCCTGGGGAGAGTGAAATTCATGGAGTCACCTATGTGAGTGGCAACCGCTCCACCCAAGGAATACGCAACTACATGAATTTTATTCTTGTCCAAACCACTGCCTTGTAATTGATTGAAAGATTTAGCTATTGCATGAGCAACCGGACAAACTACTGTTAGAACAACAATAGGATTGTTGGCTGCAATTCTGCCATAGTCGATTGCAACCACGTTTATGTCCGTTTTCAAAGAAGCTGCAAGAAACGTCATTGCTTGATAAAATTGCTTAGTAAGTATTCAGAATTCATTTAAATGATAAAACTCGACGTGTCCATTACAAAAAGATTCTTAAATCCTGGATATTGTTTAAGCTTCCTCGATTTTACGTGTGAAAAGTTTGACGTCAACCTTTTTACAAAATATTGTAACTAGAATAGATTTAAATACACGGAGATAAGAATGCGATAAACTACGTATTTGTATGCACAGAATAAACATTATGCAAAATAAATGCAAGATAAGTTGTACGTATAAATAAAACGTCGTTTCTTCCTGTTGATGTCTACAATATTGTTCGTGTTCCGTCCGTTCGTGAGTAAAAATCTTCTTCGTGGATTAAGCAAACTTGGGTCATTCGGCGACCAGTCGAGCCATGTGCTTAATGTTTAGCTTTTATACATCTTTGAGAACAACGTGCCATCAATCTAGTCCCTCCGAAGGACCACCCACTACTTTAACTGTGTACTTTAACTAACAAATTGAGACCATATTCCTAGGATAACAACCCTTATTGTTACAAACTCGTAATAAATCCAACGAACATCGCGTTAGGACTGGAAGACGAGTTCGCTCAGTTGAGTTTTAGGCCCTCCACACACGGATCGATTGTAATCGCGTCGTGCAGTTTTTACGTCTTGATCGTCGCACGATTCATGCAACAGACGCGAATGCCGTCCACACACGAGTCGATTGTAATCGCGTCGTGAAGTTCGTACGTCTTGATCGTCATATACGATTCATGTGACGGACGCGATTGCCATTTGCACACGGGTCGATTGTAGTCAATTTGTGTTTTTCAAACATCAAGAATCGCGTTTTCACGTTTTCACTCAAAAATATGAAAACATGCTATTAATAGTACCCGAATAAGCTACCATCAAAAGCGGTGTCCTCGATTTTTTTCAGATTTTTTGTTGTGGGAGATCATTGTCAAAAACAATAAAAACCAAACTGCTTCGACGTTTTTGCTGCTAGAAGGAAAGCTAGACTTGCAGGTTTTACCGTGGGGGTATATTAAGCTCTAATTAGTGATACTACATCGAATTAAGCAATCTTTTTACCTCAGAAATGCGATTTAAGAGAGTGAAAAAATCGTCTCCTGTGGAGTCGCGCGAATCGTACGATCCACGCGATTTTCCAACTTCGCTTCCGATCGCACGCGATTAGAATCGCGGCGATTTCAGTCGAGTCGATTTCAGTCGACCACGAATCGACCCGTGTGTGGCTCTCCATTCATTTGCATTGGAAGTCACGTGGAGGGAGGAATCGCATGCGCCTGGAATCGCGTCGACCGAATCGCCGATCGACCCGTGTGTGGAGGGCCTTACGCTCGAACGCAATGACACTCTCCAGTCCTCGGGTAAGCAAGTACAACGCACGAGCCGTTGCCTTGTCAATCATTCGTAGTACTTGTACAGATTTGCATCACGGTATTTCGTTGTCCAGCGATCAGGACTCCCGACAAAACGGGATCGCATCAGTCGAGATCCCTCGCGTGCGCCAGAGTCATAAACGCGAATCATCATTTCATCATCCGCGCGCGTATAAGGCAGGACTTGCTAGATTAGCCTTACTGACGAGTCCCCTAGCAGGTCCGGGACGAAACGCTTTCTTTAACGTTTATTCATTTTCATTCGAGCCAATCGTTGTCTTTCGCGACCACTCTACAATATTTTAATTTTAATGAAAATTTTATAATATTTATAAATTCATTATTAATTAAAATTTACTCGACCATTGATACGGCTGCCCAATATTAATTTGGCGGGCAGTAAAGCGAGGGCCTTCGCGAGCCGACGCGTCCGCGATTTAAAAGGACTCGAGCCTTGCAACCTTGAGTGGAACAGAGTCATCGCACCGCCACACAGTGGGCTCGATTGAAAAAGTACGCGACATTTTTGAATAACTCCTAAACCACTGAAGATATTGCAATGAAATTTGAACTGAATATATAAAAAAATCATTCCTTTTCAATGATTTTTAACTTAATATATTTCACATTTGTTTAACCGTTTTTATTAATTTAAAACAGCTTTATAAATTATTTATTCTATAATGTATTTAATATTTTCGCTATTTAATGCAAATAGATACAATGTTTAAGTTTTACATTCTTGAGAAAAATTTGTTAAGGCCGAAAATATTGAAAAATTGCAATTTTTACCACTTTTGATCGTTTATAATTCGCAAACCAATTAACTAATTTCAATGAAAGTTTGAGAGTGTACATAATTTGTACCAGTTGACCAGACACATCTTTTGAATTTTCGTTATTGGCCCAGCTAAAAAGTTGTAAAAATCAATGTTTAGTATTGTTTTTCACAATTTCGACCAAATGTATTTTTTCAACTTATTCATTAGACGTCATTTACTAAGCTAATTCTTCTAGCCTTACAGAGAAATTGAAGTCGTTTGGTCCATTCATATAAACGTTATTCTGATTTAAAGTGTGTGGAATCAGTTATGCTCCTACTATATATGAAGTTCTAAAAATAAAATATAATTGATATATATTAACTTACTTGATGTATTATATTAAATAATATGAACAGAAAACGTATAAAACTGAAAATAATATCGGAATGACAGTACTGCTCAGGCTGATAGTTCTGCTCTGATTGACAATAATTCTGTTTCAATCCACAATTTGTGTCGACAAAACAAAACGTTTGAAAAGAAATTTCAAAAGATTTGAAGATCGATTTCGTAAACAATTACAATGTAACTTATGCACTGTCGAGAAGAATTCGTCAAACTCAACGCAATCAAAATATCAGAGATGAAAGACTGACTTATTTACTGTAAAATATAAATTAATATTAAATAAAAATATAATATAAATATAAATATTCCACACAGTTCTGTCAGACTTTCAGAGGCTGCATAGTTGACGAATTCAGCGCGTAGCGCGCGTCCGAGCGCGGACAAGATAACGCGACGCGGATGTCTTCAGACAATAATATCTTGAAAAAGGACTCGAAGGAGGAAATCATTTTTCTCACATTACATAGAGGAAGGTTCATTGAAAAGATCCTTACTTGTTAAAAACTGGGATCTCCTGGGACCTGAAAGATCGTGCATGTCAAAGATACAAATTTTCGACGATTATTTTAATTTTGCTCATTATTCTTTTTAAATATGTTATATATCATAATTGTCATTGAAAAGTATGATTTCTTATCAATAAAGTGTGCATTTTGATGTAGAAAAAAATTCAGGGGAAGAAGTTAATCACAGTTATCAGGACACTTTAAGAATGAACAGCCAAATTATGTAGGGAAAATCGATATTCTTAAACTGTCTAACTTCATGCGTGTATCACAACTAGAACTGCTATTGTATTTGATTAATTTTATTATTTTTGTGGTCGGTGGACATTTAGAAATCGATATTAATTGAAAAAATATCAAAATTAGAAAGTTGATTTTTTCGCAAAATGTCGCGTACTTCTTCAATCGAGCCCACTGTGCGCCATTCGCGAGTGTCCAACCGCGTCGCTACGAATCAGTTCGAGTTACAATCTTTTAAAATTGATTTCAATCGTAAATTACAAACTTATTTTAACCATTCTGTTGAATATGAACACGTCGCATACAAAATCTCAAAATCGTCACTTACCGTTAACTACTGTGTTGACACTCTCGCTGTCCACGGATTCTTGGTATCCGTGGATGTAAAACATTGTTAATTTAGTTAAATTCAGTTTAAGGATGAGAAGCGTGACATCGCGGATATTAATGTCCGTGTGGGTGCCATTTCTGAAGAGTGAGTTTAACAGTAAAAACATCTCTCATAACTAGACTGCGGATGTTTATGCAATTTTCAATTTTTGTACGCAAATTTGAAGAAAGTGACGGTAGTAGTCTTTGTGGATCTTAAATAAATAAAAATCGTTCTAAAATCTGTGGAGTTTTATTTTCCAGCATTTTTTGCCGACTTTTTTAAGCGATAAATGCATGAAGGTCCGCAGTCTACTCATAACAAATCTATTAAGAAAGAAAATAGATTTTTATTTCACTCCAGATTGTTGCAATTCACGTAGAAAATTCTTATTTTGCGTAAAGATCCGCTGTCTATTCGTTACGCGTACGCAGACAACAAATTTATGTATATAATTGTTACTTATTGTAGTGCCGAAAGAAAATCGTATCCGTCGATGATGATGGTTCTAATAAAGCACCTATAAACAATATTAATGTACAATATAGTACACGCGATGGATATTTTCACGGGAGCGTGCTCGCGGAGTGCGAAGGTGTGAAATGCGTTCTCCATTAAACCCTTAAGACCCAATTAACGAGTAAAATACTAACATGTCACGGCAAGACTAATCACTCCCAGAAAAGTACACACGCGGAATTTCCCCATATCGAAGGTAATCGAAGGCATCGATTCCGCACAATCGCGAGTCACAGTCTGATGTTTCTATTCCCCGTCGACGCTATATAAACCTTTTAAATAAGTGATGCATTATGTAATTTACGGAATGCTATCTGCTCCAAGGTAACCCCACATTTGCATCCACTTAAGAATGAAACAAAACTGTGCAAGACTAACAGTATCGAATTTTTACTAGAAATAAAGGAAGGTCGTATTTAATAATCCTACACGACTTATAGTGTGTTCACACGTTTTCTGTTCACTTTATTGTTTGAAGTACATATTGTAAATTCGCACACATATTTTAGGAAAATTCGGTAGATTCTTAATGTGATCTAGGTCAATATATTCCTCCCATTCCTTCGGCGAATGGGCTTTGTGCAAGTGTACGCAGGTAGTACCTACCCGTCCTGCAAATGAAAATGATCATGTACAGGGTATCTCATTGAAAATGAACCGTTTACACTTTGTAATTAATATCTACTACTCAATTAAATGTTAATGATATTATACTAACGCATTAGTTGGTGTTGCGTATCCCATGGGGACAATGTTGCTTAGTTTACAATTCCCGCGATTGAACACCGTAGAACTAAAACATTGGACAGCCATGAAACCTTGCGGGTTGTTAACGGATTCCGCATAATACTGCCACGATCTGGCATCATTACAATTTTCTGAAATGGATAAAAATCATAAATAACAACGTTCGAGTGTGCAGGATGGTTTAAATTCTAGTCTCCACGATTTCTCAGCCACCACCGATGGTCTGAGAAATAAATGTTTGGACGAAAGACGATCAGCTTAAGGGGGATCTCTACCCTCGGATTGTAACTAGAAAGGAACTAGAATCTTACTAGATTTTGGGTCTAAACATGGGGTACGCGCATCGATTTTTTGTCCTTATTTGAGCCGATTTATGGCTGGGTGAGGGCTCATTGTATAGAGGAAGGTTAAATACCGCGCGCTCTGCTATTGATTTAACGAGATTATGTTTATATCTAATAATATGAGTACCCAAAGTAGCGAAAAAATCTAGAAAAATAACCGCAGATTTCAATGTATTTTTCTGCCTCAAAGAGACTTTTTTGACTGATGTGATGAGCAGAGCGCGCCGTGATGAACCTTCCTCTATCAAATGAACTATTGTGTAGCTCGAAATATGCTCGTATAAGGACAAAAAATCGATGCGCGTGATTTCATTCACATAGCAGAGATTTCCCCATATTACGTTCATGAAGACAGAGGTTATCTCTGATGTAGAGCCAATCTAGAGCCAATTTTATTTCAGTTAGTTTAGACGAGATGGTGCCTAGTCAGAAGGACTGTCAATCAGTGCTGCGATATTGTGCAACATTTCACTGCTGCACTGCTGTCAATGTGGAATCGTAGCAAAACTGACACAGACGAGGTACATATTCTCATCGGTGGCACTAATATTAGTGCGACCTGTCCTGTATAACCGCATTCGCGACGAGATGAATAGAATATGGAAATAGCAAGCAACTCCATCTCGTGTTCATTATGCAGTTGCGTGTTTATCAATGTTACCAAACTTTTTTTCTGCACAGAGGTTGATAACATTGATAAATACTCCAAAATCTGAGGGTATAGATCCCCCTTAAATGGACCACACATTTTCTAAGTAAGTATGTTGATAAAACGAACGAACTTTCTTGCGTTTTGTTGGAAGAAAAAACTTCACAGCCAGGCTGCGGTCTGAGACCGCCATTGGGATGAAAATCTGCGTTACCGCTGTTGTGTAATTGACCGAAAATTCCACTGTCGGTGTGTATAATGTCGACAAACGCAGCGTCGCCGGATTTTAAGGAAATTCCCGGGTAGACCGGGGGACCAGCAGGTGCCAAACCTGTGACAAATATTTGGACAAATTTGAAGATCTAGAAGGAATTTTCTGAATTGCATTTACTACCTATGAACACATAAAACAATTGTATCGTTGTACAATTCATCACAACATACCTGTTGCCCTAGTAATAGGATAACCAAAATAAGGTTTTATATGAGCAGCCATTTGAGCACCCAACGAGTATCCGATCAAGTGAACTTGTTTAGAAATCGAACCATTATTTACCATTTGGGTCAGAGCATGGCCAATAGCTTCAGCAAAAGCTCTAACACGAATCATATCGACGGCCACAGTTTTGTCGTTTGCGATCTGGCTGTAATCGATGGCGATCACGTTACAGGTCGTGCTTTGAAGATAAGCTGCAACAAAGTTGAAAGTGCTATTGAAATCGGCTTTTGTGATTTTGCTGGATGAATCTGATGTCTCTTATAAATTGTAAAATGAAGATCAGGCCATTCGATCGACGCATAGACATATAGAGATAGACCGCGCCGTCTTATGGGCGAGTTGAAGCCCACAATGGCGGCGCGCGGTACAAAGAGTGAGAGAGAGAGAGCGTTAGCCGGGGTCCATAGCGCTCTCTTTTTAAGGGTGTGGGTCGGGATTTGACCTTGGTCGAGTGCGAGTGTGGTAGTGCCTTAACACACCGATAGATACTGTATACGTACACGAGATTGCAAGGGTTCCGCAGATTTCGTTTGCTGTCTCTCTAACGCACATTTGGGGCCCCTACGTAGCCACAATCGCTAGATAAAAGACCCACCATTACGGGATGCTTCCTTATATGGCCTACTTTTGCGTTTTCGAGGCGTAATTTGCATTATTCGGCAGCATGTAGCGCAGTTTCACAAATATTGGACGAAGCGACAGTGCTGCCATTGTCGAGACACATACATTTTCTTAAATATCGAGAGATTTAGGGTTCTTATAGAAAAAAATGTATGCATCCCGGAATTCAGGGTCACATACAATGTCAATGAAACCTTTATTATGTTAAAGTATACGTGTTTAAACACACCAAACGAAATCTAGGAAGTAGATCCCTATACGAGCGCTGGCGTTTTTGGTCACTGTTTTACCAATATTTTACCGATACAGTGACTGAATCGGTAAAACAGTGACTAGAAGCACTAGCGCTCCTAGCTAAAAATGCGGAGGGCACCGATACTACGACCAAGGTCAAGTTCCGACCCACACCCTTAATTGATGTGTCGGTGGGGAAAGATTCCCCTACTTGCTTGCTAAATAATGTAGATTTCTACATAGTATTGATTAATTTGTTAATATTTATTCGGTTTTTGATATTTATTTGTTTTTTGGTTTCCTGCCAACGAATTGTAAAATAATAACAGATTAGAATAAACATTCAAAGACACACGTTTATTTATTTATTCTGAATTTCTCATTATAAATTTGAATAAAGCACTTATGTATACTGGTTTAAATATTTTTTCTCATTGTCAAGGTGAGGGTGGGGAACGGCAAAAAATTGTTCAGCACGCAGGCGGCTGTACACCTAGGAACGGCCCTGTGTGGAGGAACGTTCTCCAATAAATAAACGTGTGTCTTTAGATGTTTGTTCTAATTTGTTATTATTTTACAATTCGATGGTAGGGAACCAAAAAACAAATAAATGTCAAAAACCAAATAAATGTTAACAAATTAATCAATACTATGTAAAAATCTACATTATCTAGCAAGCAAGTAGGGGAATCTTCCCCCACCGACACATCAATTAGAAAGAGAGCGCTATGAACCAGAGTTGGGCGAAATGTAATTTCAATTACAATTACAATTACTTACGAATTACTGTAATTTGGAATTGCAGAAATACAATTACTTGACGAATCAGTGTAATTGTAATTGTGGTCCGCAATTACAATTACTGGTTCAGTCAAAGTAATTGCAATTACAATTACAATTACATGTAATTGTAATTCTCAAGTAATTCAATTCCCAAGTAATTGCAATTGTTAGCTGCAATTCCTTTCCAAACAGACGACGGACGACGGTCGCGCGTAAACACTCATACACCGGTCTAGCGGTGTGTGAGAGTACCCTAGCGGTGTGTGAGTGTTCACGCGCGACCGTCGTCCGTCGTCTGTTTGGAAAGTGTAAGGCCCTCCACACACGGGTCGATCGGCGATTCGGTCGACGCGATTCCAGTCGCATGCGATTTCTCCCTCCACGTGACTTCCAATGCAAATGAATGGAGAGCCACACACGGGTCGATTCGTGGTCGACTGAAGTCGACTCGACTGAAATCGCCGCGATTCTAATCGCGTGCGATCGGAAGCGAAGTTGGAAAATCGCGTGGATCGTACGATTCGCGCGACTCCACAGGAGACGATTTTTTCACTCTCTTAAATCGCATTTCTGAGGTAAAAAAATTGCTTAATTCGATGTAGTATCACTAATTAGAGCTTAATATACCCCCACGGTAAAACCTGCAAGTCTAGCTTTCCTTCTAGCAGCAAAAACGTCGAAGCAGTTTGGTTTTTATTGTTTTTGACAATGATCTCCCACAACAAAAAATCTGAAAAAAATCGAGGACACCGCTTTTGATGGTAGCTTATTCGGGCACTATTAATAGCATGTTTTCATATTTTTGAGTGAAAACGTGAAAACGCAATTCTTGATGTTTGAAAAACACAAATTGACTACAATCGACCCGTGTGCAAATGGCAATCGCGTCCGTCACATGAATCGTATATGACGATCAAGACGTACGAACTTCACGACGCGATTACAATCGACTCGTGTGTGGACGGCATTCGCGTCTGTTGCATGAATCGTACGACGATCAAGACGTAAAAACTGCACGACGCGATTACAATCGACCCGTGTGTGGACAGCAATCGCGTCCGTCGCGTGAATCGTATTTGACGAGCAAGACGTACGAACTTCACGACGCGATTTCAATCGACCCGTGTGTGGAGGGCCTAAGGCAGACCTGGGCGACGCTGGCTCGAAAAACACATGTTGCTACTACTCTGGGACTGTCATACCGAGCAAGAGAAGGAGAGCTTACCCAGCAAGAGAAGGAGAGAAACAGCAACATGTGTTTTTCGAGCCAGCGTCGCCCAGGTCTGGTGTAAGGGATTCGAGGGCCAGCGGCCCATGCGGGCCGCAACAGGGTACCATGTGCCGGTCAGGGATGCAGTTTATGATTACGGCGCGGACGTGACTTTAGGCTATTTTTGAGATTTAGTGGAACTTTATGTTTTATGATAATTTATTAGAGATCTCATATTTTAGCTAAAGGTCCCAATAGCCGTTGACGTGCCGTAAAACATCTGCAGACCAAGTGCGAACCGTTAAGGGTTCTAGGTAGACAACGAGGGCTCAAGGCGAGGGTACCTCCAGGAACTGGCCAGTTTCCCTCACCCTGTCGCCTCTTAGAAAATAAGACTTGCGATTGGTTATCTAAAGGAACCGCCTACGTTGCGGAAAAAGCTTAAAAGAGCTAGAGCGAAAAAGCAGGTCGTTGTCGTCGTGGCGCGTACGAAAGGAATAAATGTTTTTTTTAAAAATCAGACATCGTGTGTTTGAATCAGTCATTCTTACAAAAGGAATTGCAGCTAACAATTACAATTACTTGGGAATTGAAGAAATACAATTACAATTACATGTAATTGTAATTGAAGATGTAATTAATTACTCATGTAATTAATTCCTGCCCAACTCTGCTATGGACCCCGACTAATGCTCTCTCTCTCTATCTCGCGCCGCCATTGTGGGCTTCAGCGCTTCGTACAGGCCGCGCAGTCTATCTCTATATGTCTATGGATCGACGGTAGTAAATTCGGGATTAAATGATTTACAAAATGGCTCACCGTTCGCTATTGTCGTGACACTTTCGGAACTAACGTTTTCCTTAAACCCATGAAAGAGAACAACTGTCTCCTCGTTCAGATCGTATGCAGGACTCAATTGAGTTACATTACTTATGTTATAATCATTGAAAAGCCCAACACTGAAAAGAAATCAAACCATTAACAAACTCAAGATTATCAACAATATTTATGTATAACTGAGGCATAACAAATCACTTGTAATATTGACGGACGATGATGCCGCTCGTATCCACTGCTCCAGAAACGTCTGCGAACAGTATCAATTCTTTTTATTAAAAACACATTTTGTCATGAACGAATGCAATCATCACATGATAGTTTATCTGATGAATTGTTTGGAATTGATATAATACCATGTATGCGTAAATAGAAGTGACCATTTTACGATGCTTGGTAAAAAGAACGAGAATGTATTTATCTAGATTTTTCAGCAACTCTTATCGCAATACAGGGTGTATTACGATATGCTACATGTGAAATTATTAGCTACGTGTAAAAATAAGTCGAGAAAAAGGAGTAACAGTTTTTCGTTTGACACTTCGTTTTCAAGAAAATCAAGTTTAACAGTAAGGAGTTTACACACACTTCAAATCAGAATAACTTTTTTATGAATGGACCAAACGACTTCAAATTCTCTATAAGGCTAGAAGAATTAGTTTAGTAAATGACGTCTAAAAAATATTTTGAACAAATGCATTTGGTCGGAATTGCGAAAAAAAATAGTAAAAATTGATTTTTACAACTTTTTTAGCTGGGCCAATAACGAAAATTCAAAAGATGTGTCTGGTCAACTGGTATAAATTATGTACGTTCTAAAAATTTCATTGAAATTACTTAATTGGTTTGCGAATTATTAACAATCAAAACTGGTAAAAATTGCAATTTTTCAAGATTTTCGGCCTTTTTACCACTTTTGATCGTTTATAATTCGTAAACCAATTAACCAATTTCAATGAAATTTTGAGAGCGTATATAATTTATACCAGCTGACAAAACACATTTTGTCAATTTTCGTTATTGGGCCAGCTAAAAAAGTTGTGAAAATCAATTTTTAGTATTGTTTTTCACAATTCCAACTAAATGCATTTACTAAACCAATTCTTCTAGCCCAAGGGTCGGCAACCTGCGGCTCGCGAGCCACATGCGGCTCTTTGGATGTTTTTTCTTATGAATAAATAGATTAGTTTTTTTTATCAAATAACTTTATTTATGCGAGTACTATTTATTGTTGGCAAGAAAATATTTTGTGGCTCTTTAAAAACTTTGAAATTTCGTAAATTGTAATTTTTGACTCTTCCGACTCAAAAGGTTGCCGACCCCTGTTCTAGCCTGATTTAAAGTGTGTGGAATCTGATATGCTCCTTATTGTTGTTACGAGCCAGGGCCGCGAGCAGAATGAGTGGGCGATGAAGGGGTGTTACCCTAGGAATATGGTATCAATTTGTTACTTAACCTGGGAGGTTGGATAAGAGCACAGTCGTACCTGTTGCGAAATCAGGGAGCTGTTAGGATGCGGACGAACCCAATGCGAAATTGGGGAGCCGCTAGGATAGCATAGCTTTCGTGGACGAACCCAATGCGAAATTGGGGAGCCACTAGGTTGGATAAACCTCTGTTTGGACAATTGGAATGTCGCGAACGAACCTGCTGCGAAATCAGGGAGTCGCAAGGATAATTAGTAAGCCTCGTAACTAGTATAATTTAATTGATACAATCCGAACGGTAAGATCGTATCGTGTGGGGACGTTCAATTACTTGATTAGGATATTGGACGATAATTATGGGTTTAATGAATTTGCGTTAATTATCAAAGAACACAAATATATTCTTACTACAAGACTTCGTGTTACAATTGTGTAATTGTCGCGAATGGATTGAATTTAGAATAGAAAGAATTGAAAGATGATATTACCTAAACTAAGATGCACGGTGTTGATGCACTGGCAATGCGGAGGTCTCGGAGCAACCTTATCACTGCCTGATAGATTTTACACCGAACTCGCGGAATCTATACGGTTAAACTTTGAGTCGAAGGGAACTTAGCCCGATCTCACTGGTAGTTGACTTCCGAGATGCAGCACGACGCGACACGATTCGTGATTACGACAGTACTAGCCCACGAGAGTAGAAATGCAAGGGCTTATGTATCCCTGCAATGACGGGTGGTACTTGTCAGTACCCTTCAAGTGAACATTCGTATTTTGTCAACGGTCAGTTGGTCGTGTGTATGTTTGGGCCCTAAACTAAACTAAACAGCTATGTAGATTTATCTAGTGTAGCTCTGTTCGTTTATCTAGGACGGTTCCTGCCAGAGATGGTATTGAACACTTGTTCGTCATCCGTAATACCGTATATGCACAGAGTAGAATTGGTTGATCATGGTCAGACGCGCCAGACGATTCCTATGCGATAGCGCGTGTATTCACTGCATTTTCAAACTCGATTTTCTCGAAAACGAAGCGTCAAACAAAAAATGTTATTCCTTTTTCTCGACTTATTTCCACATGTAGTATCAGCCCCTGCTCGGTTGTACCACCCGTCCGGCCACGCTCTGTATAATAGTATGTACAAAGATAGAAATTTAAAAAGTACTAATTGAAATTTTCGAGAAACTTACGTCCCAGCGAAAGTGCAATCAGCCCCAGAACAAAACGTATGCGAAAGCTTCCCATGTTGCAAGAAATTGAACAAATTATGTTCGCAGCTTTCTACGCAAGTTCTAACACCTGTGGTCCTCGTCCATGGTATAATATATGCCCATCCTATAATTTATGCACTGTATGATTAATGGGGCACCGTGCTATCTGTTATACAAGAACATTCCCATAACGACAAGGTAATGACAGGTATCGGTGTTTTTGCAGGATATCTCTCTAAACTGTCTCCCGTTTTTTACAAATGAGGATGGCTACTAATTATGACATAAGATAAGGGAATGAATACCAGGAATTAGAAAATGTATATATTGAAGGGAAACATCACGTGTTGTTTTTCTCGACGGATATCTTTGCGAACTGTCCCCCATTTTTTATAAATAAGAACATATACTAATTATGCCATACGATAAGAGGATAAATACGAAAAAACAAAGGAAAACCTGAAAATGGAAAATGTATATATTGAATGCGCATTCCATGCTTACGCTTTTCCAAAAATTTCAAGAGTGTGCGACTAGTTCAAGTGACGTTCTACTTAACAAATATATTGTAAATATTGAACATTTAATAGTCGATATTGTAATGTATTGTCTTTGTTAAAATGTCAGTGTACAATAAAATTTCTTATTTTAAACGCTGTGTCCGTGTGCGAGCCATTTTTGAAGGTGATTTGTTATAATCAAGTCGCTACTCATTACTAGACGGCGGATCTTTTGGATTTCTTGGCAAAAACGTGTTAAGTGTAATTTAAAATAGTGAAAACATTAGACGAATGTAGAAATATTGTTATATTATTCTTAATCAATTCACGTAGAGAATTTTTATTTTGACCCCCTAATTTGTTCACTTCAGCTGAAGAAACAACGGTAGGAAACTTGTCTTTAATAATCCGATACGAATCACAATGTGTTCATGCTTGTGCAGTTCACTTTATTATTTGAAATACATATTGTAAATACATATACATAGTTCCGAAATAATTCAGTAGATTTTTACTGAGATCTAGGTCACTATATTCCTCGAAGTCCTTTGGCATATGGGCTCCGTGCGTTTGTATGCAGGTAGAACTTACCTCTCCTGCAAACCAAAATAATCATGTACAGGATGTGAGAGGATTTTATTATTAATGATTTCTGTTATTTTTCCTCTCTGGTTCCAACAATTGAACATATTCGAACTTCTATAGAGTTCAAATTCCCATAAGAGTGAAATGTTAAGAATATTATACTAACGCAGTAACTGGTGTTGCGAATCCCATGGGGACGACGTTCGCTCGATTACATTGCCCGCTCTTGAACTGCGAACTACCAGCACACTGTACAGCCATGAAACCTTTCGGATTCTGAATGGATTCCGCATAATACCTCCAGGATCTGCGATGATTACAATTTGCTGAAATGGATAAAAATAATAAGTAACAATGTTCGAGTGTACAAGATGGTTTAAATTCGAGTTTCCACGATTTCTGAGCCACTACCGATGGTCTGACAAAACTAAATGTTTTAAACGAAAGTCGATCAGCTTAAACATTGTTGAAAAGTAAGAATGTTGATAAAATGGACGAACTTTCGGAATGTTCTGTCTTAGGAATAATAGGACAGCCAGGTTGCGGTCTGTGACCGTCATTGGGATGAAAATCAGCGTCAGCGCTGCTCTCTATTTGACCGAGGAATCCTCTGTCAGTGTGTATAATGTCGACAAACGCAGCGTCGCCGGATTGTAAGTGTCTTGCTATTTGAAACGTGGGACCAGCAGGATCCAAACCTGTGAGAAAATATTTGTACACATTTGAAAGTCTAGAAGCAATTTACTGAATGACACTTACTACCTATGAACACTTTAAAACAATTGTATCGTTGTACAATTCATCTAGAACAGGGGTGGCCAACCTTCTGCATACCATGCGTAAATTTTTTTCACATACGATATCAGATGCGCCATACAACTCGAGCACATTTTCTACCTTCTTACTTTCTACCTTCTGTTGCGGTTGGAAAATAGGAATAGGGGGATAGGATCTGCTTCGATTAGGGGAGGAAAAGGGATAACGCAATCACGCAACTAAATTAACTAACTTATGCACCAATCTTCAATAGCGAGAAATGATCTTTTGGACGAGAAGGCGATCGCTGTCATGAACACTCCAATTCCCATTTTATAATTGTAAACTGTCAAAAAATTGCGACGAATTGATGAGTAAGAAGGCTGTATAAATTCAACTCAGAGCTCTCAGGTGTTACAAATATGAAGATGGATTCAGTTATGGCGCCTACTTCAAAAGAATAAGTATAGGCGCAAGGGAGAGTAAGTTGGCCACCCCTGATCTAGAAGTAATTGCTGAAGAAGGAATTGCTTCCTAGCTATGAACACTTTAAAACAATACCTGTTATCCTAGGAATACGGAAATTCGCATGAGATCCTACATGAGCAGCCACTTGTCCACCCAACGAGTGTCCGATTACGTGAATTTTATTACGGTTCAAACCATGCGCTACCAATTGGCCCAGAGCATTAGCAATAGCGGCACCGACAGCATCAATATGAGACACATCGGCGAAATAATTTACTTTGTCTGCAATTTGTCTATAATCGATTGCGATCACGTTGCAGGTCGTGTGTTGAACATAAGCTGCAACAAAGTTAAAAGTGTTATTAAAATTAAAGAAGCCTTTGATTTACATTATAGATAATTAACCCTTTGCACTCCGTTGTCCCCTCTGAGGCACCACTAAAAATTGCTGTACCATTATTCGAAATATTATTTACAAATAATAAAATATATCGGTATCTAATCAATTACTAAACATTTTCGTATTGTGTGAGGTATTACACCAATTTCATATCCATAAAATTGCATAAATCATAGGGAATGGAAATATTCTAGATCGGAAGAAATGTTTAATTTTCCAGTTAAAATAACTCGGAGTACAAAGGGTTAATAGTCTTAATAAAGTATACATCCAAAAGGCGCTCTACATTATCGACATCGCCGCGTGCTTGTGCTGGCATCTAGCGGCTCTGTTCGTTAGACGACGCGCGACGCTCGGTAAATACAAACATAGCGGCGCCCATACCAGTCAAAAATCGTGAAAATCGCTTAACTTTAAACACCCATAATTTTTGAACCAATGGATTCTTAAGATTAAAACTTGGATGCTCGGTATCTTTCCTTTAAAATCTACTGCACTATATTTAATAAGTTAAAAATTTCTAGTTTCCTCAGGTGAAGTTTGAGGGGGTACACTCGTTTCCAGGATTGCAAGGTTCCCATGTCTCGATAATACAAAGATGGGGTTTTTCGGTACAGTCAAACCTGGTTTTGTACGGTAGATAGGAACCGCAGAAAAAAAACAGCACGAAAAAAATACTCACAAACTTCATAAATAGCTATAACAAATAATTTTCACAACATATTAAAGAAAATTTTTTTATGCGGTGGAGAGGGACCGCATAAAAAGAGTCTCGTTTAGGAAATATGTCAAAGCTTTACGAAATAGCGACAAAGTGCTTCCCAAACAAAATAAATAATTAAATTACGCATGGAAACATTTTAAAAAATTTTATTTTCTCATTTTAAACATGGAGAAATTTTCAAAATGTACATAATTCAATGCATACATATACAGGATACATATCTCGAAAGACGTTGTCGTTATCAAAAAAGTGTTCCTACAAAAGTTGTTTGGTATGACGGGCTACATTACGTAGTATTAATTGTTTTCTTGTGGGTGGAGTGGTGGAGGATATTCCAAGGTCACCTTGATTTTTTTAAATGGTATATCCTATTTTTTATACCATAGATCGATAGAGTATCAAACTCCGAGTAAAAAAGTGTTGACCTTCATATGTCCTAAACCTAATAGATAACGAGATATTATCCAAGGAAGAAAGAAAATTGTTTCGATAATATCTCGTTAACTATTAGGTTTAGGACATATGAAGGTCAACACTTTTATACTCAGAATTTAATACTCTATCGATCTATGGTATAAAAAAATAGGACATTCTATTAAAAAAAATCAAGGTGACCTTGAAATGTCCTCCACCACTCCACCCACAAGAAAACAATTAATACTACGCAATGTAGCCCGTTATACCAAACAACTTTTGTAGGAACACTTTTTTGATAACGACAACATCTTCCGAGATATTTTGCTGATCTGATCTGATATTCATACAGCGCATTTTTATGCACAAATCGCACAAAAAGAATCTCATAAAAGAAGCCCGCACAAAAACAGGTTTAACTGTAGTCAACAATGCTAGATAAAAGATCGATCTAGGCCGCAATCGTCCTGAAAAATCCTATTTTTACGATTACGAGACGTAATTTGCATTATTCGGAAGCATACAGCTGCGCATCTAGCTATTTTCATGAAGGTGCGTCTGCTACATGCTTCCAAATAATGCAAATTACGTACAAATAAACGTACAAATAGGACTTTTGAGGGCGATTGCAGTCTAGATCGATCTTTTATCTACCGTTTTTCACTACTAAAAACCCCCATCTTTGTATTATCGAGAAATAAGACGGCACATTCCGCACCCTTGCAATCCTGGAAGAACGAGTCTACCCCCTTAACTCTTACAAAGATTCTTCTCTCTCGCTACCACTAGTAGAAATAATCGTCTGATGAGATTTCACGAGTGGCTGAACCCGAATTTCAGATACCGTTCTTCTGGGAAGATTTGAAAGAAAATGTAGAAGTACTCTCATTGTCAGTCTGTCTCTTCTAAATATACAAGGTGAACCAGTAAAAGCCATGAAGTAACTGAAGAAACTCGTTATCTACCGATTGTATAAAGATTTACTGTATTTAGGGAGTCTAATAGAATAAATACTTTCGGATATGTTTGTTGGCACCTTAGATTTTTCAAAATATTAACGAGTTACTTCTGGTAATTTCTTCTGGTGATTTGTCACTGACTCACCCTGTGTATTGAAGGGTCAAGAGACTTCGTGAATATCTCATGAAGAAACTAGCAATTCTCAAGCTCTCGGAACGTGACCGTATTGTATAATGTAACTTCTCCGTTGCATCAGTTGCAAATTGCTCGAATAACTTCGTATTGCAATAATTAAATTTCTTGAGTAATTTCAATAATTGTAAAATGAAGATGAAATACTCACTGTTCATTATTAGGGTGACACTTTCCCTTTCAACGCTTTCCGTGTACCCATGAATGTGGAAAACTGTACACTCGTTCAAATTCAATTGAGGAATCAATTGAGTTATATGTCTGATGTTAATATCTCTGTGCGTTCGACCACTGAAAATAAATAAAACCATTAACAAACTCGAGATCATCAACAATATTTATGTATAACCGAGGCACAACAAATCACCTATAATGACGGAAGAAAATAGTGCTCGTGTCCACTGCTCCAGAAACATCTGCGAACAGTATCATCTCTTTTTATTAAAAACACATTTTATCATGAACACGTGTAACCATCACGCGATAATTTATCTGATGAATTGCTAGAAATTGATATAATACCATGTATGCATAACTAGAAGTGACCATTTTACAAAGCTTGATAAAAAGAACGAGAATGTATTTATCTACATTTTCAGCAACATTTATCGTAATATAATAATATGTACAAAAAGATATCGAGAAACTCACGTCCCAGCGAAAGAGCGATCAGCCCCAGAACAAAAGCTATGCGAAAGCTTTCCATGTTGCAAGAAAGTGAACAATCTTTCTACGCAAGTTCTGACACCTGTGGTCCTCGTCGATGGTATAATATATACTCATTGCATAATTTATGCAGTGTATGATTGATGTGACGCCGCGCCGTGGTACCTGTTATACAGGAATTGCCCATTTACATTTACTTAACGACTTAGACACCACGTGTCGGTTTTATCGCAAAATATACTAATTGTAAGATATGTAAGATTGAAACCAATGCATTAGGGCCGAGTGCCGCACCACTAAAATTTTGTGGTGATGATTTATGAATTTTGTGGTAATGAAATATCCTAGGAGAAAATAATAGGAACACAAACTTTTTAAAAACCACCGCTTATATTAATATGCAGTAAAAAGGAGAAAATAATTTTTTTAGACATTAGTGGCTATAAATAAAAGCGTGGGGCGCTCACGAAGATTACGTCAATATAGTTTAGCGCTCAACGTTTTTATTTATAGTCAGTATTTATAGTCAAATTTATAGTCAGTTATTTATAGTCATTTATAGCACGGTGCCCCATCAATCATACAGTGCATAAATTATAGAATGGGCTTATATTATACCATGGACGAGGACCACAGGTGTTAGAACTTGCGTAGAAAGGTTCGAACATAATTTGTTCAATTTCTTGCAACATGGGAAGCTTTCGCATACGTTTTGTTCTGGGGCTAATCGCACTTTCGCTGGGACGTAAGTTTCTCGAAAATTTCAATTAGTACTTTTTAAATTTCTATCTTTGTACATACTATTATACAGAATGTGGCCGGACGGGTGGTACAACCGAGCAGGGGCTGATACTACATGTGGAAATAAGTCGAGAAAAAGGAATAACATTTTTTTGTTTGACGCTTCGTTTTCGAGAAAATCGAGTTTGAAAATGCAGTGAATACACGCGCCATCGCATCGGAATCGTCTGGAGCGTCTGACCATGATCAACCAATTCTACTCTGTGCATACACGGTGTTACGGATGACGAACAGGTGTTCAATACCATCTCTGGCAGGAACCGTCCTAGATAAACGAACAGAGCTACACTAGATAAATCTACATAGCTGTTTAGTTTAGTTTAGGGCCCAAACATACGCACGACCAACTGGTCGTTGACAAAATACGAATGTTCACTTGAAGGGTACTGACAAGTACCACCCGTCATTGCAGGGATACATAAGCCCTTGCATTTCTACTCTCGTGGGCTAGTACTGTCTTAATCACGAATCGTGTCGCGTCGTGCTGCACCTCGGAAGTCAACTACCAGTGAGATCGGGCTAAAGTTCCCTTCGAATCAAAGTTTAACCGTATAGATTCCGCGAGTTCGGTGTAAAATCTATCAGGCATTGATAAGGTTGCTCCGAGACCCCCGCATTGCCAGTGCGTCAACACCGTGCATCTTAGTTTAGGTAATATCATCTTTCAATTCTTTCTATTCTAAATTCAATCCATTCGCGACAATTACTCAATTGTAACACGAAGTCTTATAGTAAGAATATATTTGTGTTCTTTGATAATTAACGCAAATTCATTAAACCCATAATTATTGTCCAATATCCTAATCAAGTAATTGAACGTCCCCACGCGATACGATCTTACCGTTCGGATTGTATCAATTAAATTATACTAGTTACGAGGCTTACGAATTATCCTAGCGACTCCCTGATTACGCATCAGGTTCGTTCGCGACATTCCAATTGTCCAAACAGAGATTTATCCAACCTAGTGGCTCCCCAATTTCGCATTGGGTTCGTCCACGAAAGCTGTACTATCCTAGCGGCTCCCCAATTTCGCATTGGGTTCGTCCGCATCCTAACAGCTCCCTGATTTCGCAACACGTTCGACTGTGCTCTTATCCAACCTCCCAGGTTAACTAACAAATTGATACCATATTCCTAGGATAACACCCCTTCATCGCCCACTCATGCTGCTCGCGGCCCTGGCTCGTAACAACAATAAGGAGCATATCAGATTCCACACACTTTAAATCAGGCTAGAACAGGGGTCGGCAACCTTTTGAGTCGGAAGAGTCAAAAATTACAATTTACAAAATTTCAAAGTTTTTAAAGAGCCACAAAATATTTTCTTGCCAACAATAAATAGTACTCGCATAAATAAAGTTATTTGATAAAAAAAACTAATCTATTTATTCATAAGAAAAAACATCCAAAGAGCCGCATGTGGCTCGCGAGCCGCAGGTTGCCGACCCTTGGGCTAGAAGAATTGGTTTAGTAAATGCATTTAGTTGGAATTGTGAAAAACAATACTAAAAATTGATTTTCACAACTTTTTTAGCTGGCCCAATAACGAAAATTGAAAAAATGTGTTTTGTCAACTGGTATAAATTATATACGCTCTCAAAATTTCATTGAAATTGGTTAATGGGTTTACGAATTATA
This sequence comes from Lasioglossum pauxillum, assembly GCA_933228785.1. Lineage (NCBI taxonomy): Eukaryota > Metazoa > Arthropoda > Insecta > Hymenoptera > Halictidae > Lasioglossum > Lasioglossum pauxillum. The sequence continues at coordinate 39,953,407 of OW121706.1, forward strand.
AACGATCAGAAGTGGTAAAAAGGCCGAAAATCTTGAAAAATTGCAATTTTTACCACTTTTGATACCATATTCCTAGGGTAACAACCCTTCGCCGGTCACTGGTGCTGCTCGCGGCCCTGGCTCGTGACAAATATAAGCGTGTTTTTTAAAAAGCTTTTTTTATTTTTCTTTATTTTCTACTTTTTAGTCTCTTTTATGAAATAGTAAGATATAGAAACGCAAGATATGGAAATACGCGAGATAGAATGGGGGATGACTCCGAGAGACGACGTCTCTCGATGGAGTCCGAAATTGTCCGAAATGGAACTGAATGAACGGAACATCACAACCACACTGAGGTCCTTCCGTGGTCCTTTCGTGAGGTCCTTTCGTGGGAACGCGTAGTGGAGTAGGTAAGCGCTGGCGCGCAGAGTGGGGACCGCTGTACGTGATGACGTACTACAGAGTACACAGTTTCTTTTTTTTTATTATTCAATGCAATTTGAATCTCTAGGTAGAGATTATTTTGCAATACATAATTTTACAATACATTGTGATACTTGTTATAATACAATACAAATTATAACTAAACATAGGCCAATACTCAAGCAGTTCTAAAGATGTACCGTTCTCTTAAACTTTTAAATCACAGGGCTCCAAAAACGAGTAACTTATTTTGCATATTTCCACCGTAGGTCTGGAGAATAGAACGTTGTATGAAAGCGGAAGGAAGAGATCAGTTTCTTTTTTAAATTTGTTTTTTAATATTGCACTGTCATCCACTTCTGGGCTATGTTTAAAGTTTCAAGTCTCTAGCTCATCGGGAAGTGGTTTAACCCTTTGCACTCCGCTGTCCCCTCTGAGGCACCACTAGAAATTGTTGTATTATTATTCAAAATATTGTTTACATTATTAAATATGCCCGTATCTAATCAATTACTAAATATTTAGGTATTGTATGAGGTATTCTACCAATTTCATATCCATACAATTTCAAAAATCATAGGGAATGTTTAATTTTCCAGTTCAAATAGCGCGGAGTGCAAAGGGTTAAAATTCGATTTCAACATTTGACACAAACAACAACGACAACTCGACAAGCTAATAAATAAGCGTGGTGAAAAGAAAAGTAAAATTAATCGGAAGATAATATACCACGTGTCGTTTTTGTTCGAAGGATATCTTCGCGAACCGTCATCCATTTTTTATAAATGGTAGCGGATACTAATTGTGTGATAAGATAAGCGGGAGGAATACGAAACAGAAAGGAAAAGTAGGGAAAAAATGGTATATATTGAATGAACATTGTATACTTATGCTCGTCAAAAGACTGAAATGTGTGCGACTAGTTAACGCGTGACGTTCTTCACAAATATATTATAAATATTTAATAGTCGATAAAATTTGACCATGAATATTTTAAACAGCTTCGCATAATTTCATGTGAGTTTACGCAATAACGGAAAAGTAGGAAAGGGGAAATGTATATGCATAGTGAATGTATACTCTATATGTTATAATATGTGTATTGTCTTTATTAAAATGTCACTATACAATAAAATTTCATCATGAATATTTTAAACTGATTCGAACGATATTATTTAAGTTTACTTAATATTTAATTATTCGTTTAAATGCGTAGCGAAGAGGAGTCCTGGGAGCCTCTTTTGAAAGAATTACACTCGTCCTTTGGAAATCACGATCGTGTCCCTTGCAGTCCTCTTGCGAACGGGCGCTTCGAATTTGTGTGTAGGTAGTAAGTGCCCCTCCTAAAAAGATATAAATAATCATATTCATCAATTCACCAAATTTAAGTGGCAAAGCCGTCGCATATAAAATTTGTTTAAATCAAGGGAAACTGAAATAATACTAACGCGGTGGTTGGTGTACCATATCCCATGGGTACTGTATCCGTATAATTACACGAATTAAATTTAAAACTGAAATCGTCTTTACACTTGACGGCTAAAAATCCTGATGGATTTCTCACTGACTCCGCGTAAAACCACCAGGATCTATGATGGCTGCAATAATCTGTAACATATCATCACGAACGGTACAATTATTTACTTCTGTATAACAATTTTCACAATTGCAACTGTTCCAATGAGAACGAAAAGAGAGTACCTTCATCCGAAAGAGGTTTAACGACAATAGGACAACCAGGCTGTAGTCTATGTCCATAATTCGGAAGGAAATCCACAGAAGCAGAGTTGTACAGTTGACCGTAAAACATTCTGTCAGTGTGTATAATGTCGACGAACTTGGCGTCGCTAGCTTTCAAAAACCTTCCGGTGTAGAATAGAGGACCAGCTGGATCTAAACCTGTAAGAAAGTATTTGATCGTGCTAAGTTAGTGAATCCTCCAGGGATAATGTCCGAGAAATTGCCAATCTTTGAACTCGTGTAACTTTGCGATAGTTTCTCTCATTTTGTAAGAATGTTTATACCACCATATGGATGACTGAATGTTTCACTCATATGTTTATCTGTTATAATATAATTTTATTGATTTATACTGTTATATACAGGGTGTCCCAAAATTCGTGAAAATCCCGGAAATGGGAAGTTCCTGAGACCATTTGAAGCGACATTTTCCTTTGCAAAAATGTTATCCGCGGCTTTGTTTAGGAGTTATTAACGAAAAACACGGACCAATCAGAACGCGACCTAGGCACGAGTTGGCACAGTCGGCCCGGCGCGTCAACTGTCGATTGGCCGACTGTGGCAACTCGCGTCTAGGTCGCGCTCTGATTGGTCCGTGTTTTTCGTTAATAACTCCTAAACAAAGCCGCGGATAACATTTTTGCAAAGGAAAATGTCGCTTCAAATGGTCTCAGGAACCTCCCATTTCCGGGATTTTCACGAATTTTGGGACACCCTGTATAATTTTATTGATTTATGCGTTGCGTTAACGCTTTTGTTAACAAATGTATGTTACGTTCAGATTTTGTTAAATGAACAGTTCCCTGCGAGCGAGGAACGGATCACAACATGTCGCGTCGAGCCTCCTTTGAATTTTAAAGCTTAAAGCTTTTACTATTGTAATACAGTGATTAATATTCGGACGCTCTCAAAAAAACGATAACTTTCTAAATATTGGACTATACAATTTGAACTCTTTTGAGAAGTTAGAGCAATTAGTTTACTGCATGATGTGAAAATAAATTTTTTCAAAATTTGCTATGGTCGGAATTCTAGAGAAAATACTAGAAGTTGCATTTTACAACCTTTTGGCATCTTCTCTGCAATTCCGGCAAGTAGCAATTTTTCTAAAAAATTTGTGTCACGTTCTGTAGCAAACCAGTTGTTCTAACTTTTCAAAAAAGTTAAAATCGTATGGTCGAATATTGATAAAGTTATCGTCTTTTTAAGAGTGTCTTTTTAGTTGGAGTCACAGTGTACCTATCAAATTATTTAATATAAGATACCTGTTATCCTGGGCAGGGTGAAATTCAAATAGCTGCTTATTTGTCCAGACACCTGGCCACCAAAGGAATGTCCAACTACGTGAATTTTCTCCTGATCCAAACCACTGCCTTGTAATTTATTGAAAGATTGAGCTATTGCCTGAGCGATTGTACCAACTAATCCCACAAGAATGATATAATTGTTGGCTGCAAGTTGCCCATAGTCGATAGCGACCACGTTCGCATCCGTCGTCAGTAAGGCTGCAACAAACGACATCGACATTAGCATAAGCGTGGAAAGTTTTTTATAAAGGACAAAGGATTATTTTATAAAGGACAACTGCTTGTATGCGTAAATAAACGAAGATTAAGATCGCGTCCGCGATAAATCAACTGCGAATTTATATGCAAAAGAAAAATTCTTCGTACGAAATGCAAGATACGTATTCCCTGTCACGAATAAGTGTTTTATTGACTTTTCTAACTAATGATCCACTACAGTTATTTCTGTTGAGGTTTTCGGGTGTAAGCCGTGTCCTAAAGGAAGAGATTTCCCAACGTTTCGCAAGCATTGCAGCTAGCTTCATCAGGGGGTCGGAAGACACACTGATACTGATAATGATAATGATCTCTGATAATGATCCACTGTTTTGTTACTACTGAAAATGAACGAGCATGATTTACCGTCCGTTACTGTGATCACACTGTTGCTATCCACGGTTTCACTGTATCCGTGAATGTAGAACATCGTCCATTTAGTCAAATCCAATTTAGGGATGAGAAGCGTGATGTTGCGGATGTTAATGTCCGTGTGCACGCCATCTCTGAAAAGCGAATTTTGTTATAATCGAAATCTACATTATTGCAAACGACAGAAACACTGTCGATCACTTTAGAGTGTAACATGACAATATAAACAATTTATTTGTATAATCTAACGATGAAAGTATTAGGTACACAGATTTAGATGTGGCTCTTTCTGAAACCAAATCTTTGAACCACCGTAATATTAAGAAGGCATATAAGAAGATTATAAAGAAATTTATGTATAAATAGTTACTTAGTGTAGTGTCGGAAGAAAATCGTATCTGGCGATGTCGACGCGCCTAAAGCACCTGTAAACAATAATAAAGAAACATTGTAGTAGGGTAACTGCACCAGTGAATAAACGGGCACCAGTAAATGAACGCTTTTGTATATTTCAACAAATTTTAAGCCACACGGTGATAATGACTCTTGGGCCAATGGAATATATGACTCTTTTTCGTAGCTGTATTCCTATTGATTTATATTGGTCACGTGTCCATTAGTTTCTAAGATGGCCTATTTTCACCAAGTGCGTTGAGTGTATGCAACAGAGCTAAAACTAGTAAGGTATGTATACACGACCTTTTCTTTTACACATGAGTTTTTATACTTTTCTTTTACACATGAGATAAAAGTTACTAACAATATAGATGTACGAGGGTTAAATATTGAATATAAATCACAAAAATAGCTATAAAATGAATATTTCGTTAAAAATTCGTTGTGTCTATTCACTGGTCCACGATATTACTCATAGCCCAGTAAATGAACAGAGTAAAATACCTTTCGCTTTGGTTTCTAGAGAATGGAAAGAATATCATAACGAAAAAGAGAAAAAGAAGACTGAGCAGATTATATTAAAAGAGGAAAGAAAACAATGCAGAAAAAGAAAAGCGGAAGAGAAAATGAAAGCACGGGTGACATTACCGAAAAAGAAACAGAGAAAAATTCCTAATTCCAGTTCTAAAGAAAGTGATTCTGACAGCGAACATCACGAAACTCAGGAAGACAAAAAAATTCAGAATCCGGAAAATCAAACCCAATATGAAGTAAATGATTTTGTTATTGTGAGATACAACAAGAAATACTTTCCTGGCAAAATAATCGATGAAGAAGACGAAGAGTATAAAGTGACAACAATGGTAGAATATGAAAAAGGAAAGGTATGGAAATGGCCAGAGATTCCAGATACGGTTTGGTACAAGAGACAGGATGTTTTAACAAAGATAACGGAGCCAAAGAAAATTAATTCTAGGGGATTTTTTGTGATTAAAGAGTTAAATAAATAGGAGAATATTGTTTAATAATTTTGTTCATTCACTGGTGCAGTTACCCTACACACGGGAGGGTGATCACGGAGTGCGAAGGGTTGAGATGCGTTCTCCATTAATACTAAACCTACCGACCATCGAAAGTGACTGACATGATAGTATTATAAAAATAACAGGATTAAATTTATTTACGTACTGGAGTCAAAAAGTATATTCGATAAATTCCCGTGAAAACACCTCTACAATTTAACCCGGCTACGCTTATCGGGTCCACTTGGACCCAAAGCGTTTTTTGCGCGCTTATAACTTCGAAACGGAAAGGTCGGCGAGTCTGAAATTTCTTGGCGGAGAATAATTAATTAAAATCCTTCTTCCACGTAAAAAAATATTGAAAATCCTTTTTGAAATAGTTGTAATAGAAATTGTCACGCGTAAGGCATTTGGGGTCCAAATGGACCCCTAACAACTTATTAAGTTCCTTTTTTTTTTAAAGCGTAGCCGGGTTAACAAATAGCAAGATTAAATTTATTTATATAGTGGAGTCAAAAAATATATTCGATAAATTCCCATGAAAACACTCATTTGACACCCCTCGTGGTAGGTTTAATCCCTTAAGACCTAATTAACGTGGAAAATACTCACATGCCAGGGCAAGACTAATCAGCGCAAGGAAAGTAAACACGCGAAAGTTCCCCATATCGACGGTAATCGAAGCTATCAAGTCCGCACAATCTCGAGTCGCTGTCTGACGTTTCTATTCCCCGTCGACACTATATAAGCCCATTCAATAATGTATGCACAATGTTATTTGAGAATGTTATCTCCTCCACGGAAGCGGCACATTTGCATACAATTAAGTACGAGACACAAATGAACTGTTACACCAACAATAATGTATGTATAATGTTGTCTCCCCGAATTCATTGAAGACAGGCCGTGTTTACGAGGTGTTTTATGACTTATATAACGAATGACCGAGTGGACACCATCAAATCGATTAAAACGAAGTCTGTATCTAATTAACAGCAAGTATCGTTCTCCACTTGGTTCCAGAGCTGGTGAAGACTGCGAGATTTTTTCCGCGACGTATGTACTTTGTGTTTGTAGTCAGATTATGGCTGATAAAGTCGAGGTGTGGAAAATAGGCTATTGTAATGTACCGTGCGATCATCTCATTAACTTGCGCAATACACGGGGTAATAAAAAGAAGCATTTCATTCTTCTCGTTTATTTATTATTTATTGCAAAAATAAGAATAAGAATATATGCAGCAATTAGTGCACAAATTGTTTATTTCGCACAAAAATCCGCAGTCTACCTCTGAATTCTGTCCTCCAATTGGCTCCCAACCGGAAGGGGAGGGGATACGCTACTGCTTTACCTTTTCCCGTAACTGAGGAATTCTCTCGTGCAAGGTGAAACGCTTGTGAAAACTTTGGCGATTAAGATTTTCCATATCTGCGTCAACTTCCTGATCTAGAACGTGTCTACAGTCCCTGCTCACTTTATTAGACTCGCCTGAAGAATTGATGCTTTTTGAAATCCTATAAGGAATTCAACGCTGCTTTCAACCTATGGGGTAATGATTTCGTACTACAAGGTTGCCTTATGGGTTGCCTATCCAAATGTAAAATTTTCTTACAAGAGCAAAAAATCCTCCTTTTACCATGGCCCGGCAATCCACCAGACATGAATCCGATTGAAAATGTCTGGGAGTGCCTGAAGAGAGAACTGGCCAAAGAAAATATAACAACAAAGACCAAGTTGGCAGAGAGAATAATCTATCACTGGCACCATAACGTTATATTAAAAGAAATTGCACAAACTTGCATAGATAGCATGCCCAGAAGAGTTGCGGCTTTAAGAGCAGCTAAGGGCGGATTAAAACATATTAGTGTTTCAAGAATTATATTGATCTATTTGTGTTTGTATCCATTGTTTTTGTAAAATAAATATATGGAAAATTCATTGGTCATCGTTAAGTGATATTTGCATAAGGCTACTATACCCATTATTCATGGTAAAACTCGAAATATCATAATTATACAGGTGAGTCTAATAAAGTGAGCAGGGACTGTAGATCCAGCGGTAAGGTGTTTGACGCTGACTACGAACCAATTCTTCAAAATACCTTTCCAAAATGGAAAGTCAACTTTGTCCGAAACTCCAGCCAAATGGTAAGGAGAGTATTGAATTTATAATAGTAAAGCATAAATTGTAAAGGGAGATCGCGCGCGTAACGTTACACAGGTATAGGCTAGTAATTATGATATCTAAGGAGAACCTAGTTGCCTGTCACAGCAAAATACGAGCACCTCTTCTGAGTCATTATATCTTGTGAAACTCGTAATAAATTTTCCCTAGATTTTCCTAAAATTTAGCTCGTATGTCAATTTTATCAAAATTATATGAAAATTGTATTTACTTTCGCGTATGTTACTTTTGTTGTTCATACGTAACACTTTGTAATAACTAACTAATAATTAGTAATTATACAGTATAATATATTCTATTACTCGCTATCTGTAAAAGCTGTTTGTTTAATGTTTCGTTTAACTGCTCCGTTAAAACAACCGAGCTAAAGTAAACTCTATTATAAACGATCAATAATATATTAATTAAGAAATTCAGTAATTACGCTGAATTATCCTCGTGTCGACGGAACGTGTGCAACGTAATATAGGTTTATTCAAACCCGACAAGTAATCCGATATTTTCCATCACAGTGAAATGATAATTAACCAAATCTCTGAAATTAAACGGTTCTTTAAACTTGTTCAGTTCATTTATTTCCAGCTTGATGTGCAAAACTGCAAATCGCCGATAATTTGCTAGAACAGGTTCACAGTGAAAGTGAAGTTACTAATTCAGAATATTTAAAACGTTCTCATTGTCGCTAAGTTTATCTCCAGGTTATCTTCGAACACTAACGAGTTAGCCATTTTCCTGGAATTATCGCATTAAAAACACATAAGCGAGCAAAACAAACGTCAGAAACCTGTAAATTTATCGGAGCATTTGCACAGATATTTCAAGTCTTTCTTCTGGTAGTTAGGTTATCAGAAACCCATAAAATTTTTCAGTATATGCTGTGAACAATTTGCAATTCATATTCTCCTTTTATTACAATCGTTGAAGAGCGGCCTTGGACTTTAATCTCACAATTTCGGTCCCTAATCTTAGCAAGTCATTTGCAAACAGTCCTTTATTGTAGAATACCTTTTCCATAAACATCACGTACCTCATTTACCGTTCCAATCACGACATCACCTTTTCGATTAAACTGAAGAATCGAATATCGCAAATGCATTAACTTCTCTTTGCAACCTTGGCATAGCAAAACTGTCGGAACAAGCGAATTAATTACGACAAATTCCATTCGGAGACTTTCATTTTCCTGAACGATATACAGGGTGAATTCGATAAAGCAGCACACCTAAATATCTCCGTTACTTTTCGTTGTACAAAAAAACTTCTTAGGACAAAGTTACACTGTTTGAAGGGCCACATATAACGGTGCAAGGGAAACAAAATTTCAAGGTCATTTTTATGAGATTTCAAGGTTATCGATGTTTTTTTAAATGGAATGAGGTATTTTTTAATACGTCAATCGATGCAGCTGGGCATTCGTCATAAAAAAGTACTAACCTATGTATGAAGAAAAGTTAGTAGTTCAGGAGATATTTAAATTTAAATAACTCCAAAATACCATTACTATCGTACTAAAAAGTTACACTAGTACGTAAACGCTAACATCAATTCAATTTCAATGTCAATTTTTCAATTTCAACTTCAATTTCAATATCAACTCTTCAACTTCATTTTCAACTTCAATTTTTCAATTTCAACTTTAATTTCAACTTCAATTTCTATTCTTCCATTTCAACTTCAATTTCTACTCTTCCATTTCAACTTCAATTTTTCAATTCCATTTCGTTAATATCAACTTCAATTTCAATATCAACCCTTCAACTTCAATTTCAATTTCAACTCTTCAATTTCAGTTTTCCAATTTCAAGGTCAATTTTTCATTTTCAACTTCAATTCTTCAATTTCAATTCGTTAATTTCAACTCTTCAATTTCAACTCCTATTCCAATATCAACTCTTCAACTTCATTTTCAACTTCAATTTTTCCATTTCAACTTCAATTTTAACTCTCGCATTTCTACTCTTCCATTTCAACTTCAATTTTTCAATTTCAACTCTTCAACTTCATTTTCAACTTCAATTTTTCAATTTCAACTTTAATTTCAACTTCAATTTATATTCTTCCATTTCAACTTCAATTTCTACTCTTCCATTTCAACTTCAATTTTTCAATTCCATTTCGTTAATATCAACTTCAATTTCAATATCAACCCTTCAACTTCAATTTCAATTTCAACTCTTCAATTTCAGTTTTCCAATTTCAAGGTCAATTTTTCATTTTCAACTTCAATTCTTCAATTTCAATTCGTTAATTTCAACTCTTCAATTTCAACTCCTATTTCAATATCAACTCTCCAACTTCAGTTTTTCCATTTCAACTTCAATTTTAACTCTCGCATTTCTACTCTTCCATTTCAACTTCAATTTTTCAATTTCAACTTTAATTTCAACTTCAATTTATATTCTTCCATTTCAACTTCAATTTCTACTCTTCCATTTCAACTTCAATTTTTCAATTCCATTTCGTTAATATCAACTTCAATTTCAATATCAACCCTTCAACTTCAATTTCAATTTCAACTCTTCAATTTCAGTTTTCCAATTTCAAGGTCAATTTTTCATTTTCAACTTCAATTCTTCAATTTCAATTCGTTAATTTCAACTCTTCAATTTCAACTCCTATTTCAATATCAACTCTTCAACTTCATTTTCAACTTCAATTTTTCAATTTCAACTTCAATTTTAACTTTCGCATTTCTACTCTTCCATTTCAACTTCAATTTTTCAATTTCACTTCGTTAATTTCAACGTCAATTTTTCAATTTCAACTTTAATTTCAATTTCAACTCTTCAATTTACACTAGTAAGTAAACGCTAACGTCTTAGTACGACAGTAATGGTATTTTACAGTTATTTAAATCTAAATATCTCGTGAACTACTAACTTTTCGACATATATAGGTTAGTACTTTTTTATAACGAATGCCCAGCTGCATCGATTGATGTATTAAAAAATACCTCATTCCATTTAAAAAAACATCGACAACCTTGAAATCTCATAAAAATGACCTTGAAATTTTTTTTTCCCTTTATACCGTTATATATGGCCCTTCAAACAGTGTAACTTTGTCCTAAGAAGTTTTTTTGTACAACGAACAGTAACGGAGATATTTAGATGTTCTGCTTTATCGAATTCACCCTGTATATGTGGCGAAGTCAAATAACGCTAACTACGAGACATTTGCGAAATTAGTAACTTTGTAGAAATTTAATTAAATTGGCGTTAGAGATGCGCTACTGTTAAATTCAGTTCCGCCGTTACCGCCAACTGTTCCACCAAAATATTACCCTAATCTTTAATAAGGATGTAAATTTGCTGTTTGAGCTGACTTGGGGAGCTTATTACAATAACGATTTCAATTAGAACCACAAGAGTATCAGCCACGAAAATTTCCAATTTTCCCGAGTTTAATTTGAAAGTGAAGTCGTTCCGTAAATATTTTATTTTCTCATATATTTATACCAAATAAAAACTCTAATCCAAAGATACCCTACCGAGTGAATATCGGAAAGATCTCGGTTCCCATTTTCCCCTAAATTTTTCCTTCAAAATTACGGCTATCCCCCTCCTGCGTAGCAGCCATAAATTTTCTGCGATTTAGATTTAGCGATCGTATTAGCAAATTGCATTAGCATTTAGACTGACAGAAAATTATCTCAACTGTTAAATATGCATTGCTTTTAGTACTGGAAACAAACAACAGAAGTGCAGAATTTTCCTTATACAAACCATTTTGCCAGCAATAAATTCGAATAAAGCGTCACACGACATGAAATTTATTTTCTTTCAATTGTACCAAGTGTCACTCTATTCGAAGCTGTCATATGTATTTGTACATATTTCATCGACATTCCCTGATAATTATCGATTCCATTGAAATATAAACTCTGGATAGATAGCCTTACTGATGAGTCCTCTAGCGGGTCTAGGACGAAACACAACAACATCTTTCTTCTTTTTCTCTTATAGAAAACATTATATAGCAAACGTGTCTCACGACGTAATGATTCAAATCCGAATCGAACGTTTGATAAATGTCTACAAAATTGCTATTTAGTGTATAATTGATCGAACCGGTGCGCCGCGAACATAACCCCAAATTTAAATAAACTCTGGAGTTCGGAATGTCTTTGAAATAAAATTATTCGAAAAAACGATAAATATTTATGTAGAATGAACGGTATATATCTAAATACAATGAAGTGTAGAATTGAAGAGACGTGTTACATTAAGAATAAACTTTGCAGTGCTTATTGCAATAAATAAATTCCTTGATTCTTGGGGATGTTCGGGGATGATTGGTACGCAGACAACGCGTTTCGATTTATTGGATTAATTTCAGTAATATCCTACAATCTATTCATTCATTTCACTCACCCTATATATCTTCCCCCTCTTCATTCCCTACGTAATCTAATATGAAACGTTGCCCGAAATCAGTACACCCTAAAAACCGAGGGGACCACCATAATTCATCGGATAGCCGGTGTATAGCGGATTATTATTATTATTTCGTGCAAATAACCTGTTAGTTCGCTGGAAGATAGATGTAGCTTGCGGGACCAGCTCTCATTTCGTCTTTCTAGGGAAAGAAACATAAATATTTGAGGAGCATCATTCTCGTAAGGGTTGGCTTCTCCCTCGTTTATGACAAAGAACATCAACGCGTTTGCGGAGCCCTTTTTTCATAGCTACTGTAGCAACAGACTTTGATTTGCAATGAAAGACCTGACAGCAGCGATTGTGGGGGGAAGAGCACCAAGATGAAAAATAAATAGAGGGAAAAATCTAAAGAAAAACTGGGAGAAGGAAAATACATGGTTACAAATCGCAATAGTAGTATGTTTTATATACATTTTTCCGAAACAAAACGAGTCCTTGAAACAATCATCTTGCTTCGAGGTAAAAGGCAATTTAATCTAGAACAAAAAATGCATTATTCAAAAAAGAGTTAAAAGAGAGAAACCACGTGGAAGAATGTATCGGGAACTTGAAATAACGTGAGAGGTAAAAATATGAAAAAATTCAGCATACCAGGTGCATAACAGGTTTATAAATAACAAGTATGAAAGAACTGCGATCGGAATTCAGGAGTATGAAAAGCATCCGTACACTGAAAGACTGTCTTTAAATTGCAACACTTCAGAGAGTCTCCGGAGAAGCTTATAAAAATGTATATATTCAGATCGATCGAATACTTTCGCGAAACCTGGAAATATAGACGGTCGCTTCTGCATAGCTTTTACGTCATTAGTTTATTAAACACATTATCGCGGAAGTGATCATTGCTCTGGATCGTCCGAAGTAATTGAATCTCCTCGAAAATGCAGACAAATTAATCCATCCTAAATAGAAATTTCCCTGCGCGGACGATGTTGTTATCCGCGATAACGTATGACCCACGGGCACATTCGCAAACCGCACAATAAAATAAGCTCGGGCTGAACAAACCGCAGAATATTAACGACAGCAGCATATATCAACGCTCACAATGATATATTCTAGCCGGAGTTGGCCCGTCCACGTGTTCTTCTCGCATTTTACTACTTTTTACCGCTAACATAAATATCAGAATGAAGAGCAAATTAACTAAATAAAAACGATGATAATAATTAGGCTTTATCAAATTTTCCAAAAAGGGTAGAATATAAAATTCGACAGAATTTAGTAGAGTTTTTATTTACTTTGTTTTATTTATCCTATTCTACTGTCTTAAAATTCGTCTACGAAAATTGAAAATTCAATTTTCAATAACTCTATATATAAAAATACTGTGTTTGAATTATTGAACGACTATACAGGGAGGTCCGTTTAAGTACGAACCCTATATATCTCGGTTATTATTAGTCGTACAAAAAATCTCCACAGAATAAAGTTGTACTGTTTCAAGGGGCGAATTTGATGATGGTAAATATTTTTTCTCAAAGTCATTTTTTTACAAGATTTCAAGGTCATAGATATTTTTTTTAAATGGAATGAGGTATTTTTTAATACGTCAATCGATGCAGCTGGACATTCGTTATAAAAAAGTACTAACGTAAGTATGTCGAAAAGTTAGTAGTTCACGAGATATTTAGATTTAAATAACTGTAAAATACCATTACTGTCGTACTAAGACGTTACACTAGTATGTAAACGCTAACATCAATTTCAATTTCAATGTCAATTTTTCAATTTCAACTTCAATTTCAATATCAACTCTTCAACTTCATTTTCAACTTCAATTTTTCAATTTCAACTTCAATTTCAATATCAACTTTTCAACTTCACTTTCAACTTCAATTTTTCAATTCCATTTCGTTAATATCAACTTCAATTTCAATTTCAACTCTTCAATTTCAATTTTCCAATTTCAAGGTCAATTTTTCATTTTCAACTTCAATTCTTCAATTTCAATTCGTTAATTTCAACTCTTCAATTTCAACATCAAATTTTTATTTCAACACATATTTCAATATCAACTCTTCAACTTCATTTTCAACTTCAATTTTTCCATTTCAACTTCAATTTTAACTCTCGCATTTCAACTTCAATTTTTCAATTTCACTTCGTTAATTTCAACTCCTCAATTTCAACGTCAATTTTTCAATTTCAACTTCAATTTCAATATCAACTCTTCAACTTCATTTTCAACTTCAATTTTTCAATTCCATTTCGTTAATATCAACTTCAATTTTAATATCAACCCTTCAACTTCAATTTCAATTTCAACTCTTCAATTTCAATTTTCCAATTTCAAGGTCAATTTTTAATTTTCAACTTTAATTCTTCAATTTCAATTCGTTAATTTCAACTCTTCAATTTCAACATCAAATTTTGATTTCAACTCCTATTTCGATATCAACTCTTCAACTTCATTTTCAACTTCAATTTTTCCATTTCAACTTCAATTTTAACTCTCGCATTTCAACTTCAATTTTTCAATTTCACTTCGTTAATTTCAACTCCTCAATTTCAACGTCAATTTTTCAATTTCAACTTCAATTTCAATTTCAACTCTTCAACTTCATTTTCAACTTCAATTTTTCAATTCCATTTCGTTAATATCAACTTCAATTTTAATATCAACCCTTCAACTTCAATTTCAATTTCAACTCTTCAATTTCAATTTTCCAATTTCAAGGTCAATTTTTCATTTTCAACTTCAATTCTTCAATTTCAATTCGTTAATTTCAACTCTTCAATTTCAACATCAAATTTTGATTTCAACTCCTATTTCGATATCAACTCTTCAACTTCATTTTCAACTTCAATTTTTCCATTTCAACTTCAATTTTAACTCTCGCATTTCAACTTCAATTTTTCAATTTCACTTCGTTAATTTCAACTCCTCAATTTCAACGTCAATTTTTCAATTTCAACTTCAATTTCAATATCAACTCTTCAACTTCATTTTCAACTTCAATTTTTCAATTCCATTTCGTTAATATCAACTTCAATTTTAATATCAACCCTTCAACTTCAATTTCAATTTCAACTCTTCAATTTCAATTTTCCAATTTCAAGGTCAATTTTTAATTTTCAACTTCAATTCTTCAATTTCAATTCGTTAATTTCAACTCTTCAATTTCAACATCAAATTTTGATTTCAACTCCTATTTCAATATCAACTCTTCAACTTCATTTTCAACTTAAATTTTTCCATTTCAACTTCAATTTTAACTCTCGCATTTCAACTTCAATTTTTCAATTTCACTTCGTTAATTTCAACTCCTCAATTTCAACGTCAATTTTTCAATTTCAACTTCAATTTCAATTCTTCAACTTCAATTTCAATTTCAACTCTTCAACTTCAATTTCAATTTCAACTCTTCAATTTCAATTTTTCAATTTCAACGTCAATGTTTTAATTTCAATTTCAACTCTTCAATTTACACTACTAAGTAAACGCTACCGTCTTAGTACGACAGTAATGGTATTTTGCAGTTATTTAAATTGAAATATCTCTTGAACTACTAGCTTTTCGACATACATGGGTTAGTACTTTTTTATAACGAATGTCCAGCTGCATCGATTGATGCATTAAAAAATACCTCATTCCAGTTAAAAAAAATATCAATGACCTTGAAATCTTGTAAAAAATTGACCTTGAAACAAAATTTTTACCATCATCAAATTCGCCCCTTGAAACAGTACAACTTTATTCTGTGGAGATTTTTTGTACGACTAATAATAACCGAGATATATAGGTGTTCGTACTTAAACGGACCTCCCTGTATACATATTAATACATATTAAGTATAAGACTTTTGGAAACTATGCGAAAATGTGTCTGTATTTAATGTGTTTCAGATGGTGAAGATGATGGTGACCGTAGTCATAGTATTCACAATCTGTTGGCTCCCTTTTAATATAATAACCGTAAGTGGCTTATATTTGAATAAATTTCTTACTATTGTATGCGATAATTAGACAGCGGATCTTTAGGCAAAATAAAAATTTTCCATCCGGATTGCAAAAAACTGGAGCGAAATAGAAATTGATTTTCTTTCAAAATATATTTAAGAAATGCATAAAATCCGCTGTCTAGCAACGATAAACTAATAGCTTGCTCGGCAACGTGAAAGTATATTTTCTGTTTAGCTAATAATCGATAACAAGCCAAAGCTGAGAAGCTGGTCTGGACTTCCCTTCGTGTGGATGGTTCTTCACTGGCTGGCCATGTCCCATTCCTGTTACAATCCAGTCATTTATTGCTGGATGAATGCAAGTTTTCGAAGCGGGTTTATCAATGCAATTAGTCGATTATCTGGCGTGCACCGTATTGTCCGCCACGGGACGCAACGTAATGATAACAATGCCAGTCTAGTTGGAATCCCCTTAAACGGTAATTGAACTTTAACCGATTATTCATTAAGATATTCAATGTCTACCTATATAGCGTATCCACAAATCCCATAAAATTCATCGATCCACAAATTGTTTGACTAAAAAATGTACCACTGACTGAGCGGTGAATAGCATGTCTGAAGACCACTTACCGTTTCTACTTATTTCGAACACGAAAACATATGCGTGAGATATGTGCATACGTATATATCACCGACATGTCCGAAGGCAGAGCTTTGTTCGAAAATATTCGACTTGACATTTTCGACTAATCTTATCGTGTACAATAGTTTTAGCACTAGTAAACTAAGTTTCAAAATCAATTAGAAATGACAAATGAATTGATATTACACTCCTCAAAAGAGGGAACACTTGGCGAACCCCAAAAATTGAACCCACTTTACGTGATCATAACTCCGTCAAAAATTGCCGTATCGATACCGTTAAACAATGGTTTGAAAACCTGAAACCTCTAGTTTCAGATGCTCTGCTTCAAATTGTTGCTATGTTGGTTTTTTACAAAGTTATAGCGAGATGAAGACAACATTGACGGTTAACCAAAATTTTGTGCAACTTTGGAACATAACACTGGGAGCAACAAATTTTTTTGATAAATCGCGTTAATATCATTTGGAAGGGCTATCTTTTCTGTGTAAATTGTGTGGTTGTTGAATATTGTGCGATTTTTTTCATTCGAGTTATTCAACATTGAAGTCTATATGGGCTTTTTAACTTTAACTGGCTCCAGAAAGCGAAAAAATTATCGCAGAATCTTGTGCATAAAAGCAATAGAAAGAGCCTTTCTTTCTCTTCAAGGCACTCCTTTTGTTTTTTCAATTTCATTAACATTTCGATATACCAGGTGTTTCTGAAAATTGCAAAAAATCGATTTTGCAAAATCCTGAGGTCGTAGACAAATTTTGCGACCAGATTTCAAATCAGTGTGAAAAAATCTACGGGAAATGATATATAGCATGTTAAAAAAAAATTTTTTCCGCGCGTGATACTGGAGAAACCACATTTTCTTGAAATTCTACATGTTTAACGAATTTTCTCAACGTTAAAAAACGTTCGTACCATAATCTCCCTATTTTTCCCATATTATGCAGTTTCAGCTTTAATTTTTAAAAAATTTCTTCGCTCTACCTCATTTCTATCGAAAGTTCTTCGATTTTGAATCGAGTTTGGTCTTTTTCCGCGGCGGTAGCGTATTCACGGACGTCAGGCAGCCGCTGTACGTGGCGCGCTAATTTCTGCGAAGCACTAACTTCAAACACAGCTGCCATAGGTAAAAAATTATGGCAGCGGGTTCATGGGGTACTCAATCGAATCGGCAGAATCCCTGCTTCAATCTGACGTTCGGATCATGGTATTACGATCATTTCTCGCCGAGATATAGCGAGTTAAAGGAAAAATGGAAATTGTGCATTTTCTAAGCATATTTTCAGAAACACCTGGTATATCGAAATGTTAATGAATTTGAAAAAACAAAAGGAGTGCCTTGAAGAGAAAGAACCGCTCTTTCTATTGCTTTTTAGCACAAGATTCTACGACAATTTTTTCGCTTTCTGGAGCCAGTTAAAGTTAAAAAGCCCATATATACTTCAATGTTGAATAAATCGAACAAAAAAAATCGTACAATATTCAACAACCACACAATTTACACAGGAAAGTTAGCCCTTCCAAATGATATTAACGCGATTTATCAAAAAAATGTGTTGCTCCCCGTGTGATGTTCCAAAGTTGCACAAAATTTTTGTTAATCGTCAATGTTGTCTTCACCTCGCTATAACTTTGTAAAAAACCAACATAGCAACAATTTGAAACAGAGCATCTGAAACTAGAGGTTTCAGGCTTTCAAATCATTGTTTAACGATATCGATACGGCAATTTTTGACGGAGTTATGATCGTGTAAAGTGGGACCAATTTTTCGGGTTCGCAGTGTATTATATTTTAAAAGGTGTATATATACATATCTTAATAAAAAATTATAGTGAATAGAATTTAAGAAAATTCCGTGATTAGACTTGTTAGTGGCTTTTAGATTGTTACATTTTCTGAAAATAAGCAAATTTATCATGTGATAACAATTGATAGAAGACCAAAGGCTATATAAAACGAAGACTTAAAATAAATTATGCACCTTCATTCTTTTAATGAAATACTGATTTGTCAATTTGTTTGACACTTTTTGCATGTATGTGGATCACTCTTCCCACGCTCATGGCCTAAACAGTTAAGAAGCGCTAAGAGACTAGAAAAACAAGAAAACAACAAAACTTCTTCTCACAATTGTGCCTGGTAACGATTAAAAATCAAATTTAGAAAAAGAAGCGTGTCAGACAAATTTTTATAATTATTTAATTACTTGTAGAGACAATCCTATACATTACAAGAGGCCTTGTATGTGCAAAGTCAATTTTAAAAATTGTTCTAGTTCATAAAGAAATAGATAATCGCTGGTGGTAGTTCTTCGGCAAATCTAACATGATTTTTCTTCTATTTTAGGTGTCGATGGTTCGGGTCACGCTGGTCTGCGACGAACGAACACATGCACAACTAATATTAGCATTCCTCGACAAACAAATGGAAGCCATAATGCGTCTGTAAGAAGTTCCAGTTCTCGATACAATAGGTATAGAGCTCAACACGTACAACGGCCACAAGGACATTCAGAGGAACAATTATAAAGAATTTGTATAATTAAAATATGCCCGACTAAATACTAATTGTAAGTGACGATAAGCGTAAGTGATACTTGACTGTAAAAGAAATCAGTGAGTACAACTTGTAATAATTGCAACAAAAATATTCTCCTGCGCCTGATCAGAGGAGATGTTAATTATAAGAATTTAACACTGTGTGACTCCGGTTCCAAAATTAAATTTTCATTATTTTATATTTTATATATACGCAGCGGCTCCAAAAAGTATTTGACCATTACATTTCCGAAAAAGAAAAGAAAAACAGCGATAAAGTACTCAAATATTTTTTGTAATTTGATTTCTGCCTCCTTCTACAAATATAGAAAATTGGAAACAAATGAAATCTCTGAAACTATACATTAGTCTGCTTAGATTGAAAAAAGTAATTCGCGAGGAATTCCTTCTTTCAAATCGTAATAATTTGTTACATTTTATAATAAAATTGTGTAAGTACGTATAAGAAGTAATTTGTAAACATTGTAGTAATTGTATATAAAAAAGCACATAACAATTGAACCTGAATTCTGCATATATAAATTTTGTTAGTTATAGTTAACGATTTCGTTAAGGAAACTAGACGTGTATACGTATTTAATGTGCATTGTTGAAAATGTCTAATAAAACATTAAAGATACAATAAAAGCGTTAAAGAATAATGAAATTTGGAATTAAACGTCGCTATTTCCACTTGTTTACCCGTGTGTGTAATTGTATGTAAAAAATAATTTCTTTCCCAAGGAAATAATTGTTTTTCATTTATATGTATATTAATATATATTGTTAAATTACAATGCACAGAGTAATTTTATTAAATCTCCAGTCCCCTACCAAGGAAGTCAATAAACGAAATCAAGGGATTAACAAACAATAAAAATTATTAACACATTTTATTAATTACAATTGATTGTAAATGAATGTTACTCCGTAGTTAAAATAGCAGGTAAAGTACTTCATACAATTATTTATGTAAATAATCGTCTAAAAAACTCATTATATGGCAATGTGAAATACAAGCTTTGGTTCCAAAAATACTTTACAATTGTCTTCTTTATCACAAAAATATATTTAATATTTAAAATATAAATAAAAATATAACATTTATCAATTTTCTACGGTCCTATAGTTGAACAGACTTGATATCACATTATATTTATGTCAATATTACATATATTTTTCAAAGAAATGCAGCTGTTACTCTTGGAAATAAATAAAGCGTCGTAAGATTAAATCTGTAATTTATAGAGGAATGGTTTCCATATACTGTTGGTATGACTAATACTTTCATACAGAAGTACATAAACAAAATGCATCGTTAAATGCAATTAAAAACATCTCTTCACATGATCCATTTGATAAAAGTTCGTATAGTATGTGGTAAACACATTTAACATCCAAACAGATTATCTAACATAATCTTTTTACTGCCTAAAATAAATCTTTTACATTGACCAATGTAAAACTCTACTTAACAATAAATGCAACATCAATAAAATTTCTTCTTTAAGTTTTAAACTTCTACTAACAGACATTGTCATAGTGCATGTAAGTAAAATGATACTGCGATAAGTAATACATATTAAGAATATATTACTTGCATAAAATGGATTTCAATGTTTGCAAAATTTCAGGATCTCGATACGCTATCAAGCCATTGCTGTTTGAGAAATTATTAGATGTAGATACATATTTCACATCTAAATAATTTGAATCGTCATTTATAAAACTTTGAAACTCGATAACACCTCCATTCAAAGAACGTAACAGAGCATGGGGGCCACAAGTATCCCATTTATACGTGGATTTTTTAGATAATATATAAACCTCAGCTTCTCCAAGAGCAACGCATAAAATTTTATAACCAGCTCCTGCTGCTTCCACCAACGTGAAACCAGCATTTAATAGTTCAGTTTTTATGGCAGCGTCTTCCATTCTACTAAGAACAACCACCTTCTTATCTGTAGGTTCTTTCGATATTGAACATTTCCCAATATCATTTTCAATACATCCCCAATAGCATTTTCCCTTCCATCTATTAAATAAATAATGAAGTTAAGACAAGTTGAAACAAGTTAAAGAAATTCGTATTTTACCTTGTGTCCATGTTCGTGTGAAAAGGTTGATTAACTACACCTAAAACTGGTATGGCCATGCTTTTCGAATATGCTCCGATCAAAACAGTAACACAACGCAAACCGCTCAAATGTATGCCAGTCGCATCGTCCACCTTTTCCCCTCCGTGTATATAATCTGCAGTTGAATCTACAAAATTTCCACGAATTGCTCCTCAGGCAAGCTTTATTATACTACAAAACAAATACAACATTTGACAAGTAATCTAATTACATTATATTTACCAGCAAAGGCAATGATTTAATGTCATAAACGAAAGAAAGATTCAAAGCATACAGCAAAAGGAAGGAAGTAAAGGTAGAAAAATGCAAAAGTTGCTACATAAACAAATAGAAACAATTAACATTACTTTCGAATTGGTAAAGCTTAAAGAGTACAGGGAAAACATATTTACCATGAATTTTCCGTGCAATTACTTTACTGAGTAATGTTAGAAAATTTCAATATTTAGAATAATCTATTGGCACTATATTAGATACAAATAGAATCTATACATTTTAGAATACTATCGTAGTGATTCGTATCATCACATTTCTTACCAATTGGATCTATCCATATACCAAGATCAGCGACATTAATATCAAAATCCGAAGGTACTTCCGCAACCACTGGAACATCTAAAGATTCAATATCTTTATGGACTTCTATGGCTAATAATTCTGCCGTAGTACTATCGCTGTCCATCACTTTCGCTAACAACTTAGTTGTTTCTTTAATAGTAGAACAGACTTTAACAATTATAGTTTCACCCATAGCATTACTGAATATGTTATTCTCCTCTCCGCACACTTCCTTGGACAATTCTGGAAACTAATCGCAGTAGGACATTAGTTACAGTTCTATAAAATCTCGTAATTCTAGAAATGAGTTCTCATCGTAGACATAAATTTCAATTTACCTCTTTTTCAATATCATGTTTAATTGTTTCTTGTATCAGAACATCCGCCAGTGTTTTAAAATCTTGAAAGAAGCGTGGATTCTTTTCCTCTTCTGATTTCTCTTGCACAAGTAGTTTAAAAAGAGCATCGTTCTGCCTGCATGCTCTTGCAATGTTTGCAGCTTTTTCGGAAACTTTCAGGAGAATAGATAACAATCTACTGCCTTGTTTCATTTTTGTGATTGTTATACTTAAAATTCTGAAAAGTACATTATTGACTTTAAACCAATTCTAATAAATATATTCGAGATTGAATACGTTTTATACCAGTTATACAAAAGAAATCTGAATAAAACAATCTCATGCAATTGTAAAGTAACAGAATCTCACCAATATGAAATGCGATGATCGACGATAACGTTCACAAAATTAGAAAATGAAAATATCAAAAGAATCGTTCGCACATTATAATTAGCGATTGACGTAAGCGGAGAATATGTGCGTTCACGTCTGATTAAATTTACTAACGAGATTAGAATAAAAATATTTTACATCACTATAACCGCATCACAGTTTATTATGTAAATATTTATTTACATAGTACCATTTCATCGATTTTTTATGAATTCAATGAATTTAATTTATTAATTTAATACTTTAAATAGATTACAATATTCTTACAGTATTTGGTTAAATTACTAAGGCTTCAATTTGTTAAATATAAACACATACATTATAAAATATTTAGATATTCCTCGCAGTGTTTATGCGAACTATGTAGAAATGGAAATTCGTCAAATATCTGATTATAATTTCAGTCCATGTCACTTTATTTTGTAAGCATTTCATAGATCTATTACTCAACTCATGCACTCTTCAGTCCATTTCGAAATGGCAACATAACCTGACTTGCGTTATAATGTACATAGTACATATGACGAAATGTAAATAATTTTGCAAACATATATGTAAATTATTCAATGTTCACTTTGTATGTATAAATCTTTATTTTATATCTTTATCTTGATTTTAAGAAATCATCGTCAACGTGAGCTAACAATCATAAGAATTAAACAATATCGAACCGGTATCTGATTACGAAACTTGAAAAAGATCACACATTTTATATCTGTGCAGTGATAATACGTACTTTTTATTTATCAAAAAGTATACAAACAAAACTATTTATTCTATTGTACGTAACAAGTAAAAATTGTTGACTAGAATAATATTAGCACATATTAAAAATGACGGCGATATTGGGAGCAGGTATATCTGGCTTATCAGCTGCATATTATGCTCTTCAAAATGCAAAAATGATTCCTATTGTTATATATGAAGCTACGAATCGTGTGGGTGGTTGGGTACATTCCAAAAAATTACCTGATGGTACAATCTTTGAACAAGGTCCACGGACAATCCGGCCTTCGGGCGAAGGTGGGAAAAATACATTAGAATTGATGGAACAATTGCAATTATCAGATAAAATTATTCCTATTTTAAATAGTGATCCAGCAGCCCGTTGTCGTTTAATATACACTGATAATCAATTACATTTATTACCCAATTCTATCAAAGGTATCATAAAAAAAAACACCCTATTAAATCGTTCTTTACTCAGTGTCGTATGGAATGATCTAAGAGCACCAAAAGTTGTTCACGAAGACGAAAGTATATATAACTTTGCAAAAAGAAGACTAGGCGAAGATGTAGCAGACAAATTGATTAGCTCGATCGTGGTGGGAGTCTGTGCGGGTGATCCATACAAAATAAGTGCAAAGTCGTTTATGACTACTTTGTTTGAAGCTGAACAAGAACATGGTTCTATAGTGAAAGGAGTAATAGCGAAGGCATTGAAAAGGGGCAAAAATAATAAAGTAAAAGACAAAGCTGAACAAATGAAAGAGAATACTGAGATCAATAAACAATTGGATAATACACAGACGAGTTTAAAGGAAAGAGCAAGGAAAGAAATGTGGTCGATATGGACCATGAGAGGAGGTATCGAACAATTACCAAAATCGCTGGCTACAGATATAACCGATCGTGGAGTCAGTATTAAAATGGGACATAAATGTGAACAGCTTAAATTTAACAAAGACTCTGTAGAATTAATTGTAAATGGAGAAGTTAAAGAGTACTCTAATATTATTTCAAGCTTGCCTGCGAAGAGTTTAGCTAATCTTGTGCAAGCTCAACATCCAAAATTAGCTAATGAATTAAAAGACATACCTACTGTAACGGTAGGCATTGTGAATCTTCAATTCCCTAAAAATGTCTTACCTATGAATGCATTCGGGGTCCTGATTCCTCCGAGAGAAGAAAGACCAATCCTGGGAGTGATATTTGATTCGTGTGTCGTTCCTCAAAAATCTGATGCAACAGTATGTATAAATAGGAAATTTTATTACCCACTAGTTCTTTTTGTTATAGCTTTCACAAGTCATACCATACTTTATTCCATCGATCTTTTGTTTTATTATACTAATATTACATTGCAAAATGAACCTTTTTTTGATTGTTTAACGGATTAGAGAAACTTTTAGAGATACAACATTTATACTCGTTAAAATCCAGATACTGACAGTGATGATGGGAGGTGCGTGGTTCGAAAAATACTTTGGACAATGCTCATCTGATGAACATTTGCTGACTGTAGCAGTCAACCAAGTGCGGGAAATCTTACACATCGAGGAAGATCCCATGGCATTCAATGTCTCCATTCTGAAGGATTGTATTCCACAGCACATAGTAGGTCACACGCAACGCTTAACCCGCATCCGCAATTATATCTCCGAGCATAAAATTCCTTTAGGGTTGTGTGGCTCTTCATATCAAGGGGTAGGACTCAATGATGTTATTCTGTCAGCAAAACAAGCTGTTTCTGATATCAATTCACATATACTATGATTTAATAAAGTTCAAATGCAGCTTGGCCAGGCAAACGTTGCAGTGCTTTCCTCTATGATTAAAAAAAGAAAACAACTCCACACACACAGACACATATATATATTCTACCAATGTAATTTGTACAGCTATATCAAACCAAGATGTAATGTTCGAATGTAAATTGTGTACAAAACATGCACTATTAACTATATATTGCATAATAAAACTTTAATAAGCAAATATTAACTTAATGAAGATGTAGGTATAATTGGGGAAGAAAATATACTTGAATAAAAAGCTACTTGTTAAGATGTTTTTATATAGCTGTATATAAATTAGCCTGCTAAATTTTTAGAAAGCAACAACTAACACAATTAAAAAATAAAATTATGCGTTGTACAGACTTTTAATAAAATTTTTAAAAATACAGACTTATATCTAACTAATTAAAATTTTTATATCAATCTACAAAAAGTTTAAAAAAAAAGGGGAGGATAATTGACTACCATTTATATGGTTCTTGTTTATTATTACATGAATGATTGATCATTTTTAATTACTACTTTTTCTTATAAAATAAAATAAATTAAATACATTTAACAACATACTACTTCCTGATACATATATGTATATATTTTAAAATTACTGTAAATAAGCAAGCAAGAAGTAAGTATTATTGTAGGGATGCCATACACAAGCACATAGCAATTCCACATTTATAAATACATTATAAGTGATTATGCGACTACTACAATGCAACATTTATTCTTAACGGTACTACTGTACAATTATAAGAAAAAAGTTCATAATACGAGAGATTTTATATATAATTAGAGTAAATCTTATTTGAACTTTTTCTATTTATTATAGTGCTCTGAATTTTCTAAGAGAACTTGAAAAAGAAATATATAAAAAACCATACAGAAATCAATATAATACACTGAAGTATTAAAAAACTGTTAAAACAAGTTTACTGAACAACGGTACCTGCGTATTTAACTTCATCGAATGCTTTTCTAGCTTTCTTTAATTCTTCGTTCATCGTTAACAGATCTTTCACTCTTGCGTATTTTCTTGGATCTTTTTTAACTGTGAAACAAAATGATTATCGAGTTTGATGCATATGAAATAAATTTTATATAGATTCTTTAATAAAACAAGAATAACTTGAATAAGTAAACATAATTTTATATATACCTAAGAACACTATGTCTTCCACTTGAACACGACCGGTGCGTCCAATTTCCATAGCTCTGTGAGTCATTTCAGTAATATATTCAATAACTAAATCTTCTAACAAATCCACGCTTTCTGTATACGGATTTTGATCATCGCCAAAACCATACATCATACAACGTAACTCTTTTGAGAACAAACGTTTTCTACCACCAGGTAAAGTTCCACCGATCGCAATTTCGGCCTCCTCATCTTCAAACTGTAATTAATAATTTACAATTAATATCAACGATTGAAAAATTTCATCAACTTGAAAAATGTCTAACCTCAGATCATTTGACTGTTCCGAATCAAATTAATTTCGGCCTTCTCATCTTCAAACTGTAATTAATAATTTATAATTTGGTATATCAACGATTAATTTGACTCAGAATAGTCAAATTAATTGAGGTTAGAAATTTTTCAAGTCGACATTCAAGCTAACATTAAATATTAAAATTCTATAAAACAATAATATGTAATGTGTATTAAAAAATACCTGTTCAAAACCTTCTTCCGCAGCCATAATTTTACCAATCCTTTTGTAGATTCAAGATATGTTCATTGCAAGCATGTATATATGTATATGTAGCAAATGAAATCAGCTGAAATTATTTAGTCGTGACTGGTCGTGACTGTCGTGACTGGTTTGAACTGTTTGACTGGTTTGACTGGTTTGAACTGTTTTCTAATATCTGCAAGAAGTTATATCGAATGAAATTCTTTCGAGAAATTAAATAATCATGTCATCGGCAACTGTGGTACCAAAAACTTGGAAGGAGACTAACCGTTTACATAAAGAACAACGAAAGAAATGGCGGGAAGAGAGGTTAGCAAAAAAATTTAAGAAAGAAGAAAGTAAGAAGGAGGCGGAAAGTGAGGAAGCAAGACCTGCCGAAGAACATTTCGAGAAAAAAGATATTTCGACTGTTAGCATTGCGGTTCCCGGATCAATTTTGGACAATGCTCAGTCTCCAGAGTTGCGAACGTATCTGGCCGGACAGATAGCACGTGCAGCATGTGTTTACAAAATAGACGAAATTGTTGTTTTCGACGACAAAGGAGAAGTAATCGAGAGTGAAAGGAAGAAAGTAAGAACGGACGATGTGTTGGGTGAAAGAAGAATCGGTTGTTTACAATTAGCCAGAATATTACAATATCTCGAGTGTCCACAATACTTGAGAAAATATTTCTTCCCAATTCATAAAGACTTGCAATACGCTGGAGTGTTGAATCCTTTAGATGCTCCGAATCATTTGCGTCAACAAGACGTCTCGTTATACCGAGAAGGAGTAGTTACGAATAAACCAGTTAAAGCTGGGAAAGGTTCCCTTGTTAACGTGGGATTACTGAACGACGTTCACGTAGATAAAGTTTTAACTACTGGATTGAGAGTTACTGTCAAAATACCCGAAGATCAACCAAACCCGAAGAAGTTAAAAGGTTACATTGTACCTCCTGACGTTCCCAAATCCGATACTGGCATATATTGGGGATATACAGTAAGATTAGCTAACAATCTTACGGAAGCATTAACGCAATGTCCTTATAAAACTGGATACGATTTGACGATTGGAACTTCGGACAAAGGAATATCTATCGACAATGTACAACCACATAGCATGAGATATCATCATGTTTTGATCATTTTTGGAGGTTTAAGTGGATTGGAAGCTGCAGTAGATCTTGATCCCAATTTGGATGTGGATGATCCATCTTTGGTGTTTGATAAATATTTGAATACCTGTCCCGAGCAAGGATCCAGAACTATAAGAACGGAGGAAGCTATTTTGATAAGTTTATCAGAATTAAGAACAAAATTGTCTCCTAAAGTTATTCCGTTACCGGTTCCACAGGTTAATAATTTTGTAAGTAATTGACTTGATCATATGACATTAATAAATATAAGTAATCCTATAAAAATTAGAAACTTCCATTTTCTTTTTTGTAAATATTCAATAGATTTATTTGAAATTTAAAAAATGTTTAATATATACATGATATTCGTTTTGCGTATCTTTTCACTCATGTTCAACTAGTTTGCAACGCGCAATTCACCGTGTCTCTTAAAGTCTTTATAACTTTCGCTTGGTCAGAGGAACCTATGACTGCTGTCCCCGAGACAATCCAGTTCGCTCCAGCCTAAAAAATGTTTACATTGTATTTTTTGTGTGAAAACCCAAAAATGTTGGCTACCCAATGATTGATACCTGTGCACATGCATCGATAGTTGCTGGTCCAACACCCCCGTCTACTTCTATGTCTAAAGTGGGATAGTTTTTTCTTAACCAAGCCACTTTTTCCATCATCGGTTGCATGAATTTTTGTCCACCGAAACCTGGTTCTACAGTCATAATTAACACCATATCTGCTAGGTCAACGTAGTCCACAACTACGTCTACCGGTGTTCCAGGTTTAAGTGCTACTCCTACCTTTTGTTAAAACGAAAGAACACGAGTTCAAGTTTTTGTAGTTTAACGCATTGATAAAATAGTTGTAAGAGTTTTGGGTCATTCGTAACTCGCTAATGTACCTTCATTCCTGCTTCTTGTACTTTCCTACAAACTAGTGGAACGTCTTTCACTGGTTCAACGTGGAATGTGTACTGATTCACGCCAGCATCAGCCATAGGTTCTATCCACTAGATTTCCACATTTTTATGAATGATAGAATATGTTTAATGAAAATATTAGAATTGTAATATCACTCATTAACAATCACGTGATTCATATTGAATGAGTATAAAATAGAAATTCAAGTATAACAAACAGAATCGGGCATACCTGTTCTGGATTAGAAACCATCATGTGGGTTTCAAGGAATGCATCTTTTACTTTACTACGAAGGCATTTTACCAATGGATGGCCGAAAGTAAGGTTAGGTACAAAATGCCCATCCATAACATCTAAATGTAAATAATCAGCACCATTGTTAATCAATCGTTGCGATTCTTCCGATAGCTGTGCCAAGTCAGCATTCAAAATCGAAGGTCCAATTTTCGCAGTAATCTTTTTTCCCATTTTTACTATGTAAATGCTACGAGCACGTGGTTTTTGCGAATGATGATAAAGCGCTATTGAATGACCGAATGATACGACACGTCAAGGTCATTTGTAGATGAATATAAAAAGTAGACTGTACAAAGGGGACTAAATAAATCACAAATTTATAAACACTGTACGAAAAGAAATACATTTATTTATACATAAAAATATATATAGCGTTTCACAATAGATGCGAAATTATGATAATCTAAAAAAAAAAAATTATAGTCTAAAATACTCGGGATATGTAACGTATAATAATTAATACTAGCGGATAATAAGTAATACTAATGAATAATAACCGAAGTAATTGTGAACTTATAAAGGTGATACTTTCTAGTTCACCGTGGATGTATGGTTCAGTACACATATATAATTACTCTTAACATTAAAAGAAAGTATCTTTCATTGTTGCCTGGCTGCAAGGGCGGTTTATACTGTACACGTTTAATAAATAAATAATTCGATAGAACTATCCGCGAACTTCCGTTCAAGAAGTATTACAAAAAAAAAAAAAAAGAAGTACATCGTACTTAAATATCGAAATAGCACGCGTAACCGCTATTTCAGTTAAAAAAAAAATCAGTGACACGATCGAATACAAAATTCTTTGGCACGGTTATAAAAATTGCATATAAATTTTTAAGTAAGACAATTATTGTAAATCTATCAGTATAACAAACTAAAATATTAAATGTTTGCTAATCCCCGGACAAATCGTCGGGCTGTCTCAGTACTAGAATATAATTCCGTTTACGCAGAATTATATACAGCGCTTAATATTTAAAACAATACCATTTGACTTTGACGAACATCGAAACTTAGCATATGGAGATTCTATTCTATCCGGTTTGTCTCGCACGTCGTATAATGGAAAGGTGACTGATCAAAGCAATCGAGACTCGTTCTTTGGCGACTCCTCAATTAACCGTCCGGTCCACTTCTGTTTCGGGCTATAAAGAAACATTCGGTCATGCACAACAAATTCGTCGATACGGGACAGCCGATTTTTCATCTCGAACATTCCCATTCGAAATAAAAAGGGGAAATTCGAAAGGAACGTTGGGTGGGTGAAATTTCAGACAGTAGAAAAATTCAAAGAATTTTAAAATATTGTAAATCTGGAAACTTACGCGTAACGGGTACAGGAACGTGCTAACGATTTGTTGACGATGACCAGACTTGGCTTGGCAACTGTAACCACCCATGTCTTCCCATAAAAGTTCCTCTATCAGTAGATCCCCGTCATCCAGGATTCGGTGCCGTAGATTCGTCGATAGACTTAGGGGTACGTTGAAATTGTCCACCCATGAAATTTCTGGCTTTGGTTTGCCACTCGCCCTGCATGGTAGTATCACGGTCGCTCCTATGTTAGCCACTCGTGTGGGAGAGTATAGGGTGATTGTTGGGTCACTTTCGGAAGTGCAGTCGTTGTTAGCACTTTCTTGGCCTGGAAATCGAGATTTTCAGAGATTAATCGCCTGTTCTTCCGAAATGACTAAACCATGTTATATTGAAAAAAATCAATTGCAAAATTTGCCACCGAACAAACAGACAAACAAACAGACAAACAAGAAAGCGAGCTAATAAAAACGTGGTAAAATGTATAAATACATTCGTATCTTATAGTCTCTATCTACCGTTATTCAAAATATTGTTTAGATTATTAAATATGTTGGTACCTAATCCATTTAAGTGTTTAACCGAGGTGTTTAATACCATAAAAAGAAAAAGGGTCACGTAGAATGGAATTATTCCAGAAGAAACGTTTAATTTTCGAGTTAAAATAGCTCCGAGTGCAAAGGGTTAATTTTGAAAAGTGAAGTCGCTACCGGTACGGTAAGTCTAGAACATCGTTTCAGTATGACAGACTCGTGACGCGCGGTACGAGCGGTCGGTTGCCACGAGAAATTTGACGTTGGCAGATTGATTAATAATGATTCAAGTGATTTATTAATTATATTCTACTCACTGTTAACCCGCAGCTCTGTAGGAGTGGATACCTTCACTTCTCTCGCAGAAACCGACGCACAGTAGATCAATCCAGCATCATCCGGTGTAACGCACTCCAGTACGAGCTTCGAATTAATTCTGGCCACTCCTTTCCACTCCTCGGATGGATCATACAGAGAATGTGTGTTGGCTTTGACATATTCGACCAGCTTGTAATAAAGCACACATTAAATATTAGTACATTTATCGTGGCTGTTGCCTACGTAATTTCATTGTAATTCGATGACGACCGATAGCAATATTCACCTGCTCGTTAGTGCCATTTCCGGTGAACCAAAGAATTTCCGGTGGCGGGCTGCCGCTGGATTTGCATTCTAACTCTACCCTGCTCCTGTAGCAAACGAGAACGAAATATTAGAACATTGCTATTTCTCACTGTTTCATTACATTCGCGTCGAGTACTCACCCGACGGTTGTCTTTATGCCATTCACGGGGTTCTGAGTGATTTTGGTCCACGGTTCCACTGGCTGGAATGTACAATAAATATTGTTAACCCTTAGTACTCGAGCGGTGACTCAGACTCTCTACACCATTATTCAAAATGTTGTTTAGGTTATTAAATAGAGTGGAATTATTGTAGTTGGGAAGAAATGTTTCATTTTGGAGTTAACGTAGCTACGAGTGCAAACGGTGAATAGGGTTCTGTTGGGTTTGGATGGCTCGAGGTGTCGATTAATTAATATGTTACCTTTGGTTCGGCAGATCGTGCTCCATATTCTGTTAATGGAGTTAGGAAATTAGATCTGTGCTCGACCGTTTGTCTTCCTATGCTCCTACGCTCGGCAGCTCGTTCGACGTCGTACCGTGGCAGGAACGAAAAGGGGTGTCCCGAAACCGTATACGACACGATGATAATACAGACGAGATTCGCCAGCGTTGAGTACGGTTGCATCTGAAAGCAGATTGTATGTAATTACAAACAGGAGGAATGGAATTCGTGTTGCCTGCATTGTTTAAATACCGATAGGCCCGCCCGACCCGACCGCCCATTAATGAAAGAATGTGAAAGAAACGGTTTAATGAATGCGAACGGACATTGTGCAATGATTGAATCAGAATGAGATTAAGGAACACCAACGTGACGCTCTTTTCGCAGAAATCGGGCCGATTGAATATATAACAATGCGGATTTAATTGTCGGGTTAGGTGCGCGATATATAATATCGATTCATTCGACCTTCCTCGGGGATACGAATAAACACAATTGGCAACAATGAAATTAAATGCCCGGGAACACAACGGTAATTAAATATCCCCGGTAATAACCGGCAGCGTGCATTCCATTCTATCTCTTTTTGTCATTCTTAAGCGTTACTCCTAATGAGCAACGAGCTATCAGCGTATTTCAGCAAATTTCTCGATACCGAACTAGTCTTCAAACCAGTCTACGATGTTCTTTGACTTTGACCGGACGACTCACGCGGTTGTTCGTTGTTTCAATGAAATCGTGATTCAATCGGGAAAAGAAGGAAATATTTCCCAGCCGTTGTTTCCGCCTCGTTTCGTTAGGAACGAACGCGATTTCTCACGCGACTCGCGTTACGTCGCATCTCGACGGGTCGGGAAGGTTTTCCAGGAAGGATGAGCCGGAGAACATGGTGCTGGAACTTCCATAGATAGCCGATTTCGAAAGTGTGGAATGCCGGATGGGCCGAAGGATTTTGAAACGGGCCGATTTGTGTTGAAATTGGTATTGATATGCCATGGGTTAGAGTGGACGTGCATCGGCCGCATGGCCTGCTCGTTAAAGTCAGCATCGAAATCACCAAATTAGAGATTCCCTTATCTATCGGTAGTATCGTAATCCAAAATGTCCTCGATACTCTTCCGCGGCATCCTTGGTAACGACTCCGTTCCACGTTCGTTAAAAGCCGCCGCGCGGATCTCTAATTTCTGAGTGCCGGTGCTTTCGTTTCAATCTAAATCCCACACGATTCATCTCTGTCTCTCTCTATCTCTCTCTGTCTATCTCTGTCTTTCCCGCGCGCGTTCTCTCTTTCTCTCTCGCTCTAGCTGACACGCTCCAGCGGGAACCTTATAACGTAAGCATCGTGCCGATTCCCGCCCAGTTGGCGTCCTCCCGAACCGACCGTTTTTCTTGTGACACGAAAAATTTCACGAACGTAACACAACGCACTACGTACCCGTACCGTTTTATCTTTGGCGCTCATTTCGGCTTTTTCCCCTTTCTCCTAAACGCTCTCCTACGTGAGAGTAAGGAAGGTCACGCGTACGGTTTTAATGGAGATTAAGTAACTCCGGGCTGCTAACAAGGCGAAGCCGTTTGGAAACGAATTCGCCTGAGCGTTAATGAAACACATGTGCGGCAAAAAATAGGGTAGAATCGGGCGACGATATACACGCCGGGTCCGAGTGTGTGTCAACCTTTTTTTTGCTGCAAATACTCGTGCAGCGAGCCGAGGGACAAGTTAAAAGTGGCTGAAACTTCCGAGATACTGGACCGCCCGCTTATCTTCTCACAATGACGAGGGTTACACGTCTCCAATGTTTCGATGACACCCGGCGAATCACTCGTATTTCTCACTTTTACCGAGAATCTATTCGTCACGGCTCGCATAGTCGTTGGACGAGTTACACCGACGAGCCACGATCGTAACGCGGTAAAGAAATATTCGAAATCTCGTTTCTTCAAGCTCGGTACAATATTTTTTGAATAGAGATCTCGAATAGAATGATTCAGCGCGTCAGCGTCGGCTCAATTTCAAAATTTCGGAGTCACGATCAGAAACTGATGCAAGAGCCACAATAGGTGGAGGCAGTCACGGAATAATGATCGAACAGCTCGAAACTTACAAGCGCGGAAATGCCTTAAAGATAGTCGATAATCCGTGAGAAGTACACTGTATTCATTTCATTTTCTCCGGCGAGCAAGAGTCAGAAGAATCTCGTGAAAATCGAGAAAAATGGATTGCAATTCTCTCGTTAGAATATATGTGCTAAAAATAGCCTGCAGTTCTTCGAACATTACCTACTTTCGAAGCTGGTGGATAGAATTTAAAAATTCAGTGTTATGTCGTCTCTCTGATAGTGCTTATCGTTTCCGATATCTTCGCACTATCCGTCCGTGGTCTCCGTTTTTTTTTCTCTTCCTTTGTAAAGTAAAATTTACACGTGGCCCGACGAGAAGGAGTCGCGCGAACGAACCGAATCGTGTTCGCTCGTGATTAATTGAAAAAAATTCAGTGTTGCTTACCTTTGCGTTCGAGAATCACGACGGATAGTTGTCACACGTAGATAAAGCGCGCAAAACTATTAATCCTGGTACCGCTATGAGATATAACTTTCGATAAAGATACTCGCGCCGGAGATGCTTTGTAGGAGCGCACATCACGAGAAGAGGTTTCGAACCGAATGATGCAACTTCTTATACAATCTTCGCATCTTCCCTACGATCTCGCGCCCTCTTTCCTCGGGGCCCTTTAACAGTATCTTAATCTAGAGATGATATCGGGAAAACCATGGTGCGCGATAAGAGATTACACAGTGTCACATATAAAACTAATCGGAGGAACGAAAATTCCGAATTTTTTTCTCTCTCGTTATTCTCTCCTTTCTCGCTAGAGAAAAAATTCACGCTTCCGTCGTCGCGCAAACAATCATTAGAAAGAAAATACTGTATTTCCAAACGGTAGCTCTTACGCTTTTCGAAAGTGTGTTAGAACGTTCGGATTCTCGATTAGAGCGATGCCGATTTGCCATCGGTATATGAAAAATGTGCGACACTCAGCGGAACCGGAACCGTAGATGAAATCGCGATGGTGACCCGACGGAAAAACGGAATAGGACTCGCTAATGCGAAACTGCCCTAACAGCAAAAACTTTGGCGGCCAAGCGCGTTTTAACCATGATCTCCGGCAAGTTCGAAAAAATTGGCGAACGTGTATGGTTGGCCGGTTGCGATCGTGCAACGATATCGAACGGATAAACGAGTACCAAACGTGTTCACACCCGGTAAACCTCGAAACTCACCATTTCTCCTCGGACTTTCTCTCGGAACATGGAAACGAAAGCCGGCGGGTTCACTATTAATCGTCAGTTTGGCAGCGGCGAATAAAAATACTGACTGAGCGTCGAGGAACAGTTATTGACACGTTTATATATTTCGAATCTAGCGACGGGCGCCCTCCCTTATTCCGGATTGGACGACATAGTGAGGAGTAGGGCAATAAAAACCACACCAAACAATTGAATTCATTATACGCGCGTCTCGTTTGTGCACACGTAATAGTCGCACCCAATTTACTTCCACCCTCATCTATGCCGATCGATTTTTACTTCGAAAGGACTGCCAACGATAATTACTTTTATTGAAACTGATCGTACCAGGAAAGAGCCGGCCCGCAATTACCCCCAAACGAGTGTCTTTTCCTGTTAGATCCAGCTACCCATTCGACTGCCCAAACTTCCACGAGGGCCCTCTTCCCAATTTGCCGGGGTGGATTCCCGACACGCGAAACACCGGGAACAAGCCCGATCTAATTGTCTAATAAACAACAAATTGCCACCATACCCTCGCAAACTCAATTTCATCAATTAAACGCGATATTAATGATTTATCGCCGCTTGATCCGAGTGCCACGCAAGATTTCTTTTTTACGGGCACCGTACAACACGTTTTCCTTCGTTTTCGAAACCGATGGAATTGTTTGATATGATTTATTGAACATGACAGTGTAAAAATATATGTTTCCCCTGAATTTTGCATATTTTTTCCTTTAAGAAACAACTGGCATTTTATTTCTTTCGTACTTGTTTTAAACATTTTTGTAGTCTCCGCGCGACCCATTCGGTTATTCAAAGAGCATTTTTAAAATATGTAAAACCAGTTCTTGTAGCGAAGATCGTAATACTAAAATCATTAGTGGACTATAACTTATCGTAAGCGAAACACATAATTTTCGAAATGATTCAGAGCCGAAAATAAGTTTGACATGGAATTAGGTATGTAATTATTGACGTTAATTAGCCATTTCAGGAATCCAATTAACATTTTTCAGGAAACCGAACGGAATTATTGGTAATTCGCAACTGTGCAATACTTGAATTATTTATGTTTTTGCAATGAACGGTACTTTGAAATCGTGATGTATTGGAATTGACCAGGCAGTTTCCAATCTTCGAATGTTATTTTCACTATTGTATTCAACTGATTTGGTTGCCTGCTGTGGTAATTCCAATTCACGAGCTACAATCAGTGGATATTTTATCCTGGGGAATGATTGGAGGAAATTAGCGGAAAAGGGAATTTTTCAAATACATGTTTTCCATGAAAAATATTTCGTAATTTATATTTATTACGATCGTAAATTATTCGAAAACCACATTTTATAAAAATATTCGTATATTATATGTACACTTTCATGATAGTATAAATTAAGAAGATTTATCTAACGAATCTAACGCTGATTTCTCTGAGATTGCGTTGATAAGTTGAGCCGTTCTAAGAATATCTCCTTCCAAATTTTTGAAGTTTGTATCTATTGCTCTTGCTTCTTTTAACATGTCGTGTAAATTCTGAAAATTAAAATAGAATAATACGACACCGTTCGATACTATTTGATCATAAACAGAACGATATATTACAAATATATGGCATTCGAAATATTTGATGTGTAAACATAACCTCTAACCATTTTTACACTTTGATAAAGGTACATTATATTTTCTTCCGAATATTCACCTTCGGACAAATCTTGTTGTGACGACGGGTCACTTTTGTCCATAATTAAACAAGTATTTTATTATTATTATATAGTAGAAATTTTTCCGGTGACACTGTCAACCTATAGTTACATAAATTCGCATGTGTATTACACATAATTTTAGATTCACTAATTGACAAATCTGTAGAGAGTAAAACGTGAGAAAAAATATTAAACCGAAATGTAAAATATCTTTTGCTTTGATGTGTAGACGTCCCTTCGATTAAAAGTTAGAAATGTACGTTTTCCGATTTTATTAGAAAATCATGATTCTATGAGGTTTTTATATTTACTTATATAATAATTACTTATTCTATATATATAACAAGAAAAATATGTCGAATTTACATGTCTTCGACGTACTTTCACTCCAAACAGAGTCGCACATCTTGGTTTCGTAGATCTATGACGTTATTTCTCATGCAGTTTCGAATAATTTGGTTAGAGCGCGTTTCTGGTCATGCATACAATGCTCCACATCTATGTCTATCTATGAAATGATTAGTTTAAATTGTTATCCTGTTCGCTATTTTAAAAAATGTTTAAATAATTTGTTAAAGATGCCATACTCGTAGAAATGCAGATTAGATGTTTACGAGATACTATATTATGGAAGCGCAAACATCATTAACTTCATTTGCTCGTACGTATCGATTTACTACAACAATTCCGATTATTACTATCATCATATATGATTCTGATTTCTCTGTTTATTGACTTTTATATATTTACTGCGATTCAATTCAATATCTGAGCCTATTGCCAACTTATTACCTTTCAATCTAAATTTGTTACAGAAATGTGGTATCGAATATTTTTATGGGCCTTTATCTCTTCTGTTTTTGTTCATACCATAGCTGGTGCGATTTGCTTTGCTACGTTAAGGCAACATAAGTATGGCAAGTACGTAAGATATCATAATACCACCTTCTCAACTAAATGAATAAGAAATGATAAAGTAATAAACTACTTGCATGGGGTCATGGTAGTTTCGATGTCTTTATAAATGCGTACTTCCTATCAAAAAATGTCAACAGAGACCTAACTAATGTAAATAATGAATTATAACTAAACTAGTTGCTTTATTATGCATTTATAGCAAAATTGAGAAGATAGAATTTGAAATTGTTGAAAGATTTAAAAAATGGAAGATACTAATATATGATTTCTCCTCTATTGCAATCAAACATTCAATTTAGTTTCTATTTAAACATCCATAGTCTAATTATTATATTGGGATCCTACAAGACCCCATGCGAGCAATTTTGTTTTGGTATTGTAATTTAGTAAAAGCAGCAGTCAATGTGTAATATGAATAATTTTTGTCCTAAAGATTCTTCCCATTGCTGATTATAATTATGGGAGTATTGTTACCATTGACATCAGGAGTTCTTAGCTCCGCAGCTGTTGCTTTTGTATATACAGCATCACATTATCCACTGCCACCGTTGTACGCATTGTTTTGGGGTATTGGGCAGACTGTTGTTGCGGGATGTGTTGGATTTACAAGAATTCTAGCAACTTTATAATGAAACAGAATGATGCGACAACAAGACATACTGTTAGTCAAAGATATCGATGCACAATGGCATTTCTAAAGAATAAATGAAACCAAGCGAATACTATTTTACTAGGACTAATTAGTACTACTGATAGACAATAGCATGTAAGGAAATTTGTACATACATGGATATATAATGCACATATGTAATAACGGAGATTTAAGGTGACATATGTATTATTAGATTTTTAAAGTGATCAGAAAATAAAATGTTATTTATTATCAATATAGAGGTTTCTTATCTCAAACTTGTAAATATAAGATTGTCGAATATTTTCTAAATAGAATTTATTGCAAAATATAAATTTTTGAAATATATTTTTATACAATTGAATAACATTCATATTAATGTACAATTCTTTAAGTATTCATTCTTGCGGTTTGTCAGTTCTCACATGTTGTTTAAATTCATTTGCAATATTTTTAATCTCTACTAAACCAGCCGCCAACTCCTTAGCAACGTCAAGCTTTGTATCTTCGTCCGTAGAAGTTAAGCTTTTTAGGACCAAATCTGCAAAGCGAGTAAGAATGTAGCACCATTTTTATGAAACATATAAGTAAAAGATTAATAAAAGAACTATTTTATACCGTGATATTTGGATAGCACCGCCATTGTGGAAGGTTGCAAATGTGTTTGAAGAAATGACAGGACCGTGGATACATGTCTACCAGACATGTACAAAGCATTCTGTGTTGCTGCAGTAAATAATATACTTGTGACTAGATGCAATGCCAATGCCGGGTCTTGAATACCATTAAGCTCTTCCAGTAAAGCTTCCCTATGCCCTAATATGAACGGTCGTTCCTTCTTTTTATCATATTTTTTTAATACTAAACAACAAGATGCCATCGCGGCATCTGCAACATTAAAAAAATCATCTATCGAAGCTCCAGTAACGGATTTATGTATATTACTCAAAGGCTCTTTAACATCATCAGGTAAATCTAAAAGCATTTTCTGTCTAGCCTCGGTGGTAACAT
This sequence comes from Lasioglossum pauxillum, assembly GCA_933228785.1. NCBI lineage: Eukaryota > Metazoa > Arthropoda > Insecta > Hymenoptera > Halictidae > Lasioglossum > Lasioglossum pauxillum. The sequence goes on from OW121706.1 coordinate 39,993,053, forward strand.
TGTTAGGAATTTGTAACATGTTCTGTTGCGCAGCTAACTTGAATAGCTCTGTCAGGAAATCTGTGCCAAGAGATTTCAGTAAATATTTCGTTAAAGCAAGCTGATTCGTTTTGTCCAAATATTTGATGCCTTTCTCAAATACTTTAATGTTTGTTAGAAGCATATTCAGACGTTCTTCGATGTCACTTAAATTAGTAGTTTTGTTGTTCTGTGCTAACTGATCTGCCACAGATATCGCATGGCTGTTTATCCTTGGTTGCAGATATGCTGCCAGCTCGTCTACTAAATCATCGATTATCGACAGATTATCATCTTTCATGATTTCGTTCTGTATATCTTCCAAGGACACCAACTGAAGTTCGAGCTTTCCCGGTGTGTGTCTCGGATGCTCGTCATCGGAATCATTGTCACGGCCTTTCCCTTGTAAATATTTCTTTTTCGTGGATTTCGTTTTCGTTTCTCTCCCTTGAGCACCACCACCTGCTTTACCACCTGCTGCTTTCTTTCGACGCTCCTCCTTTTTACTTCCTTTGCTTTCGATGATCACGTCAGCTGATTTTGATTTTATCCTACTCTCCGCTACACTTTGAAACCATTGGCCACTAGCGACCATTTCTCTCGCTTTCGTATCGGCTAAGGCTTCGAAAGATTTGCACAGCGATTGCAAGAATGCATCGGTCATCACTACAGTTTTCGCAAACACATGCGTGTTGTTGTTCAATTTCTTCTCTGCTAATTTAAGAAGCATTTCCATATCTTTATCGGTGAATACAGAAGGCAGAAGAGGACTTATATCTACAAAAGATCCACTTGTAACGGCTTCCTCGATGTTCGCATACACTTGATCAGTAATAGCTACACCCACAGCAACAGAGTCTAGCGATACTATATTTTCATTTGGGAAATGGCGTCTCACAAAGCTTTGCGGATCTGATATTCCAAGGCGACTGAGTGCATCGTATTCTAATGACATGAGAAAACACGAATATAATTAAAATATCGTGTTCAAGATGATATTGCAGCTGATATAAAATACAAACCTAAATAACCATTTTGTTTATAAAAACTTTCCACCCATTCATTTTGACTTTTAGAGTATATAGTCGGTATATAAAAGCTCTTAACCCCCTGTCTTCCTGCTACAACACCAGGAATTTGTTTCATTTCCTGTAGACTATCTATGATCGCTGCAAATCATGAATACAAGTATTAGAATACATCTTTGTGTGTGTGTAATTTATGCGCAGTTCGTACTCACAGAAAAATATTCTTTCTGAAACAGAACACTGAGCTAAAACTACTGACAACGGCGTAGGCTTGGTGATAGCAGATAAGGCACCTCGTATTTTAGCTTTATTCCTAGCTATAAAGCTTTCCGTGTAGAAGACTCTGAAGTCTTGTGTATCCTGTTTACCAAATATAGTTTTCCCTAATTCCCTCTCGACAAGCGATTGTAAAAATTCAGTGGGCAGATCGTATTGTATCGTTAATTCCGAAACATTGATACTGCCATGTTGCATTAATTTATCATTGATCTCTTCCGCAATTTTGTTCGTATAAGTTTTGTCAACAAGTTGTCCCAGTATTATTTTAAGTCCTTTAGTATCCTTTTCTATCTCGGTTGCCACTTTAGATACCTGAGATAAACTAACATTCAAGATTTGCGCTAGTTCGACCAAACTGATTCTCCCACCATGAATATATAATTCATCTTTAATTTCTTTCGCAAGATGCTGAGGTGTAATGTACTCCTTGCCATCGTTGGTGAATATTATATCTAATAGTTTGTTCTCCACTAGTTTCGTTATAATTTCCACACAATTTCGTTCAGATAATCTGTGAAAGAAGAATCGTAATAAAGTATTTTATGTAGGGGTATTTTTATTGAAAAATATGAAATGCAAGGAGAAGGAAAATCACAGCTTTACAGCTGTTTAAAGTGCACCAGGTGCGAATGTTTTTGTTTATATGAAATTCGTAAATACGATAGTCTTCCGTAAAACAAGCCATACTTCTGTAATGTCGAGCTTAATTGTGCTTTTTGAAAATCAGCAGCTAGTCTTTTAACTTCGTCCCAATCCAACGTACTCATTTTAACTTCTTTAAATTATGCCAGATTGTACAACTAAGGCATTTCACCACTTGACACCATTGACACTGGTCATGTCAAAATCCTTGGATTACATGCGACGAATGTGTGACTCTTATAGTAAAAGGTGAACGTTCTATAGCGCCATTGGTAGTGCATCCTATAACTAAGCACGAAAGTGGGAAATCCAAAGTTTTAAATAGTGCTTATATTCAGCAATTAATAACAAGTGATTCAGACATGATCACGTATATTTTTGATCTTTTCGTCTTAGTTTAATAATGCCGAGGATGACGTAAATACAAATGGGTAAGTGTTAAATATTAGTTGTCAACCTCAGTACATATATATATATATATATATATATATATATCTTGTCCAGAACATTTATGAAAAAAATGAATAGGTGTAATTTGAAACAGTAAATTCATTGGAAGAATTAAAAATGCTGTTATATTCTTTTCAACCTATTAAACATATTAGGAAAGAAAATAAATTTGTTTTACTCCAGTTCGTTGCGATTTAGCTAGAAAATGTTTATTTTTCATAAATAGAGAGAGAGAGATATCCGCTGCCCAATGATTACAACAATATAAGAGATTGATTTACTATTATCAATCTGTAAAGAACTATATATTCTTATAAATAGTTTAAGGGGGATCTATACCCAATGAAATAACTAGAAAGGAACTAGAATCTTATTAGATTTTGGGTCGAAACATGGGTTTACGCGCGGCGATTTTTTGTCCTTATTTGAGCGGATTTTGGACTAGGTGAGGACTCATTCTATAGAGGAAGGTTAAATCCGGCGCGCTCTGCTATTGATTTAACGAGATTATGTTTATATCTAATAATATGAGTGCTCAAAGTAGAGAAAAAATCTAGAAAAATAACCGCAGATTTCAATGTATTTTCCTGTCGCAAAGAGATTTTTCTGACTGATATGATGAGCAGAGCGCGCCGTGATGAACCTTCCTCTATCAAATGAGCCTTTGTGTAGCTCAAAATATGCTCGTATAAGGACAAAAAATCGCCGCGCGTGATTTCATTCACATAAGCAGAGATTTCCCCATATTACGTTCATGAAGACAGAGGTTATCTCTGATGTAGAGCCAATCTAGAGCCAATTTCATTTCAGTTAGTTTACACGAGATGGTGCCTAGTCAGAAGGACTGTCAATCAGTGCTGCGATATTGTGCAACATTTCACTGCTGTCAATGTGGAATCATAGCAAAACTGACACAGACGAGGTACATATTCTCATCGGTGGCACAAATATTAGTGCGACCTGCCCTGTATAACGGCATTCGCGACGAGATGAATAGAATATGGAAATAGCAAGCAACTCCATCTCGTGTTCATTATGCAGTTGCGTGTTTATCAATGTTACCAAACTTTTTTTCTGCACAGAGGTTGATAACATTGATAAATAGCCCAAAATCCGAGGGTATAGATCCCCCTTAAACATTGTTTATAAAAACGTATATTTTATACGATAAACGTTAACCTACAAATGACATATACATTTCGGAACATGGTGTGTTAAGAGAGCACAAGATGGCGCTCGGAACGGGAATTCCTGGCGCGAAAATTCAATTTGATGTTTTAGAAGTGAATTGTACAGAATATTTCAGAAAGACGTATAGTTCATTTATCTCTCGATAACGTTTGCTTTCCTCGGATTCAGAAAATGTATCGTTCACGCGACATTGAATTCGTTCAGAACGCAGCACAGAATTTGAAATTCAGTATTCCCAACAAAATAAACTTTTCACCCTATTCCGACCGATGCTAGGGACTTTTGATGGAATCCCATTTTCGAATTAATGTGTCTGTGTCTTGCACGTGTCTTTTAAACATATTATAATTTGTGTGTTGCGTGTAGAAGTACTTGAGATAAGCAGTAGAACATGACGTTTCATCTGTGAAAAAAAAGAATTTTCGGAAGGCATGCGCGAAAATCAAAATATTATGAAGTGATATTTAAGGTTATACGGTACGTGTCACATTATCGATTAAATTTTCTTCCATGTACAGCTGTATGAACATTCTAAAATCAGTTCTCTGAAATCAATCAATCATTAGCAGTATTTAATCAGTGACATGAAATTTGTGCAATAACAATTTCTGTGATGAAAATTAGAAAAATGTGTGGTCTGTGAGTAAACCTTTTCAAATGGCTTATGCAATTTATACCATTGTTAAATTATTGTGTAACTATACAGTGACATTACAAAACAATAAACTGTTCTAATAATATTAATATAACAAAGCAATGTGGTCTCAATAAACATGGTTTTATTATTGTTAATCGAATAAGTAAGCTGCACCATTATTTATATCTGTACTTTTATATCCATCATTGTATAAATCTTCTGCAATTTACTACTCTGTTATATAATGTTTATAACAATTGTTCGTAATATATTAACAAGGAACTATATGTTAATTGTAGATAAAACTTTACTGTAATTCAGAAAATAAATTGCAGAAGGTTGACTTCATCAGTACCATTACAACAAGTTATTTGCACAATGAAATCATACTTTTGTAAGACATTATGTTTCATTTCAGTCTTCAGTTTTTGTCGAATATAAAAATAAATCTATATAGATTGTTTCATCCTTTGTACATTAATACATTATTACAGATAAATCATTGAGCTCATTTTGCTGTAATCAAACTTGTATTATTACTATTATATACAATCAAAGAATGATATTCAATTCTAAATTTTCAAATGTGGCTTCAACATAATATAATTTCACTTTTCTCGCTCTCGCAAACCATCATCATCATACATCATGCTCTTATCTAAATGTTTGCTACAAATTTTTATAGTTGGCAGTTATTTATTGAGGCCACTCGAATTTATACTTGTAAATGATCAGCAACAAAAGAAACGTTTGATTACATAGTAAGAACAGACAGTAGTAACAATAGTAACTTTACTTGAACACTATAAGCGTGTTATGCTTATAATGAACTACTGTGCTATGGGAAAGAGAAGTGGAGTTTTTTAGGATGTTTTGTTTCTACCTTTGAAAGCAGGGCGAATAATAGGTAATAATGGTAGTTGTGTATACCTAAATGTTTTTTGAGTACCCAACACTTTATTTTGTTGTTCCATGAGACCATTAAATTTTCTAAATCACGTTGTTCCCATACGTAATTATTCAAAATATTGCAATTGTTAATTCGTATCTCGTTGATCGATCATCGAACGGAAAATAAAAAAGAAAACATCGCAGTTAATAAAAGAGTAACATATCACTGGCCCCTTTAAAATGAAAATAACGTGAATCTGAAATGCAAGGCAATGTATGCCGTTAATATTTCTCGCTGGAACTTTGTTTTTTCATTGGATCTGAAAATTTTACCTTTACGACCTGCATCACAATATTCCCTTTCAAAGTTCAAAGTTAAATTTTTAATCGCTGCACTTTCGATCGCGTTTTATGCTTCGGCTTTTACGTATTTATATGATCCTTTGTGTTTTCGCGCCTTTCAAAAATTCATCAAAGGATAGCGAACATGGAGTAGGGTGAAAGAATGAAATGGGAGTAGATATTTTTAAATTTTAGAACATTTTACATTTTGTTCGATTTTTTCTACGGCTCTTTATTATTAATCCTGCACCGGCATAATTAAGACATCGTTTTTATTCAGACCCGGCTAGAGTTCTGCTCTGTTTATGACTGTGTTGTTCGAAGCTGCATGCATTGCAATGAATTTTTTTAATTAACCCATCTAGCGATTTAATAGTACGTTCGAACTATATGTAAAGCATAATCCGCGTCTGCTCAGGACTCGGAAATGCGATCATACGGAGTAATGGACACTACTTCGTGATCGTTTTATATTGGCTGGTGCGTTGCTTTGTTTTACGAGTGGGTAAATGTATTACGATGTAAACTGCGTAATTACTAAACAAAAGGGACTATTAATAAGAACTTGTTCGGCAGTAAACAAGCATAGCCAACATAGCGGCGTACAGTGAGCCAAACCGATGAATTCTGTATCAAAATCAAAGAACTTTCGATAGAAATGAGACAGAGCCATGGTTTCTTTCTTAAATTAGAGCTGAAACATCGCAGAACATGGGAAATATAGAGAAATTACGGTACGAACGTTTTTTAACTTTGAAAATCTGTGTTAAACTAGCAGATCGTAAAAGTCTACTACCTCAGGATTTTGAACTAAACTAAAAAGAACCGACGAATTATAATCTCTCTATTTTCCCTTATTCTGCAATATTTCTTCTTCAATTTAAAAAAGAAATCGTCGCTCTATTTCATTTCTATCAAAAGTTCTGTGATTCTGGCACAGAATTCGTCAGTTTGGCCCAGTGTACGGGGTACCGTTCAAAAAGACGACATGGAGGGCGTTACATACTGGAAGAGGTCGAAAGGAAAGATTCATCTTAATTTTGATGTCTAACGTTCGCTTAATGTTTTGCGCGAAGATGCCTAATCTGTTGGCAAGATGATGCACCTAGGCCAGGCAGCGTCTGATGACACTGGAGCAAAGTGTTGCACCAGCCGGTCGCCTAATTTCGGTGGCCCGGCGTCGACTAGCAATGAGGGCGTGGATCCCGGATCAATAATAGGTGTGGCGCGTCGGGTGGCAGCCGTGGTTTCGAGCGAGGAAGAAGAAACATGATCGAAGCCGACGCACGGGACAACCACGAGAGATTCGTTTTAACGATACACATGGTTGGAGTCGCATCTCGGAATCCCGATGAGCTGCGCACTCCTACTGCAAACGCCTGGGTGCCCCTTTCCTCTTTACCCGTTGCTTTCGTGCTCGCTCTATCGCTCGTTAGGCGCGTTAGTCCTCTCTTCTTGACGCGGAACTTTCGACCTCTCGTTCGTTGGCGAATAGCACTGTCCACTTAGTTTATGCTCGACCCTGTCGTCGGTCGGATCGGCTGGAGGGAAACCGCGGTCTCGTCGCTCTAGAAGACGATCAGCTCGTGGAAGCACGTGGGCTGACCAACCACGGTACCGTCTCACGAAAACACTCGAACTGGTAACACGAACAGAACTATTTTTACCGGTCCCCCCGACTCTGTCTATCTTCCCCCTATCCTATTCCTTGTTGACTCAATATCGACCGCTCCGTTTCTTTATCTATTAGGTGTTCCGGTTAGCTTTAAGGGGGTAGACTCGTTTCCAGGGTTGCAAGGGTGCGGGATTCGCCTTCTCATTTCTCGGTAACGCAATGTTGGGGTCTTTCAGTAGTCAAAAGTCCGATTTTTACGTTTACGAGGCGTAATTTGCATTATTCGGAAGCATACAGCTGCTTATGTAGATGTTTTCATAAATCTAGTACAAATGACGCCTCGTAAACGTAAAAATAAGAGTTTTCCGGCGACCGCGACTTAGATTGATCTTTTATCTTGCGCTTTTGACTACCGAAAATCTTTATTTACCATCTTTGCATTATCGAGAAATGAGAAGGCGCAACCCGCACCCTTGCAATCCTGAAAACGAGTCTACCCCCTAGAGCTATAGATCCACCGGAGACATATCGAAAGTTACCGCGCCATTTCAAAGCCTCCACACTTGTCAAAACTATTTAACCTCCGACGTTTGCATTTATGAACGTGACCTTACCTCTCGCCGCGATTGAAGACGAAGCGTGGCTTCGATTTGAAAGACGAAGAACGCAGTCAACATACTATCGTAAACAATCTGGTAGACGATGATTAGTGGACCATGAATTTGACCGTAGAGTCTAGTATGAGGCCCTGAGGGATTGGATCTAGTGCGGTTCGCAGATCCTCAGCAACTTACGATCTCTGTACAGGATCTCTGTATCATCTTCTGTCTCATCGACACGGACGCGTAGACTGTAGTAGTAGGCTTTTGTCTATACGTATAATTCCACACAATCAAATTTTGCAGAAACTTTAACAGCTTATATCTCAATAACTATTTGTTTGTGACATATGGCTCCTTTCAAACTTTTCCTCTTCTCGATGAGTAGAATGCGTTGATGCAAAAAAAAAACTTTAACACTAATTTTCCGTGTTATAAACAATTTTGCGGCAAGTTTCTCTCACAAATGTCCACCGATCCAGAGGTGTAGATTCACCCCTAGGACGGATGACCATTACTTTTTTTACACCCTGTACAGTACGGTACTCCGTATCGCACTTCCGCTTTCCTGGGGATGAGCCGATTCTATTGGTCGATGGTCCTACCACGTGACCAATTGTCGTTGGGGTTTGTAGACATTAGAAGTTTGGAGAACGATTAGGGCAACGCGAGTTTCCACAACCGGCATACGCACGGCACGTTGGCTTGCTACGTTGAAGAGGGGGAGTTCTCCCAATGATCGTTTGATCATTTTGCGCACATCAGCGTCGCGCACCTTCTTCATTCAAGGATAACACCTCGCACATGTCAGCACTAGTTTAGGCTTTTCATTGATAATAATGAACTGTTTTTTTTTCTGGTTATCAGTCCTTCAAGTTCTGGGGATTCTTCTCATGGACATAGTCGCCGTCATCTTTCATTAGACGCACGTTGTAATTAGTGGAATATAGTGGAGGGTTGGTCCTGTATTTTGATTTGAAATGTTATTATTATTTATTTATTGCCTCAAACCATATAGAGTTTATATACAGCTTTGGAAAACATGATAGAATATACAGGGTGGGGCATTTATCCTGGCCACCTGGAATATCTCGAAAATTAAATTCCAGAGAAAAAAATATTTCGAATAAAAAGTCAAGGAGTCATGTTTTCAAGGTCATTCCGAGGTCAACTTTATTATATCAAATGGAAAGTTCTATTTTTTATACCATGGATCGATAGTGTATCAAATTCTGAGTATAAAAGTGTCGACCTTCATATGTCCTAAACCTAATAGTTAACGAGATATTATCCAAAGAAAAAAGAAAATTGTATTCGATAATATCTCGTTAACTATTAGATTTAGGACATATGGAGGTCAATACATTTTTACTCAGAATTCGATAGTCTATCGATTCACGACACAGAAAGTAGGTGTTCCAATTTAAAAAAATCAAGGTGACCTTGAAATCTCCTCCATGCCTCCACCCACGCAGAAAATGTTTATGTCACAATATGCCCCCCTCTGTACCGTGCAAATTTTGTTGATAACATTTTTCCATGTTATTACAAATAACGGAGATATTCAAGGTGGACATAGTGATACCCTGTAAACAAAACTTACACGGTACAGAGGGGGACATATTGTGACATAAACATGACAAAATGCCCCACCATGTATAACAAACAGTCTAATGTCTGTATTAGAATACGATCAGCACTTCAAAATCGTTTGAATGGTCGGCATACGCTTGATTCAATTATAAAGAATTGTTCCTTTACGCCGAAGATGCGTCACTGGTCACTACCAACTGGTTTCCTTCTTCAGAAAGATAGGCTTTGTTATCAATGACTGGCGGCGTGCTACGCGTGAGAAGGTTAATCGGTGGCTAATAAACATGGGAGCCATGTATGATGCCGTTTGAATGCTCGAATCACTCAATACGAACGCAAGGTCAACCTGAACAGATTTGATGATTTTACGCAAAGGACATGCGTGAATGATGAATAGATTGCATGTCTATAACGGTAGTTGACGCGTCTCAATTTTTCCGAACGACGCAAATACCGCGGACACGATATAATAAACGACTCATTTTAAAGCATACTATCACGATATACATATCTATGCTGATTATATCGTGCCATAAATCGTAGCAAGAAAATTTATCTATCAACAGCGGTCTCATATGCAACTTCGTTGTTGTGTGATAAGAATTTTTCAAACTCGTATCATCGTAATGCAACAATGTGTCAGGTGCGTGGAGAAAATGATCTAAATGAAAGCAGTTATCAAATATGATGCATATCTGCTAAATTAATATTAGTTGCGAATTTTTCGTTCAACTGGGCATCAAATTATACGTAGTCCCAGTTATTGAAATAATGAAAATTAATCAAATGACTGTATCAAGGAAGCTTCTCACGTGTTTCGCTATTTTAAATCGACAGAACGGCAGCGCTTGCTTAATGTTAAGCTTCCTCGTACGATTCTGAATTGCATTACGGTGGTTTGAATAGTATCATCCGTGTGTTTACCTTTCTACTTGTAGTTAACGCGAGAGTAATTTTCTCAAATGTACTAATTCGTGGGCAAGAACGTGAGCTGGTAGCATAAAGGAGAAACGTACTTTATTCGTCAGACTAGACGGTATAGTCGCCCTTACAAATTATGTGTTTAACATCATGATATTTTACCGTGTGACTGTTCTATTTGTTTAGACCGCTATGCTTATCAATTAGCTTCTAGAGTTGTTACTGAAGAGATTTCATGCTCAAAACGTTTATAAAATGAATGGAAATGAGAAATGAGGTAAATAGACTGCCGGATATTAAAAATCTAAAAATAGTGTTACGTTGTTTTCAGGTGTAAGAAACTATTAGGGAATAAAATCAATTTTTATCGAACTCCTGCTGCCCACGATCGCTGAATATTTTTATTTTGCACAAAGATCCACAGTGAAATAATAGATATTGTGTGATTATAAGCAGATGTAACATTAGGCTCTAACATGCATAAGTATATCAATACGACGAAAACACATTTGCTGATACAGATAACAATGTCAAACGATACATAAAGGCGAGGACGATGAGTAGCAATACAATAGCAATTGCGACAAAGAATACAGAGAGTTGTTCGTTATGTTATTGGTAAATATACACGTAAATAATGAGTCGACGTTACTTTCTAACACACTGGGACTTATAAATATTCGTGCACAACTAATTAGAATGACGATTTCGAATTTATTTCGGTTTGACGTCGCCGCGACGCAAAACCGTGCGCGTTATTTTCGTAGAAGAACCAAGATAGCTGTCCCTCGTTTCTTTTTCCCAAGTATTAACTCTATTATGATATGATTTGCGTGCTCCATTATGTTGCCATTAGGTTCGGAGGTTTGCTTCAGCTAGACTCGACTATTTAATGTTCTTAGAAAGTTGCATTGACCCTCCTTTTAAATAATGTAATTATCTTCTGGCCAGCGGCCGCGTTCAAAATTCGCTACGTTTTCAACGGCGGTACAATGTAACACTTGCACTTTCATTTCTGCTTCAATAGGCAATCGTCACTTTGTCGGATGAGCTTGCATTGTATAAGATGTGTATCAAGACAAATCGTGTTCACATGAGGTACAGCGATTACCTTTTATTAGCCTTTTGCACAACCGGAAATAGAAACAAAACCGACACCTCTTACCTGTTGGTTGTCATTAGACTGCGGATTTTGTGTATTTGTAATAACTTCAAGTATTTGCTCAATTATTTAATCAATGCGCAAGGAATTCGAAATATTTCGCGTGAACTGAACGCAAGAAGTTGAATCACCCGTGGCGAATGATATCTGCGATCGAACAAAAATCAAACGGTGTCTGTAACCGTACTTGTAACGCTCGAACGCCATTACTAGATGAAATTTCATATTAGCAGTACATTTACGAGACCCCGCAGATTTCTCGATATCAAATTCTGCACTCGAGAAAGGAACTGTTTCAATTTTCTGGTCTGCGCTGAGGTATTGGGTTCTGTCAAAAAGTTGCATCGTCTGAGAAAGTCCATGTAAGAGGTAGTTTCACATCATCGGGTTGAATTCTAGAAAATGGTGCGCCTTCTTGCAGTATGTTTATTTACCTATAACATGTATCCGTAAAATGGGGAAGCTTTTATCATTTTTAAATACAAACTAAAATGAGATCAGTAAAAATTAGTCATGCGTTAAATTGCCATTAATCAAGCTCACGTTTCATCGCGAAACAAAACAAAAACACTTTCTATCGGCCCAGTAAAATTGTTTTTAATCGTGTTTATTTGTTACATCACTGATAAAGAATTATTACAACCATTTCACGAGCTTCATTACGCAGCGATTAAAGAAGACAATTTTTTCGGATAATTCCGAACTGTGTACAAAACGTAAGTCCACTTACGCTACTGGTGCTAGGACACTGTGTCTTATCAGCATGTTGGACACGTGTCAGTTTGGTGCACACTTATTCATAAAACGATAGTGGACATGAATACTTTAACACTTTGAGGTCACTATATTACAAGTAAAAAAAGCCAGTCATTAGATCCTCTCAATTTTTTGTCTATTCTATCTGTGCAGTTTAAACCGCCATTTGTTTACCTCAATCATGTCGAAAGTTAATCTACTTTCTATAGATAAGAACGCATATTCCGATAACGTAATTAAGTCGTCTTAATATTTTCGTTGGACGTATTATCAGTCTCGCGAGTTCACGTCATGGCAGTTATTTAATACGGAACTGCTGTTCGCCCGTAATAAGAAGTAAACGTTCCAGTTCTGAGAACCATTTGAAACAGAGGTAATTAAAATACATTTATCCCTTATCGAACTAATTCTACTTCGAGTTTATTTCAAAACCTGTCCATTTAGATTAAATTCTCTTTCCGTTCGAAATGGTGACGTTTTTCCATTATTCAATGTTCTTTTTCGTGTCGAATCATGATCTAAGAAATACATACTCAATAAACATTGAATATAGGGCGTTTTGACTTCATTTCAACATTTACTTTCCAGAGTTTTTGTTTTCAGAAAAAATAGCTTTAACTTTTTATCCGTTAACCTTATCATTATACTTCCTCCAGCGAAAATTGTATAGCTGGCAACTATACCTTTCCAGGGTGTACATTTTCGTAATTCCCACCCTACGAGATTTGTTAGCTATTAGGTCAAATTATTTTATTAGAAAGTCAACTTTTTACTATTTAGAATAAGTTTTATAACATTTTGCTCTATGATCCCTCGCGATTTTTCAGGCAACTTAAAGATCCCATTTTTACGACTTTATTTAAAATGAAATTTGCACCGCATAAAGAATGTTGACAATTTTTACCCTTGCGGTAATAAAAAAGCAAATGGCTATGGAAATGCGCACTTTCAATTTCCCTTTTTTTTAGACAAAATTTCAAGAAAGTGCTACCAAATAAAATACTATTTTCATTGGTATTAATATTTGTAGGCCCACAATAAATAAAAATCGTGCCCAATTTCGACGAATTTGGTAACCCAGCATTCTTTCGAAATTTTTAGAAACCAATTTGCGGATTTTTGCGCAAAACAAAAATGTTTTTCATTGACTGTGGGAAAGAGGAATAGCATAAAAATGGATTTCACGCGTAACGACTTTGTTCCATTAAAAACAACATCACGATATTTGAGAACCTTTTTTATCTTCTACTGTTTTGTATCTCACCCAACCAATTTGTTTATAAAGGTATAAAGAACACACGAAGAAGAAAGTTTAATTTCCGCACGAGCTAATAAAAAGCAAAACGTGTGCCAACCTCTGCGTCCCTCGCGGACTATAGACGGCGCTCTTGGTTTGCAGTTGGCGGACACCCTCGACCCGGGGCCGGTATAGCGGGTGAAAAACGAAGTGCACGATGACGCTCGCAAAGAATGCCGAACCGAAGCGAAGTTCGAGCGATCTATCGAGCGCGGCGATCGAGGATGCGCGGGACGGCCTGCAATCGGAAGAGAACTCGAACGTGAGCGTGGAAGGGAATCCTCTATTGGAGCCGGATCGCACATCCATATCGGTGGTCGAAAGTCAGACAAGCAGGCTGAAGAGGAACATGGAAGACGATCAAACCCTGACGAACAACTCGAGGCTGGATCCGGAAGTCGGCCCACCAAACAACAACGTTGCTCCTCCCGATGGCGGAATGCGGGCCTGGATGATCATGATCGGCAGCTTCGTCATCAACGGTGTACTCTTCAGCGTCATTAACACGTACTCGTTGATCTACCTCGAACTGCAGAAACGGCTGATAGAGTCCGGAGAAACCGCAGCGTCTTCGAAGGCTGGTGAGTTCTGTCTTTGATAATGTTCATCGAGCACGAGACTCTGATAACGCGCTCGTTGTTGCTTGGGTGAATGATTGTTGCTATAATGTCTTGGCTTCTGACCGATCGAACTACTTTCCACGCGGATTCACCCTTTCTGCGATTTTTATTCCTCATCTTATTCTTAGTTTTATCCTCCGTGCTGTTGTCACCGCGTGTTTTACCGCCGAGACGAGTGTGCTCCACGTGCACATTGTTCTTTTTCGAATTTCCACTGCGTTGCATGTTTTCTGCGGTGTGCTGCATTCTTTCGATCTTGCTACACCGCGTTATGTGGAATTTTAGTTCGCTGGAACCGCATATAATGTATTTTATGTTTCATTTGTATTCAATATATTTTTTCTAGTAGAAGTAATGTTTACAATTTTGTGAATGAAATGTCCAATACCAATCTAGGACATTTCGTAAAAGTTTCATGAAAACTATTCAACTTTCATCTTAACATTGAACTCCACCAAAAAGATCGTTTCAGTTAATCTTATCTGTAAAAAACGGCCGATTGTTTGATGCGCGATAACAAATAAGTGTTTTGAATTTTTTCATGTACCCACTAAATGCATAGTTTATATCTCTAGTACTTTATTTGCTATTACATTTACCATCGATAATATCTTCTTTAGAAGATTGAGGTAATCTTTCGGCTTCGGTGCACATGCATTATGTTTATACCTACTCTATTAGAAAAAGGTTCAGCGATTCATGATTTATTCTAATTTCAGGAAAATTCTTTACAACTAATATTTTATAACAATCGTTAGCATGTGTGCATGCCACAATTTTTTCTAGCTCCGACTGCGACGAGCACAATAGAACCTTCATGCAAGGAACAAAAAATAATGCAGTTTACTTGTATAGATCTTTGTTCTAAGCGGCTGTTCAGCGCAGTCAACGAACCGCGTTATCTTCCCATTTTTAGTATTTACGAATTCTTCTACCGATAACGTATTATCTAATAGTTACTTTTAACGACGGATCATTGAACTGTCTTCACTTCATTCACATGCATCTGTTTTCAATTATCGTGGACCAATTTCTTCTCGCGAGCAATCTCTCTCAATCGTTCTTATTATTATGCCACGCTAGTTTCTGTTACAAGTTTTGGTAAACAAAATCGGTAGAATAATTGGCAAACTATGTTGTCGCGGATCATGTTCCGATGATAAGAGTACCAATAGCACACAGTACGATTTCGTTGTTAACTTGTCCGTGGCCTAATTGTGCAAACATATGTCTCCAGAATTGAATTCTTCGTACCCGGCTGTTTCTTAGGCTTAATCATTGTTAAACGTGGCATGGAATAACTACTTTGGGTTGCATATCAATTAAACCGATCGATCAGCCTAATCACCCATAGAGTCAATGCTCGGGACAACCTGGATCTGAATTAGTCGACAATTACGTGGACATTAATAGTAACGAGGGTCAAATAATATTAATCTAGGGGTAGTTACTCTTTGAAGTAAAACTAGGCCTTTACGAACCAATGCGGGCAATGAACGATGTCTTAACTATAAGATCATGCGGCAAGACAGGAATATCTTCTATTGTTTATTGACTTGACATTAATTTGCAATACATTCTTAGACAGTATCACGTCTGCTGGAATGTTCTGTCCAGGTTCAAGCGTTTAATAGAAATTATATTATAGATTTAATATTATTGTTATTTTGCTAGAGAATGTGTTTTTGCTCGTACAATTTATTTAATGTTCATTGGAGGATCTCATATCGTTAACAATTACAGTAATCAATGAAAACATTCGAACGCTGAGTTGCATTTTCGAGTCAACTTGTGTAGAAGTACTTTGTAAACAATATGATGAAGCTAAAACTATAATTTATCGATTGCATTTCAAAATGTCGAAAAATATCTGTTTTTCAAAATATATCTCTGAAATAAATAAACTGAACATTTCATGTTGATTCACCAAATTGCAGCAGATGCAACTCACGCCAGATCGCCTCCTAGAAGCTAGCCCTCCACTTGTTAAATTAAATAATTTCAACAGCTGTGCTGAGTTGTGCTAAGTTTGTACTACATTGTTCTCGAATATTACAGCTATAATATCAAAAATAACACTAAAAATTGAAAAAAAACGATTTTTGGAGTAGCCCCCCACTTTTCATTTTTTTCAATTTTCTCAATTGTGCTAAGTTGTGCTAGGTTGTGCTAAGATTGCTCCAAAGTATTACTTCATAAAAATAATAAATAAAAAAGTTATGGTAAAAAACGATTTTTGGAGTAGCCCCCCACTTTTAATTTTTTTTAATTTTCTCAATTGTGCTAAGTTGTGCTAGGTTGTGCTAAGATTGCCCCAAAGTATTACTTCATAAAAATAATAAATAAAGAAGTTATGGTAAAAAACGATTTTTGGAGTAGCCCCCCACTTTTCATTTTTTAAAATTTACTCAATTGTGCTAAGTTGTGCTAGGTTGTGCTAAGATTGTTCCAAAGTATTACTTCATAAAAATAATAAATAAAAAAGTTATGGTAAAAAACGATTTTTGGAGTAGCCCCCCACTTTTCATTTTTTTAAATTTACTCAATTGTGCTAAGTTGTGCTAGGTTGTGCTAAGATTGTCCCAAAGTATTACTTCATAAAAATAATAAATAAAGAAGTTATGGTAAAAAACGATTTTTGGAGTAGCCCCCACTTTTCATTTTTTTCAATTTTCTCAATTGTGCTAAGTTGTGCTAGGTTGTGCTAAGATTGTTCCAAAGTATTACTTCACAAAAATAATAAAGAAAGAAGTTATGGTAAAAAACGATTTTTGGAGTAGCCCCCCACTTTTCATTTTTTAAAATTTACTCAATTGTGCTAAGTTGTGCTAGGTTGTGCTAAGATTGTTCCAAAGTATTACTTCATAAAAATAATAAATAAAAAAGTTATGGTAAAAAACGATTTTTGGAGTAGCCCCCACTTTTCATTTTTTTCAGAAACATGATATTGCATATCTGTGTTGTGCTCTAGTTGTGACAAGAGTAAAGTGCCCTTTAAATCGTTGTGCTGGAGAAATCGGAAGTTGTGCTGACTTGTGCTAGCCTAGCACAACTTAGATATGCAATATCATGTTTCTGGGATGAAGGGAAAGCCCAATTATGATATGACAAGAGTAAAGTGCCCTTTAAATCGTTGTGCTGGAGAAATTGGAAGTTGTGGTGACTTGTGCTAGCCTAGCACAACTCAGATATATGATTATGTGCTGTTTGGATAATCGTTACTAACTTAAACGTTAATTAGATGTCCAAAACGATTATTTACCATAACTTCTTTATTTATTATTTTTATGAAGTAATACTTTGGAACAATCTTAGCACAACCTAGCACAACTTAGCACAATTGAGAAAATTTAAAAAAATGAAAAGTGTGGGGCTATTCCAAAAATCGTTTTTTTTCAATTTTTAGTGTTATTTTTGATATTATAGCTGTAATATTCGAGAACAATGTAGCACAAATTTAGCACAACTCAGCACAACTGTTGAAATTATTTAATTTAACAAGTGGGGGGCTAGCTTCTAGGGGGCTGCCAGATCACGCATCCAGAACGATCGAATATGACAAAATGTAATTGTTTAAACTGACCGATGCTCGAATGTATTGTTTACTTTACGTAGCCTTGGTTGGATCGTTAACCATTGGTACCACATTCTTTTTATCGCCGATCTCTGGCATCCTCACTGATAAAATCGGCATCCAGATGACAACGTTTCTGGGTGGCGCTCTCGCATCCGGAGGAATGTTTCTGTCGTCGATGTTTTCCGACAAGGTGACTAACTTCTCAATTTCTATTTTCATTTAGTTTAGTTTTTACAGCAATCAATTTAATCGCTGTGCCTTTTGGATTCAGGTGACATTGCTCTATTTGACCTACGGAGTGATGTATGGACTCGGCGCAAGCTTAGCGTACACACCGAGCTTAGCGATCCTCGGGCATTACTTTAAGCGATACTTGGGCCTGGTAAATGGCATCGTCACAGCTGGAAGTTCAATATTCACCACCCTCATGCCATACTTCATCGAAGTCATACTTCGTCGTTTCGGATTAGAAGGCGCGCTAAGATCGCTAGCTGTGCTCACCGCGATCGTTATGGCCTGCGCGATACTTTTCAAACCGATCCCTTGTGAGTATCACTTTCAATATCCTTATTCGGCTATTGGATTTTCGCGAAACGCCTTCGTGGAAGTGAGAATTTGCATAAATATCCGCAGCCTACGGATGAATAGCCAAGGGGAATAATTTACTGTTCGATATCTTTTTACTTTTCTTCCTTCGCCCCAATGGCCTGGTCTCTGGCAAGAATTGGTCGACTTGAATTATAGCTTGACTTCCGAGGATATTAGCATACGGGCCTTTGAAGATGTAGGAGAACGATAATTTTGAAAATTTAGTCGATGAAGTAGACATTCCTTTTATCTATAACAATTTCGTTATTCTCTTAATTTTTTCACTGTTTACGTAATTGGCCTCGTATCGATAGTTACATCGCTATTTTTTCTAAACTCTTTTAATATTAAATAAGAAATTATTCTCGATCGTACATTTTTCAAATAAATTTGGGATTATGTTGGGGTTATGCTGGATAGCCTTACTGATGAGTCCTCTAGCGGATCTAGGACGAAACACACCACCATCCTTTCTTCTTTTTATAGAAAACATTCTATAGCAAACGTGTCTCAGGACGTAATGATTCAAATCCGAATCGAACGTTCAATAAATGTCTACAAAATTGCTAGCTAGTGTATAATTTGATCTTTTAATATTTCTGTTGACAAATAGCGAAATTATTGTAGACTTTTATCTCCTTGGATAATCGCAGATTAATTCACATTCGAAGTATAAGCTTCATTCAATTACAAGCTGACTGAGAGATGATGAAGCTGATCAAGGATCAAGAGATCGAATGCCGTAGAAAATATTGGTTATTGACACAGGGGTTAATGAAGGATAAAAGGCATTCGCAATTATCCACGCAGTTCATAAAATTCGCAGTCCAATAATGAATAACAAAGCTACAAATTATTCCGAATGATTTTCCAGTCACGCCTCAACCAAGCAGTCAGCTAAAATCGAAGTCGGACTTCAAAAGCTGTGTGAAAGCGGTGGTGAACGTTTCTATCTGGAAGAAGAAACGATACGTGGTTTGGGCAAGTTCCATTCCCCTAGCTCTGTTCGGGTAAGCACGAGTCGCGTTACCATAATTACTGTACTATACACACAATAATCCTAAGAGTAAGTAACGCGGATCGACGGTTTCGCTGCAGCTTTTCCACGCGAACGATCTCCAACGGTGTCGGCGTGGTAACGTTCGACGGAAATGATTTTTCGAAGCCGGTCCGTTTCATGGCCGACGCGCGGGCAGTCCGTTGATATCGAAACAATAGAAGCTGTCGTATAAAATAATTTCAGCCTGCGCGGAAACGCTGTCGCGGCTCTCGGGCAACGGTGTTGCGAAAGTAAAACTCGTTTTCTCGGAGCGGCAATCAAGTTACACGCGCCGTGTAATTCAAACCATTGTAAAAGAAACGACCGCAGCGAAAGCGTCAACCGTATAAAATGACATGGGTTTTCAGATCAATGAGAATGTTCATTTCAGGTATTTCGTCCCGTATGTTCATATAGGGAAATTCGTTGAGACAGTATTCAAGGACGCGGACGGAAAGCTTCCAATCATGTGCATCGGCATCACGTCCGGCCTCGGCCGATTAGTTTTCGGTTATATCGCCGATCTGCCGAAAGTCGACCGAATATTTTTGCAACAGGTAAAATCGACTGTCATTTCAGGATGTTCTGGAGGTATATAAAAACGCAGCAAAATTTTTGAAAATTTGGCAAGATATAATTCTTACTAAATTAATGTAATTACCAAAGTTTGGGTTCGATTCACTGCACCGTTTAAGAATTATAGCAACTTAAAGTTTGCACATTTTAACACGTCTTCTTATGGAGAATTCATAAAATTCCACTTCAAACTCTATTTAAATCTTGAAAAAACGCAACTAGAAACTTCAGCTTTTTTTTATATGTAGTAAAAATTATACAATTAAGGGGGATCTATACCCAATGAAGTAACTAGAAAGGAACTAGAATCTTACTAGATTTTGGGTCGAAACATGGGTTTACGCACTTCGATTTTTCGTCCTTATTTGAGCGGATTTTGGACTGGGTGAGGACTCATTCTATAGAGGAAGGTTAAATCCGGCGCGCTCTGCTATTGATTTAACGAGATTATGTTTATATCTAATAATATGAGTGCCCAAAGTAGAGAAAAAATCTAGAAAAATAACCGCAGATTTCAATGTATTTTCCTGTCTTAAAGAGATTTTTCTGACTGATATGATGAGCAGAGCGCGCCGTGATGAACCTTCCTCTATCAAATGAGCCTTTGTGCAGCTCAAAATATGCTCGTATAAGGACAAAATATCGAAGCGCGTGATTTCATTCACATTAGCAGAGGTTTCCCCATATTACGTTCATGAAGACAGAGGTTATCTCTGATGTAGAGCCAATCTAGAGCCAATTTCATTTCAGTTAGTTTACACGAGATGGTGCCTAGTCAGAAGGACTGTCAATCAGTGCTGCGATATTGTGCAACATTTCACTGCTGCACTGCTGTCAATGTGGAATCATAGCAAAACTGACACAGACGAGGTACATATTCTCATCGGTGGCACTAATATTAGTGCGACCTGCCCTGTACAACGGCATTCGCGACGAGATGAATAGAATATGGAAATAGCAAGCAACTCCATCTCGTGTTCATTATGCAGTTGCGTGTTTATCAATGTTACCAAACTTTTTTTCTGCACAGAGGTTGATAACATTGATAAATACCCCAAAATTCGAGGGTATAGATCCCCCTTAATTATGTTCAAAATTTATTAGGATTCACTAAACAGTTACAGAGCAAAAAAAATGTAATCTGTTACAAAACGTCAAATTTATCGTGTTGTCTCTTACTAGCATGGAAACGTGACAAGTGTAGACCACTGAATATAGTTACAGAGGGTACAGTATTCGCAAAAGTTTCATGCAAAATATACTCATGAATGGCTTTCATTGCCAATATATTGATGGATTTCGAATTTTTTGTACTTTTGTCTCCCATTGTACCTCCAGAACATCCTTAAAAATTGATTGTTATCACTCTAATCATTTGATCTGTGTATCAAAAGTTGTATCACTGCTGTACGAAGATAATCAGTATGAAGATAACTACTGATATGATGTAATCGGGTTACGTCTGATTTTGTTTTCGAATTATAACAAGTTCTCTGTTGTAATCAAATTTTGTAGTCTTTCATAAATTGAGATTATGCTGTGAGCGTGATGTTATGAATCACGTAACTTATGATGTTACTCTATAGTACTTAAGTAGTTCTTTATTTAATACGTACGATGTTTCTTTCCTGTTCAGATATCGTTCGTCAGCATCGGCGTTCTCACCATGCTTCTTCCTGTCACACCTTCCTTCATGGTGTTGTTACTTATTTCCCTGGCAATGGGACTGTTCGACGGGTGTTTCATATCCCTTCTGGGTCCTATTGCCTTCGACATTTGCGGCCGAGAAGGGGCTACTCAAGCCATTGGATTCTTATTGGGCATGTGCTCGATACCTTTGACCGTAGGTCCGCCAATCGCTGGTCTTCTGTACGATCACACTGGTAACTATGCTTAATCAGTTTTATTTGTTACATTTATTTTGATATTTCGGCATCGGCTCCTTTGTTAGCGGTGGACAATTATAAATCTACCCTAGCAGCGGCAACCTGACCAACGAGGAAGCATGAAATGACCATTGCGCGTCTCTACTTCTTATCTAACGTCTGCGTTAGACAGTTTGCCTATGTTTAGGCGGATTTTTAACTGTTCGCGATTAACCTTCAGTTACTCGCACTACACTTTCTACATAACTGGTTGTACATAATGGTCCAACATGAATAAACTTCTTTACAATAAAATAATCACTTTAATTTAATGTGTTGAGATTGTAAATACTATATGCGAGTAATTGGAAGTTAAAAGGAACTTTTGTACTTATCATTCACATTTCGATCATGTGTTTCCCATTATTAAAATTGTTGTTTGTTGGTTTGTTTAGGTAGCTACGATCTGCCATTCTTCCTAGCAGGTATACCACCCATAGTAGGGGCACTGATGATGTTCCTAATAAAGTTCGTTAAAGACGACGACCAGAACAGTGTTAGGGAGAACGCGGATAATAAGGCGGCTTGTCAGAATGGTCGGTAAACAGGTATTTGTGCATCCTTCACATATAACTAACAGAGTCTGTTTCTCCGTGTGGTATTGAAACACGTGCGTGTCAGTTTGTGTGAACTGTGTTCACGAAGGCGGTTGAAACTTTCCATGGAAAGCTTTTCGGCAAAATAAAACACGAATCCGTCTGCAGTCAAATGGGGAACAGAGAGCACTTGGTAAAAATCAATTCAATATTTCGAGGAATTATGTATGCATTATTCTCTTGCTAAAACGAACGATTGCCTCTATTATTTTTTATTTCATTGCACGCTGCACCACCTGTTGGGATTTGCACGTTCCCACAATAGCACCTATTCTATTTGCATGATGCTCCTGTTGCGGTAAGGAATTCAATAAAACATACTAGAGCCATTTCAAGAGTCATTGGAATTTTGTTCACTCATAATTTCGATCATGTTACAATTAGACTGCAGATTTTATGAATTAATGACAAAAATAAATAGGTACACTTAAGAAACATTCAAGCCAATAAAAAAGGAAATAAACGAATTAAAAGAATTTTTGTTTTTCATAAAAATCCACAGTCTAATTATAGCTATGCCATCTAATTTCCTCCATTAATAATGTCGCTTGGCATTGCTAATCTTTAATTGGAATATCTTAACTGCTAATATCACTTATTGGTGTTTTCTTTGTTTCGACGAATAACATGGTCCAGTTTAACGCAAACTAACATTGATAATGTGGTATCAGAATAATCAACTAGTCATTGCACCCGGGATTGTCTAATTCATTAGTTTTGGTATAGTTTATTTGCTGTGCTTTTTTGTGTTAAATTTAAGCATACTTTCATTAGTTTTATTAATTTCTTATTGAGAATCAATATTGATTTTATCATTGACTCGTAATGAGACTCCGGAAAAAATTACCTTGAGAAAAAAACAACATTAAAAACATTAGTTATGTCATTAAAAGTAAAAGAGATATTTAGATGACTACATTTAGGCCCCCTGTATACATAGAAGCACGGTGATTGGAAGTGGCGAGTATTGGGCGTGGTGAAGGGATGGCGGGTAGTTGCCAAAGCCTGATTTAAGTCTATTAAAATTAAACTAGTCCGATCTATGTCGTGTTTGACTCGTTTTAAGCATTTCCATATAACTGCGAATCCGTCGATTGCCAGTGAGGAATCGTTCGCGTCGGCTCGGTCCGACGGTCGAGCTTGAAAATTTCAATTTTCCTGGCTGTGAAACAATCATACTTGCGATTCGCAGAGCACTCGAGCGTCGGCTATCTGCCACCGTGCTTCGTGGCGGCGCTCAAGGATGTGTGCGATTCGCAACAACGTCCAGCAAGGAGGATGATGCGTTCGAACGTGCACTACCATTACTCGAGACGCTGCGAACTTAAGGATGGCATCGGATGCAAGCATCACGGAGCCAAGTGTCCCGATCACTATGAACATTCGGAGAGCGTGCCGTTGCTGCACGGCGAGAGCATATCGCACAGAGGGAACGCTGGATTCTGCCAAAGGACATCACGGTCCTTGATGTTCCTCTCGTTTTGACAAACTCTGCAACGAATCTGAACAATCAAAGTCAATAAACGTCGCTGCGACCATCTTCGCCGCCCGCGTCTTTGCAGTTGAAATGTTCAAAGTCTTTCAGAAATCATTTTAGCATCGACTTTGCATTGACGCGTTCGCTACCTGGCGCTAGAAAATATTGAGAAGATGCTTTGCGCTAGATGAATTTTCATTTTCTACAAAGAAGATTATTTTTTACATATTTTATTGCTGAGGTACAAGCCGATAGCGAACGTGTCAAAAGTGCAAACACGGGACACATAGTTGTCGTCTTTCTTTTATCAATGTAACGATATAGCGAAGAATATTTTTCGTTTTTAACACGAATATAAAACCCACGCATGTTAGAAAATATTCTATACTAAGATCAGTACTATTTTAAAAAGATTCCCGTTCAACGATAGTGATCACAAATCGCGAAGTTCATGGGTCGTGACACTTATTTCTAGAACGAAAACTCTAGAACAATAAAATTAGAATAATCAATGGTGTAATACATGTCTAGAAGCTAGCAACTGTGAGAGAACAATAATTGTTAGTTTGAAAGAACCTAATAAATGTTGAAGTCATTTTTCAGTCGATTCGAAAGTCTGGAATACTTTGAACTGCAAAGTAGGTGTATCATGTACAACACGAACGAAGAACATAGTCGGCCATTAGCGATCGTGAAAAAATGCCGCAGGAGTTATATATTTTTAGCGATTGAAACGAGAATCTCGATTAGTGATTTTACCGAGCCAGACGTACCTCAATACATTTTATCTTTGCCAAAGTTTGTCGCTGGCAAACCACACACAGGAACCGTAGCGAATAAAGCGTAACAGAGTCAATTTCACTAGAGCTAGTTGCTATATCAGTGTACAGTGAGATGCGTGAGGATACATAAATATATTTTGTAAAGAACGAACCGGCGAGGGAAAGTTTCATCGTCGAACGAGTAATAAAACGTTGCGTTGCTCAACCAAGATCAGATCTCTTTTTTCATGAAAATTTTCTATGGAAATGTTTAGAAAAGGTTCGGTGAAAGCCGCACCGGTGAAAAGAACATATTATAGTATACGTCGATGTTATTACATTGTGTCCGTGTCTCCTGCAGAAAATGCGATGCGTTATTTTCACCTTTCGAGGAAAACCGTCGGCACGTTCTATAGTGTTCTTTTGAGAAAGAATAAATGCAACTGGCGAGCTCCTTTCTTCGCGAAAGGAAATCGTGGAGTTGCCTCGACAATATTATACTTACGTACACATAATTTCCTATATCATAAAGTGTCAATTAAAAAAGATTTATAGTTGCTTCTCGAAACGTTGATAACTGAATGGAATATACTAACTGTTAAAATGATCAGGGTCGTTGAAATGAATAAGTGCATTATATGTATATGATGTTACAGTGTTGATATAATAATTGTTAACTGTTTTCCACGATAATGTATATCCATATAGTCATCGTTCGTTTTTTTTACACGAAGAAAAATTCGTAATTTGACTTTGAGAACTCTGGCGTTCGCATTTTTCGAAAAACGAAGAGCGAGAACATTCCGTTCAGCATCTCCTATTTAATTCACGTTTGTATTATTATTAATGTAACATGTATTTATTAGAATTCGATTAAATTTCAAATCCATTCGAGCGAAGTCGTTCGTGATTTGTATTATAACCCTGTGGCGGATAATAAACAAAGGGGAGATCGTTCGGCAGATGTGCTTGTATTTTTACGGCTTACAGAGTCAACGAGAATTGTATTACATTTCATTTTGTACTTGTGCGTGTATTCGTTTCAAAGGATTGCTAATTGTGCTGCATATGAAATGGCGCGTTCGATTTTTCTGTGAGACAGAAAACAAATTGTGTATTATGAACCGAATCGAATTGGATTTTTATTAACATTTTACTTTCTCTGGCGAACGATTCAAAACGGGGTTTAACGAACGAGCACGAGAAAACTAAATACAGCGAACGGTGCTCATTGTTGACGCCTCAGAGTATAAATTGCGTCCTTTCAGAACGAGCATCCCAACATTTCGCTAACGTTACTGATTCAGTTGAGCAATTGAAATGTCTGATTGGTGACCATTAATCCGGAACGTGAATAGAGCAGTTTAAAGCGAACTATCATCACGAGACACGTTGTGATATCAGCGTGTCAGTCGACCATTTAACGTGGTTAGTTCTGATGTCAATGAAACGGCAATTCTTTCAAAAGGGTACGAGAACTTCTAATCTCTGACAAGACTAAAATGTGTCGACGATCAGCGAGCGATAGAGTTGCGTGTTGCACGCTGTATAATTGTATGGTCAGTTTTAAACGGTACTATCATAAGGAGGGAATCTTGTCAGACATATCTTTGAAATATGTCTGCACGAAAAGGGCGTTCCACTAATCGTTCTTCCAGTTGTGCGACGCAAGAAATGTTCCCTGCGTAATTTAACGCTTTCATTGTCCAAACAAACCCACGAAATAATTCGTACATTTACAAAATCTCACGAGAGTGAAAGCGCCGTCAGGATAATGAATCCAATGAAAAACAGGAGGGCCGGCGAGCTCGTGTAAAAATGGTACACAAAATATATTACTTTACAAAAATATTACAGCATTCTGTCACACCGGGGAGAAACAATATTCCATATGCGTTAACAGATTGAAAAATATTCAACTACCTAAAGTAATCTCACAGTGTTTGTCAAACAGGAACAACTTCACCGTTTCCGGTAAACAACGCCCGGCTCTGCGAGGCCATTTTTCTTTCATTATGCATTGTGTGTATAAACCACGGCCACGTTTTTCGCAGCGTGGCAGCAGAATTGTTAATCTTTCAGGGATGACGTTCGATTTCATTCTGCACGATCGACACTTGTACGGTGTTACAATTGATCTAATTAACATGTTTTCTCACTTTTTACAAGTTCTAGCGAATGAACAATAACAATTGCCTGAGCAATGTGGCCTCGTACCATAGGGGTAGCCGAACTTGGGCCATGTACTTTGAGAAAGAAAAATATTTCAAATATTTCCGATTTCATTCTGCACGATCGACACTTGTGCGGTGTTACAATTGATCTGATTAGTAAGTTCTGTAACTTTTTACAAGTTCTAGCGAATGAACAATGACAATTGCCTGAGCAATGTGGCCTCGTACCATAGGGGTAGCCGAACTTGGGCCATGTACTTTGAGAAAGAAAAATATTTCAAATATTTCCGATTTCATTCTGCACGATCGACACTTGTGCGGCGTTACAATAGATCCAATTAATAAGTTCTGTAACTTTTTACAAGTTCTAGCGAATGAGCAATAACAATTGCCTTGGGCCATGAATTTTGATTAAGAAAATCATCTAAAATATTTTCGATTTCTGCACGATCGACACATGCGCGCTGTTACAAATGTTGACCTAGTTGACAGTAGATCTACCGACCATTAAAAGCTACAAGTTCTGTAACTTTTTACAAATTCTGGCAAGTGTACAATCATGGACGAAGGGACAGAAAGAAAATAAAAATATTTCAAGATTTGATAAATGTTGAAAGACTCTTTGGAGTCATAATGATGTACGAGACGTCGCAGAAGGGTGTGTTAGTTACAAGTTCTGTAACTTTTTACAAATTCTGGCAAGTGTACAATCATGGACGAAGGGACAGAAAGAAAATAAAAATATTTCAAGATTTGATAAATGTTGAAAGACTCTTTGGAGTCATAATGATGTACGAGACGTCGCAGAAGGGCGTGTTAGGGTCTACTTGAGGAGAACATGACCGGGCAAGAACGGATAAGTGTTGTAAATGTAAACGGGTCGGTTGAAGGCGAAGGAATTCGCGATGGCCACGGCTGGGTTCGTGTCAAAGTCTTCTTCGGGATCGCTCGAGGGCGTCGTTGGCTCCCTGGTCCGCGGTGTCGTTGTGGTTCTCGCTGTTGTTGTCGTGGTTTTCGTCGTCGTTGTTCTCGGGGCGACGGTGGTGGTGAAAATTGGGGGGTGGCTTGTCGAGTCTGGCGGTTCATAGGCCGGTAATCCGGGGGGCCCGTAATACGCATGCAATCGATTGTTGGTGGGATTAAAGCGTTGACCATTAGGACGCCATCCCCTTGGTTTATATGGTGATAAATCTGATGTTGCCAGTCCGATACAGAGGAGCACGAGGGTCAACTGGAAAATGGAAAAGCAATTAATGGCTTAGCTGTCGCGCGGTTTTCCCGGACGTTCTCTGCTGATACTGCCGCCCGAAGAAAAGCGTCGCTTCGCGGTTTCAAGGTTTTCAATGATCTGCTGGCAGTCTCGCTTTTGATATGTGGCGAATGATCGCGTTCTTGGCGAATAGTTCTGTTTCTACGACTCTTTTATATGTTCTCCGCGTTATGAACAACAACTTTTCTTACATAGTAATGTCTCGATATAGCTCCACAGACGATGAATACACAGTTTAATTTTTTTACATTTATGACAAAAATGAGTAGGTGCGATTAAGAACATTCGAAACGAATTTATAAATAATATTGAAAATTGCTAACGAACCAGGTGTCTCGTTACCGTTCTCCTCATACTTGCTGGCCCAGACCGTTAACTTCGCGCCGAAAAATTTGACTGGTCTTTGCCAGTGTCTTTCATCCGTCTTTATATGCTGCCGCACGTTTATGAGATGGCGCCCAACCATCGTGAATACGAAGCGATCCGAAACGATTTCGTTTCGTTGGTTATTGCTTCTCGTTTCGTAACTGTAGACCTATATTACGTGTTACGAATGGTCATCGAACAGCAGAGCTATCACGGTGTTCGTGACGTCTCGTTGTGGCTTCTTCTTATTCTCACGAACAGCAGTTCTTTCAGAATTTGGAGATTTTATCGCGATATCAGCTTTGAAAGTCTATCATAAATCGTATCTAAATATTTTTACTGTTCCAAAGAAGATTGTGATTACGAGCGATTTTAGATTTACATGTAACGGAAGATTCAGATGTTGTGTTTGTTTAACGTCACTGTCATAAACCGCACATTTCGTATATGAAAGAATGTATGCATAGAACAATCGCAAGCTAACAATTCTGCATTAATAACATGTTATTATTAAAGCAACCATTATTAATGTGGTCATTCAGATCAATCACGGTTGGAATTATTGCAATTATTTATTTCGATGCATAATATCTCTCTATGAATCGTGCCGTTACTGTGGAACTGGCAGTCATGTGAAAATTCAATCAAACCAGATACATAAATGACGCTTCATTATACTTTATTTGAATATGCATGTCGTACGAGAACCGTAATGTGACTTTTACAAATTTATGCTTGATCGATAAGGTTTTCACTATTCTTTGCGATATATTCGATAAGGTTTTTACCTCCCGGTAGATCATGGAACAGGTGCTGAATGATTTTACGTAAAACGATTAGAAAAAATTAATAATGCTAATACTGAAATTTCCATTTACACTGCGTATTATCATTGTCAATTAGCGCGCGTATCCTTTGCGCGCACTATGACTGATAATTATTCAAATTATTCTAAATATTCAGGACAGAATATTGCGCGTGCAAAATGAACTCATTTGAATTTGAACAATTTCGATCGAAATTATTGCGTTAAAACAGTTTCTAATTCGTCGAATAATTTTCATGATATTTCACCGAACTGTTTTTCTGCATTTCACAATCTCTAGGGATGAAATACAATTTTATTTTATTCCTGAATCCCACAATCAATGCAGAACATTTTTATTTTGCGTAAAGATCCGCAGTTTCTTTGTAGGTTTGTAGGTCAACTTATTTCCCATCGGAGGTGACCTTCACCGATCTTGAATGACCTTGATGGGTCATTAACATAAGATTGTCTTCCGTCACCAATAGTAACCGAGCTATTCCGGTGGCCTGTTTTAGATGCTTCACCGTGTGCGAGTGTTACTTTTTCATATTATTAACAGACAGCGGATTTTATGCATTTATGACAAAAATGAGTAGGTGTAATTTACAATAATGAAAATATTAGGAGAATTTAATAATACTGTTATATTATTTTCAACCTATTAAACATATTAAGAAAGGAGATAAATTTCTATTTCGCTCCAGATTGTTGCAATTCAGTCAGAAAATTTTTATTTTGAGGGAAGGGGTAGACGAAGGGACAGTGATCGTGGAGATCCTCAGGGAGCTAGATCGCGACTTTACTGTATAAAGCTCAATTGATGCAAAAACTGAAGTTTTTCGAAATTGCGGCGTTTTTCCTTGCGATCACAGAAATCAGGGAAATATTCCAAGTGGTCACAGTTACTGGTCCACCTTGTAGAACTCGCATGGAGTGTTTGTGTGTGTGAGAGAGATAAATAGATAGAGAGAGAGAGAGAGAGCATCGGAATAGCAGGTTGACATATTGATAAATTTCCAGACAGGGTATCGCTCGCTACAGGGGTCTTCGCCTATCAATTGCCAACGAATTGGCTGGCGAACGCGTTATTTACAAACGATGGCTCGTGTTCACTGAAATTTCCCCGCGGGGCCCGGGCACCATCATCCTGGTGTGATGGGTAATTTCCTTCCCGTCTATGGGTGCTTTAAAACGCGCTGGGCGAAAGCACCCCGTTGTAGTACATAATTTTGTCATGGGTTACGTGAGCGGCGAACGTGTTCCGAATGCGCGGTGTATTATGAATTCGCAAGATCAGCGGCGCGGGCTCTTACGCGTACGAATTCGATCGGGGCGGCACGGTGTGGTCCAAAAACGTGTCATGCAAACTAATTACCGGATTGACAGTGAAGCTCGCCCGACTTCGATCTGGATTCTGCTTGCGGACCGCTTAGAACTTGCCGGCTCGAGGACGGGGACGCCGACGACGTTGATGCCTGCGGCGACTCCTGTACAACATCGACAGAATCAGTCAACTTTCATTGGCAACAACCATCCCAGGTGTCGAACTGCTCATTTCCCAGATTATTACCGGCTCGTCATCGTTCCCGCATCATGCTTCTCGTGTTTTCTTTTCCACTAGTGCTTAACGTTGTACAGGATGATCCTGAAACTGGGGCAGGTTACTGCTCTTTTTTCTATGACCTCACTTTTTATGCGGATGCACCGATGCACCCGCCAGGTGCAATTTCACTTTACTCTTTAATGCAACCCAATTTTTTTGTTAAACCACTCGATGCCTTTTATTATCCTACGTATAAATTACTAACCCAACGTCATCGAAATGTTAATACTCCATGAAATATTTGACATACAGTAAGACCTGTTTTTGTGCGGTAGATAGGGACCGCAGAAGAAAAACAATAAAATATTCATAAACTTCATAAATAAGGTGAAGTGCCCTATGCCTGGACAGCATGTTTTTCTATTTTAAATTTTATCACTTTAAATAAACAAAAACAATTTCTTAAGAGTTTTAACATACAGTTCAGAGTTTGTAAAGTAATTTAAAATAAAAAAATCATTGTTTAGGTTAATATCTTAATTGTATTAACAAGAATAATTCAAACCTATAGTTGGACATATTAAATCCAATCTAAGCTAGTACCTGGACAGAAGTAAAGCCTATATCGGGACAAATTCAATTTACGAGTTGATCGAGCGAACATAACCTAAAACGTTGGTTGGTGGCGCTGTTGCGCATGACGAATAGAAGATGCTTTGCGTAATATGTAGTATTCTTATCATAGATTATAGTATTGTATTATTTAACCAAATATATATTTATTTTCATTTACTGTTTTAATAAAATTTGTCATAATACAACTTTTAAGGTTAGGTAGTAATACTGATAGATTTAAGATGTAAACATAAAGTATTATTAACGTCACAACCGGAATACATTTTCTACATACGTTATTCAAGCTAATAGAAGACTAATTGTACGTACATGTAGTTAAATAATTTGCAAACAATGCGTTGATTTTATTCACAAACACGTTTTTTCTATTTTTACTGAAAAAGAGCAGAGTGAACTTGTCCCAGTTCCCAGAATCACCCTGTATACTTGTAATGAATGCAGACAATTTTCATTTTGCATACAAATCCGCATAGTCATCCGCGACTCTTCGGGTTGATGATTCTTAGACATTAGATTCTGCATTTATGACGACTAGACTGCGGAATTTATGCAAAACAGGTTTCTGCACTAATCGCACGAAGCAGGAGCAAAATAATGAAGTGAGAAATTCGATTAGCGTTCGAACCTTCGATTAGACTCATTTACTGCCCAGCAAAAATATAATTGCATAAAATCCCCGGTGTAATTACGCCAATGGATTGACAAATACAAAACTGTGAAGACGTCGGAAGAACCGAATGGTGTATTTACAGTAGCGGACAAAAGTTTCAGAGAGCTCTAAAGAAGACGATAACTTTTTTAATATTGTACCATACGATTTGAACTGTTTTGGGAAAGCTAGAACAATTAGTTTACTAAAGGATGTGAAAAGAAATTTTTTCAAAAATTGCAATTGATCGGAATTGTTGAAAAAATACTAAAAGTTGAATTTTTAACTTTTTTATGTGGGCCTATATCGAAAATTTAAAAAATACCTTTTGTAGATCTGTGTCAATTAAACATATTCTGGAAATTTCGTAAAAATCGGTCGACGTTGCAATAAGCTACAAACGTTTAAAGATGGTAAAAATTTCAGATTTTCGAGATTTTCGGCAATAAATCGTAAATTTTCAGAATATGTTTAATTGACACAGATCTACAAAAGGTATTATAAATTTTCAATATAGGCCCACATAAAAAAGTTAAAAATTCAACTTTTAGTATTTTTTCAACAATTCCGATCAATTGCAATTTTTGAAGAATTTCTTTTCACATCCTCTAGTAAACTAATTGCTCTAGCTTTCCGAAAAAAGTTCAAATCGTATAGTACAATATTAAAAAAGTTATCGTCTTCTTTAGAGCGATCTTAAACTTTTGTCCGCTACTGTACATCGTTTTCGATTTATCAAAATAATTAAGAAAAGAAATTGATGTACGAAACCTTTGTTGTTCGTAGCCGATACCGAAGCTCGCATTGTGCAGTTACGCAAATGCTATGCAAGCAAACTGGTAATCGTATGCTCGGAGAGAAGGGGGGAGTGAGAGGGAGCGAATTGTACCATTTTGTTTTCTCAACCAAACACGGTCGTCCCATCACTGTGCATGCAATTGCAGCAATACCACAGGGACTATGCGAGCGCAGATCCTCTCCAGACGCGAAACGTTTGAAAGACGTGATTCTTCATTCGCTGTAATAGGACAGTGCTTGGCTAAAAGAATAAAATGGTAAAAATTGCAGATTTTTCATTTATCATTTCGTTGACAGAGAAAGAGGGAGAGGGAGAGGGAAGGGGAGAACCATCTTTTCTTTCACAATTGCTCATCGTCATGCTTCTTTGTGTCCGTAGATGAGCCAAAGTAGAATTAGTAGTCGACGAAACGATTACGAAGTCGTATCCACTACTTTCTATATTATACATACAGTATTCCCTTCATATAGCCACGTCAACCAGTTCACGGAACGTGATTATAGAGACCAAGGAATTTAGCAATCCTTTCATTGACTCGCCACTGTGATTCGTGACGTGTTTCGTGATCAATTAGACTGCGGATTTTTGTGTAAGATAAAAATTGTCTTTACCAATTCCAAGGTTCGGAAACTAATTAAACAGATTGGGTGGTTCGTCTAAATATCTCCTATGCATTCTCTTTATGCATTCTTCTGAAAATCTTCAAAAACTGCTAGAATATAAAGTTCCAGAGAATTTAGTACGATTTTTATTCAATTCAGATCTACAAATTCTGCTACCATTGAAAATAAGACTTTATTTGTTCCCACAAAAATTAAAAATTGCCTAGACAGCCGCAGCCTAGTCGTCACAACTAAAGGAAATATTTAGGTGGACCACGCTTGCATATTTCTCTCGTTAATGGAGGGTGCAAATAAAGATACAGTGGATAGAACAGTATTATCCAGCCATAGGGTGAAAAGCAGTGCAACACTTTTAAAATCCGAAAAAATGTTCACAGTAAACCACAAGGAGTTAATGAATAACATTGTTAAAATTGTACAAACTACCGGCAAACACGAGGCAGTGGACTAGGGTTTATACAAAAACCGACTTTATAAAAAACCGGTTTTCGGTTTTTAACTTTTCCATGAAACCGGTTTAAACCGATTTCGGATTTTTACAGATAAAAAATAAGACATGTTTACAACTTAGAATAGAAGTTTTTAATTTTTGTTTTATTTATTAAAGAAATGACAAAATAATACCCTTAAAGAATCACAGAAATTAACAAATATTTATGAACATTATTATTTTACTTCTTTCTTTGATTAATAAAATGTGATTTTAAAAAGCAAAGAACGTCAATTGATTTATTGCTTAGTCGTGTCCTTATTCTGGACACAAAATTTCCAGAAATAGAAAAAACTCGCTCACTTGCTATTGAACTGGGCTTAATTGTCTTTAAAGCATTAAATAATAAATCTACATTTTTTGTTCTTCTATTTGTAGCCTCTAAGATCAAAAACTCCTTCTTTAATGTTTGAGGACTGAAGGAAGTCGCTTCTTCAGGTTCTTGCAGATATTTATTTATTGCTATTTCCATAGCATTTTTCATCACAGTCTCTATGCGCTGTTTTCATTTCCACATATATATGTATACAGGGTGTCCCAAATTTCGTGATCGTCCCGGAAATGGGAGGTTCTTGAGGTTATTTGAAGCGACATTTTCCTCTACAAAAATGTTCAAGGCAATAATGTTCCCCGACCTTTCTCCGCTAGCTGTGTACTTTTTGATTACATCGAAATCATTATAGCGGATTAATATAAGTGTTATGTATAAATTTAAAACCGGTTTTTTTACTGGAAAAAACCGGTTTTCGGTTTGCAAAATTTTCGTTTTGAAAACCGATTTTTAAAAACCGACAAACCCTACAGTGGACGTTATTTTGTCAAAGTGGGAGGAACAATCGAATCGGCAATCTCGGATGGACAGTCTACGCAGATACGCTGCTAAGTCAGTGTACGAGAAACACTAAAAATCGCGTAGGATATATGTACGTACAAAATTTTCCATCTATGTTCGCGCGACAGGCGAACGGCCGAATGAATTAAATGGAATTTATCGATCTACGGTGCCTGCCATCGCGTCCACTCGAGTCCATTTGTGGTGACCTGTCGTTTCCGCTTTTCATTCTCGCCCGTTATCGATAATCCATAAGTCCCTTTGTGATAATCGCAATCTCGACGGATACGGAGGCCACCCTTGCGTCCCAATCGAACGTGTTTGTGCTGTCAATAGATCAATATCTTTTTTCGCAGATGCGTTCGACGTAGTCGCCTAAGAACTGGCTGGGCTCTCGGGAAATCCCGACGGCTGTGTCTGCATACGATTTCGCGATTTTCGAACGGACAGCTTCGCCATTTACGAAGAAATAATAATTAAATTTTTAAAAATTCAATTTTCCATCCCGGCAAGCAATTTTTAACGAACCAAAATTGTTCCATTGCTGAACCTAATAATGTATGTTATATTTCTAACAAGTGAAAAGTTTTATCCTATTAATAATACCGTATTATTTAATTAAAAAATAAACTTTGTACATTTGATTTCAGCTGAAATAATAATAACCGACATATCCACTCGACCAAAATTATTAATAAAATTTTTGTGATAATAAGCCCGTGATTGTAAATGTATTCTAGCAAATGGAAATAATTATGAAAATGAAATCACATTTCTGCTTTCATCGTTGCAAGACTACCGAGCCGGATTTCGTTCAGGATTAAATTTAAATAATGTAATAGCATCTCATCAGATTAAATGAAAAATAAATTTTTGTGTACGGTGCTTCATTAAGATTACTAAATGAAGTGAAGCACTCTGGTCGGATTCAGTTAACTTTTCATACGGGGTTTACGGGAACTGAATTACACGACTACGCTATTGTAATGTTTGCGTGTTAATTTTACCTTTCGTATTCAGTGGCACACGTTAAATGCGTTTTACACGAGAGTTTAAGCATGTTCTTTGGAAAAAGAACGGGGTGCTGTTACGATTTTATTTTTCAATTGACCTGTCGACCGTAACCGGGAAAATGTTGCTTAAAAAACAAAGCTATTCCATCTCTTTTGTGCAATGCCCATATACGGTTGAAATTTAATAAATTTATTTACATCGATTGCGGAACACAAAAGATTCCTGTAACAATGTACATCGGAAATATTATTAAGGTGGAAAGGGGCGGAATTTTAAATTCGTGGAAAGTATTTTGAAATTTAAACAACCTTTTATATTTTATTCGTTGTGAAATCCTTCATTTATAATGAAAATATTAATATGTTTCCACAACGTACAAAATGAACAAAGTACAGATATGAAAAATTAACCCTTATAAAACATATTAATACGTTTGTTTTTTCACGACGTAGAAAATTACCAAATTACACAGACAGGAAGGTTTAAAATCGGGACCTTTATTTTGCTTCAAAATTTCGATTCAATTAACCTTTAAAGAACATGTTGGAACAAAATAAGACACAGATAAAAAAGGTTAAATATCGTGACTCTACTTTTCATTCGAAATTTTGATCAATGAATTGCTAATTGCTTTTAAATATGCATTTCATGTACATCTTTGCAATAAGATACATGAAATGTTGAATTTCTTAACAGTTAATTTACATTTGCAAAAGGGTGAATTCGGAGTGCAACACCCGTGTTTCGGTAAAATCTTGGACTCGGACTCGGAAATGAAAATCTTGCGGCGCAAGACAACGGGATTCGAAATCCGATGAACGGTGGGACTTTTTATCGACAAGGAATCCTCATCCTTGTTTTCTGGTAAAAGGTACAGGACCGAGAGTGTAGTGTGCGCCCTGTGTCTGACAGGTGACATGACGTGTGCACCACTTGTTACTCGGCCAGAATACTTGATATACCCGATCAGAGAACAAAAGTACCCAATGCGGACTATTATATTTTGCGCTTTCGATCAACCGGGCACTCCTATCTGTCGGTTGCAGAACGTTACGTGGATTCCATCTGGACGCTCAGACGAGACATTATTCACCCCTCATCTATTTTTACCGTAGCCCGCGGCCGAAGAATTATCGAAACCGAGAGAAAAGGACCTGGTTCTTTCTCTCTCTATCCTTCATCCTCTCTCTCCCTCTGTTCCGAGCCCGATATTTCCCTGGTAATCGCCCGACAGCCGGATATATTTCCGCGATTGCAAGCGATGCACTGCGCTTTGTTTCTGTTTTCTGATCATTCCCCGCGAAAAATAGCAAATCCGGCCAACCGGCAGCCCCCGACTTGCTCTCCCCAGGAATATCCGACGATAAATAAGAAATAGCTCCAGAGATCAATTACGAACACGCGAAAAAGTGCCGGCTACATGCTTGTAGGTTTTGCAAGTCAAATGCTCCCTTTTGCAAGTCAATTTCACCCTTCTGCAAATCAAGTTGGGTATTTATTATATTTAGAAGTTTGCCCTCCTCGCTGATTTTGATGACCTTGAAATATGTTGTCAAGGCCATCATTCTGAACAACTTTTCCCTATATACAGTCCCTGCTCACTTTATTAGACTCACCTCTATAATCATATTTTTAGTTTTACCATGAATAATGGGTACACTGAGAAAAAAAAGTAGTTACTTCAGTAACACGCGTGTTATTGTAATTTGTTTATTTCGATGAATATCAATGTATTCTTTTCAATAGTATGAAATTTAGAAGCAAATCGTGATGTATTTGAATTGTTTATCATGAAATGATTGGAAATATTATTTGATTCAATTCCGTATATTATTATTCGTAATATTTCTTTTTTTCCTTCAATCAGATATGTTGTTAAAAAAATTTGAGAAATGTATTGATTTTTTGTAATTGATAGAAATAGTTAAGTTGTTGGGTGAATAACAGAGACGGTTCAAAAGGAGCAGATAATGCTTGTGGCGGCCTAACTTCCTACATGCGCCACTAGAGGGACAGGTAGTCAAAGACCTTTCTCGCAAGTACTCGATATCCTCGATGATTTGTATATTCTTTGTATATCCTTTCTTCATTATTATAATGCTCTCACATGCTCAATTCTAAATTTTCTTCAATTCTAAAATATTGGAATTGGTTTGAGGCCATATCTTATTTTTTTGAAAACATTGATGGTCAAGCTATTGGCATATATGATTGGCGGAAATGAGTTTTGCTATTGAAATTCAATAGTATTAAATATTGAAATAAGTTCATATGATATTGGCACTATTCAATAGTACATCTTATTGAATCAACATATAATTTTTTTGTTTCGACAGGATTTTTTTCTCAGTGTATACTAGCCTTATGCAAATATCACTTAATGATGACCAATGAATTTTCCATATATTTATTTTACAAAAACAATGGATGCAAACACAAATAGATCAATATAATTCTTAAAACACTAATATTTTGTTAATCCGCCCTTAGCTTTGAACAAATATTGTGATGTTATTATAAAAGATATTGAATTGATATTTACAGCAAAAGATTCCTTAGATTTTCCCGAATACAGTGATATCCAATATTAATACATTATGATTGTTTAAACATGTTTAAACTGTCATTAAAGACGGAGAGACACCACTTTTGCACCAATTTTTGACGATATTTTTGAATTTATCTCAAAAAATAAGAGTCCAGCGGAAAATCGAACTATACCACGCGATAGAGCAGACTTTTATCTTGAGAAACCCCCCTTTGAAGTTTGAAACGTCGACGTTTTTACCGAACCAGAAAGCAAAATATCTTCGCCCGACATGAGCTGCCGCCAGTGGCGCTTACCGCTAGAATAGGCGCTCCACGGAATACGGCAATTTGTCATATGTACATTATGTGTGAACGATCGAAGAAGACTGAAAGCTATAATGAGGGGAAGAATTCTTGAACAACATTTATAGTAAAAACCTTCAATACTTTATTAAAACTGCTTCAATTCAGATTCTTACAGTGATAGCTTGAGACATATCTAGCAGCTATGTTCGAAAGAAAAACATCCTGGACCCGTTACCTTACAATAACTAGTCAGACTTGTGGTTAAAATTCGAGCTGAGTTTAACAAACGTAACTCCGGCGATTTCAATCACGACGAGATCGTAAGTGATCAACACGTTCGCCGTCACGCAGACGTGACGTTCAACAATCTCACAATTTACTAAAGATAGTTCACTTAATTCCATACACTCTGCTAGTATAATAATTCACTCATTTAAGAAATTGACGTATCATGACATCTTACAGTGTGTACAAATGGGTGAATTTTCACACTGATGGTTAATAAAACATTTCAACAATGAAGATAAGCAGCGAAATAAATGGTGGTGCCGAACATGTTGAGTTATGAGTCGGTGAAATTCTATGAAATCGATTCGCAAACAATGGTTGCACGGTTCGTGAACTTCGAGCAAACATCTCGAGCAGTAGACTGTAATTCGCACTTATGATCGTTGAGAGTCGTGTTCTGTGTAAAAAATGTATAAAAATGTATACATTTAGAAAATTGTATTGTTTGATTCACTGGGAACTCGATCGAAGCGCACTTAAGTGTTTCCGTGGCCACTGCAGTCATTGTTCGCGTCACTTTGACTGACACCCTCGTATCGAATGCCCTTCTTGGCGTCTTGACGCCTTTGCACGTCCTTCGTTAGAACGGTCACGATAAAACCAATCAGCAACGCTATACAAAGTCCCACGTGCACTGGAATATCTCCGTAAAGTTCCAATAATTCGCCCAGTATTAGCACCAGGACAATGCCGTAAATGTTATTTGCCACATTCAGCATTCCTGCCGATACGCCTTCCGACTCGGGGTACGTGTATTCCGCGCATACTTCGTATCCCAAAG
Source organism: Lasioglossum pauxillum (assembly GCA_933228785.1). Classification (NCBI taxonomy): domain Eukaryota; kingdom Metazoa; phylum Arthropoda; class Insecta; order Hymenoptera; family Halictidae; genus Lasioglossum; species Lasioglossum pauxillum. The sequence goes on from OW121706.1 coordinate 40,032,741, forward strand.
CTACGTAACCCAACATGAAGAACCTGCGAAGAACAGTTCGATCTTAGCTGCGTGGATATGAGTTCCTCCGATTGTAGAAGAAGGTTAATTTTTTAGGAGAATATTATAATGTGTGTGTGTACAAAATATTCGTACACCTATTAAAAACGAATAACTTTTTCAAAATTGGATCCAACATCTTGAAGTTTCTTGAGACGTTGGAACGATTAGTTTACTAGCTGATGTGTAAATAATAACACTGTCCAACAAATTTCAACTTTTTTTATGTTCCCTAATTACTGTTGGGTTCTTCTTATAGAGTTTTTTGCGCTGATTCCGAATCTGTTTTTAATTTTTTTTCCTATACGCACAGTTTTTGAGGAACATGGCTTTGAAAAAAAAAACATATTCTTCAACTTTAAACAAATATTGTGATGTTATTATAAAAGATATTGAATTGTTCTTTGCAGCAGAAGATTCTGTAGACTTTCCCGAATACAGTGATATGCAATATTAATACATTATGATTGTTCAAACATGTTTAAACATGTTCCACGGGATACGGCTCGGCGAACGCCCGTTCTAATGGCGAGCGCCACTGGCGGCAACTCATGTCGGGCGATGATATTTTGCTTTCTGGTTCGAAAAAAACGTCGAGGTTCCAAATTTGAAAGGGTGTTTCTCAAGATAAAAGTCTGCTCTATCGCATGGTATAGTTCGATTTTCCGCTGGACCCTTTTTTTTTAGATAAATTGAAAAATATCCTCAAAAATTGGTGCAAAAGTGGTCTCTCTCCGCCTTTAGTGATTATTTAAACATGTTTAAACAATCATAATGTATTAATATTTGATATCGCTGTATTCGGGAAAGTCTACAGAATCTTTTGCTGTAAAGAACAATTCAATATCTTTTATGATAACACTACAATATTTGTTTAAAGTTGAAAAATATGTTTTTTTTCAAAGTCATGTTTCTCAAAAACTGTGCGTATAGGAAAAAAATTAAGAACAGATTCGGAATCAAAGCAAAAAACTCTATACGAAGGACCCAACAGTAATTAGGGAACAAATTTGGTGTTGGACAGTGTAATTAATAAGCAGTAGCACGGAAATTTTTGATTTCCGAGAAAAGAAAGTGTAAAATAGTACCCTAGGAATATGGCCGACAGATACACCATCCACTGGATTTCGACGACGCTACTGATGGCGAAGAAAATCTGACCACACAGCGAAAGAAAGTACACGGCCACCGTAGTCTCCCTAAAAAGCATTCACTTCTATTATAAAAAATGGAACATAATTTATATGATAAAGAATGCGTCGACGTCGAAACAACTTCAATTATTTCCAAAATAGAAGAACGTAATTTTCATTTAAAAAAAATATTGAATTGAAAATCTTACTTGAACTTGTGCGTTTTGTCAATGATAACTCCGAAGCAGACGGAGCCTATCATACCGGAAATGATCATAACCAAACCGATTCTACCCGCGTCCTCCTCGCCATTCTGTAAAGCACATTGTAAATAAGCTCTGGAAAGAAGAATGTGAGAAATCAAATTCTTTCCCCTCCTTCTCACCTGAAAATGTACGAGGTAGATTTGACTGAATAATGTTGCTACGGCATTTAGCACTCCGACGTTTAGGCCGTATGTGTTGCAGAGTGATATGTATTGTCTATTTTTCACCAGCCTTTTAATTGGCTCTATGAAGCCTTCGTTATCCGCCATTCGATTGATTTTTTGGAGTGCTCGCGTTTTACTCGGTGGTAGTTTCGGATCATCTTCGAACACTGTGCGAAATAATTTGTTTGTCATTTACAATGATATACGTGTCCCCCAAATGATAATAATATGAGTTCACAATTTTAATTCTTTAAAATGCGGCACTCATAATTATTGTACTTGACTATAACATGCCACTTGTACAGTAGAACCTCGGTTACCCTAACTAATCAGGGAAACACGAGTGCGCAGATAACAGAACAGATGTTTACAGTGCTAGATTCGATCTTCACTGATTTGTGCAATGATTCAGATTCGATTCCGCTATACACACGTGGAACGTGTTCGAATAAGGTGGAGTGGGGTAAGTCCGTCTACGGGGCAAGTCCGTTAAGGCGGTAGTCTATGCGCTGGTTACAACTAGAATCTTACTAGAATCTTACTAGAAAATATGGGTTTGCGCGCTTCGGTTGTTTGACCTTATTTGAGCAGATTTTGGGCTGGGTGAGGGCTCATTCTAAAGAGGAAGGTTCATCACACTGCGCTCTGGTCATGAGGTTAACGAGATTATGTTTAATATGTATAATGTAAGGGCCCAAAGTAGAGAAAAAATCTAGGAAAAAAACTAGTAGATTTCAATGCATTTTTCTGTCCCTAAAAGACTTTTTGACTGCTATAATGACCAGAGCGCAGTGTGATGAACCATCCTCTTTAGAATGAGCCCTCACTCAGCCCTAATTTTGCTGATATAAGGTCAAACAACCGAAGCGCGCAAACGCATTTTTTCGACCTAAAATCTAGTAGGATTCTAGTTATTTGCTAATTTACTAGAATCCTACTAGATTTTGGGTCAAAATAATGGGTCTGCGCGCTTCGGTTGTTTGACCTTATTTCAGCAAATTTTGGGCTGGGTGAGGGCTCATTCTAAAGAGGAATGTTCATCACATTACCCTCTGGTCATCATAGCAGTCAAAAAGTCTTTTAGAGACAGAAAAATGCATTGAAATCTACTAGTTTTTTTCCTAGATTTTTTCTCTACTTTGGACCCTCATATTATACATATTAAACATAATCTCGTTGACCTCATGACCAGAGCGCAGTGTGATGAACCTTCCTCTTTAGAATGAGCCCTCACCCAGCCCACAATTTGCTGAAATAAGGACAACAAATGCTTTTGCTCAAACCCATATTTTCTAGTTAGATTCTAGTTATTTGCTAGTTTTGTCACGTGATTATCCTACCGCCTTAAGGGGGTAGTCTATGCGCTGGTTACAACTAGAATCTTACTAGAATCTTACTAGAAAACATGGGTTTGCGGGAAAACAAATGCTGTCCTTATTTCAGCAAATTGTGGGCTGGTTGAGGGCTCATTCTAAAGAGGAAGGTTTGACGATAGTCGCTCTGGTCATTAGGCTAACGAGATTATGTTTATATCTAATAATATGAAGGCCCAAAGTAGAGAAAAAATCTTGGAAAAAAACCCGCAGGTTTCAATGCATTTTTCTGTCTCTGAAAGACTTTTTGACTGCCCTAATGACCAGAGCGAATATCGTCAAACCTTCTTCTTTACAATGAGCCCTCACCCAGCCTACAATTTGCTGAAATAAGGTCAGCATTTGTTTTCCCGCAAACCCATATTTTCGACCCAAAATCTAGTAGGATTTCTTATTTGACTAGTTATTTGCTAATTTACTAGAATCCTACTAGATTTTGGGTCGAAAATATGGGTTTGCGGGAAAACAAATGCTGACCTCATTTCAGCAAATTGTAGGCTGGGTGAGGGCTCATTGTAAAGAAGAAGGTTTGACGATATTCGCTCTGGTCATTAGGGCAGTCAAAAAGTCTTTCAGAGACAGAAAAATGCATTGAAACCTGCGGGTTTTTTTCCAAGATTTTTTCTCTACTTTGGGCCTTCATATTATTAGATATAAACATAATCTCGTTAGCCTAATGACCAGAGCGACTATCGTCAAACCTTCCTCTTTAGAATGAGCCCTCAACCAGCCCACAATTTGCTGAAATAAGGACAGCATTTGTTTTCCCGCAAACCCATGTTTTCTAGTAAGATTCTAGTAAGATTCTAGTTGTAACCAGCGCATAGACTACCCCCTTAAGGGTTGCAACTAGAATCTTACTAGAATCTTACTAGAAAACATGGGTTTGCGCGTTTCGGTTGTTTTACCCCCATTTAAGTTTTTTATCTTCTCCACCTTAATAGAAAGTTCAGATGATCCTATTTCGATTGGATAATCCTTTCAGAAAGTCCTACTGTATCAGTGCATTTATAACCTCTTTCTAACTTGTTGATTTCATAACTTACATATCACGACTAGTACAAACGCAATCGTCAGGATGATAGCAACAGTCCAGAATAGGAACGACAAGTCCTTGCCGATATCATCCAGATTCTCATGACTTTTCACGATGATCGGTGTTATCAAGAAACTCAATGCTATCCCCAATTGATTGCCGAAAATGATTAAAGATGTGGCAGTGGACACTTCGTTGGTATCGAACCATTGCGCTGCTATACGTCCAGGGAAAATCTGAACTATAGTCTAACACCACACAAAAGCCGATCGATTAATCAATTTTATCGTATAGAAAATAATGTGTTATAGTTCCAGTCGATACGTGTGCGGTCATTCAATTTTAATCGAACCAAATTCTCGATTTTAAATTCTCCTTCGTCTATTTGCAAAAACAAATTCTTCGGCATGGATCGTGGCAAGCAGGAGTGAAATAAAAATTAATTTAATTCCTTAACGATTTCGAAATTACAATTCTTTTTTAATTTTTCTAATCTCTGACTGTATTATATTTCACCTAGCCCAGGGGTGGGCAACCTGCGGCTCGCGAGCCACATGCGGCTCTTTGGATGTTTTTTCTTAAAAATAAATAGATTAGTTTTTTTTATCAAAAAACTTTATTTATGCGAGTACTATTTATTGTTGGTAAGAAAACATTTTGTGGCTCTTTAAAAACTTTGAAATTTTGTAAATTATAATTTTTGACTCTCCCGACTCAAAAGGTTGCCAACCCCTGACCTAGCCACTTCCTTCATAAACGCATACAAATCCGTAGTCTAATAATATTAGAAATAATTTTTGAAAAATTAATATTGTACTACAGCAATTTTTATCTGAAATTTAATTTGCTGTTCCCAAATTTTGCTTCCGTGCTGGGCAACCTGTTAAACTTGATTTACTGCTACGCGGAGATAAATGAGATTACTATAATATAAAATAGAGAAGATAAGGTATCGCTTCTATCATTAGCGCATTTCTACATATAATCTATGTTCCTTAATTCTACATTGAGGAGTGAGATCGAGCAAATAATTTCACGAACTCGAATAGAAAAATTGAACTGTCCATATTGATGCAGTTACGACAAAATGGACAGAGCGATTTACGTGAACAAATTCAAAATGTCGCCATATACCATCTATTTCATTTTTTCGGTAATTGGAAGTAGGTAGCATGGTTTAAATATAAGATCCTTTCGAACGATATCGTAACTTTTTCCGCAGTGAAACGACAGGGATTGCATTTTAAGTCAACATGCAGTCGGCGAACGTAGACACGTAAATCTACCACAGAGACATTACTCTTATTTCGATATTGTACCTCCAGCTTAAGCTCTGGGTACATAAAGAACGACTAGACTTGTAATACCCTGCGTTAGCAGAAATTTATTACACATTTTCGCGAATCCACTTCAATTGTATTTGTGAGTAGTCTTAACGCGCGTTAAACACACTGTGTCAATTTTAGCTTTTGTATGCACACATTGAGAATTTTACATTAAAACAGAGACTACCAACTACGAATGCATCTCGGCCCCGTGCACTCATTTCGAAGTATCGTAATTGCTTTTACCATAATTATGAAAGTGGTCTAAATCATATGTTTCTTGTTTCGAATATTTCTTTACAATATCGTAAAAATTACGTTGAATTAATTTAGTTTAAAATACTGTGGTGTAAAATAACTGATAACCTCGTTTCTTTCAAATTTTCATTCATTTCGACATTTCTCTCACGAACTCTCATTAAACTACGGATTTTTATGAAAAATTTATTTTCCGTCCGAGTAAAAATTCTTTCCCTGCTTTAATTATTTCAGCAAGTTGGGATAACTATATTGATATTTTTTGTACATTTCAGATTTTTGCAAGTTTTGCGTTTTTTACGAGAAATTTATATTTCAGTCTCGTTTGATTTTCTGTCGTTTTATACGGGTTTGATAGTTTTGTTTGAAATGTATCGTGGATGGAAAATAAATATTCTCGATAAAGATGTCTAACCTGAGTGGAAGCGACAAGAGAATGCCCAATGAAGGTAACGTAAAACCTGTCAGGACTGACAGACAGAACTTTTATCCACGATCCGAGGCAACTGATTCCACATCCTACAATATTAGTCCACCTGAGTCCCCAGCGGTCCATGAAATAGGTTACGGGGATGACGAAAATTACGTAGTACGCCAAGAACGACATCGCTGTCCAGTCGACGACTAATGAAGACACTCCGTAATACCTGGATAATGAGTTTCATTTCGTCAAAGTTCGTTTTTAATGGCTGGAATGTTATAATGCGACGCTTTAATCTTCTATGTATGATTTTGCATTGATGAAGTGCTGACATAGACTTTCCAATTATAGCATCTCTACACTTAAATGAGCGGAAAGAATTGTACGGGATATTTTCAGCGATAATGTTCTTCTTCCTTGTTCTCCGCGTTTTCAGATTTAAAATGACGAAATTCAGCAACTAAGAAAATCTTTAATATTTAGACAGCGAAATAAAATTAAATTGATGATAATTTTCAGTTCTTCCAAAAACGTATCACATTCGAACGTGAATAATTCTTACAGCAACTAAGAAAATATTGAATATTTAGTAATATTTACACAGTGAAATAAAATGGAATTGATGATAATTTTCATTTCTGTCAAAAACGTACCATTTTCGAAAGTGAATAATTCTTATAGCAACTAAGAAAATCTTTAATATTTACACAGCGAAATAAAATTAAATTGATGATAATTTTCAGTTCTGTAAAAAATGTACCATTTTCGAAAGTGAATAATTCTTACAGCAACTAAGAAAGTCGTGAATATTTAGACAGTGAAATAAAATGGAATTGATAATAATTTTCAATTCTGTCAAAAACATATCATTTTCGAACATGAATAATTGTTACAGCAACTAAGAAAATCTTGAATATTTACACAGCGAAATAAAATTAAATTGATGATAATTTTCAGTTCTGTCAAAAACGTATCATTTTCGATAGTGAATAATTCTTACAGCAACTAAGAAAATCTTGAATATTTAGACAGTGAAATAGAATGGAATTGATGGTAATTTTCATTTCTGTCAAAAACGTATCACATTCGAACGTGAATAATTCTTACAGCAACTAAGAAACTCTTAAATATTTACACAGCGAAATAAAATTAAATTGATGATAATTTTCAGTTCTGTCAAAAACGTATCACTTTCGAACGTGAATAATTCTTACAGCAACTAAGAAAATCTAGAATATTTAGACAGTGAAATAGAATGGAATTGATGGTAATTTTCGTTTCTGTCAAAAACGTACCATTTTCGAAAGTGAATAATTCTTACAGCAACTAGGAAAATCTTTAATATGTACACAGCGAAATAAAATTAAATCGATAATTTTCATTTCTGTCAAAAACGTACCATTTTCGAATATTTAGACAGTGAAATAAATTGGAATTGATGATAATTTTCATTTCTGTCAAAAACGTATCACTTTTAAACATGAATAATTCTTATAGCAACTAAGAAAATCTTGAATATTTAGACAGTGAAATAGAATGGAATTGATAATAATTTTCAATTCTGTCAAAAACGTATCATTTTCGAACATGAATAATTGTTACAGCAACTAAGAAAATCTTGAATATTTACACAGCGAAATAAAATTAAATTGATGATAATTTTCAGTTCTGTCAAAAACGTATCATTTTCGAAGGTGAATAATTCTTACAGCAACTAAGAAAATCTAGAATATTTAGACAGTGAAATAGAATGGAATTGATGGTAATTTTCGTTTCTGTCAAAAACGTACCATTTTCGAACGTGAATAATTCTTACAGCAACTAAGAAAATCTTGAATATTTACACAGTGAAATAAAATGGAATTGATGATAATTTTCATTTCTGTCAAAAACGTACCATTTTCGAAAGTGAATAATTCTTACAGCAACTAGGAAAATCTTTAATATGTACACAGCGAAATAAAATTAAATCGATAATTTTCATTTCTGTCAAAAACGTACCATTTTCGAAAGTACCAGTTTCGAATATTTAGACAGTGAAATAAATTGGAATTGATGATAATTTTCATTTCTGTCAAAAACGTATCACATTCGAACGTGAATAATTCTTACAGCAACTAAGAAAATCTTAAATATTTACACAGCGAAATAGAATGGAATTGATGGTAATTTTCATTTCTGTCAAAAACGTATCACATTCGAACGTGAATAATTCTTACAGCAACTAAGAAAATCTAGAATATTTAGACAGTGAAATAGAATAGAATTGATGGTAATTTTCATTTCTGTGAAAAACGTACCATTTTCGATAGTACCAGTTTCGAATATTTAGACAGTGAAATAAATTGGAATTGATGATAATTTTCATTTCTGTCAAAAACGTATCACATTCGAACGTGAATAATTCTTACAGCAACTAAGAAAATCTAGAATATTTAGACAGTGAAATAGAATGGAATTGATGGTAATTTTCATTTCTGTCAAAAACGTATCACATTCGAACGTGAATAATTCTTACAGCATCTAAGAAAATCTAGAATATTTAGACAGTGAAATAGAATGGAATTGATGGTAATTTTCATTTCTGTCAAAAACGTATCACATTCGAACGTGAATAATTCTTACGGCAACTAAGAAACTCTTAAATATTTACACAGCGAAATAAAATTAAATTGATGATAATTTTCAGTTCTGTCAAAAACGTATCACTTTTGAACATGAATAATTCTTACAGCAACTAAGAAAATCTTGAATATTTACACAGTGAAATAAAATGGAATTGATGATAATTTTCATTTCTGTCAAAAACGTACCATTTTCCAAAGTGGAAGATTTTATTACTATTTCTGAGTTTATCTAGTTCTTAATACTAAATTTTTGAAAATAATGGTAGCTAAATCCCTTAAAGTCCATCCAGGACTGTTTGATTCTAAGATTCAGGAACTCACAGATAAGATTGTACGATGCCAATGTATATACTCTTTGTTTCCAGAAAGAAGATTATATTTTTATGTACTCTCGTGTTTGAAAACTACATATTTGCTCGGAAGATGCAGCAATACAACCCAAAGACTGCTGTTCAAACTAGTCTGAAATTTTGCATTTGCATTCGAAATTTGACATCCCATTTTCAAATTTGCTTCGCAGAGAGTTCACTGTTCAAAAATCACGGCGCAGAGTTACCCGATACCCAAAAACAGAGCTACAAGATCACTTTCGGAAGGTCTATCTCGATCCCGAATGATTGCGAAAAATCAAGTGAAGAAAAAGTCAGAGAAATACCTCGTGATTACGTTCGGAACAACGGAGTACTGGATCCACTGGAAGGTGCTCATTCCGGTGTATAGAATAAACAAGCCTAGTATGAGCCATCGTCTCTTGTACACTTTGATCTCGAGCAAGTCTTTAGTTTTCTCTCCGTTGACTACTTTCACAGGATATTTCGTGCACACCACGTCTTTCAATTCCTTCTCGGTCATTCTCATACTCTTGTGCGATTCTGTGATTCTATAGATCGGTGCTGGCTGTCATTTATTTCGTAGAACACGTTCGAGCACAGAATGGTCGTTCAATGAGCCATGTGCTTGTTCGTTTAGCCCTGTGCGGTGAGCCTGGCGTCGAAATCACTTGTTGCCATTCATGGGCGAAGGGTTGATCTGCATTTCACGGTGGTGGATCGATCCTTCCGCTCACTATGATCGTCTCCGAGTCCTCCTCTGTTCCGCGAAACAAGTGTATCGGACCCCGGAAATGTCGTTTTCCCGCTTCTCTCTCTCTTTCGTGGCGTGATGTCGTTTCCACCTCGACTACAGACGAACTGCGCCTTCCGTGGCGTCATTGCTTATTGTTTTATCTGTATTCGTGATTAAACAAGATCGACTTATTTGCGCGGAGCATTTGCGGCCACCTACACTCCCGTGCGTTACATAGCTCGGTCTTATCGGTTGGATATTTTATCGTGATTCACGACCGATCTTATAGACGCTACCAGTACCTAATCGATCCGTTCACTCATTCATCAGAGGCCACGCCAGCCGATCTCTCAGATACACCGTCGATTATAAGGAAAAACGATCGAACGCGGATCGGATTTTTCCCCCGATACCGCGCCGCCGCGCCTCGCCGCGCCTCGCCGCACCGTGGCTAATCAATATTCATGAACCACAATCATCGCCGATTGCTAAGCCGAGATATTTCGCGGTAAACAATTAACCGAAGCATGTTAATCCCGTTTCGTCTTCCTGAGGATCACACCGCCTCAGAACGAGAAAGTACATTGGCGCCAACGCGTATGTATTTACACTGCACCGGTTTAGTCGGTGTTGCAATCTGCAATCATTGTCGGCCACGGTCGCAGCCGACGCGGGGGGAGATATCATTAATTTGTGTTGAATACTGTCGCTCGCTGGAAGTCGGCCGCTACCAAAGTCCCCTAGAAAAGCTTCTCAATCATTCAATTCTTCAAATTTTTTCTACACTCTGCCCTCCTTTGGTTTTTCGTTCGTTTGGTGAGCTTTTCGGAACTAGAGATCACGAGTTTGAACGTGTACATATTGAAAATTCACGCGTACACGTGTAACGGATATATACGTGTTTGAGTTCGTGTAATGTTTAGTACACGTGTATCTAAATAAACCGTGTAGTAAACAATACATGAACATCCGAACTACACGTGTATTTCAGGTACACGTGAAATCGAGATCTTTAGTCGAAACGTTTTTTCCTGACGAATTTTGATGAAATTGAAATACGAGTGACCCAGACATTTATTTTCTCTCTTAATACGGTCAGCGGTTTGAAAATTTATACAGTTTATATTACAGTTTTAGTTACAATTTATTATAAATATCTCCTTTGTTTTTGATGACATAACAAATGTTCTTAATGCGATGCAAATGGTATCACAAGGTGAACGCTTTGCAAATGTTATTTTTTCTCGAGGTCGCTTTTTCAGGAGTTTTCAAGGTTACCGATATTTTTCTTCTTGTAAATTCTAGTTGGCATTAAAACGCATTTAGAGAATATCCAAACTTCACTAAGAGAGACCACCTACTACATGCATAGGAAAAAAGTTGTTCACCCGAAATTTTTAACCCTCATGTAGCCAAACAAAATGTATAGATAATTTAAAACCTTCTGTATTTAACATATTTGCAGAAATTCTCATCTCAAGAAATGTAGTAATATTTTTAGAGGAACGTTAAAATGATTAACAGCAGAAATAAAGTCAATCGTGTTTTCAACTCGTGTTTTTTTTTGTAATTGTTGCAACAAGTTTCTTTGTATAAAGAACCACAGTCTAGATTTCGTTGCCTACCCATTATCTTTGTAGAGCACAGCATAGTACGATACTAAACAAAACAATGGCTCGTTAGTGTTTAACGAATTTCAGAGTGATCGAGGGTTCGTTTATTGAATTCATATGTAGAGTATTTATCGGTTCCAGAAATATTCGTATTATCTCCAAGCAATTCCTTACAGCTGACAGAATGTACGCTTCAGCGACTTTCGTCTGATAATTGAACAATGCGTTCTTCGAGCGGAAACGATACCTTAACAGCGATTTAGTTATTGTATTGCGCTTTTTAACCGATCTTATATAACTAACTTTTCCGCGAGTGCGACGCATAATTGGAACGCTCGATACGTTATCCAATCACATCGTACAATTATCACTGTCTGGAGCTTATGTTTTAACTTCCTACTGTATTTCCGATATCATTTTGTTTTCGATTGTATTGATATCTCTACGCTTCCAATTTAAGACAACATACTGATAAATTGATAATTCGGATTCGGTATTATTCTATTCTTTGAATGATTTGCCATTTTCCAAAATACTCAATTATTAATGATTTACTTTTCATGTGGTTCTAACGTATAAATCTAGCCAGTTTTTAATAATTAAGCTTAATACCACTGAATTACAAAAATGGAAAAAATTTCTAACAAACAGGTGTATGCTATTTAATTAGTATTTTTTATTTGACTTATGCGTGAATTTAATGAATGAATGAATTCATTTTATTTTTATTACATTATTTTCTTTTTGTTATTCCAAATAAAAGCAAAATTACAAAAGTATTTTAGCGATTGTACAATAAACTATAACACGTGCTTTTTGGACGTCTTTAAGGCGCCTTAAAGACATCCAGTTCACAGTCGGTCACAAAAATATTGGGACACAAAAAATGGGACAAAATTGCAATAGATCGAAATTGTAGAAAAAATACTAAAAGCTACATTTCACAACTTTTTTATGTGGGCCTATATTGAAAATTTAAAAGATACGTTTCGTAGATCTGTGTCAATTAAACATATTCTGAAAATTTCGTCAAAATCGGTCGACATTGCAATGAGCTACAAACGTCTAAAGATGGTGAAAATTGCAATTTTTTTACGATTTTCAGCCTGTAACTGCAATAAATTCAAGGATTCTTACATCTTTCAATGCCTGTCATTAAGGTGAAGTGCCCTATGCCTGGACAGCATGTTTTTCTATTTTAAATTGTATCACTTTAAATAAACAAAAACAATTTCTTAAGAGTTTTAACATACAGTTCAGAGTTTGTAAAGCAATTTAAAATAAAAAAATCATTGTTTAGGTTAATATCTTAATTGTATTAACAAGAATAATTCAAACCTTGGACATATTAAATCCAATCTAAGCTAGTACCTGGATAGAAGTAAAGCCTATATCGGGACAAATTCAATTTACGAGTTGATCGAGCGAACATAACCTAAAACGTTGGTTGGTGGCGCTGTTGCGCATGACGAATAGAAGATGCTTTGCGTAATATGTAGTATTCTTATCATAGATTATAGTATTGTATTATTTAACCAAATATATATTTATTTTCATTTACTGTTTTAATCAAACTTGTCATAATACAACTTTTAAGGTTAGGTAGTAATACTGATAGATTTAAGATGTAAACATAAAGTATTATTAACGTCACAACCGGAATACATTTTCTACATACGTTATTCAAGCTAATAGAAGACTAATTATACGTACATGTAGTTAAATAATTTGCAAACAATGCGTTGATTTTATTCACAAACACGTGTCCGGCTTCAGGCGTAAGCACATTGCGTATAAGCTTAGAGTGGGACAGCTACTGTCATCGCGTCCCAGTATGGAGTACTCATATTTGAAAACAGTCCTAATCTTGGACATCTAATATTTGGATTAATAATTATTATTTACGTTAAGTTTGATTGCCAATTTATTTTAAAATATCAATATTATTATGCGTGATAATTATTTTTTGTCTGAGGGCTTGAATTATATCTTTTTTCTAACAAAAGTTCGAACTATAAATGCACACGATTCGCATGTAAATAGACTATTTTGTATACTGTTTTCAGATGAACTTTGAATTCATTTTTAAATTTCAATTGATGTCTCAATGAAATAATATTCACACCTACTTGTAGCTGAGGCCTCAGAATATATAATATAATTATCTAATCTCTTAATTACTGATTTTACTATGAAAATTCAATTGTCCAGATTTAGGTATCACTTTTGGACTGTCCAGACTTGGGGCACTTCACCTTATTTCCCGCATCAACCGATTTCGATGAAACTTTCACAGTGCATATAATTGACACAGATCTACAAAATGTACTTTTTAAATGTTCAATATAGGCCCATATAAAAAGGTTGAAAATGCAAGCAACTTTGAGTATTTTTTCTACAATTCCGATATATTGCAATTTTTGAAAAAAATTCTTTTCACATCCCGTAGTAAACTAGTTGCTCCTGCTTTTCAAAAAGGTACAAATCGCATGGTCCAATATTAAAAAAGTTATCGTCTTGTTAAGATTGTCCCAATATTTTTGTGACCGACTGTAGGTCGTAAGCCCTTCAGACCTAAAATGGACGTGAAACAAGGGAAGACTCGTGACGAACAAAGGATGTCTCGTACAATGAATAATAACAGAAGTTTATTAGATATTACACTTTAACAATAAAGACAATGTAAATCTGAGGCTCCTTGAGTTACATAAGTTTACAATTTATTACAAAATTAAACATCTCCGACGCATTCCGCTCCATAAACTCCGCGACATTCTTAAATGCATTATCCTCAATGGTAACATTAAAAACCGCTGGGAAAAACTATGACTGACTGAACGGTGTACACGGAAAGATTTTTGTTCACTGTAAAAATATGTGACCCTCGCGAATGATAGAATACCAAAATCCTGTGAAACAATATCCGAAGAATCTGTTCGCGTGCAAAATCGAATGGAACGCGATGGCCGCCACGAAGCGCAGCAACGAATCAAAAAAAAAAAAAGAAGAAAAAACGATCCTCGATCGAGTTCGAACGAAATAACTTTACATTTATTTACAGAAACGTTTCGCAATTACGTAATCTTCGTGTCCTCGGAATTTTCGCGAAAGAATCAAACGGAACTTCCTTTCGGAAACGTATAGTTTCCAACGTATAAAAAATATACTTTCTATCCTAAAACTCGTTCGAAACCGTTTCCCTTTTATTGCAACAAACTGAACAACGTTCCTAGCGGATACTTTTGGTATTTTACCATTGCACAATATGAATACTTTACATTACACGCAACGTCGCTGCTCTCTCTCTCTTTCTCTCTCTCTCTCTTTCTCTCTCACGATCTCTCGCAATAATAGTTTCATTTTATTTATACAAGTACATATACCGTATTTTTTGTTGGTTTTATTTTTCACCAGTGAAATCGACAAATCATCCGTCCCCGAAAACAAGCCCCCGAAAATATATTACAAACGGCAGACCTCTTCTTCTATTCTGTTTACGAAGTCGAAAGAACAAGTGTATTTATTTTTTTGTTTGTTATATGCTTTTGTACGGATTAATGGTAAACTGTTTTTTATTTTCTCGTTTATAGAATCTATACACATAGTCTAACGATTACTCGAAGTCGTATTTTGTATACAATTTTTATTGTTTAAAGAGTACTATGTAACGAGTTTTCTCTTCGGGACCGTAAATCTCGTTACAGTTCGATATTTAACATGTGTTTTTGTGTGTTCGTGAGTATGTGTGTGTGTGATAACGTATGTGTACAGCGGTACGGTATTACAAACTATTCAATTCACCGAGCAACAGTTCACAGGGCGACACTCTCTTTCGCATTTTGTAGAAAAGGAAACACGTGGAAAAAGTCGGTTTGTTCGCGCATACGTTCACCGTCGTCGTTCGACGGACAAGATACACACATATTGTATAGATACTCGCGCACCTTTTCGTTTTGTCAGTTCGCAATAACATAACTTTTGGCCAAGCGTTTCAGTCGTTTCGCGTTGCACACGGGTTCTTGCGGTTGACGTCATTTCGCGAATACATTCACCGTCAGTACCGATCCGCGGATTCGTTGCGTAGTTTTTCTGCGGAATCGTGACTCGATGCAACTGGATAACAACTGAGAGTTCTCTCGAGTCGCTCGCGAATGTCTTCAGAACTCGTCGTGTTTACCAATCGTTCAGATAAAAACAATGTCAATGAACAGTATCGATTACAAGATACCATCACCAAATAAAAACCTGCTCCTCCCTTCAATAATTTTAACCTCTTGCACAGAAATATCGTGTCAGAAGATTCGTGATGATTCATGATGAAGATTCTGAAGAGATAACAAATATATGTATGCCATAAATTTCCTCTAAACCGAGATTCTATTTTGGTTTCGTTAATGTATAGTCATCGGAGAACATGTAGGCATACAATAGATATAAATTTTCCCGTTCTTTAAGAAATTACGAACTACAAAGAAAGTTCTAATCACTGAAACCGTAAGGGAGTAACCTCGTGGTTACCTGTTGAAAATGTTCCATTTTATTCTCGCAATTTAATTCCAAGGTTACCGACTAGAACGTACTATTGCGTTCCGTTTGACGCTCTAAATACGCACATGGATACTCTTGAATTCCTATTCATCTTTTTCTCATGAATGCAAAAATCGCATAGATAGGAAAAAAATTGTTTGCGTTGTGAAAAGCAGAGACTAAGTAGAATACACCGTAATGGCTGAACTTTCAATCTGGGGACCAAAAGTTCTCAATTCTTCTGAATGTAATGTTACAAAATTCGACGAAACAATTATTAAACTTTAAATTCTAGTGCTAGGAATCAAAGTGCAGAGGTTTGAAAGGTTAGAACGCTGCCATATTGGTTTTCAGACATAGGAGCGGGTATGAACTAATTTCTTATAATTTTTGTGGCTGAACTTTCACTGAGAGGACCAAAAATGTTCGAGTTTTCGTAATGTAACATTATACAATTCGAGGAACGAATGATGAAACTTTAAATTCTAGTGCTGGGAATCCTAGTTCAGAGGTTTGAAAGGTTAAAACGCCGCCATATTGGTTTTACGACATAGGATCGGGTATGAATTAATTTCTTATGATTTTTGTGGCTGAACTTTCACTGAGGGGACCAAAAATGTTCGAGTTTTCTCAATGTAACATTATGCAATTAGACGAACGAATGATGAAACTTTAAATTCTAGTGCTGGGAATCCTAGTTCAGAGGTTTGAAAGGTTAGAACGCTGCCATATTGGTTTCCAAACATAGGATCGGGTATGAATTAATTTCTTATAATTTCTGTGGCTGAACTTTCACTGAGGGGACCAAAAATGTTCGAGTTTTCTCAATGTAACATTATGCAATTAGACGAACGAATGATGCAACTTTAAATTCTAGTGCTGGGAATCCAAGTGTCAGGGGTTTGAAAGGTTAGAACGCTGCCATATTGGTTTCCAGACATAGGAGCGGGTATGAACTAAGTTCTTATAATTTTTGTGGCTGAACTTTCACTGAGGGGACCAAAAATGTTCGAGTTTTCTCAATGTAACATTATACAATCCGACGAACGAATGATGAAACTTTAAATTCTAGTGCTGGGAATCCAAGTTCAGAGGTTTGAAAGGTTAGAACGCCGCCATATTGGTTTCCAGACATAGGATCGGGTATGAATTAATTTCTTATGATTTTTGTGGCTGAACTTTCACTGAGGGGACCAAAAATGTTCGAGTTTTCTCAATGTAACATTATACAATTCGAGGAACGAATGATGAAACTTTAAATTCTAGTGCTAGGAATCCAAGTTTCAGAGGTTTGAAAGGTTAGAACGCTGCCATATTGATTTCCAGACATAGGAGCGGGTATGAACTAATTTCTTATAATTTTTGTGGCTGAACTTTCACTGAGGGGACCAAAAATGTTCGAGTTTTCTCAATGTAATATTATACAATTCGACGAACAAATGATGAAACTTTAAATTCTAGTGCTGGGAATCCTAGTTCAGAGGTTTGAAAGGTTAAAACGCCGCCATATTGGTTTCCAGACATAGGATCGGCTATGAATTAATTTCTTATGATTTTTGTGGCTGAACTTTCACTGAGGGGACCAAAAATGTTCGAGTTTTCTCAATGTAATATTATACAATTCGACGAACGAATGATGAAACTTTAAATTCTAGTGTTAGGAATCCTAGTTCAGAGGTTTGGAAGGTTAGAACGCCGCCATATTGGTTTTCAGACATAGGATCGGGTATGAATTAATTTCTTATGATTTCTGTGGCTGAACTTTCACTGAGGGGACCAAAAATGTTCGAGTTTTCTCAATGTAACATTATGCAATTAGACGAACGAATGATGAAACTTTAAATTCTAGTGCTGGGAATCCTAGTTCAGAGGTTTGAAAGGTTAGAACGCTGCCATATTGGTTTCAAAACATAGGATCGGGTATGAATTAATTTCTTATAATTTCTGTGACTGAACTTTCACTGAGGGGACAAAAATGTTCGAGTTTTCTCAATGTAATATTATACAATTCGACGAACAAATGATGAAACTTTAAATTCTAGTGCTGGGAATCCAAGTTCAGAGGTTTGAAAGGTTAGAACGCCGCCATATTGGTTTCCAGACATAGGATCGGGTATGAATTAATTTCTTATGATTTCTGTGGCTGAACTTTCACTGAGGGGACCAAAAATGTTCGAGTTTTCGTAATGTAACATTATACAATTCGAGGAACGAATGATGAAACTTTAAATTCTAGTGCTGGGAATCCTAGTTCAGAGGTTTGAAAGGTTGGCACGCCGCCATATTGGTTTCCAGACATAGGATCGGGTATGAATTAATTTCTTATAAATTTTGTGGCTGAACTTTCACTGAGGGGACCAAAAATGTTCGAGTTTTCTCAATGTAATATTATACAATTCGACGAACGAATGATGAAACTTTAAATTCTAGTGTTAGGAATCCTAGTTCAGAGGTTTGGAAAGTTAGAACGCCGCCATATTGGTTTTCAGACATAGGATCGGGTATGAATTAATTTCTTATAATTTCTGTGGCTGAACTTTCACTGAGGGGACCAAAAATGTTCGAGTTTTCTCAATGTAATATTATACAATTCGACGAACAAATTATGAAACTTTAAATTATAGTGCTGGGAATCCTAGTTCAGAGGTTTGAAAGGTTAGAACGCTGCCATATTGGTTTCCAGACATAGGATCGGGTATGAATTAATTTCTTATAATTTCTGTGGCTGAACTTTCACTGAGGGGACCAACAATGTTCGAGTTTTCTCAATGTAACATTATGCAATTAGACGAACGAATGATGAAACTTTAAACTCTATTGCAAGGATCCAAGTTCCAGAGGTTTGAAAGGTTAGAACACTGCCATGTTATTTTACTAGAGTACTCGCACTAGAATGTAGGGTTTTATCATGTCATAGAATTGTATAACACTGCATTGAGAAAAGTTGAACATTTTTATTCCCCTAAACGGAAGTGATTCTTCTGAACACAAGAAAATGGCCCCAACGGCGCCTTCTCGAGACTACAAAATCCGAATGTACAATATTCAGCATTGTCACTCTTCATGAAGACACTCGCGATCGATTCGAACGTACGCGGAACGTATCCACGGCGAGCAGTACTGTCGTTCTCGGAAAAAAGGTGGTTGTCTGCGTAAAATTTCAACGTTGATTTTCCCACGACTGGAAGCCTGTTTCGAACAGCGGTGTTTCGGAGTGTTCCTCGATCAACTTCCGGGTATGTCTCGCGATTCTAATTGAATCTGTTTCATCGGAGATTCCGCTTGAATTTCGAAGAGTTTACGAAACAGGAAAGAGCAGCGCAAAAATTGAATTCTAGAACGAGCGAGGTTGTTCGAGGAAGTTGCCGAGGCTCGGAATTCTTTCTTTTCGAGGAGGCGAAACACCGCTGGATCGTTTTATTGGCCGTTTGGTTTACCGAAAAGGGTTCCAACGAATCGAAGAACAACGGGGAAGAGCACCGAACGAAAATACGGTAACGCGTGTCACTTGCGGAAATCGAATCCCGCTTCCGGAACAGAGGTCGCGCTGCTGCGCGTAACATTCTCGGCATTTCAACAGGGTAGCATAAAATTTATCGAAAACGCCCAATCGTTTCAATAATATTATTTGGCACGGTTCGACGTGTGCGTGAATATTTTCTCGTTCGGCAGAGCTTTGTACCGTCTCTTTCTCACATTCTCTCTCTCTTTCTCTCTTCTTTTTTCTCGGTTAAACTGTACAACGGACGTGATCACATCGCAGTGTTTTCAAAGACTCGGATAAATTGGAGAAATTTCTTGATCGAAGCACACGGTACGATACAAATCGTGAAAAATACAAACAAATTTCATGTCCGTTTTTAGAAGGCAACGCATAGTAATCGCTTTTACTACTCGGTTCGTTTAGGTTCCGGCGAATGCGGCACCCTTCCTCAGCCACGTCTGTACATCGACGTTTAACGTACAATTTACAATCGACTTTTTCATTTACAGGGACTTAGCTTGTCCAATAAGTTCCAGTTCTTCATCGTGAATTTTCTGAAAAATTTATTTATTCGTGAAGGTCGCGTCTAGGTCATTGGCGACCACATTTGGTTTACATATTTACACAATTTACATCAGATTTACATAAGTTATACAAACATAGCGTTGTACATCGGTGTTGTTATTCTATAATAAAAATTTCTTCAGCCAACCGTTGTGGAAACAGAAATACATTTTTCGTTTCACTTATTTTAACAAGTCGGAAATAAGGTAACTGATTAAAGAATATAAATTATTTTAAAATGACAAACTCATTGGACGAGCTGATATAATAACATTGTCCAACACCAAATTTGTTCCCCAATTACTGCTGGGTCCTTTGTATAGAGTTGTTTGCGCAGATTCCGAATCTGTTTTTAATTTTTTTCCTATACGCACAGTTTTTGAAAAACATGACTTTGAAAAAAAAAACATATTTTTCAACTTTAAACAAATATTGTAGTGTTATCATAAAAGATATTGAATTGTTCTTTATACCAAAAGATTCTGTAGACTTTCCCGAATACAGCGATATCAAATATTAATACATTATGATTGTTTAAACATGTTTAAATAATCACTAAAGGCGGAGAGACACCACTTTTGCACCAATTTTTGAGGATATTTTTCAATTTATCTAAAAAAAAATGGGTCCAGCGGAAAATCGAACTATACCATGCGATAGAGCAGACTTTTATCTTGAGAAACACCCTTTCAAATTTGGAACCTCGACGTTTTTTTCGAACCAGAAAGCAAAATATCATCGCCCGACATGAGTTACCGCCAGTGGCGCTCGCCATTAGAACGGGCGTTCGCCGAGCCGTATCCCGTGGAACATGTTTAAACATGTTTGAACAATCATAATGTATTAATATTGCATATCACTGTATTCGGGAAAGTCTACAGAATCTTCTGCTGCGAAGAACAATTCAATATCTTTTATAATAACATCACAATATTTGTTTAAAGTTGAAAAATATGTTTTTTTTTCAAAGCCATGTTCCTCAAAAACTGTGCGTATAAGAAAAAAATTAAAAACAGATTCGGAATCAGCGCAAAAAACTCTTTAAGAACCCAACAGTAATTAGGGAACATAAAAAAAGTTGAAATTTGTTGGACAGTGTAATTAGACAGCGGGTTTTGTGCATTTATGACGAAACTTGACGAAATTATGACGAAGAATTTCTTTGCTATATTATTTTCAACCTGTTAAACATATCAAAAAGGAAAATAAATTTTTATTTCCTTCCAGTTTGTTGCAATTTCAAATTTTTATTTCGCATAAAGGTCCGCTGTCTGATAATAATTACAGTTATACAAATTGATCTTGGCTACGAGAACTGCGTCGATCTACGATATTTAAATCTACTCTAGCTTGTCGTGATTTTATTCGATGTTAAAACTAAATAAAGATAACGATCGTAAATTTGTATCGTACATGAATATGAATGTTGTGGGTCCGGATGGACCCCGCATTCGCCGTACAGAACGTTCGACAACGTTCTTGAATTAATGTTAACAATGTAATTGTAACATTGTTCGTTAAAGACACGATATCCAACCATCTCGGAAGAATATCGCGTCACCAGACAGCCAACAGAACCGTCGAATGGAAATTCACGCTGACTGGCAGTGTCTCGAACTTTGTAACCGTCTGAAATTCAGCACGATCTTCCATTAGAAGTTGAAATATTTCCCCGATGCTCGAGGATAAGTTCGCGCCGCTTCTGAACCGGATAGACATAACGTGTCTAATTGAATTTGTAAATTTCTCGCTTGGGAAATTCCGATGTAACCGTAGACAACATCTCGAAGCATCTGAAAAATCTCCCTTAAAATGTATGGCCGTAAATTCATCCGGGTTACAATTAATAATTGAACTGTATTTCTACTCGTCTTCGTAAATATTAATTGCTCGTGTGCCACGCTGGTTATCGGATTTTTCCTTTAGACGTGTAACGGTGTTTTTATTCGTAACTCCCTTTTCCGTAATAAAAAATTTTCCAATCTAGAACGATCCGTATACTACACGATTTATTGTACATGTCGGTAAAAATTTAATCCGGCACTGTAGCTGTAATCGTGACGTGATGAAAATTGTGTCGAGTTTGGTCTCATTTTGGTCAGAAAAATGTCCGCGATAATTGACTGTAGTATGCGTTGCCATCCGGAGCACAAACAACCAAAATTAATTATTTGTACGAAAACGCGGAATCGAGACTTGTGAACGATTAAATGTTAGGTCGTTCGGGAAGCCATTTCGTTTTCCTACGGGGAGATCAAAGCCAACTTTTCCCCATTTAGAATAAGTTTCACGACACTTTGTTCTATGATCTTGTTGAATTTCTGTTTTTTATCAGCAAAAAGTTGTAAAAAAATGGTAATCCGATGGTACATCCTCTCCTTAAACAGCACACCGTCTTTTCTTTCGTGCTCTGCATTTTTATCTTTGCGGTAATAAAAAAGCAAACAGTGATGGAAAGGTGAGAAAGCACTACAAGATACGAAATGACGTCCGAAATGTCAGCTGTACGAATGACTTTCCGAACGAAATTACTTTCCGTTTTAGGAGCCTTATATGTGTATTTCCAATTTTCCGAAAATAATCCGGCTTTCGTTGACACTGGGACAGAAATTAATACAAAGATAGTACAGACTTTATCGCGAGTGTCAGCCCGCCGACATGGTCGGTTCGCGAAATTTATTTCTGTTCGAAAGCTGTGCCGAGCCTTTCTGCGACGGCTGTTTCCGGGCAAAAATACTATTTTACGTAGGTCTCGGCGCATCGGGCCGCTGATAAACCGCTGTTCCCTGGCTGTCTGGCTTCTTCCGCTTTAGTGTCACATGTTACCATACGCGACCCTACACGGCAGCTCGGAAAAAACATTATCAAACGAGCATTACGAGTGAATCGTTAGTACACAGAGGGGGAATTCGTGAAACGCGTTTTATTTTTCTGTGTTCCGCCCGTGTGAAACAGCGACGTTTCACTTCTCGCTGCCTAATGTATCATTTTTTCCGTCGTTTTTTCCGCGATTTTTCTCGTATAATGTACAAACTTACAAATGGTGTCGGGAGGAAGTTTGGTTTTACAAAAAGGGTTGGGTACCAACCCTTAGGGGTTTTAGGGGCGGCGTAGGGTAGGTTTGGAGGGGAGAGTTACGCTAATTAGTCGGACCGCTTGGCAAATTACATCTGTACACGACGATAGAAAAACGCACGAGCGCTCGATAATGGCTCCGATATGTGTCATCTTTCTGTTAACATGTAACAAGATATTCTATAGTAACGTTTATGTCGATCATCGCCCGAGCCGATTTTCTTTTGTTTTCTTCGTAATTAGACAATTTGATCCCAGAACACATGGCAATAGTTTATAAACGTATAATTTCCATCTCCTTCTTCCTCGTTTCTTCTTTTTTTTTGTCGATTTTTAATTTCCATACGAATTTATGTATAAATGTACAGTGGCTTGCGTCCTTTCTCGTCGCGTTACCCTAACCAACTATCGAACCTTGCGTTCCTCTCGAGCTGGAACGAGTCGATCGCGCGAAACCCTTACCGTTCGAAAAACAGAGGACTCGCCGAAACTATAATGCAGTGGGTCGTATGTATAGGACCAAGTACAAGTTTTAGCTATCGATTTTCGAAGCAAATACTCGGTTCTATTACTAGGCTCTGAACAAGAAGACTAGTGGAAGAAAGTTTTCACTGTGATCAAACCGTCGACGATCGGCGCTCGCGTAACCTACGATATACTGATGCGAACGGTGCGTTAACGCTAGGCTCACGGGACGCTAAAAGTGACTATTTCACTTTATCAGAATAACGAGAATGTATCCAGTTTTTTCGCCATTTCTTAAATTGTATGTACCCGAAGGAACAAATTTGTTCCATCCAATTTTTAGCCATTTTTTAAATAATGTATACCCGAAGGAATAAATTTGTCGAATCTTATGGATGCGTCTTCACAATCTAAGTAATCGAAGGTTAAAAATATTAGAACCCGCCAATTATACGGGTACCATCCAATCTTTTAGCCATTTTCTAAATAATGTATACCCGAAGGAATAAATTTGTTGAATCATTTCTCAAGGATGCATCTTCACAATCTAAGTAATCGAAAGTTAAAAATATTAGAACTCGCCAATTATACGGGTTCCATCCAATTTTTTAGCCATTGTTTAAATAATGTATACCCGAAGGAATAAATTTGTTGAATCATTTCTCATGGATGCATCTTCACAATCTAAGTAATCGAAGGTTAAAAATATTAGAATTCGCCAATTTTACGGGTTCCATCCAATTTTTTAGCCATTTTTTAAAATAATGTATACCCGAAGGAATAAATTTGTTGAATCATTTCTCATGGATGCATCTTCACAATCTAAGTAATCGAAGGTTAAAAATATTAGAATTCGCCAATTTTACGGGTTCCATCCAATTTTTTAGCCATTTTTTAAAATAATGTATACCCGAAGGAATAAATTTGTTGAATCATTTCTCATGGATGCATCTTCACAATCTAAGTAATCGAAGGTTAAAAATATTAGAATTCGCCAATTTTACGGGTTCCATCCAATTTTTTAGCCATTTTTTAAAATAATGTATACCCGAAGGAATAAATTTGTTGAATCATTTCTCATGGATGCATCTTCACAATCTAAGTAATCGAAGGTTAAAAATATTAGAATTCGCCAATTTTACGGGTTCCATCCAATTTTTTAGCCATTTTTTAAAATAATGTATACCCGAAGGAATAAATTTGTTGAATCATTTCTCATGGATGCATCTTCACAATCTAAGTAATCGAAGGTTAAAAATATTAGAATTCGCCAATTTTACGGGTTCCATCCAATTTTTTAGCCATTTTTTAAAATAATGTATACCCGAAGGAATAAATTTGTTGAATCATTTCTCATGGATGCATCTTCACAATCTAAGTAATCGAAGGTTAAAAATATTAGAATTCGCCAATTTTACGGGTTCCATCCAATTTTTTAGCCATTTTTTAAAATAATGTATACCCGAAGGAATAAATTTGTTGAATCATTTCTCATGGATGCATCTTCACAATCTAAGTAATCGAAGGTTAAAAATATTAGAATTCGCCAATTTTACGGGTTCCATCCAATTTTTTAGCCATTTTTTAAATAATGTATACCCGAAGGAATAAATTTGTTGAATCATTTCTCATGGATGCATCTTCGCAATCTAAGTAATCGAAGGTTAAAAATATTGGAACTCGCCAATTTTACGGGTTCCATCCAATTTTTTAGCCATTTTTTAAATAATGTATACCCGAAGGAATAAATTTGTTGAATCATTTCTCATGGATGCATCTTCACAATCTAAGTAATCGAAGGTTAAAAATATTAGAACTCGCCAATTATACGGGTTCCATCCAATCTTTTAGCCATTTTTTAAATAATGTATACCCGAAGGAAAAAATTTGTTGAATCATTTCTCATGGATGCATCTTCACAATCTAAGTAATCGAAGGTTAAAAATATTAGAACTCGCCAATTTTACGGGTTCCATCCAATTTTTTATCCATTTTTAAAATAATGTATACCCGAAGGAATAAATTTGTTGAATCATTTCTCGTGGATGCATCTTCACAATCTAAGTAATCGAAGGTTAAAAATATTAGAACCCGCCAATTTTACGGGTTCCATCCAATCTTTTAGCCATTTTTTAAATAATGTATACCCGAAGGAATAAATTTGCTGAATCATTTCTCATGGATGCATCTTCACAATCTAAGTAATCGAAGGTTAAAAATATTAGAACTCGCCAATTATACGGGTTCCATCCAATCTTTTAGCCATTTTTTAAATAATGTATACCCGAAGGAATAAATGTGTTGAATCATTTCTCATGGATGCATCTTCACAATCTAAGTAATCGAAGGTTAAAAATATTAGAACTCGCCATTTTTACGGGTTCCATCCAATTTTTTATCCATTTTTTAAATAATGTATACCCGAAGGAATAAATTTGTTGAATCATTTCTCAAGGATGCATCTTCACAATCTAAGTACTCGAAAGTTAAAAATATTAGAACTCGCCAATTTTACGGGTTCCATCCAATTGTTTAGCCATTTTTAAAATAATGTATACCCGAAAGAATAAATTTGTTGAATCATTTCTCATGGATGCATCTTCACAATCTAAGTAATCGAAGGTTAAAAATATTAGAACTCGCCAATTATACGGGTTCCATCCAATTTTTTACCCATTTTTTAAATAATGTATACCCGAAGGAATAAATTTGTTGAATCATTTCTCATGGATGCATCTTCACAATCTAAGTAATCGAAGGTTAAAAATATTAGAACTCGCAAATTTTACGGGTTCCATCCAATTTTTTAGCCATTTTTTAAATAATGTATACCCGAAGGAATAAATCTGTTGAATCATTTCTCATGGATGCATCTTCACAATCTAAGTAATCGAAGGTTAAAAATATTAGAAGTCGCCAATTTTACGGGTTCCATCCAATTTTTTACCCATTTTTGAAATAATGCATACCCGAAGGAATAAATTTGCTGAATCATTTCTCATGGATGCATCTTCACAATCTAAGTAATCGAAGGTTAAAAATATTAGAACTCGCCAATTATACGGGTTCCATCCAATCTTTTAGCCATTTTTTAAATAATGTATACCCGAAGGAATAAATTTGTTGATTCATTTCTCATGGATGCATCTTCGCAATCTAAGTAATCGAAGGTTAAAAATATTGGAACTCGCCAATTTTACGGGTTCCATCCAATTTTTTAGCCATTTTTTAAATAATGTATACCCGAAGGAATAAATTTGTTGAATCATTTCTCATGGATGCATCTTCACAATCTAAGTAATCGAAGGTTAAAAATATTAGAACTCGCCAATTATACGGGTTCCATCCAATCTTTTAGCCATTTTTTAAATAATGTATACCCGAAGGAAAAAATTTGTTGAATCATTTCTCATGGATGCATCTTCACAATCTAAGTAATCGAAGGTTAAAAATATTAGAACTCGCCAATTTTACGGGTTCCATCCAATTTTTTATCCATTTTTAAAATAATGTATACCCGAAGGAATAAATTTGTTGAATCATTTCTCGTGGATGCATCTTCACAATCTAAGTAATCGAAGGTTAAAAATATTAGAACCCGCCAATTTTACGGGTTCCATCCAATCTTTTAGCCATTTTTTAAATAATGTATACCCGAAGGAATAAATTTGCTGAATCATTTCTCATGGATGCATCTTCACAATCTAAGTAATCGAAGGTTAAAAATATTAGAACTCGCCAATTATACGGGTTCCATCCAATCTTTTAGCCATTTTTTAAATAATGTATACCCGAAGGAATAAATGTGTTGAATCATTTCTCATGGATGCATCTTCACAATCTAAGTAATCGAAGGTTAAAAATATTAGAACTCGCCATTTTTACGGGTTCCATCCAATTTTTTATCCATTTTTTAAATAATGTATACCCGAAGGAATAAATTTGTTGAATCATTTCTCAAGGATGCATCTTCACAATCTAAGTACTCGAAAGTTAAAAATATTAGAACTCGCCAATTTTACGGGTTCCATCCAATTGTTTAGCCATTTTTAAAATAATGTATACCCGAAAGAATAAATTTGTTGAATCATTTCTCATGGATGCATCTTCACAATCTAAGTAATCGAAGGTTAAAAATATTAGAACTCGCCAATTATACGGGTTCCATCCAATTTTTTACCCATTTTTTAAATAATGTATACCCGAAGGAATAAATTTGTTGAATCATTTCTCATGGATGCATCTTCACAATCTAAGTAATCGAAGGTTAAAAATATTAGAACTCGCAAATTTTACGGGTTCCATCCAATTTTTTAGCCATTTTTTAAATAATGTATACCCGAAGGAATAAATCTGTTGAATCATTTCTCATGGATGCATCTTCACAATCTAAGTAATCGAAGGTTAAAAATATTAGAAGTCGCCAATTTTACGGGTTCCATCCAATTTTTTACCCATTTTTGAAATAATGCATACCCGAAGGAATAAATTTGCTGAATCATTTCTCATGGATGCATCTTCACAATCTAAGTAATCGAAGGTTAAAAATATTAGAACTCGCCAATTATACGGGTTCCATCCAATCTTTTAGCCATTTTTTAAATAATGTATACCCGAAGGAATAAATTTGTTGATTCATTTCTCATGGATGCATCTTCACAATCTAAGTAATCGAAGGTTAAAAATATTAGAACTCGCCAATTTTACGGGTTCCATCCAATTTTTAGCCATTTTTTAAATAATGTATACCCGAAGGAATAAATTTGTTGAATCATTTCTCAAGGATGCATCTTCACAATCTAAGTAATCGAAAGTTAAAAATATTAGAACTCGCCAATTTTACGGGTTCCATTCAATTTTTTAGCCATTTTTTAAATAATGAAGGAATAAATTTGTTGAATCATTTCTCATGGATGCATCTTCACAATCTAAGTAATCGAAGGTTAAAAATATTAGAACTCGCCAATTTTACGGGTTCCATCCAATTTTTTAGCCATTTTTAAAATAATGTATACCCGAAGGAATAAATTTGTTGAATCATTTCTCATGGATGCATCTTCACAATCTAAGTAATCGAAGGTTCAAAATATTAGAACTCGCCAATTATACGGGTTCCATCCAATTTTTTACCCATTTTTTAAATAATGTATACCCGAAGGAATAAATTTGTTGAATCATTTCTCATGGATGCATCTTCGCAATCTAAGTAATTGTAAATTAAGAATATTACAACCCGTCATTTTAACGGGTCCCGTACGCCTAGTGTTAAACGAGCAATTGCAATCGAAAAGTTGAGATACCTGTCGTGTAATTTAGAGCACAATTAGAATCTACAAATCTCGGATTGAGGAGCACAATTAGATCGCAGATTTTTATGCGGAATTGAAAAACATTGTTTCCATCAGGTACAAAATTATTGTTGATGCCAATAAAAAACGATGTATTCAAAACGTGCACTTCACTGTAGCATTGAAGTACAGCATTACCTCGACAATCTTCATAAGTTCCATCCGGGTCTCACGTCTCGCAAGGTATTTTGCGTGCGAGGGTAATAAGGCTCCAACAGGCTCAAGCTTCGAGTGGCTTCAGCCAAAGCCTGCTTTTGTAAACGTTTCCAAAAGTTTGTATACATACAAACATGAACTTGCTTAAGTTGGCTCGCGTGTGTTGGGGCTCGAACAGCCACGAATTTCAAGGTGCTACAACTACCCGCCAAGATCCTGTTGGATTTTGGTACATACGAAATGGCGTCGTCCTGTAATGCTCAACCAAAGTCCTCTTTACCATTTTTCCAAAATCGAACTTAACCCTTTGCACTTCGTTGTCCCCTCTGAGGCACCACTAAAAATTGCTGCACCATTGTTCAAAATATTGTTAACATAATTAAATGTATCGGTGTCTAATAGATTACTAAACATTTAGGTATTGTACGAGGTACTATACCAATTTCATATCCATAAAATTTAAAAAATCATAGGCAATGGAAATATTCTAGATCGGAGGAAATGTTTAATTTTTCGGTTAAAATAGCTCGGAGTGCAAAGGGTTAATAAACTAAGCTGCTCACTTGCCAATATCGATTTCCACGACACTAACATTTCTGAACAGTGTTTTTAATTTCTCGTGTTTAATCGTTAATCCACAAATTAAGTGCTTTTAAGTGGTCGGAAACTTTTCCGACTGATGAAAATCGGAACACGCTTGTTACATAGCGCTCGACAACACGATAGATCCTATTAATCTTTTCCGTGATCGATTGTTATCGCGATACTCGGATCCAGATACCGAATAAGACACTGGTAATCACGCGATTGGTGTTTGTATAAATACGAGATTTTGGAACCGACCTTTTCACTATACCGACACACTTAATCATGACTTTATATAATTGCGCGAAGCTCTCGACGCATTTATAACCGGCGCGATTGCAAACAAATCGCATTTATCGTAATACGAATTGGTTAATTTTCAAACTGTTCTCGTTGGCACTATTTAAAAGCGATATTGCTCCCTCAGCAACCCAATAATGCACATTATTGCAAATGCGCGGGACTAATTAACATTAGAACTGTCGAGCCCCAAACGTGCCTGATGTATCAATGTAATAATCACTGGACTGCGGATCTTTATGCGAAATGAAATCAAACAATAAACTCCTTCTTGTTTTCAACAACTTTATAGCTTGAAAATTTTTTCCATAAATCAAATCCGCAGTCCAGTTGCAAGAGCAGTAGCACGTGAATACATTGCGCGAGGTCAACGCCCGTTTTCCAAAAAACTATCTACAAATCTAAAGCTCCAAATTCTCAATAGTTCGCATCGATCTTTGGTTTCAAAGGGATGAAACAAATCGTTATCCAATCAGTGGCGGCAAAGGTCAAGCGGGGGCCCCAAGCGGTAAAAATTTAGCAGTCTCAAACTCAATTTAGAAATAGAAGTTGCAAGAAAACTCTTATAAACTTAATTTTTTATAAAAAAATGAATGCTGCGAAATTTCCCGGGGCCCCACAGTTAAACCCGCTACTGCATCCAATGCATTCGACGCGCTGTAAAAGAACAGTGAACGACTAGAAACGAGCGTAAGCATGAAGAAGTTCTCGAGAGAATCGCAACAACAATTAATAAATAAGGCTACGTAGCGTAAACGGCAACAATGATTCAGCGAGAGAGCGTCGTCGTCGTCTGCAGAGGATTAACAGAACACGATCAGGCCAACTTGGAGATTGTTGCGGATTTCACCGATCGCGATCAGAGATCTACGTAATTAAAACGCCGCGGCGCGCCGGCGTAATCACGGGAAACTGATACGAGAGTCTGCCGAGCTAATCTAATCGCAGCGAAATCGTCGATATAATTAAACCGTCAAGTATAAACGACAATTAAAGCTTGCTGGGAGTTGGGGCAGGGATGAGGGTCGGGATTGCTTACATAAGTAAATTAACGATAGTTTTCTTTACACACTTCCCGTAAAAATACATGGCCGCCGAGCCTGCAAACTCGGATATCGCGATAAATTAGGCTCGTCGGATAAGGCAAAAAACAGGGGTTAGGACTATATCGAATTGCCTCGCCAAGTTTCTCGTTGTACGTTGTCCATATTGTCCAAAGTTGTATTTGTATTCAGCATGTCGAACCGAATAGAATGCCGTACACAGTAGTGCACGGTTAAATTTGCAAGAATGGAGGATGACTGCAATGTACACAATGTTGGAACATGGAATACGGAAAATTTTATTCTCAACAATTTACTTTTATGATAGCGCCGATGGATGGCTGAGGTCCTTCCGATTAAAACGAGCCCAAACACGAGGTGCATCGGACGAATTTTACTCCGGCATAATTATGTACTGTTGCCCCGCAAGAACTCCCCCACTCTCTCCGCCTATCCTCGCCGCTGACGTCACACGCGCAGTACCTAAATCGATGAAACCAGACCGATTTGCATCGTGTTTGGGTTCATTGGAACCGGGAGATCCTCGGCTATCCATTGGCGGTACAATAACAAAGCTAAGACGATAATTCTGTGGTTGTGAAGAACGCCGCATGTCACATACTTTCATTTTCGAGATATTGCCGTTTAAAGTTCTGATCACTAATGCTTTGACATAGGACATCAAATTTGAAACAGGATTCAAATTTGTTTTCATGACTTTTTTCCTGGTAAATAGGTAAGTCCTATATACAGGGTGAATTCGATAAAGCAGGACACCTAAATATCTCCGTTACTTTTCGTTGTACAAAAAAACTTCGTAGGATAAAGTTACACTGTTTGTAGGCCCACATATAACGGTGCAAGGGAAAAAAATTTCAAGGTCATTTTTATGAGATTTCAAGGTTATCGATGTTTTTTTAAATGGAATGAGGTATTTTTTAATACATCAATCGATGCAGCTGGACATTCGTTATAAAAAAGTACTAACCTATGTATGTCGAAAAGTTAGTAGTTCAGGAGATATTTCAATTTAAATAACTCAACTTCAATTTCAATATCAACTCTTCAACTTCATTTTCAACTTCAATTTCAACTCTTCCATTTCAACTTCAATTTCTACTCTTCCATTTCAACTTCAATTTTTCAATTTCATTTAATTAATATGAACTATAATTTCAATATGAATTTTTCCATTTCAACTTCAATTTCAATATCAATTCTTCAACTTCATTTTCAATTTCAATTTTAACTTTCTCATTTCAACTACAATTTCTACTCTTCAATTTTTCGATTTCATTTCATTAATTTCAACTCTTCAATTTCAACTTCAATTTTCCAGTTTCATTTTGTTAATTTCAACCCTTCAATCTCAACGTCAATTTTTAAATTTCAACTTCAATTTTTCAATTTCAATTCGTTAATTTCAACTCCTTTATTTCAAATTCAACATCAAATTTTCCATTTCAACTTTTATTCCAACTTCAATTTTAACTCTCCCAAATCAACTTCAATTTCCACTCTTCCATTTCAACTCTAATTTTTCAATTTCACTTCGTTAATTGCAACTCTTCAATGTCAATATGAATTTTTCCATTTCAACTTAAATTTCAATATCAACTCTTCAACTTCATTTTCAATTTCAATTTTAACTTTCTCATTTCAACTACAATTTCTACTCTTCAATTTTTCGATTTCATTTCATTAATTTCAACTCTTCAATTTCAACTTCAATTTTCCAGTTTCATTTTGTTAATTTCAACCCTTCAATTTGAACGTCAATCTTTTAATTTCAACTTCAATTTTTCAATTTCAATTCGTTAATTTCAACTCTTTCATTTCAAATTCAACATCAAATTTTCCATTTCAACTTTTATTCCAACTTCAATTTTAACTCTCCCAAATCAACTTCAATTTCCACTCTTCCATTTCAACTCTAATTTTTCAATTTCACTTCGTTAATTGCAACTCTTCAATGTCAATATGAATTTTCCCATTTCAACTTAAATTTCAATATCAACTCTTCAACTTCATTTTCAATTTCAATTTTAACTTTCTCATTTCAACTACAATTTCTACTCTTCAATTTTTCGATTTCATTTCATTAATTTCAACTCTTCAATTTCAACTTCAATTTTTCAATTTCATTTTGTTAATTTAAACTCTTCAATTTGAACGTCAATTTTTTAATTTCAACTTCAATTTTTCAATTTCAATTCGTTAATTTCAACTCTTTTATTTCAAATTCAACATCAAATTTTCCATTTCAACTTTTATTCCAACTTCAATTTTAACTCTCCCAAATCAACTTCAATTTCCACTCTTCCATTTCAACTCTAATTTTTCAATTTCACTTCGTTAATTGCAACTCTTCAATGTCAATATGAATTTTTCCATTTCAACTTAAATTTCAATATCAACTCTTCAACTTCATTTTCAATTTCAATTTTAACTTTCTCATTTCAACTACAATTTCTACTCTTCAATTTTTCGATTTCATTTCATTAATTTCAACTCTTCAATTTCAACTTCAATTTTTCAATTTCATTTTGTTAATTTCAACCCTTCAATTTCAACGTCAATTTTTCGTTTTCAACTTCAATTTTTCAATTTCAATTCGTTAATTTCAACTCTTTTATTTCAAATTCAACATCAAATTTTCCATTTCAACTTTTATTCCAACTTCAATTTTAACTCTCCCAAATCAACTTCAATTTCCACTCTAACATTTCAACTCTAATTTTTCAATTTCACTTCGTTAATTGCAACTCTTCAATTTCAATATGAATTTTCCCATTTCAACTTCAGTTTCAATA
The DNA here is from genome assembly GCA_933228785.1 of Lasioglossum pauxillum. NCBI lineage: Eukaryota > Metazoa > Arthropoda > Insecta > Hymenoptera > Halictidae > Lasioglossum > Lasioglossum pauxillum. The sequence goes on from OW121706.1 coordinate 40,066,421, forward strand.
TCAACTCTTCAACTTCATTTTCAATTTCAATTTTAACTTTCTCATTTCAACTACAATTTCTACTCTTCAATTTTTCGATTTCATTTCATTAATTTCAACTCTTCAATTTCAACTTCAATTTTCCAGTTTCATTTTGTTAATTTCAACCCTTCAATTTGAACGTCAATCTTTTAATTTCAACTTCAATTTTTCAATTTCAATTCGTTAATTTCAACTCTTTCATTTCAAATTCAACATCAAATTTTCCATTTCAACTTTTATTCCAACTTCAATTTTAACTCTCCCAAATCAACTTCAATTTCCACTCTTCCATTTCAACTCTAATTTTTCAATTTCACTTCGTTAATTGCAACTCTTCAATGTCAATATGAATTTTCCCATTTCAACTTAAATTTCAATATCAACTCTTCAACTTCATTTTCAATTTCAATTTTAACTTTCTCATTTCAACTACAATTTCTACTCTTCAATTTTTCGATTTCATTTCATTAATTTCAACTCTTCAATTTCAACTTCAATTTTTCAATTTCATTTTGTTAATTTAAACTCTTCAATTTGAACGTCAATTTTTTAATTTCAACTTCAATTTTTCAATTTCAATTCGTTAATTTCAACTCTTTTATTTCAAATTCAACATCAAATTTTCCATTTCAACTTTTATTCCAACTTCAATTTTAACTCTCCCAAATCAACTTCAATTTCCACTCTTCCATTTCAACTCTAATTTTTCAATTTCACTTCGTTAATTGCAACTCTTCAATGTCAATATGAATTTTTCCATTTCAACTTAAATTTCAATATCAACTCTTCAACTTCATTTTCAATTTCAATTTTAACTTTCTCATTTCAACTACAATTTCTACTCTTCAATTTTTCGATTTCATTTCATTAATTTCAACTCTTCAATTTCAACTTCAATTTTTCAATTTCATTTTGTTAATTTCAACCCTTCAATTTCAACGTCAATTTTTCGTTTTCAACTTCAATTTTTCAATTTCAATTCGTTAATTTCAACTCTTTTATTTCAAATTCAACATCAAATTTTCCATTTCAACTTTTATTCCAACTTCAATTTTAACTCTCCCAAATCAACTTCAATTTCCACTCTAACATTTCAACTCTATTTTTTCAATTTCACTTCGTTAATTGCAACTCTTCAATTTCAATATGAATTTTCCCATTTCAACTTCAGTTTCAATATCAACTCTTCAACTTCATTTTCAATTTCAATTTTAACTTTCTCATTTCAACTACAATTTCTACTCTTCAATTTTTCGATTTCATTTCATTAATTTCAACTCTTCAATTTCAACTTCAATTTTTCAATTTCATTTTGTTAATTTCAGCCCTTCAATTTCAACGTCAATTTTTAAATTTCAACTTCAATTTTTCAATTTCAATTCGTTAATTTCAACTCTTTTATTTCAAATTCAACATCAAATTTTCCATTTCAACTTTTATTCCAACTTCAATTTTAACTCTCCCAAATCAACTTCAATTTCCACTCTTCCATTTCAACTCTAATTTTTCAATTTCACTTCGTTAATTGCAACTCTTCAATTTCAATATGAATTTTTCCATTTCAACTTCAATTTCAATATCAACTCTTCAACTTCATTTTCAATTACTGTCGTACTAAGACGTTAGTGTTTACTTACTTGTGTAACATCTTAGCACGACAGTAATGGTATTTTAGAGTTATTTAAATCGAAATTGTTGGAATTTATAAATTGACAAAAATAATCTACTCTTATTTAGTAGGTAAATTCAGTTTGTTTGACTCTCGAACACCTTATAAATGAATATTTTATCAATGCTGTCTGCGACATGAAACCCTCAACTTTTATCTGTTAATTAGATCGACATCTGTTATTTCCTGTAGCGATCCTCACTTCTGTTATATCTGTCAATTTGTAAAGACGTGCCTCACAACGTGTCTTCTTATATATTTAATAGAATAAATTCTATTTAATATTCGATCGTGAGTGATTTATTATATACCCATATTCCAATAGAAATATCTCCTGAACTACTAACTTTTCGACATACATACGTTAGTACTTTTTTATAACGAATGTCCAGCTGCATCGATTGACGTATTAAAAAATACCTCATTCCATTTAAAAAAACGTCGATAACCTTGAAATCTCACAAAAATTACCTTGACATTTTTTTTCCCTTACACCGTTATATGTGGCCCTTCAAACAGTGTAACTTTGTCGTACGAAGTTTTTTTGTACAACGAAAAGTAACGGAGATATTTAGGTGTCCTGCTTTATCGAATTCACCCTGTATAATTAATGCATGAACTCAAATTTTTTGAAGTTGTGACACGCGGCGCTTTCCTTGCAACCACAGAGAATTACTGGAAATAAAATTTCCTGTATTATACATAAATTTAGCCGTGCACTAGTTGAACAGGTACAAGAGTCTTGGTGGGACGATTCTAAGGCTCAGCCGACGAGGGTGGAAGGAAAGGAAGCGAACCTGGTTAACTGGCTTACGAAAGGGTTAAAGAAGCTCTTCGTTTTCGTCCGAGACACCGTACATCTGGGGCCGTCGTTCCTGGAGTTGTTGCTCCCGCTGCCTCTGCGCCTGTTGCTTTTGAAGTAGCGCGATGCTGGCAGCTTTGTAGTTAATCGGCCCGTAAGATCGGTAGTCCACGTCGGCGTAGTCAAGATCCGAAAATTCCGGCTTGAAGGGCTGCGTAAACAAAACATCACAACGAATACCTTAGTCTGCTTCGATTACAGGAGAAGGGGGGGTTTGGGCGGGGCAGGGCGGAGCCGCGCTGTTTTTCCGCGTGGAATTCTGTCTTTAAAGCTCCGGGAAACGTTCTCGCCGGAACGACGGCAATTCGGGTTCAATGTAGCAGCGAAGAAAGACAGGACCGGCATTCTTCGACCGACCATTCGAGCCCTCGATACGTTTTACGCGAGCTCCCCTTCGGTGAAAATTCCTCGGGGTTTCGCGGAATTGATATGGTTGTTAATTACGCTCGGGGATCGTCTGCGCGGAACAACTAACAAGGGATCACGGGAACGGTGTGTCTAGATGTGTGAGATGTTCGAAGGAGATGCTGGATAATGAGAAATTACTACTTAGCAACATTTTCGTGTTCTCGATTTGGTTTTGATGGAACTTTTACCCATGTAGTCGTGACATTTTTCTAACATTTCAGATACAGTGGGTGTACAAAGCATTCGTACACCTTTTAAAAACTAATAACTTTTTTATAATTGTACCAAACGACCTGATTTTTCATAACCAATTAGAAGCATTAGTTTACAAACTGATATGTAGAAAAGATTTTCCAAAAATTACAATTTACAAGGTTGCATGCAAAAATAAAAAAGACATTTTTTTAAACTTTTTCATTTGGGCCCTTAATAAAAATTTAAAACATATGTTTTCTAGATCCATGTCCTTTATACACATGTTGGAAATTTCATCGAAATCGATTGACGCAGGAAAAAACAACAGGCGTCGAAAGATGTACGATTCCGTGGATTTTAAGCAGAAACTGATAAAAAGTCGTGGAAAACTACGATTTTCACCATTTTTAACCGCTTGTAGCTAGTGTGTATGTTAATCGATATCAATGAAATTTTCAACATGTGTATGACTAACATAAATCTGCAAAACATACATTTAAAATTTTTATTACGGACCCAAATAAAAAAGTTTTAAAAAATGCCTTTTTTATTTTTGCATTTAACCTTGTGAATTATAATTTTTGAAAAATCTTTTTTGTATATCATTTCGCAAACCAATGCTTCTAATTGATTATAAAAAATCAGGTTGTTTGGTACAATTATAAAAATGTTATTAGTTCTTAAAAAGTGTACGAATACTTTGTACACCCACTGTATGTCCTTTCTGGAGTTTATTGGGTCGAATCAATGGCGAGTTATTAGGTCGCTCGGAAAGCGAAAATGAGATCTATGACATTTTGTTCAATAATCTTTTGCGGTTTGTTTATTATTCTTGAATATGCAGAAATATTATCTCTACTGGTGAATTTCTGTTTTTTATTAGCAAAACATTTAGTCATATGAGTTCGTACGACTTTATTTGGAATGACATTTACACCGCATAAAAGATGATGAAAAAAGCGAAAAAATGGTAATCCGATATAAGCTCCATAAACAGCATACAAGTTTCTTTTCGAGCACTGCATTTTTAGCCCTGCAGGTGATGGAAATTTTCAAAAAATGCCGGAATATAAAATCCGATAGAGTTCAAGCTGCTCCCATTTAAAAAAGTAAGGCGAAGTGCCCTAAATCTGGACAATTGAATTTTCATAGTAAAATCAGTAATTAAGACATTAAATAATTATATTATATATTCTGAGGCCTTAGCTACAGTGAGTCACAAAATTATTCGCTCACTCGGTAATGCGGCAAAGATATACGAAATAATCAGACAACACAGGGTATTTTTCAATTTTTTATTTGGATATACATAGCTCAAAGTTTAATTCAACAGAATCGTAAAAGAAAATTGCGAAATTTTCATTTATTATTAGAGAAATGTGAGTTTTAAGAAATCTTGACCGTTTTTCACGCCACAAAATTATTCGCTCACGCCACGAAATCCACTGAAACAAATGCAATTTACAAACTCTGACAGGCATTTGTTTCTGATAGTTGCTAAAGAGAGTCAGTATAACGTAAACATTCGCTCAGTAAGGATCTATTTTCATCTATTTCTTTGATTTTCAAGAATTCGTTACAATGGGTAGAAAAAGTAAAGAAACTAGTCTAGAGATTAGGGAAGTTATAATTTTTCATTGGGAAAGTGGAAAATCCATCAGAGAAATTGGAAATATCGTTTGTAGAAGTTATTCAACAGTACGTTATATTATAAAACGGTACGAAGAAGAAGGACGAATAATAAACAAAGCTGGCCGTGGTAGGAAAAAGATATTGAATTCCTCGGAAGAGCGTTTTGTTGTGAGAGAAGTTAAAGAAAATCCGAAAATAAGTGCTCCCAAAATCAATACAAGTTTGAAAAATTTTAGTGAAAAAGAAGTTTCTGATGAAACAGTACGAAGAGTGTTGCGAAAGAACGGGTACAACGGCCGCGTAGCAAGAAGAAAGCCTTACGTAAGCGAAATTAATAGGAAGAAAAGGGTAGAATTCGCAAAAAAATACATCACAAAGCCCCCTGAATTTTGGCACAATGTGATATTTTGCGACGAGAGTAAATTTAATATTTGGGGTTCTGACGGTCATCAAAAAGTTTGGCGAAAATCAAACGCGAAGATGGATCTCAAAAACCTGTGTAGCACAGTCAAGCATGGAGGTGGTCATGTTATGGTTTGGGGTTGCATTAGTTATCACGGTGTTGGGAAATTGCAGATGATTGAGGCTACCATGGATAAAGTAATGTACATGGATATCCTAAAAAAAAATTTGAAGCCAAGCGCGGAAGTAATGGGGATTTCAGAAGTGTTTCACTTCTACCAGGACAACGACACCAAACATAAATCGAGATTGGTACAGGAATGGTTACTGTATAACTGTCCCAAAATAATGCAAACCCCGCCTCAATCTCCCGACTTGAATCCTATCGAGATGGTATGGAACATGCTGGACACAAAAATTCGTAAACATTCAATTACTAATAAAAAAGAGTTACAAAGCAGATTACAGGAGGAATGGCCAAAAATAGACAAAAAATATTTGGAAACATTAGTAGAATCAATGCCCAAACGTCTCGCAGAAGTCATAAGACAAAAAGGATATCCCACCAAATATTAATATTGTTATAATAATAGTTAATCTAAAATGAGCGAATAATTTTGCGGCGTGAAAAACCGTCAAGATTTCTTTAAACTCATATTTCTCTAATATTAAATGAAAATTTCGCAATTTTGTTTTACGATTCTGTTGAATTAAACTTTGAACGATGTATATCCAAATAAAAAATTGAAAAATACCCTGCGTTGTCTGATTATTTCGTATATCTTTGCCGCATTATCGAGTGAGCGAATAATTTTGTGACTCACTGTACAAGTAGGTGTGAATATTATTTCATTAAGACATCAATTGAAATTTAAAAATGAATTCAAAGTTCATCTAAAAACAGTATACAAAATAGTCTATTTACATGCGAATCATGTACATTTATAGTTCGAACTTTTGTTAGAAAAAAAGATATAATTCAAGCCCTCAGACAAAAAATAATTATCACGCATAATGATATTGATATTTTAAAATAAATTGGTAATCAAACTTAACGTAAATAATAATTATTAATCCAAATATTAGATGTCCAAGATTAGGACTGTTTTCAAATATAAGTACTCCATACTGGGACGCGATGACAGTAGCTGTCCCACTCTAAACTTATACGCAATGTGCTTACGCCTGAAGCCGGACACGTGTTTGTGAATAAAATCAACGCATTGTTTGCAAATTATTTAACTACATGTACGTATAATTAGTCTTCTATTAGCTTGAATAACGTATGTAGAAAATGTATTCCGGTTGTGACGTTAATAATACTTTATGTTTACATCTTAAATCTATCAGTATTACTACCTAACCTTAAAAGTTGTATTATGACAAGTTTTATGAAAACAGTAAATGAAAATAAATATATATTTGGTTAAATAATACAGTACTATAATCTATGATAAGAATACTACATATTACGCAAAGTATCTTCTCTTCGTCATGCGCAACAGCGCCACCAACCAACGTTTTAGGTTATGTTCGCTCGATCAACTCGTAAATTGAATTTGTCCCGATATAGGCTTTACTTCTGTCCAGGTACTAGCTTAGATTGGATTTAATATGTCCAACTATAGGTTTGAATTATTCTTGTTAATACAATTAAGATATTAACCTAAACAATGATTTTTTTATCTTAAATTGCTTTACAAACTCTGAACTGTATGTTAAAACTCTTAAGAAATTGTTTTTGTTTATTTAAAGTGATAAAGTTTAAAATAGAAATACATGCTGTCCAGGTATGGGGCACTTCACCTTATTTTATTTAATTCCACTTTCTAAAAATCCATCTATAAAAATTGAAAATTGAATAAACATCTGCAGTCTAGTAATAAGAAATGGAAGCAATGCCACGTCTACACGAAAAACGAAATTATTTTCGGAACGACCTAATAAAATGGGATTCATGTCACCGACTTGACATTTCGAGATACAATTACTGGGTCGAGAGAATTAAAATTGTCACAGGCTTCGGGCGCAAGGCACATTGCGTCCAGGAGTTATTTAGATACTTTTTCAACGGTGTCGTCGGCAGGTATATATATCGTCAAAAGATTTGATCCACTACATCGACTAGTCGATTAATTCAAACTATCACCACGGCTTTGATGTGTTTTCTTGCTGTTAATTTTCGAGTATTGATTTTACTTCTCGGAGTTTCGTATTTTCCGGAAGTGAAAGCAACGTTTGCTCAGACATCCCGACGCAGTGTTTGCACACATTCACGAAATGCGCCGCCGCAAACGAAGAAACAATGGCCGTGTAACGGGATTTAACGGATTTTTTGTTGTTCGTCGTTGCCGTAACTACGCTATTAAATCGCTAAGAAATCTATTCCCGACGTTAGTGTACCGGTACCGATCGCGTTTTTCGGTTCTCGTGTGCTCGAGGCTAGTTTAAGCTACCGATTAGAGGTGGTATACGCAGACAGTATCTTCTGCTCCAGCTTTCACGTATAAATGTGCTCCTTTATCGGGTGGGATTAATTCGATGCAACGCGAATGAATTCCTATTTACACTGCATACAGCCAACTCTTTCAACGAATACATACCGCGGAACAATAAAAATGTACACATACGTATCAAAGTATGCTCACGATTTATAGCTGGCCATAAAAAAACGGGATTAAGAAATATGTACTTTGGACGGTGCAGTTTTGCAGAGTCATTCTTTCCCGGTAAAATCAGACACGAGGAATCTCGGGTGCATCCGCTGCACTTGTGTTGTAATAGGACCATAGAACTTGTATAAATGAGAATCATATCATCATCTGAGAATCATAATAAATGAGAAAAAAGTAGACAAATGATGTAAGGATTAGAAATTGACAGAAGATGTAAGAAATAAAAATTGAAACTAGACAGAAAAAAAGATGTGAGAATTAAAAATTAAAAATAGACAAATGATGTAAGAATTAAAAGTTGACAGAAGATGTAAGAATTAAAAATTGAAACTAGACAGAAAAAAGATGTAAGAATTAAAAATTGAGAAACTAGACAGAAGACGTAAGAATAAAAAATTAAAAATAGGCAGAAGATGTAAGAATTAAAAATAGACAGAAGATGCAAGAATTAAAAATAGACAAATGATGTAAGAATTAGAAATTGACAGAAGATGCAAGAATTAAAAGTTGAAACTAGACAGAAAAAAACATGTAAGAATTAAAAATTAAAAATAGACGAATGATGTAAGAATTAAAAATTAAAAATAGACGAATGATGTAAGAATTAAAAGTTGACAGAAGATGTAAGAATTAAAAATTGAAACTAGACAGAAAAAAGATGTAAGAATTAAAAATTGAGAAACTAAACAGAAGACGTAAGAATAAAAAATTAAAAATACGCAGAAGATGTAAGAATTAAAAATAGACAGAAGATGCAAGAATTAAAAATAGACAAATGATGTAAGAATTAGAAATTGACAGAAGATGCAAGAATTAAAAGTTGAAACTAGACAGAAAAAAACATGTAAGAATTAAAAATTAAAAATAGACGAATGATGTAAGAATTAAAAATTAAAAATAGGCGAATGATGTAAGAATTAAAAGTTGACAGAAGATGTAAGAATTAAAAATTGAAACTAGACAGAAAAAAGATGAAAGAATTAAAAATTGAAACTAGAAAGAAAAAAAGATGTAAGAATTAAAAATTAAAAATAGTCAATTGATGTAAGAATTAAAAGTTGACAGAAGATGTAAGAATTGAAAATAGACAGAAGATATAAGAATTAAAAATAGACAAATGATGTCAGAATTAAAAGTTGACAGAAAATGTAAGAATTAAAAATTAAAAGTAGACAGAAAAAAAGATGTAAGATTTAAAAATTGAAACTAGACAGAAGAAAGAGGTAAAAATTAAAAATTGAAAGTAGACAAAAAAAAGATGTAAAAATGGAAACTAGACAGAAAACGTAAGAATTAAAAATGAAAAATTCGTACGTTCGCCGAGATACAATTACCACGAGATCGTGCGACACAGCTGCGGATATTGATGAAAATGTTATGCGATATGAAGATTTTGCACCGTCTTGGGGGAATGTTAAGTCGCAGGCTCGCCGATGTTGCCCGTTGATGGAGCAGTTTCGGCAATAACTCGAACTCCGGGGGCATGCACAATTAAACGCAGGAAAAGCGGTATCGTTATTTCAGCGGTAAATCAACGCGTTTCTAACCGGTCGGTTCTAAACTTTCATGAGCACGTGTAGGTGTTGGACGAGTTTATTGTTCGGCGAATAAACCGTGTTACTGCCGGTAGAATTTTAATGGCCAATCACGCGGACGTCGTTCGTTAGCGAACGCGATAACGCGAATCACTGCTTTGTTCATTACTGATACTTCGCAAGTGTCATATCGACTCGTAGCCAAACGAAATTTAGTAGCTTGTTGTCGGCGTTTCGGCTCTGGCAACAATTTCCCCGACACGCGAACCGATAGAAAAGGAAAACTTGTTCCTGGACAGAGGCGCGCGCGCGCTATTCCACGAGAAGCTTATAATTTCGTTACGCCGGTTTTTTCGCAACGTAACATATTTTTTTTTATTTATTGTGTGGCGAGCGATACACGCGGTCGCGTGTTTGCATTAGCCGCGGATTGCTTCCGACTACCTATTGGGTTGCAATATACACAAGGTTCGTTTGCTATCCGCTGCACCCGGCAGCCATGTTGCATCGTCCACACTTCTAAATAACAAACAAGACTTCTTTCTGAGATTCGCTCTGAAACTTCTCTACGAATTGACCTTCTTCCGAGCAGAAATAGTGGGTCAAAATGGATCCAGACTACGCACTAACTACGTATAAGTTAGTGTTTGGTCCTGCTTTACATTAAATAGATAATCGATTGCTTATGAGATGGGGTGAACGCTTAAAAATGATGAAAATTGCTTTTTTGGAAAACACTTGTCGAAATTGGTGGTAGCTGTACAATCGATTAATTGAACTGTTACTTTAAAATGTAATTGCTCGTGAATACTTTAATCCGTAGTCGGTCAGTTCTGGAAATATTTAATGAACACTTTCCGTGTTTCTATATTCTTTCGAATCAATCGCTCCGTATATTACAACCCAATAATGCGTTTAAATGTTTAAGCAGTGCGCTGAGCGAATTATGGATGTTTTGTCGTTTCGCCTAGAAATCATGAAACGATAATAATTAATCCTTTGCACTAGCGAGTTCGCAACGGAAGGATGTTTATGCGTAATGGATAATTGGGAGGATTTGCTATTCGAAGGTACGTCGATGACGTGGTGAAGTAATTACTCACATATATTATACCACGTCGCGCGTACCGTTGTATCGAACTACGCCCATCAACGAAACATAAGTACACTATTAATCGTCGTAATTTTGGATTGGACAACCAGAATCATCTTAAAAAAGTGGTTGTTGCATTTGAATCTACACTTTCAATTTTTTATCATCATTTGCAATTACTAGTAACATTCGTAATTTTAGATTTAATAATCAGAACCATTAAAAAAGTGGTTGTTGCATTTGAATATACACTTTGAACTGTTTATTATCATTTGCGATTACTATTAACCGTTGTAATTTTGGATTAAACATCCATAATCATTAAAAAAGTGGTTGTTGCATTTGAATCCATACTTTCAATTTTTTATCATCATTTGCAATTACTAGTAACATTCGTAATTTTGGATTTAATAATCAGAACCATTAAAAAAGTGGTTGTTGCATTTGAATATACACTTTGAACAGTTTATTATCATTTGCAATTATTAGTAACAGTTGTAATTTTGGATTAAACATCCATAATCATTAAAAAAGTGGTTGTTGCATTGGAATCTACACTTTCAATTTTTTATCATCATTTGCAATTACTAGTAACATTCGTAATTTTGGATTTAATAATCAGAACCATTAAAAAAGTGGTTGTTGCATTTGAATATACACTTTGAACTGTTTATTATCATTTGCGATTACTATTAACCGTTGTAATTTTGGATTAAACATCCATAATCATTAAGAAAGTGGTTGTTGCATTTGAATCCACACTTTCAATTTTTTATCATCATTTGCAATTACTAGTAACATTCGTAATTTTGGATTTAATAATCTAAACCATTAAAAAAGTGGTTGCTGCATTTGAATATACACTTTGAACAGTTTATTATCATTTGCAATTATTAGTAACAGTTGTAATTTTGGATTAAACATCCATAATCATTAAAAAAGTGGTTGTTGCATTTGAATCTACACTTTCAATTTTTTATCATCATTTGCAATTACTAGTAACATTCGTAATTTTGGATTTAATAATCAGAACCATTAAAAAAGTGGTTGCTGCATTTGAATCTACACTTTGAACGGTTTATTATCATTTGTGATTACTATTAACAGTTGTAATTTTGGATTAAACATCCATAATCATTAAAAAAGTGGTTGTTGCATTTGAATCCACACTTTCAATTTTTTATCATCATTTGCAATTACTAGTAACATTCGTAATTTTGGATTTAATAATCAGAACGATTAAAAAAGTGGTTGTTGCATTTGAATATACACTTTGAACTGTTTATTATCATTTGCAATTATTAGTAACAGTTGTAATTTTGGATTAAACATCCATAATCATTAAAAAAGTGGTTGTTGCATTTGAATCTACACTTTCAATTTTTTATCATCATTTGCAATTACTAGTAACATTCGTAATTTTGGATTTAATAATCAGAACCATTAAAAAAGTGGTTGTTGCATTTGAATATGCACTTTGAACAGTTTATTATCATTTGCGATTACTATTAACAGTTGTAATTTTGGATTAAACATCCATAATCATTAAGAAAGTGGTTGTTGCATTTGAATCTACACTTTCAATTTTTTATCATCATTTGCAATTACTAGTAACATTCGTAATTTTGGATTTAATAATCAGAACCATTAAAAAAGTGGTTGTTGCATTTGAATATACACTTTGAACAGTTTATTATCATTTGCAATTATTAGTAACAGTTGTAATTTTGGATTAAACATCCATAATCATTAAGAAAGTGGTTGTTGCATTTGAATCTACACTTTGAACAGTTTATTATCATTTGCAATTATTAGTAACAGTTGTAATTTTGGATTAAACATCCATAATCATTAAGAAAGTGGTTGTTGCATTTGAATCTACACTTTCAATTTTTTGTCATCATTTGCAATTACTAGTAACATTCGTAATTTTGGATTTAATAATCAGAACCATTAAAAAAGTGGTTGTTGCATTTGAATCCACACTTTCAATTTTTTATCATCATTTGCAATTACTAGTAACATTCGTAATTTTAGATTTAATAATCAGAACCATTAAAAAAGTGGTTGTTGCATTTGAATCCACACTTTCAATTTTTTATCATCATTTGCAATTACTAGTAACATTCGTAATTTTGGATTTAATAATCAGAACCATTAAAAAAGTGGTTATTGCATTTTAATAATGTATGCTTTGAACTGTTTATTATCATTTGCGATATTAATGTTGCTAAAAAGGTTTGCAAGAACTCTAATTGCTCGAGTGTAGAACATTGAATAAATATAATTTTACTGGAATCTGTGAGCAATGAAATGGTTGCCGCAGGTCATGATCATGCAGCGTGTTCGATTATGGTACCGTCCTTTTGTCATCCTCCGTCAAAGGAATAAGCGTTTACAATTACATCGTACAAAAATGGTTCACATGCCGGAAGCATTTGCGTATCAGTGCAAAGGATTACGTATGACGACACCGGAAGCCGGTTTTTCGCATACAGAGCTCCGTGATCTACGTGTTGGTACATGTACTGGATTGATGGCCATACTGACAGACATGTCTAAGCAATACGACGTAATTCATAGAATACAATGTACCTACAAGGCATGTCGGACGCCAAAATCTCCTAGTAAATGTACGTATCGCTCTTTGCCTGCTGACCCTCCTATGAACAAACATTTAGATACAATTGGCATGTGTACCGGCATACATTCGCGTTTCGTTCGTCATTTTTCTATTTTCTAACTAAACGTTCTAATTGCTCCTGTCTCGTGTGAATTTCTCCAATGTTATAACAATCCTCACGATATAATAATCATTTCTAAAATGTTTTAATAATGGCAAAACTACATCCACTCGGTCTTTATACAATTTTTGGAAAGTTTCTGAGAATTGCTCCTGTCCCGTGTAGATTTCTCCGAAGCTAGAACTATCATTTCTAAAATGTTTCGGTGCAAGTCGTCTTCAGGTTACTATTTCTTTTAAGGGGGATCTATACCCTCGGATTGTAACTAGAAAGCAACTAGAATCTTACTAGATTTTGGGTCTAAACATGGGTTTACGCGCATTGATTTTTTGTCCTTATTTAAGCCGATTTATGGCTGGGTGAGGGCTCATTCTACAGAGGAAGGGTAAATACCGCGCGCTCTGCTATTGATTTAACGAAATTATGTTTATATCTAATAATATGAGTGCCCAAAGTAGAGAAAAAATCTAGAAAAATAACCGCAGATTTCAATGTATTTTTCTGTCTCAAAGAGACTTTTTTGACTGATGTGATGAGCAGAGCGCGCCGTGATGAACCTTCCTCTATCAAATGAACTATTGTGTAGCTCAAAATATGCTCGTATAAGGACAAAAAATCGATGCGCGTGATTTCATTCACATAGCAGAGATTTCCCCATATTACGTTCATGAAGACAGAGGTTATCTCTGATGTAGAGCCAATCTAGAGCCAATTTTATTTCAGTTAGTTTAGACGAGATGGTGCCTAGTCAGAAGGACTGTCAATCAGTGCTGCGATATTGTGCAACATTTCACTGCTGCACTGCTGTCAATGTGGAATCGTAGCAAAACTGACACAGACGAGGTACATATTCTCATCGGTGGCACTAATATTAGTGCGACCTGTCCTGTATAACGGCATTCGCGGCGAGCTGAATAGAATATGGAAATAGCAAGCAACTCCATCTCGTGTTCATTATGCAGTTGCGTGTTTATCAATGTTACCAAACTTTTTTTCTGCACAAAGGTTGATAACATTGATAAATACCCCAAAAGCTGAGGGTATAGATCCCCCTTAAGGATGTTCTGGAGGTATATAAAAACGCAACAAAATTTTTGAAAATTTGACAAGATATAATTCTTACTAAATTGATGCAATTACCGAAGTTTGGGTTCGATTCACTGCACCGTTTAAGAATTATAGCAACTTAAAGTTTGCACATTTTAACACGTCTTCTTATGGAGAATTCATAAAATTCCACTTGAAACCCTATTTAAACCTTGAAAAAACGCAACTAGAAACTCCAGTCTTTTTTTATATGTAGTAAAAATTAGGTAATTAATTATGTTCAAAATTTATTAGGATTCACTAAACAGTTACAGAGCAAAAAAATTCTAAACTGTTACAAAACGTCAAATTTATCTTGTTGTCTCTCACTAGCATGGAAACGTGACAAGTGTAGACCACTGAATATAGCTACAGAGGGTACAGTATTCGCAAAGGTTAATGCAAAATATACTCATGAATGGCTTTCATTGCCATGTATTGATGGATTTCGAATTTCTTGTATTTTTGTCTCCCATTGTACCTCCAGTACATCCTTAAACAATAGAACTACCGAGTAATAAATGTAACTATTCAGACGTTGTACAATTTTTGGAAAATTCCCGATGGAAATGTATGTACAATTCCAGTAATCTGAAAGAAAAATGTAGGATACCAATTATTTTAACTGGGTTAACAGCTCTAGTGTGACACAGTTGAATTTTGATTATAGTGATTTCGAAATTACAGTGTTAATAAATCTTAATAAATAATCGGCGGTTACATCGTTCGATGCAACATTCTAAATTTCCGATATTTTTATAAATATTCCCGTTCGAAGAACTCGCGCTTTAACGATCCCCCATCGACCACCGTGAACTGTAAACCGTCATACTTACCAATAACGTGGACAGCGATCAAACAAATGAAAAACGAACAAACGTAAAATCAGTTCACCGTGATATTTCAAAGTATTACATTCATACAGCGTAAATAACAAGCTTGAAAGTCCTTTCAAACTGCAAACCAGTGGACAAAGCGAAACAAGATGCACGCAAACGCAAACAAAACGGAAATGCAATTTTTTTGCAATCGGGCGAAAATGAAACGTTTTCAAATCAAATCAACGGAAAACGAACAAAATTCATTAAGTCGTCCTACCTGTGTTTGTACGGTAAACTGAAGATTTAAAAATGTGTGGCGTGACTGTGACGAATGCGTATGAACAATTTTTATTTTATCTCGCAGAATTTGCAAGTTTTCATACTCGGTTTGATTTTTAAAGATATGAACTGTTAAACGTACTGCAAACGATGTTGGTGTGAATCAGAGCAGCGAAAAAACTGGTTCTGACTCGTAAAGAATTCGCACAGCTTGTTGCAGTAGCTTATAAATGTTTAATGACTTATTTCTCAATGAAATATTTCTCTTTTACCAAGGAGACAGATCATTAGTATCAAGGAGATCGTCTGGATCGAAGTAAATCAGTTCGATCGATACCACGATTTTATAAAAAGATATTGATTACCAGAAATTAAACCAGTGTCTAATTTACTCGTTCTGTGCGTGAAGGAAAATCGCAAATATTTAGTGGGTAGAAGCAAAATCGAATGTATGAAACCATTTTTTCAAAATTGTGATAATTTCGTAAAACGAGTAGTAAAATCCTGGACTCATTTCAATGGACCCACTGTACAAGATGAACGCTCTCCCCACGAGTGGATCCATTAATTTCGCGAAGTGGAATTCTAGAATTTGCCATTTTCACAGAGTTTTCTGTTCGGAACTCGAGGGACGTTCATGCTTCACGTGTATTTACTACGACTAACTGGAATGGTTCGTATCTACATAAGAGCAACCCCGGCAAAAATAGTTTCCCTGCTTGCGTCCACTTGAGAGTAGAAGCAACAGCTACTGTACACTAACGCCGAGTACAGTTGCCCTAAACTTCGTGTCAACTAGGGAGTTCTACTGCGGGAACCAACTCTCCAGAGTAAAACTGTGAAGTCGATACGCAACAGAAGGAGGGCAAGTTTGCACTACTGCAACCATGATTACCGTTGGCATGCGAACAGTGGATAAGATTTTCACGTTAAATTGCGTTAATCCAGTCGAGTCTTGGTCACATTGACAAAGGAGGACTGATTCTTCCACGGTGTGCTTATCCGATTCACGGAGTTATTCTTGTTCAATGAACCTTTGAAAGAGTAAAATCATTTAAGAAATTCAGAATATCAATGAATTGTTTTCATCCCGTTGAAAGTATTAAAGAAACAACGATAATTTTATTTGGAGTTATTTTCCGACGTTCTTGTTCAATGAACCTTTGAAAGAGTAAAATCATTTAAGGAATTAAGAATATCTATGAATTGTTTTCATCCCGTTGAAAATATTAAAGAAACAACGATAATTTTATTTGGAGTTATTTTCCGACGTTCTTGTTCAATGAATCTTTGAAAGAGTAAAATCATTTAAGGAATTAAGAATATCAATGAATTGTTTTCATCCCGTTGAAAGTATTAAAGAAACAACGATAATTTTATTTGGAGTTATCTTCCGACGTTCTTGTTCAATGAACTTTGTTCTTGTTCAATGAAAGGAATTAGAAATATCAATGGATTCTTTTCATCTCGTTGAAAGTATTAAAGAAACAACGATAATTTTATTTGGAGTTATTTTCCGACGTTCTTGTTCAATGAACCTTTGAAAGAGTAAAATCATTTAAGGAATTAAGAATATCAATGAATTGTTTTCATCCCGTTGAAAATATTAAAGAAACAACGATAATTTTATTTGGAGTTATTTTCCGACGTTCTTGTTCAATGAACCTTTGAAAGAGTAAAATCATTTAAGAAATTAAGAATATCTATGAATTGTTTTCATCCCGTTGAGAATATTAAAGAAACAACGATAATTTTATTTGGAGTTATCTTTCGACGTTTTTGTTCAATGAATCTTTGAAAGAGTAAAATCATTTAAGGAATTAAGAATATCAATGAATTGTTTTCGTCCCGTTGAAAGTATTAAAGAAACAACGATAATTTTATTTGGAGTTATTTTCCGACGTTCTTGTTCAATGAACCTTTGAAAGAGTAAAATCATTGAAAGAATTAAGAATATCAATGAATTGTTTTCATCCCGTTGAAAATATTAAAGAAACAACAATAATTTTATTTAGAGTTGTCTTCCGACGTTCTTGTTCAATGAAAGGAATTAGAAATATCAATGAATTATTTTCATATCGTTGAAAATATTAAAGAAACAACGATAATTTTATTTGGAGTTATCTTCCGACGTTCTTGTTCAATGAACCTTTGAAAGAGTAAAATCATTGAAGGAATTAAGAATATCAATGAATTGTTTTCATCCCGTTGAAAATGTTAAAGAAACAACGATAATTTTATTTGGAGTTATTTTCCGACGTTCTTGTTCAATGAACCTTTGAAAGAGTAAAATCATTAAAGGAATTAAGAATATCAATGAATTGTTTTCATCCCGTTGAAAATATTAAAGAAACAACGATAATTTTATTTGGAGTTATCTTTCGACGTTCTTGTTCAATGAATCTTTGAAAGAGTAAAATCATTTAAGGAATTAAGAATATCAATGAATTGTTTTCATCCCGTTGAAAGTATTAAAGAAGCAACGATAATTTTATTTGGAGTTGTCTTCCGACGTTCTTGTTCAATGAACTTTGTTCTTGTTCAATGAAAGGAATTAGAAATATCAATGAATTATTTTCATCTCGTTGAAAATATTAAAGAAACAACGATAATTTTATTTGGAGTTATTTTCCGACGTTCTTGTTCAATGGAACTTTGGCAGAGTAAAATCATTTAAGGAATTAAGAATATCTATGAATTGTTTTCATCCCGTTGAAAATATTAAAGAAACAACGATAATTTTATTTGGAGTTATCTTTCGACGTTCTTGTTCAATGGAACTTTGAAAGAGTAAAATCATTAAAGGAATTAGAAATATCTATGAATTGTTTTCATCCCGTTGAAAATATTAAAGAAACAACGATAATTTTATTTGGAGTTATCTTTTGACGTTCTTGTTCAATGGAACTTTGAAAGAGTAAAATCATTAAAGGAATTAGAAATATCTATGAATTGTTTTCATATCGTTGAAAATATTAAAGAAACAACGATAATTTTATTTTTAGTTATTTTCCGACGTTCTTGTTCAATGACCCTTTGAAAGAGTAAAATCATTTAAGAAATTAAGAATATCTATGAATTGTTTTCATCCCGTTGAAAATATTAAAGAAACAACGATAATTTTATTTGGAGTTATTTTCCGACGTTCTTGTTCAATGGAACTTTGAAAGAGTAAAATCATTAAAAGAATTAAGAATATCAATGAATTGTTTTCATCCTGTTGAAAGTATTAAAGAAACAACGATAATTTTATTTTGAGTTATCTTCCGACGTTCTTGTTCAATGAACTTTGTTCTTGTTCAATGAAAGGAATTAGAAATATCAATGAATTCTTTTCATCTCGTTGAAACTGTTACAGAAAGAATGATATAATTTTATTTGAGCGTTATCTTCCGACTTTGTAGAGCAACTTCCTAAATTCAGGATTTCAGAGACTGCAATATCCGATGATTGGTCGCATGACGATGCTCTTATGCATAGCGCGGCGATCGTTAAGGGATTTCTTGCAAGGAAAAGTTACAGGCTACACAAATTATTGTTCTTAACTCTGAACTGATGAGGTGCTTTACGATGTATCACAATTTTTTCTCTGTACAGAGTGTATCAAAAGTAATGGTCGGAGGACATTTGTAAGAGAAACTTGCCGCGAAATTGTTTATACCAAAGAAAATTGTTGTTAAAGTACTATTCATCGACAATAGAGAAAGTCTGAAAGGAGCCACATGTCGCAAACAAATTGTTATTGAGATGTAAGCTGTTAAATTTGATTCTACTACAATGCTACAGTCCACCAAACTTTAGAAGCTTATATCTCAATAACAATTTGTCTGCTACATGTGGTTCCTTTCGAATTTGTTATCTTTGCGTAATTTGTACTCTTTCTACGGTAACGACAATTTTCTTTGGTACACACAATTTTGCGGCAAGTTTCCTTTACAAATGTCCACCGATACAGAGGTGTACATTCACACCTAGGACGGGCGACCATGAATTTTTATACACGTACAGTAAGTTCTCTATAAACGCAAAAGCCTCGAGGAGGTTCGTTTGCATTTTACCACGTTTTTATTAGCTCGCTTTCTTGTCTGTCTGTTTGTTCGGTACAAATTTTGCAATTGATTTTAAACTAACTTCCCGATGAGCTAGAGACTTGAAATTTTAAACATAATTCAGAACTGGATGACAATGCAATATTTAAAAAATTTTTTTAAAAAAGCCTATGCGTTCAGGAGATATAAATTATTAATAATTTGAACCTTTGCACCCCCCGCCGCGTGACATAGTACGTCTTCGCGTTCAGCGTCCCCACTCTACTACGTGTTCCCACTCTGACTCATCCCCACTCCACTGACCCGCTTCGCGCCGAAGGAGCTCAGTGTGCGTCAGTGTGCGTTCGAGCTCCGTGCGGTGTTTACAAAGTTACTACGTATTATTATAGTATAATGTTTGTTTACCAAGCGAAAGAACAGTTACACCGAAATTCTCCGTCGAACCTTTATCTTTGACATTTTACCACGGCGTTCGTTTTCGATATGACGCGTCGCAATACCGTCTGAAATTTACTACATGTCTCTGTTATAATCTCATCAAAATGTTCAAAATCGATTGTAAAATTTCACACACATAAGGCTAAAAAGCAGAAAATAATTATTTAAATAAAAATAAATTTTAAAAAAATACCACGTTTTTAAAACGGACTAAAAAGTATAAAATAAAATTTTTAAAAACGCCACGTTTAAAAACGGACTAAAAAGTATAAAATAATTTTTTCTAGCCCCATACAGATTCCTAAACCCGTACAGATAGTCCTGAAAATTTGTGATTGTGAATTTTGAATAGCTATGAAAATACTTGTAAGATTTAAAACGAAAAACGTGGGGCGCATGCAATAGATAATTGATGCATGAACACCTACAGTAGCGGACAAAAGTTTAAGACCGCTCTAGAGAAGATAATAACTTTTTTAATATTGTACTATACGATTTGAACTTTTTTGGGAAGCTGGGGCAATTAGTTTACTAAAGGATGTGAAAAGAAATTTTTTCAAAAATTGCAATTGATCGGAATTGTTGAAAAAATACTAAAAGTTGAATTTTTAACTTTTTTATGTCCTATATTGAAAATTTAAAAAATTCGTTTTGTAGATCTGTGTCAATTAAACATATTCTGAAAATTTCGTCAGAATCGGTAGACGTTGCAAGGAGCTACAAACGTTTAAAGATGGTAAAAATTGCAGATTTTCACGTTTTTCGTTTTAAATCTTACAAGTATTTTCATAGCTATTCAAAATTCACAATCACACATTTTCAGGACTATCTGTACTTGTTTAGGAATCTGTATGGGGCTAGAAAAAATTATTTTATACTTTTTAGTCCGTTTTTAAACGTGGCGTTTTTTAAAATTTTATTTTATACTTTTTAGTCCGTTTTAAAAACGTGGTATTTCTCAAAAATTTATTTTTATTTAAATAATTATTTCGTAGGCAGACATTATTATTTTGAGCTTCAAAGGCCGAGCCGAACGTAGAGAAGCACAGCGCGTGTAAAGAGAGACCGCGCGCGACCAAAGCGACTGCGACTCTCCGCGACTCTTTCTTTCCCATAAGCTGTCCTTCCTTGCGCCCGAAACGTTCATCGTCAATTAAACCACTAAATACAGTTGAAATTATATCATGTTTGTTCTTATTATCATCAGAAAAATGCCACAAATATATTGGCGAAAGTTTCATAAAAAAATAAGTAGTAATAAAAAAGATTTTATATTGGTATTAAACCACTAAATACAGTTGAAATTATATCGTGTTTGTTCTCATTATAATCAGAAAAATGTCGCAAATATATTGGCGAAAGTTTCATAAAAAAATAAGTAATAATAAAAAAGATTTCATATTGGTATTACATCGTGAGGACGCACGGGCCTTTGAACTGTGCCGGCGACTGCGACTCTTGCATTAGGCGTGGTTCACACCGATGTACCCGAGCCGAGATCAGAATACTTTCTTTTTGCGTTTATAGAGGATTTACTGTAGAAGAAAATTCTAGAAAACGAACAAACAAGAGACGTGGCTTTCTCTAATCTCTGGAAATTCGGATCTCCTTGATACTGTCCCGTGAGGACCGGTGGACAATTTACGGTGTCCACGGCGGTATTCCCGACGTTTCTACTGACCTTTCAGACATCGATCTCCTGACCGACGTCCCGGAAGTGCAGCTCGGCGTACTGCATTATCGTCGGCGCGGACGGCGATCGTCCGTCACCAAGGTTCGACGACGAGGACAGTCTTTTCGATTTATTGCGTGTCTTGGTGTCCGCGGTTGCCGCGGGGTCCGCGTAATACGTGCTTTCCCCTTGGCTGCGGTTCGACCGCCGTTCCCATATCTGTTGTCTGCTGGCTGGGTTTAGCCTGTGATATTCGGTTGGGCACTCGGCGATGTTGTCCTCGTAGTAATGGGGATAGGAGATCTTACAGGTCTCCGGTATGCCGAGCTCCTGTACCTGATGGAAGCTGGTCTCGCAGGCGCGTTCGCTTCGCCTTTGCTTCGACTTCCTGTCCGTTCTCTTGTGTTTCCGGTACTTCTGGCCCCTCTCGTTCCCTCGGCTAACGTGCCGCCGGGACTGTCTCGCGTCGTGGTTCGTGTAGTTCTGTTGATCCTCGTCCGGATGCACCACGGACAGGTGATTGACGGTCTCGTGATGCGGCAGGGTGGACGGACGGTTGTTCGCGTGAACGAAGGAGTTTTGCAAGGGGCTAACTATCGAGGAATGGTAGGGGCTGCGCGTTAGTGGCAGTGTTAGTTGGCTCGAACTGTTGCTCGGTAACGGGTAGCTGTACTGCTGCATTTCCTGCCGGTGTTGCTGCTGATAATGTTCTTTGTAGTTGTATAGGCTGTCGGTCTGCAACAGGCATGGTTAGTACAGGTTGGAAGTTCAGCATCGCGCATAAGGATTCGTAGGGAGGCTAACGAGTTAGTGCCGAAACAAATCGTGGACTATCGGGAGGCCAAATACCATGCCGATCTTCTCAACATTCCGTCCTACTTCATTTTTCTTCAGATTTCTTCGAATTAACCCTCGTCCGTTCCTCGTGTCAATTTCACACAGTTTTCCCGAAATAAATTATACTGTTATGCTGTTTGTAGGTGAAGGGTATAGCCGGATAAGCATGGGCCAGCGGCCCCCGCTCCGATTTTCCTGATTCCTGTCTTAAAACATCGTTTTATGTCTAAAAAAACATTGTGTAAAATTTCAAATGTCTACCCCCACCGATAGGGGTGATATTGAGGTAAATTCCCCCGCACTTAAATGCAATTTGCGCTAAAACGAGAAAAGATATCGACATGGGATAAACGGCAAATAAAAGATATAGATACACTCTATATTTCAGATTTTTTCAGAATTTTTTTCTAATTATTTATAGTTGAAAATAATTAATTAATTTTTTGGGAATTTTTTTAACTATTTTCCCCTAGGTTGACACCTGCCAAAAAATTCTAAAATATTGCTATGATTCTAACCTATTTTGTAAAAAAATCTCAGAAGTGTCCGTTTGGTGGAACAGTGTCAAAAAAAATAAAGTATGCCGGCGAACGCTCGGTTTGATCAGTAACGACGCAGCGACCGATTCCCCTTGCGGCGGCTAGTGACGGGAGCGAACGGGAAGTCGGCGCTTTTCTTGTTTTTTTCTTTTTTTTATATGTATTTATAAACTAAACGATTTTTATTGTCTAGAATATAATTGTTTAGACTTCTAACTGTAATCATGTATTAGAAGATTTAGTCGCATTTTTACATGTATCAGGTTTTCCGTACAAGCGCCGACTTCCCGTTCGCTCCCGTCACTAGCCGCCGCAAGGGGAATCGGTCGCTGCGTCGTTACTGATCAAACCGAGCGTTCGCCGACATACTTTATTTTTTTGACACTGTTCCACCAAACGGACACTTCTGAGATTTTTTTACAAAATAGGTTAGAATCATAGTAATATTTTAGAATTTTTTGGTAGGTGTCAACCTAGGGGAAGATAGTTAAAAAAATTCCCAAAAAATTAATTAATTATTTTCAACTATAAATAATTAGCAAAAAATTCTGAAAAAAATCTGAAATATAGAGTGTATCTATATCTTTTATTTGCCGTTTATCCCATGTCGATATCTTTTCTCGTTTTAACGCAAATTGCATTTAAGTGCGGGGGAATTTACCTCAATATCACACCTATCGGTGGGGGTAGACATTTGAAATTTTACACAATGTTTTTTTAGACATAAAACGATGTTTTAAGACAGGAATCAGGAAAATCGGAGCGGGGGCCGCTGGCCCATGCTTATCCGGCTATACCCTTTACTCGAAACTGCGTGACTTTTATTGTTTAAATATGAAACACATTACCGAACAACCTAAGATGCAAATGTTAAATCTACTGACATGGTGGAACTATGGGACAGTTAATGTGATCAGAGCGTTTCAATGGAGAATAATTTGATTAAGAACAACAACCTTCTCTTCAGAGATGTCGATTCGGATTATAAAAATTTTCAAACAATGCTGGAGCATCAAATTCAACAGAACTTGGTACGATTTTTATTTATTTTGGACCTACAGATGTTATCAATCTTATCTGGTACCACTTTCTTAAAATTTCTCTACAAAAATTGAACATCCGTAGCTTCAATGCCAACTTCAATATTTCTCTACAAGTCTGCAGAAACAATTTTCTTTGACTTCGCGAAGTTTCTCAGATTTTCCGGACTCCAAAACGAGCAAACATCTTTTTTTTTAAATTTTCTGCAACAACGATTCGAAGCTTTCATCTTGGGGATTGACATCGGCCCGCGAAAAGTAACATCGCACGGTGTCCCTGAGATGATCGAAATAATATTTTACCTCCTTTATGGATAAGGTTTAAAAGCTCACCCTTCAAAAGCGCACACGCGCGCATGTGTGTTTGTGTGTGACGGTGGTAGCTGTGTCAGTGAAAACTTACTTGATGCGCGGCCGACATACACAAGGACGGTCGCTACATAGGTGGCCAGATCCAGCTTAGCAGGGAAAATATGATTTCCGATTATAATTCGGCTTCCAGTAACTCTACCTCCTATTTGCTCGAAGCTGTTGTTTTATATCTATGGCGGACACGTAAATCGTACTCATGCAGTAGGTGCGATGCTAATTATTATAAAGGTGCTTAAGGGAGCGGATTTACTTCGTGCGCCCCATTTCCGTTGCTGCTGCATTCTGTATGCTTCGAAACTCTCAAAGAAATCAACCCTGTGGATCTCGAATGTCTTCTATATCACGTTATTTCTTTAGTTTGCACCTTTTTTGAATAGAATTAATTTGTCGTTTATGTCTTCACATTTACATACAAAAAGAAGAGATGACGAGAGAAAATAAAGATCGATTGATGAACGTAAGGCAATTTTGCAAGGATGATTGCCCAATTCCAGTGCGTGTACACGATTCCAGGAACATTATCTGGAAATGCTGTTTATAAAACTGCAGTTTCCGCGAACAGATTAAATCTATTCTAAGCAGTCTTTCAATTATGTATGCGCATACGTAGCAGATGTCTAAAAGTATACAATTACTAGGTTATACTAGGTTCGTTAAATTCTTGATTACCTCAGGTACGTGGATGCATATTCATTGGTCGCGTGAATATTTAATTTGTACGGTGTGCGACAATCTTTTGTCTACATCCCAAAACATCTACAAATATTTTGAATCATTCAACCATTATTCTGAAAGATCTGCCATGTCGAAAGACATTTTAATAAAGACCAGAAATATTTGGCAAAATGAAAGTTGAAACACCTGCCCTCTCAACCCTTTGCACTCGGAACTATTATAATTCATTAATATATTGGGTTGGCAAGAAAGTAATTTCGGTTTTCACTAACTGATGGCGTTATTTTTTGTTTGATTGGCTTCTGTTAACGTTGCGTTTGTTTTCTTTCTGACATTTCATAACTGCATCTTTTAGGTTACTTTTGAAGCAAATTACACGTAATTTTGATTAAAATTGTTAGTTCTGTGTCAATTTGAACATGGAGTGCAGAAACGAACATTATAGGCATATATTGCTTTTTTATTTCCGTAGAGGTAAAAAAGCTGCCGAGGCTCACAAAGATATATGCGAAGTTTACGGTGTAGATTGCTTAACAGAACACACGTGCCAGAATTGCTTTAAAAAATTCCGTTCTGGAAATTTCTCACTTAAAGACGACCAACGTTCTGGTCGATCATCTGGAGTTGACGATGACCAAATGAAAGCCATTATTGAATCGGATCGTCATATAACTGTCCGAGAGATTGCAGACAGGTTAAATGTCTCGCATACAACCATAGAATATCGTTTAAAAAGTCTCGGAATCGTTAAGAAGCTCGATATTTGGGTTCCACACGAGTTGAAAGAAATTCACTTAATGCAACGCATCAACATATGCGATATGCATCTCAAACGAAATGAAATCGACCCTTTTCTCAAGCGAATCATCACCGGTGATGAGAAATGGGTTGTTTACAATAACACAACTCGAAAACGATCATGGTCCAAGCGTGATGAACCAGCCCAAACCACACCGAAAGCTGAATTGCACCAAAAGAAGATCATGTTGTCAATTTGGTGGGATTACAAAGGTATTGTGTATTTTGAGCTGCTCCCAAGGAACCAAACTATCAATTCAGATGTTTATTGTCGACAACTAACAAAACTGGACATAGCAATCAAAGAAAAACGGCCAGAATTGGCAAATCGCAAAGGAATCGTGTTCCACCATGATAACGCTAGGCCACACACATCTTTGGTAACACGTGAAAAGTTATTGGAGCTTGGTTGGGAAGTGATGTCACATCCACCATATAGCCCTGACATTGCACCATCAGATTATCATTTATTCCGAAGTTTACAAAACTCTTTGAATGGTAAAACATTCACTAATGATGATGATCTGAAATCGCACTTGGATCAGTTTTTCACCGAAAAGGATCAGAAGTTTTATGAGCGCGGAATTATGAAGCTACCAGAAAGATGGCAAAAGATCATACAACAAAATGGAAAATATTTTATTGATTAAAGTTCATTGCTTTGATAAAAAAATTGGATTTTATTTCATCTAAAAATACCGAAATTACTTTCTTGCCAACCCAATAGAATAATTTAATAACGTAATAGATACTTTACATTACAGATACAGCAATATATAGCGGTGCCTCAGAATTGCCACTCGAGTGTTAAGGGTTGAAGCTCCGGTTCGAGCACCAGCGATCTTTCTTCGCGCGCGGAAAAAGTTAGCGGAACGGGAAGGAGGGCAGGCGATTGAGCGAGGACGATTTAACTACTTGATCGCTTAACATCGATCGATCCAGATCTGTCTCTCGGCGAAGCAAGAACGGAACGATTTCTTTGTGCCAGCGGTGGCGGTAACCACGGCGGCAACAGCAGCAGCAACGTTATGGTGCACCGAATGCGGGTGCATACTACCAAAGAACATGAGTAGTCGACAAACCTTTGTCTTAGGCAGCGAAGCGTTTTTTGGCGGGAAGACGGGAAGGGGGACGTTTTGATAAGTGTGTTTCGAGGGATCGGATTTCCTGGACCTCCTCGGTGCCGGGATCGGCGGTGTAGTTGCTTCGGTGGTCGCCAAATCCGACTGACTCGATCTGACCGACTGATGATTCGTCAATGACGGCGTATCCGGTGTGACGATTGTCGCCAGGGTGCTCGTGCTGCTGTTTTTATGCGGACACTTGTATATCGGTATGGCGTAAAGCTGATACTTCCTGTTGTGCGCGTTCTCGTGTCGCCGACACAGTCTTAGCGAGTAGAACTGCGAGCGTTTATGCTTTCGACGACGCGGCTTCAGGCTGTTGTACTTCGGCACCGGCGAGTTACTCCTGGGCATGTTGTAATCGCTATAGTGCGGCCCGAGGTGACTCCTGGTCGATTCGTAGCCGGAACTACCGTCGCAGAACGATGTCGTTCTACTGAGCGGCGGCTGCTGCGTCCCGCACGATGACCTCACCATTGTATGATGCAACGTGCCATGCAAAGCCGAAACTCGGGCAAACATAGGGGAAACCAACTAAAACAAAAGACAACCGGCGGCTACTTAGCTGGCCACGACCTCGTCTCTTTGCGCCGACACTACCCTCCACCGGGGACGACGGGGCTGCAGTTTGCCTTCAGATTTTGGATCGTGCTCCGAACATACTTTTTACCTGGCATGGGGCAATGGAAACACTACGGGTAACGTTCGAACCCCTACTTCATCGTTTTTATATTGGCATTGAACAATCGAAGAGTTGGCAGCAATGGGAACACTTTGGATAACGTTCGAACCCCAACACCATCGTTTTTAGGTTAATAATTGAAGAATTGAAGAGATGGCAGCAATGGGAACAGTTCGGATAACGTTCGAACCCCAACACCAACGTTTTTAGGTTAATAATTGAACAATTGAAGTTCGAATCTCTACCTCATTATTTTTTGACGAATAATTCAACAATTGAAGAGTTGGCAGCAATGGTGTTCGAATCCCTATTACATCAGTTTTACATTAACATTGAACAATTGAAGAATTGACAGCAATGGGAACACTTCAGATAATGCTCGAAACCCTACCTCATTGTTTTTAGGTTAATAATTGAACACTTGAAGAGTTGGCAGCAATGGGAACACTTTGAATAATTTTCGAACCCCAACACCATCGTTTTTAGGTTAATAATTGAACAATTGAAGAGTTGGCAGTAGTGGGAACACTTCGGATAACGTTCGAACCCCAACTCCATCGTTTTTAGGTTAATAATTGAAGAATTGAAGAGTTGGCAGCAATGGGAACAGTTCGGATAACGTTCGAACCCCAACACCAACGTTTTTAGGTTAATAATTGAACAATTGAAGTTCGAATCTCTACCTCATTTTTTGATGAATAATTCAACAATTGAAGAGTTGGCAGCAATGGTGTTCGAATCCCTATTACATCAGTTTTACATTAACATTGAACAATTGAAGAATTGACAGCAATGGGAACACTTCAGATAATGCTCGAAACCCTACCTCATTGTTTTTAGGTTAATAGTTGAACACTTGAAGAGTTGGCAGCAATGGGAACACTTTGAATAATTTTCGAACCAAAACACCATCGTTTTTAGGTTAATAATTGAACAATTGAAGATTGGCAGCAATGGGAACACTTCGGATAACGTTCGAACCCCAACTCCATCGTTTTTAGGTTAATAATTGAAGAATTGAAGAGTTGGCAGCAATGGGAGCACTTCGGATAATGTTCGAATCTCTACCTCATTATTTTTTGATGAATAATTCAGTAATTGATGAGTTAGCAGCAAATGGTGTTCGAACCCCTATTACATCATTTTTACATTAACATTGAACAATTGAAGAATTGACAGCAATGGGAACACTTCAGATAATGTTGGAATCTCTACCTCATCGTTCTTAGGTTAATAATTGAACAATTGAAGAATTGACAGCAATGGGAACACTTCAGATAATGTTCGAACCACTACCTCATTGTTTTTAGGTTAATAATTGAACAATTGAAGAGTTGACAGCAATGGGAACACTTCGGATAATGTTCGAATCTCTACCTCATTATTTTTTGATGAATAATTCAACAATTGAAGAGTTGGCAGCAAATGGTGTTCGAACCCCTATTACATCATTTTTACAGTAACATTGAACAATTGAAGAATTGACAGCAATGGGAAAACTTCAGATAATGTTCGAACCACTACCTCATTGTTTTTAGGTTAATAATTGAACAATTGAAGAGTTGGCAGCAATGGGAACACTTCAGATAATGTTGGAATCTCTACCTCATCGTTTTTAGGTTAATAATTGAACAATTGAAGAATTGACAGCAATGGGAACACTTCAGATAATGTTCGAACCACTACCTCATTGTTTTTAGGTTAATAATTGAACAATTGAAGTTCGAATCTCTACCTCATTATTTTTTTATGAATAATTCAACAATTGAAGAGTTGGCAGCAATGGTGCTCCAATCCCTATTACATCAATTTTACATTAACATTGAACAATTGAAGAATTGACAGCAATGGGAACACTTCAGATAATGCTCGAAACCCTACCTCATTGTTTTTAGGTTAATAATTGAACACTTGAAGAGTTGGCTGCAATGGGAACACTTTGCATAATTTTCGAACCCCAACACCATCGTTTTTAGGTTAATAATTGAACAATTGAAGATTGGCAGCAATGGCAACACTTCGGATAACGTTCGAACCCCAACTCCATCGTTTTTAGGTTAATAATTGAAGAATTGAAGAGTTGGCAGCAATGGCAACACTTCGGATAACGTTCGAACCCCAACTCCATCGTTTTTAGGTTAATAATTGAACAATTGAAGAGTTGGCAGCAATGGGAGCACTTCGGATAATGTTCGAATCTCTACCTCATTATTTTTTGATGAATAATTCAGTAATTGATGAGTTAGCAGCAAATGGTGTTCGAACCCCTATTACATCATTTTTACATTAACATTGAACAATTGAAGAATTGACAGCAATGGGAACACTTCAGATAATGTTGGAATCTCTACCTCATCGTTCTTAGGTTAATAATTGAACAATTGAAGAATTGACAGCAATGGGAACATTTCAGATAATGTTCGAACCACTACCTCATTGTTTTTAGGTTACTAATTGAACAATTGAAGAGTTGGCAGCAATGGGAACACTTTGGATAATGTTCGAACCCCTACCTCATTGTTTTTAGGTTAATAATTGAACACTTGAAGAGTTGGCAGCAATGGGAACACTTCTGATAACGTTCAAACCCCACTCCATCGTTTTTAGGTTAATGATTGAACAATTGAAGAGTTGGCAGCAATGGGAGCACTTCGGATAATGTTCGAATCTCTACCTCATTATTTTTTGATGAATAATTCAACAATTGAAGAGTTGGCAGCAAATGGTGTTCGAACCCCTATTACATCATTTTTACAGTAACATTGAACAATTGAAGAATTGACTGCAATGGGAACACTTCAGATAATGTTGGAATCTCTACCTCATCGTTTTTAGGTTAATAATTGAACAATTGAAGAATTGACAGCATTGGGAACACTTCAGATAATGTTCGAACCACTACCTCATTGTTTTTAGGTTATAAATTGGACAATTGAAAAGTTGGCAGCAATGGGAACACTTCGGATAACGTTCGAACCCCAACTCCATTGTTTTTAGGTTAATAATTGAACAATTGAAGAGTTGGCAGCAATGGGAACACTTTGGATAATGTTCGAACCCCAACACCATCGTTTTTAGGTTAATAATTGAACACTTGAAGAGTTGACTGCAATGGGAACACTGGAATAGGTGGCAGCAATGGGAACAATTTGGATAACGTTCGAACCTCTACCTCATCGTTTTTAGGTCGACAATTGAACAAATGAAGAGTTGTTGATAGCAAGGAGAATCTGGATAACGTTGACTCTATCTTGACTTATCTGGACCTGCTGATACTGTTTCTAATAAATAGGAAACTTAGTTTGGAAAAAATTGTATCGAATATTGTCAACTTGCTGATTTCTGCAGACTTAAGTGTACACTCGCATTTAACGATAATCAGGCAGGAAATCTTGCCATTATTACTTTCAAGTGTTCCGAAGTGGCCCAGGCATTCAATTTCAGATAACGGGAACCGCGATTGAAAGTTTTTGCGTGGAAAGTACTTCAGGAGTTTACGTTCTCATGCACGGAAACCGAACCGCTCGCAACTTCGAAAGAATCGTTCGTATAACGAATATCGGTATCGTGCCCTTAGATCTCTCTCTCCGTGGAAGAATTTATCGTAATGCCTGCACCGAACAATTCACCGGTCTTGCAAAATTGCTTTGGAACTCCAATCAGTTTCACTAGCCAATTATCATTTCCGAAGCTAATAAGCGTTAACTCGCGAACGAATTGGTGGACATAAATTGTTATAAAAATCATGTTCGAAGAAGGAAAATGATTTTAAAATTGTGGGACCTTCAAGTCCAGAAAGAGCGAGTCCTTCAGCAACAAACAAATCGATCTCGCGAACGATTCGGTTGTTAACAAGTTTTCCAAAAATCACGTACGAAGAAGAAACAAAATCTTAGAATTGTGTGCCCTTCAAGTACAAAAAGAATTAATTTTGCGAACGGATTGGTGTACAGAAATTGTTCTAAAAATCACGTTCGAAGAACGAACAAGATGTTCGAATAAGACCCTTGAAGACCAAAAAATTCTTGTAAAAATCACGTTGAAGGAAGAAACAAGGTCTTAAGGATGTTCTGGAGGTACAATGGGAGACAAAAGTACAAGAAATTAGAAATCCATCAATATATTGGCAATGAAAGCCATTCATGAGTATATTTTGCATGAAACTTTTGCGAATACTGTACCCTCTGTAACTATATTCAGTGGTCTACACTTGTCGCGTTTCTATGCTAGTAAGAGACAACACGATAAATTTGACGTTTTGTAACAGTTTATAATTTTTTTGCTCTGTAACGGTTTAGTGAATCCTAATAAATTTTGAACATAATTAATTATATAATTTTTACTACATATACAAAAAAACTGAAGTTTCTAGTTGCGTTTTTTCAAGGTTTAAATAGAGTTTGAAGTGGAATTTTATGAATTCTCCATAAGAAGACGTGTTAAAATGTGCAAACTTTAAGTTGCTATAATTCTTAAACGGTGCAGTGAATCGAACCCAAACTTTGGTAATTACATTAATTTAGTAAGAATTATGTCTTGCCAAATTTTCAAAAATTTTGTTGCGTTTTTATATACCTCCAGAACATCCTTAAAATTATGGACCCTTCAAATCCAAGAAGAATGAGTGCTTCAGCAACAAGCAAGTCGATCTGTGGCGAAGTTTCACTACTGCTGCAACCCTTGAGGGCAAAACTCGATTTCCTCGTAAACGACACCAGCTGCGATGAGTTTGGACGCGAGCCGCGAAGTGCTGGTTAGAGCTGGTTCGCATTCACAGTATTCTCTGAATCGTGTGGATGCTAACGAAGTGGGTCCCGGAGTCTGGGAAGAGACGTCGTAATTCAAACGAGGACAGGCCGAAAAATTGGCTCGGCAGGCATCAGGCGGTTATTGTCGTTCGGACGTGAACTGTGTGCTACGGACTAACAAACAAATAAACAAGCGGACTGAGCGAGCTCGAACGTAGTGGCCTAGAGCAGAGAGCCGAGGTCCGGTCATCGAGACGGCTATTGTCGGGATTTGCCTTCATTTCAATCTCAGCGAGCGAAATTGCTGGCCTGGGCAGTTTCAAGGAAAATCCAAGGCACTGGCGCGCGCGCACACAGCGGAGCAAAAACAACAAAATGGGAGAAACACACGCCCCTCGACGAAATGATGGCACGCGTGTGCTATCTTCTATTTCTCGAAGAATTTCTTTCTGCGTCGCAACAATTATTCGGTAGCATACGTGTGCGATCGTTTTGTCGAGTGTGAAAGGAAAAAGAAATAGAACGAGGGGCAACAGGCGTACAGGGTGTTTCAAAATTATATGTCGCGACCAATATAGCGTGATGCTGCACCTCTGGATCAAAATTGTTTTTTATATCAGCGTATAGTGCTCATCGCTCTCAGAGGAACCATGTGTCTCGTGTCAAACGTTCTCTCTATTAATAAATCTTTAAATGTTTTCGGCGCTACGGTTCGATCTTTTGTTAAGAACAAAGCAATTTTGCTAATTTAATCAAACGTTTAATAACACTGTCCAACAAATTCAAACTTTTTTTACTTTTCGATTCTCACTATGCGATTCTTATAGAGTTTTTCGCGCTGATTCCGAATCTGTTTTTAATTTTTTTCCTAGAGGCATAGTTTTTTTAGAAATTTGAGTTTGAAAAAATGACCTATTTTTCAACTTTGAACAAAGATTGTGATGTTATTATAAAAGATATTGTATTGTTCTTTACATAAAAAGATTCTCTAGACTTTCCCGAATCCAGTGATATCCAATATTAATGCATTATGATTGTTTAAACATGTTTAAACAATGATTAAAGACGGAGAGACACCACTTTTGCACCAATTTTTGCGGATATTTCTCAATTTATCTCAAAAAATAAGGGTCTAGCGGAAAATCGAACTACACCACGCGCTAGAGCAGACTTTTATCTTGAGAAAACACCCTTTCAACTTTCCAAAGTCGACGTTTTTACCGAAACAGAAAGCAAAATATCTTCGCCCGACACGAGCTGCCACCAGTGGCGCTTACCGCTAGAAGAGGCGTTCCACGGGATACGCCGCGGCGAACGCCCGTTGTAGTGGTAAGCGCCACTGGCGGCAGCTCGTGTCGGGCGAAGATATTTTGCTTTCTGTTTCGGTAAAAACGTCAACTTTGGAAAGTTGAATGGGTGGTTTCTCAAGATAAAAGTCTGCTCTAGCACGTGGTGTAGTTCGATTTTCCGCTAGACCCTTATTTTTTGAGATAAATTGAGAAATATCCGCAAAAATTGGTGCAAAAGTGGTGTCTCTCCGTCTTTAATCATTGTTTAAACATGTTTAAACAATCATAATGCATTAATATTGGATATCACTGGATTCGGGAAAGTCTAGAGAATCTTTTTATGTAAAGAACAATACAATAACTTTTATAATAACATCACTTCAGTTCACGTCAAATGAAAAAACTTGTCGCATATTTTTCGTAGAATCATCTCCTCCACGCGTAATAATAAAATAGTTGGCGAATTTTTAAAGTCGTTTTTTAAGAGAACGGCTTCGTTCAGAACTATAGTTCCTGTAAGTCTTTTGTGCGTCACAATGAGTACTATAAGATGTAACAAAAGAAAACAATTTTGACCTTGAAATTCAATGTTAAATGTAACAAATCTTCATCTATCCAGAGTGCAAAACACGCTGTAGTGCTTGCGACGTATAATTTTGAAAGACCCTGTACATTCTAGCAGCAGAGTTTTTCTCCGCGGATCCGTCGCACCTACCTGGACAGCGTCGGGTCATCGTGCCGATAATTGTCGAACGCGTCGGCGTTCGATGCCTCGAAACGTGAGAGATCGATATTTTCCGTTTCAAGGTGGGCCACCCCCGTGCCTCGGAACATGCGTCCCGACTCCGGGTTTATGACGGCAGCCCGTGATCCGCGAAATTAATTTGTTATGCCACTGTAATTCTGACACTGGCCGCGTCCACCGATATATATATCGATCAATCGGCCGGCTCGGCCGCCCGCGCGCTGGGCGATGACGATTTATGTACGCGGCTGCTCGAAATGTTTCGCGTTTCGCAATGGACACCAGACGCGAAATGCGAACGGCTCGTGGTTTCCACGGGTTCCACTGATGAATATCCATTCATTAACCTTTCACGCATTCGTCCGATGCTTCTGCTTCATTAAGGAGTGCTTTAACGACGCAGTCTTTCAGCTTCTCCCCACCCCCCCGCCCCGCTCCAACCCTCCCGCGATACCATTTTCGACATTTCAAAAGTCGCCGGGATTTCCATCGGTTACACACGATCTCCATCGAAAGAGCGGAATGGTTCCTTGTATTAAATTCGTTTTTTCATGTTTTTCTTTTTTAACCGCTGTGCGTTGAATTTTCTAGCATGTTCGAGCGCTGCGAGAAGCTTTTATTTTATTTCAATTCGTGCTTTGTGCTCGGTACCGATCTACTATGGTTCCGTAAAATGTCATATTTTTGAACACGCTCGGTTATAATTCGCAATTGTCGGTGTTGCGAGCATACTTCAACCTTTCCGGCGGATTTGTTGTCGGTAGATTTGTTAAAAATGTTAAAATTTCCTTTCGTCTACCCATCAATTTATTTAGAACGTGACAGGGACCAAAAATAACAGTTACTCTAAAATTTTCTAGGATAAAAATCATTGATAAAAAGTTAATTATTAGGTCTATAACTTGAGAACCGGAATTTGACACTAGACGTCAGCACTTATGTATGCGCTGTAGCAAATCATTGACATACACGCCATTCCGAAGCTGTATTCATAACCTGCAAAATCAGTCAACAGTGTTTGATTTGCTTGTGCGCATCATATTTTTTTCAATCATGAAAAATTTTGAAAATTGGCGAAAGAAACAGCATTTGCGGGAAGTTTTGCTGAGTCACTTTTTTGCAAAGAAAACTGCAGCCGAAAGTCATCGTTTGCTCGTGGAATTGTATGGCGAACATGCTCTTGCGAAAACACAGTGTTTCGAGTGGTTTCAACGCTTTAAAAATGGCGATTTTGACATCAAAGACAAAGAGCGGCCTGGACAGTCGAAAAAGTTTGAAGATGAAGAATTGGAAGCGTTACTCGATGAAGACTCGTGTCGAACACAAGAAGAGCTTGCTTCTAAAGCAGGGTGAAACCATTACTGGAGAGCTGTACCGAAAACAACTGATTCGCTTAAAGAGAGCATTGAAGGAAAAACGGCCAGAATGGGAGACCAGACACGAGACATTGATTTTCCAACATGACAATGCTCGGCCACATGTTGCTCAACCCGTAAAAAACTATTTGGAAAATAGCGGATGGGAAGTTCTGCCCCACCCGCCATATAGTCCAGACTTGGCGCCTTCTGACTACCATTTGTTTCGGTCAATGCAGAATGCACTTTCCGGAATATGCTCCACTTCAGTCCAAGGCATCAAAAATTGGCTCGATTCGTTCATTGGTTCAAAAGATGACCGGTTTTTTTACGATGGCATCCACAAATTGCCAGAAAGATGGGGAAATGTTGTATCTTTCGATGGACAATACTTTGAATGACAGAATTGTACAAGATTTTCTTTAATAAACGCTCAAATTTCCTTAAAAAATTCCGGTTTTCAAGTTATAGACCTTATTGAAATTTAAGATAATCTACACTAAATATACAGAAATAATTTCGAAGAACAAAATTATTTAAAAAATATCAATTTTTATACTTTTTGGTTACAAGTAACAGTTATTGGTGTCCAAAAAATTGGATCCTTCTCGATAATTGTTATCGATGAAGAAAAACTGTTTCGATTGCTCAAAGCAGTTATCTACGAGAGAAGTTCATTTCGATTGCTCATGACAATTATCGACGAGAGAAATTTATTTCGATTGCTCATAATATTTATCAATGACAGAAATTTATTTCTGAGAGAAATTTATTTCGATCGCTCATAACAATTATCGATGAGAGATATTTATTTCGATCGCTCATAATAATGAGCGATAAAGATAAAAAAATCGCTGATCGAATTTCTATTCACTTGTTCATAATAATTATTGATAAGAAAATTCATTTCGATTGTTTATTTAATTATTGAGTTGGCTAGTCTTTTTCGGATGAGCAAGCCTATGAAATTCATTCAGAAGGTTTCGTACAACAAGATGAATCAACAGACCATAAGGACAACGCAAAATCTGGTTGTTGACTGTATTTGTTCACGGACGATTCTGTTCCACTCAGGAAAAACGTATCGATATGGAAGAAAATATTATACAGGGTGTCCATTTTATCTCAAGACATTGAAATATCTCGAGAACTATGCATCGGATCAAACAAGTTTGTAATGAAAGTTGTTCGTCGCGAAGGGGGACATCCAATGATACCAAACTCGACCCCCACCCCCGTTTAAAATTTTTAAGTGTTGTTTACTTATCTTTTGAAAATTAATAAAATTTCACAAGTACCTATGCAGACAAATTTTTCCTTACATTCTGCTCCAAAAGTGTATGGGGTCCAATTTGCTCGCCCTAGAATATTTCCATTCTCTAGTTTTACTTTTGACTTAAATGTCTAGTAATTGATTAGATACCAACATATTTAATAATGTAAACAATATTTAGAATAATGGTACATTAGAATGGCAATGCACAGAGAGAAGATTAATCGCCAACCCACTGCAGCGTGTCAATTTGTTAATTAGCATGGTCGGCGCTGACGAGGGGTGTCAATCGCGTTTGGAAGAAACAATGCTCGAGGCAGAAAAAGTTAGCAAGAACAGGGGATGCGGAGGCAACCGTGCGACAGGTAGAGCGGACACTCGGTTTACGAGGCAAGTGTCAATTATAAGATTCGCAATTATTGAAATGGATGTCCATTCAGGGGCCGAATGTAGTGCACGGTGAAAGGGGCATCGAATGGACCTGACGCCGCGCCGCATCTTTGATCAAGCACTGACAGTTTCGTGTAATCACAGAAGCCCCCGCTCTCGTAACATGAGATGCAAATTGGCCAACATTTATCGATTCGCTGATTATTTAGCGTCTACAGGAAATTGATCTCTGCCTAGGCGTAGCCATCAAAGCGCTGCCGTGCCGAGGCGATAATGATGTTAAATGATCTACGCTGAGTGCTGACGTCGATGAATAATCATTTCAGGGGGACACGTCGATGTTTACAAGCGATCTTTAATCGTTCTTACCAGCCGGGAGAACCTGGACACGACGTTCGAGTAGCGATCCCGTGTCCAGGTTAATTACGACAGTAGATTGGAATTGATATATCTCTGATGATCTTGTGAACGAGTTCATTGGCATCGATTCTCGAAGAGTTAATCCCAACAAAAACATCCTGCAAACAGGAGCCAAGTTCCTATGGCCGTAAAAAGTTGTGAGATCAAATAAAATACGACCATTTCGTTAGTTCAGAAATATGTACTTGGCTAGATTGAGACTGCAGCTTCTTGTACAATTACACCACTTTTACCCCCGTCCGTTCCTCGTGTCGATTTCACACAGTTTTCCAGAAACTTTGCCACTTTTTTAAATGCGAAACACAACCGAGAAACCTGAGATGTAAATGTTAACCCGAGTGGGGACTCGGAGTCACCACTAAAAATTGCTGTACCATTATTCAAAATATTGATTTTACATTATTAAATATGTTGAGATCTAACCAATAACTGAACATTTAATAATTGTATGAGGTATCGTATCAATTTCTGCATAAAATGAAATTATTCTAGGTCGGAAGAAATTTTTAATTTTCGAGATAAAAAAGCTCCAAGGCAAAGGG
This sequence comes from Lasioglossum pauxillum, assembly GCA_933228785.1. Lineage (NCBI taxonomy): Eukaryota > Metazoa > Arthropoda > Insecta > Hymenoptera > Halictidae > Lasioglossum > Lasioglossum pauxillum. The sequence continues at coordinate 40,104,831 of OW121706.1, forward strand.
TTAACTCATCAATTTGAACAAAAAAAAACATCGAAAAATAACTGTTTACCTTATTACTTAATTGATCTTTTACCATTGTGTCAATTGGGCGCCGAGGAACACATTAATTTCATAAAATGAGTTAGATCCAGATAAAATAATGAATTGCAAGCGCGGCGAATCGACTCGTAGAACAAAAAAATTTTCTAAAATTGCGGACCACGGTCTTTTGTTACTGTTTTCAATTTCTCGTCGGAGTTTCGTTGCTCGCGTTCCGAAAATTGCCATTATCTCGTAGAACTGGCTGCGGCGGGTACACGTGAACTAATTATGGCGACTACCACAAAAGGATCCAATTCCACTTAACCACTACTTTATGGTCCGCTCGTTTCCGAACTTCTGGTTTCATTTGTCGGAAAGTTTGCCCGGGGAGTTAATTATTTCAGCTCTGTCATTTTTCCCTCGCCGCGAGAGCATTGGCTGTCGTCGTCGTTGTCTGAAACGTGACAATTAAGCTGGCTTAACATGATCGAGGGTGGTCATAGAGAAGTTCTGGCTCTCGTGTCTACATACTTGCGCAAAATTTCGGACCAGATCCTAGCGAGAGAGAGAGACAGAGAGGTGGTACCCCGGCCCCGAGAACTTTTATTCATTGTTATATTCTCTTTGATGTCGGAAACGAACGGCTGGCGAACGCGCACGACGCGCGTTGCCAATTTTAAGTTAAACGTTTCCGAGGCGAAACGGAGTTGCACCCATAGAGCATCGGGGAAAAGATCCTTCGTCTGTAGACGGTCGTCACGACGCGACGCGACCCTTTTTTTCGGGGATACCTGCTTTGCAATTCAAAGAAAGCGCGCAATACTTTCGACGCATCAACTCTGAATTGTTGTTGCCGAGTCCTTCGCTTCGTGCCGGAAATAAGGTGAAGTGCCCTATGCCTGGACAGAATGTTTCTATTTTAAATTGTATCACTTTAAATAAACAAAAACAATTTCTTAAGAGTTTTAACATACAGTTCAGAGTTTGTAAAGTAATTTAAAATAAAAAAATCGTTGTTTAGGTTAATATCTTAATTGTATTAACAAGAATAATTCAAACCTGTAGTTGGACATATTCAATCCAATCTAAGCTAGTACATGGACAGAAGTAAAGCCTATATCGCGACAATTTCAATTTACGAGTTGATCGAGCGAACATAACCTAAAACGTTGGTTGGTGGCGCTGTTGCGCATGACGAATAGAAGATGCTTTGCGTAATATGTAGTATTCTTATCATAGATTATAGTATTGTATTATTTAACCAAATATATATTTATTTTCATTTACTGTTTTAATAAAACTTGTCATAATACAACTTTTAAGGTTAGGTAGTAATACTGATAGATTTAAGATGTAAACATAAAGTATTATTAACGTCACAACCGGAATACATTTTCTACATACGTTATTCAAGCTAATAGAAGACTAATTATACGTACATGTAGTTAAATAATTTGCAAACAATGCGTTGATTTTATTCACAAACACGTGTCCGGCTTCAGGCGTAAGCACATTGCGCATAAACTTAGAGTGGGACAGCTACTGTCACCGCGTCCCAGTATGGAGTACTTATATTTGAAAACAGTCCTAATCTTGGACATCTAATATTTGGATTAATAATTATTATTTACGTTAAGTTTGATTGCCAATTTATTTTAAAGTATCAATATTATTATGCGTGATAATTATTTTTTGTCTGAGGGCTTGAATTATATCTTTTTTTCTAACAAAAGTTCGAACTACAAATGCACATGATTCGCATGTAAATAGACTATTTTGTATACTGTTTTCAGATGAACTTTAAATTCAGTTTTAAATTTCAATTGATGTCTCAATGAAATAATATTCACACCTACTTGTAGCTAAGGCCTCAGAATATATAATATAATTATTTAATCTCTTAATTATTGATTTTACTATGAAAATTCAATTGTCCAGATTTAGGTATCACTTTTGGACTGTCCAGACTTAGGGCACTTCACCTTATTTCAGTTCTTCGCGGATCCGGACTTTGTTTCCTCGATAAACAACCCACGACACTTCATCGTTCATCATTAGACTGCGGATCTGTATGCATTTATGACTTATATAAATTTTCAAAAAATGCTGGAGTATCAAATTCGACAGAGTTTAGCACGATTTTTATTTATTTTCGATCTACAAATACTGTTACCAATGAAAATAGTATTTTAGTTGGCCCCACATTCTTTAAATTTGTCTACAAAACTTGAAGATTTCCGAAATAGATTGCATAGATTGCTTAAATTTAGAGTTTAGAGTAAAGTTTTTCACGTCGACGTTCAGTTGATGAGGAATCTAAAATAAACATTTTAGGAAGAAACACATTATGATTAACTCCAGCTCCTTGCAATCAAGTTAGACAATTTGTATTCTGCATAAAGATTAATTTAGATTTGAACAGCCATACCTCTCCGTTGCTGTATAACATTTTATGAAACGAATAAAAATATGGTCATGTTCTCCTTTCACATTTGGAATAAAATGTGGAGGATTCTCGTTTCTTTAATTTTCGAAATGGAACAAATCCTGTGAATTTGTGGAGAATGAAAGTGTAGAACCAAACGGGAAAAGTTTTGGAGCACCAGATATTGCTATCGAGTTGTACGTATATATTTTTGTTGAAATTTATCGCGGTACTAGATTCGAAGAGTACGCGACTACGATACATATGCACATCGAAGTGGAAGGTAAATTCAAATTAGCGTAGAACGTGCCGCAGCGTTTCAGGATCAAAAGCAGTATATGTGCCACTTGTCGAATAGAAATTCGACAGTGCAATGTTAATTATAGAACTTTGATAGTGCATTAGGGTTCCTATAAGGTTGTAGGTGCAGAAGCGCAGTTCCACCGAGAGAGTGTAATTTTCGATCGCGCACAAGGTACGTGTAGAACTTCAATCGTGGTGTAGAATATAAACGTCGACGTATTGTCTCGAAATATTTTTCTTTCGTTGAGACTCGAGATAATGTTGAAAATATTTTACTGTAGCACTCGATTGACTGGAAACAAAGAGTGTAGCAGGATAAGGATGGTCCACGTGCAATTTTTCTAAAAAATAAATTGCAATGGAAGTTACTGGATGGATCTCGAACCCATTGCACTTCTTTGTCGAGTGTGGATTTTTATTTATTGTAATTCTCTTATTTTTTAGTTAAAAACAAATATAAGTTCCACAAATATAAATTAGAACAAACTTTCAGAGCTATATTTAATATAATTAGCGAACAAAATTGTTTGAAATGAGTAACAGTCAAGAAACTGCCCTTTGAAGTAAATTTTAAATGAGACACTTGAAATAATGGGTTAATCCTACGTGCCTAAGGGTCTTCTTTTCTTTTCACAATGTTGTTAATGTTCTCGTTCTTCACTATACTCTGTAATACTCTGTAATACTCTGTAATGTACATTATGTTGTAATAAATCTCATAAGAGATTTCCTAATAAAAAAGAAAAAAAAATAATGGGTTACCCTTAACTAGAATTGCCAGAAATGTTTTATCCAAATATAGAAGAAGTAGTGAAAACTGCAATTATGTATATGTGAGATAGGCTCAAAATATAGTAGTTCAAGTACAAGAAGTACACAGCACATTTTAAACTTTTTTTATTCAAACAAAGATGATTTTTTATTCAAATATGATGTAGGAGATCAAATTCAAATATAGAAGACTCATACCAAATATAGAAGATCTGGCAACCCTACCCTTAACTCACCGACACGACTTCATGGACATCTAACTTCGTTGGGGATATTAACTCACCGACATTTTGAGATCTACCGACAGTCATTTCATCGACAAATGTTTTCATTGTATTTTAATTTAGTTAATTGTAACTTTCAACGGTAATTTATTTCACATATTGTTAATGAAGTGACTGCCGGGAAAATAACTATCGGTGATCTCAAGATGTCGGTTACTTAATATTGTCGTTGAGATACTTGTCGGCGAGTTAAGGGTAACCCTGAAATAGTAGGGAGTTGTTGGCACCAAAATTGAAAAATAATTCGAAGCGCAAATGGTTAGAATTTCGCAATCTCTGGAATTGCAAGGGTCGGTTCAATTCCGTCCAAAGTTTACTGACGCGAGAGTCAGGCAAGTTACGGGGGCGAGAGTGCAAGTGTCCGTAGTTCAGCGACAAGATTAGCTGAATCGAACAATGGCCGTCGGTGCATCGACTTGAGTCAAGTCAAAGACGTAGTAGTTCCCGACGAGCAGGAACTGTCTATCAGCTTTATGAGGATCCAAGTGAGTGTTCAACAACGACCCCGCATAGTTTACGATTCTATCGGCCACGAAGAGAGGTTAGCTACCCCTTTATTTAACCAAGTGTCCCTCCCCTCGATCTATACATAATGACCATATTGGAAGCAGAGGAATGGGTCGTATCCGAAGTAATTGAGTATGGACAGAAGCTGAAAGCGAAGAGGCAAGAAAATGGATATTAGCGACGGCCTTTGTCGACCATCTTTGGTTCGAGCGAGCTTTTACCAAGCGTGTCCTGCTTCTATGAAATCCATATTTCATTGCCAGCACCACTCGCCTAACCCTGATGGATTAATATGTAGATTATTGATCGACAGTCCAAATATTTATTTGTTTCGAGGACAATTGCCATGCGTGCATCACCGCAAATGACAGCGCTCTGCGGTTTGGGGACTCCCGATCATTAACCGCTTGCCGTACGATTTAGTTTACGGTTTCAGTGATTAGAACTTTCTTTGTAGTTCGTAATTTCCTGAAGAAGGGGAAAATTTATATCTATTGCATGCCGACATGTTCTCCAATAGCTATACATTAACAGAACCAAAATAGAATTTCATCTCGGTTTAAAGGAGATTAACAACACATACATATTTATTAGACTCTGTTGAAAATCTTCATCACGAGTCTGACGCGATATTGTAGGGCAGGGGGTTAACCCTTTGCAGTCGGAGCTATTCTAACTAGAAAATCTAGGTTCTCGCACTACCTCCTTTTATACAAAATAACTTAGCCGTCTTTAGAGGCCTATAACTCGGCACTGGAGGCAGATGGAGAGATGTAATTCCGTACACTTGTTAAATGCTATCATATGTCAATATTTACAAAACATTAATCTTCCAACATTAGTAGGTTCCGAGATATAGGTCCTCAAAAATTGCTGAATTTGTCACTGACCAATTTTGTTTGATTTTTTTCTTTTATCTGGATCTAACTCATTTTATGATATGAATGTGTTCCTCGGCGTCCAATTGACACAGTGGTAAAAGATCAATTAAATAACAAGGTAAACAGTTATTTTTCGATGTTTTTTTTGTTCAAATTGATGAGTTAACCCTTTGCCTTGGAGCTATTTTATCTCGAAAATTAAACATTTCTTCCGACCTAGAATAATTTCATTTTATGCAGAAATTGATACGATACCTCATACAATTATTAAATGTTCAGTTATTGGTTAGATCTCAACATATTTAATAATGTAAAATCAATATTTTGAATAATGGTACAGCAATTTTTAGTGGTGACTCCGAGTCCCCACTCGGGTTAACATTTACATCTCAGGTTTCTCGGTTGTGTTTCGCATTAAAAAAGTGACAATGTTTCTGGAAAACTGTGTGAAATCGACACGAGGAGCGGACGGGGGTAAAAGTGGTGTAATTTGTCCAGGGAGCTGCAGTCTCAATCTAGCCAAGTTCTTGCACTACCTCCTTTTACACGAAACAACTTAGCCGGTTTTAGAGGCTTATAACTCGGCACTGGAGGCAGATGGAGAGATGTAATTTCGTACACTTCTTAAATACTATCATGTCTTAATATCGACAAAACATTAATCTTCCAACATGAGTAGGTTCCGAGATATAGGTCCTCAAAAATTGCTAAATTTGTCACTGACCAATTCTGTTTGATTATTTCTTTTATCTGGATCCAACTCGTTTTATGATATTAATGTGTTCCTCGGCGTCCAATTGACACAGTGGTAAAAGATCAATTAAATAACAAGGTAAACAGTTATTTTTCGGTGTTTTTTTTGTTCAAATTGATGAGTTAACCCTTTGCCTTGGAGCTATTTTATCTCGAAAATTAAACATTTCTTCCGACCCGGAATAATTTCATTTTATGCAGAAATTGATACGATACCTCATACAATTATTAAATGTTCAGTTATTGGTTAGATCTCAACATATTTAATAATGTAAAATCAATATTTTGAATAATGGTACAGCAATTTTTAGTGGTGTCTCCGAGTCCCCACTCGGGTTAACATTTACATCTCAGGTTTCTCGGTTGTGTTTCGCATTAAAAAAGTGACAAAGTTTCTGGAAAACTGTGTGAAATCGACACGAGGAGCTGACGGGAGTAAAAATGGTGTAATTGTACAGGGAGCTGCAGTCTCAATTTAGCCAAGTACTTGCACTACCTTCTTTTACACGGAACAACTTAGCCGTTTTTAGAGGCTTATAACTCGGCACTGGAGGCAGATGGAGAGATGTAATTTCGTACACTTGTTAAATGCTATCATGTCTTAATATCGACAAAACATTAATCTTCCAACATGAGTAGGTTCCGAGATATAGGTCCTAAAAAATTGCTAAATTTGTCACTGACCAATTTTGTTTGATTATTTCTTTTATCTGGATCTAACTCGTTTTATGATATTAATGTGTTCCTCGGCGTCCAATTGACACAGTGGTAAAAGATCAACTAAATAACAAGGTAAACAGTTATTTTTCGATGTTTTTTTTGTTCAAATTGATGAGTTAACCCTTTGCCTTGGAGCTGTTTTATCTCGAAAATTAAACATTTCTTCCGACCCGGAATAATTTCATTTTATGCAGAAATTGATACGATACCTCATACAATTATTAAATGTTCAGTTATTGGTTAGATCTCAACATATTTAATAATGTAAAATCAATATTTTGAATAATGCTACAGCAATTTTTAGTGGTGACTCCGAGTCCCCACTCGGGTTAACATTTACATCTCAGGTTTCTCGGTTGTGTTTCGCATTAAAAAAGTGACAAAGTTTCTGGAAAACTGTGTGAAATCGACACGAGGAGCTGACGGGAGTAAAAATGGTGTAATTGTACAGGAAGCTGCAGTCTCAATCTAGCCAAGTTCTCGCACTACCTCCTTTTACACGAAACAATTTAGCCGTTTTTAGAGGCTTATAACTCGGCACTGGAGGCAGATGGAGAGATGTAATTTCGTACACTTGTTAAATGCTATCATGTCTCAATATTGACGAAACATTAATCTTCCAACATTAGTAGGTTCCGAGATATAGAACCTCAAAAATCGCTTTTGTCACTCACTAACTGACTGACAGATCATCAAAACCTTTTGGGTACTTCCCATTGACCCACAAGCTTGAAATTTGGTACATAGGTCCACCATAACAAACACTCAAAGGAATAATTATCAAAGTTTGAAATTTTACATCTTAAAGGGGTTGTATTCTAAAAAAACATTACGAAATAGGTACGTACGATAGAACATAGCAGCATAACATACATAAGTATACGTTTTATTAGCTTCGAAGTCGCAACAAATACTGATGAAAAAAACAATCGCTCTAACGTAATCGAAAGAAACTGCACCGAGCGTAATCTATAGCGGCGGGGGGAAACGGATCCGAGCGTCGTCGGCAGAGTGTTAATCTTCGACACATTGAATTTGGATTTTGTCTTGCAGATTAGAAAATAATTTTTTTTCTTTGATACCTACTTGATAATTGATGAAATTTCATCAAAAATTGATGAAATCCCAACAAAAACATCCTGTAAACAAGAGCCAAGTTCCTACGGCCGTAAAAAGTTGTGAGATCAAACAAAATACGGCCAAGTTCGTTAGCTTAGAAATACCTCTTGCAATACTGACAAAAGCGTTTGTAGAAATTAGTTTAAAAGAACGCTATTTAATTCCTAAAGAGTTACATGAACGTCTAAATTATTCAAACTTGGCCATTACTTTTTAAACCAATGGCCATAAAAGGTGTTAGTTAGCGGTCAAGCTTGAATAATTTAGCCCTCCTTGTAACTCTTGAAAAATAAAATAGCGTTCTTTTAAACTAATTTTTACAAACGCTTTTTTCAGTATTGCAGGAGGTATTTCTAAGCTAACGAACTTGGCCGTATTTTCTTTGATCTGACAACTTTTTACATTCATAGGAACTTGGCTCCTGTTTACAGGATGTTTTTGTTCGGATTACACATTTCTTCCTAGCTAGAATAATTCCATTCTATATGATCTTTTTTAATTGTCTGTCGATATGAAATTGATGTAACACTTCCTCCAATAAGTTAATACTTTATGCTTTTCACGTGTATCATAGTCTTGGAGGCTACAGTGGTTCCACAAGATGATTATAGAAAATTGTGTTTCTTATTTTCCAACCAACATTTTCCTTTCCGTCGGGCACAGCGAACTGTTGGCTTACTAAATGAACAAAGTTGCAACGACCATCGGAGAGTATAAGAAAGATGATTAAGGCAGATTCTCTTTTTAAAAGTAGACGACGGAGAGAATCGTAAAAGTATGGGCGAATGGGCAAGTTCTACTTAGTAGTTGAAGTATCAAAATGGTAAGAGGTCATCGCTCTTGGCGTTTATCTTTCGAATAATCTAAAAAGGGCAAGAGACGCATGAAAAAGATGGGACGCTCTTGACAATTTACAAAATGAATTTGCATATAGAATTCGTATTTTCGTGCGGAAGATAAAAGTACAAAAAAAAAGCGATACTCTTGTTCTCCCTAAAACGCTCACCTTCAACCCTTAAAGAAAATATTTGGCTACGGAATAGCTCGAGAGAAAATGTTTGCGCTTGTTGAACTTTCGGCGATTTTAATGAAACAATTTGCAAGTTCCTCGAAATTTCAGGACCTTAAACTTTCGCGGAAAATAAACGATTTCAATAACACGTTTATCTCCGTCTTAGCAACTATGAGGATGAGATCAAATGAACAGTCGTGAAGAGGATTTAATGGGCGATCATTAATCATGGTTGTAACAGGGGGTAGGTTAAAAAGTCAATGCCGAAATAAGCTGGGGTGGACTGGTAACGGGTGAAACCTATTCCTAATTACGTTCTCGGCGCTTAAAGCCTCTCACCACAAAGTGCAATACACACTAGTTCCTTGCAGCGACGGTTCTCTCTGTGTTTCTCGCGTTCTCCGCGTTCCTCTTCGAGGGAGGCTCAGACTGCCGGTATGGTACTCCGGCACTCCAGCCTCTTATAATGCGATTATTTCACGGTGACTTTCTGTGCCACGTTTCGCGGTTGAGAGCCTCGAGTATTCGCGTGCTCCTGATATTTTCGACCCCTTTTATCAAATTACCTTCGTTCCTTCCTCGAGTTAGCCTCTCCACGGCTCCATGGGCCGGCTCGCGTAAGCAAAAACGTTTGACCTATTACATCGCCCGAGCAAAAAACATTTTTTTATCCACGGGGCTTTTAGAGCAACTGTCCCCATTGCTACGGTATTCTTCGTCGGTCGTACTTTATCTTAACCCTTTGCACTCCAAACTATTTTAACTCGAAAATTAAACATCTCTTTCGATTTAGAATATTTCCATTTCCTACGATTTTTGAAATTTTATGTATCTGAAATTGGTATAAATACCTCATACAATACATAAATATTTAGTAATCGATTAGACACCGATATACTTAATAATCTAAACAATATTTTGAATAACGCTACAGCAATTTTTGGTGGCGCCTCAGAGTCGCCATCGGAGTGCTAAGGGTTAATATTATTCCTAATTCTACTAAAACCTAATTTGGTTTTTAGGAAAAATGCCGCACGACACAATTTCAAAAAATTTGAGTTTACGCATTAACTGAGCTACATAGTAGAGTGAAGTGCCCAAATATAGTATAGTCGCCTATTATGGCACTACCTTATATTTTGTAAAGGAGAAGTCACACTCTAGGGAGAAAATCCTCAAACAATAGTTTACCATGTTTACTCAACAGTGTGCAGTACAATCGCACCATTCATTCTATAGATTTTAGTATCGATCCTCCGTCAGCTGTGTCTCCACGTGCTGAATATTTTTGTGCTTAGATTTTCGATTGTATCTTTCTCGAGGAAGGTAAGTGATTTTGAAATGTTTGAACATATGAACTGTTGGTTTGGGCTGAAATTAATTTCCTCTTTGAGCTAGTATTATCAGTCCACGTGGAGTTCCCAATATGGCACTACCAAGGGTTCCCTAATATGAATATTCTTGGTGTGGCTGCCGAATATGGCACTAGGTGTCATATTAGGGACACAAGGTGTACCATATTAAGAACCCCTTTCGCTGGAACCTGCAAATGACACCACAAAAAAAAATATTTTTCTCAAGCTGTGTTAATTTTTTAACAAACTTGACCCCAGAATCTTACAGGAAGGAAATGCATCTACAACTGGTAATTTTTTGGTCGGAAAAGAGCATTCTAAAATAATAAAAAAATTACATCAACAAAAAGTAGTTCATATTTGGCCAGTTTACCCTATAGGATTTACGTATCTACCAGAAAAAAGTCTCAGGAAAATAAATCTGAAAGACTCAAAAAAAAATAATGCAATTTAACCGATGTCCTGTGTTAAAGTGATCAAAACTTTAAACCACAGAATTTATCATGAAATATTAATATTTGTAAAACAAATTGGTGGTCCCCGAAACCTAACACAACACAAGTAAATATTAAAAAATCTGATGCATATAGTACAACCATAAAAGCTTGGACTCATTTAAGAATTTTGTAGACTCGTTATATAACCCCTTGCCGTATCATTTTCTTCACAAAACGTACCAAATTTTATTTCATCGAAAAAGGAACGCGTAACATCCACATTTGCTAGACTTTGTTAAAATCTTCATCACGAGTCTGACTCAAATTAGCTACATTTATTTGAACGGTTAAATGTTAATTACAAACGAATCAAATTTAATTCCATCTAAAAAGAACCGCGTAAAATTCATATTTGCTAGACGTTGTTAAAATCTTCATCACGAGTCTGACTCGAATTAGCTACATTTATTTGAATGGTTAAATGTTAATTACAAACGAATCAAATTTTATTCCATCTAAAAAGATTCGCGTAACATTCATATTTGCCAGACATTGTTGAAAACTTTATCACGAGTCTGGGTCGTTAAAATCTTCATTAAAAATTTCTCACGGCTCGATATCGTATTTTACCAAATGGTAAAAATCTTTAAAAAGCACCAGCTGAGAAAGTAGACCCGCCGAGGTTGTTTTAAGTAAATGGAGAACAATTTCTTCCATTCGCCGAGCGTTTTTGTTACCTTTTATTCGGTCACCAAATTGCTCGGCTACGAAAACCTGTAAGCCGGGATTAGGAATTTTCCTTTTTTCCTCGGACGAAATTGTTTGGATATTACCGACGATATTGATTTTATTGGCCAGCCGTGGTCAGCACAGCTGTATAAAAGATCAAGAGAGACTCTGGTTGACGGTACACAATTTATCGTGAAATTACTTGCGAAAGAAATAGTGCTCCAATAATGTTTATCACCCGAGCTGTGCGCGCGACAACTACAACGACTTGTACGAATTACTGCAACGCCGTACAGCCAAAAATTACTTTCAAATTAGTTGGTAAGGAAGTTGGTCTGTTCGCGTAGATTGGAGTCGGTCAACGAGACCGAGAATAATTGAATTGAGTAAAAGTTGTCCGAGATGCAGGTCACAGAAAAATTAGTATGCGCTTGCTGCTTATGAATTCTTTGGTTAAACTTGCCTAACCAGACATTTTTGCCTCTTACCTATGCAATCGAGTAGATTTGAGCGAGAAAATGTCAGAAATCGAAGTTTCGATCCTAGAAGATCAATGGTTCAGAAGTTATGAGTGTTCAAAGTTGCCTAATGGCCGGCGCTCTTCGCCCCCCACTACCTAACCAAGGTGAAGTGCCCTAAGTCTGGACAGTCCAAAAGTGATACCTAAATCTGGACAATTGAATTTTCATAGTAAAATCAATAATTAAGAGATTAAATAATTATATTATATATTCTGAGGCCTTAGCTACAAGTAGGTGTGAATATTATTTCATTGAGACATCAATTGAAATTTAAAAATGAATTCAAAGTTCACATTAGAAGAAAACATTAGAAGAATTTGAACATATCAAGAAGGAAATTAAATTTCTATTTCCTTCGAGTTTGTTGCAATTCAGGTAGAAAATTTTTATTCTGCATGAAGATTCGCTGTCTATCATGAAGTATCATGAACTAAATTCTGTAAGGTGAAGTGCCCTAAGTCTGGACAGTCCAAAATTGATACCTAAATCTGGACAATTGAATTTTCATAGTAAAATCAATAATTAAGAGATTAAATAATTATATTATATATTCTGAGGCCTTAGCTACAAGTAGGTGTGAATATTATTTCATTGAGACATCAATTGAAATTTAAAAATGAATTCAAAGTACATCTGAAAACAGTATACAAAATAGTCTATTTTCATGCGAATCATGTGCATTTGTAGTTCGAACTTTTGTTAGAAAAAAAGATATAATTCAAGCCCTCAGACAAAAAATAATTATCACGCATAATAATATTGATATTTTAAAATAAATTGGCAATCAAACTTAACGTAAATAATAATTATTAATCCAAATATTAGATGTCCAAGATTAGGACTGTTTTCAAATATAAGTACTCCATACTGGGACGCGGTGACAGTAGCTGTCCCACTCTAAGTTTATACGCAATGTGCTTACGCCTGAAGCCGGACACGTGTTTGTGAATAAAATCCACGCATTGTTTGCAAATTATTTAACTACATGTACGTATAATTAGTCTTCTATTAGCTTGAATAACGTATGTAGAAAATGTATTCCGGTTGTGACGTTAATAATACTTTGTGTTTACATCTTAAATCTACCAGTATTACTACCTAACCTTAAAAGTTGTATTATGACAAGTTTTATTAAAACAGTAAATGAAAATAAATATATATTTGGTTAAATAATACAATACTATAATCGATGATAAGAATACTACATATTACGCAAAGCATCTTCTATTCGTCATGCGCAACAGCGCCACCAACCAACGTTTTAGGTTATGTTCGCTCGATCAACTCGTAAATTGAATTTGCCCCGATATAGGCTTTACTTCTGTCCAGGTACTAGCTTAGATTGGATTTAATATGTCCAACTACAGGTTTGAATTATTCTTGTTAATACAATTAAGATATTAACCTAAACAATGATTTTTTTATTTTAAATTACTTTACAAACTCTGAACTGTATGTTAAAACTCTTAAGAAATTGTTTTTGTTTATTTAAAGTGATAAAATTTAAAATAGAAAAACATGCTGTCCAGGCATAGGGCACTTCACCTCATCTACCTAACTTATTAATTATCGGCATTACCGCGTGCTTGTGCCACTTCGCGGCTCCGCTCGGCGAGCGCAACGATCACTATATTAGAACATGGCGGCACCCTCACCTGTCAAAAGCACTGAAAATCGCTCAGTTTTAAACACCCATAATTTTTGAACCGCTGATCTGCTAGGATGGAAATTCGAATTTTTGGCATTTTCTCGTTCGAATCTACTGGATTGCATAGGAAAAAGGGAAAAATTTCTGGTTACCCTAGTTACAGAGCAGTCAATCTTTTCTCATAAGCGTCACCAAAAATTGTATTCGATTAGCCTCATCGACTTCCCCGAAATTCTTTTACGTCCACAGGTGTACGTTCCCGTGTCCGCAAATCACTAACGCGCTCCTTCGATTTCCACGTGGCTGGTGGCCGTGCAAATATATCGTATCGGCAGATGGAATATATGAATGATGAAGCAGAAGCACACGGACGGTCGGGTGGCCGCGGCAAAACAAAATGGACTCGTGTTTGTTTCATTGCATTTTCGACGGTGGCCGACGCGGCGGGTTGTTGTGGTCGGTTTTATTGGCCGAAAAAAGAGAGAGAGAGAGAACAAGAAATAGAAAAACAAGAACAAGAGTATAGGCTGGTGATTCCGAGGCGATGGTGGACGGGTGCGTTCCACCGTCGAACGCCTCCGGCACGGTGCATTTCCATCCGGCTGTTACTGACAAGCGCGTTAAGGTACAACAGTCATGCTCTAAACAAGTAAACGGTGTACAGTAGTGCTCACTTCAATTCGTCAAATTTGGGATGCGAAAGTCAAATCCTTGTGTTTCGAGGTAGCGTTTCTCTTTGAGTAATTTACTCGAGCACGGCTCGACAACGTGAGAGAACAGATGCGCTTTAAAGAAAATTTCAAGTTCAATCGTTTTTGTCCTACCACTTCAAATGCGGCACCAGTGGATCGTCGAGATTCTCCCGGTTAAAACGAGTCCAAACACGACGTAAATCGGTCTACTTTTACGGACTTGTATGACCTTAATTTTGGTATTTACGTCAGGCCCGAGCGACCGGTGGCTCACGAGCAGAGTCCCTCCCCCACCAAACCCCTACGGAGCGTGGCAGGACACTATTAGGAGCTGATACGTCACCTGTGACGACACTGGAGGAAGAGGGGCCCTCTCCCCACCACCGATGCTTCCGCAGTCTCAATGTTGACGCATCGGGATGTTCCGCATTACAAGCAGCGTAAGTTCCCTAGTGCATTTCTTACAAACATTTTAACACTAAACCTACCGAGCATCAAAAGTGACTGATTCATATTTTATTACTTGTAGTATTTGTATTACTTGTAATTACTTGTAGTTTTGCACTCCAAACAAAGAACTTTTAAGAAAGTTTTTGTAAGAAAAATCAAATGTAAATTAATTGTTAATTTCATTCACACATTGCAAAGATGTACATCAAATACTTATTTAAAAGTAATCAAGACACCTCTCCAGGTGTCATTACTTTCAAATATTCTTAATGGACGAAATTGATTTGCACAAGGGTGATTTTGACTTTCAAATATGGAGTGCAAAACCTATATAAAAATAGCAAGATAAAATTATATTCTGGTATAAAAAAATGTGTTGAATCGATTCCCACGAAAACAGCTTTGGAATCTCAATAATCGTAAAATAAAAAATTTAAAATCGGTTATTTGACCGGCGGTGGTAGGTTTAGCTTGAATTTGAAAAATCTCAACACTGGTACTACAGTTAGGAGCAAAACTAATCACATACACACTTAAAAACAGAATAACTTGTTTATGAATGGACCAAACCACTTCAATTTCTCTGTAAGGCTAGATGAATTAGTTTAGTAAATGACGTCTAGAAAATATGTTGAAAAAATGCATTTGGTAGGAATTGTGAAAAACAAAAGTGAAAATTGATTTTTACGACTTTTCTAGCTGGGTCAATAACGAAAATTAAGAGATGTGTTTGGTCAATTTGTATAAATTACATACGCTCCGAAAATTTCATTGAAATTGGTTAATTGGTTTACGAGTTATAAACGATCAAAAGTGGTAGAAAGACCGAGATTTTGAAAAACTGCAATTTTTACCACTTTTGATCGTTGATAACTCGTAAACCAATGAACCAATTTCAATGAAATTTTCGGAGCGTATGTAATTCATGCAAATTGACCAAACGCATCTTTTAAATTTTCGTTATTGATCCAGCTAAAAAGGTCGGAAAAACCAATTTTTACTACTGTTTCTTTTCAACATATTTTTCAGCCGTCATTTACTAAACTAATTCATCTAGCCTTACAGAGAAATTGAAGTCGTTTGGTCCAATCATAAACAAGTTATTCTGTTTTAAAGTGTGCGTGTGATCAGTTTTGCTCCTAACTGTATGTTCTGGTAGATGACACAAAAACGACTGAGTTTGAAATGTTCGTAATTGCACCTCTCGCAAACACGTCTGTTCATCTCCTATCGTGGTAGGGGAAGAGAGTGGGTGGCGCGAATTTCAGTGTTCACAAATTTAGCAAATTTAAGGGAGCAATACTGTGTATGCCGGTCGACGAGCAGGCACTTCAGGTTGGGCTATCGATTCCTACTGACCTTGTTAGGCGGCGCTTGGATCCCGTGGAAGGGTAGGTTCTCGTAGAACGTCTTCACTCCGGAGTCCGGAAGACCCTCCGACACGCTGTTCACGTGATTGTTATTCGCAGCTTGATTGGGATCTGTAAGTGCAAATGAAACATGACTTTGTAGAATCAGGCGATCGAGGACACCCGAGCCGAAAGGTGTCGTGGGATATATTCGCCGGTAACCGACTACGGGACAGTACACGTTCCGAAAGTTTCTATATAGTGGGCTTGTTTAAGTAGAGGGTTTCTCCAGTGCGCCAAAGACAGATAGGAACAAAGATAGACAGCTGGTGTGAAAGTGAGAGAGAGAGAGATAGATAGATAGACAGAGAGAGAGAGAGAGAAACAGAGAACGACATTTATCCGACGATGTTCGGGTGTGTGATTGCAAACGCTATCACAAGTGAAGAACTAGGCCTATGGCTACTCTTGTTGCTGCACGAATATGCGATCTAAATGTAGAATCCCGATATCTTTATCTGGATCGTGTACAGCTCTTATATCTGAAGAGTTATGAAGTGGACGTGTTGTAATTTTCCTTTCTTTAGATCGCACTCTGGCTTTCGGGAAAATTTATGATCGGAATACACGATCATTCTGAACACTCCGCAGAGTTTGGTTGAAATCACTGATTTGTAGCTGCGCTATTTTTACCATTTCTCTACACTGTATAAAATAACTAATAGAAAAAGTGTATCACCCAGAAATTCGAATTGGAACTCTCGATGTGCGTCCAGATCTCCGATAAATAATATTTTAATTTTATAGTTTCTTCCACTTCGAACAATACTCGATCGCGATTTTAACTTAATATTTACTCTCGATTAGTTCTAGCGGTTCGAACGTGTTCGACATACATTTTTCACAGTGTGCAACAAAGCTTGCTTCGTGATTAAATATACATATGATCGCGCAGTACTGTTTTCCGAACACGATACGTGAGAAGGGTGCGTTTGCATACGTATGTTTATACGTTCAGGATTTATAGCGATCCTGTAATGGCGTTAGACGGATCCATTTTTTTTCAGTATACACACTCTATTCATCATCTTGACATCGTACAATAAATCTGGTACATTAACTCCGGAATCTTCTGTTATACATCGTAAAAGTGATCGTATATCTTGTCGAAGGAAGCAAATAAATTCGAATTATTAACTGAACACATTTTATTCTACGATGAATAAATTACTTAAAATATTCAGAGAAGTCCTAAAATTAAAATATTATCTTCTCAATCGAAATCTGTCCGAGAACGATCCACAAAAGTTGCAAGAAAAAGTCTCCAACAAAAGGTACATCTACTAATTATCAAGTTATCGTTGTAAAATTACATTCTTCGGCAGAGAATTTCCTTTGCTTACAAGTTCTACTAATCTCCGCTTGATTTTCATTACATTACCTTGTCATCACTGGACTGCGGATTTTATTCCATTTACATCGTTCAACGGATTCAAATTATTCAAAGAATAAATGTCTAGCCTCTGCATCTTGTAATCGAGTGGGACAACTTTTACTCCGCAAATAAAAATCCGCAGGCTATGACTGATCCAATCGTTGTGTCTAACTACAGTGACTCCCATTAATATTCGGTCGCTCTCAAAAAACCGATAACTTTTTTAATATTGTGCTATACGATTTGGACTTTTTTGAGGAGTTAGAACAATTAATTTACTGCATGTTGTGGAAAGAAGTTCTTCGAAAAATTTGAATTGGTCGGAATTGTAGAGAAAATACTGAAAGTTGCATTTTGCAAGATTTTTTCCGCGTTGCGTAGCAAACCAATTGTTCTAACTTCTGATAAAAGTTCAAATCGTATGGTCAAATCTTAAAAGCGTAATCGTCTTTTCAAGGGTGTCCGAATATTAGTTCGTATTTTAGTATACATTAGTACGTAATAATTCTCAACGCTTCGTACGTTTCTAATAGAAAAGCTTACGAACCTTCTGCACCGCGAACGGTGTTAGTCGCTCGTGCATTCGAATCACACAGAATCCTGTACGTGCAAACATTTCGAAACGCAGGAGAGATCGTTCGATTCTCGAAACGTGCGAAAATCATCGTAGGTCACGGGGGGTTCATGCCTAATGGCCGACGGATGTTCGCTATTGTTACGTACCTGCGCCTGGCTTTTTTCGCTTACGGGAGACGATGCACCGATTCAATTCGCACGACGATTCCGCATGCACTATCCTCTGCCGTGGTGCTATTCTTTTGTAAGTCACAGCTAAGAGAAAAAAACAAAAACACACACACGACAAGAACAACAAGAACCAAAAAAAAAGAGACACATAGAAGCAACGACACATATAAAGCGTTTCGTTATGCGGCCACTGCCCGTTACGTGCAACACGATTTTATCGTTCGACGACAAACAGCTTCGAAAATCGTCCGTGATAATTTCACGTCGGTTTGATGGACGCTTCGATGTCCGTTATAAATTGCAACTAGAACGATAACGTCACCGTCGAGGCTCCTGCTCCTTTAACAACTTTCAAACGGAAAAATGGGGAGACTGACGAGGGATAGTGGATCAAAAAGTATTGACCGTGTTTCCACTGTAGCGCGAGCCCTTTGAATTCGAAGCCATTTCGACCCCAGAATCGCGCATTTCGTCTGATCCTCGACATTTTGTCCATGTAAAAGTACGAGGGTCGGTCAAATAATAATTAAATTTAACTAAGGTGAAGTGCCCTATGCCTGGACAGCATGTTTTTCTATTTTAAATTTTATCACTTTAAATAAACAGAAACAATTTCTTAAGAGTTTTAACATACAGTTCAGAGTTTGTAAAGTAATTTAAAATAAAAAAATCATTGTTTAGGTTAATATCTTAATTGTATTAACAAGAATAATTCGAACCTATAGTTGGACATATTAAATCCAATCTAAGCTAGTACCTGGACAGAAGTAAAGCCTATATCGGGGCAAATTCAATTTACGAGTTGATCGAGCGAACATAACCTAAAACGTTGGTTGGTGGCGCTGTTGCGCATGACGAATAGAAGATGCTTTGCGTAATATGTAGTATTCTTATCATAGATTATAGTATTGTATTATTTAACCAAATATATATTTATTTTCATTTACTGTTTTAATAAAACTTGTCATAATACAACTTTTAAGGTTAGGTAGTAATACTGATAGATTTAAGATGTAAACATAAAGTATTATTAACGTCACAACCGGAATACATTTTCTACATACGTTATTCAAGCTAATAGAAGACTAATTATACGTACATGTAGTTAAATAATTTGCAAACAATGCGTTGATTTTATTCACAAACACGTGTCCGGCTTCAGGCGTAAGCACATTGCGTATAAGCTTAGAGTGGGACAACTACTGTCATCGCGTCCCAGTATGGAGTACTTATATTTGAAAACAGTCCTAATCTTGGACATCTAATATTTGGATTAATAATTATTATTTACGTTAAGTTTGATTGCCAATTTATTTTAAAATATCAATATTACTATGCGTGATAATTATTTTTTGTTTGAGGGCTTAAATTATATCTTTTTTTCTAACAAAAGTTCGAACTACAAATGCACATGATTCGCATGTAAATAGACTATTTTGTATACTGTTTTCAGATGAACTTTGAATTCATTTTTAAATTTCAACTGATGTCTCAATGAAATAATATTCACACCTACTTGTAGCTAAGGCCTCAGAATATATAATATAATTGTTTAATCTCTTAGTTACTGATTTTACTATGAAAATTCAATTGTCCAGATTTAGGCATCACTTTTGGACTGTCCAGACTTAGGGCACTTCACCTTACAGAATTTAGTTCATAATACTTCATGATAGACAGCGAATCTTCATGCAGAATAAAAATTTTCTGCCTGAATTGCAACAAACTCGAAGGAAATAGAAATTTAATTTCCTTCTTGATATGTTCAAATTCTTCTAATGTTTTTACTGTTTTAAATTACACCCACTCATTTTTGTTATAAATGCTGAAACTCCGCTGTCTATAAATAGACTGCTTCTTTTTTAATATATTTAGTAGGTTGAAATTAATATAACAGTATTTTTAAATTCTTCTAACTCAATTTTTGTCTAATGAAAAAAGTTAATTAAATAAGAAATTATTCTCGATCGTACATTTTTAAATAAGTTTGGGGTTATGTTCGCGGCGCACCGGTTCGATCAATTATACACTAAATAGCAATTTTGTAGACATTTATCAAACGTTCGATTCGGATTTGAATCATTACGTCCTGAGACACGTTTGCTATCGAATGTTTTCTATAAGAGAAAAAGAAGAAAGATGTTGTTGCGTTTCGTCCTAGACCCGCTAGAGGACTCATCAGTAACGCTATCTAGCGGGTCCTGCCTTAGACACAAGTGTCGGAAGGAGGGACGTTAACATAACCCCAAATTTAGATAAAAGTTAATGTTGAAATCTGATCGATTCTCGCTGAGTCAACGATTTATATTTCCATTTCTTTCCGCGTTTAATACGAGAGTGACGGTAACGAAGAACCGTTTTAAATGTTTCGCGAATTAATTTACATATCCAGTATCCCATGCGAATGTCCGGATGGAACAGCCGCGGTACGAATAAGTTTTTATCGAAAACCTGTTGAATTTTCAATTTCGAAATTTTTGTTCTTATTCGCATTACTCCGGCGTCCTGTTCCGCGATGATCGAAGTTAATGGATTCCACGTATGCACTTACGCGATAATTGTCGGATTAAAGCGATTCGAATGTATCGCCGGCCGATTCGACTGGCATCGAATTAATGGGAAAAGTGTGTACGCAGTTATTTATGCGGAATATTCTATAACCGAGGGAGAGGTCTGCGGTCAACGGAAAATTCGTGATCGCGCGCAGCTGCCTTATATTTCACAAGATTCCTACGTTGGTAATTTAATATTCCGGCGTTGCGCGCCTCAAAACGCCACTGGCCACCGCTTACCATAATTAACGAATTCACGGTAAGTTATTGCAAAGGATCAGCCGAACGTTCGGTAAACCGGTACACACGAAATTACACAATTTTTCGTCCGACCGAACACCCGATCCCTTTAATACACTCGGGCTTTTCAAATATTCAATGTACATAGCTCAATAAGCACCGCGGGATTGTAACCGAGCCGTGTTTTTAATGTAATATGCACGGATAATTTGTGCGATAAATCGCAATTGATTCCGTTTAATTCCAGTACGATGCGCGTTTTAATCCGGTTATTCGGGAAAAGGACCATCGGCGATCGCGTTAACCCCTTGCCGTATCATTTTCTTTACAGTTACGGCGATTGAAACGTCTTTATCCCGAGAAATGTTGTAGAAGAAAAACGATAATTTATATTTTTTGTATGGATACATTTATTTTAATGTTTAAATATTGATTACAAACGGGTGTGCGTATAACCGGATAATTATATCGACGATGAATTATTCGATAGGACACCAAGAAAAAATAAACTGTGCAAAGTTTCAACCCAGTATCTCGATCCTGAGGGTAGTTATGGGGTAAAATAAAAAAATCAATTTCTAACCTATTTTCCCTAGTTAATGATGTTTAGAAATTCTGAAAAAAATCTGACACATGTCAAGAATCCAAATACATACTTTGCATTTGGTTTCAGATTTTTAAAGTGAAAATCCCGCTTGTGAAAAATCAAAAAAATCGAAAAAATGCAGATGTCACATGGAAGTTCTAGAGTGTCCACATTTATGTTTTTACAGTAGCGATATATTGTTAGATAGGTATTGTTCATGAATTTTTTCAGATTTTTTGGTTTGGTGCGCCGTTGTTAAAAAACATAAAAACCGATTTTTTCGACGTTTTTCTGCGAAAAACTAAGCTAACCTTAAAATTGTTACGTTCTATTTATTCTGTAAGTCTATCAGGCACTGATAAACCTTGAACATTGTACAGAAGTAATTAAAAAATTAAATCAACCATTAATTATAATTTTATTTAAAAAGAAAGGTGTAAGTCATATTTATTAAGCTTTCTTTGACTTTTTGTGGCTCGTGAAAATACGGCAAGGGTTTAAGGGAAGATATTCTCGCGCGACTGTATTTTCGAAAAGTATAGCACTCTAATAATTGAAGCTCTACCTTCCCCTTCCGCCATGGCCCAGTCACGTGACGCGCTTGATCTCTGTCGTGCATACGTCACGATGTCACGTGACTTTTTCTCCCAATTCGAGTAAGTTGCCCTGATCTGGCGACTTCGGTACGAAAGTTTACGCGCGTTCTGCCCGAAATTAAGTTTCTGAAATTGGCCTGCAAAAATTGACTCGAACGGATTAATAAATTCCAGCTAAAATTGAAATGCGCGTAAAATTCGCAGAATCCAGATTTTATTAGTTGCATTAATTGCATGAAAAGTGTGCTTCCAATCTTCCATCTGTACGAGGCGGGTAACGCAATTGGGGCGGGTTATACCCCGAGCCGGGTCAAAGCTAGAAAAAAGTTGTTCAGGAAAAAGTTGAATGGCGCGGGAAGGTCTATTTCTCTACTGCACCACTTTTTTCGCAACGACCGGCTTTGAAAAAATGCGCGTGTCCGCAACGATTTTGATAAAATAAAAACGTGGTAAAAAATCAATCAGCGGCATTTCGCACTTCCGTGATCGCTACTTTATAGGTTACACCCGGTTCTCGGACATAAAACAAACATTTTAGAAATTAATAAAAATAACACGAAGCACCCACAGTGTATCACTCTATTTAAAAAAGAAAATTATATTAAAATGCACTAAAAAGGAAAAAATAATTTTTTTAGACATTAGTGACTATAAATAAAAGCGTGGAGCGCTAAACTATATTGACGTAATGTTCGTGGGCGCTCCACGCTTTTATTCATAGTCACTAATGTCTAAAAAAAACTATCTTCTCCATTTTAGTGCATTTTAATATAAGCGTGGTTTTTAAAAAGTTTTTATTTTCTACTTTTTAGTCTTTTTTAAATGGAACGCAATATATAGTAATACTGATTATGAAATAGTAAGGTATATGTAGAAACGCAAGATATGGAAATACGCGAGATAGAACGAGGGGATGACTCCGAGAGACGACGTCTCTTGATGGAGTTCGGAATTGTCCAAAATGGAACTCAATATACGGAACATCAGACTGACTGAGCTCCTTCGGTGCGAAATGGGTGAGTGGAGTGGGGATGAGTTGGAGTGGGAACGCGTAGTGGAGTAGGGAGCGCTGGCGCGCGGAGTGGGGATCGCTAAACGCGGTGACGTACTACCGAGTGTCGCGCGACGAGGTGTGACGGTTTACATTAAAATTCTTTTTCTCCTAAACGCACAGTTTTTTTAAAAATTTGTTTTTCAATATTGCATTGCCATCCACTTCTGAGCTATGTTTAAAGTTTCAAGTCTCTAGCTGATCGGGAAGTGGTTTAAAATTCGATTACAAGATATTACGCATACAACAACAACGAAGCGTGGTAAAATAGAATTGATGTTTCCCCTTCGTATTTAAATCAAAGTATTACAATAATTTTTGTTTAAGAGACAGAAAATTTATTGTGCTACGGCATAAAGAAATTAATCAATTGATTTTTCATCACAAATTTCTTGTGTCCGGTAAATAGGACCAAAACTTCGTTAATATCTCTTTCGCCTTTTAACAAAATCCTCCAGTAAATTTGATGATAGAGAAAAAAGGTTGATTGTCAATCGTTTATCACAAATAATGCAAAATAAATTACAGAATGTCTTCAAATTAATAAAAAACTTCCAAGTTGACTCTAAATACTTTTACAAGTTACATAAAAAATTGTCTAATATGAAAGAATTAGAAGAAGAAGGATTTTCTATTTGCAACGCTTAACGTAGAGGAGTAGCAAAGAAAAATAGACTTGCTCCGAGCAAACTGGGAACATTGGCGGATTAGCGCGGCGCTACGTGTAAGAAAACCATCGACGAGGCTAATTCGTGTCCCGTAGCTGTGTTAGTTGGCAGGATAGTCGCGAGCAAAGCTGAATAAATTAACGGATTCGCCGCGTTACACATCACACCCTCGTGAAGAGTCCCGGGCCGCGCGCGCGCGCTTGTATCAAGTTTCCACGTCTCAGGCATGGCCACATTAAAGCGATACTCATCCCGGGATCCGTTGCAGACTTACCTGTCTTCTCTCTGGAAATACCGGGCAAAGTAGCCTGCTCTTTAAGTTGCACTCCAAACATCGCCTTAATCTTATTAGCTCTGGCAAGCATACCCTCGTCATTCAGAGAGGTCACAGTTAGGCTTCTCTGCGCTGGCTCCCTTCTGCGTCGGAACACTTTGGCCGGCACTTTGGTGATTGTCGTTTCCATCAGAAATCGATCGGTCACAGGCATGTCGACCTGTCTGGCTATCAATTCGTTTCGCAGCGATTCGCCGTTGCGAACACTGAGACCGGACCGCAGGCTATGGGTCCGATTGATGTGCACCAGCACCCCGGGCTTCAGCGGCCATCTTGGTGCAGGTGTTGGATGCACCGGGGCCTGAGCCGAGTGCGAGGACACCGTCGGACTCGGTGGCCCACCGTCTGGACTGTCCAACGATCACGTTTCACACCAAATCGTCGCAATCATGGCTGGCTCAACGAAAGGATCGCGACAGTTACGGAAAGGAGCGCGACAGTTACGGAATAGTCGAACCAAATTAAGTAAAGAATAAAGCACTTTTTTCATTCGCCAAATTCGATTCTTTCGTTGACATCGCCATTCTTCACTTTCGCAATGCCAGAAGTATTTTTTTCGAATTAATCGATCCATGCACATATCGCAATTAATACGACTTTGTAGAGTATTCGTAATCGCAAAGAAATTAATAAGTATATCTCCGTTCTTCTGGAATTATCGACATATTTGTTATTATGTTTTATATAATAACTAAAATAAAATATAAAGTTCTGCCGCACTTTAAAGAAAACATTTGAATCGATTGTAAAAATATATGTTTAATATTATTCAATGATATAATTTCCAACCTAACAGTTTGTAATATCATAGTACCGGTTAATTTCCAATTACTATCAATTTCTACAGCAACAAAAATATTTTTTGAATATTGATCTCTCTGTAACTGATCGTCCATTATCACTTCATAAATTTCTACCATTAATACACCATTTGGCAATCGATTTTTACGAGTCGTGTTAACTGCGATCTGTAAATTTCATAGTCGGATTTTGATGGTCGATGCTGTTTTAATGTCCCCCGTGGAAGCTGTGTCCTTCACGAACTTATCTCTCACGAAATTCATAGATTATGGAATTTAAAAACTTGTGACACTCTGTTAAACGTCTATTACGAAGTTCGTAAAGCACGAAGAGACTTTCGCAAAAGAACACCGATTACACTCGGAAGTTTAAAACAACAGTCTTACAAAGTAATTTAGCGTGACTAGCAGAAATGTTTTATAGCTTTAGGTCTCAAAACATTTGTAGCATTACCGTTGTTTTCATTGGAGGTAACAATCACCGAGTTGAAGAAAGAAAAGTGAAATTTACAAGAATTATTGATTCTGTAGAAAGAGAGTTGATTGACTTTCTGCTGATCAGATATTTATTTCAAATTTCCCGATGGTGCTTAAATAATACTATGGACAATACAGACACAATACTTCAAAAGACTACGATTCAAGATAAAAACTGAAAAGAAGAATCCTTTTGATTGCCTTCACTCTGTTTCGTGCAAAGTAATCTATCGAACGTTACGCGCCGGCAGCACGCCACGCTCTTTCGAGCTTTTTAATTAAACTATAGGACAATTGGCTCGCGTTTCAAGTATTTACCGAATATTTTTTTCGATTCCGCTGCATTCAATTTCGAAATATTGCGGAAGGAAGTCGTTCTTTGAACGGGTTCACAAACGAATGTCGTGTTAATTGATTTTTGATTTACATCCTCCTAATAAAATTGATCAGTGTTTTTGCATTTTTCATTCGGACAGTAATGAATGGATGCTACTTGTGTTGAAACAAGACGAATTTACAAGTCAATTTGAATTTATAAATAAAATTCTATTTTTTCCTCGTTCACGGCGAATTATCAACGCACATCTTACGTAAATGCTGCTAACTAATCAACGGCTTCTCCGAATCAGTGACAAACTTTTCCTTCCGATTCTTAAGTAACTTCAATGTTGTAATTTTTTAATTTTTATTTTGTTGTATCGTATGAAACATGTTTTCCATTTTTTTCTTTTATTTTTGAAAACTGGACAATAATGAAATTGTAGAACTTCGTTCTGCTATAAATGATATAGGATGACGTACACTGCCGCTCAAAAGTATGTGGACACTTCCTTAATTCTTATAACTACCTGAAAAAAGTTATGATATCTTTGGTAAATTTGATTATCTTGTATGTATTTCAGTTCGTACAGTATTGGAGAACATATTTTAATAATAATTTATTAAATATCTCACCGATAATGATAAAAAATAAGTATATTTTCTTTTACTATTGTTAAAATCAGATAAAGGTAGCACGACCGTTCTTGTAGAAAAACAGTTTTATATTTCTGAAATAACTAATATGTTAAATGACCAGAATACATATAAAATCAGTAAATTCCAATACACCAGTACTTTTCAACGTGAAGCAAACACTATCGTTGCTGAATTTGTTAAAAAAGGACAATTGGAAGGGACTATGGGAAAAAAACTAAAAACTTATAATGCTGTTACCCCTAGGGCTTATGGATTGCCAAAAACACACAAACAAGAACTAGCCTGGAGAATTATTGTCTCCTCAATTGGAGGTCCTACATACAAATTGTCTAAATTTCTTGCTTCAACTTTAACAAAGATTGTTGGAAAATCTAGATTCCATACAGTGGACAGTTGGCAACTCGTCAAAGAACTAAGAAACATTCATGTTCCATCCGATGTACAACTAATTTCTTTAGATGTCACTGCCTTGTTCACCAATGTCCCTATAGACTTGGCGTTACAGGTTTGGACAAGAGATGGAATGAAATTTCAGAACATACATTGATACAAAAGCAAGAATTCATTAAGGCTGTTAAATTTGTATTAGAGGCTAATGTGTTTATATTTAATGGCAATTGTTATAGACAAACTTTCGGTACAGCTATGGGTTCACCTATCTCTCCAGTTGTTGCTAATTTAGTAATGGAAGAATTGGAAAATGTTTCCATCGCCAATTTGCCATTTGATCTGATTTTCTACAAACGTTATGTAGATGACATTGCAACTTGTGTAAAACCAGATCAAATTGATGTATTACTTAAAACTTTCAATGAATTTCATAATAGACTACAGTTCACATATGAATTAGAAGAAAATTCATGTCTAAACTTTCTTGACATTAGTATTATTAAAACAGAATCTTTCTTAAAAACCAACTGGTACCACAAATCCACTTGGTCCGGCAGATATATTAATTTTTTCTCAGCCCACCCACTTAAACACAAAAGGGGCTTAATAAAAGGCTTGGTTGATCATGCTATATTACTTGCAAACCCTGAATACAGAACTGATAATTTAACTCTTATCAAAAAAGTTTTAAAACTCAATAACTTTCCTAATCACTTTGTTTCAAAAATCATCTCTGAAAGAATCTTTCAAATTTATCATCCTTGTTTAGTCGAACAACTAAAACAGGAAAGATTCAGGAAAACAGGCCCAATTGGTTTTAAAAACACAGTGCTACTTCCATTTATTAACAATATTTCATTTGACATACAAAGAATCTTTAGAAAGGTGGGTATGCACACTATTTTCAGTATACCCTCATATTTGAAAAATTTTTTCCCTCCTATTAAAGACAAAATTAATTTATTGAAAAATTGTAACTTAATTTATGAAATACCATGTAAAAGTTGTGAATTGACATATATTGGACAGACTTCCAGACAATTGGACAAACGCATAACCGAGCACAAACGTAACATCTTTTTACCTCCTGCTAAACACACGGCATTGACAAAACATTCAATTGAGTTTGATCACCCTTTTGATTTTGAAAATGTAAAGATCATTGACAAAGAATCTAATTTACAACGCAGACTATTATTGGAAACAATTCATATGATTAAACAACAAAGTGTAAATCTTAGGTATGAAACACCTAAGATCCATGACTACTACACGGCATTACTGAATCAGTAATGTTTTTTATGATGATGTTTCCAATACATTAAAAAGTCTTTTCTTTTAGATTCTGCTAATTAAATGTTATTTACAAAAAAAATTGTTTATTTTTTCTCTTTATTTTTTCTCCTTATAATTCATACAAAGTTGTTTTTTATCACACAAACTTGTAAAACACCAAGTTTGAAAATAAGACATATTTGAGTTTAATTTTTTCTTTATAATATATTATATTTATTTTCCGTTCACAATTTATAAAAAAGGTTTTTCCCTTAATTTGTGTTACAAACTCATTAGAAAATTATATTTAATATCAAAGAAAATCGATGTAACCATGAGGTTACATTTGAAATTGCCGCCAGTTTCGTCCATGCATCATTATGGATCGTTATCGATCCACCAATCGTTGACGAGTTCTGTCACATATATGTCACAGCACTCTTACCGTTTGAATAGCATGTGCCCAGTCACACATCTGCCACCATGAGGTTTAAATAGTATTCATACTAACTTCAATAATTGTTATAATGTATTGTCCATTTTTCTGCACAACATGTAAGTATTATTTATATACGGGGTTGTGGTTTCCTTTAATCTTGCATACTGTTATATCATTTAAAATATTTTTCAGACGCAATAATGATTCTTTGAAAAAGATCCACATCGGGATCGAAACGTTAGAAACATGTAATAATTGCACATTTGTTGTTGTTCTAAAATTGATCGAACCTGGCGCCGATAACATTTAAAGTTTAATTATCTAAAATTACGATCGAGAAGAATTTACCTTTATATTTTCTTTTTGTCTACATATCCACCGCGTGTTTTTATGACCGCGTTTACTAGTCGTAGCATTCTTGCTATTAACTTTTTCATTACTTCACTTTCAATAAGGTTCCACTCAGATTCTAATATTTCCCACAAATGTTTTTCAGACTTGGGACATCGTTTTCGGACTTATCTATCTATGTGATCCCATAGTTTTTCTTTTATTTATTTAAGAAAATTCAATAACTAAATTGTTTATTTTGGTACTATTAGAATACATTACATACATATTCATAATAGACTTTAGCAACAAATATTGTTTGATAATAAAAATATACATTACATATCACAAATTTCATGAACATGGTAAGTGTCCACATACTTTTGAGCTGCAGTGTATGATTTTTCTCCACCTAGATTGGGCATATGGCCTGTAACACTCGGAAGTTCAATTTTCTCAAAAATTCCTTTGTATTAACAATCGAGTGTTAAATTTGTGATACTTTATCCTCAAAAAATTACATGTACTTCAAATACTTTTTAAACAAAACATTTTTATCTTCGTTTTACAACGACACGCACCTGTTTAGTGTTCAAAAATTTATGAAAATTTCGCTCGCAGTCCTGTTCAGAGCAATCGTGTTGTGTCGCAATGTTGAGAAACGAAGACGTCCACGATGATTGCCATAGTGAACCTAGCGGCCTCGCTGATGATGCGACTTTCCATAATCGTCATACTCATGTATATTAATCGAGTTCTAAGCAGGACGTTAACGTTCTGCACATTCCCATTGGCGCGGTTGAAAAAATTCATACCGTCGAAAGGATTCTCCGTTTCAGGTCACGACTTGAACGACAGCCAACTCAATAAGAGAGAGCTTTCCACTCATCGGGCATGCAACCCTTCACCTACCTTTCACCTCGAAAGTGTCGCCATGGTAAAATAGAACAGAGAGAGAGAGAGAGAGAGAGAGAGAGAGAGAGAGAGAGAGAGAGAGACAGAGAGAGAGTGGGAGTCCACCATTGTAACGGAGATCAGCTAGTGTAACTAATCATCCCCTAAATTATGCAACAACCGCGCAATGCTACATTCGAATAACAAAGAACTCCGCCACCCTATTCATTTGCACGTGCAACCCTTACCTGCTTCACCTCTATGTAGACTTCGACAGTAAACTATTATAAGTCGGAAGTGGTCACTAAATTATGCAACGCAACATGCATTCAGCCATGCTGGAGAACAAGGAGGTGTAAGAGAGATTGTAAGAGCCAAGGAGAGTGTGTGTATGCGTGTTTGCGTGTGTGTGAGAGAGAGAGGTTTCCTGTGAGATTGGAGACAATCTCGTGCACACTACACATCGTGAAGGGTAGCTGTTACACGAACTCACACCAATAAAGTCCGTAAGTCATTGTGCTGATAATACGTACATTCAACACCTTATACGATTAAACGGAAACTTCAATGATGCCAGAGGACTAACAAGAAAGAAACACACGTTCTAACACACGACAGAATAATTTAACGTCTTCGTGAACGTGTACAGATCGTATCTATATCGACTTAGAAACTCGATAATTACTTCGGAAGCCATTTGCTCGCCCGCGGGCAAATGTTGCGTCGAGTGCATGCTACGGCGAACCTTTTCGGTCGTTGTCCCATCTATCGCCGCTTAATTAACTTGATTCTTTAAATGCAGCTGTTGAAACGTTCTCTTTAATAATAATTCAAGTCGCTTTATGTGCAACGATTCATCGCAGTTTCGTAGAATTTCAATAAGGAAAATAATAGAGATGAATACGTTTTGTCTGTACATGTGTTATCAAGTCATTTTCTGTGTAACACGGTTCATCGACTAAATTGAATTCAATCTTTCACGATACAATTCGACGAGCTCGCGAACTATTTTTTAACTGGTTCAAGCTTCGAACTCTTCTTATTCTAATCTTAGCAATTCTCTAAAATCAAAGAAAAATTCAATATTCTACTAGTTTACAATATCATATGTTATATTCCATTTTATAATATTATATATTCCGTCTAGCTGGTATTCAACGACTGTAGGCTCGACTACACGACCGGCGACAGTGGATAAACAGGAGAAGTAAGCATTTCCAATTGATCAGAGATGTATTTACGCGAGCATCGCCTCGGCCGAGGAATCTTTCAATTCCTGAAATCGGAGGACTACAGGAATCCTCTTTATATCTGATTCCTGCTAAGCCACCCATACGAGGAACCGATAATTCCATCGATCAATCGAATACCAAGATTTGCCAAGGTTGAATTAGTATCCCGGATCCAATCGAATCCTTCTACCACGACCCGCGCAATCCGAGCTCCGCACATCTCTCATCGTCTTCTGTATATGTATATGCATCTCCACACGTATAATACATATATACATCGTGCACAAACTTAATAATACCACTGAATTATCAGCATACCGGTGCGGAGACGTGCGCATGACCGTGCCTCATAAAGCGTAAAGTAGAATATTGCAGTCGCTTTTCGGCGAGTAGAAGCACGTTTCGGTAATAGAGCGCATGCAGACGCAGATGCCAAGCTGTCGGAAGTCAAGGTAATTCCGTGAAATAAAGAGAAACTGGTGCCGCGAACGGAATGGCGAGCGAAACAGAGCCTGGCCAGACGAAACGGAAAAAGAGAGCACACCGCTAACATTAAGTGGGCGTTCTGCTCTTCTATTCTCAAAAAATCGAGCGTCCCGTCTGATTCTCTTCAAGCGTAACTGTTGCAGAATAAGTAAAAATCACACGAATTAATTTATTTAGATTTCGTTCCGTTTTGATTGCAACGCGTGCTTGAAAGATATTATTTATTCAATCGATTCCCGTAGAACGATCTCTGTAGTTTCAATAATTATGAAATCGGTCATCTTCCGACCTAAAATATTTCCATTCTCTACGATTTTTTTTGGTGGATATGAAATTGGTAGAATAACTCGTACAATATTTAATTGTTTAGTGATTGGTTAGATTCGAACTAGACTTCGGATGTTTATACAATTTTCAATTTGTATAGGCAAGTTTTAAGAAAGTAAAATCATGTAGAATCTTATTTTCAATGGTAGTAGTAGTCTTTGTATTGCAGTTCTGGAAGAAATAAAAATCGTACTACATTCTGTAGAATTTATAAATGCATAAATATCCGCAGTCTAATTCAGTAAGAAGCATAACTGATTTAACACACTTTAAATCAAAATAACTTTCATATGAATGGACCGAACGACTTCAATTTCTCTGTATGGATAGAAGAATTAGTTCAATAAATGACGTCTAATAAATAAGTTGAAAAAATGCATTTGGTCGGAATTGTGAAAAACAATACTGAAAATTGATTTTTACAACTTTTCTCGCTGGCCCAGTAACGAAAATTTAAGAAATGTGTTTTGAAAATTTCATTGAAATTGGTTAATTGGTTTACGAGTTATCAACGATCAAAAATGGTGAAACTTGCCACTTTAAGGTACACTAGAAATTACCACTTTTGATCGTTTATAACTCGCAAACCAATTAACTAATTTCAATGAAATTTTCAGAGAGTATATAATTAATGCTAGTGGACCAGACACATCTTTTGAATTTTCGTTATTGGCCCAGCTAAAAAAGTTGTAAAAATCAATTTTTACTATTCTTTTTCACAATTCCGTCCAATGGAATTTTTCAAATACCTTTTACACATCATTTACTAAACTAATTCTTCTAGCCTTATTACTAGCCTGATTTAAAGTCTGTGGAATCAGTTATGCTCCTTACTGTATCTAATATTGTAAGCAATACTTTAAATAAAGCTGCAGCAATTTTTAATGGCGCCTCAGAGCCACCACTCGAGTGTTACTTGCTAAATAAATTCCTTCGATTCTACAGAATTTTTATGGCATCTGGTTTGACAACCATGCAACAATACTAAAAATTGATTTTTACAACTTTTCTCGCTGGCCCAGTAACGAAAATTTAAGAAACGTGTTTTGAAAATTTCATTGAAATTGGTTAATTGGTTTACGAGTTATCAACGATCAAAAATGGTGAAACTTGCCACTTTATGGTACACTAGAAATTACCACTTTTGATCGTTTATAACTCGCAAACCAATTAACTAATTTCAATGAAATTTTCAGAGAGTATATAATTAATGCTAGTGGACCAGACACATCTTTTGAATTTTCGTTATTGGCCCAGCTAAAAAAGTTGTAAAAATCAATTTTTACTATTCTTTTTCACAATTCTGTCCAATGGAATTTTTCAAATATCTTTTACACATCATTTACTAAACTAATTCTTCTAGCCTTACAGAGAAATTGAAGTCGTTTGGTCCATTCATCAAAAAGTTGTTCTGATTTAAAGTCTGTGGAATCAGTTATGCTCCTTACTGTATCTAATATTGTAAGCAATACTTTAAATTAAGCTGCAGTAACTTTTAATGCCGCCTCAGAGTCACCACTCGAGTGCTAATTTTTATGGCATCTGGTTTGACAACCATGTTGAACGTTCATTGACAGACACGTTCCGCAACGCTTGAGCTTGACGAAAATGCCAAAGAAGATCGATTTTTTGTAAACGAAAGCGCATTCGCTGAATAAAACAGACAAGAAAGAACCAGAGAGGTTAAAGAGAGAGAAAAAAAGTAAAATGTAGAGCCGGGTAAACGGCGATGCGTTGTATTTCGTACTTACTGTTCGCGTTCCTCCAGCTCGACCACCCGATTACTGTCTGTGTTTTGTTTACCAAGTCCAAATTAAAAAGTAGAGCAGAAACGAATCAGTTTTTCTGTGTTAGTGGGAGGCTAGCGAAAACGAAACCCGTGCCAGCTGCTGCTGTGCCCCCGAGGACTAACGAAACCCATCAGGTCCCAGTCCCTTGTTTCACCCCCTACACCCTCCCCCGACATTTTCTTCCGCCCTCGAGTCTTACGTTTAATTGGCGACGTTCTTTTCGAGTTTGAAGTTTACGACTGCGCGAATTTAATTAACGCCGACTAACTTCTCGGAGGATCGTGTTAAACTCGCCGGGTGTTTCGCGAGCGAGCCGTGTTTCACCGACGAACGACATCCCCCTTTTTTCTGCATGTAGGAACGGGAAGACTCGCTGGACATTTTCATTTCGCTAATTGTAGATTTACCGACGCCGCGACGGGACACCGGTGCCCGCCTTAAATGTTTTATAAAAATCGTTTGTGGCGCACAGCGGTCCATTTGCCCACAAACGTAGACAAAATTCGTATCTTTGTTGGTCGGACACGTCATTACTGGGCTGTGGATTTTATAAAAGAATGTGTGGCTGCAATTAGAAAAAGAGCTGAACTTCACCTGAGGAAACCAGAAATTTGAAAAAGTTTTTTATGCGGTCCTGTAGATTTTGACGTGAAAACGACGAAATCCAAGTTTGAAGTTTAGGAATCCAGTGGATCCAAAGTTATGTGTGTTCAAAGTTCAGCGAATTTCACAGCTAAGGGCGCCCGTCATGTTTAACGAACGAAACTCGAACCTTGAATCCTCGCGAAAGCTTTAAATTCGGTTTTAATTTCAGGTGAACGAGCTACGGATGTTTACAGAGATTCTTCCGCGGATTCCGCGAGGTTTAGAATTAAGGGTAAGTCTATTTATTTCATCCCTCCAAAGGGTTTATCACGGTAAAATGAGAACGAACGTTTAATTAACTTTTGTAGAAGATTGTGCTTCATTGTATTTCGCTGGAACAGCGTTCCCCTGTGAAATGGTTTTGTTAATTATAGTAAGCATTGTACTCTTTGTCAGGTATGAGGAAGCCTTTAAAACTTGCTCCGTATTTGTTTTGTCCGTTTTGAGAACAATTCATTTTTATGCTTTATAGCATTATATATTATATATGTATTATATTATCGTTTGTATCGAGAGAAGATATTTCGAAAAATATTTTTTCTTGTCTATCCTCAAGGATATGAAGAGTGAAAGCAAGTTGATTAAAAAAAAAACGAGTGCGTAATCGTATTTCGAGCAGTGAGTGTCACGTTCGTTGAGCACGAATTAATTAACTGGTGTCGGGGCTGGTATTAATTAGCACGGACGAAAAGTATATATGCAAATCTTCGAGTATCTCGTTGACATCGTTAAACATTTCGAAAAGGGGAAACAATTATATAATTCACTTCATTTGCAATTGTTTTCGTTTGAATTAAATGTTCATTAATGCGCGGCGGTGGAACTGTCACGACGATATAGTTGAAATATTTAAATGAAAGCCGCCATGGTTAATTAAAATTCAATAAACATTCTTTCGATTTTAAATGTATTTGTTGTGCGCATTATTTAAATTTCACCGATTTATTATACGACGCGACAGCCTGAATAATTCAAGCGAACTGATGAAAATTTTAATGCGTATACGAAAATTCTTATGTATCTCGTGTCCGCTCAAATAAATCAATATTTTTCTATCCATTTTTACCAGTTTTTCGTATAAAATGTCCAGCAAGCCGATCAATTACTATACTCGTTTCCTCGACCACACAGCAACACGTCACAGGTTCGTATGTACACTTAATAATCTGTATAATGTATATGTAGTTGTTCTTTGCATCCAAATAGGAAATTCGCATTGTCCATCTACTTTACACGATTACGTAACATAATAGACATGCTTTCTTCGGAACTAGCATGAACGGTAATAACAACGCAAAATAATGTATGCGGGTGCATGGTTTATGCAAACCTGACTGCAGCCATCCAATTACGGCCCGAAGATTCTGTCACGAACCGAGCTGCACTTCTTTTTTAAAAATGTCAAAGCAGCTACACGGGAACAAGTCGCTAGCTGTCACTCACTGTCAGACGATTCTAGTTGCCCCCAATTTGCATCATCTAATAATACTGTTTCAATTTACCAAACAGATGCAACCGACTGCAATTTAATTTTTCTAATGTTTCAATTCATATCCTCATGCAACAATCTGCACCCTTTATACCGGGTGTTTCATAATTCATGGTACAAATTAGGTCGGGTCGATTCTAAGGCTGGAGTAGGATGAAAATCCAGAATAACGAAATTGTGTGGGAGGCTTTGTTTTTAAGAAAATGAAGTTTAAATATCAGTCGAGTGCACGCGTCCTTAATAAATAATTGATGTCACTACTACAGTAACTATAGTTTACTACAGTAACCACTATATTAGCCATAGTTTACTACAGCAACGACTACAGTAATTATATTATATATATTATAACTACATATATATTATATTATATATATTATAACTACATATATATTATATTATATATTATATAACTATATATATATATTATATTATATATTATATAACTATATATATTATATTATATATTATATAACTACAGTGACCACTATAGTAACTATAGTTTACTACAGTAACCATTATATTATCCATAGTTATATATTATCCTACAGCAACGACTACAGTAATTATATTTTACTAGTGACCACTCTAGTAACTATAGTTTACTACAGCAACGACTACAGTAACTATATTTTACTAGTGACGACTATAGTAACTATAGTTTACTACAGTGACCGCTACAGTAACTATAGTTTACTACAGTAACCACTATAGTAACTAT
The DNA here is from genome assembly GCA_933228785.1 of Lasioglossum pauxillum. Taxonomy (NCBI): domain Eukaryota; kingdom Metazoa; phylum Arthropoda; class Insecta; order Hymenoptera; family Halictidae; genus Lasioglossum; species Lasioglossum pauxillum. Next base: position 40,141,290 of record OW121706.1, read on the forward strand.
AGTTGACTACAGTAACGACTATAGTAATTACAGTTTTCTACAGTGACGACTATAGTAACTATACTTTGCTACAGTAACTACTATAGTAACTATAGTATACTTCAGTGAGCGCTATAGGAACTATTGCTTACGACAGTAACCACTATAGTAACTATAGTTTACTACAGTAACCGCTATAGTAACTATAGTTTACTACAGTGACCACTATAGTAACTATAGTTTACTACAGTAACAACTGCAGCAACTATAGTTTACTACAGTGACCACTCTAGTAACTATAGTTTATTACAGTAACCACTGCAACAACTATAGTTTTCTACAGTAACCGTTATAGTAACTATAGTTTACTACAGTAACCGTTATAGTAACTGTAGTTTACTACAGTAACCGTTATAGTAACTATAGTTTACTATAGTAACCGTTATAGTAACTATAGTTTACTACAGTGACAGCTATAGTAACTATATTTTACTACAGTAACGACTGTAGTAAGTACAGTCTCCTACAGTAACCATTATAATAACTATACTTTACTACAGTAACCGCTATAGTAACTATAGTTTACTACAGTGACCACTATAGTAACTATAGTTTACTACAGTAACCACTGCAGCAACTATAGTTTACTACAGTAACTGTTATAGTAACTATAGTTTACTACAGTAACCGTTATAGTAACTATAGTTTACTACAGTAACCGTTATAGTAACTATAGTTTACTACAGTAACCGTTATAGTAACTATAGTTTACTACAGTAACCATTATAGTAACTATACTTTACTACAGTAACCGCTATAGTAACTATAGTTTACTACAGTCACCGTTATAGTAACTACAGTTTACTACAGTAACCGTTATAGTAACTATAGTTTACTACAGTAACGACTATACTAACTATATTTTAGTACAGTAACGACTATAGTAACTACAGTTTTCTACAGTAACCACTATAGTAACTATAGTTTACTGTAGTGACCGCTATAGTAACTATAGTTTACTGTAGTGACCGCTATAGTAACTATAGTTTGCTACAGTAACTACTATAGGAACTATAGTAAACTATATGTAGTAAACTATAGTAATTATAGTAAGCTATAGTAATTATAGTAAATTATAGTTGCTATAGTTGCTATCGGTTATTTATTAAGGACGCGTGCACTCGACTGACATTTACATATGATTTTATTGAAAACGAAGCCTCTCACGCAATTTCGTTATTCCCAATTTCCATCTTATTTCCAGCCATAGAATCGACCTGACCTAATTTGTACCATGAATTATGAAACACCCTGTGCAATATGTTAAATTATATTGGAGCATCGAATTCGATGCCTGCAGCCAGTCTGAACGATAGTAAATGTACTTTCATTGACGGTCGATATTCCAAGTATCTTACACGACGTTTATCCTCTTTATCGAACTATAAGAAACATTTTTCATCAATGTCTTCGTCTTTACGCGAGGATGCTACTCGATATGTTACACGTGTCTAAGCTTACGCGTGTTTATCTGCTCTGTAATCAAGCAACATGCGGTCTATATCGATTACAAACGGTTCGTCTCTCTAGGAAATTTACTATCGACAACCTATTGTTGCGAGACAACTCGAGAAGACTCGAACCGATTACCAATCTCTCGCTGGTTATAAATAACCCGATAATACTATATCTATAGATTTGTATGTACGTAATTGTATTGTCGCGAACGTGTGTCGATAGTTATGTGTACGGTTTGCTTTTCTGCGAGTGGACAATGTTGAGAATAGTGCGAGTGAAGTGGATGGATATCGATGATACGAGATCTCGCGTTGTAAGAAGGGTGAGTATTGGCCTCTTATGGGGATGTTCCGCGACATATGGTAAGAACTGGTGTTATGTAACTCACTATACAGTGATCTATCGAGTGCGAGATGTCTCAGACGGTGTTACGACAAACGTGCATCACAGCTGTCGCGAGTTTTTAATTTTTCATAATATTTCTGACATCGTTACAGCGCCAATATTTATTTTGAACTTCCTCAAAAATTGTGAGATTAGAATTTAGTACTTCATTATTAGTTGTAAATTGTTATGCTAATGTATGCTATATAAACCAAACATGGTTTATGGCATCAATAAATAAATGAGTAAATATTTCTGACATCGTTACAGCGCTAATATTTATTTTGAACTTCCTCAAAAATTGTAAGATTAGAATTTAGTACTTCATTATTAATTGTAAAGTATTATGCTAATGTATGCTATATAAACCAAACATGGTTTATGGCATCAATAAATAAATGAGTAAATATTTCTGACATCGTTACAGCGCCAATATTTATTTTGAACTTCCTCAAAAATTGTGAGATTAGAATTTAGTACTTCATTATTAGTTGTAAATTGTTATGCTAATGTATGCTATATAAACCAAACATGGTTTATGTCATCAATAAATAAATGAGTAAATATTTCTGACATTTAATTTGGCATCTGTAATACCCGTCCATTTATCGACTAGGAAGTTCGAAGTTAAAATAATGAATTCACTTTTGAACGTGCTCGAGCGAAACTCGAACCCATCACTATTTTTCAAGGAAAAAATATATGTAAATCAATCTCAAGTAATGCATGTTTCTCGTAAAACATTGTCATTGCATGTTAAATTGTCGCGATTGCGTTCGATGTCAGTGAAGTATTCGTTTGCAATGATTGCACAATTTTAATTTGGACTTCTTCAAGATTTTGGTTAGTATTACATTACGAACGATCATGCTTGTGAGATGAACACATTAGAAAGCTGAGAGAACTGCTTTGCTCGAGCAGAGTTTAGTTGATTCGAAGATTGATTAAGATTCGATCTCTGCAATACTTTCTCGTTCATTCGCGTTATTATTCACGTGTACGAATCTCGAAGAAAGTCCATCGGATATGCTGAGTTATGCGAATCGTTGTGAATTGCAAATCACAATGACAATTATGGAATATCCGTAAAAGTGACTTACATTTCATCTGGCAGCGTTTGCGTCGGCAGACGATGAAGATCACCACGCAGATGATTATTATCACGAGGATTAGAACAACTGCCGACACGATGATGATCAGCAGAATGTTTCCCTCCAGCTGATGCCACCATGGTATATGACCTACAATTAAAATGGATCCGACATTTTTAATAATAATCTCGAGAAACAACCAAATCATTCTACAGAACTATTTTTCTTTTTATTGTTCTCGATACAAGAAAGTGCTCACTGAAACGAAATATACCAGTTTTTAATCGAACAACAATTCAGTGAACCAGAGTGAACCAGAGTCGCCATTACTGGACTGGTCACGTGACAATTATGTCACGCGTCACGTGACTAGGGGAGCGTAGAGTGGGGGAAAAGTCTTACTATGGCGACTCTGGTCTAAACTCTGTGATCAATTGATATTATGAATGCACTTTCACCTTACTTAACCCTCTAATAATATCCTCATGGTCCCAGAAAAAATTTACTCTACACATTAGAATTATTAGAATATTCATTAGAATTATTTTTGTTTTACAAGTATTTTGATAAATTTCATCATTGATTTTACTTCTAAATTTCAGAAGATCGAATTTTTAGGAAGTACATTCCAGTGCACCTCTTAGTTGGAAGAAACCACTTCAGGGTCAATGTGAAATATTATTTGGAAAGTATAATTGTTGTTAGAGTTGTACTGACGACAATCGTTAAGCGACATTCCAATTTTTCGTATTCTTTCGTCTGGAAAATGGCAATGATGTATATACGTAAAACTGTTTCTTATGAAGCGTCACAGGATAGATGATGGATTTTAGACGTTCTCTTTGCTATACTTAAGGTAATAATCGAGGAGAAACTTACTTCGATGTCCGTGGTGAGCTAAGAAAGAATGGAGACATCAGAATGTTTCTTATCTTTTCACGTGAATTATTTATAAGAGTATTTTGCTACTACACGATCATTCTTTCAAATGAACTTTTCCAACTCGTATTTTCTCAGCGTACCGAACTATATAGAGGTATATGAGATTGCGAGAGAGCTATTGCTATGAACATTTTAATAACTTCTCGAGGCAACGGTTTTGCTAGCTTTATACCAGCGAAAAATGATGAATTCGGTAAGTGAACGTCTCACTACACGGATTTTTAATTATTCCCGCCGTATGATTTGTACGCATGCACACGTAAAAAGGAAATCATTCGATTGATACGCGCGGATTTTAATCAAGCCTCGCACAAAGGTAGATCGATAATCGAACATATTCCACAAGTATCTTTTTCGATTTAACCGGTATACGGTTTTTGTCAAATCACTGCTCGAATATTTTCCATTTTCCAAGATTCTCAAAAGAGAGTGCACGTCACTGACAAAAAATTTGTAGTTTTCATTGAAAAATAGAAGTCGTTAATTAGACAAAAATAAATATGCCGAAGTAATTCCTTATGTATAAAATTACGCTTCTTTGAAAAGACCAATATTTGTTGAAAAATTGAGCTGTATATTTTACGTTCGAATTACGATGGAGAATTATGTATCTTTCGAGATTTACACGCATGAAAAATCATTTTTGAAGCGCGATGGTGCGTCGTGCCTTGTTAGAATGAACTGTGCTTCCTTTTTCTATGGAAGTTCTCACGAAACTTGGACTTTAATGCATTAAATATTAAGTAACTTGGCTGGAAGTTTCAATGGCTTTCGGAAACTTCCAAACAAAATAATTCCTCACTTTGAAATAGGAGGACGTTGAAAAATTGCACGGACTAAAGTTACGTTTTATGTTAATAAATCTTCATAGGATGATGTTGCAGTCATTAGCGAAAAGTCCTGGTCCAAAACGTTTTGTCGACAGTTCATTCTGTTCGATGACAATCCTATTTGAATTTAATATTCTCCCCGGCGAAAAGTTCATTACTCTTAGTTACATTTCATTCCTTTCGTCACTTTGAATAAATTACGAATATTAATTTTTGCGTCCCGGGATTATTACGGAAGTCACTTTGCAGCACAACTTTTTCTCACGAATTTTAATTTCGTGCCTTTTTTTAGTATAAAACTTGCTCCACATTTTCCGCGTAACGCCAAATTTCCAACCCATCGGATTATAAGTTCCCATAAGCATACAAAGCAAGCGAAGTATTCAGAATTACAGAGCAGAGCGAACATAATGAATAAATAATTGGAATTGCCGGTGTAAATATAATTAAAACACAGCTGCAATTACTGGCGGAGGTGCACCGAAAACAATTGTAATTACAGATCCTTTGCTTTGAAATATGATTCTTCAGAAACGGAATGAATATTATGGAGAACGTTCTGCCGACATTTTCGCAATTTTCATTTGCGCTTATGTAGTTAACGATTGCCGAGGTGAAATATTTCCGTCTCGGAATGAGTTGGCTAAACAAATGCGAGAAAAAAAACAGAACTGTTCCGCGATATCTGGGAAAAGCTGTTTTGTAAACTTCGATAAAACACCGAAACGCGCAGTCTACGTTTCTGAAAGTGTCTCGTAGAAGAGGCGATATAACGGAGAAACTTTCGCAACCGTGTTTTCGCAAAACTTCCGGAAGTCGCGTTTTGAGCTTTTTCGGTTCTCTTAATCTCACGGCTATAGATTCCCGACCTGGCGCGCATGCACGCGAATTATAGCTGCACAATATAATACCAGAATTACGAGCCGGGGAATGTAATATCAAGGAACGAAAAATGACCATGACAGAGGAATGCGTTTTCAGTAAAACTTCGCACCACGATGCAACGGAATTCTCTTCATAATTAAATCGTAACTTTTAGAGGCTGCTTGCTATAATAGTTCATTAGAAAATGATCCATTGCCAGCCAAATAGTAATTATTTTTCTAAAAATTCACACCGGGTCGGGGTAAAACTTTCCTCGCAATTGAAGCGTAACTTTTCAAGGCTGCTTGCTATAACCGTTGATTACAACGCCGAATAATTACTCGTGTTTTGTAAAAATTCACACCAGGTTGGAATCATGTCTTCTACTCAATTGATAGCTAGATAATTACTTCTGTTTTGTTCAGTTATATTCATCTCTTGGAGTAACATTTTCTTCACAGTTACAGTGAATAAAAGAGGAAAGAAAATTTATATTTTTTGCATGGCTGCATTCATTTTAAGCCCTTGCCCTACGATTTATTATACGGTTTCAGTGATTAGAACTCTTTTTGTTATTCTTAATTTCCTGAAAAAGGAGAAACTTTAGGGAAAAGTGCCCAAATATGGCCCTATTATGGCACTACCTTGTATTTTGTAAAGGAGAAGTCGCACTCTAGTGAGAGAATCTTCAAACAATAGTTTACCATGTTTATTCAACAGTGTACAGCGCATTCCATTGTGTCTCCACGTGTAGAATATTTTTGTGGTAAGATTTTCGATTGTATCTTTCTCGAGGAAGGTAAGTGATTTTGAAATGTTTGAACATATCTGTAGTTTCAGTGTATTTATATTAATGTGAAAAGAAGAGAGAGAAAAGAGAATTTATATTTTTTGCATGGCTGCATTCATCTTGACCCCTTGCCCTACGATTTATTTTACGATTTCAGTGATTAGAACTCTTTTTGTTATTCTTAATTTCCTACAAAAGGAGAAACTCTAGGATAAAGTGTCCAAATATGGTATAGTCCCCTATTATGGCACTACCTTGTATCTTGTAAAGGAGAAGTCACACTCTAGTGAGAGAATCATCAAACAATAGTTTACCATGTTTACTCGACAATGTACAAGCGCATTCCATTGTGTCTCCACGTGTAGAAATTTTTGTGGTAAGATTTTCGATTGTATCTTTCTCGAGGAAGGCAAATGATTTTGAAATGTTTGAACATATCTGTAGTTTCAGTGTATTTATATTAATGTTTGCCAACTGTTGGTTTTGGGCTGAAATTCATTTTCTCTTTTTCAATAGCTAGTATTATCAGTCCACGTGGAGTTCCTAATATGGCACTACCAAAGGGTTCCCTAATGTGGGTATAGCTATTGACATTCTTGTTGTGGGTGCCGAATATGGCACTAGGTGTCATATTAGGGACTCAAGGTGTACCATATTAAGAACCCCTTCCGCTGGAACCTGCAAATGACACACCACAAAAAAAATATTTTTCCCAAGCTGTGTTAATTTTTTAACAAACTTGACCCCAGAATCTTACAGGAAGCAAATGCATCTACAATTGGTAATTTTCTGGTCGAGAAAGAGCATTCTAAAATAATCAAAACATGATATCAACAAAGAGTGGTTCATATTTGGGCACTTTATCCTATACAGTAGCGGACAGAAGTTTAAGACCGCTCTAAAGAAGACGATAACTTTTTAAATATTTTACTATACGATTTGAACTTTTTTGGGAAGCTAGAGCAATTAGTTTACTAAAGATTGTGAAAAGAAATTTTTTCAAAAATTGCAATTGATCGGAATTGTTGAAAAAATACTAAAAGTTGAATTTTTAACTTTTTTATGTGGGCCTACATTGAAAATTTAAAAAATACGTTTTGTAGATCTGTGCTAATTGAACATATTCTGAAAGTTTCGTGAAAATCGGTCGACGTTGCAATGAGCTACAAACGTTGTAAGATAGTAAAAATTGCAGATTTTCACGATTTATTGCCGAAAATCTTGAAAATATGCAATTTTTACCATCTTTCAACTTTTGTAGCTCATTGCAACGTCGACCAATTTTCACGAAACTTTCAGAATATGTTCAATTGGCACAGCTCTACAAAACGTATTTTTTAAATTTTCAATATAGGGCCACATAAAAAAGTTAAAAATTCAACTTTTAGTATTTCTTCAACAATTCCGATCAATTGCAATTTTTGAAAAAATTTCTTTTCACATTCTTTAGTAAACTAATTGCTCTAGCTTCCCAAAAAAGTTCAAATAGTATAGTAAAATATTAAAAAAGTTATCGTCTTCTTTAGAGCGGTCGTAAAATTGTATGCATGTATGTTCTCCAATAGCTGTACATTCACAAAACCAAAATAGAATTTTATTTCGATTTAAATTCTGTTCCGAATCTTCATCGCGAGTCTGACTCGATATCGTAAGGCAAGGGGTTGATGCTTAAATATTGGTTACAAGAAAAGAAAGGCACAACATTCGTATTTGTTGGACTTCGTTAAAATCTTCAGGACGAGTCTGACTCGTGAGAATTCGGCAAGGGGTTAATCAGAGAAGATAATTGTACAATAATGTTCAACTGTATCATGAAAGTCCAGTGAAATACAATTTCTTTCTACGAGATTTCATTGTGAAACCTAAAACGAAGAAAATAAAGACAACGTGATAATGATTTCCGCTGAACTTACCTGGCACGTCACGCTCACAGGGATTGGAGTAGCCGATGGTGTTGTTTACAACACATACGTATGTCCGGAAATTGGTTACCGAAGTATCCAGTCGAATATAGCTCTTCCCATTTCGTATCTCTGCAACCTGTTCCAACGTGTCGTTGTCACTCTTCAAAGACCAAACGAAATCGGTCTCTTTCGGATTAGCTATTGCAGAGCACACTACGTAATCCTTGCCGTCTATTCGTTCCTTTTCCACGTGACACTCCGGCTTAACTGTGAAGAGGAAAATGTTCGAGTTTGATTGCTTTTATACGAATATACGGACACGCGTGATCTGAATCAGACTTCAAACACTGAAGTGTCGATCCTAATCGAACGACTAACAAAATTCGAAAAAATCGTACAAACAAATCCGGAACATTATTTCACATAAATTCCCATGGCTCGCTTATTCAACAGCTACACTGAACCAACAATGAAAGGTCCATATCAATTTTCATTTAATCCCATGATTAATAGAATATGTATGCAAAAAGCAAACGCAATATCATTTTATATGAATTAAGCTTACGCAAACAGTTGCTGAAAGTGTTCATTCATACGCTTTTGTACAATATTTACAAGTTTCAACTTCACTGGGAGCTTGTATTTTATTATATTCGAACTGAAATATCTCCTGAATTAATAATTTCTCGAAAAGAACACAATAGATTTTAGACTGCCCACAAAAAATTAATACAAACGTTCTAAAGAAATTAAAAAATGAATAAGAATGTATTCCAGTCGAAATTATTGAACTTCTGTTTGCAACACTGCCGCTGCGGATAATACTGATGTAAATCGAGACGGTAATATCACGTGGGAGACCCTGTATACTTGTGCTACATAGTCGGTCGGGTCTCTAGTGACCCAGCCGTCATTGTACGAGGGTTAATAGCCATCGAGCACCATGGCGCAGAGGTTTCTGTGTTATGGGGTCGTACGGTCGGCTACACGTATCGCATAAAACCAGAATTACTTAAATGAAGTCTATAAATGAAACGAGCGGGTCTGCTGAAATTTTTTAGTTCGTTCATCTATTACGTTTTAATGGGGACAGCTCCTTCCTCACCGTATGAAACGGCCGCGGTAAAAACGCGCGTTATCCCATTCAAAAAAGCACAGGCGACCCTAACAATCTTATAAGGGAACGACTCTGAGAATCATTTCGAGAACGAACTTTCAGGACAATCCAGTGCAAAGTGGAAGATTTACTAGATTTATTAAATTTACTTACACTGAACGTTTAAGATCATGGAGATGTTACGGCTTCCGTGTCGATTCGATGCCTCGCAGTAGTAGGTACCATTGCTGCGTCTGGGCACCGGCACTTTCAGATCGAGAAATCGACCCTCCATGATGGTGTCCGTCGATCCTTCACGGAACCAGCGGAACATAGGCTCCGGGTGAGCGCTAGCGTTACAGCTCACGGTTTCCGGTATCGTGTCGACTGTGACGTTCACCATTTTCCTCGAGATCGTCATATTTTCCGGTGGAACTGCCGGAAAAAAAGGGAAACTTGATTCCATCGCTGCAATACTCGAATAACACAGTCCAACAAATTTCAACTTTTTTTTATGTTCCCTAATTACTGTTGGCTGGATTTTATAGAGTTTTTTGCGCTGATTCCGAATCTGCGCAAAAAACTCTATAGTAACCACCCAACAGTAATCGTGGAACAAATTGGTGTTGGACTGTGTAATTAGCAAGTCGAGGATCGTTGAAAGAGGAATTCTTCATTGAAAGATTGAACAATTAAAAATCTTCACGCACGACGGCGCTAGATGTGAATAAATTTAAAATAAACTTTTTCAGTTACATTCTGGACATTACTCTTAATTCACAAAAATGTTCAGATTTTATATAATATTTTAAAACGAATGGATATAGATGACGAAACGCTAGAAAATTATTATACCAGTCTCCAATGTCTGAAAATATTTGTGCAGCTCTGAGAATTTCGTTAACAATCCCTGTCTTTATGCAAATTAAAATTATTGAAACTCAAGGTTAAAGTTAGAAGGATAAAACTGTAGTAGATTATAAGAGTAAACTTTATTTTACCGGACTCAAAATTAGTACCTTTCTCCTACGAATTATGATGTATTTGGTATGTAATCCAGTAGATTTGTACCCGGCGCGGATGCAGATCGAAGTTTCGATCCTCTAGGATCAATAGTTGAGGAGTTATGATCGCTTAAAGTTGAGCAATCTGCAGTGTCTTTGACAGGTAAGGGCGCCGCCATATTGGTTTGTAGTGACGACCGCGAGACGCTTACCTTGCCGACCCCTCGACCTAATCCTAACCAACTCAGTAAGCGGCGTGCGACCGTCACTACAAACCAATATGGCGGCGCCCTTACCTGTGAAAAATGCTCAACTTTAAACGACCATAACTCCTCAACTATTGATCCTAGAGGATCGAAACTTCGATCTGCATCCGTGCCGGGTACAAATCTACTGGACTACATACCAAATACATCATAATTCGTAGGAGAAAAGCACAAATTTTGAGTCCGGTAAATTAAGAGCACCCGATTATAAGTTTATATTTCCAAAATAAAGATAGTATTCGTACATTATGTGCAGTTCTTTTAAAATTTTCACCGAAGAATGAATCTGTACACTGCTGAATGTGGAAATGTTTAGCGATGCTGTGAAACACAAGGGAGCTGTTATTCGACAAGACTGTAGCGTTCACATAGGTAGGTTACTAAAATAAACCTTCATTTGATCACTGAATGATTCACGAGTTAAGGTGAAGTGCCCTAAGTCTGGACAGTCCAAAAGTGATACCTAAATCTGGACAATTGAATTTTCATAGTAAAATCAGTAATTAAGAGATTAAATAATTATATTATATATTCTGAGGCCTTAGCTACAAGTAGGTGTGAATATTATTTCATTAAGACATCAATTGAAATTTAAAAATGAATTCAAAGTTCATCTGAAAACAGTATACAATATAGTCTATTTACATGCGAATCATGTGCATTTATAGTTCGAACTTTTGTTAGAAAAAAAGATATAATTTCAGCCCTCAGACAAAAAATAATTATCACGCACAATAATATTGATATTTTAAAATAAATTGGCAATCAAACTTAACGTAAATAATAATTATTAATCCAAATATTAGATGTCCAAGATTAGGACTGTTTTCAAATATAAGTACTCCATACTGGGACGCGATGACAGTAGCTGTCCCACTCTAAGCTTATACGCAATGTGCTTACGCCTGAAGCCGGACACGTGTTTGTGAATAAAATCAACGCATTGTTTGCAAATTATTTAACTACATGTACGTATAATTAGTCTTCTATTAGCTTGAATAACGTATGTAGAAAATGTATTCCGGTTGTGACGTTAATAATACTTTATGTTTACATCTTAAATCTATCAGTATTACTACCTAACCTTAAAAGTTGTATTATGACAAGTTTTATTAAAACAGTAATGAAAATAAATATAGATTTGGTTAAATAATACAATACTATAATCTATGATAAGAATACTACATATTACGCAAAGTATCTTCTATTCGTCATGCGCAACAGCGCCACCAACCAACGTTTTAGGTTATGTTCGCTCGATCAACTCGTAAATTGAATTTGTCCCGATATAGGCTTTACTTCTATCCAGGTACTAGCTTAGATTGGATTTAATATGTCCAACTATAGGTTTGAATTATTCTTGTTAATACAATCAAGATATTAACCTAAACAATGATTTTTTCATTTTAAATTACTTCACAAACTCTGAACTGTATGTTAAAACTCTTAAGAAATTGTTTTTGTTTATTTAAAGTGATAAAATTTAAAATAGAAAAACATGCTGTCCAGGCATAGGGCACTTCATCTTAGTCAAGGATCATTGAAAGAGGAAGTGACGTACATTCCACGTGAAAATGAGTGCTGCTGTTGACACCAGGTCCGATGCCGTTCCCGTTGGTCTGACAGGTGAACTCGACATTGTCTTCAGCTCTGTCGAGTTGGCCGCCTGGCCAGGCGGTAAGGTTCCACGTGAGGGTCGACTGTATGCTCTCGAAGTCGTTCGTTCGCGGATCGGGCTGGTGATAGACGTTCGATACATAGTATCGGTTCGTTTTCGAGAAATCGATTCGAGCGTCCTTCTTCCACCAGGTGATGTTGCAGATGGGCGCGCACTCGACCCAGCACATGATGCTAACGTTCGCCGAGTTGTACACGTAGCCATGATAAGGGGGCAGCTTCTTGATAAACGCAGGCGCCGCTATTGACAATCAAAGAACAAGTTGAACCGTGTTTTCAACCGTTTCCCGGAGACATTATTGTCACGGCCGGGTAGAGATAAGGGTGACGCGATCGTTTCCCATCGATGTGAAATACGTGCAATTTTCTGACCCAGAACAGACTATCGCGCGCGCGTCCTTCTGTTAGCTTCCGACCCCGTGGATCGAAACCATCCTCGCCAGCGACGTTCAAACTGCATCTTTCACCTAACCTTTTCAGTTTGCCGAACAATAAAACGACCTCGCTGTTACACACGTCGCTTGTTTTCCTAACGAAAGAACCTCGGCGAATCAAACCTCGGTCTTCGAACGATTCGTAATACACACGATATTTTACTATAACTAGACCCCGGATCTTTATGCGTTCATGATAAAAATAGGGCGGGTCCAGTTTACGACAGTAGACAAATATTTGAAGAGTTTAAACATATTACTAGATTATTTTCAACCTATTAAACATATCCAACAAGAAATGAAGTATTTCTTTCACTCAAACTTGTTGCGATTCGGGTAGAAAATTTTTATTTCGCATAAAGATCCGCAGTATACATATTACTATTAGATGATTGCATAACTTTGTGCCCGATTTTCATAGATGTCGCAAACTGTATACTGTAGTTTTCTAATTATAGAAAATTCTTTAAAATTTGACCATTGAGTTCTATTTTCAAATCGGACACGAACTTGTGCAATCATCCCATACATGTAACTTAACCTATTCCGACCTGTAATTAATTTGAGAATTTTCGTATCGGAATTTGAGAAAATTTCAGTAGCAGTACTAAATCATGAGGGGGTGAGAGAGAACAGGGACGGAAATGAGTTTCAGTTTTACGTACTTATTACAATGCCATTTCCCCGACTTTCTATACGACTTACTGTCACGCGCAAGACGTACAACAACAGATTTATTCGCTGTGGGAATTAGAAACTTTTACAACTAACTTTACAACTCACCAGACACGTCGATAAACGTGGTGGCCGGGTCCCCGTCACCGGCTTCATTGTAAGCGAGACAAGTAAAGTTCGCTTCAGTTTCCAAATTAACCGTGTCGATGGTAAGGGTAGCGTTATTTGCATCCGGAAGTCTGTGAAGGCCTCGTAACCATTTAAAGCCAACTACCTTTGGTCGTCCCGGGTCCAGAACGTAGCAAGTGATGTTCAATGACTTCTTCTTTATTACCTGCTGAGGTTCGTACGAGATCGAGGCCGGCCCAGGCTTGTCTGTCGTTTACAATGATACCAAAGTCATGACACGTTCGTTACGATTCCGCCTCGAAAGCTCTTCTGCTTTCAAAGTCGTTTTAACACGTCCACTGTCCTCCGCTACGAACCCATGGCTGAAGGAAACTCAGCTACAGGGTGTACAGGGTGTTTCAAAGTTATTTGTCGCGACCACTATAGCGTGATTCTGCACCTCTAGATGGGTGGAGATTTGTTATGAAAATGGACAGCGAAATTCACGTTAACATTGAATCACAAAGTGAAAATTGTTTTTCATTGCATCCTATTGTACTTATCGCGACGAACGAAAGTAGCAAAAGAACTATAGGTCTCAATCAGTGTTGGGCAAAAATTGTATTTAAATACATTGTCTTTAAATTGTATTTAAATACAAATTTCGAATAACGAATAAAAGATACAAATAAGAAATTATTCTCGATCGTACATTTTTCAAATAAATTTGGGGTTATGTTCGCGGCGCAACGGTTCGATCAAATTATACACTAAATAGCAATTTTGTAGACATTTATCAAACGTTCGATTCGGATTTGAATCATTACGTCCTGAGACACGTTTGCTATAGAATATATAGAATATAGCAAACGTGTCTCAGGACGTAATGATTCAAATCCGAATCGAACGTTTGATAAATGTCTACAAAATTGCTATTTAGTGTATAATTTGATCGAACCGTTGCGCCGCGAACATAACCCCAAATTTATTTAGAAGATACAATTTGTATTCGTTATTCGAAGGTTCCAATACAAAAATATCTTTTATTCGACTTTTATTTAAATAATCTTGTGTTCGCCGAGAATGTATTCGATGAATAATAGTTACAAATTGTATTCGAAGTGCATGTATTCGAAGCTTCGAATACAATTTGTAACTATTATTCATCGAATACATTCTCGGCGAATACAAAATTATTTAAATAAAAGTCAAATAACAAATAAAAGTTATGTATCTTTTATTCCAATCGGTAGTTAAATCATTTTAATGGTTGGTTTATGGTTTATTCGTTACTCCATATCGTAGTACAGAGATGGCGTTGTAGAGCCGAGACGAAAAGTATTTAAATACTGCCCAACTCTGGTCTCAATTAAAAAACAAACGACTTAAAGATTCACCAACTATTTTATTCCATATGTCTACAGGGTGTCTTAAAATGTTGTAAACGTGGAGGGGATGATTCTAATGAAAATATACAACAAATTTTTCCATTTGACGCGTCGTTTTTTATAAAATTCCATTCCTATTCGATAGCACACGTGTTCGTCGAAAACTTATTTGTGCTATATTTTCTGAAGTACAATCATCCCCTCCACCGTTTATACCGTTTTGGGACACCATGTAGACATATATGAAATACAATAGTTTACGAAACTTTGAAATTGTTTTCTAAGAGAACGATTGACACGAGACACATGGTTCCTTTGAGACTTTGCGTATGCTTCCGAATAATGCAAATTACTCCTCGTCAACATAAAACAAAATATATAAAAAACAAACTTTTAAAAACCACGCTTATATTAAAATGCACTGAAAAGGAGAAAATAATTTTGTTCTAGTTCTCCCAAAAATTTAATATGAATTTAAATAAAATCATGGCATTAGTGACTATAAAAATAAAAGCGTGGAGCGCCCACGAAGATTACGTCAATATAATTTAACGCTCCACAGTTTTATTTTTATAATTTTTTGTAGTATTCTATTTAAATTTATATTAAATTTTTGGGAGAACCAGAAAAAAAATTATTTTCTCCTTTTTAGTGCATTTTAATATAAGCTTGGTTTTTAGAAAGTCTTTTTATATACATTGCTTTATTTTCTACATTTTAGTCTTTTTTAAATGGAACGCAAGATACAGTAATACTGGTATGAATTAGTAAGATATGGAAATACGATAAAATGAGGGGATAACTCCGCGAGACGACGCGCGACGTCTCTGCTTGAGTCCGAAATTGTACGAAATGGAACTGAATGAACGGAAAACCACACTGAGCTCCTTCGGTGCGAAATGTATCAGTGGTGTGGGGATGAGTAGGAGTGGGAACGCGTAGTGGAGTAGGGAGCACTGGCGCGCGGAGTGGGGATTGCTAAACGCGATGACGTACTACCAAGTATCGAGCGACGAGGTGCGACGGTTAATATTTAAGTATTTTTTTTTTAATTTGTTTTTTAATATTGCATCGTCATCCAGTTCTGAGCTATGTTTAAAGTTTCAAGTCTCTAGCTCATCGGGAAGTGATTTAAAATTCGATTACTAATATCAGTAGTTGTCAGGAAGAGAACGCCGCATGTCACATAATTTCACTTTCGACATATTGCCGATTAAATTTTTGGTCACTAATGCTTTGCCATAGTATATCGGTTCAATTGCATTATGTTTTTAAGCCTTCCGAATTTATTTTCATGGCTTTTCTTCTGATAAAGACGTAAACCCTATACTATAAATCTCAATTAATGCATATACCGAAATTTTTTGAAATTGTGACATGCGGCGTCTTTCCTGGCAACCACAGATATAAGCGTGGTAAAAATAGGAAAGGGGGTGACCGCGGCCTAGATCGATCTTTTATCTAGCGGTTTCACCCTTGCAATCCTGGAAACGAGTCTACCCCCTTAAAATAACGGTTGAATTGAGACCTATAGTTCCTTTTGAGGCTTTTTTTCATCGCAGTGAGTACTATAGGACGCAATAAAAATTTTTGTAAAAGATCTCCATCTATCTGGAAGTGCAGAATCACCCTGCACAGGAATTACACTCGCAGAAAACCTAAGCGAATGACACGGCAGTGAACGTGTTAACGGACTTTCGTAAAAGATCGCGACGAGGCTGCAAGCAGTTTGGGCAAAATAATTTAGACCAACGGACTGCGAAGTCGAATCGTCGGCACAAAGAATAGAAGAAAAGGGGGAGGAGGGGATTGGATCAAAGGATTAAAAATTAAAAGAGCTTACAATAGACTATGACAGGCGCACTCGGTGAAAGTGGTCCCCAGCCAGCGTCGTTTCTGCCTTCGCAAGAGTAGTTCCCGTGAAAGGAACGACCTACTGCTTCCAGCAGCAGCTTGCTCGGATCAATATCGCAGAAAATTAAAGATTCCTCGGTGGTTGTGGTGGTCGCGGTGCTATTCCTCGTGCAATCCGGAAGTTCTTTCAGCAGGTCCCCGTCCAAGTACCAGCGGACGGACGTCAGACTTGCTGGATTTCCAGAAACAACTTCGCAGGTCAAAGAAACGTTCAAACGATCCGCCTCGTTCACAGGGGTATCTGGGTCCATTATCACTTCGACCACTGGTTTATCTGCAATCAAATCCATAATCGAATCATACAAAAACTGTATCCAATGGATTTACAGAACATACGGTGAGTCCACAAGTATTCGTACATCTACAAATAACTCTTTCAAGCTATTCGTTTTTAAAAGTTTAGTTTTCTACTTTAAAATGTGTTCATAATTTCAATTTGGGCCACTGCATTATTACATATCTTTGAAATTTGTTATTCAGTGTCACTCATAATTAATCGTGCGATCGAAATTTTACTTTTTAACAGTCTTTATAAATATCGGCGAACTGTCCTGTGTCATTTTTAGTAAAATAACTTGTTGGCAGAATAACTAATAGCTCTCTTTTACAGCACGGTAACTGGAATTTCATGTACAGTTAATTTTTATTGCTGGCTTTTATCTCGGTTAAAAATTTTACACGGCAGATTGGAATTATGTTATCTATAAGGGAAAGAATACGTTGGGAATTTTTGTAAAACAAATTGATAGAGTCATATGAAAAACGTTGATAAAGTTGGTTCCATAAAACGACAATTAATTCGCAAAATAATATTTACTTGCAGACCGTGCGTAAAATAATATTTTCTTTCATATGTACAGTTCCATTTACTGTTAATCTCTAGATATCGATCGCCAATGATCACCAGACTGCAGATCTTCATGCAAATTTCTATTTCCATGGACTCTTCCATGCAAATAAAAATAAGAGAACAATGGACTTTGCAGATCAAAAGATTTTTTATCATGGAAACAAAGCAGAAGCGTTCCTGTCGTTTGTCAGTGTAAATGTTTACCGGTATTACATTCGTACAAACAGCGAAATGAGAAAAATGTGAAAATAAAATGTTGCTGTTAAAAGATAAAAATTAGAATGTACATGTTCACTGATCAACAATTAGAGAACGTCAGAAATGCATGAAGATTTACCGATCACACTCGATAACGCTCGAATGATCAATTATCAGGGCGACACATGACCACACTCTCTTTCCTCGGGCCACTCGAGAGAGTCGTCTCATTAAAATGGATCTAATCAATTTAAGAGACGGAATATTTTCCGGTTCTTTATGTTCCCGTGTGAATGTCGACCGGCGGCGCTGCGGACTGTTTTAAAAGTCTCATGGCTCATGCATTTTTTACGAGACCGGCCGAAGCATAAAGATTTATGTCCACCGGGTAAAACTATTCAAAGTAAACCATACGCGGCTCGGAAGCTGGCACAATGTTGCGGGAAGCGTGAAAGGAACCGATGTTGCACCTCGGGTAATCGGCAGAGACGAGACACTTCGTGTCAACGAAATCGATTTCTTTTAATTGTACTTTTTAACCCCTTGCCGAAACAATTTGTTTAGTTACAGTGATTAAAACGACTTTCTAACCAAAAGTGTCGTACAAGATAGAAGATAATTTGTATTTTTTGTATGGCTACATTTATTTCAATGCTTAAATGTTGATTACTGGATTGCGGATCTTTATGCAATTTAGTACGATTTTGATTTATCTTGGATCTACAAATGCTATTACCAATGAAAATAGAATTCTGTTTGGTAACACCTTCTAAAAAGTCTATAAAAATTGAAAATTACATAAAAACCCGCAGTCTACTGATCACAAACGAATCAAATTTTATTTCATTTAAACAGAAAGGCGTAACATTTATATTTGTTAGATTTAAAATTGCAAATATTCTAAAAATATTCTAAAAAGTCTATAAAAATTGAAAATTACGTAAAAACCCGCAGTCTATTAATTACAAACGAATCAAATTTTATTGCATTTAAAAAGAAAGGCGTAACATTCACATTTGTTAGATTTAAAATTGCAAATATTCTAAAAATATTCTAAAAAGTCTATAAAAATTGAAAATTACATGAAAACCCGCAGTCTATTGATTACAAATGAATCAAATTTTATTTCATTTAAAAAGAAAGGCGTAACAATCATATTTGTTAGATTTAAAATTGCAAATATTCTAAAAATATTCTAAAAAGTCTATAAAAATTGAAAATTACATAAAAACCCGCAGTCTATTAATTACAAACGAATCAAATTTTATTGCATTTAAAAAGAAAGGCGTAACATTCACATTTGTTAGATTTAAAATTGCAAATATTCTAAAAATATTCTAAAAGGTCTATAAAAATTGAAAATTACATGAAAACCCGCAGTCTACTGATTACAAACGAATCAAATTTTATTGCATTTAAAAAGAAAGGCGTAACATTCACATTTGTTAGATTTAAAATTGCAAATATTCTAAAAATATTCTAAAAAGTCTATAAAAATTGAAAATTACATGAAAACCCGCAGTCTATTGATTACAAATGAATCAAATTTTATTTCATTTAAAAAGAAAGGCGTAACATTCATATTTGTTAGATTTAAAATTGCAAATATTCTAAAAATATTCTAAAAAGTCTATAAAAATTGAAAATTACATAAAAACCCACAGTCTATTCATTACAAACGAATCAAATTTTATGTCATTTAAAAAGAAATGCGTAACATTCATATTTGTTAGATTTAAAATTGCAAATATTCCGACAGATGCCCGCACCAGATTGATACGGAGTTGGTGCCATTGCGCCGTCGTCGGCCGCCAATCTGCCGGCAGATTGCTTACAAACAGTCGAGAAAATCGTTTACCGTCAGTATTGAAGAAGTTCATCAACATTGTACAACAATTTACACGAGATTTAAGGACCGGCCCCCGAATCACCTGGAAAGAAAACTCCCGCGGATGGAATCCAATCAGTAGATTGGCTGGAATATTTTTTATCCGCTGGGTAATCAAGATTTCAGAGAGTTCAAAACAAAAGAATCCGAAGACCGTCCGCGGAGTTTACCCGGCGGAACTAGAAGACGGAAAAACAACCACCGCTGGCAGGAAAGAGTGGATGGCTGAGCGAACTAATTTCCCGCGTTCGAATCCTCGGCCTCGCTCCTCCACGGATTGTTTCTACGAAATAATACTACAACACTGCGGACCGTTATTAAGACCGCAATTAGAATTTCATTGTACCGTGACTCTGTTTTACAGTCCACCGGCGTTTACCGTCCGGAGAAAATTACAATACAATAACGATCCGTCGAAAAACCGAACGCGATCTGCTCTATGCAACGTACAAAGACTGCTGATATATGAAAAAAATAAAGGAATAAATTTTTCGTGTGACGTCTCGTTTTCAAGGAAATTCAATTCGAATGTTTGTCGAGTGCACCTGCATTTGGCAGCATCCCAACGTGTCCGAACTCGCGAATTTTTCGGAAATGTGGAATAAAGAATTTCACATTTTTAACCTATTTTCGCGTGTATCGATTGTGTCACCTGTGTTCCCTGTGTTGGAGAGCTACACGCACAGTGGCCGTACAAAGTATTCTTACATCTTTTAAAAACGATTCACTTTTCCAACATTGCTTGAATGTGATCTTCATTTTCTCGATACAATGTTACTCATTCAAAATCCACAGTCTATTAATGAGTAAATTGCTTTGTTGTGATTCGTTAAACATTGTTGGTGCCTTTCTTCGCCATCGGTTTCAAAAACAACGAGGGTAGATACGGACAGGGTTTAAGATATCGGACGACATTAACTTTCCCAATATTTCTGTTGTTCCGTTTAGATTTATGGTCAACGCTCCCTCCAACAAGTTTCCTATCTTGTTCGTGCTTGACCGAAATGTAGAGCAATAAGCGTCAGACGCAACTCCGGCCCAACAGTTTAGATATGCTGAATTATTTTAACAGTTTCTGCGCGACTGTTATCCAATGTTTATCCTCCGACTCGGGAGTTTCTGCAAAAACGATCATTTATCTAAAAACCAACGTCTCTCGAACTTATCCTGCAATCTTGATTTTCCAAATCATTATACGTTTTCGAATGTGTGAAATACTTTTTAATTCGCGTCGCGAAATCATAAAATCCTCTGTTCAGCGGAAAAGACAAAATTTCCCATAATATTGGGTTGGGGACAAAGTTTCTCCGTATTTTAATGCAAAAATGAATAAAGTTTCTTCCATATTTTCAATGAAGTTTATTAAGTCAAGTATGTGTCGTTTTGATCGACCATCTTTCGCCATTTTTGAGGTAAAACCATAATCCCGTCACTGTGGAACTTCTGTGATTTCTGGGAGCAAAACTTCGACACGTGCTATTCAGAGGCCTCTATTGAAGTCAACTTCACACCATTGAGAGAGTGCGAACAGAGTGCGAACAGAGTGTACAGTCGGTGTACAAAGTATTCGTACACATTACAGAAACGAATTACGTTTTCAAAATTGGACCCGACAGCTTGAGTTTCTTTTCAGACGTTAGAAGGATTAGTTTACTAGCTAAGAATCTACGATTTAAAGTGAATCGCAAACCGTAAATTCAAAGATTTTTACATTATACAATGCCCATAGCTTTTTGATCCGTGAACCAATTTCAATGAAACTTTATAAAATGAAACTTAGATTTACAAAATAAGGTGAAGTGCCCTATGCCTGGACAGCATGTTTTTCTATTTTAAATTTTATCACTTTAAATAAACAAAAACAATTTCTTAAGTGTTTTAACATACAGTTCAGAGTTTGGAAAGTAATTTAAAATAAAAAAATCATTGTTTAGGTTAGTATCTTAATTGTATTAACAAGAATAATTCAAACCTATAGTTGGACATATTAAATCCAATCTAAGCTAGTACCTGGTTAGAAGTAAAGCCTATATCGGGACAAATTCAATTGACGAGTTGATCGAGCGAACATAACCTAAAACGTTGGTTGGTGGCGCTGTTGCGCATGACGAATAGAAGATGCTTTGCGTAATATGTAGTATTCTTATCATAGATTATAGTATTGTATTATTTAACCAAATATATATTTATTTTCATTTACTGTTTTAATAAAACTTGTCATAATACAACTTTTAAGGTTAGGTAGTAATACTGATAGATTTAAGATGTAAACATAAAGTATTATCAACGTCACAACCGGAATACATTTTCTACATACGTTATTCAAGCTAATAGAAGACTAATTATACGTACATGTAGTTAAATAATTTGCAAACAATGCGTTGATTTTATTCACAAACACGTGTCCGGCTTCAAGCGTAAGCACATTGCGTATAAGCTTAGAGTGGGACAGCTACTGTCATCGCGTCGCAGTATGGAGTACTTATATTTGAAAACAGTCTTAATCTTGGACATCTAATATTTGGATTAATAATTATTATTTACGTTAAGTTTGATTGCCAATTTATTTGAAAATATCAATATTATTATGCGTGATAATTATTTTTTGTCTGAGGGCTTAAATTATATCTTTTTTTCTAACAAAAGTTCGAACTATAAATGCACATGATTCGCATGTAAATAGACTATTTTGTATACTGTTTTCAGATGGACTTTGAATTCATTTTTAAATTTCAATTGATGTCTCAATGAAATAATATTCACACCTACTTGTAGCTAAGGCCTCAGAATATATAATATAATTATTTAATCTCTTAATTACTGATTTTGCTATGAAAATTCAATTGTCCAGATTTAGGTATCACTTTTGGACTGTCCGGATTTAGGGCACTTCACCTTACATGTTTTCAATTTTCACTACGGAAGACCGTCTATCGGAAGGATACGAAGAAACTTTTTCCCCAACCCAATATTAGGTCTTCTAATACAATAATATAAATACATTTATTTTAGTTTTTGAAGCGAAGAAGGATTACCACTTTTTCGTTTTTTTCAACATTTTTATGCGGCGCAAATTGCGTTTCGAATAGAGTCGTAAAATGTTGTCCACCTCAATTTTTGCTAATAGAAACAGAAATTCTACGAGCATGGAATCTTCAAGTTTCCCGAAAAATCGCAAAAGATCGCGGAACAAAATGTCATAAAACTTATTCTAAATGATAAGAAAATTGCTTTCACTTTCCCCCGAGAAAACGAAAAGGCTGTCCGAACGCTACATTAACATTGGCGTTAAAAATAGCGAAGTAAAATTCGAGATGACTAGTAATACCGTGACCGGTACGGTTCCATTGTTTTGAAATGATTCATTTCACTTTGCACACAGGCGACGAAGCGGCCGGTGTCTGTCGCATGCAAAAATGTTTTTTATGAGCGGCGATGATCGACGTCGCGTATGCACATACACGCAGAGAGGGTAACAGAGGCACCGGGGGGAAAAATAGTCCCGTTCCGTTTCGCATTACAGCAATTTGTCGCGTTTTGGTCTGGTAAACGATATTTATGTGTCCATAAATCGTCGGGGACCGCCGGTTTTCGAGCCGATGCCGAAACGTATGCACCGTTTGCCTTTTTCATTAACAAACATAATCCATTCAGTGTTCTTCTTTTTCCAGAGCGACTGTTTTCCAACCTGTCGATCGCAAATCGCCGGCCCATTTAGGAGCATTCATGCGACACGCTCGATTGTCGAGGGTTCATCAACTTATCCAGAATTATTACTAATTAACACCGATACGTATTGACCACGTGATTCTACAGGCTGATTAAAGTAAGATCAAACGGGCCGAGCGCGTGCAAAGCTGATCGAACAAATATACAGGTTTATAAAGCACATTTGATATTGGTTTTAATTAAGCGTTCCATTAATATTGAACGAGTGCCGAGTTAATTATGATAATGCCGGGCCGGCGTATTTTATTTGTTAATGTACACGCCGCGCCCGTATTACCCGCGGAACTTTCGAATCACTTTGTTTAAGTGATCACGAATAATTGCATTAACTTATTACAGGGTAGACGCGAGAATTCGGCTGGCACATTTAAGAAATTTGTTAATCGAATCAGGTGGCTACAGTGCTCGGATAAATTGGCCAGTTACTAAGTGTGTGGTAAATGGCGAGTTCTAATACTTACACAAGACGAAGACGTCAACGACATCGTCCGAGACGGATGTGCCCACTTTATTGTCTAAAATGCACTTGTAAGTGCCCATGTCGCTGGCTGATGCATTTTTCACGGTAAGCGCCGTCTGCTCCGTGATGCCACCTTCATAATGATCTTCGGTCAATGTTATCTTCTTGTCGTCTCGTAGCCTAGAAAGCAAACAGGACGCGGCTGAGTCTGTCAGATTTTGCAAACAATATTTTGTCCAACCTTCTTTTTCATAATAGATTACAGTAAAGTCGCGATACAGTATTGTCACCGTAAACGCATAAGCCTCGGGGGGATCTGTACGCGTTTTTCTGACAATGAGACGGATAGCTCTATTTTTTTAAGTTTCAAAGGCCGAGACGAACGTAGACAAGAACACCGTGTCTCTTTCTTGCCTTGCGCTCGAAATTTTCATTGTCGATCAAACCACTAAATACAGTTGAAATTATATCGTGTTTGGTCTCTGTTTACTCAGAAAAATGCCACGAAAATATTGATGAAAGTTTCATAAAAAAATAAGTAATGATAAAAAAGATTAAATATTGGTCTTGCATTGTGATGACGCACGGGCCTTTGAACTGTGTCGACGACTGCGACTCTCCGCGGCGCATTAGTAGTGGTTCACACCGATATACCCGAGCCGAGATCAGATTACTAAAGCGGAGGGGATATTTTTTCTGTCGTAAAGATATAACGTCGGTACGCGATAGTTGTCCGTGCAGAACACAGGCTGATTGACAACCATCGCGACTTTACTGTGATTCCTTTCGTCAAAATCGAGTTGCATATTTTTCTAATGCAGCTCTTTTCACCTTGATTTTATACGTGATAATTGGATTTTATGCATTTAAGACAAAAGAATTTTAGGAGAATTTAAATAAAAATATTATTGTATTATTTTCAACCTACCAAACAGATTAAGAAAGGAAATTTTCTACTTCGCTCCAGATTGTTGCACTTTAGATGGGAAATTTTTATTTTGCATAAACATCCGCCGACTAGTGATAATAAAGGTGTACAAAAGCATGGATTCACACGAGCGTCCACGGTCTTCTAACCATTTCGCTTTTCACCGTAATATCTACTTTTATCCAGACGTATGTTGCAGGGTTTTTCAACAAAACTCGCGCTCGCAAAGCTGACGTCGACGATCGAATCCTTTCGCGGCCGCGTTCGCATGCATCAGTGTGAAATATGGTTTTTAGAGCACGCTACAAAAAACATAATAAATCATCCCGATAGATTCGCGCCTTTTTATTTTGACATTTCGAGTGCTACTACCCGGGGATGTACGTGGATGCTTTAAATCCGGACTATTCAAGCATCACCGACGCAAAGTACTGGTGCTATCATTTTATGGCGCGGAGCTACGCACACGAGAGTTGCAAAACGACGACATCGCTAGCTAATGCCTAAATGCATCAACAAATTTACCGTTCAAGTTTTTAATAGTGCATCGCACTACTGTGCTTCTAGATTTGATCCTTTTTCGGGAATGCTTGAAAATATGCGAAATTCACGTCAACAATTGTAAGCATGAGCTTTTACAGGAATTTACAAGAAGAATTACAAGAAATATTTACATTATAACTCTTTTAAGAAGAAGTTTCCACAAGAAGAATTACAAGAAATCTTTGAGCCGTTTATTTTGAAAGTGGCCCAAGTCCATTTAAGTTTAAATGAGATATTTAAGAGTTTGCGTTTTAATGAAATTAAAAATGTACGTATAGGATACCAATGTATCACACTACTTAAGTGTATCTAAGAGAGTTAAATTTATATTCCTATTAAAATAATAGCAATTATTAAATGAATAATATGTGTCTTCTTACTAAGAATGGACTTAAGCCACTTTCAAAATTAACAACTAGATTCGTCATCAAATTTGAAACAGCCCAAGTCCATCCAATATAATTTAAAATGCTGCAAATTGGAAAAACAATATTCAATTTATTTTATATTTCATTAGAAAACTTGACAAACACCATTTATGCAATTCAGGAAATCTTCTAACTGTGTAAACTACATAACAATTTACTCCTCATTTACATTTTGTGTATGCGGGAGGGATTTGAAGAAGTATCCTTGTATTATCCTTGTATTTCGCTGTTGTAATTTGTTTTATATTTTTATAAAATGGTGTCAATACAATATTTTCGAATTTTCTTGGCCTACCCCGACGTGGTAATGAATTCAGTATTTTATATGGTTCATTTCTCAAAAAACGCAACCAGCAGATTTTTAACCAATTTATTGTATCTCCGTTAGAATTCTTTACCCTTTTAAAAATTGCATCCCCCAAAAATCTTGTTGATATGAAATCCTCTTGTTTCATTTCATTTAAAATAAAGTTAATATCTTTCCGGAACTTCTTAATAACATATTATAATAAACTTGGGGGACAAACAGTAAATTATTTATCTTTAATGACATTTCTTTAATGTCATTCGGCAAAAACCGGTTGTCAACTGACAAATGGATAATATGTGTCTTCTTACTAAGAATGGACTTAAGCCACTTTCAAAATTAACAACTAGATTCGTCATCAAATTTGAAACAGCCCAAGTCCATCCGATATAATTTAAAATGCTGCAAATTGGAAAAACAATATCCAATTTATTTTATATTTCATTAGAAAACTCGAAAAACACCATTTATGCAATTCAGGAAATCTGACTTCTAACTGTGTAAACTACATAACAATTTACTCCTCATTTACATTTTGTGTATGCGGGAGGGATTTGAAGAAGTATCCTTGTATTATCCTTGTATTTCTCTGTTGTAATTTGTTTTATATTTTTATAAAATGGTGTCAATACAATATTTTCGAATTTTCTTGGTTTACCCCGACGTGGTAATGAATTGAGTATTTTACATGGTTCATTTCTCAAAAAACGCAACCAGCATATTTTTAACCAATTTATTGTATCTCCGTTAGAATTATTTACCCTTTTAAAAATTGCATCCCCCAAAAATCTTGTTGATATGAAATCCTCTTGTTTCATTTCATTTAAAATAAAGTTAATATCTTTTCCGGCACTTCTTAATAACATATTATAATAAACTTGGGGGACAAACAGTAAATTATTTATCTTTAATGACATTTCTTCAATGTCATTCGGCAAAAACCGGTTGTCAACTGACAAATGGACTTAGACCACTTCCAAAATAAAAATTTCTATCATTCTATTAACCAGCTAATTCCCTATTTACAAAATCTTTGTGATTTTAAATATATTGGTTACATATGTTTTTTTCTATCGATCGTATTTGCTGATAATAAATCTTTAAATGTTTTCGGCGCTACGGTTCGATCTAAGATCGATATAAGATCGAACCGTAGCGCCGAAAACATTTAAAGATTTAATATTAGTTACAATTTGCTTCAGAATGAAAAGATAACGTGGAAATGTAAACATTAACATTGCTAGCTCGATTTTTCTCGAAAATGGACTTAGGCCACTTTCAAAATAAACGGTTCATTTATTGAATTCGTTACATTTTACGTAACGTCGGTTTTATTAGATGTGCAATGAAACAGTTTCTCGAAGTAAATCAATAAGAAATAGAGGGTCGTAGCGAACGACAACAGCACGAGGTACCAGTTATGGGGGGTTGTTCTTCTATTTTCAGTGAACCATCAACCTGCGGCCACGACACGTGTACCGTGAAAGAATTCCGCGGAGAATGTTCTCCGAGAGATATTTCTAAAAAAAATTCCGTCTCGTAATTCTACGTGTCTCTGTATTTCAAATGGCCAGCGGCGTTCCTTACGAGAATCAATGCGTTTTCTCTGACAAAATGGCGGCGATTCATGTGAGTCAGATTCAATTTCAATAAAGCTCTGTAAACAGAAAGGATCGAGATCCATCTCCATCGCATTTAAATAAAAAAAGCATGAAGATTGTTTATGACTTACGATAACACTGTGTTTTATAGTTACAATATACAGGGTGGTCCACCTAAATGTAGACTGCGGATTTTTAAATGATTTGAAGACATCAGTGCGTTCATTTCAGCTTAATTAGATAATTAAAAGAAGAAAGAAATTTTTATTTCGCTTCTTTGTCTTGCAATCGATGTAAACATTTTTTATTTTGCGTAAAGAGTGATTAATTAAGTTCTGATAGAGTTAATATTTTTTGGTTTCGCGATCAAAACGTAAACTAGTGAACGAGAAACTTCGCGACGCTATTATGCTATGCTAATTATAGTAGTAGTCTCGAAAGATTGGCGTCTTAAAGGATTGCAATTCGAGTAAACTTTGATTGGAAACTTCTTAATTACCATCTGTAGCAGGTTTAATTTGATACTAGTGTTTCTATGAAGCTTGTACCGGAAACGAAGACAGGTTGGCAATATCAAAAGCTGTTAATATTTACCAGTATATTTTTAACGAATTATTTCGCAAAAATATGTTCTGATCATGTTTATTCGATTGAACAAATAGTTAATGTTCCATCAGATGTTCTGCCGTGTACAAGCTTTTTCAAATGTTTCGGTAGTGTGTACACCGCTAAAAAAACATTTTCAGACCAGCAGCAGCGAGGAACGTTATCGGACAAAAGTTATGTATTTCTGTTTTACGTGTCGTATTAACCTTTTGAATACCAATATCCGTATACGGTCGATAAACAGGTTTACGATTACGTTACTTTGCGACTCGTAAAAGAATTTTCATCGTAAACAGTGTTGCATATGGACTAAGTGACACCATCAATTTTCATATTTCATGCTAGTTCTGAAGCCGTATATTTCGAAAATGTTTGCCACGCTGGGTACAACAAATATTTCATTACATAATATTCTAATAATTTATGGTCCAACTAGTGTCATCGAGTGACTCTTTGTTAATTTACATACTCGAAAATGGCAAAAGAACCTTCACGGGACAATCAAAGAATAAAAGCTGGCAATAAGCGAAAAATTCGTGATAAAATTCAAACTCAAATATACGAAAAATTTTTAAATATTGGACTATCCGATTTGACCTTTTTTGCGAAGTTAGAACAATTAGTTTACTACATGGTGTGAAAAGGAATTTTTTTCAAAAATTGCAATTTGTCGGAATTGTAGAAAAAATACTGAAAGTTGTATTTACAACTTTTTATGTGGGCCTATATTGAAAATTTTAAAAATACGTCTGTTGGACTATCCGATTTATACCTTTTTGAAAAGTTAGGGCAATTAGGGAAAATACTAAAAGTTGCATTTCACAACTGTTTAATGTGGGCCTATATTGAAAATTTAAAAAATACGTTTGTTGGACTATCCGATTTGGACTTTTTTGAGAAATTAGGGCAATTGGATTACTACACGGTATGAAAAGAAATTTTTTAAAAAATTGCAATTGATCGGAATTGTATAGAAAATACCGAAAGTTGCATTTCACAATTGTTTAATGTGAGGCTATATTGGAAATTTTAAAAATACGTTTGTTGGACTATCCGATTTGGACTTTTTTGAGAAGATAGAACAATTGGTTTACTACACGATGTGAAAAGAAATTTTTACAAAAATTGCAATTGGTTGGAATTGTATAGAAAATACCAAAAGTTGCATTTCACAACTGTTTCATGTAAGGCTATATTGAAAATTTTAAAAATACGTTTGTTGGACTATTCGATTTGGACTTTTTTGAGAAGTTAGGGCAATTGGTTTACTACACGATGTGAAAAGAAATTTTTACAATAATTGCAATTGGTTGGAATTGTATAGAAAATACCAAAAATTGCATTTCACAACTGTTTCATGTAAGGCTATATTGAAAATTTTAAAAATACGTTTGTTGGACTATTCGATTTGGACTTTTTTGAGAAGTTAGGGCAATTGGTTTACTATACGATGTGAAAAGAAATTTTTACAAAAATTGCAATTGGTTGGAATTGTATAGAAAATACCAAAAGTTGCATTTCACAACTGTTTAATGTGGGCCTATATTGACAATTTTAAAAATACGTTTGTTGGACTATTCGATCTGGACTTTTTTGAGAAGTTAGGGCAATTGGTTTACTACACGATGTGAAAAGAAATTTTTACAAAAATTGCAATTGGTTGGAATTGTATAGAAAATACCAAAAATTGCATTTCACAGCTGTTTAATGTGGGCCTATATTGACATTTTAAAAATTATGTTTGTTGGACTATCCGATTTGGACTTTTTTGAGAAGTTAGAACAATTAGTTTACTACACGGTGTGAATAGAAATTTTTTAAAAAATTGCAATTGATCGGAATTGTATAGAAAATACTAAAAGTTGCATTTCACAACTGTTTAATATGGGCCTATATTGACAATTTTAAAAATACGTTTGTTGGACTATCCGATTTGGACTTTTTTGAGAAATTAGGGCAATTGGATTACTACACGGTGTGAAAAGAAATTTTTTAAAAAATTGCAATTGATCGGAATTGTACAGAAAATACTACAAGTTGCATTTCACAACTGTTTAATGTGGGCCAATATTGAAAATTTTAAAAATACGTTTGTTGGACTATCCGATTTGGACTTTTTTGAGAAGTTAGAACAATTAGTTTACTACACGGTGTGAAAAGAAATTTTTTAAAAAATTGCAATTGATCAGAATTGTATTGAAAATACCGAAAGTTGCATTTCACAACTGTTTAATGTGGGCCTATATTGACAATTTTAAAAATACGTTTGTTGGACTATTCGATTTGGCCTTTTTTGAGAAGTTAGGGCAATTGGTTTACTACACGATGTGAAAAGAAATTTTTACAAAAATTGCAATTGGTTGGAATTGTATAGAAAATACCAAAAGCTGCATTTCACAACTGTTTCATGTAAGGCTATATTGGAAATTTTAAAAATACGTTTGTTGGACTATCCGATTTGGACTTTTTTGAGAAGTTAGAACAATTAGTTTACTACACGGCGTGAAAAGAAATTTTTTAAAAAATTGCAATTGATCGGAATTGTATAGAAAATACCGAAAGTTGCATTTCACAACTGTTTAATGTGCGGCTATATTGAAAATTTTAAAAATACGTTTGTAGGGCTACTCGATTTGTACTTTTTTGAGAAGTTAGAACAATTAGTTTACTACACGGTGTGAAAAGAAATTTTTTAAAAAATTGCAATTGATCGGAATTGTATAGAAAATACTAATAGTTGCATTTCACAACTGTTTAATGTGGGCCTATATTGACAATTTTAAAAATACGTTTGTTGGACTATTCGATTTGGACTTTTTTGAGAAGTTAGGGCAATTGGTTTACTACATGATGTGAAAAGAAATTTTTACAAAAATTGCAATTGGTTGGAATTGTATAGAAAATACCAAAAATCGCATTTCACAGCTGTTTAATGTGGGCCTATATTGACATTTTAAAAAATATGTTTGTTGGACTATCCGATTTGGACTTTTTTGAGAAGTTAGAACAATTAGTTTACTACACGGTGTGAAAAGAAATTTTTTAAAAAATTGCAATTGATCGGAATTGTATAGAAAATACCAAAAGTTGCATTTCACAACTGTTTAATGTGGGCCTATATTGACAATTTTAAAAATACGTTTGTTGGACTATTCGATTTGGACTTTTTTGAGAAGTTAGGGCAATTGGTTTACTACATGATGTGAAAAGAAATTTTTACAAAAATTGCAATTGGTTGGAATTGTATAGAAAATACCAAAAATTGCATTTCACAGCTGTTTAATGTGGGCCTATATTGACATTTTAAAAAATATGTTTGTTGGACTATCCGATTTGGACTTTTTTGAGAAGTTAGGGCAATTGGTTTAGTACACGATGTCAAAAAAATTTTTTAAAAAATTGCAATTGATCGGAATTGTATAGAAAATACTAAAAGTTGTATTTCACAACTGTTTAATGTGGGCCTATATTGACAATTTTAAAAATACGTTTGTTGGACTATTCGATTTGGACTTTTTTGAGAAGTTAGAACAATTAGTTTACTACACGGTGTGAAAAGAAATTTTTTAAAAAATTGCAATTGATCGGAATTGTATAGAAATTCCAAAAGTTGCATTTCACAACTGTTTAATGTGGTCCTATATTGAAAATTTTAAAAATACGTTTTGTAGATCTGTGTCAATAATACGCACTGTGAAAGTTTCATAGAAACCGGAAAGATATAAGAATTCTTAGATTTGTTGCAGTTGGAGGCCGAAAATGTTGAAAAAATGCAATTTTTACCATCTTTAAAAGCTTGCAGTGTCGACTGATGCTGATGAAATTTTCAGAATATGTTTAGTTGATACAGATCTACGAAACGTGTTTTCTAAATGTTCCATATAAGCCTTCTTCAATAAATTGTTCTCACGCTGTGTAGCAAACCAATTGTTCCAACTTCCAAAAAGATTTAAAATCGTAAGGTCCACTATTAAAAAATATTAGTGGGAGTCACTGTACATTTAAACAAGCTCCTCAGCTCCGGTTTCACAATCTGGCAGGTAACTAATGAAGTTCTTGCGGTATACTTTTAACATGAGAAATCGCAGGAACTTACTCCGTCACTTGGTATTCCACGGTAGACGCAGCGGGCCATAGAAATGAATTTTAGAAAGGAACACTTTGTAGAGTGTTCCTATATAACGCGGCATTAAGTCGATAAAGAATCTGTATTGTCGCGGGCCAAGTTCAATCCAACCTTCGCCAACTAATGATTAACTTCTCGTTACTCCCGTCTTGTTTTATAACATAGTTAGCCGTGGTTGGACAAAGCGCTATAAACTTCTGAAGTCGTGCACCGTCAATAAACCTTGCGAGAGCAGTTTTGTACGAAAGCGAGACGCTATTCAAAGCAAATGCTTGTACTTTGACGCTTTCCGGCATCCCTTAGAACGACATAATTATTATATAAGTACACCGAGAACGAAAGTGTCTGACAGACGACACTGTTGGCGGTAGGTCACACTCTGGTAAATACTGTTAGAGGTTTTGCGCTCCGAATTCATCCTTTTGCTAGTGAAATACACCCTTCTGAAGATCAATTTCAATCTTTTACAAATAGAGTATTTTTAAGTAGGTTTTTATAAAAAAGATCATATCAAATGTAAATTAAAAGATCTACATGAATTACTTATTTAAATGTAATTACCAATTCATTAACTTCTTAATGTATGAAAACTGTGTGTAGATATGTAAATTTATTGTAGCCATTTTCTGATTAATCTACTTTAAAAATGAAAGTACATATACACATGTATCCCTCGTAGTAGTGACACCGTTCACGTGTGTCTGAATAAACATATAATATAATCTAAATAAGTAAATAATTAATTTCAAATACACTTAATGGGTGAAATTGATTTGCAAATGGTTGAAATTGATTTGCAAAAGGGTGAATTTAGAGTGCAAAGCCTCCAAACAAAGAGATTTTGTTAAATCTCCTAATGCAATTCTAACCAAGCTCAGTTTCCTTCGAGCACCATGTATTTGCATAAACATTTCAGAAATAATCACACTCGCCACAGCTAATTTTATCACGTTAATGAAAAGGAAGAAAATATTAAAACGACAAGGTTGGTGGACAGATGGAACCTAATTTTGTTGCAGGATACCGCAAGACCTCGTGGGACTGGTGTGACTGTATAAAAACTTTCGAATAGAATACGAAATTTTGCTACAAGCTTCCTATTTACAGGATTTTGCACCCCGGTTTTTAGACTGGTGGTCTCGCCGGGATAAAGCCTTTAGTTAGTCAGCCAATGAGATGAAAGGAGTACTGGTGGTACAGAGCTGGTCTAGACTATGGAACCCAGGGGTCCAATGTTGAAAAGTGAGAAGCTTCGAGAGAGACTAGGAACTGCAGGAACCATAAGATTCAGTATAACACTGATACGTTTCATTCTTTTATTAAATCTTATACGCTGGAATAGTGGAGTTTATTAGTAGAAAGTTGATTAGCGAATTGGAGTTCCTTACCATGTTACATTCGTTAACGTTGCCGGATTCGCTTCGTAGTCGCAAAATATGAGAATATCTTCGGTTTCGTTGACAGTGATGTTCTGCGGTTTCATCCTCACTATCGGCGGATCTGTAACAAACAATGTAACATTGGTCGTCGATAAAGAAGCTATTCTTTTCTAGTTGCTCGGGAAAACGTTCGAATGCCCTTTGAAATGGAATAACTTTTTAATTGAATTAAATTCGATGACTAGATTAAAATTAAGACCTTCGTAATAGTTTATAATTAGACTGCGGATGTTTATGCAATTCTCAACTTTTGGAGACAAATCTTAAGAAAGCGGTACCAAATAAAATCCTGTTTTCATTGGTAATAATTAGACTCCGGATTTTTATGCATTTATGAAGAAATTGGCTAGGTGAGATATAAAACAGTGAAAAATTAGAAAAAGCTAAACATAGTGTTGTTATTGTCAGGTGTAAAAAACTAGTAGGGGATGAAACGAATTTGTATTTAACTACTGCTGCCAACAATCGTGAACAGTTTTATTTTGCATAAAGATCCGCAGTCTAGTAATAACATTTGCAGGTCCAAAATAAATAAAAATCGAACTAAATTCTGTCGAATTTGATACTGCAGGATTTTTTGAAAATTTGTATAAACCACAAGTGCATAAAGATCCGCAGTCCATTTATAATAAACCGAGCAACGTGCACACTTAGTAAACAACTTTTACAAAAAGCTCTACACCTTCAAATGACGTATAACATTCAGTGACTGTTCACCCGAGCGAGCAAAGTACAAGATGGTCGACGCGTGTCTGTCCATAAAGCGGCACTGTCAAAATAGTCATCCAACGGACAATAAATCGTTCGAAAGAAGTGGCAGAACCTTGTCTAGGTGGTTTTTGTCAGCGAAAATATGTCGCGGTGTACGTCGCGCGGTTCGGAATGAAAATAAAAACCGGCGGGATCGTAGTCGGCGTAGGGCGCAGGTTCGTCCGCGTTCCGAGATATGTTTAAACACAGGCGAGCGCAAAATGCCGGGGCATAAAACAAAACCCCCTCCCGTAAGTACATAGTCGCGAGAGTGGCCTGTCTAAGGGGAGAGAAGTTGGAACGGTGCCAGCTTCGAGTTTCTCGTTTCCAATCCGTAGATAGCTTTCGTGCTGGCTACAAAACGAAACTTCTCCCCGTCGCTTCGCGACGTAACTGGAAACATCAACGAGATATACGGCTATCTATCTTTCTTTTTCGTATCGCGGCAACGGGATCTGCCCCGTCCTCGAACCCTCTCTTGCGGACCCCCGCCGCCGCCGCTCCTACAAACGTAATTGAAAGATACAAGAAGTTGCTTATAAGCGACGGGATTATCGGAAACGTCCATCGGGATTTAGCGCTTTCTCGCCAGTGCTATCTCGAGATCGGACCTGGGGAGATGTCCAACCACCTCCTACCCCCTCCGATGGAAACGCTGTTAAGGATCCTTAGGCACTGATTTTTGGGTCGAACACGTTCCCTGATTTAAGGGGTTGACTCGTTTTTCCAGGATTGCAAGGGTGCGGGATGCGCCTTCTCATTTCCCGATAATGCAGAGGTGGGGTTTTTCAGTAATCAACAGCGCTATCCTATCAAAATTCCTATTTTTACGTTTACGAGGCGTAATTTGCATTATTCGGAAGTATAAAGCGCGCATGTAACTATTTTCATCAGGAACCATAACTGGAGGAGAGTACGATTTCCGTGGCCCCTCGTTTTGAAGTTATATTTGTATTCTTGGGCTTATTTCAAGAAAAAAATGTATATATAACATAGTGTCAAATCGGCCTGGTTTAGCCGGTAAAGTAGGTTTAGCCTGTTTTTTATAAATTTGCAAATACTTCGGTAACTACGCGAAATATGGCAAAATATCAAGAAACCTTTTTTGTAGAAAATGAAATTTCCAACAATTTATGTCGTATGACATTTTTTTATCAGCTGCGCAGTTTTCGAGTATATTTATATTTCGGTAAAGTTGCAGAACTACTGCCTCCGGTAAATATAGTTATGAGGCGACCCAACTCGGATGACCTTCACCTTGACGTATCTGGTCAAGGACAAAAGTTAAATTTTGATTGCAACTTCAGTAAACTTTACGTTTAATGAGGCAGCTCCCGGTAAGACTTTAGAAACCCCCCCCCCTTCCTTTCGACATGAAACATACGTCATTCTATTCGTTTTGACATGCTGAACACAAAATGTACGTGTCATTTTTGGCTGAAATGAATAGTTTTCGAGATATTCGCAAAAAACTATCGCTAATACTGTATTGAATTTTTCGTATTCCTCCACGCTCTGCGGCAACGTAAACCAGTCCCGGCGCGGCGTTTGTTTACATTTTGCTTCTAAACATTAGAGAGAAACCAGGGTCTTTCAATTTTGATAGACTACTCCTGAATTTCCGTATGCGTGGTCGGGCCGGCCTGACGGCCGGCCCTCTCCGCCCCCCACCTAACCTAACCTAACACGCACAGCATGGACGTGCACGTATACATAAAATTCAATGTGTAGTAACTGCAGTTTTTCACGAATATCTCGAAAACTATTCATTTCAGCCAAAAATGACACGTACATTTTGTGTTCAGCATGTCAAAACGAATAGAATGACGTATGTCAAATGTCGAAAGGAAGGGGGGTTTTCTAAAGTTCAGCCCAGCTCCCCACACAGACAATACCACACACACCCACTCAGTGCTCAACACGCACCCAGTGTTTTTAAAAAGAAGGTCACCCATATATGTATAACGAGAGTGACATACTACTCCTGAATTTTCGTATGCGTTTATTTTATTTTATTTTGGTGAATATTTTTCGTGAAAAATGGAATTTTAACATCATTTTAACGTTTTTTATAGGAAATTCAATTAATTCAAAAACGGTCTCTTGATATTTTGGCATATTTCGCATAGTTTGCGAGATATAGCCGAATAATGCAAATCACGCCTCGTAAATGTAAAAATAGGACTTTTGAGGGCGATCGCGGCCCAGATAGATCTTTTATCTAGCGCTTTCGACTACTGAAGAACCCCATCTTTGCATTATCGAGAAATGAGAAGGCGTATCTCGCACCCTTGCAATCCTAGAAACGAGTCTACCCCCTTAAGATCCCCAAGAGCCGTCCAACAGAAGGACTTGAATTTGTAACCGACCGCTGCTGATAACGCCTTCATTTTTTATCGAACCGCTGATAGCCGCTCCGATTTTTTGAAAGATCTTCCTCTACTTTTGCCAAGCTTAATGCTCCTCCAGCGAGTTTTTCGTAGCACAATTAACCCCTTAAACGAGGTCATGGGGTCGTTACACTGGGTTACGAATCGCCAATCTAACCGAGCAAAAATCTTTATTGCGAGTTGCCGAAAGAAATTTAACTATATTATTCAGGAACGAGGAAGAGGTTTGCTTTTTGCTTTTTGGCCTTGCTCGTGAGATGATCGAGGACACCAAATTGGCTGGGAGTGATTTATTCCGGTTAATTGAAACTATGATTACGTGCTTTAACCGGGGTTGAAGAAGCAAATTGAAAGGGCGTGATAAAACAGGAATATACATGTACATCCTTCGTTGGCCAGGCGTAACTTAATTCCCGCTCGGGTATATCGGATGTTGATCAAACATCGCAAAAAGAAATTAGGGCGAAGAATGTCGGGACCTTCGTGTAGTTTTATTCGTTCGGATCGTTCAAGCTAAATTAGAAGCGATTCTTTACGGGTTTTTTTGCGAGCAGGATCGTTTCCCCGTACCGGGGAAAATTTCCGTTTAACCGTGAGCTTTTAGTTTCTCGTGTTTTCGCGGAAGACAATTGTACGGGAATCATTTGTCTAAGCAAGTTCCGGCGACGATGGTCCTCGAGACGGTAAGGGAGAATTTGATCGGAAACTGTCCTTCGGCGAAAATGGTTAATCTCAGCGAAATTTATATCGCCTCCTTTTACATCTAATCGAAATTTATCGGCAATTTATGACGTCCGGAGTCGCCTTCCTCCTGAAAAGATACTTAAAATATTGCAGCGTCGGTTCGTCACTCGTTTATCATCGTACACTTCAGCGTAATTGGCACTGCTCCGTCATTAAAAGACTTTAACGCTCCGTGGTAATTTATAGCTCCGTTTAATCGACGATTACGCGCATTCAATTATTAACTGAAAAACAGTACTATCGTTCGACGCATGTGTTTTCAGTTTTACTAGCAAACCACGGGAAAACGAGTTCGTGATTTATCACAGTGACCGCAGAATCATGGTCGTGATTTTAACTTCATTCGCGTCGTGATAGTGATTTTTTAATTTAGAGTGAATTTGCTCACTGTCATCCTAATTCTTCGTCTCGATTGAATTAGTTCTTTTTTCAAATACATCAATTCATCTGCGTATCTTAGTGCAGTATTTCAAAAAGAAAAAGGTTAATTCTTCCTCTCGATTTTGGAATGGTAATATTTACTTAAATAGTACAGTAAAGTCGCGTTCACTGTCCGGGGTCGGGTATGCGAACCTTTCGTCCAAATCGGAGACAAAATGAAAGACCTTTCGACAGAAATGAGGTAGAGCGATGAAATTTTTTAAAAATTAAAGCTGAAACTTGGCAGAATATGGAAAAAATAGGAAGATTATGGTACGAACGTTTTATTAACATGAGACAATTCGTTAAACTCTCACAATTTCAAGAAAATTGCGGTTTTTTCAATAACACGGGCGGAAAAAATTTTTTTTTAACATGCTGCGCCTCATTTCCTGTAGATTTTTTCACGCTGATTTTAAATCTGGTCTCAAAATTTGTCTACGACTTCAGGATTTTACAAGAAATCGATTTTTGTGAACGAATTGTTTAACGAATTTTCTCAAGGTTATAAAACGTTCGTACCATAATCTTCCTATTTTTCCCATATTCTGACAAGTTTCAGCTTTAATTTAAAAAAAATTTCATCGCTCTACCTCATTTCTATCGAAAGTTCTTTGATGTTGTCTCCGATTTGGACGAAAGGTTCCACTGTGCTCCGCAGGGCGGCGATGATGATCTAGGCTCGGCACAGTGGTCCCAAAGCCCGAAAACGCGGACAAAACCTAAAAAATGAACTTTCAGCTAGGTAAGTTTTAATTATGGGGTTGGCTACTCTAAGAGTATATCTACTTGGAGGTAAACGGTAAAAAGGTCCCATGTTTATACCTGACCAACAGTCGCAGTCCGAACTTCGGTTTCATTAGTCAGTGCCTTCATTCTCTTCCAAGTCTCAGTGCGAGTTTTAACTGTACAGTGCGTAAATTATATTGGAACGTATCGATTTTAATTGTGCATTATGGATGTTGTTTGTGGAGGTAAGTTGCATAGTTTTTAGTGCCAAATGTTTATTATTAACTGATAACTATGTATGCAAAAGTAAGGGTAAAACTGAAGGCATAAATTTTAAAGATTAATGTAAAAGTTGAGTTTCCTTCACCTTCCATCGCTAAAACTTGTTCGAGATTCTAGTTTATACTATTATCTTGCAATCTATAAAAAAATTAGCTGCCCCTCTCTGCCCCTGTGGTCTTATGACTGTTTTTTATAATGTAGAGTAGGTATTTTGTGAGCATTCGTTGCATTTCTTCTCGAACTGAGAGATATACACTAAGTTTTTCTGAACAATTTAAATAGTTTTTGAAGGATTATGCTTAGAACGTATGGAGGACACAGATTGCCACTTTTTTTTTTATAAAAAATAATACAATATATCTGAAATTTTTTTATATTTTTTAAGTTCAGATTCGTGATCAGCGACCCCAGAAACGCCTTTTGAAACCAATTTTGAAACAGATCCAATAATTTTTTAATGTATATGTCCGCCATATTGGATCCGCCATTTTGTTTTTTTTAATTTTAAGTTCAGATTCGTAATCAGCAACCCCAGAAACGCCTTAATATCAATTTTGAAGCAGATCCAATAATTTTTTAATACGATTTGAGGTTTTGTCCGCGTTTTCGGGATTTGGGACCACTGTGCTCGGGTACAACGGTGTGAACACCACTACATTGACACCATGAATCGAATGTTTACTTTCATTATTTTTTTATGGGACTTTCACTAACTTATTTCACGATATGATCGTAATCAAACACGATGTAATTTCAACTGTATTTAGTGGTTTAATCAACGATGAAAATTTCGAACGCAACGAAGAACAGTATATGGAAAAGAAAGAGACGCGGACAGTCGCCGTCGCCGACACAGTTCAAAGAATTTCCCATACGCTGTCCTTCCTTGCGACCGAAACTTTCATCGTCGATTAAACCACTACGATTGAAATTGTATCATGTTTGGTCTTATTTTAATCAGAAAAATGCTAGAAATAAGTTAGTGTAAGTCACATGAAAATATAATGAAATTAAAGAGGTTTGTACATTCCATGCGTGGTGTTAATGTAGTGGTGTTCACACCGATATACTTCGGCCACGCGATCCGTACTTCATTCTGTCCTTTTCTATGTTCGGCTGTCGTTTGAATTTTCGACACTGTCGGCGCGGTAGACGCAGTCATAAAGAAATAATGTCGGTACGCGATCACTCTCCGTGCAGAACACGGCTGTTGGACAGTGAACGCGACTTTACTGTATAAAAGTGCAGACAATTTCTTTCAAATTGATGTATGTATATGCTATGTACGACGTTTTACAAAATAGCAATGGACAACTTAACAATTAGAGAAAATGCAAATAATAATTTGAGAAATGTCTTACGAATCTGATGAATTGATAGAAATGTGACGTAACTCGCAATTTTATTTCGATGTTGTTAATACAATACATCTCTCCGCATTATGCTCTCCGTCAACTCAGAAGCAATAGCGAAAATCACGAATCACCGTGACAAATCAAAAGTAAAGATTGATAAGTAAATGATCGAAAGAAATCAAGAAAAATTCCAGAAATTTCCCGAATAAAATTGCTGCGGCTTTCGAACAATTTATCGAGTAGATCTCGGCCGTCGATCTTCGATAGTAAAAAGGTTGCGAAAGTTCCCGGCAAGTAAATCGCTAAAACAAAATAACTCTTTTAAATCTCGGCTCGGAGACATAATGGAAATAGGGTGCGCGCGAGTGCCGGCATATATTACAGAGAAACAGAAACATTAGGGGAAAGTTATGTCTCACTTACATAAAACTTCAATCGTTGTCGACAATTTCATTGGTTCCATGTTTTCGGAGCGTGTGACCGAGTTTTCGGCGTAACACTTGAACGTCTGGCCGTTGTCGTACTCGGTGGCGGTAAAAGCCAAGTAACTTATGGTTTCCAGCGTGCTGTCGTTCTGCGAACAAAAAGTGTTAAAAGAATATTAAATCAGCGTGGCGTTCGTTATCGAGTATATTTCCCGTGCTACGTCAACGTTCAAACTCACGGAAACGAGCTCTACGCGGGACTGGAGATCGTGTGGTATTTCGAAGTGTCGCCGCGGTATGAACTTTTACTATTATTGAAACGGGACTTTTACTTTTCTGAGCGTTCTTGATCCTCGTTATTCTCTGTACGCTTCTCAGACATGAACTCAGTTTTATTTGTTTTCTACTTTATGACATGTTTACTTCGTAAAACGAGCTTTCTCTTCGTTCTAACCTGTTTAAGAAAGTTTTCTAGAATTTACACGCGTTGAGAGAATAATCGTCTTTAATCACCGAATTTCGGAGCAAAAATTAATCATTTTGCGCCAACGACAGCGCAACCGAACGCTATTCGGTTCGCATCCGATCAAACGCAAACACTGTGTTTTTCCAAAATGATGCTCTTTTTGATGCTATTTTTTATCAACAGTTGGTCGAGAACGTTCCATGTTTCTACGTTGTATCATAGATTTTGAGGTTAAAACCATTTGGCAAAACAGACCGGTCCGTTTTGCGGAACGTACACATTCCCGAAATCCGCGAGCACGTTTCATATTTTTTCTTCGGCGTTCGATTTCATATACAGCGTAACAATAAAGAAGCGAACGCTGTATTTGTTTTCTGCCGAGTGCTAAAACACGATGAAAAATAGACAGAAACAGAAATAAAAACGATTGTAACCGGAGTGACCTCGCACAATTAGAGAATAGAGTTTGCAAAGCCATCAGTTTAATTATTTCGGTCATTTTTTTTACGCCGCGGTTTTCGCTGTTCCGCCGCAATCCACTCTCGCCAAGAAAAATGTTTTCTATGCACGAGCGAAGATTCCGTCCCGCTCGGTGTATAAACAAAAGTTCGTGCATCGTTGTTTAATGGCTGATTACGGAGAAAAGGGGCAAACAAGAGCGCCGATATGTTGTAAATGCGGATGTTTGAGCATTTTCCAATTTTTATCCACAAATTTTAAGAAAGTGGAATTAAATGAAATTCTACTTTTAACGGGGTCGGCCTTTGAAGATCCAGAAGGAATGAAAATTGTACAAAATTCTGTCGAATTTTAAATGCATAAAGATCCGCAGTCTAGTAATCAGAAGAGATTAAAAGAATTATACCGACCTAACTCGAACCGAACGAAAGAGACGAAGACTATATTTTACTACGTTTTTATTAGCTTACTTTCTTGTCTGTCTGTCTGTTCGGTACAAATTTTGCAATTGATTTTAAACTAACTTCCCGATGAGCTGGAGATTTGAAGTTTTAAACATAGCTCAGAACTGGATGACAATGCAATATTTAAAAAAATTTTTTAAAAAAGCCTATGCGTTCAGGAGATATAAATTATTAATAATTTGAACCTTTGCACCCCCCGCCGCGTGACGTAGTACGTATTCGCGTTCAGAGTCCCCACTCTACTACGTGTTCCCACTCTGACTCATCCCCACTCCACTGACCCGCTTCGCACCGGAGGAGCTCAGTGTGCGTCAGTGTGCGTTCGAGCTCCGTGCGGTGTTTACAAAGTTACTACGTATTATTATAGTATAATGTTTGTTTACCAAGCGAAAGAACAGTTACACCGAAATTCTCCGTCGAGCCTTCATCTTTGACATTTTACCACGGCGTTCGTTTTCGATATGACGCGTCGCAATACCGTCTGAAATTTACTACACGTCTCTGTTATAATCTCATAAAAATGTTCAAAATCGATTGTAAAATTTCACACACATAAGGCTAAAAAGCAGAAAATAATTATTTAAATAAAAATAAATTTTTGAAAAATACCACGTTTTTAAAACGGACTAAAAAGTATAAAATAAAATTTTTAAAAACGTCACGTTTAAAAACGGACTAAAAAGTATAAAATAATTTTTTCTAGCCCCATACAGATTCCTAAACCCGTACAGATAGTCCTGAAAATTTGTGATTGTGAATTTTGAATAGCTATGAAAATACTTGTAAGATTTAAAACGAAAAACGCGGGGCGCATGCAATAGATAATTGATGCATGAACACCTAAATCACTAATAATTTTATTGCACTGCAAATGATATGAACTGTTTGCGAGTTTTCTCAGCGGCAGCTACTCTCTACACTCCTTACTATGTATTATCTTGCGCCCCACGTTTTTCGTTTTAAATCTTACAAGTATTTTCATAGCTTTTCAAAATTCACAATCACAAATTTTCAGGACGGGTTAGGAATTTGTATGGGGCTAGGAAAAATGATTTTATACTTTTTAGTCCGTCTTAAATTTATAGATATCTCGGAAGCATATACAGGAAAAAATTACTTAGAGTTATGAATTCTACAACAATAAAACCGACGAGGCTATACTGAAAAAGATTGCTCAATTTATTGATTCTTTCGGGAATTCGAGGAAGGTAATTTCTCTTTAATTTTTCGACGAGTGCACGCCTTTAAGTGATGGCTATAGCGAGGCGCCATAGCCGAGCAACCTCTATACGAAATGAGTAGCTCATTAAGGGGGTGGAGTTCGGACAGCCGACGGTTGAAAGTTTCCGCAAGACCGTCTTCACTTGCCGGGGGTCCTCATGGCTCCTCCTTCAACCATCGCATCGGCTGCGCTCCAATGAACTATGACTCTGAGTTATTAGCCATAGTCTCCGACAATACGGCGAGTCGTATTCAAAGGAAATCCTATTAATCTCGACCGGGATTATTTCGCCGTTCGTTCATTTATTTTTTCTTGATCGCGATTCACTTCCGTTAATGCCGGAGCTGCACGTGGGCCCGTTTCGAAACACGTTCGCGAAACGTACCCGAAACACGGCAAATGGCAAAGGCAAAGAAACACAGAGGCCCTGTGCATCAAGGTTGCTCAGGCGCATCCACTTAATCTCGCGTTCACCGCGATGTTTACATCGACGAGCGTTTGCGGCACATAATTACTTGGCTCTATGCAAATTCTGTCTGTTGCCAAGTTCAAAGCCGCGTGATTCAGTCGTTGAGTCACTCGCGCCATAATCAAGCACTCGATAAACAATGCTAATTATGATCCGTGACGCGGACCGAAAACCCGAGCGCTAGAACCTGCAGCCATCCGCGTCCGCGATAATGCGATTCACAATTCTGGCAGGAGCAATTAATGACACGTTAAATCCGTGCACGATGCTAACCGCATTTCACTAATGGAAAGTTGTATTCCCTCGGGTGGAACCGGGAATTAGTTGGGATTCATAATGCCAGCCAAAATCTTACCTTTTCGAAACCATTACGCTTCGCTCTGCCCGGAGCCAGTGTAACCCGATCTACATACATACATATACGTGTGTATGTATCTATGTACGT
Organism: Lasioglossum pauxillum; assembly: GCA_933228785.1. Classification (NCBI taxonomy): domain Eukaryota; kingdom Metazoa; phylum Arthropoda; class Insecta; order Hymenoptera; family Halictidae; genus Lasioglossum; species Lasioglossum pauxillum. Next base: position 40,185,877 of record OW121706.1, read on the forward strand.
ATAGACTCGACGAAACTCGGAGCCGTTTACGAACAAGGAACAGTCGAACTAATTGTGCTCGTTGCCTGTGTATGGTTTTGCAATTGACCGTGATTGTTCGCGGTTCGTCCGTTACACGTGTACCGACGAGCAAAACTTTTCGATTGGTTCTAGAGATTGAAAGAGTTATTGAACTTTTTAACCGGCGTTCTGCCGTTCCATTTTCACAACACCGATTCCTCTTGCATTTTCTTCGGCTGTTGCAGAATACACAGTCGATCCAGAAATTGTCAACATAAAAATAACAGTACAGTAATAAAGGTAAAAGTAATAGTACAATAATAAATTAAAATAATAGTAATAAAGTTAAAAATCATATTAATAATATTGTAAATAAATTATAATATTATAAAAATTAAAAATAATAGTACAATGATAATTTAAAATAATAAAATTTAAAATAATAGTTTAATAATAAATTTGAACTGTTTCTAAAGCTCGAAATCTCTACTTTCGCAGGCCAGCAATCATTTTTGAAGTGAAAAACTCTTTAGGCGCGGTCCACAATTGCTGGACAGCGAATGAGTCCGATCCGTCACGCTCCGAGGTGAAACGCTACTCGGGGAGCCGAGTTGAGCCGAACGAGCGAGCAACAGACAGGTGTGCACGATAAAAACATACAAAATTTCTTCGCGAATGAATCTCTTACAAACTTGAATTGAATCACAAACCAATTCAAACGATTCTGTCAAAGGAAGCGACGAAAATAATAAACAGTATCTTATTAACAAATTACTGGAGACTCGCACTAGACGCAATTGGTAATAATAATGTCAGCGCGAGCGACGATCAAGTTATCGTTTCTTAGAGAGCGGGCAGGAGAAGTGATCCGATTTCTTATTCAGCCGTCCAAAGTGAAGTGACTTTATAGCTTCAGATATTGCCATAATGGATTTATGATGGCGGCGAGGCGTACAGATCTACGATATATACGTGTATGCGTTATTACACCGTCGCAGAGCGAAATGACATATAATGATTTTCCGATGCGAGAAGCCTGGAACACCTTATTCATCTGTGAAATCACTTTTTCATACGCGAATAAGAGAACCTTTGTTCAGTCAAGGGCTCATGAATAATTGACTGTCAATTGCTCGATACTCGAAATATACGAGGATGCAAAATGTATACGGCACTGCAAAGTATCGAAAGCGAGCGTACCGCCAAAATGAAGATATAAATTCAAATAATGTACAGCGAGCGATCAAACTGCTAGAGTATACTGTACGAAAATCGAATTTCTTGTCCATGTGACGAATAATGTTACTGTTAATAATATTATAGATCTGTGTTGATGATCGACGTTCGTCGATAGACCAAAAAAGTGGTCGTCTCCCTGCCCGTACGAATCAGAAATTTGAAATGAAGAATTGTTTTCGATCGTAATATTTTTAAATTAAAACATGTGTGTCTAAGACAGGACCCGCTAGATAGCCTTACTGATGAGTCCTCTAGCGGGTCTAGGACGAAACACCACCTTCAGTTCCTCCAATAGAAACACACATAGATAGCTAAGACGTAGTCCACAGAAGTATTACAAATATTAGTTTAGTGTGTAATAATTGATCGAACCTGTGCGCCGAGAACAATTTTCTTATTAATTTATAAATTTGAAGTTGCAAAATGTGAAAGAATACCTTATATTCATTGTTACACATAAGAATATTAATCCTAGGCTGCTCTTTACTTTACCGGACTCAAAATTTGTGCCTTTCTTCTACGAATTATGATGTACATATTTGGTATGTAATCCACTAGATTTGTACCCGGCGCGGATGCAGATCGAAGTTTCGAACCTCTAGGATCAATAATTCAGGAGCTATGGTCGCTTAAAGTTGAGCATTTTTGACAGATAAGGGCGCTGTCAAAAATGCTCAACTTTAAGCGACCACTAGATTTGTACCCGGCGCGGATGCAGATCGAAGTTGCGAACCTCTAGGATCAATGGTTCAGGAGCTATGGTCGTTTAAAGTTGAGCATTTTTGACAGATAAGGGCGCTGTCAAAAATGCTCAACTTTAAGCGACCACTAGATTTGTACCCGGCGCGGATGCAGATCGAAGTTTCGAACCTCTAGGATCAATGGTTCAGGAGTTATGGTCGTTTAAAGTTGAGCATTTTTGACAGATAAGGGCGCTGTCAAAAATGCTCAACTTTAAGCGACCACTAGATTTGTACCCGGCGCGGATGCAGATCGAAGTTTCGAACCTCTAGGATCAATAATTCAGGAGCTATGGTCGCTTAAAGTTGAGCATTTTTGACAGATAAGGGCGCTGTCCAAATTGCTCAACTTTAAGCGGCCACTAAATTTGTACCCGGCGCGGATGCAGATCGAAGTTTCGAACCTCTAGGATCAATAGTTCAGGAGCTATGGTCGCTTAAAGTTGAGCATTTTTGACAGATAAGGGCGCTGTCAAAAATGCTCAACTTTAAGCGACTACTAGATTTGTACCCGGCGCGGATGCAGATCGAAGTTTCGAACCTCTAGGATCAATAATTCAGGAGCTATGGTCGCTTAAAGTTGAGCATTTTTGACAGATAAGGGCGCTGTCAAAAATGCTCAACTTTAAGCGACCACTAGATTTGTACCCGGCGCGGATGCAGATCGAAGTTTCGAACCTCTAGGATCAATGGTTCAGGAGCTATGGTCGTTTAAAGTTGAGCATTTTTGACAGATAAGGGCGCTGTCAAAAATGCTCAACTTTAAGCGACCACTAGATTTGTACCCGGCGCGGATGCAGATCGAAGTTGCGAACCTCTAGGATCAATGGTTCAGGAGCTATGGTCGTTTAAAGTTGAGCATTTTTGACAGATAAGGGCGCTGTCAAAAATGCTCAACTTTAAGCGACCACTAGATTTGTACCCGGCGCGGATGCAGATCGAAGTTTCGAACCTCTAGGATCAATGGTTCAGGAGTTATGGTCGTTTAAAGTTGAGCATTTTTGACAGATAAGGGCGCTGTCAAAAATGCTCAACTTTAAGCGACCACTAGATTTGTACCCGGCGCGGATGCAGATCGAAGTTTCGAATCTCTAGGATCAATAATTCAGGAGCTATGGTCGCTTAAAGTTGAGCATTTTTGACAGATAAGGGCGCTGTCCAAATTGCTCAACTTTAAGCGGCCACTAAATTTGTACCCGGCGCGGATGCAGATCGAAGTTTCGAACCTCTAGGATCAATAGTTCAGGAGCTATGGTCGCTTAAAGTTGAGCATTTTTGACAGATAAGGGCGCTGTCAAAAATGCTCAACTTTAAGCGACCACTAGATTTGTACCCGGCGCGGATGCAGATCGAAGTTTCGAACCTCTGGGATCAATAATTCAGGAGCTATGGGCGCTTAAAGTTGAGCATTTTTTGACAGATAAGGGCGTTGTCAAAAATGCTCAACTTTAAGCGACCACTAGATTTGTACCCGGCGCGGATGCAGATCGAAGTTTCGATCCTCTAGGATTAATGGTTCAGGAGCTATGGTCGTTTAAAGTTGAGCATTTTTGACAGATAAGGGCGCTGTCAAAAATGCTCAACTTTAAGCGACCACTAGATTTGTACCCGGCGCGGATGCAGATCGAAGTTTCGAACCTCTAGGATCAATGGTTCAGGAGCTATGGTCGCTTAAAGTTCAGCATTTTTGACAGATGAGGGCGCTGTCAAAAATGCCTAACTTTAAGCGACCACTAGATTTGTACCCGGCGCGGATGCAGATCGAAGTTTCGAACCTCTAGGATCAATGGTTCAGGAGTTATGGTCGTTTAAAGTTGAGCATTTTTGACAGCGCCCTTATCTGTCAAAAATGCTCAACTTTAAGCGACCATAACTCCTGAACTATTGATCCTAGAGGATCGAAACTTCGATCTGCATCCGCGCCGGGTACAAATCTAGTGGATTACATACCAAATACGTCATAATTCGTAGGAGAAAGGCACATCTTTTGAGTCCGGTAAAGTAAAGAGCAGCCTAGGATTAATATTCTTACGTGTAACAATGGATATAAGTTATTCCTTCACATTTTGCAATTTCAAATTTATGATTCGTACTGGCAGGGAGACGATTACTAGTTACGGGCCTAGCGACGAATATCACTTTAAATTTCGTTTGGCTTGAGGCACGCACACGTTTATGTTCTGTCTCATCGACACGGTCGAGTCGACCGCAGTAGTAGGATTTTGTCGATACCCGGGGTCGGCAATCTTTTGAGTCGGAAGAGTCAAAAATTACAATTTACAAAATTTCAAAGTTTTCAAAGAGCCACAAAATTTTTTCTTGCCAACAATAAATAGTACTCGCATAAATAAAGTTTTTTGATAAAAAAAAACTAATCTATTTATTCAACAAAAAACATCCAAAGAGCCGCATGTGGCTCGCGAACCGCAGGTTGCCGACCCCTGGTCTATACGTATAACTCCACACAATCCAATTTTGCAAAAACTTTAACGATTTATATCTCAATTCCTATTTGTTTGCGACACATGGCTTCTTTCAAACTTTTTCTCTTCTGGATAAGTGGAAGGTGGTGACGTAAAAAAAGTTTAATAATTTTTTTTGTTCCACACAATTTTGCTGCAAGTTTCTCTTACAAATCTCCGTCGATCCGGAGGTGTAGATTCACCCCTAGAACGGATGAGACCATTACTTTTTATACACTGTGTATAAAGATGAATGAAATTTCGGAGCACAACTCTCACGTGCAGAATGAAACAAACTTTTCTCAAGAAGTTCTCAAGATCGATTTTATTTGAATCTCAGTCGACCTATATCGCGGCGGAACATACCGAAAACGTCGGCCGAATTTGAGTAATTGCTTTCTCGCTTCAAGTATCATCAACTACGGATTCCGTTTATTCAGAGAACAAAGTAGTTTATTGCTCGGGAACTCGCTGCGAGAGACATCGGGACAGCTTATGCTGCGAGCATACCACTTTGTTAGTTAAAATATTTGTTCGTCGGAACGTCCAACTACGTTAACACGACTCGAGAAACTTGACAAAATTGCCTAGCTGGGGATTCCTGCGTATAAAAGACCATTGCCGGGAGGAACTTGAAAAAGTGTCGAATGAAATGCTACGATAAATCAGTAATTCTTTGACACAAATTCAATAATCTTCATTATTATGAAAGACCAAATGAACACTCCCGTCCATAAATCACCGCGGACACTTATCTTCCACAAAATGGTAATATAATTAAAGAATAGAAGGTTCCAGCTCGATTTAATTGCTTTATTTTGATTAGATGTAGCTATTGTACGATATTATTTGAATGCAAAATTAAATATATACATATACCATTTAAATAAATGTTGAAAAAAAGAGATTGAGAAATTGTGGGACAATTGGAAAACAATTTCCCCACTTAAATTTGAATAATTATAAAATACATGAATAAAAATCTAAATTTATAAAATATAGGATATTTTGGACAGATTTAAAAAATTAGTAAGTACCATTCATGATATTGTGTTGGCAAGAAATTAAATTCGGTACTTTAAGGTGAAGTAAAACTGAATTCTTTATTGAAGCGCTGAACTTTCATCAATAAAATATTTTCTCATTTGTTCTTTTTGACAAAAGATCATCGAACAAAAGAGAGAATATCTTATTCATTAAAGATCATTGCTTGAATAAAAAAATTCGGCTCTATTTCACCTTGAAATACCGAAATTACTTTCAAACCCAATCCCAATATAAGATTCATTAAGTCTATATAGTTAATTATTTAATGATTAAATTAATTAAGTCCGCCGACTTACGGACGGAAGTGACGTCATAAAATCGGTCCGAAAATATCATTTACCCGGATTCTCCGAGTTCCGGTGAAATGGATGGGTGCAGGGATCGATATAGCTGTTCCTGTCAATTAGACTCCGACGTCGAGTACGTTTCCAGTCGAAACAACGTCGTCGTCGCCGATCAGGATAAAATGCCGGGTGACTTAGTCGCGTTAATTTTGCAAAACCGACACGTACACCAATTCTGAGACGGTACTCACGTTCTCCTGCACTTTCGTCTCGAACATCTCGAATCTGTCGTTGCTCTCGTCCAAGTACTTGGTGCCATTCTGCCAGGTGACGTTCGCCGCGGGTTTCGCTGCTCGTACCGTGCACTGCAGAAGGATATTCGTTCCTCGCACGACGTGGCCCACCACCCCGTTTAAATCCATCTTCAGCGGTCGGACTGGAAAAGATGTCACGTCGTAGAAATATTTAAACTTCTGCTCCAAGGTGTTAACCTTGGGGGTAACAGTCAAAGCGGTTAATATTCTGTATATCTTAGGGGATGTTCGGATTTCCGAGGCCGTCATTCGCCAATTTTCATGAGTTATTTTCAAACTTTTCGTATCAACAATTTTGCACACGTGGACGAACTTGAGGATTGAGACACGGGTAGACAAGTAGACAGCGGATTTTATGCGTTTATGACAAAAATGAGCGGGCGAAATTTAAAACAGTGAAAACATCAGAAGAATTATAAAATACTGTTATGTTATTATCAATCTATTAAACATATTAACATTTAGCACTCGAGTGGCGACTCTGAGGCGCCACTAAAAATTACTGTACCCAGTGTTGGGCAAATTTTAATTTAAATAATAAATAAACGTGTGATTTTAATTGCAAATAATAACTAAACTTTTTATTTAAATAAATTATTATTTCTTATTTGCAAATAAAAGATTATTTATTATTTGGATCGAGGTGAAAATCAAATAGTTTTTGGTCTTCTCTTATTTCGTGTATTTTGTATATACAATGAATTATTTGTCAATACAAATAATAATTGAAATTGTATTTGTGAATAACAATTAACTTTATTATTTTAAATAAATCTTATTTAATCATTTTAAATAACTTATCTAAATTTTTATTTAAATAAATTTATTTATTGGCCAACACTGGCTGTACCATTATTTAAAATATTGTTTACGCTATTAGGTATGTTACTATCTAATCAATTACTAAAGATTTAAGTATTGTATGAGGTATTATATATCGATTTCATATCCACCAAAATTTAAAAATCACAGATAATGCAAATATTTTAGGTGGAAAGGGTTAAGACGGAAAATAAATTTCCAGGAATAAAATGTTTATTTCGCAGAAAGATTTGCTGTCCATTGATTAGTGAGAAATTGTCTCCTACACGGAAATGTTCACTAATTATTTGCGCCGTTTTTCGCTCACTACCCCAAACCGCATTCTTGCATTAAACATATTAAGACACAAAATAAATGTCTATTTCGTTCCAGTTCGAAAGATCCGCTGTCTATGGATAATACTCGTGAGAGAAGTGTTGCAAACCTGGCGGTATCTGCATAATCGCGTAGTGAAATAGTCACTTTTGACCCGGATCCGTGGTTGGCCGGGGTTCATGAATTACGCGAAGAAAACGCGGAGGATTGTAATAGTTCGCGAGCGTCATATTATCTCGGCGGTGGCTGGCTGGAAATTCGAATGCGCTGTCCAAACATCCGGCGCGTCTCAGCCGTTTAAATTTTCAGTGCAGCGCGGCCGAACGAAACCGCATAACGTCTCGTCCGCCGAATCCATTTAAATTTCCCTGTAGAAGGTCGCGCGCGACGGATGCCCCCCCGAAGAAAATAAACGATAAACCGGGGCGAGGAGCGCATTATTCAGAAAATCCAATTATCCTGTTAGGACGACTTGACAGTAATGCAACCTTTACCCTTCGCCCTTTTTCGTCCAGGCCGAGGCCGCAATTGATTCATGACACGTTTCCCTATGCTTCGAGCGGGCTCACGTACACAACAACGAAAACAGACGGGCGTGTTGCGAGGACGATCTAATGTAATACTAAGGCTGAGCCGCTGTCTGCATCTCCCGCGTCTCTTATAAGAATAATACGGAGGTGTATAAGCACGATGCCGAGACAGCTTGCGGGGGTGGAGCGAGATTGAGAAACTCGGGGGTTGCATAAAGACAGGGGCGCCGATGGATGCCGGGAAATCAGAAAGTCAAGTTGCATCAGGGAATTCGAAGGAGTCTTGCCGTTGCGAGGATCAACGCTCTCCCTGTCTGGAGATTTAAAAAATGATCTGAATAGATGGACCATTATCAGTGTTTATTGCTCATTAAAGTAGTCGTTCAATGTAATATCTTTAATTCTTTCATTCTAGCCTTTGACGGCTGAAAACTTCCTACGGAAATACATTCTAAAATCGATTCGAAGCTACTCCTCGAAATAAAATCATTTTACTCTATTGACATAGGCTTATCAATATTTCAACACGGTTCCGTATTTACGTACGAACGAAAATGAATATATTACTAAGGTGAAGTGCCCTATGCCTGTACAGCATGTTTTTCTATTTTAAATTTTATCACTTTAAATAAATAAAAACAATTTCTTAAGAGTTTTAACATACAGTTCAGAGTTTGTAAAGTAATTTAAAATAAAACTAGAGGGCTATTGTTGCTCGCTCGCTTCGCTCGCTCGCGAGTAGGGTTGTTTTTGCTCGCTCGCTTCGCGAGCTCGCGGGTAGGACTGCTCTTGCGAGAGGGTTAGTGATACGTATGGCTAGTAGGGCCTACTGCTATTAATGTTTTTTATTTGGTGTGTGACTCTCCACGAGCCACACAAAGAACTTCCCGATTCAATAGTTTTCTACTTATCAAAATGTTTGCTGTATGGCGTCGCATTAAACCAATATCTTATGCTCGTTGCTCGCTTGGTTCCTAGTTATAGCATACTAATGTTACAAAATAAATTGTCTTAATTAGTTTTTCGCGAACGATACAACTCATCATTATCCGGGTTTGCAGTATTGATCTTGGTTTTCTTCGATACTATTAATTTAAATTTTCTCAAAATATATAAACCGCTCAATTTTGAAACTCTGCTCAGTGCTACATACAACATTTGTAAAGTTCGTATTTCTGATGTTTTAAAATCCATACATACTTTCTCGTATGTTTGTCCCTGACTTTTATGAATCGCAATCGCTTCAGCAGGAACCACTGGAAATTGACTACGTGTAATTTGTTATTTTCCTTCACTCGAAATATTTACTTGATTCGATATTTTTTTATTATTGGTGTTAAATTTTGATTTATATTTGCATTTTTCATGTAATCACGATAACGAGTTCTTACTTTCACTCCTACCCTGGCCAATTGAAAATCTAACCACAATATAGACGGAATTTTAGTATTTTCTTGAAAAGTAATAAATTTTAATATTCCGCATGCTCCATTAACCAATTCGTCTTCAACGTCAATGTTATTAATTATCATATATTTTATATTAATTTTCAATTTAATCTCAGTTAACAATTCGTTTTGAACTCATTGTTTATTTAAAGATTGTAATATAAATGTTTTTGTACTTTCATCGATATTCTTTGAAAATGTATTCTCGGCGATGATTAACTCACTCTTGCATTGGAATAATTTTCGATTATTGTAAGCGGTTACATTAGCATTAGTTGCATAATTGGAAAAAACATTTTTTTTAATTAAAAAAAAACAAGAAAAAATTTTTTTTTAATTTTATAAAAAATTTTTTTTTTAATTTTATAAAAAAAAATTTTTTTAAAATATGTCTAAATATATATATTTAGTTACGTTTACTTCTTCGGTGGATACGCCTTTCGTATAAATTGCAATGTTTAATCAACTCCTGTCGAAAAAAACTAAAAAACTACTTGACCAATATGGACCAAAATCTAATCAGCTCTAAGTTACAGCGAGGCACATCGATTGCATCATTCATCATTCCGATCGCGTTGTTACTTTTTCTGAAAACGTTAACGAAAAATTTGATACCATAGAAACGGACATACGTACACACACACACACACACACACACACACACACACACACACACACACACACACACACCGACATTTTGATAAAAATAGTCTAAAATGACTCCAATGACCATGAAACGTGAAGATCTGCTAAAAATTCGATTTTCGATTTTCGGGGTAATTACAATAACTTCCCTATAAAATCGGGAAGTTAAAAATCATTGTTTAGGTTAGTATCTTAATTGTATTAACAAGAATAATTCAAACCTATAGTTGGACATATTAAATCCAATCTAAGCTAGTACCTGGCCAGAAGTAAAGCCTACATCGGGACAAATTCAATTTACGAGTTGATCGAGCGAACATAACCTAAAACGTTGGTGGTGGCGCTGTTGCGCATGACGAATAGAAGATGCTTTGCGTAATATGTAGTATTCTTATCATAGATTATAGTATTGTATTATTTAACCAAATATATATTTATTTTCATTTACTTTTTTAATCAAACTTGTCATAATACAACTTTTAAGGTTAGGTAGTAATACTGATAGATTTAAGATGTAAACATAAAGTATTATCAACGTCACAACCGGAATACATTTTTTACATACGTTATTCAAGCTAATAGAAGACTAATTATACGTACATCTAGTTAAATAATTTGCAAACAATGCGTTGATTTTATTCACAAACACGTGTCCGGCTTCAGGCGTAAGCACATTGCGTGTAAGCTTAGAGTGGGACAGCTACTGTCATCGCGTCCCAGTATGGAGTACTTATATTTGAAAACAGTCTTAATCTTGGACATCTAATATTTGGATTAATAATTATTATTTACGTTAAGTTTGATTGCCAATTTATTTTAAAATATCAATATTATTATGCGTGATAATTATTTTTTGTCTGAGGGCTTAAATTATATTTTTTTTCCAACAAAAGTTCGAACTATAAATGCACATGATTCGCATGTAAATAGACTATTTTGTATACTGTTTTCAGATGAACTTTGAATTCATTTTTAAATTTCAATTGATGTCTCAATGAAATAATATTCACACCTACTTGTAGCTAAGACCTCAGAATATATGATATAATTATTTAATCTCTTAATTACTGATTTTACTATGAAAATTCAATTGTCCAGATTTAGGTATCACTTTTGGACTGTCCAGACTTAGGGCACTTCACCTTACTAGATTTGTACCCGACGCGGATGCAGATCGAAGTTTCGAACCTCTAGGATCAATAGTTCAGGAGTTATGGTCGCTTAAAGTTGAGCATTTTTGACAGCGCCCTTATCTGTCAAAAATGCTCAACTTTAAGCGACCATAGCTTCTCAACTATTGATCCTAGAGGTTCGAAACTTCGATCTGGATCTAATCTAGTGGATTACATACCAAATACATCTCAATCTCTTAATCCCTTAATTACTGATTTTACTATGAAAATTCAAATATCCAGATTTAGGTATCACTTTTGGACTGTCCAGACTTAGGGCACTTCACCTTACTAAGCTGGAAAAAACTCAAAAATACCCACGGGAAAGTATTTTGAAATCAGATTCGCTCGAAAGGATGGAAAATAGTTTCGCAATCAAATAATAATAGCGCAGATAATACATCGGCGCGGTGCGAAATTGGCCGCGACGAATAAGCAAATTGAAAGATAGGATCGAGCGATCGGAACTCGGAGAAATGTGCTCCGTCCCGGAAATCGACTTTCCTCGAGTATTCGAGAGCACGATACCGAATATCCCGATCCTCCACGAATTGTTAGCTCCCCTATCGATTACGTGGCCGTAGACTTCTTGCTGGGGTGAAATATTTCTTTAGCGGCTCCTGGGAGAGGTAGCAGGTTGGCCAAGCCGATCCCCAGCCGAGTTTTTAAGTCTGAAATCGGCGCGGATGCGATTGCCAGGTCTTGTTCGCCGGTAAGAAGCGGCTCTTGTCTCTCCGTAACTCCAGCGGGTGTCTTTCACCGAGCGTTTTTTCGCAAGGGGCGACAGGTTTCGAGGCCTGACTTTTGACAGCAGCTGCGCCACCCGTGAGACTTTCGCAGATACGTTGCGGCCACTCGCGACGATTCAACTTTAAATCCCTGGCAAGTCGTTAAAAGCGGCTTATTTAATCGATTTATTCGCGACCCGCACCCCTGCCCCTCTCCACCCACCGCCCCTCGTTCACAGATATCCGGAAGGAATGAAGTTTCTCACTGAGGACGTCTCCCGCTCTATCGGTTCGATTGAACGGTGAAACCATTTTATTATGCATCTTCATCTTCGAAATAACATAAATTTTCTTCTTTGTAATCTAACAGATTTGTTCTTTATTTTACCACGTTTTTATTAGCACGATTTCTTATCTGTTTGTCTGTCTGTTCGGTACAAGTTTTGCAATTGATTTTAAACTAACTTCCCGATGAGCTAGAGACTTGAAATTTTAAACATAGCTCAGACCTCGATGACAATGTAATATTTTTAAAAAAATTTTTTAAAAAACCTATGCGTTTAGGAGATATGAATTATTAATAAATTTAACCGTTACACCTCCCCGCGCGACGCTCGGTAGTACTGATTGTGAATTTTGGATCCATTGATTTTTTGATTGAATTGACGCATGAATAGTTCACCTAAGTCATTAACCATTTTATTGCACTGCAAATGAGGTGAACTGTTGTGTGAGTTTTCTCAATGGCGCGGCAGCTACTCTCTACACTCCTTACTATGTATTATCTTGCGCCCCACGTTTTTCGTTTTAAATCTTACTCTGAATCAACTTAAAATTCCAGACTAAATTGAAAGAAGATGAGGCATTTATTTTGTCGTTATACTTAACGTTTCGTTAGACAGCGCATTTTCGAACACCTCAGAAGCGACAGAGTCATTTAGATTTCATCAAGACACATTCTATCGTCGCGTATCGTTCGATTAAAGTTTTCTACCCATCTCTAAGCGATGTAGATTCGAGAAAACGCCCTAATTTTCTATCGATCTTCCCACGATTCCGCAGACCTGCATCTGCTGCCACAAAAATGTTTCTTTAGGATGCTCGGAATCTTTCAAGCTATATTTCATGAATTTAGTTTTAAAGCATTATTGCGAATGCTCGTTCACGAACTGCTTTCTCAATCAATTGTTTGCCTCGTAACATCGCGTCGAACATTTCCGAAAGATTGAAATAAATGTAAATGTTATTCGGTTCGCGCTTGTTCTAGTCGAAGGTAAATTTATTCTACGCTTATGAATATTCCGGTTCTACGATAAACATACACCCTTGTTGCTTACGAATGTCGTAAAACTGAACATAAGGTGAGAAAATCCACAAAGATTACGAAATTGCGTTTCGCGTCAAATCTGAGCATGAAACAAGGGTTGAATTTCCGAAAGCAATGCTAACCTACACAAAAAAGTTTTTAATCGGCTAATGATTATGAAAAAAGCAAGCGGTAAGCGAAAGATATTAGTTATCTCGAGCTGGTAGAGGGGGAACGTTTGAAACGCAAATTTAAAGACGGTAATCGAGGTAGCGATTGAGGGAGTTGCAGAGGAGGGGCGACGGGAGGGTTGAATCGCGTGAAAAACACTTTGAACTGGCTTTCTACGAAAATTACTTTCGCTTTCCTCAATTATCCCCGCGAAATCCTATTACCTTCGACGAAAAATTTCCCTACTATTCTTCGAAACCGCACGAGGCCCGACTTGATCGACCCGATTCCACGTACATGTACAGGGTGTTTCAAAATTGTCTGTCGTGACCACTATAGTGTAATTTTGCATGTCTGCATCGGTGAATATCTGTTACAAAAATGGACAGCGAAATTGACCTTAACACTGAATCCCAAGATGAGAATTGTTTTTTATTTCATCATGTAATACTCGTCGCAACGAACAAAAGTCTCAAATGAACCATGTGTCTCAAGTTCAATTTTCCTCCTGACAATATATGAAGAAATGTTAATATAAAAGTGAATATTTATGATTTTTCTGAATATACAGGGAGGTCCGTTTAAGTAAGAACACCTATGTATCTCGGTTATTATTACTCGTACAAAAAATCTCCACAGAATAAAGTTGTACTGTTTCAATGAGCGAATTTGATGATGGTAACAATTTTTTCTCAAAGTCATTGTTTTACAAGATTTCAAGGTCATTGATATTTTTTTATATGGAATGAGGTATTTTTTAATACATCAATCGATGCAGCTGGACATTCGTTATAGAAAAGTACTAACCCATGTATGTCGAAAAGTTAGTAGTTCAAGAGATATTTCGATTTAAGTATGAGTACGACAGTAATGGTGTTTTAGAGTTATTTAAATCGAAATATCTCGTGAACTACTAACTTTTCAACATACATAGGTTAGTACTTTTTTATAACGAATGTCCAGCTGCATCGATTGATGTATTAAAAAATACCTCATTCCATTTAAAAAAATATCAATGACCTTGAAATTTTGTAAAAAAATGACCTTGAGAAAAAATTTTTACCATCATCAAATTCGCCCCTTGAAACAGTACAACTTTATTCTGTGGAGATTTTTTGTATGACTAATAATAAGCGAGATATATAGGTGTTCGTACTTAAACGGACCTCCCTGTACAGAGTATCTCAAAATTATAGTAAGGAGCATAACTGATTCCACACAATTTAAATCAGAATACTTTTATATGAATGGACCAAACACGACTTTAAAGTTTCGTAAACAATTTGATTTCATATGTCTGCAAGGTGTCCCAAGATTGTATAAACGTGGATTCTACATGACTTTGAAACATCCTGTACAAAGCTCGGAAGTTCCCCGCGAGTGCTCGTGTCTCGAAAGCGACGCGTCGTTAAAAATAAGAGCGCTAGAAAAGAAAGATCAGGTGGTTGTCATTTTTCCTTCCGCTTTCTTCTCGTTAAAGGGGTGCAGAGAGGAAAGCGAGAAAGAAAGGGGGGGTCGAAGCTTGGTTCAAGGCAAATGCAATCCCCGATATTAGATTCCCTGTTCAGCTCGTATTCCGAATCGACAGTCTTCCATTTCACGTTTCTCCCGCGTCGTTTCGCTGATTGCTCGCCCGTTGGTTTCACTCGAAAATTATCTCTCGTGTAATCGTCCCGAGAAAAGTTTCTTCCCCGTGTTTTCCTGAAGGGTGAGCTGCTCGCTAGAGCAAAGGGGGAAAGTTCGGTTTATTCGCACCCAGACAAAGCCGAACGATCCTCGCATGTGAACTTTTTAATGTTTCTTCGGTTCAGGAAGCGACCCAGAGAGCCACGCCGAGTGGATCCGCAGAGTAGCCGGAAATTGAACTTGCGGGATGATAAAAAGCGAGAGCTCCGGCTATGTAGTCGGTTGCATCGACTGTCTTGTCCGAGTGAACGGATTCTTGCGCAAATATTAGTTGCTGGGATGTTAGTTGATCCTCCCAGTGCCGGGGATAAAGTTTTCACAGTTACGGTGGAGATCTCCGCGACAGTTACAGAGATAACACAGAAGACCCTTTTAATGGCGTATAAATTATTGAAAATTGCCAATTATCAACGCTCTATAAAGAACTGGATCGCAACCGTATATCAGAAGAAATTTTTGGTGTATCAGTTCTATTCTGCCTTCGTGATTACGTAGATACTGACAGAGTTGGACAAAAATTTTATTGAAATAAAAATTTCGAATGAAGTTGGTTTTTTTTCGACTGTGTTTCAAACCAACTGGTTCGCAACCGTATATTGGAAGAAATTTTTGGTGTATCAGTTCTATTCTGCCTTCGTGATTACGTAGATACTGACAGAGTTGGACAAAAATTTTATTGAAATAAAAATTTCGAATGAAGTTGGTTTTTTTTCGACTGCGTTTCAAACCCACTTTATTCGAAATTTTTATTTAAATACAATTTTTGACCAACTCTGGATACTGATCGGATCTTTCCGCGAAATAAAAATTTTCTTCCTGGACTGCAACAAATTGAGGTGAAATAGAAATTAATTTTCTGTCTTAACCCTTTGCACTCGGAGATATGGACCATTTATTTTGAAAGTGGTGTAAGTCCATTTTTGAGAAAAATGAGATATCACGTAATTCATGCTTAATTTAATGTAAATAAAATTAAAAAAACAAGAGAAAATGGACTTACACCACTTTCAAAATAAACCACATTTTAACTCTAAAATGAAACATTTCTTCCGACCTAGAATATTTCCATTAAATTTTATGGATATGAAATTGGTATATTACCTCATATAATACCTAAATGTTTAGTAATCGATGTAGATGCCGACATATTTAATAATGTAAACAATATTTTAAATATTGGCACAGTAATTTTTAGAGGCGTCTTTTTTTTAGAGACACGATTCGAGTGCTAAGGTTTAA
Source organism: Lasioglossum pauxillum (assembly GCA_933228785.1). Taxonomy (NCBI): domain Eukaryota; kingdom Metazoa; phylum Arthropoda; class Insecta; order Hymenoptera; family Halictidae; genus Lasioglossum; species Lasioglossum pauxillum. The sequence continues at coordinate 40,202,025 of OW121706.1, forward strand.
TATAATTTGAAGGGTCTCGTTTCGCAGATGGCATTCGCTTCCCTAATGACCTCTGACTTATTTCCACTAAAACTTTTTTTTTTATGAACCAGCTATCTGTGTTTGTAAACGTCCGCAACACGATCCGAAAATTGGCCCGCGTTCGTTGTTGCAGTTCAATTACACAGATAGCCGAGATGACAGAAGTCGAACCTTCCCATCTGGAACGTTCCCTCTTCATTTCCTGCTGGCCGAACACGACAAACGAAAGCTTTCGCTTGTGAACTTTATGACTGGTTTCCGAAATCCCCGTGTGATTTTACGATATCTGGCGATAGCGCACGGAACATGGACGTGCACTAGCGCTTAGAAATTTTACTGCTCGCCGGACGTGAATCGTTTCGCAAGCATCCGACTGGAAACTTTTAAATATTCATGTTGCTTCAATCAACGGATTAATGATTCAAGGATCATTTAAATCGCAGATCACACTCCCGACAGCACGTTTCTGTAATACGTTATACGTGTGAGATTTTACAATGATTCCCAATGATTAAACTGTGGATCTTTGTGCATTTATAGCAAAATTGAGTAGACGAAATTCAAAATTGTTGAAACATTTTAGCAATTGAAGATGTCTGTCGACGCAGACAATTTTTATTTTGCATAAAGATCTATTGATAATGGTAAATGGAATGTGTAAATTTTATTAGGTTGCGAGCGCGAGAGCGACACGATAGTTTTTATTAATGATCATCAAGCCTGACGTTCCGAGCGCTGGCTCAAAGCAAGTATACTCGTTTGGGCATCCGCAACGAGCATCATATGTATAAACCTCAAACGCATGAAGGTTTAGATACCATTGACGGTGAAGGAAGCGTGAACTGGACGCGAGTTGCTCGATTCGATCAAATCTCTGTCAGAACTTCAAAGTGATCACGCGGTTGGTTGTCAGCGAGAGCACGTGCGAATAAATCGACGGTGCGAATTATACATTATGTCCGGGAGACGTAGAGTGGACAGTAGAACAATTCCCAACGACGTTTTCTACGATTGTCGAATACTCAGAAATATTAAAAATTAATCAGTTGGTAATAACTAGACTGCGGATCTGCATGCAAAATAAAAAAAATGTTCACACCGATTCCAGGACACAGGAGCCAGATAAAAATTGTACTCCTCTTTGAATTATTCCGTCAAGCTGAAACTAATACATTGATGATAACAATTACACTGTCCAACAAATTTCAACTTTTTTTATGTTCCCTAATTACTGTTGGGCCTTCTTATAGAGTTTTTTGCGCCGATTCCGAATCTGTTTTTAATTTTTTTCCTATACGCACAGTTTTCGAGAAACATGACTTTGAAAAAAAAAACATATTTTTCAACTTTAAACAAATATTGTGATGTTATTTTAAAAAATATTGAATTGTTCTTTATAGCAAAAGATTCTGTAGACTTTCCCGAATACAGTGATATGCAATATTAATACATTATTAATGTTTAAACATGTTTAAACAATCATTAAAGACGGAGAGGCACCACTTTTGCACCAACTTTTGACGATATTTTTCAATTTATCTCAAAAAATAAGGGTCCTGCGGAAAATCGAACTATACCACTCGATAGAGCAGACTTTTATCTTGAGAAGCCACCCTGTCAAGTTTGGATCCTCGACGTTTTTTTCGAACCAGAAAGCAAAATATTTTCGCCCGACATGAGTTGCCGCCAGTGGCGCTCGGGACGAGATATGGCGCAGCGACGGGATACGGAGCGGCGAACGCCCGTTCTAATGGCGAGCGCCACTGACGGCAACTCATGTCGGGCGAAGATATTTTGCTTTCTGGTTCGGTAAAAACGTCGACGTTTTAAACTTCAAAGGGGGGTTTCTCAAGATAAAAGTCTGCTCTATCGCATGGTATAGTTCGATTTTCCGCTGGACCCTTATTTTTTGAGATAAATTGAAGAATATCCTCAAAAATTAGTGCAAAAGTGGTGTCTCTCCGCCTTTAGTGATTATTTAAACATGTTTAAACAATCATAATGTATTAATATTTGATATCGCTGTATTCGGGAAAGTCTACTGAATCTTTTGCTATAAAGAACAATTCAGTATCTTTTATGATAACACTACAATATTTGTTTAAAGTTGAAAAATATGTTTTTTTTTCAAAGTCATGTTTCTCAAAAACTGTGCGTATAGGAAAAAAATTAAAACCAGATTCGGAATCAGCACAAAAAACTCTATACGAAGGACCCAACAGTAATTAGGGAACAAATTTGGTGTTGGACAGTGTTATTAATGATATCGGCGCTACGGTTCGATCGTTAAATACAAAATAACAAAAAATTAACTTAGCAATTTTGCTAATTTTCAAGTAAATCGACGTTTCGGTCACTGATTTGGACCATTTTCAAGATTATATTGAATTGCGTCTGTAAGAGAAAATAAAAATTTATACATAATACAATTTTCAAAAGTAGTAACTATTAAAAGTTTAAATGTAAGGGAAACAAATTTAATTTCACAATTTTTCACTCACTTGCTTACCAAATTAGCTAAATTGCTTAGTTAATTTTTTGTTTTCTTGTATTTAACGATCGAACCGTAGCGCCGATATCATTAATAATTGTTATTAACAAGAATACGATCGATATAAATAAGTTTATATAATACATTGATGTCCTTAAATATTTTTAGCATGTAAAAGTTCAGAATTATTTAGTGTCCGCGTGTTCACCTCATTCCTGTCGCCACGAGTCCAAGGAAGTATCGCAAAAAGTCCATTGTCGATGTGTTGGTGAAGCCGATAATGGCGGCGGATCCTTCCATTGAATTCCGGATAAAAATAGTCATTATTTCTCCGCGATTAAAGCCATGGAACGGATCGAAGCCAATTCAGCCGTGCACCGCTTAGTAATCTTGAGTAATTTATAGGCTACCGTGGTTTTAAATGAAATGACGGTGGAAGGGGCGCGAAAACTGCCGACCGTTTGTATGGAAACACCGGAGTGTTACGTTGCTGAACGTAATAACGTAAATACTTAATAACCAAACCCGCTGGATACCTTTTCTGTCATTCTACTCACCGAGATCGTAAATCAAAATTAATTGGATCAATCTTCCCTATCTTATTATCCTGATACCATTCTGACATTATTCTCGAAACGTCACGACAGAACATTCTCGACCGAGTTACGAAAATTCGGGGATTTCGGAGGCTAGACTTATTTGCTTTCAAAGCAGTTCCTATCCGTCTCATTTATGCACGGCGAATAACTCCGAGGCACACACGTATACGCTCCAGGACGTGCGTAATTATTTACTCATTAAATCTTCAAACGAAAATTGTCGCCGAGGCTGCTTCTCTGTGCGCCGATGCAATTTATACCGAGAGCAGGAGTCACGTTCGAGATTGCTATCCAAGAAGTATCCCGTTGTTGTTTTTTCAAAGTTTTCCGATCGTTTTCGCCAATGTTGCATGTTTTATCGTTACAAAGAATAACAATCGTGGACAGGATTTTCGTGAAAAATAACTTTCGCGGAAGTATCGATTCATACACGTTTCAATGTTTTTCATCACTTCGGAACGCTCGGATTTATTGGTTGGAATCGTATGTAACGAATGCCACAGATGGATAGAATTTACTTTTCGGGGACGCGCTGCGCTGTATCGCGTGAACTAACAAATAAATAGAGACTGATTGTTCGTGCTCGTATGTACGTATACCTGATAGCTTTCGCCGTGAAATACTTCAGGTAAGATCAGAGTTGGGCATTAACCGATTATACGATTGACGATTACAATTGAAAGGAATGTAATCGTTAATCGCAATTAACGACTAAAGTAGAAATTTAACCGTTATTCCCAATTAACGATTAAGTAATAAGTATTTAATCGTTAACCGCAATTAGCGACTAAACTAGGAGATTAACTGTTAATTGCGATTGACGATTGAAGTAACAATTTATTCGTTAATCGTTGATTAAATTTTTGCCCAACTCTGGGTAAGACTCACTCGAATCAGTTTTACTTGTATTTTACAATTATCGAAATTATAAAAATTCATTTGTGGAAAACAATGGAACAAGTTTCTTTGTCCAAGCATATACATATTATATTTAAAATTACGGACGATCTCATTGAACTTGGTGTTGCCATTTTTACAAGGCAACATTTGCCAGATAATTTTAATACTTGGTAGGTTTGGTGTTAAGCTCTGCTGGATCTAATATTAATCTAGTTCGCTAGTCAACGGAGAAGCTTATTATTAATTTCTCGATCTCGAGACCAGCAGCATGCAGATCCTCAAAGGTTCAATAATCACGAATCATTTATCCATTACTTCTTGGATCACAGCGTCAGTCGTTGCTTTCAGGTAGGAGATAGGTGTGCGAATTAAATAGACAAGTAGGGCTAATCCAGGAGTTCCGAATGCGCCCTGTTAGAACGCAGTTCTGCAGTTCACCGTTCCCAAAATTCGCCATATCTCTCGCCACTCGCGCGTCGTGTCAATTCACGTACCACAAACTTCTCGTTCCTGATACTGCCTGCTCGATTCTGCAGAGTACGAAACCATGAACCGTCAACGCGAACCTCGATTCTCTAGTATACCGTTCCGATAGAGCGCATCCATTCGGTTACATCCGCTGCAGTATTGTGACATCGTGTCTACGATCTCTCGGATTTGTGCGATCATTCGCTTCGCCAAATTAACCCGTTGAGGATTTTTTCGAGCGACTAGGAAAAGTATTTCAACACTATACATAGTTTCCATTCCTGAAGAATCGTCGATTTTTGGACCAGGGACTTAGTACCGGTAAAATTTTTATAATGTATAATTATGTATAAATTTTAAAAATGTTCATACTGGTACCAATGGTTTATCTTGGTATGTACCAGTATTGGGCCAATCTGACTGTACCGGTACCCGATATGAAGTACAGTAAAGTCGCGATCTACTTGTAAGCCGATTCCACTGTCTAACAAATTTCAACTTTTTTTATGTTCCCTAATTACTGATGAGTCCATCTGGTAGAGTTTTCTGCGAAGATTCCACAGTTATTGAGGAACATGGCTTTGAGCAAAAACATATTTTTCAACTTTAAACAAATATTGTGACGTTATTATAAAAGATATTGAATTGTTCTTTACAGCAAAAGATTCTGTAGACTTTCCCGAATACAGTGATATCCAATATTAATACATTATGACTGTTTAAACATGTCTAAACATGTTCCACGGGATACGGCTCGGCGAACGCCCGTTCTAATGGCGAGCGCCACTGGCGGTAACTCATGTCGGGCGAAGATATTTTGCTTTCTGGTTCGAAAAAAACGCCGACGTTCCAAACTTGGAAGGGTGGTTTCTCAAGATAAAAGTCTGCTCTATCGCGTGGTATAGTTCGATTTTCCGCTGGACCCTTATTTTTTGAGATAAATTGAAAAATATCGTCAAAAGTTGGTGCAAAAGTGGTGTCTCTCCGTCCTTAATCATTGTTTGAACATGTTTAAACATTCATAATGTATTAATATTGGATATCACAGTATTCGGGGAAGTCTACAGAATCTTTTGCCGTAAAGAACAATTCAATATCTTTTATAATAACGTCACAATATTCGTTTAAAGTTGAAAAATATGTTTTTCCTTCGAAGCCGATTCTCAAAATCTGTGCGTCTAGGAGAAAAATTAACGACAGACTCGGAATCAGCGCAAAAAACTCTATAAAACCACCAAACAGTAATTGTGGAACAAATTTGGTGTTGGACAGTGTAATTCATGGGCTTCCAAAAGGGCATTTCACGTGCAACAACCTATGCAAACCCAACAACTCCGAAGGTTCAACTGACGAGAAACGAAATGAGCAGAATGCGCTAATTTCGCAAGCCAGCCCCCAGGAAGGACAAACGCGCGATTTGCGAGGAGGCTGCACAAAACAACCGGAGACACGGGGCTAACAAATTGACTAACTTTATCCCTTTGGCTGGAGGTCATAGGGGAAACTGCATAACTCGGTCACCGCTGTACCACGGAAACTGTTCCGGAGCGTAGGACCTCGAGGAGCCGAGCAAGATGCGTAGGACACTCGGCTCCCAGTTATCGATTTCGACGCGTACGAAGCCTTTAATCGCCTTATCAACTACATTGCGCGAGAGAGAAACCACGAGCAGATTGCGTCCCTCTGTAGCCGACACGATGTAATTAGGCCGCACTCATGGCGCCGCGTAATTTTCCCCGGGCGAGAAATAGGTCAAAACCTGGCGATCCCATACTGGTCGCGTCGCGGGACATTAGTATTCCGACACGGACTTCAAACCCATACACACGCGTACACGTGCGATGCAATTTTCTGTCTACGGCTCTGAATTACCGACGCTGAAGTGATTCTCTTGCTCCGCTGCAGCGTTCCTCGACCTTTTTGCATTGTAGTCGAACGCGAGATTGTAACGCTACTGTGGCACCGAACTTTCATAATGTTACTTCTTTAACCCCTTGCCGTATCATTTTCCTTACAGTTACAAGGGTTAAGACGTCTTTCGCCCCGAAAATGGTCACAGAAGAGAAAAGAAACTGTATATTTCTTGTATGGCTACATTTATTTTAATGCTTAAATATTAGAGATGTGCGGGAACCTGATGGCGGGAACGCGGTGGGAAGTCTCGTATCATGTCGGGACGGGATCCCGAACATAGTTAATAATAATTAATATATGTTGCAGTTGCTAGTTAAAGTTTGAACAAGCTCGACAATAAATTTTTGGGGAAATTCCAGATTGACATGTAAGTAGATTTGGAAATGGGTTGAACTTCACCTGAGGAAACCAGGAATTTTTAACTTTTTCTGGCGTGATCCTGCAGATTTTTACGATAAATTGCCGAAAGTCCAAGTTTTGATTTTAGGAATCCCCTGCATCAAAAGTTGTGCGTGCTTAAAATCAGGTTGTATGTAGGTGGCACCAGGACAAGATCTATATTTTTCGAAGTACCTCAATATGAACTTGGCTACATCCCTTCGCGTTAATCTTTGATGAACGCGATGCCCGTTGTTATTAAATTTTCCCGGTGGAACACCGTTACAAGTTGATATTATCCGCGACTGTGCACACACTCGCTTTAAGCCGAAGATTCAATTATAATTTACGATTTCCGTTGTTGTAGCGATAAAGGGTGAACCGAAGATTAATGTTGTCCGATCCGTGGAACGATACAGAGGAAGAAGATCAGCTCGTGATCAATTTCTGTCGAAAGTTCGAAAGTTAAGCATGATCTATGAATCGCGAACGAAGTTAAAGAGAATCGGCCCGTCAGTAAATTATGGCCGTGCTCGGCCGCGGTTATTAATCACTGCCCGGGACACCGTGACATTGAAAAAAAATCATTCGAATCGTTTATTCAAAACTGGACTCGTTCGAAATCCCTCGATTTGTGTTCTTCTTTTTCTTCGACGTAGGGAATATCCAATTTTTCTTAATTCTCCCGGTCGTCAGCAAACGTTTTCCGATTAAAACGATGGAGGATTCGCGTCGACGTGCGAGACTTTTTCAAACAATCAGCGCGCCTCGGAGGTCACGCACCCTTCTAATGAATTCCCTGCAAACAGCTTTTCTTTAATCCGATTCACCCTAATTTATTTCCGCCAGTTTTCTGCTACTTGATTTAATCTCGTTCGATCCGTTTCTTTCAATTTCCGCCCTCCCTTATCACCATTCGCCGTCATTTATCTCTGCGAAGTCATTTTCTTCCTGCCGTGGAAACTCGGTCGGGACTTAATACGATCCTCGAATTATGAATCACCGTGTTCCGGTGGCATGGATTCGTCGGGACGCTGCGTGACAGCAGATTTACGGAGCCACTCGCGAAGACATTTTTTGCGTTGGACGGACTTATTAATTGCGTAGCCCAAAGTATAAAAATCATTTCGCAGAAACTTTACGAAACATTTTTCGAGTGATTCAGGCGTCTCTGGTGTTCGAACATTTTTGCGATTCGATTCACTGTGGAAGATTGAACCTCCTTTAAGACGAGCTCGTAAAACTTCCGGTAAGAATTTTTATTGTCGTTTTATTGCGCTTTAAAAACGAAACGTGATACCGGCATCAGCATAATCCCAAGCACCCCGTGAGGATCCCAATTTGTATCAGTGGAGTTTTGGTAAAAATCCAACACGCTTTTGCATAAAACATCGTTGTATAAATACACCCTAGAGTACACAGAACACGTACACGCGAAGTACGATGTACCTTGTTCTAAGATCGACGACGCATTTTCCATTCAAAGTGCAATAAAACGGCAACAAGAGATCGCGCATGAAATTTTATGGGGTCGTCGGGTAGGAGAGACTTCAATCTTCGAAAGCATGATGATTCGAACAGCAAAAAGAATTTTGAACTCTCTAGAGATTAAGGAGATCGACATTTTGTCCCGATTATTGTTAATACTTTTATTGGATTGCGTTCTAGCGCGCTCTACACGGCTGCAAACGCATAAAACCCGCAGACTTGATGGCCCGGTGCCGCTGTTCGCATATTTATTGTTTTGTTGCTCGAGATTGCAGCCGGCGAAATTTATGGCACGGAACAACGAAAAAGTGTTGCAAACCTTCCAACAGTATATACATATAACGTGTTAAAGCTTAGACCGGTGACATGTTGTGCACTATTCGTGCATGTGCATACACTCCATGGATCACAAAGCTGCCTACCTAAATAATAAAAAACAAAAAAAGATAAACAAACGATCGCGTAGAGTCGAACGTCAAACAGTATTAATTAGAATCGCGAGTCCGACTATCGAACAAACCCCTCGAGAAAAGGAAATGAACGTTAAAAACATTCATCTTTTATAGATGAGAAGTGAAACGAAACGTTTAATAGAACAATATATTTTTTCCGTAAATATTCGCGGCGTATTTCATCGACAGCTTCAATATTCATGAATTAAACTAATTTTGATGAAGCCACGGCGGAAGTGGACGGTGGAATTTTTTGCAGATAATAAATGCAATGCTGTTTTTACTTTTAATTTCGATAAACGCGATGGCATAAAATATTTATCAAAAGGAAACCGTGCGTTCTCCCTTTTCTAATTAAAAGGACAATTATTTTGACATGACTTCGTGATTGATGTATCTGGCTAATGAATCGGACGCGTATAAATAATTGTGCAAACAAACGTTCAAATTAATATTTTCACTATTCTATTTAAATTAATGTTCATTTAATTCTTCGTGGACTCACTGCACCGTCAAAAATATTTTTAGGTCAAATATAAGCACTGTGCAGTAACTGTGATGGTAGAAATAAGATTATAGAATTGCAGATTGAAATATCTTTTTTCCAAAATCTACCATAAGTCGAAACGCACAAAAGTACAATCAGCAATATTGCAGAATCGTGAACGGCGATTGTTGTCTGTTCTACTTAAAGATAGAGATCTTTAATTCTGGTAAAAGGCGAGATAACACCTTCGATAATACATTACACCACATCAAGTACCTGTATAGTGTGCGGCAGGACAATACGGATCGTAGCTGTAGTATTAAGTAAGGATCACTATAGCACGTGTAGCAGCACATGAAATGCCCTGATCTATATCAATCCGTAACTACTGCATGGGATTGCCGCATACGCAGTGCAGCCTGATTCAGACTGAAATTGTCGATAAACAATATCACATAATGTAAGTGGAATATCAATACGAGGTACTGGAGCAAGAAATTATCATAATTTCACTGTGCCAGTCATGGCCGATAAATTGCGGACTACTGTGAGCGATAAATACAATATAATTTTCGTTATCCGAACCGATCCGAGGGGAAGCAGTTAATCACTCAGAAAAACTAAGATGTACAATCATTTAACATTTTTCACTCAGATTGTTTAAATTTTACGCATATGAAATTGGTATAATACATGATACAATACCTAAATGTTTAGTAAGGTGGAGTGGGGCAAGTCCGTCTACGGGGCAAGTCCGTTAATTGGTTATTTTTATTTATATAGATGAACGAAATTTTTCCAGGTTGTATTTATTAATGTAGTCTAAGTTAGTATGCCAATGCCAAACGGTCAAGAGCGGGGTACACGTACAACTTTGAGGTTATCCTGAACGTGCAATAGTTTACAAGTTATTAATATATTCTGTGTTGTTATATTTTAGGTAAGTACAACGAATATTGATGTAGGCTTACATTAAATAAACCGTTTTTATTGTATTTTTTAAAATTTATTGAGAAAAATACTAAGATGAACTTGCCCCGTACATATTACTACACGGGGCAAGTCCGTACTATCACGGTGGGGTAAGTCCGTACTGTATGGCTAACTATAAAACTAAACAATATGTTTCATGCAATAAGAAGCATTTTGTAGCAGGCTTGATAATCATTCTTTTCTTGCCCTGTAGCACTTGAAACAAGGTTTGAAAGCATTTTTAACTCTCAGAGACCCATTCTCGGGGCAAGTGCGTAGTAGTTGACACTTTAATTATCATTTTGATAGGATATTGTACAAAAATATCCTATCAAAATGATAATTAAAGTGTCAACTACTTGGCAAAACCAGTTGGGCAAAAATTTTATTTAAATAAAACTTTCGAATAAAGTAGGTTTTTTCCAAGTGGATTTTAAACCCACTTTATTTGAAATTTTTATTTAAATAAAATTTTTGCCCAACTCTGTGTATGGGTAACTATAAAACTAAACAATATATTTAATACAATAAGAAGCATTTTGTGGCAGGCTTGATAATAATTCTTTTCTTGCCCTGTAGCACTTGAAACTTGGTTCGGAAGCATTTTTAAACCTTGTTTTAATATCACTGTATCCCCTTTCATATTTTAGCATAAAAGTACTTGTTTGTTTAAAAATGGATAACTATAAAACTAAACAATATAATGTAATGCAATAAGAAGCATTTTAAAGCAGGCTGGTTAATCATTCTTTTCTTGTCCTGTAGCACTTGAAACAATGTTCGAAAGCATTTTTAATTCTCAGAGTCGGACTTGCCCCATTTTCGGGGCAAGTGCGTCCTAGTTGACACTTTGTACAATATCCTATCAAAATGCTAATTTTCAAGCAAAATTAAAATCCTACATAATACTAATTCATCAGTAATAACTGTGACAAGAGTCTGATACCAAGAACGTTAAGTTTTTACACACCAGACTGAAAATACATCAGTTTAACCCTTAAAATTCTGTATACTTTTTGGCAACAGTAATAACGATGTTAAAAAACGTTAAAAAATTGTAGAATTAAAAATAAAAAATAAATATGTTTAATATATGTATTTATTGATATAATTATGGTATAAAAACATAAAATTAAATTTTATTCTCTTTACAAAAAAATTAACACATCAAGATTCTAAACAATAGAATATACTCTTCATTCGTCATGGTCCAAGTAACGTACAGTTTTTTTCTTTATTATTTCTACTCTATGATCTTTGCAGATGAACATTCGACAAAGAATATTTACTTTTCTGTCGCTAGATCTTATCTTATCTATAATCGTATGGGGTCTCTTCAAGACCGCAGTATGTTTATAGCTAAAAACAAAATAGCGGTAATGTTTTTAGAATAGACAAATCGTCCACGATACTTGACGATGAAAGAAGAGAAAATACATAAAATATGAAAAATTACTAACAATTACTTACAAAGTTATTAAGGAAAAATCCTTTCCGGGGTCCTTGTAGGACCCCACTCAGCATTTTAAGAGTTAAAGTCCAACTTTGCAAAAACTACGGCGGACTTACCCCACTCCACCTTAATTGATTAGATACCGACATATTTAATAATCTAAACAACATTTTGAATGATGCTACAGTAATTTTTAGTGTCACCGTTCGAGTGCTAGGGGTTAAAAATGGTCGGACTCGGTCGTTGTAAATTTCTACAGTATTTACCGACCGATAGGGGATGTTTTATCGCCGCAACAAATTTTTCAAAAGCAAATTCTGGATTCCCGATCCCGTTGAAGCCCGGCACGCGATTGTTTTGAAATCTGTATTCGATCTGCGAGGTTCTCCGCGATTACCCTCTTGAATAAATGATACCTCGACGGCCGATGTAAGGGTGGCTCGCCGAAAATCGTAGGAGCGGGGCTCGTACATGCTCGATGTTAAAGAAAGATGCACCACACCTGTTTTCGTAGATTAGAATAATTTATCGCGCTTCTGTTGCGCGTTTCTCGCATGCAACCGGGTCTCGGGGAGCCTCTTACCGAGCCCGAGGAACGAATTGCGAGTAAGCTATCGTAATAGGGAATAAATAGCTGCGCTCTCGGAGCCCAGTCGCCAGGATCAAAAAGTTCCTGGCATTTCTCACGCATCCCGCTCGCCACGGCGAACTTCTCCGAATTATATACGGCACAGGCACGGACGGGGAAAAGAGACGAAACTCTGTTTCTCGTCTCGTCGTCGTAACACCAAGTAGATCGCGAGTTAAAGTTACGATCTCGGATGCGAAAAGCCTGTCCTTCCTTTTCGTTTACCTCGACTTCCTCGCGTGTCTCGCGTTAAGTTGTAATAACGGCGCTTGTTACCGCTGGGAAAAAATATTTTGTGGATTTGGGTGGATAGAGGATAAATTCTACACAAATGGAAGGAAATCTGATTTATTAAACCCCACAGGCTATTTCCAACGATGCACGCGAGAGGGAACAAATTGAAAATGCTAATTATTTTTAGAAATAGACGGAAATATATGTTCCGAATCGAATCGATGTGAAACTGGACGAAATAAAAACGGAAATAAATCTTTCACGTTTGACCCTTCCTGGAATATTATCTGTCAATCCCGAGGAACCTAACACTTTAATTATATTTGGAAATTCATGGAAACGATATCTCGAATCAACGATTCAGTGGATATTTTCTTATTTCTTATTATAAATTAATATGTATTATTATGTATTAACCTTTGCCGAGTATCCTGATAGTAAAATCTGGAATACTTGAACAGCAAACTTCGCTGCTGACGTAATTATTTTTCGAAAGAAACGAAGACAACAGAGATTGGAGCAAGACGCGATGTTTCAGAGAAGAAAATGAATCCCGCGTCTGAAGGAACTGAAGGAGAAACGAATCTTCTACTTTTGATCCTCTTTCCAATCTTATCCTCCAATCTGGGGAAAGCTAATGGCCTAATTATTTTCAGAAATGGACGGAATCTTTATCGCTAGGCGGGGACGTGACATTTAAACGAAATAGATCGATAGCACGTTAAAACCAATAAAGCAGGATTTAGAAGCAAAAGAATCAATTTTATATCGTACGTTGCAATTTTAATAAGCCAAGTGTTCGTTTTAAACACGAGCAAAATTGAGTAATGGAGACGTCTCGAAGCAAAGACTCGATGTTTCATGGGACCGAATCGATACGAAGCCGGGGAGGGACTAAAGGAGAAACGAATCTTCCACTTTTGACCCTCTTTCGAAACTTCTGCTCTCGACTCGGGGAAGCCTCAACGAAATGTCCGGATAATGAATATACCGAAGGCCCAGGTCGCAGCAGTGAAACTTCAACCGAGATTATTTTAGTCTGTCGATCGAGATGCCGATAAAGAAACGCTTATCATCGTCGAGCGAATCACTTTTCCGCGGTGTCTGTCCTCGATGGTACACCGGAGGGAATGGAGATTGCATGCATGCATATCTACCTACACACACATACACACAACAATACACTTACCGTGAACATCCAGTTTGATGTCGACGGTGAGGGGTTCAGTGAGCGCTGTACTGTTGACTTTACACGTGAAAGTTGCACCCAGCTCCTCGCGCGTGATTTGCATCTGCAGCAGGCTACTGCCCGTACCTATCCCGTTGTCACCGATCGTCGTCGAGTTGGTTGCTGGAACACACCCGTGCAGACGTGTTTAGATGTGTTTTTAGATCGAATTTCGTGATGGGTACGTGCCATGGGTACATCGCCCACGGAAATTCCCAACGATTTTTGCTGGTCACCCGAGGTGTTCTACCTGACACAGCCATGCTCTGTCGTTCATCTGCCATTGCTGCGCGTGCTACCCGCGATCAAATGTACGCAATTTAATTTTCGCAGTGGGGACACTTGCCGAATTCATCACCGTTTCTCCCCTGCGGACTTTTATGCGTTTATAGCATTTATACGTTTTTCTATATTTCTTTGTATTTTGTATAACAATCGATGCAGCTTTTTGTTCTCTTTGACACTAAACCTACCATCACCGGTCATATTGACCGGTTCCGGATTTTTTATTCTACGATTATTGATAGAATAAAAATACGGTGACGAGCAAAAGTGAACACACATACGATATTTTTCCAAAAGGTATTTTTACTTAACGTTTGCGTATAGAATAAAAAAAAACAAAAGACACAGTATTAAGTACAATATTTCAGTTTTCTAAAAAAATTTAAACAATCATGATATTATTATTATTTTGATAAATACAAATTGTTTTCGTGTAATCGGTTTTGCACCACAATTCATTTTTAAATAACATTTCATATTTTCGCGCGCCAACTGTTTATTGGCCGACTGTGTCAACTCGCGTCTAGGTCGCGCTCTGATTGGTCCGTATTTTTCGTTAATAACTCCTAAACAAAGCGCGGATAACATTTTTGCAAAGGAAAATATTGCTTTAAATGATCTCAGTGAATTTTTGGGACACCCTGTATATGCAAACATTAAATAAAAATACGTTTTTGTAAAAATATCGTGTGTGTGTGTTTACTTTTGCTCCTCGCTGTAATTTATAAGAAATGATTGTATAGATATCTTTAGTGGAACACATATTACAATAGGAGCTGCACAAAGTATAAATAAAATCAATCTCGTCATTTTTATAAGGGAATATGTACCAGTTACTTTTAAGGCTCGGTAGGTTTAGTGTTAAAAATGTATGCTGGGCAAACTATATTAATCTGGCGTGGATTCATCGACGGATTTTGATGCATTTATAGCATTTACACAGTTTTGAAATAGAAGAACACACGTCAAAGACTTGTGAAGGTCAACTCAAACTATTTCAATGGGATCGTCTATTTCTTTGTGCATCAATGGATTCATCGACGGATTTTGATGCATTTATAGCATTTACACATTTTTGAAATAGAAGAACACACGTCAAAGACTTATGAAGGTCAACTCAAACTATTTCAATGGGATCGTATATTTCTTTGTGCATCAATGGATTCATCGACGAATTTTTATGCATTTATAGCATTTTCACATTTTTGAAATAGAAAAACATACGTCAAGGATTTCTAAAGGTTAACTTTGATCTTCTTTAATGGATCTGAATATTTCTTTGTGCATCAATGGATTCGTCGACGATTTTTTATGCATTTATAACATTTACACATTTTTGAAATACGGGAACATACGTCAAGGACTTATGAAGATCAACTTTGATCTTCTTTAATGGAACTGGATATTTCTTTGTGCACAATCTGGTATGGATTCTTGGACGAATTGTAGTAATAACAGTTTGGTGTCTCACCTTCAAGCGGCTGATCGTCTTTAAACCATTCGACCGAAGGCACTGGTTTCCCTTCGCCGCTTTCGCATCTCAACGAAATCATCGAACCGTCGTTTATAGGCCCTAAAGTAGTCCCGGTGCTTAACGGGCTGTTCGTACTCTCGTCGATGACACGTACGGACTTCGGATGCACTGAAACAGAAAGGACGCGGAATGAATTGAAAGTCGGTCAATTACGCGGCTAAAAAGTGGCTTCGATTCATCCGACTATTATTGCTGCTATTCAGCGAATACGGCCGCTTACGCTGCAGTCTTCGGCGTTTCGACGTTTTGATAACTGTCTATCGGTTTTACCCCGGGAACGGTTCAAACGATTCCATACAGCACGCGAATATAAATGCATAGGCGATAAATTTCTTGCTAATATTAAACCATCAAAACGCAGATGAAAACCGATATACAGTAATTACCTTTCCCGACCGCTTATTTTTGGATTTACACTCGGTACAAAATAGTACTTGAACACTTCGATGATTCACGGATCGGAAGTGAAGAGATTCGAATCGTGATACCTGAATCAAGAATCGGAAATTCACATTCTGCGTCACACTGTGGTCTAAAAGTCAGTTCTAGCGCGAATAAATTAAAAATACCAACTAACGTAAGTCTGTTAAAATTTATACTTGTATGATAGTTTGATAGGTATACTACAATAAGAAAAGCAAAATTCGTAAATCACATCACCGTATTACTGTTGGCAAGACTGTCAACATTTCAGTAACCGCACTTTAGTTTTCTGCGTTAGTCAATTGCTACAAATTATAACCTCAAAATATCGAGTTCATTCTTGAAGTGTGCATATATGTAAATTGTGTTAGTATCTTGTTATGTGTATATGATATTATCAGTATGGCTGTAACTGGAAATGGTAGGTTTACTTTACACGCGAATATAAATGCATAGGCGATAAATTTCTTGCTAATATTAAACCATCAAAACGCAGATGAAAACCGATATACAGTAATTACCTTTCCCGATCGCTTATTTTTGGATTTACACTCGGTACAAAATAGTACTTGAACACTTCGATGATTCATGGATCGGAAGTGAAGAGATTCGAATCGTGATACCGGAATTAAGAACCGGAAATTCAAATTCTACGTCACACTCTGGTCTAAAAGTCAGTTCTAGCGCGAATAAATTAAAAATACCAACTAACGTAAATCTGTTAGAATTTATACTTGTATGATAGTTTGATAGGTATACTACAATAAGAAAAGCAAAATTCGTAAATCACATCACCGTATTATTGTTGGCAAGACTGTCAACATTCCAGTAACCGCACTTTAGTTTTCTGCGTTAGTCAATTGCTACAAATTATAACCTCAAAATATCGAGTTCTTTCTTGAAGTCTGCATATATGTAAATTGTGTTAGTATCTTGTTATACGTATATGATATTATCAGTATGGCTGTAACTGGAAATGGTAGGTTTACTTTACACGCGAATATAAATGCATAGGCGATAAATTTCTTGCTAATATTAAACCATCAAAACGCAGATAAAAACCGATATACAGTAATTACCTTTTCCGATCGCTTATTTTTGGAATTACACTCGGTACAAAATAGTACTTGAACACTTCGATGATTCATGGATCGGAAGTGAAGAGATTCGAATCGTGATACCGGAATCAAGAATGGGAAATTCAAATCCTGCGTCACACTGTGGTCTAAAAGTCAGTTCTAGCGCGAATAAATTAAAAATACCAACTAACGTAAATCTGTTAGAATTTATACTTGTATGATAGTTTGATAGGTATACTACAATAAGAAAAGCAAAATTCGTAAATCACATCACCGTATTATTGTTAGCAAGACTGGTAACATTCTAGTGGTTAATGGTTTATTCTTTACTCCGTGTAGGATACAGAGATGGCGTTGGAGAGCCGCAGCTTAGTAACCGCATTTTGTTTTTCTGCGTTGGTCAATTGCTACAAATTATAACCTCAAAATATCGAGTTCTAGACCACTTCTATCTATTGCACAAAGATTTCCAGTCTGCTAACTAGTCGAGTAGATGGGAAGCTGCCGCGACAAAAACGGTAAAATCCGAGACAAAGTATCTGAACCTCGCGCCGGATGAATGCCGCTTTCGCGGCGGGCCGTTGTGAGCCTAGTCGTTCACGCGCGAATCGTCGGGCGCAAACTTTACGGCAAATATCACAATAAGATCTCGTTGTGTCCTCGGCGCTCGTCACCGCGGATAGCATCGTCTCTCTCGAATTTAATATCTCTCGGAGAGGGTTTCCGCCTGGCTGGTACGTTTGGATCTAGTTTTTAATTCGTGTCTCCCGCCGGAGGAGTTTTCCCATTGTGGAATAGAGAGCAGAATCTCTCCCGGACCGGGCCGGCACGACGCAAAGAGCGAGGGCCGGTTTCAAAACGACCAGGAGAATTGAAGCGGACCACCTTTTCTCGGGAACGAGCTATGAATAACCCTTTCACCGCGCGCAAGTGCTGCTGTTTCCGGAAGTCGCGTCCCCGGTCGCTGACCAACCGGAATTTTGCGGAGGCCACTGAATGTCAAGCAACTGTTTTCACTGAAAATTCATCTTGCGAATCCAAGCTGCTCACCGCTACAATGATAGCACGCGCGTGCTATCATTAACGAGGTATTCTTGTACACAGTGTAGAAGTCAGTTTTCTCATTGTCTCGGAAACGAAAACATTTTTGTCGTTCCGTTTTCGGGCCAGACCACTCTTTAAAGTCTGGTTACGAACGTCTCGCGAAATGTATGCACACTGTCGCACATTCTCGGTGTTTATTACTGTCCGAGCGCTCGAGCGTGCTCGTCCATGCTCGTTTTCGACGCTCACCAGCACCTCGCGGACTGGTAATACGTTTGGAAACATTCGTAGTTGAATCGTGTTACGGCCGTGTAACATTATAATCGCGGAGTGGTTGGAACTCAGATTTTAACTCGTTTACTAACTCCCGGGATCCTTCGGGATTCAACGCGGTCGCTGCGAACGCGTTTATGTGATTTTTGCGGTGAATAGACGGAAGGGAAGAGGCTTTAGTAGTGCAGGTAGCGGATGGGTCAAAACCAAAGGTGGGCAGTAATCAATTAAAATTTTAATCATGATTGATTGATTAATGTGAACGATTAAAAAAAGAAATCATCGAAAAATTGACGATTGATTCAATCGATTCATGAAGTTAATCGTCAATCGCTGATTAAAAGAAGAAATCATAGAAAAATCGACGATTGGACAATCGATTCATGAAGTTAATCGTCAATCTTTGATTAAAAAAAGAAATCATCGAAAAAAATATAAAAGCACGTAAACAGAGTTTATATTATAGACCAAATGACAATACACCTAAACTCAGTTTACATTTTTGTCAGTATTCATATATAGTTTTGATTCCTTATTTTATTTAGAAATTTCAGCAGTTAATCATTAATTAATTATCAGATTGACGTTACAATTGAAATGATTACAATGTATTCGTTAACCGCAATTAACGAGCAAACTAGGAGATTAATTGTTAATTGCGAATGACGATTGAAGTAGAAATTCAGTCGTCAACCGTTGATTAAATTTTTGCCCAACTCTGGTCGAAATCAGTTTAGATCTCCGACAATTAGTGTTAAAATGAAAGTCATTACCATTTAGTACGATTGAATTGAAATTTGCGGATGTATTTAAACCATTATACTCGTTGAATGTGATTTTTTAGTATTTTTTACAGTAAGAATGAAATAAATTTGGGGTTATGTTCGCGGCGCACCGGTTCGATCAATTATACACTAAATAGCAATTTTGTAGACATTTATCAAACGTTCGATTCGGATTTGAATCATTACGTCCTGAAACACGTTTGCTATAGAATGTTTTCCATAAGAGAAAAGGAAGATAGATGGTGGTGTGTTTCGTCCTAGACCCGCTAGAGGACTCATCAGTGAGGCTATCTAGCGGGTCCTGCCTTAGACACAAGTGTCGGAAGGAGGGACGTTAATATACTAATTGATGACATTTTAGTAACTTGCGAGAAAGTCGTTCAACGAATTGTCCATCTTGTGGACAATGTCGAAACTAGGCCTTCTCGAACTTTTGTAGTTTTATCGCCAATTATGATAAATAAGAAATTGTTCTCGATCGTACATTTTTAAATAAATTTGGGGTTATGTTCGCGGCGCACCGATTCGATCAATTATACACTAAATAGCAATTTTGTAGACATTTATCAAACACGTTCGATTCGGATTTGCATCATTACGTCCTGAAACACGTTTGCTATAGAATGTTTTCCATAAGAGAAAAGGAAGATAGATGGTGGTGTGTTTCGTCCTAGACCCGCTAGAGGACTCATCAGTGAGGCTATCTAGCGGGTCCTGCCTTAGACACAAGTGTCGGAAGGAGGGACGTTAATATACTAATTAATGACATTTTAGTAACTTGCGAGAAAGTCGTTCAACGATTTGTCCATCTTGTGGACAATGTCGAAACTAGGCCTTCTCGAACTTTTGTAGTTTTATCGCCAATTATGATAAATGAGAAATTATTCTAAATAATATACACAAGTACATATGTTATACATTAATTTTTCAGAATCAAATCATACAAATCTTTTCAAATTCTGCGGGGTGCTCAAGGTACTCCATTTTATCGAGAATCTTACATTACTGAGGTTGGCAGCGCCTCTAGCGGTCATCCATCGTACGAAAAATCTTAGGCAATATCGGAACACTGGACTCCGCCGCGAACATAACCCCAAATTTATTTAAAAATGTACGATCGAGAATAATTTCTTATTTAGTAAGAATGAAAGATGGAAGTGGAAAAGTGTATTCATAGGTGGCCCCTCTAGAGAATACGTGGTGCATCATGTTCATACGAGCGCGAAAAATGTAAGACCACAATTATACCAGGAGCACCACTTACCGTGGGTTATAGTTGAGTCTCACTAATATAATAAATCGCCGAGTCCCAGTGCGGCGATTTTGTATTACGGACGGATATAAGTTTCCAGGGAACGAGAACGTTACGATAATATTCTAACAAAATACAAAGGCGAATAGAACGGAAATATGGTTGAACATTATTGAAACTATTAACATAGGCTTGAAGTGAATTAATGGTGACTCTAGAACGATTAAAAAGAAAAGGAACCCACGTGTTTTTCCATATATATCCGGTTTTAGAATAACAATATCTCGTCAGCATTTGGGTCAGACGTTGTATCAGTAACAGTGCGTCATCAAACTCTTGATGAAGCTAGTTGTAATGCTGACGAGGCGTTTGAATAGACATCCAAAAGGACACTGTTTGCACGTGGAAGCCTCAAAGAGCATTGAGTGCAAATGCATTTCGCTCTCGCAGTCAAACTCGCAGTTTCGAATATACTTCGTCGAATTGAAGTCACTGCCAATCTAAGTCCTGGTGAGTTTCACTTACCCATTAATTAAAGAACGCTCTCGAAATAGAACAAATACCAAAAATCTGAATGATCACACTACAATCATTACAGAACCAAATGAAAAGTTTTACACAGGTCAGTGAATCTTTCATTAAAATTTATATTTACCGTCGTTTTCACACATAGTCAAATAATGATCGAAGAGAAATGAAATTTAACACGGGTATTTTATAGAATTCGTTCGAAATATTCGTCACGGGTCGACGTCATAGGACAAAGGCTTAATAAAAAAATTGGACGCGCATTCAGAATATATTTCAAATGATGAATCTATAAAAGGTATTTGCTCTGGAGCTGAAAAAGCTGAACGAAATTCATATTTCCGTTAATTATTCTACTATATCAGAACTCATCTGAACAGCATTGTTCCCTAAAAGTAATAATGGAAAGATTTTGGTACGCCTAACCGTAGCAGAAAAGTTACAATATTCCTATCCTAGTCGAATGTAAACGATATCGAATATGAGAAACATATTTACCGTGTAGAAAAGTTTAATCCTGTTTCGTGACATGTAAATACTTTAATGAATTCTATTTTGTAGAAATGGCCCGGCGTGCGTCGGGGTAAAAAATCGTGTCAGATGTTATCTGGGAACACACGTACGGTCTGCGTGATCTCTCGGATAAACGGAATCTGTCAAATCTGGATTATAACGAAGCCTTTCGTGCTCCACTCGGCTGCCGTGCATACAGAGCTCTCACTTTATTACGCAAATAACGAGAAAACGGGGGTGGCACGGGGTGGCAGTTATACCGTAAAAAAGTCCCTCGAAGCCTCTCTCTCCCTCTCTCCAAAAAGTTCGACGGCTCTTGAGAAATTTTTATCGCTTTTGTCGCGATGATAAAACGGCTAAGGTCACCGTAACTCGGTGCGCCGCGATATTCAAGTGAAAAAAATAGCCGGTCACGACGTTTCCGTAAATTTTTAATCGCCTGATAAATCCACGAGAAAGATTCTACGCAAATAGCCGGCGTAGAGTACCAAAAACCGCATCAATAGAACATGCGGTGAATTGAAGATGCTCCCCCCGTTTGCTCTATACATCGAGGTGTGGCATTATGGTATATCGAGATGTGCAAAATGTATTCGGGATATCACATAATCTCATTTTAGATCGCAACACTTCCCTGGTTCATGATACAATTTGGGAAATGGGATCTCGTCTTCGACCCGACTGATGCTCTAGGAATAATATCGTCGTTGCAAATTAATACATTCAGTTATCGACGTTCCTAAAAGCTTCGAGGTTTTTATCTTTATTTTGCATCTTTGGTATTTCCCAACTATTTGGAAATTTCCCAACTTCCTCCCATAACTTCTTCACTTTCTCAAGTTCGTTGCTAATTGAGAATGAAGACGTGTAGCACAAGCAACTTCGTGAACAACTGTGATTTCACACTTCGTTTCTCTGAGACGGACATGAATCTTTCGACTTATCGCTCGACAGACGATCTTTGTGCGAAATAAAAATGTTCTCCTTGAATTGTATCGATTTGGAGTGAAATAGAAATTGATTTAATAAGTTTAAACTAATATAAAAGTATTTTAAAATTCTTCTAATGTTTTTACCGTTTTAAATTGCACTGGAGCTTCTTAAAAATTCCTGTAATATCTTTGTTCATTTTACTAGACATATTAAAATTGAACACTTCGTTTCTCTGAGGCGGGCCTAAATCTTTCGATTTATCATGCGACAGAGGATCTTTGTGCGACATAAAAATGTTCTCCTTGAATTGCATCGATTTGGAGTGAATTAGAAATTGATTTAATAAGCTTAAACTAATATAAAAGTATTTTAAAATTCTTCTAATGTTTTTACCGTTTTAAATTGCACTGGAGCTTCTTAAAAATTCCTGTAATATCTTTGTTCATTTTACTAGACATATTAAAATTGAACACTTCGTTTCTCTGAGGTGGACATAAACCTTTCGACTTATCATTCGACAGAGGATCTTTGTGCGAAATAAAAATGTTCTCCTTGAATTTCATCGATTTGGAGTGAATTAGCAATTGATTTAATAGGTTCAAAGTAATATAAAAGTATTTAAAAATTCTTCTAATGCTTTTACCGTTTTAAATTGCACTGGAGCTTCTTAAAAATTCCTGTAATATGTTTGTTCATTTTACTCGACATACTAAAATTGAACACTTCGTTTCTCTGAGACGGGCATAATCTTTCGATTTATCATGCGACAGAGGATCTTTGTGCGACATAAAAATGTTCTCCTTGAATTGCATCGATTTGGAGTGAATTAGAAATTGATTTAATATGTTGAAAGTAATATAAAAGTATTTTAAAATTCTTCTAATGCTTTTACCGTTTTAAATTGCACTGGAGCTTCTTAAAAATTCTTGTAATATGTTTGTTCATTTTACTCGACATATTAAAATTGAACACTTCGTTTCTCTGAGGTGGACATAAACCTTTCGACTTATCATTCGACAGAGGATCTTAGTGCGAAATAAAAATGTTCTCCTTGAATTGCATCGGTTTGGAGTGAATTAGAAATTGATTTAATATGTTGAAAGTAATATAAAAGTATTTTAAAATTCTCCTAATGTTTTTACCGTTTTAAATTGCACTGGAGCTTCTTAAAAATTCCTGTAATATCTTTGTTCATTTTACTAGACATATTAAAATTGAACACTTCGTTTCTCTGAGGTGGACATAAACCTTTCGACTTATCATTCGACAGAGGATCTTAGTGCGACATAAAAATGTTCTCCTTGAATTGCATCGATTTGGAATGAATTAGAAATTGATTTAATAAGTTTAAACTAATATAAAAGTATTTTAAAATTCTTATAATGTTTTTACCGTTTTAAATTGCACTGGAGCTTCTTAAAAATTCCTGTAATATGTTTGTTCATTTTACTCGACATATTAAAATTGAACACTTCGTTTCTCTGAGACGGGCATAATCTTTCGACTTATCGTTCGACAGAGGATCTTTGTGCGAAATAAAAATGTTCTCCTTGAATTTCATCGATTTGGAGTGAATTAGCAATTGATTTAATAGGTTCAAAGTAATATAAAAGTATTTAAAAATTCTTCTAATGCTTTTACCGTTTTAAATTGCACTGGAGCTTCTTAAAAATTCCTGTAATATGTTTGTTCATTTTACTCGACATACTAAAATTGAACACTTCGTTTCTCTGAGACGGGCATAATCTTTCGATTTATCATGCGACAGAGGATCTTAGTGCGAAATAAAAATGTTCTCCTTGAATTGCATCGATTTGGAGTGAATTAGAAATTGATTTAATATGTTGAAAGTAATATAAAAGTATTTTAAAATTCTTCTAATGCTTTTACCGTTTTAAATTGCACTGGAGCTTCTTAAAAATTCTTGTAATATGTTTGTTCATTTTACTCGACATATTAAAATTGAACACTTCGTTTCTCTGAGGTGGACATAAACCTTTCGACTTATCATTCGACAGAGGATCTTAGTGCGAAATAAAAATGTTCTCCTTGAATTGCATCGGTTTGGAGTGAATTAGAAATTGATTTAATATGTTGAAAGTAATATAAAAGTATTTTAAAATTCTCCTAATGTTTTTACCGTTTTAAATTGCACTGGAGCTTCTTAAAAATTCCTGTAATATCTTTGTTCATTTTACTAGACATATTAAAATTGAACACTTCGTTTCTCTGAGGTGGACATAAACCTTTCGACTTATCATTCGACAGAGGATCTTAGTGCGACATAAAAATGTTCTCCTTGAATTGCATCGATTTGGAATGAATTAGAAATTGATTTAATAAGTTTAAACTAATATAAAAGTATTTTAAAATTCTTATAATGTTTTTACCGTTTTAAATTGCACTGGAGCTTCTTAAAAATTCCTGTAATATGTTTGTTCATTTTACTCGACATATTAAAATTGAACACTTCGTTTCTCTGAGACGGGCATAATCTTTCGACTTATCGTTCGACAGAGGATCTTTGTGCGAAATAAAAATGTTCTCCTTGAATTTCATCGATTTGGAGTGAATTAGCAATTGATTTAATAGGTTCAAAGTAATATAAAAGTATTTAAAAATTCTTCTAATGCTTTTACCGTTTTAAATTGCACTGGAGCTTCTTAAAAATTCCTGTAATATGTTTGTTCATTTTACTCGACATACTAAAATTGAACACTTCGTTTCTCTGAGACGGGCATAATCTTTCGATTTATCATGCGACAGAGGATCTTAGTGCGAAATAAAAATGTTCTCCTTGAATTGCATCGATTTGGAGTGAATTAGAAATTGATTTAATATGTTGAAAGTAATATAAAAGTATTTTAAAATTCTTCTAATGCTTTTACCGTTTTAAATTGCACTGGAGCTTCTTAAAAATTCTTGTAATATGTTTGTTCATTTTACTCGACATATTAAAATTGAACACTTCGTTTCTCTGAGGTGGACATAAACCTTTCGACTTATCATTCGACAGAGGATCTTAGTGCGAAATAAAAATGTTCTCCTTGAATTGCATCGGTTTGGAGTGAATTAGAAATTGATTTAATATGTTGGAAGTAATATAAAAGTATTTTAAAATTCTCCTAATGTTTTTACCGTTTTAAATTGCACTGGAGCTTCTTAAAAATTCCTGTAATATCTTTGTTCATTTTACTAGACATATTAAAATTGAACACTTCGTTTCTCTGAGGTGGACATAAACCTTTCGACTTATCATTCGACAGAGGATCTTAGTGCGACATAAAAATGTTCTCCTTGAATTGCATCGATTTGGAATGAATTAGAAATTGATTTAATAAGTTTAAACTAATATAAAAGTATTTTAAAATTCTTATAATGTTTTTACCGTTTTAAATTGCACTGGAGCTTCTTAAAAATTCCTGTAATATGTTTGTTCATTTTACTCGACATATTAAAATTGAACACTTCGTTTCTCTGAGACGGGCATAATCTTTCGACTTATCGTTCGACAGAGGATCTTTGTGCGAAATAAAAATGTTCTCCTTAAATTGCATCGATTTGGAGTGAATTAGAAATTGATTTAATAGGTTCAAAGTAATACAAAAGTATTTAAAAATTCTTCTAATGTTTTTACCGTTTTAAATTGCACTGGAGCTTCTTAAAAATTCCTGTAATATGTTTGTTCATTTTACTAGACATATTAAAATTGAACACTTCGTTTCTCTGAGGCGGGCCTAAATCTTTCGATTTATCATGCGACAGAGGATCTTTGTGCGACATAAAAATGTTCTCCTTGAATTGCATCGATTTGGAGTGAATTAGAAATTGATTTAATAGGTTCAAAGTAATATAAAAGTATTTTAAAATTCTTCTAATGCTTTTACCGTTTTAAATTGCACTGGAGCTTCTTAAAAATTCTTGTAATATCTTTGTTCATTTTACTAGACATATTAAAATTGAACGCTTTGTTTTAAACAAATGTCAAAACGTTACTATCCAGAGGAAGATACTCAAGCACACTGTCAACAACTCGATCGATGAAAGGTAAAGAAAGGATTTTATTTCCGAAGCGTAAAATTCGTTTCTCTAAAAGTTCCAAGTCGTTCGGACGATTATGAGCGACGCTATACTTCATTCCACAGTGAAATGGCTTCTTGATGGGACTAATATTCTCACCGGTAGAAATTTCAACAAAATCCAGCGGGTCTGTAAGGACTCCTGATGGAGCCGATGTTTCACTCATTTTACGAATTTCGGTGGAGTCCGAGGGAACTTCAGTGGTCGTCGTTTCTTTTGATTCCTGTGGGTGGGGGTTCATCAGGAGTCCGATGATCGTTCGAGGACCTCCGATGGGACGGTGTCTCCGAACCTCTTTCGAACTAGTTCCGACGAAATCCGGTAGTCCTCGTTCGATTCGCGATCTTTTTGCGGATAACTAACCCCAGAATCGAGGTCCGGTGGGGTTGTGATCTATAGCTTATTAACCCCTTGCTGTATTTTGAC
This sequence comes from Lasioglossum pauxillum, assembly GCA_933228785.1. Taxonomy (NCBI): domain Eukaryota; kingdom Metazoa; phylum Arthropoda; class Insecta; order Hymenoptera; family Halictidae; genus Lasioglossum; species Lasioglossum pauxillum. The sequence continues at coordinate 40,228,893 of OW121706.1, forward strand.
GAGCCAGACTCGCGATGAAGATTCGTACAAAGTCTAACAAATATGAATGTTACGCGTTTCGTTTTAGATGAAATAAAATTTGTTTCTTTCGTAATCAATATTTAAGTATTTAAATAATTTACATTCGGTTTGATGCTTTTTACAAACTCATATTTAAAAAATGTATAAAAAAATCTTGTTAAAAACCACGCTTATATTAAAATGCACTAAAACGGAGAAAATAATTTTTTTAGACATTGGTGACTATAAACTACATTGACGTAATCTTCGTGGAGGCTCCACGCTTTTATTTATAGTCACCAATGTCTAAAAAAATTATTTTCGTGCATTTTAATATAAGCGTCGATTTTAAAAGATTTTTTTTGTACATTTTTTTATTTTATACTGTTTAGTCTTTTTTAAATGGAGCGCAAGATATAGTAACACTGGTATGAAATAGTAAGATATGGAAATACGCGAGATAGAATGAGGGGATGACTCCGAGAGATGACGTCTCTTCATGGAGTCCGAAATTGTCCGAAGTGGAATTGAATGAACGGAACACCACAAGCACACTGAGCTCCTTCGGTGCGACGTTGGTCAGTGGAGTGGGGATGAGTCGGAGTAGGAACGTGTAGTGGAGTAGGGAGCGCTGGTGCGCGGAGTGGGGATCGCTGAACACGATGACGTACTATGTACCGAACGTTACACCACGACGTGTGACGGTTAACATAAAAATTTTTTTTCTCCTAGACGCACAGTTTTTTTTAAAATTTGTTTTTTAATATTGCATTGTCATCCAATTCTGAGCTATGTTTAAAGTTTCAAGTCTCTAGCTCATCGGGAAGTGGTTAAAAATTCGATTACAAGATTTGACGCATACAAACAACAACTCGGCATGCTAATATAAGCGTGGTAAAAATACTGCATTTGTAAAAGGGTGAAATTGATTTGCAAAAGGGTGAATTTGCAGTGCAAATCCTGTAAATATGCGTTTAATCGAAAACTTGAAAAACGACGACGTCGACGCGACCGTGAAAAACAAAAAATCGATGATCGTTCGATGAGAAGTGTTCGCGGGTCGATCGACGCCCAATGACCCGGCCAGTCGCCTAAAATAATTTCTAGCAGGTAGGAGATCTAATTGGATTGGCCGTGAGTCAAGTGGCCCTTCATACAATTTAAACAGAGGTGAATTGGTGCTCGGCATAGTTCGGGACCGTAACAGCTCTCCATCCGATAAATTGGCCTTTGAAAGACGCGACGCAGACTGGAAGAACCCGCAGGAACGACCGTTACAATAAGTTCCACTGAATTACGGGACGGTGGAGGGGGAGAAGGGGTAGGGGGCGGGTTTAATTATAATTCTAGCCGGGTGACGATACTCTCCGAGTGGAGGTTTCTTTTGTCGTTTCACGCCCGACCTCCGACCTAGAGAACTTCCACGATGGCTCATTGACGTGGGAAAAGAGTGAACCCGCAGGAAGCGTGCGGTTTATGGAAACTTATGGCGCGTGCCGTTTTCATAATTCCACAGGAATGTACCTGCAGTCTTCGTAACGATTGCTACAGTCAGTCACGAAAGTCTGTACGGGCTCGGGCATTTAATCGTACCACCTAGATTTATTTCAATGCCGTTTCTTGTATACTGTTATCGTTAGACTGCGGATTTTGTGCATTTATGACTATACTTTTTTTGTGCATAAAAAAATCTTTTTAAAAACCACGTTTACATTAATAGGCACTAAAAGGAGAAAATAATTTTTCTCCTGGTCCTCAGATAAACGATTAATAATATTTTTCCCCAAAATGTTAAGCCATTAGTTCAAAATTTCTTGTTATAATATTAGCGTTGGATAGAAAAATTTAATATAATTTTAAATAAAATCATGACATTAGTGACTATAAACATAAAAGCGTGGAGCGCTCAACTATATTGACGTAATCTGCGTGGGTGCTCCACGCTTTTATTTTTATAGTCACTAGTGTCATGATTTTATTTAAATTTATATTAAATTTTTCTATCTATTTCGACACTAATTTTATAACAGAAGAAGTTTTAAAGTAATTGCTTAAAATTTTAGGGAAAAATATTATGAATCATTTAACTGAATTCGGTATTTTATGGAGAACCAGAAAAATAATTTTCACCTTTTTAGTGTATTTTAATATAAGCGTGGTTTTCAAAAAGTTTTTTTTATATATTTTATTTTGTACTTTTATAGTCATCGGATGCAAGTGTGTATACAAAATTTCAGCAAGATTGGACTATGGGAAGAGGTTTAAAATTCGATTACAAGATTTGACGCATACATCAACAACAGTGGACACGTGAAAAATATTTAAGGACACCAATGAACATTTTTTATTTTGCATAAAAATTCGCAGTCTAGTGATGATCTATTTATGACAAAAATGGACACGTGCATTATAATGCAGTGGACGTGTTAAAAATATTCAAGGACATCAGTGTATTAGTTTCAGAATAATTAAAAGAAGAATACAATTTTTATTTATCTCCTGTGTCCTGCGATCAATACGTACATTTTTTATTTTGTATAAAGATTCATGACAAAAATGGGCACGTACAATTTAATGCAGTGGACGTGTTAAAAATATTCAAGGACATCAGTGTATTAGTTTCAGGATAATTAAAAGAAGAATACAATTTTTATTTGGCTCCTGTGCCCTGCGATCAATGCGAACATTTTTTATTTTGTATAAAGATTTATGACAAAAATGGGCACGTACAATTTAATGTAGTGGACGTGTTAAAAATATTCAAGGACATCAGTGTATTAGTTTCAGGATAATTAAAAAAAGAATACAATTTTTATTTGTCTCCTGTGCCCTGCGATCAATGCGAACATTTTTTATTTTGTATAAAGATTCATGACAAAAATGGGCACGTACAATTTAATGTAGTGGACGTGTTAAAAATATTCAAGGACATCAGTGTATTAGTTTCAGGATAATTAAAAAAAGAATACAATTTTTATTTGGCTCCTGTGCCCTGCGATCAATGCGAACATTTTTTATTTTGTATAAAGATTCATGACAAAAATGGACACGTACAATTTAATGCAGTGGACGTGTTAAAAATATTCAAGGACATCAGTGTATTAGTTTCAGGATAATTAAAAGAAGAATACAATTTTTATTTGGCTCCTGTGCCCTGCGATCAATGCGAACATTTTTTATTTCGTATAAAGATTCATGACAAAAATGGGCACGTACAATTTAATGCAGTGGACATGTTAAAAATATTCAAGGATATCAGTGTATTAGTTTCAGGATAATTAAAAGAAGAATACAATTTTTATTTGTCTCCTGTGCCCTGCGATCGATGCGAACATTTTTTATTTCGTATAAAGATTCATGACAAAAATTGGCACGTACAATTTAATGCAGTGGACATGTTAAAAATATTCAAGGACATCAGTGTATTAGTTTCAGGATAATTAAAAGAAGAATACAATTTTTATTTGTCTCGTGTGCCCTGCGATCAATACGTACATTTTTTATTTTGTATGAAGATTCATGACAAAAATGGGCACGTGCATTATAATGCAGTGGACGTGTTAAAAATATTCAAGGACATCAGTGTATTAGTTTCAGGATAATTAAGAGAAGAATACAATTTTTATTTGGCTCCTGTGCCCTGCGATCAATGCGAACATTTTTTATTTTGTATGAAGATTCATGACAAAAATGGGCACGTACAATTTAATGCAGTGGACGTGTTAAAAATATTCAAGGACATCAGTGTATTAGTTTCAGGATAATTAAAAAAAGAATACAATTTTTATTTGTCTCCTGTGCCCTGCGATCAATGCGAACATTTTTTATTTTGCACAAAGACTATTTTGAATAGACATACTTCGGTTAACTGTACTGTAAATTTGAGTTGCCGGTTCTCCGGTTTTGTCGATTATTTTGGAGTAACGCAACGTTTTCGAAACGAATGAAATTGTGTCGCGGTCCGTCAAGTTTAACACGTTCAAAGCGTAAAATATTCATGAACAATATACCCGAGTTATTATAATACTGCAAATGTGCCGATGTAGAGGATTCGATTCTCACAAAAGTTGATGGGGAATAAATTTTACCCAGTCAATTTTCCGCCGAGTTATTATTACTTGCTTTTTCATATCCAAACTTCGTTATTTCAGCTCCTGTCAGTAAGTTCTGAAACGTTTCCCGCTTATTCCGCCGATTCATACGTATTTTTGTGGTAATCATATTTTCTGAAATGTCAGAGAAACGTTCGTAAAATTAATTTTACATTTTTTTCAATTCTACATGTTTCGGATAAAAATGAAAATAAATAGAATAAACTGTTTACTATATCGAATAATATTCTGCACAGTTCTGCTGATTGGTTTATGATTGAAACGGATATTGCTTTTTCAAAAATATATTGAAAATTTAATATCCTGAATTTTTGTATAGACGTACCATAGGACATTCATAGGATGATCGAGAGTATTCATTTCAGTATTGATTTGAAACAAATTACTTTGATTTGGAATCCTTATAATCGCTGGTTCACTGTAATGTGATTCGAGGTATTCCTAATAAAAATGGAAATGACAACAAATCTCGAGAGCGCGTTCCATTCCCATGGAGAAATCATTTATCACTGGATCTCGCCGTGCAAGCGAACAACGTTGAAGGTGAAACGTGACAGCAGGTGAAAGAAATGCTGCGCGTATGCGCGAAATGAGTTTCAAGTTTTCAAATTTCATTCCGCTCGCTGGAATCGCGAGTTTCTTCGTCTACGCGTTTGTATGGAAGAGATATAGAAAACTTCCGAACAGGCATTAGGTTGATGTAAAAGTTCCAGCCGTACGTTTTCACCGGGGCTGCATACACACAGAACTTTAAACTTTCATAAAATAAAATCGAACGTCGCTCTCTCTTTCCCCACTTTTGTTTTAAGCATCTCGCGAAAAGCCAATATTCGAAAATTTCTGGTGATATAATATCTCGCAAATTCGTAGAATTTCAAGTTTATTTAGGTGCGCATTAAATGCAGAATTATACAAAGCAAAAATCAGCATTCACGTTCACATTGCAGAGGTAGTCGCATAAATGTATCAAGGTTTCGCTGCAGCAATTTTCAAGCTAAAGACGCTCGTGTTATAAAAAGAAATGGGAACTTGAATCGCCCGCAGCTGTGTTTCCTGACTAGAACAGCGAGCGATCCTCCGCACGAAGCACGTACGTAAGGAAAAAAGGGTTGTGTTTAATTTTGTCGTCTAACTACGTCAGTCAGTTTGTTATGAAACATTTCTGGACGATGAGCAGCGACGCAAGTCGCAAAAAAAGCTTCTACCCTCCCAATTTCCACCTACATGCAGTGTACAGAGTATTCGTACACCTTTCAAAATTCAACCTGTTTTCTGCGGTGAGCTTTTTGCAATTCATAGAATACAGTCGAATTTAATAATATTAAAACTGTTTTGATTAATGCTATGGTTAGGGATTGGATCAAGCACCTCGCAAACAGGTTCGAACTTTGGTTGATTGAATTCGAACTCTTCGAAAAACAGAAATACAGTAAATTCTCTATAAACGGGAAAATCTCTTCACGATAAACGCGAAAGAAATATCCCCTCCAACTTAGCACACAGATCTCGGCTCGGTATATCGGTGTGAACCACTACTAACGCGACGCGGAGAGTCGCAGTCGTCGGCACAGTTCAAACGCCCCTGAGTCATCATAACGTTACATCAACAGTCTATCTTCTTCATTTTCCATGATACTGTTATGGGACTTTCACTACCTTATTTCTTGCATTTTTCTGATTACAATGATACCAAACACGATTTAATTTGAACTGAATTTAGTGGTTTAATTGACAATGAAAGTTTCGGGCGCAAGGAAGGATAGCGCATGTGAAAGAAAGAGACGCAGAGTCGCAGCGCGCCGGCACAGTTCAAAGGCCCGTGAGACATCATAACGTTACACCAACAGTCTATCTTCCTTATTTTCCATGATACTGTTATGGGATATTCACTACCTTATTTCTGGCATTTTTCTGATTAAAATGATACCAAACACGACCTAATTTAAACTGAATTTAGTGGTTTAATTGACGGTATATACATATGAAGTAACTTTAGAACATAAGAGTACAGTGGTCGTGCGTTGTCCGGTTTCCCGGCAGTAACGTTCGATTTCGCAAATATAAAGACGCGATGAACTATGACCAATCATGTCGCAAAACCGAACACCGTGTCAAGTCACGCGCGTCGCTCGCTCCATTACAATTTTTTGATAAGAAACAAAATTAAATAAATCTTAAATAAATCTTAAGTATATTACTTAAAACAGTTAAAAAACTACAAAAAGTGTGTCTTTTCCTGACGGATGTAAACGCTTCAATTCGATAGTTTTCCTTCGATGGTATTTAAACTGTAATGGTTTAAATGACGATGAACGTTTCGGGGGGAAGGAAGGATAGCGCGTATAGAAAAGAAAGAGACGCGGAGAGTCGGAGTCGCCGGCACAATTCAAAGGCCCGTGCGTGGTCTCGCTTTACACGCGCTGTCCTTCTCTACGTTCGGCTCGGCCTTTGAAGCTCGAAAAACGTAGGACCACGATCGAAAAATGCGAAGAAATCCCCCCGAGGCGTTCGCGTTTATAGAGAATTTACTGTAGTACTCCTAAGTATACTCGAACCTATGCCAGACAGTTTCGAACCTTTTACAAGTACTTTGGTAAACGGAAATAGTACTTGCAAGTATATTCGAATCTTGGTCGAACAAATTCGAAACTTTCATGAATATCCTACCGGAAATTCTCTGATTTTTCTAATCATTATGTTTTTTACTTTTAAAATCAATTATGTTGTCCTCTAATGTATAATTTAATTCAACATGCATAACTATAATTTCATAATCTGTCGGAAATATTATTCTTAAATAGTTACGAATTTAATGAAGAACTACTACTATGAAGAACTACTAATTGTGAAAGATTCGATTCCTTTCAACATCGAAGCACTTATAAGTGTCTTTTCGAAACTTGTAAGTACTCATTCCGAGGTTTGATATCAGTTTGTATAAAATGAATACTTTTCAAACATAATCATTGAAACATTATTGCTTTTAATTCATTCAGAACATTCACACACCGCTAGACCACGTATACGTACGCGAGGATTGCAAGGGTCCGGAATTTCACTTCTGGTTTCTCGATAATGCAAAGACGGGGTCTTTTAATAGTCAAAATCGCCAGATAAAAGATCAATCTAGGACGCTATTTGCCTCAAAAGTCCTTTTACGTTTCCGAGCAATGGTTTTGCGTGACTGCAGCGTCATCTGACGGGCAACATGCGACTGGCAACATGCAGCCAAATATTGCAAAACCATTGCTCGGAAACGTAAAAGAAGGACTTTTGAGGCAAACAGCGCCCTACATTGATCTTTCATCTAGCGATTTTGACTACTAAAAAACCCCATCTTTGCATTTTCGAGAAATCAGAAGTGGAATACCGGACGCTTGCAATTCTCGTGTACGTATACGTGGTCTAGCGGTGTGTGAATGTACCGTAGAAAAGGACTCCCTTAAGTAGTAATCGAAACCCATGAAATGAAACTTGGTTATTGAAACTGACTCGGATTCGTGAGTACATATTGAACTTGATCCCATCAATAGCTATGGTCACCATTCAACGTAAATGAATAAAATTCGGTAATACTTTGAGCACAGAAAGCTTGATATAAACAAGGAAAGAGTAAACAAATGGATTTGAATTCGCAGGTACATTCCCACACCGAGGCGGCTGCCATCTTCTCGTTTGAGCTCGCCAGGTCTACTTTGGTAGTCGTTGTAATTACAATAAAGTTTCAATGAGCCTTGTTCCTGCGGAATCGTAGAGGTTCAAAACATATCCTGCTATTAGTACAGTCCAGCGGTTATTGTGCGAGTAAGAATATGATGATCGTAATGGTACCTTGGGTAGTTTCCAACATTATTAACGGGTAGAGGGCTTTACGCGAAAACCCCAGTATTCTTGGCACATTCGGTTCCACAGCAAGAAAAGTATGATTGTGTTCGTCGTTTTACCTTTCCCCGTCGAAAAGTAACCATTTTTCATTTTCTCCGCGGAAATTGAAGTAGCCATATTTCAAATTTGAAAGCAATTTAAATCTGTTACCAGAACCTTTGTGATTTATAACACTGCGTTGTGCGAAATTGTCCTCTTCGCGGTGGGTCTCGAGTTTTAATCGGATTTGCGATAGCTTCTGCCAACTTGAAGATTTGGTTCCAGCAGAAATCCATTTGCTTGCAAATATGTTCCAATTTTGAAACACGCAAAAATTTTTAAAATGACTATAGGAATTCTAGAACATTATTCAATGACCACTTCTGACCTATATTTATCGTCTGTCGTTTTCGGTAGCCAGTTTCAACTAGCAGTTCTACCTGTGTCATTATCGCGGACTTCGCTCATTACCTCACTGTACTTGTACTAATTGTACGTGCATGTATAACGAGGCCATGCTGTACTCCGTTTTCTAAATATACACTTATTCATTGTCGTAGTTGCGATTCTTATAAAACGGAACAACGCGAAATAAATATTTCAAACCTCATCCAAACTTGTTCAAACGAAACCCACTCCATTGTAATTATTTATCATTCCTCTTCTCCCGAAGCAGAACAATACAAATATTTAATATTCCAATGATTCGTTCAAACTCTACTAAATCATGGTTATTAATCATTCATATTCGGTTGTATAGATTTGCATCGAGTCTATAAATTCGTTTTCGATCAACCAATCGCAGATTGTTCTCCAATTAAAACAGTTTCGAGCGAACACGCGGTCGCCGTTGAAACATGCATCTGTAAATGCTTATATCACGGTTAGGCTCTCTTCTCCGTTAATACCACTCGGCGAAATCTCGGTTTCCGGCTAAAATTTCAAAGTAATTGGCATCCCTTTCATGTAGGTAAATTCAACCGCACTTTAATAGTATGACATGTTGCGTGTGTCAAGATAACCGGTTCAGTGGTTTAGCTGCTACCACTTCGGATTAGTACTGCGGCTTTCTCGTTTGTCGAATTACTGGGATTACCCAGATTACACGGATCGTACAAGTACGATACGTCTAATACGAGTTATTCCGCGCATATCTTACTGTCAGAGATCGCCGGTGTTTAATCGATTAATTAAATTATACGCTGCCTCCAGCCGCGATGTATGAAAATCACTCTTCCCGGGAATTATGCTGATGTCGTTCCACCAAACATCGCGCGGGCGTACGTCAAACATTTCCGAGAAACTGACTGCGTCGTCGGGGAAAAAGTACGACGTTCTTTCGAATTTCATTTTTCTCATAATTTTTGTACCTGAACCACTGTCTTTCAATCCTTCAAAATATTATTTATGTAACACTTATTAAGTGTGTTGGTAGCTAATCCATATTACTATTGGACTGTGGATCTTCATGCTAAAGAAAAATGTGCTAAATTGATTGTGGGAAGCAGGAATAAATTAAAAATTGATTTCATCTCTTGATGACTGTGTTACCTTAAACACAACGTTGAAATGCTTTTGAATTCTTTTAATCTATTACTATTTTATATTTCACCCAATCAATTTCTTTATAAATGCATAAAGATCCACTCAATCCAATTTCATATTCATACAAAGAAAAACATTAATGTAGGTTCGAGTCACTCTAGGTCGGAAGAGATGTTTAATTTTCGAGTTAAAATAGCTCCGAGTGCAAAGGGTTAAGAATACTTGTATGATACCAAATTGAACGGAAACCGTGTAAACGCACGGGCAGTCGAATATGCTGAATATGTTCTTAATTTTCCTTCCAGACGCACTGTTTTTGAGAATCATGGCTTTGAGCAAAAACATATTTTTCAACTTTAAACAAATATTGTGACGTTATTATAAAAGATATTGAATTGTTCTTTACAGCAAAAGATTCTGTAGACTTTCCCGAATACAGTGATATCCAATATTAATACATTATGATTCTTTAAACATGTCTAAACATGTTCCACGGGATACGGCTCGGCGAACGCCCGTTCTAATGGCGAGCGCCACTGCCGGTAACTCATGTCGGGCGATGATATTTTGCTTTCTGGTTCGAAAAAAACGTCGAGGTTCAAATTTGAAAGGGTGGTTTCTCAAGATAAAAGTCTGCTCTATCGCGTGGTATAGTTCGATTTTCCGCTGGACCCTTATTTTTGGAGATAAATTGAACAATATCCTAAAAAATTGGTGCAGAAGTGGTGTCTCTCCGTCTTTAATGACTGTTTAAACATGTTTAAACAATCATAATGTATTAATATTGGATATCACTGTATTCGGGAATGTCTACCGAATCTTTTAAAGTGGAAAAATATGTTTTTTTTCAAAGCCATGTTTCTCAAAAACTCTGCGTCTAGGAGAAAAATTAACGATAGATTCGGAATCAGCGCGAAAGACTCTACACGAACCACCCAACAGTAACTGTGGAACAAATTTGGTGTTGGACAGTGTTATTAAACATGTTTGTATTTAATAAATTACTATACAGTTAAGGGCTGTAAGACGTATTATATCAATTTCATATTTTTCTTATTTCATAATTTTCAAGTAAAACTAGCGCCGACTGTAAAGTGTTAATGGTTATATTTATTAATCATCTTGGAGAAGTTAAAAATGAAACCATGTAAACGCACGGGCAGCCTCGGTTATATTAACACTTTATCTACCGGTAGCTTATTAATAGGTGTTCAATAATTGTGCTGCACCAAATGGAGGCTTAAAAATCTTCTTTTACGCAATAATCCCGAAGGAAACTATTGGATTTTGTTATTAAGGATGAGTTGATGGTTTATGATTAAAATTGCTGTTGCAATTGAAGGATTCTTTTGAAAAATCCTCAGCCATGAACCATAGACTTTGAAAGGGGAAAACGGGGAAAACTTACCAGTGACGTTGAGCTGAATATGATGTACATTATTGCACTCTCGGTTCACCGTCAGGTACGTAGCCTCGCACTTGTACAGCCCCTCGTCCTCTATTTTTACGTCGGAAATCTTCAAGTACGTTTTCGTCGAATTCTTCATGTACTCTATATCCGACCTGGAAGAATCAAATGAACAGGATCGAATTAGAATAAAATCATCCATGAGAACTTGAGTGGTAGAGTTTAATGCGATGCAGTCGAAGCACAAGAGTCATCTTCCTGTGAAATGTGATTAACGCTCGCATCGGAACGTTCTATAACTAGAATAATATTCTTACTTGTATATACGGATTACACGCAGCTGGCTGCCATTAGTATAACACATTTGCAATCCTATTAGCATCGAGTAATGAATAGAACAATGAATCGGATCAACCTGCTCGTTATATCGCTAAATCGATAGCGCTTTACTTATGCCACTAAGGAAACAATGGCATTAGAATTTATGCGACACAATCGCGCATCCGATTCTCCCGTTGCCATTATGGCAATTCCACCGGCGCCACTGTGTTGCGATTGCAAACCGCGTTTAACATAATTGAAGTTATTAAAATTCCGTCTTCCGGGCGGTAATTGACTACAGTTCATCGTCTCGGTTTCCGTGATTACGCAGTTAAACGATTACGAATGGCGGAGTAAAAAACATTAATTTTTGTAGTCTTCTAATTTTCTACCTGAATTGCAACGAGCCCGAGAGAAATGAAAATTTATTTTCTTTCTTAATCTATTTAATAAATAATAAGACAGCATTTTTAAATTCTTCTAATTCAATTTTTTGCTAAAAGTCGCGAGAGATCGTAGAACAAAATGTCGTAAACCTTATACTAAACGGTAAACAGTCGGCTTTCATTTTCCCTCGAGAAAGAGAAATGATTTAACGATTTAATGATTTTTGTTGTACGGGTTTATGATAGTGCGTTTAGAGTACAATAGAAATTGTTTTAGTTGCGGCGGTAAAGCGCAGCGTAATGGATTCCTCTTATAGTAATTAGCCATGCTGACAATCATACTCTGTCCTCCGAATGTACTGCGTTTATGCCGATATTGTAGCTTCGGTTTGTTAGCATGAATGCTTAAGCAGTTGTAGCTCCGATGTGTATCTGGCGAGCGACGCAATATCCGAATGATAGTGATAACTGTTATTAACTGACGCGTTTGTTCATTAATGCGATGCGTTTCTGTTGATTGCCGGCGACATGTTACAAGCATAGACAAATATGTTTTCAGCTCGGTGGAAAACAGTTTGCGTTGCAGTAGCGCGATGTCAGTTTATTACCGGCGTCATGGTTGCCTCAAGAAATTTAATCTAATCGAGCGAATCTAAATTTTGATTGCTTCATTACTACATTAGATTCCGGAACGTGGCGCATGACACAATGTTTCTGAAAAATTCCATTTTTCGAAGCTCTAGTTAAAAAGAGTTGTACATGGAATCTATCAAATTGTTAAACATTACACTGTCCAACAAATTTCAACTTTTTTTAAGTTTCCTAATTGCTGTTTGGTGGTTCCTATAGAGTTTTTTGCGCTGATTCCGAATGTATCCTTAATTTTTTTTCCAGACGCACTGTTTTTGAGAAACATGGCTTTGAGCAAAAACATATTTTTCAACTTTAAACAAATATTGTGATGTTATTATAAAAGATATTGAATTGTTCTTTACAGAAAACGATTCTGTAGACTTTCCCGAATACAGTGATATCCAATATTAATACATTATGATTGTTTAAACATGTCTAAACATGTTCCACGGGATACGGCTCGGCGAACGCCCGTTCTAATGGCGAGCGCCACTGGCGGTAACTCATGTCGGGCGATGATATTTTGCTTTCTGGTTCGAAAAAAACGTCGACGTTCCAAATTTGAAAGGGTGTTTCTCAAGATAAATGTCTGCTCTATCGCGTGGTATAGTTCGATTTTCCGCTGGACCCTTATTTTTGTAGATAAATTGAAAAATATCCTCAAAAATTGGTGCAGGAGTGGTGTCTCTCTATCTTTAATAATTGTTTAAACATGTTTAAACAATCATAATGTATTAATATTAGATATCACTGTATTCGGGAAAGTCTACCGAATCTTTTAAAGTGGAAAATTTTTTTTTTTTCAAAGCCATGTTTCTCAAAAACTGTGCGTCTAGGAGAAAAATTGACGACAGATTCGGAATCAGCGCAAAAGACTCTACACGAACTACCCAACAGTAATTGTGTTTGTATTGAATCAATTACTACACAGCTAAGGGCTGCAAGAGGTATTATATCAATTTTATATTTTTCTTATTTCATAATTTTCAAGTAAAAATAGCGCCGACTGTAAAGGGTTAATCGTTATATTTCTTAATCATCTTGGAGAAGTTAAAAATGCTGTTTGAATGTGGCCCGGATTCGAGCAAGGGGCGGGACACGAAAACTATGCTCAAAGTTTGCGCAACTATTTCACCGTGGCTCGTCAGCAGGGCCCCGAGTAACCTTTAATAGTACGCGTGATTATCTCCGGGGAATGATTACCAACACCGTTCTAATTGAAGTTAATAAACGTCGGCTGGACACCCGGCGAATTTGATATCCAACGCGACGGGGACTCTTCAAAGAAACGCGCAGACAACGACGATGCCACGCTACATCGCGAATTCTGGGAGGAAGAAGCAGAAATCGCATTAGCGGGTCAGAGAACGGAACCGGGTGCGCGTTCATAACGGATAACAGGTGAAACGCCGGCGAAGCCTTTGATCTGAACGGGAGCGGAGTACCCGTTAGACCAAATGGCTCCGCGAAAGCATCAAACGAAACTAAACAATCCTCCTCCCTCCCTCTCTCTCTCACTCTCTGCGATTATAGGAATTTTCCGGATCGCTGGCATTCCGCTAGACTCGTGTCCTACCCCGTCGCGGGGTACATTTCTGTTTCCTTGTTTTAGCAAAGAGATGTCGTAGAGTTAAGGTACAAACTTTTTAGAAATTAATAAAACCAATACGAAGCACCTAGTATTACTTTATTTTTCAAAATAAAATTGACGTTTCCCCTTCGTATATAAATCAATAGTTCACAGTATGTCCTGAAAGTAACGGAACTTCTTTAATTTAAAACGAACTACTAACGCTATCTATTGAAACAAGACACAGCCTGAAAGCTGTAACTTTCCTCTAAATAACAAGACCACGATCACTACAATCGATCAACTCCGAAACTCCGGATTAAAACAAAATCGTAAAGAAAAATTTGACGATACAGAATAATTAATAAAAAACTTCCACGTCACTAAATATTCGGCAACTGGTATCTTCACGCTAGTCTCTCCGTAACTGTCACTCCTTCTCTGTCATTCATTGAACAAAATCTATGAAAAAGTATCGTTGAAGAACGAAGCTGTGGAATTTAGTGGAAAACAGTAATATCACTGCGGGATTAATGGACCATTCACCTAAATTTGCTAGGCTCCGGGACACTTACGAACGACAGCGTACACGTTTCCTCAGTGCGCCACTATTCACCGTGTCAGACACGTAATAGAGAGTTAACAGCCTATCACTGGCGTTCCACGTTCTTCGGGCCGCGCTCGAAAAGCGTCGTAAATCGAACGCAGATTAACGACACAGCGTTTGGGAATGTCGCGATTACTTTGCCCGGCGTCGAACAGCGTCGATTAACAGAACTGCGTTTAAGCCTCCCGATAAACGCGAGTAAACGCCTTCGTTTTCCGCCGAGCGCTCGACACAGAGGATTAGACGAATTGGAAGGTATTCGGTTCGCAGCCGTAATGGAATATTTGTGTTTGCGATTCGAACCGCTGTATTTCCGTAACAAATAATTAGAAGGTAACGAGTCTAAAGATTTTAATTATACTTTGTTGAGGAAAATGCAAAGATACCTTACTTAGAATTTTCGCGCAATAGAAATGTTTTCTGTTTGAAGTTTTCGAGTTTGCAACGTCGTGGATGTTTCAGTATTAAATTTGTGTTTGCGATTCGAACCGCTGTATTTCCGTAACAAATAATTATAAGGTGACGAGTCTAAAGATTTTAATTATACTTTGTCGAGTGAAAATGCAAAGATACCTTGCTTAGAATTTTCGCGCAAAAGAAATGTTTTCTGTTTGAAGTTTTCGAGTTTGCAACGTCGTGGATGTTTCAGTATTAAATTTGTGTTTGCGATTCGAACCGCTGTATTTCCGTAACAAATAATTATAAGGTGACGAGTCTAAAGATTTTAATTGTACTTTATCGAGTGAAAATGCAAAGATACCTTACTTGGAATTTTCGCGCAAAACAAATGTTTTCTGTTTGAAGTTTTCGAGTTTGCAACGTCGTGGATGTTTCAGTATTAAATTTGTGTTTGCGATTCGAACCACTGTATTTCCGTAACAAATAATTATAAGGTAACGAGTCTAAAGATTTTAATTATACTTTGTCGAGTGAAAATGCAAAGATACCTTACTTAGAATTTTTGCGCGAAAGAAATGTTTTCTGTATGAAGTTTTCGAGTTTGCAACGTCGTGGATGTTTCAGTATTAAATTTGTGTTTGCGATTCGAACCGCTGTATTCCCGTAACAAATAATTATAAGGTAACGAGTCTAAAGATTTTAATTATACTTTGTCGAGTGAAAATGCAAAGATACCTTACTTAGAATTTTCGCGCAAAAGAAATGTTTTCTGTTTGAAGTTTTCGAGTTTGCAACGTCGTGGATGTTTCAGTATTAAATTTGTGTTTGCGATTCGAACCGCTGTATTTCCGTAACAAATAATTATACGGTAACGAGTCTAAAGATTTTAATTATACTTTGTCGAGTGAAAATGCAAAGATACCTTACTTAGAATTTTTGCGCAAAAGAAATGTTTTCTGTTTGAAGTTTTCGAGTTTGCAACGTCGTGGATGTTTCAGTATTAAATTGGTAAAGTGTTTTCACACGTGAGATAAGCGTCGACATCTGAACGCGCTAATTCCGTTGAGTTCTGTAATCTGCGTACGCTGATACGGGATTAATATAATTACTAATTATGGGCAGAGTCAAGATTACCCTATTAGCAGGGACAGGAGACAGGGCCGAGGCATTAATCAAGCATTCCGTTTGTCAGATGGCCCGTTCTACAGATTGACGTACGAATCGCCATGAGCATTCTGTCCCAATCCTTTAACCTCCCAATGACCAATATACCACACCACGATACAGCTATACGTTTCTAATCGGCAGGATCAACCGTGTCAAAACGCTTACGTCATTTGATAAACGATCAGATAGCGAAACCTATATAGCGTATTGACTGTTCTGACGAAATACATGTATTTCACTAGTTGCGATAAATTCCTGTAACTGTGACGTTCGCACACCTCCCAGTATCCATTAACTAACTAATTATTCGACAGAGAAGAATTTCGACATATTGTTATATCCTCATCAATTTATCAAGCCTACAGATTTGTCGAGCAACAAATAAATTTCTAGGTTACTCCAATATATTGCGATTGAGGCAGGGAATTTTTATTTAAGGTGGAGTGGGATAAGCGCGCACTAGTTTTTGCAAAGTTGGACTTTAAAGTGATGTATTTTCAGTCTGGTATGTAAAAACTTAACGCTCTTGGTATCAAACTTTTGCCACAGTTATTACTGGCGAATTAGCATTATGTAGGATTCTAATTTTGCTTGAAAATTATCATTTTGATAGGATATTGTACAAAGTGTCAACTATTTACTACGCACTTACCCCGAAAATGGTGCAAGTGCGTCTCCGAGAGTTAAAAATGCTTTCGAACCTTGTTTCAAGTGCTACGGGACAAGAAAAGAATGATTAACAAGCCTCCTATAAAATGCTTCTTATTGCATTGAAATATATTGTTCAGTTTTATAGTTATCTATTTTTAAACAAACAAGTACTTTTATGCTGAAATATGAAAGGGGATACAGTGATATTAAAACAAAGTTTAAAAATGCTTTCAAACCTTGTTTCAAGTGCTACGGGACAAGAAAAGAATGATTATCAAGCCTGCTATAAAATGCTTCTTATTGCATTAAATATATTGTCTAGTTTTATAGTTAGCCATACAGTACGGACTTACCCCACCGTGATAGTACGAACTTGCCCCGTGTAGTAATATTTACGGGGCAAGAGCATCTTAGTGTTTTTCTCAATAAATTGTAGAAAATACAATAAAAACGGTTTATTTAATGTAAACCTACATCAATATTTGTTGTACTTACCTAAAATAACAACACAGAATACATTAATAACTTGTAAACTATTGCACGTTCAGGATAACCTCAAAGTTGTACGTGGAAAACACCTTTATCCTTGTGCTTCTAATTATACTACATTAATAAATACAAGCTAGAGAAATTTCGTTCATATTATAATAAAAATAACCAACTTGTCCCGTTTACGCACTTACCCCACTCCATCTTATATTATTTTACGCCGTTTGATCAACGATCTGGTAGCAATAACTATAGTTTCCTATAGCATTATCGATTGTTCTGACGAAATACATGTATTAATCAATCAATCAAATCAATGAATTGAATTTCTTCGGAGAAACAGCCGATTTTTTATTTAAAAATTCGAATTGGACAATGTATGTGGTACGAACATCGAAAAATGATCGAAACTCGATCGTTACGAGAACATTAAACACGTTGCGCAAGGAAGGCTTCTATCACGCGGTCATTAGTTATCCTTAATCTAGGCAGGGATCAGTATAAGAAACAAAGTGCATTCACTGTCTAAAATAGATGCAAAGTGAAGTAGAGTAATTTTAGCGTATCGCTTTTCTAACGAGAGTTCTGGAACCTGGAACGAACTCTTTTTTTTCGGAAAGTTTTAAAGACACTGAAAATGTCGGGGACGTTAATTACCCGCTTCCGAGAAACTAGGCCGGTAATAGGTAGCGTGGGGTCGGCAATTAGAGAGATAGAACACGACGAAGAACGTTCGAAATTAGCCTGCAACGAATTAATCTGAAGTATAGGGCACTGTTCGTGAATTCAGCGGAATTACGACACTCTTATTACAATGTTAATCAGAATACGTTTTAACATACATCATTCTGTACTAGTAATTGTATTATTATTGCAAATCGTAATCGATAAGCTAGCTAGAAAATAATTCCCATCGAAATATTTGTATGAATTTTCAAAGGATTGATTGGTTTAGTGAACATTCGGCTAGCTTTGATGCGCATTGAATTACTGCAAGCTTTACTTGTTACACAGGTCATAATAGTTGCCGTACGACTGACAGTCGCGTGTAAACGCATGATCAAAGCTAACCAGATTACGATATCATCTGTTAATAGGTTAATGTTAAGATAATACTCGCAGTGGTAATAGAGGGTGAATTATGCCCGCTGAATATGTGACTAGAGGAACGTAATTTGTGTAAATTAGATTAACTGGAATCCTGATTAGCGTCCCGACGAAATGGACGTGTAAATTCGGCAAGAAATGTTTCAGCCTGCTATTTACTTTCCATCCACTTTTTAGAGGAACAGACAATTATTTTGCGTCAATAAAAAGCTAGATCCACGTGAAACTGATTAGAGGAACGTCATTTGTCTAAATTGGATTAACTCGAATCCTGATTAGCGTCCCGACAAAATGGACTGTTTACTTTCCATCAACTTTTTATAAGAACAACACAGTTATTTTGTATAAATAAAAAGCTAGTTACTCACGAATTTGGGGTTATGTTCGCGGCGCAACGGTTCGATCAAATTATAATTTGATGCGCCGCGAACATAACCCCAAATTTATTTAAAAATGTACGATCGAGAATAATTTCTTATTTACTCTGGAATATTCTGAAAAATAATTTAGAAAGAATTCCAGAGGAAACTGATTCGCAATTTACGTATTAGAGCTTCTCGATTAATTATAATGAATGTTACATCTCGATATACATAAAAGGTAAATACAACGAAATGTTTAATCGGTAGGATCATTTAATTAACGTCGATATGAAAAGCGGAAATAGGAAGTGTGCACCGAAGATTAATGTCAGCCATACTTTCGCGTGATTTTAGGCATGAGCATTCTTGTTCGTGTTTCTTTCGGGGAATTTTAAAATCATTCGGGTCAACGGAGGAATATTCTACACGATGTACCATAAACCAGTCGACGAATTTCCCCAGCATGCTAAGCACTTTGGTCTTATCTTTCGCGTCAACTTGAGTGTTGCTTTCGGGAGTAGAATTTTCCGACAGCTGTCGCTTCTATTTTCTGCAACATAACTCACGGAAGTCAACTCTCAAGTGGACTCAGGCTTAAGAATTACTGCCGATGTCGTGCTCGATATTGTTTTAGAATTTCAATGTATACGTGATAGTATTTCAAGCGGCAGAATTTTTAATCTGTGGCCAGGTTTTATTGTATTAAATGTAACTGTATCGCGATAGAAATTCTTCCGTGGGCCAGCAATATACGGTTTATCGATTGGCATCGATTAAAATATGCTTTTAAATCTCTTTTTTAAATACTCTGCACTGGGTTGCTGGCGAAGTAATATTTTACCGATGGGTAAATAAATTCGCCGTGTCGATGTCGTTTTATTTAATCAATTGTATCGAGTCTACAGTTTATTATAAAATACACTCCGCGACAAAACTATAAGACATGTGCGAAATTCGATGAAAATTTTATGTACGTCTCGAATTTTGTCTTCCTTCATTCATATTGTTATTTTTTACATTACGTAGAAGTATATTCTACAGTTCTACGAAATATCGATGGCCACAATTCCAAGAATTTGGGAAATGTATGTAAACATGCTATTCTCGTCGCGACAAAGCTATAAGACAGTAGCTTTTCGTTAGTCGATCTTATACTCTAATCGCAGTCACAGTGTTAGAAGTAAGTGTGTCCTTAAAATTAAACATTTGTAATTTTGTTCTTACATAATATAATGCCGCGTGGGAAAAAGCTGACAGACAGTGAAATAAGGGTGATCGTAAATTTAAAAGAGAAGAATACTTCTATTTCAGAAATTTCAACAGTGGCTTGGCGAAGTCGATGTGCTGTGCTCAATTATTTAAAAAGTAGAGAGAATTATGGAACAAACATCCTGGTGGACGTCCAAAAGCGACAACCGAGCGACAACGACGAGCCATTCTGAGGGTAGCGTCGAATTCTAGCTTGACAGCACGGCAAATTGCAGCGCAAGCTGGCGTTCACACCAATATTCGTAATGTGCAACGGATAATAAAACGGGCCAAGCATTTAAAAAGACGAAAATTGCAGAAGAAACCGCCACTCACGAATCGACGCAAAGCAGCCAGGAAAGATTTTGCGGAGAGACATCTCCAGTGGAAAAAAAAGTGGAGAAAAGTTATTTTTTCAGATGGAAAACGTTTCAATTTAGATGGACCGGATGGTCTTTCATATTATTTTCATGATTCGCGGAAGGAATAATTGCATTTGTCAAGGAGGCAAATGGGCGGAGACGGCATCATGCTATGGGCCGCAATAGGGTACCACGGGAGAACCGATGTAAAATTTATTAACACCAGCATGAATGCGATTAAATATATAGAAATATTAGAAGAACAATTAACGCTACATGCAAGCACTATTGCATGTGAAAATTATATTTTTCAACACGATAATGCCGCTGTGCGTACAGCGAAACGTGCAAAAAAATATTTTGAACACCGTAATATACAAATTTTACCATGGCCTGCGAGGTCTACAGATTTAAATATAATAGAAAACATCTGAGGAATTTTAGCACGTGCTGTATATGGAAATCGGAAACAGTTTTTGTCGGTGAAGGAGTTGAAAGCTCGTATTGAAGAAAATTGGCCAGATTAACTCAAGATCAAATAAAAAATTTATATAAATCGATACCACGACGAATATTTGAAACTATAAAAAATAAAGGTGGCACAACACATTACTACTAAATAGAAAAAAATATTTTTCATTAACTTCCACCGACTTTTTCTTACGTAAATATTGTCTTATAGTTTTGTCGCAGCTTATTTGATCAAAAATTAGAAATTTTAATGAGACTTTTTCAATCTAATTCAACAACATTGCCGGTATGGAAATGTATGTACTTTAGTTGATTCTTTGGATTAATAACGAAAACTTTTACGAAAAAATTAGTATTAATAAAATATTAGCTAAAATCGCAGGTGTCTTATAGTTATGTCGCGGAGTGTAGTCGTTGATATCGTTCAGAAAATTGGTATAAATTTCGAATTTGCACAAAATTCGTAATCCACTGGCGGCGGTGCTGTCGATGCAGTTCAAAAGGAAGTGAAAAGAAGTTCGCAAGTTTGAAAAATTCCGTCTTCGCAGGTGGTAACAGGAATGCTGGCAGCAACGAGGATACGCTAAGGACCCGATAGATTTAATGGGCGCCGTAGCAAAGAAGTTTGCAGCAGTTTCGTTTAAATGGGAGTTCAATGCACTCGAGGAAACGGGCCGGATATCAAACTTATCGTTTATAACCGTGCAGCGTTTGTTCCTTTCTTCTCGGCTGGATCCTTTCTCCACGTGCGAGAAAGAGGGAGAGAGAGAGAGGCAGATTCATGTCGGAATTCATAAGAAATAGTACAGAGAGATCGCGCGCTAGGCAAATACGTTCTCGGTCTGGGTAGTCGTAAGTTCCAGGCAATTTTCTGCTTTGCTGTAATCACTTCTGCCATCGCGCCTTTGAACGACAGGGGGAGACGTCGAGGCGATGAGAAACGCGGAAAATAAGGGAAACGAACGCCCGGACGATGAAGACGTGTACAGAAGCAGCCAAGATAGCAGAGAAAAGAATAAGATAAGCGGAACTGCCGCTAAATAGAGAGGAAGGGAACGAAACTGGCGGACGTGTAAGTAAATTGAGGACACGGGAATTAGGGGACATGGAGTATGACGTATGATGATGCCCTCGCTGAAGACAAGAGGGCGGACCAAGACCTCTCGGAAAATGAGACTCCAGAGGGATGGAAACCTGCGAAGAATATGCTGTTTTTGGGAATTTACCTAAATACTCGGTATAAATATGAATGACTGTTTCCTTATGTCTTCGATCGTATATTGTTGTTCAAAACGATATTATTGATGATTTCGGCGCACTGGTTCGATCAAGTATTAAGAATAAACACTATTTGCAAATTTTCACAAACTCCCTATTTCAACGTTTCGATCTTTATTTAGATCATTATCAAGAAATCTTTGAAGAATTGCGTCTGTAAAATAATAATTGATGCAAGAAAACTTTTCAGTTTATGTGGATTTAAACTAATGTGAGAAAAAAGCTACTTACTTGCTTAGTGCAAAATAAAGTAATAATTCATATTGTAAAGTTTTAGAGAAACACGTGTTGGTGCTGTGGTAATGTACTTGGTAATGATGTATACTTAAATCAATAAGACATATAGAAACGAAACTAACTTCATATCGATTGTTAATACGTAGATCGAAATTTGGAGCTAAATTCAAAATCACACATAGCCAATATAGTCCTCATTGTTCTGCTCTCTTACCATATTAAAATATGCTAATTATTAATTAACATTAAATTTCATTATATTATACACCATATGTGTGTATGTGTCAATTGGGGCAATAAAGCTGTGTCAGGAATTTGTTTAGAAAAATAAATATGAATGCCTTTACAGGCCTTTATTTTAGAACCAATTAGGGTAAGGTTGCTCAAGTCGTACCCCTTAAGAAAAAACTGTATAAAACTTAGGATTTATCAAATAAATAGAAATTGAATGTGTTATTCAAAACTTGTGTTAATATTGTTGCTATTTATTATAACGAAATTAGAAAATCTATATGCTTTCACGTAAAATAAAATAAATCTTGAAGAACTTACATCGGTACGACTAAAGGAACCGGTTTCCTAAGTCGTACCTAAGAATTCAATTAAGCAACAATAATAATTAAAACGTATTTTTCATTAATCTGTTTACATGACACATAGGCATTCAGTTAGTACAAACATCACATACAAATTTTGTTGTTCTTTTGTCAACTCCAGCGCATACATCGTGCATTGATTTGCATTTCAAGCATTGAATCATGTTTTCCCCCCGATCTTCTCCACAAATAAAACAAAACCAATCGCGTTTCTTCTTTTCAATTTTTAATGCCAATTCCTTTTTATTAATTACTGTGTTTCTTTTATTTGCCGCATTTTTTATGTTTTTTTTATTCCGCGTTGACGTTATTTCGACTGACGAGGTAGTGCGACTTAGGAATCTCATATGGGTACGACTTAAGACGCGGCACAAGTTAAATTTAAAAGGTAAACATAACCTAACTGAATGAAATTAATACGATTTCGTTTCGACCAAACGATTATGTTAATTCTACTGAATTTATATTTATTAAGGAACATAATTTTATCAATAATTTACTTGCAAGATTAACTACCAAACATATGCAGAAAATTATAAGAAAATTGAAATAAACTTACTTGATGACAGGATTTATAATGAGGCTGGTTTATGGCAGACAATAATACTAGTAAATAATACTAGTAATAATAATAGTAAAGCAACTTGGTTGACTCAGATGTATATTTAGTTGTATGTGCTGTTGTTGCCGTAGTTCGTTCAAAATTCAAGTGGTACGACTTAAGCACTGGTACGACTTGAGCAACGTTACCCTACTTTATGGATTTATACCAAAATTGAGCAGATGAAATTCAAAATAGTTGAAAGACTTTTGAAATTGAAGATGTCAATTAATTAGGGGAAGAGGTAACGTTCAATTTAGTTTCCATTTCTTGCCCTAGTAGCACAAAAATATTGGATAAATATTTTTTAAGCCACACTTATTAATATGAGAAAAATATTTCTTCCTAACTTATAAGTTAGGATAAAAAAGAATATTTGGTACTTAATGTAAAATAAATATTGTATGTATATTTGAATATTAAAAACAGATTGAATCTCTTTTTGATATTATATGAATGTGTATACAATATCTTGTGCTGCTAGGGTGCAATCAAAGATGCAGACAATTTCTATTATGCATAAAGGTTTGCAGTCCAGTCACAATTGTGCCCATAATTATGAAAGTGGTCTAACTGATATATTTCTTGTTTCGAGATATTTAATGGAAAAGTATATCAACACTAAATGAAATATCATTTCTGACATTATCGTAAAAATGACATGAAATTAATTTGTGATGTGAAACAACTGATAAACTCATCTTTTTTAAAAACTTCGAGTTAGACCACTTTCATAATTACGGCCACAATTCAGTGTTTCTTTACTTCCGCGAATGCGTGAAGCTGTCGACAACTCGGAGAGGAGTTGGCGGTGAGAAAATAGTCTCTGTCGAACGACGAGAAAACAGTTCCCGGTGAAAGGGGTAAGCCGACAGAAGGCAGCCGATTAAATCGAAAGTCGGCGAATGAGAAAAGTTCGGGAAGAGCCGTCGGATGTGACGATAAAAGTTCGAAAATGTAAATGAACATAAAGCATTCCGCTATTCTTTCCTTTCTTGCTAGGCAATCCCGCGGCGCGCCGGCTGATAAGTGTTCATCCGAAACCGCGCTGACGTTTTCAATTACACCGAGCCCACCATTATCGAACCGCGCCGGGAATTTTTATCGGGCACGTATAACTCAACGACAACCGAGGGGTAGACCGCGAGAAATTGTCAATGGGCTGCGGGGAAAATCGAACAAATACGATAATAAAGTTCTCACTTGCATCGAGCGCACCTCCGGCATTTTGCTGGGGTAATTTCGGGGAAGATTCCCGAACTTTCTTATTTCTACGCTGTGGCTTTGATGCATTTATCGTTTGATGGTAAATTGAAAAAATTGAAAATATGTTTTCAAGATGAACATCAGGATCTTATTTGCCCCCATTAAGAATTTTACCTAACCCAGACCAAGATTAAAGATTTAAAGAGCGCCACGAAAGCACCTGGAGGTCCAATAAACGAAAATCTGCAGTTTAATTGTTCCACTCTCTTCGTTCGTTCTTTTTGTTCGAGGTTTATTCCTTTTCATTTCTCGAGCGTCGACTGCAAAATGAAATTTGTTAATATCCCTACGCTTTAACGCATAATCGAGGCGTTCTCTTGATAATATAGCCGTTGGAAATTTTCGGAATACCACGGTGAAGCATGAGCAGAATTAATAATCCCGTTTGCTCCGTTTGTTTGCTGGATATTAGGCTAACCTTTCGTGCCACGGAAATTTGCATTCATCTGGTTCATACAGAAAACGTATTAAGTACTCAAATCCTGAAACTACTGATGTCTCTTTTTAAGTGTATATTCGAAGACAATCGTTTTTGAAAAAAAGGGGGACGGATATTACGTCTTCGCATTAGTTGTTCTCTAAAGGGAGATCGCATCGAAATAACAACACTCTTGAAAGAAGTTTCCTTTTCTTACGCGCGTTCTTTGCTCCCGCAATCGAGGTCATCCTCATGAAAAGAACACACGCCTGGAAACTCGACTTTCTTGCTTCGGGATCTCGTGGGGTCACCGTTTCAAAGGATATCTTACAAACGTTGTAATTATGAAACTATCCGTCAAAATGAAACGGATATCAAGGGAAACGCGGAAAAATGAACGAATGGACTCGACCAGCGACGCTCCCAGGCTTCCTTTGCTTTTGTGTTTCCACTCCGCGCCGCGATCAACCTCCTGAATAATCTCGTTTTCTAGTAAATCCACGCTTTCTAATTTATTAGCGAGTCTTTGTGCGAAATAAACATTTGCAGGCTTCGGCGAACGGGAGCCGAACAGGCCGTTCGTCCTTTTACCACTTTAATCAGTTGGTTCTAACACAGAGATATTTATTTTATCATTTATTGTTTCTCTTGATTCTTAAGCATCGTCTTATGGTGATCAATGGACTGTGAGTCTTTATGCATTTATGAAGTTTAGGTAAAAGTTCCGCGTAAATTGAGGTTTTGTCGCGTAAAACTCGCGTAAAGTGCCGCGTAAATTGAGGGACGGGTGTACCATTATTCAAAATATTGTTTGCATTATATCATATATGTTGTATACGAGGTATTATACCAATTTCAATTTCCATAAAATTAAAAAAATTGTAGGGAATGGAAACATTCTAGATCGGAAGAAATGTATAATTTTCAAGTTGAAATAGCTCCGAGTGCAAAGGGTTGAAAATCATCTCGTAAGGGGTTGAAAGAGCGTCGTCGCAAAGACGGATGGGGAAAAAGGTAGCGATATATACGTGGATATACTTTACCTGGCGGCGATATCGTCGTTGCCGTGCGTTGTCCCGCCTTGCTCGCTGAAAATGATGATACGCGTTGCGTCACGATACCATTTGATGCTGTGTAGCCCGTTGCACTGGGGCGATTTCAGAACGCACGGCAGCAGCACCTCTGTCCCGAGTTCAGCGCGTTTCTCGCTCTTCAGCCACGGCTCGTTGCTCCCTGAAACAAACGTACGCAAACGCCGTGAATTGCGCTCTGTTCGTTCGTTTGTTTGCTTGTTTACAGAAAGGATAACGTTCCAGCGAAACGAAATCATTTTACTCGGCGCGCCCCGCATGAACGTGACCGTTCCGTAGACAGTTCGGTTACAATCCTCCAGCGAGTTGTTCAATCATCGATCCCTCGCTCTGCTAAGACCGCTGAACAAACAGTCCGGCCGAGGAGCTTGCCTATTTAGCAAAAACTCACCCGCGGTCGTACCCGAAACATTACAGCACGTAAGGTGAAGTGCCCTATGCCTGGACAGCATGTTTTTCTAATTTAAATTTTATCACATTAGATAAACAAAAACAATTTCTTAAGAGTTTTAACATACAGTTCAGAGTTTGTAAAGTAATTTAAAATAAAAAAAATCATTGTTTAGGTTAATATCTTAATTGTATTAACAAGAATAATTCAAACCTATAGTTGGACATATTAAATCCAATCTAAGCTAGTACCTGGACAGAAGTAAAGCCTATATCGGGACAAATTCAATTTACGAGTTGATCGAGCGAACATAACCTAAAACGTTGGTTGGTGGCGCTGTTGCGCATGACGAATAGAAGATGCTTTGCGTAATACGTAGTATTCTTATCATAGATTATAGTATTGTATTATTTAACCAAATACATATTTATTTTCATTTACTGTTTTAATAAAACTTGTCATAATACAACTTTTAAGGTTAGGTAGTAATACTGATAGATTTAAGATGTAAACATAAAGTATTATTAACGTCACAACCGGAATACATTTTCTACATACGTTATTCAAGCTAATAGAAGACTAATTATACGTACATGTAGTTAAATCATTTGCAAACAATGCGTTGATTTTATTCACAAACACGTGCCCGGCTTCAGGCGTAAGCACATTGCGTATAAGCTTAGAGTGGGACAGCTACCGTCATCGCGTCCCAGTATGGAGTACTTATATTTGAAAACAGTCCTAATCTTGGACATCTAATATTTGGATTAATAATTATTATTTACGTTAAGTTTGATTGCCAATTTATTTTAAAATATCAATATTATTATGCGTGATAATTATTTTTTGTCTGAGGGCTTAAATTATATCTTTTTTTCTAACAAAAGTTCGAACTATAAATGCACACGATTCGCATGTAAATAGACTATTTTGTATACTGTTTTCAGATGAACTTTGAATTCATTTTTAAATTTCAATTGATGTCTCAATGAAATAATATTCACACCTACTTGTAGCTAAGGCCTCAGAATATATAATATAATTATTTAATCTCTTAATTACTGATTTTACTATGGAAATTCAATTGTCCAGATTTAGGTATCACTTTTGGACTGTCCAGACTTAGGGCACTTCACCTTAATTTCAACAGAAACATTGTCGAATTTTCAACCCCTGTAAATTCGAGGAAAAAAATTTCAATATCTCCTGGGAAAATGATCAACGTTTACTTTAACCCTTTGCGTGTCGTTATTTGAAACAGTTTTGAAATGATTAAAATCTTCTGTATTCTAGAAATTGTTAAAAATTCAAATGTCGTATGAGAAAACGGGTTAAATTTTATGCGAACAGTGTAAAAAAGGTGATATAGGATACAGAATAAAGATCTTCTCAAAGTTGAAAGATATGTCTTGATTTCGGAATTAAAATTGCCTCGAGTCCAAAGGGTTAAAGACTATTGTGTAGAGAAATCGGAGTTAAAAACAAATAAAGGGTTCTCGCGCGAATTTACTGCAACTATGAATCGGTGTAACGCAGACTACTATAATTAGAATGCTCCGCTGGCTCGCACGGGAATTGCTATAGAATTATTAGACTGTCCCAAATGTTCGTTCCGTTTTCCATTAACGGTTAAATAAACGAAAATTTTGTGGACAATATAGGCCATCAACGAGAAGAGATGGAATTCAAAATATCATCCAGAGAATTAATAGGCTGCGATCGATCGTCGAGCAGTAGTTGAAACGTAACACGTTTACGAATGTTTATGAAACGTCAGGACAGAGTGTCAATTCTCTCGATGACCCAGAACACATTTCGCGAGATGACAGAGAGCACGGTAGCGTTTCAATATTTCTTTCGTATCGTCGCTAAAGCTATAAATATAGTGCTTTTTACAGAGATATGAAATGATAAATCGCGCTCGCAAAACGCGGCGTTGCCGTACGCAGCCAGGATATTTTTCGTTGTTATTTTAATCTGAAATCGCGCCGCGAAATTTACAACAACCTATACACGCGTTGCTTTAATTTCATGTTTCGAGCGCGATCAGTCGCGCACTGCAATAAACAGTTTGTTCCACGGGTGATAAAGGAAAACGATACCCTGGCCTAGCACGAACGTTCTAAAAGAAATAAATCAAGCGATTATGGCTCGTCTGAGAATATACATAAATACATAGATACACATTTTTTTCACACCTGCTGTCCGCGAAGTTATTGCCCGTTATCTAAATATTAATTAGTGGCCCAGGTAAACTATGAAAGCCAAGTCCGCTCTAATCTACATGCACGCTCCTGATACCATGTTGTGAACGCGGCAGTAAATTTCCCAGTCACAACTTATGATAAACAAGAGCATAATTCTTGGTTAATTCTCGCGCAAAACTCCGCGCAGTCAAGAGAGGGCGTGCGGAACTTTGCGAAACTGGAAGCGCCTTGGAAATTGACGACTTAAGGTGATTTATTAGCGGTTTCTGTGACACAGGGAATTTCATTCGTCACTGCTCGAACTTCCCGTTAACATAATGAACACATTTATGGAAACTCAAATGAACGTCTAAACATTCGAATCACCTTCGAAACCTACGAGGCCGGCCGAAAAGAATTGAACGCGTGAGATTATGATGAATTTAGCGTTTCAGACAAAGGTCGACTAGGGATGGGATCAAATACCTCGCGAACAGGTTCAAACCTTGATTGATTGAATTCGAATTCTGTATAAGTACCTCGAAAAACAGAAATAGTACTTATAAATATACTCGAACCTATACCAGACAGTTTCGAACCTTTTACAAGTACTTTGGTAAACGGAAATAATACTTGCAAGTATATTCGAATCTTGGTCGAACAGATTCGAAACTGTTCTGAATATCTTACCGAAAATTCTCTGATTTTTCTAACCATTATTTCTTTTACCTTTAAAATCAATTATCTTGTCCTCTAATGCATAATTTAATTCAACATGTATAATTTAATTATCTATCGGAAATATTATTCTTAAATAGTAACGAATTTAATGAAGAAAGTGCATAAACCTACTATGCAGTTCTGATTTCCGAGATTCGAGTAGTACTTGTGAAAGATCGATTCCTTTCATCATCGAAGTACTTGTAAGTATCTTTAATATATAAATAAAATGAATACTTTTCAAATATAATCATTGAAACATTATTGCTTTTAAGTAGTAATCGAAACCGAAGAAATTAAACTTCGTTATTGAAATTGACTCGGATTCGCGAGTACATATTGCACTTGATCCCGTCCCTAGTGTCGACTGCACTAGCAAATATTTGTTTTGCGTTAAGCTAGTTATCTTATTGTATAAACATTTATATAACCAGTTATGCAGAAAGGTTGCACTGCGCATTTTGTGTATTTAAAAAATGGTGGAAATAAAAAGTAAAGCCAGTGGAGGGGATACTCGTTTTTCTTAGATCGTACAGTTCCCGTAAAAAGTATATATGAACTCGACAATGCTGTTATATTACGCTAAACCTTTTAAACATGTTAAGAAAGAAAATACATTTCTATATCATTCGAGTTTGTCGCAATCGTGGTAGAAAATTTTAATTTTGCATACAGATCCGCTGTCTAGTAATGACTAAACAATGAAAGTGGTTTCGGAATCGCGGATTGAAAGAATTGATCGCGGGAGCGATCGTTCCGCCGTTGAAAGGAAGAAAGATTATATTCCGCCGTTGGATTTTTGCAACGGACCAAAACAAGTACACAAAGATAAGATATTCGTTTACGCAGCGCCGGTTGGAAAACATATTTCCCTGCATGGAATTCTGTTTTATGCACCTCATCCGTTTCCTCAATTTTCCGAGCGTCGTCGTGCCAACTGTTCCACCGATCCCTTCTACGAGCCGCATAAACACAGCGCCCATAAAAATCCCGTTCACCGCTGAATCGAAAAGCTGTCTCAAAGGAGACAATAATCAGACAGTGGCTTTCGCTTGTTGTAAGTTATCCGAGTATCGAAAGCCGATAAAATTTTCATGACACACCACGCGCGAATAGATAAAACCCGCTAAAGAAAACAGAATACGCACAGCGTAAATCGCGGAGAATATTCGCGCGATAGGTTTGTTCCGTTCCTTAAAATATTTATTCGTTCGCCGATAGATTATTCTATGATCACTGTACTGTCGGCTTTATGCGATCGTGACTGGAAATATGCGAACGAGAAACAGAGAAGAATTTTAACATATTGTTATATCGTTTCCAATTTATCAAGCCTACAGATTCGCCTAGGAATTTATCGCGATGGAGGCAGAGAATTTTTATTCATATTATTTTGCGGCGAAATTCATTTTCCAAAAGATCACATTCTATTCCTGCGCTGCAGTCTAGAATACAAAAAATATTCTATGCACAGGTTTATTTTTTCGTTGCGCAGTTTCTCGAATTCTACCCTCCTCGTTTTTATTGTCTTCTATTTTTATTCCAAGCTATAGTTTTTCGATCTCCGGAAATATAAAAACACGGCAAAAATTTCTCATTTTTTTTGTCCTGTAAATATTTTATTGATCAGAACGTTTCCAGTATTTTTCACTCTGTTAGAACAAATTTCTCGTTTCGACTTTTATTTACGAGTAAATACGCGTTTGTGTTCTCGTGGCAAAAAGGGTGTTTCACAAGGGTGCGTTAGGTGAAAATGTGAGGGGTCGCTATCGAATATGTCGGAGACGAAAATCTGTTAAAGTTTTAGGGTCGGACATGGTAAGTGGCCGAGGCAAGGTCCGCTTATCTTTGAGGGGAATAGGATCCCAAAGCCATATCACCCCGCAAATATTATATTCATGTTGTGAATAATGTAGTATGTCGAGATATCTCGCATTACGGTCTCCGTCGTCGTCGTCTCCTGTGACACAAGATTATAGTTGTTTAACACTGCTTAACACACGCAAACTGGCACTTTCTCTTTGCTGGCTGTACATTACGAGTTTATTTATTAGAAATCTACTTTATCAAAACAAATCTACATTTACTAGAGACAGTTCTGTTACACTTTGATCAAATATAAAATTATCCTTTAGAAAACAATGGGTCAAATAAATCAGGGAATTACGATCAGGGTGTTGGTCTCGTTGCTCGATTGCACATTACGAGTTCATTTATTAGAAATCTGCTTTATTAGAATTAAAATGATTAGAAACAATTCGGTTACACTTTGATCAAATATAAAATTATCCTTTAGAAAAGAATGGATCAAATAAATCAGGGAATTACGATCAGGGTGTTGGTCTCGTTGCTCGATGCGCATTACGAGTTCATTTATTAGAAATCTATCAAAACTCTACATTTAGTAGAGACAGTTCGGTTACACTTTGATCAAATATAAAATTATCCTTTAGAAAAGAATGGATCAAATAAATCAGGGAATTACGATCAGGGTGTTGGTCTCATTGCTCGTTGGGCATTACGAGTTTATTTATTAGAAACCTGCTTTATTAGAATTAAAATTATTAGAAACAGTTCTGTTACACTTTGATCAAGTATAAAATTATCCTTTGGAAAACAATGGGTCAAATAAATCAGGGAATTAATCAGGATGTTGGTCTCGTTGCTCGATGCACATTACAAGTTCATTTATTAGAAACCTGCTTTATTAGAATTAAAATGATTAGAAACAGTTCTGTTACACTTTGATCAAATATAAAATTATCCTTTAGAAAAGAATGGATCAAATAAATCAGGGAATTACGATGAGGGTGTTGGTCTCGTTGCTCGATTGCACATTACGAGTTAATTTATTAGAAACCTGCTTTATTAGAATTAAAATGATTAGAAACAGTTCTGTTACACTTTGATTAAATATAAAATTATCCTTTAGAAAAGAATGGATCAAATAAATCAGGGAATTACGATGAGGGTGTTGGTCTCGTTGCTCGATGCGCATTACGAGTTCATTTATTAGAAATCTATCAAAACTCTACATTTACTAGAGACAGTTCGGTTACACTTTGATCAAATATAAAATTATCCTTTAGAAAAGAATGGATCAAATAAATCAGGGAATTACGATCAGGGTGTTGGTCTCGTTGCTCGATTGCACATTACGAGTTCATTTATTAGAAATCTATCAAAACTCTACATTTACTAGAGACAGTTCGGTTACACTTTGATCAAATATAAAATTATCCTTTACAAAAGAATGGATCAAATAAATCAGGGAATTACGATCAGGGTGTTGGTCTCATTGCTCGTTGGGCATTACGAGTTCATTTATTAGAAATCTGCTTTATTAGAATTAAAATTATTAGAAACAGTTCTGTTACACTTTGATTAAATATAAAATTATCCTTTAGAAAAGAATGGATCAAATAAATCAGGGAATTACGATGAGGGTGTTGGTCTCTTTGCTCGATGCGCATTACGAGTTCATTTAATAGAAATCTATCAAAACTCTACATTTACTAGAGACAGTTCGGTTACACTTTGATCAAATATAAAATTATCCTTTAGAAAACAATGGGTCAAATAAATCAGGGAATTACGATCAGGGTGTTGGTCTCGTTGCTCGATTGCACATTACGAGTTAATTTATTAGAAACCTGCTTTATTAGAATTAAAATGATTAGAAACAGTTCTGTTACACTTTGATCAAATATAAAATTATCCTTCAGAAAAGAATGGATCAAATGAATCAGGGAATTACGATGAGGGTGTTGGTCTCGTTGCTCGATGCACATTACAAGTTCATTTATTAGATATCTACTTTACTCCACTTTAATCAAAGTTAAAATTAACTTTGGGAAAAGAATGGATGAAATAAATCAGGATGCTGTTAACGAGTGAAACATTGCGACTAGGTCAATCATTAAAAATTGCAAGGAACGTCTGGTTCGGCGAATGTGGCGTTAAATTGAAGTAGTTAGATGTGTGCTGTTCCTTCCGTTTTCTTGATAAATTGTTAATGGATGATGTTGACCTAAGAGTGTAATCGAAAGATGCTCCCAAGAGCAGAACGAACTACCGGACACAGACCGAAAGGCCACTTTACAACGTCTACCAACTCGTCGAAGTCTACTCTCCAGTGGGTAGATAACTCATTTATATCTTCCCGGCAACAGTTCGTGTTCTTTGATGAAACGAATTTCTACGATGTGCTTTGATGCCTTCGATTCTATCCAGACACTATCCTGGAGGAACCCGCCAATTTGTTTACGGAAATGAACCGTACACTCCGTCGTACAATCGCAAAATTGCATATTGCTAATTTCACAATTTTCGTACATGTACCAGACGGATGCACAGTATTTTTCTCACAAATATTTTCTGACGTTTTATAACGATCTAAAGATGATACAGTGGGTGTACAAAGTATTCGTATACCTTCTAAAAACTAGTAACTTTTTTATAATTGTACCAAACGGCCGGATTTTTTATAATCAATTAGAAGCATTGGTTTACGAAATTATATGCCTAAAAGATTTTCAAAGAATTCTAATTTACACAGTTACATGCAAAAATAAAAGCACTTTTCAAAAATTTTTTATTTGGCTCCTCAATGAAAAATTGAAATATATGTTTTGTAGATCTATATTAGTTATACTCATGCTGAAAATTTCATCGAAATTGGTTGACGCAGGGAGAAACGATAGGCATCAAAAGATGTACGATTCTGTGGATTAGTAAAACTCCCATTTTCACCATTTTTAACCGCTTGTATCTCGTGTGTATGTTAATCGATTTCGATGAAATTTTCAGCATGTGTGTTTCTGACATAGATCTACAAAACATATATTTTAAATTTTCATTGAGGACCCAAATAAAAAAGTTTTAAAAAGTCCTTTTTTTATTTTTGCATGTATCCTTGTAAATTATAATTTTTGAAATATCTTATTTGCATACCATTTCGTAAAGCAATACTTCTAATTGATTATAAAAAATCACGTCGTTTGGTACAATTATAAAAAAGTTATTAGCATACTATACTCCGCATACTATACAGAAAATGTGAAAAGCAATTTTGGTGTAGGTGTACCGAGAACAGGCAAAAAGGGAAATTGCCCTTGTGCATCTAGACCGTTTGATGTCGCATGACGGTCGTTCTACAAAATTCGTCACCCGAGAATTTGTATTATTCCGTGTTTCGCATTATTACTGATTGTTTCTCTTCAACAGCGAACGTTTATCTTGCTACGTGTCCGGGAACAGGATATATATATATATATATATATTGTTTAATACCCGAATTTTCACGCGGCACAAGAGTTACAGTAACAATATTAATAATAGTCTCAATTAAAACCGAGCGCAGGTTGTTTCGATTTTGACACGGTCGGATTAAGTATCGTGGAGAGATCGATTCCGGCGAGCAGATTAATAATCGGTTCGATCGTTCAAGTAAATTAATTCGCCGATTTAAACGGTTAACTATCCGGCGAGTAATCGATTAACCGCGCGCTACTAATTATGGTAAAACGCGCGCGACGTACAAACCGTACAACGAATCGGGCACGGTCCGCTTAGTTTTAAATGTATTCCGACCGAATAAGTAGGTTTCGTTTTACCAATTGCGTATGCACCGCTGCTCGCGGGAACAGCTCCACGGCTTTGATAAATTTTTATGCCTT
Organism: Lasioglossum pauxillum; assembly: GCA_933228785.1. Lineage (NCBI taxonomy): Eukaryota > Metazoa > Arthropoda > Insecta > Hymenoptera > Halictidae > Lasioglossum > Lasioglossum pauxillum. The sequence continues at coordinate 40,264,057 of OW121706.1, forward strand.
CGATTATACAGCTGCCAGGATCGAGGTAGGTAGTCGTGAGTTGGAAACGTGACTCGAGAATTCAGATTAGAAGTGATATCTATCCGGCCGATATCGATTCCCGCGTGTAAAGTAGCGAAAGGACGAGCAATCGCCGATAGCAATTCGTTAGAGCACATCCTGACCTGATATTTCGTACAACTCGCGCTGGAAAAAATTGTTTCATGGAACAACTAAACAGTCATTGTAATTATTCTCCAATGATTGTCCCAAAAATGTACTTTCTTGAAGGGAGCGATTCCTGAAGAGATTCGAAGTAACTTTTTCCTTTGCGAAAATGTTCTCCGAGGCTCCGTTCAGGAGTTATTCGCGAAAAACACGGACCAATCAGAGAGCGACTACTGCACACGGACTCCGCCCTCTGGTGCAGCCGCGCTCTGATTGGTCCATGTTTTTCGCGAATAACTTCTGAACGGAGCCTCGGAGAACATTTTCGCAAAGGGCAAAGTTCCCTCAAATGACCTCAGGAATCAGTCCTCCCAAGTATAACATTAGCGGGACACCTCGTATATTCAATATTGTTAAAGAACACATATACGTAATTATTTGTTGGTTGGATAAATTGTTGGATAAACGCGAAGTAAAGAGAAATTGCGGTGGACTTATAGATTCAAAATACGCAAATAATGGTTAACATGGTCTTTTCCGAGGCGCAGCTAGCTATGACGGATCATCTAATTTCCTATTATCCTAGCTGCCAGACCAGGACTCGGTCCATGTCGGTGCCGGTAACGCACACATTCTTCAGGGCAATTTACATGTTGATGCAAAAAGTTTCGTTGAAAATTGGTTCTCCCGCTGGCTGAATCTAAGCGACGGCGTGCACCGGGCTCTCTCTCTCTCTCGGAGCACGCGCGATTCCTGATCTCTCGATGGGCTCAGACACCGGAATACGTAATTTCGCCTGGCAGAAATGAAGCCGGCCGACACGGATCATAATAAATAAACGCGTCTCGTTAATACATATTCCTCGTCCGTTCCGCGCTGATTGAAACTGTCCACGATTATAATGGAAACCGGGCTGCTTGAAGAATCGCCCGGAATCAATTCGCCTGCGAGCTCGCGAATTTTCATGTTGCTGTTTATCTTTTTCAATACCACCCACCCGCGCGTCCACGTTAACGTGTTGATCCTATGGATGAGATGTAAAACGATGCTCAATCAACTTTATAATTGGAAAACTTTCAAGGATACGCTCTTTGAAAGATCATTTTGTCGATTGTCCATTGTTTTTTTAATACGCTTTAACAAAGCCGGGCAACCAATGAACAATATTGCTTCACCCACGAAGACTTATTGAAACGTGACGTTAGTACATCACAATTTTTGTTTTTCAGAAACAGATTTACATTCATTTCAATTTATGTCGATTTTAAAAGTACAATTTGTTTCGTTATTAAATACATATTAGATCGAAGCACAAATCCTAGGTATAATGTTATTTGTGAACTTGATATTTGCCGAATAATAGCCACGTTTCAAATGAAGAAATGTTTGATTCGAACGTCAAACGAATATCCTAGGTATGAATCGCCATAAAATGAAATAGTCGGAAGCTTCTCTTCAGGTTCTCGGCAAACCAATAACGTTTAAGCAAGACCAGAATTTTCCTGTGTACACAACGGTATAATTCCTGTAACATGGACTTATATCGTACGCTCGCGGCACTATGTGGTTATCTTGCGAGCACATAGTCCTTGAAGAGCATGTCTACGCTTACCGGGGATGGATTTCTATCATTGAATCCAGCGTATACCGTTGGAGGGAGACGCGGCTACAATAAAAGGCAGAATTCCAGTTCGAAATAGATCCAATAAACTAACTTCCACAATATCTGCTATTTTATACTCGAACAAGATCCATAAAACCCGAGGAAGTCGTTACAAAACTGCTTGCCGACGGGGTTTATCTTCGACGTAGTTCTGCCCCTCTCCGAACAGACATTCGCCTCTCAAATTTGCACGTCCGTTTACTTTGGGATTTCGAACTTTACAACAAGTTCGTGTGACCCTGATATGAAATCGAGCGCCCGCAACGTTTTACTCGATGCGTCCGGTTAGGTCAGCCACGGCAATCAGGAAGTCATTTGTATGTACAGGCAAATCAACCGAGATAATAACAACTTCTGTTGCGTCTGCTGTTCGAAGCTGTTTAAATGTGGTAATCAAAGTATTAATTTTCAACGAAAAGTTTTATAGTTTCCAATTATTTTTAACCTTTTACCAGTAAGGTGAAGTGCCCTATGCCTGGACAGCATGTTTTTCTATTTTAAATTTTATCACTTTAAATAAACAAAAACAATTTCTTAAGAGTTTTAACATACAGTTCAGAGTTTGTAAAGGAATTTAAAATAAAAATGTCATTGTTTAGGTTAATATCTTAATTGTATTAACAAGAATAATTCAAACCTATAGTTGGACATATTAAATCCAATCTAAGCTAGTACCTGGACAGAAGTAAAGCCTATATCGGGACAAATTCAATTTACGAGTTGATCGAGCGAACATAACCTAAAACGTTGGTTGGTGGCGCTGTTGCGCATGACGAATAGAAGATGCTTTGCGTAATATGTAGTATTCTTATCATAGATTATAGTATTGTATTATTTAACCAAATATATATTTATTTTCATTTACTGTTTTAATAAAACTTGTCATAATACAACTTTTAAGGTGAGGTAGTAATACTAATAGATTTAAGATGTAAACATAAAGTATTATTAACGTCACAACCGGAATACATTTTCTACATACGTTATTCAAGCTAATAGAAGACTAATTATACGTACATGTAGTTAAATAATTTGCAAACAATGCGTTGATTTTATTCACAAACACGTGTCCGGCTTCAGGCGTAAGCACATTGTGTATAAGCTTAGAGTGGGACAGCTACCGTCATCGCGTCCCAGTATGGAGTACTTATATTTGAAAACAGTCCTAATCTTGGACATCTAATATTTGGATTAATAATTATTATTTACGTTAAGTTTGATTGCCAATTTATTTTAAAATATCAATACTATTATGCGTGATAATTATTTTTTGTCTGAGGGCTTAAATTATATCTTTTTTTCTAACAAAAGTTCGAACTATAAATGCACATGATTCGCATGTAAATAGACTATTTTGTATACTGTTTTCAGATGAACTTTGAATTCATTTTTAAATTTCAATTGATGTCTCAATGAAATAATATTCACACCTACTTGTAGCTAAGGCCTCAGAATATATAATATAATTATTTAATCTCTTAATTACTGATTTTACTATGAAAATTCAATTGTCCAGATTTAGGTTTCACTTTTGGACTGTCCAGACTTAGGGCACTTCACCTTATAGCCGTGGCATTTTTCTTATTAAAATGTCACTAAACACGACGTAATTCCAACTATATTTAGGCTCCCCCATTCGGCCTGCTCTTGACCCGAGAGTAGGGATGGGATCAAGTTCCATATGTACGAATCTGAGTCAGTTTCAATAACCAAGTTTCATTTCATCGGTTTCGATTACTACTTAAAAGCAATAATGTTTCAATAATTATTTTTGAAAAGTATTCATTTTGTTTATATATTAAAGATACTTACAAGTACTTCGACGATGAAAGGAATCGAATCTTTCACAAGTAGTACTCGAATCTTGGAAATCAGAACTGCATAGTAGGTTTATGCACTTTCTTCATTCAATTCGTTACTATTTAAGAATAATATTTCCGATAGATTATGAAATTATACATGTTGAATTAAATTATGCATTAGAGGACAACATAATTGATTTTAAAGGTAAAAAAAATAATGGTTAGAAAAATCAGAGAATTTCCGGTAAGATATTCGGAAGAGTTTCGAATCTGTTCGACCAAGATTCGAATATACTTGCAAGTATTATTTCCGTGTACCAAAGTACTTGTAAAAGGTTCGAAACTGTCTGGCATAGTTTCGAGTATACTTAGGAGTACTATTTCTGTTTTTCGAAGTACTTATAGAGAGTTCGAATTCAATCAATCAAAGTTTGAACCTTGAACCTGTTTGCGAGGTACTTGATCCCATCCCTACCCGAGAGTTTTTCTTAGATCAAGACATTTCTACCAGTGCTGTTTTCCTCTTTGAAAATAATTTCTAATTTTCTCAAACAATATTCCGTGAGGATATAAAAACAATGTAACACCTACGCAATGTAAGCAATAATGATTAAATAAACCGTTTCCGAAAGTCAAACTTCTAGTTACGTTCTAAGAACGTTTCAAACGCGTATCTTGATGATATCGCGTCCATCTGTAGTTTATATTTTTGTGGGGAAACGAAGTAGGTCGAACGCCAGAGGTCCTCGATTACCTGGGAACCGTCTGTTTCCGCGAATGTTATTTGATTCGCGGAGAGACGCCGGTTTGTCGTTTTCGAAATTTTTCGGCGCAATCTCAGCGGCGTCGATAGCCCAACCACTCCGTTTTACCTAAGCATTCGGGTTGGTCGATTTTACAAGGGCTCCACGCCCCGAGGAAAATTATGCCACGTACGTGGCTCGCATGGACTGAAAATTTCGATTACTGCCAATCCTCGACTGGAATTTTAACTGATCTTTTTCGAATTTTACAATAATAATGGCACGCGATCCACGGCTTGAATTATTCAATCCCGAATTTATTTTAACTGGGGTAAGCGTCGTATCCGTTACAAAAAAAAACGGTTTTTGTTATCGTATACAATATCGTGCGATATCATGTTCTCTCGCAAGTAAATTGACTCCATCAAAACTACAAATTAACCGAGCATAGCGTGCAATTTGAAGAGCTACGATACAGCGAGATCAACATTGTTTACGGCTATTAAAATATGAACTGGTAGTTTCTACTGTGATATAATTTGCGACACTGTAGATGCCCAATTAATTTATTTATTTTGAAATTTCTGCTCGGACTACATCGCTGTTACTGCTTTGACGTCAGTGGTTTAAACGTGTCCGCAGTGTTAATGGACTACGGTTAAAAACGAATTCGTTTCTGCAGCGTCATTACAATGTTTTACTGGCAGTGGCACGAGGTCCGATAAATGACGAAGCTTCTTGTCGCGCGAGAGGAAAATTTTCGGTACACGCGTGCCCACGTGAAATTTTGTATGCTACGAAAAAGGCGGGTGCAAACAATCACGCTCTAATGTATCATAAACCCCATAAAAACTGTGCGTAATTACTGTGGAATTAATTCGGCCATTAATTGCCTGAATTTTGAGAGCAAATTTTAACCGCATTTGAAACACACATTATTCATACGCTTAATACAAATAATTTTGCTCAAATAATTTTAGCACTTTGTACGTATGCATACGAGCTTTCCCTATGTTATATAGTACTGTGCTACTTTTACAGCGAAAACAATAGCAGTTCACAAACTGCATCAAGGTGCAGTAATTTTCGTCAATTTGCAACTTGTTGTTCGAGTTCTGCACTACTTTCGACGTGAAAGCGGTAATGTCGGCAAAATTTACGGAAGTAACGATAACGGGCTGCTATTTGGTATGATTAAAATATCACTTTAAATATTATAATTCGATTAGACCATTGCAGAATATGAATAACTTCGTTTTATGTACAGTTAGGAGCAAAACTGAATAACTTTTATATGAATGGACCGAACGACTTCAATTTCAAAAAATGCATTTGGTCGGAATTGGAGAAAAAAATAGTAAAAATTGATTTCTACGACTCTTTTAGCTGGGCCAATAACGAAAATTTAAATGATGTGTTTGGTCAACTTGTATAATTGATATACGCTCCAAAAATTTCATTGAAATTGGTTAATTGGTTCACGAGTTATAAACGATCAAAAGTGGTAAAAAGGCCAAAAATCTTGGAAAATTGCAATTTTTACCACTTTTAATCGTTTATAACTCGTAAACCAATTAACCAATTTCAATGAAATTTTCGAAGCGTATGTATACAGGGTGTCCCAAAATTCGTGTCGTTCCTGGAAATGGGAGATTCCTTGGGTCGTTTCAAGCGACATTTTCCTTTGCACCAATGTCAACCGCGGCTTTGTTTAGCAGTTATTAACGAAAAACACGGACCAATCAGAGCGCGCCCTGGGCCGCCGCGCCGCGCCGCGCTCGCATCAGAGCGTTGACGGTACGCCGTGACATCGCAACGAACAAGAGTTTCTCGATTATGTGAATGCTCTCCGATTTCAATGAGCTTTGGATATGTGGTCAAGATCATTATTCTGAACAACATTTCTCTTTAGAATTTGTGGCTGTAGGCTTTAGTTTACGAGATTATCGCGAGAAACTTTACTTGTAAATTCATTATGGGCGTTCATGATAGCGGACACGGCCTGCTAATGTATTCGAAACTAAAGCCGACCGTCAGCCATTTCAAAGGAAAAAGATATTTAAAACGTCGAGTTTTATAACATTATTTCAAGGTCATTGAAATCGATGAAGACCCGGATCATCCTTACCCGACTTACGACAAATTTACCCGAACGAGAAAAGAGGCAGAAACTGATTGTTTTAAAAACTTACTTATTCAGCCGTAAATCCATTTGCTGCTTCGAAATGTGTGTCAATGGGTCAGTCGGTGACGAACTGCACAGGTGTCTTCAGGTATACGACAGTACCGCATTCCAAGGGGCGTACAGCCAAGTCAACGAACTGCACAGCCGGTGGTAGATAGCAGGTATACGACACCCTGACGGATACGCGGTCAACGATCTGGACTTTTCACTTTCACTTTCAAATCGATAAATAAATCACATGTCTTTTTCACACAGATGCACTAATAACAATTGCAATATCACTTGTATTGCAGCACAATAAAATTTAAATCACAACTTTCTAAAAGAAGAACATCCCGAATTTTTCTTTCACTTTTCACTGTACGGTCAAACGTACGTTTCCACACTGGGAATATTTCACGGCGACAGTCGATGCACTAAAATCCTTCGAAATCGACGAACTGATCGACGAACTCACAATTATTTGGCACGTATACGGTGTCGGATGTATGGCCGCTCTCGCCTGATATACCTGAACGTGGCACCATCATCGCGCCCGCAGAGGCCGTAAGCGAGAACGATATGAAAATTGTCTTGTGAACTGAGCATGATGCGACAGAGACTTAGACTGACTGCAGCTTCCCAAAAATGCATGCCGACACCCCCGAATATCCGCACCACGAAGGAAAACTGAGGATACAGGAACATTATAAAAAAACACGTGTTTTGCAGGAGTTGAAAGTGCAGCAGTGTGACTCTTGCCTTTCCTCCACGATAGAAAACAGGGATCCTCGTCTCCGTGGAAGGGATCGTGCCATAAATCAGAAATCTGCAGTTACTCGGGAGTGTCCGCTGGTTACCGGAACGGAAAAATTTTCTCTTGCACATGTCGAGTTTACGAATTCTTTTTCGTCCGTGCAATTAATTTCCTTATTTCTCGACAAAGCAAAGATGGGGGTTTCATTATTCATTTTATTCAAATAAAAAACAAAAAGAACATTAGAAAAATTAAGGACGCTACTATGACATTTTTCACTTTTTAAAATGATTGCGAGAAAAAATACATCTTTGGATTTTTTCAATTGACTTGGAGAATTTTTATTTTGTATTTACGTCCACAGTCTAGTCAAAATTATAAAAATAATATTAGATTCTTAGATATGAAATGTCCAATTTAAGCATGCAAATGTAATGAATAGACTGCGTATCTTCAGGCACAATAAAAATTGTCAATATCCGTAATCACTCGTAAATTTTCTTCCACGCATGTCGAATTGCACTGTTGGTAAATTTTTCGTTACCGTGTCCCACGGACACTGCAGAGTTCTGATTTATGTCACGATCCCTTCCGCGGAGACGAGGATCCCTGTTTTCTATCGTTCGAATGTCCTGCATCGTGCCTCAGACGTCGCGGGTAAAGATCAAGCGGCGCACACCAGAAATCTTTTAGGACTTAATTGCACGGCCGAAAAAGAATTCGTAAACTCGACATGTGCAAGAGAAAATTTTTCCGTTCCGGTATCCAGCGGACACTCCCGAGTAACTACAGATTTCTGATTTATGGCACGATCCCTTCCACGGAGACGAGGATCCCTGTTTTCTATCGTGGAGGAAAGGCAAGAGTCACACTGCTGCACTTTCAACTCCTGCAAAACACGTGTTTTTTTATAATGTTCCTGTATCCTCAGTTTTCCTTCGTGGTGCGGATATTCGGGGGTGTCGGCATGCATTTTTGGGAAGCTGCAGTCAGTCTAAGTCTCTGTCGCATCATGCTCAGTTCGCAAGACAATTTTCATATCGTTCTCGCTTACGGCCTCTGCGGGCGCGATGATGGTGCCACGTTCAGGTATATCAGGCGAGAGCGGCCATACATCCGACACCGTATACGTGCCAAATAATTGTGAGTTCGTCGATCAGTTCGTCGATTTCGAAGGATTTTAGTGCATCGACTATCGCCGTGAAATATTCCCAGTGTGGAAACGTACGTTTGACCGTACAGTGAAAAGTGAAAGAAAAATTCGGGATGTTCTTCTTTTAGAAAGTTGTGATTTAAATTTTATTGTGCTGCAATACAAGTGATATTGCAATTGTTATTAGTGCATCTGTGTGAAAAAGACATGTGATTTATTTATCGATTTGAAAGTGAAAGTGAAAAGTCCAGATCGTTGACCGCGTATCCGTCAGGGTGTCGTATACCTGCTATCTACCACCGGCTGTGCAGTTCGTTGACTTGGCTGTACGCCCCTTGGATTGCGGTACTGTCGTATACCTGAAGACACCTGTGCAGTTCGTCACCGACTGACCCATTGACACACATTTCGAAGCAGCAAATGGATTTACGGCTGAATAAGTAAGTTTTTAAAACAATCAGTTTCTGCCTCTTTTCTCGTTCGGGTAAATTTGTCGTAAGTCGGGTAAGGATGATCCGGGTCTTCATCGGTTTCAATGACCTTGAAATAATGTTATAAAACTCGACGTTTTAAATATCTTTTTCCTTTGAAATGGTTGACGGTCGGCTTTAGTTTCGAATACATTAGCAGGCCGTGTCCGCTATCATGAACGCCCATAATGAATTTACAAGTAAAGTTTCTCGCGATAATCTCGTAAACTAAAGCTTACACCCACAAATTCTAAAGAGAAATGTTGTTCAGAATAATGATCTTGACCACTTATCCAAAGCTCATTGAAATCGGAGAGCATTCACATAATCGAGAAACTCTTGTTCGTTGCGATGTCACGGCGTACCGTCAACGCTCTGATGCGAGCGCGGCGCGGCGCGGCGGCCCAGGGCGCGCTCTGATTGGTCCGTGTTTTTCGTTAATAACTGCTAAACAAAGCCGCGGTTGACATTGGTGCAAAGGAAAATGTCGCTTGAAATGACCCAAGGAACCTCCCATTTCCAGGAACGACACGAATTTTGGGACACCCTGTATAATTTATACAAGTTGACCAAACATATTTTTTAATTTTTCGCTATGGGCCCAGCTAAAAAAATCGAAAAAATCAATTTTTAGCATTGTTTTTCACAATTCCGAACCAAATTCATTTTTTCAACATATTTTTTAGAAGTCATTTACTAAACTAATTCATCTGGCCTTACAGAGAAATTTAAGTCGTTTGGTCCATTCATAAAATAGTTATCCTGATTTAAAGTGAGTGTGATCAGTAGACTGCGGATCTTTGTGCAAAATAAAAAATGTTTGCATTGTTTGCAAGACACAGGAATGAAATAAAAATATCTTTCTTCTTCTAATTATCTGATTAAGCTGTAATCAATACGCTGATGTCTTTAAATCTTTTTAATATGTCCACTGCTTTAAATTGTGCTTACCCATTTTTGTCATAAATGCATAAAATCCGCAGTATAGTGAATCAGTTTTGCTCCTAACTCTATATTCACTGTAATCAGCTGCATAGAAGGGTATGTTTAATTGAATGATCAATACTCGTGTAAAAATACATGATTATATCTTTCCCTGTATCATTGACTCGCAATGCAATGTTTTAAAAATTAATATAGAACTTCAGTATTTTTATTTGGCAACAGAATTTTTGGGAAAAAATTTGAATCTATGCAACAGCAAACAATGCGTGTTTGTGCAAGCAGTCGAATTTCTCTTTCGGTTATTTTACATATGAACGAATATTATATTTCAGCAAAAATACACACGCAAGCATTGTTGTGTACAGTGAACGTATCTCGCGTGTTTATATTTAATTCAACCTAGGATGCGTTTCCAAGTGTACAATTCGCAAGTTATAAGTTTCTTTCAGTTTCCAATTTCAACGAATATGTACCGCGCCCATCGTGGAAAATATTTTTCACCTATTTGAAGAATGCGATCCTCGAAGAGACGCAAGCGACGGGAGAGTTTACTGAAAAGGTAGCATGCGCGTGCAACGCGATCCAATGGTAATAGTAAAAATGTCGTATTTTCCAACTGAATTTGAATCTACTTCGGAAAATAACCACATCTTTTTAATGAGAATTTAAACTCTCTCTTTTCTCCACCAAACGAAACGAGATTTTTTTAAATTTTTCTTTGCCGGCAATTATTTTATATTTTACGATATCTTCTTCGCTCTTTACTTTGAAACATTCCCTTTGAACGTAAAGATAAGAATGTTTATAATGAACACGAGTTCCTATCGATTTTCATTGTAATGAGACCATCAATATTCGTTTAACTATAATCTTATGCAATTTAGAAACGTGTTTATTTCTACCCGACTTCGAAAAAGGAGGAGGTTACTCAATTCGATCTGTATGCGCTTTTTTTTCGCTTTTTTTCTACGTTCACCGACCACTCCGAGATGGATGGACCAATCAGGACGAAATTTTTATTACAAATAACCAATTTGACCGAAAAACCATCCTACGGTGTTCTACAAATACTCGTTCCACTAAAAAGTATGAAATAAGAAAATATTATACAAAAAATGAAACCGACTTCGAAAAAACGCACTAAAAAGTATGAAATAATTTCCATTTAATTATGTGAATACACACGAACTTAAATACAATACAATCTTTTCGAAGGCGGCGCAAAATTGAAAATTTTCGACACTGGAAATTACAAAAATCCTTAAATTCTTTTACATGCTTCCACATGTTAATGTGTCTTCTCTTCCAGATGCATGATGTGCGAGAGATACCGGGGGACACTAAAGCACGTGGTAGAGGACTGTGACAAGATGGAAAGTACAAATTTAAGCATAGAAAAGATAGTACAAAGCAAAAGAGTGAGAGAGGTAATAGACTAGCTTAGGAGCGTCGAAACAAAAAGGAAAGAAACAACTAAAAGAAAAGAGGGAGAGGCAATAGTAGATGTAAGATAATAGGATAGCTTAGATTAGATCAGATTAGACTCGGTTAGACAAGTTTAGATTAGGATTTGGAGCAATGGATGGAAGAATGAATGGACAGAGGGATGGAAGGATGAGTGATAGAATAGTTATGTAAACCAAGTCCAATTTCTTGTAAAAAAAAATAATATAAATAATAATAATAAATAATATATAATATAAATAATAATAATAATGTATCTTCTCTTCCCACATCATAATCAGCAACGGAACAAAAAATTTTTTCTTTTCGATCGGAAATTGAAATATAAATTATAAATATGATATCGGCGCTAAGTTCGATCAATTATAGCAAGCTCCTTCTCCTTTTTTCTTTTTAGACGCAAAAATTGTTGTCTCTTGACAATGATCCACATTGGGATCGAAACGTTGAGAAGCTTTAGTTAATTTTGCATATTTGCTGCTTGCTATAATTGATCGAACTTAGCGCCGATATCATATTTATAATTTATAATCAGCAACATCTGTCATTTGGAAAAGTTTTAATTTCGCACCGCCTCCGAGAAGATTGTATTCTATTTCAGTTCGTGTGTATTCACATAAATTAAATGGAAATTATTTCATACTTTTCCGTGCATTTTTGTAGTGCGTTTCGAAGTCGGTTTAATTTTTTTTTATAGAATTTGTTTTCGACTTGTACAGAATTTCCCGAGGGATTATGTTCTCTGTGATACCAACTGCTGGTCGAATAAATTATTACATTGGAGGAAACGTTCTGTCAACATATATTTTTATAAAATGATTTAAATGTTTTCTTTAAAATACGACAGAACTTTCCCTCCAACCTAATACAAAATGTCATTTCACGTGATTTCGGCGCACTGGTTCGATCAAGTATTAATAATAGACACTATTTGCAAATTTTCACAATCTCTATTTCAACGTTTCGATCTTCTTTTACATCATTATCAAGAAATATTTAAAGGAATTGCGTCTGTAAAGTAATAATTGATGTAAAATTTATGTGGATTTAAACTACGTGAAGTAAATGCTACTTACTTGCTTAGTGCAATGTAAAGTAATATTTAATATTCTGAATTTTAATGAAACACGTGCTGGTGCTATGGCAGTGTACTATGAAACAATGTACCAATGTATCGTGACGACATATAGAATCGAAAACTAACCTCCTATCGATCGTTCCATTGACGATCGATATTTGGCGCTAAATTCAAAGGAAAACACAGTCAATACAGTCCTCTTTTCACTGCTCTCATACCAACATAAAGTATGGTATTTGTTAATTAACATTCAATTTAATTGCAATATACACACAATTTGTGTGTATGTGTCAATTGAAGCAAAAAATTACAAAGTTGTATAAGGAATTTTTTGTCTAAACAATTAAGTAAGTAGTAAGTAAGTAAGTAGCATTTACTTCACGTAGTTTAAATCCACATAAATTGAATGTTTTACATAAATTATTACTTTACAGACGCAATTCCTTTAAATATTTCTTGATAATGATCTATTGGGTTGGCAACAAAGTAATTTCGGTATTTTAAGGTGAAATGAAACCCAATTTTGTTATTCAATATGTAGCTGTCGCAGCTATTTATGAAAATAGCCAATTACTTTATTAAGCTACCAGAAAGATAGCAAAAGATCATCGAACAAAATGGAAAATATTTTATCGCGACTAAAGTTCATTGCTTAGAGAAATTTTTATTTCACCTTAAAATACCGAAATTACTTTCTTGCCAACCCAATAAAAGAAGATCGAAACGTTGAAATAGAGATTGTGAAAATTTGCAAATAGTGTCTATTATTACTACTTGATCGAACCAGTGCGCCGAAATCGCGTAAAATAACGTTTTTAAGAACAATATACGGTCGACATAAGAATACAGTTACTAATACAAAATGCCTTTCAGCTCTCAGTCAGTTCTCCGGTAACAAACGCTCAAAATCCGCAGTTTACTTCGACATACCGACAAGCTAAAAGTACCGAAATAAATCTGAAAAATGTCCGGTGTTCCTGAGAGACCGACACTGTCCATTACGTTATCGAAACCGTCGTTCTCTGGCGTTGAGAAAAATAATGAAGCCGCAAGCACGCCTAGCCCGCCGAGGCGGCGTCCAAAAAGGCATCCGGCAAGCGACGCTTTTGTTTCCGGGAATTGTTTCGTGAACAGTTGGAAATTGTTCGATCGTGTTCGAGTTCTCTTCGGGCACACACTTGATCCTTTCCCGGAGCATAGCGTGAAGCCACCATGAAGCTGGCAGAGTCTCCTTTGTCTCCCGTTTCGAATGCGGAGGATGGAGGGGCGTCGACAACGGATCGATTTTCGATGTGAAGATGACGTCCGATCGAGAGGCTCTTTATCAGCCGATAAATAAGGGGGACACGGGGGGACGCGTTTTCGAGGGCCCATGAAATTAGAAGCGTTTTCGAAGATGCGGTGGGAGGATGGTGGTGGGAAACGCGGGGGTGTTGCGCGTGGGTGGGCTGAATCGGACATTAAAATGTAAAGTAAACTGGCGGCGGCGAGAAACGAGCGTCGCTCGGGGGAGCACCTGCAGATAACGACGTCCTATCACGAAGCCAAGAAAAACTTATCGACCTCGATACTACGACATCCTGCGTGCTTAACCCATTTCAGAATTATACAAATTGCGAGCGCATTAGCATAAGAACCGATGGGGCAGCTCGTTCAAACGCCGAATAAAACGCGGATGATGAAGCGTCGAAATGACGGATGGCCTACGTATTAACGAACGTTTGTGTCGTTTCTGTACTGTCTGGATCATGTAAATGCGATTACACACCGCCAGTGTGAACGCACTACGTGCCGTTCCGTTCTTTTGTACCCCTGAATCGTGTAGCTCTTTTTTTATCCTAGTGTTCACTTTACGCCGACAATGAGGGCCGCGCAGGAAACTGTTTAAATTACGTTGATTGTCAGCGGGATGTGAATTTTATGATTTCACGAGGAAAATGGGTCGATCGAACGCGAGATGGGAAAATTAGGAAATTTATTCAAAATTGAAAATAAATCGGGCAAATTGAACATCTAATTTACCTAACTTTAAACTACAATAATTATTATAATAATTAAACGAACGCATCGTGGCGCGTGAATGTACAATTACATCACAAACAAGTAGAAAACCTCGATAATTGAATAATTCATTTTGACGTAGCCAGACCGTGTCAAGTAATGTCGAAGGTTGTAGAATAGTACAAAGTGAACAGAAATAAATGAGAGTACGAGTTTCCAAACGAGTCTTGTTTGCAATAATTAAGCGAAGCAAATTGAAAACAAATAACAAATCTTCGCCGGTCAATCGAAACAGACAATAATGTCTTCGTGTTGATAAATTAATAACTCGGAACGTTATTACCTTGGCACCCTGTGCTACAACCTTACAAACGATTCGTAATGAATTCTATTCCCTTCTGCTCGTCGAGTAAGGGAAGCCCGATATTAAATTGCAGGTGGATCGGTTAGTATATAGAAAAATGTGTTCTTTCGAAGTGTATTTGCGGTGCGATGAGATTCGGCATCAATTTCATATCGAATAAAAATCGGTCACGTTTATTTTTGTAACTTTCCGATAGTGACATTCTGCATTCCCATCCGCACGACTCGATGTTGTGTACCACACAATGGTCCTGGTCTCTGCTGAAATTGAAGTGCAATTTAATTTGACCATGCTTCCGTTTTCTGGGATATCAAGGCTACCTTGAGATTTTTCAAAGTTAATGATACAAAATGATGACCATGAGTTAACCTTGGAGAAACCTGTGAGATACAAAAATCTGCAATTACAGTCTTCCCTCGCATAGTGTTATTTTCGTCTCTACGAATAGCGTTACTTTTTTATCCACCCTGCTAGGGGCTCCTCCTTGGGCGGTCGGTCGCGTTACGTTATGATCACACTTTAAACCAGTAAATATTTCAATCGGTCGAAATTATGGCTTATATAGATTAATTTGATTAGAAAGATCTGTGGAAGGAACTGTAAAAGTTCTGTAAAAAAAGAATGAAAAATAAAAAACTTTCATGTTTGTCCTTCCCTATGTTCGATAAACGTCAAGGAACGTGGTACCTTTACGCTTTCTGAGCCTCCATATCCCCGAGGTGGCAACACTATGTGAGGGAAGACTGTACTACCTTTTGCAACCATAGTGCATGTAAAATCAGCAAAGCAGAATAACCGAACGATTGAGTGGTCGATTGATAAGGGTTCACCGTGCGAGCAGAGGTTGAAACGGCGTCGAAGCCTTGTAAAATCGCACATACAGTGTTCCCGCGATTGATGTGACTTTCGGGTATGCGGATGATGTGACTATTTTATCCCCACTACTACGGGGTTTCCCCTTGGGCGGTCGATCGTGTTACAAAGAAATTAAGGTATTAGGGTGTTTAAATTGGGGTTTTATGATACTCGATGTATTATTTTCAGGTATGGAATAAGGTGAAGTGCCCTTAGTGAAGTCTGGACAGTCCAAAAGTGATACCTAAATCTGGACAATTGAATTTTCATAGTAAAATCAGTAATTAAGAGATTAAATAATTATATTATATATCCTGAGGCCTTAGCTACAAGTAGGTGTGAATATTATTTCATTGAGACATCAATTGAAATTTAAAAATGAATTCAAAGTTCATCTGAAAACAGTATACAAAATAGTCTATTTACATGCGAATCATGTGCATTTATAGTTCGAACTTTTGTTGGAAAAAAAGATATAATTTAAGCCCTCAGACAAAAAATAATTATCACGCATAATAATATTGATATTTTAAAATAAATTGGCAATCAAGCTTAACGTAAATAATAATTATTAATCCAAATATTAGATGTCCAAGATTAGGACTGTTTTCAAATATAAGTACTCCATACTGGGACGCGATGACAGTAGCTGTCCCACTCTAAGCTTATACGCAATGTGCTTACGCCTGAAGCCGGACACGTGTTTGTGAATAAAATCAACGCATTGTTTGCAAATTATTTAACTACATGTACGTATAATTAGTCTTCTATTAGCTTGAATAACGTATGTAGAAAATGTATTCCGGTTGTGACGTTAATAATACTTTATGTTTACATCTTAAATCTATCAGTATTTTACCTAACCTTAAAAGTTGTATTATGACAAGTTTTATTAAAACAGTAAATGAAAATAAATATATATTTGGTTAAATAATACAATACTATAATCTGTGATGAGAATACTACATATTACGCAAAGCATCTTTTATTCGTCATGTGCAACAGCGCCACCAACCAACCTTTTAGGTTATGTTCGCTCGATCAACTCGTAAATTGAATTTGTCCCGATATAGGCTTTACTTCTGTCCAGGTACTAGCTTAGATTGGTTTTAATATGTCCAACTATAGGTTTGAATTATTCTTGTTAATACAATTAAGATATTAACCTAAACAATGATTTTTTTATTTTAAATTCCTTTACAAACTCTGAACTGTATGTTAAAACTCTTAAGAAATTGTTTTTGTTTATTGAAAGTGATAAAATTTAAAATAGAAAAACATGCTGTCCAGGCATAGGGCACTTCACCTTAGTACAGTACAACAATTTCCCGCTTAGCACCGTTGTTTACCCAGGATCGCCGTTTACACTTGGAAAAGTTATCCAAGAAATCTCGTTCGGCACACGTAAAAAAACGTAGTACAATTTCGTTTCCCGAGACTCGATGCCCTCGAGGTTCTCACAACAATCGCGGGAACGCTGTATTCGGCGAGTGTGCCAATTAATTTCGATTCCGGCGCAATATCGCGCATTCATTGGGGGCCCGGCAGCCATAATAGCATTATACCGTATCCGGGGGCCGAGCGTTATCGCGCATGAAAGAAAATGTGACCAAAAAGCGGGAGCAGGAAGAAAATAATTGAAATGGTATCGCGGGTCATGTACGAGTGGCCGTGATAAAAGCTGTAGGTCTATTGAGAATCCAACGAGCCGGGTTAGAGGAGTAAGGGATGAAATAGAAATGAGGGAACGTGGACCGACCCACCCCCGCAATGAGACCGCCTCTATTTGTGGCAAATTCGAGCGGCCCCACGTAGTTAGGAGATTGCTTGTTGATACCTAACAAGTTTATCGACCTTGTACTCGTCAAGACGATTGGCACAATTAAACGTTAATAGACCGCGGAGCTTCCCCGTCGCGCCTCGTCCAATGACGAGACATTTACACGGGGGTAGAATGCGACTCAATGAAACGTTCTCCCTGCCATTTTTTTTGTGAAGCGTACAGAGTACTTGATAACAGTCTCTAACACCCCCTCCCCTTTCCTTAAGAATCTGCGTTCCTCTTGTAAAAATCATCCTTAATGTTTTCCGCTTGAAGCTCCTCAGCTTCCGGCTGGTTAACTCTTCGCCGGGGATTTTACATTTCCGTCAGAAATTCAAGTAATCCCAGCGAATGGGAAATCTTTTTTCCCCCTGCCCCGACAGGAAAGACGGAGACGCTTTGTGAACAATTTGCTTTATTCCGGATTAAAAATAGTACCGGGCCACTCTCTGTGCTGCTACCCTCCTTTCCTGAGTTGCGGATTGTTGAAGGATGTTTGTAGCGGGGTTCCGACGCTATTGTACTCTGCTTCGGCGTCCTTTCACCGAAACGACAAACTGTCTTTTAATTTGTTTCCTGCGAAAGACTCGCGGGGGCGGGTTCGATGGAACCTATGGCGACCCGCCCCGTTTAGATTTTCAATGAGCCATTGTGCTTTAATCTTTTCCATTTTATCGACGTCTCGTAGAGTATATTTAATCGCACCACATATGTGTCCGTAATTATGAAAGTCATATTTTCGATTTAAATTGGATTGCTGAGAGTTGAATTTGAATTTAGATTTAAATATAATGGTCGGAAGATGAATTTGAATTTCAATTTAAATATGTGCCCGTTAGCACGATAGTGATGTAAGTGATATATTTAAGTTATATAAATTCTGAAAATTTCATCGAAATTTGTTAACTGCCTTATGTATCGTAAGCGTTTAAAAGCGGCGAAAATCGCGAAAAATAGCAGTTTTTTACCACCTTTGATCGTTTATAATTTTTATTTTATGAAATAACCAGAACGCGGATTTCGTATTTGGATAATACCGGATTTAAATCGAGCCACGAGCATAACAAGTTATTTTTTTAATGGAAAATAATGTGTAAGCAGCTCGGGAATGAATATTTGAGTGAATGGCTCGTCGGGATCAAAGGAGTCGCGGAACATCCGAGTCTCGCAGATTTGAACAGAAAAACTCATGCCGGAGTAACATCGAGTGAATGATCAAACTCCGGCTGACCCAAATAGTTTCTATATCTCAGTCCGCGAAAACGTGCCAAGTGGTGCATTATGCATTGCCGGAATTATTCACGCGACAGTACGGGCCGCGAGTTTTCGCAACGGACAATAAACAATCGGGCAAAGAAAAACGGCGTCACATTTATTTCGATTGTAGGTGGCCGGCGATTACTCGAAACACGGCTGTACGAACACGACTTGTTAAGGGGATGAGAATGATTAAACAGAAAACAGCATGCTGACAATCGTTTATTTCTTTCGTTTTGTCTCGGTAACGACGTACCACGGAAAATTACTGTGCCTAATGAGTTATTGTTACGGAAAAATACACAATTCGTTGTGTAAAAATGTCGCGGAAAATTGCCCACTTTATCTTACGAATTTATTTTCAGTTTCACGAATTCACTTTGCTGTTAGATTTGCAAAAATTAATCTGGGGACAGCGTCATAATTGAAATACTCGAGAAACGAGGAACGATAACGATTTAATATGTACTTTCATTTTTCGTTGAACTTACGGATCCAACTTCTTCAGATGTACCTTTGAAAATGTACATTTGCAGAATCCCCCGCAGTTGTGTAAACTGCAGATTTCATGTTTATTTTCGCAAGATAATTTATATCGAACTCCTTTCGAATTTTGACAGTGATTACCTCATCGCGGACGTTATTTTAATAAAATTGATTATCTCGAAGGAACATTTTACCGCCGATTGGCTCGTCTTAGGGAACAATCGCTGTAGCAGTCGATTTTCATTGTTAACGTCCATTCTTCATAGACTACGATTTCCGATACACAGTGATGCGCTTTGTTATCAGCGAATAAACCGCTTGTCACTACCACGGAATCGTCTGACAAGTAATTTTCTCTAGAGCTTTCATTATATGTAAAAATACGTGAGAACCTTAGCCGCAAACCAATAATGACGTTATAGGACGCTTTGTTCCGCTATTGATCGCCAGCATACTTTACAGTCATCTCTTTTGTGCTTCTTCATTCCGCTTTCGCGCGCCCCTTCGCGTGCAGAAGGAAAATGTACGCGCGCTTTGCACGCGGAGACGCGCGAGCGCGCGCGATGAGAATGATTCTCTGACAGGATATTAGGCCGCGATGATGTAAAACTGAATAGCCATTCTCGCGACTTGCTCTAATTTTACCGAGGTTTTTCCATGGCCGCGTTCGGAACGCTAAAAGGACTGAGAAGAAAAAGTATGCTCGGCTACCATGTCGGTTTTGTGACCACTTTGCGATAGTACTTAACACACATTGCTGCGGCGTTTCGTTTCTCTGTTTATCTTTCTGTTTCCGAACATTTCATGAACAGTGGCGGGGATGATCTCTTAGATCCTGATGCTCCCCTTTTCTTAGATCCAGGCTTAAATGTCGATTTTGTGACCACATTCCGAACATTTTGTGAGCAGTGGAGGGGATGAGCAATTTTCTTAGATCCTCCCCTTTTCTTAGATCCAGGCTTAAATGTCAATTTTGTGACCACGTTCCGAACATTTTACGAGCAGTGGAGGGGATGAGCAATTTTCTTAGATCATGATGCTCCCCTTTTCTTAGATCAAGGCTTAAATGTCCATTTTGTGACCAAATTCCGAACATTTTATGAGCAGTGGAGGGGATGAGCAATTCTCTTAGATCCTGATGCTCCCCTTTTCTTAGATCAAGGCTTAAATGTCCATTTTGTGACCAAATTCCGAACATTTTATGAGCAGTGGAGGGGATGAGCAATTCTCTTAGATCCTGATGCTCCCCTTTTCTTAGATCCAGGCGTAAATGTCCATTTTGTGACCACATTCCGAACATTTTACGAGCAGTGGAGGGGATGAGCAATTTTCTTAGATCCTGATGCTCCCCTTTTCTTAGATCCAGGCTTAAATGTCGATTTTGTGACCACATTCCGAACATTTTGTGAGCAGTGGAGGGGTTGAGCAATTTTCTTAGATCCTGATGCTCCCCTTTTCTTAGATCCAGGCGTAAATGTCCATTTTGTGACCACGTTCCGAACATTTTATGAGCACTGGAGGGGATGAGCAATTTTCTTAGACCCTGATGCTCCCCTTTTCTTAGATCCAGGCTTAAATGTCGATTTTGTGACCACATTCCGAACATTTTGTGAGCAGTGGAGGGGTTGAGCAATTTTCTTAGATCCTGATGCTCCCCTTTTCTTAGATCAAGGCTTAAATGTCCATTTTGTGACCACATTCCGAACATTTCATGAACAGTGGAGGGGATGAGCAATTTTCTTAGATCCTGATGCTCCCCTTTTCTTAGATCCAGGCGAAAATGTCCATTTTGTGACCACGTTCCGAACATTTTACGAGCAGTGGAGGGGATGAGCAATTTTCTTAGATCCTGATGCTCCCCTTTTCTTAGATCCAGGCGTAAATGTCCATTTTGTGACCACATTCCGAACATTTTGTGAGCAGTGGAGGGGATGAGCAATTTTCTTAGACCCTGATGCTCCCCTTTTCTTAGATCCAGGCGTAAATGTCGATTTTGTGACCACATTCCGAACATTTCATGAACAGTGGAGGGGATGAGCAATTTTCTTAGATCATGCTGCTCCCCTTTTCTTAGATCAAGGCTTAAATGTCCATTTTGTGACCAAATTCCGAACATTTTACGAGCAGTGGAGGGGATGAGCAATTTTCTTAGATCCTGATGCTCCCCTTTTCTTAGATCCAGGCGTAAATGTCGATTTTGTGACCACATTCCGAACATTTTGTGAGCAGTGGAGGGGTTGAGCAATTTTCTTAGATCCTGATACTCCCCTTTACTTAAATCCAGGCGTAAATGTCGATTTTGTGACCACATTCCGAACATTTTGTGAGCAGTGGAGGGGATGAGCAATTTTCTTAGATCCTGATGCTCCCCTTTTCTTAGATCCAGGCGTAAATGTCGATTTTGTGACCACGTTCCGAACATTTTATGAGCAGTGAAGGGGATAAGCAATTTTCTTAAATCCTGAAGCTCCCGTGTTCTTAGATCAAGACTTTACTGTAATTAATCTGCGGATTTTTATGCATTTATGGCTTCTACAAATTTTCAAAAAATGCTAGAATATTAAATATTACAGAATTTTATGCTACTTTGATTTATTGCAGATCTATGATGGCTAGTACCACTGCAAATAAGATTTTATGTGTTCCCAGTTTCGTGAAATTTGCCTGCAAAAATTAAAATCCGCAGTCTAGTTATAATAGTGCTAAGGTGGAGTGGGGTAAGCGCGCCCTAGTATTTGCAAAGTGGGAGTTTAAACTGATGTATTTTCAGTCTGGTATGTAGAAACTTAACACTCTTGGTATCAAACTCTTGCCATAGTTATTACTGATGAATTAGAATTATGTAAGATTCTAATTTTGCTTGAAAATTGTACAATATCCTATCAAAATGATAATTAAAGTGTCAAATACTACGCACTTGCCCCGAAAATGGGTCTCTGAGAGTTAGAAATGCTTTCAAACCTTGTTTCAAGTGCTACGGGTCAAGAAAAGAATTATTATCAAGCCTGCTACAAAATGCTTCTTATTGCATTAAATATATTGTCTAGTTTTATAGTTACCCATACAGTACGGACTTACCCCACCGTGATAGTACGCACTTGCCCCGTGTAGTAATATTTACGGGGCAAGTTCATCTTAGTGTTTTTCTCGATAAATTTAAAAAAATACAATAAAAACGGTAAATTTAATGTAAACCTACATCAGTATTTGTTGCACCTACCTAAAATAACAACACAGAATATATGAATAACTTGTAAACTATTGCACGTTCAGGGTAACCTCAAAGTTGTACGTGTACCTCGCACGTGACTGTTTGGCATTGGTTGATTTAAGCGAGCAAACACCATTATTCTTGGGCGACATCCATGCCGAATAGTTAATACTAACTTATACTACATTAATAAATACAAAGCTAGAGAAATTTCGTTCATATTATAATAAAAATAACCAATTAACGCACTTGCTCCGTTGACGCACTCACCCCACTCTACCTTAACGTATTTCGCAGAGAACAATGCTCCTGAAAAATATCCTATTCGTGGAGCAGGAAATTTCTGCGATCGACTGTATACAAAGCCGCGTAGTCATTCTAACAATAAGGAAACGCGAAGACAGTGGTGAACGATAATGCGAATGGATGGCTGTAGCAGTTCTGGAACGATAAGGAACGTCGTAGCTCGGCTACGTCACAGGATTTTATCAGACCCTTGTAATCATTCACGCCCTGTGTACGCTTTCGGAATTTCTCGAGTTTGATCCCGTCGATAGATACGACTCGTTCGTTTCACGATTCGCCGTAGGAACGCGATATTATGATTCTTGGATTTTAGACATGAATGGCGGATGAGTGGGTGCCGCGTTATTGACGAGAAGAATTTCAGGCGCGGCTCCCCCCTCCGCCGTCCCTCCCGTCGCGTCGCATTCCGCCGGAATAAAATGGTAAATTTGCGATGTGCCGGAGAAAACCGATTGTTCCGCGAATGTATTGTAAAATTCCGTGATCGTTCTAACTGAACAAACGGCTCGAATTTCATTCCGCCGGCAACGCGCGCATTTAGCACCGAACGCGAGACGTTTACTTTACGTTAAACGATACGAATCCTTTATTACATTCATTATTGTGTTAATCCTTTGCCCGCTTGTAGCACCATTAAAATCGCGAGAGCACTCATTACCCGTGGATTTAATAAATAGCGCTTCGTCTGTCGATTATTAAGCACGTTAAACATTCCAACATAATATTATACTTATTGATGCTGCTAAAACTACAGGCTGATATTTCATCGTGCTTCCAAATATCAGCTGTGTTTGCGTTTACACTTATATCGAATACGTGGCACTGTTCTAATTTTAAATGAGCTTGCTTCGAAGTTCATTAATAGCCTCCATTATTAATTATTCGAGAATTTATGTTTTATTACCAGGCCGAAAGTCAATTATACAGGGAACAGAAGATAAACGAAAATGTATTTTCTTCCTCTGTTAATTTTAACAAGTAGTACACTCATATTTAAAAATTTGTTTAGTGTCCACTTTTTTGAATTTCACCTGAGTTTTTCGTTTGCATTACAGTTTTATGTATACCTCAAACAAACAAAGGCGTTTTAGGTGACCATCGATATTTTCTGTGATTTATTGTATCCCGACTGAACATCAAGCACGCACGCAGGTTAAATGAGCTATTTCGATGGTAATCTTAATCGAGAATTTTCCTTGTATAATCATAAGATCCCGAAGTACGTTGATGTTGTTTTATTCCTCCACTTTACTTACCCGAAGAACAATTATTATCGAAACGCTGCTCGTGTTGCACCGGCAGCAAAACAACCTCGCAGCGTGTCATTTATGAAATTTATAGATTTACCAATATCGGCATAGTTACTTTAAAAGCACGATGGCACGTTACGAGGGACGGCTTGAAAACTGCGAAATGCAAATCCCGATATCCAAACAAGAAACTTTGCAAAACAGAAAGCAGAATAATGGGATGTGCGCTATTTGTTGAAAGAAGGTAAAACATAGTGTACATAATATTTATTATATATATGTTTCTCTGTTTGTAACGTTTTGCAGTTTGGTTATTTAATTTAATTTGGTTATTATTTTTTTGCCTATCGATTGTTTTACCTATCTGGCAAAATATTTATTTAACACTTCACGGTATTTCTGTGTGAGCAGTTTATTTGAACAAAATGACTAAAACGATTGAACGCGTTTTTTCGAAATGCAGTTTTCCGTGGAAAACTGAATTCTATGAGAATGAAAAAATCAGCTTGTTTACAATACTTTTTTGAATGATATTTTCCGAAGGCAACGCCAATGTTGGAATACCTTTGTCGTTTCTCCGGAAATCCGATCACTCCGAGCTGTCCCACAGCGAGGTTCTCCATAAAATTTTCAATTCGATCTCGCGTTAACGCCGAAATATTACGCTAATAAGGCTTTTATTATTTCATTAACACATCAATTGAAATTTAAAAATGAATTCAAAGTTCATCTGAAAACAGTATACAAAATAGTCTATTTACATGCGAATCGTGTGCATTTATAGTTCGAACTCTTGTTACAGAAAAAGATATAATTTAAGCCCTCAGACAAAAAATAATTATCACGCATAATAATATTGATATTTTAAAATAAATTGGCAATCAAACTTAACGTAAATAATAATTATTAATCCAAATATTAGATGTCCAAGATTAGGACTGTTTTCAAATATAAGTACTCCATACTGGGACGCGATGACAGTAGCTGTCCCACTCTAAGCTTATACGCAATGTGCTTACGCCTGAAGCCGGACACGTGTTTGTGAATAAAATCAACGCATTGTTTGCAAATTATTTAACTACATGTACGTATAATTAGTCTTCTATTAGCTTGGATAACGTATGTAGAAAATGTATTCCGGTTGTGACGTTAATAATACTTTATGTTTACATCTTAAATCTATCAGTATTACTACCTAACCTTAAAAGTTGTATTATGACAAGTTTGATTAAAACAGTAAATGAAAATAAATATATATTTGGTTAAATAATACAATACTATAATCGATGATAAGAATACTACATATTACGCAAAGCATCTTCTATTCGTCATGCGCAACAGCGCCACCAACCAACGTTTTAGGTTATGTTCGCTCGATCAACTCGTAAATTAAATTTGTCCCGATATAGGCTTTACTTCTGTCCAGGTACTAGCTTAGATTGGATTTAATATGTCCAACTATAGGTTTAAATTATTCTTGTTAATGCAATTAAGATATTAACCTAAACAATGACATTTTTATTTTAAATTCCTTTACAAACTCTGAACTGTATGTTAAAACTCTTAAGAAATTGTTTTTGTTTATTTAAAGTGATAAAATTTAAAATAGAAAAACATGCTGTCCAGGCATAGGGCACTTCACCTTAATGTTTCAGGGTTGAAAACGTACAAGGGTTGAAAATGGGAAATAATTACAGTGGAGGGGATGAGCAATTTACTTCTGTCCATATTTTTTTGCCTATCGATTGTATCACCTATCTGGCAAAATATTTATTTAACACTTCACGGTATTTCTGTGTGAGCAGTTTATTTGAACAAAATGACTAAAACGATTGAACGCGTTTTTTCGAAATGCAGTTTTCCGTGGAAAACTGAATTCTATGAGAATGAAAAAATCTGCTTGTTTACAATAATTTTTTGAATGATATTTTCCGAAGGCAACGTCAATGTTGGAATACCTTTGTCGTTTCTCCGGAAATCCGATCACTCCGAGCTGTCCCACAGCGAGGTTCTCCATAAAATTTTCAATTCGATCTCGCGTTAACGCCGAAATATTACGCTAATAAGGCTTTTATTATTTCATTAAGACATCAATTGAAATTTAAAAATGAATTCAAAGTTCATCTGAAAACAGTATACAAAATAGTCTATTTACATGCGAATCGTGTGCATTTATAGTTCGAACTCTTGTTACAGAAAAAGATATAATTTAAGCCCTCAGACAAAAAATAATTATCACGCATAATAATATTGATATTTTAAAATAAATTGGCAATCAAACTTAACGTAAATAATAATTATTAATCCAAATATTAGATGTCCAAGATTAGGACTGTTTTCAAATATAAGTACTCCATACTGGGACGCGATGACAGTAGCTGTCCCACTCTAAGCTTATACGCAATGTGCTTACGCCTGAAGCCGGACACGTGTTTGTGAATAAAATCAACGCATTGTTTGCAAATTATTTAACTACATGTACGTATAATTAGTCTTCTATTAGCTTGGATAACGTATGTAGAAAATGTATTCCGGTTGTGACGTTAATAATACTTTATGTTTACATCTTAAATCTATCAGTATTACTACCTAACCTTAAAAGTTGTATTATGACAAGTTTTATTAAAACAGTAAATGAAAATAAATATATATTTGGTTAAATAATACAATACCATAATCTATGATAAGAATACTACATATTACGCAAAGCATCTTCTATTCGTCATGCGCAACAGCGCCACCAACCAACGTTTTAGGTTATGTTCGCTCGATCAACTCGTAAATTGAATTTGTCCCGATATAGGCTTTACTTCTGTCCAGGTACTAGCTTAGATTGGATTTAATATGTCCAACTATAGGTTTGAATTATTCTTGTTAATACAATTAAGATATTAACCTAAACAATGATTTTTTTATTTTAAATTACTTTACAAACTCTGAACTGCATGTTAAAACTCTTAAGAAATTGTTTTTGTTTATTGAAAGTGATAAAATTTAAAATAGAAAAACATGCTGTCCAGGCATAGGGCACTTCACCTTAATGTTTCAGGGTTGAAAACGTACAAGGGTTGAAAATGGGAAATAATTACAGTGGAGGGGATGAGCAATTTACTTCTGTCCATATTTTTTTGCCTATCGATTGTATCACCTATCTGGCAAAATATTTATTTAACACTTCACGGTATTTCTGTGTGAGCAGTTTATTTGAACAAAATGACTAAAACGATTGAACGCGTTTTTTCGAAATGCAGTTTTCCGTGGAAAACTGAATTCTACGAGAATGAAAAAATCAGCTTGTTTACAATAATTTTTTGAATGATATTTTCCGAAGGCAACGCCAATGTTGGAATACCTTTGTCGTTTCTCCGGAAATCCGATCACTCCGAGCTGTCCCACAGCGAGGTTCTCCATAAAATTTTCAATTCGATCTCGCGTTAACGCCGAAATATTACGCTAATAAGGCTTTTATGCGAAGGCCTTTTCGCGACTGGTGTGAACCAATTTATTTCGGAGCAGTCTATAATGGTTCCCCTTTGAGCGGCCGATTTTACTAATAATTCCCATTACGCTGCCAATAACCTTTTTCCGAAAAGCCTGTCGCGTTGCCTGACTGCAATGACATTTCACACAAGTGAGCCTGTGCTGCATGCGTGCGAATAATTAATGCACTATCGACATTACACAAAGGCGTCACATCAAAAAATATCGCGATCTATTTCACGGATCGGTGCATCTGCTCGCGCGCTCTCCGTCGGCGGGTCATCGCTGACCCGCGACACATACAGTGGGCCTACAAAGTATTGTATATACATATCCGTACACCTTTTAAAAACGAATAACTGTTTCAAGATTTCGATGAAACTTCGTACACGTATATAACTTACTTGGATCTATGAAGTGATTTCATTTAAGGCGATTGTATTTGCCGATAATAACCTAATTGTATACGTATCAGTATTTGTAATTTATTCGATACATTCAAATCTTGCGAATGTTACGTTCACTTGCTACATATTTATTAATAAAAAGAGCACAAATTTACCGTTCTCTAAATATGCAATATACGCGGATTATGTTGTACGATAGTATGTATCATGAAATGCTAAGTAGCGAGGCCTGAATAATTCAACAATCTAAATTGACTGCAGTGGAACACGTCAATGCCGGCAACGAGAGGAAAGTACAATTGATTCTCATATTCAGAGTTACAAAATACATGCTAAAAAATTAGACACGATAAAGATTGTTTAATTTCAAGCGGTTCGAGACAAGCTAACCGAGGTGTTTCGTCGGCAGCGTCACGTTTCCTCCCCCAGTGTTTGTTGACCATTTTTCATATATTTTAAAATTCATGGAAGACGAAACTTGTGTGAAAGTAGCAGCAACGGGGTCTCGCCTGATTCCCGTCTCTGCTATTTCTCATACAAAAACAGAAATAGATTCATTTTCCGGGTCACATAACTTTTTACATGGCGGCGCTGTTCCCTAGACAACCGTGGAACGAATTTCTGGATGCAGGATTGAGCCAGATTCAGAATACAAGTAGTTGCATTGGCCGCGGGAAAAGAGGAGAGACCTCCTACCCCGTCTCAAGACTGAAAAATCTTCCCAGGCACGTTTCCTAACGTAAACGAATACCTTTCTCGTTGTCTTCCGCCAACAATAAGTCACGCGTCCAGAGTGATAACTCGATGTCTGTTTATTTTCGGGACAACGTTTCAACGGACCGCAAAAACTTTTTCGTTTGTTGGTTACTTTAACCGAAGAATTCCTGGCAGTGACAGAACTCGTACTGGCTTCTCAGTGAACTACTATTCACCGAATGATTATCGTGAGACATTATCATAGACCTTGATAATTTCATTTAGGTGAAAATAATGCAGCAGTATTTGTCAGGGAACTCTTATTCATCAGACATTATCATAGACATCAGACATTACCATCAGACATTATCATAGACATCAGACATTGCCATCAGACATTATCATAGACATCAGACATTATCAATAAATTACTATTCATCACACATTATCAATAAACTACTATTCATCAGACATTATCACAGACATCAGACATTATCATAGACACCAAACATTATCATAGACATCAGACATTATCATAGACATCAGACATTATCATAGAAACCAAACATTATCATAGACATCAGACATTATCATAGACATCAGACATTATCAATAAATTACTATTCATCAGACATTATCAATAAACAACTATTCATCAGACATTATCATCGACATCAGACATTACCATCAGACATTACCATCAGACATTATCATAGTCATCAGACATTATCGATAAATTACTATTCATCAGACATTATCAATAAACTACTATTCATAAGACATTATCAATAAACTACTATTCATCAGACATGTAAACTACTATTCACATAGACATAAAAAATTATCATTAGACATGATGAATGAACTACTATTCATCGGTCATTACACTGTCCAACATCAAATTTGTTCCCGAATTACTGTTGGGTCCTTCGTATAGAGTTTTTTGCACTGATTCCAAATCTGTTTCTAATTTTTTCCCTATACGCACAGTTTTTGAGGAACATGACTTTGAAAAAAAAACATATTTTTCAACTTTAAACAAATATTGTAATGTTATTATAAAAGATATTGAATTGTTCTTTATAGCGAAAGATTCTGTAGACTTTCCCGAATACAGCGATATCAAATATTAATACATTATTATTGTTTAAACATGTTTAAATAATAACTAAAGGCGGAGAGATACCACTTTTGCACCAATTTTTGAGGATATTTTTCAATTTATCTCAAAAAATAAGGGTCCAGCGGAAAATCGAACTATACCACTCGATAGAGCAGACTTTTATCTTGAGAAACCACCCTGTCAAGTTTGGATCGTCGACGTTTTTTTCGAACCAGAAAGCAAAATATCTTCGCCCGACATGAGTTGCCGCCAGTGGCGCTCGCCATTAGAACGGGCGTTCGCCGAGCCGTATCCCGTGGAACATGTTTAAACATGTTTGAACAATCATAATGTATTAATATTGCATATCACTGTATTCGGGAAAGTCTACAGAATCTTCTGCTGCAAAGAACAATTCAATATCTTTTATAATAACATCACAATATTTGTTTAAAGGTGAAAAATATGTTTTTTTTTTCAAAGCCATGTTCCTCAAAAACTGTGCGTATAGGGAAAAAATTAAAAACAGATTCGGAATCAGCGCAAAAAACTATATAAGAAGGACCCAACAGTAATTAGGGAATATAAAAAAAGTTGAAATTTGTTGGACAGTGTTATCAATGAACTACTATTCATCAGACATGATCCATGAACTACTATTCATCGGTCATTATCAATGAACTATCATTGACATTATCATTGACACTAATCTCATTTCTTGACAATTTTATTTAAGTGAAAATAGTGCACCAGCATTTTAAATTTATTCAGTGCTGTTTTCACTCTTTCCAGTTTAATTGTTAGACAAACAAATAAACTTCATACTGATTTATCTGAAGCAGCAGTGTGTAGACAGACATTAAATACTGAAATTTCTTAATTCATTATCGATGAACGTAAATTTATTTTCTGAAGGAAAATTGTAGTACAGTTTGCAGCAGGAATTAATTAAATCTGTCAAGACACTTTCCTTGATAATTTTATTTAGGTGAAAATAATGCAACAGCGTTTTAAATTCACTCCTTCCAGTCTAATTGTTAGACAAATACAGATTGTTAGACATACTGAAATTCTTGAATTCATTATCGACGAACGTAAATTTACTTTCTGAACGAAAATTGTAGCACAGCTTCCAGCAGGAATTAATTGAATCTGTCAAGATTCCGATGAAACTTCAAACGATAGTAAACCTAGTTAAACTTGATCAGAGAAAATTCGAAAATGTTCATTCAGAGTTCAGCTAGAACTTCGCGTGGGAGTATTACATCAAAAGTATATCTTGAATGAAAAGTTCATAGCAAATTCGTGAAAGTTACAACACGTTACTTGCACATTCCTTTGAGCGAACAAATATCGAAAATGGAGTTCGCAGCCGTGTACTTGCAGGAAGATGAGGGGAGAATTGTATGCCGTTAAGAATGCGCGTTATTTTATGTTAACACTTCAGCTGGTTTCAGGAATACGAATCTTCAAAGTACGGAGTTTGTAATACAGGTGATGTTGAATGGAAACCAGAGTTTCCGGGGAACTCTGTGACCCACTTTTCCCCCTCGGAAATACGCACATCGTAACTGCATAGCCAGTAAGAAAACGCTGACTCGGTGTCACTGACCACCGAGCTTTTACCAAGTGGATGAAAACGTGCGGATGAGAGAGCCGATTGTACGAGCGGAAAAGAAGTAGTAAAACATTCAAAACGGTGCTTCGCCGAAACGATAATATCACCGGATGGTAGTACCAACATTGAAAACCTTTTTAAAGGGAATGGTCCGCTACGTCCGACAACCTGGCAGCTCGCTACATTTTTGTTACTTAACTGCGGTGTTAACACTGCTTTTTCAGAGGACATGAATATTTACAATGTTATTTATTCAATAAAAAAAGCATTTACAAATGTAGATTTCTCGTGTTTCTTTTTATAGGGCGGCGTTGATCTCATTCCAATTTTATTATATCTAGACAGCGTATATTTATGCAGAATACAAATATTCTACCTGAATTGCAACAAACCGGAGTAAAATAGAAATGTATTATCTGCCCTGTTACGTTTAGTAGGTTGAAAGCAGAGTTGTGCAGAATTACAATTGAATTACTGCAGAATTATAATTACAAAGTAATATAATTAAATTGTAATTCAATTATGTTGTAATTTATAATTCAGATCTTCAGTAAATTAAATTACAATGTAATTCGTAATTGCAATGGAGCACAATTATAAAATACATTGTAATTGAATTAAATTGTAATTCAATTATGTTGTAATTTGTAATTCAGATCTTCAGTCAATTAAGTTACAATGTAATTCGTAATTGCAATGGAGCACAATTATAAAATACATTGTAATTGAATTAAATTGTAATTCAATTATGTTGTAATTTGTAATTCAGATCTTCAGTCAATTAAGTTACAATGTAATTCGTCATTGCAATGGAGCACAATTATAAAATACATTGTAATTGAATTAAATTGTAATTCAATTATGTTGTAATTTATAATTCAGATCTTCAGACAATTAAATTACAATGTAATTCGTAATTGCAATGGAGCACAATTATAAAATACATTGTAATTGAATTAAATTGTAATTCAATTATGTTGTAATTTGTAATTCAGATCTTCAGTCAATTAAGTTACAATGTAATTCGTCATTGCAATGGAGCACAATTATAAAATACATTGTAATTGAATTAAATTGTAATTCAATTATGTTGTAATTTATAATTCAGATCTTCAGTCAATTAAATTACAATGTAATTCGTAATTGCAATGGAGCACAATTATAAAATACATTATAATTGAATTATGAAAAATGAAGTAATAGGCATGAAGAGGTTGAAAAATCCATGTAAAGGTTTCAAATAGAAGGAATTTATTACTTATAAATATACTAGCTGCTCGTAACCTACTTACGGTACACCCTCGCAACCAGTTCAAGTATATTGTATTTCAATTACACTGTAATTCAATTATAAATTGCATTTCAATTATATTGTATTTCAATTACATTGTACTTCAATTACATTGTGTTTCAATTATATTGTATTTCAATTATATTGTATTTCAGTTACATTGTACTTCAATTACATTGTGTTTCAATTATATTGTATTTCAATTACAAATCTGATTAAAACACTTAATAATTGATTTACGTTGTATTTGAATTATATAGTAATTAATTTACGTTGTATTTGAATTATATAGTAATTTATTTACGACGTAATTGAATTGCTATTAATTGAAATACAATGTAATTCAATTACGTAATTGAATTACAATGTAATTGAAATAGCACAACTATGGTTGAAAGTAATGTAACAGAACATTGTATTGTATTGTATGGTATATTGTATAGTATAGTATAGTACTATAGTACTTTATAGTACTATATTGTATAGTGTGTAATGTAATCGAACATTTTTACTGTCTGAAATTCCACTCACTCATTTTTGTCATAAATGCATCAATTCCTCTGTCTATTTATGAGGAAAGAATTGAAAGAAAATAGCGGTCGGTGATTATTGCACTATTTTGAAAAATCAATGGTACGTGGAAAAACATTCTTTAATGGAACCTTCAATAGTAACAGCAATTTTCATTGTGAACTAACAAGTCACCCTCAACAACGTCATCTAATAGTTCCATTTAAGATTGCAATGTAAAAGAAACTTTCTATGCTTTCTTTTGGTACAGCACAATTATTTAAAATCCTATTAATAGCCTTCCGGTAGATAAAGTGTTATGTGCAATCTCAAAACTCTAAATATAGTGTTTCAAACATAAACAAATCTGTCGACCACACTAGCAAACATCTATTTGACATTAATGCAGTTATATCATGGAATATAAATTTGAGTTGAAGTGATGTAAAGTTCCATGTAACCAGTTATGCAGAAAGTGGAATTAAAGGTTAACAATTACGCCACTTGAAACATTTCTATCATTTTTATGCGAAAGAAAAGCCCGGAACAATCAAATATAAAGTCCAGGCTTTTCAAAAATAATCTTTTACGAATGTCCTGGGAAAATGTCCGAGAGGAGCTTTTAACTCTTCATCGGATGTTCAGCGTACATTTCAAAAGTGATCATTTATTTAGACCCGATTCATGTAAAATTTATAAATCGAGAATCAATTTTTATTTTGCAGTGTCGTTATTAATACGAGCACCTGTAATGGAGTCGTTTCTAGCTGCAACGGGGAGGAATCTGTGCTCATGACTTATTTCGCGGACCCGTCGCGTCGTCGTCAGCCGAGCAAACGTCACTGCTATTATTCGCTGGAAACGGGGTCTTCTGTATGACAGGAATGTCATCTGTCCGGAGGAATAAGAGAAACTTGTCAATCGGAGTCGGAAAATTATTGAAACGTTTGACTGAAGAAGTTGCCGGTTAAGGACGCGCTCTCATCGGAAGTACCGTAGCGAAACTGTGGAGGAACTCGTCCTCGATGAAATATCGCGGGACGAGATTAATCGCCGCGAATTTCTCTATAAAAATTTCATTCCTGCTTCGCTTCTAACGAGACCAGCTTCGCCGAGTCTGATGTATTTCCGAAGAGGAAAACACGACGGGTTTGTTATTACTCTGAGAACAGTGGAAGCAAAATGTTATCGAACGTCACTAGTTACTATTTTCTCGATTTGCACCGGGGAAACCCCGGGAAATTGCTGATTCTTTCCGGAGTATGCAAACGACACTGCACTTGTCAGTCAAGAGCTCTTAAAATTAAATATCGCGTCGTTAGTTTAGCGACAACATAGATTGACAAGTTAAGTGTCACAGTAGTTAATCGATTACGGCAGAATTTTTAAGCGGAGGAAGTAATTAACGTTTTACATCAAATATTTAATGGTGTAGTATACACGCGAACCCGTATTTTAAATAACCGACGCAGTTTCGAGCGAAACCTCTTTATTTTAATAATTTGCTGCAAGAAATGGAATATTTAAATGCTGCGCATTAAACGCGTATTTTAATCCTGTACATCGCATGTTCGAATGTTACGAATTGAATGGAAATTTATTTCAATGAGGCATTTTCGGATAACCGTATCGTTGGTATTTGGATTTAAAAAAAAATTGTTTAAGGCACAGGAGATATTGTATTTTTCGACGTTTCTACTGATTTTGAAAGGAATAAATTGTTTATAATTTTAAACAATATTTCATCCAGCGTTAATTGCATTCCGTCAATACATTTTAATTCTGGTAGACGCGCGGATCTTTTTCGAGTGGATTCCATTTCGAATCGGGAACATTTGTTAATTAAAAAAGCTAAAATCGAATTGTTGTATTCGTTCACTCATTCCGTAACGAACGATTTTAATAATCCCTGCAGTCAACGAACTTTTCAATTTGAAAGGTTATACTGAGAATATAAATACAATACACTTCGCGTGTGTTGCTTTGAAAAAATAAAATAAAAATTATTCTCTCCCTTCATGCGACCGACTGTTCATTACTTCCATAAACAAATTCCCATGCCTGTGGAAAAATGCTTCGAAGTTTTTATACGCATTCACAGACAAATGCAAACAAATGAAAATTAAAAATACCATGTGTAAAAACAAATAGCCGGAATGGTATTCATCAAAACTGTGCAGCGTTTACATGAAACTGCCCCCCTAAGACGACCCAAAGAACTCGTGCCTAGTGGAATATGGCGCCGCATATCTTGTCGTGTTTTTATAACGTGTTTTGGAAACTCAAATTACACGGAATAAATTCTTCGGCCCGTTGCGTTGTTCCCAGACGCCATCGCGTTCAGATAGCCGTGACCAAGTTTTACGATAGCGGAGTTTTAGGGCGGATTTTAACTGGAAGCTGCTTCCCGGCTATATCCGGCGGGTGGAAAAGATGTACGTACATATGAACGCACATTCATAAATATCCCGAATCCGTAATACGGGTTTAAACGGCACCGTTTTCGAAATATCGCCTTGAGGGCTCGTGTTCACCGAGGAGCCCGTTAAAACGCGATTTTTAGAAATTTCTTTCTCGAAAACTGTGAAACTTTATTCGGTATATATTTTCATACTTAAAGTAGTTCACTCGAGAAAACATATCATAATTTTTTTATTTGAAAAAAGCTTGTAAGAATATGTTTAAAAATTGATTTCCTACACCAGTCTATTCGAGAAAGTATATCATAAAAGTAAAAGTATTATAATTATTATATCATAAAGTATTATTGTTGTCACAGGAGACCGTCATATGTCATATCGCGAGACGGGATCCTTTGATCGTCTTTCGATTCTGGCGATCGTCTTCCGACTTTGGCGATCGTCTTTTGACAATTCGGGGCGTCCTCCGGCCGAACATCGCGCCGTGCGTCCTTTGTCATATTAGTCGTTCGACAGACGCGATAGCCAACGCATCGCATAGCGAGGCTCCACCGATGTAACAAATATTAATAAACTCCAGTTCTATTATTATCATTAACTACGGCTTATTCACACCACTACGTGTATCCAATCGCTAACATATTT
Organism: Lasioglossum pauxillum; assembly: GCA_933228785.1. Taxonomy (NCBI): domain Eukaryota; kingdom Metazoa; phylum Arthropoda; class Insecta; order Hymenoptera; family Halictidae; genus Lasioglossum; species Lasioglossum pauxillum. The sequence goes on from OW121706.1 coordinate 40,300,164, forward strand.
ACAATAGGTTATGGGCCCAGGATATCGCGTCGTTCGGAAAGCATTGATAACGGAATAGAAGAGTATCGGTGTAACGTGCGTATTTCAGTTCGAGTTTAGTGCAAGTGCCTACGAACACCGGGTGGACAATGGCGAATCTAGTGAAAATCGAAGCTCTCAACAAGGAGAACTACGACACGTGGAAAATACAGATGCGTGCATTGTTGGTCAAGAACGACGCCTGGGGTTACGTTAACGGCGAAAAGAAAGCACCGACGGTGACGGCAGACGATGCAGCAACGCAAGCGGCTTTCCGCACGTGGGCTGGAAATGACGAAGAGGCAATGTCCGACATTATACTGTCGATCAAACCGTCGGAACTGAAACAGGTCAAGCACTGTAAAACATCGAGCGAAGTATGGCAGAAGCTCGAACAAATATATCAGTCGCGGGGACCTGCGCGCAAAGCCACGCTGCTGAAGAAATTAACCCTGCAGCGTATGGACGAGGGCGAAGATGTTCGCGAACACCTCAGGAGGTTTTTCGATGCCGTGGACAAGCTGAACGAAATGGATGTCGATGTTAACGCGGATCTGCTGGCGATTTTGCTATTATATAGTTTGCCGCAGAGTTTCGAAAATTTCCGTTGCGCGATCGAGTCACGCGACGAGCTGCCGCCTCCCGATGCTCTACGGATAAAGATCATCGAAGAAAACGAGGCGCGAAAAAATGAAGCGCGCGACACAGCGCCAAGTGCCATGATTGCCGGAAAACATGTGAAGTCAAATCACGGAAGAAAGAACTTTAACAAAGTACAATCGGACAATAACAGTGATGATAGCTCGAAAGTGAAATGTTTTCGGTGTCGGAAATTCGGTCACTTATCATCCGAGTGCCGCAAGGGTGGTGAAAAGTCGAAGCATTCGGCCGGTAGTGCTAGCAGCGATTTTTCCTTTTATACGACTTCGGAATTCGGACAAAACTGCGAAGAAGCGCGAGTGATAACCGAAACAAACAGTGAACTATGGTGTTTGGACAGTGGCAGTACATCCCACTTGTGTAAAAACTTGAATCGTTTCGAGAATGTCGATAAACGGCCACGCGGGAAGCTAAATCTCGCAAGTAACGCGTCGACTGACATTACCGCGAGTGGAACCGTGCGCATAATCGTCGATCAAAGGGATTCAGAAAGGAACCTCACGATAGAAGAAACCTTGCACGTACCGGATTTGCGAACAAACTTGCTGTCGGTCGGAAAAATCACGGATCGTGGTTACAAGGTACTCTTTACGAAGGATCGAGCGACAATTATCGACGCAGCGGGCAACGACAAGCTGATCGCAACTCGCAGGGACGGCTTGTACTACGTGGCACAAAAGGAAGTTCCAGATCATGCCATGGTCACGGACGAGGGTGCAACGAAAGCACAGTGCAGCAACATACTCGAGATGTGGCACCGACGGCTCGGACATCTAAATCAACAGGATTTAACGGAGGCGAGACGCAGATGCATCATACCGAGCGGTAATATTAAAGAATTTCGACGACCACTGCGTTGCGAGGTCTGTATCGAAAATAAAATGACGCGAACACCTTTCCCCGAAAAATCGAAGCGCGCGACGGGCGTTTTAGACATAATCCACAGCGACGTATGCGGACCTATGCGAACGCGATCGCACGCGGGCAATAAATACTTTGTCACATTTATCGACGATCATTCGAGATGGTGCGAGATACGGTTTTTAAAATCGAAAGATCAGGTTTTCGACGCGTTTAGGGATTTCAAAACCTACATCGAAAATCAGACTGGTCGAAAAATTAAAACACTCCAATCGGATAACGGGGGAGAATACGTCAATTCGCGTTTCGACAAATTCCTGAACGATAACGGCATAAAGCGTAGACTATCAGTCGCGTACAATCCGCAGCAAAACGGATTAGCCGAGCGAAAGAATCGGACGATTATAGAAGCAGCTAGGTGTCTAATCGGGCAATCCGGTTTGCCGAATTCATTCTGGGCGGAAGCTGTTTCGACGGCAAATTACATTCGTAACCGATGTCCGTCGAGAATCTTAGCTGGAAAATCTCCATTCGAAAGGCTTCACGGGAAGTTACCTAACGTAAAATATTTTCGCGATTTTGGATGCGATGTCTATTTCTTAAACAACAACCCAAACAAAGGGAAGTTTGAACCGCGATCACGAAGAGGAATTTTTATTGGTTACGCTGAACATTCAAAGGGATACAGAATATGGAATAAGGAAGAAAAGCGGGTAGAAATCGCGCGCGACGTAAAATTTCTCGAGAATTACAATGCGAATCAAAACGTAGTAGGCATTAACTGTAATCTCGAAAACGTCTCTTCCGAAAATATCCCAGCGGACAATTTAGATCGCGAAGAACGGGAAAACGACAACACGACTTTCGACGTTGATCTATCTGCTCAAAACGATCGCAACGATACTATCGAATCGAGCGACGACACGAGCGAGTCAAACGCGAACCAAAATAATCGCGAAGACGCACCGTTTCGGAGGGGTAGAGGTAGACCGAGAAAAATACTCACAGGCATGAGGGGAAGACCCCGAAAACAATATAACACGGCGCAAATAGGTAGTACCGCGACCGAAGCATTTATGGCCGAAATTCCCCTAGAGCGAGCCATCGCGGGCCCGGATACGGACGAATGGCACCAGGCCATAGCCATCGAGTTAAAGTCGATATTAAGAAACGATACCTGGAAAATCGTCGAGCGCCCAAAGAACGCGAAGGTAATCGGTAGTCGTATCGTTCTGCGAAATAAATATAAGCCGAACGGTGAAATCGACCGTCGAAAAGCGAGGATAGTAGCGCGTGGATTCTCTCAGCGTTACGGGATCGACTTCTGTGAGACTTTCGCCCCGGTTGCGCGTTTGGAATCAGTTAGAATTATGGCTGCTCTTGCAGCCGAATACAACATGAAAATTCACCAAATTGACGTGACGTCAGCTTATTTAAACGGTAATATCGACGAAGAGATTTTTATGGAGGTTCCCCGTCACGTTGAGAAAGCCCTAGATATCTTAGTCGAAACCGAAAAAGATAGTGACATAAAAACCAAAGCTATCGAAATGCGGCGTAGTCTAAGAAACGGAAATAAAGTATGTTCATTGCGAAAAGCTTTGTACGGCTTAAAACAGGCCGGTCGCAGCTGGCATTATCGTTTAGATAAAGAATTGAAAGAATTTGGATTAGTTCCGAGTAAAGCCGATCCGTGTGTTTATTATCGCGGGCGGGCGGAAGACATTCTGATGGTTCTCGTTTACGTGGACGACATTCTAATAGTCTCCCGCGATCTCAAAAAGATAAACGATTTCAAAGCTTACATTGGAAACATTTTCGAGATTAGAGATCTAAACGACGTAAAATGCTGCTTAGGAATAGAATTCAATCGTTCCAAACAAGCGATACAAATGCACCAGCGAGGTTACATAGAAGACCTACTGGAACGCTTCGGCATGTCAGACTGTAAACCGGTATCGACTCCGCTAGATATAAGTAGAAAGCTGCGAAAAGAAACTGAGGATCCAGGCGAGGATCATAAGGAATTGCCGTTTCGAGAACTATTAGGTTCACTCATGTACCTAGCAGTAGCTACCAGACCCGACATAGCTCACGCGGTCGGCGCACTAAGTCAATTTAACAATTGCTTTAACAAAACCCATTGGATCGAAGCGAAGCGCGTTTTGCGTTATTTAAAGGGTACCTCTAACGTAGGCCTTAAATACGAAGCCAACGGCGCGTCAATAAAAGGATACGCGGACGCCGACTGGGGAAATTGTACGGAGGATCGCAAATCCTTCACGGGATATTGTTTTAATCTCGCAGGGGCCGCGATTTCTTGGGTATCCAAGAAACAGAAAACCGTTGCTCTCTCTTCCGTCAAAGCAGAGTATATGAGCATGAGCGAGGCCGCAAAAGAGGCCATATATCTGCGGCGTTTTTTCTCCGAATTAGGTTTCGAATCAAAATCGAAAATCGATTTACATTGTGATAATCAGGGCGCGATTAAACTTGCGGAAAATCCTGTATTTCACAATCGTACAAAACACATCGATGTAAGGCATCATTTTGTCCGTGACGTTTTAAAAGAAAAGGAGATCAAATTAAAATACCTCCCAACTGACAAAATGATAGCCGACGTGTTTACGAAAGGACTACCGGGTCCGAAACATAGAGAAATATCCAAAACGCTTGGATTAGACTCCCCGGTATAGATCGAGACCGCTAAACGTTACGTCTCGAGGGGAAGTGTTGTCACACGAGACCGACAAACGTTCCGTCTCGAGGGGAAGTGTTGTCACAGGAGACCGTCATATGTCATATCGCGAGACGGGATCCTTTGATCGTCTTTCGATTCTGGCGATCGTCTTCCGACTTTGGCGATCGTCTTTTGACAATTCGGGGCGTCCTCCGGCCGAACATCGCGCCGTGCGTCCTTTGTCATATTAGTCGTTCGACAGACGCGATAGCCAACGCATCGCATAGCGAGGCTCCACCGATGTAACAAATATTAATAAACTCCAGTTCTATTATTATCATTAACTACGGCTTATTCACACCACTACGTGTATCCAATCGCTAACATATTTACAATAATTATATCATAATTGTTTTATTTGGAAAAATTTGTTGAGAATACTTTTAAAAATTGATTTCCTACCTCCAAAGCAATTTCCTTACCATTTTAATCGATAATTCATTATACAAAACTGTGAAACTTTCATATCATTTTTTTATTTGGGAAAAGCTTGTGAGAATATTTTAAAAAATTGATTTCCTACAGCAGTCTATTCGAGAAAGTATATAATAATTGTTTTGTTTGGAAAAATTTGGTGAGAATACTTTTAAAAATTGATTTCCTACCTCCAAAGCAATTTCCTTACCATTTTAATCGAAAATTCATTACACAAAACTGTGAAACTTTGATATCATTTTTTTATTTGAAAAAAGCTTGTGAGAATATTTTTAAAAATTGATTTTCTACAGCAGTCTATTCGAGAAAGTATATCATAATTGTTTTGTTTGGAAAAATTTGGTGAGAATACTTTTAAAAATTGATTTCCTACCTCCAAAGCAATTTCCTTACCATTTCAATCGATAATTCATTATACAAAACTGTGAAACTTTCATATCACTTTTTTATTTGGGAAAAGCTTGTGAGAATACTTTTAAAAATTGATTTTCTACAGCAGTCTATTCGAGAAAGTATATCATAATTGTTTTGTTTGGAAAAATTTGGTGAGAATACTTTTAAAAATTGATTTCCTACCTCCAAAACAATTTCCTTGCCATTTTAATTGAAAATTCATTATACAAAACTGAAACTTTCATATCATTTTTTTATTTGGAAAAAGCTTGTGAGAATATTTTTAAAAATTAATTTCCTAGCGCAGTCTATTCGAGAAAGCATATCATAATTGTTTTGTTTGGAAAAATTTGTTGAGAATACTTTTAAAAATTGATTTCCTACCTCCAAAACAATTTCCTTACCATTTTAATCGAAAATTCATTATACAAAACTCTGAAACTTTTATATCACTTTTTTATTTGGGAAAATCTTGTGAGAATACTTTTAAAAATTGATTTCCTACCTCCAAAACAATTTTTTTACCATTTTAATCGGAAATTCATTATACAAAACTGTGAAACTTTCATATCATTTTTTTATTTGGAAAAAGCTTGTGAGAATACTTTTAAAAATTGATTTCCTACCTTCAAAGCAATTTTCTTAAAATTCTGATTGAAAATTCACGATACAAAATAAATACTTTATTAATTGCAGAACAGTTAGGTTAGGTGAGGTTAGTTTTATTTGGAAAAAGCTTTGTGAGAATATTTTAAAAAATTGATTTCCTACCTTCAAAGCACTTTTCTTAAAATTCTGATTCAAAATTCACGATACAAAATAAATACTATATTAATTACAGAACAGTTAGGCTGGCTACAGCAGTGTTCGAAGGTAAAAGAAGTAGAATGCAAACCGATTCTTCGAACTGGCCCGAGTGGTTTCCCTCGAGTACATCGCCATATCAAAATTTGAAGCAGCACTAGACTCGTAAGTACGTGCTTACTTGTTGCGTATTCGTACCGAAGTAGTCAAGCACTATGGAATGTCAGACATGGTCTTGAATGCTCATGTTTCCAGTAATATGTGGTAACTTTTTCCGGCCTGGAGAAGTTAAATTGCTTGCTATACACAAAGGACTACAAAAGGATGTTGGATCCCTGCGGCCTTTCACGCTGATCACACTACTTTTAACGTTAAAGAATGAAGTTTTACACTGCGACACGCGTAGTGAATTTTGGCATTGCGTTATCAGATCGAAATTCATCGACTGTTGGGGAGGAAGTGAGCATCGGCGAGCAAACATGTAGCATCGACGGAATTGATTCCATTGCGTGCCATCATAAAATTAATTTCGTGATGTAGTTGGCTCGCATCGATTGTACGATGGGTTTAATCAAACCCTTCGGCATAAAACAGAGTCAACAGTATCTTGAAATGAATTCACACAAAAGTTAAAACGTGAAAGAACGTGGTATCAATCCATTAACGCATATATTTGCTACTGTTACGCAAACGTCATTCACTATTCGGGTAAATTAATTTTGCATGATGCAATTTCCACAAATATATATTTAAACGTTACTATTTGGTCGAAACTGTCTGGCATTATGAAGCTGCAACAACTGTGATATTTTATGTTAGCACAATATAACAAATCAAGTAATTCGAGAAATGGTTCCAGCTGGTAATTTCACAGCTTGAGAATGACATGCTAAATTTTTACAAGGTCTCGGCAGTGGACCACGCGATTGAAAATAAACTCAAATTGACAGTACACGTCCGACGGTCAATTCCTCTTCTCCCATCAAACAAATTTTCCCTCTGTGGCGGTTAAAACGACAGATTCAGCAAACGCGTGGTAGTCAGTTTCATCCGTGTCAAAATCACGCGACAGTCGACCACTCATTTAAATTGCTCGTATTTCCCACGGAAAAAGGGGAAAGAAATTATTGTAAGGGACAGCCTGATACAGCAGCTTCAAAAAATCGATTTTTCTGCTTTAAGGGGTCAGCCTCATTAGACGGGTCAACGAATAAAATTTCTAAAAAAGAAAATTATAAGACGTACTGTCGACCTGAAAAAATTCATGAAGATTGTTAGATTCCGCAGCGGTCGCACAGTATACGGTCCCTTTAAATTGTTCTGGAGTCTGCGAAAATACGAAAAATCGAAATCGCGCCGATTATGATAACAAGGTTTAAGTTCGGCGAAGCACGCGAGCCAAACGGTGGCGAAGGGTACGAATTATTCAGCCGTCGTAATTTAATATCCTGTCGAATCTCGTATTTCTCGCGGAAATCGGCAAATCCCTTGCGTTTGAGCCCTGAATGGCGAAGGAAAACAGTGTAATCGGGGATCGAACAAGCCACGCGGACGTCCAATTAAATCGCGCCACCTATTCACAGTCTCCGGGCGGTTTTATTGCAAATATTTCATCGAAAATATGTGTCAATAGCTTGATCCTTCTGCGGTGCGAATTACACGGATCCGCCACACGACTATCCACGTAACCGTACGGCGTGCACACAGAGTGTCCCGAAATAGGCACTGTTCGAAATGTCTGTGTACAGTATCGTAGAAAAGTCACCGAACATTTACATCGAAATTAACATTAAACGCCCACTAACTAGGGTGAAGGTAACAGTTACCGAATATTTAGGTGCGACTCGGAAATTTTTTATTAATTTCGAGGCATTCTGTAATTTATTTTGCATTATTTGTGGGAAACGATTGACTATCAACCTTTCTTTTGTATTGTCAAATTTCCCCGGACGGTTTCGTTAAAAAATATATAAAAAAACTTTTTAAGTTTTTTCTTTATAAAATTAGTGTTGGTGTAGATAGACAAATTTAATAGAAATTTAAATAAAATCATGACATTAGTGACTATAAAAATAAAAGCGTGCAGCGCTAAACTATATTAATGTCATAGCACTAAATGTCATGATTTCATTAAAATTTATATTAAATTTCTCTATCTATTCCGACGCTAATTTTATAACAGAGGAAATTTTGAACTAATTGCTTAAAATTTTGGAGTGAAATATTACGAATCATTTAACTGGATTCGGTATTTTATGGAGAACCAGGAAAAAATAATTTTCTCCTTTTTAGTGCATTTTAATATATGCGTGGTTTTGAAAAAGTTTTTTTTATATATTTTATAGTCACTAATGTCATGATTTCATTAAAATTTATATTAAATTTCTCTATCTATTCCGACGCTAATTTTATAACAGAAGAAATTTTGAACTAATTGCTTAAAATTTTGGTGTGAAATATTATGAATCATTTAACTGGATTCGGTATTTTATGGAGAACCAGGAAAAAATAATTTTCTCCTTTTTAGTGCATTTTAATATACGCGTGGTTTTGAAAAAGTTTTTTTTATATATTTTATAGTCACTAATGTCATGATTTCATTTAAATTTATATTAAATTTCTCTATCTATTCCGACGCTAATTTTATATCAGGAGAAATTTTGAACTAATTGCTTAAAATTTTGGGGTGAAATAGTATGAATCATTTAACTGGATTCGGTATTTTATGGAGAACCAGGAAAAAATAATTTTCTCCTTTTTAGTGCATTTTAATATATGCGTGGTTTTGAAAAAGTTTTTTTTATATATTTTATAGTCACTAATGTCATGATTTCATTAAAATTTATATTAAATTTCTCTATCTATTCCGACGCTAATTTTATAACAGAAGAAATTTTGAACTAATTGCTTAAAATTTTGGTGTGAAATATTATGAATCATTTAACTGGATTCGGTATTTTATGGAGAACCAGGAAAAAATAATTTTCTCCTTTTTAGTGCATTTTAATATACGCGTGGTTTTGAAAAAGTTTTTTTTATATATTTTATAGTCACTAATGTCATGATTTCATTTAAATTTATATTAAATTTCTCTATCTATTCCGACGCTAATTTTATAACAGAAGAAATTTTGAACTAATTGCTTAAAATTTTGGGGTGAAATATTATGAATCATTTAACTGGATTCGGTATTTTATGGAGAACCAGGAAAAAATAATTTTCTCCTTTTTAGTGCATTTTAATATATGCGTGGTTTTGAAGAAGTTTTTCTTCTATATTTTATTTTCTACTTTCTACGTATACCAAATTTCAGCAAGATTACTATGGGAAGAGGTTTAAACTTCGATTACAAGATTTGGCGCATACAACAACAACACAGAAATATTAAAAAGTACAAAAAAGAAATATTAACGAAGTTTGGTCCTATTTACCAGACACAAGAAAGTGTATCACAGTTTCTTAGCGTTTTCTATAATCGGAAACGAAAAATTGCGTTGTCTCGGGGAATAAGGTCTTTCCTAATTGTTTTTATATCTTACACAAAAATTATTGTAACACTTTTGATTTATATACGAAGGAAAAACATCAATTTTATTTTTAAAAATAAAATAACCCCAGTGTACTTCACATGTTATTTTTATTCATTTCTAAAAAATTTGTTTTCTAGTTAGTACCTTTACTTCAGTATTTCCAAATAAAAATTTCCTATTGAACATTTCTCCCGATCGTCCAATATGTTTGGCTCACCCTGTACGCCTTAGTTCCTATATACAGTTTGATTCTGTTTCCGCTGATTGAACGATCTTAATTGGATACGATCTCGTTCAATTCCCTGCCCGACACCGCAATTCTATGCAGGGTATAAAGTGATTTCCGATACCGACCATATCGTTGACCATCGATAATACACATGGGGAATGAATTATTTTTGTACGAATCGCTGTCGATCCGAGCCACGTTGTTACGGACCGAATCTGACCAATCGTTGATCGGTCCTTTGGTTTCGAAGCTCGTCGATGGAACGTTCAACTTTGCGATCCTACCCGCATCCACTTTGTGAACCCGGTCAGATGTCCAACTATTCGAAAAGGGCGCTTCATTCATTTAGAGACCGCACCTTCTCTCGTGCCAGCCTGTAATTCCTCTTTCGAAGAAGATAGAGGGAACGGCACAAAATTAACACATTATCTAAATAAAATTATTTATATCGATCGTATTTTTGATGATAACAATAATAAATGATATCGGCGCTACGGTTCGATCGTTTAATACTTTTTAATAATTTTTTCCAATACAAAAATATTTTGTCTTGTACTGTTAACCAAAGTCAGTGTATAACACATACAATATTGTATGAAATTTGATTTCAGTTATAATTGAATGTCATTAAATTGTGTTTTTACCATTATGGTGTAGCGGCCAGCGTTTACATAAAGTCTGTACGACGATTTGCCTTGGTACCGGGACGAGATCTGGGCATCTGGCTATGGTTTGGGCCTGTCACCGTAATTTCGTCAATAGTTATTGCCGCCCGTACCCGGGTCCAAAAAAGGACATTGTTCAATTTTCCGTTAGCAACATCTTGTCCCTTGCCTCGCCTCGGTTGCAGGTATGCCCCTGGCGTTTTATAGTTACCAGATGTGGGGTTTTCCTGCCTTGGCCGACATCTTGGGGACACGTGAACCGCTACTCAAGGCGTCTGTTTTCCTCACCCCCACCTTGCCGCGTCTCCGCATTTTTTTGTAGACTACCCCTGCGACTCTTGGGCCCATTCCGAGAGCTTAGTTTCGGCTCCTCCCACCCTCAACTTCCAAGGAAGGGGAATTTTGACACGTAAGAGAAGGGAGAGCCGACCCATCGGGAAGCTTGTCTCAGATTTTTAGAATTAGATTTAGCTGGACAGCAAGGCAAGCAACTTCGCTCTCGCCTGAATCAAATAGTCGTCAGGCGACCAGTTTTTCTCAGCTTTGTATCATTTGTAACCTTGCAACATAGTTTGAAATATACATAGTTTGTTCAATACGATTAACCTTCTTAGTCCTTCAATCGTGAAGGTGGTCCTTCGAGTGAAGTAGCGGGCACCTCGCAGTGCAAAAACAACAAAGGTCCGAACGATCAATCCTTGCTCAACCACGGACATTAACAATGGTATTTTCACTATGGGAGGTTAAAGACACATTATGATTTTTGAATTTACCGCGGTATATCGATCTACATAACCTAGATCTTTGCCAGAACGACCGGTGTCGTTGAAGCAGACATGGTTAACACACGTGTTTCACGATTCTCACGATTCTCACATTAACATACTTAATCACACCTAAGCAAGTGAGTGAAAAATTGCAAAATCAGATTTGGTTTTCCCTTACATTTAAACTCTTAATAGTTATCACTTTTGAATATTGTATGTCATTGTTTATAAAACATATTTATTTTCTCTTACAGACGCAATTCATTACAATCTTGAAAATGGTCAAAATAGTGACCGAAACGTCGATTGATTTGAAAAATTAGCAAAATAGCTTAGTTAATTGTGTTTTTGAGTATTAAACGATCGAACCGTAGCGCCGATACCATTTATTATTGTTATTAACACATTATCTACCAGGGATGACTTCAGAAGTTTTTGATGCCCAGACAATTTTTATTCTGCAATAGAATCCACAGTGTGATTACGAAAAATATAAAGCAGACCGTACTTGTGTAATTGGAATGAAGTTCTGATTGAATATAGTTCTTATTCACATTTTTAGCAACCACGCGAAGCTTTGTAAATGTTGGTCATGATTGGACGTGTCTGAATTTCTGTAACGTTACTGAATAACACGTATCTGCACGCCGCGTCTGAAGTTCCCAGTAGTATAACACAATATTCGTCAGACAGCGCATACCAATTCTACTTTCTGTCGATAGGAAAATTACGATCTCCATTTTTACACGTTTCGAAGTTCGCGGACGTATGACCAACAGAAATATTATATTTATCATTTTTGTTCATATTTAGCAGCTGTATACACTTTTGAAAGTAGACTATGTTTATTTATGTAATTTGTCAAAGAACCTGTTCAAGTCATGATTACACTCTTTTTACGTGTGATTTACAGACAGTGTTGGGCAAATTTTATTTTAAATAATAAATAATTAAATAATAGACAAACGTGTGATTTTAATTGCAAATAATAATTAAAATTTTTATTTAAATAAAAGTAATTTAAATAATTCCAAAAGTGATCCAGTTATTAATTCTTATTTTCAAATAAAGGATTATTTATTATTTGGATTGAGGTGGAAATCAAATAAATAGTTTTTGGTCTTCCCTTATTTCTTGTATTTTGTATATATAATGACTTGTATATATATAATATTTTGTTTATATATAACAATTAACTTTACTGTTCTAAATAATTCTATTTAGACTTGCTCAAATAATAAATAATTAGTTTTGCTTTGTATTTGAATATCCAAATAACAAATAACTTATTATTTAAATGATTATTTATTTAAATAAATTTATTCATTGCCCAACACTGCTTACAGACTAATGACCACCAGAGATATTATATTCACCATTTTTATTAATATTCAGCAGCAGTATACACTTTTGAAAGTAGACTATGTTTATTTATGTAATTTGTAAAAGAACCTGCTCAAGTCATGATTGCACTGTGCATTTTTAACAAACGTTAACACTGTTTTTATTTGATTTTTACCACAAAGAAATGTTGTATACATTATGCAAATTGTAACTGAAGGATTAAAAGGATTCTAGGATCTGGATTACCTTCGCGATTTTATTTTATGGTCACCGATCCGAATAAAGGAGCCATCGATCGATGGAGTCTGCTGCTCAGTCGGACAAGAGAATTATAACCGTTCCTTACCTTTTGAGCCCGAAATGGTCCGATCACATTTTATTAAACTTTCATATCTAAAAATTCAAAGGAACAGGTTCACCGCTGTACTCAGTTCTCCCGGGGACGAATTAATTGGATAAAAAAATCTTTTAGCTCCGAGGGAAAAAGCTTTCGAACGATTGAGCGCGATTCTTTCGCGACGGACGGAAAATGCATTCTCCACCCTTTGAAAAATGCAATTAGTGCATCGGATTGCAGGACGAAATAACGAAGAAAGATGCCTGTAGAACTATTTCTGTTATTATCGTTTAATAACGGAAATGAGAAAGCAAAGGCGTCGGTCCTCTTCTTCAAAAATCTTCATTATTCACACCGTCGTTTAGCAGGATTAAACAAACATTTTCCTTTCACTGATCAACAATCAGTTCTTAATCCTATCGACGTTTACGACGAATATTTTTTAGAATGGCGAATAACTCGAATTATTAAAGATCAATTTTTTTAATTTTTTAAAATTTTCTGGTTTGGAATATTGCTTTTAGAAATCACCGTGTTCATAACTTTGCAGAAACCCTGTATCGTTCGCGACTCCTTATCGACTAAACAGCTTTGTCGAGCAGTAATTGAGCGTTCGCAGTGATTCACTGCGTATACTATCGACCGACAGTCGAACGATGGCTAGTGCTTTACCAACAATAAGATGAATAACCCAGACGCTCCCATTCCTGCATTATTCCTCGAACAAAAGTGAGAGAAAAACAAGGTCTGATATCTGGCAATCATTAATTAATTCCTCAGCACTTGTCTAACCGATCAATTATCAAGTTAGCCAAAAAATCCTTTCCCATACTTTAATGTTCACAGTTGTCCGTAGAAAACTTACTCCCTGAACATAACAAGTTAACCTTTAAAATATATTCTGCTTTAAACTTGCTCCGGTGCGGAACAAAAATTCTTGGTTACACTTTCCCGTCGTGTTTCTGACTCTTTTGTTAAATAGACGAAGTTCATTACAATACCAAATTCATGTTTCGTAGCAACTTTAAATGCCAGGGGAGCCAAGATGGAAAAGAATAAAAAAGTGTAGCTGGGAACAGTGAGGGACATCAACAAATAAAAGTCTAACAAGAGAACGTAGCAGCTTCCGAATTGTTTAAATATTAACTGCGCAGCGCGGCGATAAGAAAAGCAGAATATCAAATCAGCTACGGTGATGAAGACAATCCTTCTCTCGCAATTAACCCTTTGCAGGCGGAGCTATTGTAATTTGAAAATTGAAGATTTCTTCCGACCTAGAATATTTCCATTCTATACCATATTTCATTTTATTTTGACGGACTCAAAATTAGTAAATTTCTCCTACGAATTATGATGTAAGGTGAAGTGCCCTATGCCTGGACAGCATGTTTTTCTATTTTAAATTTCATCACTTTAAATAAACAAAAACAATTTCTTAAGAGTTTTAACATACAGTTCAGAGTTTGTAAAGTAATTTAAAATAAAAAAATCATTGTTTAGGTTAATATCTTAATTGTATTAACAAGATTGTATTAACCTATAGTTGGACATATTAAATCCAATCTAAGCTAGTACCTGGACAGAAGTAAAGCCTATATCGGGACAAATTCAATTTACGAGTTGATCGAGCGAACATAACCTAAAAGGTTGGTTGTTGGCGCTGTTGCGCATGACGAATAGAAGATGCTTTGCGTAATATGTAGTATTCTTATCATCGATTATAGTATTGTATTATTTAACCAAATATATATTTATTTTCATTTACTGTTTTAATCAAACTTGTTATAATACAACTTTCAAGGTTAGGTAGTAATACTGATAGATTTAAGATGTAAACACAAAGTATTATTAACGTCACAACCGGAATACATTTTCTACATACGTTATTCAAGCTAATAGAAGACTAATTATACGTACATGTAGTTAAATAATTTGCAAACAACGCGTTGATTTTATTCACAAACACGTGTCCGGCTTCAGGCGTAAGCACATTGCGTATAAGCTTAGAGTGGGACAGCTACTGTCATCGCGTCTCAGTATGGAGTACTTATATTTGAAAACAGTCCTAATCTTGGACATCTAATATTTGGATTAATAATTATTATTTACGTTAAGTTTGATTGCCAATTTATTTTAAAATATCAATATTATTATGCGTGATAATTATTTTTTGTCTGAGGGCTTAAATTATATCTTTTTTTCTAACAAAAGTTCTAACTGCAAATGCACATGATTCGCATGTAAATAGACTATATTGTATACTGTTTTCAGATGAACTTTGAATTCATTTTTAAATTTCAATTGATATCTTAATGAAATAATATTCACACCTACTTGTAGCTAAGGCCTCAGAATATATAATATAATTATTTAATCTCTTAATTACTGATTTTACTATGAAAATTCAATTGTCCAGATTTAGGTATCACTTTTGGACTGTCCAGACTTAGGGCACTTCACCTTATTTGGTATGTAATCCAGTAGATTTGTACCCGGCGCGGATGCAGATGAAGTTTCGATCCTCTAGGAACAATAGTTGAGGAGTTATGGTCGTTTAAAGTTGAGCATTTTTGACAGCTAAGGACGCCGCCATATTGGTTTGTAGCGACGACCGCGAGCCGCTTGCCTGCCGCCTGTCTACCTCGACCTAATCCCAACCAACTCAGTAAGCGGCGTGCGACCGTCACTACAAACCAATATGGCGGCGCCCTTACCTGTCAAAAACAGTGCAGATTGCTCAACTTTAAGCAAGCATAACTTCTGAACCATTGATCCCAGAGGTTCGAAACTTCGATCTGCACCCGCGTTGGGTACAAATCTACTGGATTACAAACCAAATACATCATAATTTGTAGGAGAAAGGCACAAATTTTGAGTCCGGTAAAGTAAAGAGCGGCCCTTAAACGTGTAGTAATTGATTAGATACCAATATATATTTAATAATGTAAACGATATTGAGAATAATGGTACAGTACCCCTTGATTGCCAAGTGTTGAGAGTGTTGACTGTGGACGAGGAAAGGCAGAGCCGTAAAAGACTGTATAAACATAATCGATTATGTAGTTATAAAAATGGCCTGTTGTGCGAGGGTTAACTATGCCAAATTTGGTGCAACGGGTCGCCTAATAGTGCGCGGTTATTGCGAGTTACCGGCTCGATTTTTGCGCGGTCCGACGCGATAACGGTAATCGTCAATTCGGGACAACAGCGCGCAATTTAATCAATTTCGCGCACTTATTAAGGCAAAAACTGGACCGGCCGCGCGGTCACTGGTAATAATAATACTCGTAAACGTAACGTCGCGTCGGCTGGTCGATGTGTTGGTACAACACAGCTTGTCGCACGGATTGTAATTACATTGTTCGATTTTATCGATCCAGGGCGAAACCGAGGAGATACAGAATTTTATCGCGATAAGAAAGATCCGTGAAGAAAGAGAGAAGGAAAGAGAGAGAGAGAGAGGGAGTGGTATTCTTTCGAGCGGTCGCGCGGAAGGAAAACACGTGCAAAAGGACCAGGTCTCTCCTCCTTTATTCGTAAAATAGATGTAATACACATCCGTCATATTGCTTCCTTCCATTTTCTCCGAGGGAAACAGTCCGTATCCACCATTGTTCGATAGACCGAACCATCCCTCCCCGCCCCACCCGCCCCTTTACAGCCACTTTCAACTTACCCATAACTTCGATGCACTGTCTTTCAATGGGGAAAGCTTCTTGGGAACGTATCTATCGAAAATACATTTTCTATAGAAAACCATGGTAACGCGGCCATTGAGAAACCGGCGGCGATTCGGGGCGAGAGGAATTTCGAGAAACGTTACGCCCACGCGCGATCACGAATTTATTGTTCCCGAGGACTTATCTTGGTGACGCGGGTACCCGGCTTTGCGAATTTGATTGATCGCAGGTTCATTCGATAATTGAAATCTGATTCGTCGCTCTGGTTCGGCATGCTTTGTCTCTTCCCTCCTCTGTTTCTTAGATCGTGTAATTCTGCTATAAAAGCTAAAAAGACTTCGCTTTCGTCGTTTAATAATTTTAATAAGTCGGGTACAGTTAGAACTCGAATTACGATGTGGGAAAATAGATGGATATGGTTAGACAACTATTTATACGAAGTAGTAGACCGCAGATTTTATGCATTTATGAGAAAAATGCATTTTGTACCATTTTGTATAAATTGTTGACTAACCACATGCATTTATTTGCACACACTGTGATACGAGTTTTAATTGACACGGTAAAAAACGGTGCAATCAATGGCACGATAGTCCGTACACGTACCTTCAACATCGTTTCCTATTAATTTTTTACGGTACCAAATATTTTTTAATAAAACCTTTAGAATCGTGGTCCTACACGTAAAACGTCCATTGAAAATATACAGTTCGTTTTTCTCAGTGCTCGTTCTGTTGCCAAAAAAAATTGAAATTGAATTTCGGGCGAGTATGAGTACGGTAAATCGGATTTGGCTAACATGTCTATTGAAAACGTACCGTTTCTATTTATTCTGAACTCGAATGCCTGTGTCGCATTTTATTGTAAATAAATCTTCAATGTTCGTTACCCTGTAATCGAAAGTTCTTCTGCTTGTACAACTGTATGCTTCGAATAACGATATTTACAGAAATGTACGATAAATGAAAATTCTGTCATAAATTCACAAAAATTGTAGATGTTGGCAAATTTAATGATAAGGTTTTATTAGTCGAATAATCCCCAAACAAACGACGAATCCAGGTTCCAGTCCTCTTATTTAATTCCCTCAACTTTAACCGATCATTTAAATTTGCATTATCAAGTTCCAATAGAATCGATATCGCGTTTCCCCTGAATAGACTTTGTTAAACAACAACAGCAAGATATTGCCTGGTAAAAGACGCCCGTTCGTTCACGAACGGAAAGGACTTCTCACTGTTCTTATTTGTCAGTGACTTCGGAGAAGCGCAATTTCATGAAGTAGGTAATCTCAATCCATTGCTTCCCTCGCTGTCACGGATACTCCAGTCTAATTGTGACTTATTTGATTTACTCCCGCAATACTGATAGTTCAAACAAGTCTGAATGGACTTCCACTCCCAACATTTTCACTATAGAATGGATGAGCTGTCCCGCAATTAGCAAAGAAAGATAAATAATACATAATAAATACACAGCGGATATTAATTCAAAGTAAACATTTTCTAAATTGAAAATGAACAATTACATTAAATTACAATTAAATTACAACTAAATTACAACAGACTGGAGTGAAATAGAAATTGAAGTTCAATCTTGATATGTTTAATAGGCTGAAGATAATATAATAGTAAGGTGAAGTGCCCTAAGTCTGGACAGTCCAAAAGTGATACCTAAATCTGGACAATTGAATTCTCATAGTAAAATCAGTAATTATGAGATTAAATAATTATATTATATATTCTGAGGCCTTAGCTACAAGTAGGTGTGAATATTATTTCATTAAGACATCAATTGAAATTTAAAAATGAATTCAAAGTTCATCTGAAAACAGTATACAAAATAGTCTATTTACACGCGAATCATGTGCATTTATAGTTCGAGCTTTTGTTAGAGAAAAAGATATAATTTAAGCCCTCAGACAAAAAATAATTATCACGCATAATAATATTGATATTTTAAAATAAATTGGCAATCAAGCTTAACGTAAATAATAATTATTAATCCAAATATTAGATGTCCAAGATTAGGACTGTTTTCAAATATAAGTACTCCATACTGGGACGCGATGACAGTAGCTGTCCCACTCTAAGCTTTTACGCAATGTGCTTACGCCTGAAGCCGGACACGTGTTTGTGAATAAAATCAACGCATTGTTTGCAAATTATTTAACTACATGTACGTATAATTAGTCTTCTATTAGCTTGAATAACGTATGTAGAAAATGTATTCCGGTTGTGACGTTAATAATACTTTATGTTTACATCTTAAATCTATCAGTATTACCACCTAACCTTAAAAGTTGTATTATGACAAGTTTTATTAAAACAGTAAATGAAAATAAATATATATTTGGTTAAATAATACAATACTATAATCTATGATAAGAATACTACATATTACGCAAAGCATCTTCTATTCGTCATGCGCAACAGCGCCACCAACCAACGTTTTAGGTTATGTTCGCTCGATCAACTCGTAAATTGAATTTGTCCCGATATAGGCTTTACTTCTGTCCAGGTACTAGCTTAGATTGGATTTAATATGTCCAACTATAGGTTTGAATTATTCTTGTTAATACAATTAAGATATTAACCTAAACAATGATTTTTTTATTTTAAATTACTTTACAAACTCTGAACTGTATGTTAAAACTCTTAAGAAATTGTTTTTGTTTATTTAAAGTGATAAAATTTAAAATAGAAAAACATGCTGTCCAGGCATAGGGCACTTCACCTTATTTCTAAATTCTTCTAATATTTTTACTGTCTGAAATTGATCCTATCCATTTTTGTCATAAATGCACAAAATCCGCTGTCTAATGATGAAACACAGTCTCCTCGACCTCAAAATATTATCAATTTCATATTTCCCTGCTCGACAAGAAATTATTGTCGGATTAAATTTTCCCAATAATCCGTCATTTTTAGGCACAATTGTGTTTGATGTGTTTTTGCATGTTCTACTTGCTGAATGTCCCGAATAAACATTTTAATCTTGTGTGTCTCGTGTTTCCATTATTAGGATGAATAATAATTAACTGACCACGATTCTGCAACGCGAATCAAACGCAGATCATACATTACACTGATATGTAGTTCTCTGTCATTATCATACGCAATTTACATTGACCTAAATCCAGATTTATTTCAGTATAGCCGCGCGGTATAATTCGCACGCTACCACGAAAACAGGTATGCAGAACATTGTTGACAAATAAAAATGCAGAATGAAAATTGGATAACGAAGTATGAAAATAATTGGTGGATATCGATACGTAATTTTTAACTCTTCGAAATTCTCACGGCGAGAAGGAAATTTCAATTTGGTTCCCATGTCTTGCAAGAGATGGATGCTAATTATGTTTACATTTGATATTCATCTCTATCGAAATGGTAATTGGAACTGAAATCAGATAGTAACATTTCATTTAAATTCAGAAATACCGATATTAGTAATAGTTGAACGTTGAATAATTATTATATTTGCATAAATTTCAAGCAGGGCATGATAGTTCACCGAAGGGTTAATAGACCGTTTCGTATTATCGTAAGAAATTATAGGAAAATCTATTTTCCAGATAGATTCGAACAAATTTGCATACGTTTGGGCAGCGGTCGCCGTAATTGCAAATAAATGCAGTGCGGTCGCGAGAGTTATGAAGCCGCATGTGTTTGTTTATATAAACATCGGCAAATTTACGAACCGCGCGGTACTTCGCCCGTGGCAAACAATTTATACAGTTTCCGTGGAATGGAATCCGCTGTTGAATTCACAAATCTAGAACTGGCGAATAATAGTGCGGGGAATCGGTCCGCGAGTAAATCCGTCAAACGGTTTTTTAACATGCTGCCAATCAGTCTGCAGAATTTTACTGGTTTTCCTTAGATCGTGCAGTTCCCGTTGCGTAGATCGAATACTTACATTATTTCAATATGTGTTTGCAGTACAAATTGTTCTAGGTATTTATGCGACCTGTTAAAATAAATTAATTAAGAAAAGTAGTTATTTCAAGTAGGAAATTAAACGTTTTGTCCATCCTAGAATAATTCAATTTTACCTGGTTTTTATCTTTTCATGGATACGAAATTGACATAATACCTGATACATATGTGTTTAGTTAAAATGTTGTACCTGAATTGCAACAAACTGGAGTGAAGTGGAAGCTTATTTTCTTTCTTAACATGTTTAATATATTGAAAATAATGTAACAGTGTTTTTAAATTGTGCTAATTGTTTCACATTTTATTACCACGCTTATATTAGCTTGCCGAGTTGTCGATATTGTCGTTGTTGTTCTTATATGCGTCAAATCTTGTAATCGAATTTTAAATCACTTCCCGATCAGCTAGAGACTTGAAACTTTAAACACAGCTCAGAACTGCTTGACAAAGCAATATTAAATAACAAATTTTATAAAACAATGTGCGTTCAGGAGAAAAAGTTTAATATTAACCGTCACACCTCGACGCGCGACGTACGGTAGTACGTGATCGCGTTCAGCGATCCCCACTCCGCGCGCCAGCGCTCCCTACTCCGCTACGCGTTCCCACTCCGACTCATCCCCACTCCACTGATCCACTTCGCACTCATTCTATCTCGCGTATTTCCATATTTTGCGTTTCTATATCTTCCTATTTTATACCAGTATTACTATATCTTGCGTTCCATATAAAAAAAAGTAGAAAATAAAAAATATTAAAATATTACATTAAAATGCACTAAAAAGGGGAAATAATTTTTTTAGGCATTAGTGACTATAAATAAAAGCGTGGAGCGCCTACGAAGATTACGTCGATATAGTTTAGCGCTCCACGCTTTTATTTATAGTCACTAATGCCTAAAAAAATTATTTTCTCCTTTCCAGTGCATTTTAATATAAGCGTGGTTTTTAAAAAGTTTTTTATATATATTCTTTTTTACATTACACCTACTCATTCATGTCACAAATGCATCAAATCCGCTGTCTAGTGTTAAACAGAACTTTATCGCTGCGACATTGCAGAAGTTGGCAACAAGCCTGGGTCTTACAACTTTACCCGATGAATCATCACGAATCATCGTCGGTAAACAAATGTGTAGGATCGGTATCGGAGAGTATAGAACTGTTTTAACCGGTTCTAATCGTGGAATTGCCTTGGCTGCGCCCGGGGGCAAGGGTCCGCGTCAATATTTACCCGCGTCTTGTTACGAATAAAGCCGATGTTTACGAAGCGTCAACATAAAGGAGATGCGCATGAATTTATCCGGAGACGTGCATGTGCATAGAAGGAAAATCGAGCCGCGTATCTATCTGCGCTGATGGCGGGCATGAAAAACGCATCGCGTTTTACCTGGTTGCGGCGCGGAATAAAAGAGTAGTACATGTTGACAAACATGCGCGTTCTGACAGCGACCGGTCCAAAACCTCGCTGCGCGGAGACAGTCTGTATTATTCAACGGGGTTATTAATAATTGATACCCAGTTTTTTCTTCGGGTCGTAGGCCGACCCAGAGGGAGCGCGCTGTCCAGTAATAACATGGACAAAGTGCAGCGCGGAACTCGTGTTCAGATTTTACGAAAATGCAGTTACTCCGTCTGTGATTCTACATGTGTTCCTCGAATGATTTCGAAATAAGGTACACGTCCTCACTGTAAAGTGTATTCGAATTGATGAAGTTAGAGATATCTTTCTTTATTCGTAAGTGGATGTTTCTGCAGTTTTAAGAAAGTGGTGCCGAATGGAATCCTATTTTCATTGGTAATAACTGGGCTGCGGATTTTCATGCATTTATAAAGAAATTGCCTGGGTGAAATATAAAACAGTGCAAGATTAGAAAGATCCAAGAATATTGTTACGACTTTTTCAATGTGCGAAATCTATTAAGGGATGAAGTGATTTTTTATTTTACTTCTTCTACCCAAAATCGTTGCAAAATATCTAGGTTCACGGTAGTGCACCAGTCAAGTTCTGGCACTACCTCCTTTTACACGAAACAACTTAGGCGGTTTTTAGAGGCTTATAACTCGGCACTGGAGGCAGATGGAGAGATGTGATTTCGTACACTTGTTAAATGCTATCATGTCTCAATATTGACAAAACATTAATCTTCCAACATTAGTAGGTTCCGAGATATAGAACCTCAAAAATCGTTAAATTTGTCACTGACTGACTGACTGACAGATCATCAAAACCTTTTGGGTACTTCCCATTGACCTACAAGCTTGAAATTTGGTACATAGGTCCACCATAACAAACACTCAAAGGAATAATTATCAAAGTTTGAAATTTTACACATTAAAGGGTTGAAAAAAAAACATTACGAAATAGGTACGTAGGATAGAACATAGCAGCATAACATATATATAAGGGTACTTTGGGATTATTCCTTCGACCATTTCCTCCAAACTGTATTTTCGTATGCGTGGGCGGGCTGGCCGGGCCTCTCCGCCCCCCGACACCTATCCCTAACTAATTCTTGAGAGGTCAACGGGATAATCCCAAAGTACCTACATAAGTATACGTTTTATTAGCTTCGAAGTCGCAACAAATACTGATGAAAAAAACAATCGCTCTAACGTAAACAAAAGAAACTGCACCGAGCATCGTCTATAGCGGCGGGGGGCAAACGGATCCGAGCGTCGCCGGCAGGGTGTTACTCTTCGATACATTGAATTTGGATTTTATCTTGCAGATTAGAAAAGAATTTTTTTCCTTTGATCGACGCTGCGTTGTTTAGATTTTTCGGGACAAAGTTTCAAGTAGGTATAAATAGGTAGTAAAACGAACATGCATTTATTAATTTACTTAATGTCCACCTTAAAGATAAAAAATGTTTAGGATTTAATGAATCAGGAATAAGAGTAATACCTACTTGATAATTGATGAAATTTCAACAAAAATTGATGAAATCCCAACAAAAACATTCTGTAAACAGGAGCCAAGTTCTTATGGCCGTAAAATGTTGTGAGATCAAACAAAATACGGCCAAGTTCGTTAGCTTAGAAATACCTCTTGCAATACTGAAAAAAGCGTTTGTAAAAATTAGTTTAAAAGAACGCTATTCAATTTTTAAAGAGTTACATGAAGGGCTAAATTATTCAAACTTGGCCGTTACTTTTTAAACCAATGGCCATAAATGGTGTTAGGTAGCTGCCAAGTTTCAATAATTTAGCCCTCCATATAACTCTTTAAAAATTAAATAGCGTTCCTTTAAACTAATTTTTACAAACGCTTTTTTCAGTATTGCAAGAGGTATTTCTAAGCTAACGAACTTGGCACTTGGTTTTTGTTGGGATTTGTATTTTTCATAAAGATTCGTAGCCTAGTAATACATTTGTAGGTCCAGCGCAAATAAAAATTCTGTAAAATTTGACACTCCTGCATTGTTTGAAAATTTTTATTACTCATAAGCTACAAGTATATTTTCTTAAATTTCATTCCTGGTTTCTTTATTCAGCACCACTCTTATCACTTCTGCAAATGATGTTCGTACGATTTGAAATTCAATATCGAAGCAACAATGTTTTCTTTCATACGCAACAGTACGATCTGAGATATCCCAGTAAGAAACGTCAGAATTCCCTTTGCCGTGAGATCTGCGTGCTGGAAGAACGTAATATAATGCTAAAGTACTATACGCAATTCCGGATACAACATGTACGGATGAATCTGCGATCTCTCTGATGTAAACTACAGAATATGGGTGTTCCGTGTTCAGCGTTCAAGAATTAATTTATTCTACAATGTTCAGCGAATACTAAATAAATCATCGTCCCCCAAGTTTTTCTCGGGGTTGCGGAACTTCGAGGATAAATTTTAGTTATGCCGAAAAAATGTCGTAAGTCCGCACCAGCTGGCGCAAACTTCAACGCAGATGCGATGAATTGACACGAACACGTATGCGTATTGTGGCGTATTTGCAATTCCGAAAGTTTGTGGCCTGTTGTGATTATATATGCGTCTTGAGACCGTGCAGTTGCCTTGAAAGCAAAGTTCAGGAGAGACTGCTACCAATTTCGCCTAATTCCCGGCGAAAAGAACCTCAACAGTGTACGAAAACGCAAATATATATAAGACAATAATCTTATTTCCTTCTTTTTTTATTATTATTGAGGATTTTCAAGAAGTGAAACTCAATTTTGTTGCTTTGTAATAAGAGGATTTAATTTTTATTTTCTTATATTACAATCGTATGTACAATATTTACAACCTTACCTGTAATAAGAGAAACGACAATTAAAGTTTTCTCCCTCTATCTGTCTTTTACTTTGAATATTATTTTGTAAAAATCTGTCGCACGTGTTTATTACATAACCTTCACGAAAGTGAGTTGTTAGAGAATGTTATAGAGAAATCTTTCTATTGACCGCTATCTATCGTCACGGGATGCCAACTACATCACTCGCATATGAAGCGCGGCCTATTCAAATGAAGAAAGTATACTTTCTTTACATATATCTATTCAATTATGTCTCTATATATTTTTGCAGAGGATAGAAACAGGTTCCAATTTCTTTCAACCGAAGGACGATTACAAAATCGTCCGAAATTGTTATCTTCGGCCATTGTTGCGTGCTAGCAACACTACAGTCTCCCATTGTAAACAAAGAGATTTTTGCGCTATCTGCGATCGGCAATTTCATACGTGCCAACCCAATAAAAATTACGGCGCGCGCGTGTGCACTTAAGCACCATTTACTTTACGTGCTTTACCCGTTATAGGCTATTTCCATTTATCCGGATGTTTGTGAACATTATTAGTTGCGCGGTAGTATTTGTTTATCGCATTAAGTACGCGCGGAGTGATAGTTGGATGTTACCGGGATTGATAGAACTCGTGCAACTCGCAGATTGCCGTTCGCTGCAAGTAGAAATAGTGATTATTAGTCAGACACGGCAGTGAACATATCCGAGAGTGCCTTTACTTGTCGAGTGTTCTGATTCCGGTTTCCTCTGAGCAATTTTCTGCCTAATAATTGCTGTCTAACATACTTAACACTTTACCTACCGGAAGCCTATCAGTAGGATTTTCAATAATTCTGCTGTGCCAAAAGAAAGCATAGAAATTTTCTTTCATATTGCTACAGTGGGTGTACAAAATATTTACTTTTCCAAGTTTAATAACTTTTTAAAAATTAATAACTTTTTCATAATTGTACCAAACGACCTGACTTGTTATAATCAAGTAGAGGTATTGTTTTACGAAATAATATGAAAAATCTATAATAAATTCTTCAAATTTAATAATTTTTTAAAAATTAATAACTTTTTCATAATTGTACCAAACGACCTGACTTGTTATAATCAAGTAGAAGTATTGTTTTACGAAATGATATGAAAAATCTATAATAAATTCTTCAAATTTAATAACTTTTTAAAAATTAATAACTTTTTCATAATTGTACCAAACGACCTGACTGGTTATAATCAAGTAGAGGTATTGTTTTACGAAATAATATGAAAAATCTATAATAAATTCTTCAAATTTAATAATTTTTTAAAAATTAATAACTTTTTCATAATTGTACCAAACGACCTGACTTGTTATAATCAAGTAGAAGTATTGTTTTACGAAATGATATGAAAAATCTATAATAAATTCTTCAAATTTAATAACTTTTTAAAAATTAATAACTTTTTCATAATTGTACCAAACGACCTGACTTGTTATAATCAAGTAGAAGTATTGTTTTACGAAATGATATGAAAAATCTATAATAAATTCTTCAAATTTAATAACTTTTTAAAAATTAATAACTTTTTCATAATTGTACCAAACGACCTGACTTGTTATAATCAAGTAGAAGTATTGTTTTACGAAATGATATGAAAAATCTATAATAAATTCTTCAAATTTAATAACTTTTTAAAAATTAATAACTTTTTCATAATTGTACCAAACGACCTGACTGGTTATAATCAAGTAGAAGTATTGTTTTACGAAATAATATGAAAAATCTATAATAAATTTTTCAAATTTAATAACTTTTTAAAAATTAATAACTTTTTCATAATTGTACCAAACGACCTGACTTGTTATAATCAAGTAGAGGTATTGTTTTACGAAATGATATGAAAAATCTATAATAAATTTTTCAAATTTAATAACTTTTTAAAAATTAATAACTTTTTCATAATTATACCAAACAACCTGACTTGTTATAATCAAGTAGAAGTATTGTTTTACGAAATGATATGAAAAATCTATAATAAATTTTTCAAATTTAATAACTTTTTAAAAATTAATAACTTTTTCATAATTGTACCAAACGACCTGACTTGTTATAATCAAGTAGAGGTATTGTTTTACGAAATGATATGAAAAATCTATAATAAATTTTTCAAATTTAATAACTTTTTAAAAATTAATAACTTTTTCATAATTATACCAAACAACCTGACTTGTTATAATCAAGTAGAAGTATTGTTTTACGAAATGATATGAAAAATCTATAATAAATTCTTCAAATTTAATAACTTTTTAAAAATTAATAACTTTTTCATAATTGTACCAAACGACCTGACTTGTTATAATCAAGTAGAAGTATTGTTTTACGAAATGATATGAAAAATCTATAATAAATTCTTCAAATTTAATAACTTTTTAAAAATTAATAACTTTTTCATAATTGTACCAAACGACCTGACTGGTTATAATCAAGTAGAAGTATTGTTTTACGAAATAATATGAAAAATCTATAATAAATTTTTCAAATTTAATAACTTTTTAAAAATTAATAACTTTTTCATAATTGTACCAAACGACCTGACTTGTTATAATCAAGTAGAGGTATTGTTTTACGAAATGATATGAAAAATCTATAATAAATTTTTCAAATTTAATAACTTTTTAAAAATTAATAACTTTTTCATAATTATACCAAACAACCTGACTTGTTATAATCAAGTAGAGGTATTGTTTTACGAAATGATATGAAAAATCTATAATAAATTCTTCAAATTTAATAACTTTTTAAAAATTAATAACTTTTTCATAATTGTACCAAACGACCTGACTTGTTATAATCAAGTAGAAGTATTGTTTTACGAAATGATATGAAAAATCTATAATAAATTCTTCAAATTTAATAACTTTTTAAAAATTAATAACTTTTTCATAATTGTACCAAACGACCTGACTGGTTATAATCAAGTAGAAGTATTGTTTTACGAAATAATATGAAAAATCTATAATAAATTTTTCAAATTTAATAACTTTTTAAAAATTAATAACTTTTTCATAATTGTACCAAACGACCTGACTTGTTATAATCAAGTAGAGGTATTGTTTTACGAAATGATATGAAAAATCTATAATAAATTTTTCAAATTTAATAACTTTTTAAAAATTAATAACTTTTTCATAATTATACCAAACAACCTGACTTGTTATAATCAAGTAGAGGTATTGTTTTACGAAATGATATGAAAAATCTATAATAAATTCTTCAAATTTAATAACTTTTTAAAAATTAATAACGTTTTCATAATTGTACCAAACGACCTGACTGGTTATAATCAAGTAGAGGTATTGTTTTACGAAATAATATGAAAAATCTATAATAAATTTTTCAAATTTAATAACTTTTTAAAAATTAATAACTTTTTCATAATTGTACCAAACAACCTGACTTGTTATAATCAAGTAGAAGTATTGTTTTACGAAATGATATGAAAAATCTATAATAAATTTTTCAAATTTAATAACTTTTTAAAAATTAATAACTTTTTCATAATTATACCAAACGACCTGACTTGTTATAATCAAGTAGAAGTATTGTTTTACGAAATAATATGAAAAATCTATAATAAATTTTTCAAATTTAATAACTTTTTAAAAATTAATAACTTTTTCATAATTGTACCAAACGACCTGACTTGTTATAATCAAGTAGAAGTATTGTTTTACGAAATGATACGAAAAAAAGATTTTCCAAAAATTATAATTTACAAAGTTACATGCAAAAATAAAAAAGGCATTTCTTAAAACTTTTTTATTTGGGCCCTTAAAAAAATTGAAAAGATATGTTTTGTAGATCTATGTTAATTATACACATACTGAAATTTTAATCGAAATCGGTTGACGCAGGAAAAAACGACTCGCATCGAAAGATGTACGATTCTGTGGATTTTAAGCAGAAACTCATCAAAAGTCGTGTAAAAACAGGATTTTAGTTAATCGAGTTCAATGAAATTTTCAGCATGTGTATAACTAACATAAATCTACCAAACGTGTATTTTAAATTTTCATTAAGGACCCAAATAAAAAATTTTTAAAAACTTTTAAATTATAATTTTTGGAAAATCTTTGCTGCATATCATTTCATCAACCATTGCTTCGAATTGATTATAAAAAATCAGGTCGTTTGGTACAATTATAAACAAGTTATTAGTTTTTAAATAGTGTACGAATACTTTGTACACTCACTGTATCTTAAATGAAACTATTAGAAGACGTTATTGGGGTGACTTGTTAGTTCACAATGAAATATGCTGTTGCTATTGAAGGTTCCTTTAAAAAGTGTTTAAATTATGCAATAATCACCGATCAGAAATATGTTAATTCATAAAAATGTATTAAAACAATTTTCAATCTACTTTGTATCGTTTAAGAGCAGCAAAATTGTAATTGAAGAGATGTCGACGAATTTCTAAAATGTTTTGATAAATGTTTAAAATGCTATAATAACAGATAGAAATAAAGAACAGGTGGTAAATGTCGATCAAGCCTTCCAGGACTCGTGTGTGTGTGTGTTTGATGAAACTCAATTCTCACGGAACCTAGATTGACCAAGTTATACTCAGTTCCGACAGCCCTACTTTACATAGAATGTATTCGATGATCTACGGGACATCAAACAATTCAATTAACCCAAAGCGACGTATCAGCGTAATCGTCCTCGAACAACTTCGTCTTCCGCCTCGTGCTCGTTCATCTATTGTCCCGTAATCTCTCGAAACGCTCCTTTAAATGAACAATCGCATCACAGAGTTCGAATAATAAATATTACCGGCTTGAGCACTCCCTCTCTATACTGCGTACGATGATCCGCCTGAAGAGAGTAAAATTAATGAGCGGTTTGGAATCTATCACTAAATATACCAACCGGAAACCAATACATACCTGCCATTCCTCTCTCTCTCTCTCTACAAATCATTATCCAGAGAGCGACATTTAATCGGGAACGCATAAATTAGCTTCTGTTTAGGAACGGTTCTGTAAATGCATTTCTTATTTACTGCATTTCTACGGTATCTACTTCTTGTTTTAAACGAGACTCGGAGTCGCGTGTTAGATAATCTACCTGGCCTGCAATTCACGTAACACTGGAGATGCGGATAGTGTTACATCACGCTTTTAATAATTTATGCTGGGTGTCGAGCATTCCTCGATTCGGTGAGACTGGTCGACTGAGGAGGAAAACGTTAATTAATAATTAGCACGAAAAAAATCATACTTCACTTTTTAAGGTGTCGTTGAAAATTCGCTCACAATAAAAATTTTATTCTATGAAAAATAGATCTATTTTTATACCCTTCATAATTTGCTCACAATTGTGAAGAAAATATACGAAATGCAAGAGGTAAGTTCGAGTGTTTTCGTTTCTCTTTCATTTCAATATCTTAACTAACAAACAAGAAAATTTTTTGGGGATTATCTTTCAATCTAAATGCATTGTTTTCCACGCAATATCAATAAAAAGCTGTTTAAAAAAATCGATCTATTTTTCTACCCTTCATAATTTGCTCACAATTGTGAAGAAAATATACGAAATGCAAGAGGTAAGTTCGAGTGTTTTCGTTTCTCTTTCATTTCAATATCTTAACTAACAAACGAGACTAAAAGTAATAAAGTTTAGGGTGGTTACCCTCGTGTTAGCCTAAAATGAGGAGTGAGCGACTTAAAATTTTTGGGGGATTATCTTTTAATCTAAATGCATTGTTTTCCACGCAATATCAATAAAAAGCTGTTTAAAAAAATAGATCTATTTTTCTACCCTTCATAATTTGCTCACAATTGTGAAGAAAATATACGAACTGCAAGAGGTAAGTTCGAGTGTTTTCGTTTCTCTTTCATTTCAATATCTTAACTAACAAACGAGACTAAAAGTAATAAAGTTTAGGATGGTTACCCTCGTGTTAGCCTTAAATGAGGAGTGAGCGACTTAAAATTTTTGGGGGTTTATCTTTTAATCTAAATGCATTGTTTTCCACGCAATATCAATAAAAAGCTGTTTAAAAAATCGATCTATTTTTCTACCTTTCATAATTTGCTCACAATTGTGAAGAAAATATACGAACAGCAAGAGGTAAGTTCGAGTGTTTTCGTTTCTCTTTCATTTCAATATCTTAACTAACAAACGAGACTAAAAGTAATAAAGTTTAGGGTGGTTACCCTCGTGTTAGCCTAAAATGAGGAGTGAGCGACTTAAAATTTTTGGGGGATTATCTTTTAATCTAAATGCATTGTTTTCCACGCAATATTAATAAAAAGCTGTTTTAAAAAATCGATCTATTTTTCTACCCTTCATAATTTGCTCACAATTGTGAAGAAAATATACGAACTGCAAGAGGTAAGTTCGAGTGTTTTCGTTTCTATTTCATTTCAATATCTTAACTAACAAACGAGACTAAAAGTAATAAAGTTTAGGGTGGTTCCCCTCGTGTTAGCCTAAAATGAGGAGTGAGCGACTTAAAATTTTTGGGGGATTATCTTTTAATCTAAATGCATTGTTTTCCACGCAATATCAATAAAAAGCTGTTTAAAAAAATAGATCTATTTTTCTACCCTTCATAATTTGCTCACAATTGTGAAGAAAATATACGAAATGCAAGAGGTAAGTTCGAGTGTTTTCGTTTCTCTTTCATTTCAATATCTTAACTAACAAACGAGACTAAAAGTAATAAAGTTTAGGGTGGTTACCCTCGTGTTAGCCTTAAATGAAGAGTGAGCAACTTAAAATTTTTGGGGGATTATCTTTTAATCTAAATGCATTGTTTTCCGCGCAATATCAATAAAAAGCTGTTTACCTTGCTGGGCCCTTTTTTGTTCGAATAGTTTTCGAGTCTAGCGTGTTTGCGTAGATACGGCAGTAACAAGGTTGGCAGACAGATTTGGTATCAGAGCGGCGTCGAAATGCACGGTTTAATTCACGACAGGATGGTAGAACGTTGTTGCAGAACCGTGCCGGTTTACGACGCTGTACTTGCGCAAGTGTTTAGCTTCAACATTAACCTACATTTGACGATTGATACTCCTTGGAACGGAGATATCCGCTTATCCGATTTCCTGGCACAATGGATCGGATGCCCATTATCCGCGACCCTTGAGCGTTCATAACAGTGGCGAGGAGGGTTCCGGTTACTTCCGGTTTCGAACGCATCGCGGCACCCGAATCCAAGCGACAATGCATTTGTTAGGATGTCGACGCGTTTCGTTTCCGCGGATAGAACTGTCAGACAAGCCCGTCCGGGTTCATTAATATTTTCTTGATGCCTCGGGAAATTGATGAAGGGCCCTCGATTATACAGCGACAGGTGGGAAATGGTTTCCCAGGTAATTTACGGAATGACGGAAACGCTTCAAGGTAATTGAGGCTCGGTTTCTGCGCCAGACAACGTCGTCCATAAAGCACGCCCCGAATTTTTACGAGATGCCACTCGATCCGAGAAACGTCCGGATATTCCCTCCATCTTTTGTTGCATTTGTCATCGTTCGCGCGGAAAATTGAACTTGACTCCAGATAAGTACCCGACCGTGGATCGACGTCCGTGATTTTCACCACCGTGTCCGAGCAGTCTCCACTTTAACCCTTTATGAATCGAGTTCTCACCTTCCTCGATCGCCGACATTTTTATTCGGAATCGCGTTAGGTTTTAACGTAGGAGATTTCCCGTTTTACCACGCTTATGTTAGCTTGCCGAGTTGTCGATGTTCTCGTTGTCGTTGTTGTATTCCTCAAATCTTGCAATCGAATTTTAAACCACTTCCCGATGAGCTAGGGACTTGAAACTTTAAACATAGCTCGACACTTCATGACAATGCAATATTAAAAAAACAAAGGCCCTAGGGGTGTAAGCATAGTGAATTTGCCCTTGAAAGATGTCGGCACGATACTGAGAGGATTTTTAGGTACTAATGAGATAATAAGATCCTGAAAGTTTCAGATCTCTAACCCATTTGGTTTTTGAGAAAAAGCAATATATGTAAAAATCAGAAAAAATGAAAATTCTCTGAAACGCGTGAATCGATTTATTTGAATTTTGGATATGTTTTGGGGGTTGATGGTAGCTTCTAGGAAAAAAATTATGAGCTATATCGGTTGATAAAAACCTCGAAAAAAATGACGCTTTTGTTTTAATTTTGATTTTTAACTATGATACGATCCTGGCACAATTATGAAACCATTTTTTTCGAATTCCTCATCCATTTTTCTATGGATTTATGAGCTTTTAAGATTTTTAAAAAAGGTACGCCATATTGCAAAAAAATAACAACCATTTTTTATGCAAATATTCACTTTATTTATGTATTTTATTCCTAAATCTTTATTTTTCTAATGCTTCAAGATATGTAACTAAAATTCGTTGGCCCGTAGAGGCAACTCATGGAATGTTAAAACAAAAATATCATTTACTTGATCAAAGAATTGACAATAAAATGCTTCCGAGAATTGGAAGTTTTTTCAAAATTGCCTCATTTCTACATAATACGTACAGTAAGCGTCTTACTTCCGACTCAGAGTTTTTGGATGAAGTCGTCGAAACAATGAAATCACAAAATAGTGTAGAAAATACGTTAGCTAATGAAGTTCAACAAAATGGCTGGCAACGTAAAAAATTGCCGTTTCAAACTATTTCATCTGAAGCTCTAGAAGACTTTCCAGAAATGACGGAAAAAGATCTGCGAATCTTTTTCACCGGTTCTTATCAATTGAAGCAGGCTGTGTCGTATTTAGCAGAAATGCTTGATGAAACAGGTAATCTTACTATTCAATATGTAAAAGACCAGTCAAACATACTCAAAGCTCAAGTTCAATCCCGTCATATCAATAAGAAGGTTTATAGATGTTTTATTGAGTATAAAAAAAACGCTATTGGTCCCAAAAGCATATTGAGGCATAGTTGTGAGTGTGCAAATGGTCTTAGAACAATTGGATGTTGCTCTCACGTTGTTGCTACTATTTATTACTTGTCACACGGAAGATATTTGACAAAAATTCTGAGGCCTGCTGAAACACTAAGCGAATTATTTAATAGAGACAATGTTGCGCCGGTGATCGAAGATGATAGTGATGAAGACTGATAAAATATGATCATAAACTTTTTCTTCCAAATATACCTTTCAAACATTTGTTGTTATTTATTTATAATTTAGCAACTAAAATCTGTTTCTTATGTTATAAGCGCACAATGTTTAAAATATTTTAGTTAATATTCATTGATATTTTAAAATTTAATTTTTGATTTAGAAATGACTATTTAAAATAAGGTTAAAAGATATATATGAACGACAAAAATAAAGATTTAGGCATAAAATACATAAATAAAGTGAATATTTGCATAAAAAATAGTTTTTATTTTTTTGCAATATGGCGTACTTTTTTTAAAAATCTTAAAAGCTCATAAATCCATAGAAAAATGGATGAGGAATTCGAAAAAAATGGTTTCATAATTGTGCCAGGATCGTATCATAGTTAAAAATCAAAATTAAAACAAAAGCGTCATTTTTTTCGAGGTTTTTATCAACCGATATAGCTCATAATTTTTTTCCTAGAAGCTACCATCAACCCCCAAAACATATCCAAAATTCAAATAAATCGATTCACGCGTTTCAGAGAATTTTCATTTTTTCTGATTTTTACATATATTGCTTTTTCTCAAAAACCAAATGGGTTAGAGATCTGAAACTTTCAGGATCTTATTATCTCATTAGTACCTAAAAATCCTCTCAGTATCGTGCCGACATCTTTCAAGGGCAAATTCACTATGCTTACACCCCTAGGGCCTTTAAAAAAAAACTGTGCGTTCAGGAGAAAAAAATTTTAATATTAACCTCGAGTTACACCTCGTCGCGCGATACTCGGTAGTACGTGATCGCGTTCAGCGATCCCCACTCCTCGCGACAGCGCTCCCTACTCCGCTACGCGTTCCCACTCCGACTCATCCCCACTCCACTGATCCACTTCGCACTCATTCTATCTCGCGTATTTCCATATTTTGCGTTTCTATATTTTCCTTTTTTAAAAAAGACTAAGAAGTAGAAAATAAAAAAATATATAAGAAAAACTTTTTGAAAACCACACTTATATTAAAATGTACTAAAAAGGAGAAAATAATTTTTTTAGGCATTAGTCACTATAAATAAAAGCGTGGAGCGCCCGCGAAAATTACGTCAATATAGTTTATCGCTCCATGCTTTTATTTATAGTCACTGATGCCATAAAAATTATTTTCTCCTTTTTAGTGCGTTTTGATATAAGCGTGGTTTTTAAAAAGTTTTTTTTATATATTCCTTTTGGAATCAATTTTAAATCCACACAGTATTTTTTGTGCTAAATAGTTTTAGTTCTTCTAACCAAATACTTTCCTCGATCGCCGACATTTTTATTCTGAATCGCGTTAGATTTTAACGTAGGAGATTTCCCACATTTGGGTTCAATTTTAAAGGAACACAGCATTCTTAGTAAATAGTTCTAGGATCCCACACATTTTCCGAAGTTTAATTCGGAAGACAAAAATTTCCAATTACCTGGATAAATATTTAATCAATTCAATAAATTTCAATTCAACGGAATGCAACGAAAATATACGAAGCCTAACAGCGACTGCGTGCGTGTCGCCACTCAAGCCACTGCACGACGAATCATTAACGCGCGTTGGTCATTAATTCAGTCAACCTCGCCGCGAATTAATAGCGTTGCTAGTTTTAAATGCTGACAGTAACACTTTCGATGTCGAGATAACACAACGAGAATACGGGATACAAATCCCCGATACGATTTCCCCGGTGAAATCCAATTGCCGGTAAAGCGCGGGAGCTTTTTATTTCGGTTGGCATCTCGAATTCACCTGTGTAGAATATCGACAGGTGAAAAGACGGTTTAAAAATTAATCCCGCGAGACCACGGCGCGTCGGAAAAGAAGAAGCATTCGAGCTGAAAATTTGAATGGGTCCGGAAATGTATGTACAAGCTCCCGGAAAAATTTGCAGTTTCATAAACCACGTTCGACGGTGTACCTCGTTTTCTAATTTTATTTTATTTTATCACTGCAATATTTTTAATCAATGTACATCTTTCTATCTTTTCATTTTGAGTTCGTAGATTTTTGGGAATGTACGCGAACAATTTTGAAAATGTCACTGTCGAGATAACGGGAACGCCGCGCCGGCACGTAAACTTTCCTAACGAGTCGAGGAATTAGAATGGCATAGTCCTTCGATTTTCATCATGCTCCGCGCGTTTGTCAGGCACGGTGGGACAGATTCGCGAATTGATTTCGCGTTAGCTAGATTATAGAGAATCGATGCAATTTCTGATATCAATCGGGCTATTTCCACCTTGTTTTGATTACCTTTGTCCAAGAGGCACGCTGTGCAATTTTCGTGACATCCTGTTGGCTACGTGTTCCCCAATATTGACGAGCATGCAATTACCCCCATTGTCCGCGTAATTATAACTGTCTAAGCTTGCCTAACGACGTTATCCACGGCCCAGAAAATGTTTTACGAATGGCGTTCGCGAGTGTCCCCGTAAAATGAAATAAATTTTCGTTATTAATTCAGCCCGCGAGCCGGATAAATTACGATTCATTGCCAATTCCTAGGCAAACTTCATCCGTGAATAGCTTTCATTAAAGCGAAACTCGCCGCCGAGACAATTCTCGGTTCCGATGCAATCAAACCATTTCATGGGAACGTTAGAACGTCGGCAAAGAATCTTCGAGGGAGTGCTTAAAATTGAAGTCATTCGACGAAACACCGGTCTTCCCTCAAACTCACCTTGCTACTCCGAAAGTCATTAGCGAAGTTCGCGAGCTAATGCAAACGCATTTGGCAGACATGTATCAATCCGGAACGACTTTACTCGTCTCGTCCAACTTCTCAAACAAACGAGAGTCGACGATTAACACTCGCAGTTTAGTATTTTTGCGAGACTTTTTACTCTACAAACGCATCACGTTCCACGATTTAACGATTAGTATCTCAATAG
This sequence comes from Lasioglossum pauxillum, assembly GCA_933228785.1. Lineage (NCBI taxonomy): Eukaryota > Metazoa > Arthropoda > Insecta > Hymenoptera > Halictidae > Lasioglossum > Lasioglossum pauxillum. The sequence goes on from OW121706.1 coordinate 40,336,824, forward strand.
AGAATCTTATAAAATTGTTAGACAATTTCGAACAAAAACAACAACGATGAGAGTGTTTGATGATGAAAGTGTTCGATTTAAGGAATTTAAATTACGTGGCTTAAAGATTGGAATTACCTTTCATCCTCATAGCTCTAATATGGCGCAATGCTTGCATTTTATTATTTTTGTAAGACTTTTGTAGTCTGAAAATGCATTAAATTCCACGATTTAATTAGTATCTCGTTTTGTAAATTCTTAATGGAGAATTTTATGATATTTTCTGGACGAGTTCGAACAATGACGACAACGTTCCGTTTGATGATGAAAGTGTTCGATTTAAGGAATTGAAATTACGTAGTTTAAAGATTGGAATTGCCTTCCATCCCCATAGCTCTAATATGGCGTAATACGTGCATTTTAGTATTTTTGCGAGACTTTTTACTCTACAAACGCATCACGTTCCACGATTTAACGATTAGTATCTCAATAGAGAATCTTATACAATTGTTAGACAATTTCGAACAAAGACAACAACGATGAGAGTGTTTGATGATGAAAGTGTTCGATTTAAGGAATTGAAATTATGTGGTTTAAAGATTGGAATTACCTTTCATCCCCATAGCTCTAATATGGCGCAATGCTTGCATTTTATTATTTTTGTAAGACTTTTGTAGTCTGAAAATGCATTAAATTCCACGATTTAATTAGTATCTCGTTTTGTAAATTCTCAATGGAGAATTTTTTGATATTTGCTGGACGAGTTCGAACAATGACGACAACGCTCCGTTTGATGATGAAAATGTTCGATTTAAGGAATTGAAATTACGCGGCTTAAAGATTGGAATTGCCTTCCATCCCCATAGCTCTAATATGGCGTAATACGTGCATTTTAGTATTTTCGCGAGACTTTTTACTCTACAAACGCATCACGTTCCACGATTTAACGATTAGTATCTCAATAGAGAATCTTATAAAATTGTTAGACAATTTCGAACAAAAACAACAACGATGAGAGTGTTTGATGATGAAAGTGTTCGATTTAAAGAATTGAAATTACGTGGCTTAAAGATTGGAATTGCCTTTCATCCTCATAGCTCTAATATGGCGCAATGCTTGCATTTTATTATTTTTGTAAGATTTTTGCAGTCTGAAAATGCATTAAATTCCACGATTTAATTAGTATCTCGTTTTGTAAATTCTTAATGGAGAATTTTATGATATTTGCTGGACGAGTTCGAACAATGACGACAACGCTCCGTTTGATGATGAAAGTGTTCGATTTAAGGAATTGAAATTACGCGGCTTAAAGATTGGAATTGCGTTCCATCCCCATAGCTCTAATATGGCGTAATACGTGCATTTTAGTATTTTCGCGAGACTTTTTACTCTACAAACGCATCACGTTCCACGATTTAACGATTAGTATCTCAATAGAGAATCTTATAAAATTGTTAGACAATTTCAAACAAAGATAACAACGATGAAAGTGTTTAATGATGAAAGTGTTCGATTTAAAGAATTGAAATTACGTGGCTTAAAGGTTGGAATTACCTTTCATCCTCATAGCTCTAATATGGCGCAATGCTTGCATTTTATTATTTTTGTAAGATTTTTGCAGTCTGAAAATGCATTAAATTCCACGATTTAATTAGTATCTCGTTTTGTAAATTCTTAATGGAGAATTTTATGATATTTGCTGGACGAGTTCGAACAATGACGACAACGCTCCGTTTGATGATGAAAATGTTCGATTTAAGGAATTGAAATTACGCGGCTTAAAGATTGGAATTGCGTTCCATCCCCATAGCTCTAATATGGCGTAATACGTGCATTTTAGTATTTTCGCGAGACTTTTTACTCTACAAACGCATCACGTTCCACGATTTAACGATTAGTATCTCAATAGAGAATCTTATACAATTGTTAGACAATTTCGAACAAAAACAACAACGATGAGAGTGTTTAATGATGAAAGTGTTCGATTTAAAGAATTGAAATTACGTGGCTTAAAGATTGGAATTACCTTTCATCCTCATAGCTCTAATATGGCGCAATGCTTGCATTTTATTATTTTTGTAAGATTTTTGCAGTCTGAAAATGCATTAAATTCCACGATTTAATTAGTATCTCGTTTTGTAAATTCTTAATGGAGAATTTTATGATATTTGCTGGACGAGTTCGAACAATGACGACAACGCTCCGTTTGATGATGAAAGTGTTCGATTTAAGGAATTGAAATTACGTGGTTTAACGATTGGAATTGCCTTCCATCCCCATAGCTCTAATATGGCGTAATACTCGCATTTTAGTATTTTCGCGAGACTTTTTACTCTACAAACGCATCACGTTCCACGATTTAACGATTAGTATCTCAATAGAGAATCTTATACAATTGTTAGACAATTTCGAACAAAAACAACAACGATGAGAGTGTTTGATGATGAAAGTGTTCGATTTAAGGAATTTAAATTACGTGGCTTAAAGATTGGAATTGCCTTCCATTCCCATAGCTCTAATATGGCGTAATACTCGCATTTTAGTATTTTTGCGAGATTTTTTACTCTACAAACGCATCACGTTCCGCGACTTAACGATTAGTATCGCAATAGAGACTTTTATGGTATTACTAGATTATGGAGATTATTTTAATATTTTTGAAAGATGTTTGTACTCTGCAAATGAATTAAATTCCACGATTTAATTAGTATATCGTTTTGTAAATTCTCAATGGAGAATTTCATGAAATTGCTGGACGAGCTCGAACAATGACGACAACGTTCCGTTCGACGATGGAAGTGTTCGATTTAAGGAATTGGAGTTCCGCGGCGATTATGGGGCTTACGCCTTCCATCCCCATAGTCCTAATATGGCGTAACGACTTTCTTCTGCGTCTCTCGAGGAGGACAAAAGCTCAAAGGACAGCGTTTCAATACAGACACTGAAGCAGAAAAGACCTTAAAGGCAATTTCGAAGGGACTCTCAAAGAATGAGTTCAAGCATATCTTTGTTGCGTGCCAGTCTCGCATTTCGAGGTGAAGTGTGCAAACTTTTTTACTATGTTTTATGAGTGGAAGTATGAAAGAATTATGGGACAGTAGACGTTGCAGAAGACGATCCTATTCGACAAAAACATTAAGAAATACATACAATGAACAATAACGACTGGGTTTTATGAATTTATGATAAAACTGATTAATGTAAAATCTTCTGGGGCAACACGAACTACAGCGAACAATTAAGCGGATGTTGTTTACCGATTGCTTACATGAAAAATGCATCGTTCTTGCGTTCTAACTACCAAAACGAGAGAAAAATCCAGCCACTCCGGATAGCGACGAAAGAAGAAGGACTCGCGAAGAAGTAGCGTTAGGAAGCATCAATCGATAAGAGTGATAGATTGACGGATGAATCGTGATTCTATAGATCCGATCCTTCGACAAAAACACCGGGGGAAAGAAAGAAAGGAAAGGGTTTCGGAGAAAAATGAGGACGAAGTGGGGACCGTGCGAAAAGATTTATCGACCTGTACGCACACACACGGTAATATGAAACTCTCTGAATTATGGTCAATTAATTTTACTATCAGGCTTTCGCGGGTGACAGCGCGTTAAGGGAACTATCGGAAACTTTACTGTGAACACACGACTTCTGAAAATTCTTTTTAACATGTTTTTAACCAGTTCATAATCTTTCTACTATTTACCGAATCATTTTTCTCTCGTAAATGCATGGAATATTTCGCAGAAAATTTTGTACAAAATATACGCGAACTACAAGGAGACACTTCTGAAGATTAGCGAAAGTTAACGTTACTAATTGCTCGGAATTGTGTTGTAATCCTTTATGAAGAACAACGTAGAGAACAGAAGAAGATGCGAAATTACCCATTAACTGAGAATTAAGTAGGTAGAAGCGCGATCTACTTTCGTCGGGCGGGGGTGTATTTAGTACATTTTAATTGACTTTGATTCAAGCAACTGTAGTATTAACTGTTTTTATCTTTCGCGGAAGAGTGGCCGGGAAATAAAAACGATTTCACGTTATCTCGAAACTGACAAGCTATTAAAAAGACTGATGAACGCGAGAAACGCGAAGCGTTCCTTAGCTGCATTTTTCACCTTCATTCCCGCCGCGATTATTGTCGAGAATCCGCGATACCGCTTCCCCATTCAAATATTACGTTTCTTCCCGAGCACTGAGAAATGCATCCTTATCTTGACCCTTATCGTTGTCACCTAAGAAAGCAATTTCTACTTTATTTGACAGTCCGCCAGCAATTACGAACGACCAAATTAATATCTCACGCGACTTCTGCAAAGATATGCAAAATACTTCTAAAGTAAATGGTACATTTTATTTTATTTAGACTTTGTGCGGCTTCTATTGCAATACTTGCTCTACTAAAGATGTATAGGGGAGAGTCGTGCAGTACCGACCGGCGTACTGTACCGACCAGAATTAGTTTATGACTTTCCAGGTCAAATGGCTACACTTCCTTTACGAAAACAAATGAATATAACAATTGTGGGTAATATGTTTCGTTGCTACATTGGTCATTCGATTGTTTTCGCAGTTCTGACACATTTAGCGTCGGCGTTGATATTTCGAGTGTTAAGAGTTATTTTCTAGATCTGATAATTCGTTTCTCAGGTAAGTAAACGACTTTGTTGAATTATGTATATTATATCTAGTCTATTAAGTATAATTAACGGGCCCTGTCTTGGAATTTTCTTTGTATATTATGTATACCATAGCCCAAAATGTTTCCTCATGTTTGTCGTCCAGTACCGACCATCCAACTATCGTGCAGTACCGACCAATCAATCGTCGACCAGTATAAGCCAAACTTTTCTTATCTGTAAGTTCAATCTGTTAGCATTTGAAATGAAGTTAGAAGATGTTTATTTAATCTTTCTTTTACCTTTTCCCACAGAAAAATCTCCGAAATTCCAAAGCAGAAAAAACCATCATCACCGCTCACTTTAAATATTAACGATACTTTTTCATTAACTTCTTTACCTGGTGTAACTTCCAATTTCATGGAAATAGTGAAATCAATCTCTCCTAGAAACGACAATTAGAGTTGCAAACAAAAAAGAGAAGACAACGGACGCAACAATCCGAAATCTTAACTTTGACCGTTTTTATAAACGAAGTTCAGAAAAAAAAGAACCTAGCTGAAGAAGAAAAGATAAATGCGCAGAAAAGAAAAGCTGGAAGAAACGAAAAAGTCAAAGAAGCAGAAAAAAGAAAAGTTGAAACTCAAGTAAGGAAAGGAAATAAGGAAAGATGTAAAAACTAACAAAAAAAAAGGACATAATATATAAAAATATATAATTATTTTATTATATGTATAAATAAAATTTGAATAGAAATGCGTATTCTAACATCTAAATGTCTTTTTTAAACATTATTAATGATTTAGACTGAAAAATCTACTAAATACGTAATTGGTCGGTACTGGACGACAATTCTTTATTTCCTTCAAATTCTAATATCTTTATTTTTACAAATAATGAATACTAATTATTAAATTTCACAAAATTAATTTCCGGCCTTTTATTAAGTTTCCTTTGTGTTACAAATTCCTTTTTTTAATTTTAATTTTTACCGATTCTAGTCCACCTAATAACAAGAAAACTTAGAGCGGTCGGTACTGCACGACTCTCCCCTATACACCAAACGCCAATTCTAACGATTTTTATAATATATCCTACAGGCAGATTAAAAAAATTTAAAAATCGCCACCTTTACTTTTTCTTTCTCTTTTAATTTAGCTAGTAAACGAATCCTTCTAACGATTTAAAAAATCTCAAGCAGTTTGGTCCCATTTTCAAAAAGTTATTCGTTTTTAAAAGGTGTACGAATTTTGTATTGCGGAGTGGGGTAAGTCAGCTCTAATTTTTGCAAAGTTGGACTTTAAACTGATGTGTTTTCAGTTTGGTATGTAGGAACTTAACATTCTCGGTATCAAACTCTTGCCACAGTTATTACTGATGAATTAGTATTATGTAGGATTCTAATTTCGCTTGAAAATTATCATTTTGATAAGATATTGTACAAAGTGTCAACTAGTGCCCCGAAAATGGGGCAAGTCCGTCTCTGAGAGTTAAAAATGCTTTCGAACCTTGTTTCAAGTGCTACGGGTCAAGAAAAGAATGATTAACAAGCATGCTATAAAATGCTTCTTATTGCAATAAATTATATTCTTTAGTTTTATAGTTATCCATACAGTGCGGACTTTCCCCACCGTGATAGTACGGACTTGCCCCGTGTAGTAATATTTACGGGGCAAGTTCATCTTAGTATGTTTCTCAATAAATTAAAAAAAATATAATAAAAACGGTTTATTTAATGCAAACCTACATCAATATTTCTTGTACTTACCTAAAATACAACACAGAATATATTAATAACTTGTAAACTATTGCACGTTCAGCGTAACCTCAAAGTTGTACGTGTACCTCGCACGTGACTGTTTGGCATTGGTTGATTTAAGCGAGGAAAACACCTTTATTCTTGGGCGACATCTATGTCGAATAATTCATACTAACTTATACTACATTAATAAATACAAGCTCGACAAATTTCGTTGATATTTGCACAAATGATTTCGGCGCTACCGGTTCGATGAAAGAATACTAGAAATTAGCAATTTTGCAGAATTATAATTTCGACGTTTCGGTTCGGTTTTGAACCATCTTCAGGAAAAGTCCGCGTCTGTGAAATAGACATTGTTATTCATTACACAGAAACAATTTTATGATTTAAACCAGAGGAAAAATACGTACTTGCTAACTTTGAAAAAATACACAATGAAGAGCGTAAATAAATGGTACTTGTCTATACGGGGATTTAAACTGTACTAGACTGTAACCGTTGCGACAAACGTCAAGGTAGAAAAACATAGAAACATCGTAGAACTTACCAGCCAATCCGGTGTCAAGGATCAAGAGACGCCAAATCAATATTTGGCGCGGAATTCAAATTTTTTAATATTCATCAACACATTTCCAGCCCAAGTATTACCAAAAATTGGTAGAAAAAATTAGCAATCATTTAATATGTGGAGTTTAACATAACTATGTTAATGTGTTTGACCATATTTATATTACTGGAAATCATTATTTAGATTATTATAGAAAATCATCATAAGTTGATTACTGATTCAGTAATGTAGTGTAAATTTCATTAATCTCAGGTTTTTCGTACCTAAGATTGACACTTTGATGTTTAATCATGTGAACAGTTTCTAATAATAATCTCTGAATCGTTGATATTCTAATAAAAATAATCAATTAACGGACTTAATTACTTAAAACTAACGCCCCGTAGACGAACTTACCCCACTCCACCTTATCTCAGTAATTGTAAAATAAAATATCTGGAAAAACATCGGTCATTTCGACCGATGATGGACTTACAGGAAAATTGAGTAGATGAAATTCAAAATTGTTGGAAAATTTTTAAAATTGAAGATGACAATATATGATTTCTTCTCTATTAAAATCATTAAGGGAAGAAATAACATTCAGTTTGGTTTCTACTTCTCGTAATCAATCCAGACAATTTTTATTTCAGTTTAACAAACAGAAGAGACGTGTAATAAACAACTTTTATAAAAAACCCTACATAGTTAACTTGTTAAAATTATAAAAAAGAGAACCTATTTATAATAAACTCCACGAGAAGTGCGGAAAATGTTGAATTTTCAAATTCGCCTGCGACAATCATTTCAACGAGTGGTTCAGAGGCCCCGGCGAATTAGAAACTGGCGCACTGAAAAGTTATGTGAAAATTCGAGTGATAAACTGTTGGAGCACGAACGTAGACAATCTAGCTTTTAGCGTGGATAGATTGGCAGCAGTTCGATGCATATTTCTGACCTAGAAACGACAGCGGGATTAGCCAGCTCGAAATTCGTATGGCAATTGTCGTCGAAAACGGAACTGCGATCGTGTCCCGTTCGTCTCGCTTCGGTTGCAGGAAGAAGAATGATATTTCGAGTGTTCGATACCGAAAACAATGCGACACGTTTATCGGGCAGGTTTTTCTGTGTATATAATGCTCGAGAGAGCAAGGCAGTCGTTCCTCCTCGTTGCTTGCACACGATCGAGAATACTTTACGATCATCTTTCCATGGCCGCGACATCACGCCCTCGTAAATAACTCATAGCACGACCAGAGAATCTCCGTGCGACGTTAAATTCTTGTATTAATGTAGTACATCACGTCGAGATAAGCTGTAAACAACGGAACACAAAGTCAAGATTAAAATAGCAGCCGTGAGCCGGGCAATTTATGGTACATCTGTAGGTTAATGGAATTGTTCTTCGGCTGCAGTGCCGTGTTGTGCATAGCTAGAAAAATGCCGATGGTATTGCGATACCATTTCCTACCTGGGAAGCTTTCATGATATCCGCACCTGCGTGTGAATATCCCGTTTTATTGCGAATCAAATGATAGGATCTATTGCGGCAGACGTACCGCTCGAGATACATATGGATTTCAGCGTTGTCGAGGCTAATATTGCTTTGGTGTCAAAAATGCACTCGGAAAAACTAGTGGACAAATATCTTTTGCAATATACAATTTAAAATTCCAGGATTCTTCCGAATCAAATGACAGGACCTCTTCCGGCACATATGTAGTCTGCTCGAGACATATAGATTTCAGGAAAATTAGTAGAAAAAATTTTTGGCAATACAGGATGTACCCGTTAAGTTATGTCACCATTTTTTAGGCATTTCTAATAGTGCAATTAAAAAATGTTTTAGACTAAAGTTTGTCAGTACTTGGTGAGCTACATGTTCGCATATTCTTAAATCTGAAAAAACGCTTTTTATGTAAAAAAGTAAAGGTCACCTTGGCTTTTTTAAATGGCACCGCATGCTTTGGAAATCGTAGGGTTGTTGCTGACGTCGAGATGAATTTAGCAGTGTTTTATACTATGACCTTGAAATAACCTGAAACTCGAAAATTTTGTGGAAACGTATATAAAAAACACGTATATATAATAAAACACTGTTAAATTCGCCTCGACGTCAGCAACAGTCCTATGATGTCCAACGTATGTGGTGCCATTTAAAAAAGTGAAGGTTACCTTTAATTTTTTACAATGGCAGACAAAAGTACAAGAAATTCGAAATCCATCAATATATTGGCAATGAAAGCCATTCATGAGTATATTTTGCATTTGAAAAATAGATTAATTTAAAAAGCTTTCGTTTAATTAGTGAATTTCATGTTATATTTATTTTTTAATCAAATTGTCTTCATATTATAAAAAATTGTAAGTGACTTTTGCGAATAATTGTACCATCTGATTGTAGCCATATTCAGTGGACAACAGGATAAATTTGACGTTTTGTAAGAGTTTATAATTTTTTGCTCTGTAACTATTTAGTGAATCCTAATAAATTTTCGACATAATTAATTACATAATTTTTACTATATATATATTAAAAAACTGGAGTTTCTAGTTGCGTTTTTTCAAGGTTTAAATAGGGTTTGAAGTGGAATTTTATGAATTCTCCATAAGAAGACGTGTTAAAATGTGCAAACTTTAAGTTGCTATAATTCTTAAACGGTGCAGTGAATCGAACCCAAACTTTGGTAATTGCATTAATTTAGTAAGAATTATATCTTGTCAAATTTTCAAAAATTTTGTTGCCTTTTTATATACCTCCAGAACATCCTTAATATGTTTAATAGGTTGAAAATAATATAACAGTATTTCCAAATTCTTCTAATGTTATTACTAGACTTTGGATGTTTACGGAATTTGCAATTTTTGTAGAAGAATTTTAAGAAAGTGGAATATATCGAATGAAATCTTATCTTCAGTGCTAGTAGCCTTCGCAAGTCTGAAATAAATAAAAATCGCAGCAACTTTTATCAAATTTTTGTAGGCAAATTTGAAGAAAGTGGAATTAAATAAAATGATATTCAGTGGTAGTAGCCTTTGTAGATCTGCAATGGATAAAAATCGTAGCACATTCTATCGAAGGCAAATTTGAAGAAAGTGGAATAAAATAAAATCTTAGTTTCAGTGGTGGTAGCCTTTCGCAGGTTTCGAATAAATGAAAATCGTATTAAATTCTGCCAAATTTGATAACCTTGCGTTTTTTCAAGGTTTAAATAAGGTTTGAAGTGGAATTTTATGAATTCTCCACAAGAAGACGTGTTAAAATGTGCAAATTTTGAAGTTGCTATAATTCTTAAACGGTGCAGTGAATCGAACCCAAACTTTGGTAATTGCATTAATTTAGTAAGAATTATATCTTGTCAAATTTTCAAAAATTTGGTTGCCTTTTATATACCTCCAGAACATCCTTAAGAATACGCGAACATGTAGCTCATCAAGTACTGACAAACTAGTCTAAAACATTTTTTAATTGCACTACCGGAAATGCCTAGAAAATGGTGACATAACTTAACGGGTACATCCTGTATAAAATAAAAAATTCCAGGGTATTATTGCGAATTAAATGGTAGGATCTGTTTGGGCCGATGTATTTTTCGAAATATGAATTTCAAACATGTTGATGCTAATGTATGAAAAATGCACCTCTTAAATTTAGTGGAAAAATATTCCTTGCAGTATAAAATTAAAAATTCCAGGATATTATTGCGAATTAAATGATAGGATCTGTTCCAGCAGACGTATATTCCGAAATATGAATTTCACCGTTGTCGAGGCTAATGTATCAAAAACGCACCTGCAAGAATAAGTGGAAAAAAACTTTTTGTAATATGAAATTAAAAATTCCGGGGTAATATTGCGAATTTAATGACAGAATCTGTTCCAACAGTCGTGTCTCTCAAAAATGCACCTGGAAAAATGTTTTCTACGATATAAAATAATTCCGAGTGTTACAAAAAGATGTAAACGACAGAGAAATTTCGGGATAAATGTTTTGTTTGGAGCCGATTCTCGATCACCGGCGTCGCCTATGAAGTATTAATCGAACTAATTTGATGGGCGCTTTAACCGATGGCTGTAAAATCCTTCAGGTTAAGAGGATTTTCTTCTCGGCAGGGAAATTAAGTTCTACTTCCGGTCGGCGTTGAACCGGCGCGCGACCAGCAAGTGCAAATTTTCCGGGGAGCATTTACGCAGCAACATAGCGGGATTTATTTTGTCGGATGAAAGCGTCCCTCGTTCGTACCGAATTGTAATCTCTGGACAAGTTGGCATCGGAACGAGAATCTGCTGGAATTACTGGATTTCAGATAGTGATTAAGTGGAACGCGTTTTCCGAAATTCACCACTCTAAATTATGCCCAGGAGAGGAGCGCCGCGTCCGACCCGAACGAGCGTTAAATACGCCAAGAATTACTAAATTGCAGAAGAAGGATTTAAATCACGTATCCACCGGTTCGTTTTACCGTGCAAAGTGAATTGAAATTAATTGAACAAACGAACCGATACGTAATTGCGATTTCCAGGTGATGATTGCTGTTTTTTTCTCCCCGATCGCTCTTTCTCGACCAATCGAAACCTATCAATGCTCCGCCACTCGAAGATTCATTACTCGAACGAGATTCTAATCGACGAGTTTTTAAAATTTGATAACGCTGCATCGCCACTAATTGTATACATATTCTGTTCGATTTATTTGCAGTTGAATGTTGCACAAATAATTTTAACAGTTCCGTTGGCTTGCCACGAATAATCGGAGGTACTGATAGCTTCGCGCGCTCGACAGTTCAGACCGGTTTCGGTTTCACTCGGCGTAAAATTAGGTTGCAATAACTGCGCAACCACGACACTGAAATAGTTACATTCAACGTAACAGTCGGTCACTGAACAATAAGGGTGTTACTAGAAGCATCGACAAACAAGAAATCATTGTGTTAACCAGCACACAGTGAAATTCCCTGGAAAATTATTCACAATCACTGCGCTTACATGGGGCAATTGAGCAAACCGTTACATCGTTAAGTGTACGATAATTTTGTGGAATTGGCTTTGCGGGATTACGAATATACTGTTGTTCTTCGATTCTTTAAGTGGACAGCGTAATGGAAATAAGCCAAACTTCTTTTGACGCATGGTCAAATTAACTTAAAATATTTTATTAAATTGTAAAATTGGTAAAATGACCCTTTCTAATAATTTCAGGGAACATGTAATAAAATGTGAAATGTTATACGTACGATACTATAACTATAACATTAATTAAAGAATGATTAAACCGTTTTGACGCATAGTCAAATTAACTTAAAATATTTTATTAAATTCTAAAATTGGTAAAATGATTCTTTCTAATAATTTCAGAGAACATGCAATAAAATGTGAAATGTTATACATACGATACTATAACTATAACATTAATTAAAGAATGATTAAACGCTTTTGACGCATGGTCAAATTAACTTAAAATATTTTATTAAATTTTAAAATTGGTAAAATGATTCTTTCTAATAATTTCAGAGAACATGTAATAAAATGTGAAATGTTATACGTACGATACTATAACTATAACAGTAATTAAGGAATGATTAAACACTTTTGATGCAAGGTCAAATTAACTTAAAATATTTGATTATTTTCTAAAATTGGTAAAATGATTCTTTCTAATAATTTCAGAGGACATGTAATAAAATGTGAAATGTTATACATACGATACTGTAACTATAACATTAATTAAAGAATGATTAAACGCTTTTGACGCATGATCAAATTAACTTAAAATATTTGATTATTTTCTAAAATTGGTAAAATGATTCTTTCTAATAATTTCAGAGAACATGGAATAAAATGTGCGATGTTATACATACGATACTATAACTATAACATTAATTAAAGAATGATTAAACGCTTTTGACGCATGGTCAAATTAACTTAAAATATTTGATTAAATTCTAAAATTGGTAAAATGACTCTTTCTAATAATTTCAGAGAACATGTAATAAAATGTGCAATGTTATACATACGATACTATAAATATAACATTAATTAAAGAATGATTAAACGCTTTTGACGCATGGTCAAATTAACTTAAAATATTTTATTAAATTCTAAAATTGGTAAAATGACTCTTTCTAATAATTTCAGAGAACATGTAATAAAATGTGCAATGTTATACATACGATACTATAATTATAACATTAATTAAAGAATGATTAAATGCTTTTGACGCATGGTAAAATTAACTTAAAATATTTGATTAAATTCTAAAATTGGTAAAATGATTCTTTCTAATAATTACAGAGAACATGTAATAAAATGTGAAATGTTATACATACGATACTGTAACTATAACATTAATTAAAGAATGATTAAACGCTTTTGACGCATGGTCAAATTAACTTAAAATATTTTATTAAATTCTAAATTTGGTAAAATGATTCTTTCTAATAATTTCAGGGAACATGTAATAAAATGTGAAATATTATACGTACGATACTATAACTATAACATTAATTAAAGAATGATTAAACGCTTTTGACGCATGGTCAAATTAACTTAAAATATTTTATTAAATTTTAAAATTGGTAAAATGATTCTTTCTAATAATTTCAGAGAACATGTAATAAAATGTGCAATGTTATACGTACGATACTATAACTATAACAGTAATTAAGGAATGATTAAACGCTTTTGACGCATGGTCAAATTAACTTAAAATATTTGATTAAATTCTAAAATTGGTAAAATGATTCTTTCTAATAATTACGGAGAACACGTAATAAAATGTGAAATATTATACATACGATACTATAACTATAACATTAATTAAAGAATGATTAAACCGTTTTGACGCATGGTCAAATTAACTTAAAATATTTTATTAAATTCTAAAATTGGTAAAATGATTCTTTCTAATAATTACAGAGAACATGGAATAAAATGTGCGATGTTATACATACGATACTATAACTATAACATTAATTAAGGAATGATTAAACGCGTTAATGCATGGAAACATATTACGGAAAGTTCCGCATGATTTCCACGCGAGGCGGTACAAAATTACAAAACCTCGCAATAAAACCCTATCGTGATTTAGTTCGATCGTGATTATGGATTAGCCGCGATTGTAACCACCATACAGCACTTCTGCTGTCCACTTTATAGGTAAAGATAAACCAGTTGATATCGCCGGTTCGAAAATACCATTGATTTCAATGAAAACCCGATTAAACGACGCGGCAAGAGACAGAAAATACATTCCACTGACGTTCCCTTTTGTTGCATCGAGCTAGCTCGATGTTTGACCGCGTTCGCGCAGCGATTGCAATAAATAAAGGCATTCCGTACGAACTGTTACACGAACCGGATGCGATTCGTATGGTTTCCCTATTATTGGCTTACAAAATATTCACGTGAGCAACATACGCTCTCCAAGTTATTACGGGTGTCGTTATCTGATTTCAGGCGATTCGGTACGAACGCCACGGCCAATTGAATATCCTCTCTCTAATTATAAAAACAATTTCAGATTTAATTACGGAGATAAGTGCTCGCATGCTGTCCCCTCGCACGCACCTCAGACGCCAGTGAAACCCTGTGCTTTTATACATGCGTGTCCCACGCAATTTATCATATATTACATATATCCGAAAAAATTACAGGTTGTTCTCGCTCAAATTTTATTAGCCGCAAGAAAAGATTTTGGTCTTGTTTCTTCGCATTTGAAATGCATAAGGGTTACGAATACATTTATAGAGCTAATAAAAATATAAATACTGAAGTGTTAAACGATATCTTAAGGAAGAGAATTGTTCGTGATCGTATTTAAAACCGCTAAGTAATAAGACGAAAACAGTAACTGGAAAAGTACATGGTAACGTCACCGGGATATCTAAATCTTCGGTGGCGAAACCGCCAGCAGCCGATTCGTTAATTATTTTGTTTTTGCCGCGCGCGAGCGGCAGGCGCGGAGGCCGGTGGAAATAAATCAAATAGCATCGATTACTCGCGATAAATTTCAACGGGGGACGGTTCGCAAAAATAGTAGGACGGTCATAACAGCGGACGATAAAGCGCGGCGACGTCCATTGTGTTTCGTTACGTCGGCGGTCCAGTTGCAAATAAACGCGAATAACAGCGACACGTTATCGCGGCACGCGTTTAATGAGCCCGAAACGCGTCTACCGCCGCTCGAAATCGCGTTCGAGCAGTGCAGTAGTGCTCGCTGAAATTTGCTAAATCTGTTAGACTGAAATTCACACTAGTCATCCCCACTCTTCACCCGTCACTTAGTGCTTCGAGAACGGTCACATCTCAGTAGACAAGAGAATAGAACTACTCTAGGAATGTTTATATTTTACTTCCGAAAGCTTTGCATATTTAAGCGAGCATTATTGTGGATACACACGACATTCGTGAAAAGGAAAATGAGCACAATCGACGGTAACACGGCGCTTAAAATAAACGACTCGTGCGCCGAAACTATTTGACGAACGTCTAAAAATACCGGCGTGTCTAGCGCGCTCGGAATCGGCGACCCATGACATCGGGCTATTGTTCCTTGCCACGGAGAAATTTTCGATTTGCAGTCCTTGACGTTCCGCTCGAGTGTCTTACCCTACTTTCATTCGCCGCAGACCTAATTCTCCTGGCGTTCTTTCTGCTTTTTCAGGCTAGGAACTTCGTCGCGGGCATCGCGTGTCAAGCCGCGTAGTATTTGCGTCTGAATTCCGAACGGAGGACCTAAATACCTGCCGAGGTAGATGTACGCTCTGCGACAAGAAGACAGCACATTTGCAAATTTTTCTGGGCTTGCCAAAACCCATTCAACAAAATTTCTTTGGGTGTATATTTTTAAAAAGTGGCTACAAATTTGGAATGTATACGATCTCGTTATTTTTGTAAAATATTTGAACATTCTCGGATATATTCAATAAAATTTCTTTGGATATATATTTTTATGAAATTGTAGAAAATTTGGATGGATACATTCTCGTTATTTTTATAAAATATTTGAACATTCTCTGATATATTCAACAAAATTTCTTTGGATATATATTTTTATAAAATGGCAAAAAATTTGGATGGATACATTCTCGTTATTTTTATATAATATTTGTACATTCTCTGATATATTCAACAAAATTTCTTCGGATATATATTTTTATAAAATGGCAGAAAATTGGGATGCATACATTCTCGTTATTTTTGTGAAATATTTAAACATTCTCTGATATATTCAACAAAATTTCTTTGGGTATATATTTTTATAAAATGGCTAAAAATTGGGATGGATACATTCTCGTTATTTTTATAAAATATTTAAACATTCTCTGATATATTCAACAAAATTTCTTTGGATGTATATTTTTATAAAATGGTAGAAAATTTGGATGGATACATTCTCGTTATTTTTGTAAAATATTTGAACATTCTCTAATATATTCAACAAAATTTCTTTGGGTATATATTTTTATAAAAAGGCTAAAAATTGGGATGCATACATTCTCGTTATTTTTGTGAAATATTTAAACATTCTCTGATATATTCAACAAAATTTCTTTGGATATATATTTTTATGAAATTGTAGAAAATTTGGATGGAAAAATTTGGTATATATTTTTATAAAATGACTAAAAATTGGGACGGATACAATTCTGGTTATTTTTATAAAATATTTTAACATTCTCAGGTGTATTCAACAAAATTTCTTTGGATATATATTTTTATAAAATGGCTAAAAATTGGGATGGATACATTCTCGTTATTTTTATAAAATATTTGAACATTCTCGGATATATTCAATAAAATTTCTTTGGGTATATATTTTGATAAAATAACAATAAATTTGGATCGATATATTCGCGTAATTTTTGTAAGGTACTTAAACATTCTCTTACATATTCAATAAAATTTCTTTGGGTATATATTTCGATAAAATAACTAAAAATTTGGATCGATATATTCGCGTAATTTTTGTAACGTACTTAAACATTCTCTAATATATTCAATAAAATTTCTTTGGATATATATTTTTATAAATTGGCAGAAAATTTGGATGGATACATTCTCATTAGTTTTATAAAATATTTGAACATTCTCTGATATATTCAACAAAATTTCTTTGGATATATATTTTTATAAAAAGGCAGAAAATTGGGATGGATACATTCTCGTTATTTTTATAAAATATTTGAACATTCTCTGATATATTCAACAAAATTTCTTTGGATATATATTTTTATAAAATGGCAGAAAATTGGGATGGATACATTCTCGTTATTTTTATAAAATATTTGAACATTCTCTGATATTTTCAACAAAATTTCTTTAGATATATATTTTTATAAAATGGTAGAAAATTTGGATGGATACATTCTCGTTATTTTTGTAAAATATTTGAACATCCTCTGATGTATTCAACAAAATTTCTTTGGATATATATTTTTATAAAATTGCAGAAAATTTGGATGAATACATTCTCGTTATTTTTATAAAATATTTGAACATTCTTTGATATATTCAACAAAATTTCTTTGGATACATATTTTGATAAAATGGCAGAAAATTTGGATGAATGCATTCTCGTTATTTTTATACAATATTTGAACATTCTCTGATATATTCAACAAAATTTCTTTGGCTATATATTTTTATAAAATGTCTAAAAGTTTGGATGGATACATTCTGGTTATTTTTATAAAATATGTAAACATTCTCTGATATATTCAACAAAATTTCTTTGGATATATATTTTTATAAAATGGCAGAAAATTTGGATGGATACATTCTCATTATTTTTATAAAATATTTGAACATTCTCTGATATATTCAACAAAATTTCTTTGGATATATATTTTTATAAAATGGCTAAAAGTTTGGATGGATACATTCTGGTTATTTTTATAAAGTACTAAAACATTCTCTGATATATTCAACAAAATTTCTTTGGATATACATTTTTATAAAATGTCTAAAAGTTTGGATGGATACAGTTTTGGTTATTTTTATAAAATATTTGAACATTCTCTGATATGCCCAACAAAATTTCTTTGTGTATATATTTGTATAAATGGGCTAAACATTTGGATGGATATATTCTGGTTATTTCTATAAATTGTTCGAGCAGGAAACAGGACAGTGCGATTACAGTTCCAGATAGCAATAATCGCGTAATCCTGCATAAAGACGTCGGTTCCATTCGCAGCACGGAATCGATATTCCACTTCGATATGATTAAAAGCCATAACGTGGCGCATCGGCTTTTCAGTATTTAAAAATGAAAATTTCAGATCCATTACCATCGACGAATCGCGATCTTCGTTCAACTGCAAACTTTACATCGCTTATTTGCGTGAGATCGTTCATCCCTTCTACCATGTTGATCACAGAGATTCCGGGAAAGCGTGACTGAATTTCAAAGCACCTTTTTATGACGGTCTCTGTCTGATCAGTCACCGGTGCCCCATAATATCTCTGCCGGATATAGCGTGAAACGCCGTAAGTCAATATTAATATTCATCATTTTCTGGTATCACGGTTCTGCTGTTTTAAACGTTTATAATCGATTTTATTACGAAAGTCATTCTCTTGAATGGATCTGTAATTTTTATCGCGAAGTATAAACCTACATTATTTAAAAACGTATTTTACAAAGACGGACCGAATAGGAACAATATTTTATTTATGTGAAGTAAAGTTCTTTATTTTCCCTTTCAGAAAGCTTCGACAATCCATTTTCCAAAACATCGAAATCATTTATAATCGATTTTACTACTCCAATGTAGCGTTTGAATCGAAAATCATTCTCTTGAATGGTTGTGTCATTTTTATCTCCAAGTATAAACCTACATTATTTAAAAACGTAGTTTACAACGACAGAACGAATAGGAACAATATTTTATTTATGTAAAGTACAGTTCTTTGTTTTCACTTTCGGAAAGCTTCGACGATCTGAATCCATGCTCGTTAGAAATTAATGAAACTCCCTCCAAAGCATCGAAAATCTGTCGACTGTAGATTGCAAAAGTATGCAAACGCTATGTAAAAAAATGCGCTAATAATTCCCAACAGGGTTGACAGCCGGCCAGTGACCTATTACAACACATGCATATTCATTCGAATTGAACATTGATTGGAATATGGGCTCCAATAAAACGCTACTGCAGCCGAGAAAAAAAGAAACAAACACCCGGAAATGAATTAGGACTAAAAACTAATTAGTTCGCAGAGTTCACACGAATTGAACCTAGTTTCCCACTTGCTTGAAAGGCTATAGCCGGGTTTGATAGTGAAATTCGCCCCCGGCGGGATTTTAATCGTGCTTGGACCATTCGATAGCCTACCCAAAAAAAACCCCTCTCTGCCAAGTTTCAGCCCCCTATCTCATCTGTAAGGGTAGTTATTGAGAAAAAACGAAAAATCAGTTTTTGGCCCATTTTCCCTATTTATTGACAATTAAAAATTCTGAAAAAAATCTGACACATTTCGGATACCGAGCCACATATTAGGTATCATTTCCAGATTTTTCTGCTGCAAGCTCTGCTTGTAAAAAATGAAAAACACGAAAAAAATCGAAAAAATGCAGGTTTTATATAGAAATCTAAAAGGTGCTACTCCAGATTTAATTTAGCAATGAGGTATTACCGTAAGTATTATGCTCAATTTTTTTCAGATTTTTGTGAGTGGTGCGTCATAGTTAAAAAAAATAAAAACCGCTTTTTTCGGCGTTTTTCCTAAGTTATACTTATATTTCCTGAATCATAAAAATATATTATGTGATATTAAATGTTCCTACGTTCAGAAAAACATCTCCCAGACTTTAAAACTTGCCTAATACGAAATACGAAAATAATACCATGTATATATATTCGAATATTTCGCAGAGAATTTCAACAGCGCCGGTTGGTGCAGTGGCTATGGTCTCCGTCTGTGGAACCGCTGAAGACTTTTTGGACCGGGTACGGGTCCCGATCAGGTCAATTTTTTTTTCTAAGTTTTTTAAGATTATTTTTCTAAGATTATTGTTGAACCATTGTAAAAAACTTATTTGAACTATATTTAGACTATCTTAAAATATTTTTTCGGAAAAATATTCTTGGAGTACTTTCGGCCAGTAAAGATAAAAAAATCAAGTCGATGCACAAATCCACGTTAAAAATGTAAAGTAGAGCTGTAATACAGTCCGTAAATGACTAGAGGCCGATAGTACTCCAAGAATATTTTTCCGAAAAAATATTTTAAGATAGTCTAAATATAGTTCAAATAAGTTTTTTACAATGGTTCAACAATAATCTTAGAAAAATAATCTTAAAAAACTTAGAAAAAAAAATTGACCTGATCGGGACCCGTACCCGGTCCAAAAAGTCTTCAGCGGTTCCACAGACGGAGACCATAGCCACTGCACCAACCGGCGCTGTTGAAATTCTCTGCGAAATATTCGAATATATATACATGGTATTATTTTCGTATTTCGTATTAGGCAAGTTTTAAAGTCTGGGAGATGTTTTTCTGAACGTAGGAACATTTAATATCACATAATATATTTTTATGATTCAGGAAATATAAGTATAACTTAGGAAAAACGCCGAAAAAAGCGGTTTTTATTTTTTTTAACTATGACGCACCACTCACAAAAATCTGAAAAAAATTGAGCATAATACTTACGGTAATACCTCATTGCTAAATTAAATCTGGAGTAGCACCTTTTAGATTTCTATATAAAACCTGCATTTTTTCGATTTTTTTCGTGTTTTTCATTTTTTACAAGCAGAGCTTGCAGCAGAAAAATCTGGAAATGATACCTAATATGTGGCTCGGTATCCGAAATGTGTCAGATTTTTTTCAGAATTTTTAATTGTCAATAAATAGGGAAAATGGGCCAAAAACTGATTTTTCGTTTTTTCTCAATAACTACCCTTACAGATGAGATAGGGGGCTGAAACTTGGCAGAGAGGGGTTTTTTTGGGTAGGCTATCGAATGGTCCAAGCACGATTAAAATCCCGCCGGGGGCGAATTTCACTATCAAACCCGGCTATAGCCTTTCGTTTCCACTTGAGGCTGATGGGAAGTGTCTGTTGATTGCTTTGTTTGCCTTGATTTTCTTGGTTTTACCGTCTGAAGTACTTTCTCAAGTTTCCGAGGGAAGAATAGAGAATAGAAATTTTGTTCCTTCGTTTAGGGATGTTCTGGAGGTACAATGGCCGACAAAAGTACAAGAAATTAAAAATACATCAATATATTGACAATGAAAGCCATAAATGACTATATTTTGCATTAGAAAGTAAGATTAATTTAAAAAGCTTTCGTTTAATTAGTGAATTTCATGTTATATTTATTTTTTAATCAAATTGTCTTCATATTATAAAAGTGAGATGACAACACGATGAATTTGACGTTTTGTAACAGTTTATAATTTTTTCCTCTGTAACTGTTTAGTGAATCCTAATAAATTTTCGACATAATTAATTACATAATTTTTACTATATATATATAATAAACTGGAGTTTCTAGTTGCGTTTTTTCAAGATTTAAATAGAGTTTAATGTGGAATTTTATGAATTCTCCATAAGAAGACGTGTTAAAATGTGCAAACTTTAAGTTGCTATAATTCTTAAACGGTGCAGTGAATCGAACCCAAACTTTTGTAATTGCATTAATTTAGTAAGAATTATATCTCGTCAAATTTTTAAAAATTATGTTGCGTTTTTATATACCTTCAGAACATCCTTAATATGTTTAATAGGTTGAAAATAATATAACAGTATTTCCAAATTCTTCTAATGCTATTACTAGACTGTGGATGTTTACGGAATTTGCAATTTTTGTAGAAGAATTTTAAGAAAGTGGAATATATCGAATGAAATCTTATCTTCAGTGCTAGTAGCCTTCGCAAGTCTGAAATAAATAAAAATCGCAGCAACTTTTATCAAATTTTTGTAGGCAAATTTGAAGAAAGTGGAATTAAATAAAATGATATTCAGTGGTAGTAGCCTTTGCAGATCTGCAATGGATAAAAATCGTAGCAAATTCTATCGAAGGCAAATTTGAAGAAAGTGGAATAAAATAAAATCTTAGTTTCAGTGTTGGTAGCCTTTCGCAGGTTTCGAATAAATGAAAATCGTATTAAATTTTGCCAAATTTGATAACCTTGCGTTTTTTCAAGGTTTAAATAAGGTTTGAAGTGGAATTTTATGAATTCTCCACAAGAAGACGTGTTAAAATGTGCAAACTTTAAGTTGCTATAATTCTTAAACGGTGCAGTGAATCGAACCCAAACTTTGGTAATTGCATTAATTTAGTAAGAATTATATCTTATCAAATTTTCAAAAATTTTGTTGCCTTTTTATATACCTCCAGAACATCCTTAAGAATACGCGAACATGTAGCTCATCAAGTACTGACAAACTAGTCTAAAACATTTTTTAATTGCACTACCGGAAATGCCTAAAAAATAGTGACATACTTAACGGGTACATCCTGTATAAAATAAAAAAATTCGAGGGTATTATTGCGAATTAAATGGTAGGATCTGTTCGGGCCGATGTATTTTTCGAAATATGAATTTCAAACATGTTGATGCTAATGTATGAAAAATGCACCTCTTAAAATTGGTGGAAAAAAATTTGACGTTTTGTAAGAGTTTATAATTTTTTGCTCTGTAACTATTTAGTGAATCCTAATAAATTTTGAACATAATTAATTACATAATTTTTACTACATATAAAAAAAACTGGAGTTTCTAGTTGCGTTTTTTCAAGGTTTAAATAGGGTTTGAAGTGGAATTTTATGAATTCTCCACAAGAAGACGTGTTAAAATGTGCAAACTTTAAGTTGCTATAATTCTTAAACGGTGCAGTGAATCGAACCCGCACTTTGGTAATTGCATTAATTTAGTAAGTAATATTTTGTCAAATTTTCCAAAATTTTGTCGCGTTTTTATATACCTCCAGAACATCCTTAATCCACTTACTGTTTCAAGTGCATAAAATCCGCAGTCCACTGACGACTTTTTTAGGTATATGAAATTTTTTAAAATATCTCGCTGTAAGAGTGCGTAAAATTCGCAGTCTAATTATGATTAAAGTAACTGAATTAATGTGGGAGAATCAAAGAACGAAATATGGAGGTAAAGTGGGAGCAAGGGGAAAAGCATATTGCGAGACGATGAGATGAGAATTAGTAGAAATATCTACCGAAAGAGGCTCCGAATTAGATAATTATTAGAAGCAGGAGTAAAATAAAAATTGATTTCATCCCTTAATGATTTTGATGCGTTAGAAACAACATGACAATATTTTTAAATTTATCTTTTACTGTCTTATATCTCACCCAGATAATTTCTTCATGAATGCATAAAAATCAGTCTGATTATTAGGTATGTGAGACACGTAGACTTTACAGTTTACAACGTACTAATTAGTTCCAACGAATAGTGTATAGAATTATCGAAACTAAAAGAGGAATTAACATTCGCGTAGTACCGTTGATTAGGTTCCCGCATCGGAGGTCTATAAAATACAACTACAGGTGCGCTAATTGCGTTAGAAATTGGGAACAGATAGGAGGTCCGCTATTGGGTATCTCGATTATCCGTACATGATCGAATACACTTTCGACTGCTTCCATGAAGCGGACTTTCTATTATCTCTGTGGACAATAAAACGGTAACGATCGATTATCTGGAAATAATTTTAGGAATTATCGTAGCTATATAATAATATGCACATGCGAACTGATAAGTCATATCCGATCGAATTTTAATTGTTAATTACCTTCATAATTAGTGCAATGCTTCAGTAGACAATCCGATACTCATTATACGATAATTACGCGTAATAATTCATCACGGTTGTGCTTTTCGGTGGAGAAACGGCCGGTCACACAATCAGTGAGCCGAGTCATTTCACTTGCATAACAATACCGGAACGACTCGATGGAATTTAGCGTCTTTTAAATCTTCATTATAGGGAAACAGCCATTCGACAAAGTTTTTTCACACGTAAAAATACTGAAATCGTTTGATCCAACTTCAAAAAAGTTTTCAAACGCCGTCCACTCAATTCTGTTGATTTAGAAATATTTTTATTTTGTATCTCAAATATTATAGTATTTCACCATGGCGACGAGCGAATGTGTTCCCCGCGTACGGCCATTCCGTTCGAAATGGAAACACTTGTTGGATTTAGTAACGATATGTTTGCAAATGCTCGTAAGCGTGATTTTTCCCGAAGAAAAATAGGGTTGAATCCTGTTCAAACAGCTCGTGGAAACCGGCTTCCGCGAACTTCCATCACTTCGTTACCTTTCCAAATATCGGCGGCGAGAGTTCGATTGGCCGCGTTTTCCGAAATTTTTTCCGCGCTTACAGCGCTCGAAATTCCGCGTGGAACAACGCGACGCGACAACGACGCGAATTCTTTACTGTACCGAGGATTCGCGTTGATGGCCGGTAACGATATCGGAGGAGCCATTTACGTGAAACACGGACCGGTTTGGGACGTTTCCGAGCGTGTGCTTCCATCACATTGTCCCCGTACAATGTGTCGATTGCTCTCTCGCTTCCCGAAATTCTGCAAATCCTGTGACGCGGTTTGTAAGTCAGACAGAATTAGTGCAGATGGTTTGGAAGTAGTCCAATTGCAGGGGAGGAGAGCATTTCGACCGAAGTTGTAAAGCTTTCGATGCTACAGAGGCACGCCGAATATCAAAAGTCCCCCCTGCGCCCGGTGCCGATGTTGTCGCTCGAGGAAATGTGAATTGCATTACTTGCAGGGACGATTCGGTCCTTCCGATCGTTAAATTTGCGGAAACTCGTTGTGCAGGACGTATATAAACTCTGCCCGAATTCCGTTCGGATAATAAATCTCGCCGTGCTTCCGATAACTGACAATTACTACCGCCGAAAAGAGCTCTACAACTTTGTAAGCGGTTCTAGCCTAAACATAAATTCTACCAGCGCGAAAATCGAGTACAGGTTTATACAGAGATCTTAAGAATAAACATTTTTTATCCGACACTTCGTTTTCGAATGGTCGTTTTTAAATGATCGGTTTCCAATTTTCATTTTACAATTATTGAAGGGGTAAAGACGGCTGCGTGGGAATTGATTCGATAGATTGCATTATCCAAGCATATGTTATTAATAGAAATCACGCTGAATCTCAATAAATTCAATCTTGTTATTTTTATAGTGCAATATACGCTAGCCAATTTTAATGCTTGGTAGGTTTAATGTTAATAAATTGAAAAGAATATTCTTAAATTATTATGTTTCAACAAATTTCAACTTTTTTTATGTTTCCTAATTACTGTTGGGTGGGTCCTATAGAGCTTTTTGCGCTGAATCTTGAATCCTGAATACTGAATCCGTAACATGGCTTTGAAAAAAATCATATTTTTCTAGTTTAAACAAATATTGTGATGTTATTATAAAAGATACTGAATTGTTCTTTACAGCAAACGATTCTGTAGACTTTCCCGAATACAGTGATATCCAATATTAATACATTATGATTGTTTAAACATGTTTAAACAATAACTAAAGGCGGAGAGACTCCACATTTGCACCAATTTTTGAGGATATTTTTCAATTTATCTCAATAAATGAGGGTCCAGCACAAAATCAAACTATACCACGCGATAGAGCAGACTTTTATCTTGAGAAACCACCCTTTCAAATTTGGAACGTCGACGTTTTTCTCGAACCAGAAAGCAAAATATCTTCGCCCGACATGAGTTACCGCCAGTGGCGCTCGCCATTAGAACGGGCGTTCGCCGAGCCGTGTCCCGTGGAAGATGTTTAAAGTTTAAACATGTTTCAACGATCATAATGTATTAATATTGGATATCACTGTATTCGGGAAAGTCTACAGAATCGTTTGCTGTAAAAAACAATTCAATATCTTTTATAATAACATCACAATATTTGTTTAAAGTTGAAAAATATGGTTTTTTTTCAAAGCCATGTTCCTCAAAAACTGTGCGTCTCGGAGAAAAATTAAAGACAGAGTCGGAATCAGCGCAAAAGACTATAAGAAACATCCAACAGTAATTGTGGAACAAATTTGGTGTTGGACAATGTTGTTATTAGACTGCGGAATTGATGCATTTATTATAAAGGTGAGTAGATGCAATTTAAACCAGTGAAAGGATTACAAGGAATGAAAAATCTTGAAAGATAAGAAACCAGAATACCCTCTTAAACGGAGTAAAGATTCGGGAGGCTGTTTTGCAACGTTGAAGCATCGCTCGACCGCTAATAGGCTTACACGTAGTTGCTAGAGGGAAATATTATTAGCCGATGATGCAGTCTTCAGCAGCGATAGCTGCCCGCGCGTTATAATGCACGCCTCGAGTGGTATCCCCAAGAATCGTCCACCTCGGATTAATTAAAACGCGAGAAGCAGCGACAGCTGTGCTTTTTTGGAGTTTTATTGGGCACATTCGCCATTCGCCGCAGCTTTTATATGCCCACTTAATTTTCAGCCGGCCGAAGAAATATCTCGAGAGTTTCTTCTCGTTTTTGTTGGATTGCTAATAAATGCCAGTCGCACCTTCGGAAGAATAATTGCGAAATAAAGGCACGTACATTCGGACGATGTCGGCCGTAATAAGCACCTCCGAAGAAATATTTAATCCCGCCTGGCGCGCGTTAAACGTAAATGATTTCGCCGGGTCGATGAGCAGTGGGAGTCGCCGAAATCCTCGGCTACGATTCGTTCCAGTCACCAGGACTAATTACTATATTTTTGCTAATTAATAGACTTTAACCGCTGAATCGTTTGGATTTTATATGAATATTAATTGAACATATTATTCATTCAGTTTTGTGGTATCTTTTACAATGAAAATCTATTGAAGATTACCTCAAGTTGAATCTAAACCAAGACAAATTAAATTAAATCCATTTCATGCTATTGTCTCTAAATCTAATGTCAATGCCAACGATATGCCTTTTTACAAATTACATGTTGAATATATTATAACCAAGTGTAAATCAACTGGTCGCTGAAACAAACTGCAAATAAATAATAAATAGATAATTTCGTATCTCGCGCCAGCAGATCTGAATTCGGTGAAAAATGTAATCCCGCGTTTCTTCTGTTTCATTCAAGAAGACATCGCGGAATATGAACAATAAAAGAAGCGTCGCAGCTCAAGGAGAAAGCTTACGCATATTGCAATCTGCTTCAATAGAAGGAGCCGGCCTAAATCCTCGTATTCCGACAATCGTGAAAGAAAGAAATTACATCTCCCTCGAAGACGATTAAAAATTCCAACTACTTCCGTCTTCTATAAACTTCGCGCATTATTCATCGCTGCTTCGACGGAGGATCCTGCCCGCGCAAAGAGGAAAATTGAGGATGCCGAAACCGTAAAAGAAAAAGGTGAGATGAAGTGGGAGAACTGTGCAAAATGGTACCTTCACTGCATATTATCCTGAAACAGTCCTGGGGATAGTCCGATGGTAATTTCGAGATCAGTCGTGCTAAAAGAACTCGCCAACCAATGAGAAAAATTGACGGTGTAATTACTGACAAAAATGGGTACGTACAATGTAAAGCAGTGGACATGTTAAAAATATTTAAGGACATCAATGTATTACTTTCAGCTTAATAGGATAATTCAAAGGAGAATCCAATTTTTATTTGGCTCCTGTGTCCAACAGTCAATGCAAATATTTTTGATTTTGCATAGAGATCTGCAGTCTAGTAATTACAATCTCGAAACTTTAAATTTATATTGCATTAAAGTAGTGATTTCATTGAATAAAAATTTATTTGTGCTGGAGTGGTATAAAGTTTCGCGTAACCAGTTATCTAGAAAGTAAGAAGGTTAAATGAATAATCTGCGGACGGTTTCGCGAATAACGCCGGCACCGTGTTCAATTGGCCGTTTGAGAAAATCGCGTGATCCTTCGGCGAGTGTAGTTGGGTCAAGCGACCGTGAATCGTAACATCGGGGGCCGGAACACGTTTAAACGTTGCTTCGGTAGTTAACAAAGCGGGGCTGCCGTCGTCGCGACGATGAATTGGTCCCGGACGACATTCGTGCGCATTGAACGAGGTGTGCGCTCGTCGTTAGGGGATCGGCCAGGACCCGTATGAAATAATTGTTGCCACGGAGTAACGCGCGTCTACCCGGTTAACCGTACGATGCCAAGTAATTACCCGTTTCGCATCCACAACTCCATTAATTCACGAAGGAGGAGCAATTACTAAAGGAGGAGCCAGACCAACTTCCACCACTTCATGCTGTCCTAATAAACAGCGACTCCGAATTACTTTCGTATTACTATGCCTTTGTGCCACCGCGGTAATCAATCCTTTCCACGAGGTTCGCCGCAGCCCCATTGCGTCCACCAAAAATGTTGATACGATAGATCAAGCAAAAATTATTAGGCTCTTGCAAATGAAATGGCCGTTTTGAATCTTTAACAGGAACTTTTATTTTACAAGCTTTATTCATATTCCATTAATTGAATTAATTTCCATCGACATCAATGCACTTCTTCCACCGTGATACAAGGGCCTCAATGCATTTCTGGTAGAAATCTAATAAACGTGAGGCAATCAATTCATCAAATGCAGTTTTTACAGCATATTCTTCTTTGAATATTTTTCCATTCACAAAGCCATCTAGGTGCTTGAAAAAATGGTAAAAGTAGGTGACAGGTCAGGCGAATAAGGAGGGTGAGGAAGAACTTCACACTTCAACTCTGCTAATTTGTTTACTGTTTCTTTCGCAATATGTGGCCGAACATTATCGTGAAGCAATATTGCACCACGTCTATTGACTAATGCCGACTGTTGAACACGCAGTTTTTCGTCGATTATATCAATTTCCTGACAGTATTTATCAGCAATTATGGTTCCACGTGAATCCCTTTCAACTATCTCTTTTAAATCTAAATCTTTAATAGCTGCTGGCTTATGACCACGAGGCTCATTTTCCAGATTTGTATCTCCGGAACGAAATGTTTCAAACCAACGCCTTATGGTCCGATCACTTGCTATACCTTCACCGAAAGCGGCATTTATGTTTCTCGCTACTTCAGACGCAGTTTGAACTCGTACAAGTTAATTATACGAGTTTCCTTTTTTTCCATGGTAAACGAAAATCGATTTTGAATCATCTATACTATACAATATTGATAATCTTATACACGCAAATTCATGTACGAGATATGTATTTCTCAAATTGTACAACTTCAATCCCATCTGTCGTGGAAAAACCATACTACAAAGGCGGGAAGTTTCAAATGTGAAAAACGGTCGTTTCAATTGCACCAACCTAATATTTACGAGTCTAGTCGACACACCTAACTTTCATCCATCATCATCGAAATTTCAGAACCTGCCTCGAAGTGTCGGCAAATATTCCGCAACAAGAGACCGTATAGAGGAAAAATGTGGCTTTAAATCGCGTCATGAATTGAGAATTCAGTCATGTTTTATCGATCAGCGAGCGTGTCGAGGGGAGCAAACAGCCCCGAAATTTCGAGGTATATTTTTTTAATGGAAATCGGTTGACGCCGGGAAAAATTTCGTTTCAAATTATATCGTTTTGAAATGGAAATCGTGTAAAAAATAAAAGAGAAACACCATCATCGATTCGACCGATACACGGAAAATTTGATTTCCTTTGTTATTTTTATGTTTTTGATTTATAAACTACGATAACCTTGCGGAATTGCGTGTAACAATAGTAATTCGATACATCCCGGAGCCATTTTTGTGCCCACCACTTTCGATCGCGGTAGTATATTGCAGAAACGGTTCGGCGATACATATACACCATGATCGCCATCTTTGAATGCTTTTAGAAGTACACGAGTATAAGCCGCGTTTACGATATCGACGTGACTTCTTGGCTACGGTTGAGATTAAGATTTCAGTACGTGTTGTGTAGCATTCCATTACTTTGTTCCGTTCATTGTTTCCGTTTATGGCAGCTCCAAATTCTGCGTTAGAGAACGAAACGTTTAGAGTTGTCATAACATCTTAATTTCCTCGGTTCATTCTTATATTTCCTAACACACTATGATTTTAATATATAGTGTCTAAAATGATTTCTTTTATTTCTTGTCACTATTATAGGGAAGGTTTAATGTATTTTGAACCTAACCCACATTAGAATATTTTCTCGGTTCATTCTTATATTTTCTAAAACACTATGATTTTATCTTTCGTCATAAGGTGAAGTGCCCTAAGTCTGGACAGTCCAAAAGTAATACCTAAATCTGGACAATTGAATTTTCATAGTAAAATCAGTAATTAAGAGATTAAATAATTATATTATATATTCTGAGGCCATAGCTACAAGTAGGTGTGAATATTATTTCATTAAGACATCAATTGAAATTCAAAAATGAATTCAAAGTTCATCTGAAAACAGTATACAAAATAGTCTATTTACATGCGAATCATGTGCATTTCTAGTTCGAACTTTTGTTTGAAAAAAAGATATAATTTAAGCCCTCAGACAAAAAATAATTATCACGCATAATAATATTGATATTTTAAAATAAATTGGCAATCAAACTTAACGTAAATAATAATTATTAATCCAAATATTAGATGTCCAAGATTAGGACTGTTTTCACATATAAGTACTCCATACTGGGACGCGATGACAGTAGCTGTCCCACTCTAAACTTATACGCAATGTGCTTACGCCTGAAACCGGACACGTGTTTGTGAATAAAATCAACGCATTGTTTGCAAATTATTTAACTACATGTACGTATAATTAGTCTTCTATTAGCTTGAATAACGTATGTAGAAAATGTATTCCGGTTGTGACGTTAATAATACTTTATGTTTACATCTTAAATCTATCAGTATTACTACCTAACCTTAAAAGTTGTATTATGACAAGTTTTATTAAAACAGTAAATGAAAATAAATATATATTTGGTTAAATAATACAATACTATAATCTATGATAAGAATACTACATATTACGCATAGCATCTTCTATTCGTCATGCGCAACAGCGCCACCAACCAACGTTTTAGGTTATGTTCGCTCGATCAACTCGTAAATTGAATTTGTCCCGATATAGGCTTTACTTCTGTCCAGGTACTAGCTTAGATTGGATTTAATATGTCCAACTATAGGTTTGAATTATTCTTGTTGATACAATTAAGATATTAACCTAAACAATGATTTTTTTATTTTAAATTACTTTACAAACTCTGAACTGTATGTTAAAACTCTTAAGAAATTGTTTTTGTTTATTTAAAGTGATAAAATTTAAAATAGAAAAACATGCTGTCCAGGCATAGGGCACTTCACCTTAGTACGTGGATTATTTTAATTCTTTTCGACATGGTCACGTGTGTAAGACATTTTCTTCGAGTCTAAAACGTTTCTATTCATTCTTGTCACTGGTACAGAAAATTTGTTTGAAAGTATTTCGATGGGTAAGCAATATCACCATGTATGCCATTATTTACAAATACGTCACTAGCAAGTGCAATTTTGTAAAGGAATTACTTTTAGCCTCCCTCATTCCATCTTCCCTCGCCCTGCCATAAACGCACGCCTTTTTCCCGTAAGCCTTCAAAACGTGTGCAACGCTCTCGCACCTGATACCTTCATCCTGGACGTGACGAATTCAAGATGGGCGCTGCAATCCGAGGAAGCTCTCCTAAACCGTGCAATAAATAAATAAAATTGGCTCACCCTCCTCTCATGTTCACTAATGAAAAGATTGATTAATAGTTTAACAAATTTATACAACCATAAATTACATGTCGTTTCCTGCCACCAGTTGTCGGAGATCCTTCTGTCAATCGAATCAATAAACAAACGTTCCAGAGCTGGCATAGGAGCTGAACCGGTTTCAATTTCAGCGGCTCCTTTGAAATCAAGGCACCAATGAAAACAGTGTACGCGAGCTCACTTTGTGCAAGGTTTGTTGCAATAGAAAAATGCCAGTGGTTCCGGCAGAAAGATGAAACAGGGTGTAGCTCCTGTTTTCGAAATGATTATACGAACTAGTTCTTTTTTTACTTGTCAGTTTGTATACAGTTTACGCGAAAATGGAAGTCGAAGGACATTTTGATTCCAGCGACTCGGGCGCGAGCAAATTGGAAAGAATGAAGCATTTAATCTACCAGGTGACTTCGCTCGCAGTAGTAATTCAAACAGAGAGATCTTCTCTTCCTGTGAAATTACTTATCTTTCTACAATTACGTTTTCTGGTACGAAAATGAACGCTCGCACCCTCTCTCCAGGGTCCGTCGACGTCTGCCACCATTCTTTCCCTTCGAGTTCCTCTATTTCGCAAGGCAATTCCAAACCGTTGACATTAAAATGTGATTCCACCTCCCCTGAATTTCATTCGATGTTTACACGTCGACTGCACCCCATTAATTTATCAATCCACACTGCCGATTAATTTCACAATCGCCGGCGTGTCCCGCAATTAACCGTTAAACCTATCGCTGCAAATTTCCGTGTCAGAACAGTCGCAAATATTTGATCAAATAGGCTACCGTAAATATTATTATCTCGTGTAAATTAGTCGCCGATCTCGCGTGCTATTTGTAATTTAAAAACGTTTCTGTGAACACATGCACCTTCGATTAACTAACTATTCGAATGTCAGGAAATTTTTATTTCAATAAACTACAGTGGACTGCGCGCTTATCAGAGTTCACAGTGATATCTATGTACTTTTGGATGGTTCTGGCTGCGGGGATGGAACAGAAGGGAGATTTCAGTCAATGATACTATCACAGAGTCCACTGTTCTAGATAATCCTCTTACGATTCCGAATGTAAAGAAGCGATTATATATTTAATAGCGAAATGACGAATAGACTCGCTGTACACGACAAATGGAAATACTGTTCTATAACAATCAAAAGCATGTTGCGAGAATATTTACAGATACCAAGTAGAAATTACAATAACTCTCTTTAATCCCCCACCTCGCGAATTACGTTCTTCATATTTTCTACTTACTATTGTTTATTTACACATTATTGTTAAGTGTATCTTACACTGTATGTATAGGTGTTACATTGTTTCTAAATTTACTTACTATTATTTCAGATAATTCATGATTATTTGCACGCCAGTGTGAATTACATAGATCAGTCCCGATATCGATACCGTAAACCAGGCAGTTCCAACGAGTAGCTCCGGAGCTATTCGAGACACCTTCCCCGCTTAGGTTCTTCCCCCACTCTTAGACTTTATCGTTATAATGTATAGTAGTGGGAAGCTCCCCCCACGAGAGCCGCGTGAAGCGCAACTCACGACGCACAACGCACGACGCGATACACGCGCATACACTGTATAGAGGTTCGATGGTGGGGAACCTTGCAGTTGTCGGAGGGGACTAGGTTGGAACTGCCTGCCGTAAACCATGTTTCCCAATTAATAATGAATAGACAGCGGATCTTCATGCAAAATAAAAATGTTGTACCTGAAGTGCAACAAACCGGAGGGAAAAATAAATCTATTTTCATTTTTAATACGTTCTCAATGTAAGTTGAATAAAATTTCAAGTCTCTAGCTCATCGGGAAGTTAGTTTAAAATCAATTGCAAAATTTGCCACCGAACAAACAAACAGACAAACAAGAAAGCGAGCTAATAAAAACGTGGTAAAATAATATAACAGTATTGTAAAATTCTTCTAATGTTTTCACTGTTTTCAATTACATCTACTCACTTCTGTCATAAATTCATAAAATCCGCTGTTTGACAACGAAGTATATATCGTGCCGAAATCTATTAGCAAACAGAAGAAACGTCTTCGAGTACCTAATATATTCCGCGTTTCTATTCCGTGCGTCCCCGGAACGCTTTGTGATAAGCTCGCTTGCTCCGCCTGTATCATTCCCGATAGCTGTCGCCTTTTGTCTCATCTTCAGATCGAAATCCGACAATTGTTTTGCATGTTCCTCTAGTTTCCTTAGAGTGTCTCAATACCCGTCAACGTTGGTACTTTTCGTTCTCTTTACCTTGTTGCATTGTTCCGCTCTTTGTGCCCAGGCCTCTCGTAGATTGCTTTCGATGCTGCCGTTGCGCACTCTATATCTCTCTCTTTTTCCTCCGTGTTTCGTTCCGATCTCGCCCTTCGATTTCCTGTATCGGCGTTCCGTTTTTCTCTGCTCTATCCTCTTCTATCCAGGCCGTTTCGCCTGTTATTTTCGCTCGCATCTTCGAACACAGTCACATATCGCGGCCGAAACCGGCCCCGAGGCGGAAAAAGCGTGCCCATATCGCGATTCAGCTACCCAGATCGCGCCACTTACAAAAGGGATAATTGTTTTACGCGGTGCTCGTTTGCAGATCCATTGTCGTCGCTTGTCGAGGAGGCGTCGCCGACCTTCTTGCTCACGTCCCGATTGCGAATTCCGCGCGTTTCTGCCCCGCACAACGCTCCGAAATTCAATACGCTATAAATATTAGCCGTGCGAATCCATTCTCTCCGCACCACCACGCCGCGCCGGTTGTCCAAGATACAGAAACTGTGCATCGTACACATTTTTTAAAAGAGATATGCATATTAATTAGACCGCAGATATTCAGGGTTTCCAATTTCTCATCGGTCATTATCCCACGATGGTCTTTTAAACGTGTCGTTCACCGCTGTATCGATCCCGTCGCGAACTTTATTTCATCGAACAAATCACATTCGATCGCACGCCTACCGTTAATCCGCTCTCTCAAGTCCCGCGGCCCCTCACGAAAGATTTATTCCGTTCCGCGTGCCCACGGTTAAATAAAAAAAATACAACAGTTCGATATCCACGACACGGGAAAATAAATCATTCGTGCGGCTGAATATGTTTCTTCCCGCTCGTGTCCCATCGTAATCGCGTATTTAATACATTTAACGACACTTTTTGTTTGCACCGACGAAATTGTCAGGGAATTTCCCATTTCGCAAAACCCATCGGCTCGCACACAGCGGCAAACAAGTACAGTGTTTCATCTGCTGGCTTTTTCATTTACGAATTAATATTTGATCACCGGCTGCGCACTATTGCGAACCAAATAAAGAGAGTGAATGGAATCGATTAAATGAATTAAATGAATGGGAATAAAACGACATGTGATCTACAGGCTTCTGGGGGAAAGTGAATTGGGTTGTACCTGTGGGAGAAGTTATTATTTCACATTTTGTAATCGTGATAAACAGTAGATATATGTATAGCGACCCCCACTAATATTCGGACACTCTTAAAAAGACCATAACTTTTTTAATATTGGAATATACGATTTGAAATTTTTGGAGAAGTTGGAACAATTGGTTTGCTGCGCAACGTGACAAAAATTTTTGAAAAAAATGCAAGTTGTCGGAATTGCAGAGAAAATACTGAAAGTTGTATTTTCCAACTTTTTTATGTGGTTTTTGTTCTCGGCGCCTAGGTTCGATCAGTTATCTACACACTTAAACTAATATATGTAATACTTATGTAATACTTTCAGTTACTGAAATGTCACCAATCAGTATATTAATAACCTTCCTTAAAGAGGCACATGTGTGTCTAAGGCAGGACCCGCTAGATAGCCTTACTGATGAGTCCTCTAGCGGGTCTAGGACGAAACACCACCTTCAGTTCCTCCAATAAGAAACACACATATTTTTAGATAGCTAAGACGTAGTCCACATAAGTATTACATATATTAGTTTAAGTGTGTAGATAACTGATCGAACCTAGGCGCCGAGAACAAAAATCTTATGAATTTAAAAATCATTTGCGATCGATATAACAATTCTTTAATTTTTTATGTGGGCTTATATGGAAAATTTAGAAAACGCGTTACGTAGATCTGTATCAATTAAACATATTCTGTAATGAGCTACAAACGTTTAAAGATGGTAAAAATAGCAGTTTTTCACGATTCTCGGCCTCAAACTGCAGTAATTCTAAGGATTCCAACATCTTTCCAAACTTTCACAGTGCATACAATTCACACAGATCTTCAAAACGTATTTTTTAAAAATTTCAATATAGGCCCGCATAAGAAAGTTGTAAAATGCAACTTTTATTATTTTCTCTACAATTCCGACCAAATGCAATTTATGAAAAAATTTCTTTTCACGTCCTGCATTAACTAATTGCTCCAGCTTCCCAAAAAAGTTCAAATAGCATAGTCCAATATTTAAAAAGTTATCGTTTTTTTGAGAGCGTTCGAATATTAATTCGAGTCACTGTATGTACTTTTAGAATGTACTGTGGGTCCATTTTAAATCCCGAAGAGAATGTTAATATAAAATCCCCAGGAATATTTTTTCACCATGACTCTCGTCGTCGTTAAAAATGTTAAAAAGTCTCTCAATGTTTCGTTTTGCTACTTCAATTTCACATAGAGGTAAGGTGAAGTGCCCTATGCCTGCACAACATGTTTTTCTATTTTAAATTTTATCACTTTAAATGAACAAAAACAATTTCTTAAGAGTTTTAACATACAGTTCAGAGTTGTAAAGTAATTTAAAATAAAAAAATCATTGTTTAGGTTAATATCTTAATTGTATTAACAAGAATAATTCAAACCTATAGTTGGACATATTAAATCCAATCTAAGCTAGTACCTGGACAGAAGTAAAGCCTATATCGGGACAAATTCAATTTACGAGTTGATCGAGCGAACATAACCTAAAACGTTGGTTGGTGGCGCTGTTGCGCATGACGAATAGAAGATGCTTTGCGTAATATGTAGTATTCTTATAATAGATTATAGTATTGTATTATTTAACCAAATATATATTTATTTTCATTTACTGTTTTAATAAAACTTGTCATAATACAACTTTTAAGGTTAGGTAGTAATACTGATAGATTTAAGATGTAAACATAAAGTATTATTAACGTCACAACCGGAATACATTTTCTACATACGTTATTCAAGCTAATAGAAGACTAATTATACGTACATGTAGTTAAATAATTTGCAAACAATGCTTTGATTTTATTCACAAAGACGTGTCCGGCTTCAGGCGTAAGCACATTGCGTATAAGCTTAGAGTGGGACAGCTACTGTCATCGCGTCCCAGTATGGAGTACTTATATTTGAAAACAGTCCTAATCTTGGACATCTAATATTTGGATTAATAATTATTATTTACGTTAAGTTTGATCGCCAATTTATTTTAAAATATCAATATTATTATGCGTGATAATTATTTTTTGTCTGAGGGCTTAAATTATATCTTTTTTTCTAACAAAAGTTCGAACTATAAATGCACATGATTCGCATGTAAATAGACTATTTTTTATACCGTTTTCAGATGAACTTTGAATTCATTTTTAAATTTCAATTCATGATCTTAATGAAATAATATTCTCACCTACTTGTAGCTAAGGCCTCAGAATATATAATATAATTATTTAATCTCTTAATTACTGATTTTACTATGAAAATTCAATTGTCCAGATTTAGGTATCACTTTTGGACTGTCCAGACTTAGGGCACTTCACCTTAACTCGTGAATCATTCAGTGATCAAATGAAGGTTTATTTTGTAACCTACCTATGTGAACGCTACAGTCTTGTCGAATAACAGCTCCCTTATGTTTCACAGCATCGCTAAACATTTCCACCTTCAGCAGTGTACAGATTCATTCTTCGGTGAAAATTTTAAAGGAACTACACACAATGTACGAATACTATCTTTATTTTGGAAATATAAACTTATAATCGGCTGCTCTTAATTTACCGGACTCAAAATTTGTGCCTTTCGCCTACGAATTATGATGTATTTGGTATGTGGTCCAGTAGATTTGTACCCGGCACGGATGCAGATCGAAGTTTGGAACCTCTAGGATCAATAGTTGAGGAGTTATGGCCGTTTAAAGTTGAGCATTTTTCACAGATAAGGGTGCCGTCATATTGGTTTGTAGTGATGTCTTAATGAAATAACATTCACACCTACTTGTAGCTAAGGCCTCAGAATATATAATATAATTATTTAATCTCTTAATTACTGATTTTGCTATGAAAATTCAATTGTCCAGATTTAGGTATCACTTTTGGACTGTCCAGACTTAGGGCACTTCCCCTTAGTATTTTATATATTTGGGGAGAATTTTGATCGAATATTTTCTGCCAGGGGCGAAATGAAAATTTATCTGTTGCGGTTGAAAGACGTCTTAACTCTCCGTGTAAAGAATTACGATAAAAAGGATCCTGCCACCTCGGACGTTTTATTTCCCTTCCAGATACCAGCAGAGTCGCGGGAATTCCCGTTCAATGCAACTTTCAGTGAATCAGTTGAAAAAAATGCCGGCGTGCGCAAACACTTGTGGCATGGTAATGAAATATTCACCGGGAGCCATTTCGCTGTTTCAAGCAATGGAAAAACGTGGAAAAACGTCCCGGTTGGAGTCCACAAATATTTACGGAGTTTGTAATTTCACGGTCACATGTGCGTCTAAATTTCTCCAGAATGTTTGCATGGTTGGCGGGGAAGGACGGGGACGAGGGAGGGGTTGAAAGTATCGTTCACTTTCGCGGGAATCGTCGGTTAGCAAGTTTGCCGAGGAATCCCTCGCTGCCAAAAAATGCTTGCCCGGGGGCAGGCAAAAGCAGTTGGCCCGCCAGCTTCACTGACCACTGTTAGTCGACGCACACTCTTTCGTTTTCGGTGGTTTTATTTCGCGCTGCTGCCGGCCGAGTGGACCAAAGCAAATATCCATTCTACCTCGCTTATGTTGGACGCCGCAAAAAGCAAACGTTCGCACTTCTAGATGGTTGCTACGGAAATCCCGCGAAATGTTTTCTTTCCGACGACTAACATTCAACATTTCTCCTCCGGTGAAACATCAAGCGGGATATTCTTCATTGAATGTTCCTCGATGATTTTTCGGACAGAAATTCTTCTTATTTCTGTAACCTAGCTCTTAACGTCTATTTTCATTATTTTCCATTGCCTGTCCGTAATTTCCCTCGGGAACAGTATGCTGCGCAATCATTAACTATGCACAACAGCACGAAAATCTTTCAATAAAAATGCTAATGCAGCTTCCGTTTTACAAAATTATAGAATCTCCTGTTTTCTCAGCTGGGGAGACTGAAAACACTTTTCTGGTAAAAAATATTACAAATTGAAAAGTCTGTAAAAACATCGAAACATTTTTCTCGTGACTGAGTGAGACCACTTTAGATGCAAAAATTGGAGCTCTCCTTTACAACGAGTGCTTAAAACTTGAGCTACGATTTTTGCCAGCCAATCAATCCAATTTTTAATTGAATGTGTACTGAAAACTGTTGGTCGAAAGTGTTACAAATTGAAACGACTGTAAAAACATTGAAAAATTGTAGTCGTGACTGCAACCACCGTGGATGTGAAAATTGAAGCTTCCCCTTTACGAGTACTTAAAACTTGATCTACGACTTTTCGATGAATTTATTCAATTTTGAATGCAAGGTGTATCAGAAAAATTGTGAAAAATTGAGTTTCCTGAACGTACACTCAGTAAAATAATTCTACGTACACCCTTTAAAACAGAATAACTTTTTTATAAATGTACTGAACGATCTGATGTTTTGTAAGCAATTAGAAGCATTGGTTTACTAGATGATGTGCAAAAAAGATTTTCCGAAAATTGCAATTGATCAGGTTACATGCAAAAATAAGGAAAGCACTTTTTAAAACTTTTTTATTTGGGTCCCTAATGAAAATTTAAAATATATGTTTCATAGATCTATGTTAGTTATACGCATGCCGAAAATTTCTGCTTAAAATCCACAGAACCGTTCCAAAGGTTTTAAAAAATGTCTTTTCTATTTTTGCATGTAACCTGATGAATTATAATATTTGGAAAATCTTGTTTGCACATCATCTAGTAAACCAATGCTTCTAATTGGTTAGAAATAATCAGATCGTTCGGTACAATTATAAAAAAGTTATTCTGTTTTAAAGGGTGTACGGAGACTTATTTTACTGAATGTATGAGAGTTAAGATAATTGTTGAAGGGTTCGTCAGGAGGTAGGAGAACGTGAATCGATAGAACGCGACATACGTGTGCGGGTGTCCCTTTAGCCCTGTCAGCGTGACATATCTGGTCAGCGGGTATTTCATGCAGATTACATCAGCTTATAAAACGCGACCGCCGTCGCAATACGCACCCTTGGCCTCGCCGACGAATTTTCCCAACACTTCGTCGAATGGGATCGCCGTATCCGCGATGTTTTATTGCCTGATCGTCGGGGTGCGAGGAGGGGGTACGGTAGCAAAATATTAGCGGGAAATGGCATTGCGAGCCGGGTCAATGCACTTTTGGCACAGGGACCTGCGTTGCACCGGGCCGTGAGAGGGATCGTTACAACATGTATATGTATAGTATACGTGCACACAACTCGAGCTCTCGCTGCCGTGGAGACTGACAATGAATAAGTACGGCCCGCGTCCTGCAGCCGACCAATGTTTGCTGGACATTTGTCGCACGGCCGACATCGACACCATCTTACTTTTGCCGATCTACCCGCGAAACGCCCGTTGCACATCGAGACCCTAGCGAAACCACTTGCGAGACCGAGATTCTTCACCGGAATTGAAAAACCACGGTAATTGAGAAAAGAGAGCACCGCGTTAACGCTCAGCGATACTTAAAGGAACATCGAAACGCTTTCTCAGCGAACCGAGTGTTTAAGGTATTTCAGACGAATCAGACGTGTTCTAGGGTTATTCATAGAGAATATAGATGGGCGACATCTCTGTAAAACCGCCATGTTCAACTTCTTAGTATCATTCCGTAGAAATGAATTTCTTTGGTTCCACAATGCAATTAAGTCGTTCAAAACGATATTATTAATGATTTCGGCGCACTGGTTCGAAGTATTAAAAATAAACACTATTTGCAAATTCTCACAAACTCCCTATTTCAACGTTTCGATCTTTATTCAGATCATTATCAAGAAATCTTTGAAGAATTGCGTCTGTAAAATAATAATTGATGCAAGAAACTTTTCAGTTCATGTGGATTTAAACCAATGTGAGAAAAAAGCTATTAAGTTGGTTTCAAAAAATATATATACAGTAGCGGACAAAAGTTTAAGACCGCTCTAAAGAACTTCGATAACTTTTTTAATATTGTACGATACGATTTTAACTTTTTTGGGAAGCTAGAGCAATTAGTTTACTAAAGGATGTGAAAAGAAATTTTTTCAAAAATTGCAATTGATCGGAATTGTTGAAAAAATACTAAAAGTTGAATTTTTAACTTTTTTATGTGGGCCTATATTGAAAATTTAAAGAATATGTTTTGTAGATCTGTGTCAATTAAACATATTCTGAAAATTTCGTAAAAATCGGTCGACGTTGCAATGAGCTACAAATGTTTAAAGATGGTCAAAATTGCAGATTTTCACGACTTATTGCCGAAAATCTTGAAAATCTGTAATTTTTACCATCTTTAAACGTTTGTAGCTCATTGCAACGTCGACCGATTTTGACGAAATTTTCAGAATACGTTTAATTGACACAGATCTACAAACTGAATTTTTTAAATTTTCAATATAGGCCCACATAAAAAAGTTAAAAATTCAACTTTTAGTATTTTTTCAACAATTCCGATCAATTGCAATTTTTGAAAAAATTTCTTTTCACATCCTTTAGAGAACTAATTGCTCTAGCTTCCCAAAAAACTTCAAATCGTATAGTACAATATTAAATAAGTTATCGTCTTCTTTAGAGCGGTCTTAAACATTTGTTCGCTACTGTATGTAGAGAGAGAGAGAGAGAGAGAGAGAGAGAGAGAGAGAGAGAGAGAGAGAGAGAGAGAGAGATGCACCATTTATTTTAAGGAAATCATATAAAGATAATTTCACAGAAAATGAAATGCGATATTTCTACAAAACCACCGTACCGAAATTCTTATTATTATACCATAGAAAAATTTGTGTTGGGTTCCACAATGCAATTAAGTCGGTTTCAAAAAATATATGTTGAGAGAGAGATGCACCATTTATTTTAAGGAAATCATATAAAGATAATTTCACAGAAAATGAAATGCGATATTTCTACAAAACCATCGTACCGAAATACGTATTATTTCATAGATATGAAAAATTTGTGTTTGGTTCTACAATGCAATTGAGTCGGTTTCAAAAAATACACACGCCATTTATTTCAAGAGAATCATAAAAAATTCTTATTATTATTCTACATTGATTCTTGACACTCATTCTGCTTATTGTGTACTACATTGCAATTGAGTCGGTTTTAAAAAATAGACACACCATTTATTTCAAGAGAATCGTAGATAATTTTTATTATTATTCTACATTGATTCTTGACACACATTCTGCTTATTATGTACTACATTGCAATTGAGTCGGTTTCAAAAAATAGACACACCATTTATTTCAAGAGAATCATAAAAAATCCTTATTATTATTCTACATTGATTCTTGACACTCATTCTGCTTATTATGTGCTACATTGCAATTGAGTCGGTTTCAAAAAATAGACACCATTTATTTCAAGACAATCATAAACAATTCTTATTATTATTCTACATTGATTCTTCATACTCATTCTAATTATTGTGTACTACATTGCAATTGAGTAGGGTAAACCTTACTTTACCGGACTCAAAATTAGTACCTTTCTCCTACGAATTTTGATGTATTTAGTATGTAATGCAGTAGATTTGTACCCGGCGCGGATGCAGATCGAAGTCTCGATCCTGTAGGATCAATGGTTCAGGAGTTATGCTTGTTTCAAGTTGAGAAATCTACAGTGTTTTTGACAGGTAAGGACGCCGCCATATTGGTTTGTAGTGACGATCGCGAGCCGCTTACCTTGGCGCCCCCCCTCCCTCGACCTAATCCTAACCAAATTAGTAAGCAGCGTGCGACCGTCACTACAAACCAATATGGCGGCGTCCTTACCTGTCAAAAATGCTCAACTTTAGGCGACCATAACTCCTCAACTATTGTTCCTAGAGGATCGAAACTTCATCTGCATCCGCGCCGGGTACAAATCTACTGGATCACATACCAAATACATCATAATTCGTAGGAGAAAGACACAAATTTTGAGTCCGGTAAAGTAAAGAGCAGTCATTGAATAGGTTTCAAAAAATACCACTTGTTTCAAGGAAATTATAGAAAAATAATTTCACAGAAAATGAAATCGGAACATCAGAAATTCGGTCTGAATCCGATAAAGATATTACTGACCAATTTTTACTGACAACATGGGCCGGAGTCCATTGTTCGCGCCTACAATAAAATCGCATTCGCCACTGATATGGCAATGATTAATAATACGTACATTTGAGAGCAGTGTAACAAATGTTTGCAGTAAGTAGCGCAGAATCGGATTCGCAGATTACCGTAAATCATGCTCGAATATTTAGAAGCTTGGATACACAGCTAAAATACAAGTGCATATTCTATTCTATCGGGCTGCTACTAAAAATTAGCACAAAAAACCGATTGCGGTATCGATACGACCACGCGAGTAATGGATAGAAATATGAGCAACAAGTAAAATCTTATAATTAATAACAGACCATTTCGGATAATGGTACTTTCACGAAATTATTTTTATATAAATGTACATTGCTTGAAATCGTGTCAATCTTTATGACAACGTCCATTAATTGATTGGTTTGTTAAAAAAACTTTTCAATCACAGTATATTATGTCATACGATTTCACTTCTTCGGATGTGAAACGTTCCATTGCATTCCGAAATAAACTTCCATTATCGTTACCGTTATTATTGAATTTTCTACTTGTCGACACTCATCGGTCTACGTCGGCACCAATTAACAAATAAAGAATCGAGTAATCACATCACCGAGTGAAAACATGTTTCCACGGAAACAACACAGTCGCACATGAAAAATTAAACATTCCGTAACACGGTGGTCCCTTTTAATTTCGTTTGCAATTGTAACTACATATTTCACGCGGGACATTAAGCTAACTGAAATTTCATTCTATTTCCACTGAAACATTGTAGAAGCTGCGGCTTTCGTTAATTC
Organism: Lasioglossum pauxillum; assembly: GCA_933228785.1. NCBI lineage: Eukaryota > Metazoa > Arthropoda > Insecta > Hymenoptera > Halictidae > Lasioglossum > Lasioglossum pauxillum. The sequence continues at coordinate 40,380,696 of OW121706.1, forward strand.
GAATCATTACTTGCCTGGGATATTCTATAATTGCCCTAATTTTACATACATTGCACAAAGCGGAAGTACAGTGCCATTTTCGTGCCGACGAATGTTTAAATCTAGCTTCCGGACTGTTCGAATATTATAACAAAATTTCTCGTAATTAATGTGCAACGATTTCATTCTTCGGGATATCGTCCTGCAAAAAGTTTGTCGAGTTTGAAAAAAGATATTACAGTGCAGTTTCTCATAATTAATATGTAGACAGCGGATTTTATACATTTATGACAAAAATGAGTAGGAGTCATTTAAAACATTACAAAATAGAAGTAGAACATTTTTATTTTGCATAAAGATCCGCTGTCCATTAATATGCAACAATTTCATTCTTCAGAATATCTTCCTGCAAGAAAACAAATCTGCGATAAGAAATTTTAGCGGCAAAACAGGAAGTTGTATGGAAAGTACGCGAAATTGGTCCACGACAAATCTTCTGGTTCGATGGAAACTCGAAGATATTATGGATTTTTAGGCTAGCCGAATAATGAACACTGTAGCAATTTTATTATCGAGCTGTCCATCGGCGTGTCAAATCCATTGTATGTACGTCGTTTCCGAGGATGATCCGCGTTCAAATAGAGCGCGACACTGCGCGCTCTGTTCGCGTTTTAATCGAGTTTCCCACCCGTTGCGAAATTATAATATTTTGAAATGACACGGACGAGTCCTCTCGCGTGATTAACACGCGACACCATCCGGTGTAAAATGAATTTCGACGGAGGTGCTAATTTAGCCGATAACGTTGACACGCCGACGTTTTCTACTTTTCTGTATCGATAGGAAGGCGTCGCTTGTCAAACGCGAGCACTATACGTCACTCGAAAAACGTGAAAGGCGGCCGTAGCATTTAATTAACGGATTTACTTTCCGAATTATTTGTTCAAGTACCAAAGAATCTAGTATCACCCGCAACCTAATATCTTACTGAAGAATTTCGTAGAAATTCGCGTTGCGGTGTTTACACTCCCGTAAACGCGTTCCAAAAGTCAGGCTATTAAGGGTTTATGTCATTACCTGGCTAACTGACTCGTGAAAACCGCATATTATACGCGTTAGCATACCACAGTTATCTTTAGCAAGCGAAACTAACGTAGGAAGCGCGTCTCTAGGCCACGCGTCTAAGTAATCACTCAGAAAATCTACAAAGCGAACCCGGTGAAACCGTCAGACAAAGCCAAATATATTATCAATTACTAGTAAACTTCCAAAAATTTTCAGGAAACGCTGGAATATAAAATTTGGAATATAAAAATTGGAATACGAAATTTTATTTATTCCAGATCTACAGCTGGGGAGACTGAAAACACTTTTCTGGTAAAAAATATTACAAATTGAAAAGTCTGTAAAAACATCGACAAATTTTTCTCGTGACTGAGTGAGACCACTTTAGATGCAAAAATTGGAGCTCTCCTTTACAACGAGTGCTTAAAACTTGAGCTACGATTTTTGCCAGCCAATCAATCCAATTTTTAATTGAATGTGTACTGAAAACTGTTGGTCGAAAGTGTTACAAATTGAAATGACTGTAAAAAAATTGAAAAATTGTAGTCGTGACTGCAACCACCGTGGATGTGAAAATTGAAGCTTCCCCTTTACGAGTACTTAAAACTTGATCTACGACTTTTCGATGAATTTATTCAATTTTGAATGCGAGGTGTACCAGAAAAATTGTGAAAAATTGAGTTTCCTGAACGTACACTCAGTAAAATAATTCTACGTACAACCTTTAAAACAGAATAACTTTTTTATAAATGTACTGAACGATCTGATGTTTTGTAAGCAATTAGAAGCATTGGTTTACTAGATGATGTGCAAAAAAGATTTTCCGAAAATTGCAATTGATCAGGTTACATGCAAAAATAAGGAAAGCACCTTTTAAATCTTTTTTATTTGGGTCCCTAATGAAAATTTAAAATATATGTTTTATAGATCTATGTTAGTTATACGCATGCCGAAAATTTCTGCTTAAAGTCCACAGAACCGTTCCAAAGGTTTTAAAAAATGCCTTTTCTATTTTTGCATGTAACCTGATGAATTATAATATTTGGAAAATCTTGTTTGCACATCATCTAGTAAACCAATGCTTCTAATTGGTTAGAAATAATCAGATCGTTCGGTACAATTATAAAAAAGTTATTCCGTTTTAAAGGGTGTACGGAGACTTATTTTACTGAATGTATGAGAGTTTGATTGTATGAGATAATTGTTGAAGGGTTCGTCAGGAGGTAGGAGAACGTGAATCGACGTGAATCGTCTAAGTAATCACTCAGAAAATCTACAAAGCGTATCCGGTGAAACCGTCAGACAAAGCTAAATATGTTATCAATTTCTAGTAAACTTCTAAAAATTTTCAGGAAACGCTGGAATATAAAAATTGGAATACGAAATTTGATTTATTCCAGAATTACAGCGTGTTTATTTTAACTCGAACACCTAAATTATTTCCGCTACTATTAAAAGTAGGAAAAAATAACTAAATAGGATGTACATGGTTTTAAGGCGTGCATCAAGTGGTAATAAAAAAATCCTTTGAGGATCATTTTAACAGTTTTTTCAAGGTCACCGTATTCTTTTGCGTATTAACCTATATTTTTCATAATGCAATGTGGTAGTCGGCGTCAAGGTGAGTTCAACGATCTTGAAGTGATCTTGAAGGCGAAAAAATCAGTTTTAGTTTGGAGAATACAAAAGTAATAAAACGAAAAGGGTAATATTGGAAATTGGTACCTCAATAACACGGCTTAACAGCCAAAAATCCTTTCGATTCTCACTATGCGATTCTTATAGAGTTTTTCGCGCTGATTCCGAATGTGGCCTTAATTTTTCTCCTAGACGCATAGTTTTTGAGAAATTTGGGTTTGAAAAAAAACATATTTTTCGACTTTGAACAAAGATTGTGATGTTATTATAAAAGATATTGTATTGTTCTTTACAGCAGAAGATTCTGTAGACTTTCCCGAATACAGTGATATCCAATATTAATACATTATGATTGTTTAAACATATGTAAACAATGATTGAAGGCGGAGAGACACCACTTTTGCACCAATTTTTTGCGGATATTTTTGAATTTATCTCAAAAAATAAGGGTCCAGCGGGAAATCGAACTGTACCACGCGACAGAGCAGACTTTTATCTTGAGGAACCGCCCTGTCAAGTTTGCGTGGTCGACATTCTTTTCGAACCAGAAAGCAAAATATCATCGCCCGACATGAGTTACCGCCAGGGGCGCTCGCCATTAGAACGGGCGTTCGCCGAGCCGTGTCCCGTGGAAGATGTTTAAAGTTTAAACATGTTTCAACAATCATAATGTATTAATATTGGATATCACTGTATTCGGGAAAGTCTACAGAATCTTTTGCTGTAAAGAACAATACAATATCTTTTATAATAACATCACAATCTTTGTTCAAAGTCGAAAAATATGTTTTTTTTCAAACCCAAATTTCTCAAAAACTATGCGTCTAGGAGAAAAATTAAGGCCAGATTCGGAATCAGCGCGAGAAACTCTATAAGAATCGCATAGTGAGAATCGAAAGGTAAAAAAAAACGTTTGAATTTGTTGGACAGTGTAATTGAAAACGTTGGAGAATTCTTTTACAAATACTGTTGTATTAATAAGCGCGGAAGGACGACTGGACAGTTCGACAAGCGGACTCGAAGTGACAAAAAAAAAGAGTGTAGCAGGGGCGAGAGGGAACATCTTTCGCCCGCTTGAAACAAATGAAAAACCCAGGGCTGCATCGTTTATTGCCCTGGCCCTCGGGTTTCTCATGGACGACGAAATTCATTTTTGCTCTATTGGCAGTTGTATTATTATTGCCAATAATCCAACAGGTAATATCACCTTATATTATTAGATGCTAAAATACTAGATAGATAGCTAGAATATTAGACCCTAAAATAAACCATCTATAAAGACTTACCACTGAAAGTAAGATTTATTTGTTTCCACTCTCTTGAAATTTTGCTGCAAGAATTACTAATTGCATGAACATTCGCAGTCTAATTATGATGTATGCGGAATTAAATATTGTTATTCATTACATTGTGATACCGTATTTTTTACTGTTATGATTCGACTGAAGTGATTTTGATTGTAATGTCTACTGTATTGTAACTAGCCCTTACATGTTAAATTTGAATACGTGTTCTTCGTTGTTCGCCCAGGCCGATTTTTCATGCAAATGTAGGCTAGCGTATCGCGTCGATGTAGGACAAGAGGAATAGCATCACGCGATACGAATTTCTGCGATTTCCATCTCGAAACACACCCTAGCACGCCTAATGAACGGGCCGCGATTAATCCTCCACCGTGAAATATTAATTTATAAACGCGTCGCACGTGTGTGCTGGGCGGGGATTAAATGGAGCAAGTGCTGCTCCACCCGTTCCTCGTAGAAATGTGGATTTATGTTTGTTTTTGTGTCACTAGGAAACTGTAATGCAGCGTGCGTTCATCGGAAACAGAGTGTAGAAAGTTTCCCGTGAATTTTAACAACTTTTTGTTCTGTATATATCGTGTTATTCCTGCTCGTATTCTTTATAAATGCATAAATATCTGCAGTTTATAATTTTTACACTTTTATGTTTTTTTTTATACTCGAGGCAAATTTTCCAGTTCATTCTGCTCGCGAGAAGAAATGGTTTTAATATTTCCAATTTTCCAGGTAACATCGAGTACACTATTTCTATTCGATCGAATTATCAAGGAAGACTGTTTTCATCGAATTTAATTGTTTCTAATTGATAAAGCTCCATATTGTACGCAGAACAAATTTTAATATGGCCATTCTTCGGTCTGAAACACGGCTCGTACGATGTCCTCTCGTTTGCAGGGAGAACAATTATTGAATTAAAATTTTTAATTAGCAGAGAGTCCTCGGGACACAATGCAGCGGTGTTCAATAATTATTAAAAAAGATTATTATATTCTGCTACGTTTTTTTAGCCAATCCAATTTCCAATTGAGTTCACTTTTAAATTTAATCAAACATTGAATACATCCGCTATTCGGATGTCCAGCACATATCAATAATTTGTCTTTCTTCTTATGATACAATGAGGTCAGCTTAAATAAGGATTATATATACTGAATAAATAATTTGTATAATTTTTAGTTACATACTTTGACGCTCACAGTAACGGATCATCGCTCACCTGTAACACAAAAGGCATTTTTATCATTATTGAACGATCAGCGTCCAGTAAAACGATTAATGCTCAACGGTGCGAATAATTAGTGAATCTCTATTTTGATAATCCAATGTAACATATCAATGGGACTCTATTATTCAATTTCATGTAAATCTGTAAAGTTCTCCTGTTTGACGAGATCAACGGTGCATAAATTTATGTATTATCCTCGTCAATTGATAGAATGCCAGTGGAATTTGGGAATTTTGATGGAGTATTTTAATTAAATACACATCGTCATAAATGCGATCGATTGCTATTACACATTTATCATTGTACTATCGCCATTTCCAAAATCCGAGGAGACTCTCGGTTCGCGGCATCAACGAGTAACTATTAGGCCGTCCGGAAAGTTTCTCAAGAGAAAATGAAAGCCAAGCTTTTACCATTTCGAATAAATTTTATGACATTTTCTTCTATGATCCTTTACGAGTTTTCGGGCAATTTCTGTTTTTGTTTTAAATGAAATTTGCATCGTATGAAAAATGTTGAAAAAACTAGAAAGATGGTAATCCGATGGTACATCATCTCCTTAAACAGCGCACAGTGTAAAACCTTTTGCGGTAAAAAGCAAAAGGCGATGGAAATGCGTACTTCGATTTTGCATAAATCGCGCAGCACCAGGTAAAAATTATTAGGAGTTTCATTTTCGTTCGAAGACCATATAAAAATCATTCGGCCCGTCAATTTCCCGTAACTTCTCTCATGAACGTTACACCGTTATTAATAAAAATAGCTCGGTGTAAAAATATCCTCGGTGCCGGTGGACTCGCGGAACGTTAACCGGAATTTTATTTGAGCTTGCAATTTTTGTTTCGCCGGAGCAATTAATAGTGAAAAAGAGTAACAAGACAGAATATTTGAAAAGCACTGTGCCGCGCCGCGCCGGCTACGTTCGGATCGCGCCGAATGGAATTAAAACCTGCTATCTCGTCCGCGAATCGAATTTTCCACTTATCTTGCTAAAACCCCGTCAGAACCGAGTCCGCCTCACGAAGACAGACATTTATCAGTTCCGGGCCTGGAAGAAAAATTCCAGGAGATTACACGAAAGTTAGGGGAGATTAGGTCCTTCTCCTTTCTCGCGGACTTAAAATGCGGACCAACTTGTAACTGCGAAGATTCTCCTTGTTCCTCCAACAATTAATTCAGTTAATTCAACTTGTTGGTACAACGTTTAACGCTATTCTCGCAGCTGATGCAATTTCGCGTTATCGCGGGGCCCTCGGGTGCACGGAAAAATAAATCTCGAAGAAGAACTGGGCCATCGGATAGCTAATCAAGTTTTCCCGACAGCTTTACTCGATATTTCGAATTTCTACAGGCTTGACCTCTTTTTCCTCCGTCAACTATTTTTATGCAATTACTTCAAGTATTTGATTATTACTTGAAAAATCACGAGATCGGTTCGTGTAGAAATATCAATCGAGTTCACAGGTATTAAGTTTCTATTGCGCTACTTTTCCAGGAGGCGCGAGCGGAGGCAATATGGCCGCGTGAAATTTACCGTCAAGAAAGATACGTGATTTAATTCACCGTGAAAACATACAAAATTTTTCCGATACCGATATCAAACACGGAACCGAGAATTTTATCGAGCGACCGGCTTCTAAGTAAAATTAATTCCCGCCTCGACAATTTACAAACTCTTCGGAAGGGAGACAAATATATTAGTATATAACAACATATATTAGTATATAATATTCATCATTTTAAGTAAAATATATATTACTCTTTGAAATACGACTCATGTTACTGATGAAATAATAGGCAATTTCTGTGTATTTTTAAGAAAATGATTGAACCCTGTAAAATGATAAACTGAATCCCCTCATCGCCTAATTTTGAATTCGTTATATCATATTTCAATTTTATGGAATTTCCGACATCGCGTCCGAAAGATAATCCATTTAGCGTAAAACGACCCGACGTGATAACAAAAATAATATATTATACGTAATGTACGGTTGTTCATAGTAATTACGGTATAAACTATTTGCCAAATATCATAGTGATAAAACGAAAGAATAGACCGTGCTCACTTGCTCGTTGTTAACGCCATCATTTTATTTCTCGACAGCAATTACGTCGCATCGGTATTAGTAAAATGGAAACGCGCCAATAAAGCGAGATAAAAACTTTATTGAGAGGCAAATTTTCATTATACAAATGCGACGTTTCTCGGACGCGTTCAAATGAAACCTATACACATCGTTCGATCCGATCGTGAACGATTCATTAATTGCACGTAACTGAAAACAACAATATAGGCTATCAGTTTCGACGTAAAAAATTCTGCATATTAATATCTTACGCGATTTTATTTTGTCGTGATATAAATCAAGTGTACCAAATGTTTTATAATTTCATTGAATGTAGGAGACATCCAATTTAAATGTATTCAATTGTGAACGATTCATTAATTGCGCGTAACCGAAAATAACAAAAGAGGCTTTCAGTTTCGACGTAAAAAATTCTCCATATATAATGTCTTACGCGATTTTATTTTGTCGTGCTATAAATCAAGTCTACCAAGTGTTTTATAATTTCATTGAATGTGGGAGACATCTAATTTACATGTATTCAATTGTGAACGATTCATTAATTGCGCGTAACCGAAAATAACAAAAGACGCTTTCAGTTTCGACGTGAAAAATTCTCCATATATAATGTCTTACGCGATTTTATTTTGTCGTGCTATAAATCAAGTGTACCACGTGTTCTGTAATTTCATTGAATAAGTGAGAAATGCAATTTAAATATATCCCATTGTATTTTTCTGTCGTTAAAATCCTACAAAAATATCCTCGTTTGTTGCATGCACTTTGGATTTCAACTTTCGCGCCAGGATCGGTTCATTCTTATTAGCGACTCCAGAAAATTGTTAAATGTAACCCTTTTATCCAGGAAACTGTCAAATGTTGCATCGTTTACGCGAGACCGTCCCCAGAAAACACTTTCATCCGGCCTTTCAATTTCACAGTCTATTGCGTCGGTATTCAATGGCCGTTTGCTATAATAAAAATGTCCGGGGGAAGAGGCGTTCCTAACCGAGACCCTCGGTGGTTTTCGACTGTCTGCCGATTACGAGTGCGAGAGACGGTTTAATTAGTCAATCAGCTTGAACGACCGCGGCGTGACTATCTCTTAGCCGCCAATTGCGCGTCTTGCGAGCATTCCGTGCGCTTCTATTTTGCCATATACGCGATCACATCGGCATCCAATCACACGCTCGATCAACCAAACCGACTCGGTATCGGTTTAATTATGGGAAACACGATGGAGTATTGTACCCGGGCCGAGCAACGACAGCCTCGCTCGCTGCTCTCTCGGACGTCCTTTGTTTCCGCCAAGCGTTCCAGAACTTCCGGTACAGTCGCTATCTTGGCCGAGACGTTTCGCCGATTGCACGGTTTTGCATTTCGCTGGGCCGACGCTCAACCCAATTTCGAAAATCCCGCAAATCGGAGCACGTCGAGGAGGACCGGCGCGTACCACGGGATTCAAGATCCTCTGCGAAATCGGACGAGAGCCACCGCTGCCGCCGATAAGCCCATTATGTCGACACGAATCTCGTCTTCTGGTTAATGAACTGCGCTTCGTTTACGCCGGACATCCTATGTTTCAGCGACCGTTCCTCTGCCTCCTGTCCGAAGGTCGTTTAACACCTTCGCTGACGCACTCTTCCTATGCAAACCCGAAATTTCGCATATCTACCAGTTGTAGAAATTATTAAACAAGTCGGAAAGAAGGAATAACATTTCTTTTTTCAACATTCCGCTTTTTAGAATAATAAGTCCGAAGATCCGTCGAGTTCGCGTGTCTTGAGAGAAGTAGAACTGGCCGGTCACGGTCAGACACGGCAGCCAATTCCACTTTAATAGCGCGCGTATTCGCGGCATCTTGAAATTCGATTTTCTCGGAAACGAGGCCTAGCAAGAGCATGCAGAAAATTTAAATGTACTAACCATTTGCAGTCGGAGCTATTTTAACTTGAAAATTAAATTCTTATACTAAATTTGATGGATATGAAATTGGTATACTACCTCATGCAATACTTAAATATTGTACTGCGGATCTTTATGCAAAATAAAGGCTGCTCTTTACTTCACCGGGCTTAAAATTTGTGCCTTTCTCCAATAAATATTGATGTATTTGGTATGTAATCCAGTAGATTTGTATCCGGAGCGGCTGCAGATCGAAGTTTCGATCCTGTAGGATCAATGGTTCGGGAGCTATGCTTGCTTAAAGTTGAGCAATCTGCAGTGTTTTTGACAGGCAACGGCGCCGCCATATTAATTTGTAGTGACGGTCGCGCGCCGCTTACTGAGTTGGTTGGGATTAGGTCGGGGAGGTGGCAAGGACCGGCGGTTCTGCTCGGTAAACGGCTCGCGACCGTCACTACAAACCAATATGGCGGCGCCCTTACCTGTCAAAAACACTGCAGATTGCTCAACTTTAAGCAAGCATAGCTCCTGAACCATTGATCCTACAGGATTAAAACTTCGACCTGCAGCCGCCTCGGGTACAAATCTACTGGATTACATACCAAATACATCATAATTTATAGGAGGAAGACACAAATTTCGAGTCCGGTAAAGTAAAGTTTACCCAAAATAAAAATTGTGTGCATCGATTGCAAGAAATAAAAACTCTATTAATGATTGCAGAGGAGAAATCATATACATATTAACCCTTTGCACTCGGTTGTCCCCTCTGAGGCACCACTAAAAATTGCTGTACCATTATTCAAAATATTGTTTAGATTATTAATTTTACCGGTATCTAATCAATTACTAAACATTTCGGTACTGTGTGAGGTATTATACCAATTTCATATCAATAAAATTTCAAAAATCGTAGGGAATGGAAATATTCTGGATCGGAAGAAATGTTTAATATTCCAGGTAAAATAACTCGGAGTGCAAAAGGTTAAGATCTTCAGTCTTGAAAATTTTCCAACAATTTTCATCTACTCAATTATTCTGTAAATGCATAAAGAAAGATCCGCAGTACATTGATTAGATACCACCATGTTTAATCATGTAAACAATACTGAGAATAATGGTACGAAAAGAAAGCATGAGAAAATGAATTTCCAATGTTTAAAAAATATCATTCTACTCCCGGAGTGTATAACTTTGCTGGGCTAAAATCGGTATCAGAATCATGGCGGAACTAGAGCCCGAGGACGCGAGAGCGAGTGGTACAGCGGGGTTAAACGATCAATCAGGGAATCATCGATCCGTCGACGGAGCGTGGTACCCGAGGGATGAAGAATTATGGGCAGCCAGTCTTCTAAGTGTTCGACGTCTCCCCTGGTTTCCCGTGACAATAGAATTCAGCCCGGGTGACAGATACGTTCTTACTGTCTTGGTGGGAAACTAGCCTCGTCCGCGTCATTCCCTGTCCTCTTTGTCCCGATATGTCGGCAGCTCGGTGATCTTGCGGCAGTCCTGCACACATCCGCAAGCCCTTTCAACCCTTGAACCCGTTCCCCCCGCTAGCAGACCTTAGCCCTCTGTCACACAGTGTCTACTTACGCGCCATAATAGTCTGCCGCGATAACACTGCATCATCCGTGCTGTGATGCGGCAACATCAGTTTCCGACTGCTCTGATATTTATGACGGGATACGTGGGATTCTTCGTCATCTGTGTTTCAACGGACACCAAACGCGCACGGGCCGGACACCCACGGAATAGTAATTCTTATCGAATATGATAAGAAGAACGAATGGGTCGGGTGTCTGCGGATCGTTACGGGTCCAAGGAAATATGGCGAGGGCTTTTATCAGGGAACACTCGGTCCGGTGAATTCGGGGTAACCTTCACCGGCGATTCGGGACGACAGAGGTCGGCCATTGGACATGCTTCGACGAACCGAGTTTCGTAATTTTTCGCCGAGGTGCGAGCTTTCCTGCCACCACACACTCTCTCTCTCTTTTCACTCTTTTTATCCCTCTCTCTAGAACTCTCCCAGGAAAGTCGATCGGTTTTTAAAGTTGAATTGCTCTTTTGGTTCTACTTCCACAGAAGTTGGTAGTTACAACGTGGTATTCAATGAAGAAAACGGACGTAATGTACCAACGTTTTTAGGGGAAGATTCCTCTGATAAGGTTTCCGCCGTTTCCGGGAGTTTTCGATGATGAAGTGGTGAAGAAGGATTTTTCGAGTCTTCTTCTTCAGGAATGTTCGAAGTACTCTTATCTTGCGATAAGTTCAAGACTCTCGTCATACGGTTCTGATGTAACCGGTGTGAAAATTGTGACAATTTGTAATACGATGTACTTACATCTTTAATTTTATAATTGTTGAAATTGTGACGTTGCTTACATGGAAAATGATGTTGAAATAACGCAAGCACTATCTAACGGTTCATTTTTGACAGTATCTAAAAAATTGCAGTGTATTAATTTAGTTTAAGATACTGTGATGCGAGATAGCTGATAAACTCATTTCTTAAATTTTGATTTAGACAACATTTACAATTTTGAGCACAATTAGATCGATTAGTATATTTGTATATTGTAATCCCAACAAAAACATTCTGTAAACAGGAGCCAAGTTCTTATGGCCGTAAAATGTTGTGAGATCAAGCAAAATACGGCCAAGTTCGTTAGCTTAGAAATACCTCTCGCAATACTGAAAAAAGCGTTTGTAAAAATTAGTTTAAAAGAACGCTATTTAATTTTTAAAGAGTTACATGGAGGGCTAAATTATTGAAACTTGGCCGCTACCTAACACCTTTTATGGCCATTGGTTTAAAAAGTAACGGCCAAGTTTGAATAATTTAGCCCTTCATGTAACTCTTTAAAAATTAAATAGCGTTCTTTAAAACTAATTATTACAAACGCTTTTTTCAGTATTGCAAGAGGTATTTCTAAGCTAACGAACTTGGCCGTATTTTCTTTGATCTCACAACATTTTACGGCCATAAGAACTTGGCTCCTGTTTACAGAATGTTTTTGTTGGGATTTCATCAATTTTTGTTGAAATTTCATCAATTATCAAGTAGGTATTACTCTTATTCCTGATTCATTAAATCCTAAACATTTTTTATCTTTAAGGTGGACATTAAGTAAATTAATAAATGCATGTTCGTTTTACTACCTATTTATACCTACTTGAAACTTTGTCCCGAAAAATCTAAACAACGCAGCGTCGATCAAAGGAAAAAAATTATTTTCTAATCTGCAAGACAAAATCCAAATTCAATGTATCGAAGAGTAACACCCTGCCGGCGACGCTCGGATCCGTTTGCCCCACGCCGCTATGGACGATGCTCGGTGCAGTTTCTTTTGTTTACATTAGAGCGATTGTTTCTTTCATCAGTATTTATTGCGACTTCGAAGCTAATAAAACGTATACTTATGTAGGTACTTTGGGATTATCCCGTCGACCTCTCAAGAATTAGTTAGGGATAGGTGGCGGGGGCGGAGAGGCCCGGCCGGCCCGCCCACGCATACGTAAATACAGTTTGGAGGAAATGGTCGAAGGAATAATCCCAAAGTACCCTTATGTATATGTTATACTGCTATGTTCTATCCTACGTACCTATTTCGTAATGTTTTTTTTCCAACCCTTTAATGTGTAAAATTTCAAACTTTGATAATTATTCCTTTAAGTGTTTGTTATGGTGGACCTATGTACCAAATTTCAAGCTTGTAGGTCAATGGGAAGTACCCAAAAGGTTTTGATGATCTGTCAGTCAGTCGGTCAGTCAGTCAGTGACAAATTTAACGATTTTTGAGGTCCTATATCTCGGAACCTACTAATGTTGGAAGATTAATGTTTTGTCAATATTGAGACATGATAGCATTTAACAAGTGTACGAAATTACATCTCTCCATCTGCCTCCAGTGCTGAGTTATAAGCCTCTAAAAAACGCCCAAGTTGTTTCGTGTAAAAGGAGGTAGTGCCAGAACTTGACTGGTGCACTACCGTGCACCTAGATACATTGTTATAAGAAATAAATGGGGCGAATACTTACTGAATTAATTTAGTTTAAGATAATGTGATGCGAAGTAACTGATAAACTCATTTTTTAAATTTTGATTTAGACCACATTCACAATTATGAGCACAATTAGATCAATTAGTATATTTGTATATTGTAATACATTGTTATAAGAAATAAATGGGGCGAACACTTACTGAATTAATTATTAAAACCGTAAAGTGTACTTGTAATACATTGTGGTATCGAATAAATGGGGTGAACACGAATGGCAGACATTGTTAGCAGCATTAAAACCGTAAAATAGTAATACTTGTAATTAGATTGGTTAGTTGATTTGTACATTGTAATACATTATTGTAACGAATAAATGGGGTGAAATGTAAAATGGTAATAGTTGTAATTAGATTGGTTAGTACATTTGTAGATTGTAATACATTGTTATACGAAATAAATAGGGCGAACACTTACTGAATTAATGATTAAAACCGTAAAGTGTACTTGTAATTAGGTTGATCATTATATGTGTATATTGTAATACATTGTGGTATCGAATAAATGGGGTGAACACGAATGGCAGACATTGTTAGCAGCATTAAAGCCGTAAAATGGTAATACTTGTAATTAGATTGGTTAGTTGATTTGTACATTGTAATACATTGTTGTAACGAATAAATGGGGTGAAATGTAAAATGGTAATAGTTGTAATTAGATTGGTTAGTACATTTGTAGATTGTAATACATTGTTATAAGAAATAAACGGGGTGAACACGAATGGCAGGCATTGTTTGCAGCATGAAAACCGTAAAATGGTCATTGTGGAAACAAAAGCTGTTCTACCCTTTTACTGGAGCGCCGAGTAACAGGGAGAAAAGAGGACGGTCTTAAATGAGTCATTAACCGTGAAAAATTTTCAAACCGACGTTCCCGCTAAATAAATCGCCGGAGTCGAATCGGCGTAACTCGGGGGAGTACTATATCCCGACGTCCATACACATTTAGCGAGATAATCTCGTTGCCGTGGCCGCTTGAAACTTTTTTACGTGATGTATTTAAAGATAACTTGGAAAAAGTTGCGGCGGAATTGAACACGTTTAGGGGGTATCTACATAGTTTCCAGCGCGAAAGATTTTATCGTTTAAGTTGCTGGATACGTGATTACATCTAATAATATTTTATATGTTTCCAAAACATTTTTCCACGCGGCGAAAAAACAGGAATTTCCTTAACGTTCAATTGGCGAGATGCATGCTGAATTAAAAACTTGTTTAAACCGTTGCAGAAATGTTTCGTAATTTGTTCATCGGCATAAGGTTTCATTACGATTAATTATAGTTCAAGGGAATTTATCGTGTTTTTTCGAAATTACATTTTTCACGCGAACATCCTTCCCGCACGCTATACCATGGAATAAGTGTAGAGCCTTGATAGACATTTTCTTAGATGGCACATTCGCTTTAACTGCTAATACACGGCCATGTTTTTCCTCCGTTATGATAGAAAGTTTCACATAACCCGCATTACTCCTTTTCCAATATTTCAAGTACTCTCTTAGAGCATAAGACCAGTGCGGATTATAAAACAAAATTAATGTTATAACATTCGCGTGCTAAATCGATACAGGCGCGCCGAATGTAAAGAATCCTAATGAAATTGTGATATTGGATATTGGATATTGATATCGTATTTATGGAGTCGGTTTTATTTCATTAACAAAGCATGGCAGTCAAGCGATACACTAGAGATAATTCCTCGATATCAATTATCGATCGATTGGGTGTATTCCTATGAACAATGCAGTAAGTTTATTACTCTGCTTTCAATTCATTGGAAAAATCTGTTTCGAATTATATCGAGAAGAGAGGTCTCAATCGAGTGTATCTTCGCTAATCTAAAATAACGATATGCTTTTGTGTTGCCAGTTGAGTGAGTCATATAATTTCATTCGGTGAATTGCAGAAAATTGTTGATTGTAACAAAGCAGCGTTTTTTGTTACAATTCGAACTAATACTTCTTAGTGGAAGAGCCTGTATTACACGGGAGAACGAAATTCTGTTTAACTCTGATTCTCACTCTGTCTGCAAAAACATAAATCTGCATAAACCTCGGCCTAAGGGTTATTACTCATCTTCACTGTTATCGTTACATAAATGAAAGAATTAAGGACTCGCTGAGACTGGAATAAATAACATCGCGGGAAAAGCTGCGGTCTCCACTTGTCTCCACTTTCCAAAGAGAAAGTATTTCTCTAACAACGTCGAAAGTGCTGTAAAATAATTTTGTGATCCCTGGTATCTCATTTCTGGAAGTTTCAACTTTCGCGAATATATTGAAATTTATATAATCGTCGTATAGGCAATGTGATTAGGAAAATGAAAATGAATGAAGATTGTGAAAAATAGAAAAGAAAGTACAGGAACATGAAATGATCCACCGCTCTATGGACGACCAGATGCAGTCGCATTTGGTCAGAGTTTGATTTATTAACCACTCACTGCATAAAGCAGACGATCGATTGCATATAAATGTATTCGTTCCCGTCGAAATAGTTTTGACAGGGAACTGGGCCTAGCTGACGTATGATTGTTAATGGGAAATTTATGAGCCACGAGATTAAAGGGGACGATTTATAGCGGAACCGGCTATAGTATCTGCCGGAGATACGAAAGGACACTAATTCACGATTATAGCCAGAGGAATGTGCGAATTTTCCAGTTTTTAATACAATGAAAATATTCTACCTGAATCGCAATAAACTAAAATGAATACTTTTTTTAAATCTATATCTTTGTATAATTACCTGTTCCACTGTCCTCTGTAATTTGGTATACAGGTAGCCAGAGTTGGGCATTAATCAATTAAAATTTTAATCAAGATTGATTGATTGATGTGTACGATTGAAAAAGGTAATCATTGAAAAATCGACGATTGATTCAATCGACTGATGAAGTTAATCGTCAATCGTTGATTAAAAGAAGAAATCATCGAAAAATCGGAGGCTGATTTAATCAATTGTTGAAGTTAATCGCCACACGGTCTATCCATAAATTGTAATGAGGGAGAAAGAGAGATAGAGAGCGGAGATGGAGAATTAACAGAAATATATCTCAACAAACACTCTGTTTACATTTTTCTCAATATGCATACAGTTTTGATTCCGTATTTCATTTTGAAATTTCAGCAGTTAATCATTAATCAATTATCCGATTGACGATTACAATTGAGAAGAATGTAACCGCAATTAAGGAGTAAAGTAGGAGTTTAATTGTTAATTGCGGTTAACGTGTGAAGTAGAAATTCATTCGTCAATCGTTGATTAAATTTTTGCCCAACTCTGCCGTTGGCCCTAAAGGGTGCACGAATATGTTATGTTCCCGGAAATCAGGATCAAATGCTAAAGGAGGCCAGCTGAAGGAGGCCACCTAAATATCTCCTTTATTTTTAATAGCACAAAAAAATATTTATGGCATAATTTAAATGGTATCGGAGGAAGAATATCATAGAAGAACAATTTTCTTTGTCCGGTTATTTTTTCATAGTTTTTTCAAGGTCATCGATAATTTTTTTATAGGGCAAACTTATTTTTTTTAATCCATCTTGTCAATGACTTAAGCATATTCAAATGTTTATTATTTATTATGGAATAAAAAAATAAGTTTTCCCTATAAAAAAATAACGATGACCTTGACAAAAACTGTGAAAACATAACCAGACAAAAGAAATTGTTCTTCTATGATATTCCTCCGTCGATATCATTTAAATTATGCCATAAATATTAAAAATAAAGGAGATCAGCTGAGACACCCTGTATATTTAAATACCTCTGTCTTCTATAAAAAAATCTCGAAACACAGAAGACTTAGAAAGCTGAAATTTGGCCCTAGTTAATCCTCCAGGATTAATTCCTAAAATTAAATTAGGCTATAAATGCATAAAATCCGCAATTGAGTAATGATCACCGAAACCCCGTATCGCAAGAATACGAACCGAATACGAACGATAATTGTTTCGTTGATCGTTATTCGACAGGCACGTTCGGTCCCCGCTGTCGAACCGTTTATTCGATCAGAATTTTCCCCGGAATCATCGCGGCAGTCGTCGTCACGGCTTTCTTAGAATCGAACACGTTGTCATCGATGAAATAACGCGCGGTGCCGGAGACCTTCGTAAAAAGGACACACAATACCTGTTTGCGCGACAGTCTCTGCGGGTTTATTCAATGATTGGAAACTCGGCGGCGGAGGAAGCAGAAAATTTGATTCTTCCTTTCGAATGGAACAACACGTGACAGTTTTCTCGATCAAAGAACACGGGCGTTAAAGCCGAACGGCTGTCTGGCCGTGATACAGCGTTCGAGGCTGCACACACATACAGGAATAAGCGAGCGAGCAACAATATTGTCATGAAGTGGAACGGACGTAAAAGGCAATCGATTTTTGATCGTTCCGTCAACGAAAAAAAAGGGAGAGCGAGAGATAGAGAGAGAAAAAGAAAAACCCTGGAGGTGACGTCCCACGGAAGCGGCTTTTTGCTCCTCGGCAAAATCATGACGAAATCTTTAATTTTTCCGAAAATTCAATTTCGGTAAAAATACAACAATAATCTTCTCAGCCCAACGTTAATTCTTTCCCAGAAACATTTTTCCTAAAAAATGCTACAAATTGAAACGTCTGTGAAAATATTAAAAATTTGTTTTTGGGAATGATTCCTCGACTGATTTCAAGATTGAAGCCTCGCCTTTACAACGAGTGCTTAAAACTTCATGTGCGATTTTGTACGACTATTTTATGGGACGAAAACGAGGTACAAGATTTTAGGAGAAAATGTAACGCTAGCTGCGAAACCAGCATCCCTTATTCTACACAATGTATATCTCCGGCGTTTATGTTCGTTCATTTCTCCGAAGGTTATCAGCCAATCTCATCGAACCGTTCGGATCCCCGAGACCCGTTTACCCGCGGAAGAAGTTATTATCGGCATCTGGGGTTAATCAAAATTACGCGGAGCCTGCCTGCGCGGGAATTCTTCTCCTTTATGAAAGTCGTCTCCTTTATGAAGCCGAGCGAACGACCTGCTAGAGCCGCCGTCCCACCCCGCACCCGTTCTGCACGTCTCGCGACGACGCCAGATCGCGGAATTCTATTCTTTTTGCGAGCTAATTGACTGCGCCGCGGAGTCACGTAAGTCTTAATCCAGGCCAGAGCTGAAGAAAAAGATTTATTATTATTTGGCCCACCCGGAGAAACTCTGCCATTTTCTTCCTAACCCGGCGACAATGCAACCTGTTTCGCCGAACCCTAGCTGGGCTCTAGAATTAGGGGCTTGGGTTTAATTAACAGTCTGAAAGGATCTTTGTTTTCGTAAATTTTCTTTGAGACAGTTAATCGACTTCTTTTCGGTGAGTATCTTTGTTAAGGATGTTCTGGAGGTATATAAAAACGCAACAAAATTTTTGAAAATTTGGCAAGATATAATTCTTACTAAATTAATGTAATTACCAAAGTTTGGGTTCGATTCACTGCACCGTTTAAGAATTATAGCAACTTAAAGTTTGCACATTTTAACACGTCTTCTTATGGAGAATTCATAAAATTCCACTTCAAACTCTATTTAAACCTTGAAAAAACGCAACTAGAAACTTCAGTTTTTTTGTATATGTAGTAAAAATTATATAATTAATTATGTTCAAAATTTATTAGGATTCACTAAACAGTTACAGAGCAAAAAAATTATAAACTGTGACAAAACGTCAAATTTATCGTGTTGTCTCTTACTAGCATGGAAATGCGACAAGTGTAGACCACTGAATATAGTTACAGAGGGTACAGTATTCGCAAAAGTTTCATGCAAAATATACTCATGAATGGCTTTCATTGCCATGTATTGATGGATTCGAATTTCTTGTATTTTTGTCTCCCATTGTACCTCCAGTACATCCTTAAAAGTGCATGTCGAATCGTTATTTTCGGAACATTTTCGAATCAATTAAGAAACTTCTTTTCAGTGAATATCTTATTTGAACGTGCATGTCGAATCGTTATTTTCGGAATTTTTTTCTGAACCCATTAATGAATTTCTTTTGGATGAGTGTCTTATTTGAGAATGCATGTCAAATCGTTATTTTCGGAACTTCTTTCTGAATAAATTAATGGGCTTCTTTTCAGCGAGTGTCTTATTTGACAGTGCGCGTCGAATCGTTATTTTCGGAACATTTTCGAATGAATTAAGAAACTTCTTTTCAGTGAATATCTTATTTGAACGTGCATGTCGAATCGTTATTTTCGGAATTTTTTTCTGAACCAATTAATGAATTTCTTTTGAGTGAGAGTCTTATTTGAGAATGCATGTCAAATCGTTATTTTCGGAACTTCTTTCTGAATAAATTAATGGGCTTCTTTTCAGCGAGTGTCTTATTTGACAGTGCGTGTCGAATCGTTATTTTCGGAACATTTTCGAATGAATTAAGAAACTTCTTTTCGGTGAATATCTTATTTGAACGTGCATGTCGAATCGTTATTTTCGGAATTCTTTTCTGAACCAATTAATGAATTTCTTTTGAGTGAGAGTCTTATTTGAGAATGCATGTGAAATCGTTATTTTCGGAACTTCTTTCTGAATAAATTAATGGGCTTCTTTTCAGCGAGTGTCTTATTTGACAGTGCGTGTCAAATCGTTATTTTCGGAACATTTTCGAATGAATTGAGAAACTTCTTTTGAGTGAATATTTTATTTGAACGTGCATGTCGAATCGTTATTTTCGGAATTTTTTTCTGAACCCATTAATGAATTTCTTTTGGATGAGTGTCTTATTTGAGAATGCATATCAAATCGTTATTTTCGGAACTTCTTTCTGAATAAATTAATGGGCTTCTTTTCAGCGAGTGTCTTATTTGACAGTGCGCGTCGAATCGTTATTTTCGGAACATTTTCGAATCAATTAAGAAACTTCTTTTCAGTGAATATCTTATTTGAACGTGCATGTCGAATCGTTATTTTCGGAATTTTTTTCTGAACCCATTAATGAATTTCTTTTGGATGAGTGTCTTATTTGAGAATGCATGTGAAATCGTTATTTTCGGAACTTCTTTCTGAATAAATTAATGGGCTTCTTTTCAGCGAGTGTCTTATTTGACAGTGCGCGTCGAATCGTTATTTTCGGAACATTTTCGAATGAATTAAGAAACTTCTTTTCAGTGAATATCTTATTTGAACGTGCATGTCGAATCGTTGATTTTGGAAATGTTTTCTGGAATAATTAATGGACATTTTTCAAACTACTAGTGTAGGATCTGGTCGTCAATGCGGATGGATTTGCGTTGACTTCGGACGAGACAAACTAACTCGAGTACACAAACGATGAAAGGACAATTTATTATTAACAATAAGGGACGTTGACAATTTTACACTCTTTAAAACAGAATAACTTTTTTATAATTGTACCAAGTGACCTGATGTTTTGTAAGCAATTAGAAGCATTGGTTTACTGAATGTTGTGCAAAAAATATTTTCTAAAAATTACTATTTACAAGGTTGCATGCAAAAATAAAAAACTTTTTAAAACGTTTTTATTTGGGTCCTTAATAAAAATTTAAAATGTATGTTTTGTACATTTATAGTAGTTACACACCTGCTGAAAATTTCATCGAAATCGATTGACATACACACGAGCTGCAAGCGGTTAAAAATTGTGAAATTGGTGAAAATACGATTTCTGATCAGTTTCTGCTTAAAATCCACAGAATCGTATATTTTCTGATGCGCGTATAACTAACATAGATCTACAAAACACACGTTTTAAATTTTCATTAGGGACCCAAATAAAAAAGGTTTAAAAAATGGTTTCTTTATTTTTTCATGTAACCTGATCAATTGTAAAATTTGGAAAATCTTTTTTGGACATCATCCAGTAAACCAATGCTTCTAATTGCTTACAAAACATCAGATCGTTCGGTACGTTTATAAAAAAGTTATTTTGTTTTAAACGGTGTACGGAGATTTATTTCACTGAGTGTAACTCTCTCGTCTACTGTATACAACTCTCTATTAATCGACTGACTTCTGTTTTCGATTTGTAGTTCGTTACGCGTCACGGGGCGTTTTTTGCCTCCGCAATGGCCGGCGACGACTCCTTCGCGACGCCCGGTGACAACCTTGTCGTTTGTTTTCGCTCGTAAGTAAGTACACACACTCATACGTTATGCAACGCATAACATGCAGTTTGTAGGTCGTCGACCCCGCGCTCCACACAGAGTTGTGCAAAATTACAATTAAATTATAATAGAATTACAATTAAATTATAATAGAATTATAATTACATAATAATTGAATTACATTGTAATTTAGTCATATTGTAATTTATAATTGCGATCTTCATTCAATTAAATTACAATATAATTCGCAATTGCAATTGGAGCACAATTATAAAATACTTTGTAATTAAATTACAATGTAATTCGTAATTGCAATTTGAGTACAATTATAAAATACTTTATAATTAAATTACAATGTAATTCGTAATTGCAATTGGAGCACAATTATAAAATACTTTGTAATTAAATTACAATGTAATTCGTAATTGCAATTTGAGTACAATTATAAAATACTTTGTAATTAAATTACAATGTAATTCGTAATTGCAATTTGAGTACAATTATAAAATACTTTATAATTAAATTACAATGTAATTCGTAATTGCAATTGGAGCACAATTATAAAATACTTTGTAATTAAATTACAATGTAATTCGTAATTGCAATTGGAGTACAATTATAAAATACTTTGTAATTAAATTACAATGTAATTCGTAATTGCAATTTGAGTACAATTATAAAATACTTTATAATTAAATTACAATGTAATTCGTAATTGCAATTGGAGCACAATTATAAAATACTTCGTAATTAAATTACAATGTAATTCGTAATTGTAATTTGAGTACAATTATAAAATACTTTGTAATTAAATTACAATGTAATTCGTAATTGCAATTTGAGTACAATTATAAAATACTTTATAATTAAATTACAATGTAATTCGTAATTGCAATTGGAGCACAATTATAAAATACTTTGTAATTAAATTACAATGTAATTCGTAATTGAAATTGGAGCACAATTATAAAATACTTTGTAATTAAATTACAATGTAATTCGTAATTGCAATTTGAGTACAATTATAAAATACTTTGTAATTAAATTACAATGTAATTCGTAATTGCAATTTGAGTACAATTATAAAATACTTTATAATTAAATTACAATGTAATTCGTAATTGCAATTGGAGCACAATTATAAAATACTTTGTAATTAAATTACAATGTAATTCGTAATTGCAATTTGAGTACAATTATAAAATACTTTATAATTAAATTACAATGTAATTCGTAATTGCAATTGGAGCACAATTATAAAATACTTTGTAATTAAATTACAATGCAATTCGTAATTGCAATTGAAGTACATTTATAAAATAATGTTACGTATTATGAAGGAGGTCGAGGAATAGAAATTACGCTGCATAGAGAGCAAACAAGTATATGAAAGAAAAACAAAAATATATCGCACTCCTTCAAAGTTTTGGGCTATAATTTCGAGAGCTGTATTTTAATTATATTGTATTTCAATATTGTATTTGTGATTAAACTACTTAGTACTTTAATTAATTGGAAGGTTTTAATTATGTAATTTAGTTACGACGTAGTTGAATTACTATATAATTGAAATACAATGTAATTTAATTGTGTAATTGAATTACAGTGTAATTGTATTGGCACAACTCTGTGACCACATCTTCAGAGTTGGGCAAAAATTTGTATTTAAACAAAAATTTCGAATAAAGTGGGTTGTTTCCAAGTGGGTTTTAAACAAACTTTGTTCGTAATTTTTATTTAAACAAAATTTTTGCCCAACTCTGCACACCCTACAACAGTTAATTTGGAAAATTAAAGTTACCTTCTGCTGGACACAGTTTGCGGGCTCGAGCTCGGTGAAGTTACGATGGCGATTTTGAAACGTAGTCTACACTGGTAATCAAGATCGATAGGAGACATGTTAAACGTGGCTTAACAAACAATTCTGAATCACATTCGGCAACTAAAAGCACTCGCACTGGGTTCCGCACTACTCGCGGCTGGCTAGAACTTTCAGATAGACCCGATACAAAGTTTGTCCACGATAGTGCCACACATGAGACCAATACAGATCAATTAAACATTTCCTGTTAGAATTGGAAGCCAATGAAGTACGCAGAAACTATCCGCAAACCACAAAGAGTCTAAACAAAATTTTCGCTCTCGAAATGTACATTCGACGCGTGATCGAAACTACCAATCCCGTAAACATCCCCGAAGAGAACAATTATCCGAAACGAATGCAGTATAATTAATACTTGTAATGAATATTCCTGGATAATAGAGCGTTAATTAATAGATAAATCTGATACGAAGAAAAAAAAGATTTCGCGATAGCATAATCGTTGCTTAAGATCTTATATGAGCAGGGTGAATGAAATTTGTATAATCAGGTTAAAGCGGAAGATTAAAAGGAGATTCTATGGAATGAAATGGATTCTCTGAAAGGAAGTAACTCTTCGTAATATCTTTCAATCATTTTCAATCGTCAGATCTTTTAAAGCGGTTGTTTCGTGTAATCTCTGCGAAATAAAAAACCATTTTCAGCGCAGGTTTTCTAACCCGGAAAAATCAAATTTTGCAAACATCGACTTGGCTCTAGTTCAGGCAATAAAGCGACATCCGCTGAAGATATCTGCCAAGTTTCAATATGATGTCAGCCAGCTCGAAAAATGCCGTTTCGAGGAGAACCCGTTCAAAGTTTCACGTCCTGTTTCAAAGCGTACGAGAGCTGCTCCATTTCAGAGTCTATAATACTTCGGTGTTATATTTTCATCGGATAGAACGTCGTAACAAAGGATGAATTAAAAATTTTATTTGCTTGTGATCATCAAGACAGAGAGACCACTTAACGAATTGACTGCTGAACAATTGCTGCAAACTGCAAGGAAGTTTTAATGGAAAGAGCTACATAGTAATTCTGAGTCCAGATGGAATTAGTAACTTTAAATAATCGAATAGCAAAGAACTCGGGTTGATTCGAATTATCGATAATATTATTTGATCTGGCATTGCCACCGTAAATGTAAACGGAAGCTCGTTCCAAATTGTTGACATTTATGGTTAGAGAATTTGACGTATATTTTGGTTAATGCTTAACGTTTGATACGTTTTGATTAGTGTTGAATATTTGATATGTTTTGATTATTACCGTGTAAATATTAAACATGTTCCCTCAGTTTGATTCTCCGTGTGTTACACAAAATTCAATGCCTTTTACCAATTATTCCACAACAATTTTACTTGTAGAAAATTGTTTTTCCTTGGTGACTATTAAATATAAATGTCGTTTAGCTTCGTACGTAGCAAGCAAGACTTCTTTAGACAATTTTAATTATTTTTCCCGAAACTGCGTGGTTTGCGAAACAATAACAGTTATAACATATGTGCAACGGAGCTTAAGAAAAACGTAGAACCAACCAGAACCACACAATACACACAGAGGTTGCAAAAAGCCGTAACTCGACAGGTTAATGGTTACACTTCGCAAAGGTTTTACTGGAATTGTCTTTCGGATATTTTTCACTGCACCAAACGTGAAAGTATTTCAAGACCATTGTTCTCTATTCAAAGAAGAATTCAAAAGATTATAAAAATTTTCTCTGTGGTAGTAATTTGAATACCAAACCATTATAGCTCTATTCGAAGTTGATGTGACTGTCGATTTTATGCGTTTATAAAAATGACTAGTGGAAATACAACTATAAATAGACGAATTCTATTGTGAAATCTTGCACTACGGAACCTTGGAAAGCAAGATATCGCTGTCAGGCGAGTTTCAAAGCGATGCAGCGAAAAATTGTTAGAAAATTCTAAGGTTTGAGGTTCTCTATTATCAAGGGGATCGAGGATTCAATTGTAAGAGGATTAGGTAACCTCTGATCGATGAGTAACAGTATCCCATTTCTGGTAACCGTTCCGTAACAACTGTTCTTAGTACACTGTTCGAATTTCACATGTTGCTTCGGATGAGCACAATTGGGCTCGGTCGGTCCGATTCATGCAAATGAAAGGGCTGGTACAAAAACACCAGCTCAGACCTCCTGTTCGAGGCATTTGAAGCTTTGCATTACGCCCTTATTGCGGAGCCTTGTTCTCGATAAGGTGAAGTGCCCTATGCCTGGACAGCATGTTTTTCTATTTTTAATTTTATCACTTTAAATAAACAAAAACAATTTCTTAAGAGTTTTAACATACAGTTCAGAGTTTGCAAAGTAATTTAAAATAAAAAAATCATTGTTTAGGTTAATATCTTAATTGTATTAACAAGAATAATTCAAACCTATAGTCGGACATATTAAATCCAATCTAAGCTAGTACCTGGACAGAAGTAAAGCCTATACCGGGACAAATTCAATTTACGAGTTGATCGAGCGAACATAACCTAAAACGTTGGTTGGTGGCGCTGTTGCGCATGACGAATAGAAGATGCTTTGCGTAATATGTAGTATTCTTATCATAGATTATAGTATTGTATTATTTAACCAAATATATATTTATTTTCATTTACTGTTTTAATAAAACTTGTCATAATACAACTTTCAAGGTTAGGTAGTAATACTGATAGATTTAAGATGTAAACATCAAGTATTATTAACGTCACAACCGGAATACATTTTCTACATACGTTATTCAAGCGAATAGAAGACTAATTATACGTACATGTAGTTAAATAATTTGCAAACAATGCGTTGATTTTATTCACAAACACGTGTCCGGCTTCAGGCGTAAGCACATTGCGTATGAGCTTAGAGTGGGACAGCTACTGTCATCGCGTCCCAGTATGGAGTACTTATAATTGAAAACAGTCCTAATCTTGGACATCTAATATTTGGATTAATAATTATTATTTACGTTAAGTTTGATTGCCAATTTATTTTAAAATATCAATATTATTATACGTGATAATTATTTTTTGTCTGAGGGCTTAAATTATATCTTTTTTTCTAACAAAAGTTCGAACTATAAATGCACATGATTCGCATGTAAATAGACTATTTTGTATACTGTTTTCAGATGAACTTTGAATTCATTTTTAAATTTCAATTGATGTCTTAATGAAATAATATTCACACCTACTTGTAGCTAAGGCCTCAGAATATATAATATAATTATTTAATCTCTTAATTACTGATTTTACTATGAAAATTCAATTGTCCAGATTTAGGTATCATTTTTGGACTGTCCAGACTTAGGGCACTTCACCTTATTTATCCACAAAATATTAGGTCGTTCGGAAAGTAAGCTGATGTTTATGCAATTTACAATTTTTGTAGACGAATTTTAAGAAAGTGGAATAAAATGGAATCTTATTTCCAGTGGTAGTAACCTCTACAGATGTGAAATAAATAAAAATTGTACTAAATTCCGTCGAATATTATGTGCTACCCTTTTTTGAAAATTTTCGGGAGCCATAAATTCATAAATGTATGACAGAATTTATCGAAATCAGTGGCGATCGTCACTGTGCCCGAAAATAATGGAAACAGCGATCTCGAATGATTTTAAAAGTGGGAAATTATTTTTGCCTATTTACCGGGACTCGGCTCTCCATGAAAGTACCAGTCGACCAATGGAACGTTCATTTATTCTAAGCGAAGACCGGCCCATAAATGACACCATCAATGCCTCGATAGAGAAACTAATCGACTAGAAAAGCTCTCGATTATGCAGAACAAAAACTGACTTACGAAAGCGGGTCGAATTGATCCGGGAACGTTTAATTCTCATCTCGTTATCAGCGTATCGTTCTCGAAGAACGCGGCTCCGGGTAACTTTAAATGCGGGACGCGATTAATTTTCTAACAGATGTTTTCGATTCGCCAGCCCGGTAAGGTTAGAGAACCTAATCCCGGGTTATAATTCTTCGGAACGAGAATCCGATCCCGAAATAACTTCGATTCGCGACGACGATCGAGTCTACATTCGCGGCGAATCTTCCCGAATGAAAGCTAACATTGGGCTTAATCAATCATGCTCCCGCTCCTCGTCCCCGGAGCAAAATTAATAAATCCAATAGAGAACGATAGTCAATCACACGGCCGCCGGGTAATGAACGAAAAAATTGAGTCAGGGACGTGAACGTGGAATTTCTAAGTGAGAGATTTTCATTAATATTTCATCGGTCGGACGTTTACTGAATACGCGATCGCCGGCCGTTGATTAATTCCTCGCGAATGAGTTATTGTACGTGAGCACGTAGATGTGTAAATCGGATCGCCGTCACAATGGGGTTACTTCCGTGATAAGCGGCTTAATCTCGCGGCTGGTCGAGAAGTTTGCCAAGTCCACGGATTTTTGCCGTTTTCTGTTTGTTGTTTTGCTGTTCGTCGCGTCCTATCCAGCCGAAATGGGTCAGAGACTTACATTTCACCACAGAATAAAACGGTTCAACTGTCGCTGCTTATGTCACTTATTATTTATCTCATTCCCGTTGTCGGGCGGTATGTGTCACGACAAAGAATGGAAATGTAAATTAACTGATCAGTGGCTGACGAGATGAACAGAATCAGTTCGAGATTACATGGATTTGAGAAATTAAAATATTTGAACGTCATCTTATCAAGCATTCACATCGATCCGTCTATGTATGTCGAGGTTAATTTTTTTGCTCTGAGGTTTCGCACAGGGTAGATAAAAAACATGAAATTTATGTACATTAATCTACACGTCTGGATCGGTGGACATTTGTAAGAGAAACTTGCCGCAAAATTGTTTATAATAAAGACAATTGTTGGTAAAGTTATTTTTCTCATCAACACATTCCACTCATCCAGAAAAAAAAAGTTTGAAAGAAGCACATGTCGCTAACAAATAATTATTGAGATTTAAGGTGTTCAAGTTTTTACAAAATTTGATTGTGTGGAGTTATACGTATAGTCAAAAGCCTACTGCTACAGTCCACCCGACCGTGTCGATGAGACAGAACATAATCGTGTGCGTGCCTCGAGAGACAAACGAAATTTAAAGGGACATTCGTCGATGGGCCCGTAGCAAAAGAAGTGATCGTCTCCCTGTCTATTCGAATCTAAATGATAGAATCATAGAAAATCATAAAATAAATAATGAACGATCAAAATTTGCGACGCAAAGAAGGAGAGCTGTATGGGAAATGCTACGAACTATGTCTCTTTCCTTCCCATATACTTTCCTTCTTTGCGTGGCAAATTTTGATCGATCATTATATTTTTCTATATTCTATGATTTTCCATGATTCTATCATTGAAACAATTGGCTTGTGATATCTAAAATATTGTCTAAATGTCTTGCAAATATTGCATCGAGAGTTGTTCCTGATCTTGTTGTCGCTTCATTAGGATTATTTACAATTTCCAATCTTAATTTACTTCTAAAGATTACTAGACTGCAAGAAGTTTCACTTCTGCCGCGCGTGGTTTTCCATGTGTATGTCTTTTATACACTCTGTACATATTGAATCTGAAATGTCAACAGTAACGCAAGTTGGAGTCTGAACATGCGAACGAAGACCTCTTCGTGTCTGCAATCTTATTTCGACATCTGCGTAATACTGTGTTTTCTAATCACCAATCTGAAATTGTTGTATATTAAATATAGGTGAATGATAACGATGACAGTTCCAGCAGAAAATTACAGCAACGTAAACTATTCGTTTCGCATAAAAATCCTGAGTCTAATCGTAAAAACCGCGGAGCCAATGAAGCTATCTGAATAATTTATGCGTCGGTTCGTGCGCAGCGAGTGCAACGGAGAAATGTGGATACACAATACAAAGCTGCATTAACGCGGAGTCCGTGACATCCGCGAAAGTTTCCGTTCCATTGAAATTGTCAAGCAAGTTATTTTCCATTATTTAATTAACTTACTCGCCGGGAAACTTAAATAGCGTCGGGGAGCACGGGGAATCGAGTCTGTATTCAAATTTCCCCGTACAACTTGGTAATATAATATCACGTTGTACGTGATAATACAAATCCGAGAGGTCATCAAAATGTATCTCGGCATTTTAACACTTTCAGCTTACGCCGTAAGTCGTCGCTACTTTTCTTGCATTACCCGGGGGCTTAATTCATAACCTCTACCCTCCTCCCTTCCCCTCCAACCACCCCCACCAGTATTCGTTGTGCAAACTGCACCGCCGAGATTCGCGGCCGTCTAGTTTTCTTATGTAAATTACGTTTTCGCGCTCTTCCAATTTCGAATAAGCAGCCGATCCTGCGGCACACGATTTACCTCGTTAACCAGTTATTCCGAGCGTTGCGAACAATTACAATACAGTAGAACCTCGGTTATGTGATCTAATTGAGGGACGATGGATTCGTCAGAAAGAATTTTACAGTATTGATGTAATTACAGCGAATAATTCTTTGCAGGATTTCCCTTTGTTAAATTACTGTGGCTAATAAAAGATGGATAAGGAAGTGGCTGC
Organism: Lasioglossum pauxillum; assembly: GCA_933228785.1. Classification (NCBI taxonomy): domain Eukaryota; kingdom Metazoa; phylum Arthropoda; class Insecta; order Hymenoptera; family Halictidae; genus Lasioglossum; species Lasioglossum pauxillum. The sequence continues at coordinate 40,410,429 of OW121706.1, forward strand.
AATAATTGATTTTTTAAAAATATTAAATGAAACTAACCTGATTGGTGCTTCCAATATTCTAGGGGATTGAAAGATAAACGAGAAGTTAATATTGGGGATAATTCTCGTCTATACTATATTTAAAGGAAAAGGATATTAACAGCTGTTCATTTTTGACGATATCGTAAAAATTACATTGAATTAATTCAGTTTAAAATAATGTGATGTGAAATAATTTATAAGCTCACTTTTTTTTTAAATTTTCACTTGGGCCACTTTCATAATTATGAAACATATGATAGTCTTCATACAGTAATGTATAGCATAAGCAATTTGATCCTTCCACAAAAGTAAGGGTTCTCCATTGTTGAGCGTACATAATTACAGTATGTAGTTGTGCATATTTTTCGTTCGAGCACGACGTGTGTACATAATATTACTTCTATGTCGATGAGAATATAATTAATGGTGAAGAAAATAGCTACTGTGTAATGCATATGTGTAATTTATATAATCTAGTGACTATAGGGTTTTAAGCATTCATGAGGAAAATATCGTACATCGACGTATTATTTCGAATTTTTTAAAGTTATTCAAGCAAGAATAAATCTTATGGAATCGTTACTGTAATGAATCATTTGTGCCGGCTGCGTTCAGAAGCATAGTCATCCTATCCAGAAGCAAAGGGGCTGGAACAGGGCGTTTTTTGTTCTCAGGAAAAAGATTAGAAAATCCTGATCGAAATATACGCCGAGAGAATTCTCTGTAGGTAACAGCAGCGTAAACAGAGAAGAATTAATAAATCTCTGCAGTGAGATCGCTGGAAATGGGTTACATTTAAATCAATAATATAAAATTTATATTATATGACAATAATGGAAACGTAGATATGGACATGGAAGGAAATAAAGACCGCGTGCACATGATTGAAATACAGATCTATACTATCGATGAAATTTTGGTTGAATGTAAAATTCATAAAATATGAAACGCGATTTAATCCTCGTGTTCTGAAATACTGTAGGTAATTAATCTTTGGATTTGTAAAAGATGAAATAAGAAATCGACATTGACCTCGATAAATGTTTAGAAATTGATTAATCGAAATGGCGATGTAAATTGACAGTGTACCCAGTCGCAACTTCGGGGAATGATCAAGCAATTTTCCGTGCGACACTAGAATTAACGCGCGCCGCGGTGAAATTGTTTTTCGAAAAATATCGTGGCCCCCGCGACGCGAGCATGATTGCAAAAGTAACGAAATTTACAGGCCGCCGCGTAATTACAAAAACAACAAAACTCGCCGCAGTGAGCATAGTTAGACAACTAACAAATTTCGTCAACCGAAACGATTTTCGTTTCGCATGTCGCTTCCCGGGACACCCTTGAAAGCGGCTTCCAGCGTCGTTTCAATTTTCACCGTACCATTTATCGTGTTTAAACAGAATTTAGGCGAAACCCGAAACTCGTCTCACAGTGCTCTCATCCATAAACTAATTGGAACTCTATAAATGTTGTGTTTCGTCGGCGCTGACACTTTTGCGTCCGAATTTTTCGTTTCGCAGCGTGGAAGCTGGCTTTCATCCAAAGAAATTGCATTTTCACAAATGTTTCGTTATCTATCGATATGTGTCTGATCCAGATGTTTGAATTAACTGAGGCGCCACACAGTGTGACGGATGGCCTTTTTAGCTGGACAAAATTCTAAATCGCCTATTTTTCTATATTTATCAATTGATATGTTTACAGTCGTATAAAATATGAATAATTATTAACTTTTCACAACATTTAGTTGGTTTTTGTTAATTAAACAATATATTTTAAGTGATTTATAATTAAATGTAATATACAACGAAGTTAGTAATGGATCTATGTAACACAGAATGATTTAACAAGTAGTAGATATTATCCTGAAGCCAGTCCGAATGTTTTTCCAGGAAATATTCTTTTTGTCGCCTACATTTGTACCAGCGATCTCTTACTCGGCTTACTATTTTAGATATATTATGCCTTATTTCAAGGATAACTGCACTTGATGCATGAACACAGCCAATTTTGTGTAAAATTTTTTGGCACAATTGATCGAAATCTTTTCGATTTCGAAAAGATGTCCAAATTTGACAAAATTCCATTAGAACTAAAGAATCGCTAAATCTCAACCGAAAAATTAACATTAATTAAATTACAGAATGGACTAGAGTATTACTTCTAAAAATACAACTTGTACAATACGTAATTACCTCGATTAATTTTAACGGTCAGTGTCCTTTCAGTTTTTTTCTTTACGTTGTTTATACCAATTTGTTTAGATTAATCTAAAAATTTGTATTTCCTGTTTAAACTTTTCATAATTTTCATAAAGCATGAAATGTTTTGATTCAACGTACCTGATTATATCCAAGGAAGATTTTGGTATAACGTTATCACGTTTATACGTGATCACTTTATAGTGATAACGTAACAAATAAAACAATAACAACAAACACAGTAATAATAACAATAACAATAAAAAACAACAACAACAATAAAAATAACGAAACTGAAAGATATATTAAAAACGCAAGGGAGATGTAGACTGCACGCTGATCGCTCTGAGACTGAAGAAACGAATTTTCATAGGAAGAAAGTTCGGAGGAAAACCTAACGATAAAATCATTGTATATTCCTTAAATATACAATGAACGAAACCAATCCATAGGTTTCAACGAGTAGACTGAACAAACCGCTAAGTGGCGACGACATCGGGGGCGTTCGGAACGCGCGCCCAGCCCGGGCTGTGATTGTCACGATTGTGAACGTAAAACGACGTTAGCAACGTATAGCAATTTTATTTTGGTACTACAATAAACTAGAGAATCTCTACTTTATAATAATGTAAAAATCATCGCGTGGCGCGACGTGGCGCATATACTAATTCATTGACGAAGAGGAGTAACATGAGCGTTTCTGTGGAAAAATAAGTACCGTCTTTGACACTTAATTTACAAAAACAGAGGAATATTATCGATAATTTGGAATTACTAAAGTGAAAATACATGTTTTGAGATGCTATATCCATCATACATAGGAAATTTAAATACTCCTTCGTGCATTTTAACATATTTCTAGCGCGTATGACAATGTGTCCATTCATTTATAGGTTAGGCGTCCGCCTTTTAGGTGAAGTTTACACGCTCTGTAAACATACAACAAAAGAATTTTAAGTTTTAATATTCAAGGGTTTTAATACATGGTTATTTTAGATAATATTGTCACAGTTAGTTTTTGTTTATTTGAAAGTTAATTTTGTCCAGCTAAAAAGGCCATTCGTCACACTGTGCGCCAGTAAAAATTGCCATAACACTATTAAAAACAGTTTCAATATTATTCCATTCGTCTGTATTCTATAAATTGAAGAAAGTGAAAAAGATTACACGGAAAAGAACGATCTGGGTTGAAAGAAATGTATTGATTTTCGAATTCAAATTGCTTCGAGTCCAAATGGTTAAGTTTCAAATTAAAGCCGCTCAGCCAGTCGAAGCCTAGCTTTAGAAGAGAGAGAGTATCGTATAAACATCGTTCAAAATATATCTGCCTTTTTATTAAAAAGAAGATTACCTTGCTTCCCTAAAACCAACATTATGCATTTCCATCAATACGCTGCGATCAGAATCGCATTAGGTTATAGAATAAGTACGCCCACCAATATTTTATTAGGTGAAGCTAAGGCCACCAATTTTCTGGACAGAAGCAGTTTTCTTGCAAAAAAATACCTTCTTAAGTGCTTCTCACTTAAAGACCTAGTATCAAATAAAATTCTTTTTGGTAGCAATACTAATCTCATAATGTTATTTTCTAACAGTAGAGTAAAGCACTCACTTTTATTCGAAAGTTTTATTAATATCTCCGAACTTCTTGAAGGTATCTCGACAAATGAAAGGCACCCCATATACTCCAGCAACTACAGATCTTTAGTTAACATCCCACTCTGTGACGTTGAATTGGGTAAATCTATAAAGAACTCAGCCAACCCTGATGCTGTCTTGAAGCACTTTATTGAGTCGGCCCCTCCGCAAACGATTGAGATTTACACAGATGGCAGTAAAACAGAAAATGCACAGTCAGTGGGGGCAGATTACTGCCCACAATTAAATATGAGCAAAAAATTAGCCTACATAGACAAGCGTCCATATTTACAGCAGAATGTTTTGCAATTAATCAAGCTTTAGATGTGGTTAGCTCCCACACTGATTCAAATTTTCTCATTCTCACAGATTCACAAAGTGTTGTTAAAGCTTTACAAAAACCTTTGTTCAATTCGCGATGTAATAAACTGCTCTTAGAAATTAAGAACAAATATTGCAATTTTATATCCTGCACTAGTAATACTAAATTTGTAAAATTTATCTGGATCCCAGCGCACATTGGCTTAGTAGGTAATGAAAAGGCTGACTCGTTAGCCAAAGAAGCTACAGAATCGGGAACCGTATCGAACGTCAAAATATCGTTTACCGATTTCGTTAGTGTATTTAAATATCAAATGAGAATGTCATCGAATGATAAAATTAAGACTGAAGCCTTACACAAAGGTATATATTTTTTTCAACATTTTTTTAGTGACTCAAGAATACCTTGGTATTCGAGTCTCAATTTACCGAGAGATTTTGTTACATTTGTCAACAGAAGCCGTTCAAATCACTATAATTTAAATGCCTCCCTGGCGAGAGTACGCTTCATTTCGGATGGTTCTTGCGAGTGCGGAGCGGAGGCTCAGGATCTCAATCATATCATCTGGCATTGTCCAGAATATGATTCAGAACGAGAACATGAGAAGCACTCAATCGTAAACACTATCCTCCCTACAATATTAATTTTTTTCTAAGTGTACTAGATATTACAGCGCTAATGTTTATTTTTAACTTTATTAAAAAATGTGAGATTAGGATTTAACGCCTACCGTTTATACTATATAATTCCACTTTATATGATACATATTATGTTATATATTTCTCTATTTTTTTGTAAAGTGTTATAGTAATGTATGCTATATAAACCAAATTAGGTTTACGGCATTAATAAATAAATAATTGAATTATGCATTTCCAAACATATTTCGCGAGTACACTCAATAAGTTGATCCACTCAGATTGGGCCAGAATGATGAAAATGTATCTGCGCATTGGTTTTACACTTTTCGGACACCGCGTGCACCGTCTGCAGCGGGCATATTTTTCTTGGAACGGTTACCGCGCGGATCATTCGGTGGCATTTCCGTCCTTGAGCACAGGGAACTATCTTCCCGTGACGCGGCAACGACGACGGTCCCCCGAGTCACGTTCATGGTCGGGATAGACGAGGGAATTTTTCCGTGCGCGCCACGGAACTCGGTTTTGGCACTGGCGCCCGGTCGGATTCGGCGAATTGTCTGAATTCCGCCGGCGGAAACTCCGCCGATCTGGTGGCTTCAATTTGGACGCGGATCCTGGGGACTTCCACCACCGGTGACGCCGGCTGTTAACGACAGACGCCGGTTTATGAGACTGATGCGGCCGTTTCGTTAGTTTCTAGCTTAGCCCGTCTACCATCCAGCGGATCGTCGATTGCCGTTTTACTGGTCTCGATGAGCGCGGTGCCTAGTCGACGGCCGACGACGATTGAGAAAGTAATTATGCCTCGGCGAGGGAATGAGCAGTTTCCGGGCCGTCAGGTCGGGTCGCGCTAGAACCAGCCACCATTGTTACGCGTGCGCGCACACGGGGGCGGATCCTTTGTGACCCGAATTATGAGTTTCTTCGGTTTTACTCGCAACTACCGTCCGAATACTTTGAGATGCTCTAACGCGTTCATTGCCGTTCCAGCGACCACCGGAATTGCACAGACGCGAATTTAATTAACGAAACGCTTCGGGGGCCATTCTGGTATAGCGCCCGAGTTTCCTGATCATTTTCAGCATTTTTTTCTCGGCTATCCAAGTCGGCGGAACTTTGTTGTTCACGTCAACAGATTTGAGGACACGGCTGTTCATTTATTCCTTCTTTTATACTTATTAGTGATTTTAAATTATACATTTTTTATCAAATTCATGGAATTGAATACCAATTTTTATGAAAATCTTGTAGTCTGCGTATCTTTGTGGATTTGTGGCTTTTGGAAATTTTCATAAAAAATGGTAGAATATAAAAGTCGACAGAATCTAGTATTCTAAAGAAAACATTTGAATCAATTTATAAAAATATATTCATTAATATTATTCAATGCTATCATTTCCAATATTTGTAGCGACTTGTTGTCATCTTTCAGACACTCGTCAGTAGACTGCGGATCTTTACGCAAAAAGAAAATTGTATGAATTAATTGCAAGACATAGGGAACCAAGTAGGAATTTATTTCTCTCTTTAATGGTTTTATTAAGTTGTAAGAAATGTATTGATACTCTTACTCATTCTTGTAATTTCTTTATTATTTGCAATTGCACCCACCCATTGTTGTCATAAATGCAGAAAATCCGCAGTCTACTCATCAGCAACATGTGATTTACAAGGAAAAGCTTGTTTAAAATACGACAAAACTTTCCCTTCAGCCTAATATATTTTCCAGATGTGTAAAGATCTAACTCCACATTCTTCCAATTCATCTGCAAAAATTGTACTTATGACATTTTCAGGAATCCAGCCTGTTCGGGAATGTGCGCGACGGTGGTCCAGCACTTTCGGGACACCTTGTAGAGCAGTCTCACGCGTTCCCGACGTGAACCGACGAGACTGGTCCGCGATGTATCAGGTTTCCGGTGCGGATCGGCCGCGCATATGATGCGTGAAGCCGTAACGGTGCCCGGGTAGCAGCGCAATCCCCGAAGCGGATCCGAAGCGGACGCGCGACGACGTAGGATGACCGGGTTTTCCGTGGGAACGAATCTGCTCAACAGTCGCGACCCGTCCCAACAGGCGAACACCGAGAAAAATATCGCTTTATTTCGGAGCGGAGCCAACGGATATTGCGGACCGTTTACCGGCCGACAAGCCGCCGTTAACCTTTATCTTATTGACGGCGGAGGAAGCACGAGAAAAAAGGGGAAGAGGAACCAACGGCCCCCAGGGAAACGAGAACTCGATACACCACCGGAAGGTGAAATATTCTTCGGTTCGAATCCATCAGTCGCCGGAGGAAAGGTATTAGACGACGACTCCCTCTGCCATTTTTTCCGTCTCTTTCGGGGTTGACAGTGGATTAATTGATTAAGGTACAACAGGCCGCTGTGTCGACCACCAGCTCGGAGAAAATTGGTCATTGTTGCTCAGGGGAATTATTTGATTTGCCTCGGAACACCACGGTACTCTTTGCCAGCCAATGAGGAACGAACCATCGCACAGTTTTCACGTGAATACTCGTAATTGGATTATCTGTTTTAGCCCAGGGCTACTGGTACTTAGGATTTACGCGTGTTTTGCGGCGGAGAAAGGTGCTTGGCATAGACGTTTCACAAGTTAGAATAGCTCACGCCAAAACTACACATTCCTACATTCCCTGCAGCAACGTACAGGTCAGAGGTAATGCTGTAACAATGTGTACAGATTGATAGATTGATCTTTGGATGAAATGCACATCTAAATTCTGAGAAGAGTCATACATGTCTGTGACATCTTTTTAAAAAAGAAAATTTCCTCAAGCTCCCGAAATGTCTTCAACTGCTTAATAACTCCGATACATTGGCAGCTTAGTGTAAGACAGCGCACTTGACAATATTGGGGCTAATATAAATGCAAACTTCGTTAACTCGGAGTGGCAATCTCGTGCAAAAATCATTTCGGAGCTTGTCAGGCAGCAAATCATTTTGCATGCATAAATTCCCCGTTACGTTCGGTCGGCGATATGAAAATCCGTCACCGGCGATTTCAGCGGCGCGTGAAAATTTCATAAAATGTTAGCTAATGCAAAGCTCCTAACCGGAGAACACGGAGAGAAAGAGAGAGAGAGAAGAGAGGGGGAGAGGGATATATATTTAATGTTAATTTAAGTCATACGGCGAGCGAACAATAAATAATAGCCACGTACGCATAAAATGCCGAGCAAAAAATTACAGGATGAAAGCGCGTAAATTTGAAGCCCGTCTGAGGGGAAGAGCGCAGGCAGATAAAAATGATAAACGTGTACGTGGAACGCGTAATAAAAACGAAATTTGTAGGACACGTGAGTGTTACGTCAGCGTGGAAACGGATGTTCAAGCAACGGCCTCCTCCTCCTCCTCCAGCCCACCCCCATCCACCCTCCGCCTTTAATTTCCACGCGATATTAATTACCAAGCAAATGTAGAAATAACACGTGTTGCTTGCTTCCACCCCGGTTAGTATCTTGCAATACCTTCCCGGCCGACTATACCGCAACCTAGTTCAAAATTGTTAAATTACTCCAAACATTTGTGTACCGCATTCCCTGGTGGTTCTGGTAATCTCTGGAAGACCGTCTGACATTTAAGCTGAATACGAAGCAGATGGCTTACGGCATTAATATTTCATTAATTATCAGACTGTGGACTTTTACGCAGAATCAAAATTGTCTCAAGAGCAAGATAGTTTCTCTCTATGCAATTAATTCTAATTTTGCTGTATGACATTACCGGTTGAAGTAAGGTGAAGTGCCCTAAGTCTGAGACTAAGACAATTGAATTTTCATAGTAAAATCAGTAATTAAGAGATTAAATAATTATATTATATATTCTGAGGCCTTTGCTACAAGTAGGTGTGAATGTTATTTCATTAAGACATCACTACAAACCAATATGACGGCACCCTTACCTGAGAAAAATGCTCAACTTTAAACGACCATAACTCCTCAACTATTGATCCTAGAGGTTCGAAACTTCGATCTGCATCCGTGCCGGGTACAAATCTACTGGACCACATACCAAGACATCATAATTCGTAGGCGAAAGGCACAAATTTTGAGTCCGGTAAATTAAGAGCAACCGATTATAAGTTTATATTTCCAAAATAAAGATAGTATTCGTACATTGTGTGTAGTTCCTTTAAAATTTTCACCGAAGAATGAATCTGTACACTGCTGAAGGTGGAAATGTTTAGCGATGCTGTGAAACATAAGGGAGCTGTTATTCGACAAGACTGTAGCGTTCACATAGGTAGGTTACAAAATAAACCTTCATTTGATCACTGAATGATTCACGAGTTAAGGTGAAGTGCCCTAAGTCTGGACAGTCCAAAAGTGATACCTAAATCTGGACAATTGAATTTTCATACTAAAATCAGTAATTAAGAGATTAAATAATTATATTATATATTCTGAGGCCTTAGCTACAAGTAGGTGTGAATATTATTTCATTAAGACATCAATTGAAATTTAAAAATGAATTCAAAGTTCATCTGAAAACAGTATACAAAACAGTCTATTTACATGCGAATCATGTGCATTTATAGTTCGAACTTTTGTTAGAAAAAAAGATATAATTTAAGCCCTCAGACAAAAAATAATTATCACGCATAATAATATTGATATTTTAAAATAAATTGGCAATCAAACTTAACGTAAATAATAATTATTAATCCAAATATTAGATGTCCAAGATTAGAACTGTTTTCAAATATAAGTACTCCATACTGGGACGCGATGACAGTAGCTGTCCCACTCTAAACTTATACGCAATGTGCTTACTCCTGAAGCCAGAAACGTCTTTGTGAATAAAATCAAAGCATTGTTTGCAAATTATTTAACTACATGTACGTATAATTAGTCTTCTATTAGCTTGAATAACGTATGTAGAAAATGTATTCCGGTTGTGACGTTAATAATACTTTATGTTTACATCTTAAATCTATCAGTATTACTACCTAACCTTGAAAGTTGTATTATGACAAGTTTTATTAAAACAGTAAATGAAAATAAATATATATTTGGTTAAATAATACAATACTATAATCTATGATAAGAATACTACATATTACGCAAAGCATCTTCTATTCGTCATGCGCAACAGCGCCACCAACCAACGTTTTAGGTTATGTTCGCTCGATCAACCCGTAAATTGAATTCGTCCCGATATAGGCTTTACTTCTGTCCAGGTACTAGCTTAGATTGGATTTAATATGTCCAACTAGAGGTTTGAATTATTCTTGTTAATACAATTAAGATATTAACCTAAACAATGATTTTTTTATTTTAAATTACTTTACAAACTCTGAACTGTATGTTAAAACTCTTAAGAAATTGTTTTTATTTATTTAAAGTGATAAAATTTAAAATAGAAAAACATGCTGTCCAGGCATAGGGCACTTCACCTTAAACTCGGGTTCGTACATTTAATTCTGTTGTATTTTATACTATCGTAGGGACATGTACACAATCCGCAAGTTAACGATAATAGACAACACCCTGGACATAGCACCCTACATACCATGCACAAAGGAATTTAATAAAGAAACGACGGCAGAGCGTTCCACACATATTAATAATTCCAAAAACCCATTTCGACATGCTGAACACCTTTTACTCTTCACATTTCATTACCGCGGATATTAGTACTGAATTTATAGCCGATGAAAATTTTTCAAAAATAGTTTCGGTCGATCTGATCCTCCTCGAGCGATAAGAGAATGTTGTTGGCAATGTATATCGTTTTTCTTCATTGTTTCTTAACTTTCAGTAGACCATTTTCGTAATTATGGGCAAATTGTTCAGATTCCCCGTAAACGCGTGCAACCAATATTTGCAAGCTATCAGATGAATGCGGAATATTCGGCGTCCCGCAGCTCTTTCAGAAAACACGTCAATCCCTATTAAGTCTTTCAGAAATGCATTCCGCTTAAACCGCAGAATGCTGTAAATTTGATTTGCACGACGGGACAGTCGCAACAGCAATATCCATTCTCCGCCGGTGACATTGTAAATGTTCGAAGCGCACGGGGACGTCAACGCAATTATGCGTATGGATTTCGCAACCGCAGTAGCATCAGTAAACCGAGCTACACCGACGAGGGAAACAATCACGTTAAAATTCAACACCCACGGTCCTTACTTGGCTGCTGCTGACTCGATGAAAAATTACTTCCGGTCTGTTTTAACGCATTAAATATTTTTAGGAATTTTTTCAGAAAAATTATCGATCCTTCTACAGTAGAATTTTGCACACGTGTTTGTGGGTATTCGGCGTACGTCAGTTATTTTGTTTCAAAAATGATCAAAATTGCATGAGTTATATTTTTTTATAGAGCATATCTTGAAAAACATGAATTTACTCCTTTTGGTTCGTTTAAAAGAATTTAGATACCCTGATGTACTGTATTATTTTCAACTTGTAAAGATTATTGGAGGAACAGCAGTTTTTTATCTGGCCTTGTTCCTTATAATTGGTGCAGAAAATCGGTATCTTCCATAAAACTCCGCCGTCTATTGATTAATTATTGAGATACCACGTCAGTGAAAAAAGCTGCCTTCGTAAAGGTGAATTTAAAGTTTCAGGTACTGTCTTGGAGAGCGCAACAACCGGTTCTGATTCAGCTATACGCTTCAGAAATATATTTTCAAGTTGTTTTATATTGCAAAAAAATGCGAAAAACGGGAGAACGATTTTTACAAACCCTCTAAAATATATTTTTAAGTTGTTTTATATTGTCAGAAAATGCAGAAAACCGGAGAACAATTTTTACAAACCCTGTAAACGAGGACGTTTTTATAATTTTATTCTCGGCTCTTCGGTAATTGCTTTTTCCCAGCTGCTATCAATGTCTAAGTTGTCGATGTGAAGTTCCGCTTAATTGAAGATTGAACTTCAGCTGGCCACATCTTGCTGGAATATTTATCGATGCAAAGCATCGAGCTACGTTTTTTTTAACGTAATCTGAATTTATTTGTTCCCTTCTTCTTTCGATGAGAAGATTGTCGATCACGAGTCGAGTGATTAAATATACAGGTTGGAATGCGTACTTGTTAATGCCATCGGACATGTTTATTTAAAACGCTTTCGCCATCAGCATATACTGCGAAGTCCATTTCAATAAATTATAAAACATTTGCAAGCGGGGCGATCGAAAATACATTTCATCAATTGTATGTTGCGCGTCTGTCGTTTTCTGCTCCGAGGATTGAAATATTGTAAAAAGTGTAATTATCTGCAGAACACCATTTTCGCATACAGAAATTTCAGTTAAAAATAAATAGGTTTAATGTAGAAGAAAGAACGATTAAAGGGATTGAATTGTCTTCAAAAGAACAGAAAATTTCGAGAAAGTCCAATTGTCACTTTTCACTTCTCTTCCGTATTCTAATATTATTTCCCTGCTGGTTATAATGAGAAAGGTTTACTCGCGATCTTTTCGCGACTAAGCTCCATCTCATACTTGAAACAAAGGGAGCTTAACAATGCTCAGCAAAGAAAAACAAAAGTTCCAGTTTTCGAGTGTTAGTGCATAAGCAGTAGACCCTTCGTTTCACAATCGGGTCAACGAAAGTTCTACATTTAAAAATACCACGTTTGAAAAACGGACTAAAAAGTATAAAATAATTTAAATAAAATAGATTTTAAAAAAAAATATGTTTAAAAGTCGGACTAAAAAGTATAAAATAATTTTTCCTAGCCCTATCCAGGTTCCTAACTCCATATAGATTCCTAACCCCATACAGATAGTCCTAAAAATTTGTGATTGTAAGTTTTAATAGCTATGAAAATACTTATTAGATAATTGATGCATGAATCGTTCACCTAAGTCACTAACAATTTTATTGCATTGCAAATGATATGAACTGTTGTGTGTTTTCTCAACGGCAGCTAGTCTCTACACTCCTTACTATTATCTTGCGCCCCACATTTTTCGTTTTAAATCTTACAAGTACTTTCATAGCTATTAAAAATTCACAATCACAAATTTTCAGGACGCACGGGGCTCGAACGCACACTGAGCTCCTTCGGTGCGAAGCGGGTCAGTGGAGTGGGGATGAATCAGACTGGGAACACGTAGTGGAGTAGGGAGCGCTGTCGCGCGGAGTGGGGATCGCTGAACGCGATCACGTACAACCGAGCGTCGCGCGACGAGGTGTAACGGTTAAATTTAATAGCTTATATCTCCTAAACGCATAGGCTTTTTTAAAAATTTTGTTTTAAACATTACATTGTCACCCAGATCTGAGCTATGTTTAGTTTAAAGCTAAGTTAGTTTAAAATCAGTTGCAAAATTTGTACCAAACAGACAGACAAGAAAGTGAGCTAATAAAAACGTGGTAAACTGCTCACTTTTCACGAAAATCGACGTCAACTTTGGATGATTCCAAAAACGAACATTTCCAATTTCCTTTTTTAATGTGGAATCGGGGTGTAACAGGTTGAGGTGCAGATTGAAATGGTTTTCTGGAGATTTGAGGTTGAGAGGGGCGCAAGCAGTGTCGGATTTCCATGAATCATTCCACGGTATCAATTATAACGACGCGGATTCGGCCTACTAAATTCGAGCGTATTACAGGATGCGAAAAGCGTGTTGAGTACTCGGAGCGGTACACGTACTCACATGCATGATCACTGAACCCAAATAATAGTACAGTCGCTTCGGAATGATGCGATTATTATAGGATGTATCACGTGCAATCAACTCGACGTCCCTGCCCTTCAGAGTGCACTCCAATTCACTCGGCCTAAATCGCGAATATTGACGAACTACGAGGTCACAGAGAAACAATAATCCTGCTATTCTCTGTCTCTCGAGCAGCCGTCGCCGGCGGCCAAATGAAACGGGATTGTCGAAAAGCGTTTCAGGATTGTTTACCGGCAATATTACTAACGAATAAAATCTGCTTTCCATAATACTACACTGCCAACAGACGAACATTTCGTCAGCAACTCTTCAGTTTCTGATTAGCTCTCATCTGTCATTCAACTTGTCAAATTGTCAACAATTATGGGAAGTATTAGGTTGTTGCATATGAAATGTCCGATTTTAGGATGCATCTCTTAGAGAACGTTTCGATCAAGAAATGTTTTAATAAATATCCTTATTAGAGCACGTTTTATAATAAGAATCGCGCAAAGTCTAAATGAATTAATTCCTGTCATTTTTGCAAGGCAACCACGTGTCTGTTACTTTTATAGTTTTATATTTATTGTATAATTTTACTTTTAAATAAAAAAAGTTTATTTCCAACGCGACTGTCGTGTGTTCCTTCTATTGTCTGGAAAAATAACTTACTGACGATAGCATTATGTGATTTTTGGTGAAAATATGCTGATTAATTAACGTACTAGTCGTTGATGGTAAAAAGAACTGCAAAATCGAGATAACGAAACTTCAAATTTGTAGATAGAACACATTGGGTATAGAAAGTCGCGTTTGGTTAATATCACTGCTAAAAATCATTTCATATTGAACAACCTAATAAATCCACAACAAAACGCTGATGGACTAAATTCTTTTTCAACTCTGTATTTATTCTGTAATTAACGATCAATCGATTTGTAATTAAAGCTCGATAATTTACATGCAAATTTGGTCAAAATCGACTGAATTTATCGAGCCTGCATTCTTTACGGAAGATATAATGCAATTTATATAATGGCAGGCCCACCGATAACGTCACTATTGAAACGCAATTGATTCAATAAATATTACCAAGGGAAATATTTGATAGCATCTCGAACAAGGTTAATAAGTTTAATATGTCATTTTCGGATTATGAATATCTCCCAATAAATAGAGCGCCGCTAAATATTGAAATTGGAATACCAATAGTGTTCGCCGCGAGATGTTTTTCCAATTTATTTCATTAATCTTCCTCTTGTTCATCTCCGCAAATAGGTTCGCCGGCCTTTATTTGAAAGTGAAATTCGGCTAATTCGGTAGGAAATTGGCTGGTACACGTGCCCGGTTCGCTTTTTCTCGGAATTGAAACAATTAGCGCGGTGACCGCTCCCGAAATTTGTAATTAACGCGTCCCATTTCTTTCCGCCGACACGATATCAATTTGAGAGCGTCACTGTACCGTCAATTATTCCGTGTCCCGCCTGTAGGATACATTAAAAGGCAATTAATTTCCCAATGATCATTTCGACGCGCGTGTTACAGAACACTCATTTTTTTCTCGGGTCTCTTCTTATATATCATGCTCTCTAAATAATTTCTTAATTTGAAAATTCAGGTCTGTAAATGAATAACTGATTTATTAAAACTGAATTTCCGCGAAATTTCAGCATTTTTAACCAAAGTAACAGCAACTGATAAAAATAGTATTTCTCAGGAAAACATTCTAACCGCATTACTCTATAAGGACTTTTAATTGTTAGCAAGATAATGGAGTTTTTGTGCTCACAGTGAAATGTCTGTTTTATCCAAAAGGAGCCAGTAAACAGGCAATCCTCAGACGTCAGATGCAACTGAAAAATAACTTGCATGTTTTGAGTTTCTTTGGCGCAGCATCTCCTGCATAATTAGTACTCTTTTTATTCGAGGACGCTCCACACAGTGATCTGCTTTCCCATTTATACTCTCGTTCTTCTCTACGCTAATAAGATAAAACCGGGATATCTTCAATCTCGGAAAAATAATTCTTCAATTCTAAAGATACTGTTCGTGACAAGAGAAAAGGAAATTCTCGAAGCTCGTCGATCCTTTTACTCCGTGAAAACGTTTCCAATCAATTACCACCGCTAATGTACTTTTAAATTACGCGATTAAAAACATTGATTTAATTTTATGAGACGAAGCTGAATGATTTCTTTTAAAATGATAATCCTTCGAGAAGTCGTCAGATTATATGTTCCCGTAATTATGAAAGTGATCAGTTATTTCATCATTACAAGGAATTCTTTTACTGTTAATATCCTTTTCCTTTAAATATTCCGAAACCAGAAATATATGACTTGAACCACTTTCATAATTATGGGCACATATACAATAAATATTTCATTTTTGAAGAACTATCAATGCCGCTATTATGATTTTAATTGCGCTACTATCGTGGCGAATCGTGTTCACCTAGACAAGAACAAAGTCCGATAAGGTTGGCGGCCTGGCTACCATTTCTCTGTCAATATTTTTCACGAGACACGTCCTTTCATTGGTCCTATTCTCGAACAATGTATCGCACGATATCGGGTCTAACAATGGACCTTTATCGGGGACCTCTCCTTTCTGCGAGTAGGCTCATTCACTTGAACCCAGACCTAAGAAGTTTTCTACGAAAGCGACGTAAATATTTCATACCCACTCACTCAACTGGAGACTTTTTAGATATATCCAGCAGTGACTTTCTCTGTTCTCTATAGACCTGATACTTCCCTCGCTCTTCATGAAATATTCCGACATTAATCCATTTTTCGCCGATTGTGCCGGGAACAGCAAAAAAGAAACTCGGCTCTAGTGACTTCTGATTAACTATCGGCCAATAAATTTCAATAGATTCGTAGATTTATATTGCCGTACTGCGGAAACAAAATATTGTATTAACACGCCTTCGATGAATATTGAACAATTGCTAGTATTGAACGAAGATCACGATTTATATTCGGATCATGTATAATACATAGCCTGGGAAAAAATTATTCATACCTTTTATGTGTTTACTGGTGTTAAAATTATCAGATAATCTTTTAATGTGTCCATTTCATCTTGTACTTTTAAATGAAGTCAGTAAAATAATATATTGGATTATGATTAACTAAAAACTGGCTTAAAATATGATCACTCACCGAAGATATATTTAAACGTAATTAAAATTATATATATATTGCAAACAAAAATTATATTACAAAATTTGCATAGTTTCTTTGCGTTGGTCCTGATTTTTTAAGTTATGGGCTCGATTTTGACTTACCGTTCCACGTGTCCGTTCAAAAAACAATTTACCCCCTCCGTTTGATCTACCGCGGCGAAAGCAGCCGATAAAGTATGGAACATAAATGTATTATACGAAGATTACGAGTAAATCATAGGGTGCGTGATTTAAGTGACACGTTGTAAATTCGCCAATTTATCTATCGCAGAGATTTTCGCCTGACGTGCACGCATTTGTTACGTGAAAGCGGCGGGCGGCCAAGCTCGGCTCTGCGTGACTTTTAACTTTCCACATTTTTACCCCTTTTTTCCGTCCGTTCCATTCCGGGCACGAAGGACACGTAGAAAATATGTATTTGGAGCGGGAAGAGGTGGAGTAATGGAATCGACTTTAGCTGCACTAAAATATGTTTCTACAAAACTGATAGCATTAACGAGGGCTCTTCCATTCAGCCCGGGCTTGCATTTCGAAAAACTATATAATTACCGCGCCGCTGCTGCTTAATAACCCTGGGTGCAATCACAAAACGTCCATTGCTAATATTGACGGAAAATGTCAATACACGCGGGTCCACGTAATCAGGGGATAAAATCACTAAGCGACGTACACTCGCGATCCCTGTTAGGGCTACAGGTACAGTGACTCCGACTAATATCACTGTCCAACAAATTTCAACTTTTTTTATGATTTCAATATACTGTTGGGTCCTTCTTATAGAGTTTTTTGCGCTGATTCCGAATCTGTTTTTAATTTTTTCCCTATACGCACAGTTTTTGAAAAACATGGCTTTGAAAAAAAACATATTTTTCAACTTTAAACATATATTGTGATGTTATCATAAAAGATATTGAATTGTTCTTTACAGTGTCACGTCCGGTGGTTCACCATCATTAATAATTAAATATAATCAATGATGTATTACATATACTTTTGAATTTCTTTTTATGTTTAATCTAATAATGTTGTACGAGAAACTAATATTCAATACTCTTGTTAAAATCAAATCGAACTATCGTATATTATACCACATTGCGTGCGATAGAATTAAGAAATTCATACTTCATTCGAATCGTCTTGAGCGAAAGAACTGCGTAGCGAAATTATTTCATAAAATGACCAGATCACTTCCAAAAATAAATCATGATCTAAAATCCGCTGAAGACTGTCCATCGAGAATCGATGAGTAATAATTGTTCGTCACCCCATGTGCGACATAAATGTAATTCGATCTGGCCAGGGAAGCTACAGATAAGAAAGCAGCTAAGAAGAAATCGATCTAGGAGATGCGCAGGGTAATAAGATCTAGCTATGACGATTATGACGACAATAATCACCTGACAAAATTGACGAGACAAAGGATTGATTAATCTATAAAAGGGATGGCTCTTGAAGAAGTCCAGTCCAGTCTATATTCAAATTTGTTCAGTTGCGGTTGAGAGACATAAAAGTTCAGAGTCTGAGTTCAATCTTGGAGGTTCAACGAAGTTATATAGTTATTCAAGGCGTGTACACCCGCCGGATTTATAAAGTTACTAACATCAACATCGTCATCTTGTCATCATCATCTTTTTAAATTTTGTTGCTGAAGCGATTCACTCCGCCAGCGAGCGAAACATCGAGCGATTTCTGCAAACCAAATTCTGAGCGAAACCAGCTAACGGTAAATACTAACAATTTATTATAAGATCACAATAACTCTATGTATCCGAAATTTGACGCTTAAAATATAGTTTTGCTTATTTTTATTCAAACAAATCAAAACTTCAAATCATTTTTAAAGAGTATACCCATCTTCGATCTCTTCGTACCAGTTCCACAATCAAAATCACTTAGAATATTAAAGAAATCCTCGATTACCCGAACCGAAGCCGGTGAATGCAGGTAGGTTCAAAACTGCGTTATATATCAATTATAATCTTTTCAATCATTTCAATCTATTTAAACGTAATTTCAATTTTTACTATTTAAAATCTAAAATACGTCCACCTCAGGACGTAACAACAGCAAACGATTCTGTAGATTTTCCCGAATACAGTGATATCCGATATTAATACATTATGATTGTTTAAACATGTTTAAACATCTTCCACGGGATACGGCTCGGCGAACGCCCGTTCTAATGGTGAGCGCCACTAGCGGTAACTCATGTCGGGCGAAGATATTTTGCTTTCTGGTTCGAGAAAAACGTCGACGTTCCAAATTTGAAAGGGTGGTTTCTCAAGATGAAAGTCTGCTCTATCGCGTGGTATAGTTCGATTTTCCGCTGGACCCTTATTTGTTTAGATAAACTCAAAAATATCCGCAAAAATTAGTGCAAAAGTGGTGTCTCTCCGTCTTTAATGATTGTTTAAACATGTTTAAACAATCATAATGCATTAATATTGGATATCTCTGTATTCGGGACAGTCTACAGAATCTTTTGCTGTAAAGAACAATTCAATATCTTTTATAATAACATCACAATATTTGTTTAAAGTTGAAAAATATGTTTTTTTTCGCAAAAAACTTTATAAGAAGGACCCAATAGTATATTGAAAACAAATTTGCTGTTGGACAGTGTATTCGGACGCTCTTAAAAAGACAACAAATTTTACAAAAATATTGCAAGTTGTCGCAATTGCAGAGAAAATACGAGAACTTTTATTCTGCAATTTTTTTATGTGGGCTTATATGGAAAATTTAGAAACCACGTTTCATAGATCTGTATTAATTAAACATACAGTACAGTGCTGTGAATAATTATAAACTCAACCACATTTTTCTTTTTCATAGTACTGAAAGAAAAATTTACGAAACTGTTTATGCATTTAAAGATTGTAAAAATTCTTACACTTTTCAATGTCTGTCGATTTCGATGATCTACGAAACGTATTTTTGAAATTTTCAATATAGGCCCACACAGAGTTGGTCAAAAATGTTATTTAAATAAAAATTTCAAATAAAGTGGGTTTAAAATCCACTTGGAAAGAACCTACTTTATTCGAAATTTTTATTTTAATAAAATTTTTGCCCATCTCTGGGCCCACATAAAATATTCACAGAAGACATTAGCTGTGCAAAATAACATTTTTCTACCTTGATCGCAACAAACGGGAGTGTGAATAAAATAATTTCCATTTGCGATCAATACTCAGATCTTTTTAATAAAGTAGACAGTGTAATAATCGCATTCGAGAGCGCGAAAAGATGATATCAAAGCGGATTCTTAGGTCTCGAGGAACACTTTTCATTTCACAAATTTCTCGCCTGATTTTCCGGTATGAAACGTGTCTTTCACCGCGGAAGGAGATGGGGGCCAGCGGTTCATAACGACTGATAACGAAGTTCAAAGGATTTTTGGCAGGTTCGTCGACCACCTGGAGCGCTCGAGTTGGCGCCGACGCGACGTGATCACGGACATTGGGAACGACCGACTGTTTGTGCCGCATTGTCCTGCGTTCCGGTCGCTGGACCGACGTGGATTAGTGCATCATTAAAGGATTCGAGAACGCAGGGTATAATGAGATCTCTCTTTCTCTCTCTCTCGCTCTCCGAGTGCCGTTCCCTGAAAGGACGACAAAAGAGGCGCAGTTCTTTTGCATCTTGCAAGTCGTTTCCCGGCTGTTTACCCTCCCGCAGAATAAGTTGTCCCTATTGTGTGTGCTCTCTCCTACCTTCTTCACGAGTCGCCGACTAACTGTTCCGATAATTCTTTTATTTGAGGAGGTTCAAGCAAAATTTCGCTTCGTAACACTGCTTTGTCGCAATCGCAAACGGAATGAGGAACTGATCAAATAATCCTCTTTCTGGGAAATTATTATTTATTTGTTGAGACGGCAGAGGGAGAACGGTAAGTTTTCCGATAATTCTTTTATTTGAGGAGGTTCGAGTAAAATTTCGCTCCGAAACACTGGTTAAATACTCCTCTTCCTGCGAAATTATTATTTATTTATTGAAACACAACGTGGAGTATTTTCACCGAAAAGTTAGCCTATTTGAAGTATTTTGCTATTTGAATCTGACAAATATCGGCTACAACGACGGATTTATTAGACAGATGCTCTTCCGCGTAGAAAATTGTTCTCGGAGAGAAAATTTGATGCATTCGATAAGAATTATTAACCGAGATGGAACATTTTTTGCATAAAAATCCGAGGTGGGGGAACAACTGAATGACGAATTTTTAAATAACGTTTGGAAAATTCTAGATGTTCGCGGAACGCATAAAGCGTGACGCAATCCGGAAGTTCCTGTTTACGCTTCCCATTGCTCATTTACTTCGTATGTTTGTGATTAGACGTCGTTCGTGCACGTTAATTATAAACTAAATACTTAAGTACTTATTTAAGAGGCCAGTAAGATGCGGACAACTTTCCCCTACTTCAAAGTAATACCGCGCCGGAAGTTTCGAAACTCGCCGAGCTCGCAAAACTTGCGGGGCTTGCAAGATTTTCGAGATATAAAAGACTTTCACGATTTGAGAAGGCTTCCAAGGTTGCCGGAACTTACAAGATTTTCTGACCTCGAATAATTACGAAAGTTCGTCGAACATCCAGCGATTGAATTGCTTGAAAACCATGAATATACGTAACGGGGGTGTGTTGCATCGTTTATCTGGGCTTATGATTAGGTAATATCCACGGACGTATTGATTTGCAATCGTCGCTTTTGAATCGCTCGAAAAGCTGCTGATGCATCGTTATTTAAACGTTTGCACTCGGAGCTATTTTAACCAGGGACCCTAACTGTTATAACCAAAAAGAAAAAGAGAATAACAAGTATTTCATCGAGTAAAATCGTATTGGTTACAAATAAGAATTCTAAGTAACCGAAAATATTTTCTGTTGTTGGCAAATGTTATCGTCGAGAGAAATTCTTTATCTTCTTGATCTTTATTTAAAATAAAAAATGTTTGCATTGATTGCAAGACAGAGGAGCGAAATAAAAATTTATTTCTTCTTTTAATTATCTAATGAAGCTGAAACCAATACATTGATGTCTTTAAATCGTTTTAATATGTTCACTGCTTTAAGTTGTGCCTACCCATTTTTGTGATAAATGCATAAAATCCGCAGTCTACTTATAACAGTTGTCCGACCTAGAATATTTCCAGTCTCTATGGTTTTTGAAATTCGGTGGATATGAAATTGGTATAAAACCTCGTACAATACTTAAGTGTTTAGTAATAGATTAGATGCCGACATTTCTTCCAGGGACACGTGATTTTGCGAAATTTCCGCGAGGTGAGTACATAAAAATTCACAGGTTTACCGTAAGTGCGTAATGGAATATAAAACGAGTAGAGAGGCGTTCTAGCTGATTTTCTGAATTCGGTATACGCTTTCTAGAGTCGTATCGCGCATCACACGCAGGTATGCAGCTCAGGGACGTTCAGCAAGTTCCTAATCTCGAGGAAACCGGCCCGTAAATCTTGAATCCCTTCGTTCGAATCTGGCATTCCCATGGATTTAAGATGGGTTTACGATACGGTAGAGAAGGGTAGTTGACATTCTCGAAGCGCTCCGGGCTCCTACGAATCGCATGTTATTCAAACATGTAAGGATCTCGCTCTCGAAACTGGCGGAGCCTTAAAGTCTGCTACGTTAAGGGACCTTAACCCTTCTCCTTTATGAAATTTAGATTGTAAAATACGGAGACCCCGTAAAACCCTACAAAGTAACAAAATAAGTCACAGAGTAACTTCGTCCATTATTAAATTCGCACGTCGATGTTTCTCCTTTATCCAGAGAAAATCCTCGAACGAGAATTTTAGCATAACGAGCACGGAAAATCAATTTCTTTTTTAATAAACTAAAAGTACATCCTAATAAGATGCTCCCGAATTTATTAAGAAGAATTTCATCAATGCTTGTTTAACGTGAAATTAATGCATTTTGAGTTTGCAAAATACGTTCACAGTTTTCCCGAAATACTGACGAAGTTAGCTTCGCGAAATGTACGAAATAAATCCAACGAGCTCGTCAGATGTTACGAAAAAGGTAGGAGCACGAGAAAGAGAAGGTAACTGTGTTCTAATTAAATCGCAGGAAGTTGCATTGAGTACAACACTGTCGCTGCCGCGGAATAGCACAGCAGCTGCCTTTAAAAGTTCCGATAACTTCCGTTGTGGCCCACAATTCCATTTCATCTCCGTAATTGAAATGGCAAGTTAGTTCGACCTCAAAACAGCTTCCTTGTATTTTCGTAACGAAGAAGTTTGCTGCGCTATTAAATAACGCCTTAATGATCCACGGCGAACTACCCCAGCCTTCGAACCCGTTGAATTTTTCTCGGGGCCGCGAAACCTTTGCCGCGCCTCTGTCCAACTTCGCTCCTACAAATTCAGTTAAACTCATCCTAATTAACTGGATCAACATGCGGGACACTTAACCGGTCGACGTGAGTCTTAAGGCGCTTCAATCTTTTCGCCGGTATTATCTTTGAATCAAAGAACCAGAGCTAACACGCGAATCATTAACATTTCTCTGGCTACATTTTTACGCATAACGAAATATTTTTACTGCAACGAAGAAGCATTACACTTGGTTCGAATTAACTTTTTAACAAGATTCACACCCTGCACAAAGTATACGAAATACATTTTATAATTGGTGTCATTTTGACAGACTCCGTGCTCCTCTGAATCCGTCACAAACTGGAAATTCCACGGTCTGGTACAAGTATAGCGAGATTATTATTTAAATGAGAAGTTTCTTTGTGTCCCGGAGATCCCATCTCATCAGTTAAGGGGATGAAAACGGAACGGCGTCGTCGCTTTGATCTCCTCATGCTTGTTGCATACGCTGCCCCTCGAAATCCAAGTTGATTGTTCATCAAAGAAGTGATTATATAATCTTTTTTCTTTTACACTTTGCACTCCGCGGTTATCCTAGCCGGCGAACATACGCGGCGCGCATTACGAGATGAGGTCGGCAACTAACAATGCATTAATTAGAACAGGTTTAATTCATAAACTTCTTTGTGGCTACAGAGTTCTTCTCTCGGCTGAAGAAGCAAGAGAAGAAAAAAATTAAATGTAATCCACAATTAAATAAACGGACGCGCGTGGAAACTCCAGCTTCGCCTCTCCTCGGTTCTTGTTTGCAGAGAAAAGCCGGGGCGAGTTTTAAATTTAACGGGATTAAGGTGTAAGTAGAAGAAGGGACTCGAATTCGACGACTAGCCCCTTTATACGGGAATAAACGTGTACGCGAACTTTGCTTGCATGCGCGTGAAACTTCTCGACGATTTTCCTAGTGCATTGTTTAAATAGCGTCCGGATATAAATAAAATACATCCGCGTTTAAAAGCTTTTCAACTTCTCAACAAGAATTCAACTGCGCGCTAAACGTCCCTGGGAGAGTCATGGTTTCAACCATAAATGGAACAACTACTTGGATACATATTTAACACGTTGAATTATTCAAAGTAATCGTCGTTAGATAATGTGTTGAGAATTGAATGAAGAAACAAATCAGCGTACAATAAAATTCATTTCCTGATCGCGGTAACAGGGATTCGTGTAAGCAAAGTAAGGAAAGGTTCGTGTTTCGGCTTTTCAACTTTTCAACAAGAATTCAACTGCGCTGCTAAACGTCCCTGGGAGAGTCATGGTTTCAACCATAAATGGAACAACTACTTGGATACATATTTAACACGTTGAATTATTCAAAGTAATCGTCGTTAGATAATGTGTTGAAAATTGAATGAAGAAACAAATCAGCGTACAAGAAAATTCATTTTCTGATCGCGGTAACAGGGATTCGTGTAAGCAAAGTAAGGAAAGGTTCGTGTTTCGGCTTTTCAACTTTTCAACAAGAATTCAACTGCGCGCTAAACGTCCCTGGGAGAGTCATAGTTTCAACCATAAATGGAACAATTACTTGGATACATATTTAACACGTTGAATTATTCAAAGTAATCGTCGTTAGATAATGTGTTGAGAATTGAATGAAGAAACAAATCAGCGTACAAGAAAATTCATTTCCTGATCGCGGTAACAGGGATTCGTGTAAGCAAAGTAAGGAAAGGTTCGTGTTTCGGCTTTTCAACTTTTCAACAAGAATTCAACTGCGCTGTTAAACGTCCCTGGGAGAGTCATAGTTTCAACCATAAATGGAACAATTACTTGGATACATATTTAACACGTTAAATTATTCAAAGTAATCGTCGTTAGATAATGTGTTGAGAATTGAATGAAGAAACAAATCAGCGTACAAGAAAATTCATTTCCTGATCGCGGTAACAGGGATTCGTGTAAGCAAAGTAAGGAAAGGTTCGTGTTTCGGCTTTTCAACTTTTCAACAAGAATTCAACTGCGCTGCTAAACGTCCCTGGGAGAGTCATAGTTTCAACCATAAATGGAACAATTACTTGGATACATATTTAACACGTTAAATTATTCAAAGTAATCGTCGTTAGATAATGTGTTGAGAATTGAATGAAGAAACAAATCAGCGTACAATAAAATTCATTTCCTGATCGCGGTAACAGGGATTCGTGTAAGCAAAGTAAGGAAAGGTTCGTGTTTCGGCTTTTCAACTTTTCAACAAGAATTCAACTGCGTTGCTAAACGTCCCTGGGAGAGTCATGGTTTCAACCATAAATGGAACAACTACTTGGATACATATTTAACACGTTGAATTATTCAAAGTAATCGTCGTTAGATAATGTGTTGAGAATTGAATGAAGAAACAAATCAGCGTACAAGAAAATTCATTTCCTGATCGCGGTAACAGGGATTCGTGTAAGCAAAGTAAGGAAAGGTTCGTGTTTCGGCTTTTCAACTTTTCAACAAGAATTCAACTGCGTTGCTAAACGTCCCTGGGAGAGTCATGGTTTCAACCATAAATGGAACAATTACTTGGATACATATTTAACACGTTGAATTATTCAAAGTAATCGTCGTTAGATAATGTGTTGAGAATTGAATGAAGAAACAAATCAGCGTACAATAAAATTCATTTCCTGATCGCGGTAACAGGGATTCGTGTAAGCGAGGCAAGGAAAGGCTCGTGTTTCGGCTTTTCAACTTTTCAACAAGAATTCAACTGCGCGCTAAACGTCCCTGGGAGAGTCATGGTTTCAACCATAAATGGAACAACTACTTGGATACATATTTAACACGTTGAATTATTCAAAGTAATCGTCGTTAGATAATGTGTTGAGAATTGAATGAAGAAACAAATCAGCGTACAAGAAAATTCATTTCCTGATCGCGGTAACAGGGATTCGTGTAAGCAAAGTAAGGAAAGGTTCGTGTTTCGGCTTTTCAACTTTTCAACAAGAATTCAACTGCGCTGCTAAACGTCCCTGGGAGAGTCATAGTTTCAACCATAAATGGAACAATTACTTGGATACATATTTAACACGTTAAATTATTCAAAGTAATCGTCGTTAGAGAATGTGTTGAGAATTGAATGAAGAAACAAATCAGCGTACAATAAAATTCATTTCCTGATCGCGGTAACAGGGATTCGTGTAAGCGAGGTAAGGAAAGGCTCGTGTTTCGGCTTTTCAACTTTTCAACAAGAATTCAACTGCGCGCTAAACGTCCCTGGGAGAGTCATGGTTTCAACCATAAATGGAACAACTACTTGGATATATATTTAACATATTTAATTAAATTATTCAAAGTAATCGTCGCACAGTGCGTCGGAATGGCCGTCTTTTGGACAAAATTCCATGTCTTAAAAACTATAAGTCATATAAAAAAATGTTTCAAATAAAACTTATAGGGTACAAGGAAGAGTATATGATGATTGTATTTGTTTGGTATTGTTGTAACCTTGAGAAGCTGTATGAAGGTCGCTTTTAAAATTTCATACGGTAATGTACATTTTTGATTACGTATTCTAATAGGTGAGGTTAAGACATTTTCAAAACACTACAAAAAAAAATTATTTTTGCATAAACCGTTGTCAAGATATAAACATCCAAAATTTGGCGTACCATCTATAGTGGTATTGATTATATGTATTACTACAAATGAAACAAAAGTCAAAATCGACTGTTCAGTAACGTGCTTATTTTCGTATGATTTTATAATAAATAATGATGATAATAATAACCACTTCTCGAAAATCTGTGCGTACGTGGTTTCTGGGTGTCTTCCTAAATAAATATTTTTGAAAATTAATGGGGCAAGCTTGGGCAGAAAATTTTTATAGAGTTCGGTATAGAATAGTCCTACGAATATTTTCTAGCAAAAATCACACGACATGTTTTACTTTTTTTACGAAAAGCTTAGTTAAAGTTATAAGAATTGCCGATTTCGCGTTTTAACAAACGGATCACTTTGAATCAATAAAATACGATAAATAATAATTGTAAAAACCGCTAGGGAACCAAAATAACTAGTACACACCTTGAACTAACTGATCCATCGCAAATTATTCAATTTTTCGCTTTACAATACGTTGTATTAGGTCTATAACTTGAAAACCGGAATTTTTTAAGGAAATTTGAGCGTTTATTAAAGAAAATCTTGTACAATTCTGTCATTCAAAGTATTGTCCATCGAAAGATACAACATTTCCCCATCTTTCTGGCAATTTGTGGATGCCATCGTAAAAAAACCGGTCATCTTTTGAACCAATGAACGAATCGAGCCAATTTTTGATGCCTTGGACTGAAGTGAAGCGTATTCCGGAAAGTGCATTCTGCATCGACCGAAACAAATGGTAGTCAGAAGGCGCCAAGTCTGGACTATGTGGCGGGTGGGGCAGAACTTCCCATCCGCTATTTTCCAAATAGTTTTTTACGGGTTGAGCAACATGCGGCCGAGCATTGTCATGTTGGAAAAGCAATGTCTCGTGTCTGGTCTCCCATTCTGGCCGTTTTTCCTTCAATGCTCTCTTTAAACGAATCAGTTGTTTTCGGTACAGCTCTCCAGTAATGGTTTCACCCTGCTTTAGAAGCAAGCTCTTCTTGTGTTCGACACGAGTCTTCATCGAGTAACGCTTCCAATTCTTCATCTTCAAACTTTTTCGACTGTCCAGGCCGCTCTTTGTCTTTGATGTCAAAATCGCCATTTTTAAAGCGTTGAAACCACTCGAAACACTGTGTTTTCGCAAGAGCACGTTCGCCATACAATTCCACGAGCAAACGATGACTTTCGGCTGCAGTTTTCTTTGCAAAAAAGTGACTCTGCAAAACTTCCCGCAAATGCTGTTTCTTTCGCCAATTTTCAAAATTTTTCATGATTGAAAAAAATATGATGCGCACAAGCAAATCAAACACTGTTGACTGATTTTGCAGGTTATGAATAGAGCTTCGGAATGGCGTGTATGTCAATGATTTGCTACAGCGCATACATAAGTGCTGACATCTAGTGTCAAATTCCGGTTTTCAAGTTATAGACCTAATATAATGTTTTCCCTTTATGCGCGTACTTGAGGTTATAACACTACTAAAATTGACGTGTCGGATTATGGCGGAAGGAACACGTTCTGTTTCAATCGATGTTCAGTTTCTTTTCTGGCGAATGTTCGTGAATAGATGGTATTTTTCAAATAGATTCATGTAAACAGATATACATTTTAAAAATATTGACTTTTTAATTTTTGCCCTCTTAGCCGACGCACCGTGCGTCGTTAGATAATGTGTTGAGAATTGAATGAAGAAACAAATCAGCGTACAAGAAAATTCATTTTCTGATCGCGGTAACAGGGATTCGTGTAAGCGAAGTAAGGAAAGGTTCGTGTTTCGTCGGCAAACTATAGCGAGCCAGGGCCAGATAATATCGGTGAGCAAACTACTTGAAACTGGATTATAAATGTGCAATTCCATGCACGATGTAAAATGTTCATTAGCGAATATATACATTGCTATATGAAATGTTAGCCCAGTTCTTCGTAATAAAACGAAACCGATGATATCGAGCAGCCTGTAAAAATCCTTGACTGCTAATGCAAGGCGACAGGTCAGCTGTATCGTTGAAACTTTCTTCCTCCTGCACTCGCACGTATTTCTATAAATATTAATGTCTGTATTATTCAAATTATGCAGCGAAAAGAAACATATTCTGATTACACTTGTCACGTTTATTTAAATCACATATATATCCACGAAAGAAGTTATTTCTAAAATCAGACTTAACATTTTCAGTGTTGAAGTCACTTTGGAAATTTTATTTTTCAGATGACAAAAGATTTTCTCTTTTGAGACTGAAAGAAGAAGCAAACTAGACGGGAAAGCATCGCACAGCCACGGTAACATTAAAGAACTGAAAACACGATCGGCTCACAAAAGATCTGAAAAATTCAGCAAAGCGAAAAACTGACTCGATGGAGAAAGATATTACAAGAAAGCTCACTGGCTCAAAAAATATCGTAGCCGGACAAAGAAGAGGTATAAACCCGTGTCGCGTTGTGCTAAAATTTTTACGTCGCCGGACTCTATTCGTTCGACTCCGTGCCACATCACACTTCCATCTTACGATTCAGTTTTGTTGCCAAGAGAAAAACTACGAACCACGCGAATACAACAATGCTGTATAAAACGTTTCACTCTCCGCAGTGTCGTTACACTTAGGGATCAACGAAATACGTGTCCATAAACTTGAAGCTGTGGTCGACACATCCGAACTGGCGTTTCATTTTTTCTCTGTCTGCGAAACCGAGAACGATCGATAAACCGCCTCTTGCATCAGTTCAACGAAAAATTAATAAAAACATGTATCCAATATTTCCTCCGAAGATTTCCCTCTTTCAAAAATTAATTCGTGGCCCTCGCAATTGATCAATTATAACTAGACAGCGGATCGTTATGCATTTATAGAGAAATTGATTGGGTGAAACATAAAACAGTAAAGGATTAGAACAATTTCAGAATATCGTAATGCTGTTTTTAATGTAACAAAGTCATTAAGAAGGGATGAAATCAATTTTTACCACGCTTATATTAGCTTGCCGAGTTGCCGTTGTCGTTGTTGTATGCGTAAAATCTTGTAATTGAATTGTAAACCACTTCCCGATGAGCTAGAGACTTGAAACTTTAAATATAGCTCAGAACTGGATGACAATGCAATATTAAAAACAAATTAAAAATGAATTGTGCGTTCAGGAGAAAAAAAATGTTAATATTAACCGTTACACTTCGTCGCGTGACGATCGGTAGTACGTCATCGCGTTCAGCGATCCCCACTCCGCGCGCCAGCGTTCCCTACTCCACTACGCGTTCCCAATCCGACTTGTCCCCACTCCACTGACCCATTTCGCACCGAAGGAACTCAGTCAGTGTGCTGTTCCGCTCATTCAGTTCCATTTCGGACAATTTTGGACTCCATCAAGTTCCACTGTGCGCCGTATCCCATGGAACGCCTCACAGTGTGCGACCTTTCGTCCAAATCGGAGACAAAATCAAAGAACTTTCCATAGAAATGAGGTAGAGCGATGAAATTTTTTTAAAATTAAAGCTGAAACTTGTCAGAATATGGGAAAATAGGAAGATTATGGTACCAACGTTTTATAACCTTGAGAAAATTCGTTAAACAATTCGTTCACAAAAATCGATTTCTTGTAAAATCCTGAAGTCGTAGACAAATTTTGAGACCAGATTTGAATTCAGCATGAAAAAATCTACAGGGAATGATGTATGGCATGTTACAAAAAAATTTTTTTCTACCCGTGGTATTGCAAAAACCACAATTTTCGTGACATTGTGCAAGTTTGACGATTTTTTTCAAGGTTAAAAAATGTTCGTACCATAGTCTCCCTATTTTTCCCATATTCTGTGAAGTCTCAGCTGTAATTAAAAAAAATTTCAGCTCTCTATCTCATTTCTATCGGAAGTTCTTTGATTTTGTCTCCGATTTGGACAAAAAGTTCCACTGTGCGTCGTCTCGCGGAGTCATCTCCTCATACTATCTCGCGTGTTTCCATATCTTGCGTTTCTATATCTTACTATTACACACCAGTATTACTATGTATACCTTGCGTTCCATTTAAAAAAAAATAAAAAGTAGAAAATTTTAAAATATATAAAAAATTTTGTTTACAAACCACGCTTATATTAAAATGCACTAAGAAGGAGAAAACCATTTTTTTTTAGATATTAGTCACAATAAATAAAAGCGTGGAGCGTCCACGAAGATTACGTCAATATATTTTAGCGCTCCACGCTTTTATTTACAGTCACTAATGCCTAAAAAGATTATTTTCTCCTTTTTAGTTCCACTTAAAAAGACTAAAAAGTAGAAAATAATTGTTTTCCTGGTTCCCCAAAAAATTTAATGTAAATTTGAATAAAATCAGGACATTAGTGACTATAAAAATAAAAGCGTGGCGCGCTGAACTATGCTGACGTAATCTTCGTGGACGCTCCACGCTTTTATTTTTATAGTCACTAATGTCATGATTTTATTCAAATTTATATTAAATTTTTTGGGGAACCAGGAAAACAATTATTTTCTCCTTTTTAGTGCACTTTAATATAAGCGTGGTTTATAAAGTTTTTTTTATATACATTTTTTTCATGTAAGAAAGAGTCATTAAGGGATGAAATCAATTTTTATTTTATTCCCGCTTCCCAACAATCAATGCAGAACATTTTTATTTTGCATAAAGAACCGCAGCCTAATTATAACTTTGTTTTACATTTCTTACTGGGTCCATCAGTTCTCTGTAAAATGGATTAATGTACAAAAACTGACATGTGCATTTCCAAGATCCGCGTACGTTCGGTTGTCTGTAAATAAATACCGTGTATAAAATGTTACACTGTTCGCAGAGTGGTAGGGATCAGCGGAACGCACATCCATAAACTTGAGCCTCGGTCGAACGGTCTCGCGTTTCATTTTTTCCGCGGAACCGAGAGCAATCAATATAGGGGGACCGGGAGAGAGTCGCGTAACTTACAATCAGCTTACCGGGTTCGAAACGAAAAAATAAAAGGAGAGGAGGCTTCAGAGCAAAAAGAAAGCAGAGGTGCGCGCGAGAAGCAGGGGAAAAGACAATGAGGACGCCCGGGCATGTCGAGACATTGGTATCCGCTCTTAGCTTTTAATAAAACGAAAGAGCCGTTGTGGAAACGCTCGTAAAGCCTCGCGGAGTGTTCCTTTTTACGCGCACAATGGCGCCCGGTGTAATCTGGCGACAGTTTGATCGGGGAGCGAGGGGCTCGCCTGTTCGTTATAGATTGATAACGGCCCGAAACGAATTACTGCAATCCTTGATCGTTTGGCCGCGATTAATATCCGATTCATAACGGGCCTGCGGGGACAGGGTGCGGCGAACGCCGTTCACGGAATTGCGGATTGCAGAAATCGTATATCCCCCGTCGAACAGTTGTGGATTCACCGCTATCACGCGTAGGGATGTTCGATTCGGTATTTTTTTTATTTTGGTTAACAGATAGGGCCTTTGAGTCTCTCTCTCTTCACGAACCAATTAATGCTAAGCCTCGTTGTTCTGTTCGATATTGCAGCTGTGGCTTGGAACAATAAAACAATACGTTTCACAATTGTGCAATTTGTACCTTCAGAATAGAGATTTTCTAAAAATGAAACAATTTTTTAGATGTGTCGAGAACCTCCGTGTTTGCGGGACACAAAGTCTAATGACACAGAAGGATCATTGCAGACGGCTTTCATTCGGCTCGTCGCGCGATTGCTTTTCTGATTTCACGCCAGCGAGGCCCGCGTATTTTTACAAGACCGGATTATCGCCACGCCGGCGAGCCACGCCGCAGCGTGCCACGCTGGTTGAAAGCACTTTTACGATACGGATAAATTTCCTATCCACTACCCCCGATGTGGCACGGTCAACGAAATTGTTTCAAGCAAGTCGTTCCGGCCCGCGAACGGCCCAGCGCAGCGTTTAGCTGCGCGCGCGGAACTCGCACCGTGATAAAATGAGACTTCCGCGACGAGAGCCAGTCAGTTGTCCAGCTTGTCCACCGTTTTTTAGCTGGTTGATACTATACACCGTGATTGGAATTTTTCGAATATCCTGCAGAAGATTGTTTTGGAAGATTGAAAACAAATAGAAAAATCATTTACGAATGAATCTGTAGGTTCGAGTTGGTTTTACGAAATTCCAGAATCCTGATGACTCCGCATTATCCCCCGACTGTCATAACCAAATCTGAGAATCCCGTAGACCTGCATAGTGTCTCTTGAGTACCCTCTTCCGTAGCTGCCTTCCCATAAAACTTTGTTATCTTCTTCCTTGCGTAGCTAAGACGCAGCGACATATTAAATTCTCATATCCCACGAACCAGCGTTCCCTACATTTCTCACTTTTTCTCGACTTCTTGGTACCCGTGAATAATGACTTTCGACATTCTCTTACTTCATTTTAACCATATCACTTCAGCTTAATCCAATCCGATAGCTTGAGTTCTCCGTGAATCCTTTCAAGTCGCTTCCGATTCAAGTTTATTGCATTTTCATTCCCAGATTTCACAGCTTACGAAACTGTTCGGAAAAAGTCGAGATTGAGTCATATAAACAACATCTGCTTTTTAATGTTTTATTTACTGCCTCCTAAGCCCCTACATGACACTAAACCTACCACGGTCGAAGGACCGGTTTTATATATTTTCCAATTATCGGAATGATAAAAATCCATTTATGGAAAATAGTGGAATAAATTTACAGACGATCTCTATGAACTTAGCGTTGCCATTTTTATAGGGCAATATTTACCAGATTCTTTTAATGCTTTGTAGGTTTAGTGTTAGTAGTAGTAGTAGTAGTAGTAGTCGTGTTTATTGCCGGGGAGGGGCGGTTCGGCCGCCCCTCGCTTCCTTAGGGCACACCGGTTTTTAAACACCAGTTTCACAATTGGCGCTGCCGGCACTCGGCCCTTTAGCGGGTTGCAATTTTCCTCGTTTTTCAGCCGTCCCCTCTGTTTTATTCGGCCCGGGCCATTTTCAGAGTCGTCGACTTACTAGACGGGTCGGTCGTCATTGATGAGCGGGCCATGCTACCTAATTTTTTGAGTTTTTGAGCTGTTTTACGGCTCGGTGTGAACGTCGGGCCCCCTCACCTTCAGACCTGCAGGGTGTCTCGCCTGCCCTTTTAGACTCCCCCCCCCTTCACCATATTTTCATGTCGAATGTGTCAAGTTTTGAACCCGTCCCTACACTGTTTCCGGATAGTCCAGAAACTTACCCACACCCTCCCCTAGGGCTATTCCACACCCTCTAGGGCTAATCCCTCCCCGCCTATGCTGTGAGTCTATTGGGAGTACAAATGCAAGGGACCGCGTATTGTTTTTTGACCATTGGGAAGAAGTTACTGCTACTTCGGATCCAATCCGACTTCATCGAAATCTCGGCTGGGCCGAGATATCAATTCCATTCGGTCTTCACCTGCCGACCTACTTCGCGATGGGGTTGAGAAGGAAGGGTTCACCAACTTCACCGAAATCTGTCTCCTTAGAGATTTGATATCAGGTTCATCGGGATCTTCCTTCTTGGGTGGGCTTGACACATCCTAGAAAATATGGCTCTGATTGTTCGGATGGGACCACCATCCTCGGTTCTGGTCGGTGTTCAGCAATTAGCTCCGTCCACCCGGCCTTTCCCTTAAAGGTTTTTAAGTGATGTTCCGTTTGCGTTTTTTTTTTATTCCGTTTTTTTTTTTTTTTAGTAGGGTCCATGCCCAGTTTCCAGTTTCCAGTTTCCAGTTTCCTCAGTAGTACCATTTGTTCGCTGACCACCCTCTTTCCTTACTCTTGTCCCCCAAACAGAGGAGATAGAGCCGGCGGGTACCTTTATGAGGCGGGATGGCCAACTTGGGCTCCCAATAGTTTACCGATTCCCTGGATAAAGGGGAAATTCGTTGCCATTGGTTGCCCCATGACCCCGACAGTAGGCACTGAGTCCGTAGCAGGAGAAAAAACCACACCTTGGAAATTTATGCCACCCCGGGAATCGAACCCTGGCCTTCCTGCTACGAATCAGACACTCTACCACCTGAGCCACTGACCCGCCAGGTTTAGTGTTAACCACGCAATGTAGGTTGGAAGATCTGTCAGGTAATTTTGCTTGTAATGCGAAAGATAGCAACAATAGTTTACCACGCTTATATTAGCTTGCCGAGTTGTCGTTGTTGTTCTGTGCGTCAAATCTTGTAACCAAATTTTAAACCACTTCCAGATGAGCTAGAGACTTGAAACTTTAAACATAGCTCAAAACTGGATGACAGTGGCGCGCACGGGGGGGGGGAGCAGGGGGCCCAGTCCCTCCCCCCAAGAAGAAAAATGTTTAGCTTCCAAAATTAAAATCGCGAAATAGCCCTTGACAGATATGTTGGCTAAAAACAAAAAAAAAGGTCATCACGCAAAACCTAGGGCTGGGTTCAACTCGCCCCCCTGCAAGATTGCATCCTGAGTCAAATTTTTAAAAAACTGTTCGTTCAGGAGAAAAAAAAATGTTATGTTTCACTAGGAAGGAGAAAATAACTTTTTTAGACATTAGCGACTGTCTAAAAAAATTATTTTCTCCTTTTTAGTTCCACTTAAAAAAGACTAAAAAGTAGAAAATAATTGTTTTCCTGGTTCTCCCAAAAATTTAATATTTGAATAAAATCATGACATTAGTGACTATAAAAATAAAAGCGTGGATTGCTAAACTATACTGACGTAATCTTCGTAGACGCTCCACGCTTTTATTTTTATAGTCACTAATGTCATGATTTTATTCAAATTTGTGTTAAATTTTTGGGAGAACCAGGAGAAAAATTATTTTCTCCTTTTTAGTGCATTTTAATATAAGCGTGGTTTATAAAGTTTTTTTATATACATTTTTTCTAAATTGATTAAAATGTTTTCTTTAAAATACGACAGAACCCTCCCTCTCCAATCTAATACTTGTTTGAGAAACCACTCTGAATTTTCAATGTGAACTCGAGAACGAAACGAACTTTTGAGACAACCTAGACTGGAAAAATCGGTATGAGAACTTTTCCGGGCACCATGTACATTTCCCCGGTTATTGGTTCCTCACATGCGAGCGAATTCGCATGAAACTGCAGAATCGTGCAAAACGCCCGAAGACGATCGGCGTGCTCGCCCGTTGATCAATCGATAAAGGCGATTGCATCCCGTGAGAGTATGCAACACCGACTGCAGAAAGGATCGCGATTATGAGCGGATGGATCATTTTTCTCGAATCTACCGACCGCATCGTTCTTCGCGACGTAATCCTGCAAATAATATCTGGTGCTCGGTGTATTCGAGCTCACGGTTGAGAAGGCAATGAATATGCATCCGGGACGACGCGACGGTGTATAATTGAAAAGGAAAAAGAGAATCGCAATTTCTATTTATCCGTACTCCTTAAGCGCAAAACATAATTCACGGCTGACTAGAACGAACCATACAAATCGGAATTGTTAATCGACTATTATCGGAAATTTATCGAGACAGACTTAACACACTGGCGAACGGAAGAATGGAAATTCATTCAGATGATCCTCGTTAACAAGAAAACTGTGTTAACATTAATACGAGACTGTTTGGCGCGGAAACTTACAATTGGTATGCACGCTATAAACATTTTACTCATCATGCACACACTAATTGATAACTAGAGGGCTATTGTTGCTCGCTCGCTTCGCGAGCTCGCGGGCAGGACTGCTCTTGCGAGAATGTTAGTGGTATGCACGGCTAGTAGGGCCCACAGCTATTAATGTCTTTCATTTTGTGTGTGACTCTCCACGAGCCACACAAAGAACTTCCCGATTCGTTAGTTGCTGTATATTATTATTATTATTTATTAAGTGTACGTTTTAAGAAGATTATACGTTTTCAGGGAAATTCAATAGTTTTCTACTTATCAAAATGTTTGCTATATGGCGTCGCATTAAACCAATATCGTATGCTCGTTGCTCGCTTGGTTCCTGGTTATAGCATACTAATGTTGCAAAATAAATTGTCTTAATTAGTTTTTCGCAAACGATACAACTCATCATTATCCGGGTTTGCAGTATTGATCTTGGTTTTCTTCGATACTATTAATTTAAATTTTCTCAAAATATATAAACCGCTCAATTTTGAAACTCTGCTCAGTGCTACATACAACATTTGTAAAGTTCGTATTTCTGATGTTTTAAAATCCATACATACTTTCTCGTATGTTTGTCCCTGACTTTTATGAATCGCAATCGCTTCAGCAGGAACCACTGGAAATTGACTACGTGTAATTTGTTATTTTCCTTCACTCGAAATATTTACTTGATTCGATATTTTTTTATTATTGGTGTTAAATTTTGATTTATATTTGCATTTTTCATATAATCACGATAACGAGTTCTTACTTTCACTCCTACTCTGGCCAATTGAAAATCTAACCACAATATAGACGGAATTTTAGTATTTTCTTGAAAAGTAATAAATTTTAATATTCCGCATACTCCATTAACCAATTCGTCTTCAACGTCAATGTTATTAATTATCATATATTTTATATTAATTTTCAATTTAATCTCAGTTAACAATTCGTTTTGAACTCATTGTTTATTTAAAGATTGTAATATAAATGTTTTTGTACTTTCATCGATATTCTTTGAAAATGTATTCTCGGCGATGATTAACTCACTCTTGCATTGGAATAATTTTCGATTATTGTAAGCGGTTACATTAGCATTAGTTGCATAATTGGAAAGAAAGTATTTTTAATTAAAAAAACCAAGACAATTTTTTTTTTAATTTTATAAAAAATTTTTTTTTTAATTTTATAAAAAAAATTTTTTTTTTAAATATGTCTAAATATATATATGTAGTTACGTTTACTTCTTCGGTGGATACGCCTTTCGTATAAATTGCAATGTTTAATCAACTCCTTTCGAAAAAAACTAAAAAACTACTTGACCAAAATGGACCAAAATCTAATCAGCTCTAAGTTACAGCGGGGCACATCGATTGCATCATTCATCATTCCGATCGCGTTGTTACTTTTTCTGAAAACGTTAACGAAAAATTTGATACCATAGAAACGGACATACGTACACACACACACACATACCGACATTTTGATAAAAATAGTCTAAAATGACTCCAATGACCATGAAACGTGAAGATCTGCTAAAAATTCGATTTTCGATTTTCGGGGTAATTACAATAACTTCCCTATAAAATCGGGAAGTTAAATAACAAATTATCGTTTGTCGCTTCTCTTGCTGTTGAATCAAATGATTTATAAAATGATTTCCTGATATTTAGAACGAAGATTTGGAACTAAAGGAATGAAGAATTGAGGAAGATTGATGCAACAAAGGATTAAGAATTTCAACCCGCATTAAATACTGCAAAGAAGGTAATAATGGATTGTGGGTAATGGATAAAATAGAATTGCACAGTTATAAATGAAATTGTATTTTGTTACCGCTAATAAGCAGTCGAGATAAAAGCTTCGAGATTTGTTTGATGCGAAATCCTTACTGATTCCGCTTCTAGTGTTTCGATCATTTTATTTCGAGAGAGAAGGAGTGGGGAAACTCTCGTGATCGTTGTGTGGCACGTAGACCCAGGAAATGTTGGTTTACGGTGGATATTTCGAGAGTCACGTTCCTGTATGCGATGATTTACGGACATTGGTGAGAGCGAACGCGATTACCGAAACAGAAAAAGTTCCTAAAAAGGCGGTCGAAGTTTGCGTTGCGTCTAGAGAACGGATATCGAACACGAAATAGTGGAAGCGTCAACGTTGCTATCATGAATGCATGCATAGCCGGTGGAAGCTGGGAATCAGATAATTTATTAGGTTTCGCAAACGAATTGTTCCTCGTCGGCGGTGCAAAGAATAGATTTCCTAATAAATTTAGTTCCTTCATTTTTGCGAAGAATAAAAATTGTTTTAAGCGTTGTAGACACTTGATTCTGCTCTTAATAATGTTAAGTGCTCTTATGTCGTGTTTTAACTTAATAGAACTGTGTCGTCGGATCATACATTTCCATTTAATTCTCGCAAAAATGACAAGAGCACTCACAGACAACTAACGAGTACAGTGTACGAAACATTCTGGTAATTTTAAAGCATTCATCTTTATATAGAAAATCAACGTAATCAAAGGGGACATTAATTATAATTCCCAACAGTGGGTACCGCGGCAGTAAATACATTTCCGCAACTTCCTGCCGGAAAACTAAATAGGAGATGAAAATATATTATAAAATGTCACGAGAAGGCACTGTTACACGGATAAAAACGTTTCGCTTCGAATCCCATAACTATTCATTTTTCTTAAGGAACGGCGAATAAAGGGTACGGCAGCTGTTATTTTTTGCTCTGCTGGAAACTCGAGATTGTTCTGCTGCAAAAACGAGGTTGCCTACTGAGAAACAGTGTAACAGAAGTCTTGAAAAACTAAGGTTTCGCGGAATGCGCACGCCGAGTGGTTGAACCACAGGCTTTTGCCTTTGTGTATGCGCGAGAGGCGGCAGTGTTTAATCGTGGCCAATGCACAGTAATCGATTCCTTGATTCTAGGCGGACAAAATGGTAAATTTGATTAACTTCAGATATCTTCGCTGCCGTTCTATATTGTTTACGAACATTTATTTATTCGATATATAACCTAATATTTCGATTGCACGTGGTTACTACGACGTAATACGGCGTTAAAGTTTTGTCTTTGCGAAATACTATAAATAAGCTAATTCTTCTCCATCGTATAACATGTTTGTTTGTTGTTTAAATTATTATATAAAAAATGGAGCGTGTAAGCGAAGGTAAGTATTTAATTTTTACATATCGGTATAATTTTATTTTGCCGTGTATATCATATACAACAGGTTAACTAATAATATTATTTAAGAAGAGGTCAAATTGTATAACTTCTTTCCCCGGACTCGGCCGGACTTCGTTCTTTGATAGTTTTGAAGAATACTTATTTCAAAATAATGATACTAAATATCGCTTACCCGTTTTGGCCCGTTAGTCATTTATATCATTTTTTAGAAAAGACATGGAGTATGCCACGAAGACTGATGTTTGAAACCTGGTATTCAACAAGTTCTAAAGATACCAAATCCAAAGTTGATGCAATAATAGGGCTGATTCTAAACTTTTTTAACATCGAAGCTATTAATGATTCAGCAAAAAATATTTTGCATACAAACATTACAAGTTTTCGCAAAAGAGTCCAAGAAAAATGGCAGAAATGCCATCGCACTATCGACCGCTTTTTAAAAGAAAATAGAAAAAAAATGTAGAAGACATATTTCATATGTTACTTGTAACTTCCGATCCACTTGTAAGTAGTAAGAGGAAAATTACTATAAAATGTTCTAAAGAATTAGCAGCAGAGGCAAAAAGTTTACTCAAATCACCTTAAAAAAGGTACGAGATTTACATATGACAATTATAATTTATAATAATTTAGGATATGCACCTTTGTCATGCACATTCCTTATTACAATTTTGTAATTTTGTATTATATTTTCGTACAACTTTATCTAATTTTTAAATATAAGTTAAGATTAATTCTTTTCATTTTGGGTATTGTGTATTCACGTATTTAAACAAAAACTATAAAATATTTAATTTATGTTATTTTCACAAATGTTACAATTAATTGTTTTATTTGTTCATTATAAAGAAATTATATAAATCGTTAAAGTTCATGTTGTTTTTATACACTTGTCATGATTTCTGAGAAATAAAGCTATATTACTACAAGAAAGCACAAAAATTTAAATTTTGTCCACCTAGAATCGAGGAATCGATCACTGTGCAATGGCGTGATGAGAATTGAATGTCTTCGCAGAAGTTTATTTAACAAAATACAAGGAAAATATAAAAGATATTTCATTACATGATCAAAATTAAAAGGGACGTTTAGGTGAACCAGTTAAAATAAGCTTTGAGGATCCAGAAGCTGAATAGCAAGAAGATCGGCCACTCACTTTGTCTAATGGAATGAAGGCATCGTTAGCGGGAACGGTATATTG
The DNA here is from genome assembly GCA_933228785.1 of Lasioglossum pauxillum. Taxonomy (NCBI): domain Eukaryota; kingdom Metazoa; phylum Arthropoda; class Insecta; order Hymenoptera; family Halictidae; genus Lasioglossum; species Lasioglossum pauxillum. The sequence continues at coordinate 40,451,026 of OW121706.1, forward strand.
GCCGTGAATAAGCAAATAATGTTTAAACGTTGAACGATGACGACTGCGCTTAAAGGGCAAAGATGGAGGGTGCAATGGAATAAGACGATTAATTGTCTTCCACGAGTTCGAGGAGGAAAGGACGCTCTCGCGGGGAAAGGAAGAATTCTAGCACCGGGGGCACTCGAGTCTCTAAACGAGGTTGGTTGCTCTCAACAGAAGCCACCTTCCTGTGGTCGTCTGTTCCAAAGGAGAAGAAGCACTGAATAGAAGAGCTGATACGGGCTTGCCTAATTGTCTAATGATGATATAAACCGCTTCTTCGCTCTCGTCGAAATGGCACGAACCGCTTCCTCCGCGTCTTTGACAAAGTGCCGGCCACTTTGCCCACGCCGCAAAAGGATGTCAATCAGGACCTGCCAGCGATCAGTTATGAACGAAAATTGAGGATGCTGCATCCTGAAACTGTTCTCTCTTGCTTCGAAATCTTTCCATTGTTATCTACTTCTCAATATTGTAGCTGTTCGATAATTAAGAGCGGGAGTTAAAATGTAATATTCATTTGTTTAGAACTTTCCTTGTGCTGAAGAAGTTTCATGAAATCTGCTGTCCTATTTTATATTTAGAACTGATGAGCTTTATTTAACGAACTTCGCACTGATTTCCTTTGTAGATGGACATACAATGGCCACACTTGTAAATACCGATCAATAAATATTTTCTGCGCACAAAGCCTGGCCTCTTACAATACGCCTTTTCTATAGATTTTTGAACACTTTATAGTGGCGCGGCGCGTGCTGTAGATTTACGGTTGCATCACGTTAAAGATAGACTTCCGTTAAACAACAATGGCGGCTTGGCACGTCACGCGATCAACCTATTGTTGATCCATGCTGCTTCGGATAGAAGCTTGCTGCTCGTGAGAAGATTGAATGCAATAATTAATGCTGTAGTAACGAGAAGAAATTCGTCATCGATTTTTGGCTCGAAGAGAATACAGTGACTCAAACAATTGATCAAATGTTTAATTTTGTTTAAATTTTTATTTAATTGAACACATGTTAATAAGATATGTAACAAAATATTTTATTATAATACATACATAGTTTTCGTAGTTCATATAATACAGAATTAACTTAAATATGTTACACTTTTTAAACAAAATTAAATGATATTGACAAATTATGTAATGATCAAATTTTTGAGTTTGAAAAAATGAAATATTAGTACTTCGTATGTCCTCCTTTCGCTTTCAGTACGGCTTCTATGCGTCTTGGCATACTATCTACTAAATTTTTACACTGTTCAGCCTTAATATTTTCCCAAGCGGTTTTAACTTCTGACCACAATTCAATAATACTTCTCGAATTGTGATCGAAGTTGGCAACTGTTCTTTTTAGTAAACTCTATATGTGTTCTATTGGGTTCAGATCGGGAGACTGTGGGGCCAGTCTAAAACAGTAAAACCATAGCTGTTAACCATACTTTGGTGATTTTTGCCTTGTGTTTAGGTTCGTTATCGTGCTGAAAAGTGACTTCTTCTGCGTCCTTATTCCATTTTACCAAACTTCCAATTAAACTTTTCTGCAGGATGGATGTGTATGACGTTGCAGTCATTCGACCTTTAATTTTTTCAACGCCTCCGACGCCCTCAGTGATCATACAACTCCAAACCATGATATGGCCTCCTCCAAATTTCAGTGTTGGATGAACTTGATGCGACCGTACTTGTTCTATATTTCCTCGCCATGTCGATTCGCGTCCATCGCACCCAAAACAATTAATTTTCGTCTCCTCTGATCATATTACCCGGGCCCAATCGAGATCTGTATAATTTTTACATTTTTCGGCAAACTGTAGTCGAAGCTTCTTGTGCCGCTTTGTAAGAAGAGGGTTACTTTATTTTTGCACGTCCTCTTAAATTCACTTCTCGCAGTGCATTACGCACTGTCTCAGCGCTTACGTTAATTTTTTTGCATTTGTACGGCATTATTAACGCTACCATTACGGATTGATCGTATGATTCATCGCTTTTTGATAGTGGATAGCTTTGATTTTCGTCCTGATTTATTTTATAGTATGTTTTCTTTTAAAGTTTTACGTACTGAAGACACAGTACCAACAGAGCACAGTATCTTCTTAGAAATCTCGCGATGAGAAAGCCCAGATATTAATAGTTTTTTCATTTCTGATATTTTACTTGCTTTTATTGGTCTCATTATGAAATATGACTACAAATATCTTTTTTATTCATTATTTTATTACAAACGTATTCTCGAATGTTTAAGAATAACGTTATGACTTACCAGTAATTATATTTGTGCTAAGAAATGCCAAAAATATAAGAATTTTTCACAATTGAGCTAAACACAAACAATTGATCAAGTATACACAGAATATACAAATTCGTAATACACGTCCGCTTTATACGATTACAGGGCTTAAACTGTCGTGAAGTACCGACGCAATGTTAACATTTTTCGTATATGTCTCAACAGTCTTAAGCAAGATTCTGAGAAAGGTATACCGTGACTTGTTTCCTTTTTGTTCGAACATTTGATCAATTTTTTGAGTCACTGTATATCTAACCCCTGCATATTCACATTGGATTAACCCTTAAATAGACCTTGGAAATGTTCCTTAATCCAATGAAATTACGTTGAATATTGATCGTAAAATTTCATCTGAATCCACAAATAACCGACCATCTTGAACAGCCGAGGGACAATAATTCGGATTTATCTCCGGTGATAGGAAAATATGGTTCAATCTTCCTGTTGGAAAGTGCGGCGGTCCCAGACTGTGCAGGACCGCGGCGAAATAAATAAAAGCAGACAGCGCGGGTCCTATAAATCTTATTTGATAGACTCATAGGCATTAATGGTAGCTGTGCTACACAGGAAGCAATTCGGCCAGGCATTTTTTTCACGGGGCACGTTCGCTGGCAAACTTCGCTACCAAACTCGAACGATGGGAGTTCCTGTGCAACCGTGTCGAATGAAATATTCATTCCAGCCGGTATCACTCCAATCCAGTCAAGTGATACATAAACATCCAATAGACTGTGATTTGCGAGCTGGTGGCGTCGTTCCTTTCACGTACACGCCGAAGAAGAGTGCGAGAAAGAAAGAAAGAAGAAGAACATACGAATTCAGGTTAGAGATCGGATGCACGAGTTCGGTGGAAAGAAATTGGGACGGCGTGCCGGTTAGGTGAATCGGGAAGGGTCCGGGATCCTCGAATGCAGCCATTGAGCTATCCGAGAGGTATTATAATTCAAATGGTGTGCATAAGCCGCGAGAGAGTCTAATTTCGACACGCATTGTGAGACCGATAGAACCCGATTCACGTATCGCGGCCTCGATTAAACGCGGCCGACGGGCTATACGAGGGAAAATCAAGGCAGAAAGGTGTACAATAAAATGAACCGCAGCAAGACGAACGACCATAGAGAGGGAGAACGTGAAGAGAGAGGAGGAAGCCTCGGTACAGGGGGTCAATGGTAAAAAGAGAATCGAATTTCTCCTATAGATCGGTGTTCGCCGTTACGTCATTTCATTTGGAAATTAGGGAAATGCCGTGCGCACGACCGCCGCGAGAAACCTCGAATATGCAGATACGAATTAGCGGTTCCGTGCTATTTTCACATCTGCGAAATGCAGATGCAGCATCAGAGGCGTTGGCGCCCGGCCAAATCTTCGCAGCACCCTAGCCGAGCCGCATGGCTGCACACGCGTGCGCGCCACCTTCGAACGCGTGTTGTTTTCGTTGTTTCGTTTGCGAGTTGCTAGCCATCTACTGTGTTCCTTTTCGGGATACACATTCTCTCTTTTCAACCAATACAGCGTGTTGATTCGCTTCGAATTAATCAGGTCTACGATGGTCCAAAATCAAGGTTCATATTATTGATCATCTATTAGGAGATACTAGTTTACAAGGGCGGCGTGTGTGTGAAATGAGAGGATAATCGCCAGAATAGATTTAACTTATCAATATTTAATTTTATAGTTGTATATATAGAATCTTCTATATCTTATCTATCGCCAACATCTACCTATAGTGAGGGACGAAAGTATTTGTACACCCTTTAAAACAGAATAACTTTTTTATAATTGTACCAAACGACCTGATTTTTTATAACGAATTAAAAGCATTGGATTACGAAATGATATGCAAAGCTGATTTTCCAAAAATTATAATTTACAAGGTTACATGCAAAAATAGAAAAGGCATTTTTTTTTATTTTTTATTTGGGCCCCTTATTTTATTTGGGTAGTGGAAAAAGTTTAAGGACGCTCTAAAAAAGACGATAACTATTTTAATATTGTACTATTTGAACTTTTTTGGGAAGATAGAGCAATTAGCTCACTACAGGATGTGAAACGAAATTTTTTCAAAACATGCAATTGATCGGAATTGTTGAAAAAATACTAAAAGTTGCATTTTCAACTTTTCATGTCGGCCTATATTGAAAATTGAAAAAATACGTTTTGTAGGTCTGTGTCAATTATATGCGCTGTGAAAGTTTCATCGAAATCGGTTGATTCAGGAAAAAGCGACAGGCATTGAAGTATGTACGATTCTGTGGATTTTAAGTGGAAACTGATAAAAAATCGTGTAACACTACGATTTCACCATTTTTAGTCGCTTGTATAACTAACATAGATCAACAAAACATATATTTTAAATTTTCATCGAGGGCTCAAATAAAAATTGTTAAAAAATGCGTTTTTTATTCTTGCATGTAACCTTTTAAATCATAATGTTTTGAAAATCTTTTTTGCATATCATTTCGTAAACCAATGCTTCTAATTGCCTAGGCTCAGGTCGTTTGGTACAATTACAAAAAGGTTATTAGTTTTTAAAAGGTGTACGAATACTGTGTACATCCACTGTATATCCATAATATAGTGTGTGTGCGTGAAACGAGGATAATGGCAAGAATAGATGTAATTTATTAATTTTTAATTTCATTTGTATATATATACAATAGAATCTATGTATATAAAATTTTAGTTGTATATACACGTAGAACCTATATAGAATTTTAAGAGTTTGAAGAATTCTAAGAATTGTAACCCTGAGAGGAGCAATAAAGTGATACCAGTTTTACAAGGGCGTTACTCAACAATTAATAATTTCCGATAATAACATCGGCGACGTTCGCGTACAATGTTGGAGCGACAGGTTGCATACTAATTAAAAATTTGCGGCGCACGGTGAGCCGGAAAAATCGTGAATACGTCGAAATCTGTAGGCTCATTAGAAAACGCTGCTCCGGGACAAGCAACGTAATTATAAAGGACAGTGAACACGATTCTGCGGTGGCTACATTGGTTATCGATTGGCTGCTACCTGGGTTCTTTCACTGGTCCGTCAGCAGGTGCCTGTCTTGCCGTCAGCGAAGAACTCAGGCTACGTCTATATATTCATTGTCAGCTAGTCCTACGGGCAGGTCCCGCCGCGCTGGGTTCAGACAATCCATTTAGCTAAGAAATGCCCCAGAGAAAAATTCCTCGCAGCGAGGAGAGTCAAGTCTCTTTTCCTTGGAACTCTGATTTTACGGGAGCTGGTGGCTTCTAGTGGCACTTTTCCCGGGGTACGGAATCGCACCACGACATCTGCAGATGCACACGAAAGTGCGCCGCTCCAATGAGCTGCTGTAGGCTCAATTTGATCCTATATTGAAAGATAATAACTGCTACCCTAGTCTTATTATACGCTGGATTGAATGATGCGATTGGGAAAAGACTGACGATCACCTGGCAATCAAATTAGTAGAAAAATGTATTTTTAATTGCTTTAATAGTCATTTCTGACGGTTATGTTTAAAAATAAAAACGTTCTACATTTATTGTGGGTAGCAGGAATAAAATAAAAATTGATTTTGGCCCTCAATGACTTCGTTACATTAAAAACAACATTACAGTATTCTTAAATTTCTCAACTAATGTTTTCATAAAAGCGTAAAGATCCGCGATCTAGTTATGCTCTGTGATCTATGACTATGTATGATCGCCATCAAGGCACCCGAGGCATGAGGCGGTCTGTTATAAATACGAAATTGTCAGACGACAACATCAGACATATATTGACTTTTGGCACACACACGGTCCATTATTCCCCCATTCCGGCCTTTGATGTTCTATGCATACGTCCAAGAAGATTGAACTGTTGCTCCTCAAACATAAGCTCCGAACAACGTTGGATGATTAATCCTCTCGACCTCCATTTTGATTGTTTTCGCATAAGGAGGTCTGCTAGCAATACATACATTAAACGTTCTCATTCACTTTCCTCTTAAGGAATCGTATTTAAAAGTGGAAACAAAATTTGTATTATTTATGGCATTTATTTAAGCCTCATCTCTATATATAATAAAATCGTGTCTGTCTGTATGTTTGTAACGGCATCACTTGAGAACGGCTCAACGTAGAAACCTGAGGTTTGGACCGTTGGACGCGGCGTTTCTTCGAGAAGGTTTAAGAGCAAAGAGCATTCGGAAAAGTCCATTGATTCAAATTTGTGACGTCATTAGTGACACCATTACCACTTTTTCGCCCATTTTTGGTCACGTTTCTGCTTATAACTTTTGATCGAATGGATTTTTTCGAATGCGGTTTGCTCTAAAACCTTACGGAGACAGAGACAGAGAGAGAGAGAGGGAGAGAGAGGGCATGTTTCTGCTTATAACATTTGATCGAATGGACTTTTTCGAATGCTGTTTGCTCTAAAACCTTCCAGAGACAGAGACAGAGATAGAGAGAGAGAGAGAAAGAGAGAGAGAGTGCGATAGAGAGAGAGAGAGAGAGAGAGAGAGAGAGAGAGAGAGAGAGAGAGAGAGAGAGAGAGAGAGAGGGCACGTTTCTGCTTATAACTTTTGATCGAATTTACTTTTTCGAATGCGGTTTGCTCTGCAGCCTTCCAGAGCCAGAGAGAGATAGAGAGAGAGTCAGAGAGAGAGAGAGAGAGTCGGAGGGACAGAGAGAGAGAGGGAGAGTCGGAGAGAGAGAGATAGAGTGACAGAGTTAGACCGAAAAAAATAGATCATCACAAACACGTTCAGAAAGTACATGCTTTTAAAAAATATTGTGCCACAGCAACGCGTGGCGGGGGAAAGCTAGTATTCATATAAATCTCATGGTACATTTTTTTCTAATTGAAAAAAGTGATTAGAAGTCTGTTGAACGTTCCCAAAAATAGTTTTTACAAACATGTCAAAAATGTGTCTCCGACTGTTTTTTTAAATTATTGTGTAAGAAAGATAAGGTTTTCCGAGCAAGATGAAAATCTTGAAATGAAATAACGATTGCAGTTTTAGGCAGAGTGAAACTGCAGTATTATTTTGCATACTACACGAGTGCACGGAATATAGTCATTATAAAACTTTCACGAGTTTGCTAGAAGGATTCTGTTAAGTACAAACTAATAGTAAGTCTGTCGAACGTGGAGTCTGCGCCATTTAGACATGATGGATTTTGAGGTGCTTCTTTTATGCACCGCTCTGCATCGACGTTGATCCCTTAATGTTACACGTTGATGCACTACTTTACCTGTACACCGTACACGTCCGGTAATCGCGCAGACATGACAGTGTTTTAAAACGTTTCGCAGCAAGCTCTGCATCGTTAGGAAACGAATCAACATCAAAATCGTTTCGTTCCTCGGAGAAATATCGAAGCTGACAAGCTGGCGCATCGCATTATGCAACACGATCAAAATTAGTATATTAAAACATATAATCTACATTCGTCGAGAATTCGAACAGAGCAACCATTTATGTGAGCTGACTGATGAAATGTCAACTCTTAAACCCAAGTAAATTAATAAGAAAATCGCTGTCCACAATTTAATAAAACAATTTTCCAATTTTGTAACGTAAGTCGTAAAATATTTTGCCATAGTAATTATTAGACAGCGGATCTTTACGCAGAATAAACATTTTCCACCTGGATTGATTCTCTCTTAATATGCTCAATAGGTTGAAGACAGAAATGGGCATTATATGGCGAAACAAATATTTCAGATACTATTTAATATTTTAGATTTTATTTTGCTTAAAGAAAATAGTATTTTAAAAAGATATACAATTTTGAAAATAAGATATTGCTATTTCAACAATCTGAACCTCAAAATAAAATATTTCTATTTTAACAATTTGATCCCCAAAATAAAGTTTCTATTTTAACAATCACAAACACGAAATAAAATATTTTACTTTTTGCATTGTTATAACACTCTGAGAAACCGCATAAACATACAGTGTCTTATCGTTAAGACACGATTTACACTCATGAATGTATTGAATTCGAACCATTATTTTCAGCAATAATATTTAAAATTGAAATTGAAAATAAAGACAAAATACAAATATTTTCAATATTCATCAAATGAAATATTATTTTCAAACAAATTACTGCCTCAAATAAATTATTTTATTATCAAAAATTACTGCATCAAATAAAATATTTTATTTTCAAGAATTACTGCATTAAATAAAATATTTTATTTTCAAAGTTGTACACATAATTTAATTAAAATAGAATTATTTACTATTTACTATTTAAAATACTATTTTCCCCAGCTCTGGTTGAAGATAATATAACGGCATCTCTAAATTTTTCTAATAGTTTTACCGTTTCCAATTACACAATAAAGTCAAATAAAAAATCAATAAAATCCGCTGTCTAATAATTATACTAGAATATACAGTTCACTTGTTAAAATGTTCTTAATGGAAGCTCGAAAGCAATCTTTCACCAGCAATTCAATTATTAAATCAACTCCTCCGAAGTGCTGTGGATTATTTCTATAAAGTTTTAATCTGTTGCAACCCAGTTCCGCTAGAATTTCCATTAACTACCGCCAAGATCTATTTCCATAAATGGTGAACAACCTACTTATCCATAAGATGATACCAGGATCTCTGTACTTATGAATACCGAATGCTTTGTGGTTAATTGAACAGCAGTTACATGCTTATACGGGTCGGAATTACAGCCGGTGATACCCAGCTTACAAGCAGTCGTCGTAACCCCGGGACAATGAGACCCGACGTCGGTCTCAAGTCGCCGATATCTGAGACAAATCCAACTATAAATATACCAGTATATGGCTGTACAGTAAATTCGAGCTCCGCGTATCTCCGAGATACTTCGGAGATCAAGATCTCGCTTACGCTTCGATTGATCTTCGGATGCTACTTCCGGTTACGTCTGACGTTCATGTTAACAGGAATGTATTCTTGGAACACTGCAACGTTGATATGAAAATGTTATCTGGCATTCTTGCAGTTTCTTCGAAGGTAATTTATTCCTGGGATATTCATTTCCAACTTGTGGAATCTCGCTTTTGAATATTGGAAAAGTATTATTAAGTTTCTGAACAGAGTTTCTTTGTATAATTTATTCTTGGTATACGGAAACAATGACACGATAAAATTATGTTTTACTGTATTAGTTTCATCGTGTGTAATTTATGTTTAGTTATAGACGTTTTGTTCCATTTCGAATATACGATCGCTCGCTTCGTGCACCATTGTATTTATAATACAGAAATACGGACTCGGAGGATCATAGAAACAGGTATCTAATGCAAATTCAAAGCATCCTGCATGAACCAACATTTTGCGAATTTACTCACTGCTTGAGCGAAGGTAGAATTTCCACCCTTTGAGGTCCTCTAAATTTTTCATTGCGCTGAGTGAAACATTAAAAGCCTTCCTTACCTGAAACATGCAGAAAAGGAGACGTTAAAATTAAATAGGAGCACAATTAAGGAGCACAATAAAAATACCACATAATTATGAACTACAGTTGAAGAAATAATAAATACATTATAATAAATTAATTTAATTACAAAATAATTGTAAAAGTTCAATCATATTACATGTAGTTGATTAAAAAGAATTCATTTTCACATAGTATTTTAACGTTCACGGAATAATGTGTTCTTTATAATATTCAACAAATTTTGTGATATCTGACAATTTTCTAAAGGAACATGACACACGAATGGTGCTAATCAGGGACCAAAAATAACAGTTTTCCTAAAATTTTCTACGATAAAAATCATTAATAAAGAGTTGATCATTATTGAAATTTTAGATAATGTACATAAAATATAAAGAACAAAATTCGAAGAACAAATTGATTAAAAAATATCGATTTTTATACTTTTTGGTTACAAATAACAGTTATTAGTGTCCAAAAAATTGGATCCTCCTCGATAGCTGTTATCGATAAAGAAAAACTGTTTCGATTGCTCAAAGCAGTTATCGAATTTCTTTTCACTTGTCCATAATAATTGTTCACGAGAAAATTAATTTTGGTTGCTTATTTATTGAGTTGTTTACTCTTTATCGGATGGAGCAAGCCTGTGAAATTCATTGAGAAGATTTTATGCAACAAGACGAATCAACAGACCATAAGAACAACACAAAATCTGTTTGTTTGGCACATTCAATTTTGATTGTAGCAATTAATTTTACGAATAAGAAATTTATGGAATAATTGATTGTCTACCATTTGAAAGTTGCACTATTTAATAATAACTGTTACAAATTTCCTTCGTCAATAACTATTATGAGCGATTGAAATGAACTTCTTTCATTGAAATACTTCATTGAAATATGAAATACTTGTTATTCCATGACTCTTTTTCTTTTCGGTTATAACAGTTGTGGTCCCTGGTGCTAATAGTATCAAACATCAGAGCCTGCTAATTATAATAATTTCCGTATTTTACTAAACGGAACTACTGAATCACTCTGGAATTCTCTGTGGCGGCGTAAAACATTCATATCCCCGATATCGTCCAACTTCGGGGCTGACTTTATGATTTGGGTCGTGTCCTAAATACAAGCTTTATACGACGTTATAAATTAAACCGTGTGCGAGTGGATATTAGTCGGAATACTCAGGCACGTCTTAAACACATAGTGCACCTTAAGCATGTTACTCTAACTTGAAAAATTGATTTACGACTCGCTGAGTCACGATTTTTGAAAATTACACTGCACGATATTGTATTCTAAAATTATCCAGAACACTGCTATGAACAATCTGGTAATCAAAAGCTCGAATATTTGAATCAGTAACTACATCAGCGAAATATGCATCAACGATGCGGAATAGTTCGTCCTGTTATTCGCTGCGTACGACAATTATTATTGCATAGTTGTCATACACAGTATTGCGCATTTGTAGCTTCGGAAAGTGTTAAAAAAGAATATAAATACAATTTAAAAAATTTGTCAACAATTTTGCTATAAATGTCCATATCTACACGAAAAGCGAAATTACTTTCCGAACGACCTAATAATTTATGTCGAAAATAGTTTCACTTTGTTTTCCACGGCTGGCCATAAAAATGGAGATTCGCGCGATCATGCTAATGATTGTAAGCGTTACATGGCGCGGTTACAAGTCGTGGGGTAAGTATCCATGGGATCGCGGGTGCTCTTGATTATATTGACGGATTAACATAATGTATGTCTGCGGTTTTCCCGTGAAGGATTTAACTTTGCCGTAACTGTTGTGTGCGACTGCCAAAGTACGCCTTATTATCTTAATTTCCAAGTGAAGAGCGGCGGGATAGTGTAAGAGAGCGTCGCGACGCCGACGCATCCACTACATTTAAGATAAACAACCGAGTCGCGACTTATTTTGGCAAGCGCACTGCATCGTCCTGGCGATCCTCTCGTAAGATTCATCGGGGATTTATGGCGGCTATTAAAACGGTAGAGGGAAGCCTGCTTCTATTCTTCTTTTTTAATTTCTTGCCAGTATTATGCACGAGCCACTCGGAAGGATCGCATAAAGATTCGCAAATGGCGTGCGTAAATAAAACCTCTCTCAAACTTGAACCAGAAGATCTAGAAGATGCTTCGAGGAGGGATACATTGCTAATAGATTGAATGGATGCATTGATGAAAAATTATGGTACACGTATCTCGAATAGATCTCGGCGCGCCACAAGAGAAAATTAGGTCTGCGAAGAATTCGTAAAATGGACTAGCAAAAAGTAGACCGTGATCCGTATAAATGATGAGAAACGATATTTGGACAGGAGCCCTTTCTCCGCAGGGGGATGAAACATGATTTTCAATCTGCAAAAGTGGCTCTCTATTCCGCCGAAATGGCGGGCGCGGATGCTTGTTTCTATCAGAGGTATTAAGACCCAAGGAGGATCAAGACCCCCTTGAAATGAGCAGTTTGTCAGAACGGCAGACAAGCCAATAAAATTTTTTTAAATGGACCCGTCCGAAAACAACCAGCGAATAAGTAATTTTGTATGAACGACTACAAAGCTACGGAATATTTCAGTCGGCAGTCAGAAAGCCGAGCAGTGTTAGAACCACCAAAGCAAATTAACAAAGTGAGGCAATTTCGATTTTTAATCTTCAAAGAAAAACACAAATATTGAAAGTTACTTCGAAAATCCGGCCCGCTTTTCGGTTCTCGTTCCAGCAATTTTATGAACAAACGGAACGGCTTTGTTTAACTTCCCTATTATGTATTCCCAACAATTGCTAGATTGTATGAATCCACAATCTACCGTAGGAACAGGTGAAATCGAATTACGAGAACGGAGCGAACATGAAAGCTGCAACAATCCATAATAGAAACTCGAATAATGAAACAACAGTCGACTGAAATGGATACGACTTCTAAGGACACCGCGAAAAAAAGAAAGTATATCGGTCGACTATAAATAGTAGCGTACGATTAAACAGCGAGATTGAACTATAAATATGGGTCATTCAATCGAACCACCCACCGTCGATCGATTCAGTCACCTGATTGGAAATCATAGTTTCCAGTTGTATTGATGCATCATACAAACTATTGTCTTCTGTCAACAATACACAGCGCAAGGTATTCTGTGTACAGATAATGGTGATTGTAGAGCATGTACCGCTGATGCGATGATATACGATGTTACATGGTGTCCTGTCAACACCAGTAAAAAGTGCAATAATTCAAAATTAAGTGCCAGCCATTGTTTAGAATCTATCGATCACGGAGGCAACAGTCGACCAGAACATAGAAATATATTATACCCCATGCAACTGTCGAATAAACTTCGTTCGCGGGAAATAAAAAGTAATCGGACAACCGAAGAATTCTCTTCGAGTAATAATAATGGGAATACATTATTATTGTTGCTGTAAACCATACAAGGTTTAACATTATGAATTATACAATATATGATTACTGGTCAGCGGATTGTATGCATCTATGACAAAAATGGGAAGGTGTTACTAAAAATAGCAGAAACATTCGCAGAATTTCAAAATACTATTATATTATTTTCAACCCACTATAAATTTTCAGAAAGAAAATAAATTTCCATTGGACTCCAGCTTGTTGTAAGTCGGGTCGAAAATTTTTATTTTGCATAAAGATGTTTTGAATAAAAAAATAAGTTCTCTATAAAGATAAAAAAATAACGATGATCTTGAAAAAACTATGAAAAAATATCCGGACAAAAGAAATTGTTAAATAGAATGATGATTTCAGCGCTTAGGTTCGATCAATTATAAAAATTAAAGAATTCCATTTTTTATAACAAATTTGCAGTTTGAAATCTCGACGTTTCGATCCTGGTGAGGATCATTTTCAAGAGATTTTTGCGTCTGAAACAAAATGTAACATTGCAAAAGAAAACCAATTAATTAGTTTCTTAATTAATTAGTTTCTAACTAATGCTTGAATAGTATTAAATATAATTTAATTACTATATTTTTGATTCTGATAAAACTGCAATTTTTTCTCAATTCTATTTGAATGTTGAATTTTTTCCTCTATTACCACAATTAAAAATGGTAATATACTGTGTTGATGATTGGGATGAATTATATTGATGTTTTGAATTTACCGCCTATTATAGATTCAACAAACATATATCATGTTTCTAATTGGTCAAATTCCAAATTCTGTCCGTTTGTATTCACTGTTTACATCTTAACCTTCAACAAGGTGTCAGTCCATTATCTACCAGCATGGAAGCAACACGTAGTTATTAAAGTTAAATTTCAATTTTCCATATAACATGTAAGAAAAATTATTTCATTTTTCCAGTTTAAAAAATTCTATTCGTTTTCTATCTATGGTTTTCTTTTGCAATGTTACATTTTGTTTCAGACGCAAAAATCTCTTGAAAATGATCCTCACCAGGATCGAAACGTCGAGATTTCAAACTGCAAATTTGTTATAAAAAATGGAATTCTTTAATTTTTATAATTGATCGAACCTAAGCGCTGAAATCATCATTCTATTTAAAATCTTTTTCGATCGCAAAATTGATTCAATATAAAAGAAATTGTTCTCTTATGATATTCCTCCTTCGATACCATTTAAATTATTTTGGGGTTATGTATAAATTATACACTAAATAGCAATTTTGTAGACATTTATCAAACGTTCGATTCGATTCGGATGAGTCCTCTAGCGGGTCTAGGACGAAACGCACCACCATCTTTCTTCTTTTTCTCTCATAGAAAACATTCTATAGCAAACGTGTCTCAGGACGTAATGATTCAAATCCGAATCGAACGTGTTTGATAAATGTCTACAAAATTGTTATTTAGTGTATAATTGATCGAACAGTTGCGCCGCGAACATAACACCAAATTTATTTAAAAATGTACGATCGAGAATAATTTCTTATTCATTTAAATCATGCCATAAATATTTTTTTTGTGCCATTAAAAATAAAGGAGAAATTTAGGTGGCCTCCTTCAGCTGAAACACCCCGTCTAATGATTACGTGACAATATGGCTTAGTTTTGTTTGGTTACAAGCACCTCATTGAAATTGAATTTTAACTGAGCATATCTTAATGATATCAAAAATATTTTTCATGGGAGTACAGCATCCCCCATTCTTCTTTTGAAGTTGCCCGGCGCGGCACCGTTTAGTGCCAGAACGAGATCGAAGCTTTTATAGTAAATCGAAGTTCAAACAAGCGATAGTTGAAAGAGTTGTCACGTTTCTTCCGCAGAGAATAGAGTGTGTCTAGGGGAACTATAGCAGAAGTCTGTGCAAACAAAAGCCATTACAATGCGTCAGTTCCCCAGGCATTGAAGAGCGGAAAGCAAGAAATCAGGATTGAAGCAGGTATCCAATATTGACTCTCGAATAAAAATGGCTCTTTCAAGAACAGGCTCGCGATCAACTGGCACGTATAAATCGTACACATAAGAAAGCTAATGGGTTTTATGGTGCTCTGTAATATTCCTTCCCGGACGCAATCGCTCTTCCTGATAGGAACCAAGGAAGCGACTCGGGAACGACGTTTAAGGCGTAACAGTCGACCCTGCCAAACATTATCCTTTAACCTCCTGCATATTCCGGCAGGCTGAGCTCTGAATATCCTGCTGGAAAAACAGTTTTAACCATTTTACATTTTCTGTAAAAAAATGAATTTTTAAATGTGCTCGGATTTTAGTGCGTAATTGTTCGGAGATCTTTCCAGCAATTCCAAAAAATATTTGTGCACGAGCATATTCGTTTAAACTCGTCAGATAAAATTTCTCGATATTTTGCGAACGGTATACGATACTTTTTACAAAATATTGCAACTATGAAGACTGTTATCAAACTAAATGGAACAGCGATCGTGTTAATGGTTACATCGATAACCAGATAGCCGAGAGTTCACTTAAAACTTCCGTTTACAATTTACGTTGCCTATTGAAAAATTGTGAAACAGTTACGGTCGTAATTTTTCAAATATTATTACATCGTTCTGCAACGTGAAAATTTGTTACGAAAGTTTCAGCTGGTTCTCCGCCGTTAAATGGGTTGAAAGGTTAAGTTCCAGGCTAACAATGCTGGAAAGAGAAAAAGAGCATAATTAACTGCGCGAAGAGTTAAATCGTGACAGTTCCTCGAGCTGGTGCATCTGTCCCGAATTTTCTATGCCTACCAAGGGAAAACGCAGTGTACACACAATTCTCCGGGATCGATTTAATTCCCAGGCTATTATTTTCGTCGGGCCATTCTACTTCGCTGGAAATCTACGACTCGCTGTTACTCCATTTCACTCCATTTCCAACGTGATTAATTCAGTTTATACGAACGGAATGTCCGCGGATGAAGTAAACAAAGCTTCCTACATCACGCGGAACAAACTAACAAACCCTTCAATTTCCACTAAAACGGTCATCAATTTTCTCGGCGCACCGCTCCGTTGCCTTGCCGAGATTTTTCACTGTACTTGGAAAATCAAGAAATTGCCTGGACATGTGTGCGTTCGAACATGATTAAAACATTGCGGTCAAACTTGCGTTCAATCACGATTCAAACATTGTGTTCAAACTTGCGTCCAATCATGTTTCAAACATTGTGTTCAAACATGAATTAAACATTGTGTTCAACCATCATTAAAACATTGCGTCCAATCATGTTTCAAACATTGTGTTCAAACATGAATTAAACATTGTGTTCAACCATCATTAAAACATTGCGTTTAATCATGTTTCAAACATTGTGTACAAACATGAATTAAACATTGTGTTCAACCATCATTGAAACATTGCTTTCAATCATGTATCAAACATTGTGTTCAAACTTGAATTAAACATTGAGTTCAACCATGATTAAAACAGTGCGTGCAAACTTGCGTCCAATCATGTTTCAAACATTGTGTTCAAACATGAATTAAACATTGTCTTCAACCATCATTAAAACATTGCGTTTAATCATGTTTCAAACATTGTGTACAAACATGAATTAAACATTGTGTTCAACCATCATTGAAACATTGCGTTCAATCATGTTTCAAACATTGTGTTCAACCATGATTAAAACATTGCGTTCAAACGTGCGTTCAATTATGTTTCAAACATTGTGTTCAACCATGATTAAAACATTGTGTTCAATCATGTTTCAAACATTGTGTTCAAACATGAATTAAACATTGTGTTCAATCATGATTCAAACATTGTGTTCAAACATGAATTAAACATTGTGTTCAACCATCATTAAAACATTGCGTTTAATCATGTTTCAAACATTGTGTACAAACATGAATTAAACATTGTGTTCAACCATCATTGAAACATTGCTTTCAATCATGTTTCAAACATTGTGTTCAAACTTGAATTAAACATTGAGTTCAACCATGATTAAAATAGTGCGTGCAAACTTGCGTCCAATCATGTTTCAAACATTGTGTTCAAACATGAATTAAACATTGTCTTCAACCATCATTAAAACATTGCGTTTAATCATGTTTCAAACATTGTGTACAAACATGAATTAAGCATTGTGTTCAACCATCATTGAAACATTGCGTTCAATCATGTTTCAAACATTGTGTTCAAACTTGAATTAAACATTGTGTTCAACCATGATTAAAACATTGCGTTCAAACTTGCGTCCAATCATGTTTCAAACATTGTGTTCAAACATGAATTAAACATTGTGTTCAACCATGATTAAAACATTGTGTTCAAACATGAATTAAACATTGTGTTCAATCATGATTAAAACATTGTGTTTAAACATGAATTAAACATTGTGTTCAACCATGATTAAAACATTGCGTTCAACCATGATTCAAACATTGTGTTCAAACTTGAGTTTGAGCTTTGATTGGAATCGTACGACATATTATTGATAATCTCTTGATACATGTATGTACTTTCTTCTTTAAATCGACTTTTACAATCGTTAATAATCCTTGCGAGCAGATTACAATCGATATGGCTGAACCGTCAGCTACAGTTAATTCAATTTCCATTTCCATTACTTTCTTGCGATTCATTTGATTCACGTTTTTTATCGCGTCTTTACACGAAAGCACCTGAGCCAGCATCAGCTGAATTCCGTCTTCCAATTTGTGTAATTCAAGCTGTGGACCTCGCTTCGTGCATCCCTCCGAGTGCTTAAAAAACACGACTCATATGGTTCGAATTGTACAACCAATTTCAAAAAAGTTTATCTGCAAATATGAATGTTTTTCTACATTTTCCATGCCATCGCATAAAAATTTGTCGTGCTGGATGAAAACGTCACAAATGTTTTATTAAATATCGGTATTAATTCCATTAATTCAATATTAAGGCGGTAGTCCCACCTCTGGTTATAATTAAAATATTACTAGATTTTGGGTCGAAAAAATGGGTCTGCGCGCTATGGTTGTTTGACCTTATTTCGGCAAATTTTGGGCTGGCCGAGGGCTCATTCTAAAGAGGAAGGTTCAGCACACTGCACCCTGGTCATGATTTTAACGAGATTATGTTTAATATGTATAATATGACGGCCCAAAGTAGAGAAAAAATCTAGGAAAAAAAGATTTCTCGCAGATTTCAATGCATTTTTCTGTCTCTAAAAGACTTTTTGACTGTTATGATGACCAGAGCGTAGTGTGATGAACTTTCTTCTTTAGAATGAGCCCTCACCTAGCCCAAAATTTGCTGAAATAAGGTCAAACAACCGAAGCGCGCAGACCCATTTTTTCGACCTAAAATCTAGTAGGATTCTAGTTATTGGCTAATTTACTACAGACCCATTTTTTCGACCTAAAATATAGTAGGATTCTAGTTATTTGCTAATTTAGTAGAATCCTACTAGATTTTAGGTCGAAAAAATGGGTCTGCGCGCTTCGGTTGTTTGACCTTATATCAGCAAATTTTGAGCTGGGTGAGGGCTCATTCTAAAGAGGAAGGTTCATCACACTGCGCTCTGGTCATCATAGCAGTCAAAAAGTCTTTTAGAGACAGAAAAATGCATTGAAATCTGCGGGTTTTTCCCTAGATTTTTTCTCTACTTTGGGCCGTCATATTATACATATTAAACATAATCTCGTTAAAATCATGACCAGGGTGCAGTGTTCTGAACCTTCCTCTTTAGAATGAGCCCTCACCCAGCCCAAAACTTGCTGAAATAAGGTCAAACAATCGAAGCGCGCAAACCCATATTTTCGACCCAAAATCTAGTAATATTCTAGTTATAACCAGAGGTGGGACTACCGCCTTAACACCGGACCTACCACTGCCGGTCAAATGACCGGTTTTACATTTTTTATCTTGCAATTATTGAAGTGGTAAAGTTACTTACATGGAAATTGATTCGACAAATTTCTTTATCGAAGCCCATATCGTAATCAAAATTGCACAAAATCTAAATAAATAGAGCCTCGTCATTTTTCTAAGATGAAACATTTTAATAATTTTTAGTGCTCGGTAAGTGTTAACGAATAAATTCACCCAATCCGTCAACTGAAGAATTCATTGGAAATATTAACGCACGGCGGCCGGCAGAAATGCATAAAATCCATCTGGTGATCAGATCGGGGTTCGGGATCGGAATGCATCTGACAACGCATCAGATGCAAGCGATGCACCCAGTGGCGTCCGGTTGCGTCAACTTCAATGCCGTTCGCCGTATTTCATAAACACAGAAACGGTGTCCAAGGAGCCCAGGTCAGGGTTGTGTTTCGGCGAAATGATCGGGTATTTTTGGGTGCGGCGCGCCGTGTGTTTCTTAGGAAATCGCGCGTCCGAACCGGTGACGTAATCGACGTAATCGTTTGTGGATGTCAGCCACGACGAGTTTGTCGGACGATGATGGGTACGTACGGGTAGGCTGCAGCTCTGCGGCTGTGGCTTCATGCCAATTCCTTGCTATACGAAAATAGGTGGAGGTCGCAGACCAGAGACGGTTTCCCGCTTCGCCGGCGGACCTATAGCTGTGTCATGAAACCGCACAAATGACCGATCGATGCGCGCGCCACGCTAATTTCCACGTTCTCCTCTCGCGGGATATATACATTATTTTTCCGGGGGGTGGTTGCCGTCCACCTACTCCGCATAGTTTCTCAGATTTTTGACCGGTGCATGTCAGTGGCCTGGAACCGACCACTATTAATATCCATGCGAAAAACCGCGCCGGGTTTCAATTATTCCAACCAGGTGACGTTCGGCTCGCTTAATTATGACTGATGGCGTTAAAGAGATGGAAACATCCGAAACTCGAAAAGATCGATATTCATTAAACCCGCGCTGCCGCATGCCGGCGCGAGCAGTTACCCCGACACTTTTCCTTTTTCCCAAAGTTGTGTCTGATGCGGCGGAATTGTTCAGTCCCCCTTCACGCCTCTACCCAGCGGAAGTGTATTTACCAGGCGTGCTTTTCAGCGCGCCTATAGAAGACTACAACCATGCATCAGGGTTGGAAAGAAAGTTTGCAGCGTTTTTAAATGAAAATTCAAAGATAAAATTCAGAGGTTCGTAGATTTACTTAACAACGTGTTTTCTCTGCTCTATTGCTTTTTGTCACATTTAGGTCGTTAGACGGCGGATCTTTATGCAAAATAAAAATGTTCTACCTGAATTGTAACAAACTGGAGTGAAATAGAAATTTATTTTCTTTCTTATATAAAGAAAGCATGGAGAAAGAAATTTATCGAATCGATTTCCACGTGGGTAACTTCATAATTTCAATGATTGTGAGATGGAAAATATAAAATCGATCATTTAACCGGCAGTGGTAGGTTTAAAATTACACCTTAATATTACATTTTTGTCGTAAATGTGATTGATTGAATCTTAACGATAAATCATGTTGCACATTGATCGCTTTACATTCAAAATTCAGACATCACAGGTTTGGATAATCGAGGTTCGACTGAATCGTCAATTAAACAAGTAAATACAGTGGGTGTACAAAGTATTCGTACACCTTTTAAAAACTAATAACTTTTTTATAATTGTACCAAACGACCTGATCTTTTATAATCAATCGGTTTACGAAATGATCTGCAAAAAAGATTTTCCAAAAATTATAATTTACAAGGTGCTAAAAGGTGCTAAAATAAAAAAGGCATTTTTAAAACATTTTTATTTGGGCCCGTAATGAAAATTAAAAATATATGTTTTGTAGATCTATAGTAGTTAAAAAATTAAAAAATGCCTTTTTTATTTTTGCATGTAACCTTGTAAATTATGAATTCTGGAAACTCTTTTTTGCATATCGTTTCGTAAACCAATGCTTCTAATTGATCATAAAAAAACAGATCGTTTGGTACAATTATAAAAAGTTATTAGTTTTTGAAAGGTGTACGAATACTTTGTACGCCCACTGTGCATCGTGTTTGCTCCGAAAAGTTCGGAAAGTATCGTGAAAACCATAACGATGATAACATTATTTTCCTTGCAGTTATTATTTTCATAAAGAGTGACGCCTGTTATCAAAACAAATGACGACAGCAAACGCGTTAATGATTATATCACGTCGACAAGCAGCTTAATAATATTCCCGTGAATATTAATCGACGCGGCGCAGTATATTTAATTCAATACCGCATTAATGTTTTTGTCGTATTATTTTTACGTTATTTTATCGCAAAATATTTATCGAGCCTTTATCAATGGAAATGATATGTAAATTTTAAGCGCTCGTGATTTTATAGAGACAATTAAAGGTCCTATGCAAGCGAGATGCCGTGCCCGGTTTAAAAACAGATAATAATTTATTGCGACAGAGATATTAAGCGACGACCTAACGTTCGCATTAATTGAGAGTTATGCCGGATCTAATATTCAACGAATCGATCTCTTTCGTCTAGCGAGATCAATTTTAATCCCAAGCTCACGGAACGTAGACCGTACCTCAGACTTTAGCATACGTTACTCGCTTGTGGATTCCCATTTTTCCGAATATCAAACGTACAAATCGAAACCATATGCGCATGCCATCTGGGTTTCTCGGCAGTGGCAGTTGCATCGACATCTTCGTCGCGATTTCATTTGTAAGATGTAATATGTATGTACGGGGAATCTGGAGCACAATTACTCGTGGCTTGTCCGTATTACGAGTAGACGGCGGACTTTATGCATTTATGATAATACCGAGTGGGCGCAGTTTGACAGATAGGGAAGATTAAAAGAATTTGAGAATATCGATGTATTATTTCCAGGGGTTATTAGGGGAGGAGAGAATATTCATTTTGAAGGAGAGAGTTTTCATTTTTACCCACTCATTTGTGTCACAAATGTATAACAGTCTCATTATTGTTCTAGTAATTAAATTGGATGAAAATGGCCAATCAATTACAGAAAACGATATGTTAATGCATACAATTTATAATTTTCCATGAATAAATTCAAGCAGGTAAAACAAATTCGTTGTATCACACATATATCTGTCGATTAAATATTGTTCGAGATATTTTTATGAAACTTATAATACCTCATGCGAAAAGGGCTTTCATATATAAAATAAGGAAAGCCACTGTGAGTTTGAATATCAAATGGAGCAACGCTAAATTCAGCCAAATATCCTCTATAATCTTCGCCTTAATAATCTCCGCTAAAAGCCTTCTCTGGTTCTTCCGCCACGATCCACAATTAGACTGCGAATTTTGTGGACATATATCCACACAGGATTTCCGAAAATTCAATCTTCTCAAGAAACTGATTAACGAAGTCTTTATATTATTTAGCTGCCACGAAATTACCACGCACGGATCAATACCAGCAGATTTGCAGATTACGAAGAACGATGCGACTTCACAAAGTATCTGAATTAGCCTCGGAGCGTAATTAATTAGCAGGGAGGATCCTTTAAGGCTGTACAACGTATCGACAACGTATCGACAACCTCGCGTGGAATAAGAAATTCCGAACATTGTTGCTGATGTTTCATCAAAAGCGTGAGTTTATTTTTCGAAGGAATGATTTATTCACGGAAGACAATACACGTGCATTTTTCTCTTCTATATCTCGTAAAGGAATAATGTTTTATTATTCTTCCTCTGAACAATCGCGGACCTGCAGCTGCTTAACGATCCGCAGTCTATTAGCAGCGCTTCGAATTTTCGAATTTCCGAACAATCTTAATTAGCTTCGCTCCGTAATTAATCAATAGCGAGGACGCGATACGATCAAAGAGGTGGGCTCTACACGGCCGAACGTATCGACAGCGTCACGTGGAATAAGAAATTCCGAACATCCACCGGCGGGGAACACCGTGCATTATTAAAGTTCTGGAGGAATGTCGGGCTGGCCCGATCGCCTAAGACTGTCTCTAACAACAATCTCCCTGGGGATGTTCCGTATTTTCCTCGGCTTACTTACCTCTGCTTTTGCGTGCCGTGTAATATCACAGCGGCGCACAGCGCTCGGCCAGAATGCTGATAGGTATCGAGATTCAAACTCGCGAAGATTAGTTCCCGGGATTGGAAATTCTGCATGTAGTCCGCGACCAGCTATACCACACCGCGAAAAGATAAACCTTGGACCGTCCGACGAATCCGCCCGACGATACGGCCGTCACGAAGAATCTCAACGAAGCCGCTCGTTAACTTTTCGATTTTCATTCGGCCAACTTTCGACCGGCTCGCTTCGATTTATTTTTATTCAATCGGGAACACCGGTACTTGAGATTCCATCGATGCGCCATGTTTCGTTCGACGGATTACGTATTTTCATCGGCTTGCATTTTGCAACACTGATCCATCTGCAATTCCTCCAAAGGTAGAGCACACCTTTCATCATTTACTTCGTGTATTAGGTTCTCTCAAGGGACAATTAAAGCCAATTTCTTACCTTTTCGAATAAGTTATGACATTTTGTTCTATTAAGTGTGCAAATAACGTACATAATAATTACGTACATAAAATGTAATGAAATCTTGTCTGGTGTGACTCCCCAATCTTTCTGCCAATTCTTTTTGCGCCTGGGTCGGATTTTCGTTGAGCAATTCCTCTAACTCACCGTCATCGAACTTTCTCGGTGCACCTGAACGATCGTCGTCTTCCAAATTAAAATTTCCGGCTTTAAATCTTTGGTACCACTTTTTGCATGTTCTGTAACCAGAGTTGTGCTAATTCAATTACATTGTAATTCAATTACGAAATTGAATTACATTGTATTTCAATTAATAGTAATTCGATTACGTCGTAAATGAATTACTATATAATTCAAATACAACGTAATTCAATTACTAAGTATTTTAATCAGATTTGTAATTGAAATACAATATAATTGAAACACAATGTAATTGAAATACAATATAATTGAAATGCAATTTATAATTGAATTACAGTATAATTGAAATACAATGTGTAATTGAAATATAATATAATAAAAATACAGCTCTCCAAATTATAGCCCAGAACTTGGAAGAACTTGCGATATATTTTTATATTATTCTTTCATATACAGTAACCGCGGGTTTACTGTCGAACAGCTGCGTTCTGCACGGACAGTATTCCCGCAGTGACATCATTTTTTTCACAATGTAACACCAATATTTAATCTTCTTTATTTTTCGTTATTATTTTATGGAACTTTCGCCAACATATTCGTGGCATTTTTCTAATGCAAAATGGTACCAAACACGATATAATTTCAACTGTATTTAGTAGTGTAATCGACGATGAAAGTTTCGAACGCAACGAAGAAGAGCGTATTGGAAAGAAAAAGACGCGGTTGTCGAGTCAATGTGTGGTGTTCACACCGATATATCCGAGCCGAGAACAATTATTTCATCTCGAAATATTCACAATTATTTCGAGAACAGTATTTCATCGGCTGTGTTTCCGTTTACGTCCATCCTCAGAATTTGATGAAATTTTGAAAATAGGTTCCTTTTTGACTAAAATGACGATTGCCAGAAGGATTTTTGAAGTAATAAATTCCTTCTGTTTGAAACCTTTACATGGATTTTTCAACCTCTTCTTGCCTATTACTTCATTTTTCATAATTCAATTACAATGTATTTTATAATTGCGCTCCATTGCAATTACGAATTGCATTGTAATTTAATTGAATGAAGATCTGAATTATAAATTACAATATAATTGAATTACAATTTAATTCAATTACAATGTATTTTATAATTGTGCTCCATTGCAATTACGAATTACATTGTAATTTAATTGAACGAAGATCTGAATTATAAATTACAACATAATTGAATTACAATTTAATTCAATTACAATGTATTTTATAATTGTGCTCCATTGCAATTACGAATTACATTGTAATTTAAATGAATGGAGATCTGAATTATAAATTACAACATAATTGAATTACAATTTAATTCAATTACTTTGTAATTATAATTCTGGAGTAATTCAATTGTAGTTCTGCACAACTCTGTCTGTAACACACAGCGTTCTCTCCCAGTGCCGTACAAACCATTTCAGTAACTTCAATAGTTGATTTCCTAAGCTGGAATGTAAAGAGTTAGCAGTGACGCAAATATACTTCTCGCGCGCCATATTGCTTGAAATTGTTGCATAGGACTGGGAACTCTTAGAGCCCTCTCACGACTATTCTTAAAACTAAAAGAGCGCTCTTTCAGATGGCACCAAAATCGGGAAGTAATTCGAATTCAGCCAGAAGTTATGATCGTAGAAAAAAAGGAACTTATTTGCACGCGTAATATTATCTATTGCGCGTTATCAGGTAACTTAAAGATCGCATGCTCGTAGAATTTCTGTTTTCTATTAGCGAAACATTGAGTTAGATGACTTTTGACGACTTTATTTGAAGTGAAATTTACACCGCATTAAAAAAGTTGAAAAAATCGAAAAAATGGTAATTCGATGCTACATCCTCTCCGTAAACAACGTACAACTTTTTCTTTCGTCCACTAAATGTTTACCCTTGCGGTAATAAAAAAACAAAAGGCGATGGAAATGGTTAGAAAGCACTACAAGGCAGGAAATGATGTCTGAAATTTCAGCTGTCAAGATGTACCTCAATTTTGCAAAATAAAAAATGTTTGCATTGATCGCAAGACACAGGAGCCAAATAGAAATTTCTTTCTTGTTTTAATTGTCTTATTAAGCTGAAATTAATACATTTTTATGCAATTTTGTCATAAATGCATAAAATCCGCAGTCTAATGCGTAACATTTCAACATCTTTGAGAATCCTTCAATTCGACATCAACGTATTTCGATTTAATTCCCCCACACGTTCGACAATAAAAATCCAACCGTGAAATAGGATGTTGAAAATAGGAGCGAGTAAGCGAAGCGAAGTCAACAAAATCGAGCGACGTCTCGATTGAATATCTCGGGATGTCAAGTGCATTCGGTACGCATCCTTTATACCAGAACGTTCATTGTCATCTCGCCCGATAGATATTCATGAGAAATCAGACGTGATGTCCGTTGTCAGGATCAATCGATATCTATCACGTATCTTATGGGTTTACTCTTCTATGCAGTCGTGGGGTAATAATTGCTGCACTCCATTCGGAATTCTAGCTGGCGGAAACGCGAAAATTGAAGGCAAATATTTTTCTACCATGATTTTCGAGAAATCGAGCACGCGATATATAATACTTGAATTTTTAATCGTGAACTGCTCCCGGCCATGGGATCCGGTGCTATTTTCGTTGAAAACCCGACGTCATGAACTCGCCAGCACGATAACCATTACCGAAAAAGCAAAATGCAATTTTTGTTTCTCATTTTGTTTATCCTCGTAGTCGAAACACGAGCCCACCTCTATTAAGAAGATAAACACTTTTGTTTGCAGCGAGTAAAGCGCATTCGAATGTTTGAAATATTGAAGAGCTGGGATTGCATTAGTTCTTTTTAATAATGCGTTCAATTTGATTTGTAGCACTTTACGAATTTATTTATGTTTCATGATAGCAAGCGAAACTGTAGAAATACATTTTTCATAGTTCGACAGACCCGACGCGCGTCAATTCCATTTTGTCGGCGATCCATTCATTAATTCATGGCAATCAAGCCTTCGCAGAAACGGGAGAAACAATAATTGCTATTCCAATAACAATTAGCGGAGGCGAACACTGATAACGATGCAAAGTCTCAGATCTTCCAGCGAATGGAACTTGTAATCACGAGATGCAAAACGTCGATCCAACCCGATTCATCACTGAATAGGGAATCAAGGCAATTCGAAGTTCTTGGATAAATATAACTCCACTCCCGCATAAGAGTAACGAAAACTCGACGAGTTTTTCCGCAAATGATTACCCTCGATTGCTCCTAACATCAATAAAGTTTCAAGCAATAAATATTTATTCCCGTCCGCAGGAACCACTTGGCCGCCATTTGTAACTTTCCGGTTCGTCGGATGTTTCGCTTTTGACTGGAGTGGCCACTATAAATTCCTTATTCAATTTATATCTGAACAACTTTCCGAACACGATCATTTTCAGTGTCTTGGAGAATGTCTTAAAATAGGAAAACTTCACATAAAAATTAATATTGAACGATGAAAGAGAAAAAATGTTTCTCGTTAGACGAGGATCTGCAAAATTCTGTAATTCACGATTGCTACAATTGAAAATCACTTGCAACCTTTCGTTATTATTAAATTGAATATTATGCATATCATAGTAGACTGTGAAGTCGTCTGAAGTATTAACAATGATAATCATATTATTTCACGCGAACTTTTACATTTTTCGGAACCGTCCCCGTCCCTCGTTGCACAATGTAAAATCGAATTATGTTGACGTAGAGAATTCGGATCCGCGATATTGTCGTTCGAGGTCGGCTCGTTAAAACTCGCCCGAGCGGTGTTTGAACAAAAATTCTTCTTTTTTTCACCGGGAGCCGACGTATCGGAGTTGATTCAGTCGAAATGCACCGAGGATGGCGGGATTTTCGCGAGCGTTTAGCTTCCAAAAACCGTGAAACCCGTTCGGATTCATAGCTGTCTCGAAATCACCTAGCACGCGAATCCCCGGGAAGGTAAAGTATCCCAGCAGTGTTCGTGTATACTGTGGGATTCCGGTATCATAGAGGGAATCGAAGTATTCCCCGAGCTGCCGGTTCGATCCGCTAACGGAGTTCTCTCCAAATGTTTGCCATAAGAATGGTCCTACGGATCTAACGACACCGAGTTTATGCCGCATGAGAATAGGACTTTAAACCGAACGACGTCTACGTTTTCATCGTTCCCGTATGCCTTCCAGGAAGAGGTAACTGGCCGATTCCCTTCCACGGGTCTACTTACTGTGCACTTAGTGTGCATTATTGCATCGGCGAGGATTATATTATGCGACATGCCGGACTGACTTCTAGATTCTTTATTCAATCGGGTCTCAATGATTCTTTACGCGCCGGTATCAAATTTTACAACGTGGTTTATGTTATTTATGCTAACTCTACCGGAAACCCCCGTTCTTTACTGGCGGGCATTTTATTCGGTTAGTGGTTCTTAAACTTATGCAGTCCGGGGCCCCCCCTCCTGAACAAAATTTCTTTTGTGGACCCCATCCCAATCCTAGGCGTTTTACGTAGTCCTTGAGACTTCATTTGAAACATGAAAATGTGAAAACATGAAATATTTTGATTTGACATTTGTTGCGGAGTAACAGGGGTAGAATAAAGCACTTCACTTCGAATTAACTTTATTTCCCCAACTGGGGTTCGTTCAAAAATAGGTCAACGAACTATGTACAGCGGTGAGTTGTAACAAGCCAAAACACAAGCTCGTTTTGGCTTGAAAAGTGTAATAAAGATAGTTGTTAGATAAACCAGTTGTTTATCCTTTGTAGCGTGAGAGATATTCACGTGTAGCGTACGTGAATGCAGATATTGAATCGTTAGTTTACTCGCGACAAACCGGTCAGAAGACGCGCGACGTTTACCGTGAGAAAGAGCGAGAACGATTGATTAACGTTGAGATCGGAGTCGAACAGCAGGCAGTTTACCGTCACCGTCGAACTATTGATTGGCAGATCGATAGCGCGATCCGCCAATAGTAATCTCCCTTTTGGGGTCGATAATCGATATCAATCGACGTTCGACGGTGCTGGTCTAAGCTACTGCTAGCTGCTTATCGACTCTCGATCTCGCGGTTACGTGCGGGTCCGCCGATAGCGGGGCGGCGCAGTAAATCGGCGCGTTGACGCTGCCGACAAGCTCAGCCAATCCCAAACAACATTTGAATGACCTTTTTTTCTTTTTTCTTTTTTTTAACAAAAGTATTTAAATAGTATTTAATATTTTAATTTAATATTCTAATATTTCAAATAGTATTTAATATTTTAATTTTATTTTGGTTAAAGAAGATATAATATTTCTATTTTAACAATCTGAACCTCAAAATAAAATATTTCTATTTCAACAATTTGATCCATAAATTATATAAATTAATTATATAAATTATATAAATTAAAAATTATAACAATACAAAAAGTAAAATATTTTATTTCGTGTTTCTGATTGTTAAAATAAAATATTTCTATTTCAACAATTTGATCCATAAAATAAAATATTTCTATTTTAACAATCAGAAACACGAAATAAAATATTTTACTTTTTGCATTGTTATAATACTCTGAGAAACCCCATAAACATACATGTCTATCTTATCGTTAAGAAACGATTTACACTCATAAATGTATTGAATTCGAACCATTATTTTCAGCAATAATATTTAAAATTAAAATTGAACTTAAAGACAAAAAACAAATATTCTCAATATTCTTCAAATAAAGTACTATTTTCAAAAAAATTACTGCCTCAAATAAATTATTTTATTTTCAAAAATTACTGCATCAAATAAAATATTTTATTTTTGAAGTTGTACACATACTTTAAAACAAATAGAATTATTTAATATTTACTATTTGAAATACCATTTTCCCCAGCTCTGCATAATGTCAAAATTGTTTCGCAGACCCCCGGTAAAGGCTACGCGAACCCTCAGGGATCCGCGGACCACAGTTTAAGAACCACTGGGTTAGTGGAAAAATTGTTTCAGCTTGAAAAACCCAAACTAAACTGACTTTCGCTCCCAAAGAAAACTCTCTGTGAGAAGTTTTTAGTCGGCACCCCAACCAGAAGGGTAGTTATTCGGTGAAAAAGAATTCCGAAAAAATTCATGAACGTTCTACCTAATGACACACATGATAGTGAATTATTTCAGAATTTTTGGTTGCGAACTCCGAATTTTTAAAAAAATCTGGAATCATAAAAGTGCCGATTTGATATCGAAGTTTGCGGAGTAGCACGTTTATATAATTATGTTAGTTGTGTCTCGTCGTGATTATTAACGTGTATTTTCTGCAGATTTTTCGGGCTTTGCGAACAGGTTTAAAAACCTTTCTTTTGTGTATATAAAACTTTTAATATTCATGAAACTGCACGATTCATTTCGATTATTGACGCATTTGGCTTACATTGGCCTGGCTTCCCATCGGAGCAATGTCTGAAGGATAATTCGGACAATCCGTCTAGTCGCGAGCCGGCAAACGTCTGTCAGCCTGCTCGTCAAAACATTCGATGGGTTTTGGCGTTCGAGTGTTCACACTGTTCGTCACCGGCGTGTTGAACTGCCGTCAGTTCATCTGCAGCGTTCTCAGGGAGAATATTTTGACAGTCCCCGGCGGCTAGTGATGGACACCCCGGATTCAGGAAGCGAATCGTCATCGCCATTAAACGTATTGTCTTGATGCCGATCTCGTATAATGATCGGAAAATACACATTTTCAGCTAAAAACAACGATTCCTGCAAGGAACGCGTAAAAAACTATTTGCAATAAAAATGAAATAAAATTTAATTCGTTTGTAATCAATATTGAAGCATTCAAATGAATGTAAATAATGCATGCGAGAAATATAAATTTTCTTTTCTTTTCTACGACATTTTGTGGGATAAAGACGTTTTAATCACTGTGACTGTAAAGAAAGTTTTCTAACTGGAAAATTAAACATTTCTTTCGACTTAGAATAATTCCATTGCATACGATTTTCTGCATTTTATTGATATAATACCTCTTACAATACTTAAAAATGTAGCAATTGATTAGATACATACATATTTAGTAGTGCAGAGAACATTGTGCATAATGGTACAGCAATTTTTAAAGATGACTCTGAGTCAGCTTTATCATTTCTGGATGATGCCTAGTCATTGACCAAAGTGAAGTGAAATGTTGTAATCAGTCGTTATTGCGGGAATTAGGAAGTTCGATCCATTTCGGCAAAGTTATATTCGAAGTTATAACACTGGACCGCCGCGCCGCGCCGCGCTCTACAAAGATGATGAAACTTATCTGAAAAAGACAGCTCGTATTCCTGCGTCAATTTTAACTTCTTTATTGAAAGTAACGTCACTCTTAAAGTAACTGGAGTTTCGTCCCACTGGTTAGTTTAAGAAGATTCGTCGGAGGAGTTTCGCCCGCAACAACCAGTAATACGTTAACTTTGGAATTTAAATCCTGTACTTACTTCGTCCGCTTCTTACGAACGGAACTTAACTTGTCGACCCGTTATTAAGCAGCAGCGATTAGTTTCGACCTGAAGTAACGTTGCGCATAAGTAACACTCTCCGCTTTTCGTACGAAACTCGGTAGAATTCCCTCTTTCATATCGTTAACACGATGAATGTCACGTCTATGAATGTGTTTGAGCAAATAAAATTATACAATCTAAGTTAATAGGTATTGCAGTCGTTTCTATCTGGTTGGACGCAGCAGAAAATTTAAATGATCACAGTTTCCATTTTTAATCTTCGAAGAACTGCGATAGAAATAGCTACGAATCATGAACTAATATAACGCTTTGTATCACCGACTGAAATACCTTCCATTCCAATCTCCAAGTGTTCCGTTTCAAGACCAATGATCAATCTCAGTGGACAAACCAATTATTTCAATCTAGACATCGAACTATTTATATCTTCAGGGGTTACACCTCTGAATGCTCGAAAAATAAATGTTTTTACGCGTAAGACAATGTCCAGTGGATCGATTTAAGACAGTAACAATATTAAAAGACTTTAGAAACACTATTATATTATTTTCAACCTATTAAACATATTAAGAAAGAACATAAATCTTTATTTTACATAAATATCCGCTGTCTAATGGTTCAACCAAAAGTTCATTTGATCTTTTGATCTTTTTGCGGTATCAAATTGCACCCGCTAATTTTTCTCGTAAACGCATAAAACCTGCACTCTGGTTACTACCACGCGATACGACTCGACTTTCGAAGCCATAAATCCGGCAGTTTAACGAATTCGCAAATATAACGCAGAGGGAATTTCGAAAAATCCTGTACCTTGAACATGTAATAGTTGCCAAGGCATCAAGACAAGGCATGTTAACAAACAGAAGACAGCAAACCTCGCTGACTGTAAACCGAGCAACGCGCGCGTATAATAAACAACTTTTATAAAAAGCCGTACAAACATGAAGCCCAGGTTCCCAAATATTCGTGGTCATCTCGGCACGGTTTATTTCCGTCTGTGCAGTTACGCGAATACAAACCAGGATTCTCGAAATTCGAAAATCGGAGAAACAGCGGGGTTACGAATATCCCCGAAGGCTCAGAAATAAACACACCCGTGGATTTCAGTGACGATCGTTGAATCTGCGACGCAGGATCAAGGCGAGGCCCCGGAATATTTTGTATTTAAGCGTTGCGGCTCGGAGAATAGGTTAGCGACACGCTGGGATCGTAATCAGTCGAATCGCCGGCTCGCATATCTCATAATCAAACCAGTATCGGTAATTTAGGCGATCGACCGTGTGATTGCGCGAGCTCCAATCACGATCAACTGTCATACGCGATGGGAAACGAGTAAACAGAGAAATGTTCGAGTTAATCACAATGGCGAGGCGTTGTTTCACGGCGTGATTACTCTGTAAAATATGGCAACGAAAGAACAGGATCGGCGAACTGAATTGCATCGTAATGCATCGGCATGGCGATATGCGCCGGCTCCTGCAACGAAATCACATTGCGCGGACGTTGCGCAGCTTTCCTCCTGGGGCTAAAATGATCCATTTTTGGGAGATGCATATCGGAGGCGAAATTCTTTCCCTTAAGGGGACGTCTTCATTTTTACTAGGACGAACAAAGTGAATCCTTTAGTAGAAACAATGGATGCTCATTCTCTGCTGCTTGAGAGTTAGTGTCTCACGTGCTGAAGGTGTCGGGACTGGTCCCGGGAAAAAGGAGGCAACTTTTCTTACTCTGGTAACTAGATTGCGGATCTTATGCAAATTGAAATTTTTGCAGTCGGAAGTTGCGAAACTAAGGGAAATAGAATTTTCCTTTTCTGCGTTAACAGTTTCGACGCGTTAAAAATAACGTACACAAGAACGAAATTCTGCGAGAAGTTTCTACCCTGTTCCACGTTAAAGATTATCGGATAATATTTTCGATGAGAAAGTCGGATAACCGAGAAAATGATAAAACTGATAGATAGGCTGCGGATTTTTATGCGTTTATGATGAAATTGGCTGGGTGAAATATAAAACAGTGAACGATTAGGAAAATCTAAGAATATCGCGAGGATATTTTCAAAACTCGTAATATAAATTATGAATACCGAGGTCATGGAGCGGTAAATCCGGTCGGAGCTTTCGCCTGTTGTTCCGGTTCATTAGTATAATAAGCAAAACTACTTCCCTTGTATCATTGCTCTGTAAACTATTACCAACCGTAATAGGGTGAAACCGTCCGTGCTAAAGTCAAAATTCTCACCCCCGCACACGCTGAAGTACTATTTGCCAGGGCTAAGGTTATCCAGAGATCATTCTTAAGTAGTTAAGCAGTTCCGACTATGTTCTTGTTGTCAATTCGCGAAGTTAGTTTTAGTTGCAACTCCGCGTTGTAGTCCAGAACTAATTTCCAAATGGCAATGCCACGCAATGCTTCAATCCCCAAATTTGTAGCAGGCTCATTCGGAAAAAATGTCTTGATGCTTTTAATAACGATTCTTTTCATATGAAATTTATTATTGTACTCATTTTTTCATCAAAATGATAAAACGGCAAAGGATGAGAGACCAAGAGTCCTCGGAGATGTATTTGTCGCATACTCTGGGTGTTTTAAAAGTTGAATCGCGTCGAAAGACTGGATATTATGACTTCGGTAGAAATAAACATTGTTTGCTGCCACGGATTTAATCTATTCATCCGCTTCAGTGGATTCATTAACGAGCACAAACTTGGCTCCGCTGCTACAGATTGAGAAGAGCATTGTGTACGATTCGGTGTATTTAGTGTAGTCCAACGTCGGCTTCTTTCGCCTTTCGTGAATCCAGCTTTTAATCTCGTTCGCGCTCGCGCCACCCGGTAAGAAAATTGTTTTCTTCAAACGAAATGAAGGATCCCTCTGCCTTCTAATTATCGTCGGCCAGGCGAAGGTATGCTCACGAGCTCAAAGGGGAAAGTCAATCCACACGGTGCGCCGCCCCGCCGTGCCGTTTAAAAGCGCACCCGGAAAATTATTACCCTCCGGAGAAACTTGAGAATAAGTGAAAGGACTTCAAGCAGTGGAACAAGTGTCGTATTGAAAGGAAATCAGGCATAATAGAGTGGCGCGAACGCTGTTTGCTGCGACGTTAGAGCGTTACGGCATAATAATCACGTTAAATTGCCGCACCAACATTCGCGCCGGGATATTTTGTTCAACCGTTTATTTACCTGCTCGCGGGAAACTTTGGACAAGTTGGATTCATTCGGTGTGAAAGAGCCAAGATTTTTATTTTTCTGTGTGCGGCATTGCTGGTTTATACTTTTCCAATGTGGAAAGCTGGACTTTGTATTTTTCATTGCTTCTACTTCTTTGAAAATTGAGTAGAGGAAATTCAAAATGAAAGATTGAACATAGTCAAATCATTAAGGGAAGAAGGGACAGTCAATTCAGTTTCTCTTTCTTTTCTGTACGCGGCATTGCTGGTTTATACTTCTCCAATGTGGAAAGCTGGACTTTGTATTTTTCCTTGCTTCTATTTCTTTGAAAATTGAGTAGAGGAAATTCAAAATGAAAGATTGAACATAGTCAAATCATTAAGGGAAGAAGGAACAGTCGATTCAGTTTCCCTTTCTTTTCTGTACGCGGAATTGCTGGTTTATACTTTTCCAATGTGGAAAGCTGGACTTTGTATTTTTCATTGCTTCTACTTCTTTGAAAATTGAGTAGAGGAAATTCAAAATGAAAGATTGAACATAGTCAAATTATTAAGGGAAGAAGGAACAGTCGATTCAGTTTCTCTTTCTTTTCTGTACGCGGCATTGCTGGTTTATACTTCTCCAATGTGGAAAGCTGGACTTTGTATTTTTCATTGCTTCTACTTCTTTGAAAATTGAGTAGAGGAAATTCAAAATGAAAGATTGAACATAGTCAAATCATTAAGGGAAGAAGGAACAGTCGATTCAGTTTCCCTTTCTTTTCTGTACGCGGCATTACTGGTTTATACTTCTCCAATGTGAAAAGCTGGACTTTGTATTTTTCATTGCTTCCACTTCTTTGAAAATTGAGTAGAGGAAATTCAAAATGAAAGATTGAACATAGTCAAATTATTAAGGGAAGAAGGAACAGTCGATTCAGTTTCTCTTTCTTTTCTGTACGCGGCATTGCTGGTTTATACTTCTCCAATGTGGAAAGCTGGACTTTGTATTTTTCCTTGCTTCTACTTCTTTGAAAATTGAGTAAAGGAAATTCAAAATGAAAGATTGAACATAGTCAAATCATTAAGGGAAGAAGGGACAGTCGATTCAGTTTCTCTTTCTTTTCTGTACGCGGCATTGCTGGTTTATACTTCTCCAATGTGGAAAGCTGGACTTTGTATTTTTCCTTGCTTCTACTTCTTTGAAAATTGAGTAGAGGAAATTCAAAATGAAAGATTGAACATAGTCAAATCATTAAGGGAAGAAGGGACAGTCGATTCAGTTTCTCTTTCTTTTCTGTACGCGGCATTGCTGGTTTATACTTCTCCAATGTGGAAAGCTGGACTTTGTATTTTTCATTGCTTCTACTTCTTTGAAAATTGAGTAGAGGAAATTCAAAATGAAAGATTGAACATAGTCAAATCATTAAGGGAAGAAGGGACAGTCGATTCAGTTTCCCTTTCTTTTCTGTACGCGGCATTGCTGGTTTATACTTTTCCAATGTGGAAATCTGGACTTTGTATTTTTCATTGCTTCTACTTCTTTGAAAATTGAGTAGAGGAAATTCAAAATAAAAGATTGAACATAGTCAAATTATTAAGGGAAGAAGGGACAGTCGATTCAGTTTCCCTTTCTTTTCTGTACGCGGCATTGCTGGTTTATACTTCTCCAATGTGGACAGCTGGACTTTGTATTTTTCATTGCTTCTACTTCTTTGAAAATTGAGTAGAGGAAATTCAAAATGAAAGATTGAACATAGTCAAATTATTAAGGGAAGAAGGGACAGTCGATTCAGTTTCTCTTTCTTTTCTGTACGCGGCATTGCTGGTTTATACTTCTCCAATGTGGAAAGCTGGACTTTGTATTTTTCATTGCTTCTACTTCTTTGAAAATTGAGTAAAGGAAATTCAAAATGAAAGATTGAACATAGTCAAATTATTAAGGGAAGAAGGGACAGTCGATTCAGTTTCTCTTTCTTTTCTGTACGCGGCATTGCTGGTTTATACTTTTCCAATGTGGACAGCTGGACTTTGTATTTTTCATTGCTTCTACTTCTTTGAAAATTGAGTAGAGGAAATTCAAAATGAAAGATTGAACATAGTCAAATCATTAAGGGAAGAAGGAACAGTCGATTCAGTTTCTCTTTCCTGCAGTCGATGCAGACAATTTTTATTTTTTATTTTATAACTTTATTTTAAATCGCAAAATCCTGGCATGTCTTGACAGCTGACATTTCGGACGTCATTTCCTGCCTTGTAGTGCTTTCTAACCTTTCAACCAGATTTTTTTGTCATTGTATCAAATATGCAAAATCATAAAACATTGAAATGTTCTAATGAACAACAGGATGACTACAGCGAAAAGCGTGTCGCACGATTTCCGAATAAAATATCGCGCGTCAAAGGCACGGATAATAAACTCTGAGCAACTTTAAGTAGTTATTTGTGAAACGCTCATGAGTTATGTATGCAAAAAGAACGAAGAATTCTCAAAGAGAAGGTTTCACGGGAGACGACAAGGGAAGCAGGGAACTTTAAAAGATGAGCACTGCTGGGGGGAAGAATCCGTGACGCGGTGCCACGTATCGTTTTCATGAGTAAGGCGTTCCGAAGTTTACGCGGCGACATTTTCAAAGTTTCGGGGCAAATAAATTTCAATCGGAGGAAAAAAATGAACGCCGGAAGTTCAGCGGATGATATACATATTTATCTCGCCTCCTGGGGAAAGTAGAACGTGTTCAGAACCGTGTACATATTTTATACGGTCTCATAAAAACCAGATTCGAGCGTGTCCTTCAGCATCTTTATTTCATGTTGGACGAACACATTCTAATCAAATCGAAATCATACGAATCTGTGTTCCGGTCTATTGAAAATGATTTTTTTAAACATTTTAAAAGCTGAAGAACATTTTAAAAACGATTGTTTTCGTTTACGGACGAAATTGTGGGAAATAGATACAGTCTAATATATCAGGTGAAAAATCGGATCAAACGGTTAATTAATCGCCAGGTATGACAAGAATCATTATCCCAAGTGACCACGTGGACCGGTCTCTCCTTTGGCCGGATAGTTTCATAAATCTGGCAGAGCGCGAGCATGAAAATTTATGCTCGGTACGTGGGGCTGGCATGCGATCAGGTTGCGAACCGTACCTAACCCACGAATGGGGAAGAGCGTACTCGCGTGCAGATTTGCATAAGTCAGCCGATACGAAACACCGGCAGATGACGGTTCCGTGACACGACTCGTCGTAACGCAGACGGCAACGATTCCCGACTAGGTACGAACTTCTACGCGCATCGTGTAAACGCAAACAGGGTGGTGTTATTGCGCGCGGATTGAATTGCAGATGCTGGGGCGAGTGCGTACCGCATCGAAAACGCGACGAGGATCTCGTTCCTCCATCGCTTTTCTCCCCCATGGAAATCATTTTTAATCTCTGTGCAGTTGCGCGAACAAAGTCTGAAAAATATTACGCGAAATTTAAGAGAATGCTAAGTTGTAATCTTGTGCAGAAATATTTTAATGTAGACTATAATCTCAACAAAAACATTCTGTAAACAGGAGACAAGTTCTTATGGCCGTAAAATGTTGTGAGATCAAACAAAATACGGCCAAGTTCGTTAGCTTAGAAATACCTGTTGCAATACCGAAAAAAGCGTTTGTAAAAATTAGTTTAAAAGAACGCTATTTAATTTTTAAAGAGTTACATGGAGGGCTAAATTATTGAAACTTGGCCGCTACCTAACACCTTTTATGGCCATTGGTTTAAAAAGTAACGGCCAAGTTTGAATAATTTAGCCCTTCATGTAACTCATTAAAAATTAAATAGCGTTCTTTTAAACTAATTTTTACAAACGCTTTTTTCAGTATTGCAAGAGGTATTTCTAAGCTAACGAACTTGGCCGTATTTTGTTTGATCTCACAACATTTTACGGCCATAAGAACCTGGCTCCTGTTTACAGAATGTTTTTGTTGGGATTTCATCAATTTTTGTTGAAATTTCATCAATTATCAAGTAGGTATTACTCTTATTCCTGATTCATTAAATCATAAACATTTTTTATCTTTAAGGTGGACATTAAGTAAATTAATAAATGCATGTTCGTTTTACTACCTATTTATACCTACTTGAAACTTTGTCCCGAAAAATCTAAACAACGCAGCGTCGATCAAAGGAAAATAATTCTTTTCTAATCTGCAAGACAAAATCCAAATTCAATGTGTCGAAGAGTAACACCCTGCCGGCGACGCTCGGATCCGTTTGCCTCCCGCCGCTATAGACGATGCTCGGTGCAGTTTCTTTTGTTTACATTAGAGCGATTGTTTTTTTCATCAGTATTTGTTGCGACTTCGAAGCTAATAAAACGTATACTTATGTAGGTACTTTGGGATTATCCCGTCGACCTCTGAAGAATTAGTTAGGGATAGGTGGTGGGGGGCGGAGAGGCCCGGCCGGCCCGCCCACGCATACGATAATACAGTTTGGAGGAAATGGTCGAAGGAATAATCCCAAAGTACCCTTATGTATATGTTATGCTGCTATGTTCTATCCTACGTACCTGTTTCGTAATGTTTTTTTTCAACCCTTTAATGTGTAAAATTTCAAACTTTGATAATTATTCCTTTGAGTGTTTGTTATGGTGGACCTATGTACCAAACTTCAAGCTTGTAGGTCAATGGGAAGTACCCAAAAGGTTTTGATGATCGTCAGTCAGTCAGTTAGTCAGTCAGTCAGTCAGTGACAAATTTAGCGATTTTTGAGGTCCTATATTGAAACTTGGCCGCTACCTAACACCTTTTATGGCCATTGGTTTAAAAAGTAACGGCCAAGTTTGAATAATTTAGCCCTTCATGGAACTCTTTAAAAATTAAATAGCGTTCTTTTAAACTAATTTTTACAAACGCTTTTTTCAGTATTGCAAGAGGTATTTCTAAGCTAACGAACTTGGCCGTATTTTGTTTGATCTCACACATTTTACGGCCATAAGAACTCGGCTCCTGTTTACAGAATGTTTTTGTTGGGATTTCATCAATTTTTGTTGAAATTTCATCAATTATCAAGTAGGTATTACTCTTATTCCTGATTCATTAAATCCTAAACATTTTTTATCTTTAAGGTGGACATTAAGTAAATTAATAAATGCATGTTCGTTTTACTCCCTATTTATACCTACTTGAAACTGTGTCCCGAAAAATCTAAACAACGCAGCGTCGATCAAAGGAAAAAAATTCTTTTCTAATCTGCAAGACAAAATCCAAATTCAATGTATCGAAGAGTAACACCCTGCCGGCGACGCTCGGATCCGTTTGTATTTTCAAGATTTTCGGCAATAAATCGTGAAAATCTGCAATTTTTACCATCATTAAATGTTTGTAGCTTGTTGCAACGTCGACCGATTTTGACGAAATTTTCAGAATATGTTTAATTGACACAGATCTACAAAACTTATTTTTTAAATTTTCAATATAGGCCCACATAAAAAAGTTAAAAATTCAACTTTTAGTATTTTTTCAACAATTCCGATCAATTGCAATTTTTGAAAAAATTTCTTTTCACATTCTTTAGTAAACTAATTGCTCTAGCTTCCCAAAAAAGTTCAAATCGTATAGTACAATATCGTATAGAAATATCATAATTATACAGGTGAGTCTAATAAAGTGAGCAGGGACTGTAGATAAAGACCGGCCAAATTAAAAATTTTGGTAAATATCAAAATTGCGAAATGTTTCAATTTACTCTAGCAGAATTTCCGTTTAGAGCTGACTGCGAACCATTTTGAAATTTTGTGTTTGCTGCAATAAAGACCGGCGAAATTGAAAATTCGGGTGAATATGATCGCGAAACGCTTTTCGTGATTGAAATTAACATGCATTTCGGTAAGCACGTTATTTTCGGGCATTCATTTTTCAAGCGCGGTATGATTTCATCCGGATTACCATTCATAATGAATGCCTAGAATCAAGATTTGCATACAGTTTGGGTATGTTGCGACGCGAGAACGATAGAAATTGCACCGAAATCGATTAAAGCCCGAGCTTCAATGAAATGCACGGCCAGTGAACTGAAACAAGTAACTGAAGTTTTGGCGTGTGTATAACTATATTACGTACTGTCACATTAACAACGTTAAACTGTAAAGGTCAGTTAATCATACAATTTGTATGCAGCGAGACTTCAAATTATATAGTACGCCCGAAGGCACTGCAAAATTAAATCAATGAATTATTCTTAGTATTTGGGTCGAACCGGTGGATCACGCCCGCGGACAGATATTAATTAAATATGTTTACTTACTGTATCATTGCATCGGCCATGAAATACATCGCACGCATGCACCGGCGACACGTGCATCAAGGAATAACGTGCTACTCGAATATTTATCGCATTTGGTGCACTACAAATTAATCTACGATTTTTATATAACAGTAAAAATAGCGTAAATGTTCCATAATATTCCTAAATATAATAATTACTAGACTGCCGAATTCTTTGAACTTATTGTGAACACATTAACATTATTAAGAGACAAAAAATATCATTCTGGTAATTCCAGTTTTTCTAATTGACACAGAGAATTTTTATTTTGTATAAAGACTCGAGGTTTTTAATGTTTACACACTTTGCATGTTTCATTTCCGGAAAAGTAAAATGGAAACACGGTACACATGACGAGCCACTAAAAGTTACAGCTGCCACCGTTTATTAAAATCGTGGAAGTAAAAAGAAATTTCTTTTCGGAAAAAATTGTATTCGCTATAAAAAAGCTATCTCGTGGTTGCGACATGTAGGCGAATCGCTTATGGCAGTCGTGGTATTTCTAATTTTATAGCTTGCATTAAACGCCGAACGAAGTCCGAATGTTTCATTATTTAAAAGTGTGTAAAACATTTGACATTTATCTTACATGTATTTTAGCAGGAAGGTTTACGGTAAGTAAAGTGTTAAAAATCCTCGTCCTGGAAGGGACGATTATTATCAATTTAATATCTATCATTAGTTTCAATGAAAATGGGACACGTGGAGCTGCGACAGGCGAGGGTTAAACCTTCGTACAAATGATAAATTATGTTTCGAGGATGGCGGATGGGGGTTAAGGTTACGGTCGTCACCGTGACAACGCCCCCGCAGTTCTAAAAAGTGCATTAAACTGGCTTGGAAAGTGGCGCGGCGTTTATTACACGAATTCAATTGTCAGCGTGCGACGTTGAACACAAGCGACTAATGAAAACAAACACACTAACGCCCGGTTAGTCCCCACCGCTCGTGCTTTCCCCTAGTTAGATCGAATCCCCGTGACGAGCAAACAAAGGAGGTTATCGGTCGGGTTACACGGATTCCTCTTGATCGCAAAGAAGCGCGAAAATTTCACAGTTGGATTCGGACGTTCAACTGGGATAATCGGATGCCCGCTCGTGAAATTGATACGCATAAACGCGTATCGATTCGCGCGAGCTTTGCGCGGACCGATCCGACGCCTGAGGGAGGGGCTGAAATCGCAGGACAGGAATTATTTCGAAACTGTCAAACGTGAAGGATGAGCTGAAAGCAGCAGCATGCAGCGCGCCGGACTTGTTAAGGCCACGGTGGTGTTACCAGCCGATAAATGTCGCTGAGATTCACCGATCAACGTCATGTAGAAATCATCGTAATTAAACGAACCGTCGATGGTTGCGTTCAGCAAAATTAACTCGGGCCCAGACTAATTGAAACATCGATGGCCAGATCCAAAACCCGTTTTCGATTTTGTCAAAACTAGAAACGAAATGCAATCAAACCATAGAATTAATTGATCTTCACATTTTATTCGTTTGTGTATTCGAAACATTAAGGGGGATCTATACCCAATGAAGTAACTAGAAAGGAACTAGAATCTTACTAGATTTTGGGTCGAAACATGGGTTTACGCGCGGCGATTTTTTGTCCTTATTTGAGCGGTTTTTGGACTGGGTGAGGACTCATTCTATAGAGGAAGGTTAAATCCGGCGCGCTCTGCTATTGATTTAACAAGATTATGTTTATATCTAATAATATGAGTGCCCAAAGTAGAGAAAAAATCTAGAAAAATAACCGCAGATTTCAATGTATTTTCCTGTCTCAAAGAGATTTTTCTGACTGATATGATGAGCAGAGCGCGCCGTGATGAACCTTCCTCTATCAAATGAGCCTTTGTGTAGCTCAAAATATGCTCGTATAAGGATAAAAAATCGCCGCGCGTGATTTCATTCACATTAGCAGAGGTTTCCCCATATTACGTTCATGAAGACAGAGGTTATCTCTGATGTAGAGCCAATCTAGAGCCAATTTCATTTCAGTTAGTTTACACGAGATGGTGCCTAGTCAGAAGGACTGTCAATCAGTGCTGCGATATTGTGCAACATTTCACTGCTGTCAATGTGGAATCATAGCAAAACTGACACAGACGAGGTACATATTCTCATCGGTGGCACTAATATTAGTGCGACCTGCCCTGTATAACGGCATTCGCGACGAGATGAATACAATATGGAAATAGCAAGCAACTCCATCTCGTGTTCATTATGCAGTTGCGTGTTTATCAATGTTACCAAACTTTTTTTCTGCACAGAGTAAATACCCCAAAATCCGAGGGTATAGATCCCCCTTAATTATAGCTGTTGAGTATTAAGGTACATTCACATTCAACTGAGACTGATACATAGAAACAATACCATAGGTCAGACAGCGCCACCTAGTGGATGTATGATGTGTGAAGTGTAGTTGCATGTTGTTGATGGTTGTGTGAGCCTCGTGCGAGAACCTTTTATATTAAAGTCGTGTAATATTATTATATTAAATAACCAGTTGTTGTACAAAATACCTCAACCACACATCATTTATTTAATAATAGCAAGAATACATATTTTTATTCCAGGTTAATGTTACAAAATCTTTTCTAGATGCATGACGTTAACCTCGGAAAATTGGGCCCCTCAATCGCTTGATCACCTATATCATATTTGAATTTTCAGAAATCTTTGTATGAATAAAAATGTTTAAAATGTGCTGTGTACCTCTTTTACTTGAACTCATATATTTTGAGCCTATCTCATACAGTGGGTGTACAAAGTATTTGTACACCTTTTAAAAACTAATAACTTTTTTATAATTGTACCAAACGACCTGATTTTTTATAATCAATTAGAAGCATTAGTTTACAAACTGATATGCAAAAAAGATTTTCCAACAATCACAATTTACAAGGTTGCAGGTAAAAATAAAAAAGGCATTTTTTAAAACTTTTTTATTTGGGACCTTAATGAAAATTTAAAACATATTTTCTAGATCCATGTTCTTTATAGACATGTTGGAAATTTCACCGAATTGATTATAAAAAATCAGGTTGTTTGGTACAATTATAAAAATGTTATTAGTTTTTAAAAAGTATACGAATACTTTGTACACCCACTGTATATACATAATTGCAGTTTTCACTACTTCTTCTATATTTGGATAAAACATTTCTGGCAACCCTAAGTAGCATCTAAAATCAAATTTTGGAGAAGTTCTTCATTCTCAGCCATCTCGTCTTTTTATTGGATTATCGATTTCAGATTAACTAAATTAGTTGTCTGACCCCTCAAAGTTAGCTGCGAAGTATGGAACACGTTGTGTATCTTGTGTAGAATATTGAACAAAAATGTTTTTCAGTCGTTTATTTTCTAAAAGAAAAACTTCCACAAAATAGCTGATAGAATTAGATCGAGGTGTGAAAGACCCCAACTTTTATAGAATGATTGACAGTTACCTTTATAAATCACGTTACTGCTGTCCTACTAACTTTTAGACTTGACGAAATTGTCTTGTCAGCACACTCGTTCTTCAGTTAATTGGTCGACGAGCTTTCGAGGTTAACAATACATTGTTTGAGCACCAGCACTTAATTATCAATTATGTAGTATAGAACCGATTTGTATATACAGTATCCAGGAGTAAACTAGTTCGAACTAGCTCCGATAATTGTTTGCGTATCGATGGATCTCCGAATTGTTGAAATAATAACTTACCGACTAACCTGACGTTCGAAAACCTCAACAGTAACAACTACGAACATTGGGCTGGGCGGACCTCAATTCGCTGATCGGTTCATTTGACGTCGATTTCTGATAGTTATAGCATTAAAAGTCGATCGATTTTCGAACCTTTCCAACATAACTGTGTTTAAATAAATTTGGGGTTATGTTCGCGGCGCACCGGTTCGATCAAGTTATACACTAAATAGCAATTTTGTAGACATTTTTCAAACGTTCGATTCGGATTTGAATCATTACGTCCTGAGACACGATTGCTATAGAATGTTTTCTATAAGAGAAAAAGAAGAAAGATGGTGGTGGTATGTTTCATTCTAGACCCGCTAGAGGACTCATCAGTAAGGCTATCTAGCGGGTTCTGCCTATGGACCTATGGACTGTGCATTTCCCAGGGG
This sequence comes from Lasioglossum pauxillum, assembly GCA_933228785.1. Lineage (NCBI taxonomy): Eukaryota > Metazoa > Arthropoda > Insecta > Hymenoptera > Halictidae > Lasioglossum > Lasioglossum pauxillum. The sequence goes on from OW121706.1 coordinate 40,495,816, forward strand.
GGTGACTCTAAAGACGGAAGGGGAATCAACTTGTCGGCCATCTTGGATGGCAGCACTGTGGTGCGCTCTATAGGCGACTTTAAATACTAGTGTAGCGTCTGTAACTGTAACACGTACCAGCACGTACATAGTGTCAGTGTCGTAGTCTGTACACTTGATGAATCGTCGTTGATTCGTAGCTCGATCGGAGGCATTCTCAAGGAATACTATTATTTAATAGTATTTTTGATCCATGCCACCGATTTAATAACAGTAAAGCGGGTTCTGTTTCCTGCTAAAGGTGATGTAGTTCTGTTCCATGCTAGAGATGTAGCACAGACGAGGACAGACGCTACACTAGTATTTAAAGTCGCCTATAGAGCGCACCACAGTGTTGCCATCCAAGATGGCCGACAAGTTTATTCCCCTTCCGTCTTTGGGGTCACGCCCTCTCACCCATAAATCTACTTTACGCTCAGTCCTTAGGTCCATGGTTCTGCCTTAGACACAAGTGTCGGAAAGAGGTATACTAATTGATGACATTTTAGTAACTTGCGAGAAAGTCGTTCAACGATTTGTCCATCTTGTGGGCGATGTCGAAACTAGGCCTTCTCGAACTGTTTGTAGTATTTATCGCCAATTATGATAAATAAGAAATTATTCTCGATCGTACACTTTTAAATAAATTTGGGGTTATGTTCGCGGCGCAACGGTTCGATCAATTATACACTAAATAACAATTTTGTAGACATTTATCAAACACGTTCGATTCGGATTTGAATCATTACGTCCTGAGACACGATTGCTATAGAATGTTTTTTATAAGAGACAAAGAAGAAAGATGGTGGTGTGTTTCGTCCTAGACCCGCTAGAGGACTCATCAGTAAGGCTATCGAACTGTGTTTGCTTAGCGCCAAGAGTAACCATTTTTGGTTTCTATCGACATTTTCAGCCATTCCTTCTATACAGGGTGGCCCACATAACTCTGAACAGCTCAATATCTCCGTGACTTTTCGTTGTACAAAAAAACTTCGTAGGACAAAGTTACACTGTTTGAAGTGCCACATATAACGGTGTAAGGGAAAAAAATTTTTCAAGGTCATTTTTATGAGATTTCAAGGTTATCGATGTTTTTTTAAATGGAATGAGGTATTTTTTAATACATCAATCGATGCAGCTGGACATTCTTTATAAAAAAGTACTAACCTATGTATGTCGAAAAGTTAGTAGTTCAGGAGATATTTCAATTTAAATAACTCCTGAACTACTAACTTTTCGACATACATAGGTTAGTACTTTTTTATAACGAATGTCCAGCTGCATCGGTTAATGTATTAAAAAATACTTCATTCCATTTAAAAAAAATGAAGGTGACCTTCATATCTATAAAAAAATGACATAAAAACAAAATTTTGTTTTGGCATCGTGTCAGCCCCATTGTACCATTCAACTTTGTCCTTACCATATTTTACGTATCTTTAGAAACAACAAAGATATTTGAGGTGCTAACGTTTGGTGACTCACCCTGTATAGTCCTCATTTTTCTGCTCTCTTACCATATTACAATATGGTAATTATTAATTAAAATTCAATTTCATTATATTATACACAACATATGTGTGTATGTGTCAATTGAGGCAATGAAGCTGTGTCAGGAATTTGTTTAGAAAAATTCATTCATTCATTCATTCATTGCTAAGATGTTACACAAGTAAGTAAACACTAACGCCTTAGTACGACAGTAATGGTATTTTGGAGTTATTTAAATTGAAATATCTCCTGAACTACTAACTTTTCGACATACATAGGTTAGTACTTTTTTATAAAGAATGTCCAGCTGCATCGATTGATGTATTAAAAAATACCTCATTCCATTTAAAAAAACATCGATAACCTTGAAATCTTATAAAAATGACCTTGAAAATTTTTTTCCCTTACACCGTTATATGTGGCACTTCAAACAGTGTAACTTTGTCCTACGAAGTTTTTTTGTACAACGACAAGTCACGGAGATATTGAGCTGTTCAGAGTTATGTGGGCCACCCTGTATAATATAAGTGAAATTAATTTCCTCAGATAATAAAACGAATAAAATAAAAAACAGTGGGTCACGTATCGACAGAATTCGTATAGATAGCCAAGAAGGATTCGAAGTGTATGGCGAGATGAGTTTAAATATTTTCACGAGCAGATATCCGGGAGTTTCTTTCGGTTGTATTTTTGCGAAAGTTTCGTTGTTTGCGTGGGCGTTCGCCTCAAACAGCCGGCAGCTTCCTCGGTTACTGTAACAGCCTCCAATTTTCATAGAGGCGAGGGCTCTCTTTCTCTTTGGTGCTTAAAGAAAGTCAGCGAAATTTCCCGGAGATCTCCCGACGCGAAAACCCAGGGAACTTCATAGGTTTCCGCGCGGCTTCGCGCCCGTCGAATTTAATCCCCTTATACCAGTTTTTACCGAACGCGCACGCTTTCGGGGAAAGCCTTTGGTATATCCTCACGGTTGTGACTAAGCGGCTCCGCCAAGTTGTCTAACTTTCCGGCGTATAAACCGCGTTAATTTGATCTACAACGTCGAGAAACCGGGCCTGGATTAACTTGCTTGTCCGACATGTGGGTCACGGTTTGCGGATGCATCCCCTGTTACACTATCGGCCCCTTAATCTGCCATTAGACTTATTAATCGGCCGCGGCAACGTTTCATCGATTACGGACTTATGTGTATCGAGCTGTTCAGACGGCTCCTGATGCTATGTACCCACTTGGCCAATTTCAGTAACCCGCGTACGGCGCAACACTGATCTTCCTGGCTCGCTGGCAGCGTTATCAATTTTCATTTCGGTACACCAGCATTCTTCGATTCTTCCAGCCTCTACTATATTTTCATCGTTGCCATACTTGTACTTAACCCTTTTGTCAGTCTAATCAGTGATTTCGAGGTGCGCCCGGGACCGTGCATGCATTAGGCTCATGCTCAGAGAGTAATAGCTTCCGATGAACTTCCGACCGTCTTGGAAATCATAAATTGATACAAGGCGTCAAGCGGCAACACACTCCATCATCTTGCAAAGTCACTTCGTCGATAAGTGACATCCGTGACTAAGTAGTTTGAAACTGGAAAGGCTCCTCTAAAAGGTGTCGGAAAGTTCTGATGTACGTCTCCGGCGACGATAATAAACTGCGAAATCTTCATTTTTGACAAGTTGGCATGATCGCGGACAGGTACGTCGATGGTTTTACGTCGGGAGACGGAATCGTACCTCTCGTCAAATTTAATAGGTTGGAAATAGCGCACCGGAAATATTAGTCTTCCTCCTAGAAGCGGAAAAAGCTTTATTCGGAAACACTCACTTGCGAAGTTGCGCCGTGTGTTCCTTCGATTCGGACAAGTGTCGACGAATCACAGTGCAAGGGTTCCCATAATCTGCGGCCGAAGCGTCCGAACGTGGTATGCAAGTCGGCGACAGCGCGAACTTCGTCCACCGTGAATTTCACAAGAGCGGAACGGTCGGTGATCCCCGAGCACCGATGAATTAATGATTTCAGCGGTGACCCGGCAAGAACGGGCTCTTTTGCGGTGGCATCCGCATCGGCGAGCATTGTTGCGCAATTGAAAGCGGTCGGACCTTTTGACGTTGTTCCGTTCGGGGCGCACCTTTGCCGGAATTGCTCAAAGAATCGACAAATTCGAGTTGCGTGGAGCGGTTGTCTCGCGGCAATGCGCAAAACAGGAGAGCACGAGGGAGAGAGAGAGGAATGAGAGAGCACAGAGAGTGAGCGTCGATGTCAGACGCTCCGGGCGAAGCGTGTGCAAGCGTGTAGCAGCGAAACGGGCCAGGGAAACTCCATTCTCTTTCCAGTTGGTCTGTGCCAATTCCCCCGAGTGATGTATCACCGTGGCGCCGTAATGCAAGCGGATAACAATATGCCGGTACCAAAGACGCGTTTTGGGAATACCTGGGAATTATATCCACGGACTTACGCGTTTAAATATTTCCCCACCTTTGCGTCTCCGACATCGGCTTCAATCCGTCCGTCTTCTTCTACTGTCTTCTTTTTTTATCTCGTTGCAGTTGTATGCAACCAGTGAATCACCAGAGAAGGTTAAAAAAAAAGGACGGTATTTCCTTCCAGCCTGCAACTACGATATCTCGTCGGTTTTTCTTTGGTCTCCCTTAGCGTTCGGTCCGGTTACACGTTGTCTCGAATTAAACTTCTCCTTCTCCCTTTATCCTCGAACAGGGCAAAACGAGGAAACCGAGTTTTTGCGGCGGCCGCTCTGCCGCATTTGAATGAATTCCGTTTGCTCTTACATGTGAACCTGGCACCGCTATTGTTTCCATTTGTTTTTCGCGGTTCTTTTTTTTCTCTGCGCTACCGTAGCCCGAGCCCGTGCCCGCTCGTTTCCTTGTGATCCGACGGACGATACTCCAATTGCGGATCGAATGCATAAACCCCGGGCACGCTGGAAAGGTAAATAGATACGAAAATCGATGGTCGGGAAAGTTTTGCATTTATTTACAAGTGAAAGATACTGCCGGGCCAGACACTGTTCCCGGGGATCCGATGAATTTGTAAATACAGGCTCGATGCTCTGTTCCCGAGCATCCGACGTAACTGGAAATTATTGCTCCGGGTTCGATCGTGTCTTTAGTGGCTGACGATCAGTGAAAAACGTGCACTCGAACCCGGAGACTGTTCCTGTCGCAGTGACGCTTCTGTTTTCATGTTTTGTCAATAGACTGCGGATTTTATGCATTTATGACGAAAATGGGTAAGCGCGATTTAAAGCAGGGGACATATTAAAACGATTTAAAGACATCAACGTATTGGTAAAGCTTAAACAGATAATTAACATTAGAAATACCGGATGAATCAACATGTCTTGCTCCTGATTTGATCTTTTAGAAATATTCAAATTATAAATATGTTTTTCCGAGATATCATTTTAGTGAACTTCTCTATTGAAGTATTTCAACAAAACTAAAGAGAGAAGAATTCTTTCTTGAAAGGAGAAAGAAATTTTTATTTCGCTCCTGTGTCTTGCAATCAATGCAAACATTTTTTATTACCACGCATATATTAGCTTGCCGAGTTGTCGTTGTCGTTGTGTGCGTCAAATCTTGTAATCGAATTTTAAATCACTTTCCGATGAGTCAGAGGCTTGAAATTTTAAACGTAGCTCAGAACTGGATGACAATGCAATATTCAAAAACAAATTTAAAAAAGAACTGTGCGTCTAGGAGAAAAAAGATTTTAATATTAACCGTCACACCTCGCCGCGCAACGTTCGGTAGTACGTCATCGCGTTCAGCGATCCCCACTCCGCGCGCCAGTGCTCCCTACTCCACTACGTGTTCCCACTCCACTGACCCACTTCGCACCGAAGGAGCTCAGTCAGTGTAGTGTTCCATTCATTCAGTTCCATTTCGTACAATTTCGGACTCCATCAAGAGGCGTCGCACAGTGGAACTTTTCGTCCACTTCGGAGACAAAATCAAAGAACTTCCGATAGAAATGAGATAGAGAGCTGAAATTTTTTTTAATTACAGCTGAGACTTCACAGAATATGGGAAAAATAGAGAGATTATGGTACGAATATTTTTTAACCTTGAAAAAAATCGTCAAACTTGCACAATGTCACGAAAATTGTGGTTTTTGCAATACCACGGGTAGAAAAAAATTTTTTTGTAACATGCCATACATCATTCCCTGTAGATTTTTTCATGCTGAATTCAAATCTGGTCTCAAAATTTGTCTACGACTTCAGGATTTTACAAGAAATCGATTTTTGTGAACGAATTGTTTAACGAATTTTCTCAAGGTTATAAAACGTTCGTACCATAATCTCCCTATTTTTCCCATATTCTGCCAAGTTTCAGCTATAATTTTAAAAAAATTTCATCGCTCTACCTCATTTCTTCGAAAGTTCTTTGATTTTGTCTCCGAAATGGACGAAAAGTTCCACTGTGTCCCACATTCTATCTCGCGTATTTCCATATCTTACTATTTCATTCCAGTATTACTATACCTTGCGTTCCATTTAGGAAAAACTAATAAGTAGAAAAAAAAAATATATAAAAAAAGAACTTTTTAAAAACCACGCTTATATAAAATGTACTAAAAAGGAGATAATAATTTTATTAGGCATTAGTGACGATAAATAAAAGCGTGGAGCGCCCACGAAGATTACGTCCATATAGTTTAGCGCTCCACGCTTTTATTTATAGTCAGTAATGCCTAAAAAAATTATTTTCTCCTTTTTAGTGCATTTTAATGTAAACATGGTTTTTAAAAAGTTTTTTTATATATTTTTTTGAATAAACATCCGTAGTCTATCAGTTCTGTTGACGATAATAGTTTTCCTTGTCCTTACGGAATTTTACACACAACTTGTCTTCATCCTCATCGACAAACCTGATGATAGAAAATATTATTATCAAAAAGTTCCAGACCTATTCTGAATTTTATTTTACTAACACTATCCGTTCCGACGGGCACGTAATTCATAATGGAGGAAGTTGCAAGAATACGGAGCGGTTCAAGTAGCATAGGTCCGCCTACGGTCAGACACATTCTACTCACCGGGATTCCGTTGGAAATGAAGCTTCATGGGAAAATTTATTCTACTCGGTTTCTTTGTTCATATACGTAGAATCACCACCTATCCGGTTACAGGGGCCTCGCCCAGCCGCCTCACCCGACACAAGCGGGAACGCTTCTTTTTCTCGAATTTGAATATCAAATATCCAAGCAGTCGGAACCGGCTTCAAAAGCTCCGTCTTCTTTTTCGACACGGTTGAAATTTGCTGCATATGAAATAATCCTGGCGAAATTATCTTTCACTAAATTTCAAGTCGGGAACACGATACTCTTACGCATTTTCTCGCGGACCGAGCCTTTCGGAAATGTTAAACCTCGATGCTATCGCTATCAACGAAACTCGATACATCAGGTCGCGCGAACCAGAAACCCGGCGAAAATATTTGCAACTAAACTGACACCATTCATTTTCGGATGGCGTATTAAAGGGCGCTTGATAACGGATATGTAAAAGTTGTTCGAGTATAATATAGTTACTGGAATGCGGATCTGTATGCATTTATAAAGAAATTGGTTGGGTGAAATATAGAACAGTAACATTATTTTCAATATAACAAAGTCGTTAAGGGATGCAATCAATTTTTCTTTCACTCCTGCTTTCCACAATCAATGCAGAGCATTTCTATTTTGGTTTCACATTTTTTAATTTTTAATTATTGAAACGATAAAGATGCTTCCATCAGAAATTATTCAAGAAATTGGTTGGGTGAAATATAGAACAGTAACATTATTTTTATTATAACAAAGTCGTTAAGGGATGCAATCAATTTTTCTTTCACTCCTGCTTTCCACAATCAATGCAGAGCATTTCTATTTTGGTTTCACATTTTTTAATTTTTAATTATTAAAAAGATAAAGATGCTTCCATCAGAAATTATTCAAGAAATTGGTTGGGTGAAATATAGAACAGTAACATTATTTTTATTATAACAAAGTCGTTAAGGGATGCAATCAATTTTTCTTTCACTCCTGCTTTCCACAATCAATGCAGAGCATTTCTATTTTGGTTTCACATTTTTTACACTTTAATTATTGAAAAGATAAAGATGCTTCCATCAGAAATTATTCAAGAAATTGGTTGGGTGAAATATAGAACAGTAACATTATTTTTATTATAACAAAGTCGTTAAGGGATGCAATCAATTTTTCTTTCACTCCTGCTTTCCACAATCAATGCAGAGCATTTCTATTTTGGTTTCACATTCTTTACATTTTAATTATTGAAAAGATAAAGATGCTTCCATCAGAAATTATTCAAGAAATTGGTTGGGTGAAATATAGGACAGTAACATTATTTTTGGTATAACAAAGTCGTTAAGGGATGCAATCAATTTTTCTTTCACTCCTGCTTTCCACAATCAATGCAGAGCATTTCTATTTTGGTTTCACATTCTTTACATTTTAATTATTGAAACGATAAAGATGCTTCCATCAGAAATTATTCAAGAAATTGGTTGGGTGAAATATAGAACAGTAACATTATTTTCAATATAACAAAGTCGTTAAGGGATGCTATCAATTTTTCTTTCACTCCTGCTTTCCACAATCAATGCAGAGCATTTCTATTTTGGTTTCACATTTTTTACATTTTAATTATTGAAACGATAAAGATGCTTCCATCAGAAATTATTCAAGAAATTGGTTGGGTGAAATATAGGACAGTAACATTATTTTTATTATAACAAAGTCGTTAAGGGATGCTATCAATTTTTCTTTCACTCCTGCTTTCCACAATCAATGCAGAGCATTTCTATTTTGGTTTCACATTCTTTACATTTTAATTATTGAAACGATAAAGATGCTTCCATCAGAAATTATTCAAGAAATTGGTTGGGTGAAATATAGAACAGTAACATTATTTTCAATATAACAAAGTCGTTAAGGGATGCAATCAATTTTTCTTTCACTCCTGCTTTCCACAATCAATGCAGAGCATTTCTATTTTGGTTTCACATTCTTTACATTTTAATTATTGAAACGATAAAGATGCTTCCATCAGAAATTATTCAAGAAATTGGTTGGGTGAAATATAGAACAGTAACATTATTTTCAATATAACAAAGTCGTTAAGGGATGCAATCAATTTTTCTTTCACTCCTGCTTTCCACAATCAATGCAGAGCATTTCTATTTTGGTTTCACATTCTTTACATTTTAATTATTGAAACGATAAAGATGCTTCCATCAGAAATTATTCAAGAAATTGGTTGGGTGAAATATAGAACAGTAACATTATTTTTATTATAACAAAGTCGTTAAGGGATGCTATCAATTTTTCTTTCACTCCTGCTTTCCACAATCAATGCAGAGCATTTCTATTTTGGTTTCACATTTTTTAATTTTTAATTATTGAAACGATAAAGATGCTTCCATCAGAAATTATTCAAGAAATTGGTTGGGTGAAATATAGAACAGTAACATTATTTTCAATATAACAAAGTCGTTAAGGGATGCAATCAATTTTTCTTTCACTCCTGCTTTCCACAATCAATGCAGAGCATTTCTATTTTGGTTTCACATTCTTTACATTTTAATTATTGAAACGATAAAGATGCTTCCATCAGAAATTATTCAAGAAATTGGTTGGGTGAAATATAGGACAGTAACATTATTTTTATTATAACAAAGTCGTTAAGGGATGCTATCAATTTTTCTTTCACTCCTGCTTTCCACAATCAATGCAGACCATTTCTATTTTGGTTTCACATTTTTTAATTTTTAATTATTGAAACGATAAAGATGCTTCCATCAGAAATTATTCAAGAAATTGGTTGGGTGAAATATAGAACAGTAACATTATTTTTATTATAACAAAGTCGTTAAGGGATGCAATCAATTTTTCTTTCACTCCTGCTTTCCACAATCAATGCAGAGCATTTCTATTTTGGTTTCACATTTTTTAATTTTTAATTATTGAAACGATAAAGATGCTTCCATCAGAAATTATTCAAGAATTTGGTTGGGTGAAATATAGGACAGTAACATTATTTTTATTATAACAAAGTCGTTAAGGGATGCTATCAATTTTTCTTTCACTCCTGCTTTCCACAATCAATGCAGAGCATTTCTATTTTGGTTTCATATTCTTTACATTTTAATTATTGAAACGATAAAGATGCTTCCATCAGAAATTATTCAAGAAATTGGTTGGGTGAAATATAGAACAGTAACATTATTTTTATTATAACAAAGTCGTTAAGGGATGCTATCAATTTTTCTTTCACTCCTGCTTTCCACAATCAATGCAGAGCATTTCTATTTTGGTTTCACATTTTTTAATTTTTAATTATTGAAACGATAAAGATGCTTCCATCAGAAATTATTCAAGAAATTGGTTGGGTGAAATATAGAACAGTAACATTATTTTTATTATAACAAAGTCGTTAAGGGATGCAATCAATTTTTCTTTCACTCCTGCTTTCCACAATCAATGCAGAGCATTTCTATTTTGGTTTCACATTCTTTACATTTTAATTATTGAAACGATAAAGATGCTTCCATCAGAAATTATTCAAGAAATTGGTTGGGTGAAATATAGAACAGTAACATTATTTTTATTATAACAAAGTCGTTAAGGGATGCAATCAATTTTTCTTTCACTCCTGCTTTCCACAATCAATGCAGAGCATTTCTATTTTGGTTTCACATTCTTTACATTTTAATTATTGAAACGATAAAGATGCTTCCATCAGAAATTATTCAAGAATTTGGTTGGGTGAAATATAGGACAGTAACATTATTTTTATTATAACAAAGTCGTTAAGGGATGCTATCAATTTTTCTTTCACTCCTGCTTTCCACAATCAATGCAGAGCATTTCTATTTTGGTTTCATATTCTTTACATTTTAATTATTGAAACGATAAAGATGCTTCCATCAGAAATTATTCAAGAAATTGGTTGGGTGAAATATAGAACAGTAACATTATTTTTATTATAACAAAGTCGTTAAGGGATGCTATCAATTTTTCTTTCACTCCTGCTTTCCACAATCAATGCAGAGCATTTCTATTTTGGTTTCACATTTTTTAATTTTTAATTATTGAAACGATAAAGATGCTTCCATCAGAAATTATTCAAGAAATTGGTTGGGTGAAATATAGAACAGTAACATTATTTTTATTATAACAAAGTCGTTAAGGGATGCAATCAATTTTTCTTTCACTCCTGCTTTCCACAATCAATGCAGAGCATTTCTATTTTGGTTTCACATTTTTTAATTTTTAATTATTGAAAAGATAAAGATGCTTCCATCAGAAATTATTCAAGAAATTGGTTGGGTGAAATATAGGACAGTAACATTATTTTTATTATAACAAAGTCGTTAAGGGATGCTATCAATTTTTCTTTCACTCCTGCTTTCCACAATCAATGCAGAGCATTTCTATTTTGGTTTCACATTTTTTAATTTTTAATTATTGAAAAGATAAAGATGCTTCCATCAGAAATTATTCAAGAAATATCTTTGTTCAAAACAGGTATGTTTATAAAAATTGTGAACAATCTAAATAAGTTCTGTTTTGTAATTTTTATAAAACAATGTACATATATCCGTTAACTAGTTCTACAAACGGACAGCATTTTCTCTAAAAATGTATGGTGCACTTTGAGTTGGTAATCGAGGAGGTGCTTCTGGTCGGAGATCGAAGTTCAGATATGTGCACTGTCCCGCGGAAAACTATTTATTATTTTATTTTCGTTTGACGTCGATGGACAGACGCTCGTTTCCCGTGGCGCGGCAAAACCAAACTAGAAGAGGATGTTTTTCGATTTGACCCCCTTTGTGCGAGCGTGTGCCCGCTGCATCGCGAATCAACTTTGAACGCGCTTGCTATCTCTTTCCCAGTCATTCTCTTTCGGATACTTAACCCCTTTTGTATGGCTGGCAAACTACGCGAAAGTTTATGTCTCTCTAAAAGGTTCTGTCGAATGAAGAACTCAAACGTTTTACTGTTTCATTCGGCATGCAGAGAGGGCCCCGCTAACTTCGTTGCGAATAGTTTTTTAGCGAGTACCGAGCTCCATTTCAAATTTCGTCTCATAAGATCCCCGTGGCTTACGTACCATGAATAAAAGAAGATTTATAGCTTCTTCGGCGAGGATCAGGCCTGATATTATATTCGGAATTAACTATGCGAGGCCGCGGAACCGACGCGACCCCCGGAAAACTCACTTGGAAACACGCTCCACTATGATCTTGATTAAATGCATGGAAGTGCATCCGACTTTTGATCGCTTTAACTTTGCCGTTTGTGTACGACTCCGGCCATAGATAAAGTGGCAGCCATAAGTTATCGCCCCCGTAATAACTTAGTTTCAACCATATTTTGGTTGCTGACGCTAGACGCCGGAATTTTCGGCGAATTCTCTCATTTTCATAGACTGCTCGTTCCAAGTTTTGTGTAATTACTAGAATAATATCATTGTTGTTCACGAATTTCTTCAGATTTTTAAATAATTGAAAAGTGAAATCAACTTGATCAGTTTTTCTACCGCGTCAGTGCAAAAATCGATTTTTATTTATTTTTTTAACTGACACGCAACCAACCGTAAAGTCTGAAAAAATTCATGAATAATAATTATAACGAGATATATCGGCACTGTAAAAATATACGTACCGTCTTAGATTATTTACTAGCAGGATTCTCAATTTAAAAATCTGAAACGAGTCGCAGAGCATGTGTTTGGGTGCTTGACATGTCTCGCATTTTTCTGATCGTCCTCAACTAAATTGTTCGAATCTACCCTGTAACTACCCTCCCGATCGAGATATAGGGTTGAAATTTTACACAGTATGTTTTTTCATGATTCCCCATCAAATACATGTATCGAGACCCACCACCAATTCTTATGCTTGATATAAATTGGGGTTGAACAAACATTTCCCATTTCACAGAAATTGTTCACTTTACTGCGTTTTGTATGGAAACGAATGCTGAAAATGCATAAAATTCGGAATCCACGAATCGTAAACAGTAGCAGAACCAGGACTTTCGACGTTGCTAGTAGATTTATTATCCAGCACTGTAGTAAAACAGAACGGCAAAGTAGGTTATTCCATTGTTTGTAGGATATAGGTACACATGTGCAACAAGAAACTTCGATGTGTACCTTCCATCACTTCGAAATTGTGTGTACCTACTATGAGCAAGTGGAAACAAATTTCCAGTTTCCACCTTAATATTTTAATACCACGATCTCTGGCAAAAATGGCGAAAAGCACAGCTTTTCACCTTCACATTACCATTAATCCCTTGCTTATAAATTAGTGGCATACCTCCAGTTGTTGATTTTTCAACGGGAATTATACTTCTTTAATATGAGAACTGATGAGAACAGAAAATTTCTATCTATTGTGTACCTAGATTTACTTTAACGCTGAAATATTGATTGCAAAATAATTGAATCCTATTTCGTCTTAAAAGAAAGACATAACATTCGAATTTAGCATATTAAGGGGGGTTAAACGTAGAAATCTTATTTTATAATTAACGGGAGAAAGACGTGAAAAATGTCATGGAGGCCGATTACCCCTGCTGGACGTTTTCCCGCGAATCCGCTCGCATTCGCGGAAATTTCGGCGAGCGAACTTTCGCGCTTCGAGCGTCGCAACTTGGTATTTCCAGGAGAAAACTTTCCGGGCGCACGGGAGGGAAAGTTTAAAATAGCAAAAAGGGCAATTACGAGCTCGCGGACTTAATAGATCGCAAATGACGGAACAACATTAAGTGGCAGAAACAATATCGGGACAAAAGAAAGTAGCTCGAGACTGCGGATGGGGGAAACAAATGAGCGGGAAAGTTTGCCGGGATTTCTCATGCTCGTTCGCAGGACTAAACTTGCGTAACGCTGTTGGCGGAAGCCGCGACGGCAACGAAGATTCGACAAAGCGGCTTCCCACCGGCTCACAGTCGAGGTGTGCCTTAAACAGAAACAATACGGGGAGACCCGGCAGAACCAAGTTTCCACGTAACCAGAAAGCAACGGATGCCGGCATAAATATTTCAAGCCGTCAGGTTGCGGATATGATTCACGCCCCCGCTATGCCTTGCGACGCTCTGCTCCGAGGAACTGCCTCCCCTGTAACCTGCGAGTGTTCACCAAAAACATGCGTCGCTCGGAGTCAACAAATAAATCATGCGTGCCTGTTCCTCGCGATTCGCGCGAGTGCTACTGACGCGAGAAACGTACGATGTACACTCTGTCCTACAAGAGCGTGTCGACGATATTCCTCTGTTAATATTTATATATCTATAAAAAACTTTATATGAGTCGAATCTATACATCAAACATTAATACGCTCTAAGTACTTAGTAAGGGGTCCAATCTCCTCCATTAGCAATTAAGGTGAAGTGCCCTATGCCTGGACAGCATGTTTTTCCATTTTAAATTTTATCACTTTAAATAAACAAAAACAATTTCTTAAGAGTTTTAACATACAGTTCAGAGTTTGTAAAGTAATTTAAAATAAAAAAATCATTGTTTAGGTTAATATCTTAATTGTATTAACAAGAATAATTCAAACCTATAGTTGGACATATTAAATTCAATCTAAGCTAGTACCTGGACAGAAGTAAAGCCTATATCGGGACAAATTCAATTTACGAGTTGATCGAGCGAACATAACCTAAAAAGTTGGTTGGTGGCGCTGTTGCGCGTGACGAATAGAAGATGCTTTGCGTAATATCTAGTATTCTTATCATAGATTATAGTATTGTATTATTTAACCAAATATATATTTACTTTCATTTACTGTTTTAATCAAACTTGTCATAATACAACTTTTAAGGTTAGGTAGTAATACTGATAGATTTAAGATGGAAACATAAAGTATTATTAACGTCACAACCGGAATACATTTTCTACATACGTTATTCAAGCTAATAGAAGACTAATTATACGTACATGTAGTTAAATAATTTGCAAACAATGCGTTGATTTTATTCACAAACACGTGTCCGGCTTCAGGCGTAAGCACATTGCGTATAAGCTTAGAGTGGGACAGCTACGGTCATCACGTCCCAGTATGGAGTACTTATATTTGAAAACAGTCCTAATCTTGGACATCTAATATTTGGATTAATAATTATTATTTACGTTAAGTTTGATTGCCAATTTATTTTAAAATATCAATATTATTATGCGCGATAATTATTTTTTGTCTGAGGGCTTAAATTATATCTTTTTTCCTAACAAAAGTTCGAACTATAAATGCACATGATTCGCATGTAAATAGACTATTTTGTATACTGTTTTCAGATGAACTTTGAATTCATTTTTAAATTTCAATTGATGTCTTAATGAAATAATATTCACACCTACTTGTAGCTAAGGGCTCGGAATATATAATATAATTATTTAATCTCTTAATTACTGATTTTACTATGAAAATTCAATTGTCCAGATTTAGGTATCACTTTTGGACTGTCCAGACTTAGGGCACTTCACCTTACTTAGTAAGGGGTCCAATCTCCTCCATTAGCAATTATAGCTTGGTACCGCCTCGGCATGCTTTGTATGCCGAGTGTACAAGAGTTCTCATATTGGTACTATGTTTAATATTATTTCTTATTTGCAAATAAAAGATTATTTATTATTTGGATTGAGTAGGAAATCAAATAAATAGGTTTTGGTCTTCTCTTATTTCTCGTATTTTGTATATACAATGAACACGCGCGCGTTTTTTGTCTGCCACAGCAACCTTTTCAGGTATACCGCCAGTGGTCGGGCCTAGCTGCTTATAAAAAAATACAATTCAATTTATTATTTGTCAATACAAATAATAATTGAAATTGTATTTGTAAATAACAATTAACTTTATTATTTTAAATAATTCTATTTGGACTTGCTTAAATAATAAATAATTATTTTTGCTTTTTACTTGAATATCCAAATAAAGAATAACTTGTTATATAAATTTTTATTTACATAATTATTTATTTAAATAAATTTATTTATTGCCCAACACTGTGTGGAACAACGGATATGCATTAAATTTTGCCAGAAACATGGTCATTCTTGTTCGGAAACCATTGGTATGATCCTCCTTGCGACTTCTGGTTGTTCACCAAAATGGAAAAACCTCTCAAAGGACAAAGATTTGCAGACGTAGAATCAATAAAACAGATTACGACCAGACAGCTGTTCGCTGTCCCTAAAGATGCTTTTTAGCAGTGTTTCTGTAAGTGGGAGGATCGCTGGAAGAAAGTTGTGACTTCCAACAGACGATACTTTGAAGGGGACATCATTGATATCGACCATGAATGATACTTCCACCCGCTACAACACAAGGTCGGATACTTTCCGAACACACCACGTTTATCCACGCGAGAACCGGCAATGCTTTTTCGCCGATATCGCGCGGAAAACCGTTGTCATTACGCGGCGTTATTTCGGCGGCGCGTTTGCTGTGAAAACCAACCCTCGAATCACACGGTTAATTGGCCGCCGTGTCATTCGAGATTTGCCGCTTGCAAAATCTCGCCGATCGTGTTGCCCCGACTCATTCATTTTTATTATTTTCTACAAATTTCGATCGTGTCACTCGACACGCCATTCGAGCAATGCTCGCGATGGAGTTGTTCGCCGGACAGAATCGAAAGTATGCGTTACAGCGATACCTGCCATGCGAAGGATGCTTGACGAAATTGACGAAATTCTGCGCAACAGTTAGGTACACATTATTACCGCAGTTTTTATGCGCAGTTGCAGTGTAGCGGGGAGAATCGATGGTCGCTGGTGCCGTAGCACTTCGGCTCAGCTAATGCAACCTCAAGAAGTCGTAAATTCAGGTCTTCGGGCAGCTGTACCATCAGGCGCAACCGTATATTGTGTTCAAAGACAATTTATTACTGAAAAGCTGATCTGAATCCTGGACTAATATGCACAAAATTTCGATCAGTGATCGCAATCTCCGGCTATCCTCTAAGAACACACTAATGTCGACGCGAGCAATTTATGGCGGCTTGGCTGTAAGCACAGTAACTTTAAAAAATTAATAAACCGCATATTTAACCCTCGGAGCGATTCTAATTCGAAAACCGAATTTTTCTTCCCGGCCTGAAGTATTTCCATTTTATATAAAACTGACATAATACCTCGTACAATACTTTCAGTAGTTTATTAAAATATGAAATACATCTAGTAATTTATATATATACTTTGAATAATAGTATAAGTCACCACTCGAGTGCAAAGGGTTAACACCGCGAGGGTTGCGTCATCTGCTCGAATGAAGAACCAAAAGAATTTTTAACGCACACAATTAATGTCCACACGAGTCAGAATGGAAAATATTCGACTCTATCTCTGCTTAAACATCTAGCGCCATAAGTTTCGCGCGTGAGTGTGCATATGCGCCGCGTTATTCATCATATCGCATCTATCTCCACCCAGCTTCGTGCTATTAATTTACCAACGAGCATTGACGTATCGCGAGCAAGAAATCAATCAAGCATCCAGCCCGTGAGTTAAGGCCGTGCCGCAACATGAGCATTCGTGTATAACCAGCGAAATTCTCAGGGTGTAATAGAAACTGACTATAGCATACCGTGCGTATATTTATGCAGAATCACGTTATTACGTGCTAATGGATCAAAACAGAAATTAGATTAAAACTTGCTGGCAGAATAATATTTTTCCATTACGAGACGACTGTAGCTGCTGTCTCTGCTTTCTCCCCGCCATTTGTATTATTTTCTACAAACGTAAAAGGATCCACAGTCTAATTATAATAATTAGATAAAGTATCTTTATGGACTTACAACTCCCGAGAGGTTTCAGAGCGCAGTAAAACGCACGGATAAATCAAATTTAATGCAGAGTTGCAGAAATCCACTGAAGTTGTCACAACAATGAGTATACTTTTTAATCCCGTTCTGAGAATTTGTTTAATTATTTCGAGAAATTATACGAAATTTATCCCGTTCTACCAGCTTCAGGCGTTAGGATTTTGCACACACATTTACGCTGGTGATTCGTTTCATTATTTTCAAAAATCATTTCCCCGGAGGGGGCAGTTTCTTTCTTCAGCCACGGGCTATATTCACGCATTGTGGTGAAGAAATACGTCGAAAAGAAATTCCTGAAATTATTTTCAAAAATCATTTCCCCGGAGGGGGCAGTTTCTTTAGCGATACAACATTGGCAATCATGCCCTATACCAGGGGTCGGCAACCTTTTGAGTCGGAAGAGTGAAAAATTACAATTTACAAAATTTCAAAGTTTTTAAAGAGCCACAAAATATTTTCTTGCCAACAATAAATAGTACTCGCATAAATAAAGTTATTTGATAAAAAGGAACTAATCTATTTATTCATAAGAAAAAACATCCAAAGAGCCGCATGTGGCTCGCGAGCCGCATGTTGCCCACCCCTGGCCTATACTAAACTATAGTTTAGCGACGGGGTCGGACTACATTTAAACAGGCTGGTGATTCTACATGAAGGAATACGTCGCAATGAAATTTGCCTAATTATTTTCAATTAGGATACAACATTGGCAATCGTCCCCTATACTAAACTATATCCAGCGATGGGATCGGACTATATTTGTACAGGGTGGTGATTCGACATTCAGAAGTAAGACGAAAAGAAATTCCTGAAATTATTTTCAAAATTCATTTCCCCGGAGGCGGCAGTTTCTTTAGCGATACAACATTGGCAATCATGCCCTATACCAGGGGTCGGCAACCTTTTGAGTCGGAAGAGTCAAAAATTACAATTTACAAAATTTCAAAGTTTTTAAAGAGCCACAAAATATTTTCTTGCCAACAATAAATAGTACTCGCATAAATAAAGTTATTTGATAAAAAGGAACTAGTCTATTTATTCATAAGAAAAAACATCCAAAGAGCCGCATGTGGCTCGCGAGCCGCAGGTTGCCCACCCCTGCCCTATACTAAACTATAGTTCAGCGACGGGGTCGGACTACATTTAAACAGGCTGGTGATTCTACATGAAGAAATACGTCGCTAAGAAATTTGCCTAATTATTTTCAATTAGGAAACAACATTGGCAATCGTCCCCTATACTAAACTATATCCAGCGATGGGACCGGACTATATTTGTACAGGGTGGTGATTCGACATTCAGAAATAAGACGAAAAGCAATTTCTGAAATTATTTTCAAAATTCATTTCCCCGGAGGGGGGCAGTTTCTTTAGCGATACAACATTGGCAATCATGCCCTATACCAGGGGTCGGCAACCTTTTGAGTCGGAAGAGTCAAAAATTACAATTTACAAAATTTCAAAGTTTTTAAAGAGCCACAAAATATTTTCTTGCCAACAATAAATAGTACTCGCATAAATAAAGTTATTTGATAAAAAGGAACTAATCTATTTATTCATAAGAAAAAACATCCAAAGAGCCGCATGTGGCTCGCGAGCCGCAGGTTGCCCACCCCCGTCTTAAACTATAGTTTAGCGACGGGGTCGGACTACATTTAAACATGCTGGTGATTCTACATGAAGAAATACGTCGCTAAGAAATTTGCCTAATTATTTTCAATTAGGAAACAACATTGGCAATCGTCCCCTATACTAAACTATATCCAGCGATGGGACCGGACTATATTTGTACAGGGTGGTGATTCGACATTCAGAAATAAGACGAAAAGCAATTTCTGAAATTATTTTCAAAATTCATTTCCCCGGAGGGGGGCAGTTTCTTCAGCGATCTAACATTGACAATAGTCCCCTATAATAAACTATACAGGGTGGTCTTTTTATCTGAAGACATTGAAATATCTCGAGAACTATGTATCGGATCAAAACAAGTGGGCAATGAAAGTTGTTCGTCGCGAAGGGGGACATCCAATGATACCAAACTGGACCCCCCACCGCCACCCCCTGGGGGTGGGGGTGGGAGAAGATAAAAAACTTAAATGGGAACCCCCATTTTTCATTGCAGATTTGGATTCTCCAGAAGAAAATACACAAATTTTACCTAGGAGTTTTGGCATTTTGTTTCACAGATGGCGCTGTAATGGACAAAAATCAAAATGTAAAAAGTCGTTGAAAATTGGGCATATCTCGAGAAATACACATCAGATCATACAAATAAAAGTAGACGTATTTGATATTTTTACGAATGCTATTGAATAATACCATAATTGACCCCCCACCCCCACCTCCTGAGGGTGGAAGAGAGAATTATTTCAAAATCTTCAATGAGAAACCCTTTTTTATAGCAAATCTTGGTTCTCCATTGATTTGATATTATTGGTGTAATTTCTTTCACAGATGTCGCTGCAATCGAAAGCAATTGGAAAAATGCATTGGTTTGTTTATCAATCCTCAGGAGGTGGTGGTGGGGGGTCAATTATGGTGTTATTGAATAGCATTCTTAAAAATATCAAATACGTCTACTTTTATTTTTCTGATCTGATGTGTATTTCTCGGGATATGCCCAATTTTCGACGACTTTTTCCATTTTGATTTTTGTCCATTACAGCGCCATCTGTGAACCAAAATGCAAAAACTCCAAGGTAAAATTTGTGTATTTTTTTCTGGAGAATCCAAATCTGCAATGAAAAATGGGGGTTCCCATTTGAGTTTTTTATCTTCTCCCACTCCCACCCCCGGGGGTGGCGATGGGGGGTCCAGTTTGGTATCATTGGATGTCCCCCTTCGCGACGAACAACTTTCATTACCGACTTGTTCTGATCCGATACATAGTTCTCGAGATATTTCAATGTCTTCAGACAAAAAGACCACCCTGTAGTGACAGGGTCGGACGCGAGTTGCGCGAATCATTGATCCCGCGACGCCAATTTCAAATCACTCGCTTAAATCCCACTCGAACGAGTCGAACGAAATTACGCGTCCGGGCGGTTTCGGCTCGTTGGCAACCAGGCGTTGCTGAAGTGTCGTCAAATTCGGCGTCTGTCACATTCAAAGCTGTCGCCATTACTCATGCCGGGGACAAGGTGCATTCGATATGAACCGGTCCGTTCTCATGTTTCTAAATTGGACATGCTCGAGACAACGGGAACGCGCGCGCGCGCTAATTTTCCAATTTCCGATGTCTCGACGCCCATAACGCGGCTTGTCCAATAACTTAGGCTTGGCCTATATATGTATGTATGTCGGGGCGCGGTTCACGGCCCCCGGTGCCAACGAGAAAACCGGGGAACGTAATCGATCGCGGTCATGGCAAGATCAATTTTTATCGGATCGCCGGCCCACCGAACAATAGCCAGTAATGAATATGAAGTTCGGCTGACTCTGGGAACAAGCGAACCACCGATCCACGGCTGATCAATGCTGTCGCGTTCACCAATGGAACCTGAAGAAATCATCGTTGTCTCGACGTTTCTGCAGCTCGCTGAGAGAAAGACTTGTCGATCAATCGAATCGTTAAATGGAAACGATCCGGAATTTTACGCTGCAAGCAATTAACCCTTAGCACTCGAATGGTGACTTCGAGGCGCCACTAAAAATTTTATCTAATCAATTACTAGCCATTTATATATCCATAAAATTTTAAAAATCATAGGGAATGAAAATATTCTAGGTCGGAAGAAATGTTTAATTTTTTAGTTAAAATAGCTCCGAGTGCAACTCGAAACTAGATGCATCGAGGAAACGGTAAACTCGATGATCACTTCTAATTAGACTGCGGAAGTGTATGCAATTTTTAATTTCCGCAGGCAAATTTCAAGAGAGCGGGAACAAATAAAATCTTATTTTCAGTAACAGTCTTTAGAGATGTGGAATAACTAAAAATCGTGTTAAATTCGTATTGAATTAATAAATTCTAAAGATCCGCAGTCTACTTCTAATAAATACAGAGCACAATGCAATACATTTTTCAACCAAGTACTTCCAAGTTGCTGTGTAACCCGTAAACCTACCGTGTAAAATGGTTTTATTTCGCAGCACGAGATTTTACCTTTCGTACGTCTTTAGTAATTAGAATAATTGTGAAATATATCATAGACAATGCCGGAGAATACGTCGGTGCACGTAGTTAAGCTTAACAGTATTTTTATATACGATTGTAACCGGGTAGAACGTGTAATAATGTAAACTAATTTTTCGTTTATTGTAGTTTCAGTTTAATCCGCATTCTAATTACGAGAGTAGTCAAACTGTAGATCCTCGCGGAACGACGCAAACAAAATTTCTTTACCCAGGGATTTTGTCTGCAGCTTTTAGCGGATTTACTTACTCGAAGGATGAATCTTCAGCTTTTACGGTTTGGACTTTCCGAGCTTTTCCAAGGGGACTGGGAAGATGCTTGTTATAAAATTTCCTTACCTGTAACACACAAAGTGTGGCATTAAAATGTGGCCGGTATGAATCTACTCGCGGATAAAATAAGAGTAACGCTGTAAAAGTTACGTTCGCGGCGTCGCAGTAAGGTAGCATAATAAAATAATAATTTCTTGTTAATAATGATTATAACCTCCTACATTTCCCACTATCATCTGTCACGAAATTAATCGATAAAACGCACAAAAATCCGTACAGTTCATTCCACCTGAACAACGTTCGCACAAAAGACAAAAATTCCGAACGCAAATCGAACAGCAATAATTCGCGTCGATTCCAGCACAATTTTCTTTCCGCGTTCGGCTACATTGTACATACATACATACAGCTAGATTTTCACGTTGCGCATGTCACTGGAATTCTCAAATCGATTTCCTCGAGATACAAAATCCATGGGATGAAAGCTCAGCTGTGTATTTCTGCGACTGTTTTTCGATTAACCAGCCAATCGTTGGCCGAAAACCTTTTTTTCAATTCGCCGGGCAACGATCGCCGAGTATCGAAACGATTACAAGCTGCCCCGACGAAAGAGAAACAAATTTCAGGGTGGAGCCCCGTTTCAACAAGTATCCAAAACATTGTTTATCGGACCCTTCGGGTACGAGGGATGAGGGGGAACTATTGTAAATCAGCGAAGAGGACAACGGGAACACAGGATGGGTATGCGGGCCATCATTTTCCCCTGAATCCGCGTAAATGTTTAGCGAAACGTATCGCGGTTCGATGTTTGGTCGTCGGGAGTGCGAACAGCTAATCACCGTTTCGAATAATGTAAATACAGCAGTGCTCACTTAAAGGGTATAGCCGGATAAGGTGGTCAAACGAGCCCCCAAAACCGAATCGATCTGTTTCCATAGCATTCGATAGGGGTACCAAAGAAAAGTCCGTGCCCCTACCACAAGGCTAGTTCTACGGTTTAATGAATATCTTCTGTTCCGATTGACGAAAAATTACGAAAAAATTCGAGAACATTCTGCCTACCATTACAAACGACTGTGAATTATTTCAAGATTTTTGGTTGCAAAACCGATTTTTTAAAAAATCCGAAAGCATAAAATTGCCGATTTGATATCGAAGTTTTCAGAGTACCACGTACATATTATTATGGCAGTTCTGCTGGATAAAAAATTTCGAGAAAAATCGTAAACGTTCTACCTAATACCACAGGCAACTGTGAATTATTTCAATATTTTTGGATCAAAAATCGATTTTTAAAAAATTGCATTAACCTAAAATTGTTGATTTTAATGATGAAGTTTTGACACGACTATGTTCACGTTATTGTGGTAGTTGCGTGTTACTATGGTTACCAATGTGTATGTTCTTCAGATTTTTCGGAGTGGGTGAACACGTTGAAAAAGATTGAAAATCTCAAAAAATCCGATAAAATGCATATTTCTCGCGGAAGTTGCAGAGATACCACTTTCACAAAAATTCTGTTGTCAGATATCGTCGAAAGCAATGTTCTGTATTTTTTTCAGATTTTTCCATGAAGCGCCGTATCCACCTCCGAGCTCGAGGCGCTAAGTGGCTGGAGAGTAGTGGGGACGTCTCGTGAAAATTGAAGTGCAAGAGATTTAGGAAATTTAAGCGATCACCACTGTATCTATTAGGTTGTTTGCGGCCGGATCGAGATCCCATTTTGCAGCGGGAGCCGCGAATCGATCCTTTGACCGTGGACGGCAAACAGCTGCCAGCCGTGGCGGGTTAATCAATCACGACGTCGATCGGCGCAAGGAGCTGACGGGGGCGGCACAAAGCCGGCTGCGGCCGCCTTCGTTCACCATGTAAATGCCGTTTAACTCGACGGAAACGAAAGGAATGGTAAATCAATCGTCCGCGACGAGTGTCTCGCGGGGATACACCTATGGGACGGACAACCGTAGACCCCTTCGCCCACCCCCGTTGACAAATTGGCTAGCAACGAACGACAAAGGAACACCGAGGTTCGACATGCTTCGATCCTGTGATTCGGTTTTCGATTGGTATGGTCGTACGCCGGTTTTTCGAAACCTTAAAAACCACTGGTCCGTATGCAGGAAGGCAAGTAAAAGCTTCTACCAGTGATTTTTGAAGCGAACACTCAGTTACCCGTACATACAGGGTGAAGTATTCACCAGGAAATAGTTCTCATTGAATTTTACTTTCAACAACAGTTAAATGAGCGTTTTCTAAACATCGATTATATCGTAGTACTTTATTGTTCCCCGAATTTACCGGTGTTTCGCTAAACGCATGCGATTAGTCGGCGTGTAAACAAATTCGAAGCTTGTATGCGATGCATTTCCACGTCGATAGATCTCGCTAAGACGACGGATTGCTTGTCAGAGGCACGAGAGTGACCCGTTTTTTCCCCAGACTTTCTGTTCGACTCGAGATGTCGATCAGCCATGGCTGCGCAATGTGTTCCAGACGTTTCCCATTAAACTGCGTCGGCGTGTTCGACGTAATCGTCCAATTTTGCTACTCGCTTGTTAACCCTTTGCACTCTGAGCTATTCTAATTCGAAAACCAAAATTTTCTTCCGGCCTGAAATATTAATTTTATGCAGTTTAATAAAATATTAAATACGTTCAGGCAACAAATATTTTGGATAATGATAAAGAATTATTAGTGGCGCCTCTCCGAGTCACCACTCGAGCGCAAAGAACTAACCGCTGCTCCTAGTAATAAGTTTAAAAATCAATCGGAGTGCTCGAAATGAGACGTCCACGTTTCGATGGAGTTACAAGACAAATTTTTTCCCTTTCGAAATCGTTAGTATCGATCGCGGAAATACCAATCCGGCTTTAGATTGGCCGGACGTTGCACCGAGGAGCATAGAAAACCGCAGCCGGTCGCGTGTGTTATATCTTCGAGGGAAAACCATAAAATGTTCGGAACAAACAATACACACAGAGTGCGCGGTGCGCGTCGTGTCGTGTCGGGTCGCGACGACCGGAGAAAAACGCCGACACACTCGAACATTGATTTTTAACGTGGCCCCGAGACTAGTTGAGCCTGACAGGAAAGTATGAAATCGGATCACTCGCAAACATCTACGTCACGACAGGATATTAACCGGGATGTAAAGGGGAAACGAGCATGCGGAAAGGTTTTTCTTGCCGCGACAAAACCGATATACACAGCCGAGAGAGATTCTGTACGAGCTGCCAACCTTTTATCGGTCGATCTTCCTTCTCTCCTTTTTTTTACAATACCCGTGATATATGCATGTTCGCATTGCACGAGTACGCCAAATTTCGGCGCGAGTCCCTCCCCCAACCCTCTTCCCCCGCCCGGTGACACACGGAGATTCAACGCGTCGACGATTTACGTCGGAAGACGTCGAACCATTTCATTCCCGAAGAGATTCGCGAAGCTGCGCAATCTTCCGCGATTTTTACTCTGACTTATTTCGGAAAATTGCGTCGTCTTCGTCCCAATATCGTGAGTGGTCCGTGCAGTTTTCTGCAAATGATTAAGAATATACTGGGTCGATCGGAAAGTAATTCCGTTTTTCGAGTAGACAATTTTTAAGAAAGGGGGATGAAATTATATCCTACTCTTAACGGGAACAGCCTGTGTAGATAAAAAACAAATAGAAATTGAAACAAAATTCTATGCGGTGCACAGTGATCGATTCCTTGATTCTAGGCGGACAAAATGGTAAATTTGATTAACTTCAGATATCTTCGCTGCCGTTCTATATTGTTTACGAACATTTATTTATTCGATATATAACCTAATATTTCGATTGCTCGTGGTTATTACGACGTAATACGGCGTTAAAGTTTTGTCTTTGCGAAATACTATAAATAAGCTAATTCTTCTCCATCGTATAACATGTTTGTTTGTTGTTTAAATTATTATATAAAAAATGGAGCGTGTAAGCGAAGGTAAGTATTTAATTTTTACATATCGGTATAATTTTATTTTGCCGTGTATATCATATACAACAGGTTAACTAATAATATTATTTAAGAAGAGGTCAAATTGTATAACTTCTTTCCCCGGACTCGGCCGGACTTCGTTCTTTGATAGTTTTGAAGAATACTTATTTCAAAATAATGATACTAAATATCGCTTGACCGTTTTGGCCCGTTAGTCATTTATATCATTTTTTAGAAAAGACATGGAGTATGCCACGAAGACTGATGTTTGAAACCTGGTATTCAACAAGTTCTAAACATACCAAATCCAAAGTTGATGCAATAATAGGGCTGATTCTAAACTTTTTTAACATCGAAGCTATTAATGATTCAGCAAAAAATATTTTGCATACAAACATTACAAGTTTTTGCAAAAGAGTCCAAGAAAAATGGCAGAAATGCCATCGCACTATCGATCGCTTTTTAAAAGAAAATAGAAAAAAAATGTAGAAGACATATTTCATATGTTACTTGTAACTTCCGATCCACTTATAAGTAGTAAGAGGAAAATTACTAAAAAATGTTCTAAAGAATTAGCAGCAGAGGCAAAAAGTTTACTCAAATCACCTTAAAAAAGGTACGAGATTTACATATGACAATTATAATTTATAATAATTTAGGATATGCACCTTTGTCGTGCACATTCTTTATTATAATTTTGTAATTTTGTATTATATTTTCGTACAACTTTATCTAATTTTTAAATATAAGTTAAGATTAATTCTTTTCATTTTGTGTATTGTGTATTCACGTATTTAAACAAAAACTATAAAATATTTAATTTATGTTATTTTCACAAATGTTACAATTAATTGTTTTATTTGTCCATTATAAAGAAATTATATAAATCGTTAAAGTTCATGTTGTTTTTATACACTTGTCATGATTTCTGAGAAATAAAGCTATATTACTACAAGAAAACACAAAAATTTTAATTTTGTCCACCTAGAATCGAGGAATCGATCACTGTGTGGTGCTTTCATTTCAAATGAAGTCGTGAAAAGTCAGGAAACAGAAATTCTCCGAACAAAATGTCGTACAATTTACTCTAAAAAATAAAAAACTGGTTTACATTTTTCCCATGAGAAAACGACGTGACTTTACGAACGACCTAATATTTCAGTGATTTCGATCATTAAAAGTCGCCCACCTGGAGGAACAAATTTCCCCTGATTCCGATTTTCAAAAATAACATACGGAGCCAGAATTTTGCATAAAGATCTGCAGTCTACTCATGATTATTCAGGACCAGGGAAGCTTGAACACGGTGCCAACTGCGGTGGAAGCTTTTATAGATTGCGTTGAGAATCTGAGACGATCGAAATTTTTGCTTTTTCATCGAACTGAATTTAAACGACGTATAATTTTAATAGATCTATCTTTACTGCCTATAAATTGTTGGTTGAACTGTAACTGTGTAAGTAAACTGAATTATGTACTTTCGGTCGCGCTGTGCAACACTTGCACCGGGCGTCAACGGCAGCCATCTTCGAGTTCAGCATAATCTCGCGTAATGTTAAATGCATGGGGTATGCAAATATTGGGAGCTTTTATTGAACGGATTTTCAAATTCGGTTCTCCCCAAATACGAAAATACATGAAAAGTGATGTCACACGTTTTCTGGTCTCTTTTTCCTGCGACAATCTACTGAAAGGTTTTCTTCAGTGCTACAAGATTAGTATAGTCGTCTATTGCAATGAAAAATATAAAAGTAGACACCTGAATTATAAATAAATAAATGTTCTTGGTTTTTGAAAGTTTATGAATTCAAAGGCCAGCACTCAGGAGGTAATTAAAGGTTATAACGACCATAAATCTATGCGTCTTCTATCTCTCGTAACCAGAATCTTCGGGAATTGCTCACCAAGGCTGATCTATGCGTTTACTGCAGGACACTGCAGTGGTCCGATATGTCACTGCAAGATCGTCTCTACTGCTATCCTCCCGAGACATTGGCTCCTAACGATTGACCTGGTACCTTGTTCCTTTGTGGAAGATAAACAATCATTTACATCGGACTCGCATTAAGGCAATTACCGAAAATTTATATGACCGTTGTTACATAGATCACCGCTTGCATATCATCCCATACTCTAAGACCTTGCTAACATTTCTGTGATAACAGATAACATCCTCCATCGAATGTATGGAAAACCTTACAAATGATTATGGCCGATGTACATTTTTCCCTTGTACATTGTAGGTGACATTAGAAGGAGTCCTAAAATAAGATATTTTTGATATTGTAGGACTACGAAGAGTGTAAGGGTGAAAGTATTATAAAAATGGTAATTTTAAGGAAATATTAAGATTGTAAAAAGAGAATACTTTTCCCTTGCATATTGTAGCTGAATTTAAAATGCATTGTATGTCAAAATTGTTGGATAAGGAAGTATGCATGCATTATGCCAGAGTGTGTGTGGATGAGCGACATCTGTGAGAGAGATCTATAAGAGAGATCGATGTATGGATTGTTCGAAGACACACGTGTTTCAGAGTTACAGTATTATTATAATATTCATTATATTAAATAAATATATTATTTATAGTGTTCCAAGCTCAATGTACATTTACTCTTACAAAAATATTTTTGGTATTGTAGGACAACAACGAAGAGTACACGTGTGCAAATACTAGGGGAATTAAGATTTTCCCCTTGCATATTGTAGGTAACATTAAAACGCATCCAAAGCCAAAATATTTTTGATATTGTAGCACCAAAAGGATTGTAAATGTGCAGATATTATAAAAATGATAATTTTAAGGAAATATTAAAATTGTAAAAGAAATATTTCTCCCTTGCATATTGTAGCTGACCTTAAAAGTGCATTCAGAGATAAAATAGTTTTGATATTGTAGGACTACGAAGATTGTAAAAGAAATATTGTGATTATTGCAGGCGAGGACGAAAATGTTTCCAATTGTTAACAATGTGTAAAATAAAATGATTTGATCTTTCGGTAACGTCAGAAGTGAAGAGAACATTCGAGTGACTGCTTTTAAGTGGATCGCTCGGTACAATATTTCACATAGAGCGATCGAGATTCTTGGGTAAATTATTGCCAATGGGAATCGCGATTAGCCACCGTTTGTTTGCACAATTCAATTATTATAGATTCTAATGGAGCCCGGCGAGAGAGCGCCATTTGTTATCACGAGCGAAAGAGGCGAATTCGCTGGGAGTAAATCCCGCGAATGCGGACGGCTGCCGCCATTCGGTTTGGCGTGGTTTCAAGCCTCTAAACGGGCGAAAAACTTTCCTGCCATATTGCGTTAAAGCGGTGATTAATTCATTGGCGATAGTTATGCATTTGAATGAAGCGGGAGTAGGAGCCTCGGTCTCTCTCCCTACCTTTTTCGTCGGTTTTTGTTCAGAAATTAGCCGGATATGCAGGGGCCGCGTGAACGAGTTCGCCGGAAGTTTCGACGAGCCAGAGTGGGGTGATTGCGGGGTGTTTAGGATCGCGCTAAGCCGCCGAGGGTTGACACTATTGTCCCCGTGAATCCTAGCAAATAAATTGCTCTTAAGTGACTCGGACAATGGGGCGAAATGGCAGTTGTGATTGCCACGCGTTTTATTCCACTCTTTTCACGCCGTCCGTTCTGCGCCCCTGTTGCCACCCCTAAACATCGGCTTTAACGATAACTCGACGAAAATTTCCACTGGGTTTCGACTGATCCGAAGCAAAAAATTCAGTTCATGATTAATCGGTAGACTGCGGATTTTATGAATTTACGGTATAAATATAGTTAGGTCTTTTATCAACCTTTAGCACTCGAGTGGCGATTCTGAGGCACCGCTAAAAATGGCTGTAGATATGTCGGTATCTAACCAATTACTAAAATGATAAAATGAATTTATAAAATGAAGAAAATCATATAGAATGGAATTATTCCAGCTAGGAAGAAATGTTTCATTTTCGAATTCAAAGAGAGCTCCGACTGCACAGGGTTAAACATATTCAGCAAGAAATTAAGTATTTATTTCATCCATGTTTTCATTTCGCACAAACATACGCCTTCTATCGAACTCGATGAGAGTAGCTACAGCCTGAACGAGAAGAAATTAAATAATAAGTAATAAAATTCTATCGTTCCCCATTAACTCCATCAAATTCACACCGACCATAAATCTGACGAAATTCCAGTAAACTTTATATTGTATAAGTTCCCGAAGACTACGGCGTAAGTGCACGAATGTTCGCAGCCTGCTGCTAAGAATATAAACTGATGTTCGTCCGCGGAAGAAAATTACGCTTGCCGCACGCAGATACAGCGAGTTAAGACACAACTTTCAACAGCCTTAGATTAATTTTATTACCATGGCACACACAAGTGGCGCCTGGTGAACAGCGTAGTGCACACTCGAATATAACACCAAGCCGAGAAACTTTCGCTGATAATTTTCCTCGGCGGGGCGATAATCAAGCAGCGCGTTAATTTCGCGGTACCCATTGTCGTGCGTCGCGTCGCGTCGCCTGACACGCAACAGCTTCGTATCACCTGTGATTGAAGCCGGTTTGACCTCGTTTGGAAAAGGATGCTTTCGGCTCCGGTTGCTCGGGATTAGAGGGAGTATGCAAATTAATGAGCAAGCTTGGAATTGTAAAATAATGCAAACTAAACACCATGCGTCTTCCGCGATACACGGAGACCGTTCTCCACGGCGAGACAGCGTTTGCAGATGTTATTTATTTGGAGAAAGGCGGACAGTTAAATGAAACACAATGAGACAGGGTAAAAACATATAAGATGACAGTGGACTTTATGTATTCTTGACGAAAATGAGTGGGTATAATCTGAAACATGAAAAACATTAGATGAATTTCAAAATACTTTTATATGATTTTCAACATGTTTAATATATTTAAACAAAAAATTAATTTCTATAAAGATCTACTGTCCACTAATTAATAATAATAATACAGGGTGAGTCACGAATCGTGATCAGCTTAGATTATTCTGTTACTAGCGGTTCCATCGGGAATTTTTTAGCTAAAATAACTTGGTACAGGAGAGCTTTGAGCTGATTGTGCACCAATTTTCTTGTCCACCTTTTCCAAAGCTATCAAGGTTACCTTCAGTTTTTTATAGATAAATCTTCAGGACGTACTAAGACGAATTTTGCAAGCACCATAAAAAGCATTCCTTCATCATCTGAACTAAAGAAACATTTTCAAAATATCATTCAAGAAATGACTTTTTGGAGCTTTTCAGATTCAGAAAGAAATTCGTCTGAGCGATGGAAGTCTGAAAGATGGATGTAAAAAATGGGTTATGTATAACTTATTTCGGGAAAACTGCGTCAAATAGACGCGAGGGACGGACGGGGGTTAAGTTTTGCATTATTCGACGTTGGAATTGCCGTTTGGCCAAGTGTGTGCCCCCGCGAGGGGGGTTGTTCGAAGCGCGAACAAACGACGGCGGATTTATCCGAACGTTTTGGGACGCGTTACCGGCCAGTCGATTTGCGGAAGTCGCGCGGTGTACGCCGCCATGCTGATGAATTATTCATCAAGACAGTGCGCGATCGTTCTTCCAGAGGGCTGGTGGGATGCGGTGTGCGAGGGTGGACTGGGACAAATCACGGCGAGTCGAGACAATCCCTTGGAGCTGGGACAGCGTGTCTCTGCCGTCGGATTCTCTGCGCGTACACCTCTCGGCTCCCCCTTGTGTCTCTTTTTTCGACATATACATATACAAGGTGCGCTTTAACGGTGGCATTTAGAAGCGGATCTCGATTTCCAGTGGTCCCGTTGATTTTCTGTCAAGCCCTCCCGCATCGGTGTCGCGAGCAAATTGAAGGGACTCGAGAACGGGTCTCGAGTCGTTCCTCTCGTGCCTCCTTTGTCGACGCTCCGGCTTTTTGAGGGCACTCTACGTTCCGCAGTCTGCCTCGTGTTTTAGGGCTGGATCGAGCCACGCCGGAGATTTAAACGGCGAGGTCGTGGCTCCGGCTCTTACAGGAAACGACAACCAGTAGCTACGAATGTCGGGTAAGGTGAAGTGCCCTATGCCTGGACAGCATGTTCTCTATTTTAAATTTTATCACTTTAAATAAACAAAAACAATTTCTTAAGAGTTTTAACATACAGTTCAGGGTTTGTAAAGTAATTTAAAATAAAAAAATCATTGTTTAGGTTAATATCTTAATTGTATTAACAAGAATAATTCAAACCTGTAGTTGGACATATTAAATCCAATCTAAGCTAGTACCTGGACAGAAGTAAAGCCTGTATCGGGACAAATTCAATTTACGAGTTGATCGAGCGAACATAACCTAAAACGTTGGTTGGTGGCGCTGTTGCGCATGACGAATAGAAGATGCTTTGCGTAATATATAGTATTCTTATCATAGATTATAGTATTGTATTATTTAACCAAATATATATTTATTTTCATTTACTGTTTTAATAAAACTTGTCATAATACAACTTTTAAGGTTAGGTAGTAATACTGATAGATTTAAGATGTAAACATAAAGTATTATTCACGTCACAACCGGAAATACATTTTCTACAAACGTTATTCAAGCTAATAGAAGACTAATTATACGTACATGTAGGTAAATAATTTGCAAACAATGCGTTGATTTTATTCACAGACACGTGTCCGGCTTCAGGCGTAAGCACATTGCGTATAAGCTTAGAGTGGGACAGCTACTGTCATCGCGTCCCAGTATGGAGTACTTATATTTGAAAACAGTCCTAATCTTGGACATCTAATATTTGGATTAATAATTATTAGTTAAGCTTGATTGCCAATTTATTTTAAAATATCAATATTATTATGCGTGATAATTATTTCTTGTCTGAGGGCTTAAATTATATCTTTTTTTCTAACAAAAGTTCGAACTATAAATGCACATGATTCAAATGTAAATAGACTATTTTGTATACTGTTTTCAGATGAACTTTGAATTAATTTTTAAATTTCAATTGATGTCTTAATGAAATAATATTCACACCTACTTGTAGCTAAGGCCTCAGAATAAATAATATAATTATTTAATCTCTTAAATACTGATTTTACTATGAAAATTCAATTGTCCAGATTTAGGTATCACTATTGGACTGTCCAGACTTAGGGCACTTCACCTTAGTTCCGGCCATTTTAATACTGGTTTTTATCGTGTGTTCAACCCCCCCCCCCTTCCCACCCTTTTACCCAGCCAAACTCCATATTAACTTTTGCGGCATTTAACTTTGACATTAATTTAAAAAATACTAAATAGATCAGTAAAATATTATGCTGATTGCAACATTTTTATGAACGAATTGTGACTAGACTTCCAGTCTAGCATGAATTCGATGGAATTTAGTACGATTTTTATGCGTTTATGGAGAAATTGGCTGGATGAAATATAAAGCAGTAAAAGATTAGAAAAATTTCAGAACACTGTAACGTTGCTTTCAGTGTAACAAAGTTATTAAGTGCCTCCACCTGATATGTACTTATTACATTAACTACACATTAGCATAAGGTTATCATTAGGCTGCGGATCATTATGCAAAATAAACATTGTCTGCATCCATTGGAAGAAATAGAAACTAATTTGCATGTTATTGCTCCCCTTAATGATTTTAACAGAGGAGAAATAATATATTGACATCGTCAATTTTTAAAATTTTTCGACAATTTTGAACTTCATCTTCTCAATTTTCCTATAAATGCATAAAGATCCGCACTCTAGTTATCATTGTAATATTATGTATGTAATAGAGACTGCAGAATAACCTCTTATTGGAGGTTACACCTGTACAATAAAAAAAAAGGATAGAGAATTAAAGTCTCTTTTTTAAAAAATTGTACAAATGAAATGTAATAACGAAATAGGACACGAAGTTAAAGTAGCTTTTTCCAAAAATTGTACAAATGGAAACAATTCCGCAGAATTGAAACAAATGCGGCAAACGCATTGAATAAAGTCGCAATGTCAATTGCACGAAAATCCGTAGTGATACGTATCTCTGTAGTACGAGATTCCGGTGGAATGGGTTATTTAACAATACATGGCTCCAAGGGAATAATTCAAGGCGCACTTCAGTGCAACGCAATACATCGCGGAAGAGGTATTGGGTCAGCTCTTGAGTAACTAGCACAGAGACTAAATCGACTGCAAAATACTCGCAAGAAAGCTCGGCCTCGTGGTACACAGAAGAACTTGCGGGCGCCGGATTTCCATACGCAAGCCGAACGAAAAAGCAGGCGCATCGTGTCCTTAATGCAGCGCAGTCGATCGACACGCCGAAGAAAAACGTTATCCGGACGCTGTCGATCGACAAGGCAGCGCATTAATCTTGGACCGATAACTCTTGGCGACCGGCAAATTAGAATTCATGAAAAGACTCGGTCCGTGGTGGCAGATCGGGGCTGACAAGCAGAGATGATTCTTTCGTGATTCTGCTGAAATTCTAAGGGATGGCGAGTATGAACGAACTGGAAAAATCGGCTGCTTGTGGCTGGTCATAATTGGACTGCGGATGTTCGTGCAATTTTCAATTTTTATGAATAAATTTTCAGAAAGTGGTACCTAATAAAATCTTATTTTCATTGGTAATAACAGGACTGCGAATTTTTGCGCAAAATAGAAATGTTCTGCGTTGATTGCGGGAAGCAGGAATGAAATAAAAATTGACTTCCGTGATAGTGGCGTTATATACACAATCCAGAATCTTTCAGGAAGGAACATAACATCTTACATATAGTGTTTGTACGTCAGTGGAGTAGAACGTTGCATGAATCAAGGTTATACATAAATTTCAATGTGTGAGTGTCATGTATAGGATATTGCCATAAGACATGCTCTATATCCTGTGTCTCCTGTCCACATGAACAGCCAGGGTTATTTACCACATTGATTTTAGCTAGAGAGAAGTTAAGACAATAATGGCCAGATCTAATTCTGTTAATGGTCACAATGTTTTCTCGAGATAGAATTTTCCCCGTGTACCAGGCTTTTCTTCTTTCGTCGTGGAAATGTTAAAAATAATTTCTTTCCTTGAATCGGCCTTCATTGACTATAAATTCATTGGTGTTATTGAAAGCACTTTTGAAGATCTCACTTAAATCAGTATACGGTACTTTGAGAGGGCTGATTCTCTATCCTACTTCGTTATGATATTTATTATGTAAATGCATTAAATAAAGTTATGAAATGAAATAGAGACTTTGAGAAAAGTATAATTTTTCAAGGGTGTGAAAGCGGAGACTTCATTTTCTTAAAATGAGTACATGCAGTCTGATTTATTGTAAAAATTAGCATTTGTGTGTTACGGTGCCAGTAGCATCTGTAAATATTTAGTATGTTCGCGGGAAGAAATTACGGTGGGAATTAGCGGGTTAATTGACAGGAGAAAAATGGTCAATTAATTATACCCGGTTCTCAGCCTGATTAAAGTTTCTTTCAGTCTGTCACAATTTATCAGAGGATTCGTACTGTCCGGGGCCAACGGAACGCCACGAAACGATGAAATCCTGAAAATCCATCTTCCGTTTCTTTCGCGACCGCCTTCCATCCACCGAACAATTTGGACCAATCCCATACTCTTTATTTTTCCTTTGAGGATTACTCGCCACTGGCGCTTAGCTCCACCAGTCTTTCTTTAGGTTTCCGTTTCCGTGCATATAGCAGCGAGCGAATATGAATTATTTCACGTGGAAACTTTAGTTCCATTTACTCCGTATAACTTTTTCAATGGCTCTCTAGATTAGCCTTTCCCTTTAAATATTCGTTGACTATGGAAGCTGACCAGAGAAATGCAGATAACTTTGGTTCTTATGTGAGAAAAGAAATTTTCCTACCGGTGGAATTCTGCCGTCGTATAATGGAATCAGAGGAAAACCAATCAACTCACTTACAATAACTTTAATTCGCACAAATTATTAGGTCATTTGGAAAGTGATTTCGTTCCTCGGAAAATAACATTCGAAATTGTTGGAGAATTTAAAAAATTGAACATATTAAGGGAAGAAATAACATATTTTTTCGCATTCTTCGACATTTTTTATACGGTGTAAATTTCACTTCAAATAAAGTCGTAAAAACGTCTTCTAAATGGTGAAAGATTGGCGTTCGTTTTCCCTTGAGAAAACGAAATGGTTTTCCGAACGACCTACTATCCCCTTATCATACGGTTGACAATTGGCAATTTGTGAAAGAAATTAGGACAATTGAGATTCTAGACGATTCATCACTGTTGGTCTCGCTTGATGTAACATCATTATTTACCAATGTACCCAATTGATTTAGCTTTAAAGGTTTTAGACAGTCGTTGGAATGAAATAAAAGAACATACACTATTCAACGGGGTGAGTTTCTTCATCGTCAAGGTTACTAAACTTCACGTTTAATGGAACGTATTACAAACAGATTTTTGGAACAACCATGGGATCTCCTATTTCCCCTGTTATTGCAAATTTGCTAATGGAAAAGTTGGAGGAGGTTTCCATTTCGAAACTACCATTTGAATTGATATTTTATAAAAACTGAGCAATTGCAAATTGTGTTCGACACATTCAACAGTTTTCATGAAAGACTACAGTTTACATATGAAATTGTGGGCAATTCAAGTTTGAACTGTCTTGACATCAGTGTAATTAGTGCAGGAAGAAAATTTAAAACCAATTGGTTCGATAAATCAAGTTGGTCAGGTAGATATGTAAATTTCTATCCATTCCATCCCATACAACATAGAGTGGGCTTAATTAAAGGTTTAATTCATCATGCGATCCTACTATCGGATCCTGTATTTAGACCCAACAATGAATTTTTCAAATATATAAAATTCCTTTATTGCTTCAACAAATGAAATAACATCTACTTGTTCTCAAATACATTCAGAACTGTATGTAATTAGGTCAAAAGTAATTTGAATGTCAATTAAATATTACCATAACATCATCATGGTATATAAGCAGTTAAAAGGGGTGGTAAAGACATTTCACGATTCAAATTTACCGTCAAATATTGATTGCAAATGATCTCCAAATATTGATTTCCAAATGATCACGATGCCTCAGTGTCTTGTTTGCCGGCATGAAATCAACACGTGTTTCAGTGTTTCAACAAATTAAACAATTCTTTTTCACAAAGCAACTGGGTAATAGTTTTCTTCCCCCAACCATGTTTAACATGCAGTATAATATCACATAATAATTTACAGACGCAATTATTTCTTGAAAACGATCTAAATCAAGATCGAAACGTTGAAGTTCATGTATAAATGTTAATGTTTAAATAACAAATGATCGAACCAGTGCGCCGATAGCATTAATATAATTTTTATTGACCTACTATATTTTTAATTAAATGTGTTCGTGAAAACATGTGCTTTTCCAATGACTTGTTAACAAAGTTTGCTCGTGAAAGGGCGAACAGCCTCGTGATCGGACAACAATTTGTTAAAGGACCGCTAGGAAACTCCGAAAAGTAGGAATGGCACGGTGGCCATTGTGGTTGAGGTGAATCTCGAGATTGCGGGCTTTAGTCCCGCTCTCTCTCCAGGCCTTTCTTTTTCTCGTTGGATTGTCGGAAAAGTTTAAAACCTTTTCGAGTTCTTTAACTGGATGCCGTAGAAATTCTGCACCGGCGAGATTAATGGCGCCGGCCATAAAATGGCAGAATATTATCCATCAGAACGGCACGTATTTCGTTTGATTGCATTATCTCGAAGGTTTATAGCGAACCTCTCGTATACCATCATCCCACTTACTATTCCTCTACAAAATTTAATTCCATGGACACACTTAATTATTTCTTTAAAATCATGTTATTCATTATTTCTATATTCGAGCATCAAAGTCGGCAAAGTTTTCTATCCTAAAAAATTAATACGGACAAAGGAATCTTAATGAAAAGGATCACGCGACAAAGGGTTAGACAAGGGTTCCACTTCCTCCCAATTTTCTTATTCCACTGCAACTCTGCAGTGAATCGGAGTTTGTAGAAATACCTGAACCATATTTTCTGTAACGTCGTAAGTTAACCGAACCGCGTGTAGATCCTTGTATTCTTAATTCCCTGGAGTTAGTATACTAAATAGTGTGTGCGTATCTCTTGGCAATTTACTCTTCGTTCACATCTAGCGAGGGGGAGAGATTTAATAAAGGAAAGCAAACATCATGAATAGGGAACAGGCATTGCTCCAACGCAATAATGGCAAGTCATACAGTGCCAAAGCGATCTTGGCAGAATCTGCAGAACTAAATCGAGAGATTATGTACCATTTGCGTTATTCTACCGCTGGCGTGTCTATCAGCGAAGACCATTTCGCTAGTTTCATTCAGAACGGCGGACTGCTAAAACTGATTAAGAAAGGTCAACAACCCCGGAGAAATCTGTCTATTTCTCTTGGTCATAATGCAAAATGAAAATGTTTTTGCAAGGAGTAACAGAAAAATTGATTTCGCTGCAACACTACAACATTCTCGAATTTTCGTAATTTTTTACTGTTCACCCAACCAATTTCTACATAAATGTATAAAGATCTGTAGTCTAGTTATAATTATAGTGCGGATATATTTCATGCAACTTTTAAATCATTTAAAGACATCTCGATTGTACACAATGAGAACCGTTCCATGTACAATTTACAAAATATAAAGAATATCTGCGTGTACATCAAAGCACGGAATATTGAAAATGTGTCTTCGTCGACGATACGAACGATGTCTGTGTCGGTGTAATGAGAAATATTGCGTTCCATTTAAAAAAGTTCGACGAGGCCGACGTTTCACTTGCAACAATTCTTTTCATAACGATGAGGCAGTAGTTGTCGCAACGTGCGTGTGCATTTGTGTTCCAAATGAAATTCCATGGAAAATATTTTCGCCACTTTATTGCAAATGCTTGGGGAACAATCGAAATTATTACAATGCGCGTCGCGTTGAATTTAAATTAACAATACAATCTACAATTCTGTCGACATATAAAACACAAATGCTGTATCGATTGTAAGAGAGCAAGGTAGTTGCATTAGAACAAAGAAAAACGTCGAAAGTTTTGTATAAACGTTTACCCAAAGCTACGAACCGGAGGACCAGGTGTAATTTGTCTGGAAGTGTTGCCGGAGGTTGTAAATTCGCGAAATTCGGTCAGGTTTTACCCCACCGCAAACAGCAGCAGTACTTAATCGACCGCAAATAAGTATTTGAAATGCAGGCGGGAGTTAATGAAGGGCTCGAATCTAGTTGACAGGGGACGCTTTCACTTTGTAATCACGTTATCGCTCGTTACACAACTTCCCTGGCGACACAAAAAGAGAATCGGTTCCGTTTTAAGCAGGTTCGAATCTTGATAAGGCATGATGAAAGAGGTTTGGTCGAAGGGCGCCGTGAGACCTGGGATTTTCCGAGCCTTCCCGAGTCTCTTCCCGGATTCGCGGGATTTTCGGCGTATTCGGTCTGCTCGGCAACATTTCGCAGGTCTAAGGACACGCAATTTCGCGCAATGGGCGCCGACGCCGCACCGCGCCGTTTCAATTATTAAGTTTCATTGTCAGTTTAGCCGAGTTGCTCGCGGATTAAAATGTAAACTACGTTATTACGGCCGGCGCGCAAACACGACAAACTCCTGACGTGCTTAATCCTTCACGCGACGAGCCAAAAGGCTCGCCATTTTCCTACTCGACGTATCATTAAAAGTTCTGTCGCGTCTTCCTATTGCTGAAGTATGAATGTCCTTGATTTATTGTTTGGCTATCGACGATTCTTCCGAGCACGATCTATAGAGCTGCGTTACACTTTGATAAATACAACAACGCCGTTTTTGTATCGCCATTGGTAATAATTAACAATCAAAAATATATTTTTGTAGTGGCTGGACAGCTCGACGTGACAATATCAATTCTACTACCAATTGTTTAACACGGAACGTGCCAGGTGTAGCACCGATGGTACACGTTAAACTATCCATTCAGGCCGCGTGTGCCAGTAGTGGTTTACGGCGCATACAGTGTGTAACGCAAGTATTCGAACGCCCTTTAGAACAAAATAAATTGTACCAAACAATGAAGCATTGGTTTACAAAATGATATGGAAAAAAGTTTTTCCAAAAATTATAATTTACAAGGTTACATGCAAAAATAAAAAAGGCATTTTTTAAAACTTTTATTTGGGTCCTTAATGAGAATTTAAAATGTATGTTTTGTAGATCTATGTTAGTTACGCAGACGCAGGAATAAACGACACTCATCGAAAGCTGTATGATTCTGTGAATTTTAAGCAGAAACTGATCAAAAGTCGTGTAAAACTACGATTTTCGCAACTTTTAACCGCTTCTGGCTCGTGTGTATGCTAATCGATTTCGATGACATGTTCAAAATAGTTTTAAACCTTGTAAATTATAATATTTGGAAAATCTCTTTGGCACATCATTTCATAAACCAATACTTCTAATCGATTATAAAAAATCAGATCGTTTGGTAGAATTATAAAACAGTTATTCTGTTTTAAAGGGCGTTCGAATACTTTCGTTACCCACTGTATAAGCGCTAAAAACATATGTCTGCAGGGTGATTCTGGAAACTGGGACAAGTTACTGCTCTTTTTAAAGTAAAAATAGAAAAAACTGCAAGAATAAAGTGCAATTCCACCTGGCTGATGCATCAGTGCATCCGTATTAATAATAAGGTCATAGGAAGTCAGGACGTACTAAGACACAATTTTTTCCTGTATCATTTTGTTTTATTTTTACCTCAAAAAGAGCAGTAATTTTAAGTTTAAGACTGTAGAATATATTTCCACAAAGCATATAAGTTTGGTTAAGTATCGAGCAAAAACGGCACGGAATGTGCTAATCTACGAGGAAGATTTATGACGCAAATTCTACGAGCTTTTACGTGGTTGAAACTGAACCGATTTCATCGAACGTAGTGTCAAACTAATTAATATTTTCGTCGGTGAATTCAACGCCTCTCGTTCGCTGATGTCAATATCGAAGAAACTCGGGCTCGTCTGTTAATAGTGCTTCCAGCCTGTTGTCTTGAGTTATCAAAGCAGTCCGGTAGTTTGAAGTAGTGTATTCGCGTTTGCTGCATCACCAGTTTCGACTATGGTCTCGGTTTACATTGCAGTCGACAAGGACAATGCCGTTTTTGAGACATCTCTGGTGAGCTCGTTTGTGCGTATGTTTCTCGACGGCTCGCGGGTGGGTACCGTTGGAAAATGTCGGCCGACTTTCCTTGAAAACAACCCAGCCGTGTCGATCTCAATGGTATTTGATGTATTGTCGGACCACACACTGCGAGAAAGAGGATTGCGATTTATGGGCCGATTCCGAAAATTCAAAGGACTCCATTCTACCCTCCCCTGTCCCGCTAGGCCCGCTTCCATGGACGCGCTGCGCTCGTGGAGCTTCAATTAGAGCTTCAAAACGCGATCATGCTAGTGGGCTCTTGCCCAGTCTTAAACATTTTACCAATATTAGGTAAGGTGATGTGCCCTAAGTCTGGACAGTCCAAAAGTGATACCTAAATCTGGACAATTGAATTTTCACAGTAAAATCAGTATTTAAGAGATTAAATAATTATATTATATATTCTGAGGCCTCAGCTACAAGTAGGTGTGAATATTATTTCATTGAGACATCAATTGAAATTTAAAAATGAATTCAAAGTTCATCTGAAAACAGTATACAAAATAGTCTATTTACATGCGAATCATGTGCATTCATAGTTCGAACTTTTGTTAGAAAAAAAGATATAATTTAAGCCCTCAGACAAAAAATAATTATCACGCATAATAATATTGATATTTTAAAATAAATTGGCAATCAAGCTTAACGTAAATAATAATTATTAATCCAAATATTAGATGTCCAAGATTAGGACTGTTTTCAAATATAAGTACTCCATACTGGGACGCGATGACAGTAGCTGTCCCACTCTAAACTTATACG
Organism: Lasioglossum pauxillum; assembly: GCA_933228785.1. Lineage (NCBI taxonomy): Eukaryota > Metazoa > Arthropoda > Insecta > Hymenoptera > Halictidae > Lasioglossum > Lasioglossum pauxillum. The sequence continues at coordinate 40,537,477 of OW121706.1, forward strand.
CAATGTGCTTACGCCTGAAGCAGGACACGTGTTTGTGAATAAAATAAAAGCATTGTTTGCAAATTATTTAATTACATGTACTTATAATTAGTCTTCTATTAGCTTGAATAACGTATGTAGAAAATGTATTGCGGTTGTGACGTTAATAATACTTTATGTTTACATCTTAAATCTATCAGTATTACTACCTAACCTTGAAAGTTGTATTATAACAAGTTTTATTAAAACAGTAAATGAAAATAAATATATATTTGGTTAAATAATACAATACTATAATCGATGATAAGAATACTACATATTACGCAAAGCATCTTCTATTCGTCATGCGCAACAGCGCCACCAACCAACGTTTTAGGTTATGTTCGCTCGATCAACTCGTAAATTGAATTTGTCCCGATATAGGCTTTACTTCTGTCCAGGTACTAGCTTAGATTGGATTTAATATGTCCAACTATAGGTTTGAATTATTCTTGTTAATACAATTAAGATATTAACCTAAACAATGATTTTTTTATTTTAAATTACTTTACAAACCCTGAACTGTATGTTAAAACTCTTAAGAAATTGTTTTTGTTTATTTAAAGTGATAAAATTTAAAATAGAAAAACATGCTGTCCAGGCATAGGGCACTTCACCTTAATTTCAAAGTTTACATTTTAAGAGAGCGAAATAAAATGAATGTTTGGATCGTTTGAAGCGAATGCCACTTTCTTTTGATGGAAATATAATTCTCCAGTCTTAAACTTGCTACAAAATATATGTTTTTATCACATGTATGTCACCATGGCAACGAATGTGTTCAAATAAAAATCTGCAAATAAATTACATGTTCACAGTAGAATAAATTAATTCTATAATAATTCTGTAATCGTAAAGAGAACAATATAGAAGCAGATGTAAGATATTGGACGAGTAGTAGAATCGAAATTATACTTCCGAAATAGCATTAAACGAATGAAAAGGAAAATGTCAACGACACCGTGAAATTGAAGAAAGGAAGCTGTAATAATTAGGACTGAAGATCATGTAATACTGTCGACGGCGATAGGATTGAACAAAATTGTTCCCAAGAAATTGCTCGATAAAAATAAATAGTCGCACTCGTGTAAGTGACCGTAAAATTTTTCGGGAATGCATGGATTCGAAGAATAAGAAACACGTATACCGCCGTCTCGTCTAGGCGACGGTAACCCGATTTTATTAAGATGAAACCGTTTTACGAAAGTCGATCCGAAAGACGGATACTTTAAGACACGGCCGAGTTTAGGATATACTGCCGCATGATTTTCCATTCCCATGCAAAGCTTGATAACTTTGACAGCGGGAGCCGAAAAATTTTTCCGACGCAAGAACCAATTTCCTGCGGAATCTCATTGGCCGCTTCGCAAGTATACAGTTAAATGGTATCGAACTTTTCTTGTAAGAGGACAGAGTCAATGTATTCTCCCAGCTCCGAAGTAATTCCGATGCAACGAGCCAATGTGCATTCCGCTTTTTCTTATTTAACGCCGACCATTTACCAAGCTTTGTTACAACATTCACGATTAACCATTGGACGCGTTCCATGATGCTCTCGGTGTAATTGCCGGGGTCTTCGTGCAAAATACATAAACATTTGCTGAGTCAATCCTAAAAAGTAGCAGCAAAGAATTTATTTAATGCATGATTAATACTTCTGTCAAGCTATGGTCGAAGTTATCGATTTGATTTGTATGTCAGTCAATTTTCAAGTATTTCATTCTTCAGAATTACAATGACAGATTGAAGTATGAATTTTTGAGTGTCCATTGAAAATGTAAATTTTATTGGCGACTCAGAGTCACCACTAAAAATTGCTGTACCATTATTCAAAATATTGTTTACTTTATTAGAACATTATTAGAAATATATCACTTTAATATCCACAAAAAGATAAGAATCATGTAAAAAGGAATTATTCTAGGTCGGAAGAAATGTATAATTTTCGAATTAAGATAGGTTCGAGTGCAAATGGTTAAAGAATTGTTATTACCACGTTTTTTTTGTATAATAAGGCCACGAAGTTTTCATTTTACCTAAAAATCCTCGGTCCATAATGTATTTTGAGGAGAACAGGAATTTCTGTAAGACGTAAATCATTTAATTAACACAGGTTGGTTAAAGAATAACGCTGCACACCTCTCCAACTTTTCGAGAGAAAAATCAAGTAACGAAGCTAATTGCAATAATAGGCAGCGAACACTTTGTAGATACAGTTTCTCTGGCAACGTCATTATTCCAGCCTCGTCCCTCCCGGATTTTTGTAGGTTGTTAATAAACCGTGTAATTTACTTCGCCGTATCCGTCACAGTGCCGCGGCAAGTTTACTTGTTTCACAGCCTGATAATGTGTTCTAGCATACTGCGCTCATTTAAATTATGTCACGTGGGATTAGATTTCGTATGGATACGTTTATTCCACACTAATGTAACTCGAAATCCTTTGAACGCGAAGGAAACTCAATGAAATAGTCGAATTTGATCAGTTCGTACGCTACACCACGCCGTCCATTGAACTAGACCGATGAATGTAACGATCAGAACCGTGTCAGTAATACTATTTATTTAAAAATAAAATGCAATGCCTCGGGCCGTATACCAGGCTTCGGAAGTTTACGTAAATTCACACTTTTATAGACAATTTTTAAAAGCTATTAGATTCGAGTTTTTTCTCTCCGCCGTCAGCGCTTTTAGTATATTAAAAATAAAATGAATCTGTATGGAACTCCATTCAATCTTGCACTACATTATCTTTTTATGACTTTTATACGTTCTTGCTGCAAGAGGTTCCGCACTTTGGTCGCATTACTTGATAATTGTGCCTCCTCCGTTTTATATGTCGAAACTGGGTGACGCTATTCGTTGTAACATTTCCTGGTTATTGATTTTCTTCTATATTTCTCTTTTCTAAAGACGTTCTCTTTGTAAAATAAGTTTGTTTCACACTAAGAAATTTTGAATACAGTATAAGAATGAGAGCATACAATTTTGAAAACAGAATTGAAAAATTGTGCTTGGGGATAAAGCATATTTCGTTGCTGTTAATGGATCGTCATGAAAATTGCGTGCGACAGATAATTTGTTGGAGAATATAGATTTTCGCTTAAACGTGTTGTCGGATTGTTATTGCTCGAACAGGGTGTGTAAAATGTTATTACGCATCAACGTAAAAGAAAAGGGAAGGGAAGGTGGGGAGGAAATGTAATCGAATAAATGGATCGGCCCATAAAATCGCTGTCAGTGCGTATCAACATGAATCTTGTCTGGGTATGTTTTCGTTGGAATAGCTGACGGCATTTCAATGTTAATGCATTCGTTAATGGGAAATTCTCAATTTTCATCAGGGTATTCAATGACGCAATATATTGTGAAACAGGAAACATTTTTGAAAAATTATTATCATAAAGGAGAGCATTTGCTGCGTGCAAACGTGGCGAATGCGAAAGACTATATTCACGATCATTTATGGAAAATAATTGCAAACACTCTAATGAGGCAGGCTGATTCGTTAATTATTCAGACAATGAATTTTATTGTACTTATTCATTATCTCCGTTGATGTTTCCGTTCATTACAAAATGTCATCAGTTTACGAAATATTCAAAAATATAAATTGTTTATAGTCGACTTTTATAAGTTACACGAAGCACACTTTTAGTAATTCAAAAAAATCGTGTAATTATATTCGTGAGATATTTTAATGATCCGCGTAATTCCAGGTTCGTCCGTACGTGATTATACACCTCCGTCGTGTCCAGTCATAAAACTTTTGATTATGTGACTGCGTGACATAACTGCGAAGAGAATTCTGCCACCTTCTGTGTCTCTGCCGTTTCATTTACGACCGGTAAATTTTTTTAATATCAATTACTCCGCGCGAGGTAACTGAACTATTTCAATCACTGACGAAATCCTAAAAATGTTCGCGTAAAGCCTCGACGAATGCAGAACACTGATAACTTTGACGCCATTCAATTATCGTCAGTGCATTATGTGCGCCTCGCTGCATTTTTCAATTAAAATCGAAAATACCATTTACAAAAACACCCAGCCATTAATAAAAATCAATTCCCCTTCCTTTGGAATCAGATCGCTGATTCGTGGGAGTGAAATTGATATTTTCACCGGGAAACAGGATATCAAATATTCTTTTGAAAAATTCGTATAAAACGATTCTGTAATACCATTCTGGCACACAGATGTTGGCAAGGATTAACATAAATGTTTCAGAACGCAAGCTTTACCAAGAGACATTCCACACGTTAGGATAACGAAGGGACCTCTCCGATAAGCTCTTTTTTGTTCCCCGGAAGAACCACCGGAAACTGCGGTACGGAAAGAACAGCCCTAATTGCAAGTGCTGAACATCAGCTGGCCTAATTTTTTCATGCTCACCACTTTCACTCGTAAACATAATACTACAGACTCGCCTAACGACTGTACCAACTGTTCGCAGTTTCTCCCCATTTTCCGCGCACACATGCATGGAAAGTTTCCGCGCACACACGCTGCAACGAATGAACTGCAGAAATGGCGGATAAAACGAGTGTATAAAAAGAATGCGGCGATCCTGCCGCGAAAGTTGAAATCCAAAGGACATGCAACAAACGAGGATATCAGAGTTGAACTAACCGAACGCACTGTGTCAAATATTAGCCTCGAAAATCAAACATTTCTTCCGATCTACAATAATGCCATCGTATGTGATCTTTTTTCATTTTATGGATATATGAAATTGAATACTTGAATGTTTAGTAATTGATTAGTAGACTGCGGATTTTACGCATTTATGACAAAAATGGGTAAGCACAATTTAAAGCAGTGGACATATTAAAAAGATTTAAAGGTGTATTGGTTTCAGCTTAATCAGATAATTCAAAGAAGAAAGAAATTTTTGTGTTTTCTGTGTCTTGCAATCAATGCGAACATTTATTTTGCATAGAGATTCACAAGTTAGATGCCAACATATTTAATGTTCAAGCAGTGGGTGGAATTACACTGTCCAACACCAAATTTGTTCCCCAATTAGTGTTGGGTCCTTTGTATAGAGTTGTTTACGCTGATTCCGTATCTGTTTTTAATTTTTTTCCTATACGCACAGTTTTTGAGAAACATGACTTTGAAAAAAAAAACATATTTTTCAACTTTAAACAAATATTGTAGTGTTATTATAAAAGATATTGAATTGTTCTTTATGGCAAAAGATTCTGTAGACTTTCCTGAATACAGCGGTATCCAAAATTAATACATTATGATTGTTTAAACATGTTTAAATAATCACTAAAGGCGGAGAGACACCACTTTTGCGCCAATTTTTGAGGATACTTTTCAATTTATCTCAAAAAATAAGGGTCCAGCGGAAAATCGAACTATACCATGCACTAGAGCAGACTTTTATTTTGAGAAACCCCTTTTTGAAGTTTGAAACGTCGACGTTTTTTTCGAACCAGAAAGCAAAATATCTTCGCCCGACATGAGTTGCCGCCAGTGGCGCTCGCCATTACAACGGTCGTTCGCCGCTCCGTATCCCGTCGCTGCGCCGTATCTCGTCCCGAGCGCCACTGGCGGCAACTCATGTCGGGCGAAGATATTTTGCTTTCTGGTTCGAAAAAAACGTCGACGATCCAAACTTGACAGGGTGGCTTCTGAAGATAAAAGTCTGCTCTATCGAGTGGTATAGTTCGATATTCCGCTGGACCCTTATTTTTTAAGATAAATTGAAAAATATCCTGAAAAATTGGTGCAAAAGTGGCGTCTCTCCGCCTTTAATGATTGTTTAAACATGTTTAAACATTCATAATGTATTAATTTTGGATACCACCGTATTCGGGAAAGTCTACACAATCTTTTGCTGCAATGAACAATTCAATATCTTTTATAATAACATCACGATATTTGTTTAAAGTTGAAAAATATGTTTTTTTTTTCAAAGCCATGTTCCTCAAAAACTGTGCGTATAGGAAAAAAGTTAAAAACAGATTTGGAATCAGCGCAAAAAACTGTATAAGAAGGACCCAACAGTAATTAGGGAAGATAAAAAAAGTTGAAATTTGTTGGACAGTGAATTATCAATGTTTAGAAACGAACATATTACGTGTAACACCAACGATATTCAATTAACGATTGACAAATTTCCCAAACAAAATGCTCCCTCATGCACACTCCTTTCTTTATCTCGTTCAACCGATACACTTCATACATTTTCCCTCTCACTCATTATGTTCCTTTCTCATTCTCACCGCACATATCCACACATTTAACAATGCGAACAATATTGTGAATAATGGTAGAACAATTTTTAGCGGTGACTCTGTCAAGGGTTGGTATGATTTCAACGGCAGCTTTCGTAGAGCACCGAAGACATTAGCGGCAGACTTCGCAGGAACGTCACATAAATTCCGCGCAATCCTCGGCGTGCGTCTCGATTGAAGGGGTCTCGAGTGACCCGGTCGTGGGCTCCGCAAAGTTTGACTTTCCCCCATCCAAACACACTTGATCCGCTCCCCACCCATTACCATTTCCAAGTGGGAGTGTCTGATTTACAAGTAGTTATCTGCGGCGCACCTGAATACGTCTCGGCGATGAATGCAAATTCCGGCCAATCGTCTGGCTGAAGTAAAACTGCAGCCGCACGCGGTGTCACGCGGGAACTCGGGAGTAATCACGCAAGATTAATTGCGCTGCTATCTTGGCTTCGCGCGACTGCACCGGCAAACGCGAGACAGCGAGAGTAGGAGAAAGAGAAAGAGAACGAGGAGGAGAGAGAGTGAGAGAAGATGGAGAAAGGGTGAGAGAGGGTAGGCGGACGCAGGGTTTTAGGTATCGAAAATCGACTGTGATTGCCGGGAGAGTCTTCTGGAGGGGTCTAGAGCATGCGGTGCCGCTAGCATACGTAAGTGAAGTATATCACGGAATTCAGAACAGGAGTCTGCCGCACACCCACGGATACAAATCTTCTCGAAAACGGGGAAGGAGCGAGAGCACGAGGGGAGGGCAACGGGGGTGAACGAGGGGCGTCTGACAATGAACACGGGGACGCCCCGGAGTGTTTCCCTGTACGGAGTTCAGCAAACAGAGCCGGAGAAACGAGTCGCGGCGCTGCGCTACGATGCGCGCGCGGAAGCAAAATGGAAAAGAAAAGAATTGATTTCGCAGGACGCGTCACCGTTTCTTGGCAGCGGCCACTGGCACTGCCACCGTCGACGACGTCCCTTTACTTTCGTTTCGGCGAGAGAGAAAAAAGTACCGCGTCGCAGAACCTAATTGAAAAACAAATAACCCCGCTCCGCTGCACGGCCGCGGCCCTCTCCACCACGACTGCTGAGGATTCGGGACCGGAATTTCGTCGACGAGGTGGACAACATCCCTCTTCTATGTGGTCGGATTAACAACACGGATGCACGTTTTGATTCGTTGTTTTATTTTTATTTTGCAAGATGTGCAAAGAGTTGATTTTTATCGTATAGTCGTTAGGGGTGAAATGTAATTATTAGACTGTGGATCTTTATGTAACATAAAAATTCCTTATCTGAATTGGACTTCAATTTCATACTTTAATTGCAGATTGAGAATAATATAATAGTATCTTTAAATTTTTCTTATATTCTTACTATTTTAAATTACATCTACTCTAGTAATTGTAGTTATTATCCTTTATGTATTAGATTAGTGTTATCGTCGCAAGTGTTATTACACACCAGGGATTTACATGGAAGTCGAAGATTAGTTACATTGTGCATAGATAATGTAGGCACAATATGTATGTTGTCATAAATCAAGTAGAAAATAGGGTTACTTTGACATGGTACAATGTATGCAATATTATCATTTTTTAATCGATTATAGACTGCAAAATGTTCTTTATAATGTAATGCAACGTCTGTGTTCATTATATGTAATTGTGCATAGATAATGTAGACATGATACATTGTCATAAATCAAGTAGAAAATAGGGTAACTTTGACATGGTACAATGTATGCAACATTATCATTTTTTAATCGTTTATAGACTGCAAAATGTTCTTTATAATGTAATGCAACGTCTGTGTTCATTATATGTAATTGTGCATAGATAATGTAGACATAATACAGTGTCACAAATCAAGTAGAAAATAGGGTAACTTTGACATGGTACAATGTATGCAACATTATCATTTTTTAATCGATTAGAGACTGCAAAATGTTCTTTATAATGTAATGCAACGTCTGTGTTCATTATATGTAATTGTGCATAGATAATGTAGACATGATACATTGTCATAAATCAAGTAGAAAATAGGGTAACTTTGACATGGTACAATGTATGCAACATTATCATTTTTTAATCGTTTATAGACTGCAAAATGTTCTTTATAATGTAATGCAACGTCTGTGTTCATTATATGTAATTGTGCATAGATAATGTAGACATAATACAGTGTCACAAATCAAGTAGAAAATAGGGTAACTTTGACATGGTACAATGTATGCAACATTATCATTTTTTAATCGATTAGAGACTGCAAAATGTTCTTTATAATGTAATGCAACGTCTGTGTTCATTATATGTAATTGTGCATAGATAATGTAGACATGATACATTGTCATAAATCAAGTAGAAAATAGGGTAACTTTGACATGGTACAATGTATGCAACATTATCATTTTTTAATCGTTTATAGACTGCAAAATGTTCTTTATAATGTAATGCAACGTCTGTGTTCATTATATGTAATTGTGCATAGATAATGTAGACATAATACAGTGTCACAAATCAAGTAGAAAATAGGGTAACTTTGACATGGTACAATGTATGCAACATTATCATTTTTTAATCGATTAGAGACTGCAAAATGTTCTTTATAATGTAATGCAACGTCTATGTTCATTATATGTAACTGTGCATAGATAATGTAGACATGATACATTGTCACAAATCAAGTAGAAAATAGGGTAACTTTGACATGGTACAATGTATGCAACATTATCATTTTTTAATCGTTTATAGACTGCAAAATGTTCTTTATAATGTAATGCAACGTCTGTGTTCATTATATGTAATTGTGCATAGATAATGTAGACATAATACATTGTCACAAATCAAGTAGAAAATAGGGTAACTTTGACATGGTACAATATATGCAATATTATCATTTTTTAATCGATTATAGACTGCAAAATGTTCTTTATAATGTAATGCAACGTCTGTGTTCATTATATGTAATCGTGCATAGATAATGTAGACATAATACAGTGTCACAAATCAAGTAGAAAATAGGGTAACTTTGACATGGTACAATATATACAATATTATCATTTTTTAATCGATTATAGACTGCAAAATGTTCTTTATAATGTAACGCAACGTCTGTGTTCATTATATGCAATTGTGCATAGATAATGTAGACATAATACATTGTCACAAATCAAGTAGAAAATAGGGTAACTTTGACATGGAACAATATATGCAATATTATCATTTTTTAATTGATTATAGACTGCAAAATGTTCTTTATAATGTAATGCAACGTCTGTGTTCATTATATGCAATTGTGCATAGATAATGTAGACATAATACATTGTCACAAATCAAGTAGAAAATAGGGTAACTTTGACATGGTACAATGTATGCAACATTATCATTTTTTAATCGTTTATAGACTGTAAAATGTTCTTCATAATGTAACGCGTGTTCATTGTAGAAGCTATAATACTGCCCGGCTATTATGCTCACTATTATCATTTCCAATTCACTGCTACCTCCCGCAATGCTATATCCTCGAAACAAACAAAGTTACTGATCTCGAGTCGGAGGAATCAACGTACACGTCTCCTTTCCTATCGAGAACTATACAATCCGTAACGTTAGCAGTTACTTTCCTTATTGTTAATTTTAATTATACCATTTGCTCACTATTATCAAAGAAAGCTTATTATGTCTGCAACGCTGTGTCCATTTCTTCGACATTGCAATACCACCACGCGGCTCTACCCAACCAATAATTCTGCCTCGTGGTGACTTCGCGACTCGCGTCGAAAATTATCTGCTCGCTGAAGCAATAACGTGCAATTAATGTCATTATTGCAAGGTAATTGGGAATTTGTTCCGGTAAATTTCTGTTCCATAAACCGTACAGTAATATTGACATGCAACGACCAATGACGATAACCGTCACCGTTGCTAATCGTTCGTGATGTCGAACGATTTTATTATTTCGAGCACGTTCTAACATATTCCACTAAAATACCATTTACACAGCTGAAATTTTTCTCTGCATGCTGGTCATATTCGCCATACAAATTCAATATAAAAGAGATACACAGTCTCGAAAGAATAAATAGATCTCCGAGCAGAATGGTTCTTTCACAACGATCTTGCACATCAAGTATCGCATTCAACGAACTTCCAGTCTCGCGCGCAGGCAAACGCGGGGTAAATAAATTTCAAAAGAATGCACAGAGACCTATAATTTCCGACCACGTTACCCAGTGGCATCGTGGAACGTCTCGTTCCATTTTTCCAGTGAGCCGGTGGCGTCGAGGTTCCGTCGCGTCGCGTCGTTCCCTTAATTAATTGATTTAAAAAACAGCAACGGAGAGCAGGCTTGAGCTCGCCGGTGTGTCAGCAAGATATTCAGGTGAGGCGCCGCGTCGCGCCGCGCCGTCGCAAACGCAAGACAACATTGTTCCACGGCGCACAAATGATAGCGAGACGAGCAAGGAGAGCCGTAATTGTTTCGATGCTGTAATGGGGATCCTTAAGTAAGTAAGCTACGATGTTCCCACGTGCGGGTTTCCTGTAGATTGTGTATATTCGGGCGCAGTCAACGACACGTAAAGTCGCGTCTGGGGTCAGACCGGCGCTCGGCAGCGGAGCGGCGTTCCCTCATGCGTGCTTCCTCCGTCAGGTTCCCACCCATTGACAAACCAAGGAGGAATACCTTTCTCGGTAGACCGGCTACGTGCAAGGAACTTCCGATGGCCTCGAACGACCCTGCCCGAAACTTCAAAAACTCGACAGCCAGCGAAACATAACGCGGCTGTCTTGCCAATAAAACGTCCAACTGCACGCTCCACGGTTTTTCCCTCCAGCTGTCATCGAATCACTCTCTCTCTCTCTTCAGACTTGAGTGTTACGTTGAAAATATTATTCTTTTTTCTTATTGAGAAAATCTCATAAGAGAGTCATTACAACATTAGGTACAAACATAACCAAAGTATACAGGGCAAGTAACCTCTAAAAACTAAAAGTAATGGTATACCACTTTTTCCCTTTTTGTTTCTCCTTTAATGCGCAGGTTATAGCTTTTTAGGAACGAAAGTAGGGTACACTGTACAATGACTGGCACCCTGAGCCAAAATCGTAGTAAAAATCGTTTTTTGAAATGTTTAAGCGAGCTTAACTTGCTATTATTATAAGCAAATAGAGATTTTTCAGCAAAATCCAACAGTTTTACGAGCCATAGATCTTTTTTTGTAAAATTTACTCAGAGAACAACAATCGTTAGACAAATAGTAAAGGTTAAACAGGCTATTTGTTTTATAATTAAGAGTGTACGCGGTTATTACATCTGTAGTACAGTCCGAAATTACGTTACAATGCGATAAAGTATACATACTCGTAACGAAAATTTTAATAAAACACTATTTAAGGTGAAGTGCCCTAAGTCTGGACAGTCCAAAAGTGATACCTAAATCTGGACAATTGAATTTTTATAGTAAAATCAGTAATTAAGAGATTAAATAATTATATTATATATTCTGAGCCCTTAGCTACAAGTAGGTGTGAATATTATTTCATTAAGACATCAATTGAAATTTAAAAATGAATTCAAAGTTCATCTGAAAACAGTATACAAAATAGTCTATTTACATGCGAATCATGTGCATTTATAGTTCGAACTTTTGTTAGAAAAAAAGATATAATTTAAGCCCTCAGACAAAAAATAATTATCACGCATAATAATATTGATATTTTAAAATAAATTGGCAACCAAACTTAACGTAAATAATAATTATTAATCCAAATATTAGATGTCCAAGATTAGGACTGTTTTCAAATATAAGTACTCCATACTGGGACGCGATGACAGTAGCTGTCTCACTCTAAGCTTATACACAATGTGCTTACGCCTGAAGCCGGACACGTGTTTGTGAATAAAATCAACGCATTGTTTGCAAATTATTTAGCTACATGTACGTATAATTAGTCTTCTATTAGCTTGAATAACGTATGTAGAAAATGTATTCCGGTTGTGATGTTAATAATACTTTATGTTTACATCTTAAATCTATCAGTATTACTACCTAACCTTAAAAGTTGTATTATGACAAGTTTTATTAAAACAGTAAATGAAAATAAATATATATTTGTTTAAGTAATACAATACTATAATCTATGATAAGAATACTACATATTACGCATAGCATCTTCTATTCGTTATGCGCAACAGCGCCACCAACCAACGTTTTAGGTTATGTTCGCTCGATCGACTCGTAAATTGAATTTGTCCCGATATAGGCTTTACTTCTGTCCAGGTACTAGCTTAGATTGGATTTAATATGTCCAACTATAGGTTTGAATTATTCTTGTTAATACAATTAAGATATTAACCTAAACAATGATTTTTTTTTATTTTAAATTACTTTACAAACTCTGAACTGTATGTTAAAACTCTTAAGAAATTGTTTTTGTTTATTTAAAGTGATAAAATTTAAAATAGAAAAACATGCTGTCCAGGCATAGGGCACTTCACCTTACACTGCACTGTGGTCATCCGTCGGTCTTACTGGATGTACCAGCGTTGCTAACAGTCATATGTGGAACTCTGTTATGAAAATTTACAACGTTGCTTTGAAACATAAATAAGGGGCAATATAAAATGATTTTCTGTACTAGGAATTCTTAATATTTGCCGTTTAAATCAAAAGTGCCAATAACTACTGCAGTGCCAGCAATATGTAGTACACTTTACCCTATATGGAGGTAGGCTTTGACATTGGGCCCAGCCAGAAACATAGAAACGTCCAGAGGCAGCTGAAATCTTAACTTAAAAAGATTGTTCAACAGTAATGATCTTTGCATACGTTTGCATTTCATATAAATACAATTATGACGAACGCATTTTAAAGCACCATCAAGGCGTTCGGATTGTCGTCCATTTTGTTTCATCCACGCTCCCACGGAGTTGTTTACTCGTCTGTTTAGCGTCTCTTATTCGTATACAGAGCGCAGATGAGTTTCTCCAGGCTCCTATCTCTGTGTTTGGAAAGGCTGTCGAATTCAATTAAAAGGATTCAGCAGGTTGGTTCAGGGGAAGTTACACGATCTCCCCGCGAGTTTGTCGCAAATTACAGACGTAAATTGATGGAACGTAGCCCCGTAACTTGTTTTTCACTTCGAGACTGTCGAAGTTAAGGGAACGTTGAAAATTAACCAATTAATTAAATACTGAAGACCAGCCGAATTGCTAAAGTTAACCGTCTATGTCGAGTCCTTTCTAGGACTGACTGCGGACTTTCGGGAACATTATGTAAACCTAATGTGGTCGCTAACTGCCTGGCTGTTAATGCGATTTTCATAAATAAATAATTTTAAAAAAACCTCTCCATGCATTTTTACCAGAAGAATAATTATCTCCGTAAATTACGTTACAATGTCCGATGTAACTATTCCGGAGGGAATCTTCGATAGGAACGTCACAAATCGATTCGGATATTTAATTAATTACTTCTTTGTCGCAGATCGAAAGCACTCGTTCAGTTATCCGTTTCCGCACATGATGACGCCGAGTGATTCAATTTTCTCGAGCGTGTCAAAAAAAGTCGGGTATGTGTTGGTCCGATTGTCTCGCTCGTTTTATTTCTCAAAATGAAACAGTCTCTGGTTTCCCAAAGACCGAGGCCCTTTCTCCACGTGTACATGTGTGTGTGTGTGTGTCTTCTCTCTGGAAGGCGAAACAATGTTTCGTGTCGCACAAAGAATTCCACGGGAAGAAAGCTGTCGGCGGACACCCGACGCTTTTTCACTCGACGAGAAAGCGTTGGAAACGGCGTCGGTATCAGCGCCGCAAAACTCGGCCTTCCCCCGTAACTAAACACCCACGCTGCAAGAAAAATACAGTGGTGCTAAATTTTCAAAGTTTCGGAGCGAGAAGTCAAATTCCCTTCGCAGCGTTTCCATTCGAAGAATCGAGTCGGGCGCAGCTCGACAAACTGAAAGAATAGATTCACTCTGTTCAGGTTCGACGCTTCAAAATGCAGAGAATTTTAACTTTAATAATCTTAGCCTTACCATCTCAAATATAGTACCGGTGGAATGTTGAGATCCTCCCGATTAAAACGAGTCCAAACACGACACCAATCGGTCAACTTTTGTAGAAATCATGCGTAATTATTTATAATTTTGTTATTTACATTGAGCATAAAACTAGTCCGATTGGCGTCGTGTTTGGACTCGTTTTAATCGGGAGGATCTCAGCAATCCACTGGCACTGCGTTTCGGTCAACTTTCGTAGAAATCATGCGTAATTATTTATAATTTTGTTATTTACATTGAGCATAAAACTAGTCCGATTGGCGTCGTGTTTGGACTCGTTTTAATCGGGAGGATCTCAGCAATCTACTGCCACTACGTTTGGAAAGGTGCGACGAAAATTACTGAATTTGAAATTTTCTTCAGGTCCTCCCGTCGTTCCTGAAGGGTTAAGGGTCACAACAATTCGCAAGGATGATGTCGACGGAGATGAAATTAAATCCCGACTCAAAAAGTGTCCATGGAAAGAGTAACGAATCTCCTCTCCTCTCCTCGTGCACGACGAGAACAAATGCGGGGGCGAAACAATGGGCAAGAGAAAAACGGGGGTGAGAACATTTTTATTACACTCGAGAAGCGAAACTTTTGTAAGCAATGAGGTTGCTCGCGTCCAGGCGGAGGCGGATCGACCAAGATTTCCGTTCTGCACTCGGAACACCAGATTGGACCTAAGGGGCACCATGGGACTGGGGCAGTGACTCTCCAACTGCCGCGCACGCCGAGCAAGGTTTATGAATTAATTAGAGGCTTGCGGAGGTTCTCCCGTGCAGTGCGGAAAACTGCAAAGTAAATAGTAGTGTGTGGACAATTTTTATTGAATTGTTTTGTTCAGTGGAAATTGCTGTTCTTTCGGATCTCTAATCTTGTTTGACCGTCCACCGTGACCTCGTTTTCTAAAGTTAATTTGCTCTTTGCAGCCAGATTGACGTACTGGTAAAAAAATGGTTAAAGAATTCTTTAAGCAGAATTTATGAAACATGAATATTAATTCAATTCTTCTTCGTTGTCGTTCATGAGGATCAAAATATTCTAATCACTATCGTGTATTAAATGTTGATCTTCATTGTCAGTGACAATTTTCTATTTTTATGCAGATTGTGCGCAGAAGGCTTACAGCATCGATAAGAGTCATTGTTGCAGCATTCACGCGACGAGGCAGCAGCGAAATGTAGATTACGATGCATAAAGGTTGACGATGAAAGCAAGATATAATGATAACGATAATGATGATGAAAACGCGTACATTATGGAAATTGTTGCCGAATGTCTTGATGTCGCGGCTAAAATATGTAGATGACGTTTTATTACTGTAAAACGGTTGGATCGAGTGGCTGCAATAAGTATGTCTTCCTATTCAGAATAAAGCTGAAGATGAGGCTCGCGAGGTGACAGGATATTTGAAGGAGAAGAAGAAGGAGGAACCGGCGGCGTTCTGGTCAGATAAGCATTATGCAAAGCTGGGCTTAATGCAGCGAGTAGTATCAAGGCGTGTTGGACGTGTTAAATGACATGCGAGTCTTTCTCGTTACGAATAACACGGCGAACGAATGCTCCGGCGGCATCGTTAAGCGAAGCACCGTGCCTAAAGGTGAATTCTCATTAAGGGTAGCGTAACATGTCGTTAGCATGCGCAGTGTCGATTTTCGCCTCACGTCACATTCACCCTCAAATTTCAGCTAATCCAAACGCGAATCCATTACATCGTGCCACACTCGACGCTCAAGAAATTTTCGATCTGGCTTGAACGTTTCCTCCGCTGCCGACGTGATATGCCAATAAACTCGCTGGCTGCTGTTTATGCAAATTACCAGTCGGAAACTGGCCCGGAAGAGAACTCTGTTTTCTGCGTCTATATTCTTCCGAGTAAATATCATCAATTTGTTCATAATTTCTTCCTTCGTTTAATAGTCAAAAGCATATATGAACTCCGAATTATTTTATTCACTAGGAAATTTACTTCCAACGACAGTTTCTTGAGTGCTATTTAAATCAAATACGACAGAGCTTTCCCTCCAATCTAATATTCACGATTTTATTCAAGAGTAACTGTGAAGCATCTTCTTAAAAAATTTAGAACAGTTTATTACATGTTCGAGGAACATGCAGTAATTGTTTGGTTGACAAATATGTAGCAGAAATTGATACAGAAATAATGATTGACATTCATGTATCGAATATATCTGTGTATTTCACGAGACGGCACCTGTGTACGAGAAATGTGTAATAACGCGTGTTTACTTTCAAATGAAATGGTTCATATTTCCTGTTTGGTTGAACGAGTTCGCATGTGGGTTAATGGGTTCGATAATCAAAGAATAAGACTCCACAATCGTTTCGACTCCATCCTTTACTAAAAAAAAAACTTGACGAGCTATAAGGTGCATAAAGATCTGCAATCTACTTATTACAAGGTAATGGCAGTGTAGTAGAACGACGGTGTGCGGCTACATAAGGGAATTAGATTGTAGATACTGCGAGTATTTTTAAATTAGGTACAATAGAACGTTCACTGTAGCAGCACAGTTTATCCAAACATCGCTGAAGGTTAGGTTAATAGCAGCTTACAGCTATAACCGGCTTCGAGAATTCTATTCGTTACGGTGTACCTTCGCTGTTGCGTTTTCGTTGCTACTGTTATTATTATTGTAAATTTACCGCTCGCTTAGGCGAACAATGCAATCTAAGCACATTCGGGGCGCATTTGCAATGATATGATACGAAAAGTTAATGTAGCGTTGTTAGGTGGAAAGCGATATTAGAAATAACTCGACGATGTAAGGTGAAGTGCCCTATGCCTGGACAGCATGTTTTTCTATTTTACATTTTATCACTTTAAATAAACAAAAACAATTTCTTAAGAGTTTTAACATACAGTTCGGAGTTTGTAAAGTAATTTAAAATAAAAAAATCATTGCTTAGGTTAATATCTTAATTGTATTAACAAGAATAATTCAAACCTATAGTTGGACATATTAAATCCAATCTAAGCTAGTACCTGGACACAAGTAAAGCCTATATCGGGACAAATTCAATTTACGAGTTGATCGAGCGAACATAACCTAAAACGTTGGTTGGTGGCGCTGTTGCGCATGACGAATAGAAGATGCTTTGCGTAATATGTAGTATTCTTATCATAGATTATAGTATTGTATTATTTAACCAAATATATATTTATTTTCATTTACTGTTTTAATAAAACTTGTCATAATACAACTTTTAAGGTTAGGTAGTAATACTGATAGATTTAAGATGTAAACATAAAGTATTATTAACGTCACAACCGGAATACATTTTCTACATACGTTATTCAAGCTAATAGAAGACTAATTATACGTACATGTAGTTAAATAATTTGCAAACAATGCGTTGATTTTATTCACAAACACGTGTCCGGCTTTAGGCGTAAGCACATTGCGTATAAGCTTAGAGTGGGACAGCTACTGTCATCGCGTCCCAGTATGGAGTACTTGTATTTGAAAACAGTCCTAATCTTGGACATCTAATATTTGGATTAATAATTATTATTTACGTTAAGCTAGATTGCTTATTTATTTTAAAATATCAATATTATTATGCGTGATAATTATTTCTTGTCTGAGGGCTTAAATTATATCTTTTTTTCTAACAAAAGTTCGAACTATAAATGCACATGATTCGCATGTAAATAGACTATTTTGTATACTGTTTTCAGATGAACTTTGAATTCATTTTTAAATTTCAATTGATGTCTTAATGAAATAATATTCACACCTACTTGTAGCTAAGGCCTCAGAATATATAATATAATTATTTAATCTCTTAATTACTGATTTTACTATGAAAATTCAATTGTCCAGATTTAGGTATCACTTGTGGACTGTCCAGACTTAGGGCACTTCACCTTAGTTTCAAATATTATCAAATATTGTCTAATTTTTAACAATTTTTCCATTGAATCCTAGCAGATTAAACAAAGCGAGTTTCCACGCGAGTTTCACTTCTTAATCAGATGTTAACTTTTAAATAGCAGGACGCGAGGGAAGAAATATAATAGTAGAACACTCTCTTGTGCATATGATACACTACGTCGGATTTCGGAAGAAATTCTATGACTATATAAACTGGAGCGTGAGTGAGGTTGTCTCATATGAATAAATTTGTGAGTCTACATCTCTCATATACAGAGATATGTATGTATTATACTTCTCGCTGGAATCCATTTAAAATAGGTCAGAAGAAAAAGAGTTTATATGGTGGCAGTGTACGAAAGTGTTGACAGCACGCTGCATACAACGCTTTCATGAAACCAATTACAGTTTTCTGTTCTAAGTAATAACGAACATGAGGAAGCTTTTTTCGAGAATATTTTGATGAAATTACGTTTTAGAGGGGTTTAATTACGAATTGATATAACTACAGAATAAGTTCAGCATAACTGGAAAAGCTCCCTCTTAATTACAAAAGTTTTTGATTTCTGCAGGAAATTATCAAAATATCAAAATTATTTGTCTAACTTTTATGATCGAACGAAGGCTTCAATCATTTTGTAGATTAAAACGCAGCATTGGTGGACTGGACGTTGCCTCGATGGAATAAAACTGCGGCGAGGAGTGGAAAAATTCAACGGCAGAATGTTGCAATATGTAGTGCCCAGGTTGTTCCAACAGTTTCCACCCGCGGCTGCACTTTCGTGGAGAGGCCACAATTGCCTGGAAGATACCCGTAAACACTTATCGTAGTTATCCTAAGAGGGAGTTTTAGGGCAATTATGTAGTTAACAGCGTTTATGTAGAAGTTGCGGGGCTTCGATTAAACGGAACGATGGGTGCTTAGATTATTGATCGCAGGAATGAAGTTCTGTACATGTATGCATCCGCCGACTGCAGCCTGCAATTTGCGTGTCGCCACAATTAAGATAATCAATTTCACGTAACCACCGGGAAAAGTGAGATGCGCCCGATGCGATTTTATTTTATTCCGGAAAACTCACGCTGCTCATCGAACCGGGAATCAATAAATTATATCAAAGCGGAAATTAACACGTGACTAATTAACCGTATTACTAAAATTAGCCATTTTACTGGCAATCACCGTTGAAATGAATTAAAATAATTCTTCCAAGTCTTTCTAGAGTTACCAAATATTGTGCTGCTATATTTGCGAGACCTCCTAGAGCTAGGAAAACATTAAGAAGAATAGTCCACGTGGAACATTTTACTGCACACCTTGCAATGCATCCTAGAGCTGGGAGAACATTAAGAAAACGATCTGCGTGAAGTATTTTTCTATTATCTTCGAGACACGCTCTAAATCTTGCGATACATTAGAAAGAACGATCCACGTAAACCATTTTGCTGAACACCTCGCGAGACATAGAGCTAAGAACACATTAGAGAAACGATCCGCGTAAAGCATTATTCCATAGCGTTTTAGTGTTCTCTCCGTGAGACATTCTCGAATATGGAATACATTACTCTGCACAAGCATACTGCATAAAGCGTTTAACCTCTCGAGACATTCTCCAAGAATGGACACGTTAGGTGTTAAGATTACACCAGTATAATGTAGTCAACCCGGCTGTCCATCGCTCCTAACCCAGACCCTCATATTCACCAATATTATTTTACCTTCATGATTACTATTTGCAAATATTTCTGATATTATACAAGTAAAATTGCCAAACTCGTATACTTTGAGTTCATTTCCAAAGACAGGAGCTTAACATAGTCATCTTGGTCTTACCATCTCGAATGTGGTACTGGACGATTGTTGAGATCCTCCCGATTAAAACGAGTCCAAACACGACGCAAATCGGTCAACTTTTACATTATATATAAAAGTAATTATTTATAATTTTGTTATTTACAATGAATATAAAACTAGTTCGATTGGCGCCGTGTTTGGACTCGTTTTCATCGGGAGGATCTCAGCAATCCACTGGTACTTCGTTTGGAAGGATGAGGAGAAAATGAGTGAACTTGAAAATTTTTTCACGTCCTCCTGTACAGATGTCGTTCGGAAGAATGATGTCGACGAATGATGATAAAAAATGCATAAAGAATTTAATACTGCATACTGCATAAAGCGTTTAACCTCTCGAGACATTCTCCAGGAATGAACACGTTAGGTGTTAATATTACACCAGTATAATGTAGTCAACCCGGCTGTCCATCGCTCCTAACCCAGACCCTCATATTCACCAATATTATTTTACCTTCATGATTACTATTTGCAAATATTTCTGATATTACACAAGTAAAATTGCCAAACGCGTATACTTTGAGTTCATTCCCAAAGACAGGAGCTTAACATAGTCATCTTGGTCTTACCATCTCGAATGTGGTACCGGTGGATTGTTGAGATCCTCCCGATTAAAACGAGTCCAAACACGACGCAAATCGGTCAACTTTTATATTATATATAAAAGTAATTATTTATAATTTTGTTATTTACAATGAATATAAAACTAGTCCGATTGGCGCCGTGTTTGGACTCGTTTTAATGGGGAGGATCTCAGCAATCCACTGGTACTTCGTTTGGAAGGATGAGAAGAAAATTACTGAACTTGATAATTTCTTCACGTCCTCCTGTACAGATGTCGTTCGGAAGAACGATGTCGACGAATGATGATAAAAAATGCATAAAGAATTTAAGGACGAGGATCCGAAGAGATGAATGGAAAACACGAATTGGCACAAAGAAGTAAAATGGCGAAATTCCTCGGGTTCGTTTCCTAAATTGGCAGGAGCTTAGCATCGGGTGAAGTCCGTGGTACAGGAATGACTGGTCCAGTGTAACGGCGAACGTGTCGCCAAGGAAAAGATGACCAGGGGTCTAAGTGGGCGAGAGGTAGTTAATTTTTTGCCGAGTGCAGTTCCGAACAGCGGAAACTCGATAACTGCGACCGTAAATCCCGGGCCGGGAGTGAGTTCCGCGAGAAATTGAAGAAACGGAGGGGGCCCACGGAGTTTCCCCTGTTAGTAATTTCTCGGGCGACGTGGCCGGCAACAGGAAATATGAAGCTACTAGCCGTGTGGGAGTGAGAGAGAGATTCGGGTAGCTACTCTTGGCCGGTACATTCGGGCTTCGGATTGCCGAACAATCGGCGGAGAATACGCGATGCGATATACATGCATGCGAACGCGAACTATGATTCCGAGCCGGAAGCACCGCGCGACCCGAGCACGAACTTCTCTCCCGCAATTATTTCGCGAAACGGATCACGATAAAATGAACTTCGGCTAAGCAAACCTGCTCCCGCGACCTCGATGTTTCCCGGAGATCAAATGTTTGCACGTAGAAAATGTTTATTTGACAGGTTTCGCCGGGCGGACGGAGTTTTCGGCGAAACCCTCCGCGAGCGGGATTGTTAGGAAATTAAGTGATGGCCTGTCCCTTTGAGAATGTATCCAATAATTTATACGGCCGCCGACAACTAAAACGAACCACTTGCTGCATGCGAAAAGTTGCCGCAATTGTTGGGCTTTGTTCAGCTCCCAGTGTGGAATATTGTTAATGGTTTTCGGGCAGCGGTGTTGGATTGTTGAAGCTCCTGGCTTCTTCAGAGTTTGCCTCAGGTAGCACAAAATAAAATTGACGACGTACGCGGAGTGTACCCTGTAAAATTTCAGTTTTTCCAAATGGAAAGTGTCTTGATCGATTTAAAAAAATAGGAGATAAATAATACCTTCGATCCTCTAGCAATTGTAGACAGAATTTAGTGTACTATTTTAGTTAATTACGGTTCGCTCGTTGCACGGTTACATTGGTTACTCTTTGTTTATAATGGACTCGCGAGTAATTTAGAAAGGTAAAGCGGTGGACAGTGCTAACATGTAATGAACGTTAAACGTTCCGCAAACGGTAGTTCGAGATCAAACGTATTACAACGCGATTATCGACACGGGAGACCGTTTACATGTCGCGGTGCCATTACAACGCGTTATTATTCCAATTTCACCGGTTCTCGACGGGGAGGAGCAATGTCGGAGAGAGAGCCCGAGCGATCGCGGGAAATTCATTAAAAATCCCCGCGGAAAAAGAGTGTAAAATACGAAGCGTTTAGCGCAAGGGAAAAATGTTTTTTTTCGTTCGTTCTCCTTTCTGATCCCGCGAAACAGATATTTAACGAGCATTATCGATCTCCGGGGGCGCGGAATCACATTGTCGAATGAAAACCACCGTAACCATGAGTACTGCGGCACGTACACCGGCGAAATTATTTTCTGTTGGACGGTTACGCTGTTACGATTGCCACGATACCCACGTTTTGTTGTGTCAGCGGTTCATCCTTTTTGCCACGTAACATTTTTATCGTTTAATGACGTGTATCGTGCAATCGGGTACACCGACCACTTTCGCGGTACGCGCGCTTAGCTTCCTTGGCGTCGAACGTGGTTGACCGTTCGCGATCCCGGTATCTGCTGGAAAATAAATTCGGTCGTTGGACCGTGTCTGCTATTAACAATTGTGCAGTGTGTCACAAAATTATGTGTCGCGGCCTCCATAATGTGATTCTGCACCTCTAGATACGTGGAGATTTGTTGCAAAATTGTTTTTTATCTCATCGTAAAAGTCTCAAGGGAACCATGTGTCTTGTGTCAACCCCGTTCTCTTAGAAAACGACATTAAAATTCCGTAAACAAAGGTGAAGTGCCCTATGCCTGGACAGCATGTTTTCTATTTTAAATTTTATCACATTAAATAAACAAAAACAATTTCTTAAGAGTTTTAACATACAGTTCAGAGTTTGCAAAGTAATTTAAAATAAAAAAATCATTGTTTAGGTTAATATCTTAATTGTATTAACAAGAATAATTCGAACCTATAGTTGGACATATTAAATCCAATCATAAGCTAGTACCTGGACAGAAGTAAAGCCTGTATCGGGACGAATTCAATTTACGAGTTGATCGAGCGAACATAACCTAAACCATTGGTTGGTGGCGCTGTTGCGCATGACGAATAGAAGATGCTTTGCGTAATATGTAGTATTCTTATCATAGATTATAGTATTGTATTATTTAACCAAATATATATTTATTTTCATTTACTGTTTTAATAAAACTTGTCATAATACAACTTTTAAGGTTAGGTGGTAATACTGATAGATTTAAGATGTAAACATAAAGTATTATTAACGTCACAACAGGAATACATATTCTACGTACGTTATTCAAGCTAATAGAAGACTAATTATACGTACATGTAGTTAAATAATTTGCAAACAATGCGTTGATTTTATTCACAAACACGTGTCCGGCTTCAGGCGTAAGCACATTGCGTATAAGCTTAGAGTGGGACAGCTACTGTCATCGCGTCCCAGTATGGAGTACTTATATTTGAAAACAGTCCTAATCTTGGACATCTAATATTTGGATTAATAATTATTATTTACGTTAAGTTTGATTGCCAATTTATTTTAAAATATCAATATTATTATGCGTGATAATTATTTTTTGTCTGAGGGCTTAAATTATATCATTTTTTCTAACAAAAGTTCGAACTATAAATGCACATGATTCGCATGTAAATAGACTATTTTGTATACTGTTTTCAGATGAACTTTGAATTCATTTTTAAATTTCAATTGATGTCTTAATGAAATAATATTCACACCTACTTGTAGCTGAGGCTTCGGAATATATAATATTATTTTTTAATCTCTTAATTACTGATTTTCCTATGAAAATTCAATTGTCCAGATTTAGGTATCACTTTTGGACAGTCCAGACTTAGGTCACTTCACCTTACTTTATTTTGTGAATTATGAAGTTGTTTACGAGGAAAGTGATTCCATAAATTTTTTTGGCCGACCACATATTGGCATAAAAATTGCAAAAAATCTAAATAAATAGGGCCTAAAACATTTTAATCGCTTTTAGCAAAACAAAAACGTTCGCAGTGATTTCAGGAACGAAATACAAATTTTATTCTTCTTTTCATCATTCTATTAAGCTGAAACTAATGTATTAATGTCCTTAAATATTTTTAAAGCCTCAGAATATATAATATAATTATTTAATCTCTTAATTACTGATTTTACTATGAAAATTTAATTGTCCAGATTTAGGTATCACTTTTGGACTGTCCAGACTTAGGGCACTTCACCTTATTTTATTTCATACGTATGCAGGGTGTCCCGAGATGGTATAAACGAGATGGGGATGATTCTATGTGAGAAAATACAAAACAAATTTTTTCATTTGTTTCCTCCTTTCCGAGAAATTTCAAAATTCGGCGAACACGCGTGCTATTGAATAGGAATCGTCTGTTCATGACCGACTCATTCTACTTCTTGAGAAAACTAGGCTCGCGAACTTGAAGGATTGCTAATGCATTTTTTCTAAAACGACGCGTCAAGTGAAAAAATTTATTCTACATTTTCTCTGTATATTTTTCACCCTGTAGACATATGGAGCTTTTTTAGGGCAACGGTTGAATTGACACTTATAGTCGCTTTGAAACTTTTGTTCGTCGCGATGAGTACTATAGGGTGCAATACTGGCCACGACGTATAATTTTGCGACACCCTGTACAGCTCGTACTTCAATCTCTGAAAAGCAAAATCGCCCGACGCGTTTTAAGGAATCAACGTAATTAGAAACGAAGAAAAGAAGTTTCCGGCTAATCGCGCTAACCGACTTTAATCCGTGATTCGGGTAATAGCGCGGCGATAAATTCAATTATGATTGTCGACGTAGCCGGGCGCGGCATGCTCGGCGAGGGGGTTAACAGCGAGATTGAACTTCTTCTCGGGGGTCTCACGCAAAAAATTTCAGAGAACGCGACCAAGTGAATTGCACGCGATCAAAATTCACCGAACCGATGCCAATTATGTGTGTCGGTGTACGCATATATCCATGGCACGCGCTCACACGAACTTTCCCGTGGCCGTTTGCGGTCCCCAGCTACAAAAAAACTAGGTGGAACGAGTCGAAAATACCGGCTATTTATGCATTTAATTACGCGGCCGCGATACCGCCCCCCGTATATCCCCTATATAAACATTGCGTATGCAAGTTAGCCCTTAATTAAATCCGGCTCCGCAACGGCGCCAAGATGTTTTATGCCAACCACCGTGCCACAGGGGAGGGGCGCAAAGGGGTTGGGAGCTGAAGACGAGTTGAAGGGGACGTCGACGAGAAAGGGGGAAAACGAAATCCGCCGTTTATGTTTTCATCAACAGCGTGCACGCGGCTGCGGGAACGTAAAAAGGCGGCCGATAATGCACAACATCGCGAGACCATTAAATTGTATTTGCTAGAGGAACCTTGCCTAACAATAGGAGGTTCTTTTCGCCAGAAATAGTTCTTTAGCAACACACAGCGAGACCGTCCTCGATGAATTCGCATTAATTTCGCTTCTCAATTAACAAATGCTTGAATTATTAGAAAGTAATTTCGCTTTTCGTGTAGAGGTGCAATTTGCAATTTTTGTAGACGAATTTTAAGAAAGTGAAATACCACATAGAATCCTATGTAAAATAAATAAAAATCGTGCCAAATTTCGTCGAAATTGATGCACTAGCATTTTTTGGAGATTTTTAAATCGCAATTCCCTGCCTTGTAGCGCTTTCTAACCTTTCAAGAATGTTTTTGCAAAATTAAAGTACGCATTTCCATCATCATTTGCTCTTTTATTACCGCAAATGGTAAAAAATTGGTTTTCATTTTCCCTTGAAGAACCGAAATGACTCCGACCGACATAACAGTAAGTTGTTCCTCGTCGACGTTAACGAGATGTCGCCTCTGCATTCATATCACGATTGTTAGGTTATAACTGTAAAAAGATTTCCATCGCAGTAATTATCTCGACGGTCTTACGTTAATTGTTGTATCACACAACAAGATGCGCGCGACAAAGCGTTGCAAAATGTCGAGATTAAATGATTGTATCACGTTACACGCACGGAATAATGAAATTAGGAGTCCAAATTGACTCCCATGAAATTGAATATTTGCAGGTGGTTCAGTATAAATACATAAAATGAACAAAGAACAATAAGATCAGAGAGATCAAGCTTTCCAAATATTAATAATGAAAAAGACGTTGCAGGGAGTTCAACGAGTCCCATAAACGAGTGCATTCCTTCGCATTCCACCGTCCGGGTTTTTTCTTCTTGAGAAGCAATTCCCCCGCCCCCGCGTGTACCACGATTTTCATATGCAATGCCAGCGCGGCATAATTTAATTTCGCGAAAGTGATTAAAATTCTACGCCTGTTAAAATCCACTTGTGAAAGATTGCTCGACTCTTATTTCTCTGCTTTCCTCGTTCCCCTCTCTTTCTCCGCGTTCCCTTCGCCGCGTCGTTCACACGCGTTTCCCTTCTCGCGTTCCAGAGCTATCACAGTTTTACAATCGCTTCTATAACAAACATTTCGTCAGCGAGAATTTCGAGCCTCGATCGCGCGTAATCGAGTTCTGCAAACAGGGGAAAGAGCTTCTTCGTTGAACAAAATTGATATTTTCTGTATCGATTGCAGCAAATGAGGAGCAAACTGAAAATGACGATCTGTTAAATCCCGACTGCACATTATTGTTGCAAATGTATAATATTCCGCAGTGTATAATTGTCTATCCAGTAGTTCATAGCCTTTCTGCTCGGTTCCGAGTACGCTTATTGTGCCGCAAACGCGGAAAAATTGCAACATTTCAGCCGAGCGGAGTAATTGATCGAGATTAAAGTAAGTGGGTTCAGCATTGTGCAAAAATCCGCCTCCATTAGGTTAGCACTTCGAGTGGAACGCCCAACAACTTAAAGTCGACTCGGTTGGCATTCAGAGTGAAAAGGGTTAGCACAAGAGCTCTGACAATGAGTCGCTGTATACCTTCAGAAAGTGCCCTGAAGCTTCTTTCGCTTGATCCATGAAATGGTTGAGGATGTAGTTAACTGCCCCTGACATCTTATGACATTGACTCCGACCTCAAGGCATTTTTCCATTTAGTCGACACAGAATGTGTCTCATTTTCTGTATTCATGCCAAGTACTACCAAATAGAACGCTAACTGACACGAATACACGTCGCTCATCCTTTTAAATCAACACCAATCAGTATTTAACATTTCAAATTTGCTCTTCGGTCTATTCGTTAAGAATAAAAGAAATCGTTCAGAGTATAAAGTAAGGTGAAGTGCCCTAAGTCTGGACAGTCCAAAAGTGATACCTAAATCTGGACAATTGAATTTTCACAGTAAAATCAGTAATTAAGAGATTAAATAATAATATTATATATTCCGAGGCCTCAGCTACAAGTAGGTGTGAATATTATTTCATTAAGACATCAATTGAAATTTAAAAATGAATTCCAAGTTCATCTGAAAACAGTATACAAAATAGTCTATTTACATGCGAATCATGTGCATTTATAGTTCGAACTTTTGTTAGAAAAAAAGATATAATTTAAGCCCTCAGACAAAAAATAATTATCACGCATAATAA
The DNA here is from genome assembly GCA_933228785.1 of Lasioglossum pauxillum. Lineage (NCBI taxonomy): Eukaryota > Metazoa > Arthropoda > Insecta > Hymenoptera > Halictidae > Lasioglossum > Lasioglossum pauxillum. The sequence goes on from OW121706.1 coordinate 40,565,208, forward strand.
TATTGGTATTTTAAAATAAATTGGCAGTCAAGCTTAACGTGAATAATAATTATTAATCCAAATATTAGATGTGCAAGATTAGGACTGTTTTCAATTATAAGTACTCCATACTGGGACGCGATGACAGTAGCTGTCCCACTCTAAGCTTATACGCAATGTGCTTACGCCTGAAGCCGGTCACGTGTTTGTGAATAAAATCAACGCATTGTTTGCAAATTATTTAACTACATGTACGTATAATTAGTCTTCTATTAGCTTGAATAACGTACGTAGAAAATGTATTCCGGTTGTGACGTTAATAATACTTTATGTTTACATCTTAAATCTATCAGTATTACCACCTAACCTTAAAAGTTGTATTATGACAAGTTTGATTAAAACAGTAAATGAAAATAAATATACATGTGGTTAAATAATACAATACTATAATCTATGATAAGAATACTACATATTACGCAAAGCATCTTCTATTCGTCACGCGCAACAGCGCCACCAACCAACGTTTTAGGTTATGTTCGCTCGGTCAACTCGTAAATTGAATTTGTCCCGATATAGGCTTTACTTCTGTCCAGGTACTAGCTTAGATTGTATTTAATATGTCCAACTATAGGTTTGAATTATTCTTGTTAATACAATTAAGATATTAACCTAAACAATGATTTTTTTATTTTAAATTACTTTACAAACTCTGAACTGTATGTTAAAACTCTTAAGAAATTCTTTTTGTTTATTTAAAGTGATAAAATTTAAAATAGAAAAACATGCTGTCCAGGCATAGGGCACTTCACCTTACTCGAACACCTTTTAAAAACGAATAACCTTTCCAAAATTGGAACCAACAGCTTTCTTTTCTTTTTTTGAGGCGTTAAAAGGGTTAGTTTACTAGCTAATGTGTAAATAATTTTTTAAAAAATTGTTATTGGTCGCAATTGCGAAGGAAAAAGTAAAGGTCACGAATTTTAAATGAATCGCAAACCCTAAATTCAAAGATCTTTACATCTTACAATGTCCATAGCTTTTTTACAGCACAGATAACAAATTTAAAAATTGTGTACACATTTCATTTTCTCCGTGGGCAGATTAAGTTTAAAGGAGATTACGACAGAAAAGAATACCGTGAAAAATAACGACAGTATAAATGGTACAAATATAAACATTTTTATGAAAAACAGGATTCACAGCATTATTTAAAATAAAATAATTTAGATCTCCTTGATATAATGAAATAAATAATTTATAATTTCCACATTTCATTTTGCTCGTAGCAAGACTCCCTTTGTAATAGTTCCGCAGCAAATGCGATTACTCTACAATGGGATGCAACGGAAAATAGAGAAACGGTATAAACAATTTAAGGGCGGGGATCCGTTCAGTGGATATTATGCAGAGGAGATCAATGGAAAATGCGAATTGGCACAAAAAGCTGTAAGCAGATTAACATAATGCGCCGCGTTGATGCTCGGAGTGTATTGCCGCGAGTCAGGCGCGGGAAACGGAGCAGAAATCTGAAAGACGAGAATAAATAATCGGTGTTGTAATATTCCTGGTAAACAATATTTTCGTTGCAAACACTTTTCCGTTACAGCGCGTGTGTTATGTGTACACGCGTTTCGACGCAGCGCATACGGCAACACGGAAACGCATCGACGATTCTATTTCCCCGATACGGTCTCTGCGCGAATCGCAGGAAAACAGACTGATTAAACGTTCAAGTGTGTGCGCATTTTCATTGGTAAATACGATCGGCAAAACAAAATGCGCTTCCTGTCAATTTCCTGATGGAGACGCAAGACGGCGCTGACATATTTAAAAATTTCAAGCTACGGCTCCTCCGCGAATCCGGACGATGTTTGCACAGGATCCGTAAACAGATGCAATGTTTAACGACTAAACCAAATATCAGGGAAACGTGCTCGGAGGGGGAAAAATATATTCAAAGGATAGCATCTAGTCTCGCAAGGAAAGCTTTGCAGTTTTCTCGGACGTGCAAATTACTACGGAGAGCTCGCTCTCGTGCTCGGCTCTTTCCGCCCCTGACATTGTTTATTAGCTGTCCTCAAACACTGCTCGATATGTGACGATGCGCTCATGAAAGTTTCATCGGGAAGTTACCGAGAACCCCGGTGAAAGGCACCGCCTCCACTCCGCGCTAACACAAACAGGCTCTTTTAATTTCAAATGTAATCCACGATTGTGTCCTTAATGAAACCCGGCGATTATTTAGACCCGACCGCTCCTTAAGGACTCTGACGATCCCAATGCAGCGTGATCTTTGGGAATTTTTTCTGGGTAAATGGACGGATCCTTCTTTTTATAGGAGCACCCCACTTGAAAGCAAATATATTGGACAGCTTGTAGGGATTTTTTGTTGCGGAATCTCGAAAGATACCTGCGCAACAATTTTCTTCGAAATTCGTTCGAAGGGACTTTGAACAAATTGATTGCTTACAAAATTACAGTTGTTTGTATAAATACAATTTATCAACATTTATGTACATTTTAAAAAAATTCATAGATAACATTGTATGTCAACTGTATTATATTGTAATACATTCTAGAATTGTATACTATGTTTAAAGGAAGTTTGTAAATGCATATTTCGGACGACCACCACGTCGCATTTCCCGCAAAGAGAAGCTAATGAATTTCACGTGCGGTATTATTTCAAAACCATAACACATAGTATACAATGGAGAGAATTCACGGAATCTCTTTGATATAGTTTTTAATATTTCCCATAGAGGGTGCGCCGTATTTAATAAACTAGCGCGCAGAAGTTCATACTTTATAAATACAAGGCTACGGCCGAAAGTTTATAACCACTAGTCGATTTTCGGTGAAATTTCGAAACACACGGTGAATGTATAACGGGCGAAGTTTACTCAATTTCAATTCGCTGGGCCTCTGATAGCGTTTTATTCCGAAATAGTCGCATATAAAGAACCTCGAATACGTTCGAATATTGCAAAAATTCATCAAAATGAGTTAAGTGGATTCGGTTTATGGGTCGGACCAATTTTAATTTGAGAAATTGTATCAATTTAAGGAGGGATTGCAAATTGTTGCACAAGGAAATATCAATTTAAAATATATGGAATTAGGCGACAGCTGTTACGAACAAAATTGAAAAAATTCAAGTACGAAATGTTAGAGGAAGGATATCGTATCGATTTAAAGAGTTTCACAATGTATAGAATCGATAGACAGTTGTTTCTAAGAAAATTCGAAAAAATTGAAGCACGAAATGTTAAAGAAATGATATTGTATCGATTTAAAGAGTTTCACAAGTTATAGTATTGATAGACAGTTGTTTCTAAGAAAATTGAAAAAATAGAAGCACGAAATGTTAAAGAAATTATATCGTATCGATTTAAAGAGTTTCACAATGTATAGAATTGATACACAGTTGTTTCTAAGGAAATTCGAAAAAATTGAAGCACGAAATGTTATAGCAATTATATTGTTCGATTTAAAGAGTTTCACAGTTTATAATATTGATAGAAAGTTGTTTCGAAGAAAATTCGAAAAAATTGGAGCACGAAATGTTAAAGAAATGATATTTTATCGATTTAAAGAGTTTCACAGTTTATAATATTGATAGACAGTTGTTTCGAAGAAAATTCGAAAAAATTGAAGCACGAAATGTTATAGAAATTATATTGTTCGATTTAAAGAGTTTCACAGTTTATAGTATTGATAGAAAGTTGTTTCGAAGAAAATTCGAAAAAATTGAAGCACGAAATGTTAAAGAAATGATATTGTATCGATTTAAAGAGTTTCACAATGTATAGTATTGATAGAAAGTTGTTTCGAAGAAAATTCGAAAAAATTGAAGCACGAAATGTTAGAGAAATTATATTGCATCGATTTAAAGAGTTTCACAATGTATAGAATTGATAGAAAGTTTTTTCGAAGAAAATTCGAAAAAATTGAAGCACGAAATGTTAAAGAAATGATATCGTATCGATTTAAAGAGTTTCACAATGTATAGAATTGATAGACAGTTGTTTCTAAGGAAATTCGAAAAAATTGAAGCACGAAATGTTATAGCAATTATATTTTATCGATTTAAAGAGTTTCACAGTTTATAGTATTGATAGACAGTTGTTTCGAAGAAAATTCGAAAAAATTGAAGCACGAAATGTTATAGAAATTATATTGTTCGATTTAAAGAGTTTCACAGTTTATAGTATTGATAGAAAGTTGTTTCGAAGAAAATTCGAAAAAATTGAAGCACGAAATGTTAAAGAAATGATATTGTATCGATTTAAAGAGTTTCACAATGTATAGTATTGATAGAAAGTTGTTTCGAAGAAAATTCGAAAAAATTGAAGCACGAAATGTTAGAGAAATTATATTGCATCGATTTAAAGAGTTTCACAATGTATAGAATTGATAGAAAGTTTTTTCGAAGAAAATTCGAAAAAATTGAAGCACGAAATGTTAAAGAAATGATATCGTATCGATTTAAAGAGTTTCACAATGTATAGAATTGATAGACAGTTGTTTCTAAGAAAATTCGAAAAAATTGAAGCGCGAAATGTTATAGCAATTATATTGTTCGATTCAAAGAGTTTCACAGTTTATAATATTGATAGAAAGTTGTTTCGAAGAAAATTCGAAAAAATTGGAGCACGAAATGTTAAAGAAATGATATTTTATCGATTTAAAGAGTTTCACAGTTTATAATATTGATAGACAGTTGTTTCGAAGAAAATTCGAAAAAATTGAAGCACGAAATGTTATAGAAATTATATTGTTCGATTTAAAGAGTTTCACAGTTTATAGTATTGATAGAAAGTTGTTTCGAAGAAAATTCGAAAAAATTGAAGCACGAAATGTTAAAGAAATGATATTGTATCGATTTAAAGAGTTTCACAGTTTATAATATTCATAGAAAGTTGTTTCGAAGAAAATTCGAAAAAATTGAAGCACGAAATGTTAGAGAAATTATATTGTATCGATTTAAAGAGTTTCACAATGTATAGAATTGATAGAAAGTTGTTTCGAAGAAAATTCGAAAAAATTGAAGTACGAAATGTTAGAGAAATTATATTGTATCGATTTAAAGAGTTTCACAATGTATAGAATTGATAGAAAGTTGTTTCGAAGGAAATTCGAAAAAATTGAAGCACGAAATGTTAGAGAAATGATATCGTATCGATTTAAAGAGTTTCACAGTTTATAATATTGATAGAAAGTTGTTTCGAAGAAAATTCGAAAAAATTGAAGAACGAAATGTTAGGGAAATTATATTGTATCGATATAAAGAGTTTCACAATTTATAGTATTGATAGACAGTTGTTTCTAAGAAAATTCGAAACAATTGAAGCACGAAATGTTAAAGAAATGATATTGTGTCGATCTAAAGAGTTTCACAATGTATAGTATTGATAGAAAGTTGTTTCGAAGAAAATTCGAAAAAATTGAAGCACGAAATGTTAAAGAAATGATATTGTATCGATTTAAAGAGTTTCACAATGTATAGAATTGATAGAAAGTTGTTTCGCAGAAAATTTGAAAAAACTCGTATTGGCAAGTTAGAAATGATAAATGATAGAGGTGTTAAATGGCGACGAAAGGGGCATATCATTCGCGAAATAAGAAAGCACGAGGCCTGTGGGTGGAAAAAGAAGGATAATCCAATAAAGGGACGTTGTTTTCTTTGCCCTTTGTTCACGCCTTTCATAAATCACCCTTCTTGTGAGCAAAAGTATTACGTAACGTGTCTGAGTAAGGGAGAAGTTGGAGTGTTCGCCGACCTCAAAGAAAACAATGTGTCCTCGAGCTGTCATAAGGAGCACGTGCTGTTCCACAAAGTTGATATTACTGGGATTCGATAAGAATGCAAATACGCTTGCGGAAGGCAAACAATTCTCATACTTTATTCGAAATTAAAGCGCGGAAAATTCTGTTCCGGACAATCGTACTGTGAAGTTCGAACAAACCTGATTTTAAAAAACGGCGACACCTACTACTGTGTAATACAACTAATTTGTTTTTGTGTGCATGTGAATCTCCTAAAAGAGCGAATGCAAAATCGATTTTCTGGAGCGGGGAGCTTCGAACAAACAAACTTTAATGTACATAACATATATCTTCAAACTATTTATTCGTGCAGATTTGTATGAGTATTTACGAAATCCGTTGTGCATACAAATTCGTCCGTACATATTGACACGGTTAATTCATCGTGCCATTTAACGTATAATTACTTAATCATAATACAAATAATATTTATTTAAAGGTCCACACACGATTCTCTAACACATCTGTGATCGGTTAGGCAGTCAATAAATTCTCCTAATTCGTGTAGTTATTCGAAAATCCATGATTAATGATCTCCCAGTTACATTCCGTAAATAATCTAATCGGCGGAAAGTAACGCAATAATACGTTTGATAGAGGGAAAACGCGGTACGGAAATATTTTCCGTTGAATTCCACGAATTTCACGGAGCCATGAAAAACCTCAATAATGGAGAGCTCCGGAGATTATACACTCCTTGGTGGAAATATTTCCACACCCGGGCGTCGTCATTAAAAGTATTCCGTGTTAGCTGCGCGTTCATAATTCGAAACGTTACGCCGGAGAGCTAAATTATCGTGCATTATTTGTAAGGAAAACATTTAACGACGTGGTCCTATTTATCCTATGGAGGACGTCTCGCCAGTGCTAGTTTAATTATACGTACAGGGTGGCCCAACTGTGATGAACCGATCGGGTTCAACGGACAACCCCTCTGCACGATTCTGTGGTTGTAAGGGAGAACGTCGCGTCCTTCACTGTCAACATATTGTTATTTAAAGTTTTGATCGCTAACTGCGAACGTAGGCCATCGGTTAAATTGCATTATTTCCTTGAGCCTTTCGAATTCGTTGCCATGACGCAAAAAAACACGCCGCACGTCACAATTTAGGGTTTAAATTCGAAAGGCTCGGAAACCATAATAACCACAGAATTAATGCATAAAATGAAATTTTTTGAAATCGCGACACGCAGCTTTTTTCCTCACAACCGCAGAATTGTTCCCCGAATCTCTTCAAGGTAATATTACCATTCTCGTCGTGTCAGCAACAAAGCAATGAATAGAACGAAGGAGAAGGTCCAATAAAATCGGTTCGAGCCAGAGCCCGCTAAAACGATCGTCACCTTTGTCCCCGGAAACGAGATAGCGGCATTTCTCAATCAACCGTTTCGAGAAAAGAAGTCTCCAAATAGTTTTTCCATGAGAGGTCAAACGCATCGCAGCGACACCGTGGAAGCACAGAAAATTCGGACCGAAAGACGTCTGATCCTTTTGAAAGCCATTCAAGTGCGAAAGGTGGCACGCTACGACGAACACCATTTAATCTTTTTCTATAACACTTTTATTTCGGCACGTTCTAAACATACGGAATGCCGGAGTCGCATGATTCACCCTGTATACCGGCGTATTTTAAAGGGGTGGAAAAAAGAGAGAAACAGTTTTCACGACTCGAGACTCGAGTGGAACAAGAAAAATGTGACTTCGCGTTCGCGAACCGATACGCTGTGAAAGTTGCCAAGCGGTAAAAAAAAAGATGGAGAGAGTGGGAGTGAGACAGAGGGGCAGAGGGAAGTTGGAAGAGAGAGAGAGAGAGAGGGAGAGAGAGAGAAAAGAAAAGTCTGAAGCCCTCGCGCTGAAAATGTCTGCCGCGGAACCAGAGCACTTGTCGTTACGCTCGCTAATGAGGGCGAAGCACTCCATTAAGTCAACTGCGCGGTAACTACGATAGAAACGAGGCAAACTCAACATCCAAAGAGGTATACGTTCTTGCACGCTGTCCGTCACATTGCTGCTTTTTCGACGACGCTACCCACGGCGATCGCGGTCGCGCATCCGCTTTGGAACGTGTTCGAGAACGAAAATTAACACGCGAAATGAGCGATTTTACCCTTGCACATTTACGCGTACCGTGTACAACAACTCGTTCATGTCTGTTTGTGTTCTGAGGTCTTCAAAAAATTCTTTCGAAATGTTGTCTTCGTAGTTCTCCGTTAGGTTGGAGGACAAGTCCTGTCGTATTTGAAATAAGCGGGTAATTTTGCTTGTAAATCAGAAACACATGTTGTCACAAATAATGGAAATTATAAATAGGACATTATTCTCGATCGTACATTTTTCAAATGGGGTTATGTTCGCGGCGCAACCGGTTCGATCACATTAAACACACTAAATAGCAATTTTGTACACATTTACCAAACGTTCGATTCGGATTTGAATCATTATTACGTCCTGAGACACGTTTGCTATAGAATGTTTTCTATAAGAGAAAAAGAAGAAAGATGGAAGAAAAATGTCATCAATTAGTATATTAAGGGGGATCTATACCCAATGAAGTAACTAGAAAGGAACTAGAATCTTACTAGATTTTGGGTCGAAACATGGGTTTACGCGCATCGATTTTTCGTCCTTATTTGAGCGGATTTTGGACTGGGTGAGGACTCATTCTATAGAGGAAGGTTAAATCCGGCGCGCTCTGCTATTGATTTAACGAGATTATGTTTATATCTAATAATATGAGTGCCCAAAGTAGAGAAAAAATCTAGAAAAATAACCGCAGATTTCAATGTATTTTCCTGTCTCAAAGAGATTTTTCTGACTGATATGATGAGCAGAGCGCGCCGTGATGAACCTTCCTCTATCAAATGAGCCTTTGTGCAGCTCAAAATATGCTCGTATAAGGACAAAAAATCGAAGCGCGTGATTTCATTCACATTAGCAGAGATTTCCCCATATTACGTTCATGAAGACAGAGGTTATCTCTGATGTAGAGCCAATCTAGAGCCAATTTCATTTCAGTTAGTTTACACGAGATGGTGCCTAGTCAGAAGGACTGTCAATCAGTGCTGCGATATTGTGCAACATTTCACTGCTGCACTGCTGTCAATGTGGAATCATAGCAAAACTGACACAGACGAGGTACATATTCTCATCGGTGGCACTAATATTAGTGCGACCTGCCCTGTACAACGGCATTCGCGACGAGATGAATAGAATATGGAAATAGCAAGCAACTCCATCTCGTGTTCATTATGCAGTTGCGTGTTTATCAATGTTACCAAACTTTTTTTCTGCACAGAGGTTGATAACATTGATAAATACCCCAAAATCCGAGGGTATAGATCCCCCTTAACGTCCCTCCTCCCGACACTTGTGTCTAAGGCAGGACCCGCTAGATAGCCTTACTGATGAGTCCTCTAGCGGGTCTAGGACGAAACACACCACCATCTTTCTTATTTTTCTCTTATAGAAAACATTCTATAGCAAACGTGTCTCAGGACGTAATAATGATTCAAATCCGAATCGAATGTTTGGTAAATGTCTACAAAATTGCTATTTAGCGTGTATAATGTGATCGAACCGGTTGCGCCGCGAACATAACCCCAAATGGAAATTAGATTATCGAATAATATTAAACGTACCAGCTGAACAAAAAAATGAACAGGTGAACACGGTGTAAAAAAATATTAAAAAAGCAATTTTTATAGGCGTAAAAAATTATATTTGTATTTGCAAGAAATTGAAGGTGACCTTGAAAAATCATGAAAAAAAGAGTTGACAAAAAATTCGCTATAATCACGTGAAAGCTCTCTTGAAACCATGCTATACGTGACGATGAAAACATTTTCGATCGGACTGCTAATAACAGAGTAATGTCTACTGGTCCCGATTCGTTGTTCACTCTTATATTTTTAGAAATTGATTCGAATGTTTTCTTTCAAATAAGATAGAAATTTCCCTCGAACCTAAGACATCTATTTTCCCGTTGCAACGCGTAGCTCGTTAAAAAATACATTCAAATATGCATTTTGACGGCGTGGCATTCAAATGACCTTGAACTCCGAAGACGAAGGCCAAACTCAATTTTTGTGAACAAAGAGAACGCAGGTTTTGCGACGAGTTAAGGTCGTCGCTCACTAGAACGCACCGGCGCCCACCCGGCACCGCGCGGCCTCAGCTGTTTTGGATTTCTTCTATGTATTTTAATTGATGTGCGCACATCCATTTAAAATACATAGAAGAAATCCAAAACAACTGAGGCCGCGCGATGCCGGGTGGGCGCCGGTGCGTTCTAGTGAGCGACGACCTTTACTCTCCTGCAGAAGAGCATGTGTCTTTACTAACTTAATGAATATGAGAAAATTCATTAACGAAGACTTGCATCATTCAACCATATTCACATAATACGAGCGAACAATGCTCGTTACTCGATTAGGCACGACCAGTCGCAGATAATGCAACTATTGCTCGCGTCCAAGGAAGAAGCAACGGGAAACTTTCTACTTTCTATTTTCTTCTTTTCACCGGTGTGCCGTTCACGGAAAGTTCGTCATGTCTGCCGCCATGTTTGCGCTTTGCAGACTCATCTTTCGACGGTGATGCATAGTTCGGTCGCGAGTTCTGTCCTTCGCGAACGAAACGCTCGTATTATGCGAAATCCTGACAATCGGAAAGTTATTGTTTTGTTAGTTGAATGGGTCCTCAGGAACAAAACCGGCCGCATTCGAATTCAGACGGCGTAACAATTAACATGGTGTGGAGTATTAAAGAGAACAGCATTGTCGTCGCCGACGGCGCACAAGTGTTATAACCAGACCGCGGAAGTTTATGCAAATGCACACTTTTCTGCGCAAATTACGGGAAATTCAAGGGAAATTTTCCTTACCACGCGAACGCTTCCGGTAAATTAAGAATTAAGCTTTAGATTTTGTTTCTCGCCTTCTATTAATACATTCGGAACGGACAGTCTATTAAAACTTTCTTTCGGATATGCTTCTAATTCCTGTTTCCATCGATCAGACCCTAAACGCGAGCATTAACATTCAGATCCGCGGTCTAATGATAACAAACGCAGGCATTTGGAAAGTTTGGATGATAGCGACGAGGGTACAAGATGGGCAAAGTTTCCCCGAGAATTTCAACGCTCCTCAGAAGCGACTGTTGAGATCTGAATGTGTTTTTACCGACGGAAATCTGTGAAACTGAAAAATCATTTAGTGAATAATTTCTTGTTGATATACCCGTGGGCACGAAAGAACAAATTCTGAATTGTCAATTTCTTCAGATGACTAAGAGGGAAAATGTTCAAAAAATGCTATAATATAAAATTCCACAGAATTTAGTACCAGCACTGAAAATCAAATTGTACTTGTTTCCACTTTCTTAGAATTTGCTTATAAAAATACATACACATTCGCAGTGTTGTTATTACTAATACACGGTACAGTTACATCAATTGCTATTACAGATCTGTTACTTAAGGGGGATCTATACCATCAGATTTTGGGGTATTTATCAATGTTATCAACCTCTGCGCAGAAAAAAAGTTTGGTAACATTGATAAACACGCAACTGCATAATGAACACGAGATGGAGTTGCTTGCTATTTCCATATTCTATTCAGCTCGTCGCGAATGCCGTTATACAGGGCAGGTCGCACTAATATTAGTGCCACCGATGAGAATATGTACCTCGTCTGTGTCAGTTTTGCTATGATTCCACATTGACAGCAGTGCAGCAGTGAAATGTTGCACAATATCGCAGCACTGATTGACAGTCCTTCTGACTAGGCACCATCTCGTTTAAACTAACTGAAATAAAATTGTCTCTAGATTGGCTCTACATCAGAGATAACCTTTGTCTTCATGAACGTAATATGGGGAAATCTCTGCTATGTGAATGAAATCACGCGCATCGATTTTTTGTCCTTATACGAGCATATTTTGAGCTACACAATAGTTCATTTGATAGAGGAAGGTTCATCACGGCGCGCTCTGCTCATCGCATTAGTCAAAAAAGTCTCTTTGAGACAGAAAAATACATTGAAATCTGCGGTTATTTTTCTAGATTTTTTCTCTACTTTGGGTACTCATATTATTAGATATAAACATAATCTCGTTAAATCAATAGCAGAGCGCGCCGGTTTTAACCTTCCTCTATAGAATGAGTCCTCACCCAGTCCAAAATCCGCTCAAATAAGGACGAAAAATCGATGCGCGTAAACCCATGTTTCGACCCAAAATCTAGTAAGATTCTAGTTCCTTTCTAGTTACAATCCGAGGGTATAGATCCCCCTTAAGGGGGTAGTCTATGCGCTAGTTACAACTAGAATCTTACTAGAATCTTACTAGAAAACATAGGTTTACGCGCTTCGGTTGTTTGACCTTATTTCAACAGATTTTTGGCTGGGTGAGGGCTCATTTTAAAGAGGAAGGTTCATCACACTGCGCTCTGGTCAGGAGGTTAACGAGATTATGTTTAATATGTATACTATAAGGGCCCAAAATAGAGAAAAAATCTAGGAAAAAACCCGCAGATTTCAATGCATTTTTCTGTCTTTGAATGACTTCTTGACCGCTGTGATGACCAGGGCGCAGTGTGATGAACCTTCCTCTTTAGAATGAGCCCTCACCCAGCCCAAAATCTGCTCAAATAAGGTCAAACAACCGAAGCGCGCAAACGCATTTTTCCGACCCAAAATCTAGCAGGATTCTAGTAAATTAGCAAATAACTAGAATCCTACTAGATTCTTATTTGAGCAGATTTTGGGCTGGGTGAGGGCTCATTCTAAAGAGGAAGGTTCATCACACTACGCCCTGGTCATCATAGCAGTCAAGAAGTCTTTTAGAGACAGAAAAATGCATTGAAATATGCGGGTTTTTTTCCTAGATTTTTTCTCTACTTTGGGCCCTTATATTATACATATTAAACATAATCTCGTTAACTTCATGACCAGAGCGCAGTGTGATAAACCTTCCTCTTTAAAATGAGCCCTCACCCAGCCCAAAATCTGTTGAAATAAGGTCAAACAACCGAAGCGTGTAAACCCATGTTTTCTAGTAAGATTCTAGTAAGATTCTAGTTGTAACTAGCGCATAGACTACCCCCTTAAAAGAAGATTTGAGTGCAACGTTTTCTTTCGGTGCAACATTGAAACTTGCATTCCGTACGGTACCTTGTTACATCGATTCTCTCCCACGCTATTAGCCAGGCTGAAACAAGACCGGGCTATTATCAACTAGGTGCATGACACGTTAAGTATGACCATGCGATTATAAGAAAGTCGATTCCGTGCGATTACAGAGTCGGAATACCGTGTTCTTACCCGAACCTCGTTGAAACTAAGGAAATGAGAAATTCTTAACGGAGATCTAAACGAAGGTCTGACAGTCATGAAATTTACAGCTTATTAAGCATATGGAAGGATGGGTATCTGAAGGCAATGAATCATTCAAGTGGAAGCACCGTTGTCTAAGACCAGATGATAAAGAAACAAGAGGATTAAACCATCTAACTATATCCATAATTTCATGTTGCTTTTACCAGTCTATTAAACACTTCCATAAGAGAATATCAAAACAATACTCGTTCGCGCAAACACTGCAAATTGATTGCAGAAATTCATTTTCGATGCAGCAGAATTGTTCACTTCTTTTCTAAATAAACGTCACGCTAGGTTTCCTCTGAATACACGTTGATGTGCAAACAATGTATAAACAAATCGTGAAACGGACAGAAAGTTTGAACGCGGGTAACGAAATGAAATTTCGGATATTCATTAGAGTATTTAGTTGGTAAAATAAATTTCGCCGAACTGTTGCAGCAGCTGATGTTGATGTGAAACAGTCATAAATTTTACCGGATAGAAATTAAACGTGATTTCTATGTAATAAATACACGAATATTCAGCCTGGTCCATATGCGCGGTCGTTTCACGTATTATGTGAATAATGCACTACCGGTTCGAAACGTTTGTTAGTAGCCCGAACGTAACAGATTCGTGTCACTGCGAATGCCATGATAATAGAAGCCATCGGTATTTAAACTAGAAATTTCTAAAATACTATACCAGACACCGTGTAGATCGTCCGTCCATTCGCCACAATAATGAAACAATCAAATTGAAATTTTTAACCATTTTGGAAATTATCGAGTAATACTATATTTAATTTTATAATAAATTTGCATTTCAGCTCGGACACGATCTAACAATTTTCGCATTCACGGCACCGATCACCGCAACTGTGAATACATTCGCGAATGCTAAAAACATGGCAACTGTTCCTTTCCATCACTGATTCCAGAATAGGAAAGCTTTTGAGAAGCTTCGAGTGGATCCTGGAACAATCACGAAACAGCCAATACCATTCTGTGCTATCCTCTCGTAGCCTAAGTGAAGCATGTCAAATTGGCAGCCAGTTCGATGGCTTTTGACGGCGTACAGAAGTGGATTACCGTCGAGCACTCGTACATCAAACACGGTTAAAATAGTTACCCGGTTTAAGGAGTTTCGAAAAACCTTGGTAATGAACAACGCGGAGCGCGCTCCGATTCAAGGAATGTTCAAGAAACATTAACGATGTACTTTTTACCAGGAGAAGGTACGTCATTTTTCATTCATTCCGCACCTGCAGAGATTCTGAATCGCTCAAGTTCCACCGAGCATAGTAGAGTAAAAATTCATTACTGTTTCGCGAACTGATTGCTAAGAAGATTAGTCGTATCTTTATTGCACCGCAATTATGAAGCTACCTGTCCCGTAATACATACTTCGTGATCAATTACGGTCCACACGCCAACGTTTAAAATAGATTCTAAATGAGACCTGCGCGCGAAACTTCGCTAACTCTAATTCTCTCTGCATAAGTTTCACTGCACTTTTGCATATTCGTAGCACTTCTCCGATGTTGTAATCACGAACATTTATTAGTACAATTTATTAGTACCAATCGAATAATATTTCCAGCAGCATTTACATCATTTCTTGTACACTTTCACGACGAATAAATAGATTACGAAATAAACATTTTCAGTATTTATTAATTTTTCAAGTACCTTACAAGTGACTTTAAGTTCAACGGGATAGAAAATGAATGCTGTTCACGTGCAAAGAATTCGTTTCTCCGCAAGCCAGTAATTAAAAAATTATTCATCGTGTTTTTGAGAAACATTTCGTACTTTTCTTTCCCCGCAATCGTCATAAATTTTTCATTCTGTTGGGAAACTCATTTTCCGACGCTTCGCGATCTCCGCGGCTAATTACAAGGATTTCAAAGCCGGCAGTTTTTCAATTTGATTTGTCATTGAAGTGACGGAACGCGCCTCATTATGGAAGCCGACGATGTAGTCGCATACCATGTTCGGATAATTGTGCATTGTGAACGTAGGATGCGGCGGTTGCGTGCAAACAGCTACATTGATTGCGGAATAGGCAAATATGTATTTTCAAGGAAATCGGATGTGCCAGAGACTATTTCTTGCTTAAAAATCCAAACTAGAAGCTACCGGGAACATCATCTCCGAAAGTTTCTGCGAAAGTATTAGACAAAGGCAGGAGGATACGTCTGAAGTTTCAATATTGTAGTTTCTAATCAGAAAGATATTCCCTGGAAAATGACTGGCTCTCGAAATCCGGTTGTTCGGGAACAGGAAAGTCACTGGATAGTGGAACTTTTCAAAAATTTTCTTGCGCGAGGTAGCTGGTGTTCTAGCGCGCGCAGAAAGTTCGGTTGTTTCGCGAGAAAAATGGCTATCAACGAAGTGTCGCAAGCCGTCGCATTGCGCGAAATTATTACCGTATTCCGGTCCGCAGGATCCGAAGAAAACTGGCACGGAACGAGGTCGTCGAACGGAAAGGGAGAAACAAAAGGGTGCGCGTGGGGGGTGCGAGAGGACGCGACGGCTCGAGTGTCCCGAAAGCGAGTCCCGAGCGCCGAGTAGTGGAGCGCCACGCTAAATTAAGGCTACGAAACGTAAGAAACGTTCACGTGTACAATTTTACGGTGAGACGTGTGCGCAGCAAAATTCACTAGACTAGAAACGAATGGAATTAATTCGCCGAGTTGGCCGAGGCTAGGCGAACTCCCAAGATTTACTACGGCGCTCAGCTTGTCCGACGGCGACACGTTCGAAATTCTATGTCCTCCGCGATCCTATTGGCTTCCTGCAAAGAGAAGGCTTTGCTCTTCAATTCTAAAGTTGTACAGGGTGCGGCCTGCGTCGATATCTATGGTGAGAATGAAAAAGAAACATAATGAGTGGGAGGAAAATGTATATAGTGAATTTGGTTGAACGAAATAAAGAAATGAGTGTGCATGAATAAAGAAATCAGTGTGTAAGGTGAAGTTCCCTATGCGTGGACAGCATGTTTTTCTATTTTAAATTTTATCACTTTAAATAAACAAAAACAATTTCTTCAGAGTTTTAACATACAGTCCCTGCTCACTTTATTAAACTCACCTCTATAATCATGATATTTTTAGTTTTACCATGAATAATAGGTATAGTAGTCTTATGCAAATATCACTTAATGATGACCAATGAATTTTCCATATATATATTTTACAAAAACAATGGATACAAGCACAAATAGATCAATATAATTCTTAAAACACTAATATTTTGTAAATCCGTCCTTAGCTGCTCTTAAAGCCGCAATTCTTCTGGACATGCTATCTATGCAAGTTTGTGCAATTTCTTTTAATGCAGCGTTATGGTGCCAGTGATAGATTATTCTCTCTATCAACTTGGTCATTGTCGTTATATTTTCTTTGGCCAGTTCTCTTTTCAGGCACTCCCAGACATTTTCAATCGGATTCATGTCCGGTGAGTTGCCGGGCCATGGTAAGATTTTTTGCTCTTGCAAGAAAATTGTACACTTGGATAGGCAACCCATAAGGCAACCTTGTAGTATAAAATCATTACCCCATAGGTTGAAAACAGCGTTGAATTCATTATAGGATTTCAAACAGCACCAATTCTTCAGGTGAGTCTAATAAAGTGAGCAGGGACTGTACAGTTCAGTTTGTAAAGTAATTTAAAATAAAACAATCATTGTTTAGGTTAATATCTTAATTGTATTAACAAGAATAATTCAAACCTATAGTTGGACATATTAAATCCAATCTAAGCTAGTACCTGGATAGAAGTAAAGCCTATATCGGGACAAATTCAATTTACGAGTTGATCGAGCGAACATAACCTAAAATGTTGGTTGGTGGCGCTGTTGCGCATGACGAATGGAAGATGCTTTGCGTAATATGTAGTATTCTTATCATAGATTATAGTATTGTATTATTTAACCAAATATATATTTATTTTCATTTACTGTTTCAATAAAACTTGTCATAATACAACTTTTAAGGTTAGGTAGTAATACTGATAGATTTAAGGTGTAAACATAAAGTATTATTAACGTCACAACCGGAATACATTTTCTACATACGTTATTCAAGCTAATAGAAGACTAATTATACGTACATGCAGTTAAATAATTTGCAAACAATGCGTTGATTTTAGTCACAAACACGTGTCTGGTTTCAGGCGTAAGCACATTGCGTATAAGCTTAGAGTGGGACAGCTTCTGTCATCGCGTCCCAGTATGGAGTACTTATATTTGAAAACAGTCCTAATCTTGGACATCTAATATTTGGATTAATAATTATTATTTACGTTAAGTTTGATTGCCAATTTATTTTAAAATATCAATATTATTATGCGTGATAATTATGTTTTGTCTGAGGGCTTAAATTATATCTTTTTTTCTAACAAAAGTTCGAACTATATATGCACATGATTCGCATGTAAATAGACTATTTTGTATACTGTTTTCAGATGAACTTTGAATTCATTTTTAAATTTCAATTGATGTCTTATTGAAATAATATTCACACCTACTTGTAGCTAAGGCCTCAGAATATATAATATAATTATTTAATCTCTTAATTACTGATTTTACTATGAAAATTCAATTGTCCAGATTTAGGTATCACTCTTGGGCTGTCCAGACTTAGGGCACTTCACCTTATAGGGAGCGTTTTGTTTGGAATATTTGTCAGTCGTTGATAGAACGTCGTTTGCGTTGCACGTAATGTTTTGTTAAATAAATTGGTCGTTTATAAACATTGTTAATTCCAGCCACTGCTTGAACACGGTCGGATAAACGACGATTTATACTATCCGCACAGACACGGACCGTTTCCGTATCGGCATCGTTCCAACACCGGCAGTCGTCTTTTTATTATACATTCGTCGAAGAGTGTAAAAATGTTTTCTCATTTAACTTTAAAAGACTTGGCTATATCTGTATTATTAGATGTGGACAAAGCTGATAAGAGAAAGAGGTGTTGTCGTTTTGGTGTGCAAAGCAAAATTGAAGTAGAATATTGGACGCTACAAAAGCTTCACACACGACGGAGAAAAGTTTCTTGAATATTTTAGAATGTCACAATATAGGCTCAATATTCTTTTGTGCACAATTGAAAATACTTTAACGAAGAAGAACACGCACTTTAAAGAAAAATTTGTTTGAAATTCATCTTTGAAACCGGAGTTTCGCTACTGGAAATACAGTAGCCATAAAAACGGCGAATCGCGTCTAATCGCGTGCGGTTATTATACGCGTAATTAGCGGGGCCGGCTCGCGAGGCCAATTATTCGAAATCGTTCGCGGAAATCGCTACGGTTCCGATGCCGCGTCGGAGTTCATAACTCTTTACGCAAGCTGCGATAAATCGCCAGATTTGTAACGCGTCCAGCAATAAATTCACAAGTTCTATTGTAAAATATGTGTTTCACTGGGCGGAGGGGATAGGACCTACCCGGGGACGGGGAATAGCTTTCAGACGGTTTTTAACTGTCCGGGAACACCGGCACTACCACGCGAAACTTTCGTTCAATTAATTATGCAAATGAAATTCCCGCCTCGTTCCTTATCTGCTGTTTCAATTTTCGCGATGTCGCATTCAAACGGAACTTAGGAACTCGTTAATTTGCCGGTTTTCTCGGCTGACTCGAGTAATTTTTACGCGTGGACGACCGCCGGAAAGTTTGTACTTTTGATTCCGGCATTATGCCGGCCATTACGCCGCGATCATGCGACAAATTTGCGGGAACGTGACGCTCGTTAAACACGGCGAACGGGTGTTCGTTATACTGCGGACCTTTGTGCGAGATAAGGATTTTCGAAAGAAAACTGAATTCTTTTTTAATAATCTCGCGGCGTCTGAAATAGTGTATCGATATTCTTCAAGTTTCGTATTTTATTTACTCATAAATAGAGTACGGATTCCATTGCATTTATTATAAAAATGACTAACTAAAAATGACGCACTATTTGAAGCAGTGATCATAGTAAAAAGATTGAAGAACGTCAATGTATTAGTTTCAGTTTAATAAGATAATTAAATGATGAACAAAATTTTCAGTTAGCACCTGTGTCTTGCAGGCAAAGCAAACATTTTTTATTTTGCGTAAAGATCCGCTCCTCATAAATGTATAAAACAATTTACGTTTGCAGAGACTGTTTCGTAAAAGCCACTGGTAACTTTCAAATAGCTCTTCGATAAATCCTTGTCGGTGATCAATAGTTAAGAATTTCTTAATGAATTGCTCAAAAGCGACAGCAATATCGTTCATAATCGAGAAAATTGTAATTCTACATAAAGTCGATAAAGAGCAACGAGGAAAGACTTTGTTAAACTAAGAATCCTTCCATGTTTCGTACATTTTGAAATGCTGTAAATGTGCAAAAATATTCATTGTTCTATTACGAATTATTAATTATTCTCGTTACATCTGGTACAACGGCAAAAGGCTGTAAGAATTCTAATTCTAGTAAGAATTCTGATGATTTTTCATATCACGCTGTCAGTCGAATAAAAGTAGAAAAACGTCGGGAAACTTCGGAGCGGAGCCTGGTGGAGTAAGGTTTACAAAAAGCCGATTTCCCAATAAAAAGATAATGCTTTCCCGATAAATAGCAGTGGCTGCGTGCTTCATTGATGAACTTTTAATCGGCGTACAATCTCCGTACACGGGCGTTTCCGTATCGCTTCGGCGAATGTGCGACTGGAAAGCGAAAATGAAGCAACTCCCGCGAAGAACCTCGGCGGCATTCGGCTCGGAGTAATTTCGACGAGCAGTGGGGACAACGTCGCATTCATCTAAATCATTAACAGTTTAATTATCACACACATCCGCGCGAAATTCAACGGATGCATACGCGGACAGACTATAAAATTCTCGGCGAGGCTGGGGCTATTCACGCGACTATGAATCACGTCGCCGGGCTTAAGTCTCGAATTATGGTATTCGGGATCCAGGTCTCCGAGAAATTTTACAGTTCCTGATCACGCGACGGTTTTGCTTATTTGCGCGCCGCTGTAACGCGAGGAAAATTTCTCGCTAGCAAGCAACGTGGTGGGAAAAATAGGGGTGCGGAAAACGGGGTGGCAACGCAATTTCGTAGCCGAATGAAGTCGTCATTACCGAACGCGGTTCCCCGTTAACTCGGAAAATATTTACGGTCCATTATCGTAGCTATATACGAGCATCTAGTGACATCCATGAGATATGTAACGGATATTACATTTCCGGGTCACTAGATTGATATTCACTGATTCCGTGAGTGCCGCAGCTACGAACATTTCATGAACCAGCGGATCCCCCGCATAGATTGAAAGACCCCGCCTATATTTTCGTTGCGAGGTAACGTGTGGGCTCTTATTTATGATCGCGCACCCCGCCGGATCAACTCTAATTCATGTACACGAAAAAATGTCGGACTAGGAATACTTATTGTACCGTCTGTGCCCCTCCTTCGAATGGAAATCAATGATCTGAGGATTGCAAGTACGGTGAAGTGCCCTAAGTCTGGACAGTCTAAAAGTGATACCTAAATCTGGACAATTGAATCTTCATAGTAAAATCAGTAATTAAGAGATTAAATAATTATATTATATATTCTGAGGCCTTAGCTACAAGTAGGTGTGAATATTATTTCATTGAGACATCAATTGAAATTTAAAAATTAATTCAAAGTTCATGTGAAAACAGTATACAAAATACCGAAGCGGATCGTTTGATTCTTGCGAGGACGATCTTCATGCTCTCGTCCTCAATTTTTCTCGTTCGCGGAAGTAACTCGATTCGAGGATAGAAAAATGATAACTAGACTGCGGATTTTATGCATTTATGACCCAATTGGCCACGTACAATTTAGAGCAGTGGACATGTTAAAAATCTTTAAGGACATTAATACATTATGTTCAGCTTAATAGAATGATGAAAAGAAGAATAAAATTTGTATTTCGTTCCTGAAATCACTGCTAACGATTTTGTTTTGCTAAAAGCGATTAAAATGTTTTAGGCCCTATTTATTTAGATTTTGTGCAATTTTTGTGCCAATATGTGGTCGGACAAAAAAATGTATGGAATCACTTTCCTCGTAAACAACTTCATAATTCACAAAAGAAAGTAAGGTGAAGTGCCCTAAGTCTGGACAGTCCAAAAGTGATACCTAAACCTTGACAATTGAATTTTCATAGTAAAATCAGTAAGTAAGAGATTAAATAATTATATTACACATTCTGAGGCCTTAGCTACAAGTAGGTGTGAATATTATTTCATTGAGACATCAATTGAAATTTAAAAATGAATTCAAAGTTCATCTGAAAACAGTATACAAAATAGTCTATTTACATGCGAATCATGTGCATTTGTAGTTCGAACTTTTGTTAGAAAAAAAGATATAATTTAAGCCCTCAGGCAAAAAATAATTATCACGCATAATAATATTGATATTTTAAAATAAATTGGCAATCAAACTTAACGTAAATAATAATTATTAATGCAAATATTAGATGTCCAAGATTAGGACTGTTTTCAAATATAAGTACTCCATACTGGGACGCGATGACAGTAGCTGTCCCACTCTAAGCTTATACGCAATGTGCTTACGCCTGAAGCCGGACACGTGTTTGTGAATAAAATCAACGCATTGTTTGCAAATTATTTAACTGCATGTACGTATAATTAGTCTTCTATTAGCTTGAATAACGTATGTAGAAAATGTATTCCGGTTGTGACGTTAATAATACTTTATGTTTACATCTTAAATCTATCAGTATTACTGCCTAACCTTAAAAGTTGCATTATGACAAGTTTTATTCAAACAGTAAATGAAAATAAATATATATTTGGTTAAATAATACAATACTATAATCTATGATAAGAATACTACATATTACGCAAAGCATCTTCTATTCGCCATGCGCAACAGCGCCACCAACCAACGTTTTAGGTTATGTTCGCTCGATCAACTCGTAAATTGAATTTGTCCCGATATAGGCTTTACTTCTGTCCAGGTACTAGCTTAGATTGGATTTAATATGTCCAACTATAGGTTTGAATTATTCTTGTTAATACAATTAAGATATTAACCTAAACAATGATTTTTTATTTTAAATTACTTTACATACTCTGAACTGTATGTTAAAACTCTTAAGAAATTGTTTTTGTTTATTTAAAGTGATAAAATTTAAAATAGAAGAACATGCTGTCCAGGCATAGGGCACTTCACCTTATGCTGGATATTCGAGTGGCATTCTTCTGCGAATGCAATTGAATTTTCACGAATTACTTTTAGTATATTATTTATGTATCGTATTACATTTCTACAACTTAATCTGTCCCTTGATGTGGACCTAATCGAATGGTGAAAAATCAGCACGATGAAAGCACAAATAATTGAGACTAACATCGTGTCGCAAAAGTATATTACTTTTCTATGTATTAACCTATCTGTCAATTTAATCTATCTATCAAATATCAACCATCCTACAATTTCTATTGACACTCATTGATCACTTCTACAATTCAATCTGTCCCTTGATATCGAGCTACCAGAACGGTGAAAAATCAGCACGACGCAAGCCAAATAATTATAATTACGACTGAATGTTGTACCGTGTCGCAAATGTATGTGAACCAACTACAAATTACATAAGGCGCATTTCCATTTTTCGAATGCCCTGCTCCGCGCAATGCAGCGCATAACGATCCCGGAGAATTGGTAAATAAATATGATATGTAAATGGCAAGAAGTCGCGGGTTGTAGCTGAAATATTCACGAGAGAGAACTTGTCGGAGGAATGCGTCGGGAACTCGTTAAGGACAGAAAATCTGCCGAGATCGTTTAGGTCGGGTAGTTTCAGAAATTTTCCGGCAACGTGGAATCGAATCTACTCGTCCCCCATGTATCCGTGAGTTTCCGCAATTAACGGTATTTTATATATTTCCCATTCATTTCAGACGCAAATAATACTTGAATGGATTCGGGCCCCCTCCCGCCCCCTGGAGGGGAGTCTCGAGTGGCAGACATTTAATGAATTTTTCAAATGCTTCCCGCATACGGAACAATTACTCGGCAATTCATTAAACGGGTTGAAGTATCCGTTCGTATTTTTTACTTAATTAATTTCTTA
Organism: Lasioglossum pauxillum; assembly: GCA_933228785.1. NCBI lineage: Eukaryota > Metazoa > Arthropoda > Insecta > Hymenoptera > Halictidae > Lasioglossum > Lasioglossum pauxillum. Next base: position 40,588,497 of record OW121706.1, read on the forward strand.
AGCTTCCTTCCGGTTTTTTCTCTCTCTCCCTCTCTCTCTCTCTCTCTCGTTCCTCCGTAGTACCATGCCCCTTTTTTTCTGCCGCGCGAGTAGGAGTGTTCTTTCCGAGCCCCTGCCCGCCGACTACTTCGACATAATTCTCTAGAAAGTCAACGAGCGTAAGTAGTTTACGAAAATACGTTCCGTAAATATTAGCGAGGCGCGTTCAACGCTAGACGCGATAGTACTTTCATTCGGGGATAATGAACCTGTCTAGACCCCTACGTGTAACGAGCGGATAACTGTTAACGAACAAATTTAATAATGGAGATCGGCGAAAGCAATTACCGGCGGCATTGTCATTCGGAGCTGTCGGTTTTAGATGATTCATGCGATACAAATTAGTTTAGTTATGGTGGAGAGTTTCGAAATTTTCGAGACTTGGATTATTTTCTACAGATTTTTCTATCACATCGTAATAAAACAAACGGTTTCGATGAAATTTTCAGCATGTGTATAATTAACATAGATCTACAAAACATATATTTTAAATTTTCATTAGGGACCTAAATAAAAAAGTTTTAAAAAATCCTTTCTCTATTTTTTCATGTAACCTGATCAATTGTAAATTTTGGAAAATCTTTTCGGCGCATCATTCAGTAAACCAATGCTTCTAACTGCTTAGAAAACATCAGGTCATTTGGTATGATTATAAAAAAGTTATTCTGTTTCAAAGGGTGTACGGAGACTTGTTTTACTGAGTGTAGGTGCGTCTATCCTCGATTAGCAGTGCATCTCACCCCAGACCCTAGGGAGAGATGCACTTTTTCGACCTTTTTTAAACAGTATATTAATATATTAATATAAAAGTTTTACTCATCTAACGTCATATTGTATTAAAGAGATTTAAATAAAGAGTTCAACTATGCCCGTCTACACTTTCAATCCTTTTTAATAAAATTTTCATAAGCAGAAAACAAAATGTGATACATCTCTCCCGAAATTACCTATTATATGCGCGTGCTTTTTGGCTTACACTCAGCGAGGTACTTTCTTCTGTTTGTTAACATGCCTTTCTTGAATGTCTCGGCAACAGCCATAGATTATAAATAGACAGCGGATCTTTATGCAAAATAAAGATTTTCTTTCTTAATACGTTTAATAGGTTGAAAATAATATAGCAGTATTTTATAAATCCTTCTAACGTTTCCACTGTTTAAAATTACACTTTCTCATTATTATATGCCATGATTTAAGTTGTCGGATAATGGAATGTAAAAAGAGCATCGAGTTGATGCGGAAAACGGACGACGGACGACGGCTAAGTAGCCCGACATCTAGCCGACGACGACTAAAAGTGCAGAAACAATAGCAGCGGGGCACGGTAAAATTCAAGAAAAGGTCGGCAGCGCCGAGGCGAAATCCCCGGAAGAGTGAAAACTGATCGGGAAACGGGTTAAAAGCCTTTAAAAATTCAGAGCAGCTGCTCCGGAAAAGATAGCGACATGTCGCTGTTTCGCATCCTGTCGAAGAGTGAGTCGCGGGCAAGGTTCTATCAGAGGCGTTTAATAAATATCGATAGGATATCGGCGTAGCAGCCCCGCCCTCGGTCGTCAAATTGTCGTTGATCGGATTGAAACGGAACGGAGGGAAATACTGCGAATTTTACCGTTATCACTCTTGACCCCGAATGAATGGAAGTAAAACTGTCTTATCTGGGCGAATGCCATTCGAATCGATAGCCTTGTTAGTGAGCGTTTGCGGTCGAGTGGCTCGCTGGAAAGCTGTCAATGGTTTTCGTCGGAGAGGCGTGCCGGCTTACCGCGGAATTACAAATTACGGGATATTGCAAAGCGTCGCTTTACCGCGTGCGCGGCTGCCTCATTGCGAGTGATTGTCGAGTTCCAACACTTCGAACGAGACGCGCGCGGTTCGGATAGAGGATAGGGATCGCTGTTGTATTCCTCAGACGTGGTCCCATTTATATTTATCACTTTGCTGGCTGGTCTAGGAAGCGACTTTTTGCGACCGAAACTCTCGAGGCTTAGCTGCACCGGCTTGCTGCTTGGTAATCGACAGATTTCAGGCTCGCCAACACCCTGGGTTTTGCTCGTCCACGACGAAAACGAGCAGGTGAAATTTAGAATTTTCGAAGAGTTTAACATTTATTATTAACACTAAACTGCCGCACAGTTCGATCGAAATCGCGGAGGAAAGTGAAACATTTTTTCTCGTAGTTTAAAAATCTGTGTAGTATTAATGTGAAGTGCCCTATGCCTGAACAGCATGTTTTTCTATTTTAAATTTTATCACTTTAAATAAACAAAAACAATTTCTTAAGAGATTTAACATACAGTACAAAGTTTGTAAAGTAATTTAAAATAAAAAAATCATTGTTTAGGTTAATATCTTAATTGTATTAACAAGAATAATTCAAACCTATAGTTGGACATATTAAATCCAATCTAAGCTAGTACCTGGACAGAAGTAAAGCCTATATCGGGACAAATTCAATTTACGAGTTGATCGAGCGAACATAACCTAAAACGTTGGTTGGTGGCGCTGTTGCGCATGACGAATAGAAGATGCTTTGCGTGATATGTAGTATTCTTATCATAGATTATAGTATTGTATTATTTAACCAAATATATATTTATTTTCATTTACTGTTTTAATAAAACTTGTCATAATACAACTTTTAAGGTTAGGTGGTAATACTGATAGATTTAAGATGTAAACATAAAGTATTATTAACGTCACAACCGGAATACATTTTCTACATGCGTTATTCAAGCTAATAGAAGACTAATTATACGTACATGTAGTTAAATAATTTGCAAACAATGCGTTGATTTTATTCACAAACACGTGTCCGGCTTCAGGCGTAAGTACATTGCGTATAAGCTTAGAGTGGGACAGCTACTGTCATCGCGTCCCAGTATGGAGTACTTATAATTGAAAACAAATAGAATGATGATTTCAGCGCTTAGGTTCGATCAATTATAAAAATTAAAGAATTCCATTTTTTATAGCAAATTTGCAGTTTGAAATCTCGACGTTTCGATCCTGGTGAGGATCATTTTCATTTTCAACAAGGTGTCAGTCCATTATCTACCAGCATGGAAGCAACAAGTAATTATTAAAGTTAAATTTCAATTTTCCATATAACATGTAAGAAAAATTATTTCATTTTTCCAGTTTAAAAAAAAAATTCTATTCGTTTTCTATCTATGGTTTTCTTTTGCAATGTTACATTTTGTTTCAGACGCAAAAATCTCTTGAAAATGATCCTCACCAGGATCGAAACGTCGAGATTTCAAACTGCAAATTTGTTATAAAAAATGGAATTCTTTAATTTTTATAATTGATCGAACCTAAGCGCTGAAATCATCATTCTATTTAAAATATTTTTCGATCGCAAAATTGATTCAATATATAATTGAAAACAGTCCTAATCTTGCACATCTAATATTTGGATTAATAATTATTATTTACGTTAAGCTAGATTGCCAATTTATTTTAAAATATCAATATTATTATGCGTGATAATTATTTTTTGTCTGAGGGCTTAAATTATATCTTTTTTTCTAACAAAAGTTCGAACTATAAATGCACATGATTCGCATGTAAATAGACTATTTTGTATACTGTTTTCAGATGAACTTTGAATTCATTTTTAAGTTTCAATTGATGTCTTAATGAAATAATATTCACACCTACTTGTAGCTAAGGCCTCAGAATGTGTAATATAATTATTTAATCTCTTACTTACTGATTTTACTATGAAAATTCAATTGTCCAGATTTAGGTATCACTTTTGGACTGTCCAGACTTAAGGCACTTCACCTTACTTTCTTTTGTGAATTATGAAGTTGTTTACGAGGAAAGTGATTCCATACATTTTTTTGGCCGACCACATATTGGCACAAAAATTGCACAAAATCTAAATAAATAGGGCCTCAAACATTTTAATCGCTTTTAGCAAAACAAAAACGTTCGCAGTGATTTCAGGAACGAAATACAAATTTTATTCTTCTTTTCATCATTCTATTAAGCTGAACATAATGTATTAATGTCCTTAAAGATTTTTAACATGTCCACTGCTCTAAATTGTACGTGGCCAATTGTGTCATAAATGCATAAAATCCGCAGTCTAGTTATCATTTTTCTATCCTCGAATCGAGTTACTTCCGCGAACGAGAAAAATTGAGGACGAGAGCGTGAAGATCGTCCTCGCAAGAATCAAACGATCCGCTTCGGTGAACGAAGTTTGCGCTGCTTATTTGAACTGACTGCCTCTGAATCCGAGCTGGTCGATGCTTGATTTAGCGGTTCAATTTAATTGGCTGCGATATAAAGTTGGCCGAGCACGGAGCGTGTGCCGGTTGTAACGCCAAGTGGTAAATCGAGATCGAGGGTGATGTGATTTGTCGATTAATTAGAGTGTATTTAAGACGAATTAGCCTCTTTGATTTGTCCAATCATCCGGTACCAGTACACCGCGAATGTATCTATTAATACACGCTACTCTGGACAATCTGTACCTCTATATCTCTCGCTCCAACCTAATATTGTCATTATAAATAAATTTCTACGTCACGCCGGTTTGTGGCAATTCGGGTGGAAAATTTTTATTTTGCATGAAGATCCGCTGTCTATTAATATAATGCTTCGCCACTCGGCTGATTATCACGGATAATGTTAAATTGAATAGGAAATATCCAATTATTGTAAATTCTGTTGCACGTTAAGTATTACTAATCGTGATGTATGTATTTAATTATGTATAGTAATGCGATGCCAATCGATTATGTATTAGTTCAACATACGTTCGCAAACAAAAATAAATTCGCTCACCGAATATTATCGAATTGCTCTTTAAATAGCTCTCGAACTTTTCGCGGAACATATTAAATATCCAAAGAGTTGCTCTCCGCTTGTGTCCGCACTTTCTAATTAATTGCTCGAACACGATACTCGACGAAAAAGTTATCCACCCCTTTTGCGTACCGTAGACGCAGTTTTTTGCAGCGACGCTAGCTGAGAATTTCAAGAACTGCTGTATTCTTAATCCTTATAAGTGGGACACCGGAAACGACTTTGAAATTTTAAACTACAACTAGTCCGGGGCTGCAATTTCAGTACAATTTCCCACGCACCAAGCGGATAAAGCGATCGAATTACGCGCGAACTTATTCCTCCGCGATGCCAGGTTCAGCGTGGAATGCGCTCTCAATAAAATGAATTGGAGTAGATTAAATCCTATGGCAACAGAAGCTCGAACAGCTACCCCCGACTGTCTTAAGACACTTGACTGACAATAGAATGAACTGCTAAAGACGCATTACGCGAACAAACAAAAACTTCAGGAACGCTTATACCGTGAAATTCCCTTTGAAATTCACTGTCACAGAGACAACCTACAAAATCCTCCAAAATCAAAGTGTGTTGAACCCTCACATCCTCCTCAGAAATGAATATAAAAAATTCCTACCTGATTTTACTGTTTTAAATTAGATCTACTCATTTAACAAATGCATCAAATCCGCTGTCCAATGATCATTTATCTCGACAAAATTCATCGGCAATACGAACAGATCGAAAACAGAAAATCCATAAAATGTATCAAAATGTCTGATCATGATTTCTAACTTGATTACTTGGACTATTTACAGAAATGGCGGCGGAAAATCCACAATTTCAGAGGAAGGAGGTTCGTATGATAAAATCTGTACCAGATACGTCATATTTCACATTATCGACTGGCTCTCATGATCTCGCCGACGCGCTTTGATCAACGTGAGCGGAGAATGAGATTCCGAGGGAACATCAACGCGATCGCAGCCAGCCCGAAAGAAATATCGGATTTACGAGGGGCCCTTATCGGACTTCGATTTTCAGTTTTGATGAAACTTCGCCGAGTTACGTCAAAATAGGGGATCGTTTCTTTCCCTTTTTTTCTGGCATCGACGGTAATTCGATCCCAGAAGGTGAAACTGCTCTCTAAAGTTGAGCCGTGCCGGAGTTACATAGCACTGGAAAACTTCATAGCGCAACTCGCCCCTTTACAATTAAACTATTGATTAAAAAAGGAAAGAATAGAGGAAGAAGAAGAAGAAGAAGAAGAAGAAAAGGAGAGAGATCCGCATCGGCCGTGGCTCATTAACACGCGACAACTGGACCGAGCTGTAAGAGCATTACGGAGGTCGGTCGATAATTCCGCGAATATTTTGATAATCTTATTATTGACGGAATCGAACTGGCAATCACATAATCGATATTGGGCCAACGTTTTGATAATGGTGTCGAGAGGCGTTAACAAGCCTGCGAGACCTGGTTGCACGGATTCCCTCTCCGGATTCATGGAAAACTGTTACGTTTCGCCCGGGCGGGAACGTTTCTCACGTGCAACGGAAGACAGTTTCTTCTTTTAAATTATGGAATAAGACTGACAATTTCATCGCGGCAGCCGCCGCCGCCGCCCGGTTTTACCGCCAACGGGGAACGTGTGTACAGGAAAGCCCCGCTGTAAGAGCTTTACTTTACGATTCCACTGCATTTTTAAATTTCCGAGAGAGAGCTGCATAACCCTGTCACGCATTTTTATATCCGCTAACACGCGACGTACTAAAATATTTCCTTGACGCGGTTGCAGCCTTGTTGCGAAAACACCCTGAATATCGAGCCACCGATACCGAACGCCTTGCGCCACCCTGAATAATGGGAATCGGAGGGACTTAAAAATGTTTTCTGTACGGATCAGTCGCGTGGAGCGTTACCAGCGAACTGGAAGTTTGGACTTCTTTATCAATCAATTTTTGAAGGTACTTCTTGTAGACACGTCTTTCTAAGAAGTAAGTCTTCGTTTAATTTAATCGCCAGAAATAAAATGACAATTTTGAGGTGATCATCCTTGGACGAAGCACCGTTCTTATACATTGATAATGTTCAGAAGCGTTCGCCAATGCATTTACGAATTTTTGGAAACATATTTTTGAAGATACTTTTTGTAGACACGTTTTTTTCGATGTTCTCAAGGTAGAAGGTTTAACGTAATCGCCAGAAATTCAGGAATTAATCGACGATTTTAATGTGGTCACCCTCGGACGGAGCAGCATTTCAATTTTTAACGGTGCTTCTTATAGACACGTCTTTCTGATATTCCCAAGACAGCGCGTTTTCGTTTCACTAGAAATTCGGGAATTCAATGACGATGTTAAAATAGACCCAGATCCCGCTATAAAAGTATTGCATAAGGTGGAGTGGGGTAAGTCCGCCCTAGTTTTTGCAAAGTTGGACTTTAAACTGATGTATTTTCAGTCCGATATGTAAAAACTTAACACTCTTGGTACCAACCTCTTGCCACAGTTATCACTGATGAATTTGTATTATTTAGGATTCCAATTTTGCTTGAAAATTATCATTTTGATAGGATATTGTACAAAGTGTCAATTACTACGCACTTGCCCCGAAAATGGGGCAAGTCTGTCTCTGAGAGTTAAAAATGCTTTCGAACCTTGTTTCAAGAGCTACGAGGCAAGAAAAGAATTATATCATCGAGCCTGCCACAATATGCTTTTTATTGCATTAGATATATTGTTGAGTTTTATAGTTACCCATACAGTACGGACTTACCCCACCGTGATAGTACGCACTTGCCCCGTGTAGTAATATTAACGGGGCAAGATCATTTTAGTGTTTTTCTCAATAAATTTTAAAAAATACAATAAATACGGTTTATTAATGTAAACCTACATCAATATTTATTGTACTTACCTAAAGTAACAACACAGAATATATTAATAACTTGTAAACTATTGCACGTTCAGGGTAACCTCAAAGTTGTACGTTTCCCTCGCACGTGACTGTTTGGCATTGTAAAACACCTTTGTTCTTGGGTGACATCTATGTAGAATAGTTCATACTAACTTATACTACATTAATAAATAGAAGCTAGAGAGATTTCGTTCATATTATAATAAAAATAACCAATTAACGGACTTGCCCCGTAGACGGTCTTACCCCACTCCACCTTAATATAAAATGAATACGATCATTGTTTAAAGTGTTTCGAAGACGCACAGGAAATTGCGCAATCTGCAAATATCGAATGCGAAATGATATTTGCCAAACGTGGTGAAGAAAGGTGTAGAAAGTTCAAGGTTGTAAAACGTCTACAGGCTACTTTAGCGACGACACGTTCACTCCACTTGTCCGTCATTTCTTTTCACCTCAGCACGTATAAAGCCATTCCTCAGGGATCTCTCCTAACCTGACAGGCTGTATTTGATATCTTCTGTCGGAAGGGTACATGATCTTGTCTGCTGAAATAGAGCATCAATTCTCGCGACCGGTGGACATTTATTTCTTTTAACCAGTGCGTTACTGCTGGACAATTTTTATGGTATACTGCTGTACGATATTCGTAGAACCGTAAAAATAATCGATAACAACGTTGTTCTAAAAATACCAGGAAGATACCACACAGACCGTAAGGGATGAAAAGTATATTTTACTTCTGTCAGGCGATCCCGTTTTCTCATAATTTTTGTCCACTCGTTTATGTCAGTCACGTACCAGAGATCTGCCGTTAGTTTACCGCTTTAGATCTTCAAGTGGATGTCCTTAGAAGCATACGTGTTTTATAGACACTTGCAAAATAAGCAGTTTTTGGAACGAATATCCCGTGACCAGCCGTTTCCAGTTTTCTCACGTACAGTTATTTTAAAATATGAAAACAGCGAACGCGAAAGCAGAGGGAATTAAATTTCACGAGTTCCGCTCGTTAGGATTGCTTTAATACGTTTGAATACTATGAAATTCTATCAAGTTCGCCGTAATTGTAGAAAACACTATTTTGCACACGTATGTCGTGATATTTTATTCGTGATGCTACCTCCCGGAATAATACATCGAAATAAATATTTTAATAGAATTTAATAAATTAGAATCGAAAGTTGGGAACTCGCGCACCTGCAGCCTGGTCATTATTTTCAAATCGATGCGACATAAATTGTGCATTAATTTAATTCGCGAAATGAATGCAGTTTCTCCAGGAGCTAAATTGTCAGGTAATGTAATTTATGGAACACAGATTTCCCAGAAATTATTAATTGTAAGTGCATTGATTCAATTTGCGGCTGTGCTAGTTCGGAATTACCATGGACCATTGCACTAATGACAGGAAGGAACATGTAAATGAATAAATTAGAAAACCAGGTAACATTAGCTCGGCTGTTTTAACTCGTTTCCCAATATTTCTCCGAAGGAAATCTACTTTCATTGCTCATCGAGAATGGAAAAGGGGATCAAAAATATTCTACAAAGCTGCAAAGTTGAGAAAAAAAACAGATCCGGATTATCGAAGAACTATACCGACTCTTGAAATAAAAGGTTTTTCAATAGAAACATAACCTTTTTGTTTTATAATACGGAATATAACCTCAAACTTTTTTATGATTTGTCAATGTCAACACGTCTGTGAAGGTTACATTTTTATCATGGTAAAGTTCACGAACGAGCAACGTTTGGAAATCATTAAAACTTACTAAGGTGAAGTGCCCTAAGTCTGGACAGTCCAAAAGTGATACCTAAATCTGGACAATTGAATTTTCATAGTAAAATCAGTAATTAAGAGATTAAATAATTATATTATATATTCTGAGGCCTTAGCTACACGTAGGTGTGAATATTATTTCATTACGACATCAATTGAAATTTAAAAATGAATTCAAAGTTCATCTGAAAACAGTATACAAAATAGTCTATTAACATGCGAATCATGTGCATTCATAGTTCGAACTTTTGTTAGAAAAAAAGATATAATTTAAGCCCTCAGACAAAAAATAATTATCGCGCATAATAATATTGATATTTTAAAATAAATTGGCAATCAAACTTAACGTAAATAATAATTATTAATCCAAATATTAGATGTCCAAGATTAGGACTGTTTTCAAATATAAGTACTCCATACTGGGACGCGATGACAGTAGCTGTCCCACTCTAAGCTTATACGCAATGTGCTTACTCCTGAAGCCGGACACGTGTTTGTGAATAAAATCAACGCATTGTTTGCAAATTATTTAACTACATGTACGTACAATTAGTCTTCTATTAGCTTGAATAACTTTTTTAGAAAATGTATTCCGGTTGTGACGTTAATAATACTTTATGTTTACATCTTAAATCTATCAGTATTACTACCTAACCTTAAAAGTTGTATTATGACAAGTTTTATTAAAACAGTAAATGAAAATAAATATATATTTGGTTAAATAATACAATACTATAATCTATGATAAGAATACTACATATTACGCAAAGCATCTTCTATTCGTCATGCGCAACAGCGCCACCAACCAACGTTTAGGTTATGTTCGCTCGATCAACTCGTAAATTGAATTTGTCCCGATATAGGCTTTACTTCTGTCCAGGTACTAGCTTAGATTGGATTTAATATGTCCAACTATAGGTTTGAATTATTCTTGTTAATACAATTAAGATATTAACCTAAACAATGATTTTTTTATTTTAAATTACTTTACAAACTCTGAACTGTATGTTAAAACTCTTAAGAAATTGTTTTTGTTTATTTAAAGTGATAAAATTTAAAATAGAAATACATGCTGTCCAGTCATAGGGCACTTCACCTTATGCATCATGGCTACGCATTCGACCGACGAGGAAAACGATAAAGATTGCCAGCAAAATTCTTTTACCTCACTCAGACTACTTTCGAAATCGATACGCAGTTCCAGAGCTGCCCGGTTCAAAGTAGAGTTGAATTTTCATAAAAAATTACATTCATCGTATAAAACATATCCTTCAAATTGTCAATTGCAGGACCAGGGAAGTTTTAAATGAATTTGGCACCACTGCGTACACCACTCGAAACTCTCCGTTAATTACAACAGAAGAAATGACCGTCCGCGTGCTATGGTAGTGCGTGTGAGCGTAGAAGTCTCGGTTCTTTGGCCGAGGTAACAAGTATATACCGTAATAGAAATAATGACGCCGGTGCAGGTCATATCAAAACTTTCGCAATCACGGGTGCCACTGAAATGAAAGGACAGTGAAGTTGTGGAATCTTTTAATTCCCCGGTGAAACTTCAGCCCCTTTAACGTTCTTCCAAAGTTTAAGGGGCAGGGAGCTAGATCGCGCGCACGGGCGCGCGGCCGCGCGGATCGAGGAATGTCGTGGAATCAGATTGTTCCAAGTGTAAAGGAGATTCATTTCCGCTTAAGTATGTTAGCGGCATCTCCTTAGTTCAATTCCACCCTTCTTGTTTATGAACTTGCTCGCTCGAGCGTGGCCCAAAGAAAACAGCTCTAAGCGTTAAGAACTCACGACCCGCGCGCCGGTTTCTGGGCCAAGTGGATGATTGCGGTGGTAATTTGCGGAGTTTCCAACGTGAGGAAACGCTGAACCAGCGGGGAAAAGATAGCCATGCAAGGAATAATTTCGGATTAATATGCGACGCATGTCTGTCGCTATAAATGCTGTTCAGATTAAACTCACAGTTTGTAGACCTGAGCATTTGTGCTTAGAGGTGCGCCGAGGACGCATCAAATACGCTGCTCAGAACCGTTGAGAGGATCACGTACAGAACTGGATTATCCTTTGACGGAATACTGATTACTCGAAATTTTATGGAATACACCGTACAGAGGGATTACGGTGACCAGGGGTTCCTCTGCCACCAGTTTGCTAATGGAGGTAATCTACACCTAAAAACTTACGGTTAGACTTTACACCTAAGCTACACACGGTCCTGTTCACCTTGTGAAACTTCACAAGATTCAAGGCATTCAGATATTATCATGGTACGTGCGTAAATACACACGTTCATTCTGTAATTTCCAATGAACGTGTCTTTAGGATTCCAACATTACCTTAATTAATATCACGATTTCGTGATTGGTTCATTGAAACATGTGTGCGAAGGATTCAATTCACTGAAATTATACAACGAAAATGCACTTTTCCGGCTTCATCAGTCGAAAATGAAAACTTCGAAACCCATCTGATTTTAATGAAACTCGAGCTGGGTTGAAATTCTCTGGAAAATTTCAGTTCCCAGAATTATTGTTTTTAAAATATGGTTTTCTGCCTTTACTGTGGAGACTGTTTAAAAATCTATAGAGTGTAGTTTCCTCGACAACAGAGAGAAAATGAATTAGAGTGTTCGTTAGGTTCGAGCGTGGCTGGCTACTGCGTCTGACCATTGCACGGTACTTCTACTTACGGTGAATACAAATGCGTGGCCCGTATTTGTTTCTCAATGAAAACGGCTGTGGATTTATTTAAAATTGTTATAGAATACTAATCGATGAATATTTATAAACGATATTGAATTCGAGCTTCGCGCAAATAAATTTTTCTAATTTATTAATGTAAATGAGGTTCCTATCTTCTGGTGCCGACACCTTTTCCCACTCAATTTTTTCACCGAAATTCTGTTGAATTTTTCATCATATTTATTCACAGTGCGGGTCGTGGAAATGTCTCTGACCTGGCGGTGCACCCGAAAAATGAATGATTTACATAAAAAACCTATCCGTGAAAATTTCTATTCAAATATTAACTGACTTTTCGCTCATCGAATTCGTAAAAACGAATTTAAATATCTTACAACCGAGACATCGAAGTGTTTGTTCATAATTTTTCACTTTTTTGAATTCGTTAAACACTTTCATACGAGGAAAACGTCATTGCATATTTTCGACTTATTTTACCAGGCAGATAGGCAAGCCAAAAACTGCAGATTGCTGAAGTTTCCCATTGTTTTCTGTTTTCTAGTAAATCTTTGGAGCTGCCTGGGAAGCAGGCTAAACAAACGAAAGTGCTTATGAAATATTCCGAGATTTCTATCGCGGCATTCGCCTTCCTGTTCCTGATGCATTCATGAACGCAAGGAATCGCGGTTGCGGCGGCTGCACGCCAGATGCAGATGCGGTTCTTGAATTTTTTTGCCGGTTTGTATCGTGCGCATTGTCACGTCGCCGGGACGAGATACACACGTCACCGACGAAACCGACGCGACGTGTCTACTCTTGGCATGATTAGCACAGGCTTAATTTCCATCTTCCTATCTGCGTCTGTGTCTAGCGTACGGCGACGGGGACAAAAAACAGGGACCCTAAGATACGTTTTCTGTTTTAAAAAGGGCTGAATGCCAGGCTGGTAAAACTGATGGAACGGGAAGGTATGCGAAGCGCTGCGCTTTTGATATCTCGCGGGAAAGCATTGTGATAGAAATACTGAAAGGATTGCCTACCAGGACGAGAATGCGAAATATAATTGGAGGTATTGCACCAGCGAGAAATGAAAAATCCCACGTTTTCGGTCGATCATGGGCAGCACAATGCGTGTACGCAAATGCAAATGGGAAAGAACGAAATAATATTTTCCAGTTTTAGCATCGTTTACGAGAAAATCGTAAAAGGTTTTTCAATAAGGACATAACAACTTTAAGTTTAAATAAAACACAGAAAAATTGACATATCGGGCTGAAATTTATTAGAGTTGTATTGGGTTGGCAAGAAAGTAATTTCGGTATTTTTAGATGAAATAAAATCCAATTTTTTTGTCAAAGCAATGAACTTTAATCAATAAAATATTTTCCATTTTGTTGTATGATCTTTTGCCATCTTTCTGGTAGCTTCATAATTCCGCGCTCATAAAACTTCTGATCCTTTTCGGTGAAAAACTGATCCAAGTGCGATTTCAGATCATCATCATTAGTGAATGTTTTACCATTCAAAGAGTTTTGTAAACTTCGGAAGAAATGATAATCTGATGGTGCAATGTCAGGGCTATATGGTGGATGTGACATCACTTCCCAACCAAGCTCCAATAATTTTTCACGTGTTACCAAAGATGTGTGTGGCCTAGCGTTATCATGGTGGAACACGATTCCTTTGCGATTTGCCAATTCTGGCCGTTTTTCTTTGATTGCTATGTACAGTTTTGTTAGTTGTCGACAATAAACATCTGAATTGATGGTTTGGTTCCTTGGGAGCAGCTCAAAATACACAATACCTTTGTAATCCCACCAAATTGACAACATGATCTTCTTTTGGTGCAATTCAGCTTTCGGTGTGGTTTGGGCTGGTTCATCACGCTTGGACCATGATCATTTTCGAGTTGTGTTATTGTAAACAACCCATTTCTCATCACCGGTGATGATTCGCTTGAGAAAAGGGTCGATTTCATTTCGTTTGAGATGCATATCGCATATGTTGATGCGTTGCATTAAGTGAATTTCTTTCAACTCGTGTGGAACCCAAATATCGAGCTTCTTAACGATTCCGAGACTTTTTAAACGATATTCTATGGTTGTATGCGAGACATTTAACCTGTCTGCAATCTCTCGGACAGTTATATGACGATCCGATTCAATAATGGCTTTCATTTGGTCATCATCAACTCCAGATGATCGACCAGAACGTTGGTCGTCTTTAAGTGAGAAATTTCCAGAACGGAATTTTTTAAACCAATTCTGGCACGTGCGTTCTGTTAAGCAATCTACACCGTAAACTTCGCATATATCTTTGTGAGCCTCGGCAGCTTTTTTACCTCTACGGAAATAAAAAAGCAATATATGCCTATAATGTTCGTTTCTGCACTCCATGTTCAAATTGACACAGAACTAACAATTTTAATCAAAATTACGTGTAATTTGCTTCAAAAGTAACGTAAAAGATGCAGTTATGAAATGTCAGAAAGCAAACAAACGCAACGTTAACAGAAGCCAATCAAACAAAACATAACGCCATCAGTTAGTGAAAACCGAAATTACTTTCTTGCCAACCCAATAGTACACATGTTGCAATTATGTGTGGAATTCGATGTCGTTCATATGACCTCCACGGGCAGCAATCAAAAAAAGCAAATCAGAAAAACCTTTTATTTCAAGAGTCAGTATAGTTCTTCGATAATCCGGATCTGTTTTTTTTCTCAACTTTGCAGCTTTGTAGAATATTTTTGATCCCCTTTTCCATTCTCGATGAGCAATGAAAGTAGATTTCCTTCGGAGAAATATTGGGAAACGAGTTAAAACAGCCTAGCTAATGTTACCTGGTTTTCTAATTTATTCATTTACATGTTCCTTTCTGTCATTAGTGCAGTGGTGCAAGGTAATTCCGAACTAGCACAGCCGCAAAATTCAATTGTCCAGATTTACGTATCACTTTTGGACTGTCCAGACTTAGGGCACTTCACCTTAGTTTTGTTTTTTAACTTTCGTATTTTGTACTTATATATTGTTCTAATGTTTTTCCTGTTTTCGAGTCACCTACTCATTTCTGCTATGAACGCATCAAAACCATGGTCTGCTTACAAGACCTCTCAAGATTTATTTTAATCGTTTCGAGAAACAAAATTATTAAAAATCACTTGCCACGGCGTTTGCGCGAGAGATCCCGCTAATGATTTCATCAATCACGGAACTAACAAACCCGACCGATCATACCGAAGGTTCCGCAGTTAACCGGTGTGCGCCGGCGAACGGAAAAACTGTTACATCTGTTTCAATTTGAAAAAACCATGGTATTAATTCGTCACCGTACAGTTTGACGTAACTTCCACTAACTAATATGGCTCAATCTAAATCGATCCGTATTCCAATTTATTGCGAGTGGCAGATTGCACGTGTGGCGGCTCGTGAATGACGCGTTGCACGGATATTAAAAAAAAATCTA
The DNA here is from genome assembly GCA_933228785.1 of Lasioglossum pauxillum. Classification (NCBI taxonomy): domain Eukaryota; kingdom Metazoa; phylum Arthropoda; class Insecta; order Hymenoptera; family Halictidae; genus Lasioglossum; species Lasioglossum pauxillum. The sequence continues at coordinate 40,604,181 of OW121706.1, forward strand.
TATATGTATATCTGTCTGAATACATACGTAGGCATACGCGTATATATGAATAGACGTTATATTTATATGTATGTATACGTGCACACCGCTATTTACATGGAATAGTTTTCACAGCAATCGTAGCAATCGAGTCCTCCCACGAGGCGCGTCATACGCCGAAACGAAACGCGGCTGTTTATTTACATATAGATGCTCACGCGAGCGCACGCATATGTATGTATGCAGGTATTTAAATTCCCGCGGAGAATAACATTTGTGGTTAAAATGAAACAACGGCCAAGGGAGAAAAGCCTCGGCTAACAAGCGAATACGGCTTCGGCTGGATTTTTCAATGCCCCTGCACTTAGATTATTTAAAATTGTGTTTTCTACAGCGTGTTTAATTCGAACGAACGGTGATTAATCATGTTTCATCGAAATTCACTTCGCCGAACGATCCCCGGTATTTGTGAACGAGGGGCGTGCACACACGAGCACGGTACGATCTAAGATCTCGCTGTAATGATCGAAACGACTGCCTTCGAAGCTTAAGAGGCTGAATAACCGCTTCTGTCGGTGAAACGCGAAGATGAGTGGCTGGAACCCCTATTCCTACTGATTGTGCACCGTTCCCGCAGTGGTCAGTGTTCAGTGCTATTCTCCGGATAAAGATGGAGCGGAGGGCGGGGACCATAAATTTCCAAAGGTATTGATACTTAGAAAGGATCCAGAGATTTTCTTTCACTCGTTTTCGGTTTTTCATTGTCCCCCTCTTTCACCGCACGCTGGCCGATTTTCGCCAAGAATTTCGCCAAGAAGTAATGTGACAATGTTTCCAATTCATTTCTACGCAGGAAGTAATCATGAAGGTACAAGAATTTTTATTTTTATTCTATTTCATCGTACGGCGATTACGATTAACTAGTATTCAATTAATTGCACGCTGTACCCCGCACAAGACTAATTGCAAGTTCGAAATCGAATCAAAATAAACGACAATCTTCGCCACCCGTTTGACGAGCAACAATCGCCCGTTTTTCGCAAGCCGAGCAAGAAATAATTGCGCGAACGCGCACAAGAACCGAATCGTCGCGCAATGTTTGAATACACATTAGTTGGCATCGTAAACTTTTCAATATGAATCCGCGCCGGCCGTGCTTAACGAACTAGAATGACTCGCTCGTAATTAATCCGAATGCATTAAACCGTCCTACTCATGTTTTTCTATTTAATTCTAGCTACTTGCTGAGTCCACGGCTCCGAGTCGTTCTTTATTGCGTTCTATCTGCTCGTTAATTTCCATATTAACGTGCGCTGTTTGCTCGCGCGCTTTCGCATTCGAATATCATACGGCTAATTAGTAAACTCTAAATGGTGCTGACGATTTAATGAACAATAAATTTTTCAGTTTCACCGTGACACGTCGGATTAACAATGTGGTTAACAAAATTAATGCCGAGGTAACCGTTTCCATGGAACACGAGGATGAGGGAGGCTAAATCGACCGTGGTTTTTAGCTCGCTTTCTTGTTTGTTTGTCTGTTTGTTCGGTGGCAAATTTTGCAATTGATTTTAAACTAACTTCCTGATGAGCTAGAGACTTGAAATCGGTTACATGGCTCAGAACTGGATGACAATGCATTATTCAAAAAAAAAATTGTTAAAAAGTCTATCCGTTTCGGAGATATAACAATTAAATATTTACCTTTTCACCCCCCCGCGAAACTACGTCACCGCGTTCAACGGTCGCCACGCCGCGCGACAGCGCTCCCTACTCCACTACCCGTTCCCTCTCTCACTCATCCCCACTCCACTGACCCGATTCGCACCGAAGGAGCTCAGTGTGCGTCAGTGTGCGTTTGAGCTCTGTGCGGTGTTTATAAAGTTACTACGTATTATTATATTATAATGTTTGTTTACCAATCGAAGGGACAGTTACACCGAGATTTTCGGTCGAACTTTTATCTTTGACATTTTACCACGGCGTTTCGTTATGATGCGGTCCCAATACCGTCTGAAATTTACTACATGTCTCTGTTATAATCTCGAAATAATGTCTACAAAAGAAGGAGCAGTTCGTTAATGATGATTTTCACAGAGAAGTCGCCAAATCACCAGGTATGCCATTAAATATTTTACCACGTTTTTATTATGTCGCTTTCTTGTATGTCTGTTTGTCTGTTCGGTACAAATTTTACAACTGATTTTAAACTAACTTCTCGATGAGCTAGAGACTTGAAATTTTAAACATAGCTCAGTACTATATGACAATGCAGTATTTAAAAAAAATTTTTTTTAATTTACAACAGCCTACGCGTTTAGGAGATATAAACTATTAAAAATTTAACCGTTACACGTCCCCGCGCGACGACCGGTAGTGTCCACTCGGTTCCCACTCCACTGACCTGCTTCGCACCGAAGCAGCTCAGTGTGCGTTCGAGCTCCGTGCGGTGTTTACAAAGTTACTACGTATTAGTATACTATAATGTTTGTTTACCAAGCGAAAGAACAGTTACACCGAAATTCTCCTTCGAACCTTTATCTTTGACATTTTACCACGGCGTTCGTTTTCGATATGACGCGTCGCAATACCGTCTGAAATTTACTACATGTCTCTGTTATAATCTCATCGAAATGTTCAAAATCGATTATAAAATTTCACACATGCAAGACTAAAAAGCAGAAAATAATTATTTAAATAAAAATAAATTTTTTAAAAATACCACGTTTTTAAAACGGACTAAAAAGTATAAAATAAAATTTTTAAAAACGCCACGTTTACAAAACGGACTAAAAAGTATAAAATAATTTTTTCTAGCCCCATACAGATTCTTAACCCCTGAAAATTTGTGATTGTGAATTTTTAATAGCTAAGAAAATACTTGTAAGATTTAAAACGAAAAACGTGGGGCGCAAGATAATACATAGTAAGGAGTGTAGAGAGTAGCTGCCGCTGAGAAATCTCGTACAACACTTCATATCATTTGCAGTGCAATAAAGTTGTTAGTGATTTAGTGTTCATTCATCAATTATCTATTGCATGCGCCCCACGTTTTTCGTTTTAAATCTTACAAGTATTTTCTTAGCTATTAAAAATTCACAATCACAAATTTTCAGGGGTTAGGAATCTGTATGGGGCTAGAAAAAATTATTTTATACTTTTTAGTCCGTTTTGTAAACGTGGCGTTTTTAAAAATTTTATTTTATACTTTTTAGTCCGTTTTAAAAACGTGGTATTTTTAAAAAATTTATTTTTTTATAACTGAAATTAAACGAATTACTCGTACTTCGTCTCCGGAACGGATAGACTCGTTCGCTATATTAATTAGTTCGCAAAGAAGCGCCGGACAACAGCCGAGCCGAACGTAATTGAAAGTTCCGATGAATCATCGATACCGAGGCAATTTTTCGAGGGAACTTCCGGCAAACTCCCGTGCATCGTTGCATCGAACAATCATTTCGGCGTCGTTCTTCCCACGGAAATAGGATATCGGGCTTACTATCTTAAGAAGTTTGTTATCGAACTCCGGCCGATGTACAAGTTCCTTTATAAAGTAGGCGCGAGCGCGTTCCCGTTCGATCAACGTTTTATCGAGTGCGGGAATGCTTTATCCGAATGAAACTCGAAACTTCTACGTCTCCTTGTCTCCCTTCGTTTTCGACGTTCGTTTACGATAATATGAGCATTGTTCGGTGCACACTTCAGTAATCCTATTTCAAAATTGTCATCGCTGAACTCAAAAATAAATATAGTCACTTAGACATCGCGTAATTCCAAGTCGAACTGACTTTACACCGCCTCGCCACTTGGACAATCGCTTCAGCATTTTGATTGCGAGGAACCTTCAGACTCGCTGACTTTATACTTCGTTAATTGCCGTACCCCGAGGCACGCCTAGAACTACGCAATTTACATTCGAAATTACTTAAAAATCCCACGAATCACCGGAGACGCCGAGCTCTCGGGAACTCAATTTTAATCCAGTTTCGGCTGCGATTTGATTCAACTTATATTTTTACTATGTAATTCTTACCTGCCTGCTTACAGCAAACAGAGCCTTACCTGCAACAGAACGAAACCGTGTTAGCAGTTTACATCAACATTGTAAACAGAATTTATAAAAGTACAATTTCATGCATGTTACCAAAAAATTAATCTTTCCTCAAACATTCTTCGAAACACACTTTATGAAAACATATATACCTAACTCCTGTAATTTTGATTATTTTTCCTTAAAAAAAAGCTCACATGTACTTCAAATACCACCAAATACGTGTGTGAAATCCCAATTCAAAAGGTTCGATACTTCTTCTGGAAAAAATTCGCGAAGACGACCTTGAAAATAAAAATACCCCGTTAACACTTCTCGAACGGCAGCGAACGGTGTTCTGCAATTCCACGAGAAGTCAAGTTTCGTGTCGGGGCGATTTCGCGACCGGTTCTCCTGTAATATCATCCGTCCCGTGATTGTGCGCGTGCCGTCGAAACTACAGGGAAGAATCTTCCCTGATTAAATTTCGAAGTCCCTTTTCCGGTTCGTGCTCGCGCCGCTAGAGAGCGATCGGGTCTCGAAATCGAAGGGGGTTCGTCGAAGAAGAGGGTGTGGCGAGAGTGGATAGAAAGGAAGCGATCGGTGAAGTTACGGCCTTAAAATTTTAACGAGTGCCCGCGTTCCGAGTCGTCGGAACAGTGGGAATCGAGTCAGCGAAAAAGTTCCGGCAGCCTGTTCCGAGCGAAGCGAGTGGGGCGATAACAATGCCCGTAGAAAACGACGAAAACCGCAATAAAAAAATCGGTGGGAGCTGCGATGCGCCTTTACGGGGGTGGAATACGACGAGGCCGAGCTCTTACAGAGGTGGTATCGGACAAAACTCAAGGTAACGACGTAACAAGTCTTCTACGTGGTCCTAATTCGAACCACGCTAAACCGATAGGTTATAGTACGCGCGCAGACTGGTGCAAGTCCGCGCCCGAACGCGTCCGCGCTGACTCGAGAGAGGGTTGCACCAGAGGGTTGAACCAGAGGGTGAACAGAGGGCGAAGAGGGTAGGCGAGAAGCGGTGTTGTTCCTAAGTGGGCGGAGTGCCCGGAGCGATCCAGAATTGAGTTCGTGTCTTGAGTCTCAACCGACTAAGAATCTAGCTCGGGGCCCGCCGCTCTACGTAAAGGCAGGTGTTACATATGTGGGGCTGCGTTTCGACCTAGCTTCACCGACGGGGGCCGAGATATTTAGATCTTCCGCCGGTCGACAGCCGCTGATGGCTTGCCAGACCGTCTACCCCCGCAGTAGCAAAAGTGCTGGGATCGATCAGCCGGCTCTGGATGAAACCTTTCCTTTTCTCAAACTTACCGAGCATTCCTACGTCTTCAAGTGAAATGCTCGATGCTCCACCACTCGGTGAATGGAGGTTACAAATATTGTACGGGGTGTATGAAGAGGGGTATAATGTCATCCGTCTTAGGGGTGAATCTACACCTCTGGATCGGTGGACATGTTGAAGAGAAACTTGCAAAATTGTCTCTAACAAAGAAAATTGTTACAGTTTTCTTTTTACATCAATACCTCTCACTTGTCGAAAAGCGAAAAAGTTTGAAAGGAGCCATATGTCGCGAACAAATAGTTGTCGAGATATAAGCTGCTGAAGTTCTTGCAAAATTTGATTGTGTGGAGTTACACGTATAGGCAAAAGTCTAAGGTAATCATTCAGGTAATTTTGAAGTTGCAAAATATGAAAGGTAACCTTATACCTATTGTTACACATGCAGTCCTCGACAAAATAATAAGACACCTAGCATATTTCTAATTTTCTTATATTTAAAGGTGGAAAGTGTACACTCCGTTATATCCTGAATACTACATAAGGTGAAGCGCCCTATGCCTGGACAGCATGTTTTTCTATTTTAAATTTTATCACTTTAAATAAACAAAAACAATTTCTTAAGAGTTTTAACATACAGTTCAGAGTTTGTAAAGTAATTTAAAATTAAAAAAATCATTGTTTAGGTTAATATCTTAATTGTATTAACAAGAATAATTCAAACCTATAGTTGGACATATTAAATCCAATCTAAGCTAGTACCTGGACAGAAGTAAAGCCTATATCGGGACAAATTCAATTTACGAGTTGATCGAGCGAACATAACCTAAAACGTTGGTTGGTGGCGCTGTTGCGCATGACGAATAGAAGATGCTTTGCGTAATATGTAGTATTCTTATCATAGATTATAGTATTGTATTATTTAACCAAATATATATTTATTTTCATTTACTGTTTTAATAAAACTTGTCATAATACAACTTTTAAGGTTAGGTAGTAATACTGATAGATTTAAGATGTAAACATAAAGTATTATTAACGTCACAACCGGAATACATTTTCTACATACGTTATTCAAGCTAATAGAAGACTAATTATACGTACATGTAGGTAAATAATTTGCAAACAATGCGTTGATTTTATTCACAAACACGTGTCCGGCTTCAGGCGTGAGCACATTGCGTATAAGTTTAGAGTGGGACAGATACTGTCATCGCGTCCCAGTATGGAGTACTTATATTTGAAAACAGTCCTAATCTTGGACATCTAATATTTGGATTAATAATTATTATTTACGTTAAGTTTGATTGCCAATTTATTTTAAAATATCAATATTATTCTGCGTGATAATTATTTTTTGTCTGAGGGCTTAAATTACATCTTTTTTTCTAACAAAAGTTCGAACTATAAATGCACATGATTCGCATGTAAATAGACTAGTTTGTATACTGTTTTCAGATGAACTTTGAATTCATTTTTAAATTTCAATTGATGTCTTAATGAAATAATATTCACACCTACTTGTAGCTAAGGCCTCAGAATATATAATATAATTATTTAATCTCTTAATTACTGATTTTACTATGAAAATTCAATTGTCCAGATTTAGGTATCACTTTTGGACTGTCTAGCTCAGGGCACTTCATCTTACTATTTCCAAAGTAAACATGCATAATCTTAGGATTGTATCGCATACCATAGCAAAATTAGAGAAAAATATGTGGTGAACACGGACTGACATTGCTTCGACAAAAGTATGACATTTGGCTTATTTTCCATTCATGTGACTTCTACCATTAAGTGTTCTACTAAGAACGTATTCAGACGTTGAAGCTTGTGATTTTCTTACAGTATAAGTACATCTATTACAACGAAAAATAAATAAACTAAAAAAAAGTATAAATCACAATTGGACACATTTAGAACAAAAATGAATCAAAAGTTATATAAAACTATCCGAAAGCGATTACTAGACGTAATTCAATTCAAGGGAGGTATTAATTTTGTATTTTTATTTGCTTGATCAAACATTTTTCTGGTAGTGTTTTATACTTTTGTCGAATTAATGTCAGACCGTGTTTACATATGGATCTTTCTCTAATTTTGCTGTGGTACGCGATGCAATACTAAGATTTTACACGTTTACTTTGGAAATAGTATGTAATATACAGGATACAACAGAGTGTACATTTTCTACCTTTAAATATAAGAAATTTAAAAATATGCTAGGTGTCTTATTATTTTGTCGAGGACTCTAAGAATACTAATCCTACATTATTATCCCGCTATAGTGGTCGCGATAATTTTGAAACACCCCGTACAATATCATTTTGTAAATTTTCGTTTCCATACCCTTAATGCTTTATTACCTAAAATATAGAGATCGTACATTTTACTGGCGAATAATACAGGATAGAATCGTAAACGTTTAATACTCTAATATAGTGTAGAAACGTCATTAAACTAACTATAGCGGTACAAGACACAGACCGTTCCTGTTTGATCGTTGCTGTTATCGACCAGTGTCGACCACCCATGCCAGTCAATGGTGCCGCGTTGAAAGTTTATGATGTCTTTAAATATGCTTATAAAGATATATACATACATGTCGAATAAAGTTATAACATATGGAATAGTATTCTTTTACAGCTTGTTTCTATCTGGCATTGGCCCAGCTGTGCGTTTTCTTTAACCCAGAAAAATATTTCATCTATAAAACTGCATATCAAGCAACCTTATCAAAAGAATATTACTTCTCTCATATTCGAGTATTTCTTTTATTCGTATACTAAAACACGTTCGAAAACCGATCATTGTTAAAATTTTTTTTCGGTATGCAGATATTTCACGGTTTGACGCTATGAAGGTCCGACAGTATGACAAATAGTGGTGCTGAGTCACTTTCGACCGATGCTAAATCCATTTATCCATATATCACGAAATAAACATTTGTTTCTGTTAACTCTGCTGTTCAGATCGTGCAAGCGAAAAATGTTTACTGATTGTTGAAATTCTTGTGTAAACCGCCACCTACGAGAGTCATTTCGTTTTCTCCAGGGAAAATGAACGCCATTAATGACTAAGTTTTATGACACTTTGTTCTATGATTTCTTGCGACATTTCAGGCAACAGATCCCATGCTCGTAGAATTTCTGTTTTCTATCAGCAAAGGGTTATATGATTTTTTACGACTTACTTGCACTGCTTAAAAATAGTTTGAAATGTTGAAAAATGTTAATTTCTTAGAGGGCGCACAGAGACTTTTCCGAGCGCCCGCACATTTTTTCAAGATCGCGCTCGAAACTTTGAAACGTCGGTGCACGTTCCATTTCCCGCGAGCATAAATAAGCCAGATGGTTCGTGATAATTTCTGGCAAACAATGCTTACGCGATTAAGGGGCGGGCGGCGTTATGGAGTCCGTCCAACGACCGACCGGCATTCAGCTCTGAGACGTTCTCTCGGAGTCGGTGCCGCTATAGGAATTGCTTTTTCCTGTTTTGGTTGCTCGTTTCCGTAAAAATTGAAAAGCCACGGAACAGAAGTTTCTTTCTCCTCTGAAGTGTAAATAAGTTTGCGCTCTGGCTGGAGCCGCGCGGCGCGGCCCGGGAACTTTTGCCGAGAAGCCGAAAGCTACGTGGCCAATTTCGCTTGCAAGTCGTTTTGACGGGCTGCTGGGTGGGACGGAGGGCGAGGAAGAGGAGGGATTATTTTTATCAACATAGAATACCGTTTCGCGACCCGTGCAGAAGGATCGAGAGGAAGGACAGAACGATCTTTTCAACATCGTGAATGCGGAGCCGAGAGAGTCAGCCGCGTGTTGCCTGGGCGCCAAAAGATCATCGCACGGATATTGGAGCGCACCGTCGTTGAAATTGCAGCAATGCCGATCCCATACGTGTGTGCAGGTACGTGTGTTTCCCGCTGCCATAATCGGTTCCCGAAGTCCGCTTCTCACCTGACGAGAGAGAGCGCCTCCGCTCCGCCTGCGACGACAAGTTCCGTCGACGAGATGGATTCCGTTTCGATTTCGGGATCCCCGTGTGTGACACGACTTTACAAGAGTTATTACCTAGAGCGATGGTCGCGCAGCCGAGCTTTTATAGCGGAAATCAGATCCGCCACGTTCCCGTTGAATATTTCCTCGGGATTTTTACGTCTGCCCTCGCGGTTTCCACGGGAAATGCGCCACTTCGCGTAGTATACCCACTCGGAGCGAAAATAAACCGGATAACTAGCTTTTGTCTTCGAACGGAAAATGGGGGACGCTCAACAATTTTTCTCATTTATAAAACATGAATATTGTGAGTACTGTAGGACCTCGATTAACGGGCTTAATCGGCAGACAAACAGTCCCGATGGATCATCGAGACCCCAAGTGAAATACTTCAAATGCATATTTCACAGCAATTCTGTAATATTAACACGTATTTACTTTTATAACACAATTATAGTAAAATTTGCATTGCATTCCCAATCACTAGTTTTTGCTAGTACGTCTCTGCTAGTGTTTTTTTTTATTACGCTATAAAACCCCACATGGGATTATTATCATGCTAACATTACATTGATAACTTAAAAACTAGGATACAGATAATATAATGAACATTTTTGAATATAACATTAACACTAAAGATATAAGCAATGAGACTTAAGAAATGTATGTATAAAAAATAGAGGACAAAGAATAGATCCACACAAAAAGGAATCTATTGTATAGCGTGGAAAGAATCCCTTGTTGCAAAGTTTGCGAATTAGAGCATCTCTATTATTATCGTAGATCGGACATTGCCATAACACATGATTATGAGGCTGAACTTTAGAAAACCCCCCCTTCCTTTCGACATTTGACATACGTCATTCTATTCGTTTTGACATGCTGAACACAAAATGTACGTGTCATTTTTGGCTGAAATGAATAGTTTTCGAGATTTTCGTGAAAAACTGCAGTTACTACACATTGAATTTTGTGTATACGTGCACGTCCATGCTGTGCGTGTTAGGTTAGGTTAGGTGGGGGCGGAGAGGGCCGGCCGTCAGGCCGGCCCGACCACGCATACGGAAATTCAGGAGTAGTCTATCAAAATTGAAAGACCCTGGTTTCTCTCTAATATAAATTATAAATATGATATCGGCGCTAAGTTCGATCAATTATAGCAAGCAGCAAATATGCAAAATTAACTAAAGCTTCTCAACGTTTCGATCCCAATGTGGATCATTGTCAAGAGACAACAATTTTTGCGTCTAAAAAGAAAAAAGAAGAAAATGAGGATAAATTTTTGATCCAAAAAATATATAAAACGTTTTACTTATAGTACAGCCAAAAAGATTATCAAAATTATACGTACTTGCTGTGAAAAAGGACAAAACTGTATAACACATAATACTGAGTTACAATACCAACTCTACCTCATGCTGGCAATAATGTAACTGAGGCACTGAAACGTGCTAAACTCAGTCCAAAAACAAAACATGTCTGTGTGTGTGTATGAAGGACTCGGCTAAATTGGTCGATCGTTATCGATCAATGGTGGCGATCTACAAGTATTGGCGGCAATATTTGAAAACAGCATAACCTGAACCAACAATTATTGAAGAAGAAAAAATAATAAATTTTTTTTATATAAACTGAACAAAAACTGCATCTCATTGTAACAAGAGAAATATAAGAAAAATATTTTATAAATGTTGAAAAATAAAATATATATACTTATAATAAAGAAATTAGAAATTTTTAAAGGTAGAATCTAATGTAATACTGGAAAAACCATCATAAACCTTTACTAGCTCAGTAAAGTCGCGTAATAGTCATGAATCTTAGGGTTCTCATACCTGAGATTTACGCTTTTGTTCTTAATCATATGTATAGTTTCCAGTATTAACCTAGTGTACCAATTAGATTCCCTGTCAATAATTTTGACATTATCAAAATCAAAACGATGGTCTTGTTCTAATGAGTGCTTTGTTAAGGCAGTGTGCTGAGAAGGAGAACGAAACACATTTCGTTTATGTTCAGTTATACGTGTGTCCAAATGCCTACTTGTTTGTCCAATATAAGTTGTGTCACACCCAAAACAAGGTATCTTATAAACAACGTTACAGTTCTTTGTTAACGGAATCTTATCCTTGATGGGAGGGAACAATTGTTTTAAATAGAATGGTATGCTAAAAATCGTGTGGATGCCAACCTTCCTGAAAATCCTTTGAATGTCTAAAGAAATGTTATTAACAAAAGGTATAACAACTGTATTTCTAAAATTGATACGACCTGTTTTTAAGATTTTTTCCTCTTTTAGTTGTGCAACTAAATAAGGGTTGTAAATTTGAAAAATCCTTTCTTTAATGATGTTATCAACAAAAGAAGTAGGGAAGTTGTTACCTCTTAGTACTTTTTTTATAAGTTCTAAGTTTTCAGAACGGAAATCAGGATTAGCCAGTAAAATTGCACGATCTACCAAACCTTTGACCAGACCTGCTTTGTGTTGTAAAGGGTGAGCAGAAAAGAAGTTTATATATCTGCCAGACCATGTAGGTTTGTGATACCAATTTGTAATGAGGGCTGTACCTGCTCTAATTATTTTAATGTCAAGAAAACTTATGCATGAGTCGGCTTCTAGTTCTGATGTGAACTGAAGCCTATTGTGGAAATTGTTGAAAGTGTTCATCAAAGTATCCAAATTCTCTCTAATGTTTAGAAGCAAAATGTAAACAAACGCCGCGCCGGGACTGGTTTACGTTGCCGCAGAGCGTGGAGGAATACGAAAAATTCAATACAGTATTAGATAGTTTTTTGCGAATATCTCGAAAACTATTCATTTCAGCCAAAAAAGATACGTACATTTTGTGTTCAGCATGTCAAAACGAATAGAATGACGTATGTCACATGTCGAAAGGAAGGGGGGTTTTCTAAAGTCTTACCGATTATGATCCTGTACCAGACAACCACATGGACAACTTGTGTCAGCAGCAAGATTGATCTTAAAAAGGGAAGCCCTCAGTTGATAGTGTCCAGATCGAAGTCTATTAACCCAGCAAATGAATTCTCTAGGGCAGTGATGAGCAACCCCATGGCCCGCGGGCCGCATTTGGCCCGCTAGCAAACTGCCTGCGGCCCTCCTGAATGTAGCGCTGCGCGGCGCCGCGCGGCGTTCTTCGTCCACGATTTTCAATTGTTACTTCCAGGTTTTTTTCTAGTATTCCACAGTAACCCTTTAACTGCATCAGAAAGCACATTCTTCGAGTAACGATCGAATATGAGCTCGCCTTTTAGAAAACGCAAAATTGAAAATGGACATCGGCAGTTCATCGATAGTTGGACATATAATTATTTTAAAAATAATATATCGAATAAAACAAAAGCTTTATTATAAATCTATGTAAGATATAACAAATACTTCCCACAAACTAATAAATTCGTTAAAGAGGCATTAGGAGACCGTAGCGTAAACACAGACTGAAATTGGTGCTGGCGACGCAACAACGTATTGAATATTGCGTTCGTTGCTGGTTGCGGCCCGCGCGTAGTCCTATGTTTCCACTTTTGGCACGCAATACGCCGCGGGTTGCTCACCACTGCTCTAGGGAGTCTGAGATGAGCAAACCAAGGTATAGGCCCTGAATGATAAAAGGATCTGAAAAATTGTATGCCCTTGTACCTTGCTACTACAAGAATATAATTTTTTGTTAGCTTCTTAACTTGTTTTCTCAAACTATGGGAAAAATCGGAGTAGGGAACCAGGAAATCAGGAGAAATAGTTAACATAGATGCTTCTTTAGCTAGTGCGTCAACCTTTTCATTATGTGTGATTCCAATATGCGAAGGGATCCAAATAAGAAGCAGTTTCTTGGATTCCATAAAGTAGGAGTTTATCAAATTATGGATATCAAGTAGAAAAGGGTTGGATTTGGTATTGCCCGAGTAGTTGCTTAGTGCTATTAAAGCACTAAGACAATCAGAGTAGATGTACACGTATTGATGAGAATAGTTAGAAGCAAGCTCAATAGCGGTTTTGATTGCAATACATTCCGCAGAAAAAATAGTGTCTCTGCTAGTTCTGCGTTTCTTATTAAACAGAGGACTGTGGATAAACGAGATCCTCGATAATCACGACCTCGATTGATCGAGATCCAGACCACGTATTAACGGGATCCGGTTAATGGAGGTCTCACTGTACACCAATGCAAGCGCGAAAATGGAATTCGAAGTAAATTCATATAAAATAAACACGTTGAAAGCACACTCACTGGAACTAATGAAACTGCTGTGCAGAACATGCGTTGTGTTATGCAACGATCACGTTAGCACAGGGACTGAGGTGTATGCATAACTTTGAGACGTTTAAGCGGATCATAAATACTGAATAATGTGAGGGAAAATGTGACATCAAACTGTAGTATTGATCGTCCAGTGCAAGCATGAGCATCGCTCTTCGCATTGAGAGCACTCCGGGTTTGCTCTAGGAGCAACGCTCCAGGGCAAATTACGTCAGAGAAAGAAATGAAAGCTTTACAAGCTTCTCACCGAGTGTGGATAGTGATAAAAAGCTATCTATTTTCCTGATTTGCTTTCTGTCTCTTTGTACAGTTTCCTGAACAGACGTGGTTTCGTTAGATGCTTCATATGGCAATTGTTATTCGAGTTCACAGAGTGTATCGAACATTCCTGACGTATACATTGTCAATAAAAACTTGTTTCACGATACATGAAACATTGAGATGTCCTTCACCGAGCGACACGTACTTACTTTTTTGACAGAGAGCTGCAGCAAGACTACGCAAACTGCATCCTTATCGGCCCATATATTGTGGCAAACTGAGTTACCGTAGAATTCGATTTTCGATTTCACGATATTGACGAACGTCTGGGGTTAGGTCGTTTATCGAATTGTCTGCGGGGAACGTCAATAGTATTGCGCAATTTGATTGCACGATATTACAGAACGTCTGGAGAAGCATGAAATATGTGTCTGCGACGAAATTGTAAAATCAATGCAAATTTCATCGATGAACGAATAGCCGCGATGACAATGGTCGCGACGTAACGTGAGAATCGTGTGCGAAATGTGTAAATAAAATGCACGCTCGAGTTTCTTAGGATGCTGGTACCAGTAGAATTCTCGCTAGAAAACAAAGCCAATAAAATAATATTACTACAATATTCTTATTACTAATATTAATACTGTAGTAAGTGATTATGCAATTTTCAATTTTTGTAGACAAATTTTAAGACAGTGGTATCAAATAAGATTTGTTGGTACGAAATAAACAAAAATCGTACTGAATTCTGCCGAATTTGATACTCCAGCATCTTTTGAAAATTTTTACAATCCATAAATTCATAAAATCTATTTATTAGGTACAAGTTTTCCGATAATTAAATAGACACATCTATAATTCGAAAATTCAGCAGATTATCCAAGGATAAGCACCATTTTGTTTGACGAAGGAACAGCGTCGCCGATAACACTGTCCAACACCAAATTTGTTTCCTAATTACTGTTGGGTCCTTCGTATAGAGTTTTGTGTGCTGATTCCGAATCTGTTTTTAATTTTTTTCCTATACGCACAGTTTTTGAGAAACATGACTTTGAAAAAAAAACATATTTTTCAACTTTAAACAAATATTTTAGTGTTATCATAAAAGATACTGAATTGTTCTTTATAGCAAAAGATTCAGTAGACTTTCCCCAATACAGCGATATCAAATATTAATACATTATGATTGTTTAAACATGTTTAAATAATCACTAAAGGCGGAGAGACACCACTTTTGCACCAATTTTTGAGGATATTCTTCAATTTATCTCAAAAAATAAGGGTCCAGCGGAAAATCGAACTATACCATGCGATAGAGCAGACTTTTATCTTGAGAAACCCCCCTTTGAAGTTTGAAACGTCGATGTTTTTTTCGAACCAGAAAGCAAAATATCTTCGCCCGACATGAGTTGCCGCCAGTGGCGCTCGCCATTACAACGGTCGTTCGCCGCTCCGTATCCCGTCGCTGCGCCGTATCTCGTCCCGAGCGCCACTGGCGGCAACTCATGTCGGGCTAAGATATTTTGCTTTCTGGTTCGAAAAAAGTGTCGACGATCCAAACTTGACAGGGTGGCTTCTCAAGATAAAAGTCTGCTCTATCGAGTGGTATAGTTCGATTTTCCGCAGGACCCTTATTTTTGAGATAAATTGAAAAATATCCTCAAAAATTGGTGCAAAAGTGGTGTCTCTCCGTCTTTAATGATTGTTTAAACATGTTTAAACATTCATAATGTATTAATATTGCATATCACTGTATTCGGGAAAGTCTACAGAATCTTTTGCTGCAAAGAACAATTCAATATCTTTTATAATAACATCACAATATTTGTTTAAAGTTAAAAAATATGTTTTTTTTTCAAAGCCATTTTCCTCAAAAACTGTGCGTATAGGAAAAAAATTAAAAACAGATTCGGAATCGGCGCAAAAAACTCTATAAGAAGGACCCAACAGTAATTAGGGAACATAAAAAAAGTTGAAATTTGTTGGACAGTGTAATCGGTAGGAAGATGGCGCACGGCGCTGTCGTCATCAATTCGCGTAAGAACGCGGAAATGGTTGCCTCACGGCTCCATTTTATGTTTCGCACTGTTTACCAACGATCTTTTTGTCGATCTCTTGCCGCTTTTTTCCCCGTCGAATTCTATGTCTTTTGTGATTCCATCGTTTCTGTGTATCGTCGAGTTCGAAACTTCAGCGGCGCGTGTTTCTTTTCTTCGGCGCGGTGCGGTGGTTCGATCATTCGACCGGTTCTCCTAAAACTACACTTGAAAATTCGTCGTTCCATTAGAATTGGAGGAGCGGATTTCCCACGGGCAAATATCGGGCCGAAACAGTTACCCGTATCCCTTCCACACGCTCGATTTAGCGATTCGCCGACGCGCGTATGCAATAGTGTGCATCCACGCACGGCTGCATGCATGCGCGCCGTGTACGCCGGTTGGCTGTATGTCTTGGTGAAATAAAAATTCGCTAGGACAAGGCCGATCGAATTTCACGCGGCGGAACGTCAACGGATTTTTCACTGAATTCGTTTCGACGATCGTGTATTTTCTCACCAGACCGGGCTGCATTTTCTACGCGCCGCCGCGCGACAGAGTTAGTTTCATTTAAATTTTGAAATAATTGAGTGACGCTCGACTACGGACGAGAGAACCGACAAACAAACAGCCATCCGTCGGACAGAACAACACCGGAATACCCGAAATTCGATAACACCTTTTCGATTTTCCTGGCCAAATGAAACGCCGAATCGCTCAGAATAATACGAAACAAATTAGACCTGTAATTACGAAGACTTTATGTTTACACAGGCTACTGGTGATTGCTCTATCGATCCTCCACTTCGACAAATTATGTTAAATCGTTGTCCACAATATCATCCGTTGCATAAATTACTTGCACAAATGGTGACAATAAAAATAATCAAGTTGCGATGCGATAAGTCAAAATTGTCAGTGAAATAAAAATTCATTTCCTTTCTTAATATGTTGAACAGGTTGTGAAAATAGTATAATAGATATAGACATAAATGCAGAAAAATTTAGAACTACTCTTGCAATATTTTCAGCTCATTGAAATGACAAGACAGACAATTTTCATTTGGAATAAAAGTCCAGCAAATGGATTCGTCGCAGAGCACATCGGTTTCCCGTATTGGTTAACCTTATTGATAGCCGATGAACGCAATTGCTGATCATTTTAGCTGATAAGAACAAGATGGTCACTAAGGAGAAAGGGGATATCGAGTCGATCTGTTGAACGGCTCTTATCAGCTTTCTTTTATCGACGATGGAGAAGCTTACTCTAAGAGGGAGTTCAAATATATACCAGAACTGGTTTCTTTCACATGAATCTGTCGATTGGAGGATAGACCTTTTTATTTCATTTGATTCGGTTTGATGAAGTTCCACGGACGCTTTTCACTATGTTCATTCAAATTTCATCGGCTATAAACGGCGTGCCAACCACACACCAAACGCCAATTCCAACGATTTTTATAATCTACAGCCATAGGTAAAAAATTAAAAGATCGTGACCTTTACTTTTTCTTTCTCTTTTAATTTAGCTAGTAAACTAATCCTCCTAACGATTTAAAACAACTCGAGCAGTTTGGTCCAATTTTTAAAAAGTTATTCGTTTTCAAAAGGTGTACGAATAGTGTCTTCTCCGCCCACAGTATCCATAGACGTATTATTAAACATCACTAGTAATTTAAAAAAAATATTGTTAGCGAATCCGCGCAAGTTGCCTTAATGAAATATTCGGAACCATTTGTTTAGTTATGTTTCAACGCATCAACATGCTGCAGATCCCTCGTTCTCGTTTGATTATGTGAAATAGAATTATGACGACCGCCCATGCGATCATTAAATAAATGAATACCCGAATGTGGGAACTCTCTATAATCATTTGGCTACTCTACAATTTTCAGTAAAATAACTAATTTGCCAAATTATCAATCTCGACGGTAAATTATCCGATTAAGCATGCCGGGCGCCGGAATATAAATAGTGCTAGACATATACGTCAGTATTAATTATCGTAGTTCCATTACGAAGTCTTTTTTTCTTTTTGTTTATCGATAACGCACACGAGCAGCATAAATTTGAGTCGTATTAGATTCGCTTCCATTTATACGATGAAGAAATGTTGAACGCGAATAGAAACCAAATACAAACACATGATTGGAACAGTAACGAACCAGAAGGTTCTCCGCGGATGTTTGAACTAGTCAAATCACACTAATTGCACCTGATGTGCTCAGAAATAAAATTCGAAGTGTAAATTCTTGAAATTGTTGGTCCGTACAGATCGCTGGGATTATTTGCGCTTCCATCCAACGATATATACATACATTTACATTCGAACTCCATAAAAGAAATTAACAAATATGTTGCGTGTTACGTCGAAATCCAAAGCGGGGAATTAATTGAAATTTTCGATATCCCCGGTGTTCAAAATCGAACAATCTGACGATAGCTAACGACGGAACTTTCTAGCTCAGAAGAACACGGAAATGGAATTTGCAGTGGAAAATATTTCAAAATAATTGTGTTGTAACAACATTAATGTTCGGACGCTAAACAACGATTTTTAGTATTTTCTCTGTGTGAATTCCTACAGCTCTGGGCCCTCCAATTTCCAAATATTCAAACTGTTAAATATTTAAATCTCTAGGTAATCTCTAGGTAAATCTAAATATCTCTCTCTCCAGTTCTCCAATATTTAATATTTTCTAACTTCCCAAAAGATTTCAAATAGTATGATCCAATATTAAAAAAGTAATCGTCTTTTCAAGAGTGTCCGGACATTAGTGGGAGCCACTGTACACACAGTCTAATAAGGTGAAGTGCCCTATGCCTGGACAGTATGTTCTTCTAATTTAAATTTTATCACTTTAAATAAAGAAAAACAATTTCTTAAGAGTTCTAACATACAAGTTTGTAAAGTAATTTAAAATTAAAAAATCATTGTTTAGGTTAATATCTTAATTGTATTAACAAGAATAATTCAAACCTATAGTTGGACATATTAAATCCAATCTAAGCTAGTACCTGGACAGAAGTAAAGTCTATATCGGGACAAATTCAATTTACGAGTTGATCGAGCGAACATAACCTAAACGTTGGTGGTGGCGCTGTTGCGCATGACGAATAGCAGATGCTTTGCGTAATATGTAGTATTCTTATCATAGATTATAGTATTGTATTATTTAACCAAATATATATTTATTTTCATTTACTGTTTCAATAAAACTTGTCATAATACAACTTTTAAGGTTAGGTAGTAATACTGATAGATTTAAGATGGAAACATAAAGTATTATTAACGTCACAACCGGAGTACATTTTCTACATACGTTATTCAAGCTAATAGAAGACTAATTATACGTACATGTAGTTAAATAATTTGCAAACAATGCGTTGATTTTATTCACAAACACGTGTCCGGCTTCAGGCGTAAGCACATTGCGTATAAGCTTAGAGTGGGACAGCTACTGTCATCGCGTCCCAGTATGGAGTACTTATATTTGAAAACAGTCCTAATCTTGGACATCTAATATTTGGATTAATAATTATTATTTACGTTAAGTTTGATTGCCAATTTATTTTAAAATATCAATATTATTATGCGTGATAATTATTTTTTGTCTGAGGGCTTAAATTATATCTTTTTTTCTAACAAAAGTTCGAACTATAAATGCACATGATTCGCATGTAAATAGACTATTTCGTATACTGTTTTCAGATGAACTTTGAATTCATTTTTAAATTTCAATTGATGTCTTAATGAAATAATATTCACACCTATTTGTAGCTAAGGCCTCAGAATATATAAAATAGTTATTTAATCTCTTAATTACTGATTTTACTATGAAAATTCAATTGTCCAAATTTAGGTATCACTTTTGGACTGTCCAGACTTAGGGCACCTCACCTTAATAAAATTCGAAAATAAAATGTCACATAATGTAGAAATTGTTTTTAGTTTATTCGAACGTAATCCTTTGAATATCTCGAAACAAGAAACACATGACTTACAGACCACTCTGATAATTATGGGCAGAAATGGATGATCTAGCATCAGCGCGGAACAAATCGACAAAAGTAAAGTTTATGTTTGATTGCCAATTTATTTTAAAATATCAATATTATTATGCGTGATAATTATTTTTTGTCTGAGGGCTTAAATTACATCTTTTTTTCTAACAAAAGTTCGAACTATGAATGCACATGATTCGCATGTTAATAGACTATTTTGTATACTGTTTTCAGATGAACTTTGAATTCATTTTTAAATTTCAATTGATGTCTCAATGAAATAATATTTACACCTACTTCCTCCTACTTCCATCCTACTTCCTAAGGCCTCAGAATATATAATATAATTATTTAATCTCTTATTTAATCTCTTGATTTTACTATGAAAATTCAATTGTCCAGATTTAGGTATCACTTTTGGACTGTCCAGACTTAGGGCACTTCACCTTACTTTCTATTCATATTGTTTTGTTATTATGCCTTAAATCATACTTAAGAACCTCCCACCATCGCAATAATTCCACCAAGCCGGAGCGCACGTGCGCAAATGTTTCTCCATCAAGAAAATTAATAACAGTTTGAGTAATGCGGCAAGTTTTTTCAAGATAGGCGCGTATATTAGAATATTAGAATGAGTAACGCGAGAAGTTTTTTCCCGGTTGTAAATTATGCTCGCCCCTTAATAGAAAAAGAAGTTTGCGTGCGTATTAGTATTTCCATATGAAAAGCTGCGCGCAGGCGTTCGCCACCATTGTTCTTTATTCGGCATTGTAAATATCAGCGAGCCGCGCGGTGATAATATTTATTTTCGTAATCGCGGTCGGCCCGGACAATAAATTTTTAAATAGAAAATAACAAGTTCGTCTCGTCCCGGAGCTACTGTATATCGCGTGTTGCCGAGATTAACTGGGGGTTCGCATGTGTTTGCCACACGCACACTTCCGCCCGCCATATTTAAACTGTATCGCGACGATATATTGTTTCAGTGGAACGGGATCCAGGGACGAGCGCACACCTTGAACCTCTGGCTGAGATCATGACTCCGACGTACAGCCTGGGAACGAATTCCTGGAATTCCTATTAAAATAGCTAGAAACTTCGCATGAAATTGCTTTTGTCACTTTATTCTATTTTATTTACTAGCCCCGTTACCCGGCGCGCGCGATCTCCTTGTTTATTGAAGCACTCCGTGCATGCTTCCCCATGTTCCTCATATTATCAGATTATGTCACGGGAACATTGTTATACGGCGCGTCGAATATGGGATACCTGATTGCAGAAGCATGCCGCGAATGAAGACGCTCTTTTTATCAACCCCTTCCTGTACAGATTTTAAGTCTGGCAGAATTTCGAAAAATTATTTTTTCACCGTCCAGAGTGTTCCCATTAAGGACACCGTATCAAGCATACGAATGAATCTTTCACGTGCTCATCGCGAAGAAGCATCAACATCCCTTTAGTGCATCAACGTGTTTTAGTTTTCTCCATTATTAAAAGCGGAAGGTGGTGGCAACTTGTAGTGTTCGCAGAAAAACTGCTGCAACATGGCCCTTACTCATCCTGCGACCAGATGTTGCCTCTCCGCAGGAAGAAACTATGGTTTCCTGGAGCAATGCTTCCTATATTAATTCCACTCCATCAACATTAAACACGCGATCCACTTAAATTGGTAAGCTAATCAAATTTTCATTAAACGCTCCGCACGACGGTCGAAATTATTAAATACCGCCCACCCATTTTCATAAGTGTTGGCTGTGCATAATCACTAGTGATTATCCGCATTTGTTATCGTTATAATTTCACGATGAGAAAAATAGTTTAAAAAATCAATCATCAAATAAATAGATGACATTTCAATCTCGAAGTTCTCCGATATATCAAGACATCACCGTAATCAGATATCAAACTTGAAATCTCCTAATTTCAGTACGTAGTTTCGACGATCATTCTTCCTCTCCGTACATCTGGTGATTTCGCAGAATATTCGAAATAAACACAGGAAAATTGTACCGGCGCGCGGCGCTGCACAAATAAATCATTACATTGATCCCCCGTTATTTTGCCTCGCATCGGCTGCATTCAATCATTTCTGGTAGACGTAGCCGCATTTCCAGAACTACAGTCTCGGTTTCCGTCGACTTCTTTCATCTCTTCCTCTTTATCTCCCTCCGAACACCCCTCCCGCCCTGCTATCGGCCTCCCTCAGGGTGTCTCTACGTTTCCGCGCGCAGAACGTCGGCAAACTTTCCATAACGAAGTTTGGCTGGATCTAAACTAACGTAAGTTATTTGACCTCATATCGGTCACTATTCGAAACTCGGTTGTACGTTCAACTTCGTCTGATTGGTCCTCCCTGTGTGTGCTCGCGGAGTAGCTTACTTCGCTGCGATTACACAGGGGCTAGCTGGGAATTGTAATACAATCAGAAAGAAGATGATTTCTTTGCTGGGAGGAAGACGAAATAGCCGAGAGCGGTTTTTCACTGGTGAACCTTTACTGGAACCGACCTCGAGAGCAGAAAACTTTTGTTGGACGAGCTTCGGGCCATTATCTTCTAATTCCAACTCCATCCAATGACAATTAATATTTAAGAGCGGGATACTTTCTTTCCCAAGATTGCTCAAGCTCTGTTCGAAAACTTTACTTTTGTCGATTTGTTCCGCGCTGATGCTAGATCATCCATTTCTGCCCATAATTATCAGAGTGGTCTGTAAGTCATGTGTTTCTTGTTTCGAGATATTCAAAGGATTACGTTCGAATAAACTAAAAACTATTTCTACATTATGTGACATTTTATTTTCGAATTTTATTAAGGTGAAGTGCCCTAAGTCTGGACAGTCCAAAAGTGATACCTAAATTTGGACAATTGAATTTTCATAGTAAAATCAGTAATTAAGATATTAAATAATTATATTATATGTTCTGAGGCTTTAAAAATATTTAAGGACATTAATACATTAGTTTCAGCTTAATAGAATGATGAAAAGAAGAATAAAATTTGTATTTCGTTCCTGAAATCACTGCGAACGTTTTTGTTTTGCTAAAAGCGATTAAAATGTTTTAGGCCCTATTTATTTAGATTTTTTGCAATTTTTATGCCAATATGTGGTCGGCCAAAAAAATTTATGGAATCACTTTCCTCGTAAACAACTTCATAATTCACAAAATAAAGTAAGGTGAAGTGCCCTAAGTCTGGACTGTCCAAAAGTGATACCTAAATCTGGACAATTGAATTTTCATAGCAAAATCAGTAATTAAGAGATTAAATAATTATATTATATATTCTGAGGCCTTAGCTACAAGTAAGTGTGAATATTATTTCATTGAGACATCAATTGAAATTTAAAAATGAATTCAAAGTTCATCTGAAAACAGTATACAAAATAGTCTATTTACATGCGAATCATGTGCATTTATAGTTCGAACTTTTGTTAGAAAAACAGATATAATTTAAGCCCTCAGACAAAAAATAATTATCACGCATAATAATATTGATATTTTAAAATAAATTGGCAATCAAGCTTAACGTAAATAATAATTATTAATCCAAATACTAGATGTCCAAGATCAGGACTGTTTTCAAATATAAGTACTCCATACTGGGACGCGATGACAGTAGCTGTCCCACTCTAAGCTTATACGAAATGTGCTTACGCCTGAAGCCGGACACGTGTTTGTGAATAAAAGCAACGCATTGTTTGCAAATTATTTAACTACATGTACGTATAATTAGTCTTCTATTAGCTTGAATAACGTATGTAGAAAATGTATTCCGGTTGTGACGTTAATAATACTTTATGTTTACATCTTAAATCTATCAGTATTACTACCTAACCTTAAAAGTTGTATTATGACAAGTTTTATTAAAACAGTAAATAAAAATAAATATATATTTGGTTAAATAATACAATACTATAATCTATGATAAGAATACTACATATTACGCAAAGCATCTTCTATTCGTCGTGCGCAACAGCGCCACCAACCAACGTTTTAGGTTATGTTCGCTCGGTCAACTCGTAAAT
The DNA here is from genome assembly GCA_933228785.1 of Lasioglossum pauxillum. Lineage (NCBI taxonomy): Eukaryota > Metazoa > Arthropoda > Insecta > Hymenoptera > Halictidae > Lasioglossum > Lasioglossum pauxillum. The sequence goes on from OW121706.1 coordinate 40,628,076, forward strand.
TGAATTTGTCCCGATATAGGCTTTACTTCTGTCCAGGTACTAGCTTAGATTGGATTTAATATGTCCAACTATAGGTTTGAATTATTCTTGTTAATACAATTAAGATATTAACCTAAACAATGATTTTTTTATTTTAAATTACTTTACAAACTCTGAACTGTATGTTAAAACTCTTACGAAATTGTTTTTGTTTATTTAAAGTGATAAAATTTTAAATAGAAAAACATGCTGTCCAGGCATAGGGCACTTCACCTTAGTCTTGACTCATGAAAATTTACTATGAATGTGAATCTCATACGAGAATGTTATTTTTAAAGTTGACGTGAATTGATGTGATGTGAAATAACTGATTCTGGTTTCCATGGATTTGGATTGATTATGGTGTTACTTCCATCAGGTGTGGAAATAAATTTTGATTTTCAGGTAAAAATTTCGGTAACCCAAGACGGGATTTATGAAAGTTTCTCGATGAGATCAATTAAATTTACGTATTAGGTGGCAATGAGGCAGAGTATTTAAAATCGCTTAGCTCGCATTTCACCTAGCCAGTGAAATCGCAGAAACGTGTGAAGTTAAAATGAAGTCAGACGCCTAGCCAATCCTTTGGAACTTCTCACAGTAATTCATCCAATTAGAGGTCGATGGGAGGATTTTAATGACACGGATATGCGGGGAACTTTGAAAATTGAAGTTCACTGAAACGAAGACCTCCGTGGAAAAAGTTTCGCCGGACGAGCACGATTTACTCTTCCTCGAGGAATCGATTTCCACTCGGCTATACGTACAATTTTCCTCCTGTTCCTTGCGGAACAGGTCACCTGAATGCTAAACGGGAATGATTGCAGTTGTAGCGGCGCATCGACAGTAAAATGGCGGTGTTGATTGACGGTGCACGAAACGCGTTCGCAGGGTTTCTGTTGGAATTTATTTATCTGTACCAGAAATAATAAAACCCGAAACGGTCTAGTCAACGAATGCTTATTTGACCAAATAACCGAGGAAGTAGACAAATTTCTATGTTCGCAACGCGATACGCCTGTGTATTAATTAAGGCAAAACAGTGGAATGTTTATTGCAACAATTAACTCAATTGTCTGGCTCCAACAATGGAATTGCATTTTCGCTTGATGATAAACGTGACACGCTATGTCGGCCAGTCTCGCATAAACGAGAGACGTACAAAAGAATTTCGTTAGTAATTAAAAGTAAACTGACACGTTAATTGGTTGCGCCACACATGTGTTATTCTTTCTAAATTAAAAATTCTTTAATATTATCAAAAATCAATAGTAGAATGTTGTGTACTGTACTTAGAATTAGTTATTGTATTCATACGATGTTTACAATAATCGCGCAGTTGTTCAGAGTAATTCCTCTGTTCCAGTTGCAGGACAATGAACGAACAAACATGTGTTAGACCTAAGCGTTGATAACAAAGGGTTATAGGGTGGCTTAACTTCCTATATTTGTAACGCAATATACGTATATCAGGCTTAGTGGCCGAGAATCTGTTGACAGTTTAAATAGGGCAGATAGCGGAGCGTTTCGCTTTTCCACATGGAACATCCAATATTGAAATCCGCTGTATTGAAAATTTCTCAAAAAGTGTCGCTCCGAATAACAGGAAAATATCGGCCAATAATGTCGAGCTCGGTATTTACAACTCTCATAATGGATATTTCGATGGATTCAATATTCGACTCGAAACGCGCCACAAATATTCAGCTGAACTCACGGCGGACTTCTAACACCATCTACATTAATTGTACGAAACCGAAGTCGAATAAAAACGAGTTTATCCGAATGGCGTTTCACCTCGGCGCGTGACGGATCAGACTGATTCGCTGCCCAGTAATTGTGTACGCGGTGCGCCTAAAGAAGTTTTCACTGCAAACAGTGTGTTCCTTCGTTTAACAAGTTCTCTGAAAGTATCATTTACAAAATAAAAATATTCTGCATCGATTGGAGGCCTTGATAGTCTTTTTTCGTTGGAAACATGACGATATTCTTAGATTCTTTTATATTTTTCACTGTTTCATGTTCGACCAGCTAATTTCTTCGTAAATCAATAAAAATCCGCTGTCTATCGATAACAAAATTTCCCGGAATGCATTCTCCGTTAACCAAAGGCGGGCACTAACATAGTTGACCGAGCATCGAGCGGGAAAAATAAAACGGCGAGTGTACAGGCGCAATCTCGCGACAGAAGTCCGCGATCGAGCCGGTAGGTATATAACTTGCGGAAGTTAATTAATGTGTTCGTGTGCTCGAAAGTAAAAGTTGCGTAGCGTGGCGCGGGCGTTTTGTAAATTTCATCAAGATTTTCGTTAAACGGAACTTTCGGTACGGCAGTTAAACAACGCAGGGGCGGAACAAAAGAGAAAAATTTCCGGTTCAGCGCGAAATTACCGACGACGGGGCAGGTCGTCCCGTCGTTCTCGTAGAATTCACCGTTCAAGTACACCGGTCCCGGACACGAAACTATTCGGAGAAATCGACCGTGCGGCCGGGGGTGGTCCACTGATTGAACTCCGGCAGCGTTCAATTTCTGGCTCGTCCCTGGTCCTAGCGCGATTTTTTTCCTCGTTTTAAGACGCGTGAGATTCCGTGAACGTCGCCACGCAATTTATCGGTTCGACGAAGAAACGCGTGCTGTACACTAACGATTCAATTAAACTCGTTCTCAGAGCCACCGCCGAATGAAACATTATTCCCGTTCGAGATATTTCTCTCGACAGCCTTTTTTTTCTAAATGTCCGCTATCAGCTGATTGCGAAAGTTCCCAGAGTCCCACTATCCAATTAGAACTTTTCTATTTCCACGGGTGTGAGAACGATAATAGGTTTCGTTTGCATCCGAAAATGCAATCAGTGACTGGTTTATACAGAATGTATCGGACGTTTTGGTACAATCAAATGAACGTAATTGCCCGTGCAGTATAATGGACAACCCCGCTTGAATAGACCGTCTCTGATATGCGGCTTTGATTAGGCGAGAAATTGAAGTTCATTATTTCTCGCGTACGCATCCTCTTAAATTCGTGCTGTCACTGTTTTATTATTTGCTCTTTCTGCTTGCGAACGTAAATCCTGGAATTTTCCGTTCACTCTGCTGCCGTGTAATTGACAGTTCGTGCCAGGTTGTCGTAGGATTTGCAGCAACACGTTCCCGTTGTTTATTAAGATTAACACGACTAGCTGTTTCGCCGACATGAAGCTTTGTAAACATTTTAAAGTAAGGGATGAAGACTCTCCAGTAAAAAATTCTCGGGCGCCCTTACATTTGTACATAATTTAAGATTAAATAATCCAAGTATTGATATTTTAAATAAAGTAAATTTTGTTGACTTCATCTAGCTATTGATTGAAAATATTTCTGTAGTTAATCGGAATTCATTTTTCCATGATAGCAGAGGTCACAGCCACTCGAAATGATAAACTATAGCGGTTCATCCTATATCCGCGCGGTCGCGTTACCGAAAGACATAAAATCGAAACGAATTTTGTATAAAATAGTAGAAAAAGTCGGTATGCATTCCGGTTTTATAGTACCTCACGTCCGGGTTTCCAACGTTTCCATGTTTTATCTTCGAAAAAGATCTAGTTTTCAAGATTCAAAGCGACTATCCCGAGCTTGAATTCAAACGTATAAATAGCAGCGTTTTCTGTACCGTATTTAAAATATTAACAATTGTTCTTGGAGCTGAGAAACCACCATAGTAAATATTTTAAACGCTTTTCGCAAATAACTGGGTTATCGAGTTAACATATTATTATTAAGATAATACGTTATTAATCGTTGTAATTATCCCGCAAGCATAATTACAAGAGGAATATTTAACTCTCTCTGTTTCAATGACCTAAAACTCTGAACCTTGCATTTATTATGCGCGTAAATATGCCTTAGAATATCCTCGTCAATAAATAATTCGCGGATATCGGCTGTTTCGAAATAGTTCGCGTATTTTAAATAGTTCGCGCGAAGGTGTATCGCGTATCGAATAAATCTGACCAACTAATAAATTCCAGTTTCATGGGGCAATTAAACGTCCAAATAATAATACAATATTATCTCCATATAGATCCATCTCATTTATAACTAGACAGCAGATCTTTATGCAAAATTGAGATTCTTTTATCAGAACTGCAACAAACAGGAGTGAAATGGAAATTTATTTTCTTAGTATGTTCTAATTGTTTTAAATTACATCCACTCGTTCTTGTCATAAATGCATAAAATCCGCTGTCTATTTAGAACAGTAGATTAATAAGTTATGCTCGCATCGCAGAATGAAAAATTGTAAGTATCGCAAAATCTGACAGCGCGAAAATTCCTACACTCCAGCAATTACTTTTCCGCGATGTAACTAGAAAATTCATGTGCTCGTATGTTGGCGGGTGCGCATGAACGCGATTTCGCGCTACGCGAGCGCGAGTGTCTTTGCAGTTGGCGCGACGTTTCCCCGGTTCTTAAGGTGAGAAGGATTTCGCAAAAATATAATGGGCCGTAATGCCGCGTCCGCGTATTAAATTTAATCCGTAACGGAAGACTCGTAAATGCCACAGAAAGAAGTATACCCCGGCGTTGAAAAGGCCGGCTTGGAGGAACGTGGGTTGAGTTTGGTGGGGGATGAGAGGGTTGCAAGGGAGGTTGGGGATGGTGAACGAAGGAGGAAAGAAGCAAAATGAAAGCATCCCGCGCGTATGCAAATGGGGGTCGGTCGCGCAGCTGCGACGACGGCCACGCCATTCTGAGTCGCATGGAGCAGCACGACGAAAGCTCGTAACGATTTTCGTCGTATAAAAATGAACCGAGAGGTATCAGCGGAGCTTTCTTCTCCCCTGTGAACGTACCCAGGCTCGCCTTCAATGAATATGCACCGTATACCTCGCACTTTCCACCCCCTTTTGCCCCGTTCCCACGAAAACCGCCTTCAAACCCTGTTCCATGACACTTAACCCCGCTCGATCTTACGTGCGTGCGGTTTCCCCATGCTGAGAGGATTCACCCCTCTTAGACACAGCATCTATTTTAACGAATCCATAAGAGCCGGCTTAAACGGTACCGTTCGCGGGAACTCGCCCAGACGACACGTTATGACGCAAATGGATGCGGTCTGTGTTTTATCGTCAACCTGGATCGAGCGGGGATCGAGTGTATTGCGACTGTCGATCACCACCGGAATCCACTGTGTAAGAACTGCAGCATCTGACGAGAGACTAAGGTGAAGTGCCCCATGCCTGGACAGCATGTTTTTCTATTTTAAATTTTATCACTTTAAATAAACAAAAACAATTTCTTCAGAGTTTTAACATACAGTTCAGAGTTTGTAAAGTAATTCAAAATTACAAAATCATTGTTTAGGTTAATATCTTAATTGTATTAACAAGAATAATTCAAACCTATTGTTGGACATATTAAATCCAATCTAAGCTAGTACCTGGACAGAAGTAAAGCCTATATCGGGACAAATTCAATTTACGAGTTGATCGAGCGAACATAACCTAAAACGTTGGTTGGTGGCGCTGTTGCGCACGACGAATAGAAGATGCTTTGCGTAATATGTAGTATTCTTATCATAGATTATAGTATTGTATTATTTAACCAAATATATATTTATTTTCATTTACTGTTTTAATAAAACTTGTCATAATACAACTTTTAAGGTTAGGTAGTAATACTGATAGATTTAAGATGTAAACATAAAGTATTATTAACGTCACAACCGGAATACATTTTCTACATACGTTATTCAAGCTATTAGAAGACTAATTATACGTACATGCAGTTAAATAATTTGCAAACAATGCGTTGATTTTATTCACAAACACGTGTCCGGCTTCAGGCGTAAGCACATTGCGTATACGCTTAGAGTGGGACAGCTACTGTCATCGCGTCCCAGTATGGAGTACTTATATTTGAAAACAGTCCTAATCTTGGACATCTAATATTTGGATTAATAATTATTATTTACGTTAAGTTTGAATGCCAATTTATTTTAAAATATCAATATTATTATGCGTGATAATTATTTCTTGTCTGAGGGCTTAAATTATATCTTTGTTTCTAACAAAAGTTCGAACTATAAATGCACATGATTCACATGTAAATAGACTATTTTGTATACTGTTTTCAGATGAACTTTGAATTCATTTTTAAATTTCAATTGATGTCTTAATGAAATAATATTGACACCTACTTGTAGCTAAGGCCTCAGAATGTGTAATATAATTATTTAATCTCTTAATTACTGATTTTACTATGAAAATTCAATTGTCCAGATTTAGGTATCACTTTTGGACTGTCCAGACTTAGGGCACTTCACCTTACCGAAGATTGCGTTCAAAGACTCTGCTACAATCAGGGTCACAAACAATGGGCAGCCTATCAATCGATTTGTATACATTTTTAAATACTAAATGTAACAATATACAGGGACACTTTACTACTATTTTTTAAGTAAAAATAGGAAGAATATAGATAGAGGAAAATAATCATATGTCACAACACGTCCTAACTTCCTATGACCTTATTTTCTATGTGGATGCATCGATGCACCGGCCAGATGCAATGGAACTTTATTCTTTAATGCAACCTAATTTTCTCTGCTCAACCAATCGATTCCTTTTATTATTCTACGTATAAAAGCACTAACCCAAAGCCATCGAAATTGGCAATGCTTCACGAGATATTTGACATTTTTCTGTCAGAGTAGACACAGCATTAGTTCCTAGAATTCATATTGAGAATTTGTAGTAAATACTTAGCAGAAATAAATATTTTTGAACTTCCACATTCGTCAACGTTCAGTGACGTGAAAATTGGAAATCGTCTGCGCGTCCCACAATTCCCCGGTGCAATTGTTAATTAATTCCCGTTTCAAAGAGAAAGTGGACGCTCATTAAGAGCAACGAACGGTGATCCTGGAAAACTCGATTTTTGTTCTAATGCACGGACGATTCAGGCCGCAAGGATGATCTGCGTCCGCGGATACATTAACGACCGGCCAAAGTAATTTTCAGCCGCAGAATGCAATTTAAATTAGCCGCAACCAAGTTCGAATCTCTTTGAGCGGCTAGGCTCGTATTGGAATCCGTCGGCCAAATGAAGCTGTCTGTTACAGAAATCGCATTGCAAAGGATAAAGCCTCGGTCCGTTGAAGATAGAATGGACGCGAATTTGATACAGTCGACTATCCCTATTAGACGCGCATACGACTTTGATAATAAACCAGCAACAAGAGAAGGAATACTTCTATTTTTGAATGAACCTTCTAGCCAGGTTTCGTTTCACTCTACGAACCAACCGTCCACTGTTAATGCCAGAGGGTCATTATGTATTCAGAAATCGTAAGTCACGGTTCCGTGTTTTGTCGCGTTGCATTTGTTTCTGCCCCTAATGCGGTCGACTCCGCTGACAACAAAATTGATCTCGGTAGTCCTTGCTTCAGGAAAACGCTTAGCCGTATAATATGTGCATTACATCGAGCAAAAAGCTTGTCCTATTTTTCCTGATTCATCATTTCGGTGCTTGATTTTCAAATATTTCTGTGCTCTATTGTTCTATGACTGATCACTAGACTGCGGATCTTTATGCAAAATAAAAATGTTCCGTATTTATTGTCGGAAGCAGGAATAAGATAAAAATTCAGTTCATCCCGTAATGACTTCGTTACATTAAAAACAACATTACTAATATTTTAAAATTTTTCGAATCTTCTGCTGTTTCATATTTCACTCAACCAATTTCTTTATAAATGCATCAAGATCCGCAGTCTACTTATCATAATGCAGTCTCAATTTAAAGCCTACATTTAATGGATCGAGAAGCTTGAAATATTTTTCCTGTTTGGCCATTTTGATTCTAGCGATCTGTATACACTCAGTAAAATAAGTCTCCGTACACCCTTTAAACCAGAATAACTTTTTTATAATTATACCAAGTGACCTGATGCTTTGTAAGCAATTAAAAGCATTGACTGAATGATGTGCAAGAAAGATTTTCTAAAAATTACAATTTACAAGGTTGCATGCAAAAATAAAACGGGCACTTTTTAAAACTTTTTTATTCGGGCTCTTAATAAAAATTTAAAATATATGTTTTGTAGATCTATAGTAGTTACACACCTGCCACTGTCAAGGCCAAAGGCTTCTGGACAAAGTATTCATCGTCATCATCATTATTTATTTAACGTCGCATCAACTGCTATGGTCATTTACGATGCGTAAAAAAAAACAAAATACACAGTAATACGTATAATATTTCAGCTTTCGGAAAAAATGTAAACAGTGACGATATTATTATTATTTTGACAAATTGTTTTCGCGTAATCGGTTTTGCACCACAATTCATTTTCAAATAAACATTTCATATTTTTAGACAAAGTATTATATGCGTAAAAATATGAAATGTTTATTTGAAAATGAATTGTGGTGCAAAACCAATTACGCGAAAACTATCAAAATAATACTAATATCATCATTGTTTACATTTTTTCCGAAAGCTGAAATATTGTACGTAATACTGTGTATTTTATTTTTATTTAATTCTATATGCCAACATTAAATAAAAATACATTAGAAATAAACGTTACTTCGTTAACAACAAATATACAGGATCTCAAAGTGACGGCATAGTTGCAGTTGGTCGGGGTTAGTGTGGCGAGGAGGCGGTGAGGGCTGGCCATTAGGCGAATACGCTTGCACTGTTCCGCATTTCGCATGGATTTTTGTATGTATGGTCGGCCCTCTCCACCCCCTCACTACCCTAACTCCAACCAACTCCAAATCAGCGAGGTCCTAGCTTTTCGACAAGTTCATGTTCCTCCTCTTTCATTGGGTAGAACTACATTTTTTACTATTTTCTGTGATACATTATCATAACAAAACAAAAACATCCCGTTGAATGCCATGAGGATAACCTTTTCACAAGTTTTCACAACATTTTTTCCATTTCTCCTCTTATCTGTCGGAAAATGTACAATATATAAAATATACTATACAACCACGCTGAAAAAATGTTTCAGAACTAGGCCAAGATCTATAATGTTTTATTACCAGTTATTTCTGTTCATGTAGCACTATTCAAAAGAAAGATATTTGGAAACTGGGACAATGTGAGATCGCCGTGCGACAAGATTTTTATCAAAAGGCGCAAACTTTTGTTAAAGCGGGGCACGTCAGCTCGTATCGCATTGTAGAAAGGTCATCTTCTGTAGTTGCGAGTACTTTAATGATTAAAGAGATTGAAATAATACTAAAAAAAGCTGCGACCTCGTTAAACATTGATATACGGATCGTGGGATAAAAGATTCAACACAAAATCACTCTTGTAGTTCCTTGAAAAAAGTCGTAAAAATGCCTCTCTAAACTAAAATATCCTTCTAATGAAATAACAATGATAAATTATTGAAGCTACAGTCTTCGAGTATTCATGTTAGAGGAAGCTCTCGATCAGGTTGCAATAAGTGCCTAATTATTTATGCACGGTAGCATACCTGCACCTGTTTTTCCCGTGTAGCATTATGCTCGTATGCAACCTAAGTATTCATCCACCATGCCGTATAGCCAGGGCAAAGTGGGAAAACTGATGGGGGTGCAGTAGAAGAAAGTCCGTAAGCTCGAAGGCTTACGTTAAACTACATCGCTTTATATTATTCACATGGAATGCGTAATTCATGGCGTCATTGGGAGTAGCTTTTCTCGGTAAAATAATGGCCCGAGAGAGATACGGTTGCCCGGCGAAGATTTTATTCTCACAGCCAATATCGGGCCGACCCTAATCCCGAATTCTTTTAAATAACCATTATAATGTATTTAACTACATGATGATTATATTTTGTAAAACTCAGTGATCAACAATTATATGGTATAATTGTATCATAATTTGAAGTCCTTTTATTGCATTTTAAAAATGTTTTACAGCGACATTCCAAGTTTCGAAAGAAACGATGTAGTAATTTTTTTCTAGAAAATGATCTAGTACAGTGATGTATACTGTTGAATGATCGCAAATTACATTCTTTTGATCTGTGAAATTTTGTATCAACTGTAACTAGCCAATTATAGGTTTTCCCACCGCCATCCTGCGATGCAAATTAACATTTTATAACTCGGCGGATTAATAATAGCACTTTGATCGCCGCCATCGGATTGCCTCCTGTGCCGACCGACGAGGTAATAATTATTCCTTTCCGGTTTCATCTTTCTATCGTCACAGAACTAACTATCCTATTGTGTCCGAAACGAACCTCGCTTCGCTTGATTCACTTTCTTTCCGAAAATAGAAACTCTGTTTCAGTTTCAACTGGGACCGAAATATCTCTCAACATTCTGGAATATTTTCTCGAAGAAATTAAATGTATGTTTTCAATGTTTACTAATTTGTAGATATATTTCCTGTTTCATCATTTCGGTGCTTGATTTTCATATATTTCTGTGCGAGTGCACGGTCGAGCAGGCGAACGTATCAGGACCTGCTAAATTAGTAATGTTGAAAGTGTTGATCCACTGAGAAACTAAACTAGAGAATAATGTTATTAATCCGTTCTAATACCGAAACTGTTTAAGCTCCACAGCAAAACTAACTTTAATCAGTCTGTAGCCTTACATCCCCTCGGAATAAGAACACTTCGAATATTTCGACGATAATACAATATTTGAATGCAAAATTAAATATAACTATCTGAATAAATGTTGGAAAAAAGAGATCGAGAAATTGTGGGATGATTACGGACAGCTGTAGAAACTGAATTGGAAAACAATTACCCCACTTATATTTTTAAAATTACAATAGTATAAGAATATTTTGGTCAGATTTGATTTATATGTTCTCTACATTCGAAAAAATTACTAAGTACCATTTCTATGTATTTAATTAATATTCGCACGCACTGAAAAAGACGATATCTTTCTTAATATTGTACTATACGATTTGCACTTCTTTGGGAACCCAGAGCAATTAGTAAAAGAAATTTTTTCGAAAAATACAATTGTTCAGAATTGTAGAAAAAAAACTAAAAGTTGTATTTTACAACTTTTTTGTATGGTCCTATATTTAAAATTCAAAATATACGTTTTCTAGATCTGTGTCAATTATATGCACTGTGAAAGTTTCATCGAGATCGGTTGATGCGTGAAAATACGACAGAAAGATCTAGGAATCCTTAGATTTATTGCGGTAGAGGCCAAAAATCGTGAAAATCTGAAATTGTTACCATCTTTAAACGTTTGTAGCCCATTGCAACGTCGACCGACTTTTACGAAATTTTCAGAATATGATTAATTGACACAGGTCTACAAAACGTATTTTTATAACATAAACATAAAATGCAAACTGCAACTTTTAGTATTTTTTCTGCAATTCCGATCTATTGCAATTTTTGAAAAAATTCTTTTCGCATCCTGTAGCAAACTACTTGCTCTAGCTCCCCAAAAAAGTTCAAATCGTATAGTACAATATTAAAGAAGTTATCGTCTTTTTTAGTGCGTCCGAATACTAATTCGTGTCAGTGTGGGTCCTCTGATAAAAAATCGTCTGCATCCAAATTCGAATAAGTGCCCGGTGACTTATGGACGGGAATGAACTTTGATCCTATTAAGACTACGATCATAAATTCGATCAATGGAGATTTAGCTGTGTCGGTAATCAAAATTCGCCGGAAACGTACATAGATTTCGTTCTACTCGCGCTAATCATTAACATTCAATGACAATCACGGCGTTTCATGTGTCAATAGCGTCGCCGCCGCGTTAGTGATATCGTGTAAGCGTGCAGAACGTGTTAACGTACAAGTGTGTATGTATGTCTGGCTAATAGGCGCACGTTTCGTGAGGTGTATCGCATAGACTGATTAAAATTAATTCAATGAGATCATTGCGTTGTTGCAACACTATCGTTCGAATTCACGCGATCTCCAACAAATTTCCTCTCGAAATCGAGCGCACACTGTTTCGCATAATGTGACTGTCACAATCCGTGATGCAAAGTATTCGTCGAACTTTTTATTTCATCATCTCTAGCAATACAGAATAATTAATCAACAAGTCAAATGTAAAACAATTTTTACTCGTGGCGGAAAGTTTCATTTCCGTGGAAGAATGAAACTGACAAGTTCATTAGGTAGGCATGAATATGTATAGTATCATATCTGATATTATTCAATGACTCTAATTAGAGTAAACATTGACAGTGGTGTGGTCCATGTTTCAATGCCCTCATTATTCCCTACCGTACAAACTGTATCAAATTATTCAGGAAATCATATAATATCGCATCGCTGACAATATTTATAATACCATCGCCGATATTCAATAATAAACAGTCAAGAATTTGCACGTGTCGATATCAATTCATTCAAACACACTAGAACACGAAGTTACCAATTGATTCCCGCAATTTCGAAAACGTTTTCCGTTTTTAATCCAGATAAAGTTGAAAATTGCTTCTTTGAAATCTCGCGGACAATATTGTCACTGGAAACGTTCGATGTAAAACGGATTTTTTTTATATCCTCTCAGTTAGGTTATCGCAAACGTGAACATTTTTATTTTTTCGGTTAATCAGTTTAACCCTAAGCCGTCCCCCATTTGACGAATTGAATCTGTCTCTTGTTATCGATGCTTTGTTATTAAAATTGATGAGTCAACATTTACATTTCAGGTTTCTCGATTTTGTGTTTCGCATTAAAAATAAAAATACCTACAAATAACAAAACAGTATAACTAAACTGGATCTTTATGTAAAATAAAAATTGTCTGTAAGAAATAGAAACTAAATCGAATGTTATTTTCTCCATTAATGACTTTAATAGATCCGCAGTCTAAGTATAACTTATTTCGGGAAAACTGTGTCAAATTGACATGAGGGATGGACGAGGGTTCCATAATTTTGCGCAACAGAGATTGAAATGCATTTCAGCGAGAGGGCAAACAAATTACGGACAAAGCAGACAACAGACTCTGTCGTCAATGTAACCGAGTGATAGTACGGTATTTTTATTCGGAATTCGTACGAGTTGTTCGCCAGGCTCTCGCGTAAAAAGCCATCGGCAACTTGACTAATTTACGACGTGCCAATTACAAAACGTAGGGCTCATCGTTCCCGCGAATGCTCACAATTCTCGTAACTCATAATTCACAAAGTGAACCACTCCCATAAGCTAATTTTTCCCTGTTATCCTTTCTGTTTTTTGTCGACCGACTGCTACACACGAGCAACGAAGTTATCTCGTCGCTCGTTGGCCAACTACTCCTGAATTTTAATTAATCAAAGCCGGCCGGATTTGAATTACGGTTTTCATTGCTTCTATAATCGCATTTGGGTGGTGCGCCACGCTCGCCAAGATGAAAAGCCGGTCATTCAATGTTTCGCAGTTCGTGCCAATTTTGAATAATGTGCCTAATCTGCGCCTATGCGGAACACAGGAGCTAAAGAAATTTGACAAACATGCTAACAAAGTATAATCGACAGAGTCTCTGCGCGAAGAAATTTAAAATTTAAAATTACTAAGGTGAAGTGCCCTATGCCTGGACAGCATGTTTTTCTATTTTAAATTTTATCACTTTAAATAAACAAAAACAATTTCTTAAGAGTTTTAACATACAGTTCAGAGTTTGTAAAGTAATTTAAAATAAAAAAAATCATTGTTTAGGTTAATATCTTAATTGTATTAACAAGAATAATTCAAACCTATAGTTGGACATATTAAATCCAATCTAAGCTAGTGCCTGGACAGAAGTAAAGCCTATATCGGGACAAATTCAATTTACGAGTTGATCGAGCGAATATAACCTAAAACGTTGGTCGGTGGCGCTGTTGCGCACGACGAATAGAAGATGATTTGCGTAATATGTAGTATTCTTATCATAGATTATAGTATTGTATTATTTAACCAAATATATATTTATTTTCATTTACTGTTTTAATAAAACTTGTCATAATACAACTTTTAAGGTTAGGTAGTAATACTGATAGATTTAAGATGTAAACATACAGTATTATTAACGTCACAACCGGAATACATTTTCTACATACGTTATTCAAGCTAATAGAAGACTAATTATACGTACGTGTAGTTAAATAATTTGCAAACAATGCGTCGATTTTATTCACAAACACGTGTACGGCTTCAGGCGTAAGCACATTGCGTATAAGCTTAGAGTGGGGCAGCTACTGTCATCGCGTCCAAGTATGGAGTACTTATATTTGAAAACAGTCCTAATCTTGGACATCTAATATTTGGATTAATAATTATTATTTACGTGAAGTTTGATTGCCAATTTATTTCAAAATATCAATATTATTATGCGTGATAATTATTTTTTGTCTGAGGGCTTAAATTATATCTTTTTTTCTAACAAAAGTTCGAACTATAAATGCACATGATTCGCATGTAAATAGACTATTTTGTATACTGTTTTCAGATGAACTTTGAATTCATTTTTAAATTTCAATTGATGTCTTATTGAAATAATATTCACACCTACTTGTAGCTGAGGCCTCAGAATATATAATATAATTATTTAATCTCTTAATTACTGATTTTACTATGAAAATTCAATTGTCCAGATTTAGGTATCACTTTTGGACTGTCCAGACTTAGGGCACTTCACCTTATACTGTACTTAAAGAAATAAAAAATTCTGTACAGCAATATATTGAAACAATAAACCGTAGAATGAGAGACCCGATTTCAATTGAACTACCAAATACCAATATTTACACGGAAATTTGTTGACGGTGTCCTCAGCTTTGCAGTTCTTTATTCGATTTGACGACAGCGGGAAATGTTCCACATTTCACTATTTGCTTATGATACTACGCACACAAAAGAGATTTTTCCAATAGTTTTCCAAAATAAAAGGGCTCGAAAAACTTTTCAGAGATGCGAAAGAATGGCCGTATTTGCGTTCGGTTTGATAAGCATCGATAATATTGATTGACGCTTGTGAAAATATTAAAAATGCTAGTTCGAGGATTTAAACAATCTACGTACCACGGTACACCTGAATCTTGCAGGTTAGCATTGTTCATATTATTAAATGTGTCGGTGTCGAATCAATTACTAAACATTTAGACATTTTATGAAGTATTACACCAATTTCGAGAAATTTAAATAAAATGGTACTGCTAGCGACTTTTAATTCGGTTAAAAAGCACGTCAACGGTTTTTCAAACTTTGCAAAATGTTCCCTCGTGCCTCAATGACAACGGATGAAAATTTTGTTCAGGTTTCACATCCTCGAAAGTTTGAGCATGATTTACGCATGAGAATATCGAACGGTGAAGGATAACGTGCGAGTTTTACTTTAATTATTTAGATTAATAAACACTTGATAAACACGCACTGCCTCTGAGAGGGTAAATGAGAAAGCTTCAAGCTTATCGCTCGCAGCGCTTACACATGAAACTTTCACCCATTCATTTATGGTCGTTTTAAGTTATAGCAACAGCCAGAATTCAGCGTCACCCGGCCGTGCAGGTGTACACGCTCAAACTTCATCATTGTGCCGGGTAATTGTTAACAAATAGGGATCGCGCAATGTTATCAAACCGTTAATTACAGTCTTGCGAAAAATTATGTGCCGATGGGGAGAGGACGAGTGGTGGGAGAGCGGCGAATCATTTCCGAATTTTACTCGTTCCGCCACACTTCGCTGCTCTAAAGCACGATATTATTTGACACGCGGGATTTCGATACAGCCGCGGCATTTTCAGAACGAAATCGCCGAACTTGCAGTCGAGTTTATCGCCACTGGATACTCGTTATCCGATATTTTATAAAAATTCTAGTTGTTAAGTCGCAATCAAATTTTATGCGAATCCAATCGTTTCTACTAACAGCAACTAACCAATGCTATTTCAGTTGTTGCATCAACGACACGTACACATCGATTTTTTAGAGAAGCATTATTTAAAAAGAAATTAATGATCTTCTCAAGAAATCTTCTCAAGAAAATCAAATTATTAGCAAGAAAATGAGTTATATGACTTTTTGCGACTTTATTTGACATGAAGTTTGCACCGCATAAACAATGTTGAGAAATCGAAGAAGATGGAAGTCCTATTTATTAATTTAAACATTAATAAAAAAAGCAAAAGGTAAAATACTTGAAAAGTTGTAAAAAGAAATAAGGTTAAGCAATAACAAATTGAAGCAATGTCATCTCTACGCGAAAAATGAAATTACTTTTCGAACGACCTAATGAATAAATAACAATTGGAAAATGGCAGCAATATTTGGAAAGTGCATATAAAAGAGGACGAGCCATCGTTTAAAACAATGCATCGAACAGAATTATTCGAAAACTGTCCCGATTCGCAGAGAACTGTAATGAATATTTTTATCGGTCGCACACTGATTCTATTCAAATGCATTTCACTCTCGATAAACTTGTCAAAAGTGTTTCACTTTAACCGATAATATTTCCCCGGCGGGAAAGTATAAACGCTTTGAGAGAACGCGAAATATGTGTCGCGGCAAGTTTTACTTTATTCCTGTGAAAAAGCGGGGCGAGACGTCAATGGAAAGGTTTCCGCGAGTAATGCGCTATATCCATAAATATGCGACTTCGACAGTGACGAAACGGAAATTCCCCCGGGAAACTATGACAATAATTTGAACGCGAGACCCTTAGACTATTCCAGGGAAATAATTCGACTCTCACTGACTAAACGTTCAGAAGTGAGAAATTTATAATGCAGCCTGTGCCAAGTGTTACGAGCTGTTTTCTCAGAATATAATAACACATCAACCTTGTTGTTTTTAATTAAATGGTAGGTTGTACTAATTTTTTGTTATTTAAACCATTAAATTGTCTAATGCTTGTGAAGTACTCAAATATTTTTTTCAATGAAGTTGAGGAGAAGAAATTTTTAACAATTTCATTGAACATCTACAGTGGAGTATTTATCACAATTGTGGAATGTACGAGAAAATCAAAAAGCATTAATTTTTTGTTATTTTGTCGAGTACTAAAATGTTCTTTTCAAAGAAGTTGAGGAGAAGATTTTGTCAAGTACTAAAATATTCTTTTCAAGGAAGTTGAGGAGAAGAAATTATTAACAATTTCATTGAACATCTACAGTGGAGCTTCTATGACAATTTTAAAATATACGAGAAAATCAAAAAGCATTAATTTTTTGTTATTTTGTCAAGTACTAAAATGTTCTTTTCAAGGAAGTTGAGGAGAAGAAATTATTAACAATTTCATTAAACATCTGCAGTGGAGTATTTATCACAATTGTGCAATGTACGAGAAAATGAAAAAGCATTAATTTTTTGTTATTTTGTCAAGTACTAAAACATTCTTTTCAAGGAAGTTGAGGAGAAGAAATTATTAACAATTTCATTGAACATCTACAGTGGAGCTTATATCACAATTTTAGAATATACGAGAAAATCAAAAAGCATTAATTTTTTGTTATTTTGTCAAGTACTAAAATGTTCTTTTCAAAGAAGTTGAGGAGAACATTTTGTCAACTACTAAAATATTCTTATCAAGGAAGTTGAGGAGAAGAAATTATTAACAATTTCATTGAACATCTACAGTGGAGTATTTATCACAATTGTGGAATGTACGAGAAAATCAAAAAGCATTAATTTTTTGTTATTTTGTCAAGTACTAAAATATTCTTTTCAAGGAAGTTGAGAAGAAGAAATTTTTAACAATTTCATTGAACATCTACAGTGGAGCTTATATCACAATTTTCGAATATACGAGAAAATGAAAAAGCATTAATTTTTTGTTATTTTGTCAAGTACTAAAACATTCTTTTCAAGGAAGTTGAGGAGAAGAAATTATTAACAATTTCATTGAACATCTACAGTGGAGCTTATATCACAATTTTAGAATATACGAGAAAATCAAAAAGCATTAATTTTTTGTTATTTTGTCAAGTACTAAAATGTTCTTTTCAAAGAAGTTGAGGAGAATATTTTGTCAAGTACTAAAATATTCTTTTCAAGGAAGTTGAGGAGAAGAAATTATTAACAATTTCATTGAACATCTACAGTGGAGTATTTATCACAATTGTGGAATGTACGAGAAAATCAAAAAGCATTAATTTTTTGTTATTTTGTCAAGTACTAAAATATTCTTTTCAAGGAAGTTGAGAAGAAGAAATTTTTAACAATTTCATTGAACATCTACAGTGGAGCTTATATCACAATTTTCGAATATACGAGAAAATGAAAAAGCATTAATTTTTTGTTATTTTGTCAAGTACTAAAACATTCTTTTCAAGGAAGTTGAGGAGAAGAAATTATTAACAATTTCATTGAACATCTACAGTGGAGCTTATATCACAATTTTAGAATATACGAGAAAATCAAAAAGCATTAATTTTTTGTTATTTTGTCAAGTACTAAAATGTTCTTTTCAAAGAAGTTGAGGAGAATATTTTGTCAAGTACTAAAATATTCTTTTCAAGGAAGTTGAGGAGAAGAAATTATTAACAATTTCATTGAACATCTACAGTGGAGTATTTATCACAATTGTGGAATGTACGAGAAAATCAAAAAGCATTAATTTTTTGTTATTTTGTCAAGTACTAAAATATTCTTTTCAAGGAAGTTGAGAAGAAGAAATTTTTAACAATTTCATTGAACATCTACAGTGGAGCTTATATCACAATTTTCGAATATACGAGAAAATGAAAAAGCATTAATTTTTTGTTATTTTGTCAAGTACTAAAACATTCTTTTCAAGGAAGTTGAGGAGAAGAAATTATTAACAATTTCATTGAACATCTACAGTGGAGCTTATATCACAATTTTAGAATATACGAGAAAATCAAAAAGCATTAATTTTTTGTTATTTTGTCAAGTACTAAAATGTTCTTTTCAAAGAAGTTGAGGAGAAGATTTTGTCAAGTACTAAAATATTCTTTTCAAGGAAGTTGAGGAGAAGAAATTATTAACAATTTCATTGAACATCTACAGTGGAGCTTCTATGACAATTTTAAAATATACGAGAAAATGAAAAAGCATTAATTTTTTGTTATTTTGTCAAGTACTAAAATGTTCTTTTCAAGGAAGTTGAGGAGAAGAAATTATTAAGAATTTCATTAAACATCTACAGTGGAGTATTTATCACAATTGTGGAATGTACGAGAAAATCAAAAAGCATTAATTTTTTGTTATTTTGTCGAGTACTAAAATGTTCTTTTCAAGGAAGTTGAGGAGAAGAAATTATTAACAATTTCATTGAACATCTACGGTGGAGCATTTATCACAATTGTGGAATGTACGAGAAAATCAGAAAATAGTGAAAAGAGGAACCCGTCGAGTACCATTGTTGATGCCTCCTGCAAAGCTTCGAAGTTTTTAAAAAATCATAGGGTTCGGGTTACGGTGTTTCCCCGGAGAGAGAACGTGAGCCTCAGGAACTGAGGGTAATTTGTGGGGGGTGATGGTGTCCATAGGCTATAAAACTGGCCCTGACTGTCAACGAAGCAATCACAATGTGTCTATATCCGCCATTTTTTAGCCGGTGCTATCGCGCACTGATCTGCATGTGCATTCAGCTGCTGCTAGCTAGGCAAACAAATGGAGGGAGCGATTGTCTGTCTTTGACGTGCCAAAAGTCATTCACAACCGACCATTCATCACCTGTTTTATTCCTCCACTACCTTGCTTGGTAAAGCTGCACTAATGAATAGAAGAAAATAATCTAAACTAATATCTAGCTTGTAATTATCTAGATTAAATTCACGATGTATTTTATTCAATTACTCCATCAGTTTAAAAATAATGTAATATTCCCCTCAATTTTTAAAATCTTTCTACAGTTTCAAATTTCACCGTTTCATCGCATATTTATTAATGAGAGAAGATTCTTCTCCAAATACATGATGAGCTGAAGCAAATGAACGTAAAACTGAAAAATATACACGGAATTGAATAAACGTGATATGTCGGGGAAGAAACATTAATTACAACACGTTAACCGAGTGTAGTTGAAGAACAATGAAGAAGAGGCAGAATGGAAACCGTCTGCGAAATATGGACGAGAACACGCATCGAAAAATAAAAGTAAGAGGTACTTAAACAGTACGAGAAATGTATAAAATTGGATTACGGTAACCTGGAAAAACGATGGAGTATCAAATTATGTTATAACGTTTCATTTCAGAGAATTAACCCATGCTCCTGTACCGTTTTGTTAGAAAAACCATTATTATATCAAGTTATACATATTTTCTACCTGTATGATCAGTAGAGTTACAATTTCCAACAGAGGTGAATATTATTGTTTAGAAATTCGGTTTGTCCGAGTTTATCCGAATGGCGTTTCACTTCGGAGCGTGACGGATCGGACTCATTCGGATAGGCATTTTTGTCTGCTGTACGCGGAGCGCCTAAAGAAGTTTCCACTTCAAAGATTTATCAAAAACTTGGGCTGATGGAGAAACAACTTCCATTTTCTTGGTCAATAAAATCTAAAATAATCTTCCACCGTGTTATCGAACCGGAAAAATTTCTATTTAGGAGCTGACATTAATGGAAGACACTGTATATTATCTTTCAGATTAAGAACGACGGGATAAGTATATTCGAAGAAACGCGAAACCCATCGATATTCCGAACGCACGGCCTACCGTGTGTAATAACAGATTATACAGTGGGGTCAATCACAGTTTCGGAAGCTTCGAAATACAGGAATAAACTTGGCGGCCGGCCAATATGCCTCCACGCTACCCAATGCGATGCGCGTAAAAATGAAAACTCGGACCGCCGTATCAGATAACCACGTCCTTATGTACCATCGTATCAATTTAGCCCCGCAATTGCAGAACGCTCGAACGTGTATTCTGTAATCGTGCTCGTTTGCAGCACGTTCTCGTGGCAAAAATTTACCTTGCTCTCCTATCTGTTCCCTCTTCCACATTTCTCTTAGCAATCTTCTTTGATTTCGATACTCGATATCCGTAGTCTGTACAATTAATTGATTTTCTCGGTGAAAATCATTCCTTCTTTCCTAATATGTACTATTAAGCCGTCGTTTCATTCGTGCAAATTTGTTATTCTTAAAGGAGTTCTGTCCTAAATTAAATATATATTTACAAGTTGAATAAAAATTGTGATTCGACAATTTCTAAAATAAACTCGTAACCTGATAGAAATAAGCCGGCGTGTTCGACGAAACATTCTTAAACCTGACGCTCTCGAATGGCTTCCATCGAAGCTATTCGACAACAGCCTAAAAGTGTAACAAGGGCTTCAATGACTCAGGGCAGTGTTACACTTATTAGTCACACGAGAAGAGTTCGCGTTAATTGTTTCTTCCGTCGCGTCGTCGAAAGCACGATGGGAATCGAGGCATGACGAACGTTCAAGGACGATTCCCATCGGGATTAAAATATAAAAGCAGCCTGGCCAATTAGCGAGCATCATTCAATTAAATCGAAAACGATGGTAAGAATAAAACTTATAATCTTCGAATGCTTCTTTGTCTAGAATCACGTGATCGACGAGATACTTTTAGCCTGATAGGTAATTTGAAGGTTGCTCGAGCAACAATTCCTCCCCCGAACAGCATTATTTATTTTTCTCCGTAGCTTTCATCCCGTTTCGCATGGAAAGATACAAATTGTCTTTACGGCTCTGCGAATCCGTGAAGTGCGAGCATAAACGCGTACCGGGAAACCGTGTACCCAGCAATTCCTAAAGCTCGCGTTACGGAAAATTTGTTAGACGATGATTACTTGGGAAATATTCGTTGAGCTTGACCTTAATCACCTTCGTGCTTCCATCCGTATGCATTGAAACGAATAAAAACCTGTACAGTTAACATTTCCTGTTGCTCGGTGTTCCGTAGATATTTCAAATGGATTCATTCAGTCGGTTGCATCGAGCGCGTCATAGGATCGTGTGAATGTCAATATGAAAATATTATTTCGTCAAAGGACAATTAAGGTGAAGTGCCGTAAGTCTGGACAGTCCAAAAGTGATACCTAAACCTGGACAATTGAATTTTCATAGTAAAATCAGTAATTAAGAGATTAAATAATTATATTATATATTCTGAGGCCTTAGCTGCAAGTAGGTGTGAATATTATTTCATTGAGACATCAATTGAAATTTAAAAATGAATTCAAAGTTCATCTGAAAACAGTATACAAAATAGTCTATTTACATGCGAATCATGTGCATTTATAGTTCGAACTTTTGTTAGAAAAAAAGATATGATTTAAGCCCTCAGACAAAAAATAATTATCACGCATGATAATATTGATATTTTAAAATAAATTGGCAATCGAACTTAACGTAAATAATAATTATTAATCCAAATATTAGATGTCCAAGATTAGGACTGTTTTCAAATATAAGTACTCCATACTGGGACGCGATGACAGTAGCTGTCCCACTCTAAGCTTATACGCAATGTGCTTACGCCTGAAGCCGGACACGTGTTTGTGAATAAAATCAACGCATTGTTTGCAAATTATTTAACTACATGTACGTATAATTAGTCTTCTATTAGCTTGAATAACGTATGTAGAAAATGTATTCCGGTTGTGACGTTAATAATACTTTACGTTTACATCTTAAATCTATCAGTATTACTACCTAACCTTAAAAGTTGTATTATGACAAGTTTTATTAAAACAGTAAATGAAAATAAATATATATTTGGTTAAATAATACAATACTATAATCTATGATAAGAATACTACATATTACGCAAAGCATCTTCTATTCGTCGTGCGCAACAGCGCCACCAACCAACGTTTTAGGTTATGTTCGCTCGATCAACTCGTAAATTGAATTTGTCCCGATATAGGCTTTACTTCTGTCCAGGTACTAGCTTAGATTGGATTTAATATGTCCAACTATAGGTTTGAATTATTCTTGTTAATACAATTAAGATATTAACCTAAACAATGATTTTTTTATTTTAAATTACTTTACAAACTCTGAACTGTATGTTAAAACTCTTAAGAAATTGTTTTTGTTTATTTAAAGTGATGAAATTTAAAATAGAAAAACATGCTGTCCAGGCATAGGGCACTTCACCTTACATTACGCGAATAGAAAATTTTGATTTTTGGAAAGCGACACGACTTTGAATCAGCTGGATAGCAGTGTTGAGAACGTCGCGTATTTTTATTGCTGAATCCAGTAAACAACAGGCACAGTGGTCTGGACTCCCTGGCGCGAAAAGTCCGTTCTTAATTATTATCATCGTGTGAACCCGCGGCAAGGGTAATTATTTCCGTCTGCAGTAAACGCTTCCTGTGAAACAAACCGACCCCACGGGAGATGGAGCGAAAGTTACGTAAGGCATGCATCACTCTGTCTAACCAAAAACTTATTTCGTTTAAACTTCTCCGACAACGGCGTGGATAACAAAAAGAATACAACATTTCCTGTGGATGAAGTTTTATCGATTGCGGAGATTCAATAAATATTTAGTCAAAAACTGAAACAACAGAGCAGATGTAGTCGACAGCGAAAATCTTCGCAACTATCCGAACTTTGCAAAAGTTCATCGGCCAATTAAAACCGGCAAAGGCTAAGTTTCATATCGTCGATGCGAAACATGTTTCGCTTTGTTTTCCAGTGAAATTTCGTGCGGGATGAAATGTTTTCTCGTGCGCTCCGCGATTATTTGTTGTCGAATAAGTTCTACCGCGGGCCAACTTGCCCTCTCTGTTCCGGCGCAAAAATGCAATCTTTTACGACAAGTTTTTAATTTGCGGCTAGAGAGCCGAGAAGCCTCTAACAATCTAATATGTTTCATTCAAAAATAGCGTGAACCTCTGTGTGCCCGGTGGTGCACGTTTTAAAAACAAACAAGACAAAACGCATAAGAGAAGCAGAGAGGAGGGCCGTGTATGCGGCGGGCGGCTTCTAATTTGCTCGTCAGAAAAATGAGATCCCCTCTCCCGAAAATTAATTTTCATCCCATGAATCTCCGGCAGTCGCGGCTCGGCGTGGCGCGCAGCTCTTTCAAAAAAACGCGCGAGATTACAAAGTTCCCCGGCTGGAATCGTGTCCCCATAAAAAAATGTTCCCCATCGGCCGTGCCCGGTGAAATCACATTATTTACTTGGCTTTATTCGATGATGCTGTTAGAGGGGGGTCGTTCCGCAAGCTCCCGGGGACATAATAACCCCATAGTTCACTGCGAATCGCTTAAGTTCCGCGTGGAACGCGCGTATTATAACTTACGTGATTCGCGATGAAACGCGTAACGACCAGGAATTATTGATACCCCGGCCGCGTGAGTTATACGCAAACAAATGGCACTGCCAAACTAGAAATGGCCGTTCACGGAAGTTGACCGCGCCTCCATCTGCAACTCCGCGAAACTTTCCGTTCGCCGCGTAAACGAACAGTTATGATTAAATAATTTGTCGCCCTATTGCCGTCGACAAGTTGATCCAGATACACCCGCGTTTTATTTAATTACGTTTCAAACGCGAACTCTCGCGCCGCGCGCCCACCATTAAAACTTTATTCCGCGCGCCCCGCCCCCGACGTCTTCGTCGAAATATGCGAAACAGCCCAATATCGAAACTCTTCGCGCTCGCGAATAATGCTTTACAAATAACTGAGGAGAATGGTCGCTTTATTGGACACGTGATCGCAGCTCGTAAATTCATTCGTTATATGTGCCCATAATTATGAAAGTGGTAAAAATGAAGGAGAGGATATTAACCAGGGACCATAACTGTTATAACCAAAAAGAAAAAAAGTCATAGAATAACAAGTGTTTCGTCGACTAAAATCGTATTGGGTACAGATAAGGATTACAAGTAACTAACAATTTTTTCTCTTGTTGGTAAATGTTATTGTTGAGAGAAATTCATTTCGATCACTTATAACAGTTATCAATGAGAGAAATTTATTTCGATAGCTCATAACAGTTATTGATGAAGAAAATTTGTAATAGTTATTATTAAATAGTAGAAACTTTCAAATGGTAGACAATCAATTATTTCATAAATTTTCCATTCGTAAAATTAAATGCTACAATAAAAATTTAATGTGGCAAACAAACAGATTTTGCGTTGGTCTGTTGATTCGTCTTGTTGTACGAAACCTTCTCAAAGAATTTCACAGGCTTGCTCCATCCGAAAAAGAGTGACCCAATAACTCAATAATATAATAGTAATAATAATAGTAACTCAATAACACTGTCCAACACCAAATTTGTTCCCCAATTACTGTTAGGTCCTTTGTATAGAGTTGTTTGCGCTGATTCCGAATCTGTTTTTAATTTTTTTCCTATACGCACAGTTTTTGAGAAACATGACTTTGAAAAAAAACATATTTTTCAACTTTAAACAAATATTGTAGTGTTATTATAAAAGATATTGAATTGTTCTTTATAGCAAAAGATTCTGTAGACTTTCCTGAATACAGCGGTATCCAAAATTAATACATTATGATTGCTTAAACATGTTTAAATAATCACTAAAGTTTAAATAATCAAAAATTGGTGCAAAAGTGGCGTCTCTCCGCCTTTAATGATTGTTTAAACATGTTTAAACATTCATAATGTATTAATTTTGGGTACCACTGTATTCGGGAAAGTCTACAGAATCTTCTGCTGCAAAGAACAATTCAATATCTTTTATAATAACATCACAATATTTGTTTAAAGTTGAAAAATATGTTCTTTTTTTCAAAGCGATGTTCCTCAAAAAGTGTGCGTATAGGAAAAAAAATTAAAAACTGATTCGGAATCAGCGCAAAAAACTCTATAAGAAGGACTCAACAGTAATTAGGGAACATAAAAAAAAGTTGAAATTTGTTGGACAGTGTAATTAAATAACCAACCAAAATGAATTTTCTCATCAATATTTATTATGAACAAGCGAAAAAAAATTCGATGATCGATAACTGTTACGAGCGATCGAAATAAAATTCTCTCATCGATAACTGTTGTGAGCGATTTAAATGAACTTCTCTCATCGATAACTGTTGTGAGCGATTGAAATGAACTTATCTCGTCGATAACTGCTTTCAGCAATCGAAACTTTTCTTCATCGATAACAGTTATCGAAGAGGATCCAATTTTTTGAACACTAATAACTGTTATTTGTAACCAAAAAGTATAAAAATCGATATTTTTTAATCATTTGATTTTTAGAATATAGAAAGGATATAAAAATGTGTTAATTTGTACTCGCC
Organism: Lasioglossum pauxillum; assembly: GCA_933228785.1. Taxonomy (NCBI): domain Eukaryota; kingdom Metazoa; phylum Arthropoda; class Insecta; order Hymenoptera; family Halictidae; genus Lasioglossum; species Lasioglossum pauxillum. The sequence continues at coordinate 40,654,222 of OW121706.1, forward strand.
AAAGCGAATTGGAAAAAATAAGACCTGATATAAATTACATAACCGTTTCTACATTGAATTAAAAAATATGTGGCAGGTTCTCGAACAAAGATGTAGCGTGAAATGATGGAACTTGATGATTTTTGTCGAGCGACTCTGTCTCGCCGCCCGCAAAGAAGCTTTTCTCCTCTTTAAGCCGTTTGCAATTACTCCCAATTACTGAACCACTGGCCAGGCTTACGTATTCATGCAATTTAGGCACTTTACACTAATTCATTTACATTTTAAAAGTCCGCGAAAAGTGGAAGCTCCGGGGCAATTTGTTACTCGCGCAGTCGATGGAGGAACTTTTAAATCGCGTGGGATCCAGTCCCTAGGTACGCAGCATGTAACGGAGCTTCGCGAGGCCTTTCTCACTCGGGCAAGCTTCATTAAAATTGAAACTTCCTTAATACCACCGGCTATTAAAAATACGCGAGAATTTTTAATCGTCCCCGGGTTCCAGCGAATTTTCCTGCCACGTTTAAGAAAATCTGACAGGATAATACCGATCGTGCAATGAATCTTCATTTATCACTCGACTGCGGATTATTGTCTAAAATAAAGATTTTCTAGGTCCATTGCGAGAGATAGAAATCAAATTAATTCCTGCCATAAGTCTCTCCGTAGAGTAAAATCATTTTATGCAGATACTCGTGCGAATATAAATTTTTCTAAATTAATTTATGCAAATAGAAATTACCCGAAAAGTTATTTCGCGCGTTAAAATTTTGGAAAATTAAAAGCAAACTAGGAATTTTGATAAAATTTTCTTTGGACCATCAGTTTCGTTGTATTTTGCATACCGCGAGCACTATGAGTACGGAAATTCCGCAGCCCATTATTCATCGTCACCTTTCCTGCTGGTTCATTTCCTGTCAAGCCTAAGTGCATGATATCTTCGTCAATACTATCTTCATCCAAAATATATATTCGTTGTTATAAAACAAAAATTTATTCTAATAACGAAACATCGCGTATTCTGTGATGTCGATGACAGGAAAGTTATTATTTTGCCAAAAATGGATGATAACATTTTTCAGTTTTTGATTGATCGCGTCAACCGACAGAAAATTGCAGCTCGCAACAAAATAGGGTAAACTGTACACTGATTGGCGCCCGAAGCCAAAATCGTAGTAAAAACCTTTTTATCTTTTTTTGAAATGTTTAAACGACCTTAACTTGCTATTATTATAAGCTAATAGAGATTTTTCAGCAAAATCAAACAGTTTTACGAGTCGTAAATCTTTTATTATAAGATATATTCAGTGAATAACAATCGTAAGGCAAATAGTAGTTATTGGCACAGTAAGAAGTAAACGTTAAACAAGCTATTTTATTTTATAATTAAACATACACGCACTTATTACATCTGTAGTACAGTCTGAAATTAAGTTATAAAGCGATAAAGTATACTTACTCGTAACGAAAATGTTAATACAACACTATTTATACTGCACTGTGGTCATTTGTCGGTCTTACTGGATGTACCAGCGTTGCTAACAGTCAAATGTGAAACTCTGTTATGAATACTTGCAACGTTGCTTTGAAATATAAATAAGAGGTAATATAAAATGATTTGATGTACCAGGAATTCTGAATATTTTTCGTTTAAATCAAAAGTGCCAATAACTACTGCAGTGTCAGCAATAATACAGTTTACCCCACACGGTAAATAATACAATTGTATTTTCCAATACAAAAATATATTGTCTTTTACTGTTAACCAAAGTAAATATATAACACATACAATATTGTATGAAATTTGATTTCAGTTATAATTGAATGTCATTAAATTGTGTTTTTACCATTATGGTATTTTCACTATGGGAGGTTAAAGACACATTATGATTTTTTGAATTTACCGCGGTATATCGATCTACATAACCTAGATCTTTGCCAGAACGATCAGTGTCTCACGATTCTCACATTAACATACTTAATCACACCTAAGCAAGTGAGTGAAAAATTGCGAAATCAAATTTGGTTTTCCCTTACATTTAAACTCTTAATAGTTATCACTTTTGAATATTGTATGTCATTGTTTATAAAACATATTTATTTTCTCTTACAGACGCGATTCAATACAATCTTGAAAATGGTCAAAATAGTGACCGAAACGTCGATTGATTTGAAAAATTAGCAAAATAGCTTAGTTAATTGTGTTTTTGAGTATTAAACGATCGAACCGTAGCGCCGATATCATTTATTATTGTTATAAAAAAACATACGATCGATATAAATAATTTTGTTTACCCTACACGGTCGAGAACGTCACAAAAACGGTATCGATCTCTGAAAATCGTGGTGGATTTTTACGTTTGCATAATAATGAATCTTCGCTAATTTCCGATTAACATATCAATCTCCTCGAAAAGTCCCGAGTGTCGATCCGATCTCGCCGGGAACCGTTGTACGTGTTTGCACAGGTAATGTTATCGTTATCATCCGCACAAATTTCTGTTTGCTAAAACACCGCAATAGATAACATTCAATATTTATCGTCCACATTACTGGAAATCGTTAATGCAAACTACGTTTCCCCGATATTTCTTCCTGTCGCGGAGCTTCAGGATCCAAATACGAATAATGAACGATAAAAAATCGCAGCGCGGGGTTTTACGGTACATTCAGATATTTTCCCATGTGAATTAAACATGAAATCAAGATCCTGAAGAGTGCTTCGTTGTAACCGCGTTTTCATCATATTTCGTTTACCGATCAATGCGCACTTGATTACGCCATTTTGGCGTAACGCGACGCGGACATTTTGGAATCGAGGAATCATTGATCATAGATCACTGGGGAATTTAAAATTTTCACGTCGACAGGAATTTTTAGTGTTCGCGTAGAAGACTATTACAATTTTAATTGTATTCTAGAGTATCTCAACGAGTTTACTATGAAAGTGTGAATTGTGCGAAGTCCTTACCACACATTGATCGGAAGTAAAATACGAAGTTAAATTATGGCAATTATGTTGCGCCTATAAACGCGACTGTTTGTTGTATCATTAGCGGGAAATCGTTCCGTGTTAATACCATTTGATTTAATTACTGGTCGAATCAATATTGTACTCGTAATTTTATATCGATTCATAAACACAATGTTCTGGTGAAATAACAGTGCGGTGCATCTGGTCTGCGTGCTTGTAGCTATTTAGAAAATGTATTTTTACAAAAATGTTAGCAAATAAATATCATCAACGCATCTAAAAAATGATTTCTGAAAAATTCCTGGATACTAATTGAAATGTTGTTAACCTCGTCGAACAATGACAGCAATTTAGTAACACAATGCCGAGCATTTATCCCAAACAACGTTACTTTCAGCAAATGTAAACGACACGATTTAAAAATATCAGTCAAATTCAATGAAGCGACCAGACCGGTAATCCCGCGAAAATCCTTGCCGCGCGCAACGTTATAAATTCGACAAAGGTTCGTAAATTTTTCCGAAACGCGGCGTAAAATTAAACAATCTCGGCGGTGGCCAAAGCCGTGTATTTTCGCCTGGAACGTCCAATTCCGGAACTGTCGTCGTCAAGCCTGCAATGGAATGAATTTCCATTCACGCAACATTGACAGGAAATTCGAGCAGAATTTGTTTTTCTGGACGCGAAGGAAGCGCAGCGTAACGACTGCAATTTCGGCCATCGCACCGAAAAGTTTCAACGATTAGCCCCGCGTATCACGTAGAGGCGCAACGCGAGACTCCAGCCGACTTTGTTTGCGTTTCAAACAAACGCATGCGAACATGTACGATATTATTATATAATCTAAAGTCACGTCTCGGAATTCGCGTTAAATTTCAACTTGTCTGGTCGCGCGTCTCGGACTCTGCGGACATCACGTGCCCAAAAATGGGCGTGCTTCGAAATTGCATCGGGGAATCAAACTCTCCAGAGAGAACGAAAGTCGCAAAGAGAAATGAGAAATTGCTGCTATCAATTTCACAATGCGACTGTAAATTACCGTTTATCAAACGTAAATCAAGTATCCAACATGAGCTTGTCGAAAATAGTCAAAGTGATTGATAGACTGCGGATTTTCACGCATTTATAGGAAAACTGAGAAGATGAAATGCAAAATTGTAGGAAAATTATTTTGCATAAAGATCCACAGTCTAGTGACTAATAAATAACAGATTGTGGGCAACGTTACTCCCAATTTTGCAATGTGACTGTAAACTCCTGTCTGACAATAAGCAAGAAACTGTCATTGAGACGAAACTTTTCCGGAAAACGTTATGCAAATAACTCCAACCTTGAAAGTTAATATTTACCGGCATGAATGCTCTATAGGAATTTTCCTGCGGAGTCTTGCAAACTCCAGAATGAATAATTTCTGAGAGATAGATGAGGTTCGAGTTTTGTGAATGAATTATTACTGTGTAGTTAAGTCTTTTTCGAAGTCTATACGGCCCGCTCTTCGAACTTGCGACTCAATAATTTTCGGAATGCTTCAGAAATATGTTTACAGGAAATAAAGTCTTGTTAAAGCTTCGATCTCGGAATAGAATTGTTTTCAACTGGTACACTGGCGATAAAGGCATTCTAAGGTTAAAGATTTTCTCAGCCGAATATCTCAACGAGATTAAATCTCTCATTACATTAATTCGAAAACAATGGAAGAAACTATCAGGTTGTTCTCGCTGAGCGGGGTAAATTAGATTTGCCTAAACTCCACATCAAACCGTCGCATCGAATGTACCTGCTAAGCTGCGAGCAGGAGCCAATTTTCTACCGAGATTAGATCATGCAAATAGTATCTCTGCAGGTAAGGAATTACCGTGAATAAGCATTCCGAGGGGTACTCCTACGTGTCACGGGAAAGTGCCAATTACACGAATGCTGTTGTGCTTCCAATGACGTTCGTTCCGCCCTTTAATTCTTACTTATCGCCCCCAGGCGATCAATGATCTCGAAAACAATGTTAACGTTGCTCCATTAACTAAATCTGCTCATCATATAAAAGTTTTCAAAATTCTCTAATCTGAATTTCATAGTTTTCACTTGCAATTCCCACCCCTAACAAGATACATTCTTTTTCTACTCTTTATAATTGCTCACAATTCTCTCATCTTAATATCTTAATTAACAACCGAAAAAAACAAAGATGAAGTTTATGGTGATTACCCTGATGTTACCCTTGAATGAAGGTTGGAGAATGAAATTTTGGAGGATCATCTTTCAACCTAAAAGCATTGTTTGGCACAATTAATTAGACCGCTCCTTCAAAAGTCCTACTTTTACGAAATTACGCTTCGTAAATGCAAAAATAGGACTTTTGAGGGCGAAAAATCCCATCTTTCCATTATCGAGAAATGGGAAGGCGCACCCTTGCATTTCTGGAAACCAGATTACCTCTTAAATGAAATAATGGTATTTTTTCGAAAATCAGAGATTCAGTGTTGAAACAGTGGATTGAACGAGGCGCTTCAGTTTTAAAGCGACGGTACGTATAAAATACAGTGGAGTTGTATGCGAAACACGATCCCGTTGCAACGTAATATTTTAATTAAATTAGCCTTTATAAATATCTCCGTCGATTACGTATCGTTCGACAACAGAACGGCCGTCGAAACAAATGAAATAATCCTTGGAACGGGACGCGTTGTTACAATACCGTTACAAATGCAACGCGATAGAGGGTCGAAAGCATAATTGAACGAAAGAGAACGCGAGAGCGAGCGCGAGTTGTAACGATCGCTCGGAACGCGAAAAAGCACGATATCCGTTTCCCCGCTCAAGTGGGACACCAGGCATTAGCATTTTTGCCACTTGACAATTGCGGGACGAAAATTCTGTTCGGGATGTTCGATGCTGGGATTCTGGCCAATCAATAAACGTCGTGTTCTCTCCACCGTCGTCGTCGCCCGTCGTCGTACCCGTATATTCGATGATTCACACTTCGAATAACTTTCATGTTCAATATTTATCGTATTCGACCGGTGTTACGACTATCTGTCTCGCGTCCCACCATAATGCCGCGTATGCTCGCAATTGATGTCGATAAATGAATAATGTATCGGTTGTCGATAGTCTCCTTAATCCATCTGGACTCGTCTCCAAACCCGCAACCGAACCTTTCTTCCGTGAAATTGGCTTCTTTCGATGGCCGTATTCAATTGATCCTGTTCTGAATTGCCTATTAAATTGAATTTGAACAACGAACTTTTTTCCCCCGGCTAAACGATTCGGTTTCGTACACCTACCGACGCGTACCAAACCTCTGCAATAATGTCGAACCAGAAATTTTCTCGCTTCAATCGAAGATTATGTATTATCATTAGCCAGCGGATTTTATGCATTCGTGACAAAAATGAGTAGGCAAAACATGAAAAACATCAGACGAATTTAAATATACTGCAACGTAATTTTCAACCTATTTTAACTGGAAAATTAAACATTTCTTCCGACATAGAATATTTCCATTCGTCTCGATTTTTAAAATTTTGTGGATTAAGAGAGAAAATCAATTTCTATGTCACTCCGGTTTGCTTCAATTCAGATGGTACATTTTCATACTGCATAAAAGTCCGCCGCCTGATTATCATTTAGTACAATAATCTTGAGAATTATCTTGTAAAATTGAAATTCATCTCTTCCCGCTTCCAAATCCTGCAGCATCAATCCTTCGACCCCGAGTTTTCAAGAACAGGCCATGCTTCATGCGGACGCTTCTAATTTCGTGAGGGATGTTTTCTTTCCATTTCTCCGGTGACGTTGGATTATTGAAGTAAACCTGCCTCTTAAGATACATATCTACGCGCAAAATTGTGGCGGGGTTAAATTAGGAATTTTCCGGACTAGTTTGTCCCGCGTGAAATCAGTTCTTGTAGAATTAATCCGCGATCCACAAGCTTATTGTAAATATTTGGAGGATCGCTCCATCTTGTCGAAGCCTGGACCTGTCTCCATGTTTGCATCTAATTTATAAAGGCTACAAATTATTGCGAGTACAAATAAGTCTCCGCCGTTTGAAATCAGATAGCGCAACCAGTAAGTTATGGCGGCTGGTAGTCAGATGTAAGACGCCATATCGTAAGGTTGCACATCTGTCAACATGACCTCGAAATATTAGCGATTGTGTATCAGCGTCGTATATTTTTTTCGTGCGAAAATGTGGAGTTTTGAGCCGAATAAACGTCATTTGCGGGAAGTTCTGATTTACTTCTTTAATTTGAAGAAATCTGCAGCTGAGGCGCATCGATTGCTTGTAGAAGCATATGGTAAGGCTGCTTTAAGTGAGAGAAGTTATCGTGACTGGTTTCAAAAGTCCAAAAACGCTACTCCAGACACGACAAAATCATTCTTCTGGAAAACCTACTTGGAAACACTTAATTGGGAAGTTTTACCCCACCCGCCGTATTCACCAGACATTGCTCCTTCTGATCACAAAAATATATTTTTTTACCCCTTATTTACGAAAGAATAATTTAAAAAAAAAATATAAGCGCCGATGAATAGAAACACTAACATTATTATTTAAGTTTAATCTCATAAAAAATGAAGGTTTGTATTTAATTCCAGAATCTATGAGTGTATAGTAGTTTGCCACAAATATAGCTTTATCAATGCATTCGACTACATGTATACTCAGCATCTAAAATCGTATAATAATCGTTCAAAGCTTAAGATTAAATTTTGTAACCGAATGAACACAGAACAAAGAGTTGTCTTTTTAAACGAGTTTATGTTTCGAGAACGCCGTCTTTCTGATAAATTTGAGCCATTTATTAAACATATTGAATTCTAGTTTTTTATTTTTTTGACGGGGTGTATAAGGTGAAGTGCCCTAAGTCTGGACAGTCCAAAAGTGATAGCTAAATCTGGACAATTGAATTTTCATAGTAAAATCAGTAATTAAGAGATTACATAATTATGTTATATATTCTGAGGCCTTAGCTGCAAGTAGGTGTGAATATTATTTCATTGAGACATCAATTGAAATTTAAAAATGAATTCAAAGTTCATCTGAGAACAGTATACAAAATAGTCTATTTACATGCGAATCATGTGCATTTATAGTTCGAACTTTTGTTAGAAAAAAAGATATAATTTAAGCCCTCAGACAAAAAATAATTATCACGCAGAATAATATTGATATTTTAAAATAAATTGGCAATCAAACTTAACGTAAATAATAATTATTAATCCAAATATTAGATGTCCAAGATTAGGACTGTTTTCAAATATAAGTACTCCACACTGGGGCGCGATGACAGTAGCTGTCCCACTCTAAGCTTATACGCAATGTGCTTACGCCTGAAGCCGGACACGTGTTTGTGAATAAAATCAACGCATTGTTTGCAAATTATTTAACTACATGTACGTATAATTAGTCTTCTATTAGCTTGAATAACGTATGTAGAAAATGTATTCCGGTTGTGACGTTAATAATACTTTATGTTTACATCTTAAATCTATCAGTATTACTGCCTAACCTTAAAAGTTGTATTATGACAAGTTTTATTAAAACAGTAAATGAAAATAAATATATATTTGGTTAAATAATATAATACTATAATCTATGATAAGAATACTACATATTACGCAAAGCATCTTCTATTCGCCATGCGCAACAGCGCCACCAACCAACGTTTTAGGTTATGTTCGATCGATCGACTCGTAAATTGAATTTGTCCCGATATAGGCTTTACTTCTGTCCAGGTACTAGCTTAGATTGGATTTAAAATGTCCAACTATAGGTTTGAATTATTCTTGTTAATACAATTAAGATATTAACCTAAACAATGATTTTTTTATTTTAAATTATTTTACAAACTCTGAACTGTATGTTAAAACTCTTAAGAAATTATTTTGGTTTATTTAAAGTGATAAAATTTAAAATAGAAAAACATGCTGTCCAGGCATAGGACACTTCACCTTACTCCAGACACGACAAAATCATTCTTCTGAAAAACCTACTTGGAAACACTTAATTGGGAAGTTTTACCCCACCCGCCGTATTCACCAGACATTGCTCCTTCTGATTACTACTTGTTTCGATCGATGACGCATGGCCTGTCTGAGCAGCACTTCGCATCATATAAAGATACCAAAAATTGGGTCGATTCATGGATAGCGTCAAAAGATGAAGCGTTCTTCCGACGCTTCCAAAAGTATCCGGATGCTGCCAGAAAGATGGGAAAAAGTAGTGGCCAGCGATGGACGATACTTTGAATAAAACATAAGGTACCGTTTTTTTCGCAATAAACGCCCAATTTAAGATGAAAAACGGCGGGTACTTATTTGTACTCCCAATAATTTTGATAGCAATGCGTAATCATTTGTAACAGAACTTCAGAGGACGTCGACAGATCAAATTGGCGGATAAATAAAAGTGGAACAAATGTCTGACAAATAGCCGTGAGAACGCGTTATTAAATACAGAAGCGTAATATGTATGACGGTCTGGCATAGATCTATGGAAAAGGAGGAAATTATGCGCGAAATGGGAGGAGGGAGGGCAGCATTGTTCGACGAGTTCGCCGATCCGCGAATTTGTTATGCGCGAATCGCCGATATGAAAGAACGCAAAGAGGCAGCCGAAAATTTCGGGCTTTTCGCCGGTGGTCCTCGAATTTGTTCGTTAATTTCGAACGATTTCCATAAATTGATCTAGTCCGGCGTTGAATTCGCATTACTTGATACGTTCGTTAGTTACGCGCAGTTTCCGCGTGCATGTGTAAGCACAAAGTTAGTGTGTGAGACCAACTGAAACCGTATGCAAATGACATCGAACCGGTACAGGAAGGCGCCATTAAATTAATGTTAGCGTTTAACGTTAACGTTTCTTTTCTCGTGCCGCGCTCGTGTTGCTCGCCGGGGAAACAATTTGCTAGCCGTTTGTTCCGCGTTTGCACACCGTGGAAAATCAACGATCAACCTTTCACCTATCATTTTCATAAAATCACGCCACCCCATCGAATCATTATTCTCTCAATACTCTTACAAAATATGTATATGTGTCAAACGCCGTCACCTGTGCAAATTGAATTTTCCAGTGAATTGACTGCACGACTTTATGTACACAATTGTAAAAATAGTTTTCCGTAACCGAGGTTCGATAAATATTTTTGTGTAATTCTGTGGGGCTTTTTATAAAAGTTGTTTATTAAATCTGCGTGTTCTGCGTGTACTATCTTCTGTTTGTTACATTACTATTACAGTTCTACTAGCAACAAACACTTACAACTAATATTAACGGTACACTATTCAAACATTTACAAATATAATATTTTTACAGCGATTGTAGAAGATTCTAGACAAGGCCTGTTGACAACTTTGAGAAAGAACCCTACAGAAAATAATGATTGGATAATTTCGCCTTCTCGCGAAAAATTTAGAAATGCAAAAGTAAGGCACCTCGCATTTCCACGAAGTTTTCGGGACACTATTTACGCGGATTACGGAACCGACTTCGTCGAAGGTAATTTCCATGTGAAACCCGATCCTTTGTAAAACTATGTAGAGCACCATCGCATAAAACTGTATCCGCACGAAGTGCCATTTGAAATGCATTGGCGAGTTCGGTGAAAGAGCTTCAGATAACCAGAAGCGACACGAAGCCAAACGTGCGCTGCCAAAAATAAAATCAACACGATCGATTTCGAACTACATTTAAACCCAATTGAAATCGAGCAGCTCTCCCCGTCCGAAAATATTTCATCGTCCCGAATTATTGTAAATATTCGAATATAATTGCACGTATGTATAAAACTAAAAATAATTTCAGCATCGCATCGGGATTTACGTTCGAGTAAAAAGAACAGCGAAACGAGAAGCGGAGGGTCATGTAACGTTATCCACAAACATTTACGGCGTATTATGTTTTGTAGCCGTGACGGAGCTCCTGAGAAAAAAACAAGTATTTGCAATATCAACATTTTTTTATACCGTGAAAGTGCCCCTTGAGGCCACGTGCGACCAGCAATAATAGTTTCTTCTGCGTCGGCCAGCAGAACAGTGTCAACCCTTCCCTTGCTTCGAAACTCTTCTTGGTTTCTTATGTAAGCCGTGAAACTCAAGTTTTTACTGTATGTCAGTATACTATATTTTATTATGTAACGTAGGGAGACGGCTACGAGTATCGAATTTACAAAACTATTTTTCTCTTGCGAATATGTGCGCGTGCATGCGCTCCAAGGTGCTTGTACTTTATTTTCCTACTGCGTTTTGTAATAACAGATACACCTTTGCAGTTTCATTACAATATAAATACATGCGCATTTATGGCAAACCTTTTTATAGATATTATACATTATTCCTTCTATAACATAAAACGATTGAAATGTTTGCTTCTATCCTCAATTACACCGAGAACGTTACCCGAATCGTCAAATCTCTATTGTTTAACGACTACCACAGCACACACTACAACAATGGCTACACTAAGTGACGTATGCAAATCCCGTTGAAAATGCACCGCGCTGCTATCGCAGTAAGCAAAGACAAACATAAAGCGACTTGATCTGCGTCAAGCGAAAATTGATATAAACCTCATCACTAGACTGCGGATCTTTATGCAGAATAAAAATGTTCATCATCAATTACATGATTCTGAAGCCAAATAAAAATTGATTACTTTCTCTAATAGCTGTAATTAATATTGCGACTGTCCATTTTTGTCATAAATGCATAAAATCGGGTTTTCATACTGGTACGTCGAATCTAATTAGACTGTTCAGTTTTCGTTTGATTAAATAAATTACTCGAACCGTAGCTTTCACGATGGAAAATCGTTGCGTGAAAAAGAGAAGGTAGAAATGAGAGTCGGAGTTAAATCTCCCGGCAGCGTTTGCTCTCTTAAACTACGTCTCCTATTGTAGCGAATCAGTTTCGCGCATTCACGCGTTCGGCTCCGGCTCCGGCGTAGACGGAAGGTTTATTTCTGTTGTCAGAAATTCGCGCAGCTCCAGTCGCCACTAGAATACATCTATTTTGAGCTTGCGTTGTTACTTCCAAGAAAGTTCATAGGGAAATATCCTGTAGTAAAATACGTCAGGCCAAACAACGGAGAATCTAATTAAGCCGACTCAATTACAGAGGAACGGGATGTGTTTAACGTAAATCCGCCGGGATACCCTACGCTCGGCTTGTGTTGCGCGCGTTCCTGCTTCTTTGTAAATAGCATTCTTAAAATGCTAGAGTCTGTTGATATCACGTATCAACTTCACCTTTCTCACTCCACTACGACGAAAAAGGAATACTTTAAAGACGCTTACAGTAATTAAAAGTGTGAGGATTTCGCGTGCTAATCTGAAAAGGCAATGGAAAACTGCGCTATTATGCAGAATAACATCTTTTACCTGAATTGCAACGAGCGGAAGCGAAACAGGAATTTATTTTTCATCTTAACATGTTTAATATGGTGAAAATAAATATAACAGTATTTTTTATTAATGCAAAATAAAAATGTTTTGCATTGATTGTGGGAAGCGGGAGCAAAATAAAAATGGATTTCACCCTTTAATGATATCACTGTCCAACACCAAATTTGTTCCCTAATTACTGTTGGGTCCTTCTTATAGACTTTTTTGCGCTGATTCCAAATCTGTTCTTAACTTTTTTCCTATACGCACAGTTTTTGAGAAACATGACTTTGAAAAAAAAACATATTTTTCAATTTTAAACAAATATTGTAGTGTTATTATAAAAGATATTCAATTGTTCTTTATAGCAAAAGATTCTGTAGACTTTCCTGAATACAGCGGTATCCAAAATTATGATTGTTTAAACATGTTTAAATAATCACTAAAGTTTAAATAATCAAAAATCGGTGCAAAAGTGGCGTCTCTTCGCCTTTAATGATTGTTTAAACATGTGTAAACATTCATAATGTATTAATTTTGGGTACCACTGTATTCGGGAAAGTCTACAGAATCTTCTGCTGCAAAGAACAATTCAATATCTTTTATAATAACATCACAATATTTGTTTAAAGTTGAAAAATATGTTTTTTTTTCAAAGCCATGTTCCTGAAAAAACTGTGCGTATAGGGAAAAAATTAAAAATCGATTCGGAATCAGCGCAAAAAACTCTATAAGAAGGACTCAACAGTAATTAGGGAACATAAAAAAAAGTTGAAATTTGTTGGACAGTGATAAATTTTTCATTCGTAAAATTAAATGCTACAATAAAAATTTAATGTGGCAAACAAACAGATTTTTCGTTGGTCTGTTGATTCGTCTTGTTGTACGAAACCCTCTGAAAGAATTTCACAGGCTTGCTCCATCCGAAAAAGAGTGACCCAATAACTCAATAATATAATAGTAATAATAATAGTAACTCAATAACACTGTCCAACACCAAATTTGTTCCCCAATTACTGTTGGGTCCTTCTTATAGAGTTTTTTGCGCTGATTCCAAATCTGTTCTTCATTTTTTTTCATATACGCACAGTTTTTGAGAAACATGACTTTGAAAAAAAAACATATTTTTCAATTTTAAACAAATATTGTGGTGTTATTATAAAAGATATTAAATTGTTCTTTGCAGCAAAAGATTCTGTAGACTTTCCCGAATACAGCGATATCCAATATTAATACATTCTGATTGTTTAATCATGTTTAAACAATGATTAAAGGCGGAGAGACACCACTTTTGCACCAATTTTTGAGGATACTTTTCAATTTATCTCAAAAAATAAGGGTCCATGCGATAGAGCAGACTTTTATCTTGAGAAACCCCGCTTTGAAGTTTAAAACGTCGACGTTTTTTTCAAATCAGAAAGCAAAATATTTTCGCCCAACATGAGTTGCCGCCAGTGGCGCTCACCACTACAACGGTCGTTCGGCGCTCCGTATCCCATCGCTGCGCCATATCTCGTCCCGAGCGCCACTGGCGGCAACTCATGTCGGGCGAAGATATTTTGCTTTCTGGTTCGAAAAAAACGTCGACGATCCAAACTTGACAGGATGGCTTCTCAAGATAAAAGTCCGCTCTATCGAGTGGTATAATTCGATTTTCCGCAGGACCCTTATTTTTTGAGATAAATTGAAAAATATCCTCAAAAATTGGTGCAAAAGTGGTGTCTCTCCGTCTTTAATGATTTTTTAAACATGTTTAAGCATTCATAATGTATTAATATTTGATATCGCTGTATTCGGGAAAGCCTACATAATCTTTTGCTGCAAAGAACAATTCAATATCTTTTATAATAACATCACAATATTTGTTTAAATTAGAAAAATATGTTGTTTTTTCAAAGCCATGTTCCTCAAAAACTGTGCGTATAGGAAAAAATTAAAAACAGATTCGAAATCAGCGCAAAATACTCTATAAGAAGGACCCAACAGTAATTAGGGAACATAAAAAAATGGAAATTTGTTGGACAGTGTATTCTTGCATTAAAAATAAAATAATAAGCGCCGCTAACATCATCCCAAATTTACTAAAAATTTACGATCGATAATAAATTCTCAATTAAAAATAACGTTGCAATATTCTTGAATTCTAATCTTTCACTGAATGCATAAAAATCCACAGTCCAGAAAAACGAAATTACTTTTCGAACAACGTAATACTGTTTCGTTATTATTCGTTTCAAGAGCACGGAATTATTCATTCCAGCAACTTTTTTCGGAACGACCAAAATAGGATCAGCGGAACCGACTTTTCCCGTTCATCGTTGAAAATAAAACCGGGCTTCTTTTCAAGAATTAAACGGTAGCAGTTCAACACATCTTCGCCATGAATCATTGAAACGGCGAGCTGAATAATTTTTTCGGCGGAATAAAGCACGCATGCCTCGGCTCGGAAAAAGGTCGCAGCGAATGGAATTTAGTTCTTACACTTCTTACAGTTCGGGAAAACAGAGGTTACATTTTTTCCCATTGTTGAACGAGTCTAGGCTAGGCGGAGTACACGAGGGCATGCAAGATCGCAAAGCGTTTCGGCAGCGGAGTTTCGATTCGGTAACAAAAAGTTTGCTCTAAAAATCGATGGACGGACTTGAATCGGTAAAAAGGCGAACAGAGCGAGGGGGTGGGGATCCGAACGGAATTGAAACACGTCCCAGGGAAAGAAGAAAAGTGTCCCGAAAGCTGGACTCGTTTAATCTCGCTGCGAACGCGTTTAATGCTAATCATGGGATTAACGACGATGCAAATGATCGCGATTGAAGCGAACGAAAACGAGAGGAATTTGTGAACGATCCTCCTCTCGCTCTACCCCGTGTTCTGACGTAACCGGATGTGTCCGTCGAAAAACTAATAATTCGGCGGAGCACGCGGCAGAATAGAACGGTTCTATTGAAACCGGTATCGGTAATCGATACCGGCAATTAATACGAACACGATGTCGCAAGGTTAAGCGTAAATATTATCGCAGCATTAATTTTCGTTTGGATTTGCATGCCCGTACTAGCCGAACTATGTGCGAATGCGTATATCGACCCCTCCGATCCTCGTGCGGGCGGAGTGTTTCAAAAGACGCCGCGCGGACTCGGAATAATTTATACTGTTAATTATTTGCTATTCTATTATCAGCGCTGCGGTTAGCTAAAGTTGTCCCGTTCGTTCAAAAATGTCGCAAATACCCGCGAACAATATTTTGATTAAAGTTCTAAGGTGCTAATAGTAACACAATATTATATTTAGCACAGTTCAAAATGTGGTGCTGAATAAGTTAGTTCTATTTTCTGCAAAGGGGGCACGAGAATGGGGATGCATTCGACATATCGATTGTCGGGTGAATAGTTTATGCATTTGTGCCCAAATTGAGTAGATGAAATTCAAAATTGTAGGAAAATTTTAAAAATAGAAGACGTACATATATGATTTCTCATCTATTAAAGTTATTAAATAAAGATATAACATTCTGTTTGGTTTCCATCCCTCGCAATCGATACAGACAATTTTTCTTTTGCATAAAGATCCGAAGTCTATTTATGCGATTCTATCAGGAACAATTTGTGAATCGGATTTGTTCACCAACTGCATTTAATAAATTTTAAATAAACATGTTTCAATATTTAAGTTACGGCGAAAGTATTGCAGTAGAAATAACAATCTTCATCAGTGTTTTTAGAGTGTGCAGTAGAAACCATAGTATTCGTCGAACGTATATTTCACCGTTTCACAATTCGTATATTTCGTTTTTAGAAGAAAAGCAATTGCTTTTGTGGAAGATTGCAATCTCGATTGTTACTATTTTATTGTTTACACAGGCCTCCGGCGAATTTAATTAAATATAACGAAAGAACCGCGGTAGGAGTTGAAAATTTATTGGACGAGGTTGGATAACATTCATGAAAATGTTAACCAACTGTTAAACATTTGATATTTCTGAGCTAATTGCGGCTGTATCATCAACGAACAGTTCCAACGTTGTAATTAAATATTATCATGAAAGCTGAATAATATCACAATACATATTACAATAATATATTCTAACGAACTACGATTGTGTTGTTTGAATGCAGCCGTAATTGGATTAAAAGCATAATTGTTTAATTATTGTAAATATTTTCAGCGAGGTATTCAGTATTCAGGCAGTCACGTTTCTAAACAAAAGCTATGTGATCCAGGTCACGAAGGAACCAAGCGCGGGACTTAAAATTTTGCAAAAGTACACCGTCGACCGTTCCGTAACTCGATTGTATGGCTGTGCGGCGTGCACACGCCTACACATCGATTCGTGTCGAGTCGTTAATCCTAAAACTGTCAAGAACTGAAAAACCCCGGTTCCATGGCCGACAGTGTCGGTTTTCTAGTATTTAAAAGTTCGTACAGTATAACGAAAACTGCATGTACTATAACTTCGCCCGCGTTGAGGCGCGAGAATTTTAAATTGCAGTTTTTCGAGCGAAACCGCGGTCGAACTATCTGCCTCCAAACATTTACGCGAAAAAAAAGGACTGAGATGCTTTTAACCACGCTACGTAAACTTACGCTGCACACGGATTTGCAAAATACACATGGAGCGAAGTATACAAATTACAAACATTTCAGTGTTGTACGAGGTATTATATCAATTTCATATCTATGCGAAGAATAAAATTCATATGGAATGGAATTATTCTAGGTTGGAAGAAATGTTTAATCTTTTTTGTGCCCATCATTATGAAAGTGGTCCAAGTCGTATCGTTCTCGTTTCGAGATATTTAAAGGAAAATTATATAAACACTAAATGAATTCCATATAATGTTGAAATAACGAGCACTATCCAACAGTGCATTTTTCATTGAATTAATTTGGCTTAAAATACTGTGATGTGAAATAACTAGACAGCGGATTTTATGCGTTCATGGCAGAAATTAGTAGGTGTAATTTAAAACAAAAATTTAAAAACACCTATTAAACATATTAAGAATGAAAATAAACTTCTACTTCACTGCAGTTTGTTGCAATTCAGGTAGAAAATGTTTATTTTGCATCAAGATCCGGTGTTTAGAAAAAACTGATAAACTCATTTGTTTTAAATTTTGAAGACCACTTTCATAATTATGGGCGCAATTGCACTGTTGCAAAAGGAGCCTCAATTACGATCATAATTTTTACTTTTTCTTTGTTTGAACCTCAGGAAAATTCCTCCAGCCCTTTAAAAAATGAAATTTGTAAATATCTCCCGAACAATCAATGAAATAACGCGAATGTAAGCTTTACGATATTGTGGAAAATGAACCGTTGGATAGTGCTTGTTATTTCAACATTATAAAACATACTATTAAACATATTAAGAATGAAAATAAACTTCTACTTCACTCCAGTTTGTTGCAATTCAGGTAGAAAATGTTTATTTTGCATCAAGATCCGGTGTTTAGAAAAAACTGATAAACTCATTTGTTTTAAATTTTGAAGACCACTTTCATAATTATGGGCACAATTGTACTGTTGCAAAAGGAGCCTCAATTACGATCATAATTTTTACTTTTTCTTTGTTTGAACCTCAGGAAAATTTCCTCTAGCCCTTTAAAAAATGAAATTTGTAAATATCTCCCGAACAATCAATGAAATAACGCGAATGTAAGCTTTACGATATTGTGGAAAATGAACCGTTGGATAGTGCTTGTTATTTCAACATTATAAAACATACTATTAAACATATTAAGAATGAAAATAAACTTCTACTTCACTTCAGTTTGTTGCAATTCAGGTAGAAAATGTTTATTTTGCATCAAGATCCGGTGTTTAGAAAAAACTGATAAACTCATTTGTTTTAAATTTTGAAGACCACTTTCATAATTATGGGCACAATTGCACTGTTGCAAAAGGAGCCTCAATTACGATCATAATTTTTACTTTTTCTTTGTTTGAACCTCAGGAAGATTCCTCCAGCCCTTTAAAAAATGAAATTTGTAAATATCTCCCGAACAATCAATGAAATAACGCGAACACGTAAATTTACGCGTCGATTCCCTCGAAAACGATACTCGCCGCAAGAATTTCCGCAGGCAGTAAATAGCGCAGGTTCAAGGCGGAATAGATCAGAATTTTCCGCGAGCGACCGTAAAGCGAAAAAATATGTAATACTGGTGCCGACAGGAAGTTCCATTTGTAAGGGGTTCGAATGCTTCCGCACAGGCGAAAGGAACGATTTCGACGGAACGCGCCGTAAAGAATCCGAATTCTTCAGAGTTCATTAACTTCACCGGGGTAGATAGGCCAGAATTTCTCGCAGGCTCTCTCGATAATAAACGCGTAGAATATATTCGCGGAGAGCGGCGCGGTGTTGCGTTGCGTATCTTCCGGCGCGGTGACGACATGCGCGCAATAAATTTTTTCGCGGTACTGGCTCGTGGAATTCACAAACACGCCGACTTTATATTTCCCCTCCTGTTTCGATTGCTCGAGCGTACATTTACATCTGGCTGTTGTGCGCAAACATTAATTTGCGGTACCGAGATGGTGCAGCGGTCCAGTTTTATCTGCGATTTTAATTCGAAATTACGCGCCGGTGGTCTTCGCCCCGGCAGAAATTGAAGGAACATTATTGAAACGGTATTTCTACGGTTTCGAATTGAAAGTGAAACGCGTTGCGAAACAAGCGGTTGGAACACCAAATATGTGCCCATAATTATGAAAGTGACCCAGTCAAAATTGAAAAAAATGTGAGTTATTTCACATTTCATTATTTTAGCTAAATTAGTTCAATGTAAGCTTTGCGGTATTGTGGAAAATGAACCGTTGGATAGTGCTTGTTATTTCAACATTATATATGGAATTAATTCAGTGTTAATTATGAAAGTGGTCTAAATCAAAAAATATCGAAAAATGAGTCTATCAGTTATTTCACATCACATTATTTTAAACTGAACGAATTCAATGTAATTTTTACAATATTGTGAAAAATGAATCGTTTTTCTTTAAATATCTCGAAACAAGAAATATTGCATGACTTGGACCACATTCATAATTATGGACACATCAAGCTGTACCACTGCAACTCTGTGGTTGCCAATTTACTTCTATTTTGGTAGTCATTCTAAACATTCGGCGAATTTCTATTGTACTATCTTTTTTCCGGATGATACAACCCCCATCCCCTGGATCCTCGACGTCCCTCAAGTCTGTTATGTCCCTTCAGCACTTTCGAAAGAGTACTTTAACGTTTCTTTACTCAAGTCTCTTTACTTAAGTCTCTTTAGTGTTTCAGCAAAGTTAAAGCACCACGACTTTGTTTTATAAAAATCTTTCTCTTGCGTAGAATAAATTACTCTTCAGCACGATGAAAATTATTATCGTGCTATCCAAGGGTTGATATTAAATTATATGGACCATATTTTAATTGGTTGAAGAAGACACTTTTATTAGTGTCTTCCATAAATTCAATGAAATTATATATGCAAAATCAACAGCGAAATAAAACCATGAAAAGTACAAAATATCAACGATACCATGAAACAACATTGGCTGTTACAAACAGGCAAAATCATTTCTCCGAGAGCTATACGATGAATATGATAATCAGCGTCATACAACGAGCAGAACGTAAACACGATTACGAGAATCATTTTAAACGCTCTTTGTATCTCACGCACCGCTAGTTTCCGATGCTCGGAAAACCGAAAAACAAATATGCAATCTCGATCGATCACATCGTATCCAGAAATAAATTTACATGTATTCGAGAGCGGTGACTCAATTAATAATACAAAGAGCCGACCCGATAGAAACGTCCGCGAAGCTATCAAATTAATCGTGAAACGTGTAAAAAGCTTAATATGCAAATGCGTCGATTATTCTTCTATCACTCTCCTGTTGTGCTTTCAGAGAGAATGTCTTGCAATTAGTAAAATGGAATTCTCCCATCAATCTCTTCGTCGAATTTGAATATAAATTCATTTAGAGTCGCAAAATTTGTTGTGATTACAATCACAAACATACGTTTTAATACATTTATATTGTTGATGAATTTTGTCGAGATGAACGATTATTAGACAGCGGATTTGATGCGGTTATGACAGAAATTAGTAGGTGTAATTTAAAACAATAAAAACATTACAAACATATTAAGAATGAACATAAATTTCTATTTCACTCCAGTTTGTGGAAATTCAGGTAAACAATGTTTATTTCACATGAAGATCCGCTGCCTAATGATTAGACTGGGGATTTCATGCATTTATGACAAAAATAAGTAGGTGTAATTTAAAATAGCGGAAATATTAGGAAAATTTAAACATATAATCAAATTACTTTCAACCTACTAAACATAATAGGAAAGAAAATAAATTTCTATTTCATTCCAGTTGCAATTTGGGTAAGAAATTTTTATTTTGCACAAAGATCCGCAGTCTACTAATGATCATCTACAAAATGTCTAGAAGCTTTACTTGTTTCTGACTGACGGTAAACAATAATGTCAACACATGGACGGAGTGTGACAAGATTGAATCTATTTATATTTTGTTCGGTTTTCATTATAAAAATATACAGGGTGGCCCACATAACTCTGAACAGCTCAATATCTCCGTTACTTTTCGTTGTACAAAAAAACTTCGTAGGACAAAGTTACACTGTTTGAAGGGCCACATATAACGGTGTAAGGGAAAAAAAATTTCAAGGTCATTTTTATGAGATTTCAAGGTTATCGATGTTTTTTTAAATGGAATGAGGTATTTTTTAATACATCAATCGATGCAGCTGGACATTCTTTATAAAAAAGTACTAACCTATGTATGTCGAAAAGTTAGTAGTTCAGGAGATATTTCAATTTAAATAACTCCAAAATACCATTACTGTCGTACTAAGACGTTACACAAGTAAGCAAACTGATTCTGTTGACTTTTTAAACGTGATCACCTCTATCACACAGCGCCATTCTTCACCTTTCATTCAAGCCCTCGAACAATGCAAAACTCCCACTGGAACACGTTTTAAAATCGTCTCGAGGACGTCGTGTCTGATCTGGTTCGGATAGTCGAGGCTCTACGATATCGTGGATTATGCAAATAATTATAGGTCGAACTGCATCGTGTGGGATATCATTTTAACCGGAAAAGAGCCGCCCGTGTGCCAGTGGAGGTTTCATAAATAAACAATCAAAAATAAGAAAGTTACGAACAGAATTCTGCGTTGAAAAATAAGTTTGAGACAGAAACTGATCCGAATTGATTCGAATTGAATTCGTTGGCTAGTGTACAGAGTCGCAGTTCAGGGGCTGACATTCCTCGACAGCTTAATGTAGCAAACTTTATCGAATTCGCAAGTAAGTAAACGCTAACGTCTTAGTACGACAGTAATTGTGTTTTAGAGTTATTTAAATTGAAATATCTCCTGAACTACTAACTTTTCGACATACATAGGTTTGTACTTATTTATAAAGAATTTCCAGCTGCATCGATTGATGTATTAAAAAATACCTCATTCCATTTAAAAAAACATCGATAACCTTGAAATCTCATAAAAATGACCTTGAAATTCTTTTTCCCTTACACCGTTATATGTGGCCCTTCAAACAGTGTAACTTTGTCCTACGAAGTTTTTTTGTACAACGAAAAGTAACTGTATATGAATTCAGTGTTGCCATTTTTATAAGGCAACATTGGCCAGATACTTTCACTTCAACGCTTTATTTTTAAGTGTTTACTTTAGTAACTTCATTCATCATAGACTGTAAAATAGTTTAGCATTTCCTCGACCATTAACAAAAGTCCAAGTATAATACAATCGTCGGGCTATTCATCACTCGCTAGTCCAAGTTGTTCTAACTTCCGCAGCGGAGTGGCAAGTTCCACGAAGCATGTTCGCAAAACGAGGCGACAATGTGTTCTCCGTTTGCACCCGAGAAACCATTTTCTTTTTTTGCTTTCCACAGTTTGCATCGGTTACGCGTGAACACATCCCACTCGTTCCCACTCATTTTCCAGTTAGAAATTCTTCCCGCATCTGTCTTCCTTCCTCGTGTTCATCATCCACCCCGCGGGGCCCTCCCGCTAAATTTCCCGGAGTGTTTCGCGACTTTCAACGGCATGGCGGTGCCATGCCAACTTCTTTTGAATTCGCGCGTGACCCGTTTCCACGGGTGCCGGTCGAATCGCGAGCACCGTGCGAAATAATCATCCGGGAGTGTTTCGCACGTTCCACAACTGGTTTCCCGGTAGTGACTCACCTTCGGCATTGTGGAGGATCTGCGACGCGGCTAGGATCGATAGAAGGATCGTCGTGATCGCATGTTTTCCGGTAGCCCGTCTGAAGAGAGGATGATTCGCGTGTCCGTCGGCCATCCTCAAAAATCAGTGTCGCGTCGTCTGTCGACGAACCGGAACCGCGATAATCTCAACAGCTCACGCACCACATTCGTCGCACCACTGTATCGTGTATGATCTATCTCTTCGCACAACGAGAGACAAAAAGGGAGATCGAGAGAACTAGACAGATAAAGATAGATAGGTAAAAACAGAGAGAGAGAGAGAGAGAAAGGGGACCCTTGGTGATCTTCACTCGCGGTCAAACACACTCACAGAGTACCCGGCGCGGCGGCGCGCGTATCACAAACAAAGAGGAGAAGACCGATCGAATCCCGGATCGAAAGTTCGAATATCGCGGCGGATGGTGGTTCACCGAGAGTCACTGGGCGGTCGTTAGACAGCCGGCCGCGATCATTGGTCCCGAGGTTCTCCGGCACACGGGTCTGGGGATCGGTCTACCGAGCATCCGATTCCGGAGAGGTTTGTACGGGACTCGAGAGGGGCGGAAGACGTCGGCCTGGCCCGGAAGGAGATGCACTCGTTTCGAGTGTACAAGCGGCGAGGACCCGGTCGTCGGGTTGCTAAAAGCGTGTCAGCGGAGCGGCAAGGAAGAAGCGACGAGGAGCACGTGCACGCTCGATAAACGGCGGGCTACTGTGTGGAGAGACGACGACGGTTCGCGAGAGGGTAAGAACGAGAGAAATAGAAGGGAAGAGGTAACCTGGAGCAACAGAGAGTGAGATAGTGGGAGGGAGGGAGAGTCGGGTTCAGGGCGTCGACAAGTGCGAGGATCCGAGAGAGGAATTCGGGGATGCCGATACTGCTGCTGCCGATGCTGATGATCGAGCGTGTGTTATCCTTTGGTGGTGTTATCAGAGGGGTTGGAGCGCACACACCAGAAGAGAGGGAGAGAGAGAGTGAGGTGGATAGATCGGTGTCAATGGCGTGGGTGCGTGGGGCTCTGTTCACCAGAGAAACCACCTCGACGACTGACCCAGAGAGGAAGAGAGCCCGCGAGATACCCGACTGATGACGGTGCCGGAGACGAGGCGGCACGACGCGATACGACCGATTCGTACGCTTACCCGAAACTAAGCGATTCGTGGCGAGCGGCGCGCACCTGTCGTTCCGCGGGTCGCTGCGCATGTCCCTACGAAGGAAGCCGACTGCCTGCAACGGTAGCTCGTCCGTCCGGGGTGGTGGGCGCAGATGGGAGAACCGTGGCAGTCTCTGCATGAACGCGGAAAGGTGGTGGAAAGTCCTGAACATGGAATTAAGATTTTCCGTGTGACCTGAACCCCTGCCGCGCCGCGCGGCACATCTCGCTCGAGCCATCGTTGCTCTCCTCACGCCCCATACAACCCCTACACTAGGATCAACCCTACCTGCACCTAAGCAAAAGTGACCGAAAAGTTCGTATCTTTTGGGACCCTCGATTTTCGAACTTTTTCCTGACAATTACAGTAATATCTCCGTAACAAAATTTGCTTTGATCTCGGATAAGAACCCTTCGAGACCTTGAAATTCAAAATATTAGATCCTTTAGATCACTTTCCGAGCAGATACAGCGTCTCAAGCGCAAACATTTTTCTTCTAACCTATAATATTGCCATTTTACGGGATTTTTTTATTCTGTGAATATGAAACCGATCCGATTTACACGTAAAATACTGACATGTTTAGTATATAGTCTGAATAATGGTGTAACAATTTTTAGTGGCGCCTGAGAATTACTGAGAATTACTCCATAAATAACGTTACAATAGATTTGGCCACGAAAGGCAGGTCATGGTAGAAGTGCTACGTATAAGATAAGGATCGAGTATGTATTTCCAAAGGTAATCATACATTCCTAGAACCTCCTCAACTTTAAATTTATTTTTGACAATCAGCGCGGGTACACCGCCAGCAGAAGGGCTGCGAGAAGCAGACCGACAACAATGAACATTTTCACTAGAGCACAAACGCTTATTTAACGCGACAACTCTCCGAAACTTGAAATTCGTTTTCATTAATCTCGCTGAATTCTGACTCCTTTGTACCATTTCTCAAACAGTTGTGATGAAAACTCTTGATTTAAAATAAGAGAACAGAGTGGAGCTTGGCAGAATGAACATCCGCGCGTGTTGTTTCCACTCGTTAGCACAGTCATCTGAAAACAAACGAACTGGAAATATAAATTAGTAAACTGGAGCAAATGTAATAAATGAAAGCAAGTTCTCCGAAAAAAGTTTTTACGATAATTCCGTTCAAACAACACGCGCACCGTATGAATTACACTTACTCTCTTTAATAATTAATTACATTTTGCTTGCGTGCGCGAAACAAGTAATTTCGCTATCTCCGAACACGCGTTTTTGTTTAATGATTCCGTCTTATATTTGCTGCTACACTAGCGGATCAGCTAATGGAAGATATCATCAGGGAACACACCGAAGACTTAATTACTAAACAGCGGATTGTATGCATTTAGGACAAAAACGAGTAGGTGTACTTTCAAACAGTGAAAATATAGGAGAAACATATTAAAAGAGAAAATAAATTTGTGTCGTACAGTCTTATTTAGCATAAAGATCCGCTGTCTACTAATTACACAGTGAGAGACTATGGGGTCGCGTATGTTCATGTTAAAAAATGCACGCCGAAGTACGATCGTTTGGACGAATCTCTCCGGTGTTGATTGGCGATATGGAACTTGTATGTATTGTTCGTCTACTCCAATTTCGCGTCGGGCAGATTCCAACGACTTGCTGTTCCATTAACTTAATCGACCAACCCCATCGGGGTGTTTGCAACTCATCTTTCGTTTTCATACGCCGTGGAAATTCGATTTGCGGCACTGAATATCCTTGACCTCGGACAATCGTGATGTGTTTCCGGAATATACATATACTATTTGAATAAACGTTGGAAAAAAGATATTGAGAAATTGTGGGAAGATCATAAACAACTCTAAAACTCTCACAATACTTAAATTTAAAAATATAGATTTGATTTAAGGTGAAGTGCCCTATGCCTGGACAGCATGTTTTTCTATTTTAAATTTTATCACTTTAAATAAACAAAAACAATTTCTTAAGAGTTTTAACATACAGTTCAGAGTTTGTAAAGTAATCTAAAATAAAAAAAATCATTGTTTAGGTTAATATCTTAATTGTATTAACAAGAATAATTCAAACCTATAGTTGGACATATTAAATCCAATCTAAGCTAGTACTTGGACAGAAGTAAAGCCTATATCGGGACAAATTCAATTTACGAGTTGATCGAGCGAACATAACCTAAAACGTTGGTTGGTGGCGCTGTTGCGCATGACGAATAGAAGATGCTTTGCGTAATATGTAGTATTCTTATCATAGATTATAGTATTGTATTATTTAACCAAATATATATTTATTTTCATTTACTGTTTTAATAAAACTTGTCATAATACAACTTTTAAGGTTAGGTAGTAATACTGATAGATTTAAGATGTAAACATAAAGTATTATTAACGTCACAACCGTAATACATTTTCTACATATGTTATTCAAGCTAATAGAAGACTAATTATACGTACATGTAGTTAAATAATTTGCAAACAATGCGTTGATTTTATTCACAAACACGTGTCCGGCTTCAGGCGTAAGCACATTGCGTATAAGCTTAGAGTGGGACAGCTACTGTCATCGCGTTCCAGTATACATATTACTTATATTTGAAAACAGTCCTAATCTTGGACATCTAATATTTGGATTAATAATTATTATTTACGTTAAGTTTGATTGCCAATTTATTTTAAAATATCAATATTATTATGCGTGATAATTATTTTTGTCTGAGGGCTTAAATTATATCCTTTTTTCTAACAAAAGTTCGAACTACAAATGCACATGATTCGCATGTAAATAGACTATTTCGTATACTGTTTTCAGATGAACTCTGAATTCATTTTTAAATTTCAATTGATGTCTCAATGAAATAATATTCACACCTACTTGTAGCTAAGGCCTCAGAATATATAATATAATTATTTAATCTCTTAATTACTGATTTTACTATGAAAATTCAATTGTCCAGATTTAGGTATCACTTTTGGACTGTCCAGACTTAGGGCACTTCACCTTACATGTTCCCTACATTTGGAAAAATCAGTAAGTCCCATTTTTATTCAGGTGCTTTGATAACAAAAAATCGTCTGCATCAAAATTTAAATAAGTGTCCGATGACTTGTGGACGAGAGTGTATACTTCGATTTTGATATTCTTAAAAATGTCGATATGTTTCCTTTTTCAAACTTTGCGCATCGTTGCACAATTCTGGGATTTTGATGCTGCCATTAGGTCGTCGAACCACAACTTTTTCCGTGTGGAGTGTTTTCGATTTCGAAAAAAATGTTTTTTCGCTCCGGTCTATTGTATATCTGTCCGTTTCTCGCTGCCGAATAGCGTTTCATGTCGGAGCGTAACGGATCATACTCATTCAATGCCCAACAAGTTTTCACTTCAACAATTTCATAAAGTTCTCAAGAAATTAGATTAGAGATAGACGACTTATGCTATCATTTCGCCCAGGAGTGTGGAACAGTTGAGCGTCATCAGATCCCCTTCAGCGGTCGCTCGAACACCTGTTTCCTATTGAGTCACGCTGCGTGACTTCTTCCTTCCGAGGGCTGGAAAAGGAATCAGGCTAAAGACGGGCACCATGCTATTACTGTAAAGATTCCATACGGATATGCCTCGACGCAAAAATACACGCATTGAACCGCGAGGAAATCATTAACACGGATGACTTACGTTTATTCTCACCTTATCTCTCGCTCCGATGCTTCAACTTTATACGCACTTCGAGGGAACACTAAATCGAGCGTTATCACTCATGCGCGTCCATTCCGCGTATATAGGAGAACTGCT
The DNA here is from genome assembly GCA_933228785.1 of Lasioglossum pauxillum. Taxonomy (NCBI): domain Eukaryota; kingdom Metazoa; phylum Arthropoda; class Insecta; order Hymenoptera; family Halictidae; genus Lasioglossum; species Lasioglossum pauxillum. The sequence continues at coordinate 40,681,772 of OW121706.1, forward strand.
AGTTGTCCTAACAAAGGATAGTTTCACACGCGACGAGGAAAAAAAAGTTGCTGATGGTATCGCGCATCCGAGCGCGGTTCACACGCGGAATTAAATAGAAAGTAAATAGCGGCTGCGGCTCTTAAAATAATTTCATTAGTACAAACATCACCGTACGGTTTTTTAAGAGTCTCCCATGTAAACATCGGGCACCGTAATTTTTAATCATCCTTTCGGTTCGAACTGTTTTGTCAAGTATTTAATATGTGGAATGTAATAGTGCATGATTGAAAAACAAAATTGAAAAATGAAATACAGAAAGATGAAACACATTGTTATCTAGCTCACATTTCTTACAATCAACTTGGAAAAATGTTATATTTAAAAGAAGTAACACATTTTCAAAAGAAGTTGCACAACGATATCAAATTACTTCTTTCGCAGCTACACTCTTTTTCGCATCTGATAAGAGGATGCATTGATTCTGCTAAAACATTATAATTGCAAATGATACGTCGGAGAACATCAAACATTGACAGTTCCGTTTTTACCGAAGGACGAGCAAACATTCGCTAAACGCTAATGCCGCGACATATTGTAATCGTCTCCATAACCGAGGGGGAATCATCCGAAATATAATTAGATCAGCAATCAATCGTTTCGTGACTCAATCATTTCGAGTAGCGTAAACGTGCTCCATTTATTTGTACAATTCGGTTATTTATGTTTACGACGATCGGTCAGTGGGCGTTGGTTTAATTAATGCTGCCTCGGATTCCGATAGAGCAAACCAATTGGAAAGCATGGAATTTCTTTGGGCAAATGGATTTCCAGGTTGCTCAGCGGCCCTGCTAATTACTCGCGACTGCTTATTAGCATGAGAACGCGTAATTGGACCAGGCCGAAAGATAACGTATGTAACGTTAAATTAAAATTTTCCGCCCGACCTCGATACAACCCGCGCACCAAGGATCTCCGCACAAGTGTTTTGTAGATTTTTGGAATTGAACCGTGCGTTTCGAAATAACACGTTCTCTCAGCTCTTTAAATCCGATCTCGCCTTTGTCTCGTCTACGAACGTCATCTTTACGTTCCGATTTCGTCTCTCTTGCTCCAAGTCGATTTTAACTTTCATTCGGGATTAAGGTAACACGAATATTTTCAATGTACTATCCAATCTACAATTACTCACTTACAGTGAGAAAGATTTACGGGACACACTCTTCGATAACTTCTATTTAAAACATAGACCGTGAGATATTTTTCAAAAATGTGCTGTTCCAAGCTCTGCGAATATTATAATTTTAACTAACGACTCGCGCAGAATTCATTTGATCCATTTTGCGTAAAATACGAAACCCGTGCAACGCTAGCGAACGCGTTAGTGTAAAGGCGTCATTTAAAATACTAGATGGTGTTACATGAAATTATTATATATTTTCTCGATAGAAATGTTTGCTCTGGCAAGGAATAAAACATTTAAAAAATTCAATGTATCTATGCATAAAACATGAAACATTTTTGAAATACTTTCTCGTATGTATTTTTTCAAAAAGCTTCGAAATGGTTGACTTTTTTCTGCAAAAATTCCACAGAAACGCGTATTTTTTTAACGGGGATATGTATGCTCAGAATTTGTTTAGAAACGAAAAATTGTTCGTTTCGATCCCCGTTTGTGAGTGAGTCAAATGAAGTTTTCCTCGATTTTTATATGAGGTCGTATTAATCGATTCGGGTGGATGAGTAACCGTTCAGTGATATTATGAGGGGTCATAACTCGTGATAGAGCTATATTGATAGCACTGACGCAGGTCTCAATGGCACCAGTATTAATCAGCAGCGATGCTGCCGTTTATACTGTTAACAATATCTTATAATAGCAAGGGAATTTAAGAGGAATCGATCAAACTTGTATTGGCAAAAAGCAAAGATTCGGAGGTTAAGTTTTATAATTAGTGAGTCAGTCTAAGTAAACATGGAATCTGTAATGACTGGGCACTTACTACACAGCGGATCTTTATGGCAAATACAATTCTTTTTATATGTTTTGTTATTTCTCGATCGTAAATGTTTTTTAATAAACTAAAATATGCTCTCGGCGCACGGTTTCGATCAATAATACAGACAAAGCAAATTTGCAAAAATTAAATTCTCAACGTTTCGATCCGGATTTGGATCATTTTCAAGAGAAATGCGTCTGAATATACAGGGTGGCCCACATAACTCTGAACAGCTCAATATCTCCGTTACTTTTCGTTGTACAAGAAAACTTCGTAGGACAAAGTTACACTGTTTGAAGTGTCACATATAACGGTGTAAGGGAAAAAAAATTTCAAGGTAATTTTTATGAGATTTCAAGGTTATCGATGTTTTTTTTAAATGGAATGAGGTATTTTTTAATACATCAATCGATGCAGCTGGACATTCTTTATAAAAAAGTACTAACCTATGTATGTCGAAAAGTTAGTAGTTCAGGAGATATTTCAATTTAAATAACTCCAAAATACCATTACTGTCGTACTAAGGCGTTAGCGTTTACTTACTTGCGAATTCGATAAAGTTTGCTACATTAAGCTGTCGAGGAATGTCAGCCCCTAAACAGCGACTCTGTACACTAGCCAACGAATTCAATTCGAATCAATTCGGATCAGTTTCTGTCTGAAACTTATTTTTCAACGCAGAATTCTGTTCGTAATTTTCTTATTTTTGATTGTTTATTTATGAAACCTCCACTGGCACACGGGCGGCTCTTTTCCGGTTAAAATGATATCCCACACGATGCAGTTCGACCTATAATTATTTGCATAATCCACGATATCGTGGAGCCTCGACTATCCGAACCAGATCAGACACGACGTCCTCGAGACGATTTTAGAACGTGTTCCAGTGGGAGTTTTGCATTGTTCGAGGGCTTGAATGAAAGGTGAAGAATGGCGCTGTGTGATAGAGGTGATCACGTTTAAAAAGTCAACAGAATCAGTTTGCTTACTTGTGTAACGTCTTAGTACGACACTAATGGTATTTTGGAGTTATTTAAATTGAAATATCTCCTGAACTACTAACTTTTCGACATACATAGGTTAGTACTTTTTTATAAAGAATGTCCAGCTGCATCGATTGATGTATTAAAAAATACCTCATTCCATTTAAAAAAACATCGATAACCTTGAAATCTCATAAAAATGACCTTGAAATTTTTTTTCCCTTACACCGTTATATGTGGCCCTTCAAACAGTGTAACTTTGTCCTACGAAGTTTTTTTGTACAACGAAAAGTAACGGAGATATTGAGCTGTTCAGAGTTATGTGGGCCACCCTGTATATACATAATTAATATAATAGATATTTAACAAGGGAGACAACACTGATTACAAGATAAACTTTGAAATAACGTACTTGCTATGTATAAAGAAATGTTAACAAACTATTAATGACTGAGTTTCATGCTGGTCTACATTGAACTGAGGTACAGACTGTTAAGAGAGAGCAAACACAACAATTGAAAACGACGCATATTAAGGGGGCCGGCGCGGCCGTTCAAGTGTGTGCGGGGACATGCACACATCGCTAAATTCGCATATACGTATATGCAATTACACGGTTTACGAGTTTTCGTTTTCACGCTTCAATATTGCACTGAGGAGTTCAGAAGTAGTCAATTGTGATTCCTAAAAGTCAGATATATACTGCTACGGTGCCCAAAATGCATATTTGTACGTTATAGAGGAATAATTTGTAATATTCGGCAGACACCGCCTGTCACAAATAATAATACAACACCTCGAAGTTTTGAAATTTTGCACTAGTAGGCACCACTGTCTCGTGCCTAATTATCGATAATACAGTGTCCATCGTTCATGCAAATACTAAATTTATTGATCGCAAACACTGGTACGCGAAGTGGCTATCTTCTGACGGATGCCTCGTGACAGGCCAACGCCAGTGGTGTTGGACAGGCAGTATCTGCCGAATATTATAAATTATTCCTCGATAACGTAACAATATACATTTTAGGTACCGGGCAGACATAGACTGGACTTTTAGGAATCACAATTGACCGCTTCTGAACTCTTCATTGCAATGTTGAAGCGTCAGTTCGCATAGAAAAAATTACTTTGTGTAACTTTCGTATACATATACACAAGGTAATTTTTTCTATGCGAACTGACGCTTCAACATTGCAATGAAGAGTTCAGAAGCGGTCAATTGTGATTCCTAAAAGTCCAGTCTATATCTGCCCGGTACCTAAAATGTATATTGTTACGTTATCGAGGAATAATTTATAATATTCGGCAGATACTGCCTGTCCAACACCACTGGCGTTGGCCTGTCACGAGGCATCCGTCAGAAGATAGCCACTTCGCGTACCAGTGTTTGCGATCAATAAATTTAGTATTTGCATGAACGATGGACACTGTATTATCGATAATTAGGCACGAGACAGTGGTGCCTACTAGTGCAAAATTTCAAAACTTCGAGGTGTTGTATTATTATTTGTGACAGGCGGTGTCTGCCGAATATTACAAATTATTCCTCTATAACGTACAAATATGCATTTTGGGCACCGTAGCAGTATATATCTGACTTTTAGGAATCACAATTGACTACTTCTGAACTCCTCAGTGCAATATTGAAGCGTGAAAACGAAAACTCGTAAACCGTGTAATTGCATATACGTATATGCGAATTTAGCGATGTGTGCATGTCCCCGCACACACTTGAACGGCCGCGCCGGCCCCCTTAACATTCAACCAATCAGGCACGATGATCGACAGGTTGTTGAATCGATTCTTGGCGGTAAATTCAAATTGACGAAATACCAATCTCAACACAACACATCCAATTGAATACCATTAAGATATGGTAAGAACATTGACATTCAATAGTTTTGACCAGAGATGTTATAAAACACAAAGTGTTTATTGGTAGAAGAGAAATAATACTTTGTATATAAGTAGAAACTTAGAATCTTTTTATATGCATTACAACAAATTGGAATGGAATAGAAATTTATTCCTTTTCTTAATACGTTTAATAGGCCGAAAATGATGTAACAGTACCTTTAAATTTTTCTAATCTTTTCCCTGTTTTAAATTGCACCTACTAATTTTTGCCATGGACGCATAAAACCCGCTGTCTATACATCACGCGCTACACACGATGGATTGAACTCAACACGGAGCTCGGAGCAATGTTATCAGTGTTATGAAATGTAAATTCTCTCGGAATGGAATGAAAATACCGACATCTGCGATTAACATTCTTGCTTTTCTGCTGCTTGAAGAGAAACCGTTCTACAAACAAGCAGAGTTCTCACTGTTCACCGTAAATACACGGCCACCGACGATCCCGTCCATTGTTTTCGTTTGCGATCAACCAATTGAACGGAGTGTTTCGATATCGTAACATTCTTGTAATATTCATTTCTCTAAACAAGTTTGCACGGAGATCCTCTCAGCCGATACTCGAAGAGTTAATTGAATGATCGTAATAAGCTTTCCTGTACTAAGCATATCATTTTTAATAATTAATTGACAAGCTTCGGTAATTAACGAATATGTTCGTACGGTGTATTGTACGTAAATTATATTTGTTCCTAATCTGAAGAATCGATTTGAACATCGACTGGGGCGATCTACTGCACCTAGAAGGCCAAGGTTAGTCACACGAAACAATCTCGAACTATCTGATTAAGATAAGAAATTATTCTCGATCGTACATTTTTAAATAAATTTGAGGTTATGTTCGCGGCGCACCGGTTCGATCAAATTATACACTAAATAGCAATTTTATAGACATTTTTCAAACGTTCGATTCGGATTTGAATCATTACGTCCTGAGACACGATTGCTATAGAATGTTTTCTATAAGAGAAAAAGAAGAAAGATGGTGGTGTGTTTCGTCCTAGACCCGCTAGAGGACTCATCCAATCAGTAAGGCTATCTACTGGGTCCTGCCTTAGACACAAGTGTCGGAAGGAGGGACGTTAATATACTAATTGATGACATTTTAGTAACTTGCGAGAAAGTCGTTCAACGATTTGTCCATCTTGTGGACAATGTCGAAACTAGGCCTTCTCGAATTTTTATCGTTTTCGCCAATTATGATAAAAGAGAAATTATTATCGATCGTACATTTTTAATAAATTTGGGGTTATGTTCGCGGCGCACGGTTTCGATCAAATTACACACTAAATAGCAATTTTGTAGCCATTTTTCAAATGTTCTAGCGGGTCTAGGACGAAACACACCACCATCTTTCTTCTTTTTCTGTTATAGAAAACAATCTATAGCAAACGTGTCTCAGGACGTAATGATTCAAATCCGAATCGAACGTTTGAAAAATGTCTACAAAATTGCTATTTAGTGCATAATTTGATCGAACCGGTGCGCCGCGAACATAACCCCAAATTTATCTGATTAAGATCCCACACGAATTCCTGGGTTATAAGGGCCACTGAAGCACTCGTTAACGACCTCGACAGTATAATGCGAGGATAATCAAGTCGACGGCGAGATAAAAATTTGAATAACTCTTGCGCGGCGCAATAACATCGTTGAGAAGGAAAGGACACCCCATTGTGAGGTTGTAATGGCTTATGATAGTGATATAATTAGGCATGTGGATGGCGGAGAACATTGCGAAAAATAACTTGAACGCTCCCTCATTACAAGAAAGGAAACATTCATTTACGTACGGAATTGATAAAGCTCGAATTACGGAATTAATTAAGCGCCGATTACGAAAAAACTAGAAGTCATTGTAATAAACGATTCGATATTTTACTATCTGGAAACTGGAAAAATTCATTCATTCATTTCGTCGATGATTATTTGAATTTTTCAATAAAATGAATTTTAATGTTTAGAAATATTGATGTAGAAACTATGAAGAGAATGTATTATGTTTCGTATTCTCGTAGCTCAGCGAGATCGTTTCCGTTGTCAGCAACGAGACACCGATTGCAACTCAAATAATGCAATCGCATTGCAACTTCTGCCGAGTACACAGCGCAGGTGTGATGTTTTACATAAAGTTGAGCTTCGTAAACGCTTCGCCGTCGATATGAAATTGCCACCGTTCTGCTGCGCCGTGGCAACGCAAACAGACCGCAGAGACTAACTAACAAGTAAACTTACAATTAGGCTACATTGAATTTTTAACGAATTCATCAAAATATTTAGTATTTGCTGTGCTGTAACAGTAAAAATGGTGAACCGAAGTAATTGACAAACATTGTAGCAACGGAATATTACCACAGGTAAATATTCTCTATCAATGATAAATGAATATTTCCATCAATTGAGATAACATATTTTTACATAAACGTTCTTGCGGATATATATTTCAAAATATACGATAGCATGGGAACAATTACTTGTGTAGTGTTTGCGTATGTTATTTTTCGTGTAATCAAATCCTTGGCGAACGAAATAAATTTCACGCGAATTTCTACCTTTGCACATTGTTCTACGAATGTATGAGAACACATTAACATTTGCAGGGCGCGGCGCTAACTTGAAATATATATAGGCCAAACGCTCATTCGAACTTTTTCCATTAAAATACGCAAGTTAACTTCTCATTAAACAAGTGGTCACAAACTTTTGAACGGCTGTAGGGATTTAGTGGTATGGCGATGTGTACAAATTCTTGTCGCTGTTATTCTGTGTACGCTGCCGGTCAGAGAATGGGTCTCTCCGCTATCGCAAAAGAGGAACAATATATTTTACAACATCAAACACACATTCGAATAAGTGTAAGCTAAATACAGACGCTCGCTCTAAAATAAAAACTTGACTTTATCGATTACTTGAACAGTATTTAATTCTTGTAACAATTCCGAGCTTAACGTCAGCTTCGTTTTATTAAAATTTACAAAGAAATAGTTATTGGGTTAATCAGCTGATTAATCAATGGATTCAGCAATTTAACTCAAATAAGATTTACGGAATATATTATACGAAATGATACTGGATCGTATTTATTTAAATAAAATTTATACGTGACTGTACCATCCGTTATTGGCCATCGTTATTTCTGATCAATCGATCCGTAGGATTTAATTAAATTACATTTTACAATGAAATAATGCTCCCTGGGACAGATATTTGATTCATCAGCGACAGTCGCAAAAATCTCTTTAAATAACCTCAAATGGATTGATTATTCCGATGTGTATTGAAATGACCAATCTTCATTAATCGGGAAATTCGTAGCTAGTTTTTAAATGATAATATGTAGATCATTGGAAAATTAAAAATATAAATTGAAAATAAATTAAAAATATAAAGATTAAATCTTTTATATTCGAAAATAATGTTAGGTCTTTATTACGAAAATGGATGGTTCTCCAGTTATTTTATACAGTTGTTAACAAATCAGCTCTTTAACTATAGAAATGGTTGCGAACATCACAGGATGAGTGCTCTCCACGGAGACAATCCTTCTCTGTTTAATAAATACAACCTTTTCAATAACCGCGGTCCAATACGGAAACGGAATCGTCATGTCCTCGTACTCTTTGTTCCATTCAAGTGAAAATAAAAATCCAATTATAAGAGACGGGTGGAAATTGGAGAGTAAGCACTTCAGATTACACTTCTGCAGATGAGAAGGATCGATCCGTCATGGATTCTCTCTGATTGCTTCTGGATTTCGATAAACGTAAATGGATGAGCTTGTTAAGGCACTCGTTGAGAAAAGCAATTAGAAAAAAAATAAATTAGTGGCAGTTACATCGTTAAAACTCGATCCATTCAACAATCTGTGTCACAGTCTTGCATTTAGTTTTCTTATAATCCTTATATATAACATCAATTTGTACGTATCCAAGAAAAGATAAACTGTATCATCGAAAAATGACTGAAATGTTTGCACGAAAGGAAAATATTGCGCAATTAAAATTGTACAATTGTCAAACAAGAAATATGCGACAACAAAAATGGCTCACTGTAAAGATTGTTAATCTAAATAAAAATTGGACCAAATCAACTATCTAAAATATCACGGGACATCTTTTAAACAAATTCCCAAGGGTAGCGATTCTGTCCATCGAAATTCCACGAGAGCAAATACATTTTCTGAAATAGACGTGAACAGAACTGTTTTAAAATTAGAAGGCTGTATTTGTAGAGAGGCTACAGTGTTTTCTATGTATAAAGATCGTTGAATTCTATTTCTTGACGGAAGCGAGTCGAAGCAAATTAGCGAGTTTTGCCGGAGCTTCTGTCATCGAAATCGGGTGCCGAGCGGAATCTAGGCCGCAGTTACGACACCGTCCGTACGCACGGCAGACGTTTCCCCGACCGGTTTTTCTATTGTTATCAGCCTGAGCTTCGAATTCCTGGGGCGTCATTCCGTTTCGTTGATTTCGCCTTCGGGGAGAATCCCCCGGTCGATTGAAACGCAAATTACACGTTACGGGAATCGCTCGCCGCGATGTATCACTGCAGAAATTTCGCGACCCGTTCGCCCACATAAACTCGAGACGAATTTCTACCTGTCACTTCGGATGTACAATTCGGACGATTATTTGTTTCAGTTCGAACATCCTTTTTGTGTGGACTCTTAAAAATCTGTCGAAATTAGTAACTGGTGTCTTTAGAACAACGAAGGGTCTTTATTGATGTCGTGTGCGAAGCAATGCTTTCAGGTTGAACGATAATCCCCCAAACTTTCCGTATCAACTTTAAATACTACTCATAATTTTTGAACCACTGATCTCCTAGGATTGAAACTTTGATTTTTGGCATTTTCTCGGCAAGATCTACAGGATTGCATAGAAAGAGGCAAACATTTCTGGTTACCCAATGTACAGTGCAGTCCCGTTCTGCATTAACGAATTTCTTCTCTCAAGTGAAAAATTTCCACTCTCTCTCCCTCTCTCTCTCTTGCTCTGTTGCCCCCCCTCCTATCTACCCCGCAGCCTTTTCCATTTATCTCTTGGTAATCGATAAAAGAACGACCTTTCAGCCAAGAGCTGACGTTAAATCTTTTTTTGCAACTTCATCGATTCGCCGCGCGAATGGATAAGGGAACAGAGACTTGTTAGCCGACTGATTCAAGTGGACAAAAGCTGCACAATCCAGCCAAATAGGTGCCGGCGGAAAGGACAAGCTCCAGCCCTTCATTGTTCGATATAACCTTACTCATTTGCCCTTTCTTCCGACCCGGACGGTTACTTTTCACGGACCCTGAACAGTCTGCTGGATGAAAAAAAAAAAGAAAACGGTCGGGTTCGCTCGGTGAATCATTTAACCCAGACGGTCATCGTTTTACGCAATTATTCGTGGAAACTCGGGGCGAAAGTGTAAGAGTCTCCGCTATTGATCGCGAATGTGTTAGCTAACGGGCGCGGGAAGAATTTTCTTTTTTACTCGAACCTGGCCAGCATTAAAAGTGACTGATTTCATAATAATCAGAACATTAAGTTTGTCTAGATTGTCTACGAATTTCATCATATCCTTTGTCTAAGACTGGACCTGTTTCTAATTCCAATATAAAAGTACGTTCCTCTTTTCATCAACATCCCAGCGTATCGCTCTCAGAACTCTTCGCGACTCGTTGAAGTCAGAACTTCCCACAAACCGACAATCGCTCACAAGTTGTATTGTCTTGGCTGCCCGGCGAACGAATTATCCACGCGCTCTACAATCGAGCAAAAAACAAAAATGTTTTTCCCCATTGTTTAATTTGTTTGAACGCGGCTGAGAAGTTCGGCGTAAACTGCGGCCGCGCGATTGCGGCCCGATTGTGCCGCGGGCCGAAGAAATTTTCCGGCCGGCTCTCGCCGACAATTTAATTAATCGAAGTCTATTCGTGCTCTTACTAATCGCTTTGCAAACAGAGCCGTGGTAATTATTTACCGCGGCCGTCGAATCGCGCGACCGAAGTCGTCGATTCCTCGCCGCAATTACCGAGCCCGCATTTATATTCCGCGGGTTTCCGAACGCGCGAGAATTCATACTTCTTAAAGCATTATTTCACACGATATCAATAAAAATTCTAGACACTAGTTACTAACTTCGACAGATTTTTAAAAATCGGTGGCACACGTGATGCGGCACATGTTAAATGAGGGGTTAGCGGCTTAAAATTTTCGGAAGCTTATCGTTTAACCTAAAAGCATTGTTCTGCACACAATATCAATAAAAATTGTGCATCCTTTATTATTCTAAAGACACTAAAAAATATGGATAGTTTAACGTGTACCATCGGTGGCAGGGAACGTGTTAACCGAGAACAGTTAGGGCGGAGTAGCAGCGCGAAAAGCACGGTCAGAAAATATCGTGTCAATGTTTGCGCGGCACGTCCATGGAAAAGGCTACTTCCGCGGGGAATCGTGTCGGACTTCTTGCCGCGCTACGAGAATTTAATATCGGACGTCCTAGTTCCTCGAAGGGGACCGTGAGCTACCGCAGTCTGCCCGGGGATTATTCAGCCATATGCATAAGATTTCTTTGTACCGGAAAGCAGCCGGCGACGATTTAGTGAGGGACTTGGTCCGCGTCGGAAAGAGACGGTGAATGATGATGGAAAACGTTGCGCGTGGCTCTCCGAGGGCAACCTACGGCTCGCAGATATGTACGCCTTTGAACCTCCGCATCAGGCGCCATCTTATCAGATGCTGACTCGTCGTCACTGTTCTTGATTAAAAAATACACGCCCATCTGTCGAGCAAATTCCTTTCTTTCCTTTTTCCCGAAAAAATCCCGAATTTCCGAATCCAATATTTTTCGAGATTGGAGGAGTTGTCGAACTTTTTAGCACGTTGAGCGCCGCGTCACTCACCGGTAACTGACACGGACCGAACAGAAAGTTCATCGTCAGTCACCGGTGACTGACTATACAGCGACTGCCATTAATATTCGTACGCTCTCAAAAATAACAATAACTTTTTTAATGTTGGACTATACGATTTAAACTTTTTACAGGCGTTAGAGCAATCAGTTTACTGCAAGATGTGACAGGAAATTTTTCGAAAATTGCAATTGTTTGGAAAATACAACTTTTAGTATTTTCTCTGCAATTCCGACAACTTGCAATTTTTCTAAAAAATTTTTGCCACGTTGTGTAGCAGACCAATTGTTCTAATTTCTCGAGACAGTTCTTTTTAAAAGCACTAACCTGTTTCTCTGTGGAAATATCAGCATTGTTCTACACTACAATTACCGAACATTCTCATGTTACTTTACATAACGAAATTAGATTGTGTGTACAGTTTACATGTCATCGGCGTTTCAGTTTTCAAGGTGATCAACATGATCGCATCGTGTATGATAAAATAAAACTTTCATTTTTATTGTTTACTATACGCGTATAATAGAACCAACAAAACATTCTATAAACAGGAGCCAAGTTCTTATGGCCGTAAAATGTTGTGAGATCAAAGAAAATACGGCCAAGTTCGTTAGCTTAGAAATACCTCTTGCAATACGGAAAAAGCGTTTGTAAAAATTAGTTTAAAAGAACGCTATTTAATTTTTAAAGAGTTACATGCAGGGCTAAATTATAGAAACTTAGCCGCTACCTAACACCTTTTATGGTCATTGGTTTAAAAAGTAACGGCCAAGTTTGAATAATTTAGCCCTTCATGTAACTCTTTAAAAATTAAATAGCGTTCTTTTAAACTAATTTTTACAAACGCTTTCTTCAGTATTGCAAGAGGTATTTCTAAGCTAACGAACTTGGCCGTATTTTGTTTGATCTCACAACATTTTACAGCCATAAGAACTTGGCTCCTGTTTACAGAATGTTTTTGTTGGGATTCCATCAATTTTTGTTGAATTTTTTTTCGAAAAATCAAAAGACCACATACGTCATGTGGTTGGGCATACCCTACATGCCTCGTGTAAGGTCTTTCGAAAATTTCGTTATTTTTGCGGTAGGACGCACCGTTCCCGAGATACAGCCATTTTTTAATTGTTTTTTGTTTAAAAAATCGAAAGATTACATACGTCATGTGGTTGGGCATACCTCATATGCTGTTCGGTTGAGCCTTTTGAAAATTTCATTATTTTTGCGGTAGAATGCACCGTTCCCTAGATACAGCCATTTTCTATATGTTCTATCCTACGTACCTATTTCGTAATGTTTTTTTGCAATACCACCCCTTTAAGGTGTAAAATTTCAAACTTTGACAATTATTCCTTTGAGTGTTTGTTATGGTGGACCTGTGTGCCAAATTTCAAGCTTGTAGGTCAATGGGAAGTACCCAAAAGGTTTTGATGATCTGTCAGTCAGTCAGTCAGTCAGTCAGTCAGTGACAAATTTAGCGATTTTTGAGGTCCTATATCTCGGAACCTACTAATGTTGGAAGATTAATGTTTTGTCAATATTGAGACATGATAGCATTTAACTAGTGTACGAAATTACATCTCTCCATCTGCCTCCAGTGCCGAGTTATAAGCCTCTAAAAAACGCCTAAGTTGTTTCGTGTAAAAGGAGGTAGTGCCAGAACTTGGCTGGTGCACTACCGTGCACCTAGATTGAATATCTTGCATCGGGATATACGAATAAGCACGAGTAAACGCCTCAAAGAGGCGTTGTCCTGTTTGAGAGATCTACAGCTCATTACCTCATTATCCCGTACTAATACAGCCGGTACATAGAAGTTATAAAAGCAGAACAATAAGGTTGAAACGGTCTGGCATTGTCTTACCTTAATTTCAATTATCCGACGTGTTAATTAGTTTCAAATTGCTTTAAAGGATCTGTTTGACAACGCGGGGTAGTGACGGTACTTAGAATAATGAGATGATACAGTTGGACGTTTCGTAAAGAGTTACTTGAGACCGAACTAGAAGAGTTGAAACTTGAGGAAATTGTCTTGTCAAATGCAGCCCTATGATTTCTGGGGGAGCTGAAATATCCACGAGGCGTCCCAGCATTCGCTGATAACTCCATTTTGTTGCGCTGCTGGTTTAGAAGATTAATACCGGCAGGTAGAAACGCGAAAATCTCGAAACGGCTGAATGCCAGAGCGTGGAAAAAGATCTTGTACATTTGTTAATAAACTGCAAAGGCAGTCTAAAGTAAGACGGACTATTCGGGATTCGAAATGAACTTCTGAAAACAAATTGAAAGAACGGATCCAAATCTGTTAACTGGATGTTCACGGACAGTGCAGCGGTGTAGACGAAGCATTTGTTCAATTGCCCCGAAAAGATAATTTCGGGTTCGCGTCCGAAGAAAGGTCATTGAACTGTGTGCACTCGCGAAGCTGAAGGTGCAGGCGTGCTCGCGGTGCGCTCGATAAGCGCAAAGATTAATTAATAACATAGATGGAGCGGGACGTCGGCTAGCGAATGTAACGAAATGGGAGACAAATTTTCTGTTCCACTTCGGTATGACCGTTCATTCAGATTTTACTGATTACGCTCTCGCGAACTTTTGCGGAACAAATCGTAGGGTTGGAAGGCTTTCGGAACTGAAATGCGCTCGCAGGAACGGGGCAGCGCGCGGCGGAGGAAAGAAGGCAATATTTACATTCGACCATTAATTATAAATTTTCGCGCGTTCTGTCAAGCTTCAAACTGCGATTTCTCGCGCTCTTCTTCTCTCTCGTTTCCTCGGGTCTCGTAAATCCAACACTGTCGCACTGGCACGAGGGCATAGCGATGAGCAATTAAAATACACAAGTTTTCTATCAGAATATAGTAATTATAATTGCGCCGCCCCAGTACAGAACGGGCGTAGGTACGTTCGTTTCAGTTGGTTAACGAGTTCCACCAGTATTCTTATTAAGCCACTATCTAATTTTCTTGCGTACGATCTTCTCTATCCCGTAACTTTCACACGTGACGGTATGCATTTGCATCGCGCGCGCGGAGGTCGGGGAATTTCGCGATGGGAATTTTATCGCGACAACTTTACAGTAATAAACGGTGATAATTATCACGGCGGACCCAACGCGGATATCGCACGGCGACGTGGTATTTTCCGCTGGACTTTGATTAAGTGGACCGGGCGGTTTTCTTTACAGCGGTACAGAATCGCGGATACAAAATATTTGTTCCGGAGATTAGGAGTTCGCGGATTTTTCCGCGGAACCGTCGCTCCGCGAAGTAATTTCGGGAAATTGCGGTCGAAGAGACTGCGCTCAGGATGCTGCTAATTATCGGGCAATGTAACAAGTTCATCGGAGCTTGTCGAGTACGTTCCTTATTGTAACAATGATATATTTGCACTTAACCATTGCGCACCCGAAGTACTTACAAATCCCCAACCAATTCAATCTCAACCCCTTGCCGTATCTTAACGAGTCAGACTCGTAATGAAGATTTTAACAAAATCTAACAAATGCGAATGATTATTTTATTTATGTCTTCGAAGTTTGCAATTTTTGCTCATTTATCTGAGGAACTGTTTGTCCGATTGAGTTATATTTTGCTCTTGTTTTATTCGGAAAGGATTGTGCTATTATGAAATAATTTTTCAACGTCGATAATTAACTTTATAATGTCGGAAAATGTAAACAAATTCTTTTCTTGCGATTTTTCGCAAGAAGTTAATAAACAGGAGCAAGTTCTTGCTGTAAGAAATCGTCTTACTAACTCCTCGGAAAAGCAGATTTAAATATAGAAGGATTGCTGTGCATAGAGAAAAATGGAACGGAGGCAGAATTTCGAACATTGGCAATAAAGGAGAGAACACAAGTGTTAAGTAAATGTTAGCATTCTATTGAGGATCTTAACCGATAACTAATCGGGCTCTTCCTTAAGCATCTCTCTCTCTGTCTCTCTCTTCGCTTTAGCAAGCCATGATTGCGAAGGAAAGAATCGGGAGGACGAAGTACCGTCTGCAGAATAGCTTCGTCACGGTGACGATAATTGTGCCAATACCCTTTCATCGAATCCCTAAAGATCGTACCAATTCGGAAGATTACCTCCGACATCTCGACTACAATCCCCAACGGAATCAGTTTCTGCCTTGAAAAATGAGAACGCCGCGCCGGTAGGACAGTATTTGATTACGTGGGAACCGAGGACGATGTGTGTGCTTTGTTCGTCTTGTTTCATGCGATCAGCCACTGAAGCGTTCTTGATGAAATCTTTCGCCGGAGATGACGATTTAATATCTACGGCGACTTACTTCGTCGCGGATCGCCGAATATCCGAGAAGTCTTTGTATAACAATTCCAGCAAACTGGAATTTCTTCTCCTTTTTAACAAAAATCTCAATTGCTCAACTGTTTCGACTATTTTACATCGCGTAGATTTTTTATGCGTCAACCGATTTCAATGAAACTTCGTAATGGGTTATCCGAAATAGACTACAGGAAGTTTTCTTTAAATGAAAAACATACTATTTTTAATTTCATTGGTTTTTTTATTTAATTATTAAGTATCATCTATGACATACGTTTAGAATTCTTGAGAACGATGTGGAATTGATGAAAGCAACACTTTCACGAACAGCAGGAATGTTTTCATTAGAACGAGCTGCTTTTGGTCTGCCCGACTTTGGTTTATCATGAACAGATCCAGTTTCATCAAGTTTTTTAATCAAATTTCGAATTGTTTGCTCTGATGGATGATTATGTATGCCGAAAAAATCACGGAACACTGATTTGCAAAATAAATTTTAATACCTTTAACACGCTCTTCAATCATATACGACTCCATTGTTAAAATTGTCTGTCACTGTAGGCTAGAAATACAAGAAAGTTACAAGAAACAAACATGGCGTTTGACAGAGATTCTCATTCAAAATACTAAAGGTACTTTTGGATAACCCATTACATGTACATACATAACTTACTTAAATTTACAAAATACATGTCCTAAATTTTCATTACAGGCCCGGTCAAAAAGTTTAAAAATTGTTACCTTTATTTTTTTTGTTCGCAATTGCGACCAATAACAATTTAAAAAAAGAAATCTTCTGACGCCACAGAAAAAGCTCAAGCTGTTGGCTTCAATTTCGAAAAAGTTATTCGTTTTTAA
This sequence comes from Lasioglossum pauxillum, assembly GCA_933228785.1. Taxonomy (NCBI): domain Eukaryota; kingdom Metazoa; phylum Arthropoda; class Insecta; order Hymenoptera; family Halictidae; genus Lasioglossum; species Lasioglossum pauxillum. Next base: position 40,698,699 of record OW121706.1, read on the forward strand.
AATGTGTACCTTGTATACTGACTGTAACTATTCTCTGCACTGTTCTTATCGTGCGAAAAGTAATTCGACAATGATTCGAGGCGCTCAAACTAAATAATTGTAGTGCCAATTATAGGGAACTTAAGGGGCGAGTTCGAGTGCAGACAAGTCTGATGTAACTTTAGCAAGGTATGCAAAATATTCACGGTCCAATACAGGGCACAAGGTAAATGATAAAAATATTGAAAGCCACTTGAGACTTCCACTACAGATTCCTACAGGTAGAATTGCATAAGGTTTCCGTATGTAAACCGTATCCTTTTAGAAACGTGCTCAACAGTTCGCCAGGCTATCAAATGGCTTCATCTGGAAACTTATACCTCACATGTACTACATAGCACTTTTTACATAATTATTGTGCATCTGAAATGCGTATAGGTCATCACGAATGACTTAATATGATTGATTTAACATCAATTTTTTAAACGAAACATTCAATTATGGAATTCTTATAACTAATTGTAGATTCAACAATCAGTTTGCTCCGCAAAGAAGATTGATACATAATGCCCGTATTATTAATTTTCCTTTTTATTATATTTAAATTAAAAAACTGATATTTTATAATAATCTATTAATAGAGAAGCGGATCTTTACGCAAAATAAAAATTTTCTAACTGATTTGCAACCAACTGGAGTGACACATAGAAATTTATTTTCTCTCTTAACATGTTCAATGGGTGGAAAATTATGTAAGACTATTTTTAAATTCGTCTAATGTTTTTATGTTTTTAATTAATTTGAATGAATTGACAAAAGTGAATGGTGGCGACACCTCACACAGTTATCGTAAACTCGGAGGAATCGTTTTTAGACTTCCGAGAATCGGCCCAATTGGATTGAGCTAAGATTTTGCAAATAGCCCTGTTTTGCATAAGAAAACATGTTTCACAAAAGACTTGCTGAATCGAAAAAAAATTTCTTATTATAGTGTCATTTTACCGGCAGCCGTATCGACTGCAACCACTTTTACAGGGGACACCAACGAGAAACTATTAAAGACTGCCAGCCCCTGTATATTCAGCGGGACGGGTAACCGGGCGCGACGGGCGCGGGGATAACGTGGAGCTTACAGTGATCTGAAATACCAATCGCTAAAAGTTCTACCACCGACGAGATACTCGCCAAGTAGAAGAAGAATGATATAGTATAGAATGCTCACATTACCCATTCTGTAATTGCCTTATAATACTATCACCGACGAGATACCATCTCGTCACTTTATCTCAATAGAACCAGACGATATATAACATTGTTCACGACAGGGACGAATCAGATTGAATAATGCACACATTTCGTTCTGAAGGAAGGTGAAATTGCAAAATGTTATGGAAGACAGTAGGTATAGGGATAGAATTTACTGAAAATCAACATATTTATTAAATGTGCAGCTATTAGCTCGATATTATCCTTTATTCATAAGAGTTTCACTAGAAGTTCTTACAAATAGAGGATAATACCGATTACCCAGGTCTCACCACGAGGAGGTTGCTGCACAAGAGACCCGAAAGAGAGTCAGAACGAATGCAATATTCCTTCTGGCTCCCTTTCTAACAACGGCGGACTTATACTAAATTACGCACGCAAGTCGAGCAATTATTGCGGAGCAAAAAGAAGAAGAAGAAGATCGGAGAAGAAGTCTCCGATCCACGGGGGATCAAAGGCGAATCAGGCAGAAGGCTCTGATTCTTTCAAAGAGAAAAACTAAAACGAACCAGAGCAGAAGGCTCTGGTTCGAAGGGGACGCGGCGCGTACAATGCTAGCAGCCCATCTCCGACCAGAGGCGATACCCGACGTCTCCTCACCAAGAGAGATGGACAGTGAGAAGTGTTCACTCGTAACACCATTCCTCTGCCAACCACCTGGCCACCAGGAACGCAATGCGATGAGGTGAACCCGGGTAGGATTACGAACAGAGAGAACTCTGCCAACTACCTGCCACCAGGCATCGCAAAGCGTTGAGGTGAACCCGGTAGGATGACAGAGAGAATGGCAATACGAGTGAACAGGTCTCAATGAACCACCTCTCCCAATGTATCGACGCCGAATACCGACTCCAACCGGTCTGGTACATACAAGCAAGGTCCGACACAGCAGAAGGCTGTATCGGAATCAAGAAAACGAGCGAAGTGAAGTTAAGACAATAATTACTCGACATTTACAACGACGGTATAAAATCTTAACTACTAACGCACGCGGCCTATAGGCGATTCAGGCACCCCGGGGCCGCGACTCCCCGTACTCACTCATGGCAACATCCGTGAGTGAGCCCCGGGGGTACCTCACTCGGCAAATAAAACTAACTAATTGATATATCCTCTTCTTGATTTGCCTTCCTCTCAGGCTGTCTTCTTCTTGGTCCGTCCTCTTCTTGGTGTGTCCTCTTCCCAGTTTGTCCTCTTCATAGTATGTCCTCTTCTTGGTGTGTCCTTTTCCTAGTTTGTCCTCGTCATAGTATGTCCTCTTCTTGGTGTGTCCTCTTCTTAGTGTATTCTAACTAAAACAGACTAATAATAATTAGACATAACAATACATTACCCCGCACACGAGTGCAAGCCTAAGACCCGCTCTCAAGAGCAAACCTAAGACCAGTTCTCGAGAACCGAATAAACCCCGCACACGAGTGCGAATCTAACCAGCTCACGAGAGCCCAACTAACCCCGCACACGAGTGCGAATGAAACCAGCTCACGAGAGCCAACCTAATACCAGCTCACGAGAGCCAAACTAACCCCGCACACGGGTGCGGCCTATAGGCGATTCGGGTAGCCCCGGGGACGCGACACCCCGCACTCACTCACAGCCCCATTCGTGAGTAAGCCCCTGTGGGATCTCCGATCGGAGGAATACCAATTTTAAACAGGATGTAAAAATTGTTAGAAGCGGGCCTTGTCAAAGTTCCGAAGTCAACAATTCAAAATTCAGAAATAACACGAGTGCGAATAGAGCAAATATAAGCCCGCACATAAGTGCAATTCTAACCATGCACATGAGTGCGAATGCAACCATAGAAACAGTTCATAAGAGCAATTGTAATTCCGCACAGAAGTGCGAATACAATCAGTTCACAAGAAGAATTGTAATCCTGCACATGAGTGCGAATACAACCAGAGAACCAGCTCAAGAGAGCAATTGTAACCCCACACAGACGTGCGAATACAACCGGCGAACCAGCTCGTAAGAATAATTATAACTCCGCACACGAGTGCGAAAACAACCAGCGAAGCAGAGCACAAGAGCAATTATAACACGAGTGGGGCGCTCAAAATATAAATTTGGTGAAGAATAAAATTGATAAATTTGAAGAAGACTCAATACTTTTACTAAAAAATTAGGTGGTCAGATAACCAAGGGATTGCTTGTGGACATCGCTGTAAAATAAAATTGTTATAAACATTAACCAGCTGGAAATAATAAATTTATCAATAATTGTCACGGCGATCGACATCGATCGATATTCGGTGGGGGTGCGGAGCGGTTGAGCGTCGAGTGTGGGGCGCACGCCCGCGCTCGGCCAGAGAGTTCTGTCAATCAGTCAGTCGGGCCGGGGAGGGCGGCGTGCAGTGATGCCAGAATCGTGGACGCGAGGACGTTTCCCCTCCGGCACAGGACCCCCCACTCTGACACCGTGGACGCACCGTCCTCGCCACGTTGCTTCTGCTGCGCACGCGCTACACACGAACGTACTTCCACTCTGCCTGTGTGAGTGCCTGCTCGATTGCACGCGCGCTACACACACAAGCGTACCTCTATCCTGTCCGTGTGGACTACCTGCTACCTGCTCGCTGGTCGACGCCGACGCGTCCCTTCGATTTTCACGTTACCGAAGTTTCGGAAGCATGAGTCGGAAAGTCGGCATCTGGAGACAGCGCGCATTTGAATCCCGGCCCGGCACGGCGCGGCGCAATCCACATTTTGCCATAACTTTTGATCTAAAAAAGATATCGAAGCGATATTTGTACGAAATTTTTTTTAAAAACCGGGTTTAATGGTCCATCCTAAAATATGTTTTGTATTTCTTAAATAATTTTCTTCGTTGATTTTTGAAGTTAAGATGGTCCAGCGGGCCCCCAACACAAATTGATTTTTAGTCGAACCATGCTCAATAAACAATTACAAAAAAATTAATAAATATTCTACCCAATACCACACATGACTGAGATTTTTTTCAGATTTTTCAGATTATGCAAACATGTTAAAAAAATTAAAAATCTCCAAGCATTCGAAGAAAATGCATATTTCGTATTGAACTTTTCGAGATACGAGTTTTATAAAAATTCAGTAGTCAGATATTATTGAAACAATTGTCCTTAATTTTTTTCAGAATTTTTTATAAATTGTATCGGTGTTAAAAAGATCCAAATCAATTTTTTCGATACTTCTTTATTTTTTTGTAGATGTATTATGTATTACTGAATATTTTTATATTCAGAAAAATAATGTACAGACTTAATAATGCAATACAAAACATTTTATTTACATTATATTTCAATATATGAGCATAGCTTCCAACACTTTCGGTTGGCGTGGGCAGTAAAGTCTTCGGCTGCGAACTTTTTGGCCCTTGATCGAATCCCGCACCGAATAATTCTTTTTTTCCTTTAAACACTTTTTTTTGTTCTTTGTTTTTCATATAATTATAGCAATGGCATTTTACTTATATTTTTAAAGTGTTATTATTATTTTTAAATTGCGGGTGGAATATAGTAAAAATAATAGTAAATCTTTATAGTAAAAATTTATTATCATTTTAAAGAATTATATTCTTGTGAATTATACTCTTGTGAAACTGTATCCTTTATGGTTTTATTTCTAATTACCTGTTTGGATTACCATTGTTTGAACGATTGGCAAGAAGAGTTCGAATCTTTGTAGACTCGGTTCTATTTTTATCATTAAAATTGGAAATTTTCTGTTCATCTACCGTAATTTTACATTCTGATTTAAAGACATTTTTCTTCTTTTTATATACAGCTGTCCTTCTTTTATTAATTTCACATTTACATAATTGCAGCGATAGTGTATCTTTAGCAATGCTATCGTCGTCGAACGTTACGACTTCTTGTTTTGGCAGTTGCGATATTTTCTCTTCAACGCGTGCATCTTAAAATTCAATTGAATCCTTTTCTGTGGGATCGTTCAATATTAACGGATCTCTCCATATTTTTATCATATCGCTATCGGTAGTCTGAACATCCTTATGTTTTCTGTTCTTTTTAACATCATTGTAATTATCTGAGATTGTTTTACTTCACTTCCACTTTCTACTTTTTTGTCATCCGCAGAACCTGTCTGAGATGAATGATCGGAACTTGAGTCGGATTCATTTAATTTCCCATTGACTTCGTTGTTCATCACATTCAAAGACCTCACTTTACACACAAATACCATACATGACCATCTATCTATATCTTCGTTGGTACTTAGCCGTTTCTTGAGTGTTACAACAGCTATAAATGGTTCGAAATCGTAGGACATCAAACTTTGTGGACTTATGATACATCAGTTCCCATTGCGAAGATAACAAAACGCCAAAATGTCTAATGTTTGAAAATTAAGAGTTCTTCTAATGATAAATGAAAAGAAACTAACTAACATACGGCAATAGTAAAATATGAAGTTGCATACCATTTCACATTCAGCAGAATCAATAAATGAAAATAGTACATAATGTGAAAGACATTGCAACTAATTGTGAGCCATTATGATGGATTTTCGTAGTCAGAGATACTATTGCATAAAACATTTTTAAAACATTTTGAAAATATATTTGAAATGTTACTACAACAATTTAATGTAAACAAAGAACAAAAAAAAGTGTTTAAAGGAAAAAAAGAATTATTCGGTGCGGGATTCGATCAAGGGCCAAAAAGTTCGCAGCCGAAGACTTTACTGCCCACGCCAACCGAAAGTGTTGGAAGCTATGCTCATATATTGAAATATAATGTAAATAAAATGTTTTGTATTGCATTATTAAGTCTGTACATTATTTTTCTGAATATAAAAATATTCAGTAATACATAATACATCTACAAAAAAATAAAGAAGTATCGAAAAAATTGATTTGGATCTTTTTAACACCGATACAATTTATAAAAAATTCTGAAAAAAATTAAGGACAATTGTTTCAATAATATCTGACTACTGAATTTTTATAAAACTCGTATCTCGAAAAGTTCAATACGAAATATGCATTTTCTTCGAATGCTTGGAGATTTTTAATTTTTTTAACATGTTTGCATAATCTGAAAAATCTGAAAAAAATCTCAGTCATGTGTGGTATTGGGTAGAATATTTATTAATTTTTTTGTAATTGTTTATTGAGCATGGTTCGACTAAAAATCAATTTGTGTTGGGGGCCCGCTGGACCATCTTAACTTCAAAAATCAACGAAGAAAATTATTTAAGAAATACAAAACATATTTTAGGATGGACCATTAAACCCGGTTTTTAAAAAAAATTTCGTACAAATATCGCTTCGATATCTTTTTTAGATCAAAAGTTATGGCAAAATGTGGATTGCGCCGCGCCGTGCCGGGCCGGGATTCAAATGCGCGCTGTCTCCAGATGCCGACTTTCCGACTCATGCTTCCGAAACTTCGGTAACGTGAAAATCGAAGGGACGCGTCGGCGTCGACCAGCGAGCAGGTAGCAGGTAGTCCACACGGACAGGATAGAGGTACGCTTGTGTGTGTAGCGCGCGTGCAATCGAGCAGGCACTCACACAGGCAGAGTGGAAGTACGTTCGTGTGTAGCGCGTGCGCAGCAGAAGCAACGTGGCGAGGACGGTGCGTCCACGGTGTCAGAGTGGGGGGTCCTGTGCCGGAGGGGAAACGTCCTCGCGTCCACGATTCTGGCATCACTGCCGGCGTGAGCGGTCGAGCTCCGGGACCAGGAAGACCAGGACGACCAGGGACCTACCAGAGGTGGACCAGAGGTTGACCAGAGGTGGACAAGGGGTCATCCACAGCTACCGTGGCCTACCTTCAACTGTTCATTCAACGATCAACGGTAAGTTTGGTTACTAATATTTTTCAAAGCTTCCTTTGTCAGTTTCAACTTCCATGGCTCAGTTTCAACAAACCTGTCCTTCAACCGTTAATTCAACGAATACCATATCCTTCATACTAATTGAAATTTTCGAGACTTTCGGTATTGAGTCTTCTTCAAATTTATCAATTTTATTCTTCATCAAATTTATATTTTGAGCGCCCCACTCGTGTTATAATTGCTCTTGTGCTCTGCTTCGCTGGTTGTTTTCGCACTCGTGTGCGGAGTTATAATTATTCTTACGAGCTGGTTCGCCGGTTGTATTCGCACGTCTGTGCGGGGTTACAATTGCTCTCTTGAGCTGGTTCTCTGGCTGTATTCGCACTCATGTGCAGGATTACAATTCTTCTTGTGAACTGATTGTATTCGCACTTCTGTGCGGGATTACAATTGCTCTTATGAACTGTTTCTATGGTTGCATTCGCACTCCTGTGCATGGTTAGAATTGCACTTATGTGCGGGCTTATATTTGCTCTATTCGCACTCGTGTTATTTCTGAATTTTGAATTGTTGACTTCGGAACTTTGACAAGGCCCGCTTCTAACAATTTTTACATCCTGTTTAAAATTGGTATTCCTCCGATCGGAGATCCCCCAGGGGCTTACTCACGAATGGGGCTGTGAGTGAGTGCGGGGTGTCGCGTCCCCGGGGCTACCCGAATCGCCTATAAGCCGCACCCGTGTGCGGGGTTAGTTTGGCTCTCGTGAGCTGGTATTAGGTTGGCTCTCGTGAGCTGGTTTCATTCGCACTCGTGTGCGGGGTTAGTTGGGCTCTCGTGAGCTGGTTAGATTCGCACTCGTGTGCGGGGTTCGTTCGGTTCTCGAGAACTGGTCTTAGGTTTGCTCTTGAGAGCGGGTCTTAGGCTTGCACTCGTGTGCGGGGTAATGTATTGTTATGTCTAATTATTATTAGTCTGTTTTAGTTAGAATACAGTAAGAAGAGGACACACCAAGAAGAGGACACACCAAGAAGAGGACATACTATGAAGAGGACAAACTAGGAAGAGGACACACCAAGAAGAGGACGCATCAAGAAGAGGACACCCCGAGAGAAAGGCAAATCAAGAAGAGGATATTTCAATAAGTTAGTTTTATTTGCCGAGTGAGGTACCCCAGGGTCTCACTCACGGATGTTGCCATGAGTGAGTACGGGGAGTCGCGTCCCCGGGGTGCCTGAATCGCCTATAGGCCGCGTGCGTTAGTAGTTAAGATTTTATACCGTCGTTGTAAATGTCGAGTAATTATTGTCTTAACTTCACTTCGCTCGTTTTCTTGATTCCGATACAGCCTTCTGCTGTGTCGGACCTTGCTTGTATGTACCAGACCGGTTGGAGTCGGTATTCGGCGTCGATACATTGAGAGAGGTGGTTCATTGAGACCTGTTCACTCGTATTGCCATTCTCTCTGTCATCCAACCGGGTTCACCTCAACGCTTTGCGATGCCTGGTGGCAGGTAGTTGGCAGAGTTCTCTCTGTTTGTAATCCTACCCGGGTTCACCTCATCGCATTGCGTTCCTGGTGGCCAGGTGGTTGGCAGAGGAATGGTGTTACGATTGAACACTTCTCACTGTCCATTTCTCTTGGTGAGGACACGTTGGGTACTGGCTCTGACCGAGAAGTGCTGCCAGCATTGTACGCGCCGCGTCCCCTTCGAACCAGAGCCTTCTGCTCTGGTTCCTTTTAGTTTTTCTCTTTGAAAGAATCGGAGACTTCTTCTCCGATTCATACCATTTGCCCCGCGATAATTGCTCGACTTGCGTGCGTAATTTAGTATAAGTCCGCCGTTGTTAGAAAGGGAGCCAGAAGGAATATTGCATTCGTTCTGACTCTCTTTCGGGTCTCTTGTGCAGCAACCTCCTCGTGGTGAGACCTGGGTAATCGGTATTATCCTCTATTTGTAAGAACTTCTAGTGAAACTCTTATGAATAAAGGATAATATCGAGCTAATAGCTGCACATTTAATAAATATGTTGATTTTCAGTAAATTCTATCCCTATACCTACTGTCTTCCATAACATTTTGCAATTTCACCTTCCTTCAGAACAAAATGTATGCATTATTCAAGCTGATTCGTCCCGGTCGTGAACAATGTTATATATCGTCTGGTTCTATTGAGATAAAGAGACGAGATGGTATCTCGTCGGTGATAGTATTATAAGGCAATTACAGAATGGGTAATGCGAGCATTCTATACTATATCATTCTTCTTCTACTTGGCGAGTATCTCGTCGGTGGTAGAACTTTTAGCGATTGGTATTTCAGATCACTGTAAGCTCCACGTTATCCCCGCGCCCGGCGCGCCCGGTTACCCGCCCCACTGGATATACTGTGGCTGGCAGTCTTTAATAGTATCTCGTCGGTGCTGGCTGTCTTTAATAGTATCTCGTCGGTGGTATTTCGTCGGTGGTAGAACTTTTGGCGATTGGTATTTCAGATCACTGTAAGTTCCATATTATCCTCGCGCCCGTTCGCGCCAGTTTTCTAGTCCCGCTGAATAGCACAGGGGCTGGCAGTCTTTGATAGTATCTCGTCGGTGAAACTTCTCGATAATTTTACTATTTGATTGTGAAGAATAAATGTATAATATGTGTATTTTTGTATATTTTTTAATTCGTAGAGAGTAAATGATTCTTGCCGAAAGTGACATTGTGTCTTATTGAAATTGACTGAAAGAATTCATTTAATGTAGTGTCAATTTTTAGGGAGTTAGGTTTACGAAGAATATGTTTAGTACTTGTTGATTTTCATCTCGTATATTATATTAAGTGTGAACAAACGTGAACAACATTTACAATGTAGCATTGGCCGAATATAAGATTAGGTAAAGGTAAGTACATGATAGCTGAATTGGGTTTGATTATTATATCGTCGCGGTTTGTTGCGAGATGGTTGGTTGGTAGATGCGGATCGTAAATGGGGGAAGCTATCCCCGATACATTCGATAATAGTTACTTTACTAAATATGACACTTTTCATCGTTATGCTTGCGATTATATTTCCTGTCGTGTTAACGCTACACTTTTGATTGTTTGTTTCTCGCCTGTGAACGCGATCGATCTATCGCCAGGAACGTGACCGAAATGAAACAACGATTCCTCATTTTTTCGTTGTTCCCATTGCTTATTTGAATCGTCGATCGTTCGTCGCAGTAGATAAATCAGGATCACGCGGTTCCCCTTACGAACTATAATTTGATACAAATGTTTCGGTGATCGTACGAAATGATGGTACGAAAGTTGTGTAAAATGGCTGATCAACACGCGATCGCAAAATCGAATATTCAAGTACAAAGATTCACGGTCGAATCACGCTAAACAAAATATACCTATACGTATCGAAATTACAATTAATTACAGTTATTTAATTACATAATTACATAATCATAATTTACACGCAAACCAAGAGAAACAGAAACTCGTTCGGGTCCCTCGTTAGTCTCGAAAGAAGTCCTTAAAAATCAACGGCGATCTTCGAGACCTGTGCAACGCAGACACGAGAAAAATGCGCTATACTAGTAGATGAACCGAAAGAAACGAAGAATATCAAAGAAATTCCTGTTCTGCAATTCAAGTCAAGGTCTCGAATAAACCCTATTTTTCCGTGTCCACATCGAACAATGTCTCGATCGCGGGTTTCTATAAAATAATTTGTCCTTTGGTCGTTTAGGCCGTCACCTCGCTGGACGAACACTTGTCGAACATCGCGTCGAGGACCTGGGTGAACTTCAGGTGTCTCTCTTCGGGTGCTACAGCGGCTCCTCGACTTCCCCATAGGAATTTTATATGGAATTCGGTGCGGAACGCGTCAGAAAGCAGCTCGTCGCTTCTGGATCCTTCTAAAGCGATTTCAGCGTTTCTACGGAAGAGTGGCAGATTTTCTGCCATTTTTCTAGCTGTTTCCAAGTGCGACCAGACTATCGACAGGCCGCAATCAGGTGCCGAATTCTCCCATGGGGACAAGATAGCTGCTGTTAAGCTCGAGGGCGCAGCCGTTCCTGCCGAAACGATTTAATCGCGTTAATATTGCTATCAAATACTAAATCTATACTTAAAATACAAATTTAGCATACCCAGCACGTCCTCGGGTCCGCGTTCTCCCAGCAACGCAATAGGCAGCAAATGGGGCAGAGTAGTGTTAGGAGCCTGAGGATTTGTGCACTCGTTCATCGCTCTTAAAGTAGGCCTCAGCTTCGCCTCGAAGCTGAATGCTTCGTCCGTGTGTTTCTGCCTGAGCAGGTGCCAAGTATTCGCGAGCCTCTGGATCTGCGGTAGACATAGACCTAGCATGACGCCGCAGAACCCATACAAGTTTCCCAGGGCAGTTTTGGTGTCGATGGCCACCTTGATCCACTTGCTGATGGTGGCAGCTCTTTCGATCGCCGTGGCTCCAGCTAGCACGGTGACTGCAACAAGCAGCTTCAAGCACTCGGACCTCTCTATCAGATCCACCCTAGCCTGTCTGCCATGCGGTAAGGTAGCCAACTCGATGCCGCTTAATCCATTTCTATTCCCAGACCCAGGTTGCAACGCCAATTCCAGATCGATCTTCGTTAAATGAGAGGCTAGGATCCTTGGAGCGGAGTCGTGCAGCATTCCCGAGACTCCTCTGAGAGCTGTAGGATCTAGAGGTCTATGATCCCCGGTAGGTAAGAGCAAAGTAGAGAATCCTTCAATGTCCAACGCCGTGGTGATCTCTAAAGAAGGCGCAGCGACGACCAACTGCTCCTCCGCAGATAATTCGTACTCGTTCCCATTACTGCCATTCATTCCGTCGCTGGTATGGTAGTGGCTCCTGATCACCACTCCTTTGATGGGAACCGAACCAGAAGGATTGCTGGTGCCTCCAGAATTATTGGTTTCGAACTCGCTGTCCCCAGAACCGTTGCCACTGTCGCTGCCCGACGCCTGGTACCCTTGATGATGATGATGATGGTGATGGTGATGATGGTGACCGTGATGCTGGTGATTCGGAACGTAAGGTATCCTGGGAGGCTTCGGTGGAGCTGTTCCCAGCGAGTTCTGATGATTTAAACTCGGTGGCTGAAGTGGGGGCTGCTGTTGCTGTTGCAAAGCTGGATCAGAGATCACCCTGGTGATCTTCTGACGACCCAGGGATAAGGAACAAGATGGTGGTTGGCTCTGGATAGGCGGGACTCGAGGTAAAGTGCTCGATTGAACCGGAACATGAGGCGCTGGTTGCTGATTCGCTGCTTGGCGACCATCATGTTGGTCTGAAGGGTGATGTTGAGCTGTTAGGGAATGACTTCGCTGCTGCTTCCGAGGCAGACGGGGTGGAGAGCCGGTTGATAGGGATGACGACGAGGGACTGGAGCAGTGCTGACTGTTTGTCGGAGCCGCGACGCAGGTCAAGGGTACTGATCGCGGCTTTGGTGTGATGATCCGAGCACCACTCGCCTGGCTGATGGGCCTTCCGCTGCCTACGTAGAATGTTATCAAATCGGCCACCGTGTCAAATGCCTCGTCCTCGAACTGGTACTGGGCTCTTTCGTACACTGTCTCCGGCTGGATGACCACCTGTTCATTTAGGAGATCGTTAGAATTGTTTCTTACACGTTCATCGTTGCTAATGTCCGATAGTCTGTTTTGCTAAATGAAGAATTCATTTCTGTTCCAGTCAACGTAAGGTTTCAGTACGCAGCTAGAGTGTTACCTACCCTGTTAATAACGAAGTGAAGAGGCTGACCCTTCCACCGGACAGTGAGGACATAGTTCCCAGGTTGCGAGGCACAGTCTCGCACCAAAAAGTCACCATCGCTCGGCACTTCCGTTTCCGCACCCTTCCGACCACCCCGCAACGTGCTTCCATGGTACCAAGCGTGCGATCTCAGATCCCTAGGATCTAGAAGACGAAGTTCCCGCTCCAAGAGTTTGCGCGTCGTCTCCTCGGGTGGCTCCTAAATTAGACATCCGAGAACGGCAATCTTAAATTACGGAACCACGATGCACGCTAGAAATTAGCGGGTCGAAATGTGAACGCGTGGCTCCATTAACATCGTCTGTGTAAATCCTACCTAATTTAATGCCAGGATCTTCTCCGTTTTTTAGTAACCGGTCCTTGACTAAATACAGGGCGGTCCACGCAACTTGCACACCTATAATAACTTCCGAAGTATGCGTTGCACGAAAAAATGTTGTATACAGAAGTTGCATGGTCTGAAGGGGTACATTATGCTGTGTATTTATTTTGTTTACAGGTGGACGCGTAAAGGACATGTGATGGTCAACTTCATTTTTTTTAATGGAATGAGGTATTTTTTAATACATCAATCTATGTATGTCGAAAAGTTAGTAGTTCAGGAGATATTTCAATTGAAATAACTCTAAAATACCATTACTGTCGTACTAAGACGTTAGTGTCAGGTATTTTTTAATACATCAATCGATTTAATATATCAATCTATGTATGTCGAAAAGTTAGTAGTTCAGGAGATATTTCAACTGAAATAACTCTAAAATACCATTACTGTACTAAGACGTTAGTGTTTACTTATTTATGTAACATCTTAGCACGACAGTAATGGTATTTTAGAGTTATTTCAATTGAAATATCTCCTGAACTACTAACTCTTCGACATACATAGCTTAGTACTTTTTTATAACGAATGTCCAGCTGCATCGATTGATGTATTAAAAAATACCTCATTCCATTTAAAAAAATGAAGTTGACCATCACATGTCCCTTACGCGTCCACCTGTAAAAAAAATTAATATACTACATAATGTACCCCTTCAGACCATGCAACTTCTGTATAGAAAATTTTGTCGTGCAACGCATACTTTGGAAGTTATTATAGGTGTGCGCCTATAATACCGCCCTGTCTATAGAAATTCTACGAATTTCTTGTGAAAATTTTGGTTGATGAAACGTGAAATATGTAAATCGTGTCATACGCGCATTTGATCTCGATCGATCCGAACTGCGATTTTAATTGGACGTCTCGCGAATGTTTCGCAGGCCTCGGAGACAGTTGTGCGGATCAATGAAGAAGTGTCTCGACCCAGCGAGACCACGAAATTGGCTTAACAAGAACAGCCTTGAGTGGTTCGTCCATAAAGAGATCATCGGCACGCTCTCGTGTGCGCGACTTATCACTGACTTAGCATGTCACGCGTGAAAGTCGGCTCGCCGAGACGATGACTGCGTATGCGTATGAACGATCCAATTATGATAACGGTGAAGTATTCAATCGACCAATTCTGCCGATAGGTTCATTAATACTACGATTCCTTTACGCGGCGTCTCGAAAACTATCATTATCACATTTTTAAGAAGATATTCAAGCATTTAAGAAGATATTTCCAAGTTTACAGTCAAATTAAAAGCTCTACTAAGACTCTATTAAGACTAACAATTTTATAAAAAATATTCAGACTCCGGGGATTCAAACTCGTACATTTTTCAGCCCCTTTGAAAGGGTGTTGTCTGCACACAGCTCGTCACTCTAGCCACTAACTACCGGACCACCATGTACTGCACATTCCAAATGAAGATCGAAGTCTGGGACAGGACAGTAATAAAGAAGAGGTCTTTAAAAATGAAAAGGCGTGCACTCACCATCGGTAAATTCGAGTAGTCGCCGCTGTCAACCCTTTTCCCAGCAAACTCGCCGGAGCCGGAATCCTGGTCCTCGCTTCTGGCCACCTCGGTGTCTTCCTCGGCTTTCACCTCCGACGACCTGCGCCGAAAAAGTGAGTTTTCACTATGCCACCTTCACATCTCGTCTCCTGATCCAACGATTTTCGTCAGCACTACAGAAAACCGTGTCGGACACACGGGAAATCGGATAGGGTTTGGCCACACCGGCTCTCGGGCCGAGCGCGCGCACCCCACTGAACTATGTGCATGGAAACCCACGACATGGCCAGGGCCGTATTTTTGGAGGACCTCGGAGGCGCCCCCCGCGGGGTATTAATAGCACGGGGGCCACCGGTTCGATCCCCGTGCCAAGCAAAATATTTTCCCTTCAACTTTCGTGCACATTTTCTAATTCCAGACGGTCCTGCATCAATTACTTTCATTTTCTCATCGATTTGCCAACGATTGTTACTGGACTACGATTTTTTATGTATGAGAGATTCTTGTTCTCTTCTTAATAATTTTCAGGGGTTAAAAATTAATGAAACTCTGTGCCGAAATGCTCCTGACTAAATCATCTGCATTTCTTGCAATGGAAAAGTGCATCAGGCGCCCATTTTTAAAAATCACACTCCGGAAGATACTACCAGAAATTCCGAATAATGTATGATAATTTCCAGTCGAGTTTTCAGTGCGAGACAAAAGTGAATAAGTATGCATTTAACCTCTTTACCGTTCGAAGGCTTGAATGCATGGTACCGTAGCAGTGAATGATTCTTTTGTATTGCATATTTCCTCGAAACATCATGCGCACTTTGCGTGTGTATCGCATACACGATTACATTCGAAGCTCACAATTGTCTTCCTATTGAAATGGAAATAGCCTTTTGTCCTTTGTTGAAATGATTATGGAAACAAAGTTTGGCGACGAGTGCGTTCGGTAAAGGAATATTGGCTCTTCGATTGAAGATGTTCAAGATAGATTTTCTCTACGACAGCCATTAATTATTCAACAATGAAAGAAAATGCTGCCATATGTTTTTGTGTTGCTTGCCGACAATTTATGCAGGCTAGAAATATTTTCTTTTTTGGCGAACGGTGCACGTCAAAGTGCATCGAACTTCAGATGCACTTCGTACGTCACTGCAACGCACCCGTCCCTCACCCACGCCTGCGTTCTCTCCGTTCTCGAGTGGCGTCGAGTTGACACCGTACATTCGATCGCGCGGCAAAAGATTATTCCGATTTTTTTCCCGAACGGCGACAGCCTGCCAGGCCTAGGTTTCTTATCAGCCGGCGGTTAGGTTTAGTCGATAGTAGCCAGGGGGGTCGGACGGGGGTTATTGATCTGTTTGAGAAAAGAGGGGGCCGCGAAGGGTGCCGACGCGCCTGCGTCGGACAAAAGCGTTCGATAAGGGTCTAGGAACCCATAAAACGCATCTGTGCTCTTGTTTTGTTCCTGTTGTTTTAGGAAGTTGAACAACCTGGAGCGTACGACTGATCAAAGGCCAGGAAATGATCCTTCAGCAAGGGTTTAGTCCAGGCGTCGGCAACCTTTTGAGTCGGAAGAGTGAAAAATTACAATTTACAAAATTTCAAAGTTTTTAAAGAGCCTCAACATTTTTTCTTGCCAACAATAAATAGTACTCGCATAAATAAAGTTTTTTGATAAAAACAAACTAATCTATTTATTCAAGAAAAAACATCCAAAGAGCCGCATGTGGCTCGCGAGCCGCAGGTTGCCGACCCCTGGTTTAGTCTAATCAGCACCGCGAGAGCGGGTAGTCCTCGCATCGACGAGTTCCTTTTAAAAATTAAATAGCGTTCTTTTAAACTAATTTTTACAAACGCTTCTTTCAGCATTGCAAGAGGTATTTCTAAGCTAACAAACTTGGCCGTATTTTGTTTGATCTCACAACTTTCTACGGCTGTAGGAACTTGGCTCCTGTTTACAGGATGTTTTCGTTGGGATTAATAATTATAGGAAAATGGTTCGGACTGCACCAAGAATGCAACAAACGCGATAGCAAGCTGCAGCTCCGCGAGATGCCGCAGGAAGCAATTTTCTGGGAGCCGATGTTATAAATAGGAACAGTACGGGTACAGATGCAAGAGGATAGTAGAGAATTCGTAGAAGTAAACCGCACGTCTTATCATCCTGCTGTCTCTAATGTCACTGTAACTGGATCTCGCGTGCTGACTTGCAGATTGCAGACTGTATCTGCATCAACGACTGCGCGATGACTGTGCCCCGAGCTACCCTAATCGCGACGGGTAAGTAACGCCTCTGCTCCCCTCGTATTCAAACACGGGGAATCCGTGAAATATTAAAGTTAACGGGGCTGAGTAATACTCTCATCTTGCTGTACCATTTTCGATCAATGCTAGAATTTTATTTCCAACCTTTTTCGCGGCTCGGAAATACAGGCAGACGTTGTCGAAACTGGAATTCTTGACGTAATTCGATTCACGCGATCAATGATAGGACTGTCCTTTCGGAGCCGAAGGACGATAAGATTATAGCGCGTTGCAAATGTGCAGATGCGCGTGTTTGCTTTGCATGACGTTCGCTCGATCGACGCAGATGCATCGAACAGGAATCGCGTCAGCGTGTATCGATATCGATAAAATTGTTCATTGAACAATTACATAAATCATACTTCGCAAATGTTTGCCTCGCTGACTTAATACTCCATCGGTCTTCTTACGTCACGTTTTACGAGTGTCAGACATTTCACTAACTGTTTAAACTTCTCATTCCATTCTAGACAATGAAATAATTTAACTATCAGAAAATCATCGTAGATATTGAGGTAACTATCATGCCGACTGGCGACGAGACCAGATACAAGGGCCTACACAATGTGTCCGACAGATTCCCGAAGGGATTACGAAAGAGGTACAAGGTTTACAGTTTCCCCCATTCCGTCTCGTTCAGTTATGGGATTCCCGTGCTCTCTGATCTCAGGACGTTATTCCGAAGGCAAAGACCGAGGGAAACCGGTTCGGGACCTGCCGGCACTATTATTTTCCTGGACCGGTACCATCGCGTATACCCTCCGACAGGCTAATTCATAACTTATGAGAGAAAGAAGAATCTCGACTCCGTAGGAAAAGTCCTTTCAAGGTCTCGACGCCTGAGGTCTCGGCTCTGTTTCATTCTCTTTTTACCATGGCGCTTTGTACGGGGCTCGAAGGGAAGGTGTTGTAGATCGATATCTCGAAAATTGTGGAGTCTTCGAGCCTCGGGGATTCCGGGAACTAGCGAAACATTGTGGGACTCTGGATCACTGAACAGATCTTCTTGAATTTTTCTTCGAAATTCCCATCTACGTAAATGTAAACGTAAATGTCTTGAACTCGCTGAAAAATATGATGCTTCTAATTTCTCGAAGAGGAAATGTTACAGGAGGATTGGAAAGGATGAAGAAGATTGTAGAAGTATATGTAAAGTATAAGTAAAGTATACGTAAATGTTTTGAACTCGCTGAAAAAATATGATGCTTCTAATTTCTCGAAGAGGAAATGTTACAGGAGCATTGAAAAGGATGAAGAAGATTGTAAAAGTATATGTAAAGTATAAGTAAAGTATACGTAAATGTTTTGAACTCGCTGAAAAAATATGATGCTTCTAATTTCTCGAAGAGGAAATGTTACAGGAGGATTGGGAAGGATGAAGAAGATTGATGTACACGTGTTAATAGTTAGTTTGCGGTGAAGTTACCTTCGGCTGGCTTCGTCGTTGAGATCATCCGGCGACAGAGGAGTCACGATGAGAGAGTGCTCCTTCTGAATAATTATTTCCGGTTGTAGGTGGATCGTGTGTCGCTTCTGATAGAGGTCCTTACAAGAAGCTGAAGAGGATAGGCCGTTCCTCTTTCGACGACGGCCACTGGCGCCTAGATTTTGCAGGGCGCCCATAGATGGAAACCGGAAGCTCCATGCTATGCCTGAGGAATACGAAACCATCAATTACTTTCCTCATTTCGAACTTCACTTACACGTGCAACCATTAAAACTTATAAACACGATCGGAATACAATTAAGACGTCGACAATTCGGCTCAGCAAAATCATTTAGTCGGAGGAGAATCAAGTAAGAATTCTTGAGACAAGAATAAGGTGAAGTGCCCTAAGTCTGGACAGTCCAAAAGTGATACCTAAATCTGGACAACTGAATTTTCATAGTAAAATCAGTAATTAAGAGATTAAATGATTATATTATATATTCTGAGGCCTTAGCTACAAGTAGGTGTGAATATTATTTCATTGAGATATCAATTGAAATTTAAAAATGAATTCAAAGTTCATCTGAAAACAGTATACAAAATAGTCTATTTACATGCGAATCATGTGCATTTATAGTTCGAACTTTTGTTAGAAAAAAGGATATAATTTAAGCCCTCAGACAAAACATAATTATCACGCATAATAATATTGATATTTTAAAATAAATTGGCAATCACACTTAACGTAAATAATAATTATTAATCCAAATATTAGATGTCCAAGATTAGGACTGTTTTCAAATATAAGTACTCCATTCTGGGACGCGATGACAGTAGCTGTCCCACTCTAAGCTTACACGCAATGTGCTTACTCCTGAAGCCGGACACGTGTTTGTGAATAAAATCAACGCATTGTTTGCAAATTATTTAACTACATGTACGCATAATTAGTCTTCTATTAGCTTGAATAACGTATGTAGAAAATGTATTCCGGTTGTGACGTTAATAATACTTTATGTTTACATCTTAAATCTATCAGTATTACTACCTAACCTTAAAAGTTGTATTATGACAAGTTTTATTAAAACAGTAAATGAAAATAAATATATATTTGGTTAAATAATACAATACTATAATCTATGATAAGAATACTACATATTACGCAAAGCATCTTCTATTCGCCATGCGCAACAGCGCCACCAACCAACGTTTTAGGTTATGTTCGATCGATCAACTCGTAAATTGAATTTGTCCCGATATAGGCTTTACTTCTGTCCAGGTACTAGCTTAGATTGGATTTAATATGTCCAACTATAGGTTTGAATTATTCTTGTTAATACAATTAAGATATTAACCTAAACAATGATTTTTTTATTTTAAATTACTTTACAAACTCTGAACTGTATGTTAAAACTCTTAAGAAATTGTTTTTGTTTATTTAAAGTGATAAAATTTAAAATAGAAAAACATGCTGTCCAGGCATAGGGCACTTCACCTTATCTATGAATAAATCTGCCATTCGAGATCATCTCAATCCAAGAGCGCTCACTCGTGAGTTAAATCGTGTCAACGCGCTGATTGCGTCACAGAAACGCGTATCCAATCTTCGAGCAATTGTTACCGGCATCGACACAACCCAGTCTGCTTCCACGAAGCGAATTCCCGACGACAAACAAAGAAGGAGATTCGATCGCGTTTATATTAACTATGGCGATTGGGTTTCACGTCTCGGTGTCGTGCTGTCTCAGCAACATCGCGAAATGTTTATCGGAGCTACGCATAAACGATCGGCGAATGCCTTTTGTATGAGCCAGACTGTCTTCTTGATCTCTGCGGCGGACCCTCGATCGAGTTTCATCCGTGGATCACTTTTTCGAGCGTGGATACCTCGTGTTGATCGCGATCCTGCGATCTCGACGAGTCTTCCTTCTCCTTTTCATTTTATCTGATTGTTACATTGGAGTGAAACGTTCGAGAACACCGAAGACAGTTGATTAGCATTGCAAACACTCGTCTCAATCACCTACCATCCTCATTATAATAAAGACTCCTGTTACAATACGTAACAAGGCATTATTCAACAAAAAGTCAGTCACCAGAACGAGGATCTTGTTCGAACAGAAGGGAACATTATTCCCCAGGACAAAGGAAAACATACTCTCAAGGCTCACCGCAGCTACTCTTCGAATTCCACGTTCTTCAAACTAGCAACAAATTAGATTCTCCCTTATTCGATCCCAGTGACCC
This sequence comes from Lasioglossum pauxillum, assembly GCA_933228785.1. NCBI lineage: Eukaryota > Metazoa > Arthropoda > Insecta > Hymenoptera > Halictidae > Lasioglossum > Lasioglossum pauxillum. The sequence goes on from OW121706.1 coordinate 40,719,357, forward strand.
CGATTTTTTGATTACCCATTAACAAAATTAACTAGCTATGCCAGTAATTTTCTCAATGAGAAAAATTGCTTCCCCCATCCGCACGTTCCCCTTCTTCGCTGTCCGACGTTCACCGTTCACCTGTTTCGCTCTATGCCAATCTAGACAGAGTAACTCGAGGTCCGTTCAGATTCACTTTCGTCATAAATTATACTGAAACGCTGTTTGCGTCAAAACACGCAGAATCGGGTATGTTAACAAAATTGATTTTATTACATATACAGGGTGAGTCCGAAGAAACAGACCACCTAAATATCTCCGTTACTGTTCATTGTACAAAAAAACTTTTTAGGACAAAATTACACTGTTTGAAAGGCCACATGTAACGGTGTAAGGGAAAAGATTTTCAAGGTCATTTTTTTACAAGATTTCAAGGTTATCGATATTTTTTTAAATGGAATGAGGTATTTTTTGATACACCAATCGATGCAGCTGGACATTCGTTATAAAAAACTACTAACCTATGTATGTCGAAAAGTTTGTAGTTCACGAGATATTTCGATTTAAATAACTGTAAAACACCATTACTGTCGTAGTAAAACGTTAAACAAGTAAGTAAACGCTGACGTCTTAGTAATGGTATTTTAGAGTCATTTAAATTGAAATGTCTCGTGAACTACTAAGTTTTCGACATACATAGGTTAGTACTTTTTTATAAGGAATGTCCAACTGCATCGATTGATGTATTAAAAAATACCTCATTCCATTTAAAAAAATATCGATGACCTTGAAATCTCGTAAAAAATTACCTTGAACATTTTTTCCCTCACACCGTTACATGTGGCCCTTCAAACAGTGTAACTTTGTCCTAAGAAGTTTTTTCGTACAACGAAAAGCAACGGAGATATTTAGGTGTTCTGTTTCTGCGGACTCACCCTGTATATTCTATTTTATTTTTCTCGCAATTCTGCACGCCTATACGTCTCGTAACCACATAAATAATCACCGTACGTACGACAAGATCAATGTCTTCTTTTTCACTGAGGACCACCGGAGAGTTAGAAAAATCGTTGCAGGAACGGCTCGCGAATAATAAATAGTGGCATTTCCCGGCGGGTAACGATCGATTCGCCGTGCACTGTGCAAATACCACGGAACGACACCATATATCTTCCATTGAAATTCCACGGGTGGTTCGGAACGCGATCACAGGTGCAGCGAAACGACCACGCTTATTGCGAACTGGTCCCGGACAATCGTTCCCGGTCCCATTCGAGCCGCCCACGAGATTGTTCTCGCAGTGGGGCCCCCCTTCGGGGCACCTCTGATTCAATGGGGTTTCCGGAATCCGTATGTACGTGCCCCCGTGTGTATGTGTCACCCGAGAGAATCGAGAGAGTAAGAGAGTCTCTCTTTTGTACGGGACACGTGCGAGAACGGATCGTTCGGGCCGTTCGGTTCGCCAGAAACTGAAGTCACCGGGGGCTCACTTTCGCTTCGATCCGTTTATCTTCGCTCGCCTTCTAGCGCCAAGCAGATATAAACCTGTTCTCGACAGCCTCCTTTCCAGTCGCCGGGATTCGAACGTTGCCCCTTAACCCTTTCGCTTAGGTTTCGCGAAACGGTGGGAGTCGCGAAAATAGAATGTTGATTACACTGTCCAACACCAAATTTGTTCCCCAATTACTGTTGGGTCCTTTGTATAGAGTTGTTTGCTCTGATTCCGAATCTGTTTTTAATTTTTTTCCTATACGCACAGTTTTTGAGAAACATGACTTTGAAAAAAAAACATATTTTTCAAATTTAAACAAATATTGTAGTGTTATTATAAATAATATCGAATTGTTCTTTATAGCAAAAGATTCTGTAGACTTTCCCGAATACAGCGGTATCCAAAATTAATACATTATGATTGTTTAAACATGTTTAAATAATCACTAAAGGCGGAGCGACACCACTTTTGCACCAATTTTTGAGGATACTTTTCAATATATCTCAAAAAATAAGAGTCCAGCGGAAAATCGAACTATACCATGCAATAGAGCAGACTTTTATCTTGAGAAACCCCTCTTTGAAGTTTGAAACGTCGACGTTTTTTTCGAACCAGAAAGCAAAATATCTTCGCCCGAGATGAGTTGCCGCCAGTGGCGCTCACCATTACAACGGTCGTTCGCCGCTCCGTATCCCGTCGCTGCGCCGCGCCGTATCTCGTCCCGAGCGCCACTGGCGGCAACTCATGTCGGGCAAACTTGACAGGGTGGCTTCTCAAGATAAAAGTCTGCTCTATCGAGTGGTATAGTTCGATTTTTCGCTGGACCCTTATTTTTTAAGATAAATTGAAAAATATCCTCAAAAATTGGTGCAAAAGTGGCGTCTCTCCGTCTTTAATGATTATTTAAACATGTTTAAACATTCATAATGTATTAATTTTGATACCACCCGATACCACCGTATTCGGGAAAGTCTACAGAATCTTCTGCTGCAAAGAACAATTCAATATCTTTTATAATAACATCACAATATTTGTTTAAAGTTGAAAAATATGTTTTTTTTTCAAAGCCATGTTCCTCAAAAACTGTGCGTATAGGAAAAAAATTAAAAACAGATTCGGAATCAGCGCAAAAAACTCTATAAGAAGGACCCAACAGTAATTAGGGAACATAAAAAAAGTTGAAATTTGTTGGACAGTGTTATGTTTGTTGTCCGAGAGGAGTGAGCGAAAGCTTGGCCGCTTTTTGGATTTTAGAGGAGCCATTGGAATCTTGATTTAGGTAACATTATTTTCATGCCGAATTGCGCATCTATTAAACTGGTTTGTATTAACCATTATGACCGCATGAATTGTAAATGCTAGCGCGATAACCAGTTTTCTACTGATGTAATGTTACTTGGCTGTGTAGATGCAATCTCAAGTCATGTAATTGATCGAACAATGTGCATAACTGCGTATACTAATCGTGCGTGTCGCCAATAGCTACCAAGCTACCGTGACGTGACATTAAATAAATGAATTCTCGAAAAGGAAGAAGAAATGTACAGCCATAAGAAACAACTCTTCTTCTACATAATATTTTCTGTTTATCAATCTCTAATCTATTCTGCGCTCCACATTGCCATGTTCCAAGTAAACCATAAGTTGTGCATACAACAAATTAAAAAATCCTCTAGCGAAGATAACGCCGACAAAATGGCTGCTCGCGGAGAGTCTTTATCTATCACAAAGCGTCGGAAACCCTTGAAATCCTCACAAAGAATTTTTACCGATACCCATAAAACCGTATAAACGGATGAATTAGACTACCCGAGTGGCTCCGGTGTCAGAGTCAGAGCTCTCGAAAAGCTAAACGTCGTTCGCACGGACACCGGATGAGAAATTTCACGGTGTACCCTCGGAGGAGCGGTGAAAGAATGGTGGAAAGGGAGATAGAAGGAGAAAGGACACGCCGCGCGACTTCGGTAGAAAAAGAAGCCTCTCGAGGACCTGGGGAGGACAGGCCCAGGACACAAAAAGAGAAGAACGGCTCCGTGTGTGGTGGCAGGCCGATTCGAAAAGCAGAATCGTGGAATGCAGGTGTGTTTTGCGTCGCACGCCGGCCTCTTACTCTCTCGCCGACATAATACCTGGCGACTGATAAGGTCGCCGGTTTACCGAGATAAGTATGCAACGTTTGGAGAGGCACTATCGACTGAAAAAAGCCGCGATAGGTGTCGTTACCGAGGTCGAGCCCGGCGGCGCACGAGGCCGTGTTCAGAATATGTATTTTCTTTTTCGCCGTTCGATCGATCTGAACGGTTCTCCATTCACCAAGAAACTCGTATTGTGTCTTGGATCAACGTTATTCCACGTGGAAGAGGCTTCGACTGTAACTCCTACGATTAATGGCGGCGATTAGGCGCTGCGAAAATTATTCTCTCATTTGGCTGACGGAGAATCGAATAACATGTCTTTCCAATTTATTTCTGAAGCCTCGGATTTATATATACAGGGTGTCCCAAAATTCGTGAAGTTCCCGAAAGGGGTTGGTTCCTGAGACCATTTCAAGCGACATTTTCCTTTGCAAAAATGTTATCCGCGGCTTTGTTTAGGAGTTATTAACGAAAAACACGGACCAATCGGAGCGCGACCTAGACGCGAGTTGCCACAATCGGCCCGGCGCGCCAACTGTCTATTGGCCGACTGTGGCAACTCGCGTCCAAGTCGCGCTCTGATTGGTCCGTGTTTTTCGTTAATAACCCCTAAACAAAGCCGCGGATAACATTTTTGCAAAGGAAAATGTCGCTTGAAATGGTCTCAGGAACCAACCCCTTTCGGGAACTTCACGAATTTTGGGACACCCTGTATATTCTTCTTATTTCTTATGCTCAATCAACTTGATATTGAGCGTTCTTATTATTCTATGTACCCGGAGATACTGATAATTCGCTAGATGATGAAGCAATCTTCAACAAACGAAACAATCTTCTTTCCAGCTACTGCAGGAAAGCCGTTCTACGTGAACGTTCCTCGAAAAGTTTTATTCACGTGAGCGAAACGTGCGCTGTGATTCTCCCGTTTCCTCCGCGGACGCGTAATTATATGCGCGTTTACCTTGCGACTGGAATTTCAATTGGAACCAGTTTTTACGCACAGCTGACAGAGTCGACGGATATCTTACACGGCTGTCGACAAATCAAAGAAATCAAGAACAGAAACGGAAGTAGATCGAAAGCCACTCCACGAGAGATTACTTAGAAACTTCGTGATACGTCGATCTTTATCAACTCGATAGTAGGTGTAAAACACTGATCTCAAGAACAGCGAATCTATCTAGAGAAACAACTAAATTACACTAAGTTCTGAATAACTTAAGCGTTTATCTATGTATGTTACACAGTAGAATGTTTTCCTCGAAAGTTACCATTTGCGTAAAATATTCGCTAATGGATTCTTCCCCGTCTGCCGGCGAAATTTTATGCAAATTTATTCGCCGATAGATATCGGAGTCACTGAATTCTTCTCTCAGGTGGTCATGGTCTTTCTTAGCTACCTTTTTTCATTAAAAACTGCCCGAAACGAGAAAACGAATTCTTGTTTCTCCTTTTCCTTTGAAGTTTATCAAAATATTTGCCCGCGGTTATCCTCGAGTCGGCCGTTCATAAAAGTGTTTCGGACAGTCGGAGATTGTTTATTTGTTTTCGACTCGTTTATTTTCTCGGGAGTTGGCGCAGTCGGATTTATAAGCTGCGAGACCGCGTAAAAGGGAACCAACTCGCGACCTACATCCTACGTTTAGCATACTCCGCGCCAGTTTCGATTTTGAAATAAAACATACTCTGACGCGATTCTACACATGTTTTGCAGGCTGATCCGCGAGCCGATCGACCTCGTGGGCGTCGTCGACGATAAACGTTCCTCGGCTTCGCGAATTTCCCCATTATCTTGCGCCGACTGTTTGACAAACACCGTACTTGCAATAATTTTGCGTCACCGGTTGCGATATTTGCTCAAATTGAAACCGCGCCCCGTTCACTTCTCAAATTTGTCATTCGCTTTCGAAACGCGCTCCGAGAATTTCGCTTTTATGAGCAAGATGAAAAACATCGCCTTTAACACTAGGCTTACGGGACCCGCCAAAATGGCGGGTTCTAATATTCTTAGTTTGCGATTACTAAGAGGAATTATTTACCAAAATATCTTTGGGTATATATTATTGGAAAAATGGCCAAAAGTTCGAATAGATACATTCTTGTAATGTTTATAAAATAATGTGAAATAGTTATTTCTAGAGCTCCATAAGTAATGTTAAGCGAAATTAATACAAAATTGATTAAATCACCGAATAAGAAGAGAAAACGTCTTTCCTCGCGATGAAAGTCGGGTATTAATATAAGAGTATCCTTGCAACAATCATTTATTATTAATTCATAAAAGGCAATACGTGATCGAACGTCGTCCATCGAAGAGCATCATTTCATATCATCCAGCACGTGCTCGTCGAGCCCCTTCGAATCATCGCTATCCTTTCACCATGAAATTGAATCACCTTGTTGAACGTGACACACGAAATTAATAACTGTCACGCCAATCGATCACCAAACACCAACAATAAAAAGAACCATTAAAGAGATACATCAGGTATCCAACAACGCACATTCCTCCTACAAATGTTTCGAAACATTGTGCAGTTAAACACCGAAAAGTTTCGTAAACACATTAAAACTCCATTAGGAAGGGAACTCCTTCCGAAATTCTGAAAGTTTCACTGATAATCAGCACGACTACTGTCATGAAATTCCTGCGCTGCTTCAAAATTCTCACTTAAAAATTCGTTGAGCATCAAATCGACGATCTCGGAAAGAGCGATCGAGAGAGATCGTGGTCTAGCAGACGATAAATCGATGGATCGGCATTTGAAAGAAAGGGCTCCGACAAGAAGATTGCGAAGAAATACATGGGCATAATTATGAACGTGGTCTAAGTCAAAATTTCACATCACATTTCAAACAAAACTAATTCAATGTAAATATCTCGAAACAAGAAATACATGATTTACACCACTTAAACAATGATGGGCACATTGCGTGTAAAAATCGAGAAAAATGTAGAAAAGAAACACTGACTCTGGCTCCGTTTCGATTTCAGTTTGCTGGCGGTTTTTCCCATTTTCCTGGCGGTCGCATGCCAGGCAGCGCGGGTCACGTTGCACCGGTTCCAGGTATACGCACGAGGCTGCACCGACGGTAAAGACAACGAGAGGGATGCAGCAGCATGCACTGGCGCGACCGTAGCATAATGCGATACCGAGCTGACTGGCCGCAAAAACGAACGAGCAGAGTAGCGAAGGGACGAGACCGATGGACAACCGAGTGGCAGCCAACCGAGAGCTGGAGGAACGAGACCCGATCGCAGCCAGAGAGGGAGAGAACACGTGTGCGGATAGAGGACGGATCCTTGACGGCCACCAAAGAGAGAGAGGGAGAGAGAGAGAGTGGAAGGGAGGAAGGGAGAGAGGGAAGCCGGGAGGAGGATTTTAATGAACGAAAATGAAACGCGAGTTTCGGCGAGGAGTAATTGCCGAGGCAGAGACAGATACCCGGAGATGGCATTAAGTAATTGATGACGGGGTGCAGGCTGATCAGAGGGTGCTGAACAGTCAACTGATGTGAGTGGAATTTTCTGTGATTTTTAGGCCGAGATATAAAAATGAATTTTAACTTTTAAGACTCGCCAGATCATTGTAGTATATTATTAATGAACTGTTTAGCTTAACAGAAAAATATTATAAGATATAAACTTATTTGTATCGATCGTATTCTTGTTAATAACAATTATTAATGATATCGGCGCTACGGTTCGATCGTTAAATACAAAAAATTAACTAAGCAATTTTGCTAATTTTCAAGTAAATCGACGTTTCGGTCACTGATTTGGACCATTTTCAAGATTATATTGAATTGCGTCTGTAAGAGAAAATAAAAACAATTTATACACAATGACATACAATTTTCAAAAGTAGTAACTATTAAAAGTTTAAATGTAAGGGAAACAAATTTAATTTCACAATTTTTCACTCACTTGCTTAGGTGTGATTATCCCTTTGCACTCCGCTGCCCCTCTGAGGCACCACTAGAAATTGTTGTATCATTATTCAAAATATTGTTTACATTATTAAATATATCGGTATCTAATCAATTACTAAACATTTAGGCATTGTATGAGGTATTCTACCAATTTCATATCCATAGAATTTCAAAAATCATAGGGAATGGAGGTATTCTAGATCGGAAGAAATGTTTAATTTTCCAGTTAAAATAGCTCGGAGTGCAAAGGGTTAAGTATGATAATATGAGAATCGTTAGACTCGTGAAACACGTGTGTTCACCATGTCTGTTTTCACGACACTGATCGTCTTGGCAGAGATCTAGGTTATATGTATAGATCGATACATTATAAGATTGTAAGATGAATATTGTAAGTAAGTAGCCTCCTAGAAGCTAGCCCCCCACTTGTTAAATTAAATAATTTCAACAGTTGTGCTGAGTTGTGCTAAGTTTGTACTACATTGTTCTCGAATATTACAGCTATAATATCAAAAATAACACTAAAAATTGAAAAAAAACCGATTTTTGGAGTAGCCCCCCACTTTTCATTTTTTTCAATTTTCTCAATTGTGCTAAGTTGTGCTAGAGGTTGTGCTAAGATTGTTCCAAAGTATTACTTCATAAAAATAATAAATAAAGAAGTTATGGTAAATAATCGTTTTGGACATCTAATTAACGTAAAATATCATAATTCGGCTTTCCCTTCATCCCAGAAACCTGATACTGCATATCTGAGTTGTGCTAGCCTAGCACAAGTCAGCACAACTTCCAATTTCTCCAGCACAACGATTTGAAGGGCACTTTACTCTTGTCCGCGGCCCTTCGCGCTTCGCGAAAATATCATAATTGGGCTTTCCCTTCATCCCAGAAACATGATACTGCATATCTGATATTATAATATTTTCGCGAAGCGCGAAGGGCCGCGGACAAGAGTAAAGTGCCCTTCAAATCGTTGTGCTGAAGAAATTGGAAGTTGTGCTGACTTTTGCTAGGCTAGCACAACTCAGATATGCAGTATCAGGTTTCTGGGATGAAGCGAAAGCCGAATTATGATACTTTACGTTAATTAGATGTCCAAAACGATTATTTACCATAACTTCTTTATTTATTATTTTTATGAAGTAATACTTTGGAACAATCTTAGCACAACCTAGCGCAACTTTGTACAATTGAGAAAATTGAAAAAAATGAAAAGTGGGGGGCTACTCCAAAAATCGTTTTTTACCCTAACTTCTTTATTATTTTTATAAAGTAATACTTTGGAACAATCTTAGCACAATCTAGCACAACTTAGCACAATTGAGAAAATTGAAAAAAATGAAAAGTGGGGGGCTACTCCAAAAATCGGTTTTTTTCAATTTTTAGTGTTATTTTTGATATTATAGCTGTAATATTCGAGAACAATGTAGCACAAACTTAGCACAACTCAGCACAACTGTTGAAATTATTTAATTTAACAAGTGGGGGGCTAGCTTCTAGGAGGCAAGTAAGTACGAATATTGTAAGATGTTTGCCTTGTAAGACGGAGGGAAGCTCATATTTTCCTTAGACAAACTTCGCCTGCCTCGCGCAACGCAGGGAATTAACTCCAAAATTGAACGAGGGTTTAGCGGCCAGTTTCTCTTAAGATTTTCTTATATTTTATGTTTGTGCGTTGATTAATCGATCCTCGTGCTGCTATCAGATACCGTGGATCGAAGAAAAGGAGTTTAAAGGAAGGAAAGGATTTTAATCAACGAGGTTCGAGCACTACTCCCTTCGGCTAAAGTAATTAACAAGGGTGGATGACCGAACGGAGGGTGGAATGAGCGTTTTAATGAGAAGGTACAAGCAGAATTTCACTTCGTCACGAAACAGACGATAAGAAAGGGGAGATAAAGGGTTACCGACCAGGAAGGGTGGTAGAGATAAATTCAATTGGAAGCACTGATTACAGGAGTTAAGAGGGTGGATCTGATCGGAGGGATGGCGAGAGATAAGCAGTTCTAAAAATAGTTCTGACCATTACATCACGTCATTCGATTAGAATCGAGGATGAAAATTTTGGAAAAAATTCCTCAATTGAATGGATAACATCTCTAGGAAATTGTACAAATTATTAAAATACACAGGGCTGGTATTTTCTCTCAGGTTTTTATTTATTCTTCCATGTTCATTCGAATTATCATGTAATCGACAAGCTATAGAAATAAACGAGTCCCGTTTACTCAACTCGTTCACAATCCGAGCGCTGTGTTACGAGAGACCGTGTCCGCCGACGAGGCTTACATAATTAACACGTTCGCTGTCATCGTTTTTGACGATCATAGTTCCTGATGTAGCGTGAAGAAAGGTTTTCACGCGTGACTGCCTATTTCAGATCATAACCCACGATTTAGCGCTTGGACTGTAATTGGGAATTCTATGGGAAAAGATAGGCTGCTTTACAGCCATTGAATTGTATTTAACTTGTAGAAAACACTTTAGAATTTTATTCAGGTCAAAAAGTAAAATGACAGCGTTCTCTTTTAGGGGTTGAACAAGAGCGAAAAATTAAGAGAAGAATGTCATCTTAGTTTCCCTAAGAATTTTAACGAGGTCAAGTAAAATGACGTGCGTTCCGTGTATAATGTTTTAGGGGCCGAGAATGGGCTAAAAATTGAGCCAAGAATTTAATTTCGCTCTCTTAAGAATTTTAACTGGGTCAGAAAGAAATGGCACCTTTCTTCTACAATTTAGGGGTTGTGAAAGGACTAAAAATTAAGATAGGAATTTTTAGAAAAAAAATGAGCGATTATAATGATTCAGTAATGGTACGAAGAAATCGTGATGAGAGGAAGCTTTTTCCAACAGACTTATCCGGCTTTTGCACACGTGTCTAGTACACTAAGTGTACAGAGGGGGAGAGGGGAGAAATGTAAAGTGTGAGGGAATGGAGGTGGAAGATAGACCCACGATTATACATGTGGCGCGCCACTGGTGCGGGTCTAAAAGAAGACAGATGCAAACGCTACAACAGAAGGGAGACAAGGATGAACGGAGAGATAAAAGAGGCGTCAGAGACAAGTATTTAATAAGCTATATCGATAAAACGGTACACATAGAACGGAATTTACTGCTCCCGTTGTTCGTGGCTGCTACCGAAGTCTCCTAATCGTAACAGAACTCAAAAGCAAATTCATTTGAAGAACATCAGCAAAAACTCGCTAATCGAGAGTCGGACGAGAAGCACACGAGCGACAAGTGTTTCGCACGCGCGTCCGAAGGTTCGAAAGAAAACCATGTCGTCATCTAGAACCCGGACAACTTCCAGCTAAGCGTCTCGGCCTGTCCGACGCGTTATTCGCTTATTTATGAGCCGAGAAAAAACCGGAATCCAACGCGAGGATGTCGCAGCGTTGCACCGAAGACAGCTCTGTTGCGATAATTGCGTTGCGCTAATGAAATCGTGAACCGCGACCCCGATTTCCGGTTTTCCCGGTAAACTCGCTTGGCTGAATCATTCAATTCCAGCTAAAACGGGACAAAAATATTAGCGGAACTTTTTCCTTTTTCCGATTCACAACGAGCGATATTTTACGTTGACTAGGTCGAGGCTCGACTCGATTCTAGTCCGCACCGTAAATAAAACGTGCCAGGAATTGTTGTAGTCGGCTTACGTCAGACACAACGGTACAAATTGTTGGAAAGGAGCAAGGTTGCGGCTATAATTGTACGATCATTCAGCGTTCACGCTGCTCGCGCTCGTTTCTTCCAGTTGTAAAACCAGCACGTTAAGCGGCACGGCTTTATTTTAGAACGCGCTGGATTAAACAAAGCCTTCCACTCCTGCCACGGTAGAATTTACGTCTTCCTTAACAATATACGAAGCGAATTCGCAGCTAACCGCATTTTCATTAGATGTGCAAATAAAGTAATTGCAAAATGCTCCTGCATTTTACAGAAAATTTGATTTTACAAAAAATTAAATTTTTTAAGGTAAATGTTCAGTCAATACAATTTTCGAAAGTTCGCCACATTATTCTGTTTATTCTATTAATCTTGAGGTACGGAAGATACTGTAGAAAATGGACGATGCTCCTAAATTTAGGCAACCAGAAGGTTGTACTCGGGGCATGCCGCACGTATGGAGGTGCAAAGGGGCCTCCATTTGCCAGGAATGAACGGAACTGTTTCAAAGTAATGAAATCCCAACAAAAACATTCTGTAAACAGGAGCCAAGTTCTTATGGCCGTAAAATGTTGTGAGATCAAACAAAATACGGCCAAGTTCGTTAGCTTAGAAATACCTCTTGCAATACTGAAAAAAGCGTTTGTAAAAATTAGTTTAAAAGAACGCTATTTAATTTTTAAAGAGTTACATGGAGGGCTAGATTATTGAAACTTGGCCGCTACCTAACACCTTTTATGGCCATTGGTTTAAAAAGTAACGGCCAAGTTTGAATAATTTAGCCCTTCATGTAACTCTTTAAAAATTAAATAGCGTTCTTTTAAACTAATTTTTACAAACGCTTTTTTCAGTATTGCAAGAGGTATTTCTAAGCTAACGAACTTGGCCGTATTTTGTTTGATCTCGCAACATTTTACGGCCGTAAGAACTTTGCTCCTGTTTACAGAATGTTTTTGTTGGGATTTCATCAATTTTTGTCGAAATTTCATCAATTATCAAGTAGGTATTACTCTTATTCCTGATTCATTAAATCCTAAATATTTTTTATCTTTAAGGTGGACATTAAGTAAATTAATAAATGCATGTTCGTTTTACTACCTGTTTATACCTACTTGAAACTTTGTCCCGAAAAATCTAAACAACGCAGCGTCGATCAAAGGAAAAAAATTCTTTTCTAATCTGCAAGACAAAATCCAAATTCAATGTATCGAAGAGTAACACCCTGCCGGCGACGCTCGGATCCGTTTGCCCCCCGCCGCTATAGACGATGCTCGGTGCAGTTTCTTTTGTTTACGTTAGAGCGATTGTTTTTTTCATCAGTATTTGTTGCGACTTCGAAGCTAATAAAACGTATACTTATGTAGGTACTTTGGGATTATCCCGTCGACCTCTCAAGAATTAGTTAGGGATAGGTGACGGGGGCGGAGAGGCCCAGCCGGCCCGCCCACGCATACGAAAATACAGTTTGGAGGAAATGGTCGAAGGAATAATCCCAAAGTACCCTTATGTATATATTATGCTGCTATGTTCTATCCTACGTACCTATTTCGTAATGTTTTTTTTTTCAACCCTTTAATGTGTAAAATTTCAAACTTTGATAATTATTCCTTTGAGTGTTTGTTATGGTGGACCTATGTACCAAATTTCAAGCTTCTAGGTCAATGGGAAGTACCCAAAAGGTTTTGATGATCTGTCAGTCAGTCAGTCAGTGACAAATTTAGCGATTTTTGAGGTCCTATATCTCGGAACCTACTAATGTTGGAAGATTAGTGTTTTGTCAATATTGTGACATGATAGCATTTAACAAGTGTACGAAATTACATCTCTCCATCTGCCTCCAGTGCCGAGTTATAAGCCTCTAAAAACGCCCAAGTTGTTTCGTGTAAAACAGGGGTGGCCAACCTGTGGCGCATGCGCCAAACGTGGCGCATTGGATGATTACAAGTGGCGCATTGAATGCTTGCGCCTCTATTTATTCTTTTGAAGTAGGCGCCGTAAATGAATCCATCTTCATATTTTCAACACCTGAGAGCTCTTAGTTAGTACAGCCTTCTTACTCATCAATTCGTCGCAATTTTTGACAGTTTACAATTATATTGGGTTGGCAAGAAAGTAATTTCGGTATTTTAAGGTGAAATAAAATCGAATTTCTTTATTCAAGCGATGAACTGCAATCAAAATTTAATTAAAATGTTTTCTTATTTATTCGTTTTGACAAAAGATCATCGAACAAAAGGGAAAATATCTTATTCGTTAAAGTTCATTGCTTGAATAAAAAAATTGGGCTCTGTTTCACCTTAAAATACCGAAATTACTTTCGTGCCAACCCAATAGAATAGGAATTAGAGTGTTCATGACAGCGATCACCCTCTCCTCCAAAAGATCATTTCTCACTATTGTAGATTGGTGCTCCAATGAACGTGTGCAATGAATTTAGTTGCGCGATTGAGTTATCCCTTTTCCTCCCCTAACCGAGCAGATCCTACCCCTGTTCCTATTTTCCAACCGCAACAATGAACGTAAGAAGGTAGAAAAGTGCTCGAGTTGTATGGCGCATCTGAACTCGTATGTGAAAAAATTTACGCATGGTATGGAAAAGGTTGGCCACCCCTGGTGTAAAAGGAGGTAGTGCCAGAACTTGGCTGGTGCGCTACCGTGCACCTAGATAATAAGAATGGCGCGGGCGGGAAACTTTGAAGAGATAGCTCCGCAGTCCTTTAGGCCTGTTTTTATTGGTGCGGACTTACCAGAATACATCGAGTTTTACAGTCAATATGTTTCTATGGAACGACGTTCGCCGAACGACCGTTCGACCTCTATACGAGAGCGTACATGCACGCAGAATAAATGTGTTACGACACACGCGTACAATCTTGCGAACGTGCCAAATTATGCGCACGTCGCCTATCCACCGAACAACAGAGAAAGCCGGAGAGAACTGTTTGTTTGTTCCAGAAACGAAAAGAAAGAAAAAGAAACGGAATCGTGGACGATCGAACACGTCCTGACTCGAATAGAAAAATCTTAACAAATACATCTAGACAGTGTTCGTCTAGGCTCGGAGGTTGCGGCTTACGCGCTAGTCGTATGTATACGTAGATTTAATTAGCTCTCCGCTCACATGATCGTGTCTACTCGCGAGGGAATTGACATTTTACAAACAGCGAAAGACAGCAATGTGTTTTTGTTACTTTTTTTCCTCTTTTTTCTCTTCTCACGTGTTGTTTATTGAAATTTCCCGGTTCTCGGGAGACTGCATCTACCATCGATCTCTATCGCGGCCTCCGTTAATCTTAATCGTTAAAGGCTATGGTTGCTTCAGAAGATTTTCTTTTTTTCTTGTTTCTAATACAGCCGGATTCTTGATTAATTCCATCGTCAGATCAAACGTGATCGCGTGTAAGGAAATTAGGTCCGAGTTGACTTTCATTTTGCGCGTGGGTTGTTTCTTCGATCTCGATCGTTCGAAACGTTGCCAGTTAATCGGTATGCAATTATCTCGTTGGTGTAATTGGAATTGTAACGGCGAGCGTTTGTTCGTTCTCCATCGTTCGTCGTTTTTCATTTCTGGAACGTGCAATCGCTATCGACGTTCGCACAGATATAATTGTTACAATGAATATTACGCTACACGTATTACCACGCGCATTATGCGCGCGTGATCATATCAACGATAACGTTACAATTAGAATTTTGCTCGTTCAACCGGAAGTCCGACGACAACGTTAATAAAAAATCCGTGGCCCAAAAAATACTATACACACCTCTTCTCTTTTTTTGTTCTCTCTTTCTCTAACTACACACGCAATCTCTCTTTCTCTTTCTCTCTTTCGTTCACACACACACAGGTTCGTTCGTTCTCGTTCTCTCTACTCCTCTCTCTAGTTTCTAATAGCATCTCTCTCCACGCACACACATACGCAAGCTTCCAAGGACTTCGTTAATCGTAAATGAAACGCGTGCATCATGTATTGTAATTGTAAACGTTGAAATGGCTGTGACCGTAGTAAAACTATGGTTTGTGGTCGTGAAACGAGTTGTTCTTGCTAATCAACGTAATTCTCTCCCAGTTGATTTCCTAAATTAATTTTTATGGTCATCTCAGGATCATCCAATTAGTTAATTACGGTTAGCAAGATTTCAGGAAAAACTGTGACTTTAAGCTGCAAGAACGACTCGTCCTATAGATAAGAAAGAATCTCAGTAAAAAAACGGATGCTCTTCTCACCGATAGAAAAAGAAACTGATATTTGGCAACGGTGGGGAGCGTCGAGGGTCGTCCACAGGGTTGACTATTTTATACGCACGCGATATAGTTATATTGTTCGTGACTCTTTCTTTCTTTCTTCGGCGCGAGGTACAAAAGAACAGTATCTTGAAAAGACAAGTATAGACAGGTACTGTATTATGTTTCGCATTTAGACGATCGACGTCCGTTCTCTAACGAGACTCAGACAGGTGCAACAAACGAATAAAACTGACATGAAAATACAATAATTCAATGTTATGTTCAAAATATCCACAGGAGATCCGAATGAAAATATCTTCTGTTACAAGAATTTTAATCTATACTTCTAACATTTCTTTTTCAGGGATTGTTTTCCGAGATTCTCCGCACTCCTCTGTCTAGTCTCCGTCAGATCGCGAACTTCGTTGCACCGATCCGAGCCGCAGAAACGGACGATCGAATCGCGTCGAGAATTTGACTCGTGTCTTCCATCTTCTATCTAACGTCTTGGTCGCCGAATCGCTCGTCTAACGACTGCGAATTCTGGGACTTTCAGGGAACGAAGTTATTATGCTCACTTCGGGCGCGTTTATGTTTGTTCAGGGGACCGCCTCCTTGAAGCAGGAATTTCGTTTGGACTCGACGAAGTTGGGAGAAGCATGTCGAAACTATTTATTAATCGCATCGTCGATTATCAATATCCACACTGCAGCTCAAAAATGTTTATTCATTTTTGACACAACGAGACAGACCGGTGTCAATTAATCACGTTCTTTACGTATCCAGAAAATATGAATTACTGAATCATCTATCGGCGTTTTCTTCGTAAATTTTGATAGGCATCACTGTTAAACGAACGATTCATTATTTGTGAGCGGCAGTGTGATTGAAGTTCGCTTTAAGAAAATTCTGTCCGTCTCTGCTTGATTAACCCTTTCAAGACGACAGATATTCGTTTGATAAAAATTCGACAGTTTGACAAAAATTTGTAGAATACAAGAAAATGTGTATATTCACCACAACGAACGAAGTACGGTTCTCGATTGTTTTCTTGTAATGTTGAAATTGTAAAGTGGCCCCTACACGATCAATAATATCCTCGCCAATACTTAGGCCCTCCACACACGGGTCGATCGGCGATTCGGTCGACGCGATTCCAGTCGCATGCGATTCCTCCTTCCACGTGACTTCCAATGCAAATGAATGGAGAGCCACACACGGGTCGATTCGTGGTCGACTGAAATCGACTCGACTGAAATCGTCGCGATTCTAATCCCGTGCGATCGGAAGCGAAGTTGGAAAATCGCGTGGATCGTACGATTCGCGCGACTCCACAGGAGACGATTTTTTCACTCTCTCAAATCGCATTTCTGAGGTAAAAAATTGCTTAATTCGATGTAGCATCACTAATTAGAGCTTAATATACCCCCACGGTAAAACCTGCAAGTCTAGCTTTCCTTCTAGCAGCAAAAACGTCGAAGCAGTTTGGTTTTTATTGTTTTTGACAATGATCTCCCACAACAAAAAATCTGAAAAAAATCGAGGACACCGCTTTTGATGGTAGCTTATTCGGGCACTATTAATAGCATGTTTTCATATTTTTGAGAAATCTTCATTTTTCCGACGTTAGAGGTTTTTCAATGGCTCTTGAACAATTCGAAAGCTGACCAATAAAAACCCATGCGAGTAAACTTTCAGCTCTCTAGCTTGCCCGTGAGGGTAGTTATAGGGTTTTACTCAGATGGGTTTTTATTGGTCAGCTTTCGAATGGTTCAAGAGCCATTGAAAAACCTCTAAGGGCAGTTTTGACCATCTTAAAAGGCTAGGCCCTTTTACTCGTACCACTAAAAAGTGTGAAATACAAAATTTTATATAATAAATAAAAATTATAAGTATAATTATAAGTATAAATAATTATGTGAATACACACACGAATTTAAATGCAATACAATCTTTTCGGAGGCGACGCAAAATTGAAAATTTTCCTTAAATTCCTTAAATTCTTCTACATGCTTTCACATATTAAAGTATATTCTCTTCCGACCTACTGATTTTCAGATTCACCATATTCTAATGAAATCATAATCAGCAACATCTGTCATTTGGAAAATTTTCTATTTTGTGCCGCCTCCGAAAAGATTTTATTGTATTTAAGTTCGTGTGTATTCACATAATTATTTATACTTATAATTATTTCATATTTTTTAGTACGTTTTTCGAAGTCGGTTTAATTTTTTTATAAAATTTTTTGAAAGTGAAAACGTGAAAACGCGATTCTTGATGTTTGAAAAACACAAATTGACTACAATCGACCCGTGTGCAAATGGCAATCGCGTCCGTCACATGAATCGTATATGACGATCAAGACGTACGAACTTCACGACGCGATTACAATCGACTCGTGTGTGGACGGCAATCGCGTCTGTTGCATGAATCGTACGACGATCAAGACGTAAAAACTGCACGACGCGATTACAATCGACCCGTGTGTGGACGGCAATCGCGTCCGTCGCATGGATCGTATTTGACGAGCAAGACGTACGAACTTCACGACGCGATTTCAATCGACCCATGTGTGGAGGGCCTTATTCTGGCCAAAAATATTCGTGCTGTTCCAGTGATGTTTTTCTTGTGAATTTGCATTGACTCTTTCAATGTGCGAAGAAAAAATATCAAAGAGAAAGAGAAATAGACTCTCTATTTCTATATTTGGCTGCAGTGCTATATCATTATTGATATAAACTGCAATGCGGTGCCATCGATATACTTCGATGACTATAGAGAACGACGTACGTTCTCAAATAGCCTCACAAGCAACTGATATTGAAGGAAATATTGACAATAAACCTCCTAGACGTTCAAACGGTTTTTCAATATTGACAGAAAATATAATTTTCTATCAGTCGATATTGATACGACGCACAGTGGGGTATTTGCCCGATTTCAGCGGCCACAGCTAGTTCAAAATTCGCTCAATATTGAAACTGCTGTAACTTTGCCAAAATTTATCCAAATTTGATGAAAAAACAACCATTTTAAAGTACTATTCTAGTCTACTTTTTGTATTGTATGCCGTTTTTACTAAAACGGATGTTTTAAATGCAAAATTTGTCCATAAAGAGGAGCGTATCAGATTGTAAAGTTTGTAGCTATTTTTCAATCAAGTACTGCGGATTATAATCAATATTTTAACGTTAATCGTCTATTTTATGTACACTATCAAAAAGTATAATCATTTACAATTAAGATATCTTTTTAAAATAGTTATTACAAAGAATAATCTCCGTTATTTATAGTAGTATGGAAAAATGTTATGAACAAAATTTGCACGGTTCAGAGGGGGCATGTTGTGGCATAAACATTTTCTGCGTGGGTGGAGGGATAGAGGAGATTTCAAGGTCACCTTGATTTTTTTAAACAGAATGTCCTTTTTTTATACCATAGATCGATAGAGTATCAAATTCTGAGTATAAAAGTGTTAACCTTCGTATGTCCTAAACCTAATAGTTAACGAGATATTATCAAAAGAAGAACGAAAATTATTTCGATAATATCTCGTTAACTATTAGATTTAAGACATGTGGAGGTCAATACATTTTTACTCAGAATTCGATAGTCTATCGATTCATGATACAAAAAGTAGGTCTTTCGATTTAAAAAAATCGAGGTCACCTTGAAATCTCCTCTATACCTCCACCCACGCAGAAAATGTTTGTGCCACAACATGTCCCCCTCTGTACCGTGCAAATTTTGTTCATAACATTTTTTCATATTATTACAAATAACGACAATATTCAAAGTGGACATAGTTATTGCACCACCCTGTATATTATTTAAATTTCATGTGTATACTGTTTTCTTATTTTAGTGTATATTGTGTGTTTATTATTATTATTTAGTATTTACTTAAGTAAATACGAAAACATAGCGAATGCGAACATGCAGGATGCGAGAAATGCTGCGATTTTCGCGGCCGCGCGATGGCCATTTTTCCGTAAATCAACTATAAAACACGGGGTCAGTCGTAGTCAGATCCAATTTTTCTTGCATCTTAATCAGAAAACTCCAAAGAATACAATGACATAGAAATGAACACCGGGACGCACCCGGAAGCATAACGAAATCATTACCAAAGTCTTAGAATCATCAAGAAAGCGACTCATCGTTGGTTATCTTTAAATATTAATAATTACAAACATGTGTATGGTACAAAAGTGAATTTCTCTTAAAAGTATACCCTATACTTAGCTAAAACAAACTTCTATAAAACAAAAATCTGTTAGTGTATGTGAATAAGGTAAGAATTGCTAATAGGTGAATTCGTTGAGAAATGAAAGCGGGTTAACGGAACTTCAACTTCCGACAAATTTCAGTGCTTAATGGATACATGAATGGGAAAACAAATGATGGGAGATTGTTCCTCAGACATTCAACTAACTGAAGCCACAAATTAAAAATTTAAAATTGAATTTTGACCGCTGAAATCGGGCAAATACCCCACTGTGCGACGCTTCAACACGCTCCCGGACGATCAATATGTCCGTCAATATGGTCCTCCGTCAATATTGAAGCGAATATTGGAGTGTAAATAATTGCAGCCGAGTGTGAGATAGATGCATTATCGTTTGATGTGTCTCGAAAGGGTTAACGAAGCGTTATCGGGACCAATTGGCCGACAGAAAGAGAACTGTGTCGATTGGAGTGATCGTTCAGTGATTCCGGAAGTCGAGTATTTACGGCCGTCTCGTAAACGAGCATAGTTGCAGATAAGCACGCCGCAGTATCGCTAAACGCGTACTCGACGATCGATCTATAATACTTTCATGTGTTTCGAGTTTCGATTTCCTCGGACCGCGTTCCGCCGGAAATCAGTAGTTTACAATCGTTAATTACACAGATCTACCTACGTGCTTCGGCCGCA
The DNA here is from genome assembly GCA_933228785.1 of Lasioglossum pauxillum. Taxonomy (NCBI): domain Eukaryota; kingdom Metazoa; phylum Arthropoda; class Insecta; order Hymenoptera; family Halictidae; genus Lasioglossum; species Lasioglossum pauxillum. The sequence continues at coordinate 40,739,714 of OW121706.1, forward strand.
CGAAGAAATCATAGAGACCGATCGATCGATCACGATTTTCTACCTCGAGGAATGCGATACGTGATCCATGAAAATACTCTTAAACTGCTTCGATACTTTCGCTCAGAAGGTTCGGAAAAATTGAGCATTGGAAATTTTGTACTCAAGTCAAATCTCGACATTTTAATTAACCCCGCAATGGTGAAATTTTCTGTATGTCGACTTTCATTGCTTTGCTTGATCGACTTCCTTTGAGCAATTGTGTTCTAGAGAATTTTTTAAATAATTTTCGCCGAGATTTCGCGGCACCTTTGCAGGGTTAAAGATGTTGGACGAGCTTTTCTTCGAATAAATCGATAATATTTGTATTTGAACGTGTCACAGTCTATTAGTAATCTGTAGAACATTTTGAGATCGTTTTAATACTTCTTAACTTTAATTGGGAAAAGGTGCTCGGCAGAAGTGAGCATTAAGGATTTCATATTGAAATGAAGTTTCCATTACAAATATCTAATAAATTTTTCCTCGAATAAAACTTACTGCCATTTCAAAGTAAACTTTGTTTAATCTTTGCAGTAGGAGAAGATCTACCGATAATGTTTATATTTTAACTAATGTTTCGTAGACTAACGTCGATCACAAATCTGTAGAAAAATTTACTATACGAGGGAAACGTCTCAGTCCTAATTAAAAAATAGCTGATATCGGTAAACGTAACGATTGTGCAGTTTGTAATATTTTTTGCATTCTAAACATTAATTTGTAGCGTAGAATAATTTTTATACGTTCCATTAGAAGATAAAGACATTCATTACGTTACATTAAATATTAGTAATATGATTCTTGAGTTACATCATGCAATAGACACAGAACAATTAAGTGTTAAAAACGTTTAAAAAAACCCCACGCTTCTCTAACTAAATTGGTGGTAGTCGAAGATGAAATTGTTAGATGATAGGCCATTGTATCGTTGTCGAGAAATTCGCGTCGAAATGTACGTTCAATCGTGTTACACGGTAAGAATGTTCTGAATGAACTTCGAACATAGTTTACGAAGCACATTATGCTTTGTAACAGTATCAACAGATTATTGACCAACTTCCTTCAAGTTGCAAGAGCTATTAAACAAAGTAGTTTCATTCCTCGACGTAGAAAGTTTTGGTGTAAATCGATCAAACAGGTCGGAAAACGGTGACTCGCTATAGTAGGGAAATTTCGAGACGAATATGCCGATTATTTTACACACTGTTTTACAACATCTCTAATATTTATGCTAGTCTTCCTCTTCCCCTGGTCGAAACGAAGGCTCGCAATTAACGCTCAATTAAAAGTTCACGTAACACAGACTTCGCGATTCACATCGACAAACTCGAAGACTGATCCTCTTCTTTTCTCTCATTTTTCTACGATATCAATCGACTCTACAATTCAAATGAACGTGTCCGTAAGCAAAACCTTATCAAAAATCGTGAGAACTCTAACGTAACTGTTACATTGTTAATCTATCGAGTCTGGAAATCAACGTTACGATCGACTCGTTAATACAAACTAATTACTCGAACGTCCCAGGGTAACTATACCGTCTATGAAAAAACGTGGTTCAGTTGACAGTCGACTGGACACTAATTGTAAGACACAGTCGAATTTGGTTGAATGCGAACCGGGTTCACGGGACAACGAATGTTTGTACAATCACAAAATCCGTTTGAACAAGTTTGGTCTAGTGTGAGCTATCAGAAATCGTTCCTCGGAGTCTGGGTGTGTATTGCAAATTGACAAATCTTGAAATCTTCGTCCGCGTTGCTGCGTCGACGCTTGTTTATTGAAAATGTTCGTTAACGAGTCACTGTGGATGGTCAATCTCCGTAAAAACCACTCGTCGACAGTTGTCCATGTGCTATTCGGTTGTCGGAAACAGAGACTCACACTTACGTTTGTCAATCTCGTTCCGTTAATGGAAAATTCTTCGTGATGTTTCACTTTGGGTGTACTTTGATTCTATGCATCGACAATTTTCCAATGGCGTTATTTTGGGTGTTTGAGGTTCGAAAAATTATTATAAAAATCGAGGACTCACAACGATGACGTACAAATGTGGTGATTTGTAAACTGATTGGTCATTCACAACGACTGTGCATATAATATTTAGCGTGATTATATAAAAATGTTATCAAGATACATACTACTATCATAAACTACATAATAGCACGTCTAATCAACGATAATCATTTTCCAGGACATTCAAGTTGAAAAATTCGAACAAATTCGCACAGGATTAAACAACGAAGTACAATTTGATTATCTGTCGGAGTTGTATATGCTATTTGTTTGGTTTTCGGAGTGAATCGACGAGCTCCCAAAGAAAAGCTCACGAAGACGGTTTCCCGTGACGTTCTCTGAACAATAAAACGACCACGAAGGATTCGATAGTCGTTAAGGAAAATCCAGCTGGCCGTTCGTTCCGTGTTGAAATCAGGACTATGGGTAGAGAGGTGTCCTGGGGGTCCTGCCATTCCTTCCTGCGGTCCATTAGGAAACAGCAAACGGCCTGGTTTGTGCGCGATCACGTGAACGTCTCGTCCTTTTGCGGAAGCACCGGCACCAGCCGCAAAAACCATCCTCCAATTATAGTAAGAAGCCCGTTCTTCCAGCGACTTAGAAGAGGATGCAGCCGGAGCCTTGCATCACCTCGGAGATGAACATCGGCGTCCCGGCGCCGAGGCCGCCGTCAGTCTTCTGGTTCTCGTTCTTGTCGTATTCGCAGTCGAAGTAACGGCTCTGTAATATTCGTTTCACAATATGTTTCTCGGCAAAATTCTCATTCGGAAAGTAAGGTGAAGTGCCCTATACCTGGACAGCATGTTTTTCTATTTTAAATTTTATCACTTTAAATAAACAAAAACAATTTCTTAAGAGTTTTAACATACAGTTCAGAGTTTGTAAAGTAATTTAAAATAAAATAATCATTGTTTAGGTTAATATCTTAATTGTATTAACAAGAATAATTCAAACCTATAGTTGGACATATTAAATTCAATCTAAGCTAGTATCTGGACAGAAGTAAAGCCTATATCGGGACAAATTCAATTTACGAGTTGATCGAGCGAACATAACCTAAAACGTTGGTTGGTGGCGCTGTTGCGCATGACGAATAGAAGATGCTTTGCGTAACATGTAGTATTCTTATCATAGATTATAGTATTGTATTATTTAACCAAATATATATTTATTTTCATTTACTGTTTTAATAAAACTTGTCATAATACAACTTTTAAGGTGAGGTAGTAATACTGATAGATTTAAGATGTAAACATAAAGTATTATTAACGTCACAACCGGAATACATTTTCTACATACGTTATTCAAGCTAATAGAAGACTAATTATACGTACATGTAGTTAAATAATTTGCAAACAATGCGTTGATTTTATTCACAAACACGTGTCCGGCTTCAGGCGTAAGCACATTGCGTATAAGCTTAGAGTGGGACAGCTACTATCATCGCGTCCCAGTATGGAGTACTTATATTTGAAAACAGTCCTAATCTTGGACATCTAATATTTGGATTAATAATTATTATTTACGTTAAGTTTGATTGCCAATTTATTTTAAAATATCAATATTATTATGCGTGATAATTATTTTTTGTCTGAGGGCTTAAATTATATCTTTTTTTCTAACAAAAGTTCGAACTATAAATGCACATGATTCGCATGTAAATAGACTATTTTGTATACTGTTTTCAGATGAACTTTGAATTCATTTTTAAATTTCAATTGATGTCTCAATGAAATATTATTCACACCTACTTGTAGCTAAGGCCTCAGAATATATAATATAATTATTTAATCTCTTAATTACTGATTTTACTATGAAAATTCAATTGTCCAGATTTAGGTATCACTTTTGGACTGTCCAGACTTAGGGCATTTCACCTTACATACACTGCCGCTCAAAAGTATGTGGACACTTTCTTAATTCTTCTAACTGAAGAAAGTTATATCTTTGGTAAATTTGATTATCTTGTATGTATTTCAGTTCGTACAGCATTGGAGAACATATTTTAATAATAATTTATTAAATATCTCACCGATAATGATAAAAAATAATTATATTTTCTTTTCGTCTACATATCCACCGCGTGCTTTTATCACCGCGTTTACTAGTCGTGGCATTCTGGCTATTAACTTTCTCATTACTTCACTTTCAATAAGGTTCCACTCAGATTCTAATATTTCCCACAAATGTTTTTCAGACTTGGGACATTGTTTTCGGACTTATCTATCTATGTGATCCCATAGTTTTTCTTTTATTTATTTAAGAAAATTCAATAACTAAATTGATTATTTCGGTACTATTAGAATACATTACATACAGTAGCGGACAAAAGTTTAAGACCGCTCTAAAGAAGACGATAACTATTTAAATATTGTACTATGCGATTTGAACTTTTTTGGGAAGCTAGAGTAATTAGTTTACTAAAGGATGTGAAAAGAAATTTTTTCAAAAATTGCAATTGATCGGAATTGTTGAAGAAATACTAAAAGTTGAATTTTTAACTTTTTTATGTGGGCCTATATTGAAAATTTAAAAAATATGTTTTGTAGATCTATGTCAATTAAATATATTCTGAAAATTTCGTCAAAATCGGTATACGTTGCAACGAGCTACAAACGTTTAAAGATGGTAAAAATTGCAGATTTTCAAGATTTTCGGCAATAAATCGTGAAAATCTGCAATTTTTACCATCTTTAAACGTTTGTAGCTCATTGCAACGTCGGCCGATTTTGACGAAATTTTCAGAATATATTTAATTGACACGGATCTACAAAACGTATTTTTTAAATTTTCAATATAGGCCCACATAAAAAAGTTAAAAATTCAACTTTTAGTATTTTTTCAAGAATTCCGATTAATTGCAATTTTTGAAGAAATTTCTTTTCACATCCTTTAGTAAACTAATTGCTCTAGCTTACCAAAAAAGTTCAAATCGTATAGTACAATATTCAAAAAGTTATCGTCTTCTTTAGAGCGGTCTTAAACTTTTGTCCGCTATTGTACATATTCATAATACACTTTAGCAACAAATATTGTTTGATAATAAAAATATACATTATATATCACAAATTCCATGAACACGGTAAGTGTCCACATACTTTTGAGCGGCAGTGTACCTACGTTAAATAGTGCGCCAATTTTTGTCAATTAGAATGTGTCTATCTCTGTTCCAAAGGGTACAGAGATATCGTTGAAACGATTTCGAAATATCGCTGTAGTTCTATCAACTGAATTTTATATTGCACTTTTGTGAACGCCGATCAAAATATTATCGGCGTTTCATGCATGATCAGAGAGCGAAATGTTCGATGTGTCGGATAATGGCGACCAGAATTGCACCGGGACAGTAGGAATTCGTATTATAGTAGAAAAGTGTTCTCTGAATAGTAAGAGTGATCTGCCTATTGTTTAAAATGTTTTACAATCTTTTTCCTTCCTTGAATTTCGTAAAATGATTTTTTAAAAAAATGTGCGTTGTTACTAAAGAGGAACATACCTGGCAATCCAAGCACCTGCAATGGTCGCTCATCTTGCAAGTGATGCCCCACTGCTTGGCCACCGCTCTGTAGAACTCCTTGCTCGATTTGTGCAGGATCTTCGGCCCTTTCGTTTTGTTATCTTCCTCGGACACGTCGGTGCCGTTGTTTTTGTCGCTGTCGAGCTTCTGCGCCTCGGCCGCGTGCTCCAATCGCGTCTAAAATTGTAACGGTACGTGACGCGGGTTCAAAACATTCTTATCTTGCCGCGTGCAGCCAAGTTATTTCAAACTTAACCGATTTGACTCGGGTCGATCAAAGATACCCTTGTACTCTTTACGTTTCTCTTATCCGCGCATCTCTTTTATAAGCAAGATTATGTAATTCATAGAATAGATTCGGGTTGAATAAGAATCATTTTTATAAAGCTGCTGCAGAGAGAGTTTTCTGCTCAAGGTCGCGCCCCACCACGCACGGCCACGTCCAGTGGCACCGCCCCACTCAACCTTGCCACGCCCACAACGCTCCAAACGCAAAGTGATTTATATAATTCTGAATTTTCATATTTCTCATCAAACTACCACATGAAATGAAACACTTCCACGGTGTAATGAAAGGTTGGAGTTGATTTGAAAAATCGGCTAATTTCCAGCTGCCTCCGAGTGTAACATTTGATCGTAAGCCGGAAAGGGATTGCAAATGGAATCGGATTGCTCGTTTCGCGGAAAGTGATCAAAGCGAGCGGGTCTCGTGCGCGCGTTATTGTAGCCGGGCCGGGCCTGGCCACGCCGCTGTGCCGTGGAAAGGATAATTCTTTATTCCGTGACGATAACCCAGATCCTCACCTGTTCGATAACGTGCTCGTACGAGGGGGGCGGTGAGCTCGGAATGGCCGGCTCATTCCTCACCATCAGGTTGTTCGAATCAAACACCGGTGACTTTAAATTGGATTCCGGGTCGGTAGCCAATTGCAATTGGTTCATGGATAGTTGAACGTTCTCCCCCTTGGCGTTGTCCTCCAGGTCGTTTCTCTCTTTGTGGTTGTCCTTCGTCGCGTCTCGCTCGTTCTCGGCCTCTTCGTCGATATCCTTCTCGTTGTCCTTGTCTTTCTCGGTTTCGCTGTCCGGCTCCTTCTCCTTGTCCTTTTCGCGGTCTTTTTCGTCGCTGCTGCGCGACTTCGACATTTTCGAGAACGGGAACTTGAACGGCGCCAGTTTGATCAGCTTCTGTTTGCCTCGTTCGCCTGCAATTAACGTGATACCAGCTTGTTAACCCGGGAGTACGCGCGCGTTGGTCTTTTTGACCGAAGATTTCGTATATATTGAAATACGATCCAAGTCTTTGACTTTTGATTCTTTCCGTCGAACTATTCTCGTTTGAAGGGGGTCTCGACTTGTTTATCTTATGTGGCGATACTTAGTGCAGTCGTGTTGGTTTTAAAACATACTACCGCTATGCGTCGGTCTATTCGACTATTTCGTCCATCAAGTTTGACGCATACTGTGTGGTAATGATGGCTAATTCCGGATATTTTGAAGACATTGAAGACGAGGTCAGTGATTCGGCAAAAGATTCCGATTATGTTATAGAATCCGATCACAATACTGATTCGGAAATTGATTGTTCAGATATAGAAATATCTGATTCAGAGGTGACATAAGTATATTTCCAATGAAGAAAACGTAAGTACTTATTCGTTATTTTCAAGATACATTTCTAATCTGAAGAAAACATAAAAATTTAATATGTTTACAAAATCGAAAATTTGCAAGTATATTTTGTGAAAAATAGATACAAAATAGGTTAAATTACACTGTCCAACAGCCAAAAATCTTTTCGATTCTCACTATGCGATTCTTATAGAGCTTTCCGCGCTGATTCCGAATCTGTTTTTAATTTTTTTCCTAGACGCATAGTTTTTGAGAAATTTGAGTTTGAAAAAATGACCTATTTTTCAACTTTGAACAAATATTGTGATGTTATTATAAAAGATATTGAATTGATCTTTACATAAAAAGATTCTTTAGACTTTCCCGAATCCAGTGATGTGCAATAGTAATACATTATGATTGTTTATGAGGCACCACTTTTGCACCAATTTTTGACGATATTTTTGAATTTATCTCAAAAAATAAGGGTCCGGCAGAAAATCGAACTATACCACACGATAGTGCAGACTTATATCTTGAGAAACCCCCCTTTGAAGTTTGAAACGTCGACGTTTTTACCGAAACAGAAAGCAAAATATCTTCGCCCGACACGAGCTGCCGCCAGTGGCGCTTACCGCTAGAATAGGCGTTCCACGGAATACGCCGCTTAAACATGTTTAAACAATCATAATGTATTACTATTGCACATCACTGGATTCGGGAAAGTCTAGAGAATATTTTTATGTAAAGATCAATTCAATATCTTTTATAATAACATCACAATATTTGTTCAAAGTTGAAAAATAGGTCATTTTTTCAAACTCAAATTTCTCAAAAACTGTGCGTCTAGGAGAAAAATTAAGGACAGATTCGGAATCAGCGCGAAAAACTCTATAAGAATCGCATAGTGAGAATCGAAAAGTGAAAAAAAAGTTTGAATTTGTTGGACAGTGTTATTGGTGTTATGAAAAAATAAAAATCAAGTTATAATTTATTCATTTATTTTAAATTTTATAGTGTATGGTTACTTAATATTTTATTTAATTTATCTATTTCATATTTTAGTTATTTCGTTACCAGGTGACCATTTATTTTATAATAAAAAATTGTTATTGTTTGTGTAAAACAATTCTGAAACAATTAAAATACAATATTACACATTATTTATACTATATTAGTCATTTTATTCAATTATTTCTCATTATATTAGCATCGGTCTGTCGCAGCTTTATGAAAATAGCTACATGCGCAGCTTCACGCTGCCGAATAATGCAAGTTACGCCTCGTAAACAAAAGAGTAAGACTTTTGGGGACGATCGCGGTCTAGATCGATGTTTTTTATAGCGTTTTCAGTAGTTTTTCAATAAAAAAACCCCTTAACTTGTTCGAACTCGTCTGTATCCGTTGAGAAGTTCGAACACGAGCAATGGTTTATCGTTCATCAACTTCAGGCTTTCATTTAATTTAGATGTTTATCCCATCTGAACAGATTGAGCTTCTTGCTAAATTGTTATGCGCACTGTCGAGTACGAAAGTTATTTGTTAAGAAAATCTTTCAGCAGATGGAAGAAACTGAGGAGAAAAAGGAGGAACGTTGAAAGGGAATGAAGGATGCGGTTCGTTCCCAGGGAAAGAATGGTTATCCATCAATGTTTACAGGTTTATCGGGCTTAATTGCGGCTACAAGAACCGCCCCGTGCACCGCGTAATAATACGAAATGCCTTGTTACAAAGCTTCTCTCCGCAAAAAGGGAAAAGAAATAAAGAGTTAAGCCCGGAGAAGGTAATGAGGGATGAAAGAAGTAATTCGTTTCCGGGGGAAGCAGATGTGTCATTCAATGCTGAGAGGTTTATCGTAATAATAGGAAATTTTCTTGTTACAACATCTCCTAGCCGAGTGCGGAGAAAAGAAGACGGTGGCGAGGCTGAGCTGAAGTAATAGGGGATGAAAGTGGTAATTCGCTTTCGTTTGAAGCAGATGTGTTTCGTGGTGCTTTCGGGGGTAGGTTGAGAAGCTAACTTTTTCTTTGTAATAAAAGAACGTTGTACAAATTCTTTTATTCGGATGTTTAGTAGGTACAAACAATTCTCTGGCAAGCCACTCAGGAGGACAGTAAACAGAAGCTGAGCTGGGGTGATAAGGACCAAAGGAATTAACTCTTCTGCAAAATTGGTCCTCTATCAATGTTTGAGGGTTCCAGCCCCCATACGAGCCCAAAGCAGCCCCAAAAAAGTTCGCTTGTTGCAAAATTCCTCCGGATCCGAATCGAAAAGCGAGTCCCGGGTGAGGGGGATGGGGAAGCGCGAGGGTAGAGGACGAGGAAAGTAGTTCATTCCCACGAAAAGGTGTGTCCCCGGGTGCGCTTGCACCGGGCTGCATCTGTCGTTGACCCAGTGGCCGAGTTCCGTGTTATCGGTCGACCTGGCGCAGCTGCGGCTGACTTTAAAGCCCGCCGACTCCTCCAGCAGGTCTTAGCTGGCCGGCGAGCGCGATCCACCCCCGCGTTCGTCGATCTCGAAACTGGAATTAGCGTCTCCGGTAATCCGGAGTTCATCGTCGACGATCGATATCGACGTGTCCCACCGCCGAGATGCATACATACACCGGACACGTAGCCGGGGACGCGACCTATCTCGATCTGTGTGTACTCTCCTGCTCGCCCTCTACTCGCTCCTTTTCCAACCCTCTCCCACCCCCTGTCCGACCTCGCGTCTTAATTATTTTGGATATCTGCCGGTGAATCCTCCGATTTCGGCGAGTTTCGGTACACCGGACACGTCGATGCGGGACGCGGAATGTAAAATCGAGACGGCGCTTTCGCTCGATGGGGTGGCTCGCTCGGCCGGGGGGTGGAAAGGGGCGTTTGAACTACATTTTCGGTCGCTGGAGCGATTATTGGGAAACTAGGACGACGGACACCATATTTAAAGCGATAGCCCCGTTGAACGGTGGAAAAATTCTGCTTCTACCGCGATCTCTACGGTCGGCCACAAATTTCATGTTTCTAACAACCAATCTAAACGAAGAAGTATTTTATCCTCTTCGGAATGTAAGGAACGTTCTGAAAGGAATTGGAAGAGATTGACAGGTTCTCCATTCGCCCATGCCTAGCATTAACCGTTTGATATTTTGAAATTTTGCTCTGCTGCTGGCAGAATGAATGAAAATCGACCTGGCACCTGTCTGCCGCCTCTGAGAAAATCAAAGTTTACTCGAGTCAGTGCTGCGAAAGGAAACCGAGTCTGACGAATTTAGCAAGAACATGCTGTCGCGAATTATGTTGCTCTGTACGTAGACGAGATCCTTCCAGTTAACACTTCGAATTTCTGAGGTTTCTAATTTATTCGACTTGAAGCGGAGAGACTGAAAATTATTTGCAATTATTAAATAGCACATCACAATTCCCGGAAAATCCAAGAAAAGCGATATAATTTCGGTGACTTGCAATTAACCTTTGGATCGCCAAAGATGGAATAGTATATAATAAAACGGCGACGACAACTTACAAGCGAAGTTACCAAATTCGAACAGAAACAGATATTCTCCGGTCGGAAGACGGGAACAAGTTGCAGCAGCGCAGCCGAGACCGGGCAGGATGTTGTGCAGCTGCACTTTGTCGACAGTTTTTGATACACAAGCTCGGTGGGTGGACCCGACTAACAGTGGCCAGCAGTTAGTGTCAACACGAAAACTCACACAGGAGACAAACACGACCCACCTCGGAGGACCGAAAGATATTTCGCGGGGCCGAAATCAAGCGGAAGTCAAGCAACGCCGTAGAATCCAGTCGTTAGCGAGGCTTTCGGCGTGCACGCTAGACAAACATTTGTTCGCTAGAGCTCGGAATGACATTAGCAATGCGTTCCGCTCGCAAACACCGCGTAACGATCTATCTTTCGCGACAACCTGTTCGGGACTTTCGAAATCATTTTTGTCGTTGCGAAAACGAACACGGAATTTTTCGCGCTCGGCGAAATGAAAATTCTTCGCGGGAGAATGTCAAGATAGAATCGCCGCGGCGCTGAAAGTGGCAGGTTTAATTCTGTGGCTCGCATTCTTCCGCTTAGGAGAGCCCGGATTTTCGAACATAATCTTCCTGGAGCATGTGGAACGTAATTATTTACTTTTATCGGTTTTTGAAGAATTGAGGTTTCAAAAAGAAGCGAAGCTGCGAGTTCTAATTTTTCCGGATTTTTCAACATGATCTTCCTGGAGAACGTAATCATTTATTTTCATTGGTATTCTAAGAATTGAGGTTCTTAAGAAAAGAAGCGAAGCTGCGAGTTATAATTTTCCCGGATTTTCGAACATAATCTTCCTGGATCATGTAGAACGTAATCATTCATTTTCAGTCGTATTGGAAGAATTGAGGTTTCGAAAAGAAGCGAAGCTGCGAGTTATACAGTGGGTGTACCGAATTTTCGAACATAATCTTCCTGGAGCATGTGGAACGTAATTATTTACTTTTATCGGTTTTTGAAGAATTGAGGTTTCAAAGAGAAGCGAAGCTGCGAGTTATAATTTTCCCGAATTTTTCAACACGATCTTCCTGGAGAGCGTAATCATTTATTTTCATTGGTATTCTAAGAATTGAGGTTCTTAAGAAAAGAAGCGAAGCTGCGAGTTATAATTTTCCCGGATTTTCGAACATAATCTTCCTGGATCATGTAGAACGTAATCATTCATTTTCAGTCGTATTGGAAGAATTGAGGTTTCGAAAAGAAGCGAAGCTGCGAGTTATACAGTGGGTGTACCGAATTTTCGAACATAATCTTCCTGGAGCATGTGGATCGTAATTATTTACTTTTATCGGTTTTTGAAGAATTGAGGTTTCAAAGAGAAGCGAAGCTGCGAGTTCTAATTTTCCCGGATTTTTCAACATGATCTTCCTGGAGAACGTAATCGTTTATTTTCATTGGTATTCTAAGAATTGAGGTTCTTAAGAAAAGAAGCGAAGCTGCGAGTTATAATTTTCCCGGATTTTCGAACATAATCTTCCTGGATCATGTAGAACGTAATCATTTATTTTCAGTCGTATTGGAAGAATTGAGCTTTCGAAAAGAAGCGAAGCTGCGAGTTATACAGTGGGTGTACCGAATTTTCGAACATAATCTTCCTGGAGCATGTGGAACGTAATTATTTACTTTTATCGGTTTTTGAAGAATTGAGGTTTCAAAAAGAAGCGAAGCTGCGAGTTCTAATTTTTCCGGATTTTTCAACATGATCTTCCTGGAGAGCGTAATCATTTATTTTCATTGGTATTCTAAGAATTGAGGTTCTTAAGAAAAGAAGCGAAGCTGCGAGTTATAATTTTCCCGGATTTTCGAACATAATCTTCCTGGATCATGTAGAACGTAATCATTCATTTTCAGTCGTATTGGAAGAATTGAGGTTTCGAAAAGAAGCGAAGCTGCGAGTTATACAGTGGGTGTACCGGATTTTCGAACATAATCTTCCTGGAGCATGTGGAACGTAATTATTTACTTTTATCGGTTTTTGAAGAATTGAGGTTTCGAAAAGAAGCGAAGCTGCGAGTTATAATTTTCCCGGATTTTTCAACGTGATCTTCCTGGAGAACGTAATCATTAATTTTCATTGGTATTCTAAGAATTGAGGTTCTTAAGAAAAGGAGCGAAGCTGCGAGTTATAATTTTCATGGATTTTCGAACATAATCTTCCTGGATCATGTAGAACGTAATCATTCATTTTCAGTCGTATTGGAAGAATTGAGGTTTCGAAAAGAAGCGAAGCTGCGAGTTATACAGTGGGTGTACCGGATTTTCGAACATAATCTTCCTGGAGCATGTGGAACGTAATTATTTACTTTTATCGGTTTTTGAAGAATTGAGGTTTCGAAAAGAAGCGAAGCTGCGAGTTATAATTTTCCCGGATTTTTCAACGTGATCTTCCTGGAGAACGTAATCATTAATTTTCATTGGTATTCTAAGAATTGAGGTTCTTAAGAAAAGGAGCGAAGCTGCGAGTTATAATTTTCATGGATTTTCGAACATAATCTTCCTGGATCATGTAGAACGTAATCATTCATTTTCAGTCGTATTGGAAGAATTGAGGTTTCGAAAAGAAGCGAAGCTGCGAGTTATACAGTGGGTGTACCGGATTTTCGAACATAATCTTCCTGGAGCATGTGGAACGTAATTATTTACTTTTATCGGTTTTTGAAGAATTGAGGTTTCGAAAAGAAGCGAAGCTGCGAGTTATAATTTTCCCGGATTTTTCAACGTGATCTTCCTGGAGAACGTAATCATTAATTTTCATTGGTATTCTAAGAATTGAGGTTCTTAAGAAAAGGAGCGAAGCTGCGAGTTATAATTTTCATGGATTTTCGAACATAATCTTCCTGGATCATGTAGAACGTAATCATTCATTTTCAGTCGTATTGGAAGAATTGAGGTTTCGAAAAGAAGCGAAGCTGCGAGTTATACAGTGGGTGTACCGGATTTTCGAACATAATCTTCCTGGAGCATGTGGAACGTAATTATTTACTTTTATCGGTTTTTGAAGAATTGAGGTTTCGAAAAGAAGCGAAGCTGCGAGTTATAATTTTCCCGGATTTTTCAACGTGATCTTCCTGGAGAACGTAATCATTAATTTTCATTGGTATTCTAAGAATTGAGGTTCTTAAGAAAAGGAGCGAAGCTGCGAGTTATAATTTTCATGGATTTTCGAACATAATCTTCCTGGATCATGTAGAACGTAATCATTCATTTTCAGTCGTATTGGAAGAATTGAGGTTTCGAAAAGAAGCGAAGCTGCGAGTTATACAGTGGGTGTACCGGATTTTCGAACATAATCTTCCTGGAGCATGTGGAACGTAATTATTTACTTTTATCGGTTTTTGAAGAATTGAGGTTTCGAAAAGAAGCGAAGCTGCGAGTTATAATTTTCCCGGATTTTTCAACGTGATCTTCCTGGAGAACGTAATCATTAATTTTCATTGGTATTCTAAGAATTGAGGTTCTTAAGAAAAGGAGCGAAGCTGCGAGTTATAATTTTCATGGATTTTCGAACATAATCTTCCTGGATCATGTAGAACGTAATCATTCATTTTCAGTCGTATTGGAAGAATTGAGGTTTCGAAAAGAAGCGAAGCTGCGAGTTATACAGTGGGTGTACCGGATTTTCGAACATAATCTTCCTGGAGCATGTGGAACGTAATTATTTACTTTTATCGGTTTTTGAAGAATTGAGGTTTCGAAAAGAAGCGAAGCTGCGAGTTATAATTTTCCCGGATTTTTCAACGTGATCTTCCTGGAGAACGTAATCATTAATTTTCATTGGTATTCTAAGAATTGAGGTTCTTAAGAAAAGGAGCGAAGCTGCGAGTTATAATTTTCCCGGATTTTCGAACATAATCTTCCTGGATCATATAGAACGTAATCATTCATTTTCAGTCGCATTGGAAGAATTGAGGTTTCGAAAAGAAGCGAAGCTGCGAGTTATACAGTGGGTGTATCGGATTTTCGAACATAATCTTCCTGGAGCATGTGGAACGTAATTATTTACTTTTATCGGTTTTTGAAGAATTGAGGTTTCAAAGAGAAGCGGAGCTGCGAGTTGTAATTTTCCCGGATTTTTCAACATGATCTTCCTGGAGGACGTACGTATTTATTTTCATTGATATTCTAAGAATTGAGGTTCCGAAAAGAAGCGAAGCTGCGAGTTCTAATATTCACGGATTTTTCAACATGATCTTCCTGGAGAAGTAATCATTTATTTTCATTGATGTTCTAAGAATTGAGGTTCCGAAAAGAAGCAAAGCTGCGAGTTATAATTTTCCCGGATTTTTCAACATGATCCTGCAGAACGTACGTATTTATTTTCATTGATATTCTAAGAACTGAGGTTCCGAAAAGAAGCGAAGCTGCGAGTTATAATTTTCCCGGAATTTAGAACATAATCTTCCTGGAGCATGTAGAACGTAATCATTTATTTTCAGTGGTATTCGTAGAATTGAGTTTTCGAAAAGAAGCGAAGCTGCGAGTCATACAGTGGGTGTACAAAGTATTCGTACACTTTTTAAAAACTAATAACATTTTTATAATTGTACCAAACAACCTGATTTTTTAAAATCAATTTGAAGCATTGGTTTACGAAATGATATACAAAAACGATTTTCCAAAAATTATAATTCACAAGGTTAAATGCAAAAATAAAAAAGGCATTTTTTAAAACTTTTTTATTTGGGTCCGTAATAAAAATTTAAAATGTATGCTTTGTAGATCTATGTTAGTCATACACATGTTGAAAATTTCATTGAAATTTCAGTGAAAATCGTAGTTTTCCACGACTTTTGATCAGTTTCTGCTTAAAATCCACAGAATCGTACATCTTTCGACGCCTGTTGTTTTTTCCTGCGTCAATCGATTTCGATGAAATTTCCAACATGTGTATAAAGGACATGGTTCTAGAAAACACGTTTTAAATTTTCATTAGGGGCCCAAATAAAAAAGTTAAAAAAAATGCCTTTTTTATTTTTTCCTGCAATCTTGTAAATTGTCATTTTTGGAAAATCCTTTTTGCATATGAGTTTGTAAACTAATGCTTCTACTTGATTATAAAAAATCAGGTCGTTTGGTACAATTATAAAAAAGTTATTAGTTTTTAAAAGGTGTACGAATACTTTGTACACCCACTGTAATTTTCCCGGATTTTTTAACATGATTTTCCTGCAGCATGTAGAGGTTTCGAAAAGAAGCGTAACTGCGAGTTAAATTTTTCTACCGCAGAAAAATGGGATTATTGCGATGTAGTAATTGACTGTGGAAAAGTATTTCGAAGCATTGTTTACTTTTGCATACCTCAGGGTTTTTCCCTGTTGGACCGTGTTGCGCCGACGATGTAGCAACCGCACGCGTCATCGTTTTTAATGGGAACGGGAATGCAATCATAGAAAGCAAGCGGGGACACAAGGGGAGGAAGCCCTCGCTGTTATCGACAATAGCGCAATTAGGCAGAATACTTGGCGTGGGCGCGGCGAAACCGAGCTCGCTACAGACACGTAACGCGGAACGAGGAAATTGTGACCGGCGTGGCAGAGCGTGGGCGTCGTTAGGCTTTAAAATCCTCAGGCTTGGAGTTTAGGCGACGGGAAATTGTGTTTCAGCCTCTTCGGCTTACGCCATTGCTGGTTTAAACGGGAGCGGCGCCGTTCGAACTTCATATTTTGCTTTGAAATTCGCCGAGTCGTTAAACGGATAGGGATTTCGCGAAGTAGAGATGTTCCGTTTGTGATCAGACAGCCAACTATCATTGTTAGAACTTTGATCGTTTATAGAATCCAGGTTCGGCTCTGTTAAACCCACTGAATGATAAAATAGGCGGATATTTTGCGCAGCGGTATTGATCCGTGCGTGATCGGACAATCAAATAGCATTGTCGGAACTTTGGTTGATCGTAGAATTCGGATTCGATGGCGCATAAAATCGAGAAATAATAGTTTCGTTAAGTAGAATTGCTCCGAACGTAATCCGACGATGGGAGGAAGTTGTTAAAATTTTGATCGTCCGGAGCATTCAAGTTGAAATTATATGGATGGCAAAGTAGTTGAGATTTTAGTGAACTAGAATTATTTTGTACATCATCAGGTAGCTACCGTGAGAACCTCAGTCGTGCATAGGATTTTGCTTGAGTTGCTCTTAGAGTAAGTGGATGGGAAAATAGTTGAAATTTTGATTAAGTAGAATTATTCTATATGTAATCCCGACAGTTTCACTCCTGCTAAGACCTCGAGAGTGTACACACGAAAGAGATTTGCTTGCTTTTAGACCGAGTGGATGGCCAAATAGTCGAGATTTTCGTTAAGTAGTATTATTCTGTATGTGATCGGATAGCTACAGTTCTGTTAGAACCTCAATCGTACGTGGGACAAGGATTTCGTTGCTTTTAGACTAAGTGGATGTTGAAATAGTTGTGGAATTTCGTTAAGTAGAACTGTCCTGCATGCAATCGGACGACTCCAGAAAGTTGTTGCAACTTCGATCGTCCGTAGGATTGCGATTTCCGTGCGTTTATATTGTACGGACGGCAAAATAGTTTGGAATTTCGTTAAGTGGAATGGGCTTTTATGCAGCCAGACATGTAAAGACCGTTCTTAGAACTTCCTCCGGCGATAAGATTAGGATTAGACTCGGCCCAACTTCTGTAAATGCTAAAGTATACGTTCAAATAGAATCTCGCGAGGTAGAATGTTCCTGTGCGTGACCAGACGGGTGAATACAGTCGTTTGAAGCTTTGCGGAATGATCGTGTAATCCGAGATTTTGCTAAGTAAAATTCTCCCGCTGTGATCAAACATTCAACGAGTGTCGTTAGCAATTTAATCACTCATGGAATTGAGCTTCAGTTACTTTTGAGTTGCGTGGGTGTTAAAATAGTGACCGGGATCGACGTGGGTTGCAAAATAGTTGAGATTTTCGTTACGTAGAATATCCCTGCGTGCGATCAGATAACTAAAGACTATTCTTAGTATTTCCACTGTTGGTGGTATTTGGATTACACTGTTTTCGACGTCTGTAAGAGACGAAGTAAACGCTGGGGTAAAATTTCACGAAGTAGAACTGCCCTGTGTGTGATCAGGATCTGAACAGCGTCGCTGCAATTTAATCTGCGAAGCGCGGAGATTTCCTGGCGTAAGGTGAAGTGCCCTTTGCCTGGACAGCATGCTTTTCTATTTTAAATTTTATCACTTTACATAAACAAGAACAATTTCTTAAGAGTTTTAACATACAGTTCAGAGTTTGTAAAGCAATTTAAAATAAAAAAAATCATTGTTTAGGTTAATATCTTAATTGTATTAACAAGAATAATTCAAACCTATAGTTGGACATATTAAATCCAATTTAAGCTAGTATCTGGATAGAAGTGAAGCCTATATCGGGACAAATTCAATTTACGAGTTGATCGAGCGAACATAACCTAAAACGTTGGTTGGTGGCGCTGTTGCGCATGGCGAATAGAAGATACTTTGCGTAACATGTAGTATTCTTATCATAGATTATAGTATTGTATTATTTAACCAAATATATATTTATTTTCATTTACTGTTTTAATAAAACTTGTCATAATACAACTTTTAAGGTTAGGCAGTAATACTGATAGATTTAAGATGTAAACATAAAGTATTATTAACGTCGCAACCGGAATACATTTTCTACATACGTCCTTCAAGCTAATAGAAGACTACTTATACGTACATGTAGTTAAATAATTTGCAAACAATGCGTTGATTTTATTCACAAACACGTGTCCGGCTTCAGGCGTAAGCACGTTGCGTATAAGCTTAGAGTGGGACAGCTACTGTCATCGCGTCCCAGCATGGAGTACTTATATTTGAAAACAGTCCTAATCTTGGACATCTAATATTTGGATTAATAATTATTATTTACGTTAAGTTTGATTGCCAATTTATTTTAAAATATCAATATTATTATGCGTGATAATTATTTTTTGTCTCAGGGCTTAAATTATATCTTTTTTTCTAACAAAAGTTCGAACTATAAATGCACATGATTCGCATGTAAATAGACTATTTTGTATACCGTTTTCAGATGAACTTTGAATTCATTTTTAAATTTCAATTGATGTCTTAATGAAATAATATTCACACCTACTTGTAGCTAAGGCCTCAGAATATATAATATAATTATTTAATCTCTTAATTACTGATTTTACTATGAAAATTCA
Source organism: Lasioglossum pauxillum (assembly GCA_933228785.1). Classification (NCBI taxonomy): domain Eukaryota; kingdom Metazoa; phylum Arthropoda; class Insecta; order Hymenoptera; family Halictidae; genus Lasioglossum; species Lasioglossum pauxillum. Next base: position 40,758,579 of record OW121706.1, read on the forward strand.
ATTGTCCAGATTTAGGTATCACGTTTGGACTGTCCAGACATAGGGCACTTCACCTTAGATTCTACGAACGGTAGAATGTGTTATCGAGCACGGAAGTTGTATTAATTTAGGGGATTACCGTCGAACGATACTGATTACATCGAACTTTTCGAAGCGTAATCGGAATCGTTTCGCCGGCAAAGAAGTGGAGGTTAAACAGTTTCATTCGGACCGGGAAGAGATGAATGTGCACGGCCAGACTCAGATAACGAAATTACACGTCATTAGGCAAGTAGAACGTGACTCTGTTACACAGACGCGTAGAATACCGGTCTCTGTATCCAGGTCGGCAAGCAGAACAGCTTCGTCCGCGGTTTGCGAATTGTTACGGTGCACTGGACTTGTTTATAACTCCAAATAGAATGATCCTGAAGAATGCAAGTACAAACACGGGAGCAAACAGTTCATCATAGTTCAGGTCCGACATCTTAAGACATCTTTAGTTAAGACGTCTTGATTAACCACCTGCAATCATGTAGAATATGCACAATCTCATTAAGGCACATGACCATGGCACGACGTATGACCTGCACTGATGGACAAACATTTGTCGCGCATTGTACTATAATATAACAGCGTTTAAGGCCAAGTAGAACAAACATACGTGCAAAAGAGGCAATGGTCATTATAAGGGTAATATGTTTTGCGATAACAATTTCTAATTAAACTAGAAGGGTTTATTCATGACATTAGGAAGGTCTCTCGTGGGCATCGTACGTGATTAACTGGACACAATGTGTCCCAGTACGGGTATACTAACGAGCTAGTAGAACAAGTCAACCATTAGTCAAGCAAGGTGATATCTATGAATGTGAGCCGTAGAATGGCATTGTATGCGATCAGACACGTGCACTACAACTTTCAACATAAATTGTGCAGTTGCGCAAGACGCTGCAAGGTCAGACATTAAGAAAATTTGGGACATTCTTAATTAATCTGCTTTTACAATCGGAAACTAGAATTTTCTTCCTCAAGTAAACGCGCAAAGTTTTCGCGTAGAATGGTACACAAGTTCAAAAGATTTGGATTCGAGCCACGTTCGGGTACAAAACAGCGCACGACCAATTTCCATTCGACGACCATGGAAATTCCGGTCGAGATCGTCGCCAATGCCCACGAGAAGCAATTAAAATCTCCGTCGGAAGTTCTCGCACGGAATTTCCACAGAATTTGTCCAAGAATTAAAAGGGCAAACAAGACTGGGTAACCTTACTCGTTAATCCCGTGGCAGGATCTCTCTCTCTCTCTCTTCCTCTCGGAGGTTTACAAACCAGCGGGGCGAAGGCTCCATCGCGTTAGAACTGGAGCAAGGACGCGCGGATTTCTGAATGTGTTCAAAAGTGAACGCCGCGCCGGTCGGTAGAAAAGAGAAACTAAAAGAAAAAAGTAAAGAGTCCGCGATTCACCGCGGTTGCAGTTTCACTTCCGGTCCCTGAAGGTCTGACCAGATTTGCGGCCGCGCGAAGGAAGGCTGGAATTAGTATTTCCGGTTGGGAGCGTCCGAGTTATTTATCGGGGACAGAGAGGGGGTGGAAAGATCCCCGAAATATTTTATCTAAATTATTTGTACTTCGAAAGGGTTGCACAAGGAGAAGCGATTTTGCGGGGTTGAAATATCAATTTCTACTTTCCTCTGCTCAGGTAAAAGTTTCTCGTCGGCCTGCTGGCAGGAAGGGGAAAAAAGATTTCTTTCTTCTCATTTACCGGGAGCCGGAGTGGAAACAGACGTGCATGGTCAGGCTTGAACAGAGTCGAATGCATGGGCGCGTAATGAAAGAAGAAAAAGGAGCGGGCTAGATAAAGATCACAGCTGAGCGAGAGAGAGAGAGAGTGAGAGAGAGAGGGGTTGGAAAGCGGGGGTGGTGTGTAGTGATGGAAGGGATGGAAAAGGTGGCTGGAACGGGGGTAAGAACGGAGAAACTAGGACGAAAGGTGCGAGCCCAGGATGACGGTGCACTAGCTGGGGCCACTGACATGAGACCGTCCACTTCTATCGAGGGGTGTACGGCCATTGAATCCGCTGGATTTTCACCCCGAGCCACCCCCGCAGCAGCTCTCTCTCTCTCCCTCGGTGCAACCTACTTTGCCACCTACTTCGTTCGCCTACCTCCCACCCTCCAGCTCAGCCCTGTCGAGAAGTGGTCGTCTTATTTCGACAACCTGTATCCGACAGTGCTCTCGAACCGAGCAACGATTTAAAATCGCAACCGAATACACCGCCGGTTGCCCGGCCGACGCCTCCCGAACCGATGACGAAATAAGGGGCTGATTTGCATACCAGCCTCCAGGCCAAATTGCTTCGAGCACCTTGTTACCAGCCTCCATTTGGGGACGCGATACAGCGCCTATCGGGGATCCTAGAATCACTGGAGATACTTTGCTACCGACGTCGATTCAACCATTCCCTCGGCTCAACTCGCTGCCGATCGACGAGTTCGTTGCATGTGAAATCATCTGGCCGATTTAGAACGCTCTTTGGTTCGGGCGTGGGATGGCGCTAAACGATTTGCACGCTTGTGTACTTTGCCACCGCCGTTTTACCGCGGGTGAAATGGATAAAAGGTTTTCGAGAATTTTTCGAAAATACTCTTAGGCGCCTACGATGAGATTATGAAATGGAAATGTTCGAACATAGCGGAAGAAGATTGGAATAATATTATCGGCGCTACGGTTCGATCAAATTCTACACTAAATATAGCCATTTCTTTACCACCTTTCTTTTCCACTAATGGAAAACATTTCTATAGCAAACGTGGTCTTATGACGCACCAGATTCCTTGATTCTAGGCGGACAAAATGGTAAATTTGATTAACTTCAGATATCTTCGCTGCCGTTATATATTGTTTACGAACATTTATTTATTCGATATATAACCTAATATTTCGATTGCACGTGGTTATTACGACGTAATACGGCGTTAAAGTTTTGTCTTTGCGAAATACTATAAATAAGCTAATTCTTCTCCATCGCATAACTTGTTTGTTTGTTGTTTCAATTATTATCTAAAAAATGGAGCGTGTAAGCGAAGGTAAGTATTTAATTTTTACATATCGGTATCATTTTATTTTGCCGTGTATATCATATACAACAGGCTAACTAATAATATTATTTAAGAAGAGGTCAAATTGTATAACTTCTTTCCCCGGACTCGGCCGGACTTCGTTCTTTGATAGTTTTGAAGAATACTTATTTCAAAATAATGATACTAAATATCGCTTGCCCGTTTTGGCCCGTTAGTCATTTATATTATTTTTTAGAAAAGACATGGAGTATGCCACGAAGACTGATGTTTGAAACCTGGTATTCAACAAGTTCTAAAGATACTAAATCCAAAGTTGATGCAATAATAGGGCTGATTCTAAACTTTTTTAACATCGAAGCTATTAATGATTCAGCAAAAAATATTTTGCATACAAACATTACAAGTTTTTGCAAAAGAGTCCAAGAAAAATGGCAGAAATGCCATCGCACTATCGACCGCTTTTTCAAAGAAAATAGAAAAAAAATGTAGAAGACATATTTCATATGTTACTTCTAACGTCCGATCCACTTATAAGTAGTAAGAGGAAAATTACTATAAAATGTTCTAAAGTATTAGCAGCAGAGGCAAAAAGTTTACTCAAATCACCTTAAAAAAGGTACGAGATTTACATATGACAATTATAATTTATAATAATTTAGGATATGCACCTTTGTCATGCACATTCCTTATTATAATTTTGTAATTTTGTATTATATTTTCGTACAACTTTATCTAATTTTTAAATATAAGTTAAGATTAATTCTTTTCATTTTGTGTATTGCGTATTCACGTATTTAAACAAAAACAATAAAATATTTAATTTATGTTATTTTCACAGATGTTACAATTAATTGTTTTATTTGTCCATTATAAAGAAATTATATAAATCGTTAAAGTTCATGTTGTTTTTATACACTTGTCATGATTTCTGAGAAATAAAGCTATATTACTATAAGAAAACACAAAAATTTGAAGTTTGTCCACCTAGAATCGAGGAATGTTGGAAGTTTATTGCAAAATTGCTATATTTAGTGTAGAATTTGATCGAACCGTAGCGCCGATAATATTATCCCAATGTTATGCATGTACGATCGAGAACAATTTATCATTTACGATAAGAAGCTTCGCAATTGCAATTTTATGATCTATGATAAAATGATAAAAGTTTTAGAGTTATTTTGTGGCAGCTGCAATAAAGAATTGTTGTAATTTACTTTCGAGTTCCATTCTGTTCGGGGATTTCACAGCAACGATCGTCGTCTTCGTCTCCTTTCATTCGATTTTTCCGCTTAAGCACTACAATCTCCGAGGAGTTTCTTGTGCCCGAAGGGGTCGTATTGTTTCGAAGACGACAAACACCCTCGGCTTCATATCCTTTTATGCAAGAACTTCATCCGGCGGTGAGGTGACTTTTCGCGGGAGTTTCGGGAACAAGGGTGGTTGCATCAGCCGCAATCCTAACCCCGGGGTGACGAGGTAATCTACCGGCTTCCGTGGAAAGTTTGCACTGTCAAATATCAAATAGAAACCGGCGCGGTAAAGGAGCCAGAATAAATTTCGCTGACGGGTTCGCTGGAAAATTTCCCGTGACCCTTCGGTAATTCGAACCGCTCGATTCCGCCCCACAAATCATTCTCCGCGTCCCTTAAAATGTCTCTCTATCATCGTTCACGAAATTCAAAAATGGTCCGCGCTGAATCGCGAATACCCGAAACGTAAATCTCCATGAAAATAAATTGAACCGTAGCTCTTCGCTGGAAAATAGGATAAACATTTTATTCGTTTTTAATCTAATTCTTCAAGTTTCCTCTGTAGCAAAAAATTGTCGGGATGAAAACTGTTAATTCAGCGGGAACGCCGGTTTAAAAAAATGTTAAGTATGCACTGGCGCCTAGAAAGACGTCCACAAGTGAGGGTCGACATTGAGCATCTTAAGAGGTTTCGAGTCTCTTTAATAAAAGGACCTTTCACATGGGATTCATTGTGTCGGAATATTCTAGCCACCCGATATATGCAACCGACGGCCGCGCTAATAAAAGACACGGACTGCACTTCGGCGCAGCAGCGAATGCGCTACGAAGCCAGCGAAAATTTTAACCAGTCCTTTCAAACGGAATTTTCAATGTTACAGAAAAGGATCGCATTCAGCCGGCGAACAATAAGCCTCGTTGAGTTTACATCGTTCTCAGTTCGCGGGCCTGGAATATTCGAAACGATTTCGATCCGGCTGGGTCTGCGCACGCGGAACACGTTCTATCGCCATGTACCAGACCAAAGCACTTAGCACGCGGATTCGTTTGTTCGAACGGTGTTGATAAAACGCGCCCCATTTGTTTGAATCGCTGCTCTCGACGGCGGGAACATTTTTCAAACGTTTCTCTGCAAAAAAATCCGCTTTTTGTCCATATTAATACAAGCAGATCCACTTAAGAAGAAATGTTACCACCCAGTTAGCCAGTTTCCCTTCGACCTTTTCCGTTCTTGCTCACCTCTGTACCCTTTCATCCCCAAACGGGGTTGTAAAAAAGAAACCTGATCAGGCCTAAGGGAGTAAAAGCAGGTTGTCAGCGTTCGCGTGCGCGCCTCAGGCGGAATCTGCGCAAAAAGCGAGACTGGATATGGTCAGAAACGGCTGAGAAATGGCCGTGATTTTCTTAGAAGGGTTGCAGAGGGTCGGCGAGAGGGTGCGGAGGTCCGTAATAAATACGAGCGACGTCGAACGAGCGATAAAGAGGATCGAACGCCTCGACGGGAAACCGGCGATGGCAAGTTTTATGGAAGGCGAGGGAATTTCTGTCAGCCGGAGAGAGCCGAGAGCAATCGTCCTGTTTTTGAAGCTGATGCCTGCTGATAGCGGAACGATCAGGAAAAATGATCGTTAACGGAGATCTCCGGCAGCACGGGAAAACTTTCTGGGTACACGTAATTAACTCTGTTACCGGGAAATTGGCCAGATGGAAGTCCTGTCCCGGGAGTTTGGCCGGCGTCCGATTTATCCGTGACTTGTATTACGTACGTCTCGCCCCTGTTGCTATCTACAATCTCGGCGACGACTGCTGCCGCATGAAAAATAGCCTCCCGCGATTTCGCTTCTCCGTTCTCTCGTGAAATTGATCGGCGGAGACCCTGTTGCCATTGGAAATTAATTTCGGCCTTAGCCGGTTCGTTCGTGTTTCTCTTTCTTTTTGCAGACCTCGTATGATTCACCGAGAAAGCTAAGATCTCGAAAAATGTTTTAGCGCAACGGAACTGCATTCGGACTGGAGTCTCGGGAAGTTCTTTTTTCAAAATCCGTGGAGTTAACGAAGCTGTGCACTTTTAATGGACACGTGCTTCAGTGGTATCTGCGGAGCTGAGTTTGAAATTTTGGACGAGTTTTTGCCGAAATTTCGAGAACTCCGGCTGAAATCTGGTACAGGCGTTCCGCATAGAAATATTTAGGTTCCGGCAACCGCATTTTCTTCTTCAACAACGTGGGTAGATGAAAAATAATATTTCGAGGAGGAAGACGGTCGAAATTTACCGACGAGAATGTCTGTTTTGTGTGTAACAATCTGTCGGGTCGGTGCGAAATAATTGTTCTCGGAAAGTGAACGATGAAATAACACCGCAATTTTTCGTTAATGCTTGCGGTTTTCGTTGGAAACGCGGCGGGATAAATATCGCGGGCAAACGCGGCATACATTTCTCCGCGAAACGAGTCGCGCGAATCATCGGAAGGGCAGTCTATAAATATCGGGCTGGAAAAAAAAAGTGTTCCGCGAATGGACGAGCCACTTGAAAAACGATTTAGGTCGCGCGGTCTTGTTTCACCGCATGAAAAATAACGCGACGTCCCGCGGAAAATCTGTTCGTCGCCGACGTCGCCGTTGTCGTCGACCAACAAACGGGATACGTCAGTTGATATCCGATATTTCACCGACAGGACGTTAGCCAAGACCCCGAAAATTTCGATGGACGAGGATCGAGCAAGTTCGAGGCTTTGGCATCAATCATGATAGTATTCGGCTCGGGTTCGCGTCGATGAGTAATCCTAAACCGCCAAACAAACTTCTGACCCATCTCGGATGCCAGCCACTCCCTTTCTTGCTCGCGCATTTCAGGGTAAAATCGCCGGATGGCGGCTTCTTCTGATCGAATTTCCTCGACCTTCGAAATCGAAGGAATCCTGAGACTCGCTTAATTTTCTGTAATTAATTTTTTGCTTAATAGGAACGAAATCGCAAGTAGAGTATACCTGGCAACGATCAGGCGAGAAATATGGTATAGTCGCCTATTATGGCACTACCTTATATCTTGTAAAGGAGAAGTCGAACTCAAGTGAGAAAATCCTCAAATAATAGTTTACCATGTTTACAAAACAGTATGTAGTGCAATCGCACCATTTCATATATTGTAGTATCGATCCTCCGCCAGTTGTGTCGTCACGTGTTGAATATTTTTGTGGTTAGATTTTCGATTGTATCTTTTTCGAGGAAGGTAAGTGATTTTGAAATGTTTGAACATATCTGTAGTTTCAGTTTATTTCTATTAATGTTTGCCAACTGTTGGTTTGGGCTGAAATTAATTTTCTCTTTGTCAGTAGCTAGTATTGTCAGTCCACGTGGAGTTCCCAATATGGCAATACTAAGGGTTCGCTAATATGGGTATAGCTATTGACATTCTTGGTGTGGGTGCCGAATATGGCACTAGGTGTCGTATTAAGGACTGAGGGTGTACCATATTAAGAACCCCTTTCGCTGGAACCTGCAAATGATACACCACGAAAAAAAAAAATTTTCCCAAGCTGTATTAAGTTTTTAACAAATTTGACCCGAGAATCTTTATACAGTGGAAATGCATCCGAATATGGCACTAGATGTCTTATGAGGGACTCAAGGTGTACCATATTAAGAACCCCTTTTACTGGAACCTGCAAATGACACACCACAAAAAAAATATTTTTCCGAACAAAAATTCGTTTATTAGTGCAAAACAAAGAAAAGAAAATCTGTCATTGCCAATGTCAATTACGCAAATTAAGTTACGCATATACGAGCATAATTTACATGGACGGATATCTCGATAAAGACCGTACATTTCTAGTGTAAATGCCCAAAAACGTTTGAACTTTGCCAAAGAATTGAACAAGAAACCCATTTCATTTTGGAAATCCATAATATGCAGTGATGAATCCAAATTCGAATTGAATTCGAATAAGGGGAGGAAGTGTGTTAGGAGAAAAGAAGGACAGGTGTTTAAACCGACGTTAATAACTCCCACTGTTAAACACGGCAGTGGTAGCATAATGATATGGTGTTGTTTAAATGACAACCAAGTTGGAAATTTGACAATAATTGATGGAAGACTTACTGCTGTAAGATACATAGAATTACTACGGGAGAATTTAATCAAATCTGTTGACAACTTCGGAGTCGAGAAAGCCTACATTTTTACCACGTTTTTTTCAACATGATAACAGCCCGAAACATACGGCGAAAATAGTTAAGGAATTTTTAGCAGAAAATAATATTTCTGTTCTCTCGTGGCCACCTCAGAGCCCGGATTTAAATCCCATAGAACATGTATGGGATGAATTAGACCGCCAAATTCCAAAAAATGAGCGATATGTAAAATCTCAGTTTACCACAGCATTAAACATTAGAAACATTAGAAAAATTAATACAGAGTATGCCCAATCGCTTATTAGAAGTAATAAAAGCGAAGGGTTATCAGACCTCGTATTAATTACTTCAGTATTTATTATTGTTATATAGATAAACATAATATTATTAACATTATATTTGGCGTCAACTTAATTAATAAAAAATCTTTAATATATTATTGTTTTGATATAAAATAAAATCACCGTTTCTGTAGAATTTATGATGACTAAATAAATATATTTCTGTTACTTATTCATATGTCATTTACTTCTATTACACGCTTTTATCTTCAATTTTCTAAAAATATATACGTCAACTTAAATACCGACGCGAGTGTACAGCTGGTATTTTTTTTACGAAAAAGAGCATTCTAAAATAATAAAAAAATGACATCAACAAAAAGTAGTACATATTTGGGCACCTTACCCTACCATTTCAATAGTAATTGTATTATTGTCGAATAGAATGTGGAATTTTTCTGTAACGAATAGGATATCGAATGGGAAATAAATCAGGAACCAATACGTCTTTAATTTATTATTGTTTTGATATAAAATAAAATCACCGTTTCTGTAGAATTTATGATGACTAAATAAATATATTTCTGTTACAAATTCATATGTCATTTACTTTTATTACACGCTTTTATCTTCAATTTTCTAAAAATATATACGTCAACTTAAATACCGACGCGAGTGTACAGCTGGTATTTTTTTTACGAAAAAGAGCATTCTAAAATAATAAAAAAATGACATCAACAAAACGTAGTACCTATTTGGGCACCTTACCCTACCGTTTCAATAGTAATTGTATTATTATTGTCGTATAGGATGTGGAGTTTTTCTGTAACGAATAGGATATCGAATGGGAAATAAATCAGGAACCAATACGTCTTTAATTTATTATTGTTTTGATATAAAATAAAATCACCGTTTCTGTAGAATTTATGATGACTAAATAAATATATTTCTGTTACAAATTCATATGTCATTTACTTTTATTACACGCTTTTATCTTCAATTTTCTAAAAATATAAACGTCAACTTAAATACCGACGCGAGTGTACAGCTGGTATTTTTTTGACGAAAAAGAGCATTCTAAAATAATAAAAAAATGACATCAACAAAAAGTAGTACATATTTGGGCACTTTACCCTACCATTTCAATAGTAATTGTATTATTGTCGAATAGGATGTGGAGTTTTTCTGTAACGAATAGGATATCGAATGGGAAATAAATCAGGAACCAATACGTCTTTAATTTATTATTGTTTTGATATAAAATAAAATCACCGTTTCTGTAGAGTTTATGATGACTAAATAAATATATTTCTGTTACTTATTCATATGTCATTTACTTTTATTACACGCTTTTATCCTCAATTTTCTAAAAATATAAACGTCAACTTAAATACCGACGCGAGTGTACAGCTGGTATTTTTTTGACGAAAAAGGGCATTCTAAAAAAATAAAAAAATGACATCAACAAAAAGTAGTACATATTTGGGCACTTTACCCTACCATTTCAATAGTAATTGTATTATTGTCGAATAGGATGTGGAGTTTTTCTGTAACGAATAGGATATCGAATGGGAAATAAATCAGGAACCAATACGTCTTTAATTTATTATTGTTTTGATATAAAATAAAATCACCGTTTCTGTAGAATTTATGATGACTAAATAAATATATTTCTGTTACTTATTCATATGTCATTTACTTTTATTACACGCTTTTATCTTCAATTTTCTAAAAATATATGCGTCAACTTAAATACCGACGCGAGTGTACAGCTGGTATTTTTTTTCGACGAAAAAGAGCATTCTAAAATATTGAAAAAATGACATCAACGAAAAGTAGTACATATTTGGGCACCTTACCCTACCGTTTCAATAGTAATTGTATTATTGTCGAATAGAATGTGGAGTTTTTCTGTAACGAATAGGATATCGAATGGGAAATAAATCAGGAACCAATACGTCTTTAATTTATTATTGTTTTGATATAAAATAAAATCACCGTTTCTGTAGAATTTATGATGACTAAATAAATATATTTCTGTTACTTATTCATATGTCATAGTAGGTAATAGAGGCGGGTTCTAATTCACTTTTTTGGGGTTAAAAACGCGGAATGAGGTAAACGGTGGAAGGGGTTATTGCGCGAGCCCGTTCGAAGGCGAGGGGGAGGGGGAGGGCGGTGGGCAATACAGCGAGCTCCCTTATCATGAAAGGGGGGTGGTGGGGGGAGGGGGAGGGGTCCTTTCCAGGACAGTTTCCTGGTATTGCGTTCAGGGCCAGTTTCCTGGTATTGCCGCGTTCGTTGGCAAGGGGGAGGGGCGGGGAGGGGGGGATCCACGTGGAGCCCGTTCGTAGGCAAGGGGGGAGGGGCGGGGAGGGGGGTTGCACGTGTTATATTTTCGATGCATCGTCTTCTTATCTATAAACACAGCGTAAACATTCATGTCCGAACGTGTCCGAAACGTGACATCATTGTAGGTAGATTCCTACCTTACCGGCATTTCACCTTATAGCGCGATCGTATTTTGCGGGGGGCGGGGTGAGGGGGATTAACTTATAACACAGCCATATTTTGCGGGGGGGGAGGGGGGGGGTTAGCTTATAACCAACCATATTTTGTGGAGGGAGGGGGGATTTTTAGTTTTCCTGGTATTGCATCGAAGATCAATTTCCTGGTATTGAGACCAGTCCCCTGGTATTGCGTAAGCCTGATATGTTTAAATAAACATCCTGTCGACGGCAGGAGCTCGGCTTATCATTTTTTAAATAAACATCCTTTGACCCAGATCTCTGTTCTCACTGGGATTTTTCCTAGTATTGCATTGACGACCAATTTCCTGGTATGTTTATAATATACGGCGGGCGTCGTGATCGCATCTCTGTTCTCACCCAGCTTATCGTTTTTTTTAAATAAACATTCTTTGGCTCCTTATCTAGAAATCGCGGAAAAGTAGCTAAGATTGAATTCTTCATAGGAATTATACGAAATCTAGTAATGAGAAGTTTTCGGGGTCTCTGACTGGCACAGAGAAAACATACATTGTAATTCGAAGCTGCTATACAAGATTCAAGTGGAACTGCGTATCCAGGCGTTGTATAACCGCGGGCCCGTATTTGTTAAAATGAAAAATTGAATCTTGGTCACGAAAACGGGGTCTCCAGACCACTGTGCAGCGTAAACGCTCATTAAGAGGAGCGTTTCAAATCATTTCTTTCATCTTTTTTTATTGTAGTTGGTGGGGAGGGTAAGAATGAATGAACAGGGCGCGATGGAACGCGAATTTTAGTCTTCGCAAACGTTCCATCGTTGCAAGCGTTTGAGGGGGCAATACAGCGAGCTCACTTATCTTGAAAGGGGAAGGGGGAAGGGGGAGGGGGTGCAATACAGCGATTACTCCTTTTCCAGGACAGTTTCCTGGTATTGCGTTCAGGGCCAGTTTCCTGGTATTGCGTAAGCCCCGTTCATGGGCAAGGGGGAGGGGGATCCACGTGTTTCGCGTTATATTTTCGATACACAAAAGTTGAAATGTATCCACATCCGTTATCCTGGTATTGCGCAAGCCCCGTTCGTTGGCAAGGGGGAGGGGCGGGGAAGGGGGGATCCCTGGAACGTGTCCGAACGTGTTCCGCGTGGTGTGGCGGGGAGGGGGGGATCCACGTGGAGCCCGTTCGTAGGCGAGGGGGAGGGGCGGGGAGGGGGGATGCACGTGTTATATTTTCGATGCATCGTCTTCTTATCTATAAACACAGCGTAAACACTCATGTCCGAACGTGTCCGAAACGTGACTGTTTTGTGTCTGTCATCACCATACAGCCAGCCAGCGCACAGTGGTCCGGTAGATCGCTTTTCGTGGCCAAAACTATTGTAGCGTTATTTCAAGGTTTAATGTTATATTATTATAGGTCGTTGAATTCGTCTTGATACCAGTTAGAACATTATGAAGTAAAAAATATATGTTAATATTTAAAACATTGAGGTGACCTTCATTTTTTATTAAAAAAAGAGATTTTTCTTTAACTTTTTGTATTGAAGTTTGTAGAAAAGTGAATACTGATTAACTTTCGTTGGAAACATTTTTTTGTCAGATCATTGGAAATATTTGAAAAATCTTGTTAACAATTCTCACAATGCATACCATTATCTAGAAATCGCGGAAAAGTAGCTAAGATTGAATTCTTCATAGGAATTATACGAAATCTAGTAATGAGAAGTTTTCGGGGTCTCTGACTGGCACAGAGAAAACATACATTGTAATTCGAAGCTGCTATACAAGATTCACAAGTGGAACTGCGTATCCAGGCGTCGTATAACCGCGGGCCCGTATTTGTTAAAATCCGTTTATAGTTCAAGGTTGCGGGAGATTGAAATTAAAATTTACATGATCTTCTTAGTAAATGTTCCTTCGAATTTTATGACTTTGTCTTTAGAACGCTATATCTCATCACAGAATTATCTAAAGTGAATAACATTTTGGATTTGGGAGCTTTGAAGGGTTGTTACTTTATAGGAAAAAAATTTTTTCAATCTATTAAAGTTGAAAAATTGAATCTTGGTCACGAAAACGGGGTCTCCAGACCACTGTGCAGCGTAAACGCTCATTAAGAGAAGCGTTTCAAATCATTTCTTTCATCTTTTTTTATTGTAGTTGGTGGGGAGGGTAAGAATGAATGAACAGGGCGCGATGGAACGCGAATTTTAATCTTCGCAAACGTTCCATCGTTGCAAGCGTTTGTCGTGTTAAAGTTATTCGGTATTCGCAATTATACCGTGGCGCATCAGCTCGGACGATAATTTTGGTGTTTCATATGAGATTTAAAGATCAGCCATTTTTCCATACGTGACGGTTTTCGCGTACTGTCCGTTTAATATATCGCGAATGGTTTTTGGATTTTTCCGATCGTTGATCAATCAGTAGTTAGGCTTTAATCCTCACTCAATCGATACATATAGTACACCTATTGTATTCATCAGCTTCTATACCTAATTCTTATATATAATCTTGTCCTCTCGCGGCTGGTGTCGAGTTGTCAAGCTGAGACATCTGGACACATCGTTTCACCCTCCCCATAGAGCAAGATATTTTTTACATTAGTGGTAGGTGTATCCATTATAAATTGCTCGTAACAGTCGTTGTATGAAGTTATACCATAAAAAAAAACGTCGACATCACGGTCGCTATACGAAGTTACATCGCGTGTGTTTTTACCATCCGACCATCCAACTTCGCGCATCCCCCTTTCTTCAACGGTAAGTACAATAAAAAAATTAATAAACGATTGAAAATCCGGTAAAAAAATTTTCTTTATTTAGATGGATCGTATCACTCACATCATTGACATGGACGGATTCATTGTGGGAAAAATTTATATGCAAAGAATTAAGCCAAGTTACTTTTTTACCAAATGAACAGCTAGATCGAACGAGCCGTTGCTTTCAACTGTCCGAAATACGATGTACTAGTTCGCGATCCCGTGTATGAAATTGCCAACGGCAAACCGTGTCGACTTCACGGTTGGCGACCGACAAAAAACGTCACATACCATTGCTGTCTGCGCGAAGTACAAACATTTCGAGCATGGGTTAACAATTATTAGAAATACACGTAAAGTATCAGTTATAAAGACGCGACTTTGAATTTTCTCCACATCAAAAAAACACGACACCTCTTTTTACACAGTGTTTTCATAATGATTGCGAAATCGGAGATGGATCCTGCAGCCGTCGCAACAACAACCGATCAGGATCCCACAGCAACACCCGATTATCGCTTCGAGCGCGACAGACTCCAAAGTTTCCGCAACTGGCGTTACTCGCACATCGTTCAACCTGAAAAACTCGCAGTCGCAAGATTTTTCCAATCTGGGTGATGAGGATAGCGTCGAATGTTTCGAATGCGGTATACGGCTGACTCGATGGGAAGAGGACGATGATCCCATGAAGGAGCATCGCGCCTGGTCGAGATTCTGCGGATAAGTTTGCGGGACGAACTGCGACAACGTACCGATCGGAGTCGATCCCGGTACAATCCAGCCGAACCCTCGTGGTATGGATGTCTGTGGAATCGCGAAAGAATCGGCGCTCGAAGGTAAATAAATTTTCAAAGAAAAATACACCAAAGTATGTAACATGATATATAACTTTCTATCTGTCTGTTCGCAGGAAACAAAAATAATGAAGACAAATGACAAGAAATTCGCTGCAATAATTATATTTTAATTATTTTTTAATTCTTGTATATTTGATGTATAATTAAAGAATAGATAAGATTAACTTTTCACTAATATAAAAAATATCTCGCTGTATGGGGAGGGGGCGATATTATTACTGTAATTGTTTTCTTTTTAGTAAATACGAGTTTAATTGTATGACTGTAGGAGAAGGAGGCGGAGGAGGAGGAGGATTGTTTTTAAATAAGAAATAAGATCTTTCACATAATTTTTTTATTTCATAAAGTATGAAACAGCTAACGAATGAACAGTGCGAGGTACTTATCAACGCAGCGCATTGCCACATTTGCGAAAAACCATTTGAGGAGAACGATATACGGGTGCGCGATCATTGCCATCTAACAGGACGATATAGAGGCCCCGCGCATCAAGATTGCAATTTAAATTACAAAAATTCGTTTTGCATTCCCATAGTTTTCCACAATTTATCCGGGTACGATTCACGTTTCATTATCGAAGAAATAGCTAATGCGTTTGAAGGTAGTGTCGACGTATTACCAATAACTAAAGAAAAGTAAAGATCAGCAATTAGATTCGCGTAACTGTATTAAATTACGATTCATCGATTCGTAAAAATGTTTGAATACAAGTCTCGACAAATTAGCATCTTTCCTCGACACAAACAAATTGACAATTTTACGTTCCGAATTTCAAAATCTTTCCATAGAAAATGTCATGTTGTTAACGCGAAAGGGTGTCTTTCCATACGAATACCTCGATTGCGTAGATAAATTAGACGATCTGTGTTTGCCGCCGCTCGAGTCATTTTACAGTTCGTTGACAGGCAAAACCGTATCTGGACGTGATTATGCGCATGCCGAGAATGTGTGGAAGCGTTTCTCAACATAAAAATCTTGGGTGAATACAGCGATCTGTATTTGAAAACTGATGTTTTGTTACTGGCTGATGTTTTTGAAAATTTTCGTAAAACTTGCATTAAGAGCTACAGTTTAGATCCAGCATATTATTACACTTTACCAGGTTTCACGTGGGATGCTATGCTAAAATATACAAAAAATTAGGTTTTAATTATTAACTGATATCGATATGGTGATGTTTATAACACTAGAATTTTCAGTTACCTGCCATGTAAATGAATAGAATACAAATCGTTCGTGAATGTATAATTGATGAACAACGCGGTATTCGGTAAAACTATGGAAAAATGTTCGGAATCATGTAGACGTAAAACTCGCGCGTGACACGTTAGGGATGGACGACATGGTACAGAGGCAATGATCGCGAAACCAAATTTCTACAAACGCTGTATATTTTCCGAAAACTTTTTCAACACACCAATCTATGTGGGTATGTGCATATTAGATATATCCAAAACCTGCTTGTACGAATTTCATCATGAGTACATGGTTCCTCGATATGGTAAAACTTGTAAGGTAATGTACACAGACACCGACAACTTAATTTATCATATTATGTGTGAGGACATTTATGAAACCATGAGACGCGATATTAACTGTTTCGACACAAGCGATTATCCGATAGAGAATAGGTATAATATCCCACTTGTAAATAAAAAGGTTCCCGGCTTGATGAACGACAGGAACAATGGGATGATAATGACGAACTTTGTCGGACTGAGAGCAAAAATGTACACATTGCGTGTAGATGGAAAATCTGATACAAAAAGCAAAAGGTGTAAAGACTAACGTTGTAAGGACAACAATAACGTTTGATGATTACATGTGATGTTTGCAAGATGAAATTGCCATGAGTCGTACACAGACATGCATACGATCGAAATTGCACAAAGTGTTCGACGATCGGCTGGAGAACTTCGGAATAAGCTTCCAGGACAATATTAAGAAATTAGCCATGAACGTGTAAAATATAAACGCCGATCTTGAGAGAGATCCATGGATATGATGTACAACCGTCATATTGCATACTGTACATGCGCTATAGCTGTACCTGTACATGCACTATACCTGTACATGCGCTATACCCGTACATGCGCTATACCTGTACCTGTACATGCACTATACCCCAGAACGGTTCCCCTTATCTTTATATTTTCAAATGCATGTAGGATAATGTCCGAACGGAAACACGTTCGAAATTTGCTCGTACATCGAGAAAGAAAGTTTCTACTTCACTTTTCATAGTGGTATAGAGTTCCCGTATCTTTTCTGCAACCGGCTGTGGTGACGTCTCTTCCCGCTAGTTGATGTGGAAGTCACTTCGGCATGATCACCTCTCCTTTTGGTTTCTTTTTTTGTTTTTATGGGGGTGGTCATGCCGATGTGACTTCCGCATCAACTAGCGGGAAGAGACGTCATCACAGCCGGTTGCAGAAAAGATACGGGAACTCTATACCACTATGAAAAGTGAAGTAGAAACTTTCTTTCTCGATGTACGAGCAAATTTCGAACGTGTTTCCGTTCGGACATTATCCTACATGCATTTGAAAATATAAAGATAAGGGGAACCGTTCTGGGGTATAGTGCATGTACAGGTACAGGTACAGGTATAGTGCATGTACAGGTACAGGTATAGCGCATGTACGGGTATAGCGCATGTACAGGTATAGTGCATGTACAGGTACAGCTATAGCGCATGTACAGTATGCAATATGACGGTTGTACATCATATCCATGGATCTCTCTCAAGATCGGCGTTTATATTTTACACGTTCATGGCTAATTTCTTAATATTGTCCTGGAAGCTTATTCCGAAGTTCTCCAGCCGATCGTCGAACACTTTGTGCAATTTCGATCGTATGCATGTCTGTGTACGACTCATGGCAATTTCATCTTGCAAACATCACATGTAATCATCAAACGTTATTGTTGTCCTTACAACGTTAGTCTTTACACCTTTTGCTTTTTGTATCAGATTTTCCATCTACACGCAATGTGTACATTTTTGCTCTCAGTCCGACAAAGTTCGTCATTATCATCCCATTGTTCCTGTCGTTCATCAAGCCGGGAACCTTTTTATTTACAAGTGGGATATTATACCTATTCTCTATCGGATAATCGCTTGTGTCGAAACAGTTAATATCGCGTCTCATGGTTTCATAAATGTCCTCACACATAATATGATAAATTAAGTTGTCGGTGTCTGTGTACATTACCTTACAAGTTTTACCATATCGAGGAACCATGTACTCATGATGAAATTCGTACAAGCAGGTTTTGGATATATCTAATATGCACATACCCACATAGATTGGTGTGTTGAAAAAGTTTTCGGAAAATATACAGCGTTTGTAGAAATTTGGTTTCGCGATCATTGCCTCTGTACCATGTCGTCCATCCCTAACGTGTCACGCGCGAGTTTTACGTCTACATGATTCCGAACATTTTTCCATAGTTTTACCGAATACCGCGTTGTTCATCAATTATACATTCACGAACGATTTGTATTCTATTCATTTACATGGCAGGTAACTGAAAATTCTAGTGTTATAAACATCACCATATCGATATCAGTTAATAATTAAAACCTAATTTTTTGTATATTTTAGCATAGCATCCCACGTGAAACCTGGTAAAGTGTAATAATATGCTGGATCTAAACTGTAGCTCTTAATGCAAGTTTTACGAAAATTTTCAAAAACATCAGCCAGTAACAAAACATCAGTTTTCAAATACAGATCGCTGTATTCACCCAAGATTTTTATGTTGAGAAACGCTTCCACACATTCTCGGCATGCGCATAATCACGTCCAGATACGGTTTTGCCTGTCAACGAACTGTAAAATGACTCGAGCGGCGGCAAACACAGATCGTCTAATTTATCTACGCAATCGAGGTATTCGTATGGAAAGACACCCTTTCGCGTTAACAACATGACATTTTCTATGGAAAGATTTTGAAATTCGGAACGTAAAATTGTCAATTTGTTTGTGTCGAGGAAAGATGCTAATTTGTCGAGACTTGTATTCAAACATTTTTACGAATCGATGAATCGTAATTTAATACAGTTACGCGAATCTAATTGCTGATCTTTACTTTTCTTTAGTTATTGGTAATACGTCGACACTACCTTCAAACGCATTAGCTATTTCTTCGATAATGAAACGTGAATCGTACCCGGATAAATTGTGGAAAACTATGGGAATGCAAAACGAATTTTTGTAATTTAAATTGCAATCTTGATGCGCGGGGCCTCTATATCGTCCTGTTAGATGGCAATGATCGCGCACCCGTATATCGTTCTCCTCAAATGGTTTTTCGCAAATGTGGCAATGCGCTGCGTTGATAAGTACCTCGCACTGTTCATTCGTTAGCTGTTTCATACTTTATGAAATAAAAAAATTATGTGAAAGATCTTATTTCTTATTTAAAAACAATCCTCCTCCTCCTCCGCCTCCTTCTCCTACAGTCATACAATTAAACTCGTATTTACTAAAAAGAAAACAATTACAGTAATAATATCGCCCCCTCCCCATACAGCGAGATATTTTTTATATTAGTGAAAAGTTAATCTTATCTATTCTTTAATTATACATCAAATATACAAGAATTAAAAAATAATTAAAATATAATTATTGCAGCGAATTTCTTGTCATTTGTCTTCATTATTTTTGTTTCCTGCGAACAGACAGATAGAAAGTTATATATCATGTTACATACTTTGGTGTATTTTTCTTTGAAAATTTATTTACCTTCGAGCGCCGATTCTTTCGCGATTCCACAGACATCCATACCACGAGGGTTCGGCTGGATTGTACCGGGATCGACTCCGATCGGTACGTTGTCGCAGTTCGTCCCGCAAACTTATCCGCAGAATCTCGACCAGGCGCGATGCTCCTTCATGGGATCATCGTCCTCTTCCCATCGAGTCAGCCGTATACCGCATTCGAAACATTCGACGCTATCCTCATCACCCAGATTGGAAAAATCTTGCGACTGCGAGTTTTTCAGGTTGAACGATGTGCGAGTAACGCCAGTTGCGGAAACTTTGGAGTCTGTCGCGCTCGAAGCGATAATCGGGTGTTGCTGTGGGATCCTGATCGGTTGTTGTTGCGACGGCTGCAGGATCCATCTCCGATTTCGCAATCATTATGAAAACACTGTGTAAAAAGAGGTGTCGTGTTTTTTTGATGTGGAGAAAATTCAAAGTCGCGTCTTTATAACTGATACTTTACGTGTATTTCTAATAATTGTTAACCCATGCTCGAAATGTTTGTACTTCGCGCAGACAGCAATGGTATGTGACGTTTTTTGTCGGTCGCCAACCGTGAAGTCGACACGGTTTGCCGTTGGCAATTTCATACACGGGATCGCGAACTAGTACATCGTATTTCGGACAGTTGAAAGCAACGGCTCGTTCGATCTAGCTGTTCATTTGGTAAAAAAGTAACTTGGCTTAATTCTTTGCATATAAATTTTTCCCACAATGAATCCGTCCATGTCAATGATGTGAGTGATACGATCCATCTAAATAAAGAAAATTTTTTTACCGGATTTTCAATCGTTTATTAATTTTTTTATTGTACTTACCGTTGAAGAAAGGGGGATGCGCGAAGTTGGATGGTCGGATGGTAAAAACACACGCGATGTAACTTCGTATAGCGACCGTGATGTCGACGTTTTTTTTTATGGTATAACTTCATACAACGACTGTTACGAGCAATTTATAATGGATACACCTACCACTAATGTAAAAAATATCTTGCTCTATGGGGAGGGTGAAACGATGTGTCCAGATGTCTCAGCTTGACAACTCGACACCAGCCGCGAGAGGACAAGATTATATATAAGAATTAGGTATAGAAGCTGATGAATACAATAGGTGTACTATATGTATCGATTGAGTGAGGATTAAAGCCTAACTACTGATTGATCAACGATCGGAAAAATCCAAAAACCATTCGCGATATATTAAACGGACAGTACGCGAAAACCGTCACGTATGGAAAAATGGCTGATCTTTAAATCTCATATGAAACACCAAAAATATCGTCCGAGCTGATGCGCCACGGTATAATTGCGAATACCGAATAACTTTAACACGACAAACGCTTGCAACGATGGAACGTTTGCGAAGATTAAAATTCGCGTTCCATCGCGCCCTGTTCATTCATTCTTACCCTCCCCACCAACTACAATAAAAAAAGATGAAAGAAATGATTTGAAACGCTTCTCTTAATGAGCGTTTACGCTGCACAGTGGTCTGGAGACCCCGTTTTCGTGACCAAGATTCAATTTTTCAACTTTAATAGATTGAAAAAATTTTTTTCCTATAAAGTAACAACCCTTCAAAGCTCCCAAATCCAAAATGTTATTCACTTTAGATAATTCTGTGATGAGATATAGCGTTCTAAAGACAAAGTCATAAAATTCGAAGGAACATTTACTAAGAAGATCATGTAAATTTTAATTTCAATCTCCCGCAACCTTGAACTATAAACGGATTTTAACAAATACGGGCCCGCGGTTATACGACGCCTGGATACGCAGTTCCACTTGTGAATCTTGTATAGCAGCTTCGAATTACAATGTATGTTTTCTCTGTGCCAGTCAGAGACCCCGAAAACTTCTCATTACTAGATTTCGTATAATTCCTATGAAGAATTCAATCTTAGCTACTTTTCCGCGATTTCTAGATAATGGTATGCATTGTGAGAATTGTTAACAAGATTTTTCAAATATTTCCAATGATCTGACAAAAAAATGTTTCCAACGAAAGTTAATCAGTATTCACTTTTCTACAAACTTCAATACAAAAAGTTAAAGAAAAATCTCTTTTTTTAATAAAAAATGAAGGTCACCTCAATGTTTTAAATATTAACATATATTTTTTACTTCATAATGTTCTAACTGGTATCAAGACGAATTCAACGACCTATAATAATATAACATTAAACCTTGAAATAACGCTACAATAGTTTTGGCCACGAAAAGCGATCTACCGGACCACTGTGCGCTGGCTGGCTGTATGGTGATGACAGACACAAAACAGTCACGTTTCGGACACGTTCGGACATGAGTGTTTACGCTGTGTTTATAGATAAGAAGACGATGCATCGAAAATATAACACGTGCATCCCCCCTCCCCGCCCCTCCCCCTCGCCTACGAACGGGCTCCACGTGGATCCCCCCCTCCCCGCCACACCACGCGGAACACGTTCGGACACGTTCCAGGGATCCCCCCTTCCCCGCCCCTCCCCCTTGCCAACGAACGGGGCTTGCGCAATACCAGGATAACGGATGTGGATACATTTCAACTTTTGTGTATCGAAAATATAACGCGAAACACGTGGATCCCCCTCCCCCTTGCCCATGAACGGGGCTTACGCAATACCAGGAAACTGGCCCTGAACGCAATACCAGGAAACTGTCCTGGAAAAGGAGTAATCGCTGTATTGCACCCCCTCCCCCTTCCCCCTTCCCCTTTCAAGATAAGTGAGCTCGCTGTATTGCCCCCTCAAACGCTTGCAACGATGGAACGTTTGCGAAGACTAAAATTCGCGTTCCATCGCGCCCTGTTCATTCATTCTTACCCTCCCCACCAACTACAATAAAAAAAGATGAAAGAAATGATTTGAAACGCTCCTCTTAATGAGCGTTTACGCTGCACAGTGGTCTGGAGACCCCGTTTTCGTGACCAAGATTCAATTTTTCATTTTAACAAATACGGGCCCGCGGTTATACAACGCCTGGATACGCAGTTCCACTTGAATCTTGTATAGCAGCTTCGAATTACAATGTATGTTTTCTCTGTGCCAGTCAGAGACCCCGAAAACTTCTCATTACTAGATTTCGTATAATTCCTATGAAGAATTCAATCTTAGCTACTTTTCCGCGATTTCTAGATAAGGAGCCAAAGAATGTTTATTTAAAAAAAACGATAAGCTGGGTGAGAACAGAGATGCGATCACGACGCCCGCCGTATATTATAAACATACCAGGAAATTGGTCGTCAATGCAATACTAGGAAAAATCCCAGTGAGAACAGAGATCTGGGTCAAAGGATGTTTATTTAAAAAATGATAAGCCGAGCTCCTGCCGTCGACAGGATGTTTATTTAAACATATCAGGCTTACGCAATACCAGGGGACTGGTCTCAATACCAGGAAATTGATCTTCGATGCAATACCAGGAAAACTAAAAATCCCCCCTCCCTCCACAAAATATGGTTGGTTATAAGCTAACCCCCCCCCTCCCCCCCCCCCGCAAAATATGGCTGTGTTATAAGTTAATCCCCCTCACCCCGCCCCCCGCAAAATACGATCGCGCTATAAGGTGAAATGCCGGTAAGGTAGGAATCTACCTACAATGATGTCACGTTTCGGACACGTTCGGACATGAATGTTTACGCTGTGTTTATAGATAAGAAGACGATGCATCGAAAATATAACACGTGCAACCCCCCTCCCCGCCCCTCCCCCCTTGCCTACGAACGGGCTCCACGTGGATCCCCCCCTCCCCGCCCCTCCCCCTTGCCAACGAACGCGGCAATACCAGGAAACTGGCCCTGAACGCAATACCAGGAAACTGTCCTGGAAAGGACCCCTCCCCCTCCCCCCACCACCCCCCTTTCATGATAAGGGAGCTCGCTGTATTGCCCACCGCCCTCCCCCTCCCCCTCGCCTTCGAACGGGCTCGCGCAATAACCCCTTCCACCGTTTACCTCATTCCGCGTTTTTAACCCCAAAAAAGTGAATTAGAACCCGCCTCTATTACCTACTTGTCATTTACTTCTATTACACGCTTTTATCTTCAATTTTCTAAAAATATAAACGTCAACTTAAATACCGACGCGAGTGTACAGCTGGTATTTTTTTTGACGAAAAAGAGCATTCTAAAATATTGAAAAAATGACATCAACAAAAAGTAGTACATATTTGGGCACTTTACCCTACCGTTTCAATAGTAATTGTATTATTGTTGAATAGCATATGGAGTTTTTCTGTAACGAATAGGATATCGAATGGGAAATAAATCAGTAACCAATACGTCTTTAATTTATTATTGTTTTGATATAAAATAAAATCACCGTTTCTGTAAAATTTATGATGACTAAATAAATATATTTCTGTTACTTATTCATATGTCATTTACTTCTATTACACGCTTTTATCTTCAATTTTCTAAAAATATAAACGTCAACTTAAATACCGACGCGAGTGTACAGCTGGTATTTTTTTTCGACGAAAAAGAGCATTCTAAAATATTGAAAAAATGACATCAACAAAAAGTAGTACATATTTGGGCACCTTACCCTACCGTTTCAATAGTAATTGTATTATTGTCGAATAGGATGTGGAGTTTTTCTGTAACGAATAGGATATCGAATGGGAAATAAGTCAGGAACCAATACGTCTGGCTTCGACCTAGTAATTCTATTAATATTGAATTGCAAGCGGAGTTGTTCAATCGGCAAATAAATTGCAGGCGAAGTAGAACATACCTAACCTTAATCAGAACAGTGCGATTCCCAGTAATTCTTTTATTATCGAGTCAGAAATCAGAAATACATTACAGTGAAGTATGATGTACCTGCCACGGATCAGACGCGGCTGTTTCACTAGAAACAATCTAAAGGTCGTCGCTCACTAGAACGCACCGGCGCCCACCCCGCACCGCGCGGCCTCAGCTGTTTTGGATTTCTTCTATGTATTTTAAATGGATGTGCGCACATCAATTAAAATACATAGAAGAAATCCAAAACAGCTGAGGCCGCGCGGTGCCGGGTGGGCGCCGGTGCGTTCTAGTGAGCGACGACCTTAATCCTCCGATTAAACGAATGCGAAGCAAGTATTAGCCGCGTTTCACGGTGTAAAAGATCAGATCGTAATTTCTCGGAGGCGTTTATTGAGCCGCGTGCAAACTTTTTAATGCACCTGTTGATATATGAACTGGCACGTCGGGAGTAAAGCGATTCAGGATCGTAGTAGCTTTGTCAAAGCACGTTCCGTATCGAAGCAACCTCCGAACAATCGCGTGAAATGTCAAACGTGACTGGCAAACACGCAAAACACATTCCTTTGAGCGAGACGACACCGCTCTCGATCGATTTAATATCGAGCTGTACTACTTAGAAATTGCTCCGGATTCGGAATCGAAATTTTCTTCGAATTTTCGCGAATTTCCTGGAAACTTGGCGAACAAACGCGAAAGTATGCGATCAGTCTGCGTTCAACAGACGAGGCGTGTCCCAATTAATTGAGTCTTAGCCACGGCATTGACATAAGCGATAAAGAAGGAGATGCTGGTTTACACACGCAACGCATGTAAGCAGCGGAAGTGGGTCACGAGGAGCAATCAGTTTAGTCCTTCTAATTGAACGCACAGTACCTTCAAATTAGCTGGGAAATTAATGCTGCGTCAAACCTCAAGCGTCACCCGTTCCTTGGGCTAATTGCGAGCATAAATTATCTAACCCGGCTCCGTTCGAAGAAAGAATCTTCCGGTGCTCGACGACGGAATTCGATCAGCGCCTGATAATTTGTCGATAGTTTATCGCGAGGAAAATAACGGGACAAGAATGCGAGCCGAGCACCGGTGAAAAATGGCGGGTGTCGGTGTCCGAGAGAAATTATGGAACCTTTTACTTTTTCCTTCGTTCGACACGGGGGAAAAGGAGTCAACGACGCAGAAACGTTTGCTGGAGACGCGGGTACGGGTGCCGGAGAGGGTTGCCAGACCGAAACGAGGGTCTCGATGACGGACGGAACACTCGCACGTGTCACCGAAACCCAAGGTCCGTCTCTGCTCGTGATGGATTGTCAAATTGTTTATTCTACACAGAGTATCGCGGAAGAACGCGATTGGGGCTGATCGATAATCAATCCGGAAAATTGCGGAGTCAGCTGGTCTGAGTCATAACAGACTGCGGAACCTTGCACACGAGTCCGAAAATAGTCAACAATTGCAGTGGATTGCAACAGAGTTTGATGCAGTTTCGTTGTTAATTTGACGAGGAGATTGGAGCTTGAAATTTGTCCATTAAAATGCGATTTTCGGATAACGTGCTGTACTGTCACGGTTCAGCGGCTCTCGACTGTTCATTCTTTCAGGACGACACATCTGTATCTATTAAGGGATGTTGCTAAGTATTTTAAGAAATCCTCATCCACGAAGGGTCAGGACGAAGGGTTCCTTTATCTAGAAGAGAAGCTTAATAGCTTCCATATTTTTATAAACGAGTACACCGACAAAAGCACAACAGAAAAATCGCTGCCGGTAAAATCCCCATTAAAAATTGAAGCACGATCGAGAACCGTGTTCGAGGGGTGAAAACGAGTTTCCGTAAAGCTCCGACCGGTTTCCTTCGCGGGAAAGGTGAGCTGGAACGAGAGAAATAATGAAAGCTAAACACAAAGAAATTAAATATTCATCCCCCGTGTCCGGGGTACGATTGAAAAATAATATTCGACGAACGTTGTCCCGCGTTAGCTATAACGTCACTGGAGCGGTAAACACAGGCTCGAGGGGTGACTAGCAAGTCACTGACACTGTTGCGTGAAATTACGTGCTATTTATACCGCGAACAAGCGAAATCTGTGGGAGACGGCCACTTTGCAGTCGCGTCGTAGAGCTTCGGGAAAAATTCTTTTCTGAATGGAGAGGCGATCGATCGATCGAGAGTTCGGAACGGAGGATCCTGATCGAGACTATCGTGAGCCATCGGCTCTATTGATCGACAATGTCAACGCACACCAGCGCGCTGGGTGACGTAGACACACGCGAGAAGGGTGCGTTTCCTTCGCCGGACAAAGCACGCAGATCGCAGATAGATTTTTTTAGACGGTGCCCAGTACGTAGCCGAGGGGACGGAGAAAGAAATTTTAGTGCGAACTGTGTGGTTACTCACGAAATTCGAAGTTTCTGGTCGAGCAGTCGGCGCGGCGTTCTTGCTTCCTTGAAATCCGGCTGGTCAGCTTCGCGAAGACTTGCACGGGGTGTCGGTGTTAGACGGCCATGTTGTTGGATATCCAGCGCCCTCTGGCCCATGCTCCACGAACGTCCTGATCCCTACCCTCCTGCTGGTCTGCTCTTCACCCCTTCGCCTACCACCCCTTTCGACCGGCGCGGCGTTCCGACGTGTCACACTTTCGCGAGTTCAAGAATCCGTCGCCTCGCCGCGTGCCCTTTCACCCTGGGGAGACGTAAGAAAGGGGATTCTAGGGTGTACTCACTGTAAAATCATGATTACGCCTCGTCTTCGCTGGCTATGGCATTTTAACACGATGATTCAATGTGATTTTATATTGATCACTTTTTAACTCTTACTCGCGACAGAACGTAGAAAGAGGTATTTTATTATTATTGATTGCGATTAAACATTGTATCTTGTAACATGCTGCTCTTTCGATAAACCTGTAATTTATTATGTGTTTTGTGTGAATGTATTCTTTCGCAGGTTACTTTGCAACAATCTGAGCCGGACTGTCCACCCTTTGTACACGCTAGGGATTATGTTAATACATGTACATGTGTTTAACCTTTCCGCCACTAATGGGACACATGCGTCCCATGCAGTTTTAAAGAATTACTAAGGGAAATGCTACGGTTTCCATTTTAGCAAACATGCACAACACAGGCCACTAATGGGACGCGCATGTCTCATGCGTAGAACTTGAAATGTTAATGAAGAACGATTCTTTTTCGAGAAAATATAGCGTTCCAGTTGCGGCGAACTGAAAAGAATTTCCTTTTTCTTTCGATTTTACAAAGATTGATCCAGTTCGAATTTCTGCGAGAATAAAAAATTCCGAAACAAATACCAACGCGTGTTCTACATATTCCCAAAGTTTCATCGTTTTTCGAATGTCGGCGATCTTCTCTTCTAAATTTAAAAGCTTTTCGCGAAGCAAATATTAGGTCACCGTGTCACGATAAAAGTTCATTTTCCAATCTATAGGGGAATGAATTTTTGAAAAAATATTAGCCCAGCCCGAAGGGTGTACCATTTTAATTTCCAAAGATAGCAGCCATTTCTTCGGCTGTTAGTTCCGAAAGAAAAATTGGTTCGAGCTCCGCCGCGAGTCAGCTCCGCCGGTGAAGCTTTCGGACAGTTCTGATGACTGTGCCCGACAACGTCCCACGGGGGTGACCCTCAAAACTTCCCCCATAGTTTCGAATCATTCTACGGCAGAGTCGCAGAAACGTCTCCGGTTCCTCCTTGACGAAATACCTTCGTGAAAAATGGATAGCGACGGGCGATTTATATCCGGCTTTTTGCCGAAACTTTCGCCCCCGTGTGCTCGACAAAGCGGTGGTGGAGATGGATAATCTCAGAGTTGTCAGAAGTCGAAAAATTCGATATGGAAGTTTGAGGAATTTGGGGAACCAAAATTCTATTACGGTCGAATGATAAAACGTTTACGAAAAGAACGATACCTACGAGGCATTATGTCAGCACCGTATAAGGTAAAGTGCCCACACAAATATGAACCACTTTTTGTCGATGTCATTTTTTGGTTATTTTAGAATGCTCTTTTTCGTCCAAAAAATTACAAGTTGTAGATGCATTTCCACTCTATAAGATTCTGGGGTCAAGTTTGTTCAAAAATTAATACAGCTTGGGAAAAATATTTTTTTTGTGGTGTGTCATTTGCAGGTTCCAGCGAAAGAGGTTCTTAATATGGTACACCTTAAGACCCTAATATGACACCTAGTGCCATATTTGGCACCCACAAAAATTGATACAGCTTGGGAAAAATACCTTTTTTTTGTGGTGTGTCATTTGCAGGTTCCAAGCGAAAGAGGTTCTTAATATGGTACACCTTGAGTCCCTAATATGGCACCTAGTGCCATATTTGGCACCCACAAAAATTGATACAGCTTGGAAAAATATTTTTTTTGTGGTGTGTCATTTGCAGGTTCCAGCGACAGAGGTTCTTAATATGGTACACCATGAGTCCCTAATATGGCACCTAGTGCCATATTTGGCATCCACAAAAATTGATACAGCTTGGGAAAAATACGTTTTTTTTTGTGGTGTGTCATTTGCAGGTTCCAGCGAAAGAGGTTCTTAATATGGTACACCTTAAGACCCTAATATGACACCTAGTGCCATATTTGGCACCCACAAAAATTGATACAGCTTGGGAAAAATACGTTTTTTTGTGGTGTGTCATTTGCAGGTTCCAGCGAAAGAGGTTCTTAATATGGTACACCTTGAGTCCCTAATATGGCACCTAGTGCCATATTTGGCACCCACAAAAATTGATACAGCTTGGAAAAATATTTTTTTTGTGGTGTGTCATTTGCAGGTTCCAGCGAAAGAGGTTCTTAATATGGTACACCATGAGTCCCTAATATGGCACCTAGTTCCATATTTGGCACCCACACCTAGAATGTCAATAGCTTTACCCATATTACGGAACCCTTGGTAGTGCCATATTGGGAACTCCACGTGGTCTGACAATACTAGCTACTGACAAAGAGAAAATGAAATTCAGCCCAAATCAACAGTTGGCAAACATAAATAGAAATAAACTGAAACTACACTGAAACTAGGGAAAAGATACAATCGAAAATCTAACCACAAAAATATTCAACACGTGGTGACACAACTGGCGGAGGATCGATACTAAAATCTATAGAATCTGTAGTGCGATTGCACTACACACTGTTGAGTAAACATGGTAAACTATTATTTGAGGATTTTCTCATTAGAGTGCGACTTCTCCTTTACAAGATATAAGGTAGTGCCATAATAGGGGACTATACCATATTTGGCCACTTTACCCTATGTGTAGTTGAAAATCTCTGCCTCATATTTCTACCCTATCTCATGCACTCTCTGCTCTATCAAAACCCGGAATTTTTGTTCGAGGGATCTGTGCGAGTGAAAAATAATTTCAATCGAGACGACGTTATTCTATGAAACCGGGGATTACGTCTTTATGCAGATGATCTAACGCGAAGGATGGAATATTTAAGAGGACTTTTTTGTAGAGACTGTCCGCGGATCTGCATTATATATTGAACCCGTAACTTCCGGAATATTCAGCAGCGTTTAAATTATGCGCTTTCAAAGGACGCCCCGTCGTTTTCCTTCTTGTTTTCCCCGGCGAGTTTTCTTCGGGCGTTACGGATGGAAAATCGCAAGACATCCTCTCTCCTCTGGTCGTGTCGATGAATACGTGCTTTCAATTAAAATCTTGCGGGTTTGAATTGAAAAGACGAGAAAGAGAGCGAGCGAGACAGAAGAAAAAAGAGAAAACCCCGTCGCTTATGTAGAAATGAATTAATACAGGTACACACCGAAGGTTGTTCCTTGGTCTCGACGCGACGTCTTTCAAGGTTCGCGAATCAACTCGGAGGCGTCGCGACACGAACCATAAGGAAACCTGGAGACGTTCTCCTCTTGCATCAGAGTAGTGCATTAGATCACCGGAAACTGGACACTGAGTGCAACCTTCGAGGGGAAACAAATTTTCCCGCGAGAAACGGAAACTATTCCATTCTGCTCGTTCTTGAATGACGAAATCGTTTTGGAGTACTTAGGATAATAAGACAGTTTTGACAATTAAGCAGATTTTCATAAATCAACAACAATAAATATATTAAAAAAAACTTTTTAAAAACCACGCTTATATTAAAATGCACTAAAAAGGAGAAAATAATTTTTTTAGACGTTAGTGACTATAAATAAAAGCGTGGAGCGTTAAATTATACTGACGTAATCTTCGTGAGCGCTCCACGCTTTTATTTATAGTCACTAATGCCTACAAAAATTATCTTTTCCTTTTTAGTGCATTTTAATATAAGCGTGGTTTTTAAAAAGTTGTTTTTATATATTTTTTATTTTCTACCTTTTAGTATTTTCTAAATGAAACGCAAGATATAATAATACTGGTATGAAATAGTAAGATATGGAAATACGCAAGATAGAATGAAGGGCTGACTCCGAGAGACGACGCCTCTCGATGGAGTCCGAAATTGTCCGAAATGGAACTGAATGAGCGGAACACCACACTGACTGAGCTCCTTCGGTGCGAAATGGATTAGTGGAGTGGGGATGAGTCGGAGTGGAAACGCGTACTGGAGTAGGGAGTGCTGGCGCGCGGAGTGGGAATCGCTGAACGTGATCACGTACTACTACGGTTAATATTAACATTTTTTTTCTCCTGAACGCACAATTCTTTTTAAATTTGTTTTTTAATAATGCATTGTCATCCAGTTCTGAGCTACAGTCCCTGCTCACTTTATTAGACTCACCTGTATAATTATGATATTTCGAGTTTTACCATGAATAATGGGTACAGTAGCCTTATGCAAATATCACTTAATGATGACCAATGAATTTTCCATATATTTATTTTACAAAAACAATGGATACAAACACAAATAGATCAATATAATTCTTGAAACACTAATATTTTTTTAATCCGTCCTTAGCTGCTCTTAAAGCCGCAACTCTTCTGGGCATGCTATCTATGCAAGTTTGTGCAATTTCTTTTAATATAAACGTTATGGTGCCAGTGATAGATTATTCTCTCTATCAACTTGGCTTTGTTGTTACATTTTCTTTGGCCAGTTCTCTTTTCAGGCACTCCCAGACATTTTCAATCGGATTCATGTCTGGTGAATTGCCGGGCCATGGTAAAAGGGGGATTTTTTGCTCTTGCAAGAAAATTTTACATTTCGATAGGCAACCCATAAGGCAACCTTGTAGTACGAAATCATTACCCCATAGGTTGAAAACAGCGTTGAATTCCTTATAGGATTTCAAAAAGCATCAATTCTTCAGGTGAGTCTAATAAAGTGAGCAGGGACTGTATGTATGAAGTTTTAAGTCTCTAGCTCTTCGGGAAGTGGTTTAAAATTCGATTACAAGATTTGACGCATACAACAACAACAACAACGACAACTCGGCAAGCTATTGTAATATAAGCGTGGTAATAAAAAGAGACATCAGTGAGACACGTGCTTCTAAATTTTGAGCGGAGAAACCGAAGAAGAAGCTGTAAATTACCCACGGGAAAGGTAGTCCGAGCCACGGGAGCTCGGTAACGAGCGAAGCCTGACTCGACGCGTTTCAGGGGCTATCGGCTCGATTACCCTCGGAATTAATGCATGAATTAGGTACACACGTCGGGCCGTCTGTGTCCGCGTTGGCCCAGATTCCCGGGGCCCTCGAACACCGGCCCATTGACCTTTACGGGGGCGCGAACGATCGCCGGGAATTCACGGACCACGCGGATACAGCGCTCGGTTTCGCACGAGAGCGAAAAGTAGCTCTCCGGGGCCGTGATAAAGCCACGGCCCCGAGATCGATGGGGTCGTATTAATTATAACAACCCCGGAAGGGCACTCGGGAGCAACCACATCCGGCCACTCGACCACCCCTTTCAACCCCCCTCCTGGAACGGATAGGAAGAAGCCGAAAAGTCTTTCGCAACGGACTTGCTACTCGTTGCTGCCGGAACGAGTAGCCGAGTGTCGCGCGCAGCCAACCCCCTCTTCCTCTCTTCCCGCATCGCCAACCACCTTACCGACTCGCTATCACCACTTTTTTCTGAGTGGCATGTACGTGCCGCACGCCGGGATTAATTATACATAAGTATCAACCGGCGAGGGTAGTAGCATTCGCCACGTACGGCCGGATTTTGGGGTAGGTAATGGACTCGACGGGGATTGCGGGAATACCACAGTTGTCCTGGGGCTGCGTGGCTTGCGCGTATGGTTTTGGAATTTTTTGGGTAGCTCACCGACACCTGTAGGTTTGTAATTATACTGGTCCGTGCAGCATACCCAATTTAATTGACCCTCGCACAAAAAATCAACCGCGTCCGGCATTGTTCAGCATTATTCTTCTCGCACCTTTACCGCGAGTCGATTAATGCGACTACATTATTAAAACATGCGTCCTGCCGAGTCATAAAACCTTTTCATAATCCGACGGTGGCCTGATCGCGCGACACAAACGCGAATATTTGACGGATCGTGCGAGAATTATGAGCGAAACAGCACCGTCGGATAAATTGTTGAATTCTCCGCTGCCTGTGAATGATCAAACCCGTTCGTCGCCCAGCGTGAATTCGTCGAGTTTCTCACGGGGCCCAAATCCGAACCTCGGAGCGCGAGAACGTAAACAAAGCGATTAGCTCTAGGGCTTTTCTTTTTTTAACAATGCACGTGCCTACACTAGGGCTCGGAATTATTTACTCGCGACGGCCGATTTTCGATGGCTGCGCCACCTCGACCCGACCGCGCGTCTCGCTTCACGCGGCGGTCATAGTTCTCGAGCCAGTTCAGGCGCTATTTGTGGCGCCTAGGAGAACTATGGCCACCGCGGTCAAAAATACAACAAGAACGTCACCCAAATATGGATGCCGTGGCGACGAACATGGTAAAACAACAGGGAATGAACGAGCGCGCCGAGTTGAGCTGGAAAAATAAACTTCCGATATTTGGCGAAGGGCGGTCCCGAAAACGTACGAGGCTCAGCTAAATATTAACCGGATTTTCTATTGCAGAACAGCGCTGTTGTTCTTATGTACACAAGACCAAGTGGAATTTCAAGCAGATATGTCCTTCGCTCGATCTGCATCATGGCCTATTTTACTTAACCATTTTCTCGACAGCTGGAAAGACGAATGAACGAATAGTATCGACTCCAATTTCGTACTTGGTTCGACGAAATTCATGGAGAACGCAGACCGATTCCGTACATAACGATCTACATATCCGTTGTTTTCGACGTGCACGTCGATATTCCCTGCGAGATTTATCGGATCGAAGAAGTTCCCGACTGCTCCCGGTGTTTTTCACCGGTCGACGTACGGAAATTTATAACGTCACAGAGAAGATTCCCCGTTGTCAGCGACGGAATTGCATTTCATCCGAATTATCACGATTGCGCTAAATTATCGACGTTCCCGGCGCGTTTCCCCCTGCCGCGCGCTCGGGCTTATTCATATTTAAACATGTAATCTGCTGAGTGACCCGTCCGACGCGATTTCTCAATGAATCGTCGAATACCGTGCCGTGTCGCGCGGATTTTTTCGCACGCGGACTCGTGTTGTCGGTCGCCCGGATGTCTCGGGGCTAATTAGTCCGAGAGGAAAAACGACGGGATCGAAGGTAATATGTATACTTGCTTCCAGCACCGGGGAAATCCAATATGCAGCGCGTTCGATGCGAGGTGCATTGTGCATTTGCTAATTCCACATTTTCTCTGTTTTAAGGGAATAGTCTCGTTTCCAGGATTGCAAGCTATATAATAATACAAAGATGGGACTTTCCAGTACTAGTTTCATTAGCGCTAGATAAAAGATCAGTCTAGGCCGCGATCACCTTCGGATTACGTTTATGAGGCGTAATTTGCATTATTCGGCAGCATGTAAGGTGAAGTGCCCTATGCCTGGACAGCATGTTTTTCTATTTCAAATTTTATCACTTTAAATAAACAAAAACAATTTCTTAAGAGTTTTAACATACAGTTCAGAGTTTTTAAAGTAATTTAAGATAAAAAAATCATTGTTTAGGTTAATATCTTAATTGTATTAACAAGAATAATTCAAACCTATAGTTGGACATATTAAATCCACTCTAAGCTAGTACCTGGACAGAAGTAAAGCCTATATCGGGACAAATTCAATTTACGAGTTGATCGAGCGAACATAACCTAAAACGTTGGTTGGTGGCGCTGTTGCGCATGACGAATAGAAGATGCTTTGCGTAATATGTAGTATTCTTATCATAGATTATAGTATTGTATTATTTAACCAAATATATATTTATTTTCATTTACTGTTTTAATAAAACTTGTCATAATACAACTTTTAAGGTTAGGTAGTAATACTGATAGATTTAAGATGTAAACATAAAGTATTATTAACGTCACAACCGGAGTACATTTTCTACATACGTTATTCAAGCTAATAGAAGACTAATTATACGTACATGTAGTTAAATAATTTGCAAACAATGCGTTGATTTTATTCACAAACACGTGTCCGGCTTCAGGCGTAAGCACATTGCGTATAAGCTTAGAGTGGGACAGCTACTGTCATCGCGTCCCAGTATGGAGTACTTATATTTGAAAACAGTCCTAATCTTGGACATCTAATATTTGGATTAATAATTATTATTTACGTTAAGTTTGATTGCCAATTTATTTTAAAATATCAATATTATTATGCGTGATAATTATTTTTTGTCTGAGGGCTTAAATTATATCTTTTTTTCTAACAAAAGTTCGAACTATAAATGCACATGATTCGCATGTAAATAGACTATTTTGTATACTGTTTTCAGATGAACTTTGAATTCATTTTTAAATTTCAATTGATGTCTCAATGAAATAATATTCACACCTACTTGTAGCTAAGGCCTCAGAATATATAATATAATTATTTAATCTCTTAATTACTGATTTTACTATGAAAAATCAATTGTCCAGATTTAGGTATCACTTTTGGACTGTTCAGACTTAGGGCAGTTCACCTTAGCTGTCGCAGCTTTATGAAAATAGCTGCAAGCAGCTGTATGCTTCCGAATAATGCGAATTACGCTGCCGTTTGAGGGCGATCGCGGCCTAGATCGATCTTTTATCTAGCGCTTTCACTGTATGATGGAGACATGAAACTTCGGATCCTACACCCTTGCAATGCTGAAAAACGGGTCTACCCCCTTAATCGCTGAAGCAAACTGTATGGGAGATTCTTCTGAATTTTAGAATTTTTGGAAATTGTAAATTAAACTTTCTGAAAGGTTTGGGTTAGGTTAACGCTAGAATGCGCGCCGAGGCGTCAGCGGGACGATAATGGCGTGGTCTTCGGCTGACTTTCCAACCCTTTGACTGAAAAGGAGGACCCTCCGGAGAAGACGTTAAGATGGCCGAACGGTTAAGCGGTTCGTGATTGATTAAGCCCGGTCTCGCCGCTTGGCGCGCGTGAATTTTTAATGAGATTCCGACTCCGTAGGCGAACTTCGGGGTTAACGCGATCGGCTTTCACGAAGAGACAACTCCCCGTTCCTTCTCTCGCTGTACCAGGATAGACTCCTCTAGGAAAGTGTGGAGCGAGAGAAGAGAGAGAGTGAGAAAGAGACAGAGAGAGAGAGAAAGAGACAGAGGAGAAAAAACCACGAGTGGGGTGCTCGAGGCCCTTTGTTCACGATGAATGGTTCCGCTCCTTGAACGCGCGCTGTAGCTACCCCGGGCCTGTGGTTACGGATCCGTGAATCTTCCTTCAATTACAAGCGCCCACGGAGTTTCCTCCTTGTTCTGCGCGCGTAATATCCACGGGACCAGGCGAGTGCCACCGAGGGACAAGTTTCTGTAACTTCGAATTATCCTCACGTCACGAAACTTGACTCAGCCTTGGCTTCCGTGGCAGAGACCGACCGGCAACGTTCGCCTAAGCTGACGCCTAGACCGGATCCACTGGATCCGAAATTAATTACGCGGGCGAGAATTTTCCTCGGACTTTACCCGGGAACTTGTCCGAGAACGCGACAGAGACGTTGCCGGTGATTGTCAGAGTTCCGATTATGGTTTCGGGGCTGATTAATGTGCAACTAATGTGCAGCGGTTTCGTAGAGACGGAGGATTGAGATAGTTGCGGGATTGGTCTTCGCTCCAGACATCCTGATCCAGTTCCATTCAGACCTCATTCAGGCTTATGTAAATGTAATTCGAGATTAGTACAGATTTGCGTAGAGAAGTAGAGCATATGCGTCTTCGGGAACAACTCTTAGTTAAACGAAGTTCATTGCAGCGCCAGTTTCAATTGTTCCGCTACTGAAAGATATGTATACCCTCGTCCAACTTATTGTTAGTCATTACCAGAATTCAGTATTTCTGACCTCCCTCGGCGGGAGAATGTTTAAAACAAGATGAAAGAGAAGATGTTCCTTGAAAATAATTTAGATTCGGACGAAGTGTATTGCAATAGCAGTTTCAATTATTCCAGCACTGAAAGGTCTAACCAAGCTTTTAAGCAGCCTAACTCAAGAAAATCGAGGCTATTAGAAATTCATGTTGCATCGTGGAACCAAGTTACCTCCGCGTAAGCACTTTAGCTACCGAAAGCGTGGTAATAGGCTTCTTGCATGACTCCGCGATGTTCAAAATTAGCTTAATCATTCTCATGTAAGTAATTGTCTCGTTGTAATTAGAGATGACGACTTGCAGAAAATGGATTTGTTTACAAAATCACGACGCCGGTCGCGAACATGTTGGTGGAAAATTATTTTATAAAGCCGTAAAATCACAAGAGTAGTAACTAATTTGTCGTAAATAGATTCCGTGGTCAGGCAAGCAGCTAATTGCTCGCCACGGAAATTACGGTTGTAAACGTGATCGTCTCTATGGAAGTGGGAGAGCGTAAGCAGCAGCGAATTTCCAAAGTTCCGTCGGGGAATTTCGGGCTGAATGAAGGCTCGAATATTTTGATACTTCTCATACCGAGGATCGTCGTGAACCGGTGTTCCACTAACGTCGCGCGTCGACAGGGCGTTCGCTGATGGAACACGGACAAAGACGGGAAAGTTTCCGTGCTCGAAGTTCAGCAAGGCCTTTATGTGTACGCCCGACACACACCTTCTTCGCGGAGAAATTTTCATGGCCGGCGTTAAACGAAATTCCATCTGGTTCATGCGACAAGTCGCAACGCTTCTCCCTTGATGGAAAATAACTGATACGATACTCGGAAACTTCCCTTTGGATATTACGTCTACGTGCAGAACCTCGCAGCCCTTATCCAACGCTATACCTGTTACCTAACTGCTCTTTTGCAATAAATCATACTGGACACTGAAGGTATTGCGTCGGCCAGAAAGTCTGTTCGCGTGTTTCAAGTCGCCATATATATTTTATCTTACAATCGTTATTGAAATTCAATTACACTGTCCAACAAATTTCAACTTTTTTTATGTTCCCTAATTACTGTTGGGTCCTTCTTATAGAGTTTTTTGCACTGATTCCGAATCTGTTTTTAATTTTTTTCCTATACGCACAGTTTTTGAGGAACATGGCTTTGAAAAAAAACATATTTTTCAACTTTAAACAAATATTGTGATGTTATTATAAAAGATATTGAATTGTTCTTTGCAGCAGAAGATTCTGTAGACTTTCTCGAATAAAGTGGTATCCAAAATTAATACATTATGAATGTTTAAGCATGTTTAAATAATCATTAAAGGCGGAGAGACGCCACTTTTGCACCAATTTTTGAGGATATTTTTCAATTTATCTTAAAAAATAAGGGTCCAGCGGAAAATTGAACTATACCACTCGATAGAGCAGACTTTTATCTTGAGAAGCCACCCTGTCAAGTTTGCCCGACATGAGTTGCCGCCAGTGGCGCTCGGGACGAGATACGGCGCAGCGACGGGATACGGAGCGGCGAACGACCGTTGTAATGGCGAGCGCCACTGGCGGCAACTTATGTCGGGCGAAGATATTTTGCTTTCTGGTTCGCAAAAAACGTCGACGTTTCAAACTTCAGAGAGGGGTTTCTCAAGATAAAAGTCTGCTCTATCGAGTGGTATAGTTCGATTTTCCGCTGGACCCTTATTTTTTGAGATAAATTGAAAAATATCCTCAAAAATTGGTGCAAAAGTGGTGTCTCTCCGCCTTTAGTGATTATTTAAACATGTTTAAACAATCATAATGTATTAATATTTGATATCGCTGTATTCGGGAAAGTCTACAGAATCTTTTGCTATAAAGAACAATTCAATATCTTTTATAATAACACTACAATATTTGTTTAAAGTTGAAAAATATTTTTTTTTTCCAAGTCATGTTTCTCAAAAACCGTGCGTATAGGAAAAAAAATTAAAAACAGATTCGAAATCAGCGCAAACAACTCTATACAAAGGACCCAACAGTACTTGGGGAACAAATTTGGTGTTGGACAGTGTTATTGGACAAGATATAATCTGTACAATTGGATTTCATTTAGGAAGAATTTTATGAAATCATTTTCTTTCCAGAACATCCCACAGGTGATTTAATTTTTTCTGGCCGGTTGCGACTCGGTTTTAATGCACTTCCTCAGCACACTCTGCTAAAAAAGGTTTTACCTTTGGAATACTATTTTTACGAGAGTAACTTTTGCCTGCGTTATTCACGCTGCCGAGAGCGTAGGATCGCTGGCATCTGGAATGTAATCCGTAACATTAGAGCAGCTCTCCGAAGGAAGCGATTATGTATCAGAGTACCGTTCGCGTATCGCGATTCACGCCGGGATCATTAATCAAGTCCGATATAAATGTTTCCCGGCGAATTCCCATGTCTTCGGTCGTGCAAAAATGTTGCCGCTCGTTCGTCGAATCTCCGATACGTTCCGCCGTTCCAATCCTCGAAACGTGATCTCCACCGTGGCAGTAAAAATTCTATCAATTGCCATGTCGAAGCAACCGAATGGATTTTTATGCGTCCCCCGGTCTGCTTCCTCAGATTTCTCATTTCTCAAATGATTTTCCCCTAGAATTCCCATTATACAAATTTTCAG
This sequence comes from Lasioglossum pauxillum, assembly GCA_933228785.1. Taxonomy (NCBI): domain Eukaryota; kingdom Metazoa; phylum Arthropoda; class Insecta; order Hymenoptera; family Halictidae; genus Lasioglossum; species Lasioglossum pauxillum. Next base: position 40,797,927 of record OW121706.1, read on the forward strand.
CTATCCATTGCTCGGGAAAGGAACATGGAAAAACATTTTAATTCTGTTGATGCTCCCGTAAACAACAAGGCAATCTTCTTGCTCTTTTATTACTTCCACCTAGCTGGAACCTGCCGCCTTTGAACCTCTTACTGCTCTTCATTCCCCTCTCGATATTGTTTCTTCCTCTTTTCATTAAGTTTCCGCCGTCGAATAAGAATTGTTCTCCGGAGGTATCCGTAAGATGTAGATTTTCGTCCGCAAATATTAGAGCCTCTTCGAGCAGGCCCTTGGAAACGTGTTATTCTTTTGCTATATTTACTCACCAGCATCCTACCGACCCGTACTATCTTCGTTTCTATCGCATCAATCTTGTCTGCACTTCTTCTCGCTACCTTGTCGCGCCATTTCAGCTCCGTTTCTTATTCCACCCTTTTCTACCTCCCTCGAATTCAACGTCATATTTTCGCGATGCTTCAAATCCTACTCCTCCACTATTTTGTCTTACTCCCTTAAATTTTCCTCTCGATATTTTTCTTCCCCGGTACTTTGATGTTTTCATCCCTCGCGCGGCATCCTCTCATCCCCAATTTTTTACTTCGTCGTCCGGTTGTTCACCTCATCCGTGTTTTCGTTCTTCCGTTACATCCACTCCTCGCGATCCACGTAAAAATATGTTAGACGTGCTCTACGTTCTATTATCCTCATCCTCTGCAAATTTTCCAGCCCCCTATTTGCCTGCCCTATAATTTCATTTTCGTTTCTACTGCATCAATCTTGTCAGCACTTCTTCCTGCGACAATCGCCTTCCTACACAACTGTGTCAGATATTCTTGAACCCTCCCACGTCCTTCCGCATTTTCTGTTTGCAACCCTCGTAAGCTCATGCTATGTATTTGGATTCTGTACTTCGAATTTCCCCAAAAAATTTTCCAAATTCTTCGATCAATCTTTTTTTTCATCCCTCTCTCACCCCTTCTCATCCCTATATTCTTTGCCTTTCTAGCACCTTTTTCGTGTTTCCACTCGTCTGTCATACTTCCTGTCCGTTATATCCTCTTATTTCTAGCACCACTAGATTTTTCAACCCCTGCTTCTGTTCTTCATAATTCCACCATCTTCTGCTGCATCAATCTTGTCCGCTCTTGTTTATGTTCCACGTGACATTTTTACGATATCCTGTCTTTGCAACCCAATAAGGAATTTTAATATTATTCTTCCCTCATTTTTTCTCGTTGCCAACCCACCCTCGAGGTTCCCAATACACCACCCCCTATCATCTTTTATTTCTTCTCTTACTCTCAATTTGAACTGCAACTCCCTTGAGCGTCCCAAGTCCTCAAAATTTCCAATCGTTCGAAATTTCTCAATCCTGTATTTTCCTCTCTCCACCCCCTCGTCAAAAGTATTCTTTAAACTTTCAAAGTCTTACTTCGTGCATTCTTGCTCCAACTTTCGCACGAATATATTACTCTTCCACTATGGTCTCCTATTCCGAAGTCCTTCCAATGTTTCAACCCCTTCAAACTTTCCAAGTCTCAAAAATTTTCAATCCTTTCAAATTTCCTAGTCCTCGAACTCTTATTTTCTCTGTAAGTCTTCTCTTTTACATGAATCCGGTTCGCAGTTCCCCACGCCACTGGCGATATTCTCTCATTCGCGCTCCTCGATCCACCACTTACATTCTTGAAATATTCAGATTTACCAGGTTTCCTTCTTAAGGATAAATTATTCCTATTTTAGACCTCTCAGACTTTTCAAATCCCCAAAATTTTCGACGTGTTCAAATTTCTAAATTATTCGCACAATTCAATCCCACATCTTCTAGGTTATATTCAACTCTTGCTGCCTCAAAGCTCGCAGGTTTCCTCCAGGTGTTCCCTTTGCAGCTTCCATAAAAATGCATTACGCTCACACTCTTTTCACTTGTTCTTAACCTTTCCACTTTATCGACCCTCCAGGCTCCACAAATTCTAAAATTTCCAATCTCCGATTCTATATTTTCCTTGTAGTACATCCAGTCCCCTCTGCGTTCTTCTGTGTCTCTGGCAACGTCTTCAGCCCTCACTTCAGCCTTTCTATAATTTCTTTTAGCCTTCACGGTTTCCAGACTTTCTTCACGTCTGTGTAATTATTTCCCATTTTCAACCCTTGTACGATTTCAACCCTGAAACGTTAAGGTGAAGTGCCCTATGCCTGGACAGCATGTTTTTCTATTTTAAATTTTATCACTTTAAATAAACAAAAACAATTTCTTAAGAGTTTTAACATACAGTTCAGAGTTTGTAAAGTAATTTAAAATAAAAAAATCATTGTATAGGTTAATATCTTAATTGTATTAACAAGAATAATTCAAACCTATAGTTGGACATATTAAATCCAATCTAAGCTAGTACCTGGACAGAAGTGAAGCCTATATCGGGACAAATTCAATTTACGAGTTGATCGAGCGAACATAACCTAAAACGTTGGTTGGTGGCGCTGTTGCGCATGACGAATAGAAGATGCTTTGCGTAATATGTAGTATTCTTATCATAGATTATAGTATTGTATTATTTAACCAAATATATATTTATTTTCATTTACTGTTTTAATAAAACTTGTTATAATACAACTTTTAAGGTTAGGCAGTAATACTGACAGATTTAAGATGTAAACACAAAGTATTATTAACGTCACAACCGGAATACATTTTCTACATACGTTATTCAAGCTAATAGAAGGCTAATTATACGTACATGTAGTTAAATAATTTGCAAACAATGCGTTGATTTTATTCACAAACACGTGTCCGGCTTCAGGCGTAAGCACATTGCGTATAAGCTTAGAGTGGGACAACTACTGTCATCGCGTCCCAGTATGGAGTACTTATATTTGAAAACAGTCCTAATCTTGGACATCTAATATTTGGATTAATAATTATTATTTACGTTAAGCTTGATTGCCAATTTATTTTAAAATATAAATATTATTATGCGTGATAATTATTTTTTGTCTGAGGACTTAAATTATATCTTTTTTTCTAACAAAAAAGTTCGAACTATAAATGCACATGATTCGCATGTAAATAGACTATTTTGTATACTGTTTTCAGATGAACTTTGAATTCATTTTTAAATTTCAATTGATGTCTCAATGAAATAATATTCACACCTACTTGTAGCTAAGGCCTCAGAATACAGGGTGAGTCCGAAGAAACAGAACACTTAAATATCTCCGTTACTTTTCGTTGTACAAAAAACTTCTTAGAACAAAGTTACACTGTTTGAAGGACCACATGTAACGGTATAAGGGAAAAAAATTTCGAGGTCATTTTTTTATGAGATTCCAAGGTCATCGATATTTTCTTAAATGGAATGAGGTATGTCTTAATACAGCAATTGGTGCAGCTGGACATTCGTTATAAAAATGTACTAACCTATGTATGTCGAAAAGTTAGTAGTTCACGAGATATTTCAATTTAAATAACTCTAAAACAACATTACTGTCGTACTAAGACGTTACACAAGTAGTAAATGCTAACATCAATTTCAATTTTAATGTCAATTTTTCAATTTCAACTTCAATTTCAACTCTTCAACTTCATTTTCAACTTCAATTTTTCCATTTCAACTTCAATTTCAACTCATCCATTTCAACTTCAATTTCTACTCTTCCATTTCAACTTCAATTTCACTTCGTTAATTTCATCTTCTCAATTTCAACGTCAATATTTCAATTTCATTTCGTTAATATAAACTTCAATTATCACTCGTCAATTTCAACGTCAGTATTTCAATTTCAATTCGTTAATTTCAACTCCTCAATTTCAATTTCAACATCAAATTTTCCATTTCAACTTCAGCTCTTCAACTTCATTTTCAATTTTTCCATTTCAACTTCAATGTCACTTCGTTAATTTCAACGTCAATTTTTCAATTTCAACTTCAATTTCAACCCTTCAACTCCAATTTTTCAATTTCACCTCTTCAATTTCAATTTTTCAATTTCAACTTCAATTTCAACTCTTCAACTTCATTTTCAACTTCAATTTTTCCATTTCAACTTCAATTTCAACTCATCCATTTCAACTTCAATTTCTACTCTTCCATTTCAACTTCAATTTCACTTCGTTAATTTCATCTTCTCAATTTCAACGTCAATATTTCAATTTCATTTCGTTAATATAAACTTCAATTATCACTCGTCAATTTCAACGTCAGTATTTCAATTTCAATTCGTTAATTTCAACTCCTCAATTTCAATTTCAACATCAAATTTTCCATTTCAACTTCAGCTCTTCAACTTCATTTTCAATTTTTCCATTTCAACTTCAATGTCACTTCGTTAATTTCAACGTCAATTTTTCAATTTCAACTTCAATTTCAACCCTTCAACTCCAATTTTTCAATTTCACCTCTTCAATTTCAATTTTTCAATTTCAACTTCAATTTCAACTCTTCAACTTCATTTTCAACTTCAATTTTTCCATTTCAACTTCAATTTCAACTCATCCATTTCAACTTCAATTTCTACTCTTCCATTTCAACTTCAATTTCACTTCGTTAATTTCATCTTCTCAATTTCAACGTCAATATTTCAATTTCATTTCGTTAATATAAACTTCAATTATCACTCGTCAATTTCAACGTCAGTATTTCAATTTCAATTCGTTAATTTCAACTCCTCAATTTCAATTTCAACATCAAATTTTCCATTTCAACTTCAGCTCTTCAACTTCATTTTCAATTTTTCCATTTCAACTTCAATGTCACTTCGTTAATTTCAACGTCAATTTTTCAATTTCAACTTCAATTTCAACCCTTCAACTCCAATTTTTCAATTTCACCTCTTCAATTTCAATTTTTCAATTTCAACTTCAATTTCAACTCTTCAACTTCATTTTCAACTTCAATTTTTCCATTTCAACTTCAATTTCAACTCATCCATTTCAACTTCAATTTCTACTCTTCCATTTCAACTTCAATTTCACTTCGTTAATTTCATCTTCTCAATTTCAACGTCAATATTTCAATTTCATTTCGTTAATATAAACTTCAATTATCACTCGTCAATTTCAACGTCAGTATTTCAATTTCAATTCGTTAATTTCAACTCCTCAATTTCAATTTCAACATCAAATTTTCCATTTCAACTTCAGCTCTTCAACTTCATTTTCAATTTTTCCATTTCAACTTCAATGTCACTTCGTTAATTTCAACGTCAATTTTTCAATTTCAACTTCAATTTCAACCCTTCAACTCCAATTTTTCAATTTCACCTCTTCAATTTCAATTTTTCAATTTCAACTCTTCAACTTCAATTTCAATTTTTCAATTTCAATTTTTCAATTTCAACTCTTCACTTCAATTTCAATTCGTTAATTTCAACATCAAATTTTCCATTTCAACTTCAATAGCAACTCTTTAACTTCAATTTTTCAATTTCAACGTCAATTTCAATATCAACACTTCAATTTCAATTTTTCAATTTCAACTTCAATTCGTTAATTGCAAATCTTCAATTTCATTTTCGACGTCAATTTTTCAATTTCAATTTCAACTCTTCAATTTACACTAGCAAGTAAACGTTAACGTCTTAGTACGACAGTAATGTTGTTTTATAGTTATTTAAATAGAAATATCTCCTGAACTACTAACTTTTCGACATACATGGGTTAGTACTTTTTTATAACGAATGTCCAGCTGCATCGATTGATGAATTAAAAAATACCTCATTCCATTTAAAAAAATATCAATGACCTTGAAATCTTGTAAAAAAAATGACCTTGAGAATTTTTTCTCTTACACCGTTACATGTGGCCCTTCAAACAGTGTAACTTTGTCCTAAGAAGCTTTTTTGTACAACGAAAAGTAACGGAGATATTTAGGTGTTCTGTTTCTTCGGACTCACCCTGTATATAATATAATTATTTAATCTCTTAATTACTGATTTTACCATGAAAATTCAATTGTCCAGATTTAGTATCACTTTTGGACTGTCCAGACTTAGGGCACTTCACCTTAGCTCTGAAAACGAATCTCTTTCTTTTCCCCTATCCCAACCTTCAATCCTCACTTTCTCCGTAACTCTCTCGTCTCTTCCGCATCAACCCCGTTCCCATTTCTTCATACACCGCGACGTGTACGCCTTGTTCCTGAGATATTCTTCAACCCTTCCCGCGTTCCAGGTCTTCCGTCGTGTTTCCTCTTTCCTCAACCCTTTCCGCGTTTCCTCCCCCACACTCCTACCCCCTCCCCCTGTTCCTCCTTCTCTGGTTCGAACCCTTCCGAGCCACCCACAAGCCCCATCATCCCTCCCGGACGCTGCCTCGTCGGACGAGAGAGCGCCGGCCCGAAAGCTTCGCCGGAGTCAAGCTCCGACACGGTTCAGCCGAGTTCAGTCGCGCCACTCGGCCGTGGTGTTCACGTGCTACCGCAAGCTTACAAGCTCGTCAACCCTCCGTTTCGTCGAAAGGAAAACAGTTTACTGACAGGGGGCAGACGAAACCAGGTGGATCGTACGCGTTCGATGTTCCCGATCGGTGTGTCCCGCCAGGATCCCAAGGTAGATCCATAGATCGTAAGCTCTCCGCGGTTTTACGGTGCTCGGTTTGTTTTGACCGGCCGCGTGACTCGTGCCAGTGCTCTACTCTTCCTCTCGATCGACCATCCAGATCGAATCCCGAAATCGATTCTGAACAACCGATCATCCTGAAACCGGCCACGACGACTGATTCCTGTGAGTTCAAAGCGGGGGTGGATGCGTGACGAATACAAGGTGTCTCTGGTGGTTCGAAATTGGTGAAGCCTTCCGAGAAATTAGTGCTCGATTTACAATCCAAATTTCAAGCAAGTTGCAATTTTCTTTGTAATTCTTCCTTGGCTTTCGATCCGTTTGATTTCGTGGCGCGAGGAACGCTCAATGGAGCTTGACTGAAGTGGTTGATCATTATATAACTATTATACTTACCGTAAAGGTGCATCTATGAGCAACAGACAATTTTTCTTTGATTCAAGAAAAAAAATGAAGATTTTCCACTTATTTTTCTTGTAGATTCTCTCGCCAGAAGGTACAGCATTTCAGAGACGCCTTGTATACACAGTGACTCACACATTTGTTCACAGAAATCCGGTACACTCTCTCATTCCCCTCCACGTTACATGTAAAATCTCACGTCAGGATTTGATTTTAGAACGAATATAAATGCATCGCAAAGCAGTGCTAATACGAAATTGCGGCGGAAATATGCATACGGGTGTCGCGTAACAATTTTTCCACTGGACGTTTGTTTCAAAGGTATGTGAAGAAATGCATGGGCCACTGTACACAGCATTCAAAAATTCATCCTAGAAATTTAGAACATCGAGCAGAGTGTACACATTCATTATATATTTTAATCATTATTTATATCACGTCAAGCGAAGCTCAACAGGAGAATGGAACTCAACAAGTTTCCAGAAAAAGTGCCATCATAATTTGAAGAACTGCAAACTGAAAAAGCTGCAGTCATTTCGATGCTCGACAGTCCCAGGTGCCAATTACTCCAATTTTCCCGTGAGCGCGTTTTCTACAATTTCCGAAGCTCTCGCGTAGCCACCGTGTCTCGCTCCGTTCGGGCAAGCAAAGAAATCAATTACGCGTGTCGAGCGTCGCGCGACCGAGGCAATAGCGGCGACCATAACGCGTTCGAAGGTTGCACTTTCCATATTTCTCCGGGGGCCGAGTCAATAGAAAACTTCCGACGGCTCGGGGCGATTCAGTTTGCGGAAGTTCGATAGTATCCGGGGGGTAATTAAACTCGATATCTTCGTCGCGTAGCCAGCCTTAAGCTCGCCGCGCCGTCCGACCGGTTCGATAAAGAGCCGCCTTAAAATTCGAGATTTCTTCCCAGCCACTGTTCCCCGCGATTAAATAATCCCGGTCGCCGAAAGTTCGCCGATTTGAGCGACTTCGGATAATCCGTTCGCGAAAGAGAGAGAAACTTCGATGAATATTGTGCAATTTGACGGTGCAGTTGCGACGAAACGGGGAACGGGGAACGGGCCGAGGGTGAGAGATGAGTTTCACCCGACGGGGAACAATACCATCGGAGTTGAACGAATATCTGCCCGGCAGAAACGAACTTTCCACGGGACGACATATTGTGCTCTCTTCAAGTCCGCTACGCTGGCGCTCCGAGCACCACGGCGGACGAAATCGAGCGATCGATCGTTCCCAAGCGATTTATGGACGATTGCTACGCTTTCCGCGAACGATCGAAAGGTAAAAAATTCGCGGGACTCGATTTTAATCCGAACGCACCAGTTGGTCGAGCTGTAACATAGAAAACCCATTTCATTCGCGTTTATCAATTTAATCTTGACATATTACAATCATGAGTAAGATAAAAACATACTAGGTAAAACGTGTACGATCATGGCAGTGTGAAAGCAAGAAAAATATAAACGGGTCAAAGAAGTCCTAGGTGAAAGCATACTGTGCAATCGCGATGCCGTTAAAGAGAGAAAAATGCAAATGGGTCAAAGAAGTCCCAGTTGAAGACTAGGTCAAAAAATACTATACAATCATGATAGTGTTGAAGAGAGGATACTGGAAATGGGTCAAAGAAGATCCCAAGGACGCAGCAGGGTTAATGAAATGAACGTTCCAGGGGATAGTACCGACGCTGTAGTATCCATTCCCCCATTCTTTTCGCTCTTCGTTGCTTCAATTTAATTCTATTTTACAGATGAAGCTCCAAAATGAGAGATTTATCGTTTTTTGAAATTGCATTGATCACTGATAACGTTCTACACGCGCAGAAAATGCAGAGCCTTTGCAGTTTTATTTCCGATGACATTAACCCCTCGCCGTACCATTTTCTTTACAGTTACAGTGATCCCAAAAAAACATCCTGTAAACAGGAGCCAAGTTCCTATGGCCGTGAAAAGTTGTGAGATCAAGGAAAATACGGCCAAGTTCGTTAGCTTAGAAATACCTCTTGCAATACTGAAAAAAGCGTTTGTAAAAATTAGTTTAAAAGAACGCTATTTTATTTTTTAAGAGTTACGTGGAGGGCTAAATTATTCAAACTTGGCCGCTACCAAACCTCTTTTATGACCATTGGTTTAAAAAGTAACGGGCAAATTTGAATAATTTAGCCCTCCACGTAACTCTTTAAAAATGATATAGCGTTCTTTTAAACTAATTTTTACAAACGCTTTTTTCAGTACTGCAAGAGGTATTTCTAAGCTAACGAACTTGGCCGTATTTTCTTTGATCTCACAACTTTTTACGGCCATAGGAACTTGACTCCTGTTTACAGGATGTTTTTATTGGGATTTCATCAATGTTTGTTGAAATTTCATCAATTATCAAGTAGGTATCAAAGAAAACTAGAGGGCTATTGTTGCTCGCTCGCTTCGTAGGACTGCTCTTGCGAGAGGGATAGTGATACGCATGGCTAGTAGGGCCTACTGCTATTAATGTTTTTTATTTGGTGTGTGACTCTCCAAGAGTCACACAAAGAACTTCCCGATTCGTTACTCCTTCGCCAACATCGCTAACACCTTTTTTTTTTGTACTTTCATCGATATTCTCCCAAAATGTATTCTTGGGAATAGAGATGATAAATTCACTCTTGCATTGGAATAACTTTCGATTATTCCAAGCGGTAACATTAGCATCAGTTTAAAAAAAAATTTTTTTTTTTTTTAATTTTATTATTTTTTATTATTTATTATTTATCTAGCGCTTACCGCTAGAATAGGCGTTCCACGGGATACGCCGCGGCGAACGCCCGTTGTAGTGGTGAGCGCCACTGGCGGCAGCTCGTGTCGGGCGAAGCTATTTTGCTTTCTGTTTCGGTAAAAACGTCGACTTTGGAAAGTTGAAAGGGTGGTTTCTCAAGATAAAAGTCTGCTCTAGCGCGTGGTGTAGTTCGATTTTCCGCTAGACCCTTATTTTTTGAGATAAATTGAGAAATATCCGCAAAAATTGGTGCAAAAGTGGTGTCTCTCCGTCTTTAATCATTGTTTAAACATGTTTAAACAATCATAATGCATTAATATTGGATATCACTGGATTCGGGAAAGTCTAGAGAATCTTTTTATGTAAAGAACAATACAATATCTTTTATAATAACATCACAATCTTTGTTCAAACTTGAAAAATAGGTCATTTTTTGAAACTCAAATTTCTCAAAAACTATGCGTCTAAGAAAAAAATTAAAAACAGATTCGGAATCAGCGCGAAAAACTCTATAAGAATCGCATAGTGTGAATCGAAAAGTAAAAAAAAAGTTTGAATTTGTTGGACAGTGTAATTATTCCATTGAGTGTTTGTTATGGGGGACCTATGTACCAAATTTCAAGCTTGTATGTCAATGGGAAGTACCCAAAAGGTTTTGATGATCTGTCAGTCAGTCAGTCAGTCAGTCAGTGACAAATTTAGCGATTTTTGAGGTCCTATATCTCGGAACCTACTAATGTTGGAAGATTAATGCTTTGTCAATATTGAGACATGATAGCATTTAACAAGTGTACGAAATTACATCTCTCCATCTGCCTCCAGTGCCGAGTTATAAGCCTCTAAAAAACGGCTAGGTTGTTTCGTGTAAAAGGAGGTAGTGCGAGAACTTGGCTGATGCACACCGTGCACCTAGATTAGAACGTCTTTATCCCGAGAAATGTCGTAGAAGAGAAAAGATAATTTAACCCTTTGCACTCCGTTGTCCCCTCTGAGGCACCACTAAAAATTGCTGTACCATTATTCGAAATATTATTTACATTATGAAATATATCGGTATCTAATCAATTACTAAACATTTCCGTATTGTATGAGGTATTACACCAATTTCATATCCATAAAATTGCATAAATCATAGGAAATGGAAATATTCTAGATCGGAAGAAATGTTTAATTTTCCAGTTAAAATAACTCGGAGTGCAAAGGGTTAAGTATATCTTTTGTATGGCTACATTGATTTGAATGCTTAAATATTGACCAGAAACGAATGAAATTTTATTTCATCTGAAAAGAAACTTAAGGATGTTCTGGAGGTATATAAAAACGCAACAAAATTTTTGAAAATTTGACAAGATATAATTCTTACTAAATTAATGCAATTACCAAAATTTGGGTTCGATTCACTGCACCGTTTAAGAATTATAGCAACTTAAAGTTTGCACATTTTAACACGTCTTCTTATGGAGAATTCATAAAATTCCACTTCAAACTCTATTCAAACCTTGAAAAAACGCAACTAGAAACTTGAGTTTATTTTTAGACGTAGTAAAAATTATATAATTAATTATATTCAAAATTTATTAGGATTCACTAAACGGTTACAGAGCAAAAAAATTATAAACTGTTACAAAACGTCAAATTTATCGTGTTGTCTCTTACTAGCATGGAAACGCGACAAGTGTAGACCACTGAATATAGTTACAGAGGGTACAGTATTCGCAAAAGTTTCATGCAAAATATACTCATGAATGGCTTTCATTGCCAATATATTGATGGATTTCGAATTTCTTGCACTTTTATCTTCCATTGTACCTCCAGAACATCCTTAACATTAACATTCGTATTTGTTAGACTTTGTTAAAATCGTCGTGACGAGTCTGACTCGTTAAAACACGGCAAGGGGTTAATGGTTTGCGCACGGCGGTGGAATAATATTTGACGTTTATAGGCAGAGCAAAAGGAAATGGACGCTCAAGGGCATCGAGAACTATCCCCTCCGCGCTCTCCATCTGCCCCACTAGCAATCGCAGTTAACGATAAAACTGTCGCGACTCAAAAAATGTCCAATTCTCTTTTCATCGCGTGGGATATGGCCGAACACGTGGATCCAGCATCAGCAGAAAATGTCTGGTGTTGGACAGGCGATGCCTCGGGCGAGACTAATCAATTAATTAAACGATTCCGCGAACACAAAGTTTCTGCTCGCTCTCTCAAGAGATCCTTAACAATTCTCTGCTTGCCGTGCTGAATGCTCGACCTAACCCAGACAATTTCATTAATTTATAAACAAAATATTCTCCTTGTTAAACTCACCGGAAACACCAATTGTTATTACCGACGTCGGACTGCGCACATTTATCCATTTATATCGCATTTGCGAATTCGTAAAATATATGGAAATATCTACATCGATGGAAATATTTACATCGATTGTAAATTTGCTATAGCATGAAATCGTTGTTGGCGAAAAACGAATTTTTCTCTTATTCCGGACATCATCAGTGGAATCGGGGAGATTGCCATTTAAAATTCTAATTAATTTGGCCGGGCTGCAACAGAGCTTTTCAATTGAAATTATAATAAGAGTTTCGATTTGCAAGAACGCATTGATGCAACAACATGGAGCAACTTTCCACCTTGTCGCGTATTTTGCAAAACATAACATGGAAATGTGGAGAGCGTCATGGAAAATCCTAATTAATTCGGTGAGAGCTGTAAGGGACTTTTCGGGTGAAAACAATTGCGTTTCTGATTCGCGAAAGTACGGTCGGCGGAATTTCGATCGATGAATGGAATAATCGTCCGGCGAATTGAATTCGCGAATAGATTCCGCGTTCGTCAGGATGGTAATTTTAATTTCGACGTATAATTCCGACGAGACCGTGATCGTAACAGCGGCATAACGGACAGATTCCGTCGCGAGCGATGGCCATTCCGAATACAAGGTGGAATCGTTGTTCAGCAACTTTATGATTAATTCGCTGGCTGGTTTTACGGGACGCCTACCTCGCCGAAACGGATGGGAGAAGCGCAATAACCATGGTTGGTCGTTCGCCAGCCGATCGGTCGGTTTAATGACGCCATTCTTCCAGTTCCCCGGCCATATTTCGATGGGTAAATATTTTTAGGGCTCCGATAAACCGCCGTCGCTTCCTTCTTTCCCGCACACTTCACCTTTATCGGCGTCTGTATTCCCCAAGATAAAACTGTTAATCCCCAGCCGATGACACGGACTCGCCACCGCCATTTTGGCTCACCTGGAAGAACAATCTTCGAGGTTTACGACCACAGGATGAGTCTGGCCTGCTCGTCTCATAGTGCTTTCACTTTGATCAATCTTTAGCCTGAAGAAATATATCAGTGGAGCGATGAAAATATTTTTCATAGCGGTTTTTAATATGTCTGGGGGAATCTGTGGATCGAGGCTTCTTACAAATTATCAGCCTGCTGGGATCAATAATTGTATTCAGATTAGATTGTTCAGGATGGGGAAAATAAACAAGCTCACTTTGGTCAGAGTTGGGCAAAGATTTGATCAACGATTGACGACTAAATTACTTCAATCGTTAATCGCAATTAACAATTAATCTCCTAGTTTAGTCGTTGATTGCGGTTAACGATTAAATTTCTACTTTCGTCGTTAATTGCGATTAACGATTACATTCCTTTCAATTGTAATCGTCAATCGGATAATTGATTAATGATTAACTGCTGAAATTTCGAAATGAAACACGGAATCGAAACTATGTATGAATACTGACAAAAATGTAAACTGGGTTTAGGTGTAATTGTCATTTGGTCTATAATGCAAACTCTGTTTACGTGCTTTTATGCTTTTTCGATGATTTCTTTTTTTAATCAACGATTGACGATTAACTTCATCAGTCGATTGAATCGATCGTCGATTTTTCGATGATTTCTTCTTTTAATCAACGACTGACGATTAACTTCATCAATTTATTCAATCAAACGTCGATTTTTCGATAATCTCTTCTTTTAATCAACGACAAACTTCATCAATCGATTGAATCAGTCGTCGGTTTTTCGATGATTTCTTTTTTTAATCGTACACATTACTGATTCAAATTTTTAATCGATTAATGCCCTATCTGCCTTGGTTGGTTATTCCTTTGTGGGGTAGGATAATAGAAGCGGTTCATCGTGATGCTGTATTCCATTGTTTTCTCGATCATTCGCGCAAGAATAAAGCATGCGAGTTTAATAAAGCAAGTATTTACAGTATGTGCGAAACAGTGGGTGTATTTCTATCTGAATAAAAGTGAATGGAATATGTGTCTTGTAGTAATGTAAACGTTTACATGTTCTCAACGCCGTTACATTTCGTGCAGCAAAATATTTTCAATCTCACTTGTCTGTATAGTAACGCGATCAATAGTAAAACATCCTACAGCAACGAAAATTTCAATTGAAGCTTGGTGAAACTGAGTTAGAATTTCGAAAAGGGATGCAAGTGGGTGTAAACAAAAAATTAAGCGGCAATCGAAGGGAAAGGGATAAAGAGAGGAAAGAGAGAGAGAGAGATGAAAAAGCGATATTGTAATTAATCACGTTGATTCGAGCTCGCGGAGAAACGAGAGAAAACGAGGGAAAAAGAGCGGCCGCTCGAGGGGGTGGGCGAGAGAGGGTTGATTGGTTGAAAAGAGCAATTTCTCCTTTCGACTCTCAGCAGTTTCATTTCGTTTCTCCGTGTCGCGTGTCGCTCCGGTACGTTCGACGTCCTTTCACGTTTTCGTTGCCAGTTAGTTAGGCTTGATTCTGGACAGGATCGCGAGGGTGTGGGGTGAACGGAGACTTGGGGGTGAGGGGATCGGTACGGTTTCATCACGAACAATTTCAATTCCATTGCGATGGTCAGCGTTGCCGCTCGGTTTCTTTTAACGGTCGATCGTTTTTCCGGTCTGCGCAGATCGTTATCGAACTGTTATTAGAATTTCAATCCCCGTTTCCAAGAAACGAAACATTAACCCCGCGTCGGCCGAGATCATCTCGCTGCAGTCGAACGCGTGTAGCTCACTCATAGATTGAAAATAGAAGCGAAAATAATTCTAGGCGGTCAATTAGATTTTCTCGGCGCCGGGAAAATTGAAATATTCGGTCGCGCCGCGGATTACGAAGTTACGTTCTAAATTAGGAAAATGCGCTTTTCTTCCCGAGGTGGAAGTTTAATCAGGAATCGTCTTGGCGAATAAGAAAGTCGCGAGTGAGACACGGTGGTTGTGACGCGAGCTGATAGTACCGTCGCGTCGCAAAGATCTCCGCGAACAGCAGACATTCCGGAAATGAAAATCCCTCGCGGAACTCGGCTTGGGTCAGTCGAATTAAATTCCTCTTTGGCAATATTCCGTGAACGGGTGGGCGCATTGATCAAGCCCCCCCTTGTTAACTTACGAATTAAAATACACGGCGTCCGGCCTGCATCGATTTCCTGCATATTCATTAAACGGAAAACGAAAAAATCGAGGGAAAAAGTGAGCAACGTGTTCGCCAGGGCACAGCACCGTTGCCTTCGATTTCCGAGAACGGCACGCTCGTCCATGAACATTCCCACCGATAGTGTATTCATCGAAACGCGCTCGCCTTCTTTATTTAAATGGAAACAGACTTGATTACGACCCGACGGGACACACGCTACTGCTATCGCGCGGATCAATTTCGGGATTACGGTTTTTATTGGGCTCACCGCACTGTACGGGGATAAAAAAAACAAATTTCGAATTTCTCTGACCCATTTATAAGTGCTCTGACATATTCCATTTATTCGTGGCAGGTTATTTAGTCGGATTGGTTCGGAATATTATTGTTCGACTTGTTTTGCGTGGATGTTACGCGAACAAACCTCCGGGTGAATTTTTATTCCATATATTTAGACTGTCTCAGTGGCGGTATCACAGGGTTGGTTTCCGAAGGGAAAAAAGCGTGGAACGGGCGACACGTGGCACGCCGAGCGGGACGGGTCCGAAAATTCGGAGGAAATCGTCCGAGAAAAAGCGCGGCGACGAAAACCCGCAGGAAACCGAAAGCGTTTCACGATCCATTGTTTCGTTGTGGCGGTCGTTAGCGACAGGATTCGATCTATCCTCTGCTTTCGACTCGGCAGTCTGGCGAACGCCGCTCGATTTTCCCCGACGGGGAAAACTCGTTTTCAGCTGGCACACGTGAAAGCTCGTTTTAATCGAACCGCGCGTCGGTATCGATTGTTTGGAAGCCGACGCCACGGGAACGGCCGTTCCCGCGGTTTGTACGCGGCGTCATTAACCGGAAGTTGATTGAACGCCTTCACCATCGTTCGGTTGATGACCGTCTTCGTCACTCTTACTCTGTTGTTCCTAATTTCCCAGCGAACCTATTTATACGACTTTTTTCAAGTGAAAAATTGGCTTTCATTTTTTACCACGCTTATACAACACTGGCCGTGTTGTTGTATGCGTAAAATCTTGTTATCGAATTTTAAACCTCTTCCCATAGTCCAATCTTGCTGAAATTTTGTATACACACTTGCTTCCGGTGACAATAAAAGTAGAAAATAAAATATATAAAAAATACTTTTTGAAAACCACGCTTATATTTCAATTTTCAGTTCAAAATTTCTTCTGTTATAAAATTAGAGTGGGAATAGATAGAAAAATTTAATACAAATTAAATAAAATCATAACATTGGTGACTATAAATAAAAACGTGGAGCGCTAAGCTATATTGACGTAATCTTCGTGGGCACTCTTTTATTTATAGTCCCTAATGTCAAGATTTTACTTAAATTTATATAAATTTTCCTATCTATTCCGACACTAATTTTATAACAGAAGAAATTTTGAACTAATTGCTTAAAATTTTTTGGCAAAATATTATTAATCATTTAATTGAATTCGGTATTTTATGGAGAACCAGGAACAAAATTATTTTCTCCTTTTTTATATATTTTATTCTTCGAGCAAACAAAATGATTTTCCGAACGACCAAATAGAACAACATGTTCCCAATGTTCTGAATCTGATTAATAGTGAAAGATGGCATTTCGCCGGAACCGTAGGCTATATGTAACAGACGATTGAGACGGGCAGATTAAAGCGAGACATCTTCCGGTTCTCGCGTTCGGATCCAAACATATTCATAATCTCGCAGCTCGGTTTCCTCGGGCTGCCAGCGTGCCGCTTCCTAATTTCCTTTCACGCGGCCGCGCGCGACTCTCGCAATTTACTGCTTAATCAAACGCCGGCTAAAAAGCCCGCCTAATTAGACAAGCAGCTGAAAGGCCTGCATTTACTTTGACACGTGTATCGAACTAGGCCATTACGAGTGCGCGACGTCACCAACTCTCGCAAAACTTTGCTGGAACGCGCGCGCGAGACCAGCGCCGGACGCCAAATGTAACTTTCCTTGATAATTAAATTCGACGCGACTTATACGTGACTTCGCCCGATGAAAATTTCAAGAACTAACAATCGAAAAAGGTAGCCGACGGTTCGATCTCGGCTCAATCACGAATCGCCGCCTGCCGCCGGCTACTCTTAACAATGCCCAAATAAACTCGCGGACTTTCCCCGAACTTGAAGAATACCGCTCCCGTTTACGTTGTTTTAACCTACATATAGTTAACGCTATTATTCGCGCCGATTCCAGAAATTCATTTCTGCGATTAAACGTTAAGTGCTACGGGCGAGAGGATTGGATAGGGAAGGAGTGGAATTTAAATTGCAAGGAATGTTTGGACACTCTTTTTCGACAGTCGATGTTAATTAGCGACTTCCAGCTTCCTTTGAGAATTTTTGTGCAAGCAATCGTCTTGTGGCAAGTTGCAAGAACAAGCCGCCAATGTTGATATTAATTAGCAACTTCTATTTTCGTCCAGAATTTTCATTTGCTGAATAAAATGTAATATTTACGAAACCAGTATTTGGATTTTGATATTCTTTTATTTAATCCACTTGTGGATATTTTTATCTTGACAAGTTTGGTTAGGTTAAAGGTGGCACGGTTGCGAAAGCCAGATGCGCGTCATCAGAAAATGTTCAACCCTCTCATTTTAGCTCTTGACATTAATTAGTAACTTTTAGTCTTCGTTCGGAATTTTTTCTAGCCAATAAAAGTTTATCAAACTTTCGGTAATATTTTTAACTTCCTTGATGTAACCTATTTGTGAACATTATCAACGTTAAAACGCAATCAAAGTTAAGTCTCGTATTTTCCATTAAGGATTTTTATAAGAAACTTGATAGTCTCAACTTGATTGCTACGATACAAAATGTTTGAATGCTTTAATCTTTAACTGTTCACGTGGGAGCACTGGCAATTCCCCTTTATTTTTGTCGCACAGTAATATTTTCACATTTCCCGTGCAACTAAGCACTTAAGCCAATTTACATAGTGCGTTAACACGCCCCCGACCGATGACGGCAAAACTACAGTACTTTACGAGACAGCAGAATTTTGTTTTCATTCTAAATAACAGGTAGTTACGAGTTCGATATTTTAGAACGGATCATGTGGCCGTGGTTGACTTTAGATTCCAGTAGAAACGAAGAAAGGAAGATTCGTGTTTCATCCAATTTATCGCAGCTGGTGGTTTGAGCATTCCGCGGGGTATCGCGTTACGTCATTAAAGCAAAGCTCACAGGCTAGAAATGTCAGTTTATTTAAGTTTGTGGTGCTTTAAAATATTGCGTGACCATTCGAGGTTAAAACGAGCTGTACTAGAATTTTATTCATAGCGAATATACAGAAAAAAAATTGTTCTATCCAGTATAATGTTTTTAAAGTAGAAGCCACAGCATTGTTTAGAGAAAAGTGGGTACAAAGTATCGACGCGACGCACAAGTGAACTCGACTGTTCGCTGTAACCATTAGGCTTCATTTCCACTGACAGAAATGTGTCGCGGCACGCGCTCCACCGCCACGCAACACGAGTGTATTAATTCCGATTTGAGCTTCATTCAGCCGTCAGTTTTCATTTCCAAAGGCCACGCTGGACCCGTATGCCTCGAAGTTGCTTAGAAACAGTTCCCCGCGAGCGACAATGTATCTCGATGACGTTCAACATCGGCGCCATCTTCCACGTGTATCCGAAGACGTCACCTGTCTTTCAAACTCTATCGTTACCGCTCTACACCGTTCATTCGAACAAATTCTGAAATTCAAGCGATGAAAATAATTCACCGCCATTCGAGGATTAAAATAATCGTCTCTCTCCAACCGGAGGAAAATACTTAAAAATCCGGGATCTCCAGCGCTTCGTTTAATTCCTAATCAAATATTTCTTCAACTGAGAAAAAAGCGTTTAGGTTTGGCCAGTGTAAAGAAATGCCGGCGGGAAACACTGGAATGAAGTAGATCACCGTGAAACAGAAGGAAACCCGAGTAAATAATGACGGCGAGTGTGTTTCGTTGAACACGTTGCGCTCTGCCATTGAAACCGGCGCGGCGAAGGCACAGGGCGCAGAGGATTCAAGCAGAAAAGTAAATGGACATGGGATGCAGAGGAGCAAGAATAAATAATTAAGCGAGGCCGGCCTCGCTTTAATATTCCGAATAGGAACGGTCCCGGAGATGCGGAACACCGAGTGCCAAGCTCTAAGACATTGTCCACGTGGACGCATTAATTAAAATTCCACCCCCGATAATCCATCCCGGCGCGGCGCGTCCCCAGCAAAGCGACGCCAGAGTCTTCGAAACCCCGCAGAGACCGAATCTAATTCTCGTGAAAGGAGAACCAGCTGGTTCATCATAGTTTCTTATTATGTTAGTGACCCCTCCGTACTCACACGTGTTTTTTCTCGTACGACGCACACAGGCTTCACAAAAATCCGTAACTCCTCTTTTCATCTCCTTTCATCAGGAAATTGTACAGTAGTAGTCTAATAACTAGACTGCGGGTCTTTATGCACTTAGAGCAAAATTGAGTACATGAAAATCGAATTTGTTGAAAAATTTTAAAAATTCAAGAGATCAATATATAATTTCTCCTCCATTAAAATCGTTAAGGGACGAAATAACATTCAATTTAAGGTGAAGTGCCCTAAATCTGGACAGTCCAAAAGTGATACCTAAATCTGGACAATTGAATTTTCATAGTAAAATCAGTAATTAAGAGATTAAATAATTATATTATATATTCTGAGGCCTTAGCTACAAGTAGGTGTGAATATTATTTCATTGAGACATCAATTGAAATTTAAAAATGAATTCAAAGTTCATCTGAAAACAGTATACAAAATAGTCTATTTACATGCGAATCATGTGCATTTATAGTTCGAACTTTTGTTAGAAAAAAAGATATAATTTAAGCCCTCAGACAAAAAATAATTATCACGCATAATAATATTGATATTTTAAAATAAATTGGCAATCAAACTTAACGTAAATAATAATTATTAATCTAAATATTAGATATCCAAGATTAGGGCTGTTTTCAAATATAAGTAATCCATACTGGGACGCGATGACAGTAGCTGTCCCACTCTAAACTTATACGCAATGTGCTTACGCCTGAAGCCGGACACGTGTTTGTGAATAAAATCAACGCATTGTTTGCAAATTATTTAACTACATGTACGTATAATTAGTCTTCTATTAGCTTGAATAACGTATGTAGAAAATGTATTCCGGTTGTGACGTTAATAATACTTTATGTTTACATCTTAAATCTATCAGTATTACTACCTAACCTTAAAAGTTGTATTATGACAAGTATTATTAAAACAGTAAATGAAAATAAATATATATTTGGTTAAATAATACAATACTATAATCTATGATAAGAATACTACATATAACGGAAAGCATCTTCTATTCGTCATGCGCAACAGCGCCACCAACCAACGTTTTAGGTTATGTTCGCTCGATCAACTCGTAAATTGAATTTGTCCCGGTATAGGCTTTACTTCTGTCCAAGTACTAGCTTAGATTGGATTTAATATGTCCAACTATAGGTTTGAATTATTCTTGTTAATACAATTAAGATATTAACCTAAACAATGATTTTTTTATTTTAAATTACTTTACAAACTCTGAACTGTATGTTAAAACTCTTAAGAAATTGTTTTTGTTTATTTAAAGTGATAAAATTTAAAATAGAAAAACATGCTGTCCAGGCATAGGGCACTTCACCTTAGTTTCTATTTCTTGCAATCGGCGTAGAAAATTTTTGTGTTGCATAAAGAGCCGCAGTCTACTAATAACATTTTCGAAAATTTTGTTAGCATCGACCGCTGACCTCAAGATAAATAGAAAAAATACTGTTTCGTTTCTGAAAGGTGCCGTGACTGTAAAAGCGAAAAGGTTGTACAAAAAATTTCCAGCTCGATAAAAACGTCTATTCAAATTTTTTGGCAAAATTTATTGTAAGGGATGGTCGTGACTTCGTTACGGAGAACAAAAAAGTACTAGGAAAAAAAAATAGCAAAGGCTTTGTTGAATTTGTTGTTAACACAATGAATTTTTCAATACTATGGGAACATACTTTTTTAATTTGGAAAGTTGGTCTTCGTTATGAAAGACCGAAAAAATTGCCAGTTGAACGCAAAAACGCTTTTTCAACTTCGTAACGAACAGACAAAAATTGGCAACACAATAAAAAAACAGTTTTCTAATTCCAAGGGAGATTTCCGTTTTGAAAAAGCTGTGGAAAAAGAATAGCCGGTCGAATAGAGAAGCACTGTTTCAACTATTTCGACGCGGAAAATGTTAATGCTGGAAAAAGTTTGGTGGAGCAAGGCTGCTGATGATTTTATCAGGCTTTTTAGTCGAGATTTTCGAGTTATCGAAATTCCTGTGTAATGTGAGGATTATCGGTGCGTTCAGCCGGGAAATTTTTTCATCGACGCGTCGATTTCTATTCTCGCGGCTGATACCAGGAAAATGAACGGACAGAGGGCTCCTATTTATTTATCTTTTCGAGTAGTGCGCGAAGTAGGTCGTGGGATGGAGTGGCTCGGTCGTACTTACTAATTACCGCGCTCCATGCATTCAGAAAGAGAATCAAGGAAAATAACGTAGCGGCGTGCGTCTTCCTGAATAAATCCCGGCGAGGCGCACAGACGACTGTGGAAATCCGTTGACAAAGTCCTAACTTAAGTATTTAATGCAGATACATCCGTGGCTGGAGCGAATTTGCCTCTCCAGATGCCGAATCCGCCGCGATCCAAAACATTTTGCATTTTTTACTTCAATTTCAACGTCTACTAGTAATTTACACTCTTCCCGATATACCAATACCAGCAGCAAATATTTTGCACATCATTAAAAAAGCCAGGTCATTAAAATAAATTGAATCTATGTCGAACTCGACATTGGACGTTGATTAAAAGGCATAAAGAAAATCCGTACGGAGCAACGGGATTAAATCGAGATAATTAAACGAACTCGACGAGAGACACACATTCTGTGCAATAATGAAAAAAATGTATTTTGTCGTAATATTGGCGCGAGGATCATCCATAAGTTGTAACGTGACGTAAGCAAGCACTCGCGCGCATAATTTATGTAAATATGCATGCAGTTCCACAATAATGCAGACCCTAATTAAGCCGTAGCCAGCCGTAAAAATGTTTTAATTATTCTCGTGGCGGAAATAGCCTCGCGGATGAAAAAAAGAACGAACCGTGGCTGGGCAAGTGTCATTATTTTCTCGGTGCGTGCGTGTCTCAATGAAGTAGGACACGGAAGACAGTCTTTGTGTCCTTATTAAACTTTGCGCGGGATTGCAAATCCACATTAAATGCTTCTACAATATTACGTTACTGCGTTTTATTAAACAAGAGAATAAATTATTCATCCATTTAGAAAACTTTCATAAATGTGACAGGAGACGCAGCGAAGAGGTAAAAACTTTATTAGATTGTTCTGGATGACAATTAACTTTTCTTTATAGTCATTTCTTCTTGCACAATATCTTGCAAAACAAATGGGGGCGGAACGCCTATCGAAAATAAATTAATTTCGTTCGAGGCATCGCGTTTCTGTGGACCTAATTATTATTTTCAATTTATCAGAATTCACTTTCGAAGTGTTCCAACATTTTCCGAAGGGGGTGTAGCAATTTCTAAAAGCGAACTAATTTTGCTAGAAGCGTGAATTGGCTGGCTATTATTTTGTACGATCGGTATTATATTTCCAGTGAACCAAATAATTCCTAATTTATCAAAGCTCGTGCGTAAATCATTTTGATATTACAGGAGGGAAATAGGTGTGGAACAACCCTTTTCGGAAATTCCCGCAGCCCTTGGCGCAACAGTCCCCGCGGTTAAATCGCTCGTAAAATCGAGGCATTCTGTTACTTTAGCCAGGGAGGAACATTTTCGCCTTTCACACCTCTGGGCTCCATCCCCCGCGCTATCTGACGCACTTGACATCCCCGGGACGCGTCCGGGTTGTCTTTATTCTGCAGGGACAATGGTCGTGATTTCCCATGTGCCGTTGCCCGTTATCTTCACACCCCGAACTATTTGTCACATGTTCCCGCTACTTTCGGAACGGCGAGTTTCGAAACGCCGAGCGTAACAGAAGAGAAATTGCGAACCGATAAAAGATAACATTTACAACGGACATTCTTACAGCTTTAAATACCACGGTTGGTTGCCTCGCAAGCGCTAACCAAGGGACGCTGAAAGTTCCCCCAAGCTTTTTGCAACAAAGTCCCGACGAACGACTCCAATCGACGTAGCTTTTTAGATCTCGAGGCTGGATCTTTTGAGCGGCGCCCGTTTCAAACCGGAGATTTTTGTCGCCGAGTTTTCAGGGTCAGAGCTTTTCGCTACCGGCCACGCAGACCTATCTATGCCTCTATGCTTTTTGTCCCTGAACTATCAGGGCCGCAAGTTTCTTGTCGCTTGGACTTCAAAAGTTGCAGCTTTTTGCCGACGGGCTTTCGAGGTCGCAGCCTACTCCGCGTTCTCACGTCCCACACAACAAATTGAAACGCAGTTCGACGTAGGTATTTCTGGTTTATTAACGAACATTTTCTTGAGCTTTTTCGTTTTTCTACAGATTTTTGTTTTATCGACGTTCTTTTTTAAAGTGGACCGGTCGAGGTGAAAGTATTCCTTAAGTAACGTACGATTAATTGTTCAATGTCAGGTTCTCATTTTCCTAGATTCGTTTTTAAAATGATTCTTGGAAAATTGTGTAAAGAGGCACCAACAAATTTCATTATACGCACGTGGCGTTGGTATTCCAACGAAGTGGCAATTCTCGGAATTCCCGTCAGAAAAATAATCGGCGGATTTGTAGAAGGTAGAAGTGGAATTTCGATCGAAAATTCCTCTGGAATATTATCGAGGTAGTGAGTGGTATTGATCGTTCGGTGGATCGAGGGACGTGGAATCCGTATTTTCTCCTCTCGGGAGGAGCGTTTTCGGTTTTCTGAGCCCCGCCGGCTCTTTTGTCCGTAGCATGCACCAGCCTGTAACCGAGGACACACAGTTGTCTCCTCTCAGAGCCATTTACGCGATGCTCCGGTGAATTCTGTCGTTCGTGGGAGCCGCACGCGAGCGAGCCAGCCCTTTTCCCGTTGCGAAAGGCGAAATCGAGCGAAACCGAGGAGAAAGAAAGCGGCCGTGAGAAACGGGGAGCCGGTGCGACTGAAATTCGAGGATCGGCCCATCGAGAAACGAACTAAAAAAAGAATTCCGACAGTCGTGCGTACTTCGCTCTGGTCATAAGTATTCCAACGCTTCTGCATTTATTCCTTCAAAGTGGTAGTACATTTCCCTATCGATTTCCAACAACCTCTCTTAAGAAAGATTTACACATACATAAACATAAACGGAGCAGGTTTATTATTATTGTCATTATCACTAGGTTTACGGGACACGTCAAAATGACGGGTTCTAATATTTTTAATTTGCAATTATTAAGATTGCAAAGATGCTTCCCTCAGGAATTATTTATCAAATTTATTACTTTGGGTATATATTAGGTTGGCGAAAAAGTTTCTTCGTATTTTAATGCTGAAATGAATCTAGCTTTTTCCATATTTCCAATGAAGTTTATTCAATCAAGTATGTGCCGTTTTGATCGACCACCTTCTGCCATTGTTGAGTATTGCCATTGTAAAACTTGACTCTTGCCATTGTAAAACCGTCACATAATCCGTCACTGTAGAATTTCTGTGATTTCTGGGTGAAAACTGCGTTAAAAAGTTCTTTTTCATATATTTTTTTATTTTCTACTTTTTAGTCTTTTTTAAATGGAACGCAAGGTACAGTAATACTGGTATGAAATAGTAAGATATGGAAATACGCGAGATACAATGAGGTGATGACTCCGAGAGACGACGTCTCTTGTTGGAGTCCGAAATGGAACTGAATGAACGGAACACCGCACTGATCGAGCTCCCTCGGTGCGAAATGGGCCAGTGGAGTGGGGATGAGTCGGAGTGGGAACGCGTAGTGGAGTAGGGAGCGCTGGCGCGCGGAGTGGGGATCGCTGAACGCGATGACGTACTACTGAGCGTCGCGCGGCGAAGTGTGACGGTTAATATAAAATCTTCTTCTCTCCTAGACGCACAGTTTTTTTAAAAATTTGTTTTTTGATATTACATTGCCATCCAATTCTGAGCTATGTTTACAGTTTCAAGTCTCTAGCTCATCGGGAGGTGGTTTAAAATTCGATTACAAGATTTGACGCACATAACAACAACGTCGACTCGGCAAGCTAATATAAGCGTGGTAATACAACAGCTAGGTTGACGTAGCAGGCAAAAAACTTTTATTTATTTTATATTATGTGATTATTTACAACCACCACGCTCCGACAATTTCAATCCCGACATATGGACAACACGTGCGGATCATACATAAACACACATACTTTTCTATTTTATATACAGGGTGTCCCAAAATTCGTGAACTTCCTGAAATGGGGTGGTTCCTGAGATCATTTCAAGCGACATTTTGCTTTGCAAAAATCTTATCCTCGGCTTTGTTTAGGAGTTATTAACGAAAAACACGGACCAATCAGAGCGCGACCAAGACGCGAGTCGCCACAGTCGAGTGGCCAATAGACAGTTGGCGCCCGGGCAGACTGTGGCAACTCGCGTCTAGGTCGCGCTCTGATTGGTCCGTGTTTTTCGTTAATAACTCCTAAACAAAGCCGCGGATAACATTTTTGCAAAGGAAAATGTCGCTTCAAATGGTCTCAGGAACCTCCCATTTCCGGGATTTTCACGAATTTTGGGACACTCTGTATATAGATAGATGTGAAATAGTTATTTCTAGGGCTCCTCCACCTGTGTCGCCTTGTGCGCGTTCCAACGAACGCAGGCACACCGGTAAACACGCGGGCCGTTAGGCAACAGTTCGAGGAATTAATATCAGCGTTCTGCATCTGGAGAAACGTGGGGTTCTGTGATCAGAATAGGAAAACGAGAAGAACAAGGACGAGGAAGAGTAGGGGATGCTCTTCAGCAATGAAAGCAGCGGACAAAGCCGCGTTGTTCCACGATGAAGGAACCACTCAGACTGGCCAGAAGCTTTAACCACCAATTAAAAGCGTTGTATAGCCCAAAGCGAGGGGGAAAGAATGGGGGAAAAATGTCTTCAATTTAATCGAGGCGAGATAACGAGCCCACTACGATATTCATCTCCTCCTGGTCCCCACGGGCTGCCAAAGGGAACAACGTTCGAGAGGTTGCGTGTTCAAAATTGCAAATCGGCTAACAGAGCAATTAAACCCGGTCGTTTAATGGTGATTATACCGGACGTGGTGGGGAGATTGTACGGCAATATACACTACCGGCCAAAAGTTTGGAATCACGGCGTGAATTCAGAGAAACAGAAGGTTTATAAGAAGAACTGAATACCGTAGAACAACCGAGGAAGAGTAGCTTGTCAGAAAACTTACGAGCAGTATGTTTTACATTTTGTATTATCTTTTTCTTGTCGAGGAATGCGTATTTTTCTTCAACTTGCTGTTTCGTTAAAAAGCCCGCCTTCATTTTTAATAACAGCCTGACATATTCAGGGCATCCTGGCAATTAGTTCTTCGAATGTTCCTAATTTGATATTTTTCCATGCTTCTTGTAGAAGTTGCCAGAGATGTCCCTTCAGAAAAGTTCATTCCGAACATTGTTTTACACTGGGTGTATAAACTATACAAGATCATTATGGACGTAAGAAAATGCTGAAATCTGTTAAGAAATATTACTCAACTAGTTAATATTCGATATTATAACGACGGATCATTTCAAAATTTATCGATATATTCGATTTTACCACGTTTTTATTAGCTCGCTTTCTTGTCTGTCTGTTTGTTTTTTACAAAAATTACCAAGTGATTCGAAACTTTTGGCCGGAAGTGTATATGTATGTATATAGAGGTGAGGGTAGGGGATTTTTAAGGTAGGGTATCTCTTGGGCTCGATTATGATTCCCAACCCCCACGGTAATCCTCTCTCGTTCGTTAAGGTCTTCGTTCCATTCCGCGGCATAATTTATTCCGAGGCCTGTCTCGCGTCCTTGCGCTTCTTCGAACCAGCCGGGCTTGTATACTTTTAATGAGCTCGCGAGCTACGAGCTTTTCGGCCCGCGAAATAACGAACTTTCCGCACGGAGACGTTGTTACGCCGGCTAATGCGTCATTTTCTTTATAGCCCGCTCGATTCGACGGCCACCCTTACTTCTTTCGAACCAGCGAGTCTTCTCTTTCCTCTAGTTTTCTTCCCTTTTCTCGCCGCTTTCTTCTCCTACAGTCGCTTCGCGGACCGCAGACCGCGAAACCTCGGCCAGCCGAGCGGAAACAGGCGTTTCGAATCATCGTGCGCGCTGCTGTTTCCACTATTTAGCGGGGCAAAATTGAATTTCGATGCTGCAGCAGGTGTAGTAATCGCTCGAACAAATAATATCCGTCTGGTACTGTAATCACGAATTTTTACGAATAAAATCAGCAATTGAATTTTATTGTGCAACAGAATTTAATAAAAGAATTAAGATTTTCATTATTCGCGTGCACAAATGTGTACACTATAGCGAACAACATAATAAACGTTATTGAATCGTGGAATCGGTGAACGGGTTCGGCTAATGTCCCTCGACATTCATTTTTCATTGTCGAATCACGTCGATCATCGAGAACAACGGGTCGATGCCCGCGCGATGACACGCGACGATTGTTTACAGTGCTGTCGGTGACGCGCAATTAAAACAGCCTACCGGTTCGGTAATTTATTAAACCGGGGGACCTCCCAGTTCCAGCCCATTCGATGATAAACATTCCCTTATTATCACGACGTGTCTTTCAGCTGAAATAAATCAGACGGGAGTGGTTGGGTTATCCGCGGCGCTACACAGTAGCTGTTAATTGCCCTCATTAAATCCTCGGTCATCGTTCCAGCGCTCGTGGACAGGAGTCGCCCTCACCGTGGTCCTGTTACATTAGTCGTCGCTCGACATGGGAGCTAGTGGCCACGTGTTAGGTGAACATGCTCTCCGAGAAGTATCAGGGCCGATTCGTCCACGTGCAGTCGCTGATGAACGTTATGAAACGCGCACGCAATTAGCCCGCTATCATTGGCGATCAGCGGGGCATGTGGATTCATTGTTCTGCAGCTGTGGCTTTTGGAATTGATAGTATTATTCCACTATTTTTGGATGGACAAACATTTAATGTTTCCTAAAAATTCCTCTCTGACGCGTTCCAAAATTTTGAAGAAAATGTGACACATTTTGGATCCCAAGGCGTACTTTAGAGAATTTTTGCAGATTTTTTTGTTGCAAACTGCTCGTAGAAAATAAAAAACTCAAAAAATCGGGAAAATGCAGATTTCTACGATTTAGTTCCCTGGTAAATTACTAAAACAGGCAGTGTCGTCAATTTTTTTTTAAAACAGAATTTTTCGACGTTTCTGCATTGGGTAGGAAAGTTACACTTGTTGGTTTTTCATTTTATACGAGCACAGTGTGCATAGAAAAAATCTGAAAGAATTTTGTGAAATGCGCCTTAGGATCTAAGGTGAAGTGCCCTCAGTCTGGACAGTCCAAAAGTGATACCTAAGTCTGGACAATTGAATTTTCATAGTAAAATCAGTAATTAAGAGATTAAATAATTATATTATATATTCTGAGGCCTTAGCTACAAGTAGGTGTGAATATTATTTCATTGAGACATCAATTGAAACTTAAAAATGAATTCAAAGTGCATCTGAAAACAGTATACAGAATAGTCTATTTACATGCGAATCATGTGCATTTATAGTTCGAACTTTTGTTAGAAAAAAAGATATAATTTAAGCCCTCAGACAAAAAATAATTATCACGCATAATAATATTGATATTTTAAAATAAATTGGCAATCTAGCTTAACGTAAATAATAATATTAATCCAAATATTAGATGTCCAAGATTAGGACTGTTTTCAAATATAAGTACTCCATACGGGGACGCGATGACAGTAGCTGTCCCACTCTAAGCTTATACCGAATGTGCTTACGCCTGAAGCCGGTCACATGTTTGTGAATAAAATCAACGCATTGTTTGCAAATTATTTAACTAAATGTACGTATTATTAGTCTTCTATTAGCTTGAATAACGTATGTAGAAAATGTATTCCGGTTGTGACGTTAATAATAGTTTATGTTTACATCTTAAATCTATCAGTATTACTGCCTAACCTTAAAAGTTGTATTATGACAAGTTTGATTAAAACAGTAAATGAAAATAAATATATATTTGGTTAAATAATACAATACTATAATCTATGATAAGAATACTACATATCTCGCAAAGCATCTTCTATTCGTCATGCGCAACAGCGCCACCAACCAACGTTTTAGGTTATGTTCGCTCGATCAACTCGTAAATTGAATTTGTCCCGATATAGGCTTTACTTCTGTCCAGGTACTAGCTTAAATTGGATTTAATATGTCCAACTATAGGTTTGAATTATTCTTGTTAATACAATTAAGATATTAACCTAAACAATGATTTTTTTATTTTAAATTACTTTACAAACTCTGAACTGTATGTTAAAACTCTTAAGAAATTGTTTTTGTTTATTTAAAGTGATAAAATTTGAAATAGAAAAACATGCTGTCCAGGCACAGGGCACTTCACCTTAGTTTCTATTTCTTGCAATCGGCGTAGAAAATTTTTGTGTTGCATAAAGAGCCGCAGTCTACTAATAACATTTTCGAAAATTTTGTTAGTATCGACCGCTGACCTCAAGATAAATAGAAAAATACTGTTTCGTTTCTGAAAGGTGCTGTGACTGTAAAAGCGAAAAGGTTGTACAAAAAATTGCCAGCTCGATAAAAACGTCTATTCAAATTTTTTGGCAAAATTTATTGTAAGGGATGGTCGTGACTTCGTTATGGAGAACAAAAGAGTACTAGGAAAAAAAATAGCAAAGGCTTTGTTGAATTTGTTGGTAACACAATGAATTTTTCAATACTATGGGAACATACTTTTTTAATTCGGAAAGTTGGTCTTCGTTATGAAAGACCGAAAAATTGCCAGTTGAACGCAAAAACGCTTTTTCAACTTCGTAACGAACAGACAAAAATTGGCAACAGAATAAAAAAACAGTTTTCTAATTCCAAGGGAGATTTCCGTTTTGAAAAAGCTGTGGAAAAAGAATAGCCGGTCGAATAGAGAAGCACTGTTTCAACTAAATAGAAAAACATGCTGTCTAGGCATAGGGCACCTCACCTTATAATATGTCACATTTTGTTCAGAATTTTAGAACGCATCAGAGGGCAGTGTTGACCATTTTAATCGGCTAGGCCCTTTGTTTTTGAAGCACCGTAGGGAAGTTTCGGAGCGGTAAAAATAAATTCTGGGATTGCAACAATGAAATTGAACGAGCGCATCAGTGACTTCAGAAGTCAGGACCTCCTTCGTTTCTCGGCGATGTCCGTGCACGTATTGGCCCCGTAAAAAAAGGATGTAAAGGAAGCAGAGTTGGCTTTCGCCATCATCGTCTTGCTATGTGTTTCTTAGAAACTGCTCCACCCCCACTCACGACATCCGGTAAACGAAGCTAGAAAGGATCGCAAGAAAAACGATAATGCACTTATCTGCGACCACGAGGGAAGCAGCGAGTGCGGCTCTCTCGGCCTGGCTAAATGAATTTCCAAAGCAATAATTCATCGTGAAACCCGCGTGTACACGGTGTCCGAAACATTATGGACTTTGGAACGTTATTACTGAAAATCTGATTTCGGATCTCCGGGACCTCGGTGTCCTGGTTTTTTGGAGGGACGCATGTCGGCGCGCACGCGCGAGCTGCTTGTTTAATGAATTTTGTTATTATAAAAGTTGCTGGCGCGAAAGTTTCCCGTCAAAGGCGTTTTAATTATCCGCACGACCGGCCGCTTTATCCGAAAGCAAGTTGCACTATCGTTCCGAGCACACTTTCTTAATTACTTCCGTTTTAATTGTCTTACTCGCAGCTTCCTCCTCGGTTTATTGCGCGAAAACCGGCGAGGATTCTTTAACCGGCAACGAGGACACGATCTGTTCCATTGGAGACGCGAGAAAAGTCTTCTCTGCGCATTTCCTCGTCGAATTTAGTTAAAAAATGTATTAAAAAAAACTTTTTAAAATCCACGCTTATATTAAAATGCACTAAAGAGGACAAAATAATTTTTTTATACGTTAGTGACTATAAATAGAAACGTGGAGCGCTAAACTATATTGACGTAATCTTCGTGGGTGCTGCACGCTTTTATTTATAGCCACTAAAGCCTGAGAAAACTATTTTCTCTTTTTTAGATTCATTTTAATATACGCGTGGTTTTTAAAAAGGTTTTTCTATATATATTTTATTTTCTACTTTTTAGTTTTTTTAAATGGAACGCAAGATGTAGTAATACTGGTATGAAATAGAAAGATATGAAAATACGCGAGATGGAATGACGGGATGACTTCGAGAGACGACGCCTCTTGATGGAGACCGAAATTGTATGAAATGGAACTGCATGAACGGAGCACTACACTGACTGAGCTCCTTCGGTGCGAAATGGGCTAGTAGAGTGGGGATGAGTCGGAGGGGGAAACGCGTAGTGGAGTAGAGAGCGCTGGCGCGCGGAGTGGGGATCGCTGAACGCGATCACGTACTACCGAGCGTCGCGCGACGAGGTGTGACGGTTAATATTAACACTTTTTTTCTCCTGAAGGCACAGTTTTTTTAAAAATTTGTTTTTTAATATTGCATTGTCATCCAGTTCTGAGCTATGTTCAATTCGATTGCAACTCGGTAAGCTAATATAAGCGCGGTAAAACATTTGATTGTTCACAGTTGTTACCGTTTCTCGACCTAGCTAGTAATCAGGATTATACGTATTAACGATTTGAACGTTGTGCGATTATTAACTATTCCCAGTAAAAATGTTTGCCCCGGATTCGCGATGTTCGAGGGGCTTACCGCGTTGAGCTTTCGTCCCGGAATTCGATCAAGTGTTTCGCCGTTTCTCGAAAAGAAAGGAAAACAATTTCCGAAACATTGTTGATACTCGTTGCTGTGTTCTTTCTCGGAAGGGCATGCGCACCGCTCGCGAATTCCCGCCTGGAACTTTCTATTGCTGTTGTTTACCGAGGTAGACCGACGGGACTTTTATCTTCGCGGTAATTGTATTTCGTCAGGTTATGCGTACACAGACAATTTTACTGCCACCCCGCGTTACTTCAGAACATTAACTTCGATACGCACGTTTTATTTGTTCGTTCATTCCGCGGCCATAAAAGCCTGTCTTCCGGCGAGCACATTCCGAAAAACTTTCTGCCGCGGATATTCCAAACGAGAGAGGAAACGTCGGCTGCTCTGGCTTCAACGAGGAAATCTTATCTGGCTGGAGTAAGGAACGCGGCGGAATTCTTTCCCTCGTAGAATCCCCGGATGGGAGTTCTTCATTAAAATATATACGGTAGATTTATGTTATTTATTCACCGCGGAAATTTCCCTCGCACAACTTTTTCTTTCGAGCAAGAAATAATCCTGCGACGCGCAACGTTCACTGCTCAGATTTCTCAAAAACAAAGACAAGCATATTCTGCGACAGAATTTTTTATTCCAACCTGAGACGTCCCACCAGCGATCATTCTTGGCTCTGGACCTTTCAAAGTTCCCACTTCAATCTTCTTTTATGTAACGCGGCTATTTGTTCGAACATGAACGTTCTCGATTTTCGTGACAGTGGCTGCCTTCGACGGAGACCCTGGAAAAATCAATCTACGTTCGATCAATGTAATTAGATACTGTAATTATGAACGAAGCCCTTTTTTAATCTGACTTATAGTTGTTTAGTTCTATAGAAATAAAGTGGCCTCGTTTTCAGGGAATGAGAAATTTTCTTTAGCCAAGAATGAAAATTCTCTCGCTGAAGACATTCAGCGATCAGAGTTCTGAATTTATAATTCAGATCTTTATTCAATTTAATTACAATGTAATTCGTAATTGCAGTTGGAGTGCAATTATACAATACTTTGTAATTAAATTACATTAATTACGAATTACGATGTAATTAAATTAAAATTAAAAATTAAAGAATAATAAAGTAATAGGTAAGAAGAGGTTGAAAAATCCATGTGAAGGTTTCAAACAGAAGGAATTTATTATTTATAAATTGATAATATCTGAATAGAAATAACTTCTGCGTTACACATTTTTTAAATTTCAAACATAAGCATGATATAGCGTTATGCATTATAAACGAGGACGAGGAGTACATAGAAACTACGCCGCACAGACAGCAAAAGAGTATATGAAAGAGAACCATAAAAATATATCGCACTTCTTCAAAGTTCTGGGTTATAATTTGGAGAGCTGTGTTTTAATTATAATGTACTTGAATTATATTGTATTTCAATTGCATATCTGATTAAAATACTTAGTAATTGAATTAATGGAAAGGTTTGAATTATGCAATTCAGCTACGACGTAGTTGAATTACTATATAATTGAAATACAATGTAATTCAATTGCGTAATTGAATTACAATATAATTGAATTAGCACACCTCTGTCAGCGATTTATCGGAGATGGACTTTTCGCAGAATAACTCGTTATCGAATATACTAAAAATAACACGACGTGCTCATAACAGAGTCAATTGATCTCTAACGTGATTTCCAAGCGTCGACCGGTGCTCTAACGCGGCGAACAACTGAATTTCCGTCAATGAAGTATTCACCGGCCGAGCGATTTTCCCGAAACCAGTCGTTCAAGATTTAATTATCGCGTGGCGTACCGGTTGTCAAAGTTTCCCGTCGAATTAAAGACTGTTAATGGACGCCAAGTCAGCAGGTCAGTTTTTGACTAATTCGTAGGGGTCCGCGAGTATCGTTGCATTCGTCACGCGGCCGCAGCCACTGTCAAATCCGCAAATCGCACACAAACGCACCGACGCGACCCGAGCGCGCCTTCGCCGCAAGTAGTTACGGTCTGTCACTCACAGAGGACGAAAAGTGCTTCGCCGAGCGACCGCGGATTAATTATAA
The DNA here is from genome assembly GCA_933228785.1 of Lasioglossum pauxillum. Taxonomy (NCBI): domain Eukaryota; kingdom Metazoa; phylum Arthropoda; class Insecta; order Hymenoptera; family Halictidae; genus Lasioglossum; species Lasioglossum pauxillum. Next base: position 40,832,057 of record OW121706.1, read on the forward strand.
TTATACAGTCGGCCGCGAATTCAGCGAAATGTATATACCAGCTCGTTTCGAACCTCTCACCTTTGACGTCCGGACGGGAAAAATGCTCTTTCTTTCGCGAATTTTTCTGTCCGAGCGACTGCGCATTCGTTGCGAAGCTAATTCGCCGAAAACAGGTCACCTTTGATCATTCTTTTTTTTTTAGAGTAACTGTTAAACGTATGGATTCGAACTTTGGAAAGATAGTTAATGTATACTTCGAAGGTGTAAGGTGGAGTGCCCTAAGTCTGGACAGTCCAAAAGTGATACCTAAATCTGGACAATTGAATTTTCATAGTAAAATCAGTAATTAAGAGATTAAATAATTATATTATATATTCTGAGGCCTTAGCTACAAGTAGGTGTGAATATTATTTCATTAGGACATCAATTGAAATTTAAAAATGAATTCAAAGTTCATCTGAAAACAGTATACAAAATAGTCTATTTACATGCGAATCATGTGCATTTATAGTTCGAACTTTTGTTAGAAAAAAAGATATAATTTAAGCCCTCAGACAAAAAATAATTATCACGCATAATAATATTGATATTTTAAAATAAATTGGCAATCGAACTTAACGTAAATAATAATTATTAATCCATATATTAGATGTCCAAGATTAGGACTGTTTTCAAATATAAGTACTCCATACTGGGACGCGATGACAGTGGCTGTCCCACTCTAAGCTTATACGCAATGTGCTTACGCCTGAAGCCGGACACGTGTTTGTGAATAAAATCAACGCATTGTTTGCAAATTATTTAACTACATGTACGTATAATTAGTCTTCCATTAGCTTGAATAACGTATGTAGAAAATGTATTCCGGTTGTGAAGTTAATAATACTTTATGTTTACATCTTAAATCTATCAGTATTACTACCTAACCTTAAAAGTTGTATTATGACAAGTTTTATTAAAACAGTAAATGAAAATAAATATATATTTGGTTAAATAATACAATACTATAATCTATGATAAGAATACTACATATTACGCAAAGCATCTTCTATTCGTCATGCGCAACAGCGCCACCAACCAACGTTTTAGGTTATGTTCGCTCGATCAACTCGTAAAGTGAATTTGTCCCGATATAGGCTTTACTTCTGTTCAGGTACTAGCTTAGATTGGATTTAATATGTGCAACTATAGATTTGAATTATTCTTGTTAATACAATTAAGATATTAACCTAAACAATGATTTTTTTATTTTAAATTACTTTACAAACTCTGAACTGTATGTTAAAACTCTTAAGACATTGTTCTTGTTTATTTAAAGTGATAAAATTTAAAATAGAAAAACATGCTGTCCAGGCATGGGGCACTTCACCTTACAGTATTTTGTTTCAAGTAGATTTCAAGTAGATTTCAAGTACTTTTCAAGTAGTTGGTGCATTCCGAAGTTACATCAATTATGAAACAATTCGAAAGTTTTTTAATCGACAATTTTTGTCCAATGTGAAAGATCGCACTGCTTTTTCGTAAGTAGCGAACTTTTGTTTTGTACGGTAAGGAAATTTTCAAATTCTGTATGAAATTGTTCATCAACGGCGCGAGAATTCTACACAGTTTAGAACCGATGACCAAAGCGTGGGCCATTCGGTTCAGCTGTCGCTCTGCATAATTAAAATCGCTTGTATTGCCCGCCGGTGGACATTGCTGCCGTGCATTTCCGCAGAGTTTACCTCCAAGTGGCTAATTAATCACTATCAACTACCATTTATGCTAGATTAATATCCAAGAATGTGTAACAAACGGTCGCGTGCCTTGTTCCGCAGACGATTATTTCGTAACTGTTTCTCGTTTACGATAACTGTAGACAGTCACGTTTAATGAAACAAATTACTACGAAAACGCATAAACACGTCGCAAATACTGGACAGCAAATTTTCATACTTTTTTTCTAGTAATAGGGTAATTTCGGGAGAGATGCATCACATCTTGTTTTCTGCTTATAAAAATTTTATTAAAAAGAATTGAAAGTGTAGACAGGCGTAGTTGAGTTCTTTATTTAAATCAGTTTAATAAAATATAACCTTACAGGAGTAAAACTTTTATATTAATATATTATTTAAGAAAGGTCGAGAAAGTGAATCTCTCTCTGAGACGCACTCCTTTATTTATAGCCTCTTCTTCCTACTTTTATTCTTTTTCTTCTCTACCACACTTGTTACATAAAGCAGTACACATTGTATATGTTTCAATACGGAATACGGAAGATTCAATTCAATACTAGCAATAGTTTTTTGCGAATATCTCGAAAACTAAAAGAGATCCCCTCACGTGTGAACAGGAAAAAAGTTGTTCAAGATCTCGAAATCTATAACAAATTTAAATTTCATCAAAATCGGAGAGGAGTACCCCTTTCTAAATAATTACCAATATTAATTAGTTAAAGTGCATGATGTTAACAAATAATTAATTGAAAACGAGAAGCGCCTGAAGAAGACGACAGCCTAGTATACTTACATAGATTACTGGTGCGTCTATCCCTAAAGCGAGGAAGTGACGCACCTGTACAAAAACAAGAACCCGTACAAAAAATTTTGTCACAACACGATGAAAAATCGTAAAGGAGAAACCATTGTCTCTATTTAAGTCGATACTGATAGTTAAAACCATACAATAAGAACGTAATAAGATTTGTACTTATCACTTACAAAAATATCGTCAGGAGTTCGGAGCACTAAGAAGTTTGTATGCTTCTGTTACACGTAAATGATGTGATACACGTGTTCTGCGGAACGAGGTTATTTGCATAGGTTAATTCGATGCAAATGACACGCGAGAAACAGTTAAACATCGTCGAGTATTGCCACAATAAAAACTGGTGCATCTCTCCCGAAATTATCCTACTTTCTTTTAGATTAATTTGAGTTTCCAATGTTATTTCGGAAGTATGTCCTTAGCTTGTGGGTGTATGGTAATAATGCTCTCGTGAATGTTGACCATGCCAGTCGGCGAATGAGGGAAATGCTTCCGTGGGAGGATGAAATCCGGTAATTTGCTGCGGGCGTTTCCGCTAAGAAAACTTTGATGGAGGAACGCGCGATTTTATAGAGATTTCAAATGAACAAGTTTGTATGTACTCTCAGTCGACGCACTCCCTTCTCCAATCGGCCGTGAAATCATAGCGTTCGACGCTTCGGATTTCGCTCGAACAGAGTTTCACCTGCGCCCTGGATCATGGACCTCAATATTTCGATAAACTCTTCGTCACCAAAAAAAAAATGAAAAGAAAGGAAACGGGACGACGACCGCTCCGAAAATCTTTTCGAAGGTTCCAGCGTGCAAGATCTTCGAGCTTGATCTCGAACAAAACTATATCCACGTGCCATTAGCAAACATTAGCAAAAAACGAGATTCAATCAGCCCGTGAGAAAATAACGAGGATATTTCCAGTTAATTGGAGCGCCCGTAAAAATATCAATGGACCGACTTTCCTCGGCCGTTGGTCACGTTTCGTGGAACCACGGAATCGACCGATTCGAATGAATATTTGGAACCTCGTGGTTATTTTATTAGCCCGAGAGAACCGCGAAGAATTTCCTTTGGCTGACCTGGCGCGGGCTTGTACTACTCGCACGGACGTCCGAGGAATTTGATCATTTTTGTGTCTGTGGGAGATTTATTCTGGTGAGGATCAAATGGATTTCTATAAAGCATTGTTTCTTTTATTGACTAATTTTTCACTTACGCGAATGATCGATCAAGCTTCTAAACAAGAATTAACGAGCTTCCAACTTTCAGATAAAATATTTACAAGTTCTCAGGTGCGCGGGCGCCCATTAAACAATTACTTAACACTAATAGTTTCAAATTGCATGAACCAGTTTCGACGGTCCACCTAAAGGTTAACTCTATCACTGAGAATTTCGATTACGTAAAACCTATAAAATCGACGCCCACATGGTCGGACCGTGAGCACGATGACTGCGAAATGAGAACGCTAAATCTCCATCTAACAGAACAGAGAATCGGGACCAAGAAAAATGTCTAGATCCGAGCTATCTTCTACTACGAAAGGGTTAAGATCAATTAGATCCCTTACCATTTACGACTAACGGTACACGCAAACGATCGAAACACGGTACCGAGAGCTCGCATCAACCGATGTATCCTGGAGGCACCAGACGAGAGGAGAATTGTAGGTCAGACAGGGATGACAGGAACAAAGCTTAGTCGTAGACACGTGGTTGCAGGAAATTTCGAGTTGGAGAACCCCTGTCTCTCGCTAAGCTTCCCGTTTCTAGTTGCACGGGGGTTGCTCGACCGATCGGCAATATTTATAATTAATTCGGCAGCGAGCAGATCGACGACGGCTCGGTTTTATTTGTCGTGGAGGCGGGAGGGTTGAACAGGGGGATTTCAGGGGCCGGGGAGAGGAGGGGTAGGTGGCTCAGTGACCTGGCTGTGACCTGGTTTTCGAACCCCCGGATCGACCTTCCTGCCACCCACCTGCACACCCAGTTCGCTGCCTGCCAGTAGACCGAATTCCTGGTTTCCGGCGTTCTCTCTCGTCATTTCCTCCGGTCGGTGCATCGCCTAGCCACCCTTCTCCCATTCTCTGTTCCCCTCTGCTCACTCTTGTTCCCCTCCTGTTCCCCTCTGTTCCCCTTTTTGCCCGTCGCCGATGCGACACGCGCTGTTATTGTTGCTCGCGACGCTCGACAGCCAGTCGAGTAGTTCGGTCTCCGGTTTTTCCTCCCGGGTACCCTCTCCCTCTGAACGACCCGCCGGCCGCGAGATACCGTGAATCGATCGCGTGTACCCGCCCCCGCCTGGCCCCATTATAATTTGAAATTCTGGGAGACTCGTCCTCCGGTCCACGAACCAACGCGGCTACCACCACGGAACAAGGAACGGACGATCGGAAATCCTTTTCCGACGCGACACAGAATGAGCAAATTCAAGCTTTCGAGAAGCATGAATTTTCTGGTTTCAGTACGATTATAGGAAATACGTTCAGCACGATGTATAGGAAGCCTCTCGCAGCCTCGCGGACTCGGAAAGTTGCGAAGACCTTCTAAAAATGATTAATTAAATAGGTATCCGGTTCGAGAAGAAATGAGAAAAGTTCGGGAATATACAGCGGAGCTCTTCATCAACCTTTTTGCTAGCCTCCTCCACCGCGCGAGAACTATAGTCCTCTACTTTCCTACATTATCGTATGCAAATCACTGTGGAGCGACCTCGAGCGTTCTAGCTTGGCCGAACCGAGCGAGGAGGAACTTTCGGGGACACGAGAATGATGTTCGGACGATTAAAAAGCGGTTTTTGCTCTGACAAGAATGTTTTATGGCCTCTCCGCGAGTTTCGACGATGTAAGAAACGCGCCGTAAATCGACGACGACGGTGGTGGTCCATTCGGAGAAGGGATTATACCTGGAGAATGATCCTAACTGAAACTGGATCAGTTACCTGAATAATCAGTTCGAAGTTGTAAAATGTTTTGCAGGATTTTATAAATATCTCCATCTAAAAACGGAGTCTTCGTATAATAATACTTCAGAGAAGTTTATTCGAACAGAGACAGAGGTGTAGTTTCCGTATCGCGTCGCAACAATCGCGATACGTGGGCGGCAAAGAAATTGTACCCGGAAGAGTTAACTTTCTAACACGACGCAGAAAGGAGTGTCCTTTCGCTGGCGGGATAAAGGACCCGGGGATCCTTGTATTTTTCCCCGGCGTTGTCAGGAAGATAGTGCTGGTCATTTATCGTGCTTTCCGAAGATTACCAGCGCGTTTCTTATTCCGGAAGATGGCCCCGGTCCGACGGTATAAAAGCCCACGGAGAATTTAATCTCGGACACGGATTACCTTTCAGGTTGATGCGCGTTATCAATCAGAAAATTACGACCGCGCGAGCATGATGCCTCTCGGCGTCGGTGTAAAATCGATTTGACTTAATGTCGCGCGACTCCTCTAGACGTACAAATTGAAAAATATCTGCTGCCGTGCCATTTTTATAAATGAACATACCATTCACAGCAGTGTCGTTTCAGAAAGTTGACTCTCTTTTGGAAGATCTTGATTTTCTCTTGAAATTCCTGGACTTCAAATCAGAGTTGGGCAAAAAATTTAATTAGATACAAATTTCGGATCACGGATCATAGATAGAAAATTTTGAATTAGTTACTCCAAGATAAAGATAAAAAGTAACTTGTATCCGAAGTTGAATTAGATAATTTCATATCCGAAGCAGAAGGATCCGAAGCTACGGATCCATTTTTAACTAGTTAAATATCTAATTCAAAGATCCTTTCGGATCCTTCAAGATCCTTTCGGATCCTCCAAGATCCTTTTGACCAGCTCGAGGCTTGAATGAACACGTTCCGAGGCCCGAGGGTCGGGCCCCAAGGCCTGAGCCCAGAATACAATAGAAGTACAATAAACACGGCCGGGCCATCCCTGGCCAGCCAGGTAGATCGGCATGATACCCCTGACAAGTGCATGCTGAACTTGTTCATTTTTCGTAATGTCCTCACGAAAGTGGCACGGGCCAATTCGTGGCGTTCTTCCGATTAAAAAAAGTCTAAATGCGGTAGAATTCGGCCACTGCTTACTGCCTTTATATGTGAAGATATCTTTGAAAATCTATCTAATTCAAAATTTTGCTCCATCATCGGTGCTAGGGCGACGAAGCGACGAGTTGGCTGGGGCCCCTTGGCCAAGTGGTGCAATAAACACGACCGGGCCATCCCCTGGCCAGCCAGGTAGATCGGCATGATACCCCTGACTCGTGCATCCTGAACTTGTTCATTTTTCGTAATGCCCTCACGAAAGTGGCACGAGCCAATTCGTGGCGTTCTTCCGATTAAAAAAAGTCTAAACGTGGTAGAATTCGGCCACTGCTTACTGCCTTTATATGTGAAGATATCTTTGAAAAAACGTGGTAAAATGTATCTAAATCAAAATTTTGCTGCATCATCGGTGCTATGGCGACGAAGCGACGAGTTGGCTGGGGCGCCTTGGCCATGTGGTGCAATAAACACGGCCGGGCAATCCCCCGGCCGTGTTTATTGTACTTCTATTGTATTCTGGGCTCAGGCCTCGGGGCCCGACCCTCGGGCCTCGGAACGTGTTCATTCAAGCCTCGAGCTGGTCAAAAGGATCTTGGAGGATCCGAAAGGATCTTGAAGGATCCGAAAGGATCTTTGAATTAGATATTTAACTAGTTAAAAATGGATCCGTAGCTTCGGATCCTTCTGCTTCGGATATGAAATTATCTAATTCAACTTCGGATACAAGATCCTTTTGGATCCGAACCTTAAGATCACGGAACTTAGTTACTTATCTTTTAGTTGGATCTGGATTTAGATACGTTTTGACTTAAATACTGCCCAACTCTGCTTCAAATCATAGTTAGTATGAAAAACTTCTTGCAGTCTAGTAATGTTTAGCAGTAAATTGAGATTAGAAATGGTAAATAATCCTAATGAAGCGACAACAAGATCAGGAACAACTCTCGATGCAGTATTTGCGAGACACTTAGAGAAAATTGATTCAAGAATATTTATATCATATTTTAGCTATCACAAGCCAATTGTTTCAATGATAGAATCATAGAAAATCATAGAACATAGTAAACAATAATGAACGATCAAAAGCGACGCAAAAAAGGAGAACGTATGAGAAATGCTATGAACTATGTCTCTTCCTTTCCCATATGCTCTCCTTCTTTGCGTAGCAAATTTTGATCGTTCATTATTGTTTTCTATGTTCTATGATTTTCTATGATTCTTATATATAAATATTCTTAAAGATAAATATTCTTGATTCAATTTTCTCTAAATGTCTCGCAAATACTACATCGAGAGTTGTTCCCGATCTTGTTGTCGCTTCATTAGGATTATTTACCATTTCCAATCTTAATTTACTTCTAAACATTACTAGACTGCAAGAAGTTTCACTTCTGCCGCGCGTGGTTTTCCACGCGTATGTTTTTTAACTTACCCGACACCTGTCAAAATTTTTCAGGTTAGTTTAGAACAAGGGTTTGGATAATTGTGTATAAATCTTTCAGTCGGAACAAAATCCGACGAGAAACTGCATGTGAAAGTAGCTGTAGGTTGATTCAATGTTATCCAATTGCAAATGTTCACAAATTAACTCTGGTTAATTAGTTATTAACAATTGTTGCGCGGGCTGATTGTTTCGGAAGTTCCCATAATGCGTAAGACAAGGAGAGTCGAACTGTGCGGCAAGGAGAGACATACGTAACATACCACTTCTCCAAAACTTGTTAATAACTAACAATTTAAGCATCAAACCTGCATAAAACTGAAACGGGAATGTTGCCAAGGCTTCATTTTACATTCTACAATCTTAAAAGTTCACCAATGAAGTCTTTAAAGTTCGTAAATTAATTATGAAAATGTTACTTGTCAAACTATTCGAGGTTATTCGCGAAATTTCGTCACTTCCGTAACGCTGGAAAATTTTCACTTCAAAAATCGTGAAGTCAATTCACTACAGTTTTCTCCTGTGTGCCCCTGGATGCCTGCTCGATATCATCCCCGGAGACACGTAAATAGGGGATTACTTCCGATGGAGGGAAGGATGAGCAGGAGAGGGAGAGGGAAGAGAACGGAGCATCCGACTGTGCGCCTCAATTTTTGTTTTCGCTGCACCGCCGCCGCCACGAATTTAGGCCGCGCCACTTTCTATTTTCCGTCGGCGTTTATCCGCCGGCCAAAAAACACCGCCTCTCTGTCGAGTCGATGCGCGATGTATCGACAGCTCGATATCGAGGCTCGGCAGGCCTCTGACGTCCCGATTGGAAACACGGCCGGATGCGGTCGCCCGATTTTTCTTTCGCAAAAAAATCCTCGGCGAAACAATGGCCCGGCGCAATAACCGTAATACTCTTCGCGTACTTTTTAATAAACTCGTTTTCCGCCGCCGACGACGACCTTGCTCTCGAAGCTGTAACTCTCTCGCGCTCTCCCTGGCTACGATACATTCTTCCAATCCCGGTGGTTTTCCGAAGAAAAAGAGAAAAAAACAACCGCTGCGGTATTTTCGATGCGCCCGACAAACATTTTACTACTTGCGAGCTCGCGTTATTCGCTCGCCCAACCGTGGGTATTTTTAATTTTAATTTTTCAGACGTCGATCCGCGTGGGTCGCGGTCGAATGAAGATGTATCCGTGTTAATTAAAGAAAATTATAGCCGCCGGAATAACATAGAATCCTTTTTGATTGTCAAAGTTTGTAATACATTCGCGGAATCGCCGGTTTTAGGATGAGTTTCAGTATCCCTTTGAGTTTATTTAAATCCTGGAAACAACCTTAATGCGCTACACAAATATCTCTTTGATTCTAGCCTCTGAAAATTAATAATACATAGCGATCCGGATTTGCATACATGCCGGCCGGGCTATTCATTGCTAAACCGCGGAGCTTAATGGTACAAAACTCCGCCGAAGTTTGAAAAATTGCGAGATCGCGTTTTATTTGTTATTTTTTATTGTATAAAGCTTCGGTTAGTTTTGGTCACACAACAGTCGTCGATGAAATTGTTAAATTTGTGTGCAGCAATCTTTTGCGATGTAAAACAGTAGTTATACAGTTTGTTCGTCAGGTGCATTTCCGTAAACCTACGGAATCGGTCCGCCAGTTTCCCAGTAGTGCACGGCGCTTCTACTTCCTGTCGAATTTATGATTCTACTTTACTTGTTCAGCGAGCTCCCCCGGTTCCATTACATTTCGCCGGTCACGTACCCGGCCATTTCACTTGCATCGCGTACGGAACCCCTCGATTTATTATCTCTTTATTCTACCAGTTCTACATTCTTTCGGGAGTACGCGTTCCCATTTTACTCGATCAACATTCCGCGACTTTAGTAAATCCGCCTGACACGTCGCATGGCTATTCTACTTCCTCCTCTCGGAGCTGCAGTCTCCGCTAGTCCCCGAGAAATACGAGTTACACTGCCAGTCGGAAGTTTCGAATCGTTCTGCGAATTGATGGGAACGTGCTTGTTAAGTCAACAAACATGAATAATCACAAACTATTGAGAGTTTCCACGAATTCCAAACAACACTTTCCGGAGCACAGCACCGTTTCGTCATTTTTCTATTAACCCTATGCACTCGGAGCTATTGTAGCTGGAAAATTAAACACATTTCTTCCGATCTAAAATATTTCCATTCCCTATGATTTTTGACATTTTATGGATATGACATTGGTAAAATACAGGCCTGGCCAACACGCGGCCCGCCGGGCGATTTTATATTTCTATTGAAACTTTTGTTTCTCGTTGCATGTATACAAAAAATATTAAATAAATGAAGCGTCATTGTTATAATGCGCAAGTGCGACTACGAACTCCAGTTCTATATTTAATATCTTCGATATAAATGAGTTACAGTGCAACAAAGAAATGAAACAAATTTTTGCGTCCACATCAAAAATTAATTTTTACAATACTTACATGTATTACAACTTAAGATATTTTGCACAACGAGTTGTATGTGCTTTTGGGTCCACATATGTTTGTGAAACAGTTTTTCGAAGATGAAATTTACAAAGAGTTTCACGTGCTTCATTAACTGATGCCAATTTAGAAAACCAGCTAACAAAAGATGTGCATCGTCGAACATAAATATTGATTTACAAAAATTAAGTGAAACAAAGGATAAACAAATAGCTCATCAATTAAGACTCGAGAGTTAATTATTCTGCACCATAGTATAACAATAAAGTTTTATTCATTTGGTATTTGTATTACATTTTTTAAAATCATGTTTATCTAAAGTGCGACCCGGTGTAACGTTACGCGTCATCAAAGTGGCCCGCGAAACGATTTGGGTTGGCCAGGCCTGGTATAATACCTCATACAATACCTAAATGTTTAGTAATTGATTAGATATCGATATACTTAATAATGTATACAAATACTTTTAGTGGTGCCTCAGAGGGGACAACCGAGTGAAAAGTTGTTAAACACACGATGAATTGAATTTTTCGTCAACGAACAATCTAATTTCTGTTCAGAAACACAGGCAAGGATGAAAGGGTACGTTAAGGCCTGATCCTTCTGTGCAGAAGCATCGAAAGGAGGTCGTTAATGGTGTTAAAAGTCTGCGTTTGCAAATGGGGCTGCATCTGAACTCCTTTGTTTCGGGTCGAGGATATCAAACAATATTTTCTTCCGTTGGCCCGACGTCTGACGTCCACGGGTACGTTAAATGAATATTAAATCGTTGTTTAACTCGAGCCACAAAGAAGATGAATCGTCGCCGGTTCTTTGCGACGCGCTTCAATAATTGACTCGCGTTTGCATAACCAATTGTCCTTGAAGCTGTTTCGATCCGATCTGTCGATCGGTCTCTATTGAATTCCTAAGTAACGAGTCTTCGATAGGATCTGCTTTTTATTGAAAGGCAACGCGTGAAGCCTGTTTATCTCTCTCTCCCTGTGCTTCTTTATGAATTATTGAATCTTTTGTGCGTCCATTGTTGCTTTGTGCCCTCCGAGGACTGCTTTGCTTTTCAAATCTGCGATACGTAGACGACGACGACGAATATGCTTTGATATGGTCACAATCACGAAAAATCGAGGAGTTTATTTATCAATCCAGAAAGATTTATTAGAAAATTATTATATAGTATACAGTGATTATAAATTAATACGGCACGTATTAACAGGAATCAGATAATTACGTACACGATAATGGTAATTTAATTGAATCAATTAAGCGCGTCCAAATTAATTATTACCAATTATTTACACCGGTTAGATGCTATAACACCCAGATACTTTGATATTAATGCATATGATGTTACATGTTACTTACGTCTCTAAACACAATAAGGTGAAGTGCCCTATGTCTGGACAGCATGTTTTTCTATTTTAAATTTTATCACTTTAAATAAGCAAAAACAATGTCTTAAGAGTTTTAACATACAGTTCGGAGTTTGTAAAGTAATTTAAAATAAAAAAATCATTGTTTAGGTTAATATCTTAATTGTATTAACAAGAATAATTCAAACCTATAGTTGGACATATTAAATCCAATCTAAGCTAGTACCTGGACAGAAGTGAAGCCTATATCGGGACAAATTCACTTTACGAGTTGATCGAGCGAACATAACCTAAAACGTTGGTTGGTGGCGCTGTTGCGCATGACGAATAGAAGATGCTTTGCGTAATATGTAGTATTCTTATCATAGATTATAGTATTGTATTATTTAACCAAATATATATTTATTTTCATTTACTGTTTTAATAAAACTTGTCATAATACAACTTTTAAGGTTAGGTAGTAATACTGATAGATTTAAGATGTAAACATAAAGTATTATTGACGTCACAACCGGAATACATTTTCTACATACGTTATTCAAGCTAATAGAAGGCTAATTATACGTACATGTAGTTAAATAATTTGCAAACAATGCGTTGATTTTATTCACAAACACGTGTCCGGCTTCAGGAGTAAGCACATTGCGTATAAGTTTAGAGTGGGACAGCTACTGTCATCGCGTCCCAGTATGGAGTACTTATATTTGAAAATAGTCCTAATCTTGGACATCTAATATTTGGATTAATAATTATTATTTACGTTAAGTTTGATTGCCAATTTATTTTAAAATATCAATATTATTATGCGTGATAATTATTTTTTGTCTGAGGGCTTAAATTATATCTTTTTTTCTAACAAAAGTTCAAACTATAAATGCACATGATTCGCATGTAAATAGACTATTTTGTATACTGTTTTCAGATGAACTTTGAATTCATTTTGAAATTTCAATTGATGTCTTAATGAAATAATATTCACACCTACTTGTAGCTGAGGCCTCAGAATATATAATATAATTGTTTAATCTCTTAATTACTGATTTTACTATGAAAATTCAATTGTCCAGATTTAGGTATCACTTTTGGACTGTCCAGACTTAAGGCACTTCACCTTATTCCTTATTAATTTCACTCTTTCTGCTCGTCTTTCTTGTTTGTCAATTTATTTAGCTAGCACTCGAGTATGGTGCGGAATTTTCAGAAAAATCGTTCTCAAACGGCACTGTGAATTATATAACACTCCATTTTCTTCGTTCCTCGATAAATTATAAACACGAAACAGTATTAAATTCTACGCAACTTCGTAGTTTTATTCCGTCTCGAAGATGTTCGCTCGCCGTAAACGTACGCAACTCCACGGGCTTTAATTATCATTATTAAATTGTTCTAAGAACTCTCCCGAGTCTTGCAGTTTCTCCAAGACTTCTACGCCATTCAACAAAGCTCCGCGCCGTAATTATAATTGTTAACGGGCATGCCTTTTAACGAAACACGCCTTTCCATTCTTTCGACCATTTCGTCAAGGCGAATTTATTTAGCGAAGATTGTTTCAATCGATCATCCATAGTGATTAATGAACAATGTAAGACTGCAGAATAGAAGAAACATCAAATCGTTTGCGATTTACATCCGAAGGAGTGGACATTCGCCTGATGTTTGCACAGTCCGTGACCACCTTTGATTCGCCGGCCGCGGTGAGAACCGGAAATAGGAGATAAATACATGTATAAAAAAAAGATGAGAGCGCGAGGGTGAGAATGGCGAATGTTAGCCGCCCACCAGCCCCAGTTCGGAGGATCAGAGTCGACAGAATTAACTTCTGCAGGATTAACGATCGCCTCGGGATCCCCGTTGGGCCACCGTGCCCATTAAGGATTACCTTCGCCGACATTTTAATTCCGGGACACCGATATCCGAAGGACCAGGTCCTCGCGCCAACTTCCTGCGAACTTCTTCGGGAAATGAAGCTTCGCGACCGGCCTCGGGGAAATGGATTTCGGATTTTCTGTCGGGGGAGTCGAGACTGAATTAAACGGTCTCGTACACGCTCGCCGCGAAACGAACGCTGAACTTTCACGGCTTCCTCTGCGAGTGAAAGCACTTTTCATGGAAATTTTATTACGCGCATTTTGAAAGGTATACATACAGGGTGGTCCATTTATTTTGAGACGGTCAATTATTACAGAAACCGGCAGGAATATGAAAAAATGTTTTATATAAAATATTCTTCAGATGAAGGGGCATATTTAATGGCGCAATGCACATTTCTCCATAATGGCCTTTTAAGGGTCAGATGAAGGGCATTCAATTCAATGCAATTACGCAATTCAATTGCGTAATTGAATTACAATGTAATAGGACTAGCACAACTCTGCTGCGATATGTGACAGCTACTTTTGTCTAGCGAGTTTTATTATACTTTCGAAAATTGATTACAACAGTTTTCCCAAACTTGAAGCTGAGAATGAAATGTGAAATGCCTACGGAGATTTTTATTATACTTATAAAGCAGTCGGAAGTTTTTCCATATAAGAACCGTCAGGTTTAACGAATCCATAATGCTCGGGGATTACATCTGTTGCGATACAAAATTGCAGGAAAACGCAAAGGATGGAAATTCGATTTAGCGAGGCCGTCAAAGCACAGGGGCCGCTTAGGCTCGCGACGCGTGCGCCGGGATGCCTAGCGTAGGCGTCGCAGGGACGATGAAATATAAAAATGAGAGGCGCGCGCTTTTTATTAGCAGCGGCCAGGAAAAAGCACGCGAATGCTTCCAAGGGCGACTGCGAGAACGCTGAATAAATTTATATTCTTTTGATGGGAGCGACGAGAGAGAGAGAGCGAGCATAATGCCGGCCCAGGGTTGAATTTAATAACGCCTACAATATTTTCACTCATTTTTAGAGTATTAAATGCATATATCTCCTATACAGGATTTTTACGATTTTGTCAATGAAACTGTTTTGTGTAAATATCGGTGGTACAGCTGGATATACAGTGGGTGTACAAAGTATTCGTACACTCTTTAAAAACTAATAACTTTTTTATAATTGTACCAAACGACCTGATTTTTTGTAATCAATTAGAAGTATTGTTTTACGAAACGATATGCAAAACAGATTTTCCAACAATTATAATTTACAAGGTTACATGCAAAAATAAAAAAGGCATTTTTTAAACTTTTTGATTTGGACTCTTATAGAAAACTTAAAATATATGTTTAGTAGATCTATGTTAGTTATACACATGCTGAGAATTTCATTGAAATCGATTAACACACACACGAGCTACAAGCGGATAAAAAATCGTAGTTTTACACTTTTGAGCAGTTTCTGCTTAAAATCCACAAAATCGTACATCTTTCAATGCGTGTCGTTTTTTCCTGCGTTAACCGATTTCGATTAAATTTTCAGTACGCGTACTGAACTAACATAGATCTACAAAACATATATTTTAAGTTTTCTTTAAGAGTCCAAATCAAAAAGTTTAGAAAAATGCCTTTTTTATTTTTGCATGTAACCTTGTAAATTATAATTTTTGGAAAATCTTTTTTGCATATCATTTCGTAAAACAATGCTTCGAATTTATTATAAAAAGTCAGATCGTTTGGTACAATTATAAAAAGGTTATTAATTTTTAAAAGGTGTACGAATACTTTGTACTTTGTACAGGAGCCTAACGACGAATGCGCCTTTAAATTTCGTCTGTCTCGCGGCACGCACACGATCATCTTCTGTCTCATCGACACGGACGTGTGGACTGTAGTAGTAGGCTTTTGTCTATACGTATAATTCCACACAATCAAATTTTGCAAAAACTTTAACAGCTTATAGCTCAATAACTATTTGTTTGTGACATATGGCTCCTTTCAAACTTTTCCTCTTCTCGATGAGTAGAATGCGTTGATGCAAAAAGAAACTTTAACACTAATTTTCTGTGTTATAAACAATTTTGCGGCAAGTTTCTCTTACAAATGTCCACCGATCCAGAGGTGTAGATTCACCCCTAGGACGGATGACCATTACTTTTTTTACACCCTGTACATAGTAACCTCCAGCAAACAAAAATACTTATATACACAATATTTTTCCGATGACACCTTTTTTTATTCCTAGCGATGTAACGTGTAAATATTAGCTAATATAATAGCCGAAGCGGCCATTCGTGATTCAATCGACGGAAAAAAATCGCCAGTCAATTGATCGGACGAGTGACCGGATGCGTTTTAGCACCGGAGTGCATTGAAATGCATAGTCTATTGTTGCCGGCGCGGCGGTCTGTTTGTTTTAACAAGAAAGTAGGTAAATAGTGCTCGGGATTAATTGCAGTATACAATGAATAGAAATTAGCGTCGACTAATTGTCTTTCGCTCGTTTGGTCACGGAAATTTCTAACTAAATCCGTCGCTAACGCGACGGCGGCGTTCTATTTTATTTGCTTTTCACCGTTCCGACGTGGTGCTTGCACCTGATACAAAGCACAACGAAGAGTCGATTCTACTACTTGTTCGACTATCAAGCATTTATTGTTGCCCGACGGGAGAACGCGTTGTTTCTTCCTGCTTGATCCTCCGTGTTCCAAGATAACGTCTTCGAAAAATAATTTCAAACGATATTCATGCTAAATTTGGGGTTATGTTCGTGGCGCACCCTCATATTTATTTGAAAAATGTACGATCGAGAATAATTTCTTAGATATTCATGCTGTTCGACGTTATTTTCTGCAATTCTTTGACTCTTGAAAATTGCTAAACATTTTGACATTTCCTTGAAAATACGGTTCAGTGAATCGACAACTTAACGTCGCACAGTTGCTCGGCTGACAAAAATATTTCCTGTCTGTTACAAAAGCTATCACGTCCCGCACCTTTCGAACAGGAACTCTGACTTTGTGTGACGTTGATCGATCGCATTCTACATTCTACTATTACGCAACAGAACCTTGTAAATATTCTACTCGTGTCGGTTCGTCCGCCGTCAAAACTGTCTGCCTTAAAATTTCGTGCAGGACTCTATAATGTCGAGTATTTCAGTTGGTCTGATCATCGTCGTCGTATTCGACGTTCCACGAATTAACCAATTCGATCATTTCGATATCAATTTCGATGTCTGTATTATTGATTTGGACTTTGGGTTGGTCCCTCGGTGCAGGGATGCGCCCCTGCAACGTTCATTAAAAACGCAGCCGACGGGATGCGCGGCTACTCGGTGCATTGTGCGGTCGCACAATAAGTCTGGCATTGAATCCGATGCAGAAAGCCTTCGTCGAATGAAATTCAAGGCTGTTTGCTTCGTTCAGCGCGATCGGCCGAGCGGAAAACGCGCTTCTAAGCTACTTCCACCAGCTGGGGATCTGCTCTGTGCGTTTTATTAGAACAGCAACACTGATCTCCAATAATACCGAGATTCTCTCGTGCTTTCTATTAATTTTATATCTTCCGTTACTACTCAACATGTGACGGTAAAAATGTTTACGAATATGATTAAAATATATTCGTTTCACTTCTCCTGGAAAGATCAAACGTTATATAAAGGGTGTCTCAAAATGGCCTGACGTTTTAAATTGCGCGCCATTTTTTTTGTAGCGAACATACAGTACTAGTCTTTGACAAATGGCATAAGGAAGTATTGAGTTTAGTCATGGAGAATTACACGGTCGAGCAACACATAGAAATTGTGAAAATTCACTACAAAGAATGGTGAAAATTTAGCACAGATGGTTCGAAAAGTGTGTTCGACACTGTGGTGCATTTAATCACAAAATTTGAGGATGGTGGTTCAATTCTAACCGCGAAAAGCAGTGGCCGTCATAGCTGCAGTGAGTGCGAGTGTTGACGAAAGTCCTTCCACTTCGATTCGCCATCGTGCTCGGCAATCGAACATTTCAAGATGCTCTGAGTAGCGAATTTCGACGAAAGATCTGCATTTGCATGCTTACAAGATTCAAATGACACAAGAACTGCAGCCAGCAGACCATGTGCAGCGCCGTACATTCGCCAATCGGATATTGGAGCATGGACAAATTGATGGTGATTTTTCGAAGGAAATCATCTTCAGCGATGAGTCGCATATTCAACTTGGCTATGTAGTAGGTGGCTAGGTAAATAAACAAAACTATCGAATTTTGTGATTAAATGCGCCACTCTGTTGCGAGATGGTGCGTTACGATGACCAAAAAAGAGTTTTCGAACCAAATCTGCAAAATTTTCACCATCTTTTGTATTGAATCTTCACAGTTTCCATGCGTTGCTCGACCGTGTAATTCTGCATGACTAAACCTCAATACTTTCTGATGCCAGTTGTCAAAGATTAGTACTCTATTAAAATAAACAATTTAATGATTTCGGAGATTTGAGGCTTTCACGGCCCGGCATCATACAGTTACTTCTGTTGAGGCTTTCGGGTGTAAGCCGTGTCCTAAAGGAAGAAATTTCCCAACGTTTCGCAAGCATTGCAACTGTATCAGTATCAGTGTACTGTACAGTGTTCGCAATGCTTGCGAAACGTTGGGAAATTTCTTCCTTTAGGACACGGCTCACACCCAGAAGCCTCAACAGAAGTAACTATTAATGATTTCGGTTCGACCATAGGTTCGATCAAATGTTACTCACTAAGCAATTTTGCAATTTAAATTGTTTTCGACGTTTCGGTCCAAATGTGGACCATTTTCAAGAGAAATTTTGCGTCTGTAAAATACTGTATTAGTACTCTATGTTCGCTACAGAAAGAAATGGCGCGCAATTTAAAATGTCAGGTAATTTTGAGACACCATTTACAAGCAGTATGATGTAGAACATTGTGAATAATTTCTGGCACGTGCTCCGGCAGAAATCTTGAGAATCACAGGTGCACGTAGAACGACAATCTCAGCATCTTCTCCGCACCGTGCACAAAAGTTCACAAAAAAAGGGTTTGTCACGTGCAGGATCGGTTCAGATGAGCTTGGGCGTTTGTCGGTGCCAGGCTGCATTAATCATGAGCGGCTTTTATCGGGAGGCTGGGTTACGATTTGTCATTCAGCTTGGTTATCGCTCCGAACATCCCGCGGCTGCCCGTTGAATAATGAAGACGTTTTTACGCCTGGCCCCGTGAAAATTTCATTTCGCCCCGCGCGAAGCCTCATTATAGCCGCGATCCGCCGCCTCTGTCATTCTCCCTTTCAGGTGAACGCGGAAAAAGGAACGTGACCCCGATCCGTCGCAACGGGGCGTCGCGTATCGCCGCAGTTATTCCCGACTTCGTCTTCTTTCTTCCGTCTTCTCTTCCTCCGCCTCTTTTTCTTTCTGTCATCCAATATTCTTAATCCGGACTGATCTCTTTTGATTAGCCGACACGGTGAAAAGGCTCCTTTTCATCGTGGATCCGCCGACATCTGGCTGCTGCTCGTTTGTTCGGCCGTGCCCGGTTTTCGATCGACTCCCCCCATTCCACGATCAATTGTGACTCGATACAACTTATTGAACCTGCTCTCCGCGAGCTCTCTTTTCTTACACCTTCAAGGGTATGATTTATTATCGATAAACAAGCCCCGGCGTTGTGACGCGTGCTCCTTTGTGTTGAACCGACGCTTCTGTTGGTGGTACAGCAGCGAGCAATTTCATTCACGCATACACTCCGGGACGAAACGATAGCACACTTTAAAATTAATGTTATTTCTATGTGTTAAAACATTTGAATGTTTGCTCTAGAGTAACTTCTGCACAACTGACAAATGTGAAACTGCTATTTGTGTTATCATTTTGTCCCGCTTGTGGGCCCCAATATTTACGTTTTCATTTCGAAAATTCTATTCAAGTAAATATTCTGCATGATATTCAGTACATTGTACGTACAGCCTTGTCGGAATATGTTGACATATTAAAATATACATTTTCTTCAGTTTAATGTACCAAATGAGGAAAAAGAGACGATCTTTTTGTCCCGGAGTATATGTATTGAATATAAACCAATTTTACTAATTCTTAGATTTGTCGGATGGAATGGCATTAAGGCGAAGTGCCCTAAGTCTGGACAGTCCAAAAGTGATACCTAAATCTGGACAATTGAATTTTCATAGTAAAATCAGTAATTAAGAGATTAAATAATTATATTATATATTCTGAGGCCTTAGCTACAAGTAGGTGTGAATATTATTTCATTGAGACATCAATTGAAATTTAAAAATGAATTCAAAGTTCATCTGAAAACAGTATACAAAATAGTCTATTTACATGCGAATCATGTGCATTTATAGTTCGAACTTTTGTTAGAAAAACAGATATAATTTAAGGATGTTCTGGAGGTATATAAAAACGCAACAAAATTTTTGAAAATTTGGCAAGATATAATTCTTACTAAATTAATGTAATTACCAAAGTTTGGGTTCGATTCACTGCACCGTTTAAGAATTATAGCAACTTAAAGTTTGCACATTTTAACACGTCTTCTTATGGAGAATTCATAAAACTCCACTTCAAACTCTATTTAAACCTAGAAAAAACGCAACTAGAAACTTCAGTTTTTTTGTATATGTAGTAAAAATTATATAATTAATTATGTTCAAAATTTATTAGGATTCACTAAACAGTTACAGAGCAAAAAAATTATAAACTGTTACAAAACGTCAAATTTATCGTGTTGTCTCTTACTAGCATGGAAACGCGACAAGTGTAGACCACTGAATATAGTTACAGAGGGTACAGTATTCGCAAAAGTTTCATGCAAAATATACTCATGAATGGCTTTCATTGCCAATATATTGATGAATTTCGAATTTCTTGTACTTTTGTCTCCCATTGTACCTCCAGAACATCCTTAAGCCCTCAGACAAAAAATAATTATCACGCATAATAATATTGATATTTTAAAATAAATTGGCAATCAAACTTAACGTAAATAATAATTATTAATCCAAATATTAGATGTCCAAGATTAGGACTGTTTTCAAATATAAGTACTCCATACTGGGACGCGATGACAGTGGCTGTCCCACTCTAAGCTTATACGCAATGTGCTTACGCCTGAAGCCGGTCACGTGTTTGTGAATAAAATCAACGCATTGTTTGCAAATTATTTAACTACATGTACGTATAATTAGTCTTCTATTAGCTTGAATAACGTATGTAGAAAATGTATTCCAGTTGTGACGTTAATAATACTTTGTGTTTACATCTTAAATCTATCAGTATTACTACCTCACCTTAAAAGTTGTATTATGACAAGTTTTATTAAAACAGTAAGTGAAAATAAATATATATTTGGTTAAATAATACAATACTATAATCTATGATAAGAATACTACATATTATGCAAAGCATCTTCTATTCGTCATGCGCAACAGCGCCACCAACCAACGTTTTAGGTTATGTTCGCTCGATCAACTCGTAAATTGAATTTGTCCCGATATAGGCTTCACTTCTGTCCAGATACTAGCTTAAATTGGATTTAATATGTCCAACTATAGGTTTGAATTATTCTTGTTAATACAATTAAGATATTAACCTAAACAATGATTTTTTTATTTTAAATTACTTTACAAACTCTGAACTGTATGTTAAAACTCTTAAGAAATTGTTTTTGCTTATTTAAAGTGATAAAATTTAAAATAGAAAAACATGCTGTCCAGGCATAGGGCACTTCACCTTACATACGAACGAATCGAGAATTCAATGAGACGCGAAGGTTTCTATAAAAAAATACCTTGGCAGACTAATAACACCGAGGGTTGGGTTTAAACAAACTACAGTTGCTCCGCGACAAAGCCGGAGATACTCTTGTTACAGAGAGTACTTCACCGAGCAGGAATCGGAGATGATTTCCGACAGAGACATTGCGCGCAGGAATGGCCCATGAAAGGAGGTATGGTGGTGTCGTTCGCGATGGACGCCGCGTACACAAGCTGCCCGTTTTATTAACAGTGGCCATTCATGTATCTGTCGTTATGGTTCTTTCTATTACACCGTTGCTCGGCGAAGCGATACAGCGAGAAGTCGAATAAAACCAGATAAGGGGAATAAGACGGTGTATGGTCAGACCCTGATCGAATGGGATCATGTATGGTCAGAACGAGAGGGGATACGAGCAGAGAAATAGGATCAAAGTCCGAGTGGTCAGGCGAATGGGATACGTATGTGCTCGGACAAGTGGAAGAATGGCGTATGTCGTCGGTGAAGTGAAAGAGGACAGCTCGTTGAAAGACAGTTGAAAGAGAATTCTACGGAGACGGAATGGAGAACGTCAGCACGAAATCAGGCTACCGAAATGAAACAGTAAACGATTACCGCGGTAGCTAAGGTCAGTGAATGGTTAGGCGTGACGCACATTTTCTCAGCATTCCGAGAGAAAAGTTGAAAGGAAGTGAGACATTTATTACATTTACCTTCGTTCGCAACGTGCGAAAAGGTTAATGGAGTTCACAAACGAATTTCTTCTGTTTTTTTGTACGTCAGGAAATGAAATTATACGGAGCTAATTTGTTTCCACAGTTGTCCATAAAAATGGGAATTCGAATAACTTGACGATAATTCCTGTTGTCATTTTTTAATTTAGTTCCCCTGTTGGCCGAGTAATTTCGTTTCGCTGTTCGTTCGTTATTCCATAATGAAAAATCTATTTGGCCGGAAAAGTTTGTGCATTCTACACAGTTGTTCAGTTTCCCCCCGCGCGATTAATTCGCGTATTCGTTGGAAACGCTGAAATCGCTGGAAACTTTTCAGTGGCAGTGTAGGTCAGTAGGGTAGCGTGTAATACGAAAAGTAGAATGTGCCGGTGCATGTTCGGACAAAGGATGCCTATTACGCGGCCTCATAAAGCGCGTTAAATGCTGTTTACTTATTCATGATTTTAATTCCATCTTTCGATGCTCGGCTAACTAAAAGCGATTTCAGTAAATTAGGTCTGTGCGTGGTCAGGCACGATTCATTTTATATTTTCGTGACTAATCGACTTTCTGCATAACGTTCTACAACTGAAAGCGCGTATGAACGACTGGGCCGTAAATCGTTAAACAAATTTACGGTTCCAGAGAACAATTTATAATAGCACATTTACATACCGTTGAATGTATGCGCAGAGTCTGGGACACGATAAAATACTTTATCCCTTATCAATGTTTTCATGTGAACAATACCAGAATAAAATGTGCAAAAACGATACAATCTTTGTTACAGAATTATTTACATCGCAATGAATAGTTATTTATTTATGCACATGTGACGATACAAATTCTGCAGAATTTAAGCGAATTAAAAATGTTATTTTTTACGCTCGATTTTATAGAGTCCGGCATGCTATTGATTTTCAGCGAATACACTCCGCGACAAAACTATAAGACATGTCCAGAAGTCGATGAAAATTCTATGCAAGTCTTGAGTTTTGTCTTCCTTTATTCATAGTGTTATTGTTTACATTATATAGAAGTATATTCTACAGTTCTACGAAATATCGAAGGCTACAATTCCAAGGATTTGGGAAATGTATGTAAACATGTTATTCTCGTCGCGACAAAACTATAAGACAGTAGCTTTTCGTTAGTCGATATTATACTCTAATCACAGTCACAGTGTTAGGAGTAAGTGTGTCCTTGAAATTAAACATCTGTAATTTTGTTCTTACATATTATAATGCCGCGTGGGAAAAAGCTGACAGACAGTGAAATAAGGGTAATCGTAAATTTAAAAGAGAAGAATACTTCTATTTCAGAAATTTCAACAACGGCTTGACGAAGTCGATGTGCTGTGCTCAATTATTTAAAAAGTAGAGAGAATTATGGGACAAACATCCTGGTGGACGTCCAAAAGCGACAACCGAGCGACAACGACGAGACATTCTGAGGGTAGCGTCGAATTCTAGCTTGACAGCACGGCAAATTGCAGCGCAAGCTGGCGTTCACACCAATATTCGTAATGTGCGACGGATAATAAAACGGGCCAAGCATTTAAAAAGACGAAAATTGCAGAAGAAACCGCCACTTACGAATCGACACAAAGCAGCAAGGGAAGATTTTGCGGAGAGACATCTCCAGTGGAAAAAAAGTGGAGAGAAGTTATTTTTTCAGATGAAAAACGTTTCAATTTAGATGGACCAGATGGTCTTTCATATTATTTTCATGATTTGCGGAAGGAAGAATTGCATTTGTCAAGGAGGCAAATGGGCGGAGGCGGCATCATGGTATAGGCTGCAATAGGCTACCACGGGAGAACCGATGTCAAATTTATTAACACCAGCATGATTGCAATTAAATATATAGAGATATTAGAAGAACAATTAACGCTACATGCAAGCACTATTGCATGTGAAAATTATATTTTCCAACACGATAATGCCGCTGTGCATACAACGAAACGTGTAAAAAAATATTTTGAAGACCGTAATATACAAATTTTACCATGGCCTGCGAGGTCTCTAAATTTAAAATATAATAGAAACATCTGAGGAATTTTAGCACGTGCTGTATATGGAAATCGGGAAACAGTTTTTGTCGGCGAAAGAGTTGAAGGCTCGTACTGAAGAAAATGGGCCAAATTAAGTCAAGATCAAATAAAAAATTTATATAAATCAATACCACGACGAATAATTGAAACTATAAAAAATAAAGGTGGCACAACACATTACTACTAAATAGAAAAAAATATTTTTCATTAACCTCCACCGACTTTTTCTTACGTAAATATTGTCTTATAGTTTTGTCGCAGCTTATTTTATCAAAAATTAGAAATTTTAATGAAACTTTTTTCAATCTAATTCAACAACATTGCCGCTATGGAAATGTATGTACATTAGTTGATTCTTTGGATTAATAACGAGAACATTTACGAAAAATTAGTATTAATCAAATATTAGCTAAAATCGCAGGTGTCTTTTAGTTTCGTCGCGGAGTGTATACAGAAAGGAAAGGGAAAAGTTCTGCAGTGCCTTCTATAACGAAAAAAGTCTTTTGTTTGTAAACTAGAATTCATAAGCCGTTTTTTCATCTCCATTGTTTCCAGGGGTGTATTATTCCAGCGTATTCGATGAATTTCATTTACATTCGCGTTAATAACGCTCGAGGGGTGCTGGTAATTCCTGACGAAGCCGTAGATTCAATAATTCCATGGGTGGTTTAGGTCTCCCTTTATCCGTTCCGCCATGGAGCAGGAGAGAATCCTGACGCAACTTTCCTGGCCGCAAATTTCAGTTCCACTATGTTGCCCTCGGTGGTAATCCGTGGCTGGTCGCTCTATTATCGCAGATTTTAAAGCTGCCTGCCGGGAATGGCCTTAACGAGTGTTTACGTTTCCCAGTTGGTTATTAGGAGCTCGCCTCGTGGCTCAACCACACCGTCGATCCTAAGCTCGCGTTTCATCGCGCGGAATCATTCGAACTTCATCCTGTTTTTCATTACGCCGCCAGGTCCGGAATAATCTAGCGTGGGCGGCTCCCTGGGTAATAAGCTCGAACTTTTTTGGTTTGATAAGGATCACAAAGGGACGGAACACCGTGGATAGCATCTGAATATATCCTCCAAGAACCCGTGAGTACGGGAACTCCGCTCACAAAGGGGAACCGGCTGCAATCGGTGAAAGCTCCGGGAAGAAGGAACATGGAACGATAGGATAATCGTCGGCTGAATGTACACGCGCTCTGAGCAAAAATTTTTGTGACAAATCGTTTTCGGTCGAAGTTGATGCCCTGTCAGTGGGATCGATAACAATAATTCTAAATATATTGGGTATGCGAATAAGTTCCCGCCCTTCTTTGTTGAAAAGAAGCGTATAAACCATACCCATAACGTGTGAACGTTTTCCAAAGGTAGATCGATCGACGTTTAATTCAATTGACAGTTTTTTAGATGTTTGACGTGGATTTCCACCAAGTAATGCTGGCAAATCTGTATGTTTTTAAAGGAGCATCGTCCCCGTAAATATATAATAAATATAATATAGTAAATATATAACACCTTTCTTTGAAACAAAATAATGCAACATGACTTCCCGCAAATGCTGCTTACTTGCAACCAAAGTCGACACTTTTCACGCGAAAAATTGACTGCTGTTCACGCTCGAAACAATTGCCACTAACTGCGTTTTGAAGCTTAGACATAGACCTTTCAAAAACGTGTACTACGTTCCATCAAATACGCGATCGGTACTTAAGTGCAACGACATCTCCAAAAGGGCGGAAACTTATTCCCATACCCAATACATTTTCCTGCTGCTGTGGGAGTTTAAACTGCTAGTTCACTCTTTGTTTGTTCTGCTTCCAAAAATTTGTGGAATTTGTTTGAACATATACGAATGTGTACACGATGATTCGCTAGCGATAGGTTCTACAAACATAAAGACAACGTACGTGCGATCGTGAATGGAGCGAGAGCGGAGGGAGATTCGTGAAAACGGTCGGCGGACGCACAGCGCATTCGGAATCTGCGTCGGCATTAAGCCTGGCGGCGCAGATGGATCCATATCCGCGGAATTTGTAATTTCGGTGCTCACTTAATGCGCGACAGACGCGCGGCGGCGAATCCCATCAAAGTTAAATACTCGCCGGAGCTTCTCCCGCCGCGCGTCGCGCGCCGTGCCGTCGGGAAAAGTTAATCCGAAGTTGCCGCGCTCCTCTGTGCGCCCCTTTAGTTTCACGCTCACTTTGTTCACCGGCCCCGTTTTCCCCGCCGTTCCCGTTCCGCGTCGCGCCGCTTTCCCGCGATCCATGAATTCTTTATTCTGCCCCGGACGGCGCAATGGGACGAAACGCGCGTCTTCGCGTTTCGTAGAAACAGTCGAATGATAAATGCAATGCCCGTCGAGCGCATTGTTCGACGCCGAAATATTTAACAACCCGACAAATTTTCAATGCTCCGGGAAACCGGGACGCAAAAATTGTTCTTCGAGCGGCGACGGTGCTCATCCTTGAAAAAAAGATTTCTCGTTCTCAACGCGCTTGTACATTTACAGATATATGCACACGTGCAAACACGTACAGGTATTCTTCGGACCCAAGGACGCGCGGATCTCGCGCTAAATGCAATTCTAATCGTTGGAGCGCACGAACGTTTGCGATGCTTCCTTTTTAAGTGATTCTTCAGAAAGCCCTGTGCACTCGGAATCTCTGCTTTTTATCTTTGCAAGATGAACGTGCAACGTGGATGAGAAATTGATGTTCTTTGCTGCCTGCCGGACTCTTTCGGTTTTTAAAGTTTCAAGTGGACGTTTTAGGGCCCCTCTGGGGAGGTTGAAAAATCGAATGTGTCGTATAAATCATTTATGACAAAAATGAAGAGGCGTAATTTAAAGTAGTGAAAATATTAGAAGAATTTAATAGTACTTTTATATCATTTTCAACCTATCAGGCATATTAAGAAAGAAGTCCAGATTGTTGCAATTCAGCTAGAAAATGTTTATTTTGCATAGAGATCCGCTGTCTATTGATTATACACGGTCAAATAACACTGTCCAACAAATTTCAATTTTTTTTATGTTCCCTAATTACTGATGGGTCCTTCTTATAGAGTATTTTGATGTCTGTTTTTAATTTTTTTCCTATACGCTCAGGTTTTCAGGAACATGGCTTTGAAAAAAAACATATTTTTCAACTTTAAACAAATATTGTGATGTTATTATAAAAGATATTGAATTGTTTTTTGCAGCAAAAGATTCTGTAGACTTTCCCGAATACAGCGACATCCAATATTAATACATTATGAATGTTTAAACATGTTTAAACATGTTCCACGGGATACGGCTCGTCGAACGCCCGTTCTAATGGCGAGCGCCACTGGCGGTAACTCATGTCGGGCGATGATATTTTGCCTTCTGGTTCGAAAAAACGTCGACGTTCCAAATTTGAAAGGGTGTTTCTCAAGATAAAAGTCTGCTCTATCGCATGGTATAGTTCGATTTTCCGCTGGACCCTTTTTTTTTAGATAAATTGAAAAATATCCTCAAAAATTGGTGCAAAAGTGGTGTCTCTCCGCCTTCAGTGATTATTTAAACATGTTTAAACAATCATAATGTATTAATATTTGATATCGCTGTATTCGGGAAAGTCTACAGAATCTTTTGCTATAAAGAACAATTCAATATCTTTTATGATAACACTACAATATTTGTTTCAAGTTGAAAAATATGTTTTTTTTCAAAGTCATGTTTCTCAAAAACTGTGCGTATAGGAAAAAAATTAAGAACAGATTCGGAATCAAAGCAAAAAACTCTATACGAAGGACCCAACAGTAATTAGGGAACAAATTTGGTGTTGGACAGTGTAATTAATAAGCAGTAGCACGGAAATTTTTGATTTCCGAGAAAAGAAAGTGTAAAATAGTACCCTATTTTAAAATGACAAACTCATTGGACGAGCTGATATAATAACATTGTCCAACACCAAATTTGTTCCCCAATTACTGTTGGGTTCTTTGTATAGAGTTGTTTACGCAGATTCCGAATCTGTTTTTAATTTTTTTCCTATACGCTCAGTTTTTCAGGAACATGGCATTGAAAAAAAACATATTTTTCAACTTTAAACAAATATTGTGATGTTATTATAAAAGATATTGAATTGTTTTTTGCAGCAAAAGATGCTGTAGACTTTCCCGAATACAGTGATATCCAATATTAATGTATTATGATTGTTTAAACATGTTTAAATAATCATTAAAGACGGAGAGACACCACTTCTGCACCAATTTTTCAGGATATTTTTCAATTTATCTCAAAAAATAAGAGCCCAGCGGAAAATCGAACTATACCACTCGATTGAGCAGACTTTTATCTTGAGAAACCGGCTTTGAAGTTTGAAACGTCGACGTTTTTTTCTAACTAGAAAGCAAAATATCTTCGCCCGACATGAGTATAAGAAGGACCCAACAGTAATTGGGGAACAAATTTGGTGTTGGACAGTGTTATTCGCCAGCTGATTTTATGCATTTATGACAAAAATGAGTAGGCGTGATTTAAAGTAGTGGAAATATTAAATAGAAAAATTTAATAATACTGTTATATCATTTTCAACCTATCAGGCACATTAAGAAAGAAGTCCAGATTGTTGCAATTCAGCTAGAAAATGTTTATTTTGCATAGAGATCCGCTGTCTATCGATTATACACGGTCAACTAATTAGACACGATACGCTTCCATACTCTGTCATTTATTTTCTATAATTTGAACATGCTTATGGAAGATATCAAAGAGTATGAATCATCATAAAGAAAGAAAATTTCGATTGCCGTCTTCCTCGAGGGGTTAACTTGGGTGTACAAAAAGTTAATGGTGTTCCGTTCCTATCTCGAAAGGTGGTCACGTAAACGCGTAAGCGGTGTAATTTGTAACTTGGTAAAAGTTCGCGGGGCTTCTAAATGGATGAAGATCCACGATGGAGGAACAACGGTGAAGTAGGTGGTATTCGAGCAAAGCACAAATCTAAATTGGTGGAAAATCGTGCATCGGCATTCTGCTGAGATCCGAGTACAGACGCTTCACGCCCAACGAGTACACCAGGTTTCGATTACCCGGTCGTCGTTTATCAAGCCGGTGATCAGACAAAGGACAGTTGCGACCGAGCGATTGACGGACACTGTGATCGAGCCAAAGGGAAACCAGGCCAGCCGAGGCGGGAGCCAATGATAACAACGTTCCGGTGACACGCCGTTCGACTCGTAATGAGTCCAACGCCGTTAACTGTTCGAACATCAGCCTGGATTCTCGAATTCCTTTGCGCTGTTGCTGCCGGTGAACCAGCCGCCGCAAAAGCTTCCGTTTGCGACCGGCGAAAAACCTCTCCCAAAGGGAAGGGCGGCGCTGGGACGTCATTAAAACTTGCCCGCGAGTCGTTCGCAGCGCGCGCGCTCGGATACGCGTGGAATTCCAGCTCCCGATGTGTTTTGCCACGAAACTTCCCAACTGCGCGCACTCTATGTCGGCTGAAATTGCTAATCCCTAACTGTTTCCCGCGGAACTTTCCTTCCCCGCCTCCGCGCAATACTCCCTCGTACGTACGTTTGCTTTGGGGAGACGCAAGCCACAGGATAAATTAAACTAGCTTCCGTTTCGTTCGACTCTTTCGACCATTTTCAGACAAGGGTCATTGTCAAGTCGCCAGAATCGACACTTCGCGACTTGCGTTCTCGGTCTACTTGTCTCGTCCCATACCGAACTGTTCTATTTGCCTTTTACATGCTGTTTTACTTGCCCGACCGCATACCGGAATGTTCTACTTGTTGGGTCGTGTTCTGGGTCATTCTACTTTTTGGGTCACCGTGACCCGATTCATCTATACAGAGTGAGTCACCTAACGTTGCCACCTCAAACATCTTTGTTGTTTTTAAAGATGCGTCAAATGTCTGCTCTATCGCGTGATATACATAAACAATTTTCAAGGTCATGTTATTACAAGATTTCAAAGTCATCGATATTTTTTTAAACGGAATGAGGTATTTTTTAATACGTCAATCGATGCAGCTGGACATTCTTTATAAATAAGTACTAACCTATGTATGTCGAAAAGTTAGTAGTTCACGACATATTTCGATTTAAATAACTCTAAAACACGTTTCTCAAAAACTGTGCGTGCAGGAGAAAAATTAAAGGCAGATTCGGAGTCAGCGCGAAAAACTCTACAAGATCCAGCCAACAGTATACCGGGTGATTCACGACAAACAGGCCACCTAAATAGCTCCGTTAGAATTAGAGATAGAAGAAAATGTTAGAGAGAAAAGTTGTACAGTTAAAGGGGGCAAATATGGTGATATAAAAAAATGTTCCGATTGTAGTCGTTTTCAAGGTCTTTTGAAGGTCATCGATGATTTTTAAATAGCACCATATATTTTTAACTTCACAGTGTTGTAGCTGATGTCAAGACGAGTTCAATGATGTGGTACACTATGACCTTCAAATGACCTTGATCTTCGAAAATTGACGTTCCTTTGCGCGGTCCATCTCTTCAGGCTATGGTGATGCAAAAATATTTGTTACGTAATGTGCATATCATCAATGGACCAAATATCTGGCAAGAATATTTTTTTCCGAAGGTCATTCTTTTCGGAGTTATCAAGGTCATCGATGTTTTTTGATACATAACTACATTTTTATTTTATTGCACCGTGTAACTGATCGAAAAATACATTCAGATATGTATAATAAAGTGACCTTAAAATGAACTTGATCTTCAAAAATTAAAGTTTTACCTTCAGATCAAGCTCAAGGTCATGTTACTATATATATCTGAATGTATTTTTCGATCAGTTACACGGTGCAATAAAATAAAAATGTAGTTATGAATCAAAAAACATCGATAACCTTAATAACTCCGAAAAAAATGACCTTTGGAAAAAAATATTCTTGCCAGATATTTGGTCCATTGATGATATGCACATTACGTAACAAGTAGTTTTTGCATCACCATAGCCTGAAGAGATGGACCGCGCAAAGGAACGTCAATTTTCGAAGATCAAGGTCATTTGAAGGTCATAGTGTACCACATCATTGAACTCGTCTTGACATCAGCTACAACACTGTGAAGTTAAAAATATATGGTGCTATTTAAAAATGATCGATGACCTTCAAAAGACCTTGAAAACGACTACAATCGGAACATTTTTTTATATCACCATATTTGCCCCCTTTAACTGTACAACTTTTCTCTCTAACATTTTCTTCTATCTCTAATTCTAACGGAGCTATTTAGGTGGCCTGTTTGCCGTGAATCACCCGGTATTGGGAAAATTTTTGGTGTTGGACAGTGTAGTCAGTCACAGCTCTAAGTAATCGTTAGCTTCTTGCTTATTAGTGAATTACTAGTTGATGATCAGTCATCAATCTTTAGTCATCAGTCACTATCGTCAGTATAAAATATACTGGATACAGGAAGGACATAAGAAAATGCTGAAATCTGTTAAGAAATATTCAACTAGTTAATATTCGATTTTTAAGTAACGTAAATATTCTAGGTAGTAACGAAAATATTCTACTTGTCAGATCATACAGTGAGCGACTTACTTGTGGTGCGAAATCGTCTGTTTACGTTGGCCGCGATTGATATCGCGCTTAGCCGAGCTCCGTGGTCAAACCTTTTGGCCGAGAGGATTGAAATAAAACCGTCAGCGAACCAAGGGAGTGGTCAAATAAATTTGTCCGGCATCTCACGAGCACGCGCGGGCTTTCACAACATAAACATTTGAGCCCACGTTTCTGTCCTCGCCCGTTTTTGTTGTCCCCGGCCGCCTCTCTGCATACCCACCCTTTCTATGGTTCTCCGTTTATGCAGAGAAATGCTCGCCGCTAAGCAAACGATGTCCACGAAAGCTTTTTATTTGTCCATCGGTTTACGTTCCTGGCGAAATTCGCGTGAAAAGGGCGTCAATGGCTCGACGAAAAACCGCGTAAATATTTCGGCCAGTTCATTCCGGCGACGCGATTAAAAATATTAAATTTCAAAAGTACTCCAACGGCAAATTATACGGGGAAAGGTACCGTGAAATTTTCCGTATAAAATTTAGATTATTTCGTTTTTAATGAGTCGCTTTCGTTGCCGAATATAAAATAAAGTGCAAAATATAATTCGAAAATTATTTTGCATTCGTGCAATTTTATTTCAGCAAATATTTCTGTGAAACTTATAGTTTCGAAGATATCTGTGGTGCTAATAGTTAATGCTCCACCCTGTATACTTGCTCTATTGCATCTTGACGAGCGTCATTCACAGATAGCAAGTCCAAAAAAATTCTATGTTTATGTTACAGTAAACGTGAATTAAAGGAAAAAATCTATGACGAATTTTTCTTGTTATTCCTTGAACAATATTTATTTTCATTTTTAAAAAGACTGCCGCGCTTTGCTGAAAACGCGGCTTTATAGACTTGTTTCTTTGGTATTCTATGAGAGAAATTCGTTGCGATTACATCCGACGGGACCCGACTGGGGTCGGCATTTGGATTTGAGAAAGTGGTGGGAACCTCTGAATAAGCAATACTGCTTTTAATACTGGCATAACTGAAAAACTATAGGATATTAAAAGTGCATCGTCGTTTCAGCGAATTTTCTAAATAAATGAGTCATTTTTTCCTTATTTCCAACATTAGGAACAGATGTTCGGGTGGTTAAACAAATGTTTTGACTTCAGATTCGTATTCTGTACTACTGAAAAAGAATGAAACGGCTGTAAAGGGCGATGTCCAGCATTCTGATGCAATCGTCCCACTGTGCGCCGTGGTAAGCGATGGTTTACGGGATGAGGGATTCCTGGGAGTGTCTAATTATTTGTTTATCGTTAGGAACGCGACAGGCGCAAGGATTTACAGGCAAAGGCTGACAGTCGCGCGCTTACACAGATTGCCAACGACGACAATCGCGTGTCCAGCTCGGCGACGTTTATTGTTTCGTCGAACGGTGGGAAGGGCTCTGGCCGTGAGCGTGTCACCGCGATCGGGCGCAATAATAGGAGACAGCCGTAAGAAATTCAATTACGTCGTTTCTCGTGGAAAAGCAACCGGGGCAACTTCGGCTTCCCTCGGGCCGTGTATTTACCGTGTGTTTGCCAAGGAGAAGTCCTAGCGTTGACCGAGCAATTACCACGAGAACACGTGATCGCCACAGAGAAAGTTCCTTTTGTCGGTCGAACTGGCCACGAATCTGATTCGAGGCACCGGCGGCGCGGTGGTTCAAAGGCTTCCCTATTCTGGATTATATTTCGCTGCAGGGAACGCTCCGTGCTGGGAGACAGGCGATGTTCACGCGAGAATTATGATCCCTCCTGTTTCGTCCCCATTGGGAATACGTACAACGCGTCTGACCATACGAGGACCTGTTTCACTTGTGTACCTGAGATTTTACTTTGTGACGTGTAGCGCTTGTCCGACCACTGGCTTGCGCATTCTACTTTCTTACAACTTGAATCATCGTGGTTAATTTTCCTGGAGGTTGAAATATTCATAACACACAACGGGCGCGCCTGCTTCCGTTCCATCGATATCGAACAAACCGTAAATAAGGTGAACTGCCCTAAGTCTGGACAGTCCAAAAGTGATACCTAAATCTGGACAATTGAATTTTCATAGTAAAATCAGTAATTAAGAGATTAAATAATTATATTATATATTCTGAGGCCTTAGCTACAAGTAGGTGTGAATATTATTTCATTGAGACATCAATTGAAATTTAAAAATGAATTCAAAGTTCATCTGAAAACAGTGTTTATTATCAAACAATATTCGTTGCTAAAGTCTATTATGAATATGTATGTAATGTATTCTAATAGTACCAAAATAAACAATTTAGTTATTGAATTTTCTTAAACAAATAAAAGAAGAACTATGGGATCACATAGATAGATAAGTCCGAAAACGATGTCCCAAGTCTGAAAAACATTTGTGGGACATATTAGAATCTGAGTGGAACCTTATTGAAAGTGAAGTAATGAGAAAGTTAATAGCCAGAATGCCACGACTAGTAAACGCGGTGATAAAAGCACCCGGTGGATATGTAGACGAAAAGAAAATATAATTATTTTTTATCATTATCGGTGAGATATCTAATAAATTATTATTAAAATATGTTCTCCAATGCTGTACGAACTGAAATACATACAAGATAATCAAATTTACCAAAGATATCATAACTTTCTTCAGGTAGTTAGAAGAATTAAGGAAGTGTCCATATACTTTTGAGCGGCAGTGAATGTAAGGTGAAGTGCCCTATGTCTGGACAGTCCAAAAGTGATACCTAAATCTGGACAATTGAATTTTCATAGTAAAATCAGTAATTAAGAGATTAAATAATTATATTATATATTCTGAGGCTTTAGCTACAAGTAGGTGTGAATATTATTTCTTTGAGACATCAATTGAAATTTAAAAATGAATTCAAAGTTTATCTGAAAACAGTATACAAAATAGTCTATTTACATGCGAATCATGTGCATTTATAGTTCGAACTTTTGTTAGAAAAACAGATATAATTTAAGCCCTCAGACAAAAAATAATTATCACGCATAATAATATTGATATTTTAAAATAAATTGGCAATCAAACTTAACGTAAATAATAATTATTAATCCAAATATTGGATGTCCAAGATTAGGACTGTTTTCAAATATAAGTACTCCATACTGGGACGCGATGACAGTAGCTGTCCCACTCTAAGCTTATACGCAATGTGCTTACGCCTGAAGCCGGACACGTGTTTGTGAATAAAATCAACGCATTGTTTGCAAATTATTTAACTACATGTACGTATAATTAGTCTTCTATTAGCTTGAATAACGTATGTAGAAAATGTATTCCGGTTGTGACGTTAATAATACTTTATGTTTACATCTTAAATCTATCAGTATTACTACCTAACCTTAAAAGTTGTATTATGACAAGTTTTATTAAAACAGTAAATGAAAATAAATATATGTTTGGTTAAATAATACAATACTATAATCTATGATAAGAATACTACATATTACGCAAAGCATCTTCTATTCGTCATGCGCAACAGCGCCACCAACCAACGTTTTAGGTTATGTTCGCTCGATCAACTCGTAAATTGAATTTGTCCCAATATAGGCTTTACTTCTGTCCAGGTACTAGCTTAGATTGGATTTAATATGTCCAACTATAGGTTTGAATTATTCTTGTTAATACAATTAAGATATTAACCTAAACAATGATTTTTTTATTTTAAATTACTTTACAAACTCTGAACTGTATGAAGACGTACATTATATACTATATAATGTTATATATTAATAACTTTCCTTAAAGAGTCTACTGGCACGTGTGTGTCTAAGGCAGGGCCCGCTAGATAGCCTTACTGATGAGTCCTCTAGCGGGTCTAGGACGAAACACCACCTTGAGTTCCCCCAATAGAAACACACAAGAGAACTATGCCGTAATCCATATAAGTATTACAAATATTAGTTATACAGGGTGGCCCACATAACTCTGAACAGCTCAATATTTCCGTTACTTTTCGTTGTGCAAAAAAACGTCGTAGGACAAAGTTACACTGTTTAAAGGGCCACATATAACGGTGTAGGGGAAAAAAAATTTTCATGGTCATTTTTATGAGATTTCAAGGTTATCGATGTTTTTTTAAATGGAATGAGGTATTTTTTAATACATCAATCGATGCAGAGGGACATTCTTTATAAAAAAGTACTAACCTATGTATGTCGAAAAGTTAGTAGTTCAGGAGATATTTCAATTTAAATAACTCCAAAATACCATTACTGTCGTACTAAGGCGTTACACAAGTAAGTAAACACTAACGCCTTAGTACGACGGTAATGGTATTTTGGAGTTATTTAAATTGAAATATCTCCTGAACTACTAACTTTTCGACATACATAGGTTAGTACTTTTTTATAACGAATGTCCAGCTGCATCGATTGATGTATTAAAAAATACCTCATTCCATTTAAAATAAATATAATAAAATACAATTTCCATTGAAATTGAAAAATTGACGTTGAAGATGAAATTGAAGATTTAATTGAAGTTGAAATGGAAGAGTTGAAATTGAAGTTGAAATGGGAGAGTTAAAATTGAAGTTGAAATGGAAATTGAAGTTGAAGAGTTGATATTGAAATTGAAGTTGAAGTGGAAAATTTGATTTGAAATTAACGAATTGAAATTGAAAAATTAAAGTTGAAAATGAAGTTGAAGAGTTGATATTGAAATGGAAGTTGAAATTGAATTGATGTTAGCGTTTACTTACTAGTGTAACGCCTTAGTACGACAGTAATGGTATTTTGGAGTTATTTAAATTGAAATATCTCCTGAACTACTAACTTTTCGACATACATAGGTTAGTACTTTTTCATAAAGAATGTCCAGCTGCATCGATTGATGTATTAAAAAATACCTCATTCCATTTAAAAAAACATCGATAACCTTGAAATCTCATAAAAATGACCTCGAAATTTTTTTCCCTTACACCGTTATATGTGGCCCTTCAAACAGTGTAAGTTTGTCCTACGAAGTTTTTTTGTACAACGAAAAGTAACGGAG
The DNA here is from genome assembly GCA_933228785.1 of Lasioglossum pauxillum. Classification (NCBI taxonomy): domain Eukaryota; kingdom Metazoa; phylum Arthropoda; class Insecta; order Hymenoptera; family Halictidae; genus Lasioglossum; species Lasioglossum pauxillum. The sequence continues at coordinate 40,868,829 of OW121706.1, forward strand.
ATATTGAGCTGTTCAGAGTTATGTGGGCCACCCTGTATAATGTGTAGTAATTGATCGAAACAGTGCGCCGAGAACAAATTTTCTTAAAATATAGCGATCGAGAACAATTAAAATTTAATCTGAACTGTATGTTAAAACTCTTAAGAAATTGTTTTTGTTTATTTAAAGTGATAAAATTTAAAATAGAAAAACATTCTGTCCAGGTATAGGGCACTTCACCTTATGTACTTGAACGCATTCCGCTTGGCAATTTCAAGAAAGTTTCCTGTTGCCGGATTTTCCTCTCGAAATAGAAAAACCACCGGCTTCCGCGACGCGCTCGCACTCGACACATTTTATTAACCGGAGCTTATTAGGTTACCGGATCCATCTCGCAGTGGGTGGATGCATAACTCGATGGAAGGAGGGGAGGGCCGGTCGAAGGGCAAGAAAAGGAAGAAACGCAAGGTAGGAGGGCGCGGGAGCAGGTGAATCCAGGTCACGCCGGGACAGGAAGCAGTCACACCGAACCCACCCGGCCACCCTTTACGAACTGGGTCACCTTTCACCCTTATTCCCTTACTTCGGCCGCGTCCACCGTTTCCGATCGTCCCAACACGGAAGAAACAGAAATTCTTCAGGTTTCCGTTTCCCTTCCCCTATCCGCAAACGGTCCCCTTTTCGTGGCTACCCGAAAAGCAACGCGGAGAATTGCAAACGGACGGGATAAACGATGATTTACTCAGACGACCGGCTTTGTTACCCCGAGCCAGCTGGAAGCCTCGGACCCGCCCGGATACTCCGCCTCTCGCCGCCATAATCGTATGTCTTATAAATTATGCATCGCGTGGTATCGCTTTTATTCCATCCTCATGGATTTTTGGCCCGGAGGAACGATCGACAGTGATTCACGATCGTGCGAGAATGTGATTCCGCCTGGAAATGGTAAAGGTCGGAGTACTGTACAAAAAGCTCATACTTCCTAACGTGGATGAATGGCGCGTCTGATTCTGTTAACCATCGAAAATGAAATTTTTATTATTTCCTCCTTAACAGCAACGTTGAAAATGATTTTCCAACAAAATCGTTCATCATTGAAGCCAGCTATTGTGTCCGACCATTACAGTCCGCCTCTACTCGCTGAAGAAAATTGCAATTGATTGCTCTTTTTCTTAGGACCATTGATTGGACTGTTTTTACACGATCATACTCTCGAACGTGATTGCAGCACATGATTCGACCTGAAAATGAAATTTTATTATCCGTTTTCCGAGGAACAACGGCTGCGAATGTTTTTCGACCGCTCGTGCTTTTCAATGTAGCTAGATGAATGTTCCTAAAAGCTCGTGTTTTTACTGCGGCTACATTGCATGTCTGATCGTTGTTGCGAGCATCTACCGGCGATAGATAATGGAATTTTATTGTCGCTTTTCCGCGGAGTCGAATATTTCCCGTTACAATGGTGTACGTTCCTGTTTGAAAATACATGTGATTGTTCGGTGAACAATGGCATTTTATTCTCCGCGGATAACAGTGCTAATGAATGCTTGCTTTGTTTTCCCTTTATAACATTCTATACTTGAAATTTCGGTTCTTACGAGTTATCCTAAATTTCGCGGTATCGTCGGAATCTGTATAAAATTCCGGACATGAATGATAAATTTTAAGATAAGCTATAACATAAACGAATCCTGGAATAAGATATCGTCTTAAAACGACGAAAGAAGAGCATTGTTTGCCTGAGTAGAAATTCTTGGAACTCTCCTGGAGAAAGTTCGTCTAAAGTCGGGCTTAATTAGCAATTAACGGAACGTAATCCGTGTTTCTCGACTATCAATGGACTCCGGCTCGCGCGCTACCTAAGGAATCAATGAGCACAGTGGGAACAGTACTAAAAAGCAAGTTATGCGTTGTCGCTGTTGCGAGTGAACAATTTAATCGTATTAGCCCGTGTACCCGGCCTAACGGAGTTTGGGAATTGTTTTGTATAAATGACTCGCGGTACAGGTCGAAAATATGAGAACGGATCTAATTTTACGGTCTAATTCTCGACACAACTCGTGGCGGAATATTCCCGAATGCGAAAGAATCGATTGCAAGCGAGCCTGAAATAATTTTAATTACTCGTATTTTAATTAATCCTGGTACGCGTAAGCTTTCGCCTTTTTCCCGTTTCCGAAAAAAGAAACGACGTCTACAGTAAAATTGAACTGGTCCTGCGACAATAGGCCCAGTGCCTCGTTAAAAACACAACAGGAAAGTTTGTCTAATTAATTTTAACTATTTCGTATTTTCCAGGAAACGGGAATCGAACGTTCGCTTTGATTTTGTTCTAATTACGTGACCAGCATCGAGATCGTTACCGTGTTCGTGAAACGAAAAAGAAGATGGTCGGTTCCGATCGGTGACAAAGTGCAGGGATGTTCATACAGTTTCGTCGATCCGATTGTTCCCAATTAGCTCCAATTGCCAGACTGTCAGCAACATTATCGACGGTTTAATCAATAGTAGCATCCACACTGCTGCGTCCCAGCATGCTCCGAGGAGTTGCTATAATTAATCCAGTCATGCGCCGGCGGGCTTACCGAAGAAAACCCTCGGAGCACGTTCAGGACTTTCCAGAAATTAATCTCACCGCGCCACCAGAATCGCATCACGTTCCCACCTGCAGCGATCGGTCTAAAATGGGACGTCTCTCGGTCCCTGTTGCTTGTCTATTGCAAATAGATTCAATTGTTCAATCGATGTGCACTGTATTGCAGCCGTGTTCGAATTACCCGGCAAAAGTGCAAGAAAATTCGTTGAAAGTGAAGTTAAAAAAAGAATTCGTTTCACAGAAGCGACGCACAGTGGGCCAGATCGGCGCGCTAGCTGTTCACACGTATTTCACCATTATTTCAAAACATAAAGACCACATTAAATATATCGTCGGATTCGTCTTGGCATCAGCTATAATATTATTGAATACAAAATATATAGTTATAAATAAATAATGAAGGTAAACACCATGTTTTATTAAAAAAAAGAAATTATTGAAATTTTTTGTATTGAGATTTGTAGAAGACTGAGTACTGATTACTTTTTGTAGGAAACATTTTTTTGTTACATCACCGGAAATGTCTGTAAACTCGTGTGAATAATAAATAATATTTGAAAACTGGTTATTCAGGCATTCAAACAAGAGTAATTCATAATTATTGAATGAATGAAGTTTATTATATTTAATGAAATAACAAAAATGTGTTATTACTGTCTTATTTAAAAAATTACAAAAATTCAAACAAGATTAAGTATTATATTTTACAAAGTTACTGACTATATTCGATTGATCATACGGATTTTCTGCTTATAACTCTGTTTATCTATGAATAAACAAAAATCTATACTATAATTCCTCTTGACAAAGGTAAAATACAGGTCTTTAGTATGGAAAAACTGCTCTGATGCTATACTACGATGCTGTTACTATAATCTCTCAAATACAAATGATTCAACTGTGAGCTAGTAATAAGTTCGAATGTTTATCAATGGTCGTATAATCTAAACAATTCATAAGATAGGTCTGGGTTAGGTCTTTACACTCTTAAGAGCTGCTGAGTGGTCGTCAATGCGTCTCGCGCAACGCGACTCGCCGCTGAATTGCGTGTCACGCGGCGCTTTAAACCATCATAATTTCCAAGTTTGGATCGATTTGGATGTGAAATTTGCAGGATCTTTAAGAGGAGACGTTGCTGAAAATGTTCTACTTTGTCAGATCGCGACACTCTGTAACACTTTTCACTTATTCATTGTCAAAGGTGAAAAACATTGACGGTATTCCTTAGTTGACTAAGTATTTTTTTTTATAACAAATTATGAACATTAATGTTTAGTTCCTGGTGCGTTCCCAACATAGATATACATTCTTCATAAAAAAAAAATTGGGCACTTAATCTTTAGTAGGTTTTCCAGGACATCGTTATGAAGAAAAGGAATTTTTTCGGTGATAAATCGTATCTGGAAAAGTTTGATCTTTGAACGCTTATTGTAACGAGAGTTTTTAATAACTTTAATTAATATTATCGTTTTCGAATGTAATGGACATTTAAGAATCACTGTGCATTGGTTAAAAATCGATATGAGGACTTTCATTTTTTAGCTCATGAACAGCTAGCGCGTCGATCTGGCCCACTGTGCGACGTACCGATTATAGAACAGGCGATCCCTTTAATTACGTCGAGCAACGAACCAAGACGAACCCAAAAACTTGTAGTTTCAAAGGTAGAACGTTCCAAGGGAACTTTTTCATGGGCGATCGCCTCGGTACGGCCGCAAAGTTCCCTCGTCTATGGACACCGTCGAAATTGTTGGCGCGTGTAATCGGCGGCTACCGAAACGTCTTGCGAAGACGAAATTGATCGGCCTCGGCGAAAAAGCACGGGCCAATTAATTTTCTTTTAATTGAACGCCTCGAAATTGAAAATTCACCGGACGCGCGAGACACTCGTCGGCGTGACGCGCGGGCAACTTCGACAACAATTACTTCTTCGTATCGCCGCGTCGAAACGAGGATGACACTCGGTTTCGCTTTCGAGTGCGCTCCCGTCGCTAGTTTTATTGGATGCACGATCGGGTAATCGAGATGCTTCTTAACTCGGGGAAATGAAACCGTTTGAGCCGTGCTTTTGTCTCGCCTTTCGAGCGCAGACGGCTTCGAATTTATGCGACGTTCTTCCCACTGTGATCTACACGGCAAAGTTCTTTTCAGAAGTGGCATGTTTTCTGGTTTTATGAATTATTTGATTAAGGTGGAGTGGGGTAAGTGCGCACTAGTTTTTGCAAAGTTGGACTTTAAACTGATGTATTTTCAGTCTGATATGAAAAAACTTAACGCTCTTGGTATCAAACTGTAGCCACAGTTGTTACTGATGAATTAGTATTATGTAGGATTCTAATTTCGCTTGAAAATTATCATTTTCATAGGATATTGTACAAAGTGTCAACTGTGCGGCGCACAGTGGGCTAAATCGACGAAATCTGTGTCAAAATCAAAGAACTTTCGATAGAAATGAGATAGAGCGATGAAATTTTTTTAAATGAAAGCTGAAACTTTGAAGAATATGGAATAATTATGGAGATTGTGGTACGAACGTTTTTTAACCTTGAAAGAATTCGTTAAGCTTGCACAACTTCAAGAAAATTGTGGTTTTTCCAATACTACGCGCGGAAAAAATTTTGTTTTTTAAATGCGACGTATTATTTCCCGTAGAGTTTCTCACGCTGATTTCAAAACTGGTTTCAAAATTTGTCTACGACCTGCGGATTTTGCAAGAAATCGATTTTTGTGAACACAACTTATGAAATCATTTTTTCGTTGAAATGAATTGTGACTGTAATGCATTACAGTCACGCTGTATGATTATTTTATGATTATTTTTAATGTGTTTTATATATGAGAATACAATATTCCTTCAAACCAGTGGCGTTAGGGTTGATAAAACCGTTTTGGTTCCGTATGCATCGGATCGACCCAATTTTCGCGAGGGCCGATCGCGGCACACCAATTACACGTTGCCTCGGCGCGAGATCGCGATGCGCGCATTATTCCGACGGCCGGATTCCCGATCCATAATGAAAAGCAGGTAACAAAGCGTGGGATACATGTACACACCGGCGGATACCCGGTGCCCCACTTTTACACACGGATTTCCATATACTAATAACGAGACCGTCGGAGCATGCATAACGCAGGTTACGCGGTTCAACGGTTCCGAAGGAGGATGAGGGCGCCCTCTTCAAACCGGATTCGAATTTTCTTCTCGTACCCGGGTCCAGGAAGCCTCACCCTAGCCCGCAGAGGTTTCCTCGTCCTTATGGACAATTTTCTAATGGCTTGGTCGTCGAACGAATTTCCAATATCGTCGACTGTGTTTTCAAAACCCGGAACGAGGTTCGAACGATTCCTCGTGTATTCGAAATTTCACAAGTGCCATCGAAGCTTGGACATCCTCGTACACTCGTGGAGTTCAATTACTTTCAATCTAAATATATTTAGTGAATTGTATGGACCATTTTCTGGAAACCAAAATGGAGCCTCATTGTACAATATCGTGTGGTTCTGGGCCCCGCACAGTGTGACGCACAGTGGAACTTTTCGTCCAAATCGGAGACAAAATCAAAGAACTTTCGATAGAAATGAGGTAGAGCGATGAAATTTCTTTTAAATTAAAGCTGAAACTTGGCAGAATATGGGAAAAATAGGGAGATTATGGTACGAACGTTTTATAAACTTGAGAAAATTCGTCAAACTCTCACAATTTCAAGAAAATTGCGGTTCTTTCAATAACACGGGCGGAAAAAATTTTTTTTAACATGTTGCACATCGTTTCCCGTAGATTTTTTCACGCTGATTTTAAATCTGGTCTTAAAATTTATCTAGGACCTCAGGATTTTACAAGAAATCGATTTTTGTGAACGAATTGTTTAACGAATTTTCTCAAGGTTATAAAACGTTCGTACCATAATCTTCCTATTTTCCCATATTCTGCCAAGTTTCGGCTTTAATTTTAAAAAAATTTCATCGCTCTACCTCATTTCTATCGAAAGTTCTTTGACTTTGTCTCCGATTTGGACGAAAGGTCCCACACTGTGAGGCGTTCCATGGGATACGGCGCACAGTGGAACTTTTCGTCCAAATCTGAAACAAAATCAAAGAACTTTCGATAGAAATGAGGTAGAGCGATGAAATTTCTTTTAAATTAAAGCTGAAACTTGGCAGAATATGGGAAAAATAGGGAGATTATGGTACGAACGTTTTATAAACTTGAGAAAATTCGTCAAACTCTCACAATTTCAAGAAAATTGCGGTTCTTTCAATAACACGGGCGGAAAAAATTTTTTTTAACATGTTGCACATCGTTTCCCGTAGATTTTTTCACGCTGATTTTAAATCTGGTCTTAAAATTTATCTAGGACCTCAGGATTTTACAAGAAATCGATTTTTGTGAACGAATTGTTTAACGAATTTTCTCAAGGTTATAAAACGTTCGTACCATAATCTTCCTATTTTCCCATATTCTGCCAAGTTTCGGCTTTAATTTTAAAAAAATTTCATCGCTCTACCTCATTTCTATCGAAAGTTCTTTGACTTTGTCTCCGATTTGGACGAAAGGTCCCACACTGTGAGGCGTTCCATGGGATACGGCGCACAGTGGAACTTTTCGTCCAAATCTGAAACAAAATCAAAGAACTTTCGATAGAAATGAGGTAGAGCGATGAAATTTCTTTTAAATTAAAGCTGAAACTTGGCAGAATATGGGAAAAATAGGGAGATTATGGTACGAACGTTTTATAAACTTGAGAAAATTCGTCAAACTCTCACAATTTCAAGAAAATTGCGGTTCTTTCAATAACACGGGCGGAAAAAATTTTTTTTTAACATGTTGCACATCATTTCCCGTAGATTTTTTCATGCTGAATTCAAATCTGGTCTCAAAATTTGTCTACGACTTCAGGATTTTACAAGAAATCGATTTTTGTGAACGAATTGTTTAACGAATTTTCTCAAGGTTATAAAACGTTCGTACCATAATCTTCCTATTTTCCCATATTCTGCCAAGGTTCAGCTTTAATTTTTTAAAAATTTCATCGCTCTACCTCATTTCTATCGAAAGTTCTTTGACTTTGTCTCCGATTTGGACGAAAGGTCTCACACTGTGAGGCGTTCCATGGGATACAGCGCACAGTGGAACTTTTCGTCCAAATTTGAAACAAAATCAAAGAACTTTCGATAGAAATGAGGTAGAGCGATGAAATTTCTTTTAAATTAAAGCTGAAACTTGGCAGAATATGGGAAAAATAGAGAGATTATGGTACGAACGTTTTATAAACTTGAGAAAATTCGTCAAACTCTCACAATTTCAAGAAAATTGCGGTTTTTTCAATAACACGGGCGGAAAAAATTTTTTTTTAACATATTGCACATCATTTCCTGTAGATTTTTTCACACTGATTTTAAATCTGGTGTCAAAATTTATCTAGGACCTCAGGATTTTACAAGAAATCGATTTTTGTGAACGAATTGTTTAACGAATTTTCTCAAGGTTATAAAACGTTCGTACCATAATCTTCCTATTTTCCCATATTCTGCCAAGTTTCGGCTTTAATTTTAAAAAAATTTCATCGCTCTACCTCATTTCTATCGAAAGTTCTTTGACTTTGTCTCCGATTTGGACGAAAGGTCCCACACTGTGAGGCGTTCCATGGGATACGGCGCACAGTGGAACTTTTCGTCCAAATCTGAAACAAAATCAAAGAACTTTCGATAGAAATGAGGTAGAGCGATGAAATTTCTTTTAAATTAAAGCTGAAACTTGGCAGAATATGGGAAAAATAGGGAGATTATGGTACGAACGTTTTATAAACTTGAGAAAATTCGTCAAACTCTCACAATTTCAAGAAAATTGCGGTTCTTTCAATAACACGGGCGGAAAAAATTTTTTTTTAACATGTTGCACATCATTTCCCGTAGATTTTTTCATGCTGAATTCAAATCTGGTCTCAAAATTTGTCTACGACTTCAGGATTTTACAAGAAATCGATTTTTGTGAACGAATTGTTTAACGAATTTTCTCAAGGTTATAAAACGTTCGTACCATAATCTTCCTATTTTCCCATATTCTGCCAAGGTTCAGCTTTAATTTTTTAAAAATTTCATCGCTCTACCTCATTTCTATCGAAAGTTCTTTGACTTTGTCTCCGATTTGGACGAAAGGTCTCACACTGTGAGGCGTTCCATGGGATACAGCGCACAGTGGAACTTTTCGTCCAAATTTGAAACAAAATCAAAGAACTTTCGATAGAAATGAGGTAGAGCGATGAAATTTCTTTTAAATTAAAGCTGAAACTTGGCAGAATATGGGAAAAATAGAGAGATTATGGTACGAACGTTTTATAAACTTGAGAAAATTCGTCAAACTCTCACAATTTCAAGAAAATTGCGGTTTTTTCAATAACACGGGCGGAAAAAATTTTTTTTTAACATATTGCACATCATTTCCTGTAGATTTTTTCACACTGATTTTAAATCTGGTGTCAAAATTTATCTAGGACCTCAGGATTTTACAAGAAATCGATTTTTGTGAACGAATTGTTTAACGAATTTTCTCAAGGTTATAAAACGTTCGTACCATAATCTTCCTATTTTACCATATTCTGCCAAGTTTCGGCTTTAATTTTAAAAAAATTTCATCGCTCTACCTCATTTCTATCGAAAGTTCTTTGACTTTGTCTCCGATTTGGACGAAAGGTCTCACACTGTGAGGCGTTCCATGGGATACAGCGCACAGTGGAACTTTTCGTCCAAATCTGAAACAAAATCAAAGAACTTTCGATAGAAATGAGGTAGAGCGATGAAATTTCTTTTAAATTAAAGCTGAAACTTGGCAGAATATGGGAAAAATAGGGAGATTATGGTACGAACGTTTTATAAACTTGAGAAAATTCGTCAAACTCTCACAATTTCAAGAAAATTGCGGTTTTTTCAATAACACGGGCGGAAAAAATTTTTTTTTAACATATTGCACATCATTTCCTGTAGATTTTTTCACACTGATTTTAAATCTGGTGTCAAAATTTATCTAGGACCTCAGGATTTTACAAGAAATCGATTTTTGTGAACGAATTGTTTAACGAATTTTCTCAAGGTTATAAAACGTTCGTACCATAATCTTCCTATTTTACCATATTCTGCCAAGTTTCGGCTTTAATTTTAAAAAAATTTCATCGCTCTACCTCATTTCTATCGAAAGTTCTTTGACTTTGTCTCCGATTTGGACGAAAGGTCTCACACTGTGAGGCGTTCCATGGGATACAGCGCACAGTGGAACTTTTCGTCCAAATCTGAAACAAAATCAAAGAACTTTCGATAGAAATGAGGTAGAGCGATGAAATTTCTTTTAAATTAAAGCTGAAACTTGGCAGAATATGGGAAAAATAGGGAGATTATGGTACGAACGTTTTATAAACTTGAGAAAATTCGTCAAACTCTCACAATTTCAAGAAAATTGCGGTTCTTTCAATAACACGGGCGGAAAAAATTTTTTTTTAACATGTTGCACATCATTTCCCGTAGATTTTTTCATGCTGAATTCAAATCTGGTCTCAAAATTTGTCTACGACTTCAGGATTTTACAAGAAATCGATTTTTGTGAACGAATTGTTTAACGAATTTTCTCAAGGTTATAAAACGTTCGTACCATAATCTTCCTATTTTCCCATATTCTGCCAAGGTTCAGCTTTAATTTTTTAAAAATTTCATCGCTCTACCTCATTTCTATCGAAAGTTCTTTGACTTTGTCTCCGATTTGGACGAAAGGTCTCACACTGTGAGGCGTTCCATGGGATACAGCGCACAGTGGAACTTTTCGTCCAAATCTGAAACAAAATCAAAGAACTTTCGATAGAAATGAGGTAGAGCGATGAAATTTCTTTTAAATTAAAGCTGAAACTTGGCAGAATATGGGAAAAATAGAGAGATTATGGTACGAACGTTTTATAAACTTGAGAAAATTCGTCAAACTCTCACAATTTCAAGAAAATTGCGGTTCTTTCAATAACACGGGGGAAAAAAATTTTTTTTTAACGCGTTGCACATCATTTCCCGTAGATTTTGTCACGCTGATTTTAAATCTGGTGTCAAAATTTATCTAGGACCTCAGGATTTTACAAGAAATCGATTTTTGTGAACGAATTGTTTAACGAATTTTCTCAAGGTTATAAAACGTTCGTACCATAATCTTCCTATTTTCCCATATTCTGCCAAGTTTCGGCTTTAATTTTTAAAAAATTTCATCGCTGTACCTCATTTCTATCGAAAGTTCTTTGATTTTGTCTTCGATTTGGACGAAACGTTCCACTGTGTGACGTTTCGATCATTTACGGGCATTAAATTCTTAATAATGTTGTTTCTTTTTTATCGTATATTTTGTTAAAACTACTGAAAATATGATGATTTCTAATTAGTTTAACATGACTTTTATTGTACCTATTGACCGAAAATACGTATTTGAACTCTTGCAAATTACTGTTTCAAAGGGTATTTAATTTAAATGATATAAGGAAGTTGCAAACACAGTCTTACATAAATATATTCAAAGTTTTAATAAACTAAATACACGCAGAGAAATGCACTGAACAAGCTAAAATAAATACAATCACAATTGAAGTTCAAATACACACATTTTTATTCAGGTAAAGTATTACTGGTCAGGTAAAGTTGAAGTAGTTTCATCATTTGTATAGGAAGAAATTGCACTCGAGGCTTATTTTTCTTATCTGAATGCGATGAAAAGTTAAAAGCAATAGTGATTCTAAGAGTAAGTACGCAATTATTCAAAAATGTTCCTATTCGGAATTAAATTTCCCTAAATAATCGAAACGTCACACTGTGCGCCGATGGGTGCGCGACAGAAGCTTGCAAGATGCCCACAGTGCCCAGCATCCCTGGGAACATAGTTTTTCGCATCATGAAACAGTAACTGCCTCCCGGAGACCACTTTCGCGCGCCATACTTCGCCCGATCGTATATTTTCATGTTCCACCGACTTGCTCCTTTATAGCCACAGTTCGCTCGTATATTGTCTGATTACTAATTCACCGATTTCCCCGGTATATGTTCGTTCGCTTTATTAGTTTTGTTAACTCGATCACAGGCGAAGTCCTGTTCATCTCAGGAGATCAGGTTCAGGTTTTCAGTTCTGAGTTACCGCGATCCTTCGCGGTATTTCTTCGGCGAAGTAACAGGCTCGATTCGGAAGGTTAATTTCGCGTAAGATCACGATCATTCCGTGGAAACGATCGAACACCACCGATCGTAATTCCACGGTGTAACAAACCCGTTAAATCGAAGGTAAATGTCTGAAAGGAAGCGTCGGGAGCCGTCACAGTCCCGACGGCAACGTATCATGCCACATCGAGATTTTCTGTGGAAGGATCCTTTCTCTCTTTCACGCGTAAATTTCATTCCCTTCCTGAATACACACACACACACGGACAAGTACACACGCGCAGCACGGAGAAAACTTTTTCGCGAGAGAACGTTTCGGTTGCCGTGTGACATCGAGCACATCCTACGCCGGTGGCACAATCCAATTTTCGTATCGCCGCGCCGTCGAATCGAAAGGGATACCTATTCCTCCCTCGTACATCCAGCTTTTTTCCCCCTCCCCCGGGAGATTAAAAAGAAGTTATTCGGAACATCTCTGCCACCCTTTCAACCCCTATTCCCAATTTCGCTCGCTATTCTCTGTTTAAAACTGAATTGCCCCCTCGCCCGTTCACTGGCTATTGTTGGCCTCGCGATTTTCTCCTCTTCATAGAAAACCGGACCCTGTTACCTCTGAAAAACGTACAATCTCAAACGCGACGTTTTTTTTGTAGATTTCTCTTTTATCCATCCGAGTACATGCCCCAGCAATATAATAATTTTTACTGTAATCGAGAACATGGTCCTTCTTTAAGAATGCTCTGGAGGTATATAAAAACGCAACAAAACTTTTGGAAATTTGACAAGATATAATTCTTACTAAATTAATGCAATTACCAAAGTTTCGGTTCGATTCACTGCACCGTTTAAGAATTATGGCAACTTAAAGTTTACACATTTTAACACGTCTTCTTATGGAGAATTCATAAAATTCCACTTCAAACCCTATTTAAACCTTGAAAAAACGCAACTAGAAACTCCAGTTTTTTTTATATGTAGTAAAATTATGTAATTAATTATGTGTTCAAAATTTATTAAGATACACTAAACAGTTGCAGAGCCAAAAAATTATAAACTGTTACAAAACGTTAAATTTATCGTGTTGTCTCTCACTAGCATGGAAACGCGACAAGTGTAGACCACTGAATATAGCTACAGAGGGTACAGTATTCGCAAAAGTTTCATGCAAAATATACTCATGAATGGCTTTCATTGCCATGTATTGATGGATTTCGAATTTCTTGTACTTTTGTCTCCCATTGTACCTCCAGAACATCCTTAAGGGGGTAGACTCGTTTTTCCAGGATTGTAAGAGATTTTCTCATTTCTTGATAATATAAACATGCGGTTTTCAAGCAGTGAACAGCGCTAGATAAAAGATCAATCTAAAAGACCTTTTACGAGGCGTAATTTGCATTATTCAGAAGCATAGAGCTGTGCATGTACAGTTACTCGAATTAATATTCGGACGTTCTAAAAAATACGACAACTTTTTTAATATTGTACTACGCGATTTGGACTTTTTTGGGAAGCTAGAGCAATTAGTTTACTACAGGATGTGAAAAGAAATTTTCTCAAAAATTGCAATTGATCGGAATTGTGGAAAAAATACTAAAAGTAATATTTTACAACTTTTTTATGTGGGCCTATATTGAAAATTTAATAAATACGTTTTGTAGGTCTGTATGAATTAAACATGTCCTGAAAATTTCGTAAAAATCGGTCGACGTTGCAATCATAGCTACAAACGTTTAAAAATGGTAAAAATTGCAGATTTTCACGATTTTCGGTGAAAATCTATATCCAAGAATTCTTACATCTTTCAATGCCTGTCGTTTTTTCCCACATCATCCGATTTCGATCAAACTCACAGTGCATATAATTGACAAAGACCTACAAAACGTACTTATAAATTTTCAATATACGCCCACATAAAAAAGTTGTAAAATGCAACTTTTAGTATTTTTTCCACAAAATTTCATCCTGTAGTAAACTAATTGCTCTAGCTTCCCAAAAAAGTTCAAATCGTAAGGTATAATATACACTTATAAGAAGTTATCGTCTTTTTTAGAGCGTCAGAATATTAATTCGAGTAACTGTAGCTATCTTCAATTCAGTAAAACTGAATTGCCCCCTCGCCCGTTCACTGGCTATTGTTGGCCTCGCGATTTTCTCCTCTTCATAGAAAACCGGACCCTGTTACCTCTGAAAAACGTACAATCTCAAACGCGACGTTTTTTTTTGTAGATTTCTCTTTTATCCGTCCGAGTACATGCCAGAAATATAATAATTTTTACTGTAATCGAGAACATGGTCCTTCTTTCAAGGGGTAGACTCGTTTTTCCAGGATTGTAAGGGATTTTCTCATTTCTTGATAATATATACATGCGGTTTTCCAGCAGTGAACAGCGCTAGATAAAAGATCAATCTAAAAGACCTATCATTACGTTTACGAGGCGTAAGTTGCATTATTCAGAAGCATAGAGCTGTGCATGTACAGTTACTCGAATTAATATTCGGACGCTCTAAAAAATGCGATAACTTTTTTGATATTTTACTACACGATTTGAACTTTTTTGGGAAGCTAGAGCAATTAGATTACTACAGGATGTGTAAAGAAATTTTCTCAAAAATTGCAATTGATCGTAATTATGGAAAAAATACTAAAAGTTGCATTTTACAACTTTTTTATGTGGGCCTATATTGAAAATTTTAAAACTACGTTAGTTGGACTATCCGATTTGGACTTTTTTGAGAAGTTATAGCAATTGGTTTACTACACGATGTGAAAAGAAAATTACTCAAAAATTGCAATTGGTCGGAATTGTAGAAAAAATACTAAAAGTTTGCATTTTACAACTTTTTTATGTGGGCGTATATTGAAAATATAAAAAGTACGTTTTGTAGATCAGTGTGAATTAAACATGTCCTGAAAATTTCGTAAAAATCGGTCGACGTTGCAATCAGCTACAAACGTTCAAAAATGGTAAAAATTGCAGATTTTCACGATTTTCGGTGAAAATCTATATCCAAAAATTCTGACATCTTTCAATGCCTGTCGTTTTTTCCCACATCATCTGATTTCGATCAAACTTTCACAGTGCATATAATTGACACAGACCTACAAAACGTACTTTTTATATTTTCAATATACGCCCACATAAAAAAGTTGTAAAATGCAACTTTTAGTATTTTTTCCACAAAATTTCATCCTGTAGTAAACTAATTGCTCTAGCTTCCCAAAAAAGTTCAAATCGTAAGGTATAATATACAGTTATAAGAAGTTATCGTCTTTTTTAGAGCGTCAGAATATTAATTCGAGTAACTGTAGCTGTCTTCATAAAACTGCGACAGCTGCCTGCTTCCGAATAACGTAAATTATGCCCCGTAAACGTAAAAATAGGGCTTTTGAGGGCGATCGCGGCCTACGATGAGACGTGAAATGAGAAGGCGCACCCCGCACCCTTGCAATCCTGGAAACGCGAATCTACCCTCTTAACTTAATAATTTAAATATTTTCCTGCTTCGCAATATAAATAAAATTGTGTTCTTACTTTCTCGACTGTCAAAAGTATAACGTTTGACCAAAGGGGTCAGGAAGAATTAAAGAATACGTCGCCTGACATAACGTCGACTTGCTCCACTGACGCCAACATTTTACAAGCGACTCGCCACTGATCGAAGTAGATCCTGCTCTACTTACAGCGTATCAATTTGTCTCCGCGATGCAACCTGGTTCTCGTGGGATGATGGTAATTCGTTGGAAAAAGGAAGTTACGAGGCTGAAGGAGAATGATCGAGCAAACGGGCGAGCAAACAAAAGGATCGGCACGGTGTCGGGCTTGTTTGATAGATCGCTAGCACTCGGTCAAAGTCTTTGGAATGACGGAAGGCGTTCCACGGGCTGACACACCCGGAGCCGAAAGTTCGCCGGAGGCGGCTGGCAGCAGCCGGAATGAATACTAACGGGGACCGTGGCGAATAGTTTGCCGTCGAAACTAACTAAGGTCTCCGGGAGCTCATTTCGCAGCGCGTCGCGTAATTTCATTTCCGCGCACCGATTTCTCTCTGGCGGGCTTGCACCCGCGATGCACCGGCCGATGCCACCGGGCGCGCATGTATCTCGACGTTGCAACCGAAGCAGATTCACTCGGAGATATTATACCCGGGGAGGTTCGTGTTCCCGGTTGGAAAATTAATTTCATCGATTACTTCCCGGTATTAATTCCGTTCGGTCGTGGGACGTCTCGCGATTTCTCCAACATTATCCTACTGTAAGGAGATCAGACGTTCCAATTATGCCAGACGTTATTAACATGTTCGCTCCTGACGTTTGTTCCGCTTTGATATAGTTATCGTGCCGAGCACGGTGTATTAGATTGTTTAATTGAGTTCTGGGAACATTCGAGCTCGCTACGGCCTGTGGTAGGTTCACAAATGCGAAGAATGCAATTCACTCGCTGTTTTTATGTCATGTAATAACGCATGATTAAAATGGGGTTCTTGAAGTTCTAAATTTCATTCCACGTATGGACACTACAATGGGAAGCCACCTCAAACATACGATAACTCTAAATTAAAAGCGGTAACTACAAGAAAGTAATTACACAAGTAAATGCCGGAACGAACTCAGCTTTGTATAATTCAAGTGAGAGCAATTTCGAGATTCTTTCGTAGAAGCGCAGTCAGGTGTGAGTTCGGTTGAAAATGAAGTAGGTAAAACAAAACATCCGAACCGGAGAACGGACGCGGAATTCCCGTATTTGAAGCTGATTACTCGAAACGCAATTAAAGCGGCGGGCAACGGTGATCGCGTGTCAGCCGAGCGTCGACGCGCTTTTTCGACAACGCGGCCACGCTTGAATTTCAATTAATCCGAAATTGGCAGTATCACGGGACAGAACATCGTCTCGTGTGTCAGGCGTCTGGAATTACAGCCCGAACGTTTTCAGGATTAACCGCAGAATCCCGAGCTACTTTGAGACTCGCTCCAATTTGCAATCAACGTCGCTTGCATATTCCCGAAGCGGAATTCGCCGGGTCCTTGATGATCACGAAGGAACCGGCGCCGTGTCGACGCTCGTTCCCAAAACTCCGACGCGATCATTGTTGTCGCCGAGCAGGACAAACAGCGCCGCTCATCAGCGCCAAACGGCGCGATAAGCGGAGCGAAAACGTTCACAGCTATCCTTGTGCCTGAATTTCTTGCTGGTTGCCACCGAAACCCTGTAGAACGTCGGAGTTTAACTCTAAACCTACCACGAGGGGTCAAATGACCCATTCTGGATTTTTTATTTGACAATTAATGGTGTTTTCATAGGAATTTATTGAATATATCTTTTAACTGCAGTATATATTATCGTAAAAATCGCAGAAAATAGAAATAAACTTAATCTTGTTATTTCTATAATACTATACACATGTCACGTCCGGTGGTCCAGCCATCATTAATAATTAAATTTAATTGTATTACATATAGCTTTGAATTTCTTTTATGTTTAATCTAATAATGTTGTACGAGAAACTAAATATTCAATACTATTGTTAAAAATCAAATCGAACTATCGTATATTACACCACATTGCGTGCGATAGAATTAAGGAAATTCTTTCGTTCAATACGATTCAAATGAAGAATGAATTTCTCACCTGGAACACCAAATTTCCTTAATTCTATCGCACGCAATGTGGTGTAATATACGATAGGTCGATTTGATTTTTAACAATAGTATTGAATATTTAGTTTCTCGTACAACATTATTAGATTAAACATAAAAGAAATTCAAAGGTATATGTAATACATCATTGATTATATTTAATTACACTGTCCAACAGCCAAAAATCTTTTCGATTCTCACTATGCGATTCTTATAGAGTTTTTCGCGCTGATTCCGAATCTGTTTTTAATTTTTTCCCCAGACGCATAGTTTTTGAGAAATTTGAGTTTGAAAAAATGACCTATTTTTCAACTTTGAACAAGGATTGTGATGTTATTATAAAAGATATTGTATTGTTCTTTACATAAAAAGATTCTCTAGACTTTCCCGAATCCAGTGATATCCAATATTAATGCATTATGATTGTTTAAACATGTTTAAACAATGATTAAAGACGGAGAGACACCACTTTTGCACCAATTTCTGCGGATATTTCTCAATTTATCTCAAAAAATAAGGATCTAGCGGAAAATCGAATTACACCACGCGCTAGAGCTGACTTTTATCTTGAGAAACCACCCTTTCAAATATCTTCGCCCGACACGAGCTGCCACCAGTGGCGCTTACCGCTAGAATAGGCGTTCCACGGAGTACGCCGCGGCGAACGCCCGTTGTAGTGGTGAGCGCCACTGGCGGCACCTCGTGTCGGGCGAAGATATTTTGCTTTCTGTTTCGGTAAAAACGTCGACTTTGGAAAGTTAAAAGGGTGGTTTCTCAAGATAAAAGTCTGCTCTAGCGCGTGGTGTAGTTCGATTTTCCGCTAGACCCTGATTTTTTGAGATAAATTGAGAAATATCCGCAGAAATTGGTGCAAAAGTGGTGTCTCTCCGTCTTTAATCATTGTTTAAACATGTTTAAACAATCATAATACATTAATATTGGATATCACTGGATTCGGGAAAGTCTAGAGAATCTTTTTATGTAAAGAACAATACAATATCTTTTATAATAACATCACAATCCTTGTTCAAAGTTGAAAAATAGGTCATTTTTTCAAACTCAAATTTCTCAAAAACTATGCGTCTAGGGAAAAAATTAAAAACAGATTCGGAATCAGCGCGAAAAACTCTATAAGAATCGCATAGTGAGAATCGAAAAGATTTTTGGCTGTTGGACAGTGTAATCAGACAAGGAACGAAGGAAATATTAGGTTGTAAAGAAAGAAGTGCAGGATTGAAACCTATGTTTTTAAAGTGTTACAACTCACATGAAAAACAATTTTATTAAAATTGTTTTAATGAAAACAATAATATGGAAATTAATTTTACAGAAAATTTAATATTGTTCAATAGTAACGTTAAATTATCATGAGAATTGACTTTAATATTATTGAGGGGAACAGTATTAAAATTAATTTTACAGAGAATTTAATATTATTTAAGAATATAGAGCTGTGCATTCGTTGACACTTCCTTCGCCCCATACTTCGTTGGTATTCCGAGCCGCTTGAGCGACACTTCGGCCTAGTCTGAAAATAATGCGAAAATCGCGTTAGAATCGCAATTCGAAGAATCGCATAGTAAGAATCGAAAAGTAAGATAAAAGTTTGAATTTGTTGGACAGTGTTATTAACGATAGCTGAACCACCGGACGTGACACACATCACTCTTGACGGTCGGTAGATTTTGTTTTTATCGTGGAACTGATAATAAAATTGAAGTCGAACATTTTTCATTCGTAGCAGACGAACAAAATGTATTTGGGACGAAAGCATGTTTTATAGAAAAATGTTATCGAACAGGGATGACCCAGGGTCAGAGATATTGGTTTCCAGTTAGCAGTGAACGGATAACGACATACCGCAACATTTTGAACACACCTGATATCCAATGAGTTTATCAGTGAACCTGTGCCTGTGTCAATGACTGAGTGACACGACTCGATACAGCCAAATGAAGGCTACTGTGAATAGATAAAGGAAACATCAGCCGTTCATCGATGTGTCGGTTCAACATCGACCAGTTCCACTTGGAATTCAAGCGAAAATTAAAAAAAATGCACGATGCAAATTGCAACGTTAATAACGAAGAATTAATAATAAATATGCATGTACAGTCCCTGCTCACTTTCTTAGACTCACCTGAAGATTTGGTGCTTTTTGAAATCCTATAAGGAATGCAACGCTGTTTCCAACCTATGGGGTAATGATGGGGTAATGATTTCGTACTACAAGGTTGCCTTATGGGTTGCCTATCCAAGTGTAAAATTTTCTTGCAAGAGCAAAACATCCCCCTTTTACCATGGCCCGGCAACTCACCGGACATGAATCCGATTGAAAATGTGTGGGAGTGCCTGAAGAGAGAACTGGCCAAAGAAAATATAACAACAAAGACCAAGTTGATAGAGAGAATAATCTATCACTGGCACCATAACGTTTATATTAAAAGAAATTGCACAAACTTGCATAGATAGCATGTCCAGAAGAGTTGCGGCTTTAAGAGCAGCTGAGGGCGGATTAAAAAAATATTAGTGTTTCAAGAATTATATTGATCTATTTGTGTTTGTATCCATTGTTTTTGTAAAATAAATATATGGAAAATTCTAGAGACAGGGAGGTACAAGAACAAGAAAAGATAGAGAAGGTATGGAATTCAAGAAGTGTACCCAGATACAAAGAAATAAGAACGGTGGGAAGACCGAGATACCTGACAGGAAAAAGAGGAAGAAAAGGGGATAGCGTGACGCTGGTAGCAAGATTGAGGTGCGGCAACAAGGAAAGAGCAAATAAATTTTGGGAAAAAGAAGGGAAGAAAGTATGCAGGATGTGCAGAGGAGAGGAGGAGACGCTAGAACATCTCGTAGAGAGATGTAGGGAGATGGAAGAGATGGAAGGAAACATAGAAGAAATACTGGACGAAAAGGGGAAAGGCGCAGAATGGGGCAGGAAGCTAAGAGAAAACAGAGAAAGAGTGGAGAAAAAAGAAAGAGAGGAGTGGGTGATTAAATAGTATGGGAGTAACGAAGGGAAGGGAGGGTAAGGAGGAAATAAATGAAGGTGTATGTAAATATGTAAATATTGTATATATTAGATAATATAAAGAATAGAAATAAGAAGGGAAATATGTAAGGAATGGGGAAAAGAAGGAAGAAGAAAGAAATGTAACGCCGAAAGGCATATATGTTTGGAATAATAAAGATACTACTACTACTATATGGAAAATTCATTGGTCATCATTAAGTGATATTTGCATAAGGCTGCTATACCCATTATTCATGGTAAAACTAAAAATATCATGATTATAGTGAGTCTAATAAAGTGAGCAGGGACTGTATAGTGGAACACATATCGAACTCTCTTCGCTCGTTTGACCGCGACGAGCCTTCCCTGCTTACTGGAACACTTAATTCCTTTTGCGCCCGACTTATTATACTCCTGCGCTCCTTCCCCGTCCACACATCCAATTACTCGCAGCATCTTCCAGGAGGAGGTCGTTTTTTCTATTCGCGGCATCATAAATTCCGGGAGAAACGAGCCTTAAAATGAAGGTATCTATAACACCGTCCCCGGGGGAATTCAATTTAAAGTTTCGAATTCATTTCCGACCTTGTCATCGTCTCAGCCGGTGGGTACGCGAATCGCAGCACCGATAATCTGTTTTTCGTTTAATTTTTGGCTGTCGATCAGCCGGCCTCGAAACTTGCACCGCGATCCATCGTTATTATTCCCGCAGTCTCTACGCCAACGTGCTTCTTTGCACCCGATACCCATGTGTAATCCCGTTCGCAATTAACTTATGCAAAATCTCAGCCCACGGAGTAATGTACTTCCTCTTTCTCTCTCTCTCTCTCTCTTCCTCTCGCCGGGGAACGAAAAATCGGTTTTTTTTGCGCGTTCCCGCGCGAAAAGCGGCTTAGAGATCCTCGCATACCGGCGCGCGGATAACCATAGCATTGGAAACGTTTTCTAATGAATTCCGTCCGTTAATTAGTTACGCGTGACCACGTAATTATCTCGCGTTTCGGGGCGTTGCTCAATTTCCCGGGTACGTTTCACGGTACCGCCCGCGCCCGTCGCTCGACGAAAGGATCGGACGAGCGCTCGATTTGTTTCATTAATAAATTACCCGGGCACGATTGAAAAGCGTGCTATTTGAACACCGTCATTAACCAGCGACAGCTAATTAAAGCGGCTGCTCGGAGAAGAAGCGTTTTTCTCCGCCGGGACGGTGATCGAGCAAACTTTTGGGAATTTTTTTCATGAAGACCGTCGCAACTATCGATCCCAAACTTTGTGCGCTTATTAACGCGTATTTCGAGAGTCTACAGGATTTTTTAAGAGTGAAAATATCGATTTTCTCTGAAGTTATAACACTTTCGAAGGGAATTTATTTTTAATATACATTATATTTGAAGAACGTGTTGCGTACAGCATTGTCGACAGAAAAATTATCGGAAACGATGGAGGAGGGGTTGCCGATGCGGTGTAAAAGGATTGAAAGCATTGTTCCAGGAAAGTAGCGCGTTACAAAGGGGAACAGGAACGAAAGAAACCCACTCCTTTCCAGATTCCAGTAAATCACGCCTTTAAATCTCGGATCAAAGCGACTCCCTTTGATTTCGAGCTTGCCTGTCTCCCTCGGTGAAAAGAGGACCAGAGGCTTTTCCCGAGAATCGAATAATTAACCGAACAGGGCCGGCTCTGCTTCCTCCATCCCCCGGCTTCTCCCCTACTTTGGCATCTTCATCCGCGATTATCGATTTATTGCTACGTCTGAGACGCTCCGAGAGGCATTCAGACGAGTTTATCATCTGGATAGCTACTTCCGTTGATAGTTTTAGAAGCGGAGGGGTCTGGAGATGTTTATGTTTGATCAATCGTCCTCCTCTGGCTGTGCGCTCGCGTGGAACGTCGCTGCTAATAACTACTCGAGCTGCCTCTGTGCTCCGTAAGCGCAGATTTCTCTTAATTAAGATATTTTCGAAAAGAAATTGTGGCCAGTGCGAATAGCATAGCTTGAAAAATTGTTGGAATGCGATTCCACTGTACATTCGAACGAGAAAAATGAGAAAAAGTGTGAAAGAACACACTGAAAGGAGAAGCTACGGTGAATCATTGGACATCGGGCATTTCCTACGATTTTATTCTGTAATGGAGATTGCGAAGCAGCGACGCGTTCCCGTAAAAAGTCCGTTCCCTTCACTCTCGACGCCCTTAATCGCACCCACACAGAATCAAATGGCTGGCTCCAGGCCCTATTCGAGGGTAAACGTTTCGAAGTGACTCCAATTAGTGGCCATTATGGCACGGTTATTAATGGCTCTCGGCCCGTGGGCTACATAACGCGATCCCACGAAACGCGTTGCGTTATTCTGCCAGATTATACGCCGGCATTACCGGCCGATGGAGGGACGGAGAGGGCGAGAGAAAGGGACACAGAGTAACTGAGAGAAGGAGAGAGAGAGAGAGAGTGTCGATATCATGCATTCGTTCGTGATTCCGGTGGAATGCTATTTGCTCTCGATCTGTGTGTACCCTATTCTGTGTGGTGCAATCCAAATAATACTTTACAGTAAACCCAACGAGTTTAGGGGTTTAGACGAGATTGAACCCGTGTCTGACCACGAACGGACCTTCCTACTGTTTCGATACTGAATCATCCGTGCTCGGTTGCCTCGCGTGTAAATTCATTTCTGTTATGTGTACTCTAAATGATCCTGTTCAACTGCTTCACACAACCTACGAATATTTATTCTACTGTACCAGTGTACTGTGCTATTACGTCCGCATATTGAAGATTATTCAAGTATATTCTAGTTTGAATTCATTATATTCCAGTCTGAATATGATCAATCTTAACGAACTTAATCGGATAAGTTAATTACCTACGTATAACGTTGTTCATCGTATTACTAGGTTGTAAAGAAAGAAGTGCAGGATTTTTGTCCCTTTGTTTTAATTGCAATTTTATTTGACACATAGACGGAGTAATATGTCATTTTAAAGCTTGTTTTACGCTCCATTTATTTATGCTTTTGACATTTAATTTTATTCAAATTTTTATTAAATTACTAGCTGTAATTTCAATTTAATTAATTGTCAGTCTGGCTAAATGGAAACACTTTCGTTTACACTTTCGACATACTTTTCTACTTTATATATTAGATTCACCTATCTCTCTCTCTCTCTCTCTCTCTCTCTCTCTCTTACTTTCTCTCCCTCTCCCAATGAGAACATCAAATTGAATATAGATGCCACAGTCAAAAGTTATAGGCAGAAGCGTGCCCAAAAGAGGGCGATAAAGTCGTCTTTGGTCACGAATAACGTCACAACTTTTGAACGAATGGACTTTCTCGAATGCGGTTTGCTCTAAATCCTTCCCGAAGAAGCGCTGCGTCTAATGGCTGAACTCCTAGCTTTCTACGTTCAGCCGTTTCGGAGATATAAGATTTTTAACAAAGGAATATTTACATTTTTATTTATATACATAGATTCGGCTTTTATTTCAGGATGTCAAAACGCGATATTCGCATTATTTTCAGACTAGGCCGAAGGCTCAAGCGGCTCGGAATACCAACGAAGTATGGGGCGAACGAAGTGTCAACGAATGCACAGCTCTATATTCTTAAATAATATTAAATTCTCTGTAAAATTAATTTTACTACTGTTCCCCTCAATAATATTAAAGTCAATTCTCATGATAATTTAATGTTACTATTGGACAATATTAAATTTTCTGTAAAATTAATTTTCATATTATTGTTTTCATTAAAACAATTTTAATAAAATTGTTTTTCATGTGAGTTGTAACACTTTAAAAACATAGGTTTTAATCCTGCACTTCTTTCTTTACAACCTAATATTTCCTTCGTTCCTTGTCTGATTACACTGTCCAACAGCCAAAAATCTTTTCGATTCTCACTATGCGATTCTTATAGAGTTTTTCGCGCTGATTCCGAATCTGTTTTTAATTTTTTTCCTAGACGCATAGTTTTTGAGAAATTTGAGTTTGAAAAAATGACCTATTTTTCAACTTTGAACAAAGATTGTGATGTTATTATAAAAGATATTGTATTGTTCTTTACATAAAAAGATTCTCTAGACTTTCCCGAATCCAGTGATATCCAATATTAATGCATTATGATTGTTTAAACATGTTTAAACAATGATTAAAGACGGAGAGACACCACTTTTGCACCAATTTTTGCGGATATTTCTCAATTTATCTCAAAAATAAGGGTCTAGCGGAAAATCGAACTACACCACGCGCTAGAGCTGACTTTTATCTTGAGAAACCACCCTTTCAACTTTCCAAAGTCGACGTTTTTACCGAACCAGAAAGCAAAATATCTTCGCCCGACACGAGCTGCCACCAGTGGCGCTTACCGCTAGAATAGGCGTTCCACGGAGTACGCCGCGGCAAACGCCCGTTGCAGTGGTGAGCGCCACTGGCGGCAGCTCGTGTCGGGCGAAGATATTTTGCTTCCTGTTTCTGATTTTCCGCTAGATCCTTATTTTTTGAGATAAATTGAGAAATATCCGCAAAAATTGGTGCAAAAGTGGTGTCTCTCCGTCTTTAATCATTGTTTAAACATGTTTAAACAATCATAATGCATTAATATTGGATATCACTGGTTTCGGGAAAGTCTAGAGAATCTTTTTATGTAAAGAACAATACAATATCTTTTATAATAACATCACAATCTTTGTTCAAAGTTGAAAAATAGGTCATTTTGTCAAACTCAAATTTCTCAAAAACTATGCGTCTAGGAAAAAAATTAAAAACAGATTCGGAATCAGCGCGAAAAACTCTATAAGAATCGCATAGTGAGAATCGAAAAGTAAAAAAAAAGTTTGAATTTGTTGGACAGTGTTATTATACAGGCGCACTCTACTACGAATTTGTACCATCTCCATCTGTAAATTATTATTCCCATCACATTCGACCCTCTCTGCGCAATCATGCTGAATAGTTGCGAATCCTTCTGTAACGCGCAGCATTGCATTTATATTGTCCGCTTGTCCGACTATGTACAGGTCTGTTCCACTGACAGTTAATCCGCGCTGTTTACTTTCAATCAAAATCATTATTCCCGTTATAACCGACCGCAAACTGGCAAATATCACGTGTACAGTAATCTGTTAATTTATTATTTGACCTGTTACAATTTACAATGGCTCCATTTCAGTCCTCATGATTAAACAAGCACCTCAGCCAAACAGCTGTCATGTAAATGCTGAAGGTGCTGACATGTTATTCGATCTTTTCCAGAATGCCTAACGAAAACGCGCCAGCCTGCGAGTGCGGGGTGGTGGTCGAACCGAAATCCCGGAATAGCACCCTGTCCACGAAGAAGCTGATCAGGATATCGAAATCGAAGAGCGGCAAGCAAGAAGGACGATCCGGCAAGAAACAACAGGATGAAGCACGCTCGAAGAATAGAAGCTCTGAAACCGGAAGCAGTAGCTCGGTCGTGGATCAAGCGAGGCAGACCACGAAGACCAACAAGTACGAGAAGCGTTTGAATCACTCGAGGAGAACTCGAAGCGCCGACAGAGCGGAATCGCATTACACTTACATCGGTACGTAACCTAAAAATACTTTCCCGTACCTTTTATAATACTTCTCTCTCGATTCCTTGTTCACGATTCATCAACTTTCCAAGGTCTTCTTTGTCCAAACATTTTTATTCTGACAAATTTTAGGGTGATGTTCTCGGCGCAAAGGATTCGATCAAATTATACACTAAATAACAATCTTGTAGAAATTTTACAAACGTTCGATTCGGGTTTGAATCTGAGAACACGTTTGCTCTCGATTGTTTTGTGTACGAGAAAAAGAAGAAAGAAGGTGGCAAAATCTCTACAAGATTGTTATTTAGTGTATAATTTGATCGAATCCTTTGCGCCGAGAACATCACCCTAAAATTTAATAAAAATTTACGATCGATAATAATTTCTCATTTTTATTCTGATTTGTTTTTCCGATGTTGCGTAGATTCAGGCTCCAGCATACTCGGTGGAGGAATTCGAGAGGACACTATACCAGAGGCCCTGTACGCTACGATCCCGGACACGCCGAACTCTAGCGTCAACGAAATGGGAAATAGTCAATTAAACGCGCACTGTAGAGCGCAAGCTGTTTACGCAATTCCCTCTATGGTGTCGCCGCCGCCCACCTACGATGTGGCGATTTCGAAAACGTGGCAGGTGAGTGACAAGTATTTTTAAATCAACCACGAACTGTGTCAAAAGGTCCTTTATATGTATTTTATAATCTGCCAGTAAGGTGGAGTGGGGTAAGTCCGCCCTAGTTTTTGCAAAGTTGGACTTTAAACTCATGTATTTTCAGTCTGGTATGTAAAAACTTAACGTTTTTGGTATCAAACTCTTGCCACAGTTATTACCGATGAATTAGTATTATGTAGGATTCTAATTTTGCTCGAAAATGATCATTTTCATAGGATATTGTACAAAGTGTCAACTAGACGCACTTGCCCCGAAAATGGGGCAAGTGCGTCTCTGAGAGTTAAAAATGCTTCAAACCTTGTTTCAAGTGCTACGGGGCAAGAAAAGCATTATTATCAAAGCCTGTTACAAAATGCTTCTTATTGCATTAAATTATATTGTTTAGTTTCATAGTTATCCATTTTTAAACAAACAAGTACTTTTATGCTGAAATACGAAAGGGGATACAGTGATATTAAGGATGTTCTGGAGGTACAATGGGAGACAAAAGTACAAGAAATTCGAAATCCATCAATACATGGCAATGAAAGCCATTAATGAGTATATTTTGCATTAAACTTTTGCGAATACTGTATCCTCTGTAGCTATATTCAGTGGTCTACACTTGTCGCGTTTCCATGCTAGTGAGAGACAACACGATAAATTTCACGTTTTGTAACAGTTCATAATTTTTTTGCTCTGTAACTGTTTAGTGAATTCTAATAAATTTTGAACATAATTAATTAGATAATTTTTACTATGTATAAAAAAACTGGAGTTTCTAGTTGCGTTTTTTCAAGGTTTAAATAGGGTTTGAAGTGGAATTTTATGAATTCTCCATAAGAAGACGTGTTAAAATGTGCAACCTTTAAGTTGCTATAATTCTTAAACGGTGCAGTGAATCGAACCCAAACTTTGATAATTACATTAATTCAGTAAGAATAATATCTTGTCAAATTTTCAAAAATTTTGTTGCGTTTTTATATACCTCCAGAACATCCTTAAAACAAAATTTAAAAATCCTTTCAAACCTTGTTTCAAGTGCTACGGGGCAAAAAAAGAATGATTAACAAGCCTGCTACAAAATGCTTTTTATTGCATTAAATGTATTCTTTAGTATTATAGCTACATCGTGATAGTACGGACTTACCCCACCGTGATAGTACGGACTTGCCCCGTGTAGTAATATTTACGGGGCAAGATCATCTTAGTGTTTTTCTCAATAAATTTTAAAAAATACACTAAAAACGGTTTATTTAATGTAAACCTACATCAATATTTGTTGTACTTACCTAAAATAACAACTCAGAATACATTAATAACTTGTAAACTATTGCACGTTCAGGGTAACCTCAAAGTTGTACGTGTACCTCGCACGTGACTGTTTGGCATTGGTTGATTTAAGCGAGGAAAACACCTTTATTCTTGGGCGACCTCTATGTACAATAATTCATACTAACTTATTAAATACATTACTACATTACTAAATACAAGCTAGAGAAATTTCGATCATACTATAATAAAAATAACCAATTTACGGACTTACCCTACTCAACCTTAACCGTTTTAAGGTTGAATCCGATAAGATGAACGTAAAAATTAAAATTGGAAATTGTATCGATGAACTTGTATTCCAATGAAACTGTCGTTTCATAAAAATTATTTCTCCGCCTCTGACAGCGAGCTATTATACTCCCGCAAACTATTTAATTACTAAAGAGCATCGCAAATAGAACGGGCTTTTAAAAAATAACTTCGCGATAAATGTAATGTCAGCCTCGCTCCATACCAGGCTGGAGCGTCGTGATTTACTGACAATTTAATTCCCGGTCCGGTGTGTCAGATATAAAAATTGTTTGTCCAATGAATATTCGTTCCTGTCTCGCGGCAAATAAATTTCACGGATAAATCGCGCTGTCCGTCCGTATCTTTCACGTTCAACTCGACGTTTCGATCATTATTTTCAGCAATTTCCTAGAACAACCGGTCGAGTTCTAAAAACCAGGCGCTATTGTAAAAATTAATGCGAATATCAGTGGATGATCAGAGGGATCTCCAATAAGGAACCCGATAAAAGAGTCTCAATAATCGGAGTGAAGAATTTAAGCGGTAATAAAAGAAAGTTTAATCGCGACGGAGGGAAAAAGGCGAGACGATAAGCGGGGCTCGCTGTCCCGAATTCAAGTATAACCGCGGAGAGCAGCGGAATTCAGAAAATCGATGTTATCCGGCAATCCCGTGGCCGTTCTAATTCTTCGATAATTGCGAGCCGAACTTTTTCTCCCGCACAATAAGAATCCCGCTATTCGTTTTCCTCCTCGGTGATCTTTCGTTCGCGATCACCGTCGTTTTATTCTCGTGAAAAATTCCTCGGCGAGGGTTCAAGGTGAACGGTAAAAATAATCGACGTGTCTCCGGACTAATGAATTTGATAATTTTCTATGTATATACATTGACGTGGAACATGCAATATCGGGACGGTTCTAAAGAATTAAAAAGATTCGAAGAGGATTTTTTAAAAAGAGCAGAGTCTCTCTCTCTCCTCTCGCCGCTGCAAGGAAAGACTACTCGGTCATTAAACGCGAAAAGGAAATTGGAACGGTGATCAGCGGGCGCAATCAAAATTGAACGTTCCGCGGACCCTGGCGAAGGTCAATCTTTTCTGTTCGATGGAAATTCGACAGCAGAAGGAAACGCCGCCGATTGGAATCAAAGAAACGGGAGTGCTTTCCGACGATAGTGGAATCGGGAATGAAAACCTTGATCGACCGATGTCTAATGCTTTTAGAGAAATTCAAACACCTTGCCGAACGAGTTCTTTCGCTGCTTCGATCGTCGGAATTCCTGTGCCGCTTATAATTTCAATCGTCATTCCATTACTCATTTTTAACTGGCTGGGTAGCTCGTAGATTTATCCTTGGCAGTGAGCGACATTTTCCGAGTGAATCGTTCGCAGGTCTTTTTCGCGAAAAATCTGCGGTCCGCCCAAATTGCACAGCGAATCGAAGGGAGGGGCAGTCGATGGGACGAGGTGAGAATGGGAGGACACGAGCTCAGCGAAATTCGAAGAGTCCTGGCATCGTTACCGGGACTTTGAAGTGGGTCGACACCGAGGGTAACAGTGTTTTTCGTGGGGGACGGCCACCACGATGTGCCTCGGAAATTTATGTGTCGCTCGGCGCCGTACAACTATGCGAAACGGCGAGCCAGAGGCAAAGTGGTCCTCGAAGCTGGGGGATGGCCCTCCAATTTGCCTGGTGTTGTATACGCCCCCACCCTAAACACTCCAGGATCGACGAATATTTTTCCTTTTCTACAATATATTCACCCACTTTCCCCCTTTATGCGATGCCCTTTTTGCTAAACGCCCTAACTTTTATACCACAGCATCGGTACATCAGATTTTTTAGTAATATTATGTATGTTCCCCCTTCGCCTCAAGGTCTGCCCTTTCTGGGCAGAAGTGCTTGTTCAATCCAATGCGGCGGATGTTCAGGGTTTCCATATTGTTACATTACTTTGTATTCTTGAATATTGTTTAGATTACTTGTAAAATACATTTGATACATTTTTCTGAATCGTGAGAATTTGCTGAATACATTTTACATTGCACATGGAACAATATCTGTAATCGCCAATGCACGCAGGAAATCTGTTTCATCGCATTTCAACGAAAGCCTGCAGATTAAAAAATTATAATTCTCCGATGAAACAAATCCGAGCGTAAAGAGTTCAATAAAATGTAGAATTTAATCCGATATCCGCCGCAATTGTGATTCTGCTTCGATAATAATCGTATCATCGGGGATAGAAGTGAATAAATGTCAGGAAAAATTCGTGATTTTATCCGCGTGTTCGCGCGAACATATTTTCAACGCGAGAATCTCGCTTGGCCAAGGTTCAAGCAACTCACTCTATAATTTAGGTCCGCAACTTTCCGACCGCTTGTCTTAATATCGCGTGAACTCGCGGCGGGCAACAATCTCCGAGGGAGATTAATGTTGCCGGCCCATGAATGAAACAGTATAAATTGCGCGTGTCGAAAAGTTTCCTCGGATTGACACGGAACCTCTCGACAGAGCGAGACGCTCTGACAATGTTCGCGGAACCGTGGGGGGGTAAACTTGCGCCATTAATTTCCGGGGAAAAGTCGGAATGATTCAACATCTCGCTTTTTAACAGCCGGCGATTCCGCTCCTCGCCATTCCCTGCATCTGGTGCGATCAATTTCGAGAGAATGTCCGATGAAAAATGAAATTCTGTTCCGCAGAATTCTGCAGATATTCTGCAGAATATTCCAAATAGTGCCAAGACATTTATAAACGCCTCACAAATTAATTTATTAGCCACCGAATACAAGAATAAATATCCGGCAGGTTCATAGAAAAATGAACAGTCGGAAAAGAATTTTATTGCGTCCCACTTGAAACATAATTTCCATTTACCAGCCGCTCCGCGTAATTAAAAATGTAATGAGAATCTCTCGGACACAATTTTCAATTTAATTTTCATTTACATGCAACTGCGCGTAAAGATGCAGAAGTGGCATAACAGTGAATAAATTTCTCAGCCCGTCAATCTAACCGGCCGTGAATAAAAGACGCGTCGTAAAATCGTGTTCGCCGACGAAAGATGCGACCATTAAATAATTCAAGTTCGAATGAGAAGTTATTGGAGTTCGTGTAACGCTCCCGGTTTTCGCAATGAATAATGCGTCCAGGTGACGCAACAACAAGCAACACGGAACACCGCGGTGTAAATAACAATTTTCCCTCGCGCGAGTGTATTATATCGCCGCGGCCCTGTCATCGTAAAGCAAATGTATATTCGCCGCGGTAATTTTCCTTTTTTTCTAGGGAGAAAGGGAGAGAGGAAAAAACTTTTCTATCCGAGAGGAGGAAAACGATAAATTTCGCTCGGAATGGAGCCGGTTTATTACAATGTTTTCGAAGTAGTTCGCCGTATTCTACGGGAAATTACGATAGTTAGACTACCGGACGACGGTATCGGAGGGGAGGATGGTATTAAAGCCGGACCTAACCGGCTGGGGATGCTCACCGGAAGCAATTCTGCGTTGGCAGTATTCCACCCTTATGTAGAACGATACCTCTAATCTTATTCGTTGATATGTTGGGACAGCGGATTCTCCGAGAAAGCCCTTTTTCAACTAAT
Source organism: Lasioglossum pauxillum (assembly GCA_933228785.1). NCBI lineage: Eukaryota > Metazoa > Arthropoda > Insecta > Hymenoptera > Halictidae > Lasioglossum > Lasioglossum pauxillum. The sequence continues at coordinate 40,900,605 of OW121706.1, forward strand.
TCACAATCGTTTCGTAAACAACGAAGTGTACAAAATATAAGGCGATACATTTTTATCGTGTCCAATTGCGAATACGAAGTTTCGCTCCACAGAAGGGAATAAGGTGAAGTGCCCTAAGTCTGGACAGTCCAAAAGTGGTACCTAAATCTGGAAATCGAATTTTCATAGTAAAATCTGTAATTAAGAGATTAAATAATTATATTATATATTCTGAGGCCTTAGCTACAAGTAGGTGTGAGTATTATTTCATTAAGACATCAATTGAAATTTAAAAATGAATTCAAAGTTCATCTGAAAACAGTATACAAAATAGTCTATTTACATGCGAATCATGTGCATTTATAGTTCGAACTTTTGTTAGAAAAAAAGATGTAATTTAAGCCCTCAGACAAAAAATAATTATCACGCATAGTAATATTGATATTTTAAAATAAATTGGCAATCAAACTTAACGTAAATAATAATTATTAATCCAAATATTGGATGTCCAAGATTAGGACTGTTTTCAAATATAAGTACTCCATACTGGGACGCGATGACAGTAGCTGTCCCACTCTAAGCTTATACGCAATGTGCTTACGCCTGAAGCCAGACACGTGTTTGTGAATAAAATCAACGCATTGTTTGCAAATTATTTAACTACATGTACGTATAATTAGTCTTCTATTAGCTTGAATAACGTATGTAGAAAATGTATTCCGGTTGTGACGTTAATAATACTTTATGTTTACATCTTAAATCTATCAGTATTACTACCTAACCTTAAAAGTTGTATTATGACAAGTTTTATTAAAACAGTAAATGAAAATAAATATATATTTGGTTAAATATCAACAGTCGAGCGCCTAACGCGCTATATTTGGTTAAATAATACAATACTATAATCTATGATAAGAATACTACATATTACGCAAAGCATCTTCTATTCGTCATGCGCAACAGCGCCACCAACCAACGTTTTAGGTTATGTTCGCTCGATCAACTCGTAAATTGAATTTGTCCCGATATAGGCTTTACTTCTGTCCAGGTACTAGCTTAGATTGGATTTAATATGTCCAACTATAGGTTTGAATTATTCTTGTTAATACAATTAAGATATTAGCCTAAACAATGATTTTTTTATTTTAAATTGTGGGGGAGCTAATATAATGTTGATAATTATAAAGGAGCTCTACCCATATGAAAGAGAGGAGGAAAAAAGGAAGGAGCGTTTCGTCCTAGGCCCGCTAGAGGACTCATCAGTAAGGCTATCTAGCGGGCCCTGCCTTAGACGTGTTGGGATGTCGGAAGGCGATTGAGGACTGTATATATACAAATGATTGAGGAACCAAGTACTTGCGGGAAAGGTCTTCAACTACCTGTCCCTCTTGTGGCGCATGTAGGAAGTTGGCCGCCACATTACCCCCCTGCCAGTGAATAACGATACTAAGATCGGGAGGGGGGGGGTGAAAATCGGTAAGAGGTTGAAAATCGGTAAGAGAGCGCGTTGCTCGAATTGTATACGCATCGTGATGGCGAGACAGTGAGTCGCTCAAGCCTATCGAGCCGTAGATGCTGCTGTCCTAGCATGGCCGTTCGAGAAGGAAGCACATGGGTGCCACACTAGGAGAGGGATTACGTATTCTCGGCGATTAAAGTAGTGCCCACTCGATTGATGCGTGTAGTATCCTCCTAAGGCTCCATTGTTGTCCTCCGTGTTGCGTTTTTATGCTCTAACGTCGCAGGGTCACCAATGTGGGGGAGCTAATATAATATTGATAATTATAAAGGAGCTCTACCCATATGAAAGTGAGGAGGAAAAAGGAAGGAGCGTTTCGTCCTAGGCCCGCTAGAGGACTCATCAGTAAGGCTATCTAGCGGGCCCTGCCTTAGACGTGTTGGGATGTCGGAAGGCGATTGAGGACTGTATATATACAAATGATTGAGGAACCAAGTACTTGCGGGAAAGGTCTTCAACTACCTGTCCCTCTTGTGGCGCATGTAGGAAGTTGGCCGCCACAAAATTACTTTACAAACTCTGAACTGTATATTAAAACTCTTAAGAAATTGTTTTTGTTTATTTAAAGTGATAAAATTTAAAATAGAAAAACATGCTGTCCAGGCATAGGGCACTTCACCTTACTTTCCACAGAAAGGAATCGTCGCGCGGCGTGGCTCGGTGAATAATTTTGCCGTTTAATCCACGGTCAGCGATCATGCAACCATTTTTTTACTATCTCATTAATATTACAGAGAACAGAAAGCCCTCCCTCTCCGAGGGAGAAGTTTCTCCGAAGCTGTGTCACGCTGGAAAATCGAATCGCAGAATAATAATCTCGAAACTCGATTTCTCCGCGTTTCCTTCACCGATTCCGTCAAAACCGACAAAAATGAGGCAATAACTGCGAGCCCTCAGTTTCCCCCACCAAGTGATTTCGATAGAAATATCGATAAGAGGCTTCTGAGCAGTTTTCGAGCCCTGTCTTGCCATCTCAAGCAAGGATCTGTCTTTTTTCTTACTTTTCTGCGATTTACTGTTTCGACAAACGCCCGTTTGGGTTAGAAATAATTTTTGGTATTTTATATTAAATAGTATGAGACCAAGAATGGTGTCCACTGTTAACAGTTGATGTCAACCATTCCTCCACACACATTTCGACAAAATCAGTTTTCTGTCACAAATAACCAGAGCTGTTCCTCCGGTAGAGGAACAGGGATGTTTCCAGAGAAGTTCGAATAATTTCCCGACGACATCGAGGCTGTATCGCGTCGCGCCGACGTATTCGTCGACGCAAACGTTTGATAGGACAGACGGGGGATCAGGGTTGGGGGTTTTCATCCCCCGACGCGTGTCGGCGAATCGGCATGAAAGAAGGAAGCCATCCAGCCGACGGCGGGCGTGCGCGTTTTCGAAATTAACGTTAGCGTTTCACGTTAATTAAGAGCTCGCCGCGCGGTAATCGGATAAAACGGTCTGAATGAGCGCAAAACGTCGGCTCGCCCGCTCATTACCCTCCCGGCATGGAGCGGTGCAGAGCGATGCAGAGCGATGCAGAGCGGAGCGGACTTTCGCGTCGACTTTTCGCTGGCGCTCGCGAAACGTTGCCTCCTTTGACGGCTCCCGGCGGCTCGTTTCGCCGTCTGGCAGCCTAAAATGCCGCTAATCCGATCCTCGAATGAGAAAAACGACCGCCGACTAGTCCATTCACCAGGGTTTAGAACAGGAATCGCGATACTCGACGCCGATCCAGTCGAATTAACCAGACAGCTTCCTATCAATTTCTTCAATACTATTCGATAATTCTTTTAGACATAACCCTTAAAATAATGTCGAGGACTTACTGTACTTAGTAATTAGTAATTCACTGAAATTAGTAGTTCGACGATGCTCGGGTAATATCCAAGATTGTGTGCCACGTTTCTGCAGAACTTCGGGCGTTCGCGCAATGACGGGCTCGTCGAATTTCACGCATCTTCCACTCGGTCTATCTAAATTGTAGAACTCGATACAGTTGCCGGGCGCATTTAATTGGCTGCATCTAAATCGCGTCGCGAAATTAAACGTCACGCGGGAGAGTAAACGTCTGTTCTACTTTGCCGAGCAACGGGATCAATTACCGGGACCCAGCACGTCGCCGATCGCGCGTTTTAATTAAACCGTGCAATTCGTTTATTAGTTGGACGAAAATTTCCGCACTCCCTCTCGTCCCACGCCGAAAAATTTTGCTCGCGCGGTCGTGACTTTGAGCGCGTGCGATTTTCGAGCTGATCCAATCCGACCATCGACTTTTTCGGCTCCACTTCCAACGGATATCAAACTTCATTATCTCGAGTGTTCCATATTTCTCTGTGCATCTCTCGCACCTCGCGAGCGCGAGACTTGTAAATTATTACGGCAATCGATTTACCACGGTAACGCGTGTCTTTAATTAATTACAATTTATCGTTGCTCACCCGATACCGCGCAAAGGCGCCGGAGCACCTAACTGTTTTTCATGATTTATGCAGACTTCGTAGGAGTTGCTCTACGCATCGTGTAACCTTGTTTATCAACGTTTCACGAACGCTCCGGCTCTGCAATATTTAATTAAAAATTATTTTAGCATCTGCTAGGTATAATTTCAGTTAAACCATTTTCATCCCGTAAGGTGGTAGTGTGTAAATTCATTTTAAGACTAATTCTCCCCGGGGAACGCGTGGAGTGTTGCTCGGCGTGTTCGGAGCGGTTTAATAATGTTTACGGATATTTCGATTGATAAATTCAATTTGTTTGCACGTTTAAATACTCGTTAGTCACCCGCGTGTTTCGTAGGATTTCTGACTGAGCCGTGTAACGTTTATTTAATAACGTTTAATAAACGGGTCGGAGTACTTTGTTGAAGGAAAAATATTTTCTACTCCGCAACTCGGTTTCTGTAATATCGCATATTAATGAAAATACGCTTCATATCGCGGCTTAACATGTATCGAGCGTTTTAATAATATTTATTGTATTGTAATATGAATTCGTGTATTACTGGCAAATATATCATTCACAGCAGTTATTGAAACAATCCTGCGTTTATTGCTATGATTGCTTGATAAATAAGAGAGGGGCTCGACGTTTCGCGGAAAGTAATTCTTGCCAACGACTCTTCGATACGAAACGTTTTATGGTAGAAACGATGTAACGAATCGTTTATGCTACAAAAAATATCGCGTTTCAACATGCTCGAGTGTCTTTAATATTTCCAGAATTCTGCAGTACCAATTCGCTTCGTCATGAATGCATGAAATCTACCGATATACCTCGTCGCGGAAAAGAAAAAATTGGCCGAGCCGTGCAGTGGTTAAATTCATTTAATATATAATCGGAGTAGAGCCAAACGTTTTAAAATGATTTTTATTAGCTGTGACCCGCTTTCCCATCGCGCGGTATCACGTTCCAGTGAAATATTTTCGACGGGTAACGAATAGGTTGCAGATGCTCGCGCGAATTCAAGTTTATCCGGGATATTGGATTAAAATGGAAATATGTATTAGCCGTTCACGGAGCGAAATTTGATCGCGAAGTTCAGGGATATTTTTCATGCGAGAACGGCTGAGAGGAGTGGAGAGAGGAGAGAAACATCCATGAATCAGAAGTTCTCCGGCGACTATGCGCAGCCAGAAAAGGAAAAGAGGAAGACGCGTCGGCGTCTCGACGCCGAGCACCGTTTTTGCTCTCCAAACAATTGGCTCGAGTTCAAACCCGTCCTCGGAAACTTTTCTGCAATTTGCCGCCCGGTAAACAGCGAGCAGCTCACCGCAGAACCTCGATTCTACTCGAAAACCTGCGCACCCTCTCTCTCTCTCTTTCTAGTTGAGCTACGATTATCCGAGGCTTAAGCTGATAAATTACTTCTGTTTCTCCGTTACGTAATTTCGGCCCCGAGACTTATCGTGCTTAATGCCCTCATATCCAATTTGCACTCGTACGCGGATCGCTTCCGTTTAATCGCACGGATCTTGCTCAGCAGGGAATCGCAATGGTAGATTAGTCTGAAATCGTTCCGAACCGATGGACATTTCTTGACTCGAGATTTAAGCGGATTCGGATAAGTTCGCTATTAAATTTGTTGAAAATCGCTCCGCAACTGCAAACTGCTCCGACGTTCCCTAATTGCAATTATAGTAGTTCTACCTACCGATGATTGCTCTCTTTACTCGAGATTTCACTCAGCTGTGTGATTGCTGGACTGCGGATCTTTATGCAAAATGAAAATGTTCTGCCTTGATCGTGGGAAGCAAGAATAATATTATTATTATTATTATTATTATTATATACGGACCGAGGTACTTTTGTACATATGTATACAGTTTTTACCGTATAACTGATAAAAACAAAAAAAAGACATAACAAAAGAAAGTCTTAACCTAAACTCTTAACCTAAGTTTTAACTAAAATTAACATAAAAATGGACCGCGCGAAAATAAAGAAATACAGATATAATTAACAAATAGTATTGCGCAATTTTGCTTTGAATGCCTGTAACGTGCCATTGAAAAAATCGATATTGTTGTAAAATATGTTAGAGTTAGCAATAATGCGATTTAATGGATTTATTGTTCCATATGAGGATTTGGATTTCATCGTTTGAAATCCTGCTCTCGTTCTCAACACACGTTCAGGTACGTAGAAGTTGATTTGCCTCAGGAGTGCGGGACAATCTATATTATTATTAATCAAATTGAAGATAAAGCTCTGGTCGGAAACTGTTCTACGATCAGACAATGTTTCAAGGTTGACTGTGTTTAATATTATAGAGTAATTGTGATCAAATAATGAAATTGGGTTGTTTGTCTTGTATGGACAAAATCTGAGGAATTAATGCTGCACTCTCTCTAGCATATTTTCATATTTAACGCTTTTCGGAGACCATATAGTTGAAGCATATTCTAACTGGGGACGGACAAGGGTAATGTATAGCAACCTAAGTGTATGGATTGAATGAAAATCTGTGGAAAAACGAAGTATGAAACCGAGCATTCTTGAAGCGGAGTTGACAATGTGATAAAAATGGTTGGAAAAGTTTAGGGTAGAGGAGAAGTGAATTCCTAAGTCGTTAACATCTGTTATTGAGGAGAGAATACAGTCATTTAGATGGTAAGGATATATAAGAGGTACAGAACGACGGGAGGACCGCATAATATGGCATTTTTTAATGTTAAGATCCATACCGTTCCTGTGACACCAGTCGCAGAAACGGTCTAGGTCTGTCTGTAATCTGGAAGCATCATCCAGGGACGAGATGATGCTAAAGATTTTTAAATCATCTGCAAATAGTAGAAATTTACAATGTTGAAAAATGGAGGTTAAATCATTAATGAATATTATAAATAGTAGAGGCCCCAGGTGGGAGCCTTGTGGTACTCCGGATAGAACAATTACTGGGGATGATAGGCAACCGCGTATACGTATAATTTGTAGCCGGTTTTATATTGATAAAAATTGATTTAAGCGCATTCGGATAAATCCGTTATTTGCTCTTACGCTCCCTGATTGCAATTATAGTGGTTCTACCTACCGATGATTGCCTTCTTGACTCTTCTAGACTTTCACAAAAGACTTTCACGAAATTAATCAAAGGGACGAAACCTGCACAAAACTCCAACAGCAGTGTTTCCCAACGTGGGACAATTTTATTGTTAAGTGGGGCAATTCGGAAATGGACGCGTCCAGAGATTAATTTATAAATTAATCAAATATCGAAATTCAACCAAATGTGCAGGAAAACTATCGTTACCGTTTCCATCTTCATATTTAGCTAAATGGGTCATTCCATGCCGAATTGATCACTTTTTGCAGGCACCATCGCCGATTTTGTTCTAAATGAAATATGTTGTAGTCCATGTGAAATTAGGGGGGGTTTAAGTCATCATTTTGCCGGTTTCGAATTTTTTTTAGAAATGGCAGGCCTTCAAATAACAGAGGTGCGCTCGACCCACCTCAACCTGAAACGGGGGTACACGGCGTCCTTTACCAGCTCATTGTGACGCCAATTTTAATGATACCATCTTTTTCAAGGACTCATTTTAAAGGGGAAACTTCAAGGAATATTACCATATTTTTTTCAAAATTTAAATCACTGAGCCCTATCATTAAAAAAAACGCAAAAGAAGAATTTGTTTAAATTTTTCGACATTGTAAAGTTGATTTTCGAGGTTGAAAAAATTATTTTGTAATAGCCCAATCCTTTCCGAATAAAACAAAAAAAAATTTAGCTCAGTCGGACAAACGGTTCATGAGATAAAAATTCGTAAGTGAGGCCCGTTTTCGCCGAAATGGGCAAAAATTGAAAAATTTGAAGGCCTGCCATTTCTAAAAAAAATTCGAAACCGGCAAAATGATGCCTTAAACCCCCCCTAATTTCACATGGACTACAACATATTTCATTTAGAACAAAATCGGCGATGGTGCCTGCAAAAAGTGATCGATTCGGCATGGAATGACCCAAATGTTTTAATGCCATAAATGATTTGCTACTAAAGAAATAAATCGGCTGCATATAACACAACGGGGAGACTTGAGACTGAAGCTCACTAAATTGGAACCTAACATAAAATCTCTTTGCAGCAAGCATCAAGCGCAAGGATCTCGCTAAATGTAAACAATAAATAATTACTAATAATTAAAGTAATATAGAAAAATGTTCCATTAAAGTTATTTCATACTTGAATTTTTGTACTGTTTTTGTACTTTTAGAGAACTGTGTTTCCTCAACAATTTCCTAGTGATTTCTTCCTAAAACCTATAATTTAAGTTTCTTCATTGAACAATTCAATTTTTGTACTTTTAGAGAACTGTGTTTCCTCAACAATTTCCTAGTAATTTCTTCCGAAAACCTATAATTTAAGTTTCTTCATTGAACAATTCAATTTTTGAATACTAAAAATTTTGTATACAGGGTATCCCAAAATTCGTAAACTTCCCGGAAATGGGAGGTTCCTGAGATCATTTCAAGCGATATTTTCCTTTGCAAAAATCTTATCCGCGGCTTTGTTTAGGAGTTATTAACGAAAAACACGGACCAATCAGAGCGCGACCTAGACGCGAGTTGGCACAGTCGGCCCGGCGCGCGAACTGTCTATTGGCTGCCTGTGGTAACTCGCGTCTAGGTCGCGCTCTGATTGGTCCGTGTTTTTCGTTAATAACTCCTAAACAAAGCCGCGGATAACATTTTTGCAAAGGAAAATGTCGCTTGAAATGGTCTCAGGAACCACCCCCTTTCGGGAAGTTCGCGAATTTTGGGACACCCTGTATGTTACATAGGGGGCATAAGAATGTTAGAAGGGCTTAGATGGGTCATGGCACAAAAAATGTTGGGAACACTGTCCTACAGGAAATTGTTCGTGTGCTTTCAGTCGGGCCTGCCGCCGACCTACGAGGAATACCTGTACCACAAGTACGCCATGCTGTCTCGATCTCACACACCCCCGCCCCCATGGTCGGATTCGACGACAACGACACTGTCAGCTCAAACACGCCGCGAGTTGCTCGCGAGTCAACCGGAGCTCAGGGAATACCTGGCGCAGCTGTCTCTTTCGCAGAGCAACGATCGGTCCACCACCGGCCATCATCACCATCACCAACACCAACAGCAACAACAGGGGGCGGTGCTCAGGGACAGCAGCTACCTATCGAACCAGCAAGCCTCCAGGGAGCAGCAGGTCAGGACGCAACAACGCGCGAGGGCAATGCCTCCCAGGTGAGTCTCGACACTATCCAAAAGGGAAAACCCAGTGTTCTGCACGGACAGCTGGCGAGCTGCGAAATAATTTAGGTCGTCGTTCACCGAGACCACGTGTCTACGACACCTCTGGGACTCTCCGCGAGCACCGAGCTGTCTCAGGTGCTATCGTTCCAGACACATCGGTCTCCGCGAATTTCGGGGATACTCTTGCTCCCCGATGACTTGGGCAAATTGCTTCTCTAGATACGAATCGTTCTTGTCTCTCTCATCTTTCTTCAATTTCTCTCTTGCTCCAAAATCTACATTTCTCAGATGTATGGAACAGTCGTCAGCAGCTTGTTTATTATTAGGTTGGTATACATGAGATGTCAGGTTTTGATCTCATGCGAATATTTGTCTCCCTGCTATCGTTATGCTATTGTTCTTGACCAGGGACCATAACTGTTATAATCAAAAAGAAAATAAGTCATAGAATAAAAAGTATTTCATCGGCTAAAATCGTATTGGTTACAAATAAGGATTATAAGTAACCGAAACATTTTTCTCTTGTTGGAAAATGTTATCAATGAGAGAAATTTATTTCGATCGCTCATAACAGTTATCAATGGGAGAAGTTGATTTCGATCGCTCCTAACAGTTATTAATGAAGGAAATTGGTAATAGTTATTATTAAATAGTACAACTTTGAAATGGTAGGCAATCAATTATTTCATAAATTTTTCATTCGTAAAATTAATTGTTCCGATCAAAATTTAAAGTAACAAACAAACAGATTTTGTGTTGTTTGTGAACTTTAGTGATCGCGACTTTACTTTGAGACGGTTCTGGGGTTCTGAGTGTCGTGGGGTCTGACGGGTCCCATGGAAATCACCGACACAAATTTCGCCGACTCCAGATTTGACCGACAATAACTTTGGCCGATAACGCCTTTAACCGAAATTAATATTCATTTCATATGCACCAACCTAATAACACATTACCAACCGGCGATTATTGACTAAACACTTTTTAATCGAACCTTGAGCAGTGACAGGAATTATCATTGTGAACTAACAAGTCACCCTCAATTACGTCATCTAAGGTGAAGTGCGCTATGCCTGGACAGCATGTTTTTCTATTTTAAATTTTATCACTTTAAATAAACAAAAACAATTTCTTAAGAATTTTAACATACAGTTCAGAGTTTGTAAAGTAATTTAAAATAAAAAAATCATTGTTTAGGTTAATATCTTAATTGTATTAACGAGAATAATTCAAACCTATAGTTGGACATATTAAATCCAATCTAAGCTAGTACCTGGACAGAAGTAAAGCCTATATCGGGACAAATTCAATTTACGAGTTGATCGAGCGAACATAACCTAAAACGTTGGTTGGTGGCGCTGTTGCGCATGACGAATAGAAGATGCTTTGCGTAATATGTAGTATTCTTATCATAGATTATAGTATTGTATTATTTAACCAAATATATATTTATTTTCATTTACTGTTTTAATAAAACTTGTCATAAAATCAACTTTTAAGGTTAGGTAGTAATACTGATAGGTTTAAGATGTAAACACAAAGTATTATTAACGTCACAACCGGAATACATTTTCTACATACGTTATTCAAGCTAATAGAAGGCTAATTATACGTACATGTAGTTAAATAATTTGCAAACAATGCGTTGATTTTATTCACAAACACGTGTCCGGCTTCAGGCGTAAGCACATTGCGTATAAGTTTAGAGTGGGACAGCTACTGTCATCGCGTCCCAGCATGGAGTACTTATATTTGAAAACAGTCCTAATCTTGGACATCTAATATTTGGATTAATAATTATTATTTACGTTAAGTTTGATTGCCAATTTATTTTAAAATATCAATATTATTATGCGTGATAATTATTTTTTGTCTGAGGGCTTAAATTATATCTTTTTTTCTAACAAAAGTTCGAACTATAAATGCACATGATTCGCATGTAAATAGACTATTTTGTATACTGTTTTCAGATGCACTTTGAATTAATTTTTAAATTTCAATTGATGTCTCAATGAAATAATATTCACACCTACTTGTAGCTAAGGCCTCAGAATATATAATATAATTATTTAATCTCTTAATTACTGATTTCACTATGAAAATTCAATTGTCCAGATTTAGGTATCACTTTTGGACTGTCCAGACTTAGGGCACTTCACCTTAGTACTTTCATTTCAGATTGTAATGTAAAAGAAAATTTCTATGCTTTCTTTTGGTACAGCAGAATTATTGAAAATCCTATGAATAGGCTATCGGTAGGTAAAGCGTTCAAATAGAAAATGCCACATGCTTATAACAAATCTATAACATTTCAGATCTCAGAGCGAGAGCCGAGTGCAACAGCAGAGACTGGCGACGATGTACGACGACGGTGCATTCTGCATGGAGACGACCGCGTTGCAGTCCGCGTTCGAGAACGGGATCTCGCTATGCAGTTTGATGTAAGACAATGATTGCCCGAGGAGAAGGAACACGAGAGGAACAGATCCGAGACAAATTGTACTCTCTAGCAAGAACGATCCTCTTCCGAAAAATCAGAAGAAAAATCCCGTCGCGGATCGTCTCGACTTTCGAAGTAACGCTGGTTGCACGCAAAATGGCGAATCGCTTGAGAATCATCGTAATCCTTGTAATCGATACGATAAAGACAGAAGATGGAAATTAATTTGTCGATGATTTGTTCACTGGGCGATATTTCGAAGCGAGACACAAATTCGAAAATGAATATTAATCACCGGCGGGAAGGCCGCATTAATATTCAGGCCGGTACTACGAGCGCGAATGCTAATTATAATGAATGCATAAAAGCCTCATTCGACCGATTCCCATCGAGAAAAATGAATCGATTCGAGAGATTGTCGGGGACCGACTAGTATCGAAAAAGCTCGAGAGGAGAGCGGAATTTTCAAGCGTTCTCCAAAGTTTTCCGAGAGGGATCGATTCGGCGGGGCTTTCGATATTAATTCTCGAATCGTTTTCGGCGTTTTCCCCACGGTCCCGGAAACGCCCGGGCCCGTTTCCGGTAGCGTAGGCTTTTGAATGATCATCATACATCGCACAAATCTTTCGTCGAGTTAACAAACATGAAAAAAACGAACGCTGTCTCGGACGATTACCACTGGTCGAGCACGGTTCTCGTTTCGAACGAAGTTTAGGGTTATTCTATCGCGAGGATTTTAATCGGTCCGAGGATGATTATTGATCGTCCGCCCCTGGCTGGTCCAGGTTTTTGCGCGCCTAATTCGAATAGACGGAGGATGACGATTCCGCCGCCGTAGAACGATGATTTCCCGTTTGGGTTGCGTCTGTTAACATCAGTTACTCGAGTCTGGTTACTTTTCGCCGTGCTGGACGAGAGATGCAACTATTCCTATACACGGTCCGTTGAAAATGTCTCCACACACTGTTTAAAACAAGATAGCGTTTCTGAAAGTAACGATTTCAATTTTTTGAAGAATTTCGAACGATTTCACTGTGCGAGCAATCAATTTCGAAGAAAATATTGAAACTCTTTTTCTTCAGCATCTTTTCCATTTCGTGATTATTCCTCGGTCAAGCAAGTTGTAAAAATCTGTAAGAAACGAGAAAGAAAAGTTACGAATATAAATATAAACATTGTACGTAGTATTTTTAAAAAGGTTCGCCGTATTTTGAATAGTGTACGGAGACGTTTTAGCCTAACTGTGCGTCAGACTATAGTTTGGGCCTAATTTATCGGCGCGAAGCGTCCCAGCTTTCTCGTCGCCGATAATCGAACGCGACTCGATAGAGACTCGGTTTTTTGTACGATCGATCTGTACATATGATTAATTATAATTAATTAACGATTAATTATAATGTTCCGTATAATCGACTCGCGCAGTAACTCGACACCGTTAGTCTCGATCCATTCGATCTTCTATCATTTTTACGACGAAATGTGTAATGTTACGCTAACGAGTGCTAGTGATCGCATCGAATCGTACGTAGAAGCACAATTTCCTTGCTCAGTACCGTTTTCATATTCTTTCCGTTTCTCTGAACGATCCCCGGTCTCAACATTTTCAATCCCAACCCGTTCTTTGATATCGATCGATTGCTCCACACGATCACCACGACTCTCGTGGGAGATCCGAAGTTTCTTTAACGTGACAATCACAGAAATATTTTTCCGACGGAACGTTTCCAGGAGAATCCATAAAAGTACAGAGAAATCATTCTCCAGATCATCTGGGTCTCGAAGCGGAATTCAAAGTTCGTTGTCGAAGTAAATCAAGAACAGAAAATAATTTACGAGCGAATCTTTATGCAAATGAAAAAGTTTCTGCAATTCTTTCTTTAATTATTTTAATAAGCCAAAAAATGTATATTTCAAAATTCTTTCATCGAATCTACACCTCGCACAGAGTGCGACAAATATTTTCGTCCATCTGTTCCCGAGTTTACTGGCCTGTTCAGAGAGGAAGGCGTTCTTTCGGTTTGTTTGGACGTTGTCGAAACCCTATTGTTTCCAGCGATCGGAACGAGATGAGCGGATTTCATTCTGTAGACGCGCAGGTATGAAATTTTTATTTTTGTCGCCGTAACGTTTCATACGAACGAATGTCATAGTGTGTCCTAGCCTATCGTACTATCTAAAAAAATCATGTGCGTTTTACGGGAGACACGGAGGGAGATAGATATTCCTATAGCGAGTAGGGGTACGAGATATAATCTTCATTGTCCTACTGTATATACGTGTAATTAACTAGACGAAGAGACGCGGAGATGGGCGTCGAGCAACTCTCATCCCCAAATTCCAAAAATGTGAACTGCAGGCAGATTCTACACCCTCATAATTTCGTCCTGTCTAGTAAGCAACAATTATTTCCTTAAAGACAAGAAACTAATGAAATTTCTAGAGCTGAGAATAAATTCTCTGTCATTATTAGATCTTCATGCATTTATAGCAAAATTGAGAACTGACATCCACAATTGTCGGACAATTTTAAAAATGAAGATGTCGATATATGTTTCCTCTATTAAAATCGTTAAGGGAAGAAATAACATTCGATTTAGTTTCTATCTTTTGAAATCGATTCAGACAATTTTTATTTTGCATTTATTTTGCTTCTAGTCGTTATATTTTCCACCTCATTTCCCCGTGGTTTACAATTCCAGCGTATTTTATATTTTTGAACATATCCGAACGTGTTTTCTAAATATTTTTACCTTCGCCTCTGATTTACATTTTCCGTGTGATTTTCCGGTGGTTCATAATGGCAGCAGGATTCTATCGTCAGCAGTGCAGGTTTCGGCCAATGATCTCCAATTCGATAATTACATTGTCTCCCGCCGGCGCACGCGGTAGTAAGAGTAAGAACCTCTAATTAAACAGCTAGAATCGATCGATGTCCGGACAACTGGTGTTCCGGCGCAACTCGCGAATTAACGAGACACTCATTACCCGAGTATCCCGACGAGCCGAGCGAGCCATGCGCCGGCAATTCAATTAAGAATCGAGTCATCAATTTTTCTACACGAATCGTTGCTTCGTGTTTCGTTCCCAACGCACTACGAAACACGCCCTCCCTCTCTCCCGGAACGTCGCGTCTCTCTTTTAGGAGTAACCATAATTTTAATGGTCACCGCAGCAATTAACCGTGTACAATTATCGAGCCACTCGACGTACCGTATCGGACGATAGGAGGAGGATGCGTTTAATTAAGTAACGACTACGTATAGGCTGTCCTAACGACATACAAAACAGAAAGTAGCGTGTAAAGTCGGTGTTTTAATGCAGAAACGAATGAAAAAAATGTAAAACGACATAAAAAAAAATAAACAGAAGCGTGTTAAGCGTGTAGAGCTGTAGAGTTACAAATTGTTCCGATTTAAGTGTAATTAGATGGCAGAGAATTCGTCGATTAGAGATTACACAGTTGTGCCGCCGAGCATACGCGTCACTGTAAATCGATTATTGCGCTCGATCGTTTTTGCGGAATGCTGTTCGCGAATTTTCGAGATTCGGGGAATTTTATTATCATTAATATTACGCGTATAACTGTTTGTTTGACTGAATAAAAAGTGAATCTCGCCTTTGAAAGTCCTTCACCTTCGAGGACACAACCAGCATTGTTGGTCCACCGAACGACGATTCGGGAATAACAGCATCAGCGACCTGAAGCGTGAGCGCTCGCCTACGCGCGCGTTCAAATCTCCTGCGCAGGAGCAACGCAAACGATTCCATTCGTTCAAAGAGACACCTGTTCTTTCGAAAATTCCAGAACGGTATTCTGCGAATTCGGATCGAGGCTCTCGACTCTCGCATAAATGTCACTTCCAATCGTTTAACTGTACGAGATGGATGTACGATACTCGTTAAGGACTCGTGGCTGTATACAGGGTGGGGCAATAACTATTAGCACCTCAGATATCTGCGAAACTATAAGTTTCACAGAAATATTTGCTGAAATAAAATTGCACAGTACGAAGGGGGCCATCCGTTGGCGATAATAGTTTTTTTGTCGGTGGAGGTACTTCGGACATTTGAAGGTCACCTTAATTTTTTTAAATGGAATGCAACTGGACATTCGTTATAAAACAGTACTAACCTATGTATGTCGAAAAGTTGGTAGTTCAGAAGATATTTCAATTTAAATAAGTCTAAAACACCATTACTGTCGTTCTAAGACGTTACACAAGTAAGTAACGCTAACATCAATTTCTATTTCAATGTCAATTTTTCAATTTCAACTTCAATTTTTCAATTTCAATCCGTTAATTACAACTCTCCAATTTCAATATCATATTTTCCATTTCAACTTGCATTTCAACTACAATTTTTCCATTTCAACTTTAATTTCAACGTCAATTTTTAAATTTCAACTTCAATTTTTCAATTTCAATTCGTTAATTTCAACTCTTCAATTTCGACGTCAATTTTTCAATTTCAACTTCAATTTTTCAATTTTAATTCGTTAATTTCAACTCTCCAATTTCAATATCATATTTTCCATTTCAACTTCCATTTCAACTACAATTTTTCCATTTCAACTTTAATTTCAACTTCAATTTTAACTCTCTCATTTCAGCTTCAATTTCTACTCTTCCATTTCAACTTCAACTTTTCAATTTCAATTCGTTAATTTCAACTCTTCAATTTCAACGTCAATTTTAAAATTTCAACTTCAATTTTTCAATTTCAATTCGTTAATTTCAACTCTTCAATTTCAACGTCAATTTTTCAATTTCAACTTCAATTTTTCAATTTCAATCCGTTAATTTCAACTCTCCAATTTCAATATCATATTTTCCATTTCAACTTCCATTTCAACTACAATTTTTCCATTTCAACTTTAATTTCAACTTAAATTTTAACTCTCTCATTTTAACTTCAATTTCAACTTCAATTTCTACTCTTCCATTTCAACTTCAATTTTTCAATTTCAGTTCGCTAATTTCAACTCTTCAATTTCAACGTCAATTTTTAAATTTCAACTTCAATTTTTCAATTTCAATTCGTTAATTTCAACTCTTCAATTTCGACGTCAATTTTTCAATTTCAACTTCAATTTTTCAATTTTAATTCGTTAATTTCAACTCTCCAATTTCAATATCATATTTTCCATTTCAACTTCCATTTCAACTACAATTTTTCCATTTCAACTTTAATTTCAACTTCAATTTTAACTCTCTCATTTTAACTTCAATTTCAACTTCAATTTCTACTCTTCCATTTCAACTTCAATTTTTCAATTTCAATTCGTTAATTTCAACTCTTCAATTACAACGTCAATTTTAAAATATCAACTTCAATTTTTCAATTTCAATTCGTTAATTTCAACTCTTCAATTTCGACGTCAATTTTTCAATTTCAACTTCAATTTTTCAATTTTAATTCGTTAATTTCAACTCTCCAATTTCAATATCATATTTTCCATTTCAACTTCCATTTCAACTACAATTTTTCCATTTCAACTTTAATTTCAACTTCAATTTTAACTCTCTCATTTTAACTTCAATTTCAACTTCAATTTCTACTCTTCCATTTCAACTTCAATTTTTCAATTTCAATTCGTTAATTTCAACTCTTCAATTACAACGTCAATTTTAAAATATCAACTTCAATTTTTCAATTTCAATTCGTTAATTTCAACTCTTCAATTTCAACATCAATTTTTCAATTTCAATTCGTTAATTTCAACTCTTCAATTTACACTAGCAAGTAAACCCTAACGTCTTAGTACGACAGTAATGGTGTTTTAGAGTTATTTAAATTGAAATATCTCCTGAACTACTAACTTTTCGACATACATAGGTTAGTATGTAACGTGTAATATGTAACTGCATCGATTGATGTATTAAAAAATACCTCATTCCATTTAAAAAAATGTAGGCGACCTTCAAATATCCGAAGTACCTCCACCTGCAAAAAAAAGTATTATCGCCATCGGATGGCCCCCTTTCTACTGTGCAATTTTATTTCCGCAATTATTTCTGTGAAACTTATAATTTCGAAGATATCTGAGGTGCTAATAGTTATTGCCCCACCCTGTATAACGGTTACCATTATTTCGAGGAGTGTATAAAGTACACTTGATCTGCGAACTCCGAATCGAAACGCTGTTCCACAGCGGTACGAATAATTCGCAATGGTATTCCCAAGCTGTGGAACCTTGAGAAATGAATGGACATCGGCGACATCGCAGAGATGTTACCGAAAATGATTCTCTATTCATCACTTCCGCGAACAATAGAATGACTGTTATTTATTTCTGAACGGGAAACAGCGAAAAAATTGATTGCGACTCGCTAAAATAATTCGTGACGTCATTATCAATCGCGCTCGTCGTCTTTTCATTGTTGTTAGCGGTATCGACACACTTCGAACTCTGTGAAATGATTGAAACGGTTCCTCGATCGAGAGGCGGGAATATAAAAGCATCTAACGCGCTGATCGATCGTTAAAATGATCGTAGATCGAGGAACCACGATTTAAATCGGTTCACTCTACCACCGAAACGATGTTATGTTTTCTAAGCGTTAAGATCAAGTCGAAATCAGACAGTATATATACATATATGTATATTAATGTTACGAGGAAAATGAGTCGTGTAGATTAGGATTCGCGGTGCTCGTTGTGTTTAAACAATCTAATGTTAGCGAATCCGATGCCGAGTTTCCACGCCGATGCGACACACGCGTGATTCTCCTGTCCGCTATCAACCAGAGCATTTTTATCAATTTTAATCCGCTTCATTTTTGCAGCGAACGTAACACATTCGACCCGGAATAAAGTCCACAGCGAAGCAACAATCGATGCTATAAATCTTGGCACTAGACCAACGAGCGTTAAGCTTGAACGATAAATATTCTTTTACGATCGAAATGAAATTGAATTTATTCAGACTTCGTACGATTTTTACGGTAACTCGAATAAAGAAGCGTTTGCATAGTTTGAATCATTGTAAAGAAAGAAATGATTGTTCCAGTGTAAGAATTAAGTTCCCTTCGATGAAATAAATTGCTTAAACTTTTTGTGGAACGTTTGCGGCAGCAGATTAGGCAGTCACTGTGTCAGAGGAGGAACGACAGCGACAGGAAAATCAGTATGCGAGCTGACGTACGTCTAAGCGCACACGGTCGATCGTTAAAACGACGCGGATAATAAATCTAACAAGAAACATGTACATTACAAAGAAGAATCGGATCGTGAGAGAGATCCATCGTAAACGATCGCGTGATAGGTGTGTGTGTGGTGTATCCCGGACTGCCAAAGAGCGCGAAATTTCTAAAATCTGTAGCATCCTTTCCACGAGTGTTTTCCGCGTGGGAGTCGCAAGACGCAAATATACGTGTACTCCGTGTTCGCTTTTACAAAACGAAAAGAAGAAAACAAATAAAAAGAAAACGGAATAATGAAACGCGTTGTTCGCGAGACACGTATTTCCGTTCGACGCGATCGACCATTTGTCGAACGTTCAAACGAGTTGTTTCAGTTCGAATTAATTGCAATAGCGACTGATTGCGAATGCGTTCAATGGAGTATTAATAATTGTATCCGACGCGATTGTGTAACGGAAATGTCACCGGCGGAAAAAGTGTTTTCCATATTTTGTGCGAGGTTAATTGAAAGGCGTAGCTGGTAAAAAATAATAATAACAATAAAAAAGAAAGGAAAAACAAAAGAATGCCAGAGACGAAGAGAGAGAAAGCGAGAATGAAAATGTGTGCGTGAGAGAATGAACGGAGAAAACTACGATCGTACTTGTAGATGCATTACTCTGGACATAGAAATATTTTTCTCATCGTCGTCGTCGTGTACCTCGTATTTATTTTTCCGTGGATGTCGATAACTATTTCCTGCTGTCGAGCACAATGACACGCGTTCTAGCTGTACCATGGCGAAAACGATGGGGGAATAAAGAAGCGGAAAAAACGAGAGAGAAAGAGTGAGAGAGAGAGGAGAGAGAAGAGCGTGAACACGTTCGCGAGAAACTAATTGTAACGTTCTGTCGGTTACGCATTAACGAGAAACTAAAAAGCTGAATTGCTATGTCATATTGTATGTTGTGTATATTATGAATGTTTAGAGGACCAAGAAATATACTGTACCGGTGTAAAATCCTCGTCTGATCCTCGCCTCCTTGCGATCTCCGATTCGTCGAAATTCTCCAACAGTTTTCCTTCCGCAATAATAGGAAAATCTTGTCGGAAAATTGCAGCAGATAAAATATGAATTTTAGAACCACTGCAGTATTATGCGTGGTTCGCTTGATGCACGTTGACGAGATTAAAAATAAGGGATCGCGGTGCAAAACGAGGGCGAAAGGTACACGCAAACGGAACGATGCAAAGCGATCCGGAACGCGTGACTTAAATACCTCAGTTTGAGACCGCAGACACCGTATGTATCTAATTTCACGGTGTCTAATTAAAGAATGACGGACCTCTCGCGATAACCCAGGCGGTTTCCGACATACGCGGGTCGGTTCAATTAGGACGATGTTCCCGAAAACAGATATACTACGTCCACAATGACCCGTAGCTCCGCGAGGAAATCAATAAGCAACTTGTACACTGGCCCATCAATTACTCCATTTACATTCTATAAATTGAATTGGGTCAACGTTCGCATCCACTCAATGAAGGGTCGAATCCACTTTTAAATCGGCTACGGAATTCATTTATATATTTACATAATAGACAATATAATCATACAAAAGCCACAGTGCGATTTCATTGAAGCATTTGAATAATGCATTCAAATCAGCACGCGAAAGGACTGCAATAAGAAAATCCTTAATTTCTGAACAGCTGGCGAAGCAATAAAACAAAATTTCAACTTCCTCGAATCGGAAAGAGAGGAAATCGGACATAAATATTAAGCACGTGGCTCTCCAACGTTGTAGATTAAAAATTACCGGACTAAAATATGATTAAAGTCTCAAAGGACGGATAATACCAATGGTGTCCAAAGTTCAGTCACGAGACACTCGGTGGACCAAGAGATCAGTCTTTCACTGCTGCATCGATGCAGTAATTAATATCCGGCGACCTTGAGGCCGTTGGGAATGCGAAAGATCCTCTCCTCCGGCGGAAGTTCGCCGATCAGATACCTCTCCATGCTCAATCGGGCAGCTTTCGAGTGACCAGTCCCGATGAAAGCCAGAGTGGCGTCTCTGCCAGCGTATTCGAGAATCACGTCTGCTCCGCCAGGATGATTCTTCAAGAAGTCCGTGCAGTCGTATACGAAGTCGTGGATCACGATCCAACAGCTATCGGCAGTGTCGTGCCAGGCTACCTCTTTCAGATTGATCGTCTTCAGGTTCTCCTGCTCCTTTTCCATGGAGGTTTTCGTAGTTTCCTCTTTGATCTGAATCAGCACCCTCTCGACTGTCTGCTCTTCGCTCAAATTCAGATAATTGTTTTCCGATGGCGTCGAGTTCAGAAGACCGATCGGTCCTCCCATCCATCCCGTTATGCTTAAGAGATCCATATCTTTCGGATCGCTGTCGCTGGTCCTGCAAGCAGAAAATTACGGTGATGGTTATCCACTGATGCAAGTTATGTCTCTCAAACAGTACACATACACTCCGGGACGAAAAGATAGCACGCTCTGAAAGTAATGTAATATCTTTTTACGAAACATTACAAATTCAATTTTTTTATACACATATTTCCAATGTGCCAATATAATGACACAATATAATGACACAATTGCAAAAATTGAAGATTCAGTTTAATTCTTCTATGAGAGTAGTTTATAGACATTGTGGGTTATTATTGCAACTTTGAAGCTATTTTAATTTATAAAATAGTAGAAAATTACGGGTTGGTCATCCACTGATGCAAGTTATGTTTCTTAAACAGTACACATACACTCCGGGACGAAAAGATAGCACGCTCTGCAATTAACGTAATGTCTTTTTACGAAACATTACAAATTCAATTTTTTTATACACATATTTTCAATATGCCAATATAATGACACAATATAATGACACAATTGGACAAATTGAAGATTCGGTTTAATTCTTCTATGAGAGTAGTTTATAGACATTGTGGGTTATTATTGCAACTTTGAAGCTATTTTAATTTATAAAATAGTAGAAAATTACGGGTTGGTCATCCACTGATGCAAGTTATGTTTCTTAAACAGTACACATACACTCCGGGACGAAGAGATAGCACGCTCTGAAAGTAATGTAATATCTTTTTACGAAACATTACAAATTCAATTTTTTTATACACATATTTCCAATGTGCCAATATAATGACACAATATAATGACACAATTGGAAAAATTGAAGATTCGGTTTAATTCTTCTATGAGAGTAGTTTATAGACATTGTGGGTTATTATTGCAAGTTTTAAGCTATTTTAATTTATAAAATAGTAGAAAATTACGGGGATGGTCATCCACTGATGCAAGTTATGTTTCTCAAACAGTACACATACACTCCGGGACGAAAAGATAGCACGCTCTGCAATTAATGTAATGTCTTTTTACGAAACATTACAAATTCAATTTTTTTATACACATATTTTCAATATGCCAATATAATGACACAATATAATGACACAATTGCAAAAATTTAAGATTCAGTTTAATTCTTCTATGAGAGTAGTTTATAGACATTGTGGGTTATTATTGCAACTTTTAAGCTATTTTAATTTATAAAATAGTAGAAAATTACGGGGATGGTCATCCACTGATGCAAGTTATGTTTCTCAAACAGTGCACATACACTCCGGGATGAAAAGATAGCACGCTCTGGAATTAATGTAATGTCTTTTTACGAAACATTACAAATTCAATTTTTTTATACACATATTTTCAATATGCCAATATAATGACACAATATAATGACACAATTGGACAACTTGAAGATTCGGTTTAATTCTTCTATGAGAGTAGTTTATAGACATTGTGGGTTATTATTGCAACTTTTAAGCTATTTTAATTTATAAAATAGTAGAAAATTACGGGGATGGTCATCCACTGATGCAAGTTATGTTTCTTAAACAGTACACATACACTCCGCGACGAAAAGATAGCACGCTCTGAAAGTAATGTAATATCTTTTTACGAAACATTACAAATTCAATTTTTTTATACACATATTTTCAATGTGCCAATATAATGACACAATTGCAAAAATTTAAGATTCAGTTTAATTCTTCTATGAGAGTAGTTTATAGACATTGTGGGTTATTCTTGCAACTTTTAAGCTATTTTAATTTATAAAATAGTAGAAAATGACGGGGATGGTCATCCACTGATGCAAGTTATGTTTCTCAAACAGTACACATACACTCCGGGACGAAAAGATAGCACGCTCTGCAATTAATGTAATGTCTTTTTACGAAACATTACAAATTCAATTTTTTTATACACATATTTTCAATATGCCAATATAATGACACAATATAATGACACAATTGGCCAAATTGAAGATTCGGTTTAATTCTTCTGTGAGAGTAGTTTATAGACATTGTGGGTTATTATTGCAACTTTTAAGCTATTTCAATTTATAAAATAGTAAATGCCAGCCTCGATTTACATTATGTCGATTTACAAACATCTAGTAAATGCATTTTTGAGCCCGCCGACAAAATAAAGTCAATTTCACAAAATTTTACAGTTGCGTCATTATACTTCCGGAGCAGCGATATATGAATGAAATAAAACGGAGCTTCGTTAACTGATCTATTTTTATTTAAAGGAGTAGAGTTATTAACGAAATATAGATGGACAAAATGATAGCACACTTAAAAAACTTGAAATATAACACGATTAATCAATGGAAATCAATGCTCAATATTTTGTAGGACCTCCTTTTACATCTAATGACTTCAATTATTCGGTTTGGTAAAGATTTATACAATTTTTTAATACTGTTTTGGCTAATATTCTCCCATTCGTCCAAAATGCACTGTTTTCAATCGTTAATATTTTAGAATTGACTGCCATTTTTTGGTACACGGCTCTAGTAACATGTCCTCAACAATTTTCAATAATGTTGAGGTCTGAGATCTTGTTGGTCTCTCCAAAACACGAATAATTTTTTACGAAAAGTATTTCTTCACCGCTTTCGCGCGTTTGCAACATTATCTTGTTGTAAAATGTGTTTATTTGCAGCATTTTTTACATCATAAGTATTTAGTTGTTCATTTATCATTTCATTATACCGTTCACTATGCATTCGTTCTTTTATAAATTTGATTTCTGCAATAAAATTATCACACAGCAGCCTTCCATTTGTGGCGACGGCTTAAAAATTGCTGTTCTTCACTCAAATCATGATAGTTATAGCCTAGGCCGTCTGGACCTTCCAGGTGAAATCTTTTTTCGTCGGTAAATATGATTCTTCGCCATTTTTTGTTGTGACGTTTATATGCTTTCGGCAAATTGTTAGCGGAACGTTTTATGTTCCTTCTTTAGCCAAGGTTTCTTCTGCAATTTTCTTCGCGCTAAATGCGAAGATTTTTATAAAATACGACGTACATTCTTTACATTAATGTTTACACCAACACTTTCTGCGACTTGTTTTGCAGTCATCCTCGAATTCGATGCAGAACTCTTCTTTCCCAGTAATTTTCAGGATGTTTTAGCAAGTACATAATTATTTTTCGGCTTCTATTTACAACTTTTGATATTTGTGTAATTCAATATTGATCTTCCTTTAACTTCAATATCGCATGTATTTCACGATCACTTAGTTTCTTTCCACGACCCATTCCTAATACTTTAGTATGTTCTTTTATAAAATAAGCACGAATGAAGCTAGTACCCACTTTATCAACTGCGATTTGCAATAAATGTTTGCCCTTCGGTATCTTCTACACAACTGAGAAGCGTAAATCTGCTACTTGTGCTATCATTTTCATTCCTAGACTTCTGTTAGAGTGAATATTGTCGGTGACATTCAGTACATTATAAATACAGGCATGACAGAAGCTGTTAACATATTAAAATATTCATTTCCTTCAGTTTATTGTACCAAATGAGAAAAAATAGACGATGCGCTATCTTTTTGTCCCGGAGTATAAGTTAGCTACCAATAAACACATTAAAAACATGTTGAGACGAAGCAAAAATAGCAGCAACGATATGGAACAGCGATATAAATTCTTTGCAACGTTTTGGAATGTTGAAATGTCTTATTATTCTTGAAGAAGTCGAAGGAAGCACAATATTTACACTGATGCATAATCATCGAAGAAAAGAGTCGTGCAAATAAGCGAAGAACAATGCATTATTTTAAGAATAACAACAATTGCACAAGGTGCCTATCGGGAGTATGTCCACAACGTGTTTACGAAAACTGTGTAATCAGGAACCGGCTAATTGCAGGGAAGTTAATTACTGGAATCGATGCTCGATATCTTTCTCGTCCGATCGAGCGTTTACTTGACACTTGACTCCGGGGTAATTAGTCACGAAATTGAGGAAAATCGATAAGAGACGTTATCAACGACCGATAAGTAGAGCTTTTCCGATGTGAAATCCACGATGTTGCAATTTGCACGCGATTTGACCGTCTGCGTCCCACTCTGCGATTGTGTGATCAACACCGTCGAATCCATGGTTTCACGGTGTCTCACTGGATCAAGTTCGCCAGAAAATAACAGGAGATTCAAAAAAAAGCCAACGGATGATTACGTTTGTTCGTTCCCGGTGCTGTTTTCCATTTCTTACGAACCGACAGTCGCCTGACCGCGATCTTACTGAACAGACATAGCGAGCAGCCGTGCACAGGTAACACGAAATCAATTTCTAGTAGGGGAACGGAAAATAATTCCATTACCGGTTGAAACCCGATGCGTCTCTGCAAGGTGTTCTTCTCAACGCTGTTAGTGAATTGCAGCGTTCTACCGCAGATTCGTGTTTCTAAAAATGAAGTGAACCTCAAACTTTATGAATGTTCCTTTTTTTATCGATCGTATAATTGTTGATGAAAGATGTAATGATGTTCTCGGCGCAGTGGTTCGATCTAATTTCACCACAAAGCAATTTTTCAATCTGAATTAAATTTTCTTCACTTAAAATTTATGCTTGTATTAATTTTTTTTCTCTTCCCTTGCAGTATGTCTATAGATTGAACAATTTATGCTCGATCGTGTATACATTAGGCAGCTCACGGTCAATTAAATCCACTGCCACACCAATATAAAATCAGCCTTCTTTCATTTAGGATTTAGGTCAACGATGGCACGTATCGTGCGCTCCACATTGTGCAATCGTTTCGTAATTATACTTATACGCACTTAAGTAATTACCCGTCAGTCTAACGCGAGCATTGTTGCCAGTACAGTGAACTAGAAATATTAAAGAAATGACTTGATAACCAACCTGTACACTGTCGCACGACGAATTGAAAAATTGGCCTCCTTTCTGCTGGCCAAACAGGCGTCCCCGATAATTGTATCTCGTATGCAACGCGAATGCAAATTGTTCTCACTATTCGCCAGAAATTCGGAAAAAAAATTCACTTTGAATTTAACGAAGTAATTCACTGGCTGTCGAGTAATTAGAGTAATTATTCTTTTTTCGGTGACGACTGTTAATAGGAGAGGATTGGATCGATACTGTGGCGAATCTTCGACTCACCGCTCCGACACTCTCGTCGGACGGTTTTGTTGTTTGTTTACGCTTTCATTATCGCTCGCGGTTTGCTGAAAGTTTCTTGCAATAGACGGCGGGTCACTCCTTGAAATGTTCCCCGATTTCCTCTGGAAGCTAGTTTAATAACCTAGCTATGCTTCGAGGTCAAGGGGAACCACATCATCGGTGTCCGATCTGACGTAACCGCGGATCGGCTATCGAACAATTTCGGATTACGGCGGAAGCGTAGATCATTGCGTGAGAATCCGCTGTGATTTGTGTATTTGTGTTTCGCTCGATCACGACCTTCGTGGAACGACGATAACTACTTTCGTACGTAACACGGTCATTCCGTGAGCAGACATTTCATATTTCTGACAAGTTCATTTCATCCGGTAAACCTAATGCACCCACAACAATTCATCCGACTGACAACAATTCTTCTGTTCTTTAATGAATATATACTCTATTGTAGTTGCAGCAGCCGATACATAACAGAGGGAATATTCTAATAATGCAGAAAATTCTGCAGTGATTACAGACTATCGTGATCAATTACATCATGACACAAGCGACGTAATCAATGTGCTATAGATAACGAGGAAGTTGTATTCCTACGCAAAAGAACGGAACTAATTTCATAGATTTTTAGAGGATCTCTAGGGATTTCTTAAATGTATCCTCCAATAAATATATAAAGGTTGAAATTAATTATTTAAATTTATTAATAATTTAATAACTTTGAAAATATAATAATATTAATTACAATTTCTCAATTCAATATTTCATCCTTCTCCTTTGAAACGATTTATTGATTAAACATTTTTAAAATTTGTTTTTAAACAAAAAAAGAAAACTTTAAAAAATAAAACGACAACTTTACATTTGTGAGAAAGTTCACAATGGTGAGAGTAGTCTGAAGTTGGCTACAATCGCCACAGATTATGGAAATATAAATTTGTTGCACAGATGCAAATATCCATATCACCGACGATAGTATCTCGTCGGTGTCCATATCACGGAATTCAGATTTCAGTGGATACGCAGCATGGTTAACGTCGATACCTAACTGTCCGTCGATACAGTGGATGCGTCGCCTCGTGCTGACATCTTGCCAGCAGGCGGCAATGTTTAACAGCGACCAATAAGAGATACCGTAAGAGAGCAACCAGCTTACACTTTTCTCTTGCAACATAAGCTGCAATGCCTATTAACATGCAACTGCGACGAGGAAAACCGAGCGATTAACATTGATAACTCGTGGCGCCAGAAGTAAATCTCGCAAATCCGAAAGCCCAGCACCAAGCATAACTTCCGCAGTTACCTAATCGCTCAATTTTTCTGTCTGAAAATAAAATACTATTTCTCCGTTATCTACCAACTGCGCATCTTTATGCGTTCGTTGCAATCGCATTTCCGTTTAACTTTTACTTTGCTTTCGTCGCGAGAAACCTCATAATTATCGAGCAATGCATAACATTTTTCTGTCAGCGGGATTTTCACGTAGTAATCAGTATTGGATTGTTTGGAGTATAATAAATATAGAATTGTCATTTTTCATGATCATTCCAAAAATGAAATTTTCGTCGCAGTTGGTGCAACATCGACGGAGATGAAATAGTGTTCGTTACGAATGTTCGCATTACGCAAGGAACTTTTGTGATTAGTTCGAGTTTGATTAAGTGGATTTGATCGAAGAAATTGTTATGTAAAGGGGAATGGAATGACGAGTGACCCGTTTCCCCTGGTCGACAATAAAATCTATTGAATTTTACGAAGCGCATTAGAGAAGTGGTTGCCTTCGATTTTCCGGTAAACGCCGCCGCGCCTCGATTTTCCGACCGGTGCGCACATGTTCTACCCTACATTCGAAATATGTATGTATGTGGTACATGGGTTACGCGACGTGTACGTAAACACGTTCCACCGTCCTCCCTACTTTATATTCTTATTTATACACAATACGTTACTTAGGGGAGGCAACTTTCTTCAATCTGAAATCTTGCTTTATTACCGGGAAAGCCGGCGGAGACACGCTGAAAAATATTCCACGCTGGAATACTCGGCGAGAATTCGAAAATTTCGAGCCCCTTTTCCGGAAAATCTTGCTGCGGTTGTTAGACTTTTTCGACAACTTTTTTGACGATTATACGTAGATTGGATAATAGTGAAACATGACTGAATACATTGCAGAATGAATTGTTGAAAATTACCTATTCCCTGAACCAATTTAATTTTCTCGATCTATCTACAGTGGGTGTACAAAGTACTCGTACACCTTTTAATAACTGTTTTATAATTGTACCAAACGATCTGATTTTTTATAATCAATTAGAAGCATTAGTTTACGAACTGATGTGCCAAAAAGATTTTTCAAAACTTACAATTTTACAAGGTTAAAAGTAGCATTTCACAACTTTTTTATTTGGGCCCTTAATGAACATTTAAAATATATTTTTTCTAGATCTATGTTCTTTATACACATGCTGAAAATTTCATCGAAATTGGATGACGCAGGGAAAAACGACATGCATCGAAAGATGTACGATTCTGTGGATTTGTAAAACTATAATTTTCACCATTTTTAACCGCTTGTAGCTTGTGTGTATGTTAATCGATTTCAATGAAATTTTCAGCATGTGTATAACTAACATAAATCTACAAAACATATACTTCAAATTTTCATTAAGGACCCAAATAAAAAAATGTTTAAAAACGCCTTTTTGGTTTTTGCATTTAACCTTGTAAATTATAATTTTTGAAAAATCTTTTTTGCATATAATTTCGTAAACCAATGCTTCTAATTGATTATAAAAAAATCCGGTCGTTTGGTACAATTATAAGAAAGTTATTAGTTCTTCAAAAGTGTACGAATACTTTGTACACCCACTGTATATACCGGATGTTTCACCTAACTTGACCACCGTGAATATCTTTGTTGTTTTTAAAGATACGTCAAATGTCTGAAGGACAAAGTTGAATGGTAAAATACGGGGGCTCATACGATACCAAAAAGATTTTTGTTTTTATGTAATTTTTTTAGAGATATGAAGGCACCTTCATTTTTTTTAATGGAATGAGGTATTTTTAACTTCCCGATTCATAGGGAAGTTACTGTAATTACCCCGAAAATCGAAAATCGATTTTTTAGCAGATCTTCACGTTTCATGGTCATTGGAGTCATTTTAGACTATTTTTATCAAAATGTTTGTGTGTGTGTGTGCGTATGTCCGTTTGTATGGTATCAAATTTATCGTTAACGTTTTCAGAAAATGTACCAACGCGATCAGGATGATGAATGATGCAAACGATGTGTCCCGTCGTAACTTAGAGCTGATTAAATTTTGGTCCATATTGGTCAAGTAGTTTTTTAGATTTTTAGTTTTTTTCGAAAAGAGTTGATTCTACAATGCAATTTATAAGGGAGGACGAAAATTTTCCACCAAAGAACCAAACGCAATTACATAAAAAAAATTTTTTTTCTTAATTTTGTTTTAGATTTAAAAAAAATTTTTTTTTTAGTTAAAAAATTTTTTTTTTTTAACTGATGCTAATGTTACTGCTTGGAATAATCGAAAGTTATTCCAATGCAAGAGTGAATTTATCATCTCTACTCCCAAGAATACATTTTGGGAGAATATCGATGAAAGTACAAAAAAAACGATGTTAGCGATGTTGGCGAAGGAGTAACGAATCGGGAAGCTCTTTGTGTGACTTTGGAGAGTCACACACCAAATAAAAAACATTAATATCAGTAGGCCCTACTAGCCATGCGTACAGGGCCGGATTAAGCCCCGTAGCAGAAGTAGCAAATGCTACGGGCCCCGCGCTTCTGGGGTCCCCGCACACAGGCGAAACAGAAACAATATTTTTGATAAAACAAAAAGATCATTCGTTGTGCCTGTTTAAAAAGGTGCGCTACATTTGCACGCAAGCGGCCCTGATACAAAGCCTAGGGCCTAGGTCCTCGTGATAACATTTGCTACGGGCCCCGCGCTGGCTTAATCCGGCACTGCATGCGTATCACTAACCCTCTCGCAAGAGCAGTCCTACCCGCGAGCTCGCGAAGCGAGCGAGCAACAATAGCCCTCTAGTTTCAGTTGCAATTGATCGGAATTGTTGAAAAAGTACTAAAAGTTGAATTTTTAACTTTTTTATGTGGACCTATATTGAAAATTTAAAAAATGCGTTTTGTAGATCTGTGTCAATTAAATATATTCTGAAAATTTCATCAAAATCGGTCCACGTTACAATGAGCTACAAACGTTTAAAGATGGTAAAAAATTGCAGGTTTTCGAGATTTTCGGCAATAAATCGTAAAAATCTGCAATTTTTACCATCTTTCAACATTTGTAGCTCATTGCAACGTGGACCGATTTTGACGAAATTTTCAGAATATGTTTAATTGACACTGATCTACAAAACGTATTTTTTAAATTTTCAATATAGGCCCACGTGAAAAAGTTAAAAATTCAACTTTTTGTATTTTTCCAACAATTCCGATCAATTCCAATTTTCGAAAAAATTTCTTTTCACATCCTTTAGTAAACTAATTGTTCTAGCTTCCCAAAAAAGTTCAAATTGTATAGTACAATATTTAAAAAGTTATCATCTTCTTCAGAGCGGTCTTAAATTTTTGTCCGCTACTGTATATTTATTAGACTTCTGAATCTCTGTCACGAGTCTGGCACGATATTGTAGGGCGAGTGGTTAAAAAATTCATCTGACCATCGCACAAACCGTATCCCCATGCACAAAGTTTCAAATTTTCCTGAATATCCAAGTCCCGAAACGCCTCTCGCCCAAAGGAAACCTCCTGAATTCCACCTAGCAGTCACCGGAAAGGTCCAGTGTCTGACGGAGACGATAAAGCAGGTGATTCGCTAATGTCCCGAGTCGTTCAGGATCGGCGATGATCGTTTCATCGTGTTCGCATTTATTCCGCGGCCATCGCATCGGTATCGAACAGCGCATGTCAGGTGAGGGTTGAGCGGTGGCCGGAGAGGCGCCACGACGCCGGCGTCGCATGGTGTCGAGGGCAGCGCCGACGTCGACGTACGGCAAGCTGGATAGTCGCAGTCATGCCATCACCCTGACGCACGTTCTCTGGCGACGGTGTGCGTGTAGGGGAGCTAGATCGTGTCCGCGAGTATTAGGAAAAAAGATCAGCATAACAAACCGCCTCGTGGGTTCGTGGAACGAGAACGAGAACGAACCGAACCATTGAATCGCAACGACCACGGTCCATTTTCAACCTGCGTACGCTAAAAATAAAAGAACCACGTCTTCGACCTACAGAGACGCACGCTCGCGCGAGAGAGCATCGTGCGGATAGATACGGGAGAACGGGAACAGGGTTGAACGAGATCAAAGTGTGGATTCATTCGGAAGAGCTTGCTGGAGGATTTAGTTGAAACGAGTGCGATCGACGGCGTCCACGGTGGCCCATCGATGCCGGACCGTCGAGACG
This sequence comes from Lasioglossum pauxillum, assembly GCA_933228785.1. Classification (NCBI taxonomy): domain Eukaryota; kingdom Metazoa; phylum Arthropoda; class Insecta; order Hymenoptera; family Halictidae; genus Lasioglossum; species Lasioglossum pauxillum. The sequence continues at coordinate 40,932,361 of OW121706.1, forward strand.
ACGACGTCGCGCGAAACAACGGTACGGTGGTCATCGTCGAATCGACGATTCCGGGAACGAGAACGTCTCCCAAGCCAGCTAGACTTCGTCTAGACTCTTTATAGGCCCTCTAGCCGGCCAGGCTCTCTCGAACCGGATTAACCGTCGAGATGAATGCGGACTGAATGTGCGTGGTGCGCCGGGGGATTTCGCTGGGAAATGAATAAGGCGGTTGCTTTCGCTCGTGTCGCGTACCGTGTCGCACTGTGTCGCGTACCGTGTCGCGGCGACGCAGCTGTGAAGTGCATCGACAAGTGTCGCGCGGCCCCCCCGGATGCACGTGTGCGGAAAAACGCGTGTCCTCTCTCCTTTCCTCCTCGAGGAGCACAGTGCACCGTATTCGACGCGGACCGCCTGTGTGTGTTCGCCCGACCAGAGTCGAGTCGCACGTGCCGCGAGCGATCGATCCGCCGGAAGTGTGAACGGCGGACTCGCAAAACCGCTCTAGGCGCAACGAAGCCTCTACCTGTGCTGTCTGTGCTGCACGGACCGCTTGCCCGGAGCCTGGATTCTCTCCTCCTCTCTCTCTCTCCCTCTCTCTTTCTCTGTAGAGTTTTTAGATATTGATACAGGTACTTGGGAGGGTTGAATGGGATTGTGAGAGTCCTGGACGGTGTTTTTCTTAACGCTTTACCTATCGAAAGAATATTAACCCCTTCTCCTACAATATCGTGCCTGACTCGTGATGAAGATTCTGAACGGAGTCTAATAAGTGTGTATTCTACCAACTTCCTTTAAACAGAAATAAAATTCTACTTTGGTTTAATGTACAGCTTCTGGAGAATATACAGCATAAAACAGATATAAATATTAATCACTGTAACCGTAAAGTAAATCGTAGAGCGAGGGGTTAATAGGATTTTCGATAATTGTGCTGTTCCAAAAGAAAGCATAGACATTTTCTTTTACACTGCAATTTTAAATGTATTAGATGACGTTATTGAGGATGACTTGTTCGTTCACAATGAAAATTCCTGTCCCTGTTCAAGGTTCCATTAAAAAGTGTTTAGCCATGTGATTTCTCAAAATTATGCAATAATCACCGGTCGGTAATGTGTTGATACTTTCGTGTAAATGACGTGACATGCTTGTTTCCGAAGAAAATTGCGTACTGTACGAGCAATGCTAACATTCGTTACTGTGAGGACGTAATAGAAGAAAAAAATGATGCCACGATGTTTTCGTCTACGTCTCGTGCAATCATCGTTTCTCCGTCTCTGCCTCTGTTTGCCCACTTCCTGGTTCACTCAGGATGACACCGGGTCCACGCCTCCAGCGAATCGCGTGCTCTACTAGTGTTCCTCGCTCTATTTCCGGGTGTTTTCTTTGGTGATGCTTGCAGCTGCGGGCCGCGGCACCGCCGCAACGAGGGCCCTGATTTTTCGCGTGTATTTTTGGAAAGAGTTCGTTCGCAGAGGCCGATCTCCGGAAAGAAGCGAGTTCGATCGTTCCTTCGTTCGTTCGAGGCTCTCTCGAAGCCCCAGGAATTTTTTGGTACGAGCCTCCGTTGCGGTGGATCGTGACGAATGGTTCTCGGAGTACGAGGTGACGCGCACCGCGCTATTGTATTTTCGACGGTGTTGAAGTTTAGTCTGGCCGCGAGGCGATGTTGTGATTTCGGTTCGCGATTGATGGCCCGAGAAGTTAGGGTCACGCTATGCCACTGAATTTTACGGGGTTCTGGAATCCGGAGTCGTTACAAGTTGAGAGGTCGAACTCGTTTCGAAACATAGATTCCGAGGATAGCGTTACACCTTGGGGAGCGTGGAATTTAGAGAATTTGTGGTTTGCCGGATAATGTATCTTCTTTTGACAGATTCAACACTGTAGTTTCGATCTTTGGAGAACCCCGAGAATTAGAGAAGTTCGATTGAAATTGAAATTCAGTTTAAAGGAAAGATCTAAAGGATGAGCGTAATTCATGGAATTTTTAATAATGTATCTTCTTTTGACAGATTCAACACTGTAGTTTCGATCTTTGGAGAACGCCGAGAGTTAGAGAAGTTCGATTGAAATTGAAATTCAGTTTAAAGGAAAGATCTAAAGGATGAGCGTATTTCCGGGAATTTTTGGTTTCTCGGATAGAATTCCTCTCCGCAATTGGTTTTTCGAAGTCGTAAATACTCGGATAGAGGATTCGAGAGAGCACTAAATCAATCAGGATCCAATTCTTTCTCAGAACGGATGATTTCGAAAGGTTCCGAATTTAAGGTGAAGTGCCCTAAGTCTGGACAGTCCAAAAGTGATACCTAAATCTGGACATTTGAATTTTCATAGTAAAATCAGTAATTAAGAGATTAAATAATTATATTATATATTCTGAGGCCTTAGCTACAAGTAGGTGTGAATATTATTTCATTAAGACATCAATTGAAAATTAAAAATGAATTCAAAGTTCATCTGAAAACAGTATACAAAATAGTCTATTTACATGCGAATCATGTGCATTTATAGTTCGAACTTTTGTTAGAAAAAAAGATATAATTTAAGCCCTCAGACAAAAAATAATTATCACGCATAATAATATTGATATTTTAAAATAAATTGGCAATCAAACTTAACGTAAATAACAATTATTAATCCAAATATTAGATGTCCAAAATTAGGACTGTTTTCAAATATAAGTACTCCATACTGGGACGCGATGACAGTAGCTGTCCCACTCTAAACTTATACGCAATGTGCTTACGCCTGAAGCCGGACACGTGTTTGTGAATAAAATCAACGCATTGTTTGCAAATTATTTAACTACATGTACGTATAATTAGTCTTCTATTAGCTTGAATAACGTATGTAGAAAATGTATTCCGGTTGTGACGTTAATAATACTTTGTGTTTACATCTTAAATCTATCAGTATTACTACCTAACCTTAAAAGTTGTATTATGACAAGTTTTATTAAAACAGTAAATGAAAATAAATATATATTTGGTTAAATAATACAATACTATAATCTATGATAAGAATACTACATATTACGCAAAGCATCTTCTATTCGTCATGCGCAACAGCGCCACCAACCAACGTTTTAGGTTATGTTCGCTCGATCAACTCGTAAATTGAATTTGTCCCGATATAGGCTTTACTTCTGTCCAGGTACTAGCTTAGATTGGATTTAATATGTCCAACTATAGGTTTGAATTATTCTTGTTAATACAATAAGATATTAACCTAAACAATGATTTTTTTATTTTAAATTACTTTACAAACTCTGAACTGTATGTTAAAACTCTTAAGAAATTGTTTTTGTTTATTTAAAGTGATAAAATTTAAAATAGAGAAACATGCTGTCCAGGCATAGAGTACTTCACCTTAATACTTTTGTTTTATCCTTGCTCATGTTCCTTTCAAGGTTGAAAACGAGTGTCGAATACAGCTCGCAGATGCACAAGCTTGTCCACGGATGTTCGAGCCGGGCCGCGTGATCACGCCAATCGACATAATCGGCCTCCGGTGGCGCACACAATGCATCGCAGATGTGCATGATTCGCGGCCACGGTGCAGCCGGACGATGCAGGTGTAAGAGGCATGCGTGAAACGAGGGCGTCGCACGCTCGGTCTAGCCTCTAGCGTTCCACGCAGAGCAGAGTTGTGAATCTTCTCCAATTAATCTATCCCTCGTACGAAAATACACCAGACTCTTCTACAACACCTAGCCCATAACCACTTAGAAAATATAGAGTCTGATCGATAGCTTTTTATTATTATCGCGACGGGAGTGTATTTCAGAACGACACCGTGCTATATCGTGCTTTTAAAAGTAACCCCCTCGACTGGAACGCCGAATGATCAATAGATTTCCATGGGGTTACGACTTGGTCGAAGGATCTTCATTGGTCGATTTTAACTAGAACATCGAACAATTAATACATACAGTCGGTCACAAAAATATTGGAACACTCTCAAGAAGACGATAACCTTTTTAATATTGGACCACGTGATTTGAACTTTTTTGGAAAGCAAGAGTAATTAGTTTACTGCAGGATGTGGAAAGAAATTTTTTCAAAAATTGCAATAGATGGGATTTGTAGAAAGAATACTAGAAGTTGCATTTTCAACTTTTTTATGTGGACCTATATTGAAAATTTGAAAAATATATTTTGTAGAGCTGTGTCAATTATATGCACTGTGAAAGTTTCATCGAAATCGATCGATGCGGGAAAAAACGACAGGCATTGAATGATGTAAGGATCCTCAGATTTATTGCAGTTACAGGCCGAAAATAATGAAAAATTGCAATTTTCACGAAACTTTGACGAAATTTTCAGAATATGTTTAATTCGCACAGATCTACAAAACGTGTTCTTTAAATTGTCAATATAGGCCCGCATAAAAAAGTTGTGAAATGGATCTTTTAGTATTTGTTCTACAATTCCGATCTACTGCAATCTTGTCCCAATGTTTTTGTGACCGACTGTATTCATCAGACTTTCTTCACAACAGACCGATTATTGCATTTTTATGAGATGTCCAATGAAACGCTTATCGAATAATATGTTTCGGGTCGACGTCGACTAAAACATCGAGTAATCGATAGGTTTTAATTAAACGTACACAGAAGTGCCGAATGATTAATAGGTTTTCATTAGGTATTATTTAAAACACAAAATGATCAAGAGATTTTCATTAAATGTCAATTTATTGGTCTTCCCTCTTTATACAAGCATTTCTCAACCAGCAATGTACACGGTGTCCTCTTTCGAGGTCGCGTGGTTTGTCTGACTATGGTCCGCCGTTTCTACTTGCGGTAGACCAACGCAATTAGAACGGAGACTTTCCCGTAAGTGTGGATACAAAAATGGATGAACGGGGTCTCGCGCGTGATTTAAATCTAGCCAGCGGACCGTCGAAAAATTCGATTTGTAAGAATCGAAGAGGAGGAAACTGGATCCCGAGATTCGAATAGTCTCGTGAACAGCCGCGTGGCTAACCCAGACCTGGCACTCGAAACCGAGTGGGTTTCAAGACCGAACATCCTCATAGGAGTTATTTTAATAATGAGGGTGTACCGGCGCTTTGTATAGCCTCTTTCTTTTCCTCCTGGCCGCGCCGGATCGTCGCATCATCGTTGTACGCGTGATTATTTCTCGTTCTTGCGTGCAACGGTATCGATTAATTGATTGTTGTTATATAAAAAAGAAGACGCGCGCAGATGGCCGGCTACTCGTACCGCGAACGCGATTCAATCCGCCTCCTCTTATGTGCACATGCCACGGTGCATATACGTGTAAAACATATGTACGATCATTATATAGCCGTGTACATAGATATTTGTTCCCGTTGGATCGTTGACACCGAGCATTGGTCGAATGTGTGCTCCGACGAGCCGAAGGAAGCCTAGTTCCTCGGCCAGAGAGAGAGAAAGGGAGAGAGAGAAATGTAACTGACCGACATCGCCCCGGCCCGCATGTGCAGCATCAAAAATGCAGCCGCAGCGTGCACCGTCTATAGACACTCGTGTTTTCCCCCATCGACGATCGAACTCGCCGCTCGCGCGACGTTTCAATAGAATTCAACGAGCATGCACCGACAGATTCTCCCGCTTTTCTATTCTCGCAATCGCAATCGCTCGGCCGATCGATCTTCCCCTCTATTTTCGCCAATCGATACGCTCTCCTCTGACTCCGACATCTCGTCTTCGATATCAAAGAAATTGCTGCAGCCGTCTTTGTAATTCTCCTGCGGAACTGCCCCCCGTGAACTGCGCTTCTCTTCCAGTTTCGAGAAAGTTGCGTTCCATCTATTTTTGGCGGATTGATATGCTCTTGATAGACTTCTTTTTAAATACTAAGGAATACAGAGATCGATACGTCCTGCTTGGTCCAGTTTCTATCGAACTCTGCTGGAGTTGGATGCTCTCCCTATTTTCGTTCAATTAAAAGGTCTCTTAATAGCTTCCATTAAATACGAAAGAGTCTTGTTCTTTCGCTGTCGAATTATTCCACCAATCGATCCTTCCCTTCCATTTTTGTGAATTCGTACAATTTCGGAGAGATTTTCTTAAATACTGGAGGCAAGACGGACTGCTGCACCTAATTTTGTATTTTTGTCGAATTAATTAGAGAATCGAGCTTCTCCTCTACTTCGACCGATTTTCTGGAATATTAAAGAAGCTATATTCTATTTCGATAGATCGCCTGAAAGTATGGTCTTCCATTTTGCAGAATATTTAAGCGTAGAGTAAAAGCAGAACCCAGAAAGCAGCTCTCTTATCTCTTCTCGTTCCCATTACATCGAAAATTGATTTCTCCTTCCGTTTTTATAAATTTATATATTCCTTGGTAGCATATTTCCAGCGGTTAGACTTTGTCCTTACATCTCTCGATATAATTTTGTAATCAAATCGGAAATGTCGTATGTAACCGTAGCGCACGTTAGGTCAATACATCAATTTCCCATGAACAAATACGTGGGACGGCCCATCATGTCCGATTAGACCTGTTCTATGAGGCACCTGGTTAATCAGAACCACCTGCATGGTCCATATGCATACTAAACCAGCCATACATCAATATCCATCTATCTGCTGCATAGATCATAGCCCCAATCCGTTACAATGTTTACAAACGCTTCCAATCAATTCGTTAAACGGCGAAAAATTAATCGAATACATTCCTACAAATAAATCCTGTACATTATCAATTACATTAATGATCATTGCTACGATGTACACGCATCGATCATCACTAGACATGTCACTGTCTTACGACTGACACCACAGAACCACCTCGAATATATCAGGCTGTCCTAAAAGTTTCTTCCACTACGTGCACGTTCCATATTGTTAGATAACATCGGCATACACAAACAACACAATCTTCTGCTCGTTAATTAACTCCTTAAGCTTCCCCTTTCTTAACCGTGCCATTGGTTCTCTGAAAAACTACTCTGAGTTTGCACTGAGCACATTAATCGAGAACGAAACGAACTCTTGGGACAACCTAATACAATACCACACACATTCTCAATAATCCTCTCCAACAATCATCAGACTACAGCAAACCGGTCCAAACCATTTCTCCAAACATCGTCGAACACCACGACGCTCCTGCACATCGCTGGACCAAATCCCAGCCACCATTCTCGCACAACTGAGTCTCCGACCAGTCCGAGCGTGTTCCAAACCTCGGCAAACGTGCTCGAACCTCAACCTACTTTCTCCTCGCATAAATCGCGCGTCCCTCTCCGCGGGAAGGCTTCGCGTCTGGTTCAGTCGGGTCCGGTGCGATGGTCGCCGATTTTCCGCGCGGCGCGAGAACATCAACTATTTATAAATGGTTTGAACCCGGTCGCATTGGCGAACCTCGGCTTGTCCGCTCTCGAGCTGCCGCCTCGTGGGCCGCCGGCGTGGGGAACAATTCGCCACCCCATGGTAAAAATAGAAGCTCCTAGCCAGCTAGCCGAAGCTCGAGGCTAGAGCTCGTGCGGTTTGCGAGCGAGCACCGCTCTAGCATCGCTAGAGCGGACGGACGTAGGTGCGGAGGTGTGCGCGGACCTGTGGTTCTGTCGTCGGTGACCATCGACAACCATGACGACCGAGAGACGACAGTGACGTTGGTTTTCCTGGTCGTTTCTTTCGTTGTGCGCGCGGGCGTGCGTGGTCCTCTTCGTCATTCTCCGATAGTTTTTCCCAGCTTGTCCAAGTTGGAAGAATCGGGATCGAAGCCTCGATCTATCCGGATCACGAGGCTAGAGGTCCATAGATCCGGCGAAGATCGTTCCACATTCTCGGCGGAGCACCACCGGCCGCCCGTGAAGCTGATTCGCGAAGTCTAGTGAATATTTTAAGCCTGACACGAGAGCCCGCATGTAGGAAGAGGCGGCGCGGCGGCGCGAGGCGGCTGATTCACTGGTGACCGTTCCCGCACACGTAGGAGGAGAGGAGATCTCTGCTACACGCTCGTAAGAATGCTGCTTGCTCTCCTCCTCGGGCTGCTAGGCGGACACCGTTTAACGAACCGAGCAAGTTAGCCAGCCAGCCAGCCTAGCTAGCTACCCCAGGTAGCTTCAGCAGTTTCGCGCCTCTTCGATCCTCGTCCGATTCGCGCGAGCAGGGCGGAGAGGTGGATAAGAGAGAAAGAGAACGCACGAAGACGACCACGACCACGACCACGACACGACGACGACGACGCGAGGACCGCGGGTTAGAGCGAGAAAGACACGTCGTCGGAGAGAGACAGAGACCGGGGCACCAGGAGAGAAAGAGAGAGAGGGCCACATTCCGAGCGGATCACGGATGCTTATAGAAGCGTTGCGTAACGGCGTCAGACGGACGGCGAAACCGCGGCTGCTCGGCCGTCGAGTTTCGACAAGTTCGACGACGACGGGGAAGCGGCCGCATCCTCTTCTGGTGTCGTGGCGGGTATCGAACGCCTGGAGGCGGGTACGCAGAAACGCGGAGGGTCCGACTCTCGCGTCGTGAGCTTCTCGGTAGCTAGAGCCTCGGTGGTGTTGGTTCCGCGGGTACGTAACCCGAGGTGGCGCGAAACGCCGATCACGGATCGGATCGGGTCGCGTCGGATCGAATCGAGAGTGGGTGAGAGTGTGTGTGTTCTGTGGGAGGTGTATACTCTCTCTTTCGCTCTTGCTCTAGGGAGCACTCTTGCCGAGGAAGGAGATGATATAGAAAGATAGAGAGAGAGAGAGAGAGAGAGAGAGAGGAGAGAGGGGAGCGCGTGCACAAGACCAAGGTGTTCCTAGGGAGAGAGATCGTTGCGACCGCCCGTTATCGATCCCCCGGCGTGTTCGAAAGCGTGTTTCAAGGCCGAGACCGCGCGGTCCGATTCGCAGGGAAGCCTGGTGTTCGCACGATCGAACCAGAAAACCGACCAGGATCGACGAGGGGCTCTCTTTACCAACGAGCCTCGCGATCGTCTACTCGCGCGCTCGCTCTTTCTCTGGTCGATCTCGCTCTCTCGGCGCAGAGCGACGGGGGACTAAAATTAACCCGTGTCGAATCCTAGAAAATTTTCATCTAGCTTCGGTTCTCTGGCCTCTGGTGGGCTCGTATTTATAGCGCCTGAATCGCGGGCCGAGCAGAAAAACCGGGTGTCCTTGACACCCGCGTGTCCGCCCGTCGACGAGGGTAGATCGATCGAGAGAAAGAGGGTGGCGTAAAGGGTCCCCGGATGGGGCCCTGAAGCGAATGGTCCCAGGCTCCCGGGACGCGAAGAACGATCGCGGGGGGTGTGGTGATCAAGATCGGAGTGAAGATAGAGTCTTGTTGAAGAGATTGGTGGTGTGATATTGCAGAGGTCCGTTGTCGAGACGCGTAAGACGAGAAACGTGGAGGCGGACAGGAAGGATGGAGCAACGTCGAGGGGGGCGGTTTTGGTGCGGTTTTTGTTAACGGGCCGACACGACGACCACAACGATCACCACCACGACGACGACGATCACGAAGACGACCAAGACGAAGACGACGAAGAAGAAGACGAGGAAGAGGTGGAAGAAGAGAAGGACGAGGAAAACGTCGACAGTGGGGAGACGAAGAGGAGGTGGTGGAGGAGGAGGCGGCGGTGGAGGAGCACCGGTGCAGAGAGATGCAGCAACAGCCACAGTCTGGCCAACAGTCCGGGGCACCGAACGGGGTGGCAGGTGGTGCCCAATTGCCGCAAACAGGTGGCATAGGCACGGCCCAACCTGGAGCGACAGGTACCGCCACCGCGACGTCAAATCGTGCCCAGGTTAACGGCGGTAGATTCGATTTCGACGATGGCGGCACCTACTGCGGCGGTTGGGAAGACGGCAAGGCCCATGGACACGGCGTCTGCACCGGGCCCAAGGGCCAGGGAGCGTACTCCGGGAGCTGGCACTTCGGGTTCGAGGTCTCCGGCGTCTACACCTGGCCTAGGTGAGAGCATTTTTCTTTACAGTAGCTTCTCGCTCGGTGCGCTCCCGATCTTTAACGTCTAACTCTGGCGTATTCGATATACAGTCCCTGCTCACTTTATTAGACTCGCCTCTGTAATCATGATATTTTTAGTTTTACCATGAATAATGGGTACAGCAGCCTTATGCAAATATCACTTAATGATGACCAATGAATTTTCCATATATTTATTTTACAAAAACAATGGATACAAACACAAATAGATCAATATAATTCTTAAAACACTAATATTTTGTTAATCCGCCCTCAGCTGCTCTTAAAGCCGCAACTCTTCTGGACATGCTATCTATGCAAGTTTGTGCAATTTCTTTTAATGCAACGTTATGGTGCCAGTGATAGATTCTTGTGTCTATCAACTTGGTCTTTGTTGTTATATTTTCTTTGGCCAGGTCTCTCTTCAGGCACTCCCACACATTTTCAATCGGATTCATGTCCGGTGAGTTGCCGGGCCATGGTAAAAGGGGGATTTTTGGCTCTTGCAAGAAAATTTTACTCTTGGATAGGCAACCCGTAAGGCAACCTTGTAGTACGAAATCATTACCCCATAGATTGAAAACAGCGTTGAATTACTTATAGGATTTCAAACAACACCAATTCTTCAGGTGAGTCTAATAAAGTGAGCAGGGACTGTAGAATTCGATATAGATGCATAAACAACATCTGCAGTCTGTATATTCATTTTTGGCATGTGTTCAATTTACGCGACGCTTCTCCTACTAGATAAAGCACCCACAGTAATGGTTCTTCGTCTAGAAACGATCCCTTTTCAATTGTTGTTTCGAACGTGTTAGCACTTTTACTACTTACGACCTACAATCTTTGCCTTCAAAGAAGATAAAATTGTAAAAATGGTCAGCTCGCAGCGATTAAACCGTAAAAAGTGTAAACGAGCTCCGCCCACCGCAGCAATCAATTTCCCCGAACCATAAAATGCTCAAATAATCCACACAGGTCAGGAAAAAACAATTTTTCAAGGCTCAGAAATCGTTTTAGCCCTACGAAAGGCTAGAAACATCGGGTCGTGAATCCCGTAGAACCCGCGGATTCTTGCGATTTACAGACCGGATTAGATCGGCTCTGTTCTAATCCAGGTTTGCTGCGACCATTGTTAATTCCGCGAGGGAATATCTCTCGTCTATCCACCAACACCGTGTTAGCACTTCTCGTCAAGTTGGATTAATCCTTGATTAACTTCCACCATGTCTTTTCTCGTGGCTCTTTTCTTGATCCGAGGTTTTATTGTCGCCGACCGTCGACGTCGAGGCTCTTATTGCGAAAGTTAACGTCGCTCTATTGGTAGCGATTCGAAAGTACGCTAATCGCGAACGTCTTACGGATAATTGGTTCGCCGTCTCAGTCGGGCTCGAAAGCTTTCCGTCCTGAGGCGCCCACGTAAAGGAGCAAATCTCCTTGTGGACCGATCGTAAGAGGATTAACGCAATTATGCAACAAGAACAGCAGTCAAGGCGGATCAAATGCCTCCTGTAGTCTTTTAGGTGTGTTCACATGAAATTTAAGGGTTTTGTAATCTAAACTTCTTTCACCGCTTTTAATTCCGACGCTGTAACTCTGAAAAAAATCATCATAATTGCTCGAGAATACTTGTGTCTATTCTTCAAATTCTGCTTAAAAAGCGTACAAAATTTTACATCAAAATATTCACAAATATTGGATTTTTAAAGCGTTAGATTGGGATCGTTGCTTCGGAGTGTTTCGCTTTTATCTTTCACGTATGAAACGCACACTCGCGCTCCCGAAGAAAAATCGATGGAGAACTGTTCGCTAAGAGGATTCCCACGGTCTCCTCGAATCCCAAAAGTGATTTTTCAACCGATTCACATCCTCGAATCTCGCTCAGAAGTAATCGTATCTTCCCCGTTATTACCTCGTTAAGACGTGCCCTCTTTCTCTCGACTTTCCTGTCGCAATGAGAAATTCGCGTCCGTTGTTCCAACGCTCGGACGTTCTTTAAAAACTCTTGAAACCATCTTTTCTCGGATCTGGAACGTTCTCCGTTCAACTTTCATTATTGCCGCTTTATTTATTCGAGTCAACAATGGTTGCCGTCTTCATGACGCGTTATTAACTGTACAAATCGGGTCGAGGGAGAAACAATTCTTTGACTCGGTTTAATCGAAATATCTGCGCGGTTACTTTATCGAAGAGGCCACGGGGCAGGATTAAACCGGTATTAAACTCGCAGAGGCGTGCTGAAGTTTCTCGGTGAATTTCTGTGATTTATATTCCACGGATGGCGGGCGAAAGATTTTTTAACCAGTGCTCGGTCACATAATAAGCAGCGTTCACTTGTTGCACGGTTGTTAAAAGCTTTTTCAGATCCTGCTCTTGGAATATAAAACGAACAATCTATGCCAGGAAATGTCTGTATGCTGTAGTATGCGGGGAAAAGAACTTTTTAAATTAACCATTTCCCTAAAAGCCGAGCCAATCTTTGTGTATATATTTTCCTTTTTATTCGTTTAATAGCTCCTGCTAGGGTGTAAAGCGTTTAAAAAATGTCCGTACTTGGTTTTCTTGTCTAAACCGCATTCGCAGCAGAAAAATTCGGGCTAAAGTCACGAGCCGAGCTCCACAACAAAACACTAAACCACCTCGTGATACCACTCCGCGCTATTATCGAGGCAAACAGCTGATAACAAAGGGAGCAGCTCTCCATTCGACAGCGGCATTCCCAAATTAATTCTCAATCCCTGAAATTCCGCAATCCACTGCTAGCTGTTCCAGCGTGCACACAAAAGCATCGGTAGTTCGCCGGTTCGGCTGCCTATTTCGGTCGCATTGTGTACAATCCGTGGACGTCAACGTCGCGTCACTCGGACGTAGTCAGACAGCTGAACATCCGAGGGAGAAGACGCGAGGGAGTGGGGAAATGGAGACAGGAGGAGAAAAGAATTTCTTTCTTGAGCCGCGTCTCGAAATAGCGGACGATTTTGTTCTATCGCCACGCCGCGAAAACCGTTTCTAACGCCGTCAATTCGAGATGAACGAAGGGGGTTGCGGAGGTGGCAAAGGGGCAGAGGGACCTTGACACATATATCCCTGGTATATACCTGGGGCCGGGCGGGAATCTCCCGATCCTGAAACTGGGTCACCGAGTGCAAGGACAACGAGTCCGGGTCACTGGGATCCGAGCGTTTAGGACCTAGTTCACGGACGCCGCAGACAATCGCTTCCCGGATCCGAGAGCCGTTTCCAGGATTCCGGCCGTTTTCAGGCAGCCTCCCCTCCTCTCCTCTCTGCTACTGGCAAAATAATTTTCCTCTTCCTCCTCGACCGTATTCCGATGCTGCTCGCAACTGTCAGCTGCTTACCATGAACTACTGATCACTAGACTGCGGATCTTCATGCAAAATAAAAATTGTCTGCGTCGATCGCAAACAGTAGAAAGCAAATTGAATGTTATTTCTCCTCTTAATGATTTTAATTGAGGAGGAATCATACACAGTGGGTGTACAAAGTATTCGTACATTCTTTTAAAAATTAATAACTTTTTTATAATCGTACCAAACGACCTGATTTTTTATAATCATTTAGAAGCATTGGTTTACAAAATGATATGCAAAAAGGTTTTACATGCAAAAATAAAAAAGGGGTTTTATAAAACTTTTTTATTTAGGCCCTCAATGAAAATGTAAAATATATATTTTGCAGATCTATGTTAGTTATACACATGCTGAAAATTTCATCGAAATCAATTAACATACACACGAGCTACAAGCGGATGAAAATTGTGAAAATCGTAATTTTACACGACTTTTGATCAATTTCTGATTAAAATTCACAGAATTGTACATCTTTCGATGAAATTTTCAGCATGAGTATAACTAACATAGATCTACGAAACATATACATTAGCGGACAAAAGTTTAAGACCGCTCTAAAGAAGACGATAACTGTTTTAATATTGTACTATACGATTTGAACTTTTTTGGGAAGCTAGAACAATTAGTTTACTAAAGGATGTGAAAAGAAATTTTTTCAAAAATTGCAATTGATTGGAATTGTTGAAAAAATACTAAAAGTTGAATTTTTAACTTTTTTATGTGGGCCTATATTGAAAATTTAAAGAATACGTTTTGTAGATCTGTGTCAATTAAACATATTCTGAAAATTTCGTCAAAATCGGTCCACGTTGCAATGAGCTACAAACGTTTAAAGATGGTAAAAATTGCAGGTTTTCGAGATTTTCGGCAATAAATCGTGAAAATCTGCTTTATCGTCTCCGTCAGACACTAGACCTTTCCGGTGACTGCTAGGTGGAATTCAGGAGGTTTCCTTTGGGCGAGAGGCGTTTCGGGACTTGGATATTCAGGAAAATTTGAAACTTTGTGCAAGGGGATACGGTTTGTGCGATGGTCAGATGAATTTTTTAACCACTCGCCCTACAATATCGTGCCAGACTCGTGATGAAGATTCAGAAGTCTAATAAATATACAGTAGCGGACAAAAATTTAAGACCGCTCTGAAGAAGATAATAACTTTTTAAATATTGTACTATACAATTTGAACTTTTTTGGGAAGCTAGAACAATTAGTTTACTAAAGGATGTGAAAAGAAATTTTTTCAAAAATTGCAATTGATCGGAATTGTTGGAAAAATACAAAAAGTTGAATTTTTAACTTTTTCATGTGGGCCTATATTGAAAATTTAAAAAATACGTTTTGTAGATCTGTGCCAATTAAACATATTCTGAAAATTTCGTCAAAATCGGTCCACGTTGCAATGAGCTACAAATGTTGAAAGATGGTAAAAATTGCAGATTTTCACGATTTATTGCCGAAAATCTCGAAAACCTGCAATTTTTACCATCTTTAAACGTTTGTAGCTCATTGCAACGTCGACCGATTTTGATGAAATTTTCAGAATATGTTTAATTGACACAGATCTACGAAACGTATTTTTTAAATTTTCAATATAGGCCCACATAAAAAAGTTAAAAATTCAACTTTCAGTATTTTTTCAACAATTCCGATCAATTGCAATTTTCGAAAAAATTTCTTTTCACATCCTTTAGTAAACTAATTGCTCTAGCTTCCCAAAAAAGTTCAAATCGTATAGTACAATATTAAAACAGTTTTCGTCGTCTTTAGAGCGGTCTTAAACTTTTGTCCGCTACTGTATTTTAAATTTTCATTAAGGGCCGAAATAAAAACGTTTTAAAAAATGCCTTTGTTATTTTTGCATTTAACCTTGTAAATTATAATTTTTGGAAAATCTCTTTTTCATATCATTTCGTAAACCAACTCACCTAATTGATTATAAAAAATCAGGTCATATGGTACAATTGTAAACAAGTTATTAGCTTTTAAAAGGTGTACGAATACTTTGTACACCCACTGTATTGACAACTTGAGTTTTGAAAATTGTCCATCAATTTTGAATTTCACCTACTTAATTTTGCTTAAAATGCATCAAGATCCGCAATTCTACTGATCACAGATGCATCGGGCTGCAATTATACTGAAATTATACAAATGATTACATATATTCTTTGTAAAATCTGAAAACCCCTGTGTCAGGATTAAACGATCGAAATTCCGAATCTCGATACCTTCTCAGATGAAGTGTGGAATAGTCTCGACCATTCCGTTCAGAAAATGAGATGGAACTAGTTCCTTTTTTAATCCCGATGATTAATTCACGTTGATCCTGCTGGTAGCAACTATACCCATTACGGTCGCGGAGAACGCGATGGCTTGTCGATAATTTTAGTAGGTGATATAATCGGACTTCGCCGAGCAGGATGATTACGCGTTAATGAACAGAGGATTTATTGCGCAATTCTAATGGATTACGAACGCGTTTACGTTTCGCGGTCAGTCCAACGGGAATAACCGAGATAGGGAGGATTAAGTAGACTCGCTCGGCGAGCGCATAATTCTTCGATTATAAATAATCACGCAATCATTTTAAAAGTCTCGAGGAGAGCTCCGAGCATCCAGCCGCGTAAACGGGGATGCTGGCGTGATTATCGCTGATGCAGTTAACGTCGCAAGAAAAGCTACGAGAGTGCTCGGCGAAAATGAATAAGAATTAAACTCGCCATTCTTAATTAACAACTTACTACGTTCATGGGGCTTCGTTAAAAGACGTTTAACAGAATATACAAACATTCTTTAGAATCACTGAGATGGACATAATTTTTTTATATTTATCTGGAAACAAGAATCTGAAGAATCTCTTGTGGGAGATTGTTGTATGGAAAATTGCTTTGGTTATTCGCTATTAGATTCTTCGTATGATTTAATGAATCAGCTTCGAAACACGGTCGAAATCATCGGTGAAACGTTCATGGTTTCTTTCTACGAAACCGGGCGGCGCGACGCGGCGACTATATTTGAGGCGTCGATCGTTCCGGAAGAAATTTTGTCACGCGACTTTAAATAGTCCAGTGCAACCAGAGCTCGTAAATATAATTGTTATTAACATCTGCTGACACACGTTCCGACGGATACGGGAACTGACCTACATTTTTCCATATTTTTAGTCGCGGTTCATCAATGGAGCCTCGCCTAACCTCGAACATACAAATGAAACGGGGATTACTTAGAAATCGCTTTCTTCGTTTCACATCCGACGATCCCATAAATTAACAAACTAAGTCTAGCTGAAATTCTCTATTTATTTCATTAACGACGGACTAGGAGTCCATAAATAAATTTCTTGCGCGAAACCGAATAGTCAAAGATCGCATAGCTCGCATGACAGGAATTCTTAGTGTGCTCCAGTAATTATTGAATGTCAGTTATTGGAATGCTTGGACTATCTAAACAATCCAAGAATTCCGACGCTTAATAATCGATCCAACCCGATTCCGTGATATAGATTTTCCGACATACATACATACATTATGCTGTGTTTATAGAGAAACGTGAACTTGTTTGATGAACAAGAAGCTTTCATCTCTGGAAGTCTATATTTTTGCTCGAGATATAATTTCCTCATCTTTCCGATGTTGGGGAAGCCTGCCAAATCGTGTAGGCCATGCAATGGGGATCGTGTTCCATCTTTTTGCCGAAAAATTCGTAAATTTACCTTCGGAAATTTATATGCCCGCTTGCATTTAAAACAATTTTTCTGGCGATTCATTCAATTTCCTCAAAACTTGATACATCCATAAATCCTCGATAAATCGGTAACTTCGTTCAGACACAGAATGTGTAAATAAACGTTGCATTTGATGGGAGGCTGTGGATTGTTTAATGATGCAGAAGCAGATAAAATAAATTTTGTTACGGAGCGACACTGAACAGAAATTACATGAAGGTGTCAAGATGACCTAGTCAGATCCTTCCATCCGCCATCAAAGTACCAATTTGGTGTGAAGGTACGAAGTTCTCGCTTGTTCTATGCGTATCGATTAAGCAACGACATTAAAACAATTACGCTAGCGCAGGGTGGATTCCGTGGTGGCTCGCGATAAGGAAAAATGTCGCTGGGAGGATCGAGGCTCGATCGTATCGCGAATGAAAGTCACGCAGACCATACGACTTTCTAATTCAGACGTATTATACATAACCACCTTGCTACTTCCATTTTTACGAGCACTATCTTGCGAACATTGATGAACATCAGCAGAAATTAATCATTGAAAAAACCATTTTATTAAAATTCATCTGACGTTGAAATTGTTCCGAAAAATCCTTATGATAAGGAAATCCTCGTGCCAAGGGTGATCGAAATTTTTTCGCGTGGTTCGAGCGATTATGTGCGGTGAGTCATGCATTTTTCCAACTCGAGTAATCGTATTTCTCCTAGAATTACATACACGTTTTTTGCTGTAAAAGAGATAGACTATTTTTCAAAAAAAAATTGAATGTTTAACACCTTCATTGAACAATTGTGTTACAGAGTGTACCTTTGTAATTGTAAAAAGGAAAATCTGAAATAGGTCACTTGGGTAGTCCCAGCATTAACAATTCATTGGTTCACGGAATGGCCCCGTGGCGAGCAACCACCCTAATCTTTTAATATTCTCTTTCGGTGAATCCCCCGGATCGGAGCCCGTGGCTCGCGAGGCCGGAAGGGTGGAAATACCCGTGGGAAGAAAATAGAAAGGGGAAAGAGAGAGAGAGAGAGGAAGATGGGGAACTCGGGTTCCTCGCGAGCAAGTATCTGGGCCGAGAGATTCCGTCGTTTCGTTTCCGTCCAAACTGGAGCAAGGTCTTCGTCAAGTCACGTTTTACAAGGGACGCCCCGATAAATCGCGATGCTACGACTGTCGCTGATGGCAGCGACGCGAAAAGGGAGCCGATGATCCCTGAGATTATGGGGATCAATGGCAGTAACGCGGTGGATCCGCGGTTACACGCGGAAATCTTTGTCCGTCCGCTCTACTCTCTCAAAATTATTTAAATGCCCGCACAGAAATTATATTTCCAGTTAAAAATAGTACAACAACTTTTGTATCTCCATCTCTTAATTTTATTGCCACGCTTATATTAGCTTGCCGAGTTGTCGTTGTTGCATGCGTCAAATCTTGTAATCGAATTTTGAACCACTTCCCGATGAGCTAGAGACTTGAAACTTTAAACATAGCTCAGAGCTGGATGACAATGCAATATTAAAAAACAAATTAAAACAAGAACTGTGCGTTCAGGAGAAAGAAAATGTTAATATTAACCGTCACACATCGTCGCGCGACGCTCGGTAGTACGTCATCGCGTTCAGCGATCCCCACTCCGCGCGCCAGCGCTCCCTACTCCGCTACGCGTTCCCACTCCACTGACCCATTTCGCACCGAAGGAGCTCAGTCAGTGTGATGTTCCGTTCAGTCAGTTCCATTTCGGACAATTTCGGACTCCATCAAGAGACGTCGCACAGTGGGGTATTTGGCCTGAAAAAGTGGAAAAAACTATTGTAGCGTTATTTATAGGCTCAAGGTTATAATATTATATATCGTTGGATTCGCCTTAAGATCAGCTACAACATTATGAAATCCAAAATACATTTTAGTATTTGAAAAATCAAATTTACCTCAATTTTTTTGAAAAAAAAATTTTTTTTTTAACTTTTATATATTGAAATTTGTAGACGTCTGTATACTGTTCCTCTTTTGTTCGAAACATTTTTTCCTCAGATTATCGAGAACCCCTGAAAAAGCAAGGCGATAGTGGAATATTTGCACTATTATAACTTGAAAAATATTTAAGAAAAAAATATTTTAATATAGTGTTTTGGAAAGCTGTCAAAACAAGCTACAAGAATATGCAACAAAAAATAGGGAGTTCTATTTAAGAAATGGAAGATGACCTTCACGTGATTTTCAAACGATTATCCAAGGTCAAATCAATGACACCATTTTATGCCCCCCTCTAAACCATACAACTTTTGTCTGAAACATTTTTCTCCAAAATAGCTTCGTTTCCCAGATATACGTCTGTTTCACGTTAAATGACTCACCCGGTATATTATAAGAATATTTTAAAATGATTACCATTAATTTTCATCGGAAAATACATAAGAAATTTCTTCCTCGGATAATGTTTCTTCTTCATTTGAGGCCAAGCGTAGCCGAACGTACGCGTACGCGAAACGCTGCTAAACACTTAATTCTAAATTAGCTATAAAATTTGAATCCGGACATATCCGGAATCAAACTTTGTTGGCTTATAATCACGAATCTTTACCGAATGTAATTACACCAAAAAGAGCACTCAATACGGCTTTATACTATAACAAAATTGTCAATAAAGTTGTGTAATTTTTGAAAAGTTTACAGAATGATTGGTAATATTAAAATATTAATAACTATACTAATTTAGATGATAACAAAATAAAATCTATGCGAAAGTGCTCTGTATACCTACCTGAACAACTTTTGTAATACAAGAATTTACAAAATTTCCCTTCAAACACATGAAAATCGCCAATGAACAGACGCTGTCTCAGAGACTGTTTAAGAACGCCAAGCGCGCCTTAAAATCTCTCGACTTTCGATGAAGTTTACTACTTCACGGGTGTACAAATAGAAAAAATAATATTGCAGCCTTATTTTTCAGACCTTTAACTACAACGAACAACAAAAATTTTATGCCATACGCAAAAATTTAGAAATTGAATTTTTTCCACTTTTTCGGGCCAAATACCCCACTGTGCGTCGTCTCTCGGAGTCAAGTCATACTATTTCATAGCAGTATTACTATATCTTGCGTTCCATTTAAAAAAGACTAAAAAGTAGAAAATAAAAACTTTTTAAAAACCACGCTTATATCAAAATACACTAAAAATGAGAAAATAATCTTTTTAGAAATTAGTGACTATAAATAAAAGCGTGGAGTGCCCACGAAGATTACGTCAATATAGTTTAGCGCTCCACGCTTTTATTTATAGTCACTAATGTCTATAAAAATTATTTTCCCCTTTTTAGTGCATTCTAAGATAAGCGTGGTTTTTAAAAAGTTTTTTTTATATATTTATTCATCTGTACAACCGCTATTGGGTATTTATGAATGCGAACTTTTTATCGTCTTTAATAGTCCTTGATTTGCGGACGAGAAAATTGCCGATCTCAGGCTAAAGCTAAATAAAAAACTGGTCGTTTGAGGATTACCCTGAATTATGTCATTCTTATTTTCGCACCGGCATCTTCATCCTAGAAACGTCAAGTCCGCTCAAGCAACGCGTTTGCTAAGTATAAATATTTTTTGCAATCGTTAACGCATGACATAGCAGAGCCTCAAACGAAGTATAACAAGGTGAAAAAGCAATATATATATCCAAGCGAACACACACGGTCCGCTTTTTAACGAAACATGCACTTCGCAAGTACCTTCAGGACATAAAGGATTAAATGGTAGCATCGCGAGTGGCGTTCCAAATAAAACTAATTGAAACGAGAACACTGGGAGGAGGATTATCATTTCGTATTCATGATCGTTCTCGCGAACGAAAATCGCCGGCGGAGGCGCATCTGTGGACCGGAAACAAGGACTCTATTTATTTATGAGAGATTAATTACTTGTCCAGAGTGACATTTGACCATGATTATTCGAACCACGCTGTACGATACACAGTGAACAGATGTGTTTAATTGTTTGTACCGACGCTGGCGGATTATGAGCTCGAACTGTATTCTGAAAATTTAATTTGCGCGGCTTCGAACCTGCCTCTCGGCGCTGTAGTCTGATAATTAAAAAATTAAATTGGAAACAAGCTATTCATTCGATTATTGTAGTCTCTAGAATCATTCTGCAATTTTATACTCATTTATTTTCTCTGCACAGAAGAAAATATTAAATCAATTCAACGCTTCGACGAAGAATGACTGAAGTCGTTTCTGTATTTTCCCCGCGATTTTCGAAGATTGTTTCTATGTGTCGAGGATTTTCTCGTTGATTACATTCGCCGAGAGCCCTCGGCATGCTCGTGCAATTTTCGCCGACTTTCTTCGTGGCGCGTTTTGCGACACACGCTTCGATATCGAGAAAAATTGTAGAAACTTTGCTTGCAGAAGGCCGGCCTCCATTTTGATCGATCCTCCATCCGTCCCGAGGGTGTCTGGAGTTTTCCGTCGGCCTGATATCGACGGAACTTTCAATTGCGATCCTAGTTAATTAAAACGAGCTGCCGGGCGCGGTGTTTACAAGCGGCATTGGCACGTGAACATCGTCGCGATTGTCCAAGCGTAATTCCCGGGGAAATAATCTCCGGCGAACTGTTCGCGCCGAGAACAAATAAAAAGAAACGATAACAAAGATGGCGGAAGAAAACGACGATTAATCGAATGCTGTATCTACCAAGCCTCTCTCTCTTTCACACGGTTTTATGCTTTCTGCTCGATTGCCTGTCTCGGTAAATGCAGTTGGAATCTGAATTCCACCCGAGTTTCCCAAATCACGAAGCACTGAAAATTCATAAAGATCTCCGGACTGAGCGATTAAAAGATTAGTTGGCCGAGGTTGCTGACGCGGTGGTTAACTTCGGATTTCGCATACGGGGGCTTAATAAGATTTTCCGTTTACTGAAAGCGCCTTTTCTGTATCCCGTATTCAATTATAGCCGCGAAGAACGAAACAGGCTGCCACGCTTGATTTTTCAACGTTTTATAACTCCTGGGTAACAAATTCTAGCCAAATTCTTCGCGAAAATATTTATAACTTTAAGTCAAACTTTATTCTATTTATTTATCCTAGTCAACTTCTAGAAAATGGATATTTTGCAAAGATCCCTTTATCGAATCCGATCTAGTCTGGCAACTTCAGTTAGCCAGAAGCCGAAAGAGAAATTGAACGAAGTCTCCGAGTATTGGGATAAAACGGACCCAGTTGGTCGGTCGATCGAAAACGGAAAGTTCCAATTAATTGTCCGCAGCCGGTTCAGTTTCTGCCTCTTCAATTTCGTAGAAATGGCAGGATTGTTAGAAAATCCCAACAATTTCGTCGAACCGTCCGAGAAGATGGCCATTACCGTCCCCTAACGTAGAAAGGAAAATGGCTTCTTCAGGTTCAAGGATTCGTGCAGCGAGGTGGCTCGAGCCTCGAGACGGCTTCGCTCCGCGCGACTTCCTCAAAAAAGTAAGAAAGAGAGAGAGAGTGAGCGTCTGGAAGGGGCTGAGACATTTCGATAATGAGTTTCTTTCGTGCTAGCCGAGTATGAGGAGCCGGCTCATCCGAGGCACTCTGATTACTTACGCTTAGCTCACTATTGTGGCAAACTCGATAATGGACGAAACATTTCTTCAAAATTTCTGCTCATCCTCAGTCGCGCCCGTTCAAATGCTACAATTAGCTTAACAAAGGTCCGTTAAGATGGTCAAAACTGCTCTCACAAGGAAAGGACCCCAAGTGTCCGACTTCAATTTTGGTAATCTTTTGTGAGACGATGGTATATGGATCCCTAATGATGTCTGCAAAATATTAGGTGTAGTTACTCAATAGTTTTAAAGATATGAACAATTGAACTTTCACGCAGCCTGCTTACACGGCTAAAGGTATGAAAGTTTAATTATTTATATCTTTAAAACTATTGAGTAACTACACCTAATATTTAGCAGACGTCATTAGAGATCCATATACCATCGTCTCACAAAAGATTATCAAAATCGAAGTCGGACTCATGGGGTTCTTCTCTTGTTAGAGGTTTTTCAATGACTATCGAACCATTCGAACGCTGACCACGAAAACCCCTCTGAGTAAAATTTCATCCTTCTAGCTTAGTAAATTAGATTCTGCGTTTCCCGTCCATTTTCCGGTCTCTGATGCGTTCTAAAGTTCTGAAAAACAATTTGACATATTTTGAATCCCAAGGCGCAATTTAGAGAATTTCTTCAGACTTTTTTGTTCCAAACTGTGCTCGGAAATGTACGAAATCTAATTTACCCTGTAACTACCCCCGCGAGCAAGCTAGAGTGCTGAAATTTTACTCGAAGGGGTTTTCCTTGGCCAGTTTTCGAATGGTTCGATAGCCATTGAAAAACCTCTAACAAGAGAAGGACCCCATGTATCCGACTTCGATTTTGATAATTTTTTGTGAGACGATGGTATATGGATCCCTAATGATGTCTGCAAAATATTAGGTGTAGTTACTCAATAGTTTTAAAGATATGAACAATTGAACTTTCACGCAGCCTGCTTACACGGCTAAAGGTATGAAAGTTTAATTATTTATATCTTTAAAACTATTGAGTAACTACACCTGATATTTTGCAGACGTCATTAGGGATCCATATACCATCGTCTCACAAAAGATTATTAAAATCGAAATCGGACTCATGGGGTCCTTCTCTTGTTAGAGGTTTTTCAATGACTATCGAACCTTTCGAACGCTGACCACGAAAACCCCTCTGAGTAAAATTTCAGCCTTCTAGCTTAGTAAATTAGATTCTGCGTTTTCCGTCCATTTTCCGGTCTCTGATGCGTTCTAAATTTCTGAAAAACAATTTGACATATTTTGAATCCCAAGGCGCAATTTAGAGAATTTCTTCAGACTTTTTTGTTCCAAACTGTGCTCGGAAATGTACGAAATCTAATTTACCCTGTAACTACCCCCGCGAGCAAGCTAGAGTGCTGAAATTTTACTCGAAGGAGTTTTCCTTGGCCAGCTTTCGAATGGTTCGATAGCCATGAGGGCAGTTGTGACCAACTTAATCGGCTAGGTTCGATTACAAAAGCGTTATTATCGTCTCTAAGCATTCTGTTCTCTTTAAAAATCCTTTAACTACACGAATTTTCTTCGATGCTAAAGATAGAAGGCTTGCATGTATAATAACACAATAGTACCTAGACTTTAGAGACTCTTAAGTCGACATTTGCGACTTCCGCCGCACAGACAATGACCAATTAAAGTCGTTCGTAGGCCAAGAACCATTATTGCGAAAAGCGAGCATAAAAGTGACGTACGATCCATAAAAACTGAAAAGATCGGATCGACGGAAGCAACAAGTGCGGAGGAATAGGGCCGGTCCTATAATTACCCCGTTCGTCCGCCGGCCGCGATTCATTCGGCCGGGGATCCATGGATCGGATTGTTACCGAGGATATTCGATTTCAGTGGATCGGCTTACGAGGGCCAGTGGCAGAATGGGAAGCGGCACGGGCTCGGCATGGAAACCCGGGGACGATGGATATACCGTGGTGAATGGTCGCAAGGATTCAAGGGTCGATACGGTGTCAGACAATCGACCACGTCCACGGCGAGGTACGAGGGCACGTGGGCGAGTGGTCTTCAGGATGGTTATGGCTCGGAGACCTACGCCGACAGTGGTGAGTCTAATTTTTACGACAGTTCTCTTTTTTTACCACGCTTATATTAACTTCCCGTGTTGTTGTTGTATGCGTAAAATCTTGTAAACGAATTTTAAACCTCTTCCCATAGTCCAATCTTTGTATACAGTTACTCGAATTAATATTTGGACGCTCTAAAAAAGACGATAGCTTTTTTAATATCGTACTATACGATTTGAACTTTCTTGGGGAGCTAGAGCAATTAGTTCACTACAGGATGTAAAAGAATTTTTTTTCAAAAATAGCAATTTATCGGAATTGTAGAAAAAATACTAAAAGTTGCATTTTACAAATTTTTTATGTGGATCTATATAGAGAATTTAAAAAGTATGTTTTATAGGTATGCACTGTGAATGTTTCATCGAAATCGACGGGCATTGAAAGATGTAAGAATTCTTAGACATAAAAATCGTGAAAATCTGCAATTTTTACCATCTTTAAACGTTTGCTCATTACGTCGACCGATTTTGACGAAATTTTCAGAATATGTTTCATTCACACAGATCTATAAAATGTATTTTTTAAATTTTCAATATAGGCACATATCGGTCTTTCATGGAGAACCAGGAAAAATATTATTTTCTCCCTTTTAGTGCATTTTAATATAAGCGTGGTATTTAAAAAGTCTTTTTTATATATTTTATTAACCACTCTTTAGCTTAATTTTTTGCCTGACGCTCTTCAAAGTCGAACAACCTTTTTAAAAATCGACCAGACGACTTGAGTTTTTGTCGGATGTTAGAGGGATTGGTTTGCTAGACGACGTGTGAAAGGAATTCTGAGAATATTGCGATTAGTTCAGTGACAGAAAGAAGGTTGTTCGACTTTGAAGAGGAATCACTGAATACTTTCAACCGAGCAATTGTGCAGTTTGTGTCTGACCACATACGGGCACAATCTACTGTAGCCTGAAGGATTCCATACATTATCTAACTCGCACACGTTTCTCAATTGTAATTACGGTAAAGATTCTTCAATTCTTCACCGACTTTTGAATCTAGAGAACACAGTTAGTTTCGTTCTACTAAACACAAAGTAAACTGATTATGAAAGACTTTAGCGTGCAGGAGCTCGCGATAGTGTGAGTATAGAACAGAGTTGTCGCTCTTAGATCAAAGGATACTGCGTATCCTGAACGCCGATACTGCTCGCAGGAATCTGTGCCAGCGCCAAGAAACAGGACACGTGTCCCTGACGCTTCCGCTCAGATTTCATTCCGACGCAAATTGATCGAATGGTTCTAACGACGCCGCGACAATCTTTGATCAAACACGGTCCCGGGATTCCGTTTCCTTTTTTTCTGCGTTTAATTTGTAGTTATTAATACGCGTTTTAATTACCAGCCCGTCTGCGAGCGGCGTGCTCCCCTTTTTCGCGCGAAACCGGGAACGCTGCCAACTTGGCCGACGATCTGACCCGGCCATCGTCTTCCCGACGTTCTGTTCCGTTGGATTAATAATTAATAAGCAGGACCATCGGGCTCCATTCAAATTTCTAGAACTCGAATCTCCCAGCGTCTTCTGAAATTTAAACATTTATTACGAGAACTTAACACTTCCTAAATTGTGTCGATGATATACAATCCTGAATCGCAAGTATTTTCAAATAGTTTAAACAACTCGGAGCTTTCCTTCGGCTCTCGTGTATCGTGAACGAATAGAATCTCTGCGTTTAATTATATTTCTTGTTAATAAACGTCGGAGAATTACATAAGCTCAGCATTACACTATTATTTAGTGCGCACTATAATTGGGTTACAAATAACTATTTTGCTCTGAATGTCAACAACACCCGAATCGAATTAGCCAAACGGAACAATTATACGCTCGACGAGCCACAATTGAATTATAATTATAGCGTTTCATCCCGTCTATGCTTAGCAGGAAATCATTCGATTATTCAGCCGTTTCTGCTGTAACTCACATGTACGGTATCGTAAGAGCTCTAATAAGCAAAAATAATTCCGCAGTCGTTTAAATAATAGAACAATTCGTCGTGCTGTGGCGAGTGATTAATGAGATCTATTTAGAGCTCACGCCCCAAGGTGCCGCGTCTTCGAAAGTATAGTAGAAGTAGAATGCCAAAAGCAGAAGCTTCCGTGCGTAGGAAATAAATAAACAAACACAGTCTTATTCATCTATCTTGTCGACGGTTCCGATAGCGTGCGCCACGTCTCGAACTTCGTAATTTCAACCCTCGATAACATCCCCTTCACAGACATCAGGCGTTCGAGCAGGCGACGTTTTCGGGTCACGTACGTTTGGAAATCAGCCTGTCGTAAATAAGCTACGAATCCGAATAAGGGCTCCAAAAGGAAACCAACATTCCTGCTTGTGTTGCTCTTTCATCGTTACAAAACTCACCCTTCTCTTGTTCCGCTGCTTTTCTTAATTTCTTTTCTTCCCTGGCTCCTCTGTCAGTTCCCACTTTGTATTAATGTCTGGCTGACTTTCTGAATCTCCGCAATCACTTAAGCAATTCTAACGCGTTCAAGCACAAAGTTCAAAGCAGTCTGAATTTCGACTTCGCTGCCAATCAGAGACACCCCGCGTTTCATTTTTTCTGTTTGCTGGACTACTCTCGCATTGTCCACGCGACAGAGCTCGCGGAAAATCGATGACACCGTCTCGTCACGGCGCACAGTGGGGCGAATATACGAAAACCCGCGATATTGACAAAAATTTGTAGATTGTTTATAAAGCTTTGATGGCATGTATACTTGCTCCGTCGTATCTTGACGAGTGTCATTCACAGTTAGCAAGTCGACAAAATTTTTTTGTGAGCTGAATAGAGGAAGAAAATCCTATTCTATGTTTATATTACGTTTATGTTACAATAAACCTTGCATTGAAAAAAAACCGACGAATTTTCTTTCTTCGTCTACAAAGTCCATCAAAAAATTTTTTTTTTCATTTTTAAAAAGACTGCCGAGCTTTGCCGAAAGACCAACTTTGTAGACTTTTTCATTGGTATTCTGCGGGAGAAATTCGTTGCGATCACATCCGACGGGACCCGACTGCGGCCGGCATTCGGGTTTGAAAAAGTGGCGGGAACCTTCAAATAAGCAATACTGCTCTTAGTACTGGCATAACTATAAGATATTAAAAATACATCCTGTTTTTAGTGAATTTTCTAAATAAATGAGTTATTTCCAACATTTGGAAAAAATTTTTGGGTGACCAAACAGTTGTTCGACTTTAGACGCGTATTTTAAACTACTGAAAAATCTCAAGGCAATACAAAAAAAATTGTATAAAAAAAAATAAACCGACTTCGAAAAAACGCACTAAAAATATGAAATAATTTCCATTTAATTTATGTGAATAAACACGAACTAAAATGCAATACAATCTTTTCGAAGGCTGCGCAAAATTAAAAATTTTCGACACTGGAAATTACGAAAATCCTTAAATTCTTCTACATGCTTTCACATATTAATGTATCTTCGAAGTCCACCACATCCCAATGAAATCATAATGAGCAACATCTGTCATTTGGAAAATTTTCAATTTTCCGCCTCCGAAAAGATTGTATTGTATTTAAGTTCGTGTGTATTCGCATAAATTAAATGGAAATTATTTCATACTTTCTAGTGCGTTTTTTCGAAGTCGGTTTAATTTTTTTATTTCACACTTTTTAGTCCTACAAAATGCAGAAGGTTTCGTTCCGATTGGTCCATCCATCCCGGCGTAATCGGTGAACATACATGAAATAATACATTTTTCGCAAATAAAATAGTAAGGAATAAAAAATTGACAAATTTTATTTTCACGGGACCACCTTGGGAACCTACTCTACAAGATGCAAAAGTTTTCGTTCCGATTGGTCCATCCATCCCGGCGAAATCGGTGAACATACATGAAATAATTGACTTTTCGCAAATAAAATAGTAAGGAATAAAAAAATGAAATATTTTATTTTCACGGGACCACCTCGGAGACATACTCTACAAAATGCAGAAGGTTTCGTTCCGATTGGTCCATTCATCCCGGCGTAATCGGTGAACATACATGAAATAATACATTTTTCGCAAATAAAATAGTAAGGAATAAAACAATGAAAAATTGTATTTTCACGGGACCACCTCCGGAACCTACTCTACAAGATGCAAAAGGTTTCGTTCCGATTGGTCCATCCATCCCGGCGAAATCGGTGAACATACATGAAATAATTGACTTTTCGCAAATAAAATAGTATGGAATAAAAAAATGAAAAATTTTATTCCCACTGGACCACCTCGGGGACATACCCTACCAGATGCAAAAGGTTTCGTTCCGATTGGTCCATCCATCCCGCCATAATCGATGAACATACATGAAATAATTCATTTTTCGCAAGTAAAATCGTAAGGAATAAAAAATTGAGAAATTTTATTTTCACGGTCCACCTCGGGGACATACTCTACAAAATGAAGAAGGTTTCGTCCTGATTGGTCCATCCATCCCGGCGTAATCGGTGAACATACATGAAATAATTCATTTTTCGCAAATAAAATCGTAAGGAATAAAAAAATAAAAAATTTTATTTTCACGGGACCACCTCGGGAACCTACTCTACAAGATGCAAAAGGTTTCGTTCCGATTAGTCCATCCATCCCGGAGTAATCGGTGAACATACATGAAATAATTGACTTTTCGCAAATAAAATAGTAAGGAATAAAACAATGAAAAATTGTATTTTCACGGGACCTCCTCCGGAACCTACTCTACAAGATGCAAAAGGTTTCGTTCCGATTGGTCCATCCATCCCGGCGTAATCGGTGAACATACATGAAATAATTCATTTTTCGCAAATAAAATAGTAAGGAATAAAAAAATAAAAAAATTTATTTTCACGGGACCACCTCGGGAACCTACTCTACAAGATGCAAAAGGTTTCGTTCCGATTGGTCCATCCATCCCGGCGTAATCGGTGAACATACATGAAATAATTGACTTTTCGCAAATAAAATAGTAAGGAATAAAAAATTGAAAAATTTTATTCCCACGGGACCACCTCGGGGACATACTCTACCAGATGCAAAAGGTTTCGTTCCGATTGGTCCATCCATCCCGCCATAATCGATGAACATACATGAAATAATTCATTTTTCGCAAGTAAAATCGTAAGGAATAAAAAATTGAGAAATTTTATTTTCACGGTCCACCTCGGGGACATACTCTACAAAATGAAGAAGGTTTAGTCCTGATTGGTCCATCCATCCCGGCGTAATCGGTGAACATACATGAAATAATTGACTTTTCGCAAATAAAATAGTAAGGAATAAAAAAGTGGAAAATTTTATTTTCACGGGACCACCTCGGGAACCTACTCTACAAGATGCAAAAGGTTTCGTTCCGATTGGTCCATCCATCCCGGCGTAATCGGTGAACATACAAAGAAAAAAGCGAAAAAAGCCACATACAGATCAAATTGAGTAACCTCCTCCTTTTTCGAAGCCGGTTAAAAATTAAAGGGGTGCCAAACCCGATGTCCAGCATTCGAATACAATCGTCCCACTGTGTATCTTAAATTTATTTTCCTTCTTTCCTCCTCGCCTTCTTCTTCCTCCCCGTGAAGTCGTGTGTCAGTGTTACGCGTGAAATCGAGGTCGTGTCCGCGGACTTTCGAAACGTTACAAGCGCCGCGCTCGGAAAATAGTTGGAGGGTGAGTCACACGATTTTATCGTGGACGGTCTAAAAGTTACTTTACGAGCCGCGCAGCGCCCCCGAGTCCGCGGCGTACAACGTTCCTTTTTGCATTTTCATGGATCGAAGTAACGCGCCCGAGAGCCCCGAACGAATTATGAATATTAAATAAACGCCACGCGGCGGAACGGGAACGCGACCGTCGCGTTTCAATCGTCGCGCCCTTTCTTCCTCCGCGGCCTCTGTTGCGCACCGCGTTGTCCTTCATCTTGGACCGGAATGAGGTTAAACGTTGTCTCTGACATGCAAGAAAACTCGCAGGCGCCGCGCGCGGTGCTGCCTTTTGCTTTCCGTTTTGCCTCGAAAGCTGTTCGCGGCCCGCGGACTCGGCGAGCAATTACCGAGGCAGTTGAATTGTACGAGTAATTGCTAAACGAAACAATTTTACTCGGCAGGAAATAGTGTTATCTTTCGAAGTAAAAGGACACTGTATGCGAGAAAAATTCCACTTTATACGGGGACACAATATCTCTTCAGGTTATTGTGATGCAAAAAATATTTGTTACCAAATATCTGGCAAGAATATTGTTTTCGGAGTTATCAAGGTCATACTCATACTTCTTCGACTCATAACTGCATTTTTTTTATTCCATCGTGTAACCGATCGAAAAATACATTCAGATATGTACAGCCCCTGCTCACTTTATTAGACTCACCTGAAGAATTGATGCTTTTTGAAATCCTATAAGGAATGCAACGCTGTTTTCAACCTATGGGGTAATGATGGGGTAATGATTTCGTACTACAAGGTTGCCTTATGGGTTGCCTATCCAAGTGTAAAAGGGTATAGCCGGGTAAGCATGGGCCAGCGGCCCCCGCTCCGATTTTCCTGATTCCCGTCTTAAAACATCGTTTTATGTCTAAAAAAACATTGTGTAAAATTTCAAATGTCTACCCCCACCGATAGAGGTGATATTGAGGTAAATTCCCCCGCACTTAAATGCAATTTGCGCTAAAACAAGAAAATATATCGACATGGGATAAACGGCAAATAAAAGATATAGATACACTCTATACTTCAGATTTTTTTCAGAATTTTTTGCTAATTATTTATAGTTGAAAATAATTAATTAATTTTTTGGGAATTTTTTTAACTATCTTCCCCTAGGTTGACACCTACCAAAAAATTCGAAAATATTGCTATGATTCTAACCTATTTTGTAAAAAAATCTCAGAAGTGTCCGTTTGGTGGAACAGTGCCAAAAAAATAACGTATGCCGGCGAACGCTCGGTTTGATCAGTAACGACGCAGCGACCGATTCCCCTTGCGGCGGCTAGTGACGGGAGCGAACGGGAAGTCGGCGCTTTTCTTGTTTTTTTTCTTTTTTTTATATGTATTTATAAACTAAACGATTTTTATTGTCTAGAATATAATTGTTTAGACTTCTAACTGTAATCATGTATTAGAAGATTTAGTCGCATTTTTACATCTATCAGTTTTTCCGTACAAGCGCCGACTTCCCGTTCGCTCCCGTCACTAGCCGCCGCAAGGGGAATCGGTCGCTGCGTCGTTCCTGATCAAACCGAGCGTTCGCCGGCATACTTTATTTTTTTTGACACTGTTCCACCAAACGGACACTTCTGAGATTTTTTTACAAAATAGGTTAGAATCATAGCAATATTTTCGAATTTTTTGGTAGGTGTCAACCTAGGGGAAGATAGCTAAAAAATTCCCCAAAAATTAATTAATTATTTTCAACTATAAATAATTATCAAAAAATTCTGTAAAAAATCTGAAGTATAGAGTGTATCTATATCTTTTATTTGCCGTTTATCCCATGTCGATATATTTTCTTGTTTTAGCACAAATTGCATTTAAGTGCGGGGGAATTTACCTCGATATCACCCCTATCGGTGGGGGTAGACATTTGAAATTTTACACAATGTTTTTTTAGACATAAAACGATGTTTTAAGACGGGAATCAGGAAAATCGGAGCGGGGGCCGCTGGCTCATGCTTATCCGGCTATACCCTTTTCTTGCAAGAGCAAAAAATCCCCCTTTTACCATGGCCCGGCAACTCACCGGACATGAATCCAATTGAAAATGTCTGGGAGTGCCTGAAGAGAGAACTGGCCAAAGAAAATATAACAACAAAGACCAAGTTGATAGAGAGAAGAATCTATCACTGGCACCATAACGTTGCATTAAAAGAAATTGCACAAACTTGCATAGATAGCATGTTCAGAAGAGTTGCGGCTTTAAGAGCAGCTGAGGGCGGATTAACAAAATATTAGTGTTTTAAGAATTATATTGATCTACTTGTATTTGTATCCATTGTTTTTGTAAAATAAATATATGGAAAATTCATTGGTCATCATTAAGTGATATTTGCATAAGGCTGCTATATCCATTATTCATGGTAAAACTAAAAATATCATGATTATAGTGAGTCTAATAAAGTGAGCAGGGACTGTATAATGACATGACCTTGATCTTCGAATTCTACTTAAGAGGACCACCTGTATGTGTACTACCTCCAAAGATGTCCGCGGCGACCAATTAAAGAAGCGTTTCAACGGCAAGAATAATTGCTGAACGTAACGCTTTTACCCAGCAGGAAATAGAGTGATCTTACGAAATAAAAATGGCTTGAACAAATCTAACCTGCGCGTCTTCAATCTCGATGCAAAGTGTCCCGAAACGCATTTCAGACAAATGGGAACTCGTACCGATCGAGACAGGAAGACGGATCGATGTCTCCGACCCTTGAAATCTGTCTTTCCTAGGAATCCTCGTGGTTCGAATCAGTGTCTTTTTCCTTCCATCTCTTGTGCCGAAGGTGGACAGCGTTTCCTTGGTTCGATGGAGCAACAGTTACCCCTGCTGCCACCTACCCCTAGCATCTGGCCTCGGACGCCAGCGGGAAATGAACGAGCAAATTGCGAGTGATCGAATTTTCTGTTCCGATACGCCGGCGATCATGTCCTTCTCGCAACGTCCTTCGTCTCGGAAATTTTCCTAGATCGAACGAAGGCCGAGAAATCTGGCGATTTTCTCGGTGAATACCGAATGCTGTTTTCGGTACCCTAGAAATTTGCGTTTGGTGATGGGTGAGATTCGACCTTCGAAAAATATAAACATATATTGACCGGATTATATTCTTGTTGACAATTTGATCAGCAAGTCTATTGCGAGTGGCAGGAACCCTAACCAGCATCGCAACGAGCAAGTGAGAATAGGAACGAAATTGTTGCGGTAATTACGCTCTGTTGACTTAATGCTTTCCAATCGATCGATAACGGCACAAGCAATCGGTAGCCGCTTTCCGCAGTGGATTGTCGTAACGTTACGCTGTACGATGTAACGGTTAAGAAAAAGTGACTGACCATTTACTCCCACAGCGACTCCCACCGCTGAGACACAGTCATCAATATGATAGAGAGCGTACATCGTTCGTAAACTCGGTAACGAACCGAAGAAAGCATAACGAAATAGACAGCGACAAATTGGACCAATCGATTTATTGATTCCGACTACCGGACCCTTCGCGTTTCTTCAAAATGATCACCATTTTGTTTCTTCCGGTGGTACATGCCAATCATTTCATAATTCAGGAAGAAACTTCCAAAGTATCGCGAAATTTATGAAGACTGAGAGAATGAATGGATGTAAGAATAAATGGGAGAAACGTACAGCATTTTGTTCCTGACATCGACGTGATGGATTCCGATTGGTTTCCGAAAGAAAAATTCGTTCGAACTTCGGAGAAGAGAAACCAATAATTCAGAAACGTAAATGGAGAGAGGAGGACTGCGGAATGATTATTTGAAGAAGATAGTGGGATCTCATTCAATTTGCAGGAGACTGGACCACTCGTCAATCACTAGGAAGATCTTGAAATGTGAAAACGTGAAAAGGAAACATGGTCGAAGAAGTAGGGATTAAAAATTGATATTGGAACATGTTGCTCCTTCCCATAGAATTGCAGGGTGCAATCGAGTGGTGTCAAAAAGGATTTTATCGCATGGAAAAATGGCAAGGAAAAGTTGGAAGGAAGATGCAGTTGCAAAAATAAGTAGAGTGCAGGTAGTTGTAAAAAAGAGCAACAAGATACACAAAAGGAAAGCCGAGGATTGAGACACGGGGTGTCACGGGTGGATGGGGGGAGGGAATGTGTGGTGCAGATAAGTTTCATTGCGTTTCATCTTGCCTGGTGCACTTGAGCGATTTATTTAGAGCCGCTGGAGCCAGCTGCCCGCGTTTTCTGATCTCGAGGCGCCCCGTGTCAAGGAAGAAACGTGGCCGATGATGTATGGTCGCCCGTAAAATCGTTCCGTAAGGAATGCCTAACGAGCCACTCGTTTTTCTGTCGTTTTTCCTTCTTCCGAAAATCCGGTTAAACAGAGCGTAACCGATTAAGATAATCGAAACTGCCCTTACAGGTTTCTCAATGAAATTTCTATCAAATTTGCTGACCAAGAAAAACTCCTCTGAGTCAAATTTCATCCATCTAGCTTTCCTGCGAGGGTAGTTACAGGGTAAATTAGATTTTGCGCTTTTCCGGTCTCTGATGCGTTCTAAAATTCTGAAGAAAATGTGACATATTCTGGCTCCCAAGACGCATTTTAGACAATTTTTTCACACTTTTTTGTTGCGAACTGTGCTTGTAAAACATGGTCAGCTTTCGATTGGTTCGATAGTCATTGAAAAACTTCTAAGGGCAGTTTTGACCATCTCAATCGGCTAAGACAAAGGAGGTGTACGCTTTGGAATTCCGAAAATGGACCCCATTAATTAGCACGTGCGCGTGCTCTCGTGGTTTCGTCTCGTGAGGTTCGCGAAACGGGGTGCGTCCGTCGCGCGACCGATTCCGGCCGAATAATCGTGCTATTTTCGCGCGAATACAGGGCACGCACGTCCGCGATGACGTGACCATGCCCGGATGCTTCTTCGTATTCGCAGTCGCATCGGTTTGTAGGCGAGGTTCTCGAAACTGGCGATCAACGTGCCGCATTTAGTCATCGCAGCTCCCAGCGAAACCATTCGCGTGGGACGCGGTTCATTCCGAATTCCCTTTGTTGGAATTTCTCCGAGGAATCGCGATCGATCACCTCGATGCACGCTCGCAGCTATCCCCACTCCTATTCCGGGCGGGCTGTTCAAATGCGAAACAATGAGACCCGCCTTAAGGGGGTAGTCCCACCCTAGAATCTTACTAGAATCTTACTAGAATCTTACTAGAAAATATGGGTTTGCGGGAAAGCAAATGCTGTCCTTATTTCAGCAAATTGTAGGCTGGGTGAGGGCTCATTGTAAAGAGGAAGGTTTGACGCAGCGGGCTCTGGTCATGAGGTTAACAAGATTATGTTTAATATTTATATTATGAGGGTCCAAAGTAGAGAAAAAATCAAGGAGAAAAACCCGCAGGTTTCAATGCATTTTTCTGTCTCTGAAAGACTTTCTGACTGCCCTGATGACCAGAGCCCGCTGCGTCAAACCTTCCTCTTTGCAATGACCCAGCCTACAATTTGCTGAAATAAGGACAGCATTTGCTTTCTCGCAAACCCATATTTTCGACCCAAAATCTAGTAGGATTCCAGTTATTTGCTAATTTACTAGAATCCTACTAGATTTTGGGTCGAAAATATGGGTTTGCGGGAAAGCAAATGCTGTCCTTATTTCAGCAAATTGTAGGCTGGGTGAGGGCTCATTGTAAAGAGGAAGGTTTGACGCAGCCGGCTCTGGTCATGAGGTTAACGAGATTATGTTTAATGTGTATATTATGAGGGTCCAAAGTAGAGAAAAAATCAAGGAAAAGAACCCGCAGGTTTCAATGCATTTTTCTGTCTCTGAAAGACTTTCTGACTGCCCTGATGACCAGAGCCCGCTGCGTCAAACCTTCCTCTTTGCAATGAGCCCTCACCCAGCCTTCAATTTGCTGAAATAAGGACAGCATTTGCTTTCTCGCAAACCCATATTTTCGACCCAAAATCTAGTAGGATTCTAGTAAATTAGCAAATAACTGGAATCCTACTAGATTTTGGGTCGAAAATATGGGTTTGCGGGAAAGCAAATGCTGTCCTTATTTCAGCAAATTGTAGGCTGGGTGAGGGCTCATTGCAAAGAGGAAGGTTTGACGCAGCGGGCTCTGGTCATCAGGGCAGTCAAAAAGTCTTTCAGAGACAGAAAAATGCATTGAAACCTGCGGGTTCTTTTCCTTGATTTTTTCTCTACTTTGGACCCTCATAATATACACATTAAACATAATCTCGTTAACCTCATGACCAGAGCCGGCTGCGTCAAACCTTCCTCTTTGCAATGAGCCCTCACCCAGCCCACAATTTGCTGAAATAAGGACAGCATTTGCTTTCCCGCAAACCCATATTTTCTAGTAAGATTCTAGTAAGATTCTAGGGTGGGACTACCCCCTTAAGGTGGGATCCCCTTTGCGCGCCTGGACGCAGCGTTTTGTTATCCATACTCCATTTTATCCATACAGTTTGCGTTCCTATGGCATTTGGTATGTCTTTCCTGGTATTCCACTTGCGAAGAAAAGCGAAAGAGCATCGCCAAAACTCAAACACGTGCGTCGGTCGATTTGCGATATGTGTTCGACGCACACGTTTGCGTTTGTAGTTTCGCTTCGAGACTTCTGAATGTTGCGCCAGACCCAAACGCAAGCGTTTTTTGAACCACTGCTTCAGAACACATTTCGGACTACTGTTTCGGATTTTGTTCAAATTTCGATACGTTGTAATCTGTAATGATATCCAGGGTGTAGTCGGACGGGTGGTACAACCGAGCAGGGGATGATACAACATGTAAAAATAAGTCTGAAAATCGAGTTTGAAAATGCAGCGAATACACATGCTATTTTATAGGAATCGTTTGACGCGTCTGACCATGATCAACCGATTCTACTTTGCGCATATACCAAAGCACGCGAACCTGGCGTAACTTTGAACTCGATTTTCTCGAAAACGAAGCGTCAAACGAAAAATGTTTTTCGTTTTTTTCGACTTATTTTTACCTATAGTATCACCCCCTGTTGTACCACCCGTCCGGCCACAACCTGTATAAATGTATCTCAAAGAATTTTCCGAAA
Source organism: Lasioglossum pauxillum (assembly GCA_933228785.1). Lineage (NCBI taxonomy): Eukaryota > Metazoa > Arthropoda > Insecta > Hymenoptera > Halictidae > Lasioglossum > Lasioglossum pauxillum. Next base: position 40,969,771 of record OW121706.1, read on the forward strand.
TCTTAAAAATTGTTGGTTTTACAGACCTGTAAAATAAAGCGTCAACATTTTTTCCATTAAATTATAATAGCTGAACTAGCAAGCCGAGAAAAATGAGTTTTTAGAAGCTTATAGTGAAAACATAAGAGTAGGTATCTATCAAAAAATTTATTCATTTCTACTCAACATTTATTCTTCATATTATGAATATTTCAAGAAACACAGAGAAATTTATAACCAAAGGCATCGGTGATTTAAATTATCTGAAAAATTACTAAATAAGTAACAAATGAACAATTTTTAATTTTATACAAAATTGTGTTTAGAGCTCGTATTCCAGTCGTTCTTCAAACTTTTCATTGTATGCATTTGTTCTCCTAATGAACACGCGTGACGAATCCTGAGTGAGAACGAAAATATTCCGCACGCATAAACGAGAATTCAAAAGGAAATTTAGATTTTTATTTAAGCGAGGAAGAAACTAACCATTGGATCGAGACATGTGTGAATCCACCCCACACTAATTTCCCGCGTTTCAGAGCTCGTTTAAGCACGTAATAAAATTAACGAAGGAATAACTCTTCGTGACGTTTCGCGAGCTGCTAGCGCGAACACTTGGCCGTTCTAATGAACGTCTCCCAATTATTCGCACGGCGATTACGAATATAACCAGCTGTAGTCGCGGAGAATGGGATCGGCGAAGAAAATTGGCTCCACGCTCGAAAACCGTGAAACATAAAATTCGTTTGGTAATTTCCGAGCAACCTCTAAGAACCTCCTAAAACACGATTTCATTATCGATAGGAACAGTCTCGTTAAAGGAAAAATGAAACTTTCTCGATCTGAAAAGACACTGGCAAATCGTCAATAACCTCGTTCGCAGAATTGAAGTTGCTTCTCCGTGCTGTAAAGAGTGAAAGGACAAAATCGACGTAAAAAGATGTAATTGATGCGACCGCCTGAAAAAAAAAGAAAAATAAAGCGTATAGAAAGATCGTCTGAGCCTAATTTAGAAAATCCTCGGACGAGTTAGGTTCGCGGCGGCGCGGCGCGTCGATAAAAGCGAAATTTCCTTCTGTTTATAATCTCATGGTCGTCGACTACAAAGGCTCGCGGTGAAGTGACTAGATTGAAGAGAACAATCCCACGGAGAAGCGTAGCGTATCGGTATTGGTGTGCAAAGTGCAAGCGCATTTCTGTGCAAACCGCGTGGAGAAGGACGAGTCTATGCGAGAGCCATCGCGGTTATACTTACCGCAGCTTCCGTTGGACGCGTCCATCTTCAAAGCGGCTAGAGAGTGGGGCTCGTTGATTCATCGCGCACCCTGCTTGAACCCTTTGATTGTTGGTCAAGGTCAACGATGGTGTCTGCCTGGCTACATTCGGAGACTTTACAACAATTTATATATAGCGCTATTTCATACTCTGAACCGCGAACATCTTTGCATGAAGAATTTTAACATTTTCTGCCTTAGCCCTTGCCATGTCATTTTCTTTACAGTTACAGCGATTGAAACGTCTTTATCCCGAAAAATGCCGTAGAAGAGAAAAGAACATTTATATTTTTTGTATGACTACATTTATTTTAATGTTTAAGCATTGATTAGAAACGAATCAAATTGTATTTCATTTAAAAAGAAAGGCGTAACATTCATATATTTATTAAGCTTTGTTTAAAACAGGGACCAAAAATAACAGTTATTCTAAAATTTTCTACGATAACAATTATTAATAAAAAGTTGATTATTATCGAAATTTAAGATAATGTGCAACAGGGACCAAAAATAACAGTTATTCTAAAATTTTCTATGATAACAATTATTAGTAAGAAGTTGATTATTATCGAAATTTAAGATAATGTGCATAAAGTATAAAGAAAAACATACGAAGAACAAACTGATTGAATTTTATATTATACTTTCTCCTTATAAATAACAGTTATTAGTGTCCAAAAAAATGGATCGTCCTCGATAGCTGTCATAGATGAAGAAAAAATTGTTTCGATTGGTCAAAGCAGTTATCGATGAGAGAAGTTCATTTCGATCACTCATAATAGTTAAGGTGGAGTGGGGTAAGTCCGCCCTAGTTTCGCAAAGTTGGACTTTAAACTGATGTATTTTCAGTCTGGTATGTAAAAACTTTACGTTCTTGGTATCAAACTCTTGTCACAGTTATTACTAATGAATTAGTATTACGTAGAATTCTAATTTTGCTTGAAAATTATCATTTTGATAGGATATTGTACAAAGTGTCAACTAGGACGCACTTGCATCGAAAATGGGGCAACTCCGTCTCTGAGAGTTAAAAATGCTTCCGAGCCTTGTTTCAAGTGTTACGCAAGAAAAGAATTATTATCAAGCCTGCTACAAAATGCTTTTTATTGCATTAAATATATTGTTTAGTTTTATAGTTACACATACAGTACGGACTTTCCCCACCGTGATAGTACGGACTTGCCCCATGTAGTAATATTTACGGGGCAAGAGCATCCTAGTGTTTTTCTCAAGAAATTTAAAAAAATACACTACAAACGGTTTATTTGATGTAAATCTACATCAATATTTGTTGTACGTACCTAAAATAACAACACAGAATATATTAATAACTTGTAAACTATTGCACGTTTAGGTTAACCTCAAAGTTGTACGTGTACCTCGCACGTGACTGTTTAGTCATTGGTTGATTTAAGTGAGAAAAACACCTTTATTCTTGGGCGACATCTATGTAGAATAGTTCATACTAACTTATACTACAGTAATAAATACAAGCTAGAGAAACTTGGTTCATGTTATAATAAAAATAACCAATTAACGGACTTGCCCCGTAGACGGACCTACCCCATTCCACCTTATCGATGAAAGAAGTTCATTTCGATCACTTATAATAGTTATCGATGAGAGAAATTTATTTCGATCGCTCATATCAGTTATCGATAATCGAATTTCTTTTCACTTGTTCATAACAATTATCGATGAGAATATTCATTTTGGTTGCTTATTTATTGAGTAGTCTACTCATCTTCGGATGGAACAAGCCTGTGAAATTCATTGTGCAGGTGTCGTACAACAAGACGAAGTAACAGATCATAAGAACAACACAAAATCTGTTTGTTTGTTACATTAAATTTTGATCGTAACAATTAATTTTACGAATAAGAAATTTATGAAATAATTTATTATCTGCCATTTGAAAGTTGTAAGTTTACTACCATAAGAAAGTTGAAATGAACTTCTCTCATTAATAACTGTTATGAGCGATCGAAATAAAATCTCATCGACAACTGTTATGAACGACCGAATTAAACTTCTCCCATCGATAACTATTATAAGCAATCGAAATAAATTTCTCTCATTCATAACTGTTGTAGGTGATCGAAATGAATTTCTCGCAACTATAACAATCTTAACCTAACCAATACGATTTTAGTCGATGAAATACTTGTAATTCTACAACTTTTTTCTTTTTAGTTATAACTGTTATGGTGTCCCCGGTTTAAAACCTTCACAACGAGCGTGACTCGTTAAAATACGGGAAGGGGTTAATTAGAATAAACACGAAGAGAGATTCAATAGCTAGACCATCTGAAAAGCTGACTATAAAACTCCCGTGCTGTTGATTAAGCCCTCGATAAAGCTCTATTTCTTGAACGCATGCTGCATTCAACGATCGGGCGCGTTTTCGTCCACTTTTCAGAATTAAAAATTGCAAACGAGCACACGATCGAATAGCTCGACGCTTGGAAAAAAGCGCCGCGGTTCAAACCGAATGAGACGACGAGAGAAAAGAAGAGTCAGTAAGAGAGGGAGAGAGAGAAGAGAGTCCCGGTTCGGGTCGTTTTAATCTCGAAAAGCCGGTCGCTGGTATTCCGCGAGGGAAAAAAAATAAGGAACGCCTGCCATTCGGTCGGTTTATTCAAGTCCGTTTTTCCAGCGTGAAATCAACCCCCGGCGCATCAGCCTGTTTTCTTTGGTGAAGGGCCTTGTAGAATCGTTTCCACCCCCGCCTTCAACCCCGTTCTCAAGCTCCTAACGTCGCTGATTGCGAGATAAGCTTCGCGAGTGCACTCATGGTCCTCGAGGAGCAACGATAAGAATCCGACGGCGCAAAGAAAACAGAAATGGCCCCGTAATCGACGCTCCGAGTTCCACGGAATTCCGCAAACGGAATTTTACTTTTCCCTCAACATTTCGTCAACACGATCTCTCTCGCCATTTATTTCGCAATGTCTCGCAAAACGCTTATTCAAAATTCCGGCACAACTCGATTAAATTCAAAATGAACGTGAGACTTGGGTGCATGAGAAATTCGTACTGGCAAGAAAAATCGCAGAACAAAACAGAACAAGACAAGAAGAAATAAAACGGCCCGTAAGCGTAGAAAATTTTTTACAATTACATGATAGCGATCCCGCTAATCTCGAGCTGCTTTTTCCCCGTGAAGGAGTTAGCATAAATCGCTGTCGTTCTATCTCGACGAGATAATCGCCTTTTACCGAGCACCACTGTTCCAGCATTGCTCCACTTGTAACGACCGGTGTAAAGGGGTTGCAATTAATTTTTAACGCGAATAATCATGCAAATTGGACTGTCCCGTTCGGAACGATTGTTTCCTTTTTTTTCAATTCTTCGTCGTGATCCGGTAGCCGTCCTTTCGCGATCGAGATAATTGCTTCGAGTTATCGATGAAACCACCCGCATCCTCTATGTCTCAATTGACTTTATCTCGACTCCTTGGTACGATGTTGCTCTTTATCGACCCCTTTCCGTCCTGTTCAAACAAAATTCCCTTTGTGGATGATACCTCGTCTATTTTTCCTTATTCCCCGGTTATTGTCCCTTTGTATTATACTTCCTGCTCTCCTGCGCCTTCGTGCTTGCTTTCTTTTGACATACTGCGACGGTATCGGCTCCTTTTTTTCTCTACCCGCTGTTCCTCTTTTTCCGCGGATTCCGTTCATTTTTCTGTTACTTGGAGTCGCTGCTTCGTTCCAGGAGGATAGTCAAAGAAGTTGAAATTGTGTTAGCGTACCACCGTGATGCAGTCGTATCCGATGATTTGGCTCTTGGAATGATAATAAATAATTCTAGAATTAGGAGCCACCCGTTAATTTGCGATTTTAATTAATTCGGAATGCCGTTAAATCTATCCAACCCCATTTTGAACCACTCGGAGGAACGAAAAAAGGATGATAATCGTTCCCGAAACATCGCGAATAAATTTCCCCAGGAAACAGCGCTCCATCTTCTGCGAATTCCTCGCGTCGACCTTTAATTACGGCCAATAATTAAGCCGGAGCGACAGTTTCGGGTGACGATAAATCTCCAGACCCGGTCCCATGCTGTTTCACGTGTGCTGCGACGTTTATCAACCCCCTAAGGGGGTAAGATCACCCTATGGAACACATGTGACTCTGCTTTCTGCTTCAGCTGGCTTATAATTCGCGTAATTCACATTGCCACGCTAATTCGCAGGCAAATATGCTATGGGAACCATTTACGAGTATTACGGTTCTGTTCGACGACCGACGAGACTGCAGTTTCTTGGAATAAGATTCATCGTTTTGCAACACGTTTCAGTAATTCGGTCAAGGTAGAAAGAACCTACAGAACCTTCTTCTACTGGAAACAATATAAAAGCAAAATTGAGCAGACCCAAGAAGCCGTAAACCATACCGTGAATGTGAAATACGCTAGCCGTAGCTTATGATTGCCACAGGTTGGGCTCTCGAGGGGTTGAATAAGGATCTCGATCTTCAGAATAAGAACGAAACTCATCCCGAATTAAATCTCGTGCTTCTTCACGAAATCTCGGCATGACAACTAGGTTGTGGAACTTTCCGGAAATTTGCATTTTTATGGAACACATCAACGAAGCAGCCGGGGGTGAAGATTCTGAAAAGATTAAAGGACTCTTAGGGAAAATTGTAGAATCGGTGAAAAGGTTGTGGGACCCTCGAAAGAATCATTGGAAAATATTGTCAAGGAAAGTTTCTGAAAGAATCAGGCAATTGTTATGTATAAAACACAGTTTCCAGCCTGCCAGGAATATTCGCTGGAAGAAATCGGCTCGGGAGGAGGAAGTGACTAGGAGATGTTTAACTAAAATGGTTTCCCGATGGAAAGATTGATTCCACTGACGAGGCCCGAGCGTAATTCGTTACACGCTGGAATTCGCATTCATCACGTGCCGAACTCCCGCGAGATATACGCTCGGTGTATACTTGTACTATGTATACTCTTCCTTTCGCAGGAGCGTGCCGCAGAGTGAGCATCCATTATTTAAAGGAACGACATTCTTGTTCGAGGGCGTAGAGCAGTCGTTTAATATTTATGAATCCCTAGAGAAACGAAGGAACGACCGCGAAACATTCGGCCCGTTCCTGATTTCGTGTCGGCCGAGTAATTAATCGGGCTCCTCCGAATCTCCGTTCCTTCATTAAAACGAGACCACCTCCTCGCGACCGAGGAAACGCGCGAAGTTTAGCCGGACTTTGGTACTTCGCGGAATTAATCGTAGCTTTGTTATTATACTTCTTGTCTTAAGCAAGGTTCAGTCTTCCTTCCACCTCGCCGCGATATTCGAGTGCTTCAGAAGTTTATGCTGCCGTAAAATTGCGGTTTAATTATATTTTCTGCTGGTTTATGAAATCTTTTATTATTCTGTTATTGCGAATCGTTTGCTTTATTAAGTTTAGTTAAAGATGTTCTTCGGATTGTTTCATTGCGGAAGTTAAGGTGGAGTGGGGTAAGTGCGTAAACGGGGCAAGTCCGTTAATTGGTTATTTTTATTATAACATGAACGAAATTTCTCTAGCTTGTATTTATTACTGTAGTATAAGTTAGTATGAACTATTCTACATAGATGTCACCCAAGAATGAAGGTGTTTTCCTCGCTTAAATCAACCAATGACTAAACAGTCACGTGCGAGGTACACGTACAACTTTGAGGTTAGCCTGAACGTGCAATAGTTTACAAGTTATTAATATATTATGTGTTGTTATTTTAGGTGAGTACAACGAATATTGATGTAGGTTTACATTAATAAACCGTTTTTGTTGTATTTTTTTTAATTTATTGAGAAAAACACTAAGATGCTCTTGCCCCGTAAATATTACTACACGGGGCAAGTCCGTACTATCACGGTGGGGTAAGTCCGTACTGTATGTGTAACTATAAAACTAAACAATATATTTAATGCAATAAAAAGCATTTTGTAGCAGGCTTGATAATAATAATAATTCTTTTCTTGTCCCGTAGCACTCGAAACGAGGTTTGAAAGCGTTTTCAAGGGTATGGTTTCGAATTTGACCTTGGTCGTAGTGTCAGTGCCCTACGCATTTTTAGCTAGGAGCGCTAGTGTTTTTAGTCACTGTTTTATCGATTCAGTCACTGTATCGGTAAAATATCGGTAAAACAGTGACTAAAAACACTAGCGCTCCTAGCTAAAAATGCCATGGAACTGATACTTGCGCCAAAACCCTCCCTATAGGGATCTACTTCCTAGATTTCGTATTGTGTTTAAACACGTATAGTTTAACATAATAAAGGTTACATTGACATTGCATGTGACCCTGAATAACTGGATGTAAACATTTTTTTCTATAAGAACCCTAAATCTCTCGATATTGAAGAAAATGTATGTGTCTCGACAATGGCAGCACTGTCGCTTCGCCCAATATTTGTGAAACTGCGCTACATGCTGCCGAATAATGAAAATTATGCCTCGAAAACGCACAAGTAGGCCATATAAGGAAACTTCCCATAATGGTGGGTCTTTTATCTAGCGATTGTGACTACGTAGGGGCCCCATATGTGCGTTAGAGAGACGGGAAACGAAATCTGCGGAACCCTTGCAATCTCGTGTACGTATACAGTATCTATCGGTGTGTTAAGGTACTACCACACTCGCACTCGACCAAGGTCAAATTCCGACCGTCCCCCTTAACTCTTAGAGACGCACTTGCCCCATTTTCGGGGCAAGTGCGTAGTAGTTGACACTTTGTACAATATCCTATCAAAATGATAATTTTCAAGCAAAATTAGAATCCTACAAAATATTAATTCATCAGTAATAACTGTGGCAAGGGTTTGATACCAAGAACGTTAAGTTTTTACACACCAGACTGAAAATACATCAGTTTAAAGTCCAACTTTGCAAAAACTAGTGCGCACTTAACTCACTCCACCTTATAGGATTACGCTGCTTTATGAGGTCGGTAATGAAAATTTTCCGTAAACATCGTATTCGCTGATTATTTCGTAGCGACATGCTAGGTTTTTAAAGGGATCGATATCTCGGTGCACGTGAGAAACCAGAACGTGTCATCCTCGTGTTAACGTTAGAAGTTACTATTGCGATCACAGGGGTGCGGCTCTAGGGAGAGCGAAGGAGTGGGAGAAAGTGTGAGAGAGAGAGAGAGAGAGAGAGAGAGAGAGAGAGAACGGCAGACATTTTTCAGCCGTACCGTAAAATTCACGAGCCGAGATACAAGCTCGACATTTCGACTGGTACACAGTTAACGAGGTTATATTGACGTTTAAAGATAGATCATGAAATATGGATCGCTGATGTTTACCGAATCACCGACACGTATCGCTTTGCATTTCCGTTTCGGTCCGTGGAAACGTGCCGCATCTACGTTCAAATGAAATTCCTCTATTGATGAGCTCATGCGAATTGATGGCCCAAAGGGCTCCAGCGACCTAGCAGAGTTTCAACTAAAATTGATTCAGAGGAATACTTAAATATAATTCAATTTAACCTAATCTAATTTCCCAAAATTCCAAAGCAAAGCAGTGCCTGTTTTAAAACTAAGCACGCGGATACGGCATCGATGAAAAATCTCACCCCCTGGGGTAGAATACCGATCAAATAGTACGGGCGATCTAGGATGAGTTACGAGCGATCTAAAATTGCCGATGCTCGGAGGAAGCCCGAGAAAGACTCGCACCACCTAACGTTCTCCATTTATTTTTCATGCGTGACGTCGGAGCCACGATTCCGAACCGAATGAAAAATTCCCATCCCGTCGCCGTTCGGCGTATCCCTCTCATTCCGCATTCGTTACCGGGCTACGTTATTCTGATCGCACGCGCGTCATTTGGCAGCGCGAATGATACCGGTGCGCTCTCGTACAACAATGTTATAAATCTGCGTCACCGGGGACGGAGGGTTACGGAAATATTCGCGTTCTCTGCATTATCCGGGGGAACCAACTAAATTCTACCCTTTGAAGAAAATTGTGGGACCCTTGGTAAGCGTGAACAGCCAATTTCCAAATTACCCAAGTATAGAAAATCGACGTGACAATGCCCCTATCTTATTAGAACAATCGTTGAACGTTAACGTATGCGTCAGCAGTACAGAAAGCGATCACTATCATCGCCAGCTACGAGGATCGCCGTGGGTAAACAGCGTTCGCGTGCGATACGTACATATCCCGGTTCTCTCCGAGTCGAAGTTCATTTTTATTTTAAACCCGGACAACTTTCGTCAATGAACGAACGCCGCTCTAAAATTAGAGACAATATAGCCGCTGCGTCAGCGCCGAGCGTCGATTGCTACTTCGATACCGAGTGAAGGATCTTACTTAGAGAGAACGTGGAACAGGTTTCTTTCCGACGCGACGCGGCACGGCGTCGCAGCCGGACGAAAGTGAAATTTACGGTTTCTATCGATTAGTCCGTGGAGAAGATTCTAATTCGGACACCGCGCGACGACGCTACCGCCAGGAATTCGGTGAATTGGTTGCCGGCCGGCGATTAACGAGTCCACGACGGGAACAATCGATTCGCAACAAGTGTTTACGCCGAAGAACCATTTGTCGGCACCGATATTAACACCTACGCGAGCTCTGTTCACTTTCCACTTCGCCCGGGAACACTCCCTCTTTTAATATTAACTCTCCCGCTACTTGGCAGCCTATTCATAGACTTTTTTAATAACTCTGCCACGTCGCGGAGAAGCTCAATCGTTTATCTGCTGGATATTAGCTCTGGAAAAAGTTGTTGGATCATTTTAATCGAGACGACCCGTCGATTTATCAATAAAATTGAAGTTTCACGAGACGAGATAATTGGGAGGGACCAATTAGGCGCAGTCTGTCGTCGCTAATCCCGCGGTCTCCGTCCAGGCAAACAATTTCCTTTGAAGTGGGAAAATGCTCGAGATTCCAGGACCGAGTCGACCTGCCTCAAAGTTTCTCGAGAGCGGATCGCGACCCTAGGGCTCGACTCCTCGATTTCTGTATCGAGAGATCGTGGAAGGTTCAAGAGCTCTACTAATCGGGCGGGGTCTCTAGATTGATAGGAGGTCAACCGGGTGTGTTCTCCACCCCAGCACGAGGTCAAGCTTACGCATCGGACGCCACGCACACGAGCCGACACACGCATCGGGTGTCCATGTGCGCGCGTGTGCGGCAGCATTGGTATTTATAAATAAATACGTCGGCCACGTGCCACGGAGAAATGGAATGGCGTTTGGAGAGTGCCTTAACTCGACCGAGACGCTTAAAACGGATCCGGGGGTGCTTTCAATGTTGTTGTTTCATTTTCTTCGATGACGAAACTCTGACCACCGAGGTCGAGGTTTTTCGAAAGTGACTCTGATCGGTGATGCTTGCACAGGTTGCTTCATCGCGCGCGCCTACAAGATTACGAGTGGTGTAAGTGAAAATCCACCTGCTCTCCAATTGGAAGAATACTGGGAACACGATTCAACATTCAGCGCGCGGGACGAGCTAAAATTAAACAACAAACGTAGAAATACAGGGGGCAATGAAACCGCTACGTAAACAACAATAACGCTCGATAAAATAACCTGGTCGAGTGGAAGACCCCTCGAAATAAAACAATCGAAGCGTTTCCACGTGGGAGTACAGCGAGCAATTACCAGGGAAACGAACGCGGAGGGCCGAAATATGACTTTCAATTAGCATACGCGAGCCCCGAGCGTCCAGTGATTATGTTTGCCGGATCAGCACTCGACGCGGAGCGTCCTCGAACGGGTCGGCCGCAATCAACCATTCCCAAAAGACTCGGCTAAAAGCATTCCAGCAGCGCGCGAGCGGGTAATTCTGTTAGGTTCGTCCTGGAGCGCAGGTGCTCTCGAGGACCGGCGTTGCAACGCGTTAGTGCGACGATGAGGAAGGCAACAATTCTCTCTGTGGCAGCTACAACCGCCCAGGGACCCAGCCGACTTTGCACGGTTAACATTGCAACACAGGACATCTCTTGTCCATTCGTTGAGGTCAATTCGGATTGCCGAACCGGTTACACCGATACACAACCGGTCCTGAACGGGTAACAAGCGTTCGATCAACTTTTTCCGTGTTTTTCCTCTCGATTCTTTTCTCGTTTTCCGTTCGCCAGAAGTCGCCCGGACCTTCCGTTGATTAAACCAGCGTCACCTACTTCTGCAGACTGCCGTCATTTCCGTTTTTCGAGCGCCTTGCGTCACACAGCTCGACGCGTGGTCGAAGGGAGAGAGAGAGTGTTCGTTACAGTTTTAGAATCGCCTTTTTTTACGCGAACAATCTTTTTTTCTCTCTCCTCTTCTACCCTTGTCTACACGTATATCCTTCGTCCCTTTCTGCTTACTCTCGGTCTGCTCCGCACACGCTTCTCGCGCGTCGATTAATAGCGTTTCATTGAAAGCCATAAACGATAGCTCGATAACGAGCCCCGTGGAAATAGCCGGGACTCGAGCCGGCTAATTTTGGGTTTATTTGGAAGATACGGGGAACGATGATGTGGCAAGCCGAGGTGGAAATTTTCGCCTCGGGAACCACCCGTTTCGAGGTTTTCCGGTATTTTTGGGTCACCCTGTATAATGGGTATTATCAGGATCAAGCGACGGCTCGTTCGCGGTCGGGAAACCCGACGCTCGACTTTCTCGTCCGACTTCCATCAGCGTCGAAACATAACCGCTGCCGAGCGGACAAAAGAGCGAGGTCAGGTACGAAATCCGACCTGATGGCGGGGCAAGGTGGCGGAGGAGGGAGGAACGCGGTCCCCGTCGAGGTATCGAGAGGAGTTATCCGAGAGAAACAAACAGACGAGAGGAAACGACAGGCCCGTGGGGTGGTTGGTGACGATCTGATGGAGGCTGCGGACCGAAATACACTCGCACGGCTAATTCTCACGAGCACAGGCGCGATTACGATTGCACGTGCAGCCGACCACCATCTTAGAAGGTGGCCGCGCTATTTCAGGCGGGCCAGCCGGTGCCATGTAGCGAAGCAGGACCGTACCGATCGCCTCTGTTTACCCGTCGACCACGGATTTCCTCGATATCGATGCGATCCGATCGTCGAATCGCTCGCCATTCCTCTCAATTTACTAAATCGAAAAATCTAATCTGGATTTTTGCTGATCTGATTCTAGCATTTTTTACTGAGATGTACGCTGAACAGGGCGGATAATTAGATTGGTTAAATTAGAATACGTCAAATGAAATTGTAGTTCAGAACAGTGAGCCGTCATACTAATTTTAAACGCAAACCAAACACTCGCTATGTACACGATGTAACAGAGTTGCAGAAAGCGGTGTATGTAATAATAAAGTAATAATAAACGTCGGCAAAAGGCATACATATCGAAGGCAGACTAAACAGCCATGACGCAGACGAATTTCATTCACGCCGACCCGCCAGAGGATTAATTAATTAACTTTTCCTCAAGAGCGAGAAGTACTCAGTATATAATCATCTTCGTCGTCGACTGGAAGTTCTACATATTAATTCTAATTAAATAATCGTGTACAAGGTTGTCATAGTTTTATCAAAAGATCGTTCTCAAATTTCATTTTAACGATGCAATTAGCTCGACTAGAACTCGAATGGCATAGTGATATTGTTATGTCGCGTGATGGTTCGTCATTAACACAGTCCCTTCGCTCTCTGTCTTCGGCGATTTTCTGCGAGAGCAACAATTTTTACCGGGTATAAGCTCTTCGAGAACTGAGGGAAGTTTCTCGACAACGGGAGAGTTGTAAATTTCAGAGTGACCAGCAGCGAGGAAACAGGGCCAGGGGCCGAAAGAAAAAAAGCAGGCGCGTGCGATCAATTTTTCAGCGACGAAATTCATCGGTGATTATTTTTGCACGAGTTCCTCGCGGCACGGTAGGTCTGAACAGCTTGTCAGGCCTGCGTCGAGCGGAACTTTGCGCCTCGGCGAGCACGCGCGACGGACATAATCCAGAAAGGGTGTTCACGTTGAAGACTTCACCCTCGCAGTCCACGCGGAACAGGTTGGACCCCCTCTCTCTCTCCCTCTATAGCAGCTAGAGTAAATAGACCCTGCGGAGTTAGAAGTCGCTTGATAAACAGTGGAACGACCGCGTCCGACGGTTTTTCCGAACAATCAATCTGTGTTCCGCGATGTGTGCAGAGGACAGACCCTATTGGATGGCGATTAGATCCTAATTGAGCGGTCGCGATTGAGAAGTGAGCACGATTGATGGGAGAATCGGTGCAGGTCGTTTGGAAACGCTTCGAAATCGATTGGTGACGAGATCGGGGCCTGAGGAGGAGATCTACGGGCGAGGAAAGGGGTGAGGTCCTGATGGCTTCTTCTGTAGTGACATCGGTCATCTGATTCATCTTCCGAGCAGGAAAGTTTTTATAATCTTAGTTTTAAATGTTTGAATAAAACCAATTGCATGTAAAACTCCGTAAAATGCGACCAAAACGATACTTCGCCGAAAGCTCGGTACGAAATTCAGATCGTTTTCACGGGAAAAGATCTACAGAGAAAATCTCATTGCTCCCAGCAAGTAGTCCATGCAAATGCGAATTTGCATAAAGACCCGTTGCTCGCACAACAGGCCAGCAACAACGGGGAGAAATAAATTATCCGGTAAAATAGCATCGGGATCCTCTAAAAATCCGAAAGAGATGATTCCTCGGGCCCGAAGAGGTGCTATCAGGATCGTGGAATAAATTTGCCGACAATAGGGGTTGCGGGGGGAGGAAGAGGAGGAGGGGAACTTGGTGCGCGGGGATAACTGGAATTGAAATAAAGTCGAGGCACGACAAAAGCGAGAAATTCGATACTACTTGAGGCGCGCAAAGTGGAGCAAGCGTTCGAGGGGGTAGGAGCTGTGAGAGCGCGGGGGAGGAGGAAAAGCCGAGTCGACGGAAATTCAATAACCAGTAAAAGTTCCCGCGAGAGAAACGCTCTCCCCCCACTCTCTCCTTCTCTTTTTAGTCGTGTCCGCGTCAAAAGAAACAGACGGCCGGCAGACCGAGCGCCGCGCCGTGAAATTAGACGCTCGACAATAATTAATCTAGGTCGTGGGCCGGCGGAAGCGATCGATAGTAAGTACCACGTTCGATTCGGGGATGTCGACTCCGATTCGATTCTTCTAAAATCGATTTTCGCACCGAGATTTTTTCAAAGGATTTTCGAGCATCCCTGATCGGTAGCCGAGCGATTATCGCTGTTTTCCGCAAGCGCCGATTCCGTCCGGATATCGCGACGTCTGTCGTTAAGGACCTGCAGACACCGAGACGTCGTCGACGGGGCTTTTTGTCCCCAGGCGTCGCCGAGAAAGGGAGCTGACCTGAATTGTCGGAGCGGTTTTCGTCGTAACGTGCAACTTTAATCTCGATGCGACGCGTCCTCCGCGGATTTTCGATCGAGGAATTCCTGAAGGCTTGAACTTGTTCCTCTTCGGCTGAGAACTTTGAGAACGATATTGTCGATGACTTCAGTCTCGGTGGAGAGGTGGAGGAAGTGGTAGACACGTGGATTGTTTCAAGGACTTTCGTCCTGAAGGATATATTAACATACGAGACGTATATTTTCTAAATATGAATTCAAAAATTCGTCTAAGACGTCCTGCTACATGACGGTAAAAAAAGCGAAAGCCTAGACTCCTCTCTGGATTAAACTGAAGGGTTGCTTTCACCCCGATCGATGTGACCGAAGGATAAAAGAAGATGTCAAATATTTTCGCAAGAATTACTTCGTTCTTCAACATGCGGTCTGGAGACCTTGAATCTTCTGAAGGATTTGGTTCGGGGGAAATGCTCTCGGTTGAACCACGGCGTCGACAATGGCGGATTAAAAAATTAACAGCGTAACTTGCCGCGGAGGATCTATTTGCTGAGGTCGTTACGCGGAGCTCGTCTCCAGCTGATCGATCCCCCGGCAGCCTCGTTTCAGAAAAGTACGGGCTGGAGCGAGAGCTAGAGAGAAAATGGAGTCTGCGGACGGGCATTATTGCGACCGACTGTAGATATGGAAACGGCCGACTCCCTCCTTCCAACCGGAATATTATTTCGCCAGCGTTTAAGCAAGTGGGTCACGCCGTGCTTCTCGACACGGTTCGGCACGATCCGAACCCTGCTCCACGAAATTACGCGCCTGAATCGCTAATCTGCTTCTTCAACTACTTCAATGGCCGTTGAACACGACCTGGGTCTCGGGAGACCCGGCGACAAAGCGCCCGTTCCAAATGTTGGCCGGAAAATTCTATGTTCTGCTTTAAACGGGACAAATACTTTAATAAAATGACCTGTTCTCATTTTATTCTCCTCTCAATGAACTTCATGTCTTCATCAAAATAACTATATGATGTTCCACTTCGTTACGCAATATATCCATCTTGCTAATTTATATCAGCGAAATGAGAACTCGAATCGAATAAAATAAACTTCTCGCTGTACGATGAATCGAGCGCTTTAATTTCTTCAATATTTTTAAATCATTGGAATTGTGTCACCGGCAACGTTTCTGCGACAGGAAATCGTTAACAGGATTAATTCTGCTGAGCAAATCGGGTTCGTAATATTAATCTTCGGTATTTTAAAATACAAGAAGATGAAATAAAAATAACGTAGAAAAATAGATGTTTGGAATAGAGAGAGTGCAAAGTTTCGCGAGATTTATGTGTACACGTGTACGCAAACAAAACGTCGAAGCAGGTCGATGGATGCGAATGCAATATTTACGAATACAAAAGAAGAGAGAAGCAGGATTCATCGTTCCCGCTGAATTCGCGCCACTTTTTTAATGCTCGCCGAATACGGGACGAAAAGCTTTGATGATTGTTGTTGGCCGAATAATGGTGGATTACAGCGGGGTAGGAGTGCAGAGTGGAAACGCTTTCAAGAGTTGCCGCCACTTTGTTGATCATCCCAGAGTGCTGAAAACACGCTTTGCTTCAGAGCCCAGCAACGAAATACTTTTTCCGAGAGAAGCTTGTGCAACGATAACTCACCGAAAGAGAATTACAATAAACAGGTTTTGGCGTTGCATTCCCCTTCAACAACCACTTAAACACTGCTGGGGGATGTTTACGTTGCGAGGAACGAGGAAAATGCGAATGCGGCCGCGGGGGATCGTTTTTGAAACGCAAATCCAATTTTGAGCTTGGTTTGGGGTACTTACTTCTTTTTACGTAACACGATACATTTATATGGTAGATATACTTATTCTGCAGAATATTTTTGTAAGTATTTATGGCAGAAATGGATGAGGGAATAATAAAACTACCTAGACGGCCTGAGCAAACTCGAAAATTGCCCCGCGGTAATTAAAAGACGATTAAAAAGAGAAATACCGTTTTCTGCGAAGAATCAACAGCTGTTCCATTCAAAAGGCACGCGGTTCACGCGACCGAATGAAAACCAAAGAGCGGGGTTATTCCGCGAAAGGCCGGCGCGGCGTTAATGACTGGTTTTTACGACCGCCGTCCATCCGGTTGTATCGGCGGTCTGCAGACGGTCTGCGGTATCTCATCGGCATGGAATTTGCATGCTCCTCGAAGAGGAGAGCGCATCCACGCGTCCGACCGAGTAACTCCACCCCTGAGTTTCTTTCTGTTCGCCTCGTGACACGTTTTTGGCTAAAACTTCTGTCCACTTGGAACCCCATTTTTGGGGGTCGACGAACTGTAGAGACTCTAGAAAACGGCGACACAGTAAATCTCCAAGTCCCAACATTCACTCCTTTTTTATCCGACTTCGAAAAGGAGGAGGTTACTCAATTCGATCTGTATGTGCCTTTTTCGCTTTTTTCTATGTTCACTTGTTATTCCTTACGATTTTATTTGCGAAAAATGAATTATTGCATGTATGTTCACCGATTACTCCGAGATGGATGGACTAATCAGGACGAAACCTTCTGCATTTTAAATGAGGAATTGTTATCGATCGTAAATTGTTTTCGAAAACTTTGGAATAATGTTATCGGCGCCACGGTTCGATCAAACACTACACTAAATAGCTATTTTGTAACACTCAAGTGTTTCGATTCGGGTATGAATCTGTTACGTCAAGATCACGTTTGCTTGTAGATTTTGTGTTTTTCTATTGGAAGAACAGAAGGTGGTGTTTCGTTCTAGACCCGCTAGAGGACTCATCAGTAGGGCTATCTAGCGGGCCCTGCCTTAGACACACAAGTGCCGGTAGACTTTTTGAGGAAATTTATTAATATACTGATTGGTGACATTTCAGTAACTTGCGAGAAAGTTGTTCGACAATTTGTCCATCTTGCGGACGGAGTCGTAACCAAGTCTTCTCGAAATCTGTAAATTTTTACGCCATCTAAGATAAATGAGGAATTGTTATCGATCGTAAATTGTTTTCGAAAACTTTGGAATAATGTTATCGGCGCCACGGTTCGATCAAACACTACACTAAATAGCTATTTTGTAACACTCAAGTGTTTCGATTCGGGTATGAATCTGTTACGTCAAGATCACGTTTGCTTGTAGATTTTGTGTTTTTCTATTGGAAGAACAGAAGGTGGTGTTTCGTTCTAGACCCGCTAGAGGACTCATCAGTAGGGCTATCTAGCGGGCCCTGCCTTAGACACACAAGTGCCGGTAGACTTTTTGAGGAAATTTATTAATATACTGATTGGTGACATTTCAGTAACTTGCGAGAAAGTTGTTCGACAATTTGTCCATCTTGCGGACGGAGTCGTAACCAAGTCTTCTCGAAATCTGTAAATTTTTACGCCATCTAAGATAAATGAGGAATTGTTATCGATCGTAAATTGTTTTCGAAAACTTTGGAAGAATGTTATCGGCGCCACGGTTCGATCAAACACTACACTAAATAGCTATTTTGTAACACTCAAGTGTTTCGATTCGGGTTTGAATCTGTTACGTCAAGATCACGTTTGCTTGTAGATTTTGTGTTTTTCTATTGGAGGAACAGAAGGTGGTGTTTCGTTCTAGACCCGCTAGAGGACTCATCAGTAGGGCTATCTAGCGGGCCCTGCCTTAGACACACAAGTGTCTTCTGCATTTTGTAGGGTATGTTTCCCGATTGGTCCCTTGAACACAAATTTTGCATTTTTTCATTCCTTGCGATTTTATTGCAAATAACCAATAAGTCCGAAAAACCTATGGTGTTCTACTAATTCTGCTCGTTCCACTAAAAAGTGTGAAATAAAAAAATTGTATAAAAAAAAATAAACCGACTTCGAAAAAACGCACTAAAAAAATGCGCTAAAAAGTATGAAATAATTTCCATTTAATTTATGTGAATACACACGAAGTTAAATACAATACAATCTTTTCGACACTGGGAATTACGAAAATCCTTAAATTCTTCTACATGCTTTCACATATTAATGTATCTTCTCTTCCCATCTACAGATTTCCAAGTCCACCATATTCCAATGAAATCATAATCAGCAACATCTGTCATTTGGAAAATCTTCTTCAATTTTGCGCCGCCTCCTAAAAGATTGCATTGTATTTAAGTACGCGTGTATTCACATAAATCAAATGGAAATTATTTCATACATTTTAGAGCAATTTTTTAGTGCGTTTTCTCGAGGTCGTTTTAATTTTTTTTATAATTATACAACAGCTAAGAGATCGTACATCAATTTTCCAAATCCATTATACATTCAGTCACGAAAAAAATGTCCCACCGGCAAAATTATCTTCCAATATGTTGCTAGAACATCTAGAAAGAAAACAGTCGAAGTACGGACGATTGTTGGAAACTCGAAAAGCGTGTCAAAGGTTTCTGCACCCAGTGTGTTCCGTATTTGTATCACGCAGCGGCCAATTTGTGGTTTGCACCCGCCCCGTCCCGAATTTGTCGCAGGAACAAACTGGCGAATATAAATTCCCTGCTGCATAAATGTATTAAGGTCGTGTAAACGCGATGGGTACGCGACGCTCCTTTCGGGGATGGTCGTTACCAATTTTGTAGGGCGAGTCGAACCCGTCGTTTCTTGCTCCTCATTCTTTCTACAGGGGAACAAACTTTTAATTGAATTTCTTCCCCTGACTGCGGAAAATTTCGCGTTACCCTTGAACGAAGAGGATCAAAGCGGTGCCAGGCCTTTGAAGTTTACCTCGACGGCTGCATCGACAGCTGTCGGCCGCCGCAACGGCGAATTTCATGGAATCACTGATGCCTATTCATTAACCGGGACTCATAATTAGTACTATTGTTTAATTCGATGTAATAATACGGCGAATAATCTACATTATCGCGCGCTGTTCTATTTCATTTCGCACAGCCACGGCTAATTACCCTGATCATGCCGAAACGCGTGCATTGTTGACGCTGAACTCTGGATAGAAGGTACACGAGCGAAACGATTAAAAGAAGGATGCTCTTTCTTGCAGGTACCTATCAAGGCCAGTGGCATCGTGGAATGAGGCATGGCTACGGCGTAAGAGCAAGCGCACCGTTCGGTTTAGCGAGTCATTACAAGCCATCGAAGCAAGTCAGGGCGTCATTGACGTCCTTGAGGAGCGCCGATGGTGGAGGACCCGTCGCCCCGACGCCGGAACCAACGGACAAGAGAGATCGTCGAGTTGACGACAGCAGGGGTGGTTTTGTACTGAAAGCTAGAAGCGACGATCCTCCAGCCAGGAGGAAGAGCCTGACGGAGAAGTCCTTGAAGAAGGGAATCCTCTCGGTAAAGCGTAATTTTTATCCTGAAATCTCTTGCAAACAAAGTTTAGCCGTTTTCTATATTCTTGACCCATTTCCGGTGCCACAATTTCTGTATAATTAACGAGACCATGTTCCTCACAGTATAATTGTAATTTCAGGGACTGAAAATTCGAAAGCAGAGGAGCACAGGCGACTTGGAGAAACGCGGCACCGGTGGCAGTATTAGAAGCAACGCAAGCTCGGCGTCATGGATGTCGACGGAAAGCTCGCAGAGTCAAGCATCGGCATCCGTTCATACGGACAGCAACGCGTCCTTTGTCATCGAGGTACGCGTTACTATAGTACAATCTCTAAATCCCTAGCTACTGTGCTCCCTTCCGAGAAAATACGTTAGGATCATTAAACAGAAAGGAACACTGAAAAAAGAACGTGGGCAGAGCAAGAGGATTACCTTAAGTCGGATTAAAAATAACGGTTGCGAGGAAAAGTATAATTCTGAAAGAGCGCGAGCTCGTTGCTGCTTCTGACGTCATTAAATTTTGAATGCAGTTACGGAGAAGTGAATTTTCCACGGTTTACCGGGTTGAAAACGTCAGGATCCAATACAATAGACAGTTTCTAACTCGACGATTCTGCTTGCAGGACGAGCAGATGGATGCCTCGGTAACGGAGACCTACCTGGGCGAATGGAAGAACGACAAAAGAACCGGGTTCGGTATATCGGAGCGCAGCGACGGTCTCCGGTACGAAGGCGAATGGTTCAACAATCGTAAGTACGGCTACGGTGTGACAACGTTCCGCGACGGCACGAAAGAGGAGGGCAAGTACAAGAACAACGTGCTGATTACAAGCCAGAAGAAGAAGCACCTGTTCCTGATCAGATCGGCGAAATTCCGCGAGAGGATAGAGGCTGCGGTGAACGCTGCTCAGAGAGCTAGCAAGATCGCTCTTCAGAAAGCCGATATCGCGATCTCCAGAGCGGCGGCAGCTCGTGGGCGAGCAGAGTTAGCGGACATCGGAGCTGAACACGCGAGAGAGGACTCTGAACTGGCCCAGCAGACAGCGAAACAATTTGCACCAGACTTCCGGCAACCTGGACTGGAGAGGTTACGGAACAGGGAGATCCCTAAATACGTGCCACCCCCGCAGGACACCGTTCCAGGGAAGAGCATTCTTCAAAAGGCCAGCAGCGTGGACCAGGCTGGTCCCCAGGGTCCTACGAAAAGCCCGATAGCCTCTATGGAACCCACGTCGACAACCAACACGTCCACCGTTAGCAACATGATGCAGTCGATTAGGAGGGCCAGTATGAAGCAGAATCAGCTGCCGCAGAATCCTCTGTTGAGCAACCAGCTGCCCCAGAACCAGGCTACGTTGCCGCAGAATCAGCTGACACAGAATCAAATACCCACCCAGGTGACTCCCGCGCAGCTCATCAACCAGCTGCCGCTGAGCCAGCTGAATCAGACTACCCTGAGCGGACAGAACCTTTACCAAACGCAGTTCCCGCAGCAGATCACCCAGAATCCCATGCCGCCCGGCCAGTACCCTAACAGTTTACCGAATCAGTATCAGCAGCCGGGACAGTATCCCGGAGTCCCGTTCGTCCCGCAATCTCAGTTCCCTGTTCAGGGTAGTCCGTACGGTCAGCCGCAGTACCAACCTATCAGCCCGCCACAGGCGGACCCGTACTCTTATCAACAGCAGCAGGCTAGCCCCCAAGGCTATCAGAATATGCAGGCTTATCCCAATCAGCAGGTGATCTACTATCTGTTGGACTGCTTGCCTGCCCGTACGCTCTGTTTGACTCGACGGGATTTTCTAATACGAGCGATCCGTTCGAGTTTGTTTGATCTGGTTCTTGCGTTGGGCTTGTAAGAGTGTTCAGTTTTATTCCGATGATACAGCTTGGATGACATACTTTCTTCATCATCCTGCTGATCACAGTTGACCCAGCTAGATAGTCCACATTGACGTCCCTAAGACCCCCAAATAGGGCTAACATCTTAACGACGCTTGATCAATTAATCTTCGTCTGTTCCTCGAGTCAATTTGACACATTTTTAAAACGACAAGGAACAAAATTGAAAAATTTAATAAACTTATTTCACCTCGGTTTTTCATTGCCAAAGGAAAAACTGACAAATGCTTCTGCCACCTCAATATTTTTACGAATGTGTCAATTTGAAACGAATAAACCAATTAAACTGAGAAAACAAGGGTTAATTGCTTCTGAGATGCTGTGCCACAGCTTCAGCGACTCGAGAGCATCGCGTCTAACTCCGTCGGATTTATTTCAGATGACACTACCCAATCAGTACGGGCCTGGTCAGATGAACCAATACGGTTCTCAGCAACTTTACGGGCAGCAACAACTGCCGCTGCAACAACAAACGCAGGTTCCGCAACAGTATCAGCCCGACGGGATCGGGGACGCACAACGACCACCGAGTTCGACGAGTATACGAAGAAACAGCAGGGTCTTGACCCCGCAAGATCGACCCGGGAATATTGGCCAGACTCTGAACGACAGGTCTCGACCTTACCTATCGACCATTGAAAAATATTCTCGGTTTTCGAAAGATAAATTTACCGCGATCCATGAACTTCGGTATAAATATTTACCGGGTTCTGTTGACGCATTGCGGACCAGATATCTAGTTACCGTCGGCTATTTGTTTGCCGCAAATATTTTCCAATTATACATACACTCCGGTAATAGCCGAAACTGATTGCCGTGTCAAGTATCTTGTTCCGAGACGCGGTCTACAGATATTGTGGAAGTTTATGCATTACTATGATTTTATAGACGTTTCGTTCCTTCGATAATACTAAAAATGAAAATAAAACTTTAATGTTTGTAGGGAAGTTCTACGTCATTAAAGCGTCCTACAATCTCGTAGAGTCTTTATGCTGTTCTAATATTTGTTATTGCGAATAATACCAGTACAAAGAGCTCGTCTGGCCAATGTAAGTGATGCATAAAGTTCCGCGATCCAGATGGGAGATTTGATTACTCGTAACCCGCTCGTAACGAGCAGATTCTTGGTTCGCAGCGACCTGATTTTAATTCGGCCGGTTCCGATCGATCGTTTTACAGACTAGATCATTATAAGAGGCCGCCCAGCCGTGATAGTTCCGTGGATCGTTACGCTAGAGCGCATACCCGGTTGACTGGATCGAGGCAGCCGTCCGTCGATAAAACCATCACGAATCCGCCCCAGGATATGCTCGACAGGTGACTAAAGTATTTCCAATCCGATCCAACCGAAGAAACCCGTGAAAAATATTTTTCCGCGGAATATTTCTTAGTTGCTAAAATGGTTAAGGGGGTAGACGCGTTTCCAGGACTGCAAGGGTGCGGGATGCGCTAACTCATTTCTGCAAAATAAAATTCTTGTACATCAATTGCAAGCTATAAAAGCTATGTTAAGTACAAATTTATTTTCCTCATTAATGATTTTTAGATGTGGAAGATAGTATAGTTAAAGTCTTTTAATCTTTTTCCTGTTTTGAATTACACCTACTCATTTTTGTCATAAATGCATCAAATCCGCAGTCTCATTTCTCGATAATACATACGATGAGGTTTTTCAGTATCGAAAAGCGCTAGATAAAAGATCAATTTAGGCCAGCGCTCGGATTTATTTACTCGCGACGACCGAGCTGGAAGGCTACGTCCCCTCGCACCCGGCCGCGCTTCTCGCTCCCCGTGGCGCTCCTAGTTGTAAGCTCCTCAGCAGAGTTGGGCAAAATGTAATTTCAATTACAATTACAATTACTTACCAATTACTGTAATTTGAAATTGCAGAAATACATATAGAAATGGTAATTGCAATTACTTGACGAATCCGTGTAATTGTAATTTTATTTCTGCAATTACAAGTAATTGTAATTGGTAGCTGCAATTACAACACTAATTAGTTACCTACTCGATGGAAATGTCTAAAAGAAACAAACAAAACGCATATGTTAGGAAATATTTATTATTCATTAAATATTTATTTGTAGCTAATTATTTGATATTTCACAAAAACGATTACCATTACTTTTAAAAATGACCCTCATATCAAAGTTGGAGTCAGGTAATATGTAACATATGCTTTTTGTTTGTTCTTTTTAGACATTTCTATTGACTAGGTATCTAATCACTTTTTTTAGTGCCATTTTTGCAACTGCCAGTTACAATTACTTGTAATTGCATTAAATTTACTTGAAATTGCAGAAATAAAATTACAATTACATGTAATTCTAATTGGTAATTGTAATTACTTTGGCTCAACCAGTAATTGTAATTGCAGACCACAATTACAATTACAGTAGTTGTGAAAGGAGTAACTGCAATTACTTAACACGACTACAGTAATTGTAATTGAGTCTAACAATTACTTCAGTGTAATTGTTCTTTTAAACCACTCATTTTTATGTTTTGGACCATTTGACCGTTTTATTATTGTAATTATAGTCCACTTTTGCACATGTATTAGGTCTATAACTTGAAAACCGGAATTTTTTAAGGAAATTTGAGCGTTTATTAAAGAAAATCTTGTACAATTCTGTCATTCAAAGTATTGTCCATCGAAAGATACAACATTTCCCCATCTTTCTGGCAATTTGTGGATGCCATCGTAAAAAACCGGTCATCTTTTGAACCAATGAACGAATCGAGCCAATTTTTGATGCCTTGGACTGAGGTGAAGCGTATTCCGGAAAGTGCATTCTGCATCGACCGAAACAAATGGTAGTCAGAAGGCGCCAAGTCTGGACTATATGGCGGGTGGGGCAGAACTTCCCATCCGCTATTTTCCAAATAGTTTTTTACGGGTTGAGCAACATGTGGCCGAGCATTGTCATGTTGGAAAATCAATGTCTCGTGTCTGGTCTCCCATTCTGGCCGTTTTTCCTTCAATGCTCTCTTTAAACGAATCAGTTGTTTTCGGTACAGCTCTCCAGTAATGGTTTCACCCTGCTTTAGAAGCAAGCTCTTCTTGTGTTCGACACGAGTCTTCATCGAGTAACGCTTCCAATTCTTCATCTTCAAACTTTTTCGACTGTCCAGGCCGCTCTTTGTCTTTGATGTCAAAATCGCCATTTTTAAAGCGTTGAAACCACTCGAAACACTGTGTTTTCGCAAGAGCATGTTCGCCATACAATTCCACGAGCAAACGATGACTTTCGGCTGCAGTTTTCTTTGCAAAAAAGTGACTCAGCAAAACTTCCCGCAAATGCTGTTTCTTTCGCCAATTTTCAAAATTTTTCATGATTGAAAAAAATATGATGCGCACAAGCAAATCAAACACTGTTGACTGATTTTGCAGGTTATGAATAGAGCTTCGGAATTGCGTGTATGTCAATGATTTGCTACAGCGCATACATAAGTGCTGACATCTAGTGTCAAATTCCGGTTTTCAAGTTATAGACCTAATAATTGAAGATGTAATTAAATACTCATGTAATTAATTACTGTCCAACTCTGCTCCTAAGACGCTTTCCATATTCGTTATTCGTGGCGCCTAGGGGACCTATGGCCGCCACGGGGAGCGAAACGTGCGGTCGGGTCGACGGGGCGTAGCCTCCGAAACTCGGCCGTCGCGAGTAAGTAAATCCGAGCGCTGATCTAGGCTGTAATCGTCCTCAAAAGTAATTTGCTGCCGAATAATGTAATGAATAATTACATGCTGCCGAATAATGCAAAAGATGCCTCGTAAACGTAAAAATAGGACTCTTGAGGGCGATCGCGGCCAAGATTGATCTTTTGTCTAGCGCTTTTCACTACTGAAAAACCTCGTGGCGTGCATTATCGAGAATTAAGAACGCGTATCCCGCATCCTTGCAATCCTGGAAACGAGTCTACCCCCTTAAGGTGTGATTACGAGATGAAAGATTGATTTTGAATACAGATCAACGAGAGCACCGAGTGCGATTCGATCAGGGACACCTCTGAACGGATCCGTGGTGGGTAGCGGCACCGCGACGCCAACGTACGTCGCCTCGACTTCCAGTCAGTTCGAAGGTGCTTTGCTGAAGAATCGTGGCCTTGGACAGGACATCCTGCCGAGCCAGGGTCAGCCTAAGCGTACCGAAAGCCTCTACGTCACTCCCGGACGCGGTCCAACCGTATCCGGTGGTGGTGGAGGCGGTGGTGGTGGTGGGGGCGGGGGCGGAGTACCGAAGGTGAGTCCTCCCACTATCGTAGTTAATCAACACCGTATAGATATTATTACGTTTATTTATTACATATTCCTATTTGTCACGCGACACCGTCGTCCCGGCACATGCCTCACGAGGCAAGGGAAACGGGCCCTGAATCCCTTGGATCTTCAATTTCATATTCTGCTTCACATCATTGTTTAATCAAGTTTATGAAATGTGACACCGTACCTTGCTTCGTCGAAGAGACTAGAACTAAACATCGTTGAAACCGCATTGCCCCGGACTTTGAATTAATAATAACATATCAGAAAAAAACTCTATTACTATTAACTCTCGCAACGTTACGAAATATGTGTGTATTTGCATTCAAAGTGCAGCGTTTAAGAATAAGACCTTCGGCGTTATTTTGTTATCGCTAACCTTCGTGCTAGACATCGTTACGCAAATGTTTATGCAAATTACGTAGAGACCAGTCTATAAAAACGCGAGAACACTGAAACTAAAACAACTAGCTTTTTTCTGCAGTCGAATAGATATCGAACGAAATATCTCCTAATTTATCCAGGAAGAGATCCAAGAAGATGAAAGTCCCGTTTTCCGCCCGAATCTCCCTTAGTGCATCATTTAGGCGTTTCTCACTCTCTTCATGAAACTCCCTTAAATTACGAATTCTCCGGGAAATGTCGAAATAAGCGATGGTACCGCGGTTTCATCGTAAACCGGGATACTTCGGCGAATCTTGAACCGGCGAGACGCTTCTCCGGGGAGATCAAAAATACCGCGGTCTCGTCAAACAGGATAACAATCGTTCGACTGTTACTCGTTCATTCACGCGTACCATCCGAGTTTATGGCCTGGCAACGTTTTCTCACGAAAGGAAATACCATCGGGTCGACGTAACCGCCTCTAAAGAACTCCGAGAATTCCGAGTAGCGATCACCGATCCACGTAGCCGCCACGTAGATTGTTCAATCGATCGGTTCCGTAGATCTTTGCCACCAAAATACTCGAATTCGGTCGCTTCACAATGCTTGCTTAGTCGCATCGTACGATTTTTCTCTAAACCCTTTAGCTGTCGAATAAAAAATCTTTGCTTCGCAGGGAGTGCCACCCAGCTGACTATTTTATAATAAATTTTTTTCGTGTTTATTCCTTATCTTGATTTTCCAAAAGTTCTTTAGATCACTGTGGTATAAGAGTCTTCCTCGTTAGTTTTCCTTTCAGTTTGTTTTCAAGAACGGCAGCCAAAACAAATACTTGTTTGATATTTGAAGTTTCGTTTTGATGTAAGCTTTGTCAGAACTAAAGTCTCTTCGGCAGCACTCCTTGTCAGTATAGTTGCGCGGTAGTTGCTAGCTAGCGACCAAGACTTAGCCACGCACAATCCGGTTCCGATGACGAACGATCGACAAAGATTTTCCGGAGATCGAGGAACGATTTCGAGCGTTTCCTCGCAGAGTTTTACAGGACCATCGGATCAACGACGGTTTTACGACCATAAAGCTTCGCCCATGATTCGATGCTA
The DNA here is from genome assembly GCA_933228785.1 of Lasioglossum pauxillum. Lineage (NCBI taxonomy): Eukaryota > Metazoa > Arthropoda > Insecta > Hymenoptera > Halictidae > Lasioglossum > Lasioglossum pauxillum. Next base: position 40,997,305 of record OW121706.1, read on the forward strand.
CCCTAAACGACCACCTGGAACCTCCAACCTCCTCACACACGTATCTCATCATCTCGACCATCCACAGAGCCCCGTGAAACCAACCAAAGAATATATTTTGCCTCCCTCTGTATTCTGTATCTTTTCTCTTCTCTGTCGATTTTGTCTGTCTGTGTAACTGTGTGGCATTTTGTGCTGTGTTCTGTGCATGCCATCCCAGGACGCAGGCCGGACGGTCCCCGCCTTCGCCGCAACGTTGAAGGGCCGCGCAACCCTATGAGTATAAGTATTATAAATAAATAATGTACACATTGCGATTTGCGAGAGGAGGCGAAGCTCAAGCCGCGTTTCGCCGCGTGTTCACTCGAGACCTAGAGAAAGAAACGGCTCTCGCGATCTCACCCTGGATGTCTCAGCAATGTCTGATTTTTAGGGAATGTTCTACGAGAAGATTAGGGTGCTTTGATACCCACGAGTAGGGTATCAGGGAAACGTTTAGAAAGGATAATTTAGATTAAGAGATCTCAGTGCTGATGGACGGACGGAGACTTAAATAGATTTACGTTCCTCGGAGGATTTTATACACTTTATTTTTCTATAATTACAGTGTTTAGGGTAGGTTGTAGAATATACAGGGTGTCTCAGCTGAAGGAGGCCACCTAGATATCTCCTTTATTTTTGATGACACAAAAAATATTTATGGCATAATTCAAATGGTATCTAAGGAGGAATATCATAGAAGAACAATTTCTTTTGTCATCGTTATTTTTTTATAAGGAAAATATTTTTTTATTCCATCTTATGGCGGCTGAAAGAAATACAATTGAATATGCTTAAGTCATTGACAAAATGGAATAAAAAAATTGTTCTTCTATGATATTCCTGCTCCGATACCATTTAAATTATGCCAAAAATGTTCGTTTCGTGCCATTAAAAATAAAGGAGATATTTAGGTGGCCTCCTTCAGCTGAGACACCCTGTATGCAACGTTAGAACCCCCAGTTTAGCGGTCTAGTATTTGTTGGTAGTGTCCAGTTCAGCTTTTTCGCTCTTCACAGGCCTCTATCGAACGAACTCTTTTCTTTAATATTTCTCTTCAATTTTGTACACATAACTGAAGTTCAAAAATCATTCCCAACAGAGACGAACCTCGAAACGGACAAACCTTTGTCTAACAAACATATTGTCGTGCAGCAAAGTATTATACAATTTCTCAGCATCGATGTCCCAACATAGCCTAGAACAAACCTAACAATAGAGCCTAATGATCGTCCCCCGTCCACCGGTACGCTATAGTTTAACCAATTGTTCGTCGTGTCGCAGTGTATCTAGTGATCATAGAGTTCAATGTCGCAGGGTGCAACGTTGTGTTCCGTGTAACCGAGGCTACTTGTACAGCATGCTTTTACTCAGTAACGAAGTAAACGGAATCGATTTTAATCAACTTAGTAGAGAGATTTTCTTGCTCGCTCGACGATCCAGGGTGAATTCGCGAAACAGGGTTCAGAGAGCAGAGCTCTCTGCAATCGGAAACGAGCAGGCGACGCACTTTTCACATTCTACCGGCAAAGCCGGTCCAGATACACATTCCCGGTCCCAGAGATCATATTTTACGACGTAAGATTTACGTAATCGCCTCGTTGTCGAACGACAACGTTCCCGATGGAGTCTGTGCCAAAGTGACCCGACCACGGTGCTTGTGCGAGAAAAATCGGGCGCGTCTCGCGCTCTTCGATCGATCAAACATCGTGTTCTACCGAGACACGATCCACTTTTTGGCATGAGATCTGTGTGTATTAGGTGTAGAAATCAATTCTTTCGGAATTCGAGGTGGTAACAACATTCTACTGAAATAATAATTACAAGAGGTTCAGATCGATTAACGACTAGGGCTGTCACTTTTCCGAAGCTTCGACTACTCGAAGATTCGAAGGATTCGAAGGGAACGAAGTGCACGAAGTTTCGAAGTCTTCGAATCGTATGAAGTTGTAACTTAATCGATCTATCAGCTATGGTGACACATTTTTACGAAATGTAGGAGTGTCTGTAATTGTATCAAATACAACTTAGTACTTATTCTTAAGTTCGAATCTCCGAAATTCCGTTTTTCTTATTCCTCTAATAATTTACTACGGAGGTTTTAATTTCGAAGCTTCGAAAATTCGGTTCTCATCACCTTCGAAGTTTCCGAAGCTTCGAAAACTTCCACCTTCGAAGGAAAGTAACAGCCCTGTAAACGACTTCAGACGATTGTTCGCGATGAAGACTGAAAGACGTTGAATTAACGAACGTTCTAATTCTTATTTGATTAAATAAATCTGCTTCAGGTTCAAAAGATCTTGTCAAAAGATCTTGACTTTGAATGCTAGGTGTTGGTTTGTGCGAAGTTAATTGGAGAGAGCTTGTTTCTACACCTAATAGATCATAAGGTCACGGTTTCGAGTCGGGAGGAACCTAAATTTTGAACGGGCACGTTCTCGCAGTTTACATCGTGGCCCGTCAACGGGAACACTGACCGGAACCATTGTTTGGCGTGTCGAAAAGAAAAATATTTTCAGATCGACACTTTAGTCTCAGCGGTCGACGAGCCAGACTCACCACGAGGCTGCGAGACGAGAAACATGATAGAAAGCTAATTCGGTGGATTAGGCGAACGCTGGTTCATCCTGCTCGATGATAGACAGCGTGATGTTTGCACACGTGGCGGGTTCGATTTTGTAATCAGAGTCCGATGAAAAATCTGTTTCTTTCTGTCAATCGACGATCCAATAATTCTTTCAATAATGATACGGTAATGTGCCCAAATATGGACCACTTTTTGTTGGTTATTTTTTGATTATTTTAGAATGCTCTTTTTCGTCCAAAAAATTACCAGTTGTACATGCATTTCCTCCCTATAAGATTCTGGGGTCAAGTTTGTTCAAAAATTAATACAGCTTGGGAAAAATATTTGTTTTGTGGTGTGTCATTTGCAGGTTCCAGCGGAAGGGGTTCGTAATATGGTACACCTTGAGTCCCTAATATGACACCCAGTGCCATATTCGGCACCCACACCAAGAATGTCAATAGCTATACCAATATTAGGGAACCCTTGGTAGTGCCATATTGGGAACTCCACGTGGACTGATAATACTAGCTACTGACAAAGAGAAAATGAATTTCAGCCCAAACCAACAGTTGGCAAACATTAATATAAATAAACTGAAACTACAGATATATTCAAACATTTCAAAATCACTTATCTTCCTCGAAAAAGATACTATCGAAAATCTAACCACAAAAATATTCAACACGTGGAGTAGAACTGGCGGAGAATGGATACTAAAATCTGTAGAATGGTGCGAATGCACTGCACACTGTTGAGTAAAGGTGAACTATTGTTTGAGGATTTTCTCACTAGAGTGCGACTTCTCCTTTACAAGATATAAGGTGGTGCCATAATAGGCGACTATACCATGTTTGGGCACTTTACCCTATTCACGGTTTTGAAGGAATATTTTAAAAAGAATTGAATCTTTGGAATTGAAAGGCTGCTTTTAGTAGAACCGACTTTTGTTGAACTTCGCACAAAAAGTTTTGCCAGGCGAAAGAGTGTCCAATCGGGAACAATGCAGAAAGTAAGGATGACTCAGAAATTCGAAAGATTGAATCCGCAAACACAGCGTGTCGCCGTGAGTCACGAACGGCGCAACCATGGTTCACAGACCCCGTTTAGTATGCGGTAAAAAGGATCCACTTAGCGAGCACCTTTCAAAAATTCGTTTTGCAGCCTCGTCTTGTGGACCGCGACTTTTTCCGATTTCTCAAGGTGTGAATTAGCGAAGCAGAACTTGTACCTGGTTGTAGATTGTTATTAGCTACTACGTATATAGACAACTCGCGACGTGCGGATCGATAGGCATTTAACCCTTCCGGCGTAGAAAATTTCGAAGTTCGAACAAAAATCCTAGGGAAACTGACGCGGATCGATGTAACTCCTCGATCCGTGTGACGAATAAGCTTCGCGGAACGATAGAGACCATCGATCGAAGAGAACCGAGAGATCAAATGCTAACGAGACTGTAAGGGTTAAGCCGCATTTCGGCATCTAACGAAACGAGCGATGTTCTTTACGCCTTCTTGTCAGAGACAGACGAAATTATTTTTTTATGGGAAGCACAATAGACGTAGCGGAACGATGAACGGAGATTTATTACGATCTCGGATTGTGTACGCGAATTGCGCCGGATCTGTCGATGTTGCGATTAAATACATAAATTTTTCTAAATACCGGTACTCATTTATTATTTCGATTAACTTCGCGCTATAAAATCCATTAAAAAATTCTCGAGGTGCTGAGGATTGAATGTTGAACGGTTCAGTGACCCAATAAGATTGGCCGTATAGAAAATGAAATTTTTCTGATGCAAGTCGCAGCATCGGCAATGAAGGTAATGCAAGTGCAACGGAAGTGCAGAAGTGCAAAAGAATTGCGCGAGACGTTCGCACACGATCCGCTTTGACTCCAACCCCTTGCTTCGATACTCCGATGCGAATAGTTCTCTCCAGCAGCCGTGTAAATAACACGCCCTCTCGAATTCCCGTCGCCTTTTTCCGTTGCCACGCCCCCTCGAGTCTACAGTGAAAGTCGAAAGCACGCACGACCACGCACGCACAGAAATTGATTTTGAAACCCAGCACTCGGTGTCTACGTCCATTAATTAAGCGCAAGTATCGCAACGACGTCCATTGATTAAGCAATTCGAGGAAAACCGAAGAAAGGTAAGGTTCCGCGCGCGGTGTGGAGGCGGGGACCCGGTTTCATTGTCAATCTTATTCTACTGCTCTTGTTTCTCCTTTACACTCTGTTTCTAACAAGCTTCGAAAGAAATACCCGTCCCGAGAACTTCCTCACATCAAACAGGACACGCCCCACCTCCTCTTTTATCCGAACACTTCGATCCGCCCACTGTGGGACGTACTTTACCCCCTCCGCGAGGTCACTGGCCACGCCCCCGATCCACCTCCACCGATACTCCACCTCTGTTCTGACTGGCTTGGTGACTTCGCGGGGCCTGCCAACGATGATCTTTCTCTCCTCCACCTCCACGCCGCTTGTTTACTCCTGTTTTTGATCAGAGACATTATTTTTCTAACGCATGCTTCTATGACGTAGCGTCAGTCTGTAAAGTTTATGATATACTGTATACCAGTTCCACAGGATGGGATATATATTATATACATATATATATTGTATGTGTGCAAGGCGTTCGACTACCTGTCAAACATTTTAAGGGATGATTGCACAATTCGATCCAAAACATCAATTAAAAATCACCTCGGAAAATGTTTCAGTCGGTCACCCTGTATATACAGACACACGGACACACACGAACACACGTTTCATAGAGATAAGTACGGACAGACAGTAATGTCTAATTAATTAAGTGGTAATACTGTTCAACTGGTCGACAACGACAACCCTTTCGAGATGCAAAACTATAGCGAAGAATATTTTTTTCTCGCCGCGTGTCCGCGAGAGAACGGGGGCTTCTGGGAGCTGTAGTCTTGCGTTTATTGTACTCTCGAGAGCAGAATCGTCGAGCGGACACGCGGCGGAAGCGTAATTACTTTGTAAAGGCTAATGAGACGATGATCTGGGACCCGCTAGCTGTTCGAAATTGTCATATGTACTTGGCTACGGATTACAAGCGACGCTTTTCCGGGAATGACGGATTTCGATATAATTAAACAGGAAATTGAGCGAAACGAGGGGGAAGAATCGTTAATGAAATCGCGTGCGACCGGGCTCTTTAATCATCGTCGTAATTAAAACATTCCGTCGGAGTTGCTGATTAATCTGCCGTTACACAAAAGGGTTATGAATTGAATCCTTGGGGAGTCTATTGGCTGCGAAGAACTGCAGCAGGCTCCTCTCCCCTCTTTCTTGCGCAAGGAGGCGTAGCTTTGGCGTGGGAGGAGCTCCTACCGCGACCTGGAGTGGGGATAGCGACCTCGATCGTAATCTTTTAATTTCCCTGTGATGAAACGAACGTCTCGATTGGGTTGATCCGCGTTACCGAGAAAGCACAAACGTCAGTACCAAATGTGCATTATGAATACGTAACTATAACTCGAGATACCTCTGCTGAACTATTGAGATTCTTCGTCGAACTAGACCAACGCGGGAAAGTATTAATCTTGTGCATTAGGTGCGGCCCCAACAAAAATTCACAGCATACACGAACACACACAAACATACGTACACGTACGCGTATAAATATATATATATCAGATTGCTCTATTTTATTCACAACTTTTTCACAGTACAATTACGAATCGCCTTTCGAGCGCCACGTTGAACTTCTTAAACGTAAAAGAACCATATATACTTTTCGACGATGTTTTTCTGAGATCAAAGTGAACAGACAATTCGTTTCGCGGACAACAATGCTGATTTCTAAGGCCGCACTCGCACCAACTAAACTTTATTCTGCAATTCTGCTATGTGATTCTGGTCTGTAAGCCATTTGGATCGGTGTATACACGAATCGTCCAGATTTTCGATATTCCAGACAATATGGATTAAGCGAGAGCATAAATTGCTCTATGGGGCATTACATTGGCTCCTTGGAAATCCGGGAGCGCCGAAGCCACGCCCTCTGAGAGAGCACTGTCTTCTGTCTCGTTGTTCTTCAAGATATTTTGAAATGGCGGCCTCGGGGCTTATCTAGAGCGTTCCTAACACGTGAGGGTTGCATAATAAATACTGGTTCGTGGGAACGCGACTTGATTCATCATCTTGCTCAATCCACGCGGTAACTAAGCGTTTCTACGAAAATTTTTGAAAAGCATTTCTACGGCTCGCGAGTATGAATGTTTCAATCGGAAACAGGCCTGTTCCGAAAGTTTCCTCGATTTCCCGATTCAACGTGGTTGCAAATCGTACCTCAACAACGGTCGTGCCTAAGGAAACGAAGCGAGAGCGAGAGAGAGAGAGAGCGAGAGAGAGAGACGATCACGAGAGAGCCGAATCGAATGGAACCTGGAACCTTGCGGGCGAAAATAACGCGTAGGAGAGACAGGCCCGGCTGTAATTGAATCTCCCCAAGTTCCTTGATCTTTCAAAAACTATTTTTTAACGCGGCCGCGACGCGAACCTGATGTCCGTGGTTGTTCAAGTGCCAAGCTTTTCGAAAGTGTCTTTTCGCGAGAAAACTGGGATACAATGTGCGGATTCGGGCCGACGGGTGTGGCACTGCGAAATTTGATCGTTTTCCTATTAATTTCAATTCATCCACTTCAATTTATTCTAATACTTGCGTTCACATAAACGAGATCTGTTGAAATTTATAGAAATCGATGTAATTGGTTTTTTCGTTTAGATTTTTCGATTTATTGCCGACGATTAAAGTAACGAAGATGATGATCGAATTTCAGTGGCACATGTGAACGATCCACCGAAATTCCAAATAAGTAGAGATTCCGTGTATTTTACTATTAAAGAGAAAAAGAGAAATAAATCGTAGCGTTGTGTATTAGAGGAAAACGAACGTAGGGAGTTTCGACTCGCGTTAGAGGAGCCAGATCGATAAGCCTGACGATGCACTCGACGATGCACTCTCGTTTCCAGGTTGCATTCCGAGGAAACGATTTCGACGGCGTACAGGTCGTAGAGTGATCGACCGGCGTCCGAAACTCTGTTAATTACACAACGATAAACTGCAAACGTTGGTTCGATGTATTGGATGTATTTATGTACGTGATGTAACAGCTGTTATTGGCCGACAGATTAAAAATATGTCGATTAGGAGGACGTTGGATCATTTTCTCGTCCACGATGCCTCTTTTCAGTTCGTTTCGATCTGTCAGAAGTTTGAGCGAAACATTTCGATCCTAACTCGTTCACGGTTTAACACTAAACCTACCATCACCGGTCAAAATGACCGGTTCTAGAGAATTTAATTTACGACTATTGATATAATAAAAAAAATTTCATAAGAAATGGTTGTATAGATATCTTTAGTGGAGCACATATTACAATAGGAATTGCACAAAGTCTAAATAAAATCAATCTTGTCATTTTTATAGGGGAACATGTACCAGGGTAGGTTTAGTGTTAAGTATTTCTGAATGGGGTAGTATTTTGTACTTGGTACTTTTTATGGGTTGAGATGAATTACACTGTCCAACAAATTTCATTTTTTTTTATGTTCCCTAATTACTGATGGGTCCTTCTTATAGTTTTTTGCGCGGATTCCGAATCTGTTTTTAATTTTTTTCCTATACGCACAGTTTTTGAGGAACATGGCTTTGAAAAAAAAACATATTTTTCAACTTTAAACAAATATTGTGATGTTATTATAAAAGATATTGAATTGTTCTTTGCAGCAAAAGATTCTGTAGACTTTCCCGAATACAGCGATATCCAATATTAATACATTATGAATGTTTAAACATGTTTAAAAAATCATTAAAGACGGAGAGACACCACTTTTGCACCAATTTTTCAGGATATTTTTCAATTTATCTCAAAAAATAAGGGTCCAGCGGAAAATCGAGCTATATCACTCGATGGAGCCGACTTTTGTCTTGAGAAGCCACCCTGTCAAGTTTGGATCGTCGACGTTTTTTTCGAACCAGAAAGCAAAATATCTTCTCCCGACATGAGTTACCGCCAGTGGCGCTCTGGACGAGATATGTTGGGCGAAGATATTTTGATTTCTGGTCCGAAAAAAACATCGACGTTTCAAACTTCAAAGCGGGGTTTCTCAAGATAAAAGTCTGCTCTATTGCATGGTATAGTTCGATTTTCCGCTAAACCCTTATTTCTTGAGATAAATTGAAAAATATCCTCAAAAATTGGCGCGAAAGTGGTGTCTCTCCGTCTTTAATCATTGTTTAAACATGTTTAAACAATCATAATGTATTAATATTGGATATCGCTGTATTCGGGAAGTCTACAGAATCTTTTGCTATAAAGAACAATTTAATATCTTTTATAATAACACCACAATATTTGTTTAAAATTGAAAAATATGTTTTTTTTTCAAAGTCATGTTTCTCAAAAACTGTGCGTATAGGAAAAAAATTAAGAACAGATTTGGAATCAACGAAAAAACTCTATAAGAAGGACCCAACAGTAATTAGGGAACAAATTTGGTGTTGGACAGTTGTTATTGGGATGAAGAATTTGTTTTATCGTTTTGATCATTTCCATTCTTGATTCCTGTGACTTTTTGAGAGTAGATACGAAATTTCGATGATGACAGTGATTCATAGTGGAAGAATGCACTCACTGAATAGTACGTTCAATGGCACCTCTGTTCGCCGACAGTGTTGTTTTCAAGACCTTGCCAAGGAAAAATCGTCCGAATCTTTGCGTAACAATGTACGGTTGTTTAATTGGTCGCTAAGATAGTGCCAAGAAACAGGGGTGTTCTCGCACGTACGCATAGCGATGCATGGACTGGTCGGGACAATACCTGTTGGCGTGAAAACGAACTGCGATATTTCGGTAGCTCGTCTCGGAGGAGCGTCCGACAATTATTACCAATGTCGTGTTGCGTCGTTCCAAGGAATTTCGGAGGTAAACGCGACATTCCGACGAACCGAATTTACACACAAATATGCAGAATGTCTCAACTAATAACTCGCACTTCCGGTTTCAAGCATTTAGCACATGCACGTAACAACTGTCTAGACTACATCAAGATAGATATGTCTAGATATTTCAAAAGATTATTCGATCATCCGAGCTTTACATGTACGGTGATAAAAAGCGTTGTATCTTTCTAATCTTACCGAAATGTCCGATCGGAAATTGAATACGCGAAGTAACGGCGCAATTGAAACAAGCAAAGTAAACACGGCATCAATGAAGCGCGAAAACAAAGTGGGCAAAGCCCCATTTTGGCGTGCAGGGGATCGAAAACAGAGCTCTCGAGAATCGCGACGAATTTATTCGCATACCAGTAAGATGAATCAGAGAACGCGAATTGCGAGTTCGGCTGGTTCGTATTTGCGTAACGATATTTCCGGTGGAGTTTCGGCCGTGAACGGTCCGAACGGAGGTGTGCTCTTGCCCGGCATCTTTCATCTCGTCAGCTGTTGCTCATGCCGGGGCCTTTAATTAACCAAAACTGCTGAACTTGCTCCTTAAATCGTGGCTATACTTATGCGCCACTTTCGTTTACTCCAGCCATTCAAGTTCATCGGATTAGATTCGGATAGACAGATCTGCAAAATCTGAGCTCGTTTAAGAAACACAGGTGCTGCACTGAATTAGCACCTCTTGAAACCGAGAAAATGGCCTTCGGTAAAACTCATTCACGCAACCAGAAGCTCCACCGGATCCCACACGGGAAATCAAGGTCGTCGAGGCGTACCTGAAGTCAGCCTAAGAATAGCGTCCGATACCGGGCGTTCGACACATATGAACGAAAAAGCGAAACGATTCCGAAATAATGCCAACGGAGCGGCGCACGGCGACGAGCAGCCATAAATCAAGCAGCGGTGGATCGACAAGGCTCTGGCAGCGTCGCGGGCACGGAGCCGTGAGCGTCGCGACGCTATTTCGACGAGAAGATAGTGGGGCGTCCCTCTATTTCGGTCGGACCAGCCAGGGCCGTTCAGTCTGCGGCCTGGCTTCCTCACCAGGAGGCCGCGGGTCCGAATTTCCCATTTTCACCGTCGCGAAAACACGCGAAAAAGTTCTAGGAAAAACGGTTCTCTGGTTCCGAAACAGGCCCGAAGGGTGGCCACCCCCTTAGACCAGTTCTCCAGATCCGCAGCTCGCGATTTGACGCTTTCTGGACCTAGTAGACAACCTCTGTCTCTTATCTATCAAGATTTATAAGATGTATCTCTGCTAGCATGTAAGATGCTGTGTACCTAGGCAGAATTGCGAGGTCCACAAAGTGTCGAAAGATGTCCAGGGATAGTCAGTGTACGATGAACAAGGTGCATCAACCGGTGACTCAAACGAGATAGGAAGTTTTTGATTTGGTTGCTCCTGGAAGAAGCTCGAGGACTCTTTTCAGCAAGATGTTCTGGTCGGAGCCCGACGAAGAGGAAGAGGCGCTGTTATGCAGCCCTGCCCTCATGGCCAGGAGGGCCTCGGAGTCCTGGATCGTCGCGCCTCCTGTGGAGGTACGAAAAGGACAAAAGTTTGGCGACGTCCTCCACGGTGATGAGATTAACTACCCTCTCTAGCGGCGAGAATGACGGGGGTACACCGGTAGCGTGTGACGGGGTTTTGACAGTAGATTTACGGCGCCTGTCAATTTCACGGCCCACGCAAGTCGTTATTCTTCGGCTGCGTTGACTTTGATCGATGCGATTCGTGCTGTTCATGCTATTCGTTCTTCTGATCCTCTAACTTTGGATATTTGTGTACGGTTCAGAAAAACTTGATGTTTCGTTTTTATCTTCACGTCTGTTTTTGTTGCTCGAAATTAACTGAACCACTCAAATTGACCGTCTAAACAATTCCGGACCAGATTTTTCGAGGCTTCAGAAAAGGGGTAAAATCCCAAGTGCCACTTTCTGAGACCTGGAAGAACCTCCAGGACAGGTGTCGGTATCGACAGGTGCCACGGTTCGAATCCCTTATCGAGTGACATCGGTTGATTCAGCTGCACCATGAATCACGTCAGATGATGATAGACGAAAGTGTAGGAGGATTACTGTCCGGTAAGCTTGACAGTGGGAAGGGTGGGGGCCGGAGAATTAATGGCAAGCTTTCCTTCGCGGGCATCGCATTAGCGGTGCAATTAACAATGCTCCGGAGAAGTAACCTCGGAACCGACGATACAGTCTCGCCGACCCATGACCAGAGATACCGCTCGAACACGAGACAAGAGCTGCGATCAGGGGCTAATTAAAGGCAGCGGGGGCTCCATAGTTTGTTGAACACTATCGCCATAAAGGGACAGAGACGGTGATTTAATTTTACGCGTAGTAAAGCACCGTAGAAATCCGCTAAAAGATAAAACGGAGACAAGAGAGAACGGTTTTGTTCGCGACTTTTCTTGCAGCTTCGAAGTTGCTCTGGATTATGATAATCTCCGGCTCGTTTTATCGGATGACACATTCCGCTTCCGTGTAAAAGTTGCTGCCGGGAGGTCACTAGTATCGGTGTAACATTGCCAGGACATTGTAATCTTTAGCGGCCTGGTTATCGTGTCTCGAGAGATTCTTCGAAAGGCGAACGAAAAATTGGTGTCGAAGGTCAACGCATCCACGGAGAACAGCGTGGTCTTCGCATCATTATTACGTGCGATTACGAGCGAGGCTGCACGTTTTGGAACGCGTCCAAGGATTCCCCTAGGCTTATACTCCCCCGAGCCCGTTTCCCTAGAACTCGCTGAAAACGTGGAGCTAATGAACCAACGCCGAGCAAGTTGCCGTTTCTTGCCTCGGACCGGTTCCGAACCGATTCTACCTTTTGCGTTCGAGTGGCGACTTTGAGGCGCCACTGCTAACTGTTTATGTTTATCAGAATTCTGTACAATGTATTTCGGTACATTACTAACTTTATTTCGAACTAGCTAATTGCTATAAGTTTTCTGAAAGGGTGTTCCTTGACGGGCGCCCTTTGTCCGTTTCGGACACGCTATCTGCACACGCACCTCTAGAATTTAAGGACTGTGTCCATGGGCCACCTCTCTCTCTTTGTTTCTCGTTTCCTTTCTTCGTGCAGGCGATGCCACCGGCGGCAGCGGCGGTCTCCCTTCAACGAAAAAAGTCACTGCCGGATGTGGCACAGCCCATCCAGCTGACAGCGAGCGCACCACTGTCAAGGGAGGAAGTCAGTATCCTGAGCAGCATGAGGAGGGAGGAGATCCGCAGACAAATCGACGAGAGCGAGAGGCTCAGAGCTAATCCTCTGTTGTACCTGGTCAGTCCTCAGGTCAAAGTGAGTATCTCCCAGGAATGTTCCCTTCTTTTCGTCGAAACGATGAGTTAGCATATTTATTATTCCGTCGGTCATTCCCGGAAACCCACAAAAGCGTTCGCGCGAAGATGAATTTCGTAGAATTCCCAGAATAATCGTAAGGCCTCTCAGAGAAATGGTGTTTGACCTGTGAGAACGAGACGAGGCCGAAATGGGAAACGGTCCTAGCTGAGACGCGACGTTGGCATTTCGAAAACGCGGGTAGAATTGTTGCGTAGATCGACGAGTAGTCGCAATACCCCAGTCGTAGTGGCCTTGGTGAAAAAATAAAGAAGGGGAAGAGAGAGAGAGGGAAATACGAAGGAAGAAAGAAAAAGAGAAAGAGAGAGCGGGACAACCTGACGCTCGAATCGACGACGCAAAAACGCTCGCTTCTTATCGGACGATTGCGAGAGTAGGTCGCGCGAGTATTGATACGTGATTATGAATGTTTAATCGCGCCGGCCGCTTTGAATATCCGGTCTACACCGGTCATCCTCTGAATCGCAATTACCTGGTGCGTGCACCTTTCGCGATAAACAGCAGCCACGGCGCGCCGATCAGAATGTTCTCGACGTACTCGAGACCGCGTTACGCGCTCGTAAGACCTTAACAACAGACTTAGTTTTATGTAACGGAGTAATCATCGGCACACTTTTCGGTCTCGTTCTTTTTCTCTTTCTCTCGATTTGATTTTTTTCCAGCGACGCGTTAGACAGACTATTTTTACTATCACGGTTCTCGCGTAACTTAAACAGACTTGTTGCATGGGCTGTAGCACAGTATGACGAGCACTGTTATGAAATCAACTCCTTTGCACATTCTTGCACGTGGACAGCCTGTTCTTTTTCTAACGCTACGCGGTATCGCACCGCCTGCTGTGATTATCAGCGAAAAATGCGGTTTAGTCGTAGCAACGCATTCGGACGCTTTTAGACGTGATCGTGAGCGCGACGTTGTTAATAGAAAGTGCTAATCACAAAGATACCGATTGTTTACTGACTGATTGGAGAAGGTTGCATTTTAGGAAGTTTAGAGGCCACTTGGTAACTTCAATTTGATCGAGGCAAGTTTGCGTGTACTGTTATTGGGTATATTTATTTTTGATAGCATTTAATCACACATTATAATACAGATGCTACATCTTGCAGAAAAAAGATAACGTTTACTTTACGATAGGACGCAAGCAGAAAACACCGATAAGAGTGAAAATAAAAATATCTGACGAAATAATTGGTTTTCAGGACTGGTTCTCCCGGCAGAAACTTGTGATGCTGGTGCTGTTCATCAACATATCCCTAGCCCTGATGTTCTTCAAGCTGCTGACGTAGCAGCCAGCCGATGATCGGATTCACGGACTCGTGGTAGACGTGACCTGAGGCTCGGGGGCGTCGCGACGCCCCGAGTTGTCACCAGAAATCGAAGAAGCGATCGACACGGGGGCAGGAGCGCGCCCCCGACGCAGACCACCGACTAAATTCTTGAGAACTGCTATCGAGCGATCAAACTCGGATCTTAGACCGTTCTTCAGGAGTCGAAGAAGAAACAGAAGCAGCAGGATGAGACGAAAGGACAAGAAGATGAAGAGCGACAGGAACAAGAAGGACTTTCGACCGAGAACGAAAGAATTCGCGTCGAAGTTTACGACACGATCAAAACACGGTCGAGGCAAACGAATCACGAAGTACAAGCCGGGATACTTCCATAGCGATCGCTCGCGGAAGGACTTCCGGTGAGCTGGTTCAAGGACGACCAGGATCTTCGCTGGCTGGAGAGAGAGAGAGCAGCTCGATTCTTTTTCTTGGACGGGCCGGCTGTTTCAGCGATCCGCCACCGGCTGTATCATACATATTTTTACACCGAGTATTTTAATATAATAATATTTGTAAGGGCTTCGGATGGCCCCTCGCTGGGCCCTGATGCCCTAAACACGGTGCGCACAGACACGAATCTCTCTTACACTTTTCCTTTTCGTTTTTCTTCCTCGACGACCAAACTGGGCATCGAACTAAACCTCCGACTGTCGAGTAAAATGTACCTTAAATGATTAAAGATTCGTAACGCCATTTACGAATAGAGATGATTTCTGTTAAGGTCTCTCCAATTTCGAATGAACACTTCACCTACAATTTTTCCTAATAGTCTTCTTCGAGTCAAAGATTAATTGTTCAGAATTTCTCGGCAATTCAAAGCGACAAGGATTTCATTCGTAATTCAACGAATTTTTAGACAAAGCGTTAAGATGAAGATGTTGTCTTTGGACTCTGGAGTGAAAACAAGTTGCGTTTCATTCGATCTTTTTGAAATGTAGCCCAGCTTTGGTCGACTCGACGATCGACTCGAGCGCGGACGACCACACGATCACTTTTATACGCGACATTTAGAGCAGCTAGTGGATCATTTTCAAGCCGAGACGTTCTCGCGGTCGGGGAACCTGGACGGTCGAAGGTATTTTTCAAAACGTTTTTTGGACACCCTGTATATCGAAAGGGGTTCTTCGGGCTCGAAGCTTTTTAAATAAATTCGCTGGATCGATTTTAAGTCACGCGTCCACAAGCATTCAAACTCGCGAGAATGATAACGCGAAAAATCGGATGGCATAAAATCCGTAGGCTAGACACGAGCAAAAACAAATGAAAATCTTCTCGTGTACAGCTCCATCTAGTTAACAAATCACTTTATTAATTAATCTTTGACAATGTTTAAGAAACAAGGTCCTAATGCTTGTGGGCGATGGTGCACACTGAAGCTAGGGCGACGAGTTTCGAGTTTCTATACGATTGTTACGGTTTCTACGAATTTCGGAGCGAGAGAGAGAGAAAGAGAGAGTGAGAGAGATTGAGAGAATTGTTGTTGTGTGATTAAACGTTACGATGTATTCATGTGTTATCGACGTGTCCATGTAATTGTATGGTTGTTGTGCGGACGCGCGTTGTTTCCTTCGTAGCGTCGCCCTCTGCGAACCCCCCTAACGTCGTACTTGAATCCCTACTACGACGCAATCGATCGTAAGGCAGCACAAAATCGATGGCACAAAGTAGCCAACGAGGACGAAGAGAAGACAGCGTTCTCGGATGTTGCGCGACGTTACGGAGGGGAACATGTGTATAATTAATTACGCGAGCTCCATCGGGAGACCACTTCGTCTACGAAGTCTATTCGTGTAGCCTTGCCTTCCACGCGAACACTGTACAGGGTGGTGAAAAATTATTGGTCATCCTTTTGGGAGGTAATAGAACTCGTCGAGATTGCCAACATGGCATCATAAACATGGCCCCGCAAAATTACTTTTCAAGGTGATTTTCAAGGTCAAAAATTTTTACTGGCTTAATCGATTCTACTCGTCGAGCTGAACAAAAGTCTGAAAGGGACCATATGCCGGAAATCAATATTTCATAGAGAAATCTTCGTTTGAAGTTTTTTTTTTTGCCTGAAATTTCAGAAAATAAATCTGATGCTTATGAAGTTTATAAAATCATGTTGTGAACATCCTGATCATGATCAGCGAAAATCAGCCCCCAAAACTGACCCTGAAAAATTTGTTTTCGCGGTATAAAATCTACTTAATCTTCTACTCTTAGCGCTACCCAGGAACAACGACGTGGACGTGGTAGATTTCTGTTCCCTTCGGGGTGACTTGATTATAGTGAGTTCCCCTTGCCTCTAACTTCGGGGTGACTTGATTAACAGTGAGTTCCCCTTGCCTCTCACTTTATCGTCGTCGACGCTGCCTAGGGACAAACAGAACTGACCCATTGGCCCCAATAGCTCTGAGCAGTTGTGCCTGTTTGCCAGCTTCAACGTGATGACCACCGTTACGAACGCAAGCTTGGAGTCTCTCCACAAAATTATCTCGCACTCTACGGAGCACAGTTCGATTTTGTGCTAAAATGGCAACCGCCTCTTCAATTCGATCTCGTAAATCCTGAGCCGTCCTTAAAATCCTGCCAGACCCATAAACAATGGCTTTCAGAGCACCCCAGAAAAAAAAGTCCAAAGGGTTTAGGTCAGGTGAACGGGGGGGCCATAAGTGTGGCGCAGGATTACGACCGATCCATCGAGTTCCAAAAACTTCGTGTAAAAAAGCGCGGACTGACCTGCCGAAATGCGGTGGAGCACCGTCATGCATAAAAAAAATGCGATTACGGATATGCCTCGGAACCATATGCTGCAGTCTATTCAGGAGCGTATGTCGTAGAAACCGCCAATATTCAACGCTTGACAGTCGGTTTGAGAGAAACACAGGAGCCATATAATCATTCCCGAGTATCCCTGCCCAAACATTAACTGAAACACGACCCTGCTGAACTCTTTGGACCATTGCGTGTGGATTGCGGCTGCCCCAGATGCGAACATTTTGTCGGTTCAAAATCGAAGTGGTGGAAAAACTCGATTCATCAGTGAACACTATACGTTTCACAAAGTGCCTATCTCTTCGGATCTTGCGAAGCATCCACCGACAAAAACGAAGTCGAGCTGTGCAATCCCCAGGTCGTAGCTCATGGACAGTCTGCACTTTGTAGGGTCGTAGACCTTCCTCATGGAGAATGCGCAAGACGGTTCCATGATGGATCCCTACTCGCGCGCCTATTCGTCGTGATCCCATGACAGGATATGTTCGAGCTAGAGCGATCACACGTTCCTCAATTCTCCAAGACACACGAGGGCGACCTGCCCTACGGTGGCCAGAACCGGCAAAATTTATTTGCTCCTGATCATGGAATCGTTCATCGAGTCGTTGAAATTCTCGACGATCAGGCACGAATCCTGGACGTAATGGTCTGCCATTAGCTTGGCGTCGCAACCAACTAACATAAAGAGCTCGTGCTTGCGTGTAATTACTATGAGCACGATCAATTGCTCGAAGCATCAGACGTTGGTCACGTCCATCTCGAAGCGCTCGATCACGACCACCACGGCCACCACGGCTACCATGTTGAGGCATACTATAGCAATGTTATTCAACGCAAAAATTGCTTGAGAATTAAAACGGAAAAGCACAAATTAAAATATTTTAGCACAAATAATGGATGTCTTATGGAACGATATGTTATTTCTCTCCGAGACAAGTAACTGTTGCTTCGAGACAGCGCGGTGTTTATTTACAAGCGGCAGCCGAGAATCGAAGTCTCCTCGACCCGGTCGCGCGTCTCGCTCCCCGTAACGATCCTAGTGCTCGGAGCTGCTCATACGCTCATACCATAACATGGGCCTGATTATATGGCTCCTGTGTTTCTCACAAACCGATTATCAAGCGTTGAGTATTTGCGGTTTCTACGTCATACGCTCCTGAATAGACTGCGACGTATGGTTCAGAGGCATATCCTTAATCGCATTTTTTTATGCATGACGGTGCTCCACCGCATTTCGGCAGGTCAGTCCGCGCTTTTTTACAGGAAGTTTTTGGAACTCGATGGATCGGTCGTAATCCTGCGCCACACTTATGGCCCCTCCGTTCACCTGACCTGAACCCTTTGGACTTTTTTTCTGGAGTGCTCTGAAAGCCATTGTCTTATACCAAGTTACCACGTCCGCGTCGTTGTTCCTGAGTAGCGCTAAGAGTAAAAGATTAAGTAGATTTTATACCGCGAAAACAAATTTTTCAGGGTCAGTTTTGGGGGCTGATTTTCGCTGATCATGATCAGGATGTTCACAACATGATTTTATAAACTTCATAAGCATCAGATTTATTTTCTGAAATTTCAGGCAAAAAAAAAAACTTCAAACGAAGATTTCTCTATGAAATATTGATTTCCGGCATATGGTCCCTTTCAGACTTTTGTTCAGCTCGACGAGTAGAATCGATTAAGCCAGTAAAAATTTTTGACCTTGAAAATCACCTTGAAAAGTAATTTTGCGGGGCCATGTTTATGATGCCATGTTGGCAATCTCGACGAGTTCTATTACCTCCCAAAAGGATGACCAATAATTTTTCACCACCCTGTACATAGACACTATTCTCCGATTTTTATATACACATAGCTGCGCACGATTTCGATCGTCGCGATCGGATTTTCGCCGGTCGATCGGGACACGCGGATCGAGACTAGAAATTTGACGAGAGAACGAATTTAGGGAAACAATAACTACACTGTGCAAAATACATTTGTATACTTTCTTTACCGTATAAATCAATGCAAGAAACAACCGCGTAATTGTTAGGCCCTCCACACACGGGTCGATTGAAATCGCGTCGTGAAGTTCGTACGTTTTGCTCGTCAAATACGATTCATGCGACGGACGCGATTGCCGTCCACACACGGGTCGATTGTAATCGCGTCGTGCAGTTTTTACGTCTTGATCGTCGTACGATTCATGCAACAGACGCGAATGCCGTCCACACACGAGTCGATTGTAATCGCGTCGTGAAGTTCGTACGTCTTGATCGTCATATACGATTCATGTGACGGACGCGATTGCCATTTGCACACGGGTCGATTGTAGTCAATTTGTGTTTTTCAAACATCAAGAATTGCGTTTTCACGTTTTCACTCAAAAATATGAAAACATACTATTAATAGTGCCCGAATAAGCTACCATCAAAAGCGGTGTCCTCGATTTTTTTCAGATTTTTTCTTGTGGGAGATCATTGTCAAAAACAATAAAAACCAAACTGCTTCGACGTTTTGGCTGCTAGAAGGAAAGCTAGACTTGCAGGTTTTACCGTGGGGGTATATTAAGCTCTAATTAGTGATACTACATCGAATTAAGCAATTTTTTTACCTCAGAAATGCGATTTAAGAGAGTGAAAAAATCGTCTCCTGTGGAGTCGCGCGAATCGTACGATCCACGCGATTTTCCAACTTCGCTTCCGATCGCACGCGATTAAAATCGCGGCGATTTCAGTCGAGTCGATTTCAGTCGACCACGAATCGACCCGTGTGTGGCTCTCCATTCATTTGCATTGGAAGTCACGTGGAGGGAGGAATCGCATGCGACTGGAATCGCGTCGACCGAATCGCCGATCGACCCGTGTGTGGACGAACTTCGCTTCCGATCGCACGCGATTACAACCGCGGCGATTTCAGTCGAGCCGATTTCAGTCGACCACGAATCGACCCGTGTGTGGCTCTCCATTCATTTGCATTGGAAGTCACGTGGAGGGAGGAATCGCATGCGACTGGAATCGCGTCGACCGAATCGCCGATCGACCCGTGTGTGGAGGGCCTTACTGTTCAAATCTTCATTTCATATAATTACAACAGATTCATGTTTTACGTTGAAAATCTTTGAGAAACGTTCAATTAAAATACAGTCTTGCACAGTGTAATATGCGCGTCTCCTCATTGCGAAGGTACGATCATGTCACTAATTTACGGAGACGTACCATAAAAGAATGAATTAACGATCGAAGATCGAATATCGTTTCCCCTCGGCGCGCGATCTTTGTATTTTCTCGACGGTTTCGAAAAGTCATTGTACACGTGCTGTGGATAGATTTCAAGAGACTCCGAGCGTCACCGACACTTCCCATGGGGGTCAACGAACATTTTACAAAAGCGGTATCACCATGACGAACATTTTTTTCGACCGTTTCCTCCCCCGCAGGGAAAATTGTGCTCGCGTGACGCGCGGATCGACGTCGATCTTCACGCGTCGGGCTGATGGTCGATCACGGTGATCTCGATTTCACCGAGGGGATCGAGGATTGACCTGCCTGCTGCGCTAAAGCGATCGCATTTTTTTTTCTAGCCTCAGGCGTAGCTTGTATACCTAGGTGAATTTGTAAATATGGAACGGAGAGGAGGCGAGAAAGTGTGAGCGAGAATGAGAAAGAGAGATAGAGTGTGTGCAGAGTGATTCACGCGAGGCAGAACACCTAAATGTCTTCTGCAAATGAGGATGCAGTGACGTGTCTAGCAAAAAATTACGGTCTTTGACCTTCCAGTGGATCTTCGACAAATTAAAAAGAAGTTGCTGTGATTTTTATCTATGGGCAGAAGTGATCAGAGTTGAATATAAACGGTGATCTTTCGAAAAATGTTGAGGATTTGTCAACCACTTTTAAAATGAACGTCGAACCAAAAATATGTGGATCATTTATAAAATTGAGGGCTGTAATTTCTTTTTGTGGACATGTTCGTGGATTTTCAATTGCATTAGACACACCTATGGATCTTGTCTATGGCGAATACGCTTTGTACGCACCATGATCGGCGCAGTTTAGTTGGTCAGGCACGATTTCGTTAATTTGGTTTCGTCTTTCTCGCGGGAGACCAGGTTTCGAGACTATTTTTCCAAAGAAAGAGGACACTCGCTATTTTCATCCTACGCTATAGTATATACATATAGGTATATATATACATATACATATATTTTCCTCTTTGTACCTAACACTAGCACTTTTCGCGCGTACCGTCTCGAGTACTTTTAATCGTCGGCGAAGTCCGTTTAGGATGAAAATAGAAGGGCGCGCGTTGTTTCTCGACGTGTACGATCGATGATCGACGATCGGGAGCAGCGTTCGCCATCGTCTCCGGACGAAAACGGAAACATAAACGAGCGGATAGCTTTTTTCAGAGTTAATCGCGCCGCGTCGATTCGACTGTAATCGTCGACTTGTAATCGGCTCCATTTGTATGGACCGTGTGACACGGGGATCGAGGATGATTTTTTTGTTACGAAGAACGTTCGTAGGAATAATCGAAGAATCGCTATTTGTACCGGCGAGGTGTTCGCTCGCCGAGAACATGTACTGTATATATATTGCAACTATGTACGCATATATGAATCGATTAATTAGTATCACCGGGGGAGAGCAGCTCTAACAATTTGATAAAAACGTATCCGTGCGAGAGAGAAAAAGTGACACAGAGTGAAAGAATGTGTGAAAGAGAGGGAGAGAGAGTGAGAAACAGCGAAAAAGAAAAAGGGTGACTGAGAAGGTTCACGGAAAAAGTGACGGGCATTGTAGGGGATGTTATTCGAACCTACACGCGTTAATCCATTATTCATTACTGCGTCACAAAAACC
This sequence comes from Lasioglossum pauxillum, assembly GCA_933228785.1. Taxonomy (NCBI): domain Eukaryota; kingdom Metazoa; phylum Arthropoda; class Insecta; order Hymenoptera; family Halictidae; genus Lasioglossum; species Lasioglossum pauxillum. The sequence continues at coordinate 41,019,173 of OW121706.1, forward strand.
ATATCACGAATCAAAGGGGAAATTTCTAATATGTATAGGGACACTAGGTATATGAAAAATATCGACCGAACGAAAAAAACGAAAGAGAGTCAAATGATTGGGTATCCGATTGCTACTATACACGAGGAAATCTATGAAACAATCATATGTATATTTTAATTGTTATCTATTGATTATTATCGGAGAAATTAGCATATCTCTCGTTATTATTGTATAATATTATTACTATTATTATGATTATTACTACTATTACCGCTATTATTGATTAATTATCATTAATTATTATTATTATTACTATTATTGTTATTATTATTATTATTATTATTACCATCACGATCATCATTCTATCGACGGCTGCAAGGGAGACACGTTGAAACGAACGGTTTTAGCATAATTATACGACGAATCATCATGAAAACGACGAGAACACACGACGGGGCCCACTGTCATTGTTGATTCGGGAAGTAAAACAAACAGTGATTCAATAAACTTGTATCATAACTGGCTAATGTCGCCTCGTTCGTTCTTGCTGCGCTCGCGCTCGCGCGTACGCTGCGAATGACGGTTCTTAGCGCACTAGACCGCCATTTTTGATTCCATAATGCAACAAGCTTGACATCGTACAACAGTCTACGTAGTTGCAATGTTATGTTAAATCTTAAATGGTATTTAACAAACAGAAAGTCTTCAATTCATTACCTTTTGTAATTCACTTTTGAAATTCAAACTCTTTGAAACTATCGTGAAGTTTAATTACCAGTTTAGTTTTACTCTAGTTAAATACTGAGCCAAGAACATGAATGTTTATTCCGCTCCAATTTCTTAGAGTTTGCTGATAAAAATTTAAATTCGCATGAATTTACAGTGCAGGTTTCTTTATGCAGAACATGAGCTAATGACACACCTTCAAAATCTAATAAGCTGTCGAGTAGAGTAATGCGTATTTCAGCAACGGAGGGTAACGCAAGTATCTCCATGAAACTTTACACGAAGAATTATTTTTTTTCATGTTGAATAATTTCCGGGGAATAAATATTATGCATGGACGACGTCAAATGGTCATTGTTCATTTGTTTCAAAGACAGCAAACAATTGAATAACATCCGAGAAGCTTCAATTTCCACCGCCTTTTGTCGCGGGAAACATTTCCGCGCGAAAGTGTTCGTCTTCGAGCGGATCTGCAGCGAACGCGCGAAGCGTTATCGTCGAAAGAAGGAGAGGAGAGAGAGAGAGAGAAAGAGAACGAAGACATCGAACGAGGCCAACAACTTTTCGTCTGGTGCCTCGGATGACAAAAGCCGGGGTAGGCGTTAATTGCTTCGCAGCCGCGAATAAGAAACGAGTTTTTCACGGTCCCTGACCTGGCTCGCCGCTTTTTATGCGAAACGCGCGAATAATCAGGCTGCCATTACACTCCGGAGAAAAGAACAGCATTCGATAAATCGTCTCGCTCTTCTTTCCAATAAATCGAACATGATTCCGAGTTAAAATAGGAGTTGACGATATATTCGATACATTATCGCTGTTTTGCAAAAATCCGCGTGGAAATGCACTTTACGAATGATTTAGCCGAGCCAAGGTCGAGATACTAAGCCGCGCGTGAATTCGCTTCCGCGTCGATTTTTCCCTAAGGTGTATCGCGATAAAGAAAAACGCGGAGGAAAAAATGTGACCGATAATAAGGAACGTGTACTTCCACCTTTCCCCTATGCTTACGTCTCGTCACGTGCTCGGCTTGACCTCACGACGATATCATCGTCCAGTATATCGATGTCAGGCGATGCTCATAAGAGAATGGCGAGCGGAACGTTACCGAAGCTGATACCGCACGCAAAACCTCGTTACTTACTCCTCCGCGGTGATCACGAGGCCCTGAAATCGAGACGATCACTGGGACGATCTCGGAGAGATGATACCACGAGCCATTAAGCATCGAGTGGCCTGCAGCATGAGCGAGAACGACTGATCAGCCAAGGACACCTATGCTGCGAATTTTTATAACTATACAACGCATCTAAAAATAGTCCTTTCCACTGCTCCAATTATCAATAATGTAGGTATTATTCCGTAAAAAAAAAGATGACCGTACTTCTTACATTTCCATCGAGTTAAGTGCCATGTCAGAACGATAACAAAGTGACGTGTTTATTCTTGTGTTTGTCTACTATGAAACGTATTACTTTGAAATTATAATGTGACGATAAACACGTAAACAGTACTGTTTATCTCTATCAAGTGTACACTGGACTTCGCATCGACTCTGTCGAATTTTCATATAACAACGACGTTCCGAAAATCGACTACCTAGCATGCAAATTTCCGTCTCGACGGACTACCTGTTGATTACCGTGATTCTCTCGCGAAAGTTCACGTCGAATGGTCACACGTGGCAGAAAGTACGCACATGCAAATCAGAAACAGACCTGTCCACTCTACATGTACGACTATGATATTCGCTTCACCTAATTGCGTTGCAATCGCAACTATAAAAAACATTCGATAAGCTGCCTGTCGCAGCAAACATCTTTATCCTTGAATTGGTGTTATTCCGCATTTTACAAACAATATACGTAGTACGGACAAACAGTTTTGCTGTAGTGGCATTAATTTGCTAATGTTTTCATTTTTTGATGGCTGATACGTGTTCGTGAACAGAAAAGCGATTTCCTAACGGTTGTCCATCGTGAACGCGCTGCAATGAGTCGCAAGATTGTTCGTAGCGGAAAAAATATAAAGGACAAGGCGTGCGTTTTATCTCGATCTTCGATTGCCGGCGAATTACACGGTCGATAAGGCGGCGGCACGAGCCGAGACAACAAGATTCTAAATTTAACCGATGAATAATTTCGCGAGCAGGACAGGTGGTTCATTCGTCACTGGTGCAACGACTGTGACGAATTACACGATGCACCGACCGCGAGATCCTGCAGGCCGATAACTTTCCTTTCCTTTACGTTTCTCCGAATGCACGTAACCCACGTGCATCGCATCATGTCGGCCATACCGAGCCAAGATCGTTTCTGCGGCCAAAAATATTTGTTGGGCCGAATATAGAACAGTGTCGCGTATTCGCTCTCTAGATAAAGCTATTGCGCAGAGATTATCGGCCCGGAACGAATACTACAAACGTGTGCGGTTTTATCAGACGATTGTTGGTCCCGTTGCCATTTTATCAGATCCGAGTCGCGGGAAAGCAAATGTCTTTGATTTTTATCGCCGTACCCCTGTTCTCGTACGTCTTCTCGTTTTCCTGCTCCGTTTCATCCGCGTTAACGTAACCCTTAATTTTCTTCAGTATTGCCACGTTCGTCCGCGGACGGGCCCTAATTGATTCAAACCGAGAGATCTTGATCGTCCACGTTACGCGTTGACCACCAATTTTCTGCGTCCCACATAAGCAGCGGCTCGCTCGCTCGTGGCAGAGATAAATGATACTTGCGACGCTCATTAATTACTTGATAGCACGGTTTTTATTTTCGACCGTTATCTCGGCTCTTCTCTATTTTCGAAAAATTCAAGACTACAAGCCACTCGAGTTTAACATTATCTCCAGTCTGTCAAATGATTTCTGCAACATTTAATCCTCTTCGTCATTTTTTCACCGGTAAATCAGGAATCTGATTTAGCCCGGTAAATCAGAAGTCTCTTCGCGACGCATCGACTCGTTCCTTATCTGTCGTTTTCCTCGTTACGTTTGCTACTGTGTAAGTGTTCTACGCGAGTCGTCGTCCTCGCTGAAGACAGAACGATACAGGGAACGGCTGATAAACCACACCGAAGAGCAGAACGATGATTCTCAACGAGCAACGTGAACTGGCGCAGCGAAGAAAAATTTTCGAATGGATCTTGGGCGGTTTTATTTGTAATAGTATGATTGTAACGAATTTGTTTGGCAAGGTGAATAAATTAGTTGCGAATTACGTTGTTACATGCACACATTGTATGTCGACCTTGGTTACTCGGAGCGCTATACAATCGCATCTCTGGTTTCGTCGGTTGTATCCTTCACCTGAAACTCGCATCCAACGGAGCGCAACGTGCGCAACTGCCGTTACTGAATATTAATTTTCTCGTCGGCGTAATCTGAACTTATATAATCGTCTAGCAGCGATAACGCGGACCTACCGCATGCTGCCTCTTTGATTACAGACATTTGTCAACCGCGGGAAACCGACGTCGCCGCGCAATCTTTCCCCATCGATAGTGCGTGGAACTTTCGTGCTAATTAGTCGACAACGAATTCGTCCGCCTCGAGAGATCTCCGTCCGAGAATCTACGATTTTCAAACTCGGAACTGCGTTCAATATTTTTTGTAATCCGCAGATGAATGTTTGCTGTAACTTTACCGGTAATCCCTGCACGATGTTATTTTTAAAACATTATTACAGTTGCACGATAAACATCGTACAGACCATGAATAATGGTAGAAAAACTTTCGGCGTCGGCGTATTTGAACTTCAATATTATCGTGAGCCGACCGCAGAAACATGAAAAATGTATATCCTCACCCTTCGGCGAGACCGCAGGATTTGTTAGAAACACAGACATTCAAGATGGCCGCCTGCGGCTCATACATTTTATACATGGGTTCGTAGACGACGGAGAGAGGGTCACTGAACTCTTAACTGAATGATGTCCATCGGGGTGAATGGAGGGTTCTCTATTTTCTAGTTAATTTTACGCGTCTCTAAATTAAGCTCGCCACTCTTCACACGATTGCAAAGTTGGACTTTAAACTGATCTATTTTCAGTCTGATATGTAAAAACTTAACGTTCTTGCTATCGAACTCTTGCCACAGTTATTACTGATGAATTAGTATTATGTGGGATTCTAATTTTGCTTGAAAATTATCATTTTGATAGGATATTGTACAAAGTTTCAACTAGGACGCACTTGCCCCGAAAATGGGGCAAGTCCGTCTCTGAGAGTTAAAAATGTTTTCAAACTTTGTTTCAAGTGCTACGGGACAAGAAAAGAATAATTAACAAGCCTGCTATAAAATGCTTCTTGTTTTATTAAATTATATTGTTTATTTTGATAGTTATCCAGTTTTAAACAAACATTTACTTTTATACTGAAAGGGGATACGGTGATATTAAAACAAAGTTTAAAAATGTTTCGAACCTTGTTTCAAGTGCTACGGGCCAAGAAAAGAATGATTAACAAGCCTGCTTTAAAATGCTTCTTGTAGCATTAAATTATATTGTTTATTTTTATAGTTATCCATTTTTAAACAAACATTTACTTTTATGCTGAAATATGAAAGGGGATACAGTGATATTAAAACAAAGTTTAAAAATGTTTCGAACCTTGTTTCAAGTGCTACGGACCAAAGAAAGAATAATTAACAAGCCTGCTATAAAATGCTTCTTGTAGCATTAAATTATATTGTTTATTTTTATAGTTATCCATTTTTAAACAAACATTTACTTTTATGCTGAAATATGAAAGGGGATACAGTGATATTAAAACAAAGTTTAAAAATGCTTTCGAACCTTGTTTCAAGTGCTACGGGCCAAGAAAAGAATGATTAACAAGCCTGCTTTAAAATGCTTCTTGTAGCATTAAATTATATTGTTTATTTTGATAGTTATCCATTTTTAAACAAACATTTACTTTTATGCTGAAATATGAAAGGGGATACAGTGATCTTAAAACAAAGTTTAAAAATGTTTCGAACCTTGTTTCAAGTGCTACGGGCCAAGAAAAGAATGATTAACAAGCCTGCTTCAAAATGCTTCTTGTTGCATTAAATTATATTGTTTATTTTTATAGTTATCCATTTTTAAACAAACATTTACTTTTATGCTGAAATATGAAAGGGATACAGTGATATTAAAACAAAGTTTAAAAATGCTTTCGAACCTTGTTTCAAGTGCTACGGGCCAAGAAAAGAATGATTAACAAGCCTGCTTTAAAATGCTTCTTATTGCATTAAATTATATTATTTTGGTTTTATAATTACTCATACAGTACGGACTTACCCCACCGGGGTAATACAATAAAAACGGTTTATTTAATGTAAACCTACATCAATATTTGTTGTACTTACCTAAAATAACAACACAGAATATATTAATAACTTGTAAACTATTGCACGTTCAGGGTAACCTCGAACTTGTACGTGTACCTCGCACGTGACTGTCTGGCATTGATTGATTTAAGCGATTAAAACACCTTTATTCTTGGGCGACATTTATGTACAATAGTTCATACTAATTTATACTACATTAATGAATACAAGCTAGAGAAATTTCGTTTATATTATAATAAAAATAACCAATTAACGGACTTGCCCCGTAGGCGGACATACGCCACTCCACCGTACTGTCTTCCAAAAAATCAATTTGATCCTTACCCACTCAATTCTATGATAAAAAGAAAACAGCTTCCCATTATCAAAGCCAACAAATACCTGTCGTCGCAAATAATTCTCGACGATCCCCTCGATAATTCCCCAAAAACGGTAAACAATAGGCTTAATCGTTAATCCTCGCGTCTCTGAGTCGAATATAGCCAAACGCGTTCAGAAAGAAATGGCCACCGTTATCACCGGCCGGAAAGCCACGTGGCTTTTCGGGGTCCTATAAATCACTGTTCTGGCCCAGACCCGTAAATTTGCAATATTCGTCGGCGGTCAACGCACGTCGGGACCTGGGCTCGGGTTCGGATCTGGGGTTCATAAATCAGGGGCGAAGCGCGTCGAACCTTTCTTCTTCCCTATGGCAGAAGTCGAGGAGACCCGGGAAACACGGTCGTTACCGTGTGTTGGTCATGTTTCACGGAGATGGGAGCGTTAAAAAAAAACAAAAAGATACGCAGAGAGAAAAAACGGAACAACGGTGCAGTGGGAGGAGGGGGACGAAGAAGAAAGGAAAAAAGATGGGAGAGAGAGATAGAGAGAGAAAAAAAGAAAGGCCTGTTCATTATGCAACGGTCTAATAACGAGGCTCTCGCTGCGCCCTTTTTGCTGGTTACGCCTTTGCTGGAACGGGACGAGAGCGAAGAGCGGGGCCCGTAACACATAACACATAATAGTACGAGGTACGCACGACGTGCACGTGCGTGAGCTGACCTCGCTCTGGCCACGCACCTCCCGCATGGCTCTCCAGCGATTCGCGTGCTACGAAGCCTAACGAGAGACCTTCAGAGAACACCAGAGAACCGCGAGAGGAGGAGAGACGCGGGGAGAGACGTAGAAACCGCGCGTGTGTCGCGCGCACGCAACGATCCGCTCGTCAAGCGCCGAGATCTAGCCGAGCGTCAAACGCCGCGCCGATCCGCCTTTCTCCCGTAGATCCATAGATCGATCAGCCGATACGATGATTCACGTGACGCAGTCTTCCTCTATCACTACTGCGCAGCTTCTGAATTGCTGCTTTTGAATCAGACAATGTTACAGTGAAATGAACATTGTATCGTGTACTTTTTAGGAATTGCGTCGTTGTATAGTGGATGACGACATCGTCCTCCTGCGAGGAACGCGACTCGATCGAGAAGATCGTTGAACCTATCCGGCCGATTCCCTTTTCCCTTTGATCCGTCGCGTTACCGTTCTGCTAATGAACTTTCTACGAAGCGGTGGGCAACGAGCGACGTGAGAACGACGGGAGAAATTTTTTAATTGCTCCGTAACGGTATGGGCAGTGTGTACGCGATGAAAATACACTTCGGGGGACGATGTTAACGGGAGATCGAAGTCTGATCGATTCTTGAATTATTCAGTGCGGGGATGGGAGAACCCGATTAAAATGTAGCTGATGCTGTGCGAACTACGTCTTATGAACGAAACTTCGAAATACAACATTTCCTTCGACACGATCTTTTCAGTAACATGGTTGTAAAGAAATTCTTTGTTTGAACAATGAAACTTTGCTAATTATACCGGAGATCTTTCGAGACTTTCTACGATTCGAAGCGATCTATCATTAGGACTCGCCGGACTCGGATCCACGCGAGGCTTTCTACAATTTCGAATGATTAATTGCCAAAGATCCTGCGGTTGCCCGCTGGATGTTATTAATTTTTCGACCGGTGGAGAGGAGACTTTCTACCCTCGATAATTAAAATGTGCGAGACGGTTCATCCGAGACGCGTTGTTCCTATCGGCGGAACAATGGAGAAAGCGTTCGCCGAAACGCGCATTAAGGATCGGGGGAATTTTCCGTCGAGCGTAAATATTCATTAGAGCGGTGGAGAGAAAGAGAGAGAAAAAAGGAACGATGAAAACAAAAAACGCATTGTCCGTTTCGCCGGAAAATTCGCAGGCCGTGACCGCTGCGCTGGCCGACGCGACGAGCCTCTCTTGTTCACCTTCTTTATTGCGTTATTGCGGCGAGACGATTGGATCGCAGCCATTGCTTTCCCTTAACGCGCTCAATTACCGGGGGCCGGCTCGTTACGTTTTATCGGATTTGCATATGCTAATCGGAGGCCGAGTACGGAACAAAAACCCGTTGAACGCGCCCGCGCCACCACATTTTCCCGGGAACTATCGCGCGCGGACTTGCTTACACCGCGGGGATAATTGATCGTCGCCGGGCACGTCAACGAGCGGAATTAAAAGAGTTCGCGGGCGCACACCAGGTGCACGGTTCACGTTTCATTTCAGCCTCCTCGTGTTATATTATGCTCGCGCAACGTTTCGCAACCCGAGCAAAATCTAGAAATCAGCCGACAGACCGGACAGAACCGAGAGAACCGGGCCGGTTACCTTACCGCCAACCGAGTCCAAGGTTCTGCGTTTTCGCGAGGGGAAAACGATCGTTAATGATCACCGACCGGGCCCCACTACCGGCAATTGCTTCAAACGGTACGGCCCTGGCCGGGTAATTTCTTCATCGAGCCGAATTTCGATACTTCCTCGAGGCACGATCGAATCCGAGTGAACGAGAGGTGGATAGGCGAGACTGACGTAAATTATATCGACGTTATCCAAAATAGGCTATAGGAAGTTTTTTTGCAATAAAAAACATACCATTTTTAATTTTATTAGTTTTTTTATTTAATTATCTAGCAATGTACTGCAACTTTGTCTCATCAGCTTTGGATGGCAATCTACAAGTTGACACAATATTTACTGATTTCTATAAAGCTTTTGACACTGTAAATCATTCCCTTCTAATCGATAAGCTTTCTGCTTTGGGCTGTAAGGGTAATCTATTGGCATGGCTAAAAAGTTACCTTAAAAACCGGCTACAAATTATACGTATACGCGGTTGCCTATCATCCCCAGTAATTGTTCTATCCGGAGTACCACAAGGCTCCCACCTGGGGCCTCTACTATTTATAATATTCATTAATGATTTAATCTCCATTTTTCAACATTGTAAATTTCTACTATTTGCAGATGATTTAAAAATCTTTAGCATCATCTCGTCCCTGGATGATGCTTCCAGATTACAGACAGACCTAGACCGTTTCCGCGACTGGTGTCACAGGAACGGTATGGATCTTAACATTAAAAAATGCCATATTATGCGGTCCTCCCGTCGTTCTGTACCTCTTATATATCCTTACCATCTAAATGACTGTATTCTCTCCTCAATAACAGATGTTAACGACTTAGGAATTCACTTCTCCTCTACCCTAAACTTTTCCAAACATTTTTATCACATTGTCAACTCCGCTTCAAGAATGCTCGGTTTCATACTTCGTTTTTCCACAGATTTTCATTCAATCCATACACTTAGGTTGCTATACATTACCCTTGTCCGTCCCCAGTTAGAATATGCTTCAACTATATGGTCTCCGAAAAGCGTTAAATATGAAAATATGCTAGAGAGAGTGCAGCATCAATTCCTCAGGTTTTGTGCATACAAGACAAACAACCCAATGTCATTATTTGATCACAATTACTCTATAATATTAAACACAGTCAACCTTGAAACATTATCTGATCGTAGAACAGTTTCCGACCAGAGCTTTATCTTCAATTTGATTAATAATAATATAGATTGTCCCGCACTCCTGAGGCAAATCAACTTCTACGTACCTGAACGTGTGTTGAGAACGAGAGCAGCATTTCAAACGATGAAATCCAAATCCTCATATGGAACAATAAATCCATTAAATCGCATTATTGCTAACTCTAACATATTTTACAACAATATCGATTTTTTCAATGGCACGTTACAGGCATTCAAAGCAAAATTGCGCAAGACTATTTGTTAATTATATCTGTATTTCTTTATTTTCGCGCGGTCCATTTTTATGTTAATTTTAGTTAAGACTTAGGTTAAGAGTTTAGGTTAAGACTTTCTTTTGTTATGTCTTTTTTTTTTGTTTTTATCAGTTATACGGTAAAAACTGTATACATATGTACAAAAGGACCTCGGTCCGTATATAATAATAATAATAATAATAATTATCAGGTATCATCTATGGCCAGGACCATGACCACATTTACAGACATCAATTCGAAGAAATGCTTAATTTTTGAGAACGACGTGGAATTGATGTTGATGGGTCATTAGCAACACTTTCACGAACAGCAGCAATGTTTTGCCAGACTTTGGTTTATCATGAACAAATCCAGTTCCATCAAGTTTTTTAACCAAATTTCGAATTGTTTGCTCTGATGGATTTGCTTTTATGTATGCCGAAAAAATCACGGAACACTGATTTGCGAAATAAATTTTGATAACTTTAACACTCTCTTCAATCTTCAATTATACGACTCCATTGTTAAAATTTTCTATTATTGTAGGTTAGAAATACAAGAAAGTGACAAGGAACAAACATGGCGTTTGACACATATTCTCATTCAACATCCTAAAGGTACTTTTGGATAACCCATTATAATGTAGTTATCTGGACACTGTGTACATATGCAGCACACTTTAGCAACATATCGTTTTCTGGAAATCTTCGAAACACGGTTAATATCTGCCACGAGAGAAAAGGATTACGTTTACATGAAAAAGAAGCATTACATCAGCTCGAGCAACAAAGACAGCACAAAGGCTCGCCGATGCAAATCTGCATCGCGTGGAATAAATCTCGTCGGCGGTCAATTAATTCCAGAACAGTCGGGAAAATCGTTGCGTTTCCCCGCGTCATTAGTCCGCGACGCGTTTCCAATGTCAATGGCTTTCTTCGCCGCGTGTAGATCGCTCTCGATCACCTTATCGGAAGAACCGCGATCACGTCACCGAAAACGTGCGTCGATGACCCTGTCTTATCAACGAACTTATCAATACATGTACTTTACAAACGAGAAAACGAACAAAGTCGAGCGAGACTTGTTAACACGAATTAATCGTTCAAAAAATTAATCTCGTCGAGATGACGAACGTATTCGTCATGTCTTTTTATCGATATTGCATAGGCATTACAACGAAATATCATGTACGTGACTAATCACGGAAATCATTAACAGTATCGAAAGATTGTGATCATCGTTGTCAATGTTCGAACAAGGAAAGAAATTGCACTCGATTGCGTAAAATATTCGTTTCGACGATGTACAACGTGTATACGTATAATTTTCTAGGTGGGGAGAGAGATTCGGACTCATTTATCATGTCGGAAATGATTTCCCCTACTCTAGACGGTTTCCGATATACTTCTCCTTTTGTTAGTCCTTTGAGAGAGAGAGAACGAGAGGGAGCTAGATTTACAGCGCTAAGAATACGGCGATACTTGCGATACTTTTCTTGGAAAACTGCGGCGCGGAGCTTTCTGAAACTTCGCGGCTAACTTGTCTGGTGGTTGGAGAACGTGCAGAAATTTTATCGTTGAAAAATGTGCGGTACAAATGGAGATACATGTAAACATTTAGACTGATTTATGTAAAGATTTTCAAAGCTTTGAAGATCAATGATAAAAGAAATCGATTTTCCCTTCCGTTAATATGTACTGCTATGCTGACTCGATTGTTGGCGACATGTAGCAGCGTCGTTATCGTAAGCCACGTGCCACGACGCACCTATATACGCACACGCGCGGCTCAAGATCGCCTCAACTGCGTCGGTCCCGCGGCGAGTTAATGTCGGATCCGCGGCGCAGTAAGTTTTCCTGGTCATACATTGACACTAGACTCTGTTAGAGCGACAGAATTAAAATTCAGCGAGCCGAGCGTGAACCGTGGTTCACGTGAACGCTCGTGAGCGTGTGCATCGCGCGGATTCCGGCGCGTGTCCGCTCGAACGCGCACGAGGAACAATGACTGCAGAGAGCCCGGCCCTAGCACTTTCGAGACCACGATCGAAAGGTGAACGTTTCTCTAGCTATATGTATTCTAGCACCGCTAGAAAAGGATATAGACGGGCAGACCGAACCGTCTAACGCGATCACCTTAAATTATTCCGTCGTCGATCGGAATCTGCTTTCTTTTTTTTCGTGCGACGCGACTCGCGACGAGCCTCTAAGATGATTACAGTACGCTTATCGGACCCTCCCTTTTTTTTGTCGAAGCCATAAAGGTCGCCTTTTTACGTCCGGATTTTATCGTGGTCGACCAGTTTGCCAGCCGTCGTAAAATATCTTTTTTCCTTGGTCGGAAGCAATGGGTTTATCTAGGACGAACTGGTGGTGACGTTAAAGTTTTATTATTATTATTATTATTATTATTATTATATACGGACCGAGGTCCTTTTGTACATATGTATACAGTTTTTACCGTATAACTGATAAAAACAAAAAAAAAAGACATAACAAAAGAAAGTCTTAACCTAAACTCTTAACCTAAGTCTTAACTAAAATTAACATAAAAATGGACCGCGCGAAAATAAAGAAATACAGATATAATTAACAAATAGTCTTGCGCAATTTTGCTTTGAATGCCTGTAACGTGCCATTGAAAAAATCGATATTGTTGTAAAATATGTTAGAGTTAGCAATAATGCGATTTAATGGATTTATTGTTCCATATGAGGATTTGGATTTCATCGTTTGAAATCCTGCTCTCGTTCTCAACACACGTTCAGGTACGTAGAAGTTGATTTGCCTCAGGAGTGCGGGACAATCTATATTATTATTAATCAAATTGAAGATAAAGCTCTGGTCGGAAACTGTTCTACGATCAGACAATGTTTCAAGGTTGACTGTGTTTAATATTATAGAGTAATTGTGATCAAATAATGACATTGGGTTGTTTGTCTTGTATGCACAAAACCTGAGGAATTTATGCTGCACTCTCTCTAGCATATTTTCATATTTAACGCTTTTCGGAGACCATATAGTTGAAGCATATTCTAACTGGGGACGGACAAGGGTAATGTATAGCAACCTAAGTGTATGGATTGAATGAAAATCTGTGGAAAAACGAAGTATGAAACTGAGCATTCTTGAAGCGGAGTTGACAATGTGATAAAAATGTTTGGAAAAGTTTAGGGTAGAGGAGAAGTGAATTCCTAAGTCGTTAACATCTGTTATTGAGGAAAGAATACAGTCATTTAGATGGTAAGGATATATAAGAGGTACAGAACGACGGGAGGACCGCATAATATGGCATTTTTTAATGTTAAGATCCATACCGTTCCTGTGACACCAGTCGCAGAAACGGTCTAGGTCTGTCTGTAATCTGGAAGCATCATCCAGGGACGAGATGATGCTAAAGATTTTTAAATCATCTGCAAATAGTAGAAATTTACAATGTTGAAAAATGGAGGTTAAATCATGTTGGAGAAAGTTTTGGAGAAAGAACTCCCAAAGAGGACTTAAAATCCTGAAGGTCTCTCCGGACCTGGAAAAACTCTTTGAAAATTTGTTTAATATCTCCATTGTTTCAGAAGAGTCTACCTAACAGCCGAAATATAATATTGCGAAAGTTTTGCCGAGTTACGGTGGCGTTCGGTGGCGCAATTCCGCGGGAAATATTTGCATACTGCGACGCAGAGAATCGTACGAGGGCGTTTGTTTCCTAAAGATGACCGAGTATTAATTTCTCGATTAAACATCGCATTAAGATCAAAGACAACACGCGCCGACCTACTACTCCACGCGCGAGACGAATGCGAATAGTTATTTTCGGGTCGGAGCATTATGTATGTGTTGTATCTCGGACCCGTGTGTTTATTATTTGCCTAGACTGAAGGTACGTATTCATGAGAGAGGTTCGCGAGACTGATCAAAGCGCGGTCAAAACTCGCGAACGTCAGGTTGCCTACAACTTTCTGCAAGCCGCGATAGCGTTACAGCATATAAACAAACACGGCCGCGTGTAGCTGCGGCCCCACGCAGTTCTGTTCTGCCAGCACGGAAATTTGCATCAACTTCTCCCCTTTCACAGTCGACTTGCAGCTTGAAGAGCCTCCACACGGAAGCGATAATAGCGCTGGGTCGTTTATCCCTGTGCGCAAGCGCGCTGCCACATCTGGTCGATCGCTGCACCATTATTTTCATTAACCACTTTGAATTATCCCTGCTATTATAACCTCGTCGCGTATCTAATCTGACGCGCACGCACAAACAGAGCTTCGAGTATAAAAAAACAACCCTACTGAAATTTCTTGAGACAACACGTCTCGTGCACGATAATCAATCGTTCTGCTATATCGCTGATCAAACACATTAACGGTAGATCAATCAAGGAGCAGTAAACGTACAAAGATGTTTAAAAACATACAAGATACATATTAACAAAATTAACCAGTCTAACATTTCACGTAATATTATATTTCATGTAGAAATTAACCTATTACTGTTTCTCTTTATTATCGATACGCGTTTGTATAATTAGTAAAATTTTGATAAAATGCTAGGATATAAAGCACGATAGAATTCAGTACGATTCGAATTTATTTCAGATGAAAAAAGGCTACTACCACGGACAATGAGATACTATTTGATTCAAGTTTCTGAGAACTCGTCTAGAAAAATTGCAAATTCCATAAACATCCTCAGTCTGATAATCAGATGTGCAAATACCTTGTCGAAAAGTGTTTCCAGTTGTGTCAGGTTCGAGGAGAAAGGTGCGTTTCGAGAGCGACGAAGCATAGTTCGAAAGGAGCGACGTTGAAATTGCCGCAACGATTACGGGCGCCATCTTCGCGTGGTTCGAGACTGGCGCTGCGATCGCGGTGCGAACAGCTGAGTGGCGAGTGGAATATCTGTGAAAGCGGAGTGCACGGGCGAGCAGACGTTCTGTTCTCCGTGCTCGGCCAGATCGGCAGTAAACAGCTGGCGACGCGATGCGTCAGAGCAAAATGTTGAACGGGACTGCGCGGAGCTAGTTGCCCCCTCTACCTTGATCGTCAGGCACGGTGCAAGAGCTCTTGGAGAATACGAATGTCTGTTTCGTCGGACTGGCTTGGTCGAGCGGATCGCGTACAGGAGTCGGGAACGAGCGGTCAACGGCGTCGGAATCGTGAGGCGTCGTGAAACGGAATCGGTACAGCGAAAATCCGCGGCGAAAGTGGAGTTTCTTTGTTCCTACGTGATACGTTCTCTCTCTCTCTCTCTCTTTCTCTGCGCATAGGTTCCCGTGCGTGTGGCGCAGCGTTGTTTCTTGTGGTCGGTACGTCACTCTGTTCGGTGTACACACGGCTCTCGGTCTAGGGGACGAGCTACCTGGCCTGTGTCTATTTGATCTCCGGTGTTTGGGACGGGTCCCCGCGGACAGCGTCCGCCAGATAAAACCAGCACGAGACTCGTACCAGGATTCAATCGTCCTGGCCGCCAGCTCGGAGGAGGAAGAATCGCTGGCCTTTCGTGTACGCGCGAGTGCTTTGTTTTGACGAGCAGCTGATCCGGGACTAAACTCGTTCCGCGACGGGCCCTGTCCATTCAAAACACTTGCGTTGTCTGTGTATCGACATAGCTGTTGTGTCGTAGCTGATCGAGATATATCTTCGCGAGTAGCGTGTTTAAAGGGGAGAGACGAGAAAGAAATCGTGTGGCGCGAGAGAAGATCCGTTACATCACGGAAAAACGGGGGACGCGCGATCGACCGATGCTTTCGGGATACAAGAGTGCAGCTCGATGACAGGCGGACCAACTTCGACGAAAATCTTCATCGGAAGCTTCGCTGCAACACGAATCTACGGACCATTGGGGAGCAGGTCGGTTCCTGCTCTGCGTGTACTACGCTGATTTACACCCGACCGGAACGGAGGATTCTTCGACGCTGTAAATAACGATCGACCGTGCCGTCAGCCTCTACCTGCGAACTGTTTCTTTCAGCGAGGCTGTATACAACGATTAACCGTGGGGCATGTTGTAGTCGCCTGACCTGATGCAACCTCGTCCTGGCTAGCCGATTTCGTTGGTGTCTCGACGAGTCTTTGAATAAACCTTCCGCGAGGGCAGCTGAACCAATCACTGCTACCAACGTAGCTGCACCGTGTCTATAGTGGTTGTGTGTATAGTTGCCCTAGAGACGGAGATAGCTGTTCTTTCTGTCTCTCTCTCTCTCTCTGTTCTGGTCAGAGTCGTTTCCACAGGGTTCGCGCGCGATTCACGCGACCATTTCGAACAGGAAACGGTACGGTTGCGAGTACGAGTCGAGATCCTCGTACCCGACTGGAGAGAGATCCAAAAGACTACTCTGAGTCGATGAACGATTATCTGGAAGTGATCGATGTGGCATAAACCCTAGGAAGACACATCAGCTCGCGCTGGCAAACCGAGGGTTAGGCACCGATCGAGCTGACTACACTGGAGCCGAGGCGAGGTGACCAGAGGTCCTCGAACAAGGACGATACCTGGCAGCGTCTAAGATACGCCGGATGCCAGTCGGGTCCTTGAGGCGGGCTGGCCGTTTATACCGTGTCCGAGCACTGGAAGGAACACCAACGGCCCCAAGATGCTGTACATATTCCGTGTGGACACCGGCACCACCATCACCTTCGACATCAAGCTGGCGCTGCAACCGTGAGTAATATTTTGACTGGGATTCGGGACTGTTTACGGCGGGACCTTTCAGGTTTCGATGCGTTTGAGAGGTTACCCCTCGCCCTACGATTTATTAGGTTGTCCCAAAAGTTTCTTTCGGAATGTGTTCCTTCAATATTGCTAAATAAATAGTAGATTGTCCTAAAAATTGATTTTCGATTCATGCACATAACACTGTCCAACAAATTCAAACTTTTTTTTACTTTTCGATTCTCACGATGCGATTCTTATAGAGTTTTTCGCGCTGATTCCGAATCTGTCCTTAATTTTTCTCCTAGACGCACAGTTTTTGAGAAATTTGAGTTTGAAAAAATGACTTGTTTTTCAACTTTGAACAAATATTGTGATGTTATTATAAAAGATATTGAATTGATCTTTACATAAAAAGATTCTCTAGGCTTTCCCGAATCCAGTGATGTGCAATAGTAATACATTATGATTGCTTAAACATGTTTAAATAATCACTAAAGGCGGAGAGACACCACTTTTGCACCAATTTCTGAAGATATTTTTGAATTTATCTCAAAAAATAAGGGTCCGGCAGAAAATCGAACTATACCACACGATAGTGCAGACTTTTATCTTGAGAAACCCCCCTTTTTGAAACGTCGACGTTTTTACCGAAACAGAAAGCAAAATATCTTCGCCCGACACGAGCTGCCGCCAGTGGCGCTCACCACTACAACGGGCGTTCGCCGCGGCGTATCCCGTGGAACGCCTATTCTAGCGGTAAGCGCCACTGGCGGCAGCTCGTGTCGGGCGAAGATATTTTGCTTTCTGTTTCGGTAAAAACGTCGACGTTTCAAACTTCAAGGGGGGGTTTCTCAAGATAAAAGTCTGCACTATCTTATATTTTGAGATAAATTCAAAAATATCGTCAAAAATTGGTGCAAAAGTAGTGCCTCTCCGTCTTCAATGATTGTTTAAACATGTTTAAACAATTATAATGTATTACTATTGCACATCACTGGATTCGGGAAAGTCTAGAGAATCTTTTTATGTAAAGATCAATTCAATATCTTTTATAATAACATCACAATATTTGTTCAAAGTTGAAAAATAGGTCATTTTTTCAAACTCAAATTTCTCAAAAACTATGCGTCTAGGAAAAAAATTAAAAACAGATTCGGAATCAGCGCGGAAAGCTCTATAAGAATCGCATAGTGAGAATCGAAAAGATTTTTGGCTGTTGGACAGTGTAATCGAAATTCATCTTAGGAAGTACTAAAACATTAACATAAAGATATTATATATAGTATTATTATATATAGTATATTTATTTAGCAACATTAAAGGAACACATTCCGGAAGAAACTTTTCGGACAAATAATATTTTACGGTTTCAGTGATTGGAACTGTTTTGTAGATCGTAATTTTCTAAAAAAGGAGAAATCTATTGTGTGCCTATACGTTCTCCAATAGCTGTACATTAACAAAACCGAAATAGAATTTTATACATTTTTCTTAGAATCTGTTCGGAATCTTCATCACGAGTCGGACACGATATTGTAAACAAACTTGCTATTCAGTATGAATGATTTTATCGGAAGGTTTTTATAATTTTCATAATTTTCTGTTTGTTTTGCCACTCCTCGTTCAGTATACAATTCGGACAGAAAATGTTTGAATTGAACCAACGAAGCTGCAGAAAGGGAACCTGCACCGATAGTCACGTGGCGCATATTTTTACGAACGCATTCCCCCGTAAACACTCGCAATCCGCTTATGAAGCTTTGGAAATAGCAGCGAATAGTTGAATCCAGTCCCACTCGCAATATCGGTGGTCGCAACAGCATATGTCGCTCTTCTGTTTTCTAAAAATACCAGAATTGTATCCTTCCGCCTATTGGCCCACGGAATACTACGATTCTACAGATTGTTACACGCATTGTACAAGATGTTGCACGAAGTAAGGGTGTTCCAAAAATAGCGTTACGTTATTCAGAAGAGAGAAAAACGTGAACGCCGATGGTGTTGAGCAACAGCCCATATATTTTTCTCTAATACCCGATATCTGTTATTCCCGTCCTATAAATATCCCCTTCCCTCTTCCGTCCATTCCTCTTGTGCGCGGCCATTCGACGCCCTTCATTCACTTCCTTCAAACCACCCTAACCGCACGCGGAATATCGAGTAGGTAATTGGCGCCGCTCTAAATATTCATTTTCCGTCAAAGAATATTGACCGGCCACGGCCAGCCCCGAACGATGTACCGGAACTTTTCCATCAACAGATTTTTCGTGTCCCACTCGTATGTAGGACGAGATGCAATCGTACATCATCCTGCGGACATTTAATTAACCGCTCAGTCGAGGAATTAAGCGGCGATCCCCGCGGAAGTGTTTCTCTAACTCCGTGCAAACCTGACCCATAACAATTTTTAATTAACGATGATCTTACGCAAATGATCATTCTAATAAATAATTTAGCGAAGTCCAAGCGAACGAGACAGTTTATATCAGTCTAAATGATTCAACGTTAACGTACCCGTTCTATTTACTCTACAAATGTCCGAAGATCCCAGAGACTACTCATCAAGTCTCCATAGGTAGCTACAAATCGAGATCCGCAATCAGACCACAGCTGTTCCGATTACTCATAGAAAGTTTCCCTCGGAGGTTCCGCAGCTAATTCAAATTGGCCGTTCAATTTGGAGGCCAGTGGTTTTTATTTGCAATTGAAGTTTCGCTTCAGACTACACGCGATTGCTGCTCCCCGGGAGGCAGAAATCGCGGATGTTGCGGAACGTCTTCCTTCGCGCGAATTACATCGCCTGCCTCGGATTTTCTTTTTTCCTCCGGATAAGACTGTACTCGTATTATTTATGACATCATGCAGGCTCGCTCGATATTATTCCCAGATTAAACTCCCTCGTTAAACTCCGGCCGATGCTTATCAGACCAAGCCTAGCCTCCGAACGGTAGCTTCCTCGCCGCGGAAACTCATTTCTTCCGCCGTCTCGCAGATACGGCGAATATAGGCCGCTCGAACGTCCTTTCTTGGCCTGTGTTCGCGTACTCTCTCGACTTTTTGCGAACGAACGCCGTCGGACACTCGAGAAAATCTTGCCTCCTCCCTTATCTCTTTTACCGGGCACTCGGAGACGTACTCGAATTTACCCGAAACAGGTAGGTTATCCGAGCGTAGGTATGTTTCGGACGCCCACTCGAGCCCGACACATTGTAGGGCCGAAGGTCAAATACAGTTAAGCCCGGATGAACGTGGTGATTGTAACCTGAAGGAACGACTGCGGTCCCTTTGTCTAATCCGCGTGAGTAACACTTCGTTACGGTGATTCATTCCGCTGGCCGAATCATGGACATCAGTGTCCTTCACGGATTTCCAACTGCCGCTTGGAGAAGCGAAATTATAGGGGATTCTTTTGTGGCTGAGGGTGTTCCATCATACCCGGGCAGTAATCTTTTTGAGCCGCTAGCTTCTTTGAAGATTTCTGCCCATCATTGTCATTTTCAATTTTAAATCTTTGAACTGAAACAAGTCCACTGTTCGAACAGCATCAAACAAAGATCGAATATCCCCTCGACGGTGATGCATGCAGGCTCGTTCCGATCGACGTGCATCGTTGATTCTTCTGCCACGCAAGATTTTCTCAATCGTCGCCGGGATTGGTCGCCGTCAATCATTTAGCAACCTCTAACGCGAACAACGACACCGCGTGGAAGCGCCAAGGATCCGTCGAAGGTGAAGACGATTGCAAAACGATCGATCTATCGCGGACGGACGTGGGCAACGCGTGCTCGAGAGGCCTTTTTCCTCTCTAACGAGAGAGGAGAGACGGACGACGCTCTCCTCGTGGTTGTTGCAGGTGGCAACGAAAATAGTAATGGAATCGGCGCGGCGCGGGTACCGTGGGCGGCCATTGGCTTGTGTCACACACGAGTCTGACCCGTGGACAAAACTCGGCCAAGTCCTTAATGTGTGATGCAAAACGCTGCATCTCTCGAACCTCTCGCCGCTCTTCAAACGGTCGGTCCACTTTTGCACGGCTACCGCCGTTTACGAAACTTTCCTTGGAACTCCGCTTCCCACCGAATGACGTTTCCGCTTTATTTCCAGGCTGCTGGCAGCCCTAGATAAATCGCTCTGATCCCGGAGTCGGGAAATCCTTTCCTTGCCCAAACAACCTCATTCCTTCTTGTCTGTTTTGTAAAACAGTCTCCACGAAAATTCTCTGGAAAAATCAGTTGGGACCTGTTAGTTCTCCCACGACTCTTTCATCGGAGGAAGCTTCCATTGTTTGCGGTTTAAAGAGCAAAATTGTTTGGCCATTCGAACAAAGACGAATGATCCCGAAGCTCCGATTGCTCGCTCGATCGTTCACCGACGAACACACCGCGCGCGCGAATCATCGCGATACCGTTTTCTGGTTTTATTGCCTGGGTCTCCTTCGCGAGAGCTCCTTGTAAATGTTTACCACAGAAACTCACGATAGATTATCGATGAACGGCACGCAATCGTTGAGTTAGATTGTAAAGCGTACCGCGGCGGTGAACCTCACCTTTTTCGATAAGGAAGTGGGATGCCGCCTCTCGTGTTCTTTGGCCCAGTAACGTTGCGCGATATCAATAACGATAGCGATACTAAACAGAAAGAGAGAGAGAGAGAGAAAGAGGTAGAGGCGTGAGAGTGGCGGAAGCGAGAGACGTTCCTATTTGAATTTCTGTCTCGTCCGCTTCCATTTATCATCGCGATGATACCGAGGACTCGGGCGCAAACAAGGAAATTATATCGCTTAATTCGCACTGCCTCGAGTAGAGGGGTGTTCTTGCTTAGGTTCGTAAAAAAATCAACGTACCCCCTGAAGGGGTGTTGCGAATTTTTACGAATTTTTGACATATCCTTTTGCACACGTATTCTACAACACTTTCATTCAAAGAACATGTAGAACAGGAACAATCGATTGTGGGCGATGAAAAACTAGAATACCCTCTTAAGAGCGGCGCTCGGTAGAACTTTCGTTCGGACCTGATATAACGCGGCTGGCTCGCGTCGCAAGGGGAACGAGCACGGTGTTAACGGTACGCGAGGCGAGGAAAAGTTGGCGCGGAATGAGGCCAGCGTGAATTAGGAAAATAAAACCGGTAGGCGTGCAACTATCGCCGATGAAGAAAACGATTCGGCGTGTCCGTCCGCTCGTTCGAGCCATTATCCCTCGCTCGCGCGAGCTGTGTTACGCTCGGCGTGCGCTCGGATTGGCAAACCAACCACTTTATGTATCCTTCGAGAAAAGAAAGTCCGGAGGATCGAAGCCTGAACCGAACGCACGAAACTTCGCTCGAACGGATCGTTTTCTACCGTTCGTTATATCGGGATCCAACGGGAGTTCACGCGGGATTTCACGGGTGAACCGTGGCATTTTGTTGCAATTGTCCTGCGATTTCTAGAAAACGGACATCAGTCGCGTGTCGTCGAGCTTGATCTGCGGGGCCGCGCTAATTAGAGGTTTCCGCGAGTGCCCCGGTGAATCGGACACCTTTGCTCTTTCGTTCTGCCAGGAGGTTTAGTATAATTCGTAGAGACAGCTTTAATGTCAGGGAAGAAATTTATCGAGACACTTCAGCCGTGCGGCTCTCTTCCATGTTTGAATAATTGTTGTCGTTATTAAGCTCTCTGCGGATGATACGCGCCATTAGCGGTTTCTTTGAAAGAAGAGGTTCGGGCAACGGAACTTGTAGGTTCTGGAGGTGTTCGGGTGTACTCCGGAGATGGAGACAGTATCCTACTGAAAGTTCTAGAGGGTAGATCGAGGATTGTGATTGTGGCAAATTGTTTAAGTTCTGATGGCTATTTTCATTCATAACTGCTGCGAAGCCACGCCCATTCGGGATACTCGATGCAGAGGGAATATTATACTCCTGTAGTAGGGTTACCGTTCATGCCTGAGCTTCTATATCAAAGATAAACTTTTTGTTAGAAAATTTCATTACCAACTCTGATGCCAGAATTCGTAGAAATTGTCGACTGAACAACATCCCTAGCTCCATTACCACGAAGAGCAGCGAAGCCACGCCCACATGTAGCGTTCGGTACAAATATTGGCGAATTACACCGAGATCGAAATCAACTGGTCCATTCCCAAAACCAAATCAGCCCACTCCCATGCTCTTTGTACATTTCCATGATTTCCATCGCGGCATCAGCTCATTAAGGGACCGTAACGGCGAATTCTGATCAATGCCACCTGACCAGGCCACCCACGATTCTATTTCGATGCCTGCATCGATTCTGTCTTTGGCACGTGACGATAGATCTCCTCAAAGTCTCGAGATCGCCTTTGACGCACGCACGGCCACGTACTTACATACATACCATGTATCTACGTTATGTCACACACGATCCAGCTGTTCCGCCAGCCATTACACGATTGAGAGAGAGGATGATCCCACGCGCTGGAAAGACTATCTTAATGCACGAATATTCGTGCATCAAGACAGTGCGGTCACGCCGGTCATTCACCCCCCGTTCGTCGACGCAATTAACGATGCGTGTCGATCCACCTCGCGCCTTCTACCCCGTTGCGTTTATTTTCTCGCGTAATTGCGAAGCGTACCGCTAAACCGCGAACGTCGGTTGCCATAATCGCGATTCAGAAAGTTCGGTGCGCAAATTGGAGGACTTGAGGCCTCCGGAAGCAGGTCATGCGAGAACCTGAAAATATCGAGCTGCGAGGCCGGGCACTTAGAGATTTCCGAATGTATTGGGATTTGTGAGAATTTTTGGGATTTCTTAGCATCAATATTCGGGTTTCCGAATATATCGGGAATCTTGGAAATTTCCGCGGTTCTCAAGAATAATCTCGAAAATTGTCCGGAATCTCGACCCGTCCGAAGATTCCAAAATTTTGTCTAACTGTCGGCTTTTTGCAGATCCCTACCCAGAAGTTCTATGCAGAATGTGTTTCGCGCGGAAGCCCCACGACCGGCCGGAAACTCGCGAGTCAATTCGACCCGCGCCGTCGCTAATTGGGTCTCGTTAATATTAGACGCGATTAGTTTTCCGTCCCCGTCGGTCAACTGGCTTCGGGCGGACCCGTAGCGTCACAAGTTAACACTTGTTCGCTTTGTTTCTGTCACCGAGGAAACGGCTGACTCCGATCGATTCGAAATGAATTGCTTCTTGAAGACTGCCTGAGCCGCCCGACCAAAAGGAAGACTGTCTTCTGCGTCGGCATGGCGCGGCTGGTTGCAATTTACGCCTCGCGGAACGCTTACCACTCTTAGCCCGAAATGTTGTTAACACTTTACTTGGCGGTTACCTAACTGCGCTTTAAAAGTCAAATATTGCCGATCTGGGACGTCTTAATCGATTGTTCAATGGTTACAGCGATTCCGTTCGTAAACCGACGAGTCGTGTTGTGTAATATCGTATTACGACTTCTCCCGAGATTATTAATTAAATTTTCGAGATCCTTTTAGATATGTCAGAGTCATTAGAAATCTTACTAGATTCTGCTATAAATATTCATCGTTAGTTTCACTATTTCCTTTAATTTTCAGTTGTTTGAGAAACTTACCTTATTCGAAGCGGCGAGATTCTCGATAACGATTGCACGGTTTCCCATTCACTCGTTTGGGTAATTAAAGATAGAAAAAGGAGTCTCCAGCCACGCGAATCGATGAAACAAAGTCTTCGGTCGCTTACCATTAATCTACTTCGGTTCCATTCAATGCTCCGGGGATTCTTTCCCTTTTCTGTCGCCTTTTGCCTCACCCGTTCTACCAGAAAACGCAGGATTCTACGTTGGAAAGGGCCGCAGCTCCGTAAAGAGCTCTCGAGCCGATTGTTTACTCGCCTATCCAGAACTATGCCGAGAGGTTTTAGCGAAGATTCCTAGAAAATGATGTTGACGCTCGCTGCGGATAGTGCTCCGAATTTAATCCGGGAACATGATTCTCTTACGATCATTTTATCTTTCTGCGCAGAAATTGTGTTTCTTTTCGCAATTTTCTGCAGGTGCGCACGTCGCTATAAATTAATTAATTCTCCGAAAGGTGGCCGATACACGTCCAAGATTGCGAGCCAGTAGTGGTAGATTGTCGCGAGTTTTACGGCGGCGAGACTCTCGAAGGCGTTCTTAGCTCGCCGACGCCGACGAGCGGCCATAAACGAACGCGTAAAAGGAATTGGAACGGAGTTGTCGTCAACACCCTCGTCGAGGCTGAATAACGCACAAGGAGAAGCTCTTTGTTCGTGGCGAGGACGATGCGAGTCGCATCGCGTATTAATTAGAAAAGGTGCATTCGAGCGGGACCCGGCCAGCCACGCGGCACAACCGAGGAGCCGTGCAGTCTTATTCATTAATCCGAACTATTGCTCTGCCACGCGTTTTGCGCGTTCTACGGGATTCCCCTCTGGGGATGAATATCACCTTGAAGTAATTACCGGATGCAACCCTATCGGGATCAGTCGAATCACGGCTCCAATTTTCGTATCGGGATTATTTGCAAAATGAACACTCTGTTTACGTGTGAAAAATCGGGGTGGTACAAATTAGGTTTTCATTGTTTTTCACAATGATGTCCCACAACAAAAATTCTGAAAGAAATGTGACATATTTTGGATCCTAATGCGCATTTTATAGAATTTTTTCAGATTATTTTGTTGCAAACTGTGCTCGTCAAAAATGAAAAACCAACAAATGTACTTTTCCTCCTCAAAACAGAAACGTCGAAAAAATTAGGTTTTTATTGTTTTTCACAATGATCTCTCACAACAGAATTCTGAAAGAAATGTGACATATTTTGGATCCTAATGCGCATTTTATCGAATTTTTTCAGATTTTTTTGTTGCACACTGTGCTCGTCAAAAATGAAAAACCAACAAATGTAACTTTTCTCCTCAAAGCAGAAACGTCGAAAAAATTAGGTTTTTATTGTTTTCCACAATGATGTCCCACAACAAAAATGCTGAAAGAAATGTGACATATTTTGGATCCTAATGCGCATTTTAGAGAATTTTTTCAGATTTTTTTGTTGCAAACTGTGCTCGTCAAAAATGAAAAACCAACAAATGTACTTTTCCTCCTCAAAACAGAAGCGTCGAAAAAATTAGGTTTTTATTGTTTTTCACAATGATCTCTCACAACAAAAATTCTGAAAGAAATGTGACATATTTTGGATCCTAATGCGCATTTTATAGAATTTTTTCAGATTTTTTTGTTGCACACTGTGCTCGTCAAAAATGAAAAACCAACAAATGTAACTTTTCTCCTCAAAGCAGAAACGTCGAAAAAATTCGGTGGTTATTGGTTTTCACAATGATCTCCCGCAACAAGAAAACTGAAAAAATTCTCTAACATGCGCCTTAGGATCCACAATATATTAAATTTTTTCAGAATTTTAAAACGCATCACAGAGCGGAAAATGCACGGAAAAACGCAAAATCTAATGTTGTACCCTGTAACTACCCTCGCGGGAAAGCTAGAGGGCTGAAATTTTTCGTGGTCAGCTTTTTCGATCATGTTCGATAGTCATTGAAAAACCTCTAAGGGCAGGTTTGACCATCTTAATCGGCTTTGCTGAAACGCGTGCTGCGAATTGATTTTCCGACACGGAACCAGCCGTACACAGAGCGAACACCTGTGCTAGGGCTAACATTACTCACGGATTCGTTCGCACGATTCAACTACCGGCGCACGCAGTTTTATGTCCTATATTTGTTTTAGAACTTGTTGTTTCGACTAATTGGACTGCGGATTTCCATGCGTTTATAGCGTCGAAAGATCTCTAGAATAGTGAGAAGTGTCTGTGTACACTACAATTAGCGGTGATTTGACTTCGTTCTTACCGTTAGACGTTTTTAATTAGCAAAGTGAAATTTTTCCTTGGCTCCACTCTCAATAAATAGCATCTGCGAATCTTTCGGTAGGTAATAGTCCATTCGAACTGCAATTAATGGTGCTTTTACTTTATTTTCGTCGTAAGACGTTTCTTAATCAGCTATATGAAATGTTTCGTTGCTTTGCTTTCCGATAAATGGTATCTGCAGATCTGGGAAAAGAAACGTCTATGCGAACTGCAATTAGCGGAGTTTTTACCTCATTTTTAGCAATGAAAATATTCTCATCGACGAAATGAAATTTTTCCATATTTTACTTACTAATAAATGATTTGTGGAAAATGGGAAGTTACACGAAATTTACCCTGTATAGTATTAGTCTATCTAGAAACTGAATTTATTGCATTAACGAGCTTCCTGCTCGTTTCCTTTCGTTTCAGTGAATGCAACAGATTAGATAAACATCGTTGATCGTTGCTAAGTAGCGTCGAACGAAAAACCAGTTGAATTTTGCTCGGTCTTTTTGCCGAAAATATGTTTATGTAATATTTTATTTTACTCTGCGTCGTGCTACTACAAACTTAAACTAAATCACAACGGTCCTACACGTAACAAACTAATTTTCAATAAATATTGAGAACTTCGTCAAACTCTAAGCGGTATCATGATCTTAAATTTAATTTTTGACTGAAATGTGATATTGTGTGTTAATCGCTTCTCACGGAAGATTTTCAATGTTCTGAGATAAATCTCCTGTAATTACTTGGCAGCCGACTATCTGCGATTAATTGCAATTGATTCAGATTAGATCGGCAGGTAACTGTACATCCGAGGAACGTTCTAGCCTCGGGGCGGCTCTCCAATTCAAACATATCAATATTTCAAGATTCGTTTGCTCTCTTCGCGGTTTATAGCACGTGAAACGGCCCCTCGTGGATTACTCGAAGCATCGTAGCAAATAGAGAGGAACGAATAGTCGCGTTTGAGATCGAAAGTAGGCTCGCGAATCGCCGCGCTGCTGTTCGCGGACCTTTTTATCTCTCTCTCTCTCCTTTTTTTCGCGGTGCCCCTACTTCCCAGTTTCCACCGCGGAAACACGTCGTCCGGTTGTCAGGATCTCCTCTCCTGCCTTTCGCAAAACCAGGTCGCGGCTTTCTGGATCCGGAAGATGAATCTCGCGCTAGATCTTTCGAAGTCTCTTTCCAGTTTCCCCCAATTAGTCGGACTTTTGTTGGGCTCGTCGAAGAGCATGGATCTTTGATACAGGTAGAGATAATCTTGACCTTAATCGCGACATCGTCGACGCTGAAGCTCTAGAACTGGTCGGGTTTATTGCAGAATTCATTATCCGCCGGGATTATAAGCTTTAAACAGTTCATCCTGCTCTCTCGCGGATCCTGTATCGGACTTAGGGTATGGTAGGAAGCAGATTTTTCATGTTTTATAACGCGAACAATGCAACAACCTAAAGCTATGTTCACACTGGAGCAAGAAGAAGAAGTACGCACACTTGAAGAATTCTATTCTAATCAAGATTACCTTTAGCAAAAGCTGTTTGTACGAACGGATGCGTTCATGAAAATATGTTTTTACGAATGGAGGCGTGTGTAAAATTTTTTTTACAGTTTCGTTATGGTTGCGATGTTGTCTCGCGCTAATTTGCATGGTGTTTCTTTCTGTCACAGGGTGTCCGAGCTGATGGAAGCGATCGAGAGAGAATGCGGCGTGGTAGCGACGCACCAGGTGCTCCTGATGAGCGGAGGCGAAAGCCTGAAGCCGGACGCGCGTGTCTGCTCCTACTCGGCCGGAACCGACACGAATCCAATCTATTTGTTCAGCAAGGCCGCCATTCAGGACCAAACTCCACCCAAGCCGAGCATAGATTATGGTTCCGGTGAGTGACGAGCTTCTTCACCTGTGAATATCCTTAGCCTGCCGCGGTCCGCTGGCTTTTCTTCTTTCGTTTCCTGCCTGCGCTTGCTCGCGAGCCAACAGAAACAAATAAAACGGACACGCGTTCGTTACCAACAAAGAATAACAAACCTAAATCTACTCCGAACAAGCTCGCCAAGGTCTTCGCATTTTGTTCCAGCGAATCAACTCTTAATCGTTATTGTATAACTTCCTGCTGTATAACTTTCCTGCAAGCCTCCGCAGGAAAATTCATAATTATTCTTTAATTGCATACGTTTACTTTCGTGCCTGAAATTGCAAAGAAGTCTGTCGGAAGATTCGTATCTCGGTGTTTCCAGTTGATAATTTTCTCTCGGAGGGAAGTTCCCGACGAAGAAAACGTCGCGTCGAGTGGCCGCGATAAAGCAGCAGTATAAACTTTCCGCGGAGTCAAGGGAAACACCTCTCGCCGCCTTTTTACGATCGTGATCCTTGAAACCGCGGTGCTTTCGGATTTTTTGATCGATAGCCCGCGACGATAATGACGCCCGTCGCGGCTCGAGCTTCCGGCGATCCTGTTCCTTCGCGTCTTCTTCGTTTTCTGTTTGCCGAAGCAGAAACGTTCCCTCGCGGAGAAACTACCCGGCCAGAAAACAGCCGCGGGAAGTCCGCGTGCAAGAGATTTTGCATCATAATGCTGCATTTGCATACCGCGGAACTAAGGAGCAGGCTTACATAACGAATCTATTCGTAGTGATTCGCGAGCTTCGTGTTATCCCGATCATACGCGGACCCGTTCAATTTAGCGGGCGGACTCTGTGCAATCGGGACACTTACTCAATCTGCGTCTTTTTTTAACCGTCGCGTGCTACTCGCATCAGAGTCCGCTCGTCTTTCTGCTTTGGAGGTTTCTAAGCAAATGTATATTTACATTCAAATATCTCTGTAGCCCACGTTAAAAAATCAAATCGATAAAATCCGCAGTTTCCGCACGTAACACAGCATGACCAACCCAAGTACCACGCGGAACAGTTTAACGAATGATTCCTGCCGTTTAGGGTACTTGTTTTACATTCATAAACGGCACGAATTATCCGCGCAGCATCATGGAAACGCGTGCGTGACGGAAATAATATCTTCCGACAAGATGGTCGCAAACACAGAGAGAGAGAGAGACACAGAGAGGAGGGGGCGGTCTCGACGACACTATACTGACTATACTGTCTTCGTTAACCGAGAATCGTGCCGGAAGGACGCGGCTAATAACGATCCTTATCGGCAAGCGCACAGAGAACGAGAGGAGAGGGAAGAAAAAAAGGAGTTAGATGATATCAGCTCGACGACAACGATATCCGTGCGACGGCGGCAGCGCGAAGGTTGTCTTTGTCTCCGTCGGGCAACTGCGGGGCTCACGGTACCGTAAACGGGCACAATGGGAAATGCTGGCCGGTCGTTCAGCTTATTTTTCGTCACCGTGTAACGGTTCGAGGGTGTGCCTCCCTTGCACACCACGGGAACATCGAAATAAAATCTCTGAGGCAAAAATAATTCTGTAACAACTTCGGGAAAACCAGACTGGGGATATCTGTGCGTGGAGATATCTATGGTAAAATAAAATCGTCTAATTGCCAAAGAAAGAGCAAAACCATCATTGCAGGCAATTTTCATTTTGCAGAAAGATCAAAAATTTATTGATGAAATTCCAAGGCTACCACCGTTCGGGGTATCAACAACTATTTTTATCATTGTCCCCATTTTGGCATATTCGCCATTTTTGGCCACCCTCGCGACGCCGTCACGTCTTGAAGACAGAGCGTCTAGACGCGCGTCGCGGCGTCTTGGAAACCAGGTCACCGTCGACGTCCTCCACCTGGAGCCACCGTCAGTCCGTCGCGCGTCGGTTCGACGTCTGCTCGCAAGGACTATGCTCGAACGCTAAACGATATGTTAACCGCGCGCAATTTCCATACCGTTACCCCGCTAAACGCTCGGCCGTACATTCGACTCGCTATTACACCTCACGATCCTATGTTACAACGATTACCGCGAGCTATGATCTCACTGGTACTCTTTGCTTGTGTTCTCTCCGGAAAGCTTGCTTGTGTTCCTAGCACCGATTCGGCTGCAAATCAGACGCGTTACGACCCCTCTACCTGGAAACCTGGAACATAGCAATCGCGAATGCGAATCCTATGCGTGGTTGCTTCTCCCGAGGCTTTGCGAGCTACCTCTAAATTTTATTCGATGGTTAAGCTTGTTTATAGCGGTTTGCAAATATTCTTTCGACTGTATTGCAGGTATTAGAGGCGGAATTGCGCGCAATTTGTATGTATCTAGGCAGCCGGGTTGATAACTATGTCCGTGATCGGAAGTAGGCAATCCGTAGAAAACGCAGTTGTTGTCTTAGCCGATTTATTTTGTTTCCTTGAGAGGCTGTGATGTATGCCGAATATTTCATTCAATTCAAACGATTTAAAACCGTGAAAAAAGTAACATTTCATTAATCCTCACGCGGGGAACCGAAATGTTTAAAGCGACCTCGAAGTTCGAATAATTGAACAGCTCTACATAAATTTAAATGCGAACATAAACCGAGCTGTATGTTCATATTTAATATATATAGGTCTCGGTTGGAACTATTATCTCTTCGACAACTTCGCAATATTTTCATATGAAACAAAAGTTAGCGAAGTAAACATACAAGTGAAGGAAAATTCATTGCCCGCATCAGAATTAACTAGCTCCGTCTTTGTAGTACTTTTCGGAGCGGTAACTCGCCGGTCAGCGCGCGTTAACCGCGAACGCGCTTGACAGGAATAATCACTTAGGAATACAATTACTTACCGCGAATACAGAAACGCACAAGAATACGGTAATGAAGAATTTTAAGGGAGACCGTGTAACAGGATGCGCGGCTGCGTGACCATCGCCCTGCGCTCGTGTCCGACATTCTTCTGGCCGTGGTAATTCCTTCTCGTTCTTTTTCCGTATTCCTTTTTTTTCATTCAGAACCGTGAAAGAATTTTCGTTCATTTCCATTCCTTTCCATCCGGCTATTTCATCCTCGCAGCCTCGGGTTTCATGCGGTAATTCACGTTTCTCGACGCGGACCGGTAACGCGACCGCAGAGAGACCGCTCGTACCCGTTGCACGTTGCACGTTGCACCGCGATGCACCTCGCGGTCACCGCTGCAACCGGCTCTCGATGAAGTAACGATCAAGTTCGCTCTTATCGCCTAGCACTTTCGATTTTCCCGGCGAAACTGCACGAAGCCGGTTGCGACCTGTCCCGAACCTATGATCGATCCTTCTCGCGATCGACAACAGCGAAATCGCGAAAATCTTGGTCCTAAACATCAGTAATCTTACTATAAAATTCATTTGGTTCTTGCACCATGATTTTCCACCACCTGAAGTGGATGAAGATAATATAAAAGCATTGTTGAACTTCACCTGAGTTGTTTGTCTAGTTCGATTTAATCGATTGCAAATACTTGAAAGATTATCTTCTACGTTTTTGATTACTAGACGGTATATTTACCTGGTGACTAATATTTTAATTACGTCCAGTGTTCGTCATCATAGAATAAAAACAGCGGCAATCGATGTACTAAAAAGTAATTGATGCCAACAGAAATGTGAGAGATTTATCCGGCACGTGTTTTAAAAACAAGGTTTCTTATTTAATTGTTTTTTACCGACTAATTAAGAACGGCACTGTGTGCACGTCAGTCTGATTAATAGATCAGAAATGCGAAGAAGTGGTTTTGTTCTTATTGCGAAATATTGCTTGGAATATTCAGCAGTTCTTTCTGCACCTGCTTAGACAAGTGCCCATTCTTTGGTTAACAAAACAGCTTGTTTCTCCACGTTGAGACCTTCCAGGAGTCTCAATTGATAAAACAAGGTCCGAACGAATACTAAAAAATAAAAATTGAACGTCGATCGATAAAATGCTTGAAAAGAAACCAGTTGATGCAACGACTGTAGAAAATGTTGGAACATCTGCAAAAGTAAGTCGAGTGTTGAAGGATACTGAGAGTGTCCCGGTATATTTTAACGGTCCTCGGGTCTTTGTCACTGACTCTGGTCAGAAGTGAAAGGCCTGCAACCTTTAAATTCAAAGAGGCCCTGAGTAATAAATTAAGGGTCCTCCCACATCTGTTTTTCCCGAGTGGACCCAACAGGGGGTTTTCTTTCCCCTGAAACTTTCTCTGTAGCTTCGCTTCAGTTTCGGCTTGCAAACTATACAGACGTCTTCTGACTAGTTCTTCTTCGATCGAATAAAGAACAGATATTCTGAATTCTTCTGCGTTATTTCTGTATTATAAATACCCATTTCCATTAGAAAATATACACGACACAAGTGGCCTACAGCGAGAGAACGATAAGATCGATCAGAAGGAACCAGTTGTTGCAACAACGCTGCTACAATATGTAATAAAATCGTTTAACAAGTGACCCGAAACGAAAGGATCAATCATACATTAGGAGCCAGTTGTCGTAACAATCTCGTTTCACTATACATTAAACACAGCAATTACTATCTCCTCGGTACTTATCCAGCTTGGAAAATCCGTTTCCCAAGCTGTCGTCGATTACCGAAGCATGCAGGCGACCTATCGAGGTGCATTCATTTTTTGAATCGCTATGGAACCCTTGACACGGCCGTGTCGTGTATGTCAGGGGCCCCAGGTGCATTCTTTTCTGATGTTTTTCTGCTGCTGTGTCGCTGGCGTCGTGAAGTGTCACGGCCGACTTGTTCTTTCTTTGAACCTTGGAACGACTGAGAAAATCATTTTACTGTTTCAAACAAGTTCATTAAAATTATTTATCGTTCTCCATGCCTTCAAGATGCATCTCGTAGCGATAATCAACAGTTCGAGAAAAAGAAAACCGGCCGCAGATCGACTGTCCCTTTTTATCGGCCTCGGTTTCGAAGAACGATCGCAGACGCAACAAGACTTTGACCCCCGTCAACGAGGCCTCGTGACCATCTTCGACCTGATTCTTTTATCCGGCGGATAATGATCTGCGACCGCGTCGAAGTGCGATCCCGTGTGCATCCAGTTGCTCCGCTTGAATTGGCGTCTTCGTCAATTTCGAGGCGAAACTGGGTCAGCCCGCTGTACGGCGTTTTCTAAGCAAAATTAGTTAATCGACGCCACGTGAACCGACCGAGTTAAGAGACAATGATACGCAGCTAGACCAGTCGAAAGGACAACGTTCAAAATAGACGGGCTTATCGTTAAGTCATCGGAACTCGAATCCTCTACACAGTACACTCAACACAGAAATGAAACGCGAACGGTTTTTGCGTCATTCTCAGTGTACCTCGCTATGAGCCCGATACGGGACAATGCGATACGTCGTTTCCTACGCAAAACTATTTAGTGAAAACGACGCGAGGACGCCGTGCCACGTGTCTCTGAAACGGGGAGCCGCACATAAATTTTAGACCGGTTGTGGCGTCGCTAATGAGCTTCGAACGATCCTACATCCGTGCTAATCATTTCCACGTATATGTAGCTTCGTTCCAGAATTCGTGCCTCATTAATAGGAGATAAAGTAGATAAAAAAATTGGTAACCATTGATCTGTTGCAATTTTGTTGAAAAACATCAGTTTTAGCGTGTCTCGCGATCGTTCAATTTTTATCAGCATTTAAAATTTTTAGTATCTCGCGCGATCGATGCGCACATTCGTTTTCATAGGCGCGAAATGAATTGAATCCTCGTTCGCAGACAATAAGCACGCTTTAATCCCGGAAAAACGCGAGTCTTGCCTTCGGACGGCGATGAAAGCTGCCGCGCGAGGACGAGGAACAATCGGCGCGGAAACCGATTCATTAAGAGCTCGTTCACAATGCGGTTCCTGATTCATTGGTGGGTTGCAAAAGACCACCGTCTACCCATATAGACACAGTCAGTCTAAAGTAAAGAGAAATTGTCACATTTCCGAACAAATCGGCGCGAAACATTTATTCTGTAGGAACTTAAAAAGAAACATTAAAAACGCATCAACTAAACGCTATCGAACATCAAGAGAGTTCTAGAAAAATTTTACTACGCGAATCTCATTTTAGAGATTCTTTAACCTGTAGAATATCATTACATACCAGCTACAATCCAAGAACCAACTAGTTACGTTGGAATCAATCAGTCTCGCAGACGTTGTGTCTCCAGCTACTGATTTAGCGATAGTAAATGACGCAACGGTTGCATCACTTCTCTCGAATATGGTAATGTCTGCACGTGGATTCTCGTTTTCCTGAAACTTTTCTCACAGTTAAGATCTGTTGCATTTACCAAGTGACCGAATATTTTTGTAAGAAAAATTTGATGTTCGTCGAGCTTCCTTGTATATCTGTTGAAAGTTTGGAGCACAGATGTGGAAATAGTAGCGGTACCCAGATATTTTTGCGACCGACAGTAGGCGTCGAAAAACCGGTCAGGTTTCGGTGTTTACCACGAAGAGGCATGCCACATT
The DNA here is from genome assembly GCA_933228785.1 of Lasioglossum pauxillum. NCBI lineage: Eukaryota > Metazoa > Arthropoda > Insecta > Hymenoptera > Halictidae > Lasioglossum > Lasioglossum pauxillum. Next base: position 41,054,189 of record OW121706.1, read on the forward strand.
TTCTTTTCCATTTCGTTTGGCTTAAAGGCGACGTCTCGGGATCCTCGATCGACGTCTCCAAGCCGGCCCCGGTTTCAAACTTGTACGAGACCGTACATAACGGTCCAAACGGCAAGAATTTTCCGCTTGGTGTATGTATATGTGTACAACACGCGAGTATTTACATGTACATACATAACATATAAGATGCGACACTAAATTGGGACGGGAAAGGGCGGGGAGAGGCTTCTCCTCCTCCTCCTTTTCAGCACGTTTCTAATTATTTCAACTGGCTCTCCCCCCGGTTGTTTCAAGTTGTTGCGGAACTGGAACGCTAACGGTTGCAATTATAATAATTATCGTAATGACTGTAATGGAGTTTTTGTTTCTTCTTGTTTTTCCATTTTTTGTTAATTGGCCGGGGGAAACTTTCCGATTCCGATTTCTTCGAACGTTAAACTCTCTGTCGCCGCGATATGTGTTACATGTTTTCATCGATCGCGGCAACGAATAAATCAGAATCCGTTTTAATGGCTTTAGTATAGCTAGATTGCAATTATATATGCGTTAACCCCTTGCCACGCGGTTCTTTTTTTACCACTGTTTTATTCTCGAGAAATCTCTGTGGTGAGAGAACATTATTTATTATTCATTGTCGCAGCTCGGTGACCCGAAAGGTCGGCTCGCCGATAACCGTGAAATAATGCCCATTCGAGTTATGTGAACCGATCGACGTTCGGCGCATTTCGAAATTGTCGCGGGACGATTTCACCAAATACATACTTCGATACGTGAATTTGGCCAGAAACAATCTGAATTTCTTTTATTGAACCTGGGTACCAGAGTTGGGCAAAAATTTAATCAACGATTGACGTCTACTTCAATCGTTAATCGCAATTAACAATTAATCTCCTAGTTTAGTTGTTAATTGCAGTTAACGATTGAATACTTATTAATCGTTAATTGCGGTTAACGATTAAATTTCTACTTTAGTTGTTAATTGCGATTAACGATTATTAATCGTCAATCGGATAATTGATTAATGATTAACTGCTGAAATTTCGAAATGAAATACGGAATCAAAACTGTATGAATACTGAAAAAAATGTGAACTGAATTTAGGTGTGTTGTCATTTGGTCTATATGTACATGTATCCGTGGTTACCAGAAAAAAAACGCTGCATGCCCCATTTTACAAAAATTTCAGTTTATGCATTAATTGAGATTTATAGTATAGGATTTACGTCTTTATAGGAAAAAAGTCATAAAAATAAATTCGAAAGACTTAAAAACATAATGCAGTTGAACCGATATCCTATGGCAAAGCATTAGTGACCAAAACTTTAAACGGCAATATCTCGAAAGTGAAATTATGTGACATACGGCGTTCTTTCTGATAACCACAGAGATAATACAAACTCTGTTTACGTGCTGTTACGTTTTTTTTCGATGATTTCTTCTTTTAATCAACGATTGACGATTAACTTTATCGTCGATTTTTCGATGATTTCTTTTTTTAATCGTACACATTAATCAATCAATTATGATTAACATTTTAATCGATTAATGCCCAACTCTGCTGGGTACATTCTCATTTATTTACGGTAGCATTTGCTAGCTGAACTTCTATGCACACGTGCAATTCAAATTGTTCTAATTGTCGACAGGCGCGTATGTTGCTTACATTAAAGATTATAGGCGACATTCCCCAGTTCGTCGACCTTGGTACCATATCTCAAGGTCACCAGACTTGACGAGGAGGATCCTAATCACTCCGACCGTCGATGGCAGTTTGTTGTACACGCATAAATTAATTTAACTGTTGATAAACGCGTGGTACACGCTGTAAATCTCGCCGGGCGGCCGGGGGTTAAAGTCGTCGAGCAACATTTGCAATTACGATAAGAAGAATTATGGTTTTAATTACAGGCGAAGGAGGTGGGGTGGGGGGTTGGACGTGAGTCATCTTCCCTTCACCTGGTTCGATTCCGTGTTCCATGCATATTGTACGAGCGCGAAACACGGCAGTGTGGGGTAACAATTCCTCTCCGCGTAGGCGAACGAGCATAAACGCGACCGGAAAACGTTTCCGAGTCACGCGACCGATTTTAGACGACGCGTTCCGATATGTCGTCGGAATTTTTCACGGTTGCATGACGACGCCCTTTAAAAATCGAGCCGCTGCATGCAGCCGAAACAATGTAGCCGCGTATTTTTACGAGATGCATTTGCCGCAGTCGCTCGGGCGCGCCGTTATTTATTTTTGAAATGTTACGGTTCGAGTGCACCTCGATTCCGTCAACCGAGCCATTAAAATCCTAACCGCCCATTTCGCGGACCATTCTCGCAGTTATCTCGGTTTTTTAAGTCGTGGGGATCCTCGCGAATTCTGGAGAGTCTTATCGAGTTATCTAGAGCCGTCCATGTGTTGGCAAGGGAGGAAGAGGAACAGCAGCGTGCCGTTACAGTGGATGCGTAAGAAAGTCCGCGCGCAGATTAAACCGTGCAGAACTGTGCCAAAAATGGCAAGAACGGTGCTCTCGAGCGAATAAACCGAGCACGAGAACGCATCGGACTCGTTCAGAAAAAAAAAATCATGAATATTCCTGCGATCGAAGTAAACGCGAAATGTACGCAGCGAGCGAGTCGCGCGACGGCAATAAATGGTTGACGAGCGATAGTCCCCGGCAAACGTGTTCAAGGCGAAGATGGCACCGTCTCTCTCCCTCGCTGTCTTTTTTTCTCTGTCTCTCCGGCGTGTGATCGGCATAATGGTCACGCGTTTAAGTACCCGATGACCTGGCTCTCTCACGCTCTATCGATAGTCGAAGCCGCTTACGTGACGTTTCGCCGTCAGCTGACGATACGACACGCGAACCGTGGCCGGCAGAAACGGCGATTCCGTTCGCGGAAACCCGGTTGCAGATGGGAACAGCTGCGGCACCGGAGAATGGCTCGCATGACCGGGATAATGCCACTGGCTGCTGAATGCCCGCTATCGGAGAAACACAAAGAATCACCTCCCTGCGAACTGGAATTTGCGAGAGCATTGTTAATTCGCGATTGTTGGTATCAACTGTGACGTACCTGCGCGGAATTCGGACCCATTGTCTGCACATTTTATATTGGGTTTGCGTTAATGTTAGATCCTGAGCGCCATTGTTTCCTATTTAAATGGTGCCGCGCTTTGTGCGCCCCGTTGCTTGGAAATGGTAAAAATACTAGTGGCAATATCCGTTTCGAGAACAACGGAGAACTGGTCTGCTCTCTTTAAAGAGAGATTATTTTCAACGAAGAGGATGTCGACCAGTTTTTGGTCAATTTCAGAACTTCCATTAATCCGTGGGAAAATTATAGTTTTCTGCTTTAAATACCGATGAGTCTGGTTATTGGTCGAGCGAATATTACGACAGATGTTCGAGCTTTAGATAGCTAGATTTTTTGACAGATGCAGACAGAACCCCCAACGCAAACATACTTTCACTGACGAGATCGTTCGGCGATTACGTTATCGCGAGTCACTGAACTGTAATATCCTGCATTGGCAGATTAATTATAGTCGTGCTCTCGATCACAGCTCTGACACAATTAAAGATTTCTTCTAATAGTCAATATCGTCTGAAATCTCACTGTGACGATTCATCAAATCCCAAAGGTTGCCGTTCTGGCCCTAAGAGAGCCAGAAACGAAAACATCAACTTTCAACAAGTCTGCGCGGTCAGTTAAACAAAAGCCCGCAATTTTTCAAACGCGTCGAGCTCAAACGGCAGAAAATTGGCAATTACCGGACCGAAATTTTTCCCAGGATCTGCTGATCCCGATTCTCTAATTCTCCGTGTGGTTCAAGGAAGAGAGATCACCTATCGAGTGGCAGGAATGATTGCGCAGGATCTCTCTTTCTTTCTCGAGTGAGAGAGCGGGACTTCGCAATCGTCGATATCTTTCCCCGGCCATTGAATTCAATTGGCTCGGTGTCGGTCAGCTGATCGACGACACGATGGCGCAACGCGCGTGCGAAATTGGATTTCCTCACGCGGGACAAAGGAACGCTCGTGGCCCCGGATGTCTCGAGAAAACGTGGCCCACTCTTTTCCGCTCTCTCTCTCTCTGTTCTATTCCCGCTCTTTTTCTCTCTTTTCGCGGTCCCTAGTTTTTTTCACCCGACCGGCCTTGAATTAATTTATGCCACACGGTTCCGAGGCGTTCCGATGTGGACCGTGTCGCGTCCCAGGTCTCTGACCGATGATTCGACGCAAATATGGCCACGAAGGAGGCTGAGCGTTTTCTGAGCCTGCTCGAATCGAAATAGAATAGAATGGATCAGCATAGCCTCGATGGGAGGAGCCTCAGAAGCCAAATGATTCGACTCAAACCTTCTTTGTGACTTTGATCCCTTGCGCGTCTTCGAGGTGAAGACTTCTAGCTTCAAAACGACTCCAAATTTATTGTCGTACGATCATTTTCTACGCAATTATGATAGTTTAAATATCAAATGTATTAATTAATCTGTTGTATTGTTAACCCTTTCAGTGCCGGGCGAAATAGAGGTGCCTATGCGAGAAAAACCGGCCGAATTTCACAGTTTTACAAGGGTTCGGGAAAATGCTTATAAAAACCAAACGAGAAACGATATTTACATGATTCAAAAAGCTGCGTATTATAGATGAAATACAGAACTAAACAATGACACTAGTTTTTTTGTTAGTTTTTTTTTCTCCCGCAATGCGAATAGTAAAGCGCTACGAGGCGCGGGCCGATATATCGGCTCCCGGCACTCAAAGGGTTAAAATCGATTTGGAAAGCCCGCTCTGATCGGTAAATGGAATTTGATGTGCAAATTTGGACCCGCTGGATCTGCACGTGTAATCGCACGGGTTTCGCGGACAATGTAAACGTTTCCGAGTGCTCGTGCTCCAGGGGCGGAGTGGTATCGCACAATAACGCATTGTGCCAAGTGGCCTAAAATAAAATCATATCGACGTGCCTCACTTGAAATAATCGCTCACGGTCAAGGGGAAATAGTTCGTGGACCTGCGCTGCCGGCGAGCACTGCATTTAACGCGACGACTTTAATTAACTGATTAGCGAGATCCCTTGCACACTCATTTCCCGATAATCTTCCCATTATTTCGCCCATAGATCGCCGAGATAGCCGCAACCGAAATTGTATTCGATTAAAACGCAGCGACCTTTGTTGCGGAACAAATCGCTCGAAATCATTTTTATTAATTCCTCATTATGCGCGCACGTAATGGCGCCGGACTGCCTTCGATTTCTGTATGCAGGCATCAAGAAACATTTATGTGCACGCTAATTACTATGTATTCTCTGACCGCATGGTAAAGTTCTCCGGAATAATAAATGGATAATAATAGTGGTGTTCATGGTTGAGGATCACCGTGTAACCTCTTCGAAGGTACCGGTCGCGTATCTGCGCAGTTTATTTTGATTTGACCTAGCTCAATGGTCACTATTTTTTACCTCCGGTGTGTACATTAGCATTCTCAATCGTTTTTGCGCGAAGTGTAACCGATCGGCCATTCAAATCTTCCTTCGACGTGTTTGTTCTATTGCTTGCTGTTTTCGAGTCTTTTACGATCAAATTGAATGCGCTTATCTCTCGATATTCATGTTTACACTTAAATGTAATGTTTGTAGCGATGATTTTTTGCCTATAAGAAGAGCTTGCATCTTTCTTAATGTACGTATAATATCGTCGCAATATTATTCCCGACCAATTATTTTGCAACAGGATTGAAAGACTCGCCCTTGAAAAGGAGAGCAACGATTACGCTAATAACAGGAGCCTCGGAGGCCGACATTGTCCACGAGAAAAGGAAAAGACCACCGTAATGACCACACTCGCATCCAAAGTGTAGTTCCAAAGTCATTTTTCTAGATCCGGGGGCAATAAATAGCGACGGAACTTTCAAATCCTGAGTTTTCCTCGAGACTGAAACACAGGCGGCTCGAATTTCCTGCCTCGAGCGATCTTCTAGAGAAACGAAAAGTTCCGGGAACTTCTGGTCGAGAGTGCGCACTTTAATATCAGTGCGAAAGTGCATTAAATTCGAAGGACACAATACCCCGTTAAAAAGGAACGTTAACCCTTATCCACCCCTGTCAGTTTCAGACTGCAACGATGATAAGGAAGACTATACTTGTCATCTTTTTACCCGGTGTTTTTTAATGTAGAAGGATACATTCGAACTTTGTATAAAATACTTCTCTCGAATGTCTCTCGTGAAATTGAATTTCAGCAGTCGCAGCAGCTTCGAATTTCGAGTCTCGTACACGTGTGACGTTTCGTGTTCGCGTAAACGCGCGCACCCCGCGATCTCTGGCTGCCTTGTTTCGTAAATATTATTCTCCGGCCGGTATCGGTGTATTTTTCCTCTCTCCTTCGATTCTTGTTTAACGGAACGGGTTTGCGATACCGTCACGATGCCTGCTCGTAAATGTCGCTGGCGAAAACGCCCCCTCTTCCACCCCCTATTTATTCGCATTTTCATAAATCCCATGGTTCAACGACTTTGATCTTGCTATCGGGATTTCTGTCTCTCCGAAACGAACGAGCGGGATTCGATTATCTTCTTTAGCTGCGATCGACATGACCCAACACACTGGCAATTTTATCTTTTAGTGTCGAAGTAACTCGTTGATATTATATTCGAAGATAGAAAAATGTGCCTCGATGAGAACAGAATTATTCACGGGCCGAAACGTAGAGACGCGTTTAATTTAATTTTACGGAAAAATGCTTATCGATCCGGGGCCATTAAATCACGCGATTAAACGAACGCTAGCCGTAAAAGAGATCCATGAAAAGTCGAGCGTTGACTCATCTGATCGTTTTCCTCGTTACATATTTTCTCTCTCTCTCTCTCGCTCTCGCAATTACGGCTGCATGAAATACGCATACGTTCGCGTATTTCTATCTAAGTGGCCCGAGATCGCTTACGTGAGCGTTTTTTCACTTGCTAGACCTTGGTGCTACGTGAAAAGTAATCGCGATTATTATGCGTGCGTTAGGCCAATTTATTCGTCGTTTATCGCGTTTCGCAGCAGTAAACACTCTCATAAGCGTACTTCTACAAGTCCGTAAAAGGTAGCGTTGCAATAACATAAAGAATTAATTCCCGAATGAATCTTCTCCTATCGCGAATCTTTCATTATATTCGTGAACTCGATTTCAGCCTGCAAAAAATTCACTGTCCAGTGAATCAACTCGAAAACCCGTCGATCTTTATCACGGAATAAAAAGTTAGCCATTTCTTTTGATAGATGAGTGCGACTGGGGTCTCCGGAGACAAAATCTCGATTCCTTTTCAGGTTTTCGGTCTAGGTGGTCGTATTTTCTGTCACCGTAGCCAACCAGTTTGTTTTCTCGAGTCCCCTCGACCATCTCCGGTTACTTCGGAACCTTTCAGTCACGTGCGTCTACATTTGATTCCTATTTTAGGCTTCCCCTGCAACTTTCCACCCCTATTAGTCGCTTTTCACCATCTTCGTCCAACCCTACCGCCATTTATAGGTTCCACCGTTTAATAGCTGCTTTAAAATAGACATTAGAGTTTCGCCGGCAGGTCCCTAGATACTTTTTCGAATTTTTGTTCGAACCCTACAAATGGCGCTTTCAATCCCTATTTATAGTTTCCTCCGTTTGATAGCTACTTCGAAATAGACATTACGGTTTCATCGGCATGTTTCTACACCCTTTTACATTTTCTGTTTCAATCCAATTCCACGAATGATCTCCGAGGAGGCAGTAGTTCCTAAAAGGTCGAGAAGACCTAGAATCACGTTTTTCCAAGCGTTTCCTATTTTGATGCTCGATTCGCGTGTTTCTACGATTCGGTCGATCCGACTCCAATTACGGCAACTCCGAACCTCTGATAATTATCATTTCCGTGATTCGAGCGAGTCAACGCGAGCGTAACAGCTGGTTAAATCGGGACTCCGAAAACGCTGCTTAACGCTGCCGAACGATTCAGCCGGCAACACAATTGCATCGGAGCGAGCGTAACGCCAGAATAAATGTGTATGTATAATCAACGCCGGACGAGCATATTATATACATAATTAACTGCCGGCCGTATTATTTATGTAAAACAAATGCGCGTACACATCGCAGGTGCATCTTCGCGGGATTCAAATGGCGTTAAATTGAGTACGAATTTAATATTGATGAGTCCTCCTCACGGAAAAATTTACAGCGAAATTTCTGCTTTGGAGGATGTTTCCCGAGCGGCTTCGAAGTATGTTGAATGTAAATTGGAATTGGAAAACGCGGATAGCAGTATGCAAGAGTCAAAGGGTGGATTTGAAGCATGTTTCAGCGTTCGCAGCGAGCTGGCGCTGTTCCTCGTGGACCTTCGAGGCTTTCTGCCCTTGACCTCGCCGAGGTCTCTGCATTCTGCGAATCTCCTCGCGTTATCGCATCGCCACAGACCCCACGGCGACTTTCTGATAGGTACACGTAATTGCATCGTACACACGGCGAAAGTGATTCTCCTCTCGTTGCAATGTTGCATGACAGCCTGCTCGATGAGCTAATCACGAATCAACGTTTTTCCACAGAAAGATATGCGAAGCGATCCGCAATTTGCAACTCCCAGCAGAATCATCGGGCTAGCTTGAATTCCAATAAAAGGGTTAGAATGGCCGGGATCTGATTGAACGTTGAAACCAGCGTTCTACGATCGTTCCGGGATCGATTTGTGATGCAAAAGTTCTAAAGCATCAATCGGAAGTTGGATTCGGCTCCCGAAACTGTTGTAAAGCTCCGGAGCAACATGCAAAATTGCAATCAGAATTTGCAACGCGGTATCGTTGCGATGAAATAATCGTTCGCTGTTCTAAGAACCGAGCTCGGTTGTTACCTAATTATCTAACAATAAGAACAATGATGTTGTCTTGCGACGTTGGTGGGGGAAAGTCGCTCGATTCCTAACCAACATCCAGGTGTCACTCGTAGATAACTGCTCAACTAGCAATTATACCGAACGAATGATTAACCGGCATCAAAGGCTCGCTTATCGGCTAGCCCGATCGCTTTCGATGATAATATAATTGGCGCAATTAATGTTCCTCGGAATCGCCCGCGACGGAAAAACGCCTCCGGAATTCGACGGCGGCATTCGCGTTTAATGACACCCGCCTTGCGAAACGATTAATAACGCTGGAATTCGTCGGAAAATCCACATGCCTCGATGATCCTGAGAATCCTCCGCGAACCAGATATTATCCTCTTTTAATCGTCGCGCAGAAACTTTGGTCTCACTTTGTGCTATGAGTTGTGCAGTTTTTGTTTGTTTTCTGAATTCGTTGTTTGCGTTTCACGTTTAATTAGAGGTAATCGATATAATCGAAACTGTCCAGGGTGATTTAAGACTCGCGAACTTCGTCCATCTATCTTTCCGCGACAAAGTTCTGTCAACTATTTCAATTTATCTCAGACACCGTATTCCATTATTTCGTGTCTATCGTACCGCTCGAAGTATGCTCGTGCATCATCGGTATCCATTTGTTTTTTAGGAGATCTGAACGTCGTGCGAATTTTCACGTAGGATTTATCGATCTAACTGTCGACTCTGGTTGTACATTGATACACGACACCGTGTACATATATTATCGCGTCACCTGGCCCCCACTGACAATTACCGTTTCCGAGCGCTTCCGCGTTTCCCTCACGATCAGTCCCGCACGAAGGTCCGTTGCTGCGATCGAAAAGAAAAAAATATTCGGTTAGTGTAAAAACTCCGACGTGTATTTCCATGTGGAGATGTAGATCGCATTCTTTTGCAAACCAACAATTTAATCGAGCTCTTACAACGTCCCTGTCTGAAATAACATACGTTTTCTATGACTTCTGAAATGATTTACTGTATCCACATCTACCACCTCGTACCACACCATCTATTATCAATTCGTCAAAACTTTGGCACGGAGCCAACAAATTAATTGCGCTGCAGGTTTTATGCACTCGCGAAGAAATTTTGGCTGTGAAATGTAAAGCAGCGGAAAACTTTAAAAGAATTTAAGAACACGCTATTACTTTATTGTCCACTAAAGCTCGCTAAATATCTACGTAAAGATATATAAAAAAAAACTTTTGGAAACCCACGCTTATATTAAAATGCACTAAAAAGGAGAAAATAATTTTTTCCCTGGTTCTCCATAAAATACTGAATCCAGCTAAATCATTAATAATATTTTCCCCCAAAATTTTGGGCGACGATTAGTTCAAAATTTCTTCTGTTATAAAATTAGTATCGGAATAGATAGACAAATTTAATATAAATTCGAATAAAATCATGACATTAGTGACTATAAAAATAAAAGCGTGAAGCACTAAACTACATTGACGTAATATTCGTGGGTGCTCCACGCTTTTACTTTTATAGTCACTAATGTCATGATTTCATTTGAATTTATATTAAATTTGTCTATCTATTCCGATACTAATTTTCTAACAGAAGAAATTTTGAACTAATCGCCTAAAATTTTGGGGAAAAATATTATTAATGATTTAACTGGATTCGGTATTTTATGGAGAACCAGGAAAAAAATTATTTTCTCCTTTCTAGTGCATTTTAATATAAGCGTGGTTTTCAAACATTTTTTAAATAGATTTTGTATACAAAATTTCAGCAAGATTGGTCTATGGGAAGTGGTGTAAAATTCGATTACAAGATTTTACGCATACAACAACACGGCAAGTTACTATAAGCGTGGTAAAAAAAATTGGTGAAAGAAAGAAATCTCAAGCGAATTCCGAAGAAGTGTTTTTCGCGGATGCGTAGACCGACCGCAAGGTTCGCGTATCGCTGCACGTGCAAACGTCGCGAATTGCCAGTCAGTAGGAAAACACGTGCAGTAGATAGGAAGCAGCTTAGCTTGGTGCCAGCTTGTCTGCTTTAAATTGAAGCTGCGTCACTCGTTCGTCACGCGTCGAGCGGGGCTCCCGTATTTATTCCGCGAGTGGACGCGTGACCGCCGCGCCGCGATAGAAACTCGCGAAAAGAATAGATATCTGTTTAACCGGCACGTGAAAACTACCGTGAACGGTAGCCCACCCCTCTCCGTACCTAAACTATCGATAGATATTGTCGACGGACACCTACGAGATACGTTTTTTTTTCTCACGTTTTATCGTCGCACGAGTGGGAAAGCTCGCGTCGCGTCGCTGTCCGTAAACACTACGATCGATTACGCGATTCTTATTGGAGCTGATAAACTCCCACAGAGATCTTCTTTTATGTCGCTATGCGAGCCCGGTCACGTGTGAGTCTCCGAGGGTGGTTCAGAAAATTGGAAAATATATTTACAGCTTTTGATAATTTATAGCGGCAGCGTTATAGCCGTTTCGCGTCGTAAAAATAAGGAGACTAATGGAGATTAGAAAATATAAATGAATGGAGAAATTAATAGAATTGTGCGCCAAATCCATTTCCAGGATGATGAATGTTCTTGGATTTATCATTGCCCGTGGAATCACCCACGCTTTGCGGAACACCTTGCACACGGCCGACACAACAGTCGCCGATGTTAAAAGAACGGCAGAAAATTGCGGGATTATGTCACGATGAATAGTTTAAGACAGAAAAGTGGTATCGGCAATTACCGTTGCGAGGTTTCCATGAACGGCCTCGTGGATGTTAACACGTCAGACCGCGAAATTATGTATCGAGCACGAACGGTTTCGATTAAATGTCATCGGTTGACAATCGGCCCTCCCGCGTTTCATTCCGATAAATAACTATACGTGTTCACGTGCGATAATAACCGTGCCTTGGTTATTCAGGGAACGACGGGGCACACGCTATACTTTTCGACCTACGCAAGAACCGTTTAAAACTATGCCCGGTGCTTCGTCCCGGGGAAAAAAAGAGAAGAGGAGATTACGATCATGCCGCGGGAAAAAATCCACCGTGTTCCGGGACGAATAATCAATAGGTTCGTTATTTATCCTCGCAACGCGTTGACTCGGCTCCGCGTGCATCGTCTATAGTTCTATCGTGATCCGTTCCCTGAACAGCTTTTATTTTCTGCCTTCTGTTGCGACAGAACGCGAACGCGAACGTGGCGACGCGCAGTCATGCGATTTCCTTGGCGAGCCTCCGGCTTTTACCACTGTTTCATTAATCGATTATCGTCAACTTGAATTCCTCCACCTTTTACCCTAAAATTTCATTCGATATTTACCGAATTTTTATTTAGAAAATTCAGGTGAATCCTTTGGCTGGGATGAAATATAAATTATAATTACATTCTCCCCGACATTGATCGGGGAACATAACCGAGTATCGCGAAACACGCATATTCTTTGCCAACAGCAATTAAACAGGCAACTCTAGCACTATAATAGGTGTTTAATGTCTTAATAGATCAGAATACTACGAACTCTATTAAATCCGACAGACTTTCATATCGTTTATGTGATAAAATGAAGAAACCGATGGCGTTTATTGGAGTAACGGTCACACCTCTCCCTGCGGCGTGTTTGTATGTTCCATAGAACATGGAAATCTACGAGGGAAATTGTTCAGCGATTAAATGGATCATTCGAGGAACGTGTGTTCTGTCATTCTCTTTCGAGCGGGGCAACGCGTGAAAAACGAAAGGAAAAATTCTCGATTAGAAAGCCAGGCGCAATAACCGACTATAATTGTTCGGAATCACATTAATCCGAATTAAAGTCGAATCGCATCCATTATACGCCCTGTGTGCGCACGAATGTATTTATCTTGGTCATGTACTAAGGAGTATCGTTAGTTCAGGCTCGTGTGATCGATGCCCGGCTCTCCTATTTCACTTTTCAGCATTCGTAATGCGAGGAAGAAAGTGTTGCAAAGTGTACCGAGCCGGTGTACGTGGATTGAATTGACTGTTCAAGGTCACTGTCCTCGTTAGAACATTCTTCATTTCTCCTCGCGCCAATTGTTCGTCGCCCCTCGAAAAAACGACACGCCGATCGCTGAAGAATCGTTTGGTAACGCTGCAAAACACAGACGGAAAACATTCTTTAGCCAAATTGTGTTTTCCAAATATGCACATACGATAAAATAATTTCATGTCTGCAATTATTTCGAGGTGCAGCCAGAGTTGGGCATTAATCGATTAAAATTTTACTCATGATTGATTGATTATATAATGTGTACGAATGAAAGAAGAAATCATCGAAAAATCGACGATTGGATCAATCGATTGATGAACTTAATCGTCAATCGTTGGGTAAAAGAAGAGATCATCGAAAAAAAGCAAATTAAGCGATGAACGATTGAAGTAGAAATTTAGTCGTCAATCGTTGATTAAATTTTAGCCCAACTCTGGGTGCAGCAACGGAAATCGTCGTACAGAAAATTTCACCCTCGGTGGAAGAGTCGACCGTCTTTGGTTTCCTCGCCCTAGAGAGGAACTCGTCACTTGCTCCTTCGTCGCGCAGGATTGTTCTTGATTTCGCGGAAAGGTTCTCAAAGGAAACGAGCAAAACTGTTGCAGCGAACGATGAAACGAGCGTGGATATCCACGGACGCGCGTGGCAATTGCCGCGGCCGAAGGTGATGTAAGTGCGAGCACACGCCGCGCCGTTGCCGCGATATATTGTTCGCCTGCTTTTTTACGCGGAAAGTAGGCGCGCAGTTTTCCGTGTATCACTCCCACCGTGCAATTATTTAGCCGCATTATATACCGGCCGTGTGAACGAGGTCGAACCGCGTCCGCAGTTTTGTTCCTCCTTCTTCGGGATCCTGCGATTCTACGAGTTCAAACACGAACATTTAGAGAGACGTTAATAAGCAGGACAGATCAAATTGGCAGAAAAACTTATTAATGGAAATGGGTATTTATAATATAGAAATAATGCACAAGAATACAACGTATCTGTTCTTTATTCAAACGAAGAAGAACTAGTCGGAAGACGTCTGTATAGTCTGCAAGCCGAAACTGAAGTGAAGCTACAGAGAAAGTTGGGTCCACTCGGGAAAAACAGATGTGGGAGGACCCTTAATTTATTACTCAGGGCCTCTTTGAATTTGAAGGTTGCAGGCCTTCCACTTCTGACCAGAGACAGTAACAAAGACCCGAGGACCGTTAAAATATACCGGGACACTCTTAGTATCCTTCAACACTCGACTTACTTTTTGCAGATGTTCCAACACTTATTTATCGAATTAATCCCTTTACGTCGACTTCAATGCTGAAATATCGGCTGCTGTAAAAGAATAGCTACGCCCAGAGCAACAACGCGTCTCCTTTACTTCTCCGTTGCGGCGCGATGGTTTTGTCTCGCGGAAAAATTGCTACCGTTTCCTGCCCAGCTGCCGTCTGAATGCCAGCAAATTAGTACCCGTGTCTGTCCCGAGGCCTTCTCCTCTTCTTCTCGCTGTCCCCCTTTCTAACGGGCGGGAAGGATTCGCCCGGGAAATGCCCGCTGACCTTCTTTTGATTAGCTCGCTTTCGAACACCGACCCAAAAATCGTGTACCAACAGAATCCTGCAAACTGAAGACCACCGGGTTTAATGAACACCCTGACGACTATGCAATTCTTCATTATTCTTGATGGATTTCGACAAAGGGAATACTCGCTCGTTTACGGGGCCCTCGAGGGGAGACTGCAAATCACGCAGAAGTAGGTCGCTTTTAGGTATGTATTACCGAAGGACTAAATTTTTTCAATGAAACGGAGATGTCTATAGCAAATAATACAAGTTTCATGTTTAACGACGTGATAGTTGACGAAGATAATAGTATTTATTGCCAATTTCACAAGATTGACGAAATGAACGAGTACAGTAGATGATTGAACGAGCATACTTCGTCCGTCGATCCCGAGGACTCGCGATTCCTCGTAAATCGCGCGCGAAAAGGTTAAGTAAGATACGGTAACGCGGCTGGATTCCCACACGCTGCACTTTCCTTTCTGTTTTCCCAACGTCCTAGCGGCGGTTACATAAAAGGACCTAACCGACCTGATGGATTCAATGCACCGCGTGTATCGATTCCACTCGGAGAACCGTCGACGACGACGTGGAGCGTCGAGGGACCTCCCCGATGGATATTGCACGCGTGTTCCATCGAACGATGAAACACGGGCCGAGGTTTTCGCCGCAACTTTCACGCACCGAGGCCTTTTATCGAACGCAGCGACCCGGCCGATCGATTGTGTCTCGAGCACGGGAAATCGTGGCACGATCGATCTGAACGATGATTCGGAGATATTGGAAGAAACGCGCCTGTGGGTAAATGGTTCGAAATGGGCAAACGCAGCGGCAGATGTTTTCAATTTCCCAGGCGATCGAGTCTCGGCAGTGTTGCGTTTCTCCCGAGTTCCTCTCGGGCTGAAGTCGGGCCGAACTCGAAGTAGGCAGAGAAACTCTCGGAATTAATATTGTTTCTTCAGCCGAGGCGGCGCGCCTCTCGTCGAGCGCGGCTTTTTATCGAGCATATCACGGAGCCGTGAAAGTCCGGCTTCAAAGTGGACCAGCGGGGTCCACAGGTCGTGGAAAACGCAGCCGTTCCGCGCGTTAACACTTTGACTGGCGCATCAGTCATGCATCGGTGACACTGTTCCTTCCACGGGCTTGGAACTTAATTTTTACGATGGCGACGCGACGAGCGGACCCCCTGTTTACGGTCTATAAAATTCGGTTAAACCGCCGGTAAGAAATGCTTATAAAATTACGTACGGAAACATAGTCGAATTCGACGATGTTGTAGAAAGTTTTGCGAGAAAAGAAGGCTTTGGATAGCAAAGGATTGAGGAACGAAATTTCTCTGAATTATCAAGCTCGTGCTAATGACGAGTCTCTGATGATTTCCCGTACGTGCTCGAGGATCGCGTTGATGGAACCTTCGCATCGAATCGATAACAGGATACGAAGGCTCCGTCGCGAGGCCAATTTGGGTCTCGATGCAAAACTCTGCATCAATAATATTCTCGACAATTCTGTGTTCCTGGCGATCACGTAGTTATAAGCTGTGCAAAATATTATTTTCTGCATTGCCATCACGGAAGGATAGCTGTATAAATGAAAGAAGCAAACGTGGAGCGCGATCACCGATTCAATCCGCCGCGGCGATGATCAGATTAGGATTAGGTGGTTCGATCGAGGCGGAATAAGATCATTCTCTAGAGATGAAAGATAACCCTAAGGCCGCCGTGGAACTTCCGGCGTTTCCATCGACGGTATCGACCGCTGTTTAGCTGGCGAACATGGTCGCGGTGCAGTGCTCGTCGGAATACGCGCAAAAACATATTTTTCTACGGTTTAATCTCCCGTGGGGTGGCAGCGGTTGGTGGGGGCGCGCGATAATCGACACCGAAATGTTTTCTCCTCAACAATGAGCATCGTTGTGTGCACGAGGAGAAATAGTATCGGGGTCTAACTAAAAGCCGGCCGATTGGTTATCGACAGCTAAATAAAGAATATCGGGCCGGCTCGATGCCGAGTGCCAACGCGCGACGCTTTATTACGTCCTCTCTCCCCCCCCTCGGATTTGGCTCTTCCGTTGCTCTTTAACACCTAGCCGATTTCCATTAATTTTCGGGTCACCGAGTGCCCGCTACGAAACGACAGCTGCCTCCCACTCGAGATTCGATGGCTAATTTATTTCTCACTTCGTCCCGACGCCCGGCCGTGTTAATTAATTGGGATCGGCCTCGTCTGCACACTAACGAATCCACGCCGACAACTCGAGCGAAATTTTAGGCTGTCTCGCCACCGACGCGCGAACGTCCGATTGCGATGGTCAGTTTCAACGGCGATCATTAACAAATAGTCGTTGTTAAAAGTGAATGTTACCAAGCTCGGAAGACCATTTACCGAAAGTCTGAAAAATGCAAGCTGCAGACATTGTTACTCTAGTCTCTGTCGGTTTCATCGGCTTTTGTGTCAGGCGTTGTGATCCTCTGGAAAGATTCGGGGGAAAGAAGAGATACCAAAGTCCTTTGGGACGCGTGTTTAGTGCAAAGACATCCCCTCGCTGCGCCAGTGCGACTGCATCGTATGTTACGATCATTTATTGACAAGGGATCGTAGATTCGGTGGATACACAGTAGCGCGGCGTGATGCATAGGGACAATATGTATATCAGATACTTGGACCAGGTCCCAGCCTTGAGGGTTTATTCTAGTTTCCTTCTCGGATCTCGTGCTTCTTGATCGTTGCATTTTTCTTGCAACGTGGAACGCCGGATTCTCGGAAGTGGGGGCAGCAAACATGGCGATCTTGCGCTGTAATTCTTGATAAAAATGATGTTCGTGTTGGTCAGTCGTTAACCCTCGAATAACAGATAATTTTATCATCGCTTGAATATCGTTTACATTTCACCGGGAAGATCAATATTTGCTTCTGTAAGCAAGCAGTCTAATCAACCTGATATTTTATATCATTTACGTTAAATATGTGTTTACCCTTATACATTGTAATCCATTTCTCCATCTGAATTTTAAAGGTGTTCGACTTAACAAATTGTGCAGTGACATATTTTGATTGATTTGACGTGTTCCTGTAGGAGTTCGAGAAGATGACGGCTGTCAGTTTAATTTGAACGACGAGACGTTAAATAATTATTTATAGAATTAGCGGGAGGACGTTCCAAAGAAGATCTTGTTCTTGCGAAGGCGTGCTCGATTTCGTAAGTGTTACGTCGGAGTTACGTGTCGGTCGGTGTCGTTTTTTCATCCTCTACTTGCTCAAGTATGAGTCCGCGGTTTCCGGTAGCCCCAGAGTTTCCAGTTTCCTCGAGAACCGGAGTTGTAAGCGTTTCAGTCGCCGCCACCCCGTTGAAACCCTCTTTATTATTGGTTTTGCGTTTCACACTAGGGTGCCAGGAACCTACCCCGAGCCTTCCACGAAGACAGCTGTCGAGGTTTCTTTGTGCTCGTAACTGAGAATTTTCTCGTGATACTTTCAAAATATCATCGATGTTAACCGTCAGGAGGCACAGAAATAGTTACATTACACTTTTCCGTACCATCCAGACGTTGTACGATCGAGTTCTTTAATATTCGCATTAATTCAATCGAAGTAATTCGGAAAAGTTGAGCGTTTCATCCGCGCAGCGAAGATAAACGGAAAAGAGCATAGGGTCTGAAGGCAATTCATTTCGCCGTTAATTACCCGAGCATCTTCTAAAGTAAATAAAACGCGATCGAAGGAGAGCGCTCTGTATTTTATAATTGAAATGAACGGAACTTTTTAAACAGTCTTGCCCCGTAAAAGCGATGGAAATCATGATTTCACAGCGGCTGCATCGGTGCCGTTTCTCTCCAATTTAAAAGCTCCGCGGCTCTGGAGCACCAGAAAAAGCTGTGCGCCTGAATTTTTCACGGGTCCAGGTTGGCTCTACGATGCAGTTCAACGGCGAAATAGTTTTTCCAGCCTTGTTTTTCCCCCGAGCGAAAATCGCGGAGGGATGACGTTGATCCATGGAGCGGAAAACTGCTTGCGAGCGACTTTCACTGGGAACGAATCCCTCCGGTTCGCGTAAAAATCGTGGAAAAAATGGCATTGGTTCCTTGGAACTATGTACGCGCCGTACGCTCAACGAGAAGTTTGAACAAATCGATTTTTGATCCGTTTTTCAATTCAGAAAATTGCAGGAGTTGGGAATTCAACGATACTGCAAAATCTAGTTGACCGATGATCGAGTTTGATTTATCGTTTATGTAAAAATTGGTTAACGTTATTGAAGCATCGATAAAAATATCGTGCCCCTCCTTTTCGGAGGTCGTTGCAATGAAAATCGAGAGTCGGGTTTTTATGTTCGCGATTCAGAAGCACTTTAAGCAGAATTTCGATGCCGAGTGGCTCCGATGAAGCTCCAGATGCGACTGTATATTTTCATTCCGCCGATTTCCGCGGAAGGTCGGCATTTTTCCACGCTTCTTCTCCAAGATGTATACGTAATACACAGAGTCCGCGGTCGCATCGAAAGTCGCTTGACTTTCATAAGCATGAAAGTAAATGTGTTCCCCTCCTGTTCATCGTCGAACTGTTGTCTCGGCGATCCTGACAGTCTTATTATCGTACGTGCGTACCTCCTTATTGCATGCAAATTAGATCGTGGCAGGCATCAGCCGTACGTTCATTCTTGAAATCTAGCCTTTGATCGCGGTGGGCGTTCTTGGATGATAAGTGGGTTGTGTCTAAGCGGAGACTCGGACAAGAAATCTAATTAACCGAATATAAAACATTAATTATTATCCGTGGTCAATCGCGATCTATTGCCGAGTCATCTTATTTACGTGATGTACTTTCTAATTGTCGGATCGAATTCCACTGTTTGGATAAGTATATGGCAGCCATTTTGATTTGAAATAGAAGAGGCGAGTTTATAAAAATTCATTCACGTAATTTATTATCTATCCATTGTCGGTCACGAGTTGCAGAATACGAAACCGTACAACAACTTCAATCAACAGATAGACTATGAAAGTTTAGATATATTCACTGACATCGTAATTAATTATTATCCGTCGATCTATTGCTAGGTATATAATCCTGTTTACGATTCTATACTTTCTAATTGTTTGATTAAATCGTGCCGTTTAGACGAGCACAAAGCGTACAACAACTTCGATCGACAAACGGGATATAAAAGTTTATATAAATTTATCGACATCGTATTTCCTTTACAATTCTGTACTTTCTTTTTCTTTTATTAACAATTATACATATATTAGGTTTACAGTTAGTGAACAATGACAGTCTTAATCGCTAGAGATGTAGATTGCAGTCGAATCTGTACTTTCTGATTGCTAGATGAAATACCGCTTTTTCTGATCATTTAAATTGGTAATAAGCCACGTCAATTAATTAGTATCTATCTATGGACAATCATCATCCGCTATTACGTTAACATATCGTTCCTCATAATTGTATAATTCATGTGCAGGATTAAATATTCTTTAGGCAAGTCACAATGTAAGGTATTAAAGTATTAACAAATTTTTCTTTTTAATAGATTTAGTAAAGAGCTTATACAGATTGACAGACCTTCTACTAGTGTTATCACTACTGAATTATCATATGAGAATTCTTTCGAATGTTTTCGAAGATACACTTCGTCTCGAAATACTCATTAGCTTATCTTATCAATTTTTGAGATACAGCTGTACCCGAACTATGTGCAGAAACTGTTTGCTTTTGATATATGTACGCGGTTATCAGTGCATTCTGTAAACAATTTTTATCTGTAGTAGCATTATATTATCGAAACTACATTCGGAGAACTGTTTGCTTTTGATATAACCAGCTGTCGATGCATTCTGTAAATAATTTTTATCCGCTATCGCGTTAGACTGTTCGAGGTGTGAATCTTTGGGCATTTATTGCATAAACGCTGCACACACGTGCACTCTCAAGGATTGGGAAAATAAATAAATAAATTGCAGCTACTTATCTCCCAGTAACACCGCACGAAAGATCGCTAACCAATGTGACTGTAAAACTGATAAAATCTGAGTTCCTCCTTCTCGCGTTATCTCACAAATTACATCATGCTTGATACACACACAGTCGCGCAGTGGCACGATCTCTCTTCACCGAATGAAACTGAAACGCGAGATTCGGTTATCGCGACTAGGTCCAACGGCAACAAAATTAGTAGAAAATAGAGCCAGATAATCGCGCTCGCATAATCGGGTCGAGCGTAAAACCGGCGTCTGTGGTAAAAGAATCTGGTAATCGCGTCGCGGCGGATGCACGCGTCGCACGTGTCACTGCGCACACGTTTTTTCGCCTTAGTTTCGCGTGCAGATAAGCACGCGACTTCCCACCCCCACCCCCCATCACCGACAAAACCCCCGACGGCCGAGTTTTCACCACTGATTTGCAAATGATGGTTCGCGGCTCAGCTGGCCGACTATGATTCTTCTTCATTCATGCGCGGTTCCATCGAGACGCTTTGCCAGCGCGCATTCTCTCTCTCTCTCCCTCTCTCTTTCGGCTATAGTATCAGCTGTCGAGGGCCAATGCGAATGAAAGGAGCAATCGTAATTGTCTGGCACACGATGCTCCTCGGTGCGTGATCCAAAACCCATTAGCTCCGTAATAAACCTCGATGGAACGTAAACAGTTGTTCCAAACGCGATTTTTGGAGATCATCCGATTAGCGTCCATACTTTGCCCCTAATTATCTTCATATTCGTAACATTTCAACAAAATCGAATAGAAATTTTTAAAAAATACAGACAAATGTTTCACAGAATCGAAAAGGTGTCAATCGTCTGTAGAATAGCTTATTGGAGTTAACGACGCCCAAAAAATGTGCTTAATAAGAATATTGTTCCCCCGATAAGCAGAACTTCGGCACGCGTAGGCGTGTGTTTGTAGTGCGTAGAATATATAATTAGAAAAGGGGAGCATTAGTCCAAGTTAAGATATTCTGGGAATTCAGTGTCGTGCCGAGAAATTCTTGGCCCCTGTTTGCCAGGTTCAACCCTGTGCCGGAAGCTTATGCAATAGCGTGATTAAAAGAGGTCACCGCCGTCATATGCACCTCCGCTGCACGACAAGTGAATTTTCTATCGTCTTTACACTCGGCATCTCGCCGCTGCGTTGCCACCTCGTGTTTACAATATTCTGGTGAAAAATCCATAAAAACCGAACGATTTTTCGAAGGGGCGAATACATTAGGGGAAGAAGAATCCAAGGGGGGTGTCGATCGAAGTCCTGTGGATCGAGTTTCACCTGCGGATCCCTCGGGAAGCCAAAAAATGCATCTTCCCCGGCGTCCCTGTCATGAAACCGCTGTATTCGCGAAACGATTTAGCACGCGACGACGCGCGTGATCTCAGAAACGATTTCGCGGTGATTCGCGATCGCGATATCCGTCTGCGCAGGTGTCCAGTCGCCTTGGTCGTTCTCGAGTGTTTTTTCCTACGCCGCAAACGACGATGATCTCACACAGTAACACAGTGTACGATTCGTCGCAATATTTCCCCTTAAACGACGTTTTTCGCGGGGACGATGCCTCGTGGTTTTGCAAATACCTGGGTCAGGGGGTCGAAACGTGAGATCGAGACCCTATCGCGACTATTTACCGTTGTTCCCACCGGAATACGCATAATGCCGCTCGGATCTGCATAATATCGAGCGCAGCTGCGTTCAATTAAATCGCCGACAGGTGATCACTTCCTCTCCGCGCCTTCCTTTCCATTCTTCTTCGTCGTTCCTGTGCCATTGCACCCTGTGTCGTTCTTCGATAAGTATCGACGAGTTTCTGGGCCGATCGGGTGTCGATCCACAATCGATCATTGCGCTCCCATAACTTTCTCAATTTTCGGAACACCGAGATGGAATTTCTAGAATGGAATTCGGAGAATGAAAAATCCACGAACACTGGAACGAACGAGCCGCGCCGCGCCGGACGGAAAAGTTTCCGTAGTTCCCGTAGTTTCTATTCCGTCCCGGCTTTTGTTTTGCGGGCGACGTCATCGTCGGTTCGCCGATTTCCGGCGCGTGGCCTTTTTATACCCTAATGAGTCCTCGTTCGTCCTTTTCCCGCTGCAAGGATACCGGAACCAGCGAGACAGTTTCCGCGCGAAGAAGAAAAGCTCGGTCGGACCGTAGCGCCGCATAAAATCGATACATTGTCCGACAGTTGTGCAACACATTCCTTGTTCACCGTATCTCTGTTGTCTTCCCGCCGTTCCTCGCCGCTCTTTCGCTATTATGCAGCCTGTGGGAAAACTCTCCCGGATGGATTTCGGTCAAACGAGCAGAGCTTGGAAATCGGGCCGAGACAACGCGGCGACCGCATTAACCCTCCCGTTCCGACCAAAGCGTATAAATACGCTCCGAGCTTCGGGGGGGCATTCTACTGTAGATCATTAAGAAATAGATGTTCTCCAATTGCGTTATCTTTCGTTAAAATTACGCAAGAGTTTTACACCCTACTGTCGCTTGTCCACCAGTCATAGTCGTCGCTTCTGCTAACAGGAATCCGCGAAACCGTTGAATGGAGACGAAGCCAAGTCCAGAAAGTTGTTAGCTGGCTCGTCGAACAGGACACCCGCGGTTCGATAGCATTCGGAGAAAAGCAAGCGGGGTGGACGTATCGGTTCGAGTGGCCACCGGTCAGTCCTCGCTAAATGCCATGTATACATACATATAATTGATCGACGCGAGCTTCGCCAACGTAATCTTGGCACGCGATGAAAACTCAAGGTCGTGGGCACGCCTCGCGCGCCGTTTCAGTGCCCTTACGTCATAGCCTGGATCCGCGGATCGGCTACGAAGCGAATTACGCCGTCCAGGCTTCCTGGTTCGGCGACAATTGCCTCCGGCGGATGAGACGAGCTCGCCTTAAGCCGCTTTTCCACGGGGAAGATCGCCCGGCAACGATCCGACGAATCATTCGGGATCCCATCATCCACCCCCGTCGACCGGGGACCGCACCGCAGATATCGTTTCCGCTGATCGATGCCGCGAAAATTACTTTCCTTTGGCCCTCCAAGTTTCTGCCTCCTCAATTCTTGATCAGACTGAAAGATAAGATTAGAATTTCTTTCATCATTACGGAAAAAGAAGCCTCGAAACCACTTTCACGAGCACCCAGTGTTCGACTCCCAGAACAAAACGAATTCATTCTCACCTGACTGCACGCGCCAACCACCAGCGACTTGGGCTCGCCGTTTGTTTTTCTTTCTTTTCACAAATTCTCAGAACATCCGTTACATAAACGTCCTGACACAGTGCCAGATCGCGGACGCTCGAGCGGGTGATACATACTGTAATTCAAGCCTAACGCGTCGACAGAGCTCTCCGATCCGGCTATACGTATATCGAGATTCTCTGTGACGTTTAAGGTTTCGATTGATAAGAGCTGTATACAACCACAGGTGGCTGTTACAGTTGCAGATAGTAATTGGATGTTGTTTCCGCTGTTACAGATATCGATCTACAATGCCAGATCGACTCTTCGCTTGCGATGCCCGCCACTTATCAGACACTCGTCTCCCGGGCCCAGTTGGCTCAGCAATGTTGCATGTTGGCCGGTGAGCAGACCAGGATCTGCGAGAAGCTGGTGCACGATCAGCATCTCCAGCAACAGGGCTGGGCCGCCGTGGTGGCGAATCTGGAGGACATCACGCAGATGTTCCAGTCTCGAGCCGCTGTTCATCAGCAGAGCTTCGCTCTCTATCTTTCGGAGAGGGAGCAGCACATGGAGCTTCTTCAAAAGTGAGTACTATCAACCCACACGACTACATTGTAGATCTTCGGTAATGTTTCATTGGAAACGATGATTGATACGTCAACATTTCCACTCGTAAGTGCATTCCACGCGCTAAGTTTCTGTTTGAAGATGCGTCTTGGCGAACAGACGATCTAATCTGACGGCACGTAGCGCTGACGCAATGTTTAAGGATGTAGACATAATTATGTTAACGTTGATAACATACTGTGTCTAGTAACAACCGGGCGGATCTCTATGCAAACACCAGTTCCGTTAAATTGTTTGAACCGGACAAAAAGCGTAGGAAGATACTGAGGCCACCAGGTTTAGGAATCGTATTTTCTGAAAAGATGCTTTAACGTTTCTAACATGATCGCACTAACATTTGTAACTGTGTTCTGCTGCAGCTTCAACGCAGACCTGGGCATGCTGGCGAAGATCCCGATCCTGCCAGCGCTGAGGGCGCAAGCCGAGGGTCTGCTGAGCCCGGATGACCAGCCAATCCAGACTGAGAAGGACGCGAACGGCCAGGAGGAGGTGTTCAGCTTGTTGAGTTGGATCTCGGCGAAGGACAATCAGAGCAGCCTGGAGCAAGTGGCCGAGCAGTGTTCCCGGGGCTTGGAGCAGTTCAACGAGAAGTTGTTCAATGACGTGTTGAAGATCGAGGTGAGCGCAGCGATCTTCACCGCGAGCAAGCAGGACATGAAGAAGATCAAGGGCCTGGGGGAGCGGCTGTTCGCGCTGGAGCAACTGATGCAGCAGACCAAGAGGCTGGTGCAGGAGCAGGGCGAGCTGGCGCAGGGATTCCTGCAGAATCAGAGCCGCGCCAGCAACCTTGGCGACGCCAGCGTGCTACCCGATCTCTGCACCTCGCACAGACGTCAGCTGCTCGTGATGCTGGAAAACCATAATCAGCTGAGGGACATTCGGCGCCGGTGCACCAAGTCGAAGGAGGAGCTGTCGGTGAACATCTACCAAAGGCTCAAGTGGGTCATGTACGTGGAAAACAAGATGAGGGAGGTGGACAGTAAATTAATGATGTACAACGAGAGTCTGAAGCGGCTCAGAAGGCACCTGGAGGTGTTTCAGCAGATCCACCTCGCGCCACAGATGTACATGAACGCGGTAGCCGAGGTGGTCCGGAGGAGGACGTTCTCGCAAGCTTTCCTGGTCTGGGCCAGCAACCTCGCCTGCCAACTGCTCACTGTTCACAGCGAAGAACTGGCCCGACGAAGAGAGTTCCAGAGCAAGTTCGATGGTCACTTCTTGAACACCCTGTTTCCTGGTCTGGAGGACACACCGCCGCCGTTTGCCACCCAGGCACCTTCCGTCTTCGACGGTGGACTGCCAAAGGTGTGTACAATACTGAGGGACGATGTTTGTCTTTCTTGGAACTACGCGGATGATTTTTACCTATGTTATGCTGTTGTAGTTGACTGTGGATGATATGGAGGTGCTAAGGTCGCAGTTACCAGACCTGGCGTTAACTGTATCGTCACCAGACTTGAACAGCATCACGCAGTTCTTTTTGTCGAAGAGTCTCACCGACGCCAGCACCGATGGGACTAAGGAGAAAGACAGCAGTTCCATGAGAGTCGACGACGTACCAGCCAAGGAGCAGGAAGGGCCCAGGGCTCCAATATTATCTGACAGGTACCCGATGACTGAACAAAGTAGGGAGCTAATTTTCAATTAGGAGTTTTCTATTCGAGATGTTCTCCTTTGATTTGAATTCATTAGTAAAAGACATTATGAAATGAAGTCTGATAGAAGAAGACGCGGACGATGTCTACGGTTTCGATGACTAACGACGACTTGTCTGACTGTAGGGGTGACTTCGAATCGGAGACGGACACCGAGGAGTTCGAGAAGATCGGGCAGGGCGCCACGGACTCGAAACCCGAGTCGTTCGACGGCGCTAAGCAAATGCGTCAGAAACAATTAGAGGTTGGTGGCTCGCGAAGCGTGTCCCCTTCTTCCTCGACCTCGACTAACGTATCCCCGCTGAACTCGAAAGTCGTCGACCTGACGAACCGTTCGACCTCCTCGAGCGAGCCTGGATCCTTCCACTTCCCAAGCCTGTCCGTCAGCGAGCGTCCGTCTCAGCTGAGTCCCCTAACCGAGTGCGCGGAGAACGTCGAGTCAAGCTGTTTGCTTCATCGCGCCGCGAACGGTCTTTCCAAGTATAGCGAGCAGCCGGCTTCCTCGACCACAGCCGAGGAGCCGAGATCCCTAAGCCCGAATCCTTCATCCTTCAATCCCCGGTCCGTGTTGTGCGACGGCCAGCAGCAGCAACGGAATCAGCTGTCCAGCAGTGGCGGTAGCAGTCCATCGGTCGGTGTTGGCGCCGCCGACTTCATGGGTACTGAGTTTTACATGGACGAGTCCCTGCCGAGCAGTCTCAGCGAGCACCCTGCCGACGGACCGCAACAGGCTATCATTTCCCTTCTCCAGGTACTGGACGACTTACAGCTCGCTAACAGACCTCGTAGTCGTAGCCGTAAACGTTCCACTACCTCTAATTCAGAACATCCCTCCGATGGTACACTCTCGATACTGTTTTGCTTACTCTTCTACCCTTTAGGTCAGACACGGGCCACGGTTCCACCGGCACCGGTGACCGGTACACCACCCTCCACAAGTATTTGTACCGTCGAACCCTTTCACCAGGGCTATTCATATCGTTCTTGTCTCGTACTAACGTGCTCACAGTCCATGCTCGATACTAAAAATGGTGCCTAACGTCATCTTCTGTGTCGTCACATCCAAGCGAAATGTCTTGAATAGGTAAATGGTATTCGCTTAATGTTCAACAGCAACCGTAAACAGGACACCCAGAATGTACTAATTTATTTCGAGAACTAGACATATGGCGGCACGCAGTTTTCTAATCGCAATAATAGCTAAAAAATGGGGTTAACTCCAGCCGATATAACAGTTACTACAAACGTAAGGTTATTAAGAATAATGAAATGAACTCTTTATTAGATTCCACCAAGTGTCCAAATACTTACGGACGGCAGTGTACGTCGGCCCCGCTCGCGAGCTCCTGTTGATCCTCCTGCGAGCACTCTTTGTTTGGTGGAGAGAGCTTCGTAGACGTGGCGCAATGCGGCCGGCATGGTGGGGACGTAATGTCTGAGCGCGACTGGCCGCGCGAGCCGAGAAACCAGAGAATGGGGAGTAGGAGCTCCGCCTCCAAGCGCATCTGTGCCCGTAGGAGCTCGTGGGAGTGCTCGCCAGCGCTCCTGCTCATCTTATGGCCTATTTTCCGAAAGAATGCACCTCAAATACCATCACAGTCATAATAGTTGACCATCTAAGGAGTGCGATGAACAACTATTATGGACAATGCGGATCTTTTCTTTCGTAAAAAGGACTATAACACTTGCCAGTTGTTCCTGGTCCAGAGTCTGACCACCAATTCGTGTCTCCCGACACCTTCATCTGTTCTGTGTGATCCCGCATCCTCACCTAGCTCGGTGACCGTCTCTAGTCTCGATCTCTTTCCACTTACTTCCCCTTTCTCTGTGGTTTCTAGGTACTTTCGTTGTCATTGTCTTTACATTCGCAACCCAATTTATTAGCGCTGTCTTTATGCAAGTATGTATACCCAGACACGCCGGTATGTATCTCTTGCCTGCCGTCTATTGTTGGTGTGAACCCTTACCCGTTCCGTTTCCACGTAGGAGCGTCTAGCCTCTCTCTTTCCGAACCCCGTCACTCTCGTAGCCGCATATCCCGCCGCGTGTAAGTCGTGCGTGGGTGCGTGTGTCTTAATTTTTTTTTAATTACAGGATAGCTGCCGTCGCACTCGTATCCCGTCCCCTCCAGAACCCGAAGTGTGACACACACACACTCACACACTCTCTCCCGAGATCTGTTCAATCACGAGTTCGTTTCTCCGGAATGTTAACCGGCTCTTGTCATTACTGCATCGGGCACTACTGTTCCACAGGGTTTTTTTTTCATTTTTTCATTTATCAAAGCTGCCTTCCCACTCCCGATCTGTTAACTTTTCCGCCACTAGTCACAAAACAAGTTTACGATGCCCGAGACTGCGAGGAGTCCAGCGATCAAACTGGTCGAAAATGTTAACATACTGCTCTGTACACGCTCTCTGGATGGAAATTCACACATTCTCAGTAACATTTTTATCAGAATTTACTTTATAATTAACTTCTCAGTAACAATGGCAATTTCCATCGTGAACCAAGAAATCACCACCGCTAATACAATCTAACACTTTCTGTTGGTATTATCGTTTTTATTTATTTCTCATCTAACACAGACATCGAGAACTCTACTAACAGAATTCTTTTGGTAAACAATGCGTTAATACCGAAACAGTTCGGAAACGTTTCGACAGATTTCTTGATGATTCCTCGCGGCCTCGATAGTACACAGGGTATATTGAAAATCATGGTACAAAATGAAAGGAGATTGCTGATTCTACGGGACAAACTAAGTGAATTCTATCTTGAAAAAATGTTTAAGTTCGATTATCTTCAAGATCTGGATCTAAAAAAAGTCACGTCAGCTTTTAGACTTTTCCCTGCAGAATCAGCTGCTCCGATTTCTACCACGATTTCGCAGCTGTGTTCACACGCCCTCTAATCTTGCGTGTTAGATTTCGTGCACTGTTTCTCACGGAAGTGTTTGGCGCTGGCCGTTTCAGGAGAACCTTGGAAACACGCGCGAGGAGGTGGAGAGGCTTCGTTCGATCCTGAAGACTATGAAGGCGGTGGTTACCGAGGCGATGAGCTCGGTGCGGCAGGAGCTGTCTGTTCTTCGGGATCAGTCGAGCGAGGACAAGAGCGGTCTCAGGGAGATGACGGAGCGTGTTCGCGAGGCGTTGGCCCTTTACTCGAGCGAGTACGATCGTCCTCTTCGGGAACGAGAGCAGGAGTTGAAGGTCGGCCACGAGCTCGAGATGGCGGACGCGAAGAAGGTGATCCAGAGCCACGAGGAGGAGATCTGTTCGTTGAAGAGGATCGTGCTGGAGAAGGAGACGGAGCTATCGGAACACGAGCGTCTGATGACGACCATGAGGCAGAAGCTGGAGTCCGAGCAGACCGAGATGAGGAACCTGCGAACGAGGCTTCATCAGCAGCTGAACGAGGCGCTCGAACAGGCTTGCGTGGTCAAGAAGGCTGCCGCGAAGGAGGCGAACGACGATAGGTTCCGGGAAATCACGACCCTCGCGAATTCGGTGTCTCAGTGTCAAGAGACGATCCAGGAGCTCCGGTTGAGCACCGCCAGCACCGATCAACAGAGGCTGGTCGATGCCACCGACATGCTGCCCATGGTGTACAAAGACGACCTCGTGACCACCAGGGTCCAGATGAACGACATCGTCATGGACGGGAGCTCCAGCGACTCTTGTGTCTACAATATCACGGCGAGTGTAATAAAATTATCATAAATACATCAAATCCGCTGTCTATCGATAACTTTTCGTCTAATTGAACTATTTGTTTTTTCAGATGCAGCACGTGCTGCGGATTGCGGTCCAGATTATAGAAGAAAGAGCGGCTAGCATGGAGAAGATGGATCAGGAGTTGAAGATGGCGCGACAGGTGATGGAGGAGAAGGAGCAAGAGGTGAAGATGTACAAGATGCGCGAGTTTGCGTTGCTGGAGGAGCTGGAGCAGTACAAAACGACGATCAGGCGAGTGACGAAGTCGGAGGAGTTCAAGAACATTTCGGAGGAGATGAGCGTCAGTCAAATGCGGGAGGTACTGAAAGGTCTGCGGGCTGAGAAGGACGAGGTGGACGTGTCAGAGTCGAAGAAGGTACGGGTGGAGGCAAACGACGACCAAAGTTGTCTGTCGAGACGGATGGAAATGCTGGAGAACGACAACAAGAGGCTGAACTCGGAGATGCAGGCGCTTCGGGAGTACAGGGAGTCGGCGAAGACGAAGATCGAGGCGTTGAAAGCGGAGAAGATTCGGCTGGAGGTGGAACTGGTTAAGGAGAGATCGAGGAGGAGTTTCGCTGCTCGCGAGTCCTCCGAGGGCCGCGAAAAGGAGATGAACGCTTCCGTCGCCGTGGTCTCCGAGGGCTCCAGCCGTGATGCAGCGACAAGCCCTGAGCCGCAGTGTTGCATGTGCATGGCGCACTGCGGCTACGTGCGCAAGAAGATGAAGAAAACCGCGGAGAAGCTGGTGCAACAGAGATGCATCACCGTGACCAGTTGCGACCCCGGCGACAAGGTGCTCGTCTTCTGGAACCCCACGCATAAGAACTTCACCCTCTACCAGGAGTCGCCCATCTTCTACTTCCTCAACACCGACTGCGTCGCTGCCTTGGATCTTGGCCCTACCACCGACGGATTGCCCAAGAGGCAGCAGACCATCGCCGAGGTCGTCGACAAGGAGTACTGTCAGGCTAAGAAGGTAAGGGTTTTGTGCCAAAGATTTCGGAAATGGCCGTTGTACGATGTTACAAATGTTACCATAGCCTGCAGATCACTTGACCCAGACACTTTGGTTTTCTTCATAGTCACCTAGTCTTACTTTTAAAAGCAGCTTAATCATTTTCTTTAATGCAGATTGCTTAAAATTTTCCCACAGCAACAAAAGGTCAGGAGTTCCATTAGCGAGCGTCATTAACGAAAAATTGTTTGTTTCAGTCCGAGAACCGATTCCGAGTGCCGCGTGGCACCAAGTTCTACCGGGTGCGCGTCAAGTCGTTGAAGAACATCTCGAAGAGCATTCGAGAGGACAGCCATTCATTCTCCTATCATAACGAGGTGCTCCGCGACGATTGAATTGACGTTCGAAGGCCGAGAATAACGTCTACCTTCGGGCCAGGATCCGCCAGCTTGCAACATCATCCTTTCCGCGACCATCCGGAAACGGATCCCTCGGATCAAGGCCAAAACCTGCCAGAGCCTGTAGACGCATCCTGCATGCCTCGTCGATGCAGGCGGATCAACCGATCGACAGAGGTATGGGCCGCCGGAATTGGTGTGCACGCGACAGACGATCAGAAGGAAGGATGCGCTGGCGTTATTGTGATATAAATCATTTTTAAAAAACGAGTGAAACATATAATTGCCGAATGCTGTGGTTAGCTGTGAAGTGTAAACGACGATTTGTATTCCTTTTCCGTTTCATTTTTCATCTATATACACATATATATATGTTATATACATATATATGTTATAACATATATGTTATATAACATATATAACATATTATACATACATATATATGTATATTAATATACGCGTGTGCTCTGTCGTACCAAGCGTGCAATATTCACGTAACGATGTCATACATAGGTCCTAAGCTGGATTTTCTATCGAGAAACCGAGCGATTCGTAATTGCCATGTTTGTGCAATCTTCGAGAAACGTCCTCGAACACGTTCAGAGAGAGAAAGCGAAAGTTTGTTTCACTCGGAAACGGTCGTGTTCTCCTGATTTTCGTTTTCCGCGTGTCTCGTGGTCGACGAGGACCGTCCTCGAGCCGTTTACCAATGTCCGGTATCGGCTCATCGTCGATCGTCAACCCTAATCGTCGGGTTCGAGATTTTCCTTCGATGTCGGTTCAAAGATGCGCGGCGCAACGTTCGGGAAACGTTCGGCAAAACAGTCTTAGTGGACGAAACTAAGCAGAAATCCGCACCCGAACCGTTCCTAAATCTCGGAACCCTCGTCTGAATGGGTTAAGTCCGCCGCAAGAATGGCGGACGCGATCGAGGGGACCACGCGGCACTCACCTATCTTCGAATCGCCATTTTGTCGGTGATGGATTAGGTCTTTCAGGCCCCGAGGTACGAACTCTTCGTAAGATGAATTTTGTAACGAATACGCGTACACAGAGCAGATATCCACACACACACATACACATACACAAACACGTGTATAACACGGACACACGGATGTCAGGCCACTTACACATAGATTTTTTTTGTTTCTCCAACGACCAAGGCTCGAGAGAAACGAGATCCGATCAAGAGTATTGGGCGCAACACGGAGAGAATGCGAGGACACCATCCTTTTGATTACCGATTCCGTAACCGTTTACCACTATTATCGTTTCTCCGCGACAGTTTAAGCACTCATAGTATCGTACAATAGCTGTGATCGTTAGGCTCGACGTTTTCACTTCTACTTAGTCGTTAGTTAATCTTAATTCCTGGCGTCCCGGCGAGCGACGCCTCGCGATCCACTCGAGACCGATTTCCCTGGACCCTCAAATAATTTTCCTCTTCGTGGCCGGGGAAGGATCGAGAGCGGATCGAGGAATATTTCGCCGTCGATCGCCGGCCGCCGATTTCGAGTTCGAGCGACGCCGCCCCCGCGTTCACGGTGGCCCGCCGAAAAGATGCTGATAATGTAAGATAAAAAGACGAAGCAAAAAAAACTCGTTTGGTAGGCTGTAGCTCGAACTTGTCGAGAGAACGACGCACTCGCTTTTGACATAGCGCAACGTAGATCATTTAACGATTCCTCTTTCTTCTACAGGCCGCAAGCGAAATTGCACCCGCGGAACACACATTTAGCACGAATTCTCGGTCAGGGGTCCTCGGAGACCCCGCCGTTTTGTCCTTTCGTAGCCACAAACCCCCATGCTTCGGTCGACGTCCTGTCGTCGCGTCGATTCGTCGAGAGTCACCGTGCGCGAAATCGAGCGCTTCTCTGGCGCCTTTCAACAAACACTTCGTTGCTCGCAACAGATTTTCCTTATAAAGTGGTAGTAAATGTGAATAGCATCCTTTCGGTAGTTAACGAGCTATTGTCGATGATCCTCTTTCCATAGCGTCCAAGTCTTGGTAGCGAAAATCCACGCGAACTCGTGTCTGAGTACTCAAGCGATTTAGTTGAACGAATGTTCGAAGGCAAGACTGAAAGTTTACGGAGAACATTATACACCTTCGACAAACGTAGCTCAGAATTTTCTTTTCTTTTTAACTAGAGTATAAGTGCTATGGATCTGCAGCATCTTCCAAACGAGTCTTTTATTTTCGACGTTATAAAACAGCAGTCTGCTTCATTGCCAGAGCCACGTGTGACAATCCGTACGATTTCATTTCCTTCGAGATTAACCAACGAATGTATGTTTCTTTTAAGAAAGTAGAGCGTAGAGATGACTTTAGACAGACACGACTTCGTATGGACTTCCAATAGCTGCCGAATTCGATGATCCGATGGATTTGTTGTAGCTCGGAGACGTAGCTCTTTTCACACGGACGCGAAAACCGAGTGCACCACGCACGCGACTCACGGTTCCTATTAGTTCAATTTTTTTGTTCGACCTTCGAAGGCACTCGTAGATCACTCTCCGCGCAGTTAGGCGAACCGACTCGTACAACGTGCAACCTCTGTCCACGTAGACACGCTGTGTTTAACTGTATTCGGGCTCGCATCCTGCACCTTCGTGTCCCGAGAGACGCTGCACGGACATTCAACTGCAACGTCGTTAGACGGTCAAACGACGCTGCAGCTTATACGCCGACAGCCAACTCGGACTGCATCCTCCTTTTGCGGTGGAGGTGGGACGATTGCTCCTACTGTTCGTCTTTGAACCAGTCCGACAATTCGGAAGCCTGGGCTAAGGAATCCTCGAGCTAAGAAATTTTTAACGGGACGGTTGCATGAGTGAAGAGTTTGTTTTTATTGTTTTGTACTTGCCGAGTCTCTTTTCCTCGGTGAACTCGTGACTTTTCTTGGAGCAATCGGTCCACGTCCTCGACACAGCATCTACTCGTATAACAGTTACTAACACGTTGAATGCAATTAGGTTGGTTGCAAGTAGAATCAAAGCCAGCGAATGCCCTCTCGAGGCTCGCCCGGGCCCGGTTGCTGCGGAAGTCCGGCGATCAGCACGGACAAACTGGTATTTAATTTTTAATTTTAGTTTCGAAGTACCTTGTATTATATGTTCAAAACCATTTTTTTTCACCTTTGTCTATGAAAAATAAAAGAAAGTAGTGCCTTCTACAATGAACAAACGAGCGAATTTATTATCGAACGAATCGACGCGGGGACCTTGGTCGCTCCATGATGGCGACCGATGTTTGCCGGAAGAACCATGTTGCCAGAGGCGATTGCAATCTGTAAACTGTCGATTCGCGAATAAACGAAGACATTCGGAAGCTTTAATATAGTTGAATTAGTAACGCTGCCGAAGATCGCTTCTTCCGTTTTGATTGCGGATTCTGCTCGATCTGGTTCCGTTCACGTTACACATGCGAAACTCTCTGCAACATGTTCTTCGATAGAATTTTCGTTGAATCGTTTCTGAATTTACAGGAACCAAAGAATGTAACTTCGAAGTTATTGAACATTTCCAGCAGTGTGTGTGTGCAGTCAAAATGTTCGATTGTTTTGTTTGATTCGGCGCTCTTTGCGCTGTCGTGGCGCCTCCTGGATCACGATTCTCAATAAATCATTTGAAAAAACCAACAAACTTGCGCGGCAACCTGATGTTTTATTCGATGACGCGGGTCTGGAGGACTTCCGGTCGGCGGCAGAGTACTTTTGGGGAAGATCTTGCAGCGCGATCGAGGATTCCCAGTTTCCCAGTGGGACGAGCCAATATGGCGGACAGATATCCACGTTTTTATTTTTCTAGGGATTCTCATAACGGAATCGTTCTTTACCCAACGCTTACAAGAAAGAGTGAACACAATATGGACAAGAAAAGAGAAAGAAAGCATAGTAGTCCATACATAGCGACGATAGAGAGATTTGTTTGACGTGTGACGCGTGTAGGGGACGAAAACTATACATATGACATTCGATACTGTAGAAAATACTCTTTTTTGTTTTTTCATCGACCAAAATTTCTAGGCTTAAGGTTTGCCTCAGCCAGTGCTGGGATTTCGTTCGATTATCTTCGCATTTCACAGTTTCCGCTTTCGTTTCCACGAGGAAGACGTACAGCTGTTCCGTTGAAAAGAAAACAATTTCTCGCGACGACTTAGAGATCCGTTCGATCAAGCAATTCTTTTTCCGGGGAACAAGGGCACGCCTAAAGGCTCACCTAGCTCCGAGCACAGGATTTCACTAGCCAACGTGATCCGCGAGCCGCGAAATCGCTGGGCAA
This sequence comes from Lasioglossum pauxillum, assembly GCA_933228785.1. Classification (NCBI taxonomy): domain Eukaryota; kingdom Metazoa; phylum Arthropoda; class Insecta; order Hymenoptera; family Halictidae; genus Lasioglossum; species Lasioglossum pauxillum. The sequence continues at coordinate 41,089,414 of OW121706.1, forward strand.
ACGATCTGGACGAGTGTTTTCCTAATTAATTCTTCTCGATCGCTTTCTCGCGCGAGTAACGTTGTAGCGATAGTGCTTCGTCTAGAAACGTCGTGCATCCTGGTTTATCAAGGGAAACCCGGGATCACGATAGATCGGAAACCACTCGTCGATCGTTCGGCGATCGATCGCGCGCCCGTTTCCGTTTCTCGTCTCCATTGAGTTTCGCCGCTCGAGGAAATCGCGATCTCGATCTACGAGTCGTGACACACCGTGATCAGGATTCGCGAAACTGGCGGGGGAAGAGTACCGCGCATGTAATCCGAGAAAGTGTAACGCAAAATAGGTGTATGATAACATTACATAACGTACATACAATTGTGATCGTGAGAGTATCTGTTACGAATAAAGAAATTACGAATAAACCACGTGACTCTTTTCCAAGGGACTCGAGTGTTTTGAACCTGCCATCGAATCCTTCCACTACTTCAAAAATAAATATTATAGAGTAGCTCCTACCTGTATTAGTATGGTATTTCGAAAATTCTTCGCTCTTCATTATATTTTCATTGGGAAGAACACACGAGCTTCGTTCAACAAAAGGTTCTTTATTGAAATCAATCGAATGAACAGTTCGAGATAGCTTCTTAACAAAAAGAGGTCCTTCGTCTTGTTAAACGTGATAATACTTTTAAACTGTGTCTCGTCAGTCTCTCTCGGATACACCTTAATCAAGAACAATCAAATAGTTTCGCTCGAACGCAGTTCCGCCCGTTTTTCCCTGGATAAGGGCTCCTAGCCAAGGAGCTGGAGGAACGAACAGCAAGCAGGAGGAATCGCCATAACCGAACCTGCTCCGTTCACCCCGACGACTAGTGTCAGCTCAGTCCCTCGAATAAACGCTTATCCGACTAAATGTATCCCCGGAATACAACATCCGATCCGAAGCTCAAATCCAAGTCGATCTCTGAACGAAGGATGAAACAAAACTCGAGAGCCGCGCGTTCCAGGGGCAACTATGTCGTATATTCAATATTTATAATACAAATTAAGACCGCTTCGATGATCTAATGATGGGTGACGTAGGTTTGCGTGTTCTGCTGGCAACCGGGCAAGAGATTCGACGTGTCTTCCTCTGCGGAGCTACATAGCATGCCTACGAGAGTATAATCCACAAAAGGCGGCAGATCGAGCTCGCTGACATCGCCGTAATTGTTCATCTGCGTGTTACCGGTGTTCATTGTCATTTGCGGCAGCCTCGTGTCGAGGACTTCGCAAGTATAGTGACACCGGTCGTTGCTAGGGTAGAAGAAAGGCTCGGGGCTACTTTGAGACTGAATGTCCATGCCGTTGGAGTCCGGAAACAGTCTTTCCGTAGAATCGGGAGCTTCGTGGTTCCCATAGTTACCCTGCAGTCTCTCGTCCAGGACCATTCTGTTCGAATTCTGGTGACATCGACTCGCGATCTGGTTCTTGGACTCCTGCTCGAACATCTGACTGTAACCGTTGTAGGAGAACTGTTTGTTCTCCGCGGGACTGCGACTAGGCCGGGCTTCCGGCATCTCGTTCTCCTTCTTCGGGTACATGTTATAGTTCTCCATCAACCCAGGCTGGCAGTTCTCCTTCGGAAAACAGTTGGCGTCCCTTCTGGAGGCCATCAGCCCTTCGTCCTTCTGAGGATCGAAGCCGGGGAAGGTTAGACGATCGTCCTGGCTCCAGTAGCCTGGTTGCTGATCGTTCTTCACCGACCCGTCCACGAAGTTCTTGTGGTTTTGATTCCGCTGGTACTCCTGGAAGTTCAATGCGTTGTTTAAGTGGTTCTGGTTGATCTCTTTGTCGGGAACGAACTGGTTGACCGGTCTCTTCGCGCAGAAGCCGTTCGAGTCTTTCTCTGGTTCGAAACCTGGGAACTGTAACCTGTCGTCCTGCGGCATGCTTAGGTGACTGCTGCTGGAATCCTCGCTAAGGAACTGATTCCAGTACGCCTGGTCTTGGTGCTGTTTTACCTCGTACTTGATCGTCCCGCTACCAAGGTCGAGCAACGTGGGTGGCGATCTTGCAACGTCCTGAGAGTTCATAGGAAATTCTGGTCGCAGAGGTTGGTCTAGCTGAAATATCTCTTCAGGTTGGAATAGTTCGCCCGTGAACGATGGGAAATCGGGGTAAGAAGCTTCTTGTGGGACCTGAACTGCTAGATTGTAGCCTAGGGTGTTCTCTTGAGGCTGCACCGGATCTTGCATCCAATAGGGGGTGTCGTTCGGAGGCGTTTGCTGAGGGTACATCGTTGTTTGATGGTGGTGAGATGGTTGGTAGGTGGAAATGTTCGTTTGAAGGCCGCACATGCACTCGAACGGTGGGCAGGAGCATGAGTATCCTGAAAAGAGAGGAAATCGTTTATTTGGATGTTTATGATGTTCACATTAGCGCACGCTGACGCAGTGAACTGGATTCATAATTATGAAAGTGGTCCAAGCTATATATTTCTTGTATAGAGAATTTTAAAGAGGTATTTAAAGAAAAGGGATATCAACAATAAAGGAGAGGAATATTAACACTAAATGAATTCCAAATAATGTTGAAATATCAAGCACTAACGGATGATTTTTCACAATATCGTAAAAATTACATTGAATTCATTTAGTTTAGAATGTGATGTGGCATAATTCTACATATATATACAGGGTCATCCGTTTTTAAACGGACAAACGTAAACCAGCTATAAAGAACCCCAAATGGAACAAGTTTTACCCCTGCCACTTTTTTTGTTTCGGTCTTGATTTCTAGAAAATTGCAAAAAACCATAATTTTTTTAGTTCACATAAACTTGAATATCTCGGAATTCCAGTGATGAATCTTGATGATTTTTCGTTTGTTTGGTTTAAAATAAATAGGGGCATCTTTTTTGTTAACAAAATATTTTTGTATGACCTTCGGATCTTTGTTTTTTTGGCATAGGGCACGTCGTGGAAAAATTATGGTTTTTTGCGATTATCTAAAATTCAAGGCCGAATCAAAAAAAGTGGTAGGGGTAAAAATTGTTTCATTTGGGGTCCTTTATAGCTGGTTTACGTTTGTCCGTTTAAAAACGGATGACCCTGTATATATACAGCTATAAAGAACCCCAAACGGAACAAGTTTTACCCCTGCCACTTTTTTTTTTTTGATTACGCATAAATCCAAGTTTTTCGAAGTTTTTTCATTCAGTCTCCACGACGTGCCCTATGCCAAAAAAACAAAGATCCGAAGGTCATACAAAAATATTTTGTTAACAAAAAAGATGCCCCTATTTATTTTAAACCAAACAAAGGAAAAATCGTCAAGATTCATCACTGGAGTCCCGAGATATTCAAGTTTATGTGAACTAAAAAAATGATGGTTTTTGCAATTTTCTAGAAATCAAGGCCGAAACAAAAAAAGTGGCAGGGGTAAAACTTGTTCCATTTGGGGTTCTTTATAGCTGGTTTACGTTTGTCCGTTTAAAAACGGATGACCCTGTATAGTCTAAGGATTTCGTGGATCTAGTTCCAACATTTATCGTTCGTCAGCGTAGATGGCGTGAGAAATCGACTTGTTTACGATGTCGGTAATTCAGATCGCGAGTCAGGTCTACTGTTTTACCACGTCTGTGCTGACAGCGGACTGGTTGCTGGCGCCGCCAAGCGGAGGTAGTTATCGTTAATGGCGCGAGAATAAGTGCGAGAACGGATCGAGCTCGTTCTTCTCAGGTGAAAATAGTTACTATCGCATTGTTTCTTTGCAATTTACGGTGATAATAGCTTCGTAGAACAGTGTTTTATTCGTGCAAGCATTAGACAAAGTATTTTAAAGGCTAAAAGATATAAACCTTTGTCCGAAATCAGCGGCGGAGGTTGCGTAGCTCTCGTAGGTGGTTCTATTGCGTCTGAACTCGGTCTTTTCGTTCCTCTCAGTGACATTAGCTGTAAAATAGGGAAAAGTTGATTGTTAGTTGTGTGAAAGCGAATCGAGGAACAAGCGGATTGTACAGCGACTGAAACTGTTCTGTCTGGGGACCGGAATTCTACTTTGAAACTCAACTTCCGGTAAGTCGCCATATTGATTACGAATTTGAGTGCAGCTACAATATTGTCGATGCCTATTTCAATTGGATAAAGTCTAGTATATACAGAGAAGTTAAAAAAACGTGTAACTTGTTTTTAGAAAATTCTATCTTGAAGAAATTCAGGTTAAAAATAACATACTTTGGAGCCTAAAGCAGCTTCGCTGGCCAAAAGAACAGCGAGTCCGCGCACCCTCCTGCCAGCACCCACGCTTCTTCTCGCCTCAGACGTGGATTTCGCTTCCGGTCGCGGATGATCGTGCTGTCCTTTCGCTTGGAAGAATATCGCATGTTCTGTGTGTCGCCAGAAATGCGTTACGGGATAACCGCAATGGCCACGACACGAAAGTATCTCCAATCGACCCGTGCATTGCCTGTTAGGGCATGGTTTCCCTTGCTGCTTCTTCCTCGCCTAAACATTAACAAATCCTCCCAATTAAACAAAATCATTTCTCCAGCGTGCAAGGCTAGATCAGGGCAATATATTCCGGATTGTAAAAGTAGATAAAATACTATTAAATTCTTTTTGCAAGACTTCCAGTTCCAGTTTTGTAAATTTGATTCGATACTTTGGTCTACCAAAAAGATGATTGAAAGAAATGATGGGTTTCGATGTTCCTCTCGTGCTCACCTTATCACAAATAGCCGGTCGAAGGTGAACCCTTCCGCCTCCAGGCAGTATACACTCTTGCGAGCAAACAAGGACACCCAGGCACGACTTCTTCAGAATACTGACATTATGATTGTTCGTGTTCCTCATCGCCCAACCAGAGGCGTGTCTTCTTGCCTCTTCGCAGTCTGGCCCGTAGACCCTTCTTACGTGCCCATCTGCCCATTCGCACCAAGGATCATACTCTACCACCTGGTAATAAATCACTTTGTTAATTTCTTCAACCCTGTCAGACGTCGAACCTTGCATACAAAGTGCATTCGCTCTTAGTTCCTAAACGTTGTCGACCAAATTCAAGTGATACACGAATAATTCATTAACGATTATACCGGGTTGAATAATATTTCCAGAGGAAATTTCTCGAGGTCTTAGCTAACAGATCCAGAAGTTATAGGATTTGCACAAAAACGTATGTGAAGAGAAATCCTTCGAGGAAGAGCGTAACTGCGCAGCTTTCACACCATACATAAATTTGACAATTCAATATCGACGATTCCATTCGAGTATTCGCCCGTTCATAGTCTCGCATAAAACAGTTTGCATGAAGATTCGGTGAACGGTAAAGAGGCAGTAATATGTCGGAGTTCTCTTTACCCTCGGTTTCGGTTTTGAGCGATCTCAGCCCCCGAAAGTAGAGCCGGTATTCTCTTCACGAGTCTACCTGGCTGCGTTTTTGTTCATGGAATTTGGGGAAAGGCGGAAGCCGCGAGTGTCGGTAATTTCCCAGGTGTGACGGGACCTAACCTTGACCATACACGGGGATTACCCAAGTCGTAGAATGGTAGAATTGCGAGAAATTTCAATTACCCTCGGCACGTTCGAGTCGTTGATGTCCCATTCCTGATGTGGATGTTGCTGTTGCTGGTTCCCGGCCACCGTCGCTGACATCGTCGGCGACCCAACGCGACTCCTTCAACAGAAAACAGCCTCGTGCGATTAATTGCCCCATCGAAAGAGCTACTGCGCTTCGCTGGAATTTTAACCATTTACTTTGGAAATGTTTTTGAGAAATTCTGCAGCTGTAAATCAAGAAACTTCATCCTTCGGAGAAAATCGATTAGGTTTGAAAGTTGCTTGATTCAATGGAAACGGAGACTATAATTGAGCCAAGATTGAGACGCTAAGTGTATTAACACGCCCGGAGGATCGACCGCGGTGAAAATTAGGTTAATAAAGAAAGGTCGACCTTGAGTTCCCGAACCTAAAGCTCGTTGCATCGGGCCGCAGGACCAATTTAGGATTACGCAATGGCCGACGTGCCAAGGGGCCAGCAGCTTCGAGATAAAATCCCGATTTATGGTGCGTACCTGGCCGTACCTCGCGCCATACTTATGGGAGCCCGTGGGTGGCCTGACAACGGCCACGTTCACCGGCTTTCCGGAATCCTTATGTTCGTCGCGAACGATTCCTGATCGTGGAAAAGATCGATCTCCGGTAGTCGAGGTTTCCTTCGGGAATTTTCTTCCCTCGGTCATTTTTGTTCTTTCGAATCTACTTATACTCGTTTTTAGGAAACAATCTTCGTTGTGCACTTTTTATGGGTTTCTCGGGACGATTCATAAATCAAGGCTTGTTTGTAACTCGTTCATAAATCAAGATAAGATTCTTTGTTAGCGTGCATGCTGGTGAAATCGATTGCTGTCCACGAAGAATGCACATTTTATAGGAAATTGCAGGAAAGTATATAATTGAATTCTTTATAATCGTGGAGAAAAGCGGTCGATCAGTGTTAAATATAATTTTCTCGAGTTTCGCCCGAAAAGCGACGATGCTCTTTCTCCTACAACCGTGTACAGTAAGCGCTCACGAAATTAATAAGCACGAAACAGCTCGAACAATATCCCCAATAGTCGTCGTCTTCAGGAACCTCGTGGTTAACGATTCTGCATAAATTCTGGCGTAAGTGTTAGGTCGTGTCTGGTCATGCTACAGCTTCTGCCTTTCTCCCGATGACATTAAAGTCTGCGGTTATGATCTGTGGCGACATTACGACCCGCGAGAACGATCTTGAACCGAGTTTCTAGTCAGATTCGGTTTTTCCGAAATAACTGTGCTCTCGAAGTTCAAAAGTGCAAGTTCCATGTGAGATTATTATTATCTTAGGAATGATTTCTTTCATTCGGAAAGAGATAAATTGGCGATCAGCTTTCTTCTTTCGACGCTCCGTATTTTTAGAATTCGCGGATTCTTGATGATGTAAGGTCGCGTAGGTAACGCTCATTGGATTCGACTGGTTTATCGAGTAGTGTCCACGAGAGCAGGTTACTTTGCGAATATTCGCAGGTAAATTATCGTGCGTTTCGGGGGCGAAGCCCGCCGGTTGATTTCGTCGTGAAATCGTCGGCGTATGTTATAAACATCGTCCACCGAGTGTCATTGACCATGAGGAGAACCATGAAAGACGCGACTCGCCTACGTCTTCTGGTGCCAACCTGCTGTTCCGTCGATGGCCTTCCCCTTCCATCATTTTCTTCCATATTGAGCCTATGAGTTAAAATATTTGAAAATAACATGGAGGTGGCCTTGAACTATTGAAATAATCAAATATCTGAAACTACATTCTTACAGAATTGAAGGTAAAATGTCTGTTTTAAACCTCACCTACTAATTCTCCTCATAAATGCATAAAATCCCACTTACTGCGGATGACGTATAAAAATTTGAAGAAAACGAGCCGATTTCTCAGATGAGAATTAAAAATACGCGAATCAAAGAGCGTGCTGCAAATGGAACAGTTGCGTTTGAAGAAGAAATGGGCTATGAAGCCATCGTCGGCTCGATTTCGCGAGGAAAACTCGAAACTGTGTCCCGCTGGGAATTTTATGAGCAACGAGGATGAACCGTCGCGTCGATTGAAATCCATCGAGCTTTCGCCGATCTTTGCGGGACGTTGAAGTCGGGGACTCCATGCGAGACGAGCAGGCTTCGAGTAGGTGTTCGAGGATCGTAAACGTCCGTCGGCCGACTCGATAAAACCCACGGAAACGACGTGTGCACGCACCTAACGCGTAACCTGTACAAACGCTCTAGAAGGCATGCCTGGAGCCTCCTCTCGAGGACCTTGGTTCTATCGTCATTCGATTCGCGGGGCTTAAATGCTTCGCGAACTTACAGGGTGCGTCACAACACAAGGACATACTCAATAAATACTAAATACTCTTATAAAAAGCGTTAAAGTCTGGGAATTGCAAACATACTCCCCTCCGAAATTCCCATTAAGTTGGGCACTACCTTTTCAAAAACCGTATAAACGATCCACCAAAGGGTTACCGAGACTAGGAGCATGAACCAGGGCCGTAATTATTTTGGTTTCGAGCGGCAGCCATCTCGGGGCCCGGCGGCGTTGCGTTCGAGGCGATAATTCCACGGCTCTCGTCCGCTCGATCCGTTATGCTGAATGCAAAAGGAGCAAAGGCTCGCTCGAAGAATGAAGAAAAGAGAGAACGAGAGAGAAGGAGAGGGACTGTTGCGTTCCCTGGCACGCAAAGCGTTTTACTTATATACGGTTGTTACGTCGTCGACACCTTTCGGGTCCGAGAAGGGAGCCGTTGGGTGGTTGGTGCGAGCTTGCTTTGGCAGAAGGGGAGGAAAAGGGACGCGCGGCCAGAGAGTCGGCCGTGGAAGGAGAGGAGAGGCTAGGTGAATGATTGCCCGGATCGGTGATAAAGTCATCGCCTTTAGCACCGGCGTAAGATGATACATCGGCGGACGATGCTGCGCTGAGATTGTCCCGCGCGTTCGAACAGACTCGCGCGCCAACACCGGCCAAGATACGGACGCACGGTATAGGTAGGTACGCGAAAGAGATGCAAAATCCACGGGGCCCACGAGGCCGGCCTGGAAGAAAGGGAAGAAAAAACGGGAGACCAGGGACTATATCCTCGTTCCGGTCGGTATGGGTGCCTTCAGAATTTCAGATATTAACGCTGATACCGCGAGCCCGCTAAAATATCACGCTTCTGACCCGGCTCACGACGAGGCTTCTCCTTTTTCAACGACACGCTCGTGCCCGTCGCGGCCGCGGCCGCAGCATCCGCTCGTCCTAAGGCCCTCGACGATCGCCTATTCGCGCGAGCAGGATCGTCCGCGGAGATTAACTTCTAAACGAGTTAATCCGCGCGCGCGGCTGGTCCTCGATTCGCATCCACTGCACTCGCGATCGCGTGTCCGATTTCGATTTTCTTCTTTCGCCTTTCGTTTTCGATTGATGCATTCAGAAGTTTCAACTTTCAAAAGCTATACAAACACGAATCTTTAGGTTGAGAATTACATTTACCCAGGCTTGATTTTGAAACTGAGAAAGTTCGATATCTCGGAACATAAATTATATCGGAAGCTACACATGTTCACGGATCCCCAGGTAATCCTCCATCAAGCACTGGAAATTCATCGGCAAATGTTGGTCCAAGAGTACAAGAATACAAATATCCTCAGTGTTTGTCAATCCAACTGATTACACACGCGATGATATCGCGTTGGCGGTGTACAGAATATTATCTCGGACTATTTCACGCTCTCGAGGCTCACGCGCTCCGTTATTATTCGCTAACAGACTTTTTATTTGCCTACTCGCTTTGCCATATACGACTCTCGTATTTTCATAAATTTCAATGTCCCGCGATATTCTATTGAGAACGTCGCATTCGTGTGCAAATTAGAGTGCGTTTCAGTCAAAATCGCATCGTTCATAAATTCTGACACTGCTGTACTATATGGGAAAGCGACTGCTCTCGACGTCTGTTACGAGCTTTCCAACTTCCACGAAGGAGAAGATCGGGTGTATAAAAACCAGCAATTTTCTAATCTTCTCAAGAATAGATTTGTCGAAAGCGCAAATGGAAATCGTTATGGCAATTGAATGGATTGAAGAAGTTCGAATTTTAAAGGTTTTTCAGCTCCGGACACATTAATCAGTGGTCGAGGAGTAATTATATGGTAATAGCCATACTCCAGACGGTTTTTCGCGGTCGTAAAACGAGGCCCACGCGTTCATCTAAATTTGGATCGTCGAAACGACACCTTTCGGCTTTCTTCTCCACCTCCGCCGCGAACTGTCTCTTTCACTTCCTATTTTTCTTCGCCTATGGCCTCCGCTCGCTCGATTTCTATGTACACACCCCGGAGGTGTAGGACCGCGGTGGAATCAGCGAAAAAAAATTTAAAAGAATTTACAAAAAGATCCAGTTGGACCGGTTTTGTTCGGCTCTATCGCGTTTCATTGAGGTTCATCGTGTTTTATCGAGCCTTTTTCTCCGTGCCGTCGCGTCGCCGACACCCTATTATTCCTGTGTTTTTCGCACTTCGGTTAGCGGTTTTTACGATCTACAGTCACGAGAGAAAAACGTAAACATTACCGATGGCGCCAAAGGCCCTCGTACTTTTAATGTCCGATGCCATTCCGGAAAATGATGGGGTATTTCGATTACAGCGTCGGGCATTGGGATTCCGAAATTATCATTGCGGTAAGCCGTTAATTCAGAATTACAGTACAATAATTCAATGGGGACCGTGTTCTATTTTTATCCGTTGCAAAAATGATCGAAACCGCGGTCATTCGAAACGACCCTGTGGAGGTAAAATGATTCGCAGTATGTAATTGGAAAGAAACGACTCCACGATCGAGAATCGAGAATTAAAGTTCGCCTAAACGTCGTAACCACCCCGGAAATAGTCGTCACGCCCGAAAACCGGTGTCGTCATTAAAACCCAGTGAACTGTCAGCTTCCATTTGGTCGCAAGGATACAAAAGGGTCCCGATGGAGTCGCAGGAGAGAAAGAGGGACGAGAAGGAAAGAGTGGACGGGGCTTAAAGACTTCCTCACCGCCGCGGACAGGGAGAGAACGTTCTCGAGATGCGAGATAAAGGGAGATCGTTTTACCCGCGGACATTCGTTTAATCTGTCTTCGAGGTGCTGGGCCGTGATCAATGGCGTGGCGCGGGTACATCCGTAATCGGGTTTTCACGAATAGACGGCGACGATCCTTTCCAGTTGGACCGCTCGATTATCCTTCTCGACGAACGCCGGAGCTACGGGGTTCGAACGATTGATGCCGTTCATTTGTTCCTATCCTTAACGACGGTCCTGTTTTTCTTTCGAACTTGCGAAACCCGCACACGTGACTCCCATCTTGTTTCAATCGATACATTTCATCGATTTTTCGTCTTCGATTCGATTTTTCATTGTATTGGCTCTTGCGCGTACAATCTTTTGATACATTTAATAAGACGGGAAATTACACACCATCCCCAATTTAGAGACACGAGTTCGTGACGGCATCGGTCGAGCAGCCGGAGAAAAATCGAAACCCGTGAACCAGTTAGCACCCAACTCCATTACCGGAGTTCGCCATACAATTCGCGAATCACATCCGTTAGATTCGTATTCAGCAGCCGTACGCACTGTGTCACGTCGCGCATGTGTGCTCGACACAACGCTAGAAAACCCATCGACCAATCGGGCACCGTGATAACGCCCACACACCAATGAGAAACCCGCAGAACGCCCACTGATTAGATACTAGGGAAATCTCGCTGGCCGTCCAGGAAGAGAAATCGATGCCGTAATGGTCGCCACCTGCTCCGCGGTTTTCAAATTTCCATTAGACTCCTCCGCTAACTCGTTACCAATTACCAACATGAAAAACTCAATTTTGGAACGGATGGAAGTCGATGTTCGTGTGGAATTCGTTTGGAAATCAGTGTTGACAATATTCTAGAGGTTCTCCTAAGATTCACTGCCGTTCAATCAAAATTATTCGGATGGAAGATCGTCTACTAGGTCTAGCAAGTTACGAGATAATGCCATGTACCCAGTACGGCAGGAGGATTATTCACAACGATGTATGCCCCGAAATTGACCGAGTTTGTCGCCGTCATTTAACAGACCTGGCCCCCGTCCCTAAATTGAATCGTCGAGGTTAAATCCATGACTCCAAAACAAACACAAATCATCATATCCACGAGATTTGTCGCTTCTCTCAGAGTGGAGCATTATATCAAAGAAATGGCAGGTCGATCCAACCACTATATTCACCTCATTCTCCCCTGTCATCCCCTATCATAAAATTCGAACCGAAAGTCTCGAAAACAATGATCAAAATAGAAATACTTACAGAACCACCATATCTGCTTCGTAGGGCCGTTCACCGGAGTACAGCTACTATATCTATCGTCGAAGGATCACAGTGGTCCAGCGCTGGTTTCGAACCAAGGGACACTTCACTGGCTGTCAGAGAGTAACCTCTAACAATCGTAACTCGGTCTCGTCATAGCCCGAACCCGTAGGACACTGGTGTAGAACAAACTCCACTGACCCTGTCGGGCAAGCTCCTATGTAGAAGGAGCGTTTCTCGATCGCTCGAGGATCCTGCACGATCGGATCCTGGAACGCGTGTGAAGATACTGCGTGTCGATGCGTGCGGCACGGAGTCGATTCGTGAACTGAGGCGCCTCCACTCTGTCGCGTACTAGCTGGAGCCAGCACGTTGCCACCGGCGGATAGTGTGCCGGCGTGGTTAGTCCTGCTCGTCGAATGGGAACGCCTAGGGGAGTGGCTAAGCCCAGCCAATCCGCCACAAGAGTTCACAGAGGGTGCATAATCGCCGGCAACCCCTCTCGACCTAACAGAGAGGATCGATCACCGGCTCTATCCGCCGCTCCTCCTCGATGCGATACGGGGTTTATTGCTCCTCTTCCGGAATCGCTGATCCTCTAGCCCTCGATTTCCGGTCGCGACGGTTCTCCACAAGCTCGACATCGTGTCGAGTCTCTTCTTCGTCGAACGGATTGGCTCCTTCCGTTTCCCTCGCGGTTTTGCGGAGAGGTCCAACAAAAGAGCAGCTCACAGTCAGGCAGATCTATGTAATCAAAAATCATTTTTACTTCGCCCTGAAGGAATTGGTAGAATCATCCATCTAAGAATATGTAGCGCAACGATAAATATGTTACAGTTTTCCCTGGATGATCACGCAAATTGTAAAAAATCGGTAGCTATGTATCTAATGGATTGTGGTATAGGAGGGGTACCAGATTTTTTATTTGTTGAAAGCAGGATTCAGCCAGATGATACAGCTGGATTTATCAATCCAGGGGGTTCGTGGCTTGATTGCAGAGGATCGTCGAGCACTCTGAGCTTGCAATCAGCTGGTCCCGCGGAGCTCCAAGGGGGTGTCCCAGCTTGTATCCTCCTACTTCCTACCTTCTCCATCCCTTTGCCGTCGATCCTAGGTACCCGCATCCAAGACAACGGCCCGTTACGCTTCGATCGAACCTGAACCCACGACGCAAACATATCTGACGAGGTGAGCGCGTCCTTCGGAATTGAGGAGCTCCTCTGATTCCCACCTAAATGCTGGATTCCTCTTAACAATGCCCCGCGAGTTTCTGGAAGCCTCGCGTTAGCACTGATCCCACCATTCAACCTACACAACCACTTATCGCGGGAGGAAACCTAATTGAATCTTCTGGATGATTTCCTTATGGTGCAGATTAAATTTGGTTTAAATTTTTCAATCGATAAGATCGATACGAATCATGTCTTTTTAAGTTCGTTTACTCTGTTTATTTCTAAGGTAACATATCTTTATGGTTGAATTAAAAAAAGATACGGTCGGGCCAAATTACCATAGAATTAGTGAAGTAGATTAACTTGACACCCAGTTACCGGAATAGCCGCTCAATTTCATGAACCGGCGGTCCGTTGATCGCGATACGATCTACAAGGCTTTTTCTGAAATTCGTGGCGCATTCTTGTCGACGCGACACCTCCGCAACGACGCGTTTCCGCAAGAACGGTTCGACAGCACGTGCGATTCCGTGTGCGTCGGATCCCTGGCACGTGCGTCTCTCCCTGATAACTCTACCGTTACTTCCTACCACGTGTTCACAGGTGTGCAACCCTAAATTAGACATTAAACATCGTTAAGGGTAGCTTTCCCGAGCAAGAGCCGCATTAAAATGGAACGATACCGTTTCCAGAAGACGGAAGAGAGTGTTGTACATCAAAGTGCAGACTACTGGCCCATGTTACCCCTAATTCTCTCACGGGATCCTTCAAGTGCTGCTAAGGGGTTTGGTGGTGAGGGGTTCGGTGGTGTCAAGGGGTTGAGTCGAGGGGTGGGACACTCGGGAAACAGATAATTAGAGAATTTAATCGTCAACTTCGTGAATAAACCTTTGCACAAATAAAAAATGTTCAAATTGAAAAATGAGGATTCCTTCATCTTCCACGTTGAAAAGATTCAAAAGTGAAATTTTCGCTTAGACGTTGTTCGAGCAACGCGAAGACGTGCCCATACAAATTAGCCGTCGCAGTTGAGGGGATCGAAACTTTTCCGTCGGGAAATGGCCGTCGCGTGCAAAACAGTGAGAAGAAAAACGAGCATCGAGGGTGTCGCGAAGCGGAGCGGCGAAAAGAGAAACTGCGCGCGGGGGTGGAAGGTGGCGGAGAGGGTTACGGGAGGATAGAGGGTGGCAGGAGGACGGGGAGAGAGAGAGGATCGGAACGGGGGTGGAGAAGGCAGAGTTCGGGTCTGTTTAAACACAGAGGGTGTGCAATCAGGAGTGTTTGCCGGGGCCACGAGCGAGCGAGCGAGCAAGCGGATCAAAGGATAAACGCGGATGGGGTGGGTGGCCGGCTGATAGCGCTCTGATTTGATTGTTGGCCGCGGCTATTGTCCCCGAAACTGGCCTATTGTACTTGTTCCCGTGTCGGCAGTGGCCTCGGCACTAGCACACAGGTAGCCTCGAACTACGTTTCTGTCTGTGACACTATCTCTTTGCCCGTCGCCATTCCGCCCCCGTTCCGGGCCCGGTCCTCGCCGATACACCGGAAGCGAAACGACAATTATTGCGGAAGTATCGCGAAAAAATTGCGCCTCGATCCCCATTGTCACCCGCCGACATCGCAATTTTTTACCCTCCCCGGCTTTTTCTCGTTTTTCCATTTTTTTCACCGTGCCGCCCGCTCCGGTACGCATCGTCGGGGGTTGTTTTATGATTTTACGCCGGGACGAGTTTCGACGCCATTTTGTCTGCGCGTCCCGGATTTTTACACCATTTTTTGCTTTATCCGTGCGACTGATAAGTCGAGTTTTTTATTCTTTCCGCGCGAGTTTTATGGCGGCACCATTCGGTTTCGACCTTTCGAGTGTAGGGGTGCGGACGATCGCTTCTCGTTTCACTTTAGGGTACATAGTTGAACAGTTTTGATCGTTCTCGATCTAACCTAGACGAATGCTTGTATACGATCTTTCCTAGAAAAACTGAATGCAAACTTTGAATAACTTCAAAGAGAATGTGTTTTATCTTTCCAAATTAATTGAGCACATTTTTTGACATGTCCCCGTTGTGCAGTTTTTGTGATAATGTTTACCAGCGACTGAAATATCGTGTTCAGTTCATTTTATAGGGGTCGGAGGATGGTAATTCAACTTTGAAGTTGATTTTGAGACAATTTTTGGGGACGTTCTGCCAATCGATTCGCTCGGTGGGCGGAGTCAAGAGGGTGGGGGAGGGGAGCGACGGCGATAATTTCTCGTACGGTCACAGGACAAATTTTCGGTGTTATCTGTGCATCTGCCTGGCATTTGCATAGAATGCACGTCGCGTGGCTTTAACAGTAGCACGTAGGAGGCGACTCTTAAATATTCCATCACCTGTCACCCACGTGCGCAGTCTCCTCGGAACTATGAAACCGCCCATGCACATCTTTCCTCCACTCGTTCGAACCGTAATCATCCTCGTTTTACTGCGGTAACATCGTGCCAACAATAATGAAATTTTTTAAGATCTGGAATAGTATCGACGGGTGCGACGAAGAACGCGGAGACCACAGGGGGATGAAAACCCCATGAAAATGATTCGACACGCGATCAGGGGCGATGTTAATCGACTGCAATCGATTGCTCCCCCGGTCGTCGTGGCTCGTAGCAAAGTTGCCGGGGCTTCTCCGGCGGGATGCGAGAGTCGTGTTGCCATCGATAAGAGATAAGGTGCGGGGTGCGATTTAATGAATGTGAGAGAACCGGGAACAGTGGACGCAGGTAGAAACCGTGTGAACCGGCCGCGATCGTCCGATTTCACGGGGTGCTCGCAATTACGTGATTAAAAGGAATCGTTTAATCGATACCCATCGGTCGTTTCGACGAGGATGAGTCTAACTCGATTACTGATTCACGTGAGAATTTTTTCCTCTCCGAATTACGCTAAAACACCATTCATTCGGTCCGGATAAAAAAGAATCTTTTAGAAATCGTCGGAAACCGTGGCTGAAAAAATTGTCATCGATGTTGATTCGTTCGTTGAGAAATCCTCAGCTATAAATCGTAAGAATGTTTTAATATTCAATGTTTCGAATTATCTCGAGAGGGCAGGATAATAGAATTCTTCCTCGATTTTCGACCCGATGCCTCCCTTGGTCCCTACACAATCGGAACGAAAGGCGACTGCTCTCCACGCAGAAAATCCCATCGTTATATGCCGCGGCGAAGCATATGTCACAACACCCCATGGGACAGATCTCGGAGGGTTGTGTTTTTTTTTCGCTCCGAGCGAACCCTTGATTTCGAGGGCGTGTTTTCCGGGGTAAATTCGGTTAAACGCAGAGCACAATGGCCGTCTGTCCTGCCAGAAACAACCTGACCAAAGATCATTAACAGAGAATATTGTCTAAACACGAGACAACAGATATTGAAAACTTTAGACCTATAAGTATCATTAGTGTTATGCCCAAAGTCTTTGAAGAAATTGTTACTAAAAAGTTATACAGCTCTGTCTCTCTCTCAATATGTGAACAGCAACATGGCTTCGTGAATAAGCGATCGACAACCACAAATCTAGCAATGTACTGCAACTTTGTCTCATCAGCTTTGGATGGCAATCTACAAGTTGACGCAATATTTACTGATTTCTATAAAGCTTTTGACACTGTAAATCATTCCCTTCTAATCGATAAGCTTTCTGCTTTGGGCTGTAAGGGTAATCTATTGGCATGGCTAAAAAGTTACCTTAAAAACCGGCTACAAATTATACGTATACGCGGTTGCCTATCATCCCCAGTAATTGTTCTATCCGGAGTACCACAAGGCTCCCACCTGGGGCCTCTACTATTTATAATATTCATTAATGATTTAACCTCCATTCTTCAACATTGTATATTTCTACTATTTGCAGATGATTTAAAAATCTTTAGCATCATCTCGTCCCTGGATGATGCTTCCAGATTACAGACAGACCTAGACCGTTTCCGCGACTGGTGTCACAGGAACGGTATGGATCTTAACATTAAAAAATGCCATATTATGCGGTCCTCCCGTCGTTCTGTACCTCTTATATATCCTTACCATCTAAATGACTGTATTCTCTCCTCAATAACAGTTGTTAACGACTTAGGAATTCACTTCTCCTCTACCCTAAACTTTTCCAAACATTTTTATCACATTGTCAACTCCGCTTCAAAAATGCTCGGTTTCATACTTCGTTTTTCCACAGATTTTCATTCAATCCATACACTTAGGTTGCTATACATTACCCTTGTCCGTCCCCAGTTAGAATATGCTTCAACTATATGGTCTCCGAAAAGCGTTAAATATGAAAATATGCTAGAGAGAGTGCAGCATAAATTCCTCAGGTTTTGTGCATACAAGACAAACAACCCAATGCCATTATTTGATCACAATTACTCTATAATATTAAACACAGTCAACCTTGAAACATTGTCTGATCGTAGAACAGTTTCCGACCAGAGCTTTATCTTCAATTTGATTAATAATAATATAGATTGTCCCGCACTCCCTGAGGCAAATCAACTTCTACGTACCTGAACGTGTGTTGAGAACGAGAGCAGGATTTCAAACGATGAAATCCAAATCCTCATATGGAACAATAAATCCATTAAATCGCATTATTGCTAACTCTAACATATTTTACAACAATATCGATTTTTTCAATGGCACGTTACAGGCATTCAAAGCAAAATTGCGCAAGACTATTTGTTAATTATATCTGTATTTCTTTATTTTCGCGCGGTCCATTTTTATGTTAATTATAGTTAAGACTTAGGTTAAGAGTTTAGGTTAAGACTTTCTTTTGTTATGTCTTTTTTGTTTGTTTTTATCAGTTATACGGTAAAAACTGTATACATATGTACAAAAGGACCTCGGTCCGTATATAATAATAATAATAATAACAGAAGAAATTCGTCAGCGAATGACATCAAGTTGATATAAAAACTGTAAAAACTGGTAAAAACTGTATACATATGTACAAAAGGACCTCGGTCCGTATATAATAATAATAATAATAATAATAACAGAAGAAATTCGTCAGCGAATGACATCAAGTTGATATAAACTTGAGATTTAGACAAATTTCAAGCCGAAGCGTTTCGGGTAATATTAACGCAGAGCCGGTTTAGAGACGTCGAAGATCGCATATTCGATAGGACACGGGCTCAGACCGCACATGCCTTCGATCCCCGATAATCTGTAAAGACGACGCGACTCTCGCTGAGTGAATTACAAAGTTCACAACAGATCAGATCTCTCTCCGGTCCCAGAAGGCAGCAGCGCCGCTCTTTGAAAAACCGGAAGCAGCCGGCACGAGCCGAGAGAGATGCGAGCGGGTTACCAATTCACTATGCTCTCTTGCCTCATCTGCCTTTTGTCCAGGTAAGGGGTTTCCAGACAGAGTGCAGACGGCTAACGTAACAAACATCGTTCCTCGCCAATTCGTCTCTCGTACTGTTCTATTCTTCCTCTCTTTTGAAACTCTTTCGAATTCATTCAAACTACGACCCAGCGTCACGAATGCATGAAACCCTGTTCGCGTACTAATTGGCAATTTTATCAAAATCCCGATAAGGTTACTTTCTAGTAGATTCACCGAGTTAATTCCTGGTCGCAACGTCGTTCGACAACGACCACGTACTTCCAAAAAATAAATTGAAATCCCCCAAGCGTTTCATAGCGGGGGCAACATCCTGCCGGTCGCAAAGAGCGATTCTCGTGTAAGAGCCTGTGAGATTTGGGCTCTCTTTTAGCTCCTTCCCCCGCTCAGGAACCCCCGACGCTCATTGTGTGCCAATTGAGGCTCGTTTAAGCGGGGGATGGCGGCTAAATTGATTTAAATTGGCCCGGCCGCGGCCCGGCTCGAAAGAAGTGAAAACGAGAGGTGGCCAAGAAAAGAAAGATCAACGAAAAAAACATATACACATATATGTTCCTCCTATCTGAACGTCGAATCTTTCCACGATACGGGAGCATTTAGACGTTCCTTACCTGACCGACTTGGTTTCCTCCTGACCATTATACACATTTTTTCCGATGAATTTCGTGGTGCCCCATTAGGGCGCCCGTATGCTCTCAGCTGCGAATTCATAGGCGTGCACGAGTTGTTGCACCTATACGTCTATTTTATAACTTATCGCGTCCCCGGATCGACCACGTTTCGAATCCTTTTTTTTTCTCGTTTTATTTCGAGCCCCCCTTTCGCCCGCTTCGATTTTCCAGTCGACCCCCGTTTTTCTTTCTCTCAGGGACACACTTTGACGTCACTTGGACGGATCGCATGATCGAACGGTTTCCTCGTCGACTTGTTACAGCCTTTCTCGAGGAAGTGGCCGATTGTTGTCCGCAGGACCGTGTCGGAGGAATTCGTATTCTTCGGACGGGTTCTTGGAACAGGCTCCTCGATCGCCACCTATTCGGTGACTCAGTTCGACTCACTATTAATTTGTCTCAATTTAGGGTGGTGCGTAGGGGTGGGAATCCGGGAACCGAGACATTTCTCGACGAGCTGAACGATCTCGAAGGAATCCTGTGGGTGAATGATCGGTGCTGCTTTCAAATTGATTGTTTATTCAATTGATACGTCCACCGGTTGTACGCTTCGGTTGATTCTGTGAAATTCTACGGATTAAAATGAATTGGGGGTTGTGTCAATGGATGGAGCTAATTTTAAACGATTAAATGGGAACTGCTTTGGAAGATATATTTAGAATTGTGTTGTACGTGAATGTCCAGTTTCGGAGGATTTACGGCGCTTTGATTAATCCTGTTGTGGGAACCACTTGTCTTGGCGTCGAGATAAAATGAAATTGAGCCTTCTACTTCGTTTAGACATTTTTGATGTCGAGTCAGTTCGTAGAGCGGCGAGATGCATAATTCGAAGATCGCTGGAACAAAACGACAGCGAGCATTAATTTCTTTCCATTAAACCGTCGTTGCTTCCGGCGTTTGGTCCGAGCGCACGCGACCACTTTTTTTGACCGGTAGTTCGAAGGGGTTCCTAACCGTTTAGGATATGACCCTGTGGATCCTGCATAAATTAAAAGCCGCGCGGGTCTCTCGAAATGGAGGACTCCCCGTCGAGAAGATCCTCGTTGCTCTAACTTCGGCACGCGTAAACGATATAAATTTTGCAATTTTTAAAAACTGACCCTGATGGCCTGCGGGGCCTGGAACAATTTAAATAAAACCATTCGTAGGGTGAATACCATTAAAAGTCGCGATGCTATATCTTTCTTAACGCTAAACGTGCCATTGATCAAATAACCAACCTTCAGTTTTCTACAATTATTAAATGTTAAAATTCTTATAATAACGTGGAGGTGATAGGTAAACGCCACGTGCTGAACTTTACAACTTTATATTTTGGTGATGTACATTTATACATTTAAATGACTGTATCTTACCAGCTATTATAACAAAAACACTTTTAATTGAAAATATACTTAATATACGAGCGTCTAATCGAGAGTCAGGTCTTTTAAATCGAACGACGACGATTTGATTCGCAAAGGCTCGTGCGCGACCGGTGATTGGCCACTGCCCAACCTACAAAACGACAGGACTGCCACACGTAAAATCACTGTTGCCTATTTTTAACATTAAAAATTCGAAATAAATCAATTTCTTATCAGGGATTATAACTGCTATAACCAGACAGAAAAAAAGTCATAGAATAACAAGTATTTTATCGACTGAAATTGCATTGGTTACTGTTACGTCCTGAGGTGGACGTATTTTAGATTTTGAATAGAAAATATTGAAATTTAATTTTTAATAGATTGAAATGATTGAAACGATTATAATTGAGATATAACGCAGTTTTGAACCTACCTGCATTCACCGGCTTCGGTTCGGGTAATCGAGGATTTCTTAATGTTCTAAGTGATTTTATTTGAGGAACTGGTACGAAGAGATCGAAGATGGGTATACTCTTTAAAAATGATTTGAAGTTTTGATTTGTTTGAATAAAAATATAAGCAGAACTATATTTTAAGCGTCAAATTTCGGATACATAGAGTTATTGTGATCTTATAATAAATTGTTAGTATTTACCGTTAGCTGGTTTCGCTCAGAATTTGGTTTTTTAGAAATCGCTCGCTGTGTCGCTCGCTGTGTCGCTCGCTGTTTCGCTCGCTGTTTCGCTCGCTGTTTCGCTCGCTGGCGGAGTGTATCGCTTCAGCAACAAAACCCAAAAAATGATGATGATGAGATGACGATGTTGACGTTATTAACTTCACAAATCCAGCGGGTGTACACGCCTTGAATAACCATACAATTTCGTCGAACCTCCAAGATTTAACTCAGACTCTGAACTTTTATGTCTCTCAACCGCAACTGAACACATTAGAATATCGACTCGACTGGCTCGGACTTCTTCAAGAGCCATCCCTTTTATAGATTAATCAATCCTTTGTCTCGTCAATTTCGTCAGGCGATTGTTGTCGTCATAATCGTCATAGCTAGATCTTATTACCCTGCGCATTTCCTGGATCCATTTCTTCTTAGCTGCTTTCTTATCTGTAGCTCCCCTGGCCAGATCGAATTACATTTACGTCGCACATGGGGTGACGAACAATTATTACTCATCGATTCTCGATGGACAGTCTTCAGCGGATTTTAGATCATGATTTATTTTTGGAAGTGATCTGGTCATTTTATGAAATAATTTCGCTACGCAGTTCTTTCGCTCAAGACGATTCGAATGAAGTATGAATTTCTTAATTCTATCGCACGTAATGTGGTATAATATACGATAGTTCGATTTGATTTTAACAAGAGTATTGAATATTAGTTTCTCGTACAACATTATTAGATTAAACATAAAAAGAAATTCAAAAGTATATGTAATAGATTATTGATTATATTTAATTATTATTGATGGCTGAACCACCGGACGTGACATTACAAATAAGGATTATAAGTAACCGAACATTTTTTCTCTTGACGATAAATGTTATCGTTGAGAGAAATTCATTTCGGTCACTTATAATAGTTATCCATGAGAGACATTTATTTTGATCTCTCATAACTAGACTGCGGGTTTTATGCATTTATGACAAACATGAGTATATACAATTTCAAACAGTGGACGTGTTAGAAATATTTAAAGACATCGATGTATTAGCCTCAGCTTAATAGGATTATTAGAAAAAGAATACAATTTTTATTTGGCTCCTGTGGCCTGCAAGCAATGCAAACATTTTTTATTTTGCACAAAGATCCGCAGTCTACTCATAACAGTTATCGATGGAAGAAGTTTATTTCGGTCGCTCATAACAGTTGTCGATGAGAGAAATTTATTTCGGTCGCTCGTAACAGTTATTGATAGGAGAAGTTCATTTCCATCGATTATAACAGTTATTGATGAAGGAAATTTTTAGTAGTTATTATTAAATAGTACAACTTTCAGTTAGGTAGACCATCAATTATTTGTAGCAAAAATAATTGCTACAATCAAAATTTAATGTGACAAACAAACAGATTTTGCCTTGTTGTACGAAACCTTCTCCGTGAATTTCACAGGCTTGTTCCATCCGAAAAAGAGTAGACAACTCAATAATTAAATAGGGAACCAAAATGAATTTTCTCAGCAATACTTATTATGAACAAATGAAAAGAAATTCGATCATCGATAAGTTATGAGCGATCGAAATAAATTTCTCTCGTCGATACCTTTTATGAGCGATCGACACCGTCTTCTTCATCGATAACAGTTATCGAGAAGGATCCAATTTACTGAACACTAATAACTGTTATTTATTACCACAAAGTATAAAAATTGATATTATTAAATCATGTTGTTCTTCCAATCTTTTCCTTTATATTTTGTGTACATTATCTTAAATTTCAATAATGATCAAACTTTTATTAATGATTTTTATCGTAGAAAATGTTAGAATAACTGTTATTCTTTTGGCCCTTGTTACTTATAAATAAAATTCTACAATAAGGTAGATGTTGTTGATTTTCGTTTTCAATGGCGGATCGTAACGGGGGCGGTTTCCAATGTGATCATGCGGTATGGGAATCCGTGTCGCGTCCCGATGTTTCGACGCATCTTCTATTTGTACTTCATAAATCCCCGTAACTCAATACGCGGAGCAGCGTAAAGGGGTTATCAACAAATGTGTTCAAACATATAGGGTGTCACCAGACGCGAGAGGGGTCCAGCTAAAACCCACCAAACCCCCTGTGTCAATAATCAACCCTGTAATCCTTTCAGCACTGGGGATCCTTCTGATGCGCTTATGACCGTTGAGAATCGATTCGAAAATGACTTCTTAATACCAGCAAAGATCTCACCCCTCGAAAAATTTCAAATTCCTTCCTTCAAATCCCCAGACATATTAGGTCTATAACTTGAAAACCGGAATTTGACACTAGATGTCAGCACTTATGTATGCGCTGTAGCAAATCATTGACATACACGCCATTCCGAAGCTCTATTCATAACCTGCAAAATCAGTCAACAGTGTTTGATTTGCTTGTGCGCATCATATTTTTTTGAATCATGAAAAATTTTGAAAATTGGCGAAAGAAACAGCATTTGTGGGAAGTTTTGCTGAGTCACTTTTTTGCAAAGAAAACTGTAGCCGAAAGTCATCGTTTGCTCGTGGAATTGTATGGCGAACATGCTCTTGCGAAAACACAGTGTTTCGAGTGGTTTCAACGCTTTAAAAATGGCGATTTTGACATCAAAGACAAAGAGCGGCCTGGACAGTCGAAAAAGTTTGAAGATGAAGAATTGGAAGCGTTACTCGATGAAGACTCGTGTCGAACACAAGAAGAGCTTGCTTCTAAAGCAGGGTGAAACCATTACTGGAGAGCTGTACCGAAAACAACTGATTCGTTTAAAGAGAGCATTGAAGGAAAAACGGCCAGAATGGGAGACCAGACACGAGACATTAATTTTCCAACATGACAATGCTCGGCCACATGTTGCTCAACCCGTAAAAAACTATTTGGAAAATAGCGGATGGGAAGTTCTGCCCCACCCGCCATATAGTCCAGACTTGGCGCCTTCTGACTACCATTTGTTTCGGTCGATGCAGAATGCACTTTCCGGAATACGCTTCACTTCAGTCGAAGGCATCAAAAATTGGCTCGATTCGTTCATTGATTCAAAAGATGACCGGTTTTTTTACGATGCCATCCACAAATTGCCAGAAAGATGGGGAAATGTTGTATCTTTCGATGGACAATACTTTGAATGACAGAATTGTACAAGATTTTCTTTAATAAACGCTTAAATTTCCTTATAAAATTCCGGTTTTCAAGTTATAGACCTAATACAAAAATGTATATAGCACAGATGTTTCGTAACATACAATTGCAACAGCCAAAAATATATTTTCCACAAAACATGCATCTTTCGTAAACTAGAAAAAAATCTTTTTCTGTTTGTCCAGAAATGGACAATGGCTCCGAAAGCATCGACCGCATGATGGATCAGCGCGTCAGTCTCTAAAATCCGCGCACGCGTCTCGCACGCAACAAAAGGCGGCGAAAATTCTGCGAAAAGGTCAAAATCCGTCTCTTGACACGAGTCAAGATTGATTCGGGAATCCGTTTGTCTCGCCCCCGCTCGATCCACTTCGTTCTGGATCGTCGAGAGCGGGTAGAATGAAAATATAGAAAGAGTCGCGTAGAGAATCGGCGCTCGTGCATCGTTCGGGGGTTGAAAAACACGCTTCGGATCCTGGATTTTCGCGAAGTCACTGGAAACAGGCTCTCCAGGGAGCTTCCATTGAGTCCCGGGCACGCGCCCGTTCACGCAAACAGTCTGCTCCACCTACTGAATGGCCGATCACAGTCTATTAAAGTAAAATGATTATCTGCCGCGCCGACGGGCCGAGGATTCTGCGCTCGAGAGGGCGACGCTCGTTTTAGGTTCGATGGTAATTCTATATGGGAGTCTGCCGCTGCTCCTGAGCATATGGGACGGTTAAACGTCCTAATAAGACCATAAAGGGATCGCATTGTGCGCAGAGACGCTGCTCTGATTTTTCTCATCATCTGGAAATTCGGCCGTTTGTATCAGGAACGTTTGAAACCAGTCTTAGGGGAGGATTCTACTTGTTGAGCCTCGCTTGGGGTGGCTGAGTAGGTTTTAATTTATTGTGCGGTGTTCTTCGGGATGAATTGGAGGAAAGGAATCGATTTAAAAATGAAATTGATTTGGCATCGGTCGATGCCGATTTATTTCAATGATTCGCTATAATTTTCCACGATACGAGGGGTTCGACTCACCCCCGATGTAAGATGCTACCAGCGAAACCCTATCGTTCTTGAATTAAGCACGGAACGAAAGGGGCTTGTCAAACGGCAATCATCCCCTATTATATAACGTCACCCCCCTCTAGCGATGCTGCGGAGCGACTCGTGTGAACTCTGCGGAAAAAGATACGGAAGATAGTGAAAATCTCGACGCGCCGGGAAACGATGAAAGGAACGGAGGTAAACTGATCGGTCATGTCATGGCTTATTGGCTCGTCACGTCACCCACATCGAGGCATAGAATTAAGGCATTCATTTCCGTGTGCGATCCACTCTTTCTGGCCTCCCACGATTCCTTTCCGAAACCCAGCTTAACCATACTAACTAGAGAAATGATCAATACCCAGTGCTAGTACATAATAAATTTTCTTAATCGGTTATCCAATTTCCGGTAAAAAGCCTCCAGTATTTTGATGGATCGTCGCCATAACTCATTTCTCAAAAAAGGTGTTTGAACCCTCATGAAAGGCCCGGCTGCGAGTCAAGCACTCCTATGAACAAAAAAAATGGCAGCACGTTTCCACGTTTTTCCACGGCACGCTTTTCATTTGTCAAAACGTTCGAGCAGGTCGCCGGGGTGCATAGATGCGAGTGATAAGACGGTTGCGGAAAAACGAAGCCTCGCGGGGTGCATCAACCCCCGCTTGTGTCCTCTTATCACGGTATCGCCGTTTAACGATGCGGTGCGTGACGGTAGGAGGACCACCTGGCGTTCGAAACCACGTGTCGAACCTGGTGGTCACGTGTCCACCATGGCACATTCCCCCGTGAAGCGGTGCCCATGACTTTCGCATCCCCGCGTCCGAAAATGTTCACCCCCGTCGCCTAAAAGCATTGTCGCCGTGTCAATAGCGTCTTCGAGAGATCGATTGTATCTTGAATGGACGTGAGAGAGTTTGGACAAACTCGCTATAGAAATCGGAATTTTTGTGGGTGGACAGAATTTCAACCCCCCGAGAAAAAAATGATTTTTCAGTAAATCCGTGACACCATTAAAATGTTTCTTGGCGTTTCACGGCGTAATTGGTCGGGCAGATCGGTCTCACCGCAAAACGTCTAATATTCTACGCGAATGCGTCTTGTAGCGTCCAAATAAACCAATATTTTTCCCATGGATATACATAAGCGATTCGTAGGACGAGGGGGCACTTCACTGACAGCATGGGGGTACGGGTGCGCCTTGTACATGCCCCATGCTGAGCCGAGCAATACGCTACCAGTCTGAACGCGGCCCCATAAACATCCCGTGTTCGCGTTACTCGGACCTCGAGTGCGCACTCCTCTGAATACGATTCTCGAGTGTCTCGCGAATCGAATCGTTACTGCTTTAACAGACTGTTAACAGCCGTCCAAGATTGCCCTGAAAGCGTGGTTCATTGAAATTGTAATCGTCAGCCCCGGCCCACAGTGGTCCGGATCGAGAAATTCAGTGACATTTTGTCGAAAAATGAACTTCCTCATATTGACATGTACTAAGTTTGTATTGCTTCATAAATATCCATCTACCTCGAAAATGAAGAAATTAATAAAGTACAATTAAAATTGTAATCGCGACGAACACTTAAAGTTGGACATTTTGAAAATAGCCTGTTTCGCAGAAAAAAGATACTTATCTTTATCTGGATGCCCTGACACACCTGTTTAATATTTTTCCTCTGTTCTTCTTTTAAAATGAAGAGAATTCCATTACGATAAAAATTTACACTGACAATTAAAAATTAATTTAAATAATGTATTAAAAAAATAATGTACAGTGAAGGCTCGGAAATTATCAAAATTCTTCATCTTTGATACGGAATATCTTTTGAGTTCCAATTAGCACCGCATGTTTACAAATTGTACAATGTTCAGTACACTTTTCCCTATATAGTTATGCACGATTTACTACCAACATCGTCCATCGACGCAAGTTATTAGTGATTCAAGTGTATCCATCGCTGCGTCGAGCGCCAGGATTGTGCGAGACGCGAAGAACCTCGCGCGCGTGCGAGCGGACTGTTTTGATTGTAGCCTACAGTCAATTGTTTATTATATGCTGCTATAAGAGTAAAATCACAAAATAAAAAGAAAAGGTCGCTAGATCAAGAAGCTGCAGAATTGATACTTGCATAGATTTAAGTAAATCAGCCAGTAAAGTAAGTAAAATGTTATTAAAAATAATTAAACAAACACTAAACATATTAAATTATTTATCATTAATAAGTGATTATTTTTTCATATTTTTCAGTGAAAGTTTCATCAGAATAACTTTTACGACTCAAAAGCTGTGGCAGTGTCACAGAACTTCTCGGTATGGACGAAAAAATTTTAATTATAAATTATTACAAAACATAGTTTGTGAACTTATATGTAAACAAATTTATTATAAATAACAAAGTATGAATGAAAATTAATTAATAAATATTGTTTAACAAATGCAAAAAATATTTAATTATCTATAATTAAAAATGACTATTTTTTAAATATTTTTAGTGAAAATTTCATTGCAATATCTCTAATGGTTCAAAAGTTATAACAAAATGCCACTGAATTTCTCGATCCGGACCACTGTGCGGCCTAGAGCGTTCCGGAAGCATTGTCGACCGTTGATTAGCTCACCGAACCTAAAACATTATTCCCCGTATAAAGCGATCGTTCAAGAAATTTTTACACTCCACCGTAGGCAATCTTATGAAACCGTGTAACAAAGAATTTGAATAGCAGAAAAGATTAAGATGGTCACAATTGCCCTTAGAGTTTGCAACAAAAAAATCTGAAATATTTCATCCCGAATATTTCACAATTTTCCAGAATTTTAGAACGCATCGGAGTTACCTGTACTACCCTTGCGAGGGAGCTAGAGGGCTAAAATTTTACTCAGAGGGGTTTTTCTTGGGCAGCTTTAGAAACACCTCTAAGAGCAGTGTGACCATCTTAATCGGCTAGGCCCTTTGTTTCACGGAATTGTAAGGAGTGGGTAATTTGTAAAATGAAGAGGCTGTTAATTACAGTGAGCAATTTCCGAGGGGGCGTGTTTGGTGGGATTTGCTGGTCGATGCCGGTAGGCGTTACGCCAAGAAATTCCCTAGGAAGAGCAGTCAGTGACAGTGCTTAACTACCGGTGAATCTTCCCACACCAATCAAAGAGCACCCCTCGAACGTTTCCTCTTTCGATGTTTCTCTCTTTCTTCTCTCTGTCTCTCTCTCTCTCTCTTTCTCTCACCCCCTCGTAATTCTCCCGGGAGTTATCTACCCCCGTTGTGTGCCGTTGCCCCTGTCTATGTGTGTGTGTATACGCTTCTAAAAGCCCCTTAATTCCGTTCATTTGTACCACTGGCATCCGTATCGAAGGTTGTCGAATAGAACAGAGGGTTTCGACTGTCGTCCTTCTACCAGCCAATGTTTCCTCGTTGTACGAACAAACCAATCGATCAATGGACCCTTTTCCGCCCCCACCCTCTTCTCTCGTCGACTATTGACCAAGTTGATTCGTGGTAGGTATTTACGGGTGCCAATGAGTGTCTCGGTGAGCCTTCTTTGATAATCGTTCCTCTTAAATTCTGGTTTTGTTGAAATTACTGATTCACTTGATTTGTTTGAATTCGTAAAATTAACATAATCGTGGGGGTTCGTAGAATGCAACTCGCGTCGCGATTATTGAAATTATCGAGAAAGCTCAAGTCTTCGGAAACTGCAAGACCCGCCGAAAATACAAAGAGTTTCATCGAGAACTGAAAGGGGGCATCAGACTCGTTTCATCAAGGATTCATAGGGGGTCGGGATAATCGGGGGTGCATCGGTTTATCTACCGGGTGTCATAAACACGCGGTCAGACTGCCTCGTTCTCGAAAATCCCATTGTCTCGAGCGCAAAAGCCACAAAGCGGACGGCTTTGAGCTGGTATTGGTGCACGGAGTTGCATGCACGGTCCACGGACACGTCCGCAGTCAGAAATTGCACGAAGTCGCTTTTGGTTGAGGGAACGAGAGAGAAAGGGAAAGAGAGAAAGGGAGACGGCTTCAAGATGTTTATCTTGCGGCGTTCAGGACAAAGCGACGTTTCTCTACGCTCGTAAACGCGTTTCGTGGCTTTGATGCGTCCACCTCAGCTCCCCACCTACGAGTGGACGAGACCTAATTGAACCAGTTAAAAGGAGCCACCCTATACCGATCCCGAGGACCGAGGTCCGTAAAGTGGCGCGGCGGACACCCCTCCCTTAATTCGTTTATTACTCTCGTTAGAAGCGCCGACATCGGAATTCTCTTTCCGAGCTCTGTTCTCCGACTGCGAGCCCTTCGCGGTTGCCAGCGAGCTTAGACGCGTGTAAAAGGGGATTCAAATGAAAGAAACATGCGTCCAATTCTCTAAAATGATTTTCTTTCAAATCGAAGCAACAGAAATCGATAACGATCAACTTTATGCTCAACCAGAAGATCATTATTCACCAACTTCCCAAACGAAACACCCACATGCTCATTTTCCAACAACTGTCGCATTCCTCATCTCGTTTAATTCGCAGTAAATATGTACGTTGAAAATTTATACAATGTAGAAAATGCATAAAAAGCGATCACTGTCAGGCGCATTGCAGTTTCGTCAGCGCATAGGAATGACAGTGGCCCCCAAAGCGGAAGGATGCACTGCACCGGCGCAAAAAAAAGAGTAGGGCAACAACAGCTTTGGAATTCGTAGCGCCATATGTCGGCGAATCTACCCCCCGGGAACCGCGATGGCCCTCACCCCCCGTGAACAATTTATGCTCTCTTATTGCTAATTTCTCTAACCGCCATCGCGGTGGGTCCTCGTCATTTTCAGGTTCTCCTGGCGTCGAAATCTTCGCCCATTATTATGGTCTCGGTCCGAAGACCACTTCCTGTCGGGGTCTTCAGAGGCCCGAAGTGGCCCGAAAAACAATGTTGGCTAAGGTGAATGCTCCGTTGCAGCGGCCATTGTCTTGCCCTTTCGCCTAACGACGGTGTCTCGAGTGCCACTCGAAAATCTCGAAGACTCTAACCCGGCTCGGTTCTGTTTTCATCGATGAGGCTGCTCTTGGAGGATACGTTTTCGCGTGTTGCGAATTTTAGGGCACTAGGATTGATACTAATTAGAATCCTGGTTGCATTTGTTTTAACGAGACCCGCTTCATGGTAGAATTTGGTGGTTGACAATGCGAATTGGGTGCAGGTACGCTCTGGAAGGGGTGAAACTGTTTTGTTTTCACCATAGATGTGTCGTCGTTTCAATGGGCACTGAGCAGTTTCATTCCGATGAAAAGAAACCGTGCATGGGGGCCCCGTGAGGATTATTGAATTCTCATTTCTGTTCCTGAAATGTTATACCAAAAGATACTTACATTTCTTCATACTTTCTTCACACAAAATGAGGATTCATGAGGAATAACACTGAAAATGTGGTTGTTGAGCGAGCTTCCGCGTATCGAAGTCGTCCAGACGAGGATACTCGTCGCCGGCTCGCTAACAAGAGTAAATCGAGTTAGCCGGAGTTTCGTGTACATATTCATTTAATTCGGGGCGGTAATGATCGAGCACAGAAGGAGCCGCATTAAGAGGTGAATCATAGGTTAACGGGAGCGGGGGCCTTGTTGTTCTCTCTCCGTCCTCTCTTCTAATAATTACGGGCCACGATCAATGGGGAAGGGTAGATTCCGTGCGATAGGTTGCGGCTCGCGGCGTAATTTGTGGACGTAACGACTGTATAATTGCAGGGTTTTTTACCTCGCGTGAAACGTTTTCACGCCATCTCGTCGTCGCTCGCCCTTCTTTGCCCGTCGTTTTCGGGAATTCAATTATGGCGTCGGGTTCGTGGACGACGGTGGACAAAGTGGACGGGATTGCTACCAGGAAACGATCCAAGCTTCCATCTTTCCCAGCAAAAATCCACGGTTCCATCCTGAAAATGTCACTCGAACAGATTTTTTAAGGGTTCAACAGAAAAATATGATATTTTTAACTGGTTAGTTATTTTATAGATTTAGTTTCCAATCGATCAATACATATTCGAAAGTGTACAATGTATGTCTTGGTCACCCGATGTAATTCTGGCCAATTTCGTTCAGAACTAGGGGGATGTAAGTTAGGCGATGGCATTGAGTCACGTTGGTGCGAAGATCAGACCATTTCCGTCGATTTTCGGCGGCCGGTTTGATCAGATCCGACACCCGGGCGAAATTTGACGAACATATTGGCCCGCCACGTGCCTCCCCCGCATCTGTCGCGAAATGCCGCACTAATTTATGCTGTTTTAAACGCTCGACACCCCATTCATCGATGTCGGAAAAAAATGTAATTCGGCATGTGCACGCGTGGTTTCGACGGCCGCGTTAAGGGGGCGACCACCATGGGCCCAGGCTGCGGAGAAACGCGACGACACCAGTTGCGCGACGCTATAATCGCTGCAATTACGTATGGAAATTCCTGATTCATCCGACCATTTTTCGTGGACGCCCCTGTTTTCCACTGGTCACGGGTCAGAGCATTTGGCCTTCGATGCTTGCCCCATACAGATTTTCGTTACGCCCTTCTGCATCGATCGAGAACATAGAAATCCTTCTTTCGTCGATTCTCATGCGTTTCAATAGCATTGTACAAAGTAATGCTCAAATTGGATATACAACGTGATACGATGATTAAGAAGACAGAAATGTTGGAGGATCAAGCAGTTTCCTGAGACGGAGCAGAGGAATTCGCGACCCTCATTTTCAATGCAATTCGCTTCTGGTTCACGGATAAAGCGATCGGCCGACACCGGACAGATTTTCGCGTAGCTTCATTATCGTCGCAGTTTTACACGCGGCACGGAACGTTGCATCAATAGAAAGATGATCTCGAACGCGGCCTGAAAAGGGGCCTTCTCTCTCTCTACGAGAGAGCCCTTTGTGCCAAGACATGTCTGTCGCGATGCTGCGAGCAACTCAGGGGTTGGGGGTTTTGGGTTACCGTCGCCGTGTGTGGCGCCTCAGGTGTCTTCGATCCCTTTCATAGGCAAATACGCGATTCATAGCTTTCACGGCGAGCCTCGCCTCCTCCGCTTCGGCCTCGAAAAATCGCCGTGGAAAGCAGCCCGAGAAATTCCGCTCCTCTCGCAACCCCTCACGACGCTCCTGAAATCTAACTGGATTTCGCTCTTTATCCGTTTCGACGCCGACGGCGAACTTTTTTCATTTTACGCCCGAGCATTTTCTCTGGCACGTTCTATTGGGTTGGCAAGAAAGTAATTTCGGTTTTCACTAATTGATGGCGTTATGTTTTGTTTGATTGGCTTCTGTTAACGTTGCGTTTGTTTTCTTTCTGACATTTCATAACTGCATCTTTTAGGTTACTTTTGAAGCAAATTACACGTAATTTTGATTAAAATTGTTAGTTCTGTGTCAATTTGAACATGGAGTGCAGAAACGAACATTATAGGCATATATTGCTTTTTTATTTCCGTAGAGGTAAAAAAGCTGCCGAGGCTCACAAAGATATATGCGAAGTTTACGGTGTAGATTGCTTAACAGAACGCACGTGCCAGAATTGGTTTAAAAAATTCCGTTCTGGAAATTTCTCACTTAAAGACGACCAACGTTCTGGTCGATCATCTGGAGTTGATGATGACCAAATGAAAGCCATTATTGAATCGGATCGTCATATAACTGTCCGAGAGATTGCAGACAGGTTAAATGTCTCGCATACAACCATAGAATATCGTTTAAAAAGTCTCGGAATCGTTAAGAAGCTCGATATTTGGGTTCCACACGAGTTGAAAGAAATTCACTTAATGCAACGCATCAACATATGCGATATGCATCTCAAACGAAATGAAATCGACCCTTTTCTCAAGCGAATCATCACCGGTGATGAGAAATGGGTTGTTTACAATAACACAACTCGAAAACGATCATGGTCCAAGCGTGATGAACCAGCCCAAACCACACCGAAAGCTGAATTGCACCAAAAGAAGATCATGTTGTCAATTTGGTGGGATTACAAAGGTATTGTGTATTTTGAGCTGCTCCCAAGGAACCAAACCATCAATTCAGATGTTTATTGTCGACAACTAACAAAACTGGACATAGCAATCAAAGAAAAACGGCCAGAATTGGCAAATCGCAAAGGAATCGTGTTCCACCATGATAACGCTAGGCCACACACATCTTTGGTAACACGTGAAAAGTTATTGGAGCTTGGTTGGGAAGTGATGTCACATCCACCATATAGCCCTGACATTGCACCATCAGATTATCATTTATTCCGAAGTTTACAAAACTCTTTGAATGGTAAAACATTCACTAATGATGATGATCTGAAATCGCACTTGGATCAGTTTTTCACCGAAAAGGATCAGAAGTTTTATGAGCGTGGAATTATGAAGCTACCAGAAAGATGGCAAAAGATCATACAACAAAATGGAAAATATTTTATTGATTAAAGTTCATTGCTTTGATAAAAAAATTGGATTTTATTTCATCTAAAAATACCGAAATTACTTTCTTGCCAACCCAATAATATTCGCGACATTGAGGATGATTGACGCGTTGACGTCACCTCGGTGTATCGCCGTACAGGGAAAACAGAGTGATTACCATTGCTCGCCGTACGTGGCCACGTTTTCCTCGAGGATGGCGGCGATGATTTAACACCGAATCCCGTGTTCCGGAACCGCGAGCCTCGCTTATCCGTCCAATAATATTGCTCATTAGAGGGGACGACGATTGCGAGCGCACGCGTTTCTACTTTGCGCGAGCAGGTGAAGCGGCTGATAGATAACGGCTGAAACAAATACGCGATGATTATAACATACGGGCTGATTATCTCCTCTCCGGACTTTCCACGATGGCTTCTGCCGCTCGCGTTTCCTGTGACTTGCACGATATATCGATGCCGGGCGTCGACGTCGCCGAATCCTCGCTGTCGCCGATGGTGAAAACGTGATTGCAATTTTAGTATGCCGTTTAACCTATTAAGCCCGGCCTCGGGGACTATTGCCGACACTGGCAGGACCTGCCGTGTCAAGTCGCGGCGCTGACGCATGGATAATTCTCGGATAATTCGACCGTAACATCCAGAAACAATTATCGCGATGAATAATGACTTGGCAAGTCCGTGAACCCCGTCTGATGCCCTCGCCGTCATTCGAGCACCATTTGCAATAGTAATCGCGTAGCGAGTGCTCCGCAACCCCTAATTGCATCAACATCCGCCATCTTGCCCGCGTACCTGCACCACTTCGCAATATGCTTCGAATTACGATTCGTTCAGCTTCTGTGGAATCATTCTCGACGTGGGTCTCTCTCTCTTTCTGTCTGGTCCAGAGCCGGCCATCTGTGACGGAATTAACCTGATGTCATCGAAATGATTCGATATAGACGGTGTGGTGTTGCCCTTTGCATTCGAGCTTGGTGGATCGATTGATTGAATTCTTCGCCGCATGAACTGACAGTGAAAGTCACGGGGGCCGTATCATTCGATTCATGGCACGAAGTGGGCACGAGCCATAAATTGGGGATGATGATCGTCGCTTTCGAGTCGATTCCGAAGCTGCAGACTCATTCGGTCGTGTGCTGTCGGATTCAACGTCGGCGAAGTTATGGGAGTTTAAGTAGACGTGGAATTGTTGGTTCACGCCAAGTCTCTTTATAAGTAGAATTAATTTCGAACAATTATGTTTACGGCAATTTTCAATTCTCACACATTTCTCTGCAAAGAGAGAATACTTTATCTTTCGGAAGCCTTCAGATTTACGACGAGATATAAAACGTAGAACAAGTGGCGTGCAATAAAATGGTGGCTCCGTCGAGTTCGCTGCTCGCGTCTTGAACGGAACCGGTGTTTACTGGGACTAACGTTTCGGTTACGTTTAAATGAAAGTTTCAGCTCTGTGACGGCCGGCGCGCGACACTAGGCAGCTGCTATACCGTTTGCTGGAATATTATTTAAACAGAGGCTGGAGACACTGGCCAAGGGGTTGGTAACCCGAGACCGTGATCCCCGATAACGTGGAAGCACCCTCACGCCACCACCTTGCGATTCGTCGTGCTTTGAAAATTTATTTCGTCGTTTGCCGCGAATGAATCTTGACAGCCCTCTGCTGTCGTAAAGGTATTGTGTTGGAGGACGAGCTTAGTCACTTTTAGCTTAGCATCTTGACGTTTTCAATGGTTCTGTATAAGTAACTTCGATCGACTAACGAAATCGACTAAATGCCGCGAGCGAATTCTAATACGCTAGTCTCACTGGTCGTCTATTATTTCGGGACAGAAGAAAAAATGGTTGGTTCTGTGGCGGGCCATCTTCGATACCCGGACCGGTGGTAGGGCCGTGTAAAGGGGGTCCGGGGCGCCGGTTTTGCGGTTTTTTCATTTTGGCACGCGCACCACGCGCCCCCGGTAAGCGGATACCCCACAAAGCGCTTTATTGTGCGAAACTGAATACCAGCGCTAAATACGCGCTAAAAGGGACGAGCCTGCATACTCCGTTTCGTCTGCACGCGATTCTACGAACGACCCTCGTGCCCCTCGGCCCCCCTCGATCATCTTTTAATGGTGAAAACACTGGGTCCCAGCGATTTCTTCTTCTTTCACAATTTTATTTCCTCCTTACTGATTTTCTATGGAAACGGATTCTGCGATCAATTTTCTTCTGAAACTCTTCTTTGCAGTAGACATTCCAATTTTACAAATGTAAGGAGGCAATTATTCAATATATGCAAATTATAATTAGAGAAACTGGATTGGGAGCTTCCCGAAGCATGTATCGTGGTTTGTCTATCCACTCTCGTAGACATTTAAAAAAGTGCAACCCGTATGGTAACAATCGAGAGTGTTTCTCTTCTCTACAACTTACTTTCCCTGCAAACTGACTGACAAATTCCTTTCGAGTTCGCGTAACAGTCTCCCACGCATACCAAGCGGGGGCCAACATTCGATGAATCCAAAAACGAAAATTAGGTCGAATGGCGCAACGCGAGCGCAGAGATCGATTATTCAAATCAAAGGTATTCGTAGCTCATACTGGGACCAAGGAGTCTATTACCGATGCGAATCCACGATACACGGACTTTGGGATCCATGGGCAAGCGAAAAGCATCGTCGGCGATGTGTCCGTGTACGCGTCTATGCGTACACGCGTTGGTTACACCGTTCGGCAGGTGCGGAACCGCGAAACGAGTACTCGCAAGAGCTCGCCATCTGCCATATCTAGGCAAGGAAAACAGGCGAACTTCCTTCTATCGTTTTGTCGATTTCTCTTGCGAAGTATTGTATTATACAAACTTTAGCGTCTGGGGTCTCATACAATTTATATTTGTATGGAATT
Organism: Lasioglossum pauxillum; assembly: GCA_933228785.1. Lineage (NCBI taxonomy): Eukaryota > Metazoa > Arthropoda > Insecta > Hymenoptera > Halictidae > Lasioglossum > Lasioglossum pauxillum. Next base: position 41,125,997 of record OW121706.1, read on the forward strand.
ATTTACAGGAGCGATCTACTTTCTTTGGTCTTTGTATTTGTTTATTTTTCATCCCAGATCGAATGAAAAAAATCCAAAATTCTATAACGAGTGACTCCTGCATTATCCAGTCTATATCGTGTCTATCAATTTTCTTGCAAAACTCCACTCAAATGAAAGCTCACTTTGTCTCCAAGCTATTAAAGGTTATTATAATACAGTTAAAAATACAGCGATTAGGTCTAATGACATATTGAGTTTCTGCATAATTTCTTTCCGTAAATTTGCTAACTTAATTGAATCTGAAATTAATTTTAATAGCTTTTGTTATTTCCCGTTGATTTTGAATTTGGATACAATCTCAAACTAGAGGGCTATTGTTGCTCGCTCGCTTCGCGAGCTCGCGGGTAGGACTGCTCTTGCGAGAGGGTTAGTGATACGTATGGCTAGTAGGGCCTACTGCTATTAATGTTTTTTATTTGGCGTGTGACTCTCCACGAGCCACACAAAGAACTTCCCGATTCAATAGTTTTCTACTTATCAAAATGTTTGCTATATGCCGTCGCATTAAACCAATATCGTATGCTCGTTGCTCGCTCGGTTCCTTGTTATAGCATACTAATGTTACAAAATAAATTGTCTTAATTAGTTTTTCGCAAACGATACAACTCATCATTATCCGGGTTTGCAGTATTGATCTTGGTTTTCTTCGATACTGTTAATTTAAATTGTCCCGAAATATATAAACCGCGCTCAATTTTGAAACTCTGCTCAGTGCTACATACAACATTTGTAAAATTCGCCTTTCTGATTTTTTAAAATCCAAACATACTTTCTCGTATGTTTTTTATCCCTGACTTTTATGAATCGTAATCGCTCCAGCAGGAACCACTGGATATTGACTACGTGTGATTTGATATTTTTCCTCACTCGACATATTTACTTGATTCGATATTTTTATTATTGGTGTTAAATTTTGATCAATATTTGCATTTTTCATATAATTACGATAACGAGTTCTTACTTTCACTTCTACTCTGGCCAATTGAAAATCTAACCACAATATAGACGGAATTTTAGTATTTTCTTGAAAAGTAATAAATTTTAATATTCCGCATGTGTGCTCCATTAACCAATCCGTTTTCAACATTTCTGTTATTAATAATTATCATATAGTTCATATTAATTTTCAATTTAATCTCAGTTAATAATTCGTTTTGAACTGATTGTTTTTTTAAAGATTGTAATATAAATTTTTTTTTGTACTTTCATCGATATTCTTTGAAAATGTATTCTCGGGAGTAGAGATGATTAACTCACTCTTGCATTGGGATAATTTTCGATTATTGTAAGCGGAAACATCATCGTAAGGTACAAAAAAAGATTTAAAAAAAAAAAAAATTTTTTTCTAATTTTAAAAAAATCGAAAAAAAAAATTTTTGTGTAATTACGTTTGTTTCCTCGGTGGAAACTTTCCGTTCTCTCGTATAAATTGCATTGTTGAATGAACTTCTTTCGAAAAAAACTAAAAAAACTAAAAAACTTCTTGACCAAAATGGACCAAAATCTAATCAGCTCTAAGTTACAGCGGGGCACATCGATTGCATCATTCATCATCCTGATCGCGTTGTTACTTTTTCTGAAAACGTTAACGAAAAATTTGATTACATAGAAACGGCTATACGCACACACACACACATACGAACATTTTGCTGAAAATAGTCTGAGATGACTGCAATGACCATGAAACGTGAAGATCTGCTAAAAAATCGATTTTCGATTTTCGGGGTAATTACAGTAACTTCCCTATGAATCGGGAAGTTAATAGAGTGTAGTTTTTAATAAGATTATACGTTTTCAGGGAATTTCAATAGTTTTCTACTTATCAAAATGTTTGCTATATGGCGTCGCATTAAACGAACATCGCAGGCTCGTTGCTCATTTGGTTCCTTGTTATAGTATACTAATGTTGCAAAATAAATTGTCTTAATTAGTTTTTCGCAAACGATACAACTCCTGATTATCCGGGGTTGCAGTATTGATCTTGGTTTTCTTCGATACTATTAATTTAAATTTTCTCAAAATATATAAACCGCTCAATTTTGAAACTCTGCTCAGTGCTACATACAACATTTGTAAAGTTCGTATTTTCAAGATTTTCGGCAATAAATCGTGAAAATCTGCAATTTTTACCATCATTAAATGTTTGTAGCTCATTGCAACGTCGACCGATTTTGACGAAATTTTCAGAATATGTTTAATTGACACAGATCTACAAAACTTATTTTTTAAATTTTCAATATAGGCCCACATAAAAAAGTTAAAAATTCAACTTTTAGTATTTTTTCAACAATTCCGATCAATTGCAATTTTTGAAAAAATTTCTTTTCACATTCTTTAGTAAACTAATTGCTCTAGCTTCCCAAAAAAGTTCAAATCGCATAGTACAATATCGTATAGAAATATCATAATTATACAGGTGAGTCTAATAAAGTGAGCAGGGACTGTATGATAGCCTTTCTAAATACATGTAACCTACGTGCCTAAGGGTCTTCGTTTCTTTTTGTATTGTTACTAACGTTCTCGTTATACCATGCAATATACTCTGTAATACTAAGCATTATGTTGTAATAATCTCACAAGAGATTTCCTAAATGAAAATAAAAATCTCATCTATCGACTAAGTATCGCCAACCAAAACAATTCGAAATTTCGAAACGCAGCTCCCGCGTTCACCCCCACCGTTTAGGATCGCTGTGGAGGCCGGCTCCCTTGAAATTTACGGTCCCGATATTTTTATCGTCTCGCGCGACGGTGCCAGCGCGAGCGACAAGGTGGGCAGGTGCTAGGCCCCGTGTGGCATAGTCTATTTGCGTTGTCTGCCGCGGCCGTTTGTGAGTCCACGGTGATGCGAGCGTCTCTGTGCGTACGCGAATCGCTCGTGCGACCGTTTGTGTATTTGAAACACGTCGCCGGGGTAGCGATGCGGGCTCATTACTGGCACGAGCCAAAGCGTGCGAGCGCTTGCGCGATCATCGTCCGTCCTCACCGGCCACGGACTCGTTCCTAACTGTTCGGGTTGATCTATGGCCGCCACTCTCGCTTCTGAACCTCGATAACGGCCTTGTTTCCCCAGCCGAAGCGATCTCGATCTTGCAACTTCATCGATCCGCCTTCAATCCTGCAGAATCGTTATTTACTTGTCTGAGAGATTCGAACATGTCGAACCTTTGGAACTGGTCGTCTCGACATCGGTGGCGGACAAGCAAACGGATTAAGTGGTACAGACACCGGTAATTGGAGCTTACGCAAATTGCCGCTATCTTTTTGTCTACCGATACCGATTCCTCGAACGTGTGTTCATTCTCGAAGGAAGAACGCGCGCGCAGCTCCGCCCCCGCGGCGAAAACTTATTATCCTGTCCTCGGAACGTCCAGCCGACGTTTTACGACAAAATGTATTTATCCTCGCTCCTGGCACAATGCACTCTGCTCGACGAAGTATAATTTGTCTCGTTACCGTCACCCAGGGCGGAGAGGTTTTACTACTTTTCATCCGAACGTTGCGTTTGCTTGCCAATTCCCTGGATAATGGATCCTTTCTTTATGCAAAAGTTCACATCGATGCTCGTTCTACACGTTATTCAGAGGAAAACGCAAGAAAAATGCTTTTGCGTCATAAGCTATAAAATAGACATTTTACTAGACATTTCCTGTGCCAGAACGTTCTCACAGAGGGGATTTTTTCGGGGGAAAAAATGGGGTAAAACGTGGTCAAGGACGAGGATCCTTTGTCCCGTTCTCCAGACCCGCGAATTAGATGTGGGTTAGGGATCCCAAGGTCGCGGGAACTCGTTCGCGGGATCTTTCATTGCTTGTTGCTCGTTTTCCTCTGGTTGGCCGTATCTTGTCCGGCGCGTTTCGTTCCTCCCGTCCTCTCTCGGTTTCTCGATTCGTAATTCGCGAGGCGGCTCGCTTCTGCACGCGTGCGTGCGTCCCGACGCGACGCATGCGTTCGGTCGGTCGCGTGCCAGCAAAAATAGAATTGATTTCGCGAATCCGAAGGACGACGACTTTGATGGCGGCCCCTTATCTGGACGTTTAGCATAAGGATTCCCGAACAAGCTGAATTAATTTCGAAGATTTCCACACCCTTACACAATAGCTTGAAGGACTTCTGGTGTGTATTTGCGGTGCACGGGAGTATTTAAAAATTCGTGGAATGAGAAACTCGAGAGAACCGGATAAGGGCCACACGTACAGCCCATCAAATTACTCATGTTTAATTATGGATACACGTTTGGGGTGGAGCACTGAAATGATCGAAAGTGGTTTCGTATCTCAAGAGTTAAATGGAGAAGAAGACATCGTGTGTCCTTGCAAAACAACATCTCATTAAAAATCCACGTGGAAACATCCGGAGCAAACGTCCTTTGACAAATCTTTGGCTTCGCTTGCCGCATTCCTTGCTCGTTAAAAAAAGATCGATTTTTACGGGCGGATACTTCGACGACCCAGTAGCAGGACATTCCAGCACCTGTGCAATCTTCCCAAAGGTGAAGAGGGGGTCCCATGGACCATTATTATCCCGGGGACCTGCTACCGCGAGAAAGAGAACGATCGGGAACGTGGACGAGCAGCGAGGGTCCTGGGAGAGAAGAATTTCCAGAGACTCGCAAACTGTCCGAATGGGCGGACAAATTATCATCCGGAGTCACAACAGAGCGTGCCCTTTTCTTCTCCGGTGCTTTCTCCAAGGGCCCCATGGCTTTTCTTCCCGGCACCATGAGAGGAAGGAATGGTTCCACCTTGCGCGTTTGATTTATCGCGATCTCAACGTGTCCGGGCAGCCCTCTCGACGTCTCCACGGGACTCCCACGTGGACTCTCTTGCGATCATCCACCACCCCCTCGTTCTTCCAAACCTTTTCTGCACTGTCCTCCTCCCTCCTGCAACCCCATGGACTGAGAGACGGTCGAATTCTTCGGTGGTCGTGCGCACAAAACGGTCCATCTAAGATCGATTATACGGGAGCCTGCCGAATCCTTGTAAATATAGCCATTTCCGAGGAACGTTGATTCTACGGCGAGGCTCCATTAGGCTCCCATCGATGGCCACGTGGAATTTGAAGAACGATCGAACCTCGAATGATCGAGTATCAATCGAACGAGGATGATCGACGAGGACGATCGTCGTTTGAGAAAGTCCTGAATCTCTCTCAGCTACTCTTTCGGGTAATTATGGGATCAAGAGCTGCTCCAGGTGAAATTTCAATGGGAAAGCTAGCTTGCGAGGTCGTAAGATATTTGAGGATTTTGTGGTGTAGATTAACGATCGAGCAGATGCCGAAGATCCGGCAGCGTGTCGTCTGATCGAGCAGATTACGTATTATTTATTTTTTAAGGGGTTACGATCGACCGCTGACGAAGAGGTCAGCGGACCACCCCCTGCAGCTCACCTGATCAGATAGGCGAACCTACTACCTCCCTACGAGGAACAGCGTAGCAAATATACATCACAATACCACGACCTGATCCACATTGTTAGGAAACTGTCAGTATTTATTCTTCGAACGGAAACAGACGATCCATCGATCAATCCATTGCTTTCCGTCTGCGATGACGGCAGAACTGATTGGGCAATATTGTTTAAGAGTCTTCCATCGAGAAGATATCCTCTTTGTTGCTCATCCTAAATGACGCAAATGATGCAAAACGAGTCGAACAGCCGGTGCTGTAATATTCCGTCGGCTCTTTACAGAAACGGGAACGCCTTCACCCGCTGTCAAACATAAAACGCCGATCAATTTCTAATCGATCGATCACTGATACAATTTATTATATCGCGATGTAGAAGGAGCGTGTTTCCTTAAACATCCTCCGTCATGCTGTCTTTCATTGCGCTATCTACGTTCTCGTAACGGCTATTAAACACGAGCTGGTAACGTTGGGCGACGCGTCGTGGCCGCGCACCTGAGGTGAGCGCGATTATGTTGTGGTTTCACCGCAATTATCGTCGCCAGGTGAATCCAGATACAGCGAAAAAAATCCTGCCGATGGGTAGGTACAGGGTGCGCGCACAAGCCTTGAGGAGTAGTATAGCCGACGTTCATGCTGACACGAGCGCACGGGACCGCTAGAAAAATGTCGCAGCTGCAAAAGCGCATTTGCGGCGAGAGCAAATGGAAACGTGCTGCCTATAGATGGCCGTTGAGCACGGCTGCGAAATGGAAATTCAAACGGATAAGATGATCGACGGAACGCATTAATTGCCGTTGTAACGGACGGTGGCTAATCAGAAGAAATCATACGGATATCTCTGTCGGTCCTGTAATGCGAACGTAATACCAACTTCTCGAATATTGCAATTGAATCCTGTTCTTACATTTTGTCGGGTGGCTGCTGTTACACTAAACCTACCAAGCCTTAAAAGTAGGGGTATACTCGATGTATTCGAGTACTCGAATTTCGAGTCGAGTCATTACTCGTTCTGTCGAGCCGAGTAGATCGTTTCAATTTTTCGAGCTACTTGAAATCGACTGTTCGAAACTGTTTGAAAAAATGCGAGCTACTTGAAGAAATCAAACGGTTCGAATATTCGAGCCGTCGTGAGACTTCGATCTACTTGAAAACGAATTTTTAGCTCGAAATTTTTCCAATTACTCGAATACAGTAATATCGCGATTCTTGTCAAACAGCCTGTGTTCTGCACGGTCAACTACGTGTGTTACGCACGGCAACTCGAAAGCTAAAGATCTGTTCGAGCTGAAAAAATATGCTAGAGAGAGTGCAGCATAAATTCCTCAGGTTTTGTGCATACAAGACAAACAACCCAATGTCATTATTTGATCACAATTACTCTATAATATTAAACACAGTCAACCTTGAAACATTGTCTGATCGTAGAACAGTTTCCGACCAGAGCTTTATCTTCAATTTGATTAATAATAATATAGATTGTCCCGCACTCCTGAGGCAAATCAACTTCTACGTACCTGAACGTGTGTTGAGAACGAGAGCAGGATTTCAAACGATGAAATCCAAATCCTCATATGGAACAATAAATCCATTAAATCGCATTATTGCTAACTCTAACATATTTTACAACAATATCGATCTTTTCAATGGCACGTTACAGGCATTCAAAGCAAAATTGCGCAATACTATTTGTTAATTATATCTGTATTTCTTTATTTTCGCGCGGTCCATTTTTATGTTAATTTTAGTTAAGACTTAGGTTAAGAGTTTAGGTTAAGACTTTCTTTTGTTATGTCTTTTTTTTTGTTTTTATCAGTTATACGGTAAAAACTGTATACATATGTACAAAAGGACCTCGGTCCGTATATAATAATAATAATAAAATTCAGTTTCGAGTAGAGCGAAGTTTTACGAGGGCTCGCATTTTTTCGAACAGTTCGACGATTTCAAGTAGCTCGGCAAAATCGAACGCTCGACTCGGCTCGAGCAATCGAATCGAGTTTAGCTCAGCTCGTAAGTAACGGGTACTCGCACGCGTTGTCTTTAGGGATGGGATCAAGTACCTCGCAACCAGGTTGGAACCTTGATTGATGGAATTTGAACTCTCTATAAGTATTTCGAAAAAAAATAGTACTCCGAAGTATACTCGAACCTTTGCCAGACAGTTTCGAACCATTTACAAGTACTGTGGTAAACGTAATTAATACTTGCAAGTACACTCGAATCTTGGTCTTACAGTTTTGAAACTTCCGAAATTTTTATGGATATCGATACGATTTTTATGGATATCTACTAAATTTCGCTGTTTTCCCCGACACGATCACTTTGTTATGAATCGGGTAGGATGGGTTGGATCAGTCTGGATGTGGAGAAAGTATGAGTGGTTGAATGATAAACACTGGTTTACTCGGGGAAGCCGAGTTAATGTTAAACTCCTTAAACTCGCGGTACAATAAACTGAAATTTAGATGTTGTTTCGGAGCAACGATTCGCAGCTCTAGTTTTGGAAGAACTATTAGGGATGGGATCAAGTACCTCGCAAACAGGTTCGAACCTTGATTGATGGAATTCGAACTCTTTATAAGTACTTCGAAAAAAAAAATAGTACTCCCAAGTATACTCGAACATTTGCCAGACAGTTTCGACCCTTTACAAGTACTGTGGTAAACGTAATTAATACTTGCAAGTATACTCGAGAATCTTGGTCGAACAGTTTCGAAACTTTCGAAATTTTTATGGATATCGATACAAATTTTCGTATTCTTGCACGCTCCGTGGCAACGTAAGGCTGTTCCGGCGCGGCGTCTGTTTACTTTTTTTTGGAAACACGCTGTGGAGATGAGAGAGAAAACGGGGTCTCATAATTTTACATGCTTCTACCGATGATTGTAGTTTTGAATGCACTTTGCGACAAAAACTGATATATTACATCGAAAACATTATCTAGGTGATATTGAGAACAATCATTTGTATATGTTAACTGCATTATTCGATACACGATTCAAAGCATTAGCTTTTTCTAAAGATGAATCTATCCCTCGAGCACGGGATGCCTTGACTGATATAGCCACTAATTATATCAATAATGATAATTCATCTACAATATGTGATAGTTCACTGACGCAGATGTCCGAAAATCGGCACAATAGCGAATTATCAATTTGGTCATCCTTTGACAATGAAATACAATTACAAATAATACGATACCTATCTGATCGTCCGCTGTGTTAGAAGTGGAAAATTATCTAAAATCACAATATTTAGAACGCAAACAAGACCCGTTATTATTTTGGCGTGAAAATTCAATCAAGTACCCCATTTTGTCAAAAATTGCACGTGACTACCTTTGTATAATGGCCACTTATTCTGTACCTTCAGAAAGAGTTTTTTCAAAAGCATGAAATATCATGGATAAAAAAAGATATAGGATAAAACCAAGTATTGTAAACGAAATATTATTCTTAAATAGTTACGAATTTAATAAAGAAAGTGCTTGAAACCTGCTATGCAGTTTTGATTTCCAAGATTCGAGTACCACTTGTGAAAGTTTCGATTACTTTCAACATCGAAGTACTTATAAGTATCTTTCCGAAACTTGTAAGTACTCATTCCGAGGTTCGACAACTACTTGTATACAATGAATACTTTTCAACTATAATCATTGAAACTTTTATTCTTTTAAGTAGTAATCGAAACTCATGAAATGAAACTTGGTTATTGAACTTGACTCGGATTCATAAGTACATATTGAACTTGTTCCCATCCCTAGTTGTCTTATAAAAATGACAAGATTGATTTTCAATATTTAGACTTTGCACGGCCGCTATTGCAATACGTGCACTACTAAAGATATCTACATACCTATGCAACCATTCCTTATAAAATCATTTTGATTATTTCAATAATTGGAAAATAAAAAATGTGGAACCAGTCATTTTGACCGGTGGTGGTAGGTTTAGTGTTAAGGGTTGGCCCAGGTTCAAGAACCTCTGTCAGGATGCTCTCGAGTTGCAGGTTGCACAAGGTGCAATGCACTTGCGTTATCTGATGGCATGCATCTATGGCAGATTAATGTGGGATCAGTCTCGACGAAAAAGTTAGAGGTCTTCGATCCTGTGTCCCATATGATGGATCACTAATATGTATGGTGGCATGGGTGGGTGTAAACGTCATTGTGCACCCGTAACATTCAACGTGGGTCGTTCCACCGCCCCCCTCTATTTTCCACAAGTATAAAAAGTCAAAGAAGTCGTCTGACAGAGTCGCCAGCTCGCGGATTCCCAGGCGATTACATCTGTACGAAGAGTTGGCCTAACGTCGTTCCCTATTGTGTCCGTGTATCGGTGCTGGCTCCCTTTATCGAGAAAGGTCCCCTCTACCGTGCTCCTGATCGAGAAGAGAAGTCAATGGTGCCCTGGGCGAGAGGAATCCACGTTTCAATGAAGATCTCAAACTTTTCGGTGGGGTGCATGGCGACGGTGGGGGCCAGGCAGAAGGGCAGGCAGGTAGCCCTTTTTCTGGTAGGTGGGCCTGCACGACCGCACTCCCGAAACTGGCTACAAAACGTTTTATTTATACGCGGTTCCACCAGGCCCACCTGGGACCGTCCCCTTCTTCTTATTCTTCTTTCTTCTCCTTCTTCTTCTTCATTCCTCGTCTTTTTCTACGTTTTGATTCTGTTTTCTCACACCTTGACCTTTTTTCGGCACCCGGACCAGTGCCCTCTGTCTTGCTCCTTTTGGAGAAACACCGTCCGAGCTCTTCCTTCCGAGAGAGGATCCTTGAGAACGTCGCAAGGTGCGATTCCGAGGCCACTTTCGCGACAAGTGCCACTGTTCGATTGGCCCAGTTCACTTCCTTGGGGCCCACACCGTCTTCAGGGACCCCGGATGGGGGCCAGTAGGGAATTAGGTCAGGAATTTCTCGGGGGATCCTCTGGTGACGTAATTCGCCCGGTGGTGTTGACGGATTTTTACGAATGGAGATTTTTATGATTCGATTTTGAAACATTTGGGTCAGATGTGCACTTTTACAAATAGTCCTTGCTTTTCTGTAACACTCGATAAGTGCAGAATTTATTGTAAATCGCTATGGAAGGGTAACACGATATTTTCCAACGGAAACGATAATCATCTCGATACGTTCCACAAAAATGGATATTGAACAGGACTTGTTAATAAATTGAAGTTCGCCCATCTTCTTGTCGCCCGTGTATGCTAAAACAGCGACTGCAGCCGATGATACTTTGATATCGGTAGGATCGCAGCCATATTTTCCCTGGTGTGTATCTTCGTAATTGACGATAATAGCCAGACCGATGCCCTACTCGCGAGCAATACAAGCCGCAACGAATAAGTTCATTGTGACACCGGCCTAAGTAAAGATTTCACACCGCGTTAATTGCCTCTCCTATCGGCTTTCATCCTTCCCCGGCGACACCGCGGGTGTCTACACTACATTTCCTATGGTAAAAATAGTCAAGGATGTCATAAAAACCGTGCTCACATCGCGAAGGTTAACCGGCGTGCATTTAACCCGATCGTTTTGCTCCTGGCCGCGGTCGTTCCTCGTCGATTTGCCCTGTTTTGCGGAATTCCCAAGTCGAGGATTCAACTTTATTGATTGACTTTATTTCGGAGATAGGGCTAAATGTGGTTTCAAGTGGTCTGGTTATCCTGGCGTTTCAATTATACGATCGACTCTTCAACTCCTTTCGATTCGGCTTTTGCATACGGCGCGGCGCGACAGCTTTTCGATGCAGCTGCGTCACATTTGTTGCGGCGAAGACCGGATCCAGTGAAGTTCAGAAACTTTAAAACGGCACGCTCTAAATAAAATCCCCAAGTACAAGACACTGCGAGTCCTGCTGAAAATGTGCAGCTTCTCTTCGCATTGGAAGTATCTGATTAAACAAATGAAACGATCGGAACAGGCAAAATTAAAGACAAGATCAATTTATTGCAAGCATACACTGCGCGAACATTTGCAATCCGTTTATAATAAATTCGGGATACGGAGGATTTTCAGTTGGATCCGTGAGGGAGTGCTGGTTCTGCAGATAAAGAGCTGCCGCGAGTGTCGAAGATATATAAAATGTCAAGCAATAAATATCAGTCAAGACGCTCGGTGTAATTAACGACAACGTTTATTTCCTCTGGTTCGAACGAGTGGACGGTGTTTTATGGCGTGAAGTTGCCGTCCTCGAGGATTTACGAGGGATTTTTAAAAGAAAGGCTGTTAAGCCGTGATTACGTAGCCCGGGACATTAATGGGGAACATTATCGGCGGAGGCGCCGAGCGAGTCATTATTGTGCTCGCGAACAATTCTATTAATAAACGCCCGCGACGTCGATGATTATCTTGCGACAATTAGCGAAAACCGGAAGGCGAGATGATACACTGACCCTCCTACCCAATGGATCAAAAGATTCTGATTTTATCTTTCACACTTATCGCGAACTGCTGGGACTCGCGCTATTTTTAATCTTAAGATATTCTAATGTTAAGTTGTTCGTTATATATTTCTCCTATTTTCTGGAGAGTAGTTTAACAACCAAGGATTTCGTTAATCCCCAATCGTTTATCTTTCTTCAGAGAAATTCCCCCTGAAGCCACTTACAAATCGCTTTTCTCGTATGTGTAATAATACACGATTATTTTAACGATTCACGATGCGCGTGAAATAAACACCTTTCAACGCAACCAAGGACACATAAAAGTCCTTCCATTGGCTACTTATTAGCTGGTCCTTAGCTGCTGGACCTTGTCGTTCGCTTAAACACATTACATACAAGGCTTGACTCATCAATGGTTTAATAGAGAATGTCACCAGCTCACGGACTAGAACAAAGGACTAGAACTTTTCCATATACCTAACAATTCACGCGATAAATCGTTTCAACAATCAGAATTTAATAAATGCTGCAGATTTCGCACAAGTAGCTCACCAACAAATATTAAAATTGCACAACATCCAAATCTCCGTCGCATTCGGCACGGTGCAAGCCTTGAATCGCAACGATCCAGGCGTCGAACCCTCGATCTTAATTGCGATCGAACACGGCGTTGGCTCCGGCAGCAGCTTTTGTGGTCCGGTCGGGTATCGATGATGCTAAAAGGATTTTCATAGCTCGCGAAAGGGTTTGCCGTGGCAGGTCGAGGTATTGTCAACTGGGCTCGGCGTTACGCGACGTTATACGATCGCATTATGGCAACGCGGGCGCCCGACAGCGGTGTGGCACGAGCACAATGTGCAAGTTGCATCGATGTCCATGCAGCAACGGTGTCCTTCCCACCCTGTCGCAGGATCGAGAGGCGCGTGCTCCTCGTCCAGGTGATGCCAGACTGGCTGTCTGCTACTCGTCCATCCGTTTTCTTTCGTTCTACCCTCTCTCTCCCTCTCCCTCTCTCGTTCGATGCTCTTCCTGCACGCCCACGGGAACATATGTTTACGAACAATGAGCCTCGTCCAACGGCACGCTCTCGAAAAACCAACAAACAGAATGGATCGCGCCTCCGCGATTCGACAGACTATTACTGATTTATATTGAGTTCTCGCATCCTTCTGGATTCGGTTTCCTGAAGGTTCAGAGTGGTTGGAGTTGCCAGGACTTTGGCAAGCTGTTGGGAGCGTGTATTAGGTTGTGCAAATAAGTTCTTTCCCCTTGTTTTCTTCCAAATTCAAGATTTTATTACATTTTATGTACGTAATAAAATCTTGTCTGGTGACTTCCACTCTGTCTGCCAATTCTTCTTGCGTCTGGGTCGGATTTTCGTTGAGCAATTCCTCTAACTCACCGTCATCAAACTTTCTCGGAGCATCTGAACGGTCTTCGACTTCCAAATTAAAATTTGCGGCTTTACATCTTTGCTAGCACTTTTTGCTTGTTCTGTAAGATACAGCGTTCTCTCCCAGTGCCGCGCAAACCATTTTGGTAGCTTCAACAGCTGATTTCCTACGCTGGAATGCAAAGAGTAAGCAGTGACGCAAATGGTGGATTATTTAAAAAATCGATTATTTTCATGAAATAAATCAATTTTTAGAATCGATTTTTCAATATCCAATTTATACAAATAATCGATTTTTATGGCAAATTAGTATGACTGTACGTGGAGACCGTGGAGTGTTTACTGTGGAGACTGTATAAAGAGATTCAACTAGCATCAAAAGTAACTGTATCCAGTGGGTGTACAAAGTATTAGTACACCTTCTAAAAACTAATACCTTTTTTATAATTGTGCCAATTGACCTGATTTTTTATAATCAATTAGAAGCATTGGTTTACGAAATGATATGCAAAAAAGATTTTCCAAAAATTATAATTTGCAAGGTTACATGCAAAAATAAAAAAGGCATTCCTTAAAACTTTTTTATTTAGGCCCTCAATGAATATTTAAACTAGAGGGCTATTGTTGCTCGCTCGCTTCGCTCGCTCGCGAGTAGGGTTGTTTTTGCTCGCTCGCGAGCTCGCGGGTAGGACTGCTCTTGCGAGAGGGTTAGTGATACGCATGGCTAGTAGGGCCTACTGATATTAATGTTTTTTATTTGGTGTTTGACTCTCCAAGAGTCACACAAAGAACTTCCCGATTCGTTACTCCTTCGCCAACATCGCTAACATCGTTTTTTTTTTGTACTTTCATCGATATTCTCCCAAAATGTATTCTTGGGAGTAGAGATGATAAATTCACTGTTGCATTGAAATAACTTTCGATTATTCCAAGCGGTAACATTAGCATCAGTTAAAAAAAAATTTTTTTTAAATCTAAAAAAAAAATTTTTTTTTAATCCAAAAAAAAAATTAAGAAAAAATTTTTTTTTATGTAATTGCGTTTGGTTCTTTGGTGGAAAATTTTCGTCCTCCCTTATAAATTGCATTGTAGAATCAACTCTTTTCGAAAAAAAACTAAAAATCTAAAAAACTACTTGACCAATATGGACCAAAATCTAATCAGCTCTAAGTTACGACGGGGCACATCGATTGCATCATTCATCATCCTGATCGCGTTGTTACTTTTTCTGAAAACGTTAACGAAAAATTTGATAATATACAAACGGCCATACGCACACACACACACACACACAAACATACGAACATTTTGCTGAAAATAGTCTAAAATGACTGCAATGAGCATGAAACGTGAAGATCTGCTAAAAAATCGATTTTCGGGGTAATTACAATAACTTCCCTATAAAATCGGGAAGTTAAACATATGTTTTGTAGATCTATGTTAGTTATACGCGTGCTGAAAAATTCATCGAAATCGATTAACATACACACGAACTACAAACGATGAAAAATGGTGAAAATCGTAGTTTTACACGACTTTTGATCAATTTCTGCTTAAAATCCACAGAATCGTACATCTTTCGACGCGTGTCGTTTTTTCCTGCGTCAAACGATTTCGATGAAATTTTCAGCATGTGTATAACTACAATGAATCTACAAAACATATATTTTAAATTTTCATTAACGGCTCAAATAAAAAAATTTTTTGAAATACCTTTTTCATTTTTGCACGTAACCTTGTAAATTATAATTTTTGAAAAATCTTTTTAGCATATCATTTTGTAAACCAATGCTTCTAATTGATTATAAAAAATTAGGTCGTTTGGTACAGTTATAAAAAAAGTTATTAGTTTTTAAAAGGTGTACGAATACTTTGTACACCCACTGTATATAAATGTTCCTAAAACGTGACAATTCTAATGCGCATAATGAGTCTAGCGGAACTAGTTCATTGGCTAATTTCCTACTCGTACTCGGCCGACCACGTGACCATTGGCTGACGCGCAACGACATGCGCGAAACAAGTACGTAATAAATTTTTCGTACTCAATTTTGCTATAAATGCATAAAGATCCGCAGTCTAATAATTCCTATTACTTTATTTAATTAATAAAAGATTCCAACAAAATTTTGATCTTCGTTTTTTTATCTTTTTTAGACATACCTAAAAATAATCGATTATTCAAAACATCGATTATTTTGGATACGATTTTTTGGTGGATCGATTTTTGAAGCTTCGATTACACTGTCCAACAAATTTCAACTTTTTTTATGTTCCCTATTTACTATTGGGTCCTTCTTATAGAATTTTTTGCACTGATTCCGAATCTGTTTTTAATTTTTTTCCTGTACGCACAGTTTTTGAGGAACATGGCTTTGAAAAAAAAACATATTTTTCAACTTTAAACAAATATTCTGATGTTATTATAAAAGATATTGAATTGTTCTTTATACCAAAAGATACTGTAGACATTCCCGAATACAGCGATATCAAATATTAATACATTATGAATGTTTAAACATATTTAAACAATCATTAAAGACGGAAAGACACAACTTTTGCACCAATTTTTGAGGATATTTTTCAATTTATCTCAAAAAATAAGGGTCCAGCGGAAAATCGAACTATACTACTCGATAGAGCAGACTTTTATCTTGAGAAACCACCCTGTCAAATTTGGATCGTCGACGTTTTTTTCGAACCAGAAAGCAAAATATCTTCGCCCGACATGAGTTGCCGCCAGTGGCGCTCGGGACGAGATACGGCGCAGCGACGGGATACGGAGCGGCGAACGACCGTTGTAATGGTGAGCGCCACTGGCGGCAACTCATGTCGGGCGAAGATATTTTGCTTTCTGGTTCGAAAGAAACGTCGACGTTTCAAACTTCAAAGCGGGGTTTCTCAAGATAAAAGTCTGCTCTATCGCATGGTGTAGTTCGATTTTCCGCTGGACCCCTATTTTTTGAGATAAATTGAAAAATATCCTCAAAAATTGGTGAAAAAGTGGTGTCTCTCCGTCTTTAATGATCGTTTAAACATGTTTAAACAATCATAATGTATTAACATTGGATATCACTGTATTCGGGAAAGTCTAAGGAATCTTTTGCTGTAAATATGAATTCAATATCTTTTATAATAACATCACAATATTTGTTCAAAGTTGAAAAATATGTTTTTTTTTCAAAGTCATGTTTCTCAAAAACTGTGCGTATAGGAAGAAAATTAAAAACAGATTCGGAATCAGCGCAAAAAACTCTATACGAAGGACCCAACAGTAATTAGGGAACAAATTTGGTGTTGGACAGTGTTATAATCGATTCAGAAAAATCGATCTTTTTGAAAATAATCGACATCCCTACTTCTCGCACACGCCATATTGCTTGAAATTATTGCATAGGATTGGAAGCTCTTAGAGCGCTCATCATGACCCTTCATAAAACTAAAAGAACCTTCTTTCGTTCGAAGTAATTCGAATTCGGTCAGAAGTTATGATCGTAGAAAAAAAGGGGAAGGAACTTATTTTCACACCTAATATATTGCTGAGAGTCTGGTCGATTATAGCTTCTCGTGTTGATCGTGGGTTGTATAATCTTATTAAACAGCGTAAAAATGTTAATTGTCAAAACGGTGAAGAATTATGGCGTCCTCGAACACGGGACTCTTCTTTCGCGTTGGTTAATTAAACGGTGTAAAAGTGAAAATCGTAAAAACAGAGCGAAAAATTCCGGGAGCCTCGATCGACCGACGACGTCTTTCTACACCCCGATTGGATAATGCTTTTTGCGTTTCGCCCTCTATAGACTGTAATTCCTTAAACGGTTTGATCATCCACGGAATCGTCGAATAATCTCGCTGCTTCATTATCGTAATGTCGCAAAGGGCGATCATTGGACAGGAAAGTCTTAGCCGGCTTATCAGCGACCGTTCAACTCTTATCGAGACGTCGATGATCCTCAGGGTCAGCCAACGGCTTTCCGTTCCTCACGGTTAATCCCCACTTAAGCCACGATAAAGACCGCCCTTCAGGATCAACGATTCGTGGATCCGACGACCGGCCGGGCCGCTTAATTATTGCAACCCCGAATTGTCCTCCGCTAACTATACTCCAATCTCCGCCTTTGATGTTGCGGGATAAGGTGTCGGGACCTTCCACTGCGATCTTCCCCTCCTGAAAACCTTTGTACTCTCAAACATCTACCGTCAGACTTTATGGGAAATTAAATTGAGTACTCAATTAAAAAGTTGTTAAATTCAGTACTTTATTCATTGGCTGAAACGATTTATTCGAGAACTGTATTTTATCATGAGCATATTTGGACTTGAATAAATCCAAAATCTCGCGAGCCGTCGAGGTGCGTGGAATCGTCGAGTCCTTGCAGAAACGGCGGAGGGGAAGTGTAAAAATTATGATGGCAGGATAATTGCGCGAGGTGGCCCGCGAAGTCAAAGGTCGCATCGACCACGCTGAGGATCGATCCATCGATGTCTGTAATCCGTTTGGGCGGAGAGCGGATGAATCAGAAAGAAAGAGAAAGAGGAAGAGAGAGAAGAATCGGGCATCTGCTCGCCTCGGAATCGCGAAAAATTCGCGGAAAAAATTCCGGCAGCTGCAGATTGCCTCGACACGCGACACACGCCGAACAATTTTTAAAGTCTCACCGTTACCAACAGAATACATATTACGTTTAGTTTCAAGGTCGGGGCCGCGCGCGCCTCGATTTCGTCTTCGTTCACGTGTACGTTCACGTTTGTTTTAATTATACTCCATGAATCGACGGCTTTACAGCAAGCTGAGTTATCCACAAAAAGTAATTAACGTCACTGTGGAGGCAGCGAATAATTGTAATGGATAATCAACTTTATATTGTCTGGTTATGTCATGATCCATCGCCATGTTAACGTTGCTAAATGGACGGAGAATGATTTCGGAACTCGCCGTTCCGCTATTGTCACGTCCGGTGGTTCAGCCGTTAATAATAATTGATAAAATCAATCATGCTTAACATACATTTTCTGAATTAAATACTTACTATAATAAGGATGTACGAGAAATGAAATACCAAATATTATAATTGAAAATTAATGTCGAACTATCGTATATTATACCACATTGCGTGCGATAGGATTAAGAAAACTCATTTTGAATTTAGATCTTCATTGAATGAATTAAAAATGTAGCGAAATTTATTTTATTAAATGATTGAGTCATTTTCAAATATAAATTGTGAGCGAATATTCGTTGAAGCATGTTCATCACTGAAGACTGGGAAGATTTTTCAGAAGAATCGATGAGCGATGGATTATTCCTCGATCTATGAAATGCGCAGAGTAATACGATCCAACCAAGAGAGTGATAAAAAATGCAATGTACATGATTTAGAAGAGAGTGACTAAGAAGAATGCGATTAAGAAGAAATCGATTAAAAGGAACTGGTGATGATGTAGCTACCTTATGAAAATTAAGCCTGGAACAATGGATTGATCGATCTATAAAAGGGATGGCTCTGATCAGGAGCTCAGTACACAATTCACAGTCAACAGTTCAGTCAAAATTAAAAATTCTATCAATTAAAAGCTCAGTACACAGTCAACAGTTCAGTCTACATTATAAATTGATTAAATATTTCAAAGTGATAGTTTAGTGAAGTTAATCAACACATTAAAGAAAAAAGCCGGAGAAATCAGCAATTTCCAACAGCATCCAATCCAGCGCAGAAGCGACTGTTCAAACGAAAGGCGAAATCTACCTAACAGCAATTACTAACAAATTATAATAAGATTTCAATAACATTATGTATCCGAAATTTGGTGCTTAGAATATACTTTTGTTTATTTAAAGTTGAATTAAAATGTCGAATGATTTTTAAAGAAATTACCCAACTTCGATTTCTACGTTCCAAATCCATGATCAAAGTCACATAGAATTTAATTACCCGATCCAAATTACTCAATTACCCGAACCAAGCCGGTGAATGCAAGTTGATTCAAAACTGCGTTGTATCTCAATTCTAATCTTTCAAATTAAATTTCAATTAAACTATACAATCTCTAGTACGTCCACCTTAGGACGTAACACAATAATCAAATTCCTTATAGCAATCTCAATTTTGAATCCTGGTTTCAACCATGAATATGAGAAACTGTGAAATATTAAGGAAGACTTCAAAAGAATTTACTATTAGGTCTATAACTTGAAAACCGGAATTTGACACTAGATGTCAGCACTTATGTATGCGCTGTAGCAAATCATTGACATACACGCAATTCCGAAGCTCTATTCATAACCTGCAAAATCAGTCAACACTGTTTGATTTGCTTGTGCGCATCATATTTTTTTCAATCATGAAAAATTTCGAAAATTGGCGAAAGAAACAGCATTTGCGGGAAGTTTTGCTGAGTCACTTTTTTGCAAAGAAAACTGCAGCCGAAAGTCATCGTTTGCTCGTGGAATTGTATGGCGAACATGCTCTTGCGAAAACACAGTGTTTCGAGTGGTTTCAACGCTTTAAAAATGGCGATTTTGACATCAAAGACAAAGAGCGGCCTGGACAGTCGAAAAAGTTTGAAGATGAAGAATTGGAAGCGTTACTCGATGAAGACTCGTGTCGAACACAAGAAGAGCTTGCTTCTAAAGCAGGGTGAAACCATTACTGGAGAGCTGTACCGAAAACAACTGATTCGTTTAAAGAGAGCATTGAAGGAAAAACGGCCAGAATGGGAGACCAGACACGAGACATTGATTTTCCAACATGACAATGCTCGGCCACATGTTGCTCAACCCGTAAAAAGCTATTTGGAAAATAGCGGATGGGAAGTTCTGCCCCAACCGCCATATAGTCCAGACTTGGCGCCTTGTGACTACCATTTGTTTCGGTCAATGCAGAATGCACTTTCCGGAATACGCTTCACTTCAGTCCAAGTCATCAAAAATTGGCTCGATTCGTTCATTGGTTCAAAAGATGACCGGTTTTTTTACGATGGCATCCACAAATTGCCAGAAAGATGGGGAAATGTTGTATCTTTCGATGGACAATACTTTGAATGACAGAATTGTACAAGATTTTCTTTAATAAACGCTCAAATTTCGTTAAAAAATTCCGGTTTTCAAGTTATAGACCTAATATACGTAAAGATTGACTTCTCGACTCGTTCGATCCCGACTTTCCCAAATTCTTCGACGCACACTCTCGCAACGGGAATAGATTATTCGATGAAATTGCCGAGTGCACTTATCCGGGGTGCTTGAACTTTTTTGGGGGATCGAGCGGGGTGAGTGTAACAACCGCTATGTTCGCATACTGCGAACAGGGTGTTCCGAGAGTGTGCTCGACGAGGATCGTGGGCTTGGGAAAGTCTGTCACTTTAAACGACAACTTTTCGACCGTTCAATAGTCATCGACTCCTTGAATTAATGTTTCGACAGACTATTCCTACGAGACTGGGGAACAAAAGTCTCACACAATCACAGATCGCCCCTGAACGTTTTTCCAAAATTCCCTTCGTTATGCGAGTCCTTTCCCAGATGTCACCGCACATCCGCAGGACGTGTAAACCTTTAGAAACATGAAATATCATATCCCTGCAATGCAACTGCTGAACTACAAATTGAAATTGAAATACGAGTATACCAATTGATCGATTCCTACGAATCGAGTACCAGTTCGCAAGCACCTGGACGATCGAGATGCATTTGCACCCGATAAACAGAGATGGGTTACACGAGTAATTCACGGCAATTTGATGTATCTTTCGGGGCATAATCACTTAACGAGCACTCTGCGGCTTCCTTTAAGTCGTGGACTCCTTAATAACAGCCCGTGATCTCGGCTTCGGTTAACTAAGACCTCCAGCTAGCCAGCGGTGGGGGGTGGGGGTGGAGATGGGAGGAAAATCGTGCAGGTCTCGTTGCACGTCAAATATTTTCTCAAGGATCTCTGCTCGATAATGAAACGCGAGAAACAGCAAGGGGATCCGAGAGGAAGGAAAGAGAGCAGCGATAATGCGCCATCGATTACACGTGTATTTTATACCGCGTGAAATGGGGATCGCTATTCGCACCTAATAAACAAAATGTAGAACGTTCTATTGGTCCGGAATGCGCGAAAAATGTGCGAAATCGACTCGAAAGAGCGGCGAGGGTTAAAAGCGAGTAGAAAAATCGCGGAGAAGGATAGAATAGGTGGACGGCCAGGATAATGGGGTCGTCGTCGAATAGATTTGGCGATCACGACAATAAAGTCTCGCGCGGACTGTCGCCTTGATCGCGAAACATGTTGTCGGTTTCGGACCCTGTTTTTGCAAGGCGCGGGGCGAGCAGAGGGGCGTCAGGCCGGGCGTGCCCGGTTTCTTAAGTGTAGGTCAGTTATACCAGACGAACTGGTTCCCCGATCGACCGCCAATTAAATGGAAACCGGCAACCTGTTGTTTCCCGACACGCTTCTGATGTTCGAGAAGGCAGAAGGTCGTTCCCAACTCCGGCTCCGCGGTTTTTGCGCGTCACGATAGAGATTTCAACGATCCCGCGGCTTCTTTGACGAGCATCGCCGGATTTCACGAGCCGCCACGCGCAGAGATCTTGATCGCGATCGATCGCCACCACGTTTTTGTCATACGTCGATCCAGAAGCAAGATCGAGACCGGACCAGCTCGGATCGCGGTGCCCAAGCCATTTGTCATTCTCCCTCGCGATTTCCTCTCACCGCTCTTTTTGCACCGACGCACAGTGTGTCGATCAATGGAAAAAAGTCCGAAAATCAAAGTTTAAGATCGGCAAATTTATGTATCCTAAAATGTTCGTAACAAAACATAGTTTCTAAAACTGCCTTCAATTGTAACTGAATAAATCAATTTGTTGTTAAAAACTGAGGCTGAAACTTCACTGTCAAATTCCGTGCATTTTTTAAAACATGCGTCCCTCGCAAGCTATTTGTTCTTTTAATTTGATTTTTACAGGGTGTGTTTAGCATTATTAGACATTCAATCTCCCAAAAAAATTTTTTTTAAATAATCGCAATTTTTCCTAATTTTTTATGTTTTCACATTTATCAACTTTGATTAGAGTTTTAAAAAAAGTGTCCCGAGGTAACCCCGTAAATTTTTTTACAGTAATTGGTGGCATATTAAACTTCAATTTCGCGTTGGTTTAAATCTGCTCACGTTTGCTCAAGGGGAGAAAATAATAAAAAACCATATTAAGACGCTCGCGCTTGGCGGCTTTCTGCGTAGTCTTTCGAAGAAATTTGTTGCAATTATTTTTAGACGCATGTCATTTGATAAGTACTTACATATGTGATCAATTTTATTCTTATAAATTATATATTTAGTTTCAAAATTGTTTAAATATTTACAATCTTTCAATTCAGTATTAAAGAAAGTACCAAAAGGTTCCTTTGAGATTTTGTATTATATTAATTTAAAGTACATTAGACTTGATATGACGGTCGATCTTAAGTGCATAAATATACACAAATATTAAAAATAGTAGAAAATGTTGACGTTGAGACGCGTGCGTTCGCCGTCCACGCCTTTAACGTAGTCTATCGAGTTCCCACTTGAGTCCGCGCGAAACGATAAGACACTATGTTTACTCATTATGCTATTCTAAATATACAGTCCCTTATTTTCAATTGTTTATACGATATCTGTCGAACATAATACCCGCAAGACATCAAGACAACATTCAAATAAAGACCTATTAAATCATCTTCTACTGGAGTCGGATCCAATTATTGCCTATTATAAAAAAAACATACGAAAAAAGAAAAAAAGGATTTCGCAGATATAAGAGACTACTTATTATTAAATGAAACATCCTACTTATCAGATTCCAACCCAGACACTTGTTCTGATGATAGTGAAGCTGAAGTAGTATAGTACGTACACATATTATTTAATAACATATTATCTATGTTAATTGATTAATTGATTAATTTATTCATTTTATTTATTTCTAGGTAAAATAAAGGATTTTTCTTAAAGATTCCTAAGTTTTAATTCCACCTTATGAAGATTTAAATAAGTAATGTATACAGTTTAGTACTTTTTTTTTAATTTTCGTTAAAATTGTAAACTACTACTTTTTATGCAATAAAAAAACATAAGAAACAAGGTCATCACAATTAAAAAAAAAATTTTTTTATACCAATCGATTCGTCTTTGCATTTTATTTCAAAAAGTATTAAGGTACTTTAGTCGAAAATTGCATAGTTTAAGAGTTACGACTTTTTTCCCGAACTCCCATATACTCGACACACTGTGCGACGATAGCGTTTTGCGACCGGGGAAAAGAGATCGCGACTGTACTCTTCTTGCAGATCGTTTTTCGAGGAACCTGTTGGTCATTCGTCGAGCTGCTTGCGAGAGGATCATCATACTACTTCATTCCGAGGTTTTTCGCCATCTGAAAGGGGATTTTCAAAATCACCAAAAAATAAAACAATTTCTGTAGATGCATCATAGAACTTTTTAGAAAATATGTGTTTCCTTGCTCGCCGTGGGGTAGTTCGAATCAGGTAATCGATACTCGTGGTCAACAGGTCTGACACATGTCACAATGCGTATCGAGCGCCACGAAATCTCGATAAATCGATCGATCTTTCGCGATCGAATGATTCGAGTAACCGACGTCGTCGAACGTGTAGATCTCGATCTGCATCGGTTCGCTTACACGCGGTTTTTATTATGTTCTTAAGGCGAAACCGAAGATAAAATCGTATTTGTCCAAACAGTGGGGGTTAGAGTCGAAGGAGCATGGGGTTGGTTAACGTACGGGGGGTAAAGAAATGCAGATGGGTGGTGCCCAACTGAAGAAAGGTGTTCTTCGTGCCCATTGTGAATTGATGTTGCTCACTGATGCGAGGACATTCGTGAATCTGTAATGGAACTGTTTTTTCTCGGTGCTGAAAAATTCATTGTTACAGTTCCCATTGTACCTTTTTAGCTCGAACTGTTACAGACGATTCAGGGATCTAGAAAGAAATCCCAATTTATTCGAATTTATACGTTCCCTTTTTAGGGCAGCCAAATTTTCTGTGTTCATTTACTTGTTTATAAATTAATGGATTGAAGAGAAGGGAGAAAAGTTTTTCCTCATAAATCACAGAACAATGCACGGAATTAAAAAGAACGTCTATCAAATGCGGTGTTAGAAAGAATGAAAAATAATCGAGCATCAACGTCATGCCCAAAATATTGGTGCATTCAGACTAGCAAGGTTCTCGAGTCTCAGATCCAGGATCCTGGATCATTCATTCGACGTTTCACCCGGTCGTCGCACAAGTAGAAATATTTCGATTGTCCCTCTGCACGTGTGTCCGCGAGAAGTTTCCCGGCTTTGACAAATCGCCGAGTGAATCGAACAGGTACATAGCCGGGCATTCTCGGTACTCGATCATGCGAGGTGGACGTCTGAATGCGGAACAAGGCGAAGCTTTCGATCCCCTCGAGCAAATCGGCCTCGTCGCGTCGAAGGGATTTGCGTTGAAAAGCATTTCATCCATGATTATTCTCGATATGGAAAATACCTGCCGCGGGATCGAGTTACGATTTTCCACCCTCGCACCGGAAACAGGTCCCTATTTAACCGAAAATCCGCAAAAACCGATGAAAAAGTAAAAGGAAAAACATTCATTGGACATATTTGGGATCCGAGGCGACGGATTCCGGCGTCTTTAATTCCCCTGATCGCATGAAACGTATTTCAGACGCGTGTGAACAGAGATTAGGCCGATCGGGAGCGAGTTCCTCGTGATCTTCGCTGGTTACAACCGATATTTTGAGGAGGTCGCGTATACGGGCCATTTGAGGAGCTCGAGGGCGCATTCTCAGGGGTGTTTCTCGAACATACTCGTCGCACAATGTAACACTATCCCCCTACTTCACGGAGCAGCAATCTTCGAGTGTCTTTAATGCGAAACCGAGCGATGCAGAACTCTTTCTCTCTCTGTCTCTCTCTTCCTCTCGCGTTATTTTGTCGTGAACAAATCCCTTTATGCACAGCCAAAGTGGCCGGCCTTTCAAGACGCCGTTCAGCTTCTGCTCGTTTAATCACAAGCAGCTTGGAAAATCGTTCGACCCTGTCGAACCGCAATGTATGCAATCATCGGGGCCAACCAGTAAAACGAACTCGATCCCTAGTTCCTTTTTTATCTATTGGGGCGGCGAATTTTCCTTTAAACCGTTTTAGGATATTCGGATATTCAGACAGGAGTTTACAATATCCAGATCCAGTTAGCTGATCAAGTCAAGATTTATTAAGTCAGGCTTTTAAATAGAAACTGAATGCTCCATGATATGGCCAATTCGCGTCAGCTTACGGAAGCAATGAATACGATCTTTTTTGTACGATATCACGCGACAGAACATAAATTTGCATTCACGGGTCACGAGGGTAGGATTCACTGGTGGTGGGGTGACCCTAAAATGTTTTGGCACGCGCCGCAAATGTCCATCGGTGCTCGTTAGAATTCATTGTCCCTTCGAGTAGATAGTTTTGGTAAACGTTCACGAAACCTGCCACGTTCTCTGACCAAGGAAATTTATCGCCGCATCTGCGGATGGTGACTGTCCGTGACCAAAATACATTGCCAGTACTGGAAAGGTGTAGCTGCAGCATTTTTCCCCGAACGTTCATTCACCATGTCTTTAATTGAACATTTTAATGAAAAGAAAACGCACATGTTGTTTATATTTTTATACTTTTAGGAGACGCTCCAGCTTCGGTTTGAGTCTCCGGCCTTGCAAAGTCGACTTGTCTGTGGTTTCAGCGATTGAAAAATTTGTCCACCGATCGAGGTCCGACGAATTTCGTTACAATCGTAGGTTCCGCAGGCGGGCCTATGTGTTTCGCGCTGCACAATGAGTTGCTGAAGTGTCTTTAGTGCACTCGGTAGCGCAGCGTTCAATGGCCGCCGCTCACAAATGCGCAGCGGGGTGTCCGGCTCTCTTGAGATTCGCTACTCGATACGTATGTCGTCCCCCGGACCGGGAAATCGTTGTCGATCGTAGTCCGTGTGGCGCTACGCCACCAGGATCAATACTTCTCCGTCCCCGGGTACAACTTAATATGTTTATTGCTGTGAGAATGTTACGTTCGGATAGGTGATAGATTTTTATCTGGCGCGGCCGCGCTCGGAGCTCGCGAGCACAGAAAAGCGACCGGGGGATCCTTCCTCCTCGACCTTTTGACTTCTCGACCCCCTTTCGAATTTTTTTTCTCTTCGCGGTTAATGGCCCCCGAGCGATCCAAATTTTATTGGCTCTCGAACGACGTCGTGGTTTCTCTGACGAGCAGAGTTCTTTTTATTTGTAAAATGATTGGGTGAATATAAGTTGTGAAAGTTGTGTGCTATTATTTCAGGTAAAAATGCCAAGAATTCGCAACAATCTCAATAGGGGATGTTTCGTTTTCACGAACAGTGATACAAGAATTTTGGAGAAGAGTATCGACATTCCCGTTGAAGATAACTTAGAATTCAGGTAAGTACCTGAAATTGAATGTTACAAACGTGATATGAGAATAAATTGTGTACTTTTTGTAAATATGTCGAATTATAGGCGAAATATAGAAAGATAATTCTTCTAAAGTATCGTTAAATAAACTATAGAAGCTCTATTTTCTGTATCAAGATCCCCAGTTTTGCCTTTTCTGGTATTAAAAAGCTATGGATATTAAAAAGCGCGTTCGTTAAAAATTGAAATTTCAATAATTGAAGTACAAAAATAAAATCCTGAAAATGGTGTATTCCCTCTTTGGACGAGATTTAGAGCGGTTAACGTAGTGGCGAAACACCGAAACTGGTAGACGAATGTTACCAACAACGGGTAATTTCTTAAAAATCTACTAACAGCGTCATTCAACGCAATGGCATCGCAGACGAGGTCACCGACGAGAAATTACTAAAAACTGCCAGCCCCTGTATTATTCAGCGGCGCCAAAAGTCGACACAGGGTGGACGCTAGGATAACGTGGTACCAACAGATATCTGAAATACCACCAGCGTTAAACGTTCCGTTACCGACGAGATATTCGTCGGTGGTGCCGCCACCGACGAGATACTATTAAAGACTGCCAGCCCCTGTATATTCAGCGGGACGGGTAACCGGGCGCGACGGACGCGGGGATAACGTGGAGCTTACAGTGATCTGAAATACCAATCGCTAAAAGTTCTACCACCGACGAGATACTCGCCAAGTAGAAGAAGAATGATATAGTATAGAATGCTCGCATTACCCATTCTGTAATTGCCTTATAATACTATCACCGACGAGATACCATCTCGTCTCTTTATCTCAATAGAACCAGACGATATATAACATTGTTCACGACCGGGACGAATCAGCTTGAATAATGCATACATTTTGTTCTGAAGGAAGGTGAAATTGCAAAATGTTATGGAAGACAGTAGGTATAGGGATAGAATTTACTAAAAATCAACATATTTATTAAATGTGCAGCTATTAGCTCGACATTATCCTTTATTCATAAGAGTTTCACTAGAAGTTCTTACAAATAGAGGATAATACCGATTGCCCAGGTCTCACCACGAGGAGGTTGCTGCACAAGAGACCCGAAAGAGAGTCAGAACGAATGCAATATTCCTTCTGGCTCCCTTTCTAACAACGGCGGACTTATACTAAATTACGCACGCAAGTCGAGCAATTATTGCGGAGCAAAAGAAGAAGAAGAAGATCGGAGAAGAAGTCTCCGATCCACGGGGGATCAAAGGCGAATCAGGCAGAAGGCTCTGATTCTTTCAAAGAGAAAAACTAAAAGGAACCAGAGCAGAAGGCTCTGGTTCGAAGGGGACGCGGCGCGTACAATGCTGGCAGCACTTCTCGGTCAGAGCCAGTACCCAACGTGTCCTCACCAAGAGAAATGGACAGTGAGAAGTGTTCAATCGTAACACCATTCCTCTGCCAACCACCGAGCCACCAGGAACGCAATGCGATGAGGTGAACCCGGGTAGGATTACAAACAGAGAGAACTCTGCCAACTACCTGCCACCAGGCATCGTAAAGCGTTGAGGTGAACCCGGTAGGACGACAGAAAGAATGGCAATACGAGTGAACAGGTCTCAATGAACCACCTCTCTCAATGTATCGACGCCGAATACCGACTCCAACCGGTCTGGTACATACAAGCAAGGTCCGACACAGCAGAAGGCTGTATCGGAATCAAGAAAACGGTAACGAGAAGTTAAGACAATAATTACTCGACGATATACAATATTAAAAACTAACGCACGCACGCAAGTCGAGCAATTATCGCGGGGCAAAAGGTGTGAATCGGAGAAGAAGTCTCCGATTCTTTCAAAGAGAAAAACGAAAACGAACCAGAGCAGAAGGCCCCGGTTCGAAGGGACGCGGCGCGTACAATGCTGGCAGCACTTCTCGGTCAGAGCCAGTACCCAACGTGTCCTCACCAAGAGAAATGGACAGTGAGAAGTGTTCAATCGTAACACCATTCCTCTGCCAACCACCTGGCCACCAGGAACGCAATGCGATGAGGTGAACCCGGGTAGGATTACAAACGGAGAGAACTCTGCCAACTACCTGTCACCAGGCAACGCAAAGCGTTGAGGCGAACGCGGGTAGAATGACGAATAGAGAGGACACTGTAGCATGGCTACACGAGTGAACAAGTCTCAATGCACCACCTCTCTCAATGTATCGACGCCGAATACCGACTCCAACCGGTCTGGTACATACAAGCAAGGTCCGACACAGCAGAAGGCTGTGTCGGAATCAAGAAAACGAGCAACGTGAAGTTAAGACAATAATTACTCGACATTTACAACGACGGTATAAAATCTTAATTACTAACGCACGCGGCCTATAGGCGATTCAGGCACCCCGGGGACGCGACTCCCCGTACTCACTCATGGCAACATCCGTGAGTGAGCCCCTGGGGTACCTCACTCGGCAAATAAAACTAACTTCTTCGTATATCCTCTTCTTCGTTTGTCCTCTTCTTGGTGTGTCCTCTTCTTGGTATGTCCTCTTCTTAGTATGTCCTCTTTTAGGTGTGTCCTCTTCTTGGTGTGTCCTCTTCTTGGTGTATTCTAACTAAAACAGACTAATAATAATTAGACATAACAATATATTACCCCGCACACGAGCGCAAGCCTAAGACCCGCTCATAAGAACAAACCTAAGACCAGTTCTCGAGAACCAAACAAACCCCGCACACGAGTGCGAATAAAACCAGCTCACGAGAGCCCAACTAACCCCGCACACGAGTGCGAATGAAACCAGCTCACGAGAGCCAACCTAACACCAGCTCACGAGAGCCAAACTAACCCCGCACACGGGTGCGGCCTATAGGCGATTCGGGTGGCCCCGGGGACGCGACACCCCGTACTCACTCACAGCTCTATGCGTGAGTGAGCCCCTGGGGGACCTCCGATCGGAGGAATACCAATTTCAGACAAGATGTGAAAATCTTTAGAATGGGCACTTGTGAAAGTTCCGCAGAGTAACAATTCGAAATGCAGAAATAAACATTGTCGTGTACACCGACTGAATAAGGAATTCGAAATAACGAACTGAAGATGGACCAAGGGTAAACGGGAAAAGCATTGATGTACCCTTGGCCGACAGCAAGCTACCTGAAAGTAAATTCATATACAATTTAAGGAAATATGGCTTTATATCTCGCAAATCTTAAATTCTACTATACAATCTTATCAAAAAATGGTAAATGTGCAATGTGCAGCTATTAGCTCGATATTATCCTTTATTCATAAGACACTAGAAGTTCTTATAAATAGAGGATAATATCGATTGCCCAGGTCTCACCACGAGGAGGTTGCTGCACAAGAGACCCGAAAGAGAGTCAGAACGAATGCAATATTCCTTCTGGCTCCCTTTCTTACAACGACGGACTTATACTAAATTACGCGAGTACGTCGAGTAATTATTGCGGATCAAAAGGTGTGAATCGGAGAAGAAGTCTCCGATCCACGGGGATACAAAGGCGAATCAGGCAGAAGGCTCTGATTCTTTCAAAGTGAGAAACAAAAGCAAACCAGAGCAGAAGGCCCCGGTTCGAAGGAGGCGCGTACAATGCTTGCAGCCCAGCTCCGGCCAGAGCCGATACCCGACGTGTCCTCACCAAGAGAGATGGACAGTGAGAAGTGTTCAAACGATATCCCATTTCTCCACCAACTACCTGTCACCAGGCAACGCAAAGCGTTGAGGCGAACGCGGGTAGAATGACGAATAGAGAGGACACTGTAGCATGGCTACACGAGTGAACAGGTCTCAATGAACCACCTCTCTCAATGTATCGACGCCGAATACCGACTCCAACCGGTCTGGTACATGCAAGCAAGGTCCGACACAGCAGAAGGCTGTGTCGGAATCAAGAAATCGAACAAAATGAAGTTACGGCAATAATTACTCGACATATTTACAATGATAGTATACAATCTTAATATATAGACCAAATATAACTAACTTAAAAATACACTGTAGTCTTCTTCCTCTTCGTTGGTGTGTCCTCTTCATTCGGTGTGTCGTCTTCGTTAGCAGCGGGCTGTTGTAATCTAGCTGAAACAGACTAATCGTATTTAGAAACAATGCTGTTGAATACAGAATTAAATCACGCACACAAGTGCGAATGTAACCAACTCACGAGAGCAAATATAAACCCGCACGTAAGCGCAAATCTAACCATGCACATGGGTCTGAATACAACCTGTTCACAAGAGCAATTATAATTTATAACCCTGCACATGAGTGTGAATACAACCAGGTTAGAAGACCAATTATAATCCTGCACATGAGTGCGAATACAACCAGAAACCAGCTCACGCGAGCAAATATAACCCTGCACGTAAGCGCAAACGTAACCATGCACATGAGTGCGAATACAACTAGCAAACCGGTTCACAAGAGCAATTGTAATCCTGCACATGAGTGCGAATACAACCAGAGAACCAGCTCATGAGAGCAATTGTAACCCCACACAGAAGTGCGAATAAAACCAGCAAAGCAGCTCAAAGAAAATTGTAATCATGCACATGAGTGCGAATACAACTAGCAAACCGGTTCACAAGAGCAATTGTAATCCTGCACATGAGTGCGAATACAACCAGAGAACCAGCTCATAAGAGCAATTGTAACCCCGCACAGAAGTGCGAATACAACCAGCGAAGCAGCTCGTGAGAATAACTATAACCCCGCACACGAGTGTTAAAACATCCAGCGAAGCAGAGCACAAGAGCAATTATAACCCCGCACACGAGTGGAGCGTTCAAAATATAAATTTGATGAAGAATAAAATTGATAAATTTGAAGAAGACTCAATACCGAAAGTCTCGTTGAAAATTTCAATTAGTACGAAGGACAGGTTTGTTGAAATTGGGCCAAGAGTACACAAAGGAAGCTTTGAAAAATATTAGAAATAAAATTTACCGTTGTCCGTTGAATGAACAGTTGAAGGTAGGCCAGGGTAGCTGTGGATGACCCCTTGTCCACCTCTGGTCAACCTCTGGTCCACCTCTGGTAGGTCCCTGGTCCTTGTGGTCCTCCTGGTCCCGGAGCTCGAATGAACTCGACCGCTCACGCCGCCTTCCCCCGCCCGACTGACTGACGGAACTCTCTGACCGAGCGCGGGCGTGCGCCCCACGCTCGACGCTCGACCGCTCCCCACCTCCACCGAATATCGATCGATGTCGATCGCCGTTACAATTATTGATAAATTTATTATTTCCAGCTGGTTAATGTTTATAACAATTCTATTTTACAGCGATGTCCACAAGCAATCCCTTGGCTATCTGACCACCTAATTTTTTAGTACAAATGGCTAATAGTATTCGACATACGGAATAACTTTTAAACCATGAACATTCGCACGCATTAATTTATTCAATACAATTCACAGATAAATTTATTAATTCTAGCTAATTAATGTTTATAATAATTCCTTTTGCTAATAATGTTAACGAGCAAATATAAATTCGCACGTATGTGCAATTCTAACCATGCACATGAGTGCGAATGCAACCAGAGAAGCAGTTCATAAAAGCAATTGTAATCCCGCACAGAAATGCGAATACAATCAGTTCACAAGAACAATTATAACCCCGCACACGAGTGGAGCGCTCAAACTATAAATTTGATGAAGAATACAATTGATAAATTTGAAGAAGACTCAATACCGAAGTTTTGTTGAAAATTTCAATTAGTATGATGGACAGGCTTGTTGATATTCGGCCAAGGGTAGACAAAGGAAGCTTTGAAAAATATCAGTAATAAAACTTACCGTTGATCGTTGAATGAACAGTTGAAGGTAAGTCAGGGTGGCTGTAGATGACCACTGGTCCACCTCTGGTCCACCTCTGGTAAGTCCCCGGTCCTTCTGGTCCTCCTGGTCCCGGAGCTCGACTGAACTCGACCGCTCACGCCGCCTTCCCCCGCCCGACTGACTGATTGACGGAGCTCTCTGACCGAGCGCGGGCGTGCGCCCCACGCTCGACGCTCGACCGCTCCCCACCTCCACCGAATATCGATCGATGTCGATCGCCGTTACAATTATTGATAAATTTATTATTTCCAGGTGGTTAATGTTTATAACAATTCTATTTTACAGCGATGTCCACAAGCAATCCCTTGGCTATCTGACCACCTAATTTTTTAGTAAAAGTGGCTAATAGTATTCGAGATACGGAATAACTTCTAAACCATAAACATTTGCACGCATTAATTTATTCAATACAATTCACAGATAAATTTATTATTTCTGGCTATTTAATGTTTATAACAATTCCTTTGGCTAATGATGTTAACGAGCACTCCCTTGACTACCTTGCCATCTAATGTTTTCGTAAAAATAGACAATAAAACTCGAGAAACAGAATAACTTTTAAACAATGAACATCCGCACGCATTAATTTATTCAACATAATACTATGATACATTTATTAATTCTAGCTAATTAATGTTTATAATTATTCCTTTTGCCAACGATGTGGACAAGCACTCCCTTGACCACTTTGCCATCTAATTTTTTACAGTGTTCGGTATTGGCCTAAACGGGAGCATTCAAACGAAGGTGGCTCGACCGTTGCGTTGGTGCCGTCTCGTTATTGTTTTCGTGTCTCGAGCGCGCGATCGCGAAACCGCTGTCTTGTCCGCGTAAAAGTCATCGTCACCAACGGCGAACACCTCCATTTGAATCTCACATCACGGATAATGATGAAACCGAAGTAACTGACAATTCTATTTTACAGCAATGTCCACAAGCAATCCCTTGGCTATCTGACCACCTAATTTTTTAGTCAAAGTGGCTAATAGTATTCGAGATACGGAATAACTTTTGAACCATGAACATTCGCACGCATTAATTTATTCAATACAATTCACATATAAATTTATTATATCTGGTTGTTTAATGTTTACAATAATTCCTTTTGCCAACGATCTGGACAAGCACTCCCATGACCACCTTGCCCTCTAATTTTTTACAATAAAAAGTCTTTTCAACATATTTCTGTTCTCTCAGATAGATTCTTGGAACATTTATGTATAAAAAAGAGTAATAATGAAG
Source organism: Lasioglossum pauxillum (assembly GCA_933228785.1). Lineage (NCBI taxonomy): Eukaryota > Metazoa > Arthropoda > Insecta > Hymenoptera > Halictidae > Lasioglossum > Lasioglossum pauxillum. The sequence continues at coordinate 41,159,791 of OW121706.1, forward strand.
TAACAAATTCTATTACAAATTAAGTCGATGATTTAATTGTTTATACTTCTAGGGAACAATTAATAGCTCGCATCGAGGACGTGGTTTCAACAATGACTGAACAATTATGTTCCGGTCGACTCCCCCGCGTTTCATGCTCTTCCTCGCAGAGCTACAGTTCATTGGGCACGCAGAAAATTGAAGATAGTAAGATAGAATTCGATGCTCAAGAAGATTTCGATCGAATTGTCGAAGAGAAAGACCAAAATGACAAAAAGATGGTAATTGATTTCGCGAGGAGCAGAGGCAAGGAAAAGTTTGCTTTGACGATGACAGTGATGGCTGCGGCACATCGTTTGTTGATTACCAATACCACAATGACGAGGCGATCGCTCTATTACGATTTAAAAAGTGGAAGCACTTTAAATTTGGCTCCGGAACAGAGACAAGTGGACCTGGCTGTGAATCAGACGGCCAAAATTTTGAATTGCGCTCCTTGGGAGCTCAGTACGTATTATTATTTTCATTCCTCATTATTATTGTAGTCATTCCTCGTGTTTTCGTTAGTCACCGCTCAATTATTTCAAAAAATATTAGCACTGAATTCTATGAGGAACTTCAATATCGCAAGAATGTGTATTTCTATAGTATTAGAAGTAGAACATATTTTTTTATTTTCTTTACTATTTTCAGAAAAATTGTAGGCGCAACAGATCGCATTAATTTCTACTAAATTTCGCTGTTTTCCCCGACACGAGCACTTCGTTATGAATCGGGTAGGATGGGTTGGATCAGTCCGGATGTGGAGAAAGTATGAGTGGTTGAATGATAAACACTGGTTTACTCGGGGAAGCCGAGTTAATGTTAAACTCCTTAAACTCGCGGTACAATAAACTAGATGTTGTTTCGGAGGAACGATTCGCAGCTTTAGTTTTGGAAGAACTATTAGGGATGGGATCAAGTACCTCGCAAACAGGTTCGAACCTTGATTGATGGAATTCGAACTCTTTATAAGTACTTCGAAAAAAAAAATAGTACTCCCAAGTATACTCGAACATTTGCCAGACAGTTTCGACCCTTTACAAGTACTGTGATAAACGTAATTAATACTTGCAAGTATACTCGAGAATCTTGGTCGAACAGTTTCGAAACTTTCGAAATTTTGATGAATATCGTTACGAATTTCCGTATTCTTGCACGCTCCGTGGGAACGTAAGGCTGTAAACACGATGTGAAGATGAAATAGAAAACGGGGTCTCATAATTTTACATGCTTCTACCGATGATTGTAGTTTTGAATGTTCTTTGCGACAAAAACTGATATATTATATCGAACATTATCTAGGTGATATCAAGAACAATCATCTGTATATGTTAACTGCATTATTGGATCCACGATTCAAAGCATTAGCTTTTTCTAAAGATGAATCTATCCCTCGAGCACGGGATGCCTTGACTGATATAGCCACTAATTATATCAATAATGATAATGCATCTACAACATGTCATAGTTCACTGACGCAAATGTCCGGAAATTGGCACAATAGCGAGTTATCAATTTGGTCATCCTTTGACAATGAAATACAATTACAAATAATACGATACCTATCTGATCGTCCGCTGTGTTAGAAGTGGAAAATTATCTAAAATCACAATATTTAGAACGCAAACGAGACCCGTTATTATTTCGGCGTGAAAATTTAATCAAGTACCCCATTTTGTCAAAAATTGCACGTGACTATCTTTGTATAATGGCCACTTATTCTGTACCTTCAGAAAGAGTTTTTTCAAAAGCAGGAAATATCATGGATAAAAAAAGAAATAGGATAAAACCAAGTATTGTAAACGAAATATTATTCTTAAATAGTTACGAATTTAATAAAGAAAGTGCTTAAAACCTACTATGCAGTTTTGATTTCCAAGATTCGAGTACTACTTGTGAAAGTTTCGATTACCTTCAACATCGAAGTACTTATAAGTATCTTTTCGAAACTTGTAAGTACTCATTCCGAGGTTCGATAACTACTTGTATACAATGAATACTTTTCAAGTATAATCATTGAAACTTTTATTGCTTTTAAGTAGTAATCGAAACCCATGAAATGAAACTTGATTATTGAACTTGACTCGGATTCGTGATTACATATTGAACTTGATCTCATCCCTAAGAACCAGAGTTGGGCAAAAATTTATTCAACGATTGACGCCTAAATTTCTACTTTAATCGTTAATCGCAATTAACAATTAATCTCCTCGTTTAGTCGTCAATTGTGGTTAACGATTAAATACTTATTAATCATTAATTGTGATTAACGATTAAATTTCTACTTTAGTCTTTAGTCTTATAATTGATTAATGATTAACTGCTGAAATTTCGAAATGAAATACGTAATCAGAACTGCATGAATACTGATAAAAATGTAAACTGAGTTTAGGTGTATTGTCATTTGTTCTATAATACAAACTCTGTTTACGTACTTTTATGTTTGAAGTTATTATTGCTGGAAACCTACGACCATGTTTTTGTTGATATATATTATTATTTCTGTCAATTCGCCATCCGCCCTCTGCTCCCTCTCTCTCTATCTCTCTCTCCCTCCTTATTACAATTTATGGATGGACCGTGAGGCGATTTACTTCAACAGTTGATTAAATCATCCGATTTTTCGCTGATTCCATTTTTTAATTAATCAACGATTGACGATTAAATCAATCGATTGAATCAATCGCCGATTGTTTGACGATTTCTTCATTTAATCAACGTTTGACGATTAACTTCATCAATCGATTGAATCAATCGCCGATTGTTTAACTATTTCTTCATTTAATCAACGATTGACGATTAACTTCATCAATCGATTGAATCAATCGCCGATTGTTTGACGATTTCTTCATTTAATCAACGTTTGACGATTAACTTCATCAATCGCCGATTGTTTAACGATTTCTTCATTTAATCAACGATTGACGATTAACTTCATCAATCGATTGAATCAATCGCCGATTGTTTGACGATTTCTTCATTTAATCGTATACATTAATCAATCAATCATGATTAAAATTTTAATCGATTAATGCCCAACTCTGCTAAGAACTAATACCTATCGTTTTGAAATCACGACTCGCTCCGCGGACCGGAGTCCTCGCATAATACGTGGGTATCTCCACCATACTCTCATACTTGCGAGCTCGTTAGAAATCGTTCAAATTGAACGCGAACGGTAACGACAATAACCCGAAACGAGGCTGTAGAACATTGCTTTGAACGTATTTACAACCGCGTGTCAAACATTCGCATTTTATAAACAAAGGTAGCACATTACAGCTGTAGCGTAATCTTCGCAATCATGTGGCAGCTGTAACGAGCCATTAATGCGGGGATATTAGCTGCAACCCGCGAATCCACGTTACAACAATCGGAAACGCTTTCGTAATCCTCCGCATTAACAATCAATTGCGCAGATCTCCTGCCCACGTCAAAGGGATTAGCAGCCGGCGAATTAACCCTCACGGTGATCGATAATCGAATTATCGACTGCTCTGTGCCAGGAGGTGCCCTTGTTCCGCACATCGCGTCGAATTTGATTTCCGTGCGCACGAGAGCCAAAATGGTGTTGATCGTCGAGAAGGACTCGGTGTTCCAGAAATTACTGGAGGAGGACTGCACTAGGATGATGAATTGCATTTTGGTTACCGGCAAGGGCTATCCGGATGTTGCTACTAGGATGCTGGTGAAACTGTTAGCAGAGAAAATGGCGCTTCCGGTTTATGCCCTCGTTGATGCGGATCCTTTCGGCGTGGACATCATGTGCGTCTATCGGTGAGTCGAGAAATTCAAACTTCGGAAAGTAATTGATGTTGCTTCATTTATTTATTCTTAATTTTTATAGAAATTGGTATCATGACAACTGTTAAAGTACTTTAAAAATAACACTGTCCAACAAATTCAAACTTTTTTTTTACTTTTCGATTCTTACTATGCGAATCTCACAGAGTTTTTCGCGCTGATTCCGAATCTGTTTTTAATTTTTTTCCTAGACGCATAGTTTTTGAGAAATTTGAGTTTGAAGGCAGGCGGCAGTCTGGCGGCAGCTCGTGTCGGGCGAAGATATTTTGCTTTCTGTTTCGGTAAAAACGTCGACTTTGGAAAGTTGAAAGGGTGGTTTCTCAAGATAAAAGTCTGCTCTAGCGCGTGGTGTAGTTCGATTTTCCGCTAGACCCTGATTTTTTGAGATAAATTGAGAAATATCCGCAGAAATTGGTGCAAAAGTGGTGTCTCTCCGTCTTTAATCATTGTTTAAACATGTTTAAACAATCATAATGCATTAATATTGGATATCACTGGATTCGGGAAAGTCTAGAGAATCTTTTTATGTAAAGAACAATACAATATCTTTTATAATAACATCACAATCTTTGTTCAAAGTTGAAAAATAGGTCATTTTTTCAAACTCAAATTTCTGAAAAACTATGCGTCTAGGGAAAAAATTAAAAACAGATTCGGAATCAGCGCGAAAAACTCTATAAGAATCGCATAGTGAGAATCGAAAAGATTTTTGGCTGTTGGACAGTGTAATTGGTACCATTTTTTCGACATTTTAAGAGTTCCTATCGTGAAATGAAATTTATGATCGTTTGTATTGGCGAGGCAAGAACACGATCGAATGAAGTTTTCTGATTGTTTTTGGGAACAGTTTCGGGTCTGCGAGTTTGTCCAATCAGGAGGCGAGTCTAGCATGTCCGAACGTGCGCTGGCTCGGTGTTCATCCTTCGGAATTAGTCGCTTTGGGTGTGAACACGGTTCCGTTGACCGAATACGATCTATCGAAATTGAACGCGATCGAAGGTCGACCTTACATGACCGAAGCGTTCCTCAGAGAACTCAGGATAATGCGAACTGGTAAAGCGGAGATAGAAAACGTGTCTTCTTTTTCTAGAAAATTTCTGAGCGCTACTTATCTGCCTTGCAAGATCAAGGGTAGTGATTATATCTAACATAATCAAATAAGACAGTATTTCATATTCTTTCTTTCTCAGAAAGACAGTCAAACACGGGGTAATAATTTTTATTAATAAAATGTAGTAGTTTTCAATACATACTTTGGAATGTCAGTAGAAATTTGAAGAGAATATTGAAAAGTGAAGGCACCTCTTAAATATAAAATCCATTATTTTACTAAAGTCTTTGCGTTTATTGGTTCCATCTGTACGAAAAATGTAGTTCCTTTTAATTTTTGATGGATTAATAATGAAGCAAGATTAATAAAAAGAAACTACTACCTTCTGCGACCGTGAAGACCTAATTTCCTGCTGCGTGCACGCCATTTTGGTCTCGCAATTGTCGCCACTGTCTTCAAGGTTCACTAGCTCTGGGATTTTCTGAAAAGATCCTAAATAAACCACACTGCTATCCGATGATTGTCTCGAGAGGATCGCAGAATCTGTTAAAGCCATTTGCGAATCGCTGTTGCGATTGCTCTTTGATCTCGTTTTGTGAAGATGGTCGGATAACCTTAAATTGCAACGATTATTCTTAACTGTATAATAAAGCAATTCGCGTTTTTAAGAGTATTTGTTAAGATTTGAACGGAGAAAGGATGAACGAATTAAAATTATTGAATAGTCTTGAATAAATCGTTTGTGCATCCTCGTTACCTTTTTTCTTTGAACGATGGGGTCGATTTCCGTTTTTTAATCACCTTAGTTTTTGCTACTCTTCGCCTCCGCCTCCTTCCTTGTGGGTTTCGCAGTGGCATAATTCTAAATGAAAAGTATCAAAAAGATTTCTGATTTTCTTATCAGAACCGCGCGTTGACAGTTTCGACGAAACATCAGAAATTAACGAGAATCTAAGAAAAGCATTTGTTTGAACGTGTTCGATACGAGGTGTCTAGATGGGATTTATACGGTGGCAAAAAAGTAGACAGGTAATTCAGGTAATGTAACAGTTTATTGAAAACACTTTTGTCCGCCCGTTGTCCGGGCCGAGCCTCGCTGATATTAAAAAACGCAGAGTCTTAGTAACATGATTATCTCGTGGGTGTTACGTGGAATACAACTTGAAAGACATCCGCGAAATCGGCTGCCAAACACTCGAATGAACCTCATTTAATTTAAAAACGTCCTACGCTAAAAAATTCAATCAGTGCTCACTTGAATTTTTCTTGCACTTTTCCTAACATCGATGCACAAAATCTGCGTTCCAATCGTTGAAACATTTCGCTTGACGTTCACACTCGATTTATCTCGAAAAGAAATTTCAACAAACGAGCCGTCGTGTTTAAAAATTGTTGTAGTCTACGTTTGCAAATGAAATAAATAAGGAGAATGTAATATAAATAAGACGAAGAAGATAGAATGAACTGGTGAGCGAAGTGGCCGATTTCGTGGACGCGCGATCTCCAGGTCCGTGCGAATATCGTAAAAAAACCGAGTGGAAAGAATCCGCGTGCTCTGGCCTCCCACGAGAAACTATCGATTACGCATCTCCCGAACGATTAATCGCCGCGATTTGCGCGTGCTCGCTGGATGATCCGAGCAAACATTATTTATATAAAAAACAATTTGTCGGAGCGCGTCAGCCGCAATCGAATCAACGAGTCGCAACGAGGGGCAAACGTTCCCGACTCAACGCTTCCGAGCACGTTTGTGTTTGTGTTTGCGTGTGCGTGTGTGTGTGTGTGTGTGTGTGTGTGTGATCCGCACGATCTACCGATTACCGATGATCCATGGATCGTTCGGACCTCGTCTCGAGTTGGGTGCGATGCGGGGCGATGCGGTAACCACGAGGATCTTGATCGATTGTGACAAGTCGACACGAAACTAAGTTGATGCAAACCTTTCAATTCATTTCTAATGTTAATTATTTATGGGCAAATTCTATTCTAACTTGTCAGATTGTATAAAAATCTCTACATTTAAAATTATACTTTGTGAATCTTTAGTGCGCTGTTCACCATATTTGATACACAGACATATCAGCAACAAGAAAATGATTGTGAAGTTTACAAGACTCATTAAAATTACTAACATTATTTGTCCGAGAAGATTAAAAAACGTGTTTCTAAATTCGAGGAAACTTTTATAACAATGCGGCGACATGCTTAGTTTGACCGTCTCGTCTCTCGATCTTCATCGTCGATCTCCTATCTAACAGCCCCGATGTTAATAACGAACGCCACCGATTTAAAAACGCTCGCGCAAAAATTCTCCGAATAGTTCCGACCGAGATAACCGATAATAATCGTCAATCTGAGTATCACAGATTATCCAAATAATTTTCCGAATAGACGTATCGTTAATTATTAATATTATTTTCTTTTTCCCTCTCTCTCTCGTTGACCGATTATACAAACGCTCGTCGTTCCACGTTTCTCTTTTTTTCCCTTGGCTGCCTCGGAATTTGAGATCTCTACGTGTACACGAAGCACACATTTTTAATGCACATTAAAAAGTATGACCTCCACTCGAAATCGTTGAGCATCGACGGGGTGCGATTTCCGGTCGCCGGTTGAGCGGTTCTCGTCGCCATGACGCTGATTTTCGAGGTCTCGTTTCGCACGGGCCCGATGCTCTCGAAACACTCGAGTTTTTCCGCGTGAAATGTACTTATTAATGTTCCTCCTGCGTGTTTGCGTTTCTCCCACTCTCTCTCTCTGTCTTTTCTTTCATAATATAATATATATATATTTTTCTGTTTTTTTTTTGTATCTTATTAATTCTCTTTTAGCCTAGCGGCGATAATACGTTACCAAAAGCTTATGGATACCCTTATGCGCTGCTACCAAGGTTTCATTTTGTTTTTTTTTGCGATTAACAGACTTTGCGAATCCGCGTGCTTTTGTTTCTCCTTCTCGATCTTTCTCGTCGATCTCTCCCGTCAGCCTTGTCTGCCAGTTTCTTTTTCCGGTACCTATTAATGTCTACGTTAATTCCGCCGCACTTTCTGCCGTTATTTATAGTTAATAATTGATTGCGATTGCACACTCTCGCGCCACCATTCGCTCGCTCATCCCGTTCACGCTTTTCTGCACCCTTTCACGCTTTGTTCTTTCTTTCGTCGACGTCGGATCGAGTACACTCGAGTCGGAAAAAGGTAGTGCCCCACCGACACATGACAATGCCGCGAGACGAACGTTTTTACAGTGGAAACTACAACGTGTCTGTCCTACCACGTGGCGCAGAGATCGTTCGCTTGTAATTAACCCTGGGTAATTAAGCTTGCTCCACAGTGTTCCAACAGGTAGAAGCTAATTCTGGACAACACTGTATTTCTATGCTTCGTAACTTTAAATTGAACTCATAAAGAACAACATACATACCGATCGAACTGATTAACCTTCTCTCTCGTGAAGAATTTTTCTGTTTATTAGCCCCGCTGGAAATTGTGGAGATTCCTCTTACATTTATGGCAGAAGGGCTACGATTTAATGTGTCCGCTTGATAATGGAACTACAGTAAAGTCGCGATTTTTTTCCCATCGCCGGTTCCGAGCAGGGAGAAAAAGGATAGCATGTAAACACGGATCGCGCTGTCCTTCCTTGCGCCCGAAACTTTCACCGTCAATTAAACCACTACACTTTGTTCCACGAGAGTCCGGACTCGCGTAAAGACCAGTTCTCGTCCGTCGCTGCGCATCTTCGCCCTAATTGGTTCAAGAAAGTGGGGAGTGGGTAATCGAGTGAGAGAAGATAGGCTCGCTGCGCCCCACCATCTTCCAAGCTGCGCGACATGGGCCCCGACTATCGTGGGACAATGTATAAATACAGTTGAAAGTAGATCGTGTTAGGTATCATTTTAATCAAACACGTTGTGGCCTTAAGCCAAGAACACGTTGTGACGTATCTCGAGCAAGATGTTGACAAGTGAATTGATGAAACGGGGCCTTGTCGACATCCCGAGTTGCGATAGGGAGGAAGAAAATCCCTTACGGAAGGAAAAAAGTATCATTTTAATCAGAAAAATGCCAGAAATAAGGTGATGAAAGTCCCATAAGAAAATGATTAAGAAGTTTTGTAATTGGATTAGTAGATTCACACCGATATACCCGAGCCGAGATCAGACTACGCGGCATGTTTACACTGCTCTGTGGCCTCTGTGGCGGTGCCCCTCAGTGGAGACTCTCAGGGATAGAAATTGCGACTTTACTGTATTTGGAACAAGTGCGACGACCGCGATTTTCGTGAGGTTAGTTACCCAGGGTCAAGAATCCTCCGAGTCGAAATGAATCTGATCTGAGAGCTGCGACGTTCGAACGCTCGTAGATAAGGCAATGTCTCTTTGGAAAGTAGTTCCTCGCCCCTAAGGAGCTTTAAATGCGAGGCTCGGGTCAATCAAGTCGCGAAAGATGAGCCTGTCTCTTCTAATCACGAACGACAGTGTCGACGTGAATTTTATTCTCTATCAGAGGAAAATAATTCTAGATCCTAAAACGTGGATTCTAGATCTCTTCGCCACGCGTTGCACTTTTGTACTGTCTACAGTCAAGCACGTGAATCTCCATCCATCGATCTGCCATGTCCGCGTGTTCATCCTCCAACGAGATCACCATTCCAAAATACATTATTTCCTTTGCTACTCGTTTTCTAGATTAGACTTTCATCCGCTGCTTTTCTCTATTCGATTCTCGCCGAGAATGCCACACACTATGACATGGACGAACCCACCGTCGTCGTTCACTCATCTAAGACTCATTAAATATTATTAGGTAATTTCTTCATCTTCTCCGTTCTATTTATTATCGTTTGATTAGTTGCACTAGCCTTGATTGTCGGCATTTAAGGGCTGCTGGGCAGGCAGCGATTATGGCGACGTGCGACTCTCTTCGTTCGAGCGCGACTCCATTACGGAGGATCGTGGGTCGACTGTTTCCGGTTTGCCTGTCGAACTAGCCAATCACTGTTTCAATCCTTTGAACCTTTAATTTGAATCGGTTCAAGTGTTCGGTTTCAAATAATTTCATTAGTTGGTTCGTTTTTAAATAATTTCTGTCTGTCATTGTCCAATTTCAGTGATTTAGATCGCGATTATGTGACACGGACCATTTGAATTTCAATTTTTAAAGTAGCAAAAATATTGTGCATTTCAAAGGATCGTGTATCAGGCGAGTACGAGAGCTACCGATCTCCGTCCGCCACGATCCATCGCATCCGAGCGAACATCACGAAAGTCCCGAACGATCTAGCTGATCCTACTTAATCAGAACGCTCTCGAGGACCCTGAAAGCGGTCGACGTTGATCGAGTAAAAGGTATATGTATACGATAAGGCCCGTTGCCCTTGACGAGGTGCTTGAACGAGCTAAAGTATACGGTGAATCTGAACGTTTTACCCTAAAGCCTCTCGCCACCCCCTCGCTTCACTTACATAACCTACGTACGTCTCTGTTTCTTCGACTTCTTCTTGTCCTTTCTTTGGCTCTTTTCCCATTATAATACACCTTAGCGATATAGTACAACAAACGATCAACGACGAAACGGGAACACATGCGAACCTCGTCGAGGGAACGCGTCCCTACACCAACAGACGTTCTCCAATAAACGTGTATAGATATATACAAATATTCAAGGAATCGAACGGTGTGTGGGGCATGATGTGACCCATTGGAACGGAATCCTGGAAATCATGTGGATTACAGCTCGTTAATCCTGGCGCGATCTTGATAACTCGTAAACGAATAAAATTACCAAGACAGATTGAATACGACACGATATCCAGGATCCATTCTCTCTCACTCTGTCTCCGCTTCCGTAGACGCGTGTCACCTCGTGGTACATTAGACTAGGCGCCAAGCTGTACAACACAAAACTTAAGGTACTAAGCGTTCGTATCTAACGGTGAATGGTGTCGATAACCCCTGGACGTGTGATCGCATAGGCGTAGCCAGCTTTATCCCCCGTGAGACCGGGGAGGAGGCACCGTGTACGTGTTTAGGGGGAATCAATCGCGTGCGAGCCGGAGCTTTCGAAGCCTGTTTTCATATATTTTTATTTCTTGTTGTTTCCCCGCGACCCAGAGCGGAGCTTACGCTAGAAAAACCACCTAATCGAAACCGTAGAAACACAGCGAGGAGAGGTCACAGCAAGCTTCGCCCCCGGTAAGCTCGACGCTCTTGGTAAAAGCGAACTAGAAACTCATCCACGACCGGTGAACCTTGATATACATATAAAAAACGTGGTTGCGCGAGCTTGCAAACTCGCGCTAAGCTCGATGCGCTCATTAATCGTCCCTTGTCAACCTATGTCCTCTCTCTCCCTCTCTCTCTCTTGCTTTCTGAATCCTCTTTTTAGTGTGTCCAGTCGGATAATGTAGGTTTGGTATACAAAATGTGTGGCGAGCTTGCAAGCTCGTGGTAAGCTCGAGCCAGGATCGGGATCCATTAAGAGGATCGAGCTGTGTTCTCTTTCGACCTAGGTTACGGACGTTTAGAGGATGGATCGCTAGAACCTGTCTGCGGGTGCCTGTCTCTCCATTGGAGCAAAGTGAACGTGCGTGTCCTTCCGGTTCTTTTCTTTTCTCATTCTTTTTTTGTTCGTTTTTCGTAGCAAAGAGGAACCCGCAGGCTCGTGCAGGCGGCTGATATACAACGGTTTTTAAGTTCTGAACGATAGTAATCATACAAACGCTAAGTTCGTCATCGTCCCCAGTCCCATCGATCGGAATCGAACGGAGGCTCCGGTCTGAACAGTGAACTTCGATACGTCGAGGAACAGCCTCGTCCATGTTTCGCGCGTGTCCCTGTTTCCCACGTTGCAGAAGACGACGGGATACGCGAGGATGACTAGGGGCAGCCACTCGGAGCAGACTAATCCTGAACGGCGAGCCTTCTTGACGAGCATCCACGGACGTCCCGGATGTGTCGGAAGTAGGCGAGCTAGAGACAACGAGGGAGTATCCGGCTTGAGGCACTAGGACGCGTCCAGGGAGAGGCACTCGGCGAGGAAGTCCTCCATGGAACGATAAGCGTGCTCCAACACGCCTGATAAGGCGTGGTCTTCGTCCGCGTAACTCTGCGTCGGAAATCGATCGTGAGCTTTCATTTTCATCGACACCCAGAAGAACGGTGTTCCAATTCCACGTACCTGGTACCTAAAGATGATTCCCGCTTCGGACAGAGCCTTAGCGAAGGCGACGCCGTGCGTGTAAGGCGCAGTGAGGTCAGCTAGACCATGAAGAAGGTAGAGGCTATGGCTCGGCACCAGCCTGGCTCGTTGAGTCAGGTCGGCTTCCACGTAGCCCTTGTAATTCTCGGCTGGAGCGCCAAGAACTCGCTCCGTGAACGCGGAATCTGCATTCGGAAGTTCAAGATCAACACCAAGCCGAATAAAACCCAACACCGAGAACGCTAAACGAATCTGAAGGTGACTCACTGTAATAGAGCCAATCAGCTATAGGATTCACAGCGACGCCGCATTTGAACACGTTCTCCTGGTTGCCCAGCACCATGGCGGTCACGTATCCGCCATATCCCCACCCCCATACCCCCACCCTGGTTACGTCGAGGTACTTCAGGGTCTTCAGCAGGTGTCTCAACACGGTCAGCTGATCCTGGACCTCGACGCCGCCGATCTTCCTGAAGAGGTCCTTCTTCCCTTGACCTCTGGCGCCTCGTACGTCCAGTCTGACGTAGACGACGTCGTTGTGACTGGACATGTAGGTGCCCCAGTCTATCTTGAAGCGGTCAGTGACAGCTTCGCTGCCCGGTCGACCATTGACTTCAACCAGGACCGGAAAAGCCGCGTCCCTGAGCTCCTCTCGCCACGAGGGAGGCAGTAAAAGCTGTACCTGGGCTTTCCACCCTTGAGGCAACGGTACCTGAAAGGTCATCAGGTTTATGTAAACGTATGAAGCTAAGAAGTGATTCAATGCCCTGATCTCGGGATGTTTTGGTTACCTCGAAGCTCCTCCGAGTCGGCAGCGCCAACTGAGACAGCTTGTCCCCTCGCTGGAGCCTGGTATCGTACAGCAAGCGCAACATCTTGTGCGAGGTCATCAAGTGGATGCCTGCCAGAGGAAGGCCAGGTCCTTCGCAGTGCAGGACGTAGTAGCCTTGACCATTGTCTGCGACTGCAGGACTCACGGACGCGCTGAAGTGTGTGCAGTTGGTGTAGTAGAACCTGTAACAACGAGTGTTGAGGATGCAATCGAACTTTATTGGTTTTGCGGATATGTTGGTTAGATAGGTGGTACCTGCTGCTCCAGAGGACCTCCCCCAGGTCGCACGTGACGCACAGCGGCTCCAAACGGCGAGGGTCATCGGCAGTGGGGTCACGCACCACGTATAGGTGTCTTTGACCAGGCCTTCTCTCCCTGGTGCCTAAGTAATACACCAGGTGGGCTTTGGTGTCCCAGGCTAGGATCTCGCTCACCTGGAAGCGAAAAATTACCTGAATGTCCTCCTGATCATCTGATAACATGGTAGTTAGGTGACTGCAGACTTTGGGTCGGTGTTACCCACCTCGTAGCGACCATGAGAGAGCACCGCTATCCTCTGCTGAGTGAGGGTCACGTGCTTGATGTGGGTGAAGTGTTCCTTATCACCTTCCTGAACGGAAGCTAACAGTAAGAAACTATCGCCATCGGGCGCGAATACAGGGTGAGGTTGTGCATCGAGCCATTGTCCCTCTGGAGCCCTCTCCGTATGAGTCTCTTCGCATTCCCATGAGGGCGCACGGCAGGCACACACAACGGAAAGGTTCTGAGACCTTGTCATCCACACGACAGCCACCTGAGCGGAGTCGTCGCCCACCCAGCCGGCAGATATTAAGTAGTACTCTCTGTAACGAATGATACTCTATTTGCAACAGAACGATTCTAAGAGAGTTTAAGAGAACAGAAACCACATAACATTCTCCAGTAACTAAACGATCTAGGTGCACGGTAGTGCACCAGCCAAGTTCTGGCACTACCTCCTTTTACACGAAACAACTTAGGCGTTTTTTAGAGGCTTATAACTCGGCACTGGAGGCAGATGGAGAGATGTAATTTCGTACACTTGTTAAATGCTATCATGTCTCAATATTGACAAAACATTAATCTTCCAACATTAGTAGGTTCCGAGATACAGGACCTCAAAAATCGTTAAATTTGTCAATGACTGACTGACTGACTGACAGATCATCAAAACCTTTTGGGTACTTCCCATTGACCTACAAGCTTGAAATTTGGTACATAGGTCCACCATAACAAACACTCAAAGGAATAATTATCAAAGTTTGAAATTTTACACATTAAAGGGTTGAAAAAAAAACATTACGAAATAGGTACGTAGGATAGAACATAGCAGCATAACATATACATAAGGGTACTTTGGGATTATTCCTTCGACCATTTCCTCCAAACTGTATTTTCGTATGCGTGGGCGGGCCGGCCGGGCCTCTCCGCCCCCGGCCACCTATCCCTAATTAATTCTTGAGAGGTCGACGGGATAATCCCAAAGTACCTACATAAGTATACGTTTTATTAGCTTCGAAGTCGCAACAAATACTGATGAAAAAAACAATCGCTCTAACGTAAACAAAAGAAACTGCACCGAGCATCGTCTATAGCGGCGGGGGGCAAACGGATCCGAGCGTCGCCGGCAGGGTGGTACTCTTCGATACATTGAATTTGGATTTTGTCTTACAGACTAGAAAAGAATTTTTTTCCTTTGATCGACGCTGCGTTGTTTAGATTTTTCGGGACAAAGTTTCAAGTAGGTATAAATAGGTAGTAAAACGAACATGCATTTATTAATTTACTTAATGTCCACCTTAAGATAAAAAATGTTTAGGATTTAATGAATCAGGAATAAGAGTAATACCTACTTGATAATCGATGAAATTTCAACAAAAAGTGATGAAATCCCAACAAAAACATTCTGTAAACAGGAGCCAAGTTCTTATGGCCGTAAAAAGTTGTGAGATCAAACAAAATACGGCCAAGTTCATTAGCTTAGAAATACCTCTTGCAATACTGAAAAAAGCGTTTGTAAAAATTAGTTTAAAAGAACGCTATTTAATTTTTAAAGAGTTACATGAAGGGCTAAATTATTCAAACTTGGCCGTTATTTTTTAAACCAATGGCCATAAAAGGTGTTAGGTAGCGGCCAAGTTTCAATAATTTAGCCCTCCATGTAACTCTTTAAAAATTAAATATCGTTCTTTTAAACTAATTTATACAAACGCTTTTTTCAGTATTGCAAGAGGTATTTCTAAGCTAACGAACTTGGCCGTATTTTGTTTGATCTCACAACTTTTTACGGCCATAAGAACTTGGCTCCTGTTTACAGAATGTTTTTATTGGGGCCCGTATTTACGACAGAACGATTCTAAGTGAGCGCCAATAGAACGAAAACCATAGAACATTCTCCAGTGAGTAAAAAACAAAACGAACACCAAGAACGGCACCATATTCCCGAAGCAAGTCCTCAAGAGGACCACTTACTGTCCATCCAAGACGGACGGCGGCTTCAGCCTGATCCTCCACCCGATGGTGTTGTTCAGAGTCCCGTTGCCATTCGAGTTGGTCGTGTTGGTGAGTTCCATCAGCCAAAGGTCTACCTCAGGATTGGTGGAGCCGGGGGTTGGATATCTGACGGATTTCGAGGGCGGGAAGGAGCCTCTTCTGGGCGTAGTCAGCGGGCTGGAGCTGGATCCGTCTTGACCTGGCTGCGTGCCAAACCAGGGGAACTCCAAGGCAGTGACCTTCGTGTCGTTGAACGATGCGTAGAGAAGGTGGGTGCCGTCCGGGCTCGGCCAGGTGGCTTCTGGACGAGGTAGCACCTCCTCCTGGTACAGCCAATCCGGCACCCCGTTGTAGATCACGCCGGGAACACCTGTTAGGAAATTGTTTAGAAACGCCGTGGAAATTGTTCGTCGGTTGTAACTAGACTGCGGAACTTTATGCAAAATTTTCCGCATCAACTTTTCGAAAGTTCCTCATTTTTCCCACGAATGCATGAAATCCGAAGTCAAGTTAGAAGTGGGGTAAGTGCCGAGTCAAACTCGATCCTGTTGTGCAACAGCGTTATTCGATATTTACGTACAGGCTCCACACATCGTAACAATTATATTAACACACATAACGTGTACACACCTGTGTCGGTCAGTCGGGCGTCCTCGGGCGCGGACGGCGCCATCCTCACGTAGATGTCGTTCTCGGATATCATCAGGAGACCAGTCGTGTTGCCCAACCAGACAGCGTGCTGCAACCGTGTCTGCTGCATCCTCCGAGACGTGTGCAGCCGGAGCGGTGTGTGGTGGCTGCAATATATTGGAAATGCTGAGGATCGTTGCTAATTTATTGCGAGGCACGCTGGGTGCTCCTGGAAAATGTTTCTTTTGAAAAATTTTCCAAGGGATTTTCCGCATATTTTTCAACCCTTAAAGAATGGAACTCAGTAGGAGATTTTTCGAGTAGTCTTCTCGAGTGGCATGAATTAAGGTGTCTGTGCGAGTACTCACTCGTTCGTGACGTCGTAGACTGTGTAGAATGCACTGAAAGTATTTCTGAACACCTGAGAACATAAAATATTTATCGCCATTATATTTCAGCCATAGCTTGACTCATCCGTTGCGACAATCCTTCAATGCGGATCGACCTAATCATCGGTAAGTGGTCTAACGAAAGCCGTTTTCTCGGCTGCATTACTCACCGGCTTGACATTGTGCTTGAACAACACGTAACGTAGGTCGGCGCTGCACTGGTAGCCTTGAACGTTCAGCTGTCTCTGAAAATAAAGTCGCGCGGAATTTATAGTTTCATGTATTTCCCATTTCCTCGGGACTATATACGCGTGTGTTGGCGCGCGAATTTTCGCGCGGCCGCGTAACAGCTCCCGCGCGTTCAAAACAATTCGCGAAGTTTCTGACGCGTCGAGGACGTCCGGTCCGATTTTTCCAAGCGCGATTTCACGGCGAAACTTTGTCTCGAATCAACGAACAGCGATACGCGGGAATACAAACGAGTCTCCGCCGGACGACCATCAATCACGCCTTTAATTACGTGCCCACACTCGCCCGCGATTCCCAGGTCGTTATGAATTACGTTGTGATATCACCCAGCCCGAACAGATGTTGGTTATCGCGGCCGTGTCCGTAGCTCATTACGCATGCATTAAATCCCAGTGAATCTCCCAAGCAACACGTCGTCCGGTTTCAGATTATCTTATTCGGATGCTGGTCGGTTCGCTGTCTTTAATTTACTCGCTGAATGGATTAAAAGCGTCTACACCGGATAGCTGTTCGACAATGAGCGCCGCCATTCATCACGCTTTTCGCTCGAACACGGCGATCCGTTATCGCTAAACTGTGGATGTTTACGCGAATTTGCCGCGACTGACGGTGATTTGTGGCCATCGCGGCGCGGCGGGTGCGAGCGAATTTCGGTTCTTGCGTTTCGGGACGCCATTGTGCTCGTAGTTAGCAGGTTCCTTTTAGTAGTCGCCTCGATTAATATCTGATTTCACGCGCTTTGAAGTCGCATATCGTGATTGATGGTATTTGCAATCACTTAGTTGATAACGAGCGTATTTATTTGGGGTACTATAGTGAACCCGTTTAGCTTTATGCTTGGTTTATACTCCTGCATTGGAACGAATGCATTAACAGTATCCGAACATTGGTTTTTGTAACGAAAGTGCGATGCAATGTTTTTATTTGAAACAGTGATGGAATTAAGAAGAATATAGTAATGGATTGCTAATGGTGCTCGGGTTATTTTCGCGCGGATTCGAAGGCACCAAAATCCGCAGGGGACGGTTTCTCTTTCGTTAGGACGATGGAAAATGGGATCAGCGGTGCGCTCTCGTGCGCGATATTAACGCGACCAGCGGATATGCACGGAATTGAGCAGGCAGCAGTCGATATTTGTTTCTGAAAGGGCGGCGAGACGGGCGCGGCGTGTCCTGCCGGACGCCAGATCGGATCAATGCGGTGTGTTCGTTCATCTGTACCCTGTCTGCTCGCTCCAGGAAGAAATAGAAACGGGAGTTTTGGAGCGGGGCCACTTTGCCCGGGAACGCTTCGATTTTTCTGTTATTGCTACAGCTTCTTTATTAATCCGTTAACCAATAGATAGCAAACGATGCGTGTTCTACATCAAAATACTCCCGAATAATTGAAAACACGATATTTGTTTCTTTGACACTTTTAAGCTCTTTTTTAACGTTCTTTATTACCTTGATTCTTGATGCTTCTATTAACAGCAGTAGAAATGTTAGCTATGGGCTAATGAACGTAATTTCATCAACATTTAAATTATTTTGAAATTAATCTGTGTATTAAGCCGCGAAAACTTTTTCGTTGGAGGCCATCGCCGGCAATTCCTGTGCTTTCTGTTTGCCACGGTCTATCGTTTTCGGGGACTGCTGGTGCTCCGGGGCACGAATCGTTCCATCGAGCAGAAAATGCAATATTCGAGAGGGACGAGGGCAGGGGAATGACCCCCTTTCCCTTGAATAAACCGGAGAATACCTCGAACTTTACCTTATATACGACCCACACTCTTTGTTTTATGGCGTGCCGCGGGCTACGTCCGCCTCCTTGATAGATAAGGCTCGAAAGGACGACCGCTTGATACCGATGTTCACCCATTTGCAGCATTAGCGTATATATACGCACAATTTTGCTGGTCACAATCATTCAGCCTTTTCTTTTCTTTTTGGGGCGGTGGGGAATGCATTTTACGCACACCCCCTCCAGATGACGGTCGGGGGGTAGTGCGAGGCTCATTCATCCGAAATAAAACTAAGGGTAGGACATACCCACTAAAAAACCTCACCGCCCAGCAGCTCGGAGGACTCTTTTACTCCTTCTCTCTAGCCGGAAGAAAAGAAGAGAAACAATTCATCACTATGAAAATTGTGAAGTGGCTTTATGCATTCAACGCTTCAAATACTATCATACTGCACAAAATAGCTAATCGACGCTTCCGCCATTATCAATAATATATGTATGTAAGGACAATATATTGTCTTTAATTTAAATCGAGCGCGCTTTGCATGCTCAGCGCACTCTCTTGAACGGTTTTCACATTTGAGATAAATAGAGAGAGATAGAGATGGAAAAAGAGTAAAAGAATATAGAGAGCACACGTGCATAGAAATTAGATCGAGATAGAGGTAGTTAATCAACAGAATAAGTTAACAATAGAAAGTTAGTGTGAATAAAGAGAGTGAACAATAGACTCTAATTGTCGTTTCTTTATTTACAGGTGAGTTTGTAAATAGTTGTAAAAAGTGTAAATTGATAAGCATTTAATAAAACATAACCATTATTTGCAGAGAAACAAATTTGGTCTGTTGTTTTATTATTAACACAGGATATAATATTCAGGCATTATATGTATAGGGGCGTAAATCACTTATTTGCAATTTATTTTTTCTTATGTAAACTTTATTATTATTTATTCACATTTTCTTCTATTTTTAATTACAGACTGCTGTAATAAGAAGTTCTTTTACTTGTTATAATTTTTGTACTGAAATATAATGAAAAAAATTGGTGATAAGGACCTTCTTTTCATACTTCCTTGTGATGCAAATGGGTTAAGCCTGTTTATTGCCCCCTCCGTTCCCTTCGTACCGACATGAATTTGAAGTGAAAACTTCTGTAGGCGCACTGGCCAACTGGTGCTCCTTATTCATTTGCATCCCACCGGACTTTCGGAATCGTTCGTACTTCAACGTGTTATTATGACTGATATTATTGTATTATGCAAAATCATTTAACCGTCCACGCTTATCCCCACCGCGAATTCTGTTAGAAATAAGTGATACTCTTCATGACACCTCCGGCTATTTATATTCTCAATAGTAGAGTGCTAGATAGGTCGAAGTGATCTTCTATTTATGTACTTGAACTTTCAACCCTTTCTGCACCCATGTTGTAGTAAACTCGACATTATAATTATTTATATTTCACCGTGTGCGAGTACGACAACGGATGAGGCTCCCCCTGGTTTATTTACGGTGCCGGTGTTTTGTAAAGATCTATCGGGAGAAAGGTTGAAGTTTCAGTAATCGGGGGAAGCTTAATGATGTAATGGGAACGGTGGCCTTGAACTGGTTGATAATTCTACCTCCGCAGCTGTTACTTTACCGCTCGTTGTGGTGGGCATGGCGTTTACGAATGGCGTGTCTTTCCGTTTTTCGTCGGCTGCGTTGATGGCTCGCATGGGAAATGTTGACGGCAATTTTATTCCGACCATATTTTTGCGATTCCGTGTGCGAAAGTTGACGTACGACGGTAAACAATATACGCACGGCGGCCCATCAAAAATACGATCCCTATTTTACGAGCAACAAGAAAATAAATGCCTTCCGAAATATGCCCAATTTCCCCGGAGGGTTCGTCTTTCCTACGACCATTTCTTTTTCAATTCCGGCGCGGCGAAAATTGCTATGACACTATAACCCTTTTACGTTATTCCGATAATTTTATCGTTCGTCGAATCTGTACGATGTTATTACTCGATTCAAAATTTATCGCTTTACATAATTCTGGTGTTGCCCGATGAAACGGGCCGTGAAACAATATTTACTTTAAAAAGCAGAACGCATTGGACACGCCGATTATGCCGTAATGAACCAACGAATTTAAAATCTCTAGTTTAACACACCGAGGCTGCGACAAATCATCGTTCCTCGGCAGAGCCTTGCTGATTATAGCAATTTGTTAGGTTCATTAACGAGCCGTCCAATGGACTAATTGCAATATGGATCATAATGCGCGACGTAACGGGACCGGCCGCCAATTAATTGGCCGAGAAACACGTTTCTAAATTGCGTAACGATCTGCTCGTATGTTGGGTGACATGATGGATCATTCGTGGGTTGCGATCGATTCGAGGGCTCGAGCCTGATTGGTCGGGACCAGTATGCTTTGAGAGATTCTGCAGCTTTCGGTTGCTCGGTGAAACTTAAGACAATAATCATTTCCGCATTTCGATAAATTTATTGATCAATTTACTTCATGATCGAGCGGTTTACCGTAGACGTATAATTACAGGAAAAGTTCAATATTCACGAGTATTAAATAACATTTCAGCGAATCAACACGAACTGAAGAATATTTGTATTTATAAACAATGAAAAGTCGTTCTACTATACGTTCTACTATAAGAACATGTCAGACTTGTTTCTCGAAAACCAGACTACAATGTTGCAGAAAGTAAAACGACCGTTTTATTAGGCCTGATGAACCACGCGCGTTTTGTTGGATGCAGTGCACAAGCATGCGCCAGAAAATTATACAGTGAGCGGAGAGATTCATGAGGATGCGTGTCGTGGATTAAAATTCAACTGAAGCCGCGCGACAGGTTATGCAAATCGACAATCCCGTCTCGAGGTTCGGTCCTCCACGACACACCGGAAATTAGCGAGGCGTAATTCGCCCGTTCGGATGCGGAATCGGGAAACAATAATCGCGTACCAGCATGTGTGTGCAATAAACTCCGATAAAAGCTCGATGAAAACAGCGACGCGGCGGGCGAAATTGTCAGGTATTTTCGGCGGGGCATCCGAGCTTTTTAAAGCACTTTTCGACGCGTTTTCCCGACGAAATTTCAAATTAATTTTCACGCTGCCCCGTCTCTCCCATTCCCCCCCACTTCCCGTCAACCACCCCGACGATTGCTCGTTATACAGCTTTTATCGGATCGCCGAACTGCCGACGAGATACCGCGACGCGCGAGGCGACGCTTTTCGAAAAATTGCTCGCGACACACGCCCCCGCTCGATTGAGTGCACCACCCCCGATCTATCGCCGTTTCGAAACAATTCCGGAAGGCCTCCCCTGGCTGGCGATTGTTTTGTTGGCCGATCGAGTACGCGTTTCCGGTTAGTTGGCCCTTCCGACGATCCCGCTACACTTTATCTAATTTTTATTGCCGGCGTTCTCTTTGTTTCCGCGTCCGATCGCAATTAACATTGGACGGGACGCGTTGGTAAACGCGCTTTGACAAATTCATATTCGCTCTGATAAAATCGTACGCGGTGCTTCATTGACAACTTTATTATATGACACGGAATGTATCGAGCTGTTAACAGTTCTCAGCCCATGATTATTAAAATTGTAACAGTCCATCCGAGGGGTATTTCATAAATTTACATTGCGCAGAATTGGAATCGACGAATATCGATCTTTGAGAGCCTGGAATCCCGAATTAATCTGATGCCGAAAGGCTAATATTTACAATGAAATGGTCAACAGCCACGGTAACATCGTGTAGATGATAGAAATCAACAATCACGCAATAATGTTTCTCTAGAAGTGTATTGAAATCAATATTCCAATTCTATCTCAATAAATAAATGCTTCCGGTGACATTGTTCAGTCGTCAAGTGTACGATACTGAATGTCCAATAAATGGGGATGAGTGTAAATAAAAATCCAGAAGTGATTTATCTGTTTTACAAAATACCAGATGATATTCCGATTATCGCATATCGGTTTGAAATTTTTCGGTCGGGCTGTTTGTGGGTGCGTTTCTCGGGTTTACTGCGAATGGCATGGCAATGTGGTACTTACGAGCGTGTGATTGGAGACAAGAAGGGACACGGAATTGTTGCTGGTGTCCAGCAGAGTGAGGGAGCCGTCGTCAGCTTGGTAAACAAACTTGTCGTGGGAAACCCAGGTTGGTGTCAACCTGTGCGGCGTCAGGTCATCACGAAGGCACTCGTCTAACGTGAGACGCCTGCCACTCCAGTATAGCAGCTCGTCGACGTACCTAAACATATTCATTCCCATAGTATTCAATCTTCATTCGTTGTCCTCACAAAAACATCAGCTTTTCAAAATATCTTATAAATAGACTGCGGATTATATGCATTTATGATAAAAATGGCTACGCACAATTTAAAGCAGTGGTCATATCAAAAAGATTTAAGGACGTCAGTGTAAGGTGAAGTGCCCTATGCCTGGACAGCATGTTTTTCTATTTTAAATTTTATCACTTTAAATAAACAAAAACAATTTCTTAAGAGTTTTAACATACAGTTCAGAGTTTGTAAAGTAATTTAAAATGAAAAAATCATTGTTTAGGTTAATATCTTAATTGTATTAACAAGAATAATTCAAACCTACAGTTGGACATATTAAATCCAATCTAAGCTAGTACCTGGACAGAAGTAAAGCCTATATCGGGACAAATTCAATTTACGAGTTGATCGAGCGAACATAACCTAAAACGTTGGTTGGTGGCGCTGTTGCGCATGACGAATAGAAGATGCTTTGCGTAATATGTAGTATTCTTATCATAGACTATAGTATTGTATTATTTAACCAAATATATATTTATTTTCATTTACTGTTTTAATAAAACTTGTCATAATACAACTTTTAAGGTTAGGTAGTAATACTGATAGATTTAAGATGTAAACATACAGTATTATTAACGTCACAACCGGAATACATTTTCTACATACGTTATTCAAGCTAATAGAAGACTAATTATACGTACATGTAGTTAAATAATTTGCAAACAATGCGTTGATTTTATTCACAAACACGTGTCCGGCTTCAGGCGTAAGCACATTGCGTATAAGCTTAGAGTGGGACAGCTACCGTCATCGCGTCCCAGTATGGAGTACTTATATTTGAAAACAGTCCTAATCTTGAACATCTAATATTTGGATTAATAATTATTATTTACGTTAAGTTTGATTGCCAATTTATTTTAAAATATCAATATTATTATGCGTGATAATTATTTTTTGTCTGAGGGCTTAAATTACATCTTTTTTTCTAACAAAAGTTCGAACTATAAATGCACATGATTCGCATGTAAATAGACTATTTTGTATACTGTTTTCAGATGAACTTTGAATTCATTTTTAAATTTCAATTGATGTCTTAATGAAATAATATTCACACCTACTTGTAGCTAAGGCCTCAGAATATATAATATAATTATTTAATCTCTTAATTACTGATTTTACTATGAAAATTCAATTGTCCAGATTTAGGTATCACTTTTGGACTGTCCAGACTTAGGGCACTTCACCTTATTAGTTTCAGCTTAATAAGATTATTAAAAGATGAACAAATTTTTTTATTTGGCACCTGTGTCTCGTAATCAACGCAAACATCTTTTATTTTGCATAGAGATCCAAGAATTATTTCCAATATGCTTGTCGGACAACTGAGGACGACTCTCTAAAAGAACTCTTACGTCACAGCTTGGTCCTTAGGGCTCCGAACCCATCCTCCTGCAGCTCGGTGCAATCAAATAATCCTCCTTACGAGGAACGAACAACCGGTGTTCGGGTTTTAATGGCGCCATTCATAGAGCCAGCTCGAATCAGCGATCTAGTTCCGTTCCCCATCGTAAAATCCTCAGTCGGATCGAAATCCGATCCGTTTCGGGTTATACTCCTTGCGAGAGTCGAGTCGCAGATCGCGTCGCTAAAAGGATCGGCAGATCCCCTGGATAAGGGGAACGGATTAATTTCGCGGAGAGAGCTGGTCCTAGGATTGGGTGATCCAGCGTAGTCCTTAACCGTTTGACCCTCGACCGACCCTTCTCGCCTTCCCGGCGAACTATGACCCGCTGGAAATCGGCGAAGAGGAAAAAGTCGCGAGCGGAAAACTCACCCGAGAAGGTAGATGGCCGTGACGATCCCGGCGATAACGAACCCGATGACCAGCAAAGAGAAGATTATGCTCCGCCAGTTGTGGCCGCCCTCCGCGTACGTTAGATCCTGTGAATAGAGCAGATACCACGCCGGTTAATGATCCATCGATCACAGCGAAGCCGTTGGGCTTGCGGATCTATAATACAATGCGGAAAGCTTGCGCTGACGGCATGCAGGTCACGAGGTCTTTGGAACGTGTTCTGTAGACAGTTGGGTCTGTTTTGAGTAATTTCACACGATCATGCTGGGTGATTGATTGTCGACACTCTCAATTTCGAGTGGCTCCGAGTCTGGGTTAGCCTCTGACTGGTGTGACGATTTTCGAAAAAATGGTTTGATGTGTTGGAGTCAGTTTACGTTGGGTATGGTTGTTGGAGCGATGTTGATTTGTGGAACTGAATCGAGTAAATGGATCTTTATGCGAGTGGTGAATAAAGTCGTTGGTTGGAAACGTAAGATGATGTCATCGGTTTTTCATTTTCGTTAGGTCGTTACTTTTACAATCGAATAAAATGGTTCTCCGGTCCTGTGAACGTTGAACGAACACTTTTACAATTGACTGGAAACAACGTTGCTCGGACAAGAAACGTTATTCACCGCGGCGGCCGGAAGTCGCTAAGCTGTCCAGGTTGGGTCGCAGATTAAGCGATCATCGTTCGCGATAATTCCGGATGAACAAACAGCGTGCGGATTAATCGCGTTTACGCGTCGAATCGATATGCCGTTGGAGACACGGCCGTTCTAATTGTAAGCGTCCCGGTGCCGACGCGACTCCACAGTGTGGCGTGGTGCAGGGCGTCGCGACGCCGCCGCCGGTCCCCGTTCCGCAAATACGCGCGTGTATGTTTGCGCTGTTATGTCCGCTGGTATGGGAGCATGCGTGGGATGGTCGCGTGGCGATTCTAACAGGTCCCGAAAATCCTGTCGCGCCGCGCCGGGACGTATTACACAGCCGGTACGTGTTATCCGGCTTAGTCCTGCAAACAGGGCGAGGGTGTGCGAGGTTGCAAACATAACCCGAATGCAATATGCATGCCAGCGACGTGACGCGCGTCCGCAGGCCCCGCCACGCCACGGCACCCCGTCGAAAAGACTTCCCGATATTCTTGCGGCCACGCCGATCGCGGAAATAAACTGGCTATCGCGCGTCGACGAGTCCTACGAGATACCTGCGGGTAGCGATGGCGTCGAGTTTCATTCGATCCTGTAAATCCGCGTCAATTTCGGTAGTACAATTCAGAAGTACTGTTACAAAATTATACTGGTAGATAAAGTTGCGCTTGAAGTGCATCAAAGGACCCTTCTGAAACCATACACCATGCAGCGGCCATCTCAATCATTTTCAAACATAGTCCCCGCGAACGTCAAGAGAGTTAAATCGCAATCAGCGAGTATTTTTCACTCTCGGGGCAATGATTATCGAGAGCAGCGTCGCTGGATGCAAATGATCGAACGATTGGCCGTCATCAGGCCACGGTAATCGCTTTCGGACGACTTGTTTACCCTGATGAATAATCGTCGAACCTCGCGCGAAAGCCGTTCTTCTTCGGCCTCTGTTCTTTCCTGTTCGTTCCTTCTGGTTGCTCTCGCTGTTACTGCTTCTTTATTCCGTCCGTTTCGTTTCCCCACCCCCTGTAATGTCTCTTTCCGGTCGCGGGCGGCTGATCGATTCATCGCCTTTGAATTCCGATCGTGCAACCATGTGTACGTGCGCCCCCGGGAGCAGGATATAATGTTTTCGATACGCGAAGACGGAATACGCAGGATCGCGGCCACCATGCATCAGGATGCAACGTGATCGCGCACGCTTGTTTGCCGATGCACTCGGCCGCACTTTGCGGGATTATTCGTTATAATTCAACCGGTGCTGCGGCGGTGTACGAGAAACGTTAGAACCGTTCCACGGTGAATAGTGAACCCGTGCACACGTGAACCATCGTGATTTGCCTGCGGACGCTTATAGCTTTTGCGTCTCTATGGGCCAATTTACCAGACGATCGAGGGGATAACTGATTTTGATGGGGATTATGCGAGCGCCCGTAATCGCGAAAGGCTCGTTTTATCATCCTTCGACAGCTCGTACGATGAGCTTTTTCACAAATTCTGAATCCCAACCTATTACTTTTGCTGACAAAATCAACAGTATACTACATACACGTACAATGAAGAAATACAAGAGTTGTTAACTTAGGAAATTATGTTGATATTTCGACCCCGTTATGTTAATAAACTGATTTTGTGGGGCATTATGCGAGCGCTCGTAATCGCGAATGGCATGTTTTATCATCCTTCGAAAGCTCGTACGATGTTTTTAACAAATTCTGAATCCTAACCTATTGCTTTTGCTGACAAAATCAACAGTATACTACATACACGTACAATGAAGAAATACAAGAGTTGTTAACTTAGGAAATTATGATGATATTTCGACCCCGTTATATTAATAAACTGATTTTGTGGGGCATTATGCTAGCGCTCGTAATCGCGAATGGCATGTTTTATCATCTTTCGAAAGCTCGTACGATGTTTTTAACAAATTCTGAATCCTAACCTATTGCTTTTGCTGATAAAATCGACAATACGCTACTTATACAATGAAGAAATACAAGAGTTGTTAACTTAGGAAATTATGTTGATATTTCGGCCCCGTTATATTAATAAACTGATTTTCATGGGGATTATGCGAGCGCCCGTAATCGCGAATGGCTCGTTTTATCATCCTTCGAAAGCTCGTACGATGAGCTTTTAAACAAATTCTGAATCCTAACCTATTACTTTTGCTGACAAAATCAACAGTATACTACATACACGTACAATGAAGAAATACAAGAGTTGTTAACTTAGGAAATTATGATGATATTTCGACCCCGTTATATTAATAAACTTATTTTGTGGGGCATTATGCGAGCGCCCGTAATCGCGATTAGCTCATTTTATCATCCTTTGAAAGCTCATACGATGTTTTTAACAAATTCTGAATCCTAACCTATTGCTTTTGCTGATAAAATCGACAATACGCTACTTATACAATGAAGAAGTACAAGAGTTGTTAACTTAGGAAATTATGTTGATATTTCGGCCCCGTTATATTAATAAACTGATTTTTATGGGGATTATGCGAGCGCCCGTAATCGCGAAAGGCTCGTTTTATCATCCTTCGAAAGCTCGTACGATGAGCTTTTTAACAAATTCTGAATCCTAACCTATTACTTTTTCTGATAAAATCGACAATACGCTACTTATACAATGAAGAAGTACAGGAGTTGTTAACTTAGGAAATTATGTTGATATTTCGACCCCGTTATATTAATAAACTGATTTTGTGGGGCATTATGCTAGCGCTCGTAATCGCGAAAGGCATGTTTTATCATCCTTCGAAAGCTCGTACGATGTTTTTAACAAATTCTGAATCCTAACCTATTGCTTTTGCTGACAAAATCAACAGTATACTACATACACGTACAATGAAGAAATACAAGAGTTGTTAACTTAGGAAATTATGATGATATTTCGACCCCGTTATATTAATAAACTGATTTTGTGGGGCATTATGCTAGCGCTCGTAATCGCGAAAGGCATGTTTTATCATCCTTCGAAAGCTCGTACGATGTTTTTAACAAATTCTGAATCCTAACCTATTGCTTTTGCTGACAAAATCAACAGTATACTACATACACGTACAATGAAGAAATACAAGAGTTGTTGTTAACTTAGGAAATTATGTTGATATTTCGGCCCCGTTATATTAATAAACTGATTTTCATGGGGATTATGCGAGCGCCCGTAATCGCGAATGGCTCGTTTTATCATCCTTCGAAAGCTCGTACGATGTTTTTAACAAATTCTGAATTCTAACCTATTGCTTTTGCTGATAAAATCGACAGTACGCTACTTATACAATGAAGAAGTACAAGAGTTGTTAACTTAGGAAATTATGTTGATATTTCGGCCCCGTTATATTAATAAACTGATTGTCATGGGGATTATGCGAGCGCCCGTAATCGCGAATGGCTCGTTTTATCATCCTTCGAAAGCTCGTACGATGAGCTTTCAAACAAATTCTGAATCCTAACCTATTGCTTTTGCTGACAAAATCAACAGTACACTACATACACGTACAATGAAGAAATACAAGAGTTGTTAACTTAGGAAATTATGATGATATTTCGACCCCGTTATATTAATAAACTGATTTTGTGGGGCATTATGCTAGCGCTCGTAATCGCGAATGGCATGTTTTATCATCTTTCGAAAGCTCGTACGATGTTTTTAACAAATTCTGAATCCTAACCTATTGCTTTTGCTGATAAAATCGACAATACGCTACTTATACAATGAAGAAATACAAGAGTTGTTAACTTAGGAAATTATGTTGATATTTCGGCCCCGTTATATTAATAAACTGATTTTCATGGGGATTATGCGAGCGCCCGTAATCGCGAATGGCTCGTTTTATCATCCTTCGAAAGCTCGTACGATGAGCTTTTAAACAAATTCTGAATCCTAACCTATTGCTTTTGCTGACAAAATCAACAGTATACTACATACACGTACAATGAAGAAATACAAGAGTTGTTGTTAACTTAGGAAATTATGTTGATATTTCGGCCCCGTTATATTAATAAACTGATTTTCATGGGGATTATGCGAGCGCCCGTAATCGC
The DNA here is from genome assembly GCA_933228785.1 of Lasioglossum pauxillum. Classification (NCBI taxonomy): domain Eukaryota; kingdom Metazoa; phylum Arthropoda; class Insecta; order Hymenoptera; family Halictidae; genus Lasioglossum; species Lasioglossum pauxillum. Next base: position 41,189,045 of record OW121706.1, read on the forward strand.
GAATGGCTCGTTTTATCATCCTTCGAAAGCTCGTACGATGTTTTTAACAAATTCTGAATTCTAACCTATTGCTTTTGCTGATAAAATCGACAGTACGCTACTTATACAATGAAGAAGTACAAGAGTTGTTAACTTAGGAAATTATGTTGATATTTCGGCCCCGTTATATTAATAAACTGATTGTCATGGGGATTATGCGAGCGCCCGTAATCGCGAATGGCTCGTTTTATCATCCTTCGAAAGCTCGTACGATGAGCTTTCAAACAAATTCTGAATCCTAACCTATTGCTTTTGCTGACAAAATCAACAGTACACTACATACACGTACAATGAAGAAATACAAGAGTTGTTAACTTAGGAAATTATGATGATATTTCGACCCCGTTATATTAATAAACTGATTTTGTGGGGCATTATGCTAGCGCTCGTAATCGCGAATGGCATGTTTTATCATCTTTCGAAAGCTCGTACGATGTTTTTAACAAATTCTGAATCCTAACCTATTGCTTTTGCTGATAAAATCGACAATACGCTACTTATACAATGAAGAAATACAAGAGTTGTTAACTTAGGAAATTATGTTGATATTTCGGCCCCGTTATATTAATAAACTGATTTTCATGGGGATTATGCGAGCGCCCGTAATCGCGAATGGCTCGTTTTATCATCCTTCGAAAGCTCGTACGATGAGCTTTTAAACAAATTCTGAATCCTAACCTATTGCTTTTGCTGACAAAATCAACAGTATACTACATACACGTACAATGAAGAAATACAAGAGTTGTTGTTAACTTAGGAAATTATGTTGATATTTCGGCCCCGTTATATTAATAAACTGATTTTCATGGGGATTATGCGAGCGCCCGTAATCGCGAATGGCTCGTTTTATCATCCTTCGAAAGCTCGTACGATGTTTTTAACAAATTCTGAATTCTAACCTATTGCTTTTGCTGATAAAATCGACAGTACGCTACTTATACAATGAAGAAGTACAAGAGTTGTTAACTTAGGAAATTATGTTGATATTTCGGCCCCGTTATATTAATAAACTGATTGTCATGGGGATTATGCGAGCGCCCGTAATCGCGAATGGCTCGTTTTATCATCCTTCGAAAGCTCGTACGATGAGCTTTTAAACAAATTCTGAATCCTAACCTATTGCTTTTGCTGACAAAATCAACAGTACACTACATACACGTACAATGAAGAAATACAAGAGTTGTTAACTTAGGAAATTATGTTGATATTTCGACCCCGTTATGTTAATAAACTGATTTTGTGGGGCATTATGCGAGCGCTCGTAATCGCGAATGGCATGTTTTATCATCCTTCGAAAGCTCGTACGATGAGCTTTTAAACAAATTCTGAATCCTAACCTATTACTTTTGCTGACAAAATCAACAGTATACTACATACACGTACAATGAAGAAATACAAGAGTTGTTAACTTAGGAAATTATGATGATATTTCGACCCCGTTATATTAATAAACTTATTTTGTGGGGCATTATGCGAGCGCCCGTAATCGCGATTAGCTCATTTTATCATCCTTTGAAAGCTCATACGATGTTTTTAACAAATTCTGAATCCTAACCTATTGCTTTTGCTGATAAAATCGACAGTACGCTACTTATACAATGAAGAAGTACAAGAGTTGTTAACTTAGGAAATTATGTTGATATTTCGGCCCCGTTATATTAATAAACTGATTGTCATGGGGATTATGCGAGCGCCCGTAATCGCGAATGGCTCGTTTTATCATCCTTCGAAAGCTCGTACGATGAGCTTTTAAACAAATTCTGAATCCTAACCTATTGCTTTTGCTGACAAAATCAACAGTACACTACATACACGTACAATGAAGAAATACAAGAGTTGTTAACTTAGGAAATTATGATGATATTTCGACCCCGTTATATTAATAAACTGATTTTGTGGGGCATTATGCTAGCGCTCGTAATCGCGAATGGCATGTTTTATCATCTTTCGAAAGCTCGTACGATGTTTTTAACAAATTCTGAATCCTAACCTATTGCTTTTGCTGATAAAATCGACAATACGCTACTTATACAATGAAGAAATACAAGAGTTGTTAACTTAGGAAATTATGTTGATATTTCGGCCCCGTTATATTAATAAACTGATTTTCATGGGGATTATGCGAGCGCCCGTAATCGCGAATGGCTCGTTTTATCATCCTTCGAAAGCTCGTACGATGAGCTTTTAAACAAATTCTGAATCCTAACCTATTGCTTTTGCTGACAAAATCAACAGTATACTACATACACGTACAATGAAGAAATACAAGAGTTGTTGTTAACTTAGGAAATTATGTTGATATTTCGGCCCCGTTATATTAATAAACTGATTTTCATGGGGATTATGCGAGCGCCCGTAATCGCGAATGGCTCGTTTTATCATCCTTCGAAAGCTCGTACGATGTTTTTAACAAATTCTGAATTCTAACCTATTGCTTTTGCTGATAAAATCGACAGTACGCTACTTATACAATGAAGAAGTACAAGAGTTGTTAACTTAGGAAATTATGTTGATATTTCGGCCCCGTTATATTAATAAACTGATTGTCATGGGGATTATGCGAGCGCCCGTAATCGCGAATGGCTCGTTTTATCATCCTTCGAAAGCTCGTACGATGAGCTTTTAAACAAATTCTGAATCCTAACCTATTGCTTTTGCTGACAAAATCAACAGTACACTACATACACGTACAATGAAGAAATACAAGAGTTGTTAACTTAGGAAATTATGTTGATATTTCGACCCCGTTATGTTAATAAACTGATTTTGTGGGGCATTATGCGAGCGCTCGTAATCGCGAATGGCATGTTTTATCATCCTTCGAAAGCTCGTACGATGAGCTTTTAAACAAATTCTGAATCCTAACCTATTACTTTTGCTGACAAAATCAACAGTATACTACATACACGTACAATGAAGAAATACAAGAGTTGTTAACTTAGGAAATTATGATGATATTTCGACCCCGTTATATTAATAAACTTATTTTGTGGGGCATTATGCGAGCGCCCGTAATCGCGATTAGCTCATTTTATCATCCTTTGAAAGCTCATACGATGTTTTTAACAAATTCTGAATCCTAACCTATTGCTTTTGCTGATAAAATCGACAATACGCTACTTATACAATGAAGAAGTACAAGAGTTGTTAACTTAGGAAATTATGTTGATATTTCGGCCCCGTTATATTAATAAACTGATTTTTATGGGGATTATGCGAGCGCCCGTAATCGCGAAAGGCTCGTTTTATCATCCTTCGAAAGCTCGTACGATGAGCTTTTTAACAAATTCTGAATCCTAACCTATTACTTTTTCTGATAAAATCGACAATACGCTACTTATACAATGAAGAAGTACAGGAGTTGTTAACTTAGGAAATTATGTTGATATTTCGACCCCGTTATATTAATAAACTGATTTTTACGGGGATTATGCGAGCGCCCGTAATCGCGAAAGGCTCGTTTTATCATCCTTCGAAAGCTCGTACGATGAGCTTTTTAACAAATTCTGAATCCTAACCTATTACTTTTTCTGATAAAATCGACAATACGCTACTTATACAATGAAGAAGTACAGGAGTTGTTAACTTAGGAAATTATGTTGATATTTCGACCCCGTTATATTAATAAACTGATTTTTACGGGGATTATGCGAGCGCCCGTAATCGCGAAAGGCTCGTTTTATCATCCTTCGAAAGCTCGTACGATGTTTTTAACAAATTCTGAATCCTAACCTATTGCTTTTGCTGATAAAATCGACAGTACGCTACTTATACAATGAAGAAGTACAGGAGTTGTTAACTTAGGAAATTATATTAATATTATCGTTACACAGCAGCCGTTTTAACTCCTCCAACGCGGTACGTGACAGAACACCTGGAATTTGTCGACTAGAGAGTCGCGCCGCGATATTTTCTTCCGGAACCCACGCGCCGCGAGAATATTATATTTCCCCGGTCTTATGCCACCCTCGGAATTCGCCGTGTTCCGTATCGTGTTAATGCTATCATAGGCGTCGTTGTAACACTGCCATTTTACTATTCCGCGTGGTGCTTCGCTGCGAACGCTGTTGCACACCATCCACCAGGTATTTTTCAACGTGTTCTACTATCGCTTTTCCCGATAGTTCATTCGCGTACGTGCGTGGAACCGACGAGATTATGGCAGAGACGATTCTACGGGATAGTCTTTCGTTTCCTATTCGGGAATAGTGAACTCGGAGGTTGGCGGTACGTGAGTTACTTTGGTCTTTCTTCTGTGTACGACAGGAACCTGTTAGGCGACTACGGAGAATCATAAACACGATTTTGCGGATTTTCTCACTAGAATGCGAATTCTCCTTTACAAGATTTAAGGTAGTCCCCATAATAGACGACTATATTTGGGCACTTTACCCTACCAATCAAGAAACCGGTTTGTTTGTGATTGTGTAGAACAATTTGCAAAAAGTCGAGAGATAATGCAGATCATTAGAATTTCAATAGCGAGATGGGAGGACTCGGTTTGGACATTTTTCACAGATGAATAACATAATAGGGGACTACACCATATCTGTATACCATAGTTGTCTTTGAAACATTAATGCATCGATTATCGTGCAAATAACGCAACAAAAAGTCTTAGAAATTTTCAACGATATATTTTCGGATACGGATACTATGAAACAGTTTCCTATTACGGTACTCTAAGTTTAACACCATTTTTCCCCCCACAACACGAGTGATGCGCTTTGCATTTATGTTTTTTTATTCTCGATCGATTCTCGATACTGTTCGAAGAACCGGCGTGGAGCGCAGTCTTCCAAGGGATTTAGTATTTTCTAGAGCAGAGAGAGTGGCCCGTTTCTGGTTTATATACCGGGCTCTACAATATGGTCCCTCCTATGGGGCTATGAATGGAAATTGGAGCCCGGGAATGGAATATCTGGCTGCGTGGCGTCCGGGATTACCCTATTGTGCCCCGGACCCGCAAATGCAATGACGAAAAGAGAGAACACGGAAAGCGAGACCGCGACTCGATGCGTTCCGATTGATGTATCGGCCCAGGAATTAATCGACCGTGGAGATAATGGCTGCCGGGCTGCAGGTTCTGGCCCGTCGACGAGGATGCGCCCGCTATTCCGATAATGAAACACGGAATAATTTTGCTACAATTAGAGCTCGCCACCGTTTCTTCCGTTAATGAACATCCAACGACCGCGCGCTTCGATTTTCAATCGTGACTTCCGACTTTGATATCCGCGGAATGTAATGAAACCGGGCCGGGCCGTTCTCTATCGATTAATCTGCGGCCCAGAATTGTCCAAGAATTGTTAATTCGAGGGGGAAATGCACCCGTGCAATTTTTTGGGGACAGGAAATGGCACGCTTTTAATTAATGAACGCTGTCTAATAATCGTAATCTGGAAATAAATCATAGCGGAACGGATCGAGGAAACTATTTCCGGAAATTTGAGTTTCTGGCACGCAACAGCTCGACCACTGTCACTTGACTGTGCAAGTTCGCGCAGCAACAAACACTCGAGTCGGTGGCGGCGGCTGTTTATCGTCGAACGACGCTCGGGCGTAATGGAATGGCTAATTCGCTGCGACGCACTGATTTCCGTGAGGTTTTTGCACACTTACCGACGCGGCAGCACTGTTTTCGCTCATCGTGACTCACGGCGGCCGTGAATAATGCGGTGCACTAATGTTACGCCTCGCAAAAACCGAGGGCGAGCGGTGCAAAGCGAACTCGGCCCACTGTTATTTACACAATATAGTTCCGCGGCAGCACTCGTCGCTTGACGTAACTGCGGTATTTGCATGTTTACAACGGTGCCCGCGTCCCCGATGGAAATAACATATATTCCGGAGTGCTCGAGGCCGACGTCGAACTTTCGGTTGGAACCGTTTCTCGTGCTTACCCGACGTCCCTCGCGAGCGGAAACCCCGGTTATCGTCGTCGAACATTTTTACGACCTCGATCTAATTATTCAAATCTACCGGCAGCTGGATCCCGCACTTCAAATTATTATTAGCCTGATTTTTTCGGAAAGCGTTCCAGCAATACTGAATTTTTCATTGATTTTTAAATAAGAAATATTAAAGATGTTTTCGTCGGAGAATTAAATTATGAAATAGAAATTGATTAGCTTGAATCTTTAGGTATACGCGAGCCTGATACCGTAAATTATGTTGATACTCGTCCTCGAAGGGTTGAATTTGTACGTGATTTTTCATCGGAAATTGAACAAATTTTTTGCTCTACATTCATTGGAGCTTTTCCGAATAATGTTTTCTGCTGGCTGCAATCGATACCGTTCTCCGAACATGTAAATGGATTTCGCGATATTTGTAACTTCATTCACCGGTGAATTTCATACGTGGTGGTCTTATAAAAACTGGTACAATCAAATTTTATTTGAAATTTAATATTTAGATTAATAAAAACACGTAAGTAACATTTGAGTGAGCTTGTTTATTGAGAATTTGATCATTTTCTATTTCGTTCCACCATGAAAATAAAAATCTTCCATTTCGAAGCCGCAGTCTTCAGACAATATTTGCTCGGTAGGGTTTATTTTCCTTCGAGAGGATATGTGTTCTCCGATATTTAGCTGCAGGCATACATGTGTGTTATGAAGAACATGGATCATAGATGCACAAATGATTTCGGCGCTACCGGTTCGATCAAAGAATACTAGAAATTAGCAATTTTGCAGAATTATAATTTCGACGTTTCGGTTCGGTTTTGAACCATCTTCAGGAAAAGTCCGCGTCTGTGAAATAGACACTGTTATTCATTACACAGAAACAATTTTATGATTTAAACCAGAGGAAAAATACGTACTTGCTAACTTCGAAAAAATACACAATGAAGATCCAATACCATTATTAAAATGTTGTAACGTAGTATATCAAATACCGTGCAAAGGCTGTAATCTTTCTTACATTGGACAAACTTCCAGACATTTGAGTACAAGGATCAAGGAGCATAAAAGAAATATATTGTTACCATTATCACAACACACCGCCTTGACGAAGCATTCATTTGAACTTGACCATGCATTTGATTTCGAAAATGCCCAAATACTGGATAAAGAAAGCAATTTACATCAAAGATTATTATTAGAAACTGTTCACATGATTAAACATCAAGGTGTCAATCTTAGGTACGAAAAACCTGAGATTAATGAAATTTACACTACATTACTGAATCAGTAATCAACTTATGATGATTTTCTATAATAATCTAAATAATGATTTCCAGTAATATAAATATGGTCAAGCACATTAACATAGTTATGTTAAACTCCACATATTAAATGATTGCTCAAATTTTTTCTTCCAATTTTTGGTAATACTTGGGCTGGAAATGTGTTGATGAATATTTAAAAATTTGAATTCCGCGCCAAATATTGATTTGGCGTCTCTTGATCCTTGACACCCGATTGGCTGGTAAGTTCTACGATGTTTCTATGTTTTTCTACCTTGACGTTTGTCGCAACGGTTACAGTCTAGTACAGTTTAAACCCTCGTATAGACAAGTACCATTTATTTACGCTCTTCATTGTGTATTTTTTTCAAAGTTAGCAAGTACGTATTTTTCCTCTGGTTTAAATCATAAAATTGTTTCTGTGTAATGAATAACAGTGTCTATTTTACAGACGCGGACTTTTCCTGAAGATGGTTCAAAACCGAACCGAAACGTCGAAATTATAATTCTGCAAAATTGCTAATTTCTAGTATCCTTGATCGAACCTGTAGCGCCGAAATCATTTGTGCATATACAAAAATTTACGATCGTGAAAATTCAAACGTATTATCATGGATCATAGAATTTATATCTGATTCTAGAATTATTAGAACAGACAGAGAAAATATTTTGTTTCATAATTATAAAAATGCTCTCGCGAGAAATTGTCTGACTATTATTCTACGATATATCCAGTGTCCAAAAATCACCCTGATTTATCTGAACCCCAACATTTTCAAATACCATTAGGTATCACTTATCGCAAGAAAAAGAGTTCACGCGAGGACAGGCTGTCAGACTAGCTCGTTGTCGTTCACTATGGTCAGAGACATGCCACGGACAGCTCGAAGAGGGTGGCAACGAGAGTCGATAAGCAGGAGCCAAGGAAGGGAGCAATGTTTCTTTCCGCTGGATCCCATTGATGGCTGAACGGGAAAGGGAGCAGAAAATTTTCGCGAGATAACGTAACGTTTATTGGCTCGCGGAACGGGTCTCCTCGCAGATACGGGGTGGGCAAAGGGAGATATCGGGTCACGGCACGAGCCAGGGAATCTGGCAAGCTTTATCGGATTCCGGAACGCTGCAGAATTATAGGCGTACACGAATCTCTTTCTTTTATTCCTCGAAAGTTTCCTGATATCATAATCTCGAGTATAATTGCATATTAAACTGCACAGCACCAAAAATTGAAATCAAACCTCCGCATCAATTCCTAAAATTGTCTGCATGCAAAGACGCAACTTTTGGTCACAGAGGGGAAGAGTATTTTAGTTGTATGTAATGTAAATTTTGTAAATCCTGTTATTTTGTAATCTTTTGTAAATTCAACGAAGAGAAGCGGTATCTCGCAGGTTCCCAGCTCGATTTAAACAGTTTCGTGTTCTCTGGCGCAACGTCTTGAATCGGCACGGTGTCAAAATGGAATTCTTAAATTGCTCCACTGTGCTTCGGCGAAGTGTTAATATTTGCTGCCGTAGAGTAAACTTCCTGCGACTGGTTTTGAAGAGTACTTGTTGTTATTGGCGTAAGGGGAACTCTGAAGAAGGCTCGTTGTAACCGACAGACAGAGCGAGAGAGGGAGAGAACGGAATGCTCGAGGAACACTTGAGATAACAGCGATTGCTAGTTTCAGATTTAGTAATATAGTGAACCTTGTGGTGGAGAGACTGATACACTCCTAACTGTTGGGGAATATACGTATCATGCACTAAATATTTTCTATCTCCTTGAACCGCTGACGTGATATCCTGCTGGTCTATGGCTGAGAAGACACGTGTACGCTGTCTGCCATATTACGTAACTTCTCCATTGTTGCTTGTAATTACAGAAACTCTGTGACATCTAATTAATTAGCGAAATGCTCGACGTAATAGCAGGCAGTGTTGGGCAAATTTTATTTCAAATAATAAATAATTAAAGAATAAATAAACGTGTATTTTTAATTGCAAATAATAACTAAACTTTTTATTTAAATAAAAGTCATTTAAATAATTCGAAAACTGATCTACCTATTATTTCTTATTTGCAAATGAAAGAATATTTATCATTTGGATTTAGGTGGAAATCAAATAAATAGCTTTGGTCTTCTCTTATTTCTTGTATATTGTATACATATACAATTAACACGTGCGTGTTTTTGTTTGCTATAGAAACCTTTTCAGGTATACCGCCAGTGGTCAGGCCCGTCCATAAAAAAACACAATTTAATTTATTACTTGTCAATACAAATAATAATTGAAATTGTATGTGTAAATAACAATTAACTTTATAATTCATTTAGACTTGCTCAAATAATAAATAAATTATGTTTGCTTTTTATTTGAATATCCAAATAACAAATAACTTATTTAAATTTTATTTATTGCCCAACTCCCTTTTAATCATTCAACTTGGATTTTTCCACATTTCTGGCATGAAAGAGTTCGTAGAATGTATTCAAAGAAACGTGCATTTCAACAGAAATTAATAGTATTTTTATCTTTAATTCAGAATGAAAAATTGGAGAGACAACATACCGTAGAAATGTAGTAAATGTCTCTAATATAATATTGTACACGAAGAACGAATAAATAAAGGTTAACGACTCCAAGATAAGGGGAATCGTCGGAAGATCAACGGCCATCGAAAATTGTTGATGTTCGGAGCTTATTAGACCGGGTTGCTTGAACCTCCGCAATATCAAGTGGACGTGGGTGGAGTGAATGGTCCGGGGATCTGGTTATTGCCAAATGTTCCCACGACCGAGGCAATTGAGCAATAGCGCGAGGCAAGAATCTCGGAAGATCCGCGTTGGCATCGTTTCGTGGCTTTGCAGGTGTGCGACGAGGGGACCGACTACAAAGTAGTCTCTTCTAATAACGCGGCGGGTAAAATTAAGAAACGGAAATAGCACGCGGTGAAGCGCCGTCAAGCTCCACGTCAAAGAAATTCTATTTAGTTCAACGAGGCTGCAGCTGGCCGATCGTTGCGAGAGGAGGTTAGGAAAAACATGGCGAGAGGCCCGGAATAAAATAGATTCTAATGGCTTGCGGGTTTCGAGTTGCCTCCTAAGCGGACCGATTATTTTACGAAATAATATCAACTACATATTTACAGCAATAAATGTCCGTAAATGTGTCGGTATGGCTGGATTTAATATTGGAACATTCTTGAGCCTCGCCCTTTACGTATTCTCGTTTCCACTATTTTTATTCTTCGACTGTAGTTGCTCTGTAATTGTGTCGAATACCTTATGCTCATTTCAAATATAATTTTACGAGTAAAACACGCTGGGTTTGACGAAAGAATAGAGCAGATCTTGTTTGTATTTATCTTCGAACAGATTCAATCCAAAGAGACGGGTTTCTGAAATGTTCGTGTCATTCTCTCGATAAAATTTTCGTTCTGTGAAATTTCTCGAGGTCCGAAAGTTGTTCGCAGTCCACTTAGAAGATAACGAGGAGTGCAGGAAATCGATGAGTGAAGAGAACGAGGTGGAGGTTCGTCAAAAACGTGACGTTATAGAAAGTGTGTCTTATCTTCTGACAAATTGAGCGGAGTGTTCGCCATGGTTGTTGTTCAGCTGATTCCGAAAATAGCACGATCAACGAACGGTTCCCCCGATGAGAGTCACTGGTCGCACGGTACACTTCATTCTGACACGCTTAGGACACTTGTTTCGGCGGCGATCAGCGTTACTTTCACGGGTCGCTCGCCGATCGAACGAGCATAATCCTTCGTCATCGAGGAACGAGGCTCGACTGAGAGGAATCTTTCTGCCAGACTTTCTGGCTCATTGCCCTCCACACCTCAGTGTTCTCTTTGTCCCTCGCCCGTGCCTCTCTTAACGTGTTAGAAATTATATACCCGCAAGCTTCTGGCTCGTGTATTGTAAATCGTTTACTGTCTCTCCTTTGCGCCGAACGCGCAGGCCCGGCCACATAAATTCAACTCCAATTAACGGCCGAGCATCACCACTCCAATTATAATGCGCTCCACGGACCTCTCGCAAAAAATGTCGATACCTCCTTGTCCCTCTCTCCGATCGGAAAGGGACTGACGTCATACGATTCGGCGGGCAAAAGCGAAACGAAAGCGTGCTGTGCAATTTTTTCCTAGGTGTTCTTGTCTTTGAGAAAATTTCGTTCGAAAGGACCGAGCGCGCGTTTAGCTTCGACCGTCCTCGGAAACCTCCAGCCCACTTTTCTTGGCAACTAAGAACCTGCGGAGGAAAGTCACTCGGGCTTTCCTGTTCTGCTTTTTCCGTAGAATCGCCCTGTGCGGGTCTTCGTACTGGAAAAGTCGAGGCTGATGAGATATATCGGTTTGAAGGCTGGCATTGTGGGTGAAAGTTGGCTGGAGGCTGCTTAAATCTGGATTAAGAATAGTGGAATTTTTATCAATTCTATGAATTGGCTGAATAGATTGGAGTTTGTTCTACAAATTGGGCCCAGTGTGATAGTGCCAAGACTTGATCGGAATAAGTTACCGGAGCTTTTAAAAATTCAGCAACGCGTCCAGAGCGACGATTTCTCTCACCAGCGATTTCCGTAGCCCCGATCTCATTTTTCGGGACAAGAGTGCTGACTCCTCGGACCAAGATCAGCACCGTCCAGCCCCGAAGACAATGCCGAACTGGCGTGCTCTCGCAGCTGGCTGCAAACGGCCATTCCGTTTTCTCGTTTCCCGGTTCTCGGTTGGGGAAGGAACAGAGTTCAAAGGGGCAGCGTATGCCGATTCGGCTGTGGGTCGAGTCCTTCAGGGGTCGGTGGAGAGAACGGTCGCCGCCTCGAGGGGTCGATAATCGAAGGGAGGAAGTTTCGTTGAGGAACAAGTGGCTGCTCGTGAAGTCACCATTTACCTTTTCGCCGTTGTTTCACCCTGTTTCGTGGATTCGGTATGAATTGTATGAAGAAATCCCTTAAAACAGCGGAACGCTTCAAAATCGATTTCAACCACGTTCAAAGTCCAGATTATCTCAGTACATTGTGCGCCAGTTCTAAGTCAGCAGGTATCGAACAGTCGCATAGTACACTCCGCGACAAAACTATAAGACACCTGCGATTTTAGCTAATATTTTATTAATACTAATTTTTTCGTAAAAGTTTTCGTTATTAATCCAAAGAATCAACTAAAGTACATACATTTCCGTAGCGGCAATGTTGTTGAATTAGATCGCAAAAAGTTTAAATAAAATTTCTAATTTTTGATAAAATATGAGACAATGTATATTTTACGTAAGAAAAAGTCGGTGGAAGTTAACGAAAAATATTTTTTTCTATTTAGTAGTAATGTGTTGTGCCACCTTTATTTTTTATAGTTTCAATTATTCGTCGCGGTATCGATTTATATAAATTTTTTATTTGATCTTGACTTAATTTGGCCCATTTTCTTCAATACGAGCTTTCAACTCTTTCACCGACGAAAACTGTTTCCGATTTCCATATACAGCGCGTGCTAAAATTCCTCAGATGTTTCTATTATATTTAAATCTAGAGACCTCGCAGGCCATGGTAAAATTTGTATATTACGGTCTTCAAAATATTTTTTTACACGTTTCGCTGTATGCACAGCGGCATTATCGTGTTGGAAAATATAATTTTCACATGCAATAGTGCTTGCATGTAGCGTTAATTGTTCTTCTAATATTTCTATATATTTAATTGCAATCATGCTGGTGTTAATAAATTTTACATCGTTTCTCCCGCGGTACCCTATTGCGGCCCATACCATGATGCCGCCTCCGCCCATTTGCCTCCTTGACAAATGCAATTCTTCCTTCCGCAAATCACGAAAATAATATGAAAGACCATCCGGTCCATCTAAATTGAAACGTTTTTCATCTGAAAAAATAACTTTTCTCCACTCTTTTTCCACTGGAGACGCCTCTTCGCAAAATCTTCCCCGGCTGCTTTGCGTCGATTCGTAAGTGGCGGCTTCTTATGTAATTTTCGTCATTTTAAATGCTTGGCCCGTTTAATTATCCGTTGCACATTACGAATATTGGTGTGAACGCCAGCTTGCGCTGCAATTTGCCGTGCTGTCAAGCTAGAATTCGCACATTTCTTATAGTTTTGTCGCGGAGTGTAGCGCAGTGTTCCCGTCAATGATTTCTCATCCGTACGAATCAGTGTCGTGCGTTTCCTGGTGTAGCGGATCTTCGATCTCGGCCGAGTTTGATGAACCTGAGGTACGGCTGGTTGCCGTGTGTCCCAATTACCCGTGGTTCGATTATCGTGCTGGAGTTCGTGGAGACTTCTCATCAGCAAGGGTCCGGAGATAACGCCCGGAACGGACAATGAAACGGTCGGGCGGACCCGGCTGGTGTTGCTTTTGCGGTGTAGCAGTCCGTAGTGTTTGCAACGAATTTCGGCCGTCTCAAAGGGACCACCCACACACGTACAATCGCAACTTCAACCCCTATACACGGAAGCCTCTCGCCCTCCTCTCACCTCGAGCAATGGGATGATCAAGTTATTCCGCGTTCGCGTGCGCACTGACAGTTCCACTGGCTACTCGGTCCACTTTCCTGCGAGTTCTACGGTCGTCTTCGCGAAAGTTTCGCTCCCCGCTGATGGGAGAGACAACTGCTGGCGCAGTTGATTCGTCGGCGTGGACGGTAAGCCTCGGACAGCTTGTCGGACCGAGCTATCCTGCTTTTACTAGGTAATTGAACGTAACCAGCCTGTTGTGAAACGGTAGTTTGGCAAACAGCGGCCGGGATTAAGCCGAAATCAGCGAGACCGATGATTGCCGCTTGCCAAGGTAATTGGAAGTGTAGAATTCTCGAGAATTGAAGGGAACGACGCAAAGTGCATGTGTATAAACATTTACAAACATCTACGAAACATGTTGTACAACGAGCAAAAACATGAAGCCAGAATATCCCCTTCATATCTCGGCGGAATCTCGGAGAACCATGCAATTTAGCTGGGCGCCAAGCTGGACTGAAGGATCTACTGGGAAAATCCTTTCGACTTGAGGCTCGAAGGCGGGAAAACAGACCTGGGTCTCTTGTAATTGGTCGCGGCTGACAGTTGGAAGGTTTTCCGGTACTGCGATCGTGGGGATTCGCCTGCGACAACGACGACTTTAACGACTGCGACCGCTGTTATCGCGCCGGCGATCCATTAACGCGATGCAATCTCGCGAAAACGGCGCTAGCGTTTCGTCCTTTGCGATCGTTTCGCGTTGATCGCAATCCCACCTCTCTCTCCTCGCCCCACGATAATGAGAATTCCGAGCTGTCAAGCGTGCGAATCGCCGAATGCTTCGCAAACCACGGAACTGGGTAGCGTTGATTTTGAAAAAGTTGAATCCAGTTCGGATACGATTCAATCGAGATCGACTAAAAAGCTGAACCGATCTCAATAACCACGACCACCGGAAAAGAAACCAAGGGAGAACAAATCCACCGAACCGTTACCATATTATTCTATCCCATGCAACCTCGTCTCGCATGAATGTACAAAAGCCCGGGGTACCATAAAAAGCACGCCGATATCTTTCTAGGAATTGCAGTCCCGCTTTTATGTACGTTCCAGACGAGCCAGGTCGGCGCATACGTAACGGGTAAAACAATTTCGATCCCGGAAACCGATGAAAATTATTTGACCGTCGAGTTCCTCCCGGTTATGACTACAGTTTGCGGGCTAGAAACTGCGGTTACATTGCAGCCCCGGCGGCGGTGACGAGCACAAAGAGAGAGGGAGAGAGAGTGAGTGCACGGGGAGAAGGGGTACGGCTTTCATGAATAAATCTGCATGGGAACCTGAAAATTTACGGGGACAGGTCTCGCAACATTGTCGCCGCGGTATGTAAATATTATCCAAACACGCAGAGTTGGATTCCGGCAGTCGGTGTAAATTTAGACTTTCCCGCCCTGCATCGAAGGCCTCAGGTTCTATCGATCGACGGGAATCCGAGTTCCCATGCCCTCGCCACGTTCTATGGGATATCTCACACACAGAGATGCCTGGACAACGAGGTATCTAGGAGAGTTCAGTTATAAATAATGCGACAGCCGAGATGCACGCAGTGCGAGGCATCCGTCACATTCTATGAAGCCGCGGGAACAATTTCCAAACTTCTGCCGATGAGGCGAGACCAGGAATGCTTCTTTGATGCGTCGTTTTCCGCTTTCATACTCCTCCAGCCTCTCCGGGGTTGATACTGACACGTATGTGTACCTTTAATTCTTTAAAGGAGGTTAATGACGACATTTGTGTTATCGGACCCTCAGAAAAACCCGTTTGAATTTTCACGATCGTAAATTTTTGTATATGCACAAATGATTTCGGCGCTACCGGTTCGATCAAAGAATACTAGAAATTAGCAATTTTGCAGAATTATAATTTCGACGTTTCGGTTCGGTTTTGAACCATCTTCAGGAAAAGTCCGCGTCTGTGAAATAGACACTGTTATTCATTACACAGAAACAATTTTATGATTTAAACCAGAGGAAAAATACGTACTTGCTAACTTTGAAAAAATACACAATGAAGAGCGTAAATAAATGGTACTTGTCTATACGAGGGTTTAAACTGTACTAGACTGTAACCGTTGCGACAAACGTCAAGGTAGAAAAACATAGAAACATCGTAGAACTTACCAGCCAATCCGGTGTCAAGGATCAAGAGACGCCAAATCAATATTTGGCGCGGAATTCAAATTTTTAAATATTCATCAACACATTTCCAACCCAAGTATTACCAAAAATTGGTAGAAAAAAAATTAGCAATCATTTAATATGTGGAGTTTAACATAACTATGTTAATGTGCTTGACCATATTTATATTACTGGAAATCATTATTTAGATTATTATAGAAAATCATCATAAGTTGATTACTGATTCAGTAATGTAGTGTAAATTTCATTAATCTCAGGTTTTTCGTACCTAAGATTGACACTTGTGTTGCTTAATCATGTTTAAAGATGTTTAATCATGTGAACAGTTTCTAATAATAATCTTTGATGTAAATTGCTTTCTTTATCCAGTATTTGGGCATTTTCGAAATCAAATGCATGGTCAAGTTCAAATGAATGCTTCGTCAAGGCGATGTGTTGTGATAATGGTAACAATATATTTCTTTTATGCTCCTTGATCCTTGTACTCAAATGTCTGGAAGTTTGTCCAATGTAAGGCTGTAATCTTTCTCACATGATTAAACATCAAAGTGTCAATCTTAGGTACGAAAAACCTGAGATTAATGAAATTTACACTACATTACTGAATCAGTAATCAACTTATGATGATTTTCTATAATAATCTAAACAATGATTTCCAGTAATATAAATATGGTCAAACACATTAACATAGTTATGTTAAACTCCACATATTAAATGATTGCTAATTTTTTTTCTACCAATTTTTGGTAATACTTGGGTTGGAAATGTGTTGATGAATATTTAAAAATTTGAATTCCGCGCCAAATATTGATTTGGCGTCTCTTGATCCTTGACACCGGATTGGCTGGTAAGTTCTACGATGTTTCTATGTTTTTCTGCCTTGACGTTTGTCGCAACGGTTACAGTCTAGTACAGTTTAAACCCTCGTATAGACAAGTACCATTTATTTACGCTCTTCATTGTGTATTTTTTTCAAAGTTAGCAAGTACGTATTTTTCCTCTGGTTTAAATCATAAAATTGTTTCTGTGTAATGAATAACAGTGTCTATTTCACAGACGCGGACTTTTCCTGAAGATGGTTCAAAACCGAACCGAAACGTCGAAATTATAATTCTGCAAAATTGCTAATTTCTAGTATTCTTTGATCGAACCTCAGAAAAACCGTGCGAATGCCACGAGCAGCCATTTTATTCGACTGTCGCGGACTTCAAGGGTGAATTTTCAACGGCACGTGCGGCAGACACTCTCATGAATGAACATTGCCGGTGAAGGTCACCCACGTTCTAGCTTCCCAGCTATATTTAAACCGGTGCCATTTTCCCCCGCACGGAAATTCGACGCGGAATGCTTCCAAGTCTAAATGCTTCGCGATTGATCGTTTCAGTTCGAATCGATTTTTGATTCGCTAGAAGATATAGGTAGACCCGCGATAAGTGCTGATTGGCAGTTAGTCGCCCGTGTCACAAGCGAAAAGTACAGAGACTGCTGGTTCAGCGATTAAGTAGTACATGCCCGTAAGAGTCAGCCGTGACGTACCGCTGTATTTAATTTTATACGATGAATTATTCATGCACATTTCAATATCGATTCGGCGGATCGAAATGCTCTGCTTAAGGATGCCATACTTCAACGAGCCCAGCATTTATTAAAAATATTCCGACCTTGGAGTATCAAATATTCCACGTAGCGTGATTAAAGAAATAGCGCCAGGTGAACGTTAGATTTTTCTAAGAATGTCGATGTAAAAATTCAAGTAGCTCTGAGGACTTGAAGAATTTAATATAAAACTGCTTCTAAACGATACTTATTTGCCGATTCTCCCGGTTATCTTCATCCACTCGAGCAACTTCTTATTGCTCCGAATTTCCATCGCGGATGCAATCAACGGTTGAAAACCCGGCTGCAAGAATTCCTGAAGAATCCAGGCCGGGGAGAAAGAGGTGAATGAACAGTATTCAGTATTCTCCCAGTGAATTATACCTTCGGGAAAATCAGCTCTGCCAGTTATCTGCAGCTCGCACGGCTCCGCGGCCTTTAAACGCATCTCTTCCTCATCTCGAGATGGCGCGACTATGGCTTTTCGTGAACTAACGACGGGATCAACGCTCGGTATACACCAGACATTATCAATTAATTCAATATATAGTCTATAATTCAATATACAGGGTGTCCCAGCTAACTTGACCACCTTGAATATCTCGCTTAGTTTTAATAGAAAAAAAAACGTTATAGGACAATATTAACCTAACCGAAGGGGCAATATAATGATTGGGAAAAACTTTTCTCAAGGCCATTTTTTTTCTAGATATCAAGGTCATCCATTTTTTTAATTCATTTATTCCCCGTGTACGTACAACAATGTATTGAAAACAATGGTCACCATTTCGAACATTTATTGACAAAAAGTAGTTCAACCAAACCAATTAGTATAGGAAATTAATAATACCTGATAATACCTGTAATGCTTTTTGGACTTTTCATGCCCAAGGTCACATGAAGATCATCGAAGAGGACTTCATCTCTATTATCACCTTCATCGCGATAAAAAAAATATATAGTTCCATTAAAAAAATTGGTGACCTTGATATCTAGAAAAAAATTACCTTGAAAACAATTTCTTCCCAATCATTATATTGCCCCTTCGGTTAGATTAATATTGTCCTGTAACGTTTTTCTTCTATTACTATAACTAAGCGAGAGTTTCAAAATATTCATTTGAAAACTTTCCAGCCGAATATCTGGAAAAGTATGAAAGATATTAAAAAATTGTAAAACCTGTGTCCAAGGATATCGAGGGGAAAGAGGGGGGCAGTTATCAGTTTTTATTTGGGCGGTGTTCTCAAGGTCATTTGAAGGTCAACTTTGTTTTTTCAAATGGAAACCATTTATAGTACGTAAAAAGACCAGCTATTTTCGTAGGATACCTTTTTTATCCGCGCACTTTTTATTCGCAGGTTTCCATTTGAAAAAACAAAGTCGACATTCAAATGACCTTGAAAACGCCACTCAAATAGAAAACTGATACTGTCCCCTTCTTTCCCCCTCGAAATCCTTGTTTTACATTTTTTTAATATCTTTCATACTTTTCGAGATATTCGGCTGGAAAGTTTTCAAATGAACACCCCGTGTTCATATACAGGGTGAGTCCGAAGAAACAGAATACCTAAATATCTCCGTTACTTTTCGTTGTACAAAAAGACTCCTTAGGACAAAGTTACACTGTTTGAAGGGCCACATGTAACGGTGTAAGGGAAAACATTTTCTAGGTCATTTTTTTATGAGATTTCAAGGTTATCGATGTTCTTTTAAATGGAATGAGGTATTTTTTAATACATCAATCGATGCAGCTGGACATTCGTTATAAAAAAGTACTAACCCATGTATGTAGAAAAGTTAGTAGTTCAGGAGATATTTCAATTTAAATAACTCTAAAACACCATTACTGTCGTACTGAGACGTTAGCGTTTACTTGCTAGTGAAAAGTGAAGAGTTGAAATTGAAATCGAAAAATTGACGTTGAAAATGAAATTGAACATTTGAAATTAACGAATTGAAATTGAAAAATTAAAAGTTGAAATTGAAAAATTGACGTTGAAATTGAAAAATTGAAATTGAAGAGTTTAAGTTGAAGTTGAACTTGAAGGGTTGATATTGAAATTGGCGTTGAAATTGAAAAAAATGAAATTAAAATTGAAGAATTGACGTTGAAAATGAAATTGAAGAGTTGAAATTGAAAAATTGACGTTGAAATTGAAAAATTGACGTTGAAATTGAAAAATTGAAATTGAAGAGTTGAAGTTGAAGTTCAAATTGAAGTTCAAATGAAAGAGGTGAAATTGAAGTTGAAAATGAAGTTGAAGAGTTGATATTGAAATTGAAGTTGAAGTTGAAAAATTGTCATTGAAATTGGAATTGATGTTAGAATGTTGGAATTTCGTCAAAATCGGTCGACGTTGCAACGAGCTACAAACATTTAATGGTGGTAAAAATTGCAGATTTTCACGATTTATTGCCGAAAATCTTGAAAATCTGCAATTTTTACCATCATTAAATGTTTGTAGCTCGTTGCAACGTCGACCGATTTTGACGAAATTTTCAGAATATGTTTAATCGACACAGATCTACAAAACTTACTTTTTAAATTTTCAATATAGGCCCACATAAAAAAGTTAAAAATTCAACTTTTAGTATTTTTTCAACAATTCCGATCAATTGCAATTTTTGAAAAAATTTCTTTTCACATTCTTTAGTAAACTAATTGCTCTAGCTTCCCAAAAAAGTTCAAATCGTATAGTACAATATCGTATAGAAATATCATAATTATACAGGTGAGTCTAATAAAGTGAGCAGGGACTGTATATATATCTGATATATGATATATATATATATATATATATATATATATATATATATATATATTACTATATTAAAAATTGTATTATGTTCAAAATTTGTACGAATGAATCTACTTCACTTTTTGCGAGGATTTTTGCAGATTCTCGGTTCCCGATTTTGCTGGGTGCTTTCCCCATCGATATCGGAGACTTCCAGTTCGAGTCGATGCCGCTCTTTTGCATAATTAACTTTCTCGCGGTGCCGTAATCCCGGTGACACAGCTTTCAGTCGCGATATCGGCCATCCGAGGCCCTTATTCAGTCGATTCTCGCGCGGCCAGGCGTCGAGTGCTGTGAAAACAAAGGGAGCCGAGGTAAGGAGTCCCAGCATAATGAATCCCCGGCCCTCCAGACCATTCTGATTCATGTACTCAGCCTGCTGCCTTGCAATTAGCGTTCCTTTCTTTCCGTTCAGTTCCTTAAACCGTTCGCAAACCACGTTTTTGCAGTGTCGCGTCACGTCCAGGCGAGACGAAGTTCGAGCAGCGTTCAACCGTCTCGCAATTTGCAATGCTAATTAATCGATAGCTTCGAGGATCGCTCGAGTTACAGGTCCTCGACACGAGGTTCGAACGATTCCCACGGAAATTCTAAAAAATGATCGTTGGATGTGCTTTTTTCCAATTATTTTTTAATTGAAACTCCAGTTTGCGGAAAGCAGCTGTCGGCAGCTTAGTTGCCATTTACATATTTATTAATACATTTGCAGCTGGAAGGGCCCTTTCGCATGTAAATGAAATCGTGAACCGAAAAAGGAATAGAAGAAACGTAAAGTAAAAATGATTAATCTGAAAAACGCAAAGAGATATAATTGCATGTACGTGTAAATGTATGTACGTGAATGAATGTATACACATCTAACACGTAAAATAAAGCAGGCTTTCAACGAAACAATTCAATCGAAAAATACGTTCACTATATTCAATGCAACCATATGCTTCGCAAGAATTGTGTTAAAATAATTCATGTAATTTCGCTGCAGGCCAGCCTGTTAAGTCGACGTAATTAACATTTTATCAGATAATATCAGAGAAATTCGAAATTTAAAATTGTGTTAGAACATTTCCCGGGGAATTTCCAACAGCGCGATAATATTTTCATCTGATAACAGCGAAGCAAGGGAACCGGCTGATACAGTTTGCAGCTTGAACTCCTGGCCGAATCGCATAATTAGAGGCAGAAGTTAATAGTCGACTTAACAACCCGATAGAACTTGATCGTCCTCGCGGAAAACGCGCCGGCAGCGCGGCGGAGAAGACAACTCCGCTCGCTCGTTCGTCCACGCTCGTTTGCATTAATTGTTTCGCTAATTCGGACATCGTTGCGTAAACAGGCACACCCCGGCGTTGTTCAAAGGACGTAACAGCCTTTCTTTCAGGCGGGAAAACGCTCCTAAAACCGGAGCCAGATCTCCGCGAACAAAGAGCGGCTAATGAAACCCGGAAAAAGATGTGTGCACTTCCCTTCTTGCGCGACGAGAAACTTCCCGCTTTAAAGTGTTTCGCGACGAGACAATGGAAACTCGCTGACTTAATTCGCGCGCGTAATTTTCGTGTTTCCCTCGCGCGCCTTGTTGCCGGGTTTTTCTGGTTTGTTGCCATTGAAACTAGCCGTGTGCACACCTAACAGCTTCTTTTAATGCTCCCGATCTGTAGAGCTGTAATTCGTTTGTGTTTATCAGCGGCTGAAAGGGTTGAATTTTTTTAACTCATTTTCACTTCCCATTGTGACATTGTATTATACGAGATATACATATGAGGTGAGTTCTATGGTACGTTTCCCATGGATCAGCGTGAATACGTGTGTCTGACAGTAACGTTTCTACTCGGCGTTACGTGCCCACGATTTATGCAAGTGTCCGTCACGATACAACCACAACACTGAAATTCTGCCAGTCAGGATCACTAATTCATAACCGGTAGTCACATTTCCAGATGCAGACCCTTCACACTAGCATGCGTTACAATCGTGTAAACGGTTTTCGTTGTTGTGTAATCCGCGTACATCAATTTTCTGTGAGGGAACACAAAGAAACGGTGTGCGTGAGGTGCGTCGGGTGCAGAATTCCGTGCGTACGAGGATTCCAGCGAACCAAAAAGACTACCAATCCAATCGAGCGAAATTTTTGTTCTATTTCAAAGTAACAGGTTTAACGAATCGTAGCATATTTTGTAATCCCTCGAATTTGTATCCATTTCATTTTCGTTCGAGAGCAACCCCCGGCCGCAGTGCTCGACACAGTGATCCGATAACGTAAAAGGAAGGGGTCGGTGGGGCGGCAAAACGTTGAAAACGGGGAATAGGATCGGGTCGAGGTGAGTTCGGCGAAGGGTGAAGTGGGCCACACAACAGACTCATGCTTCGAAACCTGATAGAAACCCGGCCAGAGGTCCAGGTCAACGAATAATCTCTCTCGAGCGACTCGCGCGGCGTGGACTCGAGACTTTTCGGGGGAGCACGCAGGACGCGGACGGTCCTCTGCTGGAGCGATTTACCTCTTTTACCTGGGCTGACTTTGAACGGGGATCGGCGACCTGGACGGTCTCGTCGGGAGGCAGCCGCCAAGAGTTCCTCTCGATGTTGACGCTGGCGTTCATAGCGGCCTCCTCCTCCGCCTCCCGTGTCCTTCGTCGTTCCTAACAGCTTCGTCCTTGCGCCAATACTTCCCCGAGGTCCCCAGGGTAACCCCCGGGCCACTCCTGGGGCCGAGGTCCAACACCAGCAATCCACAGTTCCTCACCTGCAACAATAACCGGCACTTGGTTAATTCATTCATTCCGCCGCGCCGCACAGTGTGTCGAGTACATGGGAGTTCGGGAAAAAACTCGTAACTCTTAAACTATGCAATTTTCGAGTAAAGTACCTTAATACTTTTTGAAATAAAATGCAAAAACGAATCGATTGGTATAAAAAAAATTTTTTTTTTTAATTGTGATGACCTTGTTTCTTATGTTTTTTTATTGCATAAAAAGTAGTAGTTTACAATTTTAACGAAAATTTAAAAAAAAGTACTAAACTGTATACATTACTTATTTAAATCTTCATAAGGTGGAATTAAAACTTAGGAATCTTTAAGAAAAATCTTTTATTTTACCTAGAAATAAATAAAATGAATAAATTAAAGAATTAATCAATTAACATAGATAATATGTTATTAAATAATATGTGTACGTACTATACTACTTCAGCTTCACTATCATCAGAACAAGTGTCTGGGTTGGTATCTGATAAGTCGGATGTTTCATTTAATAATAAGTAGTCTCTTATATCTGCGAAATCCTTTTTTTCTTTTTTCGTATGTTTTTTTTTATAATAGGCAATAATTGGATCCGACTCCAGTAGAAGATGATTTAATAGGTCTTTATTTGAATGTTGTCTTGATGTCTTGCGGGTATTATGTTCGACAGATATCGTATAAACAATTGAAAATAAGGGACTGTATATTTAGAATAGCATAATGAGTAAACATAGTGTCTTATCGTTTCGCGCGGACTCAAGTGGGAACTCGATAGACTACGTTAAAGGCGTGGACGGCGAACGCACGCGTCTCAACGTCAACATTTTCTACTATTTTTAATATTTGTGTATATTTATGCACTTAAGATCGACCGTCATATCAAGTCTAATGTACTTTAAATTAATATAATACAAAATCTCAAAGGAACCTTTTGGTACTTTCTTTAATACTGAATTGAAAGATTGTAAATATTTAAACAATTTTGAAACTAAATATATAATTTATAAGAATAAAATTGATCACATATGTAAGTACTTATCAAATGGCATGCGTCTAAAAATAATTGCAACAAATTTCTTAGAAAGACTACGCAGAAAGCCGCCGAGCGCGAGCGTCTTAATATGGTTTTTTATTATTTTCTCCCCTTGAGCAAACGTGAGCAGATTTAAACCAACGCGAAATTGAAGTTTAATATGCCACCAATTACTGTAAAAAAATTTACGGGGTTACCTCGGGACACTTTTTTTAAAACTCTAATCAAAGTTGATAAATGTTAAACATAAAAAATTAGGAAAAATTGCGATTATTTAAAAAAAATTTTTTGGGAGATTGAATGTCTAATAATGCTAAACACACCCTGTAAAAATCAAATTAAAAGAACAAATAGCTTGCGAGGGACGCATGTTTTAAAAAATGCACGGAATTTGACAGTGAAGTTTCAGCCTCAGTTTTTAACAACAAATTGATTTATTCAGTTAAAATTGAAGGCAGTTTTAGAAACTATGTTTTGTTACGAACATTAAAATGTTACATACATAAATTTGCCGATCTTAAACTTTGATTTTCGGACTTTTTTCCATTGATCGACACACTGTGCGCCGGGCGCAATTAACCACGCGAAAGGAAACCTTGTCCTGAGAACTCTTTCACTGATTTATTAAGAGCCGTGGAGGCCAGGTTATGCATGCATTGTTCATACAGCGTATCTCAAAAATGTTGTGTAGAAAAACGCGGACCAATCAAATTCGGGTCCCATGGAAATCACCGACAGAAATTTCTCCGACACGGTTTTCACCGACAACATTTCACCGATTCCAGATTTGATCGACAATAGCTTTGGCCGACAACGCCTTTAACCGACAAGGAATTTGATCGACAACGAATTTGATCCACAACAACTTAAAACGACCACAGTATGTATTATCATATGTATTATCGTACAGTATTATGATACAATATTATCATGCTGTATCTCAAGTCGTTGTGGATCGACAACGAGTCGATCAAATCTGGAGTCGGTGAAATGTTGTCGGTGAAAACCGCGTCGGTGATTTCCATGGGACCCATCAAATTGACGGTTCTGGTCGTTCGACAACGTTTTGGGAAACGCGGAGCTCGGACACAGAAGAAATTGGAATGTAAATCGATACGGCCTGTTAATTGTCCCGTAATTTGTCCCCTTAGCTGGGTCCCTGACGGACGATGCACTGCTTCATATGCATTTTGGATTTGCATGTCCGCGCGGCGACGGCGCAGGCCTCTGTGGCCGCGATTTGAAATTTAAATCGAAAATAAACTAATGGCGTGGCGTGCCGGCATGGCCTCCCGCCGGGAAATTTCGACTTTAATTAAATTATTCATAGGAGAAGACTGACAACCTGAGCGGGTGTAATCCCTTATTCAGGTTTAATTCCCCGAGGAATTCGTAATTATCCTTTGTTCCCGGCCGCTCCCCGCGGGGATGATTCATGCGATCTATTCATCTTTTCCGCTGCTGGTAATTGTGTCCGGGCATTACCAGAACGACAAATATTTTTGGAACGTCCCCTGGAGCCGATCGTTTGTTTCACCGATGAATTATTCGACGGATCCGTGAAAGCCGTTGATCCGTCTTAAGGATCCTCGTGAATTTTTGCCTCTTACACTTTGAAACCACTTGGAAAGATCTGCTATCTTAAACTGCGATGATAAATCATTGCTGCGCGACCGGAAATTAATTTTTTTAATAGCTTTTTACAAGCAGATTTTAAGAGATTCGTCTGCAAATCAGAAGCCCACCGGGTACAATGAAAAGCGCTGGGAAATATTCCTAACCGAGTCTAACGAGACCGGAAAAAGTAAAGGAAACGAAGCGTCCCGAGCAAATTGCCATGATATTTCGCCGGGAACCGTCCTTAACCTTTTTCCCCGCGGATGGAGCTCTAATCAAAAATCAATATTAATCGGTCTATATAGCGAGGACCGTTCGACCAGCTCACCTGAAATCCGAACAATAACGTTCCTCCCAGGCTCCGATTCCCCATTACCGTGTTTAACTTACTGGTTCGGAAAGTCAGATTGAATTTTCACTGTTGTCTGTTATTCTTTGGCGCGCTTCGGCCCCACCCCACACCTTTCGACCATTTAACTCTTCGGAAACAGTTTCCTGAAACCTTCGTCGATTACTTGCTAATTGGCAAAAGTCCGAACCCTTCCTGTCCCGTTTATTTAACCGTCGGCGAAATACGGCTCGCCTTACTATTCATTCCACCATTGAATTCCACCTTTTGTCCTCTGGCTTCGAAAGTCCGCCGAAAAGTCTCCGAAGTAGCCAGTCAATGAAGCAGGAACGAGCAAATAAATGATTGAAGGAATTTAACGTAAGACAATCTCTGTAAAATGTTCCCATCTTCGGTGAGACAATATACTCGAGCGCGAATTTGTCAAGTAAACCCAAGTAGTATATTAATTCATCGTGATGCTCGTCGATCGTGAAAGTTCACAGAGCAACCGAAACACGGATCGCGATAACGAACTACTGATCTGGTCGACGGGAATTTATGGGACGTAAAAGGAATGCGAAGAGCGCGAAACAGAGTCGGCAGCGTCGCCTTTCCGCGGCTGCCGGATTTCTCCATCCCCGTTCCACCGGTGCATTTAAATTCCCCGCGATTGCGTTTATAAAACTGCGACGCGGAAGAGCGATTTAACTGCGAGCCGCGAGCTATCGGACGGAAGTATCGCGCTCGTTGCGAATTTCTCGCCGCGCTGTTCTGCTTCCCTTTTTTTGTCGCCATTCATGCTGCGCACAGAGTGACTCCATAAATTGCTTCATGAAAAGCTGTGTTTGCGGAAAAGTCCATTAATTATCCGCAATCGAAATTAATATGTTTTTTATAATTGTCTTCGCACGAGCAATTGAACGAATAATTGCACGGGTAATCGGATAATTTAATGGAAATTGAAGTAGAATGACGATCAGAAATTTTTTAATGTCAAAATGGAACTTGTTCCTATTCATAGAAAAATCTACGCGAAATAAATGAAAGCAATAAATCGATAGAGCTCGAAATTATTCGCTGGAGCTTTCATCCTGCAACGCGCACGTCCTTTTTCCATCCGGGCAAGAGAAAAGGGGTGTAATGGGTGGCAGATCGGCTCGAATCGATCGGAAAATGAAACAAAACGCGAATTTCTACAAACGCTTGGACGCGGGGCTCGAGCGACGGCAAAACTTCGAATTCAAACAGTAATCCCGTCTCCGGCCGGTATGAAACGCGGCCCTATTGAAACCGCGAGCGCGGGCGCGAGAGATATCCCGTCGTTTTTACGACGAGCCGTCACGTCGAACTGAACGGGAAGCTGAAATGATGCATGCGGTCGTACGTGAACTGTATTTTCATGCAATTTTCCCTCGTTGCGATCCGCCGCCCAGCGAACAACGACTGGGAAAGGCTCCTGGGTGCTGCACGGTCCCCGGGAACCGTTGCATAAAAGACGCCCTTCGTTTACGGCCCTCGCGATAAACAATGAATACAAAACGTCGAGATTACGTAAAGCGGGCTGCTGTCACCCATTGTCATCGAAACAGGACCCGCTTCCGCACGTTTGTAACAACCAAACGGCGGATTTTCGCGTGGCCGCAGGTTTTTCCGCGTTGTGTTCCAAAAACGAACGAAACCTATCCTGGTTACATCTGTACACAGACTTTCCGGGTTTTTCCGGATTGATTGGTAGCTTTCGGAAAGCTGGATATGTAAGGTTCTTCAATAGTGAATGCATAGTCGGTTTATTGTATTCTAAGGACGACGAAGTTCCGCGTTCGACGTTGCGGAAATTAAATCACGGAGCACGGGGGCGATAAAAAAATTCTGTACCGTGTTTAAAGTTCTATCATACTTCAAGGATGGTACAAAACAGAATCGACAGCTTGCAGACTAACTTCTGGAGGATGGAATCTATAGGAAAATTCTTTAGTCTTTGAAAGATGCTCTTAAATCCGGAGGAAGTTAAAATTCTCATTCAACTACTTAAACTGTGAATCTCCATGGAGGTTTTATAAATTTTGATCGATTAATTTATAGTTCGAATAGAAAATGGAATTCATTAAAAGTTTCTCCATGTTCTGAAGAAGATAAAGCTCGCATTCGTATCTTGGAAAATGAAGTCACAAACTTCAGCCACGAAAACGAATCTATTTGACGAAGTTCTATCATACATCAAAGAAGTCCAGAACCACATTCAACTTAATGTTCCAAATAATCTTCGCCATTCCTAAACGTTATAGTGAAAAGAAAAATCCTGCATTCCTTCAAAACCGTGCTCGCCTTCCAAAGCAATTCGAATTCAACTTCGCGAAACACATTAGCAAAGTCCCGCGAAAGGTGAAACCAAACGATCCGATTATAGCAATTACGCCAGCACCTTTCCAGCCCTTTGCAAATTCCGACTACGTTTGATTGAGTTGATGTATTGCCACGGAAGTAGAATTTCAAGTTTGATATTCACGGAAGGCTGATCAAAGCGTTCGATGGTCCCCGAATCTGTTCTCTGTCGAAAAAACGGATCGCTCAATCATTCCGCGACGAGTAGGAGAACGCGATATCGCGTGGAAGTCGGATAATGAGGCAGTCGAGCAGCTGGCCGACAGCTATTGCCCGAAGGAATCATTTAATTACATCGCTGGCTTCTTTCCGTTCGTCAGCGGCGCAGCAAAGGCTGGCGAAATTGGCACGGGACACTTTGAAGTTAGCGCCTCGCGCAGAACATAGCTCCCTTTCACCCTCCACCTCTTCGCGATGAATTAACCTTAATTAAAATTCCGCCTTTTTCCCCCGTTAACTTCTATGTAAGTGGTGTCGCGGTGTTTGCGCGCTGTCAATTGCAAATTCGCCATCCAAGCGACGAGTCGCGACGAATTTGTCGCTGACTTTCGCGACGGGTGTTGGTGAACTTTGTCCGAGAAGGTTCTTTCATTTATTTAATATCGAAGATAATAATAATGACTTATCAACTTCGGTCCATTATTATTCACACGTATTAGAATTCGTATTGCAGTCCAGTTTAATTTCACGTATATGCAATGTAGTTAAATGTATATATGTTTAGCATGCGTAGGGTGGCTTTCGTGTTTCTTTTTAATTAGATTCCCCCTTTTAATTGGGCCAGGAGCAATAGTAAAGTTAATATGATGAAACGAGCACTCGTTCCGCAACACGGTAATGATAATACTAACGCCTTTATTGCTCGTATACTCTAGGAGGAATGACAATGAGTAAATTGCCTTATCACCATTTATAATAACGTGTACAATTACTAGACCGCGGATCTTTATGTAGAGCAATAATTGTAAAGGACAAGATTAAAAATTTTTTTAATGCAAACGCAAGGGTCGGAGGCCACAATTAGCCTCGTTTTCCGCAAAGAACCAAATACGGAATACTTTGAGGGGGTGAACGGGTCGCGCAGATTTCAAAGGGGTTCGGTCACAAAGGGATCTCGCACGCATTCGAGCAATCGTGCGCTTCCGTTAGCCATCGATCCGCGGATTCCGATTTCGGTTTTGTCGCTTAGACAGGCCTGACAACTGTGGACGATTAATCCGGTTAGCCCACCCACCGTGGACTGTGACTGATGAATGAAATCCGGGGTGGAACGACCTTATTTTGCGTCATCCCTCTGCCCCAGCATTTTCCCTCGCAATCCCCTCCGGCAGCCTAGTTCGCCTAACCCCTCCACCGGGCGACTTCGAGTCCACACAGTCTGCAGCGCTGCTGACGTAACGCAACCCCTTCTGACGTCACCGCTCGGGCTGAGGGAGCGGGGGGAGGTAACGTGGTAACCCTTCCGCGAGGACAACGTCCTCCTTCCACCCTATTCAACCCTCCCACCATTAGTCTGCAAGGTCCCTCCACCCTCCCTGCCCTCCGTCGTTGATATTAACGCGCTGACTGCCCAGACGACAGCCAGAAGAATTCATTAAAATCGGAGTAATTTATTAATCGAGCGAAGTTCAGAATTCTGGAAATTGCCCTTTCAACCCTCTTGCACCTCGCGGTCTTTAGGAAAACCTACGACTGGCAATGTAGCAGCAAAATATTGGTGACAGAAGCTATTGAGGAAAGCTCGAACTCGACTGATCAATGGTAACACAATCTATCCGGTTCAGAAATGAAGCAGTAAAATTGAAATTTCTAGGGCAACGGGTGCTAAAGTGATTATATTCCATTTTCCGAGTAATTTTTGCAGGTGGGAGGTGGACCTGTGGGTGGAATCTGTTAAATCGCGGTCTTAGCTCGAGGTTTTTGCACCGAGCGGCCGTTAAACGTCGCCAGCAAAAACATTTACACGGTCCAAGGCAAAAACGAAAGCTTCTTACGGTAATCGAATTTTCACGCGGGTCGGCGCCGCGAATAGATCCCCGAGATCCCGGGCAAACTTTTTTCCCGGAGCATTCCCGGCTATTTTCTCTCGCTCGCCAACTATTCGGCGCCAATTTGGCTCGTTAAACTTTTCTTGTGGCGCGTCTCGCGTGATTTTTCTTCGCCTTTCACCGACTACTGGCGCAGATCAAGCGTTTTTCATTTCGTGCAGTCCCCGATCGACGAGTGCAACCGTAAGAAGCGTGGTTTTCTTTCCGTGGACATCGTGGCCTTTGTCGCCGATTAATCGATTCTAGTGGTAATGATCGTGCTATGGTCCGACGAGCTGTGTTGTCTCCAGATGAACATCACTTGTGAGCATCTTACATCTCTTCTGTCTAGGGATTGCAATCCCGCGCCATTTTCAATCCCGCGGGATTGATGTGGGATTTATTTAAATCCCGCGGGGTCCCGCGGGACTAAGGATTTAGGTCTTCAATCTAATATATATTTAATAAAGAACCAAATTTTACTTAATGAGATAATCATCTTTAATCATATTAGTCAAAATTTATTAACAGAATACATATACAATCTAAATCTACATCAATTTAAATTAAAACTAGAAGGCTATTGTTGCTCGCTCGCGGGTAGGACTGCTCTTGCGAGAGGGTTAGTGATACGCATGGCTAGTAGGGTCTACTGATATTAATGTTTTTTATTTGGTGTGTGACTCTCCAAGAGTCACACGAAGAACTTCCCGATTCGTTACTCCTTCGCCAACATCGCTAACATCGTTTTTTTTTGTACTTTCATCGATATTCTCCCAAAATGTATTCTTGGGAGTAGAGATGATAAATTCACTGTTGCATTGGAATAACTTTCGATTATTCCAAGCGGTAACATTAGCATCAGTTTAAAAATAAATTTTTTTTTAATCTAAAAAAAAAATTAAGAAAAAAATTTTCTGTTATGTAATTGCGTTTGGTTTTTGGTTGGAAAATTTTCGTCCTCCCTTACAAATTGCATTGTAGAATCAACTCTTTTCGAAAAAAAACTAAAAATCTAAAAAACTACTTGACCAATATGGACCAAAATCTAATCAGCTCTAAGTTACGACGGGGCACATCGATTGCATCATTCATCATCCTGATCGCGTTGTTACTTTTTCTGAAAACGTTAACGAAAAATTTGATTACATAGAAACGGACATACGCACACACAAACACACACACACACACATACGAACATTTTGCTGAAAATAGTCTAAAATGACTGCAATGACCATGAAACGTGAAGATCTGCTAAAAAATCGATTTTCGATTTTCGGGGTCATTACAATAACTTCCCTATAAAATCGGGAAGTTAATAAATGACTTTTTGGAAAATAAACTATAATTGAAATGTATACATAAATATATACAGGGTGGCCCACATAACTCTGAACAGCTCAATATCTCCGTTACTTTTCGTTGTACAAAAAAACTTCGTAGGACAAAGTTACACTGTTTGAAGGGCCACATATAACGGTGTAAGGGAAAAAAGGCGTTACATAAGTAAGTAAATACTAACGCCTTAGTACGACAGTAATGGTATTTTGGAGTTATTTAAATTGAAATATCTCCTGAACTACTAACTTTTCGACATACATAGGTTAGTACTTTTTTATAACGAATGTACAGCTGCATCGATTGATGTATTAAAAAATACCTCATTCCATTTAAAAAAACATCGATAACCTTGAAATCTCATAAAAATGACCTTGAAAATTTTTTTCCCTTACACCGTTATATGTGACCCTTCAAACAGTGTAACTTTGTCCTACGAAGTTTTTTTGTACAACGAAAAGTAACGGAGATATTAAGCTGTTCAGAGTTATGTGGGCTACCCTGTATATATATATACGTGTCTAATTATATAAAATATATAATATAATAATTCGTGTTATATCTAATAGTTATTAAAAGAAGGTATTTAAATAAAAAGTTATTATATCAATAACGAAGCTACGATATTATATATTAATTGTTGAGGTGAATCGGAGGAATTTTTTCCTTTACCAAAATGTTGGTTAGAACTTAAAAATAACTATAAAAATTGTTTAGAACGAACTATATGTAATCGACCTGTCTGTGAATATAATTTTAATTAGATTAAAATCTGAAAAATGTTAAAATTATAAAAACAAATTTTAATTTGTAGAACTTTGAAAATATGATCGTAAAAAGCAAAGTCTATTAATTGTTGTATCTTCTAGTTAGGTCTTCAAGTCATTACAAAAAGATATCCTGCAGCGGAAAAAGCTCGTTCAGCCTCTACACTTGAAGGTCGAATAGTTCAAAAATATTCGTAAACCATACGTAAATATTTCCCCTTTTTGCCATCGCTCTCAAAGGAAATCATCTCTTTTTTTTAAAGTTTTGTCGATATCTTCATGACAGACCATCGAAATAGTTCTTCGTGCGCGTCGTCATTCGCGAAATTTTGGGATTCATAGTCCCGCAAAATTTGCGGGATTCGGCATCATCTATTTAAGAAATGCGGGACCAAACAATGACGCGGGATTCTGCGGGATTGCAATCCCTACTTCTTTCATTCTGAAAACACTCGATTATAATTTTAATTATTTCGCATCGTTTGCGCAAATACCATGACCGCGTTTCGCCAAGCGCCAATAGCGTTCGGCGACGATTCGTGGTTTCGATGCTCATGATTTATGGCCGACGCGAAGAATATCGCGTGCATGCTTGCCAGAGTTCGCTGTATATTTCACGGTAATTCCGTTTCTAGCACGTTCCGGCCGATATACTTGCCCTCGTGCCCCGTCGGCTACGTATTACCGCGATTCCGTGACTCCCAGCCCCCATCGCGAACATGCGCCCGTACCCTTTTCTCATGTATGTATGCGTGTGCACGAATTTGCAGCACTGTAGGAATAAACTTTGAATTTTATTCCATACCATCTCATATTTCGGTATCGTGTTTCCCGAGCCGAGTTTCCCCACGGAAAAGACACCGCCACGAGATATTTCGCTGTTTTACTGGTGCTTTCAAACAGCTTCGAGGATTCTCCGGAGATTTACCTTTTTATCACTCGCGAAACATGTTTTTTCAATTGAAACTGGATCTCACATGGAGAGTACAAACGCCCCGGGAAATGTTCAATTCTGTTCCATTGAAAATGTTCAGTGAAAATAGTAATTTAATTTGAAACTAAAATGGGGTCGCACCATTTCGGAGACACAGTGTACGACTCCTGAGATTCCCCGGTCTCGATCGCATTCGCCACATACGTTTCGCGTTATCGAGTGGTTGGATGGAGAGCCGGAAGTGGGGTTAGCGTTGCGGATATTAAGGCGCTTGCTCATGCGGCTTGTTCGAGTATGTACACAGCCGTGTCGTGAAACTTGACGTAATGTCCCTCATAAAACTCGATAAAGCGGTATGAATCGCATGGGACATTCGGGACTTGGAAACAGGGTCAGATAGGACAAGCATTCGTATAAACTCTTTTTATTGTTTACGTGTGCTGAATCCGCCGCTGAAGTTGCCCTCGTACATCATGGCACACTCCATGAACACGGCTACCTCTTAAACAGCTCTACGAATTTCGGACAACGCACCCGATATGAAAATGAAAATACTGTTTCGCGAATCTGTTCGACGAGCAAAGTATTCCGTCGCGCAGGAACAGAATTCGTAGTTTTCCTTCGAACAAGATTTATGATGCGTACGTACGTAAATATCCTCTTCAAGGATTAAACAAACTAGGGTCATTCGGCGACCAGTCAAGGCATCTGGCTAATGTTCAGTTTTTATACAGCCTCGAAAATACAAAGTGTCATAAATCTAGTCCCTCCGAAGGACCGCCCGCGATCGGTACGCACGGTGTCGAATTACCGAGACCCGTCGCGTCGTCGACCGAGTAAGAGATCGCCCCACTCCTCCTTCCAGGGCCTCATTCAGAGCTACGGGAAGGAGGTTCCAATAGTCAAGGGTGTACTGATTGGGAAATGCAACTTTCGGCAGGAACCAATCAGTGCATCTTATTTCCTGCTCGAGAAGCCTGACGAACATCGCGTTGAGACCGCGTTCGTCAGTTGAGTCTTACACTCTAACGTCGCGACATTCTCCAGTCCTCGGGTAGACAAGTACAACGCACGAGCCGTTGTCTTGTCAATCGTTTAATCACACGAAAAATTAGCATCACGGTAGTTCAGTGTCTAACTGTTAGGACACTCGACAAAACGGGATCGCGTCGGTCAAGATCCCTCGCGTACCGGATACCATCAATCGAGATCCGTCGCGAGCGTTACAATTAGAAACGCGAAATTATATCAATATCTGCGCGCGTATAAGGCAGGACCTGCTAGATCAGCCTTACTGACGAGTCCACTGGCAGGTCCGGGACGAAACGCTTTCTTTAACGTATTCATGCGTATTTCATTGTCACGCGAATAGAAAATTGTCTTTTGCGATCATCAAACCTTGAACTAGCTGCCCAAGATTAACTTGGCGGGCAGTGATCCGGAACATTCGCGAATCTACAGTTCCGCGACAAAACACAAAGTATCAATTCGAGTGCCCATAAACATCGATCAAAGCAGCAGGCCTCGAGAGTTCCCTCGCGTTCCGAATATCCCAATTAAAACGCAACCCCGATCAGCCATTTCGCCCCTAACGCCTCCATCAGGAAAGCTATGGCAAACTTTCCCCTCGAACTTGCGAAAACTTCGGTGAATCCGTTAAATCGGAATTTCATTGGCCCGATTGCTGGGAGGTCCCGACCAAGACCATAAATACCTGTCCAAGGTTAGCGCGGTTCAACCCTTTCGCTAGCCTGAGAGCCTCGCCCTCCCCTAATCAATGCCTCATCTAAGAAACCTGCGAGGATGCAGTGAAAACAAGCTCATTTGTCTGGGGGTGCAAAGGTGATCTCCCGTGAAAAACGATGACGGATGCGTCGGTGCGGTAGCCAGCTTGCAGGATCCTCACGAATTCATCCCCTCCGCCTCCTTCAGCTGTCCTCCCTCTGCACCATCATCCATCCCCTCTCGTCCGCTTTTTATTCCTTTCACCCATTTCCCACCCCGTTTCACCCTCATTCATCCCCCTGCCTCCTCTCCCAACGCTTTTTACTTCTTTTCATCCGTTCGCCACCCCCTTTCACCCCTGTTTCACCACTTTTCACCACCTTCAACCCTCTGCAGACCTTCTTTTCACCACTTGCACCTCTTCCACCACTTTCCAGCCCGAACACCCTCTTCTCGCACCTTTCAACATCCGTCCACCCTCTGTCCACCCCTCAACCCCGATTCCGGAAGAGCAGAACGGATGTGACGGCGTCGGCCGCGTCAGCACCCGTAGTTTTACGAATAAAATCGAATCGTATCGACGCCATTGTCCTGTCGATCGCACGTTTAGACCGGCATTAACTGTTCGGCTGCCTGAAACATGGTCCAACTGGCCAACCGAATCACGAAAGAGGTGCACAGTGGATTATTTGCACCGAAAACCCCGGCAGAAGACAACTGCAAAAATTTTGCATTAACCGATAAATTTTCTACCTGAAATAATCGAACTTTACTCCGTGGACATCGGTTTGGATAAAAAGCGTTGTGAAATTTTGAAGATTGGGAAAATATGAGAGCAGTCGCGTCCAGTTCTTCGATGCTATTTTCGTCGTCCAGCTCCGCATCGAGGGCACACCGAATTATTTGTATGGTGCTTGCGCCGCGCGGGAGAATGATTGGAAAAGTTTATGCGTTGCACGCTCGATGGATCCTACGGCACTGCGCGGGGGTGGTCGGGGGTAAGTTGCACGAGTTTCCCCTGTATAAAGTATGAGTTTGTAATTCGTCGAAGCGCGACGGATGAGCGGGCGAAATTCGTTACACTCGGGCTTCCCTCTGTTCACGTGAGAACGTTCACGCTCGCGGATCGAAAGGGTTGAAGTTCGAGAGGGAGTCTAATCACGGTGATTGGGTGACCGGAAAATGCGGGACGAAGCGGTTGTACGTAGAAATAATTACACCGGGAACAATTCGGAATTGTGGATGTACTGTTTGCTGTCGACCTCTACAGTGGACTTTCAGGGGTTTATAGCGGGATACGGGCAAACACTAATCCCCAGTTTCTCAGTTATTGGCCCCTAAAGCCAGTCAAAATAACCTCGAGGAAAATTGAAAGTCGTCGGATAATTTGTAATTAAACTCAACACCGGCGCACGCCGCCATTAGAACAGACTTACGACGGTAATGAAAATACGAGCTTTATAGATTAATTAAGTGCCACGGCAGCCAGCCAGCGGCTGTATTTTCTCGCAGAAACGCAATCTGCAGCCTCTATCGTTTCTCACAGGTTCACTCGGTTCGCCTTTCTCGCCGAAGACGAATTCAGGCGATTCAAACGTGATCGTTGCTCTTCGAACGCTTTTTTTCTTTGCCCAGCCTAATTTATCCTTACGGTTGCAATCTGCAATAATATTTCTCCTAAAGCAATGAAGATGTCATAATCCATAATTGGACGTTTATTTGCCCAGGCAAAGTTACACTTTTTCCGTTTCGATTGGAGTTCTTAACGATCAGTGGAATGGCCCGTTATCGGTCGGACATAGGAACAAGCGTTACAACTTTGACACGGGATTTTGGTGACACTTTATGGAACCGGGCGGAAGTTCCATTATGGCCCCTAAAAGTTTTTGATGCCGCGAGTTCTTATGATGGGATATAAACTAGCGCCGTTTTACGATCGACCCGATGGTCACCGATGGACTTTCCACATGACCCAGAGTTACTTTGCCGGCTGCAGTTTGGTCACCGAGAACTGGCCTTTGTAGATCCCGCTCGTTCAAATTTTTTACACAGTTCTGCCTTGTTGGATCTGCCGCAGTGAGTCGCAATCTACAGCCGCCGTGCTTTTACCCATTATAAAACAGTTTGCGGTGCATTGTATCGTTAAGTAAGGTGAAGAGCCCTAAGTCTGGACAGTCCAAAAGTGATACCTAAATCTGGACAATTGAATTTTCATAGTAAAATCAGTAATTAAGAGATTAAATAATTATATTATATATTCCGAGGCTTTAGCTACAAGTAGGTGTGAATATTATTTCATTAAGACATCAATTGAAATTTAAAAATGAATTCAATGTTCATCTGAAAACAGTATACAAAATAGTCTATTTACATGCGAATCATGTGCATTTATAGTTCGAACTTTTGTTAGAAAAAAAGATATAATTTAAGCCCTCAGACAAAAAATAATTATCACGCATAATAATATTGATATTTTAAAATAAATTGGCGATCAAACTTAACGTAAATAATAATTATTAATCCAAATATTAGATGTCTAAGATTAGGACTGTTTTCAAATATAAGTACTCCATACTGGGACGCGATGACAGTAGCTGTCCCACTCTAAGCTTATACACAATGTGCTTACGCCTGAAGCCGGACACGTGTTTGTGAATAAAATCAACACATTGTTTGCAAATTATTTAACTACATGTACGTATAATTAGTCTTCTATTAGCTTGAATAACGTATGTAGAAAATGTATTCCGGTTGTGACGTTAATAATACTTTGTGTTTACATCTTAAATCTATCAGTATTACTACCTAACTTTAAAAGTTGTATTATGACAAGTTTTATTAAAACAGTAAATGAAAATAAATATATATTTGGTTAAATAATACAATACTATAATCTATGATAAGAATACTACATATTACGCAAAGCATCTTCTATTCGTCATGCGCAACAGCGCCACCAACCAACGTTTTAGGTTATGTTCGCTCGATCAACTCGTAAATTGAATTTGTCCCGATATAGGCTTTACTTCTGTCCAGGTACTAGCTTAGATTCGATTTAATATGTCCAACTGTAGGTTTGAATTATTCTTGTTAATACAATTAAGATATTAACCTAAACAACGATTTTTTTATTTTAAATTACTTTACAAACTCTGAACTGTATGTTAAAACTCTTAAGAAATTGTTTTTGTTTATTTAAAGTGATAAAATTTAAAATAGAAAAACATGCTGTCCAGGCATAGGGCACTTCACCTTAGCTCGTCAAGGATCAAATCGAATTATGTACACAGAATTGTTGCACCGACCCTTGTCTTGACTGAGAGAGTCCGCGAACTAAAAAATTGCAGGATCGAGTGCGGAAAAGGGAGCGAGGGAATGCTCAGGAATCAGGTGTAAACCACTGTAAATCACCGAACTGAATCTTCAACCGATTTGTTTCAGTTTCACTATTTGTTTTTATTTTATACGCAACGTCGCTGGTCACGTAAGATGACGTCCCGAATTATTCTCTGAGGGAAGAAGTTCCTTACAGAATTCCGCGGTTGTCTCGCAGGGGAGACTATGTTACTCTCGCAGGGGAGAGATTGTTTGTTAAACCCGCGGTTATCTCGCAAGAGAGACTATGCCGTCCGGTTTAAGAGTTCGGAAAAAAGCGGTAGACAATGAATATATTCGCGCGTGTGCTCGCAGAGGAGTTTACAACGGAATCGTTCTTATTTCGGCTGGGGGTCCTATTTACCGGAATCGATGGATGTCCCCACCATAAACATACACGGGAGCTCGCTTCGAGGTGTCTACTCGTCGCGTCAGCGGCGAGGCGTCAAGGGGGGTATTCGAAACACCGAGTATAACGAATGCCGTTGTACGTGTCTAACAGAATATATTCGGAGAAAGCTAGCGGTCCGCTTCTTCAAGTAGAAAATTCGTTGATTAGTCGGACGAAATAAAAATTTCTCACGAGGCTACTAAAGCGGAACTTCTCGTGGAAAATTGTCGGAGTATAAACGATATTACGCTTCGGTTTAGAAAATGAAGCCAATCCAGCGCCTCAGATTTTCCCCAGCGTATCTTCGCCTAATTATCTTTCTCTATAAAAAGATCGCATACCTGCCGAGAGATTTGCTACCTCGAATTTCATCTGATTCCGCTGCGGAGCGTAACACACGCGCGGCCGTTTCCCTCTCGTCTACCTCTTTATTGGCGCGGGTCACGAAATTTATGATGGTGGTTTAATTAACCCGGACCAGCGTGCCGTACGCTTTCCCACGGGTAGGGAAAAGGTAGGTGGTGGAAAGTCGGTCGCTTATTAAAATTCTTGCGATGGGTGGAAGGAAGGCCGTCCGTAGCACGGCAGAATATCGCGAGAGAGGGGCGAGAGAAACAGAATGTGCATGTCGAACTGAAAACGATGGTATACCGATGCCCAAGAAGAATGTTTTTCTAGGCAAGCCCAACGCCGGTATCAATTTCGTCAGGTGTCCGCCGGAGAAGTAACGGAGACAATGAGGGCACGTGAGCGCTAACGTAAATACGATTGTTTGTTCCTGGCGGCGGGAACGACAGGAAGCAACAGAAAGGAGCTGTAATCTGATATGTGCAAGGCAGCTGCCAGAAGTGGCTCATCTTTGTTCCTTAAAGCTCTAGAAATCCTTTTTACGCGAGGCAACAGCGGCTTTGTTGCATCGTGAAACGCCAACGTGTACTCTAGGTATACGCGATTGGCATCTGAATGCTCCCTTTTATACCGGAAGTCATTCATCCGATCTTTCCCCGGCGAGAATGGTCGCGAGAAAATATTTTCTTAACCCCAGTGCGCTATTTCCAGCGTGTAACATCGCACTCGAGAAAATCAGTCGCGGGGCTGACAATTCTTTCTCCGTAGCTGTTTGTTGGCTCTTCTATCGTATAATATTGGAATAATCATCTCTTTGTCCGTTTTTAATTAAATCTTCGAGCAATATCGTACTTCCATTCAAGTGGACAAAACGCTGTGAAATTCGATTTAAAGTCCAAGCGCTACATGTCCAACTCACAAAGAGCAAGAGGTCAATAAATGGACGGCGAGCTTCATGAATTTCCGGTGTAGACAAATACGAAGGTACCGAGAACAATATACCCAGGCTGGGACAACACAATTTCCGAGTGCAAACGATCGAATGTCCGCGGGAACGTGCGTTGTTAGGCGTTGACGAATTTTCTATTCCGTTAAGGGGCGTGCTTGTTATTTCGAAATTCGGCGAGAACGCTTTATCGTCGGAAATAAGCCGTTTCCGAGTTGGCCAAGTTCTCGTCCAGGCCTTCCCCCCTCGGGAAGCCGAGCCTGTGGCTCTTTCGCACGTTCCACATTCTCAGATTAAATTTCGCCCGGTTAAGAAGGCATAATTACGCGAACGACGGATGAGCATCGCTCCCGTGAGCTTTCCAGTTGAGCAATGACTGTATTGTAGTATATTCCACGATCGTCAACTTCTTTTTTCCTTTCAGGTCGACTTCTTTGGGCTATATATTGTTTATGCAAAACACATTCTAATACTCAATCGTCCCTCTGCGAGAACGATAAAACTTTACTGGCACTCAGAATATCTGAACATAGGGGATACAGCTTCTTAGAGCTGAAAACTCAAGTTTAAGGGGCGAAACAACCCTCTGAAGAATTGCCATATGCGGAGTTATCTCGGAATTTATGAAACATGAGAATATATGATAAAGAAATAGCTAACGCCAAAATTGTAGAGCCTTACCCCGATTTTCTCAAAAAAGTAGAACACAAATTCTACATATAAATTTTTAAATACTACACGAGATCAGCTAATATTCTCGAATATTCTACACGGTCTAGATTAAATTCTGGATTAAATTCTATATTAAGTTTTTAGAGAGATTCTAGAACGGCTTGCACTAAATTTCAAATGAATCGCGCCTCGGTTCCTGTATATTTTCCCACGGGCTAAAAACGAATCGCCACACTTAATTACCATTCGGAAACGCAGCGTCAATCAGTTTCCTTCCGGGTCGCAATTTTCTCCCGTTTCACTCGCTCATTACGCTCCTTTCAATGTTCAAGCGTGTCCCCTGGCCCCTCATCCCCGTCGACGACAATCCTTCCCATCACGGAAACATCGATTCTTCCGTCCGTTTACTTATCCCAAACATCCCCCCGGTTGAGGGTTAAAAAACAGAAGAAGAGAGAGGAGAGAACACACCCCCCGAGTTCGAGCCCGCGATCCACGAAATCCCGTTTCTATGGAATCCGAGGCACTCTAATCAACGAAAAGCCTTCATCCCCTTAGCCCCATCCCTCGAAACACTTCTCGAGGAGTCGAACCAGTCCCACCTTCTACCTTCCACCCCCGTTTTCCCAGACCCCTGGCCCTCCGTTCCGTCCGGAAGTTGCTCTCCTTCGATTCGCATTTTCACGGCCTCAACCCTTATTTGCTTCGCTCTCCTTGGATAATTTTCCAGTGAGTCTCGACTCCCATTACCGAACCATCCTGGAAATACTTGATCCAGATCCAGAGACTAATATACCGATCGAGGAAACGACTCGGCACGACGTCTTCGCAATTGGATTATTTCGGAACTGCTCGTCGACGATGCTGCATAGTCGTCGTTACCGCATTGATTTTGACGTTTCACCGAAGCTGATCTCTCAGGGTTACAGGAAAGCCAAGATTGCAGGTATAGTAACGCGAACTGTCACGGACAAACTTAAGAACAAAATGGAAACTCTCGATGCCCGGATACTCGCAAAACGGGATGTTTTGCCGCGGAACTGTAGATTCGCGAATGTTCCGGATCACTGCCCGCCAAGTTAATCTTGAGCAGCTAGTTCAATGTTTTGATGATCGCAAAAGACAATTATCGTTTCGCATGAATTGAAATACGCATGAATACGTTAAAGAAAGCGTTTCGTCGCGGACCTGCTAGTGGACTCGTCAGTAAGGCTGATCTAGCAGGTCCTGCCTTATACGCGCGCAGATAATGATATAATTTCGCGTTTCTAATTGTAACGAACGCAAGGGATCTCGACTGATGTGATCCCGTACGCGAGGGATCTTGACCGACGCGATCCCGTTTTGTCGAGTGTCCTAATAGTTAGACACTGAACTACCGTGATGCTAATTTTTCGTGTGATTAAACGATTGACAAGACAACGGCTCGTGCGTTGTACTTGTCTACCCGAGGACTGGAGAATGTCGCGACGTTAGAGTGTAAGACTCAACTGACGAACGCGGTCTCAACGCGATGTTCGTCAGGCTTCTCGAGCAGGAAATAAGATGCACTGATTGGTTCCTGCCGAAAGTTGCATTTCCCAATCAGTACACCCTTGACTATTGGAACCTCCTTCCCGTAGCTCTGAATGAGGCCCTGGAAGGAGGAGTGAGGCGATATCTTACTCGGTCGACGACGCGACGGGTCTCGGTAATTCGACACCGTGCGTACCGATCGCGGGCGGTCCTTCGGCGGGACTAGATTTATGACACTTTGTATTTTCGAGGATGTATAAAAACTAAACATTAGCCAGATGCCTTGACTGGTCGCCGAATGACCCTAGTTTGTTTAATCCTTGAAGAGGATATTTACGCACGTTCGCATCATAAATCTTGTCCGAAGGAAAACTACGAATCCTGTTCCTGCGCGACGGAACAGGGATGGTTTCGGGTTCACGTGTCTGTTCTCCGTTTTCAAGTTATTCCGATCGGGTTCCAATTTCGCGCGACAGCAATTGATGAACGCATTCTTTGATCCACTATTCCAACACCGTGCCCGCGCCCCGCGGCGACCTCGGCGACGCGACGTCTGCGAGAGATTAATTTGTTATCGGGGAAACGGTTTGAATAGAGGCTTGGCTACGGAGACTTCGACCGACTTGACGGATTCGGGATAGTTTCGGGGTGGTTTGTTGCGCGGCAGCTGATGTCGATCCGATCACTCCGCTGCATTGTTTCGAACATCAGGGTTTGAATATGGAAACAGTGGAACGTCACCGGGGTTCGCGTGGAGCCGAGGTACGACGCGTAACGAGCAAATTAGCGACGAAATATTGGGAGTACAAATTAGTTCGGTCCGTTTTTTTGTGGTCAAAAATGCATTTATTTCGGAACAAAATAAATGAACAGGTTAATCGAAGTATTGTCCATCGCTGGCTACTACTTTTTCCCACCTTCCAGCCAATTTTCGAATTCCGTCTCGAAAAAATGTCTCGTCTTTTGAGGCGATCCAAGTTTGTAACCAATTTTCGATTTCTACGAAAGATGTGAGCCGGTGACCTGCCAAATCGTGCTGTATCCGTCGGAACAACCA
Organism: Lasioglossum pauxillum; assembly: GCA_933228785.1. Lineage (NCBI taxonomy): Eukaryota > Metazoa > Arthropoda > Insecta > Hymenoptera > Halictidae > Lasioglossum > Lasioglossum pauxillum. Next base: position 41,232,515 of record OW121706.1, read on the forward strand.
GTAATCCGAAGGAGCAATGTCCGGCGAATACGGCGGATGCGGTAAAATATCCCACTTGAGTATTTCTAAATATTTTTTTACGACTTTTGCGACGTGAGGCCGAGCGTTATCACGCAGAAGAATAACTTTGTCATGTCTCTGCTCGTATTCCGGCCGTTTCTCTCGTAATGCCTTGCTTGTGAATTATTCCCATGGATTTTAATCGTATGGAAACTGCTTGGTGGGTAACTCCCAATGATTCTGCAAGCTCCTCTTGCGTTTGACTCGGATCTTCGTCGAGTAATGCCTCCAATTCTGTATCTTCAAATTTTTTTGGCTGTCCAGAGCGAGGCTTGTCTTGAACGCTGAAACCACCATCCTTGAAACGTCGAAACCATTCCCTACATGATTTATCAGTTGGAGCATTGTCACCATAACCTTCTACAAGCATTCGATGCGCTTCAGCAGCACATTTCTTCCAATCAAAGCAGAAAAGAAAAACCTCCCGCAAATGCTGCTTAGTCACCACAGAATTTGACATATTCAACACAGTAAAAAACAAAAGTTTTGTATGAAAACAAAAGCGATATAAACTGAATATTATTGGTAGATGTCTAGCCTCTCTTGAAACATCGAAATCAGCTGTCACTGTGAAACATTCATAACAGTCAGAGACATCTTTTGAAAACGGACCGAACTAATTTGTACTCCCATATTTTGCGGAAAGTGTAAAACAACGCAGAGCAATTTTTCAAAGAATCTTCTTACGAGATTTATTTTTAGCAAGTTCCGTACGCGTCCTAATAGAAGGTGAGCGACAAAGGCGCGCGATAAAGACGTCTGATATCCCTTGCTCGACCCACTAAAAATTCCTAACAACGTTATCTGGATGATCGCCCGAGAGCCACGAGCGCCCGCCATCCTCAAACAAGATCAATATGCTTCACGCTTTTTACTGGCTACGGCTCTAATCGGTGTAGAGTGGGCAGCAGGTGCACGTCCGCAAAGTTGTGCACGCGCAACAGTTCATTAAACGTCATACACCGAAAAGTTGCGGCCATAATAATCGCCTAATTAACGGGAAAGCTGCGATATCGAGAGTGTTCTCGCTTTATCGCGTTCGCTTCACGCCTGGTAGATTTTCCGAAATATATCGCCTCCCATTATTCATCGAACACTCGATTAAAAGCAAAACGCACGCAACGTTTATCTATTAGGTCTATAACTTGAAAACCGGAATTTTTTAAGGAAATTTGAGCGTTTATTAAAGAAAATCTTGTACAATTCTGTCATTCAAAGTATTGTCCATCGAAAGATACAACATTTCCCCATCTTTCTGGCAATTTGTGGATACCATCTTAAAAAAACCGGTCATCTTTTGAACCAATGAACGAATCGAGCCAATTTTTGATGCCTTGGACTGAAGTGAAGCGTATTCCGGAAAGTGCATTCTGCATCGACCGAAACAAATGGTAGTCCGAAGGCCCAAGTCTGGACTATATGGCGGGTGGGGCAGAACTTCCCATCCGCTATTTTCCAAATAGTTTTTTACGGGTTGAGCAACATGTGGCCGAGCATTGTCATGTTGGAAAATCAATGTCTCGTGTCTGGTCTCCCATTCTGGCCGTTTTTCCTTCAATGCTTTCTTTAAACGAATCAGTTGTTTTCGGTACAGCTCTCCAGTAATGGTTTCACCCTGCTTTAGAAGCAAGCTCTTCTTGTGTTCGACACGAGTCTTCATCGAGTAACGCTTCCAATTCTTCATCTTCAAACTTTTTCGACTGTCCAGGCCGCTCTTTGTCTTTGATGTCAAAATCGCCATTTTTAAAGCGTTGAAACCACTCGAAACACTGTGTTTTCGCAAGAGCATGTTCGCCATACAATTCCACGAGCAAACGATGACTTTCGGCTGCAGTTTTCTTTGCAAAAAAGTGACTCAGCAAAACTTCCCGCAAATGCTGTTTCTTTCGCCAATTTTCAAAATTTTTCATGATTCAAAAAAATATGATGCGCACAAGCAAATCAAACACTGTTGACTGATTTTGCAGGTTATGAATAGAGCTTCGGAATTGCGTGTATGTCAATGATTTGCTACAGCGCATACATAAGTGCTGACATCTAGTGTCAAATTCCGGTTTTCAAGTTATAGACCTAATATAATCTATAACAACCAAGAGATTTTGAACGTACACTCACGCCAATTTGTCCGAAATACGAGGGAGTAAGGAATTTTTTATTTTAGCCGCTCGGAAATGATATTTGACTTGTTTGCAAACCGCTCGGGACGTCGAGGAGGAACAGGAGAATCCATTAACAGGTTCGCCGGAATTAAAATTCAGTCGGGCAAGGAGAAGCCCGTCGGTACCGCAAGCGCAAGAAAGCACTTTGTGTAAATAAATTAGGGGATGCAGTCCGGTCGAACGTTCCGCGAAGGAAATACGGGGTGAGCTAACGAATTTACGCGAAAAAGACAACCCCACCGGTAGAAAAAGGCAGGGCTGCGCCATGTTCCGCGTTCCTATTAATGAACGCCGGTATTCCAGCGTTCCGGAAGGCTGGCCGGCGTCGAGTCGCAGTGAAATATTTTCGAAACGGTAAAATTCCGAAGCGAGCCGCGTCGCTGTCGGTTTACAGGGTCGCGCCAGCTGAAATTAATGACCGGCACGTCGGCAATTGCGATCGGACAACGACGACTGGAAACTGGATCGTTTCCGTCGGCATAATCCGCCGGTGTAATGCTCGACCCTTGTCTCCTCGTATCATGGTCCGCGCAAGTCTGCCCCCGACAATGGTTCCTTTCAACGAGCACAGAAATGGGTTGTTTAGGTCAGACAACGCACAGAGTGATATTTGGGCTGAAAACCTGGCCAAAAATCAAAATTGGAAAAATTTACATAGAGAGTTGTGGTTGCGTCCCAAAATAGATAAATAAACATGCCATCGCGTGGTGCACTCCTTAGCTGTGTTTACCTAAACAGTCACCCGTGCCTGCACTTAGAACATAGCACTTGTTCAATACACACGTCTTTGATCGCAGCATTCCGTTCGTACACATCTTTTTCCTGTGACAATTTTTATGTTGGAAGTGATCTTTGTGGCGAAATTTGTGATGGATATTGTTACAGGAGGAATGTACATTACATTAATCATATTTTTGTCAATGTTAAAATTGTTTTTAGACGTGTTTTTACCGATCTACAAGTCTGACTAAGAGCTCTTAGATTTTCATGACTTTTTTGCATAAATTAGTGTTTTTAAACATATACAACTCATCGCAACGGCATAAAAGTTACGTGTGTTAAACTTCAGGATATCTAGAATTAGTATACCGCAAAAGAGTTTTCACAAGTTTTCACATTAAAAAAAATAAAGCTCCAAATATAGCCCCTTTTTATTACTATGTTTCTATTAACTCGCTTTCTTGTTTGTCTATTCGGTACAAATTTTGCAATTGACTTTAAACTAACTTCCCGATGAGACTTGAAACTTTAAACACAGCACAGAACTAGATGACAATACAAATTATATAAATAAAAAAAATTATTTTTTAAAATATACCACGTTTTTAAGACGAAGTAAAAAGTATAATTTAAATAAAAAAATTCTTTTTTCAAAATACCACGTTTTTAAGACGGACTAAAAAGTATAAAATAAATTTTCCTAGTCCCATACAGGTAGTTCTGAAAATTTATCATCGTGAATTTTTAATAGCTATTAAAATATTTGTAAGATTTAATTCGTTTTAAATCTTTTTTATTTTTTTTCAAGAAGTTTATTTTTAAACTTTTAATATTTTCTTCGACTTTTTATGGTTTTTTATAACAAATACAATTTTCTATTGCATTGAAAAAGTTTTTTTTTATTCGTAGCTGCCTATATAAATTTTGGCGGCTTTGACGCTGCCCTACGCCTTAGTTTTACATATGAACACCCATAAATATACTTATTATCACTAGTATATACTTAGAAATGACTTTTTTACTCATGGAGTAACAGTATAACGTACAAAAAACAAAATATTTTTGGTCAGGTTTTCAGCCCAAATACCACTCTGTGCAATGGTCTGAATTTCATTTTGGGAATTAATGTCTACTTATTGGACTGTTTCAAATGTTCATATTTCGTGTACATCGTTATAATACGCACTGTACAATTAGTGTATCTTCAAGCAGGACGCGAAGGGTTTAACCAGACATTCAAAAGCGAATTTTTCCATATTCAGGAACGCAGGGAATTTATTTGTGGTTACTGCATTCCTACCAGCTTTTGTAATATTGCGAGCATAAAGCTCTCGGGTTTGTTGAGCTTTAAGTAGAACATGACCATCTAGACTAGTCACAAGGGCTACATTTAACTTCCTGTTCCTGGAGCGTTCTACTTTATTTAATTAATCCATAAACACTTCTTACGTTTCATATTCCGTTTTACTTGTATCCTGGATCTCCACGGCATTCTCAAGTGGAATTATACCGCCTCAGTCGGCCGTTAAACATTGGTATTAACTCTTGCAAAAAGTATAGCCACTTTCAACCAATTTGTACATCTCTGTAAGATTATGCTGCAGAACTAAGTCTAGATGTTGAATTAAATGGCTGAACCGGAGTGTCCACCGCAACGAAAAATCCCTAGTCTTCAAATTAGACGAGAGCAACGTGCGAAATAACTCCCCTGGGAATTTCGAAGATTCCATTAGCCTGATCTATTTGGCGACGCTCTGTCAGCTTTCGAAATTTCGTTCACCGGCGCACTGGTGCACGTCCCGTCGTCTCAGTTAATGAAATAAACGCGATAGAATTGAATTATCGGGGAGAGCAGTGGGTCGACGTGTGCGCGCACGAGTCCCGAGCTCGTTCCCGAAAATCTTTCGAAAAGGTTTCGAAAAATCGCGACGCAGCGGGAGAGAGAGAGAGAGGTTACTCGCGCGTTCAATGTTAACATTATTCTCACTTTTCCAGCGGATGTATATTCTCATTAGAGCAGCTGCATCTTCATATTTCGCCGGGCGTCCCGTTTCATTGAGGAATAAAGCTTCATTTCTACCGTCCGACTGGATATTCTCGCGAACTTCCAATGGAATACGCGATGTGGACGCTTCGCCCTACTCTTCGACACAAATGTCCCATCCATTCGCTGCATTTTTCCCTGCTCGTTTTGTTCGGAGAATCTCGGTAAACATTAATCCCGGCAATATCGGATCCGGCATGCACGGTCTCATAAACAAATCGCTAAAAATTGATTTTTCTTGTTTACGTAGAACGTGACCCTCTTTTCCCGGCCGCGCGTACGAAATTCTTTGTCAAGGTATATTGGCGCCATCATGCTCAAATTTAGAGAATGAAATCGATTCGGCCGTTCACCGTGCCCGCGTTGCAGCAATGTCGCGTTTCATTCCGCTTCGATAAAACCGGATTGCTCTGATCAGACGCAAACTTTCTGGTCTGGGCGAAGATCGTTCGCCCACACTTTATAGTGCACTGTATCTCAATATGCAGCGGCGAGTTTACGTTGCAATTTGTACTCGGCGCGAGAATCCCTCTCTCGAGCCCACGAACCGTGGAAGTTTGCAGATACACATCACGGACGTCTGCGGGCGCATTTAGCAACGCATAAATCGTGGACAGCCGCGTCGTAAATCGACGTATTTCATAAATCGCGGATCATAGACAGCCATTCGATGCCGATAATACTTCAGACCCCGATATACCGTCGCGTCGTCGGGAACGAAACAGCGAACGTCAAAGGATATTTCGAACTGACAGTGGTACAGCTCCGCGAGTGGTCAGCCGGGCAGAATTTTCTCCGGCTTTTTATTCGAGACACCGTTCCGGGGAAGATAGTAGACGAACGCACGCGATATTTCATCAATTCCTCCGCACGTCTACCTTCCTGGAATCCGAGCTACCCACAGGGTGTATATTTACGATGTTTGCTTACAAACGGAAGCAGGATGGATGAATCCTAGACGGCTTAGCTTCGATTTTCGAGGGTAAAATGGCCCCGTGCCAAGAAGAGCCATTCGGGATCCATACTGTCTGGCGTTCGAGCTAGCTCGCTCCCGCTCTGCCTCGGTCTCTCTCTTTTCGGTTCTTTGACGTCGACCGACCAGCGAAATAAAAAGCGTCCAGAAAAGCTGGCACGGAGAGAGGAGAAAAGTTTGCTCGACTGTTGTTCTTCCGTCGTTAATTTCCTTTCGATGGCCTCGCCGGTTTATTAACATCGTTACCGTTATCTGTCTTTCCTGCTCCCCAATATTCCGCTCTTTAAACAGCCAACGAGGCCTTCGAGTTACGTACGGACTTTACAAGTTTTTCATTAATTGAATGGGAAAAATTCATGTATGCTGCAGTCTATCGTATAAAAGCTGTAATACTAATACAAATACGGACGCAGCAGAAAGATGTTGTTCAGGTACACAACGTCGGAAACAGAGCCGCCGACGCTCGCCGAAGAAACGTACAAAGGTAAGCCGCGGCAAAGTTTATCGAACATCTCGCCAAATTGATCCTTCAACCCTTATTATCTTCGTCTGCATTAATTAACTATCATCGGGATGAAGACCCGCGCCAAACACGCTTACGCTCGCGTTCTTCCAGCCTCCGAACGCAATTTCCAACCTGCACCTGAAACTTTCCCGTCGGTTCTCCACCCTCACACTTTTCCTATTTAGATCCACACCCCTATCCCCGGCCCGAAATACCTCGGTAAACAGCAGCTCCGCGGAACCACTGTTCGCCGAAGTTCGGAAAGCTTTCTATTTCGCGGAATGTTGTCTGTTGACGCACCGATCGATACGCGTTACGTCGCGCTAAACCCGACCAACGACAGTCCAGTTTCGTCCTGCTACTGTCCCACTGTCCCGTCGCCATTTTTAACTCCGAGCCACTCGCCGAAAAACTGACGCGAAACTGGCCGAACCGATTGTATTAATCTCTGTCCTGGAAATACAATTTTCTGATTAGAATCAGTCTTTTTTCTGGAAAGGGTATAGCCGGATAAGCATGGGCCAGCGGGCCCCGCTCCGATTTTCCTGATTCCTGTCTTAAAACATCGTTTTATGTCTAAGAAAACATTGTGTAAAATTTCAAATGTCTACCCCCACCGATAGGGGTGATATTGAGGTAAATTCCCCCGCACTTAAATACAATTTGTGCTAAAACGAGAAAAGATATCGACATGGGATAAACGGCAAATAAAAGATATAGATACACTCTATATTTCAGATTTTTTCAGAATTTTTTGCTAGTTATTTATAGTTGAAAATAATTAATTAATTTTTTGGGAATTTTTTTAACTATCTTCCCCTAGGTTGACACCCACCAAAAAATTCTAAAATATTGCTATGATTCTAACCTATTTTATAAAAAAATCTCAGAAGTGTCCGTTTGGTGGAACAGTGTCAAAAAAAATAAAGTATGCCGGCGAACGCTCGGTTTGATCAGTGACGACGCAGCGACCGATTCCCCTTGCGGCGGCTAGTGACGGGAGCGAACGGGAAGTCGGCGCTTGTACGGAAAAGCTGATACATGTAAAAATGCGACTAAATTTTCTAATACATGATTACAGTTAGAAGTCTAAACAATTATATTCTAGACAATAAAAATCGTTTAGTTTATAAATACATATGAAAAAAAGAAAAAAACAAGAAAAGCGCTGACTTCCCGTTCGCTCCCGTCACTAGCCGCCGCAAGGGGTATCGGTCGCTGCGTCGTTACTGATCAAACCGAGCGTTCGCCGGCATACTTTATTTTTTTTGACACTGTTCCACCAAACGGACACTTCTGAGATTTTTTTACAAAATAGGTTAGAATCATAGCAATATTTTAGAATTTTTTGGTAGGTGTCAACCTAGGGGAAGATAGTTAAAAAAATTCCCAAAAAATTAATTATTTTCAACTATAAATAATTAGCAAAAAATTCTGAAAAAAATCTGAAATATAGAGTGTATCTATATCTTTTATTTGCCGTTTATCCCATGTTGATATCTTTTCTCGTTTTAGCGCAAATTGCATTTAAGTGCGGGGGAATTTACCTCCATATCACCCCTATCGGTGGGGGTAGACATTTGAAATTTTACACAATGTTTTTTTAGACATAAAACGATGTTTTAAGACAGGAATCAGGAAAATCGGAGCGGGGGCCGCTGGCCCATGCTTATCCGGCTATACCCTGTTACGACCGAGGTTTGACCTCAGGACGATATTGCGAAGGATTAGGGATATTTCGTCGGAGACTCGGAGAGATGACTCGAAATGGCACTCGAATTTGCGTGTGGTTCACGACTCGTGGTGACGTGGGAGCGTACCGCGCAGATCCGGCCCGAGAGAGAGATCGAATAGAATGTAGCGGTTCGATCGTCGAGGGTTTGAGCTAGGATTTGGGAATTCTCGGACGGCTGGACCCAGTCCGCCTGACCGTGAATGAGAAGGGTGCCCGAACGGCTGGACCAAGTCCGCCTGACTCGGGGTTGGAGCGTTGGCTCGAACGGCTGGACCAAGTCCGCCTAGTTCGAGGGAGAAACGATATTGGGCCCGGTGCGCGATTCTCACTCTCACTCGTGACTCTCTCTCTCCGTTGCACACGCACACGTCACTTGACGAATCGAACTTTTGATGAACCTCACGTAGACGAAAGGAGACCTTTGAGGAAGGGAGCGTTCTCTCAGATCACGGTTATCAACTATAAATAAATTATAGCGTCCCGCATTGATTCATCAGCGAGAACTGTATTGTTCGGAGGTTGAATCGTAGAAATGCTTGTTGGCTATCGTTGAGCCTTCCCGAAATAGTACTGACTTGCTGAGTTACTGACTTACTATCACTTAATAATCTGCTAATGATCGCTCTACTGAATAATGATCTGCTAGTGATTGCTCTACTAAATAGTCGAATAATACTACTACTGTTGCTGACTGACTGCTCTGCTCTCCGATCCTGGCTTTTATAGGCCTGTTGCCAGGTGGACTTGTGGTGGGGGAACAATAGAAGAGTTGGTGGGGGAACAATAGAAGAGTTGGTGGGGGAACAATAGCGTCGTATGCTTGAGTGAGCAGGCCTTGGAATTGTTATGCCCAAAATCACTGAGGCTTGACGTGATCACATTCCAAAGTGATGACGTCGGATGGGGGTCTTCTTAGGTATTAATGTTAGTTACTTATATATTTGCTGGTAGTGCAAATATGTAAGGAGGGAGTCCGGTGACGGACGTCAGGACGTAACAACCCTTTGGTACTTTGGAAATTGGCTGTGAGTGGACTTGAAAATCAATGCCCCATCGAGGGCGAAAACGTTCCATTTTGTTCCAACCCTGAAAGTTCTACGACATGTGCACGCGTGCTCCAGTTTTCGTTGGCTGAACCCCATTTTTGCGTGTCCCGGCCGCGAGACAATTCGCTTCCGGAGGATTTCTCCCTCTCTCCTACTCTCTCGCTCCCTCTCCACGGTGTAACCTCGCTTTTGTACCCCTTCCCCACGTCTCCTCCAGGTTTTTTTCGTATCGAGAATAAAGCGAGGATAATTATTGTGCGGCTTGAAAACGTTTAGCTCCGGGGTGGTTTTCCTTCCACCCCCGTTGCGTTTTCTTCTGTGCTCTTAAATTCGCGTGGTTTTAATAGGCGTCGATCGTCGGGGAGGTTTAATTGCTGGGAATTCGCGGGCTGGGGATCCGAGGAAAGGTTTGCCGGGGATTTGTGGGTCGTGAACGTTCAACCGAACGACCCTCCGTGCTGTAATAAAGATTTCAGCGCTGATTGTTTCGTGGTTCGTTGCTGTGAGCCTCTATCTGCGTTAATGCTCGTCTATTTCGTATCGCGATTTTCCCATAGAGGGTTTAGTATCATTCAGAAAGGATGTGGTGCGTCGGAGACGTGGGTTGGGTTTGTAAGTAGAACGTGAAGGCCATAGTCGGACACTTTGTGTTCCTCAATTCATCTTTTAGAGGGTTTATTTTCCATTTACAATCAATACGATAGGATAAGGTTGCTCAACGAACCAGCCTCATTGTAAATCCTGTCATCACGTAAGTTTATTTCAATTTTCTTATAATTTTCTGCATATGTTTGGTAGTTAATCTTGCAAGTATATTATTGATAAAATTATGTTCCTTGTTAAATATAAATTCAGTAGAATTTACATGATCGTTTGGTCGAAACGAAGTCGTATTAATTTTATTCAGTTAGGTTATGTTTATTTTTTAAATTTAACTTGGGCCGCGTCTTAAGTCGTACCCACATGAGATTCCTAAGTCGTACTACCTCGTCAATCGAAATAACGTCGACGCAGCGTAAAGAAAACATAAAAAATGCGGCAAATAAAAGAAACGCAGTAATTAATAAAAAGGAATTGGCATTAAAAATTAAAACGAAGAAAAGCGATTGGTTGTGTTTTATTTGTGGAGAAGATCAGAAGGAGAACATGATTCAATGCTTGAAATGCAAATCATGGGTGCACGATGTATGCGCTGGAGTTGACAAAAGAACAAAAATATTTGTATGCGATGTTTGTACTAACTGAATATCTGTGTGTCATGCAAACAGATTAATGAAAAATACGTTTTAATTATTATCGTTGCTTAATTGAATTCTTATGAAAGCATATAGATTTTCTAATTTCGTTATAATAAATTACGACAGTATTAACACAAGTTTTGAATAACACATTTAATTTCTACTTATTCGATAATCAACATCCACAGATCTTTCTAATTTCGCGCGTACATCGCAACAGGACTGGGAAGTCACTTTGTACAATACATACAGCGTGTATAACTAGAAGCTAATGACGGCTCATCGAGTACCTATCCTTTGTATTGGCCCAGATTATCGGTTTCCGAGGTCGCGCGCCACAAGTACCTCGATAAGTCGAGTGCCTTTGCTTCTATCTTCCATTCGAACAGGGAATATCGTAATGTCGGGGCGATATTCGATACGAGAGGGTTCTACACGAGCATCCCTATGGCTCGTTCATCCCCCACGTTCTCGAAACGGGAAGATCGAACTTCAAGATGGCGGATTACCGGCTTCCGCAGCAACACGCTGTATTCGTCGCTTATCCTTCGTCTCTTTTCTTTCGAATTACCGAGTCCCCCTTTTCCATCCGGCACTATGAAAATCGTGAAATACTGCAATGTTTCTTTCGTCTCATCGAAATTGTTTCGGAATTGTTTTCTGCAATCATTGCGCCGATTTGTGTACCCAACGCAGTGGAAATATTTCGCCACGGTGACTAGAAGCAGAATTTGTCGCCTTGCAAAGCTTCGAGGAAATCCTTGATCGCGAGAAGTAGGACAATTAAGAAGAAACCCGAGGACACCTCCGTTTATCTCGTATATTCCCGGATTTAATTAGCTTCCGTACAACAGCGGGGGCCGCGCATCGAATTTTAAATCGGATTGGAGATTCGCAAGGCTTTGAGAGACGGTACACTGGACGGTGTCACGTAGCAACAGTACGGGAAAGCGCGAATCGCGGACGTGACTACTGTCGCATTAAACAATTTACAGAGGCGCTGTAAGAATAGAACTTCATTATCCGAGAATAGACAGGGACCTAGGTGTAACAGACTACGGATGTTTATGCAAATCAAGGACTATTGTCGCCTGGAGACACTGGTACGAAACAAAAGTCGCTTCTATGCTGAATAAAGTATGATAACGTCGGGAGACAATGCTGTTCAAGACGAATTAATCTCGTTACTCTGATTAGCTCCGAAGATAAACGCGTCTGACCAGCGCAACGGAGATTCTACTTAAGCCCGCAGATCCTGAGTTATGTGATTCTTATTCTTCACGGGTGTCTTCTTCCCGGACAATTTAAGAATTGTGTGCTTCAACCGAGTGTGCTGATTTTTTTACAATTACCAGGTTATGGAGATAATCGCATTAAACCACGTTTTTGTTAGCTCGCTTTCTTGTCTGTCTGTTTATGTGTTTGTCTGTGTGTTCGGTACAAATTTTGCAATTGATTTTAAACTAACTTCCCGATGAGCTAGAGATTTGAAATTTTAAACACAGCTCAGAACTGGATGACAATGCATTATTTAAACAAAATTTTTTTTAAAAAGTCTATGCGTTTAGGAGATATAAATAATTAAATTTAACCGTTACACCTCTCCGCGCGGCGCTCAGTAGTACGTGATCGCGTTCAGCGATCCCCACTCCGCGCGACAGCGCTCCCTACTCCACGCATGCAATAAATATTGTTGCATGAATAGTTCACCTAAGTCATTAACAATTTTATTGCACTGCAAATGATATGAACTGTTGTGTGAGTTTTCTTACTATTATCTTGCGCCCCACGTTTTTCGGTTTAAATCTCACAAGTATTTTCATAGCTATTAAAAATTTACAATCACAAATTTTCAGGACTATCTGTACGGGGTTAGGAAAAATTATTTTATACTTTTTAGTCCGTATTAAAAACGTGGTATATTAAAATTTTGTTTATTGAAATAATTTAAGTTGTGTATATGAAAAAATATGCAAACATATTTCACTCTATGTAGCAGTGTTAGGTGAAACGTATATGGGTTTTATTTCAACCCGGTATGGCCGCTGCTGGTAGTTTCTACTTACATATTACTTTACTTAACGCCTTTACAGTCCGAACATCTACGAACACAGACTAATTCTACATTTTAAATACTTGTTAACTTTATATGGGAAATTATCGTGACCTAGATACAAGAAATGGAAATGAAACCGCGTTGAAAAGTTGTGTCCACGAGGATGAATTGTGAAACGTAACGCTATATTGTGAAATGAAGGATGGTGTATCCATGAGGACGAAATTTGCGGAGCGTTTCACCGCGTTAATTTATTCGGCGACCCATTTTCCCCGTCGATTTCCAAACATGGCGGCATTCGTTGGGACTCGGGAACAGTCTGCGTCGGAAGACAGACGAGCTCGGGTTGAAATGCAACGGGGAAACTTTCGACGCCCGCGAGACCAACCCGACAGTAACTCCGTTAATTTTTTTCCCCGTGACCCACCCCCACTTTCACCGAATTTCAGCGACAGAAATCGGTGCCAAGTCGCGGAACGAACGCCTGGAACGATTGTCGGGGAAATGAAAGGGGTTTTTCAGTTTGGCAACGGATTCCATTGTCGTCGGTCCGGTCCATGGGACAGAAATAAATACTCCCGTACACAAAAGCGCGTAAAAAAGGTGGAAATCTTTATCATCGCGGGTAGAACCCGGTGAATCCTACAGAAAACTCGTCCGCCCCGACTCTTCAAACTAAAAATGTAGAGAAAGGTTGTCAGAAATTTCTGAGGTAAAATATTCCGTCCGAAAAATTGTAAAACGAACATTATCATTACACAATTCTGCTAATGTCGAAAAACGAGTCACCAATGAACAGGTGAATATTTCCACCACTGGAATGAATTCTTCCACAAATATTGAAAAATAAAACCCAAAGTTGTGTTCACGATTTAAATAAATTATTTTTCACACATATCGAAAGTGTCAATTTAAAAAAGCAGCTACGTGTTCGTCGATAAAGTTTAATCCGTCCGTAAATTCTGGCAACCAATAACAATAGCGTGTTCCCGATTTGTACAATTAATTGTGTCCACAGAGTTCACAGCAAATTTTCATTTGGCCGTGTCGGTGGCGGTGGCGAGCTACCCTTAATTTGGCGAGCCACCCTCGGGGACAATTAATTCGAATTCACTCGGCAATTTTATTTAACGAAGATCAATTATAGTAGATAATTTAAACCGTGGTAGCTTACGATCGTAATTAAGCGCTGCACTAATTCCGAATTTCGAGTCGTCCCGAAATTCCTTCGTTTAGAGGGTTGGCGGAAAAAGCCGGCGACCTGGTCCGCCTCGCCTTTTTCCAGCCGCGCCGCATTCTCCGGCACGACACAGAGAGGACAAAAACAGAACGACGAGACTTTCCGCATGAGAGCATGTGTTCCACTCGGCATCCGTTCTCTTCCACCCTCGCGCAACCACCCCCTCGTTCCAACCCCCTCTCCGGTTTTCTCTCGTCCTCTCTCATTCGACGCGTCCTCCTTGCACGACGAGCACACAGCCGATTCTTGCGCGCCGCTCGCGCGGCATAAGCGGCCTTGCTGAATGCCGCTCTTCTACGACTACTCGCCCGGACAATTCCTCTTTCGAGACGGTCCCCGAGGCGTGTGCACAAACCCGATGAAACGTCGCCGCTGATCCCTTACGGATCGACCCTTGCCAGACGTTTCGCCATTCCAATTAATAAACCACCTGAGGGTAGCTACTGGACGAGCCTTCGAAATTTTGCATCCGATGCTGGAAATGTCGAACCATGAGATTAATATAACAAACATATGTTCAATAGGAGAAACAAGGATCACTCCAGAGCATATCCTACCAGGATTGTCCAAGTTAAACCGATCAATCTAAATCAGCCCTTAATCACACATCTGGACACCGACTCAGGAACCAGCCCTCCGATTAATAGATTAAATCACCCTCGTCTATCACGCACCCCAGATCGTTACACAAAAAATTCTGCTATCACTCTCTGTATTCCATTAACCCCTTGCCCTGGATCTACCCCTTTCTCACGAAACACTGGAGCGCCTATGCGAGTTTCACTTTCGCCGCCGTTGTTTCGGCGATCAGAGTCATCTTTGGAAGTCGGTGAAGCGGTGTCGGCTTTCATTTCCTCCTAAGGAACCGCTGACTCCGACGGTTGACGGTTAGACAGGCCACTGAAAGGCCGGAAGTCGGCCTCCTTTTCACGCGGCTCGTTATTGATATCGTGGCGTCATCGGGTGACGCCTCGGCCCCACTCACTCTGTATCACTCTCTCGCGCTCTCTTAGCCGTTTAGTCAGCGTTTCGGGAGAATCGAGCAATTAATCACGTGCTCGACCGTGCGGCCAGATACCCAGCATCCCTTGGCATCGTCTTCCGCGAGCCCTATTGTCATCGATACGGCCGCTTCATTACGATGCGTCAGCCTGGTGTCGCGAGCTTTTCGATTAGCGAGCTCGTCGAGCGAAATTGGAGCTTTCTCATAAGCTACTTCACGAGAAACTGGTCGCTTCTCGTTGCCACCGCTAGGAATTTCGTTCGAGATCGATCAGGACATAGCGCATATCAAATTAGAGGAGGTTCGAATCATCGTTTCGCTGATGTAACAGTTTTTGCCTTTAAGTGTAAGGTGAAGTGCCCTATGCCTGGACAGCATGTTTTTCTATTTTAAATTTTATCACTTTAAATAAACAAAAACAATTTCTTAAGAGTTTTAACATACAGTTCAGAGTTTGTAAAGTAATTTAAAATAAAAAAATCATTGTTTGGGTTAATATCTTAATTGTATTAACAAGAATAATTGAAACCTATAGTTGGACATATTAAATCCAATCTAAGCTAGTACCTGGACAGAAGTAAAGCCTATATCGGGACAAATTCAATTTACGAGTTGATCGAGCGAACATAACCTAAAACGTTGGTTGGTGGCGCTGTTGCGCATGACGAATAGAAGATGCTATGCGTAATATGTAGTATTCTTATCATAGATTATAGTATTGTATTATTTAACCAAATATATATTTATTTTCATTTACTGTTTTAATAAAACTTGTCATAATACAACTTTTAAGGTTAGGTAGTAATACTGATAGATGTAAGATGTAAATATAAAGTATTATTAACGTCACAACCGGAATACATTTTCTACATACGTTATTCAAGCTAATAGAAGACTAATTATACGTACATGTAGTTAAATAATTTGCAAACAATGCGTTGATTTTATTCACAAACACGTGTCCGGCTTCAGGCGTAAGCACATTGCGTATAAGCTTAGAGTGGGACAGTTACTGTCATGGCGTCCCAGTATGGAGTACTTACATTTGAAAACAGTCCTAATCTTGGACATCTAATATTTGGATTAATAATTATTATTTACGTTAAGTTTGATCGCCAATTTATTTTAAAATATCAATATTATTATGCGTGATAATTATTTTTTGTCTGAGGGCTTAAATTATATCTTTTTTTCTAACAAAAGTTCGAACTATAAATGCACACGATTCGCATGTAAATAGACTATTTTGTATACTGTTTTCAGATGAACTTTGAATTCATTTTTAAATTTCAATTGATGTCTTAATGAAATAATATTCACACCTACTTGTAGCTAAGACCTCAGAATATATAATATAATTATTAACTTCCCGATTCATAGGGAAGTTACTGTAATTACCCCGAAAATCGAAAATCGATTTTTTAGCAGATCTTCACGTTTCATGGTCATTGGAGTCATTTTAGACTATTTTTATCAAAATGTTTGTATGTGTGTGTGTGTGTGTGTGTGTGTGTGTGTGTGTGTGTGTGTGTGTGTGTGTGTGGGTGTGTGTGTGTGTGTGTGCGTATGTCCGTTTGTATGGTATCAAATTTTTCGTTAACGTTTTCAGAAAAAGTAACAACGCGATCAGGATGATGAATGATGCAATCGAAGTGCCCCGTCGTAACTTAGAGCTGATTAGATTTTGGTCCATATTGGTCAAGTAGTTTTTTAGATTTTTAGTTTTTTTTCAAAAAGAGTTGATTCTACAATGCAATTTATAAGGGAGGACGAAAATTTTCCACCAAAGAACCAAACGCAATTACATAAAAAAAATTTTTTTTCTTAATTTTTTTTAGATTTAAAAAAATTTTTTTTTTAGATTAAAAAAAAATTTTTTTTTAAACTGATGCTAATGTTACCGCTTGGAATAATCGAAAGTTATTCCAATGCAAGAGTGAATTTATCATCTCTATTCCCAAGAATACATTTGGGAGAATATCGATGAAAGTACAAAAAAAAAACGATGTTAGCGATGTTGGCGAAGGAGTAAGGAATCGGGAAGTTCTTTGTGTGACTCTTGGAGAGTCAAACACCAAATAAAAAACATTAATATCAGTAAGCCCTACTAGCCATGCGTATCACTAACCCTCTCGCAAGAGCAGTCCTACCCGCGAGCTCGCAAAGCGAGCGAGCAAAAACAACCCTACTCGCGAGCGAGCGAAGCGAGCGAGCAACAATAGCCCTCTAGTTTAATCTCTTAATTACTCATTTTACTATGAAAATTCAATTGTCCAGATTTAGGTATGACTTTTGGACTGTCTAGACTTAGGGCACTTCACCTTATATCTTCGTTGACATCATCCCACAGCTGAATTGATTAGTTTTGGTACAAGACAATATTGTTCAAAATGAAACACCATATATCGCTGTTGGAATTGAAGAGGGTTTACGTCGTAATTTCGTAATATTTGTTTTCCTCCTGTCCAGGACAATTGTTTACGTAACCTTATCGTGGAGTTTAGTCAGCAGAACACCATCGACAATATTTACAAACAGTGGCCGAAGTGGAAAGAGCATGTTACGAACAGACAAGTTAAACAAACCTCAATAGCGTGTGTTCGACGAGCTTTCATGAAAACTTCTCATCGAAAAGTTTCACTTCACATTGTCCATTTGCATTAGCACTAAAAGTCAATACGACGCTGTTTCGTATCATCGATTTTTTTTCATATAGGTTACTGGTGCATTTTATCAGTGGCACCCAACGAAGTTCCGCTAAATCAATAACTTTACTGCTTTTAATGTTTGAAATATAAAATTTTCCTGTAGATGTAGATTTCGTTGTGAACACTAGTTGCAAGTAGAATAAATCGAAAATGGTCAGACAGAGTACAAATTCTTTTGAAACTGTTTGAAAAGCGTGCCGAGCAGAAGTCGCGCATTCGAACTTGCGAATAGCAATTAGCTTTATCGAAAAAGCCAGACGGAATGTTTACTAGCCGCGGTATCGTGTCGAATACATCACGGAATAAATTTCGCGGCGGCAGAACCCAGACAGCGTGCCAGCGGGCAACGGTACACGCGAAAGTTCAGCGTGCGAGTCTGTGATACATCGATCTGTTTGTGCCGTTCGTTTCCCGTCAGTGATATGGCACTTCATTATACGAAACGACACGCTCCGTTGAGTTTTCCAATCACGACAGAGACGCGACACCGACAAGGAACTTGCGGAGATTTACATGTTTCGTTATCGCGGCGCGACGCGGCGCAGCGAATAAAAAAGAGAGTCGTGCCTGACAATGTCCCGGATACCTGATCCGCTTTAATATCGCAGGCAGTAAACATTGTTAGGCACCACGCCGGGAAAAATAACCGGGGATACTTCCTCGGAAGCTTCGCCTAACGACAGAAAAAAATTCGAGATCCCCGGATACTATGACAACGGAGTTAACATGAACATTACGTCGGAATCAAACACTATTTTATTACGAATATCTGCAGACAATTAATTACGCGAGCAAATTTTCGTTCCACCATTTTAAGGGCGAATTTGGTACGCTTCCAAGAAAAGGGTACAGTTGAAAGTTTCAGTTTCAACTATACACCGTATAACACCTCAAAAGGTAAAGAGGCTCATGCATTATTCCCTGTTATCACTCGGCCTGGTATTAATTATACATGCGGATGCGTTTCGAGCGCCGTTTACCTTCGTCGGGACCGATTAAGCGGATTTTAGCGATCAGATATTAATAATGACGATCGTATTCATCGTCACGTATCTCTTGAGCGATATTACACGTTGATCGGCTTATCGAAAAATTTTCGGACGGCTGCCGAAACATCCGAAACATCTTCCAAAATTCACAGGATGCTTAAGAGAGACAGAGAGAAAATCCCTCTCTCTTCCTCAGCTCGCAGAAACTTCGTTTTTCCGCATGATCGCGGCGCACATAGTAGTCAGGATCGAAGAAGTTGGTGTCATTTTGATATAACTTTTGAACTTTTAGAGATATCGCAATGAAATTTTCATCAAAAATATTTAAAAAATAGTAATTCCTACCTAGAGATAATTAAATATTTTTTGCATTTGTTAAACAATATTTATTAATTAATTTTCTTTCATACTTTGTTATTGATAATAAATTTGTTTACATATAAGTTCACAAACTATTTTTTGTAATAATTTATAATACAATTTTTTTCGTCCGTACCGAGAAGTTCTGTGACACTGCCACAGTTTTTGAATCGTAAAAGTTATTCTGATGAAACTTTCACTGAAAAATATGAAAAATAATCACTTTTTAATGATAAATAATTTAATATGTTTAGTGTTTGTTTAATTATTTTTAATAACATTTTACTTACTTTACTGACTGATTTACTTAAATCTATGCAAGTATCAATTCTGCAGCTTCTTGATCTAGCGGCCTTTTCTTTTTATTTTGTGATTTTACTCTTATAGCAGCACATAATAAACAATTGACTGTAGGCTACAATCAAAACAGTCCGCTCGCACGCGCGCGAGGTTCTTCGCGTCTCGCACAATCCTGGCGCTCGACGCAGCGATGGATACACTTGAATCACTAATAACTTGCGTCGATGGACGATGTTGGTAGTAAATCGTGCATAACTATATAGGGAAAAGTGTAGTGAACATTGTACAATTTGTAAACATGCGGTGCTAATTGGAACTCAAAAGATATGCCGTATCAAAGATGAAGAATTTTGACAATTTCCGAGCCTTCACTGTACATTATTTTTTTAATACATTATTTAAATTAATTTTTAATTGTCAGTGTAAATTTTTATCGTAATGGAATTCTCTTCATCTTAAAAGAAGAACAGAGGAAAAATATTAAACAGGTGTGTCAGGGCATCCAGATAAAGATAAGTATCTTTTTTCTGCGAAACAGGCTATTTTCAAAATGTCCAACTTTAAGTGTTCGTCGTGATTACAATTTTAATTATATTTTATTAATTTCTTTATTTTCGAGGTAGATGGATATTTATGAAGTAATACAAACTTTGTACATGTCAATATGAGAAAGTTCATTTTTCGACAAAATGTCACTGAATTTCTCGATCCGGACCACTGTGCGGCGGCGCGCGCCGTTTACCTTTCGCAATCTCGAAACTTTCTCGAAAAAGTTCCATTGTTTACAACGAGCCGGCGCGGTGGCCGAGTCCGTGTCGACAGGCGTCTTCTAAAGTCAAATTCCGAATGGTCGGTGGCCGTTTCCACGAGACGTGCGCCGTTTTCGAAACTGGGCTAGAGAAGTTCGTACCCCGTCGTCGTCGTCGACCACGTCCCCTGGAAATTCCATTAGGTCGCTATCTCGACGAGCAAAGGAGCCGTGTTTACGTTCTCCTTTTCGTCGCGTTCTTTTTTTCTCCTCGTCTTGTGTTCTCATCAGCGCGGAGCGCCAAAGCCGGATAAGCCGACCGGTGGTTAAAAAGGTGGCCAAGAAACCCGGGCCACTTCCGTTTTTCAATTTGCCCGGTTCCCTTTCCCGCTGTCCGTCTCGATTAGAGGACTCCGACTTGCAAATTGCAATCTCTGCTCCGCCCCGTTGTCCTTTGCCTCGGAAACCTGGCCCTTCCGCGAATGTCGCTTCCATTTTTCATCCTGGCTGAGCCGCAAGCTATCAGCCCGCTGGGAACGAAAGTGGGGACATCTGTTCCCTTCTAACGAGTATGTTGCGCCACGAAATTGGAGAATCACTAAATTATACGCGAGAATAGTCTACCTTTGATACGTCGCGACTGTCGCATCGTGAGATATGCTCTGCGCCGATTTCCCCAGTTATTTGAGGTTTTCCACCTGAGGACAAGCAGCGCTGCTGTCCGTTCGCAGGCTCGGCCGGTTCCAGAATAGACGGCAGCGACGGAAATATTGATAGGCCGGCCGCTGCCAAGAATGTCACGGCTAAGCACGCGGACAAAATGCCGGATCGTGTCGGTATCGCGTCCACTAGATTTTTTCGCGGTTCTTTCTCAATGGAGGAACGATTCGCGTTTGTCGCCGGACACGTGCCTCTATCTATAGCCTCTATCTCTCGCAGCCGTTCACACGCCGCCCCCGCGTCGACAGAGATAGATTCGAACGCGTATATTTAGCGGGACGCTCGGTTTTTCGGGGTGGAGCGCGCGGGGAACGGATAGACAAACATCGCGGATTATTCATTGCACGCCGTAAATATCCCTCCAACTGCGAAAAATCCCGGGGCAAAAAATTATTCGAGCCGCAGAGTCTTATCGGCCATTCTTCTTACTGAAAAGAACGAAACAAATCTGGTCGACCATACCGGGTTTCACACCTCATCTATCCCTTTCTTATACTCCTCATGATCTCTTCAAAAATCCTACTATTGCAAAATCAAATTTCCCTCTAACCGAGGTAGATAACGAAAAACCACTTCCGCGGATTCGTATGCAACGCACCAATATCCGTGGGAATCGCTAAACGATTATCGAAATCAAAATTGGTATTGGCCAGCGTAATCAGGAATAAACGCGTATGCATAAACGTGATAGCATTACCGGAGTCGTATAAATAATTAATTGCCGTAATTCAATGAAATCGGGTGAAAGGAGCTCGGGCGCGATCGCGATCCGATTTACAATGAACTTTCTCGCCTGGTAACGGCACGTCGCACAGTGGGCCAGATCGACGCGCTAGCTGTTCATGAGCTAAAAAATCGAAGTCCTCATATCGATTTTTAACGAATGTACAATGTTTCTTAAATGTCCATTACATTCAAAAACGATAATATTAATTAAAGTTATTAAAAACTCTCGTTACAATAAGCGTTCAAAGATCAAACTTTTTCAGATACGATTTATCACCGAAAAAATTCCTTTTCTTCATAACGATGTCCTGGAAAACCTACTAAAGATTAAGTGCTCAATTTGTTTTTGTATGAAGAATGTATATCTATGTTGAGAACGCACCAGGAACTAAACATTAATGTTCATAATTTGTTATAAAAAAAAATACTTAGTCAACTAAGGAATACCGTCAATGTTTTTCACCTTTGACAAGGGATAAGTGAAAAGTGTTACAGAGTGTCGCGATCTAACAAAGTAGAACATTTTCAGCAACGTCTCCTCTTAAAGATCCTGCAAATTTCACATCCAAATCGATCCAAACTTGGAAATTATGATGGTTTAAAGCGCCGCGTGACACGCAATTCAGCGGCGAGTCGCGTTGCGCGAGACGCATTGACGACCACTCAGCAGCTCTTAAGAGTGTAGAGATCTAACCCAGACCTATCTTATGAATTTTTTAGATTATACGACCATTGATAAACATTCGAACTTATTACTAGCTCACAGTTGAATCATTTGTATTTGAGAGATTATAGTAACAGCATCGTAGTATAGCATCAGAGCAGTTTTTCCATATTAAAGACCTGTATTTTACCTTTGTTGAGAGGAATTATAGTATAGATTTTTGTTTATTCATAGATAAACAGAGTTATAAGCAGAAAATCCGTATGATCAATCGAATATAGTCAGGAACTTTGTAAAATATAATACTTAATCTTGTTTGAATTTTTGTAATTTTTTAAATAAGACAGTAATAACACATTTTTGTTATTTCATTAAATATAATAAACTTCATTCATTCAATAATTATGAATTACTCTTGTTTGAATGCCTGAATAACCAGTTTTCAAATATTATTCATTATTCACACGAGTTTACAGACATTTCCGGTGATGTAACAAAAAAATGTTTCCTACAAAAAGTAATCAGTACTCAGTCTTCTACAAATCTCAATACAAAAAATTTCAATAATTTCTTTTTTTAATAAAAAATGGTGTTTACCTTCATTATTTATTTATAACTATATATTTTTTATTCAATAATATTATAGGTGATGCCAAGACGAATCCGACGATATATTTAATGTGGTCTTTATGTTTTGAAATAATGGTGAAATACGTGTGAACAGCTAGCGCGCCGATCTGGCCCACTGTGCGTCGGATCGATAACGTCAGACATCTTTTTCGAGGCGAGCTTTTTCCCCCCGAGTTTCGTGGATCGTTTTACCGCGAGAGAGAGAGAGAGAGGGGGGAGAAAGAACTGGTCATAAATCGCGTCGGTCCGCTTGGATTTAATATGCTTCGCGAAACGATACGTCGCGTCGCAGGCGTGAAAACCGACCATTATAGCCTTTATCGGGACACCACCTGCTGGCAGCCGAAGATAGAACGCGACACGATCCCCAGACGATTTGCATAAATACCTGAAGTCCTAGGTCGTTCTCGGGCTAAAACTCGCCAATTACGCTGCGGCCACGCTCCCGGTTTCGACGAACCATTAATCGAGCTTCGAAGGAGATGATTTGCGATCTAACCTTCGTTCTCGGCACCGGGTGAAAAATTCCGGAAAGGAGAAACCGTGAAAAATGTCCGAGGATCGTGTGAAAAGCTGTCATCGACTAATTGCCGAGCTGTCGACACGTTGGGCCGGGAAAAGCGCGTTAAAAATGATTTTTACGACGGTTTTCAATAGCCCATTTCCGCGGAAAATGATATCCAGAGGGTCTCGTTCTGTTTCGTTCGCTGAACTACGGCAAGAGTATACGCTTGAACGAATTGAACATTTAATGCGACGAATTTCCATGTGAAATTCAATTCGGAGAGGGTTAAAGTGTCGACACGAAAATTCGCGAAAATAATTAATTAGTCAGCTGGTACGGATAACATTTTTCAGATATCAACGAGCGCGGCTCGATTAAATATTCTCGATCCGCGTTCGTCGTGTTCGAACTAAATGAAAAAAACGGTTCCCGCGATAAACACGGATCCTCGATCGTAAACGACATTACGCCGACACGATATCGATCTAAATGATTCGAAAGACAGCATTTTAATTCCCGATTCCGAGGGCATTTCATTGATTATCGAGGATCGTTCGCGGAATTTAAAATTCCCGTCGAAATTGAATCGCGACCCCGATCCACCCCTTTCGTCCCTCTCTCTCACTCTCCTGCTCTCTCCCTTTGCTCTCAATAATCGATTCAGTATCGCAAATACGTTCGAATAAAATGACGCTGGAATCTGCACGAGTTTCCAATGCTCGGGCCGCTTTAGCACAGAAAAGGGAAAAAAGGAGTTCCTCCAGGACGTTTTAGCATTGTCCGCGAATAAAACAGCACATCCGCAGTGGAAATGATCCGTGAAATGTTCACATTCGTTCCGCGGAATTCCCCTTGATTTTGATCACTCCTAAAGCAATTGTATTTGAAAATCATACTTGAATGTTCCGGAGTATCCAAAATTCTCGTGACCCAGAGGAGACGTGAAAGTCGGTAATTTGATTACGGAGGAACACAGATTAAATCTCGTAAGTTGACACCATCAAACTGAGAGGGCAACAATTACCCCTAAAATGATTCGAAAGTCTTGGAAGAAGCGACGAATTCGATTACCGCTAAAAAGCTTACTGCCAGGTCCGGGAAGTCGAGGCTTCCCTAACTTTCTTCGTGTTTAACGCTAATCATCGAGAGCCACTCGAAAAGTTGCGGATAAAGTTTGGCCCGGCGGCAACGTCGGCGGCGGCAGCGTTCGATGGAAATTCAGTTCGCGGATTGCCTGGAGGCTTCGCCCTTCGAAAAGGGCGATTTAAGCGCGAGAAAACGAAGGGACGAGTCGAATTCGGTGACTCGATTGTGCACCAGGCTCCCGGAAACTCGTGGCGGAAGTTCCCCTTCTACTCTGGTTGGAACTCCGTGATCGACCGAGTGCGAGGAATTTCAATGCGTTCCGATCCGGCCTCGGCGCAACGCTCTATTTATTCGATGCTCTCGAAAAGCTCGGGATAGTCCGTGCCGAAGGCTTTATCGACACGATGAACCGTGCTCGGTGCCGGTGCCTCTTCCAGGAACTTGCGACAAGATTTGTTAACGTTCAATGGAACTCGAGGACGCCGCGCTGGGACGAGGACGTTCGATGCAGTGGAACTCGAGGAAGGTGGACGAAAAGTGTTGGAATTCGGGGAAACTCGAAAATCTTGGAAAGAACTCGGTGAACTTGGAACTGAAAGAAAAATGAGTAACGAGCAGTCCTGCGCGGGTCGTAAAGTTCTAATGTTCAGTTTATCATCCGAGAAGATTGATAATAAAGACTACGACGGCGGCAACGTTTAAAGTTTGCACGCAGTATTCGTTTCAATGAGAAGTTTTCACGGGACGTCTGTCGGCGCATAATTGAGATATAAACGTGCCTCACCGTTGCCAACGAGTCGGCGAGACTATCCCGCGGCGTTACCGCCTCGTGCTTTTCGCTCCGGAGCTTTCGTTATTTCCAGGATGGCCGCGCTTTCGTGGACATCGTGATACGCCGATGAAAACACGGCGACGACGGTTGTTTTCCGAACAGGCTTTCCAACGTTTCACTATTTCCGCGCACCTTCGAACAGATTGCGAAAGAGAAACCGGAGAACTTCGAGAGACGACGGTTCAGAAGCTGAGGACGCGGAGCTGGGACAGAAATCGAATAAGAAAATTCTATAACGAAAACAATCCTCTACTGGATAAAAGCGGTTGAGATACCAGTATTTGTTATTTAAGACAAACGAAACATAAGTATTCATGCGATGAAATGTTAGTAAATTAGAAAATATAAATGTTCGATATGTAGCTATTGGTATGAAAAACAAATTTAACGTTTATTAATATATGAAGTATTACAAATTCTAGTGAACCGGAAGTAAAACGACGACGAGTATTATTCAAATATTTTGCGCTTTGCGTCTCGAACACTTACGTTCAGGGACCGTAACTGATATAACAAAAAAGAAAAAAAGTCATCAAATAACAAGTATTTAATCGAATAAATCGTATTGGTTACAAATAAGGATTATAAGCAACCGAAAATTTTTTCTCTTGTTGGTAAATGTTATCGTTGAGAGAAATTCATTTCGATCACTTATAACAGTTATCAATTTATTTCGATCGCTCATAACAGTTATCGATGAAGGAAATTTGTAACAGTTATTATTAAATTGTACAACTTCCAAATGGTAGACAATCAATTATTTCATAAATTTTTTATTCATAGAATTAATTGCTACAATCAAAATTTAGTGTGATAAAAATTAGTATTTCCAAATTTTCTCCTGACAAATTATATCGCAAATCATCTAGCGTTAATTTCACAGCAGAAAAGGCTCGTTCAACGCAAACCTGAGTTGCGGGCAAATAAAGTTATCTCATCGATAACTGTTATGAGCGGTCGAAATAAATTTATCTCGTCGATAACTGTTATGAGCGATCGAAATAAACTTCTCTCACCGATAACTGTTTTGAGCAATCGAAACAGTTTTTCTTCATCGATAACAGTTATCGAGGAGGATCCAATTTTTTGGACACTAGTGACTGTTACTTGTAACCAAAAAGTATAAAAATTGATATTTTTTAATAATTTTGTTCTTCAAATTTCTTTCTTTATATTTCGTGTAGATTATCTTAAATTTCAATAATATAATAATACCTTAAATTTCAATAATAATCAACTTTTTATATAATAATAATAATAATAATAATAATAACTGTTATTTTTGGCCCCTGCTTACGTTTGCAGCAAACGCATGAAACCGGTTTGGAAATAACTTTGGCGGCGAGAGCCGCCGGGAATTAATTACCCGAAGCTGTTTCTGCTAAACTCAAAGCATTACTGGTTCTTCTAGGTCCAAGTCGAGACGTTCAGGTGTTCCGTTTCTCGCGAGTCACTCTATATATAGAAGCTATACAGAAGAAAGAGGGAAAATTGCGTTGGTTAAAAGTGGGACCGAGTGTGACAAATAGCTTGCGCATGGAAAATATTGAAAAGATGAGGGCCGTAGAGGAAACAAGAAACTGAATGACAAATATCGATGTCGACACTCGATTTCGAAGACGAGATCACTGCACCATTAAAAAAAATCGATTCACAAGTGGAGAGACCGCGCACGGGATTGGAACCGACGCGACGGTTTTTCGGAACGAGACAATTTCGTGGTTGCGATTGCTGGTTTCACTCGCGTTCTTCCGGTCTCGAAGCGTAGCGAACGGTTCCGTGCTCGTGACTGAGTAAACACAGGTCCAGTGTCTCGTTCCCAGTCTCTTCCGTCTTCATCCCCTCCAAGTTTCACCTATTCTTCGTGTTTCAGCCGGATACCCCAAGTAAATCACCACCGGGTTTTATTCGGTACGATTTCTCACAAATATCTTATTCACTTATTCATTATTTCGTTGTTATTTTGTGACTGAGAGAGGCGACTATACTTTTTAACTTCCCGATTTTATAGGGAAGTTATTGTAATTACCCCGAAAATCGAAAATCGAATTTTTAGCAGATCTTCACGTTTCATGGTCATTGGAGTCATTTTAGACTATTTTTATCAAAATGTCGGTATGTGTGTGTGTGCGTGTGCGTGCGTGTGTGTGTGTGTGTGTGTGTGTGTGTGTGTGTGTGTGTGTGTGTGTGTGTGTGTGTGTGTGTGTGCGTATGTACGTTTCTATGGTATCAAATTTTTCGTTAACGTTTTCAGAAAAAGTAACAACGCGATCGGAATGATGAATGATGCAATCGATGTGCCCCGCTGTAATTTAGAGCTGATTAGATTTTGGTCCATTTTGGTCAAGTAGTTTTTTAGTTTTTTTAGTTTTTTTCGAAAGAAGTTCATTCAACAATGCAATTTATACGAGAGAACGGAAAGTTTCCACCGAAGAAACAAACGTAATTACACAAAAAATTTTTTTTTCGATTTTTTTAAAATTAGAAAAAAAAATTTTTTTTTTTAAATCTTTTTTTGTACCTTAAGATGATGTTTCCGCTTACAATAATCGAAAATTATCCCAATGCAAGAGTGAGTTAATCATCTCTACTCCCGAGAATACATTTTCAAAGAATATCGATGAAAGTACAAAAAAAAATTTATATTACAATCTTTAAAAAAACAATCAGTTCAAAACGAATTATTAACTGAGATTAAATTGAAAATTAATATGAACTATATGATAATTATTAATAACAGTGATGTTGAAAACGGATTGGTTAATGGAGCACATATGCGGAATATTAAAATTTATTACTTTTCAAGAAAATACTAAAATTCCGTCTATATTGTGATTAGATTTTCAATTGGCCAGAGTAGGAGTGAAAGTAAGAACTCGTTATCGTGATTATATGAAAAATGCAAATATTGATCAAAATTTAACACCAATAATAAAAATATCGAATCAAGTAAATATGTCGAGTGAGGAAAAATATCAAATCACACGTAGTCAATTTCCAGTGGTTCCTGCTGAAGCGATTACGATTCATAAAAGTCAGGGATAAAAAACATACGAGAAAGTATGTTTGGATTTTAAAAAATCAGAAAGGCCAACTTTACAAATGTTGCATGTAGCACTGAGCAGAGTTTCAAAATTGAGCGCGGTTTATATATTTCGGGACCATTTAAATTAACAGTATCGAAGAAAACCAAGATCAATACTGCAACCCCGGATAATGATGAGTTGTATCGTTTGCGAAAAACTAATTAAGACAATTTATATTGCAACATTAGTATGCTATAACAAGGAGCCAAGCGAGCAACGAGCATACGATATTGGTTTAATGCGACGCCATATAGCAAACATTTTGATAAGTAGAAAACTATTGAATTTCCCTGAAAACGTATAATATTCTTAAAACGTACACTTAATAAATAATAATAATAATATACAGCAACTAATGAATCGGGAAGTTCTTTGTGTGGCTCGTGGAGAGTCACACACAAAATGAAAGACATTAATAGCTGTGGGCCCTACTAGCCATGCGTACCACTAACATTCTCGCAAGAGCAGTCCTGCCCGCGAGCGAGCAACAATAGCCCTCTAGTTTACTTTTTTATTTGACTGCCTAGTTCTAATAACTATGCGCAGCGATTGGGGATTGTATCATGAAGAATGTGAAAGTTCAGCGGCACGTGAACAATTCGTAACGTTCGACAAAAGTTAATCGTCAGCGGTCGAGCCCCGGCGGCGTTCCATGTAACTCGATAAGTCAAGTTTACGATCGATCGATCCGGGTCGGCCAGTGTCCGGCTAGCAGGAATCGAGTTGTTTTCGGGGGTTTCGTCTTAAAATATCGCGTAAACTTCGCTAGCTCTCAGGTCTCGAGAGCCCCGTCGCGAAAATGGAGGGGAAAAAACACGGAAAAAAGCAGAACCGAAAATAAAAGAAGGAGGGCGCGGGAAGTTTGTAAAATGCGGGCAGCCGAATGGCCCGGACCGGTAACGGTAATAGAAGTCCGAGAAAGTTAGTTTATGGCGCAATTGTTGGCGAATGGGTAACCGTAAGTAATACTTCCTTTTTTCCGACGGTAAATAACGTCCGCGACCGAGACAGAGAAAGAGAAAAATAGAGGAGAAGAAGAAGAATAAGAGAGAGAGAAGAATGGTTCAACGAACTGCATCGCCGGCCCGGTGCATTATGGGCTTCGCGAAATTTTCGGAGCAACGGAAACGCTCCGTTATCGATAGAACGCGATACTGCCTTCCGCTCGCGATAGTAATTTTCCGTTTAAATCTCTTCTTTCTATCTGTGCGCCGTCATCTTTTTTAATGCGCAGGCAGTTCGTTGGAATTTTAAATCGCTGTATTTTGAATAACGAATGAGACGCTCGGGAAAAATTACTAATTGATAGTTATCTAATTGGTAGAGGAAATTTGCCTGTTTGTCGAGGGGAAGGGTGTTCGGTGGAACGCAATCCTTCAAACCCAATTACGAAATTCCTCGACGGGACTACGGTCCTCATATTCACACAGCGATGATCCTTAGATCCATGTCGCATGAAAGATCGTGTCAGCGATGCGACAGAATCGGATCGTGGCATTCGTGGCACGCGACACTGCCGAAATAGAAACGCGTTTCTAGTACCGACCGCGTCTTCACTCGCTTCGCGGCTCTCTACCGTTCTATGTTCTGCTAACTGTGACCTAACACGATCTTATCGATCCTCAATTGATCGCCAAACCTGCTGGATGCTGCATAACAAAAATATTTATTTTTAACTGCGTTCCACGGTATAAGTTTATCGTTAGAGACACAAACGAATGCTCGAGAGTGGCAATTCATAAACCTTCAAACATAAATACACACGTAATGAAAACCGCAATAAAGTTTCTGATCCCACTATTTTTACGAGGCTGTAAACACCGAAATAGTCACCGCGGTTTCACTCTGGACACAATCAATTATTATGCCTGGCAGTGGATACTCCGTTTCTTGTAACGGGAGACGATGTTACCCGTTACTATTTTTAGAATGTTATTGCTCGGTATACGCACTCGATACTCATCATTTTATAATAACTCGTTACACATTAACGTCAAATGTTGACAAGGAAAATATTCTGTTTGCAAAACTACTTTCAGCGTGCAGATAAATTTCAAAATTGTCACGCGGGATTAATGGAACGTTAGCAGCTTCGATGATTTATAGTAATCACTTGGCGGACGTTTGTGTAAACAGAGAGTAATTTACAAGCCCCGGAGTCAAACAAAAATCCATTTACTGAATTAAGAACTTTATTGGATTAAACTGACAGGAGAGGGAGAGAGATGGAAATAATGATTAAAGTCATTGCTTCGCTGTGTAATTCACATTTGACCGTTTTATTGACAGATTTTCAAGAAAGGATCAAATCCGCATTGAGCACTCTAATAACATTAAAATTCAATATACAGGCTAAACTACATACAATGCAAACGTTTTCAATACATATAATAGCAGAATAGTGATCAAAGAAATCGTTTTCATTTTCGAGGAATTCTTCCGTATTTTTCCATTATTACTTCCATATCTTCTATGAATTATTATTCATTTTACCACGCTTATGTTAGCTTGCCGAGTTGTCGTTGCCGTTGTTGTATGCGTCAAATCTTGTAATCGAATTTTAAATTACTTCCCGATGAGCTAGAGACTTGAAACTTTAAACATAGCTCGGAACTGGATGACAATGCGATATTAAAAAACAAATTTTAAAAAAATGTGCGTTTAGGAGAAAAAAATTTTAATATTAACCGTCACACCTCGCCGCGCAACGCTCAGTAGTACGTCATCACGTTCAGCGAACCCCACTCCGCGAGCCAGCGCTCCCTACTCCACTACGCGTTCCCACTCCACTGACTCACTTCGCACCGAAGGAGCTCAGTCAGTGTGGTGTTGCGTTCATTCAGTCCCATTTCGGACAATTTCGGACTTTATCAAGAGACGTCGTCTCATTCTTTCTCGCGTATTTCCATATCTCGCGTTTCTATATCTTACTATTTCATACCAGTAGTACTGTACCTTGCGTTCCATTTAAAAGAGACTAAAAAGTAGAAAATAAAAAAATATATTTAAAAAACTTTTTAAAAACCACTCTTATATTAAAATGCACTAAAAAGGAGAAAATAATTTTTCTAGGCATTAGTGACTATAAATGAAAGCTTGGAGCTTCGATTACGTCAATATAGTTTAGCGCTCCACGCTTTTATTTATACATAGTCACTGATGCCTAAAAAATTTATTTTCTCCTTTTTAGTGCAAAACATTTTTTTATATATTTTTCTTGTTCTAAACAGTTTCTTTTCTTCCTGGCGTTGTTACAATCCCATGCATTTCTTTTATGTTCCCTTCTTGTGCGTCACCGTGTCCTCGAATATCTCCTCAGCGTCTCCTCTTTTGTATCAAAGGATCACCGTCAAATAAATTGCTGTTATTATTGTGACGGTAGGAGAGGACAGAGTACACTGAGGGATGTCAGAGAGACGGACAGAAAGAATCCGGAGGAGGTAACACACCTGTTATGCAACGACTGCGTTCACGAGACAGGGTTCGCGACGATAGGGGAGAGAAAGGGCGCCGGAACGAGGCTCTGGCCCTGACCTAGGAGAAAACCGGGCCAAGTCTGGTTTCCATGGGAACCAGAACCATCACCTGCCGGACTATCGCGCGGTACACCCCATCACCGTGGAACAAGAGCATCGATCTTTGACCCGGCTCCATCATTGAATGGTGTGTGGCGGCCATTCAACATTTCCTGATTGAACCAACACCAAAATT
Organism: Lasioglossum pauxillum; assembly: GCA_933228785.1. Lineage (NCBI taxonomy): Eukaryota > Metazoa > Arthropoda > Insecta > Hymenoptera > Halictidae > Lasioglossum > Lasioglossum pauxillum. The sequence goes on from OW121706.1 coordinate 41,264,359, forward strand.
AAACCGGAACGGGATGCAACTTGCAACAGGCGAATCTGTTTCCTGGTACTTTACCTTGAACCCTTTCTATCATCGACGAATCATCGTCGAACGGAACTTTACTCAATTTTACTCAGTCTCGTTTAAAATCGTTTTCGGATTTGTTTCACCAGGATGCGAATTCGCAGCACGAAGAATCGAACTTCTGCCTGGACTCTATTGCGAAAAGTTTGATTCGCCGATTCGAGTGACCTCAAGGATCAACCATCGACCAATGGTGGATCAGAGGGTGCCCGCGTCTGAAATTTCAATGGGTCGAGGGTACGTTTTACGACGTTCCTTCCGAGAGATCGAACCCTGATGAGCGTCTAAGACGCGCGTTACACCCACGCGAAGGTCCACTCGGCATTTTCGAGATTCCTGATAGGGTGCCGCCTGCGAGAGGATTCCCGGATGATAAGAGGGTTCTGGGAACGTTCCTACGACCGATACGAATCTCGTAACTAGACTGAAATTACCGTCTCTTTATCTGCGCCCCTTCGGTAAACACGAAATGTCGTTCTGATACCGGGCTGCGCGGCTTTGCTCCGTGATTAAACGGTCCTGGATCCTTTGGAGGGCAAGGTCTCGGTTCCACAGCGTTTCTAATTGTACGAATTGAAACTGATACTCGAATACCGACTCGAATATAGTCCTGCCCCATTACCATTATCTATTACCATTATATTAGGTCTATAACTTGAAAACCGGAATTTGACACTAGATGTCAGCACTTATGTATGCGCTGTAGCAAATCATTGACATACACGCCATTCCGAAGCTCTATTCATAACCTGCAAAATCAGTCAACAGTGTTTGATTTGCTTGTGCGCATCATATTTTTTTCAATCATGAAAAATTTTGAAAATTGGCGAAAGAAACAGCATTTGCGGGAAGTTTTGCTGAGCCACTTTTTTGCAAAGAAAACTGCAGCCGAAAGTCATCGTTTGCTCGTGGAATTGTATGGCGAACATGCTCTTGCGAAAACACAGTGTTTCGAGTGGTTTCAACGCTTTAAAAATGGCGATTTTGACATCAAAGACAAAGAGCGGCCTGGACAGTCGAAAAAGTTTGAAGATGAAGAATTGGAAGCGTTACTCGATGAAGACTCGTGTCGAACACAAGAAGAGCTTGCTTCTAAAGCAGGGTGAAACCATTACTGGAGAGCTGTACCGAAAACAACTGATTCGTTTAAAGAGAGCATTGAAGGAAAAACGGCCAGAATGGGAGACCAGACACGGGACATGGATTTTCCAACATGACAATGCTCGGCCACATGTTGCTCAACCCGTAAAAAACTATTTGGAAAATAGCGGATGGGAAGTTCTGCCCCACCCGCCATATAGTCCAGACTTGGCGCCTTCTGACTACCATTTGTTTCGGTCGATGCAGAATGCACTTTCCGGAATACGCTCCACTTCAGTCCAAGGCATCAAAAATTGGCTCGATTCGTTCATTGGTTCAAAAGATGACCGGTTTTTTTACGATGGCATCCACAAATTGCCAGCAAGATGGGGAAATGTTGTATCTTTCGATGGACAATACTTTGAATGACAGAATTGTACAAGATTTTCTTTAATAAACGCTCAAATTTCCTTAAAAAATTCCGGTTTTCAAGTTATAGACCTAATACATACTTTCAAAAACCTTTCCATTCTATAAAGTATTGTACCACTGTGTCAACGTCACATCAAAAATCCAATTAAGCCGAGGAAATGAGGAACGGCTACGGTCCAGGCCGACAATGCTGAAATATCCCACTAAATATTCAAGTAGAAGCGGTAAAAACGAAAATATTCAAAGGGAGGGCTTCTTGATGCTACTTTCCACTGTGCATCTCGAGCACAGTGCATTGTGCTCAAGAGTCGCGACACTCGAGGCGTAAAAATACTCGGAATCAAGAGAAGAGTAAAAAACGATGAAAGAATGAAGACGGTGGAAAGAAACCGCAGCGAATGAACGATTAATCCATTAATATCGCGGAGACGTTCTTCGCTTCTCTCCTCGGCGACACTCAGCCGGCCATGAATTATTTAAACGAGCGAGCGAAACAAACGGGCCGCTAATTAAATTTTCCATTACCGTCGAACACCGTCCCCACCTCCTTACCGAATTCGCGAATATTAATTGGACGAATAGGGCGACCGCGAGTACTCCGACTCTTAACGACCCGCTAATTATCATATTAATGCGTCACACCGGAAGTCCGGTGTTCGGCTTACCGAACACGGATGAATGATCCGGTCGCGGATCGGTTTAAACCGTTAATGAAGAATCGAATCACGTCTGCGCGTGCATTACGCCGGCCGATAATTGTCTAATCGCCCTCGTTACGCCGCGCCGGCTGTTTTAAAGCCATTAGGGCCTGGAAAGTGCTGTCGTACGTCATTAAAACGGGGACAATGCGATTTACTCACCTCCAACAACATCCACGACATTTTATCCGCGTGTGCAAATACCGTGTTTAACCCCTTGCCGTACTTCGACATAGAAAAAATATACCTTTTCCCTTCTACGACATTTCCATGCATAAAGACGTTCGGCAAGGGGTTAAACAGATTGAAATTTTTTGATATCAACAAGCGTCGATTAGAAACAGAATCGATTCAAGAATAGAAATCGCCGGATTGTTTAAAACTTGTAAGAAAGTTTTCTGGTCTAATCAGTATGGAAACCAAGAGAGTGGAGTGCTATGGCGAATCTTAGAGCCCCCGTTCATTGAATCTGACTTGCAAAGATGCGGGATCGTGGAGCAGTATTGTGTCAAGTCCCTTCAGCCCTTCGACCGTCTTCCATTCACCAGACGGAATCGGACGAACCCCATTTATCGGAGAGCCTGACTGCCTTATTTATCTTGGAGCTGCCTCACCTATTTGCTGGGTCTCGGCAAATATTTCCGGAGGACTCTGGGATATCGGTATCAGTGCGCAGGGTCATTCTCTTGGCTCATCTGGTGGGCAAACAGTCCGGGACGGACCAGGTAGTTATCTTGATCTATTCATTTGGAAGCGTCGATCGAGTGAAATCATTATGTTTGCCACCACTTGCTGGGATCTAGGCTCTTGGCTCCCGGTACAGTGTGTCCCAAAAATACCTTGCGTTCGACACATGTTCGTTTATTATAACATCAGTCAGCAGATTTTGACGAACCACTTTTTGTCAATGTGATTTTTTGATTATTTTAGGGTGCTCTTTTTCGTCCAAAAAATTACCAGTTGTAGATGCATTTCCACTCTATAAGATTCTGGGGTCAAGTTTGTTCAAAAATTAATACAGCTTGGGAAAAATATTTTTTTTGTGGTGTGTCATTTGCAGGTTCCAGCGAAAAAGGTTCTCAATATGGTACACCATGAGTCCCTACTATGGCACCTAGTGCCATATTTGGCACCCACAAAAATTGATACAGCTTGGGAAAAATACGTTTTTTTTGTGGTGAGTCATTTGCAGGTTCCAGCGAAAGAGGTTCTTAATATGGTACACGTGGAGTCCCTACTATGGCACCTAGTGCCATATTTGGCACCCACAAAAATTGATACAGCTTGGGAAAAATACGTTTTTTTTGTGGTGTGTCATTTGCAGGTTCCAGCGAAAGAGGTTCTTAATATGGTACACCTTGAGTCCCTAATATGGCACCTAGTGCCATATTTGGCACCCACAAAAATTGATACAGCTTGGGAAAAATACGTTTTTTTTGTGGTGTGTCATTTGCAGGTTCCAGCGAAAGAGGTTCTTAATATGGTACACCTTGAGTCCCTAATATGGCACCTAGTGCCATATTTGGCACCCACAAAAATTGATACAGCTTGGGAAAAATACGTTTTTTTTGTGGTGTGTCATTTGCAGGTTCCAGCGAAAGAGGTTCTTAATATGGTACACCTGGAGTCCCTAATATGACACCTATGCCATATTCGGCACCCAAACCAAAAATGTCAATAGCTAAACCCACATTAGGAAACCCTTGGTAGTGCCATATTGGGAACTCCACGTGGACTGATAATACTAGCAACTGACAAAGAGAAAATGAATTTCAGCCCAAACTAACACTTGGCAAACATTAATATAAATAAACTGAAACTATAGATATGTCCAAACATTTCAAAATCGCTTACCTTCCTCGAAAAAGATACAATCGAAAATCTAACCACAAAAATATTCAACACGTGGAGACACAACTGGCGGAGGATCGATACTAAATTCTATAGAACACAGTGATCGATTCCTTGATTCTAGGCGGACAAAATGGTAAATTTGATTAACTTCAGATATCTTCGCTGCCGTTCTATATTGTTTACGAACATTTATTTATTCGATATATAACCTAATATTTCGATTGCACGTGGTTATTACGACGTAATACGGCGTTAAAGTTTTGGCTTTGCGAAATACCATAAATAAGCTAATTCTTCTCCATCGTATAACTTGTTTGTTTGTTGTTTAAATTATTATCTAAAAAATGGAGCGTGTAAGCGAAGGTAAGTATTTAATTTTTACATATCGGTATAATTTTATTTTGCCGTGTATATCATATACAACAGGTTAACTAATAATATTATTTAAGAAGAGGTCAAATTGTATAACTTCTTTCCCCGGACTCGGCCAAACTTCGTTCTTTGATAGTTTTGAAGAATACTTATTTCAAAATAATGATACTAAATATCGCTTGCCCGTTTTGGCCCGTTAGTCATTTATATCATTTTTTAGAAAAGACATGGAGTATGCCACGAAGACTGATGTTTGAAACCTGGTATTCAACAAGTTCTAAAGATACCAAATCCAAAGTTGATGCAATAATAGGGCTGCTTCTAAACCTTTTTAACGTCGAAGCTATTAATGATTCAGCAAAAAATATTTTGCATACAAAAATTACAAGTTTTTGCAAAAGAGTCCAAGAAAAATGGCAGAAATGCCACCGCACTATCGACCACTTTTTAAAAGAAAATAGAAAAAAAAATGTAGAAGACATATTTCATATGTTACTTCTAACGTCCGCTCCACTTATAAGTAGTAAGAGGAAAATTACTAAAAAATGTTCTAAAGAATTAGCAGCAGAGGCAAAAAGTTTACTCAAATCACCTTAAAAAAGGTACGAGATTTACATATGACAATTATAATTTATAATAATTTAGGATATGCACCTTTGTCATGCACATTCCTTATTATAATTTTGTAATTTTGTATTATATTTTCGTACAACTTTATCTAATTTTTAAATATAAGTTAAGATTAATTCTTTTCATTTTGTGTATTGTGTATTCACGTATTTAAACAAAAACTATAAAACATTTCATTTATGTTATTTTCACAAATGTTACAATTAATTGCTTTACTTGTCCATTATAAAGAAATTATATAAATCTTGTCATGATTTCTGAGAAATAAATCTGTATTACTACAAGAAAACACAAAAATTTGAATTTTGTCCACTTAGAATCGAGGAATCGATCACTGTGGAACGGTGCGATTGCACTGCACACTGTTGAGTAAACATGGTAAACTATTGGTTGAGGATTTTCTCACTAGAGTGCGACTTCTCCTATACAAGATATCAGGTAGTGCCATAATAGGCGGCTATACCATATTTGGGCACTTTACCCTACAGAAATTGGAAGCGATAAAAATTCGTCGCACCGATTATATTCTCGGGCCAATAAAAATCTCGTTGAACTTTATTGGAGATTTTTATGTACAAGGATCGGGAGGATTGGGAAAAAGCTTGAAATGAACGACGAACTTTATTAAACCGGACGAAATTGTTCGGTGGACGTGCGATCGCGTGTGTTGCGCGGGCGCACAATAAAATAGTCGCTGGCACTGTGGAAACGGGATCACACGACTCGCACGTCGTTGTTGGGAAACAGGTACCTTGACAAACTATTGTCTGTCGGAGCTTAACAAAGGAGGGCGCAGCCGAGCGGACGAAGGACGAAGTTTTACTACGGTTCCGGTATCTCGCGGTGGACTATTAATTCGGCAACTAACGTCCTTCCGTTTACGAGCCGCATCCTGCCTTGAGGTCTAGAACGCCGTCGTAAGTCATCGTCCCCGTTTTACGCCGGCAAAACGCCAATTTCTGCGGTATTACGGCAACCATTACTTACATGTAAGGACGACTCATTACTTATTTCTTCCGGATAATCAACTATGCGAGGCGCTTCACTGTCGTCAATTACACGATGGTATATGAGGAGGCTGTAGGAGAATTGGTCAATGCCCGCACCAACAGTAGATTCAGGTGTATACAAACAGTAGTAGATTAGGGCAGTGTGGGACCAGATCGAAGTAGAATAGGGCAATATATGGGCAGACAGTAGGATAATTATTCAGTGTATGAACCAACACTAGTAAAATGGGAGAGTGTGAACAGACAGTGGTAGATAGGGGTAGTGTATGAGCAAACAGCGGTAGAATAGATCATGCTATAATCAGATAAGCAGTGAAATAGGATCTGTGTGACAAATCTGGTCAGACAAATAGCAAAGTAGAGCATGATCAATGAACGTAATCAATGAAATTAACTGTTCTTCTGCTTTCTAAAATTTTCTTGGCCCCCTCCCACACATCTGAACGACAATAAATGATCACTAGTAATTAGCAAGTGGATAATGATCAGCAGAACTATCTCCAGAGCGTAGGTGACATTAACGATCGGCCGTTCAGCCGCACAGCTCTCTAGCGAAAGGGGCGTCAGGGTGACAACAAAGGCAACGAGAAGTCGTTTCGAAATACGGCCAGTAATCCGCGCGGTCATTAAGCGGATAATATCGTCTACAGCGCGACGCGCGCGAAATCCTCCTTCGTTCTCGCTCGCTATGTCTATCCCTCCCTCCCTCTCGTCCTCTCTTTCCCGCCGTTCTGCACGCTATCGTTCCCGAATCGCTCGATCGGCCGTTTTATTAGCCGGGCGAGCAACGGGATCCGCTGAGTTCGCTGTTCGCACGATGAAACGCGCGCTGGGATCCGCAATTTTTCCACGCTGTTACTGGTGATCCCATTTTCGGAGCCAACTGTGTGTGCCATTTAATTATTCTGTTACACAAACAAATTGAAAGTTCTCTGGCTAATGCGCCTCGGCTATTTGGTAATACCTGCACCGTGGATTTTTATGAAGATATCGGTCTCGACGAAGCCAACAGCAAAGGATGGAAAGGTGGAACAAGATCTTTCGATCCCGGAAAATTTCCTCAGGGTATAATTCGGAAGTTGGTTCGAACGACGATCACGTGGTCGGCCGTGAAGTCGGATATTCGAAATGGAGTACTCCCGAAGATCTATCGAAGCCCGACTTCGCCGGGAACATGGGATCCGCGCAATGAGGTGGAACGTGTGTAAATCATTCGCGAATCACAGGCCCGGTATGCAAATTGAATCCAGCCGCGGCGTCGACTGTGTAAAAGTGGATCCGAAGAACCGGCAGACGGGGAACAACGAGAGCTTGGATGGCGGCAGCGTGCGCGAAAATTAGCGTTAATGCCGTGCCGTTAACAACAAGAGGAATTGGCGGCGGTCGGGGGAATGGTAATGGCGGAAGATGAATTGGCTGAAGTTGCAAGTGAAAGGCGAGAGGGAATGCGAAATGAGAAAGCTTGCACCTGAATGCGGAATGTATGGAAATCAAGAGGCACAGGATGAGAAAAATTCGCGAGCAGAAACGCCAAGTTCCCTTGCGGTCCGCGTTATGAATCTCAACCGGGCCCACGCGGTCGAAAAACCGGCCGCCCCCCTAGGGCAACCCTGGTTTTAATTCCGAGAACGGCCCTTCGAAAACCCGGCGACTTTCGTCGTTTGCATATCCTGAGCCGAATAACCCGAAGAAAGGACTCGTGACTCGAAAGTTCTACGGAGTTCTACATTTCCATGCCCACGGCGTACGATTCTCCGAGCAATCTTTTATTTCGATCCTTTGTGCCAAGGACAGAGAAGCATAGTCCTTACTCTTACAAAGTCCTGGGAATATTTTATTCGATGTAGATTTTTGGATTCTTCATTTTTAGAAAGTTTGTTTTATTCAAGAAATAGAATAGATCAAACTCTATGGATATTCGAACATTTGTCTACTTCATCCTTTGCCAATTATACAAATGTACCATGTTCAGAGTTGGGCAAAAAATTTAATTAGATACAAATTTCGGATCACGGATCATAGATAGAAAATTTTGAATTAGTTACTCCAAGATAAAGATAAAAAGTAACATGTATCCGAAGTTGAATTAGATAATTTCATATCCGAAGCAGAAGGATCCGCGAAGCTACGGATCCATTTTTAACTAGTTAAATATCTAATTCAAAGATCCTTTCGGATCCTTCAAGATCCTTTCGGATCCTCCAAGATCCTTTTGACCAGCTCGAGGCTTGAATGAACACGTTCCGAGGCCCGAGGGTCGGGCCCCGAAGCCTGAGCCCAGAATACAATAGAAGTACAATAAACACGGCCGGGCCATCCCTGGCCAGCCAGGTAGCTCGGCATGATACCCCTGACAAGTGCATCCTGAACTTGTTCATTTTTCGTAATGCCCTCACGAAAGTGGCACGGGCCAATTCGTGGCGTTCTTCCGATTAAAAAAAGTCTAAACGCGGTAGAATTCGGCCACTGCTTACTGCCTTTATATGTGAAGATATCTTTGAAAATCTATCTAATTCAAAATTTTGCTCCATCATCGGTGCTAGGGCGACAAAGCGACGAGTTGGCTGGGGCGGCTTGGCCAAGTGGTGCAATAAACACGGCCGGGCCATCCCTGGCCAGCCAGGTAGATCGGCATGATACCCCTGACACGTGCATCCTGAACTTGTTCATTTTTCGTAATGCCCTCACGAAAGTGGCACGGGCCAATTCGTGGCGTTCTTCCGATTAAAAAAAGTCTAAACGCGATAGAATTCGGCCACTGCTTACTGCCTTTATATGTGAAGATATCTTTGAAAAAACGTGGTAAAATGTATCTAAATCAAAATTTTGCTGCATCATCGGTGCTATGGCGACAAAGCGACGAGTTGGCTGGGGCGCCTTGGCCATGTGGTGCAATAAACACGGCCGGGCAATCCCCCGGCCGTGTTTATTGTACTTCTATTGTATTCTGGGCTCAGGCCTCGGGGCCCGACCCTCGGGCCTCGGAACGTGTTCATTCAAGCCTCGAGCTGGTCAAAAGGATCTTGGAGTATCCGAAAGGATCTTGAAGGATCCGAAAGGATCTTTCAATTAGATATTTAACTAGTTCAAAATGGATCCGTAGCTTCGGATCCTTCTGCTTCGGATATGAAATTATCTAATTCAACTTCGGATACAAGATCCTTTTGGATCCGAACCTTAAGATCACGGAACTTAGTTACTTATCTTTTAGTTGGATCTGGATACGTTTTGACTTAAATACTGCCCAACTCTGACCATGTCTCATAATTTCTCTAGCAGAACATATTAATGAAATAAATTGTACCGAGTTAATTAATGGGACAGAAGCTAAGCTTGAAGAAAAAGGTAGATTTTTCTCGCAGCATTATTTCAACGAAAGAGGTGCTTTATATTTCTGCTGGAAAATAAAGGGTTGAACATTCCTGACCGTAATAATACCCAAACCAGAGAACTGAAATGTCATTTTAACAGCTCCGGTGGTTCTGGCGTTAATGGACGTCCGGCAACTAAAGTGTTAAATAGAATGCCTTCTACCAACAGAATTTTACATTTTATTTCCACCGTGCTGAATTAATTTCTTTAGTAAATTGTTCTTGTAGATTGCAGATACGTAGACATAGTCAAGCTATCAAAGCAGAAAATCGTGGAAACTTTAGACTCGAACTTATTCAACCTCTCTATTTCCTGTGTTCTCGCGAACCTACTATTTCGTAGGGAAGATCCAACAGACCCAGCGGACAGTGGTTATTAACGAACCACCACGCAATATCCATAAATTACCATGGACACCGGAACAGCTCTCCTCTCCAATGGATTCCATCCAGAACCCAGTTGATTTCTTGTTTTCGCAAGACTTCACGAACCCGGAAAGAGAAGGAGAGATGGGTAGAGAGAAAGAGAGAGAGAGAGAGAGCCCTCGGCATTCGAAACGAAGCGCGAAGAACCGCGAAAGAAAGAGTGGCTTTTAGTCCAGTGGGAAGAGAGGGTTGAACAGGGCAGGTTCGGGTTCGACCAGGAGACCAATTGAATATTCCACAGCAGTGGATGGATGCCGGAAACCGAGTCTGAACTCCGATTGGACAGAGCTCTCGCCCTCTATATTCGACCCTTCTAATCTGCATATCGAGATTTCCGCCTCGGTGCCTGGGATGACGACTTTTCACCCTCGTACGCGCGTAACACCTCTGCGAAGGTCTTCACCAGTCTATCGAATACTGGGTCAGCCATTGTACTATCTGACAGTTCTCATTCTTCGACCCTCTGTGTCCCAAAACTATATCAGAGCACCGATTCCATCTAAATGAATAAAATGTCTTCGAATCCCCTAAAAATCCGATTCAACCCTTGCCCTTCCAGTTTGAGAAACATGGTTGCAGAGAATCTTATGGAAGTCTACGGGGAATTTGAATAGACTTCTCGCGATACTGTCAGGAAAATTTGGAAACGTTATTAGCATGTTCGATAACGTTCTATTAGGGCACGTTTGGTATGCGAGGATAGTCCCTAGGGTGCCCCGTTAACACGCCAACGAGCGGAACTTCCCGACGATTATCACAGTTTAAGTCCCCAGCTGCGATTTACGCGCTACGAAATCCAAGAGCAATATCTCCGATGATCTTAATAACATCGCGCCGTAAAGGCGAGTTTGCCTGAGAGCCGGGCGGTCATTTTCGAGACCCAACACGATATTGGCAATATAGTTCTTCTAAACAGTCGTGGGCAGAAGTTATAGTCCCGGTGACATCGTGAACTGGACGGGCGATAAGCAAAAGCCTGGGCGAGCGAGCAGCCCTCGAAAAACGCCGCGTAGAAACTTTACGACTGACCCGGAACGATCAAATGATTTCTCTGATGGCCGTTAGCTTTACCGTCATCGTAAACGCGGCAGAAAAGCCCCGGAGAAATATGACGGACCTCAAAGCGAACGGGGTGAGAGGGAGAGAGTTGCGTTTCGCCCCGTTGGAGCACACGCTGGGATCTGTGAAAGCACGCAACACGGGAAAAGCGCAATCCCCACTCGTTTTTCCACTGATATTTAGAGGACATTCTCCCCTCCCCTCTTTACCTCTACGCGTACTCCGAAAATCACGAACACCTGTCACGTCGCGGAAAATGGTTCCCGTGGTTTCGGTGGCCAGCCTATCGGGAAACTCGTCCGTTCCCTTGAATTTCGCAGAGATCGTCCGTCACGTATGTCCGGCACATGCGCCGACGGTTGTGTTTCCTTCTCCGCATCGTCCTGCGTGATTTCGAAGATTCAGAAATCCATGAATGCAACCACACGCTATATTGCCCACCTCCGCATCCCGTGGAAACGCGTTGGGATTCTCTGGTGGTTCAAATGAATTTTCTATTCTTGCTACGTGGTCAGAATATGTTTTCATTCGGTTGGATATTTCTGAAGAGAGGTTTCCCGTTGTTGTTCTCCGGTGATTAGAGTTAGTTTCAGAGAAAGAAAATCGTTGGAGGTTGATGGGGAACCGAACCTTCGCCAGTTTAGTGGGAGTCGAATGTGCCACGTAACACGCCGTGCAGTACTCCAGCGTGAAATACGTTGTAACTTCTGTTATATCTAACTTCGGGAATGTTCTTTCGCGCTAATAGCATGTGTTCTATCCTTATATTTCAACCATTTCCTGTTTTCAAACTATTATCGTTGCCCGCTCGTTTCTGCGGGCACGGAAATAATTTAATTCTTGACGGGATCGGAATTTTTCAACGGAATCGTTTTCATCGCGTTTTAAGTTCCTCGAGGCCAGACTCTGCGAGGAATCGCATCTTCCTGCTCGCTTCTCCGTCAGCGTACTTCCGCGTGCAGCGACGGAAACCGTCTCCGGTGCTTTTTCTCAAATTCATTTCCACCGCATCAAAATTTCAAGGGATTTACTCGTGGCGCACTCTGTACAGAAAACTCTACGCTCCCAGAGGGATTTCTCTGTCCTTCGTCTCTACGTGCCGAGCCGTCAGCTTCTCGTCAATTTGTCCCTGACTTTCCGGCCGGGGCGTCCTTGAGCTTTCTTGGGGGTCGACCTGGGAAACTAAGATAGGAAAACGGCTTTCACGTGTTACGAGCTGCTCGGCCATTACGAGGGGCGCGCCACAGCGAACACGGTTTCCCTCGTTCGTTCCCTCGATGAAGGATAAACGTTCGATCGAACGTTAGGTTAAATGGATCTGCGTTGTGCTTGAAAGATCTCGAGATTCAATATAAACAGCGTTTTAATTAGATTTTCCTACTTTAAAGTATCCTTTCGGACCATTGATAGAGCGTAGCCAGTACTAGTTCTTGGTCGCAAAGAAATTAATTACTGTACTTGCGGACGGAATGATTGACGCATAATTCCACCCGCTGCGAAGATGAAAACGACAACAGAGATGTAACCCAACGAAGCAGAATCGGACACGTACGAGCAGACAAGTGAAACATGTCGGACCTGGCCGGACAACTGGAGCACGTCAAGCTTTCGCTACAAAACGGGAACAGTGCTGCATGTAATCGGACAAAGTAGAATATACTGATCTCCAGCCAAGCATAAGTCAGTCTTTGAGCAGAAGCGAGGTGTAGCCTATGTCTTTGAGCAAACAAAGGAAACAGGCTGTATGACCAAACAATGCAGGATTAGCCTGATTACGATCAAACAATGAAGGATAAGCCTGTTCTTGATCGGACGAAGTGCTCAAGCCTGTTATTAACCGCACGCATAAAGCCTGCCATTGATCAGGGGAAGTAGAATCAGCCAAGCATAAGTCAGTTTTTGAGCAGAAGCGAGGTGTAGCCTATGTCTTTGAGCAAACAAAGGAAACAGGCTGTATGACCAAACAATGCAGGATTAGCCTGATTACGATCAAACAATGAAGGATAAGGCTGTTCTTGATCGGACGAAGTGCTCAAGCCTGTTATTAACCGCACGCATAAAGCCTGCCATTGATCAGGGGAAGTAGAATCAGCCAAGCATAAGTCAGTCTTTGAGCAGAAGCGAGGTGTAGCCTATGTCTTTGAGCAAACAAAGGAAAGAGGCTGTATGACCAAACAATGTAGGATTAGCCTGATTACGATCAAACAATGAAGGATAAGGCTGTTCTTGATCGAACGAAGTGCTCAAGCCTGTTATTAACCGCACGCATAAAGCCTGCCATTGATCAGGGGAAGTAGAATCAGCCAAGCATAAGTCAGTCTTTGAGCAGAAGCGAGGTGCAGCCTATGTCTTTGAACAAACAAAGGAAACAGACTGTATGACCAAACAATGTAGGATTAGCCTGATTACGATCAAACAATGAAGGATAAGCCTGTTTTTGATCGGACGAAGTGCTCAAGCCTGTTATTAACCGCACGCATAAAGCCTGCCATTGATCAGGGGAAGTAGAATCAGCCAAGCATAAGTCAGTTTTTGAGCAGAAGCGCGGTGCAGCCTATGTCTTTGAACAAACAAAGGAAACAGGCTGTATGACCAAACAATGTAGGATTAGCCTGATTACGATCAAACAATGAAGGATTAGCCTGTTCTTGATCGAACGAAGTGCTCAAGCCTGTTATTAACCGCACGCATAAAGCCTGCCATTGATCAGGGGAAGTAGAATCAGCCAAGCATAAGTCAGTCTTTGAGCAGAAGCGAGGTGCAGCCTATGTCTTTGAACAAACAAAGGAAACAGACTGTATGACCAAACAATGTAGGATTAGCCTGATTACGATCAAACAATGAAGGATAAGCCTGTTTTTGATCGGACGAAGTGCTCAAGCCTGTTATTAACCGCACGCATAAAGCCTGCCATTGATCAGGGGAGGTAGAATCAGCCCAGCATAAGTCAGTCTTTGAGCAGAAGCGAGGTGTAGCCTATGTCTTTGAGCAAACAAAGGAAACAGGCTGTATGACCAAACAATGTAGGATTAGCCTGATTACGATCAAATAATGAAGGATTAGCCTGTTCTTGATCGGACGAAGTGCTCAAGCCTGTTATTAACCGCACGCATAAAGCCTGCCATTGATTAGGGGAAGTAGAATCAGCCAAGCATAAGTCAGTCTTTGAATAGAAGCGAGGTGTAGCCTATGTCTTTGAGCAAACAAAGGAAACAGGCTGTATGACCAAACAATGTAGGATTAGCCTGATTACGATCAAACAATGAAGGATTACCCCGTTTTTGATCGGACGAAGTGCTCAAGCCTGTTATTAACCGCACGCATAAAGCCTGCCATTGATCAGGGGAAGTAGAATCAGCCAAGCATAAGTCAGTCTTTGAATAGAAGCGAGGTGTAGTCTATGTCTTTGAGCAAACAAAGGAAACAGACTGTATGACCAAACAATGTAGGATTAGCCTGATTACGATCAAACAATGAAGTATAAGCCTGTTCTTGATAGGACGAACTGGTCAAGCCTGTTATTAATCGCACGCATAAAGCCTGCCATTGATCAGGGGAGGTAGAATCAGCCCAGCATAAGTCAGTCTTTGAGCAGAAGCGAGGTGTAGCCTATGTCTTTGAGCAAACAAAGGAAACAGGCTGTATGACCAAACAATGTAGGATTAGCCTGATTACGATCAAATAATGAAGGATTAGCCTGTTCTTGATCGGACGAAGTGCTCAAGCCTGTTATTAACCGCACGCATAAAGCCTGCCATTGATTAGGGGAAGTAGAATCAGCCAAGCATAAGTCAGTCTTTGAATAGAAGCGAGGTGTAGCCTATGTCTTTGAGCAAACAAAGGAAACAGGCTGTATGACCAAACAATGTAGGATTAGCCTGATTACGATCAAACAATGAAGGATTACCCCGTTTTTGATCGGACGAAGTGCTCAAGCCTGTTATTAACCGCACGCATAAAGCCTGCCATTGATCAGGGGAAGTAGAATCAGCCAAGCATAAGTCAGTCTTTGAATAGAAGCGAGGTGTAGTCTATGTCTTTGAGCAAACAAAGGAAACAGACTGTATGACCAAACAATGTAGGATTAGCCTGATTACGATCAAACAATGAAGGACAAGCCTGTTCTTGATCGGACGAAGTGCTCAAGCCTGTTATTAACCGCACGCATAAAGCCAGATCAGGGCAGGTAGAATCAGCCATCGACAAACAAAGCTGACTAGGAACCGAGGTTGTGCAGCACGGAGAAAGTTTGAGCTACGCAGAAGATTTTCGCCAAGAAAAGTAGAGGGAAAGTGTGCATGGCGAGACAGCGTGGAATAACCTGATATCATAAAAATGTACTGCAGCGAAGGTAGCTTACGGAAACGGTGCACGCGCGATTCAGTGGATTTAGACAGCGTATGATCGGACAACGTATGGAAAGGCGAATCAAGCTCGAAATAATGTCAGACCGGCATACGAGAGGAATGTAAACGATCAGTTCAGTAGATTACGACAGCCCGGTATCGGACGTTTGGAACATTTCCGTAGAATATCGGAGCAAGCGAAGGGGAAGCGGCATTATCGCATCGCAAAATGAAAAGGCCGAGGCACACTGAAATTGGCCCCGTGTCCCCTTCCGGTTTCGAGCGTGCCTCGTAATTACGAGCAACGCTTTCCCTTTGGCGCTGCCAGTTTCCTGGCCATTCATCGCGGCTGCTTTTCAATTCCCGTCACGAGTCCACTCATTTTTCCCCGAACCCTTGCTTGCCTCCATCGAATCGATCCCGGCCACCCTCTATCCAGCAGGTTATTTCGGACGAGAATTTGATCGAATGGAAGGAGTAGGACGAGTTCGCGGATCTCGTCGATTCGACCAGACAATTTTCTCTCCACGGTTTCTTGTTTGTTTATTCGTTCGTCGTTCCCGTATCGTCGCGTCGCGACGCACGAGCACCTGCATGGAGATTACTTTGATATACGGCGGCGTATTCCCTGCAGGTCGAATTTACGGTGTCCCGTGGCCTTTCGCCGTTCCCTCGAAAGAGGAGAAATGTGTCTCCGCGATGGCACGTGTCGACGACGCCGTGCGCGCGACGACAGTGAATGGCGGTCGAAAAGGGGATTTCCCTCAGCGCCGCTGTAAAGAATGCCAACCGGGTTCTGCCGGACTCGGCATTATTCTTGGATGCGGGGGAGAAAACGTTTCTCTCGCCCGCACACCTGCATCCACAACGGGCTCAGAGGCGCAACAACCGAGGCGGAAACGAAACAAAGTGCTCCGCACCTTTGACGAACGTCACCGGCAACAAGCTGCGCCTTTAAAGATACGAGCAACGCTAACAAAGCAGATTTGTATGCTGCGAGGAGAAAGGAATGCATTAGTGCATTCCCGCGGAGAGACTAAGGCCCTCCACACACGGGTCGATTGAAATCGCGTCGTGAAGTTCGTACGTCTTGCTCGTCAAATACGATTCATGCGACGGACGCGATTGCTGTCCACACACGGGTCGATTGTAATCGCGTCGTGCAGTTTTTACGTCTTGATCGTCGTACGATTCATGCAACAGACGCGAATGCCGTCCACACACGAGTCGATTGTAATCGCGTCGTGAAGTTCGTACGTCTTGATCGTCATATACGATTCATGTGACGGACGCGATTGCCATTTGCAAACGGGTCGATTGTAGTCAATTTGTGTTTTTCAAACATCAAGAATTGCGTTTTCACGTTTTCACTCAAAAATATGAAAACATGCTATTAATAGTGCCCGAATAAGCTACCATCAAAAGCGGTGTCCTCGATTTTTTTCAGATTTTTTGTTGTGGGAGATCATTGTCAAAAACAATAAAAACCAAACTGCTTCGACGTTTTTGCTGCTAGAAGGAAAGCTAGACTTGCAGGTTTTACCGTGGGGGTATATTAAGCTCTAATTAGTGATACTACATCGAATTAAGCAATTTTTTTACCTCAGAAATGCGATTTAAGAGAGTGAAAAAATCGTCTCCTGTGGAGTCGCGCGAATCGTACGATCCACGCGATTTTCCAACTTCGCTTCCGATCGCACGCGATTAGAATCGCGGCGATTTCAGTCGAGTCGATTTCAGTCGACCACGAATCGACCCGTGTGTGGCTCTCCATTCATTTGCATTGGAAGTCACGTGGAGGGAGAAATCGCATGCGACTGGAATCGCGTCGACCGAATCGCCGATCGACCCGTGTGTGGAGGGCCTAAGTGAAACATAAGAATCTACGATCGAACAGCCGAAAATAAACATTTTCCACCAGGCAGCGTAAGGTTATCACAACGATGAAAGCGCCGGGATATTATGGAAGTGGATGGCCGTAAGCATCTTTGCCATCAAAATCGATCAGTTTGTTAACGAGGTGCAAGCGGCCTCGCGGCAGGGTCGGCAAATCATATGGATGCAACGGCATATCCAATATTACCCAACATATTTAGAGAGCGGATGTGGCAGGCTCTGAGGCTCGCGCGAGCGTTCGGCAAACAAGCCTCGATCGATTCGCCGACAGCCCTCATTTCCGGCCCCGGTGCGGCGTCCGCGTTAAATCCACAGCGGATTGGGAGCCGTGATCGTTTGAATTAACCGGCGAACGGCCCCCTGTCGTGCCGAGGCAATGGAAAGTATCAGCGGAATTGAACGCGCGCGGTTCGAGGGGAATTGCGTGCGTCGAAGGGAACACACTCGAGTCAAGAAGTCTAATAACAACGGGGCCCCTTCTATAAACACGATTAACTCGTAAAATACCGGCGCTACGCAACGCGAGGGTCGCTGTGGAAACGTAACGACACAGCTTCGCGGTGCCAGTAGTATAACCGTAAAAATAGCACGACCTTCACCACTTTTCCCTTTTACATTCCCCATGCCATCGCACTTTCCTAGTATTATCTCTATTTCCTGTGCGTATTGTCGAGCTTGAAATAACCAGACCACAGATAATCTCCCGAAGAAAGCTCTCGAACACAATTAAACCGGTCATGAAAGGAAACGATCGCCGAAGATTAATTCCGCTTGCAGGTTATAATTTTTTACGCGTCGATTAAATTGTTCGGCTTTACCGCCTCGAAGATTTTGTAGATTTCTAGAGCTCACGGACGAATAATTAATTTTCTAACTGTACGAGGCGAACGCTGGCGATAAATCGAGCTTTCTACAAAGATCTACAGCTCGCTCGTTAATTGCACGCTTGCTTGATATAATCCGGCTTGATTGAACCGGAATGACAGTGCAGTGCCGTGTTTCTCGTAGAACCAAGGTTCACTTTGACATTTAGCTAAGCCGTTAGAAACACACGAAGGGGATTCGTTGGCGGCGACGGGCCAGCGAAAGAATCACGGCGCGGCGGCGTCTCCTCTGCTCGCAGCAGCTTGGAAAGTCAGCCTTGCTGGCACGTGTGTGTGTTAATGCAGAAATGCTGCTGCATTTCCAGCGACGACCTCGCTCCACCCCCGCGGCTAATGCGGCAACGAGCACCAGCGCCAAGACGAGACGTGTCAACCCTGGGGAATTTAGTATACCAATCCCGCGTCCCTCTGTCTTCCGCGTTGGCCTGCGTCGCGAGATGCGTGCGCGCCTGCGTGCATTATGGCCGGCGGGTTCCCTAAATTCCTCGCTGACATCTCGAGAAAATTTCATTTGGTCGCAGAACCAAGATGTCGCGAAGCCAACGGCATTGCCAGCACGATAAATCCGGCCGGCAATATGTCGCGCTACCAGAGATCCTGACATCGATCACCAACTCGGGAATCTATCCATCATGATTCTCTATCCGATAACACGATAGTATTTTCACTTGGGTTGCTGATCGATGACAGTAGTTTCGATCCAGCGACAGCCGATTACGGTGAGCTGTTGGTCAATTTATCGAGGATGTGCGGTCGGGTTAGTATGAATTTTTGGTGGACGAAATAAACGCCCGAAGGGAACAGCGCGAATGTTCGCGCAGAAACACTGGAACATTCACACTGACCTAATTTGTCAATAAAAGATTCGAATTTGTACTTGCTAATATCGAGGAAGAACGTATTGTATCGGCAGTATGTCACTCAGTGCGTCCGACTAGATACAAAGCAGCTCTATTCATTGGGACAAGACACGAATCAATTCTACTTGACTGACAAGAGACGATCCCATTCTACTCGTCGAGCTAGCGGCTGACCTGATCTCCTTGGCTGACTGCATACCAACGGAGTCCACTCGTCTGACCAAGAACTGTTGCATTCTCCTTGACTCTGTAGAGGTTCACTCGAACTACTTCGCCAGGACAACTCAATTGGCAGATCGATCAAGGAAATAACTTCTTCGAAAGAATTCTATCGATGTTAAACTACTCGGTATACACATCCTCGTTCCATCTGAACTCAATCGTCGCCATATTTATCGTACCTCGGGAACGATAAAGGTCGGCGCTCACTAGAACGCACCGCCTACTATTTTGGGCAACCGCTGGTTATAATTATGATTATTGACTAATAACTTCATAAGCTCTACAAAAGTGACTAATAACACTGTCCAACACCAAATTTGTTTTCAATATAAGGTGAAGTGCCCTATGCCTAGACAGCATGTTTTTCTATTTTAAATTTTATCACTTTAAATGAACAAAAACAATTTCTTAAGAGTTTTAACATACAGTCCCTGCTCACTTTATTAGACTCACCTGTATAATTATGATATTTCTATACGATATTGTACTATACGATTTGAACTTTTTTGGGAAGCTAGAGCAATTAGTTTACTAAAGAATGTGAAAAGAAATTTTTTCAAAAATTGCAATTGATCGGAATTGTTGAAAAAATACTAAAAGTTGAATTTTTAAGTCCGACAGAGGTCCCAGTTACGAAGTGGGACGTACGTAGGACGTCCCGTTCTGACCTATCTGGGACGCATCTCGGACTTACCTAGAACTACCTGGCACGTATCTGGGACGTATCTGGGACATATGGCTAGACATATTCAGAACGTTAAAAGGACAGTCACGGGACATTTATAGAGTATTACAATTTAATTTTAATTGAATCAGAATTTCATATATTACAAAAATATTAGGTACATAGTACAATACAATACAATAGCGCATATAACACTACTATACACAGTAATATATAACATAAAAAATATGTATATACAGTAGCGGATAAAAGTTTAAGACCGCTCTAAAGAAGACGATAACTTTTTTAATATTGTACTATACGATTTGAACCTTTTTAGGAAGCTAGAGCAATTAGATTACTAAAGGATGTGGAAAGAAATTTTTTCAAAAATTGCAATTGATCGGAATTGTTGAAAAAATACTAAAAGTTGAATTTTTAACTTTTTTATGTGGGCCTATATTGATAAATTTAAAAAATACGTTTTTTTGATCTGTGTCAATTAAATAAAACATATTCTGAAAATTTCGTCAAAATCGATCCACATTGCAATAAGCTACAAACATTTAAAGATGGTAAAAATTGCAGATTTTCAAAATTTTCGGCAATAAATCGTGAAAATCTGCAATTTTTACCATCTTTAAATGTTGGTATCTCATTGCAATTTTGGCGAAACTTTCAGAATATGTTTAATTGACACAGATCTACAAAACTTATTTTTTAAATTTTCAATATAGGCCCACATAAAAAAGTTAAAAATCCAACTTTTAGTATTTTTTCAACAATTCCGATCAATTGCAATTTTTGAAAAAATTTCTTTTCACATTCTTTAGTAAACTAATTGCTCTAGCTTCCCAAAAAAGTTCAAATCGTATAGTACAATATCGTATAGAAATATCATAATTATACAGGTGAGTCTAATAAAGTGTTCAGGGACTGTACAGTTCAGAGTTTGTAAAGTAATTTAAAATAAAAAAATCATTGTTTAGGTGAATATCTTAATTGTATTAACAAGAATAATTCAAACCTATTGTTGGACATATTAAATCCAATCTAAGCTAGTACCTGGACAGAAGTGAAGCCTATATCGGGACAAATTCACTTTACGAGTTGATCGAGCGAACATAACCTAAAACGTTGGTTGGTGGCGCTGTTGCGCATGACGAATAGAAGATGCTTTGCGTAATATGTAGTATTCTTATCATAGATTATAGTATTGTATTATTTAACCAAATATATATTTATTTTCATTTACTGTTTTAATTAAACTTGTCATAATACAACTTTTAAGGTTAGGTAGTAATACTGATAGATTTAAGATGTAAACACAAAGTATTATTAACGTCACAACCGGAATACATTTTCTACATACGTTATTCAAGCTAATAGAAGACTAATTATACGTACATGTAGTTAAATAATTTGCAAACAATGCGTTAATTTTATTCCCAAACACGTGTCCGGCTTCAGGCGTAAGCACATTGCGTATGAGCTTAGAGTGGGACAGTTACTGTCATCGCGTCCCAGTATGGAGTACTTATATTTGAAAACAGTCCTAATCTTGGACATCTAATATTTGGATTAATAATTATTATTTACGTTAAGTTTGATTGCCAAATTATTTTAAAATATCAATATTATTATGCGTAATAATTATTTTTTGTCTGAGGGCTTAAATTATATCTTTTTTTCTAACAAAAGTTCGAACTATAAATGCACATGATTCGCATGTAAATTGACTATTTTGTATACTGTTTTCAGATGAACTTTGAATTCATTTTTAAATTTCAATTGATGTCTTAATGAAGTAATATTCACACCTACTTGTAGCTAAGGCCTCAGAATATATAATATAATTATTCAATCTCTTAATTACTGATTTTACTATGAAAATTCAATTGTCCAGATTTAGGTATCACTTTTGGACTGTCCAGACTTACGGCACTTCACCTTACTGTTGTGTCCTTCTTATAGAGTTTTTTGCGCTGTTTCCGAATCTGTTCTTAATTTTTCTCCTAGACGTACAGTTTTTGAGAAACATGATTTAAAAGAAAAACATATTTTTCAACTTTAAACAAATATTGTGACGTTATTATAAAAGACATTGAATTGTTCTTTACAGCAAAAGGTTCTGTAGACTGTCCCAAATACAGTGATATTCGATATTAATATATTATGAATGTTTAAACAATCCTTAAAGATGGAGAGGCACCACGTTTGCACCAATTTTTGAGGATATTTTTCAGTACATCTTAAAAAATAAGGGTCTAGCGTAAAATCAAACTATATCACGCGATAGAACAGACTTTTATCTTGAGAAATCACCCTTTGAGGTTCCAACGTCGACGTTGCTTTCGAACCAGAAAGCAAAATATCTTCGCCCGACATGAGTTACCGCCAGTGGTGCTTACCACTAGAACAGGCGTTCTACGGGAAACGGCACGACGAACGGCCGCGCTAGTGGTGAGCGCCATTGAAAGTGCTGGTGCGTTCTAGTGTGCGGCAGAACGCACCAGCGCGGCGTCGACTCGACACCCGTGGAGCGGTGCTGGTCAGGCGGCGGTGCGTTCTGGTGTGCGCCGACCTTTAATCTTCCATAATGCACAAGTAGAGCCGCTCCAACATTATCATAGGAGGAAGCTGCTCGATGTTCCGCTTTCCGCAAATTAAATATTAATCCAACTCGCACACCGTTAGACCCGAAACTCCGAAGGAGCTCGCCTATTTACGTAGGGAACAGTTTAACCGACGTAATCCTACGTAAACATTGCCCAAACACATTATTCTGTGTGAGTTAGTTATCGACGGGTTTATCTCGCGATGCACATATCGTCGACATCCTCGAGTCGACTGAAACGCGCAAACATGACCATTTTCTTGCACTCGTGGGACTGTTTCCGCGCGAGCTGCGTTCCGTTAGGGAAAACACTGATAGATAACGGGCACTCGACGGTCGCGAGTATTCAATTTGCTAGCATTACCCACCGGCTATTTGGCATTCCCATTAGCTTGCGAGGTTGACAAGCGTAACGCGAATCCGAGCGTCAATCCTCTTCGAGCATCAACCGCGATGACATCAATTCTAATTAACGAACTCCATTATTCGCCAAAACCGTACATAATTCCCCAAGATTTCCAAAGTTACCTCTGCCAATCCTAATTAACTCGGCTAACACCGCACGGTGCCGCGTTCCGATCCCCTACTGTGTTATCGAGAGCGATTCGTCTGGTCCTCGACTCTATTTTTGCTCTATCCGTTCCGCGGTGTCTGTATTCCGCGAGAAACAGACTCCTCGAGCACAGCGATTATCGATACCGGTTCCATGTGCTCGGTAGCCGTATCAATGGAAAGTAGATTAAATAGCGCTCCTCGCGGATTGGAACGTTTAAGTGGTAGCGTATTACCGCGGAACGCAGTTAGACAGCGAATTATTCGTCGTTCCAAAGAACCCCGCGGTTCAACAACGCTCGCGGCGCGCGAATCCGGCCTTTTACAAGGCAAAGTGGCAGAAATACGCGGTGGGCCGGAGTAATTCGGATTAGTTCGCCGGAATAGCTACGAGCCAGCCAACTGGTCCTAACACATGGCGAAACTACCACGCTCATTAAATTGAACATCGCTCGGGGAACTTACGTCTCTAAATTCCCAGCTGACGTCACTCTGTTCTTATACTTTATTGACTAAGCGCTCGAATATTTCTCGGGAAAGAGTCATCGAGACAGCGGAAGACAGTGTACATAGCCGGACTAGAAACATCTGCTCGGGGAAACTCTCAGGAGCTACAGCGAAGGAAGTAGAAGGAATCAATGTGTGGCCAGCCAAGTAGATTGTGCCCGGTCGTAATCAGTAGAACAAAGTAAGCTCGAGTGCCGGGGAACGAGGTTGAATCCGCCGGGATAACGTTATTGGACGGTGAATCGGAGAGAACTGAATTAGACTGTGTTTGATCTGGCGAGTATATTGTACTTGTTATTCGTTAAACAAACGGTGCAAGATTGCGTTTCGAAGCACAAGATCGAATATAGTCGAGCAACGTTTAAGGAGCGTAGAGTAAGAAGTAGATTCGGCCTGAATGTAGTCAGCAAAGCAGGGTGGGTTTATTTATAGTCAGGCTACGCACAGGCTACACCCACAACACGTTGTCGGAGGTATAAAGCGGGGTCACCTGAGACTCACAAATTACGCGGGCGTATAATCAAGCAAGTAGAACGGGCCCACCGTGGCAAGAGCATGGCGGCGAGGCGTCTATTTGACAAATGGAACCGCTCAGTCTTTGTTCACCGGGAGTAGTGTCACATCTAACTCCTCTCTGGTCACCCGCAGCATCGACATTGTCACTGACAAATCGGTACACGAGACGGTGCTGATCCCAGGGCCGCTCGAAGCGCTAAAATATCCTCGTAAACGCGGAGGAGTCACGAGTGACGGGAGGAGATATGTCACTGGTAAGGGTGAAACCGCGAGCACCGCGCCTGGAAACAGTTCTTACTGTTGGACACAGGTAGGGGATAGTCGTGCATCAACGGATGAGGGAGGTTAATGGCTGTCGGATTCGAGACGATGCCGTAATCGTCTCTTCCTGTTAGCACAGGGGCCAGAGTATCGCCCGGGGCGTGTTTTCCCGTGGCGAAGTTTCCAGAGTGGCTGAACACCGTTTATATCGCGCTGCGGTCCACGCGTTAGTGTCTCCCGAGTGTTGACTCGTGAAGGAGGGCGGCGAGTGTCACGACCGGTGAGGAACGGGGCAAACTTTCCGTCCGCGCAGTTCGGCGGCGGTCTTTAATCGAGCTGTACCCTTTAAAGTAAGCTTCCCTCTCTAATTAAACCCCGAGTCGTTCGGGATATTTAATGCGCTCGCTTGAACACTGCGGATACCGGGTAATTATAATAACCCCCTAATGATAAATTGTTCTCGATCGTACATGTATAACGTTGGTATAATATTATCGGCGCTACGGGTTCGATCAAATTCTACACTTCTATTGCTATATTTAGTGTAGAATTTGATCGAACCCGTAGCGCCGATAACACTGTCCAACAAATTTCAACTTTTTTTATGTTTCCTAATTACTGTTGGGTCCTTTTTATAGAGTTTTTTGCGCCGATTCCGAATCTGTTCTTAATCTTTTTCCTATACGCACAGTTTTTGAGAAACATGACTTTGAAAAAAAAACATATTTTTCAACTTTAAACAAATATTGTAGTGTTATCATAAAAGATACTGAATTGTTCTTTATAGCAAAAGATTCTGTAGACTTTCCCGAATACAGCGATATCAAATATTAAGACATTATGATTGTTTAAACATGTTTAAATAATCACTAAAGGCGGAGAGACACCACTTTTGCACCAATTTTTGAGGATATTTTTCAATTTATCTCAAAAAATAAGGGTCCAGCGGAAAATCGAACTATACCATGCGATAGAGCAGACTTTTATCTTGAGAAACCCCCCTTTGAAGTTTGAAACGTCGACGTTTTTACCGAACCAGAAAGCAAAATATCTTCGCCCGACATAAGTTGCCGCCAGTGGCGCTCACCATTACAACGGACGTTCGCCGCTCCGTATCCTGTCGCTGCGCCGTATCTCGTCTCGAGCGCCACTGGCGGCAACTCATGTCGGGCGAAGATATTTTGCTTTCTGGTTCGAAAAAAACGTCGACGATCCAAACTTGACGGGGTGGCTTCTCAAGATAAAACTCTGCTCTATCGAGTGGTATAGTTCGATTTTCCGCTGGACCCTTATTTTTTGAGATAAATTGAAAAATATCCTCAAAAATTGGTGCAAAAGTGGTGTCTCTCCGCCTTTAGTGATTATTTAAACATGTTTAAACAATCATAATGTCTTAATATTTGATATCGCTGTATTCGGGAAAGTCTACAGAATCTTTTGCTATAAAGAACAATTCAGTATCTTTTATGATAACACTACAATATTTGTTTGAAGTTGAAAAGTATGTTTTTTTTTCAAAGCCATGTTCCTCAAAAACTGTGCGTATAGGGAAAAAATTAAAAACAGATTCGGAATCAGCGCAAAAAGCTTTATAAGAAGGACCCAACAGTAATTAGGGAACAAATTTGGTGTTGGGCAGTGTAATATTATCTCAATAACCCCCTAATAACACTGTCCAACAAATTTCAACTTTTTTTATGTTTCCTAATTACTGTTGGGTCCTTCTTATAGAGTTTTTTGCGCTGATTCCGAATCCGTTTTTAATTTTTTTCCTATACGCACAGTTTTTGAGGAACATGGCTTTGAAAAAAAAACATATTTTTCAACTTTAAACAAATATTGTAGTGTTATTATAAAAGATATTGAATTGTTCTTTAGAGCAAAAGATTTTGTAGACTTTCCCGAATACAGCGATATCAAATATTAATACATTATAAATGTTTAAACATGTTTAAACAATGATTAAAGACGGAGAGACACCACTTTTGCACCAATTTTTGAGGATATTTTTCAATTTATCTCAAAAAATAAGGGTCCAGCGGAAAATCGAACTATACCACGCGATAGAGCAGACTTTTATGAAGAAACTTTTTTGAGAAACCCCCTTTTGAAGTTTGAAACGTCGACGTTTTTTTCGAACCAGAAAGTAAAATATCTTCACCCGACATGAGTTGCCGCCAGTGTCGGGCGAAGATATTTTGCTTTCTGGTTCGAAAAAAACGTCGACGTTTCAAACTTCAAAAGGGGGTTTCTCAAGATAAAAGTCTGCTCTATCGCGTGGTATAGTTCGATTTTCCGCTGGACCTTTATTTTTTAAGATAAATTGAAAAATATCCTCAAAAATTGGTGCAAAAGTGGCGTCTCTCCGCCTTTAATGATTATTTAAACATGTTTAAACATTCATAATGTATTAATTTTGGATACCACTTTATTCGAGAAAGTCTACAGAATCTTCTGCTGCAAAGAACAATTCAATATCTTTTATAATAACATCACAATATTTGTTTAAAGTTGAAAAATATGTTTTTTTTTTCAAAGCCATGTTCCTCCAAAACTGTGCGTATAGGAAAAAAATTAAAAATGGATTCGGAATCAGCGCAAAAAACACTATACGAAGGACCCAACAGTAATTAGGGAACAAATTTGGTGTTGGACAGTGTAATTGAAATATCGCCGGGAGCTCGCTGATTTTAACACTCGAGGAATTCCTCACTCGAAACCTGCCTAATGATTCAAAAATAATCCTGCTGAAGAATTATTATTATTTGAACGAGCGCTCCGAGCTATAGTTTTCCGATGTCGTTACAGAACTTTGGCCGAGGTCAGTTGCACCGGCAACTGTCGTTGTTAGCGAGCCGGTCCAACGGGAGAATTGTCGGTGTAAACTTTCCCCTTCCTAATTAACTTTTTCACTTGACGCGATTCTCGAGTTCGAAGCCGCACGAAAAAATTCAAGGGGCGAAAAATTTGCCGAGCCTCTATCATTGAAATCGGCGTAGAGGGGTGGAAGCTCAACCGCACTCTGTAATTAACTCTATCCACCTGACGAGCCCAGAAAAAAAGAAACCGAAAAGGAGCGCGGGATCGATACGCAGCGCGCGAGGAGAACGTCGCCGCGCGCGCCTCATTCAATCTTTAAGGAGCACAACCACCCCCTCGAGCCGTTGAAAGGGAAAAAAATATCTTAAGAATTCTGCCGAGACTACGAAGCACATGGAATTAACGCAGCTCCGGCTTTTTCAACGGCTTTCGCGTCTCTTTTTCGCAGCGGGGGTCGCGAGAGTTACCCTGCCGCGAGGATAAAAAGAGCAAGATACATTCAGCAATTTTTTTCTCCGCGAAAAGGTGCAGGTATCGATGTCAAACTTGGTGGATTTCTGAGTGAGTATCTCGGGATTCTACGGAATCTATTTTAAGTTATAATATGTTTACGAGAAAATCCAATTACGGACTTTGTATTCGGGTAACGTTCAAATATTTACCGACCACGTCTGTAAAGTTTCGCTGAAATTGGTCGACTCGTTTTCAAGATATTGTGTAAAAAAGTTAGGGAAACATCTCTGAGGCGTCCATTAAATCTTTGACGTGTTGGGATTATATTTCACAAATATGAGACTGATAAAAAAGTGCAAAGAGAGCACAGATATTTCAAGCCGTGAAGGGCTGGAATTTTGTCTTGGCGCAGGTGGCGACCGGTTGGAAATTGCTGTTATTTCTTAGGCAAAATTTAGCAGCCCGTCGTGTAGCAGGTCGTCGCTGCCTCGCTTTTATATTTCTACAAGTGGACTTGCTTTATTAGAGACATTTCTTTCCTCGTTGAACCCTTCGTTACCGAAACCAAGCGAACATCCGCTCCGTATATTTTTATTCCACTCGTTAGGGAGGCCTTTAATTAAAACACGTATTTGAAATTTTTGTTTCGTAGCAAGAAAAATAGCGTCGTTAATTTCACATAGCCTGCGGACGTACATACAAATCCACAATTTAAACTTTAATTTATAAAGTGGAAACCCTTGCAGAATCCCACGACCGCGCTTGTGATTTTATCGTCAATCTAATGAATATTCATCGAACGAATGGGACGGGTCAAATTCTAAAGTGCATACTCTGGGTTAGCTAGTGGTTCGACGAGAAATCAGATGCTCGCTTGTTCATATCATTTATTTTACCACGTTTTTATTAGCTTGCTCTCTTGTCTGTCTGTCTGTCTGTACGGTACAAATTTTGCAATTGATTTTAAACTAACTTCCCGATGAGCTAGAGACTTGAAATTTTAAACATAGCTCAGAACTGGATGACAATGCAACATTAAAAAAAATTTTTTAAAAGCCGTTTAAGAGATTAGGAGATATAAACTATTAAATTTAACCGTTACACCTCCCCGCGCGACGCTCGGTAGTACGTGATCGCGTTCGGCGATCCCCACTCCGTGTGACAGCGCTCCCTACTCCACTACGCGTTCCCACTCTGATTCATCCCCACTCCATTTAAGATTTAAAACGAAAAACGTGGGGCGCAAGAGAACAGTAAGGAGTGTAGAGAGTAGCTGCCGTTAAGAAAACTCACACAACAGTTCATATCATTTGCAGTGTAATAAAATTGTTAGTGACTTAGGTAAACTATTTATGCATCAATTACACTGTCCAACAGCCAAAAATCTTTTCGATTCTCACTATGCGATTCTTATAGAGTTTTTCGCGCTGATTCCGAATCTGTTTTTAATTTTTTTTTTAGACGCATAGCTTTTGAGAAATTTGAGTTTGAAAAAATGACCTATTTTTCAACTTTGAACAAAAACTGTGATGTTATTATAAAAGATATAGTATTGTTCTTTACATAAAAAGATTCTCTAGACTTTCCCGAATCCATTGATATCCAATATTAATGCATTATGATTGTTTAAACATGTTTAAACAATGATTAAAGACGGAGAGACACCACTTTTGCACCAATTTTTGCGGATATTTCTCAATTTATCTCAAAAAATAAGGATCTAGCGGAAAATCGAACTACACCACGCGCTAGAGCAGACTTTTATCTTGAGAAACCACCCTTTCAACTTTCCAAAGTCAACGTTTTTACCGAGCCAGAATGCAAAATATCATCGCGGAACACGAGTCACCGCCAGTCGCCTCCGTATTTAATCATTATTTAAACATGTTTAAACAATCATAATGCATTAATATTGGATATCAATGGATTCGGGAAAGTCTAGAGAATCTTTTTATGTAAAGAACAATATTATATCTTTTATAATAACATCACAGTCTTTGTTCAAAGTTGAAAAATAGGTCATTTTTTCAAACTCAAATTTCTCAAAAAACTATGCGTCTAGGAAAAAAATTAAAAACAGATTCGGAATCAGCGCGAAAAACTCTATAAGAATCGCATAGTGAGAATCGAAAAGTAAAAAAAAAGTTTGAATTTGTTGGACAGTGTTACCTACTGCATGCGCCCCACGTTTTCGTTTTAAATCTCACAAGTATTTTCATAGCTATTAAAAATTCACAATCACAAATTTTCAGGACTATCTGTATGGTAAAACGAAAATTAATGATGATTTTGGCGCACTGGTTCGATCAATTATAAAAGATACGATTTGAATTTAGCGCCTAATATCGATCTACGCATTAGCAATCGATTTGAAGTTAGTTCCGTTTCTGTATGTCATAGTGATTCAATTATACTTCATTACATGGTACATTGCCACAGCACCAACACGTGTCTTTTGAAAAGTTTAAAATATGAATCATTAAGTTTATTTTGCACTACGCAAGTAAGTAGCTTTTTTCTCACATTAGTTTAAATCCATATAAATGAAAAATTTGTTCTTGTAACATTTATTGTTTTACAGACGCAATTCTTTAGAGATTCCTTGAAAATGGTCTACATTAAGACAGAAACGTTGAAATAGGTTTTGTGAAAATTTGCAAATAGTGTGTATCTTTTATAATTGATCGAACCAGTGCGCCAAAATCATCATTAGTTTTCGTTTTACAACAATTTACGATCGAAAACAGTAGGAGACATTTATCTGTATGGTGTTAGAAACCTGTGTGGGGCTAGTAAAAATTATTTTGTACTTTTTAGTCCGTTTTAAAACCGTGGTATGTTTCAAAATTTATTTTCATGTAATTTCATATTCCGATTCGTTTGAACAAAGCATTCTCTACGAGCAGAAAAAGGAACCGGAATATTTTCCCGTCTCGCATATCCGCGAAGACTGATATCAAATCACGGAGACAGTTGTGCAAGTGTTTCCTCAAATTGCTCGCTACGTTAGAACTGCAGACAGCTCCCTATTTGCAGTAGATTTTTGTTGAATCCTTCCGGAGAAACGGGAGCGTGTCCCAGCAAGAAAATTCGTGTCCAAAGTAAACAGTTGATATTACAGAAACACTCGTGCCGGCAACTCGCACGCTCCCTCGATCGCAACCGTCAACTCCGCCCTTCAAAACTCGCCGGATCTTCCGCCGAGGACTCAAACTAAATATCCAGAACGCCGCCGCAACGAAATTCCCCGTCAGATTCAATTATTCGTGTCATGCCAATATATTCACCGGCGCGATTGTGTACCATGCAATGCAAATAATCCGCGGAAGTTCCTGGGTAAACCGAACGACGTTTTCGGTCTGGATTAGTGCACGCGCGCAGTCCCTCACGAGATTGCATCGTCTTCAGCGGTCCTCCGTTGGATGAGGATGATTTTTCACGGAGCAAACTAACGAGGAGACATTCCGTGATCACTGAACTCGCTGGTTCAAACGCATACACTTGGAACGACCGAGTACCTCGCCAATAGTGAAATTAGTGGATCAAGTCGCCGCAAAATAAGACGAATAGGAGTCCAACTTTGCACGAAGAACAGATAGACTCCGAAGACGGCCTCAGCGCGAGTAGAAAGTTTCTTTCCATTATTTTTGGTGTGTCCACAAGGGGATAGCGGGTTCCAGGTGAACGTGTAAACTAATCCTCGACGACAATGTCTCTCACCAAGTTCTCCAGTGTGCGTGTGTGTGTGTTTCGGCGACGTGTGTGAAAAGTTTCGGCCGACGACGGTAACCGAGTGTGTATCTCCAGCAGCGTCTCGTGCGTTTAATGCGGTTCGCCAAGGCGGCGGCAACTTTGTGATTGAAGGATACGCTGGATCATCGACGAATGCACAACTTTTGGTGCTGGAGAATCATCGTCTGTAGAAAGAACAATCCCAACAAAAACATTCTGTAAACAGGAGCCAAGTTCTTATGGCCGTAAAATGTTGTGAGATCAAAGAAAATACGGCCAAGTTCGTTAGCTTAGAAATACCTCTTGCAATACTGAAAAAAGCGTTTGTAAAAATTAGTTTAAAAGAACGCTATTTAATTTTTAAAGAGTTACATGGAGGGTTAAATTATTGAAACTTGGCCGCTACCTAACACCTTTTATGACCATTGGTTTAAAAAGTAACGGCCAAGTTTGAATAATTTAGCCCTTCATGTAACTCTTTAAAAATTAAATAGCGTTCTTTTAAACTAATTTTTACAAACGCATTTTTCAGTATTGCAAGAGGTATTTCTAAGCTAACGAATTTGGCCGTATTTTCTTTGATCTCACAACTTTTTACGGCCATAAGAACTTGGCTTCTGTTTACAGAATGTTTTTGTTGGGATTTCATCAATTTTTGTTGAAATTTCATCAATTATCAAGTAGGTATTACTCTTATTCCTGATTCATTAAATCATAAACATTTTTTATCTTAAGGTGGACATTAAGTAAATTAATAAATGCATGTTCGTTTTACTACCTATTTATACCTACTTGAAACTTTGTCCCGAAAAATCTAAACAACGCAGCGTCGATCAAAGGAAAAAAATTCTTTTCTAATCTGCAAGACAAAATCCAAATTCAATGTATCGAAGAGTACCACCCTGCCGGCGACGCTCGGATCCGTTTGCCCCCCGCCGCTATAGACGATGCTCGGTGCAGTTTCTTTTGTTTACGTTAGAGCGATTGTTTTTTTCATCAGTATTTGTTGCGACTTCGAAGCTAATAAAACGTATACTTATGTAGGTACTTTGGGATTATCCCATCGACCTCTCAAGAATTAATTAGGGATAGGTGGCCGGGGGCGGAGAGGCCCGGCCGGCCCGCCCACGCATACGAAAATTCAGTTTGGAGGAAATGGTCGAAGGAATAATCCCAAAGTACCCTTATGTATATGTTATGCTGCTATGTTCTATCCTACGTACCTATTTCGTAATGTTTTTTTTTCAACCCTTTAATGTGTAAAATTTCAAACTTTGATAATTATTCCTTTGAGTGTTTGTTATGGTGGACCTATGTACCAAATTTCAAGCTTGTAGGTCAATGGGAAGTACCCAAAAGGTTTTGATGATCTGTCAGTCAGTCAGTCAGTCAGTCAGTGACAAATTTAACGATTTTTGAGGCCCTATATCTCGGAACCTACTGTTCCGTCGCGCAGGAACAGGATTCGTAGTTTTCCTTCGGACAAGATTTATGATGCGAACGTGCGTAAATATCCTCTTCAAGAATTAAACAAACTAGGGTCATTCGGCGACCAGTCAAGGCATCTGGCTAATGTTTAGTTTTTATACATCCTCGAAAATACAAAGTGTCATAAATCTAGTCCCTCCGAAGGACCGCTCGCGATCGGTACGCACGGTGTCGAATTACCGAGACCCGTCGCGTCGTCGACCGAGTAAGAGATCGCCCCACTCCTCCTTCCAGGGCCTCATTCAGAGCTACGAGAAGGAGGTTCCAATAGTCAAAAGTGTACTGATTGGGAAATGCAACTTTCGGCAGGAACCAATCAGTGCATCTTATTTCCTGCTCGAGAAGCCTGACGAACATCGCGTTGAGACCGCGTTCGTCAGTTGAGTCTTACACTCTAACGTCGCGACATTCTCCAGTCCTCGGGTAGACAAGTACAACGCACGAGCCGTTGTCTTGTCAATCGTTTAATCACACGAAAAATTAGCATCACGGTAGTTCAGTGTCTAACTATTAGGACACTCGACAAAACGGGATCGCGTCGGTCAAGATCCCTCGCGTACCGGATACCATCAATCGAGATCCGTCGCGAGCGTTACAATTAGAAACGCGAAATTATATCAATATCTGCGCGCGTATAAGGCAGGACCTGCTAGATCAGCCTTACTGACGAGTCCACTAGCAGGTCCGGGACGAAACGCTTTCTTTAACGTATTCATGCGTATTTCATTGTCACGCGAATAGAAAATTGTCTTTTGCGATCATCAAACCTTGAACTAGCTGCCCAAGATTAACTTGGCGGGCAGTGATCCGGAACATTCGCGAATCTACAGTTCCGCGACAAAACACCTACTAATGTTGGAAGATTAATGTTTTGTCAATATTGAGACATGATAGCATTTAACAAGTGTACGAAATTACATCTCTCCATCTGCCTCCAATGCCGAGTTATAAGCATCTAAAAAACGCCTAAGTTGTTTCGTGTAAAAGGAGGTAGTGCCAGAACTTGGTTGGTGCACTACCGTGCACCTAGATATTCCTGGAAAGTCCGGTCGAAGCTGGCAGACAAACGAGATTTCAGGGAACAGAGACTCCAGAAGTAAATGGACTTCGTTGGTATCGGTGCACAATTGAAGAAAGCTCAAAGTCGAAGAGAATACAGTAGCACGAGTCGATAATTGAATCAGACACTGCGATTCAACGGGCTCCAAACATCGAGCAGACGGCGACGAGTTAAAGAGACGCGGAATAGAATCGGAAGCAATGGAGAAATTTCATCAAACGATTAATTAATGAAATGGAGAAGAAAATAACGGTGATGCATAAAAGTGGCGTTGAACCCGCGACGATGCCTGTAAATGGAATCGAAGCAACGTCAATTACCACAGACACCATCCGACGCCATTGTTAGCAGAACCCGTACTCGTGTTACCCGAGTAGAACAGGTATATTTGTCAGCGTTAATTGCTGTATTCATATGCGAGCACGATTCGCGAGGATTCATGGGGAACGGTTATAATTCGCGCGCGCTGACTCGGTCTCGCCGACTAAAACCCCGGCATCGGATTGGCTAATTTGGGACGCAATAGATAGTCGATCGGTCGATTCGAACGACACCGGAGCAACCGTTAACGTTTGCGTTAACGTTTGTTCAAACTTCTCAAGAGAGTGCGAATCCGGTAACTTGAAACAATAGGCCCGATCGATGGCGACTGTGAACAATAGAATTCGAATGCCACGGGAATATAACTCGTGTTATTATTCCGGCTATGGAGGGCGCCAAGATAAAGCCTTTGGCAAGTGGAATGGCCCGGGCATTACTACGGAAAATAATTTGTTCTCTTGTGGTTGTTAATATTGCACTTTTCCGGGCGGTTAGTTTCTGCCGGATTGAATAGAATCGATGGTGAGCTCGGGGCCTGAAGGGTTCAATTCTGCGAGACAGGATTTATTGACGAGAAAATTGAATTTCTGTTACTGTCAGGAGGATCGGGATGAACGAGATTAGAGGACTCGCGCCGATCCCGAGGATATTTTCGAATGTCCTACCGACAAGAAGCATGTGTTCGCGTAAAGCGTGTCACGAACCAAGACGGAGATAGAAATTCCGGGGGAAATTCAAAGCGTTCCTGGAACTGGCACGAGTGTAAGTAAATTACAGGCTCACAATTAGTGTTCGGTAGAATTGGAGGTGTACATGGGGTGTACAAACGGGTGACGACGGCTGGGCGTCTTCGCGATGTCGACACCCCGAGGCACGTGTTGCCCCCGAAATTAATGACTACGTGCCTTATCTTTAGCCTATCCGCGTTCTCGCGTTGAGAGGTCACGGAGACAAGGTTGAACTTGGCACGGTGGAATTCTAATGGAGCACCGGGACGTGTTGAAAGTATTGCTTAAACTGTTTCTATCGATTCTAGTTTACACTGTCCCCGGAATTCCTTGGAAAATTGATTTTTGCAATCCTGTGACCAATCCTATTCAGCTCAACTGTAAATATTTGCAGTAGAAACACGACGAGATTTTAATTTGAAGATCAAATGAGATCAGACGCGGAACAAAAGAATAGAAAACAGATTTTTTAATGTTTGGAATCAAAACCCTGACATATTAGTAATTTAAAAATGTCAGAGAACGAAGAGATGTTCTGCAGAGATCCAACGAGAAAATCAATATAACAGGAAAATATTTAGTCAGACCCAGACCAAAAGGATAGAAGAGACAGACTAGCAAACCATTCACAATGGAGACACGTTATTAATTTTGAAAAATATCACAAAGCGAAGAAACATTCTCGATAAACCAAGAAAATCGGTGGGAAAGGAAAGCCATTGGCCAGACAAATCGTTCTGCGAATCGAGTGAAGAATGCATTGGCGTTTCAGATTTTCTAGCCAATGCGTATCGATCAGGATAAGAAGTTCGAACAGTTGACGTAATATAAAAGTACAGGGGGTATCATGAAATTTCGATGAAGTGATATAGTGTGTCGCCGGTGTCCTGCGCACGGGTATTCGAAAGTTTGACAGGAAATATATTACAAGGGAATATACTCGGTGCATAATCGGGAATGATATTCGCACGAGATTTTCTAGCCGAACAGGATCGAGTGAACTCCGAGAACTCGCGTGACTCGATACGTTTCGGAATACAGCACAGTTGTTAAAACGTGACCGTCTTTGGAGATCGGACTTCCTGAGCAGCCTCGGAGAACTAACGAGACAGCTGCGAAGGAAATTAATTTAAAGCCTTCCAGGTTCTACCACTATTCTAACCCTCCATCGTTTCGACATGACCGACCGTCAACCCCCTAATTTCATCGCTCAAGTTCCGAGTACCGGGTCCGCCGACGAGCGAAATTGCCAGACGTCTTAAGAAGCACCGAACCAGATTAAAACCAGGATTCGAATACTTTGTGTCGCCAGTTAAACTAGATGAAGGTCATAATTCCTCGCCGACTAAATCGTACACCCTTCCGCAGTGTTCAAACCGCTTGGAAATTAAGTATCGTGTACGCTGGGGTGGACCTTGCAATTAGCTATACTTGACGAAAATTATTTTGCGACTTTTTCTGGGCCCCTTCCCGAAATATTTCAAATATTCTGGCAATTGATTCATGGCGATATTTTCTTTCAAGGTCATCTGAAAGTCATCGTATAGTAGGTCGTTGAATTCGTTTTGACGTCGCCTACAATATTATGAAGTTAAAAATACCCAGTACCATTAAAAGATTGACAGCGACCTTGATTTTTTTGTTGAAAATAGATTTTTTTTATTTTAAAAAATTGCAATTTCTTGTCGGTTAAATACTGATTAACTTTGGTAAGAAACATTTTTCTGTCCGACCATCCGAAGGGGCTGAAAAATCGTGGGGACTAATTTGCGCCTCAGCGTAAACAGTTGTTGATAGAAAACACATCCGTGACCTTGAAAACTTGAAATAATGACCTTGACAAAATTTTTTTCTCGGATACTATATTTTACCTCCTTATATACTACAACTTTTGTTTGAAGAGTTTTTTCATACGTACATAACTAACATAGATATTAAGATATTCTACATGCTGCCGAATAATGCAAATTACGCCCCTTAATATCTCTGTCAGTTACGTATATATGAAAAAACTGTTCAAGTAAAAGTTGTAGTATGTACGAAGGTGAATATAGTATCAGAGAAAAAAAATTTTTTCAAGTTTTCAAGGTCACGGGTGTTTTTTCTATTAACAACTACTTATGCTATATATGGATTCTTAAAGAGAGAAACAAGACAAATTCAACGATATAACGTATAACGTCTATTTATGTCAAGATTTAAAAAATTCAAAATTTTTAAATTTGCTGCGCATCTTTTTCCCATGATCCAATCAGCCCCAAATTTTTTCCAGATCATTTTGTCTACATTTGTCATAATTCTCGGGGGGTCCAAACAATAATGTCCACCGTGGTGTACACAGGTTTGGTTTTCCCAATCAAGAGAATTTTATTTATAAATTTGTTAGTAAGAAATGTATTCATCGTGGAAAACAATAAAAGCCGATTCTTTCGACGCTTCTGCTCTGAGCAGAAGAGTTATACTAGTTGAGGTTATTCATTTTTTACGAGCATAGTTTGCAACAGAAAAATCTGATAAAATTCTGTAAAATGCGCCTTGGGGTCCAAAACATGTCACATTTTTTTTCAGAATTTTAGAACGCATCTGAGACCGGAAAATGCACGGAAAATCGCGAAATCTAATTTACCCTGTAACTGTCCTCTCGGGGTAAGCAAGGGGCTGAAATTGTACTCGGAGGGGTTGTTCTTGGACAGGTTTCGAATGGTTCGATAGTCATTGAAAAACTTCTAAGGACGGTTTTGACCATCTTATTCGGTGGTCGAAATATGTGTTCGAATGAAGAAACTTATTTCATAGTTTCTAATGAAAGTCAAAGAATGCGAAACCGGTGACTTGACCGGCCGTGGCACGGTTAAAAGTTCAGAGAATTTCATTGTCCGAGGACATTTTGCTCCTTTTTAATTATTGTCTGGAGGGGGTAATCGCGGAGAGTTTTACGTATACGAGAAAGATTTCCTTCGAAAGAGGGACATTAGCTTTCTCAAAGGTAATTGGAGCTGAAGTTTCCGAGTCTATTGTTTCTCGGAACTAGTGAGAGGGCCTTGTCTCGTGTCAGACAGGTAAAGAGAATTTAGGCAAGAGATTAGGCACTATGAATCGAGAATAATACGGGGGACTAAGAGGAAAATGGGTTTCGAATGGTTCGACAGTCATTGAAAAACTTCTTAGGACGGTTTTGACCATCTTATTCGGTGGTCGAAATATGTGTTCGAATGAAGAAACTTATTTGATAATTTCTAATGAAAGTCAAAAAATGCGAAACCGGTGATTTGACCGGCCGTGGCACGGTTAGTGTTAATAACCGCGATCGTTTGAGATGTTCCTCGGAATATATTCTGCCGGCACCGATGGAAATCCGCCGATCGCCGCCAAAGCGAAGCTCTCGTCGCTGGACGAACTTTATTGCTGGACGCGTGCGGCGGCGACTCGTCCGCCAAACCCGAAGATTAAATTGGAATTCGATTATCAAACCGACGGCGTTTCGCTTGCCGCGCGTTGATTTACCTTTGTCGGTTGTACGGTGCGCGATATTACAGTCGGTGGTAGGTAAATTCACGGGAACGGCTCTTTTGATGCTCTCGGTACAGCTTTGTTTTATTTACTTTCGGTTCGCGGTGCAATAAATGTTTCGGCTGAGAATTATGCTATTGAATCTACAGGCTGTGTTACGCAGATCGTCTGTTTGATGTTTTAACTAAAGGTCTGTGCAATGTCCACGTTCTTGTTCGCCGAAGAACGAGATTATTGAGAGACTACTGGATTTTGTGTTAACGATTGGGCAAGGGACTCCTGGAGGCAGGAATGAAATGAACTTGTTTGACTGCAAACTGACACACAACTTAATCTGACTAAACGCTGACCTGTACCACTAGCTTGAATATACGTTGGCCTATACTACTTGTCGAACTACGCACCGACCAATCCTATTTGTCCGACTACATGTTGACCTGTACTACTTAACTGACTACACACACGAGCCCATGCATACTAATTGCATGACCAAGGCCTGACCTATACTATTTGTACAAGAACAAACTGGGCTTAATTTGATTCTCGTGTAACAAAGATTTTGCCGATTCGGTAAAAACGAGCATTAAGAGGGATCTATACCCTCAGATTTTGGGGTATTTATCAATGTTATCAACCTCTGTGCAGAAAAAAAGTTTGGTAACATTGATAAACACGCAACTGCATAATGAACACGAGATGGAGTTGCTTGCTATTTCCATATTCTATTCAGCTCGTCGCGAATGCTGTTATGCAGGACAGGTCGCACTAATATTAGTGCCACCGATGAGAATATGTACCTCGTCTGTGTCAGTTTTGCTATGATTCCACATTGACAGCAGTGCAGCAGTGAAATGTTGCACAATATCGCAGCACTGATTGACAGTCCTTCTGACTAGGCACCATCTCGTCTAAACTAACTGAAATAAAATTGTCTCTAGATTGGCTCTACATCAAAGATAACCTCTGTCTTCATGAACGTAATATGGGGAAATCTCTGCTATGTGAATGAAATCACGCGCATCGATTTTTTGTCCTTATACGAGCATATTTTGAGCTACACAATAGTTCATTTGATAGAGGAAGGTTCATCACGGCGCGCTCTGCTCATCGCATCAGTCAAAAAAGTCTCTTTGAGACAGAAAAATACATTGAAGTCTGCGGTTATTTTTCTAGATTTTTTCTCTACTTTGGGTACTCATATTATTAGATATAAACATAATCTCGTTAAATCAATAGCAGAGCGCGCGGTATTTAACCTTCCTCTATAGAATGAGCCCTTACCCAGCCATAAATCGGCTCAAATAAGGACAAAAAATCGATGCGCGTAAACCCATGTTTAGACCCAAAATCTAGTAAGATTCTAGTTCCTTTCCAGTTACAATCCGAGGGTATAGATTCCCCTTTGCTGCATTTTGACAGACCATCCTGAAACTTCTGCTTATGGTTGTACGATAGGAGACTGTCTTTTCGAGATCAATAAATTCGATGATCGCGGCAATGCTCGTATCTCGAGCGGCAACGAGCGCCGTCGTAATTCTTCTCGCATGAACAACGCGTTCCCATCTCAGAGAAGAAACACGCACGCCACACAGCATTCGATAATAGACATGTTTTGTCGATTGAGGATCGATACCAGCGGAATACTCTTACGCTCGACTCCACGGCCGTTTATTTCGGCGAACCGCGCTCGAAGAATAATTTCCTTTTATCTCGCACGTACTTGCTTAACATTGTGTAGGATCTGAACCATAACTTTTCTCTTCAAAGGGAATTCTTCTATTAATCGATTCCCCGGAAGAATTGCATAACTAGGGCGATTTCTTCACGAAGTTTCCGCGAAGCACCGAGCACCGAACATTTTCAATAATTGTTCAAGGAATCCAGAACTGTTTTCGAGAGTTCCAAGACTTCGCGAAGAAAGTACCGCGGTCTTACTCAACGCAAGGAGAACCGATCGAGCTCGAAACGGACGGAACAAAGAACGGAAACACCCCTCGGTATACTTTTCGGGTTTTTTTTTCAAAGAAAGTCAAGACGAGTTCGCTTGCTCGGAAACGAGTGCAGTCGTTCCCGAGAAACGACTCGGTTTCGGTTCGTTCCGATCGAACGGAGACGAGTCGAGCTGAAAGATCCGATATCAATCAATTCGAGATGTCTAATTATACTGGCGAAGGAAGATAAAGCAGCATAAAGTATGCAGGCTTCCGAGGCTTATAAATATTGATGAACTTTTCCCATCGCCGATCGGAGAACAAATCATATCTAATGAAATCAGATCGATTCTGTCTATTTGTGGCACTCGACAGGAAAAACCTGGGTCACCCTGTATACACCAAGCATCAGTGAAAGGGATTTCGCTGAAAGCTTTTTGAGTGCTCCCAACCAAAATTTCTCTTTGTTATTTCAAATTCAACGCTTAACGCTCATCGACGCGAAACGTTTGGGAACTGTTTGTCACGGCTCCTCATTGTTCAAAGGTGTCCGATAATGAATGCGTTTTAGTGGATAATCGAACGTCATTAAACAGCGCCACGCATTTATTAACAGCAGTCCTCGAAAACAACGTGTCGGCCGTCAGCAACGCCAACAAACGGATTTACGGCTCGAATAGAATCTGTAATGGACCGTTGTTCGAGGCTGCGGCGGCTCGAAAAAGGGAGATCAAAGCGGGCTCTATCCACCTGCTCTATAATTTCCAGCGACAGACGGCGATAAATAAGTTTCGCGCAGAAATCGAATCGCGTCCATCGTTTGTCTATTTCTAAACGGTGGATTTTGCGCTCTCGTAGCTTGCGACACTGCGTGCAACGCACAGTGGGAAAATTGGCCATTTTAGGTGGAAAAAGTCATGTCAGAAAATAGATATAACATTACATATAACAAAAGACGATAACCTTTTTAATATTGTACTACACGAGTTGAACTTTTTTGGGACGCTAGAGCAATTAGTTTACTACAGGATGTGTAAAGAAATTTTTTCAAAAATTGCAATTGATCGGAAAGATTGAGGTCTCCACTTTACAACGACACCACATACGTTGACCGCATTTGATGCGTAGGATTTTTTTCCACCTAGAATGGCCATTTTTCCCACTCTGCAACGGCGAGATGAAACGTTTTATAGAATTTTGCTCCTAAAGACCTCTGTTTTACTGGTGGGGCCCAGGAGACAGACCGATTTTGCTTGTCCGGTTACAAATTGATCTCTCCCACTTGTCTGATGGAAGCTCGCTGCTATTCTAGTAATATCCGATGTAAAGGATAGCGATAGATGCCCTTTTGAAATTGTTCGGGTCGCAAAAATCGTGCGAAAGATAGATGAAAATTTATAGACAGTTTGGTTCCACGTAACCGGTCGAGCACCAGGGGCGTCGGAAACAATTTCCCCGGAGAAATGCCGGCAATCTGCGAAGCAATCGACTGTCCATATCGATTCGGTGTTGATTCTATAACCGTGGCGCGCTTCGGCCGCTGTCAAGACGTTGTTCGCAGCTTAGTCAACAGCGAACGCGGGTGAAGCATTTGGTCAGTTTTCTCCAAGTTCCTCGTAAGTGGCGGGAGTTCAGCCTCCAGTGGAATACGTATACCGTTGCCGGCTCAGACATGCCCGATACAGGTGTACACAAAACTCGTTAAGGGGATCGGAGCTCGGTACGAAATACTCGCGCCAAGCTGCTTTGCACCGTAATTGCTCCAAGGAAATTATGGTCCTGCTTTATGGAAGGCTTCAGATTATTATTACTAACAATTCAGAAATTCTTCTTTTATTCTTAGCGAAAGTTGAACAAGTTATGTAATTTATTTTAAAATATCTATTCTTCTATTCTACATATACCGTGTCAGCGTGTAACGAAAGAATTACGGGTCTCGAAGTAATTGCACGCATCCATGGCCGGGTGAAATGAAGGAACGTACGCTGTAGCGGTTCAGTCTGGTTCCCCTCTGTCTCTGTGTGTTGGTCGGTGTGTGGCCACAAGCTGACCGATGAAACCACAAATCCCATTACACGTCTATGTTCTCCTTGGCTGCGCCGACATTTTCGTCTTAGTCCCCCGTATTATTCTCGATTCATAGTGCCTAATCTCCTGCCTAAATTCTCTTTACCTGTCTGACACGATACAAGACCCTCTCACTAGTTCCGAGAAACAATAGACTCGGAAACTTCAGCTCCAATTACCTTTGAGAAAGCTAATGGCCCTCTTTCGAAGGAAATCTTTCTCGTATACGTAAAACTCTCCGCGATTACCCCCTCCAGACAATAATTAAAACGGAGCAAAATGTCCTCGGACAATGAAATTC
The DNA here is from genome assembly GCA_933228785.1 of Lasioglossum pauxillum. NCBI lineage: Eukaryota > Metazoa > Arthropoda > Insecta > Hymenoptera > Halictidae > Lasioglossum > Lasioglossum pauxillum. Next base: position 41,307,090 of record OW121706.1, read on the forward strand.
TCTGAACTTTTAACCGTGCCACGGCCGGTCAAATCACCGGTTTCGCATTTTTTGACTTTCATTAGAAACTATGAAATAAGTTTCTTCATTTGAACACATATTTCGACCACCGAATAAGATGGTCAAAACCGTCCTTAGAAGTTTTTCAATGACTATCGAACCATTCGAAACCTGTCCAAGAACAACCCCTCCGAGTACAATTTCAGCCCCTTGCTTACCCCGAGAGGACAGTTACAGGGTAAATTAGATTTCGCGATTTTCCGTGCATTTTCCGGTCTCAGATGCGTTCTAAAATTCTGAAAAAAAAATGTGACATGTTTTGGACCCCAAGGCGCATTTTACAGAATTTTATCAGATTTTTCTGTTGCAAACTATGCTCGTAAAAAATGAATAACCTCAACTAGTATAACTCTTCTGCTCAGAGCAGAAGCGTCGAAAGAATCGGCTTTTATTGTTTTCCACGATGAAATCCCGCAACAAAAAATTTGAAAGAAATTGACGACACTGCCTATTAAAGTACTTTATCAGGGAACTAAACAGTAGAATATTTTTTCGATTTTTTCATTTTTTAAGAGCACAGTTTCAAACAAAAAAGTCTGAAAAAATTCTCTAAAATGCGCCTTAGGATCCAAAATATGTCACACTTTTCCAGAATGTTGGAACGCATCGGAGACCGGAAGATGCACGGGAAAGCGCAAAATCTAATTTACACCGTCCTTCAATCGACGCTGCATTAACCGGCATAAATCGCCGTCAGTCTCCTTTACAGAGCACGAAATTGGACAGGTCCGGCCCGCCGGAGGAAACAAAACGCCCGCACCCGCCCGTCCTCGGTCTGTTTTATTTGTCGCGCAAACGAACCTCGTTACGCGCCACGAACCGACAAAGTCCCTCGGTATAATTGACAGGGGTTGTTTTCGAACGGAAACCGGCTCGGACGCGTCCCGCTTTTGATCGTCCTTTTGTTAATCCTTTCGGGCGGAGACGGGCGCAACTTTTCACCGGATAAAGGACCTCCAGTAACGAACGCCGCGCCGCGCGCGGACCTCCGCTTTGTATGCTTTCTGGCAGCGCGATTCAACGAGCTTTCTTTGAATAATTGCGCTACACGCTGGTCAAACACGCAATGCACCGAAAATTTACTACATGGTAGTAACTATTACCCTGCAAACGTACAAACCCGTTTCTGATACGTTATGTACAGTCCCTGCTCACTTTATTAGACTCACCTGAAGAATTGGTATTGTTTGAAATCCTATAAGGAATTCAACGGTGTTTTCAACCTATGGGGTAATGATTTCGTACTACAAGGTTGCCTTATGGGTTGCCTATCCAAGTGTAAAATTTTCTTGCAAGAGCAAAAAATCCCCCTTTTACCATGGCCCGGCAACTCACCGGACATGAATCCGATTGAAAATGTCTGGGAGTGCCTGGAAAGAGAACTGGCCAAAGAAAATATAACAACAAAGACCAAGTTGATAGAGAGAATAATCTATCACTGGCATCATAACGTTGCATTAAAAGAAATTGCACAAACTTGCATAGATAGCATGTCCAGAAGAGTTGCGGCTTTAAGAGCAGCTGAGGACAGGATTAACAAAATATTAGTGTTTTAAGAATTATATTGACATATTTTTGTTTGTATCCATTGTTTTTGTAAAATAAATATATGGAAAATTCATTGGTCATCATTAAGTGATATTTGCATAAGGCTGCTATACCCATTATTCATGGTAAAACTAAAAATATCATCATTATAGAGGTGAGTCTAATAAAGTGAGCAGAGACTGTATATTCTGTAGCGCGTAGATGTTTTTCCAGACAAGTAATATAAATCAGTGAATATGCGATAAATCAGTACGAGTCAGTCTATAATCGAACAAGTAGATTCTTGTAGAAGGAATGGTAGAAGTTTTGCAGGTACGGTGTGCAATTATTAATTGTGGGTAGCAACATGAAGATTTTGTGCCTTGATGCCAGTATTAGCGTGTGATGGCTGCTATTTAATTACATCTCTGTCGCTGGCCTGGAGCACGGGGATTTTGTTACAACAAACCGGCGAGGACACGCTGGGAGAGCAAGCGCCTCGAAAATTCGCACGAAGCGCATAACCCTATATCTTTCCGCGCAATTTGTAGCCCGCTTCGCGCAGTACAATGAAATACTGCGATACGTCCACCCGTTTGTCGAAGGATTAAATTGTATCCCGGCTTACAAACGGCCACCAGTTGCCCGCCCCAGCTGCTTTTCAATGGAAATTTTCATTGCAAGTGTTCGCGCAACCCGGTGTTAATTAAAATTGCTCGAATTAAACGATAGTTTTCGAAAATCTTTCCCCAATCTCGTAGCGCCAAACAATTACAGATCGAAACAAAATCCACTGAAACTCTTAAATGTAACTCGCATCGTCATTAATTCATTCTAACAATTCTATTTCTTTATCTTCGTTGAAGCTGGGATTTTTCTAATGATACAGCGTCGACAGAGATTCCAGTACTATACGGTGACTAAAAATTCCCCTGCGGGACATAATTCGGTCAGGATAACGTTCCTCAGAGGACTAACCACGCTTTAGCCAACCACCAACGTCGTATCATTAATTCATAATGCCGTGTGTCGTTGTAACGGCGTTGAAAGGCTCGTGACACAAGCAGAACTCGTTCGTCCGTGATGTGGATGCGACATTTGCGGGGAAATTTCGACGAAGCGTGCATCAGACACATTCCTGCACCTGCTAGAACCGCATCATCATGCACACGCTCGAAACAGTACACTTATTTCACGAGCTATCTTCGAACGAGCGCTGTTAAATATTTTCCCCCGGCTGAATAAATTAATTTTCGAGGGAAAAGGGAATTATAAACGGCGAAGTAAAAATAATTGCTCGCTCCTCTCTCTTTCTTTCTCTCTCTCTCTCGACTGTCGCAATCTTCCAGACAGTTTTGCAATTTATTAAGGACTTCGCGTGCTAAATTAATCCCTCGCAGGTTCACGCGAACAGTTCGAGCTCTACTTCTTTTCGCAGGATTCTTTTGCTGCGCGCTCGCTCGTCTGTTTGTTGCGATCCTGCTGAACGATTTATTCTCCTCTTAAATATTCCTCGGGGAGTGCATTAACTTCCCCGTCCGGGAAGAAAGTATTTAAACGAACGCGGAAAAAAACAGGGTCCGTGGATTCCTGGGAAAACCTTGTGCTTTTATTTCGCGAGTCGCGAAAATTGCCACCGTCTGTCGGTAAATCGAGCGCGCAGCTCCGAGGGATTGTTGCAACAATCGTACCGCGCTCGGCATTGTCGCCGCGAACGTATGACGTCGCGGTGTCAATTTGCAGTAAATCATCGCTAATTAAACGGCATCGCGATGCTGGTAATTAACAGACCCGGTCGGGACCGCCTGTGCTGACTTTAGCACAGCACGCCGTCTATCTCTGTACAAACTGGGCTTCGCTTTTCGACAGGCAGAAACGAATCATACATTCATAACAATCCGAGGCTGCATGGAAATTAATTAGTTGCTAAGAAGGTGATTTACAGACTCATTACTTTATCCTGCCACTAAGGCAAACGAGCAGTGTGTTCTTGAACTTTGTCTATACGATCGTGTTTCTACAGTGACGATATTCGCTGATGTTTGACTTGTAACTTTGATCGGACTCATCTTAAAGTTATCCTTTACTCTAGCTTTATTATCCGTGCTATACTCATTTTATTCACTCCGAACGACCGATTTTTCACCGACAACGAATTTGATCCACAATGACTTAAGACGACCACAGTATCTATTATCATACAGTATTATCACATGTATTATATACAGGGTGGCCCACATAACTCTGAACAGCTCAATATCTCCGTTACTTTTCGTTGTACAAAAAAACTTCGTAGGACAAAGTTACACTGTTTGAAGGGCCACATATAACGGTGTAAGGGAAAAAAATTTCAAGGTCATTTTTATGAGATTTCAAGGTTATCGATGTTTTTTTAAATGGAATGAGGTATTTTTTAATACATCAATCGATGCAGCTGGACATTCTTTATAAAAAAGTACTAACCTATGTACAGTAATTTTTCAATCGGAGTCCTGGGTCGCCTATCTAACCGTAGTCCAGTGCCTACTCACACCACTGCCGGCCAACGCTGCGCCGCGCCGTAGGGCGGCGATGTTTGATCTCGGCTCGGGTATATCGGTGTGAACACCACACATTGACTCGACTGAATCGAAGTCTCAAACTTCTTAATTTTAATGATCGGTTTATGGGACTTTAACTAGCTTATTCCTGGCGTTTCGCTGATTAAACTGGTACCAAGAACGATATAATTGGGCCAATATTTAGTGGTTTAATCGACGATGAAAGTTTCGAATGCAACGAAGAAGAGCGTATTGAAGAGAAAGAGACGCGAACAGTAGCCGTCGCCGGCACAGTTCAAAGGCCCGCGTTGTCGCTGTTCTTCGTTGCGTTCGAAACTTTCATCGTCGATTAAACTACTAAATATTGGCCCAATTGTATCGTATTTGGTATCATTTTGCATTAGAAAAATGCCACGAATATGTTGGTGAAAGTTCCATAATGATATCATAGAAAATAAAGAAGCTAAGATTTTGGTGTTTCATTGTGATGACGCACGGGCCTTTAAACTGTGCCGGCGACAGCGACACGCTTCGGCCACACGATCCTATTTCATTCTGTCCTTCTCTATGTTCGGCTCGTCGTTTGAAGTCTCGGCGCGGTAGACGGAGTCATAAAAAAATAGCCTCTCTACGCTACCCAAGTCCGTTCAACACACGGGTGTTGGGACTCCGATCGAAAAATTACTGTATGTCGAAAAGTTAGTAGTTCAGGAGATATTTCAATTTAAATAACTCCAAAATACCATTACTGTCGTACTAAGGCGTTAGTGTTTACTTACTTGTGTGACGTCTTAGTACGACAGTAATGGTATTTTGGAGTTATTTAAATTGAAATATCTCCTGAACTACTGACTTTTCGACATACATAGGTTAGTACTTTTTTATAAAGAATGTCCAGCTGCATCGATTGATGTATTAAAAAATACCGCATATTTCATTTTAAAAAAATATCAATGACCTTGAAATCCTGTAAAAAAATGACCTTGAGAACAAATTTTTACCATCATCAAATTCGCCCCTTGAAACAGTACAACTTTATTCTGTGGAGATTTTTTGTACGACTAATAATAACCGAGATATATAGGTGTTCAGAAGGTACAACTTGTTTTACGGAGCTTCCTATAACATAACCTAACCTAGGTTGAATATGTGATAGAATTCTTCTATCTACTATTGAACTATTGAACTATATATAGGTGTTCGTACTTAAACGGACCTCCGTGTATTTAAATTCTTTGACTGTCAGAAATTGGACCTACCCATTTTTATCATAAATGCATAAAATCCGTAGCTATTTATCAGGGATAAGAAGCTCCGTTAAGAGTCCAGTTTATCTATCCAAGCCTGTCGCGAATAACATAAATCGAGGGGCGATCGATCTTCGATCTGATAAGTAAAATAATGACGGTCCCAGATCAGACAGGTCGCATCAGAAGTAAGTTATCGTGAAACAAGTGGAATAGGCCGGGCGTCAGACAAAGGGACTGTGGAAGATTGATAGTCGGCCGGGTGGAATAGGGACGTTCATAGCCAGACAAGTGGAATAGTGAGTGTACACAGGGAGAGCCTAGAAGATCACGAACCGTGTCTATTCAGACAAGTAGAATGGGGGCGTAGTGTCTTGCCAGACAATGAGACCGAGCGTGGTTTGCATCCAGTCAATTAGACCGAGGATCAACCGAACGGAACGGAGCGTCGCATGAAACGAGTAGAAACAGCAGCAGTATCTGTTCGAACGAGTGAAACGAAGATTCTTGGAGAAAACCGCAACCACTCACAAAATTCGAGAGACTCAACCGGAATCGTCCCCGGAAACCACGTCACTGGCAGTGACGTACTTAATGCTAAACGGACCGGCGCTGCGCGGCGCCCCGGTCGGATCGAGCGTAATTCATAAACGTCTCGGCAAAACATCCCTTCGCAATTCCTCGTAGAGTTTCCTCGTAGAAAATGCGTTGCCTTGCCGAGAGTTAATTGGAATGAATTGAGGAGAAAGATTCTTTGAATTTGGAATTGAACGATACCGACGAGGACCCAACGTGATTTCGCGAGTTCTTCCGAGAGTCGCTGAGTACCATTTAACCTTTAAACTTCGATAACTGTATTACCCCGCTACAAGTTTCCAACAAAGGACCAAAAAGGGTGAAACACGAGGGTGTGTAAACATTGCCTACGTCGTCGGAGCACCGCCCGACGATATTAACGACAACTACAGAGGGTTTCCACCGCGAATCTCCGGGAAAATTCTCGAAATCAGCGACACAGGGAAGAACGAGGCTCGCCCCGTCAAGTTTCCCCGAGCATAATTAATCCGAAACTCAATCAAAGTTCCCAATAAGAGCCCGTTCACGGGAAGAAGGAAATCGATTATCGAAATAACGCAATTTGCGAGGTGAACGCGCGCCCTCGACGCGTAACGCTTCCCGTTCTCTCGAAGTGTGTTTCACGCACGAGATCGGGGCCGAACAAGATAGAAAGAGAGCGGAGAAGAGAGAGATAGAGAGAAGGGGAATGGGAGTGAGAGGTAGGGAGAGGAATTTGGGATATACGATGCGGGGGCGGTGGGTGGTAGCGCAGAGGAAAAGTTCGAGTTGGACCAGTAGGAGGATCGATAGTTCTGTCATAAGCCGGCACGAGCAACAAAACCGCACGCGTCAGCTTTAGCCGGTTGCGGTTCATGATAACGATTCAATTTTTCCGCGGTGGAAATCTCCGCCCACCTATTATAGTATTCGGCGAGATGTTCTCTAGGCTTCTCTTGCCGCCGCTTTCTTCTTTTCGTCGCGTCGCCTACGGTTCCGACAAAATCCCATCGGCTCCGTTCGATCCCGCTGGGTGTGGTCCGTAAAGTTTGGTCACCTTGCATTGCTTCGTTTCCTTTTAAATCTACTCATTTAAGTAATGCCACCAATACACCACAAAGAAAATGAAAAGGACTTCCCCCGAAAAGCGGTGTTTATCGGAAAAATCAACTTAATTTGAAGTTACTCGCAGAACTTCAATTCACGCTCATTAACCCCGAATGAACCATCAGAAATCAAATTAATTTTACATTACCCCCAGAACTTAAATTCGTGCTCATCAACCCTCGGCGAACCGCGAAAAATAAAATTAATTTCACGTTACCTCCAGAAGATAAATTGATGCTCATCAACCCCCAACGAACCACCCTCCAATTAACTATGCTTCGTTCCTCCGTACAACACGAGGTTCGTTCGTCGAGAGCTAGTTAAAGTAGATAAAAATTCAAAGAATGTGTACGCGAGAGACGGTACGTACCGGAAGCTGAGATAATTGGTCCCGTCGTTTATCGTTCCGTCGCGACGTATCATTCCGAGGGACGTGCTTGAAGATCGAACGTGAGATAGGCGTTGGGGCTACCGCGTCTTCAGCACCTAAACACGATTCCACGCGTCGCAATACGGAGAAACATTAATTACCTCGCTTTAACGAAGCTAGAGCGAGGAAAATCAACTTGCGAACTTTTTAACTAATTTTTTCGATCGAATACATTTTACCAGTGTAATTGGTCTTCTAAATTGTTTTCTCCAGCACCCGCCCAATACATGTAATCGAGGGCGCGATTAAAATTAACACGCACGCGCAATATTGACGCCGGAACAATGCGGACGTTCGATAAAATCGAAACCCAATCCGCCGCTTTACATTAATTCCCGTTAACAATACAGCGTTCTCGGTTTTCGCCGAAACTTTTACTCCTGATTATTCTAATGAACGGATGGGGCGCGTTCGCCGCGGGGTCGGGTTTCCACACACGCGTGTGTTCGGAAAGTTTATCATCGGGTTATTGTTGTTCCAGTAAACCGTGGATTTTCCATGCCTGACGGGCGTCCGCGAATTATTAAATACTTTAATGACGGTTAATTGCGCTCCGTTCGGCGCGGCACACGCGGAATTGTGACGCCGCGCCACGAAAATTCGATTGAATTACGGAAGTGCAGTTGCAGTCCGAGCCAGATTGTAAAACGCACAGTCGCGCGGAATTTATCGGTGCACTGCGGCACGCTAGGAAATGATTACCAATGAATGCCCTGCGTTCGATAGAACCGACTGCGAGCTATACGCGAGACCTCGTCAAGAATTCGCGAGACTCCGTTACGCTCGCCGACGGCCTAATGCGTTCGCGAAAGCCGCGATTGTGTGCGTGATCAATTTTATACCCTGTTATTTCGAACCCTAATAGTTATATAAACATATAGCAAGGAAATTACAAAAGAAAAGAAATCCACAAAAGATTTTCTTCTTCTAGGAGAAATTGCACTGCGAAAGAATCAAATTATTAAGAATATAATTTTATAAATTTCTCAGGTTTGCAACGTTTGTATGGGGAATATTTTATTTGTAGTCGGAATTGCTTGAAACTTGGTCTCAATGTTCTTTGACATAATTAATCAAACACCTATTTCGGCATTTTAAATAATTCAACCCCTAAGGGGGTGAAAAGGGGTTGCAACGTTTGTGTGAGGAATATTTTGTTAGTGGTCTGATTTACATCATATTTGGTCTTAATGCTCATTGATACAATTAATTAAACACTTATTTCGGCATTTTAAAACATTCAACCCCTAAGGGGGAGAAAAGGGGTTGCAACGTTTGTATGAGTAATATTTTATTTGTGGTCTGATTTACATCATACTTGGTCTTAATGCTCATTGATATAATTAATTAAACACTTATTTCGGCATTTTGAAACATTCAACCCCTAAGGGGGTGAAAAGTGGTTGCAACGTTTGTATGAGGAATATTTTGTTAGTGGTCTGATTTACATCATACTTGGTCTTAATGCTCATTGATACAATTAATTAAACACTTATTTCGGCATTTTAAAACATTCAACCCCTAAGGGGGTGAAAAGGGGTCGCAACGTTTGTATGAGGAATATTTTGTTAGTGGTCTGATTTACATCATATTTGGTCTTAATGCTCATTGATACAATTAATCAAACACTTATTTCGCAATTTTGAAACAATCAACCCCTAAGGGGGTGAAAAGTGGTTGCAACGTTTGTATGAGGAATATTTTGTTAGTGGTCTGATTTACATCATATTTGGTCTTAATGCTCATTGATACAATTAATCAAACACTTATTTCGCAATTTTAAAACATTCAACCCCTAAGGGGGTGAAAAGGGGTCGCAACGTTTGTATGAGGAATATTTTGTTAGTGGTCTGATTTACATCATATTTGGTCTTAATGCTCATTGATACAATTAATCAAACACTTATTTCGCAATTTTGAAACAATCAACCCCTAAGGGGGTGAAAAGTGGTTGCAACGTTTGTATGAGGAATATTTTGTTAGTGGTCTGATTTACATCATACTTGGTCTTAATGCTCATTGATACAATTAATTAAACACTTATTTCGGCATTTTAAAACATTCAACCCCAGAGGGGGTGAAAAGGGGTTGCAACGTTTGTATGTGGAATATTTTGTTAGTGATCCGATTTACATCATACTTTGTCTTGGTGCTCATTGATACAATTAATTAAACACTTATTTCGGCATTTTAAAACATTCAACCCCTGAGGGGGTGAAAAGGGGTTGCAACGTTTGTATGAGTAATATTTTATTTGTGGTCTGATTTACATCATACTTGGTCTTAATGCTCATTGATACAATTAATCAAACACCTATTTCGGCATTTTAAAACATTCAACCCCTAAGGGGGTGAAAAGTGGTTGCAACGTTTGTATGGGAATATTTTATTAGTAGTCTAATTTACATCATACTTGGTCCTCATGCTCATTGATACAATTATTCAAACACCTATTTCGGCATTTTAAAACATTCAACCCCTAAGGGAGTGAGAAGGGGTTGCAACGTTTTTATGTGGAATATTTGATTTGTAGTCGGAATTGCTTGAAACTTGGTCTCAATGTTCTTTGACATAATTAATCAAACCCCTATTTCGGCATTTTAAATAATTCAACCCCTAAGGGGGTGAAAAGTCGTTGCAACGTTTGTACGAGGAATATTTTGTTAGTGGTCTGATACACATCATATTTGGTCTTAATGCTCATTGATACAATTAATCAAACACTTATTTCGCAATTTTAAAACATTCAACCCCTGAGGGGGTGAAAAGGGGTTGCAACGTTTGTATGAGTAATATTTTATTTGTGGTCTGATTTACATCATACTTGGTCTTAATGCTCATTGATACAATTAATCAAACACCTATTTCGGCATTTAAAACCTTCAACCCCTAAGGGGGTGAAAAGGAGTTGTAACGTTTGTATGGGGAATATTTTATTTGTAGTCGGAATTGCTTGAAACTTGGTCTTAATGTTCTTTGATATAATTACTCAAACACCTATTTCGGCATTTTAAAACCTTCAACCCCTAAGGGGGTTAAAAGGGGTTGTAACGTTTGTATGAGGAATATTTTATTTGTAGTCGGAATTGCTTGAAACTTGGTCTTAATGTTCTTTGATATAATTACTCAAACACCTATTTCGGCATTTTAAAAAATTCAAACCCCTGAGGGGATGAAAAGGGGTTGTCTATCTATATAAATGAACATAAAATACTGCAATAATAATAATTTAAACTGCAGAAGAACGTTTTGTTAGGCAAGTTGATTGGAGCACACGGCGACGTGCTCACCCTAATTCCGAGTGAACCAGCTCGGCGATCCCGAGGCATGCGGATTGAATGCGAAGAGAAATCTCGGACCGCGCCGGGTCCTCCATTCAGGACTCATGTTCCCTGCAAATTGTCCCAGGAAAAAATGACAATAGCGGGAACAGGGTCCGCAGATAATACTCGGCGAGAGTGTATGGTAGGTGGAGAGAAAGAGAAAGAAAGAGACGGTCGTCGACGATGAAAATGAAGGCAGCCACGCGACTCGAAACCGTGCACGGCCGATTTGCGAAACGGCCGAATGAAACAAGCGTACCGTTTCATTCCGTCGCGCCTCGCCGCGCCTCGCTCAGAGGCAAATGAACTTTTCGCTCATGAAAATCGTCCCTTTTTCCAAGCGCGGCCCGACAAACGGGACAACTGGAGCGGCGCCGTTCAACTTCTGGGACAATGCCGCCGATAATAAGATAACAACAGCCTGTCCCGGAAGATTCGACGAACCTGGTCAACCGAAAGAGGACCCGGTTCAACCATGGAATTCAGAGAGTGATAACAAACTTCATGGTCGGTATTGTATCGGTTCACGCTGGTCCGAGGATCTCGTTATTTCGAGTGTCGGTCGGTATGATGGGCAAAAGATGAGTGAATCAATGCTTACAGAAGCTTTCGACGCGTTTGAGTTGCCCTTTCTGATTTATGAAGCACTTTGTTTGCGATGATGCTTCAGAAATGTATGCGAATTTATTTGAAGAAGTCGATCGAAAAAATGCTGATTTGAATGTAGATAAAAAAGCAACTTTGGATTTTTTTTAAACATTTTGTTGCTTCTTGTTGCCTTCTTCTTTAATTCGGTAAAAAAATCTCTTCGTCCATCGCAGCTCACCGAATCGATTTCAAGTCTATACGATCGAATCTCCCGAGCATGATTTTACGCCGTCATGCCCACAGAGGATGCAAATTTCCCAGGTATTTCAGCGAGCGATAGAGCCGTCCGAACACCGCTTTAATTCCATCGTGGCTCGTAAGTAGCTCCATTTCAGACGCAGAAATTCGCGGGGTGAATTTCGCCGCGCGTCGCCACGGCCAATAAAAATAAAGGAACGCTTCCGGTAATTAAACTGTCCCGCGAAAACTCATTTCCTCCCCACTCTCCGCGTTCCCGCATGGATGAATTCCTCTCTGGTAGAGGGGGACGAAAAATTCAGCGGAATCGCGGGTGCAGAAATTTCATTAGCCTCGACCGAAAAGGCCGACCGCGCAATTTACGAGAAAGTTTCGCCTTCGAATGGAGCCACGCTTGCTAATTACGCTGAAATTCCGCGTCTCGCCGGCACGACCAGGTCCGCAAGAACTTCCCGCGAATTAAGAGATCAACGAGGACTGTCCCGCGGTGCGTGCGACCCCCGTTAATCCGCCGCGCCGGTTCAATTTCCGATTTCGAACGGTACCGCGCGTCCCTTGTCGCGTCGAATTGTTAAAAACCCCACCCCTCGATAATAGCACGGCGAATGAAAACGATCGCGGAACAACCTGTACGAGGCTAACGACCGGCCGTGTCGCACAAAAACTGCCGATGATCATCGGAATCGCTTTTGTACTCGCTCCGGACCCGGCTTCATCGGTGCTTCGGATTTTACACCCCCGAACAATCGGTTTTATCGAACTTTTCGCGCTCGTCCCGGTGCACCTCTTGATTTTTTCCATGGAGGAGGTTTTCTCGTGAACTAAGCACCCTTCGCTCGGTTTGTACATATTTTTTTTTGGGCGATGGAATATTATTTGAAACCCGTGGAATTGTCAAATAAACATTCCCTAATTCCAGTTATAGTTATACAGTGCTGTGAATAATTATAAACTCAATCATCTTTTTATGTTCTCCAGAGTACTGAAACAAAAATTCACGAAACCGTTTATGCATTTCTGTATTCTAATACGAAACAGTAGTGAGCAAACAAAAAATAATAGTTTTGTTCCTCAGAAATTCGGAAAAATGGCATTTTTTCTTAAAATTGTGGTTTAAACTGTGAACAAGTATAGACTCATTATTAATTTTAATATCTTTCATTTGGTATTTAATACATTTTCCTTTATTTTTTATTACATGTAAGAGCCGGTCAGGAACACTACTAAATAGCTTATTTAAGATGTGATTTGGGATATCTGCCCAAGCAGATTTTATTCAGTTTTTAAGATCGACAATACTTTCTATTGGCGGCTTCTCCTGATCATAAACTTTCCTCGCAAGGATACTCCATAGATTTTCGATGGGGTTCAAATCAGGGCTCAGTGCTGGCCATGGTAATAGCTCGATCCCGAACTCTTGAAACCACTTTTTTGTAGAGGATGCTGTGTGAATGGGAGCATTATCTTGCTGCAAAATCGTTTTATCGTCTTCTGTGAATGTTATAAAAGGCAACAAATAGTCGTGTAACATCTGTTGATAACTAGCAGCATTCATTCCACCATTTACAAAAGCTATTTTCCTTTTAAAATTGTTTTTAAAGGCAGCCCAAACCATGACTGGTCCACCTCCCTGAGCTCTTCGCGACATGATCTTTCTTTCCTTCCTGAAATCGTGCCAATAACAATTGAACCCATCAGGCCTATCAAGATTAAACTTTTTTCCATCGCTCCAGATCACGTCTCCACGTGCTATTTTTTCGAATGAATATTTCGGCAAATTTTAGTCTAGCGTCAATGTGAAGCTTCCGTAATGGCGGTTTTCGCAAACATGTCTGACATTTAAACCTTCCAGGATGTGCAACCCACTTTCTTACAAGACTGGAATCACAGTTCAAGTTAAATCGACTCACACTTTTAGACAAGGAAGTTCCAGTTTTTGGTATCTCCCTTAAAACTGCACGTTTCACGGTTGACGAAGATCGTGTAGGTCGACCTAATCGCTTGATATTCTCGCAATTTTCAATAGCAAGTTTCAACAAATTTTTAACTACTTTGGGATCTATTAACTATACTCGCGATTTGTCGTTGACTTTTCCCAAAGCTCTTGAAATCGATTATTCGTTGTTATCCTACAACACTCAATTTCGTGCCACGCGGCATAGTGTACAGTACAGAATTGTTTCAAAGATCCTTAACCCTTTTAGTGCCGGGCGAAATAGAGGTGCCTATGCGAGAAAAACCGGCCGAATTTCACAGTTTTACAAGGGTTCGGGAAAATGCTTATAAAAACCAAACGAGAAACGATATTTACATGATTCAAAAAGCTGCGTATTATAAATGAAATACAGAACTAAACAATGACACTAGTTTTTTTGTTAGTTTTTTTTCTTTTCTCCCGCAATGCGAATAGTAAAGCGCTACGAGGCGCGGGCCGATATATCGGCTCTGGCACTTCTCGCCAGTGTAGCAGGAGCCGATATATCGGCTCCCGGCACTCAAAGGGTTAAAAAAATATTTTTAGAGACTTGCTGTAATATTACTATCACTAAGAAGATCTGACAAAACTTTAGAAACGTTTTGAATGAGGTATGAACAGCGACTGAGTTTATAAATAGTCACAGCTCAAATCTCCTTGTTTTGGAACATTCAGCTACTACATTGCACGAAGAGGAGATAGCAAGAAACTGTTAACATAGAAAAGGTCGCACTACTTCATCATAAATGTAGTAAAACTTAGCGGATTCCTGGAAATGATAACGAAAACATACAGGAAATAACTGTGAGCTTATAATTATTCACAGCACTGTATTTTGAGTCTGTAGATCGCCTGTCTAATACACCGTGTAAGTTTAAATAATAATTCTCCAGTGTACAGCCCGAAGGAAGAACAATCAATCAATCGCGAGCGTACGAGGTTTATGAAAGCTTGAACACAGACACGACCAGAACTCGAAAACAAGTCGCAAATCATACAACAGGGAACGCGTACATTTGTTCACGCGATATTATTTCTGTATCGGTATTCTCTTTGAAGTGCATCCACCGGTTTGTAAAGTCACGTTCATGATCGATTTCTCGGCTTCACTTTCAATTAGGGTAACACGTTTCACGCGAGGCCTCTTTACTGAGCTGTGCGACGTGTTACAAATTTTCATCCATCGAATGTCAAGGATTTTTGAAAATTTCGTCCATCATTCTTGCCTTCGACTCAATTTAGAAAAACTGATATAAATTTCTTCGGATCTCCGGCGTTCTCTAAATGTTTCAGTAGTTTCAAATTTATGACTTCTGCAGCTATAAATCCACCAGAGTTTTTGAATTCGTAACATGTCTACCTTGTTCGCTGAATTCCCAATGTTTCTAAATTTATAATATCTCTACCTTGTTCTTCAAATTCTCCGGTGCAACTCGTAATATCGCTAGCTTGTTCTACAGGGTTTCGAAATTTGTATTGTAATATTGTGATAGGTAGGTGAATTCTCGAAAAATCGATCGAATATAACAAGGTTGATTCCTCCCAGACACCTCGTTTGATCCGAACGGAGGCCTTATTCGATTATTTGCGCAGGTGTATCGATTACGTGAGGAGTGTAATAATTTTCTATCCTCTTACCCAGCCCGGAAATAATGGGATCTCGATTAACGAGCTTCGTCGCGATCAGCGAACGAAAAATAAAGTGGCAGGATCAAGCTCGATATTTTCAATTTCTTTTGCATCACGCTCCTGATAATTACGTTAAGGCTTTCGGTCGCTTCGACGTGTTTCGATATGAACTGCGTGGGCGTCGAAACACGATTTCGAGTTTAAACAAGAATTATCCGACGGCCGATTAGGAACGCTCGCCTCGTCGATTCTCTATGTCCCGGTGTCCTAATTTGCGAAAGTTTGCTTCATTTGGATATTACGTGTGTCGATAAATCGAAGTGGCGACGGGCCAGCGGAAAGTTCCGCGGCGTGGGTGGTGCCCGAACACCGTTCATCAAGTATTTCGAGTATGGACACGATCCGTGTATTCCTGTGTATCAAATATTAACGATTAATTAAACTATTGTCATTAGTTGGTGGATTTAAGTTGTTGGACATGCTAGAGTGGGACCTGGTTTTGTTGGACTAGTGTTATGAGTGTTGTTGTTGATAAGTATTACGTTGTCCCAAAAGTTTCTGTCGGAATGTGTTCCTTTAATATTGCTAACTAAATATTAGCTTGTCCCAAAAGTTAGTTTTCGATTGGTGCACATAATGCAAATTCATGTAGGAAGTACTAAAATTTATTTAGCAACATTAATGGAACACATTTCGAAAGAAACTTTTGGGACAGGCTAATAGAACAGGGGCTGTCCAAGGTCAGAAGATCGAAACAGAAACGGTGTATAGTCAGACAAATAGTAAGGCAAGGTAGAAAGGTAGGGTAAAGTGCCCAAATATGGTATAGTCGCCTATTATGGCACTACCTTATATCTTGTAAAGGAGAAATCGCACGGCGTGCCACGTGTTGAATCTTTTTGTGGTTAGATTTTCGATTGTATCTTTTTCGAGGAAGGTAAGTGATTTTGAAATGTTCAAACATATCTGTAGTTTCAATTTATTTCTATGAATGTTTGCCAACTGTTGGTTTAGGCTGAAATTCATTTTTTCTTAGTCAGTAGTAGTCCACGTGGAGTTCCCAATATGGTCCTAATAAGGGTTCCCTAATATGGGTATAGTTGTTGACATTCTTGGTATGGGTGCCGAATATGGCACTAGGTGTCATATTAGGGACTCAAGGTGTACCATATTAAGAACCCCTTCCGCTGGAACCTGCAAATGACACACCACAAAAATAATATTCTTCCCAAACTGTATTAATTTTTGAACAAACTTGACCCCAGAATCTTATGAGAAGGAAATGCATCTACAATTGGTAATTTTTTGGACGAAAAAGAGCATCCTAAAATATTAAAAAGATGACATCAACAAAAAGTGGTTCATTAGGGACTCAAGGTGTACCATATTAAGACCACTTTCGCTGGAACCTGCAAATGACACACCACAAAAATAATATTCTTCCCAAGCTGTATTAATTTCTGAACAAACTTGACCCCAGAATCTTATAGGAAGGAAATGCATCTAAAATTTGTTAATTTTTTGGACGAAAAAGAGCATTCTAAAATATTAAAAAGATGACATCAACAAAAAGTGGTTCATTAGGGACTCAAGGTGTACCATATTAAGACCCCCTTTCGCTGGAACCTGCAAATGACAAACCACAAAAAAATATTTTTCCCACGCTGTATTAATTTCTGAACAAACTTGACCCCAGAATCTTATAGGAAGGAAATGCATCTACAATTGGTAATTCTTTGGAAGAAAAAGGGCATTCTAAAATAATCAAAAAATGTCATCAACAAAAAGTGGTTCATATTTGGTCACTTTGCCCTATAATTTATCTACAAACAAAGGAAAATAAGGTAATCAATATCAGAAAACTAAAATGGGGTACAATCATCGTTTCAATGTATCTTAATAAAACATGATCCCTGGATCAAATTGCTGCCGATTTCACGATTATGAAGCGGTTAAACCTTGCCTTGCCGTCAATGAATTCTAACCCCGTCCTTCGCTCAGGACAAACAGGAATTCACGGAAGCCGTTCCAGGGAAATAGATGCAGCTGCTAGTACCTACGAACTCCCCATTCGCTGGTTTACGACAAGTTCGATGTAGGATAGATCCCGGAGTAATCCGAACAGAGTAGCTAGGCATCGTAAAATGGTCGCGCGTCAACAGGGGATGACGCGATGACGTCCGATAACTGCGTTATCGTCGCACGCACGCTTCTAATTAAATTAGTCGCCCGAGGAAGGAACCTCCGAGCGAATCGAATCATCTTTGGAACGCACCAAAGCGATTTTGAGTGCATTAGAAACAGCTCGGTGTACAGAGTACGCTGTAAGACTATGAATTCAAATTTCCGTGAACTTTCTATTTCTGTAACGTTACATTACCCGGTAAAATAAATACGTATTAAATCAACAGTTCCGCGAGAGAACTTCTTTGGTAACTCATAAAAAAATTGTACTTCCAGGATAGAATTGAATTTTCCCGTCGAGCAGTTCGCCGCAGACCTAGCCGAATTTCAGGGCAGACACATCTTTGCTTCTCAACTGCACCGAAACTCCTGTAACTTGTCCCGAGGATGTAACATTATTTCCAGCAGGGGAACGAGCTCCGAAAACTCAACAAAGATAATTTCGCGGAGAATCGAAGCGGAATTGGATATCAGGCAAACGAATGGGCACTCAGAAGGCAGAAGTTCCTCCCGAATCCACGACGTTTCGCGGCATAAATTTCCCATTGCGGCGGAATTCTTCAAATTCCATCGCGTTCGGGCCGAATTGGAAATTTCCCGACCCCATATAAATCCCGGAATCTCCTATTTCTATGGGCGTGTTTATCCGTCGGTCAAATTTCCCTCTTCACGTCCGCGGTGCTGCGGAAAGTCTCGGGAAAAATGTACCGGCTGCATCGAAAAACCGATTCACTTGTTATGATAATATTATAAGACGTCCAATTCTAGCGGAAATAAGTCGCTCCATAGTTAGACTAGTAAAATAAATCTCTCAATAATCAGGCAAGGGATATAGGCACTGATCTTCTACGAAAAATATTGCAAAAGTTGCCTGTGATACGACAAGTAGAATAAGCCAGTTTACGATCAGACAAGTAGAACAGGCTAGTCTATTATCAGTCAAGTAGAATGGGTCACCCTATTGTCATCCAGGTAGAACCGGCCTATCTCTGACAAGCAAAGTGGGGCACTTACGACCTACATGTAATTTATTAGCCAACTAAATTTGCAATATGCAATTTGTGCAACATCTATAAATAACTGTCATAACAGCAACTTGAAGATGACGAATTTAGTCGGCGATCGAACAGATAAGTAGAATATCGCAGCCTATACCGAGACAACGTGGAAGCATCGTCCCTGAGGAGATCAGTGACAAAGATAAGTTAGTATTGTCTTCGACCAGATAAATAGAAGAGGTGTGCCTTGAGACAGACAAGTACAACAGGCATCTCTCCGATCAGACAAGTAAAGTGGGGCATGTTACAATTTACGTACTCGAGCAACTAAAACACCGGAACTTATATTCAAAAACACGCAACGTGGGACAACAGAAAACCCTTATCCAGACTGATGGCAAAATCACACATAGGTAAGAAAAATGGGACACTTAGAAACTGCCGAGTGAAATTTCGCGAGGATTTTCGTCTCGTTTAAAAAATCCCGGAACAGCGTTACGGTCTTCGGGAGCCCGTCGCGCGAGTTAGCATTAAAATCGGGCAGATTTTACGGAAACCGCCCGGTCGTTATCGTGTGCCGGAAGCGACGAGACGTAACCCAGCGGTTTACGGGCCGCCACGGCTGCCAAAATTTGCGTATCCCCGGGGAACGAGCCGTGTTCCCGTCGGGTAGACACCGCGCCGACGCTATTGCAAATTCGAGCGTGACTTATTGTCGTACGCGCTCGCGAACACGCTCGCCAAGAATGCCGGCTATCCCTCTGAGACGGCATCCTCGAAGAATTTCGGCCCGGTCGTTCTGTCGAAGAGCGAACCGCTCCCGGCATCCTTCGGAATTTATTAGATCGTAGCTTCTTAACGCTTCCCACGATTTTACGATGCGCACACTCACCAATTTTTCGTTCTATCTCCGCGAATCTCCCAGCTCCGTACCTTCCCCTTCGGTCACGCAATTTTCCCCGTTTTATTAAACAACCAAGCCCGCCCACGAAATCAAGTTTTCGTGTACATAAGCGCCCCTCGTCTCTACCTTTTGTCTCCCGAAGGGGTCCACTACTTTAGAATAAAAATTAACATGAAATGAGTTAAAGCGTTGTAAATATAAAAAAGTGACTGGAATTAGAGAAGAAGCGGCATTCTTTCAAAATACAAATTAGCGTTACAGCGGACGGTGTTTATTTACAGAAGCGCAGCAGCGAGTTTCGGCGGTCGCGTGGAAAAATACGAGGACCGAGGACAGAGAGGTTCGCGGCAGAATTTCCCCCGAAATTCGACCGAAACTTTTTCCAGTGCGCTACGTTCGAGACTCGTTAGTCGCGGCCATTGTTTCCAGATTTTCCGTGGGCTCGTCTTGCCGGCTTTGTCGTTCGCCATGTTTAAACCGTTGAATCCGCGGCCGCGTCTCTAAGCAACAAAACAAACCGGCGGATTTTCGTTGTCGGAGGGGTGAGTTAATTCGCCTGCGTCGCTGGATCAAAGCGCGCGACGCGGATCCCGTTCTCCGTTACGTCGACGTAAAAACTCATTTAAGGGAGCTCGAAGCCGGGATAACGTTGCCGTTCGCTGAACAGGCGTCCCTTGGGCTCGGCGTTCGCTTAACAGAGGACGCGATGCAACGTAAAAACAAACAAAAGCGACCGCTTTGTACGCGACCCGCGTCCCTTCCCTATTTTCCCGAGCAGAGAGTTCCAGCGTTTCCGTTCGCCTTATTCCGTTCCGCTACGTTTTCAACGCGAGCCCGGCTTTGCCCTTCCCCCGCAGATTATAGTACTGCGAGTAGTTAGGACCGGGATCGACCGCAGAGTATAAACCGTCTGAGAAACGACCCACATCCCCGATCGAACGCAATCTGCTTCGCCGCGTAATCGAGAGCAGAAATTCTTTGAAATGTCTGGCTCAAAGCACAAATCTTTAGACGGCGAGGGTCATTCACATTATCTCGTGTAGTAGATACTTTTTCAGGAAAAAGTGAAGACCCTTTTTCTTTTTTTTCTTTTTTTGGTTTTGGTTTCAGTCAACTATTTGAAATTTGAACATCGCAGCCCAAAACCACATAGCCAGAGGTGCCTAGTGAAATTTTTCAAAAGAGGTTTCTAGTAAAATTTTAAAAGCGCACGTACATACGAATCTATTGAACAACTTCTGAGAAAAGTGAGAACAGCCTTTATAATTCCATTGGAATGAAACGTTCGAAACGGGACATCACAACCCGGCGGCTAGGCGTTGAATTAGAGGCTGGGGAGGAGAGCAAATTTTAGACGAAAGTATCGAAGGCAGGGCTGTACAATGCGGCACAATATCGCCGTGGAATATTTCCCGACGCCTCCGCGGCAGGAATTTAATACCGCGCCTCGGTGTTGCGCACTTCCGTTCGCCGACGCTCGATCGCGACAACGAAGCTTCAGTGTCTGACTTCTATAAATACGGTTCTGTTTGCGTCGAGTGCAGGCGCGAACCGATGCCATCGGGGCCTTTAAAAATAAATAAGGTCGGTCCGATGCCGCGAACCGCCGATTTTCGAGGCATTGTTCCCCCGAGAAGCCTCCGGGGCAAACCCCGGTTCCCTTGCTTGCTCTTTGGCTTCGAATCGCGGAATCGATGAGCGAATTCCGGCTCTCGCCCGGTTTCGTTTCGGTCGCGAAACTGCTGGCGACGTAACTCCGCGAACCTCCCTAACGAATCATCGACAGCGAGGTTAGCGTCGCTGACCGAAGCAGTTCGTGGCACAGTCGAGCGCGCAATTTGCAAACAATGCGCAATCGAAGAGTTGCATAATTATCGACAACTAGTCGGAAACAGCGACAGCAAAACTCGGTGGCCGAACGAAGCAGCTTTCTGGATTTTTCGGAAAAAACTGCCCAGTTGTTTCATTAAATTTTTAATGCTATACCCCTTGTACATCGTTAATATTAAAAAAATATGTACAGTACTCGTTAAGGGTACTCCAGAGACCGCACAAACGTTTCCACCTCCAGCATTCGAGCGTACAATTTGCCAACAATACAGAATTTAATGGAACGAAACGATTCCTCTTTACCCGTCAATAGAAAGAACACGAGCGAGCAAGTGCAATTTATGTAATTAACGATCTCTCACCCGAAAATAAAGGAAACCGCCCGGAACATTTGCTTCACTGTTTCATTCGCTTCCCGTGAATTCCGTGGAGCGTTCCACAGATACTTCGGAACGTTTGCCGCATTTTTATATATATATATATATTTCACCATCGGAATAAAAGTGAACACACACTGAACAATAAGAACGGCACCACAAAAATGTACTAACACAATAGGCAAAAGAAGTAAGGCAATGACGATATGCTACTGTGAAAAGCGAATAACAGATTCACTTGGAATATACGGTCAAGTATTCCGAGAAAAATTCCGAGCACTGTAATAATTATTCGCAGCTGTGAATCGCGCCGGTGTTCGCGAGATACTGTCCTCGCGGTTAATTTCGGCTGAGGAGCCGAATTCTTTGTCACCCTGACAATTTGGTCATTACTGCCAGATAATCGGAGGTCATCGAAGTTTCATTCGCCGAATCCAATTTTATCGAAATATCTCATCGCGTGAATTCGCAAAGGCATAACTCATTCTATGATTTTAATATTTTTCTTAATTATTATTAACCTTTAGAGGGCCGGGGACTGGCCACTATAGCGCACAGGGACAAACTTGGGAATTTTGCGAAACATTTTGGTTGTACATATATAAAGTTTAAACAATTTTTATTTCTAATGAAAAAATTTCATTTCTCTTCACATTTGTAGCATCACTTCTATTTCCAGTAGTCTAATCGAGGACTCGAAACTCAAACACAAGCAGGGGAAGTCCTGTCAAAGTTCTAAATTATTGATCAACAGAGGGGAATCGAATTTTCGAACAGATTAACTTCGAAACTGCGACTAACTACTCTGTACAGATGCCGACTGCTCGTCAGGCGAAAGTTTCGTCTCTCTTTACATCTACATGGATCATTTCTACTGCGAAAAGTCCACGAAAAATATCTAGTTCCTCCACCGAAGAAGAACAGAATTTTCAATCACTACGCGGCACGAACTAGTAATCCTGATTCAGCGCGTGAATCATTCCAGGAGCCAGAAAGAGCAGCGCTATTAAGATTTACTGGTTCGACACAGTTCCCGTATTCGATCGTTAGAATCCGAAAGAAGGACGAGTCCGAAAATAGAGCATTCATCCGAGGATTTCACAGGCAAAGCGACTCTAAAGCCTCCGATGTTTACGCCGCGCATCGAACGAGAGACAGAGGCAGTGTTTCTGGAACAGGTGCCCGTCGCCGCATTGGCAGGCTGGCCAACGTAGCCGGAAGCCTCGCCGTGCGCCCCGAATGTCAACAGAGGCTGTTCGATGACGCTGGGGTCGAGCTTTGACCCTAGAACGTCATTGTCCGCTGTTTCTTCAACGAACCAGCACACGCCAGTCTATCGAACTACGATCTGTGAAAGCAACTAATAAAAGCGGAATCCCTAATCGTCGAACAGCAGTACGATACAGTCGACGGGGTTCAATTAGTTTCCGGATCAATCGGGAAATCGGACACGGTAAAAGTAACACGGTAGCTCGACTACACCCTAGGAGAGCACGTCGGTGCGACACTTTGAGCCTCGTGAAGGTAAACCGAATCGAAAAGCCGGGATCTGCGCTTTCATACTGTGTCCCGATCTCGTGGCCAGAGGGTCGACAGTGGCAGGGTCAAACAGTGACATCCTCAAGCCCGCGGGGAGCTTCGGAAAGAGCCCGGGTCCTGGAGGATACGGTGGTGACCCGCACTCTTCCAGAGCTTTACGGCTGCCCGGAGAGGCGGCGTAAAGTCGCGAAAGTGTCAGTCGTGGTGAGAGACCGCGGAATAGAGAGAAAGAGAGAGAGACAGAGAAGAGTGGGAGATATAGAATGAAGAATAGATAGTAAAACTCTTACCTCAAAAGAGGCGATGGGAACGGAGTACACCGTAAGGACAGGGATGCCGGACGATCCTGGCTACCTCGAGGGAAGCTCGCCCGGGCGGCATGGCTCCCACCTCTTCGGCCTGTGATCCTCCCGGCCGCTGCTGCCCGGCAGGGTGTCCTTTCCCGTTGGTGTCCTGTCTCACTGGCGTAGGATTTCGCACTAGGTAGCCGCGAGCGAGGCGTTCACGCGTTCCGGAAACCGATTTTCACCGCCGCGTCGTCCGGGGGAAGCAACGCCGGAGAGCTACACCAGGGCCGTGCGAGGCTAGAGAGAGAGAGAGGCACACCAGCGGGAGGTCCTTCGCGGCAGGACCTCTCTTCATGTGTCACGACGCGTCGCGGCTTTCATCGCCCCGGCTTGCCTCCGTTCTCGCACACTCTCCTCGGAACTTATTCTCCTCGGGAAGCCGGAAAGCTGCTTCGCGGAGGAAGCTGCGACACACGGTCTCCAAAGGCGGAGACGAAGAGGACCTTCTCCCTGGAGGATCAACGACGACGACGACGACTGCCGAGAGCAGGATCGGAGTGAAAAGAGAACACGGAAACCTGGGCACAGGACACGATGGCCCGGCCACTGCGCCGGCACTGAGGCTACGCCGCAGCCTCGGGTCTCCTGCTACTCCCTCTCCTCTCGCCGATCCTCTCCTGCCTCTCTCTCGCGCCCTAGCGAACCCCATCCTCCCTCTCTCCCTCTTTTCGGATCTCCACCCCCACGCACCCCCAGTTTCTCTCTCTCTCTCTCTCTCTCCCTGCCTCTACGCTTGAAACGTTTCTCTGTTTCTCCATCGTCCGCGTCCCCTTTGCTTTCGCGATCTTTCTTGATCAGGATAGGTGTCTGTGTTTTCGAACACGCGTTCCTCCGTTCCCATCCCCTCGGCTACTCCATGGCCGTTTCGTTTTCTTCTGCTGTTGGCTTCCACCACCCATCCACCGACCCTGCTCGCTGCCAGGCATTTGTTTTCATTTTCTTTGCCTTTGGAGATTCTTCATTCCCTCTTGCCTTGTACGCCCACGGTGTTCCCTAGAAAAACACCGTTTTGATACAGGTGCCTCGTTCCGGCGAGGATTCCTCTTGTCTTTCTTGATAAGATGCTCTTCTTCTCTCTTCCTCGGCCTCTGTTGCTGCTTTCGCGCTTGCAGATCTTCCCTAAGTCGCGTTACACCATTCCTGATTTGTCTTTCACAGCGATGCTCCGTTTTTTACTTCAATTTGTAACCCAGCTATATGTGACGTTCCACCTGGGTTAGAAACCAGGAATTGCGAACCCGTCTTCGCTAGGCTCGTCCATTTTCCATGCTCTACGTCGGTTTTCCTCGTTTGAAACACTGTTGACAGTCTCAGGGTACATTAATGATGCCGAACCGATCGGGTTTCTAAGCCAGCCTCCTTGTTGCACGTGCCAGTAGACGCTGGAAACTTTAACCTAACTCGGAGATCCTTTAACGATGTCATTAACCTAAGTCAATGACGACGCGCTTATAAGTTTCGCACAAACGCTGAGGTATTTACAGTGGAGCGCGGCTCTGGGGTTCATACCGTCCAATCAGACATGTTTGTCCTTGTCTTCGGTGCTCGTTCAGGATGTCAGCGTTAAAACGTTGCAGCCAGGATTCATAACTAGGAGATGAATATCGTCGAATGACGTCTGTTCCTAAACGAGCCATTGGACAATTTTCTACCTCATTGATCGCCAAAGGGAACTCTCCAAACTAAATCCAAGTCGCCAATTTTCCTTGGACCAAACGTCGCGTCCCACAATTTTTTCGCTCGGAAAATCCTGGGGATTCGTCAGAGCTTTTCCGTCGATAACGTCCACCCGAAGGAAATTGCAGCAGGAAAAACCAGAAAGAGAAAATACTTTTATGAGCGGTCACCCCCCGTCCACTGTCTGGTCCCCGACGCAAGCCGCTTAACGTCAGTGATCGAGACACTCCAAGACTTTACGCAACCCTGATTACAGTGCTCCGAGTCTTGTTATTAAATTGTATATTATGAGATTCATTCTGTTCCCAGACGCATCCCCGTCTTCCATCATAACCACTGGCCTCTAAGACTTCTTTAAGACGTTGACAATGATCCTTCCTCCTTATTTCTGCCTCTGGACCACCGCTTCGTTTTAATCATATCTTCAGAATGCAGTTAATACCTCCTCCTCGCGAACTTATTGTTTACGATGACTCTCGTTATTTCCGTCTCGAATTTTCTATCCATCATACCGATACCCATCTTGCTCACCTCTTTCCAGCCTTCGGAGTCAGCCTGAACATTTGTTATCCATCATTCTTCAACTATCCCCCTCATCCATCACGCGCAGCCCGTGCAGTCATCCGTTTTCCTCTTATTTTGCTAATTGTATGTCCTCGTTATTTGTTTTAACGGCAGCTCATGCGTCTTCTGAACAAATAAAAATCTCCCCGTCCAATCTCTTAGTCTGACGTTCCATATTTCCAACTTGGCGGAGTACAATATATAACTTTTCAGGGCTCGGTAATTAATTTTCTAAACAGCTTCCCTTCTTACCCTAACGATCTTTACTTTTTACCACGTTTTTATTAGGTGGCTTTCTCGTTTGTCTGTTCGGTACAAATTTTGCAAATTGATTTTAAACTAACTTCCCGATGAGCTAGAGACTTGAAATTTTAAACGTAGCTCAGAACTAGATGACAATGCATTATTTAAAAATTTTTTTATAAAAAGCCTATGCGTTTAGGAGATATACACTATTAAATTTAACCGTTACACCTCGCCGCGCGATGATCGGTAGTACGTGATCGCGTTAAGCGATCCCCACTCCGCGCGACAGCGCTCCCTACTCCGCTACGCGTTTCCACTCTGATTCATCCCCATTCCACTGACCCGCTTCGCACCGAAGGAGCTCAGTGTGCGTCAGTGTGCGTTCGAGCTCCGTGCAGTATTTGCAAAGTTACTACGTATTATTATACTATAATGATTGTTTACCAAGCGGGGCTAGGAAAAATTATTTTGTACTTTTTAGTCCGTTTTTAAACGTGGCGTTTTAAAAAATTTTATTTTAGGCCCTCCACACACGGGTCGATTGAAATCGCGTCGTAAAGTTCGTACGTCTTGCTCGTCAAATACGATTCATGCGACGGACGCGATTGCCGTCCACACACGGGTCGATTGTAATCGCGTCGTGCAGTTTTTACGTCTTGAACGTCGTACGATTCATGCAACAGACGCGATTGCCGTCCACACACGAGTCGATTGTAATCGCGTCGTGAAGTTCGTACGTCTTGATCGTCATAAATTCATGTGACGGACGCGATTGCCATTTGCACACGGGTCGATTGTAGTCAATTTGTGTTTTGCAAACATCAAGAATCGCGTTTTCACGTTTTCACTTTCAAAAAATTTTATAAAAAAATTAAACCGACTTCGAAAAACGCACTAAAAAATATGAAATAATTATAAGTATAAATAATTATGTGAATACACACGAACTTAAATACAATAAAATCTTTTCGGAAGCGGCGCAAAATTTAAAATTTTCCAAATGACAGATGTTGCTGATTATGATTTCATTAGAATATGGTGAATCTGAAAATCAGTAGGTCGTAAGAGAATATACATTAATATGTGAAAGCATGTAGAAGAATTTAAGGAATTTAAGGAAAATTTTCAATTTTGCGTCGCCTCCGAAAACATTGTATTGCATTGAAATTCGTGTGTGTATTCACATAATTATTTATACTTATAATTATACTTATAATTTTTATTTATTATATAAAATTTTTTATTTCACACTTTTTAGTGGTACGAGTAAAAGGGCCCAGCCTTTTAAGATGGTCAAAACTGCCCTTAGAGGTTTTTCAATGGCTCTTGAACCATTCGAAAGCTGACCAATAAAAACCCATCTGAGTAAAACCCTATAACTATCACGGGCAAGCTAGAGGGCTAAAAGTTTACCCGGATGGGTTTTTATTGGTCAGCTTTCGAATGGTTCAAGAGCCATTGAAAAACCTCTAACGTCGAAAAATGAAGATTTCTCAAAAATATGAAAACATGCTATTAATAGTGCCCGAATAAGCTACCATCAAAAGCGGTGTCCTCGATTTTTTTCAGATTTTTTGTTGTGGGAGATCATTGTCAAAAACAATAAAAACCAAACTGCTTCGACGTTTTTGCTGCTAGAAGGAAAGCTAGACTTGCAGGTTTTACCGTGGGGGTATATTAAGCTCTAATTAGTGATACTACATCGAATTAAGCAATTTTTTTACCTCAGAAATGCGATTTAAGAGAGTGAAAAAATCGTCTCCTGTGGAGTCGCGCGAATCGTACGATCCACGCGATTTTCCAACTTCGCTTCCGATCGCACGGGATTAGAATCGCGACGATTTCAGTCGAGTCGATTTCAGTCGACCACGAATCGACCCGTGTGTGGCTCTCCATTCATTTGCATTGGAAGTCACGTGGAGGGAGAAATCGCATGCGACTGGAATCGCATCGACCGAATCGCCGATCGACCCGTGTGTGGAGGGCCTTATACTTTTTAGTCCGTTTTAAAAACGTGGTATTTTTTACCACGTTTTTATTAGCTCGCTTTCTTGTTTGTTTGTCTGTTTGTCTGTTTGTCTGTTTGTTCGGTGGCAAATTTTGCAATTGATTTTAAACTAACGTCCTGATGAGCTGGAGACTTGAAATCGGTTACATGGCTCAGAACTGGATGACAATGCATTATTCAAAAAAAAAATTGTTAAAAAGTCTATCCGTTTCGGAGATATAACAATTAAATATTTACCTTTTCACCCCCCCGCGAAACCTACGTCACCGCGTTCAACGGTCGCCACGCCGCGCGACAGCGCTCCCTACTCCACTACCCGTTCCCTCTCTCACTCATCCCCACTCCACTGACCCGATTCGCACCAAAGGAGCTCAGTGTGCGTCAGTGTGCGTTTGAGCTCCGTGCGGTGTTTATAAAGTTACTACGTATTATTATATTATAATGTTTGTTTAACAATGGAAGGGACAGTTACACCGAGATTTTCGGTCGAACCTTTATCTTTGACATTTTACCACGGCGTTTCGATATGATGCGTTCCCAATACCGTCTGAAATTTACTACATGTCTCTGTTATAATCTCGAAATAATGTCTACAAAATAATTATTTAAATAAAAATAAATTTTTTAAAAATACCACGTTTTTAAAACGGACTAAAAAGTATAAAATAAAATTTTTAAAATCGCCACGTTTACAAAACGGACTAAAAAGTATAAAATAATTTTTTCTAGCCCCATACAGATTCCTAACCCCTGAAAATTTGTGATTGTGAATTTTTAATAGCTAAGAAAATACTTGTAAGATTTAAAACGAAAAACGTGGGGCGCAAGATAATACATAGTAAGGAGTGTAGAGAGTAGCTGCCGCTGAGAAATCTCGTACAACACTTCATATCATTTGCAGTGCAATAAAGTTGTTAGTGATTTAGTGTTCATTCATCAATTATCTATTGCATGCGCCCCACGTTTTTCGTTTTAAATCTTACAAGTATTTTCTTAGCTATTAAAAATTCACAATCACAAATTTTCAGGGGTTAGGAATCTGTATGGGGCTAGAAAAAATTATTTTATACTTTTTAGTCCGTTTTGTAAACGTGGCGATTTTAAAAATTTTATTTTATACTTTTTAGTCCGTTTTAAAAACGTGGTATTTTTAAAAAATTTATTTTTATTTAAATAATTATTTTAAAAATGTATTTTTATTTATGTTGTCGAGTTCTACAATTTCTGTCTTGCAAGCTACTGAACGTCTTTCGCAAAGCGGACCTTATTTCGTCGCGCCGCAGAATTCGATCCTGTGACATTCCACCAGCCATCCCCGCGAGCCACTTTCAGTCCAAAATAAACAGCGCGGCGTCTCGGGTGGCCCAGGTACTATTTAAATTTTTAGGCCACTCGTCCCGATTGCCTTTCCGATCCTCGTCAATTCGCGGAATGATCAAAAGAAATTCGTTTTTCGCGCGCCCCAGTAATAAGGGGAACTGCGTTGCCTCGAATTCGATATTTCTGGCACGCGACCCACTCGAATGCGTGACGAATACGTAAAATACCCCCTCCAATGGTCCCCCTGTTCGTCACCGTCGACCCCTCGGCGGACGCACTTTTTCGCCACTGTTAGTTTTCGTTTTATTTACCTTCGGCCAGTTTTGCCGCCACCGGGCACCCGTTCGCTATGAAATTTCATTCCGCTTCGCGAAAAAAAACATGCACTTTTTCACGGCCTCGTCGGATTAAAGGGCGAACAAAGCAAACGATTGGCGACGCAAATGAGAGCCCACCGAGAGCGTCGATATTCTTTATCGAGCGAGTTTTTCGAATGGACAACAAATTACACCGTTTCGCCGGGTTTCGAACTACAAAGGAGAGCCGAGAGCTCTTTCTGTGTGTGCAGCGCATTGTAAGTGGGCTGGTTCCCAGAGTTGTAGTAACTGAACCAGGAAATACAATAGTTCTGGGGTTATGTTTCTTATTTTTATATTATTCTATGTAGATAAAAGTTCATTCAAATATTCCGGATTATTTCTCTTTGATTTATAAAGGACCATTAATTATCTACATGTCTCGTGCTGTTCTGAATAATTTTAGCCGCAGAAATTCCTGTATATTTAAATAATATCTACATTCATATGAAAATTAATCGCAGCCGCGCAAAGACGAGTTAATACTTCCACTCCCCTTTGTAGAAAAATCGGCTCTGAAAATTTTATACTCTATTCGCGTGCCGAAAATTATTTCATGCGCTCGACGCCTTTAAACTGCTGATGACGTTCGGGTTACGTTCGCCGATCTAGTGAACGGAAGTAATCCTGATCCTCGGGGATATTCGATACAGTTGGCGAAACTGCGTCGAATCAATCGGACGCGTCAAATTAAAATTCTCCGCGGGTGTTTTTCGTAGGATTAAAACTTCTTTTGACGGAGCTCCAGCATTTTTCTGAATACGGATTACCTTTGACCATCCGGTTTGACGCGCGGACAAACCGGGAATATTCTGTGCAAACTACTGACGTTCAAAGGCATGTGGGTAAACTGATTTTTAATATGACTGAGGTATGCGATATCAGTTATGAGAACTATTACTAGCATTTGCTGTAAAATTGTTGGAATATATGGTATTAGCCATTTCCAATTATTCCTTTAAGGAGACAGTGTCGTGACCTAACCTCTTATTATCACTAATTTTGATGTACTTAGTTATTGCTCTTATAATAGAACTGGGCCCATAACCTTTTGTTAGGGATTATTGAGTGGAAGTGAAGTAGAAGCTTTCATTGATGAATATCACATATAAAATATAATTTAACTTGCATGAACAATTTCTATGGAACAAATAAATTCAAAACGCGCGCATTACAAACTGATACAAATATTGGGTTGGCAAATAAGTTTGTTCGGTTTCTGTGATTTATTCCACTCTAAAAAACCGAACGGACTTATATTTGCCAACCCAATATAATTCCAACAAATATTATATAATAGCATTACGTTCACAGTAATCCAATTAATGCTCGGTAATTTACAATTATTCGTTATATCGTGGATTTTACGCGCCTGTGATTTATAATATTTTGTAAATATATTCAAGTACAGAGTTCAGAGAAGGAAAAGGATCAGCTGCATCGAATTCGCGAGGAACATCTTCGTGATCGCTTCACGACGTTAATCCTAACATACGATGGTTTCCTCGATCGAACAAACGAAGTGACTCTGACTTGGTCAGAGCTTCGCGGAGTGGATATCGCGTGGAGATCATGATTTGCGCGGTCACATTTTCATGCTAATAATATTCCGACCTGCGGACTTGCTCGTCTCGACGCGCCGCGCCGATGCAATAAAGATTTCAGAGCGATGGGCCCGAGCCGCGAAATTCCTGACAATCGCATTACAGATGATAATAAAGATAGACGACACTCGAAAAATAGGGAATCCATGGTTCACGGGAAGATCGGGCTGTTCGACGGTGTTCGAATCGATGTACCGCAGTCACGTAAATCGAACTTTAACCCCCATCCGCGAAACGATTTATGGAGATTCGAGTCGTCCCTGCTTATCGATTTCCATGAATTTTTAGCCGGAGATATTTTACGGGCGCCACGCAGGCCTGGACCATGTTCTACTTTCGCCGGTCAATTTTTTTTTGCGAGAAAAATTATTTTTCCTCCCTCGGAATAGAATCTAAAAAATCGAAGGGAAGCTAATAATCTCGAAGCGGTCGTAAACCTTGGGGGAGCGTTGAATTTTGAACAGCTCCGTGCAATTTTTATAAACGCGATTCAGGTTCTTCGTTATCGTTCAAAATAATGGGAAACTGGTACAAATTTCTAATGTAAAAATTTTCTTAATAACACAGAATAAAAACCGTGCGAAAGCTCGACCATGAATTTAGACACGATTAAATCTACAATCGGCGTCCAATCGCAAGAGAAAACGTTTTTTGAAGAACACAAGGGCCGAGCAAAAATAGAACAGATTCGAATTGCGCACGAAAATGCAGTTTCACCTGTCCTATAAATACCGACGACCTCTACCGCGGCGACTACAGAGGTAACAATTACCATTCGCACATTAACCACCGTAAAGAAACGGTCTCACGCGATCTAACCTAAAACTCCTCGGTTTGCACAATGGCGGAGGACCTTCCATCGTCCCCAGCCGAGGAACCTCCCAAATGACTAATCTCGCACCTGGCGGCCTTGACCCCAGGGTACGGAAAGGTTGCCAGAGTCAAGGATGCACATGCAACCGAGTCGCGGGTTGCTGGAAATCGATGCTTGCGAACAAGGTTAGACCGCGACTTTCCATTTTGCGTGACCGACAAGGGGTGAAAATGGCCTGCCGTGGCTCGACTTAACGAGCTCTGCGACCGGACGTGTATGCCGTGATTCGATCCAGACTGGGAAACCGTGTCCTCGGCGTGACTGAAGCCCTGCCTACTGAGATTCACGACTCTCGTTTTGCTGGGACCTTCGCTGCATCAGCGACGTGACCGGGTACATCACCAAAAGGGCTTCCTGGCAATTACTGACGTCCGACAATGTCAAAAAACTTACCTGTGTACTAATAAAGCCAGATACTAGGGGTATGCGAGAAATATCGAGTCGGGTACCCGAAAATTTCGAGATTCCCGAAAGAATCGGGATTTACGAAAATTCCGAGAACCCAGGGATCATTTATATTCGTTTTAATGAATACATTCATGGTTTCGGATTTTTTATTCTAGATGTTTTCGAAATTGAAAAAATGTTGTCCATTACGAATTCTCTTCAAGAGTGTCTTATGTCATATTCTCAAAATTTTCGTGAACCCGATTCCTTCGGGAACCTCGAAATTTTTGGGAATCCGATTCCTTCGGGAATCTAAATTTTCGTGAACCCCATTCCTTCGGGAATCTCTAAATTTTCGTGAACCCGATTCCTTCGGGAATCTCGAAATTTTTGGGAATCCGATTCCTTCGGGAATCTAAACTTTTGGGAATCCGATTCCTTCGGGAATCTAAATTTTCGTGAATCCGATTCCTTCGGGAATCTCTAAATTTTTGGGAATCTCTAAATTTTCGTGAACCCGAATCCTTCGGGAATCTCGAAATTTTTGGGAATCTCTAAATTTTTGTGAACCCGATTCCTTCGGCAATCTCGAAATTTTTGGGAATCCGATTCCTTCGGGAATCTAAATTTTCGTGAACCCGATTCCTTCGGGAATCTCTAAATTTTTGGAAATCTCTAAATTTTCGTGAACCCGATTCCTTCGGGAACCTCCAAATTTTTGGGAATCCGATTCCTTCGGGAATCTAAATTTTTGGGAATCCGATTCCTTCGGCAATCTAAATTTTTTTGAATCCGATTCCTTCGGGAATCTAAATTTTCGTGAATCCGATTCCTTCGGGAATCTAAATTTTCGTGAACCCCATTCCTTCGGGAATCTCTAAATTTTTGGGAATCTCTAAATTTTCGTGAACCCGATTCCTTCGGGAATCTCGAAATTTTTGGGAATCCGATTCCTTTGGGAATCTAAATTTTCGTGAACCCGATTCCTTCGGGAATCTCTAAATTTTTGGAAATCTCTAAATTTTCGTGAACCCGATTCCTTCGAGAACCTCCAAATTTTTGGGAATCCGATTCCTTCGGGAATCTAAATTTTCGTGAACCCGATTCCTTCGGAAATCTCTAAATTTTTGGAAATCTCTAAATTTTCGTGAACCCGATTCCTTCGGGAACCTCCAAATTTTTGGGAATCCGATTCCTTCGGGAATCTAAATTTTTGGGAATCCGATTCCTTCGGGAATCTAAATTTTTTTGAATCCGATTCCTTCGGGAATCTAAATTTTCGTGAATCCGATTCCTTCGGGAATCTAAATTTTCGTGAACCCCATTCCTTCGGGAATCTCTAAATTTTTGGGAATCTCTAAATTTTCGTGAACCCGATTCCTTCGGGAATCTCGAAATTTTTGGGAATCCGATTCCTTTGGGAATCTAAATTTTCGTGAACCCGATTCCTTCGGGAATCTCTAAATTTTTGGAAATCTCTAAATTTTCGTGAACCCGATTCCTTCGGGAATCTCGAAATTTTTGGGAATCCGATTCCTTTGGGAATCTAAATTTTCGTGAACCCGATTCCTTCGGGAATCTCTAAATTTTTGGAAATCTCTAAATTTTCGTGAACCCGATTCCTTCGAGAACCTCCAAATTTTTGGGAATCCGATTCCTTCGGGAATCTAAATTTTCGTGAACCCGATTCCTTCGGGAATCTCTAAATTTTTGGAAATCTCTAAATTTTCGTGAACCCGATTCCTTCGGGAACCTCCAAATTTTTGGGAATCCGATTCCTTCGGGAATCTAAATTTTTGGGAATCCGATTCCTTCGGGAATCTAAATTTTTTTGAATCCGATTCCTTCGGGAATCTAAATTTTCGTGAATCCGATTCCTTCGGGAATCTAAATTTTCGTGAACCCGATTCCTTCGGGAATCTCTAAATTTTTGGAAATCTCTAAATTTTCGTGAACCCGATTCCTTCGGGAACCTCCAAATTTTTGGGAATCCGATTCCTTCGGGAATCTAAATTTTTGGGAATCCGATTCCTTCGGGAATCTAAATTTTTTTGAATCCGATTCCTTCGGGAATCTAAATTTTCGTGAATCCGATTCCTTCGGGAATCTAAATTTTCGTGAACCCCATTCCTTCGGGAATCTCTAAATTTTTGGGAATCTCTAAATTTTCGTGAACCCGATTCCTTCGGGAATCTCGAAATTTTTGGGAATCCGATTCCTTTGGGAATCTAAATTTTCGTGAACCCGATTCCTTCGGGAATCTCTAAATTTTTGGAAATCTCTAAATTTTCGTGAACCCGATTCCTTCGAGAACCTCCAAATTTTTGGGAATCCGATTCCTTCGGGAATCTAAATTTTCGTGAACCCGATTCCTTCGGGAACCTCGAAATTTTTAGGAATCTCTAAATTTTCGTGAACCCGATTCCTTCGGGAATCTCGAAATTTTCGTAAAATCGACCCGACCCGACTGGACTTCCTCTCGACTCGTCCTGACCATCAGGTTCCCGACATTTCAGGTTCTCGCACACCCCTACCAGCTACTATCGAATACAACTTGGACCCATCCCGAAACGGCCGACAAAAAATAAAGAAGCTGTTGCTATTAATTCTGGGCGCGGCTGGCGTAGCAAGTTTCGCGCGCGCGTCGCTTGATGAATAAAGTGAACGGGAATGGCGACCGGCCAACGAATGGCAGCGAGCGAACGCTCGCATAAGCAACCACTCGACCCCGGATACTTGTTCGTAGTCCGGTGCCAGCTGGATCGCCAGAATATTCAATTACCTTTAATCTCTGTCCGCGGCGCGGCAGCGGCGTCCCGTTTCGTGGACTCGAAACGGAAGCTAGTAGGGTTTTGCGAAGAGGGCAGAGGGTTTGCGGCGAATTGCATCGGCGTGCGGAGCACCACGGTTTTTCGCCGACACGGAAATCGAACGATGTGACAGACGAGGCGTCGAGTTTCCGTGATGACGATCGCAGCCACCGAGCCTCGACGGGATTAAGTTTCAACGGGGAAAACCGCGAGCGCGACGAGACGAAACGCGAAGCGACACCCTTCCACCGGAAACGGACGTCGCCCGCCCCTGGAATTTTATCTTCCGCTTGGTCTGCATCCAGCGATAAAATCCTGGGTTTGATTTTTCTCGGCGAACACCCTCTGGCGATACCGCGACCATCGCTTTAATGGCGGAGGCGAGAGTCGATGACAGTGGTTCTCAGCTATGGGTTCGATTAAACCTTGATTGGTCTAATTTTTAAGGGAGGGGAACAATTTCGAAAGAAATGTCTTCATTCCCTCCGCCACACTGAGGAAATCGAGTGTCCAATTAAAGCAGGGTCGATGCGAGGAATTTTCCGAGCAAGGCAAACCGTTTGGACGGAACCTAGTGGAAGTCCGTGTTAAAGTTTAGTTTTCGCCGATATACGCTCATTACAAGTTTGTAACTGGATTAACTCACACGGAATAATTCAGAGCCGGAGTGTAGAATTTCGGAAGAGGTCAAAAGTGTATCTGTTACACCAAAGGATTTGAGAACCGCTGTTCAAAGCGAAGCAAAAAGTCGTCCGGGAAAAATGTAAATTACTCTACGAACCGTAGAACGCGTTCAGATATTTGAATACATTTCCGGGTGGAAGGGAAACTCGAAAATTTTCTACAAAGTCAATTTTTCGGCACAAAAAAGAGTCGACTTCTGTCGAAGAGAAGGGTCGGCGCAGTTCAAGCTGCTTTGAAAAATAGAAGAAGACAAAATTTCGAAACTAGGAGGACGATCCGGCGGTCATTACTCTTCGCTTGGTAACAGGTATCGTTTCTTTCCATCAGATCATCCATCCCTGCCATTTTTCATACTTAAAACTGGAAGCGGAGCGACAAAACACTTACTCCACTGTCTCTGCGTCGCCTCAGTTGTTGATGAAGAATAGAGGATGAGCTAGCACGCAGAAAAAGATGTCTTCGGAACGTAAACTCGCCTAGGAAGAAACAGGAAACTCTTGTCCGGGAAGGAAACCATAAAATAAACTTGAAAATTCTCCTCCAAGGTAAAGAACACGGGAACACTACAAGAAAGATCATCCTCTTTCTCCGCTAATGCTTCCTCGATTCCGAGATTTTCACCGGAGCAATAAAACTGGCACATATTTTCATGACTATCATTTTCCGAAACTCAACTTTTAGAAATTCGGAAAGTAGAACATCACAATATTGAAAAGATTAATTCTGCGATAAAAATGACATCTTATCGTATACAAAAATTGCATAACCCCCTTGCGGAGCTATCGAGAACAGTTTGATTCTATCCGCGGACCTCCATCGTCGATTCCGTGGCGTTTTCCGGCAACAAAAAAAGAGGAAGGATCCTTGTGTGGGTAGGTATTCGATTCCTTTTCTTCGGCGATCGTCCGTCCGAGCGCATTTGCATCGGGAAACATACTGAGCGCCGGCCTCTCGAGATAAAATGTTTCCATTTTACCGGGAATTGTAGTCGGCTCTTGGAAAAACTCTCGTTCGTGCGGCCAGATCGATCCACGGCCAGACAAATTCGTTCGGGAAACGCGGAGGTCAACGCCGGGGACCTCCTTCACGAAAACTTTTTCCAACGGTGCCTCGTCCTCGAACTTCGATACG
Organism: Lasioglossum pauxillum; assembly: GCA_933228785.1. NCBI lineage: Eukaryota > Metazoa > Arthropoda > Insecta > Hymenoptera > Halictidae > Lasioglossum > Lasioglossum pauxillum. Next base: position 41,344,169 of record OW121706.1, read on the forward strand.
CCCGGCGGAAAGGTTCAAAATTGCGAAATATTTTATTGGGAACGAACGACTTTTCCGTCGGGGGGGATTGAATTAAACGGGAAATTCCTCCAGAACACTGTATAATATTCGAGAAACTTTGTGTTTTCTGATTTGGGAGCACATCTCAAGCATTCCAAGAGATTAAAAATTTAAACGACACCGAAACGCGAGGAGGCGAATCAATTTGCGAGCTGATCTGATAAGTCGTCAAGGAATCGAGGCTCGATAGTCGAAATATCGGCTACCCTCGGCAGATTATACTACCAAATCTCCAAATATCCATTTTATTTCCGTTGCTGGGTGGATAAAAAATTCGCGGGACCGTCGAGCGGGCTCTTGAATCCCGACACCGGCGCGAAAAAGACCGAGGAAAGGTATTCAAATGAGGTCCATTAAAAAGCCAGCGGGTTAAACGAACCCAAGTTAGCAAACTGAATTATTCCTCGACCTAATCCGTCCATAGGAGCCACTTCAACCTAGAACGGGGCAGAGAGGAAGAGAGGGATAGAGATGAGGACTGGAAGGGCGACATTTATTCAGATGGCTGATAGAAGCGTTTCTACCGTGCAAACACCGGCAGAGATCGTCCGTCAGGAAAATCGCCGACGACGTGGACCACGATTTTCAAGCTGGCGAGGAAGTCGATCGTTCGACCGATAAATCATAAGAGCTCTTCGCGGTGTCGTTGAATGGCCACCGTCCGCGGAAAAGGCTCGTTTCCGGGGAAAATATCGGCGGACGCCACCGATCGGCGACCAATAGAGTACGATCCAACGATATTGTCTGTGCAAGGTCGCTTCGCAGCTTCCCCCAACTAGTTTTCCTCCGCTTCGTTTCATAATTACATTGCAACAATTCATTGTAAGCAATCAATAAAGACCGTTACGAATTTGTATAACTGTTATCAATGTTACAAAGCAAGTGCTATGCAGAGTTGGGCAAAAATTTAATCAACGATTGACGACTAAAGGGTATAGCCGGATAAGCATGGGCCAGCGGCCCCCGCTCCGATTTTCCTGATTCCTGTCTTAAAACATCGTTTTATGTCTAAAAAAACATTGTGTAAAATTTCAAATGTCTACCCCCACCGATAGGGGTGATATGGAGGTAAATTCCCCCGCACTTAAATGCAATTTGCGCTAAAACGAGAAAAGATATCGACATGGGATGAACGGCAAATAAAAGATATAGATACACTCTATATTTCAGATTTTTTTCAGAATTTTTTGCTAATTATTTATAGTTGAAAATAATTAATTAATTTGTTGGGAATTTTTTTAACTATCTTCCCCTGGGTTGACACCTACCAAAAAATTCTAAAATATTGCTATGATTCTAACCTATTTTATAAAAAAATCTGAGAAGTGTCCGTTTGGTGGAACAGTGTCAAAAAAAATAAAGTATGCCGGCGAACGCTCGGTTTGATCAGTAACGACGCAGCGACCGATTCCCCTTGCGGTGGCTAGTGACGGGAGCAAACGAGAAGTCTGCGCTTGTACGGAAAAGCTGATACATGTAAAAATGCGACTAAATTTTCTAATACATGATTACAGTTGGAAGTCTAAACAATTATATTCTAGACAATAAAAATCGTTTAGTTTATAAATACATATAAAAAAAAGAAAAAAACAAGAAAAGCGCCGACTTCCCGTTCGCTCCCGTCACTAGCCGCCGCAAGGGGAATCGGTCGCTGCGTCGTTACTGATCGAACCAAGCGTTCGCCGGCATACTTTATTTTTTTTTGCACTGTTCCACCAAACGGACACATCTGAGATTTTTTTACAAAATAGGTTAGAATCATAGCAATATTTTAGAATTTTTTGGTAGGTGTCAACCAAGGGGAAGATAGTTAAAAAAATTCCCAAAAAATTAATTAATTATTTTCAACTATAAATAATTAGCAAAAAATTCTGAAAAAATCTGAAATATAGAGTGTATCTATATCTTTTATTTGCCGTTCATCCCATGTCGATATCTTTTCTCGTTTTAGCGCAAATTGCATTTAAGTGCGCGGGAGTTTACCTCCATATCACCCCTATCGGTGGGGGTAGACATTTGAAATTTTACACAATGTTTTTTTAGACATAAAACGATGTTTTAAGACAGGAATCAGGAAAATCGGAGCGGGGGCCGCTGGCCCATGCTTATCCGGCTATACCCTTTCTATTTCAATCGTTAAAAACAATTAAGAATTAATCTCCTAGTTTAGTTGTTAATTGCGGTTAATCATTAAATTTCTACTTTAGTCGTTATAATTGCGATTAACGATTATTAATTGTCAATCGGATAATTAATTAATGATTAACGGCCGAAATTTCGAAATAGAATGTGGAATCAAAACTGTATGAATACTGAAAAAAATGTAAACTGAATTTAGGTTAAGCATAGACGGGTAGCTATTTTTTTGAGCTTCAAAAGCCGAGCCGAACGTAGAGAACTGTGCCGGCGACTGCGACTGTCCGCGTCTCTTTCTTTCCGATACGCTGTCCTCCCTTGCGCCAGAAACGTTCATCGTCAATTAAACCATTAAATACAATTGAAATTATATCGTGTTTGGTCTTTTTTTAATCAGAAAAATGCCATGAATATATTGATGAATGTTTCATAAAAAAATAAGTAATAATAAAAAAGATTAAATATTGGTGTTACATTGTGAGAACTCTGTGCCGACGACTGCGGCTCTCCGCGTCGCATTAGTACTCGTTCACACCGATATACCCGAGCCGGGATCAGATTACTACAGTGGAGGGGATATTTTTTTTGCGTCCTGCGTGTGCAGCCTTTTTGCGTTGATGGAGACATTACTGGATAATACAAACTCTGTTTACGTGTTTTTACGTTTTTTTCGATGATTTCTTTTTTTAATCAACGACTGACGATCAACTTCATCAATCGATTGATCCAGTCGTCGATTTTTTGATTTCTTTTTTTAATCAACGATTGACGATTAACATCATCAATCGATTGATCCAATAATCGTTTATATATAATAATCCTTTAATCGTACACATTAATCAATCAATCACGATTAAAATTTTAATCGATTAATGCCCAACTCTGGTGCTATGTTAAGAATGTAATCTGCACCACATACCAGAACAAATTAAAGATCGCGAAGGCATTCTTTTCGAAAATATCCATGAGAAGCATACATTCCCCGCTTCCATCCAAGCGAATTGCAGCCCGAGATGCTCGTCGAGCTCTCACCCGTTCGTGATCCTCAATATCAAGAAAGGGGATCGTCGGTAACGGGTGGAAGAGTAAAGAGGAAGAGGAAGAGAAAAGAAAGTGCACGCGTTTTCGGCGGCCGCACGGAAGTCCCGACGCCGTGGTTTATAGTTCAAGGCTGGCTATCTCTATTTTCAGAATGGTGGAGACGAGGTAATTGATGGGTTCGCGTCACGCCAGCTGCGATAATGTGCGCCACGTGAACAAGTTGCATTCTCCTTGGCACCTAGCTTCCTTCTGCTGCCTGCCTGGAAGACGGATTTCCGGTTCGTCACGCGACCAACGTTCAGTTCGATTTCGATCGGTGCTGATGTCGAATCTAGACTCGAGAAACCGAAGGGACGTACTACGTAATTATTGAGAGGATAGTGGACATACCACACTTTTAATGTAACACATATGGTTAGGATTGGACGGGATAGAATACTCTTCGATGAGGAACGAGCACACTTTATTCCCGTCTTGCGGGTAGTCACAAAACTTTATACAAAAAAACTATGTACAGTCTTCTAGCCAAAAGTCTATGTTTTGGCTAGAGCAGAATAAAGAATTGAACAACGTTAATTCTTGAAACAGTGATTGTTCCCAGCTGTGTTGCTGAGAACTGAGTTTGGAATCTAATTCGCTTAGAAAGACTGGTCCCACGACGCGCGACTTTCGTAAGCTACTTAGCGATTTGAATCGATTTGTCTTACTCGCGAAAACCGGTCAAGACGACGCGCGACGTTTAGCGTGAGCAAGAGTGAGAACGACTGATTAACGTTGAGATCGGAGTCGAACAGCTGGCAGTTTACCGTCACCGTCGAACTATTGATTGGCAGATCGATAGATCGATCAGCCAATAGGAATCCCCCTTTTGGGGTCGATAATCGATCTCAATAGACGTTCGACGGTGCTGGTCTAAGCTATTGCGAGCTGCTTATCGACTCTCGATCTCGCGGTTATCGTACGAGTCCGCCAATAGCGGGGCGGCGCACAGTGGGCCAGATCGACGCGCTAGCTGTTCATGAGCTAAAAAATGAAAGTCCTCATATCGATTTTTAACCAATGCACAGTGATTCTTAAATGTCCATTACATTCGAAAACGATAATATTAATTAAAGTTATTAAAAACTCTCGTTACAATAAGCGTTCAAAGATCAAACTTTTCCAGATACGATTTATCACCGAAAAAATTCCTTTTCTTCATAACGATGTCCTGGAAAACCTACTAAAGATTAAGTGCCCAATTTTTTTTTATGAAGAATGTATATCTATGTTGGGAACGCACCAGGAACTAAACATTAATGTTCATAATTTGTTATAAAAAAAATACTTAGTCAACCAAGGAATACCGTCAAAGTTTTTCACCTTTGACAAGGGATAAGTGAAAAGTGTTACAGAGTGTCGCGATCTAACAAAGTAGAACATTTTCAGCAACGTCTCCTCTTAAAGATCCTGCAAATTTCACATCCAAATCGATCCAAACTTGGAAATTATGATGGTTTAAAGCGCCGCGTGACACGCAATTCAGCGGCGAGTCGCGTTGCGCGAGACGCATTGACGACCACTCAGCAGCTCTTAAGAGTGTAAAGACCTAACCCAGACCTATCTTATGAATTTTTTAGATTATACGACCATTGATAAACATTCGAACTTATTACTAGCTCACAGTTGAATCATTTGTATTTGAGAGATTATAGTAACAGCATCGTAGTATAGCATCAGAGCAGTTTTTCCATATTAAAGACCTGTATTTTACCTTTGTTAAGAGGAATTATAGTATAGATTTTTGCTTATTCATAGATAAACAGAGTTATAAGCAGAAAATCCGTATGATCAATCGAATATAGTCAGTAACTTTGTAAAATATAATACTTAATCTTGTTTGAATTTTTGTAATTTTTTAAATAAGACAGTAATAACACATTTTTGTTATTTCATTAAATATAATAAACTTCATTCATTCAATAATTATGAATTACTCTTGTTTGAATGCCTGAATAACCAGTTTTCAAATATTATTCATTATTCACACGAGTTTACAGACATTTCCGGTGATGTAACAAAAAAATATTTCCTACAAAAAGTAATCAGTACTCAGTATTCTACAAATCTCAATACAAAAAATTTCAATAATTTCTTTTTTTTAATAAAAAATGGTGTTCACCTTCATTATTTATTTATAACTATATATTTTTTATTCAATAATATTATAGCTGATGCCAAGACGAATCCGACGATATATTTAATGTGGTCTTTATGTTTTGAAATAATGGTGAAATACGTGTGAACAGCTAGCGCGCCGATCTGGCCCACTGTGCGGCGCAGTGAATCGGCGCGTTCACGCTGCCGACACGTTCAGCCAATCCCAAACAACATATATTGTTACAGAGAGAACAAGTTTTGCAGTGTCTGAACTCGTAACGAATAAAATTCTGGAATAGCATCAGCACCGTTCAAAAATCGCGGTTCGTCAACCGAGGAATTTCCCGACCCAATAACGGTTAATAGAGATTCCTCGAAGATAGCGTCTCTAATTCCGTCGATAGCATCTAAAAAATCGTTTTACGAGCGATGCTATCGTGAACGGTCGATTTGATGGGATAACGGGAAACATTTTAGGGATCGGTCGGTGCTAAACGTTCGGGCTCACGTTCAGAAACTAATAATCGACCCGGTGTCTATGCAAAGAGTGATGAAATAGCTTCGGAACTTGAATGCGAAGGAGCAAGAAACTTCCGAAGGCACCGAAAGTTTCGCGAGATCGTCGATCTGCGTGGGCGGAGCCACTCAGCAGATTACAAAAATGGATCTCAAAGCATTTCACTTTGATTTGGTCCATTCGGATGACATTTTAGTTGCAATTAAGGTTCACCTTTCATTCATCTTTTCTAGATTGAGTTGAATCGTTGTAGCATCATCAAACTTCCCGCGATTTACAGTGTAATTATAATTGAAACTCTCTTACATGCTCACTAAACTGTCATTTACAGTACAAAATTGATTAAAACTTTGAAATCAAGTTTCGCGCGAGTTTCCTGCATCTCACGGTGTAAGTGTGATCAAAATTCGTTGATATACACGCTTGCTAAATTATCATTTGCATTAGAGAAGCGGATAACAGCTTCGGAAACCTTTGTCAACAATCTTCTATCTTCTTCTTCTATATGTACGTATATAAAATAGAAAAGTATGTGTGTATGTACGTATGATCCCATCGATCTAATCGGTGGGTCAGTTGCGCACGTGTTGTCCATCTGTCGGGGTTGAATTTGTCGGAGCGCGGTGGTCGTAAATATAATCGGCTGGTTCGGAGCTGATCCGTGCGCGTTTTCTGTCTGCTGTAACGACCTTTTCAGATATTCCGGCAGCGGTCGGGCGCAATCCGCCCGGAGGGCCTATTTCCTAAAATACAAAATTTGGCACACACACCCAATATACTATAACCTGCTGAAGTTTCATGCATCCCGCAGCGTGATTGCAATTAACATTCGCGACCATTTCCACAAAATCAATAAGAGCTTACCGTTGGTCTACGAAAAATATTATCCGTCCATTACATTCTAAAATAAATTCTACCAAAGGAGAGATGATATTTTCCGCCGCGGCGGAATTCGAACTCGCCCAATGATATTTTCGATCGCGTCCGCTCGGAGCGCAACAAAAACCGCTGAAAAATATTGGTTCTCTCATTTCGACGAGTAATAAAACTGGAAAAGAAGCTTTTATTTCGGCGCGATTCGAGCGCGCTGTTTTTTCGCGATTAATTCGGCCCCCGCGAAACAGTCGAACGAATCGAACACCGGAAAGAGAAATACAAGCGGCTACAAAAGAGCCGAGCGAGCATTCTCCTTTCAATTTTCCTACGGGGAGAAGGCTCCCGGGGCCGTTACCAGTGTAACCGGATAGCCGGGAATTATGGCAGTTTCACGGTAATTATTTCCGGATGAAACGGCCGGCGACCCTGTTATTGCTAACGCAACGACAGTACAGCGGCCGCCGCGCCGTTAATTTATTTTCCCTTCGTCGATAATTAACGCTATTCGCGATTCGACGGGTTCGCTGCGCTTTCCACACCACCGACCCCTCCTTCTCCACCCCTTGCCCGTCGTTCTCGCCGACCTGCAGCCACCAATTCGCGGAAATTCGCACACCGTTTCCACCCTCTTCTCCTCGCTCGGGTGAAATGGCTGGCCATCAAACCTCTTCTTTTCCGTTGACCAGAAACTGATGAAAACAGATCCATTATTTTAATTGTCGAAAGAAACATTTCTATTCGCGTACTAACAATGAGATATAATTTTCTTTGTCAACGGGAAGATTTCTTATGACAAAAGGAAAAGTGGAAACACCATTAACGATTGTCGAGAATGTTTCTCTTTAGTCTCCAGATTTGCGTGTGGATACACGAAGCATCGACAGTTTACTGGGCCGAGACGATGTTCCGTAGCAACCTTTTAATTATCTGAACAGATTTCGAAGTGGCCTTTGATATTCATGCGGAACCAGATGTTCTCCAACTGCCTAACAGCGAGACAAGCAAGATCTCCGAAGTTCCTCTAGGATGTCTTGAGAAGCTTTCAGGTGTCATCAAATATTCATCGTGGTCTGCACTAATATTCTTCGATACCTATCAGTTTCTGCTCTGACTTGGTGAATATTTCATCGATGCGTGTTCTGTCGTGAGCGACGAATTGAGCGGTTGTTTAAAATACAATTCTAAAGAAATCTTTACTTACAGAAAAGAGAGCATAAAAAATATACCAAAGAAATGTTTATTACCACGTTTTCATTCGCTCGTTTTCTTGTCTGTCTGTGCGGTACAAATTTTGCAATTGATTTTAAACTAACTTCCCGATGAGCTAGAGACCTGACATTTTAAACATAGCTCAGAACTGGATGACAGTGCAATATTTAAAAAAATAATTTTTAAAAAGCCTATGCGTTTAGGAGATACAAACTATTAAATTTAACCGTTACACCTCTCCGCTCGGTAGTACGTGATCGCGTTCAGCGATCCCCACTCCGCGTAACAGCGCTCCCTACTCCACTACGCGTTCCCACTCTGTGACTCATCTCCACTCCACTGACCCGCTCCGCGCCGAAGGAGCTCAGTGTGCGTTCGGGCTCCATGCGGTGTTTAGAAAGTTACTACGTATTATTAGACATTTTTTCGTTTTAAATCGTACAAGTATTTACATACAGTGGGTGTACAAAGCATTCGTACACTTTTTAAAAACTAATAACATTTTTATAATTGTACCAAACAACCTGATTTTTTGTGATCAATTAGAAGCATTGGTTTACGAAATGATATACAAGGTAAAATGCATAATTTACAAGGTTAAATGCAAAAATAAAAAAGGCATTTTTCAAAACTGTTTTATTTGGGTCCTTAATGAAAATTTAAAATGCATGTTTTGTAGATCTATGTTAGTCATACATATGTTGAAAATTTCATTGAAATTGATTAACATACACACGAGCTACAAGCGGTTAAAAATGGTGAAAATCGTAGTTTTCCACGACTTTTGATCAGTTTCTGCTTAAACTCCACAGAATCGTACATCTTTCGACGCCTGTGAAAATGTTTTAAATTTTCATTAAGGGCCCAAATGAAAAAGTTTTAAAACATGCCTTTTTTATTTTTACCTGCAACCTTGTAAATTGTAATTTCTGGAAAATCTTTCTTGCATATCAGTTTGTAAACTAATTCTTCTAATTGATTATAAAAAAATCAGGTCGTTTGGTACAATTATAAAAAAGTTATTAGTTCTTAAAAGGTGTACGAATACTTTGTACACCCACTGTAGCTGTATGGTGCTCTGTATGGGGCTAGGACAAATTATTTTATACTTTCCAGTCCGTTTTTTAAACGTGGCGTTTTTAAAAATTTTTTTCGTTTTAAATCGTACAAGTATTTACATAGCTGTATGGGGCTAGGAAAAATTATTTTATACTTTCCAGTCCGTTTTCTTTACTATACGATCAATTTACCAACACCGTATCCACCGATCCTGGAAGAAAGGATGCTTTCCGGCCGCAGGTGTCGGGTTCCGAAAAACGCAACCGAATATCGCGAATCGATAACGAGGAAAGATGACGGCTAACAAGGCGGAAAGCCAGAGTAGCGTCCCAGACAGCGAGCAAAACGGCCAGTCGATAAAAAGGAAGAGGAAGCATAAATTGCAGCGGACGTTAGTTAAGGGACTCGGGGACTGGGCGTGGGTGGGACAGGACGAAATGAAAAGCTACGAGCTAGGGAAGGCTGGCAGGACTAGACAAAAGGAACGGAGTCTATTTCCCGCGTTGAAAGTCTTCCTGTTGGAGCTGCGTCGCCTCTCGAGGTGCATCCCCATTGTCAACCCCCAGGGCCGGGGGCTGCAACAATGACTCTCTCTCTCTCTCTCTCCCCCTCTCTCTTTATCTCTCTTCTTCTCTTTCTGTCTGTCCCCGGCGCTTTTCATTACGCGTAAACGCTATCGGTGACGCGGACACCAATCTTCGTGTTCCGCGGGACGAGGTAAAACGGATACCGTCTCCGAGTTCCTGGCTGCTGTGAAACACCAGGGTGACAAATCGATGGTTGCTTCGCTGATCGTCCAGATTTGCATACGACCTAATGCGTCGGGCTACGCCTGGAAAAGTGCTGTACACGACAGGCAACTTTTCCAGTTACCGAAAGCTTCGCAGGGCATGGGGATGTGGGAGAAAGTCGATTGTGCACCCACGTGAAATTTCGTTGTTTCGGGAATTTTACCCGAATGAATTTATAGGAGCTTTATCCAAACAGATCTTTATCGTTTCGAAGTGTAATTCAATCTGATTCCAAATACAAATTTCAAACGAACGTCGCACAGAGTGATATTTGGGCTGGAAACCTGGCCAAAAATCAAAATTGGAAAAATTTACATAGAGAGTTGTGGTTGCGTCCCAAAATAGATAAATAAACATGCCATCGCGTGGTGCACTCCTTAGCTGTGTTTACCTAAACAGTCACCCGTGCCTGCACTTAGAACATAGCACTTGTTCCATACTCACGTCTTTGATCGCAGCATTCCGTTCGTACGCATCTTTTTTTGTGATAATTTTTATGTTGGAAGTGATCTTTGTGGCGAAATTTGTGATGGATATTGTTACAGGAGGAATGTACATTACATTAATCATATTTTTGTCAATGTTAAAATTGTTTTTATACGTGTTTTTACCGATCTACAAGTCTGACTAAGAGCTCTTAGATTTTTATGACTTTTTTGCATAAATTAGTGTTTTTAAACATATACAACTCATCGCAACGGCATAAAAGTTACGTGGTGTTAAACTTCAGGATATCTAGAATTAGTATACCGCAAAAGAGTTTTCACAAGTTTTCACATTAAAAAAAAAATAAAGCTCCAAATATAGCCCCTTTTTATTACTATGTTTTTATTAACTCGCTTTCTTGTTTGTCTATTCGGTACAAATTTTGCAATTGACTTTAAACTAACTTCCCGATGAGACTTGAAATTTTAATCACAGCACAGAACTAGATGACAATACAAATTATATAAATAAAAAAAATTATTTTTTAAAATATACCACGTTTTTAAGACGGGGTAAAAAGTATAATTTAAATAAAAAAATTTTTTTTCAAAATACCACGTTTTTAAGGCGGACTAAAAAGTATAAAATAAATTTTCCTAGTCCCATACAGATAGTTCTGAAAATTTATCATCGTGAATTCTTAATAGCTATTAAAATATTTGTAAGATTTAATTCGTTTTAAATCTTTTTTATTTTTTTTCAAGAAGTTTATTTTTAAACTTTTAATATTTTCTTCGACTTTTTATGGTTTTTTATAACAAATACAATTTTTTTTATTCGTAGCTGCCTATATAAATTTTGGCGGCCTTGACGCTGCCCTACGCCTTAGTTTTACATATGAACACCCATAAATATACTTATTATCACTAGTATATACTTAGAAATGACTTTTTTACTCATGAAGTAACAGTATAACGTACAAAAAACAAGAAAATATTTTTGGCCAGGTTTTCAGCCCAAATACCACTCTGTGCGTCGGTCGTTAATAACAAATCGATCGCCGGCTCATAACGACGACCCGCGAGATGAGCAGACGATCGCCAGATCGACTCAGCTGGTCGCCGACGATCGATCGGCATCAAAACCAACGTATCTAACATCTAATTCCTATACGTTTCTACAAATGCAACTAACCTTCGAAATAATTTTCACCAGGACGAAGTAATTGTCAATCCCCGTATCTATCTGCAGTTAGCGACACGAACAATTCCCGTCCTTTCAATTACTTCGAATCTACTCCTTTATCGCTGCTTTTACGATTTATTTCGATCCCGTTCGATGCGTCACGGGAAATTGAACCAGTCCGAGCGATCGTCGCATAATTCCCGTTTATGTCCATCGAGGAACGGTCTGCCTGTAGTTAACCTCGGCGTCCGCATTCAGCTGAATTCCCCTGGTGGTCCAGTTCCAAGTAACAATCGGCGGAACACACCCGAACGTTCTCGCGGGAATTGTTCGTACGTACGTCTTGGACAGTCGACAAACAATTTTTGAACCGGCCTCGATCCGCTCTCCCTCTCTCTCTCTGTCTCTCTCTCGCTCGCTCGCTGGCGAAACAATTCAGAGCTGTAAATCAAAAGGAAACAGAGGGCCTCGCGTGCCAACTCGTCCTTCGCGATGGCCCATCGTTTATTCGAGCGTTTAAACCGCTCGAGCGTCGGGATATGCATATACAGGAGTTGAACAGAGGCCTTAGCCCAGTTCACCGAGGAACGGACATCCTTGCGTGGGCGGCCGCTGTTGTTTCCCGATAAAGACGCGGTATCGGAAGGATCTCGCCGTCGTAACACGAGGAAAGGTATAGCGAAACATTTCCCGAGACACTTTATCACCAACGTGCGGCCGAACTGCGGATCCTTGAGCATTCGCAATCATCGTATACAATTATTTCAATAACCGTGCCGATAATGTGAACTGTGTCCACCAGAATTTCAGTAGAACGATAAAAAAAAGCTTCGAAAAGCTCTCAGCAGAACCTGTATCGAAAATCTCTACTTACCGCAAGCCGCAAACGGCCGATATTCATTCGAATCGTCCCGAAACCCCGTGCGGTAGCTCGCCGACCTCCTCTTTCCCCTCCGTGCTACCATTTGATACAAGAAGAGGCAAAAACGAGAGCGACCTGCCGAAATTCGGGGGAAACTTTCCGATGGTTGTAACACGCGCTCCACGATCGACGAATGTACCGTCTCTGTGACCGGCGATTCGGGTATTCCGGGTCGTCGGGTACCCTCTGGTGGGGAGAGGGTCGTTCACCTGCAACCCCAACCTCCTGGCTAGTGGTTCCTCCGGGGAACGATACGTAGAAACTGATTAAATTGCACAAAGATCCTCTTGGCAGCCGATCGCGACATCAAACTTCGTTTCCGGGATTCTGTATCGGTTTCACGGTCGATCGGAGAGCAATAGCTCTGGACAATCTTTCGACATCCTTTTTTGAGTTTTGTCTATCGAGGAGGAACGTCAGCCTCGAAAACTCGAAGAGAATCTGAAGGCACGCGTTGCTTCAAAATCCCAGAATAACAAAGCCAGCTGCGATGAACAAGAATGAAACAATCCACCGCAGAAATGTTTTCTGGTTAGCAGAAAAGCGAGTCAAAAAAGTTGTGTATTCTGAGCGCAATTAAACGTGGAAAAATAAAACACCGCCGGGGAACAATGATTTAGGGGAAGAACGGGCAGGCAAACTTTCAGGAGAACGAGTAAACACGAAAATGAGCGAGCAACTTAATTAAAGTCAAGATTCGAAAGCATAATAGGAGACACACCGCCCGGCGAAGAAAACTGAAAATAACCGGAGAATCGAAATACGAAATACAAAATAGGAAAACTTGGTTGAAGGAAGCCAAGAAAACAGGAGCAGAAAAATAAGACGAGAAAACAATGTGGGTGGCGAGTGGAGTGTTTTAGGTCAGCGAGCGCGTCGCGGCCCTGAAAGTCGTACGTGGAAACAACAAATCTCGCGTGGCCGCTCGTGCGAATCGGCGATTAATTCGCCAGGGGGAGGGGACGGGGCTATGAAGCGCAATCGATTCGATATAACAATAGGAACAGGATCTGTGTATCGCCCGGCTCTGCTTTTTCCTTCTGTGTCGCTCGACGAGGGCTGTTGCCCCGTTGTTCCTTCATTTGTGATTCTGTCTGCTCGCGGATTTTTCACGCGATTTCGCTGGCTCGCTCGGCCGTGTGATTATTCGGAAATCGCGCGGCCAATCATGGACTCTATATTTCACGGTGCTCCAGCTGATTGAACGTAAAAAATAAATAGGACGTCGAACCAACGGTGGCCAACTCTATTTACGCGAGTCGCGGATTCAATATGCATCAGTATGCATCTATTTGCACTTGTTAGACAAACATTTAATATCGTGCATATCAATTTAGAAATAAATTTGAGGTTATGTTCGCGGCGCACCGGTTCGATCAATTATACACTAAATAGCAATTTTGTAGACATTTATCAAACGTTCGATTCGGATTTGAATCATTACGTCCTGAGACACGTTTGCTATAGAATGTTTTCTACAAGAAAAAAAGAAGAAAGATAGATGGTGGTGTGTTTCGTCCTAGACCCGCTAGAGGACTCATCAGTAAGGCTATCTAGCGGGTCCTGCCTTAGACACAAGTGTCGGGAGCAGGAACGTTAATATACTAATTCATGACATTTTAGTAACTTGCGAGAAAGTCGTTCAACGATTTGTCCATCCTGTGGACGATGTCGAAACTAGGCCTTCTCGAACTTTTGTAGTTTTATATCCAATTATGATAAATAAGAAATTATTCTCGATCGTACATTTTCAAATAAATTTGGGGTTATGTTCGCGGCGCACCGGTTCGATCAATTATACACTAATTACACTGTCCAACACCAAATTTGTTCCCTAATTACTGTTGGGTCCTTCGTATAGAGTTTTTTGCGCTAATTCCGAATCTGTTTTTAATTTTTTCCCCATACGCACAGTTTTTGAGAAACATGACTTTGAAAAAAAGACATATTTTCCAACTTTAAACAAATATTGTAGTGTTATTATAAATGATATTGAATTGTTCTTTATAGCAAAAGATTCTGTAGACTTTCCCGAATACAGCGATATCAAATATTAAGACATTATGATTGTTTAAACATGTTTAAATAATCACTAAAGGCGGAGAGACACCACTTTTGCACCAATTTTTGAGGATATTTTTCAATTTATCTCAAAAAATAAGGGTTCAACGGAAAATCGAACTATACCATGCGATAGAGCAGAATTTTTTCTTGAGAAACCCCGCTTTGAAGTTTGAAACGTCGCCGTTTTTTTCGAACCAGAAAGCAAAATATCTTCGCCCGACATGAGTTGCCGCCAGTGGCGCTCGCCATTACAACGGTCGTTCGCCGCTCCGTATCCCGTCGCTGCGCCGTATCTCGTCTCGAGCGCCACTGGCGGCAACTCATGTCGGGCGAAGATATTTTGCTTTCTGGTTCGAAAAAAACGTCGACGATCCAAACTTGACAGGGTGGCTTCTCAAGATAAAAGTCTGCTCTATCGAGTGGTATAGTTCGATTTTCCGCTGTACCCTTATTTTTTGAGATAAATTGAAAAATATCCTCAAAAATTGGTGCAAAAGTGGTGTCTCTCCGCCTTTAGTGATTATTTAAACATGTTTAAACAATCATAATGTATTAATATTTGATATCGCTGTATTCGGGAAAGCCTACAGAATCTTTTGCTATAAAGAACAATTCAATATCTTTTATAATAACATCACAATATTTGTTTAAAGTTGAAAAATATGTTTTTTTTTCAAAGCCATGTTCCTCAAAAACTGTGCGTATAGGAAAAAAATTAAAAACAGATTCGGAATCAGCGCAAAAAACTCTATAAGAAGGACCCAACAGTAATTCGGGAACATAAAAGAAGTTGAAATTTGTTGGACAGTATTATACGTTTGATACGATCAATTATACGTTTGATAAATGTCTACAAAATTGCTATTTAGTGTATAATTGATCGAACCGGTGCGCCGCGAACATAACCCCAAATTTATTTGAAAATGTACGATCGAGAATAATTTCTTATATATCAATTTAGATTTTATCAAACGTACAAGCACCGTTAACGAAATTCAATCTGCCCATACAAACAATAAGAGAAATTCATTTTTGTTAATTAATACCCGTTGAGCAGACACAGGGAAATTACACTGTACAATAGTCAGTTAAGTTCGCCAATCGGTATCCAAGTTTATTTTCAAAGCAGCGAACAGCATCCAGGCTGCTTCGAAAAATTCGTTCGAAGCGAAACAAAGTGATTTTAACAATACGTTGCATCACGTTCTCCGAGAATGACGATATTCACTACAGCAGTCACGCAGCGTGCAATGGATCGTGAAAAAAGAAACAATTGAGAGTTATTGTGAATGCACAATGCGCGTTGATGTGATCCCCGAAAATAGTTCGAGGGTGCACGTTCCGGAATGTTTTACTGTCAAACGAGACAAGGTATGTTTATGAAAGTTTAAACGAATCGAAAATTAAAATTTTAAGAAACTGGCAGCCATTTCAGCGTCTACAAAAATGTGTAAAAGATTATTGCACACTTGGCACTAATTTTTAAGCCTCGACGGAGGATTGTATTCAGCTCTGTATTCGTCGATCCTGGAGCAAGTCGAACGGAGACTACGATCGTCTCTGACCAAATCCGAGGATCTTCGAAATAGCAGAGGTACAAGGTGGCCGACATCGAAGGAAATTAGCGATAGTCACTTAGCACAGCGTAGTAGTGGCCCGTGACGGCGTCACGAGACGTTTCGCGACAGTTTTGCTGGCGAGGAATGAGTTTCGCGCGGGCGACGCTCGGATTAGGCGATCGAGCGACGCCCACGGACTTAAGCGAACGGGTCCAGGAGAGGCGTCGCGACGCGGTGGGTCGTCGGTCGCTAATCCAGATAGGATTCGGGTCAGTGAGCGCGCGAGTATCCCAGGCAATTGCTCCAAAATCGGTCCATGGTGTGGTAAAGGTGAGGAGAGACTCCGATCAGCCCGTGCGCTTCGTCCGTGTAGCTCTGCTGCCGGAACATGATGTCCTTGTCGACCAGAGCCTTGTTCAGGGCCATGGCTTGCTGATAGTGGACGTTGTCATCCCCGGTCCCGTGTATCAACATGAACTTTTTGCCGCGGATGCCCTCCACCCTTCTGGTCACATCCGTGCGGTTGTACCCGCCCAGATTGTCATCAGGCGTCGGCAGACCCATGAACCTCTCCGTGTAAATCGAGTCTGTGGAAAGTTATCAATAAGTGCTTAAATAACTTGAAAACAAAATGAATAAATTCTATAGAATTACCATAATAAATCCAGGAGGAGACAGGTGCCACCGATATGCCACACTTGAAGACGGAATCCTTGTCAGTAGCCAAAGTCATCGCCGTCGCGAACCCGCCATAGCTCCAACCCCACATGGCGGTTCTGTTCGCGTCGATCCAGGAGTAGGTCTCTTGCAAATACCTGAAAATTATCAAACGGAACAATAAATCTCAAAGAATTACATCAGAAAATTCCAAGCGGCAAAAACGAACTGTTTCACAATCCGGAAAGGCGAGTACACGCGCGTCGCGAATCTTCACCCGTCCCAGACCATGAAACTCGATTCGAAGCAAGTTCAAGCCCACCTGGTGCTCCACCAGCAAAAACGTGGTGGTTTCCGTCCAAAAACGGCGGAACCACCGTTGACCGAGCAACTTGGCAAGAACCGGTGACTACCTACCGGGTGACAGCGATCTGGTCTTCGATCTCCACAGTGCCGATACGCCGGTAGATCTCGAACAGCATCTTGCTTCCTTTATAGGCGGACCCGCGGCCGTCTATGTGACCATAAATGACGCTCCTGTTGGTCGCCATGTACGACTCGAACCCATGGATGTTTTGTTCGGTGATTCTTACGGTGTTCGGGCCGGAGTACCTGCGGAAAGTTAATGGTGAGTTATAATGGTCCGGATGAAGCGCAAGCGAACATCGAATATAAATCAACGAGCAATGATCAATCGAATGTTGGTAATTAAGGACAACTCACACGTTGATGAGCAGAGGGTACGACTTCGTCTGGTCGAAGTCGGGAGGCAGGTACAGCCTAACTTTGCTGTCGTAGCCGTTCACCCTGACGTCCAAATTCTTAATAAGTGGCTGGCGGCGAGTGGCCAACTTTCGTCTGAGAGATCGGTTCTCCTCCCACGAGTAGAGCGGGGTTTGAGAAGAGTCGAAGATCACGACGAACGTGGGGTTAGGTCCGGTGCAAGACACCGCGTAGTATGAAGCGTTGGAGGAGAAAGAAGGGTACACGTAGGTGCAGGCGTTGCCTGTGAACAGCACCAAAGGAACCATACTCAGTTCTCCGTTCTCAACATCTCTGGTAAAGCAAACGAATCCCAATTGAACATTCCAGCATGAAATACCGACCTTCAGGTGTAACGATGCTGCAGGAGACGCAACTGGGTAGGTCGCTGCCGTCCAAAGGCACCGAATACATGTTCCTCTGGGACGGTTGACCGACCCCGGTGGCAATATAGTAAAGGATCTCCTTGGTGTGATCCACAGCCACGATGCTGATCACTTCAGACGCGCTCGGGGTTAAATCCTTCAACCTGATCAATACACCGGACCTGTTCTCATAGAGGATCGCGTGGACGAACCGACCGACCGGTGTCTCATCGCTCTGCAGTTCCAAAATGACCGCGTATCGATTGTGGTAAACCGGCGGATGTACTCGCAACCAACCCTTGGCTTCCTCTTTGTAGAGGAGGTTGTCTGCGTTGCCAGCGGTGTCGTAGCCCACTAGAATGGACCTGTTCTGAACCCGGTTCGTCCAGGTCGCCACCACGTGCGTGTCCCACCAGTTCACCGTGTATAGAACGTTCTCTCTATCGAAAATTATGTATCAGTGTCTCTGTAAACTTGGAAGATGAGTCGGTCGTATTCTTCGAGGTACTCCATTGTTATTGGATTAAGAACACTAGATAATCTTTTATAGATGCTAGACACAGTTAATTAAAACAGAAAAGAAAAGTCATCGTAGAGAATTGTAAGAGCATCGGAAGCTAAGCTCCAGTGTTAAAAATATCCGTCGCAATCAGCCATCGCTGATGATAAGATATCAGAGAACGAGGTGACTAGTATTACGCCGCGCCGTTTACACGAGAGCCGACCCTGTTTGTTCAAAATCATGCTAATCTGACGCGACAGCTGTAATTACGACAGTGAAGGCATCGAGGATACTTACTCGTCGGCAATGGGTGACTGGAGATTAACCACTTTGGAGGACGGATTATCCAAATCAACGACGTTTAGGGTTGCAATTGGATTTGGACTGCCCGCCTGGAAAGCCACCATAACTGATTCGAGCGCATTGTTACTTACACGTTCGAGGAAGCAGACGAAAGAACAGAATACGGGAGAAATCTCAATTTAATTTTCCTTAACCCTCATCCGTCCCTCATTTCGCGAACTGAATCTGTCCCTCGGTGTCAAATTGACACAGTGGTAAAATATCGACGAAATAACAAGATAGAAAGTTATTTTTCGATATTTTTGTATTCAAATGGATGCGTTAACATCTGCATCTTAGTTTTTGCACAATTTTCGCATAAAATAAAGCGATGTGTGGGACATATTGCTTGTTTGGACAAATCACATCGGGCACTATGTATATTAGCATTCGGTCATTTCTCACATTTGTGACACCGGGCTCGTTTTTTTGTTGGTGGAGTATGCATTATACGATTACTACAAGACGGTACAATCACTGTTGGTATACCCTTTATTTGTACAACAAGTGCAGTCGCATTAGATCCTCGCGGTAGATGTGTGCGAAACGTAATACATATACGAATGCACCAAAGAATGTCCAATTTCAATAAAAAAAAGGCGTCGACGATATTTTTTATTTTTATTCCACGTTGCATTGAGTGAAGGAAATATTATAAAAGCATTGCATGCTGATATATCTAACATATTAGCAACAATTGCCATTGGTCATCTATTTGTTTCGCGCTTACATCTGTATGTGCCCACCATCTCCATATCATCGAGGACATCGACGCGACGCACAGTGGGGTGTATGCCCGAATTCAGCGGCCACAACTAGTTCAAAATTCGCTCCATATTGAAACTGCTGTAACTTTGCTAAAATTTATCTAAATTTGATGAAAAATGAATTATTTTAAAGCTAGAGATTTCTACTTTTAGTACTGTATGCCGTTTTTACTGAAACGGATGTTTTGAGTGCAAAATTTGTCCATAAAGAGGAGCGTATCAGATTGTGAAGTTTGTAACTATTTTTCAATCAAGTACTGCGGATAATAATCAATATTTTAACGTTATTCGTCTATTTTATGTACACTATCGAAAAATATAATCATTTACATTTAAAATATCTTTTTTAAATACTTATTATAAAGAATTCTGTGTTTTAAATATATATATATAGCCATGACGAGAAGTATGCATTTTCCATCCGCTTGTGCTTTGGTGATGCTGAGGCTCTGTAATACATTGTACTACGAGACCTATCGAAGGAACTGTTTAAATTACGAACTCGCGAGATACAGTCGTGCTCAATAGACTTTTAATTACTTCCGATCCTCTAATTAATCTAGTACGAGACAGATTAGAAGGAAAAAATCAAACCCCTTTCTAAGCGAGACATTGCAGAGAAAGAAGAAGAATGCGAAGGAGGAAGAATTTTCAAGCGAAGAATTTTGTTCCGAAGAAAATTAATAGAAACACAGGGTTTTCTATGAAAAGGTACATTCTCATATATCTATTTTGCATCACCGAAATTAAATATCTTCGTTAAGTGATATACATACAAATATAATTTTTTTCGATTTGTCAGGGTAAACTGACTGATTCAACTAAATACAATAAAAAAATAGAGACAAAGATCTATCTACGGTATTGAATGCGAACATGCAGGATGTGAGAAATGCCGCGATTTTCGTGCGCGCGCGCTGGCCATTTTTTCGTAAATCGACTATAAAACACGAAAGCAGTCGAAAGCAGTTCCAATTTTTCTTGCGTCTTATTCAGAAAACTTCAACGAATACAATGGCATAGAAACGAGCACCGGGACTCACCCTGAAGTATAACAAAATCATTACCAAAGTTTTAGAATCATCAAGAAAGTGACTCTTCGTTGGTTATCTTTAAATATTAATAATTACACAAATGTATATAGTACAAAAGTGAATTTCTGTTAAAGGTATACCCTATACTTAGCTAGAAAAACTTCTGTGAAACAAAAATCTGTTAGTGTATGTGAATAAGGTAAAATTTACTAACAGGTGAATTCGTTGAGAAATGAAAGCGGTTAACGAAACTTCAAACTTCCGACAAATACCAGGGCTTAATGAATACATGAATGGGAAAACGAATGATGGGAGATTGTTCCTCAGACATTCAACGAACGCAAGCCACAAAAATTTTTCAATTTATCCAAAATTTTGAAAATTGCCTCATGACCGCTGAAATCGGGCAAACGCCCCACTGTGCGACGCCTCTTTTCGTAGCGTTGTAATACTTTATTATTTCAGGATTTTTTATCTACTTCACTACTCATTTGCTTTGACGTATGGTATGTACTAAGTAGAATAACAAATCGTCTTCTTTTTGTCACATAAGACACCATTGTACCTTTTACTATGTGTTCAAAAACAAACTCCGAATGATGAAGTGGCTTCTTCTTCGTATCGAGTAAAATTTGTGGAATTTCTTTTCTATTTTTTCGTATGGTCCCTACAAGCGTCATCTTTTGTTTTTGTAATATAATTACTAATTCGTGTGAAGTAAAAAAATTGTCACACATAACATTGCGTCCACCCAAACCTTCAACTAATTGTTGAAGGTTCTAAGGACCTCAAATATCTTTGTTGTTTTTAAAAATACGTAAAATGTCTGAGGGACAAAGTTGAATGGTAAAATGGGGCTCACGTGGTACCAAAAATATTTTTGTTTTTATGTAATATTTTTTAGAGATATCAAGGTCACCTTCATTTTTTTAAATGGAATGAGGTATTTTTTAATACGGAAATCGATGCACCTGGACATTCCTTATAAAAAAGTACTTACCCATGTATGTCGAAAAGTTAGTAGTTCAGGAGAAATTTCAATTTAAATAATTCTAATACACCATTACTGTCTGTCTAATTTTTTGAAATACTGGTGAAACAGGAGTGAACAGCTAGCGCATAGATTTGACCCACTGTGTGCCGGTGAGAAAAACCTGAAGGTTAAATACGAGATAACCCTTTCATCCCGTTTTAAAGCCGGCAACGAGACCAGTCGGCCGTACTGAGCTTCGTAATCTGTTCAACCCGCGACGAACGTCTCCGTCGACCGACAAATTGGCCAAAGGGATGACACGATTGTCTAATCCCACCGATTTTTCCCCGTGAAACCCCCTTTCTCTCTTTGCATGCCCCGAAATTCACGCGAATGCTTTTAACCTCTCCCCTTTTTCCCACTCGAACCTATTTTGATTCCATATGACGCTTAGTTAGTTCAGTCAGACGATTGTACAGCCAGATATAAAATTAATTCACTAATGCGCTTTGATCTAAAATTGCAATATTTCCCGCGAATCATCGGACAAAAGTTTCGGACGTTGAAATATAAAATCGTAAATATCTCAGAGCAAGAAATATTGGACATGCACCGCTTTCGTACAAAACGGATCATATATTACGTGCCCCATGTCCGACGTACGAACGATTATAACCGACAGAATTATTGCATTCTGTCCCGCGAGTCAAGAACGAGATTAATCGACTTTTAACCTAGTTCGGTTCGGTGCATTAGATTTCGTTGAAATTTTAATGATAAATTTTGAGACCCCGCAATTACGGAAGATTGATCTCAAGAATTATTCAAATATTCTGTGATCATCTATGCTGCTTTGGATATGATCAATTTTTGATGAGTTACGAAAGGGGCAAATGGAGAAAAGTGAAAGATCCGCGGTGATTCTCAATTTATTAAGCTCACCTTCGGATACTTGATCTTCACTTCCGTGGGATATTGATCCTTCATGGCTCCTGGTGTCCCATAATACAGGATCGCCATATCTTTCACCCTGGTGTCGTTGTAGGTCGCAAAAGCAAGGTGACGGCCATCCGGAGAGAACCAGAAAGCCACAGCCGAGGCCAGCACTTCCTCTGCAAATGCGTATGTAGATATTGAATAGTATATGTTCTATAAATACAGGGTGTCTCAAAATTCGTGAACATCCCGAAAGGGGGTGGTTCCTAAGACCATTTCAAGCGACATTTTCCTTTGCAAAAATGTTATGCGCGGCTTTGTTTAGGAGTTATTAACGAAAAACACGGACCAATCAGAGCGCGACCTAGACGGGAATTGCCATAGTCGGCCCGGCGCACAGTGGGCCAGATCGACGCGCTAGCTGTTCATGAGCTAAAAAATGAAAGTCCTCATATCGATTTTTAACCAACGCACAGTGATTCTTAAATGTCCATTACATTCGAAAACGATAATATTAATTAAAGTTATTAAAAACTCTCGTTACAATAAGCGTTCAAAGATCAAACTTTTCCAGATACGATTTATCACCGAAAAAATTCCTTTTCTTCATAACGATGTCCTGGAAAACCTACTAAAGATTAAGTGCCCAATTTTTTTTTATGAAGAATGTATATCTATGTTGGGAACGCACCAGGAACTAAACATTAATGTTCATAATTTGTTATAAAAAAAAATACTTAGTCAACTAAGGAATACCGTCAATGTTTTTCACCTTTGACAATGAATAAGTGAAAAGTGTTACAGAGTGTCGCGATCTAACAAAGTAGAACATTTTCAGCAACGTCTCCTCTTAAAGATCCTGCAAATTTCACATCCAAATCGATCCAAACTTGGAAATTATGATGGTTTAAAGCGCCGCGTGACACGCAATTCAGCGGCGAGTCGCGTTGCGCGAGACGCATTGACGACCACTCAGCAGCTCTTAAGAGCGTAAAGACCTAACCCAGACCAATCTTATGAATTTTTTAGATTATACGACCATTGATAAACATTCGAACTTATTACTAGCTCACAGTTGAATCATTTGTATTTGAGAGATTATAGTAACAGCATCGTAGTATAGCATCAGAGCAGTTTTTCCATATTAAAGACCTGTATTTTACCTTTGTTAAGAGGAATTATAGTATAGATTTTTGTTTATTCATAGATAAACAGAGTTATAAGCAGAAAATCCGTATGATCAATCGAATATAGTCAGTAACTTTGTAAAATATAATACTTAATCTTGTTTGAATTTTTGTAATTTTTTAAATAAGACAGTAATAACACATTTTTGTTATTTCATTAAATATAATAAACTTCATTCATTCAATAATTATGAATTACTCTTGTTTGAATGCCTGAATAACCAGTTTTCAAATATTATTCATTATTCAAACGAGTTTACAGACATTTCCGGAGATGTAACAAAAAAATGTTTCCTACAAAAAGTAATCAGTACTCAGTCTTCTACAAATCTCAATACAAAAAATTTCAATAATTTCTTCCTTTTAATAAAAAATGGTGTTTACCTTCATTATTTATTTATAACTATATATTTTTTATTCAATAATATTATAGCTGATGCCAAGACGAATCCGACGATATATTTAATGTGGTCTTTATATTTTGAAATAATGGTGAAATACGTGTGAACAGCTAGCGCGCCGATCTGGCCCACTGTGCGGCGCGCCAGCTGTCTAATGGCCGACTGTGGCAACTCGCGTCTAGGTCGTGCTCTGATTGGTTCGTGTTTTTCGTTAATAACTCCTAAACAAAGCCGCGGATAACATTTTTGCAAAGGAAAATGTCGCTTGAAATGGTCTCAAGTACCACCCCCTTTCGGGAAGTTCACGAATTTTGGGACACCCTGTATAAATATATTATTATTAGTCTTCTCACCTTCGTAGACCCAATCAGGCACGCCATTGAAAATAACATCGGGCACACCGGTGAACGTCAATCGTCGAATCCGACTGTTCTGACCGGTGAAGTCTTGGTAATAAATGTCATTGTCCAGAATGTAAATCACCGCGTTCTTCTTTGGCGACCACTTCGCAAGTGGTATGCGTTTTCCATCCGCAACATTAGTGTAAATCCTGCGGACAAGATCTCGATTTGAACAAGATCGATAAGATCGTTCCCGATCGCAACGGCCTCCTACACTTTGCGTACATTATTATTAACGAGCGCGCACGGAAAACGGCGTGGCGAACGTTAATTTTATCGTTGTTACGATAGAAACGTCGGATCGTTTCGTAATTCAGCTTATCGGCGCATCGTTAAAGTTATCGTACGCACGCGAGCCGCAGAACACTCACCCGCGTTTCCTGTCGTACACGTCGAACCTTTGATGCATCGAGTGCCTGAAGCCCTAGAAAAAATAGTGTACGTCGTTTTGAAACCTTTCTCGAGGTGCTAGAGTCGTGTGTGATTTAATTAGCGTGCAGTTTGCAATTTTTCGTTGAGTGGCGTTTATAAAATATGTAGTATCGATAGTATTATAGGTAATATTGAATACTTACAGGATGGGAATCATAGCTGATGAGGATGTGCGAGTTGTCATACGAAAATGACATCAGAGGATTCTCGTAAGGGCTCTGAAAATATTCAAATATTATCAGCAGACTGCGAATGCAGACGTTTTTTATTACAATTGTTTTACATCTGTCTGCAAACCAAGCATCTTTTCTTATCACGCGTATAAAAGAAAGGATAGTGATTATGAAGGTTTATAAACATCCGCGGCTCTGGATGCTATCGGAATAACGAGGCATAACACGGACGATCCATATTGTTGATAAAATAGATTGTGGATGTGGTATGCCTGGCGTCGTGATAAATCATCTGGATCGACAGCGTCGATCGATAGCGTAATAACTCGTTGATAACCGAGACCACAGCTCTATTTTTCTACGTCGCGTAAGGTGGTGCTATCCATTGGATCGATTCGGTCATTAAAAAATATTCTAGATTATTCATGATTGAAAAATTCATCAAATATTATCCGGACTGCAAAATGGATAAAACAATGCATATAACAATTAATATACACACTGGGAAATTCGCTGAAAAATAATTAGATCGGGGGTTCGGCGAAACTATTTCCGGTACTAATTGATGTGATTTCAGTGGACGTTTCGCACGAACAAGACGCGGACGATTCGCGGCCTGGGAAAATTGAGCGGAAGGTAACGCGTCTCTTGAATCAATATCGTTTGTTGGTTCGTGTCTGAAAGTGGACTGTGTAATTCCCTGCCGAGGAGTCGGACAGTACAGAGAATTTCCATACGATTAATTAAACACGCCTTTGCTGTTTGTTACGCGCCGGTTCCGCTGGAAAAAGACAGAACAGACAGGCTGGAAACTCGACAGAAACTTCAAACATCGTCCAAAAATTAAACACACCCAATTAAAACTCGCTGCGAACTCGGAAAATTTACATCATTCTCCCACTTTTCACTGCGTCTTTATTTTAAATGGTAAACGTTAAATAAATAAGAAATTATTCTCGATCGTACATTTTTCAAATAAATTTGGGGTTATGTTCGCGGCGCACCGGTTCGATCAAATTATACACTGAATAGCAATTTTGTAGACATTTATCAAACGTTCGATTCGGATTTGAATCATAAATAATTGGCGGGTCTAGGACGAAACACACCACCATCCTTTCTCCTTTTCCTCTTATAGAAAACATTCTATAGCAAACGTGTCTCAGGACGTAATGAATCAAATCCGAATCGAACGTTTGATAAATGTCTACAAAATTGCTATTTAGTGTATAATTTGATCGAACCGGTGCGTCGCGAACATAACCCCAAATTTATTTGTAAACGTTAAATATTCTATTCTGAAGTTTTTGGTCATTTTTAAGCACGGTAAATGCATTGCGATCGCCAAGAGGTTGAAAGCTTGCCGATCCGCAATTCACTCTGCGCCGATCTGTCTCTCTTTCTCCCGAAACACGATTCGACTCGGATCGATAGTGCACTCTTTTTCATGGAAAGCTCGATTCGTTGCCTTACCAGAATCGACGAGTCCACGAAGATTCGGCTGATCCCCGACGGCACGTCGAACACACGTACGTCGCCGGTATAGTTATCAGTATAAAGGATAGCCGTGTCCGTTTGCCAGGTGCCGTTGAAGCCGATCGCGCGGAAACTTAGGTCGTATGTCTCCTCCAGGTTGAATGGCACGGCCAGGTTGCCATGATCGTCCTCCGAGGTGGGCTCGTATCGGCGAAAATCTTTGTCGATCACTCGTGGTACTGTGAAACAACGACTTTTACGAAATCTGCCGATTCGGCACCGACAAATTGGATGGGAAACTAGTTGGCTGTTGAAAAGAAAAGGTGAAAGCTTTCCAAGACTGGAAACTACAACAGGAACGCTTGGTTCTCGCAGGAATTGCAATGGTGACCGGAAGCCATCGCTAGACTGCGAATCTTTATGCAAAACAAACATTTCCTGCATTATTCTGCACGTTTGTTGCTACACATGCTTTCTTGTATTTTCAAACTGTGTAGATAGTATATATAATGATCCGCAGTGTATCGATAATGCTTGGTTTGTTGAAAAATTGTGTGCGTTTTGTAAATTTAATTTTGCATACCTCATTGCGGGTGCAACCTACTGGTTATATATTCTTGAACGATGCTTTATATTCGCTTGGAAATATCACGAAACCGCACTGAGTCAATTTACATATTCTAGTGCTGACAAAGCTTTCGAAATACCTTGGAATTGTGCTTTCTACCCTGAAACCCGAAATTCTGCAGAGCAGCTTGCTTCTTGGAATATATTCTTATCTCCGCTAATTTTGTAGATGTATTTTGTGCTTTCAGCTACTAAACTTGGATTTCTGCACAGTATTTTGCAATTTTGGGTTTGTCCCCAATAATTACCCTACAGATGTTTTTAGATGTTGAAAATATCCTTCAGCTATACTTTTCAGTCCCCGAAATTACATTTCTTTAGCTAGTAAAACTAATTTCTCATTTTCAACAAACTGGAAATCTCAAGGTGTTACTACGCGATCAGCGAACACCGTCTTTTGTCGCATTTTTTCATTCTCGGAGCAAAACGAGGAGCGACAATGTAATTTTCGCGAATTTTTCTGGTCTCCAAGGCTTCGGGCTTGTTAACGACGTTGTTTCGCACGCTCCGAGGGGTCAGGTTTGTTCTTCGTTTCGCGTTTATCGCGAAGTCAAGTTGGAAGTTGGAGAGAAAAATAGAAGCGAGGGAGATACGTATATTCGGTACGTGACGCTGACGGCCGCTTTGAAATCGAGGTTTTATGTAAATCAGCGAGACGAGAGTTGCGCCGCGTAAAGATTAATTAAGTGTCGCTCTTGTGGGCGTCCGAACCGAGAAGAAATTTCGAAATTTCATTACGAAAACGAAGAGTAACTTTGTTGCCCAGCCGAGTGATACTCTTATCCTTCTTGTTGCCGGTGCTTCGCGGTTTCCGCGGTTTTCGGTCTACCGCTACCGATTATTTCCCCCCGTTTTGCGATAAGATTAATATCGTTCGACTACTCCCGGAGCTATTTCGCGCTGTACTTTATCGTCGACAACTTTCCGCGTTCGCTGGAAGAATTTCAACATTTCCTCGAAAGAAATTGGATTTTCCAGCAATTTTAACATTCTGCCGATATTTGCTTCCTTTTACTTGTTCTGAAATGATTCTTTTTTTTATACTTAAAGGCTAGAGATACTGATAGAGAGGTCTTTATCATCGACAATCTCCTAGATTTTTATCGAAAGATTTTAATCTTCTTTCTTTACTAAGGATATCGTACAACAACAATTTAATTCTGTTTCCCACTCTCGTATCTACACTCTTGTCAAATCAGATTAATACATTTCAATTGGTTTCAAAACGAATTGTCATACCTTTTCAAAAATTACGCGAGATTGGCTTGGTTACGTAGGCCCCGCAACGAGAAGCTTAGAGTGGCCACGAAAGGGTTAACCGAACATTACCGTAAAACATCCCGCAGAGTCTCGAAAGAGCCTTCTCCACCGCCGAAGTACTAAAACCGTTAATTAAACCTCGTTCGATCAAATTAGCGAGAACGATGTTGAAAGCAGCCTCGATCGAACCCGTTCTCCCTGGACCACATTATTCGCTAACCGGCAGAAGCCTATTAGTGCGCGGATGATCACATCAAGATCATCTCTCGTTCCCGCGTTTTTCAGGTACTAAGCGACCTGATCGCATCGATCCAGCAAGGATTGTAAGAAAGGAGGAGCTGGCCCCGAGACAAATAACGTGAATCGTCGAAGAGCATTAGCTTGCCTCCGGATCCGAAGGCATCCGAGTGTTCCAGACAATGTCCGGTCCCTAAGCAGCTTACTCGAAGCGCGATTATCCCGTGGGAGTGTGTCGGAGAGAGAAAGAGAGAGGGAGAGAGGGAGAAGAAGATAGTCAGAGGGACAGATAGACAGACAGATATGGAGCAAGAGGGTGGACTTACTGGATTTCCCGGCGACGAGGGCTGCCAAGGATCCCTGCAGCACCAGCAGCTGTAGCACCTGGAAAAAAGATTTCGTTTCCTGTGAAACCGGCTCCGTAAAAAATTCTCACCGTGCCTGGAATTCCTCGGAAACCCTCAGAATTCCTCCGCCTTTCGGTGTGGATGTTGTCTACGGAGGTGGCAACAAGGGGGTGAGAAAAACGCAACGGGACGCGTTCCTTCAGCCGGAAGGACACGTGCCGGGCATAAAAGTTTCTCCGACCGGGGGTGCTAGTATAATTTCGAGAGACGCGACCCGGTGAAATCCGCCGAATTTCGCGAGGAAAATTGCCGACGACCCACGGCCTGGCTCGTTAAGCTTGCACCCGGCTTGGGAAATCACCGCGTGCCTACTGAAACTTTCCGGTCTGCCTTAATGGTCCACGACCGGGGGCCTACGAGGGGACGAGTCGTCACCAAAGAATAGGGAACAGTGGTTAGAGGGGCAGGGAGTCACTTGTCGCAGGCTCTTTCGCCCTTAACTTGCGAACTCTTGAGCTTCTGCCGAGACGACTCGCTGGCTTATGAATCTCAGATCGAGGGACACCGAGGGGTGAACGAAGAGTGCTTCCTGGATACTTGGTGCCATTCACGAAACAATTACGCAGCATAGTATTTAGGTTTTTCTTTCGAAGAATTAATGGCTTTTGCATTTGTATTGACGGGATTTTCAACTGTAGACTAAAAAATACTATAGGTTAGAAAACGGATCGCAGACATCCAGCAACGAGTCAGAAGACATTGCTATGCGAGCGCTCTCGGCCGGCAATTTTCACCGCTGCGAAATTTCGGAAAACGATCCGGAACTTGGCCAGAGTCATTAACAGGGTCGGCGGGGGAGGATCCAGGAAACTATTTCGAACTCGCACGAACAATTACAACCCACCGTCCTCGATTTACCGGCGCTTTTTCTCTCCGTCGCGTCGTATTTTCGCGTTTCTTCGCCAGGGGTGAACGGGGGTTGCATCGTCGACGATAAATCGAGACGGCTCGGAAGCCTTCGAAAACTTTTCCATTGACGGAACGAAAAGGGCTCGGGGAAAGTTATCGAATCGATACGTCAAAGCCGTTCCCCCCCTCACGCCACCCGATTAAAACCCCGCGTTTAAACCCCCACCTCGAATTTTGTCGAAACGGAAGTGCGGCGCGAGAGGAAGTCGATCCCTCGAGAGACAAAACGAAAGAAAGGCGAGCCGAACGAGCCTCGACGATTATCGTCGCCGTATTTCACGTTTTAACGCTGCACGTTTCTTTTTGTTACTGCATCACGCGTGATCGTAAACCGTGCCCTGTACGTGACGAACCGACCAGATAAATTATCGCCTCATGGAAATCGGCGAAACAGTTTCGGGAAATCGGCGTTCTATTGCGCCGCAGGTGCCGGGAAAAATTGCCGCGATTTCTTCGCTTCCAAATTTTTCCGCGATTTCTCTGTAATTCGTAGACTGTTCATGGTCATTTCATTCTTCAAGGTATTCTTTAGAATTTCTGAACCTATTAATTTTACGAAGTTTGAATATGAAAAATCTGCAACGTTTCTGTAATTCGCAGACTGTTCATGGTCGTTTCATTCCTCAAGGTATTTTTTAGAATTTCTGAACCCATTAATTTTACCAAGTTTGACTATGAGAAATCTGCGACGCTAGAACAATGCACGTAACAGGAATGTTTTAATTGATTATTACACTAAGACAGAATCACATAAACCAGTTTCGCAGAGCGGCCGCGATTACACCCGATAATCAATTACCCGATAGCGTTCAGCAGGTGGCCCGCCTAGGTAATGCAAGACAAAGGGTTAATTTATTAGCTGCGTCGCCACCCCCGCAAGCTGAGGGTTACCTACCCCGATGGACGGCATGGCGAACACGTGACGGTTTCCAACGGAGAACGATTAGGTTAACGGGAGCTCGCCCGTTCAATGGCTATCGAGAGATCGTCGCGGCTCGATGGATCTCACAAGTGCGTCGGACACTGACTGATCCATCGCGTACTTTCCTGACGTGCTGGAAGTGGCAGGTGCTCCCACCTCCTTCGATAAACACGGGGCATACCCGTTGTGCATCACAATGGTTCTTCCCCTTTCGAGATGTTTTGCTAATTCCGCAGAGCCGAGAACCACGCGATATACTCTGTGGGACTTGTGTGCGAAAACCAAAGTTGGCCCGTCGAACCGGTCGCTCTAACGAGTTGTTAGCGAAGTGATCGGACTATGGCTTTCCTTTGCGTTCAGTTTGCAGTTTCCGTGTTAGGACAATCTGGTACTACCAGGAAAGTATCAGAGAAGCGATCAGACGACGAGAATCGTGAACAGAGAAGAGCGACGGATTTTCACGTGGAAGGTTTGTAGAATGTAGAACGACGTGGATGGAGGACGATGGTAAAACTCCCGTGAAAACTGAAACAGATTAACATCGGCCTGAACCCGTTCTAGCCACGATACCCGTCCGCCCCGA
Source organism: Lasioglossum pauxillum (assembly GCA_933228785.1). Lineage (NCBI taxonomy): Eukaryota > Metazoa > Arthropoda > Insecta > Hymenoptera > Halictidae > Lasioglossum > Lasioglossum pauxillum. The sequence continues at coordinate 41,375,506 of OW121706.1, forward strand.
CACTTCACATTCTTTTCCCGTCGTCGGCTGTCACTAATAATCCTGATTCACGGGCGCGCGCTGTCAATAACTTTGCAAGCCGTCGAAATTCGTCGCTGTAAATCGCGGTTACCGAGCGACAACGCTTGATCGTTTCGATCGGAGCAGCATCGCTGCATCGGCGACGACGTTGTAAGCGTATTATCGGCGCATTCGATGCGACGAGATGCAGCTGCACGTATGATGTTGGTAGGTAACGTGATCATTAAACTGCGGATTTCACGCCTCCACGACAGAAATGAGTAACTGCAAGAAGAATCGAAGAATATTCGTGCGATATGTTTCGCCTGTAAACATTGTTCAATAAAGAGTTAAGTTACGATTGACCGATTGCGATGATCACGCATTAATTTATACAACATCTGCCATCTCTCTTCAATGGACAGCGAATGTTTGCGCGTTTCATTCTATTTATGTAACGAAAAAAAATGCAAGTTTTAATCAAGTTTAGTATGTTATTATCGTCACAGTAAAACTGACAGTCCGGGAAATAACATTTTACTTTATCTTCTTTATAACAGTGTATAAAAATACGAATTTGCATGAACTGTCGTTATCTGCTTACCGTGCATCGATGACACGTTACGCAACGGGGCACGAGGAATGTTCAAACATTTTTGTTGTACGTGTTTTATAAGATAACGATTACGCTACAAATCACAAGATTTTACGACCTCGTTCATTTAATACTCTTTCTCACAGTCGGACACGACCGTACGCGATCACCCGCGCTCAGACATCTAACGCGAGACTGTCACAAGAACGTTTAACGCAGCCCTTATTTTACTCCATATCGTGCAGCGATATATAAACGCGGACATCGGCAGTAACATCTTTAATCCCGTCCATAAACTCTTTTTTCGAAGATCGAAAAAATGTCGCCGAGCTGGGCCATCGGTCCTCGGACCTTGCAGCGTTTTACGTCGCCGTAAAATCGGGCCGTTCGCGCGAATTACCTTTTCGTAATAATTCCTGTATCAATTGGAAGATTGAACAAGAGCTGGATAGCTGGAAGCAAGCAAGCAAAGCAGTAGACGACCAGGCAATCGAGATCACGTTTATCACACCCGGTGAAACGTGCCTCGCGTTAGTCGAACTTGCTTAATACCGTTTGATTAGCTCGTTGATGCTCGTCCCATTTTTCCCGTCTCGCCGCGGCGTGTCTCATCCACGGGTCGAGATATACGGACTAGCCATACATACTCGACACGCGGATTAAGGTAATACAAAGCTTGCGGTGCCACGGAGATTAGTACTCGTGCCCCATCGCGGGATTCATTAGCGTGAATTGATGCACGCAAATATGTAGCAGCGAAATTAGACTTAAATTCCCGCCGCGGCGCACAGTGGGCCAGATCGACGCGCTAGCTGTTCATGAGCTAAAAAATGAAAGTCCTCATATCGATTTTTAACCAATGCACAGTGATTCTTAAATGTCCATTACATTCGAAAACGATAATATTAATTAAAGTTATTAAAAACTCTCGTTACAATAAGCGTTCAAAGATCAAACTTTTCCAGATACGATTTATCACCGAAAAAATTCCTTTTCTTCATAACGATGTCCTGGAAAACCTACTAAAGATTAAGTGCCCAATTTTTTTTTTATGAAGAATGTATATCTATGTTGGGAACGCACCAGGAACTAAACATTAATGTTCATAATTTGTTATAAAAAAAATACTTAGTCAACTAAGGAATACCGTCAATGTTTTTCACCTTTAACAATGAATAAGTGAAAAGTGTTACAGAGTGTCGCGATCTAACAAAGTAGAACATTTTCAGCAACGTCTCCTCTTAAAGATCCTGCAAATTTCACATCCAAATCGATCCAAACTTGGAAATTATGATGGTTTAAAGCACCGCGTGACACGCAATTCAGCGGCGAGTCGCGTTGCGCGAGACGCATTGACGACCACTCAGCAGCTCTTAAGAGTGTAAAGACCTAACCCAGACCTATCTTATGAATTTTTTCGATTATACGACCATTGATAAACATTCGAACTTATTATTAGCTCACAGTTGAATCATTTGTATTTGAGAGATTATAGTAACAGCATCGTAGTATAGCATCAGAGCAGTTTTTCCATATTAAAGACCTGTATTTTACCTTTGTTAAGAGGAATTATAGTATAAATTTTTGTTTATTCATAGATAAACAGAGTTATAAGCAGAAAATCCGTATGATCAATCGAATATAGTCAGGAACTTTGTAAAATATAATACTTAATCTTGTTTGAATTTTTGTAATTTTTTAAATAAGACAGTAATAACACATTTTTGTTATTTCATTAAATATAATAAACTTCATTCATTCAATAATTATGAATTACTCTTGTTTGAATGCCTGAATAACCAGTTTTCAAATATTATTCATTATTCACACGAGTTTACAGACATTTCCGGTGATGTAACAAAAAAATGTTTCCTACAAAAAGTAATCAGTACTCAGTCTTCTACAAATCTCAATACAAAAAATTTCAATAATTTCTTCTTTTTAATAAAAAATGGTGTTTACCTTCATTATTTATTTATAACTATATATTTTTTATTCAATAATATTATAGCTGATACCAAGACGAATCCGACGATATATTTAATGTGGTCTTTATGTTTTGAAATAATGGTGAAATACGTGTGAACAGCTAGCGCGCCGATCTGGCCCACTGTGCGGCGTGGCATAGCAAACCTCCCATATTAAGCGGGTAGACCCGTTTCCAGGATTGCAACGGTGCGGGACGCGCGTTCCCATTTCTCAAAGAGATCAATCAAAAGTCCTATTTCTACACTGAGAAAAAAAAGTAGTTATTTTAATAACACGCGTGTTATTGTAATTTTTTTACTTCGATGAATATCAATGTATTCTTTTCAATAGTATGAAATTTAGAAGCAAATCGTGATGTATTTGAATTGTCTATCATGAAATGATTGAAAATATTGTTTGATTCAATACCGTATATTATTATTCGTAATATTTCTTTTTTCCCTTCAATCAGATATGTTGTTAAAAAAATTTGGGAATTGGTTTGAGGCCATATCTTATTTTTTTGAAAACATTGATGGTCAAGCTATTGACTTATATGATTCGCGGAAATGAGTTTTGCTATTGGAATTCAATAGTATTAAATATTAAAATAAGTTCATATGATATTGGCACTATTCAATAGTACATCTTATTGAATCAACATATATTTCTTTTGTTTCGACAGGATTTTTTTCTCAGTGTACGTGTAATTTTTATTATTCGGCAGCATGTAGCTGTCGCAGCTTTATGAAAATAGCTACCTGCGCAGCCTGTATGCTTCCGAATAATGAAAATTACGCCTCGTAAACGTAAAAATAAAACTTTTATCTTGCGCTTTTGACTGCTGAAAAACCCCATCTTTGTATGATATTATCAAGCAACGAGAACGCGTATTCCTCCGTACCCTTGCAATCCTGGAAAAACGAGTCTCTCCCCTTAATTGCTTTTGAATCCGGCTATGTTGCCCCCTCTGCCGTGATTACGCACTTCAAGAAATTTATAGTCAACTGTATTCTTTATATTCTCCATTTTCATCCTTCTTAGTTGCACTTTTTCTACTGGATTATTTCCGACACCTTCGCAGCGTCTTTAGAATACAATCGAACAAAGGAACCCGTCTCGGTTCCGCGTATAGTTGCCACCAATTATCAAGCACTATTTGTATAACGGATACGCGGAGATATGAGGAACCGCGCGGAGATAGCGTTTATCCGCGTGCGGTCCGCTCCGAGGACGCATCCGCGTGACAAGAGTGATAAGTTGCCGGGTTAATGCCGAGTGAACGGCTCGGAACCTTTGTCGAGCGAAGCTGAGGCGTGAACTGTTTTCCAGTTGCACAACGCGAGGCCACGGTGCATCGTGTTCCGTATGACAACAAGTACGACAAGTGACAAGACCCGGAAGAGGGCCCGAAACGAGCCGATTATGCAGCCGGCCTCGACCAGCCTGATCCCAATCAGCCAATCTCCATTTCAAGCCCAATGTTCTAGTATCTCGACCCTGTACTCGCTGCTGGAACATCGCTACCACGATAAAATGTCAATTTCGCTTTTGTTCGAGCAGTTTACACCGGTGTGGCTGACCATGAATTTCTGGCAGCTTAGTTTGTCACTAATAACTAATTCTCTTCAGAATGTGTCCAAAAGGATTATTCAGATTTGATAAATTGAGGAACAAATAATGTCTCCGACTATTCTTCAATGTATTTGCTGTCAAGCATTCATATATATTATTTATAACATTTATTAATTGTACTACAGATGATTCTTGCCGCCCCACAGTGTGTCGATCAATGGAAAAAAGTCCGAAAATCAAAGTTTAAGATCGGCAAATTTATGTATCCTAAAATGTTCGTAACAAAACATAGTTTCTAAAACTGCCTTCAATTTTAACTGAATAAATCAATTTGTTGTTAAAAACTGAGGCTGAAACTTCACTGTCAAATTCCGTGCATTTTTTAAAATATGCGTCCCTCGCAAGCTATTTGTTCTTTTAATTTGATTTTTACAGGGTGTGTTTAGCATTATTAGACATTCAATCTCCCAAAAAATTTTTTTTTCAATAATCGCAATTTTTCCTAATTTTTTATGTTTTCACATTTATCAACTTTGATTAGAGTTTTAAAAAAAGTGTCCCGAGGTAACCCCGTAAATTTTTTTACAGTAATTGGTGGCATATTAAACTTCAATTTCGCGTTGGTTTAAATCTGCTCACGTTTGTTCAAGGGGAGAAAATAATAAAAAACCATATTAAGACGCTCGCGCTCGGCGGCTTTCTGCGTAGTCTTTCGAAGAAATTTGTTGCAATTATTTTTAGACGCATGCCATTTGATAAGTACTTACATATGTGATCAATTTTATTCTTATAAATTATATATTTAGTTTCAAAATTGTTTAAATATTTACAATCTTTCAATTCAGTATTAAAGAAAGTACCAAAAGGTTCCTTTGAGATTTTGTATTATATTAACTTAAAGTACATTAGACTTGATATGACGGTCGATCTTAAGTGCATAAATATACACAAATATTGAAAATAGTAGAAAATGTTGACATTGAGACGCGTGCGTTCGCCGTCCACGCCTTTAACGTAGTCTATCGAGTTCCCACTTGAGTCCGCGCGAAACGATAAGACACTATGTTTACTCATTATGCTATTCTAAATATACAGTCCCTTATTTTCAATTGTTTATACGATATCTGTCGAACATAATACCCGCAAGACATCAAGACAACATTCAAATAAAGACCTATTAAATCATCTTCTACTGGAGTCGGATGCAATTATTGTCTATTATAAAAAAAACATACGAAAAAAGAAAAAAAGGATTTCGCAGATATAAGAGACTTCTTATTATTAAATGAAACATCCGACTTATCAGATTCCAACCCAGACACTTGTTCTGATGATAGTGAAGCTGAAGTAGTATAGTACGTACACATATTATTTAATAACATATTATCTATGTTAATTGATTAATTCATTAATTTATTCATTTTATTTATTTCTAGGTCAAATAAAGGATTTTTCTTAAAGATTCCTAAGTTTTACTTCCACCTTATGAAGATTTAAATAAGTAATGTATACAGTTTAGTACTTTTTTTTTAATTTTCGTTAAAATTGTAAAGTACTACTTTTTATGCAATAAAAAAACATAAGAAACAAGGTCATCACAATTAAAAAAAAATTTTTTTTTATACCAATCGATTCGTCTTTGCATTTTATTTCAAAAAGTATTAAGGTACTTTACTCGAAAATTGCATAGTTTAAGAGTTACGACTTTTTTCCCGAACTCCCATATACTCGACACACTGTGCGCCCTGGCCATCAGATACAACGTAAACTTCGGCATGTTGGGTCTTCTTTCTAATGAAATGGTTGGTAAGGGTCATTTACTCGAAGAAGTGTTGTAAAATGCTTTTAAAGCAGGTGGAAAATGAGCTTTTGCGGGTGTCAAGCCATTGCAAGCGCCAGTCGTGTTGCAAGCGTTCCGAACGAACATTGCCTTCGATTTTTTACGTGCCTATTTTACTTTGTTGGATATGGATAATTCCAAGAAACCTACGTACTTATATATTTCACAGAAAAACCAATAATATCTACGTAAATAATTGAGTTCTGTATCATTATTTGTAAAGTATTATATTTTCTGTCTTAGCAAGTTGTTTTACCTTTAGGTAGAGTTGCAAAATAAGGTTTGCAATCCTTTGTCATACTTTCACTCTCAAATCGTAGATTAAATATGGTAGAACCATCGTACAAAAAATTATCGCCGGTCTGTATCAACCTTCTTTGTTTTTTACATTTTAGTGGCGCCTGTTGAAATTTCTTGCGCGGAGCTATTTCATGTTTGACGCAGTGAGGTGAACGTTGCTAAAAGAAGTGCTTATGTCTATAATTATGCAATGCACTATTTTAATATAATAGACAGTAGTGCTGATAAAAGGGAGTGTATGAAAAAAGTAAAGAACAGGTGGCAGAAAAGTTACTGTAGTGTAACTAAATTTCTAAAAAAAAATTAACAGTGGTTGGACGGTGAAGTGCAGTTTCCAAATAAAAGTATACAAACAGTAGATGCAAAATCTTTTGGCAGAGGATGTCCAATGAAACAATTTGATGAATGTTCTGACAAGAGCAAGAAAAGAAGGATCGATAGATTTGTAAAGGATATTAGCAGCGAGAAATTAATATTTGCAACTGAAACTACATATATAATACTTAAACAAATACAAAATGATATTATATGTGATCTGGAAACGTTGCGTGGTCATTAAACATTATAAATAATTTTGGCCAGCTAAATCAATGAAAAGGTTCGGTTCGGAAGCTTTTCGGTGCAACTCCCCAATTGTCGACACAATATTTTGAACATTTCGGATAATCTGGCAAGAAAATGTTTCCGACAAAAGTTAATCGATACTCAGTCATCTAGAAATCCCAATAAAAATATTTCACAAAACTTTTTCTTTTTCATAAAAAAATATGATCATGTTAATTTTCTAAATGTCACTAAGTAATTTTATTACATATTGTTGTAGCTGACGTCAAGACGAATCCAATGACCTACTTAATTACGTCTTTAAGTCTTAAAATAATGCTGGAATAATTTTGTCCAGCTAGATTCGCGATCGGCACCACTGTGCGTAGTGGCTAAACGTTCTACCTGGTAAACAAATTACTAACGGATGGTAAGTCTACATAGATGTAGATTTCTGTAATCCAGCAGTTGGTAACATCGATAACTCGTTTAACTATTCCCTTACCCACCGCTCAACGCTTCAATCCAACAGTTCCACAGAACTCCTGAAGATGACGCCACGTTTACAAAACCCAGCACCCCCCTAAGTCTTCCTGTCGATAAAATATTCAAAATTTGTCTAGTAGTGGAAATGACTATTCATTTCCACCGCTTCAGCGAAAAGTCTCTGACTTTCTCTCCTTTAGCATTCCCCATTACTTTTCTCAAAGACTCAACGCGTTTTATTAAATACCGCCACAGTAACTCTCCCAACGATCAAGCCACCCCCCTAAACTCAACACTAGATCTACGGCGTGCTGAAACTACCTATTTTACATTACTTTGTAGAAATATCAAGAATAAATTCCTTACGTCTTCAACTACTCGAACCGATCTAACACCTCGTTAGAAAGTGATATCGAAGATTTTTCACCCTTCGATCGATCAAAACTCTCTCATCCGGGAAAGCGAGCCCTCGCCGAAGGAAGATCGATAAACGAAATATTTCGAAATCCTCGAGACGTTCTAGTTCAGCGGCGGGCAATCAAGAATGCTTCAGCCCTTCCGTGAGCGCGTTTACTATCGATCGATCAGGACGCACTCGTTGCCACGAGTCGCGAAATCGCTAGGCAGCGTGCCGGAGGGAAAGAGAGGCCGATGGTAGCGACCGAGAGGCAGAGAGGGTGCAAAAACCCACCCCCGCGCGGTGCCAAGCTATAAGTACTGGACACGAACCGAGCACGGGCTTATAGGTCCCGTTGCGGTCTTCCTCGTTCGTTCTTCCCGTCCTCGGAACCTCGGCCGCAGCCCACCTCCGGTGATCTATGAATAAATCCGAAGATCTCTCACTGCCATTTTGACTCGGCCGGCGTCTTGGCCGGAGTTCGATTGACGGGCAACACACGTGGAACGTTCGAGAGGTGGGATGACAGGGTCGCCGATCGATCGAGGACTCACGGACGCTGGATCGCAAGCGAGGGGCTGGGATCCATGCTGATCGTGATGCCGGTTGGGATCACCTGAAATCTTCTCTGGATCGGAATCGAACCTGAGCAAAAATGAAGAACAGCAGGTCGATGATGGATATCGAGGACATCTGCGGATGCTCGATCATCCCCAAGAAAGAGTTGCCTCATCTGAAGTCTACTTCCGGTGAGTCTCCCGGCTGACACTGTTTGTTTGACTTTTCCTACCGATGGGATCGTTGCCCACCTAGATCTGCCACACTTCCTCGAAGTGCCATGTTTGTTTCTTTTTTAATTTACACCTCGTTTGATGTTCGGCGACGTTTATTTGATCTTCTATTCGCGAGATCCTCAACCCTGGCTTTAAATTGAACACATCAACTGCTGGGCAGGTTGAAACAACTTGCTCCTGGCTCTTCCTTTTACATTGATTTCAATCATGGTTCTGTGAGAAACTGTTCGATCAAGCATATATTATGATAAATGTCAGAAGAAGTATGAAGAAAAAATGAATGAATTATTATAATTCCAGTAAGATCTTTTACACAACCATTTTCACAGCTGCACACGAAGGTCAATCTTCTGAATCTTTCGCGTACCATGCATGAAATCTCAGCTGAAGCCAAAAGCAAGAGTGGTTAAACATTGCCTAGCGTTGCAACCAACTATCCTCTAACGTTTCGTTTATTCTATTCCGTGGACCTGCTACTGATCGATCCATCAGAGGCTCCCGGAGCAGCTCTCGATAGAATCCATTCGCCACTCCGGTTGGATTGTTGACCCTTTCTTCGATCTGAATGGCTCTGATGGAGTTTATCGAGGATAAACTCGAATGTTCCAAACGATTTCACCGGGCTGATGCATTTCGTTGCTGAAACTTTTGTTTACCAGAATCGAGAGAAGGCTCGCGCTGGACTTAGAGGCGGTTCTGATCTTGTTAAAAATTAACGTGATTTCCGGAGAAGCACCTTAGATGCCGGATTACGCTTCGCTTTCCACGTCGTGGTCGGGACACGTGTCATAACAGGCCGCCTACAATGTGATTATGGTGACAGTGTGACGCTGGAAGTTCGTATAGCAAATTACACGTTTCGCGATCCGCGGAAACGGTGGATCGCTCTTTTCTGCTTCTGATTCTCCGTATCAACCCCTTCATTCCATTCCAAGCGATTTCTATCGTTATTCGATGTAAAATAAATTGTAGGGACAGAAAAATCTGAGTTTCGACACATTTTATGCCCGCTGATTAAACGATCGATTCACTGCACGTGTTCTCCAAAGAAAAGCTCGAGCGGTCGATAAAGCTAATAGCGGCCATACAGTTTACAGCCTTGAGTAATACTTAATGCGATGGTTATAATGTTCCTCAGGTTCATAACCAACTGTTCTACTTGATTCTATTTTTCTCGACGTAACCAGTGACTATCGAGTATTGTCATGCTTTCTTCCTGCTACGAAATTTCTCGCAAAAGAAAATTGAATCCGGAAGAATCCGAAGCTCGACTGTTCCCTGTTTATTCGTTCTCTTCTTCCCTAAATATTCATTTCGCGAACTTCGCCTATTTCTCTAAAGTTGTGAAATCTTTCAAGTTGATTTCCACGGCTCCTGCCCATGAAGATAGATCAGTCGACTGTTCCCCTGATGGATAGCTGAAAGTTTACCATAGAACTTTTGCTCGACTCCATTTTCCCCTCGCTGCCCTGGCGCTCCACTTTATTTTCCACGCAGAAGCCACTTATTCGATTTTATGACTTTTCGGATAAGAAGCAGTTTCAGAAAGACGAAGGCGTTCAACAAAAAATAACGCGGTTTTATAGCGGATACGCTCGTCATCGCAACGTTCCAATGACTGACTAAAATGTTAAACAATAAACTGACTGCCAGTGTATTCTCAATTAAGATTCTAAAATATTGGGTATATACCTGCCAAGAACCCGTTTCCGATCGTTCGTTAGCCGGAACGTCTTAACTATATTTATCCTCTCCATTCCAACAGTTCTGAACGCATTACCGACCGGTGATTATTGCACAATTTTGAAAAATCTAGGGTACATGACTGAACACATTTTAATGGAACCTTCAATGGCAACAGCAATTTTCATTGTGGACTAATAAGTCACCCTCAATAACGTCATCTAATAGTTTGATTTAAGCTTTTAATGTAAAAGAACATTTCTGTGCTTTCTTTTGGCACAGCATAATTATTTAAAATCATATTAATAGGCTTTTGATAGGTAAAGTGTTAACAAACTGTTCGAAACTATTTTTGAACTTTCTTTCATGGCATTTGCATAGGCAGCAATTTTCATTGTGAACTAGTAATTCACCCTCAATAACGTCATCTAATGGTCTGATTTAAGCTTTTAATGTAAAGGAACATTTCTGTGCTTTCTTTTGGCACAGCATAATTATTTAAAATCATATTAATAGGCTTTTGATAGGTAAAGTGTTAACAAACTGTTCGAAACTAGTTTTGAACTTTCTTTCATGGCATTTTCATAAGCAGCAATTTTCATTGTGAACTAATAAGTCACCCTCAATAACGTCATCTAATAGTTAGATTTAAGCTTTTAATGTAAAGGAACATTTCTGTGCTTTCTTTTGGCACAGCACAATTATTTAAAATCCTATTAATAGGCTTTTGATAGGTAAAGTGTTAACAAACTGTTCGAAATTATTTTTGAACTTTCTTTCATGGAATTTTCATAGGCAGCAATTTTCATTGTGAACTAATAATTCACCCTCAATAACGTCATCTAATGGTCTGATTTAAGCTTTTAATGTAAAGGAACATTTCTGTGCTTTCTTTTGGCACAGCACAATTATTTAAAATCCTATTAATAGGCTTTTGATAGGTAAAGTGTTAACAAATTGTTCGAAATTATTTCTGAACTTTCTTTCATGGAATTTTCATAGGCAGCAATTTTCATTGTGAACTAATAATTCACCCTCAATAACGTCATCTAATAGTTTGATTTAAGTTTTTAATGTAAAATAACATTTCTGTGTTTTCTTTTGGCACAGCACAATTATTGAAAATCTTATTAATAGACTTTTGATAGGTAAAGTGTTAACAAACTGTTCGAAATTATTTCTGAACTTTCTTTCATGGCATTTGCATAGGCAGCAATTCTCATTGTGAACTAATAAGTCACCCTCAATAACGTCATCTAATAGTTAGATTTAAGCTTTTAATGTAAAAGAACATTTCTGTGCTTTCTTTTGGCACAGCACAATTATTGAAAATCTTATTAATTGACTTTTGATAGGTAAAGTGTTAACAAACTGTTCGAAATTATTTTTGAACTTTCTTTCATGGCATTTTCATAGCCAGCAATTTTCATTGTGAACTAATAAGTCACCCTCAATAACGTCATCTAATAGTTTGATTTAAGCTTTTAATGTAAAGGAACATTTCTGTGCTTTCTTTTGGTACAGCACAATTATTTAAAATCCTATTAATAGGCTTTTGATAGGTAAAGTGTTAACAAACTGTTCGAAACTATTTTTCAACTTTCTTTCATGGCATTTGCATAGGCAGCAATTTTCATTGTGAACTAATAAGTCACCCTCAATAACGTCATCTAATAGTTAGATTTAAGCTTTTAATGTAAAAGAACATTTCTGTGCTTTCTTTTGGCACAGCACAATTATTGAAAATCTTATTAATTGACTTTTGATAGGTAAAGTGTTAACAAACTGTTCGAAACTAGTTTTGAACTTTCTTTCATGGCATTTTCATAAGCAGCAATTTTCATTGTGAACTAATAAGTCACCCTCAATAACGTCATCTAATAGTTTGATTTAAGCTTTTAATGTGAAGGAACATTTCTGTGCTTTCTTTTGGCACAGCACAATTATTGAAAATCTTATTAATAGACTTTTGAAAGGTAAAGTGTTAACAAACTGTTCGAAATTATTTCTGAACTTTCTCTCATGGCATTTTCATAGCCAGCAATTTTCATTGTGAACTAATAATTCACCCTCAATAACGTCATCTAATAGTTTGATTTAAGCTTTTAATGTAAAGGAACATTTCTGTGCTTTCTTTTGGCACAGCATAATTATTTAAAATCATATTAATAGGCTTTTGATAGGTAAAGTGTTAACAAACTGTTCGAAATTATTTTTGAACTTTCTTTCATGGCATTTTCATAGCCAGCAATTTTCATTGTGAACTAATAATTCACCCTCAATAACGTCATCTAATAGTTTGATTTAAGCTTTTAATGTGAAGGAACATTTCTGTGCTTTCTTTTGGCACAGCACAATTATTTAAAATCCTATTAATAGGCTTTTGATAGGTAAAGTGTTAACAAACTGTTCGAAATTATTTTTGAACTTTCTTTCATGGCATTTTCATAGCCAGCAATTTTCATTGTGAACTAATAATTCACCCTCAATAACGTCATCTAATAGTTTGATTTAAGCTTTTAATGTGAAGGAACATTTCTGTGCTTTCTTTTGGCACAGCACAATTATTGAAAATCTTATTAATAGACTTTTGATAGGTAAAGTGTTAACAAACTATTCGAAACTATTTTTGAACTTTCTTTCATGGCATTTGCATAGGCAGCAATTTTCATTGTGAACTAATAATTCACCCTCAATAACGTCATCTAATGGTCTGATTTAAGCTTTTAATGTAAAGGAACATTTCTGTGCTTTCTTTTGGCACAGCACAATTATTTAAAATCCTATTAATAGGCTTTTGATAGGTAAAGTGTTAACAAATTGTTCGAAATTATTTCTGAACTTTCTTTCATGGAATTTTCATAGGCAGCAATTTTCATTGTGAACTAATAATTCACCCTCAATAACGTCATCTAATAGTTTGATTTAAGTTTTTAATGTAAAATAACATTTCTGTGTTTTCTTTTGGCACAGCACAATTATTGAAAATCTTATTAATAGACTTTTGATAGGTAAAGTGTTAACAAACTGTTCGAAATTATTTCTGAACTTTCTTTCATGGCATTTGCATAGGCAGCAATTCTCATTGTGAACTAATAAGTCACCCTCAATAACGTCATCTAATAGTTAGATTTAAGCTTTTAATGTAAAAGAACATTTCTGTGCTTTCTTTTGGCACAGCACAATTATTGAAAATCTTATTAATTGACTTTTGATAGGTAAAGTGTTAACAAACTGTTCGAAATTATTTTTGAACTTTCTTTCATGGCATTTTCATAGCCAGCAATTTTCATTGTGAACTAATAAGTCACCCTCAATAACGTCATCTAATAGTTTGATTTAAGCTTTTAATGTAAAGGAACATTTCTGTGCTTTCTTTTGGTACAGCACAATTATTTAAAATCCTATTAATAGGCTTTTGATAGGTAAAGTGTTAACAAACTGTTCGAAACTATTTTTCAACTTTCTTTCATGGCATTTGCATAGGCAGCAATTTTCATTGTGAACTAATAAGTCACCCTCAATAACGTCATCTAATAGTTAGATTTAAGCTTTTAATGTAAAAGAACATTTCTGTGCTTTCTTTTGGCACAGCACAATTATTGAAAATCTTATTAATTGACTTTTGATAGGTAAAGTGTTAACAAACTGTTCGAAACTAGTTTTGAACTTTCTTTCATGGCATTTTCATAAGCAGCAATTTTCATTGTGAACTAATAAGTCACCCTCAATAACGTCATCTAATAGTTTGATTTAAGCTTTTAATGTGAAGGAACATTTCTGTGCTTTCTTTTGGCACAGCACAATTATTGAAAATCTTATTAATAGACTTTTGAAAGGTAAAGTGTTAACAAACTGTTCGAAATTATTTCTGAACTTTCTCTCATGGCATTTTCATAGCCAGCAATTTTCATTGTGAACTAATAATTCACCCTCAATAACGTCATCTAATAGTTTGATTTAAGCTTTTAATGTAAAGGAACATTTCTGTGCTTTCTTTTGGCACAGCATAATTATTTAAAATCATATTAATAGGCTTTTGATAGGTAAAGTGTTAACAAACTGTTCGAAATTATTTTTGAACTTTCTTTCATGGCATTTTCATAGCCAGCAATTTTCATTGTGAACTAATAATTCACCCTCAATAACGTCATCTAATAGTTTGATTTAAGCTTTTAATGTGAAGGAACATTTCTGTGCTTTCTTTTGGCACAGCACAATTATTTAAAATCCTATTAATAGGCTTTTGATAGGTAAAGTGTTAACAAACTGTTCGAAATTATTTTTGAACTTTCTTTCATGGCATTTTCATAGCCAGCAATTTTCATTGTGAACTAATAATTCACCCTCAATAACGTCATCTAATAGTTTGATTTAAGCTTTTAATGTGAAGGAACATTTCTGTGCTTTCTTTTGGCACAGCACAATTATTGAAAATCTTATTAATAGACTTTTGATAGGTAAAGTGTTAACAAACTATTCGAAACTATTTTTGAACTTTCTTTCATGGCATTTGCATAGGCAGCAATTTTCATTGTGAACTAGTAATTCACCCTCAATAACGTCATCTAATGGTCTGATTTAAGCTTTTAATGTAAAGGAACATTTCTGTGCTTTCTTTTGGCACAGCACAATTATTGAAAATCTTATTAATAGACTTTTGATAGGTAAAGTGTTAACAAACTGTTCGAAATTATTTCTGAACTTTCTTTCATGGAATTTTCATAGGCAGCAATTTTCATTGTGAACTAATAATTCACCCTCAATAACGTCATCTAATAGTTTGATTTAAGCTTTTAAAGTAAAGGAACAATTCTGTGCTTTCTTTTGGCACAGCACAATTATTGAAAATCTTATTAATAGACTTTTGATAGGTAAAGTGTTAACAAACTGTTCGAAATTATTTCTGAACTTTCTTTCATGGCATTTTCATAGGCAGCAATTTTCATTGTGAACTAGTAATTCACCCTCAATAACGTCATCTAATGGTCTGATTTAAGCTTTTAATGTAAAAGAACATTTCTGTGCTTTCTTTTGGCACAGCACAATTATTTAAAATCCTATTAATAGGCTTTTGATAGGTAAAGTGTTAACAAACTGTTCGAAATTATTTCTGAACTTTCTTTCATGGAATTTTCATAGGCAGCAATTTTCATTGTGAACTAATAATTCACCCTCAATAACGTCATCTAATAGTTTGATTTAAGCTTTTAAAGTAAAGGAACAATTCTGTGCTTTCTTTTGGCACAGCACAATTATTGAAAATCTTATTAATAGACTTTTGATAGGTAAAGTGTTAACAAACTGTTCGAAATTATTTCTGAACTTTCTTTCATGGCATTTTCATAGGCAGCAATTTTCATTGTGAACTAGTAATTCACCCTCAATAACGTCATCTAATGGTCTGATTTAAGCTTTTAATGTAAAAGAACATTTCTGTGCTTTCTTTTGGCACAGCACAATTATTTAAAATCCTATTAATAGGCTTTTGATAGGTAAAGTGTTAACAAACTGTTCGAAATTATTTTTGAACTTTCTTTCATGGCATTTGCATAGGCAGCAATTTTCATTGAGAACTAATAATTCACCCTCAATAACGTCATCTAATGGTCTGATTTAAGCTTTTAATGTAAAAGAACATTTCTGTGCTTTCTTTTGGCACAGCACAATTATTTAAAATCCTATTAATAGGCTTTTGATAGGTAAAGTGTTAACAAACTGTTCGAAACTATTTTTGAACTTTCTTTCATGGCATTTTCATAGGCAGCAATTTTCATTGTGAACTAATAAGTCACCCTCAATAACGTCATCTAATAGTTTGATTTAAGCTTTTAATGTAAAGGAACATTTCTGTGCTTTCTTTTGGCACAGCACAATTATTTAAAATCATATTAATAGGATTTTGATAGGTAAAGTGTTAACAAACTGTTCGAAACTATTTTTGAACTTTCTTTCATGGCATTTTCATAGGTTCGTTAGAGTGTTGGTCGATGGTTAAAAAACGATTAAAAAATATGTTTTAAAAAATCCAAAAACAAACAGTAACAACTAAAAGGAAACTGAAAAGTTCGTACGAAGAACACACAGAAAGAGGACCGCAGCATCAGTGAGGACGCACAGTATCTGACGTCAGCGAAGCAGGCGTCAGGTATTACGACGTCGAATCTCAGTGACTATACATTTCTTTGTTTCTTCATAGTTCCCCTCCCCCAGAAACCAGCTGGTTTGTTTCTGAACCTTCGTAAGCCACGTAGACTGTTGCGGCCAGTTTTCAGTCGGTGGTGCTTACGTTTCCTCGTCCAAGTTCTCGTTCCCCCCTCTGTCCCATTCTACTCGTACTGTCTCGTCTGGAAAAATAAGAATAGCTCTTCTCCTCCCTTTGATCCCTCGTTCACAGACGAAATCTCTTGGACCGCCAGTTCCGATCGTTCTCCGGCGACGACAGCACGCGAGCCGCTCTCCATCCTCGATATCTCACGCTTCTTCTTCTTCCATGCGATCGAGAAAGTAGAAAGATCCAGAAAAAGCCTGAAACATAATTCATAAAAGTCTCCTATACTTAGAATTCCAACGACTAAGCCGTGTAAAAAGGCGTTGTTTTGCCGAATTGACAATCGGCGATAATCGCAAGCTCGCCGGGCACTGATTAGCAAATGGACATGGCGAATGTCTCTTGACGCAAAGAAGGAACACGATCGTCATCGGTCGGACAAAAGGAGGAAGAGCACTCTCACCGTCGTGTTCGCCTTCGGCGATATCCTTAAAAAGTGGCGGGAACTTCCTCGGGTCCGAGGGGAGTTGGTTGTGGACGCTGGCCTAGCTCCGTAGTCCCGTCACCTCCACAGGGTGTCGCTTTCAGTCCCCCGAGCGCGTAGGGGCCCGGCAGGTGTAACACAGCGTTCCCATTCACCGCGACGTAGTGTCGCGAAGCGGTCACGTTACCACCGTCTCGAAGATCCGACGTGGCGAGCCTGCTACATCTAGCAAAGACCTGTTCTCGTCAGCTTCAGTTGTGTTCAATTGTGTTCTCATCCTTAAACGTGCTCCGGACATAGATGATACGACACACAGGCGATAACACGCGTCGAAGATGATTCCGCAGACGCTGACCTAGAAGAGAAACTGGTCCGCCTGTGATCCGTCTCGTGATCAACAGGAAAACCCTAAGCTAAATGAGACGAACGAGTGAGACAGTTTGAAGACCTTTGTGAAGTTTTGTGTCTGCCAAGGTGTTGAACTACTTTAAACTAAGATTGAGTTTTGAGCCCAGTTTAGAGGATGTATAACAATCCTGAAGGGAGATATTGAAGAAAGGTTTGCTGCGAATCGGTGACCATGTGAATGTTGGTTACTGTTGGATGTTGAAGGCCTTCTGTGGAACTTGTTCGCGAGAGTTCGTCAAGTAAAATGGTTTTCTTCGGGAAGAAGGAGAAGGTCGAGGACCGGCGGCTGTTGGACAGCATCGACGCCGTGAACGGGACCAAATTGTACCAGATCGAAAATGGTAAACTGGGGGAAAGTAGTGCGTAAAGTTGCGAAGATCGCTATGTTTAATCGGTGTCGCAGATCGAGAATAACAGAGAGGAATGCAAAGAATCGAGACAGGGGGGTCCCGTCGTGAAAAATATTCCCGATGCCGGAATCCGGACGCCGTTCCGTGAATTTAAGAAGAAATATTTGCTTCCTCGGGAACAAGTTCCCTTCTCCTTTCGATTGTATAAATATGAATAAATCAGTTTCGAAATTTTCCAGAAAAATACCCTTACGTTTTAAACAATCGCGAAGCAAAAATGCAAAGTGGGTGATTTCGATGGTTTAATGTTTAAGGGTAGCACTGGCTGTGCAACCTTCGTCCCTCATGGTTCGAAGAAAAATCGTGGAACTATACACCGCGGTGAGAATTAGGTCGAGGCACTCGTGACAAACGACACCGTGGATCACCGTGAGTCGTCCCAGTCTATTCCACGCGCCGATATTTACCTTCGTAACGCATTTATCATGCAACCAGCTCGTCGACGACGTCGGTTATCATCGGTTATCGTCGCGCATTCAAGTAGCCAGCCCCGTTATCGAAAACACTCGAGCTGCAAGTGCAGGCTGTCTCTCGAAATTAAACATCGTAAAGCTTTTCCGAGAGCCCACGCTGCGTTGCCGCCCGCGTAATCCACGCAGACCAAACACCATTTCACGTGGAAACTTTTTCGGAAAAATTTAGATCAGCCGACTGAAATCCGGAAAAAGAATTTCGCAACGCTGCCGAACGAAATAGAAAGGTTGACTCAAAGCCGGTCGCACGCGCGCTCTAATTAGTTGAGGGTCTCGGGAACGACTTTGGGAGGACTCGTTAACTCTGCGATAATTCCTTCATCCTTGAGCTTGCTCCGTATTGTACCCATTGTTAATTGAGCTCTAGTTTAGTTCACTGGAAGTTTCTATATCTATTGACGAGTAGGTGAACTGTAGGTAGACTGATGCATTATTTATACAGTGACTCGGATTCATATTCGAACGCTCTGAAAAAGACGATCACTTTTTTAATACTACAGTCCCTGCTCACTTTATTAGACTCACCTGTATAATTATGATATTTCTATACGATATTGTACTATACGATTTGAACTTTTTTGGGAAGCTAGAGCAATTAGTTTACTAAAGAATGTGAAAAGAAATTTTTTCAAAAATTGCAATTGATCGGAATTGTTGAAAAAATACTAAAAGTTGAATTTTTAACTTTTTTATGTGGGCCTATATTGAAAATTTAAAAAATAAGTTTTGTAGATCTATGTCAATTAAACATATTCTGAAAATTTCGTCAAAATCGGTCGACGTTGCAACGAGCTACAAACATTTAATGATGGTAAAAATTGCAGATTTTCAAGATTTTCGGCAATAAATAGTGAAAATCTGCAATTTTTACCATCATTAAATGTTTGTAGCTCGTTGCAACGTCGACCGATTTTTACGAAATTTTCAGAATATGTTTAATCGACACAGATCTACGAAACGTATTTTTTGAATTTTCAATATAGGCCCACATAAAAAAGTTAAAAATTCAACTTTTAGTATTTTTTCAACAATTCCGATCAATTGCGATTTTTGAAAAAATTTCTTTTCACATTCTTTAGTAAACTAATTGCTCTAGCTTCCCAAAAAAGTTCAAATCGTATAGTACAATATCGTATAGAAATATCATAATTATACAGGTGAGTCTAATAAAGTGAGCAGGGACTGTATACCATGCGATTTGAACCTTTCTGCGAAGTTAGAGCAATTAGTTTGCTGCAGGATGTGGAAAGAAATTTTCTCGAAAATTGCAATTGGTAGGAATCTAGAAAGAAATACTAAAAGTTGCATTTTACAATTTTTTTATGTAAGCCTATATTGGCAATTTAAAATTACGTTTCGTATATCTGTGTCGATTATATGCACTGGGAAAAAACGACAGGCATTGGAAGATGTAAGGATCCTCAGATTTATTGCGATTAGAGGCCGAAAATAGTGAAAAACTGCAATATTAACCATCTTTATTTTGATAAAATTTTTCAGAATATGTTTAATTGGTACAGATCTACGAAACGTATTTTTTGAATTTTCAATATAGGCCCACATTAAAAAGTTGTAAAATGCAACTTTTAGTATTTTCTCTACAATTCCGATCAATTGCAATTTTTGAACAAAATTTCTTTACACATCTTGTAGCTTCTAAAAAAAGTTCGTATAGTCAAATATTGAAAAAGTTATCGTATTTTTCAGAGCGTCCGAATATTAATGCCGTCAAAGTTGAAAGTTAATTGCGAGCAGAGACTGTTTTAGATGGAGAAATTTCACTGTTTCAAAAAATTTCGAAAAACATGAATAGATCGAAGCAGGAAAATTGTAATTGCTAAAAAATGCAGACGTGTCTAAACGATGACTGTCTGAGGTAAGAAAATTGTCGGGGTGGCGAAAAACATGTTTCATGAGAAATTTCACTGTTTCAAAAAATTTCGAAAAACATGAATAGATCGAAGCAGGAAAATTATAATTGCAAAAAAATGCAGACGTGTCTAAACGATGACAGTCTGAGGTAAGAAAATTTTCGGGGTGGCGAGAAACATGTTTCGTTGGAAGAATTCGTTGTTCAAGTGGGTTCAGGGGTTATGAGGTTGTCGCATTCGATTTTTTCCGGCACGAGGTACCGCGTGCTGTGGCACTGCCACCTGTAGCTAGCCGAATATTGATCCACTCGGAAGATGGCCACACCCGGCCACCCCTCGCCGATCGTTCCCTTTTCCGCACCCTCGTCCCGACGCTGCCACCGGTAGTGTCGTTGCCCCTCGCCGACGTGTAAGTCGCCACAGTGTTATGGAAAAGTGCCTGGTCACTGTTCCAGCCGCCTTCATGCACGTTCGAGACAACCTGGAGGAGCTGGGCAAGGTGGCGGACGACACGGACCTGATCTTCCTCAAAGGCCTCCTGGACAGTCCGGTCGTGAACTCTCTGGTAAAGGTGAGTGAACGTTTGCACTGCCCTTTATCTTACTCCTTCTCGGTGTTACGTCACCGACCACCCCCGTCATTGAACCCTGGAAGAAATATAGAATCGATAGCGACCGCGTACTTAGTACTTTCTTAGTACGCGGTGGATATTTTAGAAGTTAGTTGGGCAGAGCGAACAATTTTTTAAGCGACATCGACTGTTTTTTAAAAGGACTATTAATGTTCTGTTTTATGGATTTGATGAATGGCTAGCGAAGAAATAGCAATTCTTCAATGATCGATGGAATTAATCGCACACAAGGTCTGCGGTGTATTATTTTTGGCACAAACGAGCAAACAAATAGCACCAGACAATATCCTGAGCATGCGCACGTTGCACGTAGAAGCTGAGACACATGCACGTGCCCACGTGCTTACTACGATCGCTCGATTTTACGAAAACGAGAGGGAATGAGGGAAGGAGAGGGGGAAAGGGAAAGGAAACGCTCATTTACGGTTCTGCTCCGGCTCAGTGAAATTTCACCGAGCGAACTGAATTCAGCAGACTCGTTCCGATATAAACATTTATTTCCATGGAATGACATCGATACTGGTACATTGAAGCAACTACAACATCGGACAAAAACAGAAGATAATCATAAATTAATATTTCTTCTTTTCAAATCCACGTTTGCTCGACTATTTTCAACTTTATTCTTCGAATGGGACAGCACATTTATGCAGAACAGAAATGCCGAACGTAATCAAACAATGAAGCGTAAAAGAAAAATGGCCCGAAGAGGTTCGAATCAGAATTCCTCGTACGCCAAAGACGCAGAGACACACGCCGCGAGAAGAAGGAATTGTAAATACAAATTGTAGGAGGATTTACGAGAAGAACGCGATTCGTGTGTTTGGACACCGACATTATTTTTCTTCGGTTCGTGGCAGTTGGTTATATAACGATGACGAAAGGAGACGTGACGCGATTGCCGCGTCACGGAGGAACCGCGGAATGGAGGCCCCAGACAATCGACACGCTAATATTTTCATCGAAGGCCGGTGTGTTGTTCGCGCGTTTCCACGCGAGAAATCTATGTCGCTCCCGAAATAATGCGTGGGCGTGGGCGTCGTGTAGCGGCCCTGGCGCGAGAGCCACCACGTGCAATGAAAATAACGCGAGCGTGCGAAAACTCGGCATCCCGAAAGTCTCGCCACGTGATCTCAAATGTTTTTCCTATTCGATCCGATGCATCACTCATTCCCGCGTCTCGGGTCTTTTTCGGAAACGAACGCGGATTCCCGAGAAGTGGCGCGTGACTCAATGGCGGAGACTGCGAATGGAAAACGGCGATAAAATCGCTGAGACTTCGAGTGTAGAATCGCATTTGAAAGGAATATCGCGTTGAATCGCAAAGTTATAGCGATCGAAAATAAACGATGAATATTTAGGAAAACACAGTCATTCCTGACGTTTACCATTTGTTAGTAGGTTCGTAACTTACTTTGAACTACTTTATAAATTCATCGATGTTCAATCGTACACTAAAAGTGGAAATTTTCACTGAATTCTTTTTCAAAGCAGCTTGGAGAGACTTCAGAATTCGAAGGAGGGCAGGAACGTGACTTATCCGAGATTTTTCAGCTTGCGAGGTCTCTCCTCGATTATCTGGGAAGCTGGACCTTGAGATCTTGGAGTTTTTAAGGTTCGTGGAAGATCGGGAACGGTTTGAATTATCTTGTCCCGATCGGTTGCACGCAGGTCGACGCTTCCTCCGAGACGTTAGGGCCCCTCTCACCTGTCGGGCCCACATTCCATCTCGGCCAGGTAGAGGAGAGGCCTGTCTGGTGTCGAAAAGTCGTTAAGCAGCGGTGCCTGTTTCCGGCCTGATATTTGGTGAACTTCCACAATGGGGATCGATGACAGACCCGACGGGGGTGCTGTTGGTTTTCACGGAAAGCCGGTGAAAAGATTGGCTCCGGAAAATTAGGCTGTTGACTTGGGCTCTGGTAGTCTCTTTGTAGGCAAAGTGTGAAGCTTTTCATTCCTAATTAGTTCTACAAACAATACCGCGGTAGCGCCACCGAGAAATTTTAATGGGAGCCATCGATCATCCCCTGTGGAAGGTGAAGTTCTTTATAACATGATTAGGAAGGTTTGCTACTGCAAAAAATTAATATTCAATATTTTAAATATGTCTTCACTGAATATTAACACTTTTCCGAAGCCTATTAATACGATTTGCAATAATTGTGCTGTATCAAAGAAAGCATAGAAATTTTCTTCTACATTGCAATCTTAAATGAAACTATTAAATGACGTTATTGAGGGTGACTTGTTAGTTCACAACGAAAATTGCTGTTGCTATTGAAGGTTCCGTTGAAAAGTGTCTAGCCATGTACCATAGATTTTTCAAAATTATGCAATAGGCCCCGGTCGGTAATTGGAACTCTGAAAATATTAATGAAAACGGTGTTGATTGCATTTTTTTCTGTCGATTAAAATTAGAGAAGTGTAAAAAGATCTTTGTTAGTTGAGGACGTAGAGGTTGCACGTCAAGTTTGTTTGAGGAGTGCTTAATAGCTGCGCAGAACGTCGCTGATTGTGATAAATATGTCTTCACTGAATATTAACACTTTTCCGAAGCCTATTAATACGATTTGCAATAATTGTGCTGTACCGAAAGAAAGCATAGAAATTTTCTTCTATATTGCAATCTTAAATGAAACTATTAAATGACGTTATTGAGGGTGACTTGTTAGTTCACAACGAAAATTGCTATTGCTATTGAAGGTTCCATTGAAAAGTGTCTAGCCATGTACCATAGATTTTTCAAAATTATGCAATAGTCACCGGTCGGTAATTGGAACTCTGAAAATATTAATGAAAACGGTGTTGATTGCATTTTTTTCTGTCGATTAAAATTAGAGAAGTGTAAAAAGATCTTTGTTAGTTGAGGACGTAGAGGTTGCACGTCAAGTTTGTTTGAGGAGTGCTTAATAGCTGCGCAGAACGTCGCTGATTGTGATAAATATGTCTTCACTGAATATTAACACTTTTCCGAAGCCTATTAATACGATTTGCAATAATTGTGCTGTACCGAAAGAAAGCATAGAAATTTTCTTCTATATTGCAATCTTAAATGAAACTATTAAATGACGTTATTGAGGGTGACTTGTTAGTTCACAACGAAAATTGCTATTGCTATTGAAGGTTCCGTTGAAAAGTGTCTAGCCATGTACCATAGATTTTTCAAAATTATGCAATAGGCCCCGGTCGGTAATTGGAACTCTGAAAATATTAATGAAAACGGTGTTGATTGCATTTTTTTCTGTCGATTAAAATTAGAGAAGTGTAAAAAGATCTTTGTTAGTTGAGGACGTAGAGGTTGCACGTCAAGTTTGTTTGAGGAGTGCTTAATAGCTGCGCAGAACGTCGCTGATTGTGATAAATATGTCTTCACTGAATATTAACACTTTTCCGAAGCCTATTAATACGATTTGCAATAATTGTGCTGTACCAAAAGAAAGCATAGAAATTTTCTTCTACATTGCAATCTTAAATGAAACTATTAAATGACGTTATTGAGGGTGACTTGTTAGTTCACAACGAAAATTGCTGTTGCTATTGAAGGTTCCGTTGAAAAGTGTCTAGCCATGTACCATAGATTTTTCAAAATTATGCAATAGGCCCCGGTCGGTAATTGGAACTCTGAAAATATTAATGAAAACGGTGTTGATTGCATTTTTTTCTGTCGATTAAAATTAGAGAAGTGTAAAAAGATCTTTGTTAGTTGAGGACGTAGAGGTTGCACGTCAAGTTTGTTTGAGGAGTGCTTAATAGCTGCGCAGAACGTCGCTGATTGTGATAAATATGTCTTCACTGAATATTAACACTTTTCCGAAGCCTATTAATACGATTTGCAATAATTGTGCTGTACCGAAAGAAAGCATAGAAATTTTCTTCTATATTGCAATCTTAAATGAAACTATTAAATGACGTTATTGAGGGTGACTTGTTAGTTCACAACGAAAATTGCTATTGCTATTGAAGGTTCCATTGAAAAGTGTCTAGCCATGTACCATAGATTTTTCAAAATTATGCAATAGTCACCGGTCGGTAATTGGAACTCTGAAAATATTAATGAAAACGGTGTTGATTGCATTTTTTTCTGTCGATTAAAATTAGAGAAGTGTAAAAAGATCTTTGTTAGTTGAGGACGTAGAGGTTGCACGTCAAGTTTGTTTGAGGAGTGCTTAATAGCTGCGCAGAACGTCGCTGATTGTGATAAATATGTCTTCACTGAATATTAACACTTTTCCGAAGCCTATTAATACGATTTGCAATAATTGTGCTGTACCGAAAGAAAGCATAGAAATTTTCTTCTATATTGCAATCTTAAATGAAACTATTAAATGACGTTATTGAGGGTGACTTGTTAGTTCACAACGAAAATTGCTATTGCTATTGAAGGTTCCGTTGAAAAGTGTCTAGCCATGTACCATAGATTTTTCAAAATTATGCAATAGTCACCGGTCGGTAATTGGAACTCTGAAAATATTAATGAAAACGGTGTTGATTGCATTTTTTCTGTCGATTAAAATTAGAGAAGTGTAAAAAGATCTTTGTTAGTTGAGGACGTAGAGGTTGCACGTCAAGTTTGTTTGAGGAGTGAATAATAGCTGCGCAGAACGTCGCTGATTGTGATAAATATGTCTTCACTGAATATTAACACTTTTCCGAAGCCTATTAATACGATTTGCAATAATTGTGCTGTATCAAAGAAAGCATAGAAATTTTCTTCTATATTGCAATCTTAAATGAAACTATTAAATGACGTTATTGAGGGTGACTTGTTAGTTCACAACGAAAATTGCTGTTGCTATTGAAGGTTCCATTGAAAAGTGTCTAGCCATGTACCATAGATTTTTCAAAATTATGCAATAGTCACCGGTCGGTAATTGGAACTCTGAAAATATTAATGAAAACGGCGTTGATTGCATTTTTTTCTGTCGATTAAAATTAGAGAAGTGTAAAAAGATCTTTGTTAGTTGAGGACGTAGAGGTTGCACGTCAAGTTTGTTTGAGGAGTGCTTAATAGCTGCGCAGAACGTCGCTGATTGTGATTAATTAGGAAGAGAGGTCGCTGGAGTAATACGAAAATTTAGATTAATAGGACGTTAGTGAATTATGGGGCGGAATGCGAAGAGAAACGCGCTGTGATATATCGTCTGCTTAAATTCGATGGAAGATAAGATTGTCTAAATGAAGCGTGGATTAAAATTAAATTTAAAATTCACGTTCGTATCACAAAACTATTTATGGAACAAAAAGAATATTGCATTCACATTGTTGCTCCATCCTGGAATTTATGGCAGCCATAGTACATCACCCGAAAAGAATTCCACGTGTGAAAGTCGAAGTCTCAAGGTAACCACGACACCTGCATGAAATGTTAAGAAGACCCCAGAATTTATATCCGGCGAAAGGAAATGAGGATCAATAGCGTTCTCCAGGAACCCGATCGTCGTGCCTTCGGTCTCGAACAAGAATCACGAAGCCGCAGGACAAGGCTTGGAGAAGAAAGAAGCTTCCTGCAGGAACCGGCCTGAATCATACGTGACGGCCGGAAGTCAGGGTCAGGTCTGGGTTAGGATCGTGAATAATCCGGCGGTCTTGATTGACAAATCGTTGCCGCGACTCCTCTGACATCCTCGGCAATTGGTTCTGACCTCGGAGAACCCGGGCAATTGTCAACGGCGGCGTCTCCTCGAGCGTAGTCATCGCACGCCCCGCCTCGCCTCGCCTCGCAGAAATCGCGAGGCGTGTTGCGTGTACCTCGCGTGTACACCGCGCCGATGTAATTCCAACCGGCTTTGTAATCGCGAGAGGGAATGGGGGGAGAACCAGCGCGTGTACGACATCCACGAGCGTGTAAGTGACAGTGACGTATCGAGGCTCCGAGTTCGCCACGTGTAGGACTGCAAACTGAATTTTCAACGAGAGGAATCTTGTGCTCTTTTAATCTCTTTATTTAGTGCTCTTACGGGTGGGTTTATATCTTCTAGTGAACGTTTAGAATTTTGCAAATTTTTTTCCTGATAAATTGAAATGTGGAGGAATTTGCAATGGAAACATTTTTGAATCTTAACTCTAAACCTACCACGAGGGGTCAGATGACCCATTTTAGATTTTTTATTTGACAATTATTGAAATTGTAAAGGTGTTTTCATGAGAATTTATTATATTGTAACTCTTTATTTGTTCCCATCGGGGTTACAAATTCTTGCACCTCTTCCTCCTTTACTCTTCCCATCCTCCTCTCTTATTCTACACCTTATGACTAAATTACTTAACCTATATTCGCTTATCCTATATTCTTATTATTAATGACTCACAACTACTTAAGGGGGTAGTCTATGCGCTGGTTACAACTAGAATCTTACTAGAATCTTACTAGAAAACATGGGTTTGCGGGAAAACAAATGCTGTCCTTATTTCAGCATATTGTGGGCTGGTTGAGGGCTCATTCTAAAGAGGAAGGTTTGACGATAGTCGCTCTGGTCATTAGGCTAACGAGATTATGTTTATATCTAATAATATGAAGGCCCAAAGTAGAGAAAAAATCTTGGAAAAAAACCCGCAGGTTTCAATGCATTTTTCTGTCTCTGAAAGACTTTTTGACTGCCCTAATGACCAAAGCGAATATCGTCAAACCTTCCTCTTTACAATGAGCCCTCACCCAGCCTACAATTTGCTGAAGTAAGGTCAGCATTTGTTTTCCCGCAAACCCATATTTTCGACCCAAAATCTAGTAGGATTCTAGTAAATTAGCAAATAACTAGTCAAATAAGAAATCCTACTAGATTTTGGGTCGAAAATATGGGTTTGCGGGAAAACAAATGCTGACCTTATTTCAGCAAATTGTAAGCTGGGTGAGGGCTCATTGTGAAGAGGAAGGTTTGACGATATTCGCTCTGGTCATTAGGGCAGTCAAAAAGTCTTTCAGAGATTCAAGATTTTTTCTCTACTTTGGGCCTTCATATTATTAGATATAAACATCATCTCGTTAGCCTAATGACCAGAGCGACTATCGTCAAACCTTCCTCTTTAGAATGAGCCCTCACCCAGCCCACAATTTGCTGAAATAAGGACAGCATTTGTTTTCCCGCAAACCCATGTTTTCTAGTAAGATTCTAGTAAGATTCTAGTTGTAACCAGCGCATAGACTACCGCCTTAATGCTACTTCTTATCTCTATATTTACAATGTTTATATACATTCTTTTCATGGGAATTTATTGAATATATTTTATATTTAATATAAAATATAAATGAATTTAATCTTGTTATTTTTATAATACTATACACATCAGTCACTTTTGATGATCTGCTGACAGAAACTCGGTGTATTGCAGCGAGTGGTTACAATTTTCATTACCGAGATAGAATTTCCTACGAGTGTTAAAATAGCAGACCGAGCATTTGAAGGATCTTAATTGACGCGTTATCTTCTGATTCCCACTTTAGATATCGATTGACCCAAATATCCTATAAACCGCTGATCTACGAAGCTCGCAGAAATTTTTCAATGTACCAGGGTTCACGAACCGCCTGACACCGATGGTTGTCTTTAACGTTAGAGCCATACGATCCCGTTGTATCACGTAACGGATTATTGAGTATCTCGAGAAGGGTCTACTCGTGTCACAAGATCGATAAACGGATCGGTGTCGATGACTGCGGATCACCTTTTTCTTCCACGCTATTATATTCGCTATCTTTCACCCGCAGACAAACTCGAATTACTCTTGATGCACCATGCATCATCGATGGACATTTTACGTATCCTCAATATCAACATACGAAAGGATAAGTTGCACAAAATTCAACCGTGAGAGTATCTTCTGGAACAGCCGAAAGAAAGTCATACATTGGCAAACGGTGTGTAGATTTTCATCCAAGAATGACGAACACGATTGGAATGTTTAAGTACTAGGCCACCCCCTCCACCATCTTGCAGGTTGATACATAGAATATTGAACATTCCCTGCAACGAAGCACGTTCATGCTTGTCTGTTTACATCCTCTGTAGACTACGCTATTTTCATTGTTACGAGGTGTGAAAGAGAAGTGTAATCTGTTCGAAACAATTTTCGAATTAATAGAAGACACGCGTGTATTGAGATTTTTTGAAGTTGTAGGATATTTTTTAGCGTACAAGTGTTGGAGTTAGATTGAACAAGAAACGAGTTTAACATGTTACGTTTCTACGATGTCAAGGGATGCGTGCAGGATGTAAGAACAGGGGGACCCAATCAGAAACACCTGCTTAACTACCGGGTCGTTTGTCGGTGTACAGGACGCTTCAAAAATATCAACCACAAGATATTTCGAATCCCAAACTCTCTCTCTTAGGATATTTTGTACTTTTCAAATCGATAGATACGCGATGTAGTTTATTTTCGTAATAAATGCACGAAATCCGCAGTCTACTCGTTCAGCAAAGAAAAAATCCAGCAAAGTCCACGTGTCAGCTAAACCAGGCCACGTCTGCACACACGGTCGCTCCGATCAGTCGGGTCTGGGAGATCGGTAGACGGCCCTGCGCGCAACGTAGCGGAGTGTTGCATACCATCCGAAGAAGGGCCCCCACCTGTTTCACTCGGGCAGGCTGAACGAACGGGCTAGCCGTGGAAGGTGGGGGTGAAAGAAACGTCAGTAGGCGCGGCAGTTTTCTGACGCCGCTTACCTAAGCAGCAACAGAGCTCGGGATCCGCGTCCATAGCGAGAGCCCTTCGTGCGTTTACCCCGCGCCGTGAACCCCGTGTGTGCCCGCTCACGGCCCTGGCCTGATCGATAACACCAAACCGACACCCGGCCGTAGCGTTCGCTCCGCCGAACCACAGTCGTTCCAGCGAGTTCTCCAAACGGGAGCGTCCTACCTGGGAGGCGGGCGACCTCTGGTTTCTCCTGCAAAGTGAGTCGAGACATGATCCTGCGATTCAAACGATCCAAACTGGTCTGGCAGCTAGATCCCCAGCTATAACTAGGCTAACCCTAGAAGACAGCTCCTGGAAGTGGCCCCTGCAAGTGTGTTCCTGAAAGTGTAATCCCTGAAAGTGTCTCCTTCCAAGTGAATACCCGAAAGAGTGTCCCTGGAATAGAGTCCTCAAGTTTCGAGGTTAGTAGCTCCGCGGAAAGTCTGGACCCCGATGATTCTAACGTCGATTAACACCTGATGCTCCTCAAGCTCGGATCTCCTGGTCCAGGCCAGGCTCCTCTACGAAACTCGTCTATCCAGTTCTCAGCACTCTCCTCGCGAGAGAAAGCGGATGATCTTCGATCTGCCAAGTCTGGTGAACTGTGCTAGCGGTGGAGTTGTTTCTTCTTCGATGAGCGGCTCACCTGAATCCGAGGATTTACTTGAGTATTCGCTAGACGTAGATGGTTAGGATTCAATGCCTCTGTGTCTTCTAGATTGATGTGCATTTATAAAGTAAGGCTATATCTTTATGCAAAATCAAAATTGTCTTTCCCAACTTCAAAAAGCTGAAAGTAATACATTGATACTCTTTCGAATTGCGCCTACCTATCTTTCCATAAACCACAGCTACACCTAGCCTTGTTATCGTATGAACCATTGAATATTCAATAGCATTATGTACTTCTGGATACGCCTCGCAAGATCACGACGTAGTAAATCGCGGATCGTTCGATCCCCGCACCGAGCCGCGCCGATTTCCCGAGAAAGGAAGACTGTCCTTTGAAGCTTGGCTAGGGTCTAACTGCTCTCCATATCTCGCCATCGCTAAAGAGGAAGGCTTGAAACGAGTTGCTGGTTTCCGTGAGCAGGGTTTTCGTAATTGGAAGGTAGGGAGAGCTCGAGATGGTCGCTTCAGCTGTCCTTGAGGTCTCTCGGAGAAAGGTTTAACTATACTCGACGTCGAGCAGCGTAAAACGTGAATCGAGGTCTTTGCAACGTACGGTTTGATTCACTACGATTCATTTTTTTTAAGGAGAAATTCACGAATAATTAAGCAGAGGTTATCTTTTTGCGTCGTGACAAAGCTGATCGGAGGCTGATGACGGTTTTCCAGTTGGCTCGACGCGTCGCTATTGATTTCTCTCGGCACAGCGACCGTCGGAGAGACCGTTTGGTGGTCTGTGGATGACAGCGATGACGAAACGTAGTACTCGATATTGACACACGCGAACGGCGTGCCGCGTCAACAACGGTATTTTCGTTCCTCGATTGTAACAATCTCGCCGGGATTCGTGGCAGCGTTTTCAGGGACGTCACAGAACGACGGAGGAATTCATTATAGGCTGTGCTAGGTCCGCTGAACACACCAGCCCCGCGCTGTTGTTCCCGTGACAAATGTGGCGTAATTAATGGCCGGAATGATAACAGTCTTGCGACACATGGAGAGAAATACATACCTGTGCCAGACCGTTCCACGGATCAAGCAATATTGTACTGTTTGCCGTGCTCGGTAAAATAATATTTTAGTCTCCACTATTTCAAAAGCAATAACAACCCGACTGTCTAGCGCAAACAATATCTCAAGTTATAGAAAACGTCCGGAACAATGTTCGAAGTTCGACGGTGGGAAAAAAAGGCCGTTTAGTTTTCAGCGTGCATACTTAATCTCCATAAATCACGTTCTGTTTTTCTGCACGTCCAAATAAAACACACCGAGAAGCCGTGTTCTTTGATGTCGCCTGTCTGCTGTCTGATTTATGCCCGGCGAAGATCGAGGGAATCTATCTTTCCGATCGTTGTTTTCAGAAATCCACGATTTTCCTCGGCGATTTGATTAAGCGACGCGACGCTCCGACAACCATAATCGCATAGAGCCCTCGGGTCTTGTGAAAATAGCTCGTCCATCTGCGATGCACATGTATCGAACCGGGAATGATTCGATGATGATTCATCGTCGCCGCGAGCGATACTTACAGCGATTTCCATGTCGCGATAGCCGATGCGACGCCCGACGGTCCCAGACTTTTCGTCAAGTATGGAAGATTGTATAGTGTTTTGTAATCTTCGTGCTTCTTGCGAAACCATTCAAACGACTCGGAGGAATTCCCGCGCGCTAGCGCAATCCTCGCAGACCTTCGGATTCTCTGAAATTTATCGCTCCGTTATTCTTCCGGAAATTAAACAGTCGCGCAATTGTTTGCCGCAGGTGATTCCTCCATTTATCATGGGGCAAATCAATTTTAGACGTATTTGTTTCCTTTGGCGATTTCCACGATTCAAAACTTTTCTAGACCTTTGAAACACAAACAGACTGAGATTTCAATTTTTCGACTACTTTCTAAATTTCTATACAGGCTTCGTTAGGTTTGATTTGAAATTCCTAGGGTTCCCAGTCACGTCGTTAGTTTAATTTTAATTAGAATCGAGGAAGCATGAATTTGTTTCCCGACTCGTTGATTCTGGTAATTTTTATTCACGCAGTTTTTCACATCGTCTGCAAGACTGCTCGCGCCACGTTCCCCATCGGTTGGCTCAGGTAATAAGCATTCTCGAAGGTGATTCTGAAACGCTGAGAACCGACCCACTTTCGTAATTACCCGTTCATTGTTGTGACGATATAGTGGCTGGTTCACCGTGGAGTACACTAGCCTTACGTGACCAGCGCTAATCGAATCAAACCTCGTTGACGCTGGGTCATCGTTGCACAATGACGATTTGACTCCGGTGGGTGGCAAATCGAAAGAAGGCCACATTTGAAATTCGCCAAACTCGTCTTCGTTCCTACAATTCTGTTCTCCGGGTCACAGAAAAGAGGCTTCTAAAACATTTTAAATTAGGAACACGAAATTCTTCGGGATTTCAACATGTTTGCGTCGTTAACACCAACGTGTGATTGATTTGCTTGGTCATTATCAGAGATGATGTGGTCACTCTTGGACCACGTCCCGACGAAAATATTTTAAACCACCGACATATTTGTCATACTTTCCGACATAACAGTGACAGATTTCATCCCAGGAAGTAACAGTTTCTCGGTTATTGTTAGATTATGAATTTTTTGATCATCAATTTTGGACCGCTGCACAGTGTGTCGAGTATATGGGAGTTCGGGAAAAAAGTCGTAACTCTTAAACTATGCAATTTTCGAGTAAAGTACCTTAATACTTTTTGAAATAAAATGCAAAGACGAATCGATTGGTATAAAAAAAATTTTTTTTTTAATTGTGATGACCTTGTTTCTTATGTTTTTTTATTGCATAAAAAGTAGTAGTTTACAATTTTAACGAAAATTTAAAAAAAAGTACTAAACTGTATACATTACTTATTTAAATCTTCATAAGGTGGAATTAAAACTTAGGAATCTTTAAGAAAAATCCTTTATTTTACCTAGAAATAAATAAAATGAATAAATTAATGAATTAATCAATTAACATAGATAATATGTTATTAAATAATATGTGTACGTACTATACTACTTCAGCTTCACTATCATCAGAACAAGTGTCTGGGTTGGAATCTGATAAGTCGGATGTTTCATTTAATAATAAGTAGTCTCTTATATCTGCGAAATCCTTTTTTTCTTTTTTCGTATGTTTTTTTTTTATAATAGGCAATAATTGGATCCGACTCCAGTAGAAGATGATTTAATAGGTCTTTATTTGAATGTTGTCTTGATGTCTTGCGGGTATTATGTTCGACAGATATCGTATAAACAATTGAAAATAAGGGACTGTATATTTAGAATAGCATAATGAGTAAACATAGTGTCTTATCGTTTCGCGCGGACTCAAGTAGGAACTCGATAGACTACGTTAAAGGCGTGGACGGCGAACGCACGCGTCTCAACGTCAACATTTTCTACTATTTTTAATATTTGTGTATATTTATGCACTTAAGATCGACCGTCATATCAAGTCTAATGTACTTTAAATTAATATAATACAAAATCTCAAAGGAACCTTTTGGTACTTTCTTTAATACTGAATTGAAATATTGTAAATATTTAAACAATTTTGAAACTAAATATATAATTTATAAGAATAAAATTGATCACATATGTAAGTACTTATCAAATGGCATGCGTCTAAAAATAATTGCAACAAATTTCTTCGAAAGACTACGCAGAAAGCCGCCGAGCGCGAGCGTCTTAATATGGTTTTTTATTATTTTCTCCCCTTGAGCAAACGTGAGCAGATTTAAACCAACGCGAAATTGAAGTTTAATATGCCACCAATTACTGTAAAAAAATTTACGGGGTTACCTCGGGACACTTTTTTTAAAACTCTAATCAAAGTTGATAAATGTGAAAACATAAAAAATTAGGAAAAATTGCGATTATTTAAAAAAAATTTTTTTGGGAGATTGAATGTCTAATAATGCTAAACACACCCTGTAAAAATCAAATTAAAAGAACAAATAGCTTGCGAGGGACGCATGTTTTAAAAAATGCACGGAATTTGACAGTGAAGTTTCAGCCTCAGTTTTTAACAACAAATTGATTTATTCAGTTAAAATTGAAGGCAGTTTTAGAAACTATGTTTTGTTACGAACATTTTAGGATACATAAATTTGCCGATCTTAAACTTTGATTTTCGGACTTTTTTCCATTGATCGACACACTGTGCGCTGTGAAAAATTTGCTAGTCTCTGTTTCGAAAGATTCGATACATAACACGTATGAATATATAATATATTCGTTTAAAAATCAACGCATTCGAATATATCAATATGGTGGGCGATCGAAGAAATCGTTGATCGAATGGCGCACGGTCCGGTTCAGTTTCTCCGGAGCTGCACGGGGCGGACAAAGAGCAACCATGGCTCCTCGTACGGTGAATTTAATGCGGAAACCCGTTTCGACTTTCACAACTGGCAGCAGCTCAAAGCCGCTCACTGTTTGTGGGTTCGACGAACACCGTAGAACGGGCCTCGGCCCCGTGCAGAGCGTTGCACAAACCTAAGAATTTCTCTCCCTGTTTGATCTGGTCACTGACACTAACATTTCTGTTCCCTTCTTCGTTCTTTCTTATAAACCACTCGAACAAAACTTCCAACAATTATCAGAAACGTCAGAGAATTTGAAAATTGTATTTTTCGAACGATGCTGATAATATCATCTTTTCTTAGTACACGAAATTTGTGTCCCCCAGAATTCTATTGGTTTGGCAGGAGAATAAAAACGCACAATATCGAAAGACAGATCTAAGAAAAAAATCTAAACGATTTATAGAAGAGCGTTTTGATTTGACTCTAGAAAGCTAGTGGATGCGAGACCTAGGTCTGGAAGGAGGCCCGAGCGAAAACCAGTTTTCGGAGTGAATCCTCTTGATCACCAGGGCGCCGTGGTTCTGTTTCAGGTCCAGGAGCGTTTGGAGGATCCTCCTCTCCACGTGGAACCGGTATGCACGTGCGTCTGTGACATCGTCGACGAGATATGCCACGGGCTCCGCGCCTCTAGGGACGAGAACGCGCGGGAACTTACACGATTGCTGAGAAGCTCCCACTTGAAAGCTCTTCTGGAAACGCACGACGCGGTCGTCGAGAGGAAAGAAGCACCTGCGAACCCGCAACCATTACCACCGGCGATGCCTACCAACGAGAGGACAGAGACTGTGAGGATGGTCGGACTTAGGCGGGACCCTAACGAACCCCTGGTAATATTCGCGAAACTTCCATCACCTTCGTTAACCATTTTGTTCCTCGCGTCGATTAACACGTTCACTGCCACGCGAATTTTAGAAGCCAATTCAGTCACGTTTTTAGTTTAACGCTTGGTTTACGGAGCTCTAGAAACAAATATTTCTCATTATTTTATAAACATAGCAAGAATGTGTCTATCCAAATTTTTGGCCATTTTTCCAATAATATATACCCAGAGGAATAAATATGGTAAATAATTCCTCAGGGAAGCATCTTTAAAATCTTAATAATAATATTAGAAATAAATAAGAAATTATTCTCGATCGTACATTTTTCAAATGGGGTTATGTTCGCGGCGCACCGATTGATCGAACCGGTGCGTCGCGAACATAACCCCATTTGAATAATATTAGAATCCGTAAACCTAGTGTTAAACAGGTTAGAAACACAGTCGCATTTAGGGGTCGGTAGATTTCGTTTGGAAAATTGTGTTTGTAATTTTTGCGACGCGAAATCCTCCCACGTGTTTACACGGCGTAGTCTGCCGCCATTTGTTTCCTTAGCCGGTGGCGAATGAAGAAAGTGGAGACGCGTTCAGTAATTAACAAAGAGGTGGCTGTTCGCGCGGACTTTCTCAGCCGAGCAGCCACTTTTAGAGGTTTACCATTCCGTCACGTGAGAGAATTCCCATTCAGAATCGGACGGAGAAAAGACGGAAATGCCGCTACTTGCAGCGGTATATAAATACGTTCGGAGAGTTTATTATGGTCGCGATACGGCGCGGCGCGCGGCGCCACGTGCGTGCTCTCCACGAATTTCCAGAACATCTGACCGACTTCATATTCTTTTCGAGAAATTGAAGTGGGAGATTCGATGAACAGAAGTAATAGGGCCTTGCATTTAACGGATGCACTTTATCCAAACGCGTTTGTTCACTCGGGTTTGGTTTTTCGCAGGGTCTGACAGTGCAGGTTGACGAGTCCGGCAACCTGATAATTGCCAGGATCCTTGAGGATAGCACAGCTGCCAAGCAAGGACTCCTCAGAACCGGTGAAGTGATCCTCGAGGTAAACGGGAAGGACGTCCGTAACCCTGAGGAGCTTCAAGAAGCCATCCACGAGGCGAAAGAGAATCTCACGTTGAAGTTGGCGCCCGGAATTGCGATCGATGGTAAACGGCCTGTCAAATTGAAGGTGTGTGATCCATTCTTCGAATTTCCTAGATCCTAGACCAGAACGTAAACTAGAAACCTCATAATTTACACACGCTAGTGTTCATAATTTTTACTGGCGAAACCTCGAACATGGTACAATGTTATCTTAGTAAAATATTATAGTTTGCAACTGCAACGAATGAATCATGTCGATCGGATCTAACCAACCCACTCCGACTTTCTCGCGGTCGATATTTCGCGTGGCTGCGCGGGCATAAAGAAGTTTATAATAAACGATGATGGTAGAAGGCTTTTTTATAGCGACGTAAAACCGCGTTAGAAAAACTCTGGGGAATTACAGGTTTATATTTCAGTGTTCAAGTGCTGCTTTAATAGAACCGATTCCTCTCCGCGATTTTTTACGATCAAACGTAATGGCGGCGATTAGAGACGATATACGATGAATACAGTGTCCTCAAATAAATCGGACAACTTTTATAGTTTCGAATAAAACATTCTAACGGTGATTTTTCTGGTTCCAGTGTTACATGAGAGCACTTTTCGACTACGACCCATCAGAAGACACGCTGCTGCCTTGCCGGGAGATCGGTCTGCCCTTCCAGAAGGGCGACGTGTTGGAGATCGTCGACCAAGCGGATCCAAACTGGTGGCAAGCCAGGCGAGTCGACGCCGCCGATGGAGAAGGTCGCAATCCGCCGGGTCTGATCCCGTCCCTGGAACTGGAAGAACGTCGGAAAGCGTTCGTCCCACCGGAAGCCGACTTCGTCCACAAGATTAGCATCTGCGGCACTCGGATTTCCAAGAAGAAGAAGAGGAAGATGTACCAGTCGAAGTCGAACGGCGAATTCGACGGCGCGGATCTGCTTCTGTACGAGGAAGTCGCGAAAACGCTGCCTTTCAGGCGCAAGACGCTCGCTTTGGTCGGTCCCAGAGGCGTAGGCCGCAGGACATTGAAAAACAGGCTGATCAACAGCGATCCTGAGAAATTCGGCACCATTGTCCCATGTAAACATGAATCTTCGCACAGTTTTCAAATTCTGTACGTATGTGCTTGAAACTTGAAGCTTTTAACACGATGTTGACGTTGTTTAGACACCTCGAGACCTCCCAGAGTCCTCGAAGAGGACGGCAAAAGCTACTGGTTCACGGATCGAGAATCGATGGAGCAGGACATCAAGGAACACCGGTACCTCGAGTATGGCGAACACGGTAGCCATATTTACGGGACGAAGTTGGACTCGGTGCGCGAGTTAATCAGAAGCGGAAGGATGTGCGTGTTGGACTGCAGTCCGGCTGCGTTGAAGATCCTTCATAACAGCACCGAGTTCAAGCCTTACGTGATCTTCATAGCCGCGCCTGGAATGGAACAATTGAAGTGCTTGTACGACCTCGGCCGGTCCACTGGGGCAAGCAGTCGAAATTTGATGGTAACTACCGTGCTTAAAACGCCTCCTTCCGCTCTTTGTACTCTATCGCGCGGCTCTTAACGGTCTCGAGAATGCATATTCGCTTCGTACCAAGAGAATCGCGTCGACAATGATCTTCGTTAAAGTATCAACGCAAAACGTCGAGATCGCTCGGGAAAGTTCGAAGAAAAGTGGAAGACTGCTAGCGGGCAGATATTAAAAAATAAATATCCGAGTCACCATTAATAATAATGACGCGGTAATTCGATGAACGCGAGGAATCGATCGGTCCGCGCGTGAACGCTCGCTAAATATTATTGCGCTGGTCGTAATAATATTTTTGCACGCGATGTAAATCGGTTTCCGCGAAGGTTATATTCGCGCGGAACGATCGGGATCCGCAAACAAATTCCTGGTAACGACGTTTTAGTGGTTCGCGCGTACCACGCGTCTCAAATGCGAGAAAGAAACGGGGAAACGAAATTCCCGAACCGTGTGTATCGCGAGCGTCCGAAAACAAACATCGGCATCAAACATTTTACGACGCAACCACTTTAAGATCCCTGCCTGCCAGTCTGTTTGCCGTCGTTGTGTAAATGTAATTTAGTTACTGCAATCCGTATCGCATGCACTTCCCGTTGATTGATGCGTTCGACGAAGATCCTGCCTCCGGAAGCGGTCGAAACAGATTTTGGAGGCCGCGCAGCGTTTATTTCGCTGATCCGAATATGGCGGCCGGAGTTATGGCGATCCTCTTTCGCGCTACTGCTCGCAAACATTCGATCAATTGCGGTAAACGAAATCTGTTTTCGTCTGCGTTACTCGAATACTTTGATTCGCTCTCTTGGTAAATTCAACCCCCAGCCCCCACACCCATTCTTACGTAGCGTTCTTTGTTTAATCTTTTGTATGTATTTGATGTTCGCTTCGCTAGTTTGACCGCGCGAGTTCCATCAGGTACAGCTCGAGGAGAGCCAGGACGCTGGAGTCCCTTGCATCGTTGTACGAGGTTTGTATTCGCATGCGTTTCCCCTTTTATTTAGTAGTTCACTATTATTGTAGTTCTGTAGATGAACAGTTGTTTATTGTTTGCTAGACGAATGTAGTTTTAGTGGATCGCATTGAAAGTGAAACGAAATTTTTCTTCTAACCTGGAATATTTCCATTTTATACGATTTTCTTCATTTTATTTATATGAAACACTTTAAATTTCACGTTTCTTAGCATCGAAAACCAAAGCAAAACTGCGATCACCGATAGACACGAAACCGCACCAAGTACCATGGACTCCAAACTATTTAAGTAACTGTTACTCTGTAACCAACAGGAGGACGATCTGAAATCCACGTTGGAAGAGTCTGCAGCGTTGCAGCGGGCTTACGAGAAGTACATCGACCAGGTGATAGTGAACGAGGACTTTGACAACACCTTCAGACAGGTGGTCGCAGCGTTGGACTCCCTGGCCAGGGAGAACCAATGGGTCCCCGTCAACTGGATCTATTAAAAGCGCCTTCAACTCGAAGGAATCGCGAATAACATTGGGAATGGGGGTGGACAGTATCAGTTTTCGTCCATTTCCATCGTTCCCCGTTCGAAACTCATCGATGCCTATGGAACACGGAATGGTGGCCTTCGTAGTCCATCGAGCTAGTCTCTCGAACCATCATCGAGCTTGACGGTTCAGTGTACCGTTCCCGTGCAACGCATCAGTTCTTTTTTTTTTAATTATCGTCGTACTATATGTGTATAGGAAGCCTAGCGTGTTTGTATGTATGTACATTGTCTCGGTTGCGCGGACAGCCTAATTTAATGGTACACTCGATTATGCTCGTCGCTGCCTACGAAGGTTCGCGATCGTCAGAGAGGCAACCCCTTCATTGCCGTTTATAGCAAGTACAATCATAGCATTTACGTTACGTTACGTTGTTTTAGGTTTACGACACGACCCGTTCACAGGAATCCGGAAATCTATCGAGCCTAACTGAACTTAATGAAACTTCCGGAATGGAATTCGCTTATTTATCATTACTTAACATTTTCACCGTACCGTAAGCGCAGAAAAAGATACGAGTTCTATTTTACCAGATTTTATTTCGCCATTTTACATTCCCCCCGACGATGAAAAGCGAGGAGACGAACGGGTCGATAAGAGTAAGCATTAGACCGCCGTCCAATTAATTTTAGGATAACGCCTAGTTTTTAATTTCCCTCGAAAGCTGCGTACACGTACGCGAATTATTTTGCAGATTTAAGTGCAAGCAAAGTGACTCGTTCTTTTCTAGGCATATATATACAGGGTGAATACTCGCGAAGCATTTCTTTATTGAGAAGTAGCCAGATACCGAGGACACCCTGTGTATAAAGGGATTATTGTGAGAGATTATTGTGCGTTGTGTACTCGATGGATCCTCTTTGTACCGCGCGTGCACACTGAACGTATTCCTGGCATAGAGTGCCTTAATAGCGCAACCCTTCAAGGGTCGCGGCGAAGACCTACTATGTCGAAACGTGGAGAAACTTCTCCTCCGCCCAAGAGTTTCACGTTAAGAACGCGTTAAGACCATTCACACGGTTCTCTTTTCTAATTTTTCATGGCCCCGACCACGTATGCACGCGGACACACACATGCGCAAGCGGTTCTGTACACGAATGTACACGCAACGCGACACACACGGAAGAAATAAAGTTTTATCGAGCGTTTAACATGGATTTTTCTCTGCCGTCCACCACCGACCGCTTCCATTTGTGTAATCTGAAGAAACATGATTTTCAAGAATTTTTGGAAAAAGACTCGTTTGTCAAAATTACTGTTCCGAAGTTTTCAGGTCATCGAGCTCTAGTGTATCAATTGATAGAGATCGAAGACTACATCTGTGCTGAACGTATCCGAAATAGATAATTGGACCGGAGGCACAGACTTAATCTTGGGTCTGTGCTGGAGGTCGATGATTCTAAGGACGATAAAAGAAGCTATAGACTTTCATTCTGAAGCATGAGTGCGCTTTTGTTCGAAACAATGGCGCGCTATTGTTACGATCTGAATGTTGCCTTCAGTTTGAATCAAGGACCAGTCTATATTTGCAGCTGGGGAAAGTAGAACAGTGTAAGACTGTAAGATGTTTCTAACGTCCCTGAAGACACCAGCTGTCGCTGAAAGCTTTTCGAAAATTATTTTTCTTATTATAAATAAGGAACATTTTTTTTTAATTTATAGACATGCGAACAGATATATTTGCGAATACGAAAATTGTAATTTTGATTGTAATTGCAATTATACGCGCGAGAGCAAATTATTCTTGCCGTTTCGCTCATAAGAAGCGGCACGAATTATCTGCCCCCGAAAATATAAATCAGCGCCATTTCTCAAAGTGGCAAAGCGCTCCAAAGATAAAACTTGTAATGTACTTAGTTCAGCATTTTTCCGCAAGGAGGCGTCACTATCAGTTTCCTAAAACAGTTTCAACGCTTTGAACTTACAGTGATCTGAAATACCACATCGCTAAAAGTTCTACCACCGACGAGATACTCGTCAAGTAGAAGAAGAATGATATGATACAGAATGCTCACATTACCCATTCCGTAATTGCCTTATAAGCAGTACCTGTTAGGGAAGACAATAGGTATAGGAATAGAATTGATTGAAAATCAACATATTTATTAAATGTGCAGCTATTAGCTCGATATTATCCTTTATTCATAAGACACTAGAAGTTCTTACAAATAGAGGATAATACCGATTGCCCAGGTCTCACCACGAGGAGGTTGCTGCACAAGAGACCCGAAAGGGAGTCAGAACGAATGCAATATTCCTTCTGGCTCCCTTTCTAACAACGACGGACTTATACTAAATTACGCAGATATGTCGAGTAATTATTGCGGAGCAAAAGGTGTGAATCGGAGAAGAAGTCTCCGATCCACGGGGGACCAAAAGCGAATCAGGCAGAAGGCTCTGATTCTTTCAAAAAGAAAAACTAAAGCGAACCAGAGCAGAAGGCACTGGTTCGAAGGTGACGCGGCGCGTACAATGCTTGCAGCACAGCTCCGGCCAGAGCCGATACCCGACGTGTCCTCACCAAGAGAGATGGACAGTGAGAAGTGTTCAAACGATATCCCATTTCTCCACCAACTACCTGTCACCAGGCAACGCAAAGCGTTGAGGCGAACGCGGGTAGAATGACGAATAGAGAGGACACTGTAGCATGGCTACACGAGTGAACAGGTCTCAATGAACCACCTCTCTCAATGTATCGACGCCGAATACCGACTCCAACCGGTCTGGTACATGCAAGCAAGGTCCGACACAGCAGAAGGCTGTGTCGGAGTCAAAAATACGGATCGAGTAAAGTGACGTTATGGCAATAATTACTCGACATATTTACAACGAAGACATACAATCTTAATAGCTAACGCACGCAAGCCGAGCAATTATTGTGGACCAAAAGACTAAATCACAAAGGGGGAAGAATCAAAGCAGAAGGCTTTGATTCGCAAAGAAGAAACATGAACCAGAGCAGATGGCTCTGGTTCAGGGGTGACGCTAAGACAATAATTGCTCGGCAAATAAAACTAACTTAAGAATATGCAGTCTTCTTGATTTGTCCTCTTCTTGGTGTGTCCTCTTCTTGGTATGTCCTCTTCATAGTATGTCCTCTCCTTGGTGTGTCCTCTTCTTGGTGTATTCTAACTAAAACAGACTAATAATAATTAGACATAACAATATATTACCCCGCACACGAGTGCAAGCCCAAGACCCTCTCACAAGAGCAAACCTAAGACCATTTCTCGAGAACCAAACAGACCGCACACACGAGTGCGACACTAACCAGCTCATGAGAGCCCAACTAACCCCGCACACGAGTGCGAATGAAACCAGCTCACGAGAGCCCAACTGACCCCGCACACGAGTGCGAATGAAACCAGCTCACGAGAGCCAACCTAACACCAGCTCACGAGAGCCAAAGCTAACCCCGCACACGGGTGCGGCCTATAGGCGATTCGGGTGGCCCCGGGGACGCGACACCCCGTACTCACTCACAGCTCTATCCGTGAGTGAGCCCCTGGGGGACCTCCGATCGGAGGAATACCAATTTCAGACAAGATGTGAAAATCTTTAGAATAGGCACTTGTGAAAGTTCCGCAGAGTAACAATTCGAAATGCAGAAATAAAAATTATCGTGTACACTGACTGAATAAGGAATTCGAAATAACGAACTGTAGATGGACCAAGGGTAAACGGAGAAAGCATTGATGTACCCTTGGCCAACAGTAAGCTACCTGAAAGTAAATTCATATACAATTTAATGAAATATGGTTTTATATCTCGCAAATCTTAAATTCTACTATACAATCTTATCAAAAAATGGTAAATGTGCAATGTGCAGCTATTAGCTCGATATTATCCTTTATTCATAAGACACTAGAAGTTCTTACAAATAGAGGATAATACCGATTGCCCAGGTCTCACCACGAGGAGGTTGCTGCACAAGAGACCCGAAAGGGAGTCAGAACGAATGCAATATTCCTTCTGGCTCCCTTTCTAACAACGACGGACTTATACTAAATTACGCAGATATGTCGAGTAATTATTGCGGAGCAAAAGGTGTGAATCGGAGAAGAAGTCTCCGATCCACGGGGGACCAAAGGCGAATCAGGCTGAAGGCTCTGATTCTTTCAAAAAGAAAAACTAAAGCGAACCAGAGCAGAAGGCACTGGTTCGAAGGTGACGCGGCGCGTACAATGCTT
This sequence comes from Lasioglossum pauxillum, assembly GCA_933228785.1. NCBI lineage: Eukaryota > Metazoa > Arthropoda > Insecta > Hymenoptera > Halictidae > Lasioglossum > Lasioglossum pauxillum. Next base: position 41,419,091 of record OW121706.1, read on the forward strand.
GCAGCACAGCTCCGGCTAGAGCCGATACCCGACGTGTCCTCACCAAGAGAAGTGGACAGTGAGAAGTGTTCAAACGATATCCCATTTCTCTACCAACTACCTGTCACCAGGCAACGCAAAGCGTTGAGGCGAACGCGGGTAGAATGACGAATAGAGAGGACACTGTAGCATGGCTACACGAGTGAACAAGTCTCAATGAGCCACTCCTCTCAATGTATCGACGCCGAATACCGGCTCCAACCGGTCTGGCACATACAAGCAAGGTCCGACACAGCAGAAGGCTGTGTCGGAGTCAAAAATACGGGTCGAGTAGAGTGACGTTATGGCAATAATTACTCGACATATTTACAACGAAGACATACAATCTTAATAGCTAACGCACGCAAGCCGAGCAATTATTGTGGACCAAAAGACTAAATCATAAAGGGGGAAGAATCAAAGCAGAAGGCTTTGATTCGCAAAGAAGAAACATGAACCAGAGCAGATGGCTCTGGTTCAGGGGTGACGCTAAGACAATAATTGCTCGGCAAATAAAACTAACTTAAGAATATGCAGTCTTCTTGATTTGTCCTCTTCTTGGTGTGTCCTCTTCTTGGTATGTCCTCTTCATAGTATGTCCTCTTCTTGGTGTGTCCTCTTCTTGGTGTATTCTAACTAAAACAGACTAATAATAATTAGACATAACAATATATTACCCCGCACACGAGTGCAAGCCTAAGACCCTCTCACAAGAGCAAACCTAAGACCATTTCTCGAGAACCAAACAGACCGCACACACGAGTGCGACACTAACCAGCTCACGAGAGCCCAACTAACCCCGCACACGAGTGCGAATGAAACCAGCTCACGAGAGCCAACCTAACACCAGCTCACGAGAGCCAAACTAACCCCGCACACGGGTGCGGCCTATAGGCGATTCGGGTGGCCCCGGGGACGCGACACCCCGTACTCACTCACAGCTCTATGCGTGAGTGAGCCCCTGGGGGACCTCCGATCGGAGGAATACCAATTTCAGACAAGATGTGAAAATCTTTAGAATGGGCACTTGTGAAAGTTCCGCAGAGTAACAATTCGAAATGCAGAAATAAAAATTGTCGTGTACACTGACTGAATAAGGAATTCGAAATAACGAACTGAAGATGGGCCAAGGGTAAACGGGAAAAGCATTGATGTACCCTTGGCCGACAGCAAGCTACCTGAAAGTAAATTCATATACAATTTAAGGAAATATGGTTTTATATCTCGCAAATCTTAAATTCTACTATACAATCTTATCAAAAAATGGTAAATGTGCAATGTGCAGCTATTAGCTCGATATTATCCTTTATTCATAAGACACTAGAAGTTCTTATAAATACAGGATAATATCGATTGCCCAGGTCTCACCACGAGGAGGTTGCTGCACAAGAGACCCGAAAGAGAGTCAGAACGAATGCAATATTCCTTCTGGCTCCCTTTCTTACAACGACGGACTTATACTAAATTACGCAAGTACGTCGAGTAATTATTGCGGATCAAAAGGTGTGAATCGGAGAAGAAGTCTCCGATCCACGGGGATACAAAGGCGAATCAGGCAGAAGGCTCTGATTCTTTCAAAGTGAGAAACAAAAGCAAACCAGAGCAGAAGGCCCCGGTTCGAAGGAGGCGCGTACAATGCTTGCAGCCCAGCTCCGGCCAGAGCCGATACCCGACGTGTCCTCACCAAGAGAGATGGACAGTGAGAAGTGTTCAAACGATATCCCATTTCTCCACCAACTACCTGTCACCAGGCAACGCAAAGCGTTGAGGCGAACGCGGGTAGAATGACGAATAGAGAGGACACTGTAGCATGGCTACACGAGTGAACAGGTCTCAATGAACCACCTCTCTCAATGTATCGACGCCGAATACCGACTCCAACCGGTCTGGTACATGCAAGCAAGGTCCGACACAGCAGAAGGCTGTGTCGGAATCAAGAAATCGAGCAAAATGAAGTTACGGCAATAATTACTCGACATATTTACAATGATAGTATACAATCTTAATATATAGACCAAATATAACTAACTTAAAAATACACTGTAGTCTTCTTCCTCTTCGTTGGTGTGTCCTCTTCATTCCGTGTGTCGTCTTCGTTAGCAGCCGGCTATTGTAATCTAGCTGAAACAGACTAATCGTATTTAGAAACAATGCTGTTGAATACAGAATTAAATCACGCACACGAGTGCGAATGTAACCAACTCACGAGAGCAAATATAAACCCGCACGTAAGCGGAAACCTAACCATGCACATGAGTGCGAATACAACCAGCGAAGCAACTCACAAGAACAATTGTAACTCCGCACAGAAGTGCGAAAGCAACCAGCGAAGTAACTCACGAGAACAATTATAATCCTGCACATGAGTGCGAATACAACCAGAGAGAACCAGCTCAAGAGAGCTATTGTAACCCCGCACAAAAGTACGAATACAACCAGCGATCCAGCTCGTGAGAATAGTTGTAACCCCGCACACGAGTGCGGGAACAACCAGCGAAGCAGCTCACAAGAGCAATTATAGCACCGCACACGAGTGCGAATACGATCAACTCACGAGAGTTATGGTAACTGCTTACACGAATGTAGTCTATAGGCGATTCGGGTTGCCCCGGGGACGCTACACCCCGTACTCACTCACGGCCCCATCCGTGAGTGAGCCCCTGGGGGACCTCCGATCGGAGGAATACAATTTTAATAAAGAAATATAAATCTGAAGAAGACTCATTATCGAAAGTCTCGATGAAAATTTCAATTAGTATATTAGAGATAATAATTGATGGTATTCGTTGAATTAACAGTTGAAGGACAGGTTTGTTGAAATTGGGCCAAGGGTAGGCAAAGGAAGCTTTGAAAAATATTAGTAACCAAACTTACCGTTGATCGTTGAATGAAGAGTTGAAGGTAGGCCAGGGTAGCTGTGGATGACCCCTTGTCCACCTCTGGTCCACCTCTGGTCCACCTCTGGTAAGTCCCTGGTCCTCCTGCGTCCTCCCGGTCCCGCAGCACGTCCGCTCACGCCGCTCCCCCCGGCCCGACTGACTGACTGCCGGTGAACTCACGCTAAGCTCGAGCGGCACAAGCGCAGAGGTGCGTGACGCTCCCCACCCCACCGAATATCGATCGATGTCGATCGCCGTGAAAATTATTGATAAATTTATTATTTCCAGCTGGTTAATGTTTATAACAATTTTATTTTACAGCGATGTCCACAAGCAATCCCTTGGTTATTTGACCACCTAATTTTTTAGTAAACGTGGCTAATAGTATTCGAGATACGGAATAACTTTTAAACCATGAACATTCGCACGCATTAATTTATTCAATACAATTCACAGATAAATTTATTATTTCTGGCTGTTTAATATTTATAACAATTCCTTTTACTAATGATGTTAACGAGCACTCCCTTGACTATCCTGCCATCTAATGTTTTCGTAAAAATAGACAATAAAACTCGAGAAACAGAATAACTTTTAAACAATGAACATCCACACGCATTAATTTATTCAACATAATACTATGATACATTTATTAATTCTAGCTAATTAATGTTTATAATCATTCCTTTTGCCAACGATGTGGACAAGCACTCCCTTGACCACTTTGCCATCTAATTTTTTACAGTGTTCGGTATTGGCCTAAACGGGAGCATTCAAACGAAGGTAGTTCGACCGTTGGTGCCGTCTCGTTATTGTTTTCGTGTCTCGAGCGCGCGATCGCTAAACCGCTGTCTTGTCCTCGTAAAAGTCATCGTACAATAAAGAATATATGTTTAACTGCAAAATTCGAAATGTTGCAAACAGCCAAATGTTAATACGTATTTTAAAATAAAATAAAATGAATGTATCATTCATTATACATCCGCATGCATTGATTTATTCAACATAATACTATGATACATTTATTAATTCTAGCTAATTAATGTTAATAATAATTCCTTTTGCTAATAATGTTAACGAGTACTTCCTAGAATAAATTGCCATCTAATTTTTTCGTAAAAATAGACAATAAAACCCGAGAAACAGAATAACTTTTAAACCATGAACATTCGCACGCATTAATTTATTCAACATAATACTATGATACATCTATTAATTCTAGCTAATTAATGTTTATAATCATTCCTTTTGCCAACGATGTGGACAAGCACTCCATTGACCACTTTGCCATCTAATTTTTTACAGTGTTCGGTATTGGCCTAAACGGGAGCATTCAAACGGAGGTAGTTCGACCGTTGGTGCCGTCTCGTTATTGTTGTCGTGTCTTGTCCTCGTAAAAGTCATCGTACAATAAAGAATATATACCCAGATAGCACAAAGACATCTTAAAGTACGCCTAAAAGTTGCCTGACGCAAGACGTAACGTACATCTTTAAGTCGTACGTTGCGTCTGTGGCACGTCGTTTTCACGTCTTTTCCACGTACTGTGTACAACTTTAACAGGTCTTTGTTACAAAACTGTGCGACTTAAAGTCGTCTCTCACAGGTCTTTTCGACATCTTTAAGATGTCGCTTTAAGATGCAAAAAAGTTGCCTTTTTGGACATCTGAAAAGACGTACAAAATCTTCAAATTTAAGAAAAAATTAGAATCTATATATATATATTACTACTTTCATGTACTACTTGAGAGAGAATATTCCATTTTGTCTCTTCGAAAAAACCTTATTACAATTTAGTTTTTATGCAGCATACTCTGGGCGGGAATCGAACTCGGGCCTACCATTTAACTTCATGATGGTTTCCTCGCTGAGCCATGCGAACCTTTACTGTTAGATTCATTACTTTTTATTCTTGTACGCTCAAATCATATCAAATCATATATATTATTATATAAAAAATATTTTAACAGAAGTTTATCTCTTCTAATAATTATATAACCTAATTATTTAATTATTTACCTAAAATATTTTTTAGGTAAAAATCAAACTACTTTTTTTTAATGAAGTATAGTATCAGTATATTAACGATTAAGAGATATACATATTTTTGTAAGTACTTCAATCGTTTCTGCCGTGAAAACGGCGTTGCGAAAGAGGCAACTTTTACGCGTCCTTAAAGGCACCTCTGCTGCGACGACGTTTTCACGTTCGAAGGCAGGTGCCTTTTATGCATCTCATTTCTAACCTGAAAACGGCGTACCGAAAGAGGCAACTTTTACGCGTCCTTAAAGGCACCTCTGCTGGGACGACGTTTTCACGTTCGAAGGCAGGTGCCTTTTATGCATCTCATTTCTAACCTGAAAACGGCGTACCGAAAGAGGCAACTTTTACGCGTCCTTAAAGGCACCTCTGCTGGGACGACGTTTTCACGTTCGAAGGCAGGTGCCTTTTATGCATCTCATTTCTAACCTGAAAACGGCGTACCGAAAGAGGCAACTTTTACGCGTCCTTAAAGGCACCTCTGCTGGGACGACGTTTTCACGTTCGAAGGCAGGTGCCTTTTATGCATCTCATTTCTAACCTGAAAACGGCGTACCGAAAGAGGCAACTTTTACGCGTCCTTAAAGGCACCTCTGCTGGGACGACGTTTTCACGTTCGAAGGCAGGTGCCTTTTATGCATCTCATTTCTAACGTGAAAACGGCGTCCCAGCAGAGGTGCCTTTATGGACGCCTAAAATGCGTCTTACTGAGACGTGAGACGTAAAGATGTAGACCGGACATGAAAACGGCAACTTAAAGTCGTCCTGTGCTATCTGGGAATTAACGCACTTTATATGAATAAATTTCAAGATAAAAATAGCGTTTAATAGGTAATTCAATTTTCAACAACAATTATTATTTTGTTTGCTATCAATAAATAACAGTTCATTTATATATAAATCGAGAAAACATTTATTCAGTTTTAAAATCATTATAGAAACAGGAAGCATTATATTTAAACAGAGATGAAATATTCAGATTGAATTAATCATGTATTGACTGACTCGACTCGTTTCGTTTACTTTTCCAGAATTGTGACTGTAACGTGGAAAATAGCAAAAATACGCGCTGTGCATTACATGGCAAATTGGCAACCATGCGACGAATATTTTCAAATGTGATTTGGCAACTACGCCTTCGATATCTGAAATTCGACCTAATTCCTAAACTCACCACTCTAAATCGTAGAGGGCATACCAAAACCTCTGGTTTTTTTGCACAGTCGGTAATTCATAGCATGGACACAAAGTCCCATAAGATGATAGGTCTATTCTATATCACGTCGGTGGTCGTAATTTCAAATTACGAGTGCAGGCGAGTCGCCTACAGCCCTTGTAATTTGTCTAGTTTCTTGTAGGTGGCGCTGCAAGGATCTGATCCAGGCTAAAGACGATGTTGATTGTGATCCCAGCTAAAGGTAATGTAGGGTCTGTTCTAGGCTAAAAAGTAGACTAGGGGGCAGCACTGTACCGGGAACAGCAAAATCCCGGTCGCGAGCATTCTCATACTCTCATATACTCTCTGTTTCGGTGAATGATTATTGGAGCAGTGGAGGTTAGCTTACCAGTAGGTGACAGGCATTTTTCAGTGTTTGAAAGCAAGTAGTTGAATTTTGCAACGGTAGAATCAAGTGATACAGCTGATTAAAATGGAGTGTTTAATCGGAATAAAATTCAAAGATTTCGTATTAGTCGCGGCTGATATGACCACAGCCCATTCGATCATGGTTATGAAAAGCGGTAAGCGATTTGTTTGGTTACAATTTTTCTATTACTCGGCACTTTTACGATTTAGATTTCTACCGAACATAAATTCAAGTTGTATTACCTTTCTTTTTTCAGACGAGGAGAAGATTCATAGAATCTCTAGCAAGCTCGTGATGGCTGTGTCTGGAGAATCCGGTGATGCAACACAATTTTCAGAATACATAGGAAAGAATATACAACTGTATAAAATGAGAAACGGTTACGAATTGTCTCCGAGCGCTGCCGCTTGGTTCACAAGGAGAAACTTGGCTGATTATCTGAGAAGCCGAACCCCGTACTTTGTTAATTTGCTGCTGGGTGGATACGACGATAGCACAGGACCAGAATTGTTCTTCATCGACTATTTAGCTTCTTGCGTCAGCGTGCCTTACGCGGCGCATGGTTACGGAGGTTTCTTCACTTTGTCTATTTTAGACAGATACCATAAACTAGGTAAGAGGAACTATTTCTTAAAACATTATCGTCGCCTGCGATCGTACAAAACAGATTGCGCTTAATATTTTTTATTATAGACTCTACAGAGGAAGAAGCGTACGACCTAATGAAATTGTGCGTTAGAGAAATTCATAAACGTTTGATAGTTAATCTTCCCAACTTCAAGGTTCAGATGATATCGAAAGATGGCATAAAAGAGTTGAAACCGATCACCACTCAAAGTTTGGCAATAGAGGATGCCGCTAAAGCGTAAAGATATTTTTATACGTTTCATTTGTAATATTGCTCTCACTCTAAGGAATAAAAGTGATCGTAATAATCTTTATAAATTTGTTTTATATGTAAGCATGGATGATCTGTTAGTTCGTTCAAAATTGACTCGATGTCAATGGGATCCTTCGCGGATATTTTAGAATAAATTCCCATAGAGAATTTTCTTTTTTTTTCACTCGTTCGCCTGGTTCCAGCGAGCTTTCATAAATTATTTATTCTCGGACAAACCTGTGCATTCCAATCGCTAAGACGATTACTTTAATTAATGTCGATCGTTGTTGGCGACGTTGAAAGCCAGAGGGGTAAGAGCCACGTCCACGAGAGATGCTTTTAAATTTTCATTTGTCGACGCCGCTAGTGCTTCTACCCCTTTTTCCCGATGATTGAAACTCTGCTCGACATAGTGTTTCGTGTCCACCCTTATAAGGTAAACGCTTACTCAGTCGATTTCCTATTTTTCATGTCATGTTCAAGTCATGTAGTTTTTCATTGCTTAGAAATCTTCCGAAGTGGCGCGGAGTTAATGCTTCTCTGCTGACTTTTATCATTTTTAATATTTGAAGAATCAACTTGTTATAAAAATATGTGACACCTGAGTATCGAATAGGGGTTGCAAGTTGCAGCCCTTTCTTTGGCGAAGGAGGTTGTACGCATATCGAACAAGATGGCGCCACGATTCGGTATTCTGAATTTCTGCATGATTTCTATGCACATTTACACGTTGATTTATAAACTATCCATTAAGCGCCTTTCTAGTATTGTAAAGTCACTATTAGCATTTAGTATTTACTAAATTGGTATTAGTAGGAAGTATTGTTTGAGTTACAAAAGTCAGTTCTCGTATCATTCAATTTCGCTACAATTTAACCTTTCTGTTCATAATTATAAATGTTTAGACGCGTATAAGAAATATCGGTGAACGAACTGATATTTTTCCCCGGCGTAGACCGTAGAACAGTTTCGATATATCATTAGAAATATTTTAGAGTGTGTGGAGAAAAGAAAGGGTGCACGGAGGCGGACCCTTTTCAGGCAGCCCCGGGACGAGGATCCTTTCACTTTGTATCGTCCGCCTAAGAGCATTACAACAGCTTCTGGCTCTCCGATCGGCAATGATTTCCAAATGGCATTCACGGTCTTCCGTTCGCAGTAAGCCGTAATACCGCAAATGTAGTCGATTGTAAGTGCAGATTTCCAGGAGGACCAGCCTGCCGCAGAAAGTTCCACACGAAATCGCAAGATGCCAAGTCTCCATTAAATTAAAAGCTCGGTCAACTTTTCGATGGCGGACCTCCTTGATGTCTTAGATGAAATACTTCCTAGGTCCTCAAAAAATTTCTTTGTCGCACCCCTTCAATATCATGAATGTATTAGTCGTGTACAACGTACAAAGTGTTCTAGACGTGTGCAATGAATTCTAGCAGAGTCCTACAGCAGGATACACCTTGATCATGCAGTCTCCTTTCTCAGCTGCTTCATTAGCGTTGGACCGACGTGGTCTCGAAGTTGACAGCGACAGAAGGCGACGGTAATGGCCTGTACAAGTTTAAAGGACCATCTTCTAATCTATTCGAGGTTTAAGAGAGGCGCGGCCGAGTACTTACAATCAAGCTCGAGAGTATTCTCGAGCACAATGCTCCTCAGAGGGGTTTCTCTCTCTCTCTCTCTCTCTCTCTCTCTCTCTCTCTCTCTCTCTCTTTATCGAGGACGCCTTGTAGCGACATCGCTTGCCACGATCATCTTCCACGGCAGCTTAAGTATTATTCAGCGTTACGATAAAAAGATGACGAGGCGGGAGCGGCGAGGTGGCCTGCCATGCCGGAGGTAAAAGCGTTTCCATTTAATTACAATCGATCGTCAAGCGGGAATCGCCTTCGGTCGCATTGGCGTAGGAAAGCCGCCGGTTTTATAGACGGTCAGCGGTGGTTGGTTCTTAGACCACCGTTAAAACCACTACTCAAATTTACGGGAACTTTTGTATTCCCCCTCCCGTTTCGTCTCTTTCTCTATCCAGCCTCCGTTTCGAACAGCTTCAAAATTTCCATTTCCTCGGCCCTCAGGTCCCTTTCATTCGTTTTTTCTTCTTTCCTTGTATCATCTGGTTGAAAGATTTCTTTTTACTCGCCCCACCCTCGCCCCCGTGCCGGAAACCGACACAAATGTTTGATTTACTTGATGCACCGCCGCTTCATCGTTCCCGGCTCTGCGAATGTTTCCTCTCGTCCATTCCCCGCTTCATCGCCTGGAAATCCCGTAGCCTTTTGCGACTCCTTCTTCCTTGCTCTATAAGTCGGTTGCGACTACGATGCGCGCTGTCAGATGTTCCGCAAAAATCTCTCTAGACTGCGCTCCTTTGATCGCGCGAGCTGTTCGCTTTAATCACGGTCATCTATGGACAACGTTACAGCTCTAGTAAAAACTGTAAAAAGTCATGAGTGAATTCTAACTCTCAGGAGTGTAGCGAAGGGAGGAGCTTTTGCGAAGGGTTAATCGCTTTTGTAAACAATCGATGTGCAGCACTCCGGAAAAATCGAGAACCTAATGGGTTGCCTTCTGGGAAGGATCCCGGATTCACTTGCGGGAAGATCAAGTGAAAAGGGTCACGACTCCCATCGGGAAGCAGCGCTCCCATTCTCTTGCGGGTTCGATAGGCCGAAACGAAGGGAAAGGGCCGTGGCCGAAATCGTGCACGCGTCCCTTTGAATTCCACCGTCGACTGGCCATCGCCCGACTTTACTACTTAGCCTTTTTTGCACGTGACTCGCGTCACGAACGAGCGTCGGCCAATTTTGCCAGGCAAAGAGTCCAGAAGAAAATGGAGGACCTTCCGAGGTGGCGTGGGAGCGAGCCAGGGCCGTGGCAAGGCCAAGAAAAAATCGTCGAACCTTGGGATTCGAAAGGGGTTGGAGGCGCGAGGCGTAACCGGTTGCAGCCGTAGCTGCGAACTTTATTGAGCTTTCGAGTTTATGTACTTCCAGCGTGCACGGTTCCTGCGATTTTACGCCTTTCACTCGCCCGCCTTTTCGCTACTTTTCTTTTGTACTTTTTTCCTTTGCTCTCTCCCCCTCTCTCACTCTCTCTCTCTCTCTCCCTAGCTTTTGGTCCGCGTCTCCTTCTCGATCTTCTCTCGCCATCCGTTCGTTGCCTTCCATTCGTCCTATTATTTCCCTTCTCGAAACCCGCTGAGACGAACGTTCGACGCCGTTCCGTCGCGACGACGCCGGCGAAACGCCCGCCGGCGAGGCAACATATTTCGCGATAAGTTTATGACTCCCCGAGAAAAGAATTCGATGCGAGTATTCGGGCACGCTACCCGAATGCCTCGAGTTTGAATCATTTATCAGTAGACTGCGGATTTGATGCGCTTCTCGCAGAAACGAGAGACAAGTCGGAACAGTAGAAAGAGTACAAGAATTTTCGAATATCGATATGCACACAACTCTTCTTTTACACGGTTTTGAAATAACACGGCACCTGGAACAATTCCGACACCTGGAAACAATACAAATGTATTGTTACATTTTTTAAATCGTAAATGCATAAAATTTGCAGTGTAGTTGTCATTCATCCTCAAAACGGCATTTTTGTTAATTAGACTAGGAATGGAACTAGTTTGTAATTCTTAAAATCACAATGGACCCGGGTCCCACCATTCGAGGGTAAATCTAAGGTTAATCACAATCCCATACCCAACCCCATAGCCCACAACTTCCCAAACGTCCCGAATAATCCCGGCAATCTTGCCATTTGCTCTCGAGGCAAGATACGATTCGAATCAGCTCGGAGCCACGGTAACGGAACGAGGAATTTCTGTTTCGACACGGCGTGACCGTATGGAGGGTAGTTTTCCCGGTGTATCTTATCGCCAGATGCGAACGAGGTGGGACGGGCACGAACAAAAGCCGTCGATATAGCGTCGTAAACCGTAAAAAAGTAGGAACTATCGCGAATAAATAACCGATGGAGAGTGGCCGGGAGAGGTCTACCGTTGCGAGGGGGTTGAAGAGGGTGAACAGCGTGGCGTGGGGCGAAATGAATGCGTGCTACGTAGAGGGTCGGCCAGGGGTGGTGGTCGTCCGTTGAATGGAAGTGTCAGAACGGAAGGAGGGACAGAAAGAGAAAGGAAGAAAGTAGGACGACGCCGAGGAAGGGGTTTGGAAGCAGAGGCGTGCGAGAAGCAGGACGGGGGTGGAAAAAAGGAAGAGGGCGGCGGTTTCGTTCGAGAGCGTGAAAATGCGGGGGTTGCACCTCTTGTAAAAGGGAAATATATAAACTCGAAAGGCCGATAAAGTCAGTACCCGCTGTTACGACAAACTCGCTTCCTTTTACCCGGATTCACCTTCCCTCTTTGTTTCTCTCGCGCGCAGCGAGAACCCAGAAGTCGAACGCGAGCGCGGGGGAGAATAATGCTCGTGTCGTGACCTCTGTCACGCGCAGGACTCTGTTACTGGGTCGCTCTTGGATGCACGATCAACTTTTCCCTCTCTCGAGGATTTCCCGACGTACGTTTCACGGAAACACCGTTCACCCCGCCATTTTTTTTGCGTTTCTCGTACCCTCGTTTACGGATGCTGACCCTGTGTCTCGATACCGAGAAACTTCGAGAACCTTCTTCTTCTCTTAATTATCGAAGTTGATATCATGTCGATGTCGTCGATGATTGAATGGAAATAGGAGGGTGAACCTCGGTCATGGGGATGAGTCCATCTGTGATGAAGAAGATGGTGTCTTCTCACGTAGATTAAATGTGTAATATAATATGTTGTAATGCAATGTATTAATGTAGACACAATGGCGAAACATCGATGTGAATTTGATTTTGTAAATTCCGTGATCTATATGCGTAGAGAGATAGGTAGTGAAACCAAAATGTATTCCCCGCTCGATGTTGCTTGCTTAATTAGACGCCGACTAAAAAATGTGATATTCGGAAATCGATGACGCACCGGGCGCGCGGAGATTATAAAAATATTTGGTATTCCGCAGGATGATTGAACACGCAGGCCGATGGAGATTTGAGTATTTTCTGTTGGCGGAATACACAAACTGATAGATTATTTGCCGATTTATCCATGCATTCGCCGCGGGTACTTCAATACTTTGGATATATTTCAATTACAGAGTCATTCATACGCGTCCATTTCTGTTTTGTACATAAAACAACTTGTTAATTCCCCGGTGTGGCTCGCGGTGAATTTTTCACGGCTTTCTCTTTTTTTTCTGCCTCTCCCTCAACCCTCTGTAAATGATTCCGCGCTACAAACGTCGGCTCCGCCCCTCCTCCCCGTCTCTCTTTTCACCCCCTGTCTCTATCTTTTTTCCACCGGCGTAGTAACCCCGGCCCTGTTAATTATGATTAATCATGTCTCGGAAATTAAAGCGATTAATCTTCTCGTTGTGACGACCGGTGAGCGTGTTTGCCGGCCCTCGGCCGCACACCCACACGAGCGCACGTCCGTGCGCACGATGCCTCTGTTTTCCAGAGGAGAGGGGCGGTTTTCTCAATTAGTTCAGCCGCTAATCGTTTTTCGTGACTTATGCGCGTTTTCGGACCTCCCAGAGCGGAAGTGGCCGCGCCGCACAGCCCGAGTGACAATTAGCGAATTCGCGAGTTCTAGTGACGGCGCTCTCTCTCTCCCTCTCTCTTTCTCTCTGGTCGTTCCCGAGGAAATTTTCAAATTAAATGGAAGTCCTCCCACGTTGGAAATCAAATGCCCCGACGCCGTCCGCAACAGTTTCTTAACGAGCATTTAACTGATAAATAGACTGCCGTCAGCGCCGGCTTTCCGAAATTTATTTTTGAAGGGCTCCCGTCAGAAATGCTTTTTTGGATACGGTGTATGGTAACGTTAATACCTTCAATGAATAAAACTGCAATTTTTCGTTTTGCAGTTCATGTATGTAAGCCGATTGGCAGCCCGCAATTTAGTCTATATTGAAACGATTAATAGTTTGTACGATATGAAATTATTTCACTCTGGCCGAAGTTTTATTAAATCTGCAATTTTCCGTTTGGAAATTCACTTCTATGCGAAACAATTGACGGCTTTGAGTTTCTAAAACGATTTTTGAATACTAATTGCTAAAAAGTTGTCGAAAAATCTGTAGATTATTTGTAATGTTTTACAAATGGCTCAAAAATATTTTAATTGATGTAGGCAATTGATAAAAGGATAGATTCTATGATTTGAGTCTTTAGAAGATAAGGAACGAGGTTAGAAGCGCGTCAAAATGGCGACCAGCAAGTGATTTTGAACCGGCGCGGCGCGGCACAAGGTAATATAAGGAATTGTGAGGAGTGGGAAAAAAGGTGTCAACGAAAAAAGTTGCTAAAAAGTTGTCGAAAAATCTGTAGAGTATCTGCAATGTTACAAATGGCTCAAAAATATTTTAATTGTAGGCAATAGATAAAAGGATAGATTCTATGATTTTAGTATTTAGAAGATAAGGAACGAGGTTAGAAGCGCGTCAAAATGGCGACCAGCTAGTGATTTTGAACAAAAAAGGTGTCAACGAAAAAAGTTGCTAAAAAGCTGTCGAAAAATCTGTAGATTATCTGCAAAGTTTTACAAATGGCTCAAAAATATTTTAATTGTTGTAGGCAATTGATAAAAGGATAGATTCTATGATTTGCGTCTTTAGAAGATAAGAAACGAGGTTGGAAGCGCGTCAAAATGGCGACCAGCAAGTGATTTTGAACCGGCGCGGCACAAGGTAATATAAGGAATTGTGAGGAGTGGGAAAAAAGGTGTCAACGAAAAAAGTTGCTAAAAAGTTGTCGAAAAATCTGTAGATTATCTGCAATGTTACAAATGGCTCAAAAATATTTTAATTGTAGGCAATAGATAAAAGGATAGATTCTATGATTTGAGTCTATAGAAGACAAGAAACGAGGTTAGAAGCGCGTCAAAATGGCGACCAGCTAGTGATTTTGAACCGGCGCGGCACGAGGTAATATAAGGAATTGTGAGAAGTGGGAAAAAAGGTGTCAACGAGCTTCCAGTCGAAATGAATAATACCCCAACAGGTGCAGGAACACAATCTCGCCACCTCGTCGCCATTTAACGTGGCCTCTGCGGAACGGCGCGGCTTTCTCCCGACCCCTTGAGGAAACAGTGTTTTTCGCAAATTAAGAGATTCGCAATAATGGCCTTAATGGTCCTGTAAGGGTAGAAACTGAAATTACGTTACCACTTAAACGCGGTTATTTATCGTCTACTTTATTATTACCGCCTACGAGATTTTCGTGGCCCTCGGGCTCGGGATACTCCGGGCTCTCGCTGTTAAACGACGTTGCACCTCGTTGCCTGTGTTTTCAATTAATTCCTCGACTCCTCTATTTTTTCATCTTTTTCTTCTACACTCCCCGTCTCTCTTTCTTGTTCTCACCCTCAGCATCTCGTTTACCGGGCGTTTATCGCGCGCAGGACATAACGATCAGCTTTTCGGTGGTATAAACAGGCAACGGGGCGGTATTTATTCCTACAGAAACGTAATTATTCTTAGGCGTTGTGGCAGCAATTTAGCAATCCCCCTACGCGAAACCATCCGTTCCACCGTTCGCTGAATTTTTTAATTTCACTCGCCGCTTGTTTTCGGCCGCGCGGCTTCTGGGGGATGAAATGAATTATTATCCGAGCTGGATTTCTTAAGATTTTGTACCAGGAGCTTATTGATAGCATTTGCCATGATTCGAACGATCAAAAAATGAGTTTAATCGTCTGTAAAAGCATGAAAAACATTTTGCCCTGAACGTATGTAATATTACAGATTTGACGATTAAATCTTTCCCTTTAAAACGAGTAATATTTAAATGAAAATGTTTCGTATCGCAAACAAAAAGTGCATATCCGTTAACAGCGTGGAGCAGCAGATTATGGACGTCGCGAATGCGGAGCAGAAGGTCGGGTCGTCGACGCAGAAATAAAATAGCGTTACAATCGTCTCCGGATTCCATCCTGTCCTGCGGCAGCGTGGATTACACCCTGTCCCTCATATTTCGTGGCTGGTTCGCGATGGCCATTTGTCACCTCTCGAGCAAAGTTCATTGCTTTTCGGGCCATTGGACGTGCTCCATAAAAAATTTAAAAAAACCCACGGGGCGGAAGGGGGAGGGGGTAAAAGCTCGCTCTCGCGAGAGGGCGAGAGAGAAAGATAGGAGAGCGGACAGGGGAGAAACACTTCGAAGCAGAGCGAAAGTTTCGAGTTGGCGTTATTGATGTCTTCGGTGGATGTGTGCCGGGGAGGGTTGGGGATGCTCGAGGGCGATGGTAGACAGGGGGTTGGTCGAGGGGGTGAGCGGGGGTAATCCTGAGAGCAGCCTCAAAGGCCAAATGAGAAATACTTTCCGATCGGGCAGCAGCCCCGAAGACTCGGCGGGCTGCGAGGCTTAAAGGACTTCATATAACGCCTCTGAGCCG
This sequence comes from Lasioglossum pauxillum, assembly GCA_933228785.1. Classification (NCBI taxonomy): domain Eukaryota; kingdom Metazoa; phylum Arthropoda; class Insecta; order Hymenoptera; family Halictidae; genus Lasioglossum; species Lasioglossum pauxillum. Next base: position 41,434,923 of record OW121706.1, read on the forward strand.
TGAGATCTTAGACTCGCGTCGAGATTTCGACGCTTTTATTATGTAACTATGTGTGCCCGGTACGCTCGTGTTGGTACCCTCGATTTTTCTCTCACCGTCCGGACGGAGGCAGGCCTTCTCCTTTCCACCCCCTACCGCGCCAACTTTCGTAATTACTCGAATCGCTGTCTTTAAAATGACGACGCGAAATTAATCCCCCGTGGAATGATCTCTCCCTTAACGCCCTCTGGCGAACATTTTTCCTTCGTAATGGACGTCGAGGAATTGATTTCTCGCGAAACGAGCGTCCACGGTGCGAGGAACGTGGAATCGTTTGTGGCGAGCGAGAATTATATTTTATACGTGCAAATTTCAGGCGAATCAAATTTCTTTTAATTAATTTAATTAATTTAATTAATATTTCATTTAAATTGGTTCAATGAATGCGACGACCAAATGAAAATAAAGTGCTAAGGTGGAGTGGGGTAAGTGCGCCCTAGTTTTTGCAAAGTTGGACTTTAAACTGATGTATTTTCAGTCTGGTATGTAAAAACTTAACGTTCTTGGTATCAAACTCTTGCCACAGTTATTACTGATGAATTAGTATTATGTAGGATTCTAATTTTGCTTGAAAATTATCATTTCGATAGGATATTGTACAAAGTGTCAACTAGGACGCACTTGCCCCGAAAATGGGGCAAGTCCGTCTATGAGAGTTAAAAATGCTTTCGAATCTTGTTTCAAGTGCTACGGGGCAAGAAAAGAGTGATTAACAAGCCTGCTTTAAAATGCTTCTTATTGCATTAAATTATATTGTTTTTATAGTTATCCATTTTTAAGCAAACAAGTACTTTTATGCTGAAATATGAAAGGGGATACAGTGCTATTAAAACAAAGTTTAAAAATGCTTCCAAACCTTGTTTCAAGTGCTACGGGGCAAGAAAGGAATTACACTGTCCAACAAATTTCAACTTTCTTTATGTTCTCTAATTACTGTTGGGTCCTTCTTATAGAGTTTTTTGCGCTGATTCCGAATCTGTTTTTAATTTTTTTCCTATACGCACAGTTTTTGAGGAACATGGCTTTGAAAAAAAAACATATTTTTCAACTTTAAACAAATATTGTGATGTTATTATAAAAGATATTGAATTGTTCTTTGCAGCAGAAGATTCTGTAGACTTTCCCGAATACAGTGGTATCCAAAATTAATACATTATGAATGTTTAAACATGTTTAAACAATCATTAAAGGCGGAGAGACGCCACTTTTGCACCAATTTTTGAGGATATTTTTCAATTTATCTTAAAAAATAAGGTTCCAGCGGAAAATCGAACTATACCACTCGATGGAGCAGACTTTTATCTTGAGTAGCCACCCTGTCAAGTTTGGATCGTCGACGTTTTTTTCGAACCAGAAAGCAAAATATCTTCGCCCGACATGAGTTGCCGGCAGTGGCGCTCGGGACGAGATACGGCGCAGCGACGGGATACGGAGCGGCGAAAGACCGTTGTAGTGGGGTGAGCGCCACTGGCGGCAACTCATGTCGGGCGAAGATATCTTGCTTTCTGGTTCGAAAAAAACGTCGACGTTTCAAACTTCAAAGAGGGGTTTCTTAAGATAAAAGTCTGCTCTATTGCATGGTATAGTTCGATTTTCCGCTGGACCCTTATTTTTTGAGATAAATTGAAAAGTATGCTCAACAATTGGTGCAAAAGTGGTGTCTCTCCGCCTTTAATGATTGTTTAAACATGTTTAAACATTCATAATGTATTAATTTTGGATACCACTGTATTCGGGAAAGTCTACAGAATCTTCTGCTATAAAGAACAATTCCATATCTTTTATAATAACACTACAATATTTGTTTAAAGTTGAAAAATATGTTTTTTTTTCAAAGTCATGTTTCTCAAAAACTGTGCGTATAGGAAAAAAATGAAAAACAGATTCGGAATCAGCGCAAACAACTCTATACAAAGGACCCAACAGTAATTGGGGAACAAATTTGGTGTTGGACAGTGTTATTATCAAGCCTGCTACAAAATGCTTTTTATTGCATTAAATATATTGTTTAGTTTTATAGTTACCCATACAGTACGCACTTACCCCACCGTGATAGTACGCACTTGCCCCGTGTAGTAATATTTACGGGGCAAGAGCATCCTAGTGTTTTTCTCAATAAATTTAAAAAAATACAATAAAAACGGTTTATTTAATGTAAACTTACATCGATATTTCTTGTACTTACATAAAATAACAACACAGAATATATTAATAACTTGTAAACTATTGCACGTTCAGGTTAACCTCAAAGTTGTACGTGTACCTCTCACGTGACTGTTTGGCATTGGTTGATATAAGCGAGGAAAACACCTTTATTCTTTATTCCCCACTCCATCTCACTCATTTTTCGAAAATGATTGTAACGCGAAGGGATAAAGTTGTGGATATAAGATGCATGAAAGGTTTGGAAAGATGTTCTTTAACCCTGTCCATGTGTAGATACGAACGTAAATAATAGGAGCATCCCGTACCTCGACCAGTCATGCATGTGAAATATATGTAAGTAGTGGGCGCACGGCCTGGAATTTGATCGAGGCCATAACTCTCACTATTAAATATTCATTCAGTATTGACTAATAGATGCACTATCTGTCGGGCTGGTAGTGGCCCAACACGTTCAGCGAAATAGATGTATACGTGTATAGGCTCGTGCAGGATGAACCGATATCGTTTGAAAATGTCGGATCGATCGTGAAGAGGAGCTCTAGTCGGTGGAAATAATTCTTGTCACGACCAACGATTATTATTTACGACGAACAGTAAATATTTCAACTGTATCTCAAAATAAAACACACGTTACATTAAAAATCTTTTCTTTTCACTTTGGGTGACAATTCTACATTTTAATAATTCATTAATATTGCCAAACTTTGAAGAGCGTCTTTGATTTCTATATTTGATTAATTATGAAGATTTATTCCTTCAGATGATTTTTCGGATAACTCTTGTATTTTCTGTTTACTGTAATTTCGATCACCGTAATTGAATACGCAGCTAATTAAATCGTCCAAGTACGCGAGATCGAAGCGGGTGCATTAGTCAAACAGCGGTTAGAGTGTGTGCCGTGTGTCCATTGTACTCAATGCGTTAAATTAAAGTCGACCCGTCGGACATGACACGGTATACCGATTTTCAAGCTCTAAATTTACTCATTCAATAATATATTAACATACTTAATAGAACAACAGAAAAATTTAATAAGTAAATCAGCTAGTTTGTAATGAAAAGAATGGTGTTATTTTGTTACGAGTTTTAGCAACACTGTTGACAGAGGGAAGGAAAAGAAGACGTAGAGATGAAATTTCGTGATATCGACTCACGGAGAAACAGCAGAAGTAAAGTTCATAAGGATGTTTTGAAGATAAAAAGGGTATCCAAAGAGGGAAGCGCGACGGTCGTATATACGGTCTACTAGGGGGCAGTAACGTCGAGGGAACCGATAACGAAACGATTATCGAGGAAATTCATGATTGATAAAACAAGAAACACAACCGGCTTGGTCCCCGAGGAATCCTCCGAATATCCTCTTGGAAATTACCAATAAAAACCGCCGGGGTCAATAACCTTTCTATCTCGCGAAGTAGCTAACCCAACAATCTGCCATAGCTGCTTCAATTCTTCAAGTTTCTTTCTGTTTAAGAAATAATTCTTCATTAATTGTTCGAAAAGTTTCACTGTTTTCTATGTCATCCATTCATTTACAGAATTTAGTTTACTGTTTATTTCGCCGTTTGCTGAATTTTCAAATATCCGCGGATAAGTTTGCACATTGTGGACGTCAACATATCCCAATTTCAGCAAAACCGGTACTCCGAAAAGGGTCCGATTCCGCGCCGGATGGCCCTATTATATTTGTACTTATTTCAGCGCAACATGGCGTCCACCGCAACAATGTTACGCGACTCGAGGATCGAGTGCGCGTTACGCAAACCGAAATGCAACCATTACATTTGTCATGCAAATGGAGAATCGAATCGTCCGCGGCCCCGGTCAAATTTTCCGCCGGAGATATTACATCACGACAGATGTCGAATGGTAGCAAACAAAAACGGCACCGGAAAAAGGGGTAGGGGTGGGGGGACAGTGCGAACCCTTTATTTCTTTATTGACGCCATGGGAATACGGGGACACGGCGCATTCGGACCCCGTTAATACCGAATATCCGAAAGTAATTATTCAAATTGATTATCCGACCGGCATTTGCATGTTCATTCGGGGAACGACGATACGACCTTTTTTTTTGTTGCGCGCGCGAGTGATTCCTTTTTTTCCCTCTTTTTTCTCACGCGTTGTAAACGATGCCCCCGCGTACAGAATATTCAAATTCAATCGATCGATCGGCAACCCCCGCAAATGAAATAATTGATTTTTTAAAATACCCCCGGCGCGCGACCGTTAATTGATGCGGCGATAAACTTTATTTCAATGGCGAGACCCGTAATAACCGAATTTATTTCGGGAGCCGAATGAAGATTTGCGGTCTAGTTTTATTCGGATATAATTCCGTGTGCATTATGCGACGCGATTCGATTGATAAAAGAAATATATAAAAAAACTTCTTGAAAACCACGCTTATATTAAAATGCACTAAAAAAAAGGAGAAAATAATTTGTTTAGACATTAGTGACTATATAAAATTATTTATATCGATCGTATTTTTGTTGATAATAATAATAAATGATATCGGCGCTACGGTTCGATCGTTTAATACTCAAAAACACAAAATTAACTAAGCTATTTTGCTAATTTTTCAAATCAATCGACGTTTCGGTCACTATTTTGACCATTTTCAAGATTGTATTGAATTGCGTCTGTAAGAGAAAATAATTATGTTTCATAAACAATGACATACAATTTTCAAAAGTGATAGCGATTAAGAGTTTAAATGTAAGGGAAAACCAAATTTGATTTCGCAATTTTTCAATTAGTGACTATAAATGAAAGCGTGGATCGCTAAACTATATTGACGTAATCTTCGTGGCCGCTTCAAGCTTTTATTTATAGTCACTAATGTCTAAAAAAATTATTTTCTCCTTTTTAGTGCATTTTAATATAAGCCTGGATTTTCAAAAGTTTTTTTAGCGTGATAAAAAGAACAGAGTAAAATTATAGTAACAGGCCCAAATTATTAAAATGTTAGCTGATTTTTAAATCACGATGTACCTTCAATTACGAAACTGACTGTAGCTCCTGCACCTGTCAATTACCGCAGAAAATTTGGATTTCGCGCACAAATCAACGATCTAGTCAGGACTTGGAAAAGCCAGTTTGAGAATGGTCGGGACACGGAGTGAAACAGAGTCGGGGAACAGCGCGTAAAATCGAATTTCGGGTATTATTTCAGATAATGAATAGTTTATCCAGCGGAATTCCGTTTCGGATCACCGGTGCATCGGCAATATCGGCATCAGGTGAAAATATCGCGCGCTCGGAAAAGGTCAGCGTAGACGGATTAAAAAAGGTCACCGCTCGGCCAGCAGGAATGGTCAGCGGCGAATAGAAGAATCTCGCTAAAAGCGCGGCTTGAAACAGAATTCCGAGTTTTATTTCGCGCGATAACGCTAAACAACTTTTCCCGCGATTCCCTATGAACCGTCAACAATTTATTGAACGCAGCACGAGCGTATCGGTGACGTTTATTCGGGGCTGGAACGTTTTGCCCCGCAGCTGGGCGGCTGCTCGTCCCTTTTCGTCAGTCGTCGACGTAACTCTCCTTCCTCCACCCGCGTGTGTAATCCTTTTTTCCTCTTTTCCGCTCTTCCTTTCCCGCCGGTCCTCTCCCTTTTTTTTTTAATTTTCGGTAACCAGTCCGGTCGGTGCGGTCTGTCGTCGGTGAAATTGTCGAAATCGATCGACCGTTTTTCGACGGCCAGTCCCACGAGTGTGTCCGCGTGAAATCCACTTAAATACACTGGCCCATTTTTACTCACACAGTACACGCGAATTGAAACACGACTCTTTTCGGCTGCCGTGGACGAAAAAAAAACGAGCACGGGATCGCGCCGAATGGAAACTATTCACTCCCGGCGAGAAATATTAATATAGTTACACGGGTTTTAGACAGCGACGCGTCCACCGAACAGCTTTCACCGGAATCGATGCTTCTCGGTCCGATTGTTCACATCTTTTGCCCTGCAATTGATTTTACTGCTACAGTGACTAATTGAAAATTTTGGAATTATGGACGAACGAAGATGTTCGAACGACGATATTCTGGCGTCTAAAGCTTAGAGTTGTCGTCCGCGCATTAATTTCAATAACGCCTGACGAATGTGCGAAATTTGGCGAGCACATATTAACGCCTTAACAAGGCAGGATGTTGTTTCGCGCGAAATCCGACCAATGTGTGATCCGCTCGCATCAATTCACAAACCCTCGTTGTCAGATTTAAGTACCATCGATAAATCAGTGTCTGGCGATGTCTGGCGTGACGTTTAAATAGTCGCTTGTGTACAATGAGTGACGGCCAGGAGCATCGAATTTGTATGTGACCAATAAAGTAGGCGAAAACATATGTGTGTCAGGTGGCGGCGTGTCAAATTTTCATAATGGCGGCTGTCATGAACGACGCCCAGACAGACGAATCTCGGCGCGTATCTCGCACAATATCGCGCATTACCGTGATATGTACTCGGCTGAATAGCGCGGCGTGCTTCTAATATGGACTATTATAGTTAATCTGGAAAACATGCTTAAGCACTGCCGCGCCGTAATCACGGCGGATCTGCTAAAATTTTCGGATCAAACAAGCAAATAACCATTTTTTGTCAACGTTATCGAAAATTCAGTTGAACGTATAAACACGTTATAAATTCAGCAAACGTTTACGGGAAATTCCGAATGATATTATCCCGTTTCATAGGCTGAAAGTATAAACAAATATTAAATTCTACGATAAATAATTAAGTAACGATTATATCGGTGATCGCGGTTGACGTATAAATATATAATGGAAACAATGAATATGCAACGAATGAAAGCGACATTCCAGCTTTTCCGATCGTTTCAATGACATCTTCGTTACCGTTCAATGTCCGTTTAATTCTTCGCTTGAAACTTTTAATCGACGCGTCGCGCTCGATTCCATATATAGACACGGGATAAAATGCAACGAACATTATTTGTCGGAATGAAAGGTTAACTTCGAACGAAACAATCCCATTACGATCGAACTCGGTTGACTGTTCGCCAGAATTGCGCGCTTCCGTATTTTCCCTATTAATCGCACGAGTACGATTAGACTACATGTTACATTATTATTTATAGAAATGTAAATTACGTATAGCTATATAGGTTTAGTATAAATAATTCTCGTAGATATATACTTTGCCCCTCAAGCGAATTGCTGGTCAGTCATTGAAACCGTTTTTTTTTCACAGTTAGCCGATCAACGCCGAGTTATCAAAAATTTTTATTCGCGCGAACAGGTTTGCAAAAATCTCCCAGTCCGGTTGCAACGTCAACCAGTTTCCCGGCTCGGCTTTTCCATCCGGTGAATTCGATTTCACATCAAATTCTATGCGCCATAACTATTCGCGATGAAGCTTCTTCCCCTCTCGCAGGGTCCTCTTATTGTTTCCTCTGGTCGTTACTCGCAATAGGTTCTCTTTACTTGCGAATGCCTTCTTTTAGTTTACGATGCTGGGAATTCAGGTTCCTTTAGGTGGTGTGGCTTTGCTCTGAGTTCTCAGTCGTGTTTGAAATGGTTTTAGGATAACCGAATGGACAGGGTTAAGAAATAGGAAAGAATATTGTACGTGATGTTTAAACAATAGATCAACATTGTAGTCGAAATTCGGCAATAGTTGGGACGTTGAATGGCAAATTTTTGTCAGAATTCACATTTATTCGTATATTAACAATCCCGACTTTTAAATGATCTGGTTACTTTTGGACCATTCTGTACAACACAATTGTTTTCACAAATATCGAGGCACCGCTGTATTAAACTTTCATCTTATTTAACACTAAAACTACCACCACCGGTCAAAATGACCGGTTCCAGATGTTTTATTTTACAATTATTGAAATAATAAAAATGGTTGTAGAGATTTCTTTAGTAGAGCACGTATTACAATAAGAGCCGCACAAAGTCTATATACAGTGCTGTGAATAATTATAAACTCAACCATATTTTTATGTTTTTCATAGAACTGAAACAAAAATTAACGAAACCGTTTATGCATTTTTATAATCTAATACAAAACAAAAGTGAGCAAACGAACAATATTAGTTTTGTTCCTCAGAAATCCGGAAAAAATGGCTTTTTCCCATTATTAATATTAATATCTTTCATTTAGTATTTAGTACATTTTCCTTTATTTTTTATTACATGTAAGAGCAGATCAGGAACACTACCAAATCGATTATTGAAGATGTCTTTGGAATATCTGCCGAAGCAGATTTTATTCAGTTTTTAAGGTCGACAATACTTTCTATTGGCGGTTTCTCCTGATCATAAACTTTCCTCGCAAGGATACTCCATAGATTTTCGATGGGGTTCAAATCAGGGCTCAGTGCTGGCCATAGTAATAGCTCGATCCCGAACTCTTGAAACCACTTTTTTGTAGAGGATGCTGTGTGAATGGGAGCATTATCTTGCTGCAAAATCGTTTTATCGTCTTCTGTTAATGTTATAAAAGGCAACAAATAGTCGTGTAACATCTGTTGATAACTAGCAGCATTCATTATACCGTTTACAAAATCTATTTCACTTTTAAAATTGTTTTTAAAGGTAGTCCAAACCAAGACTGATCCACCTCCCTGAGCTCTTCGCGACATGATCTTTCTTTCCTTTCTCAAATCGTGCCAATAATAATTGAACCCATCAGGCCCATCAAGATTAAACTTTTTTTCATCGCTCCAGATCACCTCTCCACGTGCTATTTTTTCGAATGAATATTTCGGCAAATTTTAGTCTAGCGTCAATGTGACGCTTCCGTAATGGCGGTTTTCGCAAACATTTCTGACATTTAAACCTTCCAGGATGTGCAACCCACTTTCTTACAAGACTGGAATCACAGTTCAAGTTAAATCGACTCACAATTTTAGACGAGGAAGTTCCAGTTTTTGGTATCTCCCTTAAAAAAGCACGTTTCACAGTTGACGAAGATCGTGTAGGTCGTCCTAATCGCTTGATACTCTCGCAATTTTCAATAGCAAGTTTCAAGAAATTTTTAACTACTTTGGGATCTATTAATTATACTCACGATTTGTCGTTGACTTTTCCCAAAGCTCTTGAAATCGATTATTCGTTGTTTTCCTACAGCACTCAATTACGTGCCACGTGGCATAGTTTATAGTACGCAATAGTTTCAAAGATCCTTAAATAAATAGTTTTAGAGACTTGTTGTTTTATGACTATCACTAAGAAGATCTGACAAAACTTCAGAAACGTTCTGAATGAGGTATGAACAGCGAATGAGTTTATAAATAGTCACAGCTCAAATCTCCTTGTTTTGAAACATTCAGCTACTACATTGCACGATAAGAAGATAGCAAGAAACTGTTAACATAGAAAATGTCGTACTACCTCATCATAAATGTAGTAAAACTTACTTAGTGGATTCTTGGAAATAATAATGAAAAAATGCTTATATAAAATAATTATAATTATTCCCAGCACTGTAAAATCAATCGTGTAATTTTTGTAAGGGAACATGCACCAGTTACTTTTAAGGATCGGTCTACAAATACCAGACCGGGTTACAAATGGAGGATTATCAATCGGTGGAGACACCGCGGGCCAGAATATTGTATTCTTTCGTTTCAGGTGCTCTTGCTCAGGGTGGAGATCGGCGAAGGGGGTCGAGCCTCGACAACAGTACGTAACAGCTGACGCCATCAACTCCGAGTACAGCTAGCTACCGTCGCGTCGGCGCCCCCGTATTTCTCCTGCGGAACGAGCGCCATCGTCCTTCGCGGTACTTGGATAGTACTTGAATACAGAGCTTCCGCACTTCAATCCATCTGTCTACTCCATGGATATAGGAATATAGGGATGGAGCGTGTCGTTGCGGGGTGGGCAAATTTTTAGGGGGGGACGAGGTAAAAGACGCACATGTTTCATTGGCTGTGTCCGGCGCAAGCGCAGTACGTCATTATGAATGCAGCGTCACGCATTGAAACAGAGTTACATAACCTTCTAATGCCAGAACGGATAAATCGAAGACATCAAGAAGAAATAATGTAACCCTCTCTGATGACCAGAGTAACGTGAGTAACGTGAGAGTATGTGACGTTTCCAAAAATCTTTATTTTTACTGACATGTTTTTTAGCGAAATGTAGTCTTTTCTGCTTATTAACTTTGCTTACAAACGGCTTCTTTCAAGGAATACGACCATGAAAATCATTTTTACGAAGGATTCTTCGACAAAGTTCAGGGTGCATTTGTTGAAGAGGTAGTCTCATAAAAAATCTAAGCCCAGGATCTTTTCCATAATTAAAGTCCCCAACAGCTGTGAATCGCACCTCGGGATTGATAACCCGACAATCCCCATTGAGCGAGAAGCCAGAACCGTACTAAGTAAGTATGTTCCTTTCACGAAAAAATAGTAACCTAATATACTTAGATTGCAGGGCCTGACTCTAACAATTAACCCAGGAACGACCGAAAGTCCCACTGGTAAAACTTTCTTAAAAATAACGGAGCTCAATCGCCAGGGTCGCAAACACCCTTTTATAACGTTTGGCTCCATTATTTTTAAGAAAGTTTTCGGAGATTTTAAGAAACCGTTGATTCAACTTGAAATAATGAATAGAGTACTGCAACGTTTTATCAATGCCAATATATTTAACAAATTAAGAGATCACAATAACAATCAGGGTTTAATGAAAACTCATACGTCACATTTGATACGTTTGATTGCTAAAAGATATATTAAAATAAGATTGCACTATGTAGCGATTAACAGAATCGATAAAGCAAATAGCCATAGATCTTTTTTGAATAAATTGACTTTATTTCGAGGGCAATAAATTCTTTGTGAAGCCTGTAAATTATCTTGTAAAACTGATTTCTTGGCCAAAAGGCTTAAATAAAGATATACATACATATAAACCTATTATGTGTATAAACTTATTGTACCCTATTTTTAATTATAAGAAAAAATGACATTTATGATATATTTATTAATTATTAAATATATAACACCTATTTTTTTTTAATTTACTAAAAATAATGATTTTAAAATATAAATAACAAATTATGTAAAATTAATATGTTCTTTAATTCGTGTTGCACGTTTTAATTTCCTTTCTATATTCTCTAATTTCAGTTTTCTTTTTTAGTCCCTCGTTCTAGAATTTTGTTCACATTACAGATTTATGAATTATTTGAAATTGTACATAAGAACATGAAATATGTAAATAACTACTAATTGCATAAAATTAAAAAATGTAGAAGATTTGCCGTTATCGAAAATTTATACAATTTTTTATTTCCTTCACTTTTAATTATTTAACAACGTTCATTATAATATTTGGAACATAATTCATATCACGAGTGTCATACGTTATTACAGGACAAAGGGTTAACCATCACATTTTTTTCTAGTTTCAACTTGTCAGATATATGTAAGCAATCTGTAAACATTTTTCATACTTGGCGGTACAGAGTATGCGCAGAAAAACCACCAATCAAACATGTGCGTCATTTGGTACCCTGCCTCCTCCGCAAACTTAGACCACCCCCCTTGTCTAAAGTGCTAGCTCACGCTCCATCCCTATATTCCTATATCCATGGTCTACTCCTGTTAAGAGTCGGCCGTCCCATTGGTCGACGGTTTTCCGAACACGCGCGCGAACGAGCTCGCAGCACGGAGATTAAAACCGATGGAAAATGAAGTCGCCTTCGAGAAATCGGTCGCCACAGAATTTCGATGAGCAGACGACTCCGTTCAGACCGATTTTTCCGGAAAGATCGAGTTTTTCCTTTCTTCGAGGAAAACCGGCGCGGCGCGATGGGTTGGATGGATGAGATCCGTCTGAAGTGTTTCACAGCGGCTTGCTGATGCGAGAACGTGTTTTATGGAATCGCAGGTCGATGCCGCGTACTTTTATTTTCTCCTTCCCCGAGAATCTGCTCGGTTGATGGATTAAGGAATTAGAAAAGTTCCCGCTTGCCGCGATTACATATTTATTAAATGATCTAGCGGTTCTCGGTGCGTGTCTGCGACGTCGGTGTCTGAATCCTCTTAACTGTGTAGAGCGAGAGTTAATGGTGGGTTCAAGAGGAAGTAAACTTTTGGATTAAAGCGAAAACGATGTAAAAATTCATTAAATTAACAGATTGGAGACGCGAAACGCCAGACAGGAGACCATCGTGTGCTAAATGTATTCGCGAAAACCGGAAATCAAAATACGTTGCCGGTGTCAGTGGAACGTGTAATTTCAAATTAAAAATCTGCTGGACGTATCTAATAAATGTATGTAATTTTGTAATATGTGATTCGAATCATCCGGGTGCATCAACAGCAGAAAATTTATATTTTAATTAACTCGCGTGATTATATTGGCAACTTGAATGTACCATAAATTATGGTCTGGTAAAACGCTTTTTATCAAGTTTTTAATCATGAAATATTTGATTGATAAACTTTGCGTATTTCTCATTTGCGAAAGTGAGATATTCGCATTGGGAAAATGTGTTTCAGATTGTAGATGGGAAAATTGAATTTACGAGAACATGGTAAAAGTTTCGGAAAATATATACCTTCTCCGGATTTATTTTGTTCCGGGTCTGTTTATCGCGGAGGCCATAAGAATTCGATTAAATAAAACAACGTTGTACAGGATTTGCAGCGGTTTATTTTTCAACAACCGCATGGCAATCGTTTCGTTACGGAAAAGCCGCGACTAATTTCCAATGCAAACAGTTTCTACTTGTTATTATTGCTGCGGATTTAGCGACCGCCGAATAACTACATCTCGCGTGTTTGCGTATGGAGAATAGTCCGCAGTTTTGCCCGCTGATCCCGTCATTCGTTCGCGATATGTATCAGTATATTGTAAAACCGCGGTCTTTTTAACCGTGAACATTCAATTTTTGTTTCTCCCGTGTCACGCACTGCCTCTCTTGTTCGTCCTCCGCCCCCGTGAATTATTAAATATCGATTATGGGAAACTGCGAGCTGCTAATGGAAAAATGCAATATTCAAACCGCGACAAAGCGACGTCACTGCGAGTTGAATTAATTAATTACAAATCCCGATGACTTCACGCTACGTCGAATCGCTCCATCGGAAAATGGAAATACAAATCCTCCAGATTTCTTTTTGCTCTCCCCACACACTTTGCACCTCCATGTCCACAAATTGAAAAAAATTCTTATAGAATGAAAATAATCTAGGTCGGAAGAAATAGAATTTGGAAAATATTGCCCCACCAAAATCCTTTTGCGTCAATGCATAAAGCATCGAAACGACATTATGCAATAAGAATAAATATCCGCAAAATAAAACGGTGTGGGAGAATATTTAAAAACTGCCAACAGCAACAGCGACGAATTCAAAGAAAATTGAATTCGCGCGATTCGCATACCGCGTCCGGGGCGTGAGTAATTAATTATTAAATGGTGGCTAATTGCGCGGATTTTCGCGAGCGCACACCGTGTTAAATATTGTCCCGTCGACATGGAAATGGTTGTTACAGATGGCGTAACGTTAATGAAGCCCCGCGACTACCTCCTAATCGGCGAGCGTGAATTATTTAGCCCCCGTTCTTCGCGGTTCGAGTGTGTCGATTAACGAGGTGCGTTTAATCAACGAGAGTCGTCGCGCGTCCACTCGTTTCGAGTGTTTTAACACCGTGGATTTCTGTCGGCCGCGGTGGACGTTCATATTGAATCGATCAAGAAGATTAAGTGGAAGGGTCGTGTTCGTAACTGGGGTAAATGAGGGAGCTACCCTCTGGCGAGTCTTTCGACCCTCGCGTTGAACAACACGTCCACCGGGCAGGCAAGTTTGATTTAGACGTTCCGAAGGGGGATCGTGAAACGTGGCTCGTTATTCCGTCGTTTCCGTAAGTTCGATTGTTTTACCGTTCTCCCTTTGTGTATTTTTCAATTGTTATTCATATCGCCGACGAGCCGAGCCGCGTAATCCATATTTCCAAAACAGTTCGGTTCGATTCGCGCGGTGTGACTGTGGCAGACAGAATTTGTATTTTGCGCATAATTTTCGAGAAATTAATTTGCATGAAATCCGGTAACCGGCGTGGTAGCGAACGTGTTAGAAATCACATGAGGGTTGAAATCAGGGGGGACGGTTATAAAAAGAAAACAACAAGCCTTGCTACCACAATGGGTGTTCCACTGCAGAAATATATTAACAGAATCGCGAGGACGATAGTCTGTGCAGCGTCCGGCTCGTAAAGGTCCGTTCTAAAATATTCTTGGGGAAAAAGCCGGGCAGTTTCCAGTACGCGAGGCTGGTTCATCCCCTCAGAATTAACAGGCTTGCCGCGTTCCCGTGAAAGTAACCAGCGGATCCCGTCGACGGTGGACGCGGGTAGTGGATCTCCGTTATTGACACAGGGGATGGCTGTTCGCGAGGGTTGAAGGGGGTTGGTTGGATCGTTCGAAAAGTCCACGGCAGGCCGCGCGGTTAAATCCAACGTAAAAATAAAGGCACATTTTACGTCCGCAGGAGAGTAAACCGATGGGAAACCGTCGACCTGGGATTTACGCGGCCAAGGATGGAAACCTACCATCCCCAACCCCCTCCCGAGTTAAAGGACGCGGACGTCGTGGCCGAAGAAACGAACAGAAGAGAGAGCCGAGTGAATCTCTTGGTTGGCGTTTATGTAGCCCGCGTCTGCACTTAACTCTCTATGAGCCAATGAAGTGGCTAAATCACTTTACTGCGGACGTTTACAACGCCATCGGCCCCTATTTATTTATCACGCGACGCTCCTCTCTTAGCTGTGAGTCGGACGCGCGTGGAAACGATCCGGGGACCCTCGTTTTCTTGAAAACGAACCTAACACGCGCGGAGAAGAGCCTGGCATTATTTCTCGCCGCTTCGAGATATTGGATTTAGGAGATTGCGACCTTGGTGGACCACGAATGTTGAGTTTCCGCTGTTCGACGCGGCAGAATTGAAGGTTCGTTTGCCGGCGTTCGTTTCGATTTCCGGTCTGGGTTCGGATAAAACGGGCGAGTTTATCGTAACGACGCACGATAGAATTAGAGGATTGCCGCAACGCGACACCGAGATTACCGACTCCACCAAATCGGCAAGCGGACCTTTTAATTCCCTCTCCCGGAAACTTCCGGCCGATTTGAGAGCGCGAGGAAGAAAGATCGAACGCTGGAACACGACGAAGAGAGAGAGAGAGAGAGGGAGGAGAAAAAACAGCCAGATAAGCGGTCAGATTACCAGGGGACGGACGTTATCATCGGATCCTGGTAGATGGAACAACTTCAACGAGGTCCTGTGCTTCCTCCCCATCGGCGATGTTCGGAACGCGTTGTCTGGGTTAGCTCTGATTGAGCCTGTTTTACGAAAAGGGCCGGGGCACAAGACCGTTCTCCCCGATTATGCTCCTCCTATCGGGATCATCTAATTGCCTCTAACTTTCCTTTGCGCAATGAGTGAAGACCGGCGAACAATCCCTCTCGTTCGGATTAACGGAATCGCATTGGTCTGATCCTTATCGTGGTCGTTTTGTTACACGCACGATGTTCGTCGGGTTTCATTGAAACGAAGCTTAATCTTCGATGGGGACGGGTCAACTGTTTTCTGGAAACCCTTTCTAGGCACATCCTGCAGCGGTGAAAAAGATGAAGATCAATAAGCGTGCATGCAGATCTCTAACTTTCGTTAGAACCACATTTTACAAGGAGAGGGCGCGGTCGATGGGTCACCGATTTTCCTGAAACTTGCAGTATTTGAAGATGTCGTCTCCATATGTAATTTCGCAAAGCTATAGCGCGCAATACTCAAGATTTTCCGAGAAAATTGCATTTGAAAATCGCTTTACTCGGTTCTAAAAAGTTTGCGTTAATAAGTCAACATGAAGATGAGTGGCCGAGGGCGTAGAGGGGAATAATACTAGTAATCTGTAGGTTGCTGGTTCGAATCCCCCGCTGTCGTTATATTTTTTTTCTTGAAATTGATATCTACCTCAATTTTAATAAACCCAAAATCTATTATATAAAAGTTATTTTTATTTTTCAAGTAGATAATACATGTTTTTTTTATTTGTGGGAAATGGGGGAATAAAATAAATCAAACATAAAAAAAATAATACGAAATGTTACTTTATAACACAATTTACTGTATTATTGCACATGCTATTTATTAATTACATGCTAGTATGTGTGTGTGTGACACGAGCCAGGGTGATATTTATCGTAAAAACACGGAAAACAATAATTTTGACGGCATTTAACACACACTATAAACGCAGCGTTCGTACAAGTGAACGTTTTTTTGAGGACTTCTATCGGAAAACATACTTCGTTCACATTCATAAATATTTCTCTAGTATCATACAGTTTGGACGCGAATCATGCATACTGTAACATAATTATAATAATAATAATAATAATAATATAATAATCATAATATATTATTATAATTTAATTATAGTTTTCCATGTTTTTACGATAAATATCACCCTAGCTCGTGGCACACACACATACTAGCATATAATTAATAAAAAGCATGTGCAATAATACAGTAAGTTGTATTATAAAGTAACAATTCCGTATTATTTTTATGTTCGATTTATTTTATTTCCCTATTTCCGACAAATAAAAAACATGTATTTTCTACTTAAAAAATAAAAATAATTTTTAAATAATAGATTTTACGTTTATTAAAATTGAGGTAGATATCAATTTCAAGAAAAAGAAATATAACGATAGCGGGGGCGGATTCGAACCAGCAACCTACAGATGCCCTACGCACAACAACCTACGCCCTCGGCCACTCATCTTCATGTTGACTCATTAACGCAAACTCTTTATAACCGAGTAAAGCGATTTTCAAATGCAATTTTCTCGGAAAATCTTGAGTATTGCGCGCTATAGCTTTGCGAAATTACATATGGACCTCTTCAAATACTGCAAGTTTTAGGAAAATCGGTGACCCATCGACCGCGCCCTCTCCTTGTTAGTGAAATTATTGAGAATGCCTGAGAAATCGCACAATGTATGTTCGAACCAAGACAAATCCACGAACACCGGGGCTTCGAGCGCAAAACAGATTTTCGATCAGCCGTCGATCATCGTCGACTTGTCTGGCCGTGCGAGCGTTGTCGGCCATTTGATATGCGGCCATGATCACGAACGCGATCATAAATATGGAGGGGGAGAACACGGTGCGTCGCGCTGTTTGCATAAACATCAGGAAAACAGTGGGAAAATAAAGGAGGCGGTGTAACCGCGCGGTCTGCGCTCGCGTTTGCATTTGCAGGAGAAGGAATTCGGTATGAGGAATATTTTCCAAGGGGGGTTGGTAGCGCTCGCGGCCGACAAAAACAGAAAGAAAGAAAGAACGCGGAAGAGTACACAGAACATAAGTATCGATGTCAAAGGAATGAGCATCGCATCCTTGCCTTTACGATACCGGCTCGGCTCGAAATTCTCCCCCTGTTGTTATGCACAGGATTCGAGTAAACAAATATTTTTGTGGCGGCATAAGGTCCTCCGCAACCCTGTTCCCTCTCGCTTCGTCGACTCCGCTGGAGAACTCTTATTCCAAGAGCATCGTTCCGCGATGTGTACCTCGGCACGATTTATCTGCTCGATTAAGCATCGGCGTGCTCCCCGGAAAACCGGCCCTGACGTCTTCATCGTCTTCGTACGATTTCCATACCCGCCCTCCAATGCATCAGAATCTATATTGATGTTCGCCTGTTCCGTAGGCTTGCTACTACAAACCATTCCTGTCCTTGCAAGGAAGCTGCAGATAAAATCATTTAAAATCTCTGTCGAGACATTAAGACCCCGTTCAGACACGGCGGAATCCGCGCGTTTTCGACCGCGCGATTTGAACCGCGCGGACCTTATTTACATTAGCGTATATGGATTCGTTCACACGCATCCGCGCGGTCGAACAATCAAAAACAAAAATCGCGCGGTCGAAAACGCGCGGTTTCCGCCGTGTCTGAACGGGCTCTAAGGATCAAGCAACGATGGACAGGGTGCGACAAAAAAATCTGAAAATTTTTTTCAAAAGCGCAAAATCTAATTTACTCTGTAACTACCCTCGCGGACAAGCTAGAGGGCTGAAATTGTATTTGGAGGGGTGTTTCTTGGCCAGCTTTCGAACGGTTCGATAGTCATTGAAAAACCTCTAGGGGCAGTTTCGACCATCTTAATCGACTATTGTCAATGATACTTTTTTGCACAAGGACCACAGCAATTTGGCGCAAATCGTTCGAGGAATCGAGCCACCTACGCGAATCGGGGGCAAAAGGTGCAGGGGCGGTTGGATACTTCGAAAGTCCTTGAAAGTAACAGGCGGCCTCTCGGCCTATCCCCGAAGTATTACGAATTAGATCTCGAGATAAGGCCGCTTCGGCGCTAATGAATCCAAACTTTCGAACTCCAATTACATCGTCGCGTAACTATATTGAAGTTCCCGTGAGAGAATGAGGGACGAACCGCGTACACCAACGATGAATATTTCTACATAAATTCTCCGGCCGGTGTTTGCGATGAAATTAAAATTAAGATGAGAGAATTTCGCGACCCGTGGCGCACGGGCCTCTGCATGCAAAATTTACCGCTGTCTCTCAGTCAACATTCGTTCCGACGCGGCGACGCGACGACCCTTGCCTACGCCATCTTTGATTCCTTCTTTAATGGTTAGCGGGGAATATATTTGCTTTTTATAGAATCGCTTCGATCTTTATGTTGGTCTTGTTTGTGTATACGTTTTAAACAAAAAAATATATAAAAAAAATTTTTTTAAAACCACGCTTAGGTCGCGCGGCGAGGTGTAACGGTTAATATTTAAATATTTTTTTTTCTCCTAGACAAACGGTTTTTTTAAGAATTGGGTTTTTTAATATTGCATTGTCATCCAGTTCTGAGCTATGTTTAAAGTTCCAAGTCTCTAGCTCATCGGGAAGTGGTTTAACATTCGATTACAAGATTTGACGCATACAACAACGACACGGCAAGCTAATATAAGCGTGGTAGAAATGGAGAAACCGAATATTTGATTAATCTTTTATATAATCTTCGGATTTTTAAATAATCCTCGTCCGTGAATGGCTAATAACAGCAATTAATTCTGTTTGGTTTGTTAGATTGTGTGCATTTGTAATGGAGTGTATTTGATTTGGCGACACAGTTGTACGGATTTTGAAGCAACAGTAATGTTTTGAAGTTTGCCTGTGGTTATGATGGGCGTGATTTGATCCGCTGAGGTTCCATTTCGATTATTGTTGATCCATCCACGTGAGTTGTCGAGTGCTCGAGAGTGAAGTGCTTCACGGTGGAGCCGAAACCCTATTATAATCCATATCCAATCACTTCGACTAGATTATCGACGGCAGCAAGTGGTCCGCGCCTTATTTCCTCGCGTCCTTGTGCCTCTACGAGCCTCGTCATCAATCTCTGATAAACAAACGGCAATCGATTTGTCTGATACGCGCGCGAGTCATAAAGCAGAAAGCTTTCATAGACGATATGCAACGTCACACGACCCCTCCGTCATCCATCGAACATCAAACACAAAATATGACACGATCCTATTACTAGCCTAGTCACCGTTTCGCGAAAACAAACGAAGAAACCGAACAAACGGGTTACTCAGCAGGAAATAAAACTAAGTGATCAACGATAACAGGTCAAAATACCGATAAAAACTTGGTCGGACGTCGCCCGGAGTCCGGACGTCCGAATGGCGAGCGGAACGACGTTGATTTTCCGAAAAACTTCCTGGGAAAGAGGTCCGATAATGTTGGCGGATTCTGAAGTCCTTTGCAGAAAGCGGATGGAAGGTTCTTTTTGCGAAGGATAGAACGCGATCCGGTGCAAGCAAAGGCTGGCTCCACTCTCGGCTGACCCTAATCGGACCAACCCACTGCTAAGTCTGACTAGAACTGGGCGTAACCACTGCGAGGAGCCCAGTTATTCGCAGCGACCGTCGATATCCTCTTTTTATTGCCCGCGCTTTCGATGTGTCCCGACAAGAGTTTCGGTTCCCGGGGTCCTTCACGGACATGGTTCGATTGTCCGGCAAAAAGTCTTTCGACTTCTGAAATATTCACCGGAAGAATCCTTTCGGTAATGAATTTTATACCGGCCCTTAAAGGAAGAATAGTATCAACTTCACTGCAATCAGTTCAAGTGCCCTATTTTCAGATATTTTTCTACAATGATCGTTCCAGAAAAAGAATTATCTGGAGGCTGCTGAGTCGAGCGTTAAATTTAAAAGTGTTGACATATCAAGAAACTAGAGGGCTATTGTTGCTCGCTCGCTTCGCTCGCTCGCGAGTAGGGTTGTTGTTGCTCGTTCGCTTCGCGAGCTCGCGGGCAGGACTGCTCTTGCGAGAATGTTAGTGGTACGCAATCCTAGTAGGGCCCACAGCTATTAATGTCTTTCATTTTGTGTGTGACTCTCCACGAGCCACACAAAGAACTTCCCGATTCATTAGTTGTTGTATATTATTATTATTATTTATTAAGTCTACGTTTTAAGAATATTATACGTTTTCAGGGAAATTCAATAGTTTTCTACTTATCAAAATGTTTGCTATATGGCGTCGCATTAAACCAATATCGTATGCTCGTTGCTCGCTTGGTTCCTTGTTATAGCATACTAATGTTGCAATATAAATTGTCTTCATTAGTTTTTCGCAATCGATACAACTCATCATTATCCGGGGTTGCAGTGTTGATCTTGGTTTTCTTCGATACTGTTAATTTAAATTGTCCCGAAATATATAAACCGCGCTCAATTTTGAAACTCTGCTCAGTGCTACATACAACATTTGTAAAGTTGGCCTTTCTGATTTTTTAAAATCCAAACATACTTTCTCGTATGTTTTTTATCCCTGACTTTTATGAATCGTAATCGCTTCAGCAGGCACCACTGGAAATTGACTACGTGTGATTTGATATTTTTCCTCACTCGACATATTTACTTGACTCGATATTTTTATTATTGGTGTTAAATTTTGATCAATATTTGCATTTTTCATATAATCACGATAACGAGTTCTTACTTTCACTCCTACTCTGGCCAATTGAAAATCTAATCACAATATAGACGGAATTTTAGTATTTTCTTGAAAAGTAATAAATTTTAATATTCCGCATGTGTGCTCCATTAACCAATCCGTTTTCAACATCACTGTTATTAATAATTATCATATAGTTCATATTAATTTTCAATTTAATCTCAGTTAATAATTCGTTTTGAACTGATTGTTTTTTTAAAGATTGTAATATAAATTTTTTTTGTACTTTCATCGATATTCTTTGAAAATGTATTCTCGGGAGTAATGAGAATTGTAATGAGAAATTTGATACCATAGAAACGGACATACGCACACACACACACACACACATACCGACATTTTGATAAAAATAGTCTAAAATGACTCCAATGACCATGAAACGTGAAGATCTGCTAAAAATTCGATTTTCGATTTTCGGGGTAATTACAATAACTTCCCTATAAAATCGGGAAGTTAAAAATGTTTCATCGATCGTTCCACGAACAGGTAATAAAAAGAGATGATCCAGGGACGGTCGTAATTCATTGTTAAAATAAACAGAAGCGGGTTCGGGCGCAATTTAACGAAAATAGTTGCGGCAGATACAGCGTTGCAAGCTCGAGGGGTGGAACTCGGCGGCGCGGGCCCGTCGCCGGAAATTACGCGAAGCAGAATTATTTTTCCATACCGGTCGTGCTGGAACCGATGCACGCGGACGTGGTATATCGCGGGGATGGGGCTGGTTATTTTCCATCTGGAAAGAAAACATTTGCCAACAGCTTCTGCACTCGACCGGCATGGCAGCGCGCAGACACGCGCGGCCCAGATCGTTTTACACAGCGGGAAATTCGAACTACGCCCACCTATATCGAATTGACTTCTGATGTAGAACCTTTGGCGAAACGAAGATGGGGCGGGGGTGGCTTCCGGTTACACATCGGACAAGTGATGGATCGCGAATAAATGGGAATATCGGCTGGAAATATTAGAGATATTAAAAAGGAACCGCCCCTGGCTCGTCATCCACGCCGGCATCCTTTTAGAAAAGTTCTTCCCCTCTCCTCTCCTCTACTCGCCTCTCTCGTGGCTTCTCTCCGGAACCCCTTCTTCCCATCCCGTCCCCCCTCCCACGTCATATCCGTCATCTCGACAGATTGAAATCCGACGCTACCAAATTATTCTTATCGACCGAGGGAGCGACGGTAAGCTTTGTCGACGGCTTGCCATCTCTTTTTCGCGCGAATCTCTGACGAGATTTCGGTGATATTGCGGCCACGCCGAGAGATACTCTCCGAATCCACTGGTATTTTTATTGCGGCCGAGATTCCTCTCGTTTTAGACTGTACACTTGAACAAATAGAATATCCGACATTGTTTATTCTCCTCGCCGGACGGACCAATGTTTTCATTCCACCCGCTCGACGAGTTAACTCGTCGCTTCTCTTCGATCTCGCGTTTATTTTCATCTTCCATTTAACCAGTGATTCTTTCACTTCATTGTGCTATAGTCTCCACGGTGGCGCTTATCCTAGTCACTGTTATCACAATTTCATTTCCCTCGCGTTATGATCTTGTGGGTGTAACACGATACGAGATTGGATGTACCGATCAGGCGATACTAATCCGAATGACTGAACTTTTCTGTTTTTAATCATTCTTTTACGAAACTTTTATTGTATTAGACCTAACTTCGTAAGGTGTCAAATAAAAATGCCCAGGACCTTTTACGCTGTTCACACATGTTCACCTCAAAACCACCCAGAAGGCTCTCAGACCAGGTGTTCATCGTCGATTAACGCAGTTTCCCTCGAGCCCGCGATAAACACTACCAGGACAAGAATGCCGTGGGTATTCCTCGCCGGAGGAACGGCTCGAAGCCAATTTTATTAGGCGAAAGCGGCGATCAGGCGGGTCGTGAAGGTTCCGAAAACGACTTAATTAACGGGCGAACAGC
This sequence comes from Lasioglossum pauxillum, assembly GCA_933228785.1. Taxonomy (NCBI): domain Eukaryota; kingdom Metazoa; phylum Arthropoda; class Insecta; order Hymenoptera; family Halictidae; genus Lasioglossum; species Lasioglossum pauxillum. The sequence goes on from OW121706.1 coordinate 41,458,097, forward strand.
CGAACAGATGCTCTGGCGGGCGTTGTCGCTTCTCCGGTGCCGGCTCGTAAGTTTCGGCTTAATTTCGGCCGGATTTCTAAGACCCTTTACACCCTCGGTCTTTTCGTTTTTTCTTTTATGGCTCCTACTAAACCCTGGCGCACACGACGAAACGTCGGTAGGGACAGAGGAATGGAACGACCCGGTTTGGGGGTGGAAAACGAAGAGAAAAGAAGAAAGAAGGGAGAGAGGGATGCGGAAACATAGTCGCGGAGAAGAAAAAAGGAGCAAAGGGAGAAGAAGAAACGGGAAAACAGCCAACCCGAGCGAGATTGCCTGTTTTCTAATTTACAACTAGGCAGGGCCTGGCCTTAACAATTTACGTTGCTTCTTACAAGGCCGCCATCCACTTTCCACGCGCACTTGCTCTCCAGAACGAAGCCAGGGCGTCGTGACGCCCCTATTGCGACGCCGAACACTTTCACCGAGCTCTCTCTCTCTCTCTCTCCCTCTTTCCCTCTCGTTGCCGCTTTTCCCGGCGCCGTTCGAGAGGAAGAATTACTACCTCGTTAACGGGACGATTGATTCCGATTATAGCTGGCGTCCTCGATTCTCGACAGTGGCGTCGCGTTATTGGCTCCCCCGGTGAAATGATGTAATCTTCCTTCTTCTCGCAGTCCATTGACGAGCGCCGGAAATCTTACGACGCGGCCCGCATTTTGCCCGCGACCATCCCGACGAAATATTATTTTGTATTATTGAGTCACCGGTCGTTCCGCGGATCGAGCATTGTGGAAATATAGGATCTCCGTGAATGGTTTTACGCGTTCTTAACTGGTGCCTTTTGTGCCGTCTTTCGAGCTGCCGAGGAAATATTTTTACCTTCTGTTAACAAATTCTGAATTTGAGCAAGATTCGACGGGTAGAAAATTATCGACATTTTTAGAACGTTCATTATCGGAAATTGTGAAACTCTCGAAAATTGATATTCAATCGATGGAAAGAGCTGATCAGCAAGACATATAACAGAATTGAAAAAGTTTACTAGCTGAAAGATTCCTCGCGCATCTAACATAACGAGTCTCCTTTCTCTACGGATTGTCATCTGCCGACGAGAACGAACTTATTTCAAAGGAAATCGGCTAGGTCGCCGCGAAAGTGTGCGGAATTCATTAAAAAATGACGGTCGAAGTAGCCCGTGAATATTCGATTAAATTACGAACGAAGATTTTCCCCTTGTTCGTGAAATTTCAAAGAGACTAATTCTTCAACTAATTAAGAATACAAACGATAGAATGTAACGTACTGGTGGACAGAACTTCCTACTTACAAAAAGACCGATTAAAGATTAAAGGGATGATGAAGAAGCGAGCAGGTAACGGAGAAATTTTTGTTAACTATAATGGAAGAAGCGCTTTAAAAAATTCATTCCCCGCGAAAGCCTTCGTCCGAGTGGAGAATCGTTCGAACTTCCGGTTCAGGGGACGGACACCAATGGCCACATCCATCGATACTTTATACGTTCTTCGGTGTTTCTGAACTTCTTGCGTTTGAACATCGTGCAACTTTCTACGTAAAATACGGCTTCGATTATTACGAACTATTAGAAGTTGCTTTCTGTGTAAGTTTAATGGAAACACGAAACTCGTTATAGATGTAGCTGTTATCAAACTGTATTCCTTACACGCTGTAATAATATTTTGCGTTGGCAAACCGTTATCTTCCTCGGGAGACCAAAAATGTAGAATATTCTGCAATGTCTGCGTCGCAATCGCACATAAAACGAGATGCAATAAAAGCAGTCCAATTTTTCCAATAGTTCCTATATTTCGCGAAGCTTTTAGTTTGCCAAAGACATTTAAGCACGACGACTGTCGCCGGCAAATACCGCGAAAATTCATGCGACTTATTCCTCATTTGGGGACATTAGAAAACGGAAGACTCCGCGTCTCCGACCGACGAATTTGCATTAAACGAAACGGCGCATTGTGATGAATTCGATTAAAACTTTGTTAATAGAGACCTTTGCGCACTTACGTCGCGGTGGGTGGACGGGCCGAGAGGCGTGGGTTGAGTGGGTGGGGGGGACGAGGGAGGAACAGAGGGGGAAGTTTGAACAGTCGCTGTGCGTAAACAGCAACGGAAGTTAGATATGAAAACCGCAAACTTGCTTAGAGTCTAATCTAGTCAGTCGAGTTTCATAAATTTTAAAAGTCAAACACGTTTCCGGATTATCTAACGCTGTACCCGAAGGAACTTCAGCGCGTTTTCGCCGCAAAACTTGCCTCCGCCGAATAAGTAGTCCTGACGGTGGATTAATTTTGCCGAAACGAACAAACAACGGCCGCGCGTACCCGCGAAAACAGAAACGAAAGCGCCCGGAACAATGAATCATTCATTTTTCATGTTTTCATATTTGGTTTCGTCCCTTCTTGCTCTGCACTCGCAGTTATTATACGTGTGTCTGAATAAAATATTGTTGTGTCGTGCAAAGAATGCGATTTTGCAACGACTCACAGTGTGTTGATTATATGGGCGTTCGGGAAAAAGATCATGACTCTTAACTACTCTATTTTCGAGTAAAGTACCTCAATATTTTTTAAATACAATGCAAAGACGAATCGATTGGTACAGTAGCGGACAAAAGTTATAACTTTTTAAATATTGTACTATACGATTTGAACTTTTTTGGGAAGCTAGAGCAATTAGTTTACTAAAGGATGTTAAAAGAAATTTTTTGAAAAATTGTAATTGATCGGAATTGTTGAAAAAATACTAACAGTTGAATTTTTAACTCTTTTATGTGGGCCTATATTGAAAACTTAAAAAATACGTTTTGTAGATCTGTGTCAATTAAATATATTCTGAAAATTTCGTCAAAATCGGTATACGTTGCAATGAGCTACAAACGTTTGAAGATGGTAAAAATTGCAGATTTTCAAGATTTTCGACAATAAATCGTGAAAATCTGCAATTTTTACCATCTTTAAACGTTTGTAGCTCATTGCAACTTCGGCCGATTTTGATAAAATTTTCAGAATATATTTAATTGACACAGATCTACAAAACGTATTTTTTAAATTTTCAATATAGGCCCACATAAAAAAGTTAAAAATTCAACTTTTAGTATTTTTTCAACAATTCCGATCAATTGCAATTTTTGAAAAAATTTCTTTTAACATCCTTTAGTAAACTAATTGCTCTAGCTTCCCAAAAAACTTCAAATCGTATAGTACAATATTAAAAAAGTTATCGTCTTCTTTAGAGCGGTCTTAAATTTTTGTCCGCTACTGTATATAAAAAAAATTTTTTTTTAATTATTTAAAATAAATTTTTTTTTAATTGCGATTACCTTATTTTTTGTTTTTTTAATTGAATAAAAAGTGGTTTACGATTTTAACGAAAATTTAAAACAAATGTACTACACTATATGTATACATTGTTTATCTAAATCTTCACAACGAGGAATTAAAACTTAGGAGTCCCTAAGAATTCCTTTTGTCTAACTAGAAATAAATAAATTAATTAATTAATTAATGAACATAGATAATATGTTATTAAATAATATGTGTACGTACTATACTACTTCAGCTTCACCATCAGAATCTGATAAGTCGGATTTTTATTTTATTTCTATTTTTAACATTTGTGCATATTTTATGCACTCTGAATTAATATAATACAAAATCTCAAAGGAACCTTTTGGTACTTTCTTTAATACTCAATTGGAAGATTGTAAATATTTAAACAATTTCAAAACTAAATATATAATTTATAAGAATGAAATTGAACACATAAATATGCCACCAATTACGGTAAAAAAATTCACGTGGTTACCTCGGAGTACTTTTTTTAAAACTCAAATCAAAGTTGATAAATGTTGAACATAAAAAATTCGGACAAATTGCGATTATTTCAAAAAAAAATTTTTGGGAGATAGAAGGTCTCGTATATAATACTAAACACACCCTGTAAAAATCAAATTAAAAAACCGAATAGGTTGCGAGGGACGCGTTTAAAAAAATGCACAGAATTTGACAGTAAAGTTTCAGCCGCAATTTTAGTATCATTTATTCAGTTAATTGTTCAGTTATTGAAGATAGTTTTAGAAATTACGTTTTGTTACGAACACTTTAGGATACATAAATTTGCAGATCTTATACTTTGACTTTCGGACTTTTTCCCATTGGACGACACACTGCGTAGAAATGTGTATAATTCGTTTTTGATAGCTCGAGTAAAAATTCACTAATTCTTGTGGATAATTATATATCAGCCACGTGAAAACAACTGCTCAGATTTTTCGCAGTTCGTATTACAATGCTTAGCAGGAGACTTGTAATGATTGCGTAAGAAGTTCCAGCCGCGACGTTAAGAAAACATCGGTAGTCAACCCATTCTGCGTAATGATTATTAGATGCGACGAAGTGTCATAACAGAGTTCCCGTAATAAAGTTTACGTAATTTCTTCATGCACAGTTGTCCCTCTCTTTTTTCCATCGACTCCGCCGTGCCGGAACTGCCAATACTTGATACTCGATTCGCCTGGAGGAGATGGCACCGAGACAAATTTACATCGATAATGTTTCGTTACATTTCGAAAGGCGACTGTCTAGCTTCTTGAACGTTGAACTCCGCGCTATTAAGAAAATGAAATTTACAATTCAGATCGGTAAGAAAAGCAACTACTCCCCATGCCCGGGATTGACGTTTGCCACTTTTCCGATAAAGAAATCGAAATGCGCTCCGCAGAACCCGTTGCCAGAGAAAACGTGAGAACCTCTCTTCCCCCAAAACTGTGTTTCGCTTCGGCAACATACAGAAAATATCCTGTATTATTTCGTAGTCTGCTAAGCGAAAAGAAATATAAAACGAAAGACGTATGCATTCCCTAATCATCAAAGTGCGAATGTCTATCTGCAGAACAGAAATTTTCTTTGAGAAATATAATACAGTATTTTTCGATTCTTTCAGTCTGCTTGTTAGAATTTAGGTTTTTTTTTTTATTCAATGCAATTTGAATCTCTAGGTAGAGATTATTTTGCAATACATAATTCTTCAATACATTGTGATACGTGTTATAATACAATAGAAATTATAACTAAACATAGGTCAATACACAAGCAGTTCTAAAGATGTACCGTTCTCTTAAACTTTTAAATCACAGGCCTTCAAAAACGAGTAACTTATTTTGCATATTTCCACCGTAGGTCTAGAGAATAGAACATTGTACGAAAGCGGAAGGAAGAGATGTAGTTTCTGTAATTGCCTGATAAACTCCAACCTCTGTTCATCAAACGTGGGACACTGCCATAACACATGGTCAATATCCTGAGTTTCATAGCCGCACTGACATTTAGGATCATTTATGAAACTAATTCGAAAGAGAGAACTGGCAAGATTGTAGTGTCCTGATCTACATCTGTTTACCGTTGTAATAATCTCACGTTGGAAATTTGTGTGACTGTACCACGGTTTTGACTTTCGGTTGTGGAAGTGTGTGAAGTAGTTTACACCTTTGAATAAACCTTCTTTCTCTATGGTATTATATGTATTTTGCGTTGCCATTGATTTAGCCGATTCCCTTAGATCCGTGAAGGGAATTTTTGATGGAGAATGCGCTATCGTGTTAGCCGCCGATTTCGCTAATGCGTCTGCACTTTCGTTGCCCAGAATCCCCATGTGAGCCGGTACCCAGTAGAATTTAATTTTACTGTCGTTTGCGGTCTCAGAGGCGAATTTGAAAACATTTTTTCTTATTTCGAGGATATAGGGATTCGTTTTTATGTTTATAATAGGTTGTTGTAAGGAGAGTAGAGTGCTGAGAGAATCCGTAAAAATGAGAAAATTCTGATTGGGATGATTCAAAGCTATTTTTACAGCATCGTTCAGGGCAATAGATTCTGCAGTGAAAATTGACGCGTTTTTGGTTAAACTTCTTACAACTGTCATATCTAAGTCATTACAGACACACGCAGTTCTTACAGAAACTGAATTTTTGGTCTTACTACCATCAGTGTACACAGCATAGGATTTTTCTTCTTTAATTAGATTTTCAATTAATATATTGGGATTTTCTGCATATGTAAGAAACGAACCAAATTCGGTGTTGATATAAATATTGCTAATGAAAGAATAATATTCTTGAACATCGTTATTGTGGATATTAGCGGAGTAAATATAATTGATTGAATTCTTGGTGTCTTTTATGCATTGACATAGAAGCCGGTTACTATTTTTACGCTAGAATTTAGGTGGTCGAATGTATTTGAGCCCTGTGACTTTCCAACAGCCCGCAACGGCACGTGTATCTTTCTAGCCTCCCTCTCTCTCCATTAATTTCCCTTCGAAACACGTGTTTCCTTGATTCTGCAGTCAATTAGCTTTCGTCCCCTTCGATTGGAAATCAGAAGGGTTGCGGGGGCGTCAGAAATGCATGAATTGACTTGGAGATTTTCGAGACAGTCTGCTAAATTCATCCGTGTTTTCCTTTTATTGCCGTGGCGGCGGTTGGTTGTGACCAGGCGGGTAGTCGAAGATTGTATAAATAAAACATAGTTGTAGCACCGATGGAAAGAGTGAAGATGGCGTTCGTTCCGATGGAATCGGAACGAGCTGAAGAGGGTGAGAAGCACCCGAGGTAGAAGCAACGGGAATGGGGTACGCGGGACGATAACTTTAGCCGATTAAATCGTCGAACGTCTTTCCGTCCAAGCCATTCTCTCGAGTTTCGGATCAGTTAAAAATTCCTCGACTTTAATAGTCATTACGCGGCCAAGATGTATATCACGCGCGATTTTGCGTTTCAGAATATTCTGAGCCCCTCCCCGGCTCCCTTCTTGAAACTTTTATCGAGAAATTTTATTGTCCCGTTATCTTGAATGCTACTCATTATATTAGTTGATCGGTTGGTTACCCGGACATTCTGCGAACAAAAAAGAAAACGGTCCGTTCTCTTATATGCATATCGCAACGAAAATCTCTTCCTCCTGTAATCGGCTTCACTTTACTCTTCGTCATAAAAGCTCGTCGCATTCAGTTGTCTAATTTGCTTAATGGTCGCGTCGCGATCTTCTGTTGTTCAGTTTTTGTTTCGACTTTTTACAACGTACACTACACAGCACAGATTTTTTAGACCGCGCTCCCGGAAAATTGAATTCCTCCGCTGCGAGGCTCCGGGGATTAACTGCAAAACAGCCAGTTTTTGTCTTCGCCGATGAAAATGCATTCGTTTTTACGTATGCATACCTTCTGCATTATTTCGCAAGAAATTGTTAATGCGCATTCCGGAATTAGTAATGTATTTTATTGCACGAATGGCTCTTCTTTGTTACACTGGTCTTTTGTAGATTATTACTGTCATCATCGTGATGCAATGTTCTCTCTCTGAAATCGTCCTGCACCAATTTTCCAAATGCTTCATCGTCAGTATGGTTTTACTATTTCAGTTTTCATTCATTTGAAAATGAACAGGCGCAATTTGAGACGGTTAAAATAACTTCATCGATTATACAACAATATTTTATTTCACAAAACCGCCACCGGGCGCTTATCATGTACGAGTACAAAAGTATCCATCACTGCAGACCATTTCATTATTTATTAACCGGCAGAATGAAAAATCCTTGTCGACCGAATAATTAAAGCTTTAATGAATGGGATACCGGCGTTCCCTTTGTGCAACGTTAATCGATCCTGTAGAAAAAAAGCGATCTTAACAAACGTAAAAACGATCAACGGTGCTGGTCAACCAACGCGCTTTTTCGTAAGACTCATCTTCCTAATGGAGCGGCGCGTGTGATTTCGTTTTCATTTATTAATTTTCTTAATGGCATAATCTCCAGTTTACATCCGATTGCTGTCGGCGAGAGCTGCAGAGCATTTCGAATCAATTTCCCGAGAAGGGGGGAACAGAGAACACGTTCCACCCTCTCCCACCACGTTCGTTCCTTCAGGATTGCCTGTAAAAAATTAATTTTCTTAATGCAACACTATCTGCGAAATGAGGTGAGTGCCGGGATTGCGAAATAATTAGTGTTCCCCGCGGCTTGTCCGGGGTAACCAGCCGCTCAAGGTGTGCTACACGTTTCCCGCGTCCGGAGATATAACTTCGTAAGTCTTGAGGATTTTTCTCCCTCTTTATTCTGAAATATTCCCTCTCGAACAGGGCTGACCGTTTCCCCACACGCGTAAAATAAGATTCAACGGGCCGTGCCGGTGGCTCGTGTTGTCGCCATGTCGTATTTTCTAGTCGAGCAGCCCGCAGGATTCGCAAACGCTTTATTCCTTGCGATTCCACGGTAAACGATCGAAACTATGATAGAACATTGTTTACGTTATCGCGACCGTCGCCTCTATCGTCTCCTTGCGGGGATCCTGCGTCTTTTGCGCGACAATGAACTGTCGATCAAGGGAAAAATCGGAGCGAGTTCGCCGGGCCTAACGAAATCGGTATGCAGGTGCGGGGGTCGAATAATTTTCTTTGGTCGTCGGTGAAGCTCTCGCTGGGGAATGTATTGCCAGCGAGCCGGGGCCATCTGCTCCCTTCGCAACGATTCCCTTCCGCGTTCCGATCGAAATATGTGCGGCACGTTCCTGTAAGGTAAACTCGAAAGGTACGGGGGCCGGCGGTGGTATTTGTCAAGACTCGGGAGACGTGCTCGTCGGTATCCGACGGAGATATTATTCAAGATAGGAGATGGAGCCAGCCAAGACGAAAATGGGCACTTGGACAGTTGGACAGTTCGTGGTCTTGGTGTAGACGAGTGTCGTCGTCCTCCGGTCTCTCCGTTCAACCCCCGTGCAGCCCTGTCCAAGGGGACGATGAGCGGAAACGAAGGAGAATCGGCCACCGGTTCCCCAAACTCCCCTCTGTCAGAACGAGTTCCACCGGTGTCACACTCGGAGAAGACCACTCTATCGAGTTACAGCTTTGTTTTTGGGTCGATCGACTCCATCGCCGCTGCTCTCCCATGGAGTTTCTTTGACCCCCTTCGACGTCGTTTCCGGGGTCGACGATAAGCGCGATATACCCCGCCTCTGCCCCCACGGAAAATTGATTTCCCAAACATTCCGCGGGCCGGACCGACCGGCCACCCAAGAATCCTCAAGTTTCTCGCTCCAACCGCCCCTGTAATAATACTTTGTTCGAGGGGGTATCGATCTCCCGGGCTTTGCCCGCCGCCCCGATGGAGATCGATGGACCGGCTTTACCTCGAGAACCGATCGACCGGAGAACATCGCAACGTGTTGCTTGATCAGCCGATTCTGCCATGCTCTTCTTGCAACTACGATCTGTCGAAAGAATATTCGCACCAACAAGTTGATGTTTCGAAATTGTTTCTCTGGAGCATTTTGAAAAATTCATACACCTTCTGACACGATAGCACCATGTTTGTCCTCGTTCGGGACGCGTTCGACTGAATCATCCGCTTTGTCCTCTCCCTTTCAGACGTCAGAAATGTGACCTTTTCCCGGGCTAAAGGATTCGATTAGGCGCGTTCATTGTATAAAGGCTACAACGACGAAGGCTCTCGCTCGGTTTCGGAAACGAGAGGGGACCCGAATTCTCCTCTCGCTGGTAACCAATAACGAGGAAGAAAGCTTTCTTTATCTGGATTGCAAAATCAAATTGTCGTCTCTTCTCCCGGTGGCAACCCTCTTCGACTCCACCCCTGCAAATTCCTGCGCCTTTTCACCCAGGGCTGGAGTTCGTGAAAACATTCCGTTCGAACGTCCGACCACCTCGTACGCCATTTTATTTCCCTCGTAGAAGTTAACGGCTCGTTGCTCAATCGAATCGTCGATAAATATGCTGCGACGAGGCTAGGAAATTTTTATTGTTTTTGTCGTGTGGGTGGACGTCATTTTATTAAAAACAGGAGATAGAATTTACAAGTACACAGCGAACGTCATTTCATAGAATATTGGAAATGTCTGAGTTCATTGAATTTTTAATTGACTAATTTAACGCGTGAAGAGTTTGCGATTCGTGTTGTCTCAGAAAATTGATTTTGCATTTAGAAGGTACAAATTGTTAGAGATTGGGAATTTTGATTAAATCACGCGCATTTGATGTTTACCGAGAATGCACTTTATCTCGTGTTCGCTGATTCAAAAGTTTGCACACTTTCAAGGCATTTTCCATCTCTATTATATTTCCGTGCTACCGTTGAATCGAATTGAAAATGCGAATCCGTGAAATTGCATTGGATTATTGATTGCTAGGAGCCTGAAACACAAAAAGCTCGAATATAATACGATTTTTGAATTATTGAAAGCAACGTGAAATTAATGTTCTTGTATTATTCATTCTACTGTAAATACTTTGAAAGATTAACCTGTATATATATAAGGCATACAATACGTAAATACCATCTCTGATATAAATAGAATTAAATTTAATTAGGGAATTACAAAGGTAACGAGTAAAATACAAGATAACGAGTATAATTATGAAAATGAACAATTTTTTTCCGTATTCTCCTGCTTGTAGAATTACAGTCGGTGCACAAAGTATTCGTGCACATTTTAAAAACGAATAACTTTTTCAAAAGTGGACCCAATAGCTTGAGTTTTTTTCAGACGTTAGAAGGATTAGTTTACTAGCTATTGAGTAAATAATTCTTTTAAAAATTGTTATTGATCGCAATTGCGGAGGAAATACTAAAGGTCACAATTTTCTAATTTTTTATCTGTGCCTGTAATGAAAATTTAATACATGTATTTTGTAAATCTATGTCAGTTCTATACATGTACAAAGTTTCATCGAAATCGATCAAGATTCTTATGAAATATAATTGATTGAAAATAGCAAAAATGATAAGAATCTGCGAATTAAATGAATCTTACAATGCCGTGGCGTTTTCAAGGTTATTTGAAGGTCAGCTTTGTTTTTTCAAATAGAAACCTATATTTTTTATTATGGGATCTTATTGTACGTAAAAAGACCAGCAATTTTCGTAGCATATTTTTTTATCCGCCGGTTTCCATTTGAAAAAACAAAGTTGACCTCCGAATGACCTTGAAAATAAAAAACCCAAATAAAAAACTGATACTCCCCCGTATTTCCCCCTCGAAATCCTTGGACACGTGTTTTACACTTTTTTAATATCTTTCATACTTTTTGAGATATTCGGCTGGAAAGTTTTGAAATGAACACCCTCTATAATAGAACCCTTTGATTTTGTACCATATGAAAAAATCTTATATTTTCACTGTAATTTTTTAATTAAAATATGAATACTAAAATGCAGTAATCACTAATGTACGTATTCTTCATTCCTAAAAGAAACCTACTTTACAAAATTAAAGGAATACTGAATTATAATGGAAAATTGCTCCATCCCTTATCGCCTGTGACACACTTTTCATTTAAAGTATAATAAAACCGTAACAAAAAATAGCGAGCTAACATTTTACAGGTCATTGTAAAAGGGAACGTTTTCTTCATAATATCACATTGAAACCAAATCGAAAAACAATTTTTTAAACTCCACTTGTACAAAGTTAGAATATTTAAAAAATGTATACACGGAGTTACAGGAATTCAAAGATCGTTAATCTACCGACTACAATTTGTTCCTTTAACTTTGCGGAGTATTTCCTACTTCCTGCTACTATTTTGACAGAACCCAACAAGATGGCGGCTGCAGTGAAGGCAGGAAAACGACAGAGGATAGAAACTACATCGCCCGGCAAGTCGATCGGTCATGGAGTTTTCCCGGCGATTAACCCGGCTCGTTTTTCTCGGCGTTTTAAACACGTTTGGCGAACGATAGCGTTAGTCGTTGGCGAACAACCCTTATTGGTGTAGTTAGCGTAGACAGAGGGCGAATCGAAGGCCGGCTGACTGGAATAGTAGAGGAGCGGGGGAGGGAGTAGGGAAGGGTCGAGGCAACTTAAACAGCGGGTAACAAGAAGTAGCAAGTAATAATTGAGTCAGGCAAGTATGCCGCAGACCATACCGGCCCCGGACTGGAGAACAGCGATGTGGATGTACCTGACCGGAATTCGAAAACAGACGAGAGCGGGGCGGGCAATTCCGGCGACTTCGACGATGGAGAAGATGGCTTCATGGTTGTGTGTTCCGCCGATCGCACAGAATTTCGGTGTTTCCACGGGAGAATATTCACGCCGGCCGCGGCTCTGCAATCGAATCCGATCGGGTTCGTGTTACAACGGCAGAATCACTTCGCTTCAACTTGTTAACGCTTCGGATGGCCGCTGGAACTTCACCTGACAATGAGCTTCGTTCCGCTTTTAATCAAGCAAACACCGAGCAAATCGGCACGGTCCTTGTTATCCTTATATGTATCTTTACGCCAATCCCCGTTTTCACAGGTCTCCGGTAGAAATTCGAATAAGAATGAAAATGTGTTTGTTCAGTAGATAGTATTTTTAAATTGGAAGAAAGACAAAATTTATAGACTTTAAAAAAATGAAAGAAATTCTATTAGTTTTTTATTAATGCAAAATGCTTCAAATTCAAGCATGGAATGGTCAACGAAAAAGCTTTCCTCGTTCAAAGAAATTTGTATCCTAAACGAAAGTCAATGCCTAAATATCTCCTTTATTTTTAATGGCACAAAAAAGATGTTTTTAGCATGATTTAAATGGTATCGGAGGAGGAATATCATAGAAGAACTTCACCTGACAATGAGCTTCGTTCCGCTTTTAATCAAGCAAACACCGAGCAAATCGACACGGTCCTTGTTATCCTTATATGTATCTTTACGCAAATCCCCGTTTTCACAGGTCTCCGGTAGAAATTCGAATAAGAATGAAAATGTGTTTGTTCAGTAGATAGTATTTTTAAATTGGAAGAAAGACAAAATTTATAGACTTTAAAAAAATGAAATAAATTCTATTAGTTTTTTATTAATGCAAAATGCTTCAAATTCAAGCATGGAATGGTCAACGAAAAAGCTTTCCTCGTTCAAAGAAATTTGTATCCTAAACGAAAGTCAATGCCCAAATATCTCCTTTATTTTTAATGGCACAAAAAAGATATTTTTGGCATGTTTTAAATGGTATCGACGGAGGAATATCATAGAAGAACTTCACCTGACAATGAGCTTCGTTCCGCTTTTAATCAAGCAAACACCGAGCAAATCGGCACGGTCCTTGTTATCCTTATATGTATCTTTACGCAAATCCCCGTTTTCACAGGTCTCCGGTAGAAATTCGAATAAGAACGAAAACGTGTTTGTTCAGTAGATAGTATTTTTAAATTGGAAGAAAGACAAAATTTTTAGACTTTAAAAAAATGAAAGAAATTCTATTAGTTTTTGTTAATGCAAAATGCTTCAAATTCAAGCATGGAATGGTCGACGAAAAAGTTCTCCTCGTTCAAAGAAATTTGTATCCTAAACGAAAGTCAATGCCTAAATATCTCCTTTATTTTTAATGGCACAAAAAAGATATTTTTGGCATGATTTAAATGGTATCGACGGAGGAATATCATAGAAGAACTTCACCTGACAATGAGCTTCGTTCCGCTTTTAATCAAGCAAACACCGAGCAAATCGACACGGTCCTTGTTATCCTTATATGTATCTTTACGCAAATCCCCGTTTTCACAGGTCTCCGGTAGAAATTCGAATAAGAATGAAAATGTGTTTTGTTCAGTAGATAGTATTTTTAAATTGGAAGAAAGACAAAATTTTTAGACTTTAAAAAAATGAAAGAAATTCTATTAGTTTTTGTTAATGCAAAATGCTTCAAATTCAAGCATGGAATGGTCAACGAAAAAGCTTTCCTCGTTCAAAGAAATTTGTATCCTAAACGAAAGTCAATGCCTAAATATCTCCTTTATTTTTAATGGCACAAAAAAGATGTTTTTAGCATGATTTAAATGGTATCGGAGGAGGAATATCATAGAAGAACTTCACCTGACAATGAGCTTCGTTCCGCTTTTAATCAAGCAAACACCGAACAAATCGACACGGTCCTTCTTATCCTTATATGTATCTTTACGCAAATCCCCGTTTTCACAGGTCTCCGGTAGAAATTCGAAGAATGAAAATGTGTTTGTTCAGTAGATAGTATTTTTAAATTGGAAGAAAGACAAAATTTTTAGACTTTAAAAAAATGAAAGAAATTCTATTAGTTTTTGTTAATGCAAAATGCTTCAAATTCAAGCATGGAATGGTCGACGAAAAAGTTTTCCTCGTTCAAAGAAATTTGTATCCTAAACGAAAGTCAATGCCTAAATATCTCCTTTATTTTTAATGGCACAAAAAAGATATTTTTGGCATGATTTAAATGGTATCGACGGAGGAATATCATAGAAGAACTTCACCTGACAATGAGCTTCGTTCCGCTTTTAATCAAGCAAACACCGAACAAATCGACACAGTCCTTGTTATCCTTATATGTATCTTTACGCCAATCCCCGTTTTCACAGGTCTCCGGTAGAAATTCGAATAAGAACGAAAATGTGTTTTGTTCAGTAGATAGTATTTTTAAATTGGAAGAAAGACAAAATTTTTAGACTTTAAAAAAATGAAAGAAATTCTATTAGTTTTTGTTAATGCAAAATGCTTCAAATTCAAGCATGGAATGGTCGACGAAAAAGCTTTCCTCGTTCAAAGAAATTTGTATCCTAAACGAAAGTCAATGCCCAAATATCTCCTTCATTTTTAATGGCACAAAAAAGATATTTTTGGCATGATTTAAATGGTATCGACGGAGGAATATCATAGAAGAACAATTTCTTTTATCCGGTTATTTTTTAATAGTTTTTTCAAGGTCATGATTATTTTTTTATCGGGAAAACTTATTTTTTTATTCCATCTTGTAGCGGCTGAAAAAATACATTTGAATAGGCTTAAGTCATTAAAAAGATGGAATAAAAAAATAAGTTTTCCCGATAAAAAATAACCGGACAAAAAAATTGTTCTTCCATGATATTCCTCCCTCGATACCATTTAAATTATGCGAAAAATATTCTTTTTGTGCCGTTAAAAATAAAGGAACATTTAGGTGGCTCCTTCAGCTGCGACACCCTGTATAAGAATTATAAAAATTTCACATATCACGAATAAAACAAAACGAATTATGTACGCCCGCTCCAAATAAAAAAATTCAGGGACGGCAGACGCGGGAGACACGATACTGGTGGATAGGTTTCCGAAGTTGCCCGTATGGCGGCGATATGAGCAAACCGATCTGAGACCGTCGACCGTCCCGAAAGATCTCGCTGTCAGCGATCGACGCGAATCAGGCTGCGAGACGTCCACGTGGAAAGTGGTTCGGTTTCGGAGGGCGCAACACGATTCACGACTGAGAGAAATGTCCCAGAATAACCTTCTACAAGAATACAACTGTAAGTACCATCCGCAAAAACTATTACATCGCACTACGATTTATTTTCTCTTCCGGTCTGTTTTGATTTTTTTCGCTCGGTTTAGTTCGCCTTCGCGAACCGATGCGAATTTGATCGCGATACGCGACTGGCTGTGTCCTCTCCGCGATCCGTCACGCCTCCGGCTGTGAAAAATGAGCTGTGATAATGGCGGCTTTCGTTTATTTGCAAACAGCAGCCGGAAAAAAGGCGAGGACCGTGGGGACGTTATATTCCTGCCGGTCAGCGTCCCCGCGAATTTGATAGTCTTTTTCTCGCCTTCTTTCTGGCTGTTCGCGAACCTCCGATTCCATCACAATGGCTACCGATCTCGTCCTTAATTTTACGAAAAACTCTAATTTATTCTTTCTAACTGCGGAATCTTCCCTCATTCGACCGGGATGAATGCTTTTTCGTGTTTTCGATCGTAACGCGCGAGCTTGCCGGCCTTTTCCTCCATTCGCCTCGCGTTCTGGATTATTCGCAAAGAAGTTTGTTTTCTATTGACTCGTGACAGTGAATTTATGTGCAGCTTCGAAGTATTTGGTTTTGGATATCGTCGGTAATTTATAAGAATCGTTTAAAATAATCGTTTGTATGAGTAAATATCTGTGGCATTGTAGGTCTGGTAATTTATTTAATAGTTTTGCTAGTGGAATTGATGTTTTCGTAAAATATTTTCGTGTTTCTTGTGCATACCTATTTCATGTTCAGAATAGAACGAACGAACTTGTTATAAGACTATCCACACGGCTGGGTGCAACATTGTCCGAGGCGCGTCATCGAATCGCGATACATTGTATGAGAAGGTGCTTGCCTCTCCATTTCCATTTAAACCAGTGCCTCTCAATCGGATTTATTAGAATACGAACTTTTATATGGAATAAAAATGTTCCACGTACTATTCATTCTGAAGCACGAAGCATTATTATTTCGAGTTTACTCGCGTAATTCCTGGTTGAACGTTTAACCAGCCAGCTTTTTCAAAAATCTTCGTTTCAAGCATTAAAAATATCCGTTCCCCAGAAGAAAGCAGAAAAATTGCCAGATGCATGTCCTATTTCCGAATTCATTATGATATTTGAAATTCTTTTTACGGTCGCGTTAAAAAGGAATATTCTGTTAAAGAATCTCAAAGGATTTCCATCGAGGTTTGAAACGGGAACAAAAATTATAGCCCGAAATTCGGGCGTTTAATCAATATAAAATAAGTAATGCGATTTATTCATTCGTCCCCATTACGGATTCTTTTAGTTGAGCGCGATCAGATTGCGCAAAGTGCATAAAAGATTTGCCGAAGTAACTGCAGCAGCAGCAAGCGCGGTGGGGGAGTGGATTATTAAATGAAAAAGAGCGAAAGACTATCATGGGAGATTTTAAAATTCAAGTGTATCGTGCTCCACTTTTTTCGAGGAAAATCTTGATCGCGAGCTTTCTGTTAGGATTTATTAAATTAAAAACCATATTTTTGAGATTCTACGGTTACATTTTTTTCTATGTTTCTCACATATGTCTACTGCATTTAAATTTGGATATATGAAATTGTAAAGTCTGTTTGTAATTGGGGCAATGATGATTAAACGGTGGATTTTTATGCGTGACTAATTCGGTACTGGCAGAGAGAACTTTTTCCCCTCACTTCGAGTCTATTCCAATCATCTGGCGACTCTGACCGGAATCGCGTGACAGTTTTCATCGAGAAAGCATTTCTCAAGTGGACGCGCTCGCGTTTCGATAATTCGCTACGCTTCGTCCCTTCGCGAGAAAATTAACGGATCGCCTGAAAGGTTCAAGTGTCTCCCGACGAGCACAGAAAGGAATAGAATTTATTTTCTATGCTGCGACATAGAGCGGAATTTATGGGCGGACTCCAACATGCACGGGCTACAGGTTACGGCTACAGCACGAACATTACCAGATCTGCTTTAATAAACCAGTAAATTAAAAGCTTTCAATTTAATAAAATTTTAATAAAAATTTTGTTCACTTCTGAAGAGTTTCCTCATAAAATTTTGCACGTACCAAAGGATTAAATACTATTAATTAGATTGCAGAATATCACGCACTTGTGGCATGTAAAAACTAAAAAATATAAGGAAGCTTTTGTTTCCGACAATTTTCTATAGGAAAATTAAATTTCGCATAAAAATCCACTAAAAAATTATTTTTATCAGAGAACGCAAGTAGTTCAAAGAGTATTGTAATAGTTTTTAGTGTTTCTTATCGTTGGAAATATTTTCTTCGGACGTTTATACGTGTATCAGGGCGAATAAGAGTTTTTTTAAATTATTCCGCGCAAGCTCGGCTATGCGAAATGATTACTCCTGCGAAAAAGACAAGTAATTTTCACAAAGCACTGTTGCACTTTGTAGGGGAGACCCAGTACGAAGATTCACAGGAGCAATTCTCCCGTCCTATTTCGGACGAGGTTATCAGGTGAGCTTAAAACATTAACATGCATTCCGGTTAGGGCCGAGAGTTAGGTCAGGGTTAGACCTAAGTGATTACGGTGTAATCAAGTTTATTCTCGGATTTAATCCTGGATTTTTCCTATTCCACTAAATAAGTTCTGACGCTTACAGATAACGGAGCACGGAGTCTTGAGGGAAAATTTTCATTTTGTATAAGCCCCTTTAAATTTCCTGACTCCGTAAATAAATTGTAACCGAAATTTTACAAGAGCTCACGCGACGATAATTTTCAGTTTGCAGATTCTGGAATTTTTTTGCGGCACTCGAAAGTTTAAAATGTAATGCAGTAAAAAATTTAACAAGGTTTTAATCTTTCATTTTAACTTCACGAATTCTTTAATAAACTTGTTTCTTTTTGGCTCTAGTTTTCGTAAGTTGTGTAGCAAAATCGACGATAAAATCTGTTTATTGTATTTTATGAAAAATGGGAATATTGATAACAGAATTTGTTGATTGCATTACTAGCGTTTACGAAGTTTATGTGAAGGAAGAGACTACAGGTTCCGATGGGAGAAACGACGTCACTATCATTCCCGGTTTGACTTCCGCCAATGAACATCAGTTGATTGAAGTAATCGTCGTTATTAAATATTTTAGTTTATTACTTATTATTCGATATACAGTCGGTGTACAAAGTACTCGTGCACATTTTCAAAACGAATAACTTTTTCAAAAGTGGACCCAATAGCTTGAGTTTTTTTCAGACGTTAGATGGATTAGTTTACTAACTAATGTGTTAATAATTTTTTAAAAAATTGTTATTGGTTGTAATTGCGGAGGAAAAAGAAAGGGTCATGATTTTTAAATGTTTTATCTGTGTCTGTGTGAAAATTTAAAACATGTGTATTGAAAATCTAACTTAAATCTTAAAATCATTGAATTTAGGGTTTGCGATTCATTTAATCCGCAGATTCTTACAATTTTTGCTATTTTCAATCAATTATATTTCATAAGAACCTTGATCGATTTCGATGGAACTTTGTACACGTATAGAACTAACTTAGATTTACGATATACAGTAGCGGACAAAAGTTTAAGACCGCTCTAAAGAAGACGATAACTTTTTTAATATTGTACTATACGATTTGAACTTTTTTGGGAAGCTAGAGCAATTAGTTTACTAAAGGATGTGAAAAGAAATTTTTTCAAAAATTGCAATTGATCGGAATTGTTGAAAAAATACTAAAAGTTGAATTTTTAACTTTTTTATGTCGGCCTATATTGAAAATTAAAAAAATTTGTTTTGTAGATCTGTGTCAATTAAACATATTCTGAAAATTTCGTCAAAATCGGTCGACGTTGCAAGGAGCTGCAAACGTTTAAAGATGGTAAAAATTGCAGATTTTCACGATTTATTGTCGAAAAACGTGAAAATCTGCAATTTTTACCATCTTTAAACGTTTGCAGCTCCTTGCAACGTCGACCGATTTTGACGAAATTTTCAGAATATATTTAATTGACACAGATCTACAAAACAAATTTTTTAAATTTTCAATATAGGCCGACATAAAAAAGTTAAAAATTCAACTTTTAGTATTTTTTCAACAATTCCGATCAATTGCAATTTTTGAAAAAATTTCTTTTCACATCCTTTAGTAAACTAATTGCTCTAGCTTCCCAAAAAAGTTCAAATCGTATAGTACAATATTAAAAAAGTTATTATCTTTTCTAGAGCGGTCTTAAACTTTTGTCCGCTACTGTAAGTACTTTAAATTTTCATTACAGACACAGATAAAACATTTAAAAATCGTGACCTTTTCCATTTCCTCCGCAATTGCCACCAATAACAATTTAAAAAAAGATTATTTGCACATTAGCTAGTAAATTAATCCGTCTAACGTCTGAAGAATACTCAAGCTATTGGGTCCACTTTTGAAAAAGTTATTCATTTATAAGATGTGTACGAATACTTTGTACACCGACAGTAAATATCATTATTCCTGTAATTTAAATAATTTATCTGTGATTAGAATGATTGCATGAACCTGGACGTTGCCATAGATTCAGACGTGATGAACAATGACGACAGCGTATCGAAATTCCTTGGCAAGGATGCATTTAAGTACAAGGTACACATTGAATTATTGAAATATTTTTGAAATGTTCCTCTTAATAACAGAATGTTCCTATTAATACTTGATGAACGCATTAGTAGATGTTACTTTCCAATTCGTTTCCTCTTAAAATATTTCAGTTCAATTAAATTCTTGCGTTGGAAGTTTCAAATTTAGACTGGAAATAAATTATGGAATTTAATCATCCGTCATTATAAATGCACAATTCCTTTCAGATATTAGATCAAAATATCGCTCCACCGGAAAACAACGTTATGGTGTACCCGCATCCGATGGTGGAAGGCCCATCATCGTCGACGACTCACCTAATCGACAAAGATGATCCAAGATCGAAACTTCATTTCGTCAAGTACCTGAAACGCGAAGGGAAAACTTTGAAAATTTGGGAGTGCGGAATCTGTGAGTAACAATAAAATTGAATCAAGTACGACGCTCATTCCCTTACGAAAAAAGATCTCGTCCATTTTGAATAAAAGAATTGCTCTGGTAATTCTGGTGTTAAAATCGACGAAAAAAAAGGAAAGAGATATCGATGGCTTCCGGCAATGCGACTCTCAGCTCTTAAATCGGGCAGGACAGAGTGGCATTGTGTCCGCGATACGATCGACAGTCGGTTAAACACTCTCCCCCACCTCAAGAGAGAGAAAAGTACTGAGAAGCTTAATATTCGAACTAGGTTCGAAGGAGTTCCGGCATCAGTACACCTTGATGAGACATTTGCCGACCCACACCGACGAGAGAAACTTTAAATGCGAGGCTTGCGGCAAAGCTTTCCGCCAGCTATCGACACTGAGCCAGCACAAGGCGATACACAGCGACGCCCGGCCGTACGTTTGCGAATTTTGCAAGAAAACTTTCAACAGGTCAGCAAGCGAATCGATACGCAATTTCTTCATGACACTCCTCTCTGCATCCGAATTGGTTTCGCGTAACTTTGCGATCGTATGGAACCGTCAATACCGTGTTTCCCGTTTCCTCTTCGGCTCGCGTACCTGTATCCGTGAACCACCCCCGCGAACCATTCCCGAATCTGGTACTCGTTTAAAAGGGTATTCTTGCGTGACGGTCTTCCTTTCTTCAAGTTTCCATCTACAGCCTCTTCTCTTGAATACGGTTACAAAATTTTATGAGCTTATTTTAAAAATTCTGTATTTTTTTATGTATGCTAGAAAAATGTATCGTTCTGGACCCGTTACAGTGGAATTCCTGCAACTTTTATGCCGCGTTTGTACTGTTCCAGCGACGGGAAAAACTGCGCAGACAAATTCGAAACTACAATCTCGCCCACAAGCAAGGAAACTAATTATACGCGCTTAACCGAGCACGTCGGGTCATTAGCGTTTTGAATCGCGGCGCGGATCGCGGGCCGCGCGATTGTCGGGCACGGCAGAAGAAAATTTTTAACGAGCCTGACGTTTCTGTCCTTTTATGAATTAACTTTAATAAAGCGGGACTTTTAAACGACTCCGCTTAAGCGCGTTACGGGGATACGACGAGTAGGACTGATTCATTTTCGCGCCCTTAGAAATCTCTTTCTCCGGGACAAATGTATTAAATATTGCCTATACGGAGATACTTGTTTCTGTGTTTTCGCAGTGGTCCATTATCGTATATTTTATTAATTTATATTTATATTATGCATGAATGACAGAATTTTATTTGTATTTTTAAATGTTATACTCAATTTGATATTTTCGATTTTGCAGGGTATCCACGTTGATCTCTCATCGAAAAACACACTCGGAGCACAAGCCGCACAAGTGCCAGGTCTGCGGAAAAGGGTTTCATCAAAAAGGTATTGAATATAATAATTGCTATACATGACAAAAAAGTAAATTCATAATAATTGTGAAAATTTGCAACGTTCACGGAAGACATACAACAACAACAAAAAAAAACAGTTACAAAGAGAATAAAATATATTTCTTGCCATGACTACATGTGTTAAAAAAATATTCACTGGCTTCATAAAAATAAAATCGTTCGACCTCAATTGACGAGCTGCAATCGCAAAACAATTTGGTTCTCACCGATCGTTAAAAAGCGGTATGAAAACCGGATATAGTATCGCACAAAACTTGTTGTAAAATCGAAACGCGAAATCGTCTGTAACTGATCGCGATACCGCGGGGGGTGGTCGGTCAATATAATTCCGGGGATGATTACAAGCTTTAATGGTTGAACACCGTTTCGTTGTCAGGCAATTTGAGGAACCACGTGTTTACTCATACGAACGAGCGGCCGTACAAATGCGAGCTTTGCGGCAAAGGCTTCAATCAAATGTCGAATTTGGTCTGCCACAAGGTCAAAGCGCATGCACACGCGGAGAAAATGCAGTACGTGTGCGGAATCTGCGGCAAAGAGTTTCCGCGTCGATTCTCTTTGAGATCGCACGAGGAGTACAAGCACGGCATAAAGTATCGACATCCGACATCCTCGCAGCCCGAAATCAACGATCCGAACGTCATAAGAAAGTAGGTAGACGTCGCGGCGCAGACGTCGCTTAATTTGCTACCTGACGGACAGCCTTTCTCTCTCCCATGGATAAATGAACGCAGCCTGAATGTTAATCTTTCTGGTCGACCTTCCTTCCCTCACCCTATTCTCCCCCTATTTTCTACATATACATGTACAGGGTGAGTCTTGTAACGTGACGATCTCAAATAACTCGTAAGTTATTTGTTGTACAAAAACGATGTTCAAACAAATGTTGTATGGTTCCTAGGAGGACATACAGTGCTGCAATCTGCTTTTTGTTACTTCGATTTTTTATCAAGATATGAAGGTCACCTTCAGTTTTTTTAAGGATGTTCTGGAGGTATATAAAAACGCAACAAAATTTTTGAAAATTTGACAAGATATAATTCTTACTAAATTGATGCAATTACCAAAGTTTGGTTCGATTCACTGCACCGTTTAAGAATTATAGCAACTTAAAGTTTGCACATTTTAACACGTCTTCTTATGGAGAATTCATAAAATTCCACTTCAAACCCTATTTAAACCTTGAAAAAACGCAACTAGAAACTCCAGTTTTTTTTATATGTAGTAAAAATTAGGTAATTAATTATGTTCAAAATTTATTAGGATTCACTAAACAGTTACAGAGCAAAAAAATTATAAACTGTTACAAAACGTCAAATTTATCTTGTTCTCTCTCACTAGCATGGAAACGTGACAAGTGTAGACCACTGAATATAGATACATAGGGTACAGTATTCGCAAAAGTTTAATGCAAAATATACTCATGAATGGCTTTCATTGCCATGTATTGATGGATTTCGAATTTCTTGTATTTTTGTCTCCCATTGTACCTCCAGTACATCCTTAAGGGGGATCTATACCCTCGGATTTTGGGGTATTTATCAATGTTATCAACCTCTGTGCAGAAAAAAAAGTTTGGTAACATTGATAAACACGCAACTGCATAATGAACACGAGATGGAGTTGCTTGCTATTTCCATATTCTATTCAGCTCGTCGCGAATGCCGTTATACAGGGCAGGTCGCACTAATATTAGTGCCATCGATGAGAATATGTACCTCGTCTGTGTCAGTTTTGCTATGATTCCACATTGACAGCAGTGCAGAAGTGAAATGTTGCACAATATCGCAGCACTGATTGACAGTCCTTCTGACTAGGCGCCATCTCGTCTACACTAACTGAAATAAAATTGGCTTTAGATTGGCTCTACATCAGAGATAATCTGTCTTCATGAACGTAATATGGGGAAATCTCTGCTATGTGAATGAAATCACGCGCATCGATTTTTTGTCCTTATACGAGCATATTTTGAGCTACACAATAGTTCATTTGATAGAGGAAGGTTCATCACGGCGCGCTCTGCTCATCACATCAGTCAAAAAAGTCTCTTTGAGACAGAAAAATACATTGAAATCTGCGGTTATTTTTCTAGATTTTTTCTCTACTTTGGGTACTCATATTATTAGATATGAACATAATCTCGTTACATCAATAGCAGAGCGCGCC
This sequence comes from Lasioglossum pauxillum, assembly GCA_933228785.1. Taxonomy (NCBI): domain Eukaryota; kingdom Metazoa; phylum Arthropoda; class Insecta; order Hymenoptera; family Halictidae; genus Lasioglossum; species Lasioglossum pauxillum. Next base: position 41,481,958 of record OW121706.1, read on the forward strand.
GGATTTAACCTTCCTCTATAGAATGAGCCCTCACCCAGCCATAAATCGGCTCAAATAAGGACAAAAAATCGATGCGCGTAAACCCATGTTTAGACCCAAAATCTAGTAAGATTCTAGTTCCTCTCTAGTTACAATCCGAGGGTATAGATCCCCCTTAAATAGAATGCCCAATATTTTTACTCTAACTCGGATGAAGCACAAAATTCTACGTAAAGAAGTATTGACCTTCGTGCATCATAAATCTAATAGTTAACGACATATTATCGATATAATTTCCCATATGTATAATAGCTGTTATCTGGAACTTAGTAGGTGCTTGAACTGATATCCCTCAATTTGAATAAGTACATATGGAAAATGATTTCGATAATATCTCGTTAACTATTAGATTTACAATACACGAAGGTCAACACTCTTTTACGTAGAATTTTGTGCTTCATCCGAGTTCGAGTAAAAATATTGGGCGTTCTATTTAAAAAACTGAAGGTGACCTTCATATCTTGATAAAAAATCGAAGTAACAAATTCAGATTGCAGCACTGTGTTTCCCCCTAGGATCCATACAACATTTGTTTGAACATTGTTTTTGTACAACAAATAACTTACGAGTTGTTTGAGATCGTCAGATTACAAAACTCACCCTGTGTACCTCTCTCCCTCTTTCTTCCATAATTTTCAGCAAACTTGTTCTCCCGTCGATCCTCCTACGGCAGGGGTCGGCAACCTTTTGAGCCGGAAGAGTCAAAAATTACAATTTACAAAATTTCAAAGTTTTTAAAGAGCCACAAAATATTTTCTTGCTAACAATAAATAGTACTCGCATAAATAAAGTTATTTGATACAAAAAACTAATCTATTTATTCAGAAGAAAAAACATCCAAAGAGCCGCATGTGGCTCGCGAGCCGCAGGTTGCCGACCCTGTCCTACGGGAATTCTGGTCAAAGCTTTATGATATTTTTATCATCATTACATTTTCATAGAAAAATGCATTTGTATCTGGCAAATTTGTTTCGCTGACATTGATAAAAAAATTAATTTTTAGTAAAAATGTGAGGATCGTGCATCTGCCAATCTGTGAACGCAATCAGACCATCGAAGTTAGAGAGAAAGACCCGCTGCTTGTGGTTCGTAGCCCACCCAAGGTATCATCTGCCATATCAATTTTTTATGTTTCATATGATAGTAGGTAGCTAGACGAATAAATGTATCAACGATGAAATGATAATAAATGTTTTTTAAAAGTCGGATGTCATGGAATCCGTCGTGATTGATAAGATCGACACCAAAGCGATGGAAATGGCATTGTTGGAGAACCAAACACCTTTCGCACTTTTCAAGCCTGCCAAGGGAATTCCTGTTCTCGTGAAAGTGTCGCCGACTGGAACTCACAAAAATGTGATTTTCTATTTAGTCCTGTTTTGAACTCGCTTCTCGCTAAATTAATAAGCCTTTCGGTGGTCAAACGTAAAGTTCTAGTTACCAGGATTATCACAAAGTATAAGCTTGGAATTATATTTTATTTTCCAAATATAAAATATTGTCGTGCAATTATTTGATAGATCCTGACACCGGCGACAGCAGAAGATCTACGAATAGCCGGAAAGATGACCCTGAGCCCAACGATCACGCCGGACGCCGACAGAATCAAAGCAGTGCAGATAAAGGTGCCCGTGGTAGCCACTGTCATCCAAAGCGTTGATCCCGACGGAAAAAACAATTTCATAGTTGAGCCGCCGGGTCCGGAAAACGAACACGGTGAGGATTACCTCCGTATGAATAATCACGAACACAAGGGACGATCAGGAACGAGGGATATCAAAAAATAGACAATTCTACAGGGGAGGATTAACGAACGACTTAAAGAACTACAGGAGGGCGGTCTCACAATCACTCATTTCAAATTCGTTGCTTTATAATTAGAAACATAAGTTAACAAGTGAACAGATTTTGCAAAGAGTTTCCGATATTGCCACCGGACAATTGTAGCCAATAAAGTCGGCGATAATCGATAGCTGGTTCAAACAATTTCTATTTACGGTGAAATCACAACCGGCGCGACGCCAGGATTCAACGTCGTCGCACGACTATAATTGACTCGTTAAAGCGGCGATGTTTTTCAAACTGTCGTGGTAATGTGGTCCTTATTTGGTGCATTGTCGACAGAGAGCATAGTCACGGCATTGGATTCCCAGTTCACGTACAGTGAGGCCCCGAGAAACGAGCCAAATCGCCAGAATGGAACTGTTGTATCCCCGACGATGGAGGATTGCAACGAGTTGCTGGAACTGGCTGCCCAGGGCGGGATACAATTCGTGCGAGCCACCGAGGATGGTCGTTACGAGGTGATGAAGCAGATCGATCATGATTTTCCTACTTATTTCTACCCGCTTTTGCCACTTAGCCTGCCACCTCTTTCAAACGACTCCTGATTTTTGTCTGTTCTTTTCTGTGACGGAACTGGCCGCCATTCATTCTTTATAGAAATTTAGAAAATAAAAATCTCGAAATGGATAGTCTAATTGAGCGATTCCTCTTTCCAATATTCTCCTATTTTTTATTATATCTTGGAAAGCACTAGTTTGTATTTTTTTTATTTGTAAGCATTTTAAACCCTTCTGAGTTTATTTCGCTTTACAGGAATAATATAATCATTCCATTATGGTCATTCCATGCCAAATCGATCACTTTTTGCAATTAGGGGGGAGTTCAATTCATAATTTAGAAACGGAGGTACACGGCGTACTTTACCAGCTCATTGTGACGCCAATTTTAACGATACCATCTTTTTTGGGGGCTCATTTTTAAGGGGAAACTTCAAGGAATATTACCATATTTTTTCAAAATTTAAATCACTGAGCACCATAATAAAAAAAACTTAGAAAAAGAATTTGTTTAAATTCTTCGAAAATATAAAGTTGATTGTCGGGGTTGAAAAATTATTTTGTAATAGCCCCATTCTTTCCCAATAAAACAAAAAAAAATGTACCTCAGTCGGACAAATAGTTCCTGAGATAAAAATTCGTAAGCGAGGCACATTTTCGCTGAAATGGTCAAAAATTGAAAACTGAAGGCCTGCCATTTCTAAAAAAAATTCGAAACCGGCAAAATTATGACTTAACCCCCCCCCCTAATTTCACATGGACTACAATATATTTCATTTAAAACAAAATCGACGATGTGCCTGCAAAAAGTGATCGATTTGGCATGGAATGACCCATAAGTGAATACAATAATGTAGAATACAGTAATAATAGAATAAGAATACAATAATAATACAAGTGAATGTCCGTTAACACTAAATAAATTACAATCTTTGAAAAAAGAATGAATATTAAGACAAGCTCCAATATTTGGCTTTGCTATGAATGTGTCTACATTAAGAGGAGGTTGAAGGCCCATACTAAATAGGGCATTTATTAACTTGCGCCTTTGCGGATTGTACAATACGCATTGCCATATTATGTGGTCAAGGGTTTCGCAGCCCTGATTGCATTTACACTGGCTATCATTACAATACCTACGCGCGCTAGTGAAGCAGCTAGGTTATAATGATCGGCACGCATTCTGTTAATCGTAACGATAAAGTTTCTCCCAAGTTTTAAATGGGCGAACCAGGGTACAGAGCTTTCACTAAAAAAATCTGGAAGAATTTCTTCCCTTAGAGACTAGCTTGTATTTGATTAGGTATTTGCGAATATTTCAATTTAGTTAAATACTGAAAAATTGATAATTGATCTGTTAAAGTGCTATAGCCTGTTTCTCGAAAGAAGAGGCCACACCATCGGTCATAATAGCTGTCCACCCTACTATGATCGCTCTAGACTAATGACATCGGGGTGCTCGGAGCAGAGTGGACAGCTATTGTGACTATTGATGTATTTTAGGTCCCTTCTTCCGAAAAGCAACCCTGACAAATTGTTGACTGAAATCCAAAATTATCATTTAAAAATTCGCTGGCTTAGTTAATTTCGTTGTGCCCAAGTCCAAGTGCACCATTTATGGAAATTAATGGTGCAGAAATAAAAAATGTAGACAATTGAGTTTTGCTGGAACGCTGACAAAAGTCACCTTGATGGAATACTTTTTCGTGGATTACTGATCATTTTTCTGTGTTGACTGGGCTAATTAGGTGATGACGAACAGCGAAGCTTGCGATCTGATGGCGCAGAACACTCATGACGTGACGCTCCTCGACGGCGACGAAGCGGATGCGATCAATGTGATGAGCACACGTGGCAACGGGGAGGTGATCATCGGGGATTCGGATAATCAGATCATGGTACTTAACTCGGCCTCGACGCAGAAACCCATATCGATGGACGGTATCGAGATCCTCGAGGACAAAGACATCAGGATACTCGACATCAAGAGCCTCGACGATCGTTTCGTGGACGGTATCAGTTTCCTCTCGCAGCCGAAAATCGACGACTTAATCCTTGGCCCGAAATCATTGTCCATTGACGCAGACCTAGCAGAACACGACGACGAAGGTTCACGTTTATTCAATTCCTATGCCGTTCGCTAACCAAAATTCACGTTTCTTTCCACGTTCTCAGGAGATCTATTCTGGAATCTGTGGAACATGCGTGAAATCCATCGACCAATTTAGAAACATCGGTTGGAGTCATTAAATAGGAAAAAGTTGTGAGAATCTCATCGAAAATAAGGAATTAATATTTCATTTGTTTTAATGCATCGCTAGTCTGTTCATTTGATGTACAACATTGATGAGAAAAGTAAATATAATGTTTGCTCGATATATGCCCAAAATACCTAGCCTATAGTTGTCCCAGAAATTTCTGGGACAATCTGTAGGATCCTCTCTGCAGCAATTGATTTTTTATTCTGTATTGAGTAGATTCCTTATTTTTAAGATATTGAAACGAATTGATGGCAATAAGTTTAAATTTGAATGGAAGGTAAATGGTTCTAAATTGTTCGATCGTTTAACGCTATCATTCTATGAACGTAACTATACTCGAGCGAGAAGAGTTCGTTGAAATATGAATTCGCTGACTTTTATGATAGGTATAGGAGTACCCTCGAGTCAACAAGAGTTAACAAACATTCTCAGTCACCGAAGCGACATTTCCACTTTGTCAACCACCTCGCAACCTTCGATATCCTCCCTGTTATTGAAAAATCATCCCCCCTTGTCGATCCTAAGTGAAACGCTTCCGTATTTGAAGAGCAACACTAGTTTAACTGAGGATCTGAACATTCTCGGTAGTTCAACGATGGAGGAACATCACTCGGTCTACGAAAGCAAGATGAAACTGTCACCCGTATTCGACGACAGCGAACCTGACGGGGGTTTGATGCCCATTGGTCAATCGGACTTGAAGATTCTGGGAACCACGCACCAGAGTACAAAGGTATTTCATTCAAAATTTCACGATTTTTAAAGGTTTTTAAGAGTTTTAAGAAGAGTTTCACGATTTTTAAGAGTTTTTAAGAGTTTTATATAAATCGCAAGAAGAATGCTTCAGTCTTTTTGTAATAATTTTACTATATTAAAAGTAAGAGTTTCACGATTTTTAAGAGTTTTTAAGAGTTTTATATAAATCGCAAGAAGAATGCTTCAGTCTTTTTGTAATAATTTTACTATATTAAAAGTAATATATTGATTATTTCACGTAAACGCTGAAATTTCACACGAAGGTTCACGGTAGCAGAACAACTGACAGCCTGCCATCTTCGAAGCTGTTCTCCGGCCTCGGCGAGGTGAAAATCCTGGGCCCGAAAAACCACAGTCAGGAAATTATGGCGTCCCAGTACTCGAACATGAAGCTGCTCACTCCGTACGAACAATTCTTGAAGAACACCGCGGTGAACACGAACGGCTGCGAAACAAACGTCGTGAACACTTCCGGTGGCTGCCGAAAGGAGGTGAAAATTTTAGGGAAGAAGCTGGGAACCGGTATTATTACCAGCACGGAGGATGGCAACGTTGTCGAGGTCGTCGAGGAGAAAACCAAACTGGTAACAGATTTCCCTGCTCATTGCAATTTCCCAGAGTCATATAACTCCTACCAGTCGTTAAGATCGCAATTCGATATGTTCATTTATCGTCATTTACTGGATCCGCAAGTACGCTTGTTTGAATTTTAGCCTTTAGACCGACGACAAGTTGGTGTTCATAGTTAATTCACGTGACAGTTCTTTTTTTCAGTGACTCCTTAATATTATAATTGTTCCAGTCACTACTAGCGCACTTTCTTTCATCATAATGTTTACTATTAATATAAACTACGTTGTATTTATATTCGTCGTAGCGGAATCTTTATTAGAATAATTATAATTTATGTTCCTGAGATCGTCTACATTTGCGAATTTACGTACATGCTATTTTTTATATATTTTTTTATGCTGTATTGATAGCAATAAAATGTGAATATTTCCTTGAACTGTTATCCTCGATAATGTCGCAATCGTCGTGATTTTATTTCAGTTTATTTAATAACATTTACCAATTTACTTCTAATAGTTTTATCCCGAACATCATATTCGTGGAAGTATCGATCAGTGCTGAATTGGTCACGGGTATTCAAATATTCGCTCCATGTGTCATGAATAATCGTAGCTGTAATTGCTTTATAAATGCTCTATTATTCTGTCGCCACAGTCGGAATTAATCATTTTAAACGAACTCGTAATTATTCTTGAAAGATGATGGACAGCGAAGGAGGGCTATGCAACAGCGCGGAGAGCACTGTGATTTCGTCACTTCGTTTGGAAAGGCAAATAACCGAAAATAGCGGGACTGACAGCTTCTTGATTCAAGTAAAGACAATTTAGCATTAGCGGATCCAGGATGTTTATGCAAATCTCCTTCCGAGAAAAAAGGGGTCTCCGATTTTTTACCCGCTAGGTTTTATGCAACAGAGGCTTCAGTACGATTCGTTTCGGCAAAGTTATAACTAGACTGCGGATTTTATGCATTTATGACAAAAATCGGTAGGTGTAGTTCAAAATAGGAAAAAGATTTAAAGGGTTAACAGTGCCGACATACATCCGCAGTCTACTTATAACCAGGGACCCTATCTGTTATAACCAAAAAGAAAAAAAGTCATGGAATAACAAGTATTTCATCGACTAAAATCATATTGTTCACAAATAGGGATTATAAGTAACCGACAATTTTTTCTCTTGTTGGTAAATGTTATTGTTGAGAGAAATTTATTTCGAACACTTATAACAGTTATCGATGGGAGAAGTTTATTTCGGTCGCTCATAACAATTATTATCGATGAGAGAAATTGATTTCGGTCGCTCATAACAGTTGTCGACGAGAGGAATTTATTTCGATCGCTCATAACAGTTATCGATGAAGGAAATTTGTAATAGTTATTATTAAATAGTACAACTTCCAAATGGTAGACAATCAATTATTTCATAAATTTTTTATTCGTAAAATTAATTGCTACAATCAAAATTTAATGTGACAAACAAACAGATTTTGTGTTGTTCTTATGGTCTGTTGATTCGTCTTGTTGCACGGAACCTTCTCCATGAATTTTCTCATCAATAATTGTTATGAACAAGTGAAAAGAAATTCGGACATCGATAACTGTTATCGAGGAGAATCCAATTTTTTGGACACTAATAACTATCACCTGCAACCAAAAAGTATAAAAATTGGTATTTTTTAATCATTTTGTTCTTCGAATATTTTTCTTTATATTTTGTGTAGACTATCTCAAATTTCAATAATAATCAACTTTTCATTAATGATTTTTATCGTAGAAAATTTTAGAATAACTGTTATTTTTGGTCCCTGGTTATAACCGTTTAAACATCGACAAGATTGAACTGCCGAAAACGATTAGCAATCGAATAGAGTCTACGTACTCGGAAAGCATAAACATCCTAGGTCCGGTGGAAGACCATCGGATCACCTGAACACAGACCCTTTGCCCAATCAATGCAGGCCTACAGCCCATGCGGCTCGGACTTTCTGAATTTCGAGAACCGCCTGAAAGACGCCTCGCCCGGCAGCCATTTCGAGCGAGCCCAAAAGGATTCCAGAGACAGCTTTGGCTCCACCGGCGGCCTGCCCGATCTCGATTGATGAAGAATCCAATTCTTCCGCACTCCGCCCCTGCACGCCACACCGGCCCCCCATTTTAGCCTTGCTTCAGCTCCGCGAGCGAAAGAGTTTCTCCGAAACGACGTCGAAACTTCTCGCTCGGCGACCGTGGAAATCTTTTCCGTGGCCGGTGAACGATTCAATTAGAGCACTTCGGGCCCGGTGCGAATCGCACGTACGAGAACGGACGCCGCGCCGGTGGTGGCTCGGAATTCTGAGCCCTGGATCCGAATTCGGAGCCGTGATATCATCCTCTCCGTCAATTAGCGAAATTTTTAGGCAGAACGACGCGCACTCGGTCGCCAACCTCTGCGCACACCTGGGCGACTTTGATTTAACCCTTTCCGGTCATATAGTAACTCGCGTGATTGTTCATACATCTTTCAAATCAGAATTACTTTGTTAAAAAAGGGTGAATGCCATCAGTTTTTCTTTCACCGAGATCAAATTCCGAGAATTATTTTCTACGTATCTAGAACTTCATACAATGAAAATTTAGGTGTATACACATTTGTGCGACCGACTGCCCACCGAATTCCCGCGATCGACGATCATAGGATCCGTCTCACGGTTTGCTAGGATTAATTTTTGCGACTTTCGAAAGAAGTACATATTTAGTCGTGATGAATCGAAATTGACCGTCCCGCCGAGAAAATATCGATCTAATAGCGCGTCCCGAAACGCATATTGTGCGTGCCTCCAGAGAGAGTATGCCGAGCCATAAATCAAAAGGGGAGGAAAAAAATACAAAATTTCTGTGTCGTCGGCGCGCGTGTTTTCGATCGTCGATCTGCACGCGCGGGGCCTCGCGTTGTCGTTTCTCGGACGAATTTATTTTCGCTCTCGCGAAAAATAATAATCGGGTCCGGAAACACAGTAGTGGAACTCGCGCGATACTTTGTGTGACACTCGAATATTTGCATTCTCAGGAGGCAAAGCAATTTCGGGCTCTCGAAAAGGAATTTTATTGGAAATTGGATCCACGGGATGAAGTTAGATCGAATTTACTCTCTCTTTCTCTCTCTCCATCTTTCTATCTAGCTCTTCCTCTTTTTTTAACTTGACAAAATGTATTTCGTCTATTGAATAGTGTTTTTATATTTGAGATTCACGGTTTGCTCGTGCCGGGGCTTACCAAATGAAACACAAATAAAAAGGAGAGGAAATAACGGGGAAAAATGGATATTGACGCGAATATCGAGGAATCTCCAGGAACGGGTGCATTATACCGTGGGCATCGGGAATGCAAATGAGCTTCATAACTCGCTGGGATGCTAATGATTTTACACGTGGGAGAAAAAGCTTGCGTTTCTGCGCGTCCGCACCCGAGCCCTCTCCCCCTTCTCTCCCTCCCTTCTCTCTCTCTCTCTCGCTCTATCTCTATCTCATTTTTCCGCTTGTAAATTTCGATTTTCGCGCACGTGCACACGTCCCCTGTTCAAATACGCATTGTTGATTATTCCAAGTTACTATTTTAACATGGACGATTACATTGTGTAAATTCGAATAGTATTTTATATTTGAATTTCGAGGTTGGAGAATAAATTGTATGCACAAAATAATCCGCCGAGTACGCAATTTATTTTTACCGGCGAACAGATAACGCTAAATTCCAACGTTTGTTTTACAGCCGGACGTACTCCATTTTGTAATACTTTCGTGAGAATCCAGTGGGTCTGTTGGAAATAATTGACCACATCGAGGAAATCTCATTTCACTTGGAAAATTTGAATAATCGTGGTAGATCGTTCAGTTTCCCAATTTTATTCGGTTCTTTTTCGGATAAAAGCGTTTCTATTGCAAAGAAAAAAGTTTTTACAAATTCAGTACACTTTGCACTTGTGAAGGCAACTCTTTAAGGAAGTTCGATTGTCAGTAAGGAAGCACAGCATCACAAGAGTGGACCGTTGATTTCACGTTGTACGTCTCGCTGGCATTTTCCGGTTCTGGCTGCGTAGCTTGCCGTGTAATACACGTTACGGTTCCCTGTCCCCGTTCTCCCGAAGCTAAAGGATCACCGAATTCGATAAAATTTACTCGGCAGAAGGTAACGGCGTATGTTTGCCGCGCGAACTTCCCAGCTACCTTCATTTCCGGCTCGTGTCCTCCTCTATTCTTTCGCTCTTACACGGTCTATGAAGCAGACTTGAATCAAGTTGGGTCAGGTCAGGTTCATGTCTCACGCCATCCCCGAGACAAAAGGAATCGTTCCCGGAAAATTTCTCCCAGACTGAACCAGTCTTTGCACCTATCGCCATCTTGGAGTTCTTCTTTGTATCGTCGTTCTCGACCCTGTTTCAGCTCAGACACCGCTCCAGCTTCTGCAACTTAATTATTCGATTGTGGAGGTTATGCATTCAGGACGAACATTTTCTAAGAAATACTTCACCAGAAATATTTGATCAGAAACATTTTTTCCCTGAAAGAAGAGTTCGCAGCTGCATTCGGGTCTATCAAAGAATTGGGAGAATCTCGTGTCAGAGATCTATCTTTTGAAAGGAAAGCGCAGTAACTCGTCACCCTAAACGCGCCGGAATCGGCGGCCTGCCTATTTTAGGGGGAATTCACTTTGAATTTCGTCCCCTACAACTTTTTCCGTTCTGGCTTCCGCGGGACGTCAGTCTGCGAATCCTCTTCTTGCCACCCCCGCGCCACCCCGCGAATTACCTCGTCAGAAATTCAACCCTCGTACACAGCCATTTCGCAAATTCGATCTCCGTCCGCGCACGCTGGATGCGAAACGTCTCTCTGCGTACCCTGCCACCCCGCCGCGTCCCGCAGCACCGGGAAGTAAGGCGAAACGAAGAAGTCAATGGCATTACGTCAAATCGTTGACGCAATTTCGGTGAATAAAAGTTCCACGGGTTAAGAAGTCCATGGGGGTTGGGGCCGCTGGGTCGACCGGCAATTTGTTCAATGGGAAATTCCTCTTTTTTTCCTGAATAATATCGATTTCTTTAGAAATGCTAAGTCGCAACTAATTTAAAACTCTGTGTTGATTTTTATTCTACCTTCGCTAATAGATACGATTTTTATCTGTGGCGAATTATGTACGACGCGTCAAGTAAGTTTTTCAGGTCATTTTAACCCTTTGCACTCGGAGCTATTCTAACTCGAAAATGAAACATATGTTTCGACCCAGAATAATTCCAATCTATATAATTTTTTTCATTTTATGGATATGAAATTGATATAACACTTCATACAATACTTAAATGTTCAGTAAGTGATTAGCCACCAAGATATTTAATACTGTAAACAATATTTTGAATAATGGTATCGCAATTTCTCGTGGTGACTCTGACTCACCACTCGAGTGCTAAGGGTTAAAATATGTCTGAATTATACTTCCTTGTACATTAATTAAATCTCTTCTGATATGTTTTACACCTTTTATACTTTCCTTGCATAGCACAAGAGTATTCATTTCGAGTCTAAACTTTAATAGGACAAGTTTCCTAAATGGTTCTGGGAAAATCCTCCTGCAGAAATATTTTTAGATTATTAAGAGGATGAGAAGTAAAGAGCCACTTACGTCTGCTTTAGGAGACTAAAATATTCACGTTACTTTATGAAAATGATGTGATTTCTATGTCACGAAGATTGTTGGCCAAGTGATCGTGTAAATTTAGGATTGTCAGTCACGGCTAAGATTACAGATATGTGATAGCGGCCATCGATCCTACATTATTACTGGACACATTTCTATTTGACGAAGTTGAAGGATTTATTTGGTTCTCTCTTGCTTTTAACTATGATGAGTAGATTATTACAGGAATTTTATGTATGAGTTTGGAATGACTGGGAACAGTACCGTAAAAACGTCAATCGAATTCCATTGTCAGCAGGAGTGACGTTAATATTGTGCACATTCAGAATTTTGCTCGATAGGATTCGAATAGAATTGCAGTGAAAACGTAATTACCAAAATTTAATTGTGAAGCTCTGCCGGCCGATGTAAATTGCTTTTGCAATGACATTTAAAGGTATTGCAAAGTGTCCAGTTTTACGTACTCCATCATCATTAACGGGAAATTACGAATTCTAGAGTAATCAGGAATTAGAGTTTAATCCTTTTCTACGGCCTTAATATTATGTATCAAATCGATATTAATTACATTCGTACAAACACGCACATCAGTCAATACTCGCTGCAATTCACATTTGCATTGCTATCCACGCACACTTCATAAAATTTTGTAACAACTTTCCAACATTTAATTGTAATTTTCCTTCAATTTTTATATCTATATAAAATTATTACAAGAAAAATGATTTAAATAAATATAAATTTTTTAAAAAATATCTTGTTCAAAAAACAGACTAAAAAGTATAAAATAATTTTTCCTAACTCCATACAGATAGTATGTAAATACCGAGTGTCAATTTAATAATTTATATTTCCTAAACGCATAGGCTTTTTAAAAAATATTTTTTAAAATATTGCATTGTCATCCAGTTCTGAGCTATGTTTAAAATTTCAAGTCTCTAGCTCATCGGGAAGTTACTTTCAATTCAATTGCAAAATTTTTACCAAACAGACAGACAAGAAAACGAGCTAATAAAAACGCGGTAAAGTAATTGACGAACCTCCATTAAAACTTAATAAAAACTAAACGAAACCAATTTTCTAGGATCGTTTTGGTGTTGTAAAATGATCACTTTTTCAAGATTAAATTTTACTTGATTTCATTGTCCGCTCAAATTGGATACCTTGCTTGTTCAAGAAAAGTAATTATTAATTCAACTGCATTCGTAGGTTGGACAAAACAGTTTTAGAAAATGGCGAAGCGCCACATCTCTGTTCCCCGATGAACAGTCTCATTTGCATGCGATCCGAATCTATGACGCGTGTCATGTTAATTAGGTTACATGCATTAAGTCGCCCTCGATTATTTAAAATTCATTGGCCGATCGATCGACCTTGTTTCTAGGTGCCAGCTGGTGTCACTCGCTCTGCGTCATTAACATATTTCCGTACAATATTCATAAATAAGTCACTCGATACTCATTTAATTAAATCAGCCCGGAGAACTTCGCCGCTATACTTGACCCGTTATCTTACTTGTTAGCGATACAGCCGCCGGAACCGACAATATCATCAATATCAGATTCCATATTTCTATAACAATTGTTATCAGTACTGCACCGTTCCAAATTACAAATCAATCTCACGAACCAATTTGATTGTTGGTGGTTATATCGTTGATCAAATATATCCACTTTGCAGGTAAATTTGAATGGCGAGGGTGGAGCGTTTTTTTAAGGATCTGTTAAAAGAAAATGGCAGGGTAACGATTAGGAGGGCGAAGAAAAGGAGGGAGCAGCAGCCTCGCGGTTTTCTTTCGCAAAAAGAAAGGAGAATTTGTAGGGAAGAAACTCTGCGCTAATTAAGGCTGTTTCATCAGAGATTCCCTTTTTCGAGGGGCCAGGCTCGGCTTTTAAATAAATTATACCACGTTAAAAGGCTCTTCGCACTTCCGCGGATAATCCGAGGCTCCGTTTCGCCCCGGAAGTTACACTCAGGGCTAGTATTTTCGCAACCAGGAAACTAACCTAAGCCATCTGATTATAGCTATGCCATCATATTGTGCGGCCGCGCCATAGCTAATTACTTTCGGCTTCAATTTACGAACGGGATGGTCGGTACCGAAGGAAAATAAATAATTCTGACCAATTATTTCCACGAATTTCTCCTCCACAGTTCGCAGACTACAAAGTGATTGAAGTACGGAATTTCTAGATTAAGCTTTTGCGGGCCGGTGTCGGAACAATCGCCCGAATTTCTCGAAATTCAATTGACATTTGTACCGTTTCGAGGAATGCAGCCGATGCCGATCCGTGATAGAGGGGATTCAGGGAAAAAAGCGGATGAGAGTTAGGATTACTGTATAGGCCGTGGTATAAGACGAAGCTTTCGAATGGAAGCTGACTATCAAGTAGCGAGGATGGATGCCAGGGCAGATGGTATTAACCACTTCGCCTATTGGTATTGGCACGTGCACTCGCAGGATATATCGGCGGGTCGAGGATTCGCGAATAAATCTAAATAGCCTTCCGCCTAGAAACGCCGCAGCCTTTCCTATCGCTCCCCTTCATATTCTTTCACTCCTTGCTTCGCAATTCCTCCCGCAACTCCGCCCCTAAATTAACAATTGAACGGCTCAAGAGCCAATCAGTGTAACTCCGATTTTCTCGTAGCAGTGTTGCATTTCAACCGTAGCGATTTCATTCGTTTCAATCCCGTACTTAAATTCAGTTGTGCATTTACTTGAATTTGTCATGTTAGTTCACCGTCCATCGTTACTAGGGGTGTGCGAGTACCCGAAGTTAAAGTTGGGGCAAGCCTGCGATCAAATCAGCGTTTAGTAAACGGTGATTATAACAAATCCAAATATTATTACAACCGATGATTGGACATCTTAACCCTTAGTTCTCTAGTCTGGTGATTCATATATTACACCAGGCAGTTCCAACTGGTAGCTCCGGAGCTATTCGAGGCACCTTCCCCGCTTAGGTTTTTCCCCCACTCTTAGACTTCATCGTTATATGTATGTATAGTAGTGGGAAGCTCCAACCACGAGAGTCGCACGTCGCGCGACGTAAGGTGAAGTGCCGTAAGTCTGGATAGTCCAAAAGTGATACCTAAATCTGGACAATTGAATTTTCATAGTAAAATCAGTAATTAAGAGATTAAATAATTATATTATATATTCTGAGGCCTTAGCTACAAGTAGGTGTGAATATTATTTCATTAAGACATCAATTGAAATTTAAAAATGAATTCAAAGTTCATCTGAAAACAGTATACAAAATAGTCTATTTACATGCGAATCATGTGCATTTATAGTTCGAACTTTTATTAGAAAAAAAGATATAATTTAAGCCCTCAGACAAAAAATAATTATCACGCATAATAATATTGATATTTTAAAATAAATTGGCAATCAAACTTAACGTAAATAATAATTATTAATCTAAATATTAGATGTCCAAGATTAGGACTGTTTTCAAATATAAGTACTCCATACTGGGACGCGATGACAGTAGCTGTCCCACTCTAAGCTTATACGCAATGTGCTTACGCCTGAAGCCAGACACGTGTTTGTGAATAAAATCAACGCATTGTTTGCAAATTATTTAACTACATGTACGTATAATTAGTCTTCTATTAGCTTGAATAACGTATGTAGAAAATGTATTCCGGTTGTGACGTTAATAATACTTTATGTTTACATCTTAAATCAATCAGTATTACTACCTAACCTTAAAAGTTGTATTATGACAAGTTTTATTAAAACAGTAAATTAAAATAAATATATATTTCGTTAAATAATACAATACTATAATCTATGATAAGAATACTACATATTACGCAAAGCATCTTCTATTCGACATGCGCAACAGCGCCACCAACCAACGTTTTAGGTTATGTTCGCTCGATCAACTCGTAAATTGAATTTGTCCCTATATAGGCTTTACTTCTGTCCAGGTACTAGCTTAGATTGGATTTAATATGTCCAACTATAGGTTTGAATTATTTTTGTTAATACAATTAAGATATTAACCTAAACAATAATTTTTTTATTTTAAATTACTTTACAAACTCTGAACTGTATGTTAAAACTCTTACGAAATTGTTTTTGTCTATTTAAAGTGATAAAATTTAAAATAGAAAAACATGCTGTTCAGGCATAGGGCACTTTACATTACGACGCGACGCACACGCATACATGGAAACCGTCGAACTTCGTCCCTGTTCCCTCCCGCGCCACAACTGCCACCACTGCCGCCCAACTCACTAACTCTACGGCTGTACGTCAGGCATGGGCAAAAATAGCACGCGAGCTAGGGAATTCAAGGAATACCCGTGGAATACCCCCACTTCTCCCGGCCGCGCGTCTCGCTCCCCGTGGCGGCCATAGTGCTCGGTGCAACTATGGCTGCCAAGGGGATTGAGACGCGCGGCCGGGAAAAGTGGGGTGGTATACCTTGAATTCCCTAGCTTGCGTGCTATTTTTGCCCATGCCTGCTGTACGTAGTAGTGGGAAGAGGTTCGATGGTGGGGACCTTGCAGTTCTCGGAGGGGAATAGGTTGGAAGTGCCTGTATTACATCAACTCCAGCACTATATTAGTAAGCAAAACAGTCGTGTCGCCGTAGCACCGACATTGGTTTTAAAGTTCATATTTCTGTTGCTCTTTACTTTAGGACTCAAAATTTGTCCCTTTCTCCTCTAAATTATGATGTATTTTATATGTAATCCAGTAGATTTGTACCCGGGGAGGCTGCAGATCAAAGTTTCGATCCTGTAGGATTAAAGTTGAGCAATCTGCAGTGTTTTTGACAGGTAAGGGCGCCGCCATATTGGTTTGCAGTGACGACCGCGAGCCGCTTGCCTCGCCGCCCTCCCCCGACCTAATCCCAACCAACTCAGTATTTGGGTACCCGACTATTGCTTACTTTCGGGATCCCGGCCCGAACCCGAAATTTCGGGTACTCGCACACCCCTAATCGTTACCAATTCATCGACAGCTGCTGAGCAATTATTCCGAACGAGAAGTCAATGTAGAGAGACTTATTCGACGTCGGATACGAGCAATAGAATAGCAACGCTTATAAATTTATTCACAACGCTGCGTCTAGTATACGCCGCAATATTTCGCGGATCGACTTGGCATCCATCCTGGCTGCTTGATAGTCGACTCGGGTCCGAAGGACTTGCTTTATATTTATGTACGAACATAACGGTTAACAGTAACACGGCTGCTTCTGTTACTTTAACCGCGATGCTCGTGAATCGTAAAACTAATTTACAATTCTACGAGCAACAACACTGTCGTTCGTCGTTGCCTTTTCTTGGTTCTCTTGACTCCACAGGAAAGTTGCATTTTCCTGCGCTCTTTGGCGCCCCACAAGAAAGACTCCGCTCTGTTTGCTGCCAATCAATTTGATTTTATTCGATGCTTTAGCTAAAAGACGGTAACTTTTTTAATATCGGATGTGATAAAGAAAATTTGAAAAACACTGCAGAGAAATTGCAGCACTGTTGACGTAGGAGTAAAAAATCCATTTTACCAACTTTTCGAGCGCACCCCCTCCTATGTGTCTTATTGTTAATGCGATTTCACTGTAGCGAGAAGCTGGCTCGAGCCAGGTTGATTGATTGCCTCGTTAACGCCCTCCGTAAATATTACGGAATCACGTCGGCAATGTTTATTTAAAATGATACGTTCGCTTGATACGTCCGCGAAATTAATTATTAGTTAATGACGTGTTTATTTATAGTCTCGTTTCGTTTCAGTTGACGCGCGAAATGTTCGGACGAGTTTTCGGGCGAGAGCTCCAACAAACTTTTGTCTCTACGTGTAATTGATATATGTCGAACCGTCGCATTATTACACAACTCTTTGATCAATTCAATTTGTTTATTGACCATTTGCCGTTCCGAGGGCTGCAAAATTAAACATTTAATCGTCGGATATCATACAGTAACGTTTATTAACTGAAATTTCCACGAAGGATGCAATATAGTAGCATTTTGGGCACGCGGAAGTTCCTTTACAATACATTCCGTTAGATTACAAATCAGATGAAAATTAATTGAACCTAAATCAGGCTTGCCTCAAACTAGCCTGCGACGCGGAACGGCGAATCAACTATACCGAGATTGCACAAAATCCCCGAGCTAGTCTCTTCTTTTGAAGTCGGCAAGATTAAAGCAGGACCCGCTCGAATGTTAATTAGCCTTAGAACTCGGCCGGGATAGTGATTGCCGCAAAGACGGCCATCAAAGCACAACTATATCGGGACTGCTCGGTGCGTAAAAAGTAATATATCAAAACATACGGTGTAATCGAAAATTTTTTTGATAAATGATGCCTCTATCATTCTTTCGAGCGTGTTGCGAGGCATGAATAGATTGAGTCGAGTTCGCTTGATTGATGTTTTTTTGGAAACACGACGGGGGGTGGGGAACATTCTGTTTTATTTCCGAATTGTTTTTATTGTCGGGAAAATGGATTTTCGTTTAGAGGGGAAAATCATGCATTGTCGGTTGCGTTGTTCGCGAATCATTGTGAACGGAAGCATCGATTGCGGGGATAGGGACGATCGGTATTTCGAGGGATCGATAGTTGTGCGGCGCACTTAGCGCGCAATATTCATATTTGCAGCCCCGATAGAACCTCAATTTCGCGCGCAAAGTTTCTTCGTTGATCCCAGTTCGGCTGACCGCAGGAATTTCTTGTTACAACGGCGAAATCGTCGGTGGGTCCTGCTCACTGACGACAGTAAGCTCGATTTTGCGGAATACCCGGTTATCCGGAGGGCTTTTATCGACGCGATCGCTTGCGTCATCGCGTTTAGCATGTCGACGTCATCAGTCACGGGAATAATACATTCCCATTGCTGCTACATTAGCAATTATATTGGCAAATCCCTTTTCTCGCGACTGACGCGCTCCACAGCTTCTGCAACATACACGAAGAATATAATCGTTATGAAATCCTCCAATGGATACTCATTGATAACTGCAATCGTGAAATCTTCCAATGTACGGTCATCGACAACCACAATTGCTGTATATGGATCCAACCATTCCATCGATAGACGAACAACGATATCTCTCGCGTAAAAATTAGCATCTCAACGCGACCTAGTGCAGCGCAACCCCCTTTTGTACGGGACACCCAGTATATCACGATGATTCTCCGCGAGCACGCCTTTACGAGCGGTGCAAAAAATTTATAACCCCAAGATGGAATTGAATTTCCGGTCGGTGCCGACCGAATACTGATTACGCCGCACTTTATACACCTTGACTCTTCCCCGTGGCAACCCCCACGACCCCCTGTGTGTACCCTCCTCTTCTCGTGGTCCTTTTTGCCGCCTTAATCGTCTGGCACGATTGTGCAACGCCGACTTCCGGCTACGACGGTTTTGTCACTCGTCCACCCCCGCGCGTTGCTTTTTCTTCGAACGACGAGGCTCGAGCTCGTTCGTCCTGATTTCTCTCTTCCCCTAGCGACGTGTTCGAGGTCCCTAATTTCCGTGACGCAGCACTGATAGAGAATTAGGATTTTCGGACATTTGCCTTTCAAATCCCCCACGATGCTAAATGGTTTCGTGAAGATTTATTGTTTCAGTTATTTATTTTAGGAAGAGACCAGTGTTAACTAGTCGGGCCTAGCCGATTAAGATGGTCACAACTACCCTAAGAGGTTTTTCAATGGCTATCGAAGCATTCGAAAGCTGACCAAGAAAAACTCGTCCGAGTTTCAGCCCTCTAGCTCTCCCGCGAGGGTAGTTACAGGCAGTGTTGGGCAATAAATAAATTTATTTCAATAATCAATTATTTAAATAAAAATTTACGTTTAATGAAAACGCGCACGTGTTCATTGACGAAATACAAGAGATAAGAGAAGATCAAAAACTATTTATTTGATTTCCATCTCAATCCGAATAATAAATAATCTTTTATTTGCAAATAAGAAATAATAATTGATTTAAATAAAAAGTGTACTTATTATTTGCAATTAAAATCACACGTTTATTTATTATTTAAAATAAAATTCGCCCAACACTGGTTACACGGTAAATTAGATTTCGCGTCTTTCCGCACGGCGCAATTTGCAGAACTTTTTTAGACTTTCTTGTTGCAAACTGTGCTTGTAAAAAATGAAAAAGATTTCTAGAAAATATGAAAACAAGCTATTCCTTGATAAAGTACTAAAACAGGCAGTGTAGTCAATTTTTTCATTGTGAAAAACAATAAAAACCGAACTTCTTCGACGTATCTGCTTTGAGGAGGAAAGTTACACTTGTTGGTTTCCCATTTTTTACGAGCACAGTTTGCAACAAAAAAGTCTGAAAAACTTCTGCAAATTTCTCCAAAATGCGCTTTAGAAGCGCAAAATCTAATTTACCCTGCAACTACCCTCGCGGGCAAGCTAGAGCGCTGAAATTTTACTCGGAGCAGTTTCTCTTGGTCAGCTCTCGAATGGTTCGATAGTCATTGAAAAACCTTTAGGGCAGTTTAGACCATCTTAATCGGCTTTTCCGAATGTAATATTATACAATGAGTCCAAAAAATTCAGAATTACAACCCGTCATCAAGGATAGCCGGGCTCTCGGCAGTCTCAAGATCACAACGATTATAGGTAGCCATCTTGTAATCATGTTTCCACCCCCAACCCCATCCTGGGCGACCCGATTTCACGTCGTCAGTGAAATCAGGGGACGGGCATTAACGGCGATCTAGCATGACGCATCAAAAGTGAGATTATTCCCCGTTCCGCTCTTCATCCAATTACCAATTAGATAATGAACAGAGAGTGTTTTATTAATTAACCAGCCCCCGACCCCCGGGTTGCATCAAGACGATATAGCTCTTTACGAGGGGTCGGCGCGCGATAGCGTCCTCTTTCGAGCATAATTATTGCATTTCTAAATTTAACCGGTCGATAATGTTTCCCGATGGACCGCGCTAATATTCAAAATCTTCGGGACTGCCATTGTACGTCCGAGAAATCGCCAATATTCATCGTCGATTCGCGGGACTCGATGTTTTACCGCGGATCACGGGACGACGAAAAGCACGCTCGCCGCTAATGATGAATTATAGACGGCCGAAAAGGCTGGCCGGTTTTAAAGGACCGCCATTAATTGCACGGTCCGGCTCTGGTGACGGTGAAAGAGCCTCGTAATATCGGCCGGCCGTTGTACAGATGTGGAAAACATTTGCGAATTATACAAGCGTGTCGCGCCCTCGTGATTTTGCGACGTGAAAATCGAGTGCAAATAATTTCACGCGCTGTCGTAAAAGGGCGATTTCAGAGAGGGGACAAGAAAAGGGTTGCGCATTGCTCTTTTCGAACTCGCGCTTGCAAAAACCGTTCATTTGTTTCGCGAGCGATAATTAGCCCTGCACAGCTGTACGCAAAGAAATAAATTTATTGAATAATTCCTCACGCGTGCATCCTTACAATCTCAATAATCGTAAATTAAAAAGTACAAAAAGAGCAGTCGGAAAATCAGAATGAGATGCTTCGTTATTCCGGGCATCGCGAACTAGTTATTTCAAACGAGCTCAGTTTCAAAGTTGAAATTGTATTTGCGCCGTTTCTCGGCCGTCCGTTTTGAAAATTGCCGCAACGAGGGATTAAAATTAATTAAAGATGCAGCATGGTCAGTTCGGAACAATTGTACAAAGAACATCTTCGCTGAATATCCGGCTTTATATCGGCGATGTAGCAAACCAGTTCGCAGCTGTTCCGACACAGACTCATAGAAAATTCCTGATATAATATTCAAAATCCTCGGGCATCGCTCGGATAGCACGGCTCCTCTTAATCCAATTTAATTTGACTTATTAAACTCACCATCTGGCGGTCTACATGCGCCCTCCAGATTATCGCCATTAATTATTTTCAGAGTTTGTTTAAACCTGACACGTATTATATATTAACATCGGCCATCGGGTACCGAGAGAAGCTTAAGCGAGTTGTTCTCTTTTCTTCCTCTCTCTCTCTCACTCTCACTCCCTTCACGGCGCGGGTGGAACTTCTATCCGCTGCACGTCAGAGATATCAGCATTAATTATAAAGTATACAGAGTGTTTCGTTATTTTTCCATTATTTTTCACGTCGCAAAAAACACATCCGGGAAAAGTTTGTTCCCGTACGATCGGTATTGTAATCAACAACTTGAAATCTGGATTCATCGTCGCAGAGAATCCAATCGTCCTTCGCTACACTGATACGCGTTCCATTATTCCATCGTTGAATAAAAAATGTTAAAAGTATCAAAAGCGGAATAGTTTAGTGTCGAATAATGATTCATTTTCTAACAGAATTCTGTTAACTATGTAATGGCTGTTTGAACAGTAAGGGAAGGTTAATGAAGCTTTCACAAAGTACCTACTTTATTTTTGGTATAACGAAGCTCTCGTTATAGAAACTAAATTCGCGTGTAACGCGTTTACAGAGTTCCGCGACCCGTATGTAGGTCATGATGATTTCGAATTAAAATTGAATGTCATACGTGGCCGACAAGTGTAATTAACCTGGCAGTCATTTTGAAACAAGTGGCGCGACGTCGGGTGCAATTTAAAACCTGCTGTTTATCGTTGACGTTAAAAAAGTCTTTTGATTTCGAGCAGGTTGGGTATCTGTGAAAATAATCTGCTACACCAAGACATAAATATTTAAGTTCACTGAGAAATTAAATTGCAGACCGCTTTAACGAGAAAAATAAAATCGATGTAGTGGAACATAAATTATTTGAGAATCCGCCAAAGAATTTTCCAAAAATCCAAACACGCGCGAACTTTCTTCCAGAAGCAAGTATCTCGGTAGAAAACAGAAGTAGTATACCACGGAACTGCGCCAGAATCACAGCCATAGCTCGCTATAGTGAGCGAAACTATGCGCAGGCAAAGTACCGCGTACAAGTTCGGCCACAGAATTAACTAGAGCAAAAGTGAAATTTTTATCTGTTTACTTTTTCGCGTTCCACCTTTCCTTCCTTTCTTCCGGTACATTTTTTCAATTCTTTTCGGCAAATGTTCACCGCATTGGAAACGTAACAGTTTTCTCTTTCTCTCGCACGGTAGGATCTCTAACAGTCAAAACTTCTTCATCTATTCTAGTCCGGTGTCTTCATCGATACATTCTGCTCCTCCAACCTCTCGCCCTCATCGACTTCGACGTTTCCCCTCTTGCACCTGACTTCTCGACTTTCCAGTTTCTCCACTATCTTACTTGTTTCTAAAGCGTATCAAACTTTTGTGCGCTGCTTTCAGTTCACCCCTCCCACTCTCCCTCTCTCCTACAACCCCGGATTTTTCGTCTTCATCGTATTAACTTCCGTCGTTCTTGTTTTCCTGTTGACCTCCCGGCTGGAGCTTCGCTCTCCCTTGAGCCGGCTCTGCCATGGAATCGATCATTGTTGTCCCCTGGCTCTGAATATTCACGCTACACACCTGATACGAAAGTTCTTTCATTATTTCGTCGGGATTATTCGAGTAACTCGAGCGATACAACAAGAAACCAAATAGGGTAACATTTTTCAGATTCGATAAGCAATTGTGCAAATTTACTTAACACTACAGGTCGTCGCTCACTAGAACGCACCGGCGCACAGTGGGCCAGATCGGCGCGCTAGCTGTTCACACGTATTTCACCATTATTTCAAAACATAAAGACCACATTAAATATATCGTCGGATTCGTCTTGGCATCAGCTATAATATTATTGAATAAAAAATATATAGTTATAAATAAATAATGAAGGTAAACACCATTTTTTATTAAAAAAAAGAAATTATTGAAATTTTTTGTATTGAGATTTGTAGAAGACTGAGTACTGATTACTTTTTGTAGGAAACATTTTTTTGTTACATCTCCGGAAATGTCTGTAAACTCGTGTGAATAATGAATAATATTTGAAAACTGGTTATTCAGGCATTCAAACAAGAGTAATTCATAATTATTGAATGAATGAAGTTTATTATATTTAATGAAATAACAAAAATGTGTTATTACTGTCTTATTTAAAAAATTACAAAAATTCAAACAAGATTAAGTATTATATTTTACAAAGTTACTGACTATATTCGATTGATCATACGGATTTTCTGCTTATAACTCTGTTTATCTATGAATAAACAAAAATTTATACTATAATTCCTCTTAACAAAGGTAAAATACAGGTCTTTAATATGGAAAAACTGCTCTGATGCTATAGTACGATGCTGTTACTATAATCTCTCAAATACAAATGATTCAACTGTGAGCTGGTAATAAGTTCGAATGTTTATCAATGGTCGTATAATCTAAAAAATTCATAAGATAGGTCTGGGTTAGGTCTTTACACTCTTAAGAGCTGCTGAGTGGTCGTCAATGCGTCTCGCGCAACGCGACTCGCCGCTGAATTGCGTGTCACGCGGCGCTTTAAACCATCATAATTTCCAAGTTTGGATCGATTTGGATGTGAAATTTGCAGGATCTTTAAGAGGAGACGTTGCTGAAAATGTTCTACTTTGTTAGATCGCGACACTCTGTAACACTTTTCACTTATTCATTGTCAAAGGTGAAAAACATTGATGGTATTCCTTAGTTGACTAAGTATTTTTTTTATAACAAATTATGAACATTAATGTTTAGTTCCTGGTGCGTTCCCAACATAGATATACATTCTTCATAAAAAAAAAATTGGGCACTTAATCTTTAGTAGGTTTTCCAGGACATCGTTATGAAGAAAAGGAATTTTTTCGGTGATAAATCGTATCTGGAAAAGTTTGATCTTTGAACGCTTATTGTAACGAGAGTTTTTAATAACTTTAATTAATATTATCGTTTCCGAATGTAATGGACATTTAAGAATCACTGTGCATTGGTTAAAAATCAATATGAGGACTTTCATTTCTTAGCTCATGAACAGCTAGCGCGTCGATCTGGCCCACTGTGCGGCGCCCACCCGGCACCGCGCGGCCTCAGCTGTTTTGGATTTCTTCTATGTATTTTAAATAGATGTGCGCACATCCATTTGACAACAGCTGAGGCCGCGCGGTGCCGGGTGGGCGCCGGTGCGTTCTAGTGAGCGACGACCTTAAACCTACCACGAGGGGTCAAATGACTCATTTTAGATTTTTTATTTGACAATTATTGAGATTGTAAAGGTGTTTTCGCGGGAATTGATTGAATATATTTTTTGACTCCAGTATATATTATAGTAAAAACCGTACAAAATGTAAATAAATTTAATCTTGTTAGTTTTATAATACTATACACATCAGTCACTTTTGATGGTCGGTAGGTTTAGTGTTAAGAGCAGGGGGACGTCGTTCGCCTTTATAAGTCAATCACGATTGACTTTATACGTCAATCGCGGAAATATTTCGCAAACAACAATAAATCGACGATCTTTAGTCGCCGCCATTAGCAGCCGGCTGTTCCCCCGTCTGTCGCGTTTTTCTCGCGGAAGTTTTCGCGCGCGGAATCCAAGTGGTTGCGGGACGAGAAGTGCTGTCGTTCCTGAATTCTTCAGGATCCGAAGCGAGTTATAACAACACAGGAAATAAAATATTTCTCTCGCTGTCGGCTCTCACGATTGATAAATTATTGACGGTCCCCTCTCTCTTTCTCTGGCGGAGAGAAGAAACGGGGAAAAAAGAGGGGAGCAGCGGAAAATACGCGAAAAAGAAGAAGATACAGTGAAAAGGTGGATAAGGCGAGTGTACGGAGAAAAAATGGCGGGCGAAGGAGTGGTACGAAGGGGCAACGGCTGCTTGGTATACCGCGCGCATCGGATAAATTTTCAATCGGACAAATTCTGAAGGAGAACTCTCTCTCTCCCTTTCCCACCTGCACGCCGGCGAACAAATTTAAAAATCGATGCAGTCTCGAGGAACATTTTTCCTTTCCGGTTTCCCTCGCTTTTGCGAATCGGGGATGGGCTCAGCGGGATGAGCTCGCATGATGGCGATTGCTCGATACGTGCAACTTCAGGCATAAGTAGCACAATGTAGCCGGCTGGCGATAAATAAATCGGTAGCTATGTGTTCCAGCATCTTACACTGGTCAGAAATTTTGTTCGATCTCTTTCGCTGTGCTGTTCATTTTTAATAAATTTTTTCATTGTACTATAGCTAGACCATGAATCTTTATTAGCTTCATTAGGATACGTCGTGAATATTGAACGTCTCCGGTCAGTATCAACGAAAGCGTGTAACGTATAATTTGTTAACTCATAAAATTCTATAAGAGAAAATACAATTAAGGTTGGCTAGCGTAGCAAACCGACTGGAGGCTGTTGAATGTTTCATAGAAGCGTCCTCCCTTTCGAGCCGGTTAATTCTGTAAAGTGAACGGTGTATACAGGGTGTCATTCAGCGGAACAGCATTAAATTAAAAGGTTCCTCGCATTTTTCGGTGTAAATCTTATTTCTGCGGAGTGTGCCTGGCCCGATCTTCTATTGGATGGGGCTCCCGGAGCTTTGATATTTCGAATGCGGCCCACGTAGACGCTAAAACGCCCCCATGATTCAATTCGCATCAGCCATCCGCCGGTATTCTCCCCTTCGCAACACCCCCTTCACCCCCCCGTTTGCATCGACGTCGCGTCGGGGGCTTTCCACAGCGTGTCAACCTGCGCTCGCACGATTGTCTACCCTTTTTTTTTGCGTGGCATTTTTCGCGATCTTCTTTCAAACCGGGGGATCGACGCAGCGATCGGTTCGCAAAAATGCTAGCCCGTACGTTCCGAGCCTCGAATTTGTTTTGGTAAATTGATCCTGTTTCCCCGTTTGATTTAAACGGCATAGCGCGCACCGGATCCGGTCTCCCAGATAGTCTAATAAAACTATCTGCTAAAGCGAAACGTCGTGCGCAATTCCCCGGAAAAATACCTCTGCATGAACGTCGAGTTTATTTAATTGCCTGTGTTAAGTCTCAACAC
This sequence comes from Lasioglossum pauxillum, assembly GCA_933228785.1. Lineage (NCBI taxonomy): Eukaryota > Metazoa > Arthropoda > Insecta > Hymenoptera > Halictidae > Lasioglossum > Lasioglossum pauxillum. The sequence goes on from OW121706.1 coordinate 41,508,504, forward strand.
AGGATAGAAACACCGGGTTGTAAACGAAGGCTATGGAGTGATTTATTCAAGGAAAACTATTACAAATTTCTGGTCTACGAAAGAGGTCGCGAGGAGAAGTTTCTTCCGTTTCGCTCTTCTACTCAAGAAACACTGAACACGAATGACGTTCGGCACCTGATATCATTTTTGTGCCAACTGGACGTCGCACAGTGGGGTATTTGGCCCGAAAAAGTGGAAATAATTCAATTTCTAAATTTTTGCGTATGGCATAAAATTTTTGTTGTTCGTTGTAGTTAAAGGTCTGAAGAATAAGGCTGCAATATTATTTTTTCTATTTGTACACCCTTGAAGTAGTAAACTTCATCGAAAGTCGAGAGATTTTAAGGCGCGCTTGGCGTTCTTAAACAGTCTCTAAGACAGCGTCTGTTCATTGGCGATTTTCATGTGTTTGAAGGGAAATTCTGTAAATTCTTGTATTACAAAAGTTGTTCAGGTAGGTATACAGAGCACTTTCGCATAGATTTTATTTTGTTATCATCTAAATTAGTATAGTTATTAATATTTGAATATTACCAATCATTCTGTAAGCTTTTTAAAAATTACAAAACTTTATTGACAATTTTGTTATAGTATAAAGCCGTATTGAGTGCTCTTTTTGGTGTCATTACATTCGGTAAAGATTCGTGATTATAAGCCAACAAAGTTTGATTCCGGATATGTCCGGATTCAAATTTTATAGCTAATTTAGAATTAAGTGTTTAGCAGCGTTTCGCGTACGCGTACGTTCGGCTACGCTTGGCCTCAAATGAAGAAGAAACATTATCCGAGGAAGAAATTTCTTATGTATTTTCCGATGAAAATTAATTGTAATCATTTTAAAATATTCTTATAATATACCGGGTGAGTCATTTAACGTGAAACAGACGTAATCTGGGAAACGAAGTTATTTTGGAAAAAAATGTTTCAGACAAAAGTTGTATGGTTTAGAGGGGGGCATAAAATGGTGTCATTGATTTGACCTTGGATAGTCGTTTGAAAATCACGGGAAGGTCATCTTCCATTTCTTAAACAGAACTCCCTATTTTTTGTTGCATATTCTTGTAGCTTGTTTTCACAGCTTTCCAAAACACTATATTAAAATATTTTTTTCTTAAATATTTTTCAAGTTATAATAGTGCAAATATTCCACTATCACCTTGCTTTTTCAGGCGTTCTCGATAATCTGAGGAAAAAATGTTTCGAACAAAAGAGGAACAGTATACAGACGTCTACAAATTTTAATATATAAAAGTTTAAAAAAAATTTTTTTTTTCAAAAAATTGAGGTAAATTTGATTTTTCAAATACTAAAATGTATTTTGGATTTCATAATGTTGTAGCTGATCTTAAGGCGAATCCAACGATATATAATATTATAACCTTGAGCCTATAAATAACGCTACAATAGTTTTTTCCACTTTCTCAGGCCAAATACCCCACTGTGCGTCGTACATCGCACATCGTCGTCGTACATATTCTCGTCCGAGAAACGAATAGCTTTATCAATTTTCAACAGTCCAGTCACAATATTTTTTGACGAACTTTAATCGGGCTACTTTATTTCTTTATTTACATCATGTGATCTTCTCGATACCGTGCATCGACTAATGTTAGCATCGTTTTCCTGTTGTAGTTCTGCTGCAATATGGCTAGCTGTCTTCTTTGGGTCCGCAATTGATTTCCATTTTATATTTCTAGCAATTCTTTTAGTTGTCTTTCGGGGCCTTCCACGTTGCGGGCGATCTTTCATACAATGGCCTGCATGATATCTATTGATTATATCGTTGATTGTACTTTTCCCGATAGACAATATTGAAAAAATTTCACTAGACGACTTTCCCCTTAATGACAATTTAATCACAATTTTGCGCACTTCGACAGATGTTTCTCGACCCATGTTTCCAGTTCAGCGACTGGTTATCGACCGAAGTAATATTATTTGAATGTAAACACTGAACTTTTACAGACGTATAGTCGAAATTGGCCGGGAATTTTCGAACACGTTAATTTACATATTCTGCAAATAAACACACAAGAAAAAGAAATAGCGTTGATGTTTTTTGTAGTACCCTTACGCGTGATATGCCCTAATAAATGGTACTAGTAAAAATTTCGTAACGCTTTTCTTATGGAAGAAAAATCGCAAAATTCATCTGGCCGGGAACTTTTGCACGCCACTGTACATGTGGTTTCCAACCATACGGTTGTCCAACACACGTTTCGCGATGCCAGCGGGAATCCCCACTTCACGAGACTCGTGAACATAACAGACTCTCGCTCTTCCCGCGCCCTCTTGTACAATCATCATTTATAAATAGTAGCCTAACGCACTATTTACTCTAACGCCAATACAACAACATAGGAACTACAAAAAAGAACAAACGCCATTCTGTCCGCAACAGCCTGTTCGACACGTAACATCAGCCGTTGCGCGTAGGTTAACGTGTTCCGGTGTGAGGTAGAGCCTGTCAAGACCCCGTCCATAGATCTTTCGAGTAATTATTACTTCGTCGTAGGTTTACCAGCGGCCAGCCCGCAAACGGGCTGGCATTTGTCGTCGATCCATAATTGCCAATAAATCAGCCCATTCGCAGACGATATGGTATATGGCGGAACAGTGAACTATACGGACTAACAGAACGGCATAAAGTTACAACGGAAACTTACCACGATTAACCTCGTTTTCGAGCGCCATTGCTCGTTGCCCTTTCACCGTTTCCCGCGAAATCAGGCATGTCGGGGACATTCGGTGAGTTATCGTTGCGTTTAAATACGCTCCGCCATTATACCGGGCCGACGATATTGTTTGCAACTGTTTCAGGATTGTTCACGCACACGTCCAGGGTTGATTCTCAGCTATTTTGCGAAAGCGTTTTGCTCTAATCACCATCGCGCCGCGCCGCGGGCGTTCGTGAGGCCACACAATCTTCCCCCGGATCAATCGAGTCCTTCTTCGCGTCTGAAAATCTACGAAAATAGAGCGTTCATGGGCTCGACGGATCGCTATACTGTTTGTAAGGCCGTCTGCACGCGAACCACCAAACCCGTTAAACATAGACCTATCTTTTTCATCAATTTTCTAGTATACTTCTTTTTGCTCTGTCCAACATCCCTTGGAAATAATTGAATTAAAATATAAAGTAAGTTTACGGAAAGCCGGTGTTCTTTGGTGAATCGGATTGTTCGATAATGCGAGTCGATCCTTTGCATTTCCCGTGCGCTACACGGCGCGGCACGGCGATCAAATGCTCGAGCTCGCAATTTCGTAGACCAGGGGAAGAAATGAAATCACGACAACGGTACCCCGCAGAATCGCTTCAATTTACCGTGGCCGGACCGCCGCGGGATCTTGATTGACTATAGCCAGAGCCAGTTCGAATTACTAGTTACAGCCGAGTTACAATATACCTCGGTAATGCTGTTACAAAATCGTGACCCATCACACGGCGTGCAACTCGCCGACTCCGTGTTCCATTCTGCTTCACGTTGCAGCATCTCCGCTCCTCCGTGCTTTGCCAAGCAATGCATTAACCGATCGATGCTCTGCTGTGTATATTACAAACGTGGACGGATCGTGGTTTTATTTATACCAATGTACGGAGCACGGTGAAACGGAAAATCTCATGGTGTGCGACGAGGAAACCCATTCGCCACATTAAAAATGCATAAAAAGTACGAACGTGCTGAAACATGTTCTGACAGATGAGAATCCTCGATATTGTCATTGTTCCCGTAAATGGAGAATTCTGTTCCTCTAAATAGGGAAGCTGGACGGCAAACATTTTCGACGAGCGACCTAATGGGGACACCAAAAATCTCGATCAAACGGGAATGCTCTCGTGCTCGTCGGCCTTTGTGCATCTAGAACCCCTAAGTTCCGTGTAAGATTAGGACGATCGTTTGTGCCAACTTACAGGCATTCCGTGGAGCACCGTCAAAGAGACAGTGTGTCTGTACATGGCGCCTTAATGATCACAGGCTTGAAACCGAAATTCCACGACAACGGGGCGAATCACTTGTGATATGCAAAGCTGAATCAACTCCGTTGATGAGCAGCTGCCGGCGTTGTTTCGTACGAACGCGACCATGACACGCAAACGTTCATGTTTTCACAGGAAATCGCGAGCCAGAGCAAACCGCGATCAATTAGTCCGTGGATTTCAACTGCAGCAAAGCCTGATCCTTCGAAGCCTCAAAAATCGCACGAATCGAACCACTATCGAACCAGGTGTCGACCATTCGAATCAAACAACAGCGCCAGGAATGGTACTAGCTACAATACGACAACATCGACGCAGTAAGGTGAAGTACCCTAAGTCTGGACAGTCCAAAAGTGATACCTAAATCTGGACAATTGAATTTTCATAGTAAAATCAGTAATTAAGAGATTAAATAATTATATTATATATTCTGAGGCCTTAGCTACAAGTAGGTGTGAATATTATTTCATTAAGACATCAATTGAAATTTAAAAATGAATTCAAAGTTCATCTGAAGACAGTATACAAAATAGTCTATTTACATGCGAATCATGTGCATTTATAGTTCGAACTTTTGTTAGAAAATAAGATATAATTTAAGCCCTCAGGCAAAAAATAATTATCACGCATAATAATATTGATATTTTAAAATAAATTGGCAATCAAGCTTAACGTAAATAATAATTATTAATCCAAATATTAGATGTCCAAGTTTAGGACTGTTTTCAAATATAAGTACTCCATACTGGGACGCGATGACAGTAGCTGTCCCACTCTAAGCTTATACGCAATGTGCTTACGCCTGAAGCTGGACACGTGTTTGTGAATAAAATCAACGCATTGTTTGCAAATTATTTAACTACGTGTACGTATAATTAGTCTTCTATTAGCTTGAATAACGTATGTAGAAAATGTATTCCGGTTTTAACGTTAATAATACTTTGTGTTTACATCTTAAATCTATCAGTATTACTACCTAACCTTAAAAGTTGTATTATGACAAGTTTTATTAAAACAGTAAATGAAAATAAATATATATTTGGTTAAGTAATACAATACTATAATCTATGATAAGAATACTACATATTACGCAAAGCATCTTCTATTCGACATGCGCAACAGCGCCACCAACCAACGTTTTAGGTTATGTTCGCTAGATCATCTCGTAAATTGAATTTGTCCCGATATAGGCTTTACTTCTGTCCAGGTACTAGCTTAGATTGGATTTAATATGTCGAACTATAGGTTTGAATTATTCTTGTTAATACAATTAAGATATTAACCTAAACAATGATTTTTTTATTTTAAATTACTTTACAAACTCTGAACTGTATGTTAAAACTCTTAAGAAATTGTTTTTGTTTATTTAAAGTGATAAAATTTAAAATAGAAAAACATGCTGTCCAGGCATAGGGCACTTCACCTTATCTTTGCAACACATTTATTATATTTTGTCGGCAGAGCTTATCCACTAGTAAAGTAACTTCAACAAAACGCTTACACAAAACGGAGTCGTGTTGAACTTTTTCCCAAGTCAGCTGTATTTTCGATAAGTGTCTGAATACTTATTAAAGAGAATGAGGAGGGGGGTGTGCAGCAACAGTGTTTAATTCTTCTGAAGCGACGCGGCGAAAGAGAACGAAGAATATAGTAGTTGGCCGTTTCAAGTAACGCGGAACCGCGATTCACGGAGAAAGGGCTTGAAGCGTCAAGAGAGAAAGAAGGCGACCGGAACGAGGGGGTGCAAAACGAGGAAGAAAAAAAATCGCACCCGAGCACGTCGGCTGAAAAGTTTGCGTTTCATCCTTTTCACGAGAACCCCGCGCTGGTCTTTCACCGGTTCCGCGAATCAATTCGAATCAGACAAGCCCGGCCGGGTTCTCACCCTTTCGACCCGCGAGAGAACCGTCCCAGAAATACCCGCCCGCAAAAGCAACCCCTCTGTTTCGGACCAACCCCTTTCATCGCGCTGACATTAATAAGTAATCCGACTATATTTATACGGACCATCCTCGCGAATTATTTATCCCACATCGTACAGTATTTCGCAAGAACCAAAAACCAAATTCGAATTAACAGATCTTGCTTCGTATGTCCTCATAAATAAATTGACTAAATGTAATGACGAATAACGAATGGCCAGCTCCATTATGAAATGAATATTCTGTCAAAGAAAGCATTGTGGAAACAAAAAGGTGTGCTGATAACAGTTTGTCGGGTCCGATACGCTTTGCAGCAACCTTTGGAGCGGTCCTCGACGCATTAAACGGACTCGTGGAAAAAATCAGGAGAACTCTTCGCGAAGAGAGCTGCATAAAGTGTCTCTCGTCTCTCGTCGAAACGAAAAATAAGAGCTCGGCAGTCGGCGAAGCTTGATTTAAGCGTAACTTTCGCGAGTCGAGTAATCGGGAGGCAAATCGGGCGAACGCTGGAGAGAGAGAAAAGAGAGAGAGAAAGAGAAGGATTTAAAGTCGCAGGGAATTAATTTCAATGGGCCACTCTTTCTTCTGGTCGAGTGTGTCGGCAAGTTTTAATAACTTTATCTTGGATACAGGCTGTTCCCCGCGGTTTCGGAAAAGCTTGTTCGCAGCTCGCGGGAATTTTATAATGGATTCATTAGTCACGACTAGACCGCGGGCTTCAGCGTCCGCACGGCGTATGCAAATCCGCGAAATGCAATTGCAACAAAAACTCTATGACGGATTCGAGACGAGTTTTTCCTTCCATTTTCTACTAAATAGATTCGTCAACCCCCGCGGGCGCTGTATAATGAACGCGCACCCTCGCTTGACAGGTAGATTGCCGGTGTTAGGTTCGGTATGACGGGATTACTCTGATTGTGGTAATCTCCGAAATTGTTGCAATGAAAGAAAGAGAACAGTTCATGAATATGCAATACCGTCCTTGCTTTATTTTTGAGTTAACGAAGCTATGCGCTGGGATTTCGGACAATTAAAAATTCGCTGAGGGACTGTTCATCTTGTTTTGGGAATCTTGTTTCGCCAGTCATCCAGCTGCGAAAGCGAAATTTGCGATCGAATTTTTTCCAATAGTATTTAAAGTAATATGTGTTCTATTGTGCGCAGTATTTTGTCAAACGAGAAGCAAGATGTAAGATAAAATGCCCAAATATGAACCACTTTTTGTTGATGTCATTCTTTGATTATTTTAGAACGCTCTTTTTCGTCCAAAAAATTACCAGTTGTACATGCATTTCCTCCCTATAAGATTCTGGGGTCAAGTTTGTTTAAAAATTAATACAGCTTGGGAAAAATATTTTTTTTGTGGTGCGTCATTTGCAGGTTCCAGCGAAAGGGGTTCTTAATATGGTACACCTTGAGTCCCTAATATGACACCTAGTGCCATATTGGGAACTCCACGTGGACTGATAATACTAGCTACTGACACAGAGAAAATGAATTTCAGCCGAAACCAACAGTTGGCAAACATTAATATAAATAAACTGAAACTATAGATATTTTCAAACATTTCAAAATCACTTACCTTCCTCGAAAAAGATATAATCGAAAATCTAACTAGAACATCTAACACGTGAAGACACAACTGGCGCAGGATCGATACTAAAATCTGTAGAATGGTGCGATTGCACTGCACACTGTTGAGTAAACATGGTAAACTATTGTTTGAGGATGTTCTCACCAGAGTGCGAGTCCTCCTTTACAAGATATAAGGTAGTCCCATAATAAGCGACTATACCATATTCTGGCACTTTACCCTAGAAATGAGGGTGTCCTAAAAGACGCGTTATTATAGCGTGTATAAAATCAGGGTTGAGCCCGGGGGTGCGTAGAAATTCGCCAGGAAAATTTCAATACCGCCGTGCGGTGTAAGGGGTGGCGCACCGAGAAGGTACAGGGGTGTGTGTCGTAGCGCACGTGCGGCGCTTGCGAACGTGGACGAGGCTTAATAACGGTGGAAGCTCGCGGCCTAACATTCCAACGTGACCGCCGGCATACGCGGTTAGCACACCTGAGGGATTTTGAGTTATGGCCGGAAGCGGCAGTAGAAGGTTCAGCTGGCGGCGGAGGTGAAATGGAAGGCGGCCGTGGGCCCCCCTGGATCGTGCGGGAACGGCAAGGGGGACGAGGGTCAGCTAATGTGGTAACGCGTAATGTCCGTCTCGTTCGCGGGGTCGCATTAATTATTTCGTGTGCGAAACTTAATTTTCCTAGTGGTACGACAAAGAGAGCACCCGCCCCTTTCACGCGTGCTCCTCTCACCTGTGACCCCGTTTGTCCACCGAGTTGGACAATTTTTATTTCGCATAAAGATCCGCGGTCTACTTACGAATGATTGTTCGCATGAATAATATTTAGATTATCAGGAACGATAAGGTCCGCAGAGTCCATTTGTTGGTCCAGAATAGGGATGAAGCTGACAGGACTCGTTCGGAGGACTAAACCAACGCCGCAGTCCTTTCGTAGGGTTATCCAGACGTTTGTCAAATGTTTTCTTGCGACGACTTGTCGGAATCGGGTCCGACAAATTGGCTCGACTCGCAAAAAGCTTTGCGGAGCTTAGTCGTCCTCGCATGTCCCTCTTCGACCCGTTACAGTGATGCTCGCCGCCAGAGTTTTTTCGTTGTCCGAGCTTTCGTGCCTCCTTACGCAAGATTTCTCCATCGGACCTGATAAAACATGAATTCGCGAATGCATGCACAATAACATTGTGCATGAATATTGGAGTCATCGGATATTATAATGAATTTTCCGGATCTGTTTTTTACATCATTCCATTAAGCTCCGAGCGGAACGCTTAAAACGTCGACAGTAGATCTTCATGATTACCGTAGCACGCGAGCAGCTTCTGTTTGCGTTAGTATTTTATTTAGGCAGCCTCTGAAAGCGAGTGTTGATTTATCAGACGACCGGCTCGCTGTGTACGTTCACGCTCATTGTTGTTGGCGAAGTAAATGTTTTAATTATGAGCGGGAAGCTAAATTAGTAACTCCTCTAGCGAGGAATTTGCTTGCATAATTATATACTTCGCGCGCGGTGATTTTATTTCGCGACAGTAACGCGCGCGCTCATGTCCCGGGAACCTGAAATTCCCCGAATCGAAAAAGCCAACTCGATCCCCCGAAAAATCGACGAGAATAGATTACGAACTTTGCGCGATCATTAAAAACAAAGCTGTCCGACGGACTGTCGTAAATTGTAAAAGTATTTTTCTCCCCGACAGGTTGTTGCAGACATTTAAGGGAAAGTTATGGAAACAGAAAAAAGCATTTTGGTAAGTAACGTTGTTGCGGTCGACGACACTATCGGTCGCGAATAAATTCATTAGGGGGTTTAAAAAAAAAACATGAAAAAACCAAGGGAACGAAAAAAAGAGCGGCGGACATCGGCGAACACTTCGCAACCGTTTTTTCTGGTTCCCGATCGAATTTACTGTCGTTTAAATTCACGAAGCACCGATCGTATTAAATGGCCGCCGGTTTAATCGAAAGTTAAATTTTACGAGACGCCGAATGAATCAAATTTAACGGCCCAGTAAAGGGATTAGTTCCCGCGTGTAACAACGCTGTTCAATATTTAATCGATGTCTGATGTAACGCTGTCGACGCCACTAATATTTGATGACGTGGACGAAATTCCTGCGCATAATTCTATTCTATATTACCGTCACTGTTGTTAGTATTATTATAATTATAATGATTGTTGTTGTTATTATTATTATTCAACGATGCAATGGTCGGCAAATTACTGCGATTATCGAGCATCGGTGAATGTGTGTTACAATTACTTCCCTAATTCAATTATCTCTGCTCAATTAATGCTGGAAGTTCACTCCACCAAACATCAAATTCCTTCCTCTGTCACGCTCTGATTTGCAAAAATTCGAATTAATGATTGTGTGAATCGGGAAATACTGGGACACATTACTGAATAATTTAACTGGTGAGAGATTTAAGGGTGTGGGTCGGATTTTGACCTTGGTCGAGTGCGAGTGTGGTAGTACCTTAACACACCGATAGATACTGTATACGTACACGAGATTGCAAGGGTTCCGTAGATTTCGTTTGCTGTCTCTCTAACGCACATTTGGGACCCCTACGTAGTCACAATCGCTAGATAAAAGACCCACAATTACGGGATGCTTCCATATATGGCCTACTTTTGCGTTTTCGAGGCGTAATTTGCATTATTCGGCAGCATGTAGCGCAGTTTCACAAATATTGGACGAAGCGACAGTGCTGCCATTGTCGAGACACATACATTTTCTTAAATATCGAGAGATTTAGGATTCTTATAGACCAAAATGTAGGCATCCCGGAATTCAGGGTCACATACAATGTCAATGAAACCTTTATTATGTTAAACTATACGTGTTTAAACACAGCAAACGAAATCTACGAAGTAGATCCCTATACGGGAGATTTTGGTGCAAGTATTAGTTCCATGGCATTTTTAGCTAGGAGCGCTAGCGTTTTTAGTCACTATTTTACCGATATTTTACCAATACAGTGACTGAATCGGTAGAACAGTGACTAAAAACACTAGCGCTCCTAGCTACAAATGCGGAGGGCACCGATACTACGACCAAGGTCAAAATCCGACCCACACCCTTAAGGCTTTCACGGCCCGGCATCATACAGTTATTTCTGTTGAGGTTTTCGGGTGTAAGCCGTGTCCTAAAGGAAGAGATTTCCCAACGTTTCGCAAGCATTGTAGCTAGCTTCATCAGGGGGTTAAAAAAAATTATTAAAAAAAATTTTTTAATTGTTCGGCCGCCCAATTAAAAGTCTACTTTGATTGGTGCTCACTGAACCAGAACATGAGCAACCTCCACTATATAAGTGGAGCACAAATCAGGCACACACCAGTATCAGTGTGTCTTCCGACCCCCTGATGAAGCTAGCTGCAATGCTTGCGAAACGTTGGGAAATCTCTTCCTTTAGGACACGGCTTACACCCGAAAACCTCAACAGAAATGACTGTAATTTAACTGGTGATTAATTTAATAGCCGTTGTCTGGTAGTTTGCGTTGTAGAGACGAGTATCAGGATGTGCTCTTCTTTAATAAGACGATGCTTGAATGAATCACTGGTAGGACAGCAAATGTGTATCGGTAGGTATTATTAATTAAGGTGGAGCGGGGTAAGTGCGTTAATTGCTTATTTTTATTGTAATATGAACGAAATTTCTCTAGCTTTGTATTTATTAGTGTAGTATAAGTTAGTATGAACTATTCGACATAGATGTCGCCCAAGAGTTGAATGCCAAACAGTCACGTGAGAGGTACACGTACAACTTTGAGGTTAACCTGAACGTGCAATAGTTTACAAGTCATTAATATATTCTGTGTTGTTATTTTATGTAAGTACAACAAATATTGATGTAAGTTTACATTACATAAACCGTTTTTATTGTATTTTTTTTTATTTATTGAGAAAAACACTGAGATCTACTATCGCGGTGGCGTAAGTGCGTACTGTATGGGTAACTATAAAACTAAACAACATATTTGGACCGTTTATTTTGAAAGTGGTGTAAGTCCATTTTTTTTTATACATTGTTACGTCCTGAGGTGGACGTATTATAGATTTTGAATAGAAAAAAAGTGAAATTTAATTTAAGTAGATTGAAATGATTGAAATGATTATAATTGAGATATAACGCAGTTTTGAACCTACCTGCATTCACCGGCTTCGGTTCGGGTAATCGAGGATTTCTTAATATTCTAAGTGATTTTTGATTGTGGAACTGGTACGAAGAGATCGAAGATGGGTATACTCTTTAAAAATGATTTGAAGTTTTAATTTGTTTGAATAAAAATAAACAAAACTATATTTTAAGCGTCAAATTTCGGATACATAGAGTTATTGTGATCTTATAATAAATTGTTAGTATTTACCGTTAGCTGGTTTCGCTCAGAATTTGGTTTGCAGAAATCGCTCGCTGTTTCGCTCGCTGGCGGAGTGTATCGCTTCAGCAACAAAATTTAAAAAGATGATGATGACAAGATGACGATGTTGATGTTAGTAACTTTATAAATCCGGCGGGTGTACACGCCTTGAATAACTATATAACTTCGTTGAACCTCCAAGATTGAACTCAGACTCTGAACTTTTATGTCTCTCAACCGCAACTGAACAAATTTGAATATAGACTGGACTGGACTTCTTCAAGAGCCATCCTTTTTACAGATTAATCAATCCTTTGTCTCGTCAATTTTGTCAGGTGATTATTGTCGTCATAATCGTCATAGCTAGATCTTATTACCCTGCGCATCTCCTAGATCGATTTCTTCTTAGCTGTTTTCTTATCTGTAGCTCCCCTGGCCAGATCGAATTACATTTACGTCGCTCATGGGGTGACGAACAATTATTACTCATCGATTCTCGATGGACAGTCTTCAGCGGATTTTAGTTCATGATTTATTTTTGGAAGTGATCTGGTCATTTTATGAAGTAATTTCGCTACGCAGTTCTTTCGCTCAAGACGATTCGAATGAAGTATGAATTTCTTAATTCTATCGCACGCAATGTGGTATAATATACGATAGTTCGATTTGATTTTAACAAGAGTATTGAATATTAGTTTTTCGTACAACATTATTAGATTAAACATAAAAAGAAATTCAAAAGTATATGTAATACATCATTGATTATATTTAATTATTAACGATGGCTGAACTACCGGACGTGACAACATAAAAAATTTACATTAAATTCAGCATGAATTACGTGATATCTCGTTTTTTTCAAAAATGGACTTACACCACTTTCAAAATAAACGGTCCATTTAATGCAATAAAAAGCACTTTGTAGCAGGCTTGATAATAATTCTTTTCTTGCCCCGTAGCACTTGAAACAAGGTTCGAAAGCATTTTTAAACTTTGTTTTGATATCACGGTATCCCCTTTCATATTTCAGCATAAAAATACTTGTTTGTTTAAAAATGGATAACTATAAAACTGAACAATACAATTTGTTAATCATTCTTTTTGCCCCATTTTCGGGGCAAGTGCGTAGTGGTTGACACTTTGTGCAATATCCTATCAAAATGATAATTTTCAAGGAAACTTAGAATCCTACATAATACTAATTCATCAGTAATAACTGCGGCAGAGTTTGATACTAAGAGCGTAAGTTTTTACTTTCCAGACGGAAAATACATCAGTTTAAAGTCCCACTTTGCAAAAACTAGGCGCACTTACCCCACTCCACCTTATACAAAAGGATCTATTTATGGACAGATAAGAGAATAACCGAGATCGGAGTCGAGCGGCGAACTTCCACCGGTAACGCCGGCAAAGAAGCCTCCGACGCGACGCGACGGGCGAAACGATTCCGTTAATTGATCGATCCCACGATTAACACGGCGATAGAGATTCCGCGGAAACGACAGGAAATGCCGTGTACCGGTAATTCACCAGTGCCTCCTGATGAAATTGAAATGTAGAAGCACCGTCCATGCAATTACATCTGGTGCCGATATATCGAGCGCCGACGAATATTGCCGGCTGAAGCCATCTACGTAGACCGCAACAATTACCGGATCGTGCGCGAGTACCTTCAACTTCGAAGGTAATTGAATCGCTTCTAGAATATTGCCATTGAGTAACGATCAGATGAAAAAATATGCGACCAAGCGATGCTTTTTCCCCCGCGGCTATTTTTCTCCGACGATGCTTTCCGCTCGGACATTTTTTCGAAGCTGCTTTGTCAAAGAAAAATCTGTATTTCCTCATGAAATTGCATCTGAAATGTATTCGTATGCATACAAATGTTTGCATCTCGTGTCAGATTTCTGCAGAAATTTTTCGCACCTTAACAAAATTGAATTACTTGAACACGTGATAGATCAATGTAAAATAGCCACGTTTAGTACATCATAGATCTTCTCCAATCTACGACTGGCATCCAGTTCTCTCTCTACCAACGTCAGTTCAAGAAAAACAGGGAGAGATCGGATAAATTTCGGCGAATTAAGGATTCCCTTTCACGGGTCGTGGAGGAAAGTAACCAGCGAGAACTAGTGGCAAGTAAGAGGTCCAAAGTATCCCGAGATTAGCGCAGATCACGCTGGAAGCTAGCTCAGACCCTTTTTCACCGGTCAATTTCATCGTCCAGAAGAGGATGAACCGGAGCTGCGGCCTGACACTTGGAAGTTCCGGTCGAACTACGGGCCACCTTGGTCCGAGCAATCCGACAGCAGTCGAGAAGAGAGAAGTGGAGAAGTCGAACGTTTCGATCGAGCAGATCGTCGCACGACCAATCAGCCAATGTAACGCCTCCATCAGCCAATACGGTGGTTCGATTCGGCCAACCTCTGCTCGCGTCTTCTAGCTGACGCCGTCGACGACGACGTAGAACCACCGCCCGTATATATCGACGTCGCGACGCCATTTTCGATGGACGTTGCCCCGGGGGCCCAACTTACCGCTGCCGCAACTCGGCTAATCGGGGTGAACCTTGGTATATCGCGGGGCAAACTTGCTGCTCCGGTAGCGGAATGCAGATTGCTGGCGAACCTTCTGTTGGACGATGGACTCGGGCATTAATCGAACTCGCCTTGTTTGTTATTGTTATGTAAGGTTTGGAGGTTCGTTCTTTTAACCCTTTCACCACTGAACGAGACATTGCGCCAAAAGTATGTACGTATATTACGCGACGACACGCAGTGGGACAAATCGATGAATTCTGTGTCGAAATCAAAGAACTTTTGATAGAAATGAGATAGAGCGATGATTTTTTAGTAGATCAGCCGGAAAGTTCCGTCCGCTTTTTTACAGAAAGTAGAGCTTTATTTAAGAAACACAATGAGAAAGTACATTTTAAACGAGCGGAAATGACAGATTAAACACAATTTAACGCTTCTGTAATTCGTTTTTGAGTTTGACATGGATCTTCATCCACCAATGCCTGCAATTCTTCGTCTTCGAATACTCGTGGCCGTCCAGAACGCTCTTCGTCCTCTCCAGTCAAATCACCGTTTTTAAAGCGTCCAAACCACTTTCTACATGTTTTATCGGAAACAGCATTATCGCCATAAACGTCTATAATCATTCGATGAGCTTTAGTTGCAGTTTTCTTCCAATTGAAGCAAAAGATTAACACTTCGCGCAAATGACGCTTATTCGGCTGAAATTCCGACAAGTGTATATTGTTATGTATTGAATTTTATTGAAAGATGTCCAAGGTAAAAAGTTAACCTTACTTTAAACGTTATAGTTAACGACAGTTCGAGCTACGGCTACGCGACGCTAAACGGACGGAACTTTCCGATTGACCTAATAAAAATTAAAGCTGAAATATTCTATTAGGTCTATAACTTGAAAACCGGAATTTGACACTAGATGTCAGCACTTATGTATGCGCTGTAGCAAATCATTGACATACACGCCATTCCGAAGCTCTATTCATAACCTGCAAAATCAGTCAACAGTGTTTGATTTGCTTGTGCGCATCATATTTTTTTCAATCATGAAACATTTTGAAAATTGGCGAAAGAAACAGCATTTGCGGGAAGTTTTGCTGAGTCACTTTTTTGCAAAGAAAAATGCAGCCGAAAGTCATCGTTCGCTCGTGGAATTGTATGGCGAACATGCTCTTGCGAAAACACAGTGTTTCGAGTGGTTTCAACGCTTTAAAAATGGCGATTTTGACATCAAAGACAAAGAGCGGCCTGGACAGTCGAAAAAGTTTGAAGATGAAGAATTGGAAGCGTTACTCGATGAAGACTCGTGTCGAACACAAGAAGAGCTTGCTTCTAAAGCAGGGTGAAACCATTACTGGAGAGCTGTACCGAAAACAACTGATTCGTTTAAAGAAAGCATTGAAGGAAAAACGGCCAGAATGGGAGACCAGACACGGGACATTGATTTTCCAACATGACAATGCTCGGCCACATGTTGCTCAACCCGTAAAAAACTATTTGGAAAATAGCGGATGGGAAGTTCTGCCCCACCCGCCATATAGTCCAGACTTGGCGCCTTCTGACTACCATTTGTTTCGGTCGATGCAGAATGCCCTTTCCGGAATACGCTTCACTTCAGTCCAAAGCATCAAAAATTGGCTCGATTCGTTCATTGGTTCAAAAGATGACCGGTTTTTTTACGATGGCATCCACAAATTGCCAGAAAGATGGGGAAATGTTGTATCTTTCGATGGACAATACTTTGAACGACAGAATTGTACAAGATTTTCTTTAATAAACGCTCAAATTTCCTTAAAAAATTCCGGTTTTCAAGTTATAGACCTAATAGAATATGGGAAAATTAGAGATGTCGCGCGAATGTCGATTATAATCGGCGCTCGTCACGAAAGGATTAAACACATTTTCTTCCGATGTGAAGAATAATTAAGAAGTTCGTCGAGTTCTTCTCGATGCTCGCACGAGTAAAACGCGACGGGACACCAGAACGCTCGGCACGGGATTGGATCGGTAAGTCCGTCGACGGACACTAAATAAAGCATGAACTTGGTAGAGTTCGGTTCGAATTTAATGGCAAACCGCCGGACTGTCCGGTATGTGGCACCGGCCACTTGGCAATCCGCTTGAATACGCCGCATCCTCATCCAGGAGCCGATCGACCTGCCTATCTTCTGTTCCATCTCACAATCTCGACCCTCGCTACCCCACCCATCGGCGTGTCCTCCCGCGATGGTCGTGGGAAACCACGTCCTGGCGTGACTCCAAATTGCGTGCAAAACCATCAGTGGTAAATGTGAGCGACGAATGGGCCATTCGTGTGGCGCGCGGAGAGGCCGGCCGTGCCGAACCGGTAGGTATACCTACGACCTACACCTACCGATCGCAGGCTACTGTTATCGCCGCTGCCTGTGGCCGGCCCGGCGAAAAGTGGCCACTCGTTAATGAATCCTTCGACGAGACGCGTCGAAAACGCCGCTGGACCCTCGGGCCCCGGAGCCCGCGGGATTATTCCGAGTGCTCTTTGCCGCCGACTTTTTCAATATTTCACGCGACGCGGATGGACGAATGCTGGAAGGCGCGTCGATTCGCTGGAGTATCGGGACAACCGGATACTGACTGCTACCGACATTCTTCCGTAGGATTCGCATTCAGTTCGGCAGTAGGAGGGATTTAGAGAAAAAAAACCGAGATTAGCGAAGGGGACAGAGAATGTAGTTCAGTCCTATTTATTAGTTAGCGCTTTTACCTGCTGTATGCTCAATCGAACAAATGCATGTAATCACATTTACAAATATAAATAAAATTCTTAAATTAATAAATGATATTTCAATTAGTTGACCTCCCATATAATTAATATAAGAATTATATTAATATATACAATTATATATATTTAATATTTCTAGTTTTATATTTCCTGTATGTAATGTTTAATTTTTCAGTATTGATTCATTCAGGAACTTCCTCCCTCGACAATAGTCGCGATCCAGTCCTGAGCCTGCGGCAATTAAACTAGGACTATTGTATACCGCTATCTACACCACAGTGTTATCACACTATCTAGTTGGCTCCAGTTAACATTATACCGTCGAACGATAAGATATCTCTCGATTTACACATAGTCCTAGTACATAACCATTTACAATTCTAACCATTGATATTATTACATACATTAGTGCATCTTGCCGCTCTTTTTCCAAAAAAATATACAGTAACAAAGTGTCTGTACTATATATACAGTGACCCGAATTAATATTCGGACGCTCTAAAAAAAATGATAACTTTTTTAATATGGTACTATACGATTTGAGCTATTTTGGGAAGCTAGAGCAATTAGTTTACTACAGTATGCGAAAAGAAAGTTTTTCAAAAATTGCAATAGATCGGAATGGTAGAAAAAATACTGAAAGTTGCATTTTACAACTTTTTTATGTATTGAGAATTTAAAAAATACGTTTTGTAGATCTGTGTCGATTAAACAAAATCGGTCGACGTTGCAATGAGCTACAAACGTTCAAAGATGGTAAAAATTGCAGATTTTCGCGATTTTTGGCCTCTAACTGCAATAAATCTAAGGATTCTTACATCTTTCTTCCCGCGTCAACCGATTTCGATGAAACTTTCACAGTGCATATAATTGACACAGATCTACAAAACTACAAATAAAATCTGCAAATAAAAAAGTTGTAAAATACAACTTTTAGTATTTTCTCTACAATTACGAACAATTGCATTTTTAGAAAAATTTCTTTTCACAAATTGTAGTGAACTAATTGGTCCAGCTTCTCGAAAAAGTTCAAATCGTATAATACAATATTTAAAAAGTTATCGTCTTTTTTAGAGCGTCTGAATATTAATTCGGGTCACTGTACCGCATTAAACAATGTCTTAGAATTTTAATCTTACAGTTTCAGTCATTCCACGCCGCCCAAAATATTTGATAACGGTCGATATTAAAAAATATTCAAACAATCGTTTTGTTTAAATGTGTAAGCTAGTCGAAACCGTCGGATTTACGCTGGAATTCAATTCGCGAATGGATTCTGGAATGGTAGAGTGTGTCGAGAGCTGGTCACGTTTCACTTCATGCTTTTTTGTGGACGTGTTTAGCGTTGTTCGGCACCTAGCGAGCGTAACGGGACATTCGGTAGGGAAATTTATTGAATACCATTCGCGCAGGGACCGTGAAAGCAACGCGTGTGTACTCCGCGCGGAAAATAATCAGCGAAAACTTTAAAGTCGTCGGCCATTTTTTTCGCGAGCGCAATGCGCACCGCAGACATTGAAAGGGTCCACCGTGATTCCAGTTTCATTCAAACCAGATTCCATTTTACATGTGAACCGGTGAAAAAAACGTCCGAAAAATCATAAATCACACTTACGGAACTGGCTAGCTCGCTAATAGTCAACTAACTCCCCCCAATTTGTCTTGCTCCACATTTTCAATTTTTTTTTATTTATAAATACAGCTACAGATCCTTTGCATCTATTTTTAGTGGATATTGAAACGAATTCGATGTTTTCCATTTATTTGTATGTTTTATTTGGGAGAAATGTATTATTTAAATTGTTTTGTGTAGTCCCTTCAAATATTATATTTCGAAACTGGTAACGTTGGACCTCGTCCAATTGTAGATAAAATATTTAAACATACCTGGCAATGTATAAATCCAGGGGCCATTTATTCTAAAATGAAAGGTGCATATTTCAGGTTACGCAGCTTTAATTATTTAGTACGGATCGTAACGTACATATTAAACGCGCGATATAATCTGAAAGTAGATCCTCCCCATCCATTTACGAGCAACGATAACAATATGAATAGTAATAACGAACAAGATAATACGCTCAAAATTTAATGAACTACACTTCCTAAATAAAAAATCCAAAGCGTATGAAACATTACGTTAGGAGATCGAATAAAAATTCGCAGCGGATCAGTATCGATCCAGTATCGCCTCTCCAGTTCGCCATCCGTTCCGGCTTTCGCGAATTAATTATACCAGCGGTTTTGTGTCAGAAATCATTAATCCTTTCAGAGGAACATCTCGAATCGCGGGACTGGTTTCACCGGGCTCTTCTATATCAGCCACTGAAAAAAAGGTGTAAGCCCCTCTAAAAAATAAAAAGAGAAAAATGTATATACATATATAGTACCAGAAGATGAAGCATGAAAGGGAGGTCGAAATACAGAGAGAGAGAGAGAAAGAAGAGGAAGATGCGAAACAATTTCGCGTGCCGACGAAGTGGTGATGTTCTGGGTCACCGGACCTCTATCGGCATTAATTGAATTGAAAGTTGGCCACGCGATAACTTAATATTTCCTCGGATAGAGACGGCGCGGCGGCCGCCATCTTTCCCTTTTCAGCCGCCTAATTTGCACGCTTTGCGTACCACCAAAAGAAAATCGCTGTGCCGGTTTTTATTCGCACGCGAGAATGATCCCGCGGAACTCTTCTCGCCGACAATGCATTCCCAGACGAGACCTTTTTGCCGAGAGTCCAGCTCTGTTCATTCCACGGGAAAATCCGTTGTTTGTTTTCCGGTCCCATTGATATAACTCCCAGTTTATTGTGCTTAATTAGAAACCGACAAATGTTTAGACAGCCCGCGTCGTTTGCTCCGGAATTACGTAAACTGCGACGGCTATGCTTCTCGAGGAGAAAATTTCAATTTTTTCGTCCTGAAATCGATATTTTCACATTTTTCGGGAACAGACACGGTCATGACCCACTGTAAATAATTGTCTACATCGTAATTAAAGGAGAAATTATACAACATTTTTTAACGAACGGAAAGAAAAATGAACGCACAGTACAGTAGATGGTATATGCGAATTTGTGTTATTGAGAGAAATCATGCGAAATGCAATTTAAAAAGTTTCGATATTGGAAATTGCTGTAATCTTCGGGCGAAATAATTATAGTACGTGAGCCGTTGGGAACGTAATGAACGCACGGTTTTATTCAATATAAATTACTCGCGACGACTGCAACATGTTTTTGCAATTAATATATTTCGGTTTTCTGGTCGCAGCTTCATTTTATTCGGAAATACATATTAAAAAGTTCCCCCCCCCCCCGTAGAAATATATGTATATACTCACATGGACGTTTTCCGTCGCGGTCACTTTTTCCCCGTAAAATTCTATCGCATACATTTGAATACGAATCACTTGGCGGGTTGCAAATATCCGAATTATTCATTCGAATTGTCCTTTCCGTGCGCAGGTATCAATAAGCGGAAGCTGAAAAACGTATCCCTGCAACATTTGGTACGGGCATCGGTCAGAAACGTGTAATCCCACTGCACTAAATAATTAATACTAGTTCCAGTCAAACGGCGACGACAGGCTCGTAATTTCACATAAAAGTTAGGCCCTCCACACACGGGTCGATTGAAATCGCGTCGTGAAGTTCGTACGTCTTGCTCGTCAAATACGATTCATGCGACGGACGCGATTGCCGTCCACACACGGGTCGATTGTAATCGCGTCGTGCAGTTTTTACGTCTTGATCGTCGTACGATTCATGCAACAGACGCGAATGCCGTCCACACACGAGTCGATTGTAATCGCGTCGTGAAGTTCGTACGTCTTGATCGTCATATACGATTCATGTGACGGACGCGATTGCCATTTGCACACGGGTCGATTGTAGTCAATTTGTGTTTTTCAAACATCAAGAATTGCGTTTTCACGTTTTCACTCAAAAATATGAAAACATGCTATTAATAGTGCCCGAATAAGCTACCATCAAAAGCGGTGTCCTCGATTTTTTTCAGATTTTTTGTTGTGGGAGATCATTGTCAAAAACAATAAAAACCAAACTGCTTCGACGTTTTTGCTGCTAGAAGGAAAGCTAGACTTGCAGGTTTCACCGTGGGGGTATATTAAGCTCTAATTAGTGATACTACATCGAATTAAGCAATTTTTTTACCTCAGAAATGCGATTTAAGAGAGTGAAAAAATCGTCTCCTGTGGAGTCGCGCGAATCGTACGATCCACGCGATTTTCCAACTTCGCTTCCGATCGCACGCGATTACAACCGCGGCGATTTCAGTCGAGCCGTTTCAGTCGACCACGAATCGACCCGTGTGTGGCTCTCCATTCATTTGCATTGGAAGTCACGTGGAGGGAGGAATCGCATGCGACTGGAATCGCGTCGACCGAATCGCCGATCGACCCGTGTGTGGAGGGCCTTACTCAAATTTGTGAGACTGTTGGGATTGATATATATTTGCCGAATACATGATTATTAGATGATTAATACTAATATGAAAATTAATATGCCCTACGGAAACATATAACTTCTGCACACAATAATATTCCATATAATGTATAATTAATAAGCAAATTGGACATACTGTACAGCAGAATTAGTTTCATTGATAATTTGTAGATAATAGTTTAATATCCATGAAGAAGGGTCGAGGAATATGTAATCTGTTTATACATTAATCATAACGCTGGAAATGAAATGTAAATCTATTACAATCTGCCTTCTCGTAGTTGTTAGGTTAGGTACATTAAAAAGTTACTTAAATATTCCAAACTTTGTAATATGTTAAATGAGAAATTATTATCGATCGTACATTTTTAATAAATTTGGGGTTATGTTCGCGGCGCACGGTTTCGATCAAATTATACACTAAATAGCAATTTTGTAGACATTTTTCAAATCTTCGATTCGGATTTGAATCATTACGTCCTGAGACATGTTTGCTATAGATTGCTTTCTACAAAATTGCTATTTAGTGTATAATTTGATCGAAACCGTGCGCCGCGAACATAACCCCAAATTTATTTGTAATATGTAAAAGCAGAAAAAAAGTGAACCACATATTTCGCGTCCAGATCCTTCGGCCTCATCGCGCGTCAGGGTTACAGGGTTTTTCGAATCGACGAGACGGTTCGCCATAAGTAAGCTCATACCATCGGCCGAATAAATTCCCATGGCGGGTCTGGGGGCGCTAAGGGTACACCGATGCCAGTTGGTATAATGACGCCGAGGAGGGCAGGGGAGTGCAATGGGGGGTCGGCGATAAAGGTAAACGACGGTCTTGTCGCATCTTTCACCGGGTCCCACCCCCGCCGACACCCTATATATTTTTTTCCTCGTGTTCGTCGGCTGGTGATCTGTGCAGCGTCGCCACGGTCGTCGCTCGATTCCCAACGAAATGGAATATCGATACCGCGGAACATCCCGGGGGAAGTGTGGCGAATATTGAAAAGTTCTTGGCTGAAAGATTAAAAAAATACTCGGACCGGGAGGGGAAAGCCCCCGCGTTATCGAAGGGTTGGCTCTCCGCCGTGTTTGCACTTTTCGAGGACTATAATCGACACCCGAACGATCCGCCAATGGGACAATCATCCGCGAAACCATTCCCGCTTCCCGCGAATTTTCCACGTAGGTCTGGAACTGAAACTCGCGAAAATCAATTTCTTTTTAAGGTGAAGTGCCCTAAGTCTGGACAGTCCAAAAGTGATACCTAAATCTGGACAATTGAATTTTCATAGTAAAATCAGTAATTAAGAGATTGAATAATTATATTATATATTCTGAGGCCTTAGCTACAAGTAGGTATGAACATTATTTCATTAAGACATCAATTGAAATTTAAAAATGAATTCAAAGTTCATCTGAAAACAGTATACAAAATAGTCTATTTACATGCGAATCATGTGCATTTATAGTTCGAACTTTTGTTAGAAAAGAAGATATAATTTAAGCCCTCAGACAAAAAATAATTATCACGCATAATAATATTGATATTTTAAAATAAATTGGCAATCAAACTTAACGTAAATAATAATTATTAATCCAAATATTAAATGTCCAAGATTAGGACTGTTTTCAAATATAAGTACTCCATACTGGGACGCGATGACAGTAGCTGTCCCACTCTAAGCTTATACGCAACATGCTTACGCCTGAAGCCGGACACGTGTTTGTGAATAAAATCAACGCATTGTTTGCAAATTATTTAACTACATGCACGTATAATTAGTCTTCTATTAGCTTGAATAACGTATGTAGAAAATGTATTCCGGTTGTGACGTTAATAATACTTTATGTTTACATCTTAAATCTATCAGTATTACTACCTAACCTTAAAAGTTGTATTATGACAAGTTTTATTAAAACGGTAAATGAAAATAAATATATATTTGGTTAAATAATACAATACTATAATCTATGATAAGAATACTACATATTACGCAAAGCATCTTCTATTCGTCATGCGCAACAGCGCCACCAACCAACGTTTTAGGTTATGTTCGCTCGATCAACTCGTAAATTGAATTTGTCCCGATATAGGCTTTACTTCTGTCCAGGTACTAGCTTAGATTCGATTTAATATGTCCAACTATAGGTTTGAATTATTCTTGTTAATACAATTAAGATATTAACCTAAACAATGATTTTTTTATTTTAAATTTACAAACTCTGAACTGTATGTTAAAACTCTTAAGAAATTGTTTTGGTTTATTTAAAGTGATCAAATTTAAAATAGAAAAACACGCTGTCCAGGCATAGGGCACTTCACCTTATATCGATATTTCGGGGTACATCTGATAAGATAATCAAATTCGTCAGTTCAAGAGGATTTTTACCGAACGTGGAATATACGCAAAAGTGGCGAAACGTTGTCACCGCGCTCGAGCGCCGGATTCACTATGATTCGCTACGATTCACCCGCAGATTTATTTTCATAACAGCGCAGTTCGTTATCAAGGCCGTCTGCTGATAGCCAATCAATTCGCCGCGTGGAATTATGTGCGCGTTGCTTTTTTTCGCGCATGCGATCATCGACGCGTGACGGACTGACGCGACGTCGCGCGTCGACGCGATATCTATAGATTACGAAGGAAAGGATCGGCGGTTTATGGTAATTGACGCTCGCAGCTGTGCAGATAAACCTCCACGCGTATTCTGCGAGTTCATTTTGGTTTGTTCGAAACATCCAACATGTACTGCGAACCGCGACCAGTTTGAGGGAAGTATAATCCGCTTTTCTCGAGTAGCTAATTATGATGTCTGAA
This sequence comes from Lasioglossum pauxillum, assembly GCA_933228785.1. NCBI lineage: Eukaryota > Metazoa > Arthropoda > Insecta > Hymenoptera > Halictidae > Lasioglossum > Lasioglossum pauxillum. The sequence goes on from OW121706.1 coordinate 41,532,949, forward strand.
ATGGTGATTTGTTTCTTAATACTTGATTTGCTGGCAATTTTTGAATGGCCCTTCTCAAACCAAATAACAGGGGTGGATTACTCAGTACGTTGTTCGAGAGCGACAACAATTCCATTCGTAAATCAACAAATTTTTAAAATTAATGTAATATACCAAGTTTGTTGTTCAACGAATTGCTACCCGTAGAGAGAATACCGTAAACCTCCGCGTAAGACGGGTTCGTTTAACATGGATTCGTGGAGCACGGTACAAAAATTGCGACACCGTTCGTGTAACGCGGTAAAGAAAGGGGCTCGTATAACACGGTACGTACACAGCGTTTACGGGTGCGTGTTTACATTTTCACAGCTTGGCGAAACAAGATGCGATCATAAGAGATCATCGGGATATAATGAAAAATAAAAACCTTATTGCTTGTTTTACTTCGAATAAAACGCCCACGGTTCCACTATTTTTCGTTTCGCTTGCACGTTCGCTCAACCATTTTTCAAGTATGTATTACGCATTATCTTTCTCCCTTTTTTCGATGAATTTTTAAACGCAAAAACTTTCGCTGTTCAAAAACCCATCAAACCGGTTCGCTTATAAAATTCGTTCGCGTTAAAAATTAGTGAACTAACCTCGGACTCTAACTGTTCTTTTTCCCCCAGACTTTTTGCACCCTTCGGACCGCCCTGCGCCAATCAAGCTGAGTGAACGGTTCCGCTGAAACAAATCCGTAAGTCGCCGTAAATCCGCGCGAAACGTACCGCTCGAACTATATTTTTTCCGTTCCTTTCTCTTCTTTTTTTTCCTCCGGCGCTCTTTTTTCCTCTCCTCGGCTCGGATAGCAAGTACGCGATCCAGGAGAACGAAGGGAGGGGGTTGCGAGAGAAGGGAGAGGATAGGACAGTGCAGCGTGGCTCATCCGAAATTTCGATTAAATGGGATTTCGATATGCGCGAAACATGTCCCGAAGGGAAATTTACCGTGCGCTGTAGTCCGGACCCGGTGTACCTAGAATCTACCCCTCTCCATCCCGCTGCAATGGGGAGGCGAAGAGGGTGGAGACGCGGGCGAAGGGTGGAAACGAGGTAGTTTTCGCCGATAGAGTCATTGGCCGTTCGGCTGGATAATGCGAAATGAAATTGTCACAATAATCGTTGGCGAACGTATACGTCGCGGCTGGATAAACTTGGACAGTTATACGGGGTGGTCAGTTTATCCGAAACAGTGTCTGGTAATTCGAGCGATTCCACGATCCGGCTCGAGTACGCTCGCGAATATTATCGCGCGGAACGATGTTAACATGCCGCAGATGATTATTGAGTGGTAAGGTGAGACGCTGATGCGAAATGTTTGCCTGATGTGTTATGTCTACAAATTCGATATCGTAGCCTTTTCAATTTTTCAATTTTTAAAGTAAAACCAAAAATGGATGAATATTCGCATCTATTTCTGAGAGCTGTGCGGTTTAATAAAAGTGTAAAACAAACACTGGGAGGTTTAAGTGGTATGGAAGACAAATGAGAAATTATTCTCGATCGTACATTTTTAAATAAATTTGGGGTTATGCTCGCGGCGCAACGGTTCGATCAAATTATACACTAAATAGCAATTTTGTAGACATTTTTCAAACGTCCGATTCGGATTTGAATCATTGCGTCCTGAGACACGTTTGCTATACAGTCCCTGCTCACTTTATTAGACTCTCCTGTATAATTATGATATTTCTATACGATATTGTACTATACGATTTGAACTTTTTTGGGAAGCTAGAGCAATTAGTTTACTAAAGAATGTGAAAAGAAATTATTTCAAAAATTGCAATTGGTCGGAATTGTTGAAAAAATACTAAAAGTTGAATTTTTAACTTTTTTATGTGGGCCTACATTGAAAATTTAAAAAATAAGTTTTGTAGATCTGTGTCGATTAAACATATTCTGAAAATTTCGTCAAAATCGGTCGACGTTGCAACGAGCTACAAACATTTAATGATGGTAAAAATTACAGATTTTCAAGATTTTCGGCAATAAATCTTGAAAATCTGCAATTTTTACCATCATTAAATGTTTGTAGCTCGTTGCAACGTCGACCGATTTTGACGAAATTTTCAGAATATGTTTAATTGACACAGATCTACAAAACTTATTTTTTAAATTTTCAATATAGGTCCACATGAAAAAGTTAAAAATTCAACTTTTAGTATTTTTTCAACAATTCCGATCAATTGCAATTTTTGAAAAAATTTCTTTTCACATTCTTTAGTAGACTAATTGCTCTAGCTTCCCAAAAAAGTTCAAATCGTATAGTACAATATCGTATAGAAATATCATAATTATACAGGTGAGTCTAATAAAGTGAGCAGGGACTGTAGATTGTTTTCTATAAGAGAAAAAGAAGAAACATGGTGGTGTGTTTCGTCCTAGACCCGCCAGAGGACTCATCAGTAAGGCTATCTAGCGCGTCCTGCCTTAGACACAAGTGTCGGAAGGAGGGACGTTAATATACTAATTGATGACATTTTAGTAACTTGCGAGAAAGTCGTTCAACGATTTGTCCATCTTGTGTTTTCTCGAATTTTTGTAGTTTATCGCCAATTATAGGACGAAACACACCACGATGTTTCTTCTTTTTCTCTTATAGAAAACAATCTATAGCAAACGTGTCTCAGGACGTAATGATTCAAATCCGAATCGAACGTTTGAAAAATGTCTACAAAATTGCTATTTAGTGTATAATTTGATCGAACCGTTGCGCGGCGAACATAACTCCAAATTTAGGTATAGAAGACTATGGAAAATCACTATCGAATCTCCTGTCGATAAAAAAAAATCCCAGCGAAATAAATCAATGTTTCTCCGAACACCGGGATCCTTGATTTGCATGCTTTCTACTTTAGCGGAATGGAACAAAATTCACGGGCATTGCGAATTCACGGTGGCTTCGCGTGGCTCACAGTCGGTTTGTCGAGTGCGTCCATATTTACATTTTTATCGGGCGGCTCCATTATTCCACGGCTATTCGGCGAGTGTGTAAATTTTTTAATTATATGGATTATCCGGCGGGCACAAAAGCGCATTTGTTTTTCCGCTCGCGGAGGCGCCCCAGGAATCGTTGAACAACGGCGGCCGCACGGTCGCCGTTAAAACATTAATTTTGTTCACGACTCGAAACAGTGTTAACGCGTCCCCCGTTAATTATTAACGGGTCTGCTTTCGAACAATCTCTTTACCCGGGGAAATCCGCGGCTCAACGCGATTCAATATCCCCCATCCTGAAACGCTCCTTCTTTATTAGGCCAGTAAACAGATCGTTTATGGGTTTGCCTCGCGAACATATTATTAACGCGTTTACGGTCTGCTTGTAAATATTATTAACTTCGCCGGATCGATCATAATTGTCGCGATACGACTCCGTTTTAATTACACGGAGGGAAACTAATTCAGGGAAACTTCCGATCAAACAGTAATTTGTTTCTCGCTCCGCTCGGGATCTATCGCGCGAGTTTTAATACTTCACAAATCAAATCTTATAAATTAACCGTGACCGGTTCTGCAAGAGCATCCTCGTTGAAGATAATTATACATTATATAAGTGCGCATACCGGTGTAATAAAAATTAGAATTTTACAAGCGGATTTACCAGTTTTATCTGTAAACTATAGGGTTATCCAAAAATAGAATAGAGGAAGTTTTTTTAAATAGAAAACATACTATTTTTAATTTTATTGGTTTTTTTATTCAATTATCAGGTATCAGGAAAGACGATATCCGTCAAATGATCACCACGATCACGTTTACAGACATTAATTCGATGAAATGCTCCATTCTCTTGAGAATGACGTGGAATTGATGTTGATGGGTCATTAGCAACAATTTTGCGAACAGCAGCAATGTTTTCATTCGAACGAGCTGTTTTTGGTCTGCTAGACTTTGGTTTATCATGAACGGATCCAATTTCAACAAATTTTTAAACCAAATTTCGAATTGTTTGCTCTGATGAACGATTATGTACGCCGAAAAAATCACGTAATTTACGATGGGTATTTTTTCTTGAACACTGATTTGCAAGATAAATTTTAATAACTTTAACACGCTCTTCAATCGTATACGACTCCATTGTTAAAATTGTCTATCATTGTAGGTTAGGAATACAAGAAAGCGACAAGAGACAAACATGGCGTTTGACAGATATTCTCATTCAACATTCTAAAGGTACTTTTGGATAACCCTTTGTTTGTATATAAGAACGAGATATTTAGTTACAGGCAAGTATCGCGTGTAATTGAGCACGCGACTGAGTCATTCTAATAGCGAGAACCGCGTCCCACTCGATGATTGTCCTCAAATTTACTTTCCGGTCCGGCGTGTTTCAATATTGACCGGGAAATATTGTTCGGCGGAGAGCCGGGGACAGTTTTATCGAGCAATTTTGTAATTTATTCAGTCAATATACATGCAAATGAATAATCTGCAATAATATGTGACTCTTTCGCTACCGCGTACGCGTTCTCTGTCAACTTTCAGAAATATTGGTTGACAATCTGTGCATTGAAAGCGATAACCCCTTTCGCAAAGCTATCGCGAATAACTATCTTGCTCGATAACAGTATCATACGAACTTCCGCTTGTTAAAGTTTCATTTAACAGGTTGTAAGATATGTATATTTTTTCTGAATGCATCACAGTCGGAAGGTTAAATAAAATTGCGCAGAAAGGTAGAAATTGCCATAAGAAAAATCATTGGTCGAGAAGTCGGGAACGATAGATTTCTGCATGTGATTTTTCACCCGACACGCGTCGGTACAGCGCGGCACGATAACAATTGGTTTAACTCCTGGGTCGCGCACATAGGCGGGCGAAAGGAAATTTTCCGGCCTTTTACCCGCAAGCTCTCCCATAGCGGTACCAGCAGCGGTTAATGAGGAGAAGAGTGTTGTTTTTCTTTTTGTTCGTCTTCACGCTTGTTCCCCGCGAGGCCGAAAATTGGTCGACGTCGAAGGCGGGAATAAAGAGGTGGGCGGAGAAAAAAGCACGGGGAATATCGATATGCGGGCGAGCTAAAACAGAATCGGAATGAGACAGGGGGCCGATGCTTTGAGGGGCCACCGATCAAAGCACGGCCCGAGAGGCATGGAAAACTCTCTATTTCTCTCTCTTTCTCTCTTCCTAACTCTAGCCCGTCTCCTTCCTTCCGGGTTATTGCTGGGACTTGCTAAATCGCTGTGCAGAAAACTGCTCGCTCCGTAAAAAGAGCCGACGGAGAACTAGATAAAAATGGTTCATCGGCGTCGATGCTGCGCCCCGTCTTCGGGAACTTCGACTCCCATAAGCGATCCCAGCTCCTGAGACCTAGCTGGCAAACTTGTCGAACTTGCACGAACTATAGGAAAAATTATTGTAAACCAGGCTTGCTATGCTTTCAATCGCTAATCTGAAGCAGGAGGCATTGAAATCACGGGTAACGATGAAAACTCGAATGAAACTCGAACGGTTGTGAGTATATCTGTGGTTGCAAGGAAAAAAGCCGCATGTCACAGTTTCAAAAAATTTAATATTATGCGTTAATTGAGCTTAATAGTATAGTAATTACGCATTTACCAGAAGAAAAGTCGTGAAAACAAATTCGAAAGGCTCAAAACAATAATGCAATGTAACCGATGTCCTATGTCAAAGAATTAGTGATCAAAACTTTAAACGGCAGTATCTCGAAAGTGAAAATATGTGACATGGGGCGTATTGTATGATTTTTTATTTCTCAAACTACTCGAAAATGTTGATTGGTCGCTTACGTCCCAGCAAATTAATTTGTTTATTAATTGGATTGACGTACAGGTTCAGGGACTGCTGATTAAAAACTGGGATCACACCGAACGTGGATAGTGTCAGTGTTTCGAAGGATCATATCGCCGTTCCTGAAAGTCGCAGCCTAACCGACTCTTTGTCGAAGGGTACCGTGACAGGACGCGTTTTGAGTTATCGGTTGCATACAGTCCCGGCTATCGGATAATTATTTACGTCTTTGGAGATACCGGAGTTCGCGGCGACGCGGCGCTTTGATACGATGGATTTAATTATTAATTACATTGATCGTGTGTGACGCGTGGCTCGTTAGTACACGGCTATAGCGTGTATCACTTTAGACCCGCGAACGCGTTATAGAGATTAATTAACGATCACGATGAGTGGCGGACCCTTGCAGACCTTTTCCGTTGAAAACGATCGCGGATGTTGGTGCATCGCCGTCGGATGCGTATCAGAACCATTCGGCAACACTGTTAATGGTGTTGACATTGTAGAAAGCTGAGATGCGTCGACGAAATTGTGCTTTTAACATCTGTGCGATGCTTATTGAATCGTACACTGGAAAGTTCAACCCTCCTCTAAGTATTAACCCTTTGCACTCCGTAAAAATTGCTGTACCATTATTCGAAATATTATTTACATTATGAAATATATCGGTATCTAATCAATTACTAAACATTTTCGTATTGTATGAGGTATTACACAAATTCCATATCCATAAAATTGCATAAATCATAGGGAATGGAAATATTCTAGATCGGAAGAAATGTTTAATTTTCCAGTTAAAATAGCTCGGAGTGCAAAGGGTTAACCCTAGAATAACACATTGGCTAATACTGTCCACAAACTAAAAATTAATTTTTTAATATCGCTCTCGAGAGTAGTTGCAAAAATACACAATTTCTACTCACGAAAGATGTTGCATACACCCTCACAGTCAAAATCCAGCATGTATCTAACAACTACTGTCAAACACATTCGAAGCCAGATATAAACACACGAAAGTAAGAAACTCACAGCACAGGCAGCCCAATTCCAAACATTTTGCAAGTCCTGAAGAATTTCCTGACGAGAAAGAAGTCTGAGTCCCACAACCGTCCCCATCCCAATGACGCTTTTCTCCCGATCGAGGCCTGGGTTTCCCGGGAGTGGGGGGCAGAAGTGTTCCACAGCCGTTATACTAATTTGGCGGGCGCTCGTTAACGACCCCTTTGAGGTCATAACTTTTGCCGCAAGTCTAACGTGTGTATGTGTGCCCGTCAGCCTGCCCCGGTGGCTGCGCTTTACGGCGCCTCCTCTCTTTGTCTGTCGGCCGGGGCGTCCTGGGGCCGCCTTGACCGTTGCTCAGTCAGTTTCGGCGTCTCCTCGGGAAGCGTCGCGACGCTTTCAGACGCGCGCTACCTGCTGGCACCGGGTGCGCATGTTCGTCGGATCAGCGCGCGGCCTCTCGTGTGGCGGTCATCCCCTGCCTGGTGGGGGTGAGAAACGTGCTCGTCACCCTCGAGGATCGCCTCGAGAGACTCAGTAAGCGCCGCGAGTTCGACGTGGCCGGAAGCGTCCCGTGGCCGAAGTGTTTCCGCGGATATTTTCACCCCTAACGCATCGACCCTTAATACTATCTCCATCCCCAGAACTATCGGTGCGAGACACACTCGGATTTGGAAAACGTGAGAAGTCTGATTATCCTCGATAACTAAGAGCTAGAAGGTGTGCGGTCTGATAGGAGGAGTGCGATCGTCGCCGGTAATGCGTACCTCGAGGATCAGGCTGTTGGAGCAGGTCTGCTCGGTAGTCGGGTTCGGCGTCTCCGATCGGCTGCTTTGATCATTAAAATTCGACCAGCTCGAGACGGTCCTCCGGAAGAAGTAATTACTTTAAGAGGAGCTCGGAGCTAGTCCCCCGGCCAGTCTCCTCAGGGGATCAACTCGAATCCCTCGGCCCTCGGGGGAGGCGAGCACTTTCTCTTTACCCTCCCTCTCTCTCCTTCTTTTACCGAGCAAAGGATCTGCTGGCTAGCTGACGTCATCGAGAACAAACAAGCAGATCGAAGATCCGCAGGAAAGGCGATATCATATCCGTGGAGCTGGTGGGACAAGGAGCAGTCTCTCGCAGAGCTCTTGTCCCACGGTTTCGAGAAAGAGGGTAGCGCCGGAAGAAGGTTCACGGTCGTCGAAGGGAGAGTCTAAGAAGGGCAAGAGTCGGATTCCAATCGAGAGCCAGACCCCCTCCTTTGATCGTGTCCGATCAACCGGAGTCGCTCTAATTAGCTGTCATTCATCGGTCCGTTCCGCGATCGTCTTTCGATCCGGGAAGGTCGCAGAGAGATCTCCGAGCGGTGTTCGATCGCGATGACGATCCTCGGGACGAATCTCCACGGTGCTCTGGCTGCCTGATGTCCACGGAGATCGCGAGGAGAGAATCTCGAGCTTAGCCAGCCCCGAAAAACGATGCTGGCCAAGTGAGGATCCCCCGGTTTCCGCACGCGTGTTCCGCTTTTTTTCTGTGCTAAACCCCCGCACCTAGAAAAGATGTGCCTGCGACACTTGCTGCTCTGCCTCCTGGGCGCCATCGTCGTCATCAACGGTGAGTTTTTCCGATGTTTCTTTCGCCCGGTCTCTCTATCAGCCCATCGCTCTTCACCAGACAGCTCGGTCTGAGATTTGCCTATCGCCGGGCGCGTCGCGACGCTTTTTGGCCTGGACCAGGTGTCTTGGCGGCACCTGGCCCACGAGGATACTCCCGAGGTTTTGTTCCAAGTGATTTACTGGCCAACTTTATCAGATATTTTGCCCCGCGATTATTCCGCCCGGAGAATTGCTCGAACCCCGCATACAATACTCGGCCGGGCGCGTTCGCGGAAAGTAGGCGTGTACCGTTCGCGAAATGCGCTCTTTACGCCGCTTAATTACTATCGAATCCGCGCGATGTCGTTTACAACTCCTTGCTGAAATTGCGATCTGCGTGTCTTTTACAGCTCGCGAACGAAAAGAAACGCGAGGATTCGGAAAATGTTGCGAATCCGCTGGGGCACGGAGTGATTCAGCTCGCTGGGTCATGCAAACCGGTTCTGCACAGTCTTTCGTTTAGCTGAGCTAATATTTATTTTGATAATACACAGGAGTCTTTTATAGAAATTAAAAATCTTCAACCAATAATTTTTACTAGTCCACATTAAATCTAGCTGTAGGAATAAACATGTTTAACACGTTCGCCACCAGCATTTGTTTCGTTGCTTACCTTCCTTTTGTTCGAAAGTTTTATTAAATGCAAAACGTACCCAATTTTGAATTATTAAAACAGTTTAACATTCACAGTCACAGGTTCTCTGAAAATTATGCATTCTACTATGACTTTAAACAACGAAGTGCATAAAATTAATTTGACTGTTTTTACGTGAACTGTCAGATTATGGATGTCATATATTTGTGACGGTGGAACATATTGAATAAATATGTGTTTCTCACAATTTCCCGTGACGTTTACACCACAATTTCATTAAAAAGCAACTAATTGATAATACACAGGAGTCTTTTATAGAAATTAAAAATCTTCAACCAATAATTATTACTAGTCCACATTAAATCTAGCTGTAGGAATAAACATGTTTAACAAGTTCGCTACCAGCATTTGTTTCGTTGCTTACCTTCCTTTTTTTCGAAAGTTTTATTAAATGCAAAACGTACCCAATTTTGAATTATTAAAACAGTTTAGCATTCACATTCACAGATTCTCTGAAAATTATGCATTCTACTATGACTTTAAACAACGAAGTGCATAAAATTAATTTGACTGTTTTTACGTGAAATGTCAGATTATGGATGTCACATATTTGTGACGGTGGAACATGTTGAATAAATATGTGTTTCTCACAATTTCCCGTGACGTTTACACCACAATTTCATTAAAAAGCAACTAATTTCGCCAGACACGAACAGGAAACTATTGCAGAATATTTCATGATCCTTTTGTTAACGCTAATTGGTGATAAACCGAAGTTTGTTTATAAAAGAAAGACCGCAGGCCATTGATCGCAACCGACTGAATATTGCCGCGAGTTAGTTTTTTGCCCGATACACCGGACAGTATAACCAAGTATGTAGTTAATTATTTCACTTGTAATAAACGAGCCTGAAAAACCGATGCATCCCGAGGCATTGTTTCGCGGAAAAGATATTCCGCGTTCGAACGCGTTTCGATGGATTTTATTATGAGAATGTTTATTGTCTGTTTATACAGAGATGCGTATTTACAATGTATGCGAATGGTTTTTCGGAAACCGCGCATGTTGTATTCGTAAATTGTTTTTCGTGTTTTCATTTCTGTTTATCTATTTTTGCAATTGCAAATGAAAGTTCCATTCACCGAACCGACTTTTTGTTGTTTAACGATGCTGTTGCAGCGAGTCGATCGTGCGTCGATCTTTTCGGTCGGGGATTTACTGCTCGATGAATCGCCGATTTCGCCGAGATTAGGCGACTGAAGGGAAATATTTATTTCGCAGAGTTGCGGAGGAACGCGAACTCCGAGCTGCCGTAAAGTGCCAGAAAAGTTTGAGCTTAACCAGCTCCTGAATGAAACTTTCCCGCGGACCTCCTTTTTCGTGCTTAAGGAACTAAAAGGTTTCTTGATCATTCCTTTCTTTCCGGTGGCGCCGATGAATCGGTCTTTCGCGAGCTATCGGTGGTCAAGTATCGATTAAGCATTAATAATCGCAATTTCCAAGGGTAGAAATATTGTACTTTGTGTTTCAACCATCCCAATTTCCAATAGTCGTAACTTTCACCGGTATATTCCTGGGAAATGTGCTGGCAAGTGAATGGAGGCTTAAGAGTGGCTCCCTCGATGTAGGCTCTTACGTGTGCACACAGCATAATGGTCGTCAGGACCAGCGGCTGTCGAAGCAGTTACGGCCGGTCTCGGAGAGATTTTTCGGTGTGTGGTCGGTTTACAGCAAATAGTAACAAGGAAAATAAAACAAGAATGGCCGCAGGCTAACGCGAGTCGTTTTTACACGCGTCGGCAGATTTTACGGCGTGCCGACCCTCTCGTAATCTACGCGGCCGGGTAGAAGAGACAGGAAAAAGCGGGAAGGAGAGACCGAGGGAGGGAGAGAGAAAGAGAGAGAGTGAAAGAGTGCGAAAAATACCGGTAGAGAGGGAGAGAAATGTCGAGGGCGAGGAAGCAGGAGGAGGTTCTCGCAATGGACGAAGAAAAGGGGGATTGTAAAAAAAGCCAACGCGCATTGTGGGGTGTTAACGCTCGCATTAACGGAGCTTTCGTCGGGGAAATAAAAAACGATATGCATGGATGGACGGCGGTGGATTTCGACCCTAAAAAATCTGCAAGGTGAAAAGTACGGGAGTCCGTGAAAGTGAATCAAAACGCGTCGTTTCTCTTCTCTCTATTCTTCTTTTTTTCTCTCTTCTCTTTTTGCCGTTTCTGCGTGCCTCTCTTCTTTCATTAGATCGATAGAGTTACCGTCAATTCGCTATTGACTGGGAATGAACGAAGGCAGTTATCCTCCCCAAAAGTCAGAATTCGTTCTTTCAATCACGAACGAGTCGAAATTGATTAAACCCATACTTCAGATAAAATCTACAACCTTCCACTAAAATAAATACTAACTTTTCAGAAGAGCAAGCAATTTCTTAAAAAACATATTTGTCAGGGACCGAGACTTCGTTTCCTCGTGTCGATTTCTAGCCAGAGACGATTCGTCCGACAACTTTTGCGTGCGAATCGATCAGATCCTGGGGAAAGTCGCCGAGGGAACGAACTCCCGTAAAATCACTGTTTACCTTCAATTACTTACGAGTGTACCTCGCAATAAACAAGATTAATCATTTTTATCTATTAGAACGATAACGAACACAGCTTTCAGTATCTATGTACAACGCATTACGTACGACGATCGTTTCAAGGCCTGTCTGACCACAGGCGGTCCAATTCTACTTGCGCGTTCGCGAATCTTTCGCAAAATGACGGACGACTGTCGGCGCGGATACAAATAGAATGGAAACGCAGGAAAATTGAATATTTCAGCGAGACATTTCGCCCGAAACAGAGTGATAACTTTTACGCTTAGCGATAGACAGAAACGTAATCGTCTGTCAACACATCGGTCCCCATTACTTGTCACGGGAGAAATACGATTAGCTAGTGGACGTGGTGGGCGCGAAAAAAAATACAGGCTGGAAAAGTGAACGGTTAACGGCGACCGAAATCAATCTAGATAAAACGAGATGTCGGCACAGTAATCTCAGATTTATTTTTATTAATCCCGGACGATCGACCTGCATAGTTGCTAGTCGAGCCGCGGCTACTTTTCAGTGAAATTTACCGAAATATTGCGATCGTTACGGTGTTTTCCGAATATTTCGTGGCGGGCAAATATTTATAGTGGTTCTAAAACTGTATCCCGTATCCGCTTGAACCGGTGGAAGTAAATTTTTCCGTATTTTCCGGTATCAGACTCCTCGTGTACGTGTTCTGTGGCATCGCACGGTGTTTTCTTTAATATTTCAAAAGAGCCCTGTCATTTGCAGGTCTGCTTTTTTAAATAAACTTTCGGGGAACTATTGTTATACACACACACACACGAATTCCTCCATGTGAATCGTTCCCATCCACCGCGAACGTTTTTGTCTACTTTGAAATATTTCCTCTATTTGAATTTTCGAAATTTCATTGAAAAGAGAAATATATTAACAATGAAACACCCTGTATAATAGTGGAACCATGCTTTCCATCGCGAACGGATGCAACGCTATTTGCAACGAGTGCATAATTGAAGTAGGAAGCGATACAGAAAAAAAGGAATATCTCACTGCGGAGCCCTGCAATTTTCCGTGACAAGCATATCATCGTTCCGGAAGCACTACGCTAAGTACATTAATGTTTAACTGTTTCTTTTTTGCGTCGCAAAAATAAAAGAATATACAGCGAAGCCCGTGAACGTTGCACATAAAGCGGGTACTTTAAGGAGCATTATCTGTAATCTCTTACCACTTTTCATGCAACATAAACCAACGCAAACTTGCCCGTTAATGCGATTGCCGACTTACACCGTGCCCATTCATACCTGTCCCGTTAATGAATTACCTAAAATCTGATTTTAATATCAAAGAACATTAACTGCAAACGATCTGCTTAAACGGACTCGTTTTAAAACGTAACTTGATCATCTTGAGCGAAGAGAGGATCAAGTTCTTTTCGGCTCGAATCATGTTGCCAAGCGAATTGATCGAATTCGAGTGAATCTCGATTTTCAATTAATTAATTGCTAAACTATAAATTAGTTAACACAATTTTCTTTTGTGAAGCTTTAGAAATTGAGATTTATACGGATTTACAGTGTGCTTACATCAGATGGAAGAAAAGGAGAAACATTTTCCACCGCGTATCAGCATTTGCCTCTACCATGAAAGGGCTCCTGCGCCATAAATAGAGCCCGAATAAATCTAACATTTTTATTTCGAGCAGGGCCATCGAACACGTTCGCGACGAGCTTCCGTTGCCCGTCAGGGAACGAAGAAACGTGTCTCTCGAATTTATTCGACGGACGAATTGCACGCATTCCACGCCGGCGTGGCGTGGCAAACTGAGAGTCGCGGACCGTTTTCTCGGGTTTGTGCTCATTCTCTCTCTCTCCTGATTCGAGCAGCGAACAGATTACGTCGACACAGCTCCGAAACAAAGCTGTTCCACGTTACGGAAGACTGTGCACCGTACAGTTGTTTGTTTGATTGCGTTTCAATGTAGAAAACCGACGAGCGCGCATTTCCTTTTGTCGAGACGGAAACGAGCCGCGTCTTGCGTCTTGATTCCAAGCTTGCGATGACAGTCGATTGACAGCGGAGAGTCGAGAGTCCTCCATCTAATGTCTAGCAGTGTAATTATTTCGATTTTGGCTGTTGGATTATGTCAACGACTCCTTCAGCAAACATACACTCCGGGACAAAAAGATAGCACATCATCTATTTTTCGATTTAAAGTAGAGCATTTTGAACGAATGGGAGAATATTAGCCAAAACAGTATTAAAAAATTGTATAAATATTTACCAAACCGACTGATTGAAGTCGTTAGCTGTAAAGGAGTTCCTACATAATATTGAGCATTGATTTGTATCGATTAATTGTGTTATATTTCAAGTTTTTCGTTAAGTGTGCTGTCATTTCGTACCTCTATATTTCGTTAATAATTCTACTTCATTCAATAAAAATAGATAAGATAATGAAGCTTCGTTTCATTTCATTCGCATATGTTAAGAAAGACACACTAAAAATATGTGTATAAAAACAATTGAATTTTTCTAATGTTTAATAAACAGAAATTACATTAATTTCAAATTGTGCTATCTTTTCGTCCCAGAATGTATAAGGTAAAGTGCACTATGCCTGGACAGCATGTTTTTCTATTTTTAATTTTATCACTGTAAATAAACAAAAACAATTTCTTAAGAGTTTTAACATATAGTTCAGAGTTTGTAAAGTAATTTAAAATAAAAAAATCATTGTTTAGGTTAATATCTTAATTGTATTAACAAGAATAATTCAAACCTATAGTTGGTCATATTAAATCCAATCTAAGCTAGTACCTGGACAGAAGTAAAGCCTATATCGGGACAAATTCAATTTACGAGATGATCTAGCGAACATAACCTAAAACGTTGGTTGGCGGCGCTGTTGCGCATGACGAATAGAAGATGCTTTGCGTAATATGTAGTATTCTTATCATAGATTATAGTATTGTATTATTTAACCAAATATATATTTATTTTCATTTACTGTTTTAATCAAACTTGTCATAATACAACTTTTAATTGAATGAAGGGTACCTTGTATTCCCCTCGAGTGCTGGTTTGGTCACTTTCTGGCGACACTGGTTTGTTGTCGCTCGCACATACACGCACACACAACATACAGTTTGAGGGTTTCCGACCACGCGCTCCACATCCTACATAATCGTCTTTTAATAAGCATTAGTTTCAATAGCGATTCAATGGCAGAATTGTAAATTGAAGTTCCGGAAGCCCACTCAAAATTCCCGTCAGTCTAAAATTGGAACTCACCGTATCGGATCATATTGCAATTTAGAGACCGATATATGTATTCATTCTCCGACGGAGACGGTTATATTTAATGCCAGCGACATTGAAAGTAGCGGTAGCAGGAATATCGTGGTCCAGATATAACGGATGTAACCAAAATATTCAGACACTTCACAGCAGCGTCGGTAGCTCGTTTTATCGGCGTTCTCACGTAATTACGAGGTGGTTCCCGTCAATAACGACGATAACAGTCGACGAGATTCGATCGAAGGAGTACGCTTACGCGATAATGCGAGCGATTAGATGCAGGCTGAAACGCCGGTGTCCCAGAGGCACCATTGGGGACCAGCTGGAAAATTACGAGGCGTCGTCGACGTCTATGTTCGTGCCTAACCGAGCTACAAGAATTTTATACGGTCTACCACAAATGCTCGTTTTCTTCACCTGTTGTGCAATCGATCGACAGTGAAAAATCTCTGGAAAAATATTCCTAAATATCTTGGAATACCTCGATTGCAATTTTCTCACAGAACAGAAGACTTTGACATAACTTCCCGAGGAAAATGCACTGTTGCAAAAAGATCCGCATCCTCGTAGGGTTAATTAATGAACAGTTGAAGTAGTCGCGATCTCAATCACCGTAAAAGGATCTCCAGACTATTTCCTCGAGATGTTCTTCGCGGTTTCTGGCCAACTCGAAACTGCCTCGCGCAGGCCTGAACAACCCGCCAATTTGAAATGATAATGCCTTTCGGAGGGTGGCCGGAGATAAATAGCGGTTGCATCAGCGTTCTTCACCCTCTTCGTGGCTCTCGCCAGCCACTAGAAACCCACTCGAGGCATCGCGTTGCCATTCTCAAGCCTCCGCGATGCGCAGGGATTGCTGTGGATTGCTGTGGATTTCTGACCGGGATCGCTGATTACGCCGATAGACGGCTTCTCGTCGCCCGTTAATGCCGGTTCCTTCAGACTGATCGTTACGACACGCCACACAATCGAACCTGAAAAGCTGCTAACACTCGACACGTTACGACAAGTTACTAAGGCAGTGGTGGCGATCCTATGACACGCGGGTCAGATACTGACCCACGAAGGTTTTGTAAGTGAACCACGCGTTTGTTGTAATATTGATCTGCAGAAGTTAAAGTTATAAATCGAAAAGGAAACTAAAACCTTCTTTCGATTATTTCAAAAGTGAGAACCGAAAAGATTCAACTGTCAACTTTATCAAATAATGTACTAGTGTTCTCGGCGCAACAGCTCGATCATATACAGTGAGTCACAAAATTATTCGCTCACTCGCTAATGCGGCAAAGATATACGAAATAATCAGACAACGCAGGGTATTTTTCAAGTTTTTATTTGGATATACATCGTTCAAAGTTTAATTCAACAGAATCGTAAATCAAAATTGCGAAATTTTCATTTAATATTAGAGAAATATGAGTTTAAAGAAATCTTGACGGTTTTTCACGCCACAAAATTATTCGCTCATTTTACATTAACTATTATTATAACAATATTAATATTTGGTGGGATATCCTTTTTGTTTTATGACTTCTGCGAGACGTTTGGGCATTGATTCTACTAATGTTTCCAAATATTTTTTGTCTATTTTTGGCCATTCCTCCTGTAATCTGCTTTGTAACTCTTTTTTATTGGTAATTGAATGTATACGAATTTTTGTGTCCAGCATGTTCCATACCATCTCGATAGGATTCAAGTCGGGAGATTGAGGCGTGGTTTGCATTATTTTGGGACAGTTATACAGTAACCATTCCTGTACCAATCTCGATTTATGTTTGGGGTCGTTGTCCTGGTAGAAGTGAAACACTCCTGAAATCCCCATTACTTCCGCGCTTGGCTTCAAAGTTTTTTTTAGGATATCTATGTACATTACTTTATCCATGGTAGCCTCAATCATCTGCAATTTCCCAACACCGTGATAACTAATGCAACCCCAAACCATCACATGACTACCTCCATGCTTGACTGTGCTACACAGTTTTTTGGGATCCATCTCCGCGTTTGATTTTCGCCAAACTTTTTGATGACCGTCAGAGCCCCAAATATTAAATTTACTTTCGTCGCAAAATATCACATTGTGCCAAAATTCAGGGGCTTTGTGTATGCGGCCGTTGTACCCGTTCTTTCGTAACACTCTTCGTACTGTTTCATCAGAAACTTCTTTTTCACTAAAATTTTTCAAACTTGTATTGATTTTGGGAGCACTTATTTTCGTATTTTCTTTAACTTCTCTCACAACAAAACGCTCTTCCGAGGAATTCAATATCTTTTTCCTACCACGGCCAGCTTTGTTTATTATTCGTCCTTCTTCTTCGTACCGTTTTATAATATAACGTACTGTTGAATAACTTCTACAAACGATATTTCCAATTTGTCTGATGGATTTTCCACTTTCCCAATGAAAAATTATAACTTCCCTAATCTCTAGACTATTTTCTTTACTTTTTCTACCCATTGTAACGAATTCTTGAAAATCAAAGAAATAGATGAAAATAGATCCTTACTGAGCGAATGTTTACGTTACACTGACTCTCTTTAGCAACTATCAGAAACAAATGCCTCTCAGAGTTTGTAAATTGCATTTGTTTCAGTGGATTTCGTGGCGTGAGCGAATAATTTTGTGGCGTGAGAAACGGTTAAGATTTCTTAAAACTCATATTTCTCTAATAATAAATGAAAATTTCACAATTTTCTTTTACGATTCTGTTGAATTAAACTTTGAGCTATGTATAACAAAAAAAAAATTGAAAAATACCCTGCGTTGTCTGATTATTTCGTATATCTTTGCCGCATTAGCGAGTGAGCGAATAATTTTGTGACTCACTGTAATACCAAAACAGCAAATTTTGCAGGTTATTCGTTTAACAATCATACGATCGATAATTGAAGAATATTGTCAACTTTATCGTTTAACAGAATGTTTGATGTTTCTCAATTGATGGTTCTGGATTTAATTGAAGCCACTGACTTATGACCCACGGGCTAGTATTTAAAAAAGAAATAAAAATAATTGAGCCACTCTTCAAAAAGGTTCGCCATCAGTGTACTAGGGTCTCGCACGTGTTCATCGAACGGAAGATAAACATACTATCAGCACAAAGGCGTTAAAGTGCGTTACTTCATTTATTATATAAGAATTTTCGTAAAAAAATCAGCGAAGGGTTAATGAAACGCACCGAAACGGTCAAGATTCATCGCGGTCGTTAATATCCTCAGCTTCTAGCCCCGGCAGCGCGGAACGCTAACGAACAACGATTTACGAGTTATTAACACTGTCGGGCGGACGGTGTACCTTCCCAAAGAACCGTCTAGTTTTATCCGGTGCGCGTGGTTCGCTGTTTAACGAGCTCGAACCGGTGATGTTTGCGAAATTCCGTGTCTATCTTGTTCGCGGATCGCGAAAAACGGAGGCCGTGCGCCGCTTGGTAAAAAGCGAAATTATCGCGGTCGAATTGCTCCGGCTCGGCGCGACGGCTCGATGTCAAATTGTTATGCGGGGGCGTTCTCTCTCGTATCGAAAGAAGCGTTTCGGCTGTTTCGAGGCTGCGATAACGAACAAAGTCCGACGAACGTTTTTGCCCCGCGGGCACGAGTCCACCTGTATCTCTGTATCGCGTATCATGTTATTTAGAGAGGCAGTCGGCCATATTAGGAGGCAAAACGAGCAGAACCGTTTGAACGGGATCCTACTTCCGATACATTTCTCATACATGTATGTATACAATACGATACACGCGCAGACCCTGTCCCTTTCCTCCTCGTTAACGTGTGAACACGCACGAAAATGAAAGGGATTTTGTAAAAGGGGAAAAAGCAACGCGCTAAGCCGCAATAGGGGAACGCGTCGCAAATTGAAAAATACGAGATAGCGGCGTGGAGAGCGTTGCTTTTTCGAGAGCCTCGGACCACCGAGCTGTTGCAGCTATACCCAATGCAGTCGAACCTTCCCTTGATTTATTCGAAATGGAAACACCCCGTTGCAACGTTTCCCCAACGTGCAACTATGTATATTGTTACGTGCCCGTTGTCGATAATTTTTTGTGTACGGTATAACCTCGGTGGTTGCACGAAACGGGACTGAAGTAGCCTCCGAGTATCGAGGTTCCTGCGACTGTCGCGCTAACCAATCCACTGTATGAAATCCCCCAACTATCTCAACTCCCACTCTTGCTATCGAGTATCACGTGTCCTCTGTAACTAGGCAACCATCCTCACCACGCGTAGACGAAAAATATTATTATAAATATGTAAAGAAAGGATACTTTCTTTAAATCAAAACAACCGCGCTTCATTAGCCCAGCGCGCCCTCTAATCGATATGTATCGAACCTCAAGGATATAATGAAAACATAGAGAGGTGACGTAAACGAACACGTGTGTAAAGACTAGAGTGACAAATAAAATCAAATAAAATAATAGACCTAGGAGGAATTGAGGAGAATAGACTTTAATTGTCGTTTCTCTTTCTTTTACGTAATTAATAAATCATTTTGTATATTTGTAAATATTGTATATGTTACACCATATCTCAATTATAACCTCTTTCTTTTAGAGCAACACAAAACTTGGTTATTCTCTTAGAAAGTCCTCAACATTATCCTTTGTCTTATAAATATTTGAAGTTGTTACTATATTTCGATTGATCCGTAAGAATAAAATTCATCATTTGTTACCTTTTTACCGAGTTGTAAATTTTTAAGTAAATTCAGCTTTCCAGTAGCTAAAATAGTGAAATTTTGAAACTCGCCGTTTCACCTAGCGGCGCGCTTTCCTCAGATTGCGAACTCTTCCGTTTCTCAAGTTCCCATATCCCCAAACATTTTCCAAACTTCGCAGACTTCACTTTCGAGCTCTCCTTTCGAAATCCTCGAATCCACAGATACCTAAATTCTGACATGCTCGAGTTTCCGACTCCTCCGCGTCATAAATTCTGACGTTTTCACCTTATAATATCGATTCGGGTTCGGGTTCTGGTGCCCGTCCCGCAATTGTACACTTCGCCGCGGCGGAATGTCAACGTTTCCACTATATTTTATTCAATGGCAAAAATCGTCGAGAACCTTATTCGTCGACCATAATGCATCAAAAAATGTAGTTCCGCTAACGAATTACTTTGGAAAGCTATGATTTCGTAAAATTTTCCTTAACAATATCATTGAGCCTGCGTGGAAACGTTTAAAAAATCAAATAACTGTTACAATAGTAAATTTCCTAGCGTTACGGAAAGAACCGTCCAACAATTCGTTTGACAATAAATTTCGAGTTCCGGTCCGGTTGCAGCTCGCAGAGGAAAAAAAGCTGACAAAGGAGCTCTTAATTTTTTTCAGTTGAATTTTCGCTCGCGTCGTTTGATCGTCGCGAACACGCTCGCGGTTTCTCGTAGCAGGGCGCGGAAAAATTCGTCTGATTCGCGGTGCACACCACGTCTGTATTTATGCGTACCCTGTGTTGTTTTACGGTACGTTACTTGCCAATATTCGTGTAGGTAGGATGCCTGCGAATGCCGTTTCCCCGGTATCATTGCGACGACAGTTTTCACCTGCGCGCTATCTCGTAACCGGCCACGTGGAAAAACAGTCAGGATTATCGTAAAATTCGAAGAAATTTCCCTTACACCGTGAACGTTCTATATATCGATCATCTAAAATTGTATTGTTACGATCGTGCACCGAGCGAACGATCCCTCGATCCACTGGACGTCGAATTTTAAAACACGGGAACCGCATCCGAGAACTCGAAATACGTCGGTGAAAAATTCTCGGAAATAAATATGAAAATCTGAGAAATTACCAAGCGATAATTTTTGAAAACTCTAATTAAAATGCCACAACGTTAAAACCACACTGTCTGTTTTAAGATGATTCAGACATGTGCCTCTGTCACACCGTTTCTTGATACAGAGCTGTCCTCGACAAAAATTGCACAGCTACCGTAAAATTCGAAAACGAGTTGGATCATTTTTCCTAGAACCATTTGTAGAGTGACTGAAAGCTGATTGTGCATCCCGGTAAGAGAAAAACAAGAGAAACGCGTCGCCGCGCCGCAACGTGTGAATTTACGGTTCCCATGAAAATGCAATTTTTTATGCTAACGCGAGCAGGCGTGGGGTGACAATGATTTCTCTTTTTCGCGCGGCCGGGCCGCACGCCTTTGAATTCGCCATTTCGAATCGCGCGGCTATGAATTACGAATACAGGGGAGCCCTTCCCGACTCTATTCGGTTACCAGCGTTGCATATTGCACGCTGCATATTACATGCACCGCGTTACACCGAAAGCATCCCCCCACCTGTGCCGTGCAGCGACGTTGTAAAGAATTCGTTCTGATCCCATTGCTTATGAAACCCTCCGACGCGAGATTTCTCTCATTTCCGCTCCTTCTGCTTGGTGATTCAGCCCCGGAATTAAAGTCTACCAGCGAGAATCTGTTCAGACCCTTGTTCCGTGCATGTCACGGCTAAACAGTTATGCGAGAACGCCCCATCCCGTATTCTCTGTCTGACGCGCGCAACCCATCTGGACGATTTTCAAATCTCCCGGCATTTTAGAAACTCTTATGTGTCGGGAGAAGAGTTTTCGAGCAGTCCCAAATTCTTAAATTTCTAAGCCCTCGCGCCGATGCTCGACCATATACTGTTCCCAAAACTACACGAACGCTTCTAAAATTCTATCTTTCCGTATCCTGGCCAACCCGATTAATCAAAAGCACCCCTGACCCGATTGAAACGTACCCGGCGCTCCGCCAAATAGCTAACACGGCTGATTTATAGCTAGGGGAAAGATCGCGAAAGAGGAGGAAATAATGTATCGGTTCCACTAATCACGGAAGGGACTCGCGACTGTCTGTCATAGAGGAACGTTTCCGGCTCGATGCGGTGTGCGGCGACGAAAGCGTCTTTCCACCCGGCGAACTATAAGCGCCGACCATCCGTGCGGAAACGCGCGTTCCCAGCGAAAGACATTCGCGGGAATCATGCGAGCATCGCGTCGGAGGCTTTCGAGAGATGCGTACCTAGACGAGAGGAGAACAGTATCAACGGATGCAGCGTGAGATAGTCGACGACGATCACGAGGATCCGACTTTCTTTGCGCCTAACGTCCTACATTGAGAATGTGGAATTTCTGTTACTCCGGTCGACTACACTCTTTCAAGCCACAATGAACTGTTCTGCGTTATTAACAGTTTCCTGGTTGATCCTTGCCACGCTGTATTTTCAATTGCGCGAAGTGCGTCTTGCATGAAACAAAGATTGATGGTGAAAAGTTAGAATGCATTATAATGATTGCTCTTGGTCCGTGCACGTACCAGCGGCCATTTGCGTTTCGCCAGTTTACTCATTAATTGTTTACGATATTATATATTTTACCGTGGCAGTGTAACAATTTAGGGATCGAAATCTCTCGGTTATCGCAGTTGATGTTTACCGCAAATGCAAGGTGTATAATTCAGAATTACATTCGTGTGCGCGCGCGCGGTATACGCTGTTCGCTAACAATGTAACGAGCGATACCTGTTAATCGATCGGTCTGTAAAATTCTGCGTGTGTCGGTTGCAATTATGACTTGCGAAGATAGTTACCGCACCGCTGGAAACTTTTAGGAGCGATGCATTCGAACTGTCACGGTTGATCGACGAAACTTACATCTCGCTGTGAGGCTGATCCGTTTGACAAATACATACTTTCCTTGGTCATTATCACGCTGTGGACGTTTATGTAAATTCCTAAAATATAAATACATATAAGAAAATTCGGGAAGGCCGAATGCAATGATTAATTTAAGGAGACGCTACACTCTTAAGCGAATTTCCACGAATTTCTTCCGAGGTAACACGCATGTAACAGAGTTTGAATTTGAGAGTTTGATCCTCTTTAATTCGCATCTCTTTTCAAGCTGTAATTTCAAACAATTCTACTTCCGGAACGGGTAAACTTCATCCCACGGGGCGGACCGTGTATTCGAAAGCAGATCTAAATTAATTATTCACAGTTATCAGTAAACCTCGTTTTACGCGATTCTATTATACAGCAGCCGGCCGAATAGAATACAAAATAAAACGAGAACTTGGATAACGTTGACCCGAAACGTGCTCTTTCATCCGAGTAAATTGTTTAATATTTTTAAATTTCTATGAACACCGATGCATTTATATTATTTATGAATGAAACAGACTAGGGGAAATAAACAAAGAATCGAAGAACAGTCGATTTTACTCGCTGCAGAATTAACGCAAGTCTGGCATAATTTATTTCGGAGTCGAGCAACGGGAATCGAATGAAACATGCGTTCAAGTAGCCACATGATTTTTCTGAAAATTCTCGGAAAAGCACGCTGACCCAGATCCTTGCGGATCGCCGATATAATTGTTATAAATTACGTATAGTTTAGCCCCTGGTTTCTACAGTTTATTCGAAACGACAGGTTTCGAACGGTTTGCGGTCGAACTGTGTCCCCTGCTATTATTAACAACACGCAAAACGTGAAACCGAGCCGCGACGATGGCAAAACAAAGATGAACACCGAGGCTGCGTGCGAATTTTAACCGCAAATTGCGACCATAATAGTGGTCGTTATACTGTGACACGGAATTAATGTTATAGCAGACACAGTGTCACTCGCATTGCAATTTGCCATAACATACTTTCTCCATTTTCTCCGTGATTGTAGCTAAAGTGTTCGTCGCGGTTCTCTCAAACTAGAATTCAATAGATCAACCGGCACTATTGTATGTAAATCCTCATTATAGTTCACTCGGGATCAGCGTTAACAATATTTGAACGATTCCGTTATAATTTTCTACGAGTTAACACCGCTTTCATGATATAGGGTAAACTGTACTATTGTTGGCACTGCAGTAGTTATTGGCACGTTTGATTTAAACGGTGAATATTAAGAATTGCTGGCATAGAAAATCATTATACAGGGTGGCCCACATAACTCTGAACAGCTCAATATCTCCGTTACTTTTCGTTGTACAAAAAAACTTCGTGGGACAAAGTTACACTGTTTGAAGGGCCACATATAACGGTGTAAGGGAAAAAAAATTTTTCAAGGTCATTTTTATGAGATTTCAAGGTTATCGATGTTTTTTTAAATGGAATGAGGTATTTTTTAATATATCAATCGATGCAGCTGGACATTCTTTATAAAAAAAGTACTAACCTATGTATGTCGAAAAGATAGTAGTTCAGGAGATATTTCAATTTAATTAACTCCAAAATACCATTACCGTCGTACTGAGGCATTAGTGTTTACTTACTTGTGTAACGCCTTAGTACGACAGTAATGGTATTTTGGAGTTATTTAAATTGAAATATCTCCTGAACTACTAACTTTTCGACATACATAGGTTATAGGTACTTTTTTATAAAGAATGTCCAGCTGCATCGATTGATGTATTAAAAAATACCTCATTCCATTTAAAAAAACATCGATAACCTTGAAATCTCATAAAAATGACCTTGAAATTTTTTTTCCCTTACACCGTTATATGTGGCACTTTAAACAGTGTAACTTTGTCCTACGAAGTTTTTTTGTACAACGAAAAGTCACGGAGATATTGAGCTGTTCAGAGTTATGTGGGCCACCCTGTATATTGCTTGTTTTTATATTTCAAAGCAACGTTGTAAGTTTTCATAACAATGTTCACATATGACTGTTAGCAACGCTGGTACATCCAGTAAGCCCGACGGATGACCACAGCGCAGTTAAAATAAAATTTTAATCAAGATTGATTGATTAATGTGTACGATTAGAAAAGTAATCATTAAAAAATCGAAGACTGATTCAATCGTTTGATGAAGTTAATCGCTATACAGTCTATCCATAAATTGTAATAAGGAGGGAGATAGAGACAGAGAGCGGAGATGGAGAATTGACAGAAATATATCTCAACAAAAACTCAGTTTTCATTTTTTTCAGTATTCATACAGTTTTGATTCCGTATTTCATTTCGAAGTTTCAGCAGTTAATCATTAATCAATTATCCGATTGACAATTACAATTGAAAGGAATGTAATCGTTGATAGGCAATTAACGACTAAAGTAGAAATTTAACCGTAATTCACAATTAACGATTAATAAGTATTTAATCGTTAACCGCAATTAACGATTCGTAAGTATTTAATCCTTAACCGCAATTAACGAATATAGCATAATAAAATATGCATTAGTCGAAGGAAGCTGAATAAAACAACCCCTAACAGCGTCACATACTGCTCCAGCAAAAATCATCAAATTTTACATACGTTCCACAACTTAATCAATTATCCGATTGACGATTACAATTGAAAGGAATGTAATCGTTAATCGCAATTAACGACTAAAGTAGAAATTTAACCGTAATTCACAATTAACGATTAATAAGTATTTAATCGTTAACCGCAATTAACGATTGGTAAGTATTTAATCGTTAACCGCAATTAACGACTAAACTAGGTGATGAATTGTTAATTGCGATTAACGATTGAAGTAGAAATATATTCGTCAATCGTTGATTAAACTTTTGCCCAACTCTGGCATCGAAACGGGCGACGTATTGGGAATAATTGTCTACGAGATTTGGAATAGGACAATCTATATGATTGTTAAGGTGCGCACGTACCTGTTCGTTGATTTCTAACGAGCCCGATGCGTCAGGAAAGAAATCGTTGTTGAAGGAAGAAAGACAGCCGCGGAGTGTGAGTGCGCGGTGTAAAGAGGCACGTATGCCGGTCGGAGTTTGTCAAAGTAATTCGAGCCTTCTTCGTTCGGCCGATTCGAGTCACGTACCGCCCAACTTCTCGTCTTTACCTCCTTGGATCCTTATTATCCTATATCCGTGACCATAATCCCCCCGTGCTCGTCGAATGACCCCCTCGACCGAGCCGTGAAATCGTCGTAATAACGCCTTTACGTTTTAATCATCTTTGATGGCCGGTTACCTAACGGCCGTCCTCCCTGATCCCGGTAAGAGTACACGGCTACGAAATTAATTAGTCGCCATGATGGGCCACCGTGTAAACTGAGCCCTTAGTTTTCTCCGAAGGAAAGCCGAGGGATTCAATAGACGACGGGAAAAGAAAGATTGCGAAAACAGGCTGTTTCTTTCCAGCAAACGATTCCCTTCATCCTGTGCTACCTACCGGTGCGGTAGCTACGTGCACAGCGATCCCAAGGAATTCAGTTAATCGTTTCGAGTGCGAGGAATCTCGGGGGTAGAAACGATATGTACCCCCTCTACCGCCACCTCCGCCAGGTCGTGGACGTCGAGGAACGAGGAGCGATATAGAAAATCTGCGGTAGTCAGCGGGTTTCCTTTCGCCGCGGCGAATTCGTGTAATTTAATGAATTTCACGGGAACCTTTGGACTTAGACAACTTCCCCGGCGCCGGAATTTAGATTGAAAGATTTTTATGGAACGCCGCGTCGCACCGTTCCGGCCAGACACGACCCGGTCGGGAGTGTTCATGGGAAATTTCGGTACCGTGGCTCTGCTTTTCGAAAGAGACCGGTAATCGACGACGAGTGCTACAAACACTTTCCGGGGGTGTTACGGTGTATCAGGTACAAAAAATTAATTTTTTCCTGATATATTGATGTAAAGAAAGTGTACTTTCTTTAGTTGAATGCGTCGAGTCCCGCGCGAGTGCGACTGTAGAACAAGAGGGAATCTGTAAGATCGATCTATAGAAAGATAGAGAGAAAAGTGTTATGTAAGACGGAGCACGTGTGCAAAATATAGACAGAGTAGATAGGAAGAAATTGATAGAAAAGGAGTTAATAGTGCAAGTAGAGAAAAGATAAATTAATTAACTTTAATTGTCGTTTCTTTGATTTACAGGTGAGAATGTATATAGTGTAAATAATAATTCAACGTGCATAATTAAATAAACGAAAATCTTTGATTTACAGAGAAACAAATTCTGGTTGATTGTTAATAGAAAATCCTCGATAAATTGTCTTATATTGATAATAAAGTCTATTGTAATGGTAAAACGAACACCGTAGATCATGGTCAGAGGCATACTAATGAGAATTAATCGAGTTGTCACCGTAAAACTGGTTAAATACTGTTTTGCACGGCTCCGACGCGACGTCGCGATACTCGACGGGAAAAGCTTATTGGAAATTGATGTTTTGGAGTGCATCGAGCGATCGCCAACCTCATCGTCGAGTCATGCACAGTCGAATTTCAATGATTTCATAAATAGTAATGTTAATGAATGTACTCGTACATGGGGCTCTTACGAATATTGCAATCCACTTGAAAATTATCCGAGTTTTCACAAACTCCCAGGTCCGTTAAAAATAATCAAATTTAAATCGTGCACTTTGTTGTTCTCTAACAAAATTATTTAATTATTCGACGAAGGAGGTGTACGTTACGCGTAGTACCTTACGCAGCCTCCGAAAGAACGACTATATCGGGGAAACACGGTAATTTCACGGTAAAATCTAGAAGTTAGTCGATTATATTTCACCGGTGCAACTTTCCTGATATCGACCCGGTCGAATTGATATCGACATCCCTGATCCAGAGACTGCAGTCTTCCGTGTGGAGGCTGGTCGAGTAGGTTGAGACCGGATTTCGAAGAGGGTGCAGGGACCAAAGGGGGATGAAGTCTGCGGGGGTGGTAACTCTGGAGTAAGTCGTAAGTCGCTAGACAAAACGCGAAAAGGTTAGAAGAGTTACGACGGAATAGGACGGGCGGGAAAGTAGTCGCGAATAAAAGTAACGGGATAGAGGGTAACACTTCGAACTATCGCCTCGGATGTAAACTTGCTATCGGCGACAGACAACCAACCAGAGCCAGACGACGACGGTCCCGTATTTCCCTCGAACAGAGGAGAAGCTACGAGAGAAAGAAGCGCGCGAGAGAGAGGAGAGAGACAACGGAAAGGCTGACAGAAGGCGTCGCGGCGGCGGCGCCAGGTTCCTTCATTGTTTCGGCGAACTTTTCGGCGGGAAAAGTTGTCGGAGCCGAGCCGATACAGAGAAGAACGACAACCCCGTTTAAAAGTTACATACATTTCCCTCGGAATTTGGTTCCACCTCCATCATGCTCTGGTTGCAAGAGAAGGGGTAGTTCTCGGGTGACTGCTATGAGATTGCAGTGTATGCGATTTTTGCGACTTTTTTCTGGAAAATTGGAAGCATTATCGATGAATCTAATGTAAATCGGTAGAACGAATAACTGTTTGCTGCTAAAGTCTGGCTCAACGCAGGGTTGAAGTTGGATAGTTTATGCTGGGATAGTGCCAACTTCCAAAGACATGTATGAAAAATGGAATAAGTTCTAACATTTAGAAGAGAGATGGCGTTTCTCCGTCAAGAAAATCGAATTGAAATTGTTACGAAAAAACGTGTGAACGTTGTAGGTTTGATTCGAGCAGAAGGAAATTGATTTTTTGAACCTGTTACACAAGAATCCTCCCTTAACGCGCCAACAGGGAAAATTATCGGTGGAACCACTGGCAAGCACGCCAAAGATTTTCCGAGTCACGTAGTCGAGGAATCGATCTAATCCTTATGAGCGGTGTAATCCATTTGGCCCCGATTTGGATGAAACTTTCGTATATTATAGGGTCGGACGCAAAGTTTGTTCCGTTTTATCTTGTCGGCTATTGCTATTTATTCTTATAAATATCGACGTATTCGTACGATAACAGAATGAATGGAAAAAAGAAACAGATGGACTAGAACCTGCTAGCAGCTCTAAAAAACATTTAATTGTTTTAAGGTCGTCCAACTTGTTCTATCGAGGTTCCCAGAACGAAGTACAGGTTATTACGCGAGCGCCTACATCCAAAGTTAGTCAACAACCGAGCAAGACCGGTTTTAACGATTTTCCAATAAATATTCATGGCGCATTTCGCGCTTTTTCTTTCCGTCGTCATCGTTTGCATTCTGTCCTGGGTCGAAGAAAAATGAAAATCGTTAGTATTCTTCGGAAGATCGATGGCCATTAAATCACTGACCTGGAAGATTACTGGTAGAACTTTGTACTATCCTCATTCTATCCGGCATCTTTTTCTTAAAGCAGACACGTTTTTGATTTAGATTCTACTTCGAGTATCGCCTTCCTCTTCCTCCTTCTCTCTCTCGCTGTTGGAAAGCGCGGCACAGAGCTTCCAATCCTAAAAGTAAAAACCTTAAGTTCCATCAGAGACGGTTCACACGTGAGAATTTTCCAGATGCTTCTTGCAGCATCTTGACTATCGAAACGCCGCGCCGACGTGTTCATTACGCGATCATAATTCTGATCTGTGCATTTCTCGAATAATTTTCAATTGGGAGTCTCGAATTATATTTACAACTATGAGCTTAATTGCAAGTTTTAGTCTCTGAATTTCCCTCGAAATTATCGACTAATCCTCTATCAGACTTTCGTACGAAGTTCGCGCGTTGGTATAGAAAATAAATTACATAGAATTGGACGCGCGCAGAATATTAGAAAAATATTTGATGCAACATTTTTTACGATTGTTGCATCGATAGTTGCATCGGGGAGGAAAGTGAGTATTCCGAAACCCGGGACTCCGTGATGGAAACACGGGACGAGAATGGGTTCATCGGGAAATGCATTATCAAACGGAGAGTCTCAATTTACGCGCGCGAACCGGTTCCCTTTGTTGCTATTATTATTACGATAAATCTTATGAGCTCTATGAAAGTCTATAATTTCTCCCGGGCAGCCTTTTGTTGCAACACCACCCTCGGCCTCTGGTTGTTACCGAACCACCCCCTAAAGCCTTCTCCCTCTGACCCCCATCGTTTCCTCATTCTCCGTTAGTCGACTTACGACTTATCCCCAAATCCCATTTCTCCCTATTCAGCAGGAAACAGGAAAAGCTACAGTTTCGCAGACGTTCGTGGCCGGATGTCCTATCGCAGGAAGTAGACGGACAAAGTTTCAAAGGAAGATTCCGCTGACCCAACTGTAAAACATCCTGCTGTCCTATCGACACGATCAGGGCGATTTAATTAAGTATGCGAGACTCAGAAATTTCGCGATGTAATTGCCATTGCTAATGGATATTTGATTGGAAACGTACAATAGTGGAATATATTACATTCGCTAAAACAAAATTGAATTAAACCCGTTAACGAATTTACGAAATTAAGGATAAAATAAATTGGTTAAATGAAAAATTGACACACACTCCTTGATGAAATCGTCCGCTCTAAGTTAACGGTGGCTAGTCCGGAAAAG
This sequence comes from Lasioglossum pauxillum, assembly GCA_933228785.1. Taxonomy (NCBI): domain Eukaryota; kingdom Metazoa; phylum Arthropoda; class Insecta; order Hymenoptera; family Halictidae; genus Lasioglossum; species Lasioglossum pauxillum. The sequence goes on from OW121706.1 coordinate 41,563,004, forward strand.
ATTATTATGAAGTCTCTAAAGGTTAATACCGCGGGCCCGGTATGTTTAAGAAAATAATTAAAAGAAGTTTACTATCGACTATGTGTCAGTCTGTGATCGCCGACCGTGGCGTTAATGGGATCCGGAAAACGAAGGTGGAATTAACCAAAGAACTTTTAGAATCGATGGACCTTTAAAACGAAGTTTGCGGTTATAACCCAAGTTCGGCAATAGAATTCCTGAGTTATGGCTTGTTCACACACGCGAGAGCCCCGCGTTCCGCTGAAAGGCGGAAAGAAAATGGGACGAAGATCGAACAGTTTCATCGTGCCGACTGCGCTCTGCAATTTCTAGTTCCGCGCGCGTCGAGTATTTTAAGAAAATCGTGTTCGTGTTCGTGTACCCGTCCGTTCATTTTCGATGTTATTTCTTCCCATTTATTTATATCGCTCTTATTCTACTTTTGTTCAAAATTATTTCGTTTATTCTGGAGGGAGTAAATCATTTTGTTAAGTTCGCTGAGATTAGTTTTACAATTTCGAAGTACGATTAATCATATTGCGTTACACCTTTTGAGAGAGAAAATTATTTCAAAAAAATTGTTCCTGTTATTAGAGCTCGTATGCAGAGACCATAACTGTTATAACCAAAAAGCAACAAAGTCATAGAATAACGAGTATTCCATCCACTAAAATCGTATTGATTACAAATAAGGATTATAAGTAGAGTGCGGATCTTTATGCAAAATAAAAAATGTTCACGTTGATTGTGGAACACAGGAGCGAAATAAAAATTGTATTCTTCTTTTAATCATCCTATTAAGCTGAAATTAATACATTGATGTTCTTAAATATTTTTAACATGTCCACTGTTTTACATTGTACTTGCCCATTTTTATCATAAATGCATAAAATCCGCAGTCTAATTATAAGTAACCGAAAATCTTTTCTCTTGTTGGTAAATGTTATCGTTGAGAGAAATTCATTTCAATCACTTATAACAGTTATCAATGAGAAAAATTTATTTCGATCGTTCATAACAGTTATCGATGGGAGAAGTTTATTTCGATCGCTCATAACAGTTATCGATGAAGGAAATTTGTAATAATTATTATTAAATAGTACAACTTTCAAATGGTAGACAATCAATTATTTCATAAATTTTTTATTCGTAAAATTAATTGCTACAATCAAAATTTAATGTGACAAACAAACAGATTTTGTGTTGTTCTTATGGTCTGTTGATTCGTCTTGTTGCACGAAACCTTCTCAATGAATTTGACAGGCTTGCTCCATCCAAAAAAGAGTAGACAACTCAATTATTAAATAATGAATTTTCTCGTCAATCATTATTATGAACAAGTGAAAAGACATTCGATCATCGATAACTGTTATGAGCGATAAAAATACATTTTTCTCGATAACAGTCGATAACAGTTATCGAGGCGGATCCAATTTTTTGAACACTAATAACATATAAAAATCGATATTTTTTAATCATTTTTTTCTTCGAATTTTTTTCTTTATATCTTGTCTACATTATCTTAAATTTCAATAATAATCAACTTTTTATTATTGATTTTTATCGCAGAAAATTTTAGAATAACTGTTATTTTTCGTCCCTGGTCGTATGATTTCCCTTCCGCCATGATGCCACCGGAGCTAACGCGAAGAGGTAACCTGACCGCGCGTAAAAAATCTCATCGCCAGTTGGAAAAAGAGGATCGGGTTTAATTCCGAGGAGAACGGTTCCGGAAGTGTGACTGGGCGAAAAGCAAACGTGGTTCGAGGAGAAGATGGTGGTCGTCTCTCTCTCTCTCTCTCTTTTTCTCTCGTCAGCGACGGAACGACGAGTTTAAGGGTGGTGGGACGAGTGACAATAACGGCGGGAAACCATAACGCGGCAACACCAATAAAACCATACTGCCCGGCGTGGCAGCCGGAAATGAAATGAGCCGGCAGTAAAAACGGCGGGAATGCGGCCCGATGCATATAAGTTCCCATTTGTTTCAATTTGCGTCGCTCGGTGCACGGCCGCTCTCGACCGGATCCCTAGCCTTTGACTACTGACGCTTCCTTCCTCGGTTTTTGTCCGCAACCTGACGAGAATTCAATGCATCGCCTTCTCTTCTCGATGGGAGTCCTCTCCAACGGCGACTTGATGGATGAAAGCTGTTTGCTCGCCGATGAGAGGATCATCCCGGAAACGTCACCTTTCCACTCTCTTCGCCGCGAGAACTCGCCAACACACGAATTGTCTCTCGGTTGTTCCGTGAAACCAGTTTGTCACACTAGCTTTCAGCGCAAAGCATTATATTTGAATCCAGACATTGTGCAGCTGGTTTTTATTCTGGCGATTTCGGTAACGTCCGTCACAATTAAAAAGGGAATCAATCGATATTGAATTTGTGTTTGACCGCGCTGGGATGCTTCAGAAGTGGAATTTTTGATAAAGGGTCAACAATTAGGACGTCGCCGGGTTCTACGAATTGTCCAGTGTTTTCTAGCGAAAGAAGTAATAAGAAGGCTTTGACTCTGCCGGGGGTATTGTTCGGGATATGTTTCCGATCGACAGAATTATTTTCCAATTATTTTTCTACGTCTGATCGCACCGCCGCGTGCGTTACCTCGAGAAGAATATCGGTTATGGATCAAACGAATTCGTTTTTGTCTTCAGAAAGAAATGCCTCTTTGTATCCGTCTCTCTGGAGCATTATTTGTCTTCGAGGAGAACAACTAGATTGCATCGTTACGTTTCATCGGTGTTTTCGTGTCTCGATCGTCGTTTGGAAACTTCTAGTTAATTAATCGAAGAAAGGACAATTATGGGAGAAAGTTCTAAACCTTCTAAATCCTACGATGCATCTTAAAAATATTTTTAAGCTGGAATTGTGGAGATGTATAAAGATTTGCGTTAGGTGCTTATCTTAGGGGACGACGATTAAGAAGAAGAAGAATCAGGAAATTTGACACGTCCCTGGCAAATTGGACGTAAAATCAATTTCGGGAAGCAAACATTGGTCGGAACAATAAAACGTCGACGGGAACTCGCGGCGTATCACGTGTTCCGCGGATTCGCTGCGGTGCACACGACTTCCGGTCACGAGTTAACAATATTAATGCCGTTCTATCGACGGGCCGTGGCGCGGGTGCGGCGTGGCGAAGAAAACTGCAAAATTGGCAACCCGATGCAACCTGATGACATCAGCAGCGGTTCGTTCGGATATGGAGTTTAATGGGACAAAATATCATGCTCGAGAACGGATAAAACGATAGGGGAATCCCGACGGAAGCAAACGGATACGTTGAATCGGCAGCCCTCACGAATTCGGAAGCACTTGATATTCGTGGCCCGTTCAATCACGAGGCTGATTGGATCGTACTTATTAAATCGCATTCGGCCGACGACGATCGATGAAGTATCGTCTCTCTGTTATTTATTTGCCCCGTTCCAATTAAACTTTCCGTCTGGCTCTATCTTTCGTTCGAGATACCTCGCCCGCCGCCGCGGAAAATATTTCGGATAATGTAATTGATGGTCTTCTACGAAACCGTCTTATTCCGTTGGCACACCGAGAAAAAAAAGTAGTTACTTCAATAACACGCGTGTTATTGTAATTTTTTACTTCGATGAATATCAATGTATTCTTTTCAATAGTATGAAATTTAGAAGCAAATCGTGATGTATTTGAATTGTCTATCGTGAAATGATTGAAAATATTATTTGATTCAATACCGTATATTATTATTCGTAATATTTCTTTTTTTCCTTCAATCAGATATGTTGTTAAAAAAATTTGGGAATTAGTTTGAGGCCACATCTTATTTTTTTGAAAACATTGATGGTCAAGCTATTGGCTTATATGATTCGCGGAAATGAGTTTTGCTATTGAAATTCAATAGTATTAAATATTAAAATAAGTTCATATGATATTGGCACTATTCAATAGTACATCTTATTGAATCAACATATATTTTTTTTGTTTCGACATGATTTTTTTCTCAGTGCACATTTGTTTGAACCTTCATAGAACTTGTTTAACCTAAAACAACATTTCGAGATTCACGAAAAAATGTTAGAACTTGGAGGAAAAATCTAGTGTATTTTTTTACGTACAAAAACATTTTTGCGCTTACGAAAAAATGGTAGGGCTCCTAAAAATCTTGTGCAAAGTACGGAAGTTTGACCTATGCCAACATTTTCAAGTTGACGAAAAAATTGCAGGAGCTGCAGACAAATTTTAAAAATAGTTAAAAAATTGCAGTGCTTACAGAAAAATTTTAGGGAACAGTAAGAATTTACGAGGCATGCAGAAAAATGTAGGCTACATTAAAAAATTGTGGGGATTGCAGGAACCTACAAGAAATTATAGCAGCCGTGTACAAACTTAAAAATTTTTAAAAAATAGTCTAGAAACTTGAAAACTGAGATCAGCTGGTTTTATGAATTTTTATGGAAATCATAAATTTTTCCCCGTTTTGACAAGAGCACGTTTTTCCGGGATTCCGAAGTGAATGTAAAATATAATAACAGTGTAATACGCAGAACAATAGTTTCAGCATCTTTGTTTTGTGGTATGTTATCCCCCCTGCTTACATGTTTTCATTCAATCCTATCGAACTGCTCATTTTCCGTTCCGCGGAAAATAAACTTTCCACCGAGTTTTTATTACGCGCGCGATTCGCATTCGATTTTAATTACGAACGGTCGAAACATTTCGGAAAAGGTAGGCTCAAATTCGGCTTGTTATTTACGTTCTTTGTATGTGTAATTACACGGTCGCTATGCAGAAAATCGTGTATGCCCGATACGTTAATTTGCATCGTTCTTTTGAAAAATATTTTCATCAAAACCCGGCGCGGGCGAATTCGATTTCAATGTATAATAATTATTGTGTTGAAACTCTTAAAAACTAGAAGGCTATTGTTGCTCGCTCGCTTCGCTCGCTCGCGAGTAGGGTTGTTTTTGCTCGCTCGCTTCGCGAGCTCGCGGGTAGGACTGCTCTAGCGAGAGGGTTAGTGATACGCAATCCTAGTAGGACCCACAGCTATTAATGTTTTTTATTTTGTGTGTGACTCTCCGCGAGCCACACAAAGAACTTCCCGATTCATTAGTTGCTGTATATTATTATTATTATTTATTAAGTGTACGTTTTAAGAATATTATACGTTTTCAGGGAAATTCAATAGTTTTCTACTTATCAAAATGTTTGCTATATGGCGTCGCATTAAACCAATATCGTATGCTCGTTGCTCGCTTGGTTCCTTGTTATAGCATACTAATGTTGCAATATAAATTGTCTTAATTAGTTTTTCGCAAACGATACAACTCATCATTATCCGGGGTTGCAGTATTGATCTTGGTTTTCTTCGATACTGTTAATTTAAATTGTCCCGAAATATATAAACCGCGCTCAATTTTGAAACTCTGCTCAGTGCTACATACAACATTTGTAAAGTTGGCCTTTCTGATTTTTTAAAATCCAAACATACTTTCTCGTATGTTTTTTATCCCTGACTTTTATGAATCGTAATCGCTTCAGCAGGAACCACTGGAAATTGACTACGTGTGATATGATATTTTTCCTCACTCGACATATTTACTTGATTCGATATTTTTATTATTGGTGTTAAATTTTGATCAATATTTGCATTTTTCATATAATCACGATAACGAGTTCTTACTTTCACTCCTACTCTGGCCAATTGAAAATCTAACCACAGTATAGACGGAATTTTAGTATTTTCTTGAAAAGTAATAAATTTTAATATTCCGCATGTGTGCTCCATTAACCAATCCGTTTTCAACATCACTGTTATTAATAATTATCATATAGTTTATATTAATTTTCAATTTAATCTCAGTTAATAATTCGTTTTTTTAAAGATTGTAATATAAATTTTTTTTTGTACTTTCATCGATATTCTTTGAAAATGTATTCTCGGGAGTAGAGATGATTAACTTACTCTTGCATTGGGATAAGTTTCGATTATTGTAAGCGGAAACATCATCGTAAGGTACAAAAAGAGATTTAAAAAAAATTTTTTTTTCTAATTTTAAAAAAATCGAAAAAAAAATTTTTTGTGTAATTACGTTTGTTTCTTCGGTGGAAACTTTCCGTTCTCTCGTATAAATTGCATTGTTGAATGAACTTCTTTCGAAAAAAACTAAAAAAACTAAAAAACTACTTGACCAAAATGGACCAAAATCTAATCAGCTCTAAGTTACGACGGGGCACATCGATTGCATCATTCATCATCCTGATCGCGTTGTTACTTTTTCTGAAAACGTTAACGAAAAATTTGATTACATAGAAACGGCCATACGCACACACACACACACATACCGACATTTTGATAAAAATAGTCTAAAATGACTCCAATGACCATGAAACGTGAAGATCTGCTAAAAAATCGATTTTCGATTTTCGGGGTAATTACAATAACTTCCCTATAAAATCGGGAAGTTAAAAAATCGAATTGGTGCGTTCCAATTATTTCGGTAAAAATGTGATTGTTGCATTGAAATAACGTTTCTGATGAAACCTTACAAATTTTCTGTTCGTCATTTGTATATCTCCATACGAGTATTTCAAACAAATAACTTAATTTTATCCTTCTATTGTCATTGTAGATATTAATTCTACATAATATTATGAAAAAATAACACGAAATAGTAAGTGCTTTTGCACAGGGATGTCGAATCTTTCCAAAATGGAATATGCTAAAGAAAATTGCTTTTATTCGATGGAAAACAAGACGGTGATTCAGCGAATAATGTACCCGAATTTTACGGTCCATCAGGATATCTACATTCGGCCGATAAATCTTATCAAACATGAACCGCAGTGCTCGTATCACTGGGTACAGAGATAATGCCAAACTGTACGAAGTCGTCACGTGGGGTCGTCGGAATAAGAGTTACTTTGAAAGGGCCATTGGTATCGGCGTCGGCGTTGCGCGTCGCCGGAATCAATGCGGGGAATTGTGAGGGAGCGTTTAACGGAGGATCGTGGTCTGATCGCGTATATACCGGGTGGTTCAATGTTTTCTTACCTCGCCTTCTACGTTTCTTCGGGATTTTTCTAAATCTGGAAACGGTTGACCCGACGAAACCTATCTGCATCATGAATGATCGCTAGGTAACTGCGAGAACGTCTTTCCGAATGAAGGTAGCAGAGGCGCATTAAATTTTTAAATGACGCCTTCTAACCTTTTGGAAGGTTCGCTGCGTAGGCAACGACATTCGGTCCGCCATCAATGATTCTTTTTATGCCTAATATAAATAGTTGGTCATTGTAACTTAAGGTCAGCAGATGAGAAGCGAAGTGACATTATCGAGAAGCTATTCTGGACGTTAGGGAGGGTGCAACAAAACTAGATTTGTCGAAGTATGTTTGTTTCCCGTTGCAATTGTAAACCGACCGATGTTTAGGAAGTTAAATACTGAGATAAGCCCCAATAATCTGTTGACTAGGGAACGATGATCTCTTCAGGGTACACGCAACTTTCGCTAAGCTGTTTCCTCGGCGCGGCGCGCCAGCGAAGTCCAAGAAGTTTTAGCGATATTTCACGGTGATGGTAAATGGACCACCCTATATTCGCCGGAACTTGTATCGAAGGCAAACGATCTCTCGAGTGGGCACGCTCGAGTTTCGCAAAGCGGGGGCTCTTTGGAGATCACTGATATCGGTTGACCGAGTTGAGGCAGACTGATTGACCGACTCTGAAACGGCTGGTTAGCCAAAGCGGTGGAAAATGGAGAAAACCTGGAATCCGGCGATCACTCCCGGGATTTCGAAACTGGTCCGCAACTGCTAATAAGAATATAAAACGATATTTTTCCTAGTACCTGTACAAAAACTAAGCTATCTCTTAGACTAATAAAACATTTCCTAGATGCTGCAATGTGTTTGCATAGTTAAATTGTTGTAAGAAGTATGTGTTGGTTCAAGTAAATTGCCAAACAGACAGGAAATCATTGAGGGTGGAATAAGATTTGTACGTTTGCGCGGCCATGTTTCCTATTTCGGCGTCGTGACGCGCGACTTCCTCGAGCGTTCTTCTTCCTTTTCCTCTTTTCGTCGCCGAAAAACGAACCATCCCCGGATAAGTGAAGTCTCCTGGGCGTGCAGCACGTTCTCGCTAGCTCCTCCTCCACCTGCTCCGACTCTTCCTCGTCTTTTTCCTATTACGCGACATTTACTCGGAAAAAATAATGCCCGTGCACATTTCATTCGCGTTATCTGCTCGCCAACTCGCTTTTACGCTTCTGTCCGCTTATTCTTCTTCCTGCTATCCGAAGTCTGGCAAACCAAGTCGATCTATGCTGACAGCTCTCTGAGGAATATTTCCGAAAACGCAAATCTCATCGAAAACACAAAAGCCGGCATTCCGACAGGTAAAACAAAATGAGAAGCAATAAAATCGTCGGAATGCATCCGACGAAAACGCGAGGATCTGATTAACACAAGTGTTCGTCGCACCGGATGCTTAAAGCGGCACGAACAGTCCGTGAAACGCGAAACCGCAGACGAAACGCGCGAACTTTCACAGATGGCGAAACGTATAAACGTATGGGCGACGGACCGGATAAAATGGCAGAGAAGCGGGCGAAAGAGAAAAAGTAAGAGAGAAAGACAATGCAATAAGAAACGTAAAAAGCACCGGGCGACGGCGGGGAGGGTGGTAGAGGAACTTTAATTGCGGTTTATTCTGTCTTTTGTGTCCAAGGAACAATTAACAATTACACGTTTTTCTTGGACGAGTTTATAGCTTTCGGCGGGCCGTTGTGCAAATTCCGTGGCCCGCAAAAGAGATTCTCATCAGAGCCGGGTATAAAATCCCCCCTGCCGCAACCCCCTTCTGTCTGCCATGCAATCCACCCTCTTCGCCTCATCCCTTTCAGCTCGTCCGTTTCCTCGAATATCTGCCAGCTGTCATTTGTCTCTCGCGCGAATGACACGCGCCACACGTGTTTCCTAATCTGTCTTTGTGACGTAATGAACGTGTGCGCACCCCAACCCCCTTCTGCGATGACAGCCACCGGTGAGACGTCGACAGGGAACTCGACAGAAACTTGTGACGTAATTAAAACCGTGATCCCGAGGGTTTTCCGTTATTTTTTCTCGCGGTGCAACGACCGCGGAAGATACGGCGAATTTTCGCGCGTACGCCAAGTTTTTTCAACCGGGAGCGCAGCCCCTTCGAAATCGCAGACATCGCGTCGTTCGCTGAAATTCGAAGCTGACACGATTGGCAGCTCTCCGAGAACTGTCCCGGAAATTCTACGGGTCCGCATTTCGATTTACGGGGCCACCGAAACCGTATTTTAATCGTGTTAACATATAGGATACTTCAGCAAGAAAAGTGAAAATTGAAAGTAGACGTTTGATGTCTAGATTAAATTGCCCGGAACGGTACAGGAGAATATTAGCAAGAGATCAAAGGGCCTAGCCCAGGGGTCGCCCACCTTTTGAGTCGGAAGAGTCAAAAATTGCAATTTACAAAATTTCAAAGTTTTTAAAGAGCCACAAAATATTTTCTTGCTAACAATAAATAGTACTCGCATAAATAAAGTTATTTGATAAAAAAAACTAATCTGTTTATTCATTAGAAAAAACTTCCAAAGAGCCGCATGTGGCTCGCGAGCCGCAGGTTGCCGACCCCTGGCCTAGCCTTTAGTTTTCCTTGGTCAGCTTTCGAATGGTTCGATAGTCATTGAAAAACCTCTAAGGACAGTTTTGACCATTTTAATTGGCTAGACCCTTTCTGATCAGCTGAAACCGAAAATGAGTGGCGTCTCTCTTGAATTTGCTGAATGCTGGATTTTCGATTTTCGGGCCGGATCCCCCATTTCTTTGGTACTTTGTCCGCGTTTTCGATTTACGGGGCCACCGAAACCGTATTTTAATCGTGTTAACATATAATATACTTCAGCAAGAAAAGTGAAAATTGAAAGTAGACGTTTGATGTCTAGATTAAATTGCCCGGAACGGTACAGGAGAATATTAGGAAGAGATCAAAGGGCCTAGCCCAGGGGTCGGCAACCTTTTGAGTCGGAAGAGTCAAAAATTGCAATTTACAAAATTTCAAAGTTTTTAAAGAGCCACAAAATATTTTCTTGCCAACAATAAATAGTACTCGCATAAATAAAGTTATTTGATAAAAAAAACTAATCTATTTATTCATAAGAAAAAACATCCAAAGAGCCGCATGTGGCTCGCGAGCCGCAGGTTGCCGACCCCTGGACTAGCCTTTGGTTTTCCTTGGTCAGCTTTCGAATGGTTCGATAGTCATTAAAAAACATCTAAGGACAGTTTTGACCATTTTAATTGGCTAGGCCCTTTGTGATCAGCTGAAACCGAAAATGAGTGGCGTCTCTCTTGAATTTGCTGAATGCTGGATTTTCGATTTTCGGGCCGGATCCCCCATTTCTTTGGTACTTTGTCCGCGTTTTCGATTTTCCTGGCCAAAGCCGTGACAGGGTGTCAACGGGAACAAATTCAGCCGACAACAACATCAAAAAGAAATATGGGCTTTCGGCCGTATTTTTTGTTGAAAAGGTGACATGTTTAAAACGAAAGAGCGCGGGGACACGTGGACACGGGGCGCGGCGCTGGAAATATTTTGAAATTCAATAACGCGTGCCGGGCTCGTATAAATGGGAAATCGCGGCCGAACGGGATGCGATATGATTTATCACAATAATATTTCGCATTTCGGTCGATCACGGTAAACGTTCGATTGTTAGCTGTCACGTGGCGGCGCTTGTTTAACGTTCCACTTTCCTGCTAGGAAACGCCGGTCGCCGATTTATTCTTTCTCGTTTTGGAACGGCTTCTCTGCAGGAAAACGGAATTCGGTTCTAATCGCAGATAAAAGAAAAAATGCAATCTCACCGTTGTTACAAAATATACAAAGTATACAATTTGTTATGATGAAATATATTTGAAGAACTTTGTATAGACGAGCAGAAATATTCTCTCCATCCAACAACACCGCGTCGATCAGATTTATTAATGTCTTCCGCTTTAACTTTCCCGATTGTACTCAATCTAAAATCGTCATTAAAACACGACCATTATTTAAGAGGGATCGCTCTGACAGCGGAAGAATAATGCAAAACGTTGCTCGGCGGTATCGATGGACCATTAACAAAAGCGAGGAGAGCGAGAAGAATTTCCATGAAATCGTAATCGATCAGTGGGAACGCGTAACCGCGCGCACAGAAACACCGAAAAAATCCGAAAGATCACTTACCCGATAGAAAAATATTCGTCTTCTTCGGCTGATGAAAAAAATAAAAATTCGTTTGTCAAAACACGACATTTCATGCTAAAAAATGTTTCCTACGGGTCCTGAAATACACAAAAATAATAAATACTCTAAATTCTTTTAGTTACGTGAATGCCATCAATTTTTCCACGAGGTTTATTAACAGTATAATCGTGAAACTTCATATTTTCATGCTTGTAACGTAGATTTATTTATAATTACCCACAGAAGTAGAAATTTGAATCAGTTTTGCAATTCATCAACGATTCAACAAGAACGTACAACAAATTTATTTTGTATAAGGGTTGAACTCTGCTCGGCAATTTGCCTGGTATCTGCGAGCATTAGCGATTCCGTTTTCCCTTAACTGGTGCGATTATTTTTTTCTGTCCAGACAGGTTTTATCAGTCTGCCGTGGAGTAACCAGAGCCAAAATTGTTGCCGAGAGCAGTCGTCCATGAATTTATTTGCGCCATTACGTTTTCTAGCCGGTACTTTTGCTGCGGGGCGACACCTAGGAACGAGCAACCCCAGGAGATGGCAACTTCGTTGGGAATCGACACCTGTAACAACAAACCTTCCCAGCGTAGCTTCAATGTTCTCGTAATGAACGCCATACCACCGCACCGCACCGTCGGGGAGAACCTATCTTTCCCTCAAATATGAAAAAAACACCATTCTCTTCTTCTTTCCAAAAATATAAAAATATATAAAAAAAAAACTTTTTAAAACCCACGCTTATATTAAAATCCACTAAACAGGAGAAACTCATTTTTTAGACATTAGTGACTATAAATAAAAGCGTGGACTGCTAAATTCCATTACCAACACTGCGCAGTTCCATTAGCCGTATAAGCAAGTTGCGTGAAAGCTCAATTGTTTATATCTTTAAAACTATTGAATAACTACAGCTAATATTTTGCAGACATCATTAGAGATCCATATACCTTCGTTTCACAAAAGATTATCAAAATCGAAGTCGGAGACTTGTGGTCCTTCCCTTGTGAGCTCCTTCGGTCAGTGGAGTGGGGATGAGTGGGTGTGGGAACGCGTAGTGGAGTAGGGAGCGCTGACGCGCGGAGTGGGGATCGCTAAACGTAATGACGTACTACCGAGCTTCGCGCAGCGAGGTGTGACGGCTAATATTTAAATATGTTTATTCTCCTAGACGCACAGTTTTTTTTTTAAATTTGTGTTTTTAATATTGCATTGACATCCAGTTCTGAGCTATGTTTAAAGTTTCAAGTCTCTAGCTTATCGGGAAGTGATTTAAAATTCGATTACAAGATTTGACGCATACGACGACAACGACAATATTGCATTGTGGTAAAAAATATTGCATTGCCGATCTTTATTATCACTAGACTGCGGATATTTATGCACTTATGGCTTTCGAAAATTTTGAAAAAATGCTAGGATATAAAATACCACAAATTTTAGTACCATTTTACTGTATTTCAGATCTAGAAAGACCACTACCACAGAAAATAAGATTTTATCTGATTCTAGTTTCATAAAATTCGCCTAAAAAAATTGCAAATTGCGTAAACATTCGCAGTCTAATTATCACAAATGTAAAGTTTCACCTCGCCTTAAATTTGGTCAGAAAAATTGGGTTTACGTATAAAAGTCTGAAAACTGCGAAATATTGCGAGATTTTCTTTAGGAAATAGAATTCATGGTTTATATTAGGAAATGGAATGAAATTGAATTGTTTAAAAATCGTTTGAAATGTTAGAATACGTTTGAGGTTTCCCGCAGATGGTTTTAGGTATTGTCTTTGTAATGATTGTTAATTTAGCGTCGGTGGTTGCCACAGAAACCAATTTCTCGTTCCACGCGCGCCAGATATTTGATGGCGATTCAAGCCAGCCTGTGTTTGTTACGTTAAAGCGAGATTAGGCGAGCCACATATGCATGAATGCGTTGTACCATCATGAGGAACATGAACGTCAGGCGGTGGATGTTCAGACTGTTGACAAGGTTGTCTGGACGAATGAAGCTTCTGAGTGGTTACGACGAATGGGGATGGTTTAGGGTGGTTTTGGGAACTATTTCGTGAGCTCGGGTCGTCTGGTTGCCTCGAAGATTCATTGTACTGCGATTAATATAGTCACGCCCCTTGAATTCATTGACTAGAACATGTGCTGGAATTGTTACCAGGCGTTTATGCATGCTTATGCTTTTGTTATCCACGTTACAGAAACTGAAGTAGAAAAGGCAATTACATTTCCTTTGGTATTCAATTTTCTGTATTCATTAATTTTTTCAAGGATTATATTCCCAATTATATACGGTTCATTATGATTTAAATATATTCAGAAGCTTATTAAAATTTTCCAAGCGTTTAACCGAGCACAATACCGTTTAGAAAAATTTAATCTGCTGAATTTATCAATTTCTTTTATGAATTGTGCGTCTTCTCTTATAAGTTCCATTAGGTGCAAATAGAAGCTTATTAAAATTTTTCCAAACTGTCAGTGTGCATAATAACTTTCAGAAAATTGAAGCTACTGCATATATTAATCTCAATATAAATGATTTTCTTCTCCAGGAAGAGAATAAAAAACTGTTTTAACAATTCAACGTTAAAGTTGATATTGCGATTAAATAACGAATGCGGGCAAGGACCTCATAGAACAGAGTAAAATAATTTTTAATCAAGACGGAGCTTAAAGTCCGCAGTGAGCGGACCAAACATCGCAAAACAAGAATTTTTAGTACACCGTCCATATCGATCCCGTCACTCGAAAAACCACGATTTCCAAGATGGTGGCCGTCATCCTGAAAAACGAGGAAATCAACCACAAGAGACCACCGTCGAGAACAGTTCCTGAAAACGTCGAGTCCAGCTGTTATCAACACAAGAATAACAGAGGATCACCGTTCGATTAACGCCTGGATCGAATCAGCGGCCATATCAAACGGCAACATAATTAAACCATAAATATTAGCGAAGTAACCGGCGGCCGGTCATTACGGACAAATTAATGAAAATTCTATTCGAACGGGCGCGGATAATTCGCTAATCGTTTATAAGCGGTTTCGCGTGGGTCACGGCGCCCGGGCCGAGTCTTAATTAAAAATATTAATTAATTGAATCCCCGCGTCAACGAGTTATACGGCCGGCGAATTAAAATCGAATTTGCCGTTAATACCAGCTCGCGTGATCATGGGCCCTGGTGCTCGGTACAAATAATTCGGACGATTCCGGATATTTCGATGAATTTCGGGGGACGTGGTTGGAAGAGGGGAGAGGCAGGAGGCTTCTCGATAATCGAATTCAATTTCTCCGACAGCCTGTGGATCATAAGGAGCTGTGTTCCCGAATCGATTCTCGAATTTCGTCTGTTTTTTAACTATGTGGAACACGTTGATTGTACTTTTTAACCGATTTCGAAAAAGGATGAGGTTACTCAATTCTTTTTCTATGTATGTTCACCGATTACGCCGAGATGGATGCACCAATCGGAACGAAACCTTTTGCATCTTGTCGAGTATGTCCACAGGGTGGTCCCGTGAGAAAAAAACGTTGCATTTTTTTATTGCTTACGATTTTATTTGCGAAAAGTGAAGTACTGCATGTATGCTCACCGGTTACTCTGAGATAGTTGGACCAATCATTGCATTTTCATCATTGCTAATTTTGCATATTTTCATTCTTTGCGGTTTTTATTGCAAATAACCAAAGAGACTGAAAAACCATCCTACGGTGTTCTACAAATTCTGCTCGTTCCACTAAAAAGTGTGAAATAAAAAAATTTTATAAGAAAAAATTAAACCGACTTCGAAAAAACGCACTAAAAATGCACTAAAAAATATGAAATAATTTCCATTTAATTTATGTGAATACACACGAACTTGAATACAATACAATCTTTTCCGAGGCTTCTACATGCTTTCACACATTAATGTATCTTCTCTTCCCACCTACTGATTTCCAAGTCCACTAAATCCACCATTGAAATCATAATCAGCAACATCTGTCATTTGGAAAATTTTTAATTTTGCGCCGCCTCCGAAAAGATTGTATTGCACAATATTTAAGTTCGTGAGTATTCACATAAATTAAATGGAAATTATTTCATTCTTCTTAGTGCATTTTTTAGTGCGTTTTTTCGAAATCGGTTTAATTTTTTCATTCAGAAAACAATTTCTTGCGATCAGATGGATTACTTTAATGTCGAGGTACAATGTTCTTTGAATTACTTTTTGATATTTAGCGGGAGCGGACGCAAAGGTACTTCGAAGGTACAAGTTGTGTTGCGGAACTTTTCAATACTTTTTGATATTTCTGCTTCGCGAAAGATCCGTTTAAAATTGTATCGGGGGCTACTTGTTCAGCATCCCTCGTTAGTCACAGAGCGGCGGGTTTCATAGTCGTTCGGGTATCACGGTGCGATCACGAGTCGCGGAAGGTAATGAAATGAGAGTATTTGCCTGGAATGGAATTTAGTTACTTGTTTCGAGGAGGAGTTGGTGGTATTTGGTTTCCGGTGTAACAGCGGAATGCGTGGGATTTCTGGTATCCGAGCGATGAAAAGTGAGTGGTCGAGTGCTTGTTTTATTCGATTTATTCCGGTAGAAGGTCGCAGTATGTTACATCTTGTAACAACGCTATCACGGAGCTTAAATTGTTACGTAGTGCTCACAAATTCTGCTAACTAACTATCTCGAGAGCCAAGCTATTCTCTAGTGCATTCAGACGGAGTTACAACAGCTGTTAATCTGCATGAAAATTCAAAGGAAAATTTTACCTCGTTCTAGTCATTATGAAGAACATCCGTTTAACCACTTTGCTACCAAGGACGACTTATCTCGCGACGCAATACCGTTCGTACGGTGGCCACAGACGAGTTATCTCGCGGTCATCGTACAAACGGTATTGCGTCGCGAGATAACTCGTCCTTGGCATCGAAGTGGTTAAACCCATACTCGTGTTCACGGTGTATTTTCGTCTCCGAAAGTCCCAACAGCGAATTTGTCGCGAAAAAATCGCGCGGCCGCGAGTTGGCGGGAAAAGAAGCGTGTTTCCAACACGACAGAGAGCCGGCATGAAAGCGAGGGCGTGACAGGTGGAAAAAAGGGTTGGGGAAGGTGTCGGATACGTCGGGACGAATTTCTGAAATATTTTTGGCGAGAAAATTTCGGGAATTCGGTGGCGCAGCGTGCCGCGAATTCTTGGAGGAAATTTATGGATCCTCCAGGAAGTCTCGGTCGCGCTTCGTGAGAGGCTCGAGATATAATTACGAGGACGAGCAGATGTGGATGCTGGAGAAGAAGAGAGCTAGACAGAGAGAGAGAGAGAGAGAGAGAGAGGGTTTCTATTCGTTAATAACGACTCGGAGTTCCGCGGAAGAGGAGTTAAAATAACCCGGGTTAAATCGATACAATAAACTCAGCGAAAGACGCGAGGCGGCGTCGTCGTTTAACTTTTCAGCGATTGCTCCGCCGCAATTACTTCGATAATAGTCCGTTAATGGCGGCTAAGGACGATTCATTATCCGCTTGTAATTCACCGATAATGCCGCGGAATATTTATCCCGGGAGATCGGTGAGATATCGGCCGATTAACGACCACATCCAAACTTGCAAAACATGCGACCAGCCGCCGCCGCGCGAAATTGATTCGACCGACTCTCGAAAAGTGTTCGCTGTTACGTAATACAATGGTGTTTTTATTCGCTGGGGTCACCGAAACCCTCCAGTTTCCAGAGTTTTTGATTTGACCATCCGCAGTTTCACGGATTTGCATAGCGCACACGCTGAAAGTGGAATTTTCTGCGTCTGGGTGCGAATATTTGTGCGTCTATAATGCCGAAAGGTCTCCCAGAGAGAGAAAGGAGACGGGTTGGAATAATTCAGGGAAGCGCTTTAAGTCCACCATTAATTACAGGGAATCGTTCGTTGTTCGCTTTGTACGTCGATACGGGGCTTCGAAAGTTGATTATATTTCATCGGACTTTATCGCGATACAGACGGACTCCTATTGTGAGAATGATTGTGCCGCCGATGAATAACACGTTTTTTCAAACGATGCGATGTCCGGCCCGTTTGATACTATTCGGAAAACGTTGTTAAAAAGTTTAAATCGAGATAACGAAGACAATAATCAACGTGTATTGTACCGAGTCTTTTCGTTACTTCGCGTAGAATATGGATTTCGCGATGCGATTGTTGGACGCATCGCTAATTCCGGTTTAATCGGTGTTATTGTTACTGCCATTGTCAAGAAGTCGTAGAAACGTTTTAATATTCACTATTCATTTTGCTCATTATTAATTCTGGTTAAATAGATATATTTGCTACCAGTAATTGTTAGATAGAAGTCATAAAAGTGTTTTATATTTCATATTCATCGTTTTGTGTCTTTGAGGATTTGCATTTAATTAATTCTGGAAGAGATGCTGCATTATCTTCTTTATTCACCGAGAAATAAAAATAAAAAGTTAATTTTATTTATGAAAATATGAATTAATTCTGTAATAAAATAACGTGTGGACTCTTGTTAGTCTAGTAACAGCATTACTAGTATGTATTTCAAGTAGCAGCATACTCGTTGCAGTAGTATATGCACGTACATAGTCAGACACGCAACTACAATACTGTATGTTACAATACAATCGATACCGAAACGTAACGAAGTCGACAGGAAACGTAATGCCCAATTTAGATATTGACGATAATAACATCAATACCGCTGTTATCATCGAATACTATAATCATTATCAGAATTAACACGAGCCTCCGAAAACACACGTAAAGTGAACATTGATTCGCGCCGATACACACGAGACTGTTTCCAGTTTTTACTACGTTTTTAATAGCTTTCTTTCTTGTCTGTTTGTCTGTCTGTCCGTCTGGACAGAATTCACGATCACAAATTTTCAGGACTATCTGCACGGGGGTAGGAAAACTTATTTTATACTTTTTAGTCCGTTTTAAAAACGTGGTATTTTAAAGTTTATTTTTTTCATTTGACATGTCGAAGAATTATTAAAGAATCTTTTATGTGGACATGTTTAACGGCAATTGCTTGTTAAATCGGTGGCGGTTTATAGTCCGATTACTTTTATTTCTGTTTCGCCCACGGCAAGTTACTTCGGGACTTGTTCCACCGATATCTCGTATCGACGTTCTCGGCACTAAATATATTCGCGGTGGAATCTCCGTTGCCAGAATCTCGATCATACGGTTTCACGGTCGAGTATAAATCGGCCTGACATTTAAGGACTTATCGAGGCAACCGTGCGATACCGATGCAAACCCGTTTGAAGGGTGTAGATGAGATCAATAGTGGTCCAGTGACAGTGGTGTAAGTCGAGCATGAAATGCCAACAGCAGAACGTACATCGAACATGTGTACATTTGGGGTTATGTTCGCGGCGCAACGGTTCGATCAAATTATACGCTAAATAGCAATTTTGTAGACATTTATCAAACGTTCGATTCGGATTTGAATCATTACGTCCTGAGACACGTTTGCTATAGAATGTTTTCTATGAGAGAAAAAGAAGAAAGATGGTGGTGTGTTTCGTCCTAGACCCGCTAGAGGACTCATCAGTAAGGCTATCTAGCGGGTCCTGCCTTAACACAAGCTGCGAACATAACCCCAAATTTATTTAAAAATGTACGATCGAGAATAATTTCTTATTTGTCGAACATGTGTGTCGGACTCTGTCGAATAATCTTGTTACAAGGCGAAATATAATTTTCTAATAACCATGAATTATTGAACCATTGAAACGCATAAGGTTCACGTTTCATTCAGCAAGTACGGCTTATACTTAGGGGACGAAAACTGCTGCCGCATCAACTTGGAAACCAGCTCAACGGATTCCATAGAATTCTGCAGGCTGCGTTCCCCGTCTGACGAATAACATAGGCGAGGAAAGATTGCAAGCGTGGGGGTGTAGATGGTAGTAACGGAGGTGGATGACGAGGATCCGGGGGTGCAAGTTTCATCGTGGTGGCAAAGTACGGGCATCGTTCACCGGGTCCAGGACCAAGACAGAAAGCAAGGAGTCGCGAGGAGACAGGAATGCCGTGTCAAAGGGGGTGGGTAAATGGCCCGGGCGACGGGGGTGTAGGTTTACACTTGGTCCGTTAAAAGGTCCGCATTCGTCCACTTTTATGAGAGTCCAACAAGACGAAATGGAACGGTGCGCCCCTTTTCACGACTGTCTGCCAGAGGCTTGCCAAACAACGGGGATTGAACGGGCTGGCGATCGGGTCCGGGGCTGCACCGGGATACCTTTGATCGACCCTTGACTACCCTAATCGATCCACCGAAGCGAGGAACGGGTGCGAATGATCGCCGAACTTCAAGACGCCTCCAACCACTTGGGTGTTTCGCTGGCCGGTTCACGAATTTTCTGAAGACGTAATAACTACCAGACGCTGCTTTGAACCTTTCTAAATACTCCTCCATTGAAATCAAAATTTTAATGGACCCGGGCTAATTAGAAGCATTTGGCTTTTCCAACGAGAGCCTGCTAATAGGACTCCCAATAATTCCGCTGTGTCGTATAAATAAGCTGAAGCATGTTTTTCTATTTTAAATTTTATCACTTTAAATAAACAAAAACAATTTCTTAAGAGTTTTAACATACAGTTCAGAGTTTGTAAAGTAATTTAAAATTAAAAAATCATTGTTTAGGTTAATAGCTTAATTGTATTAACAAGAATAATTCAAACCTATAGTTGGACATATTAAATCCAATCTAAGCTAGTACCTGGACAGAAGTAAAGCCTATATCGGGACAAATTCAATTTACGAGTTGATCGAGCGAACATAACCTAAAACGTTGGTTGGTGGCGCTGTTGCGCATGACGAATAGAAGATGCTTTGCGTAATATGTAGTATTCTTATCATAGATTATAGTATTGTATTATTTAACCAAATATATATTTATTTTCATTTACTGTTTTAATAAAACTTGTCATAATACAACTTTTAAGGTTAGGTAGTAATACTGATAGATTTAAGATGTAAACATAAAGTATTATTAACGTCACAACCGGGAAACATTTTCTACATACGTTATTCAAGCTAATAGAAGACTAATTATACGTACATGTAGTTAATAATTTGCAATCAATGCGTTGATTTTATTCACAAACACGTGTCCGGCTTCAGGCGTAAGCACATTGCGTATAAGCTTAGAGTGGGACAGCTACTGTCATCGCGTCCCAGTATGGAGTACTTATATTTGAAAACAGTCCTAATCTTGGACATCTAATATTTGGATTAATAATTATTATTTACGTTAAGTTTGATTGCCAATTTATTTTAAAATATCAATATTACTATGCGTGATAATTATTTTTTGTCTGAGGGCTTAAATTATATCTTTTTTTCTAACAAAAGTTCGAACTATAAATGCACATGATTCGCATGTACATAGTCTATTTTGTATACTGTTTTCAGATGAACTTTGAATTCATTTTTAAATTTCAATTGATGTCTCAATGAAATAATATTCACACCTACTTGTAGCTAAGGCCTCAGAATGTATAATATAATTATTTAATCTCTTAATTACTGATTTTACTATGAAAATTCAATTGTCCAGATTTAGGTATCACTTTTGGACTGTCCAGAATTAGGGCACTTCACCTTAGTTCTCGTTTAGAATAAATGATTAACGACGAGAATAAAGTGAAAAATATAATTAATCGGATAACGAAGTAGCTTTAAATTTTCTAATTTTTTGGCCGAACGTTTGCGTAATTTTGTTAGCAGTTGGGATGAAACTTTGCTTTCGGAAATTTTCTCGCCGGCTACACAGCAAGTACTTTCGATAACTTCGCGCAGAGAGCATTACTTATTCACCTAGGAAACGCGTTGTAAATAGTTACAGTGGTTTACATGGGATTTTACCAGGCCGAGAGGCAGGAACCTTGAACGCGTTAATAGCGAAAGGAGGGTGAGAGTCATCTGCATGCACGCGAGGGGATTTTCTAATCAGCCGCCTTGGTTCCCGTCTTTTCAATTGCGGTGAAAAGGCTGCCGTGTAAAAATAGAAGTTGATTCGGTACAACACGCATGATCTTCTTTCCGTATTTACTTAATTGCCAAGTGGAAAGTGGTTTTAACCGATATTAGAGAAATACCGTTTAATTAGAAATAATGCGAAGCGTTCGTGATCGGAGGCAATAGTGTAACTGGGTCATGGAACAGACATATAAATGTTCAACGATCATTTTCTCCTCCTAGCTCTAATGTCATTTTCAAAGGCTTCTGTTTCAAGCATCGATATTTATTTAACAATGGACGAGTATGTTAACCAGGGTTGCCAAGTAAATAAACAGCCAGAGTACGAACGGCTCCATCAGCAAATGGCAATGGGATCGAATAAAAAGACGCTTGTCAGAAGTTGAAAAATTGATCCAACGAGATTGAACAAACCCATAAACCGGATGAGAACCGAATGAATGAATATCCCGCAGTAAGCGAGAAAAATCTTGAAATACGATCGCATGTGTGAATCGAGTGGCTCTGCGATCGGTCTAATTAATGTGCTCGCTAGGAATCACGTTCTTGCGCAGACAGAGCGTTATGAATGTAAGAGGCGACCGTATTGGAAATGTATTAGCAGGGTATTAAACTATAATATTGTACAAATCGACTGCCGTGTTTAACGTATTAACCGTAGATCGAGCAGACTCGATAAAACAAGATTATCATGTAAGAGGGACGATACTTATAATGAATAACATTTATAAAAAGCAACTTCGAGCGCAAAGTTGGTTAGCGAATATTCGCGTTCGAGAAAAAGAAAATTACAGATATTCAGGAAGCTCAGGCAGGAAATATTGGTTTTTGCGAAGAATGAAATTTTTGCGAGATTTCGCGGACCAAATACGAGTCGCGGTATCGCAGCGGGATTTAATATCGAGTTCGTTGGGTTCGCGGATCCATTCGCCGCGAAAATAAGCGAAGAAGGAACGGTTCCGTTTGTCGGTATACGGAAATTTTTGCGACGCCGAACTTATCGTGCTCGTTAGTCTCCGCTGGCCGTGCGCCGCGTGTATCGCGCGCCGTTATTTTTCCCCCTTTTCGAAGGAGGATCGAGAATTTATGGACACAGAGGGGGTTTATAAAAACAAAAAAATGCGCAGTTAACAGAGGTCCGCAAATCGTGCTCGACGGAGGGCTTTCTGTTTCGATCATATCGATGATTTATTCACGCGTGCTGGTAAAAGCAAGCAAAGGCAAATAAAACGGGAACGGCCGGCCCCGGCTCGTCTCCGTCAATTTTCATTCGTTGATACCGCCGCTGATTCGACAGTTTCTCCCCTTTTTCTTTTTATTCCTCGTTATTGTTCGTAGGAACACCGAGCTGACGTGCGAGAAAATTTAATTTCTTCCGTCGAAGACACGCTGCAAACCGAGGATTATTCTATTTTCTCTCACGCGAGAGAAACAGAGAGAAAGATGGGAGAAGAACGTGACATAACGTGACAGTATTCGTCGAATAGGAGATTTGATTAACGCCAGCGTCCATTAATCACCGTTTTCGCTTGCTGTAAATATTGACAGCGGTGTTACTCGGCTCGCGCGGTAGTGTTATTATTTTCTGTCAGTTCACGTCACGTTATCGAAGCGAAGAGAGCCCGAGCTTTCGTGTAAACGTTGTAAACGCTCGCGATCGTTCGCGGAAGTATAAATACGTTATGGGCGATCGTGTATGACGTGAAATGTTTCTTAATGTAAACAGAATCCACAGCGGAGTCATTTTTGTTCCCGGGGGGAAGATAAAATCTTTCGTTCCAGGCAGTTTACCGCTACTCCGAAAGAATTTCTGCGGACACTGCGAGTTGTCTTGTTTTTAACCAGTGGATGCTGCTTTCGGGATTCGCCACTGTAAATCACGACGGCGTTCAATGTAAAATAGTCATTCTCCGGAGCAGGGTGAGCGTAACAATCGCGGTTTAAATGCAACCCGAATATGAATAGGTTTCTTAACGAATTGACGAAGGATCGTCTCGGAAGAAGCATTCGTCGGGAACCGAGAGAGATCTCGAAGCAAGGAGAACGAAAGAAAGATTCCTGACGAAACAAGTCCGCCGAATCTTTTACGGGGCAGTAGGAAAGTTTTTACTGCAACCGAGGAGTCGTCGAATAACCCGGCGTAGTATTGTTAGTTTTAATGCGATGCTAATCTGGAAGTTTAGTGGCGCATTGTTAGCTTCTGGTTTGAAGTGCGGCCGCGGCCGTATCTTCCGCGGAACGAAACGCCTCGTATTTCCTTTTTATTCCGGCGTGCTAAAATCTCCCCCTCCCCTTTCTCTCTCTCTCACACACACACACTTCGCCGGAAACCACCGTGAAAGTAATATGAGGAAGCGGTACGTTTAACGCCGAGTTGCCTCCAGATTTCGTCGAGATTGCCTTCGGAGAGTTAACCAAACTAACGCCGATGAACTTCTCACTGTGCGATGTCGTTGCCGGCCAAAACAATTCGAAATGGAACTGACAGTATTCAATAACGATCGATTCCATTAATCCTGAAGAAAACCCTCTTCAACCCCTTTATCAACGACTTGGAAATTCGGAAAAATCGCAGCTTGCGCCCATTGTTGCAACCATGATCACCACCCGCTGTAGAGACCGCGCACAGTGTCGTGGGAAGCAACAATTTCCCAGCGAAGAATAACTCACGGGCAGCAAAACAATCTGGCGTTTGCACAGCGGGACAGCATGAGCGCGCGTAACCGAGCAAGACCGTGCACGATCGAGCCGCGAAGCAGAAACGGGAGAAAAAAAAAAGCAAAGACCAGGAACGGTGAATTATTACGTTGGCAGTTTATCTGCGGGGTCGGCGGAACCGGGTAGCAACGGTGGCAAAAGCACCGGTGATTCGCGAAAACTGAAAAAACCTTGGGGACAGTGCAAAAACCGGACTTGTGGGCCGATAAACGTCATTCCGGCTTATCAGTCAGAGTTCATTAGCCCTGAGAACAGCGTCGGGGACAGAGCCGGTCGCGGACAAGACCGCCTGGGAGAAAAACCGTCGCGAAAAACCGGGGGACACATAATGGCGGAGGGAACCGCCGCGCCGCGACGCGGAAAACAAACGAGAAAAACACGCTAACGGGGACCGTGGTGGTGTTTTCGCTTCACCCTCGGCTTCCAGTGGGTTGCAGGGGTGTGCAGGCGGGAGCGTATCGTCGCTAATGCATGTACAACGTGCCAGAACGAAGAATTGGTAACGCTCGCATCGGCGGATATATGTGGGTATACCGGCGAAGTAATTTAAAATCTGCTTTCTCGCCTGCGGAAACAGAGGCTCGCCGCAACGCGAAAAACTGCAGCACTGCAGCCCGGACCGGATGGTGCACCGTGGAATTCGGAACCGGCCGGACCGGATCCGATACCTCGTTCCTTTCTCCACCCTGTGTACAGATTAAACGTTCTTTCCCCCGCTGGGTTTATTGTTTTACGGAAAGTTAGGCGGTCTGCTAGTGCGCGCCGATGGTAGTTTGCTGTTTCGTCGAGATATTGGGATCGAAAGGAATTTTTGGTATTACGAGATTGCAAATATCGAGGTTCTACTTTACATGGAAAAATAGTGTCTGTCAACTTACAACAGAATTAGTATCGTGAATGTTATTTTTTCGTTGAATACGAATGTTGTTCATTCGCTGGACAGGTCACCCGGTAGATAAAGCCGGCCCAGAATTTTTTAATTAAACAGTAGGGATTTATAGGAGGTTCGGCTGAGATATTCGACGGTTCGTGCTATTCCGCGGGGAAAGAAATAGTAGTTTCCGATTGGTGTTCGATAAAAGCATTACCGGGGCGATCGAGAGAGTGTAGCGCTATCGAAATTCACGTTTTCAGGAGTAACGCGCTTAATACCGGTATTATGTTTTATGGGGATCGTGCGAGTATATGGTGGGCGTAAGTCTCTCTCGCAGCAGGCTGCGCTTCGGCCCCGGTTAGCTACTCGTATTTCTCTAACTTCGTTACCACAAAGAAGCGCGAGATTCTTCTCCCTCGTACAATATTTTCCAGGTGCCTTCTCCACACCGGTGCGCCCGAGGAAATCTCGGTGGCATAGCACATTCTCGCACGGGGGAGAAAATCCTCCATCCCTTCGCCGTCTGATAACTCGAAAAAAGGGTTTGATCAGATTACTCCGAATTAATCACGACACTCTCCCGCTACTCCCCCTACAGTGAACTCTCTGCCTTCGTCGTGGCTACGTTCCTTCTTGGCTTGTCTACGAACCAGACGTGAACAAACTGCGGATATTTACGCGAATTCTCGTTTCTGTAAGTTGTTCTATTAAAAGTGGAACGAAGAAAGAATTGTGGTAACCTCTTGTACAACGATGAATACAAACCTCTGCAAATACGAAACAATCATTACGGATAATACGTTTGAATTTTCACGATCGTAAATTTTTGTATATGCACAAATGATTTCGGCGCTACCGGTTCGATCAAGGAATACTAGAAATTAGCAATTTTGCAGAATTATAATTTCGACGTTTCGGTTCGGTTTTGAACCATCTTCAGGAAAAGTCCGCGTCTGTGAAATAGACACTGTTATTCATTAAAACAGAAACAATTTTATGATTTAAACCAGAGGTAAAATACGCACTTGTTAACTTTGAAAAAATACAGAATGAAGAGCGTAAATAAATGGTACTTGTCTATACGAGGGTTTAAACTGTACTAGACTGTAACCGTTGCGACAAACGTCAAGGCAGAAAAACATAGAAACATCGTAGAACTTACTATCATTACGGATTCTTTAAACGCACGCCTTTGGTAAAATAAGAAAAAAGTGTTCCGCAGAAATGGTTTTGAAAAATCAGTTGAAAATATTTCACTCAATTTTTCTATGTAAAAATGGCTTTCTTAAATTGCTTTTACAGAATTTAGAATTACACGTGCATCCACAGTCAGCTTGCAATTAGATTTATCTCTATGTTTTAAAAGAAATTATGGAAAAGCAAACGAGGAAAGAAGTATTTTCGTGTAAAAATTTGTTTAGCAACACACACACACACACACACGAGAGAGAAACCCGCTGGGAGTTTGTTTCTCTTGTTATACGAGTAAATATTCTACATCGTACTACGAATCGGAACTGACTTGGCATCCGCCCCTCACGCAGCAGTCTCGCTTTGCGTCTTCCGGGGGTTAAACAAAATTTTGTTTATCTTTGAAACACTCTGCGGCGTATCAGTGACAACACGGAATTGTTTCTCATTTTTATCTCGCAAAACGGCCAAAGAAAATTGTACAACAAACATTTTCCTTGATCTAAAACTTTTTGAACGATATAGGCTTGACAAGTCTCTGCTATAGCAGAGTTGTGCAGAATTACGATTGAATTACTCCAGGAATTATAATTATATTTATTATAATTTTCGTACTATCTCACGCTCCTTTCACACTCGTGCACGCCCTCTAACCAAGTTCTATATTTATTATAATTCAGAACTTCATACAATTAAAATACAATGTAATTCGTAATTGCAATTATAGTCCAATTATAAAATTCTTTGTAATTAAATTACTTTAATTACGAATTACGATGTAATTAAATTAAAATTAAAAATTAAACAATGATAAAGTAATAGGTAAGAAGAGGTTGAAAAATCCATGTGTAGGTTTCGAACAGAAGTAATTTATTATTTATAAATTTATAATATCTGAACAGAAATAACTTCTGCGTTATACATTTATTAAATTTCAACCATAAACATGAAATAGCGTTACGTATTATGTATGAACGAGGACGAGGAATAGAAACTACGCCGCACAGACAGCAAACAAGTATATGAAAGAAAAACACAAAAATATATCGCACTTCTTCAAAGTTCTGGGCTATAATTTGGAGAGCTGTATTTCAATTATATTGTATTTCAATTACACATCTGATTAAAATACTTAGTAATTGAATGAATTGAAAGGTTTGAATTATGTAATTGAGTTACACCGTAATTCAATTACTATATAATAATTGAAATACAATTGCGTAATTGAATTACAATGTAATTGAATTAGCACAACTCTGTACTATAGAAAGGTTTGCGTGATACGAGGCCCTGGTAGCCGTGTCTTTCGGCGGAATCGACCGTAATTAATGTCGCTCGCGATCATTCACGACCTACGATGGGAAAAGTGAAGAAACGGCGGGGCACAGAGCAGAGGGAAGATGCTTGAAAGCTCCCGAAGACTTTCCTCGGCTCTTCGCTAAAGCGGATAAGGAGCGGGAATGGAAAAGGACGAGGAGGTTACCAAGGGCCGAGACAGGATATCGCAAAGCGAAGGAGAGGAGAGATTATATATTCGGTTGCTAGACAGGATAAGTGGATATCTTCAGCGACGGTGAATTAAGTTTTCACCGGAAGCTAATGTACTGCTTAAACCGCCCTCTGACCAATTTATTCTTCGGGGCGCATCCGTCCCGACCCTTCATTCCCGTCTGCTTTTCAATGCAGATGCGGGACCCGGCGAATTTCAAAGTTCCTCCGGCTGTGTTCGTCTCTAAACACACTGTCGACTTATCCGCTAATTTAATATCGTTATTTCTTCATTAGACGAATACCATATAATTCTAAATTAATTCGATTTCTATCTGAACTCTGTTCTCTAGCAGCACATCAGCTTCTCGCTTCGTCTAATCCATCAAGCACCGATGGGCCAATTACTTGAAGATTTTCACATGCAACGGAATATTAACTGGCTCACTCCATGGATCCCGGGTTTCTTGCGCTTGCGAGAAAAATAGCGATCTCTTTTTCGGGGGTTGGTGGGTCAAAGAAGGTAGCGGGTCGGGGTGTATTTCACAAAGGGAGGTTCCAGCGCCTCTGGAGGGTCTTTTACCTCGCAGCAGACCGGATAAAGCGGAAAAACGCTCTGGGAAGTAGTGGCGGGAGGGGCAGAGAGCTGAAGGGGGTTGCGTCGAGGGGGTGGCTCGTCGACAAGGAGGACGGGTGGGCCACTTCCTACGACGATAAGTTAGGAAGGCGCCTCGCGGATGTTCGCGCCATTTGCGCGAACGCTGCCCGAGATAATACGGAGCTGATAGACGATACCGGGCCGCGATACGGCTTGCCGGTTCGCTGCCGCTGATGGACATACACCGTCGTCGTTTTATCTCATCGCGCGATACGCTGACGTTTTCGAACCCCCTGTGGCTCCTCCGCGATCAAACGCATCCCCCATACCCGACGACCTTCCGAGCTTCAGATTTCATGGCGTTCGTCTCCTGGATGTTGATGAGATGTCGGGGCACCGGGGTTGACTTTACGTCTCGATGCGCGAGATCACGATGCATCTTCTTATTTAACTCCGGCGCAGCGATCCGACCAACCCTGACCCAGAAGGAGACGATTTTTAACGGGTTTGTGGTCCTCGGAACTAATGTGCTAAGGTCCTCCATTTATAAGGGTAGTATTAAGATCGTGTACGATAATAATCCTTTACGAGACGCGAGAGTAAAAAACATCTCGAAACAGATAAGAAACGCGTTCCATCAGAAATTGCGCATTGTTCCTTGTTTCGTCGGTGTCCGCGTAATGCAGCTGCTACTCGCGGGTGATAATTAAAGTTTTCTAATAAATTAGAGAACCGTCGGATCGCGAAATTACACGGCATATTCCGCATCTAGATGCGGAGGGATCTTATTCATCCAACTGCGGGGAAGTTGCCGGTAACCAAAGGGCGCTGCCACTGGCAAAAAGTCGCGAACCACTGGAGAAGCCGGCGGCGAAACAGAAAAGAAGGGAATTAGGTAATTAAATAAACATGACTGCCGCGTGAGCCCGTCACTGAAAGACAGAGGGAGGGAGAGAGAAAAGGTGGTTCAATATTTTTCATTGGTTCTGAAGTTAACAAGGAAACCGAAAGGGTGTGGGGAACATTTGAAAAAATTGTGCACAAATAATCGATCGGTTATTAATTGATTGAAAGGCAGCGTTTAATTTAGAAACGCGATATAGAAGGGATTGCGCGGGTTTGCCGTGCGTCCCGGGGAAATTGATTTCATTGAAAAAAACAGAGTTTTCGTGGAATGCCACTCCACTAACAAGCAATGATCCCCTTGACGAGAAACGCTTGTAGCTTCGCTCAGCCGGAGTCCGACCGTCGAATTTTGCGGAGCGCGAGCGGATGAAAACGCTCGATTTAAAATAATTGAGAATACAAATGGAAGGCGTCGGGACACAATGCAAAAGTGGTTAATGAATATCGATAGGTCGTTGCATAACAGAAAGTAATCGATGAGCGAGAGTGAAAATGAAACAATTGCGATATATCTTCTTTTCTCAGGAAAAATGTCAACAGTTTCGATAAAAAAAGAAGGAAAAGCGGGGAAAAGAAATTTCACTTTTTTTCAGCCCAATCGTCGCGCAACGTCCCCTATTAATAAAATCCGACGGTAGTTTAATCCCCCCGAATGAATTCAAATTCCGGTCCACAAACGCAAACAACTCGCGGAAAAAGGAAGGGAAGAAAAAAAGCCATGGACACACACGGACGTACACACGAGAAAATTGAAACCGAGGCGGCCGATCGATGCCTTTTAAAGCATTCCACTGCCGGCCGGTTAAAAATTGCTGCGTTGCTATTCTTTTTTCTTTGTTTCGCTCTCTGTCTCTCTTTCTCTCCCTCTCTCTCTGTTTCGGCATAGCGCGGGGGCGCGCGGGCAAAGGCAGACAGGAGGTGGAGGAAATAAACTCCTACGAGGAAATCAGGGAATAATGAAACATCCAGGCCGGGTTCCGTGACACGGGCTGGAAACGTGGTGCCGGATGTTTCCAGGTGTGCACGAGGGTTTCATCGGTATGCGCACGCATCGCGGTTACGCCTCGGGGAACCTGTTTGAGTCGACTGGCAAATTGAAACCGTGCCGGCACGGCACGTCGCGTCGTGTCTGGCGGCGCGCCCGGAACCTCTCGTCGAACGTATTAATTCGACCGAAACGAATCAAACGGGGAGAAAATCGGACCTAAGATCCTGATCGATTGCGAGACCCCTCTTCACTCGCACCGCCATCTTTCCGACACGTTCTACACCTTTCTCCTTTTCCTTCCCCTCTGGGCGACGAATAATATTACGTCCTATTGAAAGTACAAACAGAGTGTTCTGCGAATCAACGCAATTCTTATTGAACGAAAAAATACTACCGCCATGCGCCAGGAGAAAAGTTTCATACTATTCTTTCAAGTGTTCTCTTGGTCTTTGCATGCTGTTTTCACCTTTCGTCACGACTCTCGAAGGTGTCCGGCCCTTTCGTTTCCCACACCTTTGCACTTTCCGGATTATCCGGCTTAGTCGGAACTGGCGAAGTCACCGAAATCTTGGGAACTATTTCCATTCAAGTTGCGATTGTTTTCCTTTTTTCTTCGCTTCCTGTTTCTTGCCCCGGTGTCCCCGATACGTGGCTCGAAACAGCAAGAGGATCTTAATGAATTCCAGGCTTCTCTTCTTTGTGTTTTTCTCCGGCGCGCCAGTCGATATTCCTTGGATAATCGATAACCGGCAGTCCCCGCAGTTTCTCGATAGGATTTTCGATGGAACTTGCGTTCCGGTGGCCCCACCGACCGGCGGTCAAATTAATTACATTTGTAATTAGTCTTTGTTTGCGGGAAGCGCGTGAACATTGCCTGAATTTCATTAAACTCCCGGCGATTATCTTGCGGCTTGTTTAACACCGAAATATCGTTATTCTTATTTGCGGCGCTCGATACTCGTTCGCATCGATAACCTTGTTTGAACAGTTTCTTTGAACTGTTGTTTGATGCGATAATAACTCACGTTCGCTTTTATGGGATTTTGTATTTTGCCAGTGTATTATTTGTGTTGTTATTTTTTCGAGGAGCGTACTGAAATGTATGGAAATATTCAGACTCGCGTGCGATGTGGATAACAAAACTACTCAGCCATGTTCTAAATATGCAAAAATACCGTTGGAGCTACTCCAACCTGGCGAGCAGATGGCGAATAATTAGGCGAATGGTGTAAAATTTACATCAGACTCGCATTACTAGCTTTTTAGGTTGTCCGTAGAAATGTAGCTGAAAAAGTATTATAATATTCCGGAAAGAATGTTCTCTTTCATTTTCTTTATTGTAGAACGACTCTCGGCTGCTTCAGATTACGTATCGGGCTAAAGTTGTGCTAATGTTCTTTGTAACTCAAATTATAGATAAGCTGCGCGTCTAGAAGAATGTTGAAATATTTTATATTCCAAAGAACTTTTTGCAAATTCTACAAACTATTTCATAAGAATATTACTTTCGCTCTGAAAGTAAATTATACAGCTGAAAATAAAATTGTAATTCAATTGCCGAAGAAACTAAATATTCTAAAGACCTTCACGATTTTTATTCGAATAAATATTTCGTTATATCGATCGTAAATTTGTTCATAAAACCTGTATTAATGCCATCGGCGCACTGGTTCGTTCATTTGATATTTAAAAGCAATTTTGCAAATTACCACATTGCTACTTCAACGTTTCCATCTTAATTTAGATTTAGATCATTTTCAAGAAATAATTGGTGAACGTGAACATTTGGAATGAACGAATCAGATCATCGATCGGCATATTTGGCAACTACGGTATTTTTCCTTTATCCGAATAGTTTAACACGGAAGTTGCTGCAAGTATCTTTTATTTTTCATTGATTGCTACTGCACTATCGCGGCAGTACAGCAGTAAAAGTTGAGATTGGTGGCCGAGTAAATTAATTAGACATGTGTGAGGCAAGTAGAAAATGTTGGCGGGAACACGAACGACATTCCTGTACCGGCAGACATTTTTAACTTGAAAGTAACGTTCGGTAATTTGAGGGGATTTTCGAAAGTTTATGGCACGAAGGTTTTCCGAACTTACCCTGAACGTAATTCCGAAGTTGGTGAGTGTGTTCAGGGGCCAGGAATCCGGAAACTAATTGCTTGGAACACTAAAACGAAGCAAACTGTGAAAATCTCGAGCACATTCGTATCATAACTTCGCGGAAAATTCTTCCCCTTAAAAGTTCTAAACATCTCTCCAAAATAATATAGTATCGACGTCTCATTTCCGGTCCCGATTTAACCAACGTTTTACCCCAGATGATTATACAAATTCACATTTCATACAGTTTGACAGGTAATCAATATTTTCACTAAGGAAATCAAGAATTGTTCAGACTCTGTCGAATTTTGACGTATTCTTAGTCAATTGGATTTCATCCGATACAATTTCCAATATTCTCACTAAAAAAACCGCGTTATAGTTATCCTGTTTTAGTAAAACAAAAGCAAGCCCTTTCCGGATCGTTAGGGAGGTTCAATTAAAACATCGGTAAATCAATATGACGCAA
This sequence comes from Lasioglossum pauxillum, assembly GCA_933228785.1. NCBI lineage: Eukaryota > Metazoa > Arthropoda > Insecta > Hymenoptera > Halictidae > Lasioglossum > Lasioglossum pauxillum. Next base: position 41,595,597 of record OW121706.1, read on the forward strand.
AGATAAACATTGTTCTCGACCGTACCTTTGGTTTCACAAACATGTAAATTAATTTAATACAAACAGCTTGTTTCACGTTACAACCGAGCCGCAGATAAATTATTTTCTCGTAATTAAATGCTAACTTTGATCATATTTAATTTGCCAGCAACACGCAATAATTGCCTAAACTGTGCACGTCGGCAACGCAACGGTGCCAGTTGCAATAAATATGCTCTTGGGAATGCAAATGAATTCTTTCCAATATTCGCGATAAAATCAACCTTTTATTAAAAAAATAATTATAAAATTACAATCATCGAGCTATTCGCCATTATTTTTAATATAATCTGTGTATTTGATAATCTATAAAATGAACTAAATAATATTTATCTAGCACCGCAGTACCTTCGTACCTCAAATAATATTTTCTTAACATAGAAAATAATTCGTGAAATATTGAAATATTTTTCGAGCATCAAAGGAGATTCGTTTTTGTACCGAACAATATTTTTCCAACAATGGGACATTGTCTGGCAAACGAGATCGGGACTGCACGAATCAGATTTTATTATCAAGAATATCCAAAGGTCCTTATCATTTCGACCGTTCACCGGTACTTCGAAAATTACTCTATTCGAGGATACAGCACTTGAACTTCCGACACCATTAACCGTTCAGGCAGTCGCGATTCCATCCCGCTCTTTGTCGCAGTTCGGACGACCCGATAAAACTTCACCGGCTAAAAGTACATTTATTTCTCGTTGGAGAAAGGTGAAGTGGGCGCTCTCTCTCTCCCTCTCTCTCTCTCTGCGGGGGTGGCTGGCGAGCTGGGCATTATTCCCGCGGTATTCGTAACAATCTGTCAGCGTGAAAGGGGCGGGAGAGTCATTACGAGAGAAAGGAGAAAAAGGAAGATTTGCGGGGAAGGGGGGGGGGCACAGTGGCCTGAGAAATTAGAATGTATAGACGCGACAGGCGAGAACACGCGGGTCCTGTTTATGTACAGGGTGTCTCTCGAATAAGAACCTTGAATACATAACCTATTAGTAAAAACAACAAACATCGGCAGAGAAAAAGAGAAAGAATTTGCAATGATTTATAATATCGTGACCTATGTTTGACTTTGACTTCTAAAAATAAATAGATGTAGTTACGAATTTTATTTCAGCTTTAACGAACCAATAATCAAACTAGATACGCCCAGTATCGTGGAACGGTTGAATCGATAGCACCCAACAACCATAAATCCGAGGCACACGTATCAATTTGTCACCCGATCGGCGCCATTCCAAGTAGAAACCGGTTCGCCGACTTTCCGGTCCGAGCGAAGTCCCAGAAATCCTCTTTCACGTTTCGATCGTCAAAGCGGTCGACGAAGAAATTCACGGACGAGGACGTGCAGCTCCTTGTTCGAGGTTGGTTTCAAGCGAAAATTACGTTCGAGTGCCCAGAGAAGCCGGAGAAGACTTCTGTCTCGGCGGCTGGCTTTGATTATCAGTTAAGGGAAGATTATGGGCGCGAGCATCGTTCGGCGTCATTAGGCTTAGCCCCTAATTAGCCGTCTAACCTCCCCGTCGGATATTAGGTTCGTACGTCATCAGAGAAAGCTACCCGAGGCACTGCTGCTAGAAAGAGAGAAGGCAGCGAGACACTGTAATTCGCACGCGCGAAACCAACAACTACGAACGTTCCGATTGTTTTCCGATACCGGGCACTCTCCTCTCTCTCTCTCTCTCTCTCTCCCTTTCGCCTCCACCTAACCCGTTCCCGATCCCTGTCTTCGTGTTTACACTTTATCCATTCCCTGTCCCAGGTTCCGATGCCCCTTATCTCAGCCATTTTATCTTGCGCACATGCTCCATCTTCTGCTTCTACGCTTTGCTCACCCAGCCTCGCGCGACTTTGTGATTTCGTACCCTTCGACGTGTTGCCGTTGCTTCTTTTTAACGTTTTCTCTTTGCACGACCGTGTACAAACATTATTCTTCCGACGGTTTTTCTGTTCCCTTTCTTTCCGCCTCGAGAACACCGGGCTCTTGTTAACGTTCTTGGACCTTCTGTCGACTCGCAAATTAAATGGCCACTTACTACCGTGATTTCTCGTTAAAGTAATAAAATTCGAATTTATTCGAATATCTCGCGGTAAACACGAGTTTCTAAACCTAGTTAGAGATTATGTAGTGTCACTCGTTTCGAAACGTGCAAAACGAGAACGAAATTATTGAAAGCAACATTTGCGTGAAGCAGCGAATAAAGTATTTCCCAAGATCGCTCATCAAAGAGTAATCAGCGTTCTGAAAATCTTCACGGTCCCCTAATCTGGCCATTGTCTGCACCGTATTCAACTGGGGATAGAAGAGGGAGAGATAGAAGGAGAGGGAGAGGAAGATAGTGGAGCTAATAAGATGCTTGTTTCTATAATGTTCTCTTTAAGTGATAAGCAGACCTCGTCTCCAAGTTGGCCTGAAATTCAAGGAATTCGCATCGCCGAGATCCTTCTGAAGATGCAATTTGCACCTCGAGTAGTAGCTGCACAGATACACGCCGCCGCCCTCGCCGCAGCGCTCCTCCCCGGCTGACGTTAATAATACTAGGTACTAATTTAAATTCCTTTGATCGTTAACCAGTTCTGATTAATTGTGTTGCGCCATGGTGACGTCCGAGGGGTCGCCGCAGAATGAATCGATACTTTGCTTCCGTGAATGGAGTTCTCCCTGTTCGCGCCTCTCCAAAACTCGAGATCTTCTTCTGTTCAATCTGTGCCGTTCAATCTTGTATTCGAGCCAGATATTTCGGACTGGACCGTTCAATTAAACCCGATAGAAATATAGAGCTCTAGAGAAATACCTGGACGAAATTCGTTAGATTTGACTAGTCGGAAAAAATACAAGCTCCCGAAGATGTTGGAACACTGCCTTGATCATTTTCCTTTCTTCTTATTTAATCTTCTCGGACCTAAGAATTCGTCCGTTATTAAAACGTCTAAAATTATATCACGAAGGTTGTAAATACTTGTAACTTCTTTTATAATCTGTTTTCCGTAAACAAATTCTAGCTTTCTAAAAAATCGTTACAAACTTTCTGCATAACTACGAGCATGTCTGGAAAGAAATAAGAAGCAAAGTATTCCACAAATTAAATCCAATAAAATCATTTTACAGCATCCGTCCGCGAAATATTTTCGTCCCACCATATATAAAAATTCTTTTTCCTAGTTTCACGTTCGTGTCTTTCTCCGTATCGGAGACTTCCGCACGCCCCTCCTTTAGGAAGCTTCATCATCCTTCAGTCACCGTCTCAGAACTCGCAGTGATTGCAACTCTCGGCATCGTCTTGTTTCAACCTCTCATCCCTCCGCGCAACCCCTTTTCGTCATTCAAACGTCCGACGTATCTCCCCAGTCGTTTCTTTTCCCGTTTCCGTTCTTGTACCTTTACCTTGGACCTTGTTTCTTCCGGTGGTCCCTGTATAAACTAACGAACCCCGTTCCCCGGCAGTTCCAACCCCCCGATACGTCCCTACAAATAATCGTCAGCGCGCGAGGTGAGACTGCCGGGTTTAGCATCCAAATGGTGGCAATTTGCAGCAGGTGATAAAGGTGATAAAGGTGACACAGTGGTTGCGAGCCTGCTACCAGCCGCCTAACGCCGCCAGCTACACGGCCACCCCTTTCCACAGACTCACCCCTGCGAGGTGCTAAGCTCCTAAATAGCTACCCCCTTCGTCGGGTTCGGCGAGCGAACGAGAAAACGGCCTATAGAGCCGGGAGATAGGTTCCAGTCACAGGATGTGATCGAGTAATTTTCTCCTAGACGGTGTTAATATACTGGGTGGCCCGCAACCAGTTATTCGGACCACCCTGTTGCCGAAGTACTATGATTCACGAAACTACACTACCCTGACAAATTAACGTTGAACAGAGTGACTGGAACATTTCTACTGCGACTTCTAATTTTCAAGGAGAAGATCTTCAAGCTTAAAACACATTTTTCCACAAAATCTGAAATTCGCCATTTTCACCGGCCCGTATGATCATCGACATAGAAAATACATACATTGAATATCTTTATATATTGAACATCTTTGTTGTTTTTACAGATACGTCAAATATCTGAAGGACAAAGTCGAACGGTAAAATGGGGCTCATACGATACCAAAAATATTTTTGGTTTTATATTATTTTTATAAAGATATGTGGAGGTCACCTTCATTTTTTTAAATGGAATGAGATATTTTTTAATACATCAATCGATGCAGCTGGACATTCGTTATAAGAAAGTAAGCTGAAGTGCCCTATGCCTGGACAGCATGTTTTTCTATTTTAAATTTTATCACTTTAAATAAACAAAAACAATTTCTTAAGAGTTCTAACATACAGTTCAGAGATGGTAAAGTAATTTAAAATTAAAAAATCATTGTTTAGGTTAATATCTTAATTGTATTAACAAGAATAATTCAAACCTATAGTTGGACATATTAAATCCAATCTAAGCTAGTACCTGGACAGAAGTAAAGCCTATATCGGGACAAATTCAATTTACGAGTTGATCGAGCGAACATAACCTAAAACGTTGGTTGGTGGCGCTGTTGCGCATGACGAATAGAAGATGCTTTGCGTAATATGTAGTATTCTTATCATAGATTATAGTATTGTATTATTTAACCAAATATATATTTATTTTGATTTACTGTTTTAATAAAACTTGTCATAATACAACTTTTAAGGTCAGGTAGTAATACTGATAGATTTAAGATGTAAACATAAAGTATTATTAACGTCACAACCGGAAAACATTTTCTACATACGTTATTCAAGCTAATAGAAGACTAATTATACGTACATGTACTTAAATAATTTGCAAACAATGCGTTGATTTTATTCACAAACACGTGTCCGGCTTCAGGCGTAAGTACATTGCGTATAAGCTTAGAGTGGGACAGCTACTGTCATCGCGTCCCAGTATGGAGTACTTATATTTGAAAACAGTCCTAATCTTGGACATCTAATATTTGGATTAATAATTATTATTTACGTTAAGTTTGTTTGCCAATTTATTTTAAAATATCAATATTATTATGCGTGATAATTATTTTTTGTCTGAGGGCTTAAATTATATCTTTTTTTCTAACAAAAGTTCGAACTATAAATGCACATAATTCACATGTAGACTATTTTGTATACTGTTTTCAGATGAACTTTGAATTCATTTTTAAATTTCAATTGATGTCTCAATGAAATAATATTCACACCTACTTGTAGCTAAGGCCTCAGAATGTATAATATAATTATTTAATCTCTTAATTACTGATTTTACTATGAAAATTCAATTGTCCAGATTTAGGTATCACTTTTGGACTGTCCAGACTTAGGACACTTCACCTTACTAACCTATCTATGTCGAAAAGTTAGTAGTTCAGGAGATATGGTGGTTTAGAGTTATTTAAATTGAAATATTTTCTGAACTACTAACTTTTCGACATACATAGGTTAGTACTTTCTTATAACGAATGTCCAGCTGCATCGATTGATGTATTAAAAAATACCTCATACCATTTAAAAAATTAAAAAAAAATTACATAAAAACAAAAGTTTTTTCGGTATCGTATGAGCCCCATTTTACCATTCAACTTTCGCCTTCGGACATTTGACGTATCTTTAAATACAACAAAGAAATTTAAGGTGGTCAAGTTAGGAGAAATAACCGGGATAGCAAAATAAAATCAAGTTCGATGAATTGTTATTTTGTTGAATGAACAATAGACTAAAACAACCCGTGTTCTTTATCGATTTATCAGGAAAGACAGTGTAGCGGCAGTGAAGATTTTGACTGGAGGAGTCTCGGTGAATTTGCGGAATCCAAGAAGGAAGGGGAGGATCGCGGTGGCACGATCGAGGCCGTCATCGCGATGACTTGTACGCGTCGCGTCGTGACGTGGAATGGAAGCGGAATACGAAACGTTGAGCGTCGTCGCGAGGGTTCGGCTGACGTGGCGGGTTCTGTGGCGCGGGATTCGAGGTTTTCGCGCAGCGCCGGATACTCCCGCGGGAGGCGAAAAGTTCGCGAGGCATCCCATTCCCCGAGGGTCCCGGAACTGCAAAATGTTTTTGAGAGGCGAGAGCTAAGGTCGGGGCCGGGTGGCGTGTTGCTCAAATAAGAGCGACCGGGCACGTAGCGACGCCGTTGGAAATTTTCCCGCGGTCTCCTTTTCTTTCCCCAACCCTCCCCCCTGCCACCCTTCATTTCATCGCACCTTTCATACTTCTCGCCCCCGCAATATGTTAATTCACCCGGAAACTGCGAAACTGTTGCGTCGGAGGGCGAGAGGGGGACTCGTTGGAATTGCTTTACGAGTTCATTAGGTTCGGGGGATGAAAACAGGTAACGTCGTAGGCTTGATGACCTTGTTGCCTTGAAAATACCCCGGGTCTCCGCGTTTATTTCTAGCAGCCACAGAAATGCTGACTATTCAACGCGAACGATCCTTTTTTTGCAAGTTTTTGATGCCTCCGGGGCTTCATTGGCAACACCGATGTTAACGAGGCTTTGCATTATGCGAGATAACGGTGCAAGCATGAACGATACCGGGAAAATGGGACGAACGTTTCAGTTTCTCCCGGTTTTTCGCTGTCTGAAATTGGCGGTCGTTAGATTGCTGTTTCGGTACAGTAAAAATATGACATTTAATATCTTTACAACTTTTAATTGAGTCCGAAATGGTTAAACGAAAATGTAAATAATTATTCAAAGAGACTTCCAATTTCGCACGAAAGAAATCAAATGTTTATTTCACGGAAATGTTTATCGGAAACGGGAAAGGGCAAATATTTCTCGCGATAGACGATTCAGGGCGGGTGCTGCATTGTTTGCGCAAACTAACTGCAGCATCAGCAACTCGCAGCCCGAAATTATTTATTTCCGGATGCTCACTCAAAGTAAACATTCACTTTCCCAGAACTTCCGATCGCTAGCTGGCGATGTTTGCGTTCGCGATACTTAGTTAACCCTCAGACAAGCGCCATAAGCTTATTATCAGCGAAACAAGACAGGCATAATCGCATGTATCAACATCGAATTTCTTCTTCAAACAAACCAGCCAGTGTGAACATACGCTAATCCGAAACAATTAATCGAACTTCCCACAGAAAAAGGATGAACTAACAAGCGTGAGCCTGAAATTCTATTATACTTTCACAAAAAAGAAGTAACAAAATTTATGACTTAATAAAAGCACGGTAAAAACGTATACGCAATGATTCAATTACATTTGCTGAAATTTCATTTAGAATTTTCCGACTAAAACCTAATAAAGCAGCGCGATCAACCGTCAGCGAGTTTCGATGAACTGGAAACGATGATCGCGTGGCTGAAAATTTTAATAAATCTGCATCGCTGTATCGTCGGTTTCATCGGTGGTTGCAGGGTGGTGGAATAAATTTCGAAAAATCACAGGTAACGAAATCCCCATTAATTTCCTCGTAGGAACAATAATACCGCATTCGGGCAACGGTGAAACGAGGACGTGACAGGGACCGTCGGAATTGAACGATTTATTCGTCCACGTTAAAGCTTCCTGGGTCGATTTAAATAAAAATTAATTCATTCCCGTCGATTTTTAAACCGTTCCCCCGGCGAATTCCGCTCTTTTCACTCTCGGCTATCGTGTGGGTAGCCGGGTGCCTTTTCTTGCTGTGTTAATTACCGCGGAAATTCGATCGGGCCACTGCTGGCCGATTGATTATTCGCGGACCCGTTCTTAAGCGAATAGAATCGCGAAAGGCGCACAGACCGCGACACCAGCGGCGCGGTCGCTTTCATAATTTCGCGGATTTCGTCCGGTCGCATTAATTAGTGCGTGTTCCACCGCGACCGCTACGCTCTCATTAAGCGCGCGTTGCCGGCCCGCGTCGCGAAAAACCGAAGCTTATTTGCGAGCCCGCGAATTTACGCGATCCCGCTCACGAATTGTTCGCAACACTCGCGTTTTCCCGGCTTATTATCCGGTTCTCTCTCTACTCCGCGCGTACCGCGATAGTTGCTCCAATTCTTATCCTTTATGCTCAGGAAATTGTTGCGATCGTAATTTTATGAATTAGATTACCGTGCTGTTCCAGTTTAAGGATTAATCATTTCGCACAAGCTATCCACTGCAAGCAGAACCAACTAAGAAGCGTAATTGTAATTGGAGGCGTGCTTTGCAACGTTCCGGCTAGTAGCCGGCACCGAATCGCTTTATATTGTAAACACGGCCAGGGGCCGATATTTGCAGACGCAAATATTGATCGATCGCGATACACGGGGGGTGATTGGCGCGAGCATGATCGATGGGATATGTATTGTATTTGAAAGTTCCGGGCAGTGGGATTTCGAGGGTTTGAACGGGGGAACAGACGCGCGAGTTACCGAGGAAAATTTCGCGAAATTCACGCCCGGTAATCAGCCACAAGTTTGTAATTTTTTTCCCCCGTTCGACTGAGCATCGATTTTCATTTGTCACCGTTTTATTAGAGAGCCCGGCCGGATTCTTGGACGCGGTGTTCTTAATTAATTAACTGAAAACGCTGAGCGGAAAGTTTTTTTCCGAGACCGAACTTTTCCGGCGGCACGGCGCGGCGCGGCGGCGCGGCAGCGCGTAATGGGTCGCGAATAATGCAACTGACGATGCAATTTCATTCCCGGAAACGAACCGGCTCGCTTCCCTGCGAATCGTTCGTCGACCGGCGCCCGGTAATAGATCTTAATATACAGTGATTTTACCACGCTATTTTTATCGGCTTTTCCGGACTCGTCCGATCGATTTTTGAGCGAAGATAAACCTATTTGTTGCCGCTGGTGTTGGCTCTCGCAGAATTTTTGACGTGATAACACGTTCGCTGTCGTTCACCGATACATGGCTGACGGAATTATTTGTCCGTATTTAGAATTACGGAGAAAGTACTAAAACTTGTTGTTTAAACATTTTTAGGTGGTTCTATTATGTTGAAAATTTCATAGTTATTTCAATCCTAGCTGATTAAGATGGTGAAAATTGTCCTTAGAGGTTTTTGAATGGCTATCGATCCATTCCATTGCCCGCGAGGGTAAGGAGAAGTGCCCTAAGTCTGGACAGTCCAAAAGTGATACCTAAATCTGGACAATTGAATTTTCATAGTAAAATCAGTAATTAAGAAATTAAATAATTATATTATATATTCTGAGGCCTTAGCTACAAGTAGATGTGAATATTGTTTCATTGAGACACCAATTGAAATTTAAAAAAGAATTCAAACTTCATCTGAAAACAGTATACAAAATAGTCTATTTACATGCGAATCATGTGCATTTATAGTTCGAACTTTTGTTAGAAAAGAAGATATAATTTAAGCCCTCAGACAAAAAATAATTATCAAGCATAATAATATTGATATTTTAAAATAAATTGGCAATCAAACTTAACGTAAATAATAATTATTAATCCAAATATTAGATGTCCAAGATTAGGCCTGTTTTCAAATGTAAGTACTCCATACTGGGACGCGATGACAGTAGCTGTCCCACTCTAAGCTTATACGCAATGTGCTTACGCCTGAAGCCGGACACGTGTTTGTGAATAAAATCAACGCATTGTTTGCAAATTATTTAACTACATGTACGTATAATTAGTCTTCTATTAGCTTGAATAACGTACGTAGAAAATGTATTCCGGTTGTGACGTTAATAATACTTTGTGTTTACATCTTAAATCTATCAGTATTACTACCTAACCTTAAAAGTTGTTTTATGACAAGTTTTATTAAAACAGTAAATGAAAATAAATATATATTTGGTTAAATAATACACTACTATAATCTATGATAAGAATACTACATATTACGCAAAGCATCTTCTATTCGTCATGCGCAACAGCGCCACCAACCAACATTTTAGGTTATGTTCTCTCGATCAACTCGTAAATTGAATTTGTCCCGATATAGGCTTTACTTCTGTCCAGGTACTAGCTTAGATTGGATTTAATATGTCCAACTATAGGTTTGAATTATTCTTGTTAATACAATTAAGATATTAGCCTAAACAATGATTTTTTTATTTTAAATTACTTTACAAACTCTGAACTGTATGTTAAAACTCTTACGAAATTGTTTTTGTTTATTTAAAGTGATAAAATTTAAAATAGAAAAACATGCTGTCCAGGCATAGGGCACTTCACCTTAGTTACCTAGCTTTCCAAAATTCTAAAAAAAATGTGACATATTGGATCCTTAATCAACTAGGGCCTTTCGATGGGGACGAATGTAACAGCCAATTTTAAAATTCGTAGAGCACGACTTCGAGCCGGAAGTGAAACAGTGAAACCTTTACAATACCATTTTTCTCGTTAGATCCGGAGGAAATGGACTCGCTTAAAAATTTAGGGTCTTCCGGTTGAAGCACGGCCAGTGCCACGGCGAGGCACGCAGCGGAGAATGCTAAAAACGCATTTAAATAAAACTTTCACGAGAGTTTTTCGAGCACTTTCGTAGGAACTCCTTTTATTCGGATTCCTCGGCCGTTCTTCGGTTTCTTCGCTTCCGTTCCCAGTTGCTTCCCCGACACTGTTATCAAGTTTAATCGGAACGCATCGCAACAATATATCGCAAACAAATTTCCAAAATATCGTTCGGTTCGAGTCGGAAAATGAAAATTAATAATGGAGCTGCATTCTTGAACGCTTCTGTAGCCTGTAAATGCACAAATTATTCCAGTGTATTCGTTCGTTGCTCACATAACATCCTATTGCAAACTAAATGTCCGCAACATCTGTCAATATTTAACTGCAGAGCTCGCAACAATATATCGTAAACAATTCCCCGAGGGTTCGTTCGTTTTCTGGAAAAATGAAAACAGCCGTGTAATGAAATGCGAGTCGCGAATTGTATAGAATTGAGCCGCCATTAGCGTGCGCCGTGATTGCGAATATTTTCGCTGTGTAACAATCCGGTCGGTAAACCAGCGCATTTTTCGGTTATACAAGAAAAATATTTTCCCACGGCGAGTTGCGCGTACTCGCACCGAAGCGACGGCCCCAAGCTAACGCTCGCATTATCGAAATTGTTGTTCCACGTATGCTACCGGGGACTGCTACACGCACGTAAACAATGTTGCGCATCCATTACGCGGCCGCCTTTATTAAAATGCATCTGTTGCGGGTTTTACGGTACACGGTAAATTTGATTCACTTCTGCCCCGGGCGAAATTATCATTCCTCGTCATTCTGTGAACACATCATTCGCATAAATCGCTTATTCAACGGCTGACTTCGCTACGAGGTCCACCAAGAATGGATCCACTTGGATCTGTAATTTTCTCAGCTTCTATTTATCAGCCGTTTCTTATGTAATTAAAAATAAGGAAGACGTGTGTTTGTCAAATCGTGCATTCTAATCGCCATTTAAAACCCAAATTCCCCGTCATCGTATATTCTTTTGTCCCCGGAGGTTCGATAGCGATACACTTGACCGGTCCGCCGACCTAACAGAAAATGAAAGCCGTCGGTCAGAAACGGCCTACAGAATATACAAAGGCGTATCAAACAAAACCGTGTGTGCGACAGAAGCGCAACTTCCAATGCAATTTCGTCGTTCTCTTCGGACCCCTCTGTGAATACGTTCGACGACACTTTGCCGGGGTCGGTTAACGGTACCCGGGGCGAGAAATTAATTTTTCTCTAAAGATTTCGCCAGCCGGCAGCTTTTGCGCGCGCGAATCCTTCGTGAATTAATGACACCCCCGCAGCCGGCTTCCAAGTGGGACCCCCTTGTCACCCGTGAAGAGAAAAAGAGAGAGAAACACAGAGAGAGAGAAAGAGAGAGGATCACGTTGCAAAATTCACCGGAGCTCGATTGAATTTGCATTCAAATACGTGGACTGGCTATACGCCAGAAAGGACGAGAGCCTTTTGCCGGCCCTTTACCAGACCGCGCCCATCCTTTTTCGTCCGTCCCGCACAAAGAACATTCGACGATGCCATTATACATACAACCCCCCGCCCCTCACCCTACCGTGCACCCTTTCATCCTGCCGTTAGCTCGTCCAAACACGCCCGGGAAAAAAAGAGCCTCTTCCGTTTTCAACGGCTTTTCCCGCGTACGGAGTTAACCAAGCAATTTTCAAGGTTATGCTTCGTCAAAACGCGACCGAAAAATTGGATTCCCATTCGGCGTACACAGCCTTGATTTTTTTTCGCGATGTTTCGGTATCGTCGTTCCGCGGGATGAATATCTTGTTACCCTTTGCGAGCCGGCTTGAACGCGGTCAGATCAGAATCTGTCGGCTTGGAGCGCATACGCGAGCTTCGGAATATACAGTCCCTGCTCACTTAATTAGACTCACCTGTATAATTATGATATTTCTATACGATATTGTACTATACGATTTGAACTTTTTTGGGAAGCTAGAGCAATTAGTTTACTAAAGAATGTGAAAAGAAATTTTTTCAAAAATTGCAATTGATCGGAATTGTTGAAAAAATACTAAAAGTTGAATTTTTAACTTTTTTATGTGGGCCTATATTGAAAATTTAAAAAATAAGTTTTGTAGATCTGTGTCAATTAAACATATTCTGAAAATTTCGTCAAAATCGGTCGACGTTGCAACGAGCTACAAACATTTAATGATTGTAAAAATTGCAGATTTTCAAGATTTTCGGCAATAAATCGTGATTGAAATTGCAAAACGTAATTGATAAAGTGGGTACTAGCTTCTTTCGTGCTTATTTAATGAAACAACATACTATAAAGTGTTGAGAATGGGTCGTGTAAAAAGATTACGCGTATGTGAAGTACATACGATATTGAAGTTAATGGAAGAACAAGATTGAATTACACAAATATCAAAAATTGTAAATAGATGCCGAAAAGTTATTATAAGCTTGTTAAAAAATCCTGAAAATTACGGGAAAAAGAAGAGTTCTGGGCGTCCACAAAGTTTAACTGCCCGTGAAAAACGTGCAACATTGAGAACAGTATCAAATTCGAGGATGACTGCGAGACAAATCGCTGAAAGTGTTGGCGTAAACATTAACGGAAAGAATGTGCGTTGTGTTTTACAAAAATGTGTGTTTTACACTTAGCGCGAAGAGAATTGCAGAAGAAACCTTGGTTAAAGAAGGAGCATAAAGCGTTCCGCTTACAATTTGCCGAAAAGCATATAAATATGAGGACAAAGTGGCGAAGAGTCATATTTACCGATGAAAAAAGATTTAATTTGGATGGTCCAGACGATGTAGACTATTACTATCATAATTTGAATGAAGAACAGCAATTTTTAAGCCGTTGTCAAATGAAGGCGGCTGTGTGATAATTTGGGCCGATATTGGATATTGTGGTAAATCAGAAATCAAACTTATAAAAGGACGAATGAATAGTGAACGGTATATTGAAATAATAAATGAACAACTAAACACTTATGCTGTAAGAATTGCTGCAATTAAACACATTTTACAACAAGATAATAATGCAGTCCACGCGGCGAAAGCGGTCAAGAAATACTTTCCTTCAAGAATTATTCGTGGTTTGGAGTGGCCAGCAAGATCTCCAACCATTATTGAAAATTGTTGGGGACATCTTGCCAGAGCTGTGTACCAAAATGGCAGACAATTCCAAAATATGAACGATTTAAAGTAGACCATTTTGGACAAATGGGAGAATACTAGCCAAAACAGTATTAAAAAATTGTATAAATATTTACCAAACCGAATGATTATAATCGCTAGATGTAAAGGAGGTCCTACGAAATATCGAGCATTGATTTTTATCGATTAATTCTGTTATATTTCAAGTTTTTCGTTAAGTGTGCTGTCATTTTGTACCTGTATATTTCGTTAATAATTTTACTTCATTTAATAAAAATAGATAAGTTAATGAAGCTTCGTTTCATTTCATTCATACATGTTAAGAAAGACACACTAAAAATATGTGTATAAAAGACTTGAAATTCTAATGTTTAATAAACAGAAATTACATTAATTTTAAATTGTGTTATCTTTTCACCCCGGAGTGTATATCGGAACATTAATGATAAATTTACAAAAATTTTCAACCATTTCTGCAATAATATATGCCCAAATAAACATATTTGTAGAATCATTCCTCACATAAATTTTTGTGTAAAATTACTTACATCTTTTGCTGGTTTTCCCTACCAACATCAAATTCATCCTAACCAGCAACGAAACAGTCATTCATACCTATCCACGAATCGCGAATTAATTGGCACGACAGCGATCGGCTCGGTGTCTGCGAGTCGCGGAATCAATTTCGAACAGAAAGCGGATATAATTATTGCTTATGACGTGAAATCAGCAGCGCCTAGAAGCCGAGGCACGAGTCTTTGAGCCCTCCCACGCGAATCTGAATATAAATTCACCGACTAACGAACTCGGCCGTTCTCTCCGGGGATCCTTCAGCCTAAGAGGTTTCGAGATGCGATCGGGTAGGCTGTAATTCACGGTTCTAAACCGTGTAACGCGATAAAACCCAATGGCTTTATATTCCTTTGGAAAGAAGCCGACGCGACGACGCGACGCGTCGGGGGGTTGAGCTCTCTCTCTCTCTCTCTCGCGGTGCAAATAGGAGAATCTGCATGAATGCATTTCCGTCGAGTCATTTGGGAACGGTAAGCCACGGTTGCGCAAATAAATTCGATCGGGTCCGTCAAATGTCTGTTTCCTTCATCGTTTTTCTCTTGTTTTTACATATCGCTATAACTTTGCAATGAAATTAAGTAGAAAAATGATCTGGAAAACGAAAATACATAGTCAACACTTTTACACTATACCTAACGAATGAATACAATAAATTAACCTCCCAGAATCAGCTATCATCAAGCTTATTAGAAATACTAAATGTGTGGTTCCCGCAAGAAGGGTTCGGTATAAAAGAAAATGGGAAATGTAAATGATGTCGTAACGAGGTAAATGGAGTGTAACAGTGTGGGATAAAGTCTAATAATTGATACAGGGATAATTGAATCGAGGATAAGTTAGGTAGCGCGTTGATTGGCTCGCAATTCCAGCTACGTAAAAACGCGTCGGCGCCATTATATGTGCGAATTTAGTGGTGCATTGAACGCCACGCTAATCACGCCGCTGTGATACGCGGTGACTCGGACAACGTGCTCGCCGATTTCGATCGTCGATTTTAAGAGTGACGTGTTCATAACGGCGCCACGGCATTTATTCGCGGTGTTGCAACGTCATAATAAATTATTCGCGCGGTGACTTCGCGTTTCGTTCGCAATGTAACACGTCCGAGGGTGTGCGGTGACATTGTGTGTTCGTGGACCGTCGTCGAACAATTGATAATTTATAGGGTTGTGTTTTGTCCACCGGCATCGGAAGCTGGGGGATGATTTTGGTAATTATCAGCCCCTGACGAGACCGCCACATGATGTTAGGTTAAATTTAATGTTAAATTCAGAACTAACTAGATTTGATTGAAACTCGAGTCAATGATAATCCCAGACATATATCTTCCGAGAGATCGTTAGATAACCAACGAACACGAACAATCCGTGTTCCCATTTTCAATTCGTCGACGTCACAGATCGACATCGAACGTGGCAGAGGGAAGCCTTGCGATCCTTCATACGTAAGATGCCGGCTTCCGGTGCGATGCACTTATTCGCATAACCGCGGCTGTCCATCCCTCGGAACGAAATCACACGGTTCAATTTCACGGGTCGGGGATCGCCACGCACGTGAAATTTTCCCGGCGATATGTCGATAGAGGAAGATACCGGACGCGGAAAAATGCGCCGCACACGGCAAGGAATATCGATAATTGCTCGTGGGGAACCGATCGCCGACCCTCGGAATAGCCACTGTGCCACCGAGGGGCCGCTGTTTGAATCCCGACGTCTACCTGAAGAGTAATAATCGGCCGTGGAAATCGGCCATCACCGGGATCGATCGCGCGAATTATTAAAACTTGATTAAACCGCCATGCGCGCCAACCCTGCTGAAAAATATATTGAAATTATTTAACCGGAATTTACAATTCCAACCCCATCACGAAAATCCGTCGAAATTTTGTGTTCTGCAACTAGACTGGATATATTCTGACAGAGTTTTTTCATTTAGGTCTACAGTCCCTGTTCACTTTATTAGACTCACCTCTATAATCATGATATTTTTAGTTTTACCATGAATAACGGGTATAGCAGCCTTATGCAAATATCACTTAATGATGACCAATGAATTTTCCATATATTTATTTTACAAAAACAATGGATACAAACACAAATAGATCAATATAATTCTTAAAACACTAATATTTTGTGCCCTCAGCTGCTCTTAAAGCCGCAACTCTTCTGGACATGCTATCTATGCAAGTTTGTGCAATTTCTTTTAATGCAACGTTATGGTGGCAGTGATAGATTATTCTCTCTATCAACTTGGTCTTTGTTGTTATATTTTCTTTGGCCAGTTCTCTTTCCAGGCACTCCCAGACATTTTCAATCGGATTCATGTCCGGCAGAGTTGGGCAGGAATTAATTACATCTTCAATTACAATTACTTTGGCTCAACCAGTAATTGTAATTGCGGACCACAATTACAATTACACTGATTCGTCAAGTAATTGCAATTACAATTACAATTACATGTAATTGTAATTGTAATTGTATTTCTGCAATTCCAAATTACAGTAATTGGTAAGTAATTGTAATTGTAATTGAAATTACATTTTGCACAATCTGATGTCCGGTGAGTTGCCGGGCCATGGTAAAAGGGGGATTTTTTGCTCTTGCAAGAAAATTTTACACTTGGATAGGCAACCCATAAGGCAACCTTGTAGTATAAAATCATTATCTCCCCATAGTTTGAAAACAGCGTTGAATTCCTTATAGGATTTCAAAAAGCACCAATTCTTCAGGTGAGTCTAATAAAGTGAGCAGGTAGCGTATTATATTAATTTATAAAGAAAACCGAACATGGGTCCTCGTCCTCGAAGGGTTAAATTGTTTGTATCCCGAACAGTCTTAACTCCAATAAGAAATCTTGGACGAACCCTGACCCCCTCCGAATTACATCAACAAGCGTCCCAAACAATCAGATTTCTGCTGAAAAATATATTGAAATTATTTAACCGGAATTTACAATCCCAACGCCATCCCGAAAATCCGTCGAAATTTTGTGTTCTGCAACTAGACTGGATATATTCTGACTGAGTTTTTTCATTTAGGTCTATTATGTTAATTTATAAAGAAAACCGAACATGTGTCCTCGTCCTCGAAGGGTTAAATTGTTTGGATCCCGAACAATCTTAACTCCAATAAGAAATCTTGGACGACCCCTGACACCCTGCGAATTACAGCAACAAGCGTCCCAAACAATCAAATTTCTGCTGAGAAATATATTGAAATTATTTAACCGGAATTTACAATCCCAACGCCATCCCGAAAATCCGTCGAAATTTTGTGTTCTGCAACTAGACTGGATATATTCTGACTGAGTTTTTTCATTTAGGTCTATTATGTTAATTTATAAAGAAAACCGAACATGGGTCCTCGTCCTCGAAGGGTTAAATTGTTTGGATCCCGAACAATCTTAACTCCAATAAGAAATCTTGGACGACCCCTGACCCCCTCCGAATTACAGCAACAAGCGTCTCAAACAATCAGATTTCTGATCAACGACCATCAAAATAATTTTCCCAGAAGACCATTGCCCTACCATTTTCCTGTGTGCCCTGAGGTCACGTTTCCCCCGAATCATCCAATCGAGCGTTTCTTCCGCGGCGGCGACGACAATCCGGTTGATTTATCGACGCCGTTGACACTTGGCCGGCAATCTGCGGCAATCGATACACGTCCCGTAGTAAAGAGAATAATCGCATGATCATTCGGCGACAACGACGTCGTTGTTTCGTTCATACTCTCTCTCTCTCTCTTTCCCGTCCATAGATCAGAATTCACAGTTTCGCTGGACGATTGACAACTTCTCCGCCGACAGAGTCGAACGAATCTGTAGGATCGTAATCAACGAGTTGAAGGGGATGATTGGGGGTCGGCGGAGTGTCGGAGGGAACCTGTCCCGAATTGGAACATCGAATTCGAGGTGTCGGGGGCAGCTCTCCTGCGATCATGCGAAAAAACCCGGGCTCTCATCGGGGGTGCTCTGTTTTCAACCCTCTTTTGATCCCACCCCCGACTGCGCGAATGGGCTGGGGAGCTATTCTTTCGTTGTTCCCCGTTTCTTTTTTCCGATTGAACGTTTCGTCGGGGGGCGGCTTGCACGGTAACGGGATCGATCGAGTACTCCTCCGCCCTTTTGCCCGACTCTGTTTTATCTTCTCCCGGTGTTTTTGTTTGCCGGGCGGACGAGGCTTAAAGCTTAAAGCGCTCCCTGCTTAAATCCGGCGCCGCGCCGCGTCGGCGAGCGAAAACACTTGTGGGTCCGGGCTTGTCTCGTTTTGTTCGGCTCCACCCCCGTGTAATTTATTTCCGAGCTCGCTGAAACGAAGTCGTGTCGCCCCGCGGGGTGAGAGAATTCGCAAACCGGCGCAGCGCGAAACCCTGGAAAACGCGTGCCGGCCTTTCTACGTTTCTCTCTTTCTTTCCATGGTTCTCTTTGTCGATCTTTCCGGGTCTCGTCTGTTTGTTTTGGCTCCGTCAGTCGCGACGGGAAACCCCGCGGAAATTAACGACAGAGCTCGCGTGAAATGTTGTTCCTCGACGATCTACCACCATAGATACCTCCACTAGTGTTTCATGATGCTCTTTTGATGATTTATAATAACCGGAACGATTCGTGTGAGCATCAACCATTGCGTTCAGAGTGTTTCCGATTTTTTGGTGATCTCTGATGATAAAACTAGAAATAATAATAATGTTTCTTTCTGAAAGATTAAATTTTGTGGCCGTGGAAGCTGTAATTTCTCCCTCTGCTCGTTTTACTCTCTGTTCTTGAACGTTCCAGCTAATCTGAGCGACGCGCCGTTTGGCACGTCATTAGCATAATTAGTGGCTGAGTAATTTCTCGTTAACACTTATTCCGGTTGAATTTCTCGGCAACCTGTGGTGAGTCAGACTTCTATTTCGTTGCCAAACAGCGTTATCAGACTACTGTCATGCGGTGGTCATTTTCTCGAATAGTTAATTATACATTCCAACTTCAAGAATTATCGTAAGATTAAGCGTTCTCGTATTAATGCGTTCCGGTTGCAGCTGTAGTAAATTGTATCGAGCAATATCGAATTAATCAGCCCTTATCGCGACACGAGTTTTCGCGAGATGTGCGCGCGCGGGTTTCGCCAGGCATCGGATTCGCAATTGCGAAGGAGGAAACGATATCCACGGCGCGCCGTATAAAGCCGACTATATCAGACACGGCCGAGGATTTATGTTTGTATAGAATTGCAGTTCAGCGTCTGCCGGCAGTGATTTAGTTTGCATTGTCGGAGAATTTACAGCTGCCCGAAATACCTATTTTCGAAATTGACCTTCAAATCGAGCGCGGAGGAGCCGGCGCGTATATCGATTGATAAGCAACAAACCCCAACGTTGGAGGTGGGAGCCGCTCGATACATCGGCAAATATTTGATCGTGTGTGTTTGCGGAGGTGGGATTCCGAAAACGTTCGTACGAAAACAAAGCTCGGGGAATCGATGCGTTCGACGGATCCGGTTAATTTCGCAATTCCTGCCCCGTGATTTCATACGACACGCCGCACAGTCAGTCAAATCGACGCGCTAGCTGTTCATGGGCTAAAAAATCACAGTCTTCATATCGATTTTGAACGAATGTATAATGTTTATTAAGCATGTTCTGGAGGCATATAAAAACGCAACAAAACTTTTGGAAATTTGACAAGATATAATTCTTACTAAATTAATGCAATTACCAAAGTTTGGGTTCGATTTACTGCACCGTTTAAGAATTATGGCAACTTAAAGTTTGCACATTTTAACACGTCTTCTTATGGAGAATTCATAAAATTCCACTTCAAACTCTATTTAAACCTTGAAAAAACGCAACTAGAAACTCCAGTTTTTTTATATGTAGTAAAAATTATGTAATTAATTATGTGTTCAAAATTTATTAAGATTCACTAAACAGTTGCAGAGCAAAAAAATTATAAACTGTTACAAAACGTTAAATTTATCGTGTTGTCTCTCGCTAGCATGGAAACGCGACAAGTGTAGACCACTGAATATAGCTACAGAGGGTACAGTATTCGCAAAAGTTTAATGCAAAATATACTCGTGAATGGCTTTCATTGCCATGTATTGATGAATTTCGAATTTCTAGTACTTTTGTCTCCCATTGTACCTCCAGAACATCCTTTTCCATTCGAAAATGATAATATTAATTAAAATTATTAAAAGCTCTCGTTACAATAAGCGTTCGAAGATCAAACTTTTTCGGATACCATTTATCACCGAAAAAATTCCTATTCTTCATAATGATGTCCTGGAAAACCTACTGAACATTATGTGCCCAATTTTTTTATGAATAACGTATATCTATGTCGAGAACGCGCCAGGAACTAAACATTATTGTTCATAATTTATTATAAGAAAAAATACTTGGTCAACTAAGGAAAATCGTCAAAGTTTTTCACTTTTTTACAAGAGATCAAGTTGTGATTCGTGTGTTCTAACAAAATGCAGCATTTTCGGCAACATCTCCTCTAAAAAATCGTGCAAAATTCAGAAACCAATTAAAACCAATTCCGAATTTATTATAGTTTAACGCTCGCGTGACACGCGTTGGAAATAAAAATATAGTGGGTGAACAACGAAAACGACGAACAAATATTCCAATTCGATTTTATTTGCATTGCATGTTAACAGAATTTTCGTTGAACAACAGGTTTCTAATTTCCTGAAATTGCTAGTTGGCGTTTATTGCATTCTTTCATATTTCACTATTTTTATACGGGTTTCGAACCTGTTCCTGAATCTATTTTTTTTTATTAAGGATTTCAATAAATTCGGGAACGAAAATGGATTGGTAAATATTCGATCAAATATCAAACAGGTTTTAGCATTACAAATAAAATTTTCCTATACAGTTCACGAATACGACCATACTCTTCTAAATTAATGGATTTCCTCGATTCAACTTGAATACGAACGTACACACACGCCGGAGATAATTTTTGAAATGATTACTTGAATCATACAAAAATTAATTTTCTTCAATCCTTTCTTTTAAACGCCTAAAATCAACTTGCTAGTAAGACATCGAATCAATAGTCCACAATTAGAAATCACTTCTTTATCGCCACAGCTTTCCCCATAGTATACTTTACGCAAGCAGCGCGAAAGAGTTTCCCGGCGAAAACAAATTCGCCATTTGAGCAAAACTTTCGCCGCAGAGGGGGACGAGCGCGAGCAGAAAAGTCGGGAGTTTTCGAAAAAAGATAAAGAAATTAAAACAAATAAAAACGGGTGGTTCGTTCGAGTCCAGTTTTGGACAGTTAGCTCCGCGGAACAGCCGGGGAGAGCGGAGGGGCCACGGCGAGCGCGTGAACGTAGCCATGGCGAGCGAAAGAAGGGTGTAACAGAGGTGAGGGCGAGGGCGAGAGAAGGTTCAGCCCCAAGCTATCGACTGATGGTATGTAGTAGGATAGGATTAGTCGACCGCAGACTAAATTGGGTTTCTGTACAGTCGCCTGCAAATACTTCCTCGACGGACACCATGCTGTGGCAGATACAGAGAACGAGAAAGAGAAAGAGAAAGATAGAGAGACATAGTTGTAGAGAGAAAAGGGACCGAAGGTGCCCGGAAACCGAAAAGAGAAATTATCCCTCTCCCCCTTTTTTCCAATTAAACCCGGTGTATCCTTCGAGCACGGTTACCAGCACCGCGCTCTGCTTCCTAGCTCATTGAACAAGAACGTTTAGCCCCGCGGAACTTCCGGCGAGCAGCCCTGCGCTCTTTATGGCGTTAACTATCCGGGTGCCAATTGCATCCAGCACGGTTCAATTTAATTTTCCAAAGGGTTTCGAATCGGGCATTTTGATTAGCTCGACTTACCCAACACGCTACGCTGCCTGGCTCTCTAGCCGCGTTTCGGACTCCGACTTCGTTATTTGATTGTTGTGAGACTGTCGCTGCAGTAATTAATGTGCTCGGCATGCTCGCGCTAATTTCTGATCGAGCGGTTCGTTGTGGAGATAGAAGAGAAATTCATTTCCTTTATGGCAGCATTTCGAGA
This sequence comes from Lasioglossum pauxillum, assembly GCA_933228785.1. NCBI lineage: Eukaryota > Metazoa > Arthropoda > Insecta > Hymenoptera > Halictidae > Lasioglossum > Lasioglossum pauxillum. The sequence continues at coordinate 41,617,757 of OW121706.1, forward strand.
AATAAAAACGTCGAATCTCATTTTTCATAAGATATTCCTGAAAAATTAAACGTAACCTTGTTTGTAAAATGCTCGTGCAATTTCATCGTCGAGGTTCTTTTTGCGAGACTCGCGGCCCTTCTCGTCGCGGGTCTTCTGAAAAGGTGTGCAACCAGGCATACGTAGGCGAGTCAAGATGGCATAAGGACGGCAGAATGCCGGCGTCATTGCCGGAATAACCCGATATGGCATCAGTTCCGGCGTCCCGGCGACCGAGCCGTGTTCAGACACGTTGATGCGACATAGTTGCCGGGGAACGCTCGCGAATAGTTTCGCCAACAATTTTCCTCAGTATTTTACGGCGCGACGCGGCGCGGGGCGGCGCCGGAACGACGTCGTACGTGCTACCGGTAAACCGACGCGGAAACGGCCGAGAAGCCGCATTGCGTGTTTTCGTCCGCGTTCAAGAGGGCCTTTTTGCACCTTTTCTCAAAACACCATAGAAAAAAAGACGCCGACTTCGGTCTAATGCCGTCGAAACGCAGTCCCGAACAATGGGGAGCGTTCAATGAAATTTACGGAGAACACTGCGGTGGTCAGCACGATTGTACAGAGTGTATAAAAAGTAATGGTCATCCGTTTTTGGGGGGAATCTACTCTTCCGGATCGGTGGACATTTGTAAGAGAAACTTGCCGCCAAATTGTTCATAACAAAGAAAATTGTTTTGGAACAGAGTGGAACAGAGTCGTTCGTGAACAAAGACAGTTAACAAATAGGTTTTGTGTTGTTCTTATGGTCTGTTGATTCGTCTTGTTGTACGGAACCTTCCCAATGAATTTCACGGGCTTGCTCCATCCGAGAAAAAGTGGACAACTCAATAATTATAAAAGCAACCGAAATGAATTTTCTCATCATCAACTGTTATGAACAAGTGAAAAGAAATTCGGTCATCGATAACTGTTATGAATTTAAAGCAGTGGACATGTAACAAATATGTAAGGACATGGATGTGTTAGTTCCAGCTTAATCGGATAATTAAAAGAAAAATACAATTTTTATTTGGCGCCTGTGTCCTGCAATCAATGCTAACATTTTTTATTTTGTATAAAGATCCGCAGTCTACTTATAACAGTTACCAATAAGAGAAATTTATTTTGATCGCTCATAACAGATTTCAATGAGAGAAGTTCATTTCGATAGCTCATAACAGTCATTGATGAAGGAAATTTGTAATAGTTTTTATTAAATAGTACAACTTTCGAATGGTAGACAATCAATTATTTCATAAATTTTTTGTTTATAAAATTAATTGCTTCAATCAAAATTTAATGTGACAAACAAACAGATTTTGTTTTGTCTTTCTACATTGGGTTCTCAATGAATTTCACAGGCTTGCTTCATCCGGAAAGGAGTAGACAACTCAATAGTCAAATAAGCAACCGAAATTAATTTTCTCATCAATAATTATTATGAGCAAGTGAAAAGAAATTCGATCATCGATAACTGTTAGGACTGGTCGAAATAAACTCTCATCGATAATTGTTATGAGCGATCGAAATAAATTTCTCTCACTGATAACTGTTATAAGTGATCGAAATGAAATCCTCTTATTGATAACTGTTATGAGCAATCGAAATGAACTTCTCTCATTGATAACTGTTATGAGCGATCGAAATAAACTTCTCTCATCGATAACTGCTCTGAGCAATCGAAACAGTTTCTCTTCATCGATAACAGTTATCGAAGAGGATTCAATTTTTCCTGGACACTAATGTTACTTGTAACCAGAAAGTATAAAAATCGATATTTTTTAATCATTTCGTTCTTCGAATTATAAACAATTTTGCGGCAAGATTCTCTTACAAATGTCCACCGACACAGAGGCGTAGATTCATCCCAAAAACGGATGACCATTACTCTTTATACACCCTGTACAGTTTGGCAACTGTCGAGCGGAAGTGTAAATATCAAAATGATCTTATGGTTCGAAGCTAAGCAATAGCGAATGTTGGTAAAATAGCGAATGCGTTAATAGTCTTCCGGTAAATAAAGCGCGAATTAAGTGTATTTGGTAGGCGATCGACAATTACGTGTAGAAATGTGACGAGATATCTCTGTGGCGGTTCGGCGCACGAGTACGGTTAACAGAGAAATTGCCAGCGATTAATGGGAATTCCGGTGTTAATGAAAGGAACGACGTAAGCCGCCAGTAGCCGGGCGCAATTAACACACAGAGCCCTATGCGCGAATTTCTTAGTGACAGCGGGAGCGGGTTACACAAGCGGAATTCCAAACTGTTGTTTTGCTTGTGGCGTGCACAGAGAGCCATTATAAATCGATTAACTTATCATAGGCTGTCTTGGTCTCTCCTCGAAACCCAATCCAGTTCAATTATTCAGACGGTTAAACTGTAACCGACTAACTCGTCAACTTAGTTCACACGTTATGCACCTCGGGATCGATCCTGTCGTGTAATCGATGAAACTGATTAGCCGCGTCGGGTTAATAGTTATCCGAATAAATCGATCGAGTAATACTATTGGCCGACCGATTTGCCCTTATAATATCGCCGCTCCGTCCTGTAATTAGTTGATCGTGTCGGCCCGATCAATTGACTAATTGATCGGTCTGCTTAACTAGTTAATCATGCGACCACATTTAGGTATATTGGCTGTCCACCGCTCGAAAAACAGACGTTATAGCTCTGATCAACGGCTTATGGCAATTAGCGCGGTGATTACAGAATGCGCGGCTAATTCAAGGCTTCTTTTTCGGGAGAATCGGTTTCGATTTTGTTTGCAAACTGCAACTGCAATTCGCGATTGTAAAATGACTGTATATCGCAACACATTGAAAAACATTACTTACAGCTTGAGCCATTAGGTAGAACATTATCTCAGTCGTAGAATATTATCGCAGTCTGCGAGTAGAATTCGCGGAAGTTTAAATAAAGCGATTTAAATTAATTTATGAGGATCTAAAAGCATCCGCGCAATCTTGCCATGGCAGAGTTGAATTGCAGCTTTTAGTTGCAAGAAAGCAAGTTCGCAGTTCCATTTCGTTATGCGTATTCCTTTTCAATATCACGCTGTGGAGTTCAAGAAAATCCTGCTTTCAAAGGAGTAAGGTCTCTTAAGCAGTATCTAATATAAATTTTCGCGAAACAAAGCGAGTAAACAAATGTATATCGCAAGCTCTTGTAATTATATCATTTAGTAGAATTTTCCAACAGGACATTTCGCAATCTGTAAAGACGACAGTAAAAAACAATCTAAAAGCATTCGAAAAAATGGTAAATTTTCACTGAAACATTGTGCGCGAGATAAAAGCGCTATTTCTCTTCTAACTCACGAAACCATTCGACGCAAGCAAACCATAAGTTCGCTGGAACCAAAAGGCGTCCGCATCCGCGACATCGCTCCGAGTAAATAACGCGCGAGAGACCGTAGAAAAATTCGTTCATCCCGGGAAATATACCTCTCCAGTCATATTTCCTCGCTATTCGTACATACATTATCACCGGTAGCAACACAGAAAGCGCCGTTATCGCTGCGATCGCTCCCGAACACGCTCCAGAACACGGTTATTCGGTCGGAACCGAGGCAAAAGTTGCGCATGTTTCATCGTTCGTCGCGGATCGGCCTGGTCGCCTTCTATTTCCAAGTCAAATGCAGGTTTCGCTTGGACGGGTAACAGTTCGCAGACCTCGCCGCGTGGAAAACGCACCTTGCAAACTCGCGAGCGCGAAGCTCGTGGATATCGCGAACGAGAACCGTCTTTCAAGGACGCACGCGGCCATAAAATCGTCCACCAAGCGACAGACACCTTATGCCAGTCCTACGACAGCCTTTTATGTTTCTTTTTCATTGTTTCCAGCCTTTGCAAACTTTAACCCTTGTATTTCAACCTTCAATTCGAAAACTGCGTGTGACAGAAAAAAATTGAGAAGTAGTCGTAGTTCTGAAATCTAGAAAATTTTACAAAGTGTAAAAACGCGTGGAGGGTGGAGTGAGGTAAGTCCGTCTACGGGGCAAGTCCGTTAATTCATCTTTTTTTATTAAAATATGAACGAAATTTTTCTAGCTTGTATTTATTAATGTAGTATAAGTTAGTATGAACTATTCTACATAGATGTCGCCGAAGAATAAAGGTGTTTTAATCGCTTAAATCAATCAATGCCAAACAGTCACGTGCGAGGTACACGTACAACTTTGAGGTTATTCTGAACTTACAATAGTTTACAAGTTATTCATATATTCTGTGTTGTTATTTTAGGCAAGTACAATAAATATTGATGTAGGTTTACATTAGATAAACCGTTTTTATTGTATTTTCTAAAATTTATTGAGAAAAACGTTAAGATGCACTTGCCCCGTAAATATTACTACACGGGGCAAGTCCGTACTATCACGGTGGGGTAAGTCCGTACTGTATGACTAACTATAAAACTAAACAATATATTTAATGCAATAAAAAGCATTTTGTAGCAGGCTTGATAATAATTCTTTTCTTGCCCCGTACCACTTGAAACAAGGTGCGAAAGCATTTTCAAACATTGTTATAATATCACTGTATCCTCTTTCATATTTCAGCATAAAAGTATTTGTTTGCTTAAACATGGATTACTATAAAACCAAACAATATAATTTAATGCAATAAGAATCATTTTGTAGCAGGCTTGATAATCATTCTTTTCTTGCCCCGTACCACTTGAAACAAGGTTCGAAAGCATTTTTAACTCTCAGAGACGGACTTGCCACATTTTCGGGGCAAGTGAAACTTTGTATAATATCTGTACAATATTTTCAAGCAAAATTAGAATCCTACATAATGCTAATTCATCAGTAATAACTAGACTGCGGATTTTATGCATTTATGACAGAAATGGGTACGTACAATTTAAAACAGTGGAGGTATTAAAAAGATTGAAGGCCACCAGTGTATTAGTTTCACCTTAACAAGATAATCAAAAGAAGAGTGAAAGTTTTATTTGACTCCTGTGTCTTGCAATCAATGCAAACATTTTTTATTGTGCATAAAGATCCGCAGTCTAGTAATAACTGTGGCAAGTATTTTATGCCAAGAACGTTAAGGTTGTACATACCAGACTGAAAATACATCAGTTTAAAGTCCAACTTTGCAAAAACTAGGGCGGACTTACCTCACTCCAGAGTGACTTAGTGATAACCAAATAGCAAATAGTTAGTCACAGCTCTAAGTAATCATTAGCTATTGCTTATTAGTGAATTAATAGTTAATGATCAGTCATCAATCTTCAGACATCAGTCACTATTGTGTGATTAACATACATTAATATTATTAATTAGCTATTACTAACTAATCAAAAAGTTTTGACTAATTTTGCTATGACTAACATGCAAAAGGACGATTAGTCATTTTTAAATATTAGTTGATTATTGCCCAACTCTGCCCCACTCCACTATATTATTAACCCTGCGACAGAAGTCAACCCGATGTTTCTAAGAAGAATCGACGCTCCTCTTGTATCCGCGTACAGAAAAACACGTAGTTCAGTCACAGTTTCGATTTTTTCGGCGTTCGTTTCCAAGTTTCCTGGCACAATGGGCTTTGAATTCCGCGCCACGGGAGAGGACGGCGAGTGTAATCAAAAGTTCGAAAGCTCGATTAACGAGTGACAGTCGGCGTTGCATAGAAAAGCGCGGGGCGGTGGGGGTACGGAGAGAAAGTCGAAGAAAGTCTGGGGGCGCGATAGGGAAGTATCGATACGTCTCGAGGAAATAATATTCCTCGGCGAAGAATTCGGAATAACTGCGTTTTTCACCCTTTCCACCCTGGCCCCGGAGGCTTCGAGAGTTCGATTCCATTTGTGTAACCATCCTCGTGTCCCCGAAGCGGAGCGAAGCGGTGCTGAGCGGAGGAAAGCGGAGAAAAGCGAAGGAAAGCGACGCGGAGGGGAGAGGGAGCCCGAGAGTTCGAACGAGGATGGCGCAACCATTATCGTCATTATTATCGTTATTATCCTTACTAAGCAGCCCCGTCGTTGAGACCCCTCTCCCGGAATCCTCGGGAATCCACGAGGAATTTATCGGGCTGGAATACCGAACGGGAAAAGCAGGGACGGGCCGGCGAGAAAAAGGAACGACGAAATAACGGTACGCGACCTTATTTCGAAGAGGTATTTGCATGGCTCGCAGGTATTTCTGTACGTACGGGGAGAACGAACCTGCACCGGGAACCCCGTGGGAGGAGAAAGAAATTGCGTTCCATGTACGACGGTCACCGTGCCACCCCCTTTTGCCTTGTACCCCAATCTAACCAGCCCCCTTGCGGACAACGAATTATATCCTTACGTAAACGGGAATTGGTCGATTTTCTTGCGTGTGCTTGGATCTTGTTGTACATGGGACACTAGTTGGATTGTCTTTCCGCGACCCCTTTTGGATTGTACCCCAGACCAGCCGCGTTGCGGGAAAGGAATTACATCTTTACGTAAACGGGAATTGGCCCTTGCTTGGATCTTGTTGTGTACCGAAAAGTTGGATTGTGTTTGCGACAACCCCTTTCACTGTTGACTGTTTCAAATGTAGCATCACGATCGGTAGTGCCTACCGCAATGTCAGCCTGCACTGCCATTATGGGATATCTATAACGTTAATTTTTATAAAGAGTGTACGTATATCGGTATAAATTAGAGAGGTTATTCGAGCGAGAATTATCCAATAATCACGATAATTTCAGACATAACTAGAGGGCTATTGTTGCTCGCTCGCTTCGCTCGCTCGCGAGTAGGGTTGTTTTTGCGAGAGGATTAGTGATACGCATGGCTAGTAGGGCCTACTGATATTAATGTTTTTTATTTGGTGTTTGACTCTCCAAGAGTCACACAAAGAACTTCCCGATTCGTTACTCCTTCGCCAACATCGCTAACATCGTTTTTTTTTGTACTTTCATCGATATTCTCCCAAAATGTATTCTTGGAAGTAGAGATGATGAATTCACTGTTGCATTGGAATAACTTTCGATTATTCCAAGCGGTAACATTAGCATCAGTTAAAAAAAAATAAATTTTTTTAAATCTAAAAAAAAAATTTTTTTAAATCTAAAAATAATTAAGAAAAAATTTTTTTAATGTAATTGCGTTTGGTTCTTTGGAGGAAAATTTTCGTCCTCCCTTATAAATTGCATTGTAGAATCAACTCTTTTCGAAAAAAAACTAAAAATCTAAAGAACTACTTGACCAATATGGACCAAAATCTAATCAGCTCTAAGTTACGACAGGGCACATCGATTGCATCATTCATCATCCTGATCGCGTTGTTACTTTTTCTGAAAACTTTAACGAAAAATTTGATAACATACAAACGGCCATACGCACACACACACACATACGAACATTTTGCTGAAAATAGTCTAAAATGACTGCAATGACCATGAAACGTGAAGATCTGCTAAAAAATCGATTTTCGATTTTCGGGGTAATTACAATAACTTCCCTATAAAATCGGGAAGTTAAAAAGCAAATGGGTCGCTAGGATAATTTCAAGAGTACAGCGTACAGTAGAGGGAAAAATAAATTTCAATAGGAAACTAAAATAACTTCCGACGCGATTTAATGGCACCCAATTAAATCCTACGTCGACTGCACAGTATAAAAGGGTTCGAGGACGGATAAGCGTTTCCTTTGAATCTCATTCGTGTTTCATTAATGTTCCATTCGATTATCATTTACGTTTCACGTGCGATCCAATTCTGTTCACTCCATGGTTTAAATTAATTTCTGCTGCTATTCATGTTATTTGTTAAGCGTTAACGTTGTCTAAAGCTGTGGGGTCGAATATCACATGTTGCGAGTCAATTACAGATATCGAAAAAAAATTGAAATTAATTACGATCTCTAAGCTGAGCCTTATCGGCTGTTCATATCGTCGTATCACATACTGAACATTGTTGTTGATTGATGTCGATTATTGTTGAGTTTTCGAGAAGAATCGATTATAGCGGGTCACGGGTTCGTAAATTTCGGGTTTGCTCTCTCTTCTCTCGATCAAAGAGCGAGGAGGATCGTTGGCGATGGGTAGGGAATGGAAGTCCAGCATGATCGGACATAATCCTCCGGGCGCGCTATATCCTTGCGTTTCATTGGCGCGATAATAATTATCCGTGGCGGGCATAGCTCGAAAATGTAGCCGTGGCCGTGGCCGAACCGTTTCGTCTGTTCGGAACTGCGGCGCGATACGGAATTGCGAGCATTTCTGGTCCGCGATCGCCCAGGACCGGCACACCGTGGCGGGATGCCGTTTACGCGCAAGGCGGGGGACAAGGTCCTGGTAGAAATTATCCGGCATTTCGAAACCCTTGGATTACCCTTATCGCGCGACCCAAATTCAAGTCCTTCCATTCCCCGAGCGGATTACCAGGCCGCCCTCTCGCCGTCGCGCCGCTGCTGTCGCTCGCTAACATTCCGTAGAAATCCCAAACCTGAAACATCCTGCGAGGGTTATGGATACACAACAACAGCCCTATCCCCGCTCCTCCTCCTCCTCCATCTGCTGCGATCATCGTCCGCGAGGATAGACGCTTTGGGCGCGCGAGCGGAGTTGTTGCACACACGCGGACTCGTATTGGAACGGAACGCGAGGGGTTGGGAACGATCGCGGAGGCACGGACACCTGCATACATATGGGAAGTCATGTTGCTGGCTCTGGAGGATGTACAGGGTGTGTAGAGAGATTTGAAGGGAGTTAATGGCTCCGGTGCTGCGGGCTTTGGTCACCGGAGTTCATAAATTGCTCGGCCAGGGCTGGGACGATTCGATTCTATCGTGTTTTCGGTGCTGGACACTCGGGCTTCGTAGTTTCTCTGTCTCTCGCAATTGAAACAGAGAGTAAAAAACAAAATAAATATTAATTGAAGTATGCAATTGAAACAGAGAATATAAAACAAAATAAGACTTTGAAGTTAAATTGTAAAGCATGGGCTGAACTCTTATTCGTCTCTATTTCGACAAAATTTGTCCAGAAGCGATGGCGTGCGGAAATTTCTGGCGGAACGCAGGGGAATGCGGTCCCCTAATTTTTCCAAATACGATTCGATGCGTAAAAGTTTTTAATTAGTTTATGGAAAGTGGCAGAGCCGGGAACGAAGGCAGCCGGGGAATGTATGGAAATTGGGACACCGTGTACAGAGGATCGCTAATAGGTGAGAGGGTACACATGTAAAGCTCGGAGGGGTGGTTCGAGGGTGGTTTTGCGGGGAGGGGTGTGGGGGTGGAACGCGCATACTCGTGCCAGACGGAACCGCTCGTACGCACTCGTAAGCGCACACCGGCGCGGCGAAGGGGAAACGGAAATAGAGGCATATGCAAACGTACGCCGTCAACGAGGGTATTGTCGCCGGTCCCGTTGGCATTATTGGATTAAATACACTCGAGTATCCGAACGCGGAGACAAACGACTGGCCGCAACGAAACCGCGCTTGTCATTCGTAATTGGCCCGATGAGCAATAATGATTTTCGGTCCGCTTGTTGTAATTTAGCCTGCGGCTCAAAGCGAACGATAAAATCCTGTCCTTCTGCATTGTACAGCGGACAGCGTCGCTACGCGAACGCCAATTGACTGGTATGTCAGTCGTGTATGGCTTTAAACAACGTTTCGCTGTAAACATAACATTCCGCCGCGCCGTGTCGCCAACCGATTTTAATGGAATTAATTAGAACCACCGAATCGAGCTCTACCTTTCAACGGATATTTGTTTGTAAGTTTGTGGCTGTTTTTTCAAAAATATTTACCAAAAATGGTAGAATTCAAAAATTTAATATCACGGTGGGCTCGTGAGTTGTCAGTCACTATAACAAACGGAATCGGTCCAAACAATTACAATTCCAACATGCCAACTGCAGCGTGTGGCCTTTGGAATGTTATGGTTGAAATGTTAAAGGGCCTACGCGCGAAGCACACGAGTTCACATCAGCATATTAAGTATTGTAATTATAAAGTCTCTGTTTTCATAATTTGCTGCTGAAACGGTAAGTAAAGACCACGAAATTTTCAATTGTATAAGCATACATTTGTACGTTTCATACAAACAAGAGATTATTAATTTAAAAAAGGATTACGGCAGCGTATACGCTAGACACGCGCGAGACCTCAAAGACAAGCAAGTCAAAAGCCTAAGTTAGTAATCTCATTCACTCAACGCATGCGTATGTAACTTCCAGCGGCAGTAACTGCAATACGTACATCGTTGATTAAGTAGTATGTGGCCGTATAAGCCAGACATACTGACTGCAGCATTAAGCTTGATTCACACATTACGTTTAACTGAGAACTGCCACCGGGTTCTATCTCTCTTGACGAATGTGCTGCCTGTTTAGAATTCATCCGACGGAATTTCATAATTTTTCCACCCACAGTAAAAATGCGACACGCGGTGTCTGTTACGCGTGCGCTCTCTGTTAATTCGAGAATTCTCCACACTTTATATTTTTCTGCTTTCGTATAAGGAAATCCCGTTCAAATTAGTTTGATCGATGAAACGATGCTGTACGAAATCAGGACTCATTGTCGAATTTCATTTTTTGCTTACCGATGCATCGTCACTGGAAACAAGAGTTAAAATAGTGCATCAGAAACTACTTTTTAAGTCCGAGCATCAAACGGCACGGCGAGGGTTTTTAAACAGTGCACAGCGCTGTATCGTTTGCCGGGAAAGCGAGCAAACAAAAGAACGCTAAGGATCCGCGTTCACATCTCATTTCCTGCCGACAATCGAGCACGCGCTGTGAATGAGCCCTACGAGAGCGCATCGCGGTCCTCGTCGCTCGAATCTACACGCATGCATGACGGCAGCCGGATGCACGTGTACATAAACACGCGTTGAATACGTAAACTTATCCCAAACAGCTGCTTGTGTCCCAAGTGGGCCGGCGCGTGCGCGAACTCGCCGGAAATGGATGCATATGCGTGCAAACGAGTGAGTTGCCGGTGGTCCAGTTGGCATTATTGGATTAAATGCGCTCGGCATTGTCGGCGGACGTCTAAATAGAAGTTCAATTGTTGCCCGTGGTCACGCGATCCTCGTTCGATCGTTGTGAATCGGTGTTATCGGAAAAGTTCGCTGTTTCTCATCCCTCCTTCCCTATATTTTGCGCCATTAGAATTCCGAAGGTGTACAGTCAAAGGAAACGTCTATTTTCTTGGTTAACAAAAGGGTATTTTAATTTCGTAAGAAATACGGATGTGTTTGAAACGGTTTCAAACATCCTCCAACGCCTCGTAACCCATCGCAATCCGACTCGCCGGCCGTCAATACTCGTGTTACGTCCTGAGGTGGACGTATTTTAGATTTTGAATAGAAAATATTGAAATTTAATTTTTAATAGATTGAAATGATTGAAACGATTATAATTGAGATATAACGCAGTTTTGAACCTACCTGCATTCACCGGCTTCGGTTCGGGTAATCGAGGATTTCTTAATGTTCTAAGTGATTTTATTTGAGGAACTGGTACGAAGAGATCGAAGATGGGTATAGTCTTTAAAATGATTTGAAGTTTTGATTTATTTGAATAAAAAAATATAAGCAGAACTATATTTTAAGCGTCAAATTTCGGATACATAGAGTTATTGTGATCTTATAATAAATTGTTAGTATTTACCGTTAGCTGGTTTCGCTCAGAATTTGGTTTTTTAGAAATCGCTCGCTGTGTCGCTCGCTGTGTCGCTCGCTGTTTCGCTCGCTGGCGGAGTGTATCGCTTCAGCAACAAAACCCAAAAAATGATGATGATGAGATGACGATGTTGACGTTATTAACTTCACAAATCCAGCGGGTGTACACGCCTTGAATAACCATACAATTTCGTCGAACCTCCAAGATTTAACTCAAACTCTGAATTTTAATGTCTCTCGACCGCAACTGAACACATTAGAATATCGACTCGACTGGCTCGGACTTCTTCAAGAGCCATCCCTTTTATAGATTAATCAATCCTTTGTCTCGTCAATTTCGTCAGGCGATTGTTGTCGTCATAGCTAGATCTTATTACCCTGCGCATTTCCTGGATCCATTTCTTCTTAGCTGTTTTCTTATCTGTAACTCCCCTGGCCAGATCGGATTTTATTTACGTCGCACATGGGGCGACGAACAATTATTACTCATCGTTTCTTGATGGACAGTCTTCAGCGGATTTTAGATCATGATTCATTTTTGGAAGTGATCTGGTCATTTTATGAAATAATTTCGCTACGCAGTTCTTTCGCTCAAGACGATTCGAATGAAGTATGAATTTCTTAATTCTATCGCACGCAATGTGGTATAATATACGATAGTTCGATTTGATTTAACAAGAATATTGAATATTAGTTTCTCGTACAACATTATTAGATTAAACATAAAAAGAAATTCAAAAGTATATGTAATACATCATTGATTATATTTAATTATTATTGATGGCTGAACCACCGGCCGTGACACTCGGAAATATCAAACGGCCACGACGATCGATTCCTTGATTCTAGGCGGACAAAATGGTAAATTTGATTAACTTCAGATATCTTCGCTGCCGTTCTATATTGTTTACGAACATTTATTTATTCGATATATAACCTAATATTTCGATTGCACGTGGTTATTACGACGTAATACGGCGTTAACGTTTTGTCTTTGCGAAATACCATAAATAAGCTAATTCTTCTCCATCGTATAACTTGTTTGTTTGTTGTTTAAATTATTATCTAAAAAATGGAGCGTGTAAGCGAAGGTAAGTATTTAATTTTTACATATCGGTATAATTTTATTTTGCCGTGTATATCATATACAACAGGTTAACTAATAATATTATTTAAGAAGAGGTCAAATTGTATAACTTCTTTCCCCGGACTCGGCCAGACTTCGTTCTTTGATAGTTTTGAAGAATACTTATTTCAAAATAATGATACTAAATATCGCTTGCCCGTTTTGGCCCGTTAGTCATTTATATCATTTTTTAGAAAAGACATGGAGTATGCCACGAAGACTGATGGTTGAAACCTGGTATTCAACAAGTTCTAAAGATACCAAATCCAAAGTTGATGCAGTAATAGGGCTGATTCTAAACTTTTTTAACATCGAAGCTATTAATGATTCAGCAAAAAATATTTTGCATACAAAAATTACAAGTTTTTGCAAAAGAGTCCAAGAAAAATGGCAGAAATGCCATCGCACTATCGACCGCTTTTTAAAATAAAATCGAAAAAAATGTAGAACACATGTTTCATATGTTACTTCTAACGTCCGCTCCACTTACAAGTAGTAAGAGGAAAATTACTAAAAAATGTTCTAAAGAATTAGCAGCAGAGGCAAAAAGTTTACTCAAATCACCTTAAAAAAGGTACGAGATTTACATATGACGATTATAATTTATAATAATTTGGGATATGCACCATTGTCATGCACATTCCTTATTATAATTTTGTAATTTTGTATTATATTTTCGTACAACTTTATCTAATTTTTAAATATAAGTTAAGATTAATTCTCTTTATTTTGTGTATTGTGTGTTCACGTATTTAAACAAAAACTATAAAACATTTAATTTATGTTATTTTCACAAATGTTACAATTAATTGTTTTATTTGTCCGTTATAAAAAAATTATATAAATCGTTAAAGTTCATGTTGTTTTTATACACTTGTCATGATTTCTGAGAAATAAAGCTATATTACTACAAGAAAACACAAAAATTTGAATTTTGTCCACCAAGAATCGAGGAATCGATCACTGTGGACCGGTCTGATTCGAGGTAACATACTCGCGGGGCACTCAAAGGAGCCATTTCGCGCACGAATCGGTCGTAATGCAATCTGAGACGAGCTCCGTGTTTCGCCGCGCCGTTACGCAAAACAAACCTGGGGGCGCATCGCGCCTCGCGCATCATCCCTAGCGCTGCGCTCGGGTCAAAGTGAATACGTTACTGGCTCGAAGCAGTAGTAATAACAAAGACGCGTGACTAGTCGCGTAACGAATACGATTTTCGAGCGGATGCGCGTCCGTTGATGGCTTATTCGAGTGTACGGTACCCAATAACACTAACGGGACCAACAATTCCCCTGTCGACGCACGTACCAATGTGTACCGCCCCCTGCAACTCCCTGTGACCCCCTTTTCATCGGACCATCCCCGCACCCCCAAACCACCCCCCGCCCCTTCGCCAACCACCCGCGCGAGTCGTTTCGATTCGAGTCGCGTTCACCTGCGCTTAACAGTGCACTCACGAACCGTGACTATTCATACGATGCGTTATGTTTTTCTATATACTCTTCTCGCCCAACCCAGGCCCCCGGTCCCGTTACAAAACCATACAGAAAATCTCCGCGTTTCCATGTGAATGCCGAGTCGAACGCGCTTTCCATACCGCGGCCTCCCCGTTCATCTCTCCCCGTCTGTCTACGCTCCTGTCCGGAATAGAAAAAACACAAACAACGGGACACAGGTTCGAATAACAATTTTCCCGCGGAATTTCTGTATCAACGACGAACAGTGGGTCATCGGACGCTTAGCCGTATCGTAGCGCGTTTTTCGGGTCCGGTACCCGGGAGCGACATTGTTGAAATCTGGAGAGACGAAAATTTAGATTGGCACCCTCGATTATGGCGCCCGGGGTGCCGAAAGGCGTGAAACGATTTTTCGGAGGACTTGTAATTTTGTGCTGGGGGCGAGTCGATTATAAAATTGTCCGTGGCAGATTGGAATTGATGGTCGGTGGGTTTGGGACCGGTTCCCGTGGAATTGGTCGATTTTGTTTTGTTAATATCTGTTGTGTCGAAACGAGGTAGCTCGAAAATAGCTGAGGTCAGGCTTTGCAATGGTGTTAGGGATTTGCATAGGTGAAGTTCAAGCTTGATGATGAAGTACGGTGAAGTGGTGGCGCGGGGGAGGGTGAAATTGATCCTGGGCTGGGCTCGGTTGGCCCAGTGTTCAATCTACTTTAGTTGGTTGCCTAGGTGGGTATGGTCTGATTCCAATGATGTCAATTCTGCGCGAATGTGGCGTTCTAGAGGCCATTGGGTTTGAAAAATCATTGTGCAGTTTCACAGTTAATAACAAGAACTATCTGCATTATGATGTTCTATTTTTATCGAAGCAACAGGGATCTGTTTGTGTTTCATTATGATTGAAGAAGTTTTAATCACACAAACTGCTCCAACTAAGTACATTGTTGCTTTATGTTTGACCCTAAAGGAACTGGGCTCAGCCTAGCTCCCAGGTATATTATCGTAGAGGATATTGACCGAGAAGTAATTCTATGTACACGGCGTGACTAAAGAAACAAGGCGTGCAAATATTTGTCTCTGCTACCTCCACAAGTGTTATTAAATTTTCAAAGAAATGAATTTACAATTTATCGCGTAAATCTAAATTTACGCGTAAAACGTCGTTAAAATTGAAGAATGCGCAACGAATGCAAGCTGCAATCGTCGATGCAACAGACGCGAAGCAATGGCGTCGTGGTACGTTATTGGATCAAATACACATAACTGATCGAGTGGGTGCGAAATGCTCGGCGCCGATTATTATCTGCAAATAATCACGGGGATTCCGATTGTCACTGACTTTCGCGTCGTGGAATTATGTTTATCGACCGACGCCCGATCCGGCAACGTTGTTTGTAATGAAACGCAAACAACTCTGAAGTTGAGGATCACTGCTTCGCCGTGTTAAACTGAACAGGGATTACTTTGACTTTGTTTGGAATCAGAGACGAGACTTCATTTGTGTGCTCATCTGACGGTAAACCTGCAAAAATAGCGTGACAGTGGCACAATAGAATAAAATCAAAAATTATTTAAATAAAAATAAATTTTTAAAAAATATCACGTTTTTAGAACGGACTAAAAAATATAAAATAATTTTTCCTAGCCCCATACAAATTTTCAACCTCGTACAAGTCCCGAAAATTTGTGATTGTTTATTTGTAATAGCTATGAAAATACTTGTAAGATTTAAAACGAAAAACGTGAGGCGTAAGATAATACATAGTAAGGAGTGTAGAGAGTAGCTGCCGTTGAGAAAACTCGCACGGCAGTTCATATCATTTGCAGTGGAATAAAATTGTTAGTGGTTTAGGTGAACTATTCATGCATCAATTATCAGTTGTTTTCATAGCTATAGCAAGTATTTTCATAGCTGTTTCATAGCAGTGGAGTGAGGAGGAGTCAGAGTGGGAACGCGTAGCGGAGTAGGGAGCGATGAACGCGCGGAGTGGGGATCGCTGAACGCGATCACGTACTACCGAGCGTCGCGCGGGGAGGTGTAACGATTAAATTTAATAGTTTATATCTCCTAAACGCATACGTTTTTTTAAAAACAATTTTTTAAATATTGCATTTTCATCCAGTTCTAAGCTATGTTTAAAATTTTCAGTCATTAGCTCATCGGGAAGTTAGTTTAAAATTAATTGCGAAATTTGTACCGAACAGACAGACAAGAAAGCGAGCTAATAAAAACGTGGTAAAATATAAGAGACATGATATCGACAATCAAGAGAAGCAAGAATTTTTTTGGAATCAACGTTCTATTATTCTTTTTCTTATACCACTTAAAGTTCCTCGGATATTTATTTGACTAAATTTTCGGAGCATACACGTACCGGATACCTATCGCGTTAAAATGTACGTCACTAGGTGAACGATCGTCGTTCTGGTCGGGATTATTGGATTTAATGCACTCGAGTAACCGATCGCGTAGAGTACAAACATTAGCGTTTCTCGTTGGAACGGGGTCTGTCATCCGCAAATAGTCGACCTGGCTGTCACGATAGCTCAGACACAGTGATAAAGCGGAGACGAGCACGGTTAAGATATGGTTGACGAAATGCTCGCGTCGCTTATCGTAAACAGGCGTTGAGAGCAGGGATCATTTTTCCTTGGATAATGTTGTCGAAACTGAAATTGTTGTGTCACGAAACCACACTAAAATAATTATAAATTTCCTCATGAGTTTAAAACTGCATGCTAAGTGGGAAAATTGTTTTTTTAACTACGAAAATTATTTTTTCCTTGCCCGTAACCTCGCCGAACGACCTCAACAACGCCAAAACAAATCGAGAGGTTCGAAGAGTGATAGTTTTTTTTTCGAAAGGACTCGATTCTCTTTGATATCGCATTTGATCGTCGAACAGGAGACTGTATTGCGTGCCGGTGCATCGAAACCACCGATTGCCACATGCGGTGACCTTCCAATTAGCGCCTTCCTGGTTCGCGAGAACCCGACGACTAAAACGGCCACTGGCAGGCCCTGTATTTAGGGATTATCGCGTTCTCGATTACTACGGTGCATCGGCAAACATTGCGTTACTTCTTCTGCGGTCGAGCTAGACGGGGGGGTTTGCAACCCCTTTATCGCGTTAATAAACATGGCCGCAGAAGGGTACCAGCGCGTCACGAATGCTAATTCACCGGTCTCCAAGTGAAAACAAAATCACCGAAATTGCCATGTCCTTCGCTCGAGTTTGTTGCAATTTTGGTACAAAATTTTACCATTGTACAGGGTGAGTCATCTAACGTTGCCACCTCAAATATGTTTGTTATTTTTAAAGATACGTCAAATGTCTGAAGGACAAAGTTGAATGGTGAAATGGGGCTCATACGATATTAAAAAAATTTTTGTTTTTATGTGATTTTTTTTTAGGGATGTGAAGGTCACCTTCATTTTTTAAAATGTCCTCTATGCCTCCAGCCACGCAGAAAATGTTTATATCACAACATGACTTATACATGACATTAACGAGATATTATCGAAACAATTTTCTTTTTTCTTTGAATATTATCTCGTTAACTCAATTTTAGGGTTATGTTTGCGGCGCACAGGTTCCTGGAACAGGTTACAGGAACCTGTGCGCCGCAAACATAACCCTAAAATTGAATTGAAAAATGTACGATCGAAAAATAATTTCTTCTTTATCTCGTTAACTATTAGGTTTAGAACATATGAAGGTCAACACTTTTATTCTCAGAATTTGATACTCTATCGAGCTACGGTATAAAAAATAGGACATTCCTTTTAAAAAATGAAGGTGACGTTCATATCTCTAAAAAACATTTCATAAAAACAAAAATTTTTTTGGTATCGTATGAGCCCCATTTCACCATTCAACCTTGTCCTTCAGACATTTGACGTATCTTTAAAAGTGTTAGATTATGTAATTTAACAAACAAAATTAACTAAACTGAACTTTATTAATACAGGCAAACAAATTAATAAGCACAAAGAAAACACATCTTTTTGGTTCAAATGTCACGTGTCAAGTGAGGATCACGGGCTAGAAAAATAGAATGAAGTGTAGAACAAATAAATAACAGTTTCTTAAACAAACTGAAATATACCAATATTGAATTATATCGAATCGATTATAATCGAACATTAGATTAATTTTGACATATTTCAATAAAAAGCAACAGAGATATTTCAGGCGGCAACGTTGGATGACTCACCCTGTATAAATCGAGGTTCATATTAGGTCTATAACTTGAAAACCGGAATTTTTTAAGGAAATTTGAGCGCTTATTAAAGAAAATCTTGTACAATTCTGTCATTCAAAGTATTGTCCATCGAAAGATACAACATTTCCCCATCTTTCTGGCAATTTGTGGATGCCATCGTAAAAAAACCGGTCATCTTTTGAACCAATGAACGAATCGAGCCAATTTTTGATGCCTTGGACTGAAGTGAAGCGTATTCCGGAAAGTGCATTCTGCATCGACCGAAACAAATGGTAGTCAGAAGGCCCAAGTCTGGACTATATGGCGGGTGGGGCAGAACTTCCCATCCGCTATTTTCCAAATAGTTTTTTACGGGTTGAGCAACATGTGGCCGAGCATTGTCATGTTGGAAAATCAATGTCCCGTGTCTGGTCTCCCATTCTGGCCGTTTTTCCTTCAATGCTCTCTTTAAACGAATCAGTTGTTTTCGGTACAGCTCTCCAGTAATGGTTTCACCCTGCTTTAGAAGCAAGCTCTTCTTGTGTTCGACACGAGTCTTCATCGAGTAACGCTTCCAATTCTTCATCTTCAAACTTTTTCGACTGTCCAGGCCGCTCTTTGTCTTTGATGTCAAAATCGCCATTTTTAAAGCGTTGAAACCACTCGAAACACTGTGTTCTCGCAAGAGCATGTTCGCCATACAATTCCACGAGCAAACGATGACTTTCGGCTGCAGTTTTCTTTGCAAAAAAGTGACTCAGCAAAACTTCCCGCAAATGCTGTTTCTTTCGCCAATTTTCAAAATTTTTCATGATTGAAAAAAATATGATGCGCACAAGCAAATCAAACACTGTTGACTGATTTTGCAGGTTATGAATAGAGCTTCGGAATGGCGTGTATGTCAATGATTTGCTACAGCGCATACATAAGTGCTGACATCTAGTGTCAAATTCCGGTTTTCAAGTTATAGACCTAATATGTTTAGCAGTAGTTCGAGATGGAAAACGACGAGCCGAATTGCTTTAAAACAATGATCATCCTTCGAGGGACGCTTTAACCGTGGAGTTCTTCGCTGCGAGGAAAATTGTTTCGCCGAGGTAACTCGGTATCGAGTGAATCGGACAATCGGCGAATCGAATTAAAAAACGTTTATCCGTTTCCCGATACTGTCGAGGACAGCCGTCCGAACTTTCTTAAAACGCGACGAAGTGGACTGTGCCGCGGGACCCACCCCCGCACAATGCGAGAGGGGGGACGAGAAAAAAAGAAATTCCGAGCGTCGGAAATTTCTTCCGGCGTGCGTAATGAATTTAAGAGATCCATTAATACGCCGCGCCCGGCGGGATGGATAAGAAGGGTGGACGACGAGGAGTTCGAGCGGCAACGATTCACTAACTCGGTAAAAAAGTCGTCGTCGAGAGACAGTCGAGGAGAAGACTGGCCACTGCATAAAACGGGGAAACCGTCGTCTGCGGAGGCGGTAGCAATTACGAGGCGCGGCCGGACAGTGTAACATCCAGCCACGGCGAATTTACTTTAAACAATTAAGATAAGGGAGCAATTGGGGGGGCACGTAAACGAGCCGAGTTAAGGGCACCATCTGTTCCCGTGAAGCGAACGGGAAGTACCTGACCGTAAAAGAGCCTAATCGCCCAGCATCCACCTACCGGCTCACCCTCCGGCTGGTTAATTAACATTCGTGATGCGTCGATGCTTTCTCGCGGCCGTGTTTATTAACAGGGGAGCAGTAGTTTCGATCGAATTTATTGTCTCGCGCGGAGGATAGATCACCGTTGTGCCGGTAAAATCAGATCCGAATTTGTCCCAATTGAATCGTTGAAATACGTATTTTCAAAACCCAAAAATTGTAAACTCAACGATACTTCTTCAGCAATAGACATATGGAGACAGACATTCTAACAGAACATTGCCAGTCGGGAGTGTTGGGAAAGCCCAGCTCTAAGTATTCGTTTCATTTCTAACGCAACGAGTTCTCCGAGAAGATCAAACAGGTTTGGTCCCCGACCCCCGGCCCCCGTGAAAATAAGCCATGAAAATAGAAATCCGCTGATTTCCATTCCTCATCCAAGCCGTTTCGCGAGTAACAGCCTCGAGCCCCGAACCCGGCAACAAACACTTCTACCTCTATTTCTTCGGCACACTCCCTGGCGTTCCCGGGAAAACTGCACGGTTCGAATCGAAGGTAAACGGTTCCACCTACATTGCGTCGTATCCCTGTCATAAAAATCGAACGCGCTATGGGAAGGGAAAGGGTGTCGTTCCACACGGGCTCCGCGAAAGGTTAACAGCCGAGATATGGATTCGCGGAGTTAGTAGCACCGGTGTACTTGCTGGAACCGGCGTACCGCCATTTCTGGCAGCACACTTGCCAGAAGAGATATTGCTGGGGTTGTAAAATTAGCCTCGGAACCCGCACGCACTCGTCCTGATCTAAGTAAGCAGGCTTCGCCACTCGATTTTATTAGTCTTCTTGTAAACTAGATGGGTACTGGTTTATACAGCAGGAGTATTGTAAGCCTACTCGACATTATATTCGGCTGGCAAGAAAGTAATTTCGGTATTTTAAGGTGAAGAAGACCGAATATCTTTATTCAAGCGATGAACTTTAATCGATTAAATATTTTCTTATCTATTCTTTTTGGCGAAGGATCATCGAACGAAAGGGAAAATAACACTGTCCAACAAATTTCAACTTTTTTTATGTTCCCTATTTACTATTGGGTCCTTCTTATAGAGTTTTTTGCGCCGATTCCGAATCTGTTTTTAATTTTTTTCCTATGAGATATGGCGCAGCGACGGGATACGGAGCGGCGAACGACCGTTGTAATGGTGAGCGCCACTGGCGCCAACTCATGTCGGGCGAAGATATTTTGCTTACTGGTTCGAAAGAAACGTCGACGTTTCAAACTTCAAAGCGGAGTTTCTCAAGATAAAAGTCTGCTCTATCGCATGGTATAGTTCGATTTTCCGCTGAACTCTTACTTTTTGAGATAAATTGAAAAATATCCTGAAAAATTGGTGCAAAAGTGGTGTCTCTCCGCCTTTAGTGATTATTTAAACATGTTTAAACAATCATAATGTATTAATATTTGATATCACTGTATTCGGGAAAGTCTACAGAATCTTGTTCTATAAAGAACAATTCAATATCTTTTATAATAACACTACAATATTTGTTTAAAGTTGAAAAATATGTTTTTTTTCAAAGACATGTTTCTCAAAAACTGTGCGTATAGGAAGAAAATTAAAAATAGATTCGGAATCAGCGCAAAAAACTCTATACGAAGGACCCAACAGTAATTAGGGAACAAATTTGGTGTTGGACAGTGTAATTAATTCATTAAAGTTCATTGCTAGAATAAAAACATTTGGCTCTATTTCACCTTAAAACACCGAAATTACTTCCTTGCCGACCTAATATAATAAACGAACTTTTGGTAGCCAAGAGCGGACGAGGAACGAGTTCTCGAACGATTCTCGGAGCAGTGGAATCAGCTGGAATTGTGGTTGTTTTGCTCGTCGTAAGTGGAAACGCAGCGTTCCTTCGCGACCGCGTGCGGGATGCGTGCGGCAGAGATTGCTTGAGAGGACGGAGCTAACTTCGTTCGGGTTAGCGGTGATTCGATTTACCTGGAAGGCTAGCCAGGGCCAAGTGTACAACACGCGGCAAGCCGGGACAGCAATATGTAATCCACTTTAACCACACACAGCCGTTCCCGCCCTCTCCCATACCACTTTCTCTCTGTAGAACACCGTGTACGTGTGTCCGTGTACATCACTCCGTGCCACACCGCGCTGGTCTTCCACTTTTCCTACCCTCCGGCTCTCCTCTCTTGACCTAACACGGCTTAAGCAGTCGTGGCTACGTTCGCCGTATTACCAGCAAACCGGAAATCGATTTTCATGGGGACCGATGCCCAAGGAATCGAGAAGGTACTCGACGGAATTCGACGAACCATCCTCGGGATGGTGACGGGCTTCATGGCTCTCAGGACCCGTGAAATCCTGCGAACTGTCCCCTGAACGTCTCTAGACCATTAGGTTCGAACTGGGCTCCACAGATGCTCGTTACGTACCTTGTTTTCATCAAATGCAAAACAATCAAACTAAGGCGGAGTGGGGAAAGTGCACCCTAGTTTTTGAAAAGTTGGACTATAAACTGATGTATTTTCAATCTGGTGTGTAAAAACTTAACGCTCTTGGTATCAAACTCTTGCCACAGTTATTACTGATGAATTAGTATTATGTAGGATTCTAATTTTGCTTGAAAATTATCATTTTGATAGGATATTGTACAAAGTGTCAACTAGGACGCGCTTGCCCCGAAAATGGGGAAAGTCCGTCTGTGAGAGTTAAAAATGCTTTCGAACCTTGTTTCAAGTGCTACGCAAGAAAAGAATGATTAACAAGCCTGCTACAAAATGCTTTTTGTTGCATTAAATATATTGTTTAGTTTTATAGTTACCCATACAGTACGGACTTACCCCACCGTGATAGTACGGACTTGCCCCGTGTAGTAATATCTACGGGGCAAGTGCATCTTAGTGTTTTTCTCAATAAATTTAAAAAAATACAATAAAAACGGGTTATTTAATGTAAACCTACATCAATATTTGTTATTTTTACCTAAAATAACAACACAGAATATATTAATAACTTGTAAATTATTGCACGGTCAAGGTAACCTCAAAGTTGTACGTGTACCTCGCACGTGACTGTTTGGCATTGGTTGATTTAAGCGAGGAAAACACCTTTATTCTTGGGCGACATCTATGTCGAATAGTTCATACTAACTTATACTACATTAATAAATACAAGCTAGAGAAATATCGTTCATATTATAGTAAAAATAACCAATTAACGCACTTACCATTCTCCACCTTACTTAAAGAAATGAAAAATACTGTTACTTTCAACTCGCTGAATTTATTCAGAAAAGAAATAAATGTCTATATGGAAACAGTGATTCGAATGCAACGAAAATAGGCTGCAGAATTGCAGCGCAACCCTCGCGAATAAAATAATCCTTGCGAAGCAATCTCGAGCAGCAACACAACGCAAAATCAACGAAGATCGTTAAGAAGCCCGTTCCGCCGAACGGAAGTTTTCGATTAGAATTGTGCAAAGGTTTCCGTTCGCTTTCGCGCGGCAGAATGTTTAGAAGCTGCATTTAGTTTGAATCTCGGCGTTGTTCGGATTTCAGACGGCCAGCATTACTGGCAATTGGTATTGCCGCAGCCGTAGCTGCAAGTAGTACGTAGTCCCGGGAACGCATAAGACGAGCACGTGATTGAAATTTTCAATGACTTCTCGCATTAGCTAGGTTCCGAATGCGAGCGGCGTGTCCAAATTTTTGGGATTCGCGCGATAAGAACGCGAGTGCTCGGCGTAAAAAAAAGCCAGGAGAAACGTTGCAACGACGGGAACACGCCGTGGGAAAAACAATTACAGCGTTTCAGTGTTATTGTTGTCGCGAGATTTTATCGGAGTGTATGCGATCCTGTTTAGAAATTACTGATAGTCGGAAGTTATAGTTAATTGCTTCCCGCGGGCGTCTCCGAAAAACAAAATTTTATAATACGTTTTTTAAACATAATGCTGGGTACTTTAGTAGAAGATGCTGCGATATCTTCAGATTTTCCTGCATTTCTGTTATATACTGTTATTAGAATTTTTTCTTCTTTATTTGGTTAAATTCATGTAAAATCGTTTTTTAGTGTACATTAAATGTATAATACTTATGTTGTATATTTTTCTAAAAAGGGTAAAACGATCGCAATTTACGGTTGTTCACAACCGAAAGACAAGTGGAGTCTTCAAGATGGCAACTCGAATAAAAATGGAACGATTACATTTCCGAAAACGCAGAAACAGGAGTAAAATGTGGGATCGTAGGGGGAGCTCATTCTTCTTCAGAATTCTCAAAAAATAGTCGGAGAGGATGAACGAAATTTTTCGGAGTAGGGAATCCACGATGTAATGCGATACAGCTTGTCCAGGTATTACGAAAAGAATGGCAACCGATAAAATTTTCTCCGGGACGTTTATCGCCGAGGAGAAAGAGAGAGTTCTTCCGTTCGATCGCCGACGAGAGGAATGAAATTTTCGTGGTGCTGCAGGCCACCGGGTAAAGTCTTCTTTAATTTTCGTAGATCACCGGATTCGAGAGTATAATTCCGTTTAGGTTGGGGGGGGGGGGGAGATTCGATTTATTCGGACGACCTGGGTCAAGTGTGTGCTGTCCGTTGCAAGCTGGGACAGCAATATGTAATCCATTTTAACCGGGGTCTCTCTTCCGCGCCGTAGGCTTGAAAGAACCACCTGCTAGCAGTTTCATTTATAATGGCGGATCAGCTCCCGTTTCTCGAACAATTCGCACTTAATCCTCGCCGATGGGAATAATTGCAACGAATTTGTCCTCTCTTTCTTGGGACGATGTTTCCTGCAGGTAATGGAAGACTCATCATTTTTCTGGCGAAAATACATTCCATTCTGTAGCAACTTCTTGTAGATCTTGAGCGCTTTTTCAGACAAAAAGGAGATTGACGTTAAAAGAATTTTTCCTTTCTCCGGTGATTCAGACAATTAATAATCAAGTAGGTTCATTCTCCGTTCGGTCGATGCGAGATTTACTGTCTTTTTAAACGATACGACTGTACAGGGAATCAAATTTATAGGAGGAAATATGCCCTAAGAGACTTCGGTGAACAATATCAGTATTCAACAAACGAAAAGCTAGAACCTGACCAATCGATACGGAATCGAATGCAAGGGATACCGTATAGCAACGAACTACGCATTGATGTCACGACTGGTATCGGATACCCTTATCGTTGGTCTTACAGATAAATCGAATTGTTGGTAACGCGAACGACGTTATCCACTTTGTCCCCGTCAATCACGGTACTCTAGTACATTGTATTTTACAGCTGTGATTCGAGAACATCGGGATTATGGCCGAACGATGCACAAGCGAAACCGGAACAACTGTAATCGGTATTATGAATAGGATATGTTTCCCTTTACACGCTCTCTACATTGCGGGGATCAATTTCCACGAAACGCTTTGCACTTAAACCAAAAAAAAGCTTTTCAAAAACCACGCTTATATTAAAATGCACTAAAAAGGAGGAAATCATTTTTTTAGACATTAGTCACTATAAATAAAAGCGTGGAGCGCTAAACTATATTGACGTAATATTCGTGGGCGCTCCACGCTTTTATTTATAGTCACTAACGTCTAAGAAAATTATTTCCTCCTTTTTAGTGCATTTTAATATAAGCGTGGTTTTTAAAAAGTTTTTTTATTTTCTACATTTTAGTCTTTTTTAAATGGAACGCAAGATATAGTAATACTTGTATGAAGTAGTAGGATATAGAAACGCAAGATATGGAAATACGCGAGATAGAATGAGGGGATGACTCCGAGAGACGACGCGACGTCTCTTGATGGAATCCGAAATTGTCCGAAGTGGAACTGAATTTACGGAACACCACACTGACTGAGCTCCTTCGGTGCGAAAAGGGTCAGTAGAGTGGGGATCAGACGAAGTGGGAACGCGTAGTAGAGTAGGGAGCGCTGGCGCGCGGAGTGGGGATCGCTGAACGCGATCACGTACTACCGAGCGTCGCGCGACGAGGTGTGACGATTAATATTAAAATTTTGTTTGACGTGAATATGCTTTCACAGTGGGAGGCAATACAGAAATCTGATGATAACAAAATCGAGGGATACTCTTTGGCATTGCAGATACATATAGCTACATATATAAAGAATTCATTACGTTGAGTGGGGACTGTGACGCATCGCGCGCGGCGGAGGGGGAAGCGCCGCCATTTTGAGGTCGTTTCGCCGCGTCACATACTTCCCGTTTGGTCTACATTTTGACTCGGAAAAGCTACGACGCTCGTTTGAGTTTCAATCTACAGCTCTCGTCACGATTGATCGATTGCGTACACAAAACATTAGTGTGGAATAGTTATGGTGAATATATGTGATGTTGAAGTTAAAAATTAAGGAAACTTAATACAATGTCGGCCTGTACTCGTCAAAAAGCCAAATCAAAATATACGTAGAAATTATGCAGATACATTTATTGCAATATTCGTAAGTTTACATTATTCGCAATTTGTCAATAAGGTACAAAAAAGTACAGGGATTGTTTTTTAACGCTTATCCGTCCGCCGTGTCAATTTGACACAGTTTTCCCGAAATAAATTGTACTGTTCTGTTATATGTCGGTTTTGGCCGAAACTTCATGACATGTAATTTTTAATGCGAAACATATAACCCAGATATCGAAGACGTAAATGTTAACTCATCAATTTGAATAAAAAACCATCGCAAAGTAACTGTTTTTACCTTGTTATTTTATCGATTTTTTATCAGTGTGTCAATTTGACACCGAGAGACGGATCCAGTTCGTGAAATGAGAGACGGATGAGGGTTAATAAAAGAAAAAGTAGTGTAGAACGTTAAAGCAGTGATTAAAGGAAATTACGAGGTGCCAATACTCAAGTTTTATATTTACATTAAGGTTAGCACTAAAAACGATAATAAAACTTTCGAATAGTATAATAATGTAGGACTACGAGTACAAAATTTGAAGTAGCAATAGTCGAGGATTTCAAACATTATCCTCGGCTATAAACGCACAAAGATCCGTGACAACGAAGTCGAGAGCCAGCATAAAACTGCAATAACCGCTCGGGATCCTAATTTTTCTAAACGCTGATCTCCGGTTCCCGTGGAAATCCATTCGGACGGGATTCCGTCGCGAAACTTTTTACGCTTAATATTCATTGCAGCTCCTTTCTTCGATTACTATTCAAATGATAATCTACCGCGCGATTCTTAATGGGATGGAAATTCATGAGACGAGCGCGGGCGCGGGCGGTCGTAGTCGCGAAGTAAAGTTCACGATGCCGGTGAATGAGACGGGGGCCGGAAGTGAGAGGGGCGCTACGCTCGCTACCAAACTCGTAAATTCTAAGCAGCTTATGTTAGTCGCGCCACTCGATCCTCAGTTACGTTTCAGTTTGACGAAAGCTGCGCAATTCCGGTCGGTGCAGTTACTGCAACGTTTATTCTTCGAATTCCTGTCGCGATACCATCCAAATTCGCAACCAGTTGTCTGAAATTTCATTCGGCACGGATGGAACATACTTAAAACTTCGAGAGCTCGTTAGTTAACTGCGAACATAAATTTTGGAAAACGGAGAGAAAAAGAGAAAGAGGAAAAAATGTTCCTCAATCTATTAGAGTTTTAAATGAAATTTACGCAACGCGAAAGGAAATAAAAATTGCGGTACTTCAATGGAAATGATAAAATGGAGGGCGGTGTATGGTTTGATAGAAAAATGATGCGATTTGTAGGAAAGTTGTTGATCGGCCGTGCAGCAACAGTTCACGATTAAGCAACGGCAGAGTTTGCTATGATGTGGGCTCGAAGTTTTCAAGCGTGGCTGCTTGTCACTTGGAGGCTTCACTTCTGGTATGACACAGTCTGCAAACAGATTACTTCGTCGGTCGTTTAACGACAACTTCGGCGACGTTCTACCGCGGCTCGAACTCCTGCAAGCTGAATTCCTTTACGTACGGATATATCTTGATTGGAATCGATCTTTGTGTACCCTTCGTCGAATGAACACGTCGGTTTCAGCTTGTTTTCAGTTTGAGAGTGACGATTGTTAATACTGCTAATTGACACAATGCGATTGTGTCGCATTTGGCTCGTTGTGCCTGCTAATCTCAATCGCAATAGACCGCGAATCTTACTTTATGTAGAGTAAAAATGTTCCACGTTCATTGAAAGAGTGAGGCCCTCCACACACGGGTCGATTGAAATCGCGTCGTGAAGTTCGTACGTCTTGCTCGTCAAATACGATTCATGCGACGGACGCGATTGCCGTCCACACACGAGTCGATTGTAATCGCGTCGTGCAGTTTTTACGTCTTGATCGTCGTACGATTCATGCAACAGACGCGAATGCCGTCCACACACGAGTGGATTGTAATCGCGTCGTGAAGTTCGTACGTCTTGATCGTCATATACGATTCATGTGACGGACGCGATTGCCATTTGCACGCTGGTCGATTGTAGTCAATTTGTGTTTTTCAAACATCAAGAATTGCGTTTTCACGTTTTCACTCAAAAATATGAAAACATGCTATTAATAGTGCCCGAATAAGCTACCATCAAAAGCGGTGTCCTCGATTTTTTTCAGATTTTTTGTTGTGGGAGATCATTGTCAAAAACAATAAAAACCAAACTGCTTCGACGTTTTTGCTGCTAGAAGGAAAGCTAGACTTGCAGGTTTTACCGTGGGGGTATATTAAGCTCTAATTAGTGATACTACATCGAATTAAGCAATTTTTTTACCTCAGAAATGCGATTTAAGAGAGTGAAAAAATTGTCTCCTGTGGAGTCGCGCGAATCGCTCGATCCACGCGATTTTCCAACTTCGCTTCCGATCGCACGGGATTAGAATCGCGGCGATTTCAGTCGAGCCGATTTCAGTCGACCACGAATCGACCCGTGTGTGGCTCTCCATTCATTTGCATTGGAAGTCACGTGGAGGGAGAAATCGCATGCGACTGGAATCGCGTCGACCGAATCGCCGATCGACCCGTGTGTGGAGGGCCTGACAGGAGCAAAATAGAGATTCTTTTCCGACTAATCGTTACAACGAGATCAAGATGTGGATGTATAGTTTGTCGAAGGGTAATTCGTTTGTCAAAGAAGTACCCGTCGATTGCATGAAAATATTCTCGCAGCATTAACGCGGACAAATATTATTACTCCCGCTGTCTATACAGTAATTTTCGCTTGATATTAGTTTTCAAACAGTTGCACGCCTTAGTTTGTCGTCGCGGCATGAAGTTCTCACTGTGTCCGGACTTGTTACAGAAACTTTGAGTGGTACATAACGAAGGGAATCAGCGAGTGATTTCCTTTGTCTAAGACTTGCTTCTTAATGCAAAGTGGAGCCGTCTCTGATTAAGTCATGGTTACACCATGAATTATTGTCGGCAGCTGCTCCTTCTCGCGACCCCAATGCATTCAAACTAGCGATCGTTTCGAAATTCTTCTCTTTCAAACGAAAAGGTATGATTTCTAGTTACCTCGACGACCTCCACAATTTTTCGAAAATCCACAATTACTATTTTACTTCTTCTCTAGTTAATTGTGGATGTTCATAAATCTGAATAGCTTCTGAAATGAACAATTTTCGTTTATGATTAAAAATCATGGTTATATTCCGCTGCAGGAGTACGTGTATATTATGCTCGTATAAAACGTATTATAGCTGTTCAGCGAGTAGAAATTTACGATCGCGCACAGAAAAGATCCGAGTACTTCAATGCGTACAATCGTACGATCAGATTCCGCTGTACCGACCACCGCAGGATGGTGCAATGATGGCTTTAAATACTGTTTTTCTATAAATATCTGTAATCCCAGGACGAATCATAATTTTTCTCGCGCGCAGGGAACAACCGGAATCAAAGCCGTTTGTCACTGATTTCCCGTGGTTTTCATTTAATCCATAAATTGAGGCAAGTTCCGCGATTAAATTACACGACGTTAGAATTACGCGCCGCTTGTATTATTTTGTGGATAATTTCGGGGTGACCTACGAGTGTGATGTCTGCCGCGCGAAAATAATCGTCCATATGTTTGAGCTCGGTTTCCGTGTATGAGGGTGGAACAGTGGCGTAGTGTTCATATGACCTGAGCAATTCTTGGAATTAATTCCAAACAAATAACGATAATCCAGTAATAAATAAATATTCATCTTGATAAATATCCAGAATAGTTGCGCATCTATTTTAACACTAAACCTACCACGAGGGGTCAAATGACCATTTCAGATCTTTTATTTGAAAATGATTGAAATGGTAAAGGTGTTTTCATAGAAATTTATTAAATATAAATTTTTTTACTTTAGTATATATTATAATAGTAAAAATCGCACAAAATATAAATAAATTTAATCTTGTTATTACCACGCTTATATTAGCTTGCCGAGTTGTCGTTGTTGTTGTTGTATGCGTAAAATCTTGTAATCGAATTTTAAACCACTTCCCGATGCGCTAGAGACTTGGAACTTTAAACCTAGCTCAGAACTGGATGTCAATGCAATATTAAAAACACAAATTTAAAAAAAAAACTGTGCGTCTAGGAGAATAAACATATTTAAATATTAGCCGTCACACCTCGCTGCGCGACGCTCGGTAGTGCGTCATCCCGTTCAGCGATCCCCACTCCGCGCGCCACCGCTCCCTACTCCACTATGCGTTGCTACTCCGACTCATCCCCACTCCACTGACCCATTTCGCACCGAAGAAGCTCAGTCAGTGTGGTGTTCCGTTTATTCAGTTCCATTTCGGACTCCATCAAGAGAGGTCGTTTCTCGGAGTCATCCCCTCATTCTATCTCGCGTGTTTTCATATCTTACTATCTCATACCAGTATTACTATATCTTGCATGCCATTTAAAAAAATCTAAAAAGTAGAAAATAAACTTTTTAAAAACCACGCTTATTAATATAATAAAATAAAAACCTACCGACTGTATGGTATCACAAAAATTAAAAAAAACTATTTAAAAAATACGCTCATATTAAAATGCACTAAAAAAGAAAAAACTAATTTTTTTAGACATTAGTGACTATAAATGAAAGCGTGGAGCGCCCACGAAGATTACGTCAATATAGTTTAGCGCTCCATGATTTTATTTATACATAGTCACTAATGTATAAAAAAATGATTTTCTCCTTTTTAGTGCATTTTAATATGAGCGCGTTTTTTAAATAGTTTTCATTAACTTTTGTGGTACCATACAGTCGGTAGGTTTAGTGTTAAGGGTAGATGGCGTTAGCTCGTTTGACTATCCCCGTTGAATCGGATCGAAAGGATATTTCGGCGGCTAGGTTCTACGCCACTGAGTTGGGTTTGGGAGAAAACGAGGATCAGGCGGAGTGGTGTGTAGTGTACACCCGTAAATATACCCCCCACCCATAAACACGTGCTGGTGCGGTGACATTAGGACACGAAAATGAACTAATATCGCGTCCCCAGCGTGCCTCTCACCCTCTCGACGACAAGTGCTTTCTGGGCGTCGCCCTAATTACAGCTGTATAATGAACTCGTGGTCGCAGACCAGACACACGATGATTTCGTTTTGACGAATGGTGGCTCGGATTTCGGGGATGTCCACGACGCAAAGCCAATATCAATTTGCGGGATTGTTTGGACCCGGGAAGATTGAGAGCACGTTTCATCGCACTTTTCGTACTATTCAAAACATGTGACAAGTTCTAAGGGGTAATTTCGACCTGTAAAGTCGACCAGGAAGAACTGACCAGGAGGATAAAAATAATTTTTTTTCCAGAAAGCTGGAAACTTTCAGAAAATGAATTAATGGCTTATCAAAGTTCCTCCATAAGTAAGGAGACCGTTATTAATTATTGCCAATTTTTTATGAAGTGCATGCGCCTTCTTTAGGGAAAGTTTGCGCGGGAGTACGACAAGATTTATGAAGTGGTCGAACAAAACCGCGCCGGCTGAAGTCAATAAATAACGAGCGATGTTAATGTCATCGGAAGCAGTGACCTGTTTACCTGTATATCGCGGTTGAATATTATATAAGGCTTTTCCGCTCTTAAATCGCTCTAATTTCCCGACGGACGCGCAGCCGCGGGACAAATGTCTCTCGTAGATCACTCCGGCGAATCAGTATAAAAAGCTCTGTCCACTTCAAGTTGCATTAGAAGCGGCAGGTGACGGGTTTCGAATTTGTTCTCGCCGTTTCGCGAAATATTTATGGTATGGTTGACGGATCCAACAAGCTTTTTCCTCGCCTGTCATCAATATAGCCATCATTTAAATTCTTATTTTGGAGCAACTAAAATCGGTACTCGTATTATGGATAATGTACTTGACTTTTATGGAATATGAGAGATTTTTTTAGACAGATGTATTTGAGGCAACTTTTTATTCAATTTGGTTAATTCTCTTTTTCTTTCATTTCATACTGTAGCGTATGCGTCGCAGTAAAACGATCAGACGTGTTAGAGGAGTTAATCACGAGGTAATACTCTCCGTCAGATAATACGAAGAAAAATTCTATCTCAGGCATCGCTTGTCACAAATTTTTTTAATTTAGAAGTTTCTCAACACTTCGCTGCCATTGTCGTAACGATAAATATATCTCGCTGCTCTTTTTCTTTGCAACATTTCCCCGATTAATACCGAAAGCACGGAAAGTTCAGAAATGCTTAGGAACTTCGTGATGCGTCTAACGAATTTTGTTACGCCGATACGGAAGAATATTTCATAAAAAGTTCACAATTACCGAAGAACGCTAGTAATTAAAAAATAAACTTCCGTTTATGCCGTTCTCGATTAAAATTGACACAAAATATAATACTTTACGTATCAATGTGAGCATATTTAAGAGCCGAATAAGCTAGAAGATATTATAATTGTCGAAGCGGTGTAACAATGACAAGCCAATGACCAGCAAGCGAAGGCTCGGCAAATTTTATTTAAACTTTCACAATAGTTGCGCCGGCAGCGAGCGTGAACAAAATCGAACCTGCATAAATATTAAACTCCGTTCACAACGAAGCGAGATTTATTTACAGCGTTCTCGTCTCTCACGAGAACGTTGTCACGGCAGAGCAGTATATTGGCGGAAAACATTTTACAACGCCCTCCGATATTCTCCACGTGATTGCTTCTCCGACGAAGAAAGCGCGGCACGATTAAAATTTCATGATCGCCCTACCTCCGAACATGGAAAAGTTGGCTTTTCATGGGGAACTTCGTATCGACAAACACCGGCGTCGATGTAAATTTTATTGCAACTT
This sequence comes from Lasioglossum pauxillum, assembly GCA_933228785.1. Classification (NCBI taxonomy): domain Eukaryota; kingdom Metazoa; phylum Arthropoda; class Insecta; order Hymenoptera; family Halictidae; genus Lasioglossum; species Lasioglossum pauxillum. The sequence goes on from OW121706.1 coordinate 41,651,074, forward strand.
CCTTCGTGACCCTCCCGCGACAGTCGATGAGACGTTTCGCATCATTGCAAACGGTATAAATAAATACAGACCGGAACGGCTGCTTAACATTAATTGTGTCTCGGCATTACATCGTCGTTCAAATTGTCTGCACACAAACTATTCCATTGCTATTCGTTACATTTACATTCTATATTATTCACTCTGAAATCCAGAGGAAGCCGAATGTGTGATCTTTATTGTTCGGCTGTTTGTAGTCATCTAGTTAAGCGTCGAACGTCCTACAGCTGTTCGACGCTCGCAAACTTTATTTGAGTTTCGTACAATTCTGAAATTTTCATGCATACGTTTCGTTGCTCGAGCCGGAAAGTTACGTTCAGCCATAAATGTAGATCCGCTACTTCATGCAAATGAATCATCTAAGTTTAGTGCCTTGTATAACTTGCGCTAAGTATAGGAATCTCTCGCAGCCGCGTTTTTGAAGTTTCTGGGTCACGGAGAGGTTTTTCGTAGCGTTTACGCAACTATCCGTGAACGGCTAGCTCTCTTCGCATTACGTAATTAAAATTCAGAAATGCATCCTGCTAGCAATATTCCACGGCGGTGTTAATCATATCATCTCTGGTATTATACGTTTCAGCGACTTTCTAATTACTGGAGCTTTCCTTAATGTGCAGTCTATGTCTCATGTCCTTCCAGGATTTAGACATGTATTGTCAGATTTATGAAGAGCGTGAAAATCTTGGGAACAGTTTGAATGTAACCCAACCATCTCGATATTGTTATTAAACCTAGAAATATTATTGGTAAAAATCAGGCACCCTAACTGTTATAAACAAAAAGAAAAAGTCATGGAATAACAAGTATTTGATCGACTAAAATCGCATTGGTTACAAATAAGGATTATAAGTAACCGAAAATACTTTTCTGTTGTTGGTAAATGTTATCGTTGAGAGAAATTCATTTCGATCACTTATAACTCGACAGCGGATTTTATGCATTTATCACAAAAATGGGTACACAGAATTTAAACCAGTGGACATGTAAAAAATATTTAAGGACATCGATGTGTTAGTTCCAGCTTAATAGGATAATTAAAAGAAAATACAATTTTTATTTGGCGCCCGTGTCCTGCAATCAATGCTAACATTTTTTATTTTGCATAAAGATCCGCAGTCTACTTATAACAGTTACCAATAAAAGAAATTTATTTTGATCGCTCATAACAGATTTCAATGAGAAAAGTTCATTTCGATAGCTTATAACAGTCATTAATGAAGGAAATTTCTAATAGTTTTTATTAAATAGTACAACTTTCGAATGGTAGACAATCAATTATTTCATAAATTTTTTGTTTATATAATTAATTGCTTCAATCAAAATTTAATGTGACAAACAAACAGATTTTGTGTTGTCTTTTTACATTGGGTTCTTGTTCCGTCGCGCAGGAACAGGATTCGTAGTTTTCCTTCGGACAAGATTTATGATGCGAACGTGCGTAAATATCCTCTTCAAGAATTAAACAAACTAGGGTCATTCGGCGACCAATCAAGGCATCTGGCTAATGTTTAGTTTTTATACAGCCTCGAAAATACAAAGTGTCATAAATCTAGTCCCTCCGAAGGACCGCCCGCGATCGGTACGCACGGTGTCGAATTACCGAGACCCGTCGCGTCGTCGACCGAGTAAGAGATCGCCCCACTCCTCCTTCCAGGGCCTCATTCAGAGCTACGGGAAGGAGGTTCCAATAGTCAAAAGTGTACTGATTGGGAAATGCAACTTTCGGCAGGAACCAATCAGTGCATCTTATTTCCTGCTCGAGAAGCCTGACGAACATCGCGTTGAGACCGCGTTCGTCAGTTGAGTCTTACACTCTAACGTCGCGACATTCTCCAGTCCTCGGGTAGACAAGTACAACGCACGAGCCGTTGTCTTGTCAATCGTTTAATCACACGAAAAATTAGCATCACGGTAGTTCAGTGTCTAACTATTAGGACACTCGACAAAACGGGATCGCGTCGGTCAAGACCCCTCGCGTACCGGATACCATCAATCGAGATCCGTCGCGAGCGTTACAATTAGAAACGCGAAATTATATCAATATCTGCGCGCGTATAAGGCAGGACCTGCTAGATCAGCCTTACTGACGAGTCCACTAGCAGGTCCGGGACGAAACGCTTTCTTTAACGTATTCATGCGTATTTCATTGTCACGCGAATAGAAAATTGTCTTTTGCGATCATCAAACCTTGAACTAGCTGCCCAAGATTAACTTGGCGGGCAGTGATCCGGAACATTCGCGAATCTACAGTTCCGCGACATAACAGTTCTCAATGAATTTCACAGGCTTGCTTCATCCGGAAAGGAGTAGACAACTCAATAGTCAAATAAGCAACCGAGATGAATTTTCTCATCAATAATTATTATGAGCAGATGAAAAGAAATTCGATCATCTATAATTGTTATGAGCGATCGAAATAAATTTCTCTCAATGATAACTGTTATGAGTGATCGAAATAAACTTCTCTCATCGATAACTGCTTTGAGCAATCGAAACAGTTCTTCATCGATAGCAGTTATCGAGGAGGATCCAATTTTTTGGATACTAATAACTATTACTTGTAACCAAAAAGAATAAAAATCGATATTTTTTAATCATTTTGTTCTTCGAATTTTTATCTTTATATTTTGTGTAGATTATCTTAAATTTCAATAATAATCAACTTTTCATTAATAATTTTTACAGTAGAAAATTTTAGAATAACTGTTATTTTTCGTCCCTGGTAAAAATTGAGCATTTCATTCACAAAAATATTTATTGCACGACTTGATCCTTAGTTGGAGAATTGGTATTTACAGTGTTTATAGGGACAGCAGAAGTAATGGTAGTATTTCGGAATTAAATCGAAACATCACGGAGCCGAATAAATGGAATGTCTGGGGGTACGTAGACGCGTATAATATGTATGTTCTTGTTGGAGCAAGACAAACATAATCGTGAATTTCGCGTATGAACACGATACCGACTGTGCATCCCAGCGAACACATTTGGACAAGGCCACTTGTGACTGCGGCTTGACCTCTGAAACTTCGCGCATTGTGATCCGGCGGGGGCTCGGATCCAGCCCCGTTGTTTCAACTATCAACCTCGATACCTAACGTGAACGGAACCGGAGCATAATAAACAACAGATCTGATTCTCTGGTAACGGCGCGGCGTAGCTCCTGGAGAACGAGAGGTATCACGGCCAACTATTCTAGAAATAGTTTGCCGCGTGGAATGGTGTTTGGCCACGATTACCGGTGATCGTTCAAACATTCAGGATTTCCTCGACTAACGGGCCGCGTTTGTCTACCTTGAGCTCCACCACTGGTGCATTTTCCAAGTGCACTTTCACACGTTTGCTCTCTCCTTCGACCGTAAGTCGATTCCTAATCGTTACGACCCTCGGTCGTTGTACAGTGTGCAGTTAATATATCTGAAAAATCCCTATTTATTATAAACACATATTTCTGCAATATTAATTTGCATTAAAAAATCAGCTTTCTCCTGATTTTCCATTGAAATTTTTATCGCACAAATTTTGTAACGAGAAGATAAATCGTACAGAAATAGTAACGATGAATTAGTTGCCTTTCTCGCGGATCGACGCGAAATTCCTCGATCACCGTCGAGCGTAGAAAGTGGTTGGTGAAAGATTTGCGGGGGTGCGAGGATCCAAGGGAGTCGCGGAGGGTCGAAGGGACTAGGGGGGATAAAAGGTCTGAGCCGGGTTTACTCCGCGTCATCAGCGTAATTGTATGCGAGGGAATAAACAAAACTATAAAGCTCGCGGTTCGGATTACTTTTCCGCAAGTTTCCGCCCCGTCCCTTGACCAAACCTCTGGCGTCGCGTCTCTTCGCCCCCGAAACCCTCCGTTCACAGCCATATTTCCCCTTCCCCGAGCTATCGTTGCCATTCCTTCGAGCTGTTTCCCCCGCTTCTAAAGCTCGGCTCTTCTTCTTTTCTTAGCCGCTTCTCAGCCCCTTCTCTCGCCCCTTGTTCTATCCTCCTCGAGAGGACGGGGTTGGAGGTTTATGTCGGCCTCTCTGTGTGTGCGTATGCGTGCACGTGCACCCGCGGCTGTGTGTCGCGTCCTACCACACCACACACAGTTTGCTTTCCTTAATGTGTCAAGACTGTGTGTGGAGAGACACACAACCAAATCTCAACCTCCTCCGCGGTTGCTTTTTATTTACTCCATTTCCTCCTTTGTTTACTCGAGGGCTTTCCCAACCCCTGCTCCACCCCGCGCACCCTTTCTCCTCTTCCGAATGTTTTCTCCTTCGGTTTTCTTCGACCACCCACACCAGGGACGAGTCGAATCGCACGAACACCCCGCGCGAAGCTAACTCTCCCCTGTGGACGCTACCAGAGATTAGGGGATGATCGGATCTAGGGAGAAATTTCGGTGACCCTACGGGGGTTGGTTATCTAGAGCTGGCAGAGAGACAACAATTTGTCTATGTTGCCTCGAATCGAGTCCTTTGTTACTGCTGACGTTTCATTTTTTTGGGGGTGAGTGTATACTATGAATTTAGGATGACGTCTGGAAGGGTGCATGGATTTATGACTTGATTTGTGGGGATTGGAGATAAACAGAAAGTTTGCCTTCGACGTGGATTTTTTTGGATATTGAACTTCTAATTAAAACAATCGGTAAAATCTTTCGATTGGAAGAAGTAAAAGTGGATATCCCTCAAGAAGCATGAAATACTAGCCTGATCCGAAGACTATAGGGCAAAGGGTGGCACGCAGGAGGGTGGCAGAGCGCGTCGGTGGGGAAATAACGCGGTGCCGGAAGCAATTCGGCTAACTTTTAGCGTCGCAACTGCGGGACTTGGTCGGAATAGTTGGCTGGTACGATTATTCGCGTAATGAATATCGTTTAATTCATGGCGTACGCGCGGAGTATGGTCTGAGCCGGAGAGGAAATTGTATTCCGCGGCAAGATGTAATGCGCCGCGCCACTGCGATTATGTTAAGTACGAGCCGCGCCAAGCTGTGCTCCACCTTTTTAAAACCGTCTGGAAATACTGTTCCCTTTTACTTTTCATGCTCGCGCCGCTCGCCGCCGGCAATCGTTAACTGTTTCACTGCTAACAAGCGAGCTAATTTATTTGTCGCCTCTTGAACCTTTCAAATTCGAAATTAATAGCGATCTTTGGCTAATCCTGTGCATCTAGTACTCTAAAAAGCTTTCCATTCTATGAAGTATAATTTGGCATCTAACATTTTTAACCGACTTCGAAAAAGGAGGAGGTTACCTTGGTTACCATCCAACGGTGTTCTACAAATTCTGCTCGTTCCACTAAAAAGTGTGAAATAAACAAATTTTATAAAAAAAATTAATCCGACTTCGAAAAAACGCACTAAAAAGTATGAAATAATTTACATTTAATTGATGTGAATACACACGAACTTAAATATAATACAATCTTTTCGAAGGCGGAGCAAAATGGAAAATTTTCCAAATGACAGATGTTGCTGATTATGATTTCGTTGGAATATGGTGAACTTGGAAATCTGTAGGTGGGAAGAGAAGATACATTAATATGTGAAAGCATGTAGAAGAATTTAAGGATTTTCGTAATTTCCAGTGTGTTTTGTCGCGGAACTGTGGGTTCGCGAATGTTCCGGATCACTGCCCGCCAAGTTAATCTTGGGCAGCTAGTTCAAGGTTTGATGATCGCAAAAGACAATTTTCTATTCGCGTGACAATGAAATACGCATGAATACGTTAAAGAAAGCGTTTCGTCCCGGACCTGCTAGTGGACTCGTCAGTAAGGCTGATCTAGCAGGTCCTGCCTTATACGCGCGCAGATATTGATATAATTTTGCGTTTCTAATTGTAACGCACGCAAGGGATCTCGACCGACGCGATCCCGTTTTGTTATGTGTCCTGACTGTTGGACTACGAACTACCGTGATGCTAGTTTTACGTGTGATTGAACGATTAACAAGACAACGGCTCGTGCGTTGTACTTGTCTACCCGAGGACTGGAGAATGTCGCGACGTTAGAGTGTAAAACTCAACTGACGAACGCGGTCTCAACGCGATGTGCGTCAGGCTTCTCGAACAGGAAATAAGATGCACTGATTGGTTCCTGCCGAAAGTTGCATTTCCCAATCAGTACACTTTTGACTATTAGGACCTCCTTCTCGTAGCTCTGAATGAGGCCCTGGAAGGAGGAGTGGAGCGATCTCTTACTCTGTCGACGACGCGACGGGTCTCGGTAATTTGACACTGTGCGTAACGGTCGCGGGCGGTCCTTCGGAGGGACTAGATTTACGATACTTTGTATTTTCGAGGATATATAAAAAACTGAACATTAGCCAGATGCCTTGACTGGTCGCCGAATGACCCTAGTTTGTCTAATCCTTGAAGAGGATATTTACGCACGTTCGCATCATAAATCTTGTCCGAAGGAAAACTGCGAATTCTGTTCCTGCGCGACGGAACACAGTGTCGTATTGTATTTAAGTTCGTGTGTATTCGCATCAATTAAATGGAAATTATTTCATACTTTTTAGTGCATTTCCTTATTGAGTTTTTTCGAAGTCGGTTTAATTTTTTTTATAAAACTTTTTTATTCGCGTTACACGAAGTTCCGCGGTCTAGGAATAATTTCACACGAAAACGCCTGCAATTCCTGCAGGAAAAAACTGCGGGGCTCTGAAGCTAAAAATTGGGTAGCAGTTGGTAGTGGTAAGGGTGAATACTCGAGTGTGTACACTTGCCTTCGGCGCCACCCTCGGGCAGTAAAAGGGTTGGGGCTGAGTCGAGGGATCCCGGAGGGCCAAGAGCAAGAAGCTCTCCGAATCAAAAGAGTCGAATGTCACGGGTTCCCGATAATCGATCACGCGGCCGCAAAGAAGGAGGTCCTCCCTCGTTGCTGGAGGGGGGTTGTAGCAGTGGAAAAAAAAGGAAAAGAGAAGAAGCGAGGGTGTAATATTCGCGGATCGATGGCTCGTTGCGGCCGTTGTAAAGCGTGCGTGAGCTCGAGGGTGCAGGAACGCGTACCACGCCTAACTTCACCAAGTCAAATAGTAGAGGTTTGCGGGAGTGGGAGCTCGGGAAGGTGATAGAGGGTTAGTCAGAAAGGGTGCGGAAGAGTTGCCTTATGCGGGCTGAATTGTAAACCAGTCTGAACTTTCTGCCTTCTTTTCTGGTCGTTGCCCGAGGATAGGTTGAAGTGGGGTTGAAGGGCGGCGGGAAGGCTTCCTTCTTTAAATTACATTTGACCACTCGTTTGGACACCCTCCCCGTTCTATCTGTCTCGCCCTCGCTCTTTTCTCCCGTATCCGTCGGCCTCGATTTCCCTCTCGCTCTGTTCCTCTCTCCGTTCTCTCCCCCTGCTTTATCCCTTTGCTCATTCTTGCTCCTCCATCCTACCCCTACCGCGACCGGCTCTTTCATTCCACGCAGACCGAGGCAGGGAATTCGTTTACTACCACCCTTCCGTGCATCTTCCCGGTTACCTCCAGCGTATATTCTCGCTGGATTGTTTTGGCTGGAAACACCAATTGTATTAAGAAATAGAAGAGGAATGCTGGAGCGAGACGCTACGCTCGTACGCTTTCTTATGGATTAGTTTCGTACGAATTTTTAAAGCGAACCAACTAAAATTAACCCCTCGCCTTGCAACGAGCAGACTCGTGACGGCAACTTCAGACAGAGAATCTACTAATCTTAAAAAGACGATGAGTTTTTTTTAATATTCGATCGTACGATGTTACAAAGTTTGAAAAACGTTTCACCTGGTCGGAGTTGCAGAGAAAATACTGAAAGTTCTTTTCTACAAGTTTTATATGTGGGCCTATACTGTATGTATACATTCGGTGTCCCACCTGCTCGTTTATGCGAAGCATCCGTTCACGGAAACGATCGCATTACCGAATTGTTTCGAACACCTCAGTAATTTCGGCAGTAAACCGTCGGTTGTATATCAAGCTCCAATTAATATCACGAAAATGTTTCGTGAGCCATAAGTCCGAGCATGTTCGAGGCATCCCCGTCGGTCCGGTCGGTTAGTTATAGACTGATTTGATATGCCCGTTGATAAAAGAAAGGCAGCACAGATACTATCTACACCGTTATTTGCCCGGTCTTATCTGGTAAAGCGAACCGGCGTACCGCGGACTATAATTTCGTACGTATGGTCGATCGATATTATGTTTAAACAGTATCAAGCTCTCCTCTCGGTTCTTGCTTCACCCTTTCTCTCTCTCTTCGATCCCGTCCATATTTCTCTCACGTGTCTTTCATTCGTAGTCGCGAAATATTTACTTAAATTATCAGAGCATGTTACTTTAATTCGTCTTCGTTCGGTTTCGTCTATCAGTGGACGGGCTTGAATTTTGATCAACCCCTCAGACTTTCAATACGTGATTCAATTTTCCTTTGACCCCACCCGACGCTCCACGTGCTCACTTTCCTCGTGTTAAATTAATTCTCGAGATTCTGTCTGATTTGGTTTGCTGCTCCTTCCATGGTCTGTTAAGTGCCCCGACGGCGCGGCGCACAGTGGGCTCGATTGAAAAAGTACACGACATTTTTGAATAACTCTTAAACCACTGAAGATATTGCAATGAAGTTTGAACTGAATATATAAAAAAATCATTCCTTTTCAATGATTTTTAACTTAATATATTTCACATTTGTTTAACCGTTTTTATTCATTTAAAACAGCTTTATAAATTATTTATTCTATAATGTATTTCATATTTTCGCTATTTAATGCAAATAGATACAATGTTTAAGTTTTACATTCTTGAGAAAAATTTGTTATGGCCGAAAATATTGAAAAATTGAAATTTTTACCACTTTTGATCGTTTATAATTCGTAAACCAATTAACCAATTTTAATGAAATTTTCAGAGCGTATATAATTTATAACAGTTGACAAAACACATTTTTTAAATTTTCGTTATTGGCCCAGCTAAAAAAGTTGTAAAAATAAATTTTTAGTATTGTTTTTCACAATTCCGACCAAATGCATTTTTTCAACTTATTTATTAGACGTCATTTACTAAACTAATTCTTCTAGCCTTACAGAGAAATTCAAATCGTGTGGTCCATTCATATAAAAGTTATTCTGATTTAAAGTGTGTGGAATCAGTTATGTTCCTTATTGTATATGAAGTTCTCAATATAAATTATAATTGATATATATTAACTTACTTGATGTATTATATTAAATAATATTAACAGAAAACGTATAAAACTGAAAATAATATCGGAATCACAGTACTGCTCAGGCTGGTAGTTCTGCTCTGACTGACAATAATTCTGTTTCAATCCACAAATTGCGTCGACAAGACAAAACGTTTGAAAAGAAATTTCAAAAGATTTGAAGATCGATTTCGTAAACAATTACAATGTAACTTATGCACTGTCGAAAAGAATTCGTCAAACTCAACGCAGTCAAAATATCAGAGATGAAAGACTGACTTATTTACTGTAAAATATAAATTAATATTAAATAAAAATATAATATAAATATAAATATTCAACACAGTTCTGTCAGACTTTCAGAGGCTGCATAGTTGACGAATTCAGCGCGTAGCGCGCGTCCGAGCGCGGACAAGACAACGCGACGCGGATGTTTTCAGACAATAATATCTTGAAAAAGGACTCGAAGGAGGAAATCATTTTTGTCACATAGCATAGAGGAAGGTTCACTGAAAAGATCCTTACTTGTTAAAAACTGGGATCTCCTGAGACCTGAAAGATCGCGCATGTCAAAGATAAAAATTTTCAACGATTATTTTAATTTTGCTCATTATTCTTTTTAAATATGTTATATATCATAATTGTCAATGAAAAGTATGATTTCTTATCAATAAAGTGTGCATTTTGATATAGAAAAAAATTCAGGGCAAGAAGTTGATCATAGTTATCAGGACACTTTAAGAATGAACAGCCAAATTATGTGGGGAAAATCGATATTCTTAAACTGTCTAACTTCATGCGTGTATCACAACTAGAACTGCTATTGTATTTGATTAATTTTATCATTTTCGTGGTCGGTGGACATTTAGAAATCGATATCAATTGAAAAAATATCAAAATTAGAAAGTTGATTTTTTCGCAAAATGTCGCGTACTTCTTCAATCGAGCCCACTGTGCGGCGCTCCGAATTGCCTCCGTTCCCATTTACACGTCGTTTCTTTCATCTACAATGCGGATACTTCTGCGCTTGTGCCGTCTATAAAGTTCCAAAATAGCCGAAAATATTTTAGTGTATCGGGAAACACTGAAATATTTTTCTTGAATTTAATATTGATGCCAATGAGAGAAACAAATGAACGTTCAAAGCTGTCTGAAAGGTACACGGAAGTTAAAAATAATTGATGTCGGCCCGGTAGCTGCCGGGTAAGATTAAATCGCGTCAGGGTTAAATATGAAGATATGCTCCTCTTGTTCCAGCCGTTTCTAGAGCCCTTAAATCCTCCTGCCACCCGGTGGTAATAATTCTAAAGTGATAATAGAATTCACGAGACGTAGGGTCGAAATTCCTTCTTCTCGGATCATTAGATCCTCTTCTGGGATCCTTCGCAGCCCCGGAAACTTCCCTTCGATTCCCTTCGATTCCCATTGGCCGAACTTGCCTCCATTGCAAATTATTATTAAACCGTAAACCATCGGCAAGTACCCAAGTACACCCTCCGGTGATGGTAATCGGACACCTCCGGGCATCGAGGTGAACCATGAATTATTGAAAACTCTCCTCGTAGGAAATTATTCCGGATAGACCTTACGGCAACACGTCGATGCGTGAGTGCGTGAAAAAGGGGTAGGTAGAGAGAGAGAGAGAGAGAGAGAGAAAATAGGGAAAGGAGGGAAAATACGGGCAAGTTTTTCCCGGTGGCAAATGTGTTCGAGCAAGCGGGATAATGGGGACGCAAGAGACGGGAATGGCCGTTTCCATGGGACACTATAACAAGGCTAACAATTTGACGAGAGACCCCGTCTCGTCCACGCTGATTGCAAAATGCACTCGTCTCTGCTTTGCGTGTACTTTCAATTTCTCGATCGCGACGCTTTTCAAACGTTTGTGCTCTTCACGCGAGCGTCAACAAAGATTTCAATGGCTCGTTGAATAAAACACGTTTCTTGAGTTTCATTCGAATACTAAAGAATTCTTCGCTGCTTCCCTTACAATTTATTATTTCTCTTGAATGTACTTACACCCTTAAATATTCCTTTAATGACCTACATCTCGAACGACTGCCACCGTGCTATCCATGTCACGATCATTTTGAAAAGTCGCTATCGAAAGTAGCAAGTAACCGAAGGCAGACGTACGCTTCCCTTCGTGGTTTCCGTAAGTTGTAGGTAGAAAAAAAAATCCATGTTCTGAAAATATCGATTTGATTCTGGTAGGGACGATAGCGACAGATGTTCCGAATGTGCATTATAAAAGGAAGAGCAATCGGTCCACTAGTTTCCAAGAAAACCGTCGAACACTGTTGGAAAACTTAGTTTCGAGAAAAACGCGTTTAAAGTTCTCTGCACCCTGCGTCGGGCATTTGAAACATTCAAACCCTTGCAACTCCGACAATTTATTCAACACCGATAAACCGTTCGATAGTCATATTCTCCTAGCAGCAGTAATAAGGGAAAGAAATGTTTGATATTTTCTGTGAAATTTGATATGGAAGCGATCAGAAAAATATGAAGTTTTATAAGAAACCAAAAGGAGAATTTAATCAATTATAACACTTCGTTTGGGTAATTGCAGTTCGGGTTTGATATTTCTCTCGAATAGGCGAGATATATTTAATACCTCCAATTAGTATCCGTTACCGGAGTTTTTCACATTAAGAGAATAAAAAATCCTAGTCTGCGCGAGAAGTTTCAGGCATGCATAAAGTTAATGCGATTCTCTTGTATCACATATAATATTAAATTCTATGTAAAATACAGAATCGCGGCTGTGTCGCGTGTATGACAGCGAGCATGTTAATTATACGCTCTCTAATGAATGAAAATTACCCAGGAACATTTCAATTTACATATTTAATGCAAGTATAATGTATGTACCAGTACATATATAGCATTTTGTTGAGATTTTCACGTTCTCTATTAACCTCATAGAAATACAGTCAGTTACTTGCCATCTGCGCTTAAAGTGTGAAAACTAAAACCTATTCTATCCTATTCTAATAAAAAAAAAATGAACCGTGATCGATGAAATATTTAGAAATTTTTCGGACCCATTTTAAAAAACCAGAAACACTGCCAACTCGTAGGAGGTTGAGATCGTTCTCTGAGGGATTGTTTATTTGTGGCTCGTATAAATTTCTTGGTTGCATCGGCTGTGTCGGAGTCGGCGAATCTGAAACGCCGAGCACACGCAATCGCATAAATTATCCAACGAACGCGTCGAACCTGTTAACTACCGATTCGATTCAACTCGGCTCGACGTTGTTCGTACATTCCCATCGCGTGACTTTTCCGCGTTTTACACCGCACGGAACCGACGAAGTAGCTTCCGTTGCCAGTGGTTTCGTTAATGGAGTATCAGCCAGAAATAATTACGGACGGATGGATGACTTCTCCAACGTTTGAGCATTGAAAACACTTCGATCGAACCCTTCAACTAGAATTAAACGGCCGCCTTCGCTTGATATTCGCGCTGGCTTCCGCAACGCTTCACAACACACCTTCGAATATTCCTTATATACACAGTCCCTGCTCACTTTATTAGACTCACCTGAAGAATTGGTGCTGTTTGAAATCCTATAAGGAATTCAACGCTGTTTTCAACCTATGGGGTAATGATTTTATACTACAAGGTTGCCTTATGGGTTGCCTATCTAAGTGTAAAATTTTCTTGCAAGAGAAATTCACCGGACATGAATCCGATTGAAAATGTCTGTGAGTGCCTGAAAAGAGAACTGGCCAAAGAAAATATAACAACAAAGACCAAGTTGATAGAGAGAATAATCTATCACTGGCACCATAACGCTGCATTAAAAGAAATTGCACAAACTTGCATAGATAGCATGTCCAGAAGAGTTGCGGCTTTAAGAGCAGCTAAGGACGAATTAACAAAATATTAGTGTTTTAAGAATTATATTGATCTATTTGTGTTTGTATCCATTGTTTTTGTAAAATAAATATATGGAAAATTCATTGGTCATCATTAAGTGATTTCTGCATAAGGCTACTATACCTATTATTCATGGTAAAACTAAAAAATCATGATTATAGAGGTGAGTCTAATAAAGTGAGCAGGGACTGTACAGCGACGAGCAAACATTGCTACAAATCCTTAGTTTTCCAAAATATTCTATATATATTGTTAACATTATCGAACATAAACTGTTATGCTTTGTTTATCACGTTCACCATATAATTATTATTACCTAATCTTTATCATTCAATTGAAAAATAGCTCGTATTATCACGTTTTATGTAAAACAAGCGAAGTGTGTTTACACTTTTGCTCGTCACGCACGTATCAAGATTAATGTAAAATTTTCGAAAACGCGAAAATACCGATCCAACATCAGCTGCAAGACCGAGAAACGCTTCGTCCACGAAGGAATTTTCTATTTTATCCAGGAATGATTTACGCGAATAAGAGAATTTCGCAAAAAATCCCGAGTTCCGGAGGTTTGTCGCGGGTCAAATATCTCCGAAAACACTACTTAACCCGTGGCCCTTATAATTCACCCTCGGCCGTTCCCCGATTAAGTCTACCAACAGGAAATATATCGCGTTCTCTGTCAGATTAATCCTCTTCCGGCTGGCGGGGCAACACAGGTTTAGAGAAGCAGAAAAAGGAAGCGCAGGGAGCAGGGTTTAATTCGCAGACGGGACGCGGCTAAGATAAAGTCCAGATTAAGAAAACTCGCCGGATATTGCGAGGCTAATATACGAGTGGCTCTCGTCTCGGAATTATTTCCATTTTTTCCACCGTGCTGCTTCGTTTTCTCCCTCTTTTTTTCACCAGTTCCGTTTCCTTATATTTTTCGGGTGCAGCTGCGTTTTTTCCCCGGAGGTTGTCGGCCCGTCGCGCGTCGATCGTAGGCTCGCGTCGGTCGCGCAAAATTTTTCGAGCAGACGCTTACGCTTCTTCTTGATTACGCTGCTAACGGAGGGCCGACGGAATGGCGACCGCTACGTTAAGTGGCTCACGGGAACGACGCAATTCAGAGGTATTCGTTTAAACGGGACGTGAAAAATACGCCGGGAAAAGGGAAATCGTATTACGACGCGGATGAAAGGCGTGGGAGGTTTCTGTCCGAGAGCGTTTCCACCCTGCGGGCCTTCGTCCTTTCGGAAAAGAACTGACTGCTGCGCTGTTTTTCACCACACTGGCGCAGCGCGCAAAGTGAATATCTTACATCGCACGTCCATAGATCCGTAGAGAAACATAAAGCAAAATATAGTTCTATAAAAAGTTCATGTCAGAATAAACGTTATAAATAGCTTGAAAAATCGCATGACTACTCTGCTCCGTCACAATCCAATTTGACTCCTGAACGTGACGACGAGTCAAACCCGGCATATGACGCGGTTAACACATTGTTGACCGGATGCAATGAAATGGATCGTGCTCGCCGATTTTTACTGGAATCGTAACAATCGAGATATATGTATGTCGATTCCATTTGTTCGTTCAGGTCGCTAACAGCTGGGAAACAAAATAGCACGTTCCAACTAGAAACAATCGTTTTCACACGGAGTTCCGCGTCTTGCAAATCACGAGCGTCGTCGTCGACCTAATCCAACTAAACCGACCGAAGAAGTCTGGCCGCGGAACAATAAACGCGTTCCATCAGGCGAGTTGGTTCGCGAGCAGAATAAACCGTGTTGTCGGCGTCTGTTGGATGGAGACAAGCAACGGGGTTCGACTTCGGGGAACTCTCTGGACGAAGAAACTCCTCGAAACTAAAGCGTCCGCGTAGACCAAGCGGCGACCTGGGTCCGATAAAAGATCCGGGATTCGGGTCAAGCAACAGCGTTCCGCGTGTTTTACGAACGACGCGTCGCGCGACGGGAGGAAACGTCGCGTCGCGTCGCCTCGACAACAGGTGCGGCAATTTCGTAATTACCGGCTTATCGCGGTTAAACGAATAATACTCGAATTACAATGCGGCCCGGAGGAACCCACCCGCGGCGCGTAAAACGCCGCGGAGGAAAATTGCGACGCCTCGGGACTACGAGAGGGACAGAGAGGGGAAACCGGCTGGTCGCCGGAAGTTTGAAGGAGTTACGGGGCTAATAAACCTCTTTACTACGTTACGAAGGAAGCCATCCACTTTATTCCGCCGCGCGCCGAGCGGAATTGCCGTTTTAATAAAAAGTATCGCGCAACGGGGGACCTAGGTGCGAAACGTGGAAGTGGCCGGACCCGTGGCAGAAGCGGATCCGCCGCTGAGAGGAGTTCACGCTTAATCCGACCATAATTTTCCTATTAAAGTTAACAACGTCTCCCGCGACCCCTGGCTGTTACTTCACCGGCTGTCGTTGAATATAGAAATTTCGGTTAACCATAATTGTACCGCCGCGCTCCGGCAACAATCCTCACCGAGCGCGAATTATTCATTCCCGACCTCCGATCTCGCTATTACTAGACGTTTATTCCGCTAGGAGAATGATGCGCGAAGAAATTACTATTTTCCCAGACTCCCCTTCTTCAGAAACCTCGATAATGTCAGTGTACAAATGCCTGTAATTTTCAACCCTCGCCTCGTGTCGGAAGTACGTTTTCTTCTATCTCGGTCGTAGATCTTGCTGCAAATTCTTCCTGTCTAGTAAAATGTGAAAATGAATTTTTAGACAATGTTAAAGAAAGCTTCCGACCATTTCTGTATTAATTTATCGATACAGTAATTAATTGATTAATACAGTTCAGGCCATCGAGTGAAAACTTTTCGCCGGAGGCAGTAAACCGAGGGATCAAGATTCATTATAGCGATTACTTCTTCAACCGTCTTTCACCTCGTAAATCCTAACACAATTTGTTACAGTCGGTATATCACGCCGTATACGTAATTTCACGGCAGTTATGTCGTTTCACGGTATTACGAAAATGATTTCTTCTCCGACTCGGCAGACTCTGGAATATATTTTTCCCGCCGGTCCCGTGGGGCCGATATTCGAGGCGAGACAATGAAGCGGAGCCTCTCGTTGGACGATCGTGAAGCGACTTCCGTTCGGATTGTTTAGGGACCGATTAACGAGGCTGCGTGAATCGATAGTGATTCTTTCCGGTCTCGAGACTAGGCTGAATTTTCAATGAGACCGAGACACATCGCCCCGTGACTCGTGGGATTTCTGCGCGCGTTAATCGCATTCACTGCAAATTGCGCAGGTGGAAATCCGTATGCGAGGTTTAACACCGAATGATCCGTGAACAATCGCTTCAGAGTTTCAATGCATACCTTCATGCCTCGAGTGTAAATTGTGATCATTAGACAAAAATATGATTTATAAACAAAATTAGTGGCTGCAATTTGATAACGAAAAATCGAAAGAATTAAATACCATCGATATCAATATTACTTTCTGTTGGAATCCAACGATAATATTTCAGAGCAGAGATTTCGTTGCCTGGCCCAAGTGTTTTATGACACCCCCACTTAAGAAAAGGGACCAAAGGTTTTTCCAGGGACGAACCAGCTCAGTCGTCGTTCCAATACAGTACGGGACACATCACAGCATCTTTTATACTACAGCATTAGCTTTACTTTTTTTTCAATACAGTTTATCTCTTTTTCATTCACATTTCGATCACTGCTTAATCAACTTTGTAACTTTATTTGCATTGAATAAATAAAGACATCTTATTTAATAAAATAAAGTTTTCCAACACTTTCGATCTAGAGTCATCGATATAATGAAATAAAATATAAGGGTCAAGCGGGCAACGGGTATGTTTTCCGGAGTTCAACGCGAAGAGAGAGAGGAACAGATTTCCAGAACAGCAAAAATAGACGGAAAACAATTCGACCGAGTGTCGCGGAGAAAAAAGGTATCCGTCGAGCAGAGAAAGAGAGGAAAGGATGGAGAGGAAGGGAGAGAGAGTTTCATTTGGAGGCGGTGAACACCCTCAAAATGGAATTCTCATTCCGCCGAACACTTTATCTTCCGCATTACCACCTCTCTTTCAATATTCATTACTTTTTCAATCGGGGCCGCGCCGGCTGCTCTAGTCGTTTTTCTATATGCAAATTTTTCTCGCGGCCGGGGTTCCATCGCAGGGACATTTTAATGCTCTAACCGTATCGAATAGTTCGAGATTCCGAGTCTCTCTACCCTCTTCTACCCGACGTGAACAATTATTGCTTCGGGGAGGCCGGGTTCTACTAGTTGACCCTCGTGGTCCACGCGTTCGCGTCAAACTCTCTCCCTCTCTTTCTCTCTTTTTGTCCCTCTCTTCCCACGGTCTGCACGGTCTGCACGGTCTCCACGGTCTGACCAAAGCGCGACCCATTCCACTTCGAACGGTGACCCATATTCGATTATCTGGATGCATGCCATCCACTCCCGTACGGTAAACTAATTGCCTCAAATTGGAAAACTTTCTCGGCCTATCCTACTCTCGCTCCATCTCTCTCTCTCTCTTTCTCTCCTCTCTTCGTTGATCTCCTTCGCGTTGTCAATCTCCCGTGCTCCTCGTGTACTATCTCCATGCATGGGAACGGTCGCTCCCCGTCCCGTCGATTCGCTATAGCAATGGTCTTCAAACTTTCCCGATTCAACCCTTAACACTCCGAGTGCCATGCCGAGCCGCCCGGAAATCGGAAACGGAATTGTTTCTACCGATCTAACTCTTTTCTTGCAGATAGTTTCAATATGTTTCATCATTCTTGGATCACGTTGTACAGTCCCACAGTGATTAAACAATTAGAAATCTTACAAACAAATATGTTTCTACAGTAATCGCGCGCTCACAGTCAAACAGCCGTGGTCTGCACCGACAGTGATCGCGCAGTGACATTATTTTTTTATGACTACGTCTACCACGCCGACCGCGCCGAGACTTCAATCGAAAAGCCGAACATAGAGAAAGACAGAATGAAATACGAATCGCATGGCCGAAGCGTGTCGCCGTCGCCGGCACAGTTTAAAGACCCGCGAGTTCTCACAATGTAATGGCAAAGATAGAATTGTTTATTTTTCATTCTTTTTTTTTATGGAACTTACACTACCATTTCTGGAATTTTTCTGATTAAAATGACACCAAACACGATATAATTCCAACTGTATTTAGTGGTTTAATCGACGATGAAAGTTCGAACGCAACGAAGATCGGCGTATTGGAAAGAAAGAGATGCGGACAGTCGCCGCACAGTGGAACTTTTCGTCCATTTCGGAGACAAAATCAAAGAACTTCCGATAGAAGTGAGATAGAGAGCTGAAATTTTTTTTAATTACAGCTGAGATTTCACAGAATATGGGAAAAATAGGGAGATTATGGTACGAACATTTTTTAACCTTGAAAAAAATTGTCAAGCTTGCACAATGTCACGAAAATTGTGGTTTTTGCAATACCACGGGTAGAAAAAAATTTTTTTGTAACATGCCATACATCATTTCCAGTAGATTTTTTCATGCCGAATTCAAATCTGGTCTCAAAATTTGTCTACGACTTCAGGATTTTACAAGAAATCGATTTTGTGATCCCACAGGCGACCCCTGACAGTAAACGAGCGACTACCGTATCATACTTTGATTAACATGATAACGTGAACCCTTTAACTTGTCATTTTTGTTCGCCGTCAACACTGCCACACTTCTTTCACTTTCTTCTTAGTCCAACAAAAAATTCTCTGGCTTCGCCTTTTTCCTATTAAAAATTGCGCCAACTCGTACATTCTCGCGTCTCCTCGAAGCGACAGAACTGATCTTGTTTCGCGGCATTCTTCGACCCGGTGGAACATTCTCGGAAAATTCCAGGGGCCGAATCATTTTGTAATAATCGACTGATCGATCACTGGATACGGGGAAAGTTCGATTGATCGATGTCCGCGACTCCTGCGCGCCTCGCCGCGCCGAGCCGCGCCGGTGATGGAGCTTCAAAAGTTTCGCCGGAAGTTGGAAGATATGCGAGGACGAGGAGCTGGTAAATTGCTAATATAACGTGCATCGGTTTACCAGAGAGGTATAGCTGTTCGAAAAAAGAAGAAAATGGAAGAAAATTGGTAGACTCTGAAAAAGAACATGTTTGAGAATTTGAAACGAGGACGACGAGACGACGCGACGTCACACCGCGTCGTAAAACGTAGAAATCAGTGGCTCGTCGGGTCGTGGTTGCTTCTTTTTCGACGAATTTATTCGCGTTCTCTGTGCCGCGTCGCGCCGCCGCTTTTACGTTTCTCTCGCTCGGCCGACGTCGGTTTAACGACGCGGGAGGTTCCGCAGGCAGGTTTCGCGAATTTTTCAGATATCGTGCCGCCAACGATTACGGGGTTTCGTATTTTATTCGCGACCGTAAAGCGTTATTACGAATCCTACGATCCCTCGAATCGCCGACGCTTATTTATCGGCCTTCCAGACGAACGTTATGCCGCCCCGTTTTAACGAGGCTACATTCTGTCCCCTTACGGTCTCGACTTTGTCCGGCTGTGACGTTTAATTAACATAATCGGCCAGTTTCGTTTGCGCGATGGAAAAATTGTTGGCGAGACCGGCGATAGGCTTTATTGAAAATTTCGTCGAATGATAACAATATTTTTTACTGTTTAGCAGAATCCGAGTCCAACTGGGAAAAATGGTGGACTTACGACGGAATCTCGGGTAAGTTTTGCAAGTAGTTTACATATAAATAGCTTTAACTATTTCTTCAACCCACTTTTCGACTTTTTACTGCATTCAAAGCATTGTGTGTATAAAATGCAAACCATTTATAAAAATATCGATGACCTTTCAATAACCTTTAAGGTAAATCAAACAAGAGTTCACAGTATGTGTACAGCTCTTTTTAACCTTTATTCCCAACAAGAATTTATCTTGCGCATAATCTGAATAATAATAAAGTGTACGTGGAACAAAAATTTATTTCCATTCTTTTGTATAGTAATTTTAATGATCGCGTTTGCAACAATCACGTTGACGACCGAATTCACCGTCGAATCGCTGATCGCGCGCAGCATTCGGAATCATTTGAGTCAATATGTAAAGGAATTTTCATCAATTTTCCGAGTTAGCAGATAAAGTAATCGGCCGTGTAATCGCGAATCGATACCTGCCCGAGGCGTCGGCAGAAAGAGAAACTAATCGGCGCGAGTTAATTTCCATTAATAGTCGAGGATTTCACGATCGATTGCGTTAAGTTAGACGAAGGAACTCCGCGTCTTCGTCTGGCGGAATAATGAGATCTCCGGGTGGACTCTGTTGAAAATATATCTTTGTTGTGCTTTCGCTGCCGATCGGATGCCAGGTGGGGCGGGGAAGTGTAATATTGAAAAAGTTTTACTGAAAGATGATATCACCGGACGATTACAGAAATAAATTATATCTCGAAGACCGCTTAGAAGCCCTTTGAGTCTGTCCGAGGCGAACAATTAAAACGAAGCAAAAATATCAAACAATTAACGTCGTTAGAATAAAAAGATGAGTGTAGTCAATGTTTCAAAGGATCTTCTACTGTTCAAAAGCTAGAGAACTCGAGAAAATACGCTTGCGTCTTGGAGAAAATGTATAACGCTTTCAGGAATTCGACGATCGTCGTCGTCGTCGACGTAGTCGGTGGAAGAAGTTGTTGGCGTCGAAAAATTCGCGCGGTAAAAAGGAATTCGAACGAGGTCACGGAAAAATTTCGGCCGGTTTAAACGAACGTCCGTTTAACCAAGTATACGGCACTGTTTCTCTTGTGGCAGCTGGCCCGCATGGCGTAGAGCAACACTAAACTTAAGACTCTCGAGGCTCTCGCACGACCCTATCGGCGCCGTGGCTTATTTTTAATAAAAACTGCGACCCCCAGCCGGCGGGGCGGCCGAGATTAAAAAATTCGTGCCGGCGCCACGAGCCACTCGATTGCCTCGTAACTTAAAATTAAGAAAATTAGGAGGCTCCGAGCCGCCGCCGCCGCGCCGTGCCGTGCCGCGCCGACCCCGCACCATGATGGAAACTGATCAACGTTCCTCTGTCTCCGGCGATTTATATCTCGGCTGTAGTCACGGGATGTGATGTACGAAACGATCCGCCGAGGCTGCGGAGATTTATGCGATCCCATTTCCTTGTATTCATTTCGCCGGACTTGATCCATCAAATTCGCGATTTTTCCTTTTTCGGTTAATCCTTAACAATCTTCCGCGAGATTGGAATCAAATGAAACTGCTGAGAATGAAACATTGAGACGAGAAGCCTAACGATAAAGAGAAGCTCATTTAGAAGCATGCGGTGTTTAAAGAAAGCAGCTTTCGCAAAGTGGAGCGGATGATGGCCCAGGCCTGCATCTCCATAAATCTTTTCGGTCCAGAATTTTTCTGTCACCTGGTACACGTTCGAACGACTTCTGTGACTTATTACCCCCATCGATGGGGGGTCACGGGTGGATTTTTGGGGTGCACCGAGGTTTCATATCAAGGACAGATGGCCGGGCCGTTTTACAACCAATAACTGACTCCCTTCGCGAAGATATATGTCTGTAGCCATCTTCCGTCGTCTATCCATACGTATACTGCATATACTTGATTTCAGCTCGAGGCTGGCCTCGAGAAAAATATCGCTTTAGACTTTGCTGCCGTTCTTCTCTCTTTCTACCTCTCTACCCTTTCCTGTCTTCCTCTAGCTTTCTCTTCTTCCCCTTCTCTCTCTCTCTCTCTCTCTCTCTCTGTCTCTCTTTCGCTCTGTATATATACACGATACAATGTATATAAACGGGAAACTGGAATGGAAGATATGAAGCGGAGGCACGGTATTCGACGCAGGAATATAATTTGTTGCAGAGTCAATATTGCCGGGGGTAAATAAGACGAGGGAAGAATGGATGTTGATGTAGTCGAGGCGTACGTGACTGATGTAACAGAGAATGCGAATGAAATTAATGTTTTAGACGGAGACTAGCTCGAGTCGAGATGTAACCTCTCTACCAGGCGAAAATGAACGCTTTGCTGCCCCGGGACTCTAATGTTTCTTTCTCCTGAACTTCCTGCACGGTCTCTCAGCATTTTCTTGCTGAAAAATTGTACATTCGCTGCGAACACATCCGCTGACGATTTTTTCGTTCCGTGAGAAATCTGTTGTTTTTGTAATATTTAGAAAGAAATTTGGGGTTATGTTCGCGGCGCAACGGTTCGATCAAATTATACACTAAATAGCAATTTTGTAGACGTTTTCCAAACGTTCGATTCGGATTTGAACCATAATTTATTGACATAACCCCAAATTTATTAAAAAATTTACGATCGATAATAATTTCTCATTTATCATAGGATTCTAGTTATTTGCTAATTTACTAGAATCCTACTAGATTCTGGGTCGAAAAAATGCGTTTACGCGCTTCGGTTGTTTGACCTTATATCAGCAAATTTTGGGCTGAGTGAGGGCTCATTGTAAAGAGGAAGGTTTGACGCAGTGCGCTCTGGTCATTAGGACAGTCAAAAAGTCTTTCAGAGACAGAAAAATGCATTGAAATCTGCGGGTTTTTTTCCTAGATTTTTTCTCTACTTTCGGCACTTATATTATACATATTAAACATAATCTCGTTGACCTCATGACCAGAGCGCAGTGTGATGAACCTTCCTCTTTAGAATGAGCCCTCACCCAGCCCAAAATTTGCTCAAATAAGGACAGCATTTGTTTTCCCGCAAACCCATGTTTTCTAGTAAGATTCTAGTTGTAACTAGCGTATAGACTACCCCCTTAACGTCCCTCCTTCCGACACTTGTGTCTAAGGCAGGACCCGCTAGATAGCCTTACTGATGAGTCCTCTAGCGGGTCTAGGACGAAACACACCACCATCTTCCTTCTTTTTCTCTGATAGAAAACAATCTATAGCAAACGTGTCTCAGGACGTAATGATTCAAATCCGAATCGAACGTTTGAAAAATGTCTACAAAATAGCTATTTAGTGTATAATTTGATCGAACCGTTGCGCCGCGAACATAACCCCAAATTTGTCAAAAAATTTACGATCGATAATAATTTCTCATTTAGAAAGAAACCTTGCTTTTGTACCGAATCTAATAAAATGCGTAAAATCCGCAGTCTAATTATAATGGTGAACGCTTCAATTATTTGATCGAATGAATTTTGTTCACGGGTAGATTTTTGCTTATTCGTAAACGAAATTGATTTTTCAAACTCGTTGCAACAGAGGTCGGTCTTGAAGCCGTATCTGCGTGTTTATGGCGGCGAGAACGAAGAGTGGCCATTAAAGAAAATATTTTTAATTAACTCCCTTATTTACGAGCTAAGTAAAAATCTCCACTTACGCGGGAGCCGTTCGTGGCGCGTTTAACAAGTGTATCATTAAGTCCCGTCAGATATGTCAGAGGGGAAAGAGAGCCGCGGCGGCTCTTCTCGCGGCAGAAATTTCATTTTCACTTCGGAATAGTACTTCCACGGGCCGGAAAAGTGCTCTTCAAGTGCTGAAGCAGGCCTGGCAATGCTACCAGTTGCGTACACCAACGCGAAAGACGAGAACCACCCGGAGACCGACTTAATCCGGCCGCCGGAAAAGTTCCGTGGTATTGAAGCTTTTTCGTTCTCACTTCGTCGAATATTCCCATCGACTTCTTCATCCCCCTCCCAATTTCCTTCCCCTCATCCACGCCTTAAAAATATTCTTTCGCTTTCTGGCCACCGTTTCTGCTTCTTTTTTCCATTATCTCATTTTTGCCCGGTAATATCTGCCTACCTTATTTATTTCATCCTTCCTCCATTATTGCTCATTTTCTTTATTCGTGTCCATGCTTATCCTGCTGTTATTCATTCATTTGTATATTTGAAGGCGAAAGTTTTCCAGTATGTCAAAAATAAATGAAAAAGACTGCTCCAGAAGAGAACAATCGAGGAATTACGACGAAGAATGATGCCGAAGCGTAAATTTCTAGTGCCATAATTTACCAGACTGATTTTCAGGTAGGAATAAATTGCGAGATCTGCCTGATTCCATTCTGATAATACCCAGCGAAAAAGCTCGCTGCAAAATCGATGCAAAATGATTCATCGAACACGCGTTCTCCGCGGATGAAAAAGATTACCGATGTCGAATATTTCTGCGCCGATTTCGTGAATTCGTTAACATCGAATCACTTTGTTACACGGAACCATCGGCTGCGAAAGACGGCAAAAAACGTGCGTCGACGATGCACCGTCAATTGCATAATCCCGATGCGAAACGAAGGGCGAGCGAGAGAAAGAGAGAGGATCCGTAATAAAATCACTTCCCCGTCGAATGTTAACATTGAGATCGACAATTAACGAAACAGCGAGAAAAGCAGGGAGCAAAAGAAATGAGAACGAGCGAGAGACGCACAATAATTAAAAGTAATTGCATGTACATCGCATCGAGCTCTCTCTTCGAGCATGTTTTCGATATTGTCTCGATGCAATCCAGCGATGCTGTGCAAGTCCCCCTCGACAGATTTATCGTTTTTATTCTGGCAACAGCGGCGATTAATGCGGGCAGTTTATGTTTCTTCTGCAGAAAAATAACGCTAATTGTGTATACGAGAAAAATTCCTACCGGTCGAAAAATCGATGCGTAAGGGAAATAAATTAACCGAAATAATAAATAATAATAAATACAGTTAGGAGCAAAACCGATCGCACACACTTTAAATAACAATAACTTTTTTATGAATGTTTTTTATGAGTTCAATTTCTAACGCTAGAAGAATTAGTTTAGTAAATGACGTATAAAAAATATGTTGAAAAAAATGCATGTGGTCGTTATTGTGAAAAATAATAGTAAAAATTGATTTTTACGACTTTTTAGCTGGGCAAATAACGAAAATGTAAAAGATGTGTTTGGTCAACTCGTATAAATTAAAATACGCTCTGAAAATTTCATTGAAATTGGTTTACGAGTTATAAACGATAAAAAATAACAAAAACGCCGAAAATTTGAAAAATGTCAATTTTTACCAGTTTTGATCGTTTATAACTCGTGAACCAATTAACCAATTTCAATGAAATTTTCAGAACGTATATAATTTATACAAGTCGATAAAACACATCTTTTAAAAGTGTCGTTACTGGCCCAGTCGTAAAAATCAATTTTTACTATTGCTTTTCACAATTCCGACCAAATGCATTTATTCAACATATTTTTTAGACGTCATTTACTAAATTAATTCTTCTGCAGAGAAATTCAAGTCGTTCGGTCCATTCATAAAAAAATATTCTGATTTAAAGTGTGCGTGATCGGTTTTGCTCCCTACTGTAAATAAGGGTGGACAACTCGACACTACCAGCTTCAAAGAAGGTCGTCTTAGGCGATTCTCGTTAGATATGGATTATTCGCAAGCATGAGCGAAGCCGAGTCCGTGTCGTACGCCTTTCGCATAACCGTGCTCACAAGATCAACCCCCAGGAGTAACGGGGAGAAGTCGACAGACAGCATTATTCACACATTTCTCGAAGCGAGCCTAGCGGGTGTGGATGTAGTTCTCGAAGCAACAATGAAACTTAATCTCATTGTACACCGAGGCAAATGCTACAGAAATATATAAATAAAGGAGGCAGAGACTCTTCAAACAGAATGGGAATTCTCTCTCTCTCTTTCTCTTTTTATTTCTCACCACCGGTGCATAATGGAATTGTCTTGTCCGTGTCACTACCCCCATTCAACCCAGCGGCCCTCTGGACGAAAAATAAATTTTTGCGGATATTGCAAAGCGGCGGATCGTGAGCGTGTTAGGGTTTCGGAAAAGCGGCTCGGAGGGAACTTATTAACCGATTCAGGTTCTTGACGAGAGGGCCTCATCGTCGTGAAAAGCAGTTTTCCACGATGAAAGCGTCAGTTTATTCTATAAATTTGAATGGGATGCAAGAATCGCGGTTCCCGTTATCCGCTGCACCGGAACAAATAAATGCACGTTGGCCTGGTTTCGGGGGGACGAGAGAAAACGGACAAGACCTCCACCAAGCTTCGTTTTATAATCCTTCCGGCTGTCTTCCTACCGCGACCTCTGGCTTTAATATTCTAAACCGTTTGTTCTATTAATTTTTTTACTTTACTACTCGGACACAACCGAGGCCGCTGCCGTGAGAAGCGAAAATAATAACTTTCGAACGGAATTATTGAATCCAAATTTGCGAATACTACAGCCTCTGGTTTATACATTTTCGACAGCAGACCATATAACAGAGCGCAAAAATCACGACAAGTTGAAAATTCCAATGGATTTCGCGAAGCTTCAGTTTTATTTGTTAATCAACAAAATCCATCCGGATGAAAATAAAATTTTGTTTTCAACTTTTAAATGAATCTACTCTAAAAACATGGACCAGTCCGAACCTTGCAGTTTATTAATTAAGTTTAAATAAAATGGATGAAAACATAGAGCATCGAATGAAATGAAAAAGGAAAACTGTTTGGGAGCGATCTCGTCATTTTTTTGTGAAAATATTTCTGCAAAAATATTGAAATAACAAAAGAGTAGCATCCAAAGAGAATACAGAATGCGTCTATTAAAATTTGCACGGTAGAGGAATATATTATTATTGTTCACGAAATATGTATCTAAGGTGGAATGGGGTAAGTGCGCAGTAGTTTTTGCAAAGTTGGACTTTAAACTGATATATTTTCAGTATATTTTCAGTAAAACGTAACGCACTGATATCAAACTCTTGCCATAGTTATTACTGATGAATTAGTAGTACGTAGGATTCTATTTTTGCTTGAAAATTATCATTTCGATAGGATATTTTACAAAGTGTCGACTAGGACGCACTTGCCCCGAAAATGGGGAAGGTCCGTCTCTGAGAATTAAAAATGCTTTCGAACATAGTTTGGAGTGCTACGGGGTAAGAAAAGAATGATTAACAAGCTTGCTATAAAATGCTTCTTATTGCATTAAATTATATTGGTTAGTTTTATAGTTATCCATTTTTAAACAAACAAGTACTTTTATGCTGAAATATAAAAGAGGATACAGTAATATTATAACAAAGTTTAAAAATGCTTTCGCACCTTGTTTCAAGTGCTACGGGGCAAGAAAAGAATGATTATCAAGCCTGCTACAAAATGCTTTTTATTGCATTAAATATATTGTCTAGTTTTATAGTTACCCATACAGTACGGACTTACCCCACCGTGATAGTACGGACTTGCCCCGTGTAGTAATATCTACGGGGCAAGATCATCTTAGTGTTTTTCTCAATAAATTTTAAAAAATACAATAAAAACGGTTTATTTGATATAAACCTACATCAATATTTGTTGTTTTTACCTAAAATAACAACACAGAATATATTAATAACTTGTAAATTATTGCACGTTCAAGGTAACCTCAAAGTTGTACGTGTACCTCGCACGTGACTGTTTGGGATTGGTTGATTTAAGCGAGGAAAGCACCTTTATTCTTGGGCGACATCTATGTCGAATAGTTCATACTAACTTATACTACATTAATAAATACAAGCTAGAGAAATTTCGTTCACATTATAATAAAAATAACCAATTAACGCACTTGCCCCGTTGACGCACTTACCCCACTCCACTTTAGCAGTAATTCTTCACAGGCGTTAACATTTCGTTGACATTTGAAACTAGCGAAAGGAGCATCACAGCGAAACTGTTTCTCCAGGTCTCCTGGAATTGCGAGCCCTTGATATTATATCTTCCATTGCTGCGACGCCATTAGACCTTTCGTCTGAACGGCGTTCTTAAAGAAGAAACGAGAACGTGTAAATCAGGTCAGGAAGGAATGTCAATACACTGGAATATTCACTGCCTATATTAACGTGTTCGCTGCGACACGGGTCATGCGTGTTCTGCGTTTTACGTTTGCGTGTACAGGACATATTACTCTGGGCTTCTGCCACGTGCGGAAAAGACATCTTTATAAACTCGTATCTTTAAGATCGATATCGTTTCGCATCCTTAATACTCCATTCCAAAATGGACGTAAGAATGTTTTCATCAGAAAGCGGAACAGCATTCGGAATCGTAATTTTTTACCAATAATAATTGAAAACTGGACTGCAGATAAAAAAGTGCCATATCATAATCCACAAATAAGTCGAATATGTCCACAGGATCATATTTTATCGATTACGTTTTAACATGCAGGCATGTTTGGGTAACAAATGTTTATTTTAGAGCAATGAAAGTTTCATGCGCCCGTAAAATGGGTCGCGTATCTCGACTATCGATTCGCAGGACGCTGTATCTAGCAAAATTTTGATAGAATTAATAGACGCGTCGAAATAAAAATATGTATGTTTAGCTGTATTTGCAAATGTGTACAATATCCAGCGGGCCGCAGATAGTCCTGCAGAAGCAGCAGCAGCAGTGCCGTGATGTAACAAGAGTTTGGAAAAGTGAGAAAGTAGGACGAGCCCATGAATAATAGAATCAAATGAATATTCGAGTAGCAGAGAATATTCGTAGACGAGGATGCATGAAATAAGGTGAACGCTTCCGAATGATCTCGAGAATCTGAATGGCGCGCTATATTTAATTCGACGGACTGGTACACTCGTCCGAAGAACGGAAAACAGTAACTGCGAGAGGTGGATCCTCCGGTCCCGTGGACACTATTTTCAGAAATGAAAATGCACTTCTTTTACGACGCGCTCGTAAACTTCGCGTGCATAGATTACCGAAGGAAATTTGTCCGTTGCAGAAAACGAAAAAGCTCGGGGAGACACTTTATCAGAATTTCTCTCGAACCATGAAAACTGGGTCTACTTTTTCTTGTTCCACGAGACACTGCCCGTCTTTTCTTGATGCAGTCGTTCGCCCAGTTCTACGTTTTATTTCTACGTCTTCTCCATTAAATCTACGAGAATAAGTTGGCGCACTTACAGCGAGTGAACGTGGCGACCAAACACCCGAGGAAAAATGAAGATGGCCGATGTTCGACGTCTTCAGCGTTCGCCGTTCCGTCGTCCCTATTGCTCGCTAATTTTCACATGCAAAACTGCGTTGTGCAATATCCCGCCAAATCTCTCTCACTCTCTTTCTCCCTCGGCGGCGGAATTGCAGGAAGCAAAGCAGATGGCGACCAACATTCGGACGGCGCGGCGCGGCGCGCGGCGAAACAACAGAGGGAAAACCGAGCGCGGGGGAGGAAGGGTTGGCAGCACGGGGATGTGTATGCGTGTGGGGGGTTCGAGAGCGTGAAACGGCAAAGCGGGGGTGGGTTTCTCTTTCGTATATATTTTCCGGATGAAAACGGCGCAGTCGACTCTCGCCGAGAGGCCGGCCCCGGAATTAAAGAAGTGGAATAAACATGCAAATGCCGGCCACTTTCCATCTTTATCACTTCGCGCTGAATGCAAGTGTGCTGCCTTAAGGCTCGGCAAAGTTTCTGCCGCGTCGGAGGAGACTATCGAGTATCGCGCGAGAAGAAACGGCGACGAATGGTCAGGAATTTTCAAAGGGTATAGCCGGATAAGCATGGGCCAGCGGCCCCCGCTTCGATTTTCCTGATTCCTGTCTTAAAACATCGTTTTATGTCTAAAAAAACATTGTGTAAAATTTCAAATGTCTACCCCCCTCCGATAGGGGTGATATTGAGGTAAATTCCCCCGCACTTAAATGCAATTTGCGCTAAAACGAGAAAAGATATCGACATGGGATAAACGGCAAATAAAAGATATAGATACACTCTATATTTCAGATTTTTTTCAGAATTTTTTGCTAATTAATTATCGTTGAAAATAATTAATTAATTTTTTGGGAATTTTTTTAACTATTTTCCCCTAGGTTGACAACTGCCAAAAAATTCTAAAATATTGCTATGATTCTAACCTATTTCGTAAAAAAATCTCAGAAGTGTCCGTTTGGTGGAACAGTGTCAAACAAAATAAAGTATGCCGGCGAACGCTCGGTTTGATCAGTAACGACGCAGCGACCGATTCCCCTTGCGGCGGCTAGTGACGGGAGCGAACGGGAAGTCGGCGCTTTTCTTGTTTTTTTCTTTTTTTTATATGTATTTATAAACTAAACGATTTTTATTGTCTAGAATATAATTGTTTAGACTTCTAACTGTAATCATGTATTAGAAGATTTAGTCGCATTTTTACATGTATCAGCTTTTCCGTACAAGCGCCGACTTCCCGTTCGCTCCCGTCACTAGTCGCCGCAAGGGGAATCGGTCGCTGCGTCGTTACTGATCAAACCGAGCGTTCGCCGGCATACTTTATTTTTTTTGACACTGTTCCACCAAACGGACACTTCTGAGATTTTTTTACAAAATAGGTTAGAATCATAGCAATATTTTAGAATTTTTTGGTAGGTGTCAACCTAGGGGAAGATAGTTAAAAAAATTCCCAAAAAATTAATTAATTATTTTCAACTATAAATAATTAGCAAAAAATTCTGAAAAAAAATCTGAAATATAGAGTGTATCTATATCTTTTATTTGCCGTTTATCCCATGTGGATATCTTTTCTCGTTTTAGCGCAAATTGCATTTAAATGCGGGGGAATTTACCTCAATATCACCCCTATCGGTGGGGGTAGACATTTGAAATTTTACACAATGTTTTTTTAGACATAAAACGATGTTTTAAGACAGGAATCAGGAAAATCGAAGCGGGGGCCGCTGGCCCATGCTTATCCGGCTATACCCTTTCCGAATCTTGAGATGTACAGAGAAAAAACATGAAACACGAACTTTCTGTGCTAACCGATCTACCGAAATAATATTGTCTATCTTGATAGAATGCTTCTAGAACCGATCGACAGGGCTCGCAAGGCGCGAGACCTCGCGAAACAAACCTTCTTCATTGATTGCGGGACACGTCCTCTCCGGCTGGCTCGGGCAGCATACATAAAAACCCCATCAGCATCCATTATCCGGCCACGGGATTCCATCGTGCTCTCCTCGGGACCAGTGAATAACAGGTCCGGCGAGCGTGTAGACTCGTTGGAGCAGGAATCGGGCGGACGCTCGGACCGGTGCTCGGGAAATTCCCAGCCATTTTTCCGATCCATCGCGATGGGAGGGGCGCCCGGGAAATCGGCTTGCCGGCTAATCCCCGTGAAACGAGCCAAGTAACGAACGCGGAAAGGTGTTTCCACGGTGGCGGAGCCAGTTTCCATCGTTACCCCGGCCGACCGCGAAATTACACGGTGGAAAATATTTCGGCCGTCGAACGTGAATCGCCAAGAACCTGGCCGGTTGCAAAACGAGAGGTCCTGCAGGGACTGCGAGTGGAGAGTTGCTGGAAATAGAGGGAGAGAGATAGGACGCTCCTCCAGCTTGACCAGGCTAGCTGGAGGAGCGTCCGGCGAGACGCGACGCGCGGGGGCAGAGCGCAAAGATTAAATGAAATTATTTAAATGCCGTAATTTCACATCCCGGCCGGACGACGACGGGCGGTGCTTCGCAGGTGTTGAACATGCATGTATGCATAGAATATGTTTCCGGGAAAGCAACTCTCGTGGCGCCGCAACGCGCGCCGGTTCATCCAGCGGCCCGGCCGGCCTGCCGCGCAACGCGCGGATTGCGCGCATACATTACTAGCGACGCGGCCTCGAGAGGGTGAATACGCGACTGCACGGATTTCGAACAAGCTTCCCGAGGACTTTTCTAATTTCACCGGCGTTCTTGCTATACCATGCTCTCTCCCTTCGCTATTCCCGTCTTCCCAACGGCCTGCAGCCAACACCGCCACCGTAAACGGCTCGGGGACCTGTCGAGGCGAACCGGCGAGAGGGTTGCTTGATGCGGTTTAATAGGGTAAACTGGAGGATCCCAGTTGCCACCCGGTGAACATTTTGTTTTCAGTGTTCGAGCTTCTGTTTGGGATCACGAGCTTCCACAAATTCATGCTTTTTTTTAAAATAGTCATACGTCGGTAAGAACTACTATCCGAACTAACTCGGTATCTATCGGCTGTATTCATGAAATTTTTAATGAATTATGTAGCATTTTAAGGGGCGCATCAAATGTTCCATCTCTGTTCATGTAATATGAATGAATATGTTAATAGTTGATGCTGTTTAAATACAAAATAAACAACTCAACCGCTTTAGTAGCGTACTGTTGACGAAGATAATATCGGGGAAAACTGCCACAACGAAGTTGGGAGCTTAAATACGATGTATAGTTGGAAATTGATGTCCGAAATTGTCTTATACATTGGCAATCCTTTCCGTATGCGTACTTTCTGCGGTAGTAATCGAGAAATTCTCGAATCGATAGACTCCGACGGCATACAATTTCGAAAATTCTGGTCTCCAGCAATTGGCGGCTTAATGAAGTTTTTGCGCTTGGCGCAGCAGTTAATGGGGAGCGTAAATTCGAAGTTCGGTGGAACAATGTAACAGTGCATGACAAAAGGGCCGCGTTTTAGGACAAATAAAATTACAGGAATTAATCAAGGAAAGTTGTTTGGGAGGCGTCCACGTTCCCGCTTGGAACTGGGCGTTCAGTCGTCGAAAAGTTTGCCCGGGGCCCGGGGTTCCGGTCGCGTTCAAGCGAGAGGACCTCGTTCCGCCGAAAACGGAAAGAAAAGTCAACTGTCCTGCGGCAGAACGCGGTCTAATTAAACCGGCATTATTGTTAGCCGCTACAGGCGGCGGGTAAACACTTAAAACAGTTCCGCGAAATTAAGAATCGGGTTATGAATACCATCCTCGCGCCACACCTCGAATTAACGACAATCAAATCGTTGCAATCGTTCACCCTTTCCTGAACTTTGTTGTAGGAAGTTGGACGTTAAACTGAATTCAGTCTGATATGTAAAAACTTGACGCTCTTGGTATCAAACTCTTGCTACAGTTATAAATGATGAATTAGTATTATGTAGGATTCTAATTTTTCTTGAAAATTATCATTTTGATAGGATATTGTACAAAGTGTCAACTACTACGCACTCTGAGAGTTGAAACTGCTTTCAAACCTTGTTTCAAGTGATACGAGGCAAGAAAAGAAGTAAGCTACAAAATGGTTTTTATTGCATTAAATATATTGTTTAGTTTTATAGTTACCCATACAGTACGGACTTACCCCACCGTGATAGTACGGACTTGCCCCGTGTAGTAATATCTACGGGGCAAGATCATCTTAGTGTTTTTCTCATTAATTTTAAAAAATGCAATAAAAACGGTTTATTTAATGTAAACCTACATCAATATTTGTTGTTTTTACCTAAAATAACACCACAGAATATGTGAATAACTTGTAAATTATTGCACGTTCAGGGTAACCTCGAAGTTGTAGGTGTACC
The DNA here is from genome assembly GCA_933228785.1 of Lasioglossum pauxillum. Taxonomy (NCBI): domain Eukaryota; kingdom Metazoa; phylum Arthropoda; class Insecta; order Hymenoptera; family Halictidae; genus Lasioglossum; species Lasioglossum pauxillum. The sequence continues at coordinate 41,684,416 of OW121706.1, forward strand.
TCGCACGTGACTGTTTGGGATTGGTTGATTTAAGCGAGGAAAGCACCTTTATTCTTGGGCGACATCTATGTCGAATAGTTTATACTAACTTGTACTACACTAATAAATACAAGCTAGAGAAATTTCGTTCATATTGTAATAAAAATAACCAATTAACGCACTTGCCCCACTCCACCTTATACCTCGCGGAGAATAATATTGAATTTTAACGTAATTGTTTTGTCGCGGAACTGTAGATTCGCGAATGTTCCGGATCACCGCCCGCCAAATTAATCTTGGGCAGCTAGTTCAAGGTTTGATGATCGCAAAAGACAATTTTCTATTCGCGTGGCAATGAAATACGCATGAATACGTTCAAGAAAGCGTTCCGTCCCGGACCTGCTAGTGGACTCGTCAGTAAGGCTGATCTAGCAGGTCCTGCCTTATACGCGCGCAGATATTGACATAATTTCGCGTTTCTAATTGTAACGCTCGCGACGGATCTCGATTGATGGTATCCGGTACGCGAGGGATCTTGACCGACGCGATCCCGTTTTGTCGAGTGTCCTAATAGTTAGACACTGAACTACCGTGATGCTAATTTTTCGTGTGATTAAACGATTGACAAGACAACGGCTCGTGCGTTGTACTTGTCTACCCGCGGACGGGGGAATGTCGCGACGTTAGAGTGTAAAACTCAACTTACGAACGCGGTCTCAACGCGATGTTCGTCAGGCTTCTCGAGCAGGAAATAAGATGCACTGATTGGTTCCTGCCGAAAGTTGCATTTCCCAATCAGTACACTTTTGACTATTGGAACCTCCTTCCCGTAGCTCTGAATGAGGCCCTGGAAGGAGGAGTAGAGCGATCTCTTACTCGGTCGACGACGCGACGGGTCTCGGTAATTCGACACCGTGCGTACCGATCGCGGGCGGTCCTTCGGAGGGACTAGATTTATGACACTTTGTATTTTCGAGGCTGTATAAAAACTAAACATTAGCCAGATGCCTTGACTGGTCGCCGAATGACCCTAGTTTGTTTAATTCTTGAAGAGGATATTCACGCACGTTCGCATCATAAATCTTGTCCGAAGGAAAACTGTTCCTGCGCGACGGAACAGTAATTATAGAATATTTAGTTGGAATAAATAAATAATCGTGCGGTTATTTTGGGAATTTTACGTCAGATGAGAGAAACATGGGAAGAACATCCTTTTTCCCTGCAAAATAAAAAGTTCCGTGTACAGCCTGGGGATGAACAATGCCGGGTAAAACACTGGGTACGGAAATGTCCGGATCGCCGTGCCTCGATTTTCATTTTACCAGGAATCCGATGGCGGGGTCAGGGATGAAAGTTGATGAAAGTTGCGCGGGAAATTCGAGGATAAAGAATTCAATATCGAGATGAAGGTGGCGCTATCAGCCCGAGGATTAGCTGTCTGTGGGAGTCTATTTTTCATCGAAAGTTCGCGGAACTGCATTCCCCCGTTCGCCTTGTATTTCCCTTTCTGCCGGGAACTTCGTGGGCGTTTCTTAGCATCGCTCTATTAATTAATAATTCACAGGCCATTTTGGCTCGTCCGCTCCCTCTCCCCTTCCCTCTCTATATTTTTCTCTCTCTCCCTCTCCTATCTGGCCAAGTCCGATCAATATTTTCCGCGCGCGCGAAACTTCTGACGCCGGCCTGTAAATTTTCTTTTATAGCTTCTAAATTTTCCTCGGCCGAGGCATATCGTTCGCTTCGCAAGATCGGCGAAACGAACAAGAAGAAGCGAGCGCTCGCCGATGCAAGTTTTCTGTCTCGGTTCGCGGCGGCACGTCGACGAATAAAAAGAGTACAATCCGGTTAGAGCGAGACGTCCATCTTCCTTCGAAAGTTTCCGTAATTAATTGGACACAAAGTAGTCTTGGAAATTCCTCGAACTCGGTTAATTTAATCGGCTGGATGCTGCGTCGACATTGTTCGCCGCCTCGATCGAAACTGTGCGCGTCCAGGAGCGAATTTTCCTGATCCTCGAACCCTGGACATCCAGGCGATTTACGAATCCTGCGAAATTTCGAGCGATCGACACCTCGGAAAATTCTCGGGCAAATTACTGGATTATTCAGAGTCCCATCAGCAGTCTCTGTAAAGTCCCGTACAATATGTCGGCCTCCGAGCTTTCTAAACAAGTCGGAAAATTCGGTAAACTGTCGGAGAGTTTCGGGTGACCAGGCGCAGCTGCTTACGTTTCAAATTGAATTCGTTGCCGTCGGTGTTCCCGCGTCCGTATGATGCCTGTTACTGGCCATTCGTGCAAGAGAGAGAGAGAGAGGGGGGGGGAGGGGGAGAGAGGCAGAGGGTCGAATGCATTACTGGACTACAGGAGCAATTACCTTAGTTAATTAACGAATTTACAACTGCGACAGCGACGGTGTGTAAATCGGCGTGTTCTACGCGCGCACGGCACTCGCGAGTGCCGCATCGACGCCGATATCGTTATCACGCTGGACGTGTAAGCTTCGAAAGCTCGTTCCCGTTGTTTGTACACAGCTTTTCGAATCGCTCGTAATTCCAGCTGTTACTATTAATTGCCTCTCTACCGCGCGCAGTTTTCCATTCTGTTTTTTTCCCAACCGTTGTTCCGGTTCTTTTCCTTTTTCGGACCAGCGCGCGAGGCGGGTTTTGAAACTCTGTCCTTTGCGACTCTTCCAGGATGTTGTTTTTGAAACAGAGAATATCAAAAATGGTTTACATGTTTGCAATCCTTCTTTCGTTCCTATAAGTTTCCTTTGAAAAGAGTTTCCTTCTTGTTCAAAACAAAAATCTAAATCTTCGCAAGACCGAATTCCTTTTTGTACGGTAAAATTATTGCCAGATACAGTTTCCGGTTTCTGTTTTTCCGGAGACGGAATTTGATTGTCGCAGCAACAAATTAGTCGCGCAGGAACGCGTGTTGTAGAAAATCAGACAAACGATACATCGACGAGAACTTCTGTAATTAAAGGAAACGGTTTACGCGGGCATCCGCAATTCCGAGCCGTCGCACACCATGTAAAATCATCCATTCAATGATATTGTCATTTAGGAGGTGGTCGGACCCGCGTGCGAGGCGCCCGATGAATGACGTTGATTAATTAGACCGCGGTAATTAATTTGGAACCCGACAACCTAAACAGCGCGAACGACTTGAGACGTAATCCGCGGACGTTGTACGAGCTTCCGCCGCGCCGCTACGGCTTCCGAAGTATTTCATTTTCGCGCGGTTATCTGTCGTTTGTAATCGCGAAATTTAACCAACGAGGAATACGGTTAGACCACAGAGGACAATATTGCCAGTGAAACTTTTATTAGCTATGGAATTTTTCAACGTCCTCGTGCTTTCCAGAAATACTGGCGGTATTATTGTATAGGATTGAATGATTGCTAAACTGCGGATTTTTGCGGGAAATAAAAATTTAGCTGCATTTTTTCGTAGAAACAGGGGCCAAATTTTATTCAAACTTCAATTATTTTAATGAGTCGGTGAAGGGTTTTTAAAAATCGTATAATATTTTAACCTTCCATCCGTTTTAAACATTTTCAATTCATTTTTATATCTGTATTGCATAAAGTTCGCGATATGACTCATTACGATGTTTGGTATCCTCTCTCGGTATTAATTATTTCATTTAAATTCGAAAATGTGATGATAGAGTTGTTGAAAAATTAACTTGGTTTCGCTTTTTTGGTAATAAGTCGGAAAATACATTGCTCAGTTTATATTTAAATACTTATGCTTCATACTCTCGTGCCCCTAAAAAATAATTGCACAAAAGGCTCTTGGTTAATGTTCGTTCATTTTCATTGCATGCTTTAATTCCGCCAATCCGGTTTTATTCGTTATCTCATATTTTAAAGAAATATACCAAATTTCAACGAAATTAGGGGAACATGAATATTTTCACAGAATCTGGGACATGAAATATGTGAATTATTGAACAAGCAAATAATTTCTTTCTTCGTTTAATAATTCTGAGCACTTTTTCCAGCTCGACCGTGTAATTTTTGGATTTTTAATCTAACTTACGATTAATAAAAAAATTTCATGACATTTTTGGTGTTTTACCGTGAAAGTTTTATCGGAATTAGCGATTGACACTCCGCGGTCGGACCCTCGTAAGAGGTCCTCAACAAGTTTTCGCGGAAAGTTTCGTCGAAATCAGAACAGCGTGAAGTTTAAAATTATTTCGAATGTTATCTGAGCCGTGATGGTTTGGGAAGCTCGAAAGTCTCGGGAGCGCCGCAAATCTTGGAAGCTCTGAATGTATTACCAAACTTCTTGTTGCCTGACAGTCTCAAAAATTTCGTAAATCCAGATGATCCTGAAACTTACGTCCTCTTGTCCTGGGACGAGGCAGAAACAGACTGGGAACCATTACCTGAACCTCCGCGAGCGAAAATTAAATTCAAATTACCATAAAAATCTCCGACAAAATTTCAACCCAATCCTCATTTTTGCACATTACTGGACGAACTGAGGATTTCCATTAACCCTGACACAGTCCAAGAACAGTTGCTCGAAAGATCCTGGGATAATTCTTTATCCATTCTTTATTTATTTAGATACTTCAACTTTTTAAAATATAATACACCAATCCATCGTGCAAAAGCAATTGAAGCATATTTTCAGATGATGGAAGATGAGATGTTACCTTGACCATCAAGAAGTCCAGACCCCATTGAAAATCTATGGGGCATTTTATCAAGAAAAGTTTACAATAATCGCAAACAATACGCAACGGTTAATGAATTAAAAAATAGCATCAAAGAGGCGTGGAAATAAATAGACTTAATGCCACAAATGGTATTTGAGGTCATAAAAAACAACGGAGGACCAACTGAATATAATTGAGTTTTCTGGTCAAATAATTAATTTGTACTTACATTTGTAGTATTTTCTTACGTTCAACTAGAAAATGATTAAGTGAGCCTATATTCATTTCGTACAAAAATTCCAAATGTTTGTAATATTGGTTTTAAGCACATTAATAAAAATGATATTGTTCAAATACATTACGTGTTCTACTAATTACGTTGTAACGAGTCATTTACTAATAATAAAAGATAGAAATGTTACATGAAAAATACTGTTATATCATAAGAATGATTTGAACCTATCGTTATTTCGGCCACTGTACTAAACAAAAAGTGATGACATAAGGGAAGTAATGAGAAGAAGATAGATAGGTTTACTGGTTTACAAGAAAATTTGTTATAAATGTTTTAAGGGTTGAAGTTCACGATACACGGAGGTGTCGCAGCGAAGTGATTGATTTTATCTCTCGTCTGTAATTCTCATTTTTCCATCGAGAGATCGGGGTTCGCTGGTTGCAAGTGGAAAGAGGGAGAGAGAGAGAGGGAGAGATAGAATGGGAGAGAAATGATAATAAAAAGAAAGGGTCGGAAATGGGCCGAGGCATTCCGGAAACGCACTCGGAATGTATGCAAATACGACGTCGGAAGGATTACTTACGTTAAAGCACGGAAAGCTGAGAGACCTATTTCCATAAAATTCCCGATCCCTTCCGGATCAATCTCGATATGCATGAAATATTCAAAAACAAAATGATTACACCTTAAAAGCGTCGATGCAAGTGGAAGTATCGGAAGAAAAATAACGAGGGGTGGCCCCGACCGCCGGAAGTAGACGCGAAACAAAAGCATGAATATAAGATGGCTTGAAAGCACCGCGGGGGAAGAAAATATTTTCTCGAATAACATTTTACGAGGACGTTCAAGCACGATGACGATGTGGATCCTATACAGCCGGGGAATGTAATTTCTGGTAATAATTAATCATTGTTATTTCATCGCCGCGCGATGAAACGCGGCCAACTGAAACTGAATTTTCGGTCCCAGCTGAAGATTTCGGAAATTCATCGGAATGGGATTACATTCATATAATCACCCAACAATGTTAATTACAGTAACTGTAATTTCATTTTCCATTTATAAATTCTGAACTACTATGAACGATTACAAAATGATCAAACTACACGAGACCGTGTAAAATCAAACCTGTGCGTATTCAAATACAAATTGGATTCACTCGGTAATAATGAATTGTATTCGCTGAGTAGCAAAATCGCCATGAACAAATTTTGTTGCAAAATATTAAGCGTCTTCTAAATCAAACAGCTTGAAAAATGGTTAATCCAGAAGAAGCTAATACCTGCAAATGCTTTTCGATCATTTCCACGGGAAACATTTCGCACCCGCTCTGATAAAATTTAGCAAAATAGCTGGGAACCCGGACGGAGCTCGGTGAAAACGCGATTAGCATGTAATTTCTATTTTCGCAGATTGCAGCTAATCAAATTGCGAGGCAACGAGTAGATTAGGGTCGGACGGTTGACAAGCAAGGAAAGGCGTTGAACAATCTTTTTTCTCGGGAGCTGGTCTCGAATCGGATATCGTTGGATCCCTCGATTCCAGGGGAACTCTCGTTTTCACGGGACGGGGAGAGAAAGAGATTTATCGGCTTCGTGAGAACACGGAAAGTGTCGCAACCGATCAACGAGCTTCTGGTTCGCACGAGGAAGGGTCGAGAGACTTTTCTGAACTGTGGAACTCATCGATCTGCCGATTGTCTCTCTCTCTCTCTCTCTTCCGAGACGTGGTTATCTGAAGATTGCTGTTTGCGTTGCGCCGGAAAGAGACCGGCTGTCAAAATAAATTAATCGGGGATATTAATGAGGAAAGAAAGAAGCCGCCTGGCCCCGAGAAATTTATTAGCCGGCGAGATAATTTAATTAACGCCCCACCTGGCTCCGAGTGCCTCCACCTGCTGGAACGGTTTATTTATTACGAAAACAATTATCCAACTTTATGGAATCTCCCAAAAACAATCAAAGGCATCGAACGCTTCGTCTCTTCCTTGCCTGCTTCGATTAAAAAGTGGCTCAACTTCTTATTGCCATTGATAGATGGGATCGAAAGAGACTTCAGAAAAATTCAAATATAAAACTAGAGGGCTATTGTTGCTCGCTCGCTTCGCTCGCTCGCGAGTAGGGTTGTTGTTGCTCGCTTGCTTCACGAGCTCGCGGGCAGGACTGCTCTTGCGAGAATGTTAGTGGTACGCAATCCTAGTAGGGCCCACAGCTATTAATGTCTTTCATTTTGTGTGTGACTCTCCACGAGCCACACAAAGAACTTCCCGATTCATTAGTTGCTGTATATTATTATTATTTATTAAGTATACGTTTTCAGGGAAATTCAATAGTTTTCTACTTATCAAAATGTTTGCTATATGGCGTCGCATTAAACCAATATCGTATGCTCGTTGCTCGCTTGGTTCCTTGTTATAGCATACTAATGTTGCAATATAAATTGTCTTAATTAGTTTTTCGCAAACGATACAACTCATCATTATCCGGGGTTGCAGTATTGATCTTGGTTTTCTTCGATACTGTTAATTTAAATTGTCCCGAAATATATAAACCGCGCTCAATTTTGAAACTCTGCTCAGTGCTACATACAACATTTGTAAAGTTGGCCTTTCTGATTTTTTAAAATCCAAACATACTTTCTCGTATGTTTTTTATCCCTGACTTTTATGAATCGTAATCGCTTCAGCAGGAACCACTGGAAATTCACTACGTGTGATTTGATATTTTTCCTCACTCGACATATTTACTTGATTCGATATTTTTATTATTGGTGTTAAATTTTGATCAATATTTGCATTTTTCATATAATCACGATAACGAGTTCTTACTTTCACTCCTACTCTGGCCAATTGAAAATCTAATCACAATATAGACGGAATTTTAGTATTTTCTTGAAAAGTAATAAATTTTAATATTCCGCATGTGTGCTCCATTAACCAATCCGTTTTCAACATCACTGTTATTAATAATTATCATATAGTTCATATTAATTTTCAATTTAATCTCAGTTAATAATTCGTTTTGAACTGATTGTTTTTTTAAAGATTGTAATATAAATTTTTTTTTGTACTTTCATCGATATTTGAAAATGTATTCTCGGGAGTAGAGATGATTAACTCACTCTTGCATTGGGATAATTTTCGATTATTGTAAGCGGAAACATCATCTTAAGGTACAAAAAAAGATTTAAAAAAAAAAACTTTTTTTCTAATTTTAAAAAAATCGAAAAAAAAATTTTTTGTGTAATTACGTTTGTTTCTTCGGTGGAAACTTTCCGTTCTCTCGTATAAATTGCATTGTTGAATGAACTTCTTTCGAAAAAAACTAAAAAAACTAAAAAACTACTTGACCAAAATGGACCAAACTCTAATCAGCTCTAAATTACAGCGGGGCACATCGATTGCATCATTCATCATTCCGATCGCGTTGTTACTTTTTCTGAAAACGTTAACGAAAAATTTGATACCATAGAAACGGACATACGCACACACACACACACACATACCGACATTTTGATAATAATAGTCTAAAAAGACTCCAATGACCATGAAACGTGAAGATCTGCTAAAAATTCGATTTTCGGGGTAATTACAATAACTTCCCTATAAAATCGGGAAGTTAATAATTAAAATAAAATCACCCATCCATTTTATCATTTTAAAGGTTAAAAAGATTCTCTCACCTATAAAATCACTTAAACCAACTCAATGGACCATGCAAAACCAAAAACGTGAATGTCTGGTTGGTATGTCCAAAGAAAATGGCGAGCCAGTACCGGTCGCAAAAATCGTCTTGACAGAGGGGTCCATTGGCAGCGTCGACGCCGCGCCAGCTCCAATTAAGATGTTTTTCATCGTGCGACGGACATCGGCGGGTATCTAGGCGTCGGCGTCGCAACGCCTCGGCCTACGGAGGGCTGAATTCATATGCATACATGAATACATTTCGCCGTGCCGGCCCAATCAACCATCCCCTCCGTGCCCGTGGATCTTTTGTCCGCGTGGCGCGGGACGCCGCGTCGCGCAGGCCGGTTTTTTAGAACGTGAAAAATCTACACGCTAATGAAGCTCTCTCTCTCTCGCTCTTTAATCCACACCCGGGACTGTAATTAGGCTTTTTCCTTTCCCCCGTGGAATTTCGCTGTTTTCCGAGGGGAGGAATCTGCTCGTCGCGTCACACAGGGGCGCTAAGGGGTGGCGAGCGACACCCTTGATGGATGGGGATATTTATACGAGGTGTCACTCGGTCGCAATCGGTCGTTTCGATGGTAACACGCCACCGGAATATACCCAGCCGTGGAATCATACGTTGGTTTTTTCGTGTTTCAAACCGACGCGCAACGGTATACACATAGTATCGGAGACAGTTCCGCAGAAAATCATGTCTAGCTCCGGGGAATGTCGAGTTATGGTAATTGCGCCGTTTCAAACTTTCTTTCTCCGTTATTAGTTTTTCCTGGAATCCCTCGCGCTTGTTAGCCCGCCCTTGTTCCTCTTGCTTCTTTCGATGATCGATCGTTCTCCTCCCGATAATTACGCGCAATTTGTCTGTAATTTTCGGAACGAGCGTGATCGCGGGAATTCGGAATCTAGTCCGAGCCGAGAAAATTAAAATACTGAAATTCTTGTAATGGGGTCTCCGACGGAGGAACAAGCGATAGCTTCATAGATTTCCACTGTATGTACCCATAAATGTGTTTATATTTATTCATAAATCTACAGATAATATAGCAATATGCACGAGCAATATTTTGCGAAAAAACTCAATGTCGGAATAATGCAAGAGTGTCGAGTAAAGGAAGGATACAGTTAAGGTTCATTTTCTGCCAGATTCCTCTACAAACACACCGGTATAATACAATATCTCGAAACTTTTCTATGTGCTTTTAAAATTGAACCTTATCGATAACCAGACAGAAGACAATATTCCTCGGGATGAGATGGCTACGAATATCTCGAGAGAAAGAAAATACTTTCCTTTAAAGCAGATATAACCAGCTGGGGTTCAGTTTTTGATACTGGCGCCTGGAGAATACCTGCTCTCTGTTTATTGACAGAAGAAACTCTGCCGGCTCACATAACATAAAACCTGAGAGAGGTAAAATGATCTATGAACAACCCTAATAAAAATCTTACATACTCGACAGTGCAAACGCGGATCTGACTACATTATTATAATGTGTTCTTTCTTTACATTCGCTTTCGATCTGATTATATCGAACTCGCCTATTGTAATACATTCCGTCTTTACATTCGGTTGCAATCTGATCGTTAAACTGACTGTTCTCGAAAAGTCTCGAGTCCACTCGTACCTACCTTTCGAACGAAATACTCCACTGTGTTCAGATTCGAGGACGTTCCGCGTTCAGCTCGTTTAGGTTCGTTTTAAGTATGCTTCCTCGAGTGGCAGCTGATCGATTTCTGGTATCGCGGTTCGGCCCCGTGTTCGGGCGGTGGCAATTCATCAAGCGGGGTGCAACGTTAACTCGATATTTAGAAGTTCGGTCGCTGGCTGAAGAGAGAATTTCATTTTCTAGGCAGGTTCGACCCTCTCTTAGCTCGGCTCCCCGCTATAATTGCATAATTAGCGTCTGGCTGACCGGCGGTTCTGCAAAACGGGGTTGGTTCCCGGAGCCTGCGCCTTCAGGAGCTGCCGAGGGGGTGGGGGAACGGGGGTTTGACCAAGCTCGGGGCCTGGGGGTAATGGAATAACGGAGGCCAGATGGAATGATTACTTTCTTATCACCCGAAGGCAGGTAGACTATTATGGCATTCATCAGCCGCTACCTGAGTAAGTCGGAAAAGGGTGGGGGTTTGGGCAGGTGGTTCGGGGGTGGTTTGGGGGGGGTTGTGTGAACGCGGTTCGAGGTGGGAGGGTGAAAGGCGGTAGATAACAGGAGAAAGGGTGATAACTGGAGAGCCTTACTCGGTGTATAACCAGTTACGGAGCTGCTCGGAGGGGTGTAACAACCCCATTATTGAAACTTCAAGCGCGGAGCAATCATTCTGCAATTAGCAAAAGTGATTAAGTGTAGAAGCCAACACGGCCTCTGTCTTTCTCTCCCTGTTTCGCTCTGTCTTTCTCGCCCCTTTCGCACCCCTCGGACTTCCGCTGTTCTTCCGCGTCGCAGCAGCGTTTCGCACGCTTTTCGCGACCCTTCGCGTACTCGCCGTCTCCGGTGGTGCGCGCTACCCTTAACCTATTAGGAATTTTACGCGGGTTGTAATAAGCACCAAACCAACACTCGTCCTCCTCCAAGTCTCGATACCCAGTCCAGAAACCGGTTTGTTAGCCGGCCCACTTCACCAACACCTGTTTTAATCATCCACCTGTGCTCCTCGCGGGACTCCATCCAGGGACGCCTAATAATTCATAATGAGCGGACAACCGGGATAAAAGGAAAGTGGATACACACCCCCGGACTCGCCTCTAGACCCACCCTCGTTAACCGACGTAATTACAGGTTACCCAGCGGCAGGAATAATTGTCGAGACTTTTTTTTCTCTCCTCTCGCTGCTTGTTTCTCTCTCCCCCTTTCTAGTTGGTTAGGGGGTTGGACGGTTCCATCCCCCCGTTCATCCTTCTCTATCTTCTTTGTAGCGGACCCTGGCTTTCAACCCCCCTCTTTTTTCTCTCTCCTTCTCTCGTCCTCCCTTTGGCCGACCGCCTTTGCTTCAACTGCCCCGCCAGATTCCGCTCCCGATAAGAAGAACGCTTAAGACGATAGGATGGGATTAATCGAGATTGGATCAGCCCGGCCTGGATTTTTCTCGATAAAAACAATTAATCGGCGGATGGAGCGCTTGAAAAATACGGGGCTTCCGAGCGGATGGGCTGAGATATCCGGCTTTTAGATTTCAAGAGCTGCCGGGGACGCGCGAAGATTGAAATATTCGGAACTCGTTCGCGGGTGGACGTTGGGGGGGGTCGGTTTATGGGGTTGTTTGGGTACCGATGGCAACTCGATACTCCGATTGGGTTACAGGGTTTGGGAATATAATTGGGGGACGTCTTTAATATTCTCAGTCTCATTTTCATAATTGTGCAGAAACCTTGGCTCGAGTTTCATCCTTTACAATTTACTGTAATGAAGTCTTCAATCGTATACTAGTTAAGAATTGATTAACTAACAAACGTGGTCGTGAAAGATTTGTGATAAAGAAATATTAATATTACGAATGCCATTGAAATTAATACACAGACTTCTACAGTGACATTAACAAGGATAAATTAGAGACGTTTTACAGTAAACTTTCTGGGAGCAACAATAGTAGTTTTTGGCAACCACTCTCGTCGGAAAATAGCATGCACGCTCTCTGAAATTAATTCAAAACACGATGAGTTTTGGGAGGCCAAACTAGCCTGTAGAGTCAACATTACTATTGCAGATTACTTTGCTGCTCTATCGTGCAGCCCAGTTCGTTTCCTCCAGTTATTTACCCCCGTATAAATATGTACATTGCGGAAATGGTGAACGCGGCGCAGTGTTACCCACTTAATAATAACTTTACATTCTACCCGCGTTGAAATCACAGCTTTCGCGTACAAAAGAATTAATGTTTCTTGCAACATCCCTCGTCGATCTCTGCTCGCCTGCTCTGAAGAACTCATGCTATCAGTTTATTTAATGCTTTTGTATTATTTCGACGATTGTCTTAAAAACATTTCGGATGAGAAAATCCACCGAACGAAGCACAATGTTTTCCTTTTCCTTATTAGCAGCCGCGTCGCTAATGAGTCGGTCGAGCTCCACTTAGCACAGTTCGATATTCCGTTGCTCAAAGGAATATAAATTCCCCGGTTGGCGCCCGTACAACATCCGAGTATCGATGGACGACAGTTTCACGTATCGTTGAAAGAAACGGAGAGGCGAGAGAACGCGGGCGATAACGACACGCAGGCACGCGAGTGTAATTAAAAATTAGCGCGTCCGATAAAGGGTGCGTATAGGGGGTCAATGCCGTATCCACACGTCCGCATTCTTCTTCGCATGCACGTCGCGTGCTTCCCACGCGCACGCACACTACACCGGCTCTTTATTGTCACAATATCGACGCAATTAACCTCATTCATCCCTCGAATCTCGCCCCGGAGCGCGACACACTCTGGAACGGGCTGGGCTGCCTTTGTGATCGGTTCCCTCGGTTTTTCCCTCGTTCCCTTTGAAACACGCGACGGAAAAAAATACGCTGTTGCCACCGCGCCGAGCCGACGGAAATATTTTTTATTACGTTCTCTGTTTTTTATCCTACTCGTTCGCGCTTCTTCTTTTTTTTGTTTTTTCTTTTTTTTTTGGTCGCTCTCGCCGTTTTTCCACCCCTCACAACTTGCGGCCTCGTAAATTTTCACGAAGATAACGAACGATCTGTTGAACGCGTTGCTGTGTATTACCGGGTAGATAGCGGCTGTTAACACCGGCTAGGGGGAAATTAATGAAGCCGGAGGTTCGACGGGGTTATTAACGCTCACCAGGCATCGATTTTATTGGCTAATTCTTGCCCCACCTCGATTTTTCGGCGTCCGCATTTTCGATGCCGCTGCCTAGCGCTACTCGCTCGGATCCATCTGTTCCCATTTGCTGCGAGGGTTTCAAGAGCCGCAGTCGCAATAATTTTAGCAGTAAATTGACCACACGAGCCTGAATATTGTATTAATATATTGGTTTTATTTTGGTCAAAAACCTACCGTCCATTTTTCACGAGAACTGCAAGACGATTCCGAGCCGTTTAAATTCGGGTTACCCTTGATTCGTCGATAACCCATTTCACCGACACTGTTTTCATCGACACTATGTTGTATGCCCCGACACTATGTTTTCATCGACACGGTCCAATCGTAGACATATGTTTTCATCGACAGTCCGTGTTTAACGACAGGTTTGAGTTCATTATTCGTATCGCTTCAATTTCATTGCTTGATATTTGTGTAATTATTGTACAATTTTGTTATGTTTTGTAGTCTGTGTATGTACATTCGTAGCATTCGTAGCATATGTATTCACACAATTATGTTTGAGATTAAATGAAATATTACGAGTTTTTATTCATTTGTGTATACACGTAGAAAAACGTGGTACCATTTCGTTTCCTGGGACCCGATACCCTCGAGGTTCTCACAACAATCGCGGGAACACTGTACACTGTACCTTCAAAACAGAATAACTTTTTTATAATTGTACCAAACGATCTGATTATTTGTAAGCAATTAGAAGCATTGGTTTACTAGATGATGTGCAAAAACGATTTTCCAAAAATTACAATTGATCAGCTCACGTGCAAAAATAAAAAAAGCATTTTTTAAAGCTTCTTTATTTGGGTCCCTAATGGAAATTCAAAATATATGTTTTGTAGATCTACATATGTTAGTTATACACATGCTGAAAATTTCATGGAAATCGGTTGACGCAGGAAAAAACGACACGCATCGAAAGATGTACGATTCTGTGGATTTTAAGCAGAAACTGATCAAAAGTCGTATTTCCAATTTCCACCATTTTTAACCGTTTGTAGCTCGTGTGTATGTCAATCGATTTCGATGAAATCTTCAGCATGTGTATAACTAACATAGATCTACAAAACATATATCTTAAATTTTTATTAAGGGTCCCAATAAAAAAGTGTTAAAAAGTGCCTTTTTTATTTTTGCAATCTTGTAAATTATAATTTTTAGAAAATTTTTTTTTTTGCACATCATTCAGTAAACCAGTGCTTCTAATTGCTTATAATACATCAGGTCATTTGGTAGAATTGTAACAAAGTTATTCTGTTTTCAAGGGTGTACGGAGACTTATTTTGCTGAGTGAGTGTAACACGAAAACTGTAGTTACTCAACTATATTTGCAAAAATTAACAAAATTGTATAGTGTGCTACCTTTTTGTCACGATGTGTATCTTGTCACATTGCATTAATACGTCACGTCCGGATTTAGACCCGCGATACTCGCGCATCATTCCGCCGTGATCGTCCATTCTCTTGAATCATTTTTCTTCATTTACACTTTCGTAATATTTCCTTTTTGTATATTCCGTTTATGTTAAATACATCTTTCTCGTTAACCATCCTTTCTACACCTTACATCTTTCCTTCAACTAGAGTTTACAACATATTTATTTATTCACCTTTCAGTGATAAGTAAGTCCCTCGTACGCCATTGTTCGTTTCCCTTCATTTCAATTCAGTATTTATATTGTTTCATTTAGTCGTCGTGTAATTGTTTCTCTTGTATATGTTATTAACTTGCGCAAGCATTTGTTCAGCAACATAAATTACCGAATTCACGCGGTCTTCATCGAGCGCAAAGGTGGGAAAGGCTGCGCGTTCGAACAGCATGTTCGTTTTATCGGGGGACGTTGGATTCCCGGATCGGTATATGGGATATTTCCTTCGGTCGATTGTTTGCAGGGTACTTGAACGGAATATCGGGGATTGTTTCGCGGCAGATGAAGACGAGAGAGGGCGCATTATGGAATACTTGGGTAGAAAACCACGCGCGGAGGTGGGGATCGGGGGAAGTTATATGGATCGTTCCTAACACGGGTCTCTTTGTGTACAACGTCGCGTGCCGTCACGGTGGCAAATTTCCGTGCTGACGTGCCTGGCGCGTCGGTTATGCGAGTTGTTTATACGAGCAATAATTTATTACTTACCCCCCTTCCCCACCCCCGGTAGGACGCAGGGATCGTTAATATCGTGGACGTCAGATGGGGAACACGGAGAATGCGACGGAATTGTATCGTGTTTAAGCGAAAGGATGCTCCCGGCGCATCGGAAAGTATTTCAATAATCTTCCCCGTCGGTGTGCATCGTTTCATATTTATGAACGTGTGCGCAGAACGCCGGAAGTTTATTCCTGTTAGGCCACTCGCAGGACCCTCGACCGCTCGCGCTCTTCGCGAAAATTCATAGAACTTCTGAAAAATAATTTTCAAATATTGCTGAGAAAACTAAGAATAGCCCCTTAAGCTTGTCTAATAAGAAAAATAATAAAAAAAACCTAAAAAACGCACTTCTGCACTTCCACTTAAAATCACGTTTCCCTTCGGCAGAGGGGGAAAAGGGAAACAATTTTCCCGCTATCGGTGTCCTGGCACGAATTCCCCGGCAAAGTCCGCGAAGTTCGGAAGGAAACCGCGCGCAAGACTATTCCCAGAGGACCGGCGGCTCACCTTTTCCCGACGAATCGTCTTGTCGTCTGTCAGCCGTTTGGAAATTTGAAATTTCTATAATTTCAACTTTTCCGGCTGGCCGCCGCGCCGCGCCGCACCGAGTCGCGCCGGTTCCAGCCCCAACCTTGGCTCGCGTCAACTTTTATTCGGTAAAAGGGGTTTCGAACTCGTTTCAACCGGCGATGGGGACCAGCGCACCCTCTCTCACCCTCTCTCATCCTCTCCGGTCGCGTTTCCGGCGTCCCTCTGAGAAATTTAACTTTCTTCGCGGCGCGGACGCTGGAATCGATACCAAGAATGCTCTCCGGCCACCGAGCCCTTCTTCCTCGTGAATTTATACTGGGTGTTTGAAAAAAGAAGGGTCGGAACCCTTTAACCTCTCCGACCAGAGACATTTCTGTTTGAATCTACCTTCTTTTTCTTCGTGGACTCGATATCACGAGGTCGGTCCAGTATTCCCATGCGAAGCCGTCAATTTTAGATGACTTGTGAAATAAAAGTGGTTAAGCTATTATAGATCTTATAGTTCCAATTATCTTTAATATTATGCAATAATTGGCGACTGTCGAAAGTGCAAAATATACATCGAAATCTACAAATTTTTGCGATGAGCCGAAACAAAATATTAATATGTCCGTTTTCGCTTGGTTTTCAGGTGCTTCGTTTTGGGGTCTGATAAATCCTGAGTGGTCTCTGTGCACCAAAGGGAGGAGACAGAGCCCCATCAACATCCAACCTGACAAGCTTCTCTTCGACCGCCACTTGAGACCCGTGTCGGTCGACAAACACAAGGTAATTTATCGAGTGTTTCTTTTTTATTCTCGTCCGCCGTCGCGTCGCGCTCCGGCCACGGAGTCTACCTTCCCAATGGAAACAAAGAGGCGTTGAATGGCGGGATTACGATTAAAAAACACAATGGCGAGACCCGCGGGAAACTACGTAACACGCATTCATGCAGTCAATCAATATCCCGAATACCAGGAAGGTCACAATTAAGCTATTGGTCAAGAAAAATCATTCTGAAAATGCGACACAGCTTCAAACAATCTTTCGTCGAAAAATAAATATTACATTTCTTTAGTAATAAACTAACCGAGAAAGTTTCTATGAATATATGAATAATTTTTATTGTATTTTATTGTATTATATTTTGAACATTTCGAAAGCACAGTGGGTCGCTATCGCGTAGATCGATGACGATTCGTCGGAATCGATAAACCCTCCTCTGTAGTGGGGCGAATGGGTGGTTCGGGAGGGATGAATAAATGTTTACTTAATGGAAGATTAGTGTTTCTGCAGCCTTAGGGGTATTACCAGATGGGGGCGGGGAAGGTGCGGAGAGAGCGCGCGGGACGAACGTTAAATAGGAAGACTGGTAATTAATGGATTTATTATCGAATTAACGAACTCGGCCGGTGAAAAATGGACAGAGAGAAAGTGGAGAGCGGTCCACGGTGAATTCGAAATCCATTACTAGACGGCGACAGCTCTGGGAATACCCTTGGCGGAGCTACTCGTTGCCGAGTTGAATGCGCTTTTCCCGATAGAAAGTCTCCGGCGAAATAAATCATCCGAAAAATGTTAATTTCCACTTTAACGTCCCGACTCCCGCGACGTCGAAAGTGACGATACCTTTCCACGAATTCTCCCTCTCCGTTCCTCTATTTCTCTCTATCACTCTCTCTTTCTCTATCGCCGCCCCTTTGATTCGAGTTATTTCCCGTCGAACGAGTCGCCCGTAAAGATTTCGACTCCAAGCTGTTTTATTTGCGCGTTGATCAATCAAGATCGCGCTTGTTCTTTGTCATTCTACGACTAGGTGTACATTCAGGACCATAAAAAGATTGACCCTTTGAGAAACTGTGCTTCCAAAAATACAGTTGTTGGATTTTTATAAAACGTAGTTAATTATTAGACTTGATCAAAAGTTCTTTTCGTCATCTGAGAACGGGTGATGTTCGCCTAATTCATGCAAATTCATAAAAAAATTGTCCCTTTGAGAAACTGTGCTTCAAAAAATACAGTTGTTGAATGTTTATAAGACAGAGTTAATTATTAGACTGGATCAAAAGTTCTTTTCGTCATCTGAAAACGGGTGAGGCTCGCCTAATTCATGCAAATTCATAAAAAAATGACCCTTTGAGAAACTGTGCTTCCAAAAATACAGTTGTTGAATTTTTATAAAGCAGAGTTAATTATTAGACTGGATCAAAAATTCTTTTCGTCATCTGAGAACGGGTGAGGCTCGCCTAATCCATGCAAATTCATAAAAAAACTGACCCTTTGAGAAACTGTGCTTCCAAAAATACAGTTGTTGAATTTTTATAAAGCAGAGTTAATTATTAGACTGGATCAAAAATTCTTTTCGTCATCTGAGAACGGGTGAGGCTCGCCTAATCCATGCAAATTCATAAAAAAATTGACCCTTTGAGAAACTGTGCTTCCAAAAATACAGTTCTTGAATTTTTATAAAACATAGTTAATTATTAGACTGGATCAAAAGTTCTTTTCGTCATCTGAGAACGGGTGAGGCTCACCTAATTCATGCAAATTCATAAAAAAATTGTCCCTTTGAGAAACTGTGCTTCCAAAAATACAGTTGTTGAATTTTTATAAAGCAGAGTTAATTATTAGACTGGATCAAAAATTCTTTGCGTCATCTGAGAACGGGTGATGCTCGTCTAATTCATGCGGTTACGCAGCCGATCTCGAACATTTCGAAAAAGGTCGATCGAATGCGGTGCAATGATTTCACAAAAATTCGTTCACGTTCGTTTACGCAGGCCCTTGAACAGGCACGCGATGAGCATCGGCGCGGCAGCAATTAGCACGCGTCCCGCGCGTGCAATAATGAACGTCGCGTCGCGGCCGGAGAGCACAGAAAGTAATGGAAAAAAGATGGATCATTGATTTCAATTCGTAGCCCGGCGTTAACAAACGGGACCATCGGGGATCGATTTCCCCGTCGGACTTCCCACACCAGTTCTCATCGGCAGCGTCCGGTTTTCGTTCGGCGTTTTATCGAGCCGCGTTGCGTGGAAATTAACGCGGGGCTGGCCGATTTACGCGTCGCCATTTTCCCCGGGCGAGAAATTGATGCTCGTCGACGCGCCGCGCGTAAATATTGTAAATCTCGTCGATGCGACATTGCAAACAGTGATGTCCACCCCTCCCTTCTCCAATAGCACGTCTCCTCGGCGCTTGATTAATCGTCGAAGGATAATTAATAGCAGTTAAGTCTAACGGCGGCAGTTTTATCCGAGGCGAATTTTAATATTGTTGACTCGCGCGTCTATGAGATGTGCGCTCTCGCGTTTCCAGCCCGTCCCCTCCCCCGGCCTTCCCTGTAGCCCGGTGAATATTCATCGAAGAAGATTGGAGTTCCACTTTTCAGGCACTCGGCCGGTGTATTTGCCGGGATCCTTGGAACGGTTTAGTTCTATCTGCCTTCAGACGGCCGGGCAATTTGTTTGACGGTTCAACAACGATCGCCGAGACTGAAATGATAATTTTCCGATGGCTCTCGTCGGTGCTCGGCAAAAGCAGCTGGTCCGCAAATATTTAGTCTACCGTTCGCCGTGTTTTTCTTTCATACGGGATTGATGATTGATCCGGCGAACGACGAGCATCGAATCGATAGAAATCTTCTTTATAAATAATATACCATTCTTCGGTGAATTAATATTTTTCTACGTCTCCGTGTTTCCGTGCGAACAAATGGACAGTTTTGTTCGGAAAGCGACGAAGCAGTATTATTAGCAGGATATAGAATGAAATTGTTTCGATGGTGAAAAAACAACGCATCGGTTTAATGGAATGGCGGACCGTGCGTTTCCGGCAATTTAAAGAAGTTCCTTGTGGAGGTGAGCCAGCCGGATAATCCTATAGGTTAGTTGTCTCTGAATATTCCTAGACTCGCGTCGAAACGTATCGGCGGCCATTCCGGCAAGAACACACGGCACTCCAGCGATTTACATAAAACAATTTCCGTAGCTGCACTTTCGCGTCCGCGGCTCCCGAACAAACGTAAAATTCTAGTGGCGCCGCGTTATGTCACGCGAGTACGCGATAAGAACACGCGTGTGTGCTTCATCCCCCCTGATAGTTCGTTCCGAATAATGTCGTTTCATGAACGCAGCCCTAATTGCGTCGCGGAGGAAGAATACATTATGTCTAACATCGATCTTGTTCCGTAGAGAAAGTATTCGCAATTGTTTCCGCTCTTGGAACTTTTACACGCCTTTGCCTCGCGAGAGTCTTCAACGTATACGATAGGACATTAAAATATCTGATATTTAATAGGAAAATTGTTTTACACTTTTTAGTCCGTTTTTTAAACGTGGTATTTAAAAAAAATTTATTTTAGACTTTTTAGTCCGTTTTAGAAACGTGGTATTTATTAAAAATTTATTTTTATTTAAATAATTTTTCTTGTAGAAATTTACAAAATGAATTCTCCGAGATATTACGCGAGAAGAAGCAACAGACAATATTTTACTTTTCATTGTACTCTTGGCTCGCGAAAGATGAAGAGAATTTGAGAAATATATTACGCGAATGACAAAGCTGATAGTCAGAAAACCGGTGAAAGGCGCGTGTCAATAAAATATTTACAACGTCCGACCGTTTTGTGCATCTCGCTGGCGTAAATACCGGAGAATATGAGATTACAATTTACAAAAGCTGGCGAATATAACGTTGAAATTCATCGAATCTCTCCCTTTAAAAGCGAATATACTGAAAATTGGATAGTATTTAATGGTAAGGTAATAAAATATCCGTCGCGTATCAAACGCTTTATGAGCGCGACGACTTTTAATTATGATATCGATATTATCGTCGGATTGATACACCATTGCCGCCGACAGGAATCCCGGGGAATTTCATCCATTTCGTAAAATCTGGTTTCCAGTGAAATTGTCTGATTAAATATAACCAGTATCAATTTGCGTCAATTGTTTTTTATACGGTTTTAACAACTGTTGACGCTGCCACGAGGTTACAAATGACGTATTAACTAGTATCTCCCAGCGGTTTTACGCATCTATGAAAAAAATGTGTACATCAAAATTTTACGATTAACTCAGACAATTTTTGTTTCGCATAAAAAGCCGAATTCCAATAACACTGTCCAACACCAAATTTGTTCCCTAATTACTGTTGGGTCCTTCTTATAGAGTTTTTTGCGCTGATTCCAAATCTGTTCTTAATTTTTTCCCTATACGAACAGTTTTTGAGAAACATGACTTTGAAAAAAAAACATATTTTTCAACTTTAAACAAATATTGTGATGTTATTATAAAAGATATTAAATTGTTCTTTATAGCAAAAGATTCTGTAGACTTTCCCGAATACAGCGATATCCAATATTAATACATTATGATTGTTTAAACATCTTTAAACAATGATTAAAGACGAAGAGACACCACTTTTGCACCAATTTTCTAGGATATTTTTCAATTTATTTCAAAAAATAAGGGTCCAGCGGAAAATCGAACTATCCATGCGATAGAGCAGACTTTTATCTTGAGAAACGACCCTTTCAAATTTGGAACGTCGACGTTTTTTTCGAACCAGAAAGCGAAATGTCTTCGCCCGACATGAGTTGCATGAGTTGTATCCACTGGCGGCAACTCATGTCGGGCGAAGATATTTTGCTTTCTGGTTCGAAAAAAACGTCGACGATCCAAACTTGACAGGGTGGCTTCTCAAGATAAAAGTCTGCTCTATCGAGTGGTATAGTTGGATTTTCCGCTGGACCCTTATTTTTAGAGATAAATTGAAAAATATCCTAAAAAAAAATTGGTGCAAAAGTGGTGTCTCTCCGTTTTTAATAATTTTTTAAACATGTTTAAACATTCATAATGTATTAATATTGGATATCGCTGTATTCGGGAAAGTCTACAGAATCTTTTTCTGCAAAGAACAATTCAATATCTTTCATAATAACATCACAATATTTGTTTAAAGTTGAAAAATATGTTTTTTTTCAAAGCCATGTTTCTCAAAAACTGTGCGTATAGGAAAAAAATTAAAAACAGATTCAGAATCAGCACAAAAAACTCTATAAAAAGGACCCAACAGTAATTAGGGAACATAAAAAAAATTGAAATTTGTTGGACAGTGTAATCAGGCTTGGCGTACGAGATCTACTACGTTTCCAAGACGCCATTGTAACGCGAGGAGTTAATAAGAACGCCATTTCCACGTGACTAGAAACCGATATCGCTTCGAAACGCAGCGAACCCGACGGAAAACCATAATCTTTTTGCACAGGCATTCAGACAAACTTCCTGGTGACCGATGGCCAACGGCGATCGCGACTTCCGTTCACGTGTCGGCGATCAGAGTGAACAGGTGTGAGGTCCACGTGATCCGGTTCTATCGCTTCAAGATCCGCGTGCTCGCGTCCCAAAGCAACAAACGACGCTTTTCGCCTTTGAGGCGGGTTTCGCGCGTCTTTTGCGAAAACGGAACACAAAGCGCACGTGTCCCGGCGTGGCGTCGCGTCGCCGGACTCGCAAAAGAGCTCCGGCCGTTCCGCGTGCTTGCCACGGCGAAACACTCGGCCACGTTTCCCGAAAGTTTCTTTGAACGGCTCCTGGCGAAGAAAAAAAGGAACGCCACCGGAACGAGAAGCTTCGCGAGATTGTCGTTTCGAACGCTGTGCTCTTTTGCCTCGTCGCGCTGCGCCGCGTGTCGAGTTTCCGGCGTAACTTCCAGCTTTCTCGAAATTCTATTCACCGCTGAAACGAGATCGCAACAAACGTTTGCGGATTCTTTATTTTTTCTTTTGATACGTTCGCTGATTGAAGCATCCGATAATTATGTTCGCAGTTACGTCGATGTAGATATTATGATTAGACTGCGGTCTTTTGTGGAAACTCAAAATTCTCTGCGTCAATTGGAAGATGCGTAATTCGCGTTTAATTCGTGTGGGTTTCGCTAGAGGAAACGCGGAAGAAGCGGAGGTTGTAAAGGGAAGCGGGTCGCTCGATGAAATAATGTCGGCACAAAGGGTCGCACACTCGAGCGATTAAACAATCCCGCTGGTTCCGTTTTCGCGGTGACTCGATTGTCACGTTTCGAAAGTTAGGCGTCGGCTGTCGGCGCTCGAAACGAGGCGGGACCGTGTCATTTTTCGAGTTTATCAAATAATACCCGGGGCCGTGAAGTAGCTTTCGTGCAAACACTCGTCTCCGAGGCTGAGCCGTGGCTTCGCGAGGCTCGTTTACATTTCCGCCCTTTTCTTTGCTACCCTTATCGTCTCGACTCTTTCATTCCTGCCTGCCACTCCGTCATTCGCTGTTAAGAATCTCCTTCCCCTCTTTCTCTCTCTCTCTCTCCTCTCTTGCCATCCACTTTCTGCTCTCCATTCCGCGATACATCCGAAAGAGAGGACTTTTGTTTCTTCTCGTTGCCGGCTCGAGTTTGTTGCAATAAAACCACTTGTTAAGGATTCTCGAAGAAGGAAACTCACGGATACTTTTCCGAACACGCACACACAAATACACAGTTTTAAAAGGCGCGAGCTTTCTGGGACATCTGCGAGAGAGAAAGTTTTTGAAACGTCTCGGATGAATAAGGAGCAAGGTCCTGCCCCGGTGATTTATTAGCCGGGAACTTCGCGCCGGGCTTTTCACGTGAATTTTTTAGCGATAAATAATAGCCGGCGGATTCAACGCTCGCGCCGTATGCAGATTACATTTACGTTAATCGATTCGATCGCATGTAATTGCCATGCGGGCTTTAGTTTGATGAAGAGGAATTGACTTGATATCGACAATCGGAGAAAACGTTAAAACTAATGGTACAGGGTTTCGTACGATTTTATTACCGTTCATGCTAGTTTAAACAATTCCGAAAATCCCAGGAAACAGATTCCACCTAATATCATCGTACTCGGTATCTGACAGACCCGAGAATTCCAGAGAAGGAAAGCGAGGTCGGTGGTACAAAGAGGATCGTCAGCTTAAACATCGTGGGTGTTTCGAGGGGTTGGGGGAGGGGGAGAGGTGTGTGAGATGGGTAAAAAAGAATCCAATTCCGATCGGTCGATTGTTCGCCGATTCGGACTGTGCGAATTCCGTAGTCGTCGGCAAAAGTAAGCCGCGGGCAAGATCCCGGCCAGAAAAAGCCAGCGGACCGTCGTCGTCAGAGCCGTGACCGCGGCCCGGAAACCGCAGTGACGTCACATCTGGTTCCCGCGCTGCTTAAACAGTGCCGTTCGGTCCATTCCGCATCCCCTCGCAGCCCCGCAGCCCCGCGGCCCCGCCGCGCCGGCAAAACCGTGCGGAATCGGAGGTGGCTCGTGAATTTATACGACGTTTAACCCGGTTTAAACTTTGGCACTTAAATTAAACAATAGAACGAACCGCGCCACCGACTCCCGGAGTCGAACGTACGTCTTCGAGGCTTCCTGCACCCCCGCACCCTCTCCGCAGACGTTCCGTAGTGGTTCCGCACCCCATGCCGGCACCGATCGCTCGAGATTCGATAAAAGATCCTCAACGGTGGAAGTTTTACCAAACGTGTACACGTCTTTCGTCGACGTCCAGCTCGCCAAAGCAGCAATCCGTCGTAATTATAGCGAGTTGCATTGATCCGATCAGCAGCTCGGACATAGCCGTTGGCAGAAAGCGCATCCGTTGCATTGGAAACGGGGTCTAATCCGCGAGCGGTCGATTGTCTGGAGGAAACCGTGTGACGGTGGCTAACCGGCACGAGTTCTCGTCGGAGAACACTCGAGGGTGTTCCCTTTGGCTGTTGCGAAGGGCTGAGAACCGGGGGTGGTTTGCTGCGGGGTGGAACTGTACAATGAAGAGTCCCGTTTGAAAGCGGCGGAATGCATCCGATGAGCTCGCCTCGTGAGAACGCGGCTACTTGCGCCACCGGAAAGATTGACTCGAGGCCGCGAGAAGAGAGAAAACCCGGCCGGATAAGGGCGAGGGGTGAGGCAGGCGAAGAAGGGGTTGAACGAAAGAACGCGGGAAGAGAGGCAGAGCAAACGATCCCCCGGGTGCGCGTTTAAACCTTTTCACGGGCATTTCCGCGGAAGGCACTTTGTGTCCTGTCCCGACAAATTCGAACTATGCCCGCGTTTCTTTTCGCCCGCCCTGGCCGCAGCCCGCCTCGAAACACTCTGCATAAAGATGAAACGGCGTGCCCCTCGAAATTGCTAAAGAATCTCTCGCCCCGTGCCCCCTGGGCCTCGCGTCAACTTTTTCTCGATCCCGCGACGATTGAAAAGAGAACGATTAACGGAGGTTAAGACATTTTCCACGAAGAAGGAATAAGTGGATAATTGCGAGCAGGGACGAAAAATAACAGTTATTCTAAAATTTTCTACGATAAAAATCATTAATAAAAAGTTGATTATCATTGAAATTTAAGATAATCCACACAAAATATAAAGAAAAAACTTCGAAAATGATTAAAAGATATCGATTTTTATACTTTTTGGTTACAAGTAACAGTTATTACTGTTGTTACGGATGACGAACAGGTGTTCAATATCATCTCTGGCAGGAACCGTCCTAGATAAACGAACAGAACCACCCTAGATAAATCTACATAGCTGTTTAGTTTAGTTTAGGGCCCAAACATACGCACGACCAACTGGACGTTGACAAAATACGTATGTTCACTGAAAGGGTACTGACAAGTACCACCCGTCATTGCAGGGGTATATAAGCCCTTGCATTTCTACTCTCGGGGGCTAGTACTGTCGTAATCACGAATCGTATCGCGTCGTGCTGCATCTCGGAAGTCAACTACCAGTGAGATCGGGCGTTTGTCCCTTTCGAATCAAAGTTTAACCGTGTAGATTCCGAAAGTTCGGTTAACATCTATTAGGCAGTTATAAGGTTGCTCCGAGACCCCCGCATTGCCAGTGCGTCAACACCGTGCATCTAAATATTAGGTAATACCATCTTTCTATTCTTTCCATTCTAAACTCACTCAATTCGCGACAATTACACAATTGTAACACGAAGTCTTATAGTAAGAATATATCTGTGTTCTTTGATAATTAGCACGAATTCATTAAACCCACAATTATTGACCAATATCCTAATCAAGTAATTGAACGTCCCCACACGATACAATCTTACCGCTCGGATTGTATCAATTAAATTATACTAGTTACGAGGCTTACTAATTATCCTAGCAACTCCCTGATTTCGCATCAGGTCCATTCGCGACATTCCAATTGTCCAAACAGAGATTTATCCATCCTAGCGGCTCCCCGATTTCGCATTGGGTTCGTCCGCATCCTAGCAGCTCCCTGGTTTCGCATCAGGTTCGTCTGTACTCTTATACAACCTCCTAGAGGCTCCCTGACTTCGCGTCAGGTTCGTCCTCGCTGTCTATAAACCTAGCGGCTCCCTAATTTCGCATTGGGTTCGTCCGCATTCCTTAACTAACAAATTGCTACCATATTCCTAGGGTAACAACCCTTCGCCGGCCACTCGTGCTGCTCGCGGCCCTGGCTCGTAACAGTGTTAGTGTCCAAAAAATTGGATCCTCCTCGATAACTCAAAGCAGTTATCTATGAGAGAGGGTCATTTCGATCACTCGTAACAGTTATCAATGAGAGAAATTGATTTCTCCCATCGATAACTGTTATGAGCCGTCGAAATAAATTTCTCTCATTGATAACTGTTATAAGTAGACTGCGGATGTTGCATAAACTGCGGATGCAAAATAAAAATTGTCCGCGTCGATTGCAAGAAATAGAAACCGAATTGAATGTTATTTTTTCCTTAATGATTTTAATAGAGAAGAAATCGTATATTGACATGTTCAATTTTTAAAATTGTCCAACCCTTTTGAATTTCATCTCCTCGATTTTCCTATAAACGCATAAAGATCCACAGTCTACAGTCCCTGCTCACTTTATTAGACTCACCTGAAGAATTGGTGCTGTTTGAAATCCTATAAGGAATTCAACGCTGTTTTCAACCTATGGGAAGATAATGATTTTATACTGCAAGGTTGCCTTATGGGTTGCCTATCCAAGTGCAAAATTTTCTTGCAAGAGCAAAAAATCCCCCTTTTACCATAGCCCGGCATCTCACCGGACATGCATCCGATTGAAAATGTCTGGGAGTGCCTGAAAAGAGAACTGGCCGAAGAAAATATAACAACAAAGACCAAGTTGATAGAGAGAATAATCTATCACTGGCACCATAACGTTGCATTAAAAGAAATTGCACAAACTTGCATAGACAGCATGCCCAGAAGAGTTGCGGCTTTAAGAGCAGCTAAGGGCGGATTAACAAAATATTAGTGTTTTAAGAATTATATTGATCTATTTGTGTTTGTATCCATTGTTTTTGTAAAATAAATATATGGAAAATTCATTGGTCATCATTAAGTGATATTTGGATAAGGCTACTATACCCATTATTCATGGTAAAACTAAAAATATCATGATTATAGAGGTGAGTCTAATAAAGTGAGCAGGGACTGTAGTTGTAAGTGATCGAAATGGATTTCTCTCACCGGTAACATTTACCAACAAGACAAAAAATGTTCGGTTACTTATAATCCTCGTTTGTAACCAATACGATGTTAGTCGATGAAATACTTGTTATTCCATGACTTTTCTTCTTTTTGGTTATAACAGTTAGGGTCCCTGATTGCGAGAGTTCGGAAGCATCGGCCGGTCGGAATACAGCAGGCGCAAGTTTACGGGTAGGGGAACATAATCACCATTCGATTACATAATCACCGTGCGCGATCATCAACAAACCAACCAACTGCTATAATACTGCCCCTAAGCGAGTTTGCGCGCGTAGCATTGTTTGATGATTAATATTTTATTCGGCCGGTTCCGGTGGCCGTGTTCGAATAGGAACGGCCCTGCTCCTTGTAACCGGTTTCAATCCACGGAACAATAGGGTACGCTGGCTAACTAACAACCGTTTCTGTTTATACGGCGGTTACTGCGATTTATACGCAACAGTTTCCCCAGCACCGGCGATTTCTCCAGTCCCGGGTTTATCGAAACGCACGGCTTCGATTACCACGATGGATAAAGAACGCCCGGGGAATATCGTTGGACCGTGACTCGTCACGTTGCTTATTTCTGCTTCTATAACAGAGAGAATTGGGCTGAGCTCTCCTGAAATCACAGAGAGGCGTACTTCAAATTATCTGGACAATTTGATGTAGAAATTGTTCGCGAGAAGAAATGGACGGGATCAACAGTTTATAAAAAAAGAAACATTGAAGATATCGAAATGCAACTTGATTTGGTTTTTAGAGAAGACTTTGGACTTTATCTACAGAAAGTTACAAATTGCAAGCGTGTTTATCCTTGGTCCTACAGTACACTTATCAGCGCGTGTAATTTTTAGCCCAGACCGTATCCACCCGAGAAGCATAGATAATATTTCCTTCGGTACGAAGTTTCCCGTGGATTGTTTAGTGAATATTTAGTGTAATGGGAAATTTAAATTCAAACGAGTTGCAGCGGGCACGGGAGGTCTGCGTAAGCTTGGATAAACATTGGGTAGAACAGGGCTGCGTATTGTCAGACGTAAGAAGGATCAGCCGCGGCCGTGTGTTCCACGTGAGCGAGTAGAATGGAATTGTGCACGGTTGGACGAACGCGAAGTAGAGTGTACCGGCGTATGGTCAGACGGGAAAGAAATTCTGTATACCAGTTTTAAGAAAATTGAAATTAGCGATACGAGCTCTGCGAACAAATTCAGAGATAATTCGTGCGAGCAGGTAAATGATATTCGAGGTGGTATAACATCGTGTAATCGTTGAATGCATCAATTGTATTGTCGCTAAGAAATTAAGAACTAATTTGAATAATTAGTCGTATGAACAGGTTAATAATATCAGAGACACGCTGTATCTTGTAGTATCGCTTGTAGCGTTATTAGGGAATTCAGCGGAGGTCTTTGTCAGAAGCTCGTCGCGTAATTGCAACGAGCAATTCTTCGTTCCTGGCGACTATATTCGCCCCAGAATGGCAAATTATCCGTGGATTATTAATGAGTCAACTCTCGCGTGTCCGCGGAATTAATGCGCTGTTTTGAATATTAATTTCTAAGGAAGCATCGCGATGCGAGGCCAAATGGATCTAGCCTGACGTATCCCGGTAATGTAACTATTAATCTTGCCTGGTTTATACGCGCATGTAACCGGGGACCGCAGGACAAAGGACAAAACCTTGATGCTACTAACTTGTCTCCTCGCATTTTGCCTGCTCCGCCGTTTCTACTCTTGCGCCTTTGGTCGACTGTGATAACGAGGGTTGTTTCCACGGTCGATCGCATACATCACCGACTTTTAACCTGGTCAATTTGTTGCTACCGCCACTTGCGCAGTAATAATTGTCTCGAACGATGAAAATGTTGCGACGATCAAAAAGTAAAAATTTTCTAATTATTTTACGAGTAATTCACCAGCGCTTTGAGATTAAGATGAAAAATTGATTCCGTCAATTATATAGATTATAATAGTTGTATCGAACGATGAAAATGTTGGAAAGGTCAAAAAGTAAAAATTTTCTAATTATTTTACGAATAATTCACCAGCGCTTTGAGATTAAGATGAAAAATTGATTCCTTCAACGATATTGATTATAATAGTTGTATCGAACGATGAAAATGTTGGGAAGATCAAAAAGTAAAAATTTTCTAATTATTTTACGAATAATTCACCAGCGCTTTGAGATTAAGATGAAAAATTGATCCCTTCAATGATATAGATTATAATTATTTTATAAAATAACGATCACAAATTGTAGAGCAAACTAACAATCTGAGAGTTATTCTATGTGGTCTGTGTCTGACCAGCCACAGTTCCATTCTACTAAGTTTCAGACTCGCGTTTCAACGAGTTATTCTACAACTCTACGAAAGTTCGTCTACTTTAATTGGTTTACAATGGCAATTCCACCGTAATTATGGTTACATTCGACCCTTGAATACAATTTAAACACGCACTCACCTTGTCAGTAAATAATCTTCACGTAGAAACATTACAGTTTCGTAATAAATAGGATAAAATAGTAAACGGATTATAAGAATATATTAAGAAGATGTTTTCAAACGTAATTGTTACTGTTATTGAAATCTGTAGTACGTCCTCGTAACCCACGAACCAATTCCAGTTCTCGAAGTTTCTCAAAATTCATGAATATTTCCTTACAATTATCATCGTAATTCCTATTCTGGCCCTACGTTTGCTAACCCCAAGAAAACATTATAGTTCCCGAAAATTTGAGCTTCCACGACCATCCATAACAAACTTACTATTATTACAATTTCTATTTGCGGAGTCCGACCAACTCGAAGAAAAAGTGCCAGTCTTTCGAAAATTTCATTTGAAACTTCATCTGCAGCCTTCTTATTTATATTTCTACTGCTTTCTTGACGTTATGAAGTTCTAGCTATCTCATGAACACATTAAAAGACAATTCCACTTCGCAAGTATATTCAGTGGACCTTTTTCTGTGATTCGAATTCGAACCAACATAAGAAATGTGAATTTCCCTCGAATAGCATATCGGAAAATTTCCAGTGTACAGTTTCGTTAGAAGAGATTCGGATAAATGGTCTTACGTTTAGCGCGTTACAGGAACAGGTTGGTTCGGAAGAAGACAGTGGAGGCTCCTCCGCTCGAAGGAGTATTTCGGTCGAGCGGGTACACACGAGATCAAGCGTACGTCATTACGCAATCACGATCAGGATCGATTAAGCATACAGCGCTCGAAAGCAATCGGCTCTCTTTCGACTTAAGTGGCTCTCATCAGGCTCTTTACGGGCGGGTACCTAATGCATTACACATAACTCGGCAATCCGCAGAGCGCGGATCTACAATATTTGCTGTTCGTTCGGCAGCGGAAGTAGTCTACGTCGATAAACATTTGCCGTTGGGCTGGCCCCGCGTTCGCGACGTTCAAATCCCTTGATTCCACGGGCGGAGACAAACAATCCCGACGTCACATTCGATTCTTTTCGGGCCGGGGAACCCAATTGCGAGTTAGCAAAGCGGGGAATCTCTTTCCCCGGCCGACTTTGTCGGGCGAAGTGGAGTGAGAAGCTTCCGGTCGCGTCGATCGCGCGAAACTTTCCTTTGATCGGGCCGAAAGTTCCCCGGGAACCGGCAGTCCCCGAAAAGAAACTTGCCAGTCGCATTAATCACCACCGCCGCGATGAACTTCGCGAGGAAAATTTCCTGCGAGACGGCGCGGCGCGGCAGCTCTCTGCTACCCGCTCGTATCCACTCGTACCCGTTCGCGGACTCAACCCATACCGTCGACCAGAATCCTCGGCGAATTCCCAGTTCCTGCGGGAACCAGCCGCCAGAATCCGTGATGACGATTGTTCGCCCCGAAAACGACTTCCTCCAGGGGGATGATCCCACCCCCGACTGAACTTTGAGCTCCGCCGAAAGAACGGCGCCCTTTGTACGGAGATTCTGTCTCGCGGAAACTGCCTCGCGAGTCTTCTTCCGGCTGACTCATTGATCCGAGTTCGGAGCTCTGCTGGTCCTTCAGAGGAAAAAAGGAGCAGAATCTTGCGGCTGAGAGATCGAGCGCATCGCGAAATACACCATCGCACAGTGGCACGTTTCTATAAAATAGGTGGATGGAATTAATTCAGAAATTTTCACGTCACGGAGTAAGTTCAAACTAAGTTTTATATGGTAAGGTTGCTCAAGTCGTACCAGTGCTTAAGTCGTATCACTTGAATTTTGAATGAACTACGGCGACAACAGCACATACATCGGCAATCAAATATACATCCGAGTCAACCAAGTTGCTTTACGTATTATTGTCTGCCATAAACCCGCCTCATTATAAATCCTGTCATCAAGTAAGTTTATTTCAATTTTCAAGTAGTTAATCTTGCAAGTAAATTATTGATAAAATTATGTTCCTTATTAAATATAAATTCAGTAGAATTTACGTAATCGTTTGGTCGGAACGAAATCGTATTAATTTCATTCAGTTAGGTTATGTTTACTTTTTAAATTTAACTTGTACCGTGTCTTAAGGGGGTAGTCTACCCGATGGTTACAACTAGAATTTCACTAGAATCTTACTAGAAAACATGGGTTTGCGCGCTTCGGTTGTTTGACCTTATTTGAGCAAATTTTGGGCTGGGTGAGGGCTCATTCTAAAGAGGAAGGTTCATCACACTGCGCTCTGGTCATGAGGTCAACGAGATTATGTTTAATATGTATAATATAAGTGCCCAAAGTAGAGAAAAAATCTAGGGAAAAAACCCGCAGATTTCAATGCATTTTTCTGTCTCTAAAAGACTTTTTGACCGCTCTGATGACCAGAGCGCAGTGTGATGAACCTTCCTCTTTAGAATGAGCCCTCACCCAGCCCAAAATTTGCTGATATAAGGTCAAACAACCGAAGCGCGTAAACGCATTTTTTCGACCCAGAATCTAGTAGGATTCTAGTTATTTGCTAATTTACTAGAATCCTGCTAGATTTTGGGTCGAAATAATTGGTCTGCGCGCTTCGGTTGTTTGACCTCATTTCAGCAAATTTTGGGCTGGGTGAGGGCTCATTCTAAAGAGGAAGGTTCACCACACTGCGCTCTGCTCATCATAGCAGTCAAAAAGTCTTTCAGAGACAGAAAAATGCATTGAAATCTGCGGTTTTTTTTCCTAGATTTTTTCTTTACTTTGGGCCCTTATATTATACATATTAAACATAATCTCGTTGACCTCATGACCAGAGCGCAGTGTGATGAACCTTCCTCTTTAGAATGAGCCCTCACCCAGCCCAAAATTTGCTCAAATAAGGTCAAACAACCGAAGCGCGCAAACCCATGTTTTCTAGTAAGATTCTAGTGAAATTCTAGTTGTAACCATCGGGTAGACTACCCCCTTAAGTCGTACCCATATGAGTACCCAAAAACTGCGGCAAATAAAAGAAACGCAGTAATTGATAAAAAGGAATTGGCATTAAAAATTAAAAAGAAGAAAAGCGATTGGTTTTGCTTTATTTGTGGAGAAGATCGGAAGGAAAACATGATTCAATGCTTGAAATGCAAATCATGAGTGCAAAAAAATTTGTATGTGATGTTTCTACTAACTGAATTCCTATGCGTCATGTAAACAGATTAATGAAAAATACGTTTTAATTATTATTGTTGCTTGATTGAATTCTTAGGTACAACTTAGGTGTTGTAACTATAGGTGGTACGACGAAGGAAACCATTATATTTTCTAATTTCGTTATGATAAATAGCAACAATATTAACACAAGTTTTGAGTAACACATTTAATTTCTATTTATTTGATAAGTCCTAAGTTTTATACGGTTTTTTTCTTAAAGGTTCCGACTTGAGCAGCCTTATCCTACTTATACTAGATCTACTTAGGGCATACGTACCTCGACAGAATCAGTGCGAAAAAATTCAGTGTACTGGTTCTCGAAGTTTTAAACAGGTTCCTAGCAGAGTTCTCCAAACCACAGCGGGTTATTAAATATTCATCTGAAGCCGAGATAAAAAATACGAAAGGGAAGTTGTACAGTTCGATATCCTCTTTCTCGATTAACCACAGTGTTTTCAGCCGGCGTTATGTTATCGGGGGTGGGTAACGGGTCCCGGCAAGAGTACAAATTACGGGTCGCGCTCGCGTAATCTCCTCGAAACTCCGAACAAGTGCAACAACGCTTAATTCTTGCTTACTACGTCGCTGAAAGAGCGAGAAAGACAGCGAGAGAGAGAGAAAAGAACGATGAAAAGAGAAACGCGTCGCTGGAGAAGAAGGAAAAGATACGAGGCAGGAAAGTTGACAGGATAAACAGGAATAATCCGAAGCTTTTTAGAAACCGGAATTCGACGTCGCCGGGATGAAAAAGCGAAATGCACGGCGGTCATTTATCAGAAAAATGCTCTGCAAATTTTCTGCCGCTGGGCCAATATTTCAGTTGGCGTGCGCCGGCACTGTGCGAAGTCCTTCGAAATTCCTCGGCGAAAACGACGGTGAATAGAGAACTGTTTCGGCAGGCGGAATCGTGATTCCCAAATTGTGCCAGGAATGGGATCACGTATTTACCGAATACAGACACTCTGTTCGATAAAAGCGATGATAATAATTACACTGCGGATATCGTGCGTTTATGCCAACAACTGCTCAATGAAATACGAAACTCCCGTTCGTTGCAACAGAGGTGGACAATTTTTCTTTCCGCGCAAAGATCCCCAGCTTTCCAACAAGAAAAATTAGGAGATCTCATGACGATCACCGGAATGACTATCGTCGAGCCAGATTGGCGATTCGCAGCGGCGTGCGACACGTCGCAAAAACTATCAGGAACAAGCCCAATGGGCAATCCAATTGCTCTTGCCTCGAACAGATGGTATATCGAACTTAGCCCCGTGTGCAGGGGGTTGAAACAACCACGGATGAAATAGAAACGTTGGGTTAATGGGTCGGTGGGACGTTGGGTTAGAGTCGAGAATAGCTCGGCGGCAAGAAATGGACGAGGACAGCTGAACCGAAAGAGAAAGAGAAGGAAAAAAGGAGGAAATCTATTGCAAAATAATAAGTCATCTCCGGGCGACTTTTGCCGACGCGCCTCTCTCTCTCTCTCTCCGGCTTCTCCCCGAGGTTACCTCATTATTTCTAACTGATGACGCCATAATTCAGCTTCTCGCGACGTACAAGAAAATGGACTTCCCGGCCTCGTCTTGCACTTTGGTGCGCGCGACACGGCACACAGTGTCTGGCCTTGCTATTCCGTCCAATTAAATGCCTAATCAATTATCCGCCGGGGACGAGTTCACGCCCTTTCTTGCTCGTAGCTCCCGAAACACGCTCGCCGAAGCTACGAGCCTCGTCTCCGAGGCCCAAGATGGAATTATTGTGGTATCGAGACCGCCTTCGGGACTGTCTTCGGGAACCGTATTTTCCGAGCAGACGGCTGCTTTTTCGCTACAGATTCATTTTATAATACTTAACACGATGAAACGCTCCCAACATTCGATAATTCACCGAGCAAGAAAAAGCGCGAGGAGGAGAATATGTTTCGTTTTATTGTTTAGGAGATGTAATGGATTAAAACGATCTCCGGTGATCGTCGATACGTAAATTCCTGTCTCGTTCGCGGCGATATATCTTTCTTAGAGCCGACAGTCCATTTTCATATTCACGAATTTCGTTTCGATGCTTGGGCTCCGAGGCTTTCTCGGACGGATTCCATTTACGGCGACGATTCTTTGGATTCGTGGCACGTTTGCCTGAAATTTTCATGCCTCTCCCCGCCGGGTAACGAGCACGGAAATCACAACACAACAATCTGTTCCCTCTGTCTCTCTGTTTCTTTCGCTTTCCAGCGCGAGAAGCGAGCGGATCGTTTGCCTGAGACACGACTAATACTAACTTCGAGTTTATGGTTTGAATCTAAGTTACCGGCGCGATAAAAGTACCAGTTTTAGAGTCGGCGAGCACAAATTGCCACGGTTACCGACTTTATAACCGGCGCTGCGTGGCGTCTGCATCGAGGCGCATTCGATGCAATTATTACGTGCGCAAATTCCTAACCCTTTCTTTATTTATTTATTTGTATAATTACTTGCCACAGTTATTACTGATGAATTAGTATTATGTAGGAGTCTAATTTTCCTTGAAAATTATCATTTTGAAAATTAAAAATACTTTCGAACCTTGTTTCAAGTGCTACGGGGCAAGAAAAGAATGATTGACAAGCCTGCTACAAAATGCTTCTTATTGCATTAAATTATATTGTTTAGTTCTATAGTAATGCATGTTTAAGCAAACAAATACTTTTATGCTGAAATATGAAAGAGGATACAGTGATATTAAACCAAAGTTTGAAAATGATTTCGCACCTTGTTTCAAGTGGTACGGGGCAAGAAAAAAATTATTATCAAGCCTGCTACAAAATGCTTTTTATTGCATTAAATATATTGTTAAATTGTATAGTTACCCATACAGTACGGACTTACCCCACCGTGATAGTACGGACTTGCCCCGTGTAGTAATATTTACGGGGCAAGATCATCTTAGTGTTTTTCTCAATAAATTTTAAAAAATACAATAAAATCGGTTTATTTAATATAAACCTGCATTAATATTTGTTGTTTTACCTAAAATAACAACACAGAATATATTAATACCTTGTAAACTATTGCACGTTCAGGATAACCTCAAAGTTGTACGTGTACCTCGCACGTGACTGTTTGGCATTGGTTGATTTAAGCGAGGGAAACACCTTTATTCTTGGGCGACATCTATGTCGAATAATTCATACTAACTTATACTACATTAATAAATACAAGCTAGAGAAATTTCGTTCATATTATAATAAAAATAACCAATTAACGGTCTTGCCCCGTAGACGGACTTACCCCACTCGACTTTACTTATATTGAAAGAAGCCAGTTGCAAGCTCGAGACTCTAAAATATTAAAATTTGTAAAACAAGTGTAGACGTGTTCTCCGTTTTCTGATGCGAAGTTTTTCGACTCGATTGATTCCCAGCTAAACGAAAATAACGATTCGCCGTATGAAATTTCGAGTTCGGCGATTCAATCCGGCGTATTTCTATGAGGCGCTAATGAGAGGCTTAGCGGAGGGAAAAGGCCGTAAATGAGAACCGCAAAATCCAAGGTAGAGTCACAGGGGAGGTAATTTAGGAATGGGGCGAAATTTCGTAAAGCCTTGACCGTGCACAGACTCATTTCCTAGACTTACGGGCCGGATCCGAGATTAACGCTTTGTACTGTGGAACGCTATCATAAGGCTGTTTTACTCCCTTCCGTAGAACGTGTTTTTACAGTCAATCTAGTCACGTATAGGGAGAATCAATTTCTGCCGGTAATTATCACAATCACATTGGAACATACATACGTAATTAAATATTTCGGAATTTTTTTTAATAAGAATAGGATTGAAGAGTGAAAAATATTTTTGGATGAATATTAAGTAAAATAATTTCGAAGATTTTAAACGAACGTAGGGCGAAATGATTTTTGAAAAGAGCCAGTCGAGATATATCTTCGAAGGAAAAAGTCTCTTGAACGAGATCGATCGGAGGAAGCTCGTCGATGATAATTTAATAGCCTATTAATTGTTGGCAAAGTACGTAAGCATAATCAAGACGGACTTTTATACGGCGGACTGTAATTTACTGGACGGATGTGGATTGAAATTTTGCCGGGAATAACAGTGATTTAAACGAAAATGATTTGCTCGGACGCGTAATACACGATAATTACGTTCCTTGCCCGACTTAATAATGCTACGCCATTTTAGTTATACATTCCGTGCATCGTGTTTTCCATTTCTGTTCTCTCAATTTACCCGTCTCGACGAATCATTTGCGAAAAGATGAATAAACGCGAGCGAAAAGAATTGCGAACTGACTCGCTGACGACAAACTATTGGATTTATTATTCCCGCCGTATACACTTTATTCGAATTTAAACAAAAATTACACCCTTAACAATAATATAATTATAATTCACAATTATTCCGCTTTCGTTCTCGAGATGTACGCGATCGAAGTATATACTTAAAGAATGACGTGCCAAATATTTTCTCAGGCCCCATATCACACACAAAGCACATTAAAATCGGTAACGGTGCACATCGCTGGCCTACCTTTCATTGTAAAAATGGAATTCGATCAAAATAATTGAATTCTTTGCCCGACGCTGCTCGAATCATTTATTTCGCGAAATTGTTCGTTTATTGCACGGAAGGTATTCCGATTTTTTTTGCCCTCCGCCGATTGAAGCCGGTCTTTCGATTATTTTTTCCGCGGTAGAATGTTCATCGGGCCGTGAAATAAAAGTTTAGGAATCTACGAACACCGGGCAATTTCGCCGGCGAACTACTACGTCCCAATGATTTAAGTATACATATATTTGAAATGCTACGATCAATTTCATTCGCAGATTTCCGGAAACTTACACAACACCGGTCAGTTTCTGGTATTCAGAGCGGACCGAGAGGCGAAGGTTCGAGTTAATATAACGGGTGGACCTTTGGCGTACAACTATCAGTTCGAAGAAATCTATATTCACTATGGTCTGGACAATGATCACGGCTCGGAGCATCGGATTAATAACTACGCTTTTCCTGCCGAGGTAAGTACAAACACCAATTCCGGTCACTGTGCTTTAAGAGTCATTGTTATTAGGCCCTCCACACACGGGTCGATTGAAATCGCGTCGTGAAGTTCGTACGTCTTGCTCGTCAAAAACGATTCATGCGACGGACGCGATTGCTGTCCACACACGGGTCGATTGTAATCGCGTCGTGCAGTTTTTACGTCTTGATCGTCGTACGATTCATGCAACAGACGCGAATGCCGTCCACACGCGAGTCGATTGTAATCGCGTCGTGAAGTTCGTACGTCTTGATCGTCATATACGATTCATGTGACGGACGCGATTGCCATTTGCACACGGGTCGATTGTAGTCAATTTGTGTTTTTCAAACATCAAGAATTGCGTTTTCACGTTTTCACTCAAAAATATGAAAACATGCTATTAATAGTGCCCGAATAAGCTACCATCAAAAGCGGTGTCCTCGATTTTTTTCAGATTTTTTGTTGTGGGAGATCATTGTCAAAAACAATAAAAACCAAACTGCTTCGACGTTTTTGCTGCTAGAAGGAAAGCTAGACTTGCAGGTTTTACCGTGGGGGTATATTAAGCTCTAATTAGTGATACTACATCGAATTAAGCAATTTTTTTACCTCAGAAATGAGATTTAAGAGAGTGAAACAATCGTCTCCTGTGGAGTCGCGCGAATCGTACGATCCACGCGATTTTCCAACTTCGCTTCCGATCGCACGCGATTAGAATCGCAGCGATTTCAGTCGAGTCGATTTCAGTCGACCACGAATCGACCCGTGTGTGGCTCTCCATTCATTTGCATTGGAAGTCACGTGGAGGGAGGAATCGCATGCGACTGGAATCGCGTCGACCGAATCGCCGATCGACCCGTGTGTGGACGAACATCGCTTCCGATCGCACGCGATTACAACCGCGGCGATTTCAGTCGAGCCGATTTCAGTCGACCACGAATCGACCCGTGTGTGGCTCTCCATTCATTTGCATTGGAAGTCACGTGGAGGGAGGAATCGCATGCGACTGGAATCGCGTCGACCGAATCGCCGATCGACCCGTGTGTGGAGGGCCTTAGTTGTTAGCAGGGACTAAAAATAACAGTTATTCTGAATTTTTCTACGATAAAAATCGTTAATAGAAAGTTCATTATTATTGAAATTTAAGATAATCTACACAAAATATGAAGAAAAAAATTCGAAGAACAAAATTATTAAAATATATCGATTTTTATACTTTTTGGTTACAAGTAACATTTATTATTGTCCGAAAAATTGGATCCTCTTCGATAACTGTTATCGATGAAGAAAAACTGTTTCGATCGCTCATAACAGTTATCAATGAGAAAAATTTATTTACGGTTACTTATAATTCTTATTTGTGACCAATACGATTTTAGTCGATGAAATACCTGTTATTCCCTCGTTGTTTTTCCTTTTGGTTACAACAGTTAGGGTCCCTGGTTATTAGACAGCGGAACTTTATGCAGGTATAAATTGTTTCCGATTCAGGAATTTTATCACATTCTAAATAAAAAGTCAAAGCTGTCATGAATGCATAAAATCCGCAGTCTTGTTACCATTATCATATATTATTATTACGGAAACAATGTAAAGTTATAATTATATATTAAGTACGAGATGGAACCAGTATTTGAGACCTGTTTATTTAATGGAAAAATATTAACAATTTTTGTGACACGAAAGAATAAATTCTCTGCTCTTTTTAGAAAATACGAGGATAACAAAATATTCGAAGAAAACGTGTCGGAGCGTATGCGTGGGGTTTTTTAAAAATATATTACAAGAAACACGGTGACAAAGGGCGCGAGTTATATGCGACACGCAAATTTCATCATTGCGAGAATGCCACGGGAAATTTTCGGAGGTTTGTATCCAGCTGCGGGGGATTTAATATCGTTGATCCTCGGTCTGACGAAGCCCGCTAGAATTCACTTACGAAATTGAAAAAGTGATTTCGTGTCGCTTAGATAACGAAACGAATTCTATTGCCGTGGCGCGTCGAAATTTCGCTGCGGTGGCGGCGTTTGCGAACCGAAAATGAACGAGCATAAAACGAAGAAGGAAATCGAAATAAATGAAAAAAGCTGGACAACATTAGCCACGGCGCCGCGCCGCGCCGTTTTCTCGAATACTTTAAAGTTATATTTGCCGGTTCGATGAATCTTTTACGAGTCCAATAGCGCCGCCGTTCATTCGCGTTGAATATCAGTCCCGATGACTGCCGTCATCAATTATGAATCAACCGCGGCCTCCCGTATCGATACGCAAATCGTATTTCGTCTTTTTTTCGGCTGGCGCGGAGGAAAAAATAGGTCGTGTATCGCGTTGCTTATATGTATGTATACCTCGATCCTCCCCGACCAGAAAAGTAAATTTAATCTACAGTTAGCTTCGTTTTTCGAAAGCGGAGAGCCACGACCAAAGTGCGCTGACAAAGACAGCTCGGATTTCCTATCTTTCCATTTTGCACCTTTTACCATATTGACTTTTAAAGTTCATTTTGTCGGGTAGGCGTTGATCGGGAAAGATCGCAAAACAAATTCGTGTTATCGATACATTTTTAATTCATGGTATACAAGGTATATTTTAATATCTTTTATTTGGATGGCTTGCCAAATATTATTTCGAGAGTTAGATATTCACTGCGAACGAAGTGAAGGTAAATATTGAAGTGCTATAGATTTGTTCGACGCAGCGAACAATTTTACTGCTTTGTCTGATCATTGGTGGGCCGATTCTACTTCCAGTTGATGTTTAATTCAATCGTCATTGGAAATTTATTTAAAGTTCAGATTTTACTTAAAAGTTATTTTAAATACATGCTAGTACATTTTCGAGCATCGGGGCTAATGTATTTTAGAATTAATTATACATTAAATTGAGTAATGACGTTTCGAATGGAAATTTAAATAGTTGAAAAT
The DNA here is from genome assembly GCA_933228785.1 of Lasioglossum pauxillum. Classification (NCBI taxonomy): domain Eukaryota; kingdom Metazoa; phylum Arthropoda; class Insecta; order Hymenoptera; family Halictidae; genus Lasioglossum; species Lasioglossum pauxillum. The sequence goes on from OW121706.1 coordinate 41,725,508, forward strand.
AGAATCCTCAATTTGTCGATCTGAAATTGAATTAAATTCGGTTAAGTAATAGAGTTCATTTATAAGAGTTGCTTGAAATAATTTATTTCGAAGTTCTGCTACCCAGTGGTATATTCCAACGTGACAGCTTTCGGTAGTGTCGGTCAATCGTTGATACATCCGTATCCGTACATGTATGATCGCAGCTGATAAAAATATGATATTTTAAAAATGAATGTATATAAAATAGAGAGTGAATATTCCGAGCAATTTTCGGGAAAGAGATCGTTCGATAATTACTTTGAGAGTTTCCGGTCTCGCGCGCGCAAGGGGGCAGTATGTTTTAATAGATTCATTAAGCTCCGTAGTTCGAGCCGAAGAAGTAGCATAGTGTCGAAACAAAATTACCGAACGACGATAAGCGCAGCTAGCCTAACGAAGCTGCGCGCCCATGCCCGGCCAGTCCGACGTCGCCGTTAATCGAAATTAATCACGAGCCGGTTTCGTAACGAGACAAATTAAACATTCGTTAAACGCGACGCGACGATGACCCAATTAACTGCGGCCTGTTCGTCCTCCCCGACGCGACGCACGGTCGACGAATCTCCTCTCTGCATACGACCCAATTTTCACGGAAGTCGACGGACCGCGAAAGAATGCCGCGCAGTCCCGGTTATTCGCGACGATTCCAATTGTAATTAGAGTCAAGAGGGCCATTAATACTTAATCTACAAGCATCGCTTCAAAGCCTCTAGAATTGAGAGCGATCAAGTTGATTTTAATTCCAGCAAACTTCCAACGCCGAACCAGTTCCGGGCGCGAAGGGTTAACGCGAGCCTACTAACGCCAGGCTGCATTTCCTTGATACTTCCGGTACGAGCGTTGCGCGACTATCTAACCAACATCGCATCGCGTGAAAAGAACGAACCAGGAAAGAGAGAGAAAAAGAATGAGCTAAAGATCGAGTGAGCCAGAGAATGAGTGGAGCTAGAGCTACTGGAAAAGAGAGTGAGAGAGCTGGGGATAGAGAAAAACAGGGAGAAAGAAGTAAAGAGAGAAAGAGAGAGCGGAGTCGCCTCGGCGGCTTCTAAGCGAGAATCATTATTTTCTCCCGTCGCGCGTCGCCTCGGTTGCATCGACGCGGCTGAAATCGATTCGAGGTTAATCGAGCACATAATTCAGCGGCGACGCGCGGCCGAGCCGTACGTGTTTGCGCGGCCGAAATCCGCAGCCGCACGCGAGCAGGTGCGAGGCGCGACGTGCTGCAATCAGCGGCCGTGCTTGCGGCCCGGCAGCTGCATCCATTTTCGCCCAGTGTTCTTCTTTCACTGGCGTGTCCTACCCCCGCATCCTCCACCGCCCTCCTCACCCTCGTCCTCATCCTCCCCTCGCTATACACACCGTCCGGGTTCCCACCCTTTTTCCCCGGCGTTTTTAGGTGTATCAGCCCGTGGACCGTCTAGGTGTAACTCTCCACCCCTCTCTTTCTCTCTCGTACTCTCTAGCTGACGAATGAACTCGCGAATAGCCGCGCCGGAATGATAAATCCCGAATGCTCGTTGTCCGCGCTAGTGGATGCCGGTATATCACGCCTGGATGCTCGTCTCCTGGACAGTGTTCGCCAGGGATCAATTCAACGTGTACTTACAATTCCCCGGCAATTTCTGTAACTGTGTTTCATTCTTTGCGGCAAGGGATCGAGAGTGTTTCAGTAGAACAAGTCAACTAGTTCAACTGTAACGTGATTTTCACTAGCGGAAGTCCACGAGGTCAACTATAACACGGTTTCCAGTAGTACAAGTGATTAGGTTCAATTATGACGTGGTTTTCAGTAGTACAAGTGAACGAGTTCGTCTGTAACGTGGATTTCATTAGGACTATTCAACTAATTCAGCTACAGCTTTATCTTCAGTAGTACAATTCGGCGACTTCACCTGCAATTTCATTTTTAACAGAGAATTTAATAGACTTCGACTAAAGCTTGATTGTCAGTAGTACAAGTCAACGTGGAGAACCTAGAATAACAGATCAATGACATACAAACAGCATGCATAAATCATACGACGACCTCGCTGTCGTGAATCAATATGGTGTACGCAACCAACAATAAGTTAAGAAGCTTGTAATAGTACGGGTGAACGTGCGTCGCGGTTAGAAAAAAGTATATAAAAAAACGTCTGAAAAACCACGCTTATATTAAAATGCTCTGAAAATGAGAAAATAATCTTTTTAGACATTAGTGACTATAAATAAAAGCGTGAAAATCAATGTAGTTTAGCGCTCCACGCTTTTATTTATAGTCACTAATGTCTAAAAAAATTACTTTCTCCGTTTTAATGTCTATTAATGTAATAGTGGTTTCTAAAAAGTTTTTTTTATATATTTTTTATTTTCTACTTTTTAGTCTTTTCTAAATGGAACGCAAGATTTAGTAATACTGATCTGTAATAGTAAGATATGGAAATACGCGAGATAGAATGAGGGGATGACTCCGAGAGACGACGTCTCTTGATGGAGTCCGAAATTGTCCGAAATGGCACTGAATGAACGAAACACCACACTGACTGAGCTCCTTCGGTGCGAAATGGGTCAGTAGAGTGGGGATGAGTCGGAGCGGGGTCGAGTAGTGGAGTAGGGAGCGCTGGCGCGCGGAGTGGGGATCGCTGAACTCGATCACGTACTACCGAGTGTCGCGCGGCCAGGTGTGACGGTTAATTATTAAAATTTTTTTCTCCTGAACGCACAGTTTTTTTTGAATTTGTTTCTTAATATTGCATTGTCATCCAGAGCTATGTTTAAAGTTTCAAGTCTCTAGCTCATCGGGAAGTGGTTTAAAATTCGATTCCAACTCGTCAAGGTAATATAAGCGTGGTAAAAAAGGATCGCGACGAAACAATTAGTTTCGAATTATCGAGTAGCTGTCGCAATAATCACAGGCACCGTTTCTAGTCGCGCGAACGAGCATCGTCCATTTTCAGCGGTGGAAGTGAATAATTCCGGTGGAACAGATCAATCATATAACCGGCCCGGCACGTTTCATCCGACATGAATAAATATTACGCCATTAATTTTCTAACTGTATACATCATTGTTCGCAGTCAGTGTTAATATTCCCCGGCAGAGCGCGGAGTTAATAAATATTGAACCGTGAACAATTCGAGCATCGCGAGCCAATCCGACATCGCTAACTAGAAGTGTGGGAATACAAACGGCAAATATGAGAGGAACGTGGTCGGGCATAATCGTAGAACGGCGCGCGGCGGTGCGGTTATCTTGAACGACCATTTTTGTCGTGTTCCGTCGTACCTTTTTTTTTATTCCTTTCTTTCGCGCCGTCTTACGTGTAATATATCACACCGGCCAATTTTATGCACGAAATTGATTCAGATTATCCGGCCCCGGTATTACGTGGCGAAAGCTTGCACGGAATTTTGCTGTTAATCATTCCCGTCGTTAATTTTCCTACCGGCGGCTTCATTTCGGCGAAAAATATTGGACCTCTCCTTGCAGTCGGTTGCAAAAGTCTGGATGCACCTTTCGGTCTCTAAAAAATCAATCCTTATGCCAGTTTCTTCGATTTATACTTGTAAATTATTTACAAATTCAGTTACCAATAGGAGAGTTCTCATTTTATGTACAATTGTGTAAAACGTTTTGTAATATTGCAAGTAAAATTTGACATTAAAGTTATGCAAAAATTAAGTTAAAAAACTTGAGATATTAGCTATGATTTCATATTTACAAATTTCATTCGCTTCAGTATATCCATACTAATTTTTCCGTCGCGCAGGAACAGGATTCGTAGTTTTCCTTCGGACAAGATTTATGATGCGAACGTGCGTAAATATCCTCTTCAAGAATTAAACAAACTAGGGTCATTCGGCGACCAGTCAAGACATCTGGCTAATGTTCAGTTTTTATACAGCCTCGAAAATACAAAGTGTCATAAATCTAGTCCCTCCGAAGGACAGCCCGCGATCGGTACGCACGGTGTCGAATTACCGAGACCCGTCGCGTCGTCGACCGAGTAAGATATCGCCCCACTCCTCCTTCCAGGGCCTCATTCAGAGCTACGGGAAGGAGGTTCCAATAGTCAAAAGTGTACTGATTGGGAAATGCAACTTTCGGCAGGAACCAATCAGTGCATCTTATTTCCTGCTCGAGAAGCCTGACGAACATCGCGTTGAGACTGCGTTCGTCAGTTGAGTCTTACACTCTAACGTCGCGACATTCTCCAGTCCTCGGGTAGACAAGTACAACGCACGAGCCGTTGTCTTGTCAATCGTTTAATCACACGAAAAATTAGCATCACGGTAGTTCAGTGTCTAACTATTAGGACACTCGACAAAACGGGATCGCGTCGGTCAAGACCCCTCGCGTACCGGATACCATCAATCGAGATCCGTCGCGAGCGTTACAATTAGAAACGCGAAATTATATCAATATCTGCGCGCGTATAAGGCAGGACCTGCTAGATCAGCCTTACTGACGAGTCCACTAGCAGGTCCGGGACGAAACGCTTTCTTTAACATATTCATGCGTATTTCATTGTCACGCGAATAGAAAATTGTCTTTTGCGATCATCAAACCTTGAACTAGCTGCCCAAGATTAACTTGGCGGGCAGTGATCCGGAACATTCGCGAATCTACAGTTCCGCGACAAAACACTAATTTTGCAAACGTATATGATTTTAGCAAATGAACGCATCGATATTGGTAGAATAATCGAAAGCTTTCCATTCTCGTTTGAAATATTTATTTGTACTATACCAACTTTCGTGAGCGATTGTCCGTCCGTCCCTATTTCGCGTCGTGACAAATCGAGCCACTTTTTAACGAGTCTTCCGCCAATAAATCAATGCCTTGATGAGAGACGATCATCCGAATTGATGATGCGCGCGGTCGATACATCGACTGTTGTGTTGCCTGTACTCGAACGCCGCGGTTTTTACGTCGGACACGCACCGACACGAGCTTTTCGGTCGAAATATCGAGTAACCGCACTGGCAAATTTTCTGTCGATACTTTCACCGACTAATTTAGCAGAATTCAACGACAATTTTCTTACCGATGCTTTCGAATCTTGTGTCCTACAATTTTTCTTTGATTATACAACAGAAACTCGTTGAGGTTCTCGCGCGCTACTCGCGTGTCCTCGATGCAATACATTTAATAAAGGAATGATTTAAGAACGCCGGCAAATATTTCGAGTTTCCAGCTAATTTAATCTCGGTCTAAGTGGGCCACCATGCGTGCGCATAAGTGGAGTTTCGAAGCGTTCGTCAAGGGCAAAGTAATTCCACAGAAAGTTCGTTCCCTCGTTCGAATTATTTATTTAGCGGCACGCACAAGGCAATCGCGATAATTACGGTGGAAGTTTTCGTGCAATCGATACCGAATGAATTAGTCACGAGGTTCTTACGAATGCAACGAACGGCTAAAACCTGCGCCAGATAATTAACGTGGACGACATATCCGTTCGCAGAGCGGTGGATCACGGGCCCGGTTCTCCGTCGCCGCTTAATTGGAAATAAAACTTTAATCCGCGCAAGGATCGCATTGATTCCCTGCGTAAACTGTCCCGTAATTTCCATTTTTATTTGACCCGTTCCGGCATGCATATCTGCCCGCGAATCGAACGCCGTTCGAATTCGAAAGAGAGAGAAAAAGCCAGCAGAGACGGAACCGCGTCCGCCGAATATTCTCGCTTTCCAAACCCGTCGACGCGACGCGCCGCGCCGGTGTAATAGAAATTTAAAAGCGAACCTTCCTTTCGTGTCGAATATTTCTTCGCTCTAGCAAAATTCGCGATTGGGTCTGGTGTCATCTGCGTCAGCTGAAGGCGCCGATAGCGGCACCTGTCTGTTAAATAATTACAAAAATGCTAAACGAGCTCCAATATTTTTTCCTCGGCTGCACCTTGATCAGCCCATTCGTCTCATCGAGCAGCATTTTAGTGAATAAACGATGCCCCACGGAGAACGTAGTAGAAGCTAGCACACGAAGACGACGGACCTAATCCATAGTCTCGGTTCCCTTTTGCCATCCGTCTCCGCAGGAAGCCAAGAGATGGATAGAGAAAGAAGCCGATTGCCTTGGGGAGGGTTGTGTGCGGGGATGGTAGGCAAAAGGGATGGTGAGGGTCACGAAGAGAGAGAGAGAGAGAGAGAGGGAGAGGGAGAGAGAGGAAGAGGCGAAGGGTCTGTTTGAAAGCTCTACGCGGAGGACAAGGGGATTCCCAGAGCCACGGTGCTCGAGCGAGTCTGAACCATTACCGGCATGTTTGAGCGACGAGCCGCTTTGATGCCGAAAGCCTACTCGAGAAGGAGCTGATGGAGTGGCTCGAGTGCTCCTCGAATGGCCCATCCTTGTCCCCGCACCTGAACCGGATGTCCACACAGGCCTGTCGGAGTAGTTCACAAATTTATGGGCTGCACGGCTAAATTGGGCTCGCCTCGCACCTCGCATTATTGCCCATTAATTATTGATCATACCGCGCTGGTTAGCCGATGTCTCGGCGATGATGCTCGGTCCCTCGATCAATCGGATCCAAATCGTTTGATCATCCGAAGAAAAAATTTAGTAATTATATTCATTCGTTTCGGCGAAGAACAGTACATCTTACAGTCGGTTGCCGAAGTCTACACGGTGTCTGAAAATTCCTTCAACGTCCGGATATGCGAGGTTCCTGAGATCATTTCAAGAAACATTTTTCTTTGCAAAAACGGCGTTCGCGGCTTCGTTAAGAAATTATTAACGAAAAACGCCAACTGTCAATTGGCCGACAGTGCCAACACGCGTCTAGGTCCGTGGTTTTCCTTAATAACTCCTTAACGAAGCCGCGGACGCCATTTTTGCACAGGAAAATGTTGCGTCAGACGATCTCAGGAACCTCGCACAGATATAAAGATATGTATGCATTATTTCTAGGTTATCGAGGTCATTGGTAAAAGACGGAAATGTTATTATTTACCAATCATACGATCGGTTCAAACATGATGTTGCAAGATGAGGAAAAGACTACGGTAATTAGAGTGATTAGCGGCGGCGAGAACGCCGCGGTGGATTTTCAACGATGAACGATACCGTGTGATCGATATTGTTTCGTGGTAACGAGGGACAATCTTGTCGAGGTGTTGCTCGTGCTTGGCAGCGCGGCACAAACAGTTGGTATTGGGAACAGAAATTGGTTTTGGTTAATTGCTCTTGAATGAAAGTGGAGATTAACATTGACAGACACCGTTCGCGCGTGATAATTGGCTTGCTAGCTTCGTCGGGAGGCGTGTATGCTGCGAGCACTATGAAAAACACTTGCGATTAGAGAGGAACGGCACTGTTTGGACTGAACGATCGTTAAATACATTATAGATCATCTCGAAACTCTGAAAATGTCTAATTAATACTAATACATTCAGTACCGAAATTAAAATGTACCTGAAGCAAAAATGAACGAGTTTTCACTGCGAGGAACACGTCCGAAAATCAATCGTTCAATGATCGTATCGAAGACGACTTTCGGGGAAAGATGATCGAAAGGGCTCGTACCTGTTTCGATAATTGGATCACGTCTGGATGGAATCGTCCGTTCTAATTCGTAATCGCGACCAGAATCGATCGGCGGTGGCCGGTTCCAGTTTTATGGCCGGTCGAATGAAATTAATTCACCGCGATATTAGATGCGCGCCGAATTTCGCGTGAGCGGTCGGCATCAAACCGAATTTCGTTTGCGTTATACCGCCGCGCCGCTGCGCCTCACCGCGCCGCGCCGTCTAATTTAACGATCCCATTCTTTTACGAGGTTGATCTGCTGTGGTTCGTATAGCTTGCGGTATGTAAATAACATTTATGGGGAATCACGTACCGCGTATTCCCGCGTTTCCGGCTGGCATCGAGGGAAACAAAAACGGGTCGCAGTTCGACGTGACCGCAGTCGACGATCAAAGATCAAGCACTAAACTATTAAACGATTTTGCGTGGTCTGCCTGACAAAGTTCATGCCATTTTCTCCGGCCGACCGATAGATTTTTCGCGCGGCCCACTGTCCGCCGAATTAGCTTTAACCTTTTATCGTGGATCGACCGATCAAACACAGATGGAGACGGAACGGGATCTAATAAAAATGATCCGTCGAAAATAAGAAGAAAACACAAGCGCAAACTGACTAATGATCAAAAAATTATCAAAGTGAAATGAAGCGAATGAAAAATACAAAGGAATGAAAAAATAGCGATTTTGTCAGTTTTTTGTGTGCACTGTGTTGGATTTTTTTCGACAGTGTTTGCAAGTATTTTCGGAGGTAGGCCGTCGGGACGTCGTCGACGACGGTTTTCGTACGAAAATGGGTTTCAATTCGGATTTTCACGTCGCAGGGGGATGAATGTATATCGGGTGTACCTTGGACGAAATGCGAGAGGACTCGGTCGAATTCGAAAGTCGGTTCTTTCGGGCACGCAAGTAGGTCAAAGAACTTGAGCCAGGCCGGCTGTGTGTATGGTCGGGCGCGAATGAAAAGCTTCCACGGCTATTCTCGAGGAAATTCCATCAGACACACGAAATCCACGGCTCAAGATGCTACGAGGAACGCGAGTTCGTCTTGGATTCTACTCCTTTGAAGCTGTCTGGCCGAATGTATCGTCCTCTTTCATCGAATTAAATCATTCGATGTGTTTCACAATGGAGGCTGAGCCTGTATCATGCAATCCGGAGTCCTACGAGGATTAAACAATTTTCAATTTTCATATCCAAGTATTCAACAAAGTTCCAAATCATTCGTGCAAAGTCTTAACATTTTAGAACTAATCGTTTATCATTATCCATGGGATAATAGGTACACTCCGAGTAACAAAGGGGACTTTGAATTAAAATCTATCTTGTTCGGATTGGCACGGGTCCAAGAGAACACCGGTTTTCTGAAGTCCTTTCATCGCTATGTTTCACTGTTGAAAGCAGAGAGGGCGAAAGTTTCAAAAACTGTCTCGTTTTCTTCGGACGAAGGACTAAAATCAGGGCTGAATGAAGTTTGCTCTACGAACAACAAAATTGTGGAAGCGATCGTTTTATATTTTTACTATATTCTGATCCATCCTCGTTAGTAGAGTATCATACTCGAACACGGTTCGATTTCCGATCGGATCATTTCTCCATTGGAATCATAACGAAGGAAGAAGTTATGTCAGCGGAACGTACGGGTAGTTAACAGTGTTCCGGAGTCGGTCGGCAAAATCTAGGATGTCCTATCGATCGGTTAATTCTAGCACCAGTCAAAATAGATCAATTGCTATGGAAATCAGTGCTGTAGGATCCTGAGGACCCTTTTGATGGGCGCAGGTATTCGTGAGAATCCTGGTATGCCCCCTAATGGTCAAACAGCGAGCGAAGGGATTCGAGTACTGTTATTATGGCACCAGGGAGGACACAAATTAACAGGCATACTTGGTTTAATTTCAGCCCAAAGTTAGTCCAGGCTGTGTGACCAATCGCTTGAAATCATTAAAATGTTGCCTGAACGCATTCAGATCCCGAAATTCCCTTCCTCTGCCGTTCAAACAGTCATACTATCGCTTCATTTCACTCGTTTCACTACCATTCAAAACATTCGGTATAACAAAATTTCGATACAAACCGGTAGATAAATGCAGAAACTTTGTTCGACATTATTTAAGCAGAAGTACATCATTCCTGATTTAATTATTACAAAATTACAATATAATAATACATTTGAATACTTGAAAATCCGATATCTTAGTTTATCAATTAAATTAATCGCAGCAGATTAATATTAGTAATTAACTAAACATCGTTTCAAAGCCCGCAGAACGATTGATCGTTTTTAAGGGACAATTCCGCGCTAAATTACTATAATTGAGCGGAATAGTGAAACGCGTTGTGAATTAATGTAACGAGCGATATGCGAGCCAGCAATTTCGTAACGCGCGATCCTAATTCGCGAACACGGTTTTGCAGTAACAATTTCAGCGATTTCTAGTCATCCAGAGATTTTCCATATAATACCGTTTATCGATGGTCGATTTCGGACTTTTCTTCGCAACCCGGTGATTCCGATCGCACATTCGGTTACAATTGGACGACTCTTATATTATTGCCGGCGTACATGACGGAAAGATTAAACCGTGAAGTTGAATTACAGAGAGGCGCACCATTGAAATCAGAATACTCTCGATAGCACGCCCGCGCACGATAATGCATATTGCGATGATAAATTGCTCCCGCACCTTTACACGCGCGTATAGGTACGCGCGTACACATCGAATGCCTTTCTACAAACCGTTGATTACTCGACAAACCATTCGGCGCGGCGCGCGGCGTTGGGCATCATGGTCGCGCGATGCTCATTACTCGCGAGTAGATTGGGAAGTATTGCGCGTAATTTATGCAGGATAGTAGATCGAGCGTCCCCGATTTCGAGACCCACCATTTGCTTGCTCAAAATTTTTCCTACACTTTTTGCCGGCTGTTTTATCGCGGCTGTTAACCGTGCGAGCATCCAAGTTTTTCTAATTAATTACGAGCGGGTCGTGCAGCTTTATGCAAATCCAAATTCATCGGGATTTAGCAGCAATTAGACCATTTGATAAAATAATTCTTGGGAATATTTGATAAGACAATTTCGTCCTTTTTTCTTCCAACTGCTTAAACTATGTAGAACTTGCTTCGAAAACTTGATACAAAAATTGTAATGATATCAAAAGAAGTCATTTACTAAAACTTACTGACGAAACGCGCTGTGGATAATTCTACTTAAGGATGCACTGGAGGTACAATGGGAGACAAAAATACAAGAAATTCGAAATCCATCAATACATGGCAATGAAAGCCATTCATGAGTATATTTTGCATTAAACTTTTGCGAATACTGTACCCTCTGTAGCTATATTCAGTGGTCTACACTTGTCACGTTTCCATGCTAGTGAGAGACAACAAGATAAAGGGTATAGCCTGATAAGCATGGGCCAGCGGCCCCCGCTCCGATTTTCCTGATTCCTGTCTTAAAACATCGTTTTATGCCTAAAAAAACATTGTGTAAAATTTCAAATGTCTACCCCCACCGATAGGGGTGATATTGAGGTAAATTCCCCCGCACTTAAATGCAATTTGCGCTAAAACGAGAAAAGATATCGACATGGGATAAACGGCAAATAAAAGATATAGATACAATCTATATTTCAGATTTTTTCAGAATTTTTTGCTAATTATTTATAGTTGAAAATAATTAATTAATTTTTTGGGAATTTTTTTAACTATCTTCCCCTAGGTTGACACCTACCAAAAAATTCTAAAATATTGCTATGATTCTAACCTATTTTGTAAAAAAATCTCAGAAGTGTCCGTTTGGTGGAACAGTGTCAAAAAAAATAAAGTATGCCGGCGAACGCTCGGTTTGATCAGTAACGACGCAGCGACCGATTCCCCTTGCGGCGGCTAGTGACGGGAGCGAACGGGAAGTCGGCGCTTTTCTTGTTTTTTTCTTTTTTTATATGTATTTATAAACTAAACGATTTTTATTGTCTAGAATATAATTGTTTAGACTTCTAACTGTAATCATGTATTAGAAGATTTAGTCGCATTTTTACATGTATCAGCTTTTCCGTACAAGCGCCGACTTCCCGTTCGCTCCCGTCACTAGCCGCCGCAATGGGAATCGGTCGCTGCATCGTTACTGATCAAACCGAGCATTCGCCGGCATACTTTATTTTTTTTGACACTGTTCCACCAAACGGACACTTCTGAGATTTTTTTACAAAATAGGTTAGAATCATAGCAATATTTTAGAATTTTTTGGCAGGTGTCAACCTAGGGGAAGATAGTTAAAAAAATTCCCAAAAAATTAATTAATTATTTTCAACTATAATTAATTAGCAAAAAATTCTGAAAAAAATCTGAAATATAGAGTGTATCTATATCTTTTATTTGCCGTTTATCCCATGTCGATATCTTTTCTCGTTTTAGCGCAAATTGCATTTAAGTGCGGGGGAATTTACCTCAATATCACCCCTATCGGTGGGGGTAGACATTTGAAATTTTACACAATGCTTTTTAGACATAAAACGATGTTTTAAGACAGGAATCAGGAAAATCGTAGCGGGGGCCGCTGGCCCATGCTTATCCGGCTATACCCTTTGACATTTTGTAATAGTTTATAATTTTTTTGCTCTGTAACTGTTTAGTGAATCCTAATAAATTTTGAACATAATTAATTACCTAATTTTTACTACATATAAAAAAAACTGGAGTTTCTAGTTGCGTTTTGTCAAGGTTTAAATAGGGTTTGAAGTGGAATTTTATGAATTCTCTTAAGTTGCTATAATTCTTAAACGGTGCAGTGAATCGAACCCAAACTTTGGTAATTGCATCAATTTAGTAAGAATTATATCTTGTCAAATTTTCAAAAATTTTGTTGCGTTTTTATATACCTCCAGAACATCCTTAAACAATTTCCCAGCGCGTCCGTTCGATGTTTTCAAAACTATTCAACAAACCGACTTGGTTTGTCGTAGAGAAAGGTGAAAAAACAAATCCGAGCGTTCTCCAGTTGATAGCCTTTTAACACTGACCGGAAGTAAGAGTGGCACTCCTGACAACAGACAATCGCAACGCGACGAGAGTCGTTCAACTATAAACGACCACTACAATTACGGAAACGCGGGCCGGTTTCCCTCTATCTCTATCTCTCGTGTTCTCTTTCTCACTCTCTTTCGTTCGCTCTCTCTCTCTCTCTCACACACATACACACACATTCCCCGACTGGTTAACGCTCAACGCGGAATAATTAAGCAAATTTGCGCCGCCATTTCGGATTTAACTTCTTCCAGCGGGCGCGTGCGAAATTCCAGTTTTACATGGTCCCGGCGTTCCGGCAAGAATTACGGAGCCAGAAACGTTGCATCTACCAGAGCTGTAAGAACTCCGGTGTTCAATCTCGACTTTTAGTAATCCGAATAATTCGAACCTTAAAATGGATCAAACGCTGAAACAGTTCGGATAATTGTAACTGTAAACCGTCCCTCATTTTTCCAACTTAAATATTCTCTGAACTTAAAAAATTCACTTTCAAAGATCAGAATTCAAAGTTCGCACTGGCAGAAACAGTACGTTCCGACTTCTAAAACTAGTTCGACTTCTCGGATCGACGACGTTCGACTCGCGATCGACCGAATAACAATTTCTGCACACCATCTTCGGAGGATTAACCTGTTTTTGCGACAGACTCGCTTTTTCGGCTAGATTCGTCGCGTGATCGATCGATCGATATAGCCTGTGTTCTCGTAAAAATGGCTGTTAGCTCCAACGTGAGTGCTTAAAAGGAATGAAATTGGGGCGAGGACAATTCGACGCTTTTTAGTCGAGGTTTTGCCGTAGATGTGATAGTGAAGATTTCGCAAATGCATATAAATGAAAACCGATTTCAGTTAGTTTCCCTAAATCTGCAGAAGTCGATACAATTTCCAATCGTCATTACAAAAGCAAGTTCTTCCCGTTCCGACGAAAACAGCCATCGAAAACGACAACAAAATAATTCAATGAAAGAATCAATGTTTCCTCGTTTCTATGCTGGTCGTTTCGGGTCGCGGATTAAATTCGCAGAGGGTGCGAGAGCGAAGCATCGCGAGTATCGAGAAACTTATCCAATTAACGTTGCGGCTATTTTTTCCGAAATAAAATTATGCTCGACGGAACTCCGTGCGAACGAGGAAATCCCAATGGGCACACCTACACGGCCATCTACATATTAATGTACACGCACCTCGACGCCCGGCTCTCATTGTCGCGTCTCCGGTAGATGCATAGGTGCACTCGCGCCGCCGCCGCGCCAGTGCACGGTGCACGGTGCACGGTGCACGGCGCACACTGCACTCGTGCGTTAATATAGCTGCTAGCCGGAGAGGGTGGCGCGGGATTACAGCTGTATATCTATCACTCGCTGGAATACAGCATTGTGCCAGAAATCCTGATGGCATGCCCATAGGCCGCAAGGAACGTCGTGACGCGCCGCCTACGACGCTCGAATTATCCTTCAAACACCGCGAGCTTCCTGGCGGAGGCTGATGGCTTTTCGCCATGCAACACGCCCCGTAGCCTGCCATCAATATTTATTACCTCAGATTGTTTAAACATGGCTCTCTCTCTCTCTCTCTCTCTCTCTCTCTCTCTCTCTCCCCCACCCCACGGTATATTAAGTGAATATAGAAACTGGATCAATTTTAATCGAAATAATTTCTTTTTTCATTGAATATTTATTCGACAGCGACAAATAACATTCTGTTCGTTACTCTTATCCGAATAAAATTTTCGTTCGTACCCTTCGCGCAAGAAGCGCGAGAACGACCGGGGGTTACAGTGTGCCCGAAAGGGCAGAGTCCACAAACGTGGTGTCAAACAGCCCCAGGACAGGAGGGTTAAAGTTCGATCGAAGGAGCCGACGGTGTCCCGTCGACCGGGTGCGAATCACCTGTTTTTCCGTGGTGCAGGTTTGGGGCAACATCGATCGAATCGGGCACGGTCCGCCAGCAGGCTGACATCGAGATTCGTTATCGTCTCGGAACAAGATTTCGCCGGGGCATCGGAGGTAAGCCGGGGGTTGTCTGAAATTCGCCACGTCTCGGAAATTCAGGATTCAGGCTGGGTACGTGAAGTGCAGACTCGGAGGGGTGGTTCATCCTCTCCCGCTCTCAAACCACCCGTCTCCGGCCCCCGCGTGCACCTACTCTTCCGAGTATCTTCGCCCAGTGAACCATCCGATCTTCTCGCGCCATCCTCGGCCTACAGCCCTTGTGCTTTACCCGCTACTTTGCCCTCCACTAGGGCATAATCACCGGGGCTGAAACACCGCTGGAAATCCGCAAGCACAGCCCCCGCCGCGGAATGCATTAAGGACCGCTTGAAACACTTCCCTTGATCACTTTGAAAGGAAAAGTGCCCGGCGAAATTATGAGTGTACGCGCCGCCACCCCCGCGATCCGTGCGCCACCCTTATCCTCGACTCTTCTCCGTCAGCAGATCTAGGAACTACGATCCGATCGAGGAAAATGGAATTTCAAGGTTGTTGCGATATAACATTTGGAGACACAGAAGTAAAGATTAAGAAAATTAAACGAAAGTATAAAAAGAATAAATTGACCGCGGTTTAACCCAATTTAGGTAATTGGAAATTTTACGATTTCCAAGATGACGCGTACATACCGAAGAAAGTGTGGGTTTCTTCCGGGTCCCGACGCATAAAGCGAACTTTTTCGTTCACCGTGACGTTTTATTTGGCGCTCGGAGTGGTTCGTTAAAATTTGATTGTTCATTATTAGCACCGGCGTAAAATTACGCGGTGCTCGATATCAATAAATTAGCCGCGCCGCAGGACGTTCTAAATTGCATTTACTATTTCCCTGCAGGGCATTAAACATAGAACGACTTTCGTAATCGCAGTTGTACTAGGATTCGATTACACGGCTACCTAAAATTTAATTAAATCCACACACACTTCGGGGTCCACGCTTTCCGGTGCCATTTCACAGTGATGGAAAATTATAAAATTCAATTTATACCTTAGCGCGGCGGCGCGGCGGCGAGGGGACTATTTTCACCGTGTGTTTTAATCGACATCCACTAAACTGCTCTCCACTGAACAGTCGGTTCTAACAAAATATCAACTAAAACATTTTTAAAACGCTGTTTATCCGTTCGCTCGCGTTAAAACCGCAACGAACTGCTGTGAAATAATATACAGTAATGTCTCTATTGACGCAAAAGCCTCGGGGGGATTCGGTTGCGTCGATCGTAGACGGGTAGCTATTCTTTTGAGCTTCAAAGGCCGAACCGAACGTAAAGAAGGACAGTGCGTGTAAAGCGAGACCACACGCGGGGCCTTCAACTGTGCCGGCGACTGCGACTCTCCGCGTCTCTTCCTTTCCCATACGCTGTCCTTCCTTGCGCCCGAAACGTTCATCGTCAAATTAAAACACTAAATGCAGTTAAAATTATATCGCGGTTGGTCTTTTTTTCAATCAGGAAAATGCCACGAATATATTGATGAAAGTTTCATATAAAAAAATAAGTAATAACAAAAAAGATTAAATATTGGTGTTACATTGTGAGGACGCACGGGCCTTTGAACTGTGCGACCGCGACTCTCCGCGTTGCATTAGTAGAGACATTACCGTACTACACTTCGACTGTTTGTAAACTGTCACAAATTATAGTAGTCCTTAGCGTATAATGACTACACTGCGAATCTTTATGCAAACTAAAAATTGTTCGCATCGATTGCAGGACACAGAAGCCATATAAAAGTTGTATTCTTCTTTTAATTATCCCATTAAGCTGAAACTAATAGATTGTCCTTAAATATTTTCAACACGTCCACTGCTTTAAATTGTACGTGCCCATTTTAGTCATAAATGCATAAAATCGCAGTCTAGTAATGACTATCAAACCCCAAATATTATAAATAAGAATAACAAGACCAGTACAAACTTACCGCAGAAGCAAGGGCTCGATTTCTCGACGCTTCACCGCGAAAAGTAAAACAGCGAACGCAAATTCAAGTCGAATACAAGGTAGCCAGTTATTGGCACAAGGGCTAACAGTGAACACGAGGGCTAGCAACCCCTTAGGGCGGCACCCTGCACTTAATCTTCCATCCATCTCCGCGCGACTCGGCTGACAGCGACTTCGACCAGCAGAAGCTAGCAGAAGCTAGCAGAAGTCCGCATTTCCTTCGCGCGGCGAAAAACGGAAGGATAATTCCGTGGGGGTTGACGGCAGCCTCGACGTCGCGTCGCCTTCAAGGGTTAGGGGTGAAAAGGGGTGGAGGAACACAGTCCGTGTAGGATGCGGGGAATCTTCCAAGCAGCGTCGGAGTCCTACTTTGATCAGGCGCAGTGGATTTACGCTCATCCTCGGCAATCTGCCGTGTCTATCTCTCTCTTTCTGGCTCTACCACCATGGCCACTCCCGGTTACACCCTCTTCGTTGCACCTGTTCGACGTCGCACTGCAACAGCCCTCGCGATGGCGTCTTTGAACCATGACTCGTCGCGTCGTAGGCATTTCAACAAACCGGAAGCATTGACGGAAGTGCCCTGGCAATGCCGTTACCGGTGGAAAGAGTGGAAGAGAGAGAGAGAGAGAGAGAGAGAGAGAGAGAGAGAGAGAGAGAGAGACTTCATCATCGAAAGGATCCTGGGTCAAAAGTTACCTTCTCGTTTTCCTATGCCTTTTATCTTAACGCGGTTAAACGGAGACGTCGATTCTGCCGCTCATTTGTCAAATCGATTCCACTCCACCGTCTCTACCAGATAAAAACTCGTGGAACCAGTTCTTTAAAATAGAATAATTACTGTTTGAATGTCTATCATAATGTACACGCTATTTCCAGAGTGTCGAGGCTTTATTTGCCGACACGTTCCTTCGTTTTATTCCGAGGAGATTTATTTATTCGATTTCTTCAAATAAGGTTCGTTTCGCCACACTACATTCGGTCCACGACTTATTTAAAAATTCTAACCGAGTACCCCAGTTACCGGATTGCGCCGGCGAAACACGAAATAAGAACGAAAGACGAATTGCTTCGCTTTGAAGATGCGAGATATACAGAGGCTAGTTGGAATTTATGACGACGAATGCGGCCGGGTGCTTTCGAAGGGGATAGAGGCGAATCGAAAGGATTTAGGGAAACGTGAATGCGACGATAAGTTCCATGAATTCGTGAATGTATCTTGCATAGTCGCCGAATGTCCGACTTTCGCGGAAAGCCTCAATTATCGCTGAGCTCCGGATCTTTCTGCAAAATACAAATTGTCTGCCGCAGCCGCAACGCACGGAACCTACATAAACATTTATTTTCCTAACAGTTCTCTCAAGATAATGTTAATATAACAGCTTCTATAAATTTTCTACTTAAATATTTTTACTCTCTGGTATCTCCTCATTTTTATAATGAACGCGTAAAATATGCAATCTATTTATCGCTGTAAAACAACAATTTACCAGAATAGAGCTTGAAAAGCTGTTTATCGATTATTCACTGAATCTAGGTAAAAATTTAAATTGATAACAAAGAATCTAAAGTGTATGGAAATTGTAATAATGTTTCAGGATGATTGTTGGTTGATTTCTACCGTGGCTCTCGCGTTTTTCTTTTTCTCTTCGTTTCACAGTTTCACCAGATATCAAGCATCAAGATTCTTTTGCCCATGTTCGCGTAAAGAAATTCTATGGAGGAAAAAACAACAAGCGTCGAGTTTTCGTTTTACGAGGGAAAAAATACGGTTTCAAGAATGCATAGAAGAATCCTTATCGATCCTCCTTGCCTATAGGACGCGAACCAGGCAAAGCTTCGTGTCTTCGTTTTATCGAAATAAAGTTCTTAATAAGGGATCGCGGTATATTGCATAAAAAATAACGACCGACGGAATGTCCTCGAAGAATTTTCATTATTATCGACGTAAAACACGATGAACCGATCGTGGAACCTCACATTAATGTACATGCACGCGTGGATTTTTATTTAGTTACTTGCGATCACGTGAAATTTAATATTCCACCCGATTCCGGGCACGTTTATTAAAACATGCCAACAATGTTTACATTCGGTTAAGTTGAAATTAAAATCAGGTCCTTTTTACGTGGCATTACGAAGATACTTGCTTTCGATGTTTTATTGACTGCACAAATTGAAATTCAGAGATCTACATATTACAAATTAGATCAAATTGGTTCAGATTTTGGTTAAAAAGAAAATTCCTTTTTTCAAATCTGCCTGCACACGTAGATCAATTGTTGGCACATCTTAGTGTCTTTATCGCTATAACCATTGTACAAAAATGTTTCCGTACTAATAATATCATGTTCAACGGCAATTAAATTATACAGTTACTCGAATTAATATTCGGACGCTCTAAAAAAGACGATAACTTTTTTTATTGCACTATACGATTTGAACCTTTTTTGGAAGCTAGAGCCATTAGTTTACTACAGGATGTGAAAAGAAATTTTTTCAAAAATTGCAATTGATCGGAATTGTAGAAAATATTCAAAAAATACTAAAAGTTGTCAAATAACAAAGAAAGTCTAATTACTAAGAGTAACTGTATCTATTTCTACCGGAACCAGTCAAAATGACTAGTCTTTAGAAAAAATACTTACAATTAGTTATATACAGTGAATAACGAAAGTATTCGAAAATATTCACACGGCCTTTAAAGCAAAATAACTTTTCTGTAATTGTACCAAACTGGTGTATGGTGTATGTACCACATTGGTTTACGAAATGATATGCAAAAAAGATTTTCCAAAAATTATAATTTACAAGATTAAAAGGCATTTTTTACAACTCTTTTATTTGGGACCTTAATGAAAATTTAAAATATATCTTTTGTAGATCTATGTTAGTTGTATGCTGAGAATATACAGTAGCGGACAAAAGTTTAAGACCGCTCTAAAGAAGACGATAACTTTTTAAATATTGTACTATACGATTTGAATTTTTTTGGGAAGCTAGAGCAATTAGTTTACTAAAGAATGCGAAAAGAAATTTTTTCAAAAATTGCAATTAATCGGAATTGTTGAAAAAATACTAAAAGTTGAATTTTTAACTTTTTTATGTGGGCCTATATTGAAAATTTAAAAAGTACGTTTTGTAGATCTGTGTCAATTAAACATATTCTGAAAATTTCGTCAAAATTGGTCGACGTTGCCATGAGCTCCAAACGTTTAAAGATGGTAAAAATTGCAGATTTTCACGAATTATTGCAGAAAATCAGAATATGTTTAATTGACACAGATCTACAAAACGTATTTTTTAAATTTTCAATATAGGCCCACATAGAAAGCTAAAAATTCATCTTTTAGTATTTTTTCAACAATTCCGATGAATTGCAATTTTTGAAAAAATTTCTTTTCGCATCCTTTAGTAAACTAATTGCTCTAGCTTCCCAAAAAAGTTCAAATCGTCTAGTACAATATTAAAAAAGTTATCGTCTTCTTTAGAGCGGTCTTAAACTTTTGTCCGCTACTGTATATATATATATTTTTAATGAATACTCAATTATAATTTCATACAGTGTAATTTTATTATTATTATAGTATAATAAAGAGTACAGTTAACAAATAACATAGATAGTAATTCGAAATTTTATTTTAATTCTCAGAGTCGAACACTATTGTATACAGTATAAGTAGCCATGATACAAAATTATTTTGTTGCTGTCTAGATAAAACAAAAATAAAATTATATTGCACCATTAGTCATCCCTGTAAAAGTCATCGCGCCATTGCGAAAAAAAATGTAACATGAAGTAGAAATTTCCGAATGAAATTGTAAAACCAGTGATTTTGACTAGCGTGGTAGATCTAGTGTTAAATCAACCAAGATTGAAATTCCGTGGAATCGGAGGATCCGTGGCGATAGAAACGCAAGCTGGGAGCATGCTAGTGGTACCCGCGTCTCAAGAATTAACTGACATGATCTACGGGATGATCGGGGCCATTGAGCACGGGCCCCTTTCAAATCTGTCGACGATTAATTCATTCGAAAGCGGCAACACGCACGAAACGGTGCCGGCGGGGGAGCACAATTTCGGGAAGACGATCCGCCGGGTATTATATATCGTCGTGCACAAAGCGTCCGCCCCCTTTTCACCCTTCTGGTTCACCCCCCTGATTTCACCCCCTCCCCCGCCGGTCGGTGGCCGGAATTCGTTCGTGCGAAGACGAAATTTGTCGACGTAATTACGCGGCGGGAAATACGAGCATGACGGGGGCGACGCGATTACACGTAGAAATAATTCCAGGCTGTGTCTGATGTTCTGTTGCAGATACAAGTGTTCGGCTTCAACGCGGAATTGTATCACAACATGAGCGAGGCGCGGCACAAGAGTCAGGGTCTGGTCGCGATCTCGTTAATGGTCCAGGTAAGCCAACGAAATTGCTTTTCCACCTGCGCCAAGTATTTCAGGGCTACTTTCCAGCCCTTTGAGTTGTTACGATTGCACGTTCCAACCGCGAGAACCGGTTGCGGTTCTCTGCAACTTTGTACAGTCGCCTGTGGAAGTGATCCAGCGAACAAGCTTGCCGAACGTGTCAGTTTTTTTCTCGGAGGAAAGCATCGATGCATGGAACAAAATTTGAATAATATACAGAGCACAGAGTTGTAATTTATTGAATAATTTTCGTGGGATAACGAGGCTTGAATTCATTCGAGTATGAGGTTCTTGACGTCTCTGCAGCTTCGTTTGATCGTGTTAAAGGCAACTGTACTTCAGAGAGCAATTCTGAATAGTCTTTCGACGACTCCGACTTCGAGGTTGAATAATCATTCCTTGTTTCGAACGGTGGAATGCTCTTTAAGATTCTTGTGTATTTATAAGGCTGTTTTGGATGGCGAAGCATGCAACGGGTAGTTTTCAATGGAAATTGCGTCGGTGGAAGATAACGATTCGCTTTTCGAAGCGAACCTTTTGTCGTCTGGTAACTACGGTTTCTAGATAAAATTTATATGAATATAAATATGTATAATAGAATAGAATAGGAGGAACATTATAACGCACGTTTTAAATCACCTAACGAAATTCCTATGTTCTCATGATGTTTTTCTTTATTTTCGTTTCACGGTCGCGCGTTTTAACAGGCGCCGTGCGCCTCCCGGCTAAAAGACCGTGAAGGCAAGGAAACCGGAAGACGCCGAACGGACGCCACCTTCGGAACTTGGAAATTTATTCCGAAAGTAAACACCGTGCACCGTTACAAAACCTATTGCATGTTTTATGAAGGCGAAATCTCTGTCGCGTGACGTCGATGGTTTTTCACCTGTTCCGGGCGCCCCGGTTTTTCGCCGCGGTTTGTTTGTTTCGCGTCGTTAATTTCGCGGCCCGCGGAGAGTGATTTTGGTTAATGATTCGGAAACGATCAAGGAAGACGCTTACTCCGACAAAAGACGCCCTTCTCCGCTCGGCGCACATTCGTTTTTGCGTCGTTAGTGGCTCGAAAGCTGTTTTCAGACCGAGGACTATATTATTCTTTCTAATCTTTAGTCAAGCTCGCGTACCTTCTTCTGAAATGTTTAAAATTATGCATGCCTTTTAGATTTTTTTTCTGCGGCAAACCGCTTTGAGAATCTTGAGGGTGCGATTAAACGAACGAAATAAAGTGGCCGAAATTTCTATAAAGTCATTTTCATAGATATTTTAAAAACATCACGCTTTTTGTTGCTTTATCGTATCTGGTCTTGTGCCTCCTTGACACTCGGATAGAGTGACCACCGCCTTTGTTTTAATTTTTTTTTGTGTGATGCAGAACACAAGTGCGAAATTTCTATAAAGTCACTTGTAGTGTTTCTCTGTAATCTAAGCAGAGAACTACGGAAAATTGCAAATATCCTAAAAGTATTAGTATTAGAACTCATAGAAATCCTGTTTATTATAATTTGATTCACGTGTATTAGAATGTCGAGAGGAAAAGTACTAACAAGTGAAGAAAAAGCATCAATGGACGCTTATAAAGATATGGACTTCTCTAATCGCGCAATTCCTAAGAAAATTAATCACTGTCATTAATAATTATATCAATTTACGTGAAAATTACGGAAAGAATCATTTTAAAGGTGGTAGTAAAAAATTGTAAGACAACATTCATTAATAATGAGGTCTGCGGCTAAGGAAAGGAAAAATGCAGCACAATTTCGAGCTGAATTGTAGTTCCCAGTAACAGCAAGACGTGTGCAACAACTTTTTAATTCTTCTGGGCAATTTCCGTGGACAAAAATGCAACGTAAACCCAGGCCTTAGAGAAATGCATAAACAGACCCGTCTTGATTTCGCACGGGCACATATGTCCTGGACGAAAGAGTGGGACTCTGTCATTTTTTTCAGATGAGAAATAATTTAATTTGGATGGACCTGACGGCTGTAAATATTATTAGCGCGATCTGAGAAATGAGAAAAGTGCGACAATAAGTCGTAACTTTGGCGGTGGTTCCCTAATGATACGGGCTGCGTTCAAAGCCGACAAAAAAACTCCAATGTGTTACATAAATCACAAAATGAATTTGGAAAATTATGCAGATTTGTTAGACATGGTTTTAACGCCCTTTACAGAAAATATTGAAGATGAAAATTTTATCTATCAGCATGATAATGCTGCAGTACACGCGTCGAAGCACACAAAGCAGTGGCTTCTCGAAAGAAATATCAATGTTTTGCCATGGCCTGCTTGTTCCCCCGCATAAACCCTATTGAAAATATTTGGAGTATAATTGCGCGACAAGTTTATAAAAACTGCAAACAATACAACTCCATTAGCGAACGAAGGGATGCGGTGAATGAAGCGTGGGCGTCTGTTAAAACAGAAATGCTACAAAAGTTAGTTTCGTCAATGCCCAATCGTATTTTTAATATAATTTAAAAAAATGGAGGTTACACTAAATATTAAAATAGAAATAATAAAAGAACAATTGTTAATTTCAACTTTATCCGTGTAAAAAGAAAATTACATTACTTAGGTATAGAAATTTCGCAATTTGGTCCGTGTAAAATTATATTTTTTTGTTTTCTTTTATCAATAAATGTAATACTTATGTTTCGAAATCGGTGTGTATGCTTTCTTTATGCAATCCCGAAATGCTACCAAACACAAATTTTTCATTGTTATGGTATAATTATAAGAATTCATTACAAAGCACAGTGACTTTATAGAAATTTCGGCGAGTGTATTTCTAAGGCGACCAGTTAAAGCGCTGTTCGAAGAGAAGAATGGAGCTCTCAGCCAATCGGAGGCTTCTATCGCGGACCGACTTGACGGGGCAGCAACCAAAACTAGAGGATACTGCTCGCGCTGGCGCAGTGGAGAGCGCGCCGCGGCACCGGACGAATTAATTAACAGGGCTCCGTGGCTGGAATAAATTAACAAACGAAGCTGCCGTGGTAAATTATCGAACCAATGGGGTCGTGCGTACCCGCTACGATAAATTAACGAATGCGAGCGCGCGGGTGGCGGCCGCCCGGTAAAAGCCCGAATGAAGAATTCCGGATGATCCCAAAGCGGCAGCAACGCGCGTCGCGTCGCGCCGGTTCCTATGGACCTTTAACAGGTGCTCGATCTCTCCTCGTTGCGGGAGCGGATCGTAAAAGTGTGTCGCGGCGGAGGACCCCTGTTGACGGCTGTAATTCAAACGGATTATACCCCCGGGATGTCTGAGGGATGAGATCCAAATGAGTTGGTAGCTCGCTGTCGCCGCTCGAACAATCTGGGACCTAAATGAGCTTCTGGTTATTTTCACGAGACGCATCCTATGTCCCTTCAACGAGCACCCTCTGCACGTAATTGTCCTTTTTCTGTTACCTGCTCGCGGCTGATTTGCGTTACTTCTTTAGTTAATCGCGAATCTCCAGTATTTTTACGATTACGCGGAGATTTAAATAATCACCGCCACTTTCATATGCATTGACACGTTCCTCATCGATTACTTTCTTTCATCGTCTCCTACATTTTACTTCATTCTCCTTTGTTCTTGGTTTCCCATATAAATATTGGAAAGCATCGGTGCTCCAAAATCGAGAAGAACAACGACCTATTGCTTCCCGAGGGTTGATATTGAATTATTGTCGAATTTTGTTTGCTCAAAGAGAAATATTCCCTGAAAGCCTTTTCGTTTCATTCGAAAGCAGAAATTCGGTTTTCGATAGAATTAAATTTCGCACAGTTTCCGACGATGTAGCGAGCACGTTCGATGGCCGAGTAGATTTCTATACTTAATTTGCAGTCGATAAAATATTCTACTTCCTACGGTTTGATGAAATTCGGCACGGGTGGAGGGGAGTGAAAAACGTTTTCGCTGTAAAAGAACAGTTTTTAAAATGGAATATAAATCAAATTCAGTCGTATGGCCGTCGATAGCTTCTGGACCCACACAGTGAGAGAGAGAGGGCTGCGCAGCTGTCGCTTTATTGAAATTTTTTAAAATTCGTAACAGATGAAAATGAAAAAGGAAATGGGACAAAATTGGTGCTCGAAATACGTCGACACATATCGCTGAAAAATAAAAGGAACGCGGGTCGCGTGTTTATGAAATTACGGGGTCGCCTTTGACATCTTTGACAGGTTCGCGCGACGTTCGCCGAGCGGGCGACTATTATTACGTTATAAACTCAGGAACCTGATAACCCGAATGAATTTTCCAGATTTTCGGGGCCGGAAAACGCGCGCGGATCGATAGCCGGGCATCCTAATTTTCTGGCCGCGCCTTCGCGATTTAATTTATTCCGAAGTTCTTGTCCAACAATTCGATCGGAAACTATAGGAAACTATGCGCGCGGCTCTGTTATCTTCCGCTAACAAGGCTTATGAAAACGCTCTCCACGAGGAAGTTCATTGAAACGTAATCTTATGATCTAACAGTATACGAGTACGTAAATAGAGCACCGTGCAACTATCGAAACCCGAGGGCAAATATTATAACAGCGAACACGCAGACAATCGCCGCAACTTATTTTATTTCCATTCGATATTACGATCGATGCTCGAGTTCGAGGAACAGGCTCGTTCAAGCGCATGGGACGAAGACGTTGAAAGGTGTATAGGGAGAGAAGGACGAAGTCGAACACCGTTAAAACTGGTTGCGTACGATCAGCTAGTGGCCCGTTCCATCACGGAAACAGGGAAACTCTTGATCCGACGCGATGGCCAGATGAGCTTTTATTATTTATCGTTACTTTAGAGTTGCCGGCCGGTTTAGCCCAGGGGTTTTACGGTTACCTTTAATGGCGGCCAGTGTAGAAGTTTCGAAACGACTCTTCGCCTTCACCTCTTTATGCCGGTGCACTTAGCAGCGGCGAACAACCCCTTTTCATGGGAAATCGATGGAAAACGTATTAAGGGTGTAGAATGTACAGGTGGGGGAGAGGTTAGCCGATACGTCCACGTCCTTGTGTCCTCTTACTCAAAAGAGTCTCGTTTTCCGTCTGTTTCAGCTCGGAGAGACGCTGAATCCCGAGTTCCAGGTCATAACCAGCGCGTTCAACCACGTTATACACCGCGGTGAGTACCGATCCGATGGATCCCGCCCAGTGTCGCCAGATTAACACTTGCCTCCCCACTCTCTACCTTCCCCTTCTACGACGCTATTCCCCCACGGGCCGGTCGCGCGACGCGGTCCGTCTCTGTCGTGCATGTGTCGCGATGTCACCTGACTAACGCGGAACTGGCAGAGAGAGGGTAACCGTTTCCCCTCCGTTCGGGTCTACTCTGAATTTTCGGAAGCCGTACGGACGGTCTTGGTAAATTCTGTTCATCTTCGAGAGATGAAGGAACGTAACCGCGGAAATATTACTCCGACTACTCCTGGCAATCGAACAAATGTGTACAAAAGTCGTAAAGCGACCCGTGAAGACGCGCAGTCCAGTTACAACTTCCAAATAACGAGGTTCGTAAAGTAGGAAATTAATTCGGCTTTCAATCGAGCAGTTTGCGAACCACCACCGAAAACGTTCGATGAAAATACAGGTTAACGAGGCTCGCGGTCGATAATCGACCGTAATTTCGCGTTTAATGCGTGCGTCTTTCGGCATTTCCGGTGCCGCGGACTATCAATACACATTTACGCATTAGCACTGCCTCAGAATATCCTCGTGCGTTATAGGCTTTCAACTCGATACCGTTAACGTCTGCGCGATGGGATATTAATAGTTTCGTTCACGCTGCGCGCACTATGATGATTACGATTTATCTGCCGCGTGCCTATTACGTGCTCTCGAGCCGGTGCGTTCCGCATGTTCGCGGTTTCCGCCGGAAACGATGCCTAGCCGATTAAGATGGTCAAAACTGCCCTTACAAGGGAAGAACGACAAGTGTCCGACTTCGATTTTGATAATTTTTTGTGAGATGATGGTATATGGATCCGTAATTATGTATGCAGAATATTAGGTGTAGTTAATCAATTGTTTTAAAGATATAAGCAATTAAAGTTTCATGCCTTGTTAATATACCACGATTTGAGCTGTAGTTTTCAAAGTTACATTAGCCGTGTAAGCAGGTTGCGCGATTCACAGGTATGAAACTTTAATTGTTTATATCTTTAAAACTATTGAGTAACTACACCTAATATTCTGCATACATAATTAGGGATCCATATAAGGTGAAGTGCCCTATGCCTGGACAGCATGTTTTCTATTTTAAATTTAGTTCAGAGTTTGTAAAGTAATTTAAAATAAAAAAAATCATTGTTTAGGTTAATATCTTAATTGTATTAACAAGAATAATTCAAACCTATAGTTGGACATATTAAATCCAATCTAAGCTAGTACCTGGACAGAAGTAAAGCCTATATCGGGACAAATTCAATTTACGAGTTGATCGAGCGAACATAACCTAAAACGTTGGTTGGTGGCGCTGTTGCGCATGTCGAATAGAAGATGCTTTGCGTAATATGTAGTATTCTTATCATAGATTATAGTATTGTATTATTTAACCAAATATATATTTATTTTCATTTACTGTTTTAATAAAACTTGTCCTAATACAACTTTTAAGGTTAGGTAGTAATACTGATAGATTTAAGATGTAAACATAAAGTATTATTAACGTCACAACCGGAATACATTTTCTACATACGTTATTCAAGCTAATAGAAGACTAATTATACGTGCATGTAGTTAAATAATTTGCAAACAATGCGTTGATTTTATTCACAATCACGTGTCCGGCTTCAGGCGTAAGCACATTGCGTATAAGCTTAGAGTGGGACAGCTACTGTCATCGCGTCCCAGTATGGAGTACTTATATTTGAAAACAGTCCTAATCTTGGACATCTAATATTTGGATTAATAATTATTATTTACGTTAAGTTCGACTGCCAATTTATTTTAAAATATCAATATTATTATGCGTGATAATTATTTTTTGTCTGAGGGCTTAAATTATATCTTTTTTTCTAACAAAAGTTCGAACTATAAATGCAAATGATTCGCATGTAAATAGACTATTTTGTATACTGTTTTCAGATAAACTTTGAATTCATTTTTAAATTTCAATTGATGTCTTAATGAAATAATATTCACACCTACTTGTAGCTAAGGTCTCAGAATATATAATATGATTATTTAATCTCTTAATTACTGATTTTACTATGAAAATTCAATTATCCAGATTTAGGTATCACTTTTGGACTGTTCAGACTTAGGGTACTTCACCTTACTATCATTTCACAAAAAATTATCAAAATCGAAGTCGGACACTTGGGGTCCTTCCCTTGTTAGAGGTTCATCAGTAGAGAAACTCAATCAAGAAAAACTCCTCCGAGTAAAATTTCAGCCCTCTAACTTTCTCGCGAGGGTAGTTACAGGGTAAATTTTTTACGGCCAGTTTACAACAAAAAAATCTGAGAAAGTTCTGTAAAATGGGCCTTAGGATCCAAAACATGTCACATTTTTTCCAGAATTTCAGAACGCATCAGATACTGGAAAATGCACGGGGAAGCGCAAAATCTAATTTACTAAAAACACTGGAATTATCCAACAGGTATTCCAATGCCCTGAATCATCCAAAAAAATTGGAACCCACAGCATCCAATCTGAAAACCCTCTCATCACCCAAGAACACCATATTCCCATTAAAACCCGCCCTGAAACAGAGGGATTCGCTGTAGACTGCATTCAAAACAAAATATTTCTAAGGTCTCAAAGTCCCCGAAACTGATCGCACGTCTTCACCTGCCCCATTCAAAGTGCATCTGAATGCAGGCCGGTGCACTAATTCGTAATTCGTCTGGCACGAAAAAAAAACCGGCGAGTCGATGCAGTGTCGCGTGTACTGAAAGACTCGGGCGCAATTAGTGGACCATCAAAAGGCCTGCGGAGAAGACCTGCACGCTGCGGGGACGTTTAGGGGACGAAAAAGCCTGGTGGTTCTGGACGGTGGTGGGAGAAAGGAACAACCGAGGCCCAGGGGATGGCAAGGGGTTGCGGAACGCGGGATGGTTGGGATGAATACGCGGGTTCACGCACCAAATACCGTTTGCGGGCCGCTTCAGCGATCCTTTCCAGCGAAAGTTGGCCGCGCGGTCTGTCGCTGGGATAACCCCGGATAATAAATAAAATGGTGCCAGGAAAGGCAGTGTGCCTCTTTGCCTTGCTGCGGTGGAAGTAGGAGGGGGGGCGGTTGAGCTCGCGCGACTCGCTGACTCGAGAGGGTGAAAAGTCGAGGGTGGAAAAAAGAAGCAGCCTGGGGAGGGGAACGGGGAGGGGGGTGGTAGAGAGAGAGAGAGAACGACAGGGAAAATGACTCTCTTAAGGTAACGAGTCACTTCGCCGCAGCGAGTATCCGTGCCAGGTTTTCTCGAAAGGGCGAGTTTATCTCGTCACGGGACTCGATATTGTGGGACGCCCTGGGGCAAGGTGTAGGTGGGACGAGTGAAAAGAATGGGCCGGGGCGATTAAGTTTTTAATGACGAACGACGACGATGTCGGCTCTCTCGGGTTTCTCGGACGATCGTTGTTAAGATGACACGAATATCATTCAGTTAGTGTTCGGCGTCGACCGACGGTCGGAGGCGCCTGACGCTGGAACCGCTCAGAAGTGAGCGCGCGAGGAAGGCATTGATAGGATCGTGAGAGTGAGGGAGAATAACCGATTTGGTTTCACAATGCACTTTATTTGAACCTTGTATTTTGCGGAATCGCCGACGGATCGAGAGACGGAAATCTTGCTCGTTGCGAGAATCAGCCTTGGAGCGCGACGGAGATCTTGTGCGAAACGCGGACGGAGATCTTCGACGCGGTCGTCGGATATCTTGACGCGGGCAGACGCAACGAAACGCGACGCGAAAAGAAAATTATCGACGGCGACTCTGAATAATCTGAATAATAATGTGTAGTATATTTGAAGAACTGAGCGAACAGAAAGAGGAGCAGAGAGAGCCGCTCCGCCAAGGGAGGGCCTTTAAATATTCTCCGAAACGGCAGGCGGGGTCGTATGCTATTGGTCCCGGATCGATCGCAATGATTCGGTAAGACGTAACGTTCGAGATTCAAATCATGGGGATTTGCCGGTGATGAGCGCTTACAAACACCGCGCGGCCTTGCGTAACGGTAACGAGCGATCGCGACGCGACTCTAAACATAGCTGAAAAACGGATAACAACTATCGCTCGTCGGTTGGCGTACCGACCGACAAATCCCATAATTCGAATCCTGAACAGTTAGGTTAAGAATTTATTAAGAGGTGAATTTAGCAGTTGCCGCATCATCGAAGCTCCCATGAAAGTGCAAAGGGTTAAACAATCGTGCAGCCAGAGGAGCTGTCGCCGGTAATGAAACGTCGAGAACGACGGACTTTATTTATTCGGGTAATGGATCGTGGATAGACATCGTTCATGGGATTTGTTTGTTTATTCGACGCGAGGCTAGTTGTTTCAGTTAGTTTGTGGGGCTCGGTCGATTTTGTTGCTCGACGGTAGCACCGGCGCGGCGCGGCACGGTGGTTCGGATATTTGACTTGAAATATCATTTTAGCCGGCAATTAGGATTCTCCCGGAGCCTCGTGGCAAACGGGTGATAACGGGTTTCGTGGCTTTCATTTGTCAGAAGTTTCTTATCGCGACGGAGATTCCGGGCTACGGACCTCCGGAGAGATGAGTTCTTGCTGTTGGGGATCTGCGGTGTAAACTGGGATTTTCTTTCCTGGGAATGTCTTTCGGGAGTGGATCTTTGGCTGTCGATAACGTGCCGGCGAAACGGAAGGTGCATTATTTGCTTGAAATATTATTTATTAAAGAGACTTATTCAATCGATAGAAACATACATCCGCGGTATGTTTTCAGTAGATACTTTTCAGAAAATGTTTGAAAACACGTGGGAAGGAGTACATAATCCTGGGAGCTCGGTCCGGAAACAATAAAATATTGATCAAAGTTTCTCGAGCAGAGGGGAAACAGAGTCTGCAGTATGTCCCGTGAAAGTGGACAACAATCTGCGACGGGATTGCGCGCGAGATTCCGCAAGCAGACAGGGAAACAAAACCATCGCGAAATCATAACACGAAGCGGCGGCGGTAAACACGTCCGAGGAATTCCCAGGGAGGGTGCTGGGTACTACGGGGTGGCTAAACGTGCAGAAAGAATTCAACCCTGGTGGCGAGACGCGTGTCGATACTCCCGGAGGGTCTCCTGCTGTTAGAGTGGCCTGGGTGTCTGGCTAGCTCAGAATCCACACCATCATTCCAACTTCGGAACATTAATTTATTTATTATTTATTTTAAAAGAGAACTCTATCGTCCTTTTAACGCGTTATCCATTGGCGATTACTTTCTCATTTTCTGAAAGCTCTTTCGACAGCGAAAACAATGCTTAGAGAAGAATAAAATGCTCATTACTGGTTAAAAAAATTAGAGTACATTCATAATTGGAAATTGGAATACTCGGTAAGTTTCTCTCAAACAATGCTTAGAGAAGAATAAAATGCTCATTACTGGTTAAAAAAATTAGAGTACATTCATAATTGGAAATTGGAATACTCGGTAAGTTTCTCTAAAAAAATTCCGGCAAAACAGCCTAACAATCGGAGTAGCAGACCAGCGAGCCCAGAACAATTGTTCCCGGCAGCACAGCTTTTTATCCCGCGAAACATGATCAACACGTCGCATGGGTGGAGCAGAGGGTTCGATTTACAAGGGACAACGATGTCGTTATGCCGAGGCGAACGGGATTCCGTGCAGAAATCCGCGTGCACACGTCGCACCTAGCTCTCCCTCCCTCTCTGTGAGTGTGTGTGCATTTTAATCAATACCCTGTTGACACCGCGACCACGGCACATAAATCATGAGACAATGGAGGAATAGGCGCGCAGGACGGACCAGTGCGAAGTCGGAGGATGGGGGATCTAAGTATTCCATTGTCGTCGGCGTAGGCGGCCCCGATGTGTTTACCTACCGGGCCCTGACGAGCACAATAGCCCTCTCTCGAAAAGTTTCCTGGTATTTATTGCGAAATTTCAGCGGTAGTGCAAGATTGTATCGCGCCACTTCCGGTTTTCGGGGATGGGTTGCTCTCTGGGTCTTCGACCGCGACGACTGCCTCGCTGCTACACCCGCCATTTTGCTGTGCACCCCTGAGAAGGGACAGAGAGATCTGCCAAGTGATTTCGCAAGGTCTATGGCGAGGATGTCTGGGGTGGCTCGTGAATGGGAATTATGCGAGGGAACGCTGCTTGAAGAAGATCGGTCGCTTTGCTCGCGACATGCGAACACTGCGATCAAATTATATTAGAGCCGTTAAGAAAAGTTTATTCATTACTCATTCGACTGACAATGTTACCCACGATGTTGGCATACTAACAATTCAAATAATATATTGATGATATATTTAGGTTTATTTAGATAAATTTAGAATTTAGATATATTTAGATGATTTATACAGTGATTTCTAACACTCTCCTAAAACATTAAGTTGGAATTGTTAGAAATCACATCCCCCTCGAATTTTAAGCAATTTATAGTGCCCGAGTTTCGGTGGACTATCTTAACCGTCGCCAGATATGTAACTACTCCAAATAAATCCGTGCGTTTCCATTGTCGACTACGTTCTCCCGTTCGCAGATGAAATCAGCCGAAGAGAATTTAATTAACACTTCCAGATGAAACGAAAACAGAATTAAATGCTGTTGTTTCGATGCCAGCCGCCACTGGTTTGTGTACCGCCGCGCCGCTCGAAAGATTGGATATAGCTAACAGATTCGCACGCAAATTGCGAAATGTAATAGGGTTTTTCGGAAAACAATTCTAAAATAAAATGAACGGAAAATTAACGAAATTATATAAATTAAATAAATTAAATAAATTAAATAAATATTCAAGCTATGCGTTAGTATATCAACCAAGAAAAGTACGTCTTCTTGTGGAGACTCGAGGAATGGAATACGACAAAGAATAAACTCCCGATGAAACACAACTTAATATTTATTAACTAATAATAATGAAACATGGAATATATCACTTGCACTCTCTGAACGCATATGCATCTATCCCAACACACTCTGCTCGGGGGGACGCTTACAAGCGTACCAATCGTCTCACGCATAACACACTCCGTCGCTACCAACCTGAAATATCTTTCGATCGATTTATAGATCGATATAATATGAAAGCGAAGACATCGACCACATTATTTGGAATTGCCCCACTATACGATGGTAAAAAACAAATCTTCTAAGGACCTTCGGCAGGAAAGCCATACAACCAGAGGAAGATATTACCAAGCTTCTATGTAAAAAAGACGACTCCATCCTGAGATCGATAGCGGCCTTTCTAACCCAAATTGACAAAGCAATATAACGGTTTACTAACCTACACAAAAGTGATAGTATAACACATTTGATATTATCTAAGGATAATTACATTTTTTTAAATTTAATGTACACACTCATAAGTAAGCAGCTGTTTTACACTAATTGAAATGTATTGACAAGTTTGAATTGGGCAAATAGAGCTTAGGTTCTACAACGCCATCTCTGTACTAAGATATGGAGTTAAGAATAAACCATTAACCATTAGATCGATATAACCTCACACTTCTTTCCTTTACAATCGTCACCTAGAGGTGACAATGAATTAGTCACGGTTTTCATTGAAGTTCTCTCGCCACATTACAATCGTCAGGTTGCGGTCCAAAGTAAGAAAACATTTGCTTGATAAGTATACGTTGCCGCGTGCATGCAGTTTGCATCATTGTCGAGAGATTACGTCGTGGCCGCACGATACACGTGCATTCTGGATCAAATATAAGCGTCCCCGGTGTATCGTGTGCCGCAACGTAAACACCGGGTGTTAATATTTATGAATCAGTTTAATTCAAACGCAGCGTCCGGCTGGGTAACGCGAGTACACGCAATAAACTCGTCGTTTCGGCTGGTCGAAATCCGTGGTGTGCGTCGAGTGTGCTTTTTATTCCGATTGGCTGGTTGGAACAGCTATCAGCCCTCATCGCGGCGAAGCATCTTTTCGGTAAGCTCGAAATATGTAGCAACAGCCCTGTGAAACATTTAATTCTGTAAAACACGAGATTGAAATCTTCATCTCCCGCATAAATAAGAGATTAGTTCCTGGTAAATTTTATTTGCAAATAAACTGTTCGGAGTGCCCGGTCAATTTTTTACCGCCATCGAAAGTGCAGTTAAAGGAGGTTATAGGTTCGTTGGAAAGACGCGCTGAAGTGGTACAATGAAGTCGATGGCGAATGAAAAATGGCGGGGCCAGTTTCCTCGACTCTTTCCTTGTGCTCGCGACGAGGACGACTAGAATCTTGCGTTATCTTTCATCGTAAACGGCCCGGTAATATATAGGTACAATGAAACAAGCGAGATGAAATAAGGCAGGCCGCCGAGCCACGCCGAGGCGGAACATGAATACAGCTGCGTGTCTATGTGCGCATTTTCCAAAGTGAAATGAAAAATACGACGCATTACTTGTCGTCGCTAGGAAGCAAATATAAAATTCTTTATGGCTTCTTGCCTCTCGCGTTCGTGTGCCATGCGAATCTGCTTCGGCACGCTGCGTGAACATTTATATATTAACGGTTGCTCCGTGTCGATGATGCCGTCTCGTTCTCATCAATCATCATCGCACGCAAAATCTTCGAAGAAACGTTACTTGCGACAGACTATTTTCGTTCTACATCAAGATCGACAATAACGTTAAATTTCTAATGGCGTCGTGCTGTTCGCTGTCGAATTATCGTGAATCACAAAATTAGTTTATCAAAGAATGTCTGCACAAAACGTCGACTGGCTTTAAGGATGTTTTGGAGGTACAATGGGAGACAAAAGTACAAGAAATTCGAAATCCATCAATATATTGGCAATGAAAGCCATTCATGAGTATATTTTGCATGAAACTTTTGCGAATACTGTACCCTCTGTAACTATATTCAGTGGTCTACACTTGTCGCGTTTCCATGCTAGTAAGAGACAACACGATAAATTTGACGTTTTGTAACAGTTTATAATCTTTTTGCTCTGTAACTGTTTAGTGAATCCTAATAAATTTTGAACATAATTAATTATATAATTTTTACTACATATACAAAAAAACTTAAGTTTCTAATTGCGTTTTTTCAAGGTTTAAATAGAGTTTGAAGTGGAATTTTATGAATTCCCCATAAGAAGACGTGTTAAAATGTGCAAACTTTAAGTTGCTATAATTCTTAAACGGTGCAGTGAATCGAACCCAAACTTTGGTAATTACATTAATTTAGTAAGAATTATATCTTGCCAAATTTTCAAAAATTTTGTTGCGTTTTTATATACCTCCAGAACATCCTTAAAAAACAAATATAGAAAACAACTTTTTGAAAACCACGCTCGTATTAAAATGCACTAAAAAGGGGAAAATAATTTTCTTAGTCATTAGTGACTATAAATAAAAGCGTGGAGCGCCCACGAAGCCTACGTCAATGTAGTTTAGCGCTCCACGCTTTTATTTATAGTCACAGATGTCTAAAAAAATTATTTTCTCCTTTTTAGTGCATTTTAATATAAGCGTCGTTTTAAAGTTTTTTTTATATTTTTTTATTTTCTACAAGATATAGTAATACTGGTATGAAATAAAAAGATATAGAAATACGCGAGGAAGAATTAGGGGATGAGTAGTCCGAGAGACAACGTCTCTTGATGGAGTCCGAAATTGTCCGAAATGGAAATGAATGAACGGAACACCACACTGAGCTCCTTCGGTGCGAAGTGGGTCAGTGGAGTGGAGTAGGGAGCGCTGGCGCGCGGAGTGGGGATCGCTGAACGCGATCACGTACTACCGAGCGTCGCGTGACGAGGTGTGACGGTTAATATTAAAACTTTTTTTATCCTTAACGCACAGTTCCTTTTTAAAATTTGTTTTTTGATATTGCATTGTCATCCAGTTTTAAGCTATGTTTGAAGTTTCAAGTCTCTAGCTCATCGGGAAGTAGTTTAAAATTCGATTACAAGATTTGAGGCATACAACAACAACAACGACAACTCGGCAAGCTAATATAAGCGTGGTAATAAAAGGTCAAGAAGATAACGGATCAACTTTAGTATAATTAAAGTTCAAACAAAATAGATATTCGATATTATTGAGGCGATTTTAGGTCCTGTTTCGTGAGGTTCCGTTTTAATGAAATCTGAAATTGCCCGACGTCTTTGCCGCGGATCCAATGTTCGGATGAGGCCTGGGGGACAATGCAGAAGCGGGTTGCACGATTGCATGAGTAACCGCGTGGTATTCGGGCCAACAAGACGGATCTGAACCAGAAAAATCCGTCCCGCCGTCTTTCCGAGCCACTTTGCGCTGAAAAGGACCGTGGTCGTATTATCTCTGGACGCGCGAGTCAGAGATGCCACGTAGAGCATGCATACAACGTGTATTTCCACTTTGTTTCGCCTAACTAATGGCGAGCTTTTGTCCCGGCGCGCGGTACGGCGCAGCGCGGCGGCTCCCTCGCCTCGGCCAAGCCGTTTTCTTACTCGCGGCCCTTTCACGGTCCGGAACAGGCCGCGTGCAATGAATTGAAATTCCCTGATTTACGCGGGAATGGCCACGTTTCGGAACCGGAACCCTTGGATCTTGAATGCGGCCGCTGGAATAATTTCGGGGTTCCGTGCATTCTTTTTTCTCCGTTGAAATGCGAGCGATGTACTGGTAAACAATTTCGGTAAATACCGTTTGTGTAATCATTCGGGAAATTATAAGTTTGGATATAATGAATTTAACTACCTTTGTATCGGCAATATCTATTTATCGTTTCGTTCGAATAGCTGTTAAAAGAATGGCTCTGGAAGAAAACGAATGGAACAAGGACGCGGAAAGAATATAATTGGATTTCATCGTGTGTGCAGGCTCATAGGATCGCTTTGGGACCCGGCGATAATTAATTAATTTTAATAATTGACTAGTGTACGCTGTGCTACTCGAGTGTTGGAACACGTTATCATCTCGAAACGAATGAAGCGTCGTCGGTTAACCAATTCGCAGCTGCTAACGAAATTTTACGACAGTTTCAGAACTGTAACGAGATAGCTGTCACTGACTATGTTTTACGAGATTTCGTAAACTTTAAGATTTTACGAACTTAGGGGATCGAACCATGGGTTCTGGGGCAGGCCAACTCTTTCGCTAATTACCACCGTGTTAATTCTCGGTGCCGAGGGAGTTGAACGCACGTCAATCGGTCTTATTCCTTGAATACCAACCCCCTGTACGCGAACAAAGCTCTCGAAACGCCCCCTTCGTTATCCAGACCACCAACAATGACCGGTCGATGCTTTGAGAAACGCTGCCATCCGCTCGGTAGTACCACGTCAACCATTCGCTCACGCTCACGGGCCACACTGTGCACGCGTCCCGCAACGCCAGGCGGATGCCAGCGTGCCTACGAAATGCGGATAATAGATGAAATATTCGCCAGGTATGCGCGGTATTAAACCGACACACCCCTGCGCACCCTCCTCCCGAAATTGTATTTTATAGCTACCCACAGACAACTGTTACGTCCGCTATAGGCCACGTCCACGACCCGAGCTGCCCTTTAACAAACTAAGACCATTCGCAGCGTCTAGTCTCCCGCAAACGGTGATTCACGCTACCTACCGCAACCTTGCCACGGCGTATCGAAACCGAACGCTTTGGCAACCGAAAGCCCAGATTAGGCGCTTCTAGAAATAATGGTTCGAGTTAACACCGAAGATTTCGAATAGTCCGATGATTTTTCTTGAAGTTCTAGCTTCGCGGCTTGATCTCAATGAGAACATTTAGTTGCGATTCCCAACGTATTAAATAACACCGTGCCTAGAAAAGTTGTATTCGACCATTATTTTAAACAATGTTGACTTTATCTTCAAAGCTCACCCCGCGTTATTAGTATTCAGCGTGCCGCCTCCGCCGACGTTACATAGTTATAAATCCGTTTCACGAGGTCCCACGGTGCTAATTTAGAACACGCATTCCCTCGCTTCTTCATAGTCGAAGGAAGTCCTCGGAATTGTCTTTCCTCGCAATTTTCAACCGGGCTCCTTTCCAGTTGCGATATTATTTAACGCCCCGTGCTTCCGACTGGTCCAGCCAAGGGTTCTGCTCCTCCGCGTGAATCGCGACACGGAAAAATTCTTGAAATTCGTGACGCGAATGGTACAGGAATTTCGAAAATTCCTGACCCGGTCGGGACACGGGGAGTCATTGAAACGTTTCGCTGCTGCAAACGTTAAACGCTTTTATTTATCGCGAATGCCGGGAGTTGTGGAAATGTTAATCTTGGTATTTTATACAGACCCACAAGATTGAAGCAATTATTCCAATTCATTTCCCAGACTCTTCGCATCTCCAAGATCTCGGAAAAATTCGGGTCGCTCGATCCGCAGAGACAGAAATGAATTTTTAAATTTCGACGTCGCTATTTTACGACAGCCGACGCGTAAATAGAGAATGACGAGAGTCGCAGAGTGTTATTTCAGAAGATTCGTTCGCACTTGGCCGTGGAGTTCGTAAAACCGGGCGCGAAGTTCAGCTTGACGCAGGAGAGAGGTTGTAGCGTACGTCGGTGACGTTCATATATTGCGATTATCGCCGCTGTCATCATCATTATCCTAGGTGTGTGCCCGGACCATTAGGGTCGGTCAATTTTCCTAAGAGCCCTTCGCGTTGTTCCGGATGGCGCTCGACTTCCACGCAAACAGCCGCATACACATATATACACACACACACACACACACACACACAAGTGTGTCTCCAGCGAAGAACCCTCGACACAAACCGGAAATATCGGTGATAGTCACGAGTCAATCTGATAATAGATAAGAGAACAGCTATATCTACTTACAGCGCGTTCCCTGCTGGATTAATATTTAATACGAATCGATGATCCTCGAGATTTGGTGCGGTTCTTGGTTTCAATATCGTGAAACGCCCGGTTTAATATTAACCGGATGAATCTTTAATTCTTTCTTACGGCCTGCGGGTCAATTACTGTGGAATCACGTAATGGCGCGGTGTTTCTCGCAAATATCATTTTGAAGCAGAGTAGATACGGACAGAGTCGGGCAAATATTTTATTTAACCCCTTCTACAAAATCATGTCTGACTCGTCACGAAGATTCTGAGCAGAGTTTAATAAATGTGTATGCTACTAATTCCCTTTAAATCGAAGTAAAAGTTTACTTTGGTTCCGTTAATGTACAGCTATTTTTTTAGGGAAGTATGCGAACTACAAAAAAGTTCTAACCACTGAAACCGTAAAATAAATCGCAAGGCAAAGGGTCAAATATAATTTTCTAATAAAGATGGTTTTTTCCAAGTGGGTTTGAAACCCACTTTATTCGACATTTTTATTTCAATAAAATGTTTGCCCAACTCTGGATAGGGAGCCATTTCTCATCAGTCAAAACGGTCGAAACATTGGCAATATAGGGTAAAGTGCCCAAATATGAACCACTTTTTGTTGATGTAATTTTTGGTTATTTTAGAATTCTCTTTTTCGTCCAAAAAGTTAGCAATTGTAGATGCATTCCCTCCCAATAAGATCCTGGGGTCAAGTTTGTTCAAAAATTAATACAGCTTGGGAAAAATATTTTTTTGTGTTGTGTCATTTGCAGGTTCCAGCGAAAAGGGTTCTTAATATGGTACATCCTGAGTCCTTAATACGACACCTAGTGCCATATTCGGCTCCCAAGAATGTTAATAGCTATAACCATATTAGGAAACCCTCTGTAGTGCCATATTGGGAACTCCACGCGGACTGATAATACTAGCTACTGACAAAGAGAAAATGAATTTCAGCCCAAACCAACAGTTGGCAAACATTAATAGAAATAAACTGAAACTACAGATTTTAAACATTTCAAAATCACGAAAAAGATACAATTGAAAATCTAGCCACAAAAATATTCAACACGTGGAGACACAACTGGCGGAGAGTCGATACTAAAATCTATAGAATGATGCGAATGCACTGCACACTGTTGAGTAAACATGGTAAACTATTGTTTGAGGATTTTCTCACCACAGTGCGACTTCTCCTTTAGAAGATTTAAGGTAGTGGCATAATAGGCAACTATACCATATTTGGACACTTCACCCTACCAATCAAGAAACCGGTTTCAACTTCAAGGAATTTTTCAATTAATTTTGTTTGCTCGTGATTGTGTAGCACAATTTCCAAAAATACGAGAGATAATGCAGAAACACACCACCATCTTTCTTCTTTTTCTCTTATAGAAAACATTCTATAGCAAACGTGTCTCAGGACGTAATGATTCAAATCCGAATCGAACGTTTGATAAATGTCTACAAAATTGCTATTTAGTGTATAATTTGATCGAACCGGTGCGCTGCGAACATAACCCCAAATTTATTTGATAATGCAGATTATTAGAATTTCAATAGCGAGAAGGAAGGATTCGGTTTGGATATTTTTCAAAGATGAATAACCTCCTTACCAGCATTACAGATACAACTTGAGCAGAAATAGCGAGGGGACGTAAATTTCGAGCAGACGTGTTAACAGTTTCCGTGGAAATCGAACAATCGGCCGGTCCCGGTATCGCCGTTCACAGATCATACATTTAACAATAGTATTCCAAACAAAATAAAACATTGTTCGATGAAGTTCACCATTCGACGGTGTTTCCTCAACGAGGCGAGGTTCTGCCGGAACTTTCGCTGGAAAAACTTGCTCGTCAGGCCGTCGGCCAAATCTGATTGTTGGAAAGTTTGAAGTTCCTCCTCGAGGAACAAGAAGTGCGAGGTGGAGGGGGGGGGGGTAGAGGAGAGATGAAAAGCGAAGGAGCGAACCTTGAATAAAGAAACGTTCTAACACGTGAGAATTAAATGAAAAATAATTTCATGCGTTTAATACGTCTCGCGGTGCTCCGCGGATGTCGTGAATGAAATATCGAGGAGAGAATCGTTTCCGGTCGACACGGTTCGTCTGCCACAATGATAAATTCTCATCCCCGGACTCTGAGAGCCATGGAAAATATTTCTATCGACTGCAGTCGCGTTGAAGAGACAGAAAAAGCAGAGGCGAAGGCGAAGATGATGAAATGACTGGTGAAAATAAACAACTCGAGGAAAAAGTAATTGGATGGAGTTATCAACGGGTGAATGAACGTGTTTAACAATGACGAGTCGATCGCTTAACATTTTCGATATTCATTTCTACATTTGTACATTTCTGTGTAGACTTTGGTCAGATTTTGAAGACACTATAAGCTATTGGGATGGCAATACAGTAATTTCGGTATTTTAAGATGAAGTAATACCGAATTTTTTTATTTAAGCGATGAACTTTAGTCAATGAAATATTTTCGTATTTATTCTTTTTGGCAAAAGATCATCGAACAAAAGGGAAAATATCTTATTCATTAAAAATCCATTACTCGAATAAAAAATTGGGCTCTCTATTTCACCTTAAAATACCGAAATTACTTTCTTGCCAACCCAATAGTGTACCGGTTCGAATGAAACGAGTGTTTCGCTTCGTTTCTCCATTTTCCCGGGACCGTTCCGCTTTCTCCATGCAGTGGTTAATACATTTCATTAATCACGAGAGAGGACCCTCCTTTGCTTCTATCCCTCCCGATTCCAGGGCCACTTTACCTCCTCGCTGGATGCTTTTCCATCCCCGTCACCTCTTTATTATTATTTGTCATCTCCTGGCCCGAGTTCCAACCCTCCTCTTCCGCTTTCTCTTCTGTCCATACAGTGTCCTTTCTTCCCGTTGTTCACGGCATCTGATGGAAACTCGGCAGCAGCTATCAATACAAATAAAATATGACGCCCGCCTCCGCTCGGTTTTCGAGCTTCCGTATTTCGAGAGACGAGGGCTTCGAGAATGTTTGTCGAGAAGAAGGGACCGACGGCTTGAACCTGATGAGAACGCAGCAGCGAAAGTATTGGGAACGTATAGTGCCTAAATTCCACCACCGGAATTCAGTAATTGCGAATATCCCAATGAAATTCTTGGTGGAGAATCCATTATTGCGTAAAGCGTTCTATTTGGATGACGAATTCTCGAATTTTTTGAGAACCCTAATCCCCGTACTTTGAAATACGGCAGTCTAGGGTAATCGATGTATTATCTTCGATTTAATGAAATCATTAAGAAAGACATTTTAACGTGTTGTCTGTTTTTTATAATTGATCCAAACAAGTTTCTTTCTGTCTTCATAAAATCTACTCGATAACGAAGATATGCGTTTTGTCCAGCTTCGTGCGACTGTGGCACATTGTACAATGGTTCGTGAACGGTCGGGAATGGTCGGGCAGGATCGGGACAGGCGATAAATAAAAATAAAGGAGGACGCGCCCGTAAGGGGGTGTCGCGTGCGAGCTAGTCGCGTCTCGGCGTCTCGAGAAGAGAGAAAAGAGGAATAAGAGGGAAGAGGAGCATCTGGTGAAGGGGCGGCTGAAGGGTCGGAGGACTCGGTGGATAAAAGGTTGACGGCTCTCCTACTTTCTGCCCTCTAAGTGGCCCGAATGCCGTCCTAAAAATGCTCGGAAGACGAGAACAAGCCGGTGCGGCTGAGGGACGGCACATTTATCCCCTGTGTCAGCCCACCATTTGCCGGCACGCTCTCGCTTCTCCTTAATGTCACGGACTCGATACGAGAAATAGCCGGGCTCGCGTCGCGACGTTCCGTCGCCACGGATACACCCACTCGCTGACAAACACGCTTTTCACAGACCCGACACACTCGGATCCGAGCATGATTTTTATCGAGCCTCGATTAATGACGGCGAGTGTCGCAGGCCGAGCAACCGTGGACCAGAGTCGTCTTTCGCGAGAGAACGATGACCTGGCGACATTCGTCGTTCGCTTACTCGTGTTATCACGAAAAAGTCTGCTTCATAGTTACTTCAAATACTATTATACACTGTCTTCTGTCTTCTGTTTCTGGTGAACGTGGTACTCAAACTGTTAAACACGGAATGTAATACAAACTCAAACAGCTCGTGCAACGAGTATCAGTTAGCAGCAGCTCGAGATTCCAAGGAATCAACGAGGTCTTGTATGAAAATCCTGCGGTCACCGGTGTCCGACGCGACGGGCACGCGAAACGATCCGAAAGACTCGTCTGGAGCGTTTCGAGGCTCGTTTCACACCTCGGCGCGGTAAATTACGGCCGCGTAACGTTAGGAATCATGAGCTCGACTGGAATATTGTGGCGTAGGAGACACTCTTTTCAAGTGCTCTTGGAAATACACGTTCCCCGTGTTACACACTGGGCTCCACTCGTCCCCGTCCGATGCATGTCGTTCATAACTGCCACACATCTATGGATGATTTGTGTCTT
This sequence comes from Lasioglossum pauxillum, assembly GCA_933228785.1. Lineage (NCBI taxonomy): Eukaryota > Metazoa > Arthropoda > Insecta > Hymenoptera > Halictidae > Lasioglossum > Lasioglossum pauxillum. Next base: position 41,768,796 of record OW121706.1, read on the forward strand.
TCATACGTAACGCGCGTATGGAAGGAAACGGCGCGCATAAGGCCATAATTCCACGGTGTTACGTTGGAATATAAATCTCAGTCGACCGTGTCACCCGTGCCAATAACAAATTGATGCCGCTTGTCGAAGCGGCTGTAAACAGAAACTGTAGTTATTCCGTCGACTTAACAGGTTCGGGAGGGGAACAATAACTACCGGAACAGCCTTCCAGATGTGTATTATTGCCGCGATCCTGCGAACTGAACCGACACGGCGCGACGAAAAGATAAATAAATATTCGATGTACCTAAAGTGTCATTGACAAATTGATTGTCTTAAAGTAAACACGTCAATTTATCAGAGTTATAATATTATAATATTCGTAATAAATTTTATGCACTGTACTCTTAGAACCTTTGTATTTTCCAGCTATTTTACAATAACTTAGTCCATTTTTGCACTCTGAAACAATTAACTTTCGCAGATGCACTGGAAATTCTTCTTGTCTCTGAGACATGTTCGGTTTATATTTCTAATCTTGCTTAAACAAAAGTTCAATGTCCACTGAGGACGAATGACACCGCACAATGCGAGAGTCGAACGTTTGTTTACATTTTTCCCGTCCCAACACAGAACGTCCTCCGCGCCCACTTAATTTTGTCCACGGAGTCTCAAAGACACCCATACAAACAAATACGTATAAATATTAACAGAAACATTATATTTATACTTTTACATACTAAATATATTCTTTCGTTGTGTATAAACATTTTTCATGTTAAACATCTCAAATAAATTTACAACACAATAAATGAAAGTAGAGATTATTCAGAATTTATGTTCTGTCCACTTAATTATGTCCACGACTGTAATATAGGGATTGATGACGGATCAGGTAGTAGCGGGAAAAGAGTCTTTGACTATCTGTCCATCTTGTGGCGAGTGTAGGAGGTTAGCCGCCACATAGCTTTACCCAGTGATTCGAATCCAAAATTAGCGTTAAAATAAATAATTTCACGGCCTCAGAAATTTCCGAGCCCAGCGGTGGACGGCGTCAGAGTGTCGCGAGCACAACGGTAACCATATTTCGGATAAATATAACGGAATGTCTGAAGTTCGCAGCGTGCGTGTTACGTTGTAGTTATACAGATCCAATCAGAGCCACGTCACCAGCTTTCACCCCCGATTTCCTTTCTCGTCGAGCCGGGTGCCCATCCCCGCTTTTTCCAAGCTGCCTGTTTCGCGACTCCAAGTTCAAAGAGTATGCCGGAATATCGAGTAATTTTGTCGCGTTCGGAATAACGTCGCTGAATATGCAACGCAACGTTCCGCGAACGGAATAAGAGGGATACGATGGATTTTCGTCGTTTAACATGCAAATAAGCCACCAAGTCCGAATGATACGTGTTTCCTTTCGGTCCCGTTTCCACTTATATTACAATTCTGACGAAAAAAATTGTTTTATCTGCGCAGATAACAAAGCGTCCCTCAGAGAGCTATCCTTGAAGAGTCTTCTACCAGATACGGACGGCTACATGACCTACGAAGGTAGCACTACTCACCCTGGCTGTTTCGAAACGGTAGTATGGTTGATCCTCAACAAACCCATCTACATCACCACGCGAGAGGTGAGTGGTAATCTCTGTTAAACACCTGGACCATTTTTTGCTCTCACTCTCTCTCTTGACTCCACAAAATTAAACAAAATTGAACGCGTTGACTGCCCATCGCTTCTTTAGAATGAACGTTGAAATTAATCTTTGCTTAATATAAATTCGTTGGTAATAAGCAGACAGCGAATGTTTATGGAATTTTCAATTTTTGTAGAGAAATTTTAAGAAAGTGGTCCCAAAGAAAATTCTATTCTCATTGGTAATGCCATTTGTAGATAGAAAATAAATAAAATTCATACTAAATTCTGTTGAATATAATACTCCAGCATTTTTTTACAATTTTTATAAGTCATAAATGCATAAAGGTCCGCAGTCTAGTAATAAGGTTTAATTAAACAGTCGATGGCTTGACCCTTTGCTCTCCCATATCGAATGATCCGCATTTTTAAATAACCAGTTCAAATATGCATTATCTTTTACTTGGATATAGTTATGCATTTAAAGTCAGTATCGATCAAGGCACTGTTTCTTAAAGAGCATTTCGAAAAAGACACTTGAGATCAGAGTAGGGCAATATACAACCAATATTTAGAAATAACTAATAGTCTTTTTGAATGTGATAACTAATTAATAATATTAATATATCGCCGCCTGAATGTAAGAACTAGGTAACTTGAAATTTGGAAATTTTTAGTTATCTAGTTCGTATTAAAAAAGAAATTAGGTAGAATTTAATGTAAAAACCGGGTAACCTATCAAAGTAATCTACGACATCTGGTGAGCAATGTTCAAAGTAGATAAAAAATAAATACAGATTTCTATTTATGTTATAAATGGGCAACTCGACTTTTTTAAAATTTCTTTTAATGCAAAATGATATTTTTTCATGTATTGTTCCGCTTAAAATAAAGAATTATAAGCAGATTTTAGCATTATGTTTAAAATATCGGTCTCTCTACCATAATCTTAAAACCTTAAAATACTGTTTCATCAATTTCTCTAAAATAAGGAAATGTAAGTTACCTAGTTCTTACATTCAGGCGGCGATATGTTAATCGCGCAATAGTGACTGATGACTGATCATCAACTACTAATTCAGTAATAAGCAATAGCTAACGATTACTTAGAGCTGTGACTAACTATTTCCCATTTAGTTATCACTAAGTAATCAAGAAGTTTTGACTAATAACTATTTTATCATGACTAACATTCAAGAAGACTATTCATTTTTAAATATTAGTTGATTATTGCCGTACTGTGCTTGAAATGATAGGATGTTGTTGGGAAGAACATTCCAGAAAAATTCGGAGCGCAAGGGGTTAAGTATATTATTCGGGAATCCAATTAGTTGCCGGGCGATTCTTGTATTTACCCGTTCGCCATTACTTAACAAGCTCTACTTTATGGTTAAATATTGAACGAGAGAACGGGATCGTTACAACGTAATCCTAATCCCATTTCTAGCTTTACGTACTAAGGAGACTAATGCAAGGTCCGGAGGACGCTCCGAAGGCACCCTTGGGAAACAATTCGAGGCCGCTGCAGGAACTTCATTACAGGACTATACGGACGAACATCGATTTCCGCAAGGTGAATTGCTCCTCTATTATCCCCTCCGTTCGCTGGCGTGCCAATCTTTTGTGCCACAAATTCGTCCGCAAATTTTAGCACCTCGAATTAAGATTTCCTAGTCTAGACGTCATTTTGCAGGTCATTTGTGTAACGAGATCAAACGGATGTTCCGTATTGTGATATTTCCTATTATTTGGACTACACAGTATAATTTTTTCAAGTCAGAATACTCAAAATTGCAGGAGTTGCAGTTCCTTGAAGAGTTCTATTGGTTTGAAATAAACAAAAAATAAAATAAAGTAGCATTTTAATTAGTACAAACATAGTTATCGATATTAACAAAATTGTTTAATCTAGTCGAAATTATTAATTCATTGTTAAACCGATTGACACAAAGTTATCACCCAAAATTGTGCGAAGCGTACATTTTCGTATCGCGAAGGGAAAAGTTGAACGATGCAGTTCCTTTCGGAATCGCTTCGCTTTCGTAACACGTTTCCGCTCTAGAGAATTGGAATATCTTCTTTGAAGTCCCGTGGAATTTTCAGAAAAGTCGATTATCTTGAAAAAAAAGGAACCTGTATGATTCCCTTTTAAGCGGAAGGTGCAATTGCGCGCTGGGCCGCGCGTGCATCGGTGCATCTGCGACAAAGCGAGATCGCTGGATGATAAACTATGTTGCACCGTTCAACTTTTCGCTCTACCATCAGCCATGCAAAGTATTCGTTGCAGTTGCGTGACTCGACGTGCATAGGGTCGGTTACGCGAACCTTTTTCTGCAGATTCACGAACAAACAGAAAATATAAGGGTGGACTGCAAACAACTGGGAAATTAACGGTAACCGCGGGAAACATAGGGGTGTTGCACGGAATTCCAAATTCTAGACGAATTTTTGATAAAATTTTCAATAAAACATATTCAGTAGGTTGCGAGGAATACGACAAATGATAAATAATGGCTTTTCTTTTGTTTTCGACAGCGGGAGCACGCGAAGTGTCCGTCGATGGCGCAGGACATGCATTATAGAGGTAACCCAGGACATTATCCAGGCTTGATCAGCCCCCAAACATCTTACCACCTCGCGAAGGGATCGTCTCGATGAGAATTTGAAAAGATGACTTTTTCTTTCCAGCCAACACGTGGCAGGACGATGGCCTCTCGCACAACAATGTCTGAACGGAGGCAACCACGTGGCCACGGTCGCAGGCGTTTCTTTATTTCTAAACGAACGGTTCCGATTGTTGTGTGTCTGCCACGGGACAAAAATCGGAAACTGAGAAATCGAACAGGAAAAGAAACAAAACGACGGAGGCTTGAGACAGAAAAAGCAAAAAAAGCAAGTAAACAGAAAAAAAAGAAAACGAGAGGGGTCACGGTTCAGGGAACTCGATTCGTCCAATGGCAGTCGCTTTGCATAAACTAACCTAAACTAAATGATCAGCCATCTCTGATTTCTTCAAGCACGTGTTAAAAGAGGGAATTGAAAATGCGGAGAACGTTGTCGAGGATGATCGAAAGGCGAATTAATTGTAAATCGAAGAAGAATCGACGAAGGCTTGAACGTGTTTCGAGACCGATTTACGTTTGATCCCACGCGGCAGAATATGGCGGAGAGGAAGATTCACGAGCTGGCGGGCCACGGGTTCCGACAACGTTTCTCCGGACCAACCGATTGTCACCGGGATGATAAGTGTGTTCCCCAGCGACGGGAATTTGTATTTGCCGCGGGAATGCATTTAGGAAATCGTTCCCGTCATTCTTACGGTTTCGCCGCGATCCGTGGATGAAGTTGGAGCAAACGTACCGTTCAATGCAATTTTCGCGGGACGTTTCTGAATGTCGCGTCGCGTCGATGCGGCCAATTTTATATTTAACCCTTTCGCCGGCGATAATCCCGAAGCCAAACTAATGCGCTGGTCGAATTGATGTATAACCATTTTTCCCCCCAAAAAATACTACCACAAATTATTTTACTGAGAAACTCTTGTATTCTACCAACTTTCCTTTACCTCTGATTCATGCAATCGATGCAGAACACTTTTAGCGCAGTCTATCGATGATTATATTAATTTATTCAATACGGTCTTCGCTTGCTATGTAAGAAGGATTCGAGCTGTTGTTTCATCAGTCTAAATTTGATGTTTCCCAAGGATTTTATCCTGTCATTAATGGTTTTCAATATCTATGTCTTTCTCGTTGTAACGCTCGATCAAATGCTAATTTCAAAGCGTTAAAATATGGGGTTAAAGGGCGCTCCGATTTTATCGAGGCACTTGTTGCATCAATGGGAGAAACGGAAAGGGTTAAATACGATTGAAGCCCGAATTATAAAAGTAAGTTATCTGTAAGTGTGATTGAGTTTTCAGTGACCCGTTAACTGCTGCCAGGCAAGCCTACCACTCAGCGCGACTGACAAAAACGCCGGGAACTATAAATCGCCAAATTTCGAGATATTTTGCAGAAACATCGCACGCTAAGCGACGAGTTAATTTTCCCTCTGCCAAAAAATTCACGATCTCTCCGGAGTACTTGAACTGGGTGGCAGTTAACGCGCGAAGGACACGTGGAAGTTGTAAACTATACGTAACTTTACGAGAAAAATAAAAAAAAACGCCGTGTGAATCGGCGACTCGAGAACAGACTGACGAATTTGAACGAAACAGAACGGTGTCTGCCAGTCAATATATCCACTTCTAAAATACTCAACTTTTAAAGGTAACAATACGAGAACGAGCAAAGTACCGTCTAACAAACGACAAATCGGCAGAGTTCTAGGTTCTAGGGACTCGGACGAGAAAGTGTTTCACTTTTCGAATAGCTTTATTTTGAGGATTTAAGGAATGCTACTTGATGTTAACGTAAAACGATGTCCTCCGAGAACGTTGTAGAATCCGAATCACAGAAACAAAACATTGTCGTCTACGCCACAGCATCGCACAAAACTGTCATGATAGAGCGAAACCCATCGAAATCGCACTGCGACTCGTTCTCATCGTGCGTATCGCAAAACGATGTCGCGCAATCTGTCTCCGGGATCGCACAGAAAAATCACGTGGCCCTCGCCAGCGTCAAATCACACTCGTTCCGCTTCCAGAATGGATAAAGAAAATCCGCCCCCGCGTTCACCAGCAGAAGCAGAAGAAGAAGATGATGAATAAGGGCAACGGCGTCAGAAACGAGGGGAGGGGTAAATTGTCGAATTACTTGACAGATTTTTGTCAATTATTTTGTAGCTAATATACGTAAAGGAAAAACGCTGAATACACGACGAACGGTGACCCGTCGAGGCGAGTAATTAGAAAGGGGGAAAAAATAAAGACCGGAGGAAAAGGAAACGTGAAAGGTGACGATAGGAAGAAAGAGACGATCGAATTCCACGAAACGATTCCCAGACGGAACGAAAAGCGATTCAATCAGGGGGAAAAAACAGCCGAGTATTATAGGGGATAAAGGGATCGGTGACGCGGAATAGTATAACAAAGAAAAATCGTGTGTGCTAGACCAACCGAACGCAACAAAATATTGGGGTTGTTTGTAGCTTAGCCGATGGACGAATAATCCAGCGCTTTTGTATATAAACACAAACACTACAGAACCGTAAAGGAACTACTACCGAATAGGCGTAAGCAGATTATAAGAGTACATCTAGGGAGAACCCGAGCAGAGTGTGTATAGAGACTAACGTTGTATCATACGAAAGTGAACGTTTAACAATTGTGGTTAATGAGTAACAATAATAATAAACGCAACGTTATATTGTACCACACAGTGTTCATTCTTTTCAATGGACAGCTAACCCTCTACGAAATAAAAACAGAACGAAATACGTACTCTTTTCCTGCTTCCACGGCGAGTTTCGTCTGCATTTTTATGTTCACGGTAATCCAGGAACGATTCCGGGGACGTTTAAATGATTATTCGAAGAAACATATGACCCCGTACTACGTCTATCTCGGGGACGAAGCCCGCGGGACAAGGGATCGGTCAAGCGTGATCGAAAAATCAGAGTACATTGACAAATTGTCCGAGCGAAATTGGGTCGGGCCGACACCCTAAAGTTCGAGCTTCGTCCTGAGACCGGGTCTCATCCTTCATTAATTATCCTCTCCGTCCCCGCCTAACCTACCCTCGCGATAACTTTCGATGACGGTCCTCCGGGATTAAGGTAAGTGAATTTCACTCTGTGAATATCTCCTGAAAAAATGTTAACTCCTTCTAATAGACTTCTCGGTGACTGATCAGTTTCTTTCCGCTGGAAACTTTGGTGATCTGTTTCTTTTTTATCTGGACTCGCTAGGGATCTCAGGGGAGGTATCATGGAATTTTTTTTTTATTATTTTTCTTTCCAACAATAATTTTTGTAATATTTAAGTGGCTCGATATGAGTTGAAAGCAATGACGAGCCGTGTTACACATAGAATGCAAACCCAGGGACCATGACTGTTATAACCAAAAAGAAAAAAGTTATAGAATAACAAGTATTTCATCGACAAAAATCGTATTGGTTACAAGTAAGGATGACAAGTACCCGAAAATTTTGTCTTCTTTCTTTTATCAGTTAATCAATGAGACAAATTTATTTCAATCGCTCATAACAGTTATTGATGAAGGAAATTTGTAATAGTTATTATGAAATAGTACAACTTTCAAATGGTAGACAATCAATTATTCCAAAAATTTTTTATTCGTAAAATGAATTGCTACAATCAAAATTTAATGTGACAAACATACAGATTTTGTGTTGTTCTTATGGTCTGTTGATTTGCCTTGATGTACGGAACCTTCTCAATGAATTTCATAGGCTTGCTCCATCCGAAAAAGAGTAGACAAATCAATAATTAAATAAGCGATCAAAATGAATTTTCTCATCAATAATTATTATGAACAAGTGAAAAGAAACTCGATTATCGATAACTGTTATGAGTGATCAAAATTTTCTCCTATTGATAACTGTTATCAGCGATCGAAATAAACTTCTCTCATCGATAATTGCTTTGAGCAATCGAAACAGTTTTTCTTCGTCGATAACAGTGATTAAGGAGGATCAAATTTTAATCATTTTGTTCTTCGAATTTTTTCTTTATATTTTGTGTACATTATCTTAAATTTCAACAATAATCAACTTTTTATTACTGATTTTTATCGTAGAAAAGTTTAGAATAACTGTTATTTTGGTCCCTGTGCAATCCTTAATAAAAAAATAAATAAAGTGTCCCTCGATAGATACAATTGCGTAAAAATCGCGGTTCCGATAAGAGAGTAGCATGAGATCGACTCCAAAAATGTGTCGGACTGTGGTTGGGGGGGGGGGTACCGGCCGGGCCGGTCGATAAGTCTCTGGGTGGAACAATTAGCCGGGAACCGGAAGCGGCTAATTGACAGGTGAGAGATAAAACGTCGGGTATCCGATCGCGGAAACGTTCGAAGCGTTTCCACGGTTTCCGAGCCCGTTAATACCCAGCGTCACTGCGTCAGACGTTGTCCACGTCCCGATAAGTCTGTCGGGGCCTGCCTGACGTTAACTATTCTCTCCGGATTCGTCCCGGTGCGGCGCGCAAATTGAATATTTGGCTGTTTCGTTTGTCACAACTGTCGAGGTAAACTCGGGCACAACGTGTTCAGAACCAGACGACGACGATGACGACGACGGCGCGGCGGCCCGACGTCATTCCTGCCGTTTCCAGGGCCATTTATCGCTGCGACAGAGACGTTTATACGGCCGCCGTAATGTCGATTGACTTCCTGTTTCTACGGCGATGACAGTATTCCATTATATTGTATGTATATACGTTTGGCGGCTGATAACTAAGAATTTGATCAAGACGCATTCAGTTTGACGTCCGAAATCTATCGCGTCTTTGAGACGTAATTTTAACTAACAACGAATTTCAACGAAATAATTGAGTAACGATATTCATATTCTGGGTGAAAATAGACAAATTGATATCGAAATTACAAAAGAAGGTAAATAAGGATGCAGAATTAGAATTGTCGACATACTTACGTAACATGCATGTGCTTCCGGTGTAACTATCTATAAGTACACCAAAAATCGTAAATATAATGAACAACGTTAACACTAAATCTACCGACCATCAAGAGTGACTAATTTGTATGGTATTATGAAAATAACAAGATTAAATTTATTTCTATTTTGTGCGATTTCTACTTTAATATGCAGAATATGGCCGGACGGGTGGTACAACCGAGCGTGGTAAAAAAGGAATAACATATTTTCGTTTGTCGCTTCGTTTTCGAGAAGATCGAGTTTCAAGTTCTTCCAGGTGTGCGTGCTTCAGTATGTGCACAAAGTAGAATTGGTTGATCATGGTCAGACGCGTCAGACGATTCCTATGCAATAGCACGTGTATTCGCTGCATTTTCAAACTCGATTTTATCGAAAACGAAGCGTCAAACAAGAAAATGTTATTTCTTTTTTACCACGCTTATATTAACTTGCCGTGTTGTTGTTATATGCATCAAATCTTGTAATAGAATTTTAAACCTCTTTCCATAGTCCAATCTTGCTGAAATTTTGTATACACACTTGCTTCCGATGACAATAAAATATATAAAAGAAACTTTTTAAAAACCACGCTTATATTAAAATGCACTAAAAAGGAGAAAATAATTTTTGATTCTCCATAGAATCGCGAATCCAGTTAAATGATTAATAATACTTTTCCCCAAAATTTTAAGCAAATAGTTCAAAATTTCTTCTGTTATAAAATTAGTGTGGGAATAGATAGAAAAATTTAATATAAATTTAAATAAAATCATGACATTAGTGACTATAAAAATGAAAGCGTGGAGCGCCCACGAAGATTACGTCAATATAGTTTAGCGCTCCACGCTTTTATATTTGCAGTCACTAATGTCATGATTTTATTGAAATTTATATTAAATTTTTCTATCTATTCCGACACTAATATTATAACAGAAGAAATTTTGCACTAATTGCTTACAATTTTGGGGAAAAGTATTATTAATCATTTAACTGGATTCGGTATTTTATGGAGAACCAGGAAAAAATTATTTCCTTCTTTTTAGTGCCTTTTAATATAAGCGCGGTTTTTAAAAAGTACTTTTTATATATTTTATATAACTGCTAACCCTGCTTGGTTGTACCACCCGTCCGGCCACACCCTGTATACTGAGTCAAAAAATGTATTCAATCAATTCCCCTGAAAATACTTTTACAATCTCAACAATTGTCAAATGAAAAATCTAAAATGGTCATTTGCCCCCTCGTGGTAGGTTCAGTGTTAAAAGAAGCTCATCGAGTCTCTAGCTAGAAGAAGTGAAATGGGGTTAGAAAGTAATTAACCAACACGACCGACGTATGTATGCGATTGTCGGGCTGATAAAATTTGATTAAGATGCATCGGGAACCTCGACAGAACAATCCCCATTTGGCCAGCGAAAACCGGCTGTTTCGGGGCCGTCGCGTCGAATCGACTGACACTGTCGCAGGAGCAATTGGGAACATGGCTTATTTATTGCGACCTATGTCTAAAATCGGTAGAGTGACGTGGGCCGGCTCGTCATTGCCCAAGAGAAAATAGACAGCGCGACGACGGCGTTGCTAATTTCTTTTTTAGACTCGTGAATGAAATATCAAGCGATGTCTCGCTGTGGCTGAAAGTTGGCGCTGGGAGTTGCTGAATTTTTGACGGAGCTAATGGACTGGAATTGTTCCGATATTTTATGAAAATTGTTTCGTTGCCGGTGTTGTTGAGATTGCTCGAGAAATTAATAATTAATAGATTTCCCGCAAAAACTTTTGTAGGCGCTCGACGAAGAAAAAATTTCCCTCACGCCTGAATTCGTAAAAACAATTCGCAGAAAAACTGGCAAAGTCCACTGATTAGCGATCTAGAGAAGCAATCCGTTGAAACATCGGCGTCGCTGCTCGACAAGTGGTAAGCCTTGGATCTCGCGTCGGTAATTATGTCGATCTCAGCCGGCAGAAGAAAGAGTTTCGAAGCGGAAGAAGGGTGTGAGCGTAAGGTCGAGGATGTGCTGAGTGGCGAGGTCTCGCAGAAGGTAAAAGGATGAACGAGATATGCTTACGAAGCTTAAAGTCTTCGCTGCGAGACAGAGAAACCGAATCTCGGTTCAAGGTATAGTATAGGATCGGATAGGGCGGGGAAAAGAGGCGAGATAAGAACCGAGGGATCGAGGAGAGCAAAGGGAGGGATCGAGAGGATCTTCGCACTCCTTTATGGAAATTAAGGATGTGATTTCGGTTCCCGCGAGAACAAGTTCCATCCGAGCTGCGAGCAAAGCGGCTCCCGCCATTCGACCGTGCCTTTGAGGCCTCTTGCTGCCTTTGCGGCTACCCATTTTTTATAGAGCACTCTCACCCACTGACTTGCCACGTCGATGAAATTGTAAATTGATTTCCGTGCCCCGTGGTGAGCTCGATGGAAATTCGATGCACGGCTGTGCTCCGGGGATATTCTCGCTCGGCGAAGCCACCGGCAACGTTAGGTGCATCGCTTATACCGTTACATTATACGTAGAGATTCCACCACGCGTTTCGAAATATTACATGCCTGCGGAAGTTCGTGGCCGACTCGACAGAAAACCCAAACATTTCAAATAAGTTTCATTAGCCGATTACAGCGAATCACGGTAATATTCGCTCGTTTTAAAGTGGTTTGGGAACGAGGTGCGGAACATGCGGTATAAACCGCATCCGTAAAACACGATACACACGAGGCTGGACGCGTCGTCGATCGTCGCCTGCTGTAATCAGAATTTTAGTTCTTGTAAAATATCAGAGGGTATGATAGCAGGTGATAGAACAAGAGGGTTGGCCCACGGTGGTGTCGGGGTGTACGAACAGCGGTTAAACTTATCGCCTTCGTCTTTTACACCCGATAGACGGGGTCTGATCTGCGCCGTAGGGAGTTCGATGGGGGTTGGAAGGGGGTGAGAGAACGATGGAGGAACAGGGGATCGCCGCCAGGGGGTTGAACGGAAGGGGCTCGCCGATCATGACTCCACAACGCGGCTAGGAATTATGGATACCATTATACGGGAAAGATTAGAGGTTCTCGTAATATTTTTATTACCTCATTTCACACGTACGGGGCCGCACACGGAGCCGATCGAGCACAAATTGTGCCGGAGCAGATCGTATCGGATGGTTCGGTGCCACCTAGCTTCAAGGGGAAAACGTTCGAGTCCCATGGCAGAGCCTGGAACAGACAAAAATCCAATTCCGTCGTTGCCACAGCTAGAATTGACCGGTTAATCGGACAGCCTCTCGTTCAATTAGGCTTTTCCTAGAAGGTATACATAGATACAAATTCCCATGAAATTTTTATCTTTTCATAGATATTGCCAAAAGATAGAAAGTTGCCGAATTGCGGTACAACGTGCCAGGTGAACAGATCGCCGAGAATCGATCACAAATCGCGCGCAATACTATCGACAAAGTGCCCACGGCAGCACAATGGCGGCTGTTTTTTTGTTTGTCTTACGTATCAATACAGCGGTATGGTACAAGGAGTAGTTTAAGTCTTCGAGATCCGCACGAGGCTGCAATAGAACCGGCGCGGCATGGCGTGGCGGCGCGGCGTGTACACCCGGGATACCAAATCGTTTTCATTCAACGACTAGGAATCGGCTTACCTGCCAACAATAGCTGCCTGGAAAACGATTTTCCAGCGGCGCTGAAAGGGACCAAACTCCCATAACAGACTTACCACGTACATACGTACAATTCGACTACGAGGCTTGAAAAGCTTTGTTCCCCTCCCATTTCATTGACGGGGCCTCGTTTAATACGTCGCCTGTCATCGCGCGGAACCCCAAGAAAGCGAACGGATAACGACGGTGAATTCATTAGCACCTAACTCGGGACGGATCGCTGGGGATGATCGGTAAATCGGCGGCTACCTCTGGTCGACGAATTTCGGAACTATCCTTTGTTCCATTCGTAAATCGGTCTACAGCGGACCGGATACACTGACAACGATTCTAACGCTTGCAGATTCGACCTTATTAACCGACACGGGAGCTTGATGAAGAATGATGATAACCTACCCTATGCTTCGATGCTTAATTTCAAAATACCGCACGGGGCAGTGGTCGTCATTTGCACAGATTCCTTCCAGGAAATACATGAATTGCTTCAGAACGGACTACTGAATTATTCGAACAACAAAGAATTCAAATATCAAAGGTCCGGATAATCCAAGGTCTAGTAACTCCGTTGTACGGGAAAGAGATCGATTAATGATTTAATCGTATCCCCGCTGGTTGGATTTTGTCGCTGGTTGTGGTGTGATCGTAAAGTAAAACACTTCAGGTTACTTCAGGTTTAATGTTTGGCGGCTGTAAAGGATGCTTTGTTGAGAAGGAAAAGGAAGGGGAGCGTTTCGTCCTAGGCCCGCTAGAGGACTCATCGGTAAGACTATCTAGCGGGCCCTGCCTTAGACGCTGGGATATCGGAAGGTGCTTGAGGACGGTATATAAAGGGATTGATGACGGATCAGGTAGTAGCGAGAAAGGTCTTTGACTATCTGTCCATCTTGTGGCGAGTGTAGGAGGTATGCCGCCACAAATGTATCACTACTATACATTGTTACGGATGACGAACAGGTGTTCAATATCATCTCTGGCAGGAACCGTCCTAGATAAACGAACAGAACCACCCTAGATAAATCTACATAGCTGTTTAGTTTAGTTTAGGGCCCAAACATACGCACGACCAACTGGACGTTGACAAAATACGTATGTTCACTGAAAGGGTACTGACAAGTACCACCCGTCATTGCAGGGGTATATAAGCCCTTGCATTTCTACTCTCGGGGGCTAGTACTGTCGTAATCACGAATCGTATCGCGCCGTGCTGCATCTCGGAAGTCAACTACCAGTGAGATCGGGCGTTTGTTCCTTTCGAATCAAAGTTTAACCGTGTAGATTCCGAAAGTTCGGTTAACATCTATTAGGCAGTTATAAGGTTGCTCCGAGACCCCCGCATTGCCAGTGCGTCAACACCGTGCATCTAAATATTAGGTAATACCATCTTTCTATTCTTTCCATTCTAAACTCACTCAATTCGCGACAATTACACAATTGTAACACGAAGTCTTATAGTAAGAATATATCTGTGTTCTTTGATAATTAGCACGAATTCATTAAACCCACAATTATTGACCAATATCCTAATCAAGTAATTGAACGTCCCCACACGATACAATCTTACCGCTCGGATTGTATCAATTAAATTATACTAGTTACGAGGCTTACTAATTATCCTAGCAACTCCCTGATTTCGCATCAGGTCCATTCGCGACATTCCAATTGTCCAAACAGAGATTTATCCATCCTAGCGGCTCCCCGATTTCGCATTGGGTTCGTCCGCATCCTAGCAGCTCCCTGGTTTCGCATCAGGTTCGTCTGTACTCTTATACAACCTCCTAGAGGCTCCCTGACTTCGCGTCAGGTTCGTCCTCGCTGTCTATAAACCTAGCGGCTCCCCAATTTCGCATTGGGTTCGTCCGCATTCCTTAACTAACAAATTGCTACCATATTCCTAGGGTAACAACCCTTCGCCGGCCACTCGTGCTGCTCGCGGCCCTGGCTCGTAACAACATATACAAGTCTGGTATAGCAACGTAAAATGATGTTCGTTCGATGGTTGAGAAGAATCTGAAACGTGAAACGTTTGGAAAACTGACTAGATGTCAGAGTTGGGCAAAAATTGACGACTAAATTTCTACTTCAATCGTTAATTGCAATTAACAATTAATCTCCTAGTTTAGTCGTTAATTGCGGTTAACGATTAAATACTTATTAATCGTTAATTGCGGTTAACGATCAAATTTCTACTTTAGTCGTTAATTGCGATAAACAATTATTCATCGTCAATCGGATAACTGATTAATGATTAACTGCTGAAATTTCGAAATGAAATATGGAATCAAAACTTTACGAATACTGAAAAAATGTAAACTGAATTTAGGTGTATTGTCATTTAGTCTATATGTATAATACAAACTCTGTTTACGTGCTTTTATGTTTTTCTTTTTCGATGATTTCCTTTTTTAATCAACGATTGACGGTTAACTTCATCAATCGATTGAATCAGTCGCCGATTTTTCGATGATTTCTTCTTTTAATCAACGATTGACGATGAACTTCATCAATCGATTGAATCAATCGTCGATTTTTCGATGATTACTTTTTTAATCGTATACATTAATCGATCAATCTTGATTAAAATTTTAGTCGATTAATGCCGAACTCTGCTAGATGTCTTTTGGGAGTATAAGAGATGAATGGTGGGAAACAGTATTTAGGGAAAGGGAAAATTACAGAAGAGAGGGAAGGCTGAAAGTGATGATGAAGAAAGAAAATACAGGAACAAGGATGAGCTAAGGGCTGGTGAGTTGGAGAAAGAACAGATGTGGAGTACTGGGGCTATCCCTTGAAGTTATTTATGACAGAGAAAGTCGTCGAAACTATGGTGATGCGTGACGAACTGTAAAATCTGAGTTTAAGCACGGTTTGGAAATTAAAGGAGTTGAAGAAAAATAAAATAAACTAAACGTGACAAATGACTGTTGGTCGGTGGTGTGCTGGCAAACCCGGACATCCGTCTTTCATTTCCGTGAGGCGGGCCACAGAAACAGTTGAATAATTTTTGGTTGGGTATCTCAAACGAATTGCCAAGGAGTTTAAAATATTCGTAGCAGAGATCTGATTCGTTGGTCGCAGTTTATCAGCATCGCGATCGTAAATCAGAGGTTAAGCAGCACCGTTCAGGCTTTCCAGTCACTGTTCAACGATCAGCCGTGAAACCCACTAATTTTTAGGAAAGTTAAACTCGACCAGGCCAGGAAATACGTCGGCCGGGTCGCTAAGGTACATACGTGTACGCGAGCCGACTGAAATATCACGGGCATGCAGTGCCGTGTTTGCGATATATTCTTCGCCGGGCCACTAAATTTCGCCGCGCGGCACCGCGATAACGCTGGAAAAAGGCTGTAGCAAGTGTTTGATAACGCTTAATTTGCGTATCGGACGTGGAGGAGTTGCCCGCCGCGCCGCGTTACGAATTAAACAGTGCGCCGCGGCCGCGAGATATAACATCGCGGATAAACTGTACCCCCGCGATGGATAACGCCCCGTCCCGCCGGTTTAATTGTATTCCGTCCTGTCACTTTCGCTGCGTCGTCGATACGGCGAGATGATACGAATAAACAAATGAACGACATAAGCACGCGGGACGTCTGACAGTGTTGCGATGATAAACGATCTTTTTTCGATCAAACTAGGAAAGTAACAAATGCAAATGATCTGTGAACCGAGACCAGAGAACCGTGTTAAAACGGCTTGATTAGACGCCATACCGGTCCCATGAGAATCGATTAAACTTCCATCAATATTAACAAAGTGCGCATCCCCGAAAACGGGACGAGGCGTAACTTTTAATCTGTAATTCGTTGCGCTAAAGAGAAGTTCGATGTACTTTCCCTAAGGGATTATCCTAGTACCCGTAAAATAATCCAGGAAAATGCGTGCTTAACTATCAGGCGAGTGCGAGAAAGTTTTAATGGGTTTTTGTTACGAACGAGTAGATTGTATTATCCGATGAAAAATACCTTATTTCATTCGATCGATCGTAATAATTGATAATCAGCCCCTTTCAGCGAGCTGCTTCGTTAAAAGTTGTGTATAACGGTCTCGATGATATTTCTTCGAAAATCCCGCACAGCCGAGAGTCGATTAAACGCATTTCGAAAAATTTGCGCAAGCCGAGCGATATTTTTCGCGACGGGGAACCGGGAAAATGTGTCGCCGCGGAAGAGCAATTTAAAGTCTGGTTTGTTACAGCAGTCTGTACATCGCTTTATTATGCTTTATGAGAGAGCATTATGCTTCCGTGTGTTTACGACACTTTTATTACGAGAACAACTGTTCGGCCCGAGGCGAACCTGTCGATCGTTCGCCGTTAAACTTCTATTCAGTTCCACGGAAACTTGGCTCTACTCGAGCACATTAACGTGGACCGCGAATTTTACGTGACATTATCCATGGTTAACTTTTCCTGTCACTTTTATAACAGCCCCGACCCGAATCACGTCGATATACCGACCGGTTCGGTCGATTCTTTACAGCACAATTTATATTTATTAACCATCGATTTAATCTGTCGAGACTCAGCAGTCTTTCGCGACGTGTTCACGTATTTTACGTCGCGATTTAACCTCCTGGCGACTCGATTTTCAAACACCTGCGTTCGCTCGCAAATATTCGGGACAATGTTTCTGTTCCGTCGCGCAGGAACAGGATTCGTAGCTTTCCTTCGGACAAGATTTATGATGCGAACGTGCGTAAATATCCTCTTCAAGGATTAAACAAACTAGGGTCATTCGGCGACCAGTCAAGGCTAATGTTTAGTTTTTATACATCTCGAAAATACAAAGTGTCATAAATCTAGTCCCTCCGAAGGACCGCTCGCGATCGGTACGCACGGTGTCGAATTACCGAGACCCGTCGCGTCGTCGACCGAATAAGAGATCGCCCCACTCCTCCTTCCAGGGCCTCATTCAGAGCTACGGGAAGGAGGTTCCAATAGTCAAAAGTGTACTGATTGGGAAATGCAACTTTCGGCAGGAACCAATCAGTGCATCTTATTTCCTGCTCGAGAAGCCTGACGAACATCGCGTTGAGACCGCGTTCGTCAGTTGAGTTTTACACTCTAACGTCGCGACATTCTCCAGTCCTCGGGTAGACAAGTACAACGCACGAGCCGTTGTCTTGTCAATCGTTTAATCACACGAAAAATTAGCATCACGGTAGTTCAGTGTCTAACTATTAGGACACTCGACAAAACGGGATCGCGTCGGTCAAGATCCCTCGCGTACCGGATACCATCAATCGAGATCCGTCGCGAGCGTTACAATTAGAAACGCGAAATTATATCAATATCTGCGCGCGTATAAGGCAGGACCTGCTAGATCAGCCTTACTGACGAGTCCACTGGCAGGTCCGGGACGAAACGCTTTCTTTAACGTATTCATGCGTATTTCATTGTCACGCGAATAGAAAATTGTCTTTTGCGATCATCAAACCTTGAACTAGCTGCCCAAGATTAACTTGGCGGGCAGTGATCCGGAACATTCGCGAATCTACTGTTCCGCGACAAAACAGTTTCTTTACTGAACATTGGAAACGAGCAAAAAATGTTGGCGAATAGATCATTTCATCATCGTGGACAGCAGCATCCGAATTAAACGAAAAATAGCATCTAAATAAAATTTGTCGAGGGTTTCAATTTCAATATATGAAAAAAAATGGGTTTTTTGTTGCGAGGCGCGTCCTGATATTGATGGAGAATGGCAATCGGCGCGGCGGACCTGTACGAGCCGGGACCGATTGTTTAAGCGATTACCATTAACGGTGCACCATCGATATACCTACCTATCTTTAATCCATTTTCATTCATACATCAATTAACCGATATGTCTCCATATTCGACGGGCGTCGAGCCAATTAAATAAATTGCACGGGGTCCCGTAACGAAATGGAAAAACGCCGCGTGCCAATTCCGAGTAATACGATGTATTAGCGGCCGGGAATGATCGAGAAAGTGCTCTCGCGAGTGTGATGGAATGAGAGTAAAAAGAGAGAAAAAAAGCCAGCGTACACGGGATGACGAAAAATTGGATGCAATCGAAAATGTGCAGTGGACTTTGGGTTTACCATTGATTCGAGTGACCGCCAGTTTTTCCCACGCAAAGCACCCAATCTTTCTTTATCGATTAATCTCTATTATTTTTCCATGCCTGTTTAATTACCAAAATTACTTTTCTGTGGTAACAACGACCGCTTCTTGGTACCGATTGGAAACTGAGAATTTAATCGGTAAATATGACACGTGTTCGCGGCAATCGTTTTTAGGAAAATATTCAAGAAACTGCAAGCTAGCCGCCGGAAACATGGCAGTTCCGAAAGTTTCGGCGATAAGAAAAAGAAGGGGCCCCAAAGAGGGAACACCCTTTGTCGATCGCAAGTGGCGAAGTGAATTGAAAACTTTCTTCCTAAGCTTCTTCATCTTCTTCTTCTTCTTCTTCCTCCTCCGCCTCAGCGCCCCCATTTTTTCCCCGTCCCGCATTTTACACATCTCTTTCGGACAAGTTCTGTTTTGCGGAAGTTTTAAGTATTTTCAAGGAGCCGCTGTCGCGTCGCGAGGACGTTTCGCGAGGACCTCTTGTTACCGTTTAATCCCTTCCTGCTACGTCGTCATACATTCTCGAAATTCTTGTGCCAGCATTTTGAGAGAGAGAGAGAGAAAGAATCCTACGCGGCGAGTGATTCGGCAAAATTTTGATTTCGGCAATTGTTTTTCGCATGCGTGGACGCCCGGTTATTTCGATTTTGGACGATCAATTGAACGGTTTGAGTGAGTTACGAACACGTTGCTTTAAAACACAGCCGCGCACAACGTTCGGAACGGAAAATAACAGAGAACAGCGCAGCGAAAAGAGAAATCATCCTGAAACCGTGGATGCATAACTCGTGGACGTCGACGATTGTTTTCTCGCGAGCGCGTGATCGTTGCAGCATGATCAATGTCTCGTAATTCACCGATCATTACACGACTCATCGACGCCGGCCAGATATTTAATTAATTCATGAATAATTCAGGAACACGTCAAAACGCGGGGAAGGGGCCGTGTTTTGACTATCATCGATTCCGGTTTCGCAGCGAAAAAATAATAAAATTCACCGTGAACGGACGATCAAATGTACTGTTTGATTTGATGCAGTTCAAAGGGGATCAATGGAATAACATTACAGAATATTCACAACTACGCGGAGGGGGTGGCTCGGGGCCTGCATACCTTAACGAGTCGTCGATCAACAATTTCACAGATTCGACGGAACGTCGACGGATAACGGGGGCAGAGGGGAGTGCAACTAATTTCCCCGGAATTTACAGATCGTTAGCGTGTACAAATGAATGTTGACGTGAATTTTCATACAGACGTCTCGAGTGCTTTTAGCCAACAAATCGCGGTGAATTTGTAACGACTGACAGCCCGCGGTACGCGCCCGTGCACTTCCAATAATTAATTCGCTAAACGTTGAAATCGTTCGGCCGTTACGATGTGAAATATTTGACTCGAAGGAATTCCTCCGATCGTGTAGACGAGGGGGAGGGTCCAATTTGCGGGGAGGGGCGATAAAACGAGAACAAAAATAACGGAACCGAAAAAACTGATTGGAATTCCTTACGCGGGCAGAACACCGAATAGCCCGCGTGACAACGAACGGGTCCCGAAGTTTTTCTGCCAATGGATTCTGCTCGATCTATCTGTATAATTCGCTATAAAGTCGAAAAATACGTTCCGCGCTATTATTTTCTAAAAATTTACTTTTACCATGATATATGTATAGTCAGAGTTGGGCAAACATTGAATCAACGATTGACGAATAAATTTCTACTTCAATCGTTCATCGCAATTAACAATTAATCTCCTAGTTTAGTCGTTAATTGCGGTTAACGATGAAATTTCTACTTTAGTCGTTAATTGCGATTAACGATTATTAATCGTCAATTATTCTTAATCGAAAATTATTCAATTATTAATAATCGATTATTATTATCTGATTAATCGATTATTATTATTATTATCTGAAATTTCGAAATGAAATATACAATCAAAACTGTATGAATGAAAAAAATGTGAACTGAATTTAGGTGTATTGTCATTTAGTCTATATGTATAATACAAACTCTGTTTACGTGCTTTTATGTTTTTCTTTTCCGATGATTTCTCTTTTAATCAACGATTGACGATTAACTTCATCAATCGATTCATCCAATCGTCGATTTTTCGATGATTTCTTCTTGTAGTCAACGATTGTCGATTAACTTCATCATTTGATTGGATCAATCGTCGATTTTTCGACGATTTCTTTTTTTAATCGTACACATTAACCAATCAATCTTGATTAAAATTTTAATCGCTTAACACCCAACTCTGTGTACAGTTCAAGGATTAAATGTATTGACTAAATTTCCTACTTATACATCTTTACAAACAAGTACACTACGTAGGCCCGTATCTAAATTGAACATTTTGAATATGAGAGCATAAAAGGAACGAAAATACGCTGGACTGCAAAGTAAAATAGAATCAGAGCGTCGCGGTTCGCGGCAGTGTTAGTCCGTGTTAAAAATATTCTTTTTCAATCCTGCTAGATCTAGATCATGTTCGCGTAACGTTCTATCGGATCGTTGGTAAGATATTCACCGGCATTCGTGTTCATCCATATCGATGTCGCGGCGTCTACGAGGCGCGAGAGCACACGCCGAACGGAAAAATGCCGAGAGCAGAAGGATCCCGAAGGCACCCGAAAACCAGCTCATCCAAACAGCCAAGAAGATATTCAAATCGTGTGTCGGGTTTATTCCCAAGGTCGGTGTTCGCCGAAGTTAGGGACGGGCAAAATAAAGAAGAAGAAGGAGAAGAAGAAGACGCTCCGTGCTCGCGGCAACGGCACTCGATGCATCGCTGTTTACCCCACCGTTGGAATTCCGCGTTTACAGCTTTCTTCCCTCGACCCCAGGGAGAACGAACTCCATTTGCTCTTCATTACGAAGTAATAAGAGGTGAATTAATAAACGAGGACGCAGTTGTAGGAACGGAATTGCCGGGGATTGAGAAAGAGACGACCGACGCGGCAGAGGGGAACATTTCAATTTCTGATTCGGAGGATGCTTGTCAGAGAGTGAGAGAAAGAGAGAGAGAGTCCATCGATGAATGCATTTTGTTGTGTGCCAAGTGACCGAGTCCATCAGCCGGGAACGTCTGTTTCCTGGTTTTTAATGGACATCGTTCGTAAAGAGAGTTTTTTGCTAGTGTTACGGATGACGAACAGATGTTCTAGCAGGAACCGTCCTACATAAACGAACAGAATTGCGAAAAACAAATAAAAGTCAGTTTTTTCCAACTTCTTTGTCCGAACCTGTAATTAAATTTCATAGAGATCCCCAGTCTATCTATACACCACTCACCGACAGGCAAAGCTAAGAAGACTAAAATTGAAAAATCCGTGGATGGCGACGTCGGTTATCTATTGGATTGGCAAGAAAGTAATTTCGGTTTTCACTAACTGATGGCGTTATGTTTTGTTTGATTGGCTTCTGTTAACGTTGCGTTTGTTTTCTTTCTGACATTTCATAACTGCATCTTTTAGGTTACTTTTGAAGCAAATTACACGTAATTTTGATTAAAATTGTTAGTTCTGTGTCAATTTGAACATGGAGTGCAGAAACGAACATTATAGGCATATATTGCTTTTTTATTTCCGTAGAGGTAAAAAAGCTGCCGAGGCTCGCAAAGATATATGCGAAGTTTACGGTGTAGATTGCTTAACAGAACGCACGTGCCAGAATTGGTTTAAAAAATTCCGTTCTGGAAATTTCTCACTTAAAGACGACCAACGCACAGTGGTTCGAAACCGTGAAAACGCGAACTAAATTCATAGCGTTGTTATGTTTACGTTATTTTTTTTTAGCAGGACATATTTAGGGGTTTCTTTGGTCGTAGAATCTGATTTTCGAGTAATTTTTTTACTACGATAAATAACAACAATTATAAACTACCTTTATACAGGATAAACAAGGTTTTAAAGTGCCAAACTTTGTCAGTATATTCTATGGGCCTAAATAAGAAAAAAATGTTATATAAACATAGGTTGTTTGACGCTTTATTAAAAAGTTATTAACAAAAATAGGGAATCTTACGCCACTTGGCCTTTATGTTGGCAGAACTTTAAAAGAGAAAGTTTATTCTCTTTTGTTTATACTAACAATACTAAGGACACCTATTGTAAATGGATATGAACTAAATCTGTAAATAATATCCTTACCGGTTAGTTTTTCATATAGTTCTCGAGTACGAGGTCTCGATGAGGTGTATGTAGGACGAGGAGGTTCCAACAGATTCATTTTTTAAGTTTGTTGTCTGAAATACTTATGATATTCGCTTGTAGTCGTGTTCATTTTTGTATTAATATTAAGAATGGAATATGTAGTTTATCTTCTGATCAAATTTGGGTACGGAAAACTGCAGAATCAATTGATTTGGCATGCAATGACCCACAAGTTCTTCACATTACGCGCGCGCCGCAAATTTCGGCATAGTGACTGCACATATATTGTTATAACTTTCGCGGATGCGAGTTGCTGCACGAAATTCTTGTACAGTCACCTTCAATAGGTTCTAACGAATACATCCGTGCAGGTTTTATCAATACCCGGCTTTAATTCCGTTTCGTAGGTCCAGTTGAATCTTAAAAAGCAGGAAATAGAAGGGATCCAGGAAAGAATATTGTTTAAGGGTTAAGATTATTGTTATTATTTTCATCTTTTGCGTACGTGTAACTAAAAGGCTGCTCTTTCACACTACATTAGTAGATTTAAACTATTTCCAATCAATCACAAAATATAACGAGGCCAAGTACGTCGATTTCAGCTCGATATATAATCCTTCCTTTTTCGCTCTTTTCAACGCTCTGGAAAAAAATTCTGAGTGACTTAAAGCCACCCGCATGCATGTCAAAACTTACTTTAGACATATAAGAATTTATAGTAAAAATTTCAAAAAATTTCGACGGAATTGAAAATTCGACTTTAGTTCACGTTTTCACGGTTTCGAACCACTGTGCAACGTTCTGGTCGATCATCTGGAGTTGATGATGACCAAATGAAAGCCATTATTGAATCGGATCGTCATATAACTGTCCGAGAGATTGCAGACAGGTTAAATGTCTCGCATACAACCATAGAATATCGTTTAAAAAGTCTCGGAATCGTTAAGAAGCTCGATATTTGGGTTCCACACGAGTTGAAAGAAATTCACTTAATGCAACGCATCAACATATGCGATATGCATTTCAAACGAAATGAAATCGACCCTTTTCTCAAGCGAATCATCACCGGTGATGAGAAATGGGTTGTTTACAATAACACAACTCGAAAACGATCATGGTCCAAGCGTGATGAACCAGCCCAAACTACACCGAAAGCTGAATTGCACCAAAAGAAGATCATGTTGTCAATTTGGTGGGATTACAAAGGTATTGTGTATTTTGAGCTGCTCCCAAGGAACCAAACCATCAATTCAGATGTTTATATTGTCGACAACTAACAAAACTGGACATAGCAATCAAAGAAAAACGGCCAGAATTGGCAAATCGCAAAGGAATCGTGTTCCACCATGATAACGCTAGGCCACACACATCTTTGGTAACACGTGAAAAGTTATTGGAGCTTGGTTGGGAAGTGATGTCACATCCACCATATAGCCCTGACATTGCACCATCAGATTATCATTTATTCCGAAGTTTACAAAACTCTTTGAATGGTAAAACATTCACTAATGATGATGATCTGAAATCGCACTTGGATCAGTTTTTCACCGAAAAGGATCAGAAGTTTTATGAGCGCGGAATTATGAAGCTACCAGAAAGATGGCAAAAGATCATACAACAAAATGGAAAATATTTTATTGATTAAAGTTCATTGCTTTGATAAAAAAATTGGATTTTATTTCATCTAAAAATACCGAAATTACTTTCTTGCCAACCCAATAGTATGACTTCCAAGAGGTAGAAAGTAGAAACATGAACGACGATCAGCCATTAGGTCGCCCGACGCGAACACTCGACGAGATCGCCTACACCGTGCAAAACGAATGGTGTCGTTGCGATAGGCTCAACATATTCGTCCCCAAATTCGCTCCTAATCCTCTCGCTGATGGCTTGCGACATTAGAAAGCTGCGAAACGTCGAATATACCGCAAGAAGCGTCTCGAGCGAGGATGAAACGACACTCCGGCGTATCGAGAGCCAGCGCGACACGAAGCTGGGCGTTTATCTGCTCGAAAAAAGGGGGACGAGCACCTTAATAAGTCTCGTGCAAGATAGTTCTCGGCGAAGAGGAGGGTCGCGATCGTCAGAGGCTCAAAGCCCTGAAATCAGCGTGGCGCATAAATTACGCAACGCGGCCCTTGATTTGCCGGCGTTTCAGCGTCGGGGTAATGGAAATTTAATGCACACCTCCCCCACGGCAATAATAAATAACCCCTGGATGATAAGGCCGCCAATGACTCGAAACCGTGTCCCCCAGACATTCTCGTTTCTTGTTCGGCTCCGCGGATGAAGAAGACAGAAAAGAGAGCTGCCTCTTTTCAGAGCTCGTCCATCGGTACACCGGATTTTCCTGCTCGGCCCGCGGGCCGCGACGCGACGCGACGCGGCGAACGACAAACCAAGATAACTCGAATAAATGTAAAAGGGGAGAACGGCTGACTTTTCTCTAAGTGAAAATCGATGGAGTTTTATTGTGTGTCGAAGCGTCGCCGCTATACCAACCGAAAACTCTTCCCCACCGGACTTACCTATACCGTGCCACCCTCCAGCCACCCATTATCATTCGGTTTCGACTGCCTTTCAGCCCAGACCCTCGCAAAATGATCAAAACTCGATAATAGTCAGAGACGGAATTATTCTGCCATGCTAAACGTCTTCTCGCGATGGTTCTCCCCTCGACGATGCAGCCGGCTGAGTCTAATTGGTCAATTTTGGGTCTCTTGAATTCGGATCGTCGGAAATGTAAAGACACTTTTGTGGGGAATTGTTTGTTTAGGGAGTCTTCTGTAATTGTTTGCAATTTTCGAGTTGGGATTCTGTTAGCTGTATACTTTAAGCCTCGTTTTATTTGATTGGTAGGAAATCGTCGCAGTTTTCTTGAATGAAAAGTCAGGTTCCTCAAACATACGACGAAATATTGTCGAGATAATGTGTGTCGCGTGGCTCGTCGTAAGAAATAAATGCGAATAAAATCGTCGGGGAATTTCTATTGAATTTCAACGTGCCGACGCGACGAGACGTCGAAAGAACAGATTTGATTCAATTCCGTCGGAAGACGCGACATCGAATAATTCGAGCTTTTTAGCTTTCGAAGGAAGACACGGAGTTCAAGCTGGCAACACGGGCAATATTCATGCCGCGGCTGCGGCTGGTGCGTGAATTTTACATTTCAATCGAAGTATGCAGCGCAGTATATGTATGCAAGCGAGCACTGGCAATGCATTTCTGACGGTATTTCGCTAAACCAACAAACGTCGCGACTTCCAGGGCTCATCTTATTATCGAGAACACTGTTGGAATACGTCAAAAAATTGATAACACAATTTACTCGCTTCCTCAAAAATTACAGCGAATTAAAACGCGCGGCGTAGAGATCGAACATAATCAATGATCAAACTGAAATACGGTGGACTTTCTGGGTAATTTCGACGAGAATGATGGGACCGTAAACAGTCGAATTTAACATCGCGTTTAATAACGCAAGCAAGCGGCGCCGACCATCGCCTCGGAAACGGAAAAGAGGACTCGATGGAAGGGACAGGAGAAGTTTATTATCAGAAGACGATCAGCTGGCCGAAACATCAGAACTGCCCGGATACTTCTCCGGCAGGAGAGTTTATAAAGAAAAAAAGGGGGCTCCTTTCGAGGCTGTAAAAATTTTACGATGGCCACGTTATTTCGTGCAGTGGTCTTTATTTACCCGTAAAAGTTTCATGGTGTTATCACACTTCGCTGCTTGCACCAGAGGGACGAATTGTTTCATTGCTCGGCCATTTTTACGGGCTGGCTAGAGCTTGCTCCTCGTCCCTCGCTTTCTCACTCCATCTCCTCCTTTTCGTTTTCCCACTCATCTGGGCCAAAGGTGGAACACGGAATTCGTGAAACGTCTCGTATACCTCGGACTGCATTGCTAAATTAATCTTTAGCGCTCAAATTCCGTGAGAGAGAAAAATATTCAGAGGACAGTTCGATTTTTAAATAACAGACGTATGCGAAGTGAATTGAAAACAGTTGGTTCGGAAAAGGAATGGTCCACTGTCTCGGAAATGGACTACTAATTTAAGTAGTAGATAAATAAAAATACATTTTTAAAAACTACCACGTTTTTAAAACGGACTGAAAAGTATAAAATAATTTTTCCTAGCCCCATACAGATTCAGAGACAGGAGCTCGAACGCACACTGAGCTCCTTCGCTGCGTAGCGAGTCAGTGGAGTGGGAATGAGTCCTATAGGGAGCGCTGAACGCGATCACGTACTACCGAGCGTCGCGCGGGAGGTGTAACAGTTAAATTTAATAGTTTATATCTCCTAAACGCATAGACTTTTTTAAAAATTCTTTTTCAAATATTGCATTGTCATCCAGTTCTGAGCTATGTTTAAAATTTCAAGTCTCTAGCTCATCGGGAAGTTAGTTTAAAATTAATTGCAAAATTTGTACCGAATAGACAAACAACAAAGCAAGCTAATAAAAACGTGGTAATAAAATAGTAAATAGTAAATCATTTGGAAAATATTGGTGACAATGCCAGGAAGAAACGGCGCACATGTAGTCACCGAGAAGAATCGCAAGAAAGTTTGCACGGGCTGCTACATCGTGATCCGTCTCGATTTCCAATCTGATTACAAGAATTCGGATTGTTCAAAGCATCCGAATCGTACTTGGCATTGACATCCAGGTTATGTCAGGATCTCTCAATTCCGTTTAGCATCGTGCGATCTCGGCATCCGAAATCTCCGAAGCATTTTGTGGTACGAACCGTCAAACGCGACTGGAAACAATATTAACTAGAGATCCACGGCTTTCAATCGCAAAACAAACCACGATTCGCTTTCTACTAATAATAAATTCCAATCTTTTCTACAACAAATCGCAAATCATTTTACAAAAAAAAGAAAAAACGAGAGCAAATCGATCGAAAAGGTATTCCGTCGAGCTCCAATATTTCAGCAGAGCAAACACAATCCTGCGAAACAATATTTCCCAGGCTTCCGTTATTATAAAAGAACCAACTAATTTCTTTCTCTATTTCGGAATTCGCGACTAATTGCGTCCTGGCATGGCAGCGACGAGCGCTAGCAAATTTTTATTACAAACGAATCGAACGTTCGCGGACATCTGCGACCTTCTATAAATTCGGTTACAATTACTTCGATTCGCAACTGTATTTCGAGGCGCGCGAACGAAAACAAGCGGAACAAAGCATGAAACAACAAAATCCAGTGCACCTCGAATTTCTGCAGCTCGATTGCATCCGCCACTGTCCCGAGGGTTCGTAGGAGCGTACGATCGGTTGACAAAAAGTCTGCTTGTTCAGCTGGATTCGTTTGTTTTTTGTTGTTTTCACCCATCTACCCCTCTTCCCCCCGGCTACGTTCCCGGCCACCGTGAAAATAATGGTAACTACTAATTTGTTGTCGCTCATTGTGACAACAATAATTGATAGAAACTACGATTCCGATTTAATGGCCATCCCTGCACCGCGCCGCGCCGAACGTACCGTAATTCGCGCGTTCTGAATAATTAACGGTTTGTAAACATTTTCCCCTTTCATTCGCTCCCCTTTTTTCATCCTGTTTCGAACCCTAATCTCGACAATCCGCCGGTACTGCGTGCGAAAGGTGAGACGCGTCTGCCGAGTGTAACAAATTTACTCGAATTTGAGCATGATCAGGTGTCGATTAGAAGGCGCAACTATTAACAGCGAGCACGCGTTTCCGAGTGTTTCGTAATTATTTCGGCGGAAAACTCGGTGGACAATTAAGCGTGCGGTAATAAGCGGCGCTTCGTTATCTGTCTAGAAACGTGACTTTTTGGATTTTCGAAACTAGCGGCGCGGCGTGCTCGTTGGAAAACGGGAACGAGAACGGAGCAGGGGCGAAGGGGAAAGTAGAACGTAAGCGGGGGGTGGGGGAGCCAAACGCAGGGCAGAGAGGGTAGGTAAGGGTAACGAGGGTTAAAGCGCGAATACTCGTCAATTATGAAACGCTTCTCTCCATCGAGGGAAATTGCGGCCCATTAAGGGAAGTACTACGTGTCCGAACGAAATTTTCAACCAACCATCGAGAAACACAAAAACAGCGACGGGCCGGGAGAGAGAGAAAGGCGAATTGAAATTTGTGAAATCCGCGGAGCCCCGTGGAAAAACTATTCTCGATGTTTCGCGGTCCTCGGAATTCCGCGATTTTTCATTCTGGCCGACTCTGTTTAATTCTTTTCGATATTTTGCAGAGATGTGATCAACTGTAAACGGATTTTGTTCTAGTTTTAATATCGACGACTTTAATCGTACAAAAGTGCTTTGTACTCTCCGATAGAACTTATTCGGATTTAATTGTACGTGTATAGGAATAACTTGAACCTCAATGTTTAAATATCAATATGTCTAAATATACGACTAATGTAATAATACACTCAGTAAAATAAGAATAACTTTTTTATAATTGTACCAAACGATCTGATTATTTGTAAGCAATTAGAATCATTGGTTTACTAGATGATGTGCAAAAAAGATGTTCCGAAGATTACAATTGATCCGGTTACATGCAAAAATAGAAAAAGCATTTTTTAAAACTTTTTTATTTGGGTTCCTAATAAAAATTTAAAATATATGTTTTGTAGATCTATGTTAGTTATACACACGCTGAGAATTTCATCGAAATCGGTTGACGCAGGAAAAAACGACACGCATCGAAAGATGCACGATTCTGTGGATTTTAAGCAGAAACTGATCAAAAGTCGTGTAAAACTACAATTTTCGCCTATTTTAACCGCTTGTAGCTCGCGAGTATGTCAATCGATTTCTATAAAATTTTCAGCAGGTGTGTAATAGATATAGATCTACAAAACATACATTTTTATTAAGGGCCCAAATAAAAACGTATTAAAAGGTGCCTTTTTTATTTTTGCATGCAACCTTGTAAATCGTAATTTTTAGAAAATATTTTTGCACATCATTCAGTAAACTAATGCTGGCAATTGCTTACAAAACACAGGTCATGTGGTATAATTACAAAAAAGTTATTCTGTTTTAAAGAGTGTACGGAGACTTCTTTTACCGAGTGTACATAAACCTAGCACATTCCTTCGAAGAAAAACTCGTGGAAAACCGTTCGCTAATGGGTCTCCAAACAGGAACACAGCCTCAAGCATGGACGCGTCGCGTCGCGTCGGTTCCGTAGGAACACGTACTCGTTGTATTTCACGGAGAACAATCGTCGACGCATTAGGACGGCTGTCCTGCGAGCCGGTACACGATTCAACGGCGTCCCGTTCATAATTCAGAAATATCCGTCCGACGAAGCAGAGGGGTTCGGGAAGTCCCTGCATCTTTCAGAGGACCCGTCGCAACGACTGCAAACGCCGGTGCAACGCGTTGCAACGCGGGCCAAAGCGCAAAAGAACACGTGCACCAGACAACAGGCTGACAGCTGCCGAGTGTGTCGTTTAATTTATTTAATGCGTGCTGCCATGCCGGCTTCTTCGCGTGGCGATCTGATGAGCATTGGCCGAGTCGAGGGAAAGAAAAGGTTTGATTCGGATCGTTGTATGGAAGTAGATACTCTATTTAGGTGGCTAATGTATAAGTTGAAACTTCAGTCTTTATCCACTTATTAAACAATTATTTATTCTCATCCTATCCGGTCATGGTAGGCGATCATTCAATCGGAATCAGAGGAACGAGTCCAACTGAACGAAATTAACTGTGGCTCTGCGTTTCTCGGGGCGGATCGTTCGACTGTGTTTCCGTCACACTCGACCGTCTCTATGGCGAGTATAAAGCGCTGGATATAAAGTATCTGGCGCCGCGTTTACGACGTGCTCCCTTCTCCTACACTCGATCTTTTTCGAAACTCCTCTGGCTGGCTACCGAGCACTCCGCCATGTGACTCTTTATGAAATTTGTATCCTTATTTTAGGGGATGGGCGGCGCCGCACAGTGGGCTCGATTGAAGAAGTACGCGACATTTTGCGAAAAAATCAACTTTCTAATTTTGATATTTTTTCAATCGATATCGATTTCTAAATGTCCACCGACCACGAAAATGATAAAATTATTCAAATACAATAGCAGTTCTAGTTGTGATACACGCATGAAGTTAGACAGTTTAAGAATATCGATTTTCCCTACATAATTTGGCTGTTCATTCTTAAAGTGTACTGATAACTGTGCTCAACTTCTTGCCCCGAATTTTTTTCTACATCAAAATGCACACTTTATTGATAAGAAATCATACTTTTCAATGACAATTATTATATATAACATATTTAAAAAGAATAATGAGCAAAATTAAAATAATCGTTGAAAATTTGTATCTTTGACATGCGCGATCTTTCAGGTCCCAGGAGATCCCAGTTTTTAACAAGTAAGGATCTTTTCAGTGAACCTTCCTCCATGTAATGTGACAAAAACGATTTCCTCCTTCGAGTCCTTTTTCAACATATTATTGTCTGAAGACATCCGCGTTGCGTTATCTTGTCCGCGCTCGACGCGCGCTACGCGCTAAATTCGTCAACTATGCAGCCTCTGAAAGTCTGACAGAACTGTGTTGAATATTTATATTTATATTATATTTTTCTTTAATATTAATTTATATTTTGCAGTAAATAAGTCAGTCTTTCGTCTCTGATATTTTGACTGCGTTGAGTTTGACGAATTCTTTTCGACAGTGCATAAGTTACATTGTAATTGTTTACGAAATCGATCTTCAAATCTTTTGAAATTTCTTTTCAAACGTTTTGTTTTGTCGACACAAATTGTGGATTGAAACAGAATTATTGTCAGTCAGAGCAGAACTATCAGCCTGAGCAGTACTGTGATTCCGATATTATTTTCAGTTTTATACGTTTTCTGTTCATATTATTTAATATAATACATCAAGTAAGTTAATATATATCAATTACATTTTATTTTTAGAACTTCATATACAATAAGGAACATAACTGATTCCACACACTTTAAATAAGAATAACTTTTATATGAATGGACCACACGATTTGAATTTCTCTGTAAGGCTAGAAGAATTAGTTTAGTAAATGACGTCTAATAAATAAGTTGAAAAAATGCATTTGGTCGGAATTGTGAAAAACAATACTAAAAATTGAATTTTACAACTTTTTTATCTGGGCCAATAACGAAAATTTAAAAAATGTGTTTTGTCAACTGTTATAAATTATATACGCTCTGAAAATTTCATTAAAATTGGTTTACGAATTATAAACGATCAAAAGTGGTAAAAATTGCAATTTTTCAATATTTTCGGCCTTAACAAATTTTTCTCAAGAATGTAAAACTTAAACATCGTATCTATTTGCATTAAATAGCGAAAATATGAAATACATTATAGAATAAATAATTTATAAAGCTGTTTTAAATGAATAAAAACGGTTAAACAAATGTGAAATATATTAAGTTAAAAATCATTGAAAAGGAATGATTTTTTTATATATTCAATTCAAATTTCATTGCAATATCTTCAGTGGTTTAAGAGTTATTCAAAAATGTCGTGTACTTTTTCAATCGAGCCCACTGTGCGCCGGGGATCGGAAAGTTCAGCATTCAACTGCTCTTGCGCACAGGACCATATTTTTTACCCATTTTCGTGATGTGTTGCGGACCTTATACCTGAACAACGTAAAATTCGAATTTTGGAGTTTTATTTTGAATAGATTTCATACGAACCGATAAAACAGCGACCAATAGACCAGCCATCGCAATTCAAGAACCAAGTACCAAAAGAGACGTCTCGTCGCGTCGGTTCGCTGGACCCGCTCGCAAATCCAGAATCGTGAAGCCAAAAGGACGCATTCCAAGGATCGTGGCCTAAAAACACGAAATCGCTATTCGCCGTAAAACTACCCTAGTTCGGGGGGTGGCTGTGCACAGAAGCCAGCAGCGATCCCCGCAGGACAAAACGCGTGGGAGATGTGCCGGGGGATGGTATCGCGGGATGAGATCCACAAAATGGGAGACGGTATGGAGTATCTGGCCAGAGTAACGGCGCCCGGCGCGGCGCCTTTCCGTCTGCGTCTAGCCGTAACTGGCGCCAACCAGGCTCCCCATGGACCCGGAGGGGTGCTCACCCCATCCCCTAGGATCTCCAGCCGGAGCACAACATTCGGATCTTCCTTTCTCTCCGTCCCCTGGCCCAGGGCTTCGTCCGGTACGGCTCTGGAGCGATTCCCCCTCGAAACTATGCTTCGTTCGGCTATCCAAACACATCCAACCATCCAGGGACGCATCGGGCAGCTATTTCCACCGAAACAAAATCTCGAACTCTTGTTTGGAAAATATCAGTTTCTATTTAAACATCCAAAATTGAACTTTATAAATCTCCTCGAAGTCATTTCAAGGTCGATTAAATAACAGGTTAACTCCTTTTTCCACCAAGTTTCGAGGCTCTGGCTCCTGGCATTGTTGCCCCCCTCTTTCGTGCCCCTCTCGTGCCGCTTTTTTCCTCTTTACTCGCCCCTCTCCTAGTTCGAAGCATATCGCAACAGGCCCGTGTCGTCTCCCTTCGATATTCGACTGGTTGGCGGCAAGGAAAAGGGGCGAGTCGTCTATTGATCGAGCGAATTCCGCACGGAGAATCTGTTTACCCGAATTTCGCGCGTCGGAGAGAAGGAAATATTCCGTGTACGTGAGACCGACGTCGAAGTCGTCGTTCCGTGGTCCAACCCCCCGCCTGCACCACCCTAACCCAACAACCGTCACTTTCCTAGCCGCGGTTCTTTTTCTTCGACCGATGGATCAGCGCAGACCCTTCTACTTGGCCAGCCACTCTTTCTCTTCCCTTGCCTGGCAGTTTCCGATGCCAAGTTTCTTCCTATCGGCAATGATGAATTCCACGCTCGCCGGGAAATGATATTTGGGACAGGACACTGCACTCTGGCCGTGGTTCTTTCGATGGTGTCTGGTGGCTAGGGATCAAACTCCGGGTGGTTCCGAATCATATCCTTCGTCGACTTCTATTTCTTTTGTGGCGCGTTTGATCTGTAAATGTGGTTCTTGGTTTACTGGACACCTCTTTTGTCTTGTCTCAGTGTTTGCTTCTTTGTATATTTGAGTATCGGT
This sequence comes from Lasioglossum pauxillum, assembly GCA_933228785.1. Lineage (NCBI taxonomy): Eukaryota > Metazoa > Arthropoda > Insecta > Hymenoptera > Halictidae > Lasioglossum > Lasioglossum pauxillum. The sequence goes on from OW121706.1 coordinate 41,802,942, forward strand.
CTTAGCGATCGAGTTTTATCGCGACATTTCCGAACGACGCGACGCTCAAGTAAACATGTTTTTCTGCGCTCTTCGCGATTCAGCCGACGGTCGAGCCACGATTTTTCACGAAACTTGCGATCTTAATTAACACACGAACGTGATTCGGGAAAGCACGGACGCCAAGAGTAATGAACATTGCTCGCGGTTTACAAGAAATGGAAATTCTTCATAAAATGGAGTGACGCAGCTCGTAATTACGCTTCGAGCTCAAAGCCTAAACTAATTTCGTATTAAATTTCTCCCGTAATTGTAATTAAAGTCTAAATCATATTTGTAGGAAGATGACGGAAAGGTATCCCGGGAATTTCCTTTCACGGAAGTTTTGCGCGTTGCGTTAAATCGTTAAATGATATGCTGTAACATTATTCGCGTAGAGAACACTGCAACGACCCAAACGAAAAATGAAGAGACAGTCGCAGAGTAAAGATAAAACACTCTTCTACTTCTCGATGTCGAAAATCAAACGATTGCACCAAAAAATCGCAGTAATTAAGTGAAATGGGTGGAAAGCGAAGAAGGCGTGGGTACAACAGAGTTCCGAAAAGAGCAACCACTATTCCGGGAACAACACTCCATTAAACATTCGGACTCCGGCAACGAATCCCCGGCTCGCCGCGGCCGATCCTAATCGATCCCGGGTCGGGTCGCGGGAATCCGGGATTCCGTTTTCCGTTCGAGGAAAAGTGAAGGGTCGCGTGTCGAAGATTAAAGTATCAAGGAACGTGGGATTGCATGGTCGTTGCGCAAGGTTAATCTCGCGCTTAATCGGCGAACGGAGCCAGCGAGAAGGTCGCATGGGGGTGTGTTTGTCGAGGTGGTTGCCACGACATGTTTCAGTGGCAAAACCAGCCGCGGCGAGAACATACGCGTTTTCACCCACCCTCTCTCTTTCTCTCTCTCTATCTCTATCTCTCTATCTCTCCTCTTTCAACCCCCTGCGACGTAGTTATGGTGACGCGTGTGCCCCATAGTTACAATGCAGGGATTGCGGTCCCCGGCTGGTGGGGGCACGAAAGACAGGGTGCACGTACGTATGGTGGCGGGATTTAGTATTCGCGGCGACCCTGGCTGGTTTATACTAATGTCTTGGAGAAGTTGAAGCTACATGACCCTGGAATTAGGATAATTCACCCTGGCGACGATTTCGGCAAGAAAGCGGGAAATAAGAACGTGGAAGGGTGATACAGCCCCACCATAAACGAAGCCTGGTGAACGAGCGAACTTTGCTAAACTGGAAAATCCTAGTTGGGTCGAGTGTCTAGTTGGCTCGAAGATCTCATTATGCATTTTTCTGGTTGAGTTGGGTGGGACTTAGCGGTGGAAGTTATTTGTGAAATGTAAACAAGATTGTGTTAAAAAACAAAATCGACGGGCAAAGACTTAAATGGATATATCTAGCTTTGGCATGGTGAAATTGTATCTCGGGACGTTTCTAACAAGCGACGGGGGTTTGCTTGTCGCGATCGCTACTGCGTATGGGTCATTTTAGTGCGCACTTCCATCCCCGGGGCGAGACATTAAATTAAACCGGCGAGAGGAGCGATTACGGCCGGTCTTTTTTCGCGTAGCGTGGCGAAATAAATGGTCCGGCGGTGGAAGAATTACCGTGGACGCGTTTCGTTAGCAACCGCACGGAATAAAGAAAGCTAAACCCGTTGCTCGCGATAGAGGGCGGCGAAAGCGAGGCCTGGACCACGATAATATTCCTCGGGCGAATTCCCACGGAACTCGACCCCCCTCATTCGCTTTAGTGAGATGTCAGACTCGAAAACAATGCGGCCCACGTACCGAAGCCGAGGAATCAAATGGCGGCGGAATACTAAACACGCTGGAATACTTACCCTCCGCCTTGCGCACCAGCCCCGTCGTCGCCCTACCCCCTCTGCTAACCAAAGACCCTCGCCAGTGTCTGGTCTTGTGCACGTAGGGCCACGTGACCGACTGTTTTTCGACCGTACGACCACTCTACGTGGATTACAGCGTCATCGTGTTACGCGAAACCGAGCCGAATTTGATTCCTTGGGCGTCCATCTTCGCCGCTCGCCGCGCCGGCAGCACCGCGACGGACACTTTGCTCGTTCGTGCGAGCTTACGCTCTTACACGGTCTCGCCTTGCCTTGTTCCTGCTCTCCGGTTGCTTAATTTTCCGTTGTTGCAACAATTCGTTCTCGTGTTTCACCTCCACACGTTGTGTTAACATCAAATGTTTTTTAAACAAATTACATAAAAAGAAGATGTGGACGTTTTTTAGACCTACTTGTATACCCATCGTTTACATCTGTTTTATTTTTGTTTCGTCGAACAAAGATTTCCAATTCCGTGAGAATTTAATAAGCATTCTACCGGCTGCGAGCGCGTTATTAGTAAAGTTAGTAGCGCAGAGAGTCGGGTATCGATTCCGAAATAACGAAGATCTTGGGCAACAAGTATTTCTAAATCGAAAAGACGGTTCTACGGCGGCGAATGTCTGGGAAGTGGTTGCATTTTAGCGCGGCCTTTGTCGCCAATTGTTTTCGAGGTGCTTCGCCAACGCCGCGCGCCGGAAGCAGATTTCCTCGCAGCTTGCCTGTTCGCGCGCGGGTCATCTCGCTTTTGTACAAGAAACCGGAGGAAATTCTACACGAGGCAACAGGAAAATATTAATTTCGCCTTAATTAAATTTTTCCCTCTGTACAGAATGTTTTCTTCCTTTTTAAAGACGCGTGCAAACGCGAGGCTAGGATTCCTTAGAGGCGGAAATTATTCAAATGAAACTCGCATGGGGAACAGTCTCCTCTATTAATTTAAACAATTGCTCTTTTAATTGCTTCGTTTGCTGTGCCAATAAACCGCTCATTTTTATCTCTATTCGAAACCGAGACATTTATTCAACTTCTGCCCAAGACGAGTCTGAACTGCGAATACACATGTATTTACTGAAAGCTAGACTCTCTATAAACACGTCTTACCCTTCCCTCGTGGCGTAACCGTTGACAGCTGATCGAATACGACGATCGGGCCTTGTTTGATTTCGGTCACTGTCATGTTTCTCGTAGAACGAACAGACGTCTGCACCCCCTGCGTGCTCCATTAATTCCCGTTGCGCTTGCTCGCCGGTCCCTGCCTTCAGGCTTCGTCACTTGTCAGATAAAAAATGATGGATTCTCCGGTGCAGCTTCGACTAATTACGGTAGACGCTTCCCCTAAACCCCCTTCTCCTTCCGGGGAATCTTTCTTTTCCTTCCACCACTTGCGTTCTACAATCTATTGTCTTCCAACCACCGATAGTCTCCGAAAAAAGGAGATTATAATATTCTTCGTCTCTTTTTGCTTCTGTTGCGTATCCTATTGCAATCGAGACCTGCCCGATTTTAACTATGTTTTCTACTTTCAACCAGCATACGTTTCTCCAAAAAAAAGTTGCACGCTAAAAACAATTGTATTCTACAGTTCATCGAGCTTCAAAAGTTCCAATTTTTGTTACTCTCTCGAAATAATGCAACATTCGAGTCCCCTCACAGTTCAACTGTCCTCGTTTAACGCCAGAGCCGGCTTAATCGAGACAGGCATTACCAAAAACTCGTGCGCACTCGAATATCCTGGATCCTGCGCGAGGACCTCTGCAACCGGAAGTCACTACAGTCGTTCCGGCACCAGACTCTTCGCAAGGCATTACAAAGGGAACAACATCCCCAGGCACTTAACGCGCAACTACGCGAACAACGAACAGATACGTGTTAACAGTCATCGCGAGAATTTCAGGCAATTGTGATCCGAGAGAGAGGCTGGGGACGATAAACAATTAAATTGTTCGCGAATTTATTCTCTTAACAGAGATTCCACAATTCATTAAAAATTATGAAACTCTATTGGTTCTTATTAAACATTATTATTTGTGGTTTGTTTTTCTACAGAAATGTTTATACAATGTATTTTCTATATACAACGTGTTTATTTTAACTTAATTACCATCTGATGCTCGCCTTAAAACCATGTACATCCTATTTAGTTATTTTTTCTTACTTTGAATAGTAGCGAAAATAATGTAGGTGTTCGAGTTAAAATAAACACCCTGTATATACCATTTTTTAATGAAAAAATTAACACATGCTGCTTGGATATAGGGTAAAGTGTTGTGCGAAAAATAAGGCTCTCCAAAAAGAAAGATAATAAAAAGTAATCGATTTTTTGAAGTTTCAATGCACCGTTAATTGCAGCGGAAATAAACAAACGCGTCGGCATAAACTTGTTCGTGTTTTTTTGGGGCTCGTGTTCCAGGAATAGGATGTACGAAAGTGGGAGAGGACGAGAGAGAGAGGAGGAGGATAGAGAGAGAGAAGAATTGCAGCAGACGGTTTCCAAAGTGAATTCACGGCGAAATGAAGACGTAAAAACGCTGGCCGCGTGCTCCTTCGCGTAGACGCAGAACCCGCCTGCACCTTTAATTAGCACTTTGTGGAAACGGAAAGCGTTGTCTTGGAAAATGTATGCACTCGTTATATCCCACGAATAATTTAGCTTGTGCAACGCGGCCACGAAAGAGCAAAGCCTGTGCGCAGCTCGAAAAAAGAAGCCGCTTCTGCGGACGAAACACACGGTTTAATGTTATCGCTCGTTATCATCAAAAGCTTAATCCTCTGCCGGTGTTGTAATTCTTTTGCAAAAGGTGCGCCCTCGTCTTTTGCTGCGAGCAGCGCGAGCTCAATTTCTCTGCTTCGACTACGCTGCAGTGCAGTCACGCTGGACCTTTCTTACACTCTCTTTCTCTCTCCCCCTTTTTTTCTCTTTTACTCATCGTAGTTTCTTGCACGGTCCGCTAATCAGCCTATCAATCACGCTATCCTAATACGCAATTCCGTTCGCCGTTTCTTTCGTTTTGCACGTCCGGTCTTTTCTTTCTTGCTCAACGTAATCTACACTGAGTACACTCTGAATCCCATTACTGTATTTTACTGCTCGTTGCTGATGGAGATACTAATTGAAAGTAGCCTCCTGCAGATTTAACGCTGGGAGCATCCACCGGTAAGAGCGACTGGCGAGAATTTCCTTAGAAAAATGGCGTGGTGAAAATGCAGATTTCCTACAAGTTTCGATATGACGTGTGCTTGTACGAAGACACGTGTACAAGAGTTTCCCACGAAGCTTTATAATTTCACTAATAGCGAGACGTAAAATTTGGAACCCGTTATTTTAACTGATCTAGTAGTTCTAGTATCAAATAGAACATTCGTGCGTGTTATTTGTTAAAATTAGGCGTTCCAATTATTTAGTTTGAATTCCCTTTACTTTTAGTAGAGAGCCCGCGTAACTACGTAAGTATAATTAAAACATTTAATACATTAGAAGCAGTGTTTGAAGTCCGAGGCAAACTAGCAGATCAAACTTTCTCGTACAGAATCCTCAAAATTTTAAAAGTTCATTCAAGCCACAATATCCTCCGCAAGAACCACTGAAACTTTTCCTTTTCCCGTCCCCTTTCTCCCTATTCATTTACTCATAGACTGTCGGCTAGTAATAACGCGAACACTTTCGCTAAAGTACCTTCCTTCTCAGCCTCTTTAATACAGGGTGGGCCGGAAATCGTAGTACGACCGGGCAGGGGGTGATTATAAATGCAAAAATAAGTGAGAAAAAAGGGATAACATTTTTTCGTTTGACGCCTCGTTTTCGAGAAAATCGAGTTTAACCTCTGCAGGAAGTAGAATTGGTTGATCATGGTCAGACGCGTCAGACGATTCCTATACAATATCACGTGTATTCGGTGCATTTTCAAACTCGATTTTCTCGAAAATGAAGCTCCGGATAAAAATGTTATAACGAATTTTTTTTCTTACTCTTTTATGTAGATCACCCCCTGCCCGACTACGATTTCCGGTCCACCCTGTATAGCCCCGAAACGTTAAACGCATGCTCGAAATATACGCGTGTTCCTGCGTACCTGCCTGCGAACAAAAGAGTTCGGTCTCTCCCGATTCCGAGTCATCGGCCAAGAAGACAAAAAATTTGCATGAACACCCACGCGGTCTGCTAATTACTAACAAGAACATCCCTTTCGAAAGCTCGTTCCCCAGTGAAGACACCAGGGATCCACTCGATTAAAACAACGACACGGTTGCGTTTCTCCCACCGAAAGAAATCCCGATTTCCATTTGAACGCGAGCTAGCGCGCTCGTTCCCCTGCCTATCGATCGATAATTATCGCGAGGGTCGCCCGTTCGCATAACAATCGGCGACCTCCTTCTCACAAAAGGGTATCCAGGATCGCGAACGGGCGACTCGTTACGAATACATTAACCAAATCGCGAGCCAGAGTGGACGGCCGGCGACATTATTATTCGCAGGGTGGATGCAGGTGCGCGGCAGCAACCCCCTTTCGCAACCCGGTTTGCGACCCCCATTTCGCCATCAGCCCCGGTTTCGCCAGTGTCCCGCGTCTTTCAGCGTCTCCCGGTGAATTCCCCGTGGCACGCCGGCGTCTGGGGTCTTAACAAATCTAATTCCGTTTCTCGAGACGCGCCACCCAGATCTCGCACCCCCCCACTTCGCCACGCTTTCGCCGCCCAACCGATTCCCACCCCCCTCGAGAGAGAGAGAGAGCTTGCTCGACATCCCCCGACCCCCTCGTTCGAACGGGCACCGGTCTTATCCATTGCCACATCGAGATTTCAAAGCATTGATAAAGACGCCATTCACCCCCGCAAGGGGAGGAAGGTGCACGGGGGATGGGGGAGTAAAGTGGAAAGCCGATATGCGGGGTTTTCAGAAGGAGCCGGAGAAGAAGAAGACACAAAGAGCCAGCAGGGTACCCGGGGGTAGATTCTAATGATGGCTCTGTACCCCACGGCAAATACCTTTAACACCGATAGCTCGAAAGGTAGATACTAAACCCCTTGCACCCTCTGCACACCCCCATGCAGACCTTTGTATCCCTTTATATTCCGATACTTACTCTGTCTCTGATGCTGTCTTTGTTCTACGCCCTCAGATTTTTCTACCTGGTCGACTTTCCTTCTCTCTCTACTGCATCTTGCCACCCCCCTTCGGTTCGGTCCATGTCTTCCTTCCTGAGTAAGTAAATATCCAGACATACTTCTTTTCATTTCCAGCTATCGTGCAAAGATCTTTAAATCTCCGTTTCGATACGCACGGCCCGCAACGAACGCGAAATATTCGTTTGCCGCATTAAACCCTCTGTTCGTTTCGCCCGGTAATCTTCAATGGTGTCTAACGTGGACCTAAGCTATACATACTTGGAGAACAATTTTTATCGAGATACAATGCATCGCGCCCTCTAGAATTGTTCCTTTACGTGAAAAAAAAATTGTGCAAAGTTTGAGATCGATCGGATAAAAGGATCACGTGGCGCACTTAAATTGAAAATTTTGAAATTCACCTTAACTATGCAACATGGCATATCGTTGGATTTGTCTTTTTTCTGAATAGGAATATGGAAAAATTCTATAACCTCCTTGACATAAAAGTAACGATGACCTCGAAATTTCGAAATTTGATTTGCAAACAATTTTTTTATTTTACCATTATATTTACCATATTGAACAGTGCAAATTTCTCATCCGACATTTTTTCGTACAATCACAAATAACAGATACAGTAGCGGACAAAAGTTTATGACCACTCTAAAGAAGACGATAACTTTTTAAATATTGTACTATACGATTTGAACTTTTTTGGGAAACTAGAGAAATTAGTTTACTAAAGGATGTAAAAAGAAATTTTTTCAAAAATTGCAATTGATCGGAATTTTTGAAAAAATACTAAAAGTTGAATTTTTAACTTTTTTATGTGGGCCTATATTGAAAATTTAAAAAATAAGTTTTGTAGATCTGCGTCAATTAAACATATTCTGAAAATTTCGTCAAAGCCGGTTGATGTGGCAATGAGCTACAAACGTTTAAAGATGGTAAAAATGGCAGATTTTCACAATTTATTGCCGGAAATCTTGAAAATCTGCAATTTTTACCATCTTTAAACGTTTGTAGCTCATTGCCACATCAACCGGCTTTGACGAAATTTTCAGAATATGTTTAATTGACGCAGATCTACAAAACTTATTTTTTAAATTTTCAATATAGGCCCACATAAAAAAGTTAAAAATTCAACTTTTAGTATTTTTTCAAAAATTCCGATCAATTGCAATTTTTGAAAAAATTTCTTTTCACATCCTTTAGTAAACTAATTGCTCTAGTTTCCCAAAAAAGTTCAAATCGTATAGTAAAATATTTAAAAAGTTATCGTCTTCTTTAGAGTGGTCTTAAACTTTTGTCCGCTACTGTATGTATTACATTCTATTTATACGTGTACTGAAACAAGACTTTAAGAAGCCTAAAGTGACCGTTTAGCCACACTAGCATTGAACAATAAACAAAATCAACTTGTACTTTGCATTACAAAGTACTCTTGTCAACTATTAAGTAAAGTTAATAAGTAAAACTATTTCTGTTAACTCAAGTTTTTGTAAACTGGCTTTTGTTTGCGAAATATGAGCCAAAAACCACGCAAGACAGAAGAACCTTGAAATAAGGGTACCGTGCCTGCGAGTACGCTCTGAGAGCAGTGATCGTAGTCAAAAAGTGTACATACAACAGTCAATAGGGTACACAGACATCATCCCTAAAGGATTAATTTAGCAATACTGTAAACCACACCAACAAAAATCCTTTCACCTAAAATTCCGAATATACCCATGAACATTAAATAATACATTAACTTTTTATCAGACTTTGAAATAAAATTATCCAAAAATGCTGCGCACTAGAATTCCGTGTTGCCCGCGGAATCAGGTGCGCAAATGGTAAAATACTGTTACCAAATAACACGACGCTGTTAAATGTCATTACCCGAACGTCGATGAAAGCCGATGAAAGCCGATGATAATGCACGGCAGGGCTGACGACCGTCCAATGAACATCGTCGCCGTCGACCATGGGAGAGTTCACACCTTCGCGAGGGTCCGGGAACGAAGAAGGGGAGGTAAAAAGGCAAAGATTGCGGGTGTTCGTGTCGAGGTAACAGCGTCGCGGCTCGGTGTAACGTTGTTCGGTTTAATGGCTTCTGATTTAATGGCCAGCGGATGGCGTGCGTCGCGACGCCCGCGCGCCGGTTCTCTCGCGAACGGCTGTCGCATTGCATGCGACGCGCGGAACGATGTGCGTTTTCGTTGTTACGCCGCGCCGGAACTTCGTTTGTAATTAGAACGGTGCGAATGGTAATCGGTTTATTTAAAAAGCCTTTTAGCGAGACGCGCTCTGCCTGTCCCCGCGATCCAACACCGGCAACGCCGTTGCGAGCGTAACAGGTATCGAAATCGCGATCACGTTCTTCAAACGATGTACTCTGGTATCTATCGATCTTTCATGAACAAACAATGATTATTTCGCATCGTTCGAGAAAGAGTTTCCGACGAGTGTCTAACGATCGTTGCAGCATCGGAGCTAAACAGACTGCAAGCATAATTAAATGGCCGGCGCTCAGTGCCCATAAATTCGCCCTAATTCCCTGTTAATTCCCGCCGCAAACCTTAAATCTTAAAGTAAACTGTACAAGGGGTTTCCGGAACTAAAATTACAAGATTAATTGGTTTTCGTTCGCGGAACAGCCGGGCATCGTTTTAGAAAATTTCGTCGGTTTCGCTACGACTAAAAGCGTGGAAGCCGCAAGAAGAAATCGAGAGGTCCGAAGGGACGAAGGATTCGCCGCGCTGTGAATTTTAAAGAAGGAATAGAATTTTAATTCTCGCCGTATAGGAAAGAGAGAAAGAGAGAAAGAGGGAAAAGGAGAGGGAGAAAACGTATCGAAAACGATTGCTCCCAATCGCCTTTTCCCGGAAGCCGATTTCTCTCTGACGGCGCGTTGCGTCGCCCGGTGTCTAGTCTCTTTGGGAAGACATCCACGTAGGAAAGGAGGTCGAAGGAAATATCTTTCGGTGGGTTAAACGCGGGGCGTTTTCCAAGCTCGATCGGCTAGGAGACGAGGAATCACGCGTCACGCCGGCTGACACCTCCATGAAAATCGGCACGTGCCACGAGATTCCTGCAACCGCTCGCGACGAGCTCGTGTCTTCCGTTCTCTAGCCCGTTGTTCTCGGGAAAAGGGCCGGAATCGCTCGGTTGCCGGCTTATCTTCGTCCAAACAGTCAATCTAGTTCTTTCTATTAACGCGTTGTTCGCCATCGACAGCCACAAAATCAGCTACGGATTGTCTCACAGTGTTCAGAAAATACTAGCGCAACTGTCGTCGTATCCAACACTGCCAGTAGATTTTTTCGGAACTAGATCGAGCGACGAGAACACGGAACAAAGTTTGTTTGAACGCTACCAGTTGCAGAATACGGTGAAGATCTATGTGTTTGTAAAATCGTGGGAGTCGATCGAGGGAATAGCGATTGATATTTCCGCTGTCTCAGGGAAAGAGTGCTCCCGGTCGCCAGCTAACGGGAAAATCAATGGGGGCCTCTCGTCTTCGACGGCATTGATTGAAGTTTGTCTTCCGTCAGGGAATCAAGATCGTCGCGCCACTTCCGTTTCGGCGGGGTCGTTATTCCATTACGCACGTCGCGTGTCAACTGTCAAATAAAGGGCAAACAAAAAGACGCGGCAGGCTGAAAGGCGACGCGAGATGTAGCGGTGGATGCAGATGCGACACGGCGAAAGACGCGAAACGCGGCGCCGACTTTATATCCGGTGTCTTTGCAAACAGTTCCGTCCTAAGCGGAAACCGTGGAATTTCGGATAACTGTGCGAGGCGAGACACGTTCCGGCTCGAGAAAACATGGGAGCGGCAACCTAATCTGTTCGTTGAAACGAATTATACTCGTTCGAGAAGCGCTTCCAGATTTAAATTTACCGCCACCATTTCAAAATAGTATATTATAAACCACTGCGATGTTCGGTGAGAAAATGTTGCTAAGTAAGGTGGACACATTGGACAAATTTATAATTAGATTAACGTAGATGAGAAACATTTAATCGGAAGCAATGTAGATGTGTCTTGTAGAATTGTAAAGTGTATATTGACACGTTTATAAATGTTTATCGGTATCGCAAGTAACAAACAAAGTATGACCGTGTAACTGGCACAGATACCCTTAATTGAACACCCGGAAAGCACCTGGCATGCCCGCCATTTGTAATTCATTTCTTGCCAGTAATCAACGATTCGACGACGAAACTTTTAATCCGATTAGCTCCCGGCCGAAAGTGACTTCGTCTCTTAAAATTGATCTTTGAACTTCTTATCTCGAACCTCGTCTCCAGGCTTTACACGAAAAACTATTCGCGGACCTCTACAAACGAGAGATTTATTTGACAGGTTCGAGCAAAACGCCATCACGATAACACACAAAACGGACATGAACGGAATGATTACGCAAGTAGTTAATCCGAATCGCTCCATGTCACTGATCGATCTCGATTATCCCGCAGGGATTACGGTGTTTCGACTTGTCTAACTCTGAACCGTATAAAACTGAGGATAGCAATTCCGTATCGAGTGTAATCAAATTAATTGAAAGATTTCTTCAGCATCTTCTGCAGGGTGGTAACAACTTCGCTAGTAAATTAATCTTCCAAGCGTAGATCCATCGAATAATTTCTTAACAACAAAACATAAATTAAATACAAAGAGGTTAAATAATTCATTAAGAAAAATAAAAAATACCGACCGACATGAATTTTCTCTTCAATAATTATTATGAACATGTGAAAAGGAATTCGATCATCGATAACTGTTATGAGCGATCGAAATGAACTTCTCTCATTGATAACTGTTATGAGCAATCGAAATAGGTTTTCTTAATCGATAACAGTTATCGAGGAGAATCCAATTTTTTGGACACTAATAACTGTTCCTTGTAACCAAAAAGCACAAAAACCGATATTTTTTAATCATTTTCTTCTTATAATTTTTTTCTTTATATTTTGTGCAGATTATCTTAAATTTCAATAATAATCAACGTTTTATTAATGATTTTTATCGTAGAAAATTTTAGAATAACTGTTATTTTTGGCCCCTGAAATATATTGGGTTGGCAAGAAAGTAATTTCGGTATTTTAAGGTGAAACAGAGCCCAATTTTTTTATCCAAGCAATGAACTTTAATGAATAAGATATTTCCCTTTTGTTCGATGATCTTTTGCCAGGAAGATTAAATAAGAAAATATTTTAATGATTACAGTTCATCGCTTGGATAAAGAAATTCGGTTTTATTTCACCTTAAAATACCGAAATTTCTTTCTTGCCATCCGAATATATTTCTAAGCACCCCCTGAGAAGCAGTAGCGCTACCATTGGTAAATTATGCGTACAGGGTCACGTCTGTTCGGCTTCCAGGACGAGCGTCGGCATGACTACGTGTTTTGCGAAATTTTCGCTAAAAAATCATTCCGGCAGACGTCGGGAACGATTCTGGCGACGCGACGCGAGGAGAAAAAATTCCGAGTCGCGGCGCGAGATCGTCGTTCGTTTCGATTTCAGTTTGAGCGTGCAGGAGCCTCGCGGAGTGGCGAAAAGGGGATGCCCGGCTCCGAGGAGGGTCTTTGAACTCATTCTGCGCGCACAGCCGCACTCGCGTATCCTCTAATACGAATTCGCGACATTCCCTTTCAGAAACGAACATCCACCCGCGCCCCCCATCCCGGCGGCGTGCCACCCGGGCCGGTTCTTACCGCCAGGCCGCGTGCATACATGCACCCCCTGGCTGTCGCGTGCGAGACGCCGTCGAAATATGAAAGCGCATATCCTGACGTTTCCTTTAATATTCTTTTCCAACCCCTCGTCGCTCTCCGGTTTCTATGCCGCCGCGGAAATGCGGAACGAGCGTGACTGGGAGCTGCGGGGGGTGGAAAAGAAACCCCGGGAAAAGGGAAAAGAAACGGGGGAAAGTGAATGGGACGCGGCAAAATTTTTCGGAAGGATTCTCTCTATTAATATCTGCAGACGAACAAGGTGAAAATGGTCTATTGTCGGTCATTGTTTCATCGGTTTATTGGTTGTTCGAAAGCGTTTGAGAAGTTCCAGGCACGACTGTCGAGTGAAATAAACAGAAGGATGCAATCTCTTAGACGCGCTCATAAGTATCTTTCCGTAAAATTGAAGCAGTTACGGATTTGTGTAGAGTAACGTAACTCGATTTCAACCAGAGTAGAATCCGACAGCGATTTAGCAAGAATCTTGTGTACTTCTCGAGTGTGGTTTCGATGAAGCAACCAAAATAAATAGAACGTCCCCGACTCGTTAAGCGTTAAAAGTGACAAGTACAAATTGCAGAACGAGAACGGCTGCCAAAGTGGTAGAGATGACGGAAACATTTAATGTGAAAGCGTTTCGATGTAGACACCCGTGCACGGGCGAACATTTTAAATGAAAATTTAAAAAAGTAGAATTATCTGGCTCGGCCGCGGGGAGCTTACTGTAATTAGACGAGTATTTAGTTACGGGGAAAAAGGAGGATTGAACGTGACGGGAAGAAAAGTGCTGTTAACGTAATAAAAGTGTGCTAGGCGTGTAGGCGACAAAGGGGGAGGGAACGTTGAGGGAGAGAGAGACAGAGAACGGAGACGAGTGTATTTCCGCGGAGACGTCCTGAAAAGAGAACGAACCGAGTAGCGTTATAAGAAGATTTCAGGGGGAAATCTGAAACGCGGGATTTAAAGAAAATAACACGGGAAAGAAACGGCCAGAAGAATAACGAGATATGACTGAAAGAAACTCGAGCGAACGTGAGCAAGCCCGTGGAGAGAGGAAGCTACCGCGCGCGCGGTTCGAGTGATAAAGCGTTGAAAAATTGAAAACTGCGGGCAAAAAGGTATCCCGGCAACCGATCCAGACCCGAAAAAACAAAATCGCCGGAAAATAAGGAAATTTCGCGAGAGACGACACACGCACGCGGAAGAAACAAATCCGTGCGTGCCCGAATACCTCCAAAATGGCGGCGGTAATGAATAAAACATCGCGACGCTCGAAACAGGAAAAACGGAAAAATGGAACCGCGCGATTTGCACGCTCTCCGTGTTATTGCGGAGGGCGGGGGGAGGGGGGAGGGCGTGCAAAAGCCACGCACGAGCGTGCACGAGCGAAGAGACGCGAAACAGGAAGGCGAACGGAGGAGGTCGCGGAAGAAGACAGCGATCCTGTTTATGCGCGTCTTTGCGTCTGGTAAGACGAAAAAATACCGGAAAGGGGATATCTCTAAAGAGAGAATGGCACGAAACAAGAAGAGAAAAAAGTTGAATAGTAAGGGCGAGAGAGTGTTCGAGGCAGAGAGCGAGAAAGACGGAATTTATCAGTCCGCAGCGAAATGAAAGAAAGCACGAGCAGCCAGAGAAAGCGGAAAGCTTAAAGATAACAAGATGGGGAAGCCGAATGAGACAGCGGTTCCCAAACTTCTGCCGAGCCGAGTTCCGACGGGCTTGACACGCGATATACCTGCGAAATTCGACCATGAAGCAGACTCGGATATCGTACTTTAAATATGCGAGGAAAAACTGATAAAACCAACCATGAATTCTCCTGCTCGATTCTTTCAATATTTTACGAAGGAGGTACATACGTCGCTGTTTAGTTATAAGAACGATTCGTCGCCCGAAGGTGAAAAATTTCACGATCCACCGTAAATATTCTCAGCGAAGAAGAAGAGTAGAGTTTTGACAAATCAACTACAGGATCCTAGAGATGGGAACCGCTGGAACAGCCGGTATCCGCGTGCGTTTCTGTGTACACGTCAATTTGCGAAATAAGTAAGCCGTATTTGGCGCAGATGTGCAGTATCGAGGGATGCATCCGGATCCCGGTACCCGAAGCGCGCCACTCTCCCGTTCCAGTTTGATTTTAGCGACGAGCACCGCCACTTGATGAAGATAATTAGACGTGTCTCGATGATGCAGCAGAGAAAATTGTACCGCGCGGTAATGAGTGCCGATCGCGAGAGAGCTAAAGCGTTCTCGCTAATCGGATAGCTACCTCGTAATCGTTCAACCTTGATCGGTGTCCGATCGTGTCCGCCTCATTTGACTTTCGATCGAGCACTCTTTTCGCGCCGCGCGCGCGCGTTATTCTGTTTTCCGTTCTGCGAGCGAAGCTTTCCGAATGTCATTAGGAGAGTAAGCTGATTAAAAGCTTGCCTGGGTGTTGTACTGCGAGCTTATAACAACAATAACGATATGGAGGCGCTTCTGTCTGCTGGATACCGTGCTTCGAAGTATGGAAAGCAATTGGAAGAAAGGGTGACGATGTAATCTACAATTTAGCGGATGTTGGAGCAAACGTTGGCCAGATTTGCTTCTGTCAGGCTTTGCAGTTAATTATGTTAATTGACTAAGAAGGAGTCAGATTCCAGGAGATTAAAGTTCTCTAAGTTTTGTCGCATATTTTCATAATTCATGTGTAAAGCGGATTTCATCGGATTACGCACGCGAGTACTCTTATTTTTCTTCTTATCGTAAGACGTTTCAATCGCAACTACTCGGGGAATTGTTTGCAAATCCGAACTCGTTAGCGCGTCTTAACCGAGTCGCCCGCGATGCAATCGTTGTACAAATACACGAAACTAAATGCTCGATAAAATTGTTTGTGCTTGTATATACCGCGCGTGGCAATAGAAAGTTGATAAAAGTCGAGTCAGCAATAGATGCCGTACAGGTCCAGCAGGCTCCTTAAAACCAAATCAATTTAGAAATTAATGTTAACGGCGCGAAATTCGAGATGACCTGATTTCGAGGAAGACAGCCGCCGCGCCGCGGCAGCGTTAATTTCGAAATTCAATCGCGCCGGATTACAATTTGTATCATGCCTAGGAGCGAGTGAGGAGGTGCGTTTGCACGGTGTCATGAGCGTTCCGTTCCGTCCCTATTCCGACCAGAATTTTCCTTCTTTCCTTCGTTCGCCGGTTTTCCCGACAGACGATAGAAGGGCAGAACGCGCAAGAGAGAGAGAGAGAGTTGGAAAAAATCGGATTGTCCAGTTTGTTGGACCGGCAGCGCTGACTCCGCAGGCTCAGCCAGTAATACATCAGGAGCTTACCGACCCCTCAAACGTAAAATACCTATCTAACCCGGGCCACCCCCGCGCACGACGTCTTTCCCACCCTCGATTCCCCGTTGCTTCAACCCTCTTTAGTCGTGTCGCGGCACCCCCCATCGGTTTCTTCGTGTATTTTGTACACAACTGCGCACACTCATCCCCCTGAAAACCTCCGAGCCGAAGAATTCGTGGATCCTCCGCGCTGGAAAAACTGTTCACGTTGCAAGCACACTCCCGGACGTGTTATTCAGCACTGCTTGCGATCGCGGAATTTACGGAGTGCGAACCAGTTGTTTGCCACGAGCACAATAAGCCCGGATGAATTACCGATGCTGCTCTACCAATCTTCCTTTGCGTCTACTCGCGTTTCAACACCTCGCTTGCCTGCCTAATTGATATTTTTGCAAACGTTTCACGTACGATCTGTAGACTGCGAATTGTATACATTCGTGACAAAACTGAATATACATGTGCGTTTCCCTGGAATTTTCCCAAGGACCGATATAAATAAACATAGTAGGTAACTGAAAATCATTTTGCCCGTATTTTAAATGTTCTCCGAGCGAACACCTCGGATAATAGATAACCGAATATGAATTAATGATACATTCGTTATTCCGATTCGAATAAAATGTGATTCAAGCCCAACAGCCGAACGCCAAGCATGTAGATTTTCAAGGATCGTCAAAGCCTCGATCTACACAAATGCATATGCAACACGGTAAAAATGAAGATTGTGTATCCGCGTGGCGCTCATTAAACGAAAATCCCGGCGGGCCGTCGCGCCGTTTCTCGTCAGGTTAGAAAAACAAACTGAATCATTCATGAAGTTCAATCAGATTTAGCTGACTTACAGGGGGTGGGCGATGGGCGGAGGGGAATGGGTGATATGACTGTAGCTAGGAGAATATCTGGCTTTCGCCCAACAAATCCGCCGGCTCCTGGACACACCGAAGCGATAGCAAACAGGACTGTCCCGGTAATCGTCCTTGGAAGGATCGTGGGAACGTTGATTTGCCCGGCGAGACTTGACCGATGCAACTGATAACCCCTTTCCCCCTGGTTCCCTCGAACCCTGAAGTTCAGCGTCGGTTGGCTGAAAGTGGCCAAACTTCCTTTTCCGCGGAGGAAGTTCGACGACCCGCCATTGGATGACAACGAGCCCAAGGTAACCACGAACGCGCCACTGTTGCTGTTGTTACCGACGGAGTTGGATGATGTCTGACCTCGGTTTCCGCGAGTCATAGAGCTCGCCTAACCCAATCGTAACTCGGGATAGCCTAGCCTTTGGAGGGGAGCTACCGCCTCTGACTACATAACGAGTCTTTCTACTTGCACGACATCCACATCCTTCCATGAACTTCGTCACACGATCACTTCGTTCTGCTGGGAAGAAACGCCGTGTAAAAGATGGAAATCGTCGGATGGCTTTTACACAGATGGATGGCTGCAACCGTAAAATATGTAAGTCGCACGGCAAGGGGTTAACAATTGTAAACGCACAATGAATCACCGAGGATGAGGATGGCCATTAAACATCGAAGATAATCCCGGCGGACCATTAACGCGAGTTTCTTCGCGACCATAAATCCGTGGGGAAAAATCGCGAGTTCCATTCGGGGAAACAAGACAAGGGTCGCGCAAACTCCTTTCAATTTGCCAACAACAAATACATAGATCATCTCGGGAACGGGTATCTCGGGCCGACTTTCCGCTCGTAAGGTATGGCTCGGTGTCGGCGGCCGCTTTAAAAGTCTCGAGGCCTTTCCGCTTCCGAAAACTCGAACTTCCCGGCCAACTGAAAGATCGTCCCCCGGAACTCCGGGTTCCCCCGATAAGCGTGCCGGATAATGAGTAATAGGCTGCTTATTTTCCAAGTTCCTTTTGCACGGAGTTTCAACCAAAAGAGGGGGTCTCAGAGGTTCGAGTCGCACGGAAACGAAGATGACGGAGAGGCTGACCTTAGAGGGAGGGGGTGTAAGAAGGAACGGGCTGCGCGGGAGGTAGCCCGGCAGATAATACTATTAATTTACTTCCAAGAATCGTAAAATTACGATGAAACTTTAAATTGGATATTTTATCTGAGAATCTCACGGTGTGCTCGGCCGCGTTCGTTCTTTTACCCCACCACCCCCTTGCACACCCCCTCAGCCATTCCGTTTCACGTCTCCCGTATCCACGTTTCTCTCTCTCTCTCTCTCGCTTTCTCCTTCTCTGTTCTTTCCGTTTCTTTCTCAGTCTTGCTCCCATTTTCGGTTCCCCGCTCCATCTTTCTCGGTCCTGGTTCGCATGCCATTCAAGGGAACAACGTTTCTATTGAACGAGCTGTCTAATCGGTCTTATCGGAAGAATATTCCTCGCGAGCTTTTTAATGGCGGTCTATCAAAGCGCGGAGAAGGGAAGTACGCAATCAAGGAAGCTATTAAGCCTCCGGCGGACTACGGAGGGGTCGAAGAATACCGGGGGTTGCGAGGTTTCGGTGCAGTTTCGATGCGAATTATTGCGGATCCGATGCTGCGATCCTGTAACGTTTTTCTGCGATTTGTCCTTAAACGTATCTGGTCGTCTTGTAGGTTGCTCGAATTTTTTTTCATTTTTAGATGTAAAACGTCTATTGTACAGGGTGTATAGAAAGTAATGCTCATCCGTCGTAGAGGTGGAAATACACCTCTGGATCGGTGGACATTTGTAAATGTAACTTGCCGCAAAATTATTCATAACGAAGAAAATTGTTAAAGCTTGTTTTTACATCAATACCTTCTACTCATCGAGAAGAGAATAAGTTATTGAGTTATTGTTGAGTTATTGACTTATTAAGATATAAGCTGTTAAAGTTCTTGCAAAATTTGATTGTGTATTCTTCAACAGTAACGACGACAACTCGGCAAGCTAGTATAAGCGTGGTAAAATGAACACCATCGGATAAAACATCGCTATAAATTGACCAATTTACTAATATCGTCACTTTCATTAGGCACCTTCAAAAATGTATGGTGTAAAGTACATATCGATTCTTAGAGCAGTTGATTTTGATACGTTCGTTTCGTTCAATTTTGTACGGGAAAGTGCACGCGCTCGGCTACGAAATTCCACGATTTTTCGCCGGATGAGACGCCCTGTTCAAAATTCAATATCGCAGAAACACGTCGCCGATATTATGATATTTCTAAACTCATAATACCCAGCAGATAACATCGCGCGGTATGACGTGAGGACGATGTGGATGGGGAGGTCGATGTTGGTCGCTGGTAAGGTCGGGGGGATGAACGAGACAGGGGTTAGGGGTCAGAAGTCAGGAGGATTGGTTCCATATTGGAAAACCTCTAATGCAAAGTCACTGCACCGAGACCCACCGCCCTCGACGGCGAAAACATTCTGAATACGTTTAATATCCACATAGCTGTTATTATAACGGGTGGATCGTATGGAAACGGCTCGGTTTCTTCTACTTGTATATGTTTCATAATTACGTTCGACGAACACAAACTTCCATAAAGAAATTTATCGAAAAATAATCATTTGACTGCTTGTAGAAGTCGTTCGACTAAAAATAAGATAAAAATGATCTTTTTATTGAACATGCAGCGTAACGATTCAGTAGATATAACGAAGAGGTCAAAGAAAACCGAAGCGTTTCTAAACAGACAACGTGTTTATCGAAAGATAGGTGAAGTTATACTAATTCTAAATAGTGTCGAGAGGCAGTTTTCAATATTCCCGAGGTCACGCTCGCCTAATCGCGCGGTAAGTTAGACTCCACCCGGTATAAACTTTCACCCTGTCGTCTAAATCTCCCGATAGAAAATCCCCAATAAAATTTCATCGGGGGCGTAGCGTATCGCGATCGCATTAGCGTATTGAATAGACGTCACATAATTACCTCTTCGTGCTCTCCTCGAAAGTACAGCGCAGAAAGGGGGAGGGGACAAGCGTGGTTAAAGAGTCGAGACACGTCCTCTTTCCTTCGAGCAGTTAAATTCAATTTACACGGCCGTCGTACACAGAAACGTAGAACGCAAGAATGGCGTCGGCCATTTCACCTGAGGGATGCCTTTAAGCCGAAACGTGCAGCGATAATGTAACACTGCTCTCGGATAATGGAACTTATGATATATCATGGCGACGGTATGGATAGGATGATCCCGCATTCACTCCCGTCACCCCCTCTCCCTCCCTCTCTCTCCCTCTCTTTACATATTGTAATATCTTCTTATGAAGAGGCGCGAGAGCCTTTTACTCTCGACGACCCCGGCAAGGATTAAAATTTATCTGGCACGAAACAAAATTTCGAATTTATCGTACGGCTTCCTTGCCCGTGGGCAACGCAGAAATTGGAATTCCCTCTACTTTATGCGACGACGGGGTGGCATTAATTTTATTATTAGGCTCGTACATGCAAAGCGTTCCTCTGTCGGATGAAATTTTCAGCACTTCTTCGGAGTGTTTTGCGTCTCGACGAAATTATTCCGACGCTTTCGTCGGTGATTAATCGTTTCTAATAATTTTAATGTGTAAACGAAGTGCGCACACTATCATCGCAAAAATGAACTTTCGAACACGGAGAAACAATTGTGCCACTCGGTGAACGTGTTAGCAGTTGCCCGCGAATTTGCTAATTAATAGTTTGGTTGTTCGACGTTCATATTGGCAGTCGTTAGCGGTGGTCGAAAAAGGGGGGCTGCAAGGTGCAGGGGTTGGAGCCGGCGATGGCCGATTATCAGTGAATTAACCTTTCAAATCGACGGCAAACGAACACGCGTACAAATCGCACGGCCGCAGAGTTAAGCTCCATTCATCCGTCGTTGGACGCCGGCGTTCCGCGTCCTCTTCCACCGTGGCTACGTGAGATCCGGCGTCACCGCAGGGCTTAAACGGCTTTAAGGATTTCTCTGGAGGAGAACGTGCCCCATGCCCTCGGCTACGATTCTCTCTTTTTATATACAATGTAAATGCCTAGCTCTCTCCGCGCTGTCTCCGTTTCCCCGAGTAGGTACGTAATAACGAAATTTGTCGGGCGTATTAACGCCCTCTCTATTCACCGAAGTACGCACCTTTAAATTCATGGATGGACGACGACGTTATTCGGTACGGTATTCCAAGAGAAATTAACATTAAGCACACCCTTTTTCAGTCACGATCCATAGTTTTAACAGTTCCATAAACCCGAGCGACTCTCATCCGGCGTAGCCTCACTTGTAGACGGATCCGAAGCTCTCTCTTTCCCTCTTGGTTCTTTCCCTGGCTCGCCAATCGAAACCTTGAAACGAAAATTCCCGAGACCAACGCGGTGGAACCTTAACTGGCCGTAAAACCCAAGTCAACCGTAAAGTCAAGAGAGTGTCGCGAAACACGACGCGATGGGAACTCTTAACGCCGCCATCGCATCGAGTCCCGACCGACCGGAAACCATCGCGCGAGCTACGCGTCTCCTGGGATCGTTCCGGCGAGCCCATTGTTTCTTTCAACGCGTGTGCAACGCCTCGTATCGGACGGGGTGTAACAAACCATGATACGAGACCTTGGCTCGACGATCCTCTCGGATGCTGAGGAAGGTTGCGGTTTGTTCCGCACCCCTGGCGAAAAGACTCGATCGAACGAGACGAAACTCGTCGTATTTCACAGAATTATATTAATGTCCTTCATTTCAAGACACATTTCCGACTGTATTTCTATCGTCGTGTTTATTATCTGACGTATTAAAAAGCGCTGCAATGCCTTGCTATTCGATGGCAACCCTAACCATTATTATTTAATGAAATCTTTTGGATTTTCTCAGACTAGGTTTAAATATTTATAAGCTTATGGTTTCGGTCTTGTCTTCTTTATTTCGTAGAGTATTTCATGGCACCCTCTTCAGTTTGTTCTTCTGATTATCCAAGGTGTTTCCTATCTCTCTCTCTCTCTTCCTTATCGCTTCTGTCTCCTTCAGGATCCTTCCTTTGTCTCGTTTCTTTCTTTTCATATCTTTATTTAGCACGATTGTATAGCTTCCATTATTTCATTCTTTTGTCTTTGGTATTAGCATAGTTCGTTGGTTTCTTGGATCTAATTTTACCCTATGAATGAAATTCTACGTTTCTGAAAGGTAATTTGTTCGAGAAATCTCAAAGTAGTTTCTATTGTAACATTTTATTGAAACTGTTTTCAATAAAAATTCAAGGAACATTTTCTTTGTGAAAACGAAATGAATCGTTGATTATGTCATTAGTAGACAGCGGATCTTTATGCAAAATAAAAATTTTCTAACTGAATTGCAACAATCTCCAGTGAAATGGAAATTTATCCACGCTTATATTAGCTTGCCGAGTTATCGTTGTGTTGTTGTATAAGTCAAATCTTGTAATCGAATTTTAAATCATTTCCCGATGAGCTAGAGACTTGAAACTTTAAACATAGCTCGGAACTGGATGACAATGTAATATTAAAAAACAAATTCTAAAAAAAACTGTGCGTCTAGGAGAAAAAAAATTTAATATTAACCGTCACACTTCGCCGCGCGACGCTCGGTAGTACGTCATCGCATTCAGCGATCCCCACTCCGCGCGCTAGCGCTCCCTACTCCACTACGCGTTCCCACTCCGACTGATCCCCACTCGACTGACCCATTTCGCACCGAAGAAGCTCAGTGTGGTGTTCCGTTCATTCAGTTCCATTTCGGACAATTTCGGACTCCACCAAGAGACGTCGTATCTCGGAGTCATCCCCTCCTTCTATCTCGCGTATTTCCATATCTTACTATTTCATACCAGTAGTACTATATCTTGCGTTCCATTTACAAAAGGCTAAAAAGTAGAAAATAAAAAAATATGAAAAAAAACTTTGAAAGCCACGCTTATATTAAAATGCATTAAAAAGGAGAAAATAATTTTTTTAGCCATTAGTGGCTATAAATAAAAGCGTGGAGCGCTCACGAAGACAATCTCAATATAGTTTAGCGCTCCACGCTTTTACTTATAATCACTAATGCCTAAAAAGATTATTTACTCCTTTTTAGTGCATTTTAATATAAACGTGGTTTTTAAAAAGTTTTTTTTTATATATCTTTTTATTTCTTAATATGTTTGATAGGTTGAAAATAATATAACAGCATTATTAAATTCTTCTAATATTTTTACTATTTTAAACTACACCTACGCATTTTTGTCATAAATGCATAAAATCCGCTGTCTAGTCATTAGTGTTCCGATTATACGTGTTGCGAATTTTGTATGAGAAACACAAAATTCTTCACGATTCTAATTGTTTCATCGCAGTCCCAATGTTTTAGAACATATCGATGCAACGATGACCAATGGATCATACACAGGGGTGATTTTTCCCGCTAACCGGTTACGTCGTTTTAAGTTTTAAGCCAATTACGTATCAAAGCTGCGCGCTCGTCGAGCCACCCCCGATGGTTCAGCAAACCCTCGTCCAGAGTCAGCCACCCCCGAAAATGAACCGCGAACAACCGAGAGCTACCGCTCTTTCAGGCCATCCTCGTCTTCTCGCGGCGCATTAACCTTAACGACCTTTTAGCCAGTTCTTTTTTTGAAGCGCGCCAACGGGCGGCGCTCGGATTTTTTCCTGCCAGTTCCTGAGATTGCCGTGTCGCCAGCTCAGCGCCTCTTAATGTTGGCTTTTTCCTGTCTCTTCCTGCCCCTCTCCGGGCAAGCCACCCCCGAGGACCGCCCCTCCCTCCTCATTTTTCCGCCGACAGCTTAACCCGGAGCGCCCGCGACTCGAGTTTTGATGTACTATTAGCGCATTTTGTTGTCACCTTCCGCCACCGTCGTATTACCCGACGATATTAGCGAGAGTTTCGCCAGAACAGCCGACCGCCACCGGCGGCGGGGATGGAAATTGCGACTCTGATTTGGCCACCGACGTTTTTGTCAGCTACCGCTGCAGATCGGGACGCCAGGATTCCTTAAAATGATCCTGTCAACGATGGCAACCATGTTCGTCACCCCTTACCTCTCGCAAAAGTATAAGTGCATCATGATCCACAGTCTAGTTACGCGGAATGGAAGTGACATTTTCCAAGGAGGATCTCTAAAAGTCTTTTCATTTCGCCTCCAACACACTCCCAACACGGTCTCCATTCTTCAAAGAAACGAAACAAATCAACGTTAGCCCATACACCAGCTTGAGTTGGCGAACCTTGCAGGGGTGCGTGACAAAAGAGCGATTAGAAGGCTGTAACAGTCCGTCGAAAAGAAGCCCGTGACCATTATGCAAAAGTTACTACCCTGATCGTAGGAAGGATACTCGGTATCCTAACTTCCTGGGCTTCGGAGGTGGGTTAAAAAATCCAGGGGGTGGGATTTGCAGGCAGCAGCGTGTCTTGGGCTGGGTAGCGAGGCTAATGGGTAGCGGAGGCTTAATTACAGATTGCGGCGGATATTAAGGGTATGCACGGCAGCTCAGTATAAACGTTGCAGCTGTCGTGTGTGTCTATCGGTCGAAATTGGGTGCGATGGCTATGGCGAAGCTTCGAGCCAGAGGACGAAGCGTGCAGCGAAGCGGGCGCGGAAGACGGCTGAAAATGGTATACAATGACAGGAAGAAAAGCCTGGCGGGCCAGGAAGGCACAGAATTGACGGATAAGTGACAGCGGAGAGGAAAAAGAGCTGTGGCAGATGGTGAAAGAGGGCGAACACTACGATCAACACGGGAATAAAAGAGGGAACGAGAGAGCGAGAGGAGTCCGCGAAAGAGGCTCCCAATGCACCCCAGCATTAAATGGCCATAATTCAAATCTCCTGGCAGGTCTAAAATAAACCAATTAGGATGGGGACGCGAGAACGGATATTAAGATCCATCCCGGAGATACGCGGCTCCAGATATTATCGTCGTTTCGCCACGGTCCACATCGATGGGTCCATGGTGTGGTTTTACACACGTGCCGCGTCACGTGCCGCTGGACGTACAAACAACCGAGGCAAGCATTATCGCGATATTGGACACATAGCTGCGAAGACCGGCGCAACGGGTAAACTTCTCTTTAGCACAAAGCAAATGGGGATGCTGATTCAACACGCCGCGCCGCGCCGGATAGTTGCAGAAACGCTACACGTCACCCAGAGGGTAGTTTTACACTTGAACACAAATGTCAAGCATTTCGATCTTTCGATCTAATGGGCAAAAGCCGTAACCAGTTTACAATTCGATCACCGCTGATCTGTCTTTACGTGACAAATTTGTGGTGGCTAACCTCCTACACTCGCCACAAGATGGACAGATAATCAAAGACCTTTCTCGCTACTACCTGATCCGTCATCAATCCCTATACAGTAATTCTTCGATCTGAGTCCAAACACCCGTGTTTTGAACGGACTTGGGTAGCGTAGAGAGGCTATTTTTTTATGACTCCGTCGACCGCGCCGAGACTTCAAACGACGAGCCGAACATAGAGAAGGACAGAATGAAATAGGATCGCGTGGCCGAAGCGTGTCGCTGTCGCCGGCACAGTTTAAAGGCCCGTGCGTCATCACAATGAAACACCAAAATCTTAACTTCTTTATTTTCTATGATATCATGATGGGACTTTAACTAGCTTATTCCTGGCGTTTCGCTGATTAAAATGGTACCAAAAACGATATAATTGGGCCAATATTTAGTGGTTTAATCGACGATGAAAGTTTCGAACGCAACGAAGAACAGCGACAACGCGGGCCTTTGAACTGTGCCGGCGACGGCTACTGTTCGCGTCTCTTTCTCTTCAATACGCTCTTCTTCGTTGCATTCGAAACTTTCATCGTAGATTAAACCACTAAATATTGGCCCAATTATATCGTTCTTGGTACAATTTTAATCAGCGAAACGCCAGGAATAAGCTAGTTAAAGTCCCATAAACCGATCATTAAAATTAAGAAGTTTGAGACTTCGATTCAGTCGAGTCAATGTGTGGTGTTCACACCGATATACCCGAGCCGAGATCAAACATCGCCGCCCTACGGCGCGGCGCAGCGTTGGCCGGCAGTGGAGTGAGTAGGCACTGGACTACGGTTAGATAGGCGACCCAGGACTCCGATTGAAGAATTACTGTATACCGTCCTGAACCGCCTTCCGATATCTCAGCATCTAAGGCAGGGCCCGCTAGACAGCCCTACCGATGAGTCCTCTAGCGGGCCTAGGACGAAACGCTCCCCTTCCTTTTCCTTTCCAACAACGCATCTTTACAGCCGCCAAAAATTCAACAAATTTCTATCAGGAAAAATGAATAAAGAATGTAAAAATTGTTTGAAGTTGTTTATGGTCTTTTTTCAATGTCCAAGCACGGTCGATTTGTCAATTTGGTAGCCTAATAATACGGATGCTATCTAGAAATCGGATCTAAAGATCGTCTCGGTCACGCGAAAAGCTCTTCGGCCATTACGGTAACGCGTGTCGGAGATAGGGACCATGGTATGGCATCCGTTTTATTGTAGACTCAAGAGGATGGAAACATAATTGTTCGTCATGCGATGATACGTTCTTCCCTTGAAAGTTCGCTTGAAATTCCATGCATTCGGGAAATCGGATGAATATTCAGCCAGGCATGGAGGTAGCACAAAACACGCGGCTCCTACGTATAATAATTATTAATTATTAGGCTGTGGTAAACGCGTCGATTACCATTTGAAAGATAAAATATTCATGTGCTAGAAACATTTAGTAATCCACAATTGAATTACATTATATTTCAAGTATACATATAGTAATTAAACTACGTCGTAACTGAATTACATAATTAAAACCTTTCAATTAATTCAATTACTAAGTATTTTGATCAGATGCGTAATTGAAATACAATATAAGGTGGAGTGGGGTAAATGCGCCCCAGTTTTTACATAGCTGGACTTTAAACCGATGTATTTTCAGTCTGGTATGTTAAAACTTAACGCTCTTGGTATCAAACTCTTGCCAAATACTACGCACTTGCCCCGAAAAAAGGCTAATTCGTAATCAATGCAATTTAATTACAAAGTATTTGATAATTGTACTCCAATTGCAATTACGAATTTCATTGTAATTTAATTGAATGAACATCTGAATCATAAATAACAACATGACTGAATTACAATGTAATTCAATTACTTTGTAATTATAATTTCTGGAGTAATTCAATTGTAATTCTGCACAACTCTGTTCCCAACAAATGCCAACCTCATATTTCCAAATAAGATATCTTTCGAAATGCAAAATTTTGGGGGATGCACTCTTTTTACGTTTACAAACGTACTAAATAACCTGTACTTCCACGTAACATTAGAATGATCTTTTAATAACCATTTCTTTTTTCGTTAAATGTACAATATTGCCAATCGCTTCTGTTATTGCTATGCGTCTACAATATAATTACGTCATCACGGTAACATTAATTTAGGCGAACTTTATACCTCCTTTCCGGACTCCATTTTACTTGTCGTAAATAGCGAATCTATCCCCTAGATAAGCCGCTGTAACGACGTTGCAGAAATTGCGTGTGAAACGATAACGTCGATATAAAAATTTTATCGGATAATATTATTTAGTGCCTTATCCAGATTTTTATCCCGTATCGCCGGTATGTTATCACCTATTTAAGCTTTTGTCGAGTATTACTAGATTAAGAACTATCGTAACACGCTCTGCGCAATGCTGATTAAATATCAAGACATAATATAATGAATATGATCCACTTTAATCGCCGTAATGCGAACACTTGTAATAATAATTTGTAATATCGTAACGATGCGTGTTATAAATTTTCCGTGGTCTGGGAATAATGTAGAACAGACAAAGGAATCTTCAATCGCTATATCGGATCTATAGAAAATTACAAGGGGGATCCATAGTATTTACTATCTGAAATTTGAATGAATTATTGGATTCCCTTCTGACCGAATTCTCTGCTATCCTTTGATACCAGAATCGCAGGTCGCCAGGAACTTGACTCGCAATGGCCCTTATTACGATTCGCTATTAAATCTGGTCGCTCGAGTGAGAAGTTATATAGCGGTCGACGTAAAGAGGCTACAAGTTAAAAAAAAGGCCTGCTAGCAGAAACGTCAGGGAGTAAGAATGCGAACACAGATAAAAATTACAGATCCGAGCCATATATTCACCGTGAAGATGCTCTGCCGCTGACTTTTCCTGCTAAGCTTGCCAACACCTTTCGTATATAATGGCCACATAAGTCTGCTGGGTCAACACGCGACGAATTGCCGCCATATATGTAACCCTGAGAACCCTGATTGTCTCTCTGCCACGTACAGAGAAGTACTTCCCTCTCAGAGTTGCACATCTTTCAAACAATACCCTGGAAGTATCATTTGGGTTTGTTTGGCGAGACCAATTCATACATTGCCCTCATTGTTAAGAGAATTTTCAAGACTTTCAATGAATTTTAAAATATTACCGAACGTCTATCGTTTTTATTATGAATCTCTTTCTTGTTTCTGAATTGAGCAATATTTGATTTATGCTGTTTTTCGTGCTATTCAGATGTTTGTTCGTAACTCTATTATTTTTACATCATGTTATGCAAGAACATAAAGTCAGTAGAACTTCGATTATCCGTGTTAATTAGTGGAACATGATTGTTTCAGTGCTGAATTTAATCCTTATCGAAGTGTGCAGTAGATCGTGATAAAGAATTCGAACATCAGATTCCCGGATAATCGTGGTTCTACTGTACAGAGATTGAGAACCACTACATCTCAGGACCTCAACAAATAACTTGATCAGAAACGTGCAACTTTTCCTCTGGAACCTTACAAAAATTAGCTAGACGCGTAGAACTCTCCTCGGAGTATTCGCTTAACAGTTCACCTTCGAGGACAAAATTATCGAAGATCTCTTCGAGAAATCGCCAGAGGGTTATCTTTCAACGTCGCCGCTGTCGAAGCGAGACATGATTCCGACTTATTTACTGTCAATATACGCTGAAAGTTCGATGGGTCGCACTCTCGAATGTAGTAAACACGTAGTATCGGTTCAAACCCAAATGAAGTTGACATTTTTAGAAAATGCGGTTATATAAAATATTCATTCAGTCGATTCTCTTCGTATGCCTCACATATACTATTTTGATTTTATCCGAAATAAAAATTTCAACGGCACTCTGTTACATGCATTTTTTATGTAAAATAGTCGCACCTAATTTATACAGTCAGTGCAGTCAACGTAATCAAGAAGATTTGTCCAAGATCTTAAATCACGACTCGGTTTTCATTCCCAACGAAACAGGAGCAATCAGCATCCCCAATCGCGCGATCTCTGCATGCTAGCCCAGTTCGTCTTAATTGCGGGTCTTCTCAAAGAAGCATAAAATTCCACGTTCGATGGAAGGACGGATCCGCCCCGATTCCACCGTGGAAAAATTTGTTCTCTTCGGTATGATGGGGAGAAGGAGGGTGGGAAACGGGGCGCAGTTATCCACGGAAATTTAAGAGAAGATCCTCGACGCGGCGCGGCGTCCAGCTCTCATCGGCTCCTCTGTCGCTTTCAACACTCGATCGACGCGCCGACACTTGAAAAGCGTCGCCCTTTGAAGGGTTGGAAAAAGTTGCAGAAAGTTGAAAAGCCTCCCAGGTTCGTTTTCTCCCCTCCGTTCGTCCCCGCAACCTCCCGATCCTCGTGCATACGGCGTTAGCGTCGCCGCGCGCGCGGAATCGTTCCCGATCGACTTTATATAAGTTGGTCGGCGTGTAAATCAAAGGATGCAATTAATCGGAGCCTGATTGCAATACTTGGCGGACTTTCAATATCCAATTTCTGTCGGGAAAGCTCCGGTGGCCCGTGTCCTCCCTCCCCGCGAGAGTTTCACCTCTTTCAAGTCCTGTTCGCGTTATCTTCTCGCTGGACACCGTTCAGCCGGCTCCTTTGTAGCTTCCAACCCCAAACATCCGTCTCTCTCTCTCTCATCTCGTTTCTCTCATAGATAGCGCAAACTTTCCACCGAGTTTCAATTTCTGCAGGCTGAATCGAAAAATTGCTTTCGTTTCAGTTCGCTCGTCGACGCGGTTTACCGAAAGGCTGCGTTCCCTTTTGGGGATCTGCTTAATGCAAAATCCACCCCTGCAAACACGCAGTTTATGTCCTGTCGAGATAGCAATTCTTTTAATTGGAACGTTAGTCCGGCGCTTGTGGATAACGTAAGGTACACTCGTAACTTACACGATTCGGTTTAGGTACAGTTTGTTTTCAGAGTCGCTTGAACTTATTGTATAAGTTCATAATATAATATAAGTTCACAATCGGAAAACAGCTTGGAAAATCTTGGCCGATCTCGCGAATGATTCGCACGTTGTTTCCGCCGAATCCGGTGGCGCCGCGCGCCGCTTCGTGTGACTTTTTGACTCGTTTAAGGAGGGGAGGTGGGGCGACCGATAATGATGCAAATCGGACCAGCAGCTACCGACACGTTCGTTCAGAATGTCCTAAGATAGTTTGCAGTACGTGTAACGTCCGTCTTTACGACGTTTCACGAGCCAGCTGAAAATTTTTCCTATTCTCGCCTCTGGTCGGAATCTCGTTTGCAAAGAACGCGCACGGAATATCGAGAAACGGCGAGGACAGACTTTCCTACGGGTCTTTCACCGGGTTAACTCAAAATACCCAGCAACATAGTCGACGCTGAACTTTCTGAAATGATATTTCCATTGATCACGACGCTTTTCACCGGTGGGAACCTATCGACAGCTCGATTCTGAACGATTACGACAATTTTCCACACCGAACTTAATATATTAATGTTCGTCGATTTAAAAGAATCTGTAATATCAACATGGAACTTGGAAAAGTGTAAGACAGCTGAAATATTTCCAAGACATATAGAGAATGAAAATATGATATAATGGACACAACTGGACAGATTGTAAGACGGTTTAACGGAGCCCGATCCAGCCCGCCGATTTCGTGTCCCGAAAACGAGCGTTCGTTGCGGATGCTTGCAAAAATTTCCATCAAGAATGAAACCGTTTTCTCCCTGTTTAGCAAGCGAGCGAGGCAGGCTCGCGTGCGCGTACCGGGCGAGATTAAGAGTGAAAAATCGCCGCCGACTTCGCAGTACCTTTAAAATGGCCAAACAAAGCCTCGTCGGGTAAAAAGGACCGGAAATTCCGCGGAGTCGGCGTATTCCGGTATCTAGCCGCCATTTCCCTGTAAATTTTCCGTGTGACCGCCAGCCGCGTAAACCCGCGCACGAATAAATTCATTTGTTATGAGAGCAGCCCACCGCACCGTCAGACGTTATCGGACGAAACACGTCGGAATTGCTTAACGAAACGGAATTGCTGTTCGCCTACGTTTACACCCCCGTACCCTCGTACCCAAACCACGCGCCATCCAGCCACTAAATGCTTGACCTCTCGTTCTCCGACCCCTCTGTTTGCCTCTTTTTCTTACCATTCTGCCTTCTACCTTCTGCCTGCCCGTCAATGGAACATTCTTCTCTTCTCCTAAACAAACTCCCCGGAGCTTTTCTTTCCCGGTCTCCAATACTTTCGAACACCGACAGAACCGCGCACCGCTCTGCGTTTATTAACGCGCTGTCGACAATTTTTCTTTTCAACGCTCAACACGATTATTTTGCTAATGTTACGGATGAATATTCTAACTGAATTCTTGAGTGTCGAGAGCATTCGGCATTATAATAATTGCAGTAACAAACACACCGAGAGCGGAACGCCACGCCGCGCCGCACAGCGCCGTTTCGATATCCGCCGTGTCTGCCCGACATTATCCAAATCAGTGTATCGCGAATTCATTTCGCAAGATTGGAACGTGTTATCGTGATTCCGCAACAAATTTTAATTATCATACCACCGGTGAGTCCTGGCTCAGTTGAAATTAATCGGGCGAGCCAGCTAACAGGAAATCGATTGCGCGACCAGCAGAATTTTCGGAAATTCGATTGCGCGATAGCTATATGTATACATAGCTGGAAGGAGCAGGTATGTCGGTTTTGATGATGAAATGCATGGGTAACCTCCGTCGAAGATCGTCTCAAAGGCTTGCCGCAAAGCGCTATGGAAACTTTCCCGGGATAATTTCGCAATTCGAAAATTGCGACGTACAATGAAAAATCAATTTAATCAAAAATCTAAAACATATCGTACATATACAGTCCCTGCTCACTTTATTAAACTCACCTGAAGAATTGGTGCTGTTTGAAATCCTATAAGGAATTCAACGCTGTTTCAACCTATGGGGTAATGATTTTATACTACAAGGTAGCCTTATGGGTTGCCTATCTAAGTGTAAAATTTTCTTGCAAGAGAAATTCACCGGACATGAATCCGATTGGAAATGTCTGTGAGTGCCTGAAAAGAGAACTGGCCAAAGAAAATATAACAACAAAGACCAAGTTGATAGAGAGAATAATCTATCACTGGCACCATAACGCTGCATTAAAAGAAATTGCACAAACTTGCATAGATAGCATGCCCAGAAGAGTTGCGGCTTTAAGAGCAGCTAAGGGCGGATTAACAAAATATTAGTGTTTTAAGAATTATATTGATCTATTTGTGTTTGTATCCATTGTTTTTGTAAAATAAATATATGGAAAATTCATTGGTCATCATTAAGTGATTTTTGCATAAGGCTACTATACCTATTATTCATGGTAAAACTAAAAAATCATGATTATAGAGGTGAGTCTAATAAAGTGAGCAGGGACTGTAGTCTTTCGAAGACGCGGTTATTTTTAAAATGTGTGACTGTTGGAATTGAAGGGAGGATGGATAAAGGTGTCAAGTAATAAATTGTTTGTTTTCTGTAAAAGAGTCTTTAGCGAGGTATGTTGTCCTTTTTGATGAATGAAGATAATAACACAAATCAATTACAAATATATATATTGTTATGGTTAATCTCTAATACACAAGAAAAGATAATAATTATCTTCATTCATCAAGAAAGGACAACATATTTTGTTAAAAACTCTTTTACAGCAAACAAACTTGACACCTTTATCCATCCACCCCTTCAATTATCTAATTCGCTTAAAAATATGATTGCTCTCGAACGAGGTTAAATACATATATGTATCTTTGCTCTGGATACTTGAGTAGTCTTCAAAATAACGTGGATGATATATAAATATTTTCTATATTCTGTTACAGAGCACTAATTGAAAATGGTCGCCGCCAACAAAATAGTTAAAGCGTCTCAGCACATCGAAGCGTAACATTACGCGCGACAAGAAAGATTTTCATAATCTTTTGCAAAGGGCACGCCACAGGTGTCTCGAGAAGAAACGTCTGTCACGCGAAACCGGAGACACCAAAGGATCAAATGATTCTGCGGAAAACACCGCGATGGCGACCAAGAGAACGCAGAAACTTCGCGAGGCGCGTCGGTGGTTAAAAATTTTCTCTAGAACGTTACCTCGGGCTTGACACGAGCCGTGATTTCCAAGAATACGAAGCCGACGCGTTGTAGATGTTATTATTCACGGCGCCGCATCGCATTAGAAGTAGAACGGACGTATTTCTGCGTCGCCGGGGCGTCTACCCGAATCCTATCAGCGGACGTATGTCGTCGGATAAGGGAAATTATTAGAGGCAGAAGCGAAAGGAGAGAAGCCAACCGGTGAGTTGGGAAGACGAGATGGAAGGAAGGAAGGAAGGAAGGAACGCGACCGCGGGAAAAAAAGCGTATAAAGAAACCATCGCGGAATAAAATTCCACCCAGGCTAAATCAAATCACTCGCAGTCTTCCCGTCGACTGGGCTGCCGTCGACATTTCGCACGTGATTTGCAAACGCAAGCCTGTAGAAATTTCATTCGCCCTTGTATTTATGGGACGACGTGTTCCCGCGATAACGGCCCGCGGTAATAAAGATGCGTCTTCCGGTTCAAGATAAGCCGGGTTTTCAAACAATTCGCCGCATAAGTTTTGTTAAACGGAGGAGGCTCTTCGTCGCGCGAACCTGAAGGATCGAATCTCTTGCTAATTTTCATTGATCTTTTCTTGTGTCGGAAGGACATCGATTGGACTAGTTTGGTGGTTGTACGATTTGGTGGTTTTATTCATACATATAAGACACCAGACCGAATTCATTGAAAGGCTTGATATTTGATTCATCCATAGATAGGATAAAGTGCCCAAATATGGTATATAGTCGCCTATTATGGCCAGTGGCGCACCCAGGGGGGGAGCCAGGGGGCCAAGTCGCCCCCCAAGAAAAAATGTTTAGCTTCCAAAAATTAAAATCGCGGAATAGCCCTGGGTACCGTTGACAGATATTTAAGAAAAAAAATAAGGTCATCTCGCAAAACCTAGGGCTGGGTTCAACTCGGCCCCCTCCAAGATTACATCCTGGGTGCGCCACTGATTATGGCACTATCTTATATCTTGTAAGGGAGAAGTTGCACTCTAGTGAGAAAATCCTCAAACAATAGATTACCATGTTTACTCAACAGTATGCAGTGCAATCGCACCATTCTATAGATTTTAGTATCGATCCTACGCCAATTGTGTCTCCACGTGTTGAATATTTTTGTGGCTAGATTTTCGATTGTATCTTTTTCGAGGAAGGTAAGCGATTTTGAAATGTTTGAACATATCTGTAGTTTCAGTTTATTTCTATTAATGTTTGCCAACTGTTGGTTTGAGCTAAAATATATCATATTTGGGCACTTTACCCTACTTGATTGGACGTACAGGCTCCAGCGCGTTTCAGCCATCAATCGGAGGATCAAGACTTTAGAAACGCGATGAAACAGCACGATTCTCCAATGTTTACGGACTATGCAATGCGCGCGTCTAATACCGTAACCTCGAATGTTACAGAACTAAAAATGATAACGGCCGCGGGTCGTAACAGAATGGCGACTCAAGCACGCCGTAAAAGCATTGTAGATTACCCTCGCGAATTCCCACTTTCGGAGATTATTTCAAATCGAAATCTATGAAAATTTTATTCGGCCGAGTCACGAGGTACCGCGGTATAAAAACGAAGTAAAAGTTTTACTATCCGGTGACGAGATCCCTTTATTTCGTAGCGTTCTGCGGGAAGAAAAATCGTGATCCGCGCTCGTAGGCGTTGGTTCGCGTTCGGAATAACGAATCCGCGTTCGCAATTAGCAACGTCGTTCGGGCAAAGGTTCGAGGAAGATTCCGAGAGGAAGAGACGCGTCGCGGTCTTCTATGCCGATCGCCGGGCGCGTCGGCCCTTGGATCTCCAATGCAAATAACCGGCGACGAAAACGAGGAATAATCAAAGGAGAAGCGGCTCGGCGAGCCGCGGAAGAAAAACTGCTGCTCGAAAAGCGGGACCCCGCGACAGCAAAAGAATCGACGGGTGGACCGCGAAGAAACTTTAATGACATTTCTTATTTCCCGCCGTTTCTCGGAATCTCATCTACGCCTAACCTCCCCCGTCTTATTCCTCTTCATCATCATCGCGGAAGTAATTTTCCACCGCGGGACATCTCGGTTACTTTATTTGCTTTCAAACTTTATACACTTCGGCCTGATTAACGACATCGCTGGTCCCGGGGGATGGATCCGAGGCGGATCGGCGATTTCGTACGTCACATTAGCCTGTAGCCTGAATTAGTCATCGTCCCTGTTTTAACCTGACCTCGTCCCGCAACTTCCGCCAGCAGACGCCCTCAACGCCGCGGAAAACCCGACTGAATTATTTAGCATTCTTTGTAGTATTTCAAGATTCCCGTTCTTCGCCGGCACGTCGTCGCGTCGATGTGCTGCGCGAACATCCGAGAGTCATTTTCAAAAATCAACTGACACGCGCAAGGGCCTCGAACGAACATTAAAGCACGAGGTTTCCTCTTTCCGTTTACTTATTGTCGTACAGGGTGTCTCAGCTGAAGGAGGCCACCCAAATATCTCCTTTATTTTTAATGGCACAAGAAGAATATTTATGGCATAATTAAAACGGTATCGAAGGAGGAATATCATAGAAGAACAATTTTTTTTTGACCGTTTATTTTTTAATAGTTTTTTCCAGGTTATCGGGAAAACTTATTTTTTTTATTCCATCCTGTTAATGACTTATATTCAAATGCATTTTTTCAGCCGCTACAAGATGGAATAAAGAAAAATTAGTTTTCCCGATAAAAAAATAACGATCACCTTGAAGAAACTATGAAAAAATAACCGGACAAAAGAAATCGTTCTTCTATGATATTCCTCCTGCCATAATTTAAAAATTATGCCATAAATATTTTTTGTGCCATTAAGAATAAAGGAGATATTTAGGTGGCCTCCTTCAGCTGAGACACCCTGTATATATAAATGATTAAAATGCAGACAAACGCGTGTATTCGTGCAAATTAATAATACTTTCATTTTATTTTGAAAAGAAGAAATTGTTTAGCGAATGAAAGTGTACTCCACTTATGCTAGTTCTCACAAAATTCATAACAAACTCGGGGACTACACAATAATACAGCGTAAGAGGAAACGGTAGTCGGTTGAAAAGCACGGAATAGTAATCCAAGAGGACTTTTTCTCTCAGTCTGCATATAAGTTATTGCTTTACAACTTTTTCTCGTTTGCACGAAGCTTCGAGTACATAGAAAACGGTGCCATTCAGATTTTCAATGGTGACGTACTATCTCTTCAATCTAGCTAATTACAAAAATGGACAAGCCTGCATTTAATCTGCCTAATCCCCTTATTATCCCTCCCATAGCGGGAGAAGCGACTGAATGAATCCGTGCCGGGAGGTAAATTAGCAAGAGACAATTTTCATGGGAAACAAGAAAAAGCGAGAGGATAGCGGAACTCCCTGTCTCTTTCTTACTTGCTCCGTCTCTAGAACCTTTTGGGCGAAATTCCGTCTGGCCACGAGTACTGACCGATCAAGATTCACCGTTTATTTCGACACAGCGTTCTCAGTCGGAGGTATTTACTTCTCCCAGTACTCTTCGCGTTCACAGAGGCGAAACAGGAGAGGCGGAGAGTAGACGAGGATCCTTGAGCTACTTCCAAGCAGTCGTGCATCGACGCTTGAAACAAATTGCGTCTGTAATTATAGCGCCCTACTTCACCTGATTACGGAACTACAGAGCAACGCTGGATTAAGGGGCCACGGATTTTCGAAAAAAGGACGCCAAGGACTTTAACGTATTCATCAGCTGTGAATGTAATGATATCAAGCATAAAGTGATAATGCCGAACACTGTATTAATTATGGAATATTTACCGCGGTAAACACGCAAAGACCGCGTTCATGAAATTTATTAACGGCGGTAATTAAACTTCTGCGTATCAAGAGGCGCACCGCCACACGCGTTCATCGAGTTTGTTCGGCGAGATCAATGCGCAATTAATTGGTCTTTTAAATCGAATCTCCCGTTTCGAATCTGTGCCCGAATGATTTCCAAGCTTCGGCAAGAAAGGACCGAGTAAATCCTCGCGATATTCCCACGTAAATTGGCACGGTAATTCCTTATCGGACATTCCTAAACGATGGTAATCGACGTTTGCGGAACAGTCTTAATTAATTCCGGGTGAATCGGCCCCCACATACATATATTAAATCCGCCAGCCTGATATCCATCTATACTCGTTCGTGGTAGGAATTGACGTTCTGGTTATACTACCGGCGGCTTCCTCGATCTCTTCCTCGTTCTACCGGAATTTCGGGATCGGGATCGGAATCGGGATCACGAGTTTCCGAAACTCGGTGCTTAACATTTCGCGAAAATTGCTATGGCGTCGTGGACTTCTACCAACAGATTTCCAAGGTGCTGCAACTTTTAATATACACGGAGATTAGATAGAATATACATAAATTTTCATTTGTTAACCCGCTGACAAACAATGCGGTGAAGCTGAAGAGCAAAATAGACATAAAAGAATTTTATAAAAAGAAATTACACCGACTTCGAAAAAACGCACTAAAAAGTATGAAGTGATTTCCCTTTAATTAATGTGAATACACACTTAATACGAAATGAAATACAATACAATCTTCTCCCGATATCTCTTATAGTTGAAGAGTAAGGCCCTCCACACACGGGTCGAACGGCGATTCGGTCGACGCGATTCCAGTCGCATGCGATTCCTCCCTCCACGTGACTTCCAATGCAAATGAATGGAGAGCCACACACGGGTCGATTCGTGGTCGACTGAAATCGCCGCGATTCTAATCGCGTGCGATCGGAAGCGAAGTTGGAAAATCGCGTGGATCGTACGATTCGTGCGACTCCACAGGAGACGATTGTTTCACTCTCTTAAATCGCATTTCTGAGGTAAAAAAATTGCTTAATTCGATGTAGTATCACTAATTAGAGCTTAATATACCCCCACGGTAAAACCTGCAAGTCTAGCTTTCCTTCTAGCAGCAAAAACGTCGAAGCAGTTTGGTTTTTATTGTTTTTGACAATGATCTCCCACAACAAAAAATCTGAAAAAAATCGAGGACACCGCTTTTGATGGTAGCTTATTCGGGCACTATTAATAGCATGTTTTCATATTTTTGAGTGAAAACGTGAAAACGCAATTCTTGATGTTTGAAAAACACAAATTGACTACAATCGACCCGTGTGCAAATGGCAATCGCGTCCGTCACATGAATCGTATATGACGATCAAGACGTACGAACTTCACGACGCGATTACAATCGACTCGTGTGTAGACGGCATTCGCGTCTGTTGCATGAATCGTACGACGATCAAGACGTAAAAACTGCACGACGCGATTACAATCAACCCGTGTGTGGACGGCAATCGCGTCCGTCGCATGAATCGTATTTGACGAGCAAGACGTACGAACTTCACGACGCGATTTCAATCGACCCGTGTGTGGAGGGCCTTATAGTAAAATGTTATAATCCAGCCCCCACTGTGTTCACTTCAAATAATTTTAGTTTCGTCAATTTTCAAATGCGCATCTTTGTAAAAAGAAGGACACTTGCGGTTATATCCCCAATTTTTTCAATTTTTTAAAATGTGGCCCACTATAAAAACACGGCATTTGTTTAAAACAGTCGCAAAATAAATTATGATGAAAAAATTTTTTTCGAATAACATTTTGAGTGGATACTCTTACGTTTTCACTATAAGCTGCTAAAAACTCATTTCTATCGGTTTGTCAGTTCTAGTCTTACAATTTAGAGCGGTTGTATAAACCATCGAATGTCTCGATTTGAACAGACGAATGGAACATTATCAGAAAGTTTCGCATTCACGCGGTAAGCCTGAAATAACAATGGTAACGGTCGTAAAGAGAATCTTCTTTTACGAGTTCGTGTCAGTTCGAGTCAGATCGCTATATCACTGCCCCCGGAGTGCATCCGTGTCCGCAGCCGTGGAAGACAGTTAGGCGATTAAGGCTATCCCGGATTCCATCCGCAAACATTATAACTCTTAGGAAACAACGCGTTCCGGAGCGGAGGCGGCCGAAGAATAGTGGTATCGACGTCTTTGGATTAAAGTTAATCCGGTCGAATCGGCATTCTCGTGGAAACCACCGGCACCGGTGCACTTTAGCTGATTGCTTGATTTAACGTAAACGGGGGATAGGCGAGTCCTGCGTTGCAGGACGAGCAGAAAATACCGCCCGACTCTCTTCCCTTCCACGTCCACGTCCGCGTTCCCTTCCATATCATAGGTTCTCGTTTCCATTTTCGTTTTCCACGCGTTGTCGCTGTCCTCGGTCGGCAACGGAAGTCGCAACACAAAGGGGGAACCGAAATGAATCCTCGTTAAAACGCGTCGGCTGCATTTCTTTGTGCGCGACTCCGTTTTTAAGTAACAAGATTCCGTGGCCCCGCTCGCAAAAAGGATTGACTTGATTGAAGGGCGGATTGCGGGAAAGGGATTCGCCGGTTCGCAGCAGTTTCACTTTTCAGGTTTCGTCGGGATCGGTATCGAGGAAATTATGTTACGTACTTGCAAAGAAAATGACACGTAAAGTTCGTTTTCTACGAAACGCGAATCAGCCAAATATTCAAGTTTATCCGAATAAGATTTTCATAATTAACCGAAAAACACATCTTCCCATAAATCAAGGGATCCGATTTTTCCAATGAACAAAAACTCCAGGGTTATCCTGGTTTTCGACATAATGGAAATGTAATTAATTTCGTTCGCGAAACAGTGTGCGCACGTTTAAATCGAGTAATCCTTGATTATAATGTAATTAGAAATTAATACTGCACCGAATAAATTAATTACATTCGGCGGGGAATAAAGTACAGTATGTCGCGCGAAACTGGACGCTTAGGATTAATTCACAATTTAATAGTTAATAATGCTTGTAAATGTTCGTGCACCGACCGAACAGATAATAAGGATTCTCGTTTCCGCGACAGCTTCCGGCAGCGAGCCGGGATCTTAAAAACGAATCGAATTTATTCTGCGGAATCTTTGGATTCAGCCGGAAGATCCGGGAGACTCGCTGTCTCGGTGGAAAAATTTCTCCTCGATAGACTCCGCGCGCCGCGCCGTTCATGTAATAGTTGGGAATGGTTATTCTCTTTGTAACAAAAGGAGATACAATCAAGAGCTTTAGGTGTACACTGCTTTACCCGCTCGTCTTCCGAGAAACGAGCTACCGAGGAGCTCGGATTCCAGGCAGACATCGTTTTACGCGGTCTATAGTACGAAAAATGGACATTTTTTTATTACCACGCTTATATTAACTTGCCACGTTGTTGTTGTTGTATGTGTCAAATCTTGTAATTAAATTTTAAACCACTTCCCGATGAGCTGGAGTCTTGAAACTTTAAACATAGCTCAGAACTGGATGACAATGCAATATTAAAAAACAAATTTTAAAAAAGACTGTGCGTTCAGGAGAAACAAAATTTTAATATTAACCGTTACACCTCGCCGCGCGACACTGTAGTACGTCATCGCGTTCAGCGATCCCCACTCTACGCGCCAGCGTTCCCTAGTCCACTGGCCCATTTCGCACCGAGGGAGCTCAGTCAGTGCGATGTTCCGTTCATTCAGTTCCATTTCGGACAATTTCGGACTCCAACAAGAGACGCCGTCTCTCGGAGTCATCCCCTCATTCTTTCTCGCGTATTTTCATATTTTGCGTTCCTATATCTTACTATTTTATACCAGTATAACTATATCTTGCGTTCCACTTAAAAAATACTAAAAAGTAGAAAATAAACAAATATATAAAAAAATCTGTTTAAACACCACGCTTATATTAAAATGCACTAAAAAGGAGAAAATAATTTTTTTAGGCATTAGTGACTGTAAATAAAGGAGTGGAGCGCCCACGAAGATTACGTCAATATAGTTTAGCGCTCCACGC
This sequence comes from Lasioglossum pauxillum, assembly GCA_933228785.1. Taxonomy (NCBI): domain Eukaryota; kingdom Metazoa; phylum Arthropoda; class Insecta; order Hymenoptera; family Halictidae; genus Lasioglossum; species Lasioglossum pauxillum. The sequence continues at coordinate 41,844,191 of OW121706.1, forward strand.
TATTATTTATAATCACTAATGTCTAAAAAAATTATTTTCTCCTTTTTAGTGCATTTTAATATAAGCGAGGTTTTTAAAGTTTTTTTGATATATTTTTTTCACCTAAATTGCTGATTTCTTAATGTAATCTACTTGTAGTTTTCTAGGTACTTGACATATTAATACAGTACTTGACATAAAAAACCGTCTCGTGTTTCCTGAATCGACTTTCAAGCTGGGACTGTACCCTAGTTTTAGCTAATTTCTCAGATTGCTTCATATGTATTTCCAGTGACCAGCGCGACGCGTGACCGAAAGCGCTTTCTGGAAGTAATACGCACGAATCACGTTTTAATACAGAATAGGCTTGCGATTTATCGTTCTGCCCGTAACGACCGTGGAAAGGTCTAGACGTCTAGACCGAAGTTCATTTTTCGCAGAAACACGAGAACGATGTACAACTTTTGCCTACCGGTTTGAGTGGCTGCCAAAAATGTTTCGAAATCAGGAGAAACTTTCATGAAATGCTTTTCCATTATATTATAGGTAGAACCGAATACATTTAGCGACACAATGTTTGCCGTTAGAGTTATCATCGATTTTAACTTTACTCGAGTATTAGAAAAAAGTTGTGCCACTTTGGAGATTGAGTATCGATCTTTCGGCGACTCTTTGAAACCTCCGTGGATTCTAAAATTAGAATAAAAAATTGGTTTTAGTTAATTGCAGTAGTGTAGGCGGGGGTATTAAAAGCTCGCGCTAAAGTTAAGGTCAATCGGTAAAGTAGATTTTGAGGTACCATGGCAATCAATTTGCCAAACGTAGTACAATGGACGAGGTGCACAAGTAGATCAATCACCATAGAGGGTCTCGCGTTACTTGGTCCCTAGTCCCTTCCCTTCCCTAGTTGTTTCCCCTCCCCAGCCTGTTACTTCCCCTAGCCGCGGATAGTCACGTGACAAAACTAGCAAAGAACTAGAACCTAACTAGATTTTAATAGATTTTCGGTCGAAACATGGGATTGCGGATTCGCGTTGTTTGTCCTTATTTGAGCAAATTTTGGGCTGGCTGAGTGCTCATTCTAAAGAGGAAGGTTAAATACTCTGGTCATGATTTAAACGAGATTATGTTTACATCTAATAATATGAGTGTACAAAGTAGAGAAAAAATCGAAAGAACAATCGCAGATTCCAATGTATTTTTTTGTCGCAAAAAGACTTTTTGACTGATATGATGATTAGAGCGGGCTGTATTTAACCTACCTCTTTAGAATGATCCCTCATCTAGCCAAAAATCTGCTCAAATAAGGTCAAACAACGAGACCCCGCAAACTCATGTTTCGACCCAAAATCTAGTAAAATCTAGATTCTAGTTCCTTGCTGGTTCCCTGCAGTCGGGTTTCTTCCCTCTTCCCTTCTCTAGATCCTAGCTCCCTTAATCCCTAGTTCCTTCGCTAAAAGTGTTTCTGTTATTCGGGGCGAGCGCATAGAGGCCATCATTGGTTCCCCGGAGTCGCAGTTTCGATTTCGTTCCCGCTTCCTTTGAAAAGTCGGCTGAGAGCGGCTTCGCCGCCTGGAAATTGAGAAGCCGCCGCCGCACGGCAACGGATGGCTATGAGACATATTGGAATTCTGGAATTCAACCTCGGATTTTTCCTGTCCCGCCCTCTAGCCCCCTAACAGCACGATGGGTCCCGCGAATCGCAAAAACCACCATCGGCAGCCGCCGCGCCGCGCTGCCTGTTTCGGAACTGGGACACACCGGGGCGAAGATGTCGCCGTACGTGATTGAATATCGATTATGTGTCGGGACCTCTTCTACTTGGTAGCGTGGTTAGCCGAGGACACGCCACCGGGGACGAAAGAGAGGGATTTCCGAGCGGACGATCCGTGAAACCCCTTTTCTTTCGATGCTTGAACGATAGTTACGTACCTCCGCGTCCTGCTCAGATCGTTCCCACGATCTCCTTTGGACGCCACGTCGCTCCGCGCCGCTCCGCGTCGATGCCCGAGCTAATCGATGCCGTACGGATGTGTCAAAGACGGTACAATGGAATCTTATTTTTTTTCTTAGTTCCTCAGTCCTAACTCCTAGTCCCTCCTCTCCCTAAATTCTTTTGTTTCGAGCGACGAGTATCCGAACGGCAAACTCCGATGAAGATCCGTTATAGCTTTGCCAAGCATAGTAGCTTACTAACATTTAGTTAACCTACATTCGCCATTGACTTTACTAGTTTTCCAAGCTGAGAACTCGAGAGTCATTCGTTGATTCGAGTGCCGCTACGGAACATCATTACATTATGAAAACAGCGAGAGCGCCGTACAAGGGAACGCAAACGATCGACGATCAATTAATTACGTGAAACAATTTCCTAAGTACAATCGGCCATCGATCAGTTTTTAGCTTGGAGTCTGAAACCGCGTCTAATAGATTCGTAGCTCGTATCGGATCGCTGCCGGCCGTATTTCTCCTCTCGGGCCCGCGAAGTCTAATGGCCGGTTAGTCGAGGATGCCTTCGTAGTTCTCGAGAACGTTTTCCCCAGGATCCCCGAGGATGGAAGTGAATTCGATTCCTCCGGGAATCCAGTTTCTGTCTGATGCCCTTTCTTTTCCCGGTCGTTCCGCCGAGATTCAAATCTCGAGTCGATCGACTCGAGACCACTTTGGCGTCGATAGAGTCCTTCCGCGCTCGATCCCCCCTCGCCGGGTTATCCAACCGGACGATACCATCGAAATATAATCCCGTGGTTTTCCAGATAGGGCCTCTACGAGAGAAAGAGACAGGGAGAGGAGCACCCTCTTATTATACTCCGCGTTTGGATTACCCGACGAGTTCAAGGTCGCTACCATCGATCCCACCCGGAAGGATTTCCCGGAATTTCCTGGTTATCGCTTTCGTTGAACCACTTGATCACCGTTCGCTGCTCCGGTATCTCGTTTCACTGTATCTTGAATTTGTTCAATTATCGATCGGTCCACCACCACAGACGAAGCATCGTCACAACTAAATTGCGAATCTCTTGATAAAAATGGCCTGCAAGTGCTTGTGCCGGTGTTGCGGTACATTTCATTTTATTTTCGCAATCGACGGTAAGTTTTCGAAAGCCCACGTTCGAGTTAAAGAAAACTATTTCTATCGCAGACTCGCGGTCTGCAGATTAGTATTAATTTCTTTTTAAATTCAGAGATCGGTACACGAAAGTCGGGAAGCAGACTTTGACAATGATTCCGAGATAGCCGTTTATCGCGCGGCGATATTTGATTTCGCGTCGGCATTGTTCGTTCGATCTGTCCCGGTTGTTTCGTTTTTTCCTGCACTTTTGTTCGCGTTCGCTCTCTATACGGATCGGATGCACGCGATTTTTCTCTTTTCATTATCTCATTCGCCCCATACGAACCCGTCCGCTCCGCTCCGCGCCGGTAGCCGAGATAAAACACGATCCCAGCAGCGCGCGCGGTCTCTCGCCCGGGGTAGGCGCGACTCCGAAGGAAAATATTGACCTTTCCGCGGTAGTTGTTCAGAAATCTCTGCGAACTATACCTGGAGTGGCACCTGAAAGACGGCTTCGGCTTGTTTTCACAGTTGGCAGTGCTTTCGTAAAATCGCCGTGCCTCGGCCGCAGCCGCAGCCGCGGCTTCGCGTGCACGCGGCTAGGTAACCAGTTATCAGCTGTTAATTTCTCTCCTCGCCCGAGATCTTCTTCCGCCGACGCTGTTACATTCTTTTTAATAACATTAGCAGCAGCCAAAGTTAACAATTCAGAATGTCCGTTCTCCACCTCGCGTGGGAATCCGGCCCCGGAAACCTATGCACGGATTGTGTGCTCCAACCGTCAAATATATTTCGCTGGTAATTCAAGCAACGAGAATGAAATTTTAGCTCGGCTTGTTTCCTGAACACAGGATTCTGCTGCTTACTCAAACACGAACGTTCATCTAAATTACAAGTATTATTTTAGAACAACTTTATTAAAAGATTAAATAATAGGGATTGTTACGTACCGTGGAATATATAATTAATGCAACGAGAATGAAATTCTACGTTCTCGCCTTCTTTGCGCGATGAGAGCGCTTACTCAAACGTGGACGTCCATTTAATCTACTGAACTCGAACTGGTTCTACGGTTGACAGTACGAGTTTCGATAAACGCCGAGTCTCATGTTTTCCACTTTTAGCAAAGCAATCGATTTAGCCGTGCAACCAATACCGTTTTAGCGCAACTGTAAAAGATGGAATAGTGAAAGAAAAAAAGAATGAACGACCCACGGAAGGCTGGAAATTCCTCCTGCGCGAATAAACGTTTCGTCCGGACGCTCATTATTTTTTGCTCAATTTGCGTAAGTACTTCGCCCGTCTTTCTTACAGCTTATTCCACATTTCTGTAATTTCTTATGATCGAACAGGCTCATCTCTTTCGAGCATTGTTTGCACGATGCCGGGTCTCGGAGAGCCAGCTCCTTAATGATCCGGTCTCATCAGCTTCCATCTTTCGTTTTAATCCCGATCCCTCTTACATAAAGGTTATCCTTGCAGCCCTTAATTTGAATCCACTTCTATCTCCTTCCGCAACTTCTTTCTGCCTGTCTCGCAGTCTTCTTTTTCTCACCGCGCCGCGCCGGTGTCGTACTCGCATTTCTGTTTCTTGCTTTCGAACGACTACGCTTAAACCGTCACCATTCACAGAAATTTTCTATTATTCCCTCGTACAATTTGTCTGATGCGGAGAGCACTCGTGGAAATTATGAACGGTCTCGTTCTGTTTAATTTTTCGTATTGAGGTAAAGTTTACCGAGGTCAGTTGTTTCTATCCGGCTGAATCAACTATATGTATTATTGGCAGACGAAAGATCGTGAAAATTATAGGGTGAAGTGCCCAAATATGAACCACTTTTTGTTAACTGTTAATTATTAACCACTGTTTAATAACACTGTCCAACAAATTTCAACTTTTTTTATGTTCCCTAATTACTGTTGGGTCCTCCTTATAGAGTTTTTTGCGCTGATTCCGAATCTGTTTTTAATTTTTTTCCTATACGCACAGTTTTTGAGGAACATGGCTTTGAAAAAAAAACATATTTTTCAACTTTAAACAAATATTGTGATGTTATTATAAAAGATATTGAATTGTTCTTTGCAGCAAAAGATTCTGTAGACTTTCCCGAATACGGTGGTATCCAATATTAATACATTATGAATGTTTAAACATGTTTAAACAATCATTAAAGGCGGAGAGACGCCACTTTTGCACCAATTTTTGAGGATATTTTTCAATTTATCTTAAAAAATAAGGGTCCAGCGGAAAATCGAACTATACCACTCGATAGAGCAGACTTTTATCTGGAGAAACCACCCTGTCAAGTTTGGATCGTCGACGTTTTTTTCGAACCAGAAAGCAAAATATCTTCGCCCGACATGAGTTGCCGCCAGTGGCGCTCGGGACGAGATACGGCGCAGCGACGGGATACGGAGCTGCGAACGACCGTTGTAGTGGTGAGCGCCACTGGCGGCAACTCATGTCTGGCGAAGATATTTTGCTTTCTGGTTCGAAAAAAACGTCGACGATCCAAACTTGACAGGGTGGTTTCTCCAGATAAAAGTCTGCTCTATCGAGTGGTATAGTTCGATTTTCCGCTGGACCCTTATTTTTTGAGATAAATTGAAAAATATCCTCAAAAATTGGTGCAAAAGTGGTGTCTCTCCGCCTTTAGTTATTATTTAAACATATTTAAACAATCATAATGTATTAATATTTGATATCGCTGTATTCGGGAAAGTCTACAGAATCTTTCGCTATAAAGAACAATTCAATGTCTTTTATAATAACACTACAATATTTGTTTAAAGTTGAAAAATATGTTTTCTTTTCAAAGTCATGTTCCTCAAAAACTGTGCGTATAGGGAAAAAATTAAAAACAGATTCGGAATCAGTGCAAAAAACTCTATACGAAGGACCCAACAGTAATTCGGGAACAAATTTGATGTTGGACAGTGTAATTGTTTGAGGATTTTCTCACTAGAATAAGGTAGTGCCATAATAGGCGACTATCCCATATTTGAGCACTTTACCCTATGTCAAATTTTTTAGAGGCGACTGTAAATCATAAACCTTTTTTTAAAGAGATTCTCGCGTGTTCCGTGTCGAAGTATTCCTCGAGCGGCGAGGAAATTCGTGGCGATGCCCAAAATTCTCGCATGCCGATCACATTTGTCCGCCAAATGGCTGGAGCATCGAATTTCTGTATCGGCTCTTAGCATTCATCCCTTTCGCTCCCAAGACGCTTCTTCCATCTTTATTCTCGCCGGGAACCTCGGCACGACTTGTCGCTATTCATTTACCCTTTTCTCTCCCGTGAGGAAACGATCCTCCGTTCTCCCGCGGGACACCTTCAGCCTCCGGTTCTCCGGCAGAGACGTTTTGAGAAAGTGCGAACGATTGGGATTGTCTCGTCCTTTGCCGGGAGAAAGGACAGACGGCCCCGCGATACACAAGAGACGGGACAAAGGGATCGACGGATTCTCTAACCAAACGAATCAATTAAGACATCTTTGTAGAAACCGATGGTATACATATCTTCGGGGCCTCGCTTCGCCCGGATCCACCTTTTCTTCCATTTTCTAACACTTTTCTTGAAACCCAGCCACGTTAGAAAAGCTGTGCTTCGTCGATTCTTAAACACATTGTCTACATAGTTGCGAATCAGGCTCATTCGTTGCCCAGCAATTGCGTACGCGGTACGCCTAGAGGAGTTTTTAGGTACTTTAGGTGTGAGAATACGGTGACGGAAGATTAGAAAATGGCGTCAGTCGAAATAGCGAGGGTGGCGTTCAAGGGTCCGCGAAGAAAAGTTATCAAAGCGGCAGGACAGACGAATTTTCCAGTGGCGAGTGTCCGAGGGGATTCGAAATCGGGCCGGCCAATAAATCCTGGCCCCAATGTCAACTCTAACAACGATCCGTCCTGACCGTGGGCGCTACTCGGTCGAGTAGGGAACACGGCTCAATGGGGAGGAAAGAAACTGCGGGCTACGGGGAATAAAAAGAAGAAGGGGCTGGTGGCAATAGCATCGGCAAAGCTGCGGTTTCCAATTTAGTAGCGCCACTTTATATACAGTTCGGTACCGAGTCAAAGAGGACTGGAAGAAGAAGAAGAAGAAGAAGACCCGGGGCCGGAAAAAGGGGGACATGCAGGGGCAAAATGGGGCTGGACAAATGTGCGAATGGGACGGAAACGGAGGGAAGAGGAACGATAGAGAGAGAGAGAGAGATGGGGGAGGGTGAAAAGTGGAGGAACTTGTAAGGCGACGATGAAAGCCCACAACTTGAATGGTTCCTCGTGCTCCAGCCTGATTGCCGTACGAATGTCTCGTCGCCTTTCTACGGGTCATTGCTGTTTCCGGCGCTGGCTTTCACGATGGCGCGCCTCTTTGCCGATCCTCTCCTTCGAATACCTCCGACGAGACGCGACGGGACGCGAGCTAAACGCTACGCGTTCTTAGAGGTCTTGATGCATGGCCGTGCCATTGCCGACTACGGATTCTTCCGAAACGAAAATTCTTTTCGACGATGCGCACCGTGCACTCGAATACCTGGACGTTTCGGAAAATATTTCAAACTCTGTCCACCGATGGCTAAGCGATTACTTTAATCCATTACCAGTGCGATCGTTGATCCCCGTTGATCTAATCGTATTCATTCTGTAATATCGTCCAAGTATTCGTGCTCGCGATCACAAAAAGCCTTTTTAATCATGTTTTCCGTTGATCCAGCAACATTATTTCGCCGGGTCGAGTGCAGTCGCGAAAAAGCTTTCATATTCGACTTTCTTGACAAATCAAATCAGGCGGCCGTGACGATTTTAATTCCTCAAAGGGATATTAAAATGCGGCGAACGACGCGGGCTGCGCGAACCAAAAGCCCGGTTCCGGTCCTCTTTTTCGCGCAGAATGGAATTTTCATTTCATCCTTGCTCACAGGGATTTTAAGAACAGCTGTTCGTCCTCTCGATTGTTATTTTGTCCGAGGTCGATTGAAATCCGTCGAGGCGTAACATTTTTCTCTGCTTGTTCCAGGTTATAAAATGGCCGCGTCCTGCTATCCATTCTGTCATGATCCGCGCCGAGAACGACCGCGTAAACAAATGACAGAATTTTTTTGATATCTCGCGACGTCGCGTTGTAAAAATCGATTACACCTCGTGGCGGTGTCCGATGGCGCCCGAGGCTCGCCCGGGTTTCCAAATGAGAGTTTACAATGTGTTCCGTCGACGGTGGAATTGACAAAACGATGAGGACATTCCGGCACCATAAACGGGAGAAAATCTCAGCCCTTACGTAAGAGGGCCCGCGGAAAATTCTCCGTTTCCATCATGGAGAACGTCTACGCCGTAATATGCTCCTTAATTCTGATGTTCCCCCTCATCATCCAGTTATACATGCTAATCGTATGTAATTCAGGGCCCTACATTTGTTTTCTCCCACGCGAACACCGTGCGCCTTTTAATTCGGTAGCCAGCGCTGCTCGGAGGTTATATCCGCCGCTATTTGGTTATGGCAAATGTAATAACATTCATTACTACTAGACTGCAGATTTTATGCATTTATGAGAAGAACAGACACGTCCAATTTAAAGCAGTGGACATATTAATGAGATAATTAAAAGGAGAAAGAATTTTGTATTTGGTTCCTGTGGCTTGTAATCGATGCAGACAATTTTTATTTTGCATAGAGATCCGCAGTCTGGTTGTTACAGTTGAAATTCAAATGGAAAAATTCTATAGAAATTCTATCGGATACTCGAAGAATTTCCTCCAATATCTTATTCATTCGTCGCAACATAATCATGCTCATCTCCACGGAGGCCGAACAAACGCAAACACCGTAAAATTAACAAACTAAATTCTCCCCAGACAAACCCGAAGAAACTGTTGACGATCTTTCATTACTACGCAAACGATGTAGTCGAGTTCTCCGAAGGGGTTCGGAGAAGTTTGTCGCCCCAGCTGTTGGAGCACTATTCGAGGGATCGTTCCACGTTCGAGTCAAAGTCGGAGTCGAAGATATCGTTAACCAACCTGAGGAGCGTTTCGTCGACGCCGGCGTTGCCGCGGGTCTCGTCCGGCACAAGGATCGAGTCGAAGAAATCGTTCGGGACTGCAGCACCGGAGGCGAAGCATTCGTTCACGTTCGTTAAAACGGACGAGGTGCTGCCGGTGGTGGACATCGGCTGTACGTATAGCTCGTACCGGTACAAAGCTTTCGAGACCTGCTTGCGCGACCATTACGGGTCCAGGTACCCGCCCGGAGAGGTGGTGCTAAACTCGATGCAACTGCATCTGCTGGACTCGAAGACGAGCGTGATCGAGCCGAGCGTGGCCGGTCTCTTTGACTTCGTCAAAGAGAGCGAACTACTGCTGAACGGTCCGGAGGTATCGAGCAAGCTTGAAATTGAGTATCTTAATCCGTTGGATCACTTTGTGACCAGGCAGCTCCGCAGACCCTCCACCGTAGAGAGATTCACCGAAACGTCCGGCGAGCAGCACGAACAGGATCGCGCCCCGCCGTCCGACAACAGGGCCAGCCCGGATACTATCAAAGCCGTAATCACTGGCCAGGAGAAGAATGCCCGGGTCAATCGGAGATCCGCCAAAAAGATCGAACTCTCTCGCAAATACGATTTGTCTTCGGTTAGGCGCGTTTAGGGACCGGACTAGCCGCAGGCGGAACTGCTATAGGCCTCTTTCAGAAGGAGAAGAAGAGAGAGGATGGATTGGACACGGGTCCGATCGGTTAAGACACATCTTTGACGTTCGGAGGGGCGAGAAAGAATTGCCGAAGATCTTCGAAGATCGAAGCGAGTAGGAGGACCGAAGCTGCGCCGATCAAACGATGTTTTTCGCGATCTTTGGAATTTCCTTTCAAATCGATTGGGAAACATTTTTTAATCGATGACTTAAGATGTGTAATCAAATGTCGTAAGGATTATCGTGTGGCGAGTAAAACAATGTAAACATTACTTACTATAAAATCCATGCAACCGAATCCGACAATTCTTTATGAATAAACGACGACTCAGCGGTTTGCAGAATTCGGAATTTCCCGGAATAAGAGACGGTAGATTGTAATTAACGATAAGGAAAGGAGGAGATTTCCGGATCGCCAATAATGAACATTAGGTTTAATTGAATTCTCCGCAGGAAGTTCATAGAAGACGTAAAACAAACTATCGCCATGCGGGCCACGTGGGAGCGCGTTCGCTGCTGGATCCCTATAAATCCTTTTCTCTCCTCGTGCAGCCCGCCTTCCATCTTCCGCGCTCTCCTCGACCGAGTTTTTTCGCCATGGCTCTGCGACTGCCAGCTTCCGGTCTGGAATATCCGGCTTAGCTTAAGAGCTAATAGCACAGCCAGGAGAGCTTCACTTTTCCCAGCTGCCGTACCTACTACCGATCCGTATCGGACCCTTTCCCCTTCGATTTCTTCCCGTGGAATCGTTCCACCAGCCAAATTAATTCCCGCCCTCCATTTCGAACAACTACGAGGCGCGGGGCGACGCGACGCGCGACAGACGGTAATGGATCACTCGAGTACGTGGACCAATATTATCTCTACAGCCAACACTTCTTCAAATATTCGAGCGATGTCAAGTATAAAAAAAAGTGGAGCGTGTAGAGGAAAAGATTTCGAAATTTCAAGTGGCTTTTTGCAAAAAGCAAATGGATTTCGTTAAATATTGATTTACGGGATAATTTAAAAATTCGCGCAATTTGTGGAACGGTCAGACAATTCATTATGTCCCGTGAACCAGTACGTGTGCGAGGTACTTCTATCTCCCAAGCTATCTGTCTCCATCCCTTACATTATCAAAGCCGCCGTCATTGAGAAAATGGAGGCAATCGTACCCAAAGACGAGGATCATGGAAAGGTAGGCTGAAGGTGAATGGAGGCCAAGGTTCGACTGAATATTCCAGTGCAGCGGACGATCAATAAATAGACGCAATTCCTAGGAAGCTATCCTGTGGGACCGCTACCTCCTCCTATCCAGCTCCTTCTATCCATTACCAGCAGCTCCTATTTAAAACGCCGTCGACGAATCTTCTCAGACGATGTATGTATAATAAATGCATACGCGCTCGCTTTGTGCAGGGCTATTAGCGATATTGTGTAGCAGTCTAATACGAGCAGCCTGCTGCGATTGTAGACGTCGTCGCCATTGTAGAATACGGCTACATACATAGAATTTAGCGTTTCATCGAACGATTGCTCGAAAATATTGTCTTAATTTTTTTAATAGGTTAAGGTTTCGCTTTTTGGAAATCGCAAGTTGCGTAATTCGTTTAATATTTTGCTTAACTACTTTATCGTTGAAGCACGCTGCTAACGCCGCAAAATTCGAAAAGATGTTTGGAAATTTTAAAACATTATGCAAATTTTTGGTTTAACGCATCCATTTACTGCTACAATCTCTTCGCATCCTGTTATAATATAAATTGTATGTAATAATGCGATGTTGATGCCGGAGGAAGAAAAATGAACTTCCATGAATAGACCGCGTCTATAGCAGATGCAAATATATGCGCGGTACACAGCCATGTAAATCTCTTTATCAAGCTATAATAGGATTTTGATTTTATTTATAACGTCATCGAGTTCATAATAAACAAATATAATGTCTGATCAAGCGAAATAATTCGAGAAAAATCGAATCTTTTCAAGACTGTTCATCATTTGTTACTGTCTACGCACGCCTCCCTGCCCAAGTTCTCACAAATTTGAATTTTAAAGCGCATTCTCGGGCGATTCGCGGACTTTCTACAAAGGGGAAAAAGTCGCGATTCTTCTTGAATCCACGTTTCTCGGGTGATGCGAACGGTGGTGCCATGCTGTAATATTCGCGACTGAGACACGTAACGCGGTATCAACCGCCTATGAATTTTCATCGCGAAATTTCAGGAAAATCCATCCCGAACTATGTGCCCCGTGCATATATTTTTCCCATCGAAACACGTATCTTCGTGCGTCTTTAATGAATGATATGCGCAATGCATAATACTCTTTCTATTTCTAGCAACCTCCTGGAATTTCAAATGAATGCATAATGTACATATGTAGTTTGCTGTAAAAATTGCACGAAAGATTTAGAATTGTGAGATCTGCATAGAAAATAATGAAAATCAACATTGCGAATCGCTTTGATTGGTTGCCTTTTTCGTTGAACATAAAAAGACTTAATTCCTTGGACGGAACTATGACCGACACATTCGGTATTCCCGAACAGCAATCCGGGAAATGATTGCGGCGAATAGGAGCTTTCATTGTTGGGAATCCGATTCAGGTGAGCATCGCGGGACTAAGCGCCTCGAAAATTTGAGCACGGCGTCGAACGAGGTTTTATCGGGTTTCAGGGATGGGAAAAACGAGAAGAACGCTGGAAACATGCAGGAGGCAGCAATAGGATTTCGCGACAAGTCGATTTGCCATAGAGCAAAGTTCTTGGATTCGTCGCCCCGCTGCGCCGCGCCGCGCCGCGGCGTCCTCGCCCCTTGCGCGTGCTTTCACGTCCTCCAACAATGTCTGCGGGGAAAATTTCAGGCGTTCGATCGCCGGAAAATGGAATTGCGATAATCGGACAGTTACGCGGCGAACACCGCCTTATTTGTCGTGAAATATGCTCCTGTTCCAGCTAGGCTCGCGGAGAGAAGACTGCAAAGAAAATCTACTAAACAGCCCAGGGCCGCGCGGTAGATTTTGTCGGTACGATGCAACTCTTCGAAATGTCGCCTCTTAAATCTTCTTCCTTTAAAATAACCTTCGATTGTGATTTAAAGAAAATAAAAAAAATTTACACCGTCTTCGTAACGCACTAAACAGTATGAAATAGTTTCCGTCTAATTGATGTGAATACACACAAACTTAAATACAATACAATCTTTTCGGAGGCGGCGCGAAATTGAAAATTTTCGACACTGGAAATTACGAAAATCCTTCAATTCTTCCCACACCTACTGATTTCCAAGTCGACCATATTCCAATGAAATCATAATCGGCAACATCTGTCATTTGGAAAATTTTCAATTTTGCGCCGCCTCCGAGAAGATTGTATTGTATTTAAGTTCGTGTGTATTCACATAAATTAAATGGAAATTATTTCATACTTTTTAGTGCGTTTTTTCGAAGTCGGTTTAATTCTTTTTCATAAAATTTTCGGCTGTCTGAATTTTTGGCAGGCCTTCGGGAGGTGGTGGGACAGATTTAACGGATAAACGGCGAAGAAGCGAGATCGATGGCTAGCAGAAAGTCGAAAGCGGGTCTGTCTGGGGGCGTCGTTAAGCCGTCCGCTTTGCCCTTGGCATTTATATTCATCGGCAAGTTTGATTGTGCCGGGTGGTGGTATGGTTCCTCGGACGAGGCGCGACGAGATGCTAAAGCCCTCGGAAGATATCGGATCGGAAGAAGAGGGTTGCGCGGGGGGTGGGTTCGTAATGGAATAGGCAAATCTTCGGGTACTCGGGTGCCGGACCCACCCGGGTGTCTGCAAGGCACTCGAGACCCGGTGGATATAGCGGAGCTTTTATTTCCGAATCATCGATCTCCATAAAGTTGCAGCCACGAAATGAGTTCTTGCCACCTTCGAGCGACCTCCTTTAAACCTGTCTCTCTTTCTCCGTGTGCGTGTGCGTGCGTGTGTATACACAGACAGACACACAGAAGCATTGCGAGGAAGTTACGCGAACGATCCGACGCGCCGCGGCGGCCGTGTTTAATTGAAGAGTCCGATCCTCGATCATCCGGAGATATCGTGAGACCGAGACTCCTTGAATACTGTCCACTATAAATACACACCAAGTGCTTTCGAACCGCACGCTGCGCTTTACCCGGTATAAATAGCGGGAGCGTGAAGCGTGTGTTTCTAGCCGTGAGTAAAAGTATCAAACTGAAACTTTAAAGTCAACTTTCACCAAATATGATTTTTGAACCCAAAGGTGTAGAATTTTTTGTAGAATCGTCATTTGCCAAGTTGACCTTATTAATACCGAAATTTTTTACTGCTGAGGCGGCTCTGATGGAAAGGTGACACACAGGGATCGGAAGTGTTTGCGGCATAGAGAATCGCTGTACATATTGTTCTCTAAAAATGACAGGCGCGTCAATAATTAAGTGGATTGTTTACCTATGAGCCCGTTGACTGGAAACGAAACGCGGCATCGCTCTAAATACGGAGGCCGTTCAATCAGCTCCATATACAAATTGGAAATTAACCGAAGTAAGCCATCACGGCCACATCCCTCCGAGTTTAGTTTGCAGATACCTGATACAAAGCGTAATAAACACCCTTTGCCTCGCCGGAGAAAGTTAAATATTAATTAACGCGGCCCGCTAATGGACCTTTGAATATAAACGAACGCGAGCCTAAGAGCCCGGAATCTGGTATCGTCACGTTACGAGCATCGTTTCGTTTACACGGCGTCGAGTACACACGAAAAACGGTAACATGCCACCCCCTCACCCCCGCCGTATATTCCCCTCGCAAAATGAATCCCCATTAATTCAGCCCCCTGACGAATATCAACCGATCAAACAAATTCAGCCGATTATCGAGATAGCATCAGCCACATTCGAAACAACTACTCGATTTAATACCGATAAGAAAATATTTTACGGACGTCCATCGTTATAATTATGGTGGATATATATGTTTAACGTCCATGCGTATGGAAGAAGACAATGTATGTATTATTTTTCACATTATACCCGTTAAAATATCGTAATATGAACACGCTCCGCCCAGTTATTTATTTCCTGTCGTTCCCGTGATAACTGGTATTCTGTTTTCGAAATACCGCCGAATATTCGAAGCAGCGTACGAAAAAAGATATTCGATTTAGTGGAATCAGGTCGAAATTTTTTCCATTTTTTTTTCTGCAGAAACACCGTTTAAAAAATGTCGGAAAACCGCTCGATTCATTTTCTCCTTTTCCAGTTTGCGAAACGCTTTTTAATCGGATTTCAACATTTTTCTACGCACTGGTACAGGTTCGTCGACAAGTCCACCGGCTCTGCTATCAAACTTGTGTATTCCTCTATGAACAAATAATCTGGTTTCATTTCGACCCCTCCCACTAATTATCCTCGGGGCCGATTTCGTTGAACGCTTCTCCCGAAGATCCGTGAAAGAAGGAGGCGTGAGAGGCATTAACAAGTCGAACAAGCACAACCAGTTACATAAATCGCGTTTAATTTCCGTCGAGCGGAAACGCGGACGCATAATTGGACGACGAAACCCCCGGAACGACGTTTCACCGACGACGTTCTTTCGCTTTTTTTTTCTGTCCTTTCGAAATGATCGCGATAGGCTTTCTCAGTGAAAGAAACGCGGGAAGGGGTTGGTTAAGGGGGGTGCGAAACGCTGAAGAAAGCGACGACGACGACGACGCGACGGTAAGAAAAAGTTTTGGTGTACGCCTCTCCCGCAGGCTAACTTCATTTAAAAACACAACGAATTCCCTCCGCCCTGGAAATAGACGAAGACGTGTTTTTCCCTGGGAAAACTCCTACCCGCCTCCATCGACGGTGGCTACCTCCTCCTCCTCCTTCTCCATTTCTCTTCCTCTCGTTCTCTCTCGCTTGTACAGTCTCGTTTTTTCTCTTTATTCGACTCCAGCCAGCTTCTCGATACTTTGAGTACGCTTTCGCACCTCGCGACCACCTTCTGGGCTTTCCCAGCCTCTCCTAACTCGTCGGAAGGTAAAAACGGGGCTGCCGGGGACGCTGCTAATTCTTTGTGTTACCATCGCCAACCTAGCTGGTTAAAAGTCATTTTAGCGATCGTCGATGATCGTAAAATATTCGAATTTTCCTTGCCAGTTGATCGCGAAGACGACTCGATTAATTTCGTTTACTCTTGGTAGAGTAACTAAAGAATTACCATCAATTTCTAACGTACACTCTACTACTGCATAGTTTCGAATTTATTTCGACGAATTCTAAAAGCGTACGTTTAATGTGTTGTATCGTTTATAGGCTCGGCTACGCTCTTCGAAAGGTACGAGAAAAAGTGAAATTTCGGGCTCGTTGAAGAATGATCGATAGACCGAGGACCTGATCACGGAAGCTCGCAAACGAGGTCGCACCTACGGAGCACATCGTCGCTAATACGCGGGTATCAACTACCTGGATCACCGAGCGTATTAAATCATAGTGTCAATGAGGACTCAACAGCCGCCAACACGGCGAAATCAGACGAGGACTTAACACGATGCTGTATTAGCGCGCGATATATCGCTGCCTGGATTATTAGCCGCATCAATTTCAAGTGTCGAGGAGCTTTCTAAGTTCCAGCGAAGTAATCAATTTCGCGGCGACATATCGACATACCAAAACTCAGATTCTTGGCCCATTTCAAATGGTAAATTCATTATTAGACTGCGGGTCTTTATGCAAAATAAAAGTTGCCTGCATCGATTGCAAGAAATAGAAACTAAATTGAATGTTATTCCTTCCCTTAATGATTTTAACAGAGGACAAATCATATATTGGCATCTTCAATTTTTTAAAGTTTCTAACAATTTTGAATTTCATTACTCAATTTTGCTATAAATTCATAAAGATCCGCAGTCTGTTCATTATACATACATGTTTCCGCGCATATCTTTGGGTATTTCAATCGAGCAGATCAATCCGAAGCTAGTTCAAAATCTAAAGCCACCCTGTGTATAATCCACAAATTTATTCGATCGTTTTAGTCAAAACTCGTTAATCGAACAAACTAAAGCATCTGTTAGAAAATACAGGACTTTACTCGTACAGGATATATTTGGGTTATCAATATTGCTAAAACGCTACGCGCAACAGAATGGTCGACTATTTGCCGAGCACGTGAAAGCGTTGGCCGATTTTCCAGGTGCCGCGCCGCGCGCCGGGGCAATCGGGAAAGATGGCGGACGATTGAAACGGAACAGAACGGAATCGAATGGAGCGAAGCTGTCACGTTCGAGACACGCCTTTGTCTGGACGGGTGACAGAGTTCTTTCCCTCGCACAAAGTCAGCGAAGTCTCTGCTGCTTTTAAACGTGTCGAGACCAACACGCAACGGGAAGAAGACGCCTCCGTCGTTGCTCCGAGGCGGTCAACGAATCACGAGGGATAAATCTCCCGGAGAAGGCGACTCGGAAGATTAAAACGACACCGGACGCCAAAAGGAAGAGAAAGGAAAAAGAAAGAAAAGAGAAACGAACAGGAAAGCGAGACGACAGGACTGGCCCCGGTGTTTGGAGAGGAACGCGTGGACCGAGAAATATAATTTGTTCGAGCTTTATTTCGCGCCGGGCTGACATCGAAAACACAAGGTGATCAAACACGATCGCGATCGAACTGAACGTCTAGCATAAAAAGGACTTCTATCGGCTGGTTTAATAGAGGTATTCCCTCGCATCCCTCGCGAACAGTCCGCCCGATGTAGATTCAAAGACAAAAACAGATCCAGCTGCCGCGCCGCGCCGGATCATAATCGGTAAACACGTAGAACTTCTTCTTTGCTTCCACGAACCTTCAACCTGTTCGTACAAGTTCCCAGAGTCGGTAGTTATCTTATCGATTGACTTTATTGCCTAAGTATACTCGGTACGTGAGTAGCTCGAGGGAAACGAATCGATTCCGTGGCAGACATTGAATCGGCCATTCGAATGGCACGATGTCTAGTGATAGAGGTAGATGAATAGCGCTTTATGAGACAGAAGCACGTTTTGTACATTCGCGGCGCACGTATAATGGCTCCTCGTGCGGAAATTTGAACGGAATTAAAAAGAAAATGAACAGATCGCGCGTTGAAGTATTTTGCCTCTAATCGTGGACTAAAAGGCTCCAAAGGATGGAGCAACCGAACGCTAACAACAAGAATTCGCGTTCCACGAATAGGGTATGGCGTACGGCAATGCGTCGCGCCGATTTCGTTCGATCTTCCCTGAAGCGTCATTCTCTTTGCTCGACGGGCAGAAAGGTTGGCAAAAGATAAAATACCGAGGAATTCCGTTCGTAACGAACCGTTAAACTGCTTCCTACGGTCGATAAGTGACTTCTCTGATCGACTCTCTTCCGTCTCATCGCTACCATTATCTTCGATCTTGTACGGAATTCGGCCACCCCAATCCAGCCCCGCGTATCCCCTGCGTTTCAATTATGAAAGACGCGGGGTTGAAATCTTTGCGTCGTTCGATTTTATAAAAATTCATCCGGGTCGTCTCGCGAAAACTCTCTTATTATTATAACGTTTTGTATAATAAATTGGCTGCGGCTTTTATGCATTTAGGACAAAAATTTGTAGGAGTAACTCAACACGGTAAAAAGATTGAAAAAGTTTAACAATACCGATATACTTAAAAATTACACTGTCCAACACTAAATTTGTTCCACAATTAGGTGGTTTAAACATGTTTAATTACATGCTTAAACAATCATAATGTATTAATATTGGATATCACTGTATTCAGGAAAGTCTACAGAATCTTTTGCTGTAAAGAACGATTCAGTATCTTTTATAACAACGTCACAATATTTGTTTAAAGTTGACAAATATGTTTTTTTTTCAAAGTCATGTTTCTCAAAAACTGTGCGTCTAGGAGAAAAATCAAGGATAGATTCGGAATCAGCGCAAAAAACTCTATAAGAACCACCCAACAGTAATTAGGAAACATAAAAAAAGTTGAAATTTGTTGAACAGTGTTATTAATGAGAAATATATATTTTTACTTAGTTCCTATACCTTGCGATTGATGTATAAAAATTGTCTTTTGCATAAAGATCCGCAGTGTTATAATAAATAATAACTACTCCATTCACTGGTCACGGTCGAACAGGTTTGGGACAACCCAATATTATTAGAACTATCGGACGAGTCGAAATGACTTGTTCCTAATATTTTCTTTCAACTCTTTCATCGAAGTATATTAGGATAAAAATTGTACGAAGTCTGAATACTAGCGTTAGAGCCAAAAACCCTCGATCCGTTTTTATTAGTCGGATAATGAACGTGCCCGATTCCGTCGCGCCACCGCGCCGGAGACAAGATAATCGAAGCGCGGCGGAGTCCTCGACGCGATTGTACGTCGGATGTGCTCGCGTGTCAATATCTAAGTGAAATTCAATAATATCCGAACAACCAAGGTGTCCTGGTCGGTGTGCATCTAGCGTTGCAAGAACACGAGCCAACATCGAGCTCGGCGGGGGTGGGGGTGGTTTCGAGAGCGAAGAGCAAAGGCGATATGCCGTACTCGAGGGTTGGGTGTTGGGTTTTAAAGGGTGGGACGGATACAATATTTCAGAGTGGCGACAAGGAGCAAGCCTGCTTGCCACTGGCAAATTAATTAAATTCCTACCGGCTCCTGGTGGAAAGGCTAAGGGATGGTCGGCGAACCGGGCAAGAGTTCTGTGTTCAGCCCGTGGGAATATTGTAATTAAGATATGCACTTCTACCCTCCATTTTCCTCCTACAGTTTCCCCGGCCTGCCGCCGCATGATTTACGCTCCGAAGGACGCGGTATTGTCTGTTTCGACCGTTTCTAAATTGCATCCTATTACGGTTCCCCGGGTCTTGGGGTTCACGTGCCACGAGATGCTTCTTCCGGCCTGCTAGCCGGCCGCGCCCGTTCCTTCGCTTTGATTGACGTTTAACATTCCTATTAGTCGTGCCACCCCCTTGAGAAAGCGTGGCCGTGATGCGGCACCGTGCCCCCGATAAATATTCAACGACACCGCGGTGCGTTTTCCGCGAAAACCCCCGTCGGAATTCTACTTTCAAAGGCTACAGCCCGCCTAGTTGCTACCTCCGACCACTCTGCTACCCTCTTTAATGTGCTTATTTTAATCGATCGCTTTTTCATGCGAACAGTTGCGTTCGTTTAACGTTAACTGTTGCAAATGGATCATTTCGTATGCGACAATCTGATATTCAAACATCGATTTTACTCCAATACCAATGTTAATTTTAGAAAGAACGAAATAGAACATTGCTACGCGAAAAATGATCGTACGTATTACAGAAACAACGGACTTTAGACTGGAAAATATAGTAAGTGGGAGAATCGATCGAAACGGGGAACGAAACGTTCAACGAGTTTTAAAAATTGGTTGAACGCGCGTGTGCTTTAAATAGAACGGCAAAGTTACCCAACGATTGATCTTCGGTTTAGGAATCACAGCGAGTTTCTCTAGTCATTGAAACTTTCTAATAGATTCTGTTATTAAGTTCTATCGTTTCGCTGCTTAATGGCGGCGCAAACCTAACTCATCGGGCACATAAATTTCAATAGATTCCTGAATAGTATCGCGTGATCGGGTATCATTTGCCAGGCATGGCGCCCAAAACGCGGAGAACTTTGCGAAGTTCGTGTAAGATCGAAGATAGCGGCAGCGATGAGACGGAAGAACAATTGAAACGATCCGAACGCTTTAACTTTCGATTTGCGAGGCTGCGATTGGTAACCATTCGATTTTATTCGGTTAGCGTCCTCGCCGATGTTCGCGGATCCTCGTGGATCTCTTGTGCCCGGGATCTATCGCGATCGACAGCGGCTACCGGAACACGCAGAGTCCCCCGAGAGAGCCGCTACGTACTACGTACCACTAAAATTCTTTTATCGCCGTTTAGCCGTTCGCGTAATATCGTCGATATCGATTTCGTTTCATTTTCAATTTCCTTGTTAGTCCCGATTACCTTTTCATTTAATTCGAACCCGCCGGAATAACTTCTGAAAATGATTAAAGACCGCAAGGGTTAAAGAAGATTTGCCTTCGTAGTCATTAGGGACCTGTAATGGTCCATAAGTCTTCCTAGTCGGTTCTAGAGATTACCCAGCTCTTTCGGAGGTCTTCGAGGACTCCTGAACCTCGACCGCTGGACCACCGGTTCTTTTTAGGTCTCTAGCCCGGTTCAACGTCGAAAAATATCCAACTCTTTTTTGCAGTTTTCTACTCTGCATCTCGGAATCTCAATGACGAATTTCGAATATTCGATCGATGCGACGCGACGTACGGTTAGAGTACACGAAAAATTGTAGGTTGTTTTCGAGAATCCCAATTTTCAAATTCCCCGGTTATTTTTGCCAGAGCCGGACGAGGACAAGGGCTGTTAATTTCATCGTCGGGGAGATCCATCATCATTACGTCAATTTCAGATTACCGTGAAGAAAGCTCTTTTCTCGTCGTCGGTGGAACACGATGGTCGGACGCGCGGTTAGCCGGTTAGCCGGTCCGCCGAAAAACTGGCCATTTAGCACCGCGGAAAAAACTCGTGAGGTCCTGAAAGGGCTCGACTCTCGAAAAAGCAAAGACAGGACGGATCGAGGACGAAGACGGCGAGAGGCGGGCGAAAGATGGATGAAGAAAAAAGCTGAGAAGCGCGGAAGCTCCTCCCGGGGCAGGGGCGGCGAAAGAGGGGGTCCGGGGTTGGCCATCCGGCTCATCTGCCGTTGAAAAGGTGAGAATCTTGATTTGAGTGAGCGCTTTAGATCGGGGACCGGCCGGAAACCCGCCGTAAAAAAGCTCGGGACGAACGCCAGGAAATCCTTCGGCCGAGCCATTAACGGCGATTTCTCCTAAGCCGTCGAATCCCTCTTCTTCCGTCGGTGTCTTCCAGTGTCAACCCTCCAGCTCCCTCACAATTCCAGCTTGTCAAAGCGCCGCGATCAACGCGATGCGCCGTTCACAGAGAGAAAGAGAAGGAGATGGAGGAAGAAGACGAATGAACGCGAGGATCGAAGTGTGTCAACGGAAATAGCGAATGCTGCGACCAAGAGCCAGCCAGCGTGGCTGAACCTAGAATTGTAATGGAGAGCGAGAGGTCGTTACCAGAGCGGTAACTTGAAAATCGCAATTAAAAAACGCAAAGTTAAATCTGGTTTTACACTCATTATTTGGTTTAACGCGTGGAGCACCGTCGCTTTGGTGCGAGACTCTTACCGGTCACGCTGCATTTCCAACATTCAATTTAGAACAATGCGTTTGGTTCCTTAATTAGTAAGCCGCGGATCCGCCGTCGTTTCAACCGGCACGATTTTTTTTCTAACTGAATAGCGAAAAAATGTTTGACACTTTTTGAGTGCCGCATCTCCCAGAAAAGAGAGACGAGTCGTGTCGATTGTTTGTATGTAGTTACAAATGATTTGTTAAAAGTACTTTGCATAGAGCAGTAGAGCCATCCATGAAAAATCGCTGAAACTGGATGAAATTTAGAGAAAGAACTGGTGGCACTACCTTCGGCAAAACACTGAAACGTTTAGCACAGAGGAGGTATAGCACCGACAGGACCTGCTAAAAGTTTGGCTGCTTTCAAACGCCCTCTAACTAAGATATACTGTGGCTGGTGTAAGAGGCAGAAGGTACCGACGAGATACTATTATTCCGTCGGTGAGAAGACCAGCAACGCTATCTCGTCGCCGTCGCGTCGGTTCAGAAGGCCACCGAGGAGATTCTCGTCCGTAAGAAGTAGGGCTGTTTGCTGTTTGAGTATGTATTACTAGGGCACCGACGAGATCGAGATACTGGTACTCGTCGGTGACATGTACTCGCATAAGTCGAGTCGAGTACCCGCACGGTGTGTGAACAGACCAGTAAATCAAATACGAGAAAATGTGTAATCGTACAGTGTTTTATTGCTATAGTACATTTAAAATAAATTACATTATAACATCAGCCACAACATCTAAGATATTATTGTATATTCATCTAGTAATCAATGTTCGACTTATAAGACTCTAAATGCCTCAATCACACTGTCAACAATAACATGCCCGATCGATCGACGATCGGCCGCTACAACGTAATTTAAGGGTAACTTTTGCATTTTACTGTGTTTGTCCCGCATCTACATATTGTCTCATGAATTACACAGTAAAATGAATTCAGGATGCGCATAAATATATCGCCATGTGATAACGATCCGCGTGTAAGAATAGTAAAAAAGAGGTTGAGGTCAGAAAAACACAATGGCATGGTTTTTCTAACTAGTACGCATTCATCACAATTCCCAGATACGCCCAGGATATTTTGTTCTTCAATTCGTCTTGTACAATTTGTTAACGATATTCGTAGTTCGCTATTATCGTTATAAAAGTTTCCATGCAAAACTGCAATCTATGATCGAAAAACTGAAATGCCTCTCTCCGTCTGCGACCATGTATACACATATTCCTGAGATATTAAAGTATTATTGTACTGAAAATCGATCTTAACAATATATTGACTCTACATGCCGCGAGTTACATAATATTATCCTTGTCTATTGGCAGCGAATAATAAGGTGAGCTTGTGTTGCAGCTTCAAAAGCGGTTCACAAGTAATACTTGTCTCGTGACGTCAATCTAATCGATCAGACGGTAACTGGTTTAATGTCCAAACAAAAATACTAAACAATCGGTATGGACAGATATGAATCACTGCACACTCTGTTTGTACAAATTATATGTTATCATTATCCGTGATCGTGTGTCTATGTATGTGTGTGTCTCTCTCTCTCTTTCGGTGTGTGTGTGTATAAGCAGTACGCTTTTTGTAGTATAAATTCCTACGAAGCGCGAGTCACTTGCATCATGGGTGCAAACAGCGCTGCTTATACGTGGTGAGTCCACGTAAAAGGAAATGCATCAGAATATTTCATCAATCGGATCGATCATCTATGAACAACAGCATTTTTTCACTTTTGCAATAGAGGATACTGCTACTGCACAAAATATATGTACATATTCGTTTGATTAATGCATGCCGTGAACTTACATCTAAGATTTCATATACGGATAATCATACTCGCGTAACGGAACAAACGTTTCTTTGATCGACTGCGGCGACGCCCAACGAAGAACATAGTGAGGACCGCCAGCTTTGTCGTTTGTACCAGACATTCGGCCACCGCCAAAAGGTTGTTGGCCCACAACCGATCCAGTCGACTTGTCGTTAACGTAAAAATTACCAGCTGTGTACTTGAACTCCTCGAGCGCCTTTCTCGCCCATTTTCTGAAGAAAAACGGGTGACGATGAAGCCAGATTCAAGTTAAACGATTACAACTTAAATCGGAGTACATGTACTTACTCATCTTGTGCAAATATCGCTCCAGTTAAAGCATAAGGTGTCGACGATTCGACAAGTTTCATGGTATCGTCGAGATTCGAGTCTTTGTAAACGTAAATCGATAACAGAGGCCCAAATATTTCCTCTGTCATAATCTTATCTTTTGGATCCTTTGTCACCACTATTGTAGGATCGATAAAGTATCCGCAACTAGAAAAAACATATATACCGTGTAACAATACATGTATATGCATAAACAATGAACAATGATAAGTAAAACAAACGTACGAATCATCGTATTTTCCACCGCCAATGATTTCCAAATTCGGAGATTTCTCCGCGTGTTTGATGTAACCAGTAATCCTCTTAAACGCAACAGCATCTATAACGGCTCCGGTGAACACAGTAAAATCTCTAACATCTCCGACCTTCAGTTTATCACGAATAGATAGAAGACGTTCTTTTAGCTATAAGAGAAATGAGTAACGTTTAATAATGAAGGTTTATATATAATATATAAATACATAAAAAACATACCTTAGGCCATATAGATTCTGGAACATACATTCGACTGCAAGCGGAACATTTCTGACCATTGAATTCGAATGAGCTTCTTATGGTCCCATGGGCTACCGATTCTATGTCAGCACTTGGGTGTACAAAATGGAAATTTTTTCCACCACATTCACCTACTAATTTCGGATAGTTCTTGTACTTCCCCAAGTTCTGACCGACTTGCATCCATAAACGATTAAACGTCGGCACTGATCCAGTGAAGTTAAGTCCAGACAAATACGGCGAGGCAGTGATAGTGTCTCCGAAAACGGGACCTTCGCAGGGCACGAAATTCACTACACCTGCTGGTACACCAGCTTCTCTACATATCTTGAAGATCCACCAATTAGAAAGTAGAGCAGTATCGGATGGTTTCCACAGAACAGCGTTACCCTAAGAAAGATTCGTCTTATGTACATATTCCGAGTGTCTAGCGCTTAAAAGGGATATTCCAATGGAACTGATAAAAGAAATCTTAATTAGGTCGGGGTGCATGTCAAGCATGTCACGGTCATCGTTCGATGCGTTATTTCTGCGTTCGACCCTGGTCTTACAATTAGGAAATCCTAAACTACACCGCCATTTTTTAACTGAAAATGCACACTTCTGCTAGGATACCCCTTCAATTTATTGGCAGAATAAAAGCTATGGCAAGGGATGTAATTTGAAAAAAAAATGCGAACCATTAGAGCAGGTGTGTAGCTAAGATTACCACCAATGGCAGTGAAGTTGAACGGTGATACTGCTGCAACAAAGCCATCCATTCCACGATACCTCATAGAGTTCAAGGTTTCTTTACGATTCGGTGAAATTGGTTGGTACTTGAGACTTTCTTTGAGAAAGTACGCGTGCATCTTGAAGAAGTCAATTAATTCTGCTGCGCTGTCTATTTCTGCTTGAATAACTGTTTTGCTTTGGCCAAGCATAGTGGAAGCATTCAATTGCTGTCTGTACTTGTTCGCCATTAAATCGGCAGCCTTCAACCAGATTTCTAAACGTTTATCGATTGGACATTTTTCCCATTCTCGCTGAGCCTTGACAGCAACGTCAATCGCTTTCTTGACTAGATCGGGTGTTGCCCAGTGATATTTGGCTATTTTTGCTTTGTGATTGTGCGGCTAAACAAAAGAACGTTACAATTATTGAAATGTGTACTTCAATATTTTTGAATTATCATCTCTTTATCGCCATGCTACGTAACTTACCATAACTTGATATCTACGCAAATCAGATTTAATTTCTTCATTTCCAATGACTAATGGCACTTCTTCACACTCGTTGGCCATTTTATTCAAGACCTTCTCCAATTCAGCCCTCTCGGGACTGCCCTTCACATAACTAAGAATAGGTTCATTTTCCAATGGAAATTCAGGGGGGCTGGGTACTGGTACAATTGTTCCCAGACATCTTGTACCAACTCTGTTAAAAAAGAAACACAGAAATAAGGTTTATATTTTGTGTTCAATATTTTTCTTCGACTATTACTTTCATGTAAATATTTCCGACTAAATTCAAGTTAACGTTTACAATTTGTATTTGCTAGTGCTACAGACGATGAGATCCGAAGTATGAACAAATATTAGCTCTTGAAATCTGTCTCGAAACCAACTCTAAATATTTATCTGTGTACTTGGGAGTTGGAACCTAAATCCATAGTGTTATCTACATCCTCAAATTTTAAGAAGTCAGATTTACGTTGTCATACCTGATCTCTTTTAATGTAAAAACAAATATAAACGAAACAATAAATCTAACAAAATATAAGTTATCGTAAAATTAAAAAATATAATTATTTATTAATTAATTTACAGTGAATTATAGGGCCGTACGAATTTGCGTACGAATATTATCTACATTAATGCTAACGCACATTTATTATCCAAAAAAATATTACACAAGATTTATTTTATCCAAGTTTCGACGAAAAAAATAACACGTATCTGTTACATAAATCAGATACTTATTTTGAGGGAAGAAAGATGTTATTTTAAACTGGCTTGCATATGTCAAACGAATACCATGACCATAGTATTATGTAACGTAACGGAATCTTAGTGACCCATATTATTCCAGTTATCGCTTTAATACTAATTGCGCAAAAAAAGATTCGATAACGAGAGGGGCTGTTAATTGAAATAAATCAATGAAGAGTTGCAGATTCCGTCATACACGAACAATCAATATCAATGGAATCGAAATGAACGAATACGCTCGGTTTAATTATAGAACAATGCGCCCACGAAGCAGCATCGAATCCATTCTTTTCATTACTAAAAAAAATACTTAGTTGCTTGGTTGCTTCAACGTAAAAACAACGGAAGATCTTTTACGCACGTTTGTTTAGGCTTAAAACGAAAAAAAGTACCGTGTGCCGATTAACAAATATCAAGGTCATCATTAAAAATACCGCTGTCAATTTGCATATTAACGAATACCTGGTCGGTAAAATACATGATCCGTGTCGCAGTGCTGTGTATCGTGTATGGATTAGGGATGTATAGGTATTCAGAAATATCACGTTTCAAGGACACACGTGTGTACGCAAATAAAAATATTAGTTTAAAACAAATAACTAACCCGGAATATGTCTTGAAAAATATTTAAAACTCCTATAAAAATCATTTCATAATATTCCATACGATTTCGGTACAGTACGTAATAAGAGTAAGGGGTTTGACATCGATATACATACAAGGTGTCCAAAAGGTTAGTATCTAAATATCCGGTAAACTGAAATTTCAAATTCCAATAAAAAAGAAATTTCAATATAATTTTTCTTAGCCATTTGTAGTATGACACAATAATGTTTGTGGTGCGAACTTGTTTTTTTAAAACTGATTAGATTTCAAAAGAAAATATTCCACAATCATCTGGCTACGTTTTGCAATTTAGCCTGACCGATTAGGATTAGAGATTTGTAGAGACGTTTGGTAGCGCGCATGTGTGAACCGCTGATTAAACTTTGTAAATTTGATGGAAATTTCACAGCTGTGTTTGCAGTTTAACCGAAAACACGCATTTTGTATGTGTAGGAACGAACGCGTTACTCGTGTCATAAACGCTTGAATTTCACGAAATATGTTGAACTTTATTGAAATAGAAACCGTTGGAACGGTTCTGCATAAATACATGCGAGTGACACAACGCGTTACCGGTAAAATAAACAATGTATGTAGAAGTAGTTGCATACATTATGCATATCGCAAACATGCTCTCACGATTTTTTACAATTCTGACCAAACATACGCCATGAACATTTATTTAAAAAATCATGCATATTGTACGGAATATAATGCAGCAGCAATTAATTCGAGTAGATTATCGGGCTAAAAGTGTTGCAAACAAAATTGGTGAATGAACTGTCAAACGACACCTTTCATATTCGTTGTACAGTGGAAAATTCCGACAGGCCAGCAAGGTAGCCTATCCTTGTCCTAGACAAGGAAGGACAACATAAGGACAGAGGAAATATGACAAGGAAGACGAATCAGAGGACCAATAACACACCAATAAGCTGACGTCTACATATACATGCATGCGCGCCCGTTCATTTATGTTCGGACATTGTTATATAGCGTTGTGTCAATGCGTGAAAATAATCAATATACGTTACCAAGGACTAATACATGCTGTAGTGTAATAATGCACGAACCAGCCAAGTTTTCTTTTGTTAATCGAACGTGCTCTGTGCCAGGTGCTTCATACATTTATACTCACTTTTGACTGTTAACTATAATCGCTTGACGGCAAAGGCTCAACATTGTTTTTCCTTTTTAATCGCTTTCCCTTGTTCCTTTTTACATAAATGCCTCTTATACTTGTCGACCAGACTCCGCAAAGTTAACAACGTGATTCGTTCGCAATAATCACCGTAAAGACCGACCAAGGTACCAAATTGTCGAAACTACGTAGACCGCGACTACCATCGAGCAAATAGTGAGCCAAACCTCCCCCCTCCCCCCGCATCTTCCCCACCCTTCGTCAATTCGACTACGAAGCAGGGCCGTAACGGAGAACCGAAAAATAGGGGATCGCGATCGAAAGTAAAATCAGAGAACGCGAACGAATATAACTGAAAATATTCACGAACGTTCAAGAGAATGCAAATGAACGGAAATTTGAATACGACGATGCAAGCAGAAATTAAAAAGTACAATTTTGCGGAGCGGTTGAAACGATAAATTTAAATGTTTTAATAAATTTAAAAAAATATAAAATTCACTGAAGTTTGCTTGTAGCGATACTTTGTGATTGAAAATTTTTAAACGAACAAATTATCCGCGTTATCAATTTTTATACGTACATAGTACTTTATTGTCTAGCACTTTGAAAATTCATACATAAAATTATTTTCAGAAAAGTGTATAGTTTAGGTGCAAACTTACATAAGAATAATTATTTTGGCAGATTCATTATTTATTTTATTTTAAAATCGCCCGAGAACTTTCAAGGTTTTCTTAACTAGAATAAAACTGTGAAGGAACTTCTTTAATACATTAATGAGATTAAGAAAAAATTTAATTTGTACAAAGTTTAATATAATAATGCAATATGTAAAAGTTACATAAGATATTAGGAAACGAGTTGTTTTTAGTTATCTTCTTGTTGCATCTGTAACTCCCGGAGTAATTGCGCTCTTTGTTTTTCTAACTCGTCTTCCGAAAGTTCGTGGTGATCCGCATTCTCCGTAACAGATCCTTCGCTGTGAGCAGAAGCTCTTCTATGTTTCTCCTCTTTTCGTTTTCTTTCTGGCGACTCTTCGGAAGATGGAAGCCTCGAATGCGAACGCTATAAAAAAATATTGTAAGAGTAAATAAATCGCACGCGTTTCGGAGGAATTACTTGGAACTTATCGAAGACATAAGTAATAAGCGTTTGTTCTTACGGAATGACTACGTCCTCTCTTCTTTTTGTTCTTTTTCCTTTTCGACTTTCTAGTATCTGATTCGGAGCTATCCGATTTACTAGGAACGCTCGGTGAACGCGATTTATGCCGTTTCTTCTTTACACCTTTGTCGCTTCCTTCGGACTCCTGCCAAGTCATGATCAAGTGTTAGAAATAAAATTATTTTGCGACTATATAATATACTTACACTGTGTGATCTGGATCGTGATTTCCGTTTCACTTTCTTTGTCTTTTTCTTTTTACTTCTAATATGGTGATGACTACAACTTTCCTCGAGCTCGTGCTGATATTCTTTAAAGATTCGAACTCTTTCGCTTTCCAATGTGATCGCTTTAAAGTCTGGTTCCTCCTCAATTTTAGTTCGTAGATCTTCCCAGGTCATTTGATAATCGACGTTCAGCGTTTTCAATAAATTCTTAAAACCTGTTTCCAATTTCTTGAATTTCCTGGTCTCTTCTTTTACGCGTTCTTTCTCTCTCGCTTCAGCTTTCTCCAGTAATAAATTGTATGTCAGTTTGACATTTCCTGCATCCAACGTTGCAGATTTTCTATCCTCGCATACAACGGTAGCAAACTCTTCGAACGTAGTGTTAACTTGTACTTCAAAATTCTTGTCCTTTAGAATTTCTCTTATAATCTTTTTCTCAGAATGAAATCTAGATTTTAAATCCTCCACATAAAACTTAAAAAGATCCAGAGGTGTCGATCCAGATTGACCAAGCATAGCAGAGAATCTCAAATCGGCGGAGAGCATCGGGTAAAGTTCTACCCAAAGTGACATCGACGTTAATTTCCCTTGCTCGTGCAGTTCGTCGAGTAAACTCTGAAAAGTTGTAGGAAATTCGTTGTAAATATTACGTAGAAGAGAATCGACGAAAGTATAACCGATTTTAAAGAGACTTACTATGAATGCATCTCTGTTCTTCCTTTCTTGTCGTTTCCTACGTTTCTTTTCGTGTTCTTTCTCTTCTTCTTCATCCTTTTCTAGCTGACGTATATGATTTTCAAACACAAGCAAAGCGTCTTCTTTGTCCATTTCCAATAGATCTGCGTCTTCCGCGAAAGCCGCATGTTGCAAAAGTAGTGCCTGTGCTTCCTGCCACGTTGTTCTGTACGTAACATCTGTCATAGTATCTAAAACTTGAGCCAATCTTTTGGTATTTCTTTTTTTCAATTGCTTAGATTCTTCTTTCTCGCGTTTAGATAAATTAAAAATAACATCTTCGTAAATGTCCCGCCGATCCGAATCTCCTACGGCTCTCCAAACTTCTAGATTACCATATATTTCTTCACACTTGTAATATTTTGTAGTACTCGTCATTCTATCGTTTTCTAGTAAAAACTGTTCCAAGTCTTCTTTAGCTTTTTTTAACCTGTTTAACACGGTACGGTTATCCCATCGTCGAAATAACAAACAGTCCTAGAACCATTGGATGACCAAGAAAAACCCCTCCGAGTAAAATTTCAGCCTTCTTTTACGAGCACAGTTTGAAACAAAAACATCTGAAAAAATTCTCTAAAATGCGCCTTAGTATCCAAAATATTTGCCCGGAGAGACCGGGAAAATACGCAAAATCTAATTTACCCTGTAACTACTCTCGCGGGAAAGCTAGAGGGCTGAAATTTTACTCAGAGGGGTTTTTCTTGGTCAGCTTTCGAATAGTTCGATAGTCATTAAAAAACCTCTAAGGGCAGTTTTGACCATCTTCATCGGCGAAGTCTCACCTCAATCATGTTACTCACCTCAATCTTTCTTGTTCGCGTTCCTCCTTAAGTTTTTGCGTTTTGTACGCGTTGAACGCTTGTTTACGTTCATTCAACTTCTTCATTTGTGGATATCTAGAATCGCTTTGAATTAATTTAACTGCCTGTTCCCATGTGGCGTTCGACGGTACATCTCTTTCTCTTAATAATTCCTTGAACGCTTCGATTGCCTCTTTTTTATCTTTAAATTGCATCTTTGGTTCGGGAGTACTCGTGCGGCTATCATTCGCCGAGCCCTTAGCGGAATTGCTATCTTCGTCCGGTTTCGCAGGCGGCGTAGGAATGTTTATCGCTGCGAGCGTTGCAGCCATAGCCTGCTCGATCGCAGACTTTCCGCCTGGTTCCGGCGTACTGGTCTGCGATGTATTTGTAATCGCAATATTTGGGGACAAATGCTGCATGGCTACAGGAACTATACTGCGAAAGAAGAATATTGACAATTGTACCTCGACCAGTTTGACACTGTTCAAGTTCACTGTAGATAATTCTTACTAACGTGTTCGTAGCACTCGCGACAACCGCCGCAGCAGCAGCCGCAGCTTCTTCGGCTGCGATTCTTGTTTTCAATTCTTCCAATTCGGAAGGAATGGTCCACCTCGATTCCTTAGTAGTTACATTATGATAATATACTTTCCCATTTTCTGATTTGTATTCCTTCCAAGGACACTGCGATAAAAGCAATTCGCTAGGTGTTTTTAGTTCATCCGGTTTTTCCCATAATGATTGCTTCGTGATGCTATTGTAATAATATGTTCTGCCATCTGGGGCTTTGTGTTCGGTCCAATCGGACTTCTTCTCAGCAGACGCTGTAATAGACTGAACGGCAGATCCGGTGTCGCCTGTTATAGGTGCTGGAGGAGGAATACCTGGAGCTGTTATTTGAGGAGGTGCAGCTAAAATATAAGAAATATCTAAATAAGGTAAACTTTCGGAACCGAACGGATGTTTTTTAAATAGAAGTATTGACCTATAACTCCAGCATCGGGTGGAGGAGCAGCAGTAATTGGAAAACTAAAACCAGGAGGAGGTATGGAGAATTGCGGCGGCATTATGCCTGGCGGACCGGGTGGCAGGCTAGGAGGCGGTATAAAAGGTGCTGTAGGCATAATAGGTGGTACAAAACTAGAAGCGATATTTGGAGTTGCTGGTGGAAATCCAGGTACCGCAGCAGGTGGTGGTATACCATCATTTGAAGCCTATAACACATTTTAAAATAAAAATAAAAATTAAGACGTTTAAAACGATGTATTTGTTTCTATAGTTAGACAAATATTTTACTTAGAAAATAAGCAATTATCGACGTCTCTTACAAACGATCAGATACAGTAAGAACAGAATCGTAACTGAAAAACATAATGTAAAACTGAAAAGAGTAAATAATTCAATGTCACCGTAACGTTCGAATGTTAAATTATGTCATTCAAAATTATTAAACTTGAAAAAACTGAATGTGTAATAGAACGAGGAGTAAGGTTATTAATCGTTATACATAAGCTATACGAATATAATACTATACCATTGTTTTAATCTCCTTTCTCAGTCAAATCATTGAAAATAAACGTCGTTGTTTTCTATCGGTAAATCCAATTTTCTTTATAAATTAAAGAATATACACAGCAACACTGCTACACTATACCTAAATAATTGTGTTTGATTATATCTATAACTATAGCAAAGCATATGTATACTATTTATATACACTGATATACATATATGATATGTACATATACACATAAGTGATCAGAAAATGTTTCGCCGGTTCTTCTTCTTTCTGGAGTCTGAAAATTCCAGACTGCAATCAGAGAGGATACAAGAGCGCTCACGTCCGCGGTTTTTGTATCCTCTCTGCTGGAATATAAAGTATAGATTATGATCGAGGTAAAATAAATATCAATATAACGTTATACATATCATATAACAAATATTTCCATGAAAATATGAATTTTGTTCGACATTATCAATTATATATTATTGTATTACAATAAATATATTTTTTTATTGACCGAGTATCGCATATTAATGCACATTCGTAATTAATTTGTTCACAACAAACTGTTAAAGTAAAAATTTATGGAAAGGAAAATTATATACGTACAATATTTTAAAAAAGCATATATAGATGATATATATATATTCTATATTCAACGAGAAAACCGTACCGTTGCGCGCAGCTTGGAAGATGGTGGAGGCGCAGCGAGCCTATCATCTCTCACTACATTATCCACTCCCCACTTTCTTGAACCAATTAGGGCAAAGATGCGCAGCGACGAACGAAAACTGGTCTTCACGCGGTACGTTTCTCTCGTTGAATAAAGTAGTTTCCTGAGTAGTTTCCCCATATTGCGCTCATGCAGACTCTGCATTGCAGAGCAAGTCTAGTTCCAAATTTAGTTCCGTTAGTTTAGACGAGATGGCGCGTAGTCAGGATTGTGGGGAGCAACCACGGAGCATGGGAGCAGCGCTCTCACCTCTCACCTCGTGCTGTATACATAGATGATAGACCCTTGGCCTTTGACCATATACTTGTGTGTGAATACAGAGAGCATATATGTATACCTCAGTGTACCTTGTGTGTACTTGGACCATACAATTCAACTAGCACACAGTGTATACATGAATTTCTAACCTGACATCAGTGTTGTCGTGTTATTCAACGTTCATGCAGCACATATTCTCAAACATTTCCCCAATAACATATGATTCATTAGTGAAATTATCTAATAAAATGAAGTTACGTAGTATCTCGTGTGTCAAATGACAGCATCCGAACGTAAAGCACACTTGTTTGTTATCATGTAAATTTCAAATTAAACGTTTCGATGAAGTAACAGAGGAGCAAGAGGAGTCAATGGATATCCACGATAGCATAGATTGACATACATCGGTGCGGCAGGATAAGTTTTTCTCGTAATCTATACAAAGGCAGATTCCATTAAAAAGGTATTTTATGAAGTACAAAGCAAATTGACAAAGTACAGATCTGAATTGAACACAGATGATCTCTCTGATCATCACTATGTGCGAAGACGTTCACATTAGAGAGCAACGACAACTTTTACAAATTTTACGGACCACCGTCGAAGGATTGTTAGTCGACGGTGTTTTAAACGTATGGAATGTTTACGGTGGTTTAAATCGACTACACCACATAATGGAGCGGATATTTAAACATGGCTGTCGAATATTTAATCGAAATGTAAGATTACATCTTCGTTTGTTTATTTCGATATATCGTCGCAAGTAGTGAATCTTTTACCTTGGTTCTCTATTAATTATGTTCTTCATTTCTTTTTGCGTTCTGAAAAAGTTTTATATCACAGTACACATTGTAAGTATCCAATACTGTTATCAGTAGCATTGTCTTCTTTTATTTCTTTTCATTCAAGATATCCTGTTTTTTCTACTTTGTAAAACTAATATTAACGTCACTGCTGTGCGATAACTGTTAGAATGATAATAACGAGGAATTCTATTGCGCAATGTTGACATTGAGCAAAGTCAAAGGAAAATGAAAAAAGTTTGTTCATTTTTTAAGGGAGAACCGGACTGTTGGATTTTTATTCAGGGATTAAATTGGCTACAACCTTCTTTAGCAGTCTCGCCTGTTTTATCAGAAGTCAAAGATTATCTTTCCAATTTACCGGCGAGAATAACATCACAAAAAGATATGTTATGGCTGTATAAAAGGTATACGTAACAATGAATGAATATGTTAAGATGTAAGAAATATTGTATGTCGTAACTAGACTGCGGATTTTATGCATTTACGACAAAAATGGGTGCATACGTTTTAAAGTATTGAACACGTTCCAGCTCAACAAGATAATTAGAAGAGAAATGGAGTTTATATTTGGCTCCTGTGGCTTGCAATCAATGCAAAAAATTTTTATTTCGCATAAAGATCCGCAGTCTAGTCATAACTCATACGATTTTACATATAAATTTATGCAACGTGATCTTAAAATTATGATAACGCAGCTTGGAGAGTCACACTTTGTCGCATAAGCTTTCCTGGCTTTTATCCGACAAGGAACATTTACTCTCTTGTTTCGAACCATGGGCATTTTTGTGTCAAGAAAATTTGGCCGAAGCCACACTGTTATGTTTGAGAGCGGTCGAACGAAATCAACCGATGTTGCTGATAGATATCGACCCATTTTTAGTAAGTCTCTTGGACAATATTACATATTTACAATACAATATTACCAAAATTCTTTATTTACATATAATTGGTTTTAGTTCCTACCTTCTTGGATTTCTCCTAAAGCAAGTCCTAAGAGGCATCGGCGTTCCTCTTCGTATCCAATTAACTTTTCTACTACAAATTTCAGTGTGGCAAGAGACAGAAACATTCACCTTGACAATTGTCAGTTAGATTCACTGAGAATATCAGAAAGTCCGATAGCTCAACAAGGTGATATTAAGCCTGATGAAAACTACCATAAGACAGATCTGAAAGAAGTTAATGATATACCTTTAAAAACTTGGAATAGTCTCTCTGCCCTAACTAAAGGCTATACAATTTCAGGTACAAATTCTGCCTCTTCGTTAACTGTTACAGATGCTAGTTCTCATAAAAGTATTGAATCTCAGACATGTAAAGTCGAATTGTCGAAGCTAATTAACGTGAATTATGCTGAATTAAAGCAATCTACCTCCACTGTCGCAGAAGACAAACTATCTGTAAGACCTAGAACTCCTTTAAGAAAAACGAAAAATAGGAATAAGATGAAACATAGTCAAACAGCTAGAAAATCCAGCGAGGACTCTGACACAACGAACGACGAATCGTTAACGAACACCGTGACAGAATATCGTATTCCATCTCCTACGTCGACCGAGATTGACATAGAGAATTCTACAAGAAATTCCACAGGAATCGAGGTCCTTCATAAACCAAGAAGGAAAAATTCCTTTTTGCCTGGATCGGCGCCTGAATTTACCAGTCCGTGGAGTTTAGAAATCGAAGGTCTGAAGGACATTAGAACGCCGAAGAAAAGTTTTATGGAAGATGGTGGTAGTAGCGTTCAACCAATGGCCATCGGATATTTTCCACGTCCAGCGGAAGGCCAGAGTTTAACCAGCTTTTTAGCATCCGCACAATTTTCTAGAGCGAACGCCGAATTGGATAGAGAAAATGCGCATTTCAGCGTATCCGAAGCTGTGATAGCTGCTATCGAACAAGTGAAATGCAACAGGCAATGGTGTCTCGTGGAAGAAGCTGTTGACGAAAGTGATGAGGAAATAAACAGTTTAAAGCAAAGAATACGATTAAGGCGTCGACAACGACAAGAGGAACGGAGTAAAGGAAGAACATGGACTCGCGAATTACTGAGCGACGGAAAGACGGATACAACGACAACCGATCAAAGCGTCAGCCCTTTGTCGACCTCGTTTGATACTTCGTCTGAAGATATTTTTACAGACGAAATAGAGGATGTAGAGATGAACGACGAACGGAATGCGTCGAAATTGAAAAATGCTGGGATTTCGATCTCCATGGCATCACTGTACTCCGATGCAGATTTGTACCAGTCGTCTCCTTCACATGGAACAGAGTCAACGTTAACTGAAAGTACTATGTCAGCGGAAGGCGTAGCTTTGTCGCTAATTAGTAAATTTAGTGAAAAACAATTGCCTAGAGCAAGCGAATTACAGTGGCTGGTTTCCGAGGAAGAAGCACCGCAGAGATTGTTACCGTTGCCTAAAAGTTGGCCTGTTAATCCAGAGGAGATGGAAAGTTCAGAAAAGATTTCGTTACGTGGCACCACGGAATGGGCTCCGCCGAGGCCACAAATTATTTTCACACCACATCCTCCGCCAGTGTAAGTTTAAAAAGATAATATTTTTTTTCATAAGAATCCGCGACCTAATCGTCACACTGAATTTAGTAATTTAATGCATTTTAATATGCAGGCGGCGAACTCTCATTGCCAAACAGAATTACAGGTGCGCAGGCTGTGGAATGAAAGTTGCAGTAAAATATGCAAATAAATTTCGTTATTGCGAATATTTAGGTAGATATTTCTGTACCGGTTGTCATACTAACCAAGTGGCGCTAATACCAGGAAAGATTTTATCGAAATGGGATTTCAATAGGTGCAATCAGTTTTTATTAAAATACGCGATCTATATAATCGCATAACATCTTTCTGATCGTGATTTGTTCCCGTAGATATCCTGTATCGAACTTTTCATACAGACTATTAGACCAGATGGCATTAGATCCATTGTTTCAAGTAAACGATTTAAGTCCGTCACTTTACAGACGCATCAAACAATTAGACAAAATGAGATTATTCCGTACGCAATTATTTTTCTTTAAAGATTTCTTATTTACCTGTCGTTTCGCAACAAGGTATGAATTTGTTAGATTATTATTTCGGTGGTCTTTCAATGTTTCTGTACTTGCATTTTCTTCTCTTTTTAGTATTCAAGAAGTATTGAAGAAAGAACCAAATTATATAATAAGCGATCCCCATGTATATTCCATCCAGGATCTGGTGCATGTTAAATATGGCTCTTTGCCTATGAGATTAAACGGATTAGTTCAGGTTTGCAATATGCACATTCTAGAGTGCGAGGTAAATAGTGAATATTAGGAATAATATATTGGTGTTGCGGTATTTTTAATACAAACAAAGTATCATTTCAGTTGTGCCAAGCTAGGGGATTCGTGTGCGAACTATGTTGCTCCAAAGATGTTATATTTCCATGGGAGTTATCAAAAGTTTTTAGGTGCGAAATGTGTGGTGCATGTTTCCATAATGAGTGCAAGCAGAACTTTAAGAAAGCAGATTGTCCGCGTTGCATTCGTTTGCACTACAGACGAATATCAAGGGACGAGAAATTTTGACACACGGTCATGTTGTCTTATATCGTGCGTTTACATATAGGATTTGAATTGATTCTTCGAAGAGTGGTAAGTTGTGCCGTCGATTCCAAAAGGCTATATTTTTTAAAGCTACAGGCATATATCTAAGTTTTTATTTGCTATATTATTATCCGAGACTTGTTAGTACAGATTGTATATTCTTTCAATTTTTTTTGAAAATTTAATATATTTCTATTTATGGAGTCTTCGAATCTGTAATCGTTCAAACTATTTAAATTTTTGAGACACAGTATTCTCTGGAAGTGAAAGCTTATTTACATAGATGATTTTCGAACGTAGCAAAGACTGAACAAATGTGATATTTAAATGAAATTATAACTTACTCAAGTATTTCAATACTGCGTGTTCTATTGTTACGTATTTATTCGTTTAAAAAGTTACGTAATATATGGTTATAAAAGAAGAAATGAAGGATAAAAATTACATTGTTATTTGTTTATCAAATTTTGACATTTAAACATAGTTTAATCGAATAGTAGAAAGTAAAATGAATTGTTATTCTCGTCTTGCATTTAACTTTTATTTGTTCAGTCATGAATTTTAATCTGATAATCCTTCCTAAATGTAAATAACGTTGTAAGTAAAAAATAAGTCAGAAGAGAGTATTACCTTTATATTTAACAAAAGGCTAAGTAGTCATGGATGCAATGTCTGTTTCCTCCTTATAATTAAAAACGTTTATTGTTTATTTATAAACATTGTTAATATGAACGAAATTTATAATAAAATGTTCTTGAAAAAGATTACACATTCTGAAATGATTTTTTTATTTTAAAAACTCAAGTTGTATTTTAGAGTAATGATTTCGCAAGAAAATTGTGGACAGTATATTAAAAATCATCGTTTGATTTTTATTAAATTACATTTTGTTTACAATGGTTCACATACACACGTCTTACAAAATAGTAGGTATTAGTACATTGACTGACAGTAAAAAAATATATTATTACATTATATGTACACCACCTAATTCGAATAAGTCTTAGAGCTGTATAATATGCTTAATGGTATGGCTTTCATTCCAAAGAAATTGCTTAAAATTTTTCCTAATCGGTTTCGAAAATATGTACACTTCAATAATTGTGATAAGTATATGTACAAATGAAGATATACATCTATAATTTTCTCGAATCAATAATAGCCCTAATCTTTCTAAAATAACTATCTCGTTAGTGTTACAAATACGTGAGAGAATTTGAGTGTGTTTGATTGCATCCAAGATTTGAATACATTCGTATCACAGGTGGTACTTTTATTAAAGAAAGAACTATATCTTGTACATTAATCAGTACGATGATGTATTAATAACTATGGCCTGAGTCAGAGGTTTTAAAAAATAGATCTAGTTTCGCATTTGATTAACACGTGTGCTGAATTTGATTTATGGCAATAAATAGAATCTCGGAAATGAAGAGTAAATGGCGAGAAATTGACTTCTTCTGCTAAGTTTACATATATATGTACTTACATTTATTAATTTCATGAAACACGTAAAACAAGATAAATTAATTGTTCTCAATTCTCTTAAGTCAAGTAGCAAAGGAAGCAGTCTCTCTCCTTCGTTTCTTCCTCCTCTCTTTCATACCGCTAATTTTCACCCGCACAATGATTTAAAAGAAACTGAGTGACGGTACCTTATGTAGTTAACTTAGAAGCATACAGTATCTTTCATCAGTCTATAAAGTGCAACAACAATGCATAACAATACGCCACACCCTCTCCTCACGGCTTCGTTAAAAACGGAAACGCCGCATAAATTTCATAGTATTCATTCGTATTGTGTATACATGTACCAATTTAATTTAAGGCAATGAAATTGTCTCAAAAAAAAAATACTTAGCAGTATAGTATAGGGAGAGAAAAAAATTAAAAGATTAAAATTACTTAATCCTTTTCATGCATATAAAATAACGCTTTAGAAATACCAATTTCTTTATCAGAATGCAGAGTATAAAAGCGTGGCGCTAAAATAAATTTCTCAACAAAAAAAAAATTAATATAACTTACAAATACTGGTATTGTAGAATATACAGATTACGAAAGTTGTATAAATAACTAGAAAAAAAATAGAAAAAAAGGGGAGAAAAATGAAAACAAAATTCTATTACTCATCTGTCCTTTTGGGTGTCGTATAAAGTTCAAACTGAGCTTCACAGTCACTTGAATTTATATGGTTTATAGACAATCGATAATTTAAATTTTTTCATGTTGATTTCATTTTTAAACAAACTGCGGTCATGGTGGTTTTACATATTCATGCTTGGCGACCATCTTAATCCTTCATAAATTTCGTTGTCGACCATATTTTTTTTTCTTAAACTAATTATATATCTAGAGTATCTTTTAATGGCAGCTTTGCTACTTCGAAAAATATCCTAAAACGTAAGGAGAGAAAAAAGAGGTCAGAAATATTCGAAGCTAACTTAATTCCTGATCCCATAAGTCTAATAAATAAGAGTAATGTAATATTTTTCAACTTACTTATGACTATACTTGTTGCGCACTGTTGTCAGAGCTTCTTTATGTTTCCTACGTAATCCTTCGTTTAAGAGATGTACTATATCTCTTATGTCGTCAACCTTATAACTACTGTAATATTCTAAGGTTGGAGTCCATCCTCCTAGATCTTTCATTTGTAACGCGAGTAGAAGTGCGGCGGCAGCCATTTTACTATCACTGAACATTATCGTCGAGTAATCCATTAGCGAGTACTCCAAAATATATCGTGCTAGAGTTAAAGTTGGCATCGAAACTTTTGCGCACTGTAAAAGTAACATTACAATTACAATCTTTGAATATAGAAAAAAACCATATAAAAGTAAATAACAAAAAATTACATACCCTAGCATATCGCCTAAGGAATCTATAAGAAAGAGGAATACCAAGATCAAAATCTATTATTTTCAACACGCTCATTTCCATCCTAATCAATTCTCTTTGTGTGTAAGCACCATCACATATGTACAGGAAGTCCTCAATCATTGGTGGTATTCTTTCCTGAAAAAAATCCGAAAAAATCGCGTGGTGATTAGAACAAGAAACTAAAAGTATTAAAAATATGTTTGTGATACTTACATCATATTTACTCGCTATGAAAAGACTTGCTGCTCCTAACAATTGCAATGTTTCTTTTCCAACTGTTACTTTTGTTAAGTACAGATCAACCAGTTTCACAGCCAGGTACAGGGTTTCGTGATTTAGTTCGAAAGACTCTTGAACCTCTACCATCCAATCTACTAATAAGGCTCTCATCCACCGTGAAAGACACACTTGTTTGTCCATGTAATCTTTAATAGGGAACAAATGTTCTCTCCTTCGTAAGTACTCGAAGATATCCAAAGCATAGTGAGAAACTTGAAACGGATCCAGCCAATTCTCCGCATCGAAATCCCATTGTACACCTTCGGGCAGAACTCTCTCAGGCACAGCATCTAAACGAGCAGCTATTGATACCACTTTGGACTTCGCAGGTACTGAAGATTCACTTTCTTTTTCTTTCTCAATTTCATTAGTCTGTAGAAAACATTGATTAGTATATTTTAAACATTATACATTTTCACCTTTACCTCAACCGCTACCTTGATCGAGGAATAACATTAGAGATTGCTCACCTGCACATTACTTCTGCGTGCTTTCTTCTCAGAGTCTTCTCCAATATCCTCTAACGCGCTTACATACAAAGAACTATCGTCTGATTTCTCTAAATCTAAACTACGTCTAACATTAATAATTTTACTAGGTATTTCAACTTTCTCGACGTCTTTCTTCACCGTCTTTACGCGTGGCGCTATCTTTGGCTTCAGAGGCACTACCTCGGATTTAGCGACTGTCTTTTCAAGTGTTCGAATCGAACTTGTCTGAGTATAAGTCTTTGTTTGAGTGACAACTGCTGCTGCCGCCTTCTTAACAGCTTTCTTTGGGTCTTGCTGATGTGTTCCCAATGTTTTTCCAATGGCCTATTAACGAAGTAAAAGGGATATTAGAAAAATAATTTTAAATCATGAGTGATTATGAGTAACTGTGTTGATAATAAATTCTATGATAACATACATTAGTAATGTTTCCTAATGCAGATCTTTTCGCAGTTTTTTCCTTTTGTGGGGATGATTCGGCTTTCCTTTTAACACGGGAATCTTTACCAATGATTGGCTGCTTAGGTAAAATATTGCTTAAAACGGAATTTTGACTTCTGGTTGTTATTCCTTTCCTTGTTGCCATATTGGCATTAGTTTGGGCATTTAATACTTTCGACGGTGCCATTCTCAGTAATGATTAAAAATATAAAATTACGGTTTTCCCCTATGCAAAGAAAACTACAGATTAATCGTGGGCATTATTGTGGTTTTCAAAGAAACGCACATCAAATTAATTAAACAGAATATTCCACAGAAATAATATTAGAAACAATAGTCCAACGAAAACAATTTATAATAAAATATACAAGCGACAAAACAAAAATGATGCTCACCAGAAGGATTTTTAACAAGTATAGAAATTTTCAAAATTACAGAATGTTGGGCCTTAAATCCTTCTTGCAAATCTTGTTTTTATGTAAAATGATATTCAAAGTTTCAGCCAAATCGGTCGCGACCGATTTTCGGAGGTACAGCCCAATAAGCAACGTACACAAACTTTTCCAGTTAATTCACGATTCACAGATTTCACATGAGGAACAGCGAGTAAATAAACAGTGAACGAACGTTATGGCTGAACGATGTACTTTCCCGAGATAAATGAAAATTTCCTTAAAGACGTTCTGCACTTCTAATAATATTATATCAAAGCCCTATGATATTCGAAATCAATACAGAATAAACGATTACAAGTTCGGGATGTTTCGTATACGTGGCCAACTACCAGTTACGAAGACCACGCGAGTTTGAAACGAATTCTCCATTGAGTTTCTTCACTCCCACGTCCGCCAGCGTGATTTTATCGTACACCGTTAATCCGCCGATCATTTGAGAGGAAAATCGAGATCGCGTTCGTTGATAAATCGCGAGAATTTTGTCAGTTTCTTTGTGCACGGGTGCGACTGTTAAACTGGATTCATGGCGTATGTAGTGTGCTCACAGGAGGGAAAAACGCGGGAACGTAAGTCAAGGACACACCGTTAGAAAACATACGAAAACACAATTTCTTCGTTAAAATAGAAATCACACGTGCAATCGAAATTCGTGGCGTCAAGTACAAAGGATGCTGATGAAACGGGCGATAAGTAAAAAGTTTGCCACGGCATCCATTGAAGTGAGCAAGCAATCACGAAAACAAACTATGTATTTATTCACTGATTTACAGACGAGATATTCCTACAAAATCTACAAGAATCAGCGACAAATAAGTGATTCTGATTTACCTGTTACCGTTGAGATTATTCAGCGTGCTCTGGTACGTTAACTCTCATTTATTATGAAATGATTGTGTCACTAGTTCGTTACTACTATGTCCGTTCGCTTCAGCAGAGCAACTGAAGTTGATGCTTGTTCAAAATATCACAGTTACCATTAGCCTCCCCTCCGATTGGCTCCCTACTATTCGGACGGACCAATGGCAAGCCTTGAAACTGTTAGTGTGCCACCTATCGGTCAGACTGAAATCAGACGTTTTACTTCGTTTATTCAAAGCATGTTGTCGTTTCTTTCGTATCTTGGTTTTAAACAATGTTTTAAGAGTATGTAAAAATTTTAAAAATTGAAGCACATTTAACAATATACTGATATACATACAGCAATTATATTGTTTGTTATTATTATTCGATCTTAAGAATTTAGTTGCACATTAATTGATTTAACCTAAAATTTTGTTTATTGAATATCTCTTTATGTACTTACATATTTGAATATTCAAATCCTATAAACATTTATAAATAGCTCGATCAAAGAAAATCAGATGACTGTCCGGATACTGTTGCGACAAAAATAATTTGAATGTGCAAATAGAATGTAAAAATATTTGATATTTGTAAGAAATATTCAGGTTTTGCTAATTGTATACAAGTAAAGGTCCCCGTAACGATTATCTACGATTATTGTTTCCGGGAATTCGTCCGTTACTCGATTCGTTAGATCAGG
This sequence comes from Lasioglossum pauxillum, assembly GCA_933228785.1. Classification (NCBI taxonomy): domain Eukaryota; kingdom Metazoa; phylum Arthropoda; class Insecta; order Hymenoptera; family Halictidae; genus Lasioglossum; species Lasioglossum pauxillum. The sequence goes on from OW121706.1 coordinate 41,888,412, forward strand.
GTATCATACGTAAATGGGCTACGACAATGCTTATGCTTCAATAAACAATTAACCTTTGCCCCGTATTTAATCGTTTCTCCAAAACCAAAAGAGTAGTATGTTCGAAACCCGAGCCGGAAGCTTGTAGAATTGTCTGTGCAACAACGAATAATTCTATCGTTTCTATCCGTTAGTGATTCGTGAAACACAGTAAATATGATTCTCGTTAACATATTGTAAGGGTTTATCACATACCCAATATTTAGTTACTGTATGCTCGCTTCGTACGTGTGTGTCGATGTGTCTCGCATTTTAGGGTTCCGTCGGATTCGTTCGTGATTTTCATACAAACAATCGAAAATGCAAAGTGAACGTCTAGTAGTCAAGTACATAAAAGTGAATAACTGTTTTGCCTATTTGCCGGACACCTGGTTACGAAGACTGGAAACAAAGGTTGGTGATATACGTTATGCGTCTCGAAATATTTCGTTCGGCTATACATGCATGATATACTTACATATGTACACTGTACACATACATTTCTATATAGAACCACGTATTATAATGAAACGGTAGATAGAAAAACTGATATGCTTCTGGGGACAGAAAACAGGTTACAGCTGACAGAGAATTTTTCAATATACGAGTAGCCGTGCTTTCTGAGAGATGGCGCAATCTATTCTTTGCGGTGGGCGATAGATGTCTGCTAGATTTTTACTTTATCGACATATGTTCTTCTAGAGATCGATATAATTCTGCAAGTTGCAAAGAGTTTTTTTAATTTTTCAAAAATATGGTTATACTATATTCCCTAAAGTTTCCATTTGAAAATGATGTCGGATTTGAAAAGGACGCGTGCACCCGCGTGTCAGCCAGTGTCAGGTAGAGGCAGGTAGAGACGAGTCGAGCGCACCGCTATTACGGTCAATTGTTTACGTTTACACTGCGGGTCACAAAAGAACACCAGCAGACCGTATACGACTAAATGACTCTATTTATACCTCGAGAACAATTTAGTAACCACTCTAGGTCAACACCTTTTTGTTTAAAACTTGAACACCCTGAAACCCTCACTGGTTTGGAGGGATTAAAATCATAAATCTCGTTGGGTTCTATAGATCATGCCAAAAATATCGATATTCCTAAAACGGACAGTAAAAGCGTTAGTGAGTCAAGAGTGGATACTAATATTGTTTTCGAGGTATAAATAAGGTCATTTAGTCGTATACGGTCTGCAGGTATTCTTTTGGGACCAGCAGTATAAATAAATCTGACCGTAATAGCGGTGCACTCGACCGCCTCTATGTACCTGCCACGGGGGTGCACCGCGAAGCCACCATTAAAAATTTAAATTACTCTGGCCCCTCATAAGAGATAGAAATTCCTAAGCGAGGCCCGTTTTCGGCTGGACCACAACATATTTCGTTTAGAACAAAATGTAATAAAATAAAATGTTGCAGGAGAATGTAATCGAGATAGAGCACAAAGGTAAAATATACTATGCGTCGTGCAACATGAGCGCAAGTCCAAACGAAGTGTTATGTCTTGGCACAAGTTTTGCACGAAGTTTGGGCATCGATGAAGGGGATGAAGTGTTTATTTCCTCTTTGAAAAATGTGCCACACTTGACGAGAGTCGATGTCACACCTCGTACTTTGGATGACAGAGAGATCTTGGTATAGTAGACAAAGATATATGCGATTTCCTGATGCACCGACTAAGAATTTGAGATTGAATTGAGGATTACTTTGTAGGAATTACAAATAGAAAAGGTGCAGTCTATATTGCTCAGTCAGATCAGAGTGGTGGGCAAGGGTCAACCAATTGTTGCTTGGGTATCAAAGTTCTCTTCGGTATCGTTCATCGTAGGCAAGTTGAAAATTCATGTTTTCTCATAAATTCAAGAACATTATTTTTCGATGAAAATTTTACATCGTTGTTAATTCCTGACCTCGTAGACCTGTTAGAGCCAAATGCCAGGTACGGGAAGCTTGAGCAGCTAACAGAAATCCACGTAGCAGACGTTGTGGCGAGTAAACCTGCAGAGGTTGTGACCAAAGAGGCTAAACAGCCAGGCAGTATAGCGAACGATCTACTGACCACCCTCAGAAGATTCGTATCGTCTGCAAATAGATCCGCTGATAAGACATCGCGAGAAGCAGCTAGAACCTCCGAGCTGCTTCGAAGTTTTCGTAAAAGGAAGAAACCGACCATATACCGCGTTCTTCCCATACCAAAAAAGGTGATCAAAGGGAACTCTATCGAAATTGGCAGTGCTCCTTACCACGTATTCGTTTCGCGAAAATCCGCACCGAAATTCGATGGTGCCTTTGCGATTTGCCGCGTGAAGAAGCTACCAGAAAAGAAACAGCACGCGAACGTGACCAACACAAGTTTTCTTACCAAAGACGAGTCTGCTGTACCTGAACTGACTCAAGAACTGATCGTCAGATTATTCATCCTCGAAGATTCACTCTGTTTCGATGTTAACCTTCATCATAATAGTTTATACGCGTCGGACAGCGTGAGGCTTACTTTGGGTTTGAGGATAGGAGCTAAAGTAAGCTTGTGCCAGGAGGAGTCTCTTCAGCAAGTGGCCCCATCCTCTATTGAACTGTTCTCCTGGAGAGACTCGGTGACCAGCCAGAATTTCGAAAGTTATCTTAAGACTCGTTCCACTGGGCAAGGGTTGTTAGTTAATTCGTGTGCTGCGGTGGTCCTCGATGACGGCGAACGATGTATCGTGAAAGTATCGCCGAAGAATTGCGCTTTCGCGATAATCGACGAGACTGTTTTGAATGGACTGCATGTGCATTCGAGATCGGTGGCTGAGAAAAGCCATCTTCGAGTTGCGGAAAAGTTGGACCAGGAGAATCAGAGGCTGGGCAAAATCTCTACTGGGTAATTGTTTGTTTCTCTGTATTGGAAATTAGTTTCGAACTCGTTCAGCTTTAGAAAATTTATCGACCAAAAAATTATGTTTCAGGCACACAAGGAACATTTTGTCGGAATGTCAACTCGCGCTCGATTTTAGTCTCGGTTTGCGAACGCGATTAGATTTCGATTATGATCGGGAGAACATTTTGATTTCTGGCGATGTTGGTTCTGGCAAAACGACCATTTGCAAACTGCTTCGCGAATATTTGGAGAACGAGCCGTACTATGTGCATACTCAGATGATAGACTGTAGATCATTGAAAGGTGAGCAAAAGGGATATGTATCTCCATATCTAAATTGCCTTCGCTTCATCGTCTAATGAATGCAAATTTTCTTAGGAAAAAAGGCTGAGATGTTGCAAAAGATTATAATAACTGCACTGAACGAGAGTGCCTACTATCAGCCTTCAGTGATATTTCTGGATGATCTAGAATGCGTCACGAACGCGTCCACGAACGATGAAGAGAACACTCCGGACGCCATTAACGCGGCCAGGTATTTCTGCGCTATTTCCGAGATGAAACACGCAAGGAAATGAAAAACTAAAGAAATCGTTTATTATCAGGATTTCAGACATGTTGATTAGCACGGTGTCACAGTATCAGGAAACGTGTTACATATCAATCGTCGCGACGTGCGCTGGAGTGAATAGGATTGGCCAGAAATTAAGACCAGCCAAGGGATGTCACTTTTTCAGAACAGTTTTGTCGATACCGAATCTCGAAAAGGTAATATAGTATTAATAAATCAATATTCCCCGTAGTTATTCGACGCTCCACTCCATCTTTGTTGGAAGGAGATAAACGATCAAATGAATATTTGTGAAAATCGCTAAAGATCTAGGATCGGGTGAATCGCCGTTTAACTAAGGGTAACGCGCTGGGGCACCGCGAGGTCAAACTCGTGTCAGACAGATTAGCGGAATTGCGAACAGTCTGCTGCGTTATTATACGACTCCTGTTCAGTGGTGTAACCCGTGCTCTCTAATCAGGTGGATAGAATCGATATTTTGCAAGTAATGCTCGGAGACAAGTTGTACGTGCCTGGAGACGTGAATTGGGATTACTATGGAAACAAGACCGAGGGATGGATGGCTCAAGATCTGATTGATCTTGCGGAGAAAGCTGTGTTCGCTGCTTGGAAGCGCCACGGTAGGAAAGTCCCTAATTGCTTCCGTTTGCATTCGCTGCTAATCACCGGCGGAAACTAATTCTTAAATCAAACACCAGTAGCGACTAATTGCGTTTATTAGGGATGTACTCGAAAGCGTTCGGACGTTTGCAACATTCGGCATGTGTAGTTTATGTATATTATCCATACATTTATGGTAGTGCCATAAATGCAATAAACGTATGGAGCACCTCGGCCTGACAACGAACGCTTTCGTGTATGCACAGAAATGTAAAATAGAATTTCCAACTATTTGGAGGCTCACAGTAGTCAATTGACACTTTATCATGGCAATACGTTGCGTGAGTCTGTGTGCCTGCTCGACTGTTGACAATCGTATCATTGTTGATTCGCCGGGAATAAAAAGGATCCTCGAAGCCGCCCGTCGTTATCACGGAAGAGGACATGTCAATTGCCCTGAAGAATTGTACGCCGATGTCTTTGCAAGGCATACAATTGTACAAAGGAGAGGGTCACGTTTGGTCGGATATCGGGGGCCTCTCGGAAGTGAAAAAGTCCCTCATAGAGATTCTACAGTGGCCATTGAAGTACCCAGAGGTATTCAAAAATGCTCCCATCAAGCTCCAAAATGGCGTACTACTGTACGGAATGCCCGGTACCGGGAAAACCATGCTGGCCAAGGCGATCGCCAACGAGTGCGGCGTGAATTTAATCAGCGTCAAGGTATAATTACAAATTACCATTTCTTGATGTTCCATTAAGTACAAACTTAATGGTGATTTCAGGGTCCAGAGCTGCTCTCGAAATACATCGGTGTGAGTGAGGAATCGGTGAGAAATGTATTCGAAAGGTATTCATGAAATTAACTAACGTTTTCAATGGTTTACTAAAATTAGAGAAATTAACGTATCTTTTTAATACTTAGAGCTCTTCGGGCGAAACCTTGCGTTCTATTTTTCGACGAATTCGACAGTCTTGCTCCCAGGTGAGTCTACTGTATAAAATAGCCTGTACTTTTAACTGTATCGTTTTAATTACTTGGAATTAATTGTAGACGAGGTCACGACAGTACCGGCGTGACAGACAGAGTGGTGAATCAATTGTTAACTCAAATGGACGGAGTAGAGGATAGAGAAGGTGTAGCGGTCGTGGCAGCATCATCGCGGCCAGATTTATTAGATCCAGCTCTCCTGAGACCTGGACGTCTTGACAAGGCTTTATACTGTCCCCTGCCAGGCGAGGTAGATTTCAATCCAAAATGAATGACGTCACATCGATGACAACAATGATTTAACTATGCAAATATCGATACAGGTCGAAAGAGAAGAGATTTTAACAGCATTGTGCAAAACGCAGAACATAAATACAGTTGGATTAGATTTGAAGGAGCTGTCGGCGATAACTTCCGGTTTCACGGGCGCAGATTTAAACGCGGTGGTCACTCAAGCAAGATTCTCAGCTTTCGAAGACGCAGTTGCCGAGACTCCCGTAAGTGAAATCATTTAATCTAAATACTATAATGGACTTCCGTTCACCGGCACGGTAAAAACGGAGTACTAAATACATTAATAAAGGTGCACTTTCGAAGCCAACTTTGAAGGCTCACTTTCGGTGAAACAGTGTGTTTGTCTCGTCGAGAATAAATTCGCCGAAAAAATGACGGCGTAACGAGGAAGCCGTGCTCCAGTTTAGCTCCTCGACAAAAGCGAAGGAATCCGAATGCCTGGTCTATGCTCGGGTTCCGGCGGTTGATCAAGATACCAGGTCAGAAGAAAAAAAGGAAAGGAACGAATCAGCCGGTGAATACTCCTAGAAAACCTCTCCCCCGTTGCTAACGATCGTTTCGTTTTGTTGGCGGCCCCGTCGTATCTCTCCCCGGCGCAATAATGAAAAGCATTTTAGCGCGACTCCGGCCGAGAATCATTTGTAGGGAGCTTCCGAAGTAAGATAGTGCGTAATGATGATAATATCGTTAGGTGTATACCCCCCGTCTCCTATGTATATAGAGTGGCTGGGGCTAGGTGGAGAGAGGCGGGTAGGTGGCGCGATATAACTGAGGAAACGTAGACCAGGTTTATTAGCGCACGCTGCCGAGAGCGCCAGCCATCCCCCATCTCGCTCCACTTCATCCTGGCCTACGCCTCGCTGAACGTCGAGGGGGTTATTATCTTATGCGTTATAATGATACACGGTTTAAGGCCTGCAGCGGTCCTGCAAAATCGAAAGGCTCGCACCGTTGCCGTCTTGTAACATTCTACCGACTCGAAGACGTCTCCTGATCAAGAAACGATCACAGAAACGTTCACCACATTCTAGAATTTACAACAGAAGACAATACGGTAATGCCTCGGTATATCTAATAAAATGTATCCCTTTCAACAGGACAGAAGCATTTTTGTAAATGTCACAATTTTCTTACTACACGAAGTATTTGCCCTCGTTAAAACAGAACAAACTAAATGAAGTTAAATTTAAGTTAATTACGGATCGTTACGTGATAAAACGAAATTTCTCATTGTGATCGATCCGACGCGTACAACGACCGATTGCACAGCGTATGCGGGGGGCGAGTAGAGGTTCAGGGACTATTAATTAACTTCCTACTGAGAAAACGAAGTTACGCCGGCACTTACCTACCGGAAGAACACGAATATCCAAACTGTGCGTCTAATTAGCGAGCGAGCTTCCTGAGCGCGTCGCATTTGGAGAGGAACGCGTCCCCGCGTTGATAAGCGATAATACCTATACATATAGGATGGGTCGACTTGCCGGAGTGTTTCTCGCTTAGAGCGACGATTAATATCTTCACCCTTTCAATTTGATCGTAGGATGGAAAAATCGAGGCTGAGGATATCAAGGTTTCTCAAGAGCATCTCGTCAACTCTGTTCGATCGACTCATCCGTCGTTGTCCAGCGCTGAGAAAAAGAAGTATGCGAGAATGTGAGTTTCCTTCATTTATCATTACTGGACTGCGGATTTTTATGTAAAAGAATCTATTTTCGTTATTTCTATTGTAGTTACGTCAGGTTCTCGAAGAAGGACAATTTCATCGAAGATATGGTGAAGAATCAGAGAGCTACTTTGGCGTGAAACAATTTTGTAAACTAGTTCGGCTGGATTTCAGAATAACACGCTATAATTCTTATGAAATTATCCTCGTTGTTATGATTGTTCATTTCTCGACAAAATGTCGCTCGATGTTCGAATCCGGACCACAGTGCGCCGTCAAGAAAGAAGAACACGAGTCCAGTCTTATTCTAATTTTCATTTTATCGCGGATGCATGTAGCTGCAGATCTTGCGAGCAGTAAAGTTCGAAGGAAGAGGGGTTGGCGGGTGGTAAAAGGTGGTCGGGGGAGAAGGGGCGGCACTTTTCCTCGTTTAGCCGAGTATAAGCGTAATCCGGATGCCTGCGTCTCTCAAGAAACTCATGGTAGACGGGGGCCAGAGGGCGGCGCGGCGTTCCACGCCAGGCGAAGCTTAACAGCACGGGCACAGCGGCACAGAACTTTTCGTATTAATAATCGGTATAATAATTAGTATTTTCATGCGCGACTTAGCAGGAAGGACGCGAGGTTTCGCGAGGTTTCGCATTGGCGCGTCCGCGCGCGCGCAAAACCCACACCGCGGGGTGAGAGGAGAGCCGAGCAGCGAGGCTCTGAACTTCGGTGGATCTTGATTTTAAGTTCGGGCGAAGGAGGCGCATATTTCACCCCGCTAATGTCCCGCCAGATAAACTACAATATTAGCTGCCTTCGCCCGTGATTTAATTTAACTTTGCCCCGGCGCGACATCCGCCTCTAGCTTTCGGCTGCCTCAGCCTGGTTTAACCGGCGCTGCAACCACCCCCCGACCGCCCACCGCTGTCGACATGTGTTTCTGGTTTACAGTTTTGAGGGTTGGATAAGCAGATCCAACCCCGGCTACCCGAATTATTAGGTTATTGAGAGATAAGAGTCCCAGGCGTCACACACCCCTTTTCTAACTAACATTTAAAGCCCGAAGAATCTTCCCTTCGAAGCTGTTTGCCTTTGATTGCTTAACTACTCCGTTAAGCAATCTTTTATTTAAGCACACACGAGTTCATTTTTCATGACAACAGCCTGGAAGCTGCACGAACTTTCTTGGCTACCTGATCTCGCTTCTCACTGAAAATAAATTCTGTCTAGCAATCGTAAATCTTAAGGTAATGTAACTCGCGGGAACTTTATTAATTAAAACAAGAGCCATTAGATTCTATGTATTTCGGAGAACGGGAGACAAGTTTATCTATTCCGTCATCGTGAACGTCCAGAATCCTGGGCTGATGAGTCCCTCGAGGTTGATCAGAAACAGAAAGATTGAAAAATTATATCATTTTCATTCATTTCTTTAGTTATTCGAGCAATTTATGCTTCGATAACACAGTGGACACAAAGTACCCCGGTAGCGGCGAGGGTTAAGCGCGTCGCTGGAAACAATCGCGGTCAGGTCAGAACGCCTCGGAAACCGTCGACAATCAATCGTAGAACAAGAGCCGGCCGTAAGAAAAGCGGAAGCGAAAATGGCGAGCCGCCGTAACAGCCCTGGGTCTGCTTAGCATAAAAATGGCCAATTATCCGGCTAACAAGCCGGCCGAGGCGACGAAAACCCCGGAGAAACCTGAGGGGGTGTGCCGGCTGGTCCTAACTCCGTTACCGCCTCGCCTCCTGAAGAAGATTAGTTAGCGTAAATGCCGTCGGTTGTAGCATTTTTATTCCTGATTACCGTTTCTCGTCCTGCTAATCTCGTTACCTTGACATTTGAAAACTTGACTGCGACGTCTCACCGGCGCGCTCTCGTTCCGCCACTTTTCTCCGACGATGAAGAACGAGAACCTGAAGGAAAAGAGGCTGCAGAGACGGAAGAGGAGAGGAACGAGGACGACCAAGGGAGAAAAGCATCACTCTCCCGCGTTCGAAGGATACACGACAATGCCGCCATGATTTCCGCCGGACTGAATGCCAGCCTAATTCTTCTGGGAATAATCGCGAGTGCAAGTTTGTTTGCCTCGACGCGTTTACCTCTGTTGCCGTTCCTCAACGCGCCGGCGACGTCTTCAACTTCGATCGGATAATGGCAGACGAAGACAGAGGATTTAACCCTCGTATGGTCTACCATATGTTCTAACATAGGCCCATTTGCTATTTTATTTGTGTTCACGCCCGCGGTTGATCGTGAACGATCGTTCGGGCTTTGTTGTAATTTGCACTGCGAGGTGCCTGCTAAGGATTTTTCGAAGGACCACTTTCCAACTTGGAAGGACTAAAGTCAAGGCAAAAGTACTTTATGCGACTATATTTACACTGTACACAAGATGAGAGCGAGACTGTTGCTATGGTTACTAGTGGAAAAAGATCTATAAGATGTTGACTAAGCGAAGTCTAAGATGTAGTCGGTTGCAGTCTAACTGGAGGATCGAGAGTTCGCATATTTATCACTCTCGGTCCTCCCCACCTCTATAGAGTTTTATCTCTACTTTTTCGGCGATTTGGGGGTGGACGGAACTAAAGCTAAAACTAGGTGCTCGAAGCGGTCCCGAAGATTCGCCAAGGCCGAACATTTGGCGACCAATCCATCTGGAAAACCTGTACGCCGCAGTTTCAAGCAGCGAGCGGCGCTGACCGCGAGAGACGATAATTTTAAGCGTTTTACGATAAGGGGTGCATCGAAGGTACCCGGGTACGGACGGCAATTTCAATAAGTTAATGGCGCTAACAGACCCAACGATGCGCGACGTAGCCGAATTACAAAAGTCACGTACCGGGCCCACTGCACTATAGCGATATCCCTACTATAAAACGTCGCCCAGCGCAGGCCGCTACAATTTGAACGATTTAAAATTAATTCTTTTAATCGACGTTATAATCGTTAATAATTATTTCAGCGGCCTCGCTAACCTATTCCTTAGGTTTTGAACTGTACATATTTCAATCGGCGCACTCTTTCCCCATTTTCTTCGTTTCCTTTCTCTGTACATCGCGGTTCGTACAAGATAAGGCAGTAACGGTGGTCGGTGCCACGGTAAGGCGATTACCGAATCACGGGAATGCATTTCTCCGGTCAAAGTGTGGGGCTGCCTTTGTGGCGGAAGCCTTATAGAAGAAAAGGACCTTCCTGCTCCACAGAAATCTGCTGAAAAAATTCCCTATTTAGCTTGACTGGTTGAATAGTTCTTTTTTCAATTATTTTTGTGGGAAATACAATTTTATTAGGACTGCTGAAAGATTAAAGGAACAATTGCTGCGATAAATTTTGTTTTCCCGGTTTTGGTTTCACTGACTAAATTATTTTGCTTTTCATGAACTTTCTGGGAACTGTAATTTGTCAAGGCGTTAATCGACGGCAGCATTCTTCCTTCGAGAACGTTATTTCTCCGCGCTATTCCCGAGTGTCGAAATTAGAAACACAACCAGCAGGAAAATTGAAAATGGTTGGCACAGCGGCGAATCACATCCGCGGCTTCTGATGCGAAACAATTTCGCGACGGTGGCTGCAATTCGATCGTGGGGATTACGCGGCTCGAGGCGTGGGAGTGGGCTGTCGGTTGGGCCCCGGTTGCAAAAATACAGGATGGGAATGCAGAACAAGGAGGCAAAATCTATCTGGCGATTTCACAGGCAATTATGCCATGGCTGCTCGTTCGCTGGGTTACTCTTATTTAACGCCAATGTGCGCCGGGATCACGCCTCAACGCCCTTGCACCGCGATCCCATTTGCGCGAAATTGTCAATGATAGAATGGCAGATTGAAAACTTGACATTCAGCGCCTCCCCGGCATTCTGCTTTTACCTTTTTCTCCGGACCGCCCACTCTTCCACACGACGTTCTCGATTCTTTCGTTACCAGCTTGGATTATATTACAAGACAGATCGACATTGCTTTCACTCGTAAATTTTTGTTTATTTCCAAACTGGACACCTTTTTCCGAACGATCGTTCGATCTGTTGGATCGAGTGATTTTTTCTAACGGAAGAAGACGGGTGAAGGTAAATATAAATGAAATGTTATCACAAAGATGGACCGTCTTTTCTATCACAGAAGAGGAATCGAGCAGTCTAAAGTCTTGCTTGGAGACCAAACGTTCTCCGCAAACATAGGAGATTCCGGACAGGGTGAGTGGCCGATGTTCCCCGCGAGTTTCTCTAATAAATTGCACTCGAAATAGTCGATCTCTCGGAAGTGTCAGGCGATAGCTACCGCTGTCGGTTGAATCGAATGAAAAGAAAGCACCGATAACTCGATTATCAGCCACCCAGATAAATAGACGGCGGCCACCAATACGACGCGGCCGAGAATGAGTGCTTTCGCCGACCGATCAAATCGAAGGTCCCGGAACCTGCGCTACAGAAGTATCTTTCGACTGTTGTTTCTATTGTCACGGTCGTTCCGTCGCATTGTAACTTCGCACCCCGGTGGAATTGCACTCTGGTCTCTTGATCGCCATCTGTGGTCTTTAGACCGGATCTTTGTGCGAAATGAAAATCATCTCGACCCTGTCTTATTTAAAATATAAACCCAGAGATTACAAAGGGGGTGGCATCTTCGCAAGGTATTTTAATCAGAGGTGCAGCACCTCCCTTCCCAATTTCTGTCGGACGAAATTATCAGAATGATCCAAACAAATCAGCCGTGCGATCGGCCACGTTGTCCGAAGGGATGATGGGGGTGTCCTCGAGCACCCCGGAACCACCGGGCGTAAAGTTCGCGATGTAGACGTCGCACGGCGGTTGCCACCCTTGCATCGGCCGAGCAGTCGCCCCCGGGAGGCCAGCCGATTCGGAGGATCCTTTGACAAGGACAGGGGATGAACGGGGGTGAGCGGTTTTGACGGTGCTATCTCTCTCTCTCTCGCTCGCTTTCTCACCCTACCTCTCTCTTGGTCGCGATATTTACGGGGCGTCGAGGCGTGGGTAACGCTGTTTGCCGCAATTTCTTGTTTCCATTAGGTTGGCCGGCCTGCGGGGTAAATTCCACCCTCTCGCTGGCCCACCTACCCTTCCTGCGGGCTGGGTTGCGTAACTTCGATGGCGACGCAAGGGGGGTGCGGGCGGTCGAAACGTCGAGGAAAGGGGGCACGGGGGTGGATCGGGCGACAAGCCTGGCAGGAGGGAAATGGTGCACACACAGGCCTCGGCTTCCACTGTGCGCGATCAAATGACGCGCGCCAGCGCCCACAATAACTGCCTCTTCACGCTCCGGTCCTATCCTATTCCGGCCTCGAACCCCTTCGCAAGTGTTCGACGATCGAGGATCGAGGATCGGACGTCGCGTCGAGCTTCGGCGTCGGGGATCGTTCCACCTGCACCGACTCACTTGTAATTGTTCGCCGGGACCACCGATGGGGACCACTGCAATATTATGAGGAAGGGATGGAACATCTTCGTCATCCCCAGAAATCGAGACGTGCTTCAAACTGCTTTTCCAACATGCTTTTCTCGAAACAAATCGATATCTGCAAGGATATTATACCCGTCCCTCGAAATTGAAAAAAAAAATGAAAAATGAAGAGAAAGAAGGAGGATACCCTCCGCATAACTAATACGTCGGGCATAATTTCTGTTTTTAAATCTCGCTCCTCGCTTACCGCAAGTAATTGAATTCTCGTCCGAGATTACTTTAGCTCTCGCCATTTACTTCCGGCAGAGCATCTTGCAGCTCGAGCTCCGGCTCGATGAAGGCTCGTTCAGCGTCCGCTTGAACCCCCTGCGGGTTATTTAAGATAGATTATTATTCTCTCCTAGAGGGTAGAGGAGGCACGGCGGATAGGCGGCGAAAATGAAAACGCTATCATTTACAGGGTAGATTAATTGCCGCGAATCACTTTACCCGTGCGGCTCCTACCTTCTCCCCCACACCCCGGTCCCTTTCTCCGCTTTTCTCGCTCGAACGTTTTAATGGGAGCCCCGTTGTTGCTCGACGTTGCTGTTGTTTGGATTATACGCCGTTCAGCTGAATGCGATATTCCCCGGCGCCGGTGTTCACCGGATTGTTACGATCCGAACGAGTACCATCCCCCTTTGTATCGTTGTCATCGATACAATATTAATTATACACGTATCGGCTCGGGGAAAATGCGATCGCGCGACCCGTGCCTCCGTGAAAGAAATTGTTACGGACATTTGTTATGGAAAATTGCGATTTCAACGGCGAAATGCCGACACAATGATCCACGCCCGGCGAATTCGCTGTTGAACAATTTTATCGTTCCAACTTTTATGAGAATCTCCCGCGGAAATTCTGGTTTTGTTACGCCGAATCCGATTCTCCGCTATCCGGAACTTTTCTGGGTCTTTATTAATTGCGCCTCGACGAAATATTATTTGTCCGCTCACAGTAATATTGCCGAATATCTGGTAGAAAATCAAATCTACGCTGTTTCTGTCAACAGATTTTCCTCGAATGGTGTAAGAGACTTACAACGAGTACCAGTTCGGACTAAAAATTGTAAAGATTCAGCAGCGTTTACAGGAGAAAAAATATCGGCGTTAAAGGTATTGTGTAATGTGCAATCGGTCAAATACGAGAGACACGTGTGAACGTCCTAGCATAAATATGCCCGCGAGCAAGAATAGCATTACACCAATCGACGAGCCGAACGCATACGCTTTCGTAATGGGCTAAAAGCTTTACAAAGCGTACGAATAGGCAGGTGAAGGGTGTGGGAGGGTAAGGTTTTGTCGGCGGCGGAGCTTCGCTTCGCGACAAATCCCTCCTTTGTTGGTCCCCGCTCGCGAAATAGAAGAGCGGAGAGAAGAGGAGCGAACGTTGCATTATATTTTACCTCGGATGCATATCCATTGGTGCATAGATTCCTGAGCTTGTATCGGGGACGGTTGTCACGTGAAAAATAATTTGCACTCGCGACGCGTCGCCTCTCATCGCAAGACGTACCCTTATTCTGCTCCTCCTCCACGAATTCTCTAAATATAGAAATTCTGCAACTTACAAGTGAACTGTGCACGTTTTTGCGAATATTAATTATCGCGTTTTATTTGATAGAGTCGAAATGTAGTACGCGATTTTCGCTGATTACCCAACATCACGAATTTGCAAATAAAAGTGAAAGGTCCCCATAATGCGAAATAGAAATCGCGTAGGGATGCGAGGGTTAAATTATAAGCAATAAGATGCCAGTTCATAAGCAGTTAAGTTTTACGAGGACCTCCGTGGCTCGCCACAGATTCATATAAAAATATCCATCGTTTCGACAAAATTGTCAGTGATAGACTCCGTGAGATTTCGTTGGCATTCGCGACCGTTTGCATATTTATAGCCGTGTTACCAAAAGTGGATCGTCAGAGGAACGATAATGATCACGAGTCTGCCCTCGGTTTATATATTTGTCAATCGATTTACTTTCGACTATTAGCACTTTCCAACCGAAGCGCGATGTTAGGTTACTTTCGGAATCGATCCGAGCGCTGTCTGGAACGTTCGCAGAGCTCAATCTACAACCGTAACGAACCTCGATCTACAATCGCAGAAATGATCCTGGTGACCAAAAATCGAATACGGTAGAAATAGCGAGGCAACTCGGATCGAATCTGGAAGCAAAATGGAATCGGGCGTGCTCGCAGGGGTTTATCCGCGGGGGCCAAGAGAAACCGGAAGTGTCGTGCAGAACAGTGGCCCGATTTTTCGGTCGGTCGGAAGGCGAAATTGTGGGTGCGGGGACCGAGGTGTCTCGATAAGCCGAGTCTGCTGAGAATCGCCGAAAGGAAATAAAATCAATTCGGTCGCTCGGCCACGGTTCTCGAAGAAGAAGAGGAAGAGGCAGAAGAGGATGGAGGACTGGAATTTCGCGGAGAGAAAAGGGAAGAAAAGAGAAAGAGGGTTGTCGCGGTTAGAGGGCGGAGGGTATATCTGACGTCGTGGAACCGGAAAGCGTGGGCGGAGGGTGGTAAATAGGGGATGGACCGAGGGAAACGGGGGGAGGGGGTTGCGAAAACCCGGTCGAGAAAGAATGTGTGTACGGCGGCTGCATCGGTGGCACTTTCGAAATATCAATTTGAAACAGCCGCGGGTATAGGTATGCGTCATACTTTCCACCGGCCATTATGGCCGGCTTTCCATTTTTATTTATATTTACTGGCTGCCAGCCCCTACCAGTCGCGATTATATATCCGTCGCTCTCGGGTCACCGGGTACAACCGGTGGGAACGAGAGGGAAACGACTCGAAAACCTACGAGAGAAGAGGGTGGCCGGGTACAGGCTGATTGCTATGGCAGAAAAGAACGGCCATTCTCTCTCTCTCTCTCTTTCGCTTCTAGCCCCCGATATTTTACGACATTTTGTTTCCAATCCGCGGGAGAAAGTGTCGGGGCATCACCCGACGCCCCGGGCCTTATTCGACTTTTATGGCGTTAAATCGTGATGAAGTGTCCCCGGAATGGCTCTTCCTGCACACCTTCTTTTTCCTCTTTCCGCGGACCGGCTGCCAAACCTAACCGCGATTCTTCTTCGTGTCTGGAACATCGCGGGCTTACTAGAATCGGTTTTGCTTGGTCGATCTGTTTTCGACGTCGGTACCAGTCTTGGTTCGATACTAGTTAATTGCATAATCTTACAGATCGCCACTTGAAGAGGATAAAAATCAAAAGCCGTTCCGTAGCGCTGTGATTTACATTTCACGGAGGCTGCGTTTGGCAGTGAACGTGGTAATGGAGTGTACAGTTTTCACCCGAACCCCTATCAATCCACCGATTTCGATCGGACAAGCAGAGAGACAGCCCCGAGGACGCCGCTCATCTCCACCGGAAGTTGGTTGGGGTGCGGCGACCGCTGACCGCTTACGGTTTTTCAATTTCGCATAATGTCTGGGCATGGTCTATCGGCTCCTTGGAAAAGCGTAGCCGTGATAAGATAGCCGCGGCCAATACCAGGGAATTTACGCTCGGCATAAGTTTGCCTTATATATGAGCGTCCACGGGAAATGCGACGATCGTATCGGTCGCGGTCGGGTCATGGAGATCCGTCCGTGAAATGTTGCCCCGCCTAGTATTTTACTAGTTCCCGGGTTCCTGACGTACCCGAAAAGCGGTCGCCGTTGGTCCGCAAAACTGCCGGGAACGAATGGAGATAAACTGCCCGGCCGCGTCCTGAAGGAGACTCTTTTAAAACGTAATTTGTTACCAGGAACATCGCCGGCGTTTTTGCCACTTCGTCCCTCGGCCCACCTTTAGTTAACTTTCTACTTTTTATTCCAAATTTTGACGCTCCCGAATTTGATAGTCGCGTAATTTTCACCTTTCCACGGCGCAAGGCAAAATGACCTAGCGCATCCCTCTGATTTTCCACCGATGAGCGGAATTTATAGCGTTTTCGGCAGAAAGTAACGCGATTGCCAGCTACCTCGAAGTCGACATACCTCCGCATTAAACTGCGAGTCGGGTGGGATCATGAAAACCCTTGGATTGCCTGCGCCGCGGCCTGAAACAACAATAACCCCATTCAACGCGGTGGCATTTGACAGTGGGGTCGGAAACAATGAAACAATCAACCCGCGCCGACTAGCGCCCGGTTCGGAGGCGGTGAGAAGAGGCCGGAAGTCAACAGTACCGGACAATGCCCGGGCGGCGTCTGACTGCCGTTCCTAATTAACCAAGTTCACCAACTTCAGCCGGACTTGACGACCCTTAATGCATAATTATACCCGGCATTCGAGCCACGCGGGTTCATAGCTATGGTCCACGGCCTCGTTTCCGCCGTTCTCGACCAATGATCGCCCTTGTTACCCAGTTTCCAGACGAATACTTGCGCCGACCCACTTTTCCCAAATTGATTCGCCTAACACCGTGTAATCCGGAAGAGCATCCGGCGTCTAATTAGAATCACCTCTCGGTGGATAAACTGAAATTTATTTTTCTCAAACAAAATAAAATAACGGAACCCAGACGGAGGAAATGTACGTACATTTCTCCTTTCCACAATTTTAATAACGTTAAAATAAAAACTCTCGTGCACCGTCTGGAAGCACCAAATTCGTGGTCTATTTATTGTATCAGCTTCTACATGAAGGTGCGACCCACACCAAACTTTGCTATGCTATATTTTCGATGAACGTCGTCGAAAGACATCGAGGTCCAGCCTCCATCGTTTGGTGGCCGTCCATTCAAAGATGATTTCGCAGAAGAAAAGCGACCAAGAGTAACGAGCGTTAAAAACGAAGAATACGACAGCCGATCACGCGACACTATTAACAAACTTCTCGCCCACCCTCTTTCGTCCTTCTCCGATGCAACCCCCGTTTCACTGCATTTTATTATTTGCATAATCGGATCTGGGACGGCGATAGCGCCGGTGATTTCGGGTTTGTCTACGGTAACGCAGTTGTCGGCCTGACAATGCCACCCCTGAATGCCTCATTGTCTGCCAGGACCGACGCCCACTCAAAACTTCCACTCGCGCCATCGTCGCCCGTCATTTTCCGCAATCAAACGATTCGTGCGACGCGCTCGGCCCTCTCCCGGCTACAAAAGCGCTTATATAATTACGCACCGACGCAATTAACATGTCTAGCTACGCGCCGCCTTCTTTTCGAACCACCCCACGCCTCCTCGCTCTTCAATCTCCGAGTGTCCTAGGGGAGGACAATGGGTATCGTTGCTGAGGTACGACGAGGTCCTCCTGGTTGCCTTAAAAAATTTGGTCCGCATAATATCCTAGCTACTTTATTTTTACACAATTTAGTAGATTTTGTCAATGTGTTCTGGAACTGTATTTGTAATTGTGCCCATCATTATGAAAGCGGTCTACGAGAAAATTAAGAAAATATGAATTTATCAGTTATTTCAATGAATTCAATGAAATTTTTATGATATTGATATTATTCGTAGAGAAAAATGGGAGATCAGCACCCTTTCTCCGTAAGCGTCACGCTTAGGCCCATTTGCAAGATGAGCCCGGCCGTTTCCCCGCGTTCCCCCCGAACGGTCGCGGTCGAGTTTCGACGGGAAAGAGCCTTCGCGTCCCTCGGAAAAATCCATCGGGTTATAGTGATTCTGTCCTAGAAAGGACGTCTTCGTGGTGCGAGAAGTTTTCCACGGGGCGCGTACAAAGAGCGGTAGAAGGGCGGAATCGGGGGTTGGCGTCGACTACTGGCTGGCCAAAAGGAGTCTAGGCGCCTCTCCATTAGTATGCGCGGAAGTGCTGCTCGCTCGATTGTGGCAGGTATTGTCGGGGAAGAATGTCCTCGTTGCTGAGCTCTGTACCAGCGGAGACTGCCTTTGGTAAGGAGGCACGAATCCAAGTCAAATGTAATCACTTTCGAATCGGAACACCCACCGCGAGGAACGCGTCTACCACGGTTCTTCGTCGCTTCCGGTCGTTCCCCGGGCTCTTCAAGATTTTAAACGCTGAAGATGCGTATCGGCGTTAGACCGCCTCGCCCCGTCCGAAATTTAACAGCGATCTTTTACCATTCTTTTTTTGGAACTCGAGGAAAATCTGGAATGTAGACTCTGGTCCAGACGCTTAATTGCCACGTAATTTTTCAAACCAAGCATATTTTCAGGAGTTCCACTTTCCCCGTCGATATTTCTGTTAGATCAAGAGGAACAGCGATGAAAAATGCTTCGACCGAGTTGAAAGGATCGCGGCGGGTTCGCGGCGGTCGAGAAGAATTATAGAATCGCCCTGAAATTCGCTCGTGTGCACGGAGACGTTTCTGGCTCTCCATTCTGCTGTTATCTCGCCGCGAAGAAAGCGTGATTGCCTTTATGGGGGAAGAAAGGGTCCTTCGCGGTGGCGATAATGTCCTCGCCGTGGCGACGGAGGCGTCGCTATCAGAAATAAAACACGACGCTACGGAGGGATGGTTCGAGGGTCGAAGGGGAGGGTTCTCTCCCCTCCACGTTTCTCGAGATTTTCCTCGGAGACGATTTCTCCACATACCGATTAGTCCTGCGAACTTATAGGTGTCTCGAAACCTCCCTCGATCGACTTCTTTTACGGTTGCGTGTCCAATTCCCGGTCCAGAGAAACCGTGGGACGCGTCGCGAATTGATTCGCAAATCATGAATAATTCAGGATGTTTTAGCGGTTATGCTAGAACATAGCGTTATGCTCAATTCTAGACGTTCGTCATAACATATAGTTACCATAGGTTGCGCGACGATGATCAATATTGTTTTCATTCAATTATGGACTGGCGAATTCTGGAGAAAATGAAGTACTCTGAATCGATTATAGGAAACAAAAATTAGAAGGCAAAACGTAAAGAAAAACATTCATTTTACTTTCTAACGGTCAGAAGGGTTTCGCATGAAATGGAGACAGTGGGTTCGGTTAAGTTTCAATTTATTTACAAACGTCGTGTTATGTTACAGCAATAATTAACAATAATTACGTGCGTGACGTCTCAGTGGTGGGGGTGTTTTCGGAACGCAGAGCGGCGTTTCCAGGTAAAATGTGAAACTCGACGGATTATACGGTCTCTACTTCGTTTTCGTTCACGGCAACGCGAATGGCCGAGGAACTTACGTGAATAACTGTAAAGATATGTTTTCCTATCCTTTATAGAGATACGCTTTACATTATATTTAACGCGTTGGCGTTCCCGTTGGCATGATCGCGCAACGTGTCACGGGACGCTCGCCGATTTCCTACGATCGTTACGATTTAGTATACATTTTTCTTCTCGCTTTCACACGCACACGCACTCTCTCTCTCTCTCTCTCTTTCTCTATGGGCGAAAGTGTCCGCGGGAAATTAGTCTCCATTCTGGTCTGCTGACAGCACGCGTCGGTCTTTGTGTTGTCGGTGTCGAAATTTCGGTGAAAATACGGTGGAACGGTCCGCTCGCGAAACATTTTCGCGAAACGCGGACAGGTGTGTGCGCGTCGATCGCGGAAAAATCGACTCCGATAAAACTGCGACAATGCCCGGCCGGTTCATAACGAATTCAACAATTCGCTGGTAGAATGCAAACAATTTGCGCGAGATTGAACGGTTTTAGTCCTATTGGCCGATTATTCGACGACACGCGAAGCCGAAGCCGTATCCCGAGCCCTGCCTCGACCGTTATTATAGACTGTCGCTTTAATTGCAAACTTTTCGATTAATTATGGTACATATTCGCCTGGAGATTCGCAAACGAGAAGCAGCTTTGCAAGCCTTGTCGTTTTTCTGTCATTCGCTTTAACAAAAAAGAAAAGAGAAAATAGCTTCTGTCGTTTGTTGGGCGTGGAATTAAACAAATATCGTATTGTTGCATAAAACCACCCCGAGCCTCGACAACCAGTAACAACTTAACATCGAACGATTCACATTTCTAAAATGAGAAAACAATTAATAACGAGATTACACAACATCGAGATATCACAAGAGCGTTCCTCCACAATTTCAACGGATCCGAACAAGAGATAACGTTCGCGCAAGCAATTACAAGCGGAGGAAGACGAGTGTGCGAAGAGAAAGGGAGAACGCCGTCGACTTTCGCGTGGGCTTGGCCAAAGAAACAGGAAAATATTGGATAGTTGCAGTATCGATGCGCAACGCCGGCCGCCGGCAATGAAATCATCTCGCGAGAGGGATGGCGACGCGGGGGTGGCGGTTTTGGAACGCGTACACAGGTCCGCTGTCGCATCTACGTTAGCATTCAGAATGTTTGGCTTATTTCGCATGGCCGGCTCCCAAAGAAGAGATTTGCCTCCGCTCTCTCTCCCGAAGAGATTTTTTTTTCTCCTGCCCGCGTTACGAGAGCCCGCTCTTTCTATCCCCGTGTACGTATGCATGTATGCATGTATGTACTTGTATGTGCGAGAGACCGTCCTGCCTCTCTCTCCACGCTTTGGCTCGCGTGTGCGGTAATATGTGCCACGAGAGGGTTGGTTATCTCATCAAAATTGGACTCTTCTGGCATCCTGCGCCGCCTCTGTGTACACGCTTTACCAGAAAAGACCCTTTCGCCTCTCTTTGTGGGATTTCGGCCGTGGCGAGTTATCGATTCGGCTTTGCTATCCCACCGGCAGGCTCGCATAACGAATTCTTTGCGAATGCACACGGACCCCCTCTTCTACCCTTTCCCGGGAGCCCTCTTTTCCTCGGTCTGCGAAAGGGGTTGCACGTCTCTCCCGAAAATCGTGACTTTCTGCAAACTTCAGCATCTTCATATTCTGTAAACAACTGTAGAAAAGATGGCACCCGGTGTTCAAATTATCACACAACGCAACAGGCTTCATTCTGGAAGGTTCTTAGAAGATCCTCCCACATATCTACTTCTTACTCTGTCTTCCCGACGCTGGACCTTCCAGTGGCTTCATCCAAGCCTCCATTGTTGCTCCCGGCATCCCGAGACACCTTCAAGTCCAGAGCACGGCAGAGTTGATGATCACCACGCAAGCACAAAACACATTCTCTCAGGTCTCTCCAGGATTTAAGTTACCCACATCCATTGCACATTCTTCGTCCCCTCTGCCCGTGTCCCTAGCTTCTTCGATTCATCAGGAATCACTGTACATTGGCAATGTGGATGCTCCTCGACCTGGCCATGACGGAGTTTCTCTGCTGATCCTCCTGGAACTGAACCTCGTCCTCTTTCGGCGCGGTGAGGTTGGTGACGGTAGCTTGGGGTATGGGTGATAGCATAGGCGGGACCCTCCACCAGTCCGTGGTCGGCCATCCAGGTGGTACCAGGTTCCCCCGGAAGTTGAAGTCCGGGAGAACCGGAAGCGGCCTTCATATGACGTGTCCTCTATGCGCGCCCAAGTTTGAACTTGAAGACGTCAGGTTCTGAACGGAAAAAGCGTTCTCCACCTTGGTAGACGTTGACAGGGTTGTCGGCGGGGCAGTGTGGCCGATCTTCTCGGTTTGCTCTGTCGGCGATGACGATGACGAAGAGGAGAAACGATCCTGGGACCTGTCTTCTTGATGCCTGTCCACCGACGGCGAGAAACTGTCCTCTTCCAGCTTCCTGTAGCGAGACTCCTCCCTGCTGGAGTCTCTATCCGAAGGAAAACCATCGTCGTCGGGTTTCCCTGGGCTAGGGAAAGATCTCTCTTCAAGTTTGGTAGGCAGGTACGTCCTCTTGGGATCCTTCGGGGGACTTGGACAGCCACAGTTAGGCTGAAGACACGCTGCCGTCGATAGACTGGGCCAGGACATCGTCTGATGACTCGAGTAGAACGTGCTACCCCCGTATAAAGCCTGGAACGCTAAATCCGCCGCTAATTTGCCACCGTTGAATTCCTCGCCCAGCTTGTGCTGGATCGGGTACAGGGGATACGGAAAGGGCGGGAAAAACCGAGGGATCTTCAAGTCCTCGTGGCTCATCAGCGTGTGATGCGAAGGGGGTGCTAGCGGTGGCAATAAACCCCTCGATATGTTGCCCAGGGTTTCACCTGAGGACATCAACGGCGATATCGAGAACCCGAACTTGTTCTCCTTCTTCACCAGAGACTTCGGCTTCCGGCGGGGACGGTACTTGTAGTCGGGGTGCTCCTTCATGTGGAGTGCTCTGAAACCAAAACGTTGGTACTGTTGATCACAATCGAATTTTTTCAGTTTCGTCTTGTCGGTGGCTTTTAAAATTGTTTCAGTTGGATGATCGTATTCCTTTTCTGTTTAAGATGATGTGAGCTCAACAGAAAAGTTGGAACTGTTTGAAGAAATGTTATTTGAACTTTCCCGCGGACAATTTCATCCCCTGCCGCCGCAAATCGCCCGTAGAATCTGCAATCGTCAGGTCGTAGGGGTAGTTTGCTCCCAAACGTACCAGGGGTGGGTTAATCGAATAGTTTCACGATGGGGAACAGCAATAGTTTTCCGAGGGGTTGTAAGCATAATTCAAGTACCGTTTAATCGCCGACAATGAACTGGACTATGTATAATTCATGAAGAGCATTCTAAACAACTATTAATTTCCAATCAATTATTCTCGTTCCGCGTGAACAGGTGAAATTCTAGCGAGATCTCGACGACGAGCACGAAATGGTGGTCTCGGGAGTCTTCTTTTTTGGTTAGACAATGCATGCAATGGTATCTACCTCCGATAATCCAGGGGCGAGCGTTATCACGGGAAGAATCGCGCGACGAGACACTTCAGAATTCAGTAAACTTTGCTCTCGACACCGTTATCCGTACAAAGGGACGTATTATCATGGTGCTAGAACACGATACGGTGCCACCCTGGGTATTTGTAGTAAATATCTTGTACACACACCCCGGGCTCGGGGCTTCGCAGGGCTGCTGAAAGAGTGGGGCCATGGCGAGGGAAGAGTCAGAGCCGCGTGGTATCTCCGTCGCATAATACTCCATTATGTATCCAAGAGGCGCACAAACGCAGTCCTTATTTATGCTTCGCCTCGTGTAGATAAAAGAAAGCGAGAGAGACGACGCGACGCGACCGAGGGAACTCTTCTTTTCCCTGCGCGAGACTCGCCTCGCGGCGAATCCTCCCGGAAACGACTGCACAATGGGCCACACTCGAATTATTTCGAGCACTCCCGCGAAGGGATTTTGATTTGATGCAGTTCGATGGCTGATATTGGACATGTGTTCGCACGTTGTCTAAATCTGTACGCTATAATGATTCCTCCCGCCGCAACAAAATTTCTATAAAATGCGTATGCATTTCGAGTTAAATGTAAAAAACAAACAAGAATAAATACCTTACAATGAACGGATTAAATAAATATCAGGAATTCCCCCGAGGTATCGATAGAAAAATCAATCGAGTCCGACGAACGCTCGCGATCAGTGGTTTCGCTAGATCAAAATGCGAATAGCGCGGAGGCGGAAGAGATGAATGCAGGAAGAGGGGGTGGAGTCAAAATTTTCCGACTCGCGAACGAAATCCGAAATTTGGGTTCCTCGCGGCGAGAGTGACGCAGCGGAATAATAATTCCGGGACAATGTGTCCCGGCAGATAGCACAAAGCGTAAATCAGCATAAACATCGGTAAAGTCCCGCCGACAATAATTCAGCATAAATGCATAAACATCGGGCGTAATCTTTACAATTCGCTGGGAGCCCCCCGACTCTCTTTCTCTCTCTCTCTCTCACACACACAACCACCCCGTCACCACCAACGGCAGCAACTACCGTTCCCAGCATCCACCACTTCCAACCGCGCGATAAACAACGCGTTATATCATATCGGTGGACATAAGCCGCGCGGTAGCTGCGCTCGCGGCCCCCGCAACAAGAAACAATAACAATTAGTCACGATTGTCCGCCGGTGCTCCGCGAATGTCATTAGTGTAACGATTCGTCATAAATGTCATTGTGCCGCAACGACCGGCGGACTTTCGCGATCCCACCACCACACGGTGAACTTTCGCGCATTCGACTAGCTCCGGACCACACGGCAACGAGACGTTCCGCGGACACCATTATGGCGTCGACATGTCCAAATCTGCGATAGAATTGTCCATTGTGCAAAAATAATCCTGTTTGATACGCGTTAACGTTAACGTAGTCGAGATGCACGATTTTCATGATTTCAGTCTTGGTTTGTGCCATTGAAGTTTTTATTTATTAATCTTTAGTTACGTATTTTTCAACCTATCCGTTCGAAATCAATTTTTTTACTGGACTTTCTTTCCAGACATCAAAAAGATTTTAACACTTATCGTCAGGGGCGCGAGACACATCAACCCCCTCGTAGTTCCTCCATTTCCGCGACACCGTTTTAACTCTCCCTGTTTGCCTTCTCGCTTGCCAGCGGGTTCTCCACGAACGAAAACGAGAATGAGAATGAGAACGAGAACGAGAGACAACGGCGTAGAATCTGGCGAAAAGAGGGTCGGAGGAGGGAATCATCGGACAGGCAGCAGCAGTGGCATCGGCACAGCCAACGAGCAGCCGTGAGGGTGAAAACGAGAGGGTGCGAGGGGGGTGGGGTGGTTCCAAGGGGTAGGGGCCAGCAGAGGAGCGCGCAAATCCTTTTAAATCCACACAATTGCGACAATGGGGCTTTATTTGTTATCTCGGGGGCCACATTGTGAGTCGCCGTGAACGAACGGACAGATTACGTCGGGCCAGTGACGGCTCGGCTCCAGGGGAACCCGTTCCTACCGGGGACAAGGCTCCGAGGGAACGACTTTTATCGGGGCCCCTCTCCTCTCTTTATTTTACGACCGTCCACCCCTCCGATTCTCAACCGGCCTCCAACGCTTTTCCCGCCGTTACCAAAGTCGTCACCGACGTCGCCATCCGCCAGAAAAGCGGATTCGCTGTTACACATCTCTCTCTCCGCCCGAAATTTTCCTCCTGCTGCTGATATAACCCCCCTCTCCGATTTCTAGCCTCTAACAGATCCCCCCGTTGCAACCACCCCTGCGACGATTCTCCTGAGAAACGTCATTCGTGGTTGAAATATTTCGAAATCTCTGAATCATTTCCTCGACTGAAGAGCAGCTGGTTTTTATTTTGATTCGCAACGGGGTGGTGGAGAAAATGGGGGAGGTCTTTGAGCGATTACGGTTTGATGGTGTCTGAAGCTGTAATTCGTCTGTCGTGTTTAGAAGGTGGGTATTTCTCTTTGTTCGTTTTATGGCAGTGATTTTTTATTATTTCGTCTCCAGGGGTAGGTTTACGTACAGCAGGAATTAATTTTGGTAATCGAAGAACCATTTCCACTAAAGGGGTGGTCTTGCAAATGGTTATATCGGAAGCATTTATTTCGCGCGCTTCAATTTCCCCGTAACAATACTGTCCATTCAACAACAGTGAAGAAGTTACGGTTCAAAGGTGCGCAAGGATTTAGGCACAGAATGTGGATCGTCGGAAACTGAAAAAAGGAAGAGAGAATAGTGGATCGGCACATAGCGCAACACTATCGACAGGCAATTTTCTTTTCTTTTTTTGTTTTACAGATCGTTCACGGTCATCGAGGGAAAAGCGGATTCGACGTTACATCGAACCGATAGAAACCGGCAGAGCCAAATCGATTCATTTTTTTTTTTCACTTTTCGATGTGTGTGGAAGTGGGTGAAAAAAAAACGGATCCGCCCCCGCCGGTGAAACGCGCACTTGGCAATTGAAAGCGAATCGACGGTGACGCGTTTCCGAAGAAACGACTTTATTATTCCATTATTTATTTTACGAGCGGCCATCGTCGCGGCGGCTGATTCCGCGAGAGTTTATATCCGACCACGGCTGCTTCCTATCAATTGCCTATAACCGGCAGTTTTTTGCTTTGGGAAACTGTGATAAAGCTCGACTCAGTCATTCCCGCGTCGTACTTTTCAATTAAAGCTTATTCCCCTTCTATCGCCCCCCTACCTTTTCCTTTTCCATTTTACCAGACGTTTTTGACGAATCTCTAATTTGAAGCGTTTCGCTTTTCATTCGTTTCTTAATCCATAATTGCACGTTGCATTAATGTATTCGAGACAACATAAATGAGCGGTCATCCTTTATTCATTCGTCATATTAATTTCGAAAGCGTTTGTCGGGTAACTAACAAGAAACGCACGACTCATTTGTGGATTATACAAATACATATTTTTTGGATTAACGCGTCGTTCAGAATAATATTTATCCAGTGCAAATCGAATCGATAAAAACCGGTGCTAATAGATGCGAACAGATTCATTTGAATTTAAAAATGCAAGTTGGTCATCCTAAAACAAATCGTGATTTTAGTAAACATAACTGAAAGGAAATTCAGAAATCCTTTATAAATTACACGGGAGGAATAAATAGTCGATGGATTAAAACTCGATCATAAATAATACTTATCCAGTACGAATTGAATCGATAAAAATAAAAACCGATTGGTACTCGGTCCTGAATTCTTTATGATAAAATGAACAATTCCAACATCTATTCTTTCTATGCAATTTAGACAAAAATGGTATGAATAAATGTAGTTTGGTAGGCAAGGTGCAATTCTCGCCGAGAAAATTCGCTCGGATTTTAATCTCGCCGAACGAGCCCGGTAATTAAACCGGAGTAGGCGATAAAAATATTGAAATCTCTTGAACCTGTTCTCCGTTCGCCGGACTAAATAAACTCATAACAATGATTAAATATTCAGGGCCGTAATAAAGAGCTTGTCCCCTCTACCTCCGTAAATACCACTTACTACACCCCTATTCCACCCCTTAGCTTAGTGCAGCACGGCCCTTAGCTTTAGTAACAATGTACCGTATTATGAACTACGGGGGCCCCTCCTTTTCTCGTTTCGGATTCACCCCATCATCGGTTATTGCAGATACGCCTCGATGCGATAATTCCGTGCGGACGGCCGCCGCGACTAAAGAGCAATTAGCGGGCAAAGGAAAAATCGCCGAGTCGATTGCAAACGATACGGACCGCTTTGACGAATGAATTCAGGGCCCGTGAAGATTACAATCGATGAATGCGCCCATAATTGGAACTTACGATCAATACTCTTTTCCCTAAACTTCAATCTTCCGTCACACCATCCCCCCTCGCCTTCTCTTACACATGCAATCACACGTTTATACTGAATTTAATATAATTAATAAATCGAATAAATGAAGATTTTAGCATGCTGATTGTTTGATTGGACAAATGTATTGATTTAGCAGTTCAAATGTCGAATATTGTGTTCGTACCTTCTGAGAAAGAGAATATGATCACTCGTGGCCGGTCCGCTTTCATTCATTTCCAACAATCATTAAGAAAGGGTTAATTATAATTATAGATGATCGATTCTCACCGTAAGCGTTTCGCCTCGTCGATGAAAGGTCGCTTCTCGCTCTCGCTGAGCAGCTTCCACTCGGCTCCCAGTCTCTTCGAGATCTCCGAATTATGCATCTTCGGGTTCTCCTGTGCCATTTTCCGTCGCTGTCCGCGAGACCATACCATGAACGCGTTCATCGGCCTCTTGATGTGCTCGTTGTGCAGCGTTTTCGACGACATATCTGCTGTGTGTGTCTTCAACCCGTGTCACAAGACTTCCTTATCGTACAATCTATATTTCTCAATTGTTCCCTCCCACAAGTCTTCTAGCTTCGTACCGATTCACTGGCAGAAGTGCTCTTGTCCTCTCACCGACCTCGTGCATCATTGTCCGAGTACTCTCAGCTGTTCGCAAGGGTTCAAAAGTCGAAACACAGCACGTCGTGGAGGGTGCAATCACGTGGCCGTCGAAACCACCAAATCTCAGCACCACACGATCCAAATACTCAACTATTGCAACCACCGATCCAGAAAACTTAACTTCTAAGGACCATCTAAGCTCTTGATAGACTCTTCAAAATCCTCCAAGCCAGGTCACTCCTCGCGTTCTTGAGAATTTTCCTTGTTGTCCCTCCTCAAATTCTATTCGCTCACAGGATCCTTTTCCAGGGTCATTTGTAAGGTATCCTCTAAGTGTCCTGCAGCATCCTGTCGGATGACGATGCCCGCAATACGGAGTTTGGGTTAGTTGTTGGTCCCACGTGTTGAAGAACGGGAAACACCAGAGAGTAGAGGAGTTGCGTGATTGATGCTGTGTCGAGGACTGGCAAGGATCCAGCCAGGACCTCTCCGGTGTCGAGTCTGGGATGAGCCAGGGAGGAATCGAGACCCGTGTAGTAGCTGGAGCCCCGTGGGACGCGGTGGAAACAAGGATCGGCCAACCAGGAATGTTCCTCCTCTCCCACTATGGTCTGCGGCTGACGGGCATCCACGATTGGCTCCTCCGCAGACATGGCGGACCGAGGACACAGCCGCGATCAACAGGTGGAGATGCCTCCTCTCTGTTTCTCTCGTTTCTCTCTTTCCTGCTACACTACAACTCTTCACCGGCGCGACAAGCAGCCACGAGTATGTTTCTCTGTTACGCAGATTATCGTATACCACCCCACTTTTTCTGACCTTTTTGCGCGACGCCGATGGTCAGCCCGTTTCCGGGACATTGATGGCTCGAGACAATGACACTCGGCCAGAGATCCCGCGGATTTAAGTGGAATAAGTCTGCCAGTGGACGGACCTGATCTACCTGCGAGACCTGCTTTTCGACATTCGATACTTGCGAATTTTCTGTTTTGTTTTTATTGTTTTACGTCGCCGCTTCTTCGACTGCTATGATTATTAAGCGACGGGACCTACAGTTTAAGGTGGCTTCCGAACAGAGGTAGGCATTATTTGGCGAAACATATATTTCAAATACTATTTAGTATTTTAGAATTTATTTTACTCAAAGAAAATAGTATTTTAAATAAGATATACAATTTCGAAAATAAAGTATTTCTATTTTAACAATCTGAACCTCAAGATAAAATATTTCTATTTCAACAATGTGATCGAGAAAATAAAATATTTCTACTTTAATAATCTGAAACACGAAATACAATATTTTACTTTTTGCATTGTTATAATACTCTGAGAATCCGTATAAGCATATAGTCTATCTTATCGTTGAGAAATGATAACACTCGTAAATGTATTGAATTCGAACCATTATTTTCAGCAGTAATATTTCAAATTGAAATTGAAAATAAAGACAAAATACAAATATCTTCAATATTCTTCAAATAAAATACTATTTCCAAAAAAATTACTGCCTCAAATAAATTATTTTATTTTCAAAAATTACTGCATCAAATCAATTATTTTATTTTCAAAAATTACTGGAGCAAATAAAATATTTTATTTTCAAAGTTGTACACATACTTTAAAATAAATAGGATTATTTATTATTTACTATTTAAAATACTATTTTCCCCAGCTCTACATGTAGTATAAGTACATACAGGTTGTCCCAGCTGTATTGAAAACAATGGTCATTATTTCAAACATTTATTGAAATAAAGTAGTTCAACCAGACCAATGAGTCTAGTAAATTAATCACTGATAATACCTGTAATGCTTTTTGGATTTTTCATACCCAAGGTCACACGAAGGTCATTGTGTAATATGTCGTTGAAGAGGACTTCACCTCTACTATTACTTCGCGATAAAAAATATATAGTTCCATTAAAAAAAATTGATGACCTTGATATATGTATAGATTATCTATATAGATAGATAAATAACCTTGAAAAAAGTTTTTTCCCAATCATTATATTGCCCCTTCGGTTAGGTTAATATTGTCCTATAACGTTTTCTTTCTATTACTAAAACTAAGCGAGATATTCAAGGTGGTCAAGTTAGCTGGGACACTCTGTATATTAAACCCTATAATAGGATAATAAACATCGCTTTTCATAAGGAATATAAATATGATTAAATATTTTTGAGAAAGTAAAATTGTGGCACCTTCGATCAATTTTTTTTACGAACCACCTTTCGTCCACATGGAACGCAGACATTTTTTCCCCCACTTTGTTCGTCCAGTGAACGAGAAGAACGTGCTACGGCACTTTTCGAAATAAATGTTATCAGTCGTGGCAATGTCTTGCTGGAAGAAGAAGCCGGGGAAAGGGGGTGTAAAGGGAGACGTGGGGCTGAAGACGTCTCCAGTGATAAGACGATAAAGCGAGGAGGTGTAAAACGAGACAAGAGGGCTGTGTGTTAGTGGCAACATCTCAACGAATTCCAGCTTTCATAAACCAGCGGCTGTATAGCCCTGCGATTGAATTTCCGGACGGTTTCGGGATATCCATTTGTCAAACAATGAACGAAAAAATATGATTTTCAAACTTTTAGTCGAAGCTGTTCATTTTTACAATTAATACGCTTGTTCGGGAATTTTTTGAATACTTGAAGAATACGTGGACGACGAAGAATGACGAGTAAAGATTTTTAAAAACGAAGTTTGATAAGATATAACTAGACTGCGGATCTTTATGCAAAATAAAAGATGTTTGCATTGATTGCAGGACACAGGAGCCAAATAAAAATTGTATTCTTCCTTTAATGATTGCATTAAGCTGAAGCTAACACATTGATGTCCTTAAATATTTATTACATATCCACTGTTTTAAATTGTACGTACTCTTTTTCGTCATAAATGCATAAAATCCGCAGTCTAGATATAATATTAAAAAACATTGTGGTAACCGTTTTAAAAAGAAATTCTATTCTTCATTTTCAGATGATGTCCATGTACATTTTGTCTTTAATTTTTCACTAATCGCGTGACTAAATAATAAACGAGGCTCCAATGTCGTTCATTGTACAATGATTGAACAACAACAGTTTTACGCTGTATACCAAACTGTCGGCAACGAACGAAGCATTTGTTTCGCCGCATTTTTGTCAGTAAGATGAGCCAGAGATTAGAAAGGGGCGGCTGCGAGGAAAATTGACCGTGCGACAGACGGAAGCGAATCAATGGCAGAAAGAAAGAAGGGTAGGCACGAGGGGTTCGTCGCTCGGAGATTATCGAAGGCAATCAGCTATTTGTTCTGTTATTAACTCAATCATAAATTCGGTGCACGACGACGGTGCACGAGTAGCTGCGGTTCGACTGTCATTCTGCCGGCGTGCCTTTATCACCCCCTCGTTACACAGTCCCCGTTATTCATGGGGCGTGAACACGATTTTTATCAGTCATCGGCGAGAAGAAAAGGGGACTCGCGTCTCGTTTCAAGGTCTGGGTTAGGTCGGCCAGCCGGGACCCTTATCTGTACGCCGATACTTTCAATTAGTCAATATCGGCTGCAAACATCGCGCCCTCTTTCGCGAAATGTTCCTTCGTCGAATTATCGCTCGGCGAACTTCGTCGACGCTGTGTTTCATTCGGTTGAATTTTCAATTTACGCGCGACACAGATTCTGTGGAAGTAGGTATCCTAGTCTAGAACAGATCTTGCATATAATTTTTTGAAAAAATAATTTTTATTCGAAGAATGTTTTCGCTACAAAGGAACGAAGACATAGCACCACCCTGGTGTTCGAAATCCTGCAGACAGCACCTTGGAAAACAGAGAGGAGTGAGAAACTAAAGAAGGAACGCAAAGGAAGATCGGTTAAGTGACTTTTCCACGTTCGCGTTTCTGGCGATAGCAATGCCACGAGACCGGGTGGGGAATTTCTCTATCGGCTGGCCGTCTCTCTTCATCGTTGCTCACCTTCCGTTATCGTCTTGGTCTCTCTTCAGGGCGGTGGGGTGCCACGCGACCGCTGATTATACCATTCATCGCGCAGCGTGGGCCAAAAGAGGGTTGCAAGCGGACTCGTAAACGTCGTAGCATCCCCTCGAACCTCTCTGTACCCCATCGCAGTGTACCCACTTTGGTCTTGGTGCCTACTACTGGCCTTGAATGCTCCCTCATCAATGAAACAATTCGGCTTTCCGGCCGCTCATCGCCGACGGCTCCTTAATTTCAGCGGCGCGGATGCTGCTTCCCCGGGTCCTTCTTCTTCGATCAATTACCTCTGTTTGTATTTGTTTGCCGATTGATCTCGCACGGGTTCGACGCCGGTCAAGGTTCTGGCTGGCTTAAACATTAGGGAATAGAAAACAAGAAAATGTCTAATTTGAACGGCAACAGCTTCCTTCATAAACAAGATTAATTAATATACAAATCTTTACAATAAATACAAAATTTAAAAAATTAGGAAATATGAATATCGGATATTTTGGTTAGATTTGATTTACGTGTTCTCGACATTAGAAGAAATTAGTAAGTACCATTTTTATTCCATAATATAGATCCTTTAATATAAGAAAAAGTCTGAATCCATCTTTGAATGCGTGTCCGGCGACTTATGGACGGGAGCGTAAATTAATAACGCAACGCAAAGACAACGGGGTGGGTGTGAATCACAGGGGTGGTTTCAGCAGATGAAATTTTCACGGTCACCTCCACCGGGTCCTCAAGAATATCAAAGAACACTTTAAGGGATCGTCGGTGGTCAAATGGCAAGATAAGTGTACGTGCGTGGCGTGGCAGTAGGGGGTTGAACGGGGTGGTTCGAGAGGGGGTGGTTCACCGTGTAGCCGGGTTTATGATACATTCAAGTCACATACGACGGTCCCCGAGCCCCTCTGCCGTTCGATGTATTCATCGTATGTAACCCGAACGGGACTCCATAAAATACTACCCTTCCACGCGATTTTGTTCGGCCGAATAAGTTATTGTAGCGTGCTCTATTTTGATACGGCGACGCCTGGCCGACCGGCCGCACGCTGAATACCGAATACGCGGTATATATACATGTATATACATATAATACATATATAGATCTATATGTATATATAGTATGTACATATATATATTCGGCCAAACAAAGTGGAATTCGATTTTGCCGGGCCTCGAGGAACGTTCGTTCGCGCGATACGGACAATCGAGTCTCGTTTACGGGGAACGCCCTCACGCCGGGTCCTCTTCTTTTATCTTTCGACTCGCGACACCCCCGGTCACCTGTGCCGAGCTCGCTCTCCTCTGGATTAGGGGTGCGAATGATAGCCTCCTTTGTGGCCACCGTACAAAGTGCTCCCGTGTCTTTCTCCTGGAATTTGTTAACCATTTGCGGTGGGAGCGGTTATTTCGAACCCGATCACATTTTCTGCCTATTTTCGCCCCATCATTTCCTGCCATGAATATCATTTTAGTATACCGATCGCTCCGACACCCCGGAATTAACATATGTCGCACTGAACTGTTTATAAAGGTTGTTCGAGCGCTTCGTTACTTTAACGTGAACATTAATAACGTAAGATCGAGTCACCGGGAACCACGAAGAGATTCATCCCCGAATCACGCACACCCTTCCGAGGACCGGTGTTCCATTTACCTGTCCCTAGTAAATTGTCCTCCAGGCCCAGCTGCGCATCGGCGAAAACAATGTCGCGAGGCATCATCGTCGCGATTGCTGAAGCGACAACAACGGTGGCCCGCGATGCCGAATGGTAAGAGGGACGCGCCAAGGGGGTGGGAATGGGTGCGTCGAAAAGCTCGCTGATTACTCCATTGTCGGGCCGGTTGTTTCAGTTAATCGCAACGCCCCGTCGCGTTTTGTTGTCCTTTTATCGCGCCGTTCTGCCGACCGGTCTCTGCCAACTGCATCCACCCCGATGCTGGCCAGGGTGCATCCTGAAATTCAAGGTAACGACGACCCCGTCTAGGCATTCTTTGACCACGGACACTTCGCATCGATGACTAACCGAAACGTCGGACCCGGCAAAATTGATATTGCGACTATAGTAGACTCCTCCTCGCAACGCGATCAAAAGTTACACAGTAATTACCACTAATATTCGGACACTCTTACAAAGACGACCATTTCTTCTAAATATTGGATAAACCCGAAATTTCGGGATCCCGAACGTTTATACAGTTCGGTACCCGCACATTTTTGAGAAGTTAAAACAATTGGATTGCTGCATAACGTAATAGTAAACGACATTAAATAAATTCAATCGGTAGTAACGCGTTGAACGTTCTTTGTAAAAATTCATTGAGGATTTGCAAGTCATTAATAAATAGTATGTACGACAGAGTCGACAAACGTTTGTTAGAATCGTCATTTCTCATTGAACAAACAATGCTCACTGACGCAACGACTTTTACGTTCCCGTAACGCTATTACGTCAAAGACCCGGATCGATCCTCGGGAGACGTTATTCGCCTTATCATCGAGCAACCGTATCCCATACGATTCCGAGCGGCACAGAGGATTCTATAGAAAACGCGAGGCCGGTTCAATGACTAACATTCTGCTGACAACGTTCCACGGTGATAGATAACCGGGGGAGAGGCGCGGTATCGCGCCGTCGCGTCGGATTATCAATCATAATCGGAAAATAATTATCCACGGCCGACGAGTTCCGTGGAGGACGGTCGAGAATGGGGTATAGGCCGGCTCTCGTCTCGACGGTAAAACGGCACCTGAATCGCCGCTAATTGTGAGGAATGGTCCCGCGTCGATCGCTGATTCGACAGACGATATATGCTCCGGACTGCCCTCGCTCGATATTAGACTCCGTGAAGATGTGTGCTATCGAAACTGTTCACCATCGCGTAAAAAACGCTTCCAGGTGCAAGACGATCGACACGACGTCCGCGGGGAAACTCTTCGTTCGGAAAGCTGATCCTCTAATTATACTATTCCATTCCCCGGCTAATAGAAAGCACGTAGAAGCGTCCAAAAAGAAAACAAAATTTTATAGTTCAGGACTGAAAAATATATGTGGCCACAATTATGAGAAGTGGTCCAAATCAAAATTTAATAAAATTTTTTATTCAATTTTTATATTTCTTGTTATTTCAACATTATATGGAATTCATTTACTGTTAATATCCTCTCCTTTTTAATATCTCGAAACAAGAAATATATGACTTAGACCACATGAATGTATCATGTGTATTATACAGTATATACAGGGTGTTTATTTTAACGCGAACATCTAAATTATTTCCGCTACTATTAAAAGTATGAAATAATAACTAAATAGCATGAACATGGTTTTAAGGCGTGCATAAGATTCAGATGGTAATAAAAAATCCTCTGAAGGTCATTTTAACGGTTTTTTCAAGGCCACCGTATTTTTTGCATATTATTATGTATTTTTCGTAATGCAATGTGGTAGTCGGCTTCAAGATGAGTTCAACGTCCTACACACCATGACCTTGAAGTGACCTTGAAGGCGAAAAAATCAGTTTCAGTTTGAAGAATACAAAAGTAATAAAACGAAAAGGGTAATATCACCTTATTTTATTAGTTGCTCGAAACACCTTAAAACCATGTACATCCTATTTACTTATTTTTTCTTACTTTTAATAGTAGTCGAAATAATTTAGGTGTCGAGTTAAAATTAACATCCTGCATATACATATAGTGTAAGGTATCATGGGCGCGCATACTAGCATCAGAACCCTAGTAGCACAAAAATATTGGATAAATATTTTTTAAGCCACACTTTTTCATATGAGAAAAATATTTCTTCCTAACTTATATAAAAAAGAATATTTGGTACTTAATGTAAAATAAATATTGTATGCATATTTGAATATTAAACAGATTGAATCTCTTTTTGATATTATATGAATGTGTATACAATATCTTGTGCTGCTAGGGGAAGAAAGAGGATTAAAGCATAAGAGTATGAGACCACCATGTAAAGAGATAGTAAAGTAAATCAAGGAAGTATTTTATGCGAACAAGCAGAGCGAACATCCACCCCCGTGACTCTATTATAATCACCGAGAGTAATCGAACAGCTATGTATACTGAAGGGAGAGATCCCCGCGTCATCAGAGACATCACGAATGACAATGACATCTCGTTACCATCGCTCGGTGTCCGAGGAATCCCAAAAGACCGCGATTCCTTCTCGGTGGATCGTCTCGGAGGTGTCCGGGGCTGCGATAGCCGGCGGCGGCTACGGGGTCTATGGGGTTTCATGGGGGTGAGGGCAGCGACCATTGTAATTTTGACGGTGCGCGACACAACAACGGGCTCCGGCTTGGAAAATAAACGACACGTGAGGAAGAACGGGCCGTGGCGAACGATTAAACGTCCGTCCGATGTCCATCAATATCGACTCTTAAGACGTTCTCCCGAAGGACGAGATTGCCGAAGGTTTTGCACGCGACCGGCAAAGATATCCAATAGCGGACAATGCTGGACTGTCGGCATTATGGGGGACATTGTCGCCGGCATGATATGAGCCCTGTTGCCTCGGGTATACAAGCAGCAATATCGTGGTCCACCTCCTTCGCCCTTTGTGGCCTCTTTTCGACGGATAGATGGACCTCTCGGCTGGATGAAGTGGACGGTTTGTCTTTGTTGTAGCTGCGAGGGAGTTTGAAAATCGGATGCTGATAGAGGAATAACAGCATGGAAGCAATCTTTATTTTGTTTACCCTGATCCTCCATCCGCCGTTTTGTGAATCTCAATTTTTGTATTCAATATGTTCTACTTAAATATGGCTCGTCCACTTTATCTTACAAGTATGATTACAAGCATGATATGTTGAAATAAATATGTTCTGCTTAAAAATGGCACATTAACTTTAACTTTATTTTAACACATCATACTTGTACGATGTAAATCGTTCGACAAGGGTGCGAATAAGCCTTTTATCGGAGCGACCCTGTACATTTTGAACGTACACCGTAAGCGAGTGTCTGTGGCTGGTTTGTCGTGACAACGGCCCTCTTTTCCAATTATCGATTCGATCGGCCTTTTCCGCCGCCGGGCATAAAAAAAAGGATTCACAATGGATGAAAACATACATTACAGTGTAATCTACATTCACGCGTAGCTCTCCACCAGCGTTCCTCCCGCCGCGCGACAATAAAATCGAAATTAAATTCGCGGTGTACGTCATCGTTTATTGGGAAAAATCGCGAACGCGTTTTCTGCGATCGGAGGATTCAATGGAGCCGCGGTTGAATGGCCAATTAAAATAGATATAGAACAAGCTACATACATTATAGAAAACCTCTGAATGGCCGGAACGGAAACAATGCACTTTGTTGATCATTTATGATTTCAGCATTCATGGTTTTTTCATCGAATTAGCCGGCAGATTTGAATTCCCGCCGAATGCATCAATTATTTTTATTTATCGGAAACGTGTCTCGAATGCTGACGCTTTGTTAGCGATTTGTTAGCGTCTAAATTGTTTTCATTCGGAAATTAAAATACTCTTTTCATGATTTCAATATCTTTCTGTGATATTGTTGTGATGTGATATTTCCAATGCGTGTCGAGGGAATTTCTTAGAAGTCTTCCGTCCGTGTATTCCGTCTCGTAATCGTCAACCCCGGGATCGCCCTTCTTCCTTCCACCTTCGTCTGGTCTTGTGTAATCGATTTGCGGAAGTGCCGATAAGTAAAGCGTTATCGTGAGTCCTTCTGTGGGAAAGATAAACGGCCGAGCAGCTTGTCTTTCTTTCTTACAAAAAAAGAACCGTAGCAAAAGACGATTACTGTGAATCGAACCGTTCTTTCCATGTCCACACATTCCTTTTCTGTCATATCAGCTGCCGCGCATCTCTAAAAAGAATACGTAGGGCCTAGAAGACAATTTATATCGGTTAGAATACAATTTTAAAAACTTTGGATATATTCTATAAATCCTTTTCTAGCTCGTAGGTATTGAATTGTCATTGTACTTTATAGTCGGTCGGTTTATCGATTACGCGATTCAATCACTGCCACCCTCGATTATTATAGTTTCATTAAATCAGACGCGAGCGTTCCGTTCATTAGCGCTAACAGTTTCAAATGGTCCGTAAAGGGCCGCGTTTTTTGATTCGTCAGCCTAAGGTATTGTCGAATGGGGTTGGATCCTGAATGCACGCAAACGAGGTCGATCTTTAATATTAGTTAGCAGAAACGGAAGGTAAACAATCGATCTAACAACCGTGCTCCGACTGCCAATCATGCGATCGAGTTACACTGTATCGGGCGAAGTTGAATAAGCACTGGCGATTTTGCTTTTATTCATTTGAATAAATATCTAATAAATTGTACAAATTATATCGGTTCTATGTTTTCCATATAATTTGTAGCAATTGTAGAAAGTGTTCCTGTTTCGAAGAATCCGTTAATTCGATAATTTTCGACCAGAATGAAAATCTCCGGTGAAGATAAGATAATTCAGAGCATAAAAGGGTGAAATCTTTCTGATTCGTTAGATAGTTTTCCCCCGGTATTTTTCCTTTCTCTTCGTTCCCCATCGATTCGTTGCCGCGTCTCCGGTTTTCCACGTCAATTCGGCAAATCTTTCGGCAAATCTTCTTACTCGATTCTCATTGGAACCCGTGCCGTTCATTCTTCCCCGGGGAATAACGCGTTCCTTCTTCGCGCTGCAGTAAGCCGCCGGCGTTATCCCGGCCGAGTTCCTTTTTCCAGGATACTGGAAGACAATTTTATATTATTGCATTATATTCCGCGGACGGGAAGACGGCGGAGCCTCGTGAAAATTGGCTCTTCCGAAGATTATCGTATTATCTGCCGTACAAGTGACTGTACTGAATGAAACTACTAAAGTTCATTTACAGGATCGCGTTTTCGTTGGAACAGCGAGCCGAACTTCTTTAACCTGCTCGCTTATCATCGACAGTCATTATTCAACTGCGGATCTTTATGCAAAATAAACATTTTATTTATTTCTTCCATTAGTTATTTTACAATTTTTAAAATATTTCAACAATTTTGTATTTCATCTAGAATCTTACAGATCCGCAATCTAGTCATTATTTTCGAAATTTGCAACTTCCAATCCTGCGATGTAAAAGATTGGTTCCAGAAAACGAAAATTAAAGATTGTCTGGAAAAATGGAGATGTACTACCGAGACAGAAATGTATTCATGAGCTCAGGAAATCGTTCAACAATCTGCGGAATAAGACGGTCCGCAATTAAACTCGAGGAACGCGCGAAAGCGAACGTCTACGACAGTTCCATTTCCGTTATCCTCGTGAGACCTTAACTTACGATAATGCCGTACGAGCTTAAATATAAGAATCAGTCTTATTACAATCTATGGTTGGAATAATTGCACTCGAAATTTCCTGGGGCTCCATTAAAAAGAGATCCAAGCAGGGCCCGCTCCAGGGGCGAACAACCCGGACGTTTGTCCGGGGCGCCAAAATTTAGAGACGCCACTTTGGCTGTAAGTGTGAGAAAAATATTGATGCGTTAAATACCCAATTAATAGAAAATTTCGCATTACGTAGAATTATCAGAGGAAATTTCAGCAGTATCTGCGGTTTTGGGAAAAAAGGAAGCTTAAGCAATATACTGAGCTTAATTACAAAGTTAAATTTTGCCCCAAATCTTACTATTGCTTTAAGAATATTGCTAACGATACCAATAACTGTAACAAGTGGCGAAAGGAGTTTGTCTAAATTAAAATTAATTAACAACTGTTTACGTTCGACTACTACACAAAATCGTCTTAATGGTTTGGCCATCTTGGCAATTAAACATGAAATTGCTGATCAAGTAAATTTAAAGATGCAATAAAAAAGTTTGCGGAACTGAATGTAAGACAAAAAAGTTTTTTGTGATTTTAGCGTAGTTGTTTTACATTCAAAATAATGGCATCTTGATTGTTTGTGCAATAATACACATTTTTAATAGCATTTAAAAATGTAAAAAATTATATGGTTAACAATTTGTGGCTAGGTACAGATATTTCTTAATTAGTTTCTACTGTTTCGTACTGCTTGATTTATCAATGTTATGTTATGTTATATGTTTCTTTCTAAATATATGCTTTTATTAAAATTTAAATAAAATGATTTGATTTTTATTGAAAAGAAAAAATATGTACCTTTATTTAAAAAATATATATATACATTCTTAAGGGGCGGCAATTTGTCTTTTTGTCCGGGGCGACGTAACTGCTAGAGCGAGCGCTGATCCATTATCATATTCTCCCAGATTCGCGAGTCGCAATATGCAATTAAATCTACTGCTGGATTATTCTCCTTAATTCAACAATACTATATATCATTCTGGACATCCCTACATTACTTATAATTCGTGTAATCGATAGGCGTAAACGTAGTCGTATATGTAGACGATAAATGGTACGACCAGTGTCAATAAGTTGCAATTCTATTTTCCACGACGAGAATGAAAGATACGCCCGGGCAGATAATCATTGGGAAAAGAACGGAACCGCTTCTCCTTTTCCATATCTTGTTTTGCTGAATTACCCGGGTTGGTAGCAGCGGAGAAAAAAAGGGAGGAAGGCGAGAAGAAAAGAGACGAGGGTTGCTGGCACCGTAGCAGATAAAGTCGGCACATCGAACAGGAGAAACTGGCTGCGCATAAATGCCTCGGTAGAACGTGCTACGACGGTGACTGCGGAAATGAAGCAAATCGGTAGATACCATGCAGGAACATTAGAGTCACTATCATGCTGGCAGGCGTTTAGAAATTACCAGACAGTCATTTACGGCTGGCAGCCTTCCTCCGAGGAGCGGCTGCTGCTTTAAAACATTAGCGGACTTTTTGCTGCCATTTTTTTCGGCTGTATTAAAACTTTCGAAACTTCGAATCTAAGATCAAGATGTTGGAAACAATAAAGAGGATACAGAAAATTCGATTTTTTAATGTCACGAAGCCCGTAGAATTTGTACCGAGGATAAGGAATAACAATAGGAGAAGCGATAAAAGGAAGTCGATTCAAGAAGGGATGATAAGATGATAAAATGGCTGATCTCTTCCACCATTGTGGTAATACGATCCAGTTTACCTTTTCTAAGCTGAATACAATATCCTCTCCAGATCCTTAAATCCTGTTTGCATGTATTGTCCAGCCAATGGTCAACTCGGCGACCATTCGAAAGGGCCGAACAACCCCTTTTCAGTCTTCAACCCTTTGAACTTGTCTGCGCTGGTCAGTACAGGTTCCTGTCAGGGATTTGTGTTATCTATTGGGAGCTGTAATATCCAGTAGCACAGACGATGCATCGAATGCATTATATCGCGAAACGTATTTTCGTGCAAGGGTCGATGGGTTCGCAACCCCTACATACCATTTTGGTGTCGTGCTCGACGCTACCGATGGATATTAAAATGATTTTGTATTTCATTGTCAATGATTGTGAATTTTTCAAGATAATCGAAGCTTTATTTTAGTACCGACTGATTTTTGGGATGTTTAAATTCAAATATGATTTGGAAATCACGTGATACGCCACCTATGCCAAAGGATCTCAGGCCTTAATTGATGGCTAGAGTTTCTTACCGTTTCATGGCAATTTTCGTCGGTGGATATACCACCGGCCATTGGTGATATTAGTTCCGACCGATACGGTAGGATTTGACACAGAAATGGTTAGGTCTCTAGTCTCTACTCCTATATCACAGACGAGATATAGGAATAGATTTGACACCAAATGTATTTTTGTGTCCGTCGGTATGGGTGCGCTAACAGCAAATTATGGATATAATTGAAAGAAAATTATTGCTATCACCACCGACGAGATATAGAATAGACCTATCATCTTATGGGACTTCGTGTATATGCTATGAATTACCGACTGTGCAAAAAACCAGAGGTTTTGGCACCGACGAGATACTATTAAAGATGCCAGCCCCTGTATATTCAGCGGGACGGGTAACCGGGCGCGACGGGCGCGGGGATAACGTGGAGCTTACAGTGATCTGAAATACCAATTGCTAAAAGTTCTACCACCGACGAGATACTCGCCAAGTAGAAGAAGAATGATATAGTATAGAATGCTCACATATTGATTGCCTTATAATACTATCACCGACGAGATACCATCTCGTCTCTTTATCTCAATAGAAGCAGACGATATATAACATTGTTCACGACCGGGGCGAATCAGCTTGAATAATGCATACATTTCGTTCTGAACGAAGGTGAAATTGAAAAATGTTATGGAAGACAGTAGGTGTAGGAATAGAATTTACTGAAAATCAACATATTTATTAAATGTGCAGCTATTAGCTCGATATTATCCTTTATTCATAAGAGTTTCACTAGAAGTTCTTACAAATAGAGGATAATACCGATTGCCCAGGTCTCACCACGAGGAGGTTGCTGCACAAGAGACCCGAAAGAGAGTCAGAACGAATGCAATATTCCTTCTGGCTCCCTTTCTAACAACGGCGGACTTATACTAAATTACGCACGCAAGTCGAGCAATTATTGCGGAGCAAAAGAAGAAGAAGAAGATCGGAGAAGAAGTCTCCGATCCACGGGGGATCAAAGGCGAATCAGGCAGAAGGCTCTGATTCTTTCAAAGAGAAAAACTAAAACGAACCAGAGCAGAAGGCCCCGGCCCGATGGGACGCGGCGCGTACAATGCTTGCAGCCCATCTCTGGCCAGAGGCGATACCCGACGTGTCCTCACCAAGAGAGATGGTCACGAGAAGTGTTCAAACGTAACACCATTCCTCTGCCAACTACCTGGCCACCAGGAACGCAATCCGATGA
Organism: Lasioglossum pauxillum; assembly: GCA_933228785.1. Classification (NCBI taxonomy): domain Eukaryota; kingdom Metazoa; phylum Arthropoda; class Insecta; order Hymenoptera; family Halictidae; genus Lasioglossum; species Lasioglossum pauxillum. Next base: position 41,931,199 of record OW121706.1, read on the forward strand.
GGTGAACCCGGGTAGGATTACAAACAGAGAGAACTCTGCCAACTACCTGCCACCAGGCATCGCAAAGCGTTGAGGTGAACCCGGTAGGATGACAGAGAGAATGGCAATACGAGTGAACAGGTCTCAATGAACCACCTCTCTCAATGTATCGACGCCGAATACCGACTCCAACCGGTCTGTACATACAAGCAAGGTCCGACACAGCAGAAGGCTGTGTCGGAATCAAGAAAACGGTAACGAGAAGTTAAGACAATAATTACTCGACGATATACAATATTAAAAACTAACGCACGCACGCAAGTCGAGCAATTATCGCGGGGCAAAAGGTGCGAATCGGAGAAGAAGTCTCCGATTCTTTCAAAGAGAAAAACTAAAACGAACCAGAGCAGAAGGCCCCGGTTCGAAGGGACGCGGCGCGTACAATGCTGGCAGCACTTCTCGGTCGGAGCCAGTATCCAACGTGTCCTCACCAAGAGAAATGGACAGTGAGAAGTGTTCAATCGTAACACCATTCCTCTGCCAACCACCTGGCCACCAGGAACGCAATGCGATGAGGTGAACCCGGGTAGGATTACAAACAGAGAGAACTCTGCCAACTACCTGCCACCAGGCATCGCAAAGCGTTGAGGTGAACCCGGTAGGATGACAGAGAGAATGGCAATACGAGTGAACAGGTCTCAATGAACCACCTCTCTCAATGTATCGACGCCGAATACCGACTCCAACCGGTCTGGTACATACAAGCAAGGTCCGACACAGCAGAAGGCTGTGTCGGAATCAAGAAAACGAGCGAAGTGAAGTTAAGACAATAATTACTCGACATTTACAACGACGGTATAAAATCTTAATTACTAACGCACGCGGCCTATAGGCGATTCAGGCACCCCGGGGACGCGACTCCCCGTACTCTCTCATGGCAACATCCGTGAGTGAGCCCCTGGGGTACCTCACTCGACAAATAAAACTAACTTATTGATATATCCTCTTCTTGATTTGCCTTCCTCTCGGGGTGTCCTCTTCTTGGTATTTCCTCTTCTTGGTGTATCCTCTTCCTAGTTTGTCCTCTTCATAGTATTGTCCTCTTCTTGATGTGTCCTCTTCTTGGTGTGTCCTCTTTCTAGTTTGTCCTCTTCATAGTATTGTCCTCTTCTTGGTGTGTCCTCTTCTTAGTGTATTCTAACTAAAACAGACTAATAATAATTAGACATAACAATACATTAGCCCGCACACGAGTGCAATCCTAAGACCCGTTCTCAAGAGCAAACCTAAGACCAGTTCTCGAGAACCGAACGAACCCTGCACACGAGTGCGAATAAAAAATTATTGTTTTCGTGTCTCGAGCGCGCGATCGCGAAACCGCTGTCTTGTCCTCGTAAAAGTCATCGTACAATAAAGAGTATATGTTTAACTGCAAAATTCGAAATGTTGCAAACAGCCTAATATTAATACGTATTTTAAAATAAAATAAAATGAATGTATCGTTAATTCGTTTGAATGCTCCCGTTTAGACCAATACACTGAACACTGTAAAAAATTAGATGGCAAAGTGGTCAAGGGAGAGCTTGTCCACATCGTTGGCAAAAGGAATTGTTATAAACATTAATTCAATGCAATTCACAGATAAAGTTATTATTAAAGTTATTATTAAACAGCCCGCGCTCGGTCAGAGAGCTCCGTCAATCAGTCAGTCGGGCGGGGGAAGGCGGCGTGAGCGGTCGAGTTCAGTCGGGCTCCGGGACCAGGAGGACCAGAAGGACCGGGGACTTACCAGAGGTGGACCAGAGGTGGACCAGAGGTGGACCAGAGGTCATCTACAGCCATCCTGACCTACCTTCAACAATCCTATTTTGAACTTCAACTGTTCCTTCAACGAACACCGGTAAATTTGATTACTAATATTCTTCAATGCTTCCTTTGTCTAGCTTTGGTCCAGTTTCAACAAACCTGTCCTCCAACCGTTCATTCTACGAATACCATCAACTGTTTTCTCTAATTTTGCCAATTGAAATTTTCATCGAGACTTTCGGTATTGAGTCTTCTTCAATAATTGAATTATTCATCAAGTTTATATTCTGATCGCCCCACTCGTGTGCGGGGTTATAATTGCTCTTCTGAGCTGCATCGCTGGTTGTTTTCGCACTCGTGTGCGGAGTTACAATTATTCTTACAAGCTGGTTCGCTGGTTGTATTTGCACTTCTGTGCGGGGTTACAATTGTTCTTGTGAAGTGGATCGCTGGTTGTATTCGCACTCATGTGCATGGTTAGGTTTTCGCTTACGTGCGGGGTTGTATTTGCTCTCGTGAGCTGGTTTCTAGTTGTATTCGCGCTCCTGTGCAGGATTATAATTGGTCCCGTGTCCTGGTTATATTCACACTCATGTACAAGATTATTAATTATAATTGCTCTTGTGAACAGGTTGTATTCGCACTCATGTGCAGGATTATAATTGCTCTTGTGAACTGGTTGTGTCCACATGCATGTGCTTACGTTCGGGATTATATTTGCTCTATTCGCATTCGTGTTATTTCTGAATTTTCAATTATTGGCGTCGGAACTTTGACAAGACCCTTTTCTAAAAGTTATCAAATCTTGTTTGAAATTGGTATTCCTCCGATCGGACGTCCCCCAGGGGCTCACTCACGGATGGAGCCGTGACTGAGTACGGGGTGTCGCGTCCCCGGGGCTACCCGAATCGCCTATAGGCCGCACCCGTGTGCGGGGTTAGTTTGGCTCTCGTGAGCTGGTATTAGGTTGGCTCTCGTGAGCTGGTATTAGGTTGGCTCTCGTGAGCTGGTTTCATTCGCACCCGTGTGCGGGGTTAGTTTGGCTCTCGTGAGCTGGTTTTATTCGCACTCGTGTGCAGGGTTCGTTCGGTTCTCGAGAACTGGTCTTAGGTTTGCTCTTGAGAACGGGTCTTAGGATTGCACTCGTGTGCGGGCTAATGTATTGTTATGTCTAATTATTATTAGTCTGTTTTAGTTAGAATACACTAAGAAGAGGACACACCAAGAAGAGGACAATACTATGAAGAGGACAAACTAGAAAGAGGACACACCAAGAAGAGGACACATCAAGAAGAGGACAATACTATGAAGAGGACAAACTAGGAAGAGGATACACCAAGAAGAGGAAATACCAAGAAGAGGACACCCCGAGAGGAAGGCAAATCAAGAAGAGGATATATCAATAAGTTAGTTTTATTTGTCGAGTGAGGTACCCCAGGGGCTCACTCACGGATGTTGCCATGAGTGAGTACGGGGAGTCGCGTCCCCGGGGTGCCTGAATCGCCTATAGGCCGCGTGCGTTAGTAATTAAGATTTTATACCGTCGTTGTAAATGTCGAGTAATTATTGTCTTAACTTCACTTCGCTCGTTTTCTTGATTCCGACACAGCCTTCTGCTGTGTCGGACCTTGCTTGTATGTACCAGACCGGTTGGAGTCGGTATTCGGCGTCGATACATTGAGAGAGGTGGTTCATTGAGACCTGTTCACTCGTATTGCCATTCTCTCTGTCATCCTACCGGGTTCACCTCAACGCTTTGCGATGCCTGGTGGCAGGTAGTTGGCAGAGTTCTCTCTGTTTGTAATCCTACCCGGGTTCACCTCATCGGATTGCGTTCCTGGTGGCCAGGTAGTTGGCAGAGGAATGGTGTTACGTTTGAACACTTCTCGTGACCATCTCTCTTGGTGAGGACACGTCGGGTATCGCCTCTGGCCGGAGATGGGCTGCAAGCATTGTACGCGCCGCGTCCCATCGGGCCGGGGCCTTCTGCTCTGGTTCGTTTTAGTTTTTCTCTTTGAAAGAATCAGAGCCTTCTGCCTGATTCGCCTTTGATCCCCCGTGGATCGGAGACTTCTTCTCCGATCTTCTTCTTCTTCTTTTGCTCCGCAATAATTGCTCGACTTGCGTGCGTAATTTAGTATAAGTCCGCCGTTGTTAGAAAGGGAGCCAGAAGGAATATTGCATTCGTTCTGACTCTCTTTCGGGTCTCTTGTGCAGCAACCTCCTCGTGGTGAGACCTGGGCAATCGGTATTATCCTCTATTTGTAAGAACTTTTAGTGTCTTATGAATAAAGGATAATATCGAGCTAATAGCTGCACATTTAATAAATATGTTGATTTTCAGTAAATTCTATTCCTATACCTACTGTCTTCCATAACATTTTGCAATTTCACCTTCCTTCAGAACGAAATGTATGCATTATTCAAGCTGATTCGCCCCGGTCGTGAACAATGTTGTATATCGTCTGGTTCTAGTGAGATAAAGAGACGAGATGGTATCTCGTCGGTGATAGTATTATAAGGCAATCAATATGTGAGCATTCTATACTATATCATTCTTCTTTTACTTGGCGAGTATCCCTTCGGTGGTAGAACTTTAAGCGATTGGTATTTCAGATCACTGTAAGCTCCACGTTATCCCCGCGCCCGTCGCGCCCGGTTACCCGTCCCGCTGAATAACACAGGGGCTGGCAGTCTTTAATAGTATCTCGTCGGTGCTACCACCACCGACGAGATGTAAACTCGTCTGTGCTACCACTAAGAAAGCTGTCAGCACAAACGAGATATAGGAATCCTATTTCCTATATCACATCTGTGCTGTCTGACTGTTTTAGCTGTCAGCAGCTCCGACGAGATCGTGCCTGGGGCTCCAAAACCGAGTTGGTAATACAGGAAATGACAAGAAAAAAAGGCCAAGTTGCCTCAGCAAAGATGGCCGCCAAAATACATTGGATGATAGGTCTATTCTTATATCTCGTCGGTGCTATCACTGGCATTTTAAGGTGTCGGTACTACAGATTCCTGTGGACACCAAGTCCCATAAGGGGTCAGGTCTATTCCTATATCTCGACTGTGTCTATACCTCGTCTGTGCTTCCATTATCATTTATAGATCACATTCTACTGTGTCCATAATTGGTATCATTCGAATATAGTTACCTATAAGGTTTTTGGTAATTTACAAACCTCGTCCGTTTAAAAATTTTCAAAATACATACACTAAAAATGTCAGAATATGTATAAGCATAAATATGTATAAATATTTTATTGATACAACTTTAGCAGTATCCTACAGGAAACGTCTTTATTAACTGACACTCAACTTTATCAAGAAATTAATTGTAACAACAATAGATAACGATGTAAAAGATAAATACGTACGTAAGTGAACGCGTCCATTTGTTGAGTACAAAAATGGTAAAATTGAGAAACTATCCTGACAAAATTTGAAAACTGTATTTTTCATCCTGGTGGTCCCAAAATATAATTTACAATGAACGGCGACTCGCTGGTTACCACGGTAGAGAGTTAAAGAAACTTCCGCTTTTCATTTTCCATCGCGTCGACAAAAACGGTTGATCATTCGCGGCGAATCGCCGGCGTTAATTGTAATACCACAATCGAGTTAACGCGGGCTATAACGAGTTCGATTGCGTTTACAAATCGCGAGGTTGCAAATGACGTGCGCCGCCCTCCGCCTTCGCGCCGCGCCGATGAAAATCGAATCAACGTTTTTGTCCTTCTATTTTTCATTTTGAAAACGGACCGGACCACCGTGTCAGTGTGTCGACGCGCTTAATTGGCTCGTTATATTAATTGAATTTCATTACACGCCGGCGGACAATGGCGGCTCGTCCGCCGCGCGGAATTAAACGAACGGATAGAGGCGCGCTCGAACGGCGAGAAATGTTTCACAGCCGGTTGTCGACGCAGCCGCTCAAAAAACGCAGATAATTCAACCGGCACAAAATTCCGGCCGCTTCGAAAACATTTTTTCGCGGAACGTTCCCGGAATTCTCGACGAGCTCTCTCGCGCCGCCATTCGATCGCTAATTAAGAAAAAACAAAAAACAACAATTCGATAATCATTGTCCGCGTGAAATTTTCATTCTTCGCATTGACGCTATCACTTTTCAGGCGTTTTTCAAACGAGCTTTCTCCTGAGAACCTTTGCATGCGATAATTACTCTTCTGTCGGCAATCAATTGATACAAAAACGCGTGAAAAACACATTTTAGTGTCTCTGAAATAATCTCCTCCACTTTCCATCCATGAAATTGTGGTTAAAACCAAAGCGACTGGACTCGCGCAGAAACTGGAGACTGTCTGCGAATGAGAACGCGTCTAACACATTCTCGAAGAAGACGGGGAAGAAATCCAAGAATCGGGAACACGTATCGCTGCCATCCGCATAAAACGGGGCTTCCTGCGTTCCCCGATTAAACGTCTTTCCCGTAGAAAAGCGCAGTCGATTCTCGACGAAATGCACAAACGGTATACGCGTCGCAAGCGCGTCGAAGTGTGAACCGTATTTTTCCCGGGTTTTCCAGCCGGTGTGTGTCGACAGAGGGGTTGGTTAGGTGTGCCGGGGGATGAAGGGGGGTTGTACACGGTGGGAAAACGTGGAGAGGGGGGAGAGTGCGACAGGATCGACAGGCGAAGGGTGTCGGAGCTTGCACGTGAACTGCGAAAACCGCGGTCGGGTCGGCGTTCTCAATGCAACGTGCCACCTTCGAGCGTTTTCTCGAAATTGATTTATGCCCCCCTGACAGCCAACGCGGCCATTGTGCCCGCCGGTCTGTCATTGTCCATTCAAACAAATTGACCACCGGCCGGTCCGGCCGCGCATTGTCGCTCCATTGAACAATCTGCGGAGAGAAAAGAGAGAAAAATGGCGATGCGCGCCGGACAGATGCTGGGGAAAAACTCGCTACGTTCGACACGCACAATGTCGACCCACTGGCATGCTACTATGTATACCCGGGATATAGCCTCTGTCTTACACGTCGACTTCGCTGTCCAACGAGATCTCGATAAATCTACGTCTGGAATCGCGTGTCCGGTATCTGGCTCGCTTCTCTTACACTCCAGTGGCTGAGAAATGGCTTCGATGCGAATCGCGGATCGAAGCACTCGCAGTCATCTTCCGTATCAAACATCTGATGTCTCTTTAACTGCGCTGTTCGGGAAATTCGACATTTATCATCAGAGAATTGAATCGGTGCATAGTTGATGCGAGGTATACATGTTCTAGAAGAAATCTAGTTTTCTACTACTCACACAAAAAAGTTGGAATTGCTTTGATTGCCAGTTTCTACGAGAGCAAGGAAAATACGACTTCGAAAAAATTTAATGGACATCTTTTTACCAACACTCCTCGTCAGCGAAAAAGTAAGTTTTTCTTACTTCTCGGACAATAGCCAATTTCATACCACAAGGAACATTGTACAGACGTGGCAGAAGAACTGGATGAAGTCGAAATAATTAAGATAAAGTCGATTTAGTTATCCGAAGCAGCGGATGATTTATTAAGCGGGGATATTAAGTCACTCCGTCGCTCCATCGGCCACAAAGGCCAGTTCTCGACCCAGTTAATGGCAGAGGAACGATCCGAAACAAGAATCGAACGCGTCCTATTCAGGCTGACCCGTAAAGTTGCAAGAAACGTGTCCAATTGTTGGTCTTAATTAGCAGAATTAAAACCAACGTGACGTGGCAGCATGCTTCCTCTTTTTTCCTCCCTCTCTCTCTCTCTTCGTCATCGGGATTGGTTCCGGGACCGGTGTCCACCATTCTGTTCCAAACGAGCGCCTCTGGAAGGGCAGTTTTTGTCTCTCGGTCGAGAGGAACGCGATTCAAGGGGCCAGTTTCACTCGAGCCTCCGATTGGACGGCGGAGTTGCCGGAAACAAAAAGAAAAGTAGCCGGTACCGACCGCCCAGCGTGGCCAAAGAACTCACGGCAAGTGATTCTCCTTGTACGGTGCCCGGCGACCGCCATATTGGTGTTACAATGCCAACAACAATGAGCGGAAGGCAGACTCGCTCGACCATGAAACCACGGATCATACATGTCGCAATTCCTCTCCTATTTTCGCCATTTAGCCATCAAAATGACGCTATTGTCGAATCAACATTCTTTTCCACCGTGAAACCCAAGTTCCACGTTTTGGACATCTTTTTGTGACTTAGAAATCGTCGGATGCTTCGTCGAACCTTGAAGTAGAGTTCTAGGTCTTGGAAAATTAACAGATTGCGACACTGTACAAGAAACAATCAATCTCGTGGTTAATGTCTGTGTAAGAAAGAAGCTATCGTAAAAGAAAAGCTCTTCGGGAGGTGCATAACTAATTTGAAAGTTGTACGGAGCATCTAATGCTCCTTCCTTCCCGGGATCCCGAAATTCCCTGGCCCCCTAGACGCGAGCTGTCCCCATTTCTCCCGGTTGGTCCCCCGTTCCTAATTTCGACTCCTCGTTCCTGCGTCGGTGCTCGCTTCTTGAACTTTTCCTCTCGTCTCTTCTTCGCTCGGTAGTTCCTCTGTGCCCGGTTTTCCACTCCACTCGTTTCTCTTTCTGCCTGGTGGTATACATCCACCTTCGAATCGGCCCGCCCCCGTCCACCCCCCGCGACTTCCACCCTTTTCCCAGTCGCGAAGCCGCCGTCTTTTTCTTCCCCGGGGCTGCTTTAGAAGTCGACAAAAGAACATCGCGGCGGAGTCAAGATGGCGGAGGGATCTCGAGGTAGCAGAGAACCACCGCGCGCCTCTGTCCCCTTTTATCCCCTCTTGTCCCCCTAACCCTCCCCCCGTTTGCTTCTCCACCTCTTGCACCCCCTCATCCACATCATCTCCTACACCCCTCGCCTCCTCGTCCTTCCCGCCCTCCCACGCCACCCCTTCCCCTCCTTTCCAGTAACCTTCACCTCCTCCGCCCAGGCCCGAGCATTGTTGCCACGAGCAGGAGAGACAAAATGAACTCGATTGTTAGTCCGGGAGGCATCATAATGAACGCCCATTCACCAGGAGACACCAAATGAGCTCCCGCGTCTTGTCCCGCGGCTTTGTCCACGATACTTTTAATTCTCTGCTCTCCCTTTGTCTTCTTTCTGGAGGCTCCTGCGCTCGACCTGCTATTTTCTTTCCTGCTCCAGCCCGGCAAGGCGTCCCTGTTAATATATCCATCTCCGCGCGAGAGACTTTCTTTTACCCTCCTTCTCCTTTTCCGTTCCTCTCTCTCTTCCCGTTTTTCCATCTGGGATTGAGTTCCGACTGCCCGGACCAATACGCCGCGGCGTTGTTCCGCCGCTCTTCCACCTCGCATCGACGATGGTACACCAGAATGCCTCGGTTTATTGCTCCTTCCGACGGGACTTTGATTCCAGCTTCGATTTCTGCTCATTTGTTCCTTTGAATTTTCATCATCGACCCGGTACGCTCGCTTTCTCCGCTCGCTTCCACGGAAAATCGATCTGCACCAACCCCCGGCCATCCCCATTCACCCCGTTCGTTCTTTTAAACGCTCGTTGTGGAACGATCGAAATATGACTTCATCTGTCACAGCAACTCCTTTAATTAGTCCATCGTTCGACGTCCTGCCTCGCGCTAAGCTTCCACCGCCACCTTCCCCCGGGTTGCCGAACGAATTTCGATTCTGAGCGACAGTGTTTTCTCTTTGATATTTTGTGAAAATGTTGTCAAGTTTTCTAGTCTATTCGCAGCGTTAACGTGCTCGGTAGGGGTTGACTCCGTCGTCAATAAATCCCATCAGCAGATGACGATTAAGTTGCTCTTTATTCGGGGATGATCCGCGGCGGCGTATCTGCGCGCGAAGATTACCGGCGGTTCCCGATCGCGAGGCGTTCAAAAGGGCGCGTCCATGCAAAACGCCAGCGAAAGAAGACAGGCGCTCGCCGGTTTCCGCGAGACAGGGCGCACGGTTACTAATCCGTTGCTTGTAACTCGAACATTATGGATATCGTTGTTTGTACAGCCGCCTGCTGGCTGTCACGGCAGGCGACAAGGAGGAGAGCGGAAGCCTCGATCGATGCATTTATGCATGACGCGCGCGCGGATCGACGCAATAATATTTTCATTCTCCTTTCGCCTTCCGCGGCCGCGCACACACTCGTGCCAAACCGCGCCGCGCCGCGCCGTCAAGGAGCAGGAACCGCGGACACAATGGCCCGTGTACAAATAGAAAGTAAACCGAAGGGAAACTGGCTGTTTTTTGGGCTTCGCCCGGGATCCCAGACGCCGATTTTTCGGGGATCGAGTGCGCTCGATCCGCCGGCGTTCCTCCACGAACCCACCGAAATCCGCAAAATCATTCTCGTTCGTTTCAGACAAATCAATTTCGGCTTTTTATTGGCTAAATTCAGTAATAGACTGCGGATCATTATGCAAAATGAAGAATGTTTCCATTGATTGCAGGACACAGGAGCCAATTAAAAATTGTATTCTTCTTTTAATTATCCTATCAAGGTGAAACTAACACATTGATGTCCTTAAATATTTTGTACGTGTCAGCTGTTTTAAATGGTACGTACCCATTTTTCTCAAAAATGCATGAAATCAGCAGTCTATTGATTAACTACATAAATGTTTACGCTCCATACTTAACCTGTTATGTACAGAATCTTCTTGATACATTACTAGACTAAAAATCTCGCGCATCGACAACAAGAAACGGGAGTCGAGCTCTCTGAATGCAAAGTTAACGCCGCGACAGGCAAGCACAGGTAAACACCGAGCCCTCGATTACGCTTCATTCTTCCGTGTCCCCAAATTAGGCCCTATCTCCTATCCTAAAAAAAATGAAGAAAGGACTTGGGGCACCCCTGAAGCGTTTTTTTTCCATCGGGCCCGTGTTGTGCCGCGATTGACGCGGGAAGCGAAAGGAAAGTGTCATGAATCCCAAAGTTTGATGGCACCGGTAAAAAGGGACAAAACCCCCGTTGCCATCGTGCCTCGCCACGTTGATGCACAGCACCGTGTCTAATCGCATAAAATCGAGCCGAAAGTGATCGATACCGGGTCAATGCAGTCAGGAATGACCGTGAATTACCTTCTCACCCTCGAGGAGGCTTCCCTCATCTCTGTTCATCGTCGTTCCAGCACCGGTGGAACGACAGCCGCGTTTTGTGAAGAGGCAGGGACGGAGACAGTGGGACCTCAACAAATTGACATTGTTCCCACAATAGCTAATAAATTGTTTTTCACGGTGCGTCTTTTATAGGTTTGCGCGAGAGGTGTCCTGGGACCGTTCACGGATCATCGGCTTCCATTTCCAGCCTTTCACCGGGCCACGACTTTCAAAAATGTTGTCCAAAATACGCGAACATATTTTCCGAAACGCCCGTTTTGTTGGCTGACGTCGTCCAATAATGGTCCTTTATGGCGATCATTCTAATCGGCCTCCATTGTTGGTTCTTTAGCTAGAGATTTAACTGAATCAACCTGGCTAGCTATATTTCCTGAACAGTTTTTACGTTCTTGCCTTAAATTGATTCTTCCCTTAACACCTACACCTACCTTTACATTTTTAATTGTATAATTATTGAAATTATGACATTGCTTAGATGGAATATAATTCGATAAATTTCTTTATCCAAGCGCATATTGCAATAAAAATTGCACGAAATCTAAATAAATAAAGCCTCGTCATTTTTATCAGCTAAAACATTTTAATCGCTTTCAGTGCTCAGTAGTTTTATAGTTTTAGTAAATCATATAGTATCACCTTCAATTTTCAAAATTTCTCATCAATTTTCAACTTCATCTTCCCAATTTTCCTATAAATGCATAAAGATCGAGTGAAAGGAAGTTCAAGACGTGATCCGAAGTCTCTGCAATGTCAGAAATCGAAATAATTGGGAAGGGGTTAAAGAATCGGCGATCTTTGATCAAAGCACCGATCGCAGACCGCTGATGGATCCAAAGCGACGACGAATCGAAAGGAGACAGTCGATCCTCTCTCTGGAAAGAGAAAAGGGGTGCGAGAGGGGGGTCGACCGGTGGTGTCTTGAGCCTTTGGACAACGGCAGCCGTAATAAGAATAGATGGCTTCCCTCGATTCCTGAATGGTTGACTATTAGCAACGAGCCGTACCGGCGACAATGAGCCCCGACAAACTGATAAATTATACCAAGGGTGTATCCGCCGGTGCACCGGCCGCAGGTAAATAGAATTAATCACGCTATAGAAGACGCGACGCGGCCCACAAGGCCGTGCTCGCAACAGCTACCAGCCAATATAACAACGTGACTACACATTTTCGCGGACCGACTGTCTCGATCTTTTCTTGATCCCCTTCTCGTCCGTCCTGGCCACCTTTTCTCCCACGAACACCTAAACTAAGAACTTCAGAGTCCGATGGCTGTGGAGTTGCGTCATTTGGACATTGAACATTAGACATATTCCAATTTTAGGTTACTTCTCAGTTTAATATCCTTTCTTTCGAATCTCTTAAACGAAGCTAATTGACGTGTTTAGATTAGTTTAGAATAGTGGTAATGACTGCACAGCGGAACTGTGTAGAAACGAACTGAGGTGAAGTGGAAATTTATCTTCTTTCTTAATATATTTAATAGTCTCGTTGACTGGAAATACCGTTGCAAATTTACGCTACGTAGCTTTTGGTCTCGCGGAATATTTTGCCAATATCTGATCAATACCATCGTTACGTCGACTCGGGAGATCGCAAACGGCGATCGTAAGGGCCCGCAAGAGTGGCAACCGGCGAACAAAACGGCACTTACAATTGGAAGCAATCACTATGAAAGCGTGATAATGCCGCGCGGCGATTCTGTCGCAATTTCCTAATTACGCGTGCTAATAAACGCGCATTATTCGCCCCCGCCGTTAATCGGTTCGGCCGTGGCGGACGACGATGATTAGATCGATTCAGGGATAAATCGATTCAGTGATTCTTTGATCAGCACCTGCCTGCGCCGGGACCCCGCGTAATTCTTTATTAAGTCGGTTTCCCATCTCGTCATCGTCTCTTCATCCTCGTCCGAGCGAGATCGTTCCTGCAAGATCATCGTGCGCGTCCACGAAGCTCGCTTTCTGTCCGCTATACGGCCGAGTCACGTATTAAATCATATTCTTGTATCGGGCGACACGCTTCGTTGCCTCCGGTTATCGAATCTGTGAGAAAGAATGCCAGATTCGAGCGGCCCGGAATCCCCGAATGTCGACTCCATTTTGTCGAAACTTGGCGAACAATGCGGGAAAACAAAAATAGATGAGAACTGTACGAGTTTCGTGAAGCTAGTTCTAGTATTTCAGACACATTTCATTTATTTGGGAATGTGTTCGTTCGCGCTCGTCGGCGAGGTATTTTTCCCGGCAGAAAATTGGGATCGACGTTCGCGCGCGTCTCTTCCATCGCCGAAACTCGGCGCATTAATTCGCGAGGGATTCTTGCCGCCTGATTATTCCGGCGACACCGGTTTCGGTTCACGATTGGATGGCCTCTGACCTCGGGAATTCCCCGCGGATAGAAGCCGGAAAAAATCGCGGGAACGATTGAATGGCTGAGTCTCCTCCGCACCGAGAGGCTCAATGCATCCTGTCGGAGCCAGTACGTGAAAACGAGGCTGCGGATCATAATGGAAAAGTAGCGGGATCGCATACTGGAAGCGACGAAGATGATGCGAGAAACAAAGACCGTTTCGTTCCGTATATACATATACATACACATATCTATGTTTTATACATATATTTCGCTTTTTTTCTCCCCGGCTCAATACGGGGGATTCAAGCGGAAACACAATCGCGGCTATAGCATGATTGAAACTCGCGTTAATACGGAATCATTACTCGGAAAAGGCTTAATCTGGTCACGGGTCTCCAAATAAACATTCTAGTCGTAAATACATAGAATCTACAGTCTGCCAATCACAATGGTTCGTTGGTTGTTCTTCCACTACAATCTTGTTAATTTCAGCGTTGATTTTATAACAATTACTTTTAAGTAATTTCAGAGATCACCATAGTCTATAAAGTGAAGTGCGTTTTATTTATTGAAAAACGTGCAGGAGTCAATTTCAACCCTTCCGATGGCGTTTCGACCGGAAACGGTAAGCGGACGCGCGCAGCCTCGGGAGGGGACGATTTCAACTCCCATTCGCGGCACTTACCCCATAAACAGAAGCCCATAATCGATTAGGACGTGCGCGTATGACCATGGGAAGATTTAGTGGCTGAAACAGATGGGGAGTTTTGGACGATGTCACCCCTTGTCTCCGGTAGTCATTAGCCCGGACTATTGTTAATACCTGGCTAGACGCGGGGAGGGTTGATGGATATCGATACAAATCGATACTCATGGCTGATCGGCTCCTGCCTCGGTTTTAGGGGACACTTACCGTGCGTTCGTTTTGTTCTCACCCATAGAAGACACACTGTATTCAAAATTTTATAAAAAAAATTAAACCGACTTCGAAACGCACTAAAAAAATGCACTAAATAGTATGAAATATTTTCCACTTCATTTATGTGAATACACACGAACTTAGATACAATACAATCTTTTCGGAGGCTGCGCAAAATTGAAAATTTATTATGATTTCATTGGAATATGATGGATTTGGAAATCGGTAGGTGGGAAGAGAAGATACAGTAGCGGACAAAAATTTAAGACCGCTCTAAAGAAGACGATAACTTTTTTAATATTGTACTATACGATTTGAACTTTTTTGCGAAAGCTAGAGCAATTAGTTTACTAAAGGATGTGAAAAGAAATTTTTTCAAAAATTGCAATTCATCGGAATTATTGAAAAAATACTAAAAGTTGAATTTTTAACTTTTTTATGTGGGCCTATATTGAAAATTTAAAAAATACCTTTTGTAGATCTGTGTCAATTAAACATGTTCAGAAAATTTGGTCAAAATCGGTCGACGTTGCAATGAGCTACAAACGTTTAAAGATGGTAAAAATTGCAGATTTTCGACATTTTCGGCAATAAATCGTTAGTAAACTAATTGCTCTAGCTTTCCCAAAAAAGTTCAAATCGTATAGTACAATATTAAAAAAGTTATCGTCTTCTTTAGAGCGGTCTTAAATTTTTGTCCGCTACTCTATATTAATATGTGAAGGCATGTAAAAGAATTTAAGGATTTTCGTAATTTCCAGTGTCGAAAACTTTCAATTTTGTGCCGCCTCCGAAAAGATTGTATTGTATTTAAGTTCGTGTGTATTCACATAAATTAAATGGAAATTATCTCATACTTTTTAGTGCCGTTCGAAGTCGGTTTAATTTTCTTTACAAAATTTTTTTATTTCACATTTTTTAGTGGAACGAGCAGAATTTGTAGAATTCTTATTGGTTATTTGCAATAAAAACCGCAAAGAATGAAAAAATGCAAAATTTGTTTTCAAGAGACCAATCGGGAGACAACCTACAAAATGCAGAAGGTTCCGATTGGTCCATCCATCTCGGCGTAATCGGTAAACATAGGCACATACAGATCGAATTGAGTAACCTCCTCCTTTTTCGAAGTCGGCTAAAAAATATGAAAAATGTGAACATTAAAGGCAACCTCGTCGAAGCGACTTTTCAATCCAGTGAACCGTCCGCGTGATAATCGAACTTTTTATACGAGGTTTCCTCGATCTGCATAAAATCAGCAGTATGTGGGTCGTCCCAAAGCCAAGCATTGTCCGTGAAAAATTACCGAAACACGCGACACAGTCCATTCTTCTTCCCCGGAACCGCTATAACCGCGTACTTATAATGGAACCATTCTCCGCCCACCCCTCTCGTTTTCCCATCTTTTTCTCGGTGTTCCCAGTGTCTCCTCCCTCTCTCTCTCTCTCTTCTTCACATTCTCTATCTCTTTCAACCGAGCTTGCGTCTTCGTTTCTCCGTTCAGTGTTCTGTCCCTCCAGCGCAGTAATTTATCACCGCTCATAACAAGGAGCCGCAAGTTTCTACATATTTCAGTCTCGCGTGCACCCCCTACACCCCCATTCTGTCCAATCCCTCTCTTTCTCCCTCTCTCTCTCTCTTTCGCGTGCTCTATATCGTAGAGAGAAAGAGAGAAACGGGGGTGGAAATGTGGAACGAGGGATGCGAAGACGTTATTATTTATACGCGGCATTATATATCAGACGGAGTCGCTGGAATATTGTTCAAGACGTCCCGCGCATACATTACGAGCAGCAAGGGCGAACGAGACTATCCACCCTCGAGCTTTTATTACCGCGACCACTTATTTGTTAACATAATATACACATTACGGGGCGGCGGCTACGAGACAGCACGCGCCACCCCCGATCACGATATTTGCGCCGCGGGGGTGGCTTTTAGACACGGTGGACGATCTTCCACGGGGCCCTGTGGATCCGGTCGAGCAACCGCCCCTGTGGAGCTCGCTATAGTCGAAAATGGTATCGTGATGCATCACTGATACTTCGATATTTCCTTCGACTTCCGATTTTTCAACCCTTCGATGTCCCAAAGATTATGTACTATATTAAAAAATTAGTTTCGCGTCGTTGAGTCTGTGCATGTATTTTCCTACAAACTGTTCAAAAATCTGGAGGCAATGTTTGATCTATTTGTAGTGCTTGCTCAGCACGTGTAAGGTTAGCATTAATCCAGAATGAAGAGTAGCTCGGCAACGTTCGAAATTATAAATTCTCATTAACTCGTTCCCAGCGTTCTCGCGATCGCCTTAAGCCAGCGAGCTTCTCAGCGACAATTGCGCCAATCACCCTCTCTTATATCACCACCTTCCCCCTATCCCTACCAAGAATATCGTTCTCTTCACCTCCTGTCGCCCCTCGAACAATATTTCTCTGGTAATCACATCCACGATTCACTCATCACCGCATTTACGTCCTCATGATCAGCCGTCAGACCAACCGCAGTCGAGAACTCACCCTCTCCTCTCCCTCGCTGTCTCCATCCTTCGTATTCCTCCTTCAACTCGGTGACCCTTTCATTCATTTTTTCCTTGCAGCTACAGTAAATTGAAAGCTTAGCCGAATACTTCCTGAGGGGTACAAAAATTGCTGGCAAATGAAGTGTCAAAAAATATCGAAAATACTTCTTGGGTTTCTTGCAGCGCGTAATGTTTATCGGGATCTTCCAGCTCGGCTGTGATCCATTTTATTCATTCTGGGAACGTAGTGGCCGCTGGATGGGACATTAGAAACATGACGGCGAGACTCGCGTAACGAGATTATCGCCCGAAGTGGCTGTTTCTCGCACTGGCCAGCATTCATCCGTAATATTGCTCATAATATACTTCCACCCTCTTAAGCGGCCACGGTTAAGGCTACAAAGCGGCTTAACCCGCGGCTTTGCCTTTCAGCCTGGAATCTCGAGAGCGCCTACATTCCGGGGATACGTGCACACCGGCGCGGCGCGGCGTT
The DNA here is from genome assembly GCA_933228785.1 of Lasioglossum pauxillum. Lineage (NCBI taxonomy): Eukaryota > Metazoa > Arthropoda > Insecta > Hymenoptera > Halictidae > Lasioglossum > Lasioglossum pauxillum. The sequence goes on from OW121706.1 coordinate 41,948,366, forward strand.
CCCCGAGCCTGAAAGGGTCCACTCGCGTGCTCGGGTCCACTCTTTTGGCGAGCACGGAACGCTAATCGAGAGGGACGCCTTTCAACTTGCTCGAATTACCAATACGCAACGACTTCGGGGGAGAAAAAGCCAGGGAAGATGCGTTATTCTGCGAACGGGAATCAGCTGATAGGAATATCACAATACCTCCATAATATTCGGACCAGGCCAAAATTTCAGTCTACGTATCGTATAATTTTATTTGTTCCCCACAGGGTTACAATTTTCTTACATCTTCTCCTTCCTCTGCTTTTCCTCCTCGCGCCGCTCTTAACCTAACCAATTTGAGTCTATGCATTCACTTTCAATTACTCCCATATGTTTCGAGCATAATTTCGAGAGAGATGCACCGCATTTTGTTTTCTGCTTATAAAAATTTGATTTAAAATAATTGAAAGTGTAGACAGGCATTGTTGAATTTTCTATTTAAATCTCTTTAATAGGATATAACGTTACGTGAGTAAAACTTTTATATTAAGGATGTTCTGGAGGTATATAAAAACGCAACGAAATTTTTGAAAATTTGACAAGATATAATTCTTACTAAATTGATGCAATTACCAAAGTTTGGGTTCGATTCACTGCACCGTTTAAGAATTATAGCAACTTAAAGTTTGCACATTTTAACACGTCTTCTTATGGAAAATTCATAAAATTCCACTTGAAACCCTAATTAAACCTTGAAAAAACGCAACTAGAAACTCCAGTTTTTTTTTATATGTAGTAAAAATTATGTAATTAATTATGTTCAAAATTTATTAGGATTCACTAAACAGTTACGGAGCAAAAAAATTATAAACTGTTACAAAACGTCAAATTTATCTTGTTGTCTCTCACTAGCATGGAAACGTGACAAGTGTAGACCACTGAATATAGCTACAGAGGGTACAGTATTCGCAAAAGTTTAATGCAAAATATACTCATGAATGGCTTCCATTGCCATGTATTGATGGATTTCGAATTTCTTGTATTTTTGTCTCCCATTGTACCTCCAGTACATCCTTAACATATTACTATACTGTTTAAAAAAGGTCGAAACAGTGCATCTCTACGGTCGAAAAAGATGCATTCCTTATTTTATTCTTCTTTTTCTCTACCACACATGTTACATAAAGTATTATACATTGTACATGGAGCGTGCACGAATACGGAAAATTCAATTCAGTACTAGCAATAGATTTTTGCGAATATCTCGAAAACTAAAAGATCCCCTAATATACGAACAGGAAAAAGTTGTTCGAAACCTCGAAATCTATAACAAACTTAAATTTCATCAAAATCGGAGAGGAGTACTACTCTTTCTAAATAATTACCAATATTAATTAATTAAAGTGTATGATGTTAACAAGTACTATGTCAAACAACAAGTCTCAGTTTTAATTTATCGCTTTGTAATTAATTGAAAAAGGGATGCTCCTGACGAAAACAACTGCCTAGTATACTTATATAAATTACTGGTGCGTCTATCCCTAAATTGAGGGAGAGACGCACCTACACAAAAACAAGAAAAATCGTAAAGGAGAAACCATTGTCTCTATTTAAGCCGATACTGATAGTTAAAACCATACAATAAGAACGTAATAAAATTTGTACTGACCACTTACAAAAATATTTCGCCAGGAGTTCGGAGCACTAAGAAGTTTTCATACTTGTGTTACACGTAAATGATGTGATACACGTGCTCTTCGAAACGATGTAAATGACACGCGAAAAACAGTTCAAAATCGTCCAGTATTGGCACAATAAAAACTGGTGCATCTCTTCCATCGGTGCATCTTTCCCGAAAGTACCCTAAATAAAGCTGTCGACTACACTAGCAAATATTCATTTAGCATTACAGATGCCGGGGAAACAACGATGGCAATAATTCCGAAGCAGATGCTCGCAGCCCGGATTTCCGAGCACGCGCGCTCGTCTAACGCTTTAATGCGATGCAATAATATGGTAATAAAGCGTGTATACGATTCTCGTTAGATCCTCGAACCCCTTTTCCGCTCGTCGGATCCCGGCGACCTATATAAATCGGCCGTGACGTTCGGGGCGGTTCCGTCGGCAATAATCGAACCAGATCGAACCGGGTACACCATGAACGCCTCTCGATGGGGTGAGAGTCCCGTATCGGTTATAAATTTCAGATCGTAAAGATGTCCGTAGTCTTGTAACCAGAAGGAAACGGGGTGAAAATGGGCTAGAAAGGCCCGAGACAACGCGGCCGGTGCAGCGACACGTTCGATCTCATTGTCTGTCCGCGATTTACGATCCTCCGGATTCGTTTCTCGGTGAGAAGAATCGGCCGACTGAGGTCTCTATTCGTCTCAGTTGTAAATATATAGCGCGGCATTGTGGAGCACCGGGGCAAAGTTCCGGCATAGATTTCGTAATAACGCGAAGGGAAAGAAATTTCTGTACGTTGCCCGTAGGTAAAGCGGTGAATTAATGTTTCCTTTTTTCGAAACCCCCAGCCACGAATCCAGCCGGAACGTTGCTTGCTCGTTCTTTCTCGTTTCACTCAACGGGAACAGCTCGCGTTTTTTCCTTCTCCGCGAAAAATTCGGCGAGGGTAAATGATCTCATTAGCGAAACCCACCCCTTTCGCCGAGGGGTGTTTGTTGTTTCATTCTTAAATGGAAGCGAAATGTGGTTTGCGTATTGGCTCGATCTCGGTTCTTTAATTCACCGTTCTAACGAACAGATTCGAGAAGAAAAAACCAAATGATGTGGGCATAAGCTAAACAAAGATGAAAGCGAACATGCAACTCCATTTACCCCTCTGCGAGACCCCTTCGAGTTTCAATCTATCGATCGCCAAACATCAGGGCAAACAAGAAGAACAAGGAAAGAAACGTGTACATTTCTATTTAGCGATTTCTCATGGGAAGGATCGAGCGGCTCGGATTCTTAAATCACGAGGTTCGCGGTTCGACAGAATCAACCCTGAAGGTGCACCCCATCCGACGGTGTCCCCGAATCTTCGCCGACACAATGCGCGCCTCGTATGACGCCAGGGGACGACACTTTAAATTTAATTTGAAGGCGGTATTGTGCCACCAACACCGTCGGCCCTCCACGCAGCAGAAACGGGAGCAGAAACGCACTAGTTTCAGGCCCCCCTCGCCCTTTTGTCGGTTTTCATAATACGCATCCCTTTGGCCCCCCTTCTCTCCTGGTTTTTCATGCTGCGAATGATTTTTACGATTTATGCGGGACACTTTTGCAAATATTGTACGAGCAGAGACTTTGTTCTAAGATTTTTTGACTCGAAGTCGTTGCGTTAAAGAAGAAATGTTTCGGGAGCAGAAATTCACTCGTTTTCAGCCCCCTCTCCCGGCTTTCAGTTGGTTTTCATAATACCCATCTCCTTACCCGTTCTCTCCTGCTTTTTCACCCTGTGTCTCGCTTTTCCACCCCTGTATCTCTCTCGTCGCTTTCGGGTAGAATCAGAGCGGAGGTAACCGACGCAAAATCCTTCGTTGTTTACTTTTCGAGAAGGAGAGGCTCCTCCGTCGCGGGGCGACATGATTCTGTTACATAAATATTGGCTCGATTTCGGAGTACACACCTTTCGCCGCGTCTCCTTCCGGTAGAATGGCGGTGGGAGACGCCTGCGAATCGGGGCCGGTGTATCTCGGATCGGTTAAGAGCCGTTTAATGTCGGCGGAGTAATTCGAAATCGACCGGGGTTCGAGGGCTCGGCGGAAATTGATTTTTATTTTAACAGACCGCTCGAGAGAATCGACGCGACGCCACCCCCGGAGAACGATCTAACACGGTGTCGCGATCATTGCTGAACCAACTTTTGGGTTTTATGGGAAGCGGGAACATCTCTTTAGCAGAAATCTCAAAAAATCGTCTTTCTACTTTGAGGATTGTTGTTGCCCCTTCAATAAAGAGAAATATGGTATGCCTCTGCGAGATATTTTTGCACAATGAACGTGAAATTTGGCGCCGAAGGAAACGAGTATGCGCATCAGCACAGCCCCGTCAAAGCGGCCTGATGCGCGCGTGATGAAACAATGGCCATTGCATGGTGCACAACGGGACAATGCGTCCCCGGTCAATATATGGCGAGTAATCTCGCGCAAGAAAGCGATCAAGAGAAAGGATCGGGGGCTAAAAGGCGAGTCCTGAAGAACAGCGGAGAAAAGCGCAGGAAAGAAGAATCGGAAGAAGACGAAGAAGGAGAAGGACGGCGGAAACGGTTGGACGGAGAGCTTGGGAAGAGAAAGGGCGTGCAAGAAAAGCGCCCCACGAAGAAGAATCTCGGGGGAGGGACGAGACATTGAGTTCCGAGTTTTTTAACGACATTCTTACTTCTGCGAGTTTTCGCGACAAAGGCTCGCGTGAAAAGCGGGCACCGGAAGTGCACAGGGGGCTCCAGGTTTCCGGGTTCTGGAGACGGGGAAGCTGAACGCTCGTCGGAGTGAAACGTTACGAGATTAACGTCCGACGTCCTTTGATCTCGGCCGACGCGATTTCACAGAGCGTTTCTGTCAGTCTGTTCCGTCGACGGAGTTTCTTCCGCGACAGAGGAAAGGGCGCGCGGATTGTTTCTCATCCATCCGACACCCCTCTCCATCTCCCTCTCTTTCTATCTTCCAGCCGATGGCGCGAGAGATTCCAGAAAAAAAGGAAAAAGTGATTCAATTTGGCGTTATTGCTCGCGCACGGAAACTCTCCTCCGGCTCGTTCATTCGACGCGCCGACTCTCATTTAATCTTCCGTTGTAAATTAAAGAACTTCGGGGAGATGCGTTTTAAAGAAATGGAAAACTGACGGGGGCGGGACGGGGCCCGGAGACGCATATTAATTCGTTCTCGGCGATTCTCCCCGGGAGCCGGATGCAATCGATGCAATCGCTATCGTAATGAGTAGACTGCGGATTTTTATGCAGAGCAGCGTGTTCTTCTTGAATCGAAGCAGCATTCTACAAAATAGAATGAAGCCGAATTAATCTATAATGAAACTGTGGTAAATACATGTTGATCCGAATATTTTCCAGCCACAAAGTGATCCTTTCATGATACTACGCACAAGGACACAGGCGTCTCCCACACAAGGAAGCAAATGGAGACAAAACACCCTCGAGCCAGCAGGCTTGAACTCGCCTAAATTCGGCTTAACATACTCATTTCCATAGATGCCAGCGACACACTTCCCGCAATGTACGTCACATTCGAGCCTGTCTAGAAGCGTTTCTGTAACTTGTAGAACACAGACGCGCTTGCGACGGGAGCTCTAGACACTGCGATCCTCTAAGAAGACTAGGAGACAGCCGGGAAACATCGCGACATCGCCGAAAGCCTGGGTAGACAGGAACTTTGGGAGCAGAACAGCCAGGTGGACTGGAAGAGGAGACTTTTTCGTGTTTGCAGTGCAAACCAGGATCCCTTTGGCGAGACGTCGATCGTTGATCTAGCCGCTAGCTTCGAAGGAATCTCGATTCGGAAGCAATGGACCGTCCCTTGTTTCGCTAGACAGAAGACGTTGGTCTTCGCTCGATAGTCTTCAGTTCCCTTTGGGTCTCTTGTTCGAGGTATTATCCAAATTGTAAATTGTGTGATCTGTAGAGACAGTTAGGGTGACTTGTTTGCGTAGAACCTCGAGTCGGTGTGGCAGAGCAGGTCTTCAGGAAGATCTTCAGTCGAGGAACGAGAGTGGAGTCAAAACTCGAAGGTTGGAATAAAACGGACCATTTGTTCAAAGAGCAGAGGGTCCTCGAGTCCTTCAGTTGGTACACTGAGGCTAGGTACCGCGATTAAATATCAATTATCCGAGGAACAATCTCAACAACCAAGGGAGAAGATCGACGGGTAGAGAACGAGGCATCGCGAGCGCCGAAGAAAAGTCTCTCATGCAGGATGAAGCACTATTCGTGGCAGCAGCGTGCTCCACCAAAAGTCCTCCACTCCATCAGCGTTCCCTAAAAAAGAGAGAAAAAGAAAGACAATCGGCACTCGCGTCTTTGCGATTATCGCATGACAGGGATGAACGGGGGTTTCGCGAATGCGGGCGCAGCATCGCGGAAACCGTTCTCCATGGCTCGTTACATCGTTACCACGGTTCGGGGGACAAAGGGCGCAACGATATTTACACTCGAGCAACAACGTACGGGAGAAGAGAGGAGAGGACACGCGTTGCCCTCTCCCGTGATTCGTTCTCTCCGTGCTCGCTCCTTTTCTTCTCCTCGCTCGGCGATTTCGCATCGCCGGAGAGGAGAGTGCAACCGCTGCTACTGCTGCAAAGTGAACCGTTTCGTTGCATCGATGTCGGCTTGGAGGTCGGTGGAGAAGAGAGGGAGGGGCAGGCGATGAGGGGGACACACGCTTTCTGTTCAGTGAAATTAGAAGTGCGCCCGTCCTCATCTGAAAGCAAATAGCACTCGACCCACGCTCCTTTCCGCGGAACAATGGAAATGTTAAGCTAACAGCGACCGGCAATTGACACAAGTGCCGCCCGCGAGTCTCGCTCTCTTTATCCGGTGGAAAACTTTTTCCAGTGGCTGTTTTTTTTTCCACCCACTCTTCCCATTTTTCCCCCAGCCCCCCTCCTCTCCCTCCTCCCCTCCTGTACCCCCACCGTCATCGTCGTCGTCGTCGTCGTCGTCTACTCACCATTCTCGACTCACAGAGTCGGATCTTGCGTTTCGCCTCTCCTGTTCCTCCCGTGTTTCACTGCTGCCTGAATTCTTCTTGCCTTTTGTTCCCCCATTTTTTCTCTCTCTATTCACCCCTTTTGTCTGTCCGCCTTTCCAGCTCTGTTTCCAGCGACTGTACGCCTATTTCCTACCCCACCTCGCTCTTCGCCGTCCCTCGCCCACCACCCGCCACTGCTTCACTGTTCTATGCGTTTCCCTTGTATTTCCCTGCCCCCCTCCCCACCTATCCTTCTTTCTCCTGCAAATGCTTTTTTCGTCTGCGCGCACGAGTTCGATGCACTTTGCGCGAACCACTCCTGCCGCGTTATTAGCGCAGGTGTGTACCCCCACGGTGAGCTCCTTTGCTACCCGGTGCCACGAGCCTTTGCCTGGTCGACGGGTCTGTTATGCGAGTCTTTGACCCGTTCATGGTGGATCCGAGCTGTTTTTCTTGGCACAGACTCCGTCCGGTGACTCGGTTGCTTCGGGAATGTGGTGCTGCGTTTGTTTCTCGTGTTAACGACGGTTGTCTGTTTTTTTTACTTTTCTGCTATATCGCTACATCATTTTCCGCAGTCATCAATGGAATCATTGCAGTAACGGCGTGATAGTATTAGGTTGTCCCAAAAGTTTCTTTCGTAATGCGTGCAGTTAACATTATTACGTCACACAAGTATTAGGTGAGGCGAGGTTAACCTAAGACAGGGGTCGGCAACCTGCGGCTCGCGAGCCACATGCGGCTCTTTGGATGTTTTTTCTTATGAATAAATAGATTAGTTTTTTTTATCAAATAACTTTATTTATGCGAGTACTACTTATTCTTGGCAAGAAAATATTTTGTGGCTCTTTAAAAACTTTGAAATTTTGTAAATTGTAATTTTTGACTCTTCCGACTCAAAAGGTTGCCGACCCCTGATCTAAGAGACAAGAACAGGAGTGGCTGAGGATGGACCAGAGTTGGGCAATAATCAACTAATATTTAAAAATGACTAATAGTCTTTTTGAATGTTAGTCATAGCAAAGTAGTCATTAGTCAAAACGTTTTGATTAGTTAGTGATAACTAATTAATAATATTAATGTATGTTAATCGCACAATCGTGACTGATGATTAAAGATTGACGAGTGATCATCGACTACTAATTCATTAATAAGCAACAGCTGACGATTGCTTAGATCAGGGGTGGCCAACCTGTGGCGCATGCGCCAAACATGGCGCATTGAATGATTATAAGTGGTGCATTGGATCCTTGAGCCTCTATTTATTCTTTTGAAGTATAGGCGCCATAAATAAATCCATCTTCATATTTTCAACACCTGAGAACTCTCAGTTAAATTTATACAGCCTTCTTACTCATCAATTCGTCGCAATTTTTTGACAGTTTACAATTGTAGGATAGGAATTAGAGTGTTCATGACAGTGATCGCCCTCTCGTCCAAAACATCATTTCTCACTATTGTAGATTGGTGCTCCAATGAACGTGTGTCTTTTCAACTGGCTTAAGTTAATTAATTTAGTTGCGCGATTGAGTTATCCCTTTTCCTCCCCTAACCGAAGCGGATCCTACCCCTATTCCTATTTTCCAACCGCAACAATGAACGTAAGAAGGTAGAAAAAGTGCTCGATTTGTATGGCGCATCTGAACTCGTATGTGAAAAAATTTACGCATGGTATGCAGAAGGTTGGCCACCCGTGGCTTAGATACTGTGACTAACTATTTGCCGTTTAGCTATCACTGACTAATCAAAAAGTTTTGACTAATTTTGCGATGGCTAATATTCAAAAAGACATTCAAAAATATTAATCATTTTTAAATATTAGTTGTTTATTGTCCTACTCTGGTACGTACCTTTTTAATAGACAAGAACATGAGTGGTACCAGCTCGAAACTGCAAGGCAGTTCAGGCAGAGATGCAAATAGCGGATCCCTGAACTGTCCTTCGTCGTGCACATTGGTTGAATGGGAGTATTGGGCCCAAAGGCCCTGGATCAGGGGTTGGTTTTAGTGGGCATGGGGAACACCTGTTCCCTCGAGTTCCACACTGCCCCCATACGGGAGTGTACATAAATGTATTTTTTCCACTTATCCTTAAACAAGAAGAAAGTACAGAAAAGGTGAGGTTAACCCAGCCCTAACTCAGTTTTATTACCGACTAATGAAAAGTTAATAAACAGATGATCACGTTGTTGACATATACTTAACAATTTGAAATGTACGCCTTTGCGATAGAAACTTTTGGGACAATCTAATACTTTCGCACCCCACAGCACAAATACTCGAACCGCATCGGTCGTAATAGGGACATTCCGTTTCGAAAAGGGAGTGCGGTAAGATGCTTGAAAAGTTTTTCGCGGGTCTTTTGTACGTCGTCCGGAGCCCCTTTAATTCGATTGATAATAAATGTTTACATTTTGCATGTACACGAGACCGTGCGCCGGATGCGTGGCATGTGGCAAGGCCAGTATTTGTTCAGGTACGAACAGCAAATAGTATATTCCGGCCACCCCCGGTTTTTGTCGTGCGTCTACCGCCATATTGTATTTCCCTACGTCGCCCGTCCGTGTCCCATAGATCCGCAAATGACGCGAAGAACGTCGCCTATTTCAAAAGGGACACACTGGAGGGGAACAACACCGTGGCATATTTCCGCTGCCTCGAGTGATGTTACCCAAAGACTATCGTCCGCGTTTCGAGTGGAGGGTGCGAAGGATACTTTGATTACGTTTATTTTTCGATGGGGTGAATCGCCGCGGCTCCACACAATGGCCCATCGATTTTTGGACGAGCACCGAGAATGCTTCGTGATTTCTCCTAAACGAATTTACAACTTCTCTGTAATCCTCCGAACGTGTTTCGGTTGGAAGCGCCGGTTCATTGCAAAGCCTTTGACGATACATCCAGCGAAAAAATTCTCGGAAATGGAATTTTTAATCATTTTTATAATTTCCCTCCAAGCCTCCCTCCAAGCCTTCGAGCAGGGATTTCAGCAGTATCTGCGCTTTTGGGGAAAAAAGAAAGCCTAAGCAATGTACTGAGCTTAATCACAAAGTTAAATTTTGCCCCAAATCTTACTATTGCTTTAATAATATTGCTAACGATACCAATAACTGTAACAAGTGGCGAAAGGAGTCTCTCTAAATTAAAATTAATTAAGAATTTTTAACGTTCGACTACTACACAGAATCGTCTTAATTAATGGTTTGGCCATTTCGGCAATTGAGCATGAAATTGCTGATCAAGTAAATTTAAAAGATGTAATAAAAAAGTTTGCGGAACTGAAAGTAAGAAAAAAAAGTTTTTTGTGATTTTAGCGTGGTTGATGTTAGCTTGTTCTACTTTCAAAATAATGGCATTTTGCTTGTTTGTGCAATAATTCACATTTTTAATAGCATTTAAAAATGTAAAAAATTATATGGTTAACAATTTGTGGCTACCCTAGCAGCACAAGATATTGTATACACATTCATATAATATCAAAAAGAGATTCAATCTGTTTTTAATATTCAAATATGCATACAATATTTATTTTACATTAAGTACCAAATATTCTTTTTTATATAAGTTAGGAAGAAATATTTTTCTCATATGAAAAAGTGTGGCTTAAATATTATTTATCCAATATTTTTGTGCTACTAGGGTAGGTACAGATAGTTCTTAATTAATTTTGTACTGCTTGATTATTATCAATGTTATGTTATGTTATACATATGTTTTTTTCTAAATATATGCTAAATATATGTCTGTTTGTCCGGGGCGACGTAATCGCTAGAGCGGGCGCTGCTCTAAGTTCAGCGTTAAACTTGATATTAAATTGCGTGACGTCAAATATGAACGATTCCGTCCGGCCATTTTCGGCGGAACAGACACAAGTTCGTTGACAAGTCGGATCATATTGTCGGTCCACCCTTCCGGTCCCCTATAGCGATCCATTAGGACGCGTTGCAGGGCTCACCCTCGCCGCAAGAAAGTTAACAGCGATCGAACGTTTCACGGATGACGGCTCGTTGTCGTGCATACGCGGCTCATTGCAAGACGATTGCACTAATGGGGCCAGAAGTCACTCGTCGCCACGTGGCCGAGTAGTTTCGCGTTGATTTCATTATGAAAAGAAAAATGTCCCTTCGGGGGATTCGTGGTTTACTCGGCGAGAGCACGGCTTGTGTGATTTATTGAGACTGTGCATTCAGAACTGTAAAGGGTAATCGGCAGAATCTTGACTGAATCGCGCGCAGTTTCCTCCTCGTTCGTATTCACATACGAACAAATACCAGTCAATGTGTAGCAAACCATTAGAAACCGTCCGCAACTCGGTTCAATTTAACGATGTTTCAAATCACGAGTGATACTTGTAGATGTACTCTTCGGGATAGACCATTACAAACTATCATCAACTACTAGCCAGTGCATTCGTTTGTTGCTAGTTTAGTTACATAAATTCGGGTTGCCAATTTTTACAAATTTTCAGCATTTGTATAACTAACATAGATGTACAAAACATACATTTTAAATTTTCTTTAAAGGCCCGAATAAAAAGATTTTTAAAAATCCCTCATTTATTTTTGCATGTAACCTTGTAAATTATAACTTTTGGAAAATCTTCCTTGCATATCATTTCATAAACGAATGCTTCTAATTGATTCGAAATAATCAGATCGTTTGGTACAATTATAAAAAAGTTATTCTGTTTTAAAGTGCGTTTGAATACTTTCGTAGCCCACTGTATATGGAATTCATCATTTTCCTTTAAATATCTCGAAACAAGAAATACATATGTAACTGAGACCACTTCATAATTATGGGCATATATTCTGCGAAGGTGTGCGACGAAAATAAATGTAAGGGAAGTGGCAGAAGGTGAATAAGAGAACCGGCGAAGATTCTCCGAAAGGTATCGAGTTTCCGAGACGCATTTAGGAAGGCAATTTAAGTCGTGTTGAACCGGGCCAGAATCATCCGGCGCAATGAATAATCCAGATTGGGAATGATGAATCGCGCGGCCTGCCTCCCCGAAAGGGGAATAGAGTGGGGGCCTATAAAGATGTTGCATCCGCATTCTTCACGGTTGCTCTGTGTAATTCATATCGCGATTGTGCGACAGACAACGGCCAGATTTCTATTCGGTGCACCGGCCCCGGCGTGCACGTGTCTAATGTCCCTATTCCAGACCATATGTATAATGTCCGTATCCCGATTAGTGTGCACGTGTAATATGGGCGCAGCGTGTCGCTGCGTGGGTGTGGATTGTAATCACCTGAATACCTGTTCTATCGGAGGATCTCGGTTCGGTAGGCGCATCTGGATCACGATATACGTACCTGACCACCTCCCTCCCTTCCTCTCCGCCCTTTTCTTGCCTTAAGATGTCTCGAAAACGCGCGTTCCTCTTTTTCTCTTCCTCTTCGTACACAGTGTGCGATCGAGTAACACTGGAAGCGGCTAAGAAATAATATTTCTTCACGATCGTCCATTTCGGTGCTGTGTAAATATTGGCTTTGTGAAAGTGTACGGCCTGTTCAATGGCCAACCGCCTTCTCAAACATTCAGAGAAACAGTAGCACCGTGTTACAGTCACTCCCACTAATATTCGGACTGTTAAAACGACGATCACTTTTTTAATATCGGACCATACGATATGAACTGCTTTCAGAAGTTGGAACAATTGGTTTGCCGCGCAACAACGTGACAAGAAATTGCAGAGAAAATACTAAAAGTTGTATTTCGCAACCTTTTTATGTGGGCTTACATGGAAAATTTAGGAAACTATTTTCTATACAATACCGACCAATTGCAGCTTTTGAACTAGAGGGCTATTGTTGCTCGCTCGCTTTGCTCGCTCGCGAGTAGGGTTGTTGTTGCTCGCTCGCTTCGCGAGCTCGCGGGCAGGACTGTTCTTGCGAAAATGTTAGTGGTACGCAATCCTAGTAGGGCCCACAGCTATTAATGTCTTTCATTTTGTGAGTGACTCTCCACGAGCCACACAAAGAACTTCCCGATTCATTAGTTGCTGTATATTAGTATTATTATTTATGAAGTGTACGTTTTAAGAATATTATACGTTTTCAGGGAAATTCAATAGTTTTCTACTTATCAAAATGTTTGCTATATGGCGTCGCATTAAACCAATATCGTATGCTCGTTGCTCGCTTGGTTCCTTGTTATAGCATACTAATGTTGCAATATAAATTGTCTTAATTAGTTTTTCGCAACCGATACAACTCATCATTATCCGGGTTTGCAGTATTGATCTTGGTTTTCTTCGATACTATTAATTTAAATTTTCTCAAAATATATAAACCGCTCAATTTTGAAACTCTGCTCAGTGGTACATACAACATTTGTAAAGTTCGTATTTCTGATGTTTTAAAATCCATACATACTTTCTCGTATGTTTGTCCCTGACTTTTATGAATCGCAATCGCTTCAGCAGGAACCACTGGAAATTGACTACGTGTGATTTGTTATTTTTCTTCACTCGAAATATTTACTTGATTCGATATTTTATTATTGGTGTTAAATTTTGATTTATATTGCATTTTTCATATAATCACGATAACGAGTTCTTACGTTCACTCCTACTATGGCCAATTGAAAATCTAACCAGAATATAGACGGAATTTTAGTATTATCTTGAAAAGTAATAAATTTTAATATTCCGCATGCTCCATTAACCAATCCGTCTTTAACATCAATGTTATTAATTATCATATATTTTATATTAATTTTCAATTTAATCTCAGTTAACAATTCGTTTTGAACTGATTGTTTATTTAAAGATTGTAATATAAATGTTTTTGTACTTTCATCGATATTCTTTGAAAATGTATTCTCGGTGATGATTAGCTCACTCTTGCATTGGAATAATTTTCGATTATTGTAAGCGGTTACATTAGCATTAGTTGCATAATTGGGAAAAAAAGTATTTTTAATTAAAAAAAACAAGAAAAATTTTTTTTTTTAATTTTACAAAAAAAATTTTTTTTTAATTTTATAAAAAAAATTTTTTTTTAAATATGTCTAAATATATATATATAGTTACGTTTACTTCTTCGGTGGATACGCCTTTCGTATAAATTGCAATGTTTAATCAATTCCTTCCGAAAAAAACTAAAAAACTACTTGACCAAAATGGACCAAAATCTAATCAGCTCTAAGTTACAGCGGGGCATATCGATTGCATCATTCATCATTCCGGTCGCGTTGTTACTTTTTCTGAAAACGTTAACGAAAAATTTGATACCATAGAAACGGACATACGCACACACACACACACACACACACACACACACACACACACATACCGACATTTTGATAAAAATAGTCTAAAATGACTCCAATGACCATGAAACGTGAAGATCTGCTAAAAATTCGATTTTCGATTTTCGGGGTCATTACAATAACTTCCCTATAAAATCGGGAAGTTAAAAAATTACTTTTCACAACGTGTGGTAAACTAATTGCTCTAACTTCTCAAGAAAGTTGTAATTGTACAGGCCGATATTAGAAAAGTTGGGAGTATTTGAAGCGTTGCAATGGTTCGACTAATTTTTCAAGATATTTCTCGCGGACGCGTCATTAAAATAATGTTCGATTCGGCTTTCTCCCAAGTGCAATTTCGAGCATACCGAAGGCATCGGCGCGTAAACGACGATCTCTATGGAACAGACAGCATTAGCGTGTATATCTTCTTTCTTTTTCTGCGGAAACCACGCGAGATTAACAAACGTTAATCCCATGAAACCCGTGACAACGGCATTGTCGAGAAAGCCGATTCGTCGTTTACTGTATCGTTGTCGAAAAGGGGTTCTCTCGACGTGCACTTTTGTCGGCGATCAGTGAGCAGGAAACCGTGCTGTTACCTTGACGATGCCTCGGCGCGGCGAAAAGGAACGAGGGGAATACATATTCCCGGGCTCGAAAATCGCGTCGGCTGCGCGACCGGGAAATGGAAACGGAAGATTTAATGCAGTAATACACCGTACACTGCGCCGTGTCAATAACGATCATGCAGCGCCACTGTCTCCACCAATCGTTATTAATTGCCGCGCGAAAATCGATCATTGCTACCTGTCTACTGCACGAACAACTGGTTCACTATTTTCTGGGAACCGTGCTCGAGTTTTTATCAACTCTGTGGACTACTGGGCCTACTAAATGTTACATTAACTTTTCACCGAGTTAAATTAATGTTGTTTTACCAAAATTTTTCTGACGCAAGATCTTGCAGTGTTTGACTGCAAGTGGTACACAGTACACAGTGGAAGCCCCTTGCTCTGCGATTTATTACTATGTTCTTGTTTATTAGCTTGCTTTCTCGTGTCTGTCTGTTCGGTACAAATTTTGCAACTGATTTTAAACTAACTTCCCGATGAGCTAGAGACTTGAAATTTTAAACATAGCTCAGAACTGGATGACAATGCAATATTTAAAAAATACTTTTTAAAAAAGCCTATGCGTTTAGGAGATATAAATCATTAAATTTAACTGTTACACCTCCCCACGCGACGCTCGGTAGTACGTCATCGCGTTCAGCGATCCCCACTCCGCGCGACAGCGCTCCCTACTCCACTACGCGTTTCCACTCTGACTCATGTTTCCACATCACTCATTCGAGCACCTTGCGGTGTTTACAAAGTTACTACATACGTATTATTATACTATAATGTTTGTTTACCAAGCGAAAGAGCCGAGATTACAAATATTTTCATAGCTATTAAAAATCACAATCACAAATTTTACAGGACTATCTGTACGGGGTTAGGAATCTGTGTATAAGGCTAGGAAAAATTATTTTATACTTTTTAGTCCGTTTTAAAAACGTGGTATTTTTTAAAAATTTATTTTTATTTAAATAATTTTTACGGTTTCAGTGATTAGAACTTTCTTTGTAGTTTGTAATTTTCTAAAAAAGGAGAAAATTTATATCTTTTGTATGCCTACATGTTCTTTGATAGCCATACATTAACGAAACTAAAATAGAATTTCATTTCGAATTAAAGGAAATTAATAAGATACATATCGATTAGACTCTGTTCGGAATCTTTATCGCAAGTCTGACACGATATTGTAGGGCAAGGGGCTAATGGAAAGGAAGAGGAAAGACTTCGGACGAATCTAAGATAAAAGCAGTCACTGTAACAGTAGAATAATGAAGTTTTATGTTGACGACTAAATGTTTAGCGACGCTTCCATTCGCGCAAAACGAAATCAACAATCGACTGCGAAATACACAGCGACAAAGGTCGAAGAAACTCGATAAAAAAACAAACGGAGTTCGCAAGCGTTTCCTTTTCGCCGATCGATTAAACAAACCTGATAAATTATGCGGAAGCTCTCCGGACAGCTTCGAACCCTCTCCTCGCTTCCTATCTCTCTTTGTGTACAGGATGATCCAAATGAAACGATCAAATTGAACCGGTATAATCCGCGAGTACTTCCACTGAAAATAATTACGAAAACATTAAACAAGAACCAGTGTACTAAAAAGTAAAAATTATTTTTATAACCTATACTATTTTCTTTTTAATCTTAGTACAATTTTTTTTCTCAGCTGTTGCAAGATTCCAAGGAAAATTGTGGATGTGCTGAAAAATATCATCAGATTGGTTAAGGAGTGGTTGCTGTTTGTTCCGTCCCTGTTTTTGTGGGAGCATTGCGCTGCCATAACTCGATCACACAACTTTGACACAGCCTGTACAGATATGCGATGGACGACAATCGACAAAAACTGACGGCGGAACGACCAGCCATTGTAGGTCGCGGAGTGGAGACAGTAAACAGCCATTGTACATACTACAATGTGTTACTCCGTCGATTCGATTCCTTTTTGCACCAGAAAACCGTATACCTGTCCTTTCCCTTCGCAGAACCAACCCCCCGAGTCTTCCTGCTCCCTCGCCAGGCGATTTTGTCGTCGAACAAAACGATCCCTTTTGATAACGCGCTTTCGCTTCCTTCCCGAACGGTCCGGCGACAGAATTATTTCGGGAACCGGGAAGCTGTGCTAATGGAGTCCACTCAATCTCTTAGGTCGATGTAATTAGAGCGCCCAGGAATTTACCGGCTATTGTGGCGCCTTCGATTAATCGTGGAATGTGTGCGAGTATAATTAACGTGCGCGCGAATTTCGTCGAACATGTTCCCCAAAAATGTTAGAAATAATTTCTGCTAATTCAAAGACATTTCATAAAATATTCAATCCTCGTATTATTCGAATTCGCTCAAAATCTAAATTAAATTAAATCACGCTGCGGCGCAATCTCCGCGCAGGATCCATGAAAATCGCGGGATCAAAACAGAGGGGGTCGAGAAGAACGTTGACAGTGACTCGCAAGGATCACAGGCACCATTCGTTATCCTTGCACAATAACTTGGCACAATGGGGACTGGTTTTCGCGCACGCTTATGACGTATTACCGTCGAGAAGCGGAAACGTATGTATTTTACCCCAGTTTCCCCCGTTTAGTGGCATTTAGTTCGCTCCACTGGCTCGTATTTATTTTTTTCTTCCCCGCCATCGACTCACCCTTGTCTCTGTCGTCCTTCATCCCCCCTGCCAACCCCTTTTCCACTGTGATTCCGTTCCTCGCCGCTGACATTTATCATTCGAGGCTACACCGGCACCGTCGTCGCGTCGTTGTCGCTCGATATTATGGCTGTTAACGTGGACGTAATGGCATTATCTGGTCATTGTTCGTCGCACGGCATAATGGCGGGGAAAGAGGGCGGCGGGGGTGTGTACGAGGGGTGGGAAACCGTGGGGAGGGGCACGTTGCTAATTTGCGAAAACCAGACCGCCGACGATCGACGGCTGGCTCCAGTTACTTTAGTAATGACTTTCCGACCGGGATTTTCGCGGGTTTTGTGCTACCCGTTGCGTAAAAATAATGGAACTGCTGCGGCCGGGCGTTCTCCCGTCGATCATCGCGGTCCGTCCCGAATAATTATTCGAACCTTGTTAATTATCGGCCGACTGCGGTTCTTTATGCATTCACGGCCGGTCCTCATTTGCAAAACATTGCCAACATACGCGTTTCGAAAGATTGATGGCTTTTTACCGGCATTTTTCGGCTCGGTGGGAAGCGATCTCGCTGAAATACATTTCTTTTCTTTCGCGTTTCGCTTGGGTTGATATTTTTCGAACATTCATGTGCACGACAGTTGCTGTTAAAAAGTATATTATAGAAGAATTTCTCCGACTAATTCTTTGAAACGTTACATCGGTGTGCAGTGGGCAAATATTTGAAGAGATACGATTGATTGAAACGGAAACAGTCGCTTGCGAAATTTCTGATTGAAGGGAAATACAATGGCAAAAGTCCGAGACGAATAAAATACGAACTCTTATGAACGCTCATATTTGTATTCGCCGGAAGAGTCGTGAAAATTTCCCAGCGACTATTTAACGATCGGTTTTCAATAAAAACACCGAAATACAGACAAAGGAAACGGATAGGAGGATGGAAAAATTCGGGCGAGCTCGAAACCTTTAAAACTGTGGAAGAAAGGCTCCATTGAAAATACTTTCTCACCTCGATCACACGTTCCACGACAAAGCTTATGTACAAAAAAAGATCTCTGCGCTCGCAGAGATAAACTTTATCGTTCTACCACTTGAAATGTGGTTTCCTGAAAAAAGTGTATTTTCACACTATCATTTTATCGCAACACTTTTATGGAGAAATAATTTTTATGGACATTTTATGGGAAGAGTATATGCTAAATTATATATTAAATGTTCCATCTACGATAGTATTCCGGTACTTTTACCACTGAAAGTGTTAAAATTCAACAAAAGGCGGCTCCGAAACTAAAAGAAGAGGGCGGCCGCCAAATTCCCAATTATCTCGCGAAGAAGCAAAAGCTCGGCGTTCTCATTTAGTTGGCGCAGACACGGTGTTTAGAAAACCTCATCAATTTTTCACGGGACGGCCTGTACAAACGAATCACGAAGAGAACAACGCTCGACGGAGCAACGTTCTCCATAACAAAAGAAAAGTATCCCCGTTCGATAAGCTCGGACGGGGGGTCAAGAAAGAAGGGGGAGGAAGAGGAGGAGGAGGTTCTCGGGCCGCTTTTCTATAAAGAAAGGATGAAGACGATGGGATAGAGAAAAGACAAAGACGGCTTGTTACGCGAGCCAGTACCTTTGTGGATCCGCTTTGTCTTCGCGCTTTATCGTGCGACAATGTCGCGACAATGCCCAGACAATGCCGGCATTACGACGGCTACCAGCGACGGCAGAGAGAATGGCTGCTGCTTCTCTTTCTCTCTCTCTCTCTCTCTTTTGCTCTGGCTGGCAGGAAGGAAGCTTGGCGAAAAAATGGGCGTAACAATGGATTTATAATTAGTGGCTTGTACCGCCGCGCTCGTTGCCATTGTTCCGCGCCGTCTTTTCTGGCCGGTCTGCGGAAGCCTCGACGTCGAAGTTCGCTGAAAACCAGCCCTGAAACTCTTTCGCGCTGCGCGTTTCGTCGCCGCTGAGTTAATTGACACCGGCCGAAGTCTCCTCCCGTTATTGTCCGACGGTTATTAGATTGTAACTAGACGTACCGAGCTTCCGACCGGCAAATTTTCATCGTTCCGCCCGGGTTTTCCTAGGCACATACAGCGCGCCGCCAGCCCATTTCTGCATATTTCTTTGTTACATGTTTGTCAGAGTTGGCTTCAAACAATAGATACACGGTGATGTTGAAAGCCTGAAGCTCGCAATTTCTATCCGCGGATCCGTCATCGCCTGCTAATTTACTTGCGAAACAAATTCTTGTCCCGCGACAGGACAAACTAGTCCCGTTGTGTCTGGTAGCCAGCAATCGATCACTCCGATAGAGAAGATAAGTTTGCGGGACATGCTGCTGCTGGAACGAGGAGTATCGGTAATGGTAGACATCGGCAGGCTGAAGAGAGAAGGAGAGAGATCAAGAGAGATGAAGGGAGGGATTGGAAGAGCGAGAGAGCGCAACTCCGCCTCCCTATCAGCCCGATAACGAGTTAGCGTTCGCAGTGTTGTATGGTTGGCTTCAATGTGCCACGACAATGTAGCCAACGTTCAGGCATTCAGCGGTAGACAATGCCGGGAACATAATGTCATAATGGAGCGGGGCGCCCGGCAGGACCCACCAAGAACAGAGGAGAGAAAAGGAGCGGGAGAGTGGCGAGATAGAGAGAGAGGGACGTCGAAAGGAGACGGCGGGGGTGGTGGACGTCGAAGAGGGTTCGTTCAAGCAGGAATAACTGAAATAGAGAAAAAGGGTTGCTGGGAGAAAGGATGGGGAGGGAGAAGTCCTTCGGGGCTGGAAAAATTGAGTTTCGTTAACTATCCATGATCGAAAACTCTCATCCTCGCCTCGGGTCTCGGCGAGGGAGGAACTTCCAGCGATGTCGAAGAACGACCCTTCTAGTCGCCAGATTCTCTGCTCCCTGGCTTTCTTCGACCACGAAGTGGCTCTGTTTCTTCCATTCATTTTTCTTTGCTGTTGCCTCTCTTTATTTGCTGTTCGTATTCTTCGAAATTCTATGGATTCGGTAAAACGTTGCGGCATAAGACAATTTTATAAGCGACAGTTAGTTAAGAGTTTTCTTCGGCGACTATTCAATTAGACGGTTCGTTAAAGACATTTCGAAAGAAAAAGGTTAAGAAAAAAGTATTCCGCAATTGTCGCTGTCACAGTGAGAAAGAAAGAATGCGTGACATAATTCTCCGACATCTCTGGTTGGAATGATTGGCCGCAAGGAGCCACTGTCCACATTACCCCGACATTAGAGTCTCTCGAGTCCCCCCTAATTGTCATTGTCAGCCGTTAGGTAAACCGCCCCCTGTCGAAGCCCGATAAGAGGGGTGCCGTTCGACTGGTATCGGCCATTAACGATCGTTGGCCGATCGTCGACGGAATCGGGGCAACTAAAGCGGCTGGAATCGCGACGTCGACGTCGACGACGACGCTGTGTCTGCGGATCCGTTTTGTAGCTGGGGATTCAGGGGTGGTTGCCGTACAGTCCGCGTGTTACGGGTTTAAAATGGGGGATGATTAAAATAACGAGGCTGTGCGAGGAGAGTGTCCTCCAGAGATCTCCTGCTAGTCAGGGGGCTGGCGACTGGCTAGAGGGGCGACGGGGGTTGGTTGCGTTGCGAATCGTGGCGGTGATGGGTAAGGGTGGTTTGGGGGTGGGGGTTTGATATTGTGCTGAAACAATGTGGCGCCCGACGCCCCTGTCGGTGGTACCTCGTACTGGCGAGCACATCAATTGACGCCCTTGCACCGACTCTAAACCTTCAACCCTCCCACTCTGCCAGATAGACTCAGGCTTCCTCTCGCTTGCTCAGCTGGAGCGTCTGGATAAGGAGGATGACGGTGCGTCAATGGTCTCCTTAGAGAAGACCTGCAACAGATGAACGTGGACCTGGAGGTGGTTCCAGATGCCAAATGGATTGGCATCGTGATATAAGAAATTCTCGGGTAGTTACAGTCTCTGTTTTTCCAATGAAGACAGCTGAAGTCGAGAAGAAACTGATCACGTTATCTTAATCTGTAGCCAAATTGAATTTGCTCGAATACCACGCAACAGGAATTAATTGACAAAACTAAAGAATCGACGTGGCAGTAGAAGTATTTCATCTTTTTTTTTTGGAGCGTATTTTTGGTAGATTTTTTTAGTAGATTTCTCGTTAACAATCGCGGAATGTGATTGTACCGCTGGCAGGTGTCATATAGTTACTCGCCGGGACAGAAATATATTGTCGTTACAAAAATACGAAAGTAACACAGAATATGTAATACAATGGGTATTCAAGCTCTGTTGGAGAATGGTTAATTGGGGTGCACGAGTTGATCCCCATTTCTGTGGGTTTAGATCGTTACAATGTATCTGTTATTCATTAAAATCTGCAATCAGGTGTTGTTTTGTGAGTTTCAATGGAGGGTCGCCTGAAAGCGTTTCGTTTTAATAATACAACTTTATTGCAACGGGATTGTATGGAAAGCATTAAGAGAATCAAACGAACCGTCGATACGCTTGTCGGAGCTCCTGCCGGTAACAAGAATTACGTTATAACGAATAATAAGAATTGTTTTATCGAATGAAAGAAAAGATTTGTATGAAAAGTTCGCGAGCTGTTCCCTGGAAGCAAAGTTTCGAAATTTCTGGATGAACACTGTCAAGAGTTTCAGCTTGTATCGCTCGAAGAATAGTTTTGTCTGTAATTAATGTAATCTTCTTAACAAGCCAACCTGCTCTCCCGGATTATACTTCGAAAATTCAGATTGTCGAATTTAATCTATTTACGGCCTTCCGGTTAGATGGTTTTCGCAGTCATAACGAGATTCATCCATCTCACCGAACGTAATGAGACTTTCCGCGAGAGAAATGGCTCGGGAATACCTACTCGACGTGTACACTCGAGGGGACGACGAAAATACAGGATCGTACCTAGAGATTCGTTAGCGAAACTTGTGGAAATCTTTAATTACGCCGTTACAACGCGAAACTTTCGAATTGTTCACCGAAAATTCTCTCTGTGTTCC
This sequence comes from Lasioglossum pauxillum, assembly GCA_933228785.1. Taxonomy (NCBI): domain Eukaryota; kingdom Metazoa; phylum Arthropoda; class Insecta; order Hymenoptera; family Halictidae; genus Lasioglossum; species Lasioglossum pauxillum. Next base: position 41,970,557 of record OW121706.1, read on the forward strand.
ATTCTGTCAAGCACGAGTGGCCATTTCGCGTTGGAATTTTAAAAAACATCTTTCCTGCACTGCCAAGTGCACTAGAGTGTAATTAAACCTGGAATTAATGAAATCTGTCACAAATTATACTTAAAAATAATCTATTAGCCTACACAGTTCAATATTAAAACGTCTGGAGTATCATACAAGCATGCCATAGAAAAATCAACCGCGGCAGTCATCTCCAAAGGATTAATCGTTTCGAATAGGACATGCTAGCCGAGTCGGATCTTCTCGAATCTGTTTATCCTCCGAAACCACGGAGAGAGCAACCCAGGGCAGGTCCAGTCGGATGTTTTAAAAGCGTCCCGGCGCGGTGCGGCGCGGCGCGGCGTCGGTCTCGCGTCAAGCATCCGGGGTGGCATTCCTCTCCGGGGAACGTCTCATTACGGGCGTCGAGACGAATGGATCTCGTTACGATTACGGGGGCGAAATCGTCGTCGGTCGCCGCGCCGCCAACAGAATGGACGACGAGCGACGTAACCGACGTTATTTTTTTGCCTCCTCTGGATAGAGGCTGCCGGGGTTTCAGCGGGGAAGCAGAAGAGATCGGCTCCGGGTGGAGGGAGCTGGTGCCTGGGCAGGGGATGAGGAGGAAAAAGCGTGAGAGATAGAAAGAGTGAAAGAGAAAGAGAGAAAGAGAGAGGGAGAGGGGTAGGAGGAGAAATAATTTAAAAGCTGAATTGAATTTTTCGTCCTCGGAGTCTTTCGTTCGGGCATTGGGAGGCGGACAATGGCTCAATGGCGATGTATCAAGGAAAGTCGACTCGCGGGAGAGGCCAGCATTGTATCGGCCTTTCCTCGTGCCTCCCTGCCTCTATCCGACCGGCACACATTCACCCAAACATCGACGCTTTCACTCACACCGAGCCGTTCTTCCTTCGTTCCTCGATGCAGGTCCACTGCACGTGTCCCCTCTTCCCTCCTTCCTCATCCTCTGCGTCCTCCTCCGCCTCCGACATCCCTCACCTTGATCCCGTGGCGGCTGTGCTACATCCAGATATATCCTGTCGTGATATTCGAACGTGGTACACCGGGAGGGTTTGTGTGCCGGTGATCCGGGCTGGTACAGGCGATTCCGTTGTACCGGTGACTGTATAATATCCAGATAACGACGGCCATTGGTTTGATTTCCTCCAGGCTCTCCGGCTAGCCGAACGCGTTTCCACCGTGCACGGATTGTACGCTGGTGCCCTGCCTGACAGAGACCCCCTCTCTCCTCATCCCCCTTCTTCCTTCGTTGTGCATGTCCGACGGAGCGCTCGAGGACGTCGAACGGACTGGTATTTTGATTATGTATTAGGGCCGGTTTTCCGGGACACGGTAAGATTGTTTCGTTGGTAAATAGAGAGCCGGGAAAGTCACGTCGGACGAGGTCGTTGCTGCTGATCACTCACTGGGTCGAGTTGCTTCTGTGAATCCTATGTTTTCAGCGGTCTGCGGATTATTCTGGACAATTCTGCGGTCGTCAGGAAGAACGCCGCATGTCACACAGAGTTCGGCAAAAATTTTATAATAAAACATCAGAACAAAGCGTGGTTTTTCCAAGTGGTTTTTAAACCCACTTTATTCGAAATTTGTATTCAAATAAAATTTTTGCCCTACTCTAATGTCACATCATTTCACTTTCGAGATATTGCCGTTTAAAGTTCTCATCACTAATGCTCTTTCACATAGGACATCGGTTAAATTGCATTATTCTTTTCAGTCTTTCGAATTTATTTTTCTGGTACGAAGCTCAACTAATGCGTGAACTCAAATTCCTTGATATTGTGACATGCGGGGGTTTTTCCTGACAACCACAGAATTTTCTCCGTCGATTGTATAAAACAGAAGTCAAATACGAATATCTACCTTCCTTTAGAAACGTTGGTAAGTTGAAAACAATACAATCGTCGCGAATGTAGAGGATGTTTTTAGACGGATCACCCAAAAAATAAAATCACGTCTCTAGCAATCTAATTATTCGTTCGCCGATCGACCAGTAGACAACGACGCGCAGCAAGCAAAAAAGTTTGGAAGCCCGGTCCCCTAAGCGGAACCAGGGAAGAGATAGCTAGCGTCGGAGCCCCGGCGAGCGACGTTAAAATTCAGTCCTCGACGCGATTCAAGGATCCGAATAAATACTGCCAGTACATCCTGCGATTCTTCTTCGGACTGGCTGACGGAACTCGGGGTTCTCCGGATAGGTATAGTAAGCACAGTAGCATTCCGTGGCATGAAGCTAGAGCCCCTGGGTTCCGCCCTTTGGAGCAACGGGGATGGGGGAGGAACAGGCGGAGACCCGGCTATTCGTCTTCGTAGAACAAAGTGCGGCGATCTACTTTCCTGACCGAATGTGAATCCAATGCAAATCCTACGGCGGATCTCGACAATAGGCGACCTAGCGATATGGTAATGTCCTCCTACGTCGATTCCAAAGATCGGCCGTGTACGTGCGCTCACATTCTCTCTCTCTCTCTCTCCCTCTCTCTGTGAATGTCTGTGTATGTATATATGTATATATAAGCACGAGAGTCGAATGTATCAACTCGACGCACACTGAGCCCTTCTTGTTACGTATTCGCCCCGCTCGTGAGAAGGGTTTGTGGAAGAGATTGCGAACGCGATACTGGTGGGCGTACGTGGATATTGCGTTGCATTGATAATGCACCGCTCCTGTACGGCTATGCAGATACCCCCGAGTCGAAGATTGCCGATGCGTTCGACCGTTTCGTGGCATCGGTGTATAAGGGGATATTGACAGAGAGCGAACTACTGATTTGTTTGAGTAGCCATTGTCGCGTCTTGAACACCGGCAGTCCCATTCATTTTTGGTGCAACAGATCGAACGGTTAAATCGATGCACGTATCCTCATCGTTTTATTGTACTCCCTCGACCACGTATGTTCAATCTAATCCCCACTTTCATCGGCGAATTCGTCAAAATTACCAAAATGCGAAATACTAGTCTGCATTGATGTTGACATTCAGTGGCATTCAAGCCACTGCAAAGGCTTCTGGACAAAGTATTAAGTGCGTAAAAATATGAAATGTTTATTTGAGAATGGATTGTGGTGCGAAACCGATTGCACGAAAACAATTTGTATTTATAAAAATAATAAGAATATCATCATTGCTTAAATTTCTTTGGATAGCTGAAATATTGTATTTCATACCGTGTATTTTGTTTTTTTTATTCTATTTGCAAACATTAAATAAAAATACATTTTTGTAAAAATATAGTTTGTGTGTTCACTTTTGCTCCTCACTGTATATTAAATATTAAAAGTTCTATAAAAGATAATGTTCAAAGTTTCATCTCACATTCATTATGTATATATAGAGTTTATCGAAGTTTATTTAGATTGTTTCACTTCCACATTCAATTACGACAGGGGTCGGCAACCTGCGGCTCGCGAGCCACATGCGGCTCTTTGGATGTTTTTTCTTATGAATAAATAGATTAGTTTTTTTTTATCAAACAACTTTATTTATGCGAGTACTACTTATTCTTGGCAAGAAAATATTTTGTGGCTCTTTAAAAACTTTGAAATTTTGTAAATTGTAATTTTTGACTCTTCCGACTCAAAAGGTTGCCGACCCCTGAATTACGACATAATAGCCGGTGACACGTGGTAGCCTCTGTGTAAAATTGCCGATCAACAATGTGTTAGCAATTCAATTACTTCTCACATTCGATGCACACAAGTATATGATGTACGAACGTCTGCGAATGTGCTCGCTAATAAGCGCGAGACGGACTTTTCAAAGCAAATAGAAAAAGCGATTCTAATTCTTCGGGATTGAAAGACGGGACCGAATGGAAAGCCACAATGGGAGCAAGGAGTAGGAAAAAATTCGAGCAATTCAATTAACAGTTTCTGGGGAGTAATACCGTCACGAGACTCGCGCGTGAACAAAAGGTAGGAAGAATTACAGGAGCATAACTTTTCATTCGATTTCTCACCCTCCTCGCTCACCCTTCCGTCCCGTTTATCACTTTCTCTCCCTCTCCATCGCTCTTGCTCTCTCGATCTCTCTGTTCTGTCGTGGTCGTCTCGCGCCCGCGCGAAGAGGCGAGAGATCCGGCCGCCGAAAGGTACAAAGGGTGGAGACAAAGGGAAGCGCCGCCCTCGAGATACTAGGACAATGGAGGCCGAACAATGGGCCGATGCTGGAAATTTAACTGGTGATCGAAATTGTCCCCTTGAACCAACTATTTTCCATCGAGCCTGTCCCCGGGCTCGATAATGCTCTTTCTTAGGGGCAACCCTTGCGTCGCCCTCTTTTTTTTGCACCCCTCGAATTAATTAGTCCACGGGGCTAACAAGGCCTGTGGACGGGGGTGGTTTGCGCACGGCCATTCGAAAGGACGAATCGACGGTGGTCTGGTAATTATTTGGAAAGTGGGTGTTAGTTAAATCCACCGAGTAATACCATTTAAATCGTTATCGTCTGCCAAGTTTTATTTCCATGTTCACTTTTCGTCGCGTAGTTTCGCCACTTTCGCGGAGAAACAGAAGAATCAACAGAGAGTCGAGACGGATATTACGATACTCGAGTATCGGTAGTTGGTCACTCCCTTGAAACCAGTCGGTTTAATGGAGATCAAGTGTTTATGAGAGGGCTCGCGCGAGAGGGTCCAGAGAGAGAGAGAGAGAGAGAGAGAGAGAGAGAGAGAAAGAAAGAGAGAGCAAGGGAAGAGATGAAGGAAGGAGGATACGCGTGGCAAAGTTGCTCGGCGAACCGGAACTCGGGAGCACACGCCGTTGCTCGTGTTACAGGCTGGCCCGAGCCAGTCCGATAAAAACTGTCAAACCACTATGAACTTCATGAAACACATACACAGCCGTGCGAACGGCCATCCTGAAGCTCCACACTTTATCATTCTTTTTACGACGACTTTTTATGATGTTCCGTTCAGTTTAACGGTGGCTCCTCTTCTTACGCTCGCCTCGATCTTCGTATAAATTAATACTTAACTGCCCGCTAATTGGCAGATCCTATTAGTGTTTTAAAAACCGGAGATCAGCAGTTTTTATTTGCGCGGTAAAGAATTTTGATGTATTCAATGGAATATAACAAGCGATAAGTAGAATGAGTCAGCCGTGGACAGACAGCTCTGCAGTTTCAGTCCCATTATCAAAATCCCATTTGATTTTCTAGAACTCTTCAGGGCAGCGATACCAGCTATACGTCCTGAAAACATGTCAAGCCTAATCACTACGCTATCCACAAAAGGTGAGGGCGCAAACAGCTTCGAGTATCCTCAGAACTGTCGCTCCAGTGGAAAAATCACGGAACACCTAATCCAGCCAACTTTCACCCCAAGTCGGCTCGCGAAACTTCGCCATTATGATTTCCTGCGTCAGAACAGGCCGCGTTAAAATGATCAGTCCCGGGCCATCAAACGAACATAAGCTGGAACCCCTTCGGCGGAGGTTGCCAGGTCTGGGAGTAGTAACAGGGATCCCGGGGGAGTCGTGCGGAAGAAAAGCGGCTCCGAAATCAACCGCGGTCTCGTTACTGCGAACACGGTGGGTTCTGTAGGTGTGGTAGACGGTGGCGTACACCCCGAAGAGGCGAGAGGGGGTGTCGCCCCTCGCGATTCCTAATCAGAGATCAGTCCAGAGCGTCTAGCGTCGACTCGTCGACGTCGACAAGGCTCGCGACAAAAGCGGCGACAATGCGGTCGGAGAGGCGACCAACGACGCTTCGCCGTTTCCCAGCGAGGCTGCATTCGTCGTCGAAGACGAAGGAGAAGCAGAAGAAGCAGAAGCAGAAGAAGAAGAAGAAGGAAAAGAAAAAGGAGACGACCGGGCCACCCCGTGACATTGCACAAAGCGGTCGGTGTGTTCGTTGTATGGGCGCGTTTGTACAAATGCAAAGGCGAGCAGGCGAACACGTGAAATCGATTTCAAGCAAATAATCGGATACTCGGTTCAGGGGCGGCTACGACACTGCTTGTCCCCCCTGGTGTATACGTGTGCTGGTGCACGCGAAGGAGGTGGAGAGAGTGTGGCGTGGGTAGGCTTGCGGAGAAGGTTGGAGGAAGGAGAGAAGTCGCTTGGAGGGAGCGAAACGACGATGGAGGAGGAGGAAGAAGAAGAAGAAGTAGGAGGAGGAGGAGGAGCGTAGTCGCATAATTCAGAATCGACAAAGCGGCAGATTATGGAAATAGAGTCCCCGAGTCGGAGCCAGAGTTCTACCTTTCTCTCTCTCTCTCTCCCACCACGCGCGACGTTCTCTTCTCTGTCTCTTTCCTGCTTCTTCACCTACACCTACGGACACCTTTTCTCTTTCACTCTGCACGCTCGTCTCTCTGTTCCTCTTTCTGGCCCGCGTTTCGAAACCGTACGGTGTTGCCATGACGACCATTGTGCCACTCTCTCTTCCACCTCCACCTTCACTCCTCCTTCTTGCCCCCCCTCCCCCGCCCGCTACCTCCACCCACTCGGTTGGGCTCCCGCAGCGCCTCCACCGAAGAACCCTCCTCCTCCTCCTCCTCCCCCACTCCCCCGCCCACCGACTACAGCGCACCGCCCTCCCCGCCCTCCCCCTCTCAGCCGCCCAACAACCGATGCAGCAACCCCACCGAGTGTACCTCATCTCTCTAACGACTTGTTGTTAATGTTGTATCAACTCACCCTGCAAACAGACCCTCCTTTTCTCTTTCTCCGTCCCGCTCGCTCCACCCTCTTTCTCTCTCTCCTTTTCCTTCGATCGTTGCGTCTCTCGCTGGTAAACGGTGTCTTCCCTTCCTCCGTCCTCCTCCATCCTCACCCACCCCCGAATCATGTCTGCAGCCCCCGATGTGCTGCTGCACGGTTGTACGCCCGTTTCCACCGTGTTACAACAGAGAACGCGGGGGCGGAGGGTGGCCCCTGGCCCGGCGTTCTTTCGAAGGCGTAACTGGTGTTCGAATTTTTCAGGCGTCAGCCTCTCCCACGGTTTTCGGCACACCGGCTAGCTCTTTGTTCTTCGGATATTAGCAAGATTATCAAGTAATCGCCAGTAGTTAAACCATTAATTGCGAGAGCGAGTTATTTCGTTTTCCGTAATAACAATTTGGTCAGGGGGATGAATTGTCAGAGTGTGCATCTGTGGAAATACGAGGGCCAGCGAAGGGAAGTTAGACGACGGTACAATGAGCCACGTAGTTATCGATAGGATATTGTCTCGTCCTTTCGACAGGGTCTAAATATTGGGGAACATTGGAAAGACTTGTCATCGTCGCTTACGTCATTCAGTCCACCATAATTTGTCAAGTTGTTGAGGAGATAGGGAGCATCGTGTCGGAATGAATCTGCGGAGAGAGAAAAAAGGTTCACGGCATGTCAATATAATTAATGACCAAGACGGTTGTTTCAAGCCCCATCAGAGGAAAACGGTTCTTCGGTACTCGCAACCGGTCCTCCGGAAAAACATCGTTTACCGGCGTGACGTGCCAAAGTTTCGACTGGTGATCCCGCACGTGCTCGTTGATAATCAAGTTTAGGGTAGGGGTTGACATTTTTCAATCGATAGAAATTATGAGACGCAATTGAAGCTCCCGAGCTGTGCAATTTTCTACGTAATGGATGTTACTATCAGTATTCGGATTGTTGCAGATTTTTTAATTTTAGATTAACCCTTCGCTGCATAGTGTATCATATCTGATACAGTTAACAAATCTGGTATATAGTCAACTGAGAATGTGTTTTCTTACTATTCTACACATTTTATCTCATTTGATGAAATGTTGTTTCAATTTTTTAAAATATTGTTCCCTTAAATAAAACACAAAAACTGATCTTCTTTCAATTTTTTCATCGCAATTAAAAGAATCAAGCAGTGAAGGGTTAAAAATGATGTTAATATCTAGAAGTTAGTAGTACACATTTTTCCCGGTATCGAAGATTTGGATACAGAAGAGCGTGAGCTGCGTCTCGAAATAAAGAAATCAAAGCCGCGGAGATCACCCCTAAATGACCGCAGACAAGACTACAAATGGCGGAGATCGGCTATACACATAGACGCCGATCGGCTCGCCGATCGCCACCCCCGCCGTGTGCCGGAAATCGAAACAAAAGGTCTCGAAAACGGAGTCAGCCCGGTGTATATTTGTTACAAAAGGGGGAAGAAAGAAAGGAGGAAAGAAAGAGGCGAAAGAAAAGGGGAAAAGAACGTTGGGGGCGGGAGGGGGAACGGGGACCAGGGAAGGAAACAAACTCAGAGAGCTATTCAGTCCCGGTTTATTCTCGTTCGTCTCGGCGGGCGGCATAATGCTCCGTGTTCCGCGTTTTCTTGCGAGGCGCGGCCATTATGAGCTGACGAAACAAAGAAAGAGCATATCTATTATGCTGGCCGAGCTGCCGCCGCGACGCCGCGCCGCGGCTAGGATTAATCCGTTCTCTGTCGTTATAGAATGCGAAACGCGACGGCGACGCCCGCCGCGGCATCGCGCGTCCCGACGTGTACCTACCATCCTGATACACCTCGCACGCTAACTGTGCACATTGTCGCCGGATACTACCGCGATTACGTTCATCCGGACGCGACTCGATTCGCCGACAAGCTTCTTCAGCGAAGAGTCTCGGACCAATTGTATAATTTTAATCGATTTATCAATAAGGGTTATATGGGTTATCCAAAATAGACTATAGGAAGTTATTTTAAAATAAACAATTTTATTGGTTTTTTTATTTAATCATCAGGATCATCTATGACAATTACGTGTGAAAGACGATATCTGTCAAATGACCACCACGACCACGTTTACAGACATCAATTCGAAGAAATGCTCAATTCTTGAGAACGACGTGGAATTTATGGGTCATTAGCAATACTTTCACGAACAGCAGCAATGTTTTCATTCGAACGAGCTGCTTTTGGTCTGCCAGACTTTGGTTTACCATGAATAGATCCAGTTTCAAGAAATTTTTTAACCAAATGTCGAATTGTTTGCTCTGATGGACGATTATGTATGCCGAAAAAATCACGTAATTTACGATGGGTATTTTTATTGAACACTGATTTGCAAAATAAGTTTTAATAGCTTCAACACGCTCTTCAATCGTATGCGACTCCATTGTTAAAATTGTTTATCATTGTAGGTTAGAAATACAAGAAAGCGACAAGAGACGAACATGGCGTTCGACAGATATTCTTATTCAACATGCGAAAGGTGCTTTTGGATAACCCTTTATCCAAAAGAAATCCTTGGAAAAAATTATCCAGTCCGACAGAAACCATAAATCCAGAAAATTGAGCAATGCGAACGCGTCTCGCAAACCCACCCCCGCGAAGTCTTACCGCGAAACCCTCGTCTGGCTCGAATGTGCCGCACTTTTCCACAGTTCTCCGAGCGTGGTTTCGAGGCTGCTATAGCGAGTGGCCGGTCAGTCGGAAAATTCGTTGAATAGAATTATTCTCTATCCAGCACGCGACAAACTTCGTCCCTTGCACGCGACGCTCGCATGAGTGCGTCGGAGCAAAAGGACAGAAACCCGCCGCGTTATGCGAATCGGCCTCGGTATTGCCGGCATCCGAGGGAGACGTGGTTTTGGCATGCAGATTCGATCCGGGGTCTGTCTATCGCCCTTGCTGTCTCTTTTCCATTCGACAGTTTCACCCCATCGCCACGGCCGCGCAAGGTGTTCCATCGAATTTTAAGGGACAACGACTGATTTCGCGTTTGTGCGCCCCATTCGTCCGCACCAGGTCCGCATAGAGCGGACAATACGATTCTGGTTTGCGTTAATGGCTCGGTTTCCACTGTTCCGATCCGCTGATAGAATGATTCAATGACTGCCGTTCGAACCTTCGACAAGTGTCGCGCTTGTTTCCGCGGAAAGCGTGACACTTTATAAACATTTCTCACTTTGTCTGGAAAATAATGTGACGTGCAAAAATTTGCCGTGCAATTTTTCGCCAAATGAAAGAAAATGTTATTCTATCCATCTGCAAATGTTTCGACGAAACATTAGACGAGCGTAAAATTCAAACGTAATTAAACGGCACACGAAGTCGCCCCAAAAATGGCAAACATCCCTCGACGACTCTCCCTTATCCAAAAACGAAGAAACTAAGATCAACTTGTCGGAACGATCTCACCCCTTTCACCGGCGCCGCCACACAGCGAACAATCTCCTGGTGGAGAAAAATTGAGGAAACAGACTAAAACAGAACAGCGAACGGATAATTAGGGGCCGCCGAAATTCTCGAGAGAACTATATTCACGGGACAAAGAGCGTGTCACGATGGAAACGCGAGAGGGCTGGTGTGGGCGGTCGAAAAGGCGTCGGACGAGCTTAGAGGCAGAGATTTCCCTCCTAGGAACAAGTGCCAGGAACGATGGTCGTGGAGGCCAGGATAATGGGTAATTACACGTCTCCCTGGTTGCTCCTGCGGGTCGGAAACGAGGAAAAGGGTCTCTCTCTCTCCCTGTCTCCCTTTCTTGCTGCACGTGCCAGTTTTCGTCGGTGCCGACGGCGGCGCCATTTAAATCCAGAAAATATGTAAATCCGTCGTTTATTAAGCCATGCCCGAATCTCGCCGTTCGCTGCCGTGGAAAAGGGACCGAGGGCGCAGGACAACCTGGAATTACGTGTATTTTTCTAGAGGGTGTACAGGTGAGTTGAAAAGCACGGTCGCAATTTTTGATCGCAGGAGACGAAAGAAGGAATAAACAATTTAATGAATTCGGCGCCACCCCATGATCGAACCTGTGGCGCCGAAATCATTAAATTGGTTTATTTGCACTATCTACGATCGACGTAAAGGAATATTCAAAACAAGGGATGTTTGAAAATTTTTAGCCTGGAATTTAGACTACATATTCTCTAATTGTTCTGTTTCACAGTGAACGCCCGTAGCTCGGGGAAAAGGCGGTAAGCATAATTCTTTTCGCGAGACGATTGTTCCGCGATTCATGTTGGCGAGCGTGCGCCTCGTAGCGTTTCGTTGTTCGTCGAAACGGGTTCGTTTGCGTAAACGTCGGTCCCTGACAACGCGATTGTCGTTCCTCCGATTCCGTCGGCGTTAAATGGATCTTAGGGGCGCGGATGCATGAGCGCGGTAAGACGGAAGGGTAGTTTTGCTCGCCTAACAGCGGGTGCACCGGTGAATATGGTTGCGTGTCGCGACAAACGCGTCATAATGGGAACAATAGCCATTTTGTTGAGGGAATTGTTCGTTCGATGCGAGCGACATACATTTTATGTTATTTTATACAATCGCACTGTACGTCGACAGGGGGGTTGAAGAAGGGGTAGCAACGTGGGAGGGGGGTGAAACAATGTGTCACCGCGGGACAATGCCATTGAAATAATAAGAATGCGAAACGCGATTCTGTTACACTGAAAAATTACATTGCCTGAATATACATATACACGCAGGTTGTACGACTTGTTCGTTATGCTCGCGCGTACACAACGTTTTGTGAAAACTGCGCGCTTTATTTTCTTCTTTCTTTTGATCGCGAGCGTGTGCTCGCTCGCTCGCTCGCTCGCTCGCGCCAGCGTCGCTTATGTTCGCGCAACAATGTCTTCGTGTTACATTGTCGCGGAGAAACGCCGGAATTATTCGCGGGGAAACTACCATTTACGTTTTCAATGCGTTCGATTCGAGCTCCGTTGCCTCCAAGAAATTGTAACGGCAGGAAAGAAAATGTTTGCGCTGTTTCTGATGTGACATTTTTATGATCACGCCGGGGGGAAAGGTGAATATGTGAACTCTGGTTCTCAATATGGGAAAGTCGAATTAATTTTATACGCGTCGTTAACCGACTCTGTTGTTCTGTTCTCTGTGAAATTGTTTCATGACGTACTAGAATGCGACGTTTTATTCAGGCGCTTACGAAACGCGAGTGTGCAGAATGCGAAGGGGGTATATCGGCAACCATAAATTACATTTATTCCGCGTTTCAAGTACTGTTTCTTGCTTGTTGGCGGAAGTAGGCTCGTCCACAATGCGATCTGCCGAAACTGTTTCGCCGGTTCCTCCACTTTCTCATTATTTCACCACGGTTCGACGAATGTTCTTCGCGGCGACCGGAAAGTAGGAAAAGTTTCCGCGCGGCCGAGTGTCGTAACAATCGGGGATTGTGGTTTGGCGGGCCAGGAAGCAGGTATTTCGAGTACACTTCCAGCCCCCGAATCCAGCCCGTAGTCACTCGATTAGCCTGTTTACGAGGCATTCGAAGCCAAGGAGAGGAGGGCACGGCCCGACCCGTCCCGCCGCGACTACCGATTTTTGTTGCAGAAAACGTTTCCGTTTCGCTCGAGAAAACGGAAAGTTCGGACGGTTCTTTCCGCGTAACGACCGGGCAGAAGCAGCCCGTGTGCACCAGCCAGCTACTCTCCGATCTTCCGGATCATTTCCGTGAGTTAACAGCGAGAACGGGTCTCTCTGCCCCTCGACATCGTTCCCCGGTTCCAAGTTGGCTCGCTTTCAGCCTTCTGCATACCTTTCAGCCGGACAAACGGGCTGAAACTATTTCTTCGACTTATACGCGCATCCTCGCCCGGCGAACTTCCCGAAAAATTCGGTCTCCCCATTGTGCCGCGGAAGTTCTCCACGGTTTTTCTTTTTTCGTTCGAGAACCGGAATAACGGGCCGGCGCGCGGCGCGGCAGCTCGGTGATTCGGTTTGCCGGTGGCTCGTCCGAATAAAATCGGTCAAGAGGTACTGTTGTCGAATTATTCGACGCTCTTCGCCCTCTTTCTTCCGCGTTTCAGCCGGATTTTTTGGCCCACTCGATCGGGAGGAGTGTGCACGTTGACCTATTCGCTTGGTCACTTGGCTCCTTCGAGTAATACGTGCTTCCTATCTTTCTTACTGGCATCGAATAGTACCTACAGGGTTTGAGACGCAATGAATGAGCATAAAATGAAATTCCCCAGCTCCTGCAGCAGGTGAGGACACCAATTACCGTCTTTATTAATCGATATCGGCAAGCTCTCGTTGCGAAGTTCGCCAACACGATATCAGAATGCGATTGCGTGGTCGCGAAGGTTCTGGCGAGCGAGTCGACACGCTCGACGATTTATGTCGCCCGTCGAGGATACCGCGCAGGAGCGAGCATAAAAGTCCACCCGCAGGACTCATACCTCTCTCTCTCTTTCTCTTGACAGAGGCCCGGGGTCTGCCACACGTATCCAACCGCGGCGAGGATTAGGAGGCCCGTGAATGGGAGAAAATGCGAATTGATACGGTCGTTAAGGAGACCCTCCTTTGAACCGTAGATCCGCATGAACGTACGCGTGCAAAGGAACAGCCGTTTCGATCTTTTATTTTTCGGTCCCTTACCCTCTCTGCGTTCTTAAAACCGCGCCGAGATATATCTCTCGCTGCCCTGGATCCCGCGGCTAGTTTATCGGTACTCGGAACAGGTGAATTCTATGGAAAAAGAAATTCCATTTTTCTTTTTTCGTCGAACGTTCTCACGGTTTCCGTATAAGATAATGTGAAAGTCAACGTTGAACTTTATGCCGACTTTCGAAGTGAAAATCTGGAGAACGGACAATTCGATTCTGACAAGAGAAAGTTGCGAATTTTAGCATTACTCCAGATTTTATTGAAGAAATGCTTAAAAAATGTTCTACCGAGGACGTTGCGAAACGTTCTGCAGGAAAATGTCTCCAGGAGTACGTATGCGAAACGTGGCGTGATTGCACGTGCATACACAGTTACCCTTAAAATATATAATATTCGTCCGTCGGCTGAATCGTTGTTCTCCATTGTCGTCGGCCGTGTATCGCGGACAATGGGGCATCTCGGGGCCGAATAATAATTCACCGCGCAATAATGACGCATTATGTCGAACGGAAAAGAAAACGCTGGCATAGAATGCAATTAGGGAGCACAAACCCGTTTGTTTCACTGGCGTTCCCGGTGTTTGTTCAAGGAAAGGCTCAGCCGGTGGAAGGAAACCGGCATTAAAATGCAGCGCGAAACGAGAAAAGTATTTTTCGTCGGATATAATAATTAAAATGCGACGCGGGGACCGGACAATGGGGGCGCCGGGGCCGCGCGAATGTTATGCCCTTCGACGGTTATTGTATCGGGCCGGCATTGTCCACCGGCCGGGATTTATGATTTATAATGCGGTAATTGTACGGTATTCGATGTAAAGTTTATCATCATAATGCCTCGGGTGTTGGAACCAGCGCAAAAATTGGAAAAAACCGTCTGACAATGTTTCGGTGTGAGTGCCCTGCCCGGTGATGTGCAAGCTGCATTCATCGCATTCACTCTCCCGTCAATCTGGATAAATTCTTTCAAAGAACTTTCTTCCAAACATTTGCGGTTTTAACGCTAGAATAAAGAAATCATTTAATATTCAAACTGTGTTGCAAACTGTGCTCGTAAAACCACATACCAAAAATAACAGTTATTCTAAAATTCTCTACGATAAAAATCATTAACAAAAGTTGATTATTATCGAAATTTAAGATAATCTATACAATATATAACGAAAAAAAATCAAAGACCAAAATGATTAAAAAATATCGATTTTAACATTTATTAGTGTCCAAAAAATTGGATCCTCTTCGATAACTGTTATCGATAAAGACATTGTTTCGATTGTCCAAACCAGTTATCGATGAGAGAAGTTTATTTCGATCGCTCATAACAGTTATCGATACGAGAAATTTATTTCGATCGCTCATAACAATTATCGATGAGCGATCGAAATAAATTTCTCTCATTGACAACTGTTATGAGCGATCGAAATGAATTCCTCTCATCGACAACTGTTTCGAGCGACCGAAATAAATTTCTCTCATTGACAACTGTTATGAGCGATCGAAATGAATTCCACAATCGAATAAACAGTGTTCTAAATTGCTTGATAAAACGATTCTCGACGACTTCAGAAGTCGCAGCCGTCGTCCGCTCGGGCCAAACAGAATAAGTAACAAATTAGAAATCCGCATAAACATCATTCCACCGATTGTCAGCAATTCATCCAATAACCATCAGGATTCCAGCAACCAAAAGTGCCGGCCGCGGCCGATCACAATGGCGATCAAGCCGTCCATCGTTCAATTCTGCTGTGAATTGCCATTCAACGAGCATAACAAAAATCGAACGGCGGTGTTCGAAAGCGTCGGTCGAACGAGTTAATATCGGATCGCATTGTTCGAACGTAATTTCGTCTAACGAACGAAGCATCCGCGGTTCGCGCTCGCGCTCGACAATTGAAAAAAAAGGGAATCAGATTTTATATCAAGGGGTAGTGTAGTTGTGACTCGCTGCACGTACCACGTATCTCGCCACTTATCAGTTAAACAGTTAAAGAGGACGAGTTAATATATCGGACCGCATTGTTCACGAACGTAGTTTCATCTAACGAACGAAGCAACTGGAAAAGAAGAGAAAGCAAAGAATCGAGCAACGGTGAACCGGGTTGGCGCGAAAGAAAACGGAAGGAAGAGGGCAGAGAAAGGAAACAACAGGGAGGAAAAAGTGGGCGAAGAGGAGAGGGAGAATTTTCCCCGGTGACTTGGAGGACCCGGGGACAAGGAGGTGGTTTCGGAGGGTGGAATTCTCGACGTCCCAGAAAAATGTGCATTACGTGCACGCACCGTTGCAGCTACGCCTGCAGCCTCCCCCGGCCCGATGCGGCGACGACTTGGAGAGCTGGCGAAATTCCGAATTTTCGCCAGCGCTTTTTTCACAAAGCCTCGCCCCCCGCACACACTCGAGAGAGAGCCCGCGTACGGCCAACAAACGAGAAACGGCCGTGACGGGTCGCATGTCGCGCGAACAATAGGGCTGCGCTCTTTTTCGGTGGACGAAGGAATGATTAAGAGTGAATTAAAATAGTCGCGAGGATGGGAGTTTTCGAATCGCCCGCGCATTCTCACTCTTGAAACGTGTGAAAGACCAACCGAGACCTAGCCAGATAAATTCAGCTTTGGAACACTGATTCATTTTTAAATCGTTTACGGAGGAATATTACGGCAGCAATAGCAGCGATATCGTCCAGTATCCAGAGGGCAAAGACGCAGGGCCATTTTGAGGTTGAAATTTTCCCCGCAAAAAGGAAACACAGGGAACAAGAGGAGCATCCATGGCGGAGCAAGGCCGACACCTCCCGGCAAGGAAAGAGAACCCAGGGGCTTATTAACTCGAAAAGTCGCGATCCACCCCCAGGCCAGCCCGTTGGGGCTGAAGTCTCCGGGTTGGTCGTCTTATCGCTGCTTCGCTTTCAATTTATTACCTCTCGGCAAATAATTACCGACAAGAGCGGCTACGGTTCTTCCCTCTCTGTCTCTTTCTCTTCTCTGTCTCTGTCTCTCTTTCTCTCTCCATCGTTCGAATAACGGTGCGCCTTATTGAGACGGAGAATGTATTCAGGCAGCGTCTGAATCGTCGTAGAGAAAGGGACAAGGAGAACGGAAGAGAGGAAAGTCATTCAGGTGCGAGTTAATAAAAAAGCATTTCGAGCGACGCGAACGGATGCCAAGTGGCTGACTGCGCCGCGTTCGGATCTCTCTCCTCTCTGTATAGAGACGTTCGTTCCTTGCTCACCGATGCGACCGCGACCGATATTTTTCCCTCTAGCTGGTCGCTGGAACGTGAACCCCAGGGAAGAGGACAGCGACTCTCGTTTCTTTCGTTCGGGGAACGAAGAATCGGGGGTGGGTTCCTGGCTCGGGGGTTAGGGGCGAATATCGAATCCGATGGAGCAGTCGATTCGTTTAAGCAGTTTCACCCGCTTGCTACATTTTTGCTCGTTGTCGGGTAATATCGTTTCCTCCCTGTATAATAATTCATTAAACCGTAGGTTGACTTGTTTGTTCCAGGAAAAATTTATTCGAGGGCCGGCAACCTCCTGCACGAGAGACAAGCATTCCCGATGGCAATCTCGTTCGTGTGCAACATTCAACGCGCAAACGTGAGCATGCTCGCACGGAACACCTGTGATCGCGATTAAGTATGCGCAAAACTGAGCCGACCACCCTGTATACATCGTCGCGAAAGTCGCGACGTCGCGTCGCGTCGGGACGCTGGGCTGGGAGACACCTGCGGCCGATAATGGCCATTACCGGAGAATTATATAGAGGTGTGTATTTATACGTCACGGCGAGTTAATTCCCGACAGCGCAGCGACGCGCCTCGGAGCGTGCGCAGGTAACGTTACGTGGCGGGTAAACGTTCGATAGATTCGGGGATTCCTGGAAGGCGTTCCCGGGCCGCGGGACACGCGATAAATTAGCGTTATTTCAATAAATTAGGTGGCCAGCCGGTCGGCCCGCTATATGAACTCCTGGGACCGGGGACGAGCGAACGAACACGCTCGGCGATCTTTTGCTCGCCTTTTTATCCCGATGTAATGTTATTAGGCGACTATACCGGGTGTCCCACCTGAAATTACCACCTTAGTCTGTCTGTAAATAATTAGATTGCTGATTTTGTAGGGTGAAGTGCCGAAATATGAACCACTTTTTCTTGATGTCATTTTCTGATTATTTCAGAATGCTCTTTTTCGTCCAAAAAAATTACCAGTTCTAGATGCATTTCCTCCCTATAAGATCCTGGGGTCAAGTTTGCTAAAAAATTACTACAGCTTGGGAAAAATATTTTTTTTCAGGTGTGTCATTTGCAGGTTCTAGCGGAAAGGGTTCTTAATATGGTACACCTTGAGTCCCTTTGGGGGCCCTCGGTAGTGCCGCATTGGGAACTCCACGTGGACTGATAGTACTAGCTACTGAGAAAATGAATTTCAGCCTAAACCAACAGTTGGCAAACATTAATAGATAAACTGAAACTACAGATATGTTCAAACATTTCAAAATCACTTAACTTCCTCGAAAATCTAACCACACAAATATTCAACACGTGGAGACACAACTGGCGGAGGATCGATACTAAAATCTATAAAATGGCGCGATTCCACTGCACACTGTTCAGTAAACATGGTAAACTATTGTTTGAGGATTTTCTCATTAGAGTGCGACATCTCCTTTACGAGATTAAGCTAGTGCCATAATAGGCGACTATACCATATTTGGTCACTTTACCCTACGTTCATGACGAAAATGAGTTACCAAAACTTTTCCTCTGTCGCTCTTCGGATAATTCTCGTGCATCTTGAATATTTCAAAATGTCAAGTAAAAATGATTCTATCGCTGCACACTTCTCCAGTGGTGGCAACAGCGACAGTCGAACACGAAGGAACACAGCAGTAAAATCGAAAAGCTTCGCCGCTTGCGGAAAAATCGAGTGGACCCCGAAAATCGTGGCGACCGTTCCAGGATTTCGTAAGCCGAGTATAATTAAAAATCAAGCAATCAACGGAAGTTCGGGGTCCGCGGAGGAGAGCGAAAAATCACGGGGAACAAACGGTCGGCGCTGTTAACCCCCGGAACAACGCGCGCGCGTCCGGAACGCAGACGTGGTATATTAAAAATCGAATAAAACAAAAAGAGAGAAGAAGGGGAACGCGCGCGAGAGCGGGAGAGCGAAGAGGGAAAACAAGAAAGAGAAAAAAATAGCAGGAGAAAGGGACAAAGCAAGGAAAAAGTCGAGAGAATGGAGGGAACGTGGCACGGGCGGAAGATTAAAAATCAAGCAGACCGAGGACGCAGCGAGTGAAATTAAAGCCCACGGGAGCCGGGAAAAGGGCACGTTGCGACACCGTGCACAAGGGAACAGAAACTGTGAAAAAGAGGAAATTAAAAATCGAGTCCCCGCCGGACGGGGGGGAGGGGGGTGTGGAGAATCAAAGATGGAGTAAAACGGGAGGGGTGGACGCGCGTGAACCCGGCTGTGAGAGAGGAGAGGGTGCGAAACGTTCGATGGAGAGAGAGAACGAGGCAGAAAGGGCGAGAAAGAGAGGTTTAATTTAGTGTCCGAGTGCACGCGGCCTCGGTATAAATATTTTTATTTATCCGAGCGGACGTCGGGGGCCGTGCTGCATACACCCGGCGTGTCCAGCGATGGCGGTGATGGTGGTGGTGGTGTATCCGCGGAAATAAGCCGGTAATTTACGTCCACGATGTGGCCACGGATGCCCCGGTGGGAATTTTCGGGCGATTTATGGGATTCCAGCGTCGGCCACGAAAGTGGAGAATTAAAGAACACATTGTGCCCCGGTGTGTCGCCGCCACCTATATGCATATACGCGACCAACGCAGCTCGGCCTCGATAAAAACGCGGATTAGAGAGAGCCTGCGATCCCCGTTCCGACGACCGCTTCCTTCTTTCTTCTTCCTTCGACGCTGAATCGGCGAACGCTCGGCGGCCAATGACGTTTATGATCGTCCGGCCTCTCTACGAAAATTTCGCCTAACTGCTCCGATACCTGTTAAATAAATATTAGGGATATTTCGAACAATTTTTCTATCTAATTTTGAAGAAAGCACGCGCGGCTCGAGAAATTAAGATAATAATTACGATCGAGAGGGACGTTTCACCGCCGGCAAAGATCTCCAATTACTCCTGGATCGTGGTACGTACCACGCAATCGAGGAGCCGATCGATCGTCCAGAGCCGGTCCTTTGAACTGTAGCGGTTCGGTTTTCAGATTCCGCGTCTCCCAGGGCGGAATGAAAGCCCGAATAACACCGGTGGCCTTCGCTAGACACCCACTGGGAGTTATTAAACGATCTACAATGCTTGTTGCCTCGTCACCCATCTCTACCGGGACCCGTACCGAGCCGCCACGGCACCTTCAGAAGCCGTAATCAAATTCGTCGGGGATCCGGCTCTCTCGCCTTGGATCCGATGATCGAAGAAACACGCCCGCAAGGATCATTCTGTTTCTCGCCGGTCATTCCTCGCTGTTGCCTTTTGTTGCACCGCGAAAGTCGGCTTCTGTTTCTGTTCCGGGGCCACATTGTGCTCGAAACACGCCGCTGGATAACCGATGGCATCATGCTCCGTCAATTAACAATGTTCGTTTCGAATCGATGGAATCCGCTCCGAAACATGCACTGCGAAGGCGAGTGGATAGTTGCAATTTTCTGCGATTTAAATGAACCTCTTGGTGTACAAAGACGTCACGGGTGCGTCGTGTTTCTTGTTGAATCGAACGCGAGTGGAACGCATTAGATCGTTTTATAAAACTCCGAATAGCATCACACCCTTTTTGACACTAACATTTCTTCGGCTCAACCTTCCCTTATATTTCAAAAATTGGCCCGTGGTGCAAGTGCGTAGAAATCCGCAGTGTAATTATTAATATTGCACTCCTAATCTCCGTTCACAAAAGACACACGCCCGAGCCCGGTTTCATTAGTTCGATACATCGAACCTATTCTCCATCGACCTACACAGCCCCTTGCAATGTTCTCGCTCAATCAGAGCGGCGATCGGCGGGAAGAGAACGGGCAAGAGAAAACAAGAAAAGAGAAAGAAAGAGCGAATGGAAGCGAAAGAGAGGGGTGGAAAGAAGAAATTAGTTTCGCGCGGGGGTTCCGATCGAGCCACATGACGGTCCCGTTGTTTGTCCAGGGCTGCCTTCTCGGTAGCTTCGTTCATTACGCGGTGGAAAAGGTAATCGAAAGGTCAGAACAACAGGAAGAAAGAGAGCTGCACGAGAAACTTTCACCCTCGGTGTCTTTCTTCGAGGCGTGCCGGGGTGCAGTCGCGTAAACGTGTATCGTTTGTAGCCGTCGGCCACCTGGAAGCGATCGAACCTCGAACAATCGTAACGCAGAGTCACGATTGCTCCGAAGAGTGGAGAAAATGAACGAGAAGGAAACCGGCGAGAAAAAGACTGGGGCCCGGGTTGGCTGTCATTATGTGCGCGGGAGAGCACGGAACGCGTGGATGAAGAAACTCGCAGGATGACGATCGCATTCATCGCGGATCCGAAATTACTTGGTCGACCTGTTTATAACGAGCCCTAACAGGGGCCTATTTCAAAAAACAATGACACTTTTTATTAAAATCTTGCCTGCGCGAGAATCTGTCGAATAAATTCGTATAAAGCGTCGCATCGCGTCCCTTTCGCTCGACGAAGGGCTATTAACACTGCAGCTGGTAAAAAAAAATCGAACGACTCGCTCGAAGGAATTCCACGGGATTGATCGCGTTCGAACGATTCGAGTCCGCCTCGTTCGATCGGATTCCCGGCTAATTTTCCTCCGTCGTCCGTCTGGCTTCAACCCTTTCGCTGCAGCCCCGGGCGAATTTTCCGCGCCGGGATCGCGAGATCGCGTATTCCTCCTCGTGCAGCTTGACGAGTGTTAATGACGTTTATTGGAAATCCGGCGCTTCGCCGACGCGCGTTCCGAACGGTTCTCGGCGAGCTAAGTAGCTGTATACAGCCCGTTGAACCGAGGCAATCGATATCTCTATGGCGGATGCAAAAGGGGGCTTTCCTGATTAATGAACGCAGCCCGGCGAACCTATTCGCGCGCTATATCCATCTTCGATTCGCTCGTTCTTCACGTCCCGCTAAACAATCTTTCGATCGGTTCACCCTTCTCCTCCACTCCCTCGTCAACCCCCTCTTTCTAACATCCCTGTGCAATTCTACATCTTTTTCTGCTTGTTCCTTTCGAACGGGTGCGCCAAACAATGCCGATGCCGCGTTCAGTTGGGATTGCTGACGAGCACGTGGAAATTCTCTAATTTGTCTAACCCTTACATCTATTTAATATTGTTACATCACACGAGTATATACAAACAACGTGATCGTCCGTTTATTAACTTTTCATTACTTGGTAATAGAATGGGCTGGTTTGGTCTGGGTTAACCCTTATACTCGTGTGATGTAACAATATTAAATGTACGCATTGCGAAAGAAACTTGTGGGACTACCTAATATATAATTCAAGGAAGTTATAAAAAGTCTGTGTTTGCCAAAGGGGTTTAGGTGGCAATGCCGATTCAAGGCGAGCGCCCATCGATCGCGAAACACCCAGGACAATCTTCTCGGACGTTCTCTACGAATCGCGTGGATGTCCCCCACACCACCCCCAGCTCTATCCTTGCTGGTTCGTAGTTTTGCATTATCCCCATTACTGCTGATTCACACGTCCTCCTTTGTGGGCTTTGTGAGCCGCGACAATGCAGGACCGGGGCTCCTCTTCCTCTCTTTTTCTCGCGCTTAGAAAATACGAATGGCCCGTAAGAGCGAGTCGGATGACAAACGACGGCCCGGCGTACCCCATCGACCCGATATAATATGCGACTTCGTCCTCGTCCTACGATCCTCTCTCTCCTCTCCTCGCCCCATCCCGCTAGCTATCCTCTTTTTAATCCTCCGCCCCGACGACTGTCTCAGCCTTGAATTAATTATAATTAACGGCGATTGTGCGTGGACATCGGACAGAATCGTCGACGGCTAGTCGATATTTTTAGACCTGCATCGTCTCGCACGGCTTCGATCGCGTTTTCATGACTTAGGCCAGGTCTGCTCAACACTTTCAATGCGATTTTTGATGATCTAAAATTCGCCCCAACGCGAATGTTTTCAATTTTTTATTTTTGTGAAATCTATTACCTCTCTGGAAATCACTTTTACGAAATATATACATTTTTGTCTCAAAAATTTTGAGCGCAAATCGCTAGGTCCGTTTGTGAGTTCCAGAACTGTCTCGCATTGGACGTGTTAACTATACTTTCACGAACGCTTTAACTATATTTATTATTGGAGTTTAGTTAATATATCAATTTTTGACTCTCCCAGGCCGTGATCAAAAGCGGGAGGAAAACATTAAACGAACCTTAAAATTCACGCGTGTCCGCCATTATCGAATCGTTGCAACGCCCGGAAAAGGATTACCGAAAGGAGTCCGATCACGCGTGTCGAACGTTCAAGAAACCCTTTTTCGTACAAAAGGGAAATAAATCCTGACGCAACACACACAGAGAGAGAGAGCAAGATTGTTTATCTCGAGAATCGGGGACCCTTCGTAACGAAGAGAAAAAGGGTTCGATCGGGGAGAGAGAGAAAAAAGGAAATAATATTCTGCCCTGTAACCCTTCCCCCTATCCCCCTCTTGTTCTCGATACCATATCGAGGGCAATGAATGAGAAAGATAAAAAGGAAACTCAATCGATCGCGATTGGGGGGGCACAACCGATGTGTCACTGATCGGAACGGCATCATCGAACGTTTTTCCAACGTGGCAACAATGGGTTTCGACCGACAAAAGGGACGTCGGGCAGGTAGTGCCACGTTCTGCTTCCTTGTTCCGCGGAACCGGAAGGATTCGCTACTCCATTTTAGCAACGGGAACAGTCAAATTTATTTATCCTTTCTGGGCCAGGACTTTTGCGCAGCAAAAAGCCAAATGTCACGGGATTGAATTGATTTTTTAAAAAGTTGTTCACTCTGTGGCTATTCCGCAAGATTGTTAGTAAACTCTTGACGGGGCGAATACATTTCCTCGATTCGTTGCAGTCGACGCTACTTCACCCTTCGGCTTCTTCGCACGACTTCCAGCGGTCTCCAGCGGCTGTTATTAATTCAACGCCTCATCGGCAGCATCATTCACGCTGAGACAATTTTCAATTTACTATCATCGCCTCGAGTTTCTCTCGGAACACGCCTTTCAAGACGGTCGCGCACCGAATGGCCGTAATAAATAAAACATTTCATCGGAATCAATACCCAGTCAAAGCAATCGCTCTCTGTCCGCGAGCAAGAATTATTATGATCGTTATTCTCACCTGCTGGTTGGCTGTCCCCCCCACCCTGCCCCTCATCGTCGTCGGTTCGTCGGTTCAACAGGGTTTCACCAGAATTTCCAGCTAATAACGCGCCTCGCGCTCGTTATCGCGCGTCACACGTGAATTAGCACCGAGCTAAGGGAACTCGTGCACGCTCCACTCGGCGTGTTTCCTTTGAATGTTCGTCGTTTCACTGCTGCAAAATTGTTTATAAGTGAGAAACGGAGAAAGGGAACGACTACGATGGGGGAGAGGGGGAGTAGAGGAGGTGGAAAAGGGATCGTGGGAGTGCGGGGGCGGAACTCGGGGAGGGGAGGGAAATATAATCCAGCGTTTTCTGTCGGCAAACGTGTCAACGCGTTCCGCGGTCATTCGCTCCGCTGAAAGGGGGAAAATTGACGGCGCCGGGGCTGCCTGGCGAGTTTCAAAGTGTAAATTAGGTCATTGTTGATCGGTATGCGAGGCGCAATTACACTGTATCAAGCCTTTGACTGCGGTTATCGCTCTCGGGGCGGCGTTCCGCGTTTCCAACCCCTCCGACGAATCGAAATACGCCGAATGAAAGTCGCTCGCGAAGAGGCTTTGACTTTCATCCAGTTCTCACTTGATCCCGTGTTTTCGAAATTAATTTTACTCCTTTACTGGAAAATACACTGCGTAGATTTTGCTCGAGTCGATTAAGAACGACGCCCCCAATTCTTCAGAATCACATAAATTTCGGAGGGATCGCTCCCATGGGTTAATTTGTTAATAAGATGTCTGCGGTGCGCGTGGAACACGCGTCACCTCGCGATAAACACGAGCCCCGAATGGCAACCCTTCGAAATTCGTTTTCTACGAGCCACCCCCGAGCAGATATCGGTGTATACGTGCCGATTGAAAGGAGGGTGTCATTGTTGCCAGCTTTTAAATCGCGAAAGGGCCCGCCGCCGCCGCCGCCGCCGCTCGCGGATTCAATAAAGTAACGATTCACACCGTTATCTGGATCCCGCAGATTGGGGTTCCGCGCGTTGATCAGGCCCGATACGTGCGGCCGGATATAACGAGGGTCATCGTACACTTACGCCCCCTTGTTGCGTCGCGAGACAATACCGGGAACTTTCGATGAAAAGAAGGGACGCCGCTTGGGGGTGGAAGATAGCGGCCCGGTGAAATTGAGAGAGATAATCATTCGGGTTGTTTTACCGTGTGGGTTTAACGCGGTTATTCGCCAAGAGCACGCAAAACTTACGATGAAAGTCTAGAAAATGGTGAATGTGTCAAGTTCATTTTACATTCTCGTTTTTAGATATTTTTTCGGTGAACGTCATCGAACTTTCAAAAATCGGAACAAGACTAATAGTTTTTTTTCGAGAGGTCACGTGCAGAGCATCGATCTCTTCTTCTGTCCTCCATCCCCCAGCAACAACTTCAAGGATGAGTCACTGCGTCGCGATGTCGATTCGTCGTTCCCGTCGGTAATCGACTCGACAATCGACCGTTTAACACGACGGAACTGCAATCAATAATCTACCCGACAGCCTAAGAAATTAAGAATAGCAAATCTTTACGAATCCTATCACGCGGATACCATTGTCCAGTCCTCCGGACGCAAGAAAAAATTAACGAAGTCCCGAAATAAAAAACGCTGTTTCGCAAAAAACTCGTCTTCGATGCGGGTTTTCAACATTGAATTTATGTGGACATTCCAAGTGGCCAATTTTTTGTAGTATTTCTGAAACACGTGCCCAAAAAGCGAATAAACTGCATCGACACACAATTACTATAAAATACAAGTCGCAAAAAAGAGGCGTAATGAATCATCCAACATAAATGTGCATATTTATTTTCGGCATTCGAGTCACTCGGAATAAGAGAGACGGCTATAATGATTTTTGCAGCAAATGCCAAAGATAAATGAATGTTTTAAAGTGAATACGTATACGTACTTATAGAAATACTTGAAAATTAATGAAAGACGTTCGAGACGTGCCACAGGGTGAAATTAGCGACAACATTGTTAAAATTGTTTATGAAGACAGTTCGTTAGGGATCGCGATTACCAAATGGAGGCGAGGGGGCATATATCTACCTGGATTAACCGCAAACGATCTGGAAAATCGTCTGGAACAGCTAAGAGGAGCGACAAAATGGGACGAGGCTCACCTCCGAATCGCGGTGGGACGTCCTGGATGGCATCCACGTATGAGCATCCGTGCAGCGGGAGGCCGCAACCAGGTGTACGGGTGTGAATAGACCATCGGCTAATTTACATACACCGAAAACCGGCGTGCCAGCTCCTCGATGGCCCGGAATTCCCGGCAACAAAGCTGCTACGTTTTATCCGGCGGGTGTATCTCGACCGGCTGGAAACCAACAAATTCACTACCTGTTAGTTTCGATGAAAAAGCGGCCACGGATGAAGAACACCAGCATATTTCATCCAGAGGAAGCTACCTTGTCCGCGGCAGTGTTTCAAGCTTGCCCTTCAACAAGGGGGCAATGAGCCCTTCATCAATAATTCAGGACCACCGGATATTAAAGGGTTCTTCTTAAATTGGTCCCTAATAGTGCCTACGAAATAAAACTAGAGGGTTATTGTTGCTCGCTCGCTTCGCTCGCTCGCGGGTGGGGTTGTTGTTGCTCGCTCGCTTCGCGAGCTCACGGGCAGGACTGCTCTTGCGAGAATGTTAGTGGTACGCATGGCTAGTAGGGCCCACAGCTATTAATGTCTCATTTTGTGTGTGACTCTCCACGAGCCACACAAAGAACCTCCCGATTCGTTAGTTGCTGTATATTATTATTATTATTTATTAAGTGTACGTTTTAAGAAGATTATACGTTTTCAGGGAAATTCAATAGTTCTCTACTTATCAAAATGTTTGCTATATGGCATCGCATTAAACCAATATCGTATGCTCGTTGCTCGCTTGGTTCCTTGTTATAGCATACTAATGTTGCAAAATAAATTGTCTTAATTAGTTTTTCGCAAACGATACAACTCATCATTATCCGGGTTTGCAGTATTGATCTTGGTTTTCTTCGATACTATTAATTTAAATTTTCTCAAAATATATAAACCGCTCAATTTTGAAACTCTGCTCAGTGGTACATACAACATTTGCAAAGTTCGTATTTCTGATGTTTTAAAATCCATACATACTTTCTCGTATGTTTGTCCCTGACTTTTATGAATCGTAATCGCTTCAGCAGGAACCACTGGAAATTGACTACGTGTGATTTCTTATTTTTCTTCACTCGAAATATTTACTTGATTCGATATTTTTTTATTATTGGTGTTAAATTTTGATTTATATTTGCATTTTTCATATAATCACGATAACGAGTTCTTACTTTCACTCCTACTATGGCCAATTGACAATCTAACCACAATATAGACGGAATTTTAGTCTTTTCTTGAAAAGTAATAAATTTTAATGTTCCGCATGCTCCATTAACCAATCCGTCTTCAACATCAATGTTATTTAATATTCCATTGTCATCCAGTTCTGAGCTATGTTTAAAGTTTCAAGTCTCTAGCTCGTCGGGAAGTGGTTTAATATTCGATTACAAGATTGGACGCATACAACAACAACAACGACAACTCGGTAAGCTAATATAAGCGTGGTAAAAAGGCTTATTAATATTGCAGGTTTTCTCTGAAGCGAAAAGAAAGATTTAATTATGCAACCGTTCAGGAACTTTCTACGGGCGGTTTTTGCCGATGATTTTGGACACTGCAGAAATTGCGATGTTCCGCGTTTTGTTGTCGAGGAATGAAGTAAGATGAAGCGAGAAAAAGAAATTCTGGACCACACGAGCGATCGAAATTCGCAAGCTATTGGCGCCTTTTTTCACGGATCGCTCACGGTTCTTCCTTAATCCGAATTATCACGCACGTATCGAGGACCGTCGTTATAAACCGCAAGTTCCACATTTTGGTGAAATGTGCGCTAAATCTGTAATGTAACTGTTAATGGGTAAAAACTTGATTGTCGCGCGTGTTGCGCCGCAAAATTTGAGCTTAATAATTAATCATGGAACATAGAAAAAATATCCATTTTTACGACGCTGAAGTTTAAGACTGTCAAGATCCGCCATTTGATGAAATTAAATAACCCGTAATTCCGTCTGAATCGTTCAGGAAAAATATGCGCGAGAACCCGACCTACTCCAACCTATTTACCTCGGACCTATAATACCGTCGATGTAATTTCTTCCGGTGCGTGGCAGCCGCCCCCAGGTCTCTGAAAGAAATCAGGGGAAAAGACGGTCGAAGGAAGAGAGTCGATGGAGTCGATTCTCGAGTGCAGGGTTCAATCTGGGTTGAACCGACGAGGTTCCCTGGCAGCCTCCCCTGAACAATGATCAACGATTAATTATACCGTTCGCAGCTCGTGTCGAGACCGCGCGTGTAAAACGCGTTCGAGTGAACAGGGGCGCGTGATTAAGCTTTGCCGAAGGCGCTGCAAGCGAGTCGCCGGGAAATCGAAATGTCCTATTCAAATTATTTAACGCTTTGCAATCCCGTCAACCTGCTGGCGATACATTCCATTTAATCCACAGTTATACAGCGATACATTCACGCATTCAGCTTACCCAAAAAAGGTAGGAATAATGAAATAGATCTTAGGAAGCATACTCTGAAAATATAAATTCTAGTCTAGAATGATTTTTAAAGCTACACTTAGAGCAGCTGATGATCGAATTAACTAAGTACCATTCCAATTTCAATCTGCAAGCCAGCGAGATGATTTTATTTTCAAGCCCAGTCTCGAACCTTTCGAATCGTCCGAATAATTACGATCGATGCGACAAAGAAGCGAGCAAAAAGTTCGAAAAATCTGATAATTTCAGGTAGTACGTTGAACCGCGATGTTCGCTATGAATCATGATTGCTATCACGTGACCCCGCTTCCTATCTAAAGTGTATACTCCAATAAACGTGAATCAGTTCGCAACCGCGAAGTTAATCCTCACATTTTGCATCGGAAACGAGCATAGGTAACCAGCGGGGGAGCCTAACGCGATTATTATAATTTTTCTGATGGCTCTCGAGATGTGGTCCGGATGGTTACCGTATAGAAACTCCGCGACGTCGAAAGTAATTAATCCTTCAGAGCGGTTCAAGTTCGTTCCGGGAACAGTTTATAAAAATCAGAAAAATCGTCGACCGGAAGTAGTAGATGGCTCGGTGGTTGGAAGGCTCGAAATGCCAATGGCGGATCCCCACGCTAATGAAGCCGCGAGGTGGTGGACGAGCGACTGATTTACATTCCGGTTAAGTGATTTCAGGTACATAACTGGCGAAAGGCACTCGTCCAACTCGTTGCTCGTCGTTCTATAATGAATTTAATGAGAAAACCGTCCGCAGCGTCTTTTGAACGGCAACAGTTGACGAGAGAGAGATAGAGGTAGAGACAGAGAGAGAGGAGCAGAGAGGGATAGAGAAAGGATGGCAGAAAAGGAGGGCTGCTGCTGTCGACCAGCTTCGATCGTACGGGTCGTCGCGGGACTGACGGGACGTATAATTAGTAATTAAATTGTCCGTCGTTCACCGTCGAACCACCGGTAGCCGAATTCTAGACAATCACCGGCCGATTTGCGGCGATTTCTAACGAGATGAAAAGTGAACGGCGCGGCCGAACAGTTTGAAGAAACCTGTTCCTCGGATGATGACGTTGACGCAATCCTCCACTGACTTTGTCTCTCTCTCTCGGAACCCTCGACGGCCTTCGTCACGGATGTCTTATCGGATGTTGTAACTCGCTTCGATCACCTGGGAAAGTGGCTCGAATTCTTTGAATACTGCGTGGAATCGTTCTTTTTTTTATTTGCTGGCTCGAAGATAGAAAGATTGGTTCTGCGCTGGCAGTTATGCTATGTCCTCTCGGGTAATTCGTATGATAGATGTTGCGAGATCAATTAACCCTTTGCGGGAAAAATAATATAATATTCTTACTTTGCACTTATCCAATTTTCAATTAACGACCTACTCGGAAAAATATTATCCCGAAGGAATAATACCGGGCAAAGTCGTATTGGGTTGGCAAGAAAGTAATTTCGGTTTTCACTAACTGATGGCGTTATGTTTTGTTTGATCGGCTTCTGTTAACGTTGCGTTTGTTTTCTTTCTGACATTTCATAACTGCATCTTTTAGGTTACTTTTGAAGCAAATTACACGTAATTTTGATTAAAATTGTTAGTTCTGTGTCAATTTGAACATGGTGTGCAGAAACGAACATTATAGGCATATATTGCTTTTTTATTTCCGTAGAGGTAAAAAAGCTGCCGAGGCTCACAAAGATATATGCGAAGTTTACGGTGTAGATTGCTTAACAGAACGCACGTGCCAGAATTGGTTTAAAAAATTCCGTTCTGGAAATTTCTCACTTAAAGACGACCAACGTTCTGGTCGATCATCTGGAGTTGATGATGACCAAATGAAAGCCATTATTGAATCGGATCGTCGTATAACTGTCCGAGAGATTGCAGACAGGTTAAATGTCTCGCATACAACCATAGAATATCGTTTAAAAAGTCTCGGAATCGTTAAGAAGCTCGATATTTGGGTTCCACACGAGTTGAAAGAAATTCACTTAATGCAACGCATCAACATATGCGATATGCATCTCAAACGAAATGAAATCGACCCTTTTCTCAAGCGAATCATCACCGGTGATGAGAAATGGGTTGTTTACAATAACACAACTCGAAAACGATCATGGTCCAAGCGTGATGAACCAGCCCAAACCACACCGAAAGCTGAATTGCACCAAAAGAAGATCGTGTTGTCAATTTGGTGGGATTACAAAGGTATTGTGTATTTTGAGCTGCTCCCAAGGAACCAAACCATCAATTCAGATGTTTATTGTCGACAACTAACAAAACTGGACATAGCAATCAAAGAAAAACGGCCAGAATTGGCAAATCGCAAACGAATCGGGTTCCACCATGATAACGCTAGGCCACACACATCTTTGGTAACACGTGAAAAGTTATTGGAGCTTGGTTGGGAAGTGATGTCACATCCACCATATAGCCCTGACATAGCACCATCAGATTATCATTTATTCCGAAGTTTACAAAACTCTTTGAATGGTAAAACATTCACTAATGATGATGATCTGAAATCGCACTTGGATCAGTTTTTCACCGAAAAGGATCAGAAGTTTTATGAGCGCGGAATTATGAAGCTACCAGAAAGATGGCAAAAGATCATACAACAAAATGGAAAATATTTTATTGATTAAAGTTCATTGCTTTGATAAAAAAATTGGATTTTATTTCATCTAAAAATACCGAAATTACTTTCTCGCCAACCCAATATTTTACCGAGTACAGGATCACTCGACAGGAAACCGGGATTAAAATCTGTCCAAAAAGAGGCTCACAGTTTCACCCGAAACCAGGGCATTCAATGCCATCTTAAATCATTCCGCCTCCCGCGGAGCGTATCCTCTCGGCGGAACCTCTTCATCGCGCGGGTCTGGGGTCTGGGTCCCGTGGTAACAGGACCTTTACATGGACCACTTAAAACCCCATCGGCAACAAAAGGCGACCGTGATCCCCACGATCAAATCCCTATCAGCTCTTCACGGACCCCCGAGCTGGAGAATCAGGAAACCCACAAAAAACCGAATCCGAATCTGACCATCAGAAGAAGGAGAAGACGACGACGGAGTAGGAGAAAGATGAGGAGGAGGAAGAAGAGGAGGATGAGGTTGGAGAGCGCGCCGAGTCCTCTAAGCGGAGCATTCCAAAGTCAACAGGTACTAATGAAGTCGTGAGTGGTTACCGGGAACGGTGCATCGGGGTTGAACGTCCTCGGGAAGGCTCGACCGTGGTCGAAGGACGGGGAAGGATGATTTAGATTCCACCTAAACGATCTGTCTA
Source organism: Lasioglossum pauxillum (assembly GCA_933228785.1). Lineage (NCBI taxonomy): Eukaryota > Metazoa > Arthropoda > Insecta > Hymenoptera > Halictidae > Lasioglossum > Lasioglossum pauxillum. Next base: position 42,002,065 of record OW121706.1, read on the forward strand.
ACCGGTGGAGAGGAAAGGTCCGCGGTTGACGGGCGTTCGGCTCGAGTTCATCGCTGTTCACTCGGTATAATGGATTTAATGAGAAGGTAGCCACCTCTCGGCTTGCTTCTGCTTGTCCTTGCTTCCTCCGGGTCCAGGAGAACCTACAGGGAACCCGTAGAACCTGGAGGAGAGAGCTGGCTACAGGGGAGCGTGTCCCTAAGCGGCGCGCGAACGCGTATACGCGCGGCCGTCTCGACAACATAATGGCTCTCCAGAGATCAGAAACAATAGCGCAGGCCCTCGAGAGGATAATGATGGTGAAAATTGTCAGTTTGTCGCGGCAAGAGGCGTGCATAAGTCGGTAATCACCGTTCTCACGAGCGCCGCCTCATTATTGCGGGGCGGAGGAGGCTGTGCTACCGTGGCCGTTGCTCTTTTTTATCCAGTTACCAGCCGCAAACAAACGAGCTGTTGCTGCCGTTGCCCCTGCCCCGCCAACAGACCCCTGCCAAGCCGTCTAACTGCTCGTTACCTTTTCTTTTATGCCCCCGAGGACCTTGGCTGCCGGTTTCTGCCAATGGCCAGCTTTCGACACTCTCGGCCCGAACCAATGAGTCTCGGCCCTTTGATGGCCCGTTGATTAAGATGACAGCGATGAGGAACAGAGTAATCGACGGACATGCTTGCGTAACGTTACGGGTTTGCACGCGATCTCGTCAGCTCTGGATTTACAGGAAATACTGGTTTATTTGTTTGGAGATTCTTCACGTAATGAAAAAGAATTAATAGAAAATTGTGGTCTGGTGAAAACCGATTGAAAATTAACTGTATTTTTTAATTTCTGTGTCCAGATCGTCTTCCAGCCGGCGTTTCATAGAAAAGAGGTTTCCTCAAAGCGGCCCCTTTCACGCACTGACGGAACCATGAAGGAAGACAAGATTCGGCGGCGAGGAAGGTGTCGCAGAGGTGCGAACGAATGAATGGATCCAGGGATGACGAGACAGGCAGCCGCGATCGCAGCTGTCGCTTTTCGTAATCCTACAATGCGTCGCAGCCCGGCGGACCTTTCTGCCACTTTTTCACCTTCACGCTTCGACCGCGTGTCAGATTTCGATAGATATCGTGCACAGTTAACTTGGCCGGGCGGCTTTGTTTCCGGGGATTTTCGAGGTCCTGTCGATCTTGGATTTCGTGATCCTCCGACTACGACCATTGTTCGCGTCCTTTGGATCGGGAACTAGACGTGTCCCACTGTTCGTTGCTTCCTATTTTTATTTATCCCCAGAACTTGATATTCTGACACCTCTTCGGTAAAATATTGCACCGCTTTTTTATTTTTCAACCGTTTACGTTCCGACGCACACCTAGAGAAATATTAATCTGTTAATGGATCTAGTGCCGGATAAAATTGAGCAGATCTGGAAAGAAGCATAAAACAGGAACAGGTTAAAGAGAAAGTGATTTGATTACACGAGCATCGTGCCAGTTTCGAAGGATAATACTTAACGTTTATTTTGCTTTCTCACTTACAGTACAATATTTATAGGTTACTTCTGCCACTTTAAATTGTAATACTCGAATAGTCGGTACACTGTGTAAGATTTATCGTAACGATACAAATACAAAGGTTACACATCGTACAACGGGAGTTGGTAAGGGGGTTCGTGAACGTTTTCGCAGCAATCGAAAAAGGATCTCTCTTTCACTCTTCCATCTATTCCTCCCACTCTTACGTTCTCTCATTCGTGAAACATCTATAAAAGCTCTCTTCGTCACTTTCTCACGAAGTCGTTCGACAACGAACAACACCAACCAGAAAACTAAACAAAAGGAAACGAAACAACGAAGATTGACCGATGGGAGAGCACTAGGTGTTCTCTTCGCGGTGAACAAATAGAAAATAACTCGCGAGGAAGAAGTGGACAGGGATGGGAAAACGATATTTTACAAACGCGTTTGTCTAACGACACAGTCCGGATGATTCTCGCTTATTAACACCTACCAATTCAACCTAACGCTTAGGTTATGCATTTCTTTTGAACTGAAATAAACATATAAACTTTCTTGTACGAAGTTCTGATCGCGATTGGAGCAAGAATCATCCGAAGAAGGGACCGATATCACCGATTTGCAACACTCCCCTGATTCGGACTTCCGAGCCCGGGGAGACTGAATAACCAACATGGGGAAACAAGAACAAAGGAAACTTGATAATAAATAAGCCAAGGCCGGGAGACTCGTCGACCGAAATCAAGACGCACGCGCAATGTCGTATCTAGGGGGACAGGGGTCTAGACGAATCGATGATCACGTTCGACCACCGATAAACCGAGAAACTCTGCGGGACGCGATAGAATTTCCTCGACGATCCGGGCCGTCTATGTACACCGATCACGATTCGAAAACGCGATCTCCTTCCAGTTCCAGCCGATCGTTCCGCGAGCACATCGTCGCAACACCTGTCGCGATTATGTCACACCTTTCTCTTTCTCTGAATTGATTCGATCTTAGTGTCTCAAGGTAATCCTCAAGCTGCCGACAGAAAGGACAAGACGAACTCGGACAGTTCCGACGACCGAAACTGGAGGAGGTCCTGGATCGAGGGAAGATACATCCTAGACGAGTCGGGGGTGTACGGAGAGTCTGAAGGGAAACTGTTTGCGAGCGACGCGCGCGATAATAATCCTTGCTACACTATTTACACGGGGACTATGTACAATATCTCTGTATCGCCTCGTCTGCCGCTGCGAGATCTATGCCTGATAAATAATAATCGTTGCGTCGTGCTCCGCGTCTACGGGTGGTTTAGGGGTACGAGTACATCGGAGCAGCAGTTCCGTTTTACTCGTATCCTCAGAACGGAGTGATTCGATTTCGTTGTTGATGTCAAAACGATTGGGCACCGTTGGCGGCCCTGGGATTCAACTCGCGGGCTAGCTAACGTGGTCCTCTTCTGGTCTGAGAGTCGCCTCGGGTGTCCGCCATTTTCTATCCGACTGGCTCGGTGCTTAGGCGAACAATGTTCGGGGATTTCAGAAGTTTAAGCCTCGTCCAGACTGCCGACAGTCAGCGGAGGATTGTCTATCGGTCTGGACAGGACTTTAGAGTACGCTTACTTGCGGCTTTGGTGCCTGGGAGGTTCGGGCTAGGCTACCTTCTGGCGGAATCTTCCGCGTTAAAAACAGATTCTGATGAAGAGGACTGAAGTTCTCGCAAAGTTGACGGATCTTCAAAGTGAGAGAGTCAGAGTTCTTTGAACATTAGGACTCTTCGGAGTTAGATCTCGGAGCGATTGGTCATTCTCGCGAGGAGTCGTGGATGAGTATCAAACTCGAAGAGGAGCCTACCTGAAGCCCTCACACCCAAAGTCCACTTTCCACATCGGTAGCTCCTTGCATCGGTATAGCAAAGCCCGCGGCCGTCACCGATCCGACGCATTCCAACCGAGCGGGCCCTCCGCCCGACGGTAATCACATTTCACAGGTTCGCATCCGAACACCTCCGGACCAGTCCTTCCGACCAGATTCTAGGGAAACTGTTCCTCGAAGAAGGATCAGAGCTACGTTCTATCGGGTCAGAAGATGACAGTGAGGGGTCGTCGGAACGACTCGTTCCCAGGTGCGGGGGCGGTTTGGTAGCCGCCGTACTGGCTCATCTGAGGTCCCAGCAGGCCGCTACTCTGAACTGGACCGGGGTAATAGGCTGGAAGGCTCGCCCCGGGACTCGCTGCTGATGATGTCGACGTGGAACTCGCACTGGACGAACCTTGCTCGGTCCTCTCGTGCTGTTTGCTCATGTCCGGCGATTCCGCAGCCGGTGACCTCGTCGATCCGCCACCGCCCACCACGCTGCCGGGACTGGACTCCTCGTAGAGCTTGTTGTGCTCGTAACTAGGTCGATTGTAGTCCGCTATCGAAGGCTTCTGGTCCATGTACAGCTTCGATTGCTCGAAGTACGCCTTCGCCGAGTCCAGGTAGCTCCGGTCCAGGTACGACTTCGGGCTGGAGTCCAGGTACTTCGGATCCGAATACATGCTCATGGCTAGAGTACTCGGTGGCATGTATGCGGCTCGGTACTTGTCAGCTTCCATCGAGTACTTCATCGCATCCATCGAGCTCACCACCTGGAACGTTAAAAAGTACCCGGGGTTCTTTAGTGGTTCTTGGGATGTTAATCTCTTTTAGCGTAAAGTCTTAAGAACGTGTTCGCGCGACACATTTGTCCTTAACCCTAAATTCGCCATCCCAACAATAGGTCCTGAATATATCAAAGGTCGGTCAGCTAGCATTCCTCGGCACTCGGGCCGCCTTTAAAGGTACTAGCCGGGCGCGTAGCTAATGGATCCCGTGTCGCCGATCAATTTTAATAAATCCAGAGGAGCGGGAGGTAGAAAATCGCGCGTGGGTGGAGGGAAGAAGCTATTTCGAGCGAGGACAAGAAGCGATCGAGTCGGATTCGCCTCGGTGCGGCTCGCAAATCGCGAAATCGCCGGATCCACCGCTCGGAGATTTGTTCTATGCGGAGGACAAAGCTGCCAATGGCTATAAATTTCGTAACGGTGGCCACGAGCCATCCCAGAAGGAGGTAGGAGAAGGTGTATGCTCCGCCGCGTGAACCCCGCGAGGATACTTAAAAAGGCGAGAAAGAGGTCCCGGGAGGAGCTTGTATTCCCGATTCTATAATTCGTGGACGAGGACCGAGAGCGGGACCCTTTGTCGGATCGTTAAGCGGCTTTGTCCGGATGATTTACATCCAGTCTTAGCTGCCTCGCTCGTCTCACCTCCCTGCTACGTCCAATTGATTACCGCTCGGTTCCTCTCGCCTCAAAAATCCTCCTCGCGAATCGGCCCTGAAGCCCTGGGCCACGATGGATCCGGAAATTAAGTGCTCCTCGCATTCCTCGACCCTTTGTGCCACGCTGGGAACAGTCTCGGACGTTCCGATGATCGTTTCGCGAATTTATGGAATCAACTTTGCTACCTGTTCGTCGCGACGCGTGGGAAAAGCTGCTGTTAAGTTCGCGATTTAAATAAAGAACGATAATTCGACGTAACAATAGAGATTCTAATGACGAGCAGAGTTTGCAATGGTTGAGCGACAGTGTACATTTAATTTCATAAGGCAGCAGGTCTGAAATGGCCAGGAAATATTCGAGAGTCCTCTCGTATAGTTTCTCTAGCTCTCGTTTAGAGCCCGGACACTCCAGACCGTGCCCGGCAAGACTTAATTATCCTCCACCATCGCGATGTCACAATTCAGCTGTACAATAACGTCGAAACGTTTCTCTTCTGTTTTCATTCACAAAAGCGTCTATTCTCCTCGCTGCCATGTGTCGTCAGAGAACGAAGGGACGTGTAGAAAGGAGACGCACCGCGCCAGCAACTCGGCGAGACGAAGACAGAGCGAGGAGGAGAGACTGGTCGGAGAATGGAATGTCTTTTGCTAGCTCACTTTATTTTCCAAATGGCCCCTCTCTTCGTTCCGGGGACCAGAAAAGTCGACCAGACCGAGAAAGTCAACCGTGGTGCCATTGTTGCGCACCCGGGACGCCGATATTTCACCCACATTGCGCCCATACGGATCGACCTGGACTAATGTCGATGGAGGTCGGAGCCAGTCGATCGAAGCGCGAATTTTCGTCTTCGAATTTATGTGCATCCTGCTGCTCTTCTGAATGAGCTCATTGTGAACCTCTGACCCGACGATGGTTTATGCTCTCCTTCTTCGGAAGCTCCTGATTCGATCTTCTATTTAGGTCTACGGTTCTTCTTCATCCAGTTCAATTTAGTTTACAGACTCTCTTGTTGGTTATTCAATTTTTTCATAAATTCGGATGATTTTCACGACAAAAATGTGTAGAACATCGAACATCGTCTCGACGTTGTTGGCTGCCTGCCAACCCTCTTCTCAAAAATCGTTTCCCGGCGCCCCGTCAGTTGCGCTTTCAGCTGGTCCGTGGAAAGGTAACCGCGAACGATGGTTGATCGGAAGATGCTGGGTCCGGATGGGCAATGACGGTGTCCGGTGACGGCGATGACGCCGATGACGCCGCCGTTTCGTCCTCGGGACGATAACAGGCAGCGCATGTTGGAATTCTTCGCTCGTGCTCGCCGGTCCGCCAATAATAGTCGGCTGTATCGCGTCGGTGCGTCGTTCCAGACGCGTCGGCCATTCAGCCGTTGAATGCAGAAATAACTAGCTATCTGTTTGTCTCCCGTACCCAGCTGCGGAAATTCATACACAGACCACGGTCTCCGGTTTCTGTTTGCGAAGCCACCCGGGGGCCCCTTTGTTGCGACAACGAATGAAACGTACCTACGCTCGTCCTCCGCATCGTTCTCCTCTTCTTTCTCCTCTTCCTATATCCTCTCTCGCTGCTCCTGCTGCTTCTCATCAGCGATCTATCTCCCTCTTTCATTCTCTCTTTTTTCCTCCAACTTGCGCTCTCTCTCTCTCTCTCTACCTCTCTCTCTCTCTCTTTCTCCCTCTTGTTTCTACTCGCTGCAGTTCTACCTCGCCTCCATTCGGACCAGGCGATCTAGGCAGACTCTGTTTCGAGACCGGAGGAGACTCGATCGACATCCGATCGACGAACAATTTTGCTCGGCTATCTTTTTGCTTGGCGACTGCCCGCGATTCGGTGACGTAACGCCAGATCGAGAGCTTCTTTCGCTTTTTGTTCCACGGTCCGCTGTTTTGGAGGCGAGCCCAGCCGCCGCACAGTGGGCTCGATTGAAGAAGTACGCGAATTTTTGCGAAAAAATCAACTTTCTAATTTTGATATTTTTTCAATTGATTTCTAAATGTCCACCGACCACGAAAATGATAAAATTAATCAAATACAATAGCAGTTCTAGTTGTGATACACGCATGAAGTTAGACAGTTTAAGAATATCGATTTTCCCTACATAATTTGGCTGTTCATTCTTAAAGTGTCCTGATAACTGTGATCAACTTCTTGCCCTGAATTTTTTTCTACATCAAAATGCACACTTTATTGATAAGAAATCATACTTTTCAATGACAATTATTATATATAACATATTTAAAAAGAATAATGAGCAAAATTAAAATAATCGTTGAAAATTTGTATCTTTGACATGCGCGATCTTTCAGGTCCCAGGAGATCCCAGTTTTTAACAAGTAAGGATCTTTTCAGTGAACCTTCCTCTATGCAATGTGACAAAAATGATTTCCTCCTTCGAGTCCTTTTTCAAGATATTATTGTCTGAAGACATCCGCGTCGCGTTATCTTGTCCGCGCTCGGACGCGCGCTACGCGCTGAATTCGTCAACTATGCAGCCTCTGAAAGTCTGACAGAACTGTGTCGAATATTTATATTTATATTATATTTTTATTTAATATTAATTTATATTTTGCAGTAAATAAGTCAGTCTTTCATCTCTGATATTTTGACTGCGTTGAGTTTGACGAATTCTTTTCGACAGTGCATAAGTTACATTGTAATTGTTTACGAAATTGATTTTCAAATCGTTTGAAATTTCTTTTCAAACGTTTTGTTTTGTCGACACAAATTGTGGATTGAAACAGAATTATTGTCAGTCAGAGCAGAACTATCAGCCTGAGCAGTACTGTGATTCCGATATTATTTTCAGTTTTATGCGTTTTCTGTTAATATTATTTAATATAATACATCAAGTAAGTTAATATATATCAATTATATTTTATTTTTAGAACTTCATATACAATAAGGAACATAACTGATTCCACACACTTTAAATCAGAATAACTTTTATATGAATGGACCACACGATTTGAATTTCTCTGTAAAGCTAGAAGAATTAGTTTAATAAATGACGTCTAATAAATAAGTTGAAAAAATGCATTTGGTCGGAATTGTGAAAAACAATACTAAAAATTGATTTTTACAACTTTTTCAGCTGGGCCAATAACGAAAATTTAAAAAATGTGTTTTATCAACTGTTATAAATTATATACGCTCTGAAAATTTCATTAAAATTGGTTAATTGGTTTACGAATTATAAACGTTCAAAAATGGTAAAAATTTCAATTTTTCTATATTTTCGGCTTTAACAAATTTTTTTCAAGAATGTAAAATTTAAACATTGTATCTATTTGCATTAAATAGCGAAAATATTAAATACATTGTAGAATAAATAATTTATAAAGCTGTTTTAAATGAATAAAAACGGTTAAACAAATGTGAAATATATTAAGTTAAAAATCATTGAAAAGGAATTATTTTTTTATATATTCAGTTCAAATTTCATTGCAATATCTTCAGTAGTTTAAGAGTTATTCAAAAATGTCGCGTACTTTTTCAATAGAGCCCACTGTGCGCTGGGGAGAGAGACGGTGCTTTTCGAGGAAAGTGGGGATCCTTTTTTCTCGATCTTCGGACCACGGTTCTTATAACGGCAATTAAAATGTTGAGGTTCTTCCTTGCTTTAATCATTTTAGTCAGTTGAGAATAATATTAAAGTATTTTGTCAAATCATGTTGGAATTCGTCGAAGACGATCAAAGAGCGAACGCATCTCGATAAATCTAGAGATTCCCCGATCGGGTCTCCGTCGACGTCAAATTCCGCTGAATAGGGACAACGGAGAAATACCGCGTGGGTGGCTCTTTTTCGCTTGGATCTCGATAACGCTGCTCCCCATACGAGCGTGTCTTGCGCATTTTTCGTGTCTGACAAATCGTGATCGTCGATCCCTCCCCATACTTCTTGGTAGATCGACTGTGTTTGCTGATTGAATCGTGCATTGTCGTCCGAAGAATTGTTTTGTCTCCTTTGTAGACGGAGTTACTCCTCGTGAGTGGGACTAATGTTTCCTTGTTCATTGAATCATCGAAATTGATAAACTCTATAATCCTTATAATAAAAGTATAGAATTTAGAAAGAACTTCTATTTGTGAATACGAAAGCCTATTTCATTCTAAACGAATTAACATAAGAATGTACGAATGATTCTTCGATTAAACAATAGATATAATTGGAACTATTGTGCAGTCATTCCATCGTATTATTCTCTCTTGAATATACACTAAATGCTAGACCTTCTAATTTAAGTTTTCAATTTCACGACATTTGCGTGCCCGTATGTTAATTACGTGCATAAGTTTGATTTCCCGAGGTACTAGGTAAAAAATCACCCCGTTGCTAGAAACGTGACGAACCGGCGGAACACCGCGTTTCCTAATTTTCCGCACGCCTCCGAGTGTTCAAACGAGCGTGCCAGCTGCAGCGAGCGAAAACGCAACGTGCGCTGAATTCGACCGCGGAATAAACGAAACCAGCCGTTCCTCGTAACAATGCGCAATTAAAATTCCCCGCAACTCCGTCCGCTTTGTCGCAATCTTCTAAACCACTATGGGGCCTGGTCTCGGGACGTATGCTACACTATGCTGCACCGGCATTTGTTCAACGAGAAGAACGGGAGCCCATCGCAGCGTGTCCTGCGGAAACTCTTGTCACGATTCGTTTCACTTCGCGATACGGAAATCGTAGCATGACCGTTTCAACATGGAATCATCATGGACACTCTTAAGAAAATTGCTAACATTGGGAAATGTATCAGTCGATAAAACATTCAATAAAATTGTACGTAAGTGGATTACGCTAAATCCATAAGTGAGGTGTAGCGAACCTGGTGCGTGGGAAAGAGGGATTTTCTGGACGCGGAAATTCCATCTTTCCCAAGAGCACACTCTAACCGGTTTGGTCGAGGGGCCGGTCATTAAAGTGACGATTGCCAGAACCCTGGCCTGGCCGTTGCTGTAATTGGCGTTGACGATTCCTGATACATTGTTTTGGCGGAGGAAACTGTCTCCAGTGCTCTTGAGGAAAGGAGAATTCCTCCCCTTGTTTTAACGGTTTTTAGGACGTCACCAATCCGCCCCCAAAAAGGTATTTTATCAGTGGGGCAGAAAGGTAACAGACGTCAACGACTGCACTTCGTTCAGCGCGCGGATTTATACGGAAGACGTTAGACTCTCCGGGTTACCGTTTGTTTTTAGCGTTTTCTCACATATTAAATATTCTCAATATTATCACGTGTACCATTTAGTATTCCTTACTGCTCGATAACCTAAAGGGGCCTATAGCTGATTGAAAATTGTGTTTATTTACAAGAGAGGTCGACTCACCTGAGCAGGTGCCGCGAGGCCCGCGGACATCGCCGCCGCAGACTGTTGGGCAGCAGCCGCAGCCGCCGCGGCCATACTGGCCGCCGATAGTGAACCATAAGCTGCCGCAGGACCATAGTACGAGCCCATTCCAGCTTGTCCCATACTGCCAGCCATTCCTGCTAGAACAGAATTTTTAATCCATTAGACAACTGCACCGTACATCACACAACTCTTAAAATACTGTTCGCTGAGACACAAAAATCATTCAAGTAAGGTGGAGTGGGGTAAGTCCGTCTACGGGGCAAGTCCGTACTATCACGGTGGGGCAAGTGCATACTGTATGGGTAACTATAAAACTGAACAATATATTTAATGCAATGAAAAGCATTTTGTAGCAGGCTTGTTATTCATTCTTTTCTTGCCCCGTAGCAATTGAAACAAGGTTCAATTAATATCACTGTATCCCCTTTCATATTTCAGCATAAAAGTACTTGCTTGTTTAAAAATAAAAATGGATAACTATAAAACTAAACAATATAATTTAATGCAACAAGAAGCATTTTATAGCAGGCTTATTTATCATTCGTTTCTTGTCCCGTAATACTTGAAACAAGGTTCGAAAGCATTTTTAATTCTCAGAGACGCTCTTGCCCCATTTTCGGGGCAAGTGCGTACTAGTTGACACTTTGTACAATATCTTATCAAAATGATAATTTTCAAGCAAAATTAGAATCCTACATCATTAACACTAATTCATCAGTAATAAGTGTGGCAAGAGTTTGATACCAAGAACGTTAAGTCTTTACATACCGTACTGGAAATACATCAGTTCAAAGTCCAACTTTGCAAAAACTAGGGCGGACTTGCCCCACTCCACCTTACCATTTATTGATAGATACAATACGAGTGATACCAGTAACATTCGGACGTTTTCCCAAAACACACGTTGCGCCGACAATAACCTAATCGAGCGATCCGTGCGTTCCTTCATCTTCGATCCGAGGCTCTCGCGGACCGACAATGCCAATGATTAACCGAACAAGCGTGCATTTTCGTCGAGATTAATATCGAGGGGCCGACGCGTACCACGACGTGTAAGAGCAGCGCCGGCTTATCGATCATCGTCGTCGAACGACGGAAACGCGGCGAAAGAATACCTATAGCAACGAAGGCCCCATTGTCGGGCCGACGTGAATCTCTACGGTGACGAAGAAACGTCGCTTGATGCCTCGTGCTGTGGTCCTTCGGATGAAGAAGAAGGCCGGGGATGATTGGCGGCGAGATTTATGATCGGCAACGAAGAATTCACGCGCATATTAGTCGCGATTTTGTAACCGCGCATTCCACCCGTCCCCGCGGAATTAATAAAATTGGTAAAAGGAGAAGAATGAACGGGCCATTAATTTCTTATTCTCCCGAGTTTTCGTATCCACGAATTATTATCGCCTTTCAAGGAAATCTATTAAACAAAGTACAAACTAGCAATTTTTCGTGTTTGAACGTGATCGCGTAAAATGAGCACGTGAACGCGTTTCCACCGGTGAATTTGAATAATTCGGTTCGATGTATCGCGATAGCTCGCAGGAAAGAAGCGGATCGGTCGAAAAAGCGAAGTTCGATGAACTAAATGAAATTCACCGCGAATCTTGATAAATTCGTGGAAATCGAGGTATTCTAGTCGCGGCATCGATTTCGCGCGAACTATTTGTTCCCATGTGACAGCCAAATGGAAATTTCATGCATCGAATATTCGCCGGTCGCCATCCCTTTCGCGTCCCCCCCTGCGTCCTCCCACGCACCCCCAACGGGCATCGGCCATTCACGATCATAATTTCGCGCGATTGTTCCTAACCCTCTCTCGTTTTTCTTTGACTCGCCGCCGCGCCGCGGAGAAATTCAAAATTACGTAATCCAGTATGAGGCGGGCAACAATGAAGACAATGGAGAGGCCGGAACGTCAAACAAATCTGTGTAAACTGACGAGGGGTGAAGAGAGAGAGAGAGAGATAGAGCTCGCGTGTGTGTTTGCGATTCATCGAACATCTGTTACCGCGTGATTCCGCGGGGAAACTTTACGAATTCGAGATAAGGATCGATCAAATTCGACGGGCACGCCCTGCGATCGCCTAATTGAACCTGACGGGCCTAATCGAAGACGCGCTTAAATTATTTCGATTAGCTTTCCTTTTTTATTATGTATGTAGATTCGTATATTTTGTTTCGCTTAAACGTTCAACTACTATTAGTTCAGTCAATGAATGCTCATAAGAGGGGTGTAGTGGGAAATGGAAGGATCACAATTTTTAACCTGGTAATATTATTATTGATTATTGAATTAGCGGATATCTCGGATTAGCTGAATCCAATCAATCTTGTGGCATATTTTGTCAGCTTTAATTTTGTATAGAGTGGTCTTATCGGTAGGACGCATAGTTTCCGAGATATAAGCGGAAATCCGAAAAAGGGGACCTTCTACGTGCCCCCCTGTACCTTTTAGTATGTTTTAGTATGTTTACCTCCTAACTAGTCCAAACAAAGATCCAAAGTTAAAAACTGTGTTCCTTCCATTTCCCTCTACAACTTTCCGTTGACTGGACTATATTGGCAATTAATAATCGTGCTCGTGCAGTCACGTGCTTCCGTCGAAGTACCCAGGCCGTAATTATAGACGGTCTTGAGGGTAACAGCGCCGGCCACTAAGACAATTCGATAAATAATGAGCCAGCGACATGTTTATACTCTCGCGTGCATAGGACCAATGAATCGCCCGCACGAAGCGCTGCCCTTCCGCGCCAAAGGGAATTATTCGACGATTTATTCCGAGCCCTTCGAGGCCCCCGATCGTCGTGATAACTTTTGACCCGTGTTTTTGAAAATAATCGCGGGGGTCGTCGCGTGATCGCTTCATTCGCCTTCCACCATGAAATTTATCAGTTCATGCTGCGTACATAACCTCTTGATGCACGACTTACTGTTTCATCGATAACATTACGGTTTATTAATTAGCTGAGAATTTTTAAGCCCACCGAGGCCACACAAAATACGAATATTCTCCTTCTTGTGACCGGTAGAAAACCGTGTAGGATGTCGAAGAATTATTACGAGCGTTCTGGTATCCTTGGAGGACAAATTCCGAATTTTCGAATAATCGTGAACGAACAATTTCGACAATAAATAGGAGACAAGTCAATAATCGGCGAGTTACGGCGGTAATTCCCCGAGGTACGGCGCAGGACAGTACAAGTTGAATCGATTGTGCTAGATCAAGGGGAATCGCTAGGCAGAGTCGCAGTTTATCGCGAATAAGGGAGGATCGAGAGTGGAAAACACGACCGAAAGTAGAAACGGCGTGTTCCCCCTTAACTTACGTGCTTAAGTCGCTATCTGCACGAGCGGAAACCGCGGTCAGAAATTCCAGCCTAAGCCGATAATTTATCCCAGCCACCCACGCACTTGTCTTATGCGCGTGCCACTGTGCGGGGACGTGTCCGCCAACGTCTGACCGACCAACAAAACGGGAAAGAAAGGGGTTTATGTAGCACGGTGGATAGAGAACGAGAATGGAGGTGCGGAATCGGTAGCAGATTCCCTTATCGCGAATCTAAACGGCGGCTACTATGAAAATCTTCAGGGGTTTAGAGACAATAATTCACTTTACACGTTGAACAGAGTCGTTCCGTGAGACGCGATACTCGATTCTCGTTCTAAAAATACCTTATCTCCTTATTCAAGATTTAAATCTATTAAAACATGTACTTATCTGGGTGAGAACGCAAATATTATAATTAGACAATTGTTTAATCGTTTACTGTTTTGTATTTCACCCAGTGAATTTCTTCATAAACGCATAAAAATCCGCAGTCCGATCGTAATGTAACATTTTCGCAATTCTAGCAACGGATAAACTCGATTGCAAACCGCGCGATCGAGATGCAGATCGTGCTCCGGGAAAGAAGAAAAATTTTCCACGACTCGATTTCGTTATTTCCCGTCCGAGAAAATGATGGGACAAAGTGCGGAACCGTGCGAGAGAGATAAAAGGAGAAAACGAGTAGAGAATGAAATAAATGGAGGGAGCGAAAAAGAGGTAAGAAGGGGCGCCGAGGAATACGACCGATAAATCGCGGATTACCGATCACTTTTCGCGGTGTCGCGTGGGCGACGAGATAAATTTCAGCTTTAATCGGGTCGTTGCCGGAATTAATAATTTTGTCTGGTTATACTACGGATCGGCAGGGGTTTGTGAATGAACCGTGTGGATATACCCGTGAACGCGTTCACGCGGATACAGCTGAAGTTACGAGCTGCTTGGAGACACTCGTTTCCACAGGTTTCACGGAATTATAATAAAATGACCGGCCGGTGCCTGTTTATTCCGAGACGATCGGACGATATTTCAGATTTATGCTGATTCTTTTCATACCGGGCCGTTTCACTACGAAAGAAACACTCTCGTCGAAATCGGAGCAGAACACGTAATCATATTATTGCTGTGATTATCGCGCGAACAATACATATATAATTTTAGACGATCGAGGAGGAATGACACTCGAGCACTGACCGCAGATGACGTCACCAGTACAAACGCAAGTGTTCGTCTGGCCGGTGTGTTTGAGCAAGTGCATATATTCGCGATAATAAGACCGCGCGGGCAGCAGTCGCAAAAGGGCCGGTGTACCGTGTCTTTGACGCGAAAACGGGCAAACGCGTGAACCATTAACGAGACGCCGGAGAAAATGGCAGAGGAAACGAGAGTCGGGCGAACCTCGAAGAAATCGCTATTATAAGACTTCCGACCAGGGATCCCGGAGGCATCGCCGGCAACAATGCGGCTGAAACGCGAGCCGAAAAGATAAGAATATCAGAGCCCTACCAGACGAACTGTTCTTCTTTCCCCCCATTGTACTCCCCCGCAACCGACGCAACACACTTACAACTCGGCGCCGTTCCTCTGGATCATCCGTGAGGATCGATCCCGCCTTGTCCTTTCGTACCGCGATCGCATTGTTTCACCGACGGCGTAAGAAAATGGGACTGTTCCAATGGAGTCTTCTAAGAAAAGCGATTATTGCTTTCAAAATTGCTGCTTGCGTCAGAATTGATTTGAACACTGAAATCGCACCACCCTCCCTTGAAATAGTGACGCAGACAATTTTGTCCAAACGCGTGGATGTATGAAATGATTTTTGCAACTCGGAAACGTATACATAAGTATCAACATTATGTTAATTAGATGTCTCGGAGTGGTACTGGAAAGTTTCCCGATGCTTCCTTACTTTTCTGATTTATCAGAAGTGCCGATAGGTACGGTGCAGATCGTAAGTAGATGGTAAAAAAGTTTCGAAGTTGCGGTAATAATGTTGCTCGATCGAACGACCGACTTACCGGCTCGGATTGCATCCATGGGCACGCTCGGGTAAGGGATGCTGTATGGGTAGCCTTCCTTCCTCAAAGTTTTCGGCTTTCTTCTCGGCCTGTATTTGTAATCGGGGTGTTCTTTCATGTGCTGGGCTCGTAACCTCTTCGCCTGATCGATGAACGGCCGTTTTTCATCTTCTGTGAGCAGCTTCCATTCCGCACCTGGAACAATCGATTAGTTTTGGCTATTAGACCAAGCACATCGTGATATTTCTTGTACAAGCATATTCAAAAACGATGAATGAAAGAAATTTCTCCAGCTTGTATTTATTAATGTAGTATAAAGTTAGTATGAACTATTCGACATAGATGGATAATTATAAAACTAAACAATATAATTTAATGTAATAAGAAGCATTTTATAGCAGGCTTGTTAATCATTCTTTTCTTGCCCCGTAGTACTTGAAACAAGGTTTAGAAGCATTTTTAATTCTCAGAAACGCTCTTGCCCCATTTTCGGGGAAAATGCGTCCTAGTTGACACTTTGTAGAATATCCTATGAAAATGATAATTTTCAAGCAAAATTAGAATCCTACATAATACTGATTCATCAGTAATAATTGTGGCAAGAGTTTGATGCCAAGAGCGTCAAGTTTTTACATACCAAACTTTGCAAAAACTAGGGCGCACATACGCCACTACGCCTTAACGAAAATTATCCGGAGACGTTCCCACGAATCTGAATCCTAATTTACTAACAGCGTGAGTTTAAATAATTTCCAGATGCATCTGGTGCAAGAAAACTATCAAAGCAACGATCTTTATATTATTAGCAAACAGATCTTTGATAACAATCTGCAAACGTACTAATAGAAGCAGCGACAGCTTCGATATCAACCTATCTCCTTCTCCCTCTCTCTCTGAATTGCGTATTTGCGGCCCGTATAAAGCAGTTTGTAAACGAACGATAGGCACTTGGATCACGCGTTCGATCAATGACTATAAAAGGCATTTGGACGCTGTGTTTACTCGGCGAAACGGCCGTGTTGTGTGCAGCCGACGCCGCCGCCAGTGCCAGCCGTTATGGCTGAATTATCGACGAGGCCGTAATCACGCCTCATTTAAATCCGCCTCGTTGACAATTGTCTCCGCGGAAAATTGTAGTTTCGCTTCCAACGATGTCACTCCGTCTATCGTGTCGCTGTATCGTCCAAGACAACTATTTAATTCTGTCAATCATATTATATTTAAATGGACGTAACTGTCCACGTTTTAACGCTCAGAAAATGTCTGAATTTGCTATACAAATTTTTGTAATGAAAACAACTATTTATTTCTGTCCATTATATCATATTTAAGTGAACGTAACTGTCTACATTCTTTGCAGAACAATTTTTGCGGTAATCTCAGGACAAACTGAAATCGCTACTTTCGTCTGCCGTCTCTGACATAATCATAATCGCCGTCCAATCAGAGCGTTCTCCGCCCACGCGACGAGATCAAAGATCGTCGACGAAAAGATGCCAGGCGTCTCGACATCGGGCCAGCATTGTTGCAAACGAGTTGGGCGCGACCTCGATGCCCTTTGTTTCGGCGGTTGCAAACCGCGGCGTCGGCGTCTGCGTCGGCGTCGTTTCTCGTTTGATCCGGGGCTCCATCTCCAGGATGCAAGCGCTTCGCGCTTTGTTCGCGCAGCTACAACTAGCGCCCCGAGAACAAGTGGTAATTAATTCTCGGCGAAACAATCGACCCGTTACCGCTGAAGGAACAACACCGTCAAAGTGGAAAGAGGAGTGAGTGAGAGAGAGACGCGGAAGCATTTTGCCGCGAAAACATTGCTTGTTTCGGGTAAACGACTCCCCTTTCGACGCTCGACGCGCTCCTGTAAAACAGTTTGAACATCGTTTGTTCCGAACACGAGCCGCCATGTTGTTCGCCGGCGCCTTTCTTTGTTCTACTCTGCAAATTGCTGATCTGTTTCGCGTTTCGCAACTCGCAGCGGAACTGCGAATCAAAACTTCTTGTTCCCGGATGCGCTATTGATATTTATCTGGGAGACGAAGAAGAAACTAGCTAGACATTTCTATATTCGAGCCGATTCATGCAAAAATGGTGCGAGTCTCAATGATTGGATAACGATGAGAATTAAGTAAAACGAAAGTTCTCAGTTAAAACGAAAACTCGAGAGACAAAAAGGGGGGGGGGCAAAACGTGGGACGACGGTGAATAAAAGAGAAAATCGGGGCCAAGGAGTAATATCAAGAACGAGCACGTTCCAGCGGACACAGAACCGGGTCTGTCGAGGAATCGCTCAAGGGGGATGGAAGTTCCTCGATACAGAGAGGAGATACACTACCGGAAATTCGAGGCGCACCGGAGCAGATACGAGAGAGAGAGAGAGAGAGAGAGAGAGAGCGAGAGAAAAAGAGAGGAAGCAGAGGATGGGATTCAACGTTGCCCGATGGATCTTTTACTCTCCTCGTTATTGTTGCTGACAGCAGCCAACAACAATGGAAAGAGTTGCTCGGCATAGTGGAGCACACACAGCGAAAGAGAGGGAAGAAAGGAGAGAGACCCGGCTAAACAATACGTACACGTGGTGGTGTACAATGCACGCTCGAGAGGAACGATGCGAGAAAAAGAGAGAGGAAACATCCGAGATTTTTGTCTTCCGGGACAATGTCGAGCGCTGATAACACATTCGACGACCGGCGAGTGGTGTCGGACCATTCTTAATCCCTGTTCCGAGAATTTCCGATACGCGACGACAAATACGCTTCAGCCATTATTTTCAGGATCTCTCTTAAAATAATCACACTTTTCTCTTTCAGTTTCATTTTCGAACAAAGCAATACGTTCTCTTGTTTGCTAGTGCAGAATGGTTCGCGAAAGTGCTCGTGCAGATTCACGACGTCTATTCTATGTATTTAGTTTTATTACTCTTTGATGATCTGGAAATCAGTTGTCAAGGTCATCATTCAATTCTTCTCAATTTTTCTTTCCCCAGTGCCGCAGCACCTTTGATTCCCCGTCTCCCGCGCCGAGTCCCCAAATCGTGAGGCATTCGCGTAACAAGCCAGCAGCGGATCGATTCGCGAGTACGTTCGCACGTGCACCGGTGCCGAAAGGGGTTTCCTTCCACGCTATTTACACTATAGGCAATCCAATCGATACACGTTTCCCCGTGTGCAAAGGCAGGTACCACGACCGAACAAGGGGCTGTGCTCGTTGGCATGGGGAGGTCCGGAAGGTAGCTGGGGGTTGACGGCGCGAAGGGGGGTGGGGGCGGGTGGTCGAGGGTGGGTCGGCGTATTTGTTTAGAACAAAGCCTCCTCGGCACCGGCGGTATTAGTAGGTTGGTATTCTCGACCAGTACTCCTTCCTCCTCTTTCCGCGGTTTCGGAGAGCGAGAGAGAATCTGGAGAGAGAGAACCAGAGGACGGCGACGACGTCGACGACGACGTCGACGATGAGGACCGGGCTTAAAGCACAATACCGCCTGCTTTTCAGTCCTTTCGCTGGCGGACAATGCCGTTTATTTAACATCGTTTAAAAGTACAAAGCCTGTTAATTAATGGACGGGGTCGAAGGAGAGAAACGAAGCCCGGTGTCGAGAGGGGGTGGGCAAACCGGTGGTGGAAGAGAAGCTGAGGATAGTCATGGCGACGGAGCCATTGCCACAGACCCCGGACCTCTCTCAGGCTTTTACCACACCATCGCACCGCGACGCGCTATTGCACCGGCATTACTATTTCTGAAGGCTGCCGCTATTAGTCCACCGCTACCCAGCCACTGGATGCCATTCTTCTTTCGGTCCTCTCTCCTTTTTACTCGTCTTCATTGTCACCCCGGCGAAACTAGGCTACTACCGCTGCTACTACCCCGCTACTGTTCTTCTTTTCTCCGTTCCCCCACCTATCCGCCAGACCAGACCTCGCTTTTCTTCGCCGTGTCTTCGGGGCCCGCTCAACAAAACCGCCAGCTAGTATCTGCGGTTGCAAGGAAAAACGCCGCACGTCGCAAGTTCAACAAATTTTACTTTATGCATTAACTCTTACAAGGGAAGGACCCCAAGTTTCCGACTTCGATTTTGATAATTTTTTATGAGACGATGGTGTACGGATCCCCAATGATGTCTGCAAAATATTAAGTGTAGTTACTCAATAGTTTTAAAGATATAAACAACTATACCTTGTTGATATACAGGTATTATGTATACAGTAAGCAGGCTGCGTGAAAGTTCAATTGTTCATATTTTTAAAACTATCGAGTAGGGTAACTGCACCAGTGAATAAACGGGCACCAGTAAATGAACGCTTTTGTATATTTCAACAAATTTTAAGCCACACGGCATACTAGCGATAATGAATCTTGGGCCAATGGAATATATGACTCTTTTTCGTAGCTGTATTCCTATTGGTTTATATTGGTCACGTGACCATTAGTTTCTAAGATGACCTATTTTCACCAAGTGCGTTGAGTGTGTGCAACAGAGCTAAAACTAGTAAAGTATGTATACACGACCTTTTCTTTTACACATGAGTTTTTATACTTTTCTTTTACACATGAGATAAAAGTTACTAACAATATAGATGTACGAGGGTTAAATATTGAATATAAATCACAAAAATAGCTATAAAATGAATATTTCGTTAAAAATTCGTTGTGTTTATTCACTGGTCCACGATATTACTCATAGCCCAGTAAATGAACAGAGTGTTCCTTTCGCTTTGGTTTCTAGAGAATGGAAAGAATATCATAACGAAAAAGAGAAAAGAAAGACTGAGCAGATGATATTAAAAGAGGAAAGAAAACAATGCAGAAAAAGAAAAGCGGAAGAGAAAAAGAAAGCACGGGTGACATTACCGAAAAGAAACAGAGAAAAATTCCTAATTCCAGTTCTAAAGAAAGTGATTCTGACAGCGAACATCACGAAACTCAGGAAGACAAAAAAATTCAGAATCCGGAAAATCAAACCCAATACGAAGTAAATGATTTCGTTATTGTGAGATGCAACAAGAAATACTTTCCTGGCAAAATAATCGATGAAGAAGACGAAGAGTATGAAGTGACAACAATGGTAGAATGTGAAAAAGGAAAGGTATGGAAATAGCCAGAGATTCCAGATACGGTTTGGTACAAAAGACAGGATGTTTTAACAAAGATAACGGGGCCAAAGAAAATTAATTCTAGGGGATTTTTTGTGATTAAAGAGTTAAATAAATAGGAGAATACTGTTTAATAATTTTGTTCATTCATTGGACCATCATTGTTCAATTACTAGAATGTAGTGTTCATTAACTGGTATTTTCTATATTTTTTATTTAACGTTTAATAAAGGCAAATAATAATAATTTCATTTTATTTGTGTTCATTTATTTTTGACAAATGAAGTATAGGGAGCCATTTGGCATATATGAGATTCCTTTAATTCACATATTTTTTTTTTAAATACAATATTTTCCTGAACAATTTCTTAAATGTTCATTCACTGGTGCAGTTACCCTAACTACACCTAATATTTTGCAGACATCATTATGGATCCATGTACCATCGTCTCACAAAAGATTATCAAAATCGAAGTCGGACACTTGGAGTCCTCCCCTTGTTAGTTTTCTCGTAAACTAACGTTGACGAGATGAAAAACTGCAAGCTTGGTGTGGGAGCGACGAAACGTAGGATGGCAGAAGTAAAATGACCGCCTCGAACTAAGACTTGTACCTTCGAGCGACGCACGCAGGAAATCCGCGTGTCAGGAGGAATCACCGTAGCAGCCAATAAATCAGAGAAGCGCCTCGACTCGAACAAAGCACGCGAAAAATAAGGGACGCGACGAAGAAACGGCCTTTTTGGAGGATTTTCACTACGGGTAGTTCAGTGTTATTGCATCCCTTAGTCGGAGAGAACGTGCGAGGCGGATAGGGTCGTCGTCTGAAGAACCCAACCCTAAATCAATTTTATACGACAATTCCGAAATCTTTCTGAAAAACGGAACGGTCACGCTGTAACATACTAAATTCGTTCAGTTATTTTCAAGTCTTCCTGCTGCTTTTATGAACGTTATCGCAGCTTAATTTCTCACTCGCGGAGCATTAAACGACGCTCGTGTGTGATCCGGTTAATGCGACGCACTCGTTGACGGATAACGAGGCAATTTGTCCGAATTAGATTCTTTATGCTAGCAGAAAAACTACTTTGTTACACGGATAATAACGCGGCTTATTAATCCGCAACGTGCACGACTCATTAATACTGGCAACAGCCTTTCGTGTTGAATAACAGATCGTTAAGGTCGATAAGCATGGCATTGTTTCCCACCGGCGGCGACCGGGAACCACGTGAACCTATCATTGAGAGAACGTACCACGGATCCGCTAATTTATACGTTGCGACTTGCTACATTTCTGTCCAACCATAATTTCATCCACGGTCGGAGAAAGAAAACCAAGCAAAAAGATCCGATCGAAAAATTCACGACAGGATACCTCTGTTTATCTGTTGGAGTTTTTTTCACGTCGTTCATGCAGCTCAATTAACGTCTAATTGAGTTGCAAGAAAAATGTGTACATTTCCTAAGTTGTTCTGAACTCTGCAGCCGCCATGAATTCATTTATTTTAATCGATGCAATAATTTGTCTAATGTACTCAATTACGAGCCAGTACGCCTGTAAGAATAATAAACACGTTAAAGGTACTCGTTCCCTGTCGGAACCATTAATAAACTCTTCTCACGAGCGATGCTTAACGATGTTTACCGTAATTACTTATTTATATGCTAATTTATGAAAGAAGAAGCGGAGTACAAGAAAAGAGATACAGGATTCTAATTATATTGTAAGAAGACAACTTCCACTCGATTAAAGAAACACGTGTTCTTGTCGTATAATATTAGTTTTAAGCATTTAAATAAAGTTTCTTCAGAAATTTTCCTATCCTGACAACGAGTTTTGAAAATTTCGCTCGAATGAGATTTGTCGATCTAAAACGAGCAACTAGAAAGTCCTTGTAGTCGAGGAGGAGAGAATTAACGAGAGCAGTTTAATACACTCACCAATTAATCTAAACACCCCTTAAGAACACTTTCTCGCCACTTTGTCGAGATTGTTCCCGTTGGTCCGCGATCCCCGGCAAGTCTCTCGCGGAATAACGTATCCAGCTTATGCAGGAGGAGAGAGCTTTCAGGTTGAAGAGCTTAAAGCTTGCTCGGGGACGATCATTTTTAATCACGCGGAGACAGATAGAGCGAGACCGAGAGATAGGGAGAGGAACAGAGATATAGGGTAGAGAAAACGGGGGTGGAGGCCGTGTACCTGTGTGCAGGCGTTTTGTGTTCCCGCCTTTGTCGCAACGGCGCCATTGTCCTCGCGATTCTATAGGATCGCAGTGTCGGGGTCCTCCGCGAATTGTTTTCTTCGCGAATCTTGCGCGAGCTCTCTCTCTACCTCTCTCTCTTTCTCTTTCTCTCTCTCTTTCTCTCTCTCCTCGCCAAGCCGGTGTCCTAGACACGATTACATCCACTTTCCTCGGGATTACGGGAACCTCCCCGAAAATTCTAGCATCGTGTTCCACCCCTTTCTATCTTGTTGCAGGTTCACCAACGGTTCGAGGGAATTTTCGAACTGTATCGCTCGCGACGGAAACAATCGCGAACTTCCGCGAGAAACGGAAGTCAGGTGTGAATGGAATTAACGCGCGCACGGATGCTGATAGCATGGACGCGAATTGAACGTTTCTTGCTCCTCCGAGCGACGCACTGTATCAAACAATAGTCCACCCCGCGCTCCGATGATACAAATTTTTGCTGTATGTTAATTGGAAAGTTTTATACAATCTCCGCTGTTAATTCGTGGTTCATTCTTTGAATGATCGTTCATTTTTTGAATGAAAGAATATCCCGGATTTTTTTTAAAGATTCTACAAGGACGTCTATGACGTATTCTTCGCATTATTCGGACTCGATTACTTTCGTCGCGAGGACGGCCAGACGAAACGACGATACAGTTGTCATCCCGGCATCGATCCCAGTAATTCCCCTTCGCATGCTCGTCCTTGCTTTCCTTCTTCTCGCCCATCGTCTAAAATACCCGAGCCCATTGTGTCCGGTAAAAACGCACGGAGAACGTGCCACACGCACCATTACAATGCAAGACAGAGAGAGAGTGAGAGAGAGAGAGAAAGCGCACACAGACGCGAACGGATGGACGAAAAAAAGAGGAAGGAAGAGGTGGAGACGGTTGGGGGTGGGAAAGAAAGTCGACAAAGAGGGAAAGCTAATGTGTGGATGCAGCGTGGATAGAAAACGCGCGGTGTGCACAAACACGGGGACAAGGATGGCGCGAGAGGATAGAGAGAGAGAGAGAGGGAGAGAGAGTGAAAAGGTGGGAGGAGATAGGAGGGAAGAGGAGACTCGAGAAGGTTGGAGGCAAAGCTTTCATCGTAATGAAGTATTTCTGTCGGTTCCCGTAGCCTCTCTCTTCGTCCTCAGAGTTCTTTCGCGTGCGTTAAAGAAACGACTTGTCGGTTTTGCGCGCTCATCGACGTTGAAGCGAATAGAGGGCCACCGGGCTGCGAGCGACAGAAAAAGAGAGGATTCAGAGAATGAGAGAGAGAAAAAACATTCATCCTCCTGCACGCCGAAGGACAACCCTATTTAACCCTTCGAGCCTGAGTCGAGCTGCGTTTTCTACGCTTACCCAGAGCGACTCGATTTCCCTTCTTCCTCGAGCAACTTTCTGACTGGTTTAAAATTGCTTCGACCTTTTCCCTGTTATCTCGTTAAACCCTTACACCTTGAACCCTCCAATCGACTTCACCAATTTTGTTTCACAATATGAAGTTTTATCAAATTTATGTTGATAGTGCATCCTCAATCCTACCGATCATCCCCTAAATCGCTGACCAAAGAGACCAAGTAACCGTACCGGCTCTTCTTCATCGAATCAAACTCGAAGAAAGAGGATCTCCGGGGCAAGTGCGGAAAGGATAGAGAGTAGAGCGAGAATCTGAAAGTTTCGTGGCAGGAACACGATGACGAGAGAGTCCAATAACCAGATTAGCTTCGGCCATTTCCCAATGGAGCACTCCTTCGCCCGACGAACCGTTCCGTCGCACCCTCAATCTCGGTTCCGGTATAGTTTTGCACTGGGCGGATCGTGAAACGTGTCGAACTACCCGACCGAAAGATAAACGGGGATGGTCATCTGCTAATCGACGTCGTAAAATTGCCGGCGCACACGCGGCTATCATTCACGATATCGAAACGACGTGACAGTGGCTCTTGTCATATTGTCTTGTTATATTGACCTTTTTCAAGAAAGGCCAACTTCGATTAAATACTTTCGAGATTATAATTTATTCGTCATTCTTTCTGTAATGTTTTACTTTCCATCTCGATTCTGTAAAAAGTTGTACGATCTTGTTAGAGTACCGACTCCCATAGCTAGCTGCTCGAATCGGCTTCCCGAGGAATTGTTTGCACGCTGACGAGGAACGCGTTTGCTTATTGTTAGCGAGATACCGGTTCCGGCCTGTTTGCACTGTTAATTACAGCGCCACGAGCGGCTAATTGCGCGGAACATTTGTTCGACCGATCTTCGCCTAAATTTAAGAGCTGCTCGATTCAAATACCCCCAGTTACTTATTGTTACCGGTGTCGTCGCTTCTTCGAGTAATCGATATTGATAACATCTATTGCAGCGAGTTCATATTTGCCGTGAGAATATAAATAGACAGACCGAAAGGCTCTGGAATTTGAGATTCGCAGGAAGCCTTGATTTCTGTAGATATATATTAGGGCTACCGGAAAGTAATGTCGTATTTTTTTCGTAAAATTAAAGTAGTAAATCAGTGAAATAGTCACCATCCTTATCAATGACTTTTTGCCACCTAGTAAGTAACTTTTCAATCCCTGATCGGTAGAATATAGATGGTTTTTGATAAAAAAAGTGTAGAAAGTCCGGTTTTTAGCTGTTCTACATTTCGGAATTTTTTCCACTTAAAAAAATGCTGCATTGTCCTGAACAAATGATCATCAGAAGGTGCGAGATCGGGTGAATAAGGTGCGTGTGGTAACAGTTGCCAACCTAACTCTTTGATTTTGTTCGAGTCTTTTTTGCAAATAGCATAGAATGCCGAATGTGCAACTATTCTGAACTGAATCGGTCATTTCGCACATAACCTCTAAAAAAACAATATTTTTGTACAAAACAGTACCAACTAGTTATCCGAACCTTCAGCCACGTACTGAACAACGTAAATGTTGACCCGCGCAAAAACGACATTAATTTCCGGCGGTACCCCTAATATAATTCGTAATGTTTAACAATTATTTCTCTACTGCCTGAAGTTTCATTTTAGTTTCGTTCGAACAAAATTTCAGCAGTTCGAACGGTTTCGGGCGACAGAGGCGTAACAATGGCTTGTCTATTCCAATTAGAACGCGCAGCGACCGGTACACAGAAACCATAGACAGCGAAATAGGCAAGCTACTCAATTATTTACCGCGTAGGCGTGCACGACCGTGGTTGACCAGCCGTTTATATAGTTTAGTCGAGCACGGTTTGCAACAGAGTGCAAACTTTTCAGTCGGCCAACTACCCAACACGCGAAACCGCGTGTGTTCTCGGCGTGTCCAACTGAACAGTCCGCCAACTAAAAGTCGATGGTGTTTGTAGAGTCTGAGCAAACGAACCCGGCGAGAGAGCCGGCTCCGAAATCGTTCCTGAATGGAAATATCAGCCCGGAGGAAAGCTCGACCAGTTTCCTTGCCCACTAAGATTTTACCCGTAGGAACGTTATTGTTATTAGGACACTATAAGCTTCCCACTTGCCATAAACTGACCGATTTATGGATTGTGGAAGCGATTTCTGTTGCAAATAGCCTCCGCAATGTGCTGGGAAAAATGTTTACTTCAGATCTACATAGTTTCATTCAAATTCGACTTGGACATTCGATTGGACGATAGGTGAACTGATATATGCACATTGTTAGCTTAATTATAGAAGCTGTACTTCTATATTTTGTATTTTATGCACAGGGCAATATGCGCTACTGCTACATATATTTTTTGTTAGCCACGCAAGTAATATTCACCGGCTCAAGGACCTCCGCAAACCAGCCTCCAACTCCTCCTCCTATTCAGTCCATCTAACGACCTCCAAACCCCACTCAACCACCTGAAACCGCAACGTAAAACCGCCTCGACCTCGAAGAACAACGCGAAACACGAAAACGTTGATCGAGTGTCCCATTTGCAGGACAATGTGTCGCACCCCTGAACCCTCCCATGACCGGAAGCTGTCAAACGAGTTAACATTTTCGCCGGAAACCGCGAGTAGGATGGAGATAGTTAGTATTCCGAAATTCACAGTTGAGAGTACTGTTTCGAGCAGAGCGCATCGGTTCCTCGAATCTTCTATGGCGTTCCTTCGGGATTCGAGAATGTTTCAAGAGGTTGGTGGACGGGGGTTGAAGGGGGTTGCAGGATGAAATTTGTAAATGCTCCGACAAGTTTTCGCACGTCACGGAGAGCGCATCGGTTTCTCGGACCTTTTGTAGCGTTCGTGGCGGTTTTTCGAGGTTGCAGCGGGTGAATCGCGTAAACCGGGGGTTGGAGGACGGGGGATGGTACCGTGGAGGCGTGGGAGATGGGGAGGATGCAGGATGAAATTTGCAAATGCTCCGACAAGCCATCGCGCGTCGCGGAGAGAGCTTGGACACGGGGTTTGCGGGGATGGTTTAGGGAAACGCGGGGGAAGTTCGGGTGGGGGTGTATATCAAGCAGAAATGTACGGTGCGCCGGGAATACGGCGGTAAAAGAGCGACGAAAAAGTGTCGCTTCGACAAAGGGTGCAAGCTGGAGAAGAGAAAGGGGCGAGGGGTGGTAGGAGAGGGTAGTTCGGAGGAGGTAGAAGAGGATCGGAGGGGCAGACGCGGAGGAACAGGGGGTGGAATCCCGCGGAGGGAGGTGGTTCGAGCGTGCGCGCATCATTTTTGCCGAGGAGCAGGCACTTCCCTTATTCGCCGTCGCCGGGGGAACGAAAAATGGGGGTAGAAGAACCGAGGCGAGGAAGAAAACGACGGATAAAGAAGCTTCGAGGGGAGCCGCGGGAACTGGGCTTTGTCGATTCCCGGGTATTTAACGGAAATACCAACCGGAATACCTTCGTCCCCGTTCGTCTTTATCTCTCCCTTTCTTTTCCCCCACGATATCCACCCCGTCTCTCTCTCTCACTCTTTCTGGCTCTGTATATATTCCCGTTTCTGTCTCTGTGTGTTGCCCGTGTACATCTCACTGTTTTCGTGTGTGTCGCCAGAATAATTCGAGCGTGTGTCGGTGAACCAAGCCACACCGGACCGTCGACGCGCAAAGCAAGGAATTCTGAAAGGGATGAATCGCGGGGAGGAACTGCCGCGTTCGAATAGACTGCCGCGCGCGTTCGAACCAAACCATCGTGTTTGATTCTCGAAAATGCGATTAACGCTGTGTTCGCCGCGACTCGCGTTCCTTCCTACCCCTTTCTTTTTCCCTTTGCTGTGCTCTCTCCCTTTCCCTCTCGCTCTCTCTCTTTTTCTCGATCTCTCGCTCGCTTACTCGCTGGCTCGATGTTTCCACGGATGAGCTTTGAACGATTGTTTCGGGGGAAGATTTTTTTGAACCGCGCTCCGTTTGCCGCGCCCGTTTGGATTCGCTAATTGCTTTCGGCGATGGAAGAGCGAACACGCTCTGTCACCGGTTCTCTTTCGCTTGTTTCCGTTTTTTCATGAATGTTGTGCGCGGTGCTGACATAGATATTTTCCGACGGAATTGTTTGCTGCACGTGATTTATGATGTGTGATGCTTCGCGATTTTGAGGATGACTGTGACTTGTAAATTGGACTGTAAGACAATGTTCTCGTAAACGCGTAAAATCCGTAGCCTAATATGATACTTATACTAATTTGTCGGATGATACTAATGTATTAGTATGATACTAATTTGACGGATGACGAGGACGTAAAGAATATGTTGGAAGGTACTCACCTAGCCTCTTGGAGATCTCGCTGTTGTGCATCTTCGGGTTCTCCTGCGCGATCTTCCGTCGCTGAAGCCGTGACCAGACCATAAACGCATTCATCGGCCTCTTGATGTGCTCCACCTGCGCCTTCTTCGCGGTCGGGCCTAGCGGGCTGCCGAGGCCAACCCCCATGGGGCCGACACCCGCGCCACCGGGTGGCGACGTACCCGACATGCCCTGCATACCGCGCAGGGTCTCCGTGAAGGAGCCGTCGCACATGTTGCCGCCGGCTCTGTAATTAAACGCAGCCACCAATTAGTAACCCCAACGGGCACGTTAATGGGACACGCCTACGTGAAAACAGCCACCGACGACCTCGAGTCCGAGTGACCGAGGAAGGAGAAGGATAGGAGAGAGAGGGAGAGAGTCCCGAGGGCATCGTCCATTGTTTCAACACGGGGTCCGAACGCACACCGTCGGAGACAAACGTCGTTCCCATCTGATTTACGATCTCCACGACGTTATCTCGGATAGTTAACCTCTAGACGAGTCTTAGACACCGATACACAAGAGATTTTAGACGAGATAGGGGTTGAAGATTAGGTTTGACGATCGAGCTGATTTTAAGGGGCTGGGATGCGCGGCAATCTGATCGACCTGACCATTTTCGGGTATATTAGTGAAGTTCAATGGCTCTACGATGAAGACATATTCTTTAAGTGATTCATCTTTAGAAAATTGGAGGTGCGACTTCGTCGAAAACAATACCACAGTCGTAAAAATGTGGGTGGATTGAGCAAGACCCAAACATGCAGCTTTCTCAACACAACTAAAGTTAGTGGTAAAAATATATTTCTACTTGAAACGTAATTTTTAGAAGGTCAGAAAGGCTCGGCTAAAAATGTTGTCTGAATGGATCCGTTTTATCGGCTCAATTAACTTCTGCAAAGCCTAAAACATCGGTAGAATAACTAATCCGTAGCGGACGCGTCGCGTAAAAGCGAATTTGCACCGATTTCTCTGAAAACCCAGGCATTCCAGCCTGGCGGCTTTTAATTGTGCGCCACCGACACGCAGAAGAACCGAGCGAGGGCACTCGTGCAGCCACTCCTCACGGTCCTGGTAATTGCTTATTCGTTTGCTCTTTGATTCACAAGCAAATTAATCTTATCCTTTCCTCGTATCAAAGCCATTAACCAATCTCGCCGCGTTGCCTCTCTACCGCCGTCTTTTTACCCTAAATGTCACCCTTCGTTCTCGGGGGCCTCTGCCTCTCTCCAACCATCCCCCTTTCCCGCCGTCTTCCACGAATCTCTCTCTCTCTCTCTCTCTCTCTCTTTCTTTCACTCCTCTCGAACTAATACAATTACACGCGGATCTCCTTGAGCATTCATTAAGAAAAAAAACCTGTAGTGGTTGAGGGAGTTAACCCGGGGGCGGTAGTTACGATTTTGTAGGGTTAGAACCACCCTCGGCCGAGGCCAACCCTCGAGTGTCATTCAGCTCGGATTAATAGATACGTTGGTTAGCGAGTTTGCAGGGGGCGCGATAGAAGGAAAGAGGGAGAGAGAGAGAAAGGGGGTGGATAGGGGGTGGAAGCACCAGCGGTTGCTTACGAGAGAGCCCAAGGGTGCTCGGGGGTGGCTCAACGGGGAGAGAGAAGATGCTGGAAGTAATGGCTGTTGACAACGAGCGACGGGGGATTAGGAAGTGCTAATTGAATGTTTAGGTCCCGGTTCGAACGACCCACGAGCCCGCACGCAGCAATTTATTGCTCTCTATGAGGGAATCTCTATTTGCAACGGCAACCGACCGACAGGGATCTGATTTTTAAAGGACCCGGGGAGTGGATCCGCGCGATTTGAAGGCGGCGGTGCGAATAGCGACGCGGGAATGATTTACGTTTAATTGAATTGGTCGTAGTATTGTCTACTGCTTTCTGATCGTAAAGAATGAAAGACGAGTTTTATATGAGGAATTATGATGCATTTATGACAACATTGAGTATCTACAAGTTAACACAACAAGAAGTTTACAAAAATTACAGAGTGATTGAAAATCACTTTAGATCTACTAGAGTTTTAAAACAACACAAAAAAATCCGCAGTCAGGAAGAATGATGAGAAAATTGTAACAAACTATTAGATACAGATTATCGGTCCACGCGCGAGCGTAGCAGTTCCCAGAATGTGAATATTTGATCGAACCGTGAGCTGACCGATGATCTGTAACGCGAGCCTTAGTTTCCGTCGGAAGCTTTGAAAGAGACATGCCAAATTGATTCGAAATAAGCGTAAAAACTGAAATTCGTCGAAACAATCCGTGTATCATGGACACCGCGTTGTTCGAGGGAGCACTGTACGTATAATAAAAGGGACAGCAGCTTGTACCTTCGCGAGCAGCAACTCTTTCGACTTAAATTGTACTCTATTGCATCTGCAACGAGTATAATGACACCTAACAGGCTACAGGGGACCATTCTACAATTTCCAATATCTTTTCAGGATCGGCAAATGAAGATAATAGGTCCTTAAAAGGTGCACTTTTATGACGAAACAAATTTCTCCGAAGTTGACAGTAGTTTAAATGCAATTTAATCCTCGTTCGGTAATCATAGCGCAGTTTTTGACGAAAGGGACCGTGTTTGTATCCTCACTGGCAAATCTGGCGACTGACATTTCGCAGAAAGTTCATCTCCGTAGCAATAAATGCATGACGAAATTTTTGTCGCATCTATGAACAAAATGCTCAAGAAGTTTTCACTTCTGTGTACAGAATTGACGATTTTCATGAAATATCCGTTCTTTTGAATCGAACATAGTCGACATTGAAACCAGGGGTAGTTCCGAGCTCTAGAGTCCATTCGGAGGCAGTTTCCACACACTACAGTTTGTCAAATGAATATAATCTTCTTGTTAAAAGAAAGTAAACACCGGCTCCCGACTAATTCGCAAACGTTCTCCAGGTGAAAGGGGCAAGTTCCCACTGACAATCGTCGTAACCACTGAGAACTCACCTCATGAAGTGGCCGGCGGCCCGTTGGTGCAAGTCCAGCTCAATTGTGGTGCCGTGGTTGAGACTCTGGGCCTCACCGATTCGTCCCCAACGATCGGCAACGAGCCCCGTGAATTGAAACGCGTCCGTCGAAACGTGTGTAATGAACAACCAATAACAAAATAGCAGGTCACTGCACTGTCATATGTGACGATCCACTTCGTGGTCCAGAAAATCGGATTCACTGTTACGTTCTACCACGGGCCACTGTATTGTTTTCCGATTTGGTCGGTGTGTCGCGGCGCGGTTCGTTACGTCGGCATCTTGTTCGTTTCCGGTTTCGTGACGACAGTCGGTGATGAGACTAGCAAACTCGTATTGGCAAACTCGCAGGCATAGACTCGCAATCGGCGACGGACGAGGACGAAACACAGAATCGCGACGCTCAATGTGCTTCCCCGGACGATAGTTTTGGGAGTGTGCACGCACAACCCGACGCTCGGAGCCGATCCACGGTGTCCCTTCAACTTCAACTCGTCGGGGTCCCCCACCATCGGGCAGTGAGCGGGAAAAGGTCGCGCGAACCAATCCCAGCCACCGGTGGGCTGGGCCTCCGAGCTAAACGCCGTATCGCTCGCGAACGCGATTGGCTGCGGCGCCGAGGCCGTCGATAACGAACCCGACCCGCGTTTCCTGCGCACCCCACAGCCCCTCTTATCGTGGATTACGAAGAGATACCCTCCCGGACCAGAAGCCCGGTCCACCCTCTCCCGACGTTCCCTTGTTTCGACGTTCTTCCGCGAATTCGCGAACGCCGCAACTGCTTGCCGCGATTGGCACACGCTCGCTGCCTCCTTTCCCCAATTTTTCAACTGCTACCCCCGACTCGAAATTCTCCATCAGAATCACAAATTTCTTTCGGATGTATCTGCTCGTTTCAAGCACGTCCGTTTTGTTTACAATTATTCCACCCAATGCGAAATTGGAATCTCTGAAAATACGACAAATTTTCTAGCCAAGATTGAAATACCAGCAAACAGTTCTGTCGAAGCAGGTGTTCGGAAATGGAGGAAAATGTAAATTTCCCTTTGTCCGGGCAGTAATCGATAGGATTTCTCCGGTCAATGCATCGACTTTCACGTCTAATCAAGACCGATCTGTTCGCATCGATTTAACACTTCGCGTCGATGCACAATCCCTGAAAGCGATATGGCGTGTCCACGCTCGAGTGTCCCGAAACTTGATATCCTTGTTTCGACCACCGAAAACGGTAGTGGGTGTCGAATTACACGAAGAAAGACGGGACAAGGTGTTGATGTTCCCCTAATCGCTTCGATGAATTATTCTTTACACCTCGATGAATTTACCACCCCCTTCTATCTCCCCGGAGATAAGAAACGAATTCTGCTATCTGACTGTCGCTTTTGTTTTTTACTTGCGTGTCACGTATCTTCGCATTTGTAAGCTAATACATTCGGTCTGGGGCAAAATTGAAGAAGGACGAGTGTCGCTCGACCGGCGTCAGGTGTTAAGAATGTCAGAATAGGAGTTTATGGATTCCCGGTCGCGCGCGGAATCGGGTGCAACCGTCGGGAATCAATAAAAGAAGGTGAGATTCAACCCCGAAGAGGCGGCGGCGAGGTAGAAATTTCTCAGCAATAATTTCTGCTTGCCGCCGATAATGGAGATCTGTTTGCGTCCACGTATACAGCATCGTGTTCGGCGGTGGTGGATCTCCCGAAGGAAGGAGTCGGGAAACAACCGACTTGAACGAAATAAAGAGGAGAAACGCGGGGGTGGGCGATGGCTACAGCCAGGTAGAGAACTGCTACCACCACCATCACCACCTGGCTACCAACTGTTCCAGCCCATACGTGGTGGGGGCCACGACGTCGAAGAAAGGTGGGACGCTGCGAGATGGTGGCCGATGCTATTGCCGAGTCGAATTCGAAAGAACGCTGCTGAGAATGGGAATGAGAATCTGACTTCTCTCTTCGATACTTTCCCCTTCCTAGAAGATAACGCGAGGTAAAGCGAGAAGCTAATTTCCACAACGAACATGATGCTTCAAATGGCCAACGACAGAAGGATGAAACGATTCCGCGGTTTTCACAAGGTTCAGTCGTTATTGCCGAGTGACGTGATCACAAAAGAATTCATAGAACCGTCAGTTTTCTCTGTAGACACTCGATTCCACCCTCTGGTCCATCGATTCCCTCTTGTTTATCCTCAAGTGGCGATGAAGGGTGGTCGAAAAAAGGGGGCGATCCCACCAACCCCGTTCTCTCTAACCGTTGATCTGATAATTTCCCGCGAGTCCGGTCTCGTTTTCCGTAACGTTTCAACTGTCCCGTTGAATTCCGCGCGCAATTTGCACGGTCACGCGAATCGAGGACGCTTTTATTTCGCGCGAATCACCGCTGCGACGGATTTTCACGCATTAAACGCGATGAGTTGCGGATCTCCGCGACGCACCGAGTTAGCCAATATGCTCTTTGTACAGGCGACGATGCTTGTTCGTCGTTCATTGTACACCCTGTCCCGTACAAGCACGATTTCTGTGTATAATTCTCGTGGAAAATTGTCGCGTGTACTGCTCTGCTGGGACGACGGCATTAGCGACGGTCATTGAATCGTTTGCACCGGCCAGGAATAATTGCGCAGCGCGCGCGCGTGCGTTCCACGTGTTTACATTCTTATTCCTTTGTCGAGTACGTGGGACAGGTGTGCGATCGTGGCGTGAGTTTCTGAAGATGCCCAGCATTTTGAAAGACGATTTCAAAGCCATTTGGTCAATTTGGTTGAACACCGCATCTCAAGAAATAATGGTAATATAATTTTAATGTGGCTAAAATGTGGCATAGAATTTTCAAGCAAGGATATTAAAATGTTACCCCCAATTTATAGCGACAACTCAAGGGAGCAAGAGAGTTCCATAGATTCCTCGTTCGTCCTTTAACCATCTTCTGAACCCTCACAAATCATCTCCAAGAAGATTCCCTATCATATCTCCAAAGAGAATATTTATGCAAACGAAAAATCGTGTGAATTAATTGCCAGACACAGAGGCTGAATAGACTCTTCTTAACAATTCCAATCGGTTTACAGTGTTATTATTATTATTTTATACGGACCGAGGTCCTTTTGTACAAATGTTTACAGTTGTTTAGTAGAACTGATAAAAACAAAAAGAAACATCAAAAAAATTCTTAACCTAAAATCTACATAAAAAGGGACAAGAGCGAAACTAAACAAATACATGTACGATGTTAACAAATAATCTTGCGTAATTTTCTTTTCCATTAAAAAAATCAATATTATTATATAGTGTGTTTGAGCTTGCAATAATGCAATTTAAAGGATTTATTACTCCATATGTGGATTTGAATTTCATTTTTTTGAAATCCTGCTCTCGTTCTCAAAACACGTTCAGGTACGTAGAAATTGATTGCCTGTGCGGAACAATCTATATTATTATTTATCAAATTAGAAATAAAGCTCTGGTCGGATACTATTCTTCGATCAGATAATGTTTTGCAGGTTGACTATAATACAAACTCTTTTTATGTGTTTTTATGTTTAAAGTTATTATTCCTGAAAAGCTACGACCACGTTTTTGTTGAAATATATTATTATTTCTGTCAATTTTCCATCCGCTCTCTGCTCCCTCTCTCTCTCTCTCTCTGTCTCTCTCTTCCTCCTTATTACAATTTATGGATAGACCGTGAGGCGATTAACTTCGACAATTGATTAAATCATCCGATTTTTTGATGATTCCTTTTTTTAATCAACGATTGACGATTAAATCAATCGTCGATTTTTCGACGATTTCTTTTTGACGATTAAAATTTTAATCGATTAATGCCCAACTCTGGTAGAGGACCCAGGTGGGATCCTTGAGGTTCTCCGGATAGAACATTTACCGGGGATGATAGGCAACAGCCTATACGTATAATTTGTAACCGGTTTTTAAGGTAAGTTTCTAGCCATGCCAATAGATTACCCTTGCAGCCCAAAGCAGAAAGCTTCTCAATTAGGAGGGAATGATTTACTGTGTCAAAAGCTTTATAGAAATCAGTAAATATTGTGTCAACTTGTAGATTGGCGTCCAAAGAAGATGAGACATAGTTGCAGCACATTGCTAGGTTTGTGGTTGTGGAAGCCATGTTGCTGTTCACATACTGAGCGACAGAGAGAGAGAGAGAGGGACAGAGCCGTATAACTTATCAGTGACAATTTCTTCAAAGACTAGTTTCGTTTCATTAACCCATTTTCAAGTCTGGCAATGATAGTTAGACGGAAAACTCGGCAGGATGACTATGCGATTCAGTGGCAGTGTTTATCGTCCAGGAGATTTATTTCCCCTCAGCGGTGTGTCGCACGTGCTGACTCCCCGAGCACAGCGCCGGGTGCGTCGATATTGTTGTACGCGTCGTGGAACATGTAACGTATGAATATCTAATGCACCCCATCCACAATTAAATTCGGACAATATGTTTTGTTTCCACCACCCTCGAGGAGAGGCTAGAAAGAGGGGTTCGAGAGAGAGAGAGGAGCCAATGGTGGTGGCTCTCGCCTGCGAACCAGACCCGGGTCTCTCCCTTCGGGATATCCTCGACGTTGAATAACCGCCCTAAGTGTAAATCTCACGCTGTACACGCCGATATGATGAGAGGCGATAATAACTTTCGGGCAAATCAGGCCAGGCCGCAGAGCCTCTCCAGCTTGTCGGCCCGTCGAGTGAAATTGAACATGTCGACGGATCGTTGGAGGAGATGATCCCTCTTATTAATGGCCCGCGATGGAAGTCGAAGAATGTAATTTATGGCCCTGTGGATTCTTCGGCAACGCCCGGAAAGAATTGCTCCGGAATTGACGCGTTCTCGTTTACTGCGCGATTAATGGTACCTGCTTATTGATTGTCGGCTGATTTACAAATAATTGGACTGCAGGTGGTAAGTACAAACCCACATTTTAATCTTAGTCAAATACAATACTCAATGGTGTCTGAAATGAATGAGATACCTGCCGTTAGCAACCACCAATTAGTCTCGACTAAGCTTGTCAATGAGAGGCGCGCAAGATTCAACGACAAATCCATAGGCATGGTTGACTTAAGCCACTTACAACGCGTGCAAGGCGGCAGGTCGAGGACCATCGAAGTTGCCTATCGTCTTGTCTCTCGGAGAGGGAACAACCGTGTCATCCCGATTGTCTCGATTGGATCCCGCAGTTTTGTGGTGATGAGTCGGATGGTAAATGCGAGCCTGCTGGGCGACAAAAGACGGCCACCAGCTTTTGCAGCAGGCCGTTTGATCTGTTTGAACAAGCCGGGGACAGACGGAACCGTCCCTTTCGGGCCGAGGACACCAGACAGAGGGCGTTGTTTAACGAAAATGAAAGAAATTTTATTAGTCCCCCAGGTGGCCGATTTCGAGGACCGAGGAGGGACGAAGGCTGGTCGAACCACCCGCGGAACGTTGACCAGGCTATTCGCCATCCTTCCAGGGTCTCCTTGCAGCTGATCTCCTTGGAATCGGCGATCGTCCAGCAGCGTGCCAGCCCCCTGGCCTTGCCTTTCAACATGATCTTCCTGTTTTGCGGAGGAGCAGGTGTCGCGAGAGATAAGCACAATGGCGACAATAGCCGGCCACCGGTAAAACTTAGCTCTCAGTCAAAAGGCTGGTGGGAATTGTCAGCGCGCAGCGGGCTGTCCCTTTTTGCCCGATTGCCGACCGGTGGCTTGCTTGTTTCCTCCTTTTATGAGGCCCCGAGCGAGTAACTTGGCCCTAACAGTTTAATAAAAATGAGCGGTTTTCCGACGAGCCGTGCGAAACCGCCGTATCTTGTCCCGGACCTGTTCCCTTCGTTCGTGGAACTCTGCGCACTCGATTTTCTTGCGGCAATTCTGGAGAAGCGAACAATCGAGGATAAGTTTCGCAGTACATTCGCTGCGAACCACCGAAACAAACAAATAACATTCACTCGATCCTCTCGAACCTAAGAGACATTCCCAGACAATGCTTCAGTTCTGAAATCCGGTGTCTCCTTTCGATCACCGGCTCAATACAGCCCTCGCGGTGCCCCATAACCCTGCACAAGGCTCTCCTCCCACCCCTTTCACCACGATCTTTGCAGCCAGCAAGGTACTTCGAAAACCGTCAGCTATTATGTATAGTTCGCGTTGCAGAATTAATTGGGATGCGGTTCGGGACCTATGACAGCTCTCTTCCGGCAGATTGACCTCTTTAACGACACCGGTGTACTCGAGAAAAACACAACAGGAGTGAAGTTTGCCCAGGGGCCAAACGGGAGCCGCTTTTGTCGGGGCAGATTCGCATGTAAGTAGGTGGCGGGAACGATTCAACGGGAATCCTGAGGGCTCGGATGCTTTTAAAGGGCTTAGCGCGAGCATTAGCCCGGCATTAGCCTTCCCGCTCGGTTTTGTTCCAGCGTGATGCCTACACGCCGCTTCGCTCCCGGATTTGTCGCTCGACTGTTATTAATTATTTGCGGCTTGCCCGGGGACCGGGGCCACGGGTCTCGAACACCTGTAGGCCACGAGGAGCCCGATTGTTGTCACTATGCTGAACAACGGCTCAACCAGTTCCGCGGACAATGAGGTGATTTTGTGCAAACACCGTGCCACCGGCATGGTCTTTCAATTTGGTTACATCGCGCCGATCGAGCGGCCGTCAATCAGGAATTATTGCTGGATATACTCCTACGAGATTTTCGGTGCACGTTGGAAGATCTCGCAAGTTTCTGTACTTCCCGCGACATGCACAATTTTTAATCGATTATTCAATTAATTTAACCAAAATTGTGGAAACTGGATGTGAAACAGAATGTGTTACCGCCCGCAGGATTAGCCGAGAGGAATCGCTTCTTTCCGGGACTACGTCGATAAAAACCGTCTCGCATTAACGAGCAGGGTCGAGGCTGGCAAAGAAATTCCCCGTTTCCCCTCATCGGTTCCATTTTCGCCGAACATCGGCTGGCGACGCGTCGGGGTAAAGGGGTTGCTCCGCGAGGAGAGCAGAGGGGTTGAAACGGTGGGGGGAAGTTCACCTATTTTCGCGGTACGGCGCGCGAAGAAAAGGGCCGTGCTTGCATCGCGGGAAACACAATGCCGCCGCGAATAAACCAGACGAATGGCGACGACGACGACGACAACGACGGGCTACAATGCTCGCAAAAAAAAATCTTCGACTACCCTCCCACACGCGCCCTCTACTCCCCTCCCCGCCCTTTCCTACTCTCACCCCTTGTCGCATCCTTTCCGCGATACGTGGAATTGATGGATGAGAATACGACGACACGAATACAGAATACACCGCAGCTTGGTATTCCCAGCGCGGAATACACGACGGCTCTCAAGCTTTTAGCCCGGGCAAATAAATCGCGGGTTCCAAGGAGGCGACATTCGTGGATAAATTCTCGTCTCTCTTCTCTTCGGCTCCGACACCCCCCGCACACGTCTCACCCCCTGTAACCACCCCTCGCACCACACCGACGAGTCCTGACACCTTACGGGCCTGACGTGTGCCGCCTACTCGAGAAGAATTCCACATTTGTGTACGCTGAGGCGACGGGATCCATCGGTCCGACGAATTTTCCACGGGAAAATGCTGTCGCGTTTTATACCCAACGTTTCCAGCCCTCGGTTTTTAGTCTTCAACAAAGTTTTCACTGGTTGGTGATTGTCTGGGGACCTTCGTTCGGTGTGCGTGCTAATTTCTAAGTAGAATTATCGCTGACAACCAACGAATTTGCTTTTGAAGACCACAGTAGCACCGTTACAGAAGGCACGTTCTTACAATTAAAATCTAGTTTACCAGGTAAACAGGTGGGAGGGCGCACACCGAATGGCGGAATAAAACGGCAATAGTAAAAATGAAGGAAGCTTCGGAATCATCTCTCCGCTCTCGAATGGGAAGGACAGAGATTTCGTTTCGTATAACGGGGCAACAATAAATTCGTCGTGCTGTTAATAAATCCCATTGCCGGCGAGAAGAGAGATTCTGAGCCCGTGGCACAAAGGCGCGGATGAACGAGGATATAGAGGGCGGCCCCTTTGCAGCATTTATTGTAGGAAGCAAGCTTAAGTATTGTTACCTGCTGCTACCGGCATTGTCACTCCTTCTGTTGCTCGCCGTTTCCCTCTTCCTTCTCTCGCAGAATCTCTCTCTCCGTTCTTCTCGTCCAGTTTTTTTTCAGCCGGAAAACTTTCTTTCACGAGCACGCCGCGGAACTCGGTCCCGAATCGTTGCCCGTTTTATTTTAACGACGGTATTCTTGGTTTCACATTTTCCGAAAATCAGTTTCTTCATATTTTCTTCGAGTACGTCGTAGACTGTGTGCTCAACAGAATTCGTCTGAGAAAATCCGGTGTCTCGTGGGATCGGAGGGGATCGAACCGA
Source organism: Lasioglossum pauxillum (assembly GCA_933228785.1). Lineage (NCBI taxonomy): Eukaryota > Metazoa > Arthropoda > Insecta > Hymenoptera > Halictidae > Lasioglossum > Lasioglossum pauxillum. Next base: position 42,041,930 of record OW121706.1, read on the forward strand.
AAACAGTGGTGGAATTAATCGGTGGATCGTGTTCAGGCCGGGTTTCCAGGTCCTGTAGGAAGGCGTCGGGACGCTGACTAACACCTGCCCTCTCGACGTGACACGGAACGCCTTTTCATTGTGTCAGACTCTTTCGATCTACCTGCCACGAAATCTTCTCTCTCTCTCATCCCTCAGTCGCACGTTCGAGCGTGTGTTCCAAGATTTCGGGAAGAGAGCGAGAGAGAGAAAACGAAACGCAGAAAGAAAGAGGAAGATAAAGGTAGAAGGCGTCAAGTTTCATTGAGGGTGGCTCTGGTCCATCGAGACCAGTCCGTGGGTAGAAACGGCCTAATGGCCTGAAAATCCAAACCCACGCGCATTCCGGATTCCATCGGCTGCTCGGCCAGACCGCTGGGCGCCTTCGGGGTCGCCCCCTTCTTCCTCGACGTTCTCTCTTCTTCTTTTCTTACTCGTTTCTTTCCTTTTCTTTTCTTTCGGTTCGCTTTTGGCGGGAACGCGGCCCGGCATTCTGTCGGCCATTCAGCCAGCGCGGCCGATTGTTAACGCCTCGATGGAACAGGTATTTCTATCGGATCGCCGCGGACGATTCTACGAACGTCCCCCGTGATCGCTGATGGAATTTCGAGCGGCTGACTCCGGCCGATCGATTCCACGTTTTCTCCACGGCCGAATCCGACTTGGTCCACTTCCACGTATCGTCCGAACTGTCGCGCGATATTCGGACTGCGGATTTTACGCATTTATGACGAAAACGAGGAGAACCAATATTATCTGGTCTTAAATGAGTCTATTAACCTGCGGACATGTTAAGGCTGTTGAATTATTTGAAAGAACCAACGAAGAATAATCGTTTTTCTGTAGCCAGGAAGAGCTCGAGGAATTCCCAGAACGATGAATCGATCCAGAGCAAAGAAAATCGTATTTCCCTGCGAGAAGAAGCCGGAATCGATGGCTACGTAATCCGGGCAAATAAAATTAGAGAACTCAAGTGGAGGGTCGAAGGATCCAGCAAACGACGCCACAAAGGGCCGCCGCAAAAGAGAAGACTTTGCCGGGTCGTTGCACGCTTTTCCGCGAGGATCGAGCCAGATAAGAGATCTAGAGAATAACTTCCCCTTTGTGGCGTGCCCGGGGGCTGCTTATGCCCCCGTGTTCACGATTTAAAGTTACACGTACGAGCAAAACGTATGTACAAGCCCAGGATAATCCGATCGCGACGCCATTGTCGAGGATCCGCCGGACGTTCTACACGTAAACTTTACTGGACGATTCTACCCTCCTCTCTCTCTCTCTCCCTGCCTTGGGGTCCCACTTTTTAATCGGTAGCCCTAACGTGTCCACGGGTTAACGTTCAAGATCCGATCGTAATCCCCTTACTTCCGCGGATTTGAACCGCGGCCGATTCACGATACGCCGTTTCGCGAACGCTCTATTCGCGTTTAACTAACCGTGACTATCTGCGAATAGTTTTTTGCCTCTCCGATTTATACAGCGAACCTTCAGATCGGACGTTGCGATCTGTGAACAAGTTTCTAGCCGTTTAGCTGCGCGTTTTTGTTCACCGAAGAGGAGTCTCTCTCCTCTCAACTCTCTCGGACAGGGTGTTTTTATGTTAATTTTAGGTGTACTTACCCAGAAATGTTTTTAGAAGAATATTAGTGAAAATCATTTACCGTTGTATCTGTTACAGAAAAATCTTCCCGTAAAATTCAAGAGCCCCAGCCCCAGCAGAAAATGATACAACTCGGCCACAATCGTTCAGCGAACGTTCTCACAAGACAATCTCGTGTTCCGATCGCAGCTGCATCGAGAGTCCCGTCGGTAATCGCATCTCGCTAAATACCTCTAAGAAACCTCCACTCGATCGATCCTCGAATTACGGATAGGGGGGCAAGAAGAAGAAGCAATACCCCCGATTTCCCCGAATAAAGCCGAGACACGGTGTCTATCCGGGCCGGTCTCTAAGCAATCTTCCTAATCTGGAAGATGGGCCGATAACGTCAGTCAATTGGCGATCGACTGACTCGGCTTGACTCCCCCTTTTCTCGACGGCGTGCACGGGGCACCCTCGTCTCCTTTTGTGGGAAAAAAGCCAGGGTGCAGGGCAGGAGGAGGAAGAGAATGCAGCAAACAATCGGATAGCAGACGGGCCGGGCATTGTGTCGAACCAAATGACAGTGGGAGATCCTTCGGCTACCGCGATGCGGATCTCTCCGCGGCTTCGACTTCCTTTCTTCGGGCTTAATGAGATGTCCCGTGATTTTTTTCGCAACGAAAACACAAATAGGGAACACACGATGAAAACGAAACGGCTCTCCCTCGTTTCGCCGGGGTTTTGCGCCGAGGATTCGCGAATTTCTGCGCGAAAAGTCGCGGTCCGAGCCCCGGACTACAATTCCCGTCTCCTCGCTCCAGGATATTTTCGGATCGCCATTGTGAACACGGAAAATTTAGGTTTGTAATTCGAGGCCCCGACCTGTGGACTCCATTTATCGACGGTTCCGCCGCTGCCTGATTGTTTCCCGCAATTATTCAGCTGGTGTTGGTGCACGTCGATGTTTAAACATTGCCGAAATCGTCCCTCGTGAATACGGGCGCTATGCTTCTTTTTTTACGTCCATTCAGGGAGCTTGCGGCTTCTGGATGTTCCGGGTAAACTAACAAATAGATACAAATTGTTCGGGTTCGTGGGAGAATGATGGATCGAGTGTACCGGGAACGCTGTGTTAATGAAAAGAGTTCCGAGCTTTTGTGGTCATTGATTTTTACGGTCGAGTTAGAACGTTGTTCGTAATCAGACTGGTCTTGGCAATTTTTAATAACGAAGCACTTTTGTTGGTTTTGGTAGGTTTTGCTCTATGCTTTAATATTAATTTATACTGCTTCCCTGCGTTCCCAACCGAATGGCAACAACCACAACGGACCTCCGTTAAGGTGGAATCTGTTTTGCGCGTCAAGACGCAGCGTTTTGTCATCTCAGCGCCTTTCATACTCCATTTGTCATACTTCATCAGAACTGCGTCTACGCCAAGAAACAATATCGCATTATCCTATTGAGGAATATTCTTGTCAATCGTGGCTTCCCAAATGTTGCAATTTACCGACACATGCGTATCCGCGTTCAAGCATGCGTGTACCGGGTGGCACGAATCCCTTACAATAGGGTCATCCATGCGAAAATAGACACTTTATGGAGTAAACCTTCGGATTTTGTTCAAATTTAAATATGTTGTAGTCTTTAAAAAATTGTTGATTCCACACAAGTGTAGAAAAACGTGTCAACCATTTTCCATTAAACTGTAAGACTAGAACTGCTTATATTGAAAACATAAGAGTATCTACTCAAACTGTTGTTATTTGAAAGAAATTTTGTTTTCACAATTTTTTTTGCAATTGTTTTAAACAAATGCCGTGTTTCACAGTGGCCCACTTTTTAAACAATTGGAAAAAATGGGGATATAGCCCCAAGTATCCCCTTTACAGACATCATTTTAAAAAGATTGACATTTGAAAATTGACGAAATTAAAATTATTTGTAGAAAAGAACACAGTGGGCTGGATCGTAACATTTTACTATAACTCTTCAACTATAAGAGATGTCGGGATGAAATTACCACTAAAATTCAATCAAAGATTATTCGTATCTACTTTATTAGCGAAAAATGTGTTTCTTTTTTAACTTGCAGGACTTATTCCTTTTTAATTGTAGATTATTTTGCAGGATATTCCATATACAGGGTGGTCCACCTAAATACGGCTACCTAAAATGTCTCCTCCAATTGTGGGGGTACAACAAATATTTTGTGTACTATTTGAACGATTTGAAGGAACCATTCTATCGCAAACAAAATTTTTTCGGAGTTATCAAGGTCATCGATGTTTTTCGATACATAACTACATTTTTTTTATTGCATCTTGTAAGTGATCGAGAAATAATTCAGATATTCACAATAACATGACCTCGAAATGACCTTGATCTTCGAAAATTAAAGTTTTGCCTTCAGATCGAGGTCAATGTCATGTTATTATACAAACTTGTGCGTCCAGAGGCACAGCAGAGAGCTACGGCGAATGGAGTATGGATAACAAACCACTGCGTCCAGACGCGCAAAGGAGATCCCACCTTTAACAAACAAGATAACGATCGGAGTCCGCGCTTTTCCACGATTTCATGATTCGATGCCACGCATCGTCGAGTACGTCCGAGGGCGCAAACCGTCGATTTCCCTGCCATGAGCAGATGTATGCTAGCCCAGACACGAGCCGAGAAAGAAATCCCGGATAAGCCGAGTCTGAGAATCTTCCACGGGCATCGGTCAGTACACGCGCGCGAACCGTCCCTTCTTAACCCGGGAATCCCACGTGTGTCCGTCTTTTTGTGCCGCGACGGTTTTTCGAGGGTTCACCGACGAAATTAAGCTGATATCCGACGGGATCCTCTTACGACATTATCGAGTCCGCGACGCTGGATTCGACGCCTTGTTCGCCGAATCTCTTTGCCACCGCACACACTCCGCCAGCTTCTTTGTTAAGGTGACCGGATTCGAGGAGGACTCTTTCTTTGGATCGAGACTTTTGTGACCATCAGCCGCTCACTTTATGGGGACGCGGTTCGATTTGTCGTTCTTTTCCCTGGAACCTAATTCTTCGAACGAGTTAGTTCAAAGTAAAATTGAGGTCCATTTACCCTTTGACTGTTGAACGTTCAATTAAATTCTTATATTAATTCACTTAAGTATTCATTCGCAATCACCAGTTCGCAAACACCGTGCAGAAAACGCGGCGGCTGCATTCTGCGCACGAAAATCGTTTGATCACCGGGATAACGCGTGGAACAACGGCAACCGGTTCGGAATCCGTGCACCAGGTTTATCTTTCACGCAGCGCCATGGTCCCGTAATCATAGGAAGCTAATCGTCCTTCGGATTCTGGGATCCGCGCGATGGCCGAACAATGCTAAAGCCGTGAGTGTAAAATCGGCGTGAAATTGGCGCGGTTCGAGCGATTTGACATCGTCTATTCTGTCGATTGGCGGTGCGTGTCGCATTTCGGGCCACTGTCATGCAAAACCGCGACACAAATCTCGAATCACGATTCGATCGGCGTTCGGGGCTGGCGTTGCGGAATCGAATCGGGGCGAATCGATGTTTCCGGCCGTGTTTCTCTAATGCATATGCATCGATCTTTCTTAACCCCCTCCCCACAGCCTCCCTTCAGGTTTTAATCTATTTTTCCCCCGCCCCTTCGGCTTTCTCCGCGCACACGCATCGAACACGACTTTCTTCTGTGACGAAAATACCCCCAGGTTCCATATGGCACTTGCCCTCGCAGCCACAATAGGGCCCCGTACGCGAGGAAAAGGGGCCATCCCGCGATATTTGAATTCAAGCATGCGGAAGCAGGTAACGCGCACGCTTACGACAGACGATCGGAATAATCGAGACACCGTATGAATAATTTTCTAATCGGCCGTTAGGCTTTCTTGATAGAACGGTTACATGCGGGAAAGTTACCGGGGCTCCGCGTGCGCCATTGTACGCCCCTTTTTCTTGCTCTTTTCGCGACGATTCGGAATTCGTGTCACTCCGACGGAGAGGAGAAGTTGCAGACTTTTATTCATGAACTGATTTTTAACGCTGCTCGAGTGTTGTCGATGCCCTTTTCATTCGGATTACAAGTTTCGCCATTGAACGTGCCATTTTTCGGCATTCGGGAAGAAGAATTTGCACTTTGAGTGCTTCAATCTGTGATGCAATGGAAAATCCATTTCTGGAATGGCACAAAGTTCGAACTTTTAATTGGAAAATTTTTTGAAATTTTATGTTTTGTGGAAATTCTGCTGCGGCTTTCACGAGATACAGTATATTCACATTTCCAGAAACATTGTGCACATGTTTCATAAGATGCGCAGGTAACACCGGTAACTCGGTTTCAACAGCGTACGCAACATTAACACTGCTCTATACAGCTCGGAAGCATAATACACCGTACCTAATTGTAAAATACCTTCATTACACGCGCGTATCGCGCAGCAAATCCGGTGCCACGTTCGGCTTAACATAAATCTGACAATAATCCTGTAGCCTGGCCAGGACAAAGAGCGAAACTGATACAGAGATCGAATCAATGGAACGCGTCAGGATATAATTCATGCACCGATCATTTTGCTTTCTTCTGCGGCTCCTCGAATTCTTTTCACGGATCAAGTTACTTGCAGAATGATCCTCGCGTTCAGCTTGCAACCGCAGAATCGAATAAATACATTTTTTAATAGATTGCAATCTATTTTCATTTGAGATAAAATTACTATAATAGAATAAAACTGTTCTATGTTCATATAAAGCAGGCATGTCAAACACGCGGCCCCTCGACAAGTAGTCTGCGGCCCGACCAAAAACTTTGAAACTGTAGATGACAATTTATAGGTTTTACACTCCGAATTCAACCTTTTACAAATTAATTTCACCCATTACGAATACTTAAAATTAATTATTTATTTATTTCCATTATTTAGACACACGTGAACGGAGTGATTAAGGCGAGGAAAGACTCAATACTCAATACGCTTCAATAAATATGTACTTTCATTTATAAGATTTCTTAATCAGAAAATCGCTACAATGAATATAGATATCTACACACAGTTTTCGCACATTACAAAGTTAACGAATTGGCAATTACTTTTAAATAACTATTTGGTATACATATTTGCAGTAAATAAAATTTTGAATTTCGTAACAATTAATTTACATTTGATGTGATGTTTTTAACGAAAACTCACTTAAAAATACTTGATTTGTAAAAGGTTGAATTTGATTTGCAAAAGGGTGAAATTAATTTGCAGAAAGTTGAAATTGAGTTATATACGGGTGAAATTGAATTACAGAAAGGTGAAATGCATACCTGTACAACTAGAATTAATCGAAATGCAGTGTGATTCCGTATTGAAACAAAAATATATGGATGTTGTAATTTCACATTTTTACAATTAGGCGTATTTCGGCTATGTTCGTTAGCAGTGGTAGCGCATATATGTGCGAACCACTATTTTCAACGTCAAAAAATAACAAAACTGCGGAAACACTCAATTTTAAAAATAATTACAGTTCAACAAAATCAACCAAATTTTGAAAATTTGAGTATTGCAAAACATCGCCAACTTTCTTCGAAACAAAAATGGAATAGTTTTATTCGCATAAAGTAAACTTGAAAACAAAAACAATTTTCGTACCTATGTTATTTTGTACGTGTTTCCGTTTTATTTGGAGTATCCTTTTTTCTATTGCGGCCCTCGAATTAATTTATAATACTTAATGAGGCCCTTGGCGGTAAAAGAGTTTGACATGCCTGATATAAAGGAACAGTGCAAGAAATTCTAAATCCAAAAGTTGCATAAATTCACGTCCAAAGAATAAGTGAACAAGAACATAGCTGCCTCAAAATTCTCTCGAGAATAGCAACGCGGCGGTGGCTCATTCAACACGGTCCCCGCTCAGAATGCGAGCCAGCAAACAGTGTATCACGCATGCACATAATATCGCATGCTACTCGACCGAATTTTACGTTACATTTCTCCCGAAACGGTTCCAGGACATCGGATGCATGCGATGCACAATAGCAACCGACTGCTCTCGCTCGCGAGAAAAATTGCTTCCATTGAAATTCAAAGTCGCCGGCGACTTATTATTTGCGCGGGCACGGCCGGGGATCCGAGGAAATAGAGAAATAAATAAATTAACATCCGAATCCGTTGCTGCGACGATGATGGCACGATGGGCGGTGATCCACTGCGATTTATTGGCCGACAGTGAATGCGCGCATCGATCCCGTTGGATCATACCAACCATATTTTTGTGAATCGCGATCGAGGCGTGGCTCCGAGGGTAGATCTCGAGTCGGCGACGAGCTAATAAACGGTTATTTATCGGTAGGCGTGTTTCGCGGGTCGCCGAGATCGATTGAGTCGTGAAAATGTCGCCCCTTTCAACCCTATCTACACCTTAATTCACGATAAATACCCGATCGGTTATGAATTTTTGATATCCAGAGTCGCATACCAATCACCGTGTCAAACAGATGTTACCAGCTGGGGTTCGATTCGTCGCTATGAATTTCTACGATTATTAATGCATATATTAATATCACAGGGTGGCGAACTGATCCTGATTCGCATTGGCGAAGCTGTCGAATTAATTCAGTCGCGATTCAATCCTCCAATACGACTGTTGCGCTCCACGATACGTAGAATTGATTTAATATCGGTTCTCATACGGTGCCTGTTACATATGTACACCATTGACTTCGCACAGCAGAATTAATCTTGGTCTATTTTCATTTCCGATCGAGGTTTCAGGGGTGGCTCCGGCTTGACAGCTTACGAAAATTAAATTTCTTATTGCAACATTCGGGAAGTCAGTATTCTGATTCGAAAATCAGTATTCTCAGCTCTTCGTGTTTCCAAATCCTACGAGAAGCTCGTACAACTACAAAATCCCCATAAACATATTAATCCCGTACACCAGGAACACGGTGATCTGCGGCAGGTCCGCTTGCGCTCCCCAGAAGTTGAAAAGCTTGTAAACCTCGCCACCCATACTCCGTCGGGTTCTCGCACAATACAGCAGGTCGGCGTTATTCGAGATTTCGGTTGTTCATAAATTCGCAGATAAAGGCGAAGCTCTCGAACGTCGAACAGAAAGTCATCCCCCGGTGTCGGGTGCGGGAGAGTAACCCGCTAAGAAGGCAATCTCGCTGCGCCGGAAAAAAGGATATTACGAGAGCGAGAGGCCAGAAAAGACCAACAGCTTCAACAGCGGGAGAGTCAGAAACGCGAAATTATTACTCGTCCCGTTCCCATTCTGCCGTTCCCATTCACCGTTTCCCGTCCGTGCTTCCATGAATGGAGGATCACGTCCCGAGCCAGGACGATTTCGTCACCGATGGTCGGGGCGCATCCTTCTCCTGCTAGCTCTCTTCCTCCGCTACTGACTGGGCTGTTCTCGTCCTCCTCGGGGTGCGGAATCGTCTCGATCCTGCTCGGAGTCTGCCGGCTGCCGGCCTCCTTCTTCCGGCATTGTCGGCTTCCTCGTAACAAGACGCGCAACAATGTCGCCCGGTTCTCCACCCGCAAGCCGACGTTTTCAGGAATTCGTCGCGCAGCCCGCAACAACGATCCCCCGGCACAATGAGCTGAATAAGGCCCGGGTAGAAAACAGCTTTTTGTCACGCGTGCACCTAGTTATCGGCCACCAGACTAGTCCTCGGGATCCTCGAGACAAAAACCGACCCGAGGACACCGGATTTTCGAAAGTCATCGGACGGAGTCAAGTGGTGGGCGGTGTCCGGCTCTCTCGACAGGAAACGAACACTGTGGGAACGCTCTTGCTTGGATCTCGGGGATGCGATAGCTGGATCGTTTTTGGAAATTAGGTAGGAAAATATTTGAGAACGCTGGGCTTGAGACACCGATGGGGGATGCTCGGCCAATATTTTCTCTTCGCGGCTACGTTTCCTTGAATCCTCATTCTCTTCGCCAGGTGTTCGTTTGTTTCCTCAGGGCCTGATACTCTGACGAATATTTGCACAGGTTTCTGGCTCGGTTCGACACTGTTTTCAAATGGAACAGCCCGAGTTCTCATTTTGCATAAAGACCCGCAGTTTCGAATAAGCTAAATGAACCGATCACCGAAGACGGCTAACAACGCGCAACAACCTGACAGCCTATGCAAATCGGTATCCCCACGAACGTATTAAACATTCACGCGGATCAGGTGCACAAGGGTGTATGCGAAAAGTGCAGGTGCAAGATAATCGTGGCCGCGGGGCCGGTCTCCCTTTTTCTTTTCTTCAAGAAGGAAAATCCGTCAATGGATTTACGGTGCTAATGGTCCGTGACACGCACCACACGAGCGTCAATGAAAATTGAAAAAGGGAGAAGATCGGGGATGAATGGCGGACAGCTTATTAAAGGACGCGTCCCTTAGGGAGAGACCAGCTTTCCGTCCCTTCGGGGATGACCCAGCACGGTTCCGTACACGTTCGGAACCTCCTTCGAACACATGCAAATTTTCCTGCAAACATTTTCCTGAAATCGTCAATAGAGACGAACCTGGATCCGCTGGGCTGCTTTTAGGGGGACACAGTTTGCAAACATGTTTGACGGATTGTCATTAGGAGCGGGACTGTTGCGGACAGGTTGCGGACTGTCGTTTATGGATAAGGTATGGGTGTAGGTGAATGTAATCTTCAGATTGAAACAATAATATAATATATTTGATTAACTGAGTGAACGCGAGTGAAGTGGTTTTATGTCTGGTCGATCTACGTCTGAGACGTTATAGACAGACACGTAAGTCATTATTATGTAAATAGATGTCACCTGTTACAGATTGTATAGTGGTGATCTACTTTATCTACAGAGAACGTGCAGTTATATTTAACACGGACGAACAGGTTGTGAATAAATTTATAGACAATTTTAATTTGATCGCAATTTTAATGGATTAGGAGTCTACTAATTACGCATTCCGTCGCACTTAATTTTGCAACGATCCGCGTGTTCCTTTTATTGTTGCCGGATAGCGATTTGACTTAACTCGTGAAATCGGACGGTCGCCATCGGGAGTTCAATTTTCAAAATGCAATTGCACATGGTCGCGACGGCATTGTGCCGTGTATCGAGCCACGGCCGGGTGCGATGTTGTTTTTGTTGCTCGCCATTAAATTCCTCCGAAATGCTGGCAGCCTCGTGAAACGAGGCAAACAAACGTTTCAATTAGCGCTCGCAACGCGCGCACTTTTGCGAGAGCGAATCTCCCTGCTCGGTTTTATGCACACGGAACACTACGGTTCGAACGAGTTTTATGATAAATTTCACATACGCTTCCCGTTTGTCAACCTCTTTCCGCGTTTATTACACGCGACGAGTCGCTATCCGCTTTGTTAGCGCGCGGAACCGCCAACAATATAACGCCGGACCATTAAAAACAACATTTTTAAATTACTTTTCATCTTCCTGTTTCTGAAATCTAATCGAGATTCTTCCCACACTAAATACGACACAAAACGAGACAGAATAAAAGCCATTAAACCGATGCGATTTCACAAATCCACCATCTCCAAGAGCTAAACAGCGTTCACCCGACTCCACAGCGTCGGATAGTCAATCAATCGGCACAAAGAAACACGATTCCCCGTTCCCATAAACAAATTCTTGTTTCCATCATCCGGGGCCGCCGATCATCGTCATAGATCGCTGGATCGTGCCCCCGAGATCTCGCCCCTGATCTTAGAGATCGTTCAATTGTTCACCGGATGGGAGATGTCGAGGAATCACTTCTCGTCCCTCGAGTAGCATCGGATCTCTCAGCGTCGGTAATCGGTGTCGCGCTCGACGATACCATCGAGGGTAAATTAAACGTCGAATTTAGGCGATTTATATCTCGGGGGGAGGGGTTGGGGGGGGGGGAACCACCCTCATCGTCTTCGAAGAAGAAGGATCTGTTTGGCGGAGACGATCACGGGGCCCAGCCCCTAATCTCTTCTTCGAGTTCTTTCGCTCGGCGGGTTCAATCAATCCGGAATGCAAATTCGTGGCGGCGATGCCACGAGGACAATCAAGGAAGATGGCGGTTAGAAGAGAGGGAGAGGAACGGGAAATAAACCGGCATAAACGGGGACAGTGAGAGAGGGTGGCTTCCGACGAATATCTTAATCAATGGGGACCGATCCAATCCGCCGATAAAAGTGATCGGCGACGGTTTCGGGGGTGGCTCCGGGCCACGAGTGGCCGACAAACAAATCGTGGCTCTGGAAAAACGGATAATTATCCGGATCTCCCGCAGCCGCTATTTACATATCCGGCCCTGGACCACAATGATGGATAGCTGAGCGACGCGGTCCGGCTACCGGTTTAATTTAAACCGTTGTTTGCGCCGATACTTAAATCGCGAGCGAACTTTGTCTTTTCTGCGAATTCCCACCGTGATCATTGTCGTCCTCGGTCGAACAGGATTCCGCAAGGAAAATCTTCCGGCAAGATTTCGGGAACGATGTTTGGGGGAAGGAATCTGGTCGTGGCTTTCGACGCATTTTATCTGAATTTTTATATGGCCTCGTGGTTTTAGCGTTTAATTTTCTCGTTTTTAACAGCGATTTTAAAATTCCTTTCTGGATATAAAGTGGAGTGGGGTAAGTCCGCCCTAGTTTCTGCAAAGCTGGACTTTAAACTGATGTATTTTCAGTCTGGTATGTAAAAACTTAACGTTCTTGGTATCAAACTCTTGCCACGGTTATTACTGATGCATTAGTATTATGTAGGATTCTAAATTTGCTTGAAAATTATCATTTTGATAGGATATTGTACAAAGTGTCAACTGGGACGCACTTGCCCCGAAAATGGGGCAAGTCCGTCTTAGAGAGTTAAAAACGCTTTCGAACTTTGTTTCAAGTGCTACGAGGCGAGAAAAGAATTATTACAAAAGTCTGTTACAAAATGCTTCTTATTGCATTAAATTATATTGTTTAGTTTTATAATTATCCATTTTTAAACAAACAAGTACTTTTATGCTGAAATATGAAAGGGAATACAGTGATATTAAAACAAAGTTTGAAAATGCTTTCGAACCTTGTTTCAAGGACTAGGCCGCAGGAAAAGAATTATTATCAAGTCTACTACAAAATGCTTTTTATTGCATTAAATATATTGTTTAGTTTTGTACTTACCCATACAGTACGCACTTACCCCACCGTGATAGTACGGACTTGCCCCGTGTAGTAATATTTACGGGGCAAGTGCATCTTAGCGTTTTTCTCAATAAATTTTAAAAGACACAATAAAAACGGTTTATTTAATAAAAACCTACATCAATATTTGTTGTACTTACCTAAAATAACAACACAGAATATATGAATAACTTGTAAATTATTGCACGTTCAGGATAACCTCAAAGTTGTACGTGTACCTCGCGCGTGACTGTTTGGCATCGGTTGATTTAAGCGAGGAAAACACCTTTATTCTTGGGCAACATCTATGTAGAATAGTTCATACTAACTTATACTAGATTAACGGACTTACCCCACTCCACCTTACCATTATTCTGAAAATTAATTGTCATTAATATTGGAGGTGCGTTCGTTCGCAAAGGATTTAATTTTTCTCATGACTCTGGTTCAGAAAACGGGTGATTGTTGTTGTAGAGTTGAAACGAAGAATGCTCTTGGTGCGATTAGCGAACGGATAGGAGGAATAGAGGACGCGCGTATCCGGACCAATTTCGGCGCGGTGACATCTTTAAAGTAGCGCTCGAGTACGGGAGCAGCACGTTGACACGTGTTCTTGACACTTGTAAACTGGCAGCCGCGTTGTGTACCCATATAGTATACTTGGGCGTCTAGGGGCGGCCGGCTCTGCCTCGAGACTTTCGACACCCTTATTTCACCTCGGCTTTTTCCCCGGCTTTCTTCGCGGAATGATGGCTCTGACAGACGTTCCTCTTTCTCTCGTTTCTTCGCCGCGGAATCGGCCCCGAATTCTGTACACCACTGGAAACGTTACTAGACGATTGAGACGCTCTTACCGTGCGCACGGGGGTGGCTCTTTCAGGGATGCTCGCCGGAGACTCGATTTCGTTCGCGATCATGGTCACCGAAACTCCTTGACAAAATTTCCCAATCCATTCTGCAACTATTTGGCCGTGTAATATTCACCCTGAAAATCATCCTGTTCCCACGAACAATCTCCAAACGATGAATATCAATTACCGATCAATTTTTCTCACGATTGTCGGGTATCGTAACAGTAACACGACACCTTCGATCCAAAACCAATCTTCCTTCCGCCATTGTCACCATTGCTCCTCCGGAAATCGACATCTGCCTGGTCGCGACCGATCGTCGCGGCGATCGATTATGCAAAAATAATATTTTCTAATAATCAAGCCAATCAACCGCGGGTCCGTTCACCTGCTTGTATCCGTTACGAGATCTCCCGATGGCACAATGCTCGACGAAGAAGTCGCATTGTCGCCGTAAGAATGAGCTTTCGTGAGTCTGTCGGACGAAGAGATGAGAAAGGAGCCCCATAGAACCGAAGCAACCGGGACGCGCCCTGTAAACGCTCTCATTGTGACCCACGTGTGTTACAAATTCCCTTTCGTGCCCTTTCGCTGGGAATAAACCCTTTTCTTAATTAGCATTGTATGGAATTCCTATTGCAGCATCCGTGGCCGGGCCCTGTGCCTACGGGACTCGTGCCCCGGGTCTAGATAGGTCGATGTTATTTCAATCTCATCGGCACCGTAAGAAAAGGACATCGACGGGTACGCCGAGGGTACAGCGAACGTTTCTCAAAGACGATCGTAAAAAAGGAAAACTCGGGCCGATGGAGGATCGGAGAGCAACTATGGCGGCGCTCGAGGTCGCCAGACTGCTCGACAATGGCGGAAATCGTATCTGTGGCTGTCAGGGAAAACGCAGCGTGTGACAATTTTAAAAAACTTGAGTTTATGCATTAATTGAGCTTCATAGTATAGGATTTACGTATTCACCAGGAAAAAAGTCATGAAAGTAAATTCGAAAGGTTGAAAAAATAATGCCGATGAAAACTTTAAACGGCAACATCTCGAAAGTGAAATATAAGCGAGAGGAATTATGAGAGGGAATCGGAATGAACCCTAGTAGCACAAAAATATTGGCTAAATATTTTTTAAGCCACACTTTTTAATATGAGAAAAATATTTCTTCCTATCTTATAAGTTAGGATAAAAAAGAATATTTGGTACTTAATGTAAAATAAATATTGTATGTATATTTGAATATTAAAAACAGATTGAATCTCTTTTTGATATTATATGAATGTGTATACAATATCTTGTGCTGCTAGGGAATGATTTTGCGGAGGAGACTCCGGGAAATTAGTATGATTTCGTTCTCACGAGAAAATTATACTTGCGTATATGTATATGTGATACTTAGAATAGAATTGTAATTATTGGATGGCTGTTGAGAGAAAGCTTGAGACAATATCTTTGGTAATAAATAGGTGACAAGATTCGACCGCCCCACCTGTGTTTACACTGAACACAATGCAAACTCGAGTACCGTATTGCTCCCCGGATACGCTGTATCGGGCTAATCATCGTGATTACAGGAGAGAGGAATCGTTCGCATCGCGCGTCGATGGACGGACAGCTCGACAGAAATCACCGTGTCGAGTACCTTTAACTAGATAGACGTGATGTTCCACGGTGATCATCGTGCAACGGTCCACGCACTGGTCGGATCAAAGACGTTTCCTATCGGGCGCGTTGGGTGGCTCCTCTTGTTCACCGCACCGTACATTAGCAACTATCGTTTCCCCGCGGCCAGATCGGATCGGCTGCTATCCTGACGTATCTGACAGCTGGAGGAACCATCAAACTGACCCTGAACACACACGTTCGGGATCTTATAGCGGGGCCGGCCGTGCCACAGTATTTTGTCCTCGAACGAAATTCTCTATGCTCTTTGAAACAGGAAAGAAAAAGGTCCTGCCTTCTCACCCTCGTTCGTTTTATTAGCCACTTCTATGAAGGTTTTAAACCTATATATGGACCGTTTATTTTGAAAGTGGTGTAAGTCCATTTTCTCTTGTTTTTTTATTTTTTGAAAATTTTATTTACATTAAATTAAGCATGAATTACGTGATATCTCATTTTTTTCAAAAATGGACTTACACCACTTTCAAAATAAACGGTCCATATGTATGTATGTAAGACAATTGTTATTTAGGGTGATAAAGTGAACGAAAATATGTTTCTCTGTAAACAAAGAAAATTTTGTGTTTATTCATTAATTAATAACACTTATTTACACTATTTACAACCTTACCTGTAAACAAAGAAACGACAATTAATGTTTACTATTATCACTTCTCTGCCTACACTACTAATTTTGTTTATCAATTTTAATTTTTGTATTTTGCACGTGTGCTCTATTGCGTAATCGCTATATCTATCTCTCTTCAATCCTTCTGCTAATTGTCGCTCCATCTATCGGTGATTAAAATAAAAGACGCGCGGAACATGAGAAGCGCGGCAAATTCCAAAACTAAAGAAGGTATACCTTCTTTACATGTATATAATTTCCAGTTCCTCTGTCCTTTGTAACGGTAAAAAGAATCTCGAAACACAGAAGGCATAGGAAGAAATTTGGTGGACAGGTAGCCGTTAGCCCAAAGGAGTGCACGAATATGTTTTTATCGCGGAAATCCTACAGGATTAAGCGCTAAAAATAAATTAACGGGATTCATGCTGGTACCAACATAAAAATTGATTTCTTGATTTTCGGCGTTCCGAAGGTCGTGTCGCTTTGCTGGTCCCAAAAAGAAGAAACTAAGACAATACGGTGGGGATGGGAGCATGGTGTCGAGTATGGCGGCAGCGAACAATTTCCAATCACCGGGCAAATCGTCCCGTCATTCATAAATTACCCGTTCGTTATCGATAACCCGATCCACGGGCAATCGTGATTCCTTCAGCAGTGATTACCACGTCGAAGAATCGGCTGGCTGCGATGACGTGGAGGCAAAGGGGCCACACAGAGTCTCCCGAAGGTGTCGGCTTGACACGTTTCGGAACTGTTGCCACGCTAACGAACGCCTATAAATAATAACGTTCTCCGCAGGGCCGCGTACCCACGTGGAAAGGTGCCGGTTGATTTATTACGCCGGTCTCTCGCGCCGCGCCGGACGACCAAGCTGATTGGTGCTCTCGCAGGTGTTGCTGCTCCGCGAACGATGACCACGGCACCGTCACGTCAACGTGTTCCTGTCATCCGAATCATCGGATGACCCCCGCGATATTCTCTCGCCGAGGACTCCGTGGACGTCGACTCTGATTTTCGTAAGTAGTCCGACACCTAAAAAAATCAAATTTAGAATTTTTAGAACCTTCCAGCGAGAATGATCATTCCCGTACTCAACGGGAACATAACATTTATATGTATCGCGTGAAATGAATGAAAAACCCTTTCAAAGAGCATTTCACCAAACCACAGGACAGAAGTCTCACTTTGTAGAAAAAAGCGTGCAGAGCCCCAACATAATTTTCGAACAGAGATCAGTGAAACCTGAAATCGACATGCAGGCACGGCTCTGAATCCGTCCCTGAGCGGGAGTCGCGAAAAAGCAGGCGTGAAAACCGTCGGCGAAAGAGATTGTTCCTAATTACGATGAAACCCGTGGTGAAACCGACAGACAGCGCCCCGAAAGGGCTCGTTTATTATAAATAATCGCGAATCGTCAATGAGGGAGCGCGTATAGAGTCGGAGCGAGGGCGAGTAGAGACAAGAAATTAGCGTGGGATCGGGTACAAAACCGGGTGGTCGCGAAAAGGAACGGCATTCGATGAGGAAGCCGTCGGTGGCAGGCGGGCGAATAGGCGACAGAGGGGACAAAGCGAATATTGAAGCGAATCTAACGTTTTCTATTGGTCTGTCAGCGGGGCGAGCGCCGCGCGCGCGACGTTGCCCTTTCTCTCGGAGCGCGGCGTTGCCCATTCTCCGTCGGGTCTCTCGTTAGTCGCTCGTCCGCGGAACGCGCGCTGCTCTGCGAGCACTGACTGAGAGGAGCCGGGCGATGTCGCAGCTCGGCTGCGGCTTTGTCTCGGTTCGGCGTGTCAGAGACGCGGGCGAAAGCGTATCGTCGGGTGAACCAGGCGCAAAAAAAGAAGCGAACAAACGAGCTCGGAAAACAGCGAAGAAAAGGCGAAGGGAGAGAGAAAAGAGAGAGAGAGAGAGAGAGAGAGAAAGAAAGGGTCGAAGGGAGGGAGACGGCGCGACCCGGGGGTGGCGAAAAGAAACGGGGTTGGCATTCGTATCACTGAACGGCCTATAGCTGGCGGAGACTTCGCTATAATTACGATATATACGGGCATTACCGGCATTATCGCATTAACGCCGGCGACGACGTATATACGCGTCGTATTATCCGCGCACCCATGGAGCCGCGCCGCTGATGAATATTACGAATAACATTTGGGTTTTGTCGCGCGGGCTGCCTTTCTTTCCTAGCCACCCCCCGGCCGCGATAGAGAGGCGCACGCCTAACCGTTCATATGTGCCGGCACAATAGCCGCGTATATATTCGCCGCCTCTTCCTAACCATCCATCCGACCGTGCCGCCGTCGCCTATCCATTCGTCCATGCGGATGGATACGCAGAAATTCCAAGTCTCTCTGGTTTCTATGCTGCTGCACCAGGCAAAAGCTTCCTCTTCTCCGCGCTTCTCTTTCCACGATGCTCTCTTTATCACGTTTTCTCGCTCACTCTTCCTATCCCCGCGATCCCGTTCAACCCGACGAATGCCCGATGCACGAGCGCGCTCGTATAATGACAGCTTTATCCCGCGAACTCATAATTAGACCGCGCGCATCCCTGAATATCTTTCCTATTCCTCGCCAAAGTTTATACCCGTTTCTACCACCACCCGTCACGGCTGGACCCATTCCTCTGTCTTCCTAGGTCTTTCGAGGGCGGTTCAACCCCCTCTTCTCGTCCTCCACAGATTTTCGTATCACCTACAGAAATGATTTTCCAAAATCCCATGAAGCTCCACCACTCATGCCCTCCAACACAATCCATTGATGATACGAATCCCTAACACCCTCCGATTTCCTGAAAAACTGCCCATCGAGAACAAGCACCATCACGATCACCGAAATCGCCGATGGGAATCACCATGCAGGCCCGATCGTCCATTCCGCGTTGAAAACGAGAAGAAAAAACCAGCTCTCAGCTGGTCCATATCCATTTCGACCGCAAACGTTATTTTTCCACGCGCGCTTTTCGAATCGTAGTTGGGGTCTCGCTGGGGAGGGAGGGAGGTGGAGGGGGTTGAAAACGTGAGAAAGAAGGCGACCGGGGATGACTATTAATTTCTCCGCTGGCACTTGGCAGTCGATGGTATGCATTAACGGCTGATTCGTGCCTTCGGACATCGAACATCCGACGAATACCCAATGGCTATAGATAGCCCGGAGAGAAAAGGAGGAGGATAGGGGTGGCACCATCGGCCAGACAGAGACCGAGGAGGGGTAGGAAGGGTGAAACGTGGCGTTTGCAAAGATTGATAGGACTGAATTCTGCCGGTGGATTCGTAATGGATAGCCCGTGTCCGAATTCACCGATACCCAGCCTCTCTCCCTCTCTCTCTCCCTCTCTGTCGTTCCTCCCCCACCCTCCCTTTCCCCGCTATCTTTTTCCCGTGTACCCAATACCTTCTAATGGAATCCCCGATTGTGCTCCTTATCAAAGGACTCGAGTAGTGCGCCGGCCGAGGGCGTCGATCCATTATTCCGCGGAGAGCTTTCCAACGAGATAACTTATTTCCTTCCGGTTACACCCACGCGATTTTCGCGCGGGAATCGCCGGCAATTCCGGTGCCTCGTGCTAATTCTTCCGCGAGCTCGCGCCGCTACGAATCGTCAATTTCGCTGGGCAATTGTCATTTCCATCGTCATCATTAAAATCGAATATTCACTGCTGCTTCTTTTCGCGTATTCGTTTTTGTCATAAATGACAAGTACCTTTTTATTTCGCTCGTCGAAGATTTTCCGGAATCACGTTGATTGAATAGATATTGTTAATTTATAAACTCGTAAAACGTGCACTCCACTCGCGTAATTCAATTTAAAATCGCCATGTATAATTTATGCACGCGTTTCTGCTGCTGGCTGGTCTTTACAATGATTCATAGAGCAGTAAATTATGTAGATCGCAGAATTTATGTACGCCACCGATACGCGCGTTCGAGCACACAAAGAAAGTAACAGGATTGATAATTGACAGAATAAATCATTCTCGATTGTGATGTTTATAGAACGCTCTGTCGAAAATCGGTCGTGGAAAGTAATTTAATAAACTCCGATCGGTGTAAGCTAGTTTTCGATTCACCGACCGTCTCGGACGTAGGGGTGCAAAAATAAATAGTCACGTTCCGGCTTTATCCACCGTACTTCCCTCGCCCGGGGACAATATAACTAGCCCCGAGTGTTCGTGAATTAATGGGAAAGTATCATCTGAATGGAGATTCCGTGAAATCCCAGGAAAATAGAGATGAGATCGCACAATACGTTCTTCGGCTCGGTATTGAGCTTGGTCGACCGACGGACATGATTCTGCAGATGAAATTATGTGGTTAGGGATGCTACCTACATGTTCGAACAAGGAATACTTCCAAACCTGGAAATTCAAAAAATTTCCTTTCGTTTAGCCCAGGGGTGGCGCATTACAAGTGGCGCACAGTGGGAAAAAGTGACTTGCCTCACTTCAAAAAGGAATAACTTTCGATAGAAATGCGGTAGAGCGATGAAATTTTTTTTAAATTAAAGCTGAAACTTGGCAGAATATGGGGAAATAGGGAGGTTATGGTACGAATGTTTTATAACCTTGAGAAAATTCGTTAAACAATTCGTTCACAAAAATCGATTTCTTGTAAAATCCTGAAGTCGTAGACAAATTTTGAGACCAGATTTGAAATCAGCGTGAAAAAATCTACGGGAAATGATATATAGCAAAAATTAAAAAAATTTTTTCTGCCCGTGGTAACGCAGAAACCACATTTTCTGGAAATTGTGAAAGTTTAACGAATTTTCTCAAGGTTAAAAACCGTTCGTACCGTAATCTCCCTATTTTTCTCATATTCTGCAAAGTTTCAGCTTTAATTTAAAAAAAAATTCATCGTTCTACCTCATTTCTGTCGAAAGTTATTCCTTTTTGAAGCGAGGCAAGTCATTTTTTCCCACTGTGTGGCGCATTGGATCCTTGCTTTTATACTTATTCTTTTGAAGTAGGCGCCACAACTGATTCCATCTTCATATTTTCAACACCTTAGAGCTCTCAGTTGAATTTATTCAACCTTCTTACTCATCAATTCGTCGCAATTTTTTGACAGTTTACAATTATAGGATGGGAATTACGGTGTTCAAGACAACGATCGCCCTATCGTCCAAAAAATCATTTCTCACTATTGTAGATTAGTGCTCCAATGAACGTGTGTCTTTTCAACTGGCGTAAGTTAATTAATTTAGTGGCGCTATTGAATTATCCCTTTTCCTCCCTTAACCGTAGCAGATCCTACCCCTATACAACGAACATAAGAAGGTAGAAAAAGAGCTCGAGTAGTATGGCGCATCTGAACTCGTATGTGAAAAAATTTTGCGCATGGTATGCAAAAGATTGGCCACCCCTGGTTTAGCCAAATCTTGAGAGAGTGAGAGAGGCGCTACTAAAAATTGCTATACCATTATTCAAAATATTCTTTACTTTATTAAATAAGTCGTTATCTACAACCCCTGGCAGAATGTTTCCGGTCGGAGGTACTGATACGGATTTGAGAGAAAATATTCACAATTTGAAAGTACAACATATTACTTTATGGAGTTAAAACTGATGGGAAATGAAAAGGGGCTTATTGAAGAATGAAAAACAACAAAATAACATAAGCTTCCATTTGTTATAACAAAGAAACGAGAAAATGTTACACGGAAAGAAGTTCTCGATTGGCTCCGATCGGAAACATTCTGCCAGGGGTTGTAATCAATCACTAGATATTTAGGTATTGTACGAGGAATTATACCAATTTCATATCCATAAAATTTAAAAAATCATAGGGAACGGAAATATTCTAGGTCGGAAGAAATATTTAATGTTCAAGTGAAAATTGATTCGGAGTGCGAAGGGTTAAGGGTCGATTTCACCGCTCACAATTTTTCGCAACCAATTTCAACATTTCGTAGGATACGTTCAACTTTGATTCAAACCCGCATCTGTCGCGAAACGCGTCAGAATCATACAGCTGGACCCTCTGGTCCTTCGATCAGGAGGTCCAGCATCAGGAAACCGCCTCGGCTTTTTCCCCTCATTACACGATGGCGCACCAATCATCCTCGGTGACTGTTGGGTTTTTGCGTCGGTTCACCCTCCGCCGTGGGCCGTAAACCCTTTAACGCCTCGAAAGTTGAAAGTGAAATAGTTTAGTGGCGCGCGAGCAAAGGGCCCCCCTGACAAAAGAGCGTTCCGTTCTATCGGGTGTCCGGGTTTGAAATAAAAAAGTAAAAGGTGGCGGAGAAGCAGAAGAAGAAGAAGAAGAAGAAGAAGAAGCGAGAGAACGCGTCGACGTCGCCGCTCGTAAACTATGAACCCGGGTCTCCCCATTGAAAGCAGTCCAGCCGTGATATTTCAGGCCGCGGACGTTCCGCGGCGCGCGTGTACGCACGTACTAACTCTCTTTTTCTTTCTCTCTCTCTCGCGCCTCTCTTATAGGATTCATATTATGCAAAACAGCGCGGAACGTATCGTCTGTTGCGAATCGCGCTCCTCCATACGCCCGAGCTATTTATCCTTTCGGTCAAAGGACATATATCCCAGCCTAATTGCCGTGACGCTGGGACACGAGGTACCTTTTCTGTTCGAGTGCGACTCGGTTCACGGAGAAAATGGATCGGCGCGCAGGTAGAAATTGTTTACAATGTTTACGGCCGTTGTAGCTGGAATTTTATTTATATCGGGGCCTGGCTGGCTGATAGAATTGATGTTACTGATGGAGAATGCGGAAGGGTGGGAGAGGGCTGCACAGGGGTTGGAATATTAGAAAGACTTGTGAAAGTGTGAATTATTTTACCACGTTTTTATTAGCTCGCTTTCTTGTTTGTCTGTTTGTCTGTTTGTCTGTTTGTCTGTTTGTCTGTTTGTTCGGTGGCAAATTTTGCAATTGATTTTAAATTCTAGTTTATTTTAAGAGGCTGTAAGGGTAGTTCTTTCAAGTCCGTAAGATTTTATACATACACTCGCGTCGGTATTCAAGTTGACGCTTATAATATTTTTAGAAAATTGGAGATAAAAGCCTGTAGTAAAAGTAAATGACATATGAATTCGTAACAGAAATATATTTATTTAGTCATCATAAATGCAACAGAAACAGTAATTTTATTTTATATCAAAACAATAATAAATTAAAGATTTTTTATATATTAGGTTGGGGAAAAAGAAATCCATTATTTTTACATTACCTCAAGCGGAGAAATGATGGATTTCTTTTTCCCCAACCTAATATTTGCTGATGCTGGAAATTAAGTTGACACTAAATATAATGTTAATAATATTATGTGACTATATAACAATAATAAATACTGGAGTAATTAATACGAGGTTTGATAACCCTTCTCTTTTATTACGTCTAATATGCGATTGGGCAAACTCTGTATTAATTTTTCTAATGTTTCAGCAGTAATCTCATTCTACTTGTTTTTTAAAGCTGCGGTGAACTGAGATTTTACTAGTTTTAGGAATGCTACAAGTTACAACTATTTGTAAATATGAATATAATATGTTAAAACCATTTTATACGCTATCAAGTATATTATTATTAGTAAAAAGTAATTATACACCATACATTTTTATTTAAAATAAAAAAATTATTTGCGTCAACTTACTTTCTGGCCTGTAAAATATGGACAAGAATTTCAGATATTTGTAATTACTACACTTATTGGAATCCTTCCGCTTCGAATCTTTGTAATCAACTGCGACAGTGGTCATACTCAATGGTAACACAAGTAGAAGACGAGAAGATCAAGTACAATACGTGCGCTAGAAAAACAAAGCGACGCGTTCTTGGAATTCGGCCGCGTCAACTTAAAAACCGACGCGAGTGCATGCAGTGAATATAAACGGCATCAACTTTGTAAAAGGCAGCTGCCCGAAATTTCCGTTGACGGACCAAGTTCCGTTGCAACAAAGTAATTTAATTCCGCAATATTTTCTCAACGACAATGAAAACTCGAGTCCCGTAACCGCCAGCAAGCAAGCGCGAGTAAGCAAGCGAGTAATCGGAGAGCCCTCTTCAGCCTCTAACGTGATCAAATAGAGCGTCGCGTCGCGCGTTCGCCACGGAAACTGGCGCCGCGCGTCCTCGAATCGACGCTCTCGTTTCTCAAAAATTCGATATCCGTTGGCCGCTTTTCAACAATAATCCTCGTTCCATCTGTCGGGGGCAACAGTGCCACGGCTTTCCCCGAATTTCCTTATAAACGACACGCAAGCGACTGTCGTCGAACGTTCCGCGCGCGTTTCCTCGCGAAGGGTTGAAAGGGTTCGGAACGTCGTCGTCTGAGCCCTCGGAAATCGCGCGGCTCTCACGTATGACCCCCTATTTTTCGAGAGAAAAAAAAATAGAAGCGGAATAAATCCCTCGACAACGGTCACTGCGCGATCACCTGCGCGGAAATCGTTACCCCTTTTTTTATTTCCCGATCCGTGTGAAACGCCAGGTAACCCTTCGCCGGATCCTTTTATTTTTCTGCCCTTTCGTTAGAATCCGTGAGAAATTGGGTTAAGGGGTTACGACCCTTTTGGAAATTTGGGAGAGATCGAATTTTTCTTGCCCGGATTGCAATTTATTTTAACCCTTCGCGAGTCGTGCGAGGGCCCGAAGATCGATACTTTCGTGGAAGAAAAGGTATTCCCTCTGAAAACGAGCCGCGGCAGGCGAATTCTGTAAAGGTTAAGCAGCGACACGCGCGATAATGTATTCTATTCGTCGGTTCCCGGCCGTTTCGCCCGAAAAACGAACAGCAACCTAGAAACGAACCGTTCGCGGGCTATTCACCGCGAGAAAAGGCAGAAAATGAGAGGGGGTTGGAACCCGGGGCCCGCATAAATATTCGTGCGCGCCTGGTTCGAGGGAAAGAAGGTGTCCGTGGAAAAGGAGATCGAGAAGAGAGAGACAAACAAAAAGTGAAAGAATAGCGAATCGGTGGGGACCGTGTCGACGAGATGGCCGACGCGACGAGAATCGCCGGTGATTTTATTCGCGGGAGGCCCCGCGGCGGCTACGGGCCGTTTTCGAGCGATTAATTCGGTTTTATGGTCCGCCACGAGTTACGACGGAAAACGTGTAAATCACCCGAGTCCGCAAGCAGCACTGCAACGCGAGCCAGTATCTAACACGCCCACGTGTGTGCGTGCAGTCCCGCGCTTGCAATCCGTACCTGCCTGCCCGGCCCGGCTCGGCCCGATGCACGTACATGCACGTGTCCACTTTGCCGGGCCAGCACAATACTGGCAGCGTGCCAGCCTGTCGAGAACGCAATAAATTCCACTTAGCCGTTTTTACCCGCGTTACCGTGTTTCGACGTGTGCACGCGTGCGCCTGACAACGCGGCGCCGGTTTCGGAGAACCCACCGGACCGATTCCAAAAGAAAATCGCGGATCGGACGAGTTTGACCCTAAGATCTCGTACAGACTAGAACATTTCGACGAACTGCGCCGCGAACCCCGCCGCAAACCGCGCATTTCGGCGAACATTTCGACGAACATTTCGACGAACGGCGATCGGAACGGATTTGTGCTATTTCCAGACTTCCTTGCGGAACAACTATGGGAGCTGTAGCGGCGTAAACTACACAAACAAATACAGAAAATGTTGACAATTTATTGAGTTGTAATGTTCAAGTCTGTACGAAGCATCAGATTCGAGATTAAATGACTTGAATTTGTGAGATATTATGACATTTCGGCGCGCATTTCGGCGCGCATTTCGGCGCGCATTTCGACGAACGGTGCCACGAACGCCGCCGCGCGCATTTCGGCGCGCACAAACGCAAACGGGTGGCACTTACAAATCTGTTTGCAGGATAGATAGCATATCCTAAATATTCATAATAAATGTCAAGAAATAGACAGAAATTTATAAACAAAGACATCGGTGATTTAAATTATCTGGAAAAATTACATTTCTACTTCATAATTTGTCTCAAATTATTAAAGAGGCCCTTGCTATGAAAACATTGCATTCTTTTCCCCGATATTTTACGGGAATTCTGAACATTTTCGGGAATCTCGCACGCCCCTGCAGAAATCCCGAAAAAATTCACGGGAAACCCGAACACCATCGGGAATCCCGAATATTCTCCGGGAAAACTCAGGATTTTTGGGATCCCGTCCCGACATGATACGAGGCTTCCCATCCCGTACCCGGCATCGGGATTCGGGAAATCCCGGGTTTTTAGCGGGGTTGCCTCCAACTTTTTCTATAAGAGAACCCTACATCTCCCGATATTTAAGAAAATGTATGTCTCTTGACAGTATCGTCAAGCAGCCCAATGCTTCTCGCGGCTCCGCTACATGCTGCTGAATAATGCAAAGAGAGATATACCCCCGCTAGATTGATCTTTCATTAGCGATTTTTTATCTTTATTGTATTTGTTTAAAACAATTGTAATGATCCAGCTGAACGACACGTCGTAAACAGATTTGTAAGTGCCACCCGTTCACGTTCGTGCGCGCCGAAATGCGCGCGGCAGCGTTCGTCGAAATGTTCGTCGAAATGCGCGGTTCGCGGCGCAGTTCGTCGAAATGTTCTAGTCTGTACGAGGTCTAATCGAAGGGGGAAGATTTTATTGTTTTATTGAATCGCAGCCGTGTTTGTTAGGGTTCGCATACACGGAATAGAGACTCTTTGCTCAAATTAACACGTACAAACCGAAAGCGGAGCGCGTCGCGTCGCCAGGTGCTTGTCTCCCCCAGATCTAGTCGCTTCTTCTAAACCTGCCGGCAGTTCATCGAACGTACAGAGCCGTAGTCTGGACCCTCGGCTGACCAGCGAATCCTCTTGCCGGTGCTATCTCCTCGGGGTTGAATCTTCGACCTTGCACCCCTTGAAAACAGCAACCTCCAACAAAGTATACCCAGCCGTCTTGAGACGCGGCCAACGTCGGTCGATTTTCCGCGGCGAGAGAGCTAATGTATGCCAGGTCGAAGGGGGCGCAAATACGAGTGACAATGAGGTCGGTGAAATGGGGGTCGATCCATTGACGGAGACTTTCGTCTCTCCTAGGTTGGAGCGGAGAGTGAGAGAGAAGGGCCTCCGGAATAATCGAACGTGGCAACCGTGTGGCGCGCTCGGTGCCACACTAGATTAATGTTATTTCAATGGGGGGCTCCGGGGTATCGCCATAACTGACCCCGATTTGCATTAGAATCGCGGACGAAATCGCGAAGGGACCGAGGACTGGCAGGACGCGGCCGGCTTTGGGAACGCGCCAAACCGTGTGCTTGTTGTCCGAAACACATCCCCGTGTCCGGTTTTTCACCCCCTCCCCTCCTTTTTCGACCCCCGAGCACCCCCCTGCCCATGAATCCCGCGGCCAGTTTCCTTTTCTCCAGTCTATCTCTTGGACGCCTTTGAGTCAGGATTAAGATCCACCTCGTGCTACCGCATACAGAATGCTTACTCGCTCGGAAGAGGTTCGCGCAACCCCTACCCCGTAGACCGTCGCCGTTATAATCGACGTTGAAGCACATTGTTTCCCTGTAACTGCTATTCAACGCAGCTCGCGGAGAACCAACAAAGAATTCGACATCGATACGCCGACGGGGAGAGAACGGCCAACCGATCCACAGCCAGCATGAACGGGGGCTGTGCTTCTTCTTGTTCTTCTGGCCTCTCTTGTTTTCGGCGGGGGGCGACGATTGGAAGTGACTGCTGAGGGAGATTGCCGAGGGACGATCGAATGCAGATGGAATTCCGAATGGCAGGTTCGGTTCTGTTTCGCTTCGCTTAGGGGTTGTTGTAATCGTAATTATTACACTGCGGATTTGATGCATTTATGACAAGAATGGGTGAGCACAATTTCAAACAGTGGACCTATTAAAAATATTTAAAGACACCAGTGTATTGATTTCAGCTTGATCAGGTAATTGAAAGAAGAAAAAAATTTTTATTTCGCTCCTGTGTCTTGCAGTCGATACAAACATTTTTTATTTTGCATAAAGATCCGCAGTCTTATAAACGAACAATATTTTGTGTTTTCCCTTTTTTTGTTGTTGTTAATCGTAATTATTACACTGTGGATTTTATGCATTTATGACAAGAATGAGTAAGCACAATTTCAAACAGTGGACCTATTAAAAATATTTAAAGACACCAGTGTATTGATTTCAGCTTGATCAGGTAATTGAAAGAAGAAAAAAATTTTTATTTCGCTCCTGTGTCTTGCAGTCGATACAAACATTTTTTATTTTGCGTAAAGATCCGCAGTCTTATAAACGAACAATATTTTGTGTTTTCCCTTTTTTCGAAAGAATTATCGATGACGATAGGAGCGAACAAACAGTTTCCAATCGAAAAGGGGAAAGTGTAAGAGTCGTTAACGCGCAGGAATCTCTCCTCAATTAATCCCCAAAAGGAATTTTATCGTCCCGCCGCACTCGAACAGGCTTCAATCCTCGACACGCCGACGGAAGCGACTAATCTCGAATCTGATTCGTCCATAAAGTCCTAAAAACATGCCATAAACTTCTAGCTACCGGAAGATAAATAAGGGTTCCAACTCCACTGCATTAGTGCCGCGCGCTATCTGTTGAATGTATGAGAAAAAGCGGCGCCTTTCTAGTCTTGTCTAACAAACCAATTCTCATGAAAATGAGAAGCAGATAACGGAGTCAATCCGACAAAGCGTATCTATATTTGTTAAGTAACAGGGACGTGATAATTGGCTGAAAGTGCTGCAGAAAAAGGGATCCGTACGGCGAGTGATAAATAGACAGCGGATCCTTATGCAAAATAAAAATGCTCTACCTGAATTGCAGCAAACTGGAGTGAAGTAGAAATTGATTTTCTTTCTTGATATGTTCTGTGGGTTCGATTCATTTTTCTCATAAATCCATCAAATCCGCTGTCGAAAAATGGTCGTCGATTGTATTGAAAATAGACTGCCCAGCTCCGTAGACAGCAATTTCTCGTAAAGTTCTCGAAAAATCCAGGAGTACCTTGTAAAGCAGGAGGACCTGCTCGGAGCGTAGCATCGACCATCTCGGAACCATTATTTTCCATTTTCATTTAACCTGAATGTTGCGCGACGTCGAAAAAACCGATCACAAAGAGGGTTTTGTGGCGGGTATAGAGCGGGGAGGAACAACGGCGGAAGTGACTGGTCGAAAAGCCTGGCATTATCCGGGCATAAGTTCCAGTAAATTGGAAACAGCAGGAGCGTAGAAAGAGGAGGGGGAGGGTTTTGCAGAAGCGGCGCCGGTGGTCGATGGCCCGGAACCTCGGATCGTTAATATCCGGAAAATCATGTCCGGCGGCCTGCGACGCCCGGCGTCGAGAGTGGAAAGACGCCCATTCATTTTTCATCGCCGTGGAAGAATGCTGGCAGCGACGACGCGACAACGATGCCTCGTTAATTCACGTTGCAGTCTCAAAGGAATAATGCATGTCGACAACGGCCCCGACCCGGGATCTCATTACCGATAAAGCCGCCCATTACGTGCCACTGAACACTTTTCACCGCGAAATCGCGTCACCCACCCCCCGGAAATTGTTCCGATTTCTCGATCCACCCACTGTTCCTCCACATCGCTCCTATTCGTCCCTGGGGATAAAAACGCGGCTGTCTTTCGCAACACGATTGGCTGATCACGCGTGAACGCCGTTTCGAGGATATCCGCCTGCTGGAACGGTAACTGGGTCAGTAGTCTCGCAATTCGAGGGATTCCCGTTGCAATCGTGGGAACGCCTCGAGAACAAATTGCAAAGTTACTTCAACTTTTGACTACGAGGCGCCATTATATTCTAAACAGTTCCGATACTATCAAATTCGTCTGTGTTCTATAAATTGGAAAAAGCTCAACCGTTGCACGAGAAAACTCCTCGATTTTGGAATTAAAATTGATCCGAGTACAGAGGGTGAAGTCGGCAGATTTTGATTTTTAGCGTTCGTGAATTTTTCCCGAGTCTAGTCGTACCCGCAGCGATTTTGCGAGCCCGAGCGAAGACACGGTACAAGTATAATTCGTGGCGTTAGGGCAAAGGGGCCAGCACACGTAACGGCGACTACTTACTCTATCGGCCCCTTTATTTCTCTTTGGTGGCTTCTTTTACGTGTCTGTGTATTTGTGTCCGGAGAGTTTAACGCTCGGCGCACGGGTCGCACAATGCCGTGTATGGACACTATGGGCATTGTGCGAAGCGAGACCGAATGAATATGCGCACGATGCATCAAAGAGTTAAGACTCAATGGCGGACCACACAGACCCCGGAATTGAGAGGACTGTCGGCTTAACGGTTAACGTATTATTATATGTATACGGGATGCACGTTATGTCCGGCCATCGGAACGGTTATCATTGTCTATGATCCTTTCCACGGACCGAGTAGACCAGACGCGTCCCTGACCTTTGCCCCGTTCAGAAAAACAGGGGAAAGGAAACGTGCTCCAAGACACCGCGGTTCGATAACACTGTCCAACAAATTCAAACTTTTTTTTTACTTTTCGATTCTCACTATGCGATTCTTATAGAGTTTTTCGCGCTGATTCCGAATCTGTTTTTAATTTTTTTCCTAGGCGCATAGTTTTTGAGAAATTTCAGTTTGAAAAAATGACCTATTTTTCAACTTTGAACAAAGATTGTGATGTTATTATAAAAGATATTGTATTGTTCTTTACATAAAAAGATTCTCTAGACTTTCCCGAATCCAGTGATATCCAATATTAATGCATTATGATTGTTTAAACATGTTTAAACAATGATAAAAACTCAAAAACTATTCGTCTAGGAAAAAAATTAAAAACAGATTCGGAATCAGCGCGAAAACTCTATAAGAATCGCATAGTAAGAATCGAAAAGATTTTTGGCTGTTGGACAGTGTAATTAAACCGTGGATACATCTGTTTGAAACGCTGTCCAACTTTTTAGCATCTATTTTAACCCCCCTCTTTTCGAAGGGCCGCACAATTCAATTCCAAAGAAGGTGCGACGCATTTGGATTTTAATAGCGACTCATAGTCTCCGCTTTACTTTTTCCATTGTGCGTTGCTTGGTCCTCGTTCTCCCCCCTCCGCAATGTTGATTTACCGGTGCAATTGCGTTTTGACGGTCTTTGTCGCGTTTTGTTCGTGGCGTTTCGAGATGGAAATTCGGCTCGATTCTATTTTGAATGCCCGGCTCATTTTTCGTTGTTGAAAACTGACGTCTCCATTCAGCAACCTCGTTTTAAATTGTAATTTGAACATCGATGTAGATTGGTTCTAAACTGCAAGAGCGCGGCTCAATTTTATACATGCAGTTTGCTGGCTACTGAACGCTCGACGCAGTTTCATTTTTGGTTTTCGCTGGCCAGCTCGCAGGCTATTTCGAACTTTCGATTGGTTCGAACTACATATTTTATTTCCGATACAACTTTACAATTTACGTGTTTTATTGTCTCGGATTTTTAAAAAAATTCAACACTGTGTCATTTAATTTCGTAATTCTGTACGTTCGTTTTTGGAGTACCTACTTTTAGCTCAAAACACATTCGTGCATGTCGCACGGAGTTCTCGCAGCATCAGGAGGACAGAAAATATTATTCTACGTTCTCCTCGACCCCCCTAAACGCTCACGTTCAAGACTTCCGTTTGATCGTTTCGATGATCTTGCTTGTTACAATCTTGTGCGCTTCAGTATCGTCGACGAACGTTTTTTCCCAGTGGGCTTTGGTACACATTCGATTGCGGAACAGAGATGTTTATATAGTCCTGTGCAGGACATCGAGTTTCCTTTCACCGTTTTCCTTCCCCCCGTGCACTCATCGAGGGTGGAGAACACTGTTATCCTAATGGCGTCAAGAGGATCGAGCAACAACAATGACCGGTAGCTCGACGATTCGTGTCTCAAACCGTTGGAATTATAAGGCTGTGACGTCGATGGGCATTGGCAAGCTGTTTCGTAGACAGTAGGAGGACGTGAGCCCACACAATGAATTTAGCATTCACCGATGGCAGCGTCAATTTTTTAACAAGTTAGGGGGTGTTGTCCTTTCTAGGATTGCGAGGTTAGGATGATCACTTGGGACACTGAGTTTTGGAACTTCAGGTAGCTCCAACAAGCTTTTATATCAGCTCGTTAAGTATGAAACTTGACAGTGTTTGAAATTTGTTTTTTTATTTATCAAGTTTCATAGAACATTAACACTAAACCTGCCGAGCCTTAGTAGTACATGTTCCCTTATAAAAATGACAAGATTGATTTCATTTAGACTTTGTGCGGCTTCTATTAAAATACGTGCTGTACTAAAGATATTTATACAATCAATTCTTATAAAGTTATTTTTATTATTTCAATAATTGTAAAAGAAAAAATCTGAAACTGATCATTTTGACCGGTGGTGGTACGTTTAGTGTTCATTTAATTGGTATAGTTTTATACTTAACGACTTGATAGAACATCAATTTAATTGGTAAAATGTACTTTTCACGCACGCCGAAGTGAAATCGATTTTTCGGACCTGTTGCAGGAGAACGGCTGCTGGAAGGAGACCGGAGGCTTATCGCGGCATTTATCGAGGATTTCCTAAATTGAGTTTTCCAAGTCGTTTAACAATCTCAATATCAACTCGACTCGGTGTACGGCTTCGTACGAGCCTGCTGTGAAGAGGGGCGCAAGAGTATCGGCGTGGATGTCGAAAACGGGGGGGTTGCAAGGGGGACCATGAGTTTGTGAGTGAGTGTTGCGGCTGTGGCCCAGCAGGGGGATGCTGTCTCAATGTACCGGCACCAGGCTGTCTGCCGGTGCAACCTCGAAAAAACCAGCCTGGCCATCATCCGGGGCGTTCTCGTGTCCGTAGTCCGTGGACACATCGATGCACACATATGGGAGCCGAAGATAGACACGGAGGAACAAGATCGGAGATCTTGAAGAAACAGAGAGGGAAGATGCGCCTACCTCCGCGGGCGTGGACGCTCCGTTGCGATGCTGCGCCGGTGTAAAAATAGAAAAGCCAACCCGGGAACCCGTCCAACTGCATATTACTTCGGACATCGGAATGCACAGCCCTGTGACCGGCAGACACGATGGAACGCGCGTGTGTCTTACGCCCTCTTCTCTTGTCCTACACGATGTCCTTCCTTCTGCAGTCTTACTTCTGTCTGGATTCGGTGTTCACCGGATGGACGGAAAGTGAAGAAGCTGACTGGATCAAGTAGCCTACTTGTCGAATAGTCTATTACAGAGTCTCCCACCAAACTGTGCTCCGCGAAATAATATTAATAACGAAGCTTCCTTTCTACATTTCGACTATAATAACAAAACGTCACGCAACAAGAAGCAAGTATTTTTTATTTTTCTAAGATTTATTGATTATGTGTCCATTACCTACCTTTCAAATGACACAAGGAAGCTCCGTCAAAATTCAGAGACCCTTAAAGTGTTCAAGAGAAGAGAAAATGTTTGGGAAACCCTGGTCTATTAGGCCCCGTACCAACTGTACCTTTCACGATACTGGAAGGGGTAACTTGGCAAACGTAACACTGGCTCCAGGTCCGTGTACAAGACAAAATCATTAATTTCTCGTCCCGGTGGCGGTCACATTTCGCGTTCATTGTGACCAGCGACCCGTTAATCCCTCGAAGCGTCCTAGATGGATCGTTTCGCCTAGCAACGGCCGATTCACGGTCGGCCCGCCGCCAAGTGGACCGTTGCAGGCCGAAAAACATCATCTAGATTCTACCGGAGGCGTCGAGAGGATGTATCCACGATGTAACAATCTGTATATGAATACTGCGACGATTTTTTTGCGGCCGATACATGATACTTTCTCGAATCAAGGAGGGGTCCATCGAACGAGCGAAAGAGGATAGAGGAGAAAGAGATCGGGGGCCAGTGGACCATGGGAAGAGGACCACGAAAGGAGCGGAAAAGAGCGAAGGGCCTCTCCTTTTGAAACTGATCGGAACGGAAAAGAAGTGGATGAAGGGTTGCACGCCGCGTTACCAGACTCGAGGAAGATGAAGGGGTTGCGTTGTACCCTTCCTACGATCAAAGAAAGATAACATCTACGCGGCTTGATACATTGTACCGGCTCATCGTTCGTCGGGCTACCTCGGGCCAACAGCATCTACGCGGTGCTCTCTCTGTTTACCGATGAAACTGGTCCTCCGCGAGCGTATTAAATTCCTCGCCCCAAAAAAATACACCGTGGCGCCTTTTGTGCACGCGAATCTGCGAACGGCAACGCCTTTGTTCTGACCACCGTGAGAATTCGGACACTCAAGATCCGCGTTAATAACGGTCGCTAATTTCGGATATCTTGGTAGACTTCTAGGCTAGACTTTGGTCGCAGAAAAATTGTATCATAGGACCATTTTCATCACCCGAGGGCAAATAATTCTATTCGTTCACTCGATTATGATTCCTAACGCGAAGGATTTGCATTAGAACGACGGGGACAGTGTCAAGGGTTGATCCTGCTCACCGCCAGTGTCTAAATTACGGATTGACTAACCATTTTTTCACCGAACCTCGAAAATTTTTGGTCGCAGAAAAATTGTGTCACAGGACCATTTTCATCATCCGAGGGTAAGTGATTCTATTCGTTCAGTCGATTATGATTCCTAGCGCGAAGGATTTGCATTAGAATCTACGGGGAGAGTGTCAAGGGTTGATCCTGCTCACCACCAGTGTCTAAATTACGGATTGAGTAACCATTTTTTCACCACACCTCGAAAATCTTTGGTCGCAGAAAAATTGTGTCACAGGACCATTTTCATCATCCGAGAATAAATGAT
The DNA here is from genome assembly GCA_933228785.1 of Lasioglossum pauxillum. Lineage (NCBI taxonomy): Eukaryota > Metazoa > Arthropoda > Insecta > Hymenoptera > Halictidae > Lasioglossum > Lasioglossum pauxillum. The sequence goes on from OW121706.1 coordinate 42,076,517, forward strand.
TGTATTCGTTCACTCGATTATGATTCCTAGCGCGAAGGATTTGCATTAGAATCGACTGGGAGAGTGTCAAGGGTTGATCCTGCTCACCGCCAGTGTCTAAATTACGGATTGAGTAACCATTTTTTCACCGAACCTCGAAAATATCTTTAGTAACCTGTGGGCCCATCAGAGCATGGTTCCTTTGCGGCCGGACCAGATGGTTCCTGGCTCACTTAAATCTCCGTTCACGCGTACAGTTTCGGATCTAGTCCTTCTCATTCATCCCTGTCCGAGTCGCCTAGACGACTGCCGGTTGATCCACTAGCAACAACGTCCCGCTCTCTCACCCTTCCACGTTATGTTTCCAAAACATCTAATATCTCGCGCTCGAGCGGGCTGGCTGAATGCCCGTTCTTTCCGGGGCCATAATCGCGACCCCCGTGGCAATACTGTTTTCTTCCCTCGGCTCGTGGGATTACGTGCTCCCGTGGAGCTGAGAGCCTGCGAAGAGGATCCCAAAGCTCGCGTCTCACGCGACGATTGGCAGGCGTGAAGAATTTCGCACAATGCTGCGCGAAAATACTGTCGATCGCGCGCATAATGCGCGACGAACACACTGAATCAGCCATTAGGCGGCTCCTCTGGTCTAGAAGTTTTCAAGGATTTCTTCTGTGCTTTTACAATGTTCACAGTAGATATTGCAAATAGAAAATAGTGACGATTTGTTAGAAATTTCCAGACTAAAACATCACGAGCGGAACGCAGGATTTTTCCTGCCGCCAATTTTTGAAACGGCCGCCCTGGCCGAACGAAGATGAAAATAAAGTCCCCTGCGACCATCTCCTTCCTCTTCTCTCCTTGCTTCATCGTTATTCGACTGGGTCCCCGACTAGACGGATAAAGATCTCCTCTCTTGGCGCGCTCGGGGGATGCAAACTGACAATCGGAATTGCTTGAAAGATCGAGTATTGGTAATCGGAGTTTTCGCGACCGGGGAACGAGGATTGATGGGACGGTTAGTGGCTATGGCTATTATTGACTGTTTCCTATCGTGTTTCTCCATTGTAGCGCTATGGAGATTTCCGTGAACTATCGCGTGTCTGTGATTGAAATAGACGTAACTTTCCTTCGTCGTACGCTCCAACTGCAGAATTATATTTCGAGCGGTTATTCATTGTTGAGTAAAGAATTAGAATTACAAAGGATTCCGAATGCCAAGACGATGTAATTGAAAGAAATGGATGCAAAAATTACAGCTGGTTGTTCGACGGCGAGTCCGCGTGTGTCAGAAACAAGTTGATCCGAAAAAATAAGAGAGCCGGGTCGTTTGGAATGTTTTTTCACGGCGCTCCGATCGGATCGAGATGAGATAGGTCGATAGTGTCTTCCTTAGACGAGAAACCGTGCGCCATTGTCTGGCTTATCTCACGAAGGTGTCCCACACGAGGTGAAATCATTGGCGAAACAAAAGGGGCGACAGGGTGTCAGGAATGGCGGAGACCGTCTCCGTGAGGGCACAATGCCAGGTATATCCACGGGACGTGGCATAAATATATAATACGTTTATGCGGCGGCGGCGGTGTTCCTTTTCAAGGTGTTCCGCGCCGGTGCGACAGTCTTTTATTTTCGACCTTTGAGCTACGCTAGGAGGCCCCCATTGAGAGAATGGAGAAAGAAGGACAGATCACGAACCGGCAGGCCCCCGGGCATCGATGTATCTTTCATCCCGGGGCCGATCGATTTGTGCGTAGATCGCATTGTTTGCTCCGACAGGCTCCACACGGGGCTTAGGAATGATCCTCCTTCTATTTCCGTCCCGTGTCGCTGGCTACCAAGATTACCGATTCAATGGCGTTTATGCGATAAAGGGACAGGGATAAAGCCGGACTTAGCGGCCAATGAAGGAATCCGATATAAATGACGTTTCATTTGCATCTGTTGCGACAGCAACGCCACGGAAGCTAGATCGCGCGGATTATAATCGCACAAAGAGGACCTCGGTTAGGCGAAAAATTCATCGAGACGCTTTCCGATCGGTTCCTCCGCAGGGACCTCTCTTGCGGGTTCATTTGCACGAATCCTTTCAATTTTTATATCTGTGTGTCAAAGGCGCAGAATCCGCCGAGGAAGGACAAGTAATTAGGAATAATTAGCGTCTTCGATCAAGTCTCAACCACGAAATAAAGCCACCGCGTAAAGAGTTATTACATCCGGATCGTAGAACGAGAAGCTTGTGTGGACGCGAGGCTGCGGTTCTCGAGAAAATCGCGGATAAAAGGACCGCTTTGATGTGAAGCGGCACTTCAGCTGGCTTCCTTTCAGGAATACCAGCGCTGAACCGTTCCGCCAATTACTTCATAATGTCGGCTACCGGAAGAGGAAGGATCCTGTGAAAAAGAGGCGCGTTCGCTTGCCGTGCACGAAATACTACCCCTATTTTCTCTGCACGGGAATTTCTTTTACTTGCAGTATTCGGAATCTCGAGCTGTTCCATACTCCGGTCTATTCGAATTATAACGTACAACGTACAAAGTTGAATGGTACAATTTAATTACGTTTCAAAGTACGTATTAAACTTTTTATGTAATTTTTTTAGAGACATGAAGGTCACCTTCATTTTTTTAAATGGAAGCACCCTTTTTTAGTCACCTACAATGATAGTTCCTTTCATTAGGAATTCAGTAATTTTTATGTAATTTTTTTAGAGACAAGGAGGTCACCTTCATTTTTTTTAAATGGAAGCACCCTTTTTTAGTCACCTACAGTAATAGTCCCTTTCATTAGGAATTCAGTGACTATAATTATTCAAGGTCATTCAAGGTCACGGACAGAAAAAACGTATAAAACTAAAATATGGAAGCAGGATACGTTTATCAACAGTGAGACTCGTGGTAAACATGCTAACGTCCTTCAATGCTATGGAATGTTTTCAAACATTCTCTAGCAGACTACAATACGATTTACTTACTACCAGTATGTTTCCAAACGCGATTCCGCTATGGCTTATTCGGTGATTGAAAGGTGTGACGTGATAACGGTTTACCGTGAATGTAGACAAAATGCAGTGGAGGCCCGATTGCCTTCTGAAGAAAGGTGCCCTGAGCGAAACACTCCCTCTAGGCGGACTTTTATTAATATCTACAAATTGTTTAGAAGTGTAGACGGAAGAAAGCGTAAACGAAAGAATCATATGACTACTGAAGACAATGAAATTAATATTTTAGCAGCCATAGCTGTCAATCCACATGCGAGTACGAGAGAAATTGCCCGGAAATTGTCAGGAATTCATCAGGTTTTTTCTGTCCGTGACCTTGATTGACCTTGAGTAATTATAATCACCGAATTCGCAATGAAAAGGACTATCATTGTAGATGTTTAAAAAAGGCTGGCTCCATTTGAAAAAAAAGTAACCTTGATATCTCTAAAAAAATGACGTAAAGACAAGAAGTTTTTTGGTGTCGTATGAGCCCCATTTTGCCATTCAACATTGTCCTGCAGACATTCGACGTATCCTTAAAAACAACAAAGATATTTGAGGTGGCAACGTTAGGCGACTCACCCTGTATAATGATGTGTTTGTATTCGATCCAACAGGAAGAAGAAAATTAAATTGAAATGTAATTTTCTATCTTTCGATTCTCTGTCCAGAAAACTATACAGAAACGATTCTGATCCACCGTGGTTGTTGGTCGTCGGGTTCGGGTTCACCCGTTGCGGTGCCTTCTCACCCCGACGTCCTTGGGGGACTCCCCGCTGGCAGCATACTTGCGTGAACCGATGCACGGTGGAAACGAGAATGAAAGCGAGATGGAACGAGAGCGGAAAGGGTGTTTGTCGAAACTAGCTTTCGAGGAGAGGCGTTGCGGTGGGCTCGGGCACGGCCGTACCTCCCACGAGGGATGCCCGGGCGAATTGTTTATCGGCAATTGCCATGAAAATCCTTGACCCTCCCGACCTTCTGTCCCTCTCAAGCCCAGACTACGGCCGTGTCCTCCTGCCTGCTTAAGCCCTTCACGAATATTTAACCGGTGAATGCGACGAACCCAGGCAACCGACACGGCATTATGGACGCAATTGACTTTCGCGCCGCAACAAAAGGGAACGTGTTGAATATCGCTGTTTGTAGAACGATAATCGATCTACGAGGAAATCCTCGAACCCAGTGGCCAATGGACGTGTCTCGGGCACAGGTAGATAGCTGGTGTTGTATTTCAGATTATTCGATCCTCGGGGGCAACCGCCGCGCCGCGCCGTTTGTTGATTGAATTAGCAGAACAGCTTAAGGCGGCATTGGAAGGGTTGCTTTACCTGACGGTGTCTCTCTCATCAACCTGACGACCCACACCTGGGACACCGGTGGCTCGTCAATGGTCAATTGTGGATTATTAGACTCGGTGACTAAGCAGTCGTTAATTGAATTTAATGACAAGGGGACTTAGGGGCGGATTTAGACGATGTTTCTTTTTTCGAAGAGGTAAGGTGTTGAAGGGAGACAATTAGTGTTTAGGGCCTGTATTATGCTATTCAGTAGCTGAATATTTTCCTCGTTCAATGAGTGGACGAGGAACTGTAAAATATGGTGATGAAGCTATCCAGAAGGATTTTCTTTGTGGTGCGGTTGCTGATTCTTAGAGAACGATTGATGGATCGATCCGTTCAATTTTCTTTTCCTGAAGCTACCTATGGAAAATTGAAGAACGTAGAAAGTGTTGCAACAGAATAATATTTTGCGTGCACGTCGCAGAATGAGTCAGCCGACTTGAGGGCAAAGCCGCAATCAATATTTTATCAATTCCAGAATGTCAGGAGTCGTCGGGCCTGGGTTTGACGCGGTGAATCGAGCCCCGTGTGATCGTCGCTGGTCGAACGATCACAAACCGATGTCACTTATCGCGGTTCGCCCAGAGACCCCGTTCTCTCCGCCCTCAATTGGCTTTCGAGCCCTAACCAACAATTTGCGGACCCTTCGAAAACTGGCCGACTGCGAATCGCCAGGCCACCGTGAATAAGAACGTATGCTACCGCGCACTTACCCCCTTGACTTTATGGGGACACATATGCGTTGGTGCTCGAGTGCTCTCGCTCGGGGGTAAACCACCGCGAAAAATCGACGGACGTATCTTCTGCAATTAAACCGACATTAACCCCTTGCCTTGTAATATCGTGTCTGACTCGTGATGAAGATTCTAATAAAAATGTATGTCGATGATCTCCTATAACCGAAATAGAATTCTATTTTGGTTTGGTTAATGTACAGCTATCGGACAATAAGTATTCTCCTTTTTTAGGAGGTCACGGTCTACAGAGAAGTTCTAATCATTGAAACCGTAAAATAAATCGTAGGGCAATGGGTTAATTGTCTACTGTACAGTAACCAATGTGCATTGCAAATTTATAAAATACAACAAAACAAACATTTTCGAACGCCGTGTTTAAATCAAAGACAATAACACAATACACGGGATACGTGTAGCATTAGAAGCACTTTGGAGCATGAATCCGCCAGCGTACGACCGAATAAATTCTGTGTAATCGCTATCCATTGAAACCGGATCAGAGTCAGTTGTTTTTGAGTCGAGCTTAAGGAAGTTTCTTGCCGTACCCAGCGCACGTTGATCTGTCCATATTGAACAATGGCCGATTCAACGTTACGAATGCTGAAAATGTTGGTCCATTGTCCACGCGGACGTCCACAAAGAGGAAACCTACGAATGCCAGGAAGAAGTGCGGTCGCCGGTGCCGCCGCGCCGGTGTGTTTCTCACAAACGAAAGTTTGCCGCCGCTTGTGGGAAACTTACCAACTTCCTGATTTTTCTGCGCCCGGTTTCACCCGAGCTCACTCTTTCATTCGCGAGTCCACGAATTTTCCGAGCTTACTTTCCCGTTTGAAAAGAAACGTTCTCGCGAATGTAGGAATGTCATTAATTAAGCTGACAAACAGAACAGCGAGTTGAACTTTCCTGGTGAAACGGTCTGAAAGTTCGGAATGGTCATTTTTCAAACGAGGTTTTCTAAGAATATTTAAATAATGAAAATTTCTCGAAAAAAGTAGTTCATTGATAATTCCGATGGAGCCGGAGCTCCGTGAAAATACGTAGGACTGAAAGGGTCTCAGGGACGTGTTGGGGGTGGAGTCGTTCTCACTGGGGTGCCAGGAATTTTTAAGATGGCCTTCGTTACGTTTCCTTTGCTTCGTTCGGAAAGCGTTTTCGAGGGGAACTGGGGGGGGGGGAGGCTGTCTTGGCCAGACAGACTGGCACCAGCAACTGCATAGGCGTAGACTGTTCAACTTGTTCACCCTGAGTATCCTTTCAGACCTTTTCTCCATTCTAACCGCGCAACAAAGTGTAAACGCTGATTCTTCTTTAATTCCCCTAAATCTTCGAATTTAAGGGTTGAACGGTGAAACAGTATTCAAACACAATGAGCCACTATGAATTTTACGACGTGACATTAAACCTGACCAGGAGTGTACACAATTTTTAACGACCTACCCGTGCGAGCCCTTAAGTAACCGAACTCGAATAATAGAGCGCCAGGGGTAGAAGCAATAGCAATTACAGCCATATTCTCGAGCCAGCGATCATTATGGCACTTTTATTCTCCAACCAAGAGCCGAGTGAACAAGTAGCGCAATAAGAACAAGGTTCCGCAATTAAAGGCTTGAAAGACAGCCTCGCGACACCTGCTGAAAACGCAGCCCCGAAGCTAAATGAGTATAGCGACGCGAAAAAGGGTGGCCTCGAAGTATAGGTGTATCCCGAACCGTTTATCGATTGAGCTGACGAAGACACGGATCGAAACTGGCGGCACACCCATGAACACATCCGCGGCAACAATGGTTTCACACACAGGGGGCAGTGGCGCAACTCGCGTAATGTAATTATGGTACACGAAGCGCGGAAGGTAGTCACCGCCATAATGGGCAATTGTCCCTGGCCAACGGTGCCACAATGGCGGATTTCATTGCCGTTAACAACTGACTGTCCAAATACATCGTGCAGCCCGCGCCGGGACAATGAACGACCGCTGTCCGGATCAGGTTCTCTTTATAGCTTGGACGTTGTTTATCAGCATCGCCTGGAAGAACGTCCACTATCTCCTCTCTTTCTCTCTCTCTTTCTCTCATGATCTCCGTCCCCTTCTTCATCTTGCTCTAGCCCTCTGTCTCTTCTCTTACCGTTCCTTCTTCTGGTTCTAGTTTTTTCATCCTGCTACCCTCTCCGTGTCTTCTACTGCCCGAGAAACAACCCCCTGACAAGCCTTCAGATTTGTTCAAGGATTATGTTGACCTTCTGCTCGAATCTATCGCCACCGACAGGGGACGACAGGTTCTGCCGTCGAGTGGGAAGCAGCCCTTTGGGAATTCGAATTATTCGAGACACCATACTGATCCTATCTCGCTATATTTTATATCCGTACATCTTTCAACTTTCGTGTCATTCTCGAAAAATGTTTGTTCTTTCGAATTCAAAAGTAAAATAAGGGACATTACTCATACTATACCTGCGCACGGAACCATCGAACAGGAACCACGCGCACTGACCCCGAATACAAGACTCAATCATCCCAAAATGCGCGAACTACCCTGATTTCCTTCAAAATCCAAAAATCAAAGAAAGGGATTTCCAAGTCTGACAATGCTCGAGAGATGACCTAGACACAGTCGCAGTCTCCGGAAAACAGGGTCGATCGGTGAACATCTATAACATCGTTGAACATCCTGTTTACAGTGTACCGTCTGGAATCCGGGATCCTTTTGTGCGAAATAAATGATTATTTACCGTGAATATCGCACAGTGGCTAAACAGCGATATTTGCGAGGATCCTTAACGCTCAATTGAGCCCGTGGGATGAGTACTCGAGTGTTCAGACCGCCGCGCCGCGCCGCTGGAAAAAAAGGATGTGCCTAGTGCCGGTGTCTTCCAACATCTGTCGGTGCTCGCAAATCATTTCCCGCGCTTTATAGATGGCAAAGGAGGCACGAGGATGGGGTGACCACCGATTTATTTCCGTCGTAGCATGAGCTGGTCCGATCGGTCAGCCATGGAGAGAGCCGGTCGGTCTCTCTTTTCGTCCGTGTGTCTATCGCGTGTGACTGGGTAGGCAAGTCTCGTTAAAATTCGCCGAGCACCCTATGCATCCTCGTCCCCATTCTCTCGAACGAGTATCGTAATAAACAGGGATTCTTTTAATAGGAGTATAAGTGTCGGACTCGCGGGCCTGGGGGCGCGAACGAGTTCTGGAACGAGTGGACCGACGTGCCACACGACGAGTCCGACAATGGACCCCATGGAAATCCGGTAGCAATGAATTTCTTCCGACTGGCTGACACCGTGCAACACCAGCCTCGTCCACTTTAAAACGGCTCCACGATCATCGAGCCCATTCAATTTTTCCCAGCCGCGGAAACGACCTGAGTAAACAGACCGATGCCGGATTCGCTTATGAGAATGCCCATGGTTCTCGGTGTATCCAGAGTTTCAAGAGACATCGCTACCTGCCGGGGCACAGTGTGTCGATCAATGGAAAAAAGTCCGAAAATCAAAATTTAAGTTAATAGGCAAATTTATGTATCCTAAAATGTTCGTAACAAAACATAGTTTCTAAAACTGCCTTCAATTTTAACTGAATAAATCAATTTGTTGTTAAAAACTGAGGCTGAAACTTCACTGTCAAATTCCGTGCATTTTTTAAAACATGCGTCCCTCGCAAGCTATTTGTTCTTTTAATTTGATTTTTACAGGGTGTGTTTAGCATTATTAGACATTCAATCTCCCAAAAAAAATTTTTTTAAATAACCGCAATTTTTCCTAATTTTTTATGTTTAACATTTATCAACTTTGATTAGAGTTTTAAAAAAAGTGTACCGAGGTAACCCCGTAAATTTTTTTACAGTAATTGGTGGCATATTAAACTTCAATTTCGCGTTGGTTTAAATCTGCTCACGTTTGCTCAAGGGGAGAAAATAATAAAAAACCATATTAAGACGCTCGCGCTCGGCGGCTTTCTGCGTAGTCTTTCGAAGAAATTTGTTGCAATTATTTTTAGACGCATGCCATTTGATAAGTACTTACATATGTGATCAATTTTATTCTTATGAATTATATATTTAGTTTCAAAATTGTTTAAATATTTACAATCTTTCAATTCAGTATTAAAGAAAGTACCAAAAGGTTCCTTTGAGATTTTGTATTATATTAATTTAAAGTACATTAGACTTGATATGACGGTCGATCTTAAGTGCATAAATATACACAAATATTAAAAATAGTAGAAAATGTTGACGTTGAGACGCGTGCGTTCGCCGTCCACGCCTTTAACGTTGTCTATCGAGTTCCCACTTGAGTCCGCGCGAAACGATAAGACACTATGTTTACTCATTATGCTATTCTAAATATACAGTCCCTTATTTTCAATTGTTTATACGATATCTGTCGAACATAATACCCGCAAGACATCAAGACAACATTCAAATAAAGACCTATTAAATCATCTTCTACTGGAGTCGGATCCAATTATTGCCTATTATAAAAAAAACATACGAAAAAAGAAAAAAAGGATTTCGCAGATATAAGAGACTACTTATTATTAAATGAAACATCCGACTTATCAGATTCCAACCCAGACACTTGTTCTGATGATAGTGAAGCTGAAGTAGTATAGTACGTACACATATTATTTAATAACATATTATCTATGTTAATTGATTAATTCATTAATTTATTCATTTTATTTATTTCTAGGTAAAATAAAGGATTTTTCTTAAAGATTCCTAACTTTTAATTCCACCTTATGAAGATTTAAATAAGTAATGTATACAGTTTAGTACTTTTTTTTTAATTTTCGTTAAAATTGTAAACTACTACTTTTTATGCAATAAAAAAACATAAGAAACAAGGTCATCACAATTAAAAAAAAAATTTTTTTTTAATAATTAAAAAAAAAATTTTTTTTTATACCAATCGATTCGTCTTTGCATTTTATTTCAAAAAGTATTAAGGTACTTTACTCGAAAATTGCATAGTTTAAGAGTTACGACTTTTTTCCCGAACTCCCATATACTCGACACACTGTGCGGGGGTGTGAGAACCTGCTACCGAATGGCGGTAGACTCGTTTCGGGATGCGCCTTCTCATTTCTGATACTGATGATACAACGATGGGATTTTTCAGTAGCCAAAAGCGCTGGATAAGAGATCAATCTAGGCCGCGATCACCCTCGAAAGTCCTATTTTTACGTTTATGAGGCGTAATTTGCTTTAAAAATCTTCTTTGACACAATGATCCCGGCGGAAATTATTGGATTTTTATATTGAGGCTGAGTTGTTGGTATATGATTAAAGTTGCTATTGCTGTTTCAAGAATTCTTTTAAAAAATCCTCGGTAGGTAATGTGTTAAATGTTAATTATTCTTGTGGAGCTTTTTATAAAAGTTGCTCACAGCTCGGCCATAGATTACGCACTTATTCGTTCCGGGAAGTGCGCAGAGGTTAGAAACAACCTAGAAACCAGAAGAAAACCAGTCTCGGGGAAAAGCGATCGCAACGGGAACATTTCACAGGGTAAACCCGCCTTGTTGATTCTCGAGAAGTAAATCGCCTCTCTCTCTCTCTCTCTCAGCGACTTCCAGTTGGTTTCCGCGGCGTGATCTACGCGTCGTCGCTCGGTTTTTAATCAAGTTCCTTCCAGCGAGCGGCTGCCGGCCGCCCCCTCGTCGCTCTCTAATAATGAAAGGAATAAAAGGCTTCTCGTTTCGAAGACCGAGTCTTATCGGGAATCGAAGCGATCGAACCGAGGATAATTCGCACGACGGAACAAAACCCCGCGATATTCGAGCGTGGCATAGGTGAGCGTAATTATATCCTTTGAAATCGGGCACAATGGCCCCGGGGGCAGTCATTGAAAGTCGAGTACCTGTGCCTCTTGTGAAGTTCCACCGGTGCGGCCGCTCTCTGTGTTAAGGCGGCTTCAAACCCAGTCGCGAGGAGACAGAGACGGAAAGCGAGATGCAAGACCCCCGAGGACCGGAGGGGATGAAGGGGTTGAAACGGGGGGGGGCAGGGGAAAGGGACGACGACGACGACGCGTTTAATGCGTAATTAAATTCTGCACGGCTACCTAGAACACACCCCCGGCTCTTCTTTTTGTTTCCTTCGCGCCTCGACGAGAACCGATCGTCCGACGCGACGCGACGCGACGCCACCCACGCATCCGTGAATCCCGGATTGCCCGCGTTTTTTGGATGCTACGTGGCCGATCTTTCGGAAAATCGCTCGCTGGAATTCTCTCCTCGACTCGTAGAATGTAGATTTCGAGAAATGCTTTTTAAAACGCGAAGTCCGTGAAGTTTTCACGCGCCGGTGCACGCTGGAACGCGCTCGCCGAAGACAAGCGTTGTTCCCGATTAATTAGATATGCGACTTCGGCACCTTAATTAGTCACCGGAAGTAGAAGCAGCGATTCTGTGCGGCGATCGTATTCCGCTTACCGAACGAAGTGTATGGCCGGGTATCGAAGACAAGTAATTCTCTTGCTTCTTCATTAATTGTTGATTGACTCTTTAAGTGGTGCGCTTACTAGATGAATTAGTTCAGCTGAATTATCCAAAATTGTCTGCACAGGTGTACAAGCCTCACCTCGCCGAATCGCCAACACGTTGCAAAGAAACGCATCTGAATCGAAGCAAGCCACGAAACAAGAGAACAATTCGAGCTCACCACTGGCCGCACGAAAAACTAATTAACGAAGGAACCGACGAGGATCCACTCGACGTATACGTATACGGGGTCGAATGGGACCTATGGTTGGGTCCGAGGGTCCCTCAAGGTGTCAGGCTCGCACAATGACCGTTTCGATGGCACTTACATCGCGGAATAACTCGATCTCTGGCCTCAAATCGGGAGAATCGACTGGAACACAGGCCCGACAATGGCATTATCGCTCGGCTCTATCCGTCACGCGGGTCCTACGAATACACTCGAGAACGTACTCGCTGGTAAAAGGGAGAAAAAGGAGGAATGGCATCGAGGCCGGCCCATTTTTCATCGCTGGTCCGTCACGGGAGGAAAGAAAGAAGCGGATAAAGGAGCTCCACGAAGGAGATCAGTATCGAATGGAACTGTTTTTCATCGGTCCATTCTGCTTCACCCTATACCGTCCCGATTGCGAATGCAAACGAGTACGCGGGCACCCATTGTCCGCGCAAATAACACCATTGTGATATCATTTAAATAGGGGGGAGCCCCCTTTCCGCCCGACCACCCCTTCCAACGAATACGTTAATGACTCGTGAGACGGTCCTGTGAAGTCGAGCGTATTGCGCGCGTTATTTTATTATTTCCTGCGCGGGGCGCAGAAAGAGACAGAGAGAAAAGATCGAAAAGTCGAGTGCTTGGCAGGCCCGAGAGAGGTCGGTTAATAGAAATCCAGAATAGCTTTGTCCATTTGTACGGACCTCGATCGGATTCGAGAACAACCATTGTATCGCGAGCCCAGTTTGTTCCGTGTTGTTCCCGCACGTCTCGGATAGAGGGCCTTGCCGGTGGTTTTCAATATTCGATAGGCTCGAATGTTTGTGTTATTAGCAAGCAAACATTGTGTTATCAACCGCGCGAGTAGCAGAAGTAATGGCTCCGTGATTGGATCAACGAAAACATTTTCATTATTTTTTTACCACGCTTATACTATTAGCTTGCCGAGCTGTCGTTGTTGTTGTTGTTGTATACGTCAAATCTTGTAATCGAATTTTAAACTACTTCCCGATGAGCTAGAGACTTGAAACTTTAAACATAGCTCGGAACTGGATGACAATGCAATATTAAAAAACAAATTTTAATAAAACTTGTGCGTCTAGGAGAAAAACAAATTTTGTATTAAGGATGTTCTGGAGGTATATAAAAACGGAACAACATTTTTGAAAATTTGGCAAGATATAATTCTTACTAAATTAATGCAATTACCAAAGTTTAAGAATTATAGCAACTTAAAATTTGCACATTTTAACACGTCTTCTTATGGAGAATTTATAAAATTCCACTCCAAACACTATTTAAACCTTGAAAAAACGCAACTAGAAACTTCAGTTTTTTTTATATGTAGTAAAAATTATATAATTAATTATGTTCAAAATTTATTAGGAAACTAAACAGTTACAGAGCAAAAAAATTGTAAACTGTTACAAAACGTCAAATTTATCGTGTTGTCTCTTACTAGCATGGAAACGCGACAAGTGTAGACCACTGAATATAGTTACAGAGGGTACAGTATTCGCAAAAGTTTCATGCAAAATATACTCATGAATGGCTTTCATTGCCAATATATTGATGGATTTCGAATTTCTTGTACTTTTGTCTCTCATTGTACCTCCAGAACATCCTTAAACGTCACACCTCGCCGTGCGACGCTCGGTAGTACATCATCGCGTTCAGCGATCCCCACTCCACGCGCCAGCGCTCCCTACTCCACTACGTGTTCCCACTCCGACTCATCCCCACTCCACTGGCCCATTTCGCAGCGAAGGAGATCAGTGTGGTTGTAGTGTTCCGTTCATTCAATTCCATTTCGGACAATTTCGGACTCCATCAAGAGGCGTCGCGTCGTCTCTCGGAGTGATCCACTCATTCTATCTCGCGTATTTCTATATCTTATTTCATACCAGTATTAGTATATCTTGCGTTCCATTTAAAAAAGACTAAAAAGTAGAAAATAAAAAAATATATAAAAAAGCTTTTTAAAAACCATGCTTATATTAAAATGCACTAAAAAGGAGAAAATAATGTTTTTAGACATTAGTCACTATAAATAAAAGCGTGGAGCGCTAAACTATATTGACGTAATTTTATTTATAGTGACTAATGTCTAAAAAAATTATTTTCTTCCTTTTAGTGCATTTTAATTTTTCAAAAGTTTTTTGTAACATATTTTTCCGAGCATAGTTGGCAACAAAAAATCTGAAAAAATTCTCTAAAGTGCGCCTTGGGATCCAAAACGTCACATTTTTTTCAGAATTTTAGGGAGAGCTAAAGGGCTGAAATTTTACTCGGAGGGGTTTCCTCATTTTGTCAGCTTTCGAATGATTCGATAGTCATTGAAAAACCTCTAAGGGTAGTTTTGACCATTTAAATCGTCTAGGCCCGATCGCTGCAATAGTTATAAATGCGTGAGTTCTGGACACTACCGTGGAACAGTTATCCGCATCGTTCCAAAGCGAGCACCAGGTTGAACTTGCCAATCTCGCGGACCAAATCCAGACCAGCTCCGCTATAGCTAGCGCACGTGCATCCTCGAAGAGGCTCTCTGTTCCTCCGGGATTGCTCCTCGAATGTATGGCGCACGTGTCGGTAACGATATCGTGAATCACGTGTCGTTCCTAGTCAACGTTGACTCGAGCTGATTCGCCATAGACGGAGGTCCGAGCCGACAATGCTCACGGTGTTATATACCGTTGCTCCCTTCGGGGAACGCTAATATAACGCTAATATATAGTCTGCTTTGTCGCCGCGGTTCATCTTCGACTGCTAACCGTGATCCTTGCGGTATCACCTTTTCTTATTCTTCTTCTTCTTCCTCTTCTTCTTCTTCTGCGGACGCGTCCGCGCGTTAACTTACTGCGTTTGGGACACTGGGACTTCGGGGTGGTCGTAAATTTCTATGGAAACACGAATGAACGGGCGGGGGAGGCTTCCAAGAAGCGCAATTTCATATAAACACCTCGTTATTTACGAGCAATCCTTTTCTACCTCTCTCGCAGGCATGCTCGCTGAGAGAACGGCTAATTTGCGTCTAGCCGGACTCTGCGATCATGCTCGCCGTCGAACCCTGTGCTTCACTGTGACTTTGAGACAATGTTGGCCGAGAGACTTTATTAGCAGCATAAATTAACTGTCGCTCACTTTTATGAGGACTAGCGCGAGACTACCTGTTCAACTGCACTTGGACGCCAAGATAAAAAAGAATGTTTCTACGAATTAATCCGTAACAGAATAAATAAATCACGATCCCGAGGAAGCTTGTAAGATGAAATAAATTTTCGGTGGCACGGGAAAAGAATTTAGTTATCAGGCTCGACCGAGGTGTTCCAGAGCGATATTTTTCACGCGGGAACAATTACAGGGAATTCGGCCGTTTAATCTCCATAAATAACCAGATAATGCGTTCAATCGGAATCCTGGAAACAGTGAAATCATTCACCCGGGCCCCGAGGAAGAAAAGGTTACTCATGAATCTGCTGGTGGGTGAACTGAACACGGCGGCGCGAGTCCGCTCGACCAGACTGTTTGGCACCATCGAACAATGGTAGCGCCCCACGCCGTCCACCATGGGGTCCCATAAAGATCCTACAAGGCCCGGGACGAGGCTCGAAATTCTTCGGGTTTCCCAGAATAGTAGGCGCGCGGCGATCCTTCATTTTATTCGACAGTGGCCGGTTAGTAAAAGCGTGGCCTGTTCTTGACAAACGTTATTTTGACTATGGCAGAGATTATGTACCATTTTAGGGGAGGAATTGTGTCGGGATCGGACACACCTTTTCCGGGTCGCGGGTGATGTATGAATTACTCTGTTTATGCTCTTTAAGACTGTTTCAAATCCCATTCCGTGTAAATTGAACTCCACTTTAAAAAATTAAAATAAATGTCCAGAAACATCTGTTTTGGATCTTACATATTTGTAAAACACTTTAAAAACGGGACTTTCTGCGGTCACGTGAAGAATTAACCAAGTCCCAGCCGATTCAGGGCAGAACACTAAAACTGAACGGATGAGGCGGGTCGAGGTCGTCCCATTGTTCACGGAACACTAGAGACAAAACCGCTCGGCTGCAATGTTTTCGATTGAAATCGATTACCGGACGTTCCTGTTACCGGCGCCGCTCTACTAAAAGTGAGTAATCATTTCCTCTCTCGGCCTACTTGTTTCTTAATCGATACCACCGATAGAATCGATAGTCCACCTATTGCCTATCCGAAAAAGAGAAAACGCTTCTCTAACTGTGAACGTCTCACTGTTTGTACAATTCAAATGGAACTGTTTGCTGCGGCGAACAAAGCTGGACCAAAATTTGAAGAATGAAGAACTGACAGCAGGATAAGCTTGCTCAAGTCGTACCCCTTAAGAAAAAAACCGTATAAAACTCAAAATTTATCAAATAAATAGAAATTAAATGTGTTATTCAAAACTTGTGTTAATATTGTTGTTATTCATTATAACGAAATTAGGAAATCTATATGCTTTCACGTAAAATAAACTAAATCTTGAAAAACTCACATCGGTACGACTAAAGGAACCTATAACCTAAGTCGTACCTAATAATTCAATTAAGCAACAATAATAATTAAAACGTATTTTTCATTAATCTGTTTACGTGACGCAATCTGATACAAACTCCAGCGTGCATACATCGTGCACCCATGATATGCATTTCAAGCATTGAATCATGTTTTCCTCCCGATCTCCTCCACAAGTAAAATAAAACCAATCGCTTTTCTTCTTTTTAATTTTTAATGCCAATTCCTTTTTATCGATTACTGCGTTTCTTTTATTTGCCGCATTTTTTATGTTTTCTTTATTCTGCGTCGACGTTATTTCGACTGACGAGGTAGTACGACTTAGGAATCTCATATGGGTACGACTTAAGACACGGCACAAGTTAAATTGAAAAAGTAAACATAACCTAACATTGAATAAAATTAATACGATTTCGTTTCGACTAAACGATTATGTAAATTCTACTGAATTCATATTGAATAAGGAACATAATTTTATCAATACTTTGCTTGCAAGATTAACTACCATATGCAGAAAATTATAAGAAAATTGAGATAAACTTACTTGATGACGGGACTTATAATGAGGCTGGTTTACGGCAGACAATAATACGTAAAGCAACTTGGTTGACTCAGATGTATATTTGGTTGCCGTTGTACGTGCTGTTGTCGCCGTAGTTCCTTCAAAATTCAAGTAGTACGACTTAAGCACTGGTACGACTTGAGCAACCTTACCTTGTAAAAAATAAAATTAGAATAAAGGCAGCCAGTATACTGATAAGATCGTGATCCACGTGCTCGGATCGAAATAACGAAGTTTGTCGACGGAACGAAAGCATCGTCGCTACCGGCGTTCGTGGATTCGGGTATCGCGAAGGCTGAGGAACGAGACCGAAGAA
Organism: Lasioglossum pauxillum; assembly: GCA_933228785.1. NCBI lineage: Eukaryota > Metazoa > Arthropoda > Insecta > Hymenoptera > Halictidae > Lasioglossum > Lasioglossum pauxillum. The sequence continues at coordinate 42,093,659 of OW121706.1, forward strand.
TAGACTGAAACGAAGGACCATCGAACGGCCAATGTTTTTGTTATATCTGCCAACTCATTGGCCGCTCGTGGGAACGTCTTTGTGTCTGGCAAACGTGGCCCACAATGCGTGAATTAAAAGAAGCCAGAAGCGGCTGTTTTTCTTTTCGACGCCGTGCCGCGAGAGGACTGCTCGTGGAACGCGCTGTATTTTTGTTTTCGAAATGATTTTGCGCGCAGTCACTTCCTGCCGATACGTACGAAATTACATCAATTCACCATCGAGACTCGACGCGGAGCGGCGCATTGTCCAACCACGCTTTTGTCCGACGTTTCGTTACCATTGTTGCGGATCTGTTGCAAGCATGCAGCTTCAGAAAGGTGTTCGTTAAACGTTAATTGTATGCGGCTTCCGAACACGAAGAAATCGACGCATTCCGTGTCGTATGTAATCACAATGTTCGCCTAATCTATCTGCGGGATTGTTCGTTAAGTAAAAGTTTAGACCATATTTATCTACATAGAAGACAAGACTTTTCAGATAAAGTCTTGCGGTTATCGAGAAAAATATCGCAAAAATCATTGTTCCCCGAGCATGACCCATCAACCAGCTGTATGCAGACTTCATTCGTCAGTCAGCCAACGAATAAAACGATCCGTCCGAGTGTCTCGCGTCGGTATCGCGGGCCTCTCTTCCCATTGTGGCGCGAGGATCTCTTTATTTCCTCGTCGGCGCGTTGCTGAAGTCATCAATCCAGTCGGCACCTCGATGGCGCGCGACTCCGGAATGATTTTCGAGGCGGAAACCGCGTGTCCGTGTTCTGTGTTCCATGGAGAACGGAGCAACGAGCCGCTTAGAAATGCAACGAAATCGTCGGCCGAACGAGCTGGCACGGTGATCGAGTCGCCACGGGTGGCCCCGCCGGCAAACGAGAAAAAGAAAAAGAACGCTGCACCGTGCCACGGGTCCGGCCGTGCAACAAAAACGGCCAACAGCAACAACAACAACGGCAGCGAGCATTACCCGGACCGACGCCCACGGGATTGTTCCAGTATTATCCACCTTGGCAGGTGAGCCTTTATGCCGGATGGCGCGTCATTTCTGTTACGACCGAACGATACCACCGGTAATTGAATTCTCTTTTTCGACGACGCACGAGAAATCGGCTGCTGGGCTGCGCTCCTTGCTCTCCGGATACTCAGCTTTTCTTCTTCTTTAACTTCGATCTTCTTCTTCCTTCTCTTCTAAAATTTTCGACATAATTACTGTGCAACCAAATTTTTATTTATTGAAGCGAACACGATAATGATAGAAAGAAGATGACGTCGGAGAAAGTCACAATTTCCTCGAGCAAGATGTTCATCGTTATATGTACAGCGGGTCTTTCTGCAAAATAAAACTGGAATGAAACAGAAATTGATTTTCCGTCTTCATACGTTGAATAGGTTAAAAATAATGTAACGGTATTTCATCTAATGTTTTTACCGTTTTAAATGACACCTACTCATGTTTGTCAGAAACGCATAAAATCCGCTGTCTATTCATCATCCACCTATCGAAAGAGTACAAACACATACCTCCCGTTCAAAAAAACGGATAACTCGTTAGGACACGTGTGCGCAGGCATCCATTTACGAACGCCTCGAAGCCTATAGGATCCTGCTGTTATCGTGTAATGCTTTCGCTGACATTTCTCGCGCGTAGCCATACATACATATATCAATCGTCCGATCGACTGATGGACCGTGTCTCTGTAACGTCCCGGTCTAAATGTTCATTAATTGTCCGTGTAGACAACGTAATTATTTTGTCAATCACCCGCGAGGAGAAATGATCGTTGCTCTGAGGCCGATCGCGATGCCAATTGTCTTCTCGTTATTCCCGCTCGCACGAACGACGAGAACGGAGTTGGGTCCGAGGGCGGTCCTCGATTCGCGACTCTCTATTTTCGGGCCCGGCTTATTAGCCGGGTCACGGGGTCGTATCCATCAAACACCATCAGCTCCTATTGTTTCGCTTCACCTGCGAGAGAGTCCCGTCCCATCCCGCCGCGACCATTTACATCGCTCCTCCTTTTATTTCGACTTGCATACGTTTATGTACAGGCCAGCTAGAAAGTTCCATCCGCGTCTCTTTTACTGAGACGCGTTGTAACTTTGCCAATCAAGAACCAAAGTCATATTGACAGGCAGAGACGTACGTGCCCATGACTACGAAAGTGGTCCAGGTCATATGCATATTTCTTGCTCCCAGATATTTAGAGGAAAAGGATGAATTCTCAATGTAAAAATTACATCGAGTTAACTTAGTATAATTACTGTATAATTGTTAAAGCTGAAATAAACCTATAACAGGTCTCAGTGACTCAATAAAAAAAAAATTAGCAGAAATGTTAAAAATATCCAAGTCCACCATCCACCAGCATTTTGCGAAGCTTGGCTACACAAACCGTTTTGATCTATGGGTTCCCCACGATTTAACGGTGAAAAATCTTTTGACATCTCGACAAAAGTTGTTGGACCTCGGTTGGGATGTTCTATTTCGATCATTTCAAAATTCCCTTAATGGAAAACACTTCAACTCTTTGGTCGAGATAAAAAATCATATAGAAAAGTTTTTCGCCGAAGTATTAGTATTAAAATTGTTCACTCCAGTGGTATTTACCTTTAGCGATCCGTCTCGCTGGACGTAAAGTACAGGATTACAACCCGATACACGCTATCGAGAGAAAATTCGCGATTTTCGAGAACCAGCTGAAAATTTCGCGATCCCGTGAAGAGTAACGAATCCCTTTCCCTTTCCACGGCCGCTCATCTTTCCCCATTATTATTGCGCGCTGAAAGTGCGACGAGTAGAGCGCGGCTCGAGCATTCGTGTGCACGTGCGCGCACCTGAAACGCATCTAACTAGACGCGTTGCACCGTGCTGCATACAAGAACTGCCGTGCATGGTGCGCCAGGGTGCAGGGGAAAGGCAAAAGAGGGTGGAGGGGTGTACGAGGAGGCGGGGGTGTGCACCTACTTGTTCCGCGGCGGCGGTGCATGAGGTACACGCTCTCTCGCGGTATAATATATAATGAACATATCAGATGGCCGCCAGCGATGTCTGGGATTACATATTTGGATCCTATGTTAATGCCGAGTCGCGGCGCTATACATCACGCCGCTGTTATTGTGATTCAAAGATTGAATGGTTAAGGCACCGAGCCACGATTCTGCTCGCGGGGGAGAACGGGGAGTGATAACGGCGGGGAACGAGGAAGAAGGGGGTTGCAGAAAAGCTGGACGGAGGGGGTGCGCAACGGAGAAACCAGAGGAGAGGAAGAGGGAGCGGATCGATGCGCTCGCACTTGGAGATAATATTGCAAAATACTGATGGCCGCGGGAGGCGACATCGCGGCGACGACCACGACCACTGAAAACCGATTCGACCGATCGCTGTTTATCCGTGAAATTTTCGGAAAATTTTCGTTTTCAACGGCCACCTATCGCTCCGCGCCGAGAGTCACACTTTTTAGCCGCTCCTCTTTTGTATAATGCTTTTCATCCGGCCACCATTCACCGGTTTATTTATTTTGTGGAAATCACGCGCCGATACCCGGCTGTTTCGCATCGTGAAACGTGCACCGAACTGCTGTGGCGCTTGTCCGATTCTCGCGCCGATTTCGCCCCGTGTTTTCTGCCGATTGTTCGCTCGCGGATTGGCTAACTCGAATCATTTCGTATTTGACTTTCGGTGTATGGATTTTTACATGTTTTTATCGTTGTGTGTGCATTTGAGATTATAATGCTGAAAATGAAAATGTGCAATGAGTGAACTTCTGTATAAAAACTAACAAAAAATTGTTTTTAATAAAATGTATATATATATGGTTAATTATACGGGCAAGTTCATCGACCCTGGCCAGTTGAACAAATCACCGACTCGAGCATTTCCCCGCGGCGAATAAAACAAGACTGAGCCGGTGAACGGCCGTGGCACTCTTTGTATGGAAATCAGGCATGATTTTTGGCAAAATTTATTTTAGCATAACGTCGGTGGATATCCGTCGCCGGCGTAGCGGTTTTCCATGGGCGCCGGCTGCACTCCCGGATGGAAATAAAAACGACAAAGGGAAGGAATTGCGGCGCGTCGACGTTGGCTCGCCATCGTGGACAGATCATCGGGTGTGGGCGCGAAATCGATCGCCCCACGTCCCTTTTATTATTAAATCTGTTTCATCGTCGAAATAGTAGGCACGATGCCTGCACTTTAGACATCTCCCGAGATCGTTGGATAAGAAAGCGAAGGAATAGCGGCTGCGCCACCAGATTTCCATCGGCCAGCCCTCACTTTCTCTCTCTCTCTCTTTCTCGATCAGACCTGGCGCGTCCGCGAAAAAGATCAAGCGGCTCTGGAATGCTTTTAAAATGCTAAAATGATCGGTGGCGAGCGATCCTCCGCGAAGGACACACCTTAACCTCGTCCCTAGCCGATCCCGAAGAGGAGACCGGTCGACGTCCGTCTCGTGATTCATTGTCATTCGCGCGAAACGCAAAAAAAATCTACTCTATCCACTCTATTATATTGTCTTCCGACGTAACGCAGACACGTTGGACTATGACACGGCGATTCTTCCACACAGCTGTTTCACTACCATAGCGGAGTTCTACTCCGCTACTATCCACTTGTTCTATTCTTTATTGTTGCGTTGTTCGTTTCTGTAGAATGATAGAATTTGAATTTGAAGCGGGACAGTTGGATGTCGACTTTCTTGTCTTCCTGGTGTCTATGGACACTGCGATTATTTATGCTGCTGGCTTGGCAAAAAAATATTGTTCTTTATCAGTATAATAGAATGATTAATTCATAAAATTCTGGATACATTTGAGACTTCAGAATATAAAATTACTTACGATGTCGGCTAAAGCGATCTGAGCGTGTCCAGATTTTCAGGCGTCACTGCACAACGTTAGAAAATTGGAGAAGAATGCAGCGATTTAAGGTGTCGCGCTCGGAACGACGTTGAAAGGGGGGCTGGTTCTATGTTTCGGGTCGGTCGGAGACACGATTCGTTCCTCGATCGAACAAGAAAGGGGGTTTAGAGGCCTTAATTCACACAGGTGGCACATACATATTTGTATTCGCCTAAAAGCCCCCATCGTGCGGCATTCCTCCTCTCTGTCGCACCGTAGGCGAACCGTGGAGACAGAGCCCGTTCCGTCGGGAGGCATCATACGCCCACCTCGTGTTAGATACGATCTTTTCAACGGTGGACCAGCAGCAGCAGCAACAGCAGCAACAGGAACAGGGGCGAGCCACCCGGTGCGAAGCACCACGGCCATCATCCATTTCGCCGGAATAAAAGTTTCATGGCGTGCGAGAGCGTTTTGTTGAAGCGTCTCCGAGGTGTCGGCAGACAATGTGACACCGCGCCCGCCCCCGGTGTCCCAAACCATCCGATATATTGTGTTATCAAGCGATTACGCAACCCCATAAATATTGCGGCCACGAACACACGCGTTCCACGGCTCTTCTCATGGAAATGAGTAATTGGGGGTCCTGAGCACCGAGTTACCCGTGGAAATTCCGCGCGTCGCTGATGCCACCGAGCTGCTGCCTGTCCCGGAGCTGCCTAATCTGTCATCGATACGTTTCACGGGGATTCCAATGTTTACCGGTGGTTTTGTTCCGCGAGGAATCAACGAATAATGAAGAATTTAGGTTACATCGGTTATAAACGAATAAATAATGATCGAAACTGTATCGCGTTTGATCTCCAAAAAGAAATTAAGTCTTATTTAATAGATAATACATAAAATATAAGTAGATTTATGGCTCCTGAAAATTTTCCGAAAATGGTAGAATATAAAATTCGATAGAATTTAGTACAATTTTTATTTATTCCAGTTCTGCAAAGGAAATAATATTCTAGGTTATTGCACCTTCTTAAGATTCGACCATAAAAATGGAAAATTCCCTAAACATCCGCAGTCTAATAATTACATACGATTTTGAGACCGAACTCGTTCATTTCCCATGCAATCCCCGTCGTCCTGGCCAAGAGGAGGATCGAAGAAAAATCCGCTGGCAAGCAGCATCAAGCAAAAAGAAGCTTATTGTGCGGGAATCGCAAGATCGACGTTCATCACTGTCGAAGGTAGGTACGGGCCGGTGTCCGACAATGGGTACCAATCAGTGGGAAACCTCGGTGTCAAGTCGCCTCTAATTGTGCCAGCCGGACAATAGCGAAAATGACATGGGCGTGCGCTTCACTTAAACCGTGGCCGGGCCTCTCGGCCCGACGCGACGGTGGCGTCTAATGGGTTTTGTATTTCGTCGATTAACGTTTGCGAATGACATTCATAACCGGGCGTCCCCTCCTGGCCACCGTGAAGTGTCCCCGTTCCGCAGGAATATTCATAGCTGCGAGGCCTGACGGGTTTTCGTGGGGTCCTTTCGTGAACACCTCTCCCTTCTCTGTCTCTTTCTCTCTCTCCGCGGCACCGCACCGTCTGAGAAAAAGAGAACCCTCAGGGAGAAGCAGGGAGAGAATCGGAATCAGGGAGGGAAGCCAGATATACATGTACACGTCGAAGAAAACTGGTTCCATCCCTCTTCGCCCCGAGCTCTCTAAAACGCCAGGTTGCTTTCTCTGTTTGCGCCTTTTCTCCCTCTTTTCCTCCGTTCGCTGGCCAACGGGTTACCTTTTTTTCGAAACGCGATAAAACGAGGGGACCGACAATGAGAATTGAGTTTCATAACCGGGCCACGCGGGCACAATGACGTAAAATTGCGTTACGAGGGTCCCAGGTCATTGTTTCCTACGGTCCACACGTACGAACATGTGTTTCCTTCGGTCAGGGGGAATGATCGTGCCCATAATTATGAAATTTGGTCTAAAGTCAAAATTGAAGGAACAGTCACATTATTTTTAACTATTAAATGAATTCAATGTAATTTTTGCGGTATTGTGATAAATGAATTATATGGAATTCGTTTAGTGTTAATATCATTTTTCCTTTAACGCTTTGGACTCGAAGCAATTTTAATTCGCAAAACATGAAAGGATATAATAACAATGAGGCATGAAAATCTTAATATAAATTGCAGAATCTGTTTGAGAAGATTTGTGGCGGAGCTGTGCGCGTACTTGGAAAAAGCGGCGGGCAACAGAGTAGCAGGCAGAAGGGTGACAAATTATACCGTGCGAATCTGTCGCGCAGCCAAACAAGAGACCCAAGGCCAGACCCACCTACTTCCCAAGCGGAACTATCGTCCATTCATAGCACAATGGTCATCCATTCACAGATACAGTGCCGATCAATGGGTGTACCGTTACGAGTAACACTTCCTCGTAGCGTTGTAGCCTGCGTTGCGTGGGAAAACAAATTCCCATCGACTAATTGCAACCTGTCAATTACTCGAGGAATTTTGATAGTCACCCGGTTCGAAATTCGATTCCTCCTCTCGTATTTGCATATTTATGCAGCTCGAACTTTGATTACAGTCGGACTAAACCCGGTATGAATTTTAATTGAGTCTCGTTTGAATGTCTAAACAGAACGGAAGCCGCCGGGTATAGCTGACAGGAAATTAAAGGTTCTCGCTTTCCCGAACCGATCGCATCAATCAGACTGCTCCCGGCAGCTTAATTAGTTATAAATTATGGGCGACTGTAATTCGGTCGCAACTAGACTACGAAAATTCGTTCGACTCTGCGCTTCGGCGTTCCACTGATCTCAATATACACTCCCCAAACAATTAAGGGGGTAGTTCCGCCTCGGTTGCAACTAGAATCTTACTAGAATCTTACTAGAAAACATGGGTTTGCGCGCTTCGGTTGTTTGACCTTATTTGAGCAGATTTTGGGCTGGGTGAGGGCTCATTCTAAAGAGGAAGGTTCATCACACTGCGCTCTGGTCATCATAGCAGTCAAGAAGTCTTTTAGAGACAGAAAAATGCATTGAAATCTGCGGGTTTTTTTCCTAGATTTTTTCTCTACTTTGGGCCCTTATATTATACATATTAAACATAATCTCGTTAACCTCATGACCAGAGCGCAGTGTGATGAACCTTCCTCTTTAGAATGAGCCCTCACCCAGCCCAAAATCTGCGCAAATAAGGTCAAACAACCGAAGCGCGCAAACCCATGTTTTCTAGTAAGATTCTAGTAAGATTCTAGTTGCAACCGAGGCGGAACTACCCCTTAAGGGATCACCTCTGCGAACTCGAAAAATTGCTAGTTTACGTGATCATATCTCCGGCCAAAAGTGCTGTATCGATATCGTTAAACAATGGTTTGAAAGCGTGAAACCTCTAGTTTCAGATGCTCTGTTTCACATTTTTGCTACGTTGGTTTTTCACAAAGTTATAGCGAGATAAAGACAACATTGACGGTTAACACAAATTTTGTGCAACTTTGTAACATCACACGGGGTGAAACAAATTATTTTGATAAATTGCGTTAATATCATTTGGAAGGGCTATCTTTCCTGTGTAAAATGTGTGTTTGTTGATTATTGTACGATTTTTTTCATTCGAGTTATTCAACATTGAAGTAAAAGTTGGCTTTTTAGCTTTGACTGGCTCCAGAGAGCGAAAAGAAAGAGCGTTTCTTTCTCTTCAAGGCACTTCTTGTGTTTTTTCAATTTCATTAACATTTCGATACACCAGATGTTTCTGAAAATATGCTTAAAATATGCGCAATTTCCATGTTTGTAAACCATTGTTTAACGATATCAATACAGCAATTTTGGCCGAAGTTACGATCATGTAAACTGGTAGCAATTTTTCGGGTTCGCAGAGGTGATCCCTTAATTTTTTTGTATGACGTTATTCGCGGTAGAAAATTGGAAATTTGGAAGAAATGATATGAAAAAATTCTGAACTGATCGAAGCACCCTTTCGACCAGGTAAAAATCATTCAGCGGTGATTAACTCCACTCTTCCCACACGAGAGCTCGAGCCGCGCTCCCATGACCAATTTCCCCTAAACAATTTATTCCCGGGCGATCCCGGAGAGACCTTCGAGCACGTCTTTTGTCGCGGTTACCGCAGATCGGCCTCGTGAGCGAAATAATCCGTGAAATCGGTCAATTAAACGTCCCGTTCAAGGATTCTCGAAGCGGAGGGACAAAGTCGGAGAAGACAGGCGCTTCTTTGACGGCGTCGTTAGGGCAACGACGCGTGCAAGGATCGTCCTTGCTATCTCTTGAGCTTCTCCGCGGAAGGAGGAGCATGCTATCCCGTGGTATGGAAGGAGAAAGAGTTTTCCCGGGGACATCGAACACGAGAGACGTTGCGCTCGAGAAACAGAGTCCCCGGGAAAATGGATGAAAAGCCTTGTGACACGGGGACAGATCAGGCTAATCCGAGGCGACAGCGATCGCGGTGACCTCGGTGGAAACCGATACGTGGCCCCGGGATCGACGCATCCGTGTGTTACGCATCTGCGGATCATCCTACGGACCGATGGATGGGGATCGTCGAGGGTTTTCGGGGTAGGGAGCCACCCGGCAACAAGGCCAATGAATGAGATAATTGAATTTCACGCAGCGACGATTCTACCGCGGACTCCCAGGAATCCTTTCCTGTTTCTGCCACACCGGGATTTCCGGGGGATTTGACTTTCGAGATCATCGGAGGATCAACCCGGGATGCTGGAGGATCCTTCTGAGCCTCTAGCTACCGGTTACGCGGCGGCTCCTTTGCGATCATGCGTTACGAAGTATCGTTTCTTCGGATCTTTTCGCTTTTGTACTGGGTAGGATAGGGGATTTCTGTTTGATTGTATTACACCGTGTTTCGAGGCTTTATGATTCTCTTTTTCCGAACGAGCACGTTGGCTGTAGATTTTCTGTGGTAGGCGAAACACTTTCCCGATGACAGAAAAATGTAACGAGTTCGCAGAATTGTTCCAGACAATGCGAATTACGTGAAAGATGAGTATGAAAGGTAGTATGGCAGCAGATGGTGTCGGTGGGATCGCGAGAAAGAGTGCTCGCGCAATTTGTTCAGAAATGTTGTGACTGGTCGGGGCCGCTTTATTTAGGGGAAACGACGAGAGAAATGGTTGAATGCCGGGCAGGTTGACCCCACAGTCAACAGTTAACGATTTTCAATGGCGATTGGATGTCAGCATCACTCTCCGCCAATCAGAGAGTGATGCTGACATCCGGACAAACGGACAATGGGAAAGCGCTAAATGCTCACGGTGCGCGTTCAATCTGGTGAATACGAGCGGCGTCTATTGGGGGTTCCACCCCGCTATTACAGTCAATGATGGAGCATACGAAACACTATTCATCCGTCGCGTTTGTTCCTTACACACATCGGTGTAAGTATAGTGCATGCAACCCCCGATCCCGACGGATCCGCGAGCTTTGCCGCCCGGGGGAATGCGAATCACGCCTGTTTGCAAACCTTCATCGCGGAATCACGCGATTTTCGGCCCACGAGTCTTCCCCCTCTTGTCGCAAATCATTCGTATCATCTCGGTGTCTCGTTGTACTGCGACTATGCCATCTCCAGACTGCGGTCGATGCGAACCTTGAGCTAAGTAAACCAAATTCGAAATAGAAGGAAACACTTACGAGGAAAGGACCCCAGTATCCGACTTCGATTTTGATAATTTTTTGTGAGATGATGGTATATGGATCCTTAATTATGTAGGCAAAATATTAGGTGTAGTTACTCAATAGTTTTAAAGATGTAATAGATGAATATAATAGATGAAAGATGATGAAAGCTAGGCCGCGATCGTCCTCAAAAGTCCTATTTTTACGTTTACGAGGAGTAATTTCCATTATTCGGAACCATGTACACTCAGTAAAATAAGTCTCCGTACACCCTTTAAAATAGAACAACTTTTTTATAATCATACCAAATGACCTGGTGTTTTGTAAGCAATTAGAAGCATTGGTTTACTGTACGATGTGCAACAAATATTTTCTAAAAATTACAATCTACAAGATTGCATGCACAGATAAAAAATGCACTTTTTAAAACTTTTTTATTTGGGCTCTTAATAAAAATTTAAAATATACACCTGCTTGAAAATTTCATCGAAATCGATTGACATACACACGAGCTACAAGCGATTAAAAATTGTGAAAACACAACTTTTGATCAGGTTCTGCTTAAAATCCACAGAATCGTACATCTTTCGATGCGTGTCGTTTTTTCCTGCGTCAACCGATTTCGATGAAATTTTCAGCATTGTATAATTAACATTGTATAATTACAAAACATATATTTTAAATTTTTATTAAGGACCCAAATAAAAAAGTTTTAAAAAATGCTTTTCTTATTTTTGCATGTAACCTGATCAATTGTAATTTTTGTAAACCAATGCTTCTAATTGCTTACAAATAATCCGATCGATTGGTACAATTATAAAAAAGTTATTCTGTTTTAAAGGGTGTACGGAGACTTATTTTACTGAGTGTTGCTGAGAGCAGCTTTATGAAAATATATTGCTACATGCGCAGCTGTATGCCGTAAACGAAAAAGTAGGACTTTTGAGGGCGGTCGCGGCCTAGAAGGATTTTTTATCTAGCGTTTTCGACTACTGAGAAACCCCAAATCCCGCACCCTTGAAATAATGGAAAAACGAATGTACCCCCTTAAAGAACCTCACCCAGGCATTTACGCTACAAATTAGAAGATTATGCGACGCCCACCGAAACGACTTTAGTCCAGCCAGATTGGCGCAACAGCGTGCGACGCGCAAGATTGCATTAATCACCCTGTTGAGGGCCTGGAAACGTCGCAATTCCAAGATTGATGGAGCTGTCTCGCGGTATCGAGGAGCCTGGCATTGTTCGTGTAACGGTCGCTGGGATAATGCAGGAGAACAGAAAGAGAGAGAGAGAGAAAGAAAGAACGAATGCATAGCAAGAAAGAAAGTCAAAAGGAATTTTCCCTATTTGATATCACGGGCTCGCGCGAAGGGGTGGCGGCGGGTTTTGCGAGGCTGCGACGAGCGAATTGTTTACAACGTCAGGTCCTACTCAGGCGGTATTGCTTTCCGTGGGATTGAAGTGCTCGTAAAACAAACCCCCCTTGAAATTAGAGCAGTCCTTGCGGCTCCATAGAAGCGCGTACACCCTGCGTGCCCCTCCTCGCGCGATACAATGTCTCCCACCCTCTTTCCGTGAAACTAACACTGTGCATTACCATCACAATGGCTAGATTAAAAAAGAAGGGGAGTGGGATACGCACCCCTGGTCCCTGTGTTGCGAGAGAATGTCTGACACGTTAGGCCGAACGACGGAAACGGAGCGTTTTAGAAGCGGTCGCAAACCTTCGACAGGGGGCGCAACCCTTCCCTCTTTCAGGTGAACCGATTGCGCGCGTAATCCGCCCCTAGCGAGCAACCTGGAAACTAAACCTTGTGCCACGATAGACTCGCATTATCGATTGCTATTTGATTATCTTGCCGCTTCTTAAAACGTTTTGGTCACCTACCCCTCGCATTGCCTCGGGCTCCGGAGCTTGCTGGATTAGGGAGTTAACGGGGTTGTGTTTGGAAGAGGGTGTTTTGCGATTCAAGTCGAGGTTAATGCTGAAAGCATTGCGCCAGCTACCGGGATTTTATACTTGTTTGTGTTCTGCCTTTAGTTGTTTTGTTCGTGCGGGTTCCAAGTTTATATTGCTCTTGCTTCGATGGTCAAATTGCGATTTGCTAGCAAGTTTAAACACTCGTAACTTCTGAACCATTAATCTCCTAGGATCGAAACTTGGATTTTTGGAATTTTCTTACCGAAATCTACCGGATTACATCGGAGAGAGGCAACAGTTTCTGGTTACCCAAGGAACAGTGCAGTCATCTCCAGCAACAACACCCGAGACAAAACGGAATAGCCAATGGCAACGCCGCCGAAGGGGGTGGGCAAGGTCGAAAAATCCGGCGTTAAAAAGCACACCGGCTCTCGGCCATAGCCGACTGGACAATGGGCTGGTGCGTGGAAAAGTGTCCATAGCCAACAGGCATCGGCCGCGACAATGGACATTCGAAGAAATGTATGTTTGGGGCCGCACAATGACGGACAAAGGAGCGATCTAAGTGCCTACATGTTGCACACCAGCCCTGCTACAAATACCCGGATGTGTGCCCAATGGATCCTGACGGGAGTCGCATCAACCGCGTGTCTCGGAAGCGTCTCCTCGCCGATGAAAGAACACGCTTCTGCACCAGACGACCGGAGTAGGAGGTATCGCTTTTTCAGACTAAATCGCTCCATTCAGCAACATCGCCGACGGACCACTAGGATTACGACGAACGCGTCAATCGGCCGATTATGCAATTTCGATCTCAATAGTACCAACTATCCGGAGTAATGGAGAGAGCATATAATGGGACCACTCGAGCTTTCAATGGCAACTATGAAAATATAATATTTGGAACGGTTCGTTTCAGAAATTCCTGTTGTTAGGTACTTGCGCTGTCTTTCGTGTTCTGACAGAAATATTACGGTTATTCAGACCTTTATTCCTATCTGTTAGAATTGGGCCATTCTTCGCGCAAACAGGATTAACTCGCCGCAGGTAACAATAATTAAAAGCGGCCTTTAGCGTATCCAGGTAAGCCTCGAGACCCACTAGACCCTCGGGAATTCAATTAAACCGTGGAAACACCGTGTCCCCTGATTTATCCCTAATTAACACGGTCCCTACTAAACGAGCCCGGTTCTCGGGCATCGGTGGAACAAGCCGAAAGAGAAAGAAGGCCCATTAGTCGTACAACGGTCACACAGGAGGTGGAGGAAGGAAAGGACAGGCGTAGGGAGAAAGGAAACAACAGTCAGGATTTATGGTGTCGACGTCCACGAGCGAGAAGGCACCATAGGTACGGAATAAGAGAGGGGAAAACGTTCCGAAAATGGTGGCTGAACGGGACCGCAATATGGAAATATCTGAACGGTCCCGTCGTTTTAATAGCCCGCGTTGTAAAAGAAGGGGACACGGTCGTCGGGCTGAAAGCTCTCTCCGCGAGAGCTGTAAACAGTGATTTCCGGTGTTGTAAACACCTATCCGCAGATACCTAGCTCTCCCGCTCGTCCTTCTCCGTAATAAACGTCTGCGAGCGTATTCCGCCTCTTAATGTCTTAAGTGGATTTTCGTCCGTTGACTTCTCGACGCTCGGACACGCTCGGGGAGCCCGACGATTTTACGACTGGACTTTTCGACGCTCGTCTCACAGGGCCCCGAGATATTTCTCCGGGATATTTCCTGTCGACCCAACAGATATCCGATCGCGGAACGAGCACTGGGCTCCACGGTAAAAAGACTGCTTTACACACTTTACAGGATGATGCGGGCATCCCCCGCGTTTACTGCGTTACCGAGGCCAGGACCATTCTTAGACCATCCTGTAACCTGGAAAGGGGCTTTTAGACGCCGCGCCGTCCACCAAGTTTTTTTTCAATGCTGTTTCCTCTCGACAAAGTCAAAATTGCTGATCTGTTCCTTTTTTTATGTCAGGTTCAAAGGAAGGTTCTGTCGTATTTTAAATGAGCAGGTAATTTCGCTTGTAAATCAAAATTGTATCATTGAATAATATGAAACATGTTTTTATCATTGGACTGCAGATCTTTATGCATTTATGGCTTATGAAAATGTTTATAAAAGGCTAGGATATCAAATTCGATAGAATCTTGTGCAATTTTCATTTTCAAAAGCTGTTCCCATTAAAAATAGCATTTTATTTAATTCCGCAAAAATTGGAATATGCATAAACATCCGCAGTCCATTTATCACAAGCGATCGATTCGTGAGAATCTTTAAACCTCGCTTCGCGTATTGACGCGCTCGACAACTAATCTGAAAGCCAACGTTTCATTTCCAAACAGGTCTCTCGACGCGCGTTTACGGTCTCCGATTTAAAATATAATTGCCGCGCGTTTAAATAATTGCCGTGCAAGAACAAGTGTAATAACTTGCATCAAAGGGACATCCACGCCGGGAACGCGCAAGGGGGTTGTTTTGTGGAACGGAATTGCCTACCGGCCTCATTCGTGTGTGCTCTCGAACAACGGACCACGCCGGGAACACACGGAATTTTTACAACGCCTCAGCTAATACCCTCTTTCAGCTCGAGTGGTATAAAACGCTGTAATTAGCGCGAATCAACGGTGACCGGGCTCGAAGGCCTTGCTTTTGCCTCTCGCCAACACACCGCGAGCCCTATCCCCCTTTCTCCTTCTCATTATCCCTTTACCACCCCCTAACCCCCCCTCCACACCTGCAACACCCTTGCCCGACATCACTGTTCCTCGCTCGGCCTTTCCAAGTTTCCTTTTCAGACGCAATTTGCACGAGCTGCTTGTTTTAAATTAACAGTGAATGCGCTTTCCTATGAAACCGGTTTGTTAATTATCGGAAATTTTGATAAAATCTCCCTCTGTAAGGCTGGATTTTAATAGAAGAGAATTTACCGTATCTTTCAAATTTGTTTATCTTCACGCGACAAGCCATTTAATAATGTTCAAACGTCTTTGCAACTTAAGGGTTGCGAAGAGTGTCTAAGTCGGATGTCTGAAATTCTATCTGCAGCAGCTTCTATCCGAGGCTCAAAAGCCGCCCCCGTCGCAGCGAGGGGTGGCAACTACCCCTTCTTCCGTCGGGTCGCTTTAATTAATTACTCGCTAGTTTTGTGCGCGCGACTTTCTCGCTCCCGCTTCCCACTTTGAAGGCCCGAGCTGCGCGGGTCGTCGAACAAGACCTTCAGGTTCTGGGCGAAGGAAAAGAAAGTGCGTATACAGGGGGATGAAAAAAATAAAACGGTCGCGCGGGCGCGCAAGTTAAACGGCCAGGTATTTACAGAGAAGGGTCGTCCTGGTCGGGTACTTAGCCTATCGTCACCACCTTTTTTCAATGCCAATTAGCGTCGAGCCCACGCTCCGGTTGGTCCGACTGCGTGTAATCTCCCCGGCGGAGGAGGAGGAAGAGGAAGAGGAAGAGGAGAAAGGTGAAAAAATGAAAAAGGAAGGAAAAGGGCGAGAGAGGAGTAGAGGCAGAGCATGGCCATTGAGAGAAAAGGCACCGCGCCACTTCCGCCTTGTGGTGGAACCCGTCACTTTATTCCTCGGCGATAACGACGGATTATGACGGCGAGTCTGACACACGGCTACCACGAGTCCTCCGAGCACCAAGGGTTGCAGGCGAGTCAAAGATTTCCACGGGACTTTGATGGTTCTGGGAATTACGGGGGTAGATAGTCAAAAGGTGACTGAGGTGGGCTTAGGCGAGAGATTATCGAGCAGACTTGGTTCGTGTTCAACTTTCATTCTCATCAAATCTGAATGAAAAGTATGACTTACAAATCACGCAAGGTGCTGTTCGGTTCGGTCTCCAATTTCTGACGTAGTTAGTCAAGTAGCTAACATTGCGTCACGACGTTCACTGGAATAATTAAAATTACGTGTCTCGAACGTCTGCACACATAGAAACGTTCTCGCGGTTCTCCAGCGGCGAAGGAACCGGAGAGCGGTTTCTCAATTGAATCGCGTCGCCTGTTACGGCTGTTCGAGGAGAGAGAGAGAGGACGGTTGCCGCTAACGACTAATTTTCGCACATCCGTCGTTCCGCGTGTAACCGAGACACCGGAGTATGTCCGGGGCTCCGAGTGAGTGGCTTTACGCAATCCAATCATCGCCGACCCCTCTTTTTAATCCCCGGTCGAAGAAAGGTCGCTAATTTCTCTAATTTGATTGCGGGCGAGGCTGGGTGCGCGAACCCTCTTCTGGCAACACCGGAAATACCGACGCGTTATCAAGGACCGTGATTTCGCGATTCGAAGCCTTGGCGACGCGTGAGGGGGCGGGCGAGGGGGCTCGCGGATTTTAAAATTCCGCTCGGCGTGCGAGCGGCGCGCGTAATCGCGACACCCGTCAACAAAAAAGCTCCGCGCCGCTCGTGGCACGCGAGAAAAGAACGAAAACAGGAGCGCCAGACTTCAAAGGGCTGTACGCCAATTATGAGCGGTGGGTGGGGGATGCCAAGGGAGCAGAGAAATTTCACGGCGAACCCTTCTCCTCGACTAACCACAAAGCCGTTTCGCGCGCAACCGAAAAGAAGCCCTGACGCGACCCCGAGAGCATTGGCGTTTACTCGCGCGAACGCCTGCGCATGTGCGATGCAACTTATTAACTTGTTAAGTGGCGCTCATTCGTTGTCCCTTAATCACTCCCCTCCCTCTCCCAGCCAGGCCGCGTTCGTTTGTTCGTATCCGACGTCAAGGCGGAGGGTAATTGGTGAAAGGGAATTCGTTTCCTGGGAAAGAAGCCTTTTCGTACGCGGCTGCGTCGAGTATTTCGTTCGTTTCAACGTCATTCGGTTGTTGGACAGGCGGAATGATTCCATGATTCCATATTGATTTAGGGATAGCGAGGATTAAAGGCAACTTCTCATTTCTTACAAATTCTTCTTAAAAATGATCTTCAGAGCCAATAGCGTAACCAGGAAGAACAGCAGGGTGCAGCGAAGTATTCCCGTTTTACCACGTTTTTTTTGTTAAGTTTGAGGACTGTTAGGGAAAAAATGCATTTACGCACTATCATTCCCCCTAAGAAAGTGTGGGGCATACCCACTAAAAGAACCTAACAGTCCACGACTCAAAATTGAGACCCGGTCCACCTCTCACTGGCCAAAGAATGGTGAGCACTGCGACCCGCTGCTTGCATTACTGCGGTGCTCTCATATGTATCTTTGGCTCTCTCCCACACCTGTTCTTGTCTTATGCAGCGAAGTATCCCCTAATCGCCGAGCAGGCCTATCCGCCCACAAAGCTCGATTATTCCTCATTAGCTATCTCCTTGTCAGCAATAACGAATGGAACTTGAAGCCGTCGCTGACGTCTCGCCTAATAAACGCTGGCAACCCTAAAGTTTCACTCTAACATCATCGACGCGTTAACGCCGGCTTCCCGAAGCGCAAGGAGGGCGTTGCGTGAAAAAAAAGAAAACACGCTGAGACGAACACGAAACGCGCGGGTTTGGTCGCAGGCGACAAAGTGGCAGGTCGCGGCACAATTAAAGTTACACGGTTCTCGCCTGCTGTTTGACGTCTCGAACAGAGGCGGCCGCTTCAAGTGACGAGAGGAACGAGGCACGGGAGAACCTGGAGAAAAACCGGCGAGTCGGAGGCGTTGATAAAAGGCAAGGGTTAGTGGCTGGCAAAGGAGGCGAAAGAGTCGGAGAGACGCGGCAGGAGCATCCCTCTGATCTTTTTCCTGTCCTCCGGGCTGCTTCTCGGCGTCCTTTCTCTCTCCGCCTCGTTTCTTCACTTTCTTCGTGGCCTGTGTTCGCGGCCACACTGGGCTTCAAACTCGCTTTCTAGGTTGACACCTTGCGATTCTCCGCGAGGCTTTCACGCCAGCCTCTAAAATCGCTGTGCTGAAAGCATTTAATTAAAGCGAGCGCGCATACGCCGCAAGGCTGATGGAACATGGAGGAGAACCGGGATCACGGAAGCCAGGAAAAAACGACGAAGAAGATAAGAGACCCTCCCCGCTAGAAGAACAGAGAGAAAGACATGGGGACCGTTGACGCCCGTAGCCCCGGGGTCGAAGGGACGCTGAAACTGTAAAACATTGTCTCCAGCCGCAAGCCAGCTGCCAGGCATTTACTTAATTAGAGGCCAAACCCCGCGTCCTCGCCGTTTAGACCGAGAAAAAATGAGAAAGGCGAAAGATGCTCGCCGAGCAACGTTTTGTTCGCCAGCAGCCCCCCGTTTCAAGGACAATTCCGCGGATTAGAGTTATGCTTGACTCGGAGGGAGATTATTATACTCGAAACTTTGTCAACCTAACGCGTCTTCTGTGGCCAGATTAATTTACCAGCTTCCTCTTTCCTTCCCCTTTCCAGATATCGTCTGAAAGAAGAGGTTTCCCTGTGGGACCTGGCACTTTGTCGATTATTACTAGACTGCGCATTTTTCTGTAATTATGATTTTTGTGTTACGCGAATTTCTGTGTTTCAAGAAACTCCCTAAAAAATGATTCGGATCCTTCTCATTCGACAGGACGTCACCCGTTGGAAAGCGCTCGCTTCTCCGATCAATTAGCCGGTGGGACAACAGAGCTGGCAGCCACCTTCAAAGAAAAGCTTCCCGAAACTCCGAGTTCCCCTTTTGGAGGCGGCGGCGTTTTCTCCTCCCTCGAAGAATATTCTCCATTGATCCCTGGCCTAGGTCTTTTCTCGGTCGTTTGTTTGTCGCTTGGCGACAATGCGTTACGAATACAGACACAGAGGATGTTCGACGCCCACAGAGTGGACATCAGCTCTTGCTGACTGCTGTCTCCAAGAAGAAGAAGAGCTGAGAGGTGAAGGAGAAGAGAAGGGAGGCTGGCAACCGAGAAGAGAGCACCTGGCAGAGATTTCGCCACCGAGACTGTGCGGCATTATATTTGCTGACAATAGATGAAAAACATGGCTTCGCACAACAACTCGCGCACTCTCCTTTCCTGGACCTTCTTTATTGCCGGGGATAATGTCCCTTTATCCCTTCGCAGGACCTAGCACTGGTTTCGCCATTGTCCGCCGACACTTCGCCACAGCTTCGGCACGGAATCTATCTCTGACCTCACCCCTGACACCAACGCTTTTCCTGCCTACGAACATCGTTCCTGGCTTCGTGCGGGAGACCACTCTTCGCGAAAATACTCGAGCACGTTCAGCTGTGTTCTTGTATCGCAAGTAGATGTTACAGAATAATTTTCACATTTAATTATAAAAAGTATACTTTGAACATAAGATGGATTAAGATAAGTTGGACTTTAAACTGATCTATTTTCCGACTGGTATATAAAAACGTAACGTTCTTGGTACCAAACTCTTGCCACAGTAATTACTAAAGAAAAAGAAAAAGAAAAGTAAAAGAAAAGCATTAAATGCCTATAATGAAGTAAAATAAAAGCATCAAATGCCTATAATGCACTTTGTTTGCTTCCATATTCAAAGGCGTATAAAACTGACAAAGATTCACCTAACCAAAATTTTTTCCAAATATGCCTGAAGTACCCTCTTTATACAACCCAATAAATTATAGCTCCAGGAATGACCACGTCTGTGTCATAAATATTAAAACGTGTTGCAGAAAGTTCGTTAACGAAAGCAGCGTACGGTGTCGACTTATTCTGAACATTGTACGATTCCGATGCCAAAACTGCAACTGCAGGTGCATCAATATATCATTCCGGGACACATGATTGCAAGAAGATAAACTTGGGTAAGACACGCAACAGAATTCTCTTCGTACAGCTACCTACCGCTTGCTACATTTTTCATACTTGTTAATTGCGATTGTAAAATTTTTCATATACCAGAGATAGAATTCACGAGAGAGAAATAGAGAGAGATGATAATGGAAAGTGTACCAGGTTGCGTCAGCAACAATCGAAATGCAAGGATTCCTCGAAGGTTCACGGTCAACTGGCCTTCATTCCCAAGACGATTTCTCCTTTGTTAAATCAAAGCTGGTGAAATATGACTATCTGAGGATTACAACCCTTCCGAAGGTTCTTATATTGCTTGACCTGTAAATCCCATTGTAGGGTTTCTTTACCTACGAATTACACGGCTCGTGAACGCCAATGCGAAAGTAAAATTGAGGAGACAATCGTATTGTAAGATTTGTAACATTGTAGAAGAACATTGCCAGGTCATTGGTAATATGGCCAGGTCATTGGCTATGACTTCGTCGGAAATATTTTCATCAGATTTATTGTCCATCGAAGGACAGCAATTCATTTTATTGTCCCTCTCAAATGGATTAGGGTCAGTAGGTTTTACAACATTTGCGATGGAAGGCTCTTTTTAGAACACTAATTTAAGATAGAAGAATAGAAGAATGTCCATTGTCAACTCAAGTATGGCCCACAATTTGACGGGCCAGGTATCGATGGTCATTAGGTTTAAGCGAACAGCCATGCAAATTAAATTACGATAACTGTATTTAAAGAAAACACCTTCCTCCATTTAGGGGCCACTTAGACATTGGGACAGCGACTCGTGACTGCATTGTCTCTTTATTACTTTAGAGGCGTGAGGGACTTATTTTGTTCCCAGATCGTCTACCGATCTGTTCTATTCAAGCTCCACTTGAAAACCGTTGTGTACACACCTTTGTTTTGCATAGTACTTTTCCGTACTGAGAAAGGTAAACGAAATCGCCAAAATTCGGCACTTCTCCGATTTCGTTACTAATGTACAGTGGGTAACGAAAGCATTCGAACGCCCTTTAAAACAGAATAATTTTTTTATAATTGTACCAAACGACCTGATTTTTTATAATCAATTAGAAGCATTGGTTTATGAAATGATATGCTGAAAAGATTTTCGAAGAAATGTTCAGCATGTGTATAACAAACATAGATCTACAAAACATATATTTTAAATTTTCTTTAAGAACCTTAATAAAAATGTTTTAAATATGACAATTTTATTTTTGCATGTAACCTTGTATATTATAATTTTTTTTATTTTTGATTAAATTATTTTTTATTAAAGTTTTCACAGAAAATGAAATTTAACAATATAATTAATAAATTTGACAAGAAGTTAACAATTTTTTATGAAAAATAAAAAAAATTTTTTTCCATCCTAATACGCATTTTTGGCAAAAGAAATGCATTTCGTACCGTGACACACACGAACATTGAATTTTCCCAGTAAATTCTAGAGATTTTTATTTAATTCAAATCTATGAAGGCTGCTACCACAGAAAATAATATTTTATTCGTTCCCGTTTTCCCGAAGTTTGCCTGTAAAAATGAAAAATTGCATAAACGTCCGTACAATGTTCTAAAAAAGAATCGCACACCAAGAGATCGCGAATTCGCAAAAATCCAGTTCCTCCGGCGAACGAGCCGATGCAGATTTTTATTATGCGAGTGGCGCGGGTGTCCGATGGACAATGAATACAAATTCTGTTCGCGGAAAGGAACGTTGGCGCAGGAGTCAACGTCAGAGCTTGTTGCGTCGGTGGAACAAGCGCCGGTGTTCCCCTGGTTGTCGCGTCCATCCCCTGTTCCTGTCCTGTGCACGGCAAAGTAGAGGGTTGGCCGATAATGCCGTACAATGACGTTGCCCACCCCCTTTCGGACCACCCCCGTACAGAGGCACGTTGCGCGGCGTCGGCGACGGTGACGGCGTTCATAAACGGGGAAAAAGTCGCGTGCACTGTCAATGCTGCTAACCGTGGCTCTGTGAAAAGCCACGTATCTTATCGTCGTCGATCCGCGCGCTGAGCCATTCAACGGCCGCCGGGGGCTATTCTATCGTTGCAGCCCCGGGGAAAAATGCCGGACAATCCGGCGGCCACCGCCACCGACACCGCGCCGCGTCAGCTGGATACATCCCGACACGCGAGCACTGTAATTAAATGTACCCTGGCTGCTGGGGATATATTCGAGATTTTTCTGTTCGACGCCGGTGAATACGTCGCTGAAGGGACGAAGCCGAGAGAGCGAGGATCGAAATTTCCCATAATCCTGAAAAGACTTGACTGATTGTATGGAGTGAGAGCCGTCCAACCACCGCCGCGATATTCGCCGAGCAATTAGAATGGACCGACGGACGCGCTTCGTTCAAGGACTCGTGTTACACACCACGAACCGATGAATCGAGCAACCTGATTGGCACCCTGATTTCGTTACGCCGCTCTCCACTGTCTTGCGCCCTCAGGAGAATGGCAGAGCGATGAATCTCTGCGTACCGAGCGGTTCCGCCGACTCTCTTTCCGATCTGACCTTGCTGGCTTCTTCGAATCGCAATTTTTATAATGCTATTTTAGGCTTGTTTCACTTTTAATCACTTGCATGTAGTATTTGCAATCTCGAGACTTGGAATTCAACGTTCGAAACATGAACAAAGGTGTCAAGCTCTGTGTAACCAATTATGTAGAAAGTGAAATGCGAGTAATGAAGGTTATAACGAACCATCGAAAATCCTTCGACCACGCGAACGCAGCGAACGTTCGCCAGATAAATTTGCGACTAGGATAAATCAGGGGTCACGACAATCCCGACCCCGAGAGCAACAAGAAGCGTCTCGCGACAGATTCAAGCCGGAATCTATCAGCCGAAACACGGACGAGCAAAACGAGCATAACCAAGCTGGTTCATTGTCGTCGATCCTCTGCGGAGAGGTACGTAACAGGGTACCGACCCCCGTTCGTGCACCGGCAGAAAGAAGCGAACGGTTAGGTTCTTGGACCTTGTTTTGGACGTTCTCCAAAAATGCCGATATATAGGCTGACTGTCGGCGTTCGCATCGCATCGGATGCACGTGGATGACGATGCCGTGGTAGACTCGAAACGAAACCCGGCTAACCTGATATACGTCCTGGTGTAACCGTAGGGGTGTGTAGGTTCGAGAGAGGAAAAGGGGGTTTGGTAGTCGGAACGGGGGTGGTGGTACGACAAAAGCTTGGAGGCCTTCGATCGACCAGTCATCTAGGCAACAATGGGACTGACAATGGGCAGCGGGCCAGCAGTGTTTCATTAAAACATGCATTGAATTCGAGAGAGCCGACGAATTGGCTGAAACCGAGAGAGCGGGCGCGCATCGGGTTGGACCTACTCATCCCCGAAAACTCTCTCCGTTTCCAGAGAATCCTCTCTCTCTCTCTCTCTCTCCCTCTCTCTCTCTCTCTCTCTCTCTCTCTCTCTCTCTCTCTCTCTCTGGAGAACGCGGGGGTGGTATCAGGTCCGGTTGGACGACGGTCATGTCTGATTGAAATGTCGAAAAGTCCGTTTCTCTTGCTCTTCGGTCGGCCCTCGGGCCGCCGTTGTTCTGCCCGTTTGTTGTTGTTGCCGTTTGTTGTGTTTCTCGTCGGTAAGAGAGAAAGGGAGGACCATTGGCGGGACATAGAGATCGAGGTTCGGCAGAGGATAGGCCGCTCTCTGCCCTGCCCCCGGGTTAAATTGGAATTGTCATGTGAGGGAGAGCGAGGCGAATCAAAAGAAAAACAACTTGTATAGGATTGAGTTTAATTGTGAGCCATCCACCCTATAGAACCCAGGACCGTGTACCTCCTCCCCCGGCCCCTTTTCTCCCCCGCAACACCCGACCCCCTTCTTCGACGGTACTGGCCGACCACCGACCGTTACCGGGGCTGGGTATTCGCCACCGTCATCGTCGCAAAACCAGAGAGTTGGCGGAAGCTAGCGAAACGGATGGAACCGACTCGACTGTCGACCCGGCCCGAGAAAAAGGACCGGGGAAAATGGAACGGCGGGCTGGGGGAATAGGAAAATGGAAGGAACGGGGTGGCCCTATCGAAAACTGCTGCCGATAAACTGGTAATTACAACAACCGTTGTCTCGTCGCTCTAAGGAGCGCGGCCATTCATCTGCTTTCGGACATTTAACGCGGGGCTTGGTCATCTTCCGCCCCCGCTACGGAAGTTTTATGCTTCGGCCCTCTTTCAACGGATCACGACCAAACGAACCGGTCTGATTAACCGACTGTTTGCATCCGCTTTTGCAAATGGATTCTCGCCATTGTCTCGCTTGACCACCGTTTCGCCAACTCTGCCCGCGAGTGTACAATATTTATCGTATCGCGGATATTTGTTCAATGTATTCTTTAAAATGGAATTTCTGAGTTTGAGGATAAAGAAACATTTATTTTCTTGATCCCGATTTTTGAATTCCATTTAAGGAAGCGGAGGGTCATCGAAACAGTCGGAAAACGCCAGACGGTCAGCTTAAACAGCACGGGTGTAAAAATCGTTTTTCGAAATCCCCGAGAGGTCGATCGATAGGATCGATATTCCGCGCCGTTGACGGTCCGCATTGGCCGGTCTTTTTCTCTCTAAATGAAGTTCTTTGTTGGCAACGTCCGCAAGGACAGCCCTCAAGACAGTTTAACAATGAGCCCTCCCTGGACACACAGCGCAACGCTCTCCTTCTCCATCGGTATTCTTGCTCTCTCGCTCCCTCTCGTTCCCCCGGTCCAGTTCTCTATTTTCGACATATAACGTACCGTCCACTTATCCCGTCTCTATCGTTCTCGCGTACAATCGAGTCCTCTCGACTCCCGGCGCAATTTTGTTCTCAATTTTGTTCTACGTCGTCTTCGGCCCCGACAATCGGCAATAAGCCGCCCAACTGAGATCCAATTTAAACCGTTAATTACCACAGAGCCCCCACGAACGCCCCTTCCCCCCACTTTTCACCGCATTCGCTTCCTCGTCCACCCTCTTGTGTCCGACCACCCACAAAACCCACCCCCCGTCCGCCATTCACCCTACGGTACTATCTCTTCTCCTCGTCCCCCGAGCACCACCCCCATTCTCCGGCCACTGTATTTTTCCAATTTAAAATCCTATCTCTTAATTTCCTACGTGTCACCGCTACGTCTGGGGATTTTTATGGAAACGATGCTATCTCCTCTTTCGGTGTTCCTATGCGAGAACCACACCACACGATATCGCTCGACGATCCTATCTACGGGCTCCGCTTTTTTCCACCACCCTGCCAACTGCTACTGCCTACTACCACTATTACCCGACCACTGCCTACCATTGCCAATCGGTACACCCCGCGACCAGCCAACGCCGCGACGCGACGAGGGAAATTGCACGGAACAGTCATTCGAGCCGCAAGCCTGAAATCGACATCCCCGACGCTCGTCATTATGCCGCGGCCACGAACGCCACCCCGTTCGCTTTTACGCAACGGCCAAACGCCGCGCCGTTTTCATTCGGCCGCGAAAACACGCGTTTCGCCAACCTATTCTCGCTTTCCCAGCTCCGACATTTGTCCTATGTTCAGGTTACGACAACGGTTTCCAACCTTTATGCTATCACGACTCCCCGAATAAAAATTATGTTAAAACTGTTAAGTTTAATTTATTTGCAGATATTATGGTATGAAAATTGATTTCTAATTAAAACATTTTGACACTCACAAGGAGAGTGCAAGGTCGTTGAGTCTCAGATTTGATTGGAACTTTGTACAGTTATAGATCTCGTTCTCCCGTTAACGTGTGTACCCCATTACAGACGCAGATACTCAATAGTTTTTAAGGTATTTATAATTAAAGTTTTTCATTACCATGAATATACAGGGTGAACATTATAAAGCGTTACAGACGAATATCTCCAAAAATATTGATTATACGCAAAAATGTTTCAGATGGAATTTGTTGAGTATCGAAGAGGACATCATGCGGTGGAGGTTTTATTTTTACTGATGGATACTCCAAGGTGAGGTGAAGGTCAACTTTCTTTTTTTAAAAGGAATGTCCTATCTTTTTGTACCATATATCGATAGAGTCTCAAATTCTGAGTATAAAAGTGTTGACCTTCATATGTCCTAAGGCTAATAATTAACGAGATATTATCCAAAGAAAAAATTAGATTTAGGACATATGGAGGTCAATACATTTTTATTACTAAGAATCCGATAGTCCATCGATTCATGACACAGAAAATAGGTGTTTCCATTTTAAAAAATCAAGCTGACCTTCACCTCACCTTGGAGTGTCCACCGGGAAAAATAAAAGTTCCACAACATGTCCCCCTCGGTACTGAACAACTTCCATTTGAAACATTTTTGCGTATAATCAATATTTTTGGAGATATTCGTCTGTAACACTTTATAATATTCACCCAGTGTATTCATGGCAATGAAAACCTGTAATTATAAATATCTTAAAAACTATTGAATAACTACATCTAATAAATATATTGCATATATAATTAGGAATTCATATACCATCATCTCACAAAAAATTACCAAAATCGAAGTAAGACACTTGGGGTCCTTCCCTTGTCATTTACGGTACTCGAAATTTCTCGATTTTTTAAAAATGTTTAACCCGTTTCAATCAGACGTGTTTTCTCCCTCTTACTATATGCTTGTGTGGAACAGCCGAACGAAACTTTTCGATCAGAGCGCAAAAATGGGAAAGATCGAGCGGACCGACGAAAGACAATGGCTGGCGCGTCAAAGATAAAACTTGAAATTCGTTAGGGGGCGGATCGTGATCGCGGATGTCCAGGTTCCCCAGCGGAATGATCGGCGTCGAACACAGTAGCAACACACGGAGCGGCGGGATAGCTAGTGCTACCACGATCGCCACCGCGAACGAGCCAGCCCTCGGTCTCCACCCGGTAATATCCACACCAGCAACAATCACGGATTAATGCCATTGTTCGCGCGTATCTACTCGAAATGTACGGGCGCGCAGGTCTATGGGTATATATACGCTCGTGATGCATCGACAATGGTAGTGGGTCTGTTCGGCGACCCAACGAGGTATTACCGACCGAACAAGCATGCAGTTTGTCCCCCATTGTCGCCTCTCGATACAGTGGGAATAACGCCCACCCGCTGTATTTGCAGTATTCGGCACGGTTTCGTCCGGTTGCTGTTTGCCGTCGGTCCGTCTTACTCGACATTATATCCGATTTGAAGGATGCCCATTGTCCTCGGCATTGTAACGATCGGACGATCGGTAACGCGATCGGTGCATCGGGGCTTCGCACAGGAGAGGAGAGAAAAAAACTCTGTTCCATAGAGAAAACACGGATCCGGGAATTATTGCGACCTCCTTTATTGTCGGTAAGAGGGGGGCGAAAACGGAGTAACGAAATATCCCTGTTTCTCTCTCGGAGAGATAGATGGTCTTCTATTTCGCCAACGGATCACCTGATGTCTGCTGTGTTTCTGTTAAATCCTTGAAATATGGAGCTCGTTCCACCGGGTTAAGGGCTGTTTTCTAACTGATGGAATTTTCGGCTATTCTTCTCTATACCTGATTCGTACCGGCTCTGTTGTTAATGTTAAATTCAATTATCACGACAATAAGAACGTAGTAAGTAGACTGCGGATCTTCATGCAAAATAAAAATTGTCTGCGTCGATTGTAAGAAATAGAAAGTGAATCGAATTTCTTCCCTTAATTATTTGAATAGAGGAGAAGTCATATATTGGCATGTTCAATTTTTAAAATTGTCCAACAATTTTGAATTTCATCTACTCAATTTATAATTCAATAGGTAATAATTCTAATTTTGCGTTTTGTCGAAAATCGATCCCGAGGAGGACGATTATTGTTGTTCCGGCGTAAGAGCAAACGATTCCGCGAATTCCCAGCGAACGAGACCGGAAATCGGCGACGCGACGGTACAAACCACGGATCGGTTCACGAAGGTGAAGTAGGATGAGAGGAGAGGAGCAGAGCAGAGGAGAAAGGAGAAAGCAACGAGGATGATCGCGCGCAGTAGGCAGAGCGCGGATTTGGCGCGGACTGAAGCGCATCTGCCTGTAATCCGTAGTGAGACCGCTCGTTGTTTCGCTGATCCCTGCATTGTGACGTCGCTTGTATACTTCATTGTTCCGCATTCGGCGTCCATTGTTCGCAGATTGTGTACACCTACCAACACTAAAGTCCCACGCCATCGCGCCGGGCCACGCATTTACGCGCGTACACACGCGTCTCGCTCTCTTCTATTCCTGTCCGGCTACGAATCACTCATTTTCCCTTCCACCTTTCACCCTGCTGCCCCCTCCACGATTTTCCATTATTTTTTTATGAAATACGACGTCTGCGAACCGTGATTCTGTTCACATCTGTGAACGGACACTTAGGCTGAACCTACCTATGCAAGATTTGGAGATCGAAGCTTCTCTCGTCCGACCACCTACCAGAATTTGATATAAGAATATTTTGATTAAAAATAAAAAGAATAGTAGAAAATATTGTGCTGCCCAGATGTGTCAATTCGATTCACCATCCCCGACCCAGCAGCGATCGTCAAACATATCCAAACACCAAGCGACGATCCAACCACCCCTCGAGGGAACAAAGTGTTTCCTAGCGGGGGTTATCCGAAATAATTACAAACGATCTCGTGTCAGCTCGTTGAACAGAGCACTTGGTGCCGTTCATAGGAAAGAACTATCGTTAACCGAATCCCCCTCTGTTGGACTTCCAGTCGATTGAATCGCGCTGTCTTATCCCGTCGCCGGGAATCAGCGGGAGATTCGCGCAAGGGCGAGACGGGGGGTTGTCGATGCTGATGCTGAAGCTGATGCTGATGCTGTTGCGCTATCGTGCGTTCACAAAAGGGGGGCATGTGTCGCGCGGTGCATCCGTCCATTGTGCCCAATTCGGGACGATTAGGAGCCACTAAACAGTCCCCGAAGCTGATCCACTCAGCTCGAGACAGCTCGTTTAGGAACACCTATGCCTAATCCCACGAAGCGCGGACGCAATGGATAAATGAAAGAGAACCCGGCTAGACGGTCCATCAAATGAATAGATCGACCAATAGATTAGCCCATTGTTTGGCGGAGCCTGAAGGAGCCCGGCTGCCACCGAATATCCTCCGCGACTTTTATTGTCGTGAACGAAGCCTTTGAACCTCTCGCGTTCGTCCATTTCTTCTTCGCTGATTTCTCGTTATTTATATTCTTTGGAATTAGCTTTCCTCTTTAATTTATTTATTTATACGGGTCGCTTGATCATCTAGATCATTAGCTACCACAGGAGTTATTACTAGACTGCGGATCTTTATGCAAAATACAAATATTCTGCATTGATTGTGGGAAGCAGGATTAAACTAAAAATTGATTTCATCCCTTAATTACTTTGTTATGTTAAAAACAACATTAGGATATTCTTGAATTTTTTCTAATCTACTTTACATTTCACCCAACTAATTTCTTCATAAATGCATAAAGATCCGCAGTCTACTTATTACTAGATGTTCATGGAATTTTCAATTTTTGTAGACAAATTTTAAGAAAGTGGTACCAGATAAAATTCTATTTTCATTATTAATAGCATTGCAGATCCGCAATTAATAAAAACCGTATTAAATTCTGTTAAATTTCATACTCCAGCATTTTAAAAAAATTTTTACAAGACATAAATGCATAAAGATCCGCAGTCTAGTTCTTAATTATAATTACAAAACCGAGTCCTTACCCATAAAATGAAGAAAATTATATAGAATGGAATTATTCTAGGTAGGAGGAAATGTTTAATTTTCAAAACTGCAAAGGGTTGATCATGTCTCTGTGTTTAGAATTAGTGAACGCTATTTACGTTCATCATTTTTGAGGCCTATCTCCAGAAACCCAGACGAGCGTAGCATAAACTAATGCACTTGCGCTAGGGGTCCGAGGAAGGTCTTCGAAAAGAATGAAAAAGCGTGGATTTCGGACGTAAACCACGAACGTCTTCTTCGCCATGGGCGGATCAATAGACCGTTAATACGAAATTTCGCGCGATGGCGTCCCTTGGTCTCCCCATGGTCCCCCACGGCCCGAGCATCGGCTGGTCACCGGTTAGTTTGATTTTTTTCTTTGTCTCTGGTCCGTGGCCGAAGATGCGGCGCAGCGCGGAGAGGCCTGAAATATTCGCGAATGCATAAAGACGTGAAATATGGCCGCATGAATCAGCTGGTCTTCCTGCGGAGTGAACGGGTCCGCAGGACGGTTTGACAATATCCTCGCGGCGGCATTCTGCGCGGATTAGCGCCTCCAGGTTTTATGGGCCATTTTGTTTATGCACAGACGGGGCAAGGTTGCCCTCCCATGCCCAGAGAATGCGCGAGCACACGCGTGTCCATGGGGTCCCATGGACACGGTCCGTCTTTGCGAGGAAAAGAGACTCGAAACTCGCCTCTCGATCGGCCACCTATGTTTGCTCTCTGATTTACCCTCGAACTGACAATGATCGTCTAATTGTGAACCCTATACCCCCGTCGGAGGACTTTAATGCACTTGAACACGCGGGGAAAAATTGATCCTTCGATTTCGTAACCAGCAAACCAGGATTAGGCGATTTTTAAACGATCGAACCCTGCAAAAGATGTTCGTGGAATTTTCTTTGGAATTCTCGGCTTGGAGAAAGGGTTTGGCTGTGGTTTTTATAATGGGAGAGTGGGAATTATCGTTATTATTTATATTTTCTTATTCACTTAATAGGAGAGGCTCGCGGAGGCTGAGACTGAGCGTTGTTTGCTCAGGTTATATGTACTTTTTAGTTATGTGATAATTGGACAGATGGATGCTAGAAAGTATCTGGGGAGTTTTAAAGAAGGATAAACGCCTGTGACAACGGTAGGAGGTGTTTCGAAATTATTATAAATTCTTGGTCCATTCTGTACGGTCTCGCTCTTAGATCAAAACCGATCCACGTTCACGTCGTTAAGAGCATGCTGATCCACGGTGGTTTTTTATTTGTTCCTGTAAATATCTCGCGGCTGCACGGCTACCCGAAAAATGTCCCTTAATGGCCACGAAAAGGGAGGCCACAAAGTCGCCCGTTCTAATGTAATTCACACCAACGTGTAACATTCGTCACATACCGATGATGAGAGGAGACTGTCGCCATGAGATCTCAGCTACCAAACACCGGATCCTCTTCTTTCCGAGGAGGACAAATCGAGCGATTCGAGGAATTACGTCCCATCGCTCTCGACGAAATCCTCTGGCTAGGCAAACCTGTGAGAAGTCTTCTCGAATCTCACGTGGAACCTGTCTTTTCATTATAATGAGCACACCATTTAATGTCCGAGCGAAGGCTCTACTGTTCACCGAGATTGTAGCTGGACATTGAGTATGTTTTCATCATTGTCATATTTGACTAATATTTTTAGTCGTATACAGGGTGGTCCACCTAAACGTAGCCACCTAAATATTTTCAATTGTTCTTAATATCTCCGAGTACGTTTCAATGTTAACTAGAATATGCAAGGAAAGAGAAATATACATTCACAAGAAAATAATATCGATCACCTTGAAAACTCCAGAAAAAATGGCCTTGAGAAAAAAATAACATTTACAAAGCATTCACCTAGTCGTACCATTTGCATTGCGTTCAAAACGTTTGTTGTGCCATCATAATTGCGAACAAGACCAAACCAAAAACCAATCGATTAAAAAATAATGATTCGCAGCGTTTGGCTGCCTGAAAAATGCATCAATAAAAATTCGAGCAGGCTCGTGCATCCCCTCCCAGAATAAGTCCTCCCCGAGGATCGAAGGTCTCCTCTTTGTCCTTGAGCAAACACAAGACGGGAGCTCTTCACGTCCGCCGATCGCTAAGTGGAAGAATCATCGCGGCAGAACGAAACCGGCTACGACGTTCTAATGGTCATTATCATTTCCAAACATCACCGGCCTGGCCGCGGCACCAAAGGCGCAAGATATGTGCCACGTGTTTGCATAGGTTGCAAGTGTTCGCATAGAGGCTCCTCCAGTGGCTAGTGCTTTGTAAACCTATCCTGGCTAACTAAACCAGTGTGTACCCAGCGACTGTTCCTTCGTTAATGCGACACGTACTCGCGTGTTGCGTCTATACACCGAGCTTTCCACTTTTCTCTCCCTTTTCCTTCACCGAGACACCGCCAATTAGTTGATCCCTTCTCTGTCCACTACGAAAAATCCAAGGAACCTTGTTACGGTACGAATATTAGCGTCTCTTATTATTATTTCAACTTCTCTCGGGTAAAATATTAACCGTTTGCACTCGGAGCTATTTGAACAGGAAAATTAAACATACCTTCCGATCTAGAATATTTCAATTCCCTATGACTAGACTGCGGATCTTTATGCAAAATAAAAGTTGTCTGCATCGATTGCAAGAAATAGAAACTAAATTGAATGTTATTTCTTCCCTTAATGATTGTAATAGAGGAGAAATCATATGTCGCCATCTTTAATTTGTCAAATTTTCCAACAATTTTCAATTTCATCTATTCAATTTTGCTATAAATGCATAAAAATCCGCAGTCTACCTATTACTTTTGAGATTTTATGGATATCAAATTGGTATAATACCTCATACAATACCTAAATGTTTAGTAATTGATTAATCGATATATTTAATAATGTAAACAATATTTCGAGTAATGATACAACAATTTTTAGTGCCTCGGAGGAGACAACCGAGTGCAAAGGGTTTAAAAATACGGCGTCTAAATGCGTGCGGATAATTATTATTGCTATCTTGTTTTCGTGAAAAAATTCAGTACCCGTCTAAAATATCAAAACGAAGGAAACGCGAGTGTCTCGTGAGCGAAGTGACCTAACGCAGTTACTAGGGGTGTGCGAAAACCCGAAATATCGTGAAGCCGATGGTCGGAACGAGTCGGGAAGAGGTCGGGTTCCCGAAAATTTCGAGAATATGACACATGACACTCTTACAAAGAATTCGAGATTGACAACATTCTTTCAATGAAAAGAATTCTGTATAGCAATTTTAATATTTATATTAAATATGTAAGATAATTTTAATTTTAGGGTGATAAAGTGAACGAAAATGTGTTTCCCTGTAAACAAAGAAAATTTTGTTTTTATTCATTAATTAATAACACTTATTTACACTATTTACAACCTTACCTGTAAACAAAGAAACGACAATTAATGTTTACTATTATCACTTCTACACTAGTAATTTTGTTTATCAATTTAAATTTTGGTATTTTGCACGTGTGCTCTATTGCGTAATCGCTATATCTCTCTCTCTCTCTTCAATCCTTCTGCTAATTGTCGCTCCATCTATCGGTGATTAAAATAAAAGACACGCGGAGCATAAGAAGCGCGGAAAATTCCAAAACTAAAGAAGGTATACCTTCTTTACAAATATATGTATATAATATATTTATAAAAAGAATAAATTATTTCAAGAATCCCGATTAGTTCGAGAACCCCGATCCTTTCGTGAATTCTAACTTTTTCGAGAATACCGATAAATTCGAAAATCCCTACGTTTTCGGGAACCCCGATAAGTTTGAGGATCTCGAAATTTTTGGGTACCCGTCCCGATCCCGAAAAAATTTGGTGTTCCCGACCCGACCCGATATTTCGGGATCTCGCACACCCCTGGTAATTACTGTTGCTTTCCTATCACGAACAGCAAGTCCAGGGTTTGCAGAAGTTCGCCGGGCCGGTTTGTTAAAGAGTTAATGAGGCCTGTGTCTCTGACAAAGAGTGCGGCATGGAAATCAGTCACGCATTGTCCGTTAATACTTTACGATGCAGTCGAGCGTGGGCCCCGGACTGACAGTCATGGCTGCTCAAAACGACAGCTAAGAAGATTGCTTATCCATTCCCGGTTGCGTCCTCATCGGCCAGGGTTTATCGCCTTGACAAGACCGGGAAGCACGGAATTACATAGACCCCATTAGGCCCTTGGATCCCTAGATTCTGAAGGTACCATTTCGCGAAACGACGCCGTAATATTTCCTCTGGGCCCGACAAGTCCGGCAATCAGATCTACGTAGCCAAGTATCGATCATTACCGGATAAGCCGCATACCGACATCGCTGTCTATCGAACGGTCGCATAATAAAATACCGGATTATGAATATTGTACCGTTTCCGACGACTCGCCTCGACTGTTTGAGTTCGGTTTATATTCATCGCGATATTGATGACTATGATCGGTACTGTTTTTTTTACTGGGATCAGCATGCATGATAGAGGATGAGTCGGAATAATCGACTAATAATGGGAGATCAATGCGCCGTTGTACTCGGACAATTAGGTGAGCGTGTACTCCAGAGATTATTGTTTGCTTTTCGATTGTTTCCGTGCTGATGCGAGCGGAATTAATGTGCAAACGGACTGAAAAATATTGATTTCTTTTATTCCCAACGTTTCGAGTAATCTGGATTTGTAATGAAATTGAGTAGCACACGTGGAGGGACGTTTCCGAAGAAGAGAAGTAAATCTTCAATTTTGTGATTCGTAAGATATTTTCGATTGTGAGAAACGAAACTCACCCTCGTCGAATACGAGACATCAGACCCGATCGTTTCGCAGTAATCCGGGGCCGCACTGTATTTAGATTTATAAATCCCGTGGCACGGAGTCCCAAAGTCATAAGCAGCTGTACCGGTCGTACACATGTCATACGGTCCATTATATACGGATAATACCCTGGAACGTTTGTTTCCGTAATCTGCCGACGATACGCTCTGCGATCTCCCTCCGGAGACACTGTGTTCCCGTCACACAATGGGCAAATACGCTTTTCTTAATATAGTCGAACGAATTAATCTCACGGATTGTTGGGCAACGTACACCCCTTTCGATAACATCTACAACGAATTTCTGGCAAATAAATACATCGAACATACCCTTTCTCCATGCATGAATGTTGCGGATATTAGAAAATTCCAGGAAGAAAGTAATTTGTTGTGTCTCAATCTAGTGCCTAGTTGGAAGTAATTTCTTGAAAGGCGTACATTTTCAAACGTGCGCATTCTGTATTAAAAATATTAGATCATTCGGAAAGTCTTTCCGTTTTCTCAAGGAAAAATGAAAGCCATTTTTTACCATTTAGCATAAGCTGTAGAGAAAAAACAAAATTACTTTCCGAACGACCAAATATTTTTCAAAGATGCAGAAGACCGCCCAAGCCGACGAATCGCGAAACATCACGAATTGAAAGCGCACACTTTATTACTTAACGTCGATTACCAAGCACTTGAATCTTGTTAACGCAACGAGCGCCGTGGATTCCCCGTTGGAAAGTGCAAGTTCTTCGAGGAAAACGGTAGCAGGGGATAACATTTGTCGTCTGTTAGAGAGAGACAGGGAGAGAGAGAAAAAAAAAGTTTAGGTGCCGGTTTTAATAGGAGAGCAAACACCGGCTATGTGAACAGCTTTTCCATAGAGGATAGGTGTGCATAAGCAAACAATGCCCCGCTTCGAACCCGGCGAACGTACCTTGATAAACAAATACAGCCAGAAACCTGCATTTACACTTGGCTCGCAGTCAATGGGACAGTTCGAAAGAATTTTGATGACCCGTGACAAACCTCGCCTTTGTGTTCCAAATTGGAGTCCGTGTTTTTTCCTCCCTTTCTCTCTCGCTCTCGACATGTTGCGCCATAAGTGTGCACGCTAAACAGTCCTGGAGAATGCTCGACACGAGAGAAAAGCGACAAATGTTGGAAATTCTCGTCGGGACAAAAGCTCCGGGGAAAAAAACACTAATTTATATGGATCATTGTTGTTTTGAAGCCGAGGAGAGGAGAGCTTTCGCACCGAACGAGGTTGAATGTTTGAACAACGAATTTGTCGCTCGCCCGGTTGCAACTTTAAAAAGACTTGCTGGAAAATTAGTGTACTACATTCAACTGTCAATCGTGATTTATTAAAAATAAGTAAATTTATTGAAAACCCACTAACAAAATCGTTCGATAGGTGGATTAGGCTCGCGCATCGATGCATGCGCATCAAGAGGGAGCACTTTGGAGGTGTCGAGCTGCCGTTCCTTATGATCATGGTCGGCGAATCCGTAAAAGCGGCATCATTAGCCGCGCAGACTTTATTTTTCGTAATTACCCGCCGGATCTTCGTGGTATCGCGGATTTTAATCAACGTGCGTTCATCGGGGGTGGCGACCGATCAAAACGCGTCTGCGTCTCTCACAATGGCCGGCTGCCTGGGATCAAATTATTAACGCCCTTGCTCGCGATCGAACGGCGCTAAATCGCACGAAGATAAATCGCGGCGCTTGCGAACGACGTGGGGTGGTTTCGGGGTTGGGAAAAAAGGCGGAAATCGGATGTTTCAAAGTATCCGGCATAGGGGGTGGTAGGGTAACAGATAGTTAAGCATCAGGGGCTTCCGAAGGTTTTCAAGAGAACACTCGAATCGCGCGGATGCGAGAGCGAGTCTCGCTCGAGCCGAAGCGGAGCTGAGCTGAGCGGAGCGGAGCCGAGGGAACGACACGCGAGGCGCGCGAGCGATATATTTCAGTCGGGCGCCACTAATTAGAAAGAGGTCAGTAATTAATGCTAATTGGACGTCGTAATTATCTGCGGATTGTGCGGCACCGGGCTCGTCTGCCGTCGACGTCGGGCGTCGCGCGTCAGCAACGGCTTCCGCGTTTTATTTTTCACGCAAACCGGTCGAGAGGCCGCGCGATTTCTCCTCCGCGACAAAGTTCGCGTTTGATCCGCGGGTTCAAAGGGCTGCCAGCCGAGAAACAGAGAACGGTGGCAACGCGGCGCCGAGGGAAAAAACCGACGAAAATAATGGAACGGTATCGTTCGGCTAATATGGCCGCCGAGGCACGACTTCTCGCACACCCGGGAAATCGGCTCTTTCCGGCGACCGCCTCCGACCCCTCTTTGACGCGCGAATTAATTTAATTAGCCGATTCTGATTACGATTTCCCGACCCGCGAATATTTATGAAGCTTACGCGGTCGTTGCCGCCTCCTTTTCCCACTCGTCTCGCGTTCGTCGCCGTTTCATTGGCGAGCCGCGCGGCTAATTTGCGGTTCATCGAGGAGAATTCTTTTAATTTACAAAAGGTACGAAAACACGTTCGATTATCATTATTCCGTGTATAGTCGACTCCTTCGAATACACTGACAAGTGATTTGCGACATTTTCAATCCAACAGTCCAGGTACAAAACCCAGTGAAAATTCCCCATCTGACTTTCCATTGTCGCGTACGCTCGTCATAAACAAGACGAAGCCTCCGCCACCATCGGAAGACGTTTTTAAGGACAACTCACCCTTTAACGGTCGTCTCGGTAGTCGTAAAGCCGAAAACTAAGGTCAGTTTATTAACCGGTGGGTCATTACCTTTAACCTTCGACAATCCCTCCTCTGTTCTTGTCGGCATTTAGGTTGGTTCCTCGAAGATACCGAAAAAAGGGACGGAAGAAAGGACGGAAGAAGGGACGGCGACGTTGTTTGCGATCCCTTAACCTCATGAGCTGTTGAGGGTATAGTCTCGACGCTGCACAGCAATGGATTGCCACGTCGTATAACGACCCTCCGAAGAAATGAGATTATTCGCAGAAAATTGTTATACGACGAAGCGCAAACACCGGAGAAAGTTGGTTCCCGAGAACAGTTTTACTACCCTTACTACCTGGCCAATCGTTTCTAGAGTACACGTGGCAGAGTGCTAGAAGAAACAAACTTAGGGACTATCTATAGTGTTTGCATTGTAGATTAAACAATAACGACAGAGATCGGAGGGGAATAATTTCTCGCACCATTAATTATGAATAGACTGCGGATCTTTATGCATTTATAGCAAAATTGAGCAGATGAAACCGAAAATTATAGAAGAATTTTTAAAATTGAATACGTCAATATATGATTTCTGCTCTATTAAAATTATTAAGGGAAGATTTTGCATAAAGATCCGCAGTCTAATTATGAATTATAAATCAATAATTTACTAAACATCCGAGTATCGCATAAAAAAATCATACAGAGTGAAAATATATAATTAATCGGAAACAAGATCGCAAGAATAGAACGAGAGGCTCGACTAATCCGATCGTTCCGGGAGAAACGGCCGATAAAACGTCCATGCTTGTAAATAGCCAAACAGCTATAAATGAACATTATATTAAAGGACTGCAGGCCATGATCATAACTGTAAGTTTACGAGGCGACAGTTGACTTTTCCCCGGTCCTATATGATTATGGCTTGCAATCCAAAAATTGCTTTCCCACATCAATTAACCATCATATGTCCAGACAAGCACTTCCTGCTTTATATACTGTACCTATTGTTATTTATTGTATCTATAATTATTGAAATCTGACATTTCTTGGAAGAAGAATACATTCGATAATTGCAAGTGTTCTAAATCTTTCGAGTGTTTACAACTGAATTTCTTGCTCGAGCCACCCGGCAACTGTGTGTCGTAAGAACGATTATAAGAACGATTGCGTCGATAGTTTTTGTAAACCGCCTCGAGCTCAGCTGTTCGAGCTCGACATTGGAGCCACAGTTAAACTGCTTGCCACCGATTGTTTACAAATCGCATCGTACTCGTCACGGGAGCCACCGTTCTGATAATTCATATTTCGAATCCGAGAGGAACGCTGTCTCAACCAGAGCTGGGGAAAATAGTATTTTAAATACTAAATAATAAATAATCCTATCTATTTTGAAGTATGTGTACAATTTTAGAATATTGGAAATAATTGTATTTTGTCTTTTTTTATTTTCAATTTCAATTTTAATAATAATGGTTCGAATTCAATACATTTATGAGTGTTAATCGTTTCTTAACGATAAGATAGACTGTATGCTTACGCGGATTCTCAGAGTATTGTAACAATGCAAAAAGTAAAATATTTTATTTCCTGTTTCAGATTGTTCAAATAGAAATATTTTACTTTCTGCATCAAATTGTTTACATAGAAATGTTTTATTTTCGAAGTTGTATATCTTATTTCAAATACTATTTCCATTAAGCAAAATAAGATCTAAAATATTTGTTTCGCCAAATAATGCCCACCTCTGGTGTTAACTATTATCTCTTTTTTCTCAACCCCATAATTCCTCTGTTTCCATCCTTTTTTGGCAAACATCTACAGCTTTACAACGCTAGGAAACACATATAGAGTTTGTCGGAGCATGCTGATTCCCGTCGCCTTTCGCGAGCCTCGTGTCCGTAACGCAGAACGCATTAACGCATTAATTATTCATCCTATCCGACTGCAAATAAAGACGCAATCGCAGCGAGAAGGACAGAGAGACTCGAACGAGCAAACCCTAATGATCGTGCGGCACGCCGCGCCGTCCGAAACAACGTGACGGAGTAATCCTAATAAGTAACGTCGTAACAGAGTTATTATTCATCCGGACCCGTTGTCTATTGACCCTCGAAAGCGTCTCTAATAAAATACCACTAACCGCATCATCAATCATCGCCGCACAATCGGAGACAAAACATACGCTTTTACGGTTCCGCCTGCCTCTTGCCCCCCCATGCCAGATGGTTCCCTCTTCGTTGCACCCTCGTTTATGGTGTAACACGTCGTCTCGCTCGAGCTTAATACCCATTCACCGTAACCACATCGTCGTCGTCATCATACGGCGCCGTTTATTCGCATTCAAACGAGCGAGGAGACACACTGTGTCATATACATTTTTTTTTTCAAGCAGAGAAAAGGGGCGAGGGAGGGTAAGGGGTTCGACGGCAGTAAATCCGCGCACTGATTCGATTAATTTGTCCGGCGTTGACAAGCGGCCCATTGTTGCACATCCCCACCCCAACAGGCGGCCTCGCGAAATTTTCGCCGAACGGAATGACGATTTTCGATAAATCATCCCCCGGAACACCGACCACCTCCGCTCCTCGGCCAATCCCATTGTAAATTGTGCAGGCTTATGGACAACGAGTCGCCAAATACACCGGGTATTTTTTCCCGCAGCTTTCCCGGGCGAATATTTTTCCACGCTTTATTAATGCCTCCCGCGATTAATAATGGCTGCCTCGAAATCGCAAAATGCTTGCGGTATCGTCGAGGAAAATCATTTTGTTTCTGTCGGTTCTATATTGCCCTTAACACAGTCGATTTATATCTATGTATATTTATGGTGAACGTTCGAAAATGATTTTAAAATAAAAATAGGCGCCTCTGCGTCTCTGCCGGAAACCGCCCGAAGATGGCGCGAAATTCAAACGCGGATAGGTGGCTGCCACGTGACCGGTGTACATAGACATTCAAAAAATTCGTGGGGCAGTGTTGGTGCGTTCTCACCGCGTCGATATTGTCGTTGAAACGCGTTTTGGGCAGCAGCTGCTAAATAAATGCAGGTTTACGTTGCCGTCGGTGGCAGCGCTGCGGAACAATGCCCGTCGGGTGCGAAAGAACACGCGTGCAATGCACTTATCCGTATGTGTCCGTTGCTGCGTATGCCCTCCCGCAACCACGGAGGCGGAGCATGATTTTAACCGCAATGGATAAATCGGTGTCGGTGGGGGGGACGAGGGGGGACCTCCCCCTTTTGTTCAATGACGTCCCGTCGTCATTGTTCGCGGGGTCCGCTGCGCGAGAGCCACTTCTAATCATTATTGTCACCCGCACTCACGTCCCAGAAGCAACACTCTTTCGACTTGCTTTCACGGTACTAATGACTTTCGCGGGATCGCTCCGAGCGATCTGCGAACGCCGCTTCCTCTCGTTAACGAATTGATCGGGGGAGGCGAACAATCGTGATTTCAGACGCTGCCGACGTTGCACGACATCGTTCGCCTCTCCGATCATTTACTGCTAATACGTCTCATTTTCGTTTGAACGAAATAACCAGTTAATTACCGATCACTGGCAATTCATCGCTGCACTGCGGATTATTGTATGCATTTGTGATAAAAACGCGTAGGTGTTTTAGACGTCTTTCCGATATGTTGTAACTAGACTGCGGATCTTTATGTAAAATAAAAAATGTTTGCATTGATTGCAGGACACAGGAGCCAAATAGAAATTGCATGTTTGTTTTAATTATTCTATGAAGCTGAAACTAATATATTGCTGTCCTTAAATATTTTTAACATGTCCACTGCTTTAAATTACATGTACCCATTTTTGTCATAAATGCATAAAATCCGCAGTCTACTTGTAACATAATACTGGTACATTATGAGTAGAAAGCGCACAATCCGAGGTATTTTTAACATTCCTCCGGGCTATGCAACCAGCAGAAAATGTATTTCTACATATTTTACAACTCTCGCAGATTGCGTTACCAAAAGAAAAATACAAATTTGCATAAGCATTCGAGCGATATCCAGTTATTAAATAAATTATAGGAAAGTCGAATGTGGTGTGACGAAAACCATTTACTTAGGGTCGTTAATCTATTAGGGTTAACGATTAGGGTACACCACAAATCGTCGACAGAGGTGTACTGAAAACTAATCACTCGTTTCATTAGAGCGCTTTACGACTTTAAAGAATTATGGAACGAGTTCTAATTGTGTGGGATTTAGGTGACGCAACGGTCGGCGCCATATTGTCTGCTCGTTGTATAGATTAATTATGTAAAAGCGGCTTTTCCTGTCGAAGTACTTAATCTTTACCGTGCAAACAGCGTGCAATAAAAGTCGAAATTATTTATTCCGCTTCGGCTGTCCGTCCAGGAAAGATCATTTTCGAAAATGTCATAAATTGGAAGTAATGTCTAT
Source organism: Lasioglossum pauxillum (assembly GCA_933228785.1). Taxonomy (NCBI): domain Eukaryota; kingdom Metazoa; phylum Arthropoda; class Insecta; order Hymenoptera; family Halictidae; genus Lasioglossum; species Lasioglossum pauxillum. Next base: position 42,135,550 of record OW121706.1, read on the forward strand.
TCTTTTTTAGAACTGGTCCTGAATATTTGCTCTAACTATGAACAACGAGCAAAAATGTTTGCGATAGCTTATACTTCTTTTGAATAATTTCATATGAAAATGTTGCTGTGTAATTATTGTCTCGCGCTTTCATCCTCATTTTTGAGGAACGCGGGCAGTCATGTCAAAAGCGAATTCATTATTTTTGCCTGCTCGATTCGCTTACGCGTTTGCGCACGCTCATTATGACAGCCGTCGCATTAAATGCAGTCGTTTTTGGTATCACAAGCTGATTGAAGCATTATTAACAGCCGAATGTATCGAATCACGCGTTTTGATTCTGTGTAAATTACAGAGGACCCGCTTTATCACGGTAGAATTGGGACGAGTTACAGCTGGAATAATTGTGTGCACGCACAATAACTCGGCTTTACGCTAAAACGTGTATTAACCTGTCTAAATAATCGCGCGATAGAAATTGCGAGCGAGCACAGCCGGTCGCCTAAAATTTCATAGAAAACACTGTACCCTTTCAATTACTCAAATTAATTGCACTGTACCATTCAATCGCCGAGGAAGATTTCAAACACTATCTAGAAAATATGACTAATTCCCTTTGAACCGGAGACTACACAGGCACACGATAAATAGAACAGTGGGCATTAATCGATTAAAATTTTAATCATGATTGATTCATCACTGCGTGCGATTAAACAAAAGAAATCATCGAAAAATCGACTATTGATTCAATCGATTAATGAAGTTAATTGTCAATCGTTGATTAAAAGGAGAAATCATGGAAAAATCAACGATTCTATCAATCGATTGATGAAGTTAATCGTCAATCGTTGATTAAAAAAGAGATCATCGAAAAAAAACATAAAAGCACGTAAACAGATTTTGCATTATATCTATATGTATAGACCAAATGACAATACACCTAAATTCAGTTCACATTTTTTTCAGTATTCATACAGTTTCGATTCCGTATTTCATTTCGAAATTTCAGCGGTTAATTATTAATCAATTATTCGATTGACGATTAATCGCAATTAACGACTACAATAGAAATTTAGTCGTCATTCGTTTTAATTAAATTTTTGCCCAACTCTGAAACAGAATAAATATAATAATGTTCTGCGTTGATTGTGGAAAGCTGGAGTAAAATAAAAAATTAATTTCATCCCTTGACGACTATAATTCATTAAACACAATGTTACAACATTCTTCAATTTTTCTAATCGTGTACCGTTTTGTATTTCACCCATCGAATTTCTTCACAAATGGTTGAACTATCAAAATAGTTGAAAATCCGGAGATATATTTGAAAAAATTCACGAATAAAGCAGCGGACGGTGCTAAACATCGCCGATTGTATTAATCGTAGTGCAAAGGGTTACTCGAATTATCCAGTCGCGTCTGAATCGAATTAACTGCGGCAATAATGGCCCCCCGAGAAGAGGCCAAGCTTAGTGAATGGTACCTGACCGAAAAGTCGTTCCCCAGACACTACAAGGTAGCGATCGCCATAATCGGACCGATCGGAGCAACAAACTAACGAAAACGTTCCCCGTCGATTCCCCCCCTCTTGTCACAAACGGAGAAAAGGAAAAAAGCCAGTGGCCTGACAAAAGCGTGGTATCAACAACGATGGAACGGTGGCCTCTTCATAGAGTATGACCCACTCGAGGGGCGAAAAAAAGAAGGACCCCCTCGCGTTTTCAATTCGACGGGGCGGGGGAAGGGGGAGGGGGCAAAGGTCAATGCCTGCACGCACTCGACATCGCGAAACGTAAGAACCGGGCATAATGGCGTTCGGAAAAAAAAGAAATATATATATGTATATATAAAGGAGGAAGAAGGAATAAGAAAAGGAGACCGAACGGAGGGATGGCGAAGCGAGGGAGTCGCGGGGAGAAGAGGGGCAGAGGGGAAGAGGGGAAGAGGGGGCTGAAAGAGGAGCGAGAAAGAGGGCAAGAACCCACGGCCCACTCGAAAAACCCCGGTCATATTATGCCAAAGCCCGGCAGATTCTTGACTCGCGACGATATTTTTCAAGTGCCGAGAAACCAACCTTCAACCCCCTGTCGTCACCCCCCTCGCCTCCTCGCCGGATCCCTTCCTTCCTTCACCGAGCACCGATAATACTGAAAGAAACATTTATGCGCGAACCCTCGAATGTTTTTCCAAAGCTTTATGCTGCTAAAGGGCGATCCTGCCACGGTGCAGCACAGTTGTCGTCGACAACGGTGCCGCTTTACAAAAGCTAAACGCTCGTTTCCCGTAACTCGTCCCGGATTAATTGCGCCGACGCGACGGATTGCGAGCGTGTTCGGCCGATAATGTGAACCACCGCTAAAATGTTGCCTTCGAATTTGATTGTACCAGTGTTGGTGCAAATTGTGTCGCGCTGCTGTGCATTCCGTTAAAAAGTTGCTGTGAAATTTATTGAACGAGTCGACGGATATTCGGCTTGGGAGATCGACAGTCTTGACCCTCATACGTTGCTGACGTCACGACCGAAGCACAGCTTGCTGGCTTAACGTGGAATCTTTCGCGCAACTATTTCCTGAAGTTCCTGACTGGAAAGTCCGCGGAGAAAATGAGAGCGCGTCCCATTGGACACACGCCGGAACTTTCCAACCCCTTTTCCCGGGGTCGGGAACTCGCGAACTAAATAATTAAGAAATCCACTTAGTTACCCTTCGGGGGGCCACAAAGGGCTCAACATTTATCAAGGGATAAGTCTCATTGGCATCGGGTGGCGGCGATTGTTTCTGGCCGCATTCGAGCCGGAGTCGTCGAAAACGGGCGAAGTCGTCGTCGACGTCGACGGCTTTCGGCCCTCGTCCGCGCCTTCGCGAAAAACAAGCCTTTCCCATTTCGCACAATGCCGGGGCCCGCCTTATTCTCGCGCGAATTTCCCTCGGCGCGCCACCTCCGCGGTGTTCCAGCGACGATGAACGACAATTATTTTCGACCCGATGAAAAGACGGAATCGCGGGGCTGGCGAATTTGTTCCGGGCGGCCAACAACTTTTTCCCTCCGCGGAGCTCGGGAAAACAATGATCGCCCCGAGAACGGAGGACAGGCTTTCTCTTTTTCTTTCAGTTTTTCTCTCGCAGCGCGCGCGCGGCTCCTTCGCAAAGCACAGCTCGCTCGCGAATTATGCGTGAAATAATCGCGGCAACAAGCGTCCGGGTAAACGATATATTCATCGCGGCTGAATGCAAAGCGGCCATTCTTCCCGTGGCCTTTTCTCGGGACACAGAGTAACGAACAGGGTTCCCGGTGGTCCGATAAAAAGGAATTTACCTGATCGCGTAAATATGTATACATTTCCACCCCAGTTTCTCTGTCATTCAACCACCGGACAATCGAATCGTCGTGTCGGCGCATTCAGAAATAATGAATATTATCGGCCGTTTCAATAATTTCTCGCGTGCCAATTGTTCCGGCGGCGGTTCCACCGTGGAATGGGTGAACCCGGGGGGATTTCTTCTAATGTTACGAATAAGGGGGCGGAAAAGACTTGTATTGTGCGGCCAGCATTTCTCGCGAACAAGTCGAATGCCTTCGGAACCCCGGCGAACGAGGTCCTCGAGAGAGGACGGGCACAATTAAAAAAACCTTCGACGTTCCTCGCGCGAGAGAGGCCTCTCTCGCACAATGAGCCCCGGCCCCCCGGGATAATAATATTCCGTCGGCCGTGTGCCGCGGCCTGTGAAAGATTCCGCGAACGTTCCGCGAGCGTTTTGCGCGGTACAAAGCCGAGCGCGATGCCTTTTCCTTCCTCACTAATTTCTTCCCCGTCGGATTAATCGTCCTCCGGCGTGGCACGGCTCTGCCACGGAGATCCGCTTTTTCAACGAGAGGGCTCTCGTGCCGCTATTCAACGGGGAAAATATCCGCCGCGTATCAAGGAGAGACCTTTCAGAACCGGCATGTCGCAACGACGACGGCGAAACTCGGGCGATACGCGACGGCCGCATCAAGTGCAACGCGATGAATGCACCGACCGGTCCTGCCCGGTTGACAATCCGACGCAGGATATAATTTTGCGCCCGAAAGGGAAAAAGAGAGAGGGAACTGCCGGGGTAGAAAGAAAAGAAGCTTCTTCGGTGTATGGGGGTGGATTAAAGGGGGTTGCGTGGGCGAGTAGAAAAGGAATAGGGGAGAGACCGCCGGAATGGCACTCTGTGGACACTCGCGCGGCTCTCCTCTTTCGGGAAACACGTCCCTTGACCCTCGACCCTTACCCGCCGAAAGGGAGAGGAAAAAATAAACGCTCGCGAATGTAAACGTTTTAATGGGCCGGGACCCTTTCGAGCAATACGGTTTCCGGATGAATGACTCTGCGACTGAAGACGCCGCGCCGGCGTGCACGGCTATGCATTCAGATGCACCGCGGATGCGACGGGGTGCAAACCACCGGGCAATGTTTGCCGACAGAATTATTTCAAATAGTATTTGTCAGTTTCGATCTGATTTAGCATTAAATATATATTCACGTGCTGCGGAGTTCTAGGACACACGTTAGACAGAATGACGCGTTCAACTTTCGAGATTAGCGGTCGGATACCGAAGACGTGGTGACCGATGTGTACCTTAATGTTATTGTCGGTGGGTTTGCCGGTTGTCTTCCTTGGCATTCATATAAATACAAACACACACGCCCGTGAGAGATACGCGACACAAATCGAAAGTTGCGCGCATACTACGATAATCAGGATTATTTCCAGGGGGAAAATCTGAGTGATATACCGCAAGGAGCGTAACTGTTTCCATTCACTTTAAATCAGAACAACTTTTTTGTGAACGGATCAAACGCCTTCAATTTCTCTGTAAGCCTAGATGAATTAGTGTAGTAAATGACGTCTAATGAGTAAATAGAAAATGATATTGGCGCTCAGGTTCGATCAATTACTACCTTTCTACACTATTTGCAAAAATTCACAATTATGTTTTTTCGACGTTTCTATCTGAATTTAGATGATTTTCAAGAAAAAATTAAAGATACTGCGTCTGTAACACAATAATCAAAATTTTAGTTTTGTAAAAAATGGATTTAAAACCATAAACAAGCTTAAAACATACTTGTCTAATGAGTAAGTTGAAAAAATGCATTTGGTCGGAATCGTGATAAATAATAAGAAAAATTTATTTTTACAACTGTTTTAGCTGGGCCAATAACGAAAATTTCGTTCTGAAAATTTCATTGAAATTGGTTAATTGGTTTGCGAATTGTAAACGATCAAACGTGGTAAAAATTGCAATTTTTCATGATTTTCTGCCTTTTTACCACTTTTGGTCGTTTATAATGCGTAAGCCAATTAAATTTTCAGAACGTATATAATTCATACAAGTTTACGAAACACATCTTTTACATTCTTGTTATTGGCCCAGCTAAAAAAGTTGTACAAATCAATTTTTATTATTGTTTATCACAATTCCGACGAAATGCATTTTTTCAACTTATTTATTAGACGTCATTTACTAAACTAATTCTTCTAGCCTTACAGAGAAATTGAAGGCGTTTGATCCATTTGTAGAAAAACTATTCTGATTTATAGTGTGTGGAAAGAGTTATGCTCCTTACTGTACATTTTTCGTGTTTCGAGATTTTTCTAGGAGAAGTATATTAACTATCTAACGATACATTTTTCATAATATCAAAGAAATACATTGAATTAACTTATAAACTCACTTTTTTTCAATTTTTACTCAGACCACTTTCTTAATTACGGGCGCAAATACATTGAAAAATAGAAGCAGCCATCGTGCAACGTACTAACTCCATAACGCACGTCACAAAGAACGAGCTGAACGCATTGATTGCGAAAAAATAACCGGAGCCACATAATTAGTAACTAGCAATACAATCATCGTCCACATTTACAGATCCACCCCCGAACAACAGACAACCCCAACGGGCCCGGAAACATTCACGGTCTGAAATGTGACAGTTGTTGCTGACGACGACCCTCTCAACCGGTATCCGTTACCCAGCACTCGATAGTCGAAAAGTCATAGAAGAAAGAGTGGAAAAGTCGAAACTGACACACCGAAGCGCCGGCTGGCGCGAAACAATCGTCGGCTGGCACAATGGAAACGAAGAGGCCTGAAAAAGAAAAGCATTATCGAGTCAAAGTGGGGCGGTCAGGCCTCTTTAACGAGATCATTGCCGGCCGGTGACTGGCACGCAAAAGTGTTTCAACGTACTACGTAGCCAGGTACCGGGGCCACTCGGGTTCCCGTTTCGGCATTGTTTTCGTCGAGCGGGTTGAAACAATGTCCACTTTCGGGCCAGCAGTGCACTCGTCCGGGATGATGTAATGCACTTAACTGTTTTCGCCGGGCCGGTACTCGACGTCGCGGCCGTAAATGGAAGAGTGGCATCACCGCGCACCGATCGGAACCCCCGAGAATACATCGATGGGGGGCGGGGGGATAGAAGAGAATTCGTTTCCTCTTGACTCGCTCGCATTATTAAAGTCTCGTTCTTTGTGCCACCTTGTCGCTACTCCATCTTGAAACCCACTCGACATTGCGTTCCCAAATGTCCCGGGAACCGAAAAACTTGCCATCCGGATCGCAACATATGCCTCCGGATCCATCATGGCGGCGAGATCGTTTGTCCCTCGTCGACGATTCGCAACGAACCGGCCGGGATTTCCGCCTCCCGGATCATTAGTTAATTAAGTTTCTTTGAGAACGCTCGCTTTGAGCTGCCGCGTCACGGAAAACCGGAAGCCAGCAAGATGCGGGTCAGATTGATTGAAAAATGGGGAGTAGGCGACGCCACGTGATCCGCCACCCCTTTTTCAAGGTATTCCGAATACCGATGCCTTTCCACTTACCTTGGTTATTAACCGCGAACGGTTCCCCACAATTTGTTGTAGAGATTGTTTTAGAAACGAGTACTTTGTAGCTTCGTGGCTGAATCAATTATTGCTGTGTCACCCGTGTGACGTAACGTCGATATTCTCACGTAGAGGTTCAAATTAGCGGAACAGGGTCGGTCTGCGAATTAAACGTCTTTCTTCATTGTGCTGCTCCGCGCTTACGGGAAATATTAATTAATCGATTCATTTTGAGAGAGAAATTTCTAAATTTTGTTTGTTTCGTGCAGATCCTCGATCAACTGGCGGCTCGTGTACACCGTAGGCCAGATTCCCATAACTTCATCAACCGCCTAAGCGGTGGTATTATCGGCGGATTCATTGTTGCGAGAAGAATACACGAGTCGGTTACTCGACCAACGATCTCTAATGATAGCTCGGCGGCCGGTGGAAGGTTTCATTGAAATTTCCCATGACCCCGAGAAAACAGCATCGAACGGGAAGCCATTTGAAAGGCGAGCCGTGACTAAAGGGCGGTCAAGAAGTCCGACCGGAAGCGGCACGGAGAAAGGAGAGTTCGCGCCCCGTTATCGGTACGCGAGAACGCATAGGACCGCTCATAATGTACATACACACCAGAAAGAAAGAGAGAAAGAGAGGAGAGAGAAAGGAGAGCGCGCACCCTACCGAGGAGACAGGCCAACAGAGCCAGCGGGGTTTCTTAGGGTGAAAAGAGTAAAAAAGGGCCCCGCGCCAATACAATTGCCCTCTAAACAGAGGGTAGTTATAGCGAAACGCAATGCCCATTGGGGTGACACGATCCTCTCCTCTCCCTCGCTCTCCTTCGTGGTCGTGTTGTGCCCCATAAAAGCAAAGGGTGGTCACCTTCCAGCGATTCGGGGTGAAAGTTTTCAATGCACCGACCAAAACCACTTATACTGGGTGTGCCGCCTTACTTCCAGCCCCAAACCCTTCTCGAAAACGAACCCTGCGAAAATTGCATTCGTTTAGACAAGCTATACAGCCGCAGTCATTTTATTTAAGGTGAAATCTTTGCTTTCAAATCATCGAAACGTCGGATCTTGGCTTCTTTCGGAAACGATTCTTGTAAAGTTTGAATCTTCTGACGGAATCGAATTATTTTTCGAGCGACCCGACGACAAAGGCACTTCGGGTGACGAAATTAGGCGGTACCCCCGGTATGCAATTTTAGAAAGAGGCAGGAAAAACTGCACGTCGAAGGGTGCAGGAGAGGTGTCGTTTGACGAGAACCTGACGTCTCCGGGCCTGCCTTCTCCTTTCGTTTTCATTCTCCTTCTCTATTGAATGGCCGCCGGCTCCTCTAGTGTCGCGAGGAAATTCGAGGTTACGAATTTTGCCACCGGGAGAATGGCATTGTGTCCAACAGCCGGCTGTTCGCCGTGCGAAAACGTTGTTCGACGGATCCCGATCTCGACACGGATCCGGGATACCTGGCGAAACCGATCGATCTGTCGAACTCCGTCAGGTTGGACCACGGAATCCATCTTACGTTGACAGTTGGGGTTGCAATGAGCTGGCGAGGAACAATCGAGGTGATCTCGATAAGGGTGACTCGGTTAAAAAGGGATTAATATTGTTCCGGGGAGTTTTTTCGACCCTCAACCCTTTGCTCTTGAAGCTATTCTAACTTTAGGATCCAGAAATTGATTGCACATAGAAATTCACGAAGAAAGTGAAATAAATTTATTAAATGTTAGGTACTTTGGGAAATGACGAACACAGTCAGATTAATGAAATTCATAGAGTCATTTATTACTTCGATTCGTTGATAATAATAAATATATGCACAGATACGATTAGAGACATTGTTCCTTTTCATCCCTCTGATGATCAATTCTCTGGGCCTGATGATCTCGCGACAAATATTTGTAGAATGATCGTACACTCGACAGAGCGTTGTGTCGAGTTTACACACTATCAACTAAAGGATAACAATTTCGTATTAACAAACAAACAACGATTGTTCTTCTTTTTTTTTTGGATCACGCTGAATGTACATTGCATACTCGTTTGATCCCTTACGGACTAGTATACAATTTATACCGTGTTCGAAGAGAGACATACGATTCTCGCGAGAAGAAGAGAATGTTTCTTCGAGAGAAGATCGAGAACAACGAAAGAGATTCGTCGGACGCGATCGTCCACCATAAATAACTATACACGGTGCAACTATTTAGCATGTGTGCTCCAGACGTTACTTACAACAAGAGGTACGAGTGTTTTAAACCTACCGAACAACCCCCAACAGCGAATACTTCATTGAGCTTAAACATTTTTTTTAAATCGAATGGAATTTCGGAGAAGACAAATCGAACGAAGATATATCGAGTTGTGAAAACAAAATTTTTGGAACACCAGCGTAGAATTACCCGCTGGTTCTAATCGAATATTTTTCGTTGGGGGTTGTTCTCAAGAAGAACACGCTTACGACATAACGAAATCACAGTTAACGACTGGTCCACTTACATCCGGACCACGGCGACGAAAATGCTTTTCGAGAAGAGCTTAATAAAATAGCGCTGCGGATAACAAATAGAAAATACTTCGAGAAATTTACTTTATTCGATTGCACGTATCATCGCCTTATATACACACGTACATATACATTTATTTATATATCTATATATATATATATTTATATATTTATATTTGTATCTTAATTCAAGAAATATCGTTTCGTTCGTTAGAAATCGTTGGCGTGGCATGTCGGAGATCAGCAAAATCTCTTTTCATCGATCGAGTCATCGATTTTACACATCGTAAAATCCTACGATTTTTTCGCAGAAAAGTTTTGCCCATCGCCGTTCAGGTCCTGTGCAACTGCAGCAAATAAATTCCTCAAACTATTTCCCATTTTCCGGCGGAAACTCTACTTCCGGGACGGCCGGAAACCACCTCGAGAACACGATATATGCTTCTAGACTGCGGATGTCCATGCGTTTACGTTAATTCAGACTGCAATAGTAGATTTATCCAACACATTATATTTACCGATCATTCCCGATTCTCCGGGTCTACCAACACGGAGATCCGCAGTCTATCTAGAAACAACCGATTCGCACGAGCATCTGCACTGTACGCGGATCAAAGACGGAATATCACATAGTTTCTCGCTGGCGAATGCGTGCTCGAGACCCTGCGTCCTGGACAAATCGTTGAGGACGGAGTTCTCCGTAGATCTCGCTCGCGATCCACCTTAAAACTCTACTATTCAATCCTAAAATTCGACAGCCTTCGTCTGAAGGCAAGCAGAAGTCGATCTGTGCCGATACACATACTGTTCACCCGTCAGGTGAATATCTTTTAGACTTATATGTTCAATATTCAGTTTGAGCAATCGATGATGATCGATGAAGATAGAAGAAGAAACTTGTAAAAAGATTAAAGCAGAACAGAGAATACTTGGATGAACATGTAACAAATATCTTTTTATTGTACGAATACATAACAATTTCCGACGTATCGTTCAATTGTACTTATTGCTTAAATGAACGCCGTTACTCTATTCTCCGTTATAGTTTCGTAGTATCGTTCATCACTCTAGTCTGGGTTACGACACGACCGCTGTCGTTGTTCTTCGTCGTCTTTGGCTAATAGCAACAATGCGTGCGATGATGGACGAGTTTGGACAAAGTGAGAACGTAAAAACTTTATCTAGTCGTCATCTGGCAGGCGGACAGTATGTACATCGTGGAAATGTCCGATTTTCTCCGGAGAAACGGTTCTCGTATGGGACAATCTGTTCTTGCCGGATGAAAAAAAATTAAAAAGACCATTGTTTCGAGACCGATTCTCAAATAAAAAAGAAAATAAACAAAATGGGATTGAATCGAACATCTTTCTAGAGACAAGATCTGCCAGAGACCGGTCTCGCCGTCCCACGAAGAACAGTCAGAACCGAACAGACTGACTGGTTCGGTGCTTAACCTACGCGGTATGTATATTACGAACTATTTACACCCGTAGAAACGGTATATTAAACCGAACGGCAACGATGCTCGAGAGCCAACGAGCGAGGTCGGGATAGCCGATCGTAGGTGCAGTCGAAATCAAAGGAACAATAGATCGTAACGCGGCGACGAACATAAAAGCAGAAAGACGAGAGCAAGAAAGAGGGGAGAGTACGACGGATAGAGGGGTAGGCGGGTACTCGGAGGTACCCGAAAATCTACGACACATTCCGATCTCCGAACAATGTAAATTCGGCGGGTATCGAAATTTCCGATACCCCCGTGTTACTAATTTTTGGGTCCCGAGTTATCAGAGCCAACCCGAGTCACGAAAATTTCGGCCCACCCCTACAGGAAACCGAAAATTTATATTTTTCAGAGACCGGAACGTCTTAGATTTTCGGGTTCCCGGCTCGACCCGACCCAACTTCCGACTTCCACCCCTTTCACCCCTAGTAACGAGTGATTCGAAAGGAATCGTCGCGACGTCCGCGAGCTTGAAAATCCGCGTCGCGGGGTCTCGATGGTCCTGTGACAGGTAAAAAGCACATCCACAATTAGAAAACATTATCTGAAAACAATGCTCTCCACCTCGGGTGGCTGGACAGAGACCGGGGGGCCGGGCAGGGTGCTTCTATTCAGGGGCTAGCATGGCGCACAATGAAGCCCATTGAATAAAGCAAAACGAATCCGGGGCCTAAACGGCTCTTTTGTTCCAGCGCATTAATATGCTAATTCAATTATCCGCGTGGTTGTCGACAAGCCTTCCGCGAAACGCCGGTCGATTCGCAATCGGTCGGTTCTCGTCCTTCGGGTCTCACCCCGCTACCGAATATCACAAATGAATCGACTGCGAAAAAAAAAGGTTCCTTAACACGTTACCGATTTTATTGCATAGTTTTGACAAATCTATGCTACATGGCTGAACACTTTTTAATGGAATCTTCAATAGCAACAGTAATTTATTTTCATTGTGATCTAACAAGTCACCCACTATTGTGCTAACTGGTATGCTGACGGAACTTCTCTACAGTTTTTGCTAATGTAGTATACGAAAATGGCAAATGTCACTATTTTTTAACTTCTTTAGAACATTTGGATTATTTAGTCTGAAATAATACACTTAAAAATATCTGAAAAAATTTATACGAAATTTTAGAAAGTTTGTACGATGATACTTTATAATCTGACTAAACCCTTACCAATATTCTATGGTTTCTTTTCGTACAGCAGAATTATTGAAAATCCTGTTAACAGGCTTTCGGTCGGTAAAGTGTTAGAAAGATTGATAACCATCCTGCGTTAAAATCGACGTCGATCTCATCCCGAGGCTCTCGAGACACCTCCCGAATTATAAATATTGTTCAACGCTGTCGAGTCACCGTGCATCGAGCACGGACAGAACATACATGTATGCATAGGTCGCATTAGACTACACGAATTATCAGCTAAACTTGGGCTTGATACCGATTTCGCGACATCCTGGTTGTTCTCCCTCTTATTATACTGTAACGATTGACACGAGACTTGACATCGAGGGTTGATTGTTAGGAGCTGAAGCGGTTCCGAGACAAATTGACTCTAGAAGTACCGATCAACGGGAAACCCTAATGTTTCAACGAAAAATAATTGGAAAGATTATACCCTTAACTTATTACCACGTTTTTTTTTTTGTTAGAAAGTTATCCGAGCTAAAAAATATACCTGAAATATTTCGTTCTGTCGGCAAGTCGGTTCTTCCAATATGCCGTTCAATTAAATCTAATTAGAGAAACATTTACGTTCCGATGAACAAACACAAACGAATAACAAAAATTCAATTATACTAAAATTATATACGAAAAACTTTAACGATTATAACGGTAATAAAATGTTCTTCCGAGGAAGAAGTAGGCATCGATTTCGATTTCGATCCTCCAGAACAGTTTCCACAAGCGTTGTCGTATCCCGAACGGAACAACGACGGTGGCCGCTATTTTAAAATCGTAACAAAAGCGACCATTGACGTCGCATTGTCAATCAGTCGATACAAAGCCAATAAACCTGTACGGAGTCTATGAAAAGCAACATCGAAGCGACCGTAAACGAAACTCCTCGTCATCTCCACCGCTAATTCAACCACCAAAACTATCATCAACCCCCTAGCAAGACTCACCTACATCGTGTCAGGATTCGATTGCCTTCGGTAGCTATTTCACTGAGCGTGTCTAAAATATCACGGAGACAGGTCTGCGTAGTTGTTCTAGATCTAGCGTGGTGTTTGGGGTGGCGACCTGCTGATGGGACGATGGTATCGGAGTGGTTCCTCGACTGCTTCCGGGGCTGCTGGTGGTGGTGGTGACGATACTTCCAGATCCGGTGGTCGACGAAGGTGAGAACATGAGGGGCGGATGAGGCGCGGTTGCGTTTACCGTGTGGTGTCCGGTGGGAAACAATTGTCCCAGATGCGAGGCCGTGTTGTGGTACGGCTTACCTGGTAGAGGTCGAAAACATAACACGAATCAGACTCGGTTCTCGATGAGTCGCTGTGACCCGCGCAGCTTCTGTAACCGTTCACCAAGCGCGAAAAGCTTTCAAACGGAAATCGTTCTTTGTAACCCGTGAAACTCTGAGTAGGAAGTTCGGACTTCTTTTCCGACTTATAATCACGCTTTGGCGCCGTAATCGGATCAGTTTATCTGCGAATCAATTCTAACTAATACGAATACAATGAATAATTGAGAACACGTTGTACACACGGTGAATAGTACGAACACGACTGTCTGCCGCTCTGATTCAGTAAACAGTAAAATGCAGTTGTAACATTTCTCGAAAAACAACCGTCTGAAACTGATCAACAAACCACAATCGAAACTGACGGAACTGACACGACCCTTGCTCGTAAACAGAAGAGTACACGGACGGGCAGAATTCACTGTAGTGAATTCACTGTAGATAGATTTTCGCGAGAATCTCGGAGAAGCTAAGCGAGCACGTGTGTATAAGAAAAAGTTGTTCGAACTATCGAGTGTAAGAATCCGTGGTTGCTGCGGGTCACGGCAGGTTTTTGAGAGTAAAGTAAAAGTAGAAGTGAGATTAGAATACCTGTTACCTGGTGTGTTTGGTGGTGAGTAGAACCCGGAATAGAAACTGCTGACAACTGCGGCCGCGTTGTTGTTGGCAGCGTCCGCCGCAGCCGCAGCTGCAACCGCAGCGGCGTTGGACGACGAGGATGTTGGTCCGCTGCCGCCAGCTACCAGCTTGCTCAGATGAACCGCGTCGAAGGCGGAGCCGAAGTACGGCGGCAGGGGTGGGTAATCGAGAGGGTGCGGGTGATGATGATGATGCGACACCGGGGTACCCGGTGCGGCAAAGTACGGCGGTAACGGGAAGCTTGGAAAACCACCAGCGCCCATCGAACCACCCTTTCCGGAACCAGCTGACATTTTCGGTTTCCTTCGTGGACGGTATTTGTAGTCCGGGTGTTCTTTCATGTGCATCGCCCTTAACCTCTTCGCTTCGTCGATGAACGGCCGCTTATCCGACTCCGACAACAGTTTCCATTCCGCGCCGAGTCGTTTCGAGATCTCCGAATTGTGCATCTTCGGGTTGTCCAACGAGATCTTTTTCCTTTGGATCCGTGACCACACCATGAATGCATTCATCGGTCGCTTGATGTGCTGCTCCTGCAATATCGGTGGTTGCTGGTTTCCCACGTTCATATCCTGGCCCACGTGGTGCACAGAGTGCATGTCCATGCCGGACAGAAACCCGTAACCCGGGTGTTGTTGATGCGAGCTCATCATGGCCACCGCGTTGTTCATCGTGAAATGATCGGGGCTCCAGTAGCTCGCCGACTCTTCCCAGGAATCCAACTTTCGCACCTTTCGGACGTCAATCGAAACTTCACGCACTCGCGAGCGGACTTATTATGTATGTCGCGGTTGATAATAGTCCTTGTCGATCTGTACATCCACTAATCGTACAATCCGTTTTTGCCGAAGAAGGAGCGTGTTGGACACCGTGTCAGAAGACCGAGGGAAGTCACATGGAAGGAACCGACGGAACGAAGGCGTCAATTATCGTACGCGCCGTGTCAATGCAGAACGTACTCGTATGGAGTGCCGGTGTAGACTGAGCGTGGACTGTGGACTATCCGTAGGACCGGTCCACGACCTGCTCGAGGAATTGCCATTCGTCCTCTCTCTCTCTCTTTCTCTCTCTCTCTTTCTCTCTTTCTCCAGCTGACAGTCTGTCCCGCTCTTTCCACCGTTGGCAGTCTCTCTCCAACGGAATTTCGAGGGCGGAACCGACGCAGAGCGTCGAACGCCGCGCCCACAAACCGACCCTCTTCACGCTATTCGTCGAGGCTGCCAGCGAGCTCGCTTACCTTTTCTACCCTTTCTCCCCACTAAGTGACGCCTGCACACCGACTAGAAACAGCAACCCCTATGTGCCATACTGAGGAGGGCTGCTGTCGCTGATGCTGCTGGCTGCTGGCTGCTGCTACTGCTGCTACCTCCGAGACCGCGAGGCTGCTGCAATTATTATTATCGATTACCTCGATACGATGAAGTACAAATAGCGTATAGGCAACCCGTTATTGACTAGCTCTCTGTGTTCCCGTACTCTGCCGCGCACAACCATCGCCGACGGCGCGATATCAAGCGATAATTGGTTACTCTCTCTCCGACACCCCTGTTCTGCACCCACTTCGCCAACGAGGATGGGGAAGACTCTTGGTCAAGGATCTTTCCCGCACAATCCTTCCCTACAAACTTCGCCAACGAGGTTCGCAGGCTTGCCAGATACGATTTTACTTGAACACCCCTTGCAATTGCTTCGAAGGTAAACGGAACTGCGATTTATCCAGAGCACGAGCGAAGATTTTATTTGTTCTATTCATTTGTGAAGAATTATACATTCTCATTTCACCCTCGTCCGTCCCTCGTGTCAATTTAACACAGTTTTCCCGAAATAAGTTATAAGTACTGTTCTGTCGTTTGTACATAAAATTTGTCCGGAATTTTTATTTTTGTAATGCGAAACAGAAAAATAACTCGGTTCGTGAAATGAGGGACGGATCAGGGTTAAGTAAGTTGTTTTTTAAAAATTGAATTCAGTGGTAAATTAGTTTTAAATTAGGTTTAGTTAGCATTGTATACAATCTTCAGATATAAGAAGCTATTCTTGTATGTACTATGTATTCCTTGGTTTTACGGTTTTTAGCGTTGAAACACGGGGAATTCTGCAGAAATATCAAAACGAGTGGAAGATAACGAAGCAACAAGGGTGGGGTTGCTGATTGACACCGTTTCCTTGGTAGACGACTAATCCGCGGCTCGTTTCCGTCGAGTAATTAATCAGAATTCGCATGTCGGTGCCCGGGTCCTTCTTCGTTTTCTTCTCCCCGTCGTCGAAACAATGAGGGGTTGAAATTCTGCCGGTTCCTTTCCTGTGGGAAATCTGGGGAACAATGCAAAAAAATCTCTCGACGACTGGCACTTGGATTAGAATGGAAAGCAACAGCGGCGAAAGGAGCGAGGCGGCTTGTGCCCCTTTCCCAATCTCGACTCACCGCGCCCTCGACTCCCAAAGGACATTCAGCAATGCGAACGAATAAAAGCTCTCTCTCTATATATATATATATCTCACCCTCTCTCTCTCTCTCTCTCTCTGTCGGTGAACTGCATTAGTCGTTTGTGCTTTTGTTGTCGCGGAGGCGCGTACGCCTCGGCGCTGGTGTCTCCTTACTTCGATTTTCAAATAATCGATTAAGCTTCCTGCATTTTCGAGCGGGAGCCTCGGTCCGGGCCGGCGTCCTTGCAACGTTTTGTACTTCGAAACCGTTTCGGATGGGGGGAACCTCTAACGACCGCGATTCGAACTACTTTAACCCTCCCCGATATTTATTTCTAATCGCAGGACACAACAATGACCTGCGTTAATTACGAGATACTTCAGGTACTTATTGTTAGACATTCATTTCTTTAGATTAATAAATACTGTCGGAGGCAGGTGCCAACGGACAGGAGGATCTGCGAACGCGAAAGGCTCGAGAAAAAAAAAGCGAAAAGAAAAGTACACCGATGACAATAACAGCCGACAAACGTTCGCGGCCTCTCCTAGGTACGTAGCTCCGGCGAGAACGAGTGTGTGTGCGCGTGAGCGACAATATTGTGATCGCGGCATGCTCGAGAAAACTTTAGCGGCCGTGGGACGATCGACGAGCGCTAGGCACTGCGATTACACGAAAGCAGACAAATTCAAAATAGACCTTGAACGTTGATCGGAGTGTCAATAAAAGGACGACTCTCGCAGCGGACGAGGCGGAACAACGAAATCCACGGGAGTAATAGTCTAATCTAATTTGAAAGTACATACCATTGTTCAAGATATAAAAGTGAGTGTTCCTCCCAATATGATATTTCTACAGTTAAAACGCGGTTTATCCTCTCCCCGGAGGAGCGGTCTTCGCGGACCCAACCTGGCAGAGTTCGCTTTTCCGGACGATTCTAATTGTCCCGTCCTTTATGATTGGGGTAGCTGGGTGACCCTCGTTTGTACGTTAAGAATTAAGTGTTTCTAAACGCATAAAAACCGCAGTCTTATAATTATTCGAACAATGACACTCTATTGACACACCCTCAAGAACCAAACACGATTTTCATTGTAATCTGCGTAACCAAGTTCTGTTAGATTCTTCGAGGTGTAAGAAGCTCGCAAGAGCGACTATTGTAATAGACCACTCCATTGTTGTACTATTAAATAAGTATTATTAAATATTAGAATCGAATGCTGTCTCGAATTTCTGTGCGAGGTAGCGCTCGAAGTGTGAAGGTACGTTTTCATTAGGAAGCGTTTCGCGAGGCGGTATAAAATCCTCCCCCTTTGAACCAATTACTACCAAAATCGCATTTAAAGTCGCGTCGATGGCGTTGGAGGCAGATCGAGGGGGTTGGAAGCCGGGGGTTCGTCGACGCCAATAAGAGAACGGTAAACAGAGGGAGGAAGCGATTCGAGGCGCGAGAAATAGGGGAAAAGAGGATAGGAGCCGGACTCTTCCGGCTCGTGGAGGAAAAACTCTGTTCGACGGTCGCCATTCCGTCGGTCCTGGTTCTGGGTATCGTTGTGCAGGGTCCGAGCACAGACGCACACAGTCCGCCTCTACTCGCACACCCCTGTACCGGTCTGCATGCAGTTGGGTGCAAATTGGTATTGAAAAATCTCGAAGTCAATTAAAACTCGAGATACAAAGGATTTGGCGAGACAAAATACCAATTATCTCATGTCCTCCGTCTATGCCGTCCCTTCGACACCCCCGGCCTCCGCCTGGCCTCGAAGGGTGGCGAAAATAGGCGGGGGCAGACGCGGGGGTGTCGGGGAGCGGGCGCTTACAAGAACTCAATTCCATTAAGCATTGAAGTGAGTAAAACGAGGCAGCTCAGCGTGGATGGGCATCTATATAACGCAGCCTCGCATCTCGGTTATCTACCTAATAAAGGTTCGACTGCCACCTCCGCTCACCCCCGAGCGCCACCCCTTTTGCACCGGGGCTCTACTCCGCTCACCCTCCGCTGACATAAAGCATGTGCCAGCGAGGTGTCTGTGAGACAATCCCCACGGGATGACAATGCTTATCCCACGTATGAATGCCGGCGATGCTTCCTAGGTAATTTAAGTATAGCCGACGCCGCCGCTAACGGCGCCCCACCCCCATCCCCTCCCATCCCCTAACCTCTCTCTTTTCATCACCTTGCCATCCGCACCTTCGGCCATTCGAGGAAGCCGCATATCTTCGGCCGTGCACGTATGAAAACCCCGTTGTCCTCGTTTAATGATTGCCCTCAGCGACGAAATCTTTTCGCAGCTCCCACCCCCCTCCGGTCGAACCGTTCCCGGTGAATTTCGAATGAGCCCCAGATCCGCCTGGGGAACTCTCCGTTGATGTTTTCGCGTCCCTATCGAGCTATTGCCAAGGTCGATCTCTATGGAAGTGCCGTGAGAATCGCGGGGGCACGGTACAATGGCCGGCTTTGTCTCGCCGGAGATTACGATTCCGAGAGTGCAAGCTTGCGAATGCGAGTCTCCGTTTCGGCTCGGCTCTGCTCCGCTCCGCTCCACTCCGCTCCGCTTCGGCTTCGGCTAGCTCGCGGCTGATATTCCTTTTCCCTACGTTTTTGTTTGCCCGGTTTTCGAACCCTTTGGCCCGCGATATTGTGTTTTAGTGGAGCACCCGAAGAAGAAGCTGAATAGACGACGGATCAGCTCGGCCAATTCTGACGGTTCTAGCGACGATGACGATCGCGACAACGGGTGGGTATTGAACCGACAGCGAACAATTAATCGAGCACCCGACAATTAGTCAAATGTGGGAAATGAATTGTTGCTGCTCCGGGGCGAGAACGTTCCATGCGACTGGCAAACTTTGACGAACTTTGTGCTGAAGACGATGGAGACGTTAGGCGATGGTCTGATCATGTATTACATACATATGTGTAGATTGAAATGGGTGTATCTGTGGGCATAATGGACTAAAATTAATGGGGATGTAAATTATCCGGTGGACAGAAATTTCAGAATTTTTAAAAAGCACTCGACGCTCTGCAATTACAACCACAGACGAGATTATACTCTAATTATTTTCAATAGAACGGCATGAATTTTAACGACGCGCTTTGCCCGAAGGAAGACCCTTGAACGTCTGATACACCACGGCTTTCAAATTAAAACGTGTCATGACATTCGAGGCTGAGGAACGGGAAGTCTGAGCGTTGGAAAATCGAACGGTCATTGGTAACCACTACGGTGCTGTTAGGAATGTAATAAATTTATATGTATTATAAGAGTGGATGGATGTCGCAATCTCTAGAATTTGTATACATATATTGTAATGGGTAGATCTTTATGCATTCATGAAGAAATTGGCTATGTGAAATATAAAACAGCGGAATATTAGAAAAATCTAAAAATAATGTTATGCTGTTTTCAGGTGTCAAAGACTATTATGGAATGAAATAAATTTGTATTCAACTCCTGCTGCCCAAAATCGCTGCTGAACATTTTTATTTTGCTTAAAGATCCGGAGTGTAGTAATAAGTGAGCCGATGATGTGTATGACTGAGCAGTTCCGAAAGCAGTAATGATCAGAGAATAGAAGAGAACACACGTGTTAATAACGTAGCACAGAGTAATTCTTATTAAACCATATATTAAATATACTTATTCGAACTAACAATAAGATACGTAGTCAGTTTTTCCTATAGGTAGTGAAGGTGTTACTCAAGCTTCTACCGAGTAGTAAAGTAAAAATCGGAAAGTTGAAAAATAAGGAGCAGCAGCATCTTACATCGAGAACCACCCCGTAGATCGGCGTACACGTGCGTTCAGGTTTACGATGGGCTCGAACCGGTCGTCGGTGAAGCTCGCACGTTTTCTCGGGGGTGGTGGCCCAATCCTAACGCGGGGTAACACTGCGCCCACTTCACCCTCGCCATCCAGGCCGCCCAGCAACCCCCTCGCCCACCCACAAAACCGGAGAGGCAGTCGCTAATTACGCAACGCGTTCGAGCGTGCACGTTGGGGTGGCATAGGTAGCGCCGTCATGGGCCCGTGTGTATCCCTCATCCAAGCACCTCGTCGTTCCTTCTTCACCCCCGCTCGACGCACCCCCGTCTTGTTCCCTCTTACCCGTCGCTTTCTGGTACTTTTACGATTGCCTATAATCACCCAAAGTACGCTGCGATTGCGTTCCGTTCTGCCCCACCTGTTTCCAGGACCAACCGACGACCCCCGTAACTCTCCCCATACAGGAGTTTCCCTACGACACCACCACCCCCCAGGCTCGAATCTGGCCGCTCGTCGAGCAGTCGACTTAATTTGCAGAATCAACGGCGGAACGTCGCGCGGATAATCCAGCGCATCCGAATCACACGCTCGGCGTGCTGTCTGGATACACCGAGGCACCTGCAGATTTCACGGCGCACGAGGACGATTACTAATTAGCCAGGGATTCTGCCAACTGGCTGAGAGACGCCCCGGGGCGTCCGACATGGCCGCTCAGCTTCCTACGCTATTCGACGGAGCCGATTTGCGGACTAAATGCCACCCTGCGACTAAGCAAATCATCAGAATTAAAGGGGATTTTCGAACCATCTCGGAATGGAAACCGTTTAGGGTTGGCCGGTAAACTTTCCGTCAATGATTGTTGACGGTGACCAATTTAGTCTCAAGTGAAATACGTGGATTTGAAGAACTGTTCGAAATCGTCCGGACATAATCGTGGAATTGTACTTACACGTTTCTGTCGTATCATAAATGATTTCCGTAGCAGTCCAGGCTCCGGCATCGCCTCGGGGTCTGGGAATTGCCTGCGGAGGAAGCCTCTCTCGCACAAACGGCGCGTAACGATCAATTATCGAGCATAACGCTCGGCTGGCAATCATTACAAAGCGGCAGCGGATTTTACGGCGTAAACAACGTCTTGGAGGGCGCGATTCTCGCGCGAGAGTCGGCCGCGGATCCGATTTTCTCGAGTGGCAGCCAGGGGGCGGGGGTCGAATTATGCGGTTCGTGGCGTCGACACTAATCCCTGTCGAAACACCCCCCCTGAATCGGAGGTGGCTAGGGGTGCGAGGGGGCATCCGTAGCCCCGACGTAGACGCAATTAATGCAGAAACCGGGGGTGTTTCAGGGGTAGAGTGGTGGGAGAAAGAGAGAGGAAAAGGGAGAGGGAGCGGGCATCGCGTTTCTACCGCCGCGCCGTGAGACGTAATGACTAATTGAGATTGGAAAAGAGGAGGGAATAATGCGATCCGGGTGGTCACGGTAAAACGCACTTTTTCTTTTCTCCTCTTCATCCTTCCGTTCCCTCCAGTGTTTCCCTCCCTCCGCCTCTCTCCCACTCTCTCTCTCTCTCTCTCTCTCTCTCTCTCTCTTCTCGCTGCCATCATTCCTCCGACCGTGTCGATTACAAAGGATCTCTCGCCTGCAGGCACACCAATGGAATTACGGGGACTACGTTGTCGCGCCGGCAGACGGCCGGATCGACGGCCCCCGGCTCTCGATTTTAATACGATCGATTTATCGGGACGCGATCCCGAGAACCAGCCTCCTTCTTCCTCTACACCGAAACCACTCCACGGATCTATCCGCTTCTTCCGTGCATTTTTTCGGACGGCAATTCGCCGGATCATTCGTGACTCCTCTGATTAAGCGATTCGATTCACGGAGGACGAGATACAAGATTTTGACGGAATTCAGGCGATTTACCGTCTCTGCGATATTCTACAATGTTTACAATCCCAAAGAATCCTGAGAAACCTAAACGACCGAGTAGTTATAAGTAGTTATGCTTCCGCAATCTGATCCCAGCGATATCCCCAGGAACCGGCACGACCAAGGCGGGTCCAAGTCAACTTCCTCGTCGCATCCATCAGCAGTTAGACAATCGCGGGCGCGTGTTGTGACACGATTTGTCACGATATCGCGGGAACGGTTCGCGGCATTGATATTGTTGCGGGTACAATCCGCATCCAAGAGCGAAACAACGATTCAAGCAAGCTGCCGAGACAGGCTAGGTAAGAGGGGTGTGTTAGCGGGTGGTCGGAAGGAAGGAAGGAAGGAAGGAAGGAAGGAAGGAAAGCAAAAGGAGAGGACGTTGATGTAGGCGTTGAGGAAGGAAGAAGGAAGAAGAGGAAGGTAAAGCGCGCGCAGTAACCAAGCTAAAAGAGAAAAGGAGAGAGGAAGAGAGAAAGAGAGAGAGAGAGAGATCTCTGTCGCATAGAAGGCAGCCGTCGCGCGAGTGTTCTCCATTCGTCGGCGCTCGGCTCGTCGACATTAAGATAATTACTTTCCAGCAGGACGTGCGCACTCATTGTTGCCGGTACCGCGGCAGAATGGCATTATGTATTGTCAGGAAGAAAGTGAGGGAGCGCGCGGCTAGGAGGAGAGGGGTGGCCGACTAGAGGGGGTGGTGCTGGCGAAAAGGGGGGTTGGCGAGGGGGGCCAGCACACCCCCGCCTCGGTATACCTTAGCCTGTGGGTGGAGCATTATTCCGTCAGTTCCATGTTTCGCCATTGAAACTAGCGGGGGTTGCTTTCCGTTCCTCGAGGAAGACTGCCGGAGAGGGTGGGCATCTACCCGATGTATCCAACGGGCTTTTCTACCGGCGACGCCATTAATGTAATTATTTCCAGCGAGTGTTTCCAGCAGCCGAGGAACGCTTCGCGGGAATTGAGACTGATCAGCCCGACTCTGCCAGGCCCCGGGAACGAAAGAAAACGAAAGAAAACGAATCCGCGGGGACGCTCGCCGATGCCACGGCCTTACAGCTCTTCCTCTTCCTCTTTTGCGCCTCGCGCTTTCTTCCATTTCCTTTTTCCTTCCGTTTTGTCTCCTATCCCCTTCACGTTTCTTCCGTCCTTGTCCGACGGCGAGGAACACTACGAGCAGTCCGGATTTTGTTTTCTTTCTGCCAGCGTTTCCTTTTCCAGCGTGTTCCACACACGCGAGATCGTTTTCTCCCTCGGTTGACACCGGGGCCTGGGGACCCGTCACGATCCCGACGAACCGTTAAAACGAGGCTCGCTTGTCGGATTTGTGTCGCTCGCTTGCCGCCGCGATAATAGTCTGATTTCGCGTAATGAATTTCGCACGCGGTTTGTCGCTTTGCGATACTACTTTGCCGCCAATGTCCCCAGAAACCGCGAACTCCTCTGCTTTTTCTTAGCCCTCGCCATGGAACGTCGGCTTTTTGCGATTCGTCGCAGAGCTTTCTCGCCTTTCTTCGCGGATCCTGCGCTTTCATGGGAATCCTGGATCAACGACGGTGAGCTTCCTGTGTAATTGTATCCTTTCGCGTACGAACTAAATGGAACTCGATGCGAGCAAAGACACCATTCGTTATGTGTGCCCATCATTTTAAAAGTGGTCTAAGCGATATATTTCTTGTTTCAAGATATTGAAAAGAATTCACAAGAATTCGCATTTTGATTTAAATATAATGATTGAAAGATAGATTTGAATTTAAATTCAAATATCTTCAGATTTAAATTCTTTCTCTGGCATGAAGTTGCTCGTTTCTGGAACAGGTGTCTTCGATCGGTAAGCTGTTCGAGCGACATGTTTCGTGACAGTCTAAATTTCAGTAATAGCAATTAAAAAGTTGTAAAAATTATGTAATTTCGGTGAATCTAAATTTATCGCCGTAGACAAAATTACGCGTAAAAGTTAGGAAAAACTTGGATTCCCCATTTAGAATGTCTATACGCGACACATTTATAGAAGAAGATGGATTTGGTATGGTGCCTAGACCTAACCGTAAACATAAAACGCAATTTGATATTGTTAGAAGGTGAATGTTATTTCGAAACAGTTATTTCGAATCTGCTCGGAAAAGTTTCGAACGAATTATAATTATAATTTTGCTAGATATACTTTGACTAATAAACGCAGAGCATCGGTGCAATTGATATCATGGGGTGCCAGAATCCAATCCATTAAAATCCCAAACAATTCCGGCATCTTGGGCGACGTAGTTCTCGGATTCGACGATATCGAAGGTAAAGGAATCCAGCATACTTCAAATCACAATATTATACTACTTGTTAAAGATGCAAGAATCGAAGTTAAATTTGATTTGCACAGGCATCGTGCTCGAATTAATTTTGAGAGTAACAATGATATGAAAATCTAATTAGGATATTTGAAGAACAGGTACATAGGAAGCATGATCGGGCGAGTTGTGGGTAAAATCTCTTCTGGTAGAATGACGGTGAATAATAGAGAGTACGCGTTGTCAGTAAACTGCAAGGATGGTTCCAGTCATTACAACGGAGGATTTCTTGGTTTCGATAATGTGAACTGGCACTCTTACATAATGGGCAAACACGTGGTACAAATGTTTAATTAATCGTTGATTGACTGAGTTTAGTCACGTTGGATCAATCTACAGGGTGTCTCAGCTGGAGGAGGCCACCTATATATCTCCTTTATTTTTAATGGCACAAAACAAAATATCTTTGGCATAATTTAAGTGGTATCGAAGGAGGAATATCATAGAAGAACAATTTTTTTTTGTCCTTTCAAGTGTTGTTTTTTTCAAGGTCATAGTTATTTTTTATCGGGAAAACTTAATTTTTTTATTCCATCTTGTTAATGACTTGAGCATATTCAAATGTATTTTTTGCAGCCGCTACAAGATTGAATAAAAACCTTGAAAAAACTATGAAAAAATAACCGGACGAAAGAATTGTTCTTCTATGATATTCCTCCTTCGACACCATTTAAAGTATGCCATAAATATTTTTGTGTCATTAAAGATAGAGGAGATATTTATGTGGTCTTCTTCAGTTGAGACACCCTGTATATTTTTGGCGTTAGTAACCACTGGTTACTATTAATCGTAATATTTTGATTGCGTAGGTAATGACACACTACAGCCCAGCGAATAGCGAAGGATACCCAGGTGACATGTTGGTCCAGATCAAATTCTCTTGGACTGACGATAATCAGCTGCACATTAACATTCGTGCAACAGCGACTCAGCCTACGCCTGCTAACATCACTACTAATTGTCTGATGAATCTCGCTGGGCATGTAAGGTCCTATCATGAATTTTTAACTATTTTTTAACTAATTGTGAGGTTAGAGGGAAAGTTCTGTCGTATTTCAAAATATTCAAAAATATATGTTTAACACAGTAAATCTTCTATCGACGCAAAAAGGTACTACACGATGGACGCAAAAAAAGAATACCCTCCACTGTAGTAATATGATCTCGGCTCGGGTATATTGGTGTGAACCGCACTAATGCGATGCGGAGAGTCGCAGTTGCTTCAGCCGCGCGCGGTCTCTTTCCACGCGCTGTCATTCTCTACGTTCGACTCGGCCTTTGAAGCTCAAGAAAATAGTATCCCTCTACGATCGATGCAAACGAACCTTCCCGAGGCTTTTGCGTCCATAGAGGGTTTACTGTATTAGGTTCTAAAGAAAGAAATGCAGGATCTTTGTTCCTTCGGTTCAACTGCAATTCTATACCAATCAGTATTTACCTTAATTTAATGAGTTATATGTCGTTTTGAAGTTTGTTTCACGCTCTATTTAATTATCCTTTTGATATTTCATTTTGTTCGAATTTTTCTTAAATCATTTGGCTTTTAGTTCAGAATATCCAAAAGCGATTTTCGCATTACTTTTTTCTATCAGTTCAAACTAGGCCGAAGTGCCGCTCAAGCGGCTTGTACTATCAACGAAGTATGTGGCGAAGAAAGTGTCAACGAATGAAGAAAGTGCTTATTGAAAAAAATAATTCGAAAATCGCGTTTTGACATTCTGAAATAAACGCCAAATAATTTGATAAAAATTTGAATAAAATTAAATATCAAAAGCATAATTAAGTAGAGCATAAAACGAGCTTTAAAATGACATATAACTCATGAAATTAAGGTACATATTTACTGGTATGAAATTGCAATTAAAACAAAGGAACAAGAATCCTGCATTTCTTTCGTTAAAATCTAACATTATTCAATGACATAATCTCCATTTTTTGATTCAACTCAATAAATTATGATTTATACTATACTCACTGATTTATACTATATGAAATAATAGATTAAGGGGGTAAGTTGAACGAATCGAAAAACTATGTTAAAATTGTCGTAGGCGACAGGCTCGTCCGAATTAAAAAAGCACGTGGTCTCGATCAACGCCGATAGCTGGACCTACGCTGATGTTAAGAAGAGTTTGCCGACAGGAGCTATACTTCCTGTCGATCGGACAGTCTACGATTTACGGTTACCGACACAGCTCACCAAGAACCGGCTTTACAACGTACCAGGGGGTGGTTACAAACAGAATCTCTGCATCACCAGCCCCAGCTGTTGGTCTTATCGATTCCACGCTAGGTAAGTCGCGTAAACGTCGAATACCTAACCAGGCAGGAGTGTAAGCCTATCCAATTTTAAGGATTCTGCACCCTAACTCTGGAAGAACTTTAGAAGTGTATTCGAATCAACCAGGTCTGCAATTTGCCACCGGAAACGACCTGCCAGACCCAGAATCCGACTATCCACCCGATTTCGAGGACCACTTCATCGAAGACCTAGATTATGTTAGACAATTGAAAATCTTGCAAAATTTCGACATTCCTCAAATAAATATTTTTAGGTGTCGGACTGTTGTGTAGAAGAGGAAACGGAGATTTGGGGGAAAGATGGCGTCCGCTACCACAGACACGGAGGATTCATTTTATCACCGCAGAATTATCCTAACGCCGTTAACATAACCGATTTTCCTTGTTGCGTAGTCTATCCTGGTAAAGCTTACTCGCACGATATAACATTCAAATTCGGTCTGCTTTCAAAAATTTGAACTAGTCGATAGCTTGTTGTGTTGTCTAGCATTTCAGTGATTGTAGAAAATTTTGTGGCGACATGAAAAATCCAGAATATAAAATCGGGAATGAATTTTAAAGAACATTCAGACTGGTTGATTTATAATACATATATTTGTGAACGATCTCGGTTGGAATAATCTTCGCATCCGGTGTAATTGTACAAAACTAGGCACAGTAATTCCTATTCACATACATATTTATCAGGACAACAGTCGCACGCTACACCTTGCGTTTGCTATTGATCGAGACGATTAACGCCGCACAGCGATTTCTACTAATTAAATTGTACATGCTATCGAGTCGATTAACTATCCTTATGTAATTCTCTTGCGACCCACGTGAAGGCACATCTCTCGGCGGTGCGACGATAGTTCGAACCACGATCCAACGTTTAACGTGGTCCAGATTTTCCACACCGGCTTGGTTATAAAATTGATTTCGTTATCCGTAGCTAGTTATCCATAAACGTTTATAAATATACATGTAAAGCTACATCTGTCTGTCCGTGTGCACATTCACTTAGGCGTATAATAGAGAAAATTCGTTTCTTTTTGTACATCCTTAGCGTGTTAACTCTACGTATTATGTTCCGAGTGGCAGTATCTTATGGCAGAGGATTGTTTAAACTTTCTCTTGCGGTTTGCCGAGTTTTCGATCGATGGAAGCGTCGCTTTCAAACAATTTCGTAAGGATTATCTCATAAAATCTCGACACGCGCATCGCGAATACTCGGGCATACCAAGAGCGATTAATGCTACGCTTCATCTAAAGTATCTAAAAACCAGAAAAATATAAAACAAAGGCAAAGGCAGTGTTAGACAATGAATTGCGACCGTGCACAGCTACGTTATCTATATAAAACAAAAGAAGAAACACGATTATTTGGCAGTGTAACGACACAAGTCTGGCGATAGATGAACACAAATTTAAAGCGTCCTGCTACCCCGCAGGATTTACCCTAATTTTCTGGAATATATTCTCGTCGGTAATACTCGGCCCGGCGTACTCTCGTTTTCTCCGTTTTGATCACTGTCGTTCCGGTGGTCTCGCGTGAAAACGAGGAAATTGACTAATTCGAACCGAAACATCCTATCCTAAGCGTTACTCCGTCACTATCAACTGAATCCTGAACGTGAGAGGCCTTTCCCAGACTTCGTTCTCCTCGGTGGTATCGTTTCTCGAGCGGCCGTGGATCACCAACCGGAAATGGCCAGGTTTCTTCAATCGACTACGGAAATGGAGTGCCCAGACACCGTGCTCCTTCACGATCTCGAAGTGGTTGTCCTTGTCACCATGGGCTATCGCGTACTCCACGTTTTCATTCTGTAGAAAGACAACGATCAATAAGAATAATTCAAATACACCACCTGTATTCCATGAACAATTTCTGAAGAATATCAAATTAAATGATTTGTAGTGTAGCAGAACCTTAACAGCCGGTTGCAGTTTCACGATTCTCATTCGGTGCCTGGTCTGCCGCAAGCTGATCTTGAGAACGTATTCTTCGCCATGATGGTGTCTCTTCGCTGTCCTCGTGACTCGCCTCTTCGTGATCTCGCTTCGTCGTACAGACAATTCTCTGTTCATTCGAGCGCCTCTTCTGTGTCTTCCCTTGCCGTTGATCTATTTAAACAATAGTTCATTCTTTCACATTCTCGCATTAGCTATTTTATTTAAGAAGTGTAAAATGCTACCTTGCAGGAGAAGCAACCTTCTGTGGATATCGTCTTATCATCCGCCGGTGGTATGTGATAAGGATCGGGATTGATGACGAAAGTTGGGGCATTGCTAATGTCCTCGCCATATCCGTGTCCTTGCGACAGTGGATTTATAGTTGACAAGCAGTGGCCCTAAAAATTAACAAAATGTAGTTTTCAAATTACGATGAAAAGTATATAAAAAAAGCTTTTTAAAAACCATGCTTATATTAAAATGCACTAAAAAGGAGAACATAATTTTTTTTGGCATTAGTGACTATAAATAACAGCGTGGAGCGCTAAACTATATTGACGTAATCTTTGTGACCGCTCCGCGCTTTTATTTATAGTCACTAATGCCTAAAAAAATTATTTTCTCCTTTTTAGTGAATTTTCTTGTAGAAAGTTCTTTTTTATATATTTTTTTATTTTTTACTTTTTAGTCTTTTTTAAATAGAACGCAAGATATAATAATACTGGTATGAAATAGTAAGATATAGAAAAGCAAGATTTGGAAATACGCGAGAAAGAATAAGGGGATGAGCCGAGAGACGACGTCTCTTGATGGAGTCCGAAATTGTCCGAAATGGAACTGAATGAACGGAACACCACACTGACTGAGCTCCTTCGGTGCGAAATGGGTCAGTGGAGTGGGGATGAGTCGGAGTGGGAACACGTAGTGGAGTGGGGATCGCTGAACGCGATGACGTCGAGCGTCGCGCGGCAAGGTGTGACGGTTAATATTAACATTTTTGTTCTCCTAGACGCACAGTTTTTTTTAATATTGCATTGTCATTCAGTTCTGAGCTATGTTTAAGGCTTCAAGTATCTAGCTGATCGGGAAGTGATTTAAAATTCGATTGCAAGATTTGACGCATACAACGACAACTCGGCAAGCTAATATAAGCGTGGTAAAAATTGGTAAATGTATTTCGAACATTTGCTTGTGACTACGAACCTGTCCAATTCGTTGATAACCCGTTGGACATCCGCAGATGAAGCCACTCGCACCGTTGGGGGTGCATCCGAATGCACAGGGGCTGCCCATGCATCCGGCGCTCACCTAAAATCATTCGATTCATTCGGGTACATAGAATTTGTAACATTAAAGAACATAAAGGAGGGGTTGAAATTTTACCTGTACGCAAATTTGTAGCTTGTTGTCGAACTGGTAACCATCAGGGCAGCCACACTTGAAGCTACCGATTGTGTTGATGCAAGTATTATCTCCGCAAGGCGATCCACTGCACTCATTCTCGTCGATGCACTGATTATAGTATAGATGCTGAACGAAACCGTCGGGACATCCGCATCGATAGCTTCCCATATAGTTCTATAAATTAAACGAAATAGCTAAGTGTTCTTAAATTACTATGTAATCGCAAATGCTTTACCTGGCAGCCATGTTCACAGGTCGTATCGTCTGCACACTCGTTCTGATCGATGCAGAATCTTCCACTTGGATCCAACTTGAACCCTCTCGGACATATGCATCGGAAACTGCCGAGGGTGTTGATGCAAGTACCTGGTTTCGGACATGTCCCTGGTTGTTCACACTCGTTTATGTCTGCAATAATATGAAATTATAATTTGAAACGTTTGAAGACGGAAACTTCGACGATTTTCTATATGTTTAATTTGGTACACCTGAAAAGAATTACGAACCATGACAAGCGTCGCCATCTTGGTTGTAACCCTCCTGACACCCACAAGTATAGCTTCCCTGAGTGTTGATGCAGTTCTGTTGACACAGGTGATTTCCTGCGGTACACTCGTCCAGATCCCTGCAGCTTATGCCATCGGGATTCAGGATGAAGCCGGCAGGACAAGAACAAGTGAAGCCTCCCTCTGTGTTCTGGCAATTATACTTGCACGGCTTCGGCGTCAACTCGCACTCGTTTATATCTGCAATTGCAATATGCAAAATTAGTTTATTCTCTACTTTAAAGACCAATTTTTACGGGGTACCTACCGACACATTGGGTTCCAGACTTGTCAGCCTTGTAGCCCTTGTTACACACACATCTGTAAGAGCCCAGTGTGTTGATGCACAATCCGTTCCTGCACAAATCGGGAATCGTTCTGCATTCGTCGATGTCTTCAACAAAAATCAACAGATGATTAAAATTTAATCTATCGTAATTCAGTCTGATCGCCAGATTCAAGTTACGACAATACCTTGACCATCCACGGAGAAACCCTTGTCCAAACACAGTTCGTTATAATTGTCGGAGTCCTTCGAGGGGCAAATTTCACAGTGTGGTCCCCAAGCAGCGCCCATAGTGCAACAACAATCTGCTTTCGTCACGGTCTTCAAATCGGAAGTCCTCGCGGTGCATCTTCCACCGATCGTTTGCAAGAAACAATAGCCAACTCGGCGGTCTATCAAAGAATACGTGGATAAACATTGGAATTCTTATCAGTACTTATAATAGCAATATTTCCTATGAATCACACCTATGCAAGATTTTCCATCGGAACTTTGCTGGAAGCCATCGTAGCACAGACACTGATAACTGCCTTCCGTGTTCAAGCATCGACCGTTTCGACACAGACCGGAGTTGATTGCGCACTCGTTGATGTCCTTGCACTCGTCTGTCATGCCTATCTGCTGGTAACCAGGCGGACAGATGCACATGAACGTGCCGATCAAATTTTTGCATTGGTACTTGCAGTTGTTCGCCGGTGTTGCGCACTCGTCCACATCTGTAAACAATGAAACAATTGAAACTCTCCGTGACATTTAACAATCCGAGCCCGATTGAAACATATAAAACATACCTATGCAATGTCGTCCATCGGGAGCAAGGGTGTATCCGTAAGGGCAGATGCATCTGAAGGAGCCCGGTGCATTGTGGCACCTGAATGCACACTGGTTGCCAAGTTCCAGGCACTCGTTCACGTCCTCGCAGACTTGGTTCACTCCGGGAGTGAATCCTTCGTTGCAGGAACATTCGAATCCACCGTTGATATTGATGCAAGTTCCGTTCCCACATATGTTCTGAACAGCTAAGCATTCGTTGTTGTCGATGCACCGTCGACCAGTAGCGTCCAAGACGAATCCTGAGGGACATTCACACCGGAAGGAGCCGTCCGTGTTTATGCATTCACCGCCGGAACAGGCATCAGGCATGAATAGACACTCGTTCAGATCGATTCCCGTGTCGTCTCTGCCTGGGCCTTCTGGACACAGTCTTCTGAACTCGTCTAGATGGGAGTAAATCATTGTTATCATTATTTATCAACTCATGTCGTTGTAAAATGTCCATTTTACTCTTCCAGTTTGTCGCAATTCGGGTAGATGATGCGCTCACCGCTGTTTTCAGGCGGACACTGCTCGCAGTATCTTCCCCAAGCCTTTCCCATGGTGCAGCAGCAATGTTTCTTCGTCATCCCGCCCGTTCGAGGGTGAGAACATCGGCCACGCACATAGTTATCGTAACACGATTCCTCCCTCACGTCGATGCATCGCATCGAGTTAGGTTTGTCGCTTAGCTTGTATCCAACCGGACATTCGCAAATCACGCCTCCTTCTGTGTTCAGGCAGCGACCGTTCTCGCAAATTCCGGGAGTCTCCACACACTCGTCGACGTCTGACATCAATTTCAATGTTCATCATCATTTCAGCATTTTTAATCGTTCAAGGAGAATCGTTTTACTTACCGACGCATGCTTTTCTAGTGTGATCCAGCTCGTAACCCGGAGGGCAGGTGCAGATGTACGAACCCATCAGGTTCTGACACTTTCCTGGCGCCGGACAGAGTCCAGGTATCTAAAAATTGTTTGAAGGTTGAATAATCTGGCTGATATCGAATTGGCGCGTTCATTAAAAGTCATCGACTCACTTCATGACACTCGTCGATGTCTCTGCAATGCTGACGATCCTGTGCTAACACATAGCCATCGGCACATTCGCAATTGAAAGCGCCGATCGTGTTCCTGCATCTCCCGTTTCGGCACAGGAATGGCATGATTCGACACTCGTCGATATCTGTCCGAAAATGTAAGAACATATATTTAACAACTGCAATCGCGTTCGGGAAAACTGGTCGACTACTCACCGGCGCAATCGTTATTAGGACTGAGCTTGAATCCCTGGTAGCAGATGCACTTGTACAATCCGAGAGTGTTGACGCAAGTTCCGTTGTTGCAGATGTTCGGATTACGTTGACACTCGTCGATGTCCACGCAGTTGTCCCTGTCCCTGGTCAAAGCGAAGCCAGAATGACAAACGCACTGGAAGCTACCTTGCAAATTGTTGCAAGCGCCGTTGTTGCAGATGCCTGCTCTCTCGTAGCACTCGTCGATGTCGACGCAATCTCTTTGACTCAGGCCGAGCTTGTACCCGGCTGGACAGACGCATTCGAAGTAGCCCTGCTTGTTTATGCACTGCGCGTTGCCGCTGCAAGGGTTTGGCACCTTCGAAGAACCGCAAAGAAAAATTGAGGAACATTAAGATTAGATAGAGAAATTATAATTTATCGTGGCAACAATTTTGAGATAGAGCTTCCTACTTGTAGACACTCGTTCTCGTCGATACACTGATGCGAGTCCTGGTCGTAGACGTATCCTCGATCGCACTGGCACTCGAAGCTGCCGGGAGTGTTCATGCAGCGACCATGAGTGCACATCGTCGGCATTAATTCGCATTCGTCGATCTCTTCGGTGTGGTTGGTGATCGGATTCTTGAATTGGCCAGGCACCATGCCGCACAAGATCTCGTGCTCGCCTTTAAAAATAGCTCAATTCTGTTAGGCCTCGTACAGACTAGAACATTTCGACGAACTGCGCCGCGAACCGCGCGCATTTCGACGAACATTTCGACGAACGCTGCCGCGCGCATTTCGGCGCGCACGAACGTGAACGGGTGGCACTTACAAATCTGTTTGCAGGATAGATAGCATGTCCTAAATATTCATAATAAATGTTTCGCTCAGCCAAACCGAAAAGGGCTCGATGTGTGACCAACCTTGTTGTTTACGCTCTCGGAACTTAACCCTAAAAACCCGGGATTTCCCGAATCCCGATGCCGGGTACGGGATGGGAAGCCTCGTATCATGTCGGGACGGGATCCCAAAAATCCTGAGTTTTCCGGAGAATATTCGGGATTCCCGATGGTGTTCGGGTTTCCCGTGAATTTTTTCGGGATTTCTGCAGGGGCGTGCGAGATTCCCGAAAATGTTCAGAATTCCCGTAAAATATCCGGGAAAAGAATGCAATGTTTTCATAGCAAGGGCCTCTTTAATAATTTGAGACGAATTATGAAGTAGAAATGTAATTTTTCCAGATAATTTAAATCACCGATATCTTTGTTTATAAATTTCTGTCTATTTCTTGACATTTATTATGAATATTTAGGATACGCTATGTATCCTGCAAACAGATTTGTAAGTGCCACCCGTTTGCGTTCGTGCGCGCCGAAATGCGCGCGGCGGCGTTCGTGGCACCGTTCGTCGAAATGCGCCCCGAAATGCGCGCCGAAATGTCATAATATCTCACAAATTCAAGTCATTTAATCTCGAATCTGATGCTTCGTACAGACTTGAACATTACAACTCAATAAATTGTCAACATTTTCTGTATTTGTTTGTGTAGTATACGCCGCTACAGCTCCCATAGTTGTTCCGCAAGGAAGTCTGGAAATAGCACAAATCCGTTCCGATCGCCGTTCGTCGAAATGTTCGTCGAAATGTTCGTCGAAATGCGCGGTTTGCGGCGCGGTTCGCGGCGCAGTTCGTCGAAATGTTCTAGTCTGTACGAGGTCTTAGAAAAACGCTGAACGCTTTGTTACGCTTCTCAACTCGGAAACATTCGGGCTCAAGCGGTGCCCACAAATGTTCGCGAAAGGAGCCGAAGCCGCGGACACGTGTTGTCGGAAGTTGAAACAAATGAACTTTTAAATACGAGTCAGACTGGTGATATATATGTTTGACACGATATTACGACTACGAGGCTGACTCGCAACGTTTACGTTTGGCCCGAAATTCGCATCACGAGTCGGACTCGTCAATGCACGGCAAGTCCGGCAAGGGGTTAAATAAAGAGGAGCTTGATCTTACGTGTCCTCTCAGCGGGACACCTTTCGCAAGGACTCCCCCAAGCAGCTCCCATCGAACAACAGCACAGCATTTTCGTCTGCGGATGCATCATCGGATTGACGCATTGCCCGCTCTCGTAACTCAGGTAACAGGACTCCTTTCGCATGTCCACGCATTCCTCTGGCGACACGAGTAATTCAATTATCATTCAGTTTACCGAACGGAATAATCGACGATGCAAAATCGAAGTTACATGCACGTACTTCCTCCTGGCATTGCCATGTATCCCTCCGGGCACTCGCAATGGTACTTCCCTTGATCGTTGATGCAGTATCCCACGCCGCAGATGTGCGGGTGTAACGCGCATTCGTTCAGGTCTGCAAAAAGTTCTCGTCTGACTTGCACAATCTACCGAACGAGTGTATGATTCGAAGTTGATTACGGTTCTCGCAAAGAAATTGGCATTACCGATGCAGTTGGTCTTCGTGTCGTCCAAGATGAATCCCTCGTTGCAAGAACACATGAAGCTACCGAACGTGTTCGTGCAGTGGCCATTTTGACAGATGTTCTCGTGCTCCTCGCACTCGTTAATGTCCTCCAGGATGACGGTGGCCTGATTAGGTCTGTATCCAAGCCCTCCGGGACATAACTCTTCGAATTCCCTCGTGCCGCTCTGCGGACATTCCTCGCAGCGGTTTCCCCAAGCGTTGCCAATGCTGCAGCAACAGGTTGCTTTGGTCACGGAGGAGGACATGTCGAAGATGCATTGCGGCTTTCCGGTGCCGCGCTCGAAACCGGTGAAACAGAACGATTCTCGCCTGTCTGAGACACAAAGACATAATCGTACATAGAAAAGAAACCAAACGGATCTTCCCAAGGATACTCACCGACGCAAGCGTTTCCGGCTTCCACCAGATCGTAATTAGGCGGACACTGGCAGGTGTATTTCCCCTGCGTGTTGATGCAAGTTCCGTACTGACAGGACTGTGGATTTTCACACTCGTCGATGTCGGTGCAGTTCCCACCGGATCCGTCCAACTTGTAGCCCTCGGTGCACTCGCAACGGAACATGCCGAAGATGTTCTCGCACCGACCGAACACGCACAAATTGCTGAACATCTCGCACTCGTTTATGTCGACGCAGGTTTGCTCGTTGTTCTCGTCAGGGTGCATAAAGCCCATCTCACACTCGCAGCGGAAGGAACCAGGGTAGTTTAAACAGTGGCCATTTTCGCAGAGGGTGTTGTCGTTCGCACACTCGTCGATGTCTTTGCAATCGTAGCCGTCGCCTCGGAATCCTGCGTCGCACACGCACTGGAACATTTCAGAATTTATTAGTTCTATATTTCCGTAATGCATATTCATACTTTTCATCGATGTTCATCGATGAACAACCGCGCTTTAAAGGAAAAACGTGATTGACCGCAGACAAAATTTACTTTGAAAGATCCCTCGGTGTTGATGCATTGCGCGTTCGAATCGCAGCCGCCGTTATTCGTCAGACACTCGTTGATGTCTCTGCACTCGACGCCATTTCCTACGAAGCCCTCGTGACAGGTGCATTCGTAAGAACCTTGAGTGTTCTGGCACTCGGCGAACTCACTGCAGGAGTACGCGTTCAGTAGACATTCGTCGTCATCGGTGCATCCGGGACCCGCTTCCGGTTTCACGGAGTATCCTTCTTCGCAGCGACAGTTGAACGAACCGATAGTATTGTAACATTCCCCGTAACCGCATATGGACGGCTGCGTGGTGCATTCGTCAACGTCTGATCAGAAAATATATATTTTAGTTCCTTTTTTGAGATTGCGCAAAATATTTTCCAATGATTTGAGGATGTGATGAAAAATATATATATTTATGATAATAATCTGCTGAAAGTAAATAATTATCGTATCCTTCTGCACTGTCGTCTTCAGGATGTGAATCAAACGTTCTCTTACCTACACAGGACGCCCCATCCTTGCCAGGCAGCAGTCCGTTGGTGCAGCTGCATATGTAGCCTCCAGGAATGTTGCTGCATTTGCCTCCATTGCAAATTCGAGGATTCTCTTTGCACTCGTCGACGTCCACGCAAGAGCGGCCATCGAGATTCAGTGCGAAACCGGTGCTATCGATGAAAATCGGTGTAACGATTATTTAACGTTCCGATGATAGGAAATATATACACCCTGTATTATCAAAATACAAACAGAAATATATATTATGAAAATATTCACCCGCAGGAGCAAGAGAAGCTGCCGGGCGTGTTCAAGCAAATGTCCTCGCAGCCGCCATTTTTCACCGCGCATTCGTTTATATCCTCGCAGTGGGACTTCAGTCCAGTTTGTTGGTAACCATCGTCGCAAATGCACTGATACGTTCCCATCATATTCTCGCAGACACCGTTCGAGCAAATTCCGCTCGTTCTCGAGCACTCGTCGATATCCTTGCAAGATTGTTTGTCAGGACCCAGCTCGTGGCCGGGAGGACACAGACACTTGAAACTACCTTCGGCGTTGACGCAGGTGCCACCTCGACATAGTCCTGGTGTCTCTTCGCATTCGTCGATATCTGAAATTGTTTATTCAAATAGTTATATTCGAACAAAGATTTGTTTTAGGAAGATGCTTACCCATGCATATTTTCATGATGTCACTGCTCCGATATCCAGGATTGCAGTCGCACTGGAAATGGCCGGGAGTGTTCCTGCAAGTGCCATTTCCGCAGACCCCGTGCATGATCTCGCACTCGTCGATATCTGCGTAAGAAAACCAGCCAATTTTTATCAGCCACACGCTTGTGATTAGTTAAATAAAATTATCAACTCACCATTGCACTTGATACCGTGCTCGTCCAGCGCAAAGCCTTGGTTGCACTTGCAGCTGTAACTACCGACAGTGTTCTTGCACCTTCCGTTCAAACACATTCCCGGAAACTCGATGCATTCGTTGATGTCGTGTTTGTCGGTGAAACCGTCCCCTCTTGGACATAGTTCGTTGTGAGCATGGGTGCCTGGTTTCGGACAGGACTCGCATCTTTCGCTACCCCATGCACGACCTACCGAACAGCAGCAAAGACTTTTCGAGAATTGACCTTCGATGGAGTTGGTGCACTGACCGTGCCGGTACTCCATGTAGCAGGTCTCTTGCCTTGTGTCCACGCACGTGGTGTCTGGAAAAATTATTCCAATAAAGTTGTACAACTAATAAATAGAAAATCTGATCTAATGCACAGCACTCACGCGTTGCGTCTAAAGTCAGTCCAGGAGGACACTCGCAACGATAAGATCCATCGGTGTTAACGCAAGTGCCACCGCCTTTGCATATGCCACTGTTCAATTCGCACTCGTTCACATCGACGCAGTCTTTCCCACCGAATTTCGCGTATCCCTTTTTGCACTCGCACAGAGAGTGATCGCAAATTTCACATGGACTTCCCCAAGCAACTCCCACCGAACAGCAGCACTCCGATTTCAGCGCGAGTCGAGGTAAATTGTTCTCGCAGCGGCCATCTATCATCTTCGTCCAACAGGTACCTCTCCTATTATCTGAAAAACGATTCAATAATAGAATATATTATATTGCTCGATCCTACACCGTGAACAAAATGCATACCCATGCAAATGTGGCCGGTGTGGTCGAGAACGTATCCGGAAGTGCATTCGCACTCGTACGAGCCCGGAGTGTTCACACAGATCCCATTCAAACAGACATCGGGACCAAGTTCTTCGCATTCGTCGATGTCCTCGCACATGTGATTCCCGTTGTTGTATCTCGTGCCACTTGGACAAATGCACTGGACAACAAAAATTCATGAATTAATTCGAATTTATCCTGTAAAACAACTTCTCAAAAATGCTTACCTGGAAGCTACCAGGTGTGTTTCGACACTGTCCCCTGCTGCACAGTGATTCCTCGAGTTCGCATTCGTTTATATCGGTGCAAATCTTCCCCGTAGCATCCACCTCGTAACCGCTATCGCAGATACATCTGTAGGTTCCCATCAGATTCTCGCAGCCACCGTTCACACAGATATTAGGATTCTGCGCGCACTCGTTGATATCTAGTTTGATAAAAGAAAAAGCTTAATCGATTGCTTCTAGAGTTACAAATGAGAGACTATAGAAATGTTCACCATCTCCGTTATAAGTCATTCCCGCGCCATGAGGACACAGAGCATCGAATTCGCTCGTATTCGGCAATGGACAAGGTTGACAAGTGCTTCCCCATCCCATGGGTTGTCCTAATATCACGGTGCAACAGCAACAGCTCGACTTCGTTACTGCCGTCGACGTGGGGTTTGAACATTGTCCGTCTCTGTACTGCGAGTAGCACAAATCTCGTCTGGTGTCTAATGATAAAGTGCTGAGCGTAACACAGGTCCTGAGAGTATTATAAAATTAGTTGTGCAAGGACCCACCTAAACAGGACCTTCCATCGGGTCCCAAATTGAATCCAGGATGACACTCGCACCGGAAGCTGCCGGGGGTGTTGATGCAGCGACCATTTTGGCACGGTCCGCTCAGACACTCGTCGATATCTATTCAATGAAAATAACAACGAAGAAAGTACGTAAATTTGTTTGGAAAAACTGTTATCGTATTTTCGAAAATCTACCAATGCAGTGGCTCTGGTCCGGTCCAATCCTGAATCCAGAATCGCAGACACACTTGAAGGAACCTTCCATGTTCACGCACTTCCCATTTTCGCACATCCCGTTCGTCGAACACTCGTCCATGTCCACGCAGAAGGTATTGTCTCGCGAGGCGGTGAAT
The DNA here is from genome assembly GCA_933228785.1 of Lasioglossum pauxillum. Taxonomy (NCBI): domain Eukaryota; kingdom Metazoa; phylum Arthropoda; class Insecta; order Hymenoptera; family Halictidae; genus Lasioglossum; species Lasioglossum pauxillum. The sequence goes on from OW121706.1 coordinate 42,175,233, forward strand.
CCTGATTGACAAATACAGTGATAGGAGCCAGGTGTATTCTCGCATCTGCCGTTTAGGCATATCCTTGGATTGTCGGCGCATTCGTTGATGTCTACAATCAAGTAATTTGTTGTTACGAACAATGTCAACACGGTTGTTAGAGTAAATCATGCGTGGTACTACCGATGCAAGTGTTTTTTGTAGGCGACAACACGTAGCCGTCGTTGCACTGGCACTTGAACGATCCGTTCATGTTGATGCAGTGACCGTTGTTGCACATGCCTGTGTCTTGGCATTCGTCGTGGTCTGTCAAGAGAATATTTAGAATAGGGTTTGAAATACTTGATGAAATGCACGAGACAATGTTTAGTGAAAAAATTACAACATAATTCGATGTACGAAGCGAGAATTCCGTGCTCGTCGAGAGCTAATTAAAAAGACGAGTTACCAGTGCAGTATCTGCCTTCGCCAGACACAACGAAACCCGGCGGGCACTGGCAAGCGAAGCTACCCTCGTAATTTTGACAAGTGCCACCCTCGCAGTAGCCCAACAGACATTCATCGATGTCCTCGCATCTGCCAGCCTTCTTGGTGAATCCTGAATAACAGTCGCACTCGTATCCGTCCTTCGTGTCGATGCACTTCCCGTTCCCGCAAATGTCCGGACGAAGCGCGCACTCGTTTATCGCTGTGATCGGCGACAGTTGTTGCAAACAGAGCCTGTTGTAATCGTCTATAATTGAGTAACAACAGGAATCCCGTTACAATCGCTGGTCAGACGCAGATAACATTCAATCTCGCTGTCGGGAATTACTCGACGAATTATCTATTCGTTACGTACCACTTCCAGGATTAGGACAGATATAGCACTCGTCGCCCCAGCCTCTTCCCATATTTTTGCCGCAGCAACAATCTTTCTTGCTCAGACGCATCGATAAACGATTCTTGCATTGTCCGTTTCTGTTCACCGACGTGTAGCACAGTCCTTGTCTCCCGTCTGTCGATTAATCGCCAAACAAATTGGTAATAAACAGTTATGTATAATTCAATGAATCCGCAATAGAGCATTAACAAGTCATTACCGATACAGAATCTTCGATCCTGACTCTGAATGAACCCAGGGTTGCACATGCAATAGTAGCCACCGTTCGTGTTTATGCATTTCCCGTCGGCACAGATTCCTTCCTCCTGGCATTCGTCTCTGTCCTTGCACGCATTTGTTTCAGGATCTCTAGCTTGCCCGTCAGGACACTCGCAGGTGAACGAACCAGGCGTGTTCACGCACTTTCCGCCCTCGCATAATCCTGGTATCGCTTCGCACTCGTTGATGTCTGCACGGTTCGTTCGAAAGAAATTCAATTTTTTATCCAATTATTTCCGATTTCATCTACCTTTCTATTGATCGTGAAAAGGAACGGTCTAACGAGCGAATTGACAGTAAACGAACGACAGAGGCCAGCGGTTAGCGAATGAAGATATCGCGGAGCTTCCTTATAATCACGTCGTCCGTACTAAATATCAGGTCGTTAAGCATGAAACTCGACAAATGTGTTTGAAATTTGTGTTTTATTTGTCAAGTTTCATACTTAACGACCTGATAGCATAATTATAGGGGAGGAATGCTATAGGATGACTCACCAACGCACTGGCCTTGGTTGGTCTTCAAGTGACCCAGCTCGCAGTCCAGTCTGGCGGGACATCTCTCGCAAGGGTGGCCCCAACCTTTGCCAACAGTCGCGCAGCACAGTTGTCTCGTGCAGACGACACCCTGAAGATTCGCCAGACACTGTCCATTCTTCACTTTGGTGTAACATGGACCAGTTCTACCAAACAATTGAATAAACAGACATTTTTTAAGAAATGTAACGCTTCGGACGGTCTAGCATTTTTATCGTGAATTACCTGTAGTCTGTCTCGCACCGTCTTCCGGTGTAACCATAAATGCAAGCGCAGCGATCGATCCCGATGCATCTTCCTTGGTTCAAGCACGGCTCTCGACAGATCGCTGTTTCATTGTGAGAATTGATTAAACGATAAGCGATGCAATTTTATTCCGCACTGTCAATCTAATTGTAGGACTTGTCTGAGTAAATCGAAACGTTTTTTGTCGACTCACGTTCGTTGCAGAACTCTCCCTGATACCCAGGACGACACTGACATCTTCCATCCACGCAATTGCCATTTATACAATGCACTCTGCATCTGCCGGACTCTCTCCCGTCTATCGCGTTACCGTTTTCGTGTGTGGAAACTGTAATACGTATTTTCGAAAGGGTCGAATATCTTCCTGAACCAGGATCGTTAGAGTTTCGTGAATAAAGATGTGTATTTGCTCACCTTTGGTTTGACTACTGGTGCAAGACGAAGCCACGCTTCCACCCTCGCACAAGCAAATATTTGGCCTGATGCATCTGCCCGGCGGGCCGCATCGTCTTGAGCATACAGCTGAAAAGGTCAAATGAATTTCCACATTTCACGAAACGTATGCCACCCGTTTAACCAATATTTTCCATCGCGCAACACTAACTCGCTAATTCGAAAGAATTCGAAGAAAATTCCTTCTGCAAAATATATTAATGCAAGCTTCTACAAATTGTTCGATACATCATTAAAATTGATTTCTGTAGACATTTCTTTGTGTCCTGCAAATTCTCAAGTGTACAGGGTGTATAAAAAGTAATGGTCGTCCGTTCTAGGGGTGAATCTACACATTCGTAAGAGAAACTTGCCGCAAAATTGTTTATCACAAAGAAGATTGTTGGTAAAGTTGTTGGGTAAACTTTACTTTACCGGACTCGAAATTAGTACCTTCCTCCTACGAATTATGATGTATTTGGTATGTAATCCAGTAGATTTGCACCCGGTGCGGATGCAGATCAAAATTTCGATCCTTTAGGATCAATAGTTGAGGAGTTATGGTCGCTTAAAGTTCAGCATTTTTGACAGCGCCTTTATCTGTCAAAAATGCTCAACTTTAAGCGACCATAGCTTCTTAACTATTGATCCTAGAGGTTCGAAACAAATCTACTGGATTACATACCAAATATATCATAACATGTAGTTATTTTTAACCACGCTGATATTAACTTGCCGTGTTGTTGTTGAATGCGTCAAATCTTGTCGAATCGAATTTTAAACCTCTTCCCATAGTTCAATCTTGCTGAAATTTTGTATACACACTTGCTTCCGACGACAATAAAAGTAGAAAATAAAATATATAAGAAAACTTTTTAAAAACCACGCTTATATTAAAATGCACTAGAAAGGAGAAAATAATTTTTTTCCTTGTTCTCCATAAGTGTTCCCCAAAATTTTAAGCAATCAGTTCAAAATTTCTTCTGTTATACATTTAGCGTTATAATAAAATTATAATATTAGTAGTATAACTATTTGTTTGCGACATGTGGCTCCTATCAAACTGTTTCTCTCCTCGATGAGCAGAAGGTATGGATGTAAAAGCAAACTTTAACAACAACTTTCTTTGTTATAAACAATTTTGCGGCAAGTTTCTTTTACAAATGTCCACCGGTCCAGAGGAGTAGATTCACCCCTACGCCGGATGACTATTACTTTTTATACACCCGGTACGAAGACTCGAACAGTGCGGTTGCAATAAATCGGGAGTACATCGCGATAAATCGAGCTCGGAATTAGCCCGACAAGTCAGGCCCTCGACGAAACATGACAAGATGTTACATAGAACAGGTATCGAGCTCGAGTGTCATGTCGATACGCAACCGATCCGCGCGAGACGATGCAATCAACAGGAAGAGCATGCAACAGCCCATTAGAGCAATTTCGCTCGAGGAGCGGATCGGTCATGTCGCGTGAACGCCCTGTGTTCGTTCGTTGGTTACCCGGTCGATTGCGCAATTATTATCATCGTGTAAATGCCAGATCGATCGCCGATCCTCTTTTCCCGATGATCAACGCAACACCCGAGAGCGATCTAGAGACGCACAGGCGTTTATGAGATAATTAGAGTTTAATGATTTAGATGGGCGCAGCTCGTCGTACTTACGAATCACGCAGAGCCCGGTCTCCGGTTTCTTCGACCAGCCGGGGCAACAGTAATTCTTGTACCTTGACCTGCATACGTTCGGCCTGAAAAATTAGATCATGTTGTACTTTCTTCCCTTCTTTCAGATTAGTCTAATCGAAACGTTGAGCTGTGCGTGTGTGTGTGGGGATTTATTCTCCATCGTTTAATGGTCTTCCATCAGAAGATGACAGAGTTCGATGATCGAAATACGCTAGCATGATCGATGGAATCTCTAGGCGGCCTTGAACCGTCCATTAACTTTGTTTCTACTATAACCCTGTTTGATGCTGTCGAGCGTGTTGCAATTTTAATCTATTTAGGTTACGTATGGCCTGCGACGCGGATCATTGGTCATCAACACAATGGTCAACTGATCAATTAAAAGGTGGGACTGTGTCCCTTCCACGGTAGAACCTTCTTCATACTGATACTTGATTAGTAGACTGCGGATCTTTATCTATCTATCTATCTATCTATATAAATAAAAATGTAAATGCGTTTGTTCATAATCTATGATCTCCGAAACGGCTGAACGTAGAAAGCTGCGGTTTGAGTCATTAGGCGCAGTGTTGCTTCGGGAAGGTTTTAGGACAATGCGCATTCGAAAAAGCCCATTCGAAAAAGCCCATTCGTTCAAAAGTTGTAACCAGTTGCCATCAGTGACCAGAGGCGAATTTTTCGCCCTCTTGTGGACACGTTTCTGCTTCTACCTTTTGACTGATAGCACCTATATTCAATTTGAGGTACTCATTGGATTCAGCTCGCCGAGTTCTTTCAAATGGCCACTGATCCGATTCTGCAGATTGCATAGTTTAGGAGTTATAACACAAAACGTGTGCGTTTTTCTTAAACTTTTTTGGTACCGACTTTTTACGGACTGAGCCACAGCAACGCGTGGCCGGGTACAGCTAGTACGAAATAAAAATTGGATCTTTATACAAATTGAACAATCCCTTGACGATTTTAATAGAAGAGAAATCATACATTGACATATTCAATTTGTTAAATTCTTCAAAAATTTTGAATTTCATCTACTCGCTTTTACTTTGATCGCGGATCTTTACGCATGTAGTCTATTGATAAGTAACGAGAAACAACGAAATAATATCGTGTCGGTGAGAATTATCTCGTCCGACACATATCCTCTAATTCTAATTAATTAACATTGACAGATAAGTTGTTTCTGAGGCGAGCCACGATCGGCCCGGGAACCAGAAGACGGTTCTCTCGCCTGGAAATCCGCGATCCCTGCTGATAGCAGGGCGCGTTTCAAACGAGGTCGTAGCGGCGCCTTATCAGAAGGCGGAAACGCGATTTTTTTCGCGCGGTGTCACGCCACGCGCGCAGCTCGCGAGAGAAGAAAGAACGGGAAGAAGGGTATGGTGGTGCGCCACCTCGGAACAAGGCGGCCATTCACACTGAGCCGCCCGTAATTAACGTCAGCTGCTATAGGCAGCCTCTAAGTATTTCCACTTACGCGTCTCGGCGCCGCGACCGACGCCACGCTACCACATTTACGTTCATTTACGCCAACACTTGTCGAAGTGGCCGATACCAGCCCCTGAAACCGTCCTTACGAGGGTTGCGGTCACTCTGACGCAATTGGGCAGCATAACATTTAAGCGAAAGAGAAGAATTTCGAAATTTAGGTAAAAAAGCTTCTAATTAAGGGGAAAGTATAATTGGAACGCATGTGTGATGTAATGGCCGTAATTGTGTTATTGCGAACGATCTTTACAACCAGTATCAGGCGGCAGGTATTTGTTGCAGTTGCATAAATCGGATATCACCGGATTCACGGCGTTATCAGACGGGTAACTTGCCAAGGAACGTAACACAACGATAACGAACGCAGTTTGTAAGGGGATATCAAAACACACACGATTATCGTGTCGTTCAGCAGCTATGTTTAACCCCTTTCATGTTGATGAAACCGGAACCAATGTATATACCTGCGGCTACACTCCGTTCGGAATGAACGACGAGTATTACGTATAAATTCGATAAAATATTACATCACGGAGAACTTGAATCGCTTCTCGTATCCAATTAACGAAGATCAACAAATAAATATGATAATCGAGTGGGCGAGAAATTGTGAAAGCCGGATTAAGGAGAAAAATTGTTCGCGAAATGGTAAGGTGTCGCCGTGACAAACGACCGACAGGACCCGACAGAGATTGATTTTTATCATCGCAGCTAATTGGATAATTGTGGGCTTCGCCACCGTTCGAAAGATCGACAAGGGTTATTATGTGAAAGTCGGCGCTCTGAGAATTCTCGCAGGCAATATGTATGCAGATCAGCGGCCATTCTGGCGATTGGTTCATTACCAAATTGGAAATCGGCTTATTATCCTGGCGAGCGACGCGTTACACGATCCTCGGGGTGTAATTTTCACACCCGCGGTAATGATACACTTTCTTAACGAGCTGCCAGCTGATATCAATGATACCAGCCTGGTGTCTCAATCTGAAACGTTTCCGTGATCTCGGTGAATGGATGCTGGTAGCGTTCCATGTATCCTTTAAATAACTAATACGCTCCAATTTGCGCAGAAACCTGTACGATACTTTCAGCATCGGCGATTTAGAATGAAGCGAACTATTTCGGTATGCATTCGAAATGGTACTTTGTCCGTTGGTTAAATGAATCATCACGTGAGATTTTATTAGGGAGAAGGAGCCGAGGCAATTGAATTTTTCCAAGGGAGTCAGGCTGCGGCGACCCGGCGCGTTCCTTCGTCGTAATTCGCAAACTGTTTCGCGGTATTTGCGCTTGTCGTCGCGGGCGCGCGCAATAATCGAATAAACGGGCTGCACAAACCCCGATGCGTGTCTAAACAGCCTTAGCTCTGCGGGTGTGGGTTTAAAAGTTCAATTGGAAAGTGCACTTAATGGATCTGAAACGACTGTTGGAATGGCTCTCGTGATGGCGGATTACGGTCCATTAAAATTAAACCGATCAAAAGGCGACTGCGTTGCGCTTAAAGGTTGTGCAAACAGCCTCCTCCTTCTCGGTTGGCGTCGGCCAGCGACGGCGAAGAGAACGAGAAACAAGTAAAGAGGAAGAGGGAAAAACGTCCGTCGCGCGAGGAGACGCGGAATTAGGTAGAACAAACACGGAGCATTATTTACGGTTGTTTAAAACACCATCGGGAGAGATTAAGGGAGACTATTGAGGCCAGCCGCTGTTACGAAACCGTCAGCATTATGTCAACGATTATGATGGAAATTTATTGTGCCGCTTATTATGTCCCCCCGCCACTGATAATTAGGAGATCAACGGCTACGTTCGGCTAGGAATCGGTTGACACCAGTTGCGAACGTAATTGCGACAATTGCTCATTGTTCACCTAGTGTACACTGTTCGCGGCAGACCTAGGCTAATTCACCGCGTAACGCGAATTACTCGGGAATCATCGAATCAATGAGACGAAAGTCTGAAACGGGGACAGCGGTTCTGTAAACAGGAAACAGAAGGTTCCAGTCTTTAACCCCTTTTGCCCTTTCCCATTGGAGTCCGTAGCGTTAACAGACGAGATCTTTTCATTTTATTGTGTCGGTATTAATTTAACAGTTTAGTATTACATATATGAACTGTCTCACGAGGTGTACATCTCAGTCTTAGAAGAATAAAGAACTAATTGAATATTCTAAAACATAAAGGATGAACGAACGAGCAAGTTCCGGCTCGGATCTCGCCGCAAACAATAAACAATCGAAGGAGGGAGAGTCATCAATGGATTCTATGTTTGATCGGGCTTGAATTTCTTCTCTCCCGCGGCTCGCGCAAGGTTGAATAACTCCTGATCGTCCAGTGACATCATTTTTATCGGGCCCGGCTCTTTATCTGGCCGAATTGAGATTTCGCCGAAACCGAGTTAGCGTCTGACCCCATTCCGCGAATCGATCCTAATTGGCGAACAATCCGCGTTGCGCGATTCCAGCTGAAACGTGCCACTATGCAATAAAGATGCCACTTTTCCTCCCTCCAGTTCCTCTTTCACTTCCTCCCGCGTGGGTTACGTAAACCCCCACTTAGTTTCAACTAATCTAAGTGGCGGACTAACCGTGAATAATTATGTAAGTGGTGATCCCGCATTAGGCGTGAAATAGGTCCTATCCTATTTTCTAGCTAGTCGCACAAGGGTGGTTCTCCGACAGCTGTTCTCCGCTTTTATCGGGAAAGCAAGGAAGGCAGCAATGAATAAATTGAGAACCAGAAAATTTTGCAACGAAGACATTTAATTAGGGGTAGTTCGATTTCTAGTTCATTAGCGGATCATTCAGAGAGTATTCTACGGAGTCGTTTGGGCGTGATTTCAGGCGAGAAGCGAAGCTGTTGGTATGAATATTCCGCGCATAGCTGGCGGAAGTGAAGTTGAAGTAATGGAGCAGTCAGTGGTGAAGGTTAGATCCACCGGTGGGCAGAGAGATGATAAGAAAGTGAGCCACTTGTTAAATTGCTCATCTTTCCGGTTAGTTTTGTCGTTAGTCTACTTTTTCTTTCTGCCTAGTCACTTTATCGCTGACAGAAATTATCATGCTTATTAGCGACACTCGTGACTGGAAACTCTATTCTTTCTGATAATCATTCTTAACTTTTAATTACTCGCGTATACAGGGTGAGTCACCTAACGTTGTCACCTCAAATATCTTTGTCGTTTTTAAAGATACGTCAAATGTCTGAAAGTTGAATGGTAAAATGGGGCTTATAGGATACCAAAAAATTTTTGTTTTCATGTAATTTTTTTAGAGATATGAAGGTCACCTTCATTTCTTTTTAATGGAATGAGGTATTTTTTAATACATCGATCGATGCAGCTGGACATTCGTTATAAAAAGGTACTAACCTATGCATGTCGAAAAGTTAGTAGTTCAGGAGATATTTCAAATTAAATAATTCTAAAACACCATTACTGTCGCACTAACAATAAGACGTTACACTAGTAAATAAACGCTAATGCCTTAGTACGACAGTAATGGTGTTTTAGAATTATTTAATTTGAAATATCTCCTGAACTACTAACTTTTCGACATGCATAGGTTAGTACCTTTTTATAACGAATGTCCAGCTGCATCGATCGATGTATTAAAAAATACCTCATTCATATCGCTAAAAAGATCACATAAAAACAAAAATATTTTTGGTATCATGCGAGCCTCACTGAACCACTTAACTTTGTCCGTCAGGCATTTGACGTATCTTTAAAAACAACAAAGATATTTGAGGTGGCAACGTTAGGGGACTCACCCTGTATAGTACATATACTTAGAAACTCGAAACTTTAAATGTGGCGTTTCAATCATAAACAGAGCTGTCGTCTGCCGAATTGAAGCGAACGCGAAACGACGAGTCCGTTCACATAGACGGCCCATTAACTCCGGCTGCGTCCGAATCTATTAAACGCAGATTAAACGCCCCGGGAGACAGCGTATAAACAGTTTGCCGAACCGCGACGCGCGCGCCTAACTCGTCCAGCTTTATTAATTCCGACCAGAACATTTGTTATCGTCGCGTTCGAGCGTGTACCGCCGATAAATGACAAAGTTCATCGATTGTAGGGCACGCGTTATCTGTCCGGGGGCCGATTACACGCCTCCTAGTCGACCGCCGAACGTCCGCCACCGATTTTCTACGATCGTCGACAAGTACAACCATAATCGATGCGAAGGCGTTAATGGCGCATCACCGCCGCGCCGGTTCAATGGTACCGTGCCAAACGAGCCTCCAATTGGCCGTGACAAGACACCGGCTAATGCGACTTTATTAATGAAAAAGTTGCTGCGATCGCCGCCGACACGTCCTGACGATTTGCTCGATTTTCGTTGGCCTTCATCCTCGCTCAGGGTCGATTTACTTCATTTACTTCATGACGCGCGATAGGAGTCTGCGAGGCTGACCTGTCCTTCCGAACGAATTGGACCTCTCTATACTTCTTCGCATCGGTACAAATCACGTTCATTCATTCCTTCGTTCAGGATTCCACAATTTCTGCATCTCTTTTTTCCAATATTATACTAATAAATATAAGTATTTTATTAATTTCCTTTAGACCGAAATAAAATTCCTTCTGGTTTCGTTAATCTACAGCTATTAGAGAATACATGGGCATACTGTTTCTGGGAATTACGATCTACAAAAAAGTTCCAATCACTGAAATCGTAAAATAAATCGTAGAGCGGGGGGTTATAAACGTAAAAATAGTACTTTTGAGGGCGACTGAACAACTGTTTCGGTACCGGAGACGAGACTACCCCCTTAATTTTCACTTTTCTCCAGTGCGACGCAGACTGCGAGACGATATCACGGCGAATGATAAATACGGTTGGCGTGGTTGAAAGGGAAGCTGCTCGTTTTTACGAATTCTTTTATCGTTTTGGGAAAAAAGGAGCTGGCGAGAGGCGAACGTGGAATGTCGGCGTAAATGGAAGCCGGTGGCGCTTTATTATACAAAGCCACCAACTGACAGTATTAGCCACTCTCGCGGAAAAGTATTCGACATTACTGAGGGTATCGTATAACTGGGACCAGAGGAACTAGTTTGTTACGGTAAAAGATTCTTGGCAGCTCATTGCACGCGATAGTGGATAGTGGATAGTGGGACCGCGTTCGCGAGCGGATCTCTCCTCCCGGCTTCGCAGCCGGTGAATCTCGATACACGGGAAATAAGTAAAATCGGAGTGCCGACGATCTCGTGATTTCACTTAATACAGGAGTATTAGGCGAGGCGATAACGTCGATCCAGTTACGGAGTACGCTCGGAGGTTGTTGGCATTTAAACGGAGACGAATTTCTGTATTTCTGAGCGAACCTTTGAGAAATCGACGAAACTCGAGGCTCGCGGAAAAAAAGTTTCGCGAGATCGTTGATTGCCATAATCCGAGGCAAGTCGTGCCGTCGCGTCGCGTCGCGTCGAAAAGCCACGATAACACCTAATTGGGTTATCTCGCGTGTTACGTTACGTTACGCCGTCGCGTTTCTATTGCCGCTATTCATTTTCTCCTTGGTTTCTCGCGCGGCAAAAGGCGCGAGGTTTCGTGCTTCACCGCTATTTCCAGAAACAATTTCGAGAACCAACGCGGATCCAAATGGATGATGAACTATTATTATCCGTTGATTCGGTCGAATTGACCGTGGCAGACGGTTTCAAGGCGGAAACGTTTTCCGCGATCGCCTGGGAACGTTGAAAACGTTCCGTCATCGCGATTTACTCGGCCCCCGGCCCCCGGTGACCTTCGAGGAAGCCTCGCCTAATCTTCGCGCATTCCGCCGCGTCTAATTAGCCACGATCCGCGAGATCATCCGGGAGGAAAGTCCGACCGATCCACGGCTGTCCGAATTAAACTCGAAAACGAAATGGTACAGCCATCAATTACACGCCGGTATAATTTATGTCCCGAATTATCATCCGATAATCCGCGTCAGCCATGCAGCCGCTTATTATACGAACTCGAACGCTGCGGAATCCTTTTCTTGATCGTGATCTAGCTTATCGAGATCTCGAACGAACTTTCGTGTGGTTGCGAATGAAGGATTCAGAATTGTTTGCTGTTAATTTACTGTGATGATCGTCGTTCATTGAAGATTTTATTGGAAATGTGAGAGAATTCTTCATTGTTTGAGTTTACACCTACAGATTTTTGCCATAAACGCATAAAATCCGCTGTCCAACGATCATTCTAATACGATGTTAAGTTCCTCGCGTGTGAACGGGCAGCACGATCTTTAACGATGGTTAAAGTAATTAAGTGGCAGGGATCGATCGAGCAGATTCACGCGGTCGGATTCTCACGCAGCAAGTGGCAGCCGTTTGACAAGTCCCCAACTTCCAGACGTGGGAATGCCAGTGATAAAGCTGTTTTCAGCTCGTTTCTATTTTTACTTGGCCGAGAAGGCCGGGGGTGTACTGAAATCGCTTCAACAAGGAACTTTCTGCTCTAGTTTCTTTTTTTTCATACGAATGACGTAACAGTGTACGCCTTGGTCCGGCGTAATGTTTGTCACGTGTCCACCGTTTCGCTCTATTCGCTCCGGGTACACGCCATGGAACAACGTTCCATGGGTTCCACTAGAAACTTCCAGTCCAATCCTCGACGGTTCGACCGTGCAACTATAATCAGCAGACTGTGAATTTTATGCATTTACAGGAAATACTGACTAGCTGAAATGCGAGACAGCCGGAACATTTAAAGAATTTAATGTATGAAATATTTTTAATGCGTGAAATTGATTTGCAGAACGATAAATTTGAGTGAATTATAAATGTCCAGTCTAATAATTAGATCGTCGACCTTTCACAAAAGTTTCATTCGTAAAAAAGACGAATTCCCTTGTCTCTGTCAAGTCTCGAAGATCAGGTGTTCCCGCGATCGATTCACCCTAAGTTTCCGAGTCATCGTTATCAGCTTTTTATTGAAGCTCTTTGACCCACATATGGTGCCCGTTGATGGATCATCCCCTGGAACCTTCTCCCAGCCCGTAGTTTCTCAACGAGCCGAATAAAAACGCGATCATCCCGATTACCAACAAACGCCGAGCAAGAAAACGTTGTCGGCTCGCAGCCTTAGTGATCACACAGCTCGGAAATTACTGTCCCGATGCTCGGTTATCGTGATCTAAGGGCGAGCACCGATTGCCCGTCAGCGTTTTCATGGGACGGCTCGATAACTCGATCTTGGATCTACTCACCCGAGAGGTGGTACCGATTGCAGCGTGTTATCCAGATCCTGGCCGGGGCTGGTGGTGTATCGTTGTCCCGTGGTCAAAGCTCCTCGGAGAACGGCGAGCAGCAACAGCCACAAACAGCAGAACGACAAGCCCCCGTTCGGCATTTTTGAACCGGTAAACGATTTTTCCCTTCGGACCCGATCGAACGACAAACCTGTTCGTCCTAGCTAGCGGAATCACGAGCCCCGATATTCGTTAGTTCGTCGCGCGATCGATGACGGCTCGTATCACGCGCATGATCCCCGATCGATCTTGGAACGCGAGCTTTCTTCAAGCCTCGAGATTCAACAACGCTGCTCCGCGATCGCCACCACGATCGCAGGCTCGATCATGGTCCTCGCTCGGTAATTTCGCGCTCGCGGAATCCTGAAACGAGTACAACCCTTTTCTTCACCCAACTTCAATGCTAACATCAATAGTAAAAAAGAAATCAGTATAAACAGACCAGATTACCCGATAATGTTTGAAAATGGAGATAATCATTTTTTATAATATTTAATCAACGCATATGTATTGAAAGAAATGAAGAGGTCTCCTCTTTGTCGGCACGTCATTTCTGTGCAAAATAGACTGTCGAAACAAGAAAGATTATCATCGATTGCGTCACCGCTATGTTATATCTAGCAGTTTGATTCTTGCGTATTTTTTTACGACACAGTAAAAATGTCATAATTACGCATTATAAATAGACGTTCGTCGATGACCTTTACTTAACAATCGCGTTTGAAGCATGACGATTAACAGAAAGTAATACTGGCGCTGATAACGAGTTGATGACTCGAGTTCAAAGAGTTAGAAGGCCGATACAAACAATGCATCATCAGCAACTATGTCCCGCGGATTTCCTCGTGGACCATGATAGTGCGAATAAAATTTCTGCCGGAGTAAAAACGTTCAAGATGCTTCTCTTAAAATTATTCTTTCGATCTCTGTCGGAAGCACTTCAGCAGCTCACTGCGAATACAACGTTTCATCTTTGATCGTTCATTTCGCAAGAGAATCGAGAATTTCGCCACGTAAACCAAGCGGAGTGACAACAGGCGATAATTGTCGCGATTCCACGCTGACTATGACGCCTTTCCGGAAGCACCAAATTAGTACGATGAGATAGATGGAACTATCTTCTGATATAAATATCCACAATAGCTGTTTCCCCGGCACGACGAAAACCAGCGAGGAATCGCGAGGAAGCCTGCCTTCCAGTTTGATCAACATTTTAGAAACGTATGCTGTATCCATCTCTAACGCGACACGAATGAAAAAATTATCGTTTCATCTCCTCTTGAATCTCTCCCGATAATGTCTGCCGCCAACAAATTCGTAAAAATCACTTTTTAGCTGCTTCGAATTCTCTACAGTTTCTTCTCTATTCTTTTTCGACTCCAAAAAGAACGCAACTATAGTTATTTGATTTCTCTGCTTTCTACTTCTTCGTCGACTACGTGTCGCGTCCGATCGTTAATAATTCTAATTATTATACCGTACGGCGGATCTTTATGCAAAATAAAAATGTTCTACTTGATTTACAATCTACTGGAGTGAAATAAAAATGTATATTCCCTCTTGGCACGTTTAATAAAACGAGAGCGAAATACAAGTTTCATTGGTTTTCCGATAAAAGGTGAAAGATAAAAACTGGAAACGGTTAAAGGAGCAGCAGCGTTTAGCAAGACAGTATAATTTTTAAAGACACCGAGAACTGTTTAAAAACGTACACCTCAACAAGTATCTTTGCTAATTCATTAACAGCGATGAATGTAAAACAATCTAATCGCGAGGAACTTATCATCAATCCCTGACACATTTATCGAACTTACTTAGCACTTATCGTATTCAATAATTCTAATCGAAACGGAGGAATTCCTCTCGCATGGAAATTTCTCATTGAGAACGCCAAAACGCCGAAAGGACTATTGGAAAAAAGGACTCGCGCGACGATTTCGCCAGAGATACGGTTAACCATTCTCCGCTTTCCCTCGTTATCATAACGTAAAAGCGGACTGAGCAGAGGCTATCATTATAGTTCCATAAAGCTTGGTATGCTCGTGCAAAACTCGAGCAAAAAGAGATCGGACTTGTTCGCACGTTCTATCACGAGCGGTGTGTCGAGGACGAGGAATATCGCAGCGACAAACGCGATTCTAAAACGTTTATTACGCTCGCAACTAATCGCCGCCGGGCAGTCAATGATTCGCTACGGTCATTTCGACTTTTCCGCACTGTACGTTCATTGTAATAGCCATTATACTTCTCTAAGCACTCTAAATACTGTTAATCGCTGGAATATTCATCTGGTTCGATCCTGCGTCTGCGCAAATTTTTCTGCTCCCTCTTCGAGTATGGTCAGTAGTAAACATTATCTTTCAACAAAATCAAAATTCCTCCTATCGTTTGCAAGCGATATTTTTGTTATAGATGATTTTATATTTTTAGACTTTCCTCGGCGCGTTTAACTTTGACAATCACTTCAAAAATTCTTTCCTAAGGGATACAACTTTTACAAGTGTTAAAGCATGCACGGTATCGGCCCACTCTAAGCTCTTCAAAATCGAAATAAAAAACTCGACACCTCCATCGCCTTAACCGGATATCATACCTGTCAACGGAACCATCAACATAACTCCACCACG
The DNA here is from genome assembly GCA_933228785.1 of Lasioglossum pauxillum. NCBI lineage: Eukaryota > Metazoa > Arthropoda > Insecta > Hymenoptera > Halictidae > Lasioglossum > Lasioglossum pauxillum. The sequence goes on from OW121706.1 coordinate 42,190,617, forward strand.
AGCTACCAATAATCCACAATATCACCAGTAGCACTTAAAATCCCGATCCAGCCACGTGTACCCTTTCCTCGATCACCTCGATCTTCGGTCACGGGAGCGTGGTGCACCCCTTGGAAGAGGGTCCACGCGAACAGCCCACCCAAGTGATCAAAAAATTTAATAAATCTTCCGATCGACAAAGAAAAAGGAGACGATCGCGCAGGGTGATCAGTCGGAGCGATTAATGAGTTTCTAGGGATACTTGTGCGCGGTGTTTTCGGTGGGCGACACGCTGTTGCGATGAGAAACGGAGGAGCAACGAGGGAACGAGCCCCGAAAAGATGCGCCGACGGGACTCGACGCGAGACTGGAGCGGCAAATTGTGGACGAGCGGTTCCGAGAGAGGGCTCATCTGGAGAGAAGAGGCTCTCTTGCTCTCTTCCCTCGTCTTCTCGCGTCTCTCCTTCCCCCCACGCGCCCTTTCCCTCCTTTCCCTGCCCGTTTTCTCGCTGGCAGCATCCAGCTGACGACCGAGAACACGAAGAGCAGCCACCAACAGTCCCCAACCCTTCTTTTTCTTCCTCGCTGTCAACGAGATCAGCCTCGTCCCGCCTGGCGGCAGCGATCTACTCTGAAAACGCATCTTTTTATTGATGAACTTTTCCACTGACCTACCAGATCGCGACCAGCAGAATTGTATGCGAAATAAAAATTACCAGGACTAATTTAAGTATGCTTCTATTAGATCTACTATTATTCAATGAATATCATTTCCATTATGTCTAACAACTTGTTGCCATCTTTCAGGTAACCTGCTCCCTAATGGCTTCCCAATGAATTAAAATACGACAGAACTTTCCCTCCAATGATACACACTTATTCCTTGGTCCGAGCTGCATCAAAGTGCTTGAACGAAGAGAGCCTTCGCAAGCCGAGCTTTATCAGACGAGGCGGAAACTTCGATTGGGAAACGCGAACGGCATTGGCCTCTGCTGTTCTGGACCAATAATCGTGTTAAGAAGCAATCGCTTCCGCTTGGTGCGATTAGAAACATCTATTGTCAGCCGATGACTCTGTCAAGGAACTGCGATATTGTTCTCGCGACGCGCGGCGCCTTGAAGTATAATAAAATATGCACATTCTGTCTTTGTAGTCCTAATGCTCTCTTAGAATAAGGCTGAGGAACCTATAACTATTTTTAAAAAGCGAGGAAGGACATAGGAAGAGGAAAATTCTTTTTATTGTGTATCGGTTATCCCCAATGAGTCGCCCTGTTGGTGGTCATGGAAGTCTCATGCGGGTGGTGACCATCAGTAGCGCGTTATAACTAGTTGGGGCCTTGAGCAAAGTAGAATTTCGGTGCCCCTAACCCCAAGGAAATAACTTTATGAGAAAAACGTAGAATTTAGATCTTGGTTTGTGTTCGGAGCCCCCTTTTGCTTGGGGCCCCGGGCATTTGCTCAAGTTACCCATAGGGTAACGCGCCGCTGGTGACCATCACAATGGCAGATAAAATGTTTCTTCGACATAGCGTTTCTTGCAGCTTGAAATTCTTGAAAGTGATTTTTTCAAGTGGAACATCGTTCGCTTTACAAACAGCTCGGAAAAGCGAAACTATTTGAAGAGACTTGAGTCGCGAAGCTGGTAACAAGCGTGAAGCGCGAATTCGCACGGTGGACGCGCGGCGAAACGTCGAAGGATGGTACGAAGCTAACGGGGACTCATAAATCGCGTCGGGGTCTTTGTTCCTTTGTGCCGGTGGGCCGCGATACCGTCGAGGAACGGCTCGTAAAGCGCGATTTTCCGATTCGCGACGACGATGAAAATCGCGGGTCGACTCTAATATACGCGAGCTCCGCATGGGAAATCGGTGAATGATTAACGGCGGCCATGCCGCTTGTTTTTTTGCCGGTCGGGGCCCGTTTACTGCCAATAAAACGGGAAACGAGCGATGGAACGACCGCGAGCAAGTTTTACCGTGGCGGCTTCCATTTATTGCGGAAGCGTTAAACTAACGTCCTCTCGCGTTGCATTTTATCCCTCGGTAGCGTATCTGCGGCGCGCGTTTATGACTGCCCCCTAAACCCGGAGGGTTCATTGATAAAGTCGTCAATCCCGCAATTCACTTCCCACAATTGTAAACTGTCGAAAAATTCCAATGAACACATGAGTAAGAAGGCTCAGGTGTAAATATGAAGACGGATTCGTTTAATCCATTCATTTCTTCCGACATTTGCCAGCGGACAAATCGGCGAACAATATAACTGTCGAAAACAAGCAACAACGATCGGACAAAACGAATTCCTTTTTTGTATCGTTCCTCGATTCTTCGAGCGTGCACGAGCGAAATTACCGTCTCGTTTCTCGTGCATCCTCGAAATAATCAACGTCCGCGGAAGATCGACGATCAGAACGTAGAGAAATCTCAATCAATTCCAGTTCTCCCCGGATAAATCCTAATCTTATCCGACACTTGCTCGCCGGTACAAGCTCGTGCCCGTTCGAGTGTATCGTTAGACACGTTTCCGCGCGTGTACATACACGAGGAGTCTCGACGGTAGCAGATATTTACTAGGTAAATTGCCATCGGTAGTCTGTAAAGGCCGCCATGCCACCCTGATCGTAATTCGTCCCGCGAAGGACGAGACCGGCTAACAAACACGATCGACAGTGATTACCAGTCGGCTACCAACGAAGCGAACGAAGCGAACGAAGCGGGGCTGCTGCCGTGCTGCAAACGCGAATGCACCTGCAATCAACGCACGCACACCGGGATGCACCGTGCCACCTTCGTACCCGCATGCTGGAAAAGAAAACGACTCGATGAGATTCCTCGAGACTCTGCTCTTGTAACATTTCAACCAGTACAGAATCATCATTATCGTAATATTCGGTTATTATATTGTTAACATTATTGTGCCACGTTACGCTGATCCGGTTGCAGACGGTTTTTCAGGCGTTTGCAGTTTGTCCGAAATTTTCCTTTCACTAGGCCGTTCGGAAAGTACGATCTTTATCTCTTCAGGCAACATAAAGATCCCACGGTCGTAGAATTTCTGTTTTTTATTGGAAAAACATTTACATCCTCTCCTTAAACAGCACACAATCTTTTTTTTTTTTTAATAAGTTGAGGCAGCCCAGCGACAACTTATTAATTCATTTGGCAACCAACGCACATAAAATGTCGAAAGAAGCAACGAAGGAATAACGCTGAACACTATCCCGAAAGATAAATGGCGGGGTCGTTCGTTTATCCTCGAACGTTGCGTAACAGATTGAAATTTCCGATTTAATTAGAAATCGCGCGGCAGCGAGGCGCAGGATTATTAAATGGTACATCAGCTTCATCAAGGGTAAAATATCACGTTGTTCGATGGCTCCTGAGCAGAGTACCTGTTCTTGCGCTTAACCTAGACCTCTTCCCCAGCATCCTCCGTAGTTTAGTAATAATCTCGCCAGAGGACGAGGACTGGTCCCGGATGAAAAATGAACGGAACGGATCGGCGTGCTTTTCTTTCCCGCGGCGAGCGCGTAGGGAAGGCAATCGTTAAAAGGTGTCCCGTCGTCGTCGAGGACCATAACTACCAGTCGAGAGTATGCAAAAGAACCGCTCCTGTTCGAGTTCCGGACCGCGATTAGCGACCGTGGATGTGGAGCAATTTAGAAAACACCGAGGTCCCGAGGATTTTTCAGGATCCACGTAATCAATATCGCGGCACGTGGACATTTGTCACGTCGCTGGACCCGCTGGTTGCGAAAGCACGAATTAATGAGCCGGATAGCCTCCGAAGCTTTCTGCTAAGCCACGCTCTTTTCGAGAAATCTGCGCAGACATACGCTCCCATCCATAAGTCACCGGACGCTTATTCAAATTTGGATGCCGACGATATTTTTGTCATTAAAGGACCTATATTATGAAATAAAATTGGTACTTACTAATTTTTAATATTACTATTCTTATATTTGTAATTTTTTCCAATTTGGCTTCCGGAGCTGTCCATAATTAGCCAACAATTTCTGAATCTCTTTTCACCAATATATTTACATGTTTAATTTTGCGCTAAAATATTATCGTATAATAGCTACATCTAATCAAAATAAAACAATAAAGTCAAGCTGGAAGCTTGTATTGTTTAATTACCAGTTTGTTGAAGATAAGTAGCTACTCTCTCAGTAGGTACGTTCATCAATAACATAAATCAATGACAATCTAAGGCTTTAAATTAAACTTCGTACTCTTGATTTTCGCATTCTTCTCTTTCGCACTGCCCTTAGGACTCGAAGACTTGCTGGTCAGATAAGATTTCCTCGCCTCGTAAATATTCTCCACGAGAGTCCTCCTCTGGGAGAACGAATCATAGTGTTCACCGAAAAGCATGTGATATCTTTCCATTCTGTGCCTCATCAGCCCACTCAATTCCTCGACCGAGCCATTATAGTCCTCCCGAGCGTAAATGATATTCGCTAGACGAGCGTTCCTCAGTGTTTCTTCGTCGTAGACCGTCTTCAACCATGGAGTGTCCTCTTCCTCTTCTTTGATTTTATAAGCGGACAAACTCAACGGCGGCAGTTTACGGAGCGATTGAGGAGGTTCCAATGTTCTAGTCTCTAGCTGAGATAGTGAAACGTCCGGACAACACGCCCTGATGTACATCTTGGTACTCGGATCGATGGCTTCCGGCTGAATTTCGTATTTCGCACGGAATTCTTCTCGAAGCTTCTTACCGCGTGCCAAACTGTCCGGATTCTCCTTCGCCCAAGTTTCTTTCATCTTCCCGATCTTCTCCTCCTTTGACTTGTCTTCTGTTATCTGCACATTCACGTCGTCAAGATCTATTTGTGTAACCTTCGAATATCTGACAAGGGAGGTTAGCCAATCGTAACACGCCGATTTTAATGAAATTTTGACATGTATTTTTTTTTATAGCTGTCGACATTCATGTTACGGTAGCGAATATAGCCCTCAAAGTTGGGGTGAAATACAAAATACAAAATTTTCCCCCTCAGAAGAAAGATACTTATTAATATATTTTTTAAACAGATTATTATTTTTTTGATCAGTTTACGCTAAACGATTCGTCATTCAGAGACGCACAATTTGGATTTCGAAATTTTCGTCCAGGCCCAATAATTTCGGAGATGTACGATAAAATGGATTTTTCACCTTACCATTTTCACTTAACATGAATAATGTCGGCAGCTATAAAAAAAATAAGTGTCGAACATTTTTTTCATTAAAATCGGCGCGTTACGGTTGCGTAAGCTCCCTTGCAAGAATATCTAAAACCGAACTAAACGTGAAGAAAATGGCACCTCGAGGCCGCTTTCGGAATCGGTGACCACCTGCAGGACCCAGTAAGGTTTGTCAAGACCATGATTAGCATCGCCGAAAGCTTTCGAAGCTCTTTTGATCCTGGCGGATTCCGTCTTGGACAGCTTACCCAAACTCAAAACAGATGTCTTCGATCGAACGGTAGAGCCAGCGCGTTGCGATTTGATCTCTGTGACCACGGCCCACTCTGATTTATTGAGAGGCCAGCTGTCGTCAAGAACAAAAGCCTCAACGTAATAAATCTCCTGGGACAGGGTCTCCCTGCTGGCGTTGCTTCCATTGACTTCGATCTGCTCGTTGGAATCTTCCTTAGCGCGATTTCCATTCATAATTTCGTTTTTGGTAACATCGTTGACAACAGTACTAGCTTTAGTGTTGACTGTGACCTCCATTAGACTGTCGCTCGATGGCTGACCCAAATAAACATGAGGCAAAATGACTGTGGCAGTTCCCGAGATTTCAGTCAGTACATTGTCTTCGGTGTTTGTCACTCTAAGCTGGAGTTTCGCTTTATCGTAGGACGCGGACAGTCGGAAAGACACCAGAGTGGGTTTGCTGATCTTCGTGAGCCACTTCGCGATGCATTTGCTGTTGTTGGGTATATAATTGTTGGCTAGTTCCTCGGTGACCAGGAGAGGAGCCAAGAGTTTGGTGGAAGGAGTATTCAGCTGGTCCATGGTGTAGAACACAGGCTGCGCTTTCTTCGTGATCATCAGCATGGTCCAAGACACCTCTTTCGCTAGCTGATCACCGTTCCAGCCGTAGGCGAACACCGTGTACCCTAATTTAGCGTGCTCGTACCGGGTCGGAACCACATTGTTCACCACCCGCAGCATTTCCTGCTTCGTATCATTGTTGAAGACGCGCACGCAATACCTGGGCAAATTAACGAACAGATCGATGTTCGCGAAAACAATCTCCGTAGTGCGAGTGTTTACCAGGAGCCTGGCGATCGGCGTCCACTGTTCCGGTTTCAACATCTTCAACGTCCCGGTCAACTCTTGCGTCTGGATCGTGTGCTCGAAGTCCAACGAGCAAGGATATATGTCCCGAAGCCTGTCGAAGTGCTTCAGTATGTACCTGAACAGAGAGCTAGCTAAAGACTCCCTCTTATTATAGTTAAACAGCTCCACGACCTTCAGCAGGTTCTCCAGGACACCTTGATGCTCTTCGTGCGCGGGATTGTGGATCATCTTGTACTTCCTGATCAACAGCATCTTGAAGAATGACTGAATAACAGACGCAGCGTAGTTCTTGTTCAGGAGGTTATTCTCCAGGACGGCTTCCAGGAATAGTTTGTTCTTCTCGGTCGAGGTTCTAGGCGTGCTAGTCTCCCTGATGGCTTTCAACGCTTGAGCGAACGGGTTGAAGCACTGCAAGCCGATCAGAGGGTTCAGGTAGAATATCCTCAGTGCCCTGACGATACCTTGTACCTGATCCTGCGGCACAAGTTCCTGAATCAATCTGACCTTCTCGCTGATCAAGCACACGTGTATATAATAGTAGAAGGTCTTAGTCCTCTTTCTCTCGATCTTACCGGGTGGCATGTAGCTTTGGTAGTACAGTTTTATCGCGTCTGGGTATTCGTTCGTACCGAACGTCTGGTAGGCGTTGCTCGCGCAGTTGCTGATGTGCTTCACTTTTAAATCGATCGTGTCGGATTCTGTGCACATCAATTCGTAGATCCTCCTGCGGTCACCCAAGTGGAAGATCGTGTCGGAGGAAATGGTGGTGAAGCAATTACTCTCGGAGCCGCAGTACACTCGCAGCAAGTGTCTTCCCGATTCCAGTTCCAGCACCGTTGACTTGGTTCCTGCCGTTGGCAAGTGAACCAATTCGTTGCCGTATTTTTGTCTGTTAAACCAACTGTGTCTCTCGATAATTAAATAATTCCTCTTAGCTACCGATCGAGCGAAGCTCGAGACACTCGGAGAATCTCTGAGCTGCTCTTCCGAGCTTTCACTCGTGACATTAGTGAGCTTCGAGCCGGAGACAAGAGTTTCGGAGTTGACAGGTATCTGGAACGTGGAGAAGTTGATCAAGAAGAATTTCTCCCCCACGGAATCGACGAAGATGTACAACGGCTCGTTTCTACTCCTCAACATCTCCCGGGGCCAGCAATAGACATCCGTGAATTTAAACTCCTCGGATGTCTCTCGGACGGGCGAATTTCCTCTACTCCCTTTCTTGCTATCCTTCTTCGACTCTGCTCTCTGATCACCAAGATCTTTGCCTTTGAAACGATCCGACAGTTTCGCGGTGTACTCGAAGTAGTCTAACTTGTAGAAAAAGTGGACATCTCGGATGTACGGTTCCAGCTTGTTGAAGTCTGCCCAAAAACTCACGTCCGGTACATTCTTTCCAGCTTCTTCCACTTCCTTCGGCGACTTCTTAGAGGATCCCTTCTTCGAAGATCCCTTCTTCGACTTCTCTGACGTAGGTGCACCTTTTTCAGCATTTTCTTCAACGTTCGCGAGGCTGTATTTGTTGACTAGGCTTTCGTCGAAGTGTTTCAAGGGACTGACAACCTTCAGGGAACGAATCGGGACGAAGTACTCGACTGGATCGATTATTCCCTGTTCGATCGCCCACTTCGCCCAGCGGAACAGCTTCCATCTTGCCAGAGGCGGCTTCACCTGCGACATTTATTGAAACATTTACTGAAAAAGTAATTAAGCGTAAAGTGTTAGAACTTTCCGTACATCTTTTGGATCCAAGGGAACATCGCGAGACTGAGCGATATAAATAAAATGGCTCCAACAAGGAGACAATCCAGGCACAGTCTCCGAAGAAAGCTTCTGCATGTCTTCCAATCCGAGGAACAAAGTAACCGGTTCAGGTTTTTTCAACGCTACAGGCTTCTGTTCGCGTTTCGATGATTTCGATCGATCGCTACCCTTCGATTTCTTCGTTCGATCAGTGTCCTTCGACTTCTTCGTAGCCTCCGTATCCTTCGATTTGCTCGATTTCAACGTACCTTTCAACTTCTCGCTGGTTTTCTCCAGCTCCGAGGTTCCTGTTCCCAAAGGGTTCAAACTATAAACAGAGTGTAGCAAGGATAACTACACACGATACCCACCCTGCTCTACCACGTCCGCGTTCCATTCGAAGTGATCCGCGTATTTCCTCAGAAAGTCCCATTTGTCCTGCGGAGACAGGTAGCCGATTTCTAATCGCAGGCAGACCCAACCTGCAGGGTTGTGAGCGTATTAATATATTCAGAGATTGTTAACTAATTATGGCTTACTTTACCCGTTAGACAATGAACAGGATGGAAGTCTACAATTTCGCGACCGTCGGACCACGTCAGAGAACAAAGTTTCAATAAAGCCTTCGAGAGCAACATCGGCCACAATTCATGGTCGTTTGATGTACGGGGTAAAACGGGCACCCCGTTGGAATTCACTGGTATCATGTCGTCCACCACGATGTAACGCCATGATCCCAAAAAGTATAGTCGCACAACGTATTTCCCTTTCGTACATAGAAACATTCGAAATTGATTGTCGACATTCTAACTAACGATGTTGATTACTTAATGAAGAAAGAAGAGGAATGATGCATACCGTTTGGATTCACTGTAGGACGATGATTCGCCCCTTTGCCCGCTTTGTTCATTGAATACACATGCATCCAGCCACGCCAACATTGGTACCGCCCATTCCAAATGAAATTGCTGTTCTCGCCACTTATTTCCAATCCATCTCGGCCGCAATACTGAAGGTTTATCAGCGCGGAAATAACCCATCGTGCGAACTGAAAGTTGTTTTTAATTGAGACTGCGGTTCAATCGGTCTGTTTTAATCATTATATTTCGAGCGATTGTTCTGTATCAATTGTTAATCGAATAAATGGAATAATGAATGGAGAATATTTAATAATTAATTATAATTAGATATAACGAACTGACCCTCGTCGTTTATTCGAATAAAATTAGAACAAATATTTATTAATTAGTGATAAATTTGTATACATTGGACGTACTTCGCTGTGCAATATATGTTCATTGTTTGTGATTAAGTCTGGGTGCTTTGAACTAGCTACGAACACTGTCACCGATTCCTAGATTTATTGTAAATGTTATTCCATGGATTCTTAGTGGGAATGGATTCTAAAAGTATAAAATAAAAAATGTATTATGTGAACCCACGGTTAGATTCTTTAAATTCTTTGCCCTTATCCATTCGGAGGAATCCAAAGACGGAGGCAAATCGACGGACCGCGTGTCCATGAATAATCCATCCGAGCCATCTGATAATTAATATTACAAATGAACTTCCAACTAAATTTAGTTAATTGGGTATTACGTACTTTTAGGATTGGCCCAGTTTTCTTTATTTAACGCCGCGTCGGACCATTCCGGCCATAATATAATATCTTCTGTGGAGGGCAAGCTGAATTCAGACTCCGCAACTTTTTTCGATGTCAGAGACATATCTGAAATTCCCTTCCGATCATTAAATACGACTGTCACTTTTTACATCGCAAAATGAATGTTAAAAATAGACGGCTACAAACAGTCCGAACACATTATATTTACACATTAGTTGTGTAATTTACATCCACTGTAAATATTCGACGAACGACAGAGTCGTAAAACCAATAATACAAAAGTTTGAAAAAAGTATATATTTATTAGATCTCTGTATTATACATAACTATACGAAGATGAAATGCGAGTTTACGTCGAAAACAGACTTTGTAAAAAATTACAATTTAAAGAAAACTCTATTTCGTTAGTAGTTAGACTACGATGGCGGCGTCGCGTTTATCGAAAACCTAAATGTATATATAATTATATATGTATATATAATTCAGTACAAATATAATTTCTACAAAAAATAATTGTTATCCATCTCTCATTATATCAAACTGAATAACGAATCAATCAATGTCAATTCTATCGATGACCACGATGACGAATAAGCTTGTACACGTACACCATTGGAACGAAGTTTAACTCGCAAGTTCACAGTTAAAGTTTATCTTTCTCAACAACAAGAAAAATAACACTACATTCAGGAATTACGATTAGCCCACGTCCACCGTTTCGTACGACGTAAACTATAATATATGTATATATATATTTGTTTCTTTCAACAATATTTAAGATATAATTTTATAGTCCTTCGATCAGGCTCGGTTTTAGTTATTTTTTTTATAGTCGGTTTTTATAATTAGTTACATCATTTTTATTTTTATACACATAGGTAGGCGTAAGAGGCTGTGTTTGACCTCTGACCGCACACGTACAGACACACAAACTTGTTAGGTCGATAGAATTGCATAACTTATTAAGGCATTGTTCCATTCTTTCACAGTTCTCTTTTTCTTTTTTTCATTAAGTTATATTAAAAATTGTGACCGAAGCGTTTATTTTTGTTTGTCCGATAATGGTTCTTATCGCGTAGTCAGAGATAAATAACGTCGAGAATTTACAATAATTTAAGTTACTTATCCGATAGATATCTTTAAAGGATATAAATACAATGGAATGTTGAATACGCTTCTTCAATGAACGTATCTCGCGTTATAGCTTCTTTTTTTATCTTTCGGAACACAAGGAGATCAGGTGATACATTTACACTGTATCGATGCGTAGATCGGAGAATTCACATAAATCGAATTCCCTCGCGTACAGTTAAGTTCGTTAGTTAAGTTTCAGCGCTTTGGAAGATTACTATATGGGTTGTGTTAATTAGGTACTATTGAGATTAATGTCAACCCCCTCCTCAAGTACTCGGGTCAGCGTCCTCTCGAATGGACGAAGTACATGAATGACGTAAGAGAAAAATGGTAACGTTCGTTATAAATTATTATAACTGTACGTGTTACTCATTTTGATTGTAAACGTAGTACGTCCTACGACGTACAATAGACGAAGAGAGAGAGAGAAAAATAGATAGATAGATAGAGATAGAGAGAGAACGGTTTACTTTACAAAAAAGTGCAGAGAATATACAACGACCAACAATTCCGTTCTTTGCTTTCAATAAACAGCAACCAACGAAAAAACGTTTGGCACCAGATTCACCTACATCCCCGCCATTTACAAAAATAATCGTTAACCGAAATCAACTGTTCCAATACCAGATATGCAACAAATTACGCCGGGATCAATAGATCTTCGAAATACGATACTCTATATTTTAACAAGACTCTTATGCGATTCGTGCTCTAAGCCTGGCAGTGTTCAAAACGTTAACTCTGGTCGAGAATGAATATCTTTTTTTTTGTGTCGTCAACTATTTAACCCCATCCTAGTTTCCACTACGAACTGATAATATTGTACTTTACGATCACTTAATTAAAAAGAGAAGAAAATAATTTTCTAGTCAATGTATACATGTATACATACTTTACGACTGCTTAAAAAAAGATAAAAATAATTTTCTGATCAATTGCGTACATAACTTAGGCTCGTATGTACAAGTTTTTGGCACTATGTTACTAAGGCAATGAAAAAGAACCTTCAATTCCAAGTGAAAATAATTCCTCGAATAATCTCTCCTTAGTATACTAGTGATATTTATAGAATGTACGGTTTAAGACATTGATTCGTATGGATATAGATTTGTTCGACTCTAGGCCCGTTACTGTAGCTGCCATCCACGTGATTGCGTAGTTAGAGACGCTGTATAATTAAGCACTGAAGGTCTCATATAAACCATGAAATCAAATAACTATTGCGTACAGCAATAAAGTCCGATATAGATAAAGTTTGAGACTTCCTTTCATTTAAGTAGCTTTCTGCCGTTATACGCAAGCGTTTTTAACACAGTTTGCGAGGCCCTGAGGCCCTTTGATCTTCCATCCGTCCTGCTTGGAGTCTTTGAATCATAGCGAAAAGGTCTTCCTCGGGAACTGTCGAACCTGCTTGGGTCCCATTGGCCCTTTGGCCGTTTTCTTCTTCAGCATCTTGTACTGTCGACGACGCAGGTAGAGGACTTCGTTGATCCTCTAAACGCGAACTCTGTTTAAACAAATGATCATACCATTACAATTAGAAAATGATTATATATATCCGAATACATACCTGGCACCTAACAAGCATTTCAATGAAGGAATCATCCGCATCCTGGTTAGTGTTTAGACCGGGCAAATAAGGCAGCGTCACCCGTTGCTCATCCATTCTTTTACTCTGCATACCCGCAATCAGCTCAAACAAATCCTCTCCATCCCTGAAAGCGAAATTAGTACATTTTAATACCGAAGTACGCAGAATAACGTTTACCTTCAACAAATACGCACTTGTCATCCGAATCAGACACTTCAGGCGTGATCGGTCTGAACTTCTGACTTCGGTTCGTGTTCAAAGCACAACGCTGATCGTCCATTCTGCCAGATTGGAAACGAGACAGAAGATCGAAGAAGCTATCTTCTTCCTTTTGAGTAAATTGTGGAGTCGCGTTGTTGCTTTTATCTATTTGAGATTCTGCTTGTTCTTTCAGCTTTGCATCGGGCGTAAGCTAAAATCAATTTTCAATTATATTACAAACTCGTCATTGCTGGCGTAAATACATAAGTAATCACAAATTACCTTAATGAGATCTAAATTATCCATACTTTGCCTTCTAAGTCTATATCTACAAGGTGAAGATATATTATTTGACCCAGTATTGGTTGAGAGTTTCTGTGCGATGTTCTCTTTGTTATTTTCGTGTTGGCTTTTCTCTATACCCAGGATCTTTTGTAAATCATCGACATTCATTTGTGCTGTGGCCTGGCCCATCGGATCTTCCAGTTCTTTAGAGATGTTTAGATGGAGATTAGCATAATGCAACGCTTTCTCATGATTTCCCATTGCCGCGTAAGCATTACCCAAAGACCAACAGGCACGACCTTCGCCCACTCTGTCTTTAAGCTGCCTGGCTATTTCAAGATGCCACAAATGGTACTCTATCGCGGTTGGGTAATCCTTAAGAAGAGTGTATGTGTTTCCTAATGAGTAGCAAGCCTGCGCTTCCACTTCTCTGTCCCGTAAATCTTGTGCAAGGTCCAGAGTCCTTTTATAATGTTGCGCAGCCTTCTCGAATTCACCGAGGAATATATGCGAATTTCCTAAATTACTGTTGGCCCTCCTCTCGGCAGCTTTGTCTCCGAATTCCTTGGCTATCTTTAGTCTTTCATTGTGATAATAAATTGCTTGTTTAAAATCACCTAACAGATAGAAGGTGTTCCCTAGATTCCCACAGGCTCTACCCTGAGCAGCAGAATCTTCCAGCTCCTTCATCAGCTCTAAATTCTCTTCATAATACTGAACAGCTTGCTCTAGACACTGTCTCACTTCCTCGGAGAATTCCCCAGGATCCTGATGACCTATCCTACCGGCTTGCTTCCCCTTAGCATGATAAACATTCCCCAAATTGTACAAAGCTCTCCCTTCGCTCAATTTATCCCCGATTTCTCTAGAAATCTCCAAGTGTCTTTTACAGCAGATCATAGCCTCGTCAAACTTTCCCATCACTTTCAACGTGTTTCCCAAGTTACCGCTCGACTTAGCTTCCCCTAGTTTGTCTCCCATGTTACGTGCCAGTGTCAAGTCCAATCTATGATATTGCATTGCTTTCACATAATCTCCTAGGTAAAAGTACGCGTTCCCAAGTTGACTGTAAATTGCACTTAATATCTTTAAGTCGTTGGTGCCGGCTTGAATCGCAGCTTGGAAGAATGCCACTCCGGACTTGCAATCTCCAGCCTTGCATAGACGCTCACCCTCGAGTGCCAGCTCAAGGCACATATTCCACCTTTCATTGTTCTATTAAACAGAAAAGAAAAGTAATCTGTTTTAATCTTTAGCTATGAATCAAGTTTATAAATAAAATAATAAGAGATAATGAGAGAAGCAACCATAAAGCGTCCTACGAATGATTGCAGTATGCTTAACATGAGAAAAAAAACGTGTGTGGAAAGGGTATTGGAATGGTCATGGGAGTGGCTGAGTATGCAACTTCAATAAATTAACTGCAGACAAGGAATTTGCGTTGATATTTTAAAAATCCCTTTCTGCTGGACAAACATAACACATGGCGAACATCATGTTCGTGGGAAATATTAATATATTAATAGGTAAACGTGCATTAAGCGCATAGACGGTGTGACAGGGAGGGAAAAACATGTACAGTGTTTGAACAGGTTTTATTTCCATCGAAACAGATTTCGGACTATTTGCCAAAGCCTCGATAGAGGAAGCGTAAAACAAATAGAAAAAGAGATTGAAACGATTCACGTATAATTAGTAGACGCAGCAATGCGATGACAAGATTCGCGTGAGTCATATGAGGAAATGCAATTACAATAGTTTCACTTACTTGCCCCTCGGTTGATAAGTTTTCCGCGCTAGCACTTAAAGACATTGTGTTCGTCAGGACTTTCTTTTTCTTTGTAAATTAACAATCGATTCCCTTCTGTTTCGCAACACCGCAAACAAACGCGAGTCTTACGTGCACAATAGACTATTATTCGGGCTAGAATAATAATTAACCGCACACGTATTTCCACGCATCGTGATCCACACGTTCTCTTTCTTCCAGTTTATTCTTTCACATAGTAACACCTGCGTCCTTTTCGCAAATCAAATACTGGCGTCCCTTCCCCTGCGGAAACCAGTATCCTTATCGCCGCACTTTCCGAATACAACTAAACTGAACTGAACCAAACTGAACTGACCGACAATTCAGCGTCCAAACTACTCCAAACAAATGACGCTTGACGCGTTTGGCTGATCTGTCGACCAATCGCAACGCGCTAGCCAGAGATTGGCTGCACTGTAAATAGTAAATACCTCCGGTGACCAGACAGTTTTTCCTTCTCTATAGATCTCTGCGAGAAAATTACAAAAAGTTCGAGTTATGCGTGTTCAAACCATGGATATAGGAATATAGGGATGGAGCGTGAGCTAGCACTTTAGACAAGGGGGGTGGTCGAAGTTTGCGGAGGAGGCAGGGTACCAAATGACGCACATGTTTGATTGGTGGTTTTTCTGCGCATACTCTGTACCGCCAAGTATGAAAAATGTTTACAGATTGCTTACATATATCTGACAAGTTGAAACTAGAAAAAAATGTGATGGTTAACCCTTTGTCCTGTAATAACGTATGACACTCGTGATATGAATTATGTTCCAAATATTATAATGAACGTTGTTAAATAATTAAAAGTAAAGGAAATGAAAAATTGTATAAATTTTCGATAACGGCAAATCTTCTACATTTTTTAATTTTATGCAATTAGTAGTTATTTACATATTTCATGTTCTTATGTACAATTTCAAATAATTCATAAATCTGTAATGTGAACAAAATTCTAGAATGAGGGACTAAAAAAGAAAACTGAAATTAGAGAATATAGAAAGGAAATTAAAACGTGCAACACGAATTAAAGAACATACTAATTTTACATAATTTGTTATTTATATTTTAAAATCATTATTTTTAGTAAATTAAAAAAAAAATAGGTGTTATATATTTAATAATTAATAAATATATCATAAATGTAATTTTTTCTTATAATTAAAAATAGGGTACAATAAGTTTTTACACATAATAGGTTTATATGTATGTATATCTTTATTTAAGCCTTTTGGCCAAGAAATCAGTTTTACAAGATAATTTACAGGCTTCACAAAGAATTTATTGCCCTCGAAATAAAGTCAATTTATTCAAAAAAGATCTATGGCTATTTGCTTTATCAATTCTGTTAATCGCTACATAGTGCAATCTTATTTTAATATATCTTTTAGCAATCAAACGTATCAAATGTGACGTATGAGTTTTCATTAAACCCTGATCGTTATTGTGATCTCTTAATTTGTTAAATATATTGGCATTGATAAAACGTTGCAGTACTCTATTCATTATTTCAAGTTGAATCAACGGTTTCTTAAAATCTCCGAAAACTTTCTTAAAAATAATGGAGCCAAACGTTATAAAAGGGTGTTTGCGACCCTGGCGATTGAGCTCCGTTATTTTTAAGAAAGTTTTACCAGTGGGACTTTCGGTCGTTCCTGGGTTAATTGTTAGAGTCAGGCCCTGCAATCTAAGTATATTAGGTTACTATTTTTTCGTGAAAGGAACATACTTACTTAGTACGGTTCTGGCTTCTCGCTCAATGGGGATTGTCGGGTCATCAATCCCGAGGTGCGATTCACAGCTGTTGGGGACTTTAATTATGGAAAAGATCCTGGGCTTAGATTTTTTATGAGACTACCTCTTCAACAAATGCACCCTGAACTTTGTCGAAGAATCCTTCGTAAAAATGATTTTCATGGTCGTATTCCTTGAAAGAAGCCGTTTGTAAGCAAAGTTAATAAGCAGAAAAGACTACATTTCGCTAAAAAACATGTCAGTAAAAATAAAGATTTTTGGAAACGTCACATACTCTCACGTTACTCACGTTACTCTGGTCATCAGAGAGGGTTACATTATTTCTTCTTGATGTCTTCGATTTATCCGTTCTGGCATTAGAAGGTTATGTAACTCTGTTTCAATCATGGATATAGGAATATAGGGATGGAGCGTGTCGTTGCGGGGTGGGCAAATTTTTAGGGGGGGACGAGGTAAAAGACGCACATGTTTCATTGGCTGTGTCCGGCGCAAGCGCAGTACGTCATTATGAATGCAGCGTCACGCATTGAAACAGAGTTACATAACCTTCTAATGCCAGAACGGATAAATCGAAGACATCAAGAAGAAATAATGTAACCCTCTCTGATGACCAGAGTAACGTTAGTAACGTGAGAGTATGTGACGTTTCCAAAAATCTTTATTTTTACTGACATGTTTTTTAGCGAAATGTAGTCTTTTCTGCTTATTAACTTTGCTTACAAACGGCTTCTTTCAAGGAATACGACCATGAAAATCATTTTTACGAAGGATTCTTCGACAAAGTTCAGGGTGCATTTGTTGAAGAGGTAGTCTCATAAAAAATCTAAGCCCAGGATCTTTTCCATAATTAAAGTCCCCAACAGCTGTGAATCGCACCTCGGGATTGATGACCCGACAATCCCCATTGAGCGAGAAGCCAGAGCCGTACTAAGTAAGTATGTTCCTTTCACGAAAAAATAGTAACCTAATATACTTAGATTGCAGGGCCTGACTCTAACAATTAACCCAGGAACGACCGAAAGTCCCACTGGTAAAACTTTCTTAAAAATAACGGAGCTCAATCGCCAGGGTCGCAAACACCCTTTTATAACGTTTGGCTCCATTATTTTTAAGAAAGTTTTCGGAGATTTTAAGAAACCGTTGATTCAACTTGAAATAATGAATAGAGTACTGCAACGTTTTATCAATGCCAATATATCTAACAAATTAAGAGATCACAATAACAATCAGGGTTTAATGAAAACTCATACGTCACATTTGATACGTTTGATTGCTAAAAGATATATTAAAATAAGATTGCACTATGTAGCGATTAACAGAATCGATAAAGCAAATAGCCATAGATCTTTTTTGAATAAATTGACTTTATTTCGAGGGCAATAAATTCTTTGTGAAGCCTGTAAATTATCTTGTAAAACTGATTTCTTGGCCAAAAGGCTTAAATAAAGATATACATACATATAAACCTATTATGTGTAAAAACTTATTGTACCCTATTTTTAATTATAAGAAAAAACGACATTTATGATATATTTATTAATTATTAAATATATAACACCTATTTTTTTTTTAATTTACTAAAAATAATGATTTTAAAATATAAATAACAAATTATGTAAAATTAGTATGTTCTTTAATTCGTGTTGCACGTTTTAATTTCCTTTCTATATTCTCTAATTTCAGTTTTCTTTTTTAGTCCCTCGTTCTAGAATTTTGTTCACATTACAGATTTATGAATTATTTGAAATTGTACATAAGAACATGAAATATGTAAATAACTACTAATTGCATAAAATTAAAAAATGTAGAAGATTTGCCGTTATCGAAAATTTATACAATTTTTCATTTCCTTCACTTTTAATTATTTAACAACGTTCATTATAATATTTGGAACATAATTCATATCACGAGTGTCATACGTTATTACAGGACAAAGGGTTAACCATCACATTTTTTTCTAGTTTCAACTTGTCAGATATATGTAAGCAATCTGTAAACATTTTTCATACTTGGCGGTACAGAGTATGCGCAGAAAAACCACCAATCAAACATGTGCGTCATTTGGTACCCTGCCTCCTCCGCAAACTTAGACCACCCCCCTTGTCTAAAGTGCTAGCTCACGCTCCATCCCTATATTCCTATATCCATGGTTTCAATGCGTGACGCTGCATTCATAATGACGTACTGCGCTTGCGCCGGACACAGCCAATGAAACATGTGCGTCTTTTACCTCGTCCCCCCCTAAAAATTTGCCCACCCCGCAACGACACGCTCCATCCCTATATTCCTATATCCATGGTTCAAACCATAATAAGTCAATAATAAGTCTATGCAAATACTATGACTGAATTTACACACTACAAATCATAGATAGCAGAACTCTAAAAACTCTAAAAAGATCATCCAATAGGACGAGGTACTACTTAGATCAACTTCGTCGATGTAGAAAAGTGAACTATATATAAATATTTAAACACATGTTCTTCGTTTATAATATACATTTGATTAAAAAGTGAAAGACTTTAGGAAAATAAACAAAATCATTATATTAAAACATGGTTACAAAGAAATTGAAAACGAAAACAAAGTGTAAATATGAGTTCGTATTACTTGCTTGTTTCCATTCTATGTTCTACTAGTTCTACGTAAAATACGCGCATTATACCGGTCACTATGACGATTTGAATTTGTACTTTTGCTTAATTTGTATTTTTCATATTTCAAGATGCATATCAAGAGTATGGTATTAGACGGATTCAAGTCGTACGGAAAAAGAATTGAGATCGTTGGTTTCGATAAAGAGTTCAACGCGATCACAGGATTTAATGGTAGCGGGAAGTCAAATATTTTGGATGCGATATGTTTTGTTTTGGGTATTTCAAATCTTGGCCAGGTGTGCTATAGAATTTTATGTTCTTTTATTGTTTTATATTTCACCCAGTGAATTTCTTCATGAATGTATCAAAATCAGCAATGTATTATAATATAAAGTTTTATTCTTCATAAACTCTATAATTGCTTTCACAGAAGTGGACATCATTCTATAATAATTTCTTGATTACAGGTCCGTGCAGCATCGTTACAAGATTTAGTTTATAAATCTGGTCAAGCAGGTATTAAAAAAGCTAGCGTTACAATAACATTCGACAACCGTGATAGAAATTCGTCTCCGATGGGATACGAACATTACGAAGAGATAACAATCACACGGCAGGTTGTAATTGGTGGGAAAAATAAGTATTTGATCAACGGTTCTAATGTTCCAAACAAGCGTGTACAAGATATGTTTTGTTCCGTTCAATTGAACGTGAATAATCCACACTTCTTGATTATGCAAGGGAGAATAACAAAAGTTCTTAACATGAAACCCGCAGAAATTTTATCTATGATAGAAGAAGCTGCGGGTACAAGAATGTACGAAAACAAGAAAGAGGCTGCGTTAAAAACTATAGAAAAGAAAGACAGTAAATTGAATGAAATAAACAATGTACGAAATAATTTCTGTTTCTACATAAATTTCATTTATGTACGTATTCAGAAACGTAATTTGTTTTAGATTTTGAAAGAAGAGCTGGGCCCAAAATTGGAAAAACTCAAGGAAGAAAAATCGCAATACGTGGAATTTCAACGTATAGAAAGAGAATTAGAACATTGTAAAAGAATTTGCCTCGCTTGGAAATACGTGAACGCTATAAATGAGAGTCAAAAAGCAGAGGAAAATGTACAAGTAGTTAGGGATAAAATCGATGAAAAAACTAAAGGTATTGCAGCTGGCGAGGAAGAACTTAAAGAAATAGACAAAGAGTACGATGCAGTTGCCAAAACGAGAGATACAGTATGTGTTTTGATTAAAAATGCAAATTATTATATATTGTTTTTCTAAGTATTTCTTTCTTTCAGGAAACAGGGGGTCAGCTACAATCTCTGGAGCAAGAATTACAAGAGGTAGAAAAGAAGCAATGTAAACTAACGGCTGAAGTAAACAGCAGCAAAGAAAGCATGAAAGCTGCTGTAAAGGCTGTAGAACAATTGAAAACTAACATAAAAGACGACGAAATTACTTGCGCATCCAGGCAGAAAGAATATGCTAAAGTTGAAGGGCTTTTCAAACAATTGAAAGAAACGGATCAACAAGATTGTAAAGCTGTGGAGGCTGCGCAAGAAAAATATCAAAAGATTAGTTCCGGTTTATTGGAGAGTCAAAATGGTGAAAATGCAACGTTGGAGCAGCAATTAATAACGGCGAAACAAGCAGCTTCCGAAGCACAGACACAGCGTAAACAATGTGACATGACATTAAATCATAATAGAGAACAACTAAAAAAAAAGAAGACGGATTTGAAAAGTACTGGAGACGAGTATAAGAAATATACTAAAGATCTCGAAGATAAGGAAAAGGAGCTAAAGAATATGGAGAATCAACTGAAACGATTAAATTATCAAGATGGAACCATAGAAGCGTTAAAACAACAAAGGCATACGCTGAGAAACGAGATAAGAGCATTGGAAGAAAAAGTGGATTACTTCGAATCCAGACATCCAAAAATTAGATTTGAATATCAAAAACCTGAACCTAATTTCAATCCCAATTCTGTGAAAGGAGTGGTGTGCAAATTAATTACAGTTAAGGATAAGAGAGCCGCGTACGCTTTAGATATTGCTGCGGGAGGAAAGGTACGTAAATATTTATACTATTGGGAAATTAAAATTACAGAGGATTTGTTATATTTCAGTTGTACAATGTAATAGTCGATACTGAAACTACAAGTAAAAAATTACTTCAACGTGGTCAGCTGCAGCAACGCGTTACCATTATTCCGTTGAACAAAGTAAATGGAAGAACGATGGATAATGGAATGGTTCATTTGGCGCAAAAGATAGGCGGAGCAGAGAATGTGCAACCAGCGTTGTCGCTTATAGAGTATTCAGAAGAAACTCGATCAGCCATGACTTGGATTTTCGGACAAATTTTCATTTGCAAAGATATAGATGTTGCTAAGAAGATTGCGTTTCATGAGAGGATTATGAGAAAATGCGTTACTTTAGAAGGCGACGTCGTTGATCCTTCCGGTACACTATCTGGTGGTGCAGCATCGAAGGCTGGCTCTGTTTTATTAAAGCTAGAAGAGTTGAAAGCTATACAGAATGAATTGGACATTAAACAACACAATTTGCAAAATATTGAGGCCGATTTGGCAAATTTGACTGGTATTGCTGATCAGTACATGTCGTTAAAACAAACGTTTGATTTACGGAATTATGAAATCGGCATGTTAAAACAAAGATTAGAACAGACAGTCTATTATAAAATAAAAGAAGAGGTATGCTTGAACGGTTTCAGGTAGTGATAATGAGTATTTTTTAAATCAACATATATGTTTGGATTTCAGATTGATCAGTTAGAGAAAAGTATCGAAGAGCTTACGCAGAAAATAGCAACAGCAGAAACAAATGAGAAAGCGAATCTGAAACGTGCTGGAGAATTGGAACATCTACTGAAAGACTCGGCTAATATTCGCGAGAAACAATTGAAAGAAGCTGAGAAGGAACTAGAAAGACTGAAGAAGAAGGCAGAGAATAGTCGTAAAGACTGGCAGAAACGAGAACAAGAGGCAGAGACACTTGAACTAGAAATAAAAGAATTGCAGAAAAGCATCGAGAGTGGGAAAGAACAGTTGCAAGCGTCTGAAGAAAAGTTGAAGTCTGCGCAAGAAATAGAGAATAAGTTGGAAGAAGAATTAAAAGAAGTAAAAAGTAATGTGAAAGGATTACAATCCAAAATAAAAGAACACAAAGACGTTATTAATCAGCAAAACGTTCATATGAAAAAACTTGCAGCAAAAAAAGATGTGATTATAAAACGCAGCAAAGATGCAGAATTAGACATTAAAAAGTTAAACCATGAAATCGGTTCGATTCAAAGTTACGCCACTGACTGTAAACAAAAAGTTTCAGAACTTCTACGAAAGTACGAATGGATCGAACAAGACAAGATCTATTTTGGAAAAGCCGGTAACTAACGATTCACAGAGAAACAGTATATTATTTTTACATATGAATATCTAATTTCAATTATTTTTCTTTGTCTCCGCAGGTGGTATTTATGATTTCGAAGTTAATAAACCCGATGAAATGCAACAGAAGGTACATAGATTACAAACACACCACGAAAAACTAAGTCGGAACATTAATACGCGCGCTGTCAGTTTATTTGACAAAGAGGAAGAACAATATAATGAAATGATGAAGAAAAGGAAAATCGTTGAAAATGATAAAAAGAAAATATTGGAAACAATTAAACACTTGGATGAGAAGAAGAGATTAACTTTGCTTAAAGCTTGGAAACAGGTAACGTCGACTAAGAATTTTTAGAAGAATAAATAACAATGCTGGAGTTACACAAAATATTTAATTAACATTAATCTCTAGGTAAACAAAGATTTTGGATCGATATTCAGTAGTTTGTTGCCAGGAGCAGATGCAAAATTACAAGCTCCTGAAAATCAAACAGTCACGGATGGTTTAGAAGTGAAAATCGCATTTTCCGGCATTTGGAAAGAATCGCTCGGTGAATTATCCGGAGGGCAAAGATCTTTAGTAGCATTGTCATTAATTTTAGCCATGCTTTTATTTAATCCCGCGCCTCTGTATATTCTGGATGAAGTTGATGCTGCTCTAGATCTCTCTCATACGGAGAACATTGGTGTCATGTTGAAAAGACATTTTAAACATTCACAGTTTATTGTTGTATCATTGAAAGATGGAATGTTCAACAATGCCAACGTAATATTTACGACTAGGTTTGTTGATGGAATGTCAACAATATCTAGAAACTAAAGATTAACACTAAACCTACCATCGCAAGTCAAAATGACCAGTTCCAGATTTTTTATTTTACGATTTTTGAAACAATAAAAATAACTATAAGAAATGATTGTGTAGATATCTTTAGTGTATATCTTTAGTTTTTAAGGCTCGGTAGGTTTAGTGGTCAGACATAATTGAATCATTTACAATGCAATAAATTATGTAATAAGTAGACAGCGAATTTTGATGCAAAATACAAATTTTGTACCTGAATTGCAACTAGAATGCAATGTAAATATATACTGTTTTCCAATATGTTTTATACGTTGAAAATTTTATTGTTTAATTTTCCTAAATGTTTTCACTGTTTTAAATTACACCTACTCATTTTTGTCATAAATGCATAAAATTCGCTGTCTAGTAATAAGTGTTTTGTAAGTAACAGTCTCTATACAATTAAAAAATTAGAAGAACAGAATCGTGGTTGTAATAGTTACGACTGGGGGGTTTTGTTTTTCAGATATTTTCACAATATGTTGCAATCGCTAACAGTTCTTACGGAGCTACGAAATAAAATGAAATCTGAAACATGGAGAAATTACTCCGAAATATTTTCTGTTTTTAAGTACGTAAATATACTACAAAACTTTGAAATTTTAAGTTTTTCTTTTGGGATTTGTACATCCTAAAATGTATCTACCAAACTTGACCAATTAATTTCTTTAAAGAAGGGATGCTGCTTTATCTCTGGTATTGTCAACCTTCCATTCGGTTGATATTTCAGTATCTGAAAATTTACAAGATTTGTTTAGAATCTACGTATTTAAACAAAAAATTGATTGATTATTTAACATACTATTGAGAAACTTACATTAACCAACAAGGACTTGGCATTCTCCGATAATTTGCAAGGAATACTAAGCAGGGAATGCGAGTGAAATACACTTGGATGTTTTGCTTGAAATTTCTGAAACATTAATGTAGGTTATTTGACTTGAAACATTATTGTAGGTAATTTTTATTTGAACTTACATTGCCTACTATTAATTCATATAAGATAACACCAAAGCTCCAGATATCTGTGGCTGGAGTAAGGGGAATCATCGGCGAGAACATACATAATTCAGGAGACGCATAAGGGTGTTTATACTTCAGTAAATCTATATTATGAGTCGGCACAATGTACGTTAGCTGAACGTGTCCATTATCATCCAGTAATATGTTCTCTGGTCTTAAATCAAACACTGTAACTTCTTGTTGGTGCAATGCTTCTAATGCTAAAAGTATTTCAGCAGCCCAAAGACGAATTACATTTTCTGGTATCATCCATAGTACTTGTTCAATATCTGCAATGCTGTTTTTTTGCGTAATGTCGATATACTGTATCTGTTGACCGATTGGCGTGTAACAATTTTTCCTTTCAGTTTTCTCATGCGATTTTGCTGATTTTTTAAACTCCGAGTTATTTGTAGTGTTATCTGCCTTGTTACTCTTGTGATCTATTATGTCAAGAGCATCAATGGTTTTTAAACTGTCCGTTGACGAACTCGTCGACTCCTTATCATCAAAACTAAGATCTTTGAAACTATCGCTTAACGATGAATTGCCAGTACTACATTGGCTCCTTTCTTTTTTATGATTATTTACCGATAAGTAATTAGGAATTATCACATTATTTTCAGGTAATTTTTCGATCATAGTATTCTTGTCTATACTGCCAATTTCTATCGATATCTTATTAATGTCCACCGGAGTATCGGTCCAATTTTTCGATTGGTTTATACTGTTTTTTAAATTCAATAAATTAGTGTTTTGTTCATGGTTGAACAAGTAATCGGATTCGTGTACTCGATTCACTACAGTATTACTTTCTTTCAATGTTGCATTAACCGATTGTAGTAGTATCTGCGCCTTCTCTAATAATTGCGTAGTAGATAGATTCCTATATATCTCATTTGTTTTATCTACTGCCGTTTGATCTATCTTTATTTGTACTTTGGAATTTGTACTAGGTAATTTCACGTTATCTAGCGACGCAGTTCCTTTATTTTCATTTTCAATACTATCTTTCTCCAAAATATTGTTACTATCGTTCACTGATTTTCCAATATTGTACTCCGCAATTCTTTTATCACATGATCGGTTGTTGTTAGAGGTATAGTGCGATAGTATAAAGTCCCACAACTTTCCACGGCTGAAATACAATTACAAAATTACATTTCCAGTTGATTATAGAAAATCGTAGTACTAGCAAACATTTTTACCTGAGATGTTGTAAAATTAAGAATACTGTTGTTTCCGTATCGATGCATGCATGTAACTGTACCATGTACGGCACCTGTCCACGTAGTATATAATCGCTTACGTTTTCTTTATTGGTGGCTGACTTCTCTACAGTCTGAAACAACAAATTTATCGTTTGAATTACTCGAGCACATATATTTTACTTGATGTATATTGTAGTATAAAATCATTTCTGTTCATACTTTTACAATATTGAGGCAGTTCTTGCGGACATCTTTTACAAGCATTGCTGTTTCCAAAATCTTTAATACTTTATAATGTTGAAGTTCTGAGATCGGCTTACTCAACAAAGAGATATTACAATTCAGGTATCTATTGTAAAGTTTTTCGGCCCGTTCCAAATATTTCGATATTTTTTCCTTAATTATTTCTGCTCTTATTTTATTAGAATCAGATTCAACGCCAGATCGCAAACTAGAGATTCCCATTTTGTACTGGGTAAATGCTTCCTCGTACTCTGTAAGATCTTCATGTTTAAAGGCTGCGTTCATATGTGCAGCTGCGACTAATATGTATTGGGAAGAGTCTGTCCATGCTTGCGGTAAATCAGAACCGTCGTGCATAGTCAGAGAAGAATTTGCATCAGCAGTAAATACATCGGTGTTCACGTTGCTGCTCGATGTCTGTATAATTACACGATCATTGTCATTTTGAAGATTATGATTCGAATCTTCATAGCAATTGTTATTTCTATTACAAGTTAATTGATTATCTTCTAAACTAGATATAATTTTGTCTATGTCTGTGTTTCTTGTCATGTATGCTTTTTTATCCTCGATCTTAGAATTTGTATCATTCAACTGTGCATACTGTAATTCCTTAGATTTAGAAGCTTCTTGAGATTGCTTTGTTTCATTTTCAGTTGTGGAAATAGGTAATATAGAACTGTGAATAACTTTCGCTTCGAAAATATTCTGAGAAATGATATCGTTAGGCGGCGAATGATTTATATAAGCATGGCGATCATCTTCCACTGATGTATCGGAGCTAAGAGATTGCGAACAATCATGCACAGAATAATCTGCGTGACTAGTTTCAAAAAATTTTATGAAAATATCGCTAGAGTATAAATATGAGTGCCTGCCTACAAACTCTAAAAACTTTAATGCACATTCCCTTCTTTCTTCTATAACTTCAGCCTCGAACCTGCCAAAGAATTTTGGCTTTGGGAATGTCGGGTAACTCTCCTTGATTTGAGATCTTGCGCAAAGAATGCTTAATTCCGAGTGAAGCTTCTTGAAGTCGTTGTAACGCTTCCATACGGATACTTTGGATATTTCTTCATGGGAAGATTTCAGAAATACCTGAAACATAATGATTACTGTGAGTAATCATGAGTTTTTTCAGTATCAAAAAGTGTATATAAAGGATCAATCGAGGCTGCAGTTGCCCCCAAATTTTCTATTCTTACGTTTAAGAGGTATAATTTGCTTATGCTTTCGAATAATACAAATTACACTTCGAAAACGCAAAAATAGGCCACTTTGGGAAGCTCGTGTTCTAGATTGATCTCTTATCTAGCGCTTTCGACTACTGAAAAACCCCATCTCTGCATTATCGAGAAATGAGAAGGTGCATCCCACACCCTTGCAATCCTGGAAACAAGTTCCTGTAGCATTTAGTACAGAATTAAATTAACTTTCCGATTAGCGCCATTGAGTATTAAAAAATAATGAAAAAGATAAGTGTACGCCGTACCACAGAAGTAACTTTGTAGATGGTAAAGCCTTTCTTGTGTCGTGTCGTTTCAGGAATAATAAAACGCCTCATCCATTTGTCTCTCGTGGGTGCCATCGTTTGTATAATTAAACTATAAAACTAGAAGTTCGATAAATTGATCGCTTATCGCTTCAACTCGCACATTTCAACCATTATATTTTCACGTATCTCGCTTTTTTCTTCGTTTGCGAGGCATGTATAGAGCGCGATTGATAAATCGTCAAATACTGTCATTCGCGTGTACTTATATTTATCCATGTCATCGATATACCCATCGTTTCGAACAACTGTTTATAAAGTATGCGCTTACGAGTATATCAGTAAGACGCACGCTATCACCTACATAATTTAAGATCCTTCGAATGAATATTCAGTGGAAAATCACTTTTTTAGTTTTCCATTGTTTGAAAAATATAATTATATAAATTGTACGACTAATTTCGGTTACACCATACTTATTATGATTACATGTCAGTGCTATCTTGTTTCACTATTCTTACATTACAAACTGGATAACTGTCAGTGAATTAGTGTGTGATACCTAGCTTCGATCCTTTCATCATCACTGCATCAGCGCTACTGCGCGTGCGATAGTCTGTTATGAACTTATAGAAGTCGAAAGTGGATATCTACGGACAATGTCGGACAAGGATCAATTAATGACGTTACATTGCAAATATTCATTATTGATCATTTGTTGTTTTTAGAATATATCTAAAATAACTATAATATTTTATTTATTACGAGAGAATTAATATATGTAGTAGAATATCTCGCATGTTGTTGAAACCAGTGGTTTCTAGCACAGACGAGGTATATATAGGCCACAGACAGACATTGCATCTTATTGCATCTTATGGACTTTTTTGTCGAGGCTCTTAGAGCCCCGTGGATATATCAGTGCCACTAAGAAAGCTGTCAGCACAAACGAGATATGGGAATCCTGTTCCCTATATCCTATCTGTGCTGTTAGCCTGTTTTAGCTGTCAGCAGCCCCGACGAGATCGTGCTTGGGGCTCCAAAACCGAGTTGGTAATACAGGAGATGACAAGAAAAAGAGGCCAAGTGGCCTCAGCAAGGATGGCCGCCAAAATACATTGGACAACTGAATATTCGGTGTACTTCATTTTTACTACGATTTGGAGGCTACAAATGTATATGGCGCGTGTATTTGAATCATAGACTTATAGTCTATGGCACGGACACACATCTATAGACTAATATAGTCTAAGGTGGTGGAGAACTATCGATAGTTATCGATAATTATCGATAGCGATGGTGCGCAATATATTTTGTACAATATACAAGCAATTATTCTGTCATTTTGGTATTACTAGGAGTAAAATACATTTGTAATTTGACGAAAACATATTTATTTCAATTTTATATATTGTACATCAGAATCTAGTAATCATGAGTTTTTGTTGAGAAAATTGAAATTTGACATTGTCTTCATTAATTCTATACGATTTGATTAAGCGTAATACGATATAAAAGAATTTGCAGTTTTGAATTTGAAATATTTACAATGAAGTTTGAATTTGAATTGAAGATGACAATGATATATCGATAGTTTTCGATAGTGAGAACTATCGATAGTACCTCGATAGTTCTCATCGCAGTAGGGTTAGGAACAGTTAGGAACGAGCCGGTCGAGCCGGTGACAGCAGGTTTTTGCATTTACAGTGATAATGAAATTTTGTAGTTCTCCCACGACCGTTTAAATATAATCTTATCTAAAAAGAAATAGTAAAAACAAACATGCATTAACTTTTTCGTTAATAATCACTGATAGACCACTATCATGTATCCTATAGCTGACAGTAAATGATTCGCGTAAATGTAAACACGTATCAATAATATGTATAAAGATATGCAAAGAAATTTGTATATCTTTTTGTAGATCTTGCGCGAAGTAGGGACTAAAAATATCAGGTAGTGGGGCATAGATAGTACCTATTACATATGTAGGATAATTTTCATTGTGCCGTCTTTTCGTGGATGAACTATTTCGTACTTCTTTTATATTACGAAACATAATTCAATTATCAAGTCAATTGAATAAAATTTGATATTTACGGATATTTATGACAACGTATTAAGTCAAACATATTTTCGATGACGAAAATGGAGAAGGAACAATCTCGCGTGTTGGTTCCGGTTCTTATAAGTGCCTGTGCCATTCCAATTTCAATGCTTTTCTGGATCGTAAACGTTGTTTACTCTATGTTTCATCCAGACTCCGATAATCACTTCGAAGGTATGAGCGAAGCTTACTTACTTCGTCTTACTATCTTGCTTTCCTATTTGATTGTTTAGATTTCTATAACCTTGTATATTTTTAGAGCATCTAGTAATATCACCGTGGAGGTGGTTGGCTGTTGTTGCAGTTCCCACTTTTATGGCGTTCTGGGGCTTCAGAAAAAAAAGTCTGGACATCACTGGTGCTATTTTTGGTAAGAAAATGCTATTTAGATTGTCAAGCGAAAGAATTTATGAGTCGTAATGCTCTGTCGATTTAAAAAGAAAAAATATCGAACACACACGAAAGTGTTTTAAAATACACTTTATTATTCAGACAAGATGCAGTGGTTTGTCTGTGAAAATTTCACTTTGAGAAGTTTTGTACGTGCTACCCGTAGTAACGGAATATTATATTGCAGGATTTTTCGTGGGTTTTATTCTGACACTCACAAGTTATGTTCATCTGGCTTGTCTTTTCACATTCTTTGTTACATCTTCCAAGGCGACAAAGTTCCGTGCCTACAAAAAAAGAAAACTCGAAGCAGACTATAAGGAAGGTGGTCAAAGAAATTGGATTCAAGTCTTGTGCAATGGCGGTATGGCAACACAGTTGGCACTTTTGTACCTATTGGATGTTGGCTGTGGAGAACACCCTGTAGATTTTGATAAGTATTACAGGAGTTCATGGTTGTCGATCGGTATTCTAGGTGCGTGTACAGAAACAGAGAAATCATAGTTCGAATTGAATTTTTAACTATTGTCGTGTTGTATTAACGCATCGTGATGTAGGAGCTTTCGCGTGTTGCAATGGAGATACTTGGGCTTCGGAAATTGCAACAGTTATCGGTAGTAGCGATCCTTTCTTAATTACTACAGGAAAAAGAGTACCAAGAGGTAAATTCTCTGTTAAATGATAAAAGTATATAGTTCTTAAGAGTAAATTATTAATATTTCTTTTTCGTTAACAGGAACCAATGGTGGTGTTTCCTGGGTAGGTCTTTTGGTTTCCGCGCTCGGCGGTTTGACAGTGGGTTTGTTTTATTACTTTACCGTACTGTATACTGTAGACTCGGCTGTACTTCAATTAGCAGCACCGCAATGGCCAGTTATTCTTGCTGGATGTTTCGGAGGTCTCCTTGGGAGTATCGTAGACTCTATTTTAGGAGCTACTTTACAATATTCTGGTAAATTACCTTTTACCATATCGAATAATGTACTATGCTGAAAAATAGCATTAAAAATCTTGTTTCTTTCTCGTAGGAATTAATGAGAATGGATTAGTGGTAGAACGTCCTGGGAAACGAGTGAGATACATTTGCGGTAGACAAATTCTGGACAATCACAGTGTCAATCTTCTTTCAAGCGTCATCGTAGCGTTTACCTTACCTAAAATGGCAAATTTATTTTGGCCTTAAAACTATCTCATTTGTTTTACATTTTTTTATATATTGTAATCTATGACCGTGACTCAAAATGGGGATTCATATTGTGAAAAAGAAGAATGAAATTTTAATTTACATTTAAAAATATGTATTAATGAAGAAGACTCGAATAATTTTAGTAAGGACATTGTTAAAATATTTGTTATTAATATGTGATATATTATTAAAGAATCTCCTGTTCTTTAAAATCAAATTACAAATATATATTTAACGCGGTACAACTACTTTCTTTCGAATGTTGATCCGAGGATGGTGAAATGAATTTAGTTATTAGTATGAATCAAAAACCTTTATATATATATATATATATATATATATACATTTTCTTATTTGTTTACCCATATGAACGAACTTAAATACATTTTCGACATGTTTTTTACAGAATCGTTTTGTATCAAAATTACATGACGCATTTCATATGACAAACTGCATTATTCGTTTTTCAAAAATCAAGAAAACGAACAGAAAATTAAGCGTATATAAGATGATACCGGTGAATGTATTTTCTTATTCTCTAATTTTGATTTCCTTTCTCTGGTTTTCTTCTGTAACTGCTATTCGTACTAAACAAATGATTAGTCTGAAATATTTATTCATGTAATTTGAATATTGTAACACAATACTTCTGATTCACAATGCGCACTTACAAATAACAGGAATATCAATTCTTATTTTATACATTGTAGGTGACAAGCGTTTTTCAAACGAAGTATTTCACTCGATTTTTACATTATTTATAGCTTGGCCAAATGTACATAGATTAGTTTATCCCTTAAATGCCCGTTTAAACAATGAACGCCCCACAATGGATTGACTCGGGCACTAGCTAAATTGTTAGTTGTTCAGTCGTCGATTTTGGGACGTGCTAGGACTTGTTAGCATCGGTTTCGTCGGACTTGTTCAATCCGCATAGCACCTCCTGCTACCTTGGCTCTTGACTGTGCTATGTCTCTTCGGCTCTTCGGGTGAAACCACCGTTGAATGACAAGCATATGTACAAACGTATAATCGGTTTGCGAGTGTGGTCCGGTTCGTTTCGCGTGCAACGAGTGACTATTCGCTGGCTTCTACTAAGTCGGGACTGACCTAGAGGCGTGGATACCGTAATTGGGTCGTAGGTAAAATCGACAAGTGAGACTCTACCCTCTATTCACACCCTTATTAGGAACCTTCGAGGCAGGTTGTCGTCGAGGCTGTTTTCAACTCTGATTAAGCGATTCAATATTCGTCGCACCGCTCCCTCCTCGAATAGCAGCTGATTATGGGATTTACAAACGTGTTGTTTGTTTCGCGCGGCTCTCAGCATTCTTTCGCGTATAAGAGTCGCTATTTTAAAAGAAGATTTACCCTCCCAAATACGGGGTGAGTCGCGAAGCGTGATCAATAGACTGCGGATCTTTATGCATTTATAACAAAATTGAATAGATGAAATTCAAAATTATTGGAAAATTTTCAAAATTCAAGATGTCAATATATACGATTCCTCTTCTATTAAAATCATCAAGGGAAGAAATAACATTCAATTTGGTTTCTATTTCTTGCAATCGATGCAGACAATTTTTATTTTGCACAAAGATCCACAGTCTAGTGATCAGCTTAGAGTACTCTGTTGCCAGCGGTTTGATCGGACATTTTTTTAACTAAAATAACATTGCACCAAATTTCTTGTCAACCCTGTTTTTTCGTAAAAGCATTTTACCCTCTTCGAACATTGAAAACCCAAGCAAAAGAACAGAGAGTCCTTTGAATTAAACAATTTGATTTCTTTTACCAATTTGTTCGTCGACCCAATTACAGTCACGCTTTGCGTAGAAAGGACTAAAAGATAAGGGGGAAAAATGAAGAGATGGGAAGTGAAGTGGTGAAAATGATGAAAGTACGATGATTCGTTCATATTACAGTAACCGCTCAAAGTCACTTCCCCGTCTGCTGTGATAGATAGCGAAATGGAACGGCGAAATTCTCGGTGGTTTTGAGAGATCCACTGAATTTCACTGACTGACTATTTTTAATAATGACGATTTCGCGATATATGGTATAGAAATGTTGAACACGATCATCGTAGCTTGATGAAATCACTGATGCGGACATTTATAACGGCCGGATTGTCTCCTGGGCTCGTTTTCGCCGACACAAATCCATGGATTTTGAAAGTATTATACGATACGGGGAGGTATATCTGTAACGTGCGATCGACAGAGCGAAAGTATAATTAAAACGAAGCGCTATGTACAAAGCAATCTCTATGATTTATCAACGTTATAGGTCGCAGTCGTTTTTCATATTTCGTTCATGATTTACAGAGTCCAGATCGCCCGTATTCCACTTTTCTAATAATTCCGTGAACGCTGCGGAGAAATATTTCGGCGATATTGTAACGTTACTGGTTAGAAAATCTACAATTAGTATTCTCTAATAAAATCTCACGATGTCAACACTTACGGCTAAAACATAAGTTAAGATAGAATTTCGAAGCTTAACAAATAACGATCTATACTTTCGAATAACGTGTGCATATATAGGTATATTTTCTATTAAAAATCGAAAATAAAAACTGAAATGGAAAGGTTCGAGTGTACGGTGAACGTGAAACACGTTTTCGTCATTTTCGAAGCATAGATCGATGCCATACGTGACATCGATGACGAGTTAGAGCTGTGTTGAAGCAATATGAATATTTATGAGCACGGATCGGTGGTAGAACCACAGAAGAGGGACGAGGGATACAATTGCGAAACGAATGGAGGAACACATGCAACGTGCAGATCACTTTCATTAAGACATTTTCATCTCTATGGAGCCACGCTTGTGAATTTTCCATACCGAGACAGGGCGTGTGAGAATAAATGCGCGCGCGTGGTGTGTGTGCGTATGCGAGAAAGATAGTACAGTAATTCACGCAATTGTTCCAGCTTTGATGCATTTATGACAAAAATGGGAACATGTAATTTCAAACAGCAACAGCGTTAGTGTAGAATTTAATTAAAATTTAAGAGAAAGAAAATACGTTTGCACGTTGCTACAGTTTGTTGCACTTTCGGTGCAAAATTTTTATCTTGTATAAGATCCGTCTTAAAGACGTGTTATTTTAGACGTTAAAACGACGTCTTTAAGATGGTAGACTCGTTTCTAGGATTGCAAGAGTGCGGGATGCGCCTTCTCATTTCTCGATAATGCATGCGATGGGGGTTTTCAGTAGTGAAAAGCGCTCGATAAAAGATCAATCTAGGCAGCAATCGCCCTGGAAAGTCCTATTTTTACGTTTCCGAAGCGTAAATTGCGTTATTCCGCAGCATGTAGCTGTCGCAGCTTCACGAAAATAGCTGTACGTTTCCGAGTAATGTAAATTGCGCTGCCGAATAATGCAAATTACGCCTCGTAAACGTAAAAATAGGACTTTTGGGGGCGAAAAACCCCATCTTTGTATATTATCGAAAAGTGAGAACTACCCCCTTAAGACGTCGCTATCTGGGAACATTTGCGTGGACCACCGTTTCCGTAGAGCGTGTGCAGAGTGCAGACATACTCCTGTAAAGTATTGTAGTATCGTTCTTCAGATCTTTCGTTCGTTTATTATACAGTATTTATATGAAAGTTACGTTAAGAAACAAAGTGTTCGATTCATTACAACACGGACGCCGCCGTGCAAGAATTGGTCCGATTTCGCAGAAGAATATTGCCTTCCCATTTCCTCTTGAACTGCGCTATTACCTGCAGCATGAGCATCGTTTTATTAATAAAAATATCTGTAGCACGCGTTTTGGTTAATTGGCAATCTCACGACCGACTAGAATTCGTTGACTCACCTCGCCGTTGCAGAAACAGAATAAAATGGCGACACAGAGACCCTGTGGAAGCAAACTAATTTAGAACCATAAACGCTAACTAGCTCTAATAATGTTTAACTTCGTTTCTCGTTATATTCCGGGCAATTTGATCGTCGGAATTTGATTTTCAAATGACTGGTACTCGTTTCACATTCTACATTTTACCGCGGCTCGTTCGGTTAGTTCGCAAAGTGTTCAGCTCACCTGGAAAGAGGCCGTGATTGCCGAAAGAACCTCATAAAACTGCTCCCACGGGTGATTCTTCGGCGGTCTGA
This sequence comes from Lasioglossum pauxillum, assembly GCA_933228785.1. NCBI lineage: Eukaryota > Metazoa > Arthropoda > Insecta > Hymenoptera > Halictidae > Lasioglossum > Lasioglossum pauxillum. Next base: position 42,225,651 of record OW121706.1, read on the forward strand.
AGGGGATGACCAAATAGTGTAAGCCTAGAAGAGGTACCAGCAGCATCGTCGCTCTGTGAAAGAGCGAAACCATTCAACCGAAACAGTTTAATAGAATTTTTCGAACAGCAAAAATCATTGAGAATATTTATATCATTGAAATGTACAGGGTGAGTCGCCTAACGTTGCCACCTCAAATGTCTTTGTTGTTTTTAAAGATACGTCAAATGCCTGACGGACAAAGTTGAATGGTTCAGTGAGGCTCGCATGATACCAAAAATATTTTTTTTATAGATATCAAGGTCCCCTTTGTTTTTTAAATGGAATGAGGTATTTTTAACTTCCCGATTCATAGGGAAGTTACTGTAATTACCCCGAAAATCGAAAATCGATTTTTTAGCAGATCTTCACGTTTCATGGTCATTGGAGTCATTTTAGACTATTTTTATCAAAATGTTTGTGTGTGTGTGTGTGTGTGTGTGTGTGTGTGCGTGCGTGCGTGCGTGCGTGCGTGCGTGCGTGCGTGTGTGCGTGTGTGTGTGCGTGCGTGCGTGCGTGCGTGCGTGCGTGCGTGTGTGTGTGTGTGTGTGTGTGCGTGCGTATGTCCGTTTGTATGGTATCAAATTTTTCGTTAACGTTTTCAGAAAAAGTAACAACGCGATCAGGATGATGAATGATGCAATCGATGTGCCCCGTCGTAACTTAGAGCTGATTAGATTTTGGTCCATATTGGTCAAGTAGTTTTTTAGATTTTTTGTTTTTTTTCGAAAAGAGTTGATTCTACAATGCAATTTATAAGGGAGGACGAAAATTTTCCACCAAAGAACCAAACGCAATTACATAAAAAAATTTTTTTTTCATAATTTTTTTTTAGATTAAAAAAATTTTTTTTTAGATTAAAAAAAATTTTTTTTTTTAACTAATGCTAATGTTACCGCTTGGAATAATCGAAGGTTATTCCAATGCAACAGTGAATTTATCATCTCTACTCCCCAGAATACATTTTGGGAGAATATCGATGAAAGTACAAAAGAAACGATGTTAGCGATGTTGGCGAAGGAGTAACGAATCGGGAAGTTCTTTGTGTGACTCTTGGAGAGTCACACACCAAATAAAAAACATTAATATCAATAGGCCCTACTAGCCATGCGTATCACTAACCCTCTCGCAAGAGCAGTCCTACCCGCGAGCTCGCGAAGCGAGCGAGCAAAAACAACCCTACTCGCGAGCGAGTGAAGCGAGCGAGCAACAATAGCCCTCTAGTTTAATACATCGATCGATGTAGCTGGACATTCGTTATAAAAAAGTATTCAATGAAGTTAATAGGATTATAGTCACCTAAACGCCTGCCGTATGGACCTCGATGGTTGTGAACGGACAGCAGGCCCTGCCCTCAGCTTCATCAGCAGAACCCTCACAATGTTGATGAGGAACAGCATATTCAAAACGGTAGACACGCAGACTGGGTAGACCAGTGCATTCATGTAGTTGCCCTCGCTGATCCAACACCTGCGATCATTATCGATGCATAGGACAAGTTAGAACTGAAGCTGCCTCGTTAGAACGCGGAACTTTCAACCGCCACTTAAAAAGACCGTAACTCTTTGCGCAAGAAAGTTCCCACTGTACAGGCAAAGTTCGATATTCCATAAAAATGTCAAAAATGTTTTATCACCTGATTCTGCAAGTTTAACACAAACTTTCAAAGTAAAAAAATTAGCTTTAATAGCTATCTCATTTCTATCAGAAGTTCTTTGATTTTGACAGAAAATTCATCGGTTTTGAAAATCTACCGCACGACCCTGACCATTTATAAAAGAAATATCAACACGACGAAAGCAGATTCGTGGGAATCAATTAATGGGAAGCAGATTTTCTTTCCGACCGAAATGCGGCGGGATCGATTAATCCCGTAATTCCCGAAACTAGCAGGATCATTTTGGCGATAGTGTCTGCGGGTGAATTTATTTTAGCGCGGCGTGTCTCCTTTGTCCGTGATGGATTTCGGAGCTGTCATCGGGCTAGGCGACGATAAACCAATTGCCTCGGTTTTGATCCTCTAGCTCTAGTTCGTCGCACGTGCTGCATCCTCGGGTACGAGCTGTACGAGCTGCACGAGATGCACCGGGTGTCATTGTCGTGTCTACCTCGGAGAACCCTTTTCAACCACCCGCGCGCAATAGGAAGTCAACGGGGGACACGGTCGCTCGATATCTCCGCACCACGATGACGGTCATGGTGTTGCGGTTCCCTCGGGATTTCGTGAGCTGCTTCGCGATTAATGCACCGCGACGCCGATTTTCCTAACAACGATGCACCCACGTACCGACACTTCCGCCGGAAGTTGCTCGGATAAACTTCCTCTCGGTCACGTGCCGTGTACCGGAGTGACGGGAAAGCGTATCATTAGATAAACGGTGGCATTTCCATAATCGCGTAAACAAATAGACGTAAGAAATAGAACACATGAAAATACTATGATTGGACAGCGGCCCACGTTTTTCGTTTTAAATCTTACAAGTATTTTCATAGCTATTAAAAATTTACAATCACAAATTTTCAGGACTATCTGTACGGGTTAGGAATCTGTATGTGGAGTCAGGAAAAATTATTTTATACCTTTTAGTCCGTTTTACAAACGTGGTATTTTTTTTTAAATTTATGTTTATTTAAGTAATTATTTTGCTTCACATTCGCTTCACGTTGTTTCAGTTGCACCGGGAATATTTCTTGTCCCCTTTTCGGGAGGATATTCGGTATTGGCCAGCGTTGTTTATTATTTTTTCATTAAATCTGCCCGAATATAGAATCGAGTGTTCGCACATTGTTTTCGTTCCCATCTGTTTCCCTTGTCAGTATACATAGAGCGGTCCCGGTGCGATCAATCTTATCGTGTTCCTGTCCTTGTTGAAAAGCGTAATTCTGTTTTCCCTTTTTCGCGTATTTCAATCGTGCGCTCCATAACTCTCGAAATTCCGTCGCTAAATAATTTTGATCTTCGCGTCGATTCCACTAAATTCCAGCGAATTCAATGGAAAATGGAGAACGTTTCGGGGGAACGTTGATCGAACTGGCAACGGTAACCGCGAAGCTTAATGTTATTTGCAAATCGATCGAGGTTCCCAGATGAACAAATACTTCGATCTCGGGCTGGAGAGGCCGACGGTGAATTTTTAAGAACGAATGCAAACACATGCGTGCCCGTCTCGAGTTTCCCGGTGTGCTCAGATCCTACAGGAATTTAAATGCCTTCCGCTGCTAAACGATCAAAACTTGAAATTCAAAAACAAGACCGAAGGATCGACGCAATTGAAAATCGTTTTGCGGGCCAAAATTCAAACTTCAAATTCCAAGAATAATCTTTCAACCCTTAGCTCTGTGGCGCCACTCAAAATTGCTGTGCCATTATTCCAAATTTCGTTTACATCGGTATCTAATCAATTGCTGGATATTTAGGTATTGTATCAATGGTTTATATTCGTAAAATGAACTTTCCAGTTGACACTTTATCTACCGGTAGCCTGTTACAGTAAATTCTCTATAAACGCAAAAAGGCTGTACACGATAAACGCAACAAAAATCTGATCTCGACTCGGGTATATCGGTGTGAACCACTACTAATGCGACGCCGAGAGTCGCAGTCGTCGGCACTGTTCAAAGGCCTGTGCGTCCTCGCAATATTTAATCTTTTTTATTATTACTTATTCTTTCATGAAACTTTTACCAATATATTCGTAGCATTTTTCGGATTAAAATAAGACCAAACACGATATAATTTCAACTGTATTTAGCGGTTTAATTGACGATGGACGTTTCGGGCGCAGGGAAGGACACCGTATGGGAAAGAAAGAGACGCGGAGAGTCGCTGTCCTTCTCTACGTTCGGCCTTTGAAGCTTAAAAAAAAATACTGTCCCGTCTCCGATAAATGCAAACGAATCCCCCCGAGGCTTTTGTGTTTATAGATGCTTTTTAATAATTGCGCTGCACCGAATGGAAGCTTAAAAATCTTCTTTTACACAATAATCCCGAAGGAAATTATTGGATTTTGTTATCGAGCGTGAGTTTATGATTAATATTGCTGTGTAAAGGGCTAATGAGTGGTACAGTGTTTCTGCTGCGGGTAATGGTTCGAATTTGCGTTTTTAGGCTACTTACTGTTCGGTGTCCGCAGGATCGTCGCTTAGCGCCCTCAAAGAAGCATAAATTGTGACGAAGACCGCGGGGACCGGCCATCCCAGCGCTATCAACCACTTTACCAGCTTGTGCTCGCTGGTGAAAGCACTGACGAGCAGCGTGTGAAGGTAAAAACCCTCGCACAACATCCACGCGTAATTAGTGAGCAAAAAGTAGTGGAGGATAATGTGCAAGAGCCGGCACGTTACCTGTAAACGTAAATATTAAATTCGGCTTTAGCGGGCCAGTTTTGTCCACTTCGAAACTGCCGCGTTCACCACCGAATGGCTTTATGCAAATTCCCCTACTTTTTTGCAGTCGGCCCCGCAGAAAGCTAAAAGCCGGGAAAATTTCTTTCGACGACTAAATGATCTCCTGGGATAAAAGTACGATTACTTCTATTAATACGTACGTTTCCTAGTATTTTAGAAAATTTACATATATCCTATACGCGTAGAAAGATCTTCAAATGTATGTATAATTAATTATGCAGAATGAACTCCGGAGAAATGGTCTGTAATGTAACAAAAACTTGTGGAAAACAAATTCCCTTTTATAACAAGAGAAAATAGAATTTCTATATGTTTTATTTGAATTATACTTTTCATAGTACACGAATGCATTACAAACGCAATAAACTGTTAACAGTGAACAATATAATCCATTGATTTTCTATTTAATCGAATAAACCGGCAGACGGCCGAGCAAAATATCCAATTTACTCGCTAGCAATGCGTATAAACAAAGCTAATAAATTGAATATAGTTCGTGGACGTTCATTGCAAAATGGCTCGGAAAAAACATGAAAGGGATCAATGGCGAAAAATAGCGAACGCTCGTGGGAATATAAAATTCATCGACTAGACTGGAATATACCGAAACGGTCCGAAAAAAGTTCATTTCATTGAACGAAACGAATGCATAATATAATCGGCGCGGCGCGGCGCGGCGCGGCGGTCTGGCGATATCTCAACGAGGAATTACTCGGTAAGTCAAGGGGATCATTTAACATGACAATGTCGTTGCACGTACCCCATTGTTTAACAGTAAATCCGTGTTTGCGACGATGCACCTGTACCACACCAACCAGAGAGCGTTGTTCACAGCGAACGAAGCGAACAGGTTCATATGGAGAGTGATCCTCGCGCACCTCAGAGACCTGCATTCATCAGGGAACAATAAAAAGAAAAAAACAATGGGAAACCCTTTCTCCGGGATTGAGAGATCTATGTATATCTGTTTGTTGCGATTGCGTTTATTCGGATAAAAAGCTTCACAAGAGAAAAGATGAGATTCAATAATTAAATTAAATAAAAGACTGTCCGCTTTCTCTCGGAGCAAGTACGAAGGTTTTCGTGGAAACGTCAGAAATTACGATCGACTCACCGGAAATACGTGAGAATACCCAGTGAGAGCAGCAGAGCTAGGAGCGATATCGCGTATCCGGCTTCGTAAATTCCATTAATCCCCTGCTGCCACTGGAATCAAAATTAATTGCTACATTATAGGATTATAGAAGCTCACGAGAGTGAGCACCGAGCGAAATCAATCGCGTTCTACGGATCTGTTTGCGGTAATACTCTAGCTTTTTGGGGATATCGCTTTTTCTTCGTTTGCACTTTGATTTTTCAAATCCAGAAGCAAAATGAGTATGCGTGATTTAAAGCAGTGAAACATTAGAAGAATTTGGAAATAATATTACAGTATTTTCAATCTGTCGAACATATTGGATTGGAAGGAAAGTTCGTAGTGTTTGTAAATTAATAAAATATATCAAAAAGCTTTTTAAAAACCACGTTTATATTAAAATGCACTAAAAAGGAGAAAATAATATTTTCTCTGGTTCCCCATAAATTACCGAATCCAGCTAAATGATTAATAATATTTTTCCCCAAAATTTTAAGCAATTTAGTTCAAAATTTCTTCTGTTATAAAATTAGTGTCGGAATGGATAGAAAAATTTAATATAAATTTCAATAAAATCATGACATTAGTGACTATAAAAATAAAAGCGTGGAGCGCTAAACTATATCGACGTAATCTTCGTGGGTGCTCCACGCTTTTATTATAGTCACTAATGTCATGATTTTATTTAAATTTATATTACATTTTTCTATCTATTCCGACACTAATTTTATAACAGAAGAAATTTTGAACTAAATTGCTTAAAGTTTTGGGGAAAAATATTATTAATCATTTAACTGGATAATTTATGGGGAACCAGAGAAAATATTATTTTCTCCTTTTTAGTGCATTTTAATATAAACGTGGTCTTTGAAAAGTTTTTTTTATACATTCTATTTTCTACTTTTATTGTCTTCGGAAGCAAGTGTGTATACAAAATTTCATCGAGATTGGACTATGGGAAGAGGTTTAAAATTCGATTACAAGATTTGACGCATACAACAGCAACACATAAGCGTGGCAAGAAAGCTAAAATTCAGATATTTATTTATAGATTTATTCAACAACATATTTCCCATTCTGTTTTGTTACTTTTGCCATTTTCGAGGTTACTTCTCGTGTTATTGAATAAACCCATGAATAAATACCTTAATTTTATCTTCGATTCTTAATTTGAAAACGCTACGAACTTTCTTCCCAGCCCAATATCTTGAAAGTTAATCGATTTTGGATTCACTCCACTTTGTAACAATGCAGGTAGAACATTTTTACTTCGCATAAAATTGTCGCAATTTTTCCTGTGGTTATTTTCGACAACCGGCGCGGCGTTGCGAGCACAAAGTCTTGGGATTTGCTTATGACTTCCATGGTAAATTATCGAGGCGGTTACAGCAGCACGGCTTTTCGGTGAATTTACGAGGGCCATGTGAGGGTTAAACATAATCCGCGTCGGAGCGGGGTGGGCTGCGCACGATGCAGAAAATGAAAATGTTCGTCGAACTATTCGCCGCGCCCGGAACAATGTTGCAATTCCGGCTTGTTCCGGGTTTCAATTCGCGTATTAGCGCTCCGTCAAAAACGACGGGGAACAATCGACCGTACAATGGTGAACTTCGATTATCGTGTAATAGAACGCGAGAGAGGAGGCTTCCACGCGCGGACAATCGCATTAATACCAACCGGAAGTTATACCGCAGCGACGACCACTAGTTAGATGAACTTCGCGTCAACTTCCGCGGCGTCTAATTACATTCGCCGGCCCCTTTGTCCCCGTAGAAATTTCATCGATCTCCATGAGAATCAATGACACTTCTCCGTTCACGTTTCTTCCGGTTCTCGATCATTCATCGCAGTGCAAATCAATTCAATTTCGGATGTACATTAGAGTACTAAATGTTCAGATTTCACTAAATACACCTACGTTACATTTTACTTCATCCAAGTACAATATTCTATCGTTCTTCCTTTTCTTCGGTTGTCGTACGTCGAACGAAGTTACCAGATATTTTTTCCTGAATATCCATCTTCTTGTTTGGTATTTTCTACATTGAAATGGTAATTTTCTTCCGTTTGTTCGGTTGTCGTACGTCGAACGAACTTACCAGATATTTTTTCCTGAATATCCATCTTCTTTTTTGGTATTTTCTCCATTGAAATGGTAACTTTTAACGATGTTGATTTGTATGGCATCGATGGCGGAACTTGTACGGTAGTTATATAACGAACGTGTTCTCGAGCAAATTGGTCTGCGTATCCGTATTCGCATGTTCACTTTGAAAAATATTGGTATTTCTATATTGCCTTTTTTTTAGCGAAGATCTGTTTTTACCAGTTTGATTTCGAAGATGACTTCTTTTTACAAAAACATTAAATGATTTTCAATTGTCAAACTCTTTCCGTCCATTTTCTCTCAGAAGCCCCATAATGTAGGTCTCAGTATTGTCGTGGCGAGGAACAATTTTTCTTGGACGGTAGAAAGAACAGCGGTAATGATAACTACATTATTCCGCAGCTGCTTGTTAACTTTCTGAATGAGTTTAAAAGGTAGTAATAACAAAACTGTAAAATTAGTAACTTCAGGAAACGAGAGAAAGCTTGACGTCATAAACTGAAACGTTACTAATTAAATTCTCGCGCTAGTAGAACATGAAAAAGTCATTTCCCACTTTATCCCGTTTTTTTCTTCGTGTCCGTTTATGCACTTCGATATTTCGTTTCGAAGGATGCTGACATCTTAGACAGTGCGTTATCCTTAGACAGAGGATACCTACCCATTTGTATCATAAATGCATAAAATGCATATATTGAACAACTTCAGATTTTCTTATCTACATTCTCATGTTTTGTACTCTTCTGCTGTCTATTTTCACTTATTTTTCTTCCTGTGATATCTTGATAATACAGTGCACATACATTCAATCTGGCTTTTATTATGCACCGTGGAAGAACGCATATGCGAGCTTGTTCGTCCCTCGATTAAATGGGAGGAGTATAAAACTCTATAATGGCGCACGGTATGCCCCTTTTATGTTGTAAGGAAAAGGATGTCATCGTTCACGAACGCAGTGACCTAGAGTATTATGAACGTGTGACGTAAAAATTCGCGACTTCTCAATTTAAACGACGTGTCTATGCTTCTCTCGATTCCTATTAACCCTCAGCACTCGAGTGACGACTCATACTAACCAGTAACTACTCAATTACCAAACATTCAAATATTGTATGAGGTGTTACATCAATTTCATATCCGTAAAATGAAGAAAATTATATATGTAGAAAGGACTTATTCTAGGTCGGAAGAAATGTTTAATTATTCAAGATAGAACAGCTCCGACTGCAAAGGGTTAACAAGCTGAGAATAATCAGATTTTTATAAGATTAGTGTTGTTTCTAGTTGAACGAAACACGAAACCCTATTCCACGCTAACTATGTCCGCAATAATATTAATAACATTTCATTTAGCCGTGTAACAGTATCGATAGGGGATCCACTTACAGATTCCACGGCAAATGTAAAAGCTCATCGATGCAGAATTTTCCATTTCGCGACTAGGCCGTTATTTAGGGGCGGCAATCCGGGAACAATCAACGCGGATTAAAAATCTGTTCATCTCGCTCCGAGGACCTTCGATTTCGTCGCTTCCGAAGGAATTCAAATAGCCCGATACAAACGTAGAATTTATGATCGGCCAGCGGGAAAGTCGGAAACGGGAAATTATAACTCCGACGAAAATAAACGATGAATCTGCACGGCTCGTCGCGACGTCGACGTCGCTGCTGAATTTCTAGTACCTTCCTGGCCGAAAAGCGTCAGCATTTTTTTGCCGTATCGTTTCTTGTTTTACCGAGATACCCAGCCTGTATTTTATTCCGAACAACGGCGAAAATACTCGCACAAAGTAGAATTTGCTATGCCCGAGCATCCAGGTCTGTGCATAGCCTTTTATCTCGTTTTACTGTTATAAATAGACTGAGAAGCTTTATGCGAAAGAAACCAAATCAAATGTTATTTCTTCCCTTAATGATTGTATAATATTGAATTTCATCCATTCAATTTTGTCATAAATGCATAAAGATCCGCAATCTACTCTTATATCGCAATCTTATAAATATCTCATCTCTTGTTTGGACAACAAATTGCTCTGTTTTTAGCTTCTTGTTTTCGCGACTTTGCAATTTTCCTGAGGTACAGTGACTCGAATTAATATCCGGACGATAACTTTTTAATATTAATTTTAACATTTTTAAGTATTTAATAATTAATATTAATTTTTTTTGAGAAGCTAGAGCAATTAGTTTACTACAGGATGTGAAAAGAAATTTTTTCAAATATTTCAATTGCTCGGAATTGTAGAGAAAATACTAAAAGTTGCATTTTACAACTTTTTCATGTGGGCCTGTATTGAAAATTTAAAACGTGTGTTTTGTAGATCTGCGTCAATTAAACATATTCTGAAAATTTACAAACTAAATTTTCGGCCTCTAACTGCAATAATCTTATATCTTTCGATGACTGTCGTTTTCTCCCGCATCAACCGATTTCGGTGAAACTTTCACAATGCATATAATTGACACAGAAAAAAATGGTAAAAAAACAACTTTTAGTATTTTCTCCACAATCTCGACCAATTGCAATTTTTGAAAAAATTTCTTCTCGCATTCTGCAGTAAACTAATTGCTCTAGCTTCCCAAAAAAGTGCAAATCCTATAGTCCAATATTAAAAAAGTTGTCGCTTTTTTTGAGACCGTCCGAATACTAATTCGAGTCACTGTATATGGTCATGTTTGTGTAATTCATTAGTGTGTAGTAGGGATGTGATCAAGTACCTCGCAAACAGGTTCGAACTTTGATCGATTGAATTCGAACTCCCTAGTTTCCCCACTCTACCTTATCGTAAATAAAATACTATTCTGAAATAGTTACGAACTTAATAAATGAAGTGCTTAAAACCCACTATGCAGTATTGATTTCCAAGATTCGTTTCAACGAAAAGTATCTTTTCGAAACTTGTAAGTACTCATTCCGAGGCTCGATATCAGTTTGCATAAAGCGAATACTTTTCAAATATAATCATCGAAACATTATTGCTTTTAAGCAGCAATCAAAACCCACGAAATCAAACTTTGCTATTGAAATTGACTCTCGGATTCGTGAGTATACAATTGCACTTGATTGATATTTCCATCCCTAGTGTATAGTGTGCAAAATAAAAACTGTCCAAGTCAATCATACTCACACTGAGGTCTTTCAGGTTGACGCATGTCGTGTAATTGCTCCAAACTTGATTGGATTCGGGATGTCGGAACCAGGTACCGTTCGAGTCGCAATATTTGTGTGCCATTACTGAAACAATCAAATTTACAAGTAATCTCTACTGATTCTGATATTCGTGATTCACCCTGTATATCGGTGACAACGTTTTCACACATATCGATTCAGTGGTTCTTGTATCGCGTTAAAAGTCTAATAAATAGATTGAGGATATTAAAACCCTCGAGAGTGGAAGCTAACGCGATTTCAGTATGAAAAAGTTCGAGTAACGTAGAAGCTCCGAAAGTGGAAGCCGGCGAAGAAAAATGGATTAAATTCGTCACGGTTTTCGGTTCGCAGTCTTGTAACGTGCAGGGCGATATTGCTTGTACTTCGTTTAACGGTTTCTTTGCCGTGGCCAACAAAGCGAAACTATTGCGGTCGTTCAGGAGTTCGGGATAACTAATCGGAGACAACACGATGGGGAACTTGCTCCACGGGAGAAGTTGTAAGCCGTACAGCAATGTTTCCAAAGACAATGTTCTTACATCGGCGTCTGTGCGGTTAATTGAATGAAATATGGCTGTCAATCATTTTGATCGGCGGCTTACTATCTCGATCGAAACTGTGGATATTGGAGATTTGCATAGGACTGCAGAAAATACAGTGAAACAAAGATACAATATCTTTTGAACGGCAAAGTGATAATGAACATTCGTACAGACAATGAAAATGGAGTAAAAATGATACGAAGTAAAATTACAAAGCAATTTCCAAGTGAATAATAAAAGATGGCTGACGACTCCGGCTCGCGTGTATTTTTCTTGTTTGGAGCCACCTGTTTTCGCATAAAACTGAAACAAATGGTAAAACGGACCAACGGAGTACCGTGAGTCGTCGTTCCCCATCTTGCATTCTCAAATAAGGGTTGGCAGAGCAAGGCGGGCAAATGGGAACGGTATCGGGGTGTTCGAAGAACACCGAGCACCGTAGATCACGTTCGCTTTCGCAATAAATGTCACACCACGGAGTCCGAGTCTGAAAACTTTTTACCTGTCTATTGAATGGAGACCTCCACCATAAAAACATTAACATGTTTCAGTAATGAAACGAATCTTCTTCCCGAGTTTGTTCAAGCAACGTTCTGGAAGTATCCTTGCTCGGTTTTGTATTTCGCGCGTGCAACAAGCTGCATCGCCCGATGGAATGATAAACCGCAGGTGTTGATTATGTACTTCCTATTCATGACAGCGGTAATTCAAACAGCGTCCGCGTAAGATTTGATGATCTGACTCGAGCAGATCTGCGAGGAGCTGTTGCGAGCCGAGAAGCTTCACATTACATCTGTTTTCCATCTTGAGAACTGTTCTCCGATAAGATCCTAATAAGATCCTGTGTAAAGGTTGAATTCGTTCTTCCCAAGTGGTTCTTATTCGATCATAATTATTACTAGACTGCGGACTTTTGTGCAAGATGAAAATGTTTTGCATTGATTGTGAGAAGTAGGAACAACGTAAAAATTGATTTCATCCCTTAACGATTTTGTTACATTAAAAGCAACACCACAAGATTCTTGAATTTTTTAAATCACCCTTACTGTTTTATATCTCATTCCGCAGTCTAATTATTATACTGCTGATGTTTATGCAATTTCCAATTTTTATAGACGAACTTGAAGATAGTGGAATGAAGAAAATCTTATTTTTAACGGGAACAGCCTCTGTAGATCCAAGTGGAAATAAAAATCGTGCTAAATTCTATCGAATCTTGTATTCTAGCATTTCTTGAAAATGGTCCTGACCCATAAATGCATAAAGATCCGCGATGCAGCGAGTCGCGACCAGATCGATGAAATTAGAACGTCTTGATACATTTGTAGTTCGTTTACAAATAATTCAAAAAATATTGAAGCTGGCGCCAGGAAAATGCAACGCGACAATTGTATTCGTGTCTCTTCGTCTCGCGACATATTCAAGAATTCGCCAGGCAACGAGAATCGTGCGACATGCGCTTACATTTCTCGCCGTACGCGATTCTATTAAATTAGCTTTACGAATCACGTTCGATGGCAACATGCATGCGCAGCTACGTGTCTTCTCGTGACCCGGTGTTGCGGGAAAGATGGAAAATTTTCGCGACAATCGTGGATAAGTATATTCTCGAACGACGCGACGGTCTTCTGTCAGTTCGAAGGCTCGTGCATGTCTCCGGAGGAAAATCCGCGGGAAATATCGATCGGACGCGTTAAACGCCGTTTGAAGATGCTTTCGCGATTCACAGGATTTCATTTTCGTTTTCTCTTTTTCCTTGAACGCTTATGCGTTTTCCGTGTAAGCTCCGCTGCTTCGGGCAACGGCCGACATTTTATTGTGAATTGTATATATCCACCGAGCTTAATCCTCCCTATTTCCCTTCTTTTCTCTCGTATCTCTGCCGGAGTTACATTTCTACATTTTAATCCGACCAATTGTGATTTATTCTTGAAACGAGTGCATCAGATTACACGGCGGTGAAGAGGTAAAAACCGTTGCAGCATCTCAAGTAGAATGTGGATGAATTTTTAGTCGAGTTATTATAATTTATATGTAGTTCAGCGATTTGCTATAAAACGGTCATTTCAACTCCGATTCGGGACGGTATAAACGGAAACGGATATAAATACGCGGAACGTGATCTCATCTTATACTAGTTCTCCGAACTATAGTATTCGGACATACAGTTTGGAGCAAAACTGATCGCACACACTTTAAATCGGAATAACTTTTTTATGAATGGACTAAAGGATTTCTCTGTAAGGCTAGAAGAATTAGTTTAGTAGATGACGTCTAAGAAATATGTTGAAAAAATGCATTTGGTCGGAATTGTGAAAAACCGTAGTAAAAATAGATTTTTACGACTTTTTTAGCTTTTTTAGCTAAAAGTTGCGTTTGGTCAACTTGTATAAATCCTATGTACGCTCCGAAAATTTCATTGAAATTGGTTAATTGGTTTACGAGTTACAAACGATCAAAAGTGGTAAAAAGTACGAAGATCTTGAAAAATTGCAATTTTTTCCAGTTTTTATCGTTTATAACTCGTAAACCAATTAACCAATTCCAATGAAATTTTCGGAGCGTACATGATTTATACGAGTTGACCAAACACATCTTTTAAATTTTCGTTATTGACCCAGCTAAAAAAGTAAAAATCAATTTTTACTATTGTTTTTTCACAATTCCGACCAAATTTTTTCGACATATTTCTTATTGTTAGACGTCATTTACTAAACTAATTCTTCTAGCCTTACAGGGAAATTCAAGTGGTTTGGTCCATTCATGAAAAAGTTATTCCGCTTTTTCTTTATTTAATTTATTTTACGTCGCTTTTTTAACTGCTGTGTTTATTTCGCGACGGGACCTACAGTTTTTATAAGGTGGGTTCTAAACCACCTTGGGCACCACAGTTTAAAATGGCACATGGAATATTTCCAGAGGAGCCGGCGCGGTGGCGGGGGAAAGAAAAGTTATTCTGATTTAAAGTGTGTGTGGTCAGTTCTGCTCCTAACAGATAGCACGTGTTTGTCTCGTTAAATTGCCTAACTTTTCCGACTTTTTTAACAGATTTCGAGAATTAGGATCGCGCGAAAGTGCACCGTGGATCGTGCAATTGCCACCTGCAACGAATGTCCAGAAATAAAGAATCTTGCAACGAGCAGGTTACAGAATTTGAGCTCCATAAACTTCGCGACCGTGAGAAATCGCTTTACTAATGTGCTCCACTTTGTTTTCAGTCTAATTAAAATCTGGATGGAAATAATAAATTTGTGTCTCCGCGTTGGAAAGTGTCGGGCTATCTACCATATAATACAACGCTAACAATGCGTACAGTGGATCTGAAAAGTGCTCGAGCGCTAACTTCACAGTCGACTACACTACGAATGTATGAATTTTATTGCTACAGATTCTTGCTATTCAGAAACGTTTCGTACACCAGTCCTTTATTTGATCCTGGAGATTACGTGTATCACATCCAGCAAAGTTACGCAATATTGCATTGTATCCCTGCGAAATGTATGTCGATCGAATTCCAGTTACAAAGCTCGCATTCACCTTTGAAACGGAGAATGCACGGCATCAATCAGTGTCACGATTCAGAGGGAGCTACGAAAAAATGGTTGGAGACTCGATCATAGAGCGTTTGAAAAGCAGCTTCCGCGAGCACTTACGCGAAATTCTAAGAGCCACGCACCGGGCCATTCGAGGTCTGAAGCTACTCGACGGCTTCCATGTTCCTCTTTGAATATAATGTTCTAAAATGTTAAGATCGCTTAAATAAATTCAAAGGTTAGGTTAACAGATTGTAACGGAGAAATGTCTGTAAAGGATAATCGATGGACAGCGGATTTGATGCATTTATGACGAAAATGAGTAGGTGTAATTTGAAACGTTGAAGATCGGACGAATTTAAAAATACTGTCATATTGTTTTCAACTCATTGAACATATTGAGGGAGAAAATCAATCTGGTTCGTTGCAAATCGGGTAGAACATTTTTATTTTGCACAAAGGTCCGCTGTCTGGCGATGAAGTATCGAGTTGCGCAACAGCGATCCAGAAAGAGCGATTGAATCGATTTAACGAAGAAACCGTGTTCTTAACCAGTTAGGGGAGTTAAAACGAGCCTGGACCGATCGACAAATAAAGTTGCCCCGGTTGGCCAGCGGCGGAAGTTCAAAGTTTAAGTTTGTGGGTGTATGAAGTTCGCGAGGCACTTTAGGGTACGTTGTCGCAAAGCATCAGGCAACTCTCTCGTGCCCCGAAATCGATAGGGTGTCGACGCGTATCACCGCACCGAGTGCACACAACCCCGAAACAAATACCCAAGTGCCAGTTCTCCGGGTCGTACAACGTCGCTTAAGTGTCGAACAAACTGTTCAGGGTTCGAATCTCGATTGTCATCGAGGACTATCCCTTTACGAGGATTCCTTTCGTACCGGATTGCTCTCTGAAATCAGTTTCCCCAGGGATTTTGCGTCCTGAATCGTTAAATGCACATACCACCCAGTCATTTTACTGGGTTTTTCATTCGAAAATATCCCTAGCCCGGCTAGATTAACTTTTTCTTACCTAATCCCGGCAAATTTCGTTTCTTTGGACGCTTAACTTGAAGCGGAACGCTTTAACACGTTGATCGCCGAATAGTCGTATAACTTCTTGAAAATTCGAGGAATTTGTTTTATGGAACGGAAACTGGACAGCTGAGATTCATCATGGCGATTACCGTGACTTGCGGACCTTCCTGCGAACTTCTGTTTTCGTGGGTTGCTTCGGGAGAATTGGGTCGAGGGTCAAATTTATTTCGCCGACAAGGAATTGCAAAACGTGTCATCGTTCCTATCACAGAAACGTTCCTCCTGATAGAATGTATCAACTCATAGTTTTCTACTAAGATGCAGTGGGGCAAGTCCGTTCATTGGTTATTTTTATTATAATATGGACGAAATTTCTCTAACTTGTATCTATTAATGTAGTATAAGTTAGTCGACATAGATGTCGCCCAAGAATAAATTTATTTAAATAAAGTTATTTTAGGTAAGTACAACAAATATTGATGCAGGTTTACATTCGATAAACCGTTTTTATTGTATTTGTTTAAATTTATTGAGCAAAACACTAAGATGCGCTTGCCCCGTAAATATTACTACACGGGGCAAGTCCGTACTATCACGGTGGGGTAAGTGCGTACTGTATGAATAACTATAAAACTAAACGGTATATTTAATGTAACCAAAAAGCATTTTGTAGCTTGTAGGCTTGATAATAATTTTTTTATTGCTCCGTAGAACTTGAAACAAGATTCGAAAGCATTTTTAACTCTCAGAGACGGACTTGCCCCATTTCGAATCCTACATAATGCTAATTCATCAGTAATAACCGTGGCAAGAGTTTGATACCAAGAACGATAAGTTTTTACATGCCAGACTGAAAATACATCAGTTTAAACACACTCCACCATAATTCGTTTTACTGGTGATTCGAAAAATGAAGTTGATTTTGACCATTGTCGAAAAGCTGACGATCCTTTAGGAATCGATGCTCTTCTCGCAGTGTTAAGCGTTCAATGCCGATTCACTTACACCACCGGCACATTACTGTTCAATTTACGATCTACTTCGAGATTCTGGATCGCTTACCATCACAGTTGAACTCGACGAAAAGCGGAGAATGGAGGAAAGGGTTTTACAATCGCCATTCACGATTGCTCTCTCATCGATTAAAACCGCACAGCCGGGAAAAGTTGATCCAACAGAAGTATTTTCCAGATGTGCGGCTTGTTCGAAGAAATACCCGCGAGAAAGCGGATTTATTTGTAAACGTTAGATAATAAAATTAATAAAAGGATAATAATTTACATAGTTCTATCAGGTTTTATATTTAATTCTTCAATTTGACGAGCACGAGGTATCTGTTTTAATCCATGCGATGATTTCCCTACTTTTCAACTTTAAATTCTCGATTTCATTTAAAACCGTGGCGATCCCGTAATTTGATCTCGCGAATTAATCTAACTGGTCCGGCCGGGGAAATTAAACAAATTGATGATCTACTTTGTTATTAGCGGATATTCATATTATATCGGCACGATGGAATTTAATAGGGAAATAATGTCGGCATCAATCTCAGATAATCACCTCTATCGGAATTTGAACAATCCTGGTAGAAATTCTGGATTGCAACCAGGCTGAAACGATGAACAGTCTAACTTTTTCTCCCTTGCACAATTTTTTGGTGTCGCAACTTTATACGATCGGAATGATTGTCTCTTTTAATGAAACGAAAGTAGAATCCGACGGGTGAAATTTTGTAGGGGAAACAGGACGGGTTGGTTAAAACGTGATTGAGAAACGGGTACGCTTCGATTTGCATCGCGAAATTAGTTTTCCATCAGATTTAACGCCTACTGGAACGTCTAGATATTGGATTGGAACAGTTTGACCATGGTGTTATGCAATTTTAATGTTCCATCGTCACGAATTTCCTAAAAAAGCTGATCCGCACTGCAGTTGCAGTTTATATTTAATAACAGGAAAATATCCAAGCAAACTGTGGGACTGGAGCTTGGAAAAACCATGCAAATATCAGAGGGTGAGGGTTTTAGCGACGAATTACTGTCCGTCTCGTTTTATACATAAATAATACAATAACGTGATAAATATTTAACAGAACGATGCGAAAGGGAATAACGATTGCCAGCAAATAAATTACGTTGGCAGCTAGACATTTTCGTCTCGTTGCGAATAAATTTAAAATTTTCAAAATATGGTAAAAATTATGGAAAAAAAAGAGTCACGGGAGCAGCAGCAAAGGCGAACAAATTCGAAAATTGCTGAACAGGTGAAGAATTATTTGATGGCGCGCCTAATGCAAGACGTAAGGGAACAATCTTGAAATCCAGCGTTCGTTCCCATCAGCGCTCGAATGAAGAGACCACTTTCGAGATTACGTGCACGGAGTCATTTCCTCCACTCGTAAATGATGAGTTTCTTAGCCGAGGATAATGCCCGTCACGATAAACCCTCCATTTTATTAGCGCAAGGGCTAACTCCGGTTACCGGACGATCTGTTGATATCGGTTCTCGTATCCGGCCGCAAAGACACGATCGCGATATCAGCATCCCCCTCCCCTCTCAGAAACATCTCACTCCGGCGAATTAGCCGAGGCGTTATTGTGCCTTCGATAGTTTCCCCGAAGACTATCGATCTCAGACGGTTAACTACCCGATGAACACTCGATAACGTATTTCTGCATCGGCTCGATTGCCGCCGCTCCGCGTTCAATACACCCACCCCCTTTATTGCCCTTGCAACGAGTCCAGTGTGTTTGCTCGTTATAGTTTTGGTGTAGAACGGTCATCTACCAGATACAGGCTGCCGTAGTTTTATTCAATTAGAAGAAAGTGATTTCGATATTTTAAGATGAAATGAAAAACCCACGCCCCAAAATAACCACACGCACAACTTTTTGCTTCCGAATAACGCAAATTACACCTTGTAAACGTAAAAATAGGACCTTTGTGGGCGACTGCAGCCTAGATTGGTCTTTCATCTACCGCTTTTGACTACTGAAAAACTTTGGAAACGAGACCGCCCCCTTAAAATACCGAAATTACTTTCTTGCCAACCCAATAGATTGCGGAAATAAAATATCATTCTACATATAATGATCGATATGATGATTTCACCGGGCATTTTCCATCACCAACATAAATAAAATCGCCAACGACGCATGCAAATTTATCATTCGGTCTTCGCTGGAGCGCGCGGAAGTTCGCACAACAAAATGGCACGGTTTACGAACGGTTGTGCAATTGAAAACGAGATAAACAGCGAGCAGCATAGTAAACTGACTTTATCGTCGGATCGAATGGCAACAACGATTCCGCGGCGATTCTTTATCACTCTCGCCGACATCTGCTTTATCTGTAACTCGTTGCTCATTCGCGATCCTAACCGACCGCATTGGGGGTGGCGTGTGGAACCATTTGCAGAACGCAGAAATGTTAAAAGCCGAAGAATCGCCGGCGCACATGTCGCGTGCATTCCGCCGGCCGGTAAATCACTTTTATGGCCGAAATTACGGCACGCCATGGAGGATTATTCAAACCGCGCTCCTTTTCCCGTCATTCCGCGGACGATGCATTTCTCAGTGGTTCTACGAGCGTATTTCCGGACACCATAAATCCCTTGTGTACGCGTACACCGTTGTCTGGAAGTAGACCGGGACTGTTTATCCATTTATCGCGCACCTAAGCACGCGGCTAACAACAGACGCAACAGTCCGATGATGTACGATCAGGATTTCACTCGGCTGAACAAGATCTTCGAAAAGAGTTCCGGGAATTTTTCGACAGCGTGTCCCTTGGATAAAGACGACACTTCCTAAGTCTCTGGAGAGAGGGAGTCTTGACTTCCGCAGTCTAAATCCTCGTCGAAACCGTTCCCTCCGTGATCTCGTTATCCCGATATTGAAATTCGAATTTACTTTCCCGCATTCAAATATAAATTCAATTCTGCCGCACGGAATTTGAATACGAATGCAATATCAATATCGGTTGGGCGACTGGTTTACCATATCGAGACGCGAAAGTCAAACGAAAGAAAAAATATCATTTGTTGGTTCTCCAGCAGATTCCAATTAATGCATTTACATAGTCGAGCACGCAAATATATTACGTAACCTTGATATATTATTTTATCGAATGTACTCGCGTGATGAATGTATGCCATTACTTTTTTCAATCTTTTATGGCATAAAAAGCTAACATTATTTGTTCATCAGCGGCATTCAATTCTGCAACGCCTTGCGCCGGAATCTAGCCTCATTCCTCACCGGAAGTCCACCTAATCCTCCGGTTGTAGCATATTGATGGCCACGATGATTTCGTGTTTATTATACAGTGACTCCCACTAATGTCCGGACGCTGTTAAAAAGATGAGAACTTTTTAAGTCTTAGACCATACGATCTGAACTTTTTTGAGAAGTTGGACCAGTTGGTTTCCCGTGTAAAGTGAACAAAATTTTGAAAAAAAATTTTGAGAAGAAGATGTCGCACTCGCAAAAAAATACTAAAAGTTATTATCGTTTTTTTTGAGAGAGAGAGAGCGTCGACCATGAAGCTACCGGCGAGTAAATAAAACAGGAGCCTAACTCGAGAAGTATGAATGCGATTCGGGTCAGGGAAGAAGAGTGGACGTAATAATCCCGGTTCCAGAATTTCGAATGTCCCACAATTTCTCCTCGCAAGCCAGGGAAACCATTTTCAGGAAAACATTCTTTCGCTTGGATCTTATCTTCGACCCGGTAAAGATATTCCACGGTTCCTCTACGGCGAGAACTCGTTTACTTCGCAGTATCCGAAAGTTCTCTGCAAGTTTCCTGATTAACTTACGAACAAACAACCCGTTTTTCGCTCCTCCATATTTTTTTACTCTCTCGCACAACGGCGACCGGCCGGAAACCCGAGACGTCCAAAGATTTTCTGCAGGGGTTAGCGTGCACGTCCGCCGATAAATCATCGAAACATTCCGGTTACGATGAACTTTCTTGGCCGCGATTTGACCGTTCTACACAGTTGACTCGTTTTACACCCCCGCGGCTCGTATTTCACCAGGCTCAACCCCCTCAAGAATAGCACAGCCCGCGAATTTTATCGCCCTCGTTGCTTCGAAAAACCGTCCGTGCACGTGGGACCGAGTGCAACGAGCACTGGCACTTCCAGACGCCGATTAATTGCGGCCGTGGTGCAATTAAGGGACTGCATTGTGCAACCCGCAACCCTCGGTCGTCTTCGACGATCTAATTCTATTCGTTCGCTCGTCATTTCGATTCTCCCGCATTTTAAATCGGTAGGCGGAAGACAGAGTTGTGCTAATTCAATTACACAATTGAATTACATTGTGTTGCAATTATATAGTAATTCAACTACGTCGCAACTGAATTACATCATTCAAACCTTTCAATTAATTCAATTACGAAGTATTTTAATCAGATGTGTAATTGAAATACAATATATACAATAATTAAAATACAGCTCTCCAAATTATAGCCCAGAACTTTGAAGAAGTGCGATATATTTGATATACATGTTTTTATTAAATTTTCAAGACTATCCCGTTAGGAACCTGTATGGGGGGGGGGGGCTAGGAAAAATTATTTTATACGTTTTAGTCTGTTTTTTAAACATGATATTTTTCTAAAAATTTATTTTTATTTAAATTATTTCATACTTTTTAGTGCGTTTTAAAAACGTGGTATTTTTTAAAAATTTATTTTTATGTTTTTCTTTCATATTATTCATATTATTCCTCGTCCTCCTTCATAATACGTAACTCTATCTCATATTTGTACCCCAATTGCAATTACGAATCACATTGCAAATTAATTACAAAGTATTTCATAATTGTACTCCAATTGCAATTACGAATTATATTGTAATTTAATTTAATAAAGATCTGAATTATAAATTACAATATGATTGAATTACGATGTAATTCAATTACTCCGTAATTATAATTCCTGGAATAATTAAATTGTAATTCTGCACAACTCTGGCTGAAGAAAGTATCAAGTAAAAATTTGTCTAACGTTTCTATCACTTCGTGTTTCCGCTACTCGTGTTTGTCGGAAACAGAAACGCATAAAATCAACAGGGACTGCTTCGTCCGCCGGAGCCCTCGGTCGTCTTATCTTATCAATTTGTCATTAGGCTGCAGAAAGTACCATGTAGAAATTTTCCAAACGTTTTTATCAATCAATAAAACGAAGTACAGCGTCCAATCTTTATTCGGAATTGATGAAAAATCTGGAAAATTGACACGATGATCCGACAAGGATTAAAACTTAAAACAGCGAACGGGGGAAAGATGAGAAATGTGTCAATTTAAGGCGACGGACGGCCGAAGCTTATTTTATAAAATAAACGTAAACTTGCAGTAGGAAGGGACTTTGTTTCTCGTCTAGTAAATCATTCACGATACGCATCGTTTTAGCGTGTACATTCGGTTTAGTGATTTTACCAGAACAAATGAGTAATGCAGTCGCAGGTTCGTTTAAATTCATACCGGTAGACACAGATAGACAGTGGAATATTTTAAGGGATGGCAGAGGGCTCAAGTGAATGAACGTGTCCTATCACATTATACGCTATCTACTTCCAGTAATAATTTAGAATAACTCGGGTGTCTCTTATCCAGTCGAATAAGTATCTGTACTTTTAATATTCTATGTAACATTCTAATATTAGTCAAGACGGACTTTCCTTCGGAATTCCTTAAGAGTCATTTAATTACCAGTTTATCTGTGTATAATTTATCTCTGTTGTATATCAATACGTTGAATATGATAGGACTTAAACGACTGTAATTTAGGTGTAATTTGAATGTGGTATTGCACAATAATTACTATTTTACGACCCCATTGATACATAGATATAGATTTATAAATAAAACAACTACTCGTCTAATTAATTCCTAAAGACTACAAGCTGAAAACAATACGACAATGTTTTTAAATGTTTTTCCTCAGTTCTATTTTTCTCACCGTGCATTTCTTTGTTAACTATTTAGCGAGCACGATGTTAAATCTGCGATAACTTTCTAGAAGTTGGACAAGATTCGATCGAACGCGACCGCACGGACAATGGAAACGAGCCGAGGAATTAGTTCCGAACAAAACAGATTTTTCAACGCGCATAAAGGCTTTTTATTAAGAGCCAGCGACGCGTCCCGCGTGCTAAAAATATATCCTCCGTTTCAATTGCACACCAGTTTTTTTTTTCATTGAAACGCCACGTATTTTAATGCAATTCAAGCTGAGCGTGTCGCGCGTCGCGCTGGAAATGATTTCGGATGCGGTTGATCGCAAATTTCAAAAAGGCGACCCGTAAATTGTTGTGCAATATTTAAACTCGGTTCAATAAACAGCAACAGTGCCCTGCGGGAGAGGTATGAGAGGTATGCATTTAATAGAAACTGTAAGGACGCATGGAAA
Source organism: Lasioglossum pauxillum (assembly GCA_933228785.1). Lineage (NCBI taxonomy): Eukaryota > Metazoa > Arthropoda > Insecta > Hymenoptera > Halictidae > Lasioglossum > Lasioglossum pauxillum. Next base: position 42,248,986 of record OW121706.1, read on the forward strand.
AAACTATGTAATTTCACTTGTAAATGGAACTTCATTCGAAAGTGAGTATTTCCTTGTTTCGTAAAAAAATGTCTCGCTCGAAACGGTTGTGTATCGCGTAATTCATTATTCAGGAAGTACATTTTGTAGAAACGAAACATTTGGTATCGTTCGACAAAGGCTAAACGACTTTGCCGTTAGGTAATAGATACATACAAGGTATCGATAATGCACGAATAAATTATCTTCCAAGATTTGTTCAAGTGTTTGTCGATCGCCTATGATTTATCATGCGTACGAATTCGAAACGTATGGGTGTTTGCAAGATTTAATGGAATTCTGATCGCACCTCCGGAAATACGCAACAGAGATTCAAGTAAGCGGTAGAAAAGCTGTGGTTGTGCAACAGCAATTTGCCGAGTGGCTAGCAAAACATCCATGAATGTACACTGAGACTTGTTACTGGCACGACAGTTGACAGAGTTGGACGTCTGTTGATCTAAAGAGATTGGAATCTGCTGTGTCATATCCTTCGATTTTGATATTCTTCAAAACCTCGATGTATTTCCTAAATTTTCAAACATTCGGCTCAACGCGCAACCTGGAGGTACATATGTATCACTAGGGATGGAATCAAGTTCAATATGTACTCACGAATCCGAGTCAATTTCAATAACCAAGTTTCATTTCATGGGTTTCGATTACTACTTAACACTTTACCAACCGGAAGCCTATTAATAGGATTTGCAATAATTGTACTGTACCAAAAGAAAGAGTGGAAATTGTAAGAGTGGATTTCAGAACATATTATGACTTTTCAAATTTACCGCCTTATATCGATTGATATAACCTAGATCGATTTCAAATACGTTCGTACATCAGTATCTTGACAACAAGCATGTCCGACGCACGTAACACACGTGTCACACATTTATCATAAATTTATTTTCCCCAAAGCAAGTGAGTGTGTCTTTATGAACAATATTTCTTATATTCAATCATTCAATAGCTCTGTTTTTTAAAATTATTACAACATATTTACTTTACAGACGCGATTCAAATAAATCTTGAAAAAGATCCAAACTAGGATCCAAACGTTGATTTTGTTTGACAATTAGCAAAATTTGCTTTATAATTCGTAATAAACGATCGAACCGTTGCGCCGAAGCATTTAAAAATTTATTAGTACCGAAAGAAAGCATAGAAATTTTCTTCTACATTGCAATCTTAAGTTAAATTATTACATGACGTTCACATTGAAAATTGCTATTGCTGTCGAAGGTTCCATGGAAAAGTGTTTAGCCAAGTACCATAGATTTTTCAAAATTATGCAATAATCACCGGTCGGTAATGTGTTAAAAGCAATAATGTCCCAATGATTACATTTGAAAAGTATTCGTTTTATACAAACTGATATCGAACCTCGGAATGAGTACTTAAAAGTTTCGAAAAGATACTTTTCGTTGAAAAGAATCGAATCTTTCACAAGTAGTACTCGAATTTTGGAAATCAGAGCTGCATAAGGTTTTAAGCACTTTCTTTATTAAATGCGTAACTATTTAAGAATAAGAATAAAAATAATTATTAGAAAGGACGAAAAGATAGCACAATCTGAAATTAATGTAATTTCTGTTTATTAAACATTCAAAACAAAAAAACAGGACCCATTCTTAACGCTTTAGTATGTTGTTTTATTAAATAAGCACGAAAGAAGCTAGTACCCACTTTATCAATTACTTTTTGCAATGAATGTTTGCTCTTCGGTAACTTTTGCACAACTGACAAATGTAAAACTGCTATTTGTGCTATCATTTTGTCCCGCTTGTGGGCCCCAATATTTACGTTTCCATTTCGAACATTCTATTGAAGTAAATACGGTGAATGATATTCAGTACATACTGTACGCACAGGCATGTCAGAATATGTTGACATATTAAAATATTCATTTTCTTCAATTTAATTTACCAAATGAGAAAAAATAGATGATGTGCTATCTTTTGTTAGGAGTACTATCTCTGTTTCTCGAAGTACTTATAGAGAGTTCGAATTCAATCAATCAAAGTTCGAACCCGTTTGCGAGGTACTTGACCCCATCCCTAGGTATCACGCACAACTTTGCTCTAGTACTGAAAGGTTTTTAATCTGAAGTGTAAGAATTTAATCCAATTAAGAGCTAGCCGAACAAAAGGAGAGGCGTCGGGGCACGTAGCATCAAAGAAAGCATACTTCCACATGCCAGGGCAATTAAAAGAGAATTTTATGCAGTTCCGACAAAGGAAAGCGGAGCAAACAGCAGTTTGATACTTCCGCCAACGTTTCGCTGACTCCGTCGCCGTCGTAAAAGCGAGACGACGAGTCGGCCGATCGTAAAAAATTCACTGCATCTGCTTATTGATCGTATCGAGCACGAAGAGACCCAGATCGAGTCAAGCGTGGTTGTGATTGAGTGATCGGCAAATATTTAGCCTTTATAAGCGCCGCGCCGCGCGTCGTTGCAAATTGGTTTCCTAGTTCGGAACGCGGCCGGACGAACGGCGTCGAAATCGCACGATTGCTTCAGTCTTTGCGATGCCGGAAAAAGGAGCGAATGCTAGGTTGCTGCTAGTATTTACTTAGTCCCTTGTCTGGCAACTGTGACATCGAGCGCGTCCTCCAAAGTGACGTGGGTCCTTTGCTTCTGGCGCCACCTCGCTTCTTCTTCTAATTGAAATTCCAGTGTACGAAAAAAGTTTATTAACGACGATGTTTTTAATCGGAATATTAAAAAATGTTTGTTCGTGTTCGATCATGTTCGAAAGAAGTTTTTATCCGGAACATGTTCGGTTGGGAATTAAATCAATTTCTTGCGGGATAACGAGATATTCGAAGGCTAGAATCACGACGGCGGATAAGGATCATCCGGACTCGGCAAAAGTGGTACCCGAGACGATGGGAAAAACCGGATATCGCGATCGACGACGGGAACGGAAACGGACACCTTTATCCGGCTCGTATTTTCCGTGTTATTGATTTTCCCGAAACTAACGGCGCGGTTTCCATAGATTCCTATCTCGTGTTTGCTCTACGATGGAGCATTTCCAGGACATAGCTTATTCGTGAACCAGAAGTCGAAGATAAGATCAGTTTAAACCCGGCAATGGATATGACTGCGTCTGACAGGACGATAAGGAAAATTTTTACTTTCCTCTCCCCCCGGACTCTAAGATCTTGTCTAGATGCGAGAAAGATCGGTGTTTACTGCCGAGAGAACCTCCATCTCGCATTCTAGAGAGAGGAACGTCTATAAATCGAAGTACGATTTTTATTCATATCCGGATCCCGTAAATTCGTTTTTCTTGTTATTCACTTGTCCAATAGAACCTCGAGGATGATCAAATTTGGATGCAGACGATTTTCTGTTATCAAAATGGTACTTGGTAAGTCTACCGATAATACCTCCTTTGGAGACTAAATTTTGCTTTGAGTTTTCCCACTGATTTGTTCATAATAACTCGCATTAGTCGCGTCATTGTTGCCGGCATACTTCGCGGGAAATTGCATTCGATTAATGCCAGAAGCGGTATTCGCATAGTATGCGATTTGACGTGGTCGCCGAGATGAAATTACCGCGCGATTTGCTTAGAACGAAACTTCCGCAATATGTAACTTATCGGTTCATGTATTTCCACAAGTAGGATTATTTTGCTTTAGGTATCAGAAACAATAACGCTAACCTATTCCCCTGATTTGCATACATTACGAGCAGTATCTTAATTACTTCTTTTTTATTTTTTCCGGGCCTAATTTAAGAGGAAATATTTAACGAATATTAATACGTAACACGATACCGAATACAATCGCGTAGCAGAAACGAAGAACATTAAAATGTTTTACGACGAATCTGTTCCCGACATTTTATTCCGCGAATAACAACTTTGTGGTTTTTTCCTTATTTTGGAAGTTTCTTTATTAACCACGACGTACTTTCTTTTTTACGGCGAACTAATTTTCGAGAAAGCCACGTTTGCACGGAGTTGGGAAATATTTTGACGTGAAGAAAACTAGCACGAAACAAACGGCGAGGAATTTAAATAATCCGGTTAGGGTGATCCCGTGATAAATCAATCCGGGCTTCGAAGTTTGCAACCCGCTGTTTTTTTTTTTATTTCGGAACGGGATCTGGTCAACGGTTTTACAGGGAATGCAGAATTTTATTATCGCGTGCACGGTAATCGCTGTTTCCCTGTTTTCACGGATGTTGAAATGAGATTCCCGAAGATTCGTTTATTTCCTGTTGCAGTCAACTTTTAATTACTCGCATATCGTATTTACAGTCTGAAAACTTTAATTAATTATTTATGTTGGAGTCATATATACATATGTACAGTTAGGATTTTCTTATCAATTTCTCTGTAAGGTTGGAAGAATTAGTCTAGTAAATGACATCTAAAAAATATGTTGAAAAAATGCATCTGGTCGTTATTGTGAAAAAAAATAGTAAAAATTTATTTTTACGATTTTTTTAGCTGGGTCAATGACGAAAATTTAAAAGATGTGTTGGGTCAACTCGTATAAATTATTTACGCTCCGAAAGTTTCATGGAAATTGGTTAATTGGCTTACGAGTATATAAACGATCAAAACTGGTAAAAAGGCAGAAAATCTTGAAAAATTGCAATTTCTACCACTTTTGAACGTTTATAACTGGTAAACCAATTAACCAATTGCAATGAAATTTTCGGAGCGTAAATAATTTATACGAGTTGACCAAACACATCTTTTAAATTTCCGTTACTGGCCCAGCTAAAAAAGTCGTAAAAATTAAAAAAAGTCGTATTATTTTGCACAATAACGACCAAATGCATTTTTTCAACACATTTTTATTAGATGTCATTTACTAAACTAATTTTTCTAACCTTACAAAAAAATTGAAGTCGTTTGGTCCATTCATAAAAAAGCTATTATTTCTTTTTTTTAATTTATTTTACGTCACTTTTTTAACTGCTGTGGTTATAAAAACTTCTTAGGACAAAGTTACACTGTTTGAAGAGGCACATGTAACGGTGTGAGGGAAAAAATTTTCAAGGCGATTTTTTTACAAGATTTCAAGGTCATGGATATTTTTTTAAATGGAATGAGGTATTTTTTAATACATCAATCGATGCAGCTGGACATTCGTTATAAAAAAGTACTAACCTATGTATGTCGAAAAGTTAGTAATTCACGAGATATTTCGATTTAAGTAACTCTAAAACGCCATTACTGTCGTACTATGACGTTAGCGTTTACTTACTTGTGTAACGTTTTACTACGACAGTAATGGTGTTTTACAGTTATTTAAATCGAAATATCTCGTGAACTACTAACTTTTCGACATACATAGGTTAGTTACTTTTTTTATAACGAATGTCCAGCTGCATCGATTGATGTATTAAAAAATACCTCATTCCATTAAAAAAAATATCCATGACCTTGAAGTCTTGTAAAAAAATTACCTTGAAAATTTTTCCCCTCACACCGTTACATGTGGCCCTTCAAACAGTGTAACTTTGTCCTAAGAAGTTTTTTTGAACAACGAAAAGTAACGGAGATATTTAGATGTTCTGTTTCTGCGGACTCACCCTGTATATTTCCAGAGGTGCCGGCGCGGCGGCGGGGGAAACAAAAGTTATTCTAATTTAAAGTGTGTCTAATCAGTTTAGCTCCTAACTGTATGTATAAAGTGGAGTGGGAGTAACTGAAGGTCAAAAATGTTTCCAGTGGAAAAAGAGAATAAAATGATTTTGTTATTGCTATACCATCGAATACTGTATACATTGTACGTACAGTAAGATCTATTTTCCAGGTTCTCGGAAGAACATTGCCTACAAGTAGCGCAGTTTATCTTCACGGTACGAATAAAGCAAGCATTTTGGATGATAAAGTTACGTGGCATCGTCTTTGTGTGGGAAAGCTAGTTGCTGTACATTTCGCTGAAAAACGAGGCGAAATAGCGCTAGCCGGTTGCAATAAATTCGTTTCCCTTTCTAGGCAACAGAAATGTTCGCTCAAAAGTTCTACAGGCCAACGCTAATCGAGGAACAAGCTAGGCGAATCAAATGAACTGTACTTTTCAGAGTATTAGATTTTCTTCGGATAAATACGTGCTCAGATATGGTTATCTACAACGACTGATTAATAAATCGATAGTGATCTTATCATGTGTTTTCTCACATCATCGTTATGAACATGTCTTCTGATCTGTGGCTTTACTGAATGTTATTTAAAGAGAGGTCTGGAAATAATATTATTCAACAATCTCGATTCCTGAATAAAATGAAAACTCTAAAATATCAATTGAAAAATATCTTGAAAATTCTACACCACTAACAGCACAGATTGCAAATCGCGAATGTCGTCCGAAGTTTACGAATTATCAGTAATAACGACTTATCACGATACTCGATATTAATTTCTTAAATGACGCTGCAAAACTCGTCGAGTCCTCGACGTTAATTTGCAATACGTTTCGCGTCAAAACACACATGACGAGATTAATTAACGATACTTATTTACATCAATTATTTGACCGAAATTTTTTTCACCCAAAAAGTATGTCGCCGAGTCGTAGCGATGGGTCGCGGTAGTGATCGAACATATCGATAAATAAATATAAAAACATTGGTATTATTCGCTCAATCAGTAATAAATTGATTGTCGAAGAAGGGCTGGGAGATTCTCGCGTCAACCCTTTGCCGTACCATTTTCTTTACAGTTACAGTGAGTGAAACGTGTTCATCCCCAAAAATGTCGTAGAAGCGGAAAGAAAATTGATCGCATCAAATCAGATTTTATTTGATTGACTTGTTAAAATCTCCACGACGAGTTTGTCTGTAGATATCTAATAAACGATTTCGGGGTCGGTAAACAAATTATTGAATACTTTTCTACTTAGAGAAGTACCAGTCAAAAGGACTGGTATTCGTGCAAGTAGCCACGATACAAAATTATTTTGATTCTGAATAAATTAAAGAAAAATAAAATTCATGAGATTACTCCTTTAGTTATCGCTGTAAAAGTAATTACATCATTGCGGGAAAAAAGTGTAACATGAAGTAGGAATTTTAAAATGTAATTGTAAAACCGATAATTTTTACTGGTCTGGTAGCTTTAGTGTTAAACTTGGTTGTGAACATGTTTGATCCCATCGCTATCAGTTAGGATCTCGATGGTAGATTGACCGTTTCGCTAACTCCCCACTACGCGGTTCAATGGCTCGGGACCGTGGAACTCTTCCTGACGGAGCGTGTCTACATGTCAGTTGGCATTGCTGCTCCGACTAGTAGTGTTCATATTGTCACATGGCGCGCGAAGAACCTGTGGTGACCGTGAAACAAGGCCAGCTGCGTGGCGCCGTTGACGAGAATGTCTGCGGCGGAAAATTCCTGGCGTTCCGTGGAATCCCGTTCGCGAAACCGCCAATCGGCCCACTTAGGTTCAAGGTGAACTCTCATTTTCATACTTCCTCGCTCGTATTCTCGCTTTCTTTGTCAATCGCGACTCAATGGGTCAGCTGCCACTCCAACGCTGCAGTGTTTCTCGCCACTTTGCTTAACACGTCGACTGTTAAACGAGCCTTGCCTATTTCGTTCGTCTAACACAGTGTTCCCCAAAGTATCGACATCTGTGTATCACTTCTATAACAGTCGTAACACTGAGTATTCCCCGTTAAGAACAATCGGTATTAAGTAGCAGGCGTGTACATCTTTTGTGTACACTGTACACTACAGTAGACTCCCGCTGGACCAGGATTGTTGCACTAGAATCAGTGCGTACCCCTCCAAACTCTTCCTGTACTCCCAGGGGTACGCGTACCACACTTTGCGAAACACTGGTCTAACAGAATATTATGTGTGCTTAGTAATAATTCGGAGATATTCAGGATTTACATTGACTAATTGGTTATCGCATCCATCATCTTTCTCTGAACATTCCTGTCTACTGTAAGTTTCCTTGATCTGCAAATCTACATTGTAACTCGTCGCATGGAGAACATTACGAAACTCCAACATAAATAATTCAAAGGAATTGAGGATTTACATCGACTAATTTGTTATTGCGTCTCTCTCATCGTTTTCCGAACACTGCTGACTTCTGCAAGTTTCCTTGAGCTACGTTTTATCTCAACTTTTAATTATTCTCACTCCACTTTCCATATAACTGGTCACATGCAGCGCCCGCTCTAGCGGTTACGTCGCTCGGACAAAAAGACAAATTGCCGCCCCTTAAGAATATATACATTTTATTAAATAAAGGTACATATTTTTGATTTCCAATAAATATCAAATCGTTTTATTTAAATTTTAATAAAAGCAAATTTTCTATTAATTGGGTATTTAACACATCAATATCTTTCTCATACTTACAGCGAAAATGGCGCCCCGGACAAATGTCCGGGTTGCCCGACCCTAGAGCGGGCCCTGTCACATGGAACTTTACATCACTCCAACAGAAATATACCTTTATTCAATGAAATAACCACCTTAATGCAAAAGAAATATTTGCTAGTGTGATCCACACGTTTGTCTATGCCTTAAAACTTGAAACACTTTTAAAGTTTTGAGATTGTAAATGCGAGTGATTAAATGTTGATCGTTCGACTGCTTTCTCCTCTCTAGCTACACGTGATACTTTCTCATGCGAGCTGTCTTTCACATCTTTCGGAATACAACTCCGTCCGAGAAAGACTACCAGCACTCGTGTTTTTACTTCAATTTGATTCAATCTCTCTGCATCATTCACTCGCGATGGTCTCTTCGAGGTCGCACGCGCTCCGACAGAGTAATCATAACTATCGGAACGTGAAGAAACATTTAAAACTACGTGTGAAATGATTGCAAGGTGTATTCTTTGAATAATGCGTTCTGAATAGTTACCGCCTGCAATGGATTTTATTGTTTGGAAAAAAAGTCTTATGCAACTGACAGAGTACAGTGGTTATACAATTATGGATAATGTTGTATTCCGGATACTTAATATATTTTATTAGGTACAATTTCTGAACGAAGTACGAACTACAGACGAAATACGAAAGATGTTAGTCGTATAGACGAGACTCGGTAAAAACTGTACAGAAGCGAATGAAAATGAGAATAAGAATAATGCTTGCGAGGAACCGAATTCAGCAGAAGAAAATTTCTGGTCCTCTAAGCTGGGGGTCGTTTTCGTCTAATGGTCAGTAAGGGATGAATCATGGGGAATGAAGTCCAAGGATGAGTAAGAGTAGATAGAATGACGAACTGAAGATAGGAAGACGAACTGAAACGCTTAGATTACATGAGTGATTAGTAGAGTGGATCTTTATGCAAAATATGGTAAAATATATGAAAAATATATGCGAAATACGTGCACGGCATATGCAAAAACTTATGCAAAATATAAACAAAATAGTGAAACCAATTGTACAATGTATACATATTTTCAGCTGTTCTACATTTCAGAATTTTTGCCACTTAAAAAATGCTGTATTGTTCTGAACGAATTATCATCCGAAGGTGCGACATTGGGTGAATAAGATGGATGTAACACTTCCGAACCTAACACTTTGATTTTGTTTGAATATTTTTTGCAAATAGCATAGAATGCCGAATGTGCAACTCTTCTGGATTTGAATCGGTAATTTCGCACATAACTTCTAAAAAACAATATTTTTGTACGAAACAGTACAGCTTGTCAAATCTAGCTGTGCGGCTCGACTGAATGTCTCCCGCAAGGGGAAATCTCCCCGCTGCGCAGTGGCAAATAGGCGGAACTTGACAACGATAGAGAACTGATCGTCACCTATCAAACGATGCACGTGGCGACAGTTCAGTTAAAAATTAAAGTGACACAAGTGTATTCACACAAAGATATAAACAGTTGTTTCGTATGTTTACTGCTGTAAGAAATAATGGACAGTACGCACTTTTCACGAGGTGTGTACCTCACCGTTCAAATGTTGCATCCTTCTCTCGTCGAGTGCGGTCTTTGCTTTTTTTCTGCGCATTCCTAAGTTTTGGTCAACCGCACAGCTAGATTTGACAAGCTTGTACTGTTTCCTGAACCTGCAGTAGGTGTACGAAGTTAGCCGTTATTATCAGTCAAATGTTGACATGCGCGAAAAGGACATTACTTTCCGGTATATGTAATATGGAAATATTACTATATTTTCAAAATCCTCTACAGACAACGTAAATTTCTGTCCAGGTCCCATAACTTTACCTGCTTTCTATAAAAATATGCATTTGCATAAACATCCGCTGTCTAGTGATTACTAATGCTAGAGAAAGTCTCATCGTTGTTATACAGCAATAATGGTTAATTAAATACATATTTCATGTCGCGTTCGTTCGACGTGATAAATCACTTTGAACTGTTCATTATCATCATATCGGCCGCTTAAAAATGATAAAACCACTTATCTCTTTTATTTCACTCTAATATCCGGTCGCAGAGTATATTTGCCACGTAACAGCCGTCGAGAGATCACTATGATTTGACAGCGCAGAAAATGTACAACATATAGCGAACGACGTTCATAAGCGATCTCGTCTCGAACCTTGAATTCGCTGAGTAGTCGGTCCGCGTAATAGCGATCATAAGAATTATTCGTTGCAAACTGAATTTCAGATATAACCAGCATCATTCCAGCATTTTCGAAAAAAGCAGGTTACGTGCCACAATTACTTCGCGTAATGAACATTAAACATTCGCGTTGTTTTACTACGAATAAATCTCGTTAACGACTTGTTATCGAGTTGTTAGCATGCGTAGCAATTAGAAAACAATAATGGATATACATTTCAATCGTAAAACAATTATCGTGTTTGAACGATGATTTACAAACGAATACATTAGATCCGCGTTAATTACAAAGGTTTCCCAGGGCGACATAAATTCAGAAAAACAAGGCGAGATTTATTCACAACCATAACACGTGGAACGTACAATAATATCATGCAAATTCATCGAGCAGTTGTAATAAATTAATTACCGGTGAACATTGGATTGCGTTACGCGCTGGCGCGCGCAAGGATGTCTTGGGAATGAATAAAATCGGAATCGTTCCGCTGCGATGCAACATTGATGATAAAGCCTGTCTTATCTAAGAGCTTTTTATAATACTGTATCTAATAGTTGGCGGTATCTCGATTACAGCAATATTGTGCGTATTCGAGAAACACAGAATATGTAACTCCATATACAAAATTTAGCGGCACAAAAGAAATATTTATGGCATAATTTAAATGGTATCGAAGGAGGAATATCATAGAAGAACAATTTTGCTTGTCCGGTTATTTTTTAATAGTTGTTTCAAGGTCGTCGTTATTTTTTATCGGGAAAACTTTTCTTTTTTATTCCATCTTGCTAATGACTTAAGCATATTCAAATGTATCTTTTCAGCCGATATAAGATTGAATAAAAACCTTGAAAAAATAACCGGACAAAAGAAATTGTTCTTCTATGATATTCCTCCTTCGATACCATTTAAATTGTACCATAAATATAATATTTTTTGTGCCATTAAAAATAAAGGAGATATTTAGGTGGCCTCCTTCAGCTGAGACACCCTGTATTTCGTCCGATGAATTTTCGAAATCTGCCACGCTGCAAGAAGTTTTCATTGCTTGTCAGACTGAATTGCCATCTGCAAGTTGCTGTTAGCAGCCTACACCAGCAATCACTGGAAATTAGGGCATTCAACAGACACAGAAACAGAACTCACGTTCGGTGCGTCTGATAGCGTGGCCTCTCTTAAATGTTTTCATTCGGAAACACTGTTTTTAACGATATCGCTGCCCATTTTGCGAAAATCGGCACTAAATTCCTATTCCCATAGACAATCAACTTTTTAATACCAGCCCTATCACTGCCGACCGAAACACCTTATAAAATTACAATGAATTTGTTGGTTGAACGTGAAGTTTATATTGTCAAAACTTAAACAGACTCGTATTATACAAGATGATGGAATATATGGGTCGAGGGTCGAGGTGACCAGTAAGCTGTCAGTTGTCCGATTCGAGAAATCTGACATACTACTGGCCGCGTAAATTTCGCGCGACATTCAAATGCCTATACTGAAAGAGGATGTTAATGTGCGGTTAATTAGTCGAGTGTACCGGTGAATCGTAATAGACCGCATTATGATCGTCGCTTTCAGAGCCTGTACACGCAGCCTATGTCAACTATGCCGAGGATCGGCTGGTTGAATGAGATATCCGTATTCGAAATGAGCATTCTGAAAATTATTATTACACGATATAATGACAAAATAAACTCCGGGACGAAAAGATAGCACAATTTGAAATTAATGTAATTTGTGTTTATTAAACATTAGAAATTCAATTTTTATATACAGATACTTTTAGTGTGTCATTCTGAACATACATGAATGAAATGAAACGAAGCTTCTTCATTAACTTATCTATTTTTATTGAATGAAGTAGAATGGAAAAACTTGAAATATAATATAACAGAATTAATCGATAAAAATCAATGCTCAATATTTTGTAGGACCTTCTTTACAGCTAACGACTTTAATCATTCGGTTTGGTAAATATTTATAGAATTATTTTAATACTGCTTTGGCTAATATTCTTTCGTCCAAAATGCTCTACTTTAAATCGTTCATATTTTGGAATTGTCTGCCATTTTGGTACACAGCTCTGGCAAGATATCCCCAACAATTTTCAATAATGTTGAGGTCGGAAATCTTGCTGGCCAGTCCAGAACTCGAGACTGCGACATTATCTTGTTGTAAAATCTGTTTATTTGCAGCAATTCTTACAGCATAAGCGTTTAGGTGTTCATTTATCATTTCAATATACCGTTCACTATTCATTCGTCCTTTTATAAATCTGATTTCCGTTTTACCCCAATATCCAATATCGGCCCAAATTATCACACGACCAAATTGTATTTACATTATTTTAATTCTTAGCCGAAAAGATTATTTTTCTTCCAATGTAATTATATGTTTTTTCGCTTATATTCTTTTATACTCTTTTCCGAAAAAATTCTAATTTCCGTTTGGTTCTTCCAGGACCCCCAACCCCATGAACCATGGACCGGGATAAGGGACGCCAAGGAGTTTGGCAGCAGCTGCGGCCAACTCGACTTTTTCACGAGTAAAATAATCGGCACCGACGATTGTCTTTATCTAAACGTTTTCACGCCGACGATTGACGTGTCCTCGAAACGCGCCGTGATGGTGTGGATCCATGGGGGTGGGTTTGTCTGTGGATCCGGCGACAGCACAATTTACGGGCCTGATTATATCGTCCGGAAGGACGTCGTTCTGGTCACGATTAATTACAGGCTCGGGGTCTTCGGTGGGTATTCGATATTCGGTGTCATCCGCACTGAAATTTTCACCCGTTACTGCACACTATTCTTCTTTAATGCATTTTATCGATTATTTAAATCTAATCAATTATTTCTTGATCTTTTCTCAGGCTTCCTCAATTTAGAAACGGAAGAAGCTCCCGGTAACCAAGGCTTGAAGGACCAAGTAATGGCGTTGAAATGGGTGCAGGAAAATATCTCGAATTTCGGCGGGGATCCCAACAATGTTACAATATTCGGAGAAAGCGCTGGCGGTGCATCCGTGCATTACTTATGCATATCTCCAATGTCTCAAGGTGCGATTTTCGAATTTTCGACGAGCTGCAGAATTTCGAATGCGTTTCGAAAAATGATTTTCCTTGGAACGTCCAACACGATTCTCTTCGAAAGTGGAAAAGCGAAGAAAATCCTGCTATAGGCATTTTTATTTAAAGATCGGTACTGCTGAATAAGTTATTCCCGTTTCCGGAACACATTCTACCGGTTAATTTGAAGACAGCTTGCACAGATCAGTGAAAACGGGTCACGATTCTGTTCCAGACTGTTACGAAAATTACATTTCAGAATCAGCCATCGTTTAGGCGCATTCTACTTTCGTTATTCCGCTTCTGGATGAGCAGGCCATCCTCCTGTTTACTTCTACTCCATTGTGTTGAACCGTGAGCTCGTCTCGCTCCTTATCTTTCCACCTCGATCCCTCGAATTTTCCTTCGGCCTGGCACCGAATACAGAAGATTGCCGAGCTTTACTCGCTCATCGTTTTGCTTGCAGGTTTGTTCCATAAGGCGATCGCACAAAGCGGGGTCTCGACGAATCCTTGGGCTATCATAACCAAGGACGTCAAGAAGAATGCCGTAGAGCTGGCTGCCGCTCTCGGCAAAGAGACCACCGATCCTCAGGAACTGGTCGAGTTCCTGAGGTCGGTAGAACCTGTGAAACTCGCCGATATGCAACAAAAGCTCCTCGCCAAAAAGGTAAATCTTGTTCGAAACTTGTTGCAAAAGTAAAGATTACTACCAAACAGCGGATTTTATCCAATTTCTGGCAAAAATGAATAGATGTAATTTAAAACAGTAAGAACATCAGAAGAATTTCAAAATACTGTTATATTATTTTCAGTCTATTGAACATATTAACTCTTGTGTAGTCAACCAAACTGTATAGATTATTTAAAACCTTCCTGTATTTAACATGTTTCCAGAAGTTCTCATTACAAGACTATAAATTAATAGATTAGCGAGTAAAGAATAGACATTCACAGAAATTTTGTAATATTTTATAGAGGAGGATTAACAAATTGCTGAAAGAGATACAGTAAATGGGTACCTGGTTGACTACGCAATGGTTAAAAATGAAAATAAAGAATCCCGCACTAATCATATGGAAAATCTATCCCGGTAAAATCAGTTGGATTTTTCACATGTTGTAGCTTATGATCTACTGAACAAAAGATGTTTGAAACAAAAATAGTAGGGTTTCTAGTAGATCAGTAGATCATAAGCTACAACATATGAAAAATCCAACTGATTTTACCGGGATAGATTTTCCATATGATTAGTGCGGGGTTCTTTCTACTTCGCTCCAGTTTGTTGCAATTCAGATACAAATTTTTTATTTTGCATAAAGATCCGCTCTCTCTCTCTCTCTCTCTCTCTCTCTCTCTCTCTCTCTCTCTCTCACTCTCTGTCTAATGATTACCAATCGGGAATTCTTCACATGGATTCTGCACATTTTTCAGGGTTCATATGTCATGATCGGATTATTCGGGCCAAGTGTCGACAGCAAATCTTCGAACCCATTCTTGCCGCAGCATCCATCGATCCTGGAGAAAGCCGGAGTAAAAGTACCCTTGTTATTAGGCAACACCGACAACGAAGGAAGCCTGTTCGTTAGCAGTAAGCCGAATTTCATTTTAATAAAACCATTCATAATGCAATATCGAGCCAACATTTTGTAAAACTGCATTGAGAATCTCCCTTTATAAAATACTGAAAGGGATCTAAGGGAGAATAAAAAGATTGGACGCTCTTTGCGAATCTATTTAGATTGCGAAGCTTCACAGTAATTATATAGGTTTGCGTATAATTCACAATTGTGTTTTGTTATATTTATAGGTTTTATATGTGCAGACATGAAGAAAGCCATGGAATCGCTGAATGCTAATTTTGAGAAAGTCGTGCACCCAGAAATGGACGAGATAATGAAGATGGACGAGATCACTCTTGAGGAATTAAAACGTTTATACTTCGGCAAGAAAACGATCGACCTTGATTCTCGAGATGACTATGCGTCCTATTTAAGCGACATGATGTTCCTCAGGGGAATTTACGATACCGTGAAACTTCAAGCCGAGAAGAACGTACCCACGTACTTTTATAAATTCACTTATGAGCCTGAGATCTCGCTGACCAAACAGAGATTGAATATCGAATGTAAAGGTACAATATTTCCCATCAACTTAAACGCATTCGAATGATTCTGTGATATGCAGAATTAATTAAAAAAGTAACTAGAGTGTTTCTCAATTCGTATTCTTTCGCGGATACTTTCGAACGAGCGCAGAACTCTCTACGTCCGAGTAGTCTTTGCAGAGTGAACGATACAATACAATTACGGGAAATCAGCAACAAAAATATCCGTGTTTCCTGTAAAAAAAACGTGTACGAACTCGAGCAGTGGTTTATGATCAAACAGCAATGTAATCAGCGTAAATTGTAGTTGCAAAGGAAAAAGTTGAGAGTTTATCTCGACAGTGATTGCTCAATTTCTTGAACTGGTGTACGTCTGTTTTGCAGGAGCGACGCACTCGGAGGAATTGGTGTTTCTGTTTTATCCCCATATGATGAAGTTAATTGGCCTATCTCCACCAGAACCCGGAACCACGGACCATAATGTTATGGAATATCTGACGCAGATGTGGACCGACTTTGCGAAAACTGGGTAAGTCTATCAAATAATTAGCAAAACAATTATGGGCTGACTGATCGTTGAAAATTTGAATAATTCCGTTTCTCGTTCAAGAAACCCAACACCGATGACCACAAGTCTAATCTCCACGCTCTGGAAACCGATCGAAAAGGGAGATACCGTGAACTACATGAACATCGGTGAGAAACTTCGTATGGAGAGTGCAAAACTGGAGGAACACAAGTGCTATTGGAAGTCCATGAAGAATAAATTGTAATGATAGATCGCTATCAATTGTCGTTTGTACATACGTGTTATGAGCTTCGGTGTAAAAGAAAATTTGTAAAACAGCTACTATTTTCTTGACGGAAAGAAAATTTGTAAAAGAG
The DNA here is from genome assembly GCA_933228785.1 of Lasioglossum pauxillum. NCBI lineage: Eukaryota > Metazoa > Arthropoda > Insecta > Hymenoptera > Halictidae > Lasioglossum > Lasioglossum pauxillum. The sequence goes on from OW121706.1 coordinate 42,265,604, forward strand.
CTACTATTTTCTTGATCGAGAAGAAAATTCGTATAATAACGCGTTATTTTTGGCCTCAAGAACGATCAAAATATACATTGGTAATGGAACGAATAATTTTATATAATTAATAAAGATCCAATGTTTTTCAAGCAACGGTATCCTATGCTTCTTCTTGATCTTGTCCCTATAATAAATATTTTTCCAGGAACTCCGTCGCATTTAACCGTCGTTTGAAGCATTAAAAATTGATCGGCTGTTGAACAAATAATTCTTTCCGCATAAAAGATCAAGCTTGACCTGGACAAGTCGTTGACTGGTCCATCTTTTGTCCGCCATTGAATCTCGTTGAAGAAATGAAAACAAGAGAACGGTTAAATGAATCGAATAATATCAATGTGTTATTTCGATCTTGTTGAAACGATCGTCGAAACAATGCCAATTGTATTTCGCATGCGATTCATACAACTGCTGCAGAGAATCTGAATTTTACGGAAAGATCTGCATCGATCAAACAAGTGGAATAACTAACATATAATTTGGCGGTGAACGCGGCTGCAGGAGGAAAATGATAAATTTAGAAGTAGAGAGTGGGCAAATCCAGTTGCGTCAGGTATCAGATATGTGGATTAGTCATCGGTGCAGGGAGCGCAACAGCGAGTACAATGAAACGTGTTATATTTAGGCGCGCATCAGTATCGCGCATCACGAGTGTATCGCGCGCAGGCGCTTCGCGGTCTGTGGTGCGATCAGTGCTGCGTGACAAACTGGTCGCGGTATTCGCGCGATATTTCCGAGGAAGAAAGTATTAATACACGGAGGGAAAGTGTTATCGAGCAATTAAACCCTGAACAGAACGATAAAACGGAACCTCGGGCGAAAGAATCGCCGCTGGTTCGTTGGATGTTTTCGACGTGGACCTAACCTAACCGTAACCCGGCCGGAAAAACACGTAGGCATTTAAAGATTACGCTACAGTGAACGGCAAACTTTGTTGCGACCAGAACAGATTCGCCTGTGTTTTGTCGTGTGCCGTTGCGATATCTCGAATCATGGAGGAATAAAATTCGTTGTGAAACGTCAGAAGAAACTACAATTTCCCTCGGCTGGTCTAAGCTAAATCGAAATCAAGTCGAACGTGCAACAGTTTCACAATTTTTCCCTTGCGGCTTCTACGTGGGTGAAGTAGATAAAGGTATCGGGACATCTTGCTGTATAGTCTGTGTACTTACACTATAGCCGTGTCTTCACGCGCTCGTTAATTTATCGTTACGTCGTTTCGCCAGCTGTCCTCGACAGACCTCGTTAACATTTAATTACTCGCGTACAATATTCACAATCTGGAAACTTTCAATTTAGTGTTTCAAGCATAAGCAAAGGTGTTAATGGAAATATTTCTTTCGCATTAACCTTTAGCACTCGAACGGTGACTCTGCGGCACCACCAAAAATTACTCTACCATTATTCAAAATACTGTTTACATTGTCGTGTGAGGTATTATACTAATTTAATTTTCCAAATTAAATTTTCTCTAGTAATTTCATTGAATTCTTATACATCAATTCGATAATTGAAGGTTGAGGGAGCATTAACATTTCTCGGCTTCATTCGTCGATGTACTCTGCGAATTTTCCTATAATAAATAAAATGAGATATCCTAGCGAAACTTTGCAGTACGCTCTAATTATTCAAATTAACGTCACTATTTAATAAAGAATTATTCACCTAACCTTGTCCATCCTCCTAGATCGTTCCCACCATCGAACTATTAAAAAAATATATTTCAATATCTACAATGTCAAAGTAATCTTTTTAAACAAGTTGAACAATATATATTTTAGTAAAGAACTAATCGAAATTTGTTTTGAATTGTTGGTTTTAAAAACTGAACCGGAAGTCACGGTGGAAGCCATTTTGAAGGAATTCTTGCCACCCCTCTGTTCCTCGGTGAATAATTAGGATAATCTTGATGGTATAATTTAAATGTATAAGTGTGCAAAGTTCTCGAAAAAAATCGTTGCATATTTTAGCAGCGAAAAAAAACTCTCAAAGTATAAAGACACGCTCAGAAAGTGGAATACTCCCGTCGGTGTTGGACATTGTGTACTTTAGCTGCGGACAAATCCGCGGCAAAAAGGCTGCGACAAAATTTTCTTTCCGTATTTGATTAACCAAGTTTAAAGGGCACGCGATAAATCATTTTCCGTACGCAAGTATCGCGTAATCTCTTCGAAAGAAGCATTTGTCCATTCAGTGCACGGGCAAAATTACGATCGCGTCCTCGATGAGACGCAAACTTGGGCAAGATGGCGGCGGTAACTCGGAAAATTTATGGCGTCATCAATAACTCGTTGTTCGAACTTCTTTCTCAGTGGACAACCGATAAATTTAATATTTAGTTTCGTATTATGTTGAATAATTGATTGTAGTTGCAGGAAACTTCCAATCTTTCTTAACAATGTTCGATTCGCAGAAGAACCAATCGAACTCGCGTTACATTAGGTCCTTCGGAAGGTCATTTCGCTTTCTCAGGGGAAAATGCTAGCCGAGATGACGGAAATGCGTATTTTGATTTTTAAAATAAGATTAAGTAATAATAACTGGGCTGCGGATGTTCGTGCAATTTTCAATTTTCGTAGGTAAATTTGAAGGAAGCGAAATAACTTAAAATCTTATTTACAGAGTCAGTAGTCTTTGTAGATCTGAAATAAATAAAAACCGAACGAAATTCCGAAATTTTTTCAAGCCATAATATAAAGATTTCTCTACACGAAAAACAAAATTACTTTTCGAACGATCCAACAGTTTTACGGAAAATTAATTGTTCGTGGGCGGTGTCCGGGTAGAGCCTAATTTAACCAAGAATTTATTTTCAAGCAGGCTGCCCCCGACCAAAGGAAAATGGAGATCCAGACGCCGTATCTGGACGCGATTCAGTTGATTCCCGGCGAGACTATCGGCGAGAAGTATAAATGGATAGCGAAGTTGATAAAAGACCGTATCTCGGAATGCAACAGTCTAGAAGAAATAGTCGAAGATCAGAAGGTTCCACGATTATTGGCGCCTCTGATACAGGTGCACGCGGCACAGGTGTTGAACAAACGGGATCCAAAGAACCAGGACAACTACAAAGCCATCGCGGAGGCTCTAAAGTCCGACAACGTGGAAGTGGTAACGAAAGCGCTGCAGGTGAAAAGCTTCTTCGACGGTAGCAACAAGATGTTCACCAACGTCGACTACTTCCTCAACGAACTGTTCCCTTTAGTCTCTCTGAACACCCGGACACGCATAATTAAGAATTTGTCGATTCGTTTGAAAGAGACAGCACTGGCTGAAGAGTTCTTCAGCGCCATTGCAGCGACTTACGGCCTGGACCAGGCGTTGCCTTTGCTGCCTGCGTGCAGCGAGGGTTTTATGTTCGACACAGTCGTGAATAAGAGAATCGTGTTGAGTCGGAAGCTGGTGAAGACGATCTTCCGCAAGTATCCCGACTTCGTGGTGCGTTATCTCAGACTGAGCAAGCCTAGCAACGACCCCAGCGATAGGAACCTTCACAAAGTGGACATCAGCTGCATGGGAGATTTCCTGGCAGCCTTGATCAAGAAAAGACTGAGCTCTTTCGTCGAGCTATTCGAGATGCACGAAGACGTACCGCTAACTCTGAAGCTGAGCAGAAAGCGGGCCGTGTGTTTCCTGAAGAACGGGAAGGATCATCTCCTGAAGAAGCCGAAATTGTTCATAAACCTGGTACCGCTGCAGATGATCAGCGTCTCGCGCATGGAGGTGATGTTTCCGAAGTTGTTCCCAGAGAAGCTGGCGAACTTCGGCACGGATACGATGTTGGATTACTTGGCCCATTATCCAGAGGAGAAGAAAGCCGATCTGCTGATCAAGTCTTACCGCGACGTCTATGGGAAGAACATCCTGGACGAGAGTAGTTCGGTGACGGCCAGTTTGATGTGGCTGTTGCCGGTCGAGGAAAGGATAAGACAAGCCAGAATCAAGATAGAGAGGGAAAGTGACACGATGAAATACGGGATCGAGGACTACAGACACATATGGAGATGTTACCTGCCCACCAAAGAGACGATACCAAAGATCAAGGAGGAGATCGCGAAGAGTCCGGAGTTGGAAAGCAGAGCAGCACTGGTCTCTCAAATGATTTGTAATTGCAGAGTGAACTGCGACGATCAGGCTTTGCTAGAAGTGCTGACGTACATCAGGGACAGACACAAGAACGAGAGTTCTCTGTTCTTGTTGAGGGTTCTGGAGGATCTGATGGAACTGTATAACTTACCTCGCCTCAACAAGGACGTGTGGGCAGTGTTGATGGACATCATACTGCGCGCGCACGTGAAAAACGAGCTGACGGCTTCGAGCTACACCAGCATCAAGATCGTCGAAGCTGCGCTTCACTTCAGGATCATAAACGAGCAGCCGATCGACAAGGAGATCGGCATACTGGTCGACCTGAAGTGCCAGAAGTCCGAGAATTGGAACGTACTTAAAAAGTACCCTGAGCACGAGAAAAGATGTTTGGAAGCCTGCGTAGCTGTAGTTTCTCAACGGTTCAGCTCCGACGCGAATACTTGCGAGGAGGACAGGGATGGAATCTTGCACGATTTGACCAGGTCCATGTACGTGTTCAACGCGACACATTCGAAGAACACTCGAGTGGAGCCGATGTCTATCAAGAACTACCCTTGGCTGCTGAAGGAAATCGAGCGGATAATCGAGACGAACGAGGAGGACAACTACTATATAATCGAGAGCTTGAAGAGCATTCTACGCAAGAACGAGAGAGACCTCGCGGAACGTCTGTTCGGGAAAGTAGTGCTGGAGGATCGTGAACTTTTCTCGTTGTTGAAGAGAAACCCGAAGGTCGTTCTATCCATGTGGAAGGAATGTTTGAACGCTTTCCAGAACAACTTCTGCAAGAGATCCGCGAAAACGTTCATGAGAACAGCTCGGTGGTACAACGAGATCCCGGTGAAGTTCTTGCAGCAGAGTCTCGAGGACTTAAGATCGAAAAAAGACGGCGTCTGCCTGCAGACGATAGCCTTGCTGGTCCACGGTGAAACATTGGTGAAGATCCTGGAGCCGCTGATGCCTACGAACCAGATGCTGGACATCCACCACGAACAAGCGAAGGACAACTACAGGCTGACGCATCACACCATCAGCTGCACCAAATCCTCTAATCCACCGATCCCCTTCTCTTTGCTGTGCCGATACTGCGAAGGAGACTACTTGCCTTTGGCTCTGATAGCCATGGTGAATCTCTGCAGAAGAAGCTTGATGTCCTACGTCCTCTCTTTCGCCCGGACACTGGCCACTCAAAGAGTGTCCGTCCGGAAGCACGGAGTGAGAATGATGCACTTGGTAGCATCGCGGGATCAGCTCCACAGGTTCCTCCTCTCCGAATGGAAGACCGAGGAGCACTACTCGATCCGAGATGTCCTGTTCTCCACCGCTAGGAAGCTGTTCTCCGAAGAACCCGGACCAACAACCTGGTCCCTGATCAGTCAAATGATCTCCGCGTTGAACGAGGACAACGCCAGCGCCATTTCAGACGCGATTAGGATGATCCCATCTGTCTCCGATATGTACGTTGCAGATTTCGTGAAGCTGGTACTGGACGCCGTGGACAAGCTACCGGAATCCGAAGGCTGGGTCAGGACCAGCCTGATCTCCGCCATCAGCCCCAGCGTCTGCAATCTCCTACCCGAGGAACTGAACGAGCAAATCCTCCGCAGATTCTTGCTCGTCGAATCGATGACATGCGCCAGCGTTGCTTCCAGCTTCGCGCAGAACTCCTATCTAATGGCAGCTGGTGATAAATTCGAGGCTAGGATGAATACTTTCACCGAAGTGTTCGTGGAGGCGGTGAAAACCAGGTGGAACGTGCCGCATCCGAAGAAACCGCACTTCCGCACCGCCAACTACGGTCTACGCTTGTTCACGGATCTTTTGGTCTTTAATTTGACTGGCAGTGGTCAACTGCGAGTGTTGGATGGGATTTTAAACGCCTTTCTCAAAGCGTTGACTCCGCAGATGGACCCAACCACGTACTTGTTACTGGTCTTCAGAAGGGAACAGGTCGCAGCGAACACGCCCAAGGATTTCGGACTGAATCTGGGCCGGAAACTGCAAGAACTGATGAGAATCTTCTCTCCTCTGTTTATCGGCTTCATGACTAACATCTTGAATAATCTATTGTCTAAGAGAGAGTTTGCGCGACACGATAGGGACTACTCTAGATTAAGCGTGATCGAGGGATTAGTGGAGATCCGGACCGTAGAAGCTACTCTAATCGCAGTTGGCCTAATGACTCCGGTTGTGGAAAAGCAATACGTACAGAGATACGACGATTTGATGAGCCACTTTTTAGAATACAATCATCCAGCGGTGAAAAGCATCGCCTGTGATAACGTTAACAAAGCGAACAACAGCAATTTCTATTTTGAGAATGAGTAAATTTGAATCGATGCACTTCCGGGATATCTCCATTGGAGGAATGGGTTATTTGTTTTATTTATTGTTGATACCGTTTGCCGATATTTTGTGATAACGAACTGATGTATAGGATTAAGAAACGGAAGCAACGTTTTCGGATATGGCTGCCATATTTTATTTCTTTTCTTTTTTTTTTCTTTTCGAAAGTACATTTCAAACGAATCTGTATTAAAAATCGATGCAACCGAAACGTATTTTTCTATATGGAATGTTATATCTTCCCGCGCGTTTGAATATTTGATATTTATAAGACAGATCGCGGAGCTAGACTCTTTCTGTATACTTGGATAAGATTGTACTTCTCTACACATTCCTATGTACTTTGTTTATACATATACACGTTTATATCTCTACTATTAAAGATATGTAAAGACTGAGTTATATTTTCTGATTGCACGCAGCCCTATGTACCCTTCATTTCTTTCTATTCTCAATCTTTATAAATATTCTTTGAATGGTTTCGAATCTTAATTTTTCAATTTATTTATTTCATTGAGCGAGTTACTTGAATTTTGTGAAAGTTTTCTGGGCTCGACAACCGATGTGTTAAACAAACCGGATTTCAAAAGGACGTACGTATGTGCCCATAATATAAGTGGTCTAAGTTATATATTTCTTGCTTCGAGATATTTCAAGGAAAAAGATAAATTCCATATAATGTTGAAATAACAAGCACGGTCTAACGGTTCATTTTTCACAATATCGTAAAAATTACATGGTCATTTTCTCTAAATTTTCACTTAGACCATTTTTATAATTATGGACTATATAGAATTACAAGACTTACATGAGGTGTCGAAACCAGTGATGAAATTTGGACATGGCGCGTACACGGTTTGTCCGGCAGGGGTGTTAGGCCAACAGGACCATCCGTCGAATGTTATTCTACAATACGGCTCTGGAAAGAGAAGTGAGAATCCATCGTCAGATAAGTGTTACAAGTGTTATAGAAAAATTGTCCGATTCAATTACAAGTACACAGCGAATGTTCTACTTGATCTGCAAGAAATTGGAGTGAAAATAATATAACAGCATTTCTAAATTCTACTAATGTGTTCACCGTTTGAAATGTACATCTATGTACTCATTTTAAATCCGCTGCCTAATTATTATAAGAAACAGGAGTACAGGAAATCTTTCTATTTAGACAGAAGACAATTCCGAATTGGCTACCGGCATTCCGCGAGCCAGTCTTCCGAGTCTGCACAAAGGAAAATCCAAAGGAAAGCTTCGCGACTTACGACCACAAGTAGCACGGAGTTCCTCCACAATCACAGATCTCAGCACTTCGTTTTCCCGGCGCGGCGGTAACTTTACTGCTGCTACAAGCAACACGACCGAAATTCCCATCGATCCCACGAAAGTTTCCCAGTTTGACCGCCGGAATTTCCAACGCGCGCAGACCGACGAAATCTTCAATTGCTAGATATTTAACTTGCAAGTTAACTGGCCAAGTAATTAAAAGTGGAACGTCTGCATATGCATCAGCCTCCCCGGGGAAGGATAATTGACGTTGAAACGGACGGTGGAATGAAATAATAAAATTAAGAAACGACCCGAAGATATTTTCCGCTTCTAAACTGGTCCGACTGTGATTATCCGTTTCCGTCTGATACGACGGGCTTTAGTCCGCCATTTTCCGACAATTAAGACATTCGGAGTTTCGTTGAACGCTACCAATGGAACTTGTAATTGCCGGTACACTAAAATTAGTACTATTTCTACGTGATCCACCAGATTGCCGACTTTTGGAATTGTTAAACTCGACGAATCACGTATGCATCTCTGATTAATGTAAACGTCGCGTGTGCCACTTGTAACTTAAATGTGGGTGCACATTGTGTCACGACACGGTCGACAGAAATTACTGGCCGAAGGTAGTTGTAATTAACGTGACCAGAAAGCTGATGGGTTTTCTAGGCGTGAAGCGGTTCTGCGCGGAAATAAAGAGTGATGCGCGTGTTGCTACGTCCCCAATATATTTTCGCCAACGGACCAAGGAATTTCATTATTATCGTGGCAGCTGGGTCCGACATGCGTTTCCCACTGCAACGAAATTCTTTTTTTCCCGCTCATTAACTACGCTACAAATTTTCCGTCACGCATTAGAGATACACTATACTTGATACTCTTCCGTCACCGTTGCAACGTGACTTGACAATGAAAATTCTGCCGGTACATCAATCGCATTTATTACTAGTTAACCCCTTCCCCTATAATATCGTGTCTGACTCGCGATGAAGAATCTAAATGAATATACAGTGAGGAGCAAACGTGAACACACATACGATAGTTTTACAAAAACGTATTTTTATTTAATGTATGCATATAAAAGAGAATAAAAATAAAATACATAGCATTAAGCACAAAGTTTTAGCTTCTCAAGAAAATTTGACTGATCGTGGTATTATTATTGTTTTGATAATATTCAGGATTCGAATTGTGAATTTGCCGGTCGTTACGTCAATCGTCGAGCTCCGTTCGCTGTGATCTTTTTCAATCATGTTTAGAGTTTAGAGTCGCGCAGCGATCACGCGTAACATTTCGCGAGGTCACGGTGTGTTTGTCAGCGCTCATCACCGGTAAATCTCCACGATTCGAATGTCGAACAGTCGTCTCCCTGTATCGTGCGATCGATCCGAAACCAATAGCGTACGACCCCGCCTGCCATTTAGGAGAATATTTAAAGGCCCTCCCTTGGCGGAGCGATTCTCTTCCGTTCAGTTCTTCGGCTCATTTCGATCCATTTAGCAAGTTCTACATTTTCTTTGTTCGCGACAATCATCGCGCTTTATTCCGTCATATACATTCGACGTTTCGTTCTGAGTAGCCGTCGATTTCTTATCTTTTCGCGTCGCGTTTCGTTGCGTCTGCCCGCGTCAAGATTTCCGACGAACGCGTCGGAGATCTCCGTTCGCGGCGGCCCTCGTCAAGGTGTCGCACAAGATCTCCGTTGTGCTTCAAGGCAGAATATCGCACGCTCAAGATTTCCGTATTTGATCCGTCGGCGATTGTGTTAAAATATCTACAATTTTTGATAAAGTGCAGTGTGAACTCCACTCTAAACTCAATCTCTCTCCCTCATTCTCACGATCCTTTTCATTGCCTTCCTCGCGGGCTCAATTCTGAGCGGTTCCAGCCCCAGCGCCGAACAGATAAATACAAACTTTTTCCGCGTAGTCCGTTTTGCACCGTAATAGAACGTTTGTGGCTGAGAAATGTAAACATATTTTTTGTAAACTGTGACCGGTGTTATTCGAGTCCGGGAATACTCTAGTTGTTGTACTTTCGTTGTTCGTGCAGTAATACGTATTAAAAATTGCAGTAATACGAATTGAAAGTACGGTGAACCAGTTCACTTTAAAAAAAAACATTTTAGAACAGAACTGATTCGATGTTGTTGATAGTATGCCGGTACAAGAATGTGATGCTGTTTTCCAACACGATAACGCCCCAGGGCATTCTGCAAAAAGCGTTAAAAATTGGTTACAGTCTCAACAATTTCAAACGATGTCGTGACCTGCTCAAAGCCCAGACTTAAATCCTATCGAGAATGTCTGAGCATATTTAAAAATAAAATTAGCGAATAACTACAATGATCCACCAACGACGATAAATGATTTGTGGCAAAGAATGCGGCAACAGTGGTATTCTATTCTTCTAGAACACTGTGAAAATGTAATTTCAACTATGCCTAAACGCGTTCAAGCCACTGCCAAGGCCAATGGCTTCTGGACAAAGTATTAAATGCATAAAAATATGAAATGTTTATTTGAAAATGAATTGTGGTGCAAAACCGATTACACGAAAACAATTTTTATTTATCAGAATAATAATACTGTGATTATTTAAATTTTTTGGAAAGCTGAAATATTGTACTTAATACTGTGTTCTCGTTTTTTTATTCTGTATGCAAACATTAAATAAAAATACAGTTTTGTTAAAATATCGTTTGTGTGTTCACTTTTGCTGTAATTTCCTTTAAACCGAAATAAAATTCTACTTTGGTTTTGTGAATGTACGGTAAATGTATTGAAGAATATAATACAATAGATATAAAGTTTCTCCTTTTTCAGGAAATTATACGAACTAGAAAAAAATTCTAATTACTGAAACCGTAAAATAAATCGTAGGAGAAGGGGTTAATAGGATTTTCAATAATTGTGTTGTACCAAAAGAAAGCATAGAAATTTTCTTTTACATTGCAATCTTAAGTGAAAGTATTAGATGACATTATTAGAGGGTGACTTGTTAGTTCACAATGAAAATTCCTGTCACTGTTCGAGGTTCCGTTAAAAAGTGTTTAGCCATGAACCATAGATTTTTCAAAATAATGCAATAATCACCGGTCGGTAATTTGTTAAAGAACAATTCTGAATTTTTTCCAGGCAACAATATTGTTCTGTCGCACGACGGTGGAATGATATAGTCAGATATGCTGCGATTGTTTGAAACAAGTGTCAGTTTGCGTGAAAGGCGAAGACGGCGGATTTCCACGGACAATGGGGACGGTTCACGGTTGGAATAATAAATCTTCTCAGCGAGTTCGAATTTATTGGCCACCGAGAACTATGTAATTCGCAAGCGGCCTGTCTTATGTTAGTTTCCTCTTTTTTCCACCGTCCCGGTGCGATTTCCTTCGGACAGAATTAATTCGAAAGTAATTTCACGCGTAATCAGGTCTCGATTGCCTGGCGATTTATCTTCCGCGAACAGGCGCACGAATACGACGATTTAAATCGCGACTGAGGAACAAAACAATATTTCAGAAACACGCTCCGGCTGCAGGCGTCGTCGAAGAATAAACGGGATTCCGAAGAAAGGAAACCGCAGGTGGAAGGTAATTATGTCGGAGAGTGATGTTTACTTGGAAGATGAAGTAAACATGAAAGTACGTATATCTAATTTTTCTTTTCTTGATTGTTAACGATACACAGTAATACTTCGTGTATACTGTCTTTTTCAATGCATTGGTGAATCACCCTTCGGCATTATTCAACTAGTGCATTTGGAGAATGAAAATTTGAATAATTTACTACATCGTTCGGCTAGATGTTATTTCGAAATAACTGGTTTATTTGCATATGAAAATGATTTCTCTCTAGATTATTTCATTATTCGACTGTCAAATGAAATAACCTCGTATTTGGTATTTGAATGAATTATTCAAATACTTCTCCACGAAACCGAGAATAATTTTGTAGCGAACCTGGTTATATAATTGTTAAAATGGAACCAGTGAATTGTTTAAGACAGATTCATATTTTGAATTGTTTGTTACTTTATTCCACGTAACATGTTCCTTAGTCTGTTCACTCCATTATTTAATTAAATACATTTACGAATGCAATGTTTCATGCGTTTCATCTAAGGTGGAGCACATTGCATATTTTATGCAGAATTACAGTGACTACGTATATACGCTGCTAGCATTCTGATAAAAATATAATTACACACCCCATCCACGTTGCCATGCATTACCATAATGAATCCCGAATGCATTTATAAAGTACAATTATTACTAACGAGAGACAATGTATAACAGACGAAATTTTATCGACGACAAATCAATTTGAAAACATTAAAAATTCATCGAAACGCAGAAGTGCTTCTCGATTGCGTTTATAATGCTAAAATCAATGCTGAGAGATAGACAGCCGATTCGTATTTTCCTGCTCTGACACAAAAGCATAGCTTTGATGTACAAAGCTAGGTATGAGAAGCACTTTATTTGCAACGCTCTCAGTGCAGCTGCGTGCATTAGCTGCTCTATCGATTCTCTTATCGAGCGTCGGGACGCTGCTGGGCGGTCACACTTCTCACTCCCCATCGAGGAGTTTCGAGGAAAACCGCTAATTAACAGATGAAATCCAGAACGAAAATCGCTTTTCACCGAGATGATAAAAAGCGCATTGTATTTACCGGATGGTTAATTACGTATTTGCAGTTGTCAGCGCAAAATACATCGAGCTTTTTCCTCGTGCGACAGCCAATGTACCAAATTTTCGAGTGAATTCTGTTTGGTACAATTCTCTTCAAATCTGTCCACAAAAATTGAAAATTTCATAAACATCCGCAGACCTCTACACGAAAAACGAAATTACTGTGCGAACGACCTAAACAATCGTTCGAAACAAACTTTCTCGTCAACAAACATTTGTAGAAGCCACTGTCAGCCAAAGGTCGACCAAACGAAAGTTTGAATTTTTTCTTCGTGCGACAGTCAACGTACAAAATCATTTTCAAGTGAAATTTGTTTGGTACCACTTTCTTCTTCAAATCTGCCTAAAAAAATTGAAAATTGCATAAACATCCGCAGTCTAGTAATAACAAACGAAAGCAATGCCACCTCTACACGAAAAACGAAATTACTTTGCGAACGATCTAACATAATCGTTCGAAACAAACTTTCTCGTCTACATGCATTTGCAGAAACCACTGCCAATTAAAGGTCGACCAAACGAAAGTTCGAGCAAAGTTCATCAGAGATATCATGATCATCAGCTATCTAAAACATTTATCGAGGCAGGGAGCTGTTATCTGGTTCCTGTTCTCCATCAATCAGCCGCTTAAAAACGCAAATTTGCATAAAGATCCCAAGGATCTCAGAATCTCAACCGATCTTAATGGACCCTTGTACGATGTTGGAGAGAGAGCGAGAGAGAGCTTGGAAATTTAATCGGCTCATCTGCAACTGTTTACCCCATCAAATACGCATTAGGGTACTGTTTGCAGTCGAAACTCATAGTCCACTTACGTAGTCGCCTTTCTCGAGTATGAATTATCGTAGCATATGAGCGAACGAGTCGATACCCAGGAACCTTTACCACCCCATGAGACCTAGACTGTAAACTAACCCCGATTCCTGAGGATCGCCGGAGGGGGTTCGTACTACTCCGATCCGAATGGCAATCGCAAAGTGGCCGAACTGCTGAACTGCTGACTATGGCAGCTAGTCACGAGATTTCGTGACTACAACGGCCGGCGGTCGTTCGAAGCGATTCCCAGTCCGTGTGAATCTGGTAGAATTTGGACCGCCGCGCTGCGCTGGGACAAATGAAGGTCCCTCTTGGAAAATAGACGTCCTAGAATACTTACCTATAGAATACTTTGATTAAATCTGTTGGCTACGGAATGTCTCTATAAAGGGACTACGGAATCGTGCAAATTGACAATTGCGCAAGGTGGTCCGAACTGCTATTCGTCTACGGTGACAATGAACGCTTAGAAACGCGAACAGTTTAAGCTCATTGTCAGACATTGTTCGAATAAATTATTTGAAAATAATAAAGAGAAAAAGATAACGCTGTATCTTGTTGATGCATCAGAAAGATGTTGAGTAAACTATTTCAGCAATTCAATGAAATAATGGCTAGACGAGAGTTCTTCTCATTTAATGGTTCTCTTCAGAAATGTCTCTTTTAATAGTCGGCCGCATTTCTTTTAGTGTCTGCATACTGTGCATATTTTGCATAATTCGCATACGGTTTAATGAATTTTCATGGGCGCATCGGTGCAGTTAGGATCTGGAACGTCGTAGAGATCTTTCCTCTCTCTCTCTCTCTCTCTCTCTCGCTTAACCGTAAATGCTTGGTATTAAGAGACACCGTGTAATATAGTACGATTATTCAATTCGTAATTCTTAATTAAACCGCGTGGGAATGTTGCTAATGCAGAAAGCGAGTAATAATGTATGAGTAGTCTGAGAGGACGTGACATTTTGCGCAAAACCGACACGGAAAATGTATAAAACATTCAGTACCGAAAGTTCGGGCTTTCCACCAAGCTATTTATGTCGCCGTCAGTTTATTTTCCGAACTGTTAAAACATTCCAAACGTCACGAATTCAGAAAAACAAGTGTGACGTTTCCGCTTATACATATATCAAATAATTTTCTGTCCTTAATAATGGCCGTTCTTTGGAGATTGTAGCTCACTACATGTATGGCCATATATCTACCATTCTAGATTGACCTTGAGGAACTATTTGGTTCTGTTCCAACTCAATTCACAAAGATAGATTGCGCTCAATCGGAGCACGTGCAGATCTGCTGTAGTGCATCTGGTATGGTGTATATTGTGTATTGCATAATGTTAAACACGTTGAGAGCTCGACGCGTCCAATAAATCGTCGAGCCGGTCAATTGTGAATAGTTAGAAACAGTTTGTTCCTATTAAATTTTATTCTCATCAATAATGCAAAACCTCGCTAAAGGTTAGGTATATTCGTAGCAGGAATTTTTCAGAAAATTTTCTACGACAGTGAAAGTGTTAAACCTGTCTCAACATCCAAAATTAAATTTAAAAGAAAAAATTAAAACGACTTCGAAAAACCGCACTAAAATGTATGAAATGATTTCCATTTAATTTATGTGAATACACACGAACTTAAATACAATACGAGCTTTTCCGAGGCGGCGCAAAATAAAAAATTTTCGACACTGCATATTATATAAATTCTTCTACATGTTTTCACATATTAATGTAAATATCTTCTCTTCCCATCTACTGATTTCCAAGTTCACCATATTCCAATGAAATCATAATCAGCAACGTCTGTCATTTGGAGAATTTTCAATTTTGCGCCGCCTCCGAGAAGATTGTATTGTATTTAAGTTCGTGTGTATTCACATCAATTAAATGGAAATTATTACATACTTTTTAATGCGTTTTTATCGAAGTCGGTTTAATTTTTTTTAATAAAATCTTTTTATTTCACAGTTTTTAGTGGAACGAGCAGAATTTGTAGAACACCGTAGGATGGTTTTTCGGGCTTATTGGTTATTTGAAATAAAAACCGCAAAGAATGAAAAAATGCAAAATTTGTTTTCACGGGACCACCCCTGAGGACATACTCTACAAGATGCAAAAGGTACATCCATCTCGGCGTAATCGGTGAACGTACATAGAAAAAAAGAGAAAAGAAAAACAAGGGCACATACATATCAAATTGAGTAACCTCCTCTTTTTTCGAAGTCGGTTAAAAAACGAATAAATTGCTGTAGCGTTCAATTATCGATTATTAGTGTCACGTCCGGTGGTTCAGCCATCATTAATAATTAAATATAATCAATGATGTATTACATATACTTTTGAATTTCTTTTTATGTTTAATCTAATAATGTTGTACGAGAAACTAATATTCAATACTCTTGTTAAAATCAAATCGAACTATCGTATATTATACCACATTGCGTGCGATAGAATTAAGAAATTCATACTTCATTCGAATCGTCTTGAGCGAATGAACTGCGTAGCGAAATTATTTCATAAAATGACCAGATCACTTCCAAAAATAAATCATGATCTAAAATCCGCTGAAGACTGTCCATCGAGAATCGATGAGTAATAATTGTTCGTCACCCCATGTGCGACGTAAATGTAATTCGATCTGGCCAGGGGAGCTACAGATAAGAAAGCAGCTAAGAAGAAATCGATCTAGGAGATGCGCGGGGTAATAAGATCTAGCTATGACGATTATGACGACAATAATCACCTGACAAAATTGACGAGACAAAGGATTGATTAATCTATAAAAGGGATGGCTCTTGAAGAAGTCCAGTCCAGTCTATATTCAAATTTGTTCAGTTGCAGTTGAGAGACATAAAAGTTCAGAGTCTGAGTTCAATCTTGGAGGTTCAACGAAGTTATATAGTTATTCAAGGCGTGTACACCCGCCGGATTTATAAAGTTACTAACATCAACATCGTCATCTTGTCATCATCATCTTTTTAAATTTTGTTGCTGAAGCGATACACTCCGCCAGCGAGCGAAACAGCGAGCGATTTCTGCAAACCAAATTCTGAGCGAAACCAGCTAACGGTAAATACTAACAATTTATTATAAGATCACAATAACTCTATGTATCCGAAATTTGACGCTTAAAATATAGTTTTGTTTATTTTTATTCAAACAAATAAAAACTTCAAATCATTTTTAAAGAGTATACCCATCTTCGATCTCTTCGTACCAGTTCCACAATCAAAATCACTTAGAATATTAAAGAAATCCTCGATTACCCGAACCGAAGCCGGTGAATGCAGGTAGGTTCAAAACTGCGTTATATCTCAATTATAATCTTTTCAATCATTTCAATCTATTTAAACGTAATTTCAATTTTTACTATTGAAAATCTAAAATACGTCCACCTCAGGACGTAACATTAGATATATTGAGTAATTATTTCTCACTCTGCACGACAATTAATTACCGATTATTTCGGCTTCGGCTTCTAAATGAAATAATCGAAGCATTCCCTGAAACTATCGGAAATCTATATTAAACAATTTTTTGCAGGCTATCGTCGCGGAATGTATGAGATTCCGATGGCAATTTGCGAGTGAAGATGACAAGAAAAACGGTCAGAATGGCTGCCACCGACACTATCTTACCGGGGCGCGAACACTTTTAACTAGATTAACGGCCTTCTGAAACTTCATCGAAGTATAATTGAACGTCGAGCAGGCCGTATTTAATCATTTTAAAAATACGTAAACAACTTATAAGTTACGGCACTTATCGTGTACCTGAAGGCTTTAATCTTAAGATAATGAACGTTACAGCAGCTGCATATTGCGAAACAGCGCCTCCATTCGAAAATACTCGTATGCCGAAGTTTTCTTGCCATTACCGTTCTCATTATTTTAATAGATGCTTCTTCTTTCAAAGAAATATTTTTAGGACAACATTTTCATCCAGCATAATTGTAAAGATTCTTTGTTGTAGGTACATGTTTTCAGAAAATTTCAAACTTCACAAGAGATGTTTCTAATGACTCGCGCGTCTTCGTCGGAAAGATTTTCTTGCACGACAATGCCCAATGGAAAGCTTTGTTGTGTTCGCGGGTAATTAATGACGCCACGCTTTAATAAACGCAATTCACAATTACGGTATAGGCGACAGCAGCTTCAATTCTCTTTTCTCTTTGAGGCTCCGCATAAAGAATTCCATTCGTTGTTCTACGCGGTTCTTTTTATATTTCAACATGCTGCGAATTCGATATTTAACACATCAAAGCTGTTGTACTAATCATTTAATCATTGATCCGCCGCGCCGCCCTGATACCAAATCAAAATTAGGTGAATTTCTCTGTGCGAGATGCACATCATTACCGAATTCATGTAACGATTTACCGTGGTTCGTTAAAGACGGATTTAACATGATACGCACGGCAGGCCGGAAATTGTATAATTTAGTAGAATCGACTTTTATTTTTCGAAATTTTTGAAATCGATCGTACGAAACAGAAATGAATTTTCTGTGCAGTCTGCTTATGATTTGAATGAATGAATTTATAAACATAACGTATTCTTTTCTACGTGAAGGGTTTTACAACATTTGAAAGAAGATCAAGTTTGAAAATTTTCGAATACTGCATGGAACCGCAAAAAAAAAAAGGGACGAGTGCAGAAAATCCGCAGTGTACTTACCGAAGCGCGTCAAGGAAATATGCAGATGGGTCATTAATCATTTTCAATATTTTGGCGAGATGTGCCATTTGGGATTCGGTCATCTGGCGAATGCGCTCCTAATAGCGATCGCTATATACCGTTCATACGAGCGGAGGCTATCGATGATTTCATGGGCAACTATGGTGTTCACTCTTATCGATCGATTGTGGAACGTCCTGGAGAATTACTGGCAGCTGCTGATGTTTTATCGGTAGACGTCCGACCAAACCGAAGTAATGAGAAAGTATTTGGGTCGTGATATACCCCCGACGTGCGACGTCCGGGAATTGGAGCGGGTTGTGGCTTTCGCATTGGCGAACGACCACCATAGCTTCAATGGAATCGGAGCCATCGCAGGTGTCATTGTATATTTCAGAGGAATGCGTCGCGTTCGACTACGGGGAATTTTCACTGGTGAAATTATTCATTTAAAATAATTCAAGTCGCTTAAAAATTCTTCTCGGTATCGATGATTACACTGTCCAACAAATTTCAACTTTTTTTATGTTCCCTAATTACTGTTGGGTCCTTCTTATAGAGTTTTTTCCGCTGATTCCGAATCTGTTTTTAATTTTTTTCCTATACGCATAGTTTTTGAGGAACATGGCTTTGAAAAAAAAACATATTTTTCAACTTTAAACAAATATTGTGATGTTATTATAAAAAATATTGAATTGTTCTTTGCAGCAGAAGATTCTGTAGACTTTCCCGAATACAGTGATATGCAATATTAATACATTATGAGTGTTTAAACATGTTTAAACAATCATTAAAGACGGAGAGACACCACTTTTGCACCAATTTTTCAGGATATTTTTCAATTTATCTCAAAAAATAAGGGTCCAGCGGAAAATCGAACTATACCACTCGATAGAGCAGACTTTTATCTTGATATTTGATATCGCTGTATTCGGGAAAGTCTACAGCATCTTTCGCTATAAAGAACAATTCAATAGCTTTTATAATAACATCACAATATTTGTTTAAAGTTGAAAAATATGTTTTCTTATCAAGGTCATGTTTCTTAAAAACTGTGCGTATAGGAAAAAAATTAAAAACAGATTCGGAATCAGCGCAAAAAACTCTATACGAAGGACCTAACAGTAATTAGGGAACAAATTTGGTGTTGGACAGTGTTATTGGACGGCGAATATGCTGCATTTGTGGCAGAAATGAGTAGGTGTAAATTAATTAAACATATTCAGAAAGAAAACACATTTCTATTTCACTCCCGATTGTTGCGTCTCTCGTAGAAAATTTTTATTTTGTATGAATAGTATTTGTTTGGATAGTAGAGAATTGTGACTGTTGAAATTATTTACTTCAAATAATCAAGGTTGATTAAAAATGATTCTTGTTACATTCTTCTCTTCTCTGTCCTTGTCAGTATCGGTGATTTCGAATAGTAGAACTTTGAAATGTAAAACAAACTTTGTCGTGAGTTGGGGTCTAAAGGCGTGGTTGGCTTCTGCAAACGATGGTGTGGTTTATTTTGCATTAGGTTCCTTGGCGAACATCGAGACGGCGCGGCCCCAGAACACGTCGCTGGCGTCGTTTGGCAAAATTTTGCCAGTCAAGACTTTAATGAGATGCGCTGGTGCTACGAAAGTGCCGCCTGATCTTCCTAGGAACGTGTTAACGGAACCTTGGCTCCCTCCGATTCCGGTGTTAAGTAAATTAACAGTTACGTTTTGTTAGTTTATATTATTAGCGCTACTGACGGTTTGTTTCTTCAAATGTGTTCTTTACATACAGTGACTCGGATTTAATATTCGGACTTTCTATAAAACGACGATAACTTTTTTATTATCGTGCCATACGATTTTAACTTTTTTGGGAAGCTGCAGCAATTAGTTTACTACAGGATGTGAAAAGAAATTTTTTCAAAAATTGCAATTGATAGGAATTGTAGAAAAAATACCAAAAGTTGCTTTTTAATGCGGGATAAAACGACAGGCATCGAAAGATGTAAGAATCCTTAATTAGTGGCCGAAAATCGTGAAAATCAACCATTTTTAGCATCTATAAACGTTTGCAGCTCATTAAAATATGTTTGATTCACACAGACCTACAAAACGTGTCTTTTAAATTTTCAATATAGGCCTACACAAAAAAAGTTGTAAAATGCAACTTTCAGTATTTTTTCTACAATTCCGATCAATTGCAATTTTTGAAAAAATTCTTTTTTCACATCCTGTGGTAAACTAATTGCTCTAGCGTCCCAACAAAGTTCAAATCGTACAGTACGATATTGAAAAAGTTATCGTCTTTTTTAGAGCGTCCGAATATTAATCCGAGTCACTGTATATTTCCTTATTTGATTTCGTCTTCCAGAGACGAGAAAAGAGCCATATTTTTACATATTTTAATGTAATTTGTCTTTCAGATAATCTTCCGGGAATCTGAATGATTATCGAAACAGTTTCGTAATTTATCTTTCGTGACGACACTTGTTCGGAAATAGTTCGATAGCGGCCCCAAATCCGTTCCAGTAGCTGTCCAAATTTATATTTATGTGTTCCCCTGCATGATATTTCAAAATTCAGCAGGCACTTCGCGGGCTGATACGAAGCCGACAAAAAATATAATCGTCGAGCATGAGCAAAGAAAGTGGTATCTAGATAGATACACAACGCTAGTGGAAAATCTGTCGATCGTTGCACAACCTAATCAAGGGAGACAATGACTGGTCATTTCTGTTAGTATATAAATTACTACTTATCTTATTATTGCAAAATGACGTCGGGCGATATCCGCGTCACGAATTAATCAAGTCGAGCTAAGCAAGAGAGAAGAAATTTCTTCTCTCTCGTCAGCGTTTCTTATTTCTTTTAGCATTTCCTTGATCTTCCTTTCTGAATCACCCAACCTCTTTCGAATGCAACAAAGTCATTGACACTAGCACTCCTATGGGGCGGGAGGGCTCCTCGAGCCCCACAGGTTGGAAAAATTGAAATTAGGACTATTTTCCTTGGGTGAAAAATTCGGAAAAAATTATTTATTGTCGTTTATACATTATAGTTAATAACCGGTTATTATGTATAAATCACCAGTGATTATATATAATCACCGGATTAATCACATTTACCGTAACATATACATTATTGTTACATTATTCTATTGTATACATATACATCTAAATACAATATAGAATGTTCATCAAGTATCACACGCTTAAATATTACCAACCTTTAGTTCTAAATAATTTTTTCTTAGGAGAAAGGAGTAAAGAAAAATATGGGCTCGAGGAGCCCCCCGTTGGGAATCCGCGTGAAGGACCGGAGCTTGCGAGTACTACGGTTAAGGGATGAAGTGAATTTTTATTTTACTCCTGCTTCCCGCAATCGATGCGGAACATTTTTATTTTGCATAAGGATCCGCAGTCTATTTATTGCCATAACTGTTCAATTCTTTATCAAAACAGCATAATCAATTCTGTTCCACAGAGAGCATCTGGAGTACCTTCAAAAACGATTTCCCCGAAATAATAGAGACGATCCTTGGAGCGATCGCGAGCGGAACACATGGGAGACACGTGGTGGCGTAAACAATATTTACGAAACCGCGTTTCATACCAGTCAGACGATTTAAACGTCTCGAATCTGTGTTCGTGTGTCACGTAACCGTTAAAATCCGCGAGTAATCGTCCGGCAGTGATCCAAACCGAGGTCGGATCAAGGCGCCCTGACAGTTCATCTCGGTCGTTGAAACGGAGCGGGTTACTTCAGCGTCGATCTTCGACAACTCGTCATCTAGTCGCGCGAGACAGACAGACGGAATTTGCTGGGATCGATCGGTGAATAAGATCGGGATCGTTCGACGAAGGAAAAAGAATTGGCAGCTTTTATCTGAACTGAAACCGAGCATCGGAAGGTCGAATTTATCTGCGACACTCTATGTACATACAACGCAGAGGCTTAGTGTGCCAGCGGAACTCGTTACCAACGCCGACCTATCTAACCGGCGATAAATAGTGCACGCAACTCCACCGTGTCGTGCGGAAGTAGCAAGTCTTCGAGTTCCTCCCTGTTCCGCCAGTTTATCATGATCAGCTGATTACACGGTGCCTCTAAGTCACTGTCATTTCCCGAGACGATCAGTTCGTCTTCGACAGTCAACGGACCCTTTTCCAATCGATTAGCTTCGGGCCCAATCGTTCGCTAGTAGAATATAGAAGTTGAAGATGAAGCTGCTATCGTTGATCTGTCTATGGACGATCCTGTCCACCTGCCACGGGTACAGGATCCTCGGCTTGTTCCCTTTCAACGGGAAAAGTCACTTCATGATGTTCGAGCACCTGATGAAGGGTCTCGCGAAGAAAGGACATCAGGTGGATGTGATCAGCACGTTCCCCTTGAAGAAACCGTACCCGAATTATAAGGATATAATTGTGCTACCGGCACCCAGGCAGTACATGAACAACATAAGCTTCGACGACATGAACGCGATGCTGTCTTCATCCGCGAGCCATGCTGTCGCTACCCTTGCAGGGACCGAGGTTTGCTTGACCTTGAGTAATCCCAGGATACAGGAATTCGTGAAAAACCCGCCGAATGATCCTCCTTACGACGTGATTCTGGTGGAGGTAAGGATTGCGAAGAAGTAGATGATTGAATTCTTACACGTCGAAATGGAAACGGAAGTTCTGAGTTCATACTCAAGGGAAATGTTTACACGTGTTTTTGATCTGGAAACGATTCGTTGTGTTTTGGTAATCGGGTCTTTTTAATCGGGTTTAAGGGGTAGTCTCGTTGCTGTGCCTTCTCACCGATGTCCTATGTTAAAGCATTAGTGATGAAAACTTGAGGGTAGGCTCGTTTCCAGGATTGCAATTCTCATCTCTCAATAATGCAGTTGATGGGGTTTTTCAGTAGTCGAATGCACTGGACAAATCGAGCAGGATCAATCTAGCGCGCTAGCTTCCCAAAGTGGCCTACTTTAGCGTTAACGAGGCATAATTTGTAGGGATGGGATCAAGTTCAATATGTACTCACGAATCCGAGTCAAGTTCAATAATCAAGTTTCATTTCATGGGTTTCGATTACTACTTAAAAGCAATAAAAGTTTCAATGATTATACTTGAAAAGTATTCATTGTATACGAGTAGTTATCGAACCTCGGAATGAGTACAAACAAGTTTCGAAAAGATACTTATAAGTACTTCGATGTTGAAAGTAATCGAAACTTTCACAAGTAGTACTCGAATCTTGGAAATCAAAACTGCATATGTAGTAGGTTTTAAGCACTTTCTTTATTAAATTCGTAACTATTTACGAATAATATTTCATTTACAATACTTGGTTTTATCCTACTTCTTTTTTTATCCATAATATTTCCTGCTTTTGAAGAAACTCTTTCTGAAAATGGGCTACTTGATTGAATTTTCACACCAAAATAATAACGGGTCTTCTTTGCGCTCTAAATATTGTGATTTTAGATAATTTTCCACTTCTAACACAGCAGACGATCAGATAGTTATCGTATTATTTGTAATTGCTATTTGATGATTTGTGAACTATCAGATGTTGTAGATGAATTATCATTATTAATATAATTGGTGGCTATATCAGTCAAGGAATCCCGTACTCGAGGGATAGATTCATCTTTAGAGAAAGCCAATGTTTTGAATCGTGGATCCAATAATGCAGTTAACATATACAAATGATTGTTCTCGACATCACCTAGATAATGTTCGATATAATATATCAGTTTTTGTCCCAAAATACATTCCAAACTACATACAATCATCGGTAGAAGCATGTAAAATTATGAGACCCCGTTTTCTCTCTCATCTAAACAGCCTTACGTTGCCACGGAGCGAGCAAGAAAAAAATTCGAATGTTTCGAAACTGTTCGACCAAGATTCGAGTATACTTGCAAGTATTATTTACATTTACCACAGTACTTGTAAAGGGTTCGAAACTGTCTGGCAAAGGTTCGTGTATACTTGGGAGTACTATTTCTTTTTCGAAGTACTTATAGAGAGTTCGAATTCCATCAATCAAGGTTCGAACCTGTTTGCGAGGTACTTGATCCCACCCCTAATAATTTGTATTATTCGCAGCGTAATTATTCGGTAGCAATTTAACCGATGTCCTATGTTAAAGCTCAAAACTTTAAGGGGATAGACTCGTTCTCAGGATTGCAATTCTCATTTCTCGATAATGATGGGGGTTTTCAGTAGCGAAACGCGCTAGATAAAGGATCGATCTAGGCCGCAGTTGTTCCGAAATTTCCTATTTAGGCGTATTTTTGCAGTATTCGGAAGCATAAGGAAATTACGCCTCTTAAACGTAAAAGTAGGAAATATTGGAGGCGACTATCTAGCGCTTTTCGCTACTGAAAAACCTCATCGCCTGCATTATCGAGAAATGAGGATTGCCATCCTGGAAACGAGTCTATCCCATTAAAGTTTTGATCACTAACGCTTTCACGTAGGACGTCGGTTAAATTGCATTACGTTTTTGAGCCAAAGTTCAGTAAAGCCTCCACTATAAAGCTCGATGAACGCGTAAACTCAAATTTCTTGAGATTCTGATTTTCCTCGCGTTTTTCCTTGCAACCACAGATGTAATTGTTCAAAGACGCACTCTTCCGACTGGCGGAAGAGACGCGGAGACGCAGTTGCCAACTGTTTGGGTATTCCACGTGCATCTGCCAAAGGAGTTCGCCGACTGCCGTAAAGAACTTACCGACTTGTAAATGACGTCGGTAAAGCCAAGAAACTTGAACGTCGTTTAACGTTTTCGCGCCATTAAATGCAATTTTCTTAATCTGTTCCGTCGCCTATTGCTGTACAGACGTGGCTGAAAGCCAGAGTGCGTACGAGGCGAGAAATTGCGCCAAAAGTTTCTTCTCGTGGTTACAAACGTTCGCATGTTCCTGATCGATTAAGTGAGAGATTAAACATAACACGCTGTCCATTACAATTGCAATAAATCTCGTCCTCCGTGTTTAAAATATTTTCACTTTAAATCACTCGGCGATATCGCGCGATTAAAGGAATTTGTTTCTCAACATGTCTGGCTGTCAGCAGCTGATAATCGTGAACGTATTACGTGATCGCATCAATGCGAAGCTTGCGTGGATACATACAACGTATGAAAATGAAAATTCAGAGTGGAAATTAATCATCCGTTATGACATCGCTGTTGGCGATGAGTCACGTTCGATCTCTTCGAAATTCAAAGACGCGATTCGAATAGACATGCAACGGGGATGACTTTTCGTATTATTCCGTGTTTCGTTTTCTGAATTCTTGCGTCGAAGCTTTACGTAACAGGCATTTGTTTAATTTCTCGGACAATGTGTATGTTTACTCCATCGAACGTTGTCTCCTGCTTGAAATTCCAAGAAAACATTGAGGATAATGTACTCTCGCGGCAAATCCGACAATGTTCGCTCATTAAAATTGTCACAATGATTGATAGACTGAGGATTTTCTGACTTTGTGGCGGTCATTGTGAAGAATTCGGCGCAGTGCGACATTTAACCCTTTGCAGAGCTAGTTTAACTGGAAAATTGAACATTTGTTCGACCTAGGATATTTTCATTCTCAACGAAATTTTTAATTTCATGGCTACGAAACTGATGTAATAACTAGACTGCGGAAGTTTATACAAATTTTATATGTCATAATATGCAAAATATTATATATGCAAAAAATATGGGAAATGGTCGCCCTGAATAATTGTATTCGTAACGAATAAAACAGTCGAATATAGTATAATATGATATACATATGTATGTACAGTAGGGTACAGTAGGGTGCAGAGATGGGCAGTATTTGGCGAAACAAATATTTCGAATACTATTTAATATTTTAGATTTTGTTTTGCTTAAAGAAACCAGTATTTTAACTAGAGGGCTATTGTTGCTCGCTCGCTTCGCTCGCTCGCGGGTGGGGTTGTTGTTGCTCGCTCGCTTCGCGAGCTCGCGGGCAGGACTGCTCTTGCGAGAATGTTAGTGGTACGCATGGCTAGTATAGGGCCCACAGCTATTAATGTCTCATTTTGTGTGTGACTCTCCACGAGCCACACAGAGAACTTCCCGATTCGTTAGTTGCTGTATATTATTATTATTATTTATTAAGTGTACGTTTTAAGAAGATTATACGTTTTCAGGGAAATTCAATAGTTCTCTACTTATCAAAATGTTTGCTATATGGCATCGCATTAAACCAATATCGTATGCTCGTTGCTCGCTTGGTTCCTTGTTATAGCATGCTAATGTTGCAAAATAAATTGTCTTAATTAGTTTTTCGCAAACGATACAACTCATCATTATCCGGGTTTGCAGTATTGATCTTGGTTTTCTTCGATACTATTAATTTAAATTTTCTCAAAATATATAAACCGCTCAATTTTGAAACTCTGCTCAGTGCTACATACATCATTTGCAAAGTTCGTATTTCTGATGTTTTAAAATCCATACATACTTTCTCGTATGTTTGTCCCTGACTTTTATGAATCGTAATCGCTTCAGCAGGAACCACTGGAAATTGACTACGTGCGATTTGTTATTTTTCTTAACTCGAAATATTTACTTGATTCGATATTTTTTTATTATTGGTGTTAAATTTTGATTTATATTCGCATTTTTCATATAATCACGATAACGAGTTCTTACTTTCACTCCTACTATGGCCAATTGACAATCTAACCACAATATAGACGGAATTTTAGTATTTTCTTGAAAAGTAATAAATTTTAATGTTCCGCATGCTCCATTAACCAATCCGTCTTCAACATCAATGTTATTAATTATCATATATTTTATATTAATTTTCAATTTAATCTCAGTTAACAATTCGTTTTGAACTGATTGTTTATTTAAAGATTGTAATATAAATGTTTTTGTACTTCCATCGATATTCTTTGAAAATGTATTCTCGGCGATGATTAACTCACTCTTGCATTGGAATAATTTTCGATTATTGTAAGCGGTTACATTAGCATTAGTTGCATAATTGGAAAAAACGTATTTTTAATTAAAAAAAACAAGAACAAAATTTTTTTTTAATTTAATAAAAAATTTTTTTTTTAATTTTATAAAAAAAATTTTTTTTTAAATATGTCTAAATATATATATATATATAGTTACGTTTACTTCTACGGTGGATACGCCTTTCGTATAAATTGCAATGTTTAATCAACTCCTTTCGAAAAAAACTAAAAAACTACTTGACCAATATGGACCAAAATCTAATCAGCTCTAAGTTACAGCGAGGCACATCGATTGCATCATTCATCATTCCGATCGCGTTGTTACTTTTTCTGAAAACGTTAACGAAAAATTTGATACCATAGAAACGGACATACGCACACACACACACACACACACACACACATACCGACATTTTGATAAAAATAGTCTAAAATGACTCCAATGACCATGAAACGTGAAGATCTGCTAAAAAATCGATTTTCGATTTTCGGGGTAATTACAATAACTTCCCTATAAAATCGGGAAGTTAAATAAGATATACAATTTCGAAAATAAAAGATCTCTATTTTAACAATCGGAACCTCAAAATAAAATATTTCTATTTCAACAATTAAATCCTCAAAATAAAATATTTCTATTTTAACAATCTGAAACACGAAACAAAATTTTGCATTGTTATAATCTATGTTATCGTTAAGAAACGATTTACACTCATAAATGTATTGAATTAGAACCATATTATTTTCAGCAATAATATTTAAAATTGAAATCGAAAATAAAGACAAAATACAAATATGTTCAACATTCTTCAAATAAAATATTATTTTCAACAAAATTACTGCCTCAAACTATTTGATTTTCAAAAATTACTGCATCAGACAAAATATTTGATTTTCAAAGCTAACGATACATTTGCAATCTGTTCCAGGTGTTCGGCGCCCATTGTTACTACGCAATCGGTCACCTGTTGAAGAAACCAATGATAGGTGTATCCTCTGCGATCCTCTATCCATGGCACTACGGCATGATCGGCGCCCCGGAGAACCTGGCATACGTAGCCAACAATCTGATCTCCTTGCCCTCGCAAATGGACTTCTGGCAAAGAACATATAATGTCCTGCACTCCAACTACCATAAGTGGAACTTCCTGCACCACTCATCCGAGCAAACCGAGATCGCGAGGAAATACCTCGGCGACAACATCCCAGACGTTAGAACCCTCGAAAGGAACATCTCGATGATCCTCGTCAACTCTTTCACAGGTATAAACGGAGTTAAGGACATTAACTCCGCGCTCATCGAAGTTGGAGGATTACACGTCCAGGAAGAGGGTGTCGAATTGCCTGCGGTAACTATTTTATTTTCATTTCATTGAATTCGAATTTAGATTGAAAGTTGACTTTGAATTTAGATTTAGATGATATTTCATATTATTATTAACATTCTCTGAATCTTCTTTTTCGTTTCGAAGTTCTTTTATTCTCGAAGAATTAATGGCGAGCTGATACAAAGAAGGGATCTGGAAATGTAATATCGTGTATAAAATCGAGTGAACCAAATGAAATTATACGAAAGGTGGAACAGCACGGTGTAATATTGTTATTAACGCAACCTTTTGATCTCGGTACTAAAGAGAGCGACTCTTTCCAGAGCCTGGAGAAATGGATGAACGAGAGCACAGATGGATTCATCTACTTCTCGTTCGGTTCGATGGTGAAAATCGAGACATTCCCCATGAAGTATCTCGACATATTTTACAAGTCTCTGGAAAAGATTGCACCCGTCCGGGTCTTAATGAAAATACCAAATCCCAGCGAACTGCCACCTGGACTGCCAAAGAACATTCTCACGTCGCCGTGGATTCCGCAAGTCAAAGTCCTGAGTGAGTTCTTGTTAGCGATGATATTTAATAATCATTTAAAAACGATAACTCTTTTAATATTCGACTATACGATTTAATTTTTTTTTTGCAAAATACAACTTTTACTATTTTCTCTGCAATTCCGAAAACTTACAATGCTTTTGTTTTACAACAATGCAATTGTTCTAAAAGTTATCGTCTTTGTAAGAGTGTGCGAATATTAGTGGGAGTCAATGTATACCATCCTTTGACAGAAAATTCTAAAATAAAGTATCGCGAGAGATTCTTGTTCCCGTCACGTTTCCACGGGGCCATTTTAGAAGTTTTTCCATATATTCGATACAAGCACCTTTGACACATTCTATGCATATGGAAATAGCTTACTTTCCTTACTCTGACACAAAGAAACCATTCCGAAGTGAACTTTTCTTGCTCGAAAACCATCTGCAGGATAGTCGTGTAAAATATTGTTGATCAATTTAACCGAAGGAAATAGAAAAATATATGTATAATCGAGACATACCAAGAAACTGTGAAATAACGTGGAATTCTATTGTTATAGAGCACCCGAACGTGAAGGCATTCATCACTCACGGAGGACTTATGGGCACCCAGGAGTCGATTCACTATGGTGTACCTCTGATCGGTATACCATTGTTCGCTGATCAATTTATCAATATCAACAACTACGTCCGGCATAATATTGCGATAGGATTAGACCTTGATACCCTTACGGAGGAGAAAATGGACGACGCTTTGAATGCCGTCTTGCATGATCCGAAATATCGGTAATGTCTGACTTCCTATTCGCTGGTTTCTCCCTGACTTCAATTTACCAAGACGTCGTTTATCACGGAATATCTTCGATCTAAATTTTCTTCTTCTCGTTTATTCGAATAATTGAACTGTACGATCAAGTTACACCTTTTACTTTTCAGTGAAACTATGAAGAAGGTGTCCGCGAGATTTCTAGATCGTCCCCTAAGCGCGTTGGATGCCGCCATCTACTGGGTCGAATACATCGCCAGGAACGGCGGAGATGCACTCAGATCACCTGCGATGGACCTGACGTGGTATCAAGTGCAGTTGTTGGACGTTTACCTGTTTCTCTTGACTATAGTTGGCCTGGCGATCTATGTCGTGATACGCATCGTGCGACTTGCGATCGGCGCGATCGGCGCGATAAGCGCGGACCAAAAAGCGCACCACCAGAAGAAAGTTTCATAAATTGATCCGTTTCTTCTAGTAATAGACAAGTTTCGTTAAGCTCGGTTTATCGAGAACCGGACGGAACGCGATCCGTTTAGGCTAATCTATGTTTCAAAGACATTGGTACGAATCGTACCTGCGATTACATGACGTAGAGTTAACACGAATTTACGGTTCAAGGGAATGAACCTTTCGTGACGAGCGTGTATCAACGAGTACTAAAAACATGTACAATTAAAGGTCGTCGCTCACTAGAACGCACCGGCGCCCACCCGGCACCGCGCGGCCTCAGCTGTTTTGGATTTCTTCTATGTATTTTAAATGGATGTGCGCACATCAATTAAAACACATAGAAGAAATCCAAAACAGCTGAGGCCGCGCGGTGCCGGGTGGGCGCCGGGGCGTTCTAGTGAGCGACGACCTTAATTGTAATTTATGTGAATTCGGAATCGCGTGTGCACCCGAGAAATTTTATAAACAATCGCACATCTACGATGAATTGTTCTTGCCTCTGTTCTTGTACATATACCGTTTGAAATTGTAATTTATTGATCACTTCTTGCCAAACATCATTTTCAATGGGAAAATAAACAAGTGAAAATGAGAGAACCAACCAATTTCCACAATCGATTTCCGAATAGAGAAATATTCACAATCGCTGATGGGAGTTGATTAATATTAACAAACTCGCAGGAATACTTTCGAATGGAAATTCCGAATTTTCTGGATCCGACAGATCATTGAATCGTGTTTGATATTTGGTTGACACATGTCGCGTCAAGTCGAGTCTGTCACCGCCATGGTTTTCGCCGAACATGGAAGGTCACGTGAAAATCAACGTCGACGCGAGACTTTGGAAAAATTCATTTCTACCGGAAAAAAACCGCGGCGATACGAACTTCGCTGTTTCTGATTTACGAGACGTCGACGAATGAAACGGCGCCGTTTCTCAGCTGGCAAACTACGGAATCGTAGAGGAGCAGGATAAAAAAGGGAAACCCGCCGGACACTGTCGGTTTGTTGCCTCCCATTCGCTTGTAAAACGAGCCATTCGGATACGTTCTTGATTGGCCGATCGCAGGCACCGTGAAATGCTCCTCGTACGATTCCGAAGGTAACAGCCGTCAAGAGACGTAAAAGTCCAATTAAACTGCCGAAGTACGGGGAATTGAACCGTTTATGTTTGCTTCTGATTAGCTGGCTGCGGAGTTATATTTAAAATGACACCGACCAGGCATAAATTGGTCCCCGATCAAAAAGAAAAATAGCCTCTGGGTCATTCCACGCCAAATCGATCACTTTGTCACGTCACCATCGACCATTTTGTTCCGAGTGAAATATGTATGTCCACGTAAAATTAGGGGGGTTTAAGTCATCACTTTGCCGGTTTAGAATTTGTTTTAAATTTGTTTAAAATTACGGGCCTTCGAAGTTCCCAATTTTTGGTGAGAACGGGCCACACTTACGAATTTTTATCTCGGGAACTGTTTATCCGATTCAGCTATATTTCCTTTTGTTTCGTTCAGAAAGAATTGGGCTATTATAAAATAATTTTGTCAATCTAGGTAATTCGATGAAAAGGCAACCAAAGTGAACGTCAAGTGTCAGCCACACTTTCATGAAACTGTCAGGTCTAATTACCAATTTCAGAAAGCCCCCCAATTTCGCATGGACTGCAACATATTTTATTCAGTACCAAACCGTCGATGGTGACGTCAAAAAGTGATCGATCTGGCATAGAATGACCCCTCTTCAAAATGCAATCAACGGAATGTTTTCACCGAATTCGTACTTTTCGATGGAAATGGAAAAGGGTCGATGAATAAATCTCGGAGTGAAAACCTGTCATCGAGCAGCACTGATATTATTGATTAGCGACCTGGAATTTCGCAAATTATTACAGCATCATGCGCCCGATAGCAATCGCCAGGTAATCGTTTCTTCGAGCAACTTAATTACGCACATGTGTACTGACAACATGATATCAGCAGGTAAAATATTCCAAGTCATCAATTTCATCAGTCGAACATCAGAGGTGCGCAGTTCATCCCCGACGCGCGATTTTCTTCCTTTTAGCGAGAAGTTTGAATAGCACTGTCAACATGACAACGCGATGTTAATGATTCGCAAGTAAACCTCGAATTCCGGAAGACGGCAAACAGTGTTGTTCCGTCAACGAAACGATCTACAGAATCACGTGTTTATTATCAGCGTTTTACAATCGATATGTGATAGGTAGTGCTCGAACGACAACATTTTATTATACTGTAGTAATTTGATGACTGGCATGATTGAGAAGATATTCATTTTTTACCCCTGTTTACGATGGTACTTCAGATGATTAGCATCGTATCATGCTCTGCTATCAGTCCTGATAGTTACTATAATATTTTATTAAGTATCTTTATCATCTAGAATCTCGAGTGAAAAATGTTGTCAATGAAACTTATATTCCCTGAATGTCATTTTATTAATTGTGATCAGTAGACTGCGGGTCTTTATGCAAAATAAAAATGGTCTGCATCGATTGGAAGAAACAGAAACTAAATTCAACGTTATTCCTTCCCTTAATGATTTTAATAAAGG
Source organism: Lasioglossum pauxillum (assembly GCA_933228785.1). Classification (NCBI taxonomy): domain Eukaryota; kingdom Metazoa; phylum Arthropoda; class Insecta; order Hymenoptera; family Halictidae; genus Lasioglossum; species Lasioglossum pauxillum. The sequence goes on from OW121706.1 coordinate 42,298,151, forward strand.
AGAAATCATATATTGACATCATCGACAATTTTTCGACAATTTTGAATTTCATCTTCTCAATTTTCCCATACATGCATAAAGATCCGCACAGTGTAGTGATCAGGCTGCAGATCTTTATGCAAAACAAAAATTGTCTGCATCGATTGGAAGAAACAGAAACTAAATTTAACGTTATTCCTTCCTATAATGATGTTAAGGGGGATCTATACCCAATGAAGTAACTAGAAAGGAACTAGAATCTTACTAGATTTTGGGTCGAAACATGGGTTTACGCGCGGCGATTTTTTGTCCTTATTTGAGCGGATTTTGGACTGGGTGAGGACTTATTCTATAGAGGAAGGTTAAATCCGGCGCGCTCTGCTATTGGTTTAACGAAATTATGTTTATATCTAATAATATGAGTGCCCAAAGTAGAGAAAAAATCTAGAAAAATAACCGCAGATTTCAATGTATTTTCCTGTCTCAAAGAGATTTTTCTGACTGATATGATGAGCAGAGCGCGCCGTGATGAACCTTCCTCTATCAAATGAGCCTTTGTGTAGCTCAAAATATGCTCGTATAAGGATAAAAAATCGCCGCGCGTGATTTCATTCACATTAGCAGAGGTTTCCCCATATTACGTTCATGAAGACAGAGGTTATTTCTGATGTAGAGCCAATCTAGAGCCAATTTCATTTCAGTTAGTTTACACGAGATGGTGCCTAGTCAGAAGGACTGTCAATCAGTGCTGCGATATTGTGCAACATTTCACTGCTGCACTGCTGTCAATGTGGAATCATAGCAAAACTGACACAGACGAGGTACATATTCTCATCGGTGGCACTAATATTAGTGCGACCTGCCCTGTATAACGGCATTCGCGACGAGATGAATAGAATATGGAAATAGCAAGCAACTCCATCTCGTGTTCATTATGCAGTTGCGTGTTTATCAATGTTACCAAACTTTTTTTCTGCACAGAGGTTGATAACATTGATAAATACCCCAAAATCCGAGGGTATAGATCCCCCTTAATAGAGGAGAAATCATATATCGACATCGTCAATTTTTAAAATTTTTCGACAATTTTGAATTTCATCTTCTCAATTTTCCTATAAATGCATAAAGATCCGCACAGTGTAGTGATCAGGCTGCGGGACTTTATGCAAAATAAAAATGGTCTGCATCGATTGGAAGAAACAGAAACTAAATCCAATGTTATTCCTTCCCATAATGATGTTAATAGAGGAGAAATCATATATCGACATCGTCAATTTTTAAAATTTTTCGACAATTTTGAGTTTCATCTTCTCAATTTTCCCATACATGCATAAAGATCCGCACAGTCTAGTGATAAGACTGCAGATTTGATATGTTTATGACAAAATTTAATAGAATATGAACATTTTGAAGCTACAAAATCAATTGGAACTTATTCGTGTAAAATAGAATGAACGAACAATGTGGGTATGTGAGTTATTTCCAGCTATATGAAACAGGAATACTTGAGGTGCCGAAAACAACTATGATGAATCTTCCAGACCATCGCAGATCAGGTAAAAGAAACCGGTTCTAGATAGTCCCGAGGATATATCCCTCGCCTAATAGCACCTGTTTCTACTTTCCTGTAGTCTAAAACTTGTCTAAACCTTCTTCTTTCATTTATGTATTGAAAAAAAATGTTTGATTTTTATTGTTATCGGAGATTCTGTTCCCAGAACTATTGTTTTATCTATATATTTTGTTCACCGATTCTTCTCCTCTCCCATACACATTTTGGGATCTTGCGAAATTGATTAATCACAATTATTCGGAGATTGTCTCAGAACTTCAATTCAAAATTCCCTTAAAAAATTTTATATTGCCTTGCAATCTTTCTATAAATATATAACAAAAATTTGGACTATAATTGTTCATCAGAAAATGCAGACAACTACCGTGCTTTTCGTGTTAGATACATTTCGAAGAAAACACGATTTATCTTACTGCCCAAGATTAGGAAATGAAACGTGTGATCGATCTTTTACAATCTTGATTCGTCGATCAGATTCGGTATACCATATCATTGGCGATTCAGCCGAACGTTTAGAGATCTAAATTCGCGATCGTTTTGTTTGACTGTTCCTACTACATATGTACCAGGCGACCGGACTGCACAGTCACAGTCTGATTCACTGGAGATCAGTCGTCCTGTGTCTTCGCTGGGCTCTACGTTGAGAAACGCGCCGCTCTTGTAGAATGTACACTGTACACTCCATCATTTCATAAAAAGTGCATTCATCGATTATTCTTCGGTTCAGGTAAACAGTTTTTTCCAATCGATAAAAATAGCTGCGTTCAAACTATTTCGTCAACAGAATCGATGTTCGAATTGATCGAAAACGAAACTGCTTTATGGGATAACATAGTATTTGCGATATCTGCTGCTGGTTCGCAGCAAGCCCGTTAAAAAAGAATATTTATAGATTTCGGATCCACGTGGGCAGTCACCCGCCACGCAACACAGAGTCTTTCTATTCGCAGGCGATGCATGCGCAGCGGCTAACAGTAGTGACATCTAATTGTTGGTTTGCAGGCGCGTGTGAGCCACGAGCACAGTTAGCGTAGTGAACGTAGTCAGTGCTAGCAGTGACCGGCTGAAGAGGCGTCACAAGACGACAATTCTGCTGGAAAGAGTGAAAGAAGCGACAACTCGATCTTGCATGATTCCCAATCGCCAGTCTTCTTCAAGATGAGACTCTGTTTGCTGATTGTACTGGTCGCGGTGACATGCTGTCACCTTGGCAGCGGTCTGAGAATACTTGGCGTGTTCCCGCTGAATGGACGCAGCCACTGGATGATGGCCGAACGTCTGATGGTGGCCTTGGCCGAGCGAGGTCACCAAGTGGACGTGATCACGCATTTCCCCATGAAGACACCGCCGCCGAATTATAAGCAAATTAGCTTAGCAGGCTCGCTAGAAGCGGTGCAGAATAATCTGGACGCGAAAACTGCCGATCAGTTCAACAAGATGAATTTCGACGTGATGATTAACAAGGCTGGCGTGATAGTTTGCGATCTTCTCGCCCACGAGAACATACAGCGCGTCATCAAGAATCCGCCTAATGACCCGCCGTACGACCTCGTCATTACCGAGGTAATTTAAGAATTACATATCTCTATTTTGATCTACTTTCGTGAGAAACTTGCTTTGCGTTTCGAAAATATTCACGGTTTTGTTAGGCTGCAGATTTTATACGCAGGCTGCAGATTTGTACAATGCATGAATCATTTTATGTCATGAATCTACCAAAGTGGGTTCTTTGAATTTGATGTTTGATCTGAAATTTCTAATTACGAAAGTGTAATTACAGGATTATTTGCTTGCTACTCTTGTGATTAATATAATCAGACAAGTACCTACAATCGTGTGAGCGGTTTATCCAATTTTTATTATCAATTTAACGATAGCTTATCGTCTCTGTTATTTTAACGGCGATTCAATCGGCGAATCGACGTTTCCGTAAGGATTACTATATCGGAATGACATAAACATAGCTTGGAGTTTTTCATTTGTAATAAGTGATTCATAACTTTATGATGTATAACTTTTGATTGTCATTGGGAAAGCAAACAATAGACACTTTTAGCCGATAGTGCAAGGTTAATATAAATACCGATAAGATTAAAGTACTCTGACAGCAGCCCTAAAAATTCTGCTGTTAGCGGAGTTACATGGACTGTAGAATTCCATTGGATCGTAGAAAAATCGTTTCTTTCAGAAACTAATTTTAAAGGGTGAAATTAAATCTTTTTAATCAAAATACGAAGAACAGAAATAATTTAAAAAACTACATGCTTTCATGTTTCAGTGAATTGTATGCAGTGTTGGGCAAATTTTATTTTAAATAATAAATAATTAAATAATAAATAAACGTGTGATTTTAATTGCAAGTAACTAAACTTTTTATTTAAATAAATTATTATTTCTTATTTGCAAATAAAAGATTATTTATTATTTGGATTGAGATGGAAATCAAATAAATCATCTTTGGTCTTCCTAGCTGCTTATAAAAAAATACAATTTAATTTATTATTTGTCAATACAAATAATAATTGAAATTGTATTTGTAAATAACAATTAACTTTATTATTTTAAATAATTCATTTTGACTTGCTCAAATAATAAATAATTTGTTATTTAAAGAAAATGTATTTATTGTCCAACAGTGACTGTATGGAACGATAACTTGTAATTGATAAGCCCCGCAACGAAACTGTAACTTGCTCTTAATCTCAAGAACGTGCAATTGATTACACGTCTATATACGACAGCCGGAAAACAAACCGAGGAAAATGACTTGATCCTCTTTACCCTCATCAAGTGAATCATTTTTATGTAACTCTGGTGTGAATAGAGTCTGCTTCTCAGAATTATGACAATATCTGCAAGAAGCTATTACTACTAATCTCTTTCATTAAAAAGTAAAATATCTTGTGTCGAACAATTTTACCGACATGGAACATTGGAACATTGAAATATTTCTTTCTTTCCATTACTGACATTAATATTTGGCATCGTGCGATGATAGGTATTTCTGTCGCGTAGGAATATTTGTTATTCCAACCATGTTTGTATACAATATCTGTACAATCCTTCTGCACAGAATCGGCGTGACAATGAGTGATTTCTCTCGAATCCAAACACTCGATACATTATCAGTGACGCTGCATAAATATTTATCTCCGCGGCGTTTTATCGGATGACATAGTTGGAGCTTATTGTAACGACTAGACTGCGGATCTTTATGCATTTATGGCTTCAACAAATTTTCAAAAAATGCTAGAAAATAAAATTTTACAGAATTTAGTACGATTTTGATTTATTTCAGATCTACAAAAACACAAAACCAGAGACCCTAACTGTTATAACCAAAAAGATAAAAAGTCATGGAATAACAAGTATTTCATCGACTAAAATCGTATTGGTTACAAATAAGGATTATACTTATAATAACCGAAATTTTAAACTTCTCTCATCGATAACTGCTTTGAGCAATCGAAACAGTTCTTCTCCATCGATAACAGTTATCGAAGAGGATCCAATTTTTTGGACACTAATAAAGGTTACTTGTAACCAAAACGTATAAAAATCGATGTTTTTTAATCATTTTGTTCTTCGAATTTTTTTCTTTATATGTATATTCTGTACATTATCTTAAATTTCAATAATAATCAACTTTTTATTAATGATTATTATCGCAGAAAATTTTAGAAGAACTGTTATTTTTGATCCCTGCTTAAAACATGCCTACAAAAATTGATAATTGTATAAACATGCGCAAGTATAGTAATGACACTCAACATATTCAACGTTACATACACACATTTCTTCACAATGTGTAGAACAAATTATTTTGTACATCGATGTACATTTACATGTGTTTTTCCAGGTGTTCGTATCGCCCTGCTACCTAGCCTTCAGCCGCCATCTTAAGGTTCCTATGGCCGTCATAATGACCTCGTCTTTCTTGGACTGGCTCGAGGATGTCACCGGAAATCCGCACAACACCGCTTTTATGCCGAACATGTTCAGCGCCTTCGACCAACCGATGAGCTTCTCGGATAGGCTGTTGAATACCCTGTTATCGAAGTTTATCGCGTACCAATTAAACTCCCGTTTGGACATAATGTCGAAACACGTGAAGGACAACTTCGGCATCGATATTCCTATCCGTGAGCTTCACAAGGATATAGCCCTCTATCTTGTCAACTCGCATCACAGCTTGAACGGGATTAAACCGACCAACCCTGGCATTGTTGAAGTTGGCGGTCTACACGTTACCGAGAATGGAAATCCCCTTTCCCCGGTAAGTAGATGCTCATCTCGTCGAGAAAGTTCAAAAAACCGTCGAAAAATCTTCAGTAAAACAACTCCCATTAATATTTGGACGCTCTCAAAGAAAAATTATAACATTTTCAACATTGGACTATACTTTCTTGAAAAGTTAGAATAATTGATTCGCTGCACATCGTGACAAAAATTTTTGAAAAAAATTGCAAGTTGAAATTGTATAGAAAAAACTAAAAATTCCATTTTACAATTTTTAAACGTTCTTTCAAAAATTTTTGTCGCGTTGCAAACCAATTGTTCTAACTTCTGAAAAAAGTACAATCGTATGGTCCACTATTTAAAATGTTATCGTATTTTCAACAGTGTCCGAATATTAGTGAGAGTCACTGTGCTTAAAGAAGAAGGATATTAACATACATTGAATTTTGACTCGGACCACTTTCATAATTGTGGACACTGCTAACCAATCGTTCCCGTTGTGACTTTCTAGGAAGTGAAGAAATGGCTGGACGAAAGCACGCACGGTTGCATATATGTCACGTTCGGATCGATGGTGAGGATCGAGACTTTCCCGGAACCTCTCCTGGACGCTTTCTACACCGTTTTCAAGAAGATCGCGCCAGTGCGCGTGTTGATGAAGATCGCGAAGAAAGAAGAACTGCCGCCAGGATTGCCGACGAACGTGATGGTTCAGCCATGGTTCTCTCAAGTGACCGTCTTGAGTACGTAATCGAACAACAGTTCGGCGAAATGAAAAAACGCAAAGTACGTAATCGAAAAGCAGTTTGAAGGAAAAACAATTGTTTGAATTTCAGAACACAAGAACGTGAAGGCGTTCATAACGCACGGTGGTCTTATGGGTTTCCAAGAAGCAGTCTACTTCGGCGTTCCATTGATCGGTGTCCCAATTTTCGGCGATCAACACATTAATCTGAGGAAGGCTGCCGCTATGAAAATCGCAGTGAATCTTGGATCGCCGAGCAACGTTACTGTCGAATCACTGTCTTATGCGATAGACAAAGTGTTGAACGACGATGAGTATCGGTACGTGAGGAACCAACCAAATTAAGGGTCGAACTGTTCTGTAACCAGAAATTTTTACCTCCTTCCAAAAATCCAAGTCTCGATCCTAGAAGATTGGTGGTTCAAAAGTTACGCGTGTTTAAAGTCGAGCGACTTTCACTGTTTTCGACAGGTAAGAGCGTCGCTGTGTTGGTATGTAGTGGCTTGATGTCGATAACGTAGATTCGCAAACGTAGTCAATATTGCAGTCAAAATCGCCGAAATCGTTCAAGTTTAAACACTCTCAATTTTTGAACCACTGATCTCCCAGGATTAAAATGATTGGTATTTTCTCGCGAGAATATATTGGATCACGTAGAAATTATGCATAAATTTGTAGGTCGCTTCTGACCTCCTTATTCCGGACTGTACCCGTTAATCTTAGTCAAAAACAAGTCGAGCTTTCTTTCCTTTAACAATGCTTTCAATTGATCAAGCGCCAGATGCATTTGCATTCGGTTCTCTTAAATCTTGTTTGCTCTGTGACTTTGGCACTGGGCATCGGCATGGATAGTTTATTTGGGGGATGACCTAGCAAACACATGTCCCGATCACTGCAACGTGTTTGAATTATAGGTGTGGAATAGCACTCTGTGCCGGATGTATCTCCCTTCGAAAAGAAATAGGGAAACATGTTGAAAAATCTGATGATTGATATCTTGATGTTCCAGAACGAACATGAAGAGGACCTCGACGCTGTTCAAGGACCGTCCGATAAAACCATTGGACGAGGCGGTTTATTGGATCGAGTACGTTGCCAGACACGGAAACGTCCTGCAATCGCCTGCCATTCATCTCACCTGGTGGCAACAAAACCTCCTGGATGTTTACGGGTTACTCTTCGTCTGCGTTGCGGCGGTGCTCGGCGTCGTTGTTTTCATTCTCCGAAAGTTAACGAGACTGCTACCGGGCTGTAAATCCTGTTCGAAGAAGGACACCAAAACATCCGAGTCGAAGAAACGGAAATGAAGAAGTCGTGGTACAACCCGAACACGTCGTCGATAACAGCCCGAACGAAAAGAATCACCGAGAAAAAATGCCGGAACCGGCACCAAATCGACGCGATTCTCGTCGAATATACACGGCGATAACGCAGAACCGGATAATAGAATGAGAATTTATGTGTTTCGATGGTTGGACCATCTGCGATCCTATCCCGTGCCAATTTTCAACTACATCAATGTTTGTACATAAAAGTGTATAGTTTTTTTATACAGCAGCATGTAGAGCGGTTTCAATGAGCATAATAAATTTTATAAGTTAATGAAGCACCGGCATTTTGTAGCTGACACCTCCGATTAATTGCGATTTATCGCGATCTTATTATGGTTGTAGGACTGCGGAGTTTTATGGAAATGAATCTCTCCTTTTAATCAGTTTGGTAAGACGGAAATATGGTTGGAAGACATTTTTGTAATAAATGCATGAAGTCCGCGTGATTGTTCGTTAGTGAACGACGCGTTTTAATGCTACGATCATTCATTCATCTTGTTCGTTAAATTAGGGCTGTTACTTACCTTCGAAGGTGGAAGATTTGTAAACTTCAAATTTCGAAGCTTCGATTTCAGGAACTTCGAATTTCGAAGCTTTGATTTCAGGAACTTTGAAGATGATGAGAATCGAAGCTCCGGAGATTCGAATTTCGAAGCTTTGATTTCAGGAACTTTGAAGGTGATGAGAATCGAAGTTCCGGAGCTTCGATTTCAGGAACTTCGAATTTCGAAGCTTTGATTTCAGGAACTTTGAAGATGATGAGAATCGAAGCTCCGGAGATTCGAATTTCGAAGCTTTGATTTCAGGAACTTTGAAGGTGATGAGAATCGAAGTTCCGGAGCTTCGATTTCAGGAACTTCGAATTTCGAAGCTTTGATTTCAGGAACTTTGAAGGTGATGAGAATCAAAGTTCCGGAGATTCGAATTTCGAAGCTTTGATTTCAGGAACTTTGAAGGTGATGAGAATCGAAATTCCGGAGCTTCGAATTTCGAAGCTTCGATTTCAGGAACTTCGAATTTCGAACCTAATAGTAAGTTATTTCGAAATTTGAGTACTGTATGAGGTAGTATGTCAATTTTTCATATCCAGCATATTTAAAAAATCATAGAGAATGAAAATCTTCTAGGTCGGAAAAAATGTTTAATTTTCGAGTTAAATTAAGGTTCGAAGTGCAAATGATTAGTATAGAAGGTAAATCCTACCTGGTGGAGCAGTTGAGTTGATCTGCAACTCCAGGCAGTCCTGCTCCCTCTCGATCACTATTCGGCGATAGTCCTCGTCGAAAAGGGTGCTGCCTACTGTCGTATTCGACGGCATCTATGAGAAAGAAATGATCAATGTGAAGTTTCTTATAAAACAATTGCTTACATTGAATTCGAAACGTCATGATTGAGATTAATCTCGAAACTCGTTAAAATTCCCTGCTTCTTATCAAGTCGAACAAAAAGTTCGTTCTGATCGAAGAGAATTCCAACATTGGCAAATAAAATCGAATAAACTGCAATCGTTACAACCGTTATCTCGCACCGCGAAATAGAACGAACTTTTTACTCGCGGCGATAATAAAACTAACAGTATGTTTGTGTTACATACCGCGCGGTTTGCGTAATAGGAACCCCGCAAGAAAACGAATACGAAAAAAACAAAAACAGATAATTGTGCAAATGACAATAGTGACAAATGATCTGCTGTACTTTTTTTCACAACAACAGCTTCGTTGAATATTATAAACGGCGAGACATGATTGAAATGTTTTGATCAATGAGTTGCGGCAATGACTGTCAGCACAGATGTCAGAGGTTCCACTTTTTTACTGAGCGTATGCACACATAGGAGAGATCAAACATTTATGATAGCGCAAACGGAAATATATCGACGGGTCGAGTGTACCTCGAGTCTCGATTATGTTTAACGTGGATAAACGTAATGTTATAGATATCCGATTTTCCGTATCGATTTACATCGCTCTTTATTGATTTTATTATTGCGTTCGAGTGAGTGCATGATGTCAACGGATGCGAGAGTTTTCGCGAGATATCGAATATTTTAAAAGATGGAATTATGTAAGTAGTTTTTTATGGTACAAATAGTAGCATCGATAAATTACCGTCACATAAATAATCCCTCGGCTTATGGACACGTCACTTAAATGTTCCGCGAACCTAAGGCGCGCGCAAAGAACTGAAAATAAAAGCAGAAGGGAAATAGAAATATTAGAAACGTCGCCAACCAAATAATAGTAAAAATAAAGAAACAAATTATAAACGTCGAAATCTTTTAAAATTGTTGATCGAGTAATACCGTAGTGTATCGTTACAGTATAAACCCGCGTTCGGTAATCATCACCTGCAAATAGTAGCCGAGCAGCCAAATCGTTATCTAATTAGGCGAAACTCGTGAAAGGTTAATTAATTTATCGTTGTGTTGCCGATGCAGTAATTAATCGGTTTGCGGGTTTCCCTGCAAATATACTACGGCATTGATGCGCACTTAAATTCCATTCAAGCTGATTTCTTCTAACAACATAATCACCTAATAACGTTATCCAGTAGGAGACTAATCTAGCCTACTGTGGTTATGGTTCTCATGCCCGTTGGCAATGAGCCTGGCATGAAATGAATTCATACAAATTACGAAAGTAGTCGTCGACGTGAAAATTCATTTGCTTTTCAGTTCTGAAATTTCTCCAAGTTGAAAATCATAGAAAACTTGGTTTTTCATTGACAGATTTAAACGAGTTAGCTTTACAAGGATAACATTTATTAGTCTTATTTATTAGTCTAATAGGCGGCAGTTCTATCGGAAAAATTGGAAACGCGTTTATAGGACGTATCGGACGTGACACTCGTTGCGAGGCACTGTAGAAAATTGCACTAGCTTCGCGTTTTACCTTGAGACCGTCTCCGGAATTATTGTCACACTTGCCCGCCATATGTGCTCCAGATGTGTTTATTGTACTGAGGATGTTGGACCAATAGGTTCGGGAAATACGAAAGTATCGAGAACGTGTACCAAATAGTGAGAAGAAGTACCAATTTTCTAGACAAATTGCTCTGTTAGCGTTTATTATGTCTAGACAGTGGATTTGATGTATTTACGGCAAAAATGAGTAGGTGTACTTTAAAACATCCAATAAATTAGAAGAATTTAAATGTACCGTATTATTAAAGATATTATAAAGATATTAAAGATTTCCTACTGAAGCAGAACTTCCGATTTTTATTATATTCCTTTATCGATAGACTGGGAATTTTCTTTTTACGACAGTTCCTTATCGAACGCTTTAGCGAAGCGTTGAAAGCGGAACGTTTAATTATATCGGGCAGCGGATCTTTCATGGGAATTTAAATTTCTCCGGATTACTTTCTGCAAAAAGGAATGAAAATATATTTCTTCCGTGAACGACGGATAGCCTAACGTTTCTCGGCACTGTTCAGAAGTTTCAGTGGATACATGTGTTGCAGACGGTCGTGGCAACCTCGATGGATTCAAATCGCCGACACGTACAAATTGGACGCGCGATTAGATGCCGGCAAATCGCCGGATAAGTGGAATCGCAGATCCCGTGACGAATAATTGTGAAATGTCTAGCTCCTGGTGCACCGACGCGACGTGAGCGACGGGAATTGATATCTCGATGGAACTAGTTGCGAACGCCGACTATGCACACGGTGAACCGAGGAAACACGCCAAAAATCATTACAAAATTTAACGCTATACGTATTACTCCATTTTCTTTGATATGTATCAAATCCGGTCTGGCCATTCATAACAATTGAATTTTCATTTTACTGATTACATTTAACAATTATGTATATTCGAAGTTTACTAATTGTGTTCGATAACAATTCCGGCCAAATTTTCCCAGTTATATTTAACAATGATATTATCTCGCTAATTAGATTGAATCATAATTTCAGCAGAATTTCGATGATGAAAAATAACAATATTACGTCAACGGATTATGGTTTATCGAGTATCGTTCAATTTTGTAACTCAATTTTTAGCAGCAATTTTGTTTGAACTTTTGAACGCTCGGCGAGTGTTTGTCTGACTAATGGCAAGGATTTTCCACTGGAAAGTGCTTGAACGGAGGACTTTCCGTCGTACATATATAAAATGATTTTAAACATACAACAAATTGTCGATTATTTTTCAATCGGTCAAAAGTGTATGCCCACTCGAATTGAAACAACTCTGCGTCCGAATTTGAAGTACTTCAATTTCCACTTAGCAAGTTTTTACGTGAGAACGACAGCATCGATCCGAGGGCTCCATTCAGCAGGAACACGATATCGATACCGGCATAGACTTGTCACACACGTCATTTACATACGGCGCGATGTGTGCATACGCGAAATTCATCGCAGCACCGTTGCATTCTCCGTTCCAAGTGAAACTGTACTACATCGCACCGTTTATACGCGACGTACATAATACGTCACCGGTTGCTTGTTGCTCCGGACATCGGCCACCTGCCGAATCGCTCAAATCCTTCGACAGGGACACGATATGCTAATTATTGTAATTGGAATTACGTCGTCCACAAAAAATCCTGGTCGGAGAAATCAAATGAAAATCTTTTATCCATCTCTATTAATATCTCCTCTATCTTTTCTTCTCGCATCAATATCCAGAATCAAATTGGGTAGGTGGAATTTAAAACAGTAAAAATATTAGAAGAATTTAGAGATAGGGGAGAGTCGTGCAGTACCGACCGGCGTACTGTACCGACCAAAATTAGTTTATGACTTTCCAGGTCAAATGGCTACACTTCCTTTACGAAAACAAATGAATATAACTATTGTGGGTAATATGTTTCGTTGCTACATTGGTCATTCGATTGTTTTCGCAGTTCTGACACATTTAGCGTGGGCGTTGATATTTCGAGTGTTAAGAGTTATTTTCTAGATCTGATAATTCGTTTCTCAGGTAAGTAAACGACTTTGTTGAATTATGTATATTATATCTAGTCTATTAAGTATAATTAACGAGCCCTGTTTTGGAATTTTCTTTGTATATTATGTATACCATAACCTAAAATGTTTCCTCATGTTTGTCGTCCAGTACCGACCATCCAACTGTCGTGCAGTACCGACCAATCAATCGTCGACCAGTATAAGCCAAACTTTTCTTATCTGTAAGTTCAATCTGTTAGCATTTGAAATGAAGTTAGAAGATGTTTATTTAATCTTTCTTTTACCTTTTCCCACAGAAAAATGTCCGAAATTCCAAAGCAGAAAAAACCATCATCACCGCTCACTTTAAATATTAACGATAATTTTTCATTAACTTCTTTACCTGGTGTAACTTCAAATTTCATGGAAATGGTGAAATCAATCTCTCCTAGAAACGACAATTAGAGTTGCAAACAAAAAAGAGAAGACAACGAACGCAACAATCCGAAATCTTAACTTCGACTGTTTTTATAAACGAAGTTCAGAAAAAAAAGAACCTGGCTGAAGAAGAAAAGATAAATGCGGAGAAAAGAAAAGCTGCAAGAAACGAAAAAGTCAAAGAAGCAGAAAAAAGAAAAGTTGAAACTCAAGTAAGGAAAGAAAATAAGGAAAGATGTAAAAACTAAACAAAAAAATGAAATAATATATAAAAATATATAATTATTTTATTATATGTATAAATAAAATTTGAATGAAAATGCGTATTCTAACATCTAAATGTCTTTTTTTAACATTCTTAATGATTTAGACTGAAAAATCTACTAAATACGTAATTGGTCGGTACTGGACGACAATTCTTTGTTTCCTTCAAATTCTAATATCTTTATTTTTTACAAATAATGAATACTAATTATTAAATTCCACAAAATTAATTTCTGGCCTTTTATTAAGTTCCCTTTGTGTTACAAATTCCTTTTTTTAATTTTAATTTTTACCGATCCTAGTCCACCTAATAACAAGAAAACTTAGAGCGGTCGGTACTGCACGACTCTCCCCTACTATAATATTTTCAGTCTATTGAACATATTACGAAAGAAAATAAAATTCTGTTTCACTCCGGTTCGTTCATGGATTTACGACAAAACTGAGTAGGTGTGATTTAAAACAGTAAAAACATTTGAAGAATTTCTAAGAATGCTGTTATATTATTTTCAACCTACTGGATATTACAAGAAAGAAGATACATTTGTTGCGATTCGGGTGGATTTTTATCTTGCATAAAGATCCGCCGTCTAATAAATCAGCTATAAAAATGAGAACGATCATGTAATCGAACATATGTTGGAACACGTTTGCCTGTCACTTCAACTCAATCAACAAGCTTATTATTCCATTTCCTCCGGCTTGCTTTTTCTTGAACACTTTTTACGCAGCTGCATAAACTGCAAAACATTTAGACATTCTCGCGTGTACAGAGAGTTGCGAAGCTCGCAGAGGACTTCGAAGAGTACTACACATTTAAATAAGAATTTCGAGTGTCTTGAGGACGATTTGTTGCGAGGAGAACTTGCCATTTCTCTTTTCCTCCACTTCGTTCCGACATATAGTTAGACAATAAAATATTTCTCGAGACAGAGCCAGCGTTGCATCAAGGTAACCGCAGGCTGGTTATTATTCCCTTTAAAACGAATGTTATTATGTAAAGGTGGTCCACGCCCGCTCCTTTATCCCACAGACGAGGGGTAGCGAACGCAATTCTGCTAGTCTCCCGGAAAAGAGTGGAATCCGTTACTGGAACGAAAGGAATTTACTCGTGGACCGTGAACTGAATTAACGGACGCGTTCTTGCGAAATTTCATTCCGCGGATTGGTGCTGAACTAGTTACTCGATATGTACTCCGAAAGCTCGAAGGACTACAATAATCCTTCTTATCTTATTGCAATTATTTACCGGAGCTCTCAGTACTCGAACTTTGGCGCCACTCGATGGATTGTAAGTCTTTCGGAAAGTAATTTCGTTTTTTCGTGTAGAAATCGCATTGATTCCATTGGTTCTACTAGACTGCGGATTTTTTGCATTTCACAATTTTTCTAGGATTTAAGCGTTTGTAGATCCAAAGCAAGTAAGAATTGTACAAAATTCTATCGAATTTTATATTCTGCCCTTTTTTGAACATTATTACCTAATATTTCATATTTTTTAAAGAATCCGATAAAATTCTTGCCGAATTGACATTTTTCAGATTGGATTGCTTCTGCCTTAGCGACAATTCTTCGGTAAACATTGAAAGCAATCGCGTGGAGATTCCGTTTCCCATTTCGATGAAAACATCGGTTATCTCTTTTTTTCAGTGTAATCGAATATCCGTCATTCGATCGCAACTCCAGTTCCAGTATTTCAGCGATCAAATGATCGAACCTAGGAGCAACAGATGTCACGTATAACCTGTTGCAATTTTCCGCGTAATCTCAGGCTCAACCGAAATCGAAAGATTTTCGATTTGCAAAGTTGCAGTTCTCGTTCGCAGTGCGTCCTACAATTAACAATATCTATATCGAAGAAACTCGTGAAATTAAAACATTATTTTGTCAAGGACTCACAGTTTATTGATAAGCTTTGATAAGTAACACATGAATCACGCATGAAGATCGAAAGAACGCGCTGTTGATGTTCGATAGTGTTTGCTTTGACTGCAGAAGTGCTATGAAAACAAACTAACCAGTCGAGGAGTGTCACTGTTAGTTCTCGTATATGAGCATTTTCGATTATTTCTACTTGTGCTGGTTTTAGTAAATATTGATAATGCTGCGCAACAATTTTGCCCATAATAGTTTGTTATGAAAGAAAACAGTTAATAAAGTGGTTTCGTGGTGGTCGCTGCTAGAACAGCAAGTGATGGATACGTTATTCAATCAAGTCTGAGGAAGACTTGCTCCGCCGCAGACGATTAAATCAGCTTTAACCGAACAAAATAAATTTAATCAATTTTTGTATAGATTTTGTCGAGACACCCTGTATATAAGTGCATTATCTACGTCTCACTGTTCGACGATTGCTTTTAACGGTATTGACACCGGCGAGAGACATGAAAAATAGATTGCGATGGAGACGCAACTTGAAACAACATCGTTCCCGCCATCGCCTAATAGAAACTATATCTAGCCGATGTTTTTAATGACAAAGAGTGTTGGCTGTTGTCCTGACACTTCTCCGTTGCACAATTTTCTTCAGCTGTTATTACGACGGGAAATTCTGAATTAACTGAACCGTTCATGAACATTGTTTGCTCGTTGACGTTTTCGTGAAAACGTCTTCAATGGGAGACAATCATCCTTGGAATGTTAAGAAACGTCAACTTTACCGAGCCGGGTTAATTACGTCGCAGAATTTTTGCAACGCAGATGTAACAGGATGATTTAGAATGCATCATTCTACGCATAAATTACAGTCGGAGTTATTCGTTGTTGTTCATCATAAAAGAATTCGTGTCTCCGTAGTGCATGTTACAAGAAAATAGTCTCACAAACACAAATTCGTGTAAAGCCGCCGCGCCGCGCGGCTGTCGAGCAATAAGAAACGTTTAAATGAAAAATATTTGTGCGCCGGAAGTTCTCACCTGACGTGAAGTAATATAATAACGCGGCGTGTATTAAATTATATTGTTTGGGTCGGTGAGCTACAACAACGCCGGACCACGCACGTAAATTCTAGTTACCCGTTCTGCTTGTTGTCCAATTAAGTAATCCACCGAGCCCGCCTCGACGCGTGGCCGCGACGCGCGGCCTGTTTTGATAATTAACGCAATTACGCCGAATAAAGAGATGCTGGATTGATGGGCGGAGAAGTTCGGGACAGGTCTCTTTCTTGTTCAACGACGAGGAGAACTTCTGAGGAGAACAACCACGTGGTTGTCATTAAAGGTCGGAGTCGAGTGTACTCTTGTTGCGCTGTTATTCGTGCTAACACATTTTCAACACACTTCAGCATGCTCCGACATTGTTTACACGATTAAATATGTTAGTATCTAATCGATAGACAGCGAATTCAATGCATTTGTAAGGAAAATGGTCACGTGCAATTTAAAGCAGTGAACATGCTAAATATATATGAGGACATCAATGTATTAGTTTCAGGTTAATAGAGTAATTAAATGAAGAATATAATTTTTATTTGGCTCCTGTGTTCTGCAATCATTGCAAACATTTTTTATTTTGCATAAAGATCCGCCATAAAAATGCCACGAATATATTGATGAAAGTTTCATAAAAAAATAAGTAATAATAAAAAAGATTAAATATTGGTGTTACATTGTGAGGCGCACGGAGCTTTGAACTGTGTCGACGACTGCGACTCTCCGCGTCGCAGTTTAGTGGTTCACACCGATACACCCGAGCCGAGATCAGATTACTAAAATGGAAGGGATATTTTTTCTGCGTTTATCTGCTACAGCTTTTCTGCGTTTGTAGATAATTTACTGTACTACTCTCTTCATTTCATGCGTACGAAATTGATATAATACCTCGTACAGCACTTGAATGTGTAGTAATTGTTTGGATACCAAAATATTTAATAATGTAAAACAATATTTTGAATAATGGTGCAGCAATTTTTAGTGGTGACTCTGAGGCGCCACTCGAGTGCTAAGGGCTAAGTATTGTACGAGTATTAATACGAATTTCATACCCATGAAATTTCAAAAATCATAGAGAATGGAAATATTCTGGGTCGAACAAATGTTTCATTTTCTCACTTCACTTAACATTGTCCCCGACTGTGAGTTTGTTTAATTGTCTAGCAATTGTTGCTATGCTAATATGTTAATGAAAGTAGCAACGTTGTTTACGACAACTGGCTCGTCCTCTCTGGACGACCTCGACCCAAGATAGCAGCAGAGATCAATCCGCCTAATTGCGCGCAAAACTCCGAAACGATCGATAAAAACGAGCGAACGAAGAAAAATGCGAGTGAATGGAAATCTCTAATTCGATTATTACTTGCAGACAGTTGGCTCGGCGATTGTTGCTGACTCTCGACAAGGTTCCCCGTGAATAGCAAACAGAGAAGGATCCAGTCATAAGTGCGCCGGTTGTTTTATATGCTAGTCACGACTGTCGCAGCCGTGGTTTATTAATATTGATGGTAACAGCACGCGCTCGCACGAAGATCCCACCGCCACAGTAATTGAATATCATTTACGCCAGCGATTTACATGACAAACAACCCTCCGCGAACTATGCACCGTCGCAGGATCAAAGAACCTTGACGAAGAAGTCGCGGAGACGAGCTCCTGTCGTTTATGGGGACGAAGATCCCCCTTGGAGATTAACGTAAATCCGCCATTGCTCCTATCGAGCAAGATTACCGACCAATCGATATCGACCAATCGGCTCACTGAGTGATTAGAATTAATGGTGTCTCATGAGAAACTCTAGCAACGTTATCTTCGCGCGCGAGAGAGAGAGAGAGAGAGAGAGAGAGAGAGAGAGAGAGAGAGAGAGAGAGAGAGAGGTTTGTTACCTTGGTAACTAGCTGCGCTTTCCTTGCTGACGTTTCACACGAAACATAGCAAATGCCGTATCAATTATAACTTTTAACAGTCGAACGGGGTTAATTTTCATAGATTGTGTTGCCTCTTACACACAGAAATTTCCACTCAATTTAGTGCTAACATTCAAGAATTATAATTAGACTGCGGATCGTTATGAAATTTTGGCTTTCGAAAATTTTCAAATAAATGCTAGAATATAAAAAGACTACCACCACGGAAAATAAGATTCTTTTTGATTCGTTTTTCTGAAAATTCCTTTAGAAAAATTTCAAATTGCATAAAGATTCCGCAGTATAATTATGATTAATACTCGTTTTCTCATAAAAATTACAAAAGTACATTTCATGATTGCTCGATACGACTTTGTGTATGAATTCATGATTGGTACATTCTTGCTGGATATACAATATACATGTATAGAATAATTAAAGTTGTTGTATACAGTACTGTAACATTTTAATTTACGTTAGAAGAACCTCCATAATTTTTGTGCACGAATTAAACATCCGCCCGACGGCATCGCGATTTCTTCTGAAACCACTGCACCGAAACCAGACTCAGCATTTTTAATTAAAACAACTCTCTCGCGCAAAGCGTTCGTTACAAAGCTTCCCGGTGGTTCGTAAGGAAATTCCATATGGTCTTGGACGGATAAGCGAGGCGATTACCAATGCGGGAAGCTCAATTTTCACAGCGTCACAAAGAGACGGATCAAAGAACTTTGATGCTTTATTCTCTTTTGTTTCCAAAGATTAAACCGCTGAATCGTGAAATTCTACTATCTCGGGAAAACTACCGCAGAGAGTTCTACAAATATTAAAATCATTTTTCAAGTTGTACCACTAACAGAGGAAAAGTTGGCTAGTATTCTCAGAGATTCTTTGACAGAAATAACGAAATCCAACGAATGAGACGTGTTTGAGAAATCATGTGAAAGCGAAGGACATGTTAGAAATGTCAAAACGAATTTGAAGATAGTACAAAACTCTGTCGAATATAATATTCTAGCATTTTTTGAAAATTTCCAGGAGCTATAAATGCATAAAGATCCGCAGTCAACTTGCGAGAATTACTTTCGAGAAAGTTAGTCGACCTCGTTGCATTATCATGAGCAGTTTATTCCGCTTTGTCGGCGGACAGCGCGATCGAAAGCGCAGTTTACACGCGAACAATGTCACAACGTGATACGAACGTCGTGATATCAGACGCCGATTAAAAAATATCAAGTCCTCGGACATCGTTCGCGGGAGATCATTACCGAGCTTCGAAAAAAGCTTTCACAAAAGGCGATAAACCGGAGCAAGCGACGAGGAATCGAGGAAAAAAGTGAAAAATCACTCGAGGCCAGGTACCGCGACACGTCGATAGACCGGTGTTACATCATCGATCCTCGCTCGGTGATGGATTATTGCAAAAACGAATGCTCCGATTTTTTTTCCGCTTCGCGGAAGATTCGAGCATTCTCCTACGGTTCATTGATCGGAAAATTAATCTCGAGATTGCCGCTCTGGGATGAAAGGAATCTTTAGTCGACTTAACGATCTCTTAGCGGTTCCATCTCACGGCGCTTCATTTGTTTAAAACTGTGAATGCCAGCAAGTTGGAGAAGAATTATAACCCGCAGCTGAGGAAGAAAAATTCGTGCTTTTGACGTTTTGCGTGTCGTCGCCGCTGCTTATTAATCTTCTGGTGAACAAAACTCTTTTGAGCTGACTTCTCGTGTGTGGACGTTTAAATAATGAAGCTGGAGGGATATTGTTCTCGCTGTATTTTAGCTCGTTGTACTGAAAAAGTACACGCCGCGTTATTTTCCCTAATTATAATCCTTAATTATAATATGAAAGGGAAGGTCGATTTTTCTGCAGTGTCAAAAAACAAAATTTTACACGTCATTTGCACGGGGACGAGCCTCATTTGATTCTATAACTATAACATTTAAATTGCATTAAAAACATTTGTCATGTCATAAAAAATGAAGAAGATATTTAGGTGGATCACCCTGTATGTCTCAGGCTGATAACAAAGTCTCTCAAGAAAATCAAAGAGCGTCTGCAGGTAATGAAAGAACACCTTAAAATAATTCAAGTCAGAATTGAAAGATTAATAAAGGATTAATAAATTGTGAACTTTGAATTTCGGACAGTCTCGCGATCTTTTCCGATTACTGCTTAATGAAAGTATTATCAATAGCTTGGCGGAAAAATTCCATTACCACGGGAGCGAGGTAAATTCCATCACTTCGCGCCACCTCGATCCAACAGGAAGCATCTGAGATATTTACTAGCAATACCCCCATAGCCTTTCGTGTGCCTTGCTCCGGTAAATGCCTTTGAGCTGTTTCGCTTTTCCCACCCCATCAATGGCACTGAACTTTTCAAGCTCCAATTTTTCATCTGCTCCGATCGGCTTGAACTCTTTTGTTCCTGTGTTGATCGGTATGGAGGTCAAGGATTACTCTGACTCTTTTCTGTGGAGTAACTCGGCCATTTTCAATACTGCATCGCCAATACAGTAATGTCTCGATGTATGTGAATGGGATGCGCACGATATATCTGCGAAAAATGTATTCCCGTTATCGCCGGACGTTGCCTTTCAGTAAAACTTCATTGTTTCTAATTATTTTTAATGGATCCTTCACACAACATACTTGGGACACTTTCTTATTAATTCTATTAAAATAAGTCCAATCGTGACACAGTTCGTTTCTATGGATTATCATCTTGATAGGATATTGTACAAAGTGTCAACTCCTACGCACTTGCCCCGAAAATTACTTAGAACAGAAATAATATGACGGTGCAGTTGGTAATTCGCAATATGGATCCGAGGAACTAGGTTATTTCAGGTTATTTCAATATAGAGAATTTTCCGCGCGACGTTCCTTTTTCCGTCAGAAATTCGCACCACGCGGCAGCATCCCGTTAATATAAAACAGAAATTGAAAGTTCCGTCGTTCAACTTCCCAAGTTTTTTGTCAGTCCGGCAACTTTCCCGCGAAAAACTTCCGGTAATCATTGAGCACTCTTCAAGGCGGCGAGGTGCGATTTCAGTTAGCGATGACGAGCACGTAGAAGTACCGAAAGTGCCAAATTCGATACCTTACATTTAGAAATTCGCGCGAGAGGAAACTCGGCGCATTCCTATAAAAATTTAACGATTCTTGCGTTCGCATCGTAGCCACGATGCGCAAGCCGCTTCAAGAAACATATTATCATCAAGAATCGGTTAAGTATATCAGAGTTTATGGCAACGCATCCTTCTTCGTTGGAAGCTCGCTGCGATTCTCTTTTATCGCGATCCTCCCGAGGTGATTATCGTTTAAATGACAAATCGCGCGTTTTACTAAAAACCGCGGAAGGTAATATACCGCGCGCTGTAACAAGTATGACGCAATTCTGTTGACATCGAATATCGCAAATCCTACCACGTACGATCGGGAATACGAGATCGTGTCGCAACGAGACAATCTTCAAAGTCGAACGCTACCGTCTGCGCAAAACCACGATTTCGCTGCGAATATAAACAATCCTGTGACAGCCCGTTTCGCAAATTGGTCGGGGACGTCGTGGAAACGGAAGGCAGATTCCAAACCGCGCGTCGTTTCCCGCGACGGGATCAATTTTCCTCGACAAACACCTTTCCTCGCGAAAGAGAAACAACGAGGTCTTTGACGGGAGTTTGTTTCCGCGAGACAATTTCAAACTTGGCTATAACTTTCGACGTGTCTGGGAAATGCATTTTTTGAGAAGCTGTTAACCCCTTTACTAAATCTTGCGAAAGATTTGAAACATTCAAGAATATTGTATTGTTGCTTTTAATGTAACAAGTCGTAAAGGGATGAAATCAATTTTTATGTTATTCCAAAACATTGTTATTTTGTATATATAATATATACCAATATATTTAATACTAAACTGTAAACAATATTTTGAATAATGGTACAGTAATTGTCACTATCAGTGAGACTCCGAGTTCACCACTCGAGTGCTAAGGGTTAAAATATAGATTTCATTCATCCCTTAAAAATGACTGAGACACAGCAAGAGAAAAAATTTTGAAAAAAACCGAAAAAGATGAGGAATCCTCAACGTTTTTAAAGTACATTTCGAAGGTCCACTTAAGCGCTGAGAGTCCCTTCGCATAAACGCATAAAAATTGCAATGTATCGGCGACTATAGGAGGACCTACTTCTCAATTGATGTGTTCAATTTTTCTCAGCGTGCGTTCCATTGTTTAACAAATTTTCCCATTTCCCGAGCCATGAAGTCGACGCGTAACGGTGCCCTGTTCGGTGCGCGTGTAAAATTTTATGAGCCAACGGAGTGGCAGATTTCCTTTTGAAAAACAAGAGACGCGGACTTCAGGGCCGCATGCAACTTTCTCGACAATTTCACAGTACGCTTCTTCGGGTGTATGAGTCGGGCAATCGGTTATTGGAGTAGAGTTCAAGGATAAACTCTCCCGTCAGATCTCTCGCGGAAACGCGTGCGAGCTGCGAGACGAAGAGGAATGAACGAAGACCCGAAGAGGTTTACGACTAGGTAGACACGTACAAGTTCGGAACTACATACCTGGAACCCAAGAAAGTTTCCTTTCGCGAGAATTCGCAGCGGAAATGTTGCTACTCTTGTTCCCGGCAGCAAGCGGAAGGATGCGAATCTATGAACGTACAGGACTCGACGATTTTTTCCAAGTTTCTCTATCAAGAGTTTTGAATGTGGATTATACTGACACCCGGACTCCGTGCGAAGAAGAAGTATTCAGGCGAATCTAATTGCTGTGAGGCGAGCAACGTGCTGCCAGACTCGTAGTTTGTGCGTTCGTGTAGTCTGTTAAACTTCTTTCACTAATTTTCTTTCTTGAAAATTGCTGTCTGTAAGTCAAACTTTGGGATTTTGCAATTTCAATGCATCCTTCCCGATGAAAGATGTGAAATTAATACATTTTTAACTTCCCGATTTTATAGGGAAGTTATTGTAATTACCCCGAAAATCGAAAATCGATTTTTTAGCAGATCTTCACGTTTCATGGTCATTGCAGTCATTTTAGACTATTTTTATCAAAATGTCGGTATGTGTGTGTGTGTGTGTGTGTGTGTGTGTGCGTATGTCCGTCTCTATGGTATCAAATTTTTCGTTAACGTTTTCAGAAAAAGTAACAACGCGATCGGAATGATGAATGATGCAATCGATGTGCCCCGCTGTAACTTAGAGCTGATTAGATTTTGGTCCATTTTGGTCAAGTAGTTTTTTAGTTTTTTTCGAAAGGAGTTGATTAAACATTACAATTTATACGAAAGGCGTATCCACCGAAGAAGTAAACGTAACTATATATTATATTTAGACATATTTTTAAAAAAAAATTTTTTTTATAAAATTAAAAAAAAAATTTTTTCTAAAATTAAAAAAAAAATTTTTTCCAATTATGCAACTAATGCTAATGTAACCGCTTACAATAATCGAAAATTATTCCAATGCAAGAGTGAGTTAATCATCGCCGAGAATACATTTTCAAAAAATATCGATGAAAGTACAAAAACATTTATATAACAATCTTTAAATAAACAATCAGTTCAAAACGAATTGTTAACTGAGATTAAATTGAAAATTAATATAAAATATATGATAATTAATAACATTGACGTTGAAGACGAATTGGTTAATGGAGCATGCAGAATATTAAAATTTATTACTTTTCAAGAAAATACTAAAATTCCGTCTATATTGTGGTTAGATTTTCAATTGGCCATAGTAGGAGTGAAAGTAAGAACTCGTTATCGTGATTATATGAAAAATGCAAATATAAATCAAAATTTAACACCAATAATAAAAAAATATCGAATCAAGTAAATATTTCGAGTGAAGAAAAATAAGAAATCACACGTAGTCAATTTCCAGTGGTTCCTGCTGAAGCGATTACGATTCATAAAAGTCAGGGACAAACATACGAGAAAGTATGTATGGATTTTAAAACATCAGAAATACGAACTTTACAAATGTTGTATGTAGCACTGAGCAGAGTTTCAAAATTGAGCGGTTTATATATTTTGAGAAAATTTAAATTAATAGTATCGAAGAAAACCAAGATCAATACTGCAAACCCGGATAATGATGAGTTGTATCGTTTGCGAAAAACTAATTAAGACAATTTATTTTGCAACATTAGTATGCTATAACAAGGAACCAAGCGAGCAACGAGCATACGATATTGGTTTAATGCGACGCCATATAGCAAACATTTTGATAAGTAGAAAACTATTGAATTTCCCTGAAAACGTATAATCTTCTTAAAACGTACACTTAATAAATAATAATAATAATATACAGCAACTAACGAATCGGGAAGTTCTTTGTGTGGCTCGTGGAGAGTCACACACAAAAAGGAAGACATTAATAGCTGTGGGCCCTACTAGCCATGCGTACCACTAACATTCTCGCAAGAGCAGTCCTGCCCGCGAGCTCGCGAAGCGAGCGAGCAACAATAGCCCTCTAGTTAAAAATGGCATCTTTTCTATAGATATCGTTTCAGTGCACGTTGACAAACCAGGGGTATTGCAAGGATCATAAATTTTGGATGATTTGTATACATAGCACAGCGGAGTGGCTCTCCGAACCCAATTGCTCTGTTGGTAGCTGAACAGCCGGCTCTACACGTCCTATCCATTTACCATGGAATCGTTCATCTTGGTAATGTCTAGTTTCACAAGCACTGTCGCACACGAGCTACGCGGAACATTTAATATCGTTGACTAATTTAAACGTGCCGATTTCCCCGCGAAATGTACCCTGTTTTAAATGTGTGATGTCGACTGCTACATCGCTTGTTAAGAACACGACCATTATGCAATTCCAGTTACTATTAACTTCGATTCATTCATAAATGTATTTTTCTTCGAATGAAATGACCTTTCTCAAACGATGGTATAATACGCTTCGAGCGAGCTTTATTTGATAAAATGTGCTTGAGCAAATTCCGTGTACCGACCAATCGTGAAAATCGGTCACGTCGTGTGCAACAATCTAATAAAAATCAATGAGAAGGTTTTTATTGTTCTATTATTGGGTTAGTGGGAAGGAAACGTCGATTTTCTGTCACATGCGATCCGTGGTTCTCATGTATTCTACTTCGAGAACGTTTCAAATTTCCGGAAGTAAATCTTGTACAATTTCTTCGATGTTCCTTCGATGAAAATGTCCATGCAACTTCGTGCATTTCTATAAATTCGTGTATTTAAACGAATTGACTAGCCAAGTCATAAAATTTGCAATTCCCGATATTTTTTCTCCCGTCGGATATTAATAAATCGTATGGGCGTGGTAGCGTTTTGCGAATTTTTCACGATTTCCACGTGTTTCTAGAACACAGCTGAAATATTTTCTCTTTTATATTACGTACAGACTGTATTATATTTTTATCGTGGACGACACGTGCAAAAATTGACTTTCATCGCGCTCCACCGCTTTTTCCCTTCGCTGCTCGTTTCGTCACCCCTAATCGAGTCCAGATATGTCCGTAAACGGTGTTTCGCCAAGGTTATAAAACGTTTTATTTCCACGGCAATGAAGCACGCGAAAGAAATCGATGGCGCGTATATATACGTTCGTTGGATTTTCAGCAGTCGTTGCCGTTTCCATAAATGACTATGGGGGGGGGCGCAGTTATTCGTTGCGGCCGATCTCGATCATCCCCCTTGCGATACGTAAACGCGAGCGGTGTTACCGTTGCCGCTCGTTCGATATTAATAAAACGTTATTGACGACCAATTTCGTTTATTCGTTGTTGCCGGTATACCGGATTACAACGGGCAGTTTCATCGGTGATAATGGCGACTTTATTATCGCCCGAGATGAGCGTCGTCGTTCTGGCAATTCCGGCACATGTACATTCTCAGAAATCTATGGAATCGTTGTTAAGTAACCACGACAGACAATTTCTAATTTTCTCATTTTAATTATTCTTTAATGCAACCCGGATTTTATGCATGAATGGCAAAAATGGCAAAAATGTGATTTAAAACAGTAAAACCATTCGAAGAATTTAAAACTATTGTTAAGGTGGAGTGAGGTAAGTGCGCACTAGTTTTTGCAAAGTTCAGTCTACTATGTAAAACCTTGACACTGTTGGTATCAAACTCTTGCCACAGTTATTACTGATGACTAGACTGCGGATTTTATGCATTTATGACAAAAATGGATGAGTACAATTTAAAACGGTGGACATATTAAAAATATTTAAGGCCACCAGTGTATCAGTTTCACCTTAATAAGATAATTAAAATAAGAAAGAAATGTTTATTTGGCTCCTGCGCCTTGCAATCAATGCAAACATTTTTTATTTTGCATAAAGATCCGCAGTCTATTGATGACTTAGTATTATGTAGGATTCTAATTTAGCTTGAAAATTATCATTTTAATAGGATATTGTACAACTCCACCTTATATTATTTTCAGTATATTCAGCCTATTCATGTAAAAAAGTAAGAAATAAATTTCCATTTCACTCCAGTTTGTTGTAATTTACGTAGAACATTTTTATTCTGTAAAAAGATCCGCAGTCTAGTTATAATCAAGTGTAAACCATGCGGTCGCTCAAATAATCTGTAAGTAAATAAATGAATAATAGAAGTAACGCGATGGAAGAAATTCACGACGTATTGACAGGAGCAATGTTATCTTGTGAGCCTCGTTAACAATGCTTCCGGAACGCAAGCTGCAGATGCTAATGTTAGATTACGGGTCGTTTGAAATAGAGGAAATGCCGCGAAAATGGTTGGCCAGCGCAATAAAGGGAAAACACATACACTGGTATTTCCCAGAGGCGAGATGCTGCTGGCAATTCATATAGGATTCCCGCCGTGGCAACTGGCATTACTCATTCGCCCGAATAATAATTAAATAACAATTGCCCCGTTCCGATACATATGTATTCTTAAGTTAATCATCCGTTCGAATATTCAACAGGTCTCTGCCTACGCTCCACGGTACGCGAGTTCAAAGTGACACGAAGAAAAATCGAATTTACCATTTTTCAAAAATAAAAATATTCAATACACGAAGAACCTCGTTTATCTACCTGAAGTTTAAGCTGCCGAGGATATTAACATACGAAATAAAATTCCATTTCGCCACAGTCTCGCGGTCCCCGAACAAAAATTAAATCTTCATAAAAAGTTTTAGCTCAGGCATAACGAAGCAGATTGTCGAATAGTTATGTTCGTTTAGCATACTTCGCTGTGTATTTGCAAAAAGTGAGAGCCCTTGAAAAGCGTTGAGCAGTGGAGAAAGCTTGAACCGTGAATTCAAGTCCTTTTTACGTCGAATTTATTCCTTTTCTATAAAAATAAAAATTCTAATTTCTAAGGATTCATCTCTCTCCGCTAGACCTTTCACTTATAGGGTTCTCACCTCATTGGTGCCATGGCAAGATTGAAACTCGTCGACTATTCGAGTACATCGTGTTTCCAATTTCCAATTAGCAAAGATTTGGCCAATTCTCCCGACCATCCGGCCCTCCAGATCGACACGCAATTATTCTCGTATCGCACACGTACTCCTCTCCATAATGATACTTCTGATAGTATTCAGAACATGGCGCGGCCCGACCATATTTTGCCCACGCCGTAATTAATGGAACAACACGGAGGATCGGGGAATCTCATTAATTGCGTCGATGATGAACGTGGATCATCTCGCAGCCAGGGCCGACCTTTGTCCAGCGAACAATACACGACCATGATCGGGAAGGAAAATGATTTTATTGAATGCTCCGTTTCGGGGAGAAATTCAAATAATCCACCTGTTCATTTAATCGACCACCGCGTATTCCACGATTTGATCCTAAACGACCGTGATCGTAGAGATTATGTTCAAAAATTCGAATAAAATGTGAAAAATTTTACACTTTTGTAAAGGATCTCCATTGAAAAATGTACAATATTTTCAATGAATAATAATTTCTGTTACACTGGCAGCTGGATTAAAATATTGCCAAGTGATGTACGTGTCTGAACGAAAGATGGTTGCTAGGAGGAATCACGGCGATACGCCGCGAATCATAAGTGGCACGACAGCTCGAGATTGATAGTAGAGTACTCTATTCATTGCGATGTTACTCTCGGGCTAAGAATCGTGAATGAAGACGAATTTGCTTGTTAACATTGCCCTCCATCGCGGTGCGGAAGCTTTTAATTCGCCGTCTGAGGTATTTAAATCTGAACCACTAGTCGCTTTGCATTTCTCTCGGTCTCTCTGAATAATAATTAAGCCAGCCGAGTTGAGTAACGATTCAGTCAATTCATATCGCCGCCTTTCGCGTCTGAAATTTCTGCCGGAGCATCAAAATTTCCTTCAGAAAAGATCCAGTTTTATACGGGGATCCAGATTATTTTGCACGATCGCTGTGAACGTTTATGGAAAATACAAATTTTACAGATCTCATTTTTAACACAAATGGATTTACAAATGGACCTGTAAATGGAATTACGAATTTACTAACTGTCTAATAATCAATATTGTTGGAATCCGACATTTCAGTTGCAATCTGTTAACTGCGCGAATGGAAATCGTTTCTATCAGATTTGGCATTGCATTCGCGTTTCGACGAACCCAAACGAACAGTTTATTTATTTCGCCACTGCGACGCGAACATTTCTGTAATGATTTCCTGATAAGTATCATTAAGCGAATCAGCGCTCGTGCGTTATGGAATTACGACGTTTACGATTTCCAAAGCGGATTTTTACCGCGACCTGCTTAGCTGCAACTCTAAAACTCCGATCTAATCGTTTCTACAATAACAATGTATTCCGAACTCAATGTCTTTGCGAATTGTGTTAATTACCTTACACGATTTAACAGACCAATAATGTCGCACGCGGAAATTCTCATCTCGCCGTTAAATGGTTCCTGCGTTGCTCTATTATTGTCTTGTTCGTTTCTATTTTCATCAATGTCGCGCCAGATATTTTTATTTCACGTTTCACACTTCGCTATTTATACAAACCGTTTAGCAAGGCTCGAATTTTTCAGAAAGAAATTATAGTGGATCTACAAACTATTCGTACGTCGAGATAATGTTGACGTACAATTTTAAGGACATCAATATCTTCTATTTTTAACTCCTAAGTTTTATTTAGAAGAAAATGCTTCCTCTACCGTGCACGACACTGTCATTAAAAAATCTTGAAATAGGTTCGCTCTGGATAAAGCGTCAACAAAATGCTGTCTGAAGCTCGTCAAGAAAAGAGAACGGCTAGAATTGCACAGGGGAAATTAACACCGGCCCGTAATTGCCCGGGACCGCATTAGTGATCTAAATAAAGCGAGCCGAAGCGCAAGAAAAGTATCATCGCGTGTTTCCGGTTCGTTTTTCCGTAATTATCGCAAATAGAGCGGAAACGTTGCACGCGAAACAGCGGGACGAGGAGCGTACCGATTCGCGAAAGCATTCTGAAAATATTTGCGCCGAAAACAAAACACGCTGACGTATTCAGGAATTCCATATTTAATTGGTTAAACGTTAAACAATCTGGGAGTACTTGAACATTTGGTACATCTGCGAAATTATGTACACTTGAGAGAAGCACCCTTGGGGAATCGATTAAAACGGAAATTTCACGGCGGAAAAATTCAGTGATTAATAATAAACACCTTGTAGTTCGCGTAATCTACGAACAAATTAAGAAGAGAGGGAATTATTTAAAATATATTTTCGACATCGTATCGGAAGCTTTACTGTGTCATTATTATTATTCACAAAAGGAGGTAAGAATATATTTTATCGGGCTTTCATGTACGTATAAACGACATTAAAATTCAGAAAATATGTTCGCAGATAAAAAGAAATTGTATCTAATTTTTTAGTATTACAACCGACATTAAAGGGATTTAATACAGCAGTAAAATTGAGATTCCAGAAAAATATGCAAATCGATGAATAAGTATTTACTTGAAACGTTTGCTCACCTCAATTTGCATGTCCATATTAACCATTCTTGAGAATACAGTGCGGGGTTTAATGCTTTCGAGTCACGATCTGCAACAAAGAAGTGTAAAAGTGTTAATGCGTGTAACCGAAAATATTTATACAATATGTACGATGTACATGTAACACCGAAACTCCACCTCTTCTTTTACAATCGGTTTTAACGAGCTCTTATTGTTCTTTTGTGAATTATTCAGCAAAGGTCGTTTTAAAAAAGCGAGCAAACAATGGCACTGTGCACGCATCTTGCGCATGTGGGCATGACAAGGTCACAGCCATGGTCGTTCTGCCATTTCTTTTTTTTTTAACACGAACACCAATTGCGTGACTTGCTCTGCATAATTCAAGTATTACATCGACACGGTGAAATTGATGTGCTCTTGTGTTTCACTTTCGAAGCGACACTCGTTTCACACAATATTTCTTCTCCGCGGCTGTTCATTTCTTCGACAATTGAAAAAACACAATAGAAAAAATCTACAGTCGAAACCAAACGGCAAATTCGTCCTTTGAAACACGGAATTTCATTAAACATTCCAACAGGCAAAAAAATGTTATAAAATTGTTTTTGAATTTTTCTGTGTTTCCTTCAACCTCGTTCTATTTTGACAATTTCATACCGTTCAAATTTAATTGTGCGCGCTATGTATTTCGGCTTCGTTCCGCCAGTCATGTTCACAGCTGGGAAAATATGTTCCCGTTACATCACGGCGGCGGGGCGGCGTTACGTGTATGTATGTATTAACGTTATTGTACGACATACAGACTTGTACATACACGCATAATTATCGCACAAGTGTTCCGAACGTTCTGCAAACTTCCAAGCACCCGTCGTAACTACCTTAGTCGGTGATATTTTCGCGATTTTAACAATCGTGTGTGTGCGTATTTCTGGGAGAAAGCAAATAGCAGAGATAAAATCAACCTCGATAAACGTTAACACTTTGCATAGGCTATTTCCAATATTTTTGGTCGGAGCTAAATAAATAAATTAATGTAAGTCGCACATACATAACTACTGTATCTTGCAACGAAAGCAAACTTCCGATTTTTGCATAAAAATCAGAGGCTAATTCTGGGGATCGCGTCTGCACTAGAATGTTTTGTTCGAGTCTTCCCATCGAGATCCAATGAAATTCATTAATTATTCACGTATGAATGTTTGATCAGTTTGGCAGCACAGAAGCAGAAGAAAGACGTGTACAAGATAACAAATACGAAGAGGGCTCGCTTGCGAATTTATTAATCCAGTTTTAGGACTCGCAACGAACCGTTTGCATTCGGCTTATCGTCGAATTTGCATTTTTTTATCGGAACCCGTCGCAGAGATTGCTATGATAACGCGGACTATTATATTTTCAGGGCTCCGGGAACAACATGAAAGTAACCGATATCGCGTTTCGATAATACTTACTCTCCACTGTGCCGTTTTCCATAATTCTCCAATATTTTCCTCGTAAGATAGGAATGCAATTTAAATTAACATCCCGATTTCATGCTGAACGAAAATTGCACGGAATCATGCGTCCCTAATTTTTATTGAACAAACTCGCCAAGCAGATATTTATTCGAAGAAAAATAATTATTTGGTAAAAACATCTCTGCTCGTGGAATCGCGAAAGTAGGTTATTTTCATTTTAGAAATTCGTCACAGGAATATTATATGACGTACAGCTAAAAAACTTTGTCCAATGTGTTAATGATAATAACAAAAATTATCGAAATGAAAGAAATTCGATATGGGAAACATTATTTACGTATTTCCACGTTCTTTTTGCTGTTTCGCAAATTTTTCATCGAACGCCGACCAGCTAATTATAAATGGAACGAGAGGGAGAAGAAGTTCGTGTGCGATCAGCATACTATTTACACAAGAATTCCAATGATCGACCGAACCACTGTCGCAGAAGCGAAGGATGGAACACAAAAGGACGCGCAAAAATATCTTCTCGGCGCGGCGATGAGAAAAATTGGAACGAGGTTTCTTTTTGTGGTGGGTGATAGAATTTAAAGAAATATATAGGGTATCTAGAAATAAATCGCGCTCGGAACGTGGAGCTTACGCAACGTAATTCATTTTTAAGAACATCCTACCGAAGGGATCCTCTTATCGAACTTTTTCTATGAGGCTCTTTTTTGTAAACTTAAATTCCTTAAATCTTATACTATCGAGAAGTTTGTCATGCGATTACATTCACGTGCGAACTGTGCTGCTCGAGATAAAGAAATTGATTTTTTGAAGAAGCAATATAAATGATGAATGAGTAGATCAAGTATTTTACACACTTGTCGATCGTCGAGCATCTAACAACTGCAATTGGCATCGACCATGCATCCTTAAGTCATCGATATCACGAAACAGCGTCATTTACAGCGAATGTGTTAACCTGTTGATTCCCTCTTGGTACTCGATCAATCAGCGTTATCGTATCATTCGCAACATTAGACAAGCTTGCTCCATAAAATGTAAAGTTACATATTTATTATAGTTCGATCATAGCTGTTCACCGAAATAAACACATCGGAGCCCTCGCGTGAACCCGAAATTGAAATCCTGCATTAATCAAATGTGGTTCCACATCATTATTCTATCAGAATAGCGTGTTTAGGTTATAAATATGTTCATATTAATTGACTCATTGCAACGTCGACCGATTTTGCTGAAATTTTCATAATATGTTTAATCGATACAGATCTACGAAACGCGTGTTTCCTGAATTTCCCATATAAGCCCACAAAGTTGCGAAATACAGCTTTTACTATTTTATATGCAATTCCATCAATTTGCAATTTTCTCCAAATATTTTAATTGCGTTGAGCAGCAAACCAATTGTTCTAACTTTCCAACTGTCCAATATTAAAAAGTTATCGCCCTTTTTAAGAGTGTTCTTAACAGTATTTAGACTTTTTTTTAAGAGTATTTTTTTGAGATTATTCGGACAATTTGCAATTTCCATCAAATATTTTACTCGCGTTGAGCAGCAAACCAATTGTTCCAACTTTCCAACTGTCCAATATTAAAAAGTTATCATCTTTTTAACAATGTCCGAATATTAGCGGAAGTCGCTTCATTATATCTGAAGTGTACCCTGCGGAAATAGACAAGATGCAGTGGAACCATGATCTCGCGAAGAAGCGGACCGCAGATAGAGATGAGATGAGAATCGTTCCCCGGATGGTCCTCGTAAATATTAGCGTTCGATTAACGCGAATGCCGTTCTCTCTATTGGTAAAGGTAGCACGCGCGGCCAATCCGGAAGACGGATTGCCAAACGTTTCTTACAACGGTTCCAGGAACATCGGGCGATCTTCGATTTAGCGAGAAATAGTTTCTGTAGAAGCAGTTGCGCGGCTTAACACGCCGGTGCGGCGTTTGGCTCTGAGCCAGCTCACCGTCGCGTCGGATAAGTTAACCGACCGACGACACCACAAACTTTCCAATACCAATTCGAGTCATTCATCAACGGCCCACCAACAGACACGACACCTGTGTCAAACGTTCTTTTTCTCGCGCCTTTTCCACCACATCTTTTTTCGGATCTCAAATGATTTACCGCTCCATCCGTGCGCTATCAAGTTTACTATATGAAGATGAAAAATATAATTAACATTCGCACTACATGTACCTGTAGATTTGTCGCGTCACTTCAACCAGTGACCTGTTGCTGCACTACACATGTGCTCATAATTATTGAAGTGGTCTAAGTGTTACGGATAGAAATACGTTTATATAAATAACACGGAACATGAAATGTGAAAGAAAATTGTAAGGGATTTGTGGAGGACGGCTACTGCTAGTCCATTAGTACGAAATCGTGTATAATGCATAAGGTCTGCACCCGAATTCTCGTTGTGACTCCGGCGACTACGCGATAGCGTTTGTTGCATTCAAGCCAATAGCGTGTAAAGGTAGACACAATGTGTCTACCTTAGGCCGCAAAAAACCTCGATTTGGAGAATATGTCACCTGAAGGTCTCTAGCGAGCACGGGGAAACCGAAAGGTGGATCCGGAGCCGTCAGGCTACAAAGAATCGCGAGGTTCGGGAGGACAAAAAGAAATACGATAGTATATAAAGCGATTTACCGTCTAGCGAAAGTCATTACGCATGCGGTGGCATGCAAGGACGAGCCTAGGAATTTGTATACCTGGGACGGCGGTCAAACTAAACAATAACAAGCAATTGATTTAGCCCTTCTCCACGAATCTCAGGTAGTTGATAAGAGTAGGGGACGATATAAAGACGAGGGAGCGAACCTTTAAGATCCAGATTGTATGTATTGAGCGAGAATAAAGATTGTGTGGAAACACTAAGTGATATATTTCTTGTATCGAGACATATTTGAAGGAAGAGGATATTAACACTAAATGAATTCCATATAATGATGTTGAAATAACAAGCACCATCTAACGGTTCATTTTTCGCGATGCATTTAAATATATAATGATTGAAAGTAGAATTTCAATTTAAATTGGATTTAATATTCATTTCTACTCGTATGTCTAAAATAATATTTGCAAATTGATTTGAAAAGGACATGGTAACGCTTGAAAGACTCGAGAACACGCAGCTCGCACAGGTCTCGTCGCAAATTGGAAATGCAAACTGTACCAAGCAGAAAGAAGAAGAAAATAGTGAACGAAAAAAATCGGCGACTCCAATCTCGGCCGATAAACGATTGAAGTGTACAACGCCAAAATAGATTTAACAGCAAGAGCTCCGGCAAAAAGCTAATTCAATGGGGAGCTTGCGGAGCTTCGTCGGCTTCGCGATCTTCGAGAACCGGATGCTGAAATCTATATTTATTCGAAAATTGAGTGTTATAAGCAAAACAATTCGTCAAGTCGATAGTTACTACAAATAGCACACTATTATTGCCTGCTCTCTGACAACCTCCAGCAACCTTCTGCCAAACGTTAATTAATCAATGGGCTCTGGAAAGTGTACTTACGACAGAAACTAGTCGGGTTGATGTAAAACAGTAGAAAGATTACAAGAATACGAATCTTAAATCTGTGTTATTGAGAATTTGATTAAGATCATTGAAATAAAATTGAAATACAAGTAAATTCGAACAGGAAAGATAAAACAGTAAATCCCAGCGATAATCGTACAGGGCGGTCATAAAGCTCTCAGCCATTTTGAAAAAATTTACTGCTGGCGTTCTGGGACCGGTCACGGCTGCAACAATGAATCAACATTGTAGAAACCGATTTCCGTGGTCCCCATTAAAATCTGGGTCAGTTCCAGTTTTCGGCCATCAGGAAGGGGCTATGATAAATTACTTTGCGGTCGAAATTTCGCGCGTAAATTTTCCATAAATCAGTTGAAATTTCGGCTTGGGTTCACGCGTGATTTCATTTATCAATCCCTCCCGAACTCGTAATGAAGTTTTTTCCGTTTGAAACTTGTACAACTCGAAGAAAGTAATCGGAATGATAAACCGGCATTCGAAACTTGGTATACATATATAAAGCTGTTTGAAAGATCGCATGGTAAAAAGTAAACGGAAGTTTGAAATATTCCAAGCCGTTTGAAATGTATAGTTTTCGAGGATCGACTGGAGTATCTAGGACATTCCAGTTTTGAGGCGACGCGAACGAACTGAATCAGCGGAGAAAAACTCCGTAGGGGTTTTCTTCTAATTACACAAAGCCAATTAACATGCATTTGCGATTCATTATTGCGGTGTGTAATCAAAGTCGCGACGCTCCGGTGAATTCAGCAATGCAAGAAGACGCGCGAAATCGTCGGAGCATGTAATTGCGAAATAAGTAACCACCCGTTCAAATTTATGGCGACTCTATCGATTCACGGTTGGCGATTTCACGATTCGTCGCCAACAGGTTGCCACTCGATTTTTGTACATTTTATTCACGAAAGTTTACAACTTTCCTGTCATTCGTTATCTCCCGAAGTTTTTAATGGGCGAGGTAAATCTACTCTTTTTTAGTGGGCAATTTTATATGATTTAAACCCGCAGTAAATTGCATTATTCCAAGATTGCGCGGCACTTTGTTTGAACTTTTTCGAAAGTTTTGTTGTAATTTCAGATTCTCGCGTCCGACGCTCGTTTCACTCCAGAAGCAGAAACGAGCGAAGTTAAATAAGTATTCTCCAGGCCGCATTCTATTTTCATTTGAAACAGTTCAATCGAAACAATTTGTTTGCGATATTGATTTCCTCGACCAAGATACGTCTTAACTCTCCCACAGTTGTTTAATTTCCCTAGGACCTCATTGTCCGTTTCGTTTGGCACAGTTTGCTCAATTCTTCCAGTGTCTCTTTAGCTTCTTCAGTTGGTCACGGTTCTTTTCAGTTCCCGTAGCTTTTTCATCTCTTTCAACTCTTTCAGTACTTTAGTCACTTCGCTTCCTTCAAGGTTCTTACATTCTTCATAAACTGCCAATTCTCTTCTTTCCAGAAAATTGAAATTCCCAGTCTTTTCACAGTTCTTTTTTTTCCACGCGCGTTTAAACGCTTTAGTTTCTTCGGCATCTTTGACGTCATCAGCGGCCGCAACTTCTCACATTTCATCGTACAAAGAACTTCGTACTCGGAAGTTGGGAATTTTATTTAAGTACGCAAGTTCCCGACCATTCAGAGATACGGGTCCAATCCACAATCTACGTAAAAGAAGATTTATGTAAGTAATGTTTTCGGAAGTAGTTGAGAGTTAATCACCTGCCGGTAGGTTTTGCGAGATAAGCAGATTTGTTTTGTCAATAACAAAACCGCTGTCAGAGTGAGCGTCGTTTGAAACGCCGCGCCGTCGCGTCGTATCGACAGTTCGCACGCGGCCGTAGCTCAGTGTTGATTTTGACGTCAATTGAAATCATTGGTGGACATCAGCGGCGAGAAATGGCCTGAAAGATGGAATGCCAACGATTACGGTCAACACTCATTCATTAAATCGGCCTTGCATCATCTGCCGCAGGCTTCGTTCCTAGTTCTCTGCCCGCATTCGCATTCATGCCAGCCGTTTAATGAACCGATGCGACGATTATTCGGCATCTATCACGACGGCCATTACGTGCGACGTATTTCGCGGAGCACCGCGGTTATCGCATTATCGGGAATCTTTTTGACACGATCTACGATGCGGATCGACAAGCGCCAAGCAACAAACCACGCGCGTGATGCGCCGACTTAATCTGCCGGAAACGCTCCGTCGCGTCGCGTCGGTCGCCGAGCTTCCGTGGAAAACGGAAATGCGAAAATGCAGCTCAATCCGAGACTGTAGTATAAATAATTTAATCATTTTTTGATCCCATAGCGAAAGCTGTATTTCTTTGAAAAATATATTTTCGTACTGGCGACCTTCGGATTCGACGAGCGATCAGTTGCCCGCGTCAAAATGGATCGATAATATGTATAGTTCCGACGTTGCTTGAGCATCGGAGCAAGAAACAATCGTGCATTTTCCTTGCTAAATTGAAGATAGCCCGGGACGAAACCCGTCGAACAATGACGCGACGCTCGAAATACATGAACAATTCTATCTGTTCGAACGCAGCTGCCCGCACATTGTTCCTCGCATATGCATGACGACGATGCGAACCACAAATGTTCGCTTGCACCGTCACCACCTGCAAAAACCAAGGACACATCCGGTACCTTGAACCAATAAAGTTTTTAAGTGA
Source organism: Lasioglossum pauxillum (assembly GCA_933228785.1). Taxonomy (NCBI): domain Eukaryota; kingdom Metazoa; phylum Arthropoda; class Insecta; order Hymenoptera; family Halictidae; genus Lasioglossum; species Lasioglossum pauxillum. Next base: position 42,336,091 of record OW121706.1, read on the forward strand.
TAAAGGTAGACCTAGGCGTTGCTAGAATAACCTCTTAATTAATTCTAATAATTCAGTATTTATAAAAGGAAAAATTTGGAGAGATAATTGCATAAAGATCCGCAGTCTAGTAATAATAAACTCTCCTAACAAGCATGGATAAACACAAGTCCAACAACAGCAACAAGTTCGGCATCGACTGGCCAATTAAAATTCATACTGTAGAAGCGCCCGACGCAATTTGCAATCAAAGCATTAAAGTCTTTGTGTAAAGAGGGAACAATTAATGCGTCGGGTGCAGTCCACAAGATTAGATTGATATCAGCAAAGTGGTCACCGAGGAGGAGTTTGCTAAAGGACGGAATATAATTAAAACTAGCATCCGGATTAGGATGAGGACCATCCCGTCACCAAGACCCGTACGATTCCAAAACGTAAATTGATTCGGGTTCACGAAACAGCTTGTGTCACGTCGGTGAACTACGACCCACTCGAGACCTATTATGCACATATATTACATCGTTGACAAATATTTGTCCCCAGGTAATGGTCATCTCCAATCAGTTCCCATCGCATCGTCCACGAGGCACCGGCGATGTCTGGGTAATTATCAGCGAACTATCACGACCATATTGTGGAAAGCGTACAGGCTTCGTCGCTTGTAGTCGTAATCGTCGACACCTGGGTGAATTTACAAGCAGGAGTCTGTGGACAAAGTTAATTGACCCTTGGACGTTCCCTCAAAACGACGGTTCAGCCATTTTGTGGCTGTAAACGCGGTAATGTCTCGATTGTATGTATGTAACAGAGATGTGCACGATATTTGTGAAAAATTTAAGAATACTTTTTCAGTGATTTTTTGCGAAACTTTTAGCAACGTGTTTGTACTATTCTTCGGATTGAAGTGGGACCCAACACGATGCAGTTCCGATCATATTTATTTAATACATCCGAACCGATTATCTCTGCATTCTTCATTATCCTCCAATTTCCAAAAAATAATTGTTTTCGCGTTAGTTATCGGTAAAACGATAAATCTCGTCGTTTCGATGTCCCAGTGTGAAATCGATCGACGGTTACACGAGTCAATCCGAACGGTGACTCGTGTATCGACGATGCTACAAATGTTAATTGGACCCGAGGAAACGAGTATCGAGACGATTGATATTCGCGAGAATGCGCATTGATCGTGTCGGCATGTCGATCACGAGGGAACGTCGATTCTCTAACCAATGTTTTCCAATCGGTCGGATAAAACGAGCCACCTGGTCGTGTTATTATTTCAGCTGCGGCGGAATGGCGTCAACGAAGTAATTCACCGATTTATCGCATCATGAACAACCTCGGTATGCGTTTCGCGAGCACCAGAGCTACTCGACTCGTCTGCTAGCACATTCATTACGTTCGATTCAAGTTCAGTAGACTGCGAATACATATTGCGACACGCTGATCTTCGGGGAATCAAAGTTTTGCCTGCGACATTAAAACTGCGGAATGTATATGTACGCTAGAAAAAGAGATACAAATTTTTCATCAGATATATTTTTAAATGTTTGTACGCTATGGATGCATGAAGATCCGGACGTTAGTTATAATGATTTTAGTGGCTGCACGTTCCCGTAGTAGACGCAGCATAATGTCGCAACAGGTACGTGGAAACCTCGAAGAGTAATTATAGAGATGAAAAGCATGTAAATTTGGAAGGATGCGGAGCGTTATTAGATCTGTCATCTGCTGGATGTTCACGTGGATCCAATTAACTCAAGAACTGCCACAATTTTCGTTATTCATTAGTTTTATTCTATTGTTGATTCCATTAATCGTACGTACGCGATTTCACGCAATAATCTCATAATAAATAAATTCCATAATAAAAGAAGAACATGTTTCAATGAAACTTTAACGCCGCCGAAAACGAAATACAGAAACGCACTAAAAATATTACCGTAATTTACGGTACGATACGATTCTGTTGAACACTTTTTACAAATCGCGAATGCAAAAAAATTATAACTGACGAGACGCGCAAAGCTCGCCGCGCGTAATATTGCAGGAAAAGTGATTCGCAATGCAGGATTTAGTTTCAATAAACATGCCCCAACGATAAACTGCATCTCGGCCATTGCATTTTCCGCCGGTGTTGGTTGGAAAAACACGCGACGGAGGTGGCTGAAAATTTCTTCTGTATTTTTAAACTGAACACCGTATCCGCGGACAAACTGGTTGGGCGGTTTCAAAAATCCTGAACGAACATTTTTATATATGTATATGTATATGTATATCCCTTATTACTGGTTGAACCTTTCGCGCTCGAGATACATATTTCTCAGTTGGAGCTTACAGCGACTCAGCTACGTAATAAACGATAATGCATTGCAAAGAGAAAAATTGTAAGTGGAATTCAGAAAAGGAGTGAAAATTTTTCCATACATACAAAATAAGCCAATTTCGTGTTCATTTTTCGTGTCGAGCGACGATTACACCAAATTTTTTTCCAATTTACGAGCGTGGTACGCGTTGACAGTCCGACGTGAAAAAAAAGAAGAAAAAAGAGGAAGATCCGGTTGTTCGATGTTCGACAATTTTTCACGTATTTGAATAAACCCTGTGCCGTTTAAAGGGGATGTGCGATCCCGTGTTGCTGGGACAATGGTTCCGTGAAAGATTGCCCATTGTTCCGAGCGAACATGATATCAGGCCAGAAGTGAGACTCCCGCCGGCATATTTCACTGTTGCTTTCGGTTAGCCGAATACGAGCATTCATTCATTTCCCGGACGTTTTCAATCTCCGCGTATATTCCGGCCGGAACGGAACCGCGTGTCGTAAATCGAATCGGGCGAAAAGTAAGCATGCCGGCCAATGAAACCATCACCGGCGCGGCGGCACCCCCCGGCGAAATCAATTTACCTGTGCCGAGCGGCCAGCTACACCTGCGGAAAAGTCAAATGCCCAATCAACCGGTTGTCCAGCGAAATTTATGCCGTGTTCCGAAACGGCAAACACGCTCCGAACGACTTTCGTCACTCCGAATCCCCGCGTAAAGAAACTCCATTCGCCGTCGGAACAATTTACGGCAACGGCAGCGGACTTATCAGAAAAATAAGCAGATATAACGTGGAACGGTAAACACATTAGAAGAATTTTCAAACACAGTAGCACCTCGATTAACTCTCGAGTGATTCTGGGACGCCAGCCAAAATTGCCATCTCATTATTTGAAACAGTTTTTACCACGCTTATATTAGCTTGTCGAGATGTCGTTCTTGTTGTTGTATGCGTCAAATCTTGTAATCGAATTTTAAACCACTTCCCGATGAGCTAGACACTTGAAACTTTAAACATAGCTCAGAACTGGATGACAATGCAATACTGAAAAACAAATTTTAAAAAACTGTGCATTCGGGAGAAAAAAGATGTTTTAATATTAACCGTCACACCTCGTCGCGCGACGCTCGGTAGTACGTGATCGCGTTCAGCGAACCCCACTCCGCGTGCCAACGCTCCTTACTCCACTATGCGTCCCCACTCCGACTCATCCCCACTCTACTGACGTAATCTTCGTGGGCGCTCCACGCTTTTATTTATAATGACTAATGTCTAAAAAAATTATTTTCTCCTTTTTTGTGCATTTTAATATAAGCGTGGTTTTTAAAAAGTTCTTTTTATATATTATTTTATTAACACTTAACCTACCGAAAGCCTATTAATGGGATTCTCAATAATTGTACTGTGCCAAAGGAAAGCATAGAAATTTCCTTTTACATTACAATCTGAGCGTGTGACATCACAGCCGGGACTACGCGAGCTTGTTGCGGCAAGAAAATAAATACTGCGGATGACCTATCCGTAACGTGTCACTACAAACTACAATACGTACATATTTAACCACCGAATAATTCGTAACACAACCGGCGTTGTGTCAGTTGTTACTTCTCGGACGTAATACCCAGATTACTTTTTATTACCGGCTTCATCCCGCACTCCTCAACGTATTTGAATCGAAAGTTTGTTTAGGTTTCGACGTTTATTTTCCCCGCATGAAACTAATACATGGAAACGGGCGTATTTTCGTTGCGTCCGAAAAGTAGTTGAACTACTCTCGATTCGCCTCGGGAATTTCAGTTTGTTGGAATTACCGTATGGATTTCACTCGCTTCCCTCTCGTCGTAGGAATGATCCAGGCGTGAAATTATAGCTTCGACGAAATTCAGTTCGTACGAAGTTTTCATTCACACCGTTCAAATTGATTCGATCGAACGTTTCGTGCGAGGCATCACGAATTTCGGAAAATATATTTTCTGGTCGTGTGAATCAGATATCAAGGTATAACACTGTGGGAATTAATGAAGGATTCTATAAATTTTCGATCATGGTTGTCGCAGTTATTCCTAAGCTTCAAATAGAATTTATTCCAGCGAAAGTCAAGTTGCAGTAATTACTGCAGTTTAGTGATTACTAGACAGTGGATCTTTATGCGAAACCAAATTTTCTACCTGACTTTCAACAAACTGGAGTCAAATATATTTTCTTTCTTAACAGGTATTTTGACATTTGTAATTACACCTACTCATTCTTGTCGTAAATGTCTTAAATAAAAGCAATGTAAACTACTCATTCGTAAATGGTCCCATAAGTGTTAGGAAAAACTCAGGTTTCCCAATTATCGAGTAGTGGACACTATTTTCCGTTGTTCGACGTATTCGATGACGTCCGAGACAATGACGTACCGCGAGAGAGGGATAAAAATGCGACGTTAACGAGAGAAAACAGTATTTGACTCGATCAGCGGTTTATTCGCCGTCGCAGGAACGATTGATGAAGTGAACTTTCATTTCCGAAGGTGAACCGCGCGTGCAGTTGATCGATGGGAATAAAATTCAATTAAACGCGGTCCGTGCTCATACAAAATTATTTTCATGGACGATCGGCTCCCGCATTTTACTGCGCGACGGCAATCGTTACGTTAATTAAGGGTCGCGGATATTCGTGTCGGTTTCGGTAGCTGTTACCCGTTTGATTAGTGGTACGTTATACATTATGCATTTCTGACGAATGTACGAGGTTAACCCGTTGCAAATTAGACCGTTTAAACGAGGTAAACCTTTCGAACGAACGTGCAAAAATCGCGCGAAGATTTCCTGCAAATTCCAACGATCTCTTACCGATGTAACACATTTTTCTATTTCCATTTTCATGCAGAATAAACAAGGTAATCGTTATTTTGTAAAACGAGATAACTCCCCCATCTACAATTACCAGCCTGATTGCCCGATTCTAGAATTTCAATGCATTACAATATTTTCCCCTCGAATTTTTACGCGTTGATCGAGAGCGCAACGTTCCATTTTGAATTTTTGCGAAAATAGAATACGCGGTTTGATGGATCTTTCACCTTCCACAAATGTTACCACAGTTTAACCATTTGTTTGTCCAGTTTTCAATCCCCGTCCTCCCCTTGTTTAATTTATCGCACTCTTTCCGTATACAAAACAAAAAACAAACCACATCATTTTATTGGTCTCGATGCAGAATACTTTTATTCAACACTAGCTGCTCGCGACTAGTGATCTAGACGGGCCATTTAGCTGGACAAAACCCAAAAAATGGAAATCCCGCAGAAAATTTCCCGCTACGGTAAATGAGAGGTAAGGTACCAGATAAGAAGAATCACTGCTGTTTTCTTCAGAATCACTCCCCGCTTTCTTGAACCAATTAAGGCGAAAATGCGCAAAGACGAACGAAAACTGGTGTTTCCGCGGGGTTACTCTCTCGTAGGATATATGTACTTTAGAATAATTTTGTCCAGCTATACGGCCCGTTTAGACCGCTGTGCGCCCTCCGGGCGGGTTTGCGCCAGGGATGCGAATCCTAACCCGAACCCGGTTCGGGTTTTGTAACCCGAGTAACCCGGTTAGCCGGGTTACAGAAATCTCCTGTAACCGGGTTAGGCGGGTTACTCGGGTTAGGAGAACCGAACCGAGTTCGGGTTAGGGTTAACTCGGTTAACCCGGTTAATTCGGTTACAGAAGACTACAGTAGGATCACGAATACCTTTGTAACTTTTTAATATAAATTTTCGAGGAAAATTCGAAAAAAATCGAATAACTATATCTCACACAAGTTTCACCAAAATCGACTTGTATCAACAGAAAATGTTCCCTTGTCAGTATGCTTTGTTAGGATCGAAGCGCTTCGTTATTTTATTGCCTGCTACGGTCACCATCCGAAATTCAACGACTGTCCGCTCGACAGTATGCTGTATTGAAACCGAAATAATGCCAAAATTGAAAAAACCGAAATAGTTAACACTCGCAAGGGTAAGGTCTAATAACAACAACTTAATAAATAGTAAAAGGTAAAACGTCGCTTCGTAAAACCGGTAAAGACCACCGCGCCTCCACTGACAATGTATCTACCGTGTCCGCAATAAAACGTTAAACCGAAGACCGTCTAGAGTACCCCCCAATTAAGTGATTTTCAGACATCATTTGTAGGTCCCAGGTTCTTAAATACAAACTAACGGTTTATGTGTCACGTTTATGGAGGAAAAAGCCAGTCTTCTTAGTGGAAGAGGAAAATGAGGCCCACGAGGTGCGACCTGTGTGGTCGTGGCCAACGTTAAAAAAAAGGATGTTTATGCGAATGCATATTTTTATAAAAAATGGGTAGACAAATGGGAGGTGGACAGAAAATGTCATGATTAGATGATTCCAAAAATGTATTTTTCATTTTGCAATTTTGCATTCAGTATATGTTGTGCATAGTGCATATTTTTTGCATTTTTCTCATGCAATAATAATCAAAAATAAATTGCTCTACCGTTTGCCGCTCTCAATATGAACACGGCCTAAGAAGCAGTTAATAATATTGTTACATTGTTAATAATAATAATTATTTTATCCCAATATGTGCACTTTCTTTTGGTCAATTAATGCATACACTCCAGGACGAAAAGATAGCACACTTTGAAATTAATGTAATTTCTGTTTATTAAGCATTGGAAATTCAATTTTTTTTATACACATATTTTTAGTGTCTTTCTCAACATATATGAATGAAATGAAACAAAGCTTCATTAACTTATCTATTTTTATTGAACAAAGTAGAATTATTAACGAAATATAGAGGTACAAAATGATAGCACACTTAACGAAAAACTTGAAATATAACAGAATTAATCGATAAAAATCAATGCTCAATATTTTGTATGACCTCCTTTACAGCTAACGACTTTAATCATTCGGTTTGGTAAATATTTATACAATTTTTTAATACTGTTTTGGCTAATATCCTTCCATTCGTCGAAAATGCACTATTTTAAATTGTTAATATTTTGGAATTGTCTGCTATTATGCCAAATGTTTCTTTACCACCACAAGCGATCGAACCACGATGGGGAAGTAAGTAAATATATTTAGTAATAATTAAGTTCATTAAGCCAAATTGAATTATTAATTTTGTTGAGGGATCTCTTTTTTTCCATAATACATGTACATATATTCGTATATGTCTGAACTCTGAAGTAAACTGTCTAGAAGTATCTATCTTATCTCACTAGTAACCCGATTAACCCGCTCTGTGCGGGTTAACCCGGTTCCGAGCGGGGTTAACCGGCACTCTCTGGGCCCTAAGACCCGTTCTCTCCTGGTTAGTGTGGGTTAGAGAAACCTCGCTCGGTTAACCGGGTTTGGGTTAGGGTTAGTCCGCGGTACGCATCCCTGGTTTGCGCCCGACCATTGGCGGTATACCTGAAAAGGTTGTTATAGCAGACAAAAAATGCACACGGACAGCGCGGACAACTCCGAACCGGCCGATTATTTACAACCACCGCGCTCCGACGACGTCAGCCCTGACAGATGGACAACGCGTGCGACAGGCCCACCGATTAGATCGATGGGATCATACATACATACACACAACTTTTCCATTTTATATGATACAGGGTGTGGCTGGGCGGGTGGTACACCGAGCAGGGAGTGATACTGCATGTAAAAATAAGTCGAAAAAAAGGAATAACATTTTTTTATTTGACGCTTCGTTTTCGAAATAATGCAGTTTGAAAATGCAGCGAATACACGTGCTGTTTAGGCATGTCCGCCCGATATTCGGGTTCGGGTCGGGTCGCAGACAGTCGGGCGGGCTCGATTCGGGTGTGCTTCGTGATACAGCGGAATGAAGTATCGCGCGCCCGACTGTCTACGACCCGACCCGAACCCGAATATCGGGTGGCCCGCACATACCTAGTGCTGTTGCATAGGAATCGTCTGACGCGTCTGACCAGGACTAACCGATTCTACTTCCTGCGTATACTGAAGCACGCGAACCTGACGGATCTCTTCTCGAAAACGAGGCATCAAACTAAAAAATGTTATTTCTGTTGAGGTTTTCGGGTGTAAGCCGTGTCCTAAAGGAAGAGATTTCCCAACGTTTCGCAAGCATTGCAGCTAGCTTCATCAGGGGGTCGGAAGACACACTGATACTGGTGTGTGCCTGATTTGTGCTCCACTTATATAGTGGAGGTTGCTCATGTTCTGGTTCAGTGAGCACCAATCAAAGTAGACTTTTAATTGGGTGGCTGAACAATTAAAAAACTGGGAGGAGTGTGTGCCATATTGGACTCAGGTTGTAACCTGCATCCCTGTTGATGTTATTAGGGTGTTTCTTAATTTCCAATGATTCCCGGTGTTTTCTGAGAAAATATCCCTTAGTTCTGGCTAAAACTTTGGCTTCATTGAAAAGTATGGTGTGTCCTGTTGTTATCTGGTGTTCAGCCACAGCTGATTGAATGTAGCCTAACCTGGCGCATCGCTCATGTTCCTTGAGTCGAGTGCTCACACTCCTCCCAGTTTCGCCGATGTAAACTTTACCGCATGAGCACGGGATTTTGTATACCCCTGGCGTAGATAGTTGAGGCTGGGGATCCTTGGGGGAAAAATGTTATTCCTTTTTCTCGACTGATTTTTACATGTAGTTTCATCCCCTGCCCGATTGTACCACCCGTCCGGCCACATCCTGTATATGTATAGATAGATAGATAGAAGATAGATGAAAGTCCTCGATACAATTATTTAAAGCTTCATTCGCTTCGAATACTGTTTTCACTAAGTCCTACGTACACCACCCTCCGGAAATTCGCTCAGAATAAACAGCCCCCATTTAAAAATTCCCTTAGCGCATCCCCTTGTGCATCGAAACCTAAAATTTACCCGTGTGGCTGTCGCGCGCGCGACCATGAAGTTCTTGTGCCAACTGAAGCCGAAATAGGGAAGCTGGTAATTCGCGTAAATATTCGAATGAAACGTTCCACGGGGACGAAATTCGTTTAATTAAAGTCTTCAGAGCCTGGCTAATTCAAAATCGCGTTTTCCGTCGTCCGACGGAGCTTCTTGAAGAGGCAATTAAATTACAATTATCACTCCAGCATCTTCACTGATAATATTCAATGTAAAAGTAAGTCACGAATTAATTTGTACACCTAACATTTTCGACTGGAGTGAAACCGAGTTCTTGCTATCTCTTCGACTGTATCATTCGGGCCGACCGACATTCTTCCGGAGAACGGAGATATTTACTACGATGTCTCGTATCGTCGTGCAGAATCTCCCGGAGTGGCCACTAGAGAACTTCGTAACCGATTTTTCATACTAGATAAATCATCGTTCCGCGGTGAAACCGTCGTCGAACGATTTTCTTTCGTTTCGAGCCGGCGAAATCGGCGGCCAGGCTTTCGATAAACAAGCCGTTCAAATCCCGCAACGCTACATAAATTTTTGACGTTCGAGAACGCAGTATGAAAAATGAAAAAGGACAAAAGGACGATCCGAAAACGCCCGCACTGTTTTCGAGACTCGCTGGCACAGTTCGTCGAATGTTATACGGCGGACGTTCAAGCGAGATCGCATCGTGGTGTGCCAATTTGCGGAAACTCTATGTTTATTCCTTCCATTACGCTTTTTGGAAGATTACGAACGAAGTAGACATTACACCGAAGGAAATGTAGGTTTTTCTATTTTATCGAAGTTTTCGGTACGCTTCGACTACCGCAATTTTACTGTCGCTGCTTTACTTCTATTCCCGATATTGAAACTCTGTTTTAGTGCCCGCTGCTCCCGATATGGTTCCGGTATGCTTTCATCTCGCTTTTGCCAGAGAGTGTGCATATTTCCGTTTGTACTTGTAACTTATTTATTGGGTCGGGAATTTTAGCTGCGCTACTGGACATTTTATGATTCCGCTCGTGCGTGTAGTAATCGATTGAGGTTCTCCAACGTGGGACTCGATTCAAAATCGTTTTCGAAGATGAAATCTTCGTTTGGGAATTCGTTCTCGCGGAAGTAAATATCAGATGATTGCATAAGTTCGTGCCTGATTTTCATAGATGTCGCAAAACTGTACTGCACCGCGAGTATCAAAAGAAAAATTATATGATCACCTTTCTTTTGCAATTGCAGAGAAAAGTGGTGACTATACAATTGATTAATAAAGTACTCTTTAAAATTTAACCATTGAATTTGATTTTCAAATCGGGCACGAACTCTTGCAATCATGTAATAGTAGAAAACGCATGAAGATTCGCGCTCTATGGCAAATTTCGCGTACATTCTATCGTATTATAACCAGCCAGCAAATCCGTAAATAAGTTCCCGAGAGCGAAAACCAGAGGAATAAACATTCGCCGCAGCTGCGAAACGAGAGCTTAAACCCAAAGGACGATGAAAGGTTTCAGATTATTGCTCGGTCGGCTAAATTTGAGGGCGTAGAATTCGAATTCGCGTTTGTCCCCGACCCCGACCCCTATTGTCGCCGTTGCGTTGTTCTGTCCGCGCAGCGAACTTTAATAAACTCGGCCGAAGTTTGCGCGAAGTTTACCCTTTAAAATCTCATACGCGCACCACTGAGACGAAAGAAACGCGCCGGTTATACATTTCCATTTCACTCCAGTTTGTTGAAATTCAGGCAGAACATTTTTATTTTGATGCCGACTTACGCGGAAAGCGCTGGAACGAATTAACCGCGTAAGTCGAAAAATTACTGTATTTACACTGAGTGTTCCAGTATTGACAGTACAACCGTGGAAGAGGAGATTCTTCGAGTTCGAAAATTCGGTGTCGTGTTTACATAAAAGCGAGCTAATAAAAACGTGATAAAATAAATAGATCCAGTAGGTCACCAGCAGACGCTGAATTGTCAAACTGGATTTACTCAAAACGAAAAATATTATTCCTTCTTTTGGTCTTGCTTCTAGAGCAGTGTTTCCCAACCTTTCTCGTGCCGTGCCCCACCTAAGCCTTTCTAAAATTGTTATGCCCCCTATGTAACATATACATAATTTTTAATCATCAAAAATTGAATTGTTTACTGAAGAATCTTAAATGATAGGTTTTATAGGTTTTACGTAATGGAGAACTAAAATTCAATGTTATATATAAATTTAATGTTATTTTAATTATTAGTAATTATTTATTATTTACATTTAGTGAGATAGTGAGCATCCTTGCGCTGGATGCTGACTGCGAAGAGATTTTATGTTATGAATTATTCTAGGTCGGAAGAAAGAGTCAATAGGTTGAAAATAATGTAATAGTATGTTTAAATTTTCCGAATGTTTTTACAATTTTAAATTAGACGTAATCATTTTATTTTTGTAATAAATTCATAAAATCCGCAGTCTAGAAATATATCATTCCGGCGAGAAGCGAGAAACGCGTTGACGACAAGCGGGACTGGAGAGGCTGCTTCGCAAAACGGTTTATTTTTATTCGGCGGGTTTGAAAGGCGTCTAGATGACCGAGGCGAGAGCAAATAAAGGAAGTGTATAGCGGCGCGTTTCGACGTGTTATCACGGCTCCGATTTTACTCGGCGAGATCACACAGGCGGATGATCCCGCCATGCCACGGCCAAGAGGTAAAGGCGAAAAGAGAACGCCCACAACGATAGCTTTCGGTTCGCTTCTCGGCCTGATTCGATACACATGGCGACTGCACACGCCACAATCTTATCGGCAACCAGGGTGGTGTATTGATTACGCGTTCATCGTACCGTGAAGAAACCTCTCTGCACTTTCGGTAAGCAAATTCGGCAACGCCTCATGAACTCCGGCATCGATCCGAATTAAACGATCCCTGAAGCTGTTTTCGCGAGCGTTCGATTTATCGGCTCGTTTAGTTGGCCGAAGAAGTGCCAGACGGTGGAACCTCTGGAACTTGAATGAACTTCCCCGAGACTAGAAGTTTGTTCATTCCCGGTCGATCCGTTCAGAAAATTTTTATAGGTCAAAATAAAAAGAAGTTTAAGAAACAGGTGATATAATAAAGTAATCATTTGTTATCGCGAAAGTGAGCACCAGCTTCGAAGAGCGTATTCCCAGAACGACCGAACACCAACTTTAAACTCCGATGGGAAAACTGCATCTCGAAGCAGATCGATCGAACCGACACCAGACGCGCACCTCACCGGTGTGCATCTAACAAGAAATGCTACGCCGCTAACAGACGCACCCGAGTTGTTAAGAAACACCTGAACGAACGACAAGAATTATGGTCTGTCCTGTACTTCCATTTTTCGTATTGGTTCAACGACGATCTTTCTGCAAGATAAACATTGTTCGAAATAATTGTGACCGAAGTCAGTTTCTCTGCTCGATATCTGACCCAATTAATCATTAACAAATCTATTCAGCGAGCTGTTTAATCTGAATGGTAATATGCCTGGTAAAGGAGCAGTGCTTTCGCAGCAAGCGTTGCGGTTCTGCTTGTGCCAGCCATTGAAATTCTTCATCGATTCGAGTGTCCAATTAGGAAAGGACGATCGACTGACGGTGTCTACCGCAACGCATCGTTTGTTGGCAAATTGTTCGTATCGGGACTAGTTTGAAACTGGGAATTAGGTCGATATACCCGGGAATCGCGTTTATTTTGAACACACACGTGAAGGAACGAAGACATAGGTCAACGAAAGTCACCCGATAATGCTCTCAACATGGCCATTAACCATACCAGTGCCTAGTGTACCCGACTCTCTCTCTCTCTCTCTCTCTCGCTCGCTCTCTTTCTCGGTGCACCGTGACGCACGTACGGGTTGCATCGGTTGCAAGTTGCAACTGCGATGTCCGCGCGCCACGAATCCACGTAGGACACGCTAAAACTATTCATATGGTTGGATGCACTTTTATCTATGGGAAAACACGCTACCTAGCAACGGAATTCATCGGTTGAGACCGTGTGGTATTCTTTTGTCGCCGGAAAATACGAAGATGCGGGTCGAGGGAAAATGGAACTCGGCTCTCCTCCCGGTTCGTTTGTCTCTTTTTCACTTCATTTTTTTATTCGAACACGATCTCGGTTCCATTAGTTTGCTGTTGTTGCGATTTGGGAACAAGCTCGGAAATTTGATTAGAAACTAATTGCAGGGTGTTTCTAACACTCGGCCAGCGATAGCTTAAAATAGCATGAGAAATAGTGGAAATCGATACCGAGGAGGAGTTCGAGATGTGGTTTCGTCAAGATGCAAACACTCGATGTCTTGTCGAGACTCGAGACAGTGTTGACTTGTCTACCACGAGCAGACAATTCGCTGGCTGCACGTCAGCTGGAGTACACGTCCCTCGGAAAAAAAAGAAAATTAGAACAGCGAAATTACCGGGAAATGTCAATTTAGCACGAAAAGAAGAAAAATATCGTGTTTGTTTTATTTTCGAACCGGAACTTGTGCAATTTCCGAATATTTGTAAGATTGAAGTATTAGCTTGTCCTAAAAGTTTGTTTCGCTACGTGCACATTCCATATTGTTAGATTACATCAGCATACGCAAACAACACAATCTTCTGTTCGTTAACGTTTTATTATTCCTTAAGCTTCGCCTTTCTTAAACGTGGTTTTCTTAAAAATTACTCTGAATTTGCATCGAGCACATTAATCGAGAACGAAACGAACTTTTGGGACAAGTATTGGTACGAACGTTTGGTACGCAGTTCTTTTCAAGTCGGAAATCTACCGGAAGCTGTTTGTACATGGCACATGACTCGGTCAGGCTTCAATTAGACCCCGATTGCCTTCGTGGCGTATGGTCGAATCTTGGTTAACCTCTACTCAAATCTTTGATCAGCCTCGTAATTAGATTTCAACCGAGTTCGAGTTTGCGTTGAGTCATCGCCCTTCCTCTTCGCCAGAATCAGATTCACTCTTTTGACAGTGGTTAATCGCGGTCTTCGAGTCGACGTAACATCCCGACGAAACCTCGGACCGAATTCTTAATCAAGAATTTAATCAAGGATTTAATCAAACCTCATTTCCATTAGCTCTTACTGCGAGCACACCGACTGGAACACGTGTATCATATCGCTTTCATTATTGTGCCATTCTACCGAATGGTTTTCGCGACAGCCTGCGGACGTTTATGCGAATTCGGATTTTGATGTCGCGCGAAAAAGATCCGAAAACAAAAACCGTATCGTGTCAGTCGATTTGATCGACCAAAATTGAAATGGCACGGTGTTAAACAAGGAATAAAAAGCACGACGAGTCAGTTTATTTAACAAATCCGCGCGGAAGTCCTTTCGGAATCGGAAATTCTTTTTTCTCCGCTGTTACAATCACGTAATTAAGGATCAATTTTGTACGAGTTTATCGCATATATTGGCTACGCTAATTTCAGTCTTATTGCGAGATAGCTTGTACATGAATAAGCAAAAAAGAAAGCTGAAGTCTAATGCTAATGATAAGAAAGGCACATGCAACAAAGTTCAGATCCGCGAACGATATAGACGTAACTCTTGTCTGCGATCTGCACAACCTATTTTCAATTCATTGACCCCCCCGACCAAAAACCATAAACTTTCCACGTTGTTTTCTTTGTTTCGGCCGAGTGAAAAATCGATGCCTCAACTATTTCATCCGCGAAACGATAACTAACAATAAATATATCGGGTGGACATCGTCAATTATTACTAGACCGCGGATCTTTATGCGATTATGGCTTTTGAAAATTTCCAAAGAAATACCAGTACTAGTAATTTGAATTTTAATTTATTTCAGATCTAAAAAGGCTGCTACCACGGAAAATAAGATTTCACTTGATTCGAGTTTCTTAAAATTCGTCTACAAAAATTGCAAATTGCATAAACATCCGCAGTCTAATTATTACATATACAATTTAATTTTCGGAATTCGTTTAACCCTTTGCATTATTTAATTTATATTTGAATAAATTACTAAACGTATTTAATATTTTAGTAAACTACTAAAAGTATTGTATGAGGTATTATGAATATCAGTTTTGTATCGATCAAATTAAGAAAATCATAGATATCCACGTGCAAAAATGCAGCATAAAACAAAGCACGCAAGTTTGTTCAATTGTGGAGGAAAAACGGAACGTGCTAATAATCGTACTCGTCCCTTTTTCTCTTCCAGTGGGCGCAGAACTTGCAACATCAGCAAGCAGAAATAAATAAAGGGAAAACTAATTAAACGAGTGGCAGGGTGCATTGACCAGCCCAGTAACAGGTGAATGAATAATTGAAAAACTTCGCTCGCGAATGTTTGCTTGCAGTTTTTAACGTCCTGACCACGGCGGGCGGCGCGCTGGTAAGAATGCAACAGGGATTTATGGTATTCGATGTCGCATACTTTTCTCGACGCAATTGCAAGCTCTCCGTGCGTATTATGGCTACTCCATTTCAGCATATTAGGGAACACCTCGACGCTCGTACGCGTAAACATACGCGGCCGAGGAAGCGAGGCATCGATCATAAAACCGAACACATGGTTACGGGGTCGATTTACGAGGATGTGGGTGTGGAGTGTGGAGTGTGGATGCCACTGCCACTATGATACTTCCAGGTCATGTTCGTTGTTACCAGCCTTGAGACAGTATTAATCCGAGAACTCCAAAATCAGTCGTCATTAGGCGATATCACGGATTTTCTTTTTATTACGAAGCTTGATCCGACGATTTATGTTTGCTCTTCCGCGTGTCTACTCGAATCTGCTATTTTCGATAGCCTCGATTGAATGCTCGAGAACTATAAGTACCAGAGACCCTAACTGTTATAACCAAAAAGAAAGAATAACAAGTATTTCATTGACTAAAATCGTATTGGTTACAAATAAGGATTATAAGTACCCGAAATATTTTTTCTCTTCTTGGTAAATGTTATCGTTGAGAAAAATTCATTTCGATCACTTATAACAGTTATCAATGAGAGAAATTTATTTCGATCGGTCATAACAGTTATCGATTGGAGAAGTTTATTTCGGTCGCTCATATAACAGTTGTCGACGAGAGGAATTTATTTCGATTAACTGTTATTTTTGGTCCCTGCTAAGTACTGCTATTTTGAAAGATTTATTACGTTTATTATCTGTAATGCTCGATTGGAAAAACGTTTCGGTCTTCCACTTGAGCTGAACGAACGTGCAGTGGATCTTATTAATATTCGCACACTCTTGGCAACAGGATAGATGAACACAATTTTAAACGAGACGATGAGTAATATTGGAGATCCAGATGATTTCCAATATCTTCTGCGCGAGGAACGTCTGCAAAAATCGAGCTCTCCTTTCTCTCGGAAATGGAAAACGAGAGAGGCGGGAAAATCATGTTCTGTCGCATTTTCAAGAAAACATTTGAATCAATTGATAAAAACTTTACCTCCAACCTAATAAAAAGTGTTCGCAACGAGTACTCGGGAATAGTAATTAGAAAGTATCAATTATTGGATATTACCAAGAAAGTAATTTCGATAATTTCAGTGAACCTTAATTAATAAAATATTTTCCATTTTGTTCGTTGATCTTTTGCCATCTTTCAGATACCTTCATATGATTCCGCGCTCATAAAATTTCTAAACAAATTGGGTTTTATTCCACTTCAAAATACCAAAATTACTTCCTTGCCAACCCAGTACGTTTAGATCCGCGTTGACAGAAAGAATAATCTCTTTGCAGCATAAAAAAGAACTATCTTCTAAAATGTATAAATTCTATGTATACCCGAATTCGTGCTTGACAATTCTACCATATTGGGAAATTGGAAAACATAAAAAAATATTTGCAACTGAAGCTGAATTTTTCCTGGTGTTGTCAGAGGCGAAAAAGTTTGATAATAAAACGGTGTACCATCAGTGCGGATTGTTCTGTTGAAACTTCGGAAAACATGGTAAAATAGGAAGCCCAATACAACTGGTTGCACGGTTTAGTTTGTGCTCGACGTACTAAAGTAATTATTATTGCATCAAATCAATTTGTTTGCCGAATTACGGCTTTCCCTTTTGTTCGCGTAAGAGGTATTTGCATAAGCATCCGCGGCAATTACAACGGATTAAATTTTGAATAATGGAATTTGGTACTCACCGTAGACGAGCTGCGTGATGCAAGACGCTCGAAAACCCACGGTAACGATAACTTACACGTTTTATCGTGACCCAATTAATTGGGCGAATTCAATTAGTTTCCGATCGACGTCATTCAATTTCGCCTCTACCGACACGCACCCCGCGCATTCACGAAGAAACCGAGACGATGTTTCACAGCCTTTGTACCACGTCGATTGTTTCCACACGTTACTTGCTTTCGTTCACAATTTTATTCGCAACTCTCTTCTTCTTTTAATTCGCTTTGTCCTCGCACCCCGCGGATGTGAAAAGCTCTGCTCTTTGTCCACGAATTGTTCTTTGTTATAATTTCCAGATGAATTCAACCTAGAAAGAAAGCTGTAACAAAAATCACGTAACGATCTTGGAAGTAGAAAAATCTTGATTCGAATCTGAACGCTTATAAAATGAATTTGCTTTTTCGATTCCGGTTGTTCAGCGACCCACGATGAGACCGAAATTAAAACTACCATTTTTATGAGAAAGTTCAAAGTCTTTTGAACAAGACCGACTTCCAGTTCGCCGAGAAATCTGCATTTAGAAGGAAGTTTGGAACACTGCGCGACTGAGAAACAATTCCCCAATCAAGCCGTACAAAATGCTACCGGCTGAATTGCGTAGAATCTGGATTAAAGCTTTAGCGTTCGAAATTTGTTTTTACTATCAAAGCAGAAGTATAATAGGCTGTGCCACGGCTTCGTTTCTTATTTATGAACACAATTTTCTATGAAATTGTCCGCATTAATTAGAGTTTACGTTGCCACAGACACTCCTGCGCTTTCGTAACGATCATTATCAAAAACACATTTACGCACTCATCTTTTTCGCTTTGACTTGTCCGACGACACGTAATCTACTGCATTTTAATTAACTCATCTGCATAAATAATCAATTATGTCTAGAAACGACTGAAGGTATAGTACATCTTTTTGTATGAATAAATATAGCTTCAGTCGATTTTCATCACTCCAATGAGAATCCAGTTTTATTTCTAAAAGAAAATTTATGACAGGCGTAAAATGATTCTGTGAAAGCACTAAATCGTACCGAAAATAACCATCATGAATTTTCAGCTAAATCGGTGCATTAGTCCCGAGATATTTTGGTAGCAGCTTCGAAAAAAATGTGCCCCAAATTTCGGATGCGATTTATGCTTACGGTTCGATGCGAGGAGTTTCTTTGATAGTTACGGTGACTCTCCATTAATATTCGATCACTCTTGAAAAGATGATAACTTTTTAAATATTGAACTTTTTATTTCGATCGCTCATAACAATTATCGATGAGAGAAATTTATTTCGATCGCTCATAACAGTTATCGATGATCGAATTTCTTTTCACTTGTTCATAAAAATTATAATGATAATTATGATGATATGCTTATTTAATTATTGAGTTGTCTACTCTTTTTTGGATGGAGCAAGCCTGTGAAATTTAACAGTCCATAAGAACAACACAAAACCTCTTTGATCACGGACAATTCTGTTCCACTCGGGGAAAACGTAGCGATATAGACGAAAATATTATAGATTACTGTGAAGATCAGAAATATATAGACTCCCTTTTCTCCCTTTTCTCCTCTAAAATTAACGCTGGATGATTTGCGATGTAATTTGTCGTGTTGCGTGGTAATAACATTTACCAAGAGAACAAATTTTCGGTTACTTATATTCCTTATTTGTGACCAATACGTGTTTGCTTTTTTCTTTTTGGTTATAACAGTTATTAGGGTCCCTGTTTGAGAACGTATTCTTCAAATTTTCTATACAATTTTGAGGAATTGTAATTTTTGGAAAAATTTCTTTTCACCATACCTATAAATTGATAAAAAAGTAAAATGCAACTTTTAGTATTTTCTGTACAATGTTGACCAATTTCAGTTTTTGAAAAAATTTCTTTCCATGTCATGTAGCAAAGTAATTGCTCTAACGTGTCCGAATCGCCGCGCCGCTCGCCCCTCGAGTTGAAGTCGCGAGCAAAACACGCGCGAAAATCCCGGCAAAATTAAACGCGCTCGCTAACCGATAACTCCTGGTGACAGTCTGGGACAACTGTTGCTCCCTTGAATAGCAGGGACTGGTTCACGAGGCGATATTCGATTTCCATGTGACAGCTGACGCTAATCAATTAACCTATTCAATCTCACGTACATTTCTCCGAAAACTTTTAAACCCGTTTTTCGATCCCCGTGTATTTTCGTTCCACGAAAACTCGGGTTTTTGTGGAAAATACACTCGGCAGATATTCGAACAATCCAATTCGTTAAATGGACATAGGAATTCCATGTTTTCTAATCGAATGAATCAACCATTTGGGACATCGATCAGTATATGCACTGCATTATTCTCGACTAAATGGATATTTATTTGTATTTCTTGTAATAAGTATATACCCACATATAGTTTCCACGCTATCTGTTGTTATCGTCAACGATTTGTGCGTCACTTTGTTTCTCAAACAAAGATATACATGTCTTCGTAATTAAGACGATAATAGATTACCCATTGCTCGGGTGTATAAGCAATTATTTGCGTTTCAACGTTTCATTTTGACGTCGGGATTTACAAATGATACAAATAAACATTGGTCCAATTATTTCAAACATTCTCGCCACAGTACTCTAAAGTACGTAAGTAAGACTACTAAATTCTACAAAATGTACAAAGAAACGAGAAAGCGAGCGTTCACTCCCGACGGAGGTACATCGCGCCGCGCCGTCTGTCCCCTCGCGCGGCCGACGACGCACTGTTTTCCCGAATTGATTTTATATTTTCATATTTATAAATGAAATAATGATTTATAAATAAAAAGCAAAAATTGATTGAATAAGATATTAAGTAATACCGTTTTTATTCAGAATATGTATCGTAGAATCATGAAAAGACGAAAATTCATCATGTTGCATCAAGACGTTCACCGTACGTCGTTCGTCCGCATACGATAGATCGTGAGGGTCAGTAGGAGGGAGAGCTTCCGAAGTAGGATAGAAAAGAGTCAGGCGACACTTCTGTTCAAGTCCTGAAGAAATCGAGGCGAGTGAATCACAATGAGAACAAGAGCAACGTCTGAATTCAAGCAACCCCCTGTAGTTCCCGATGCACACGTTGCACATGCATCCGACTTCCATCGCTGTTTATTGCCGAAGACCTAACGTGGTCGGGAAGCTGCTCATTCGAGGCGGATCGTAAACGTATCGTTGTGTTTACACGAGCTAACCTCGCTGCAGCGTCAGGGCTAGCTTTCAAACAAGCGATAACGATGAAAAATTTATTAACGACGCCTCGATCGCCTAAAGGTCACCCTGCTTCGACCATTACCCGGTCTCCTCTTTTCTTTCACTTCTTAGAAACGTACCCCACATCCGGAACCCTTCGAACACGTCTTCGCGAACCGAGACTACACTCCGACTGAACACTCCTGCAAATCCGCTTTTTTGTTATTAACAACCGTGGACGTCCGCGTTATGCAAGAGCAGAGTCGTTCGGACATGTTACGAAAGCAATAAATCACGATGTCCTCCTTCTCGAAAGACTTTTTTTTATGAAATCTAACCAACACTGAATAAAAGATCACGCGGGACCGATGCTGATTTAATTAG
Organism: Lasioglossum pauxillum; assembly: GCA_933228785.1. Taxonomy (NCBI): domain Eukaryota; kingdom Metazoa; phylum Arthropoda; class Insecta; order Hymenoptera; family Halictidae; genus Lasioglossum; species Lasioglossum pauxillum. The sequence goes on from OW121706.1 coordinate 42,357,040, forward strand.
CCGGATTAACTCACGACCTATCTTTTTGTTGAATCTTCGGGTTTCGTAAGATTCTTCGAGTGCGTCGATGTTTCATTTATATACAGTTTCCCGGAAGGTTTTTTAACCCTTAGCACTCGAGTGGTGATCGAGGCACCACTAAAAGTTGCTGTACCATTGTTCAAAGTATTGTTTACGTTATTAAATATGTTGGTATCTAATCAATTACCGAACATTTCAGTATTGTATCAAGTATTGTATGCATTTCATATCCACGAAATTAGAAAAATCATAGAGAATGGAAAGATTCTGGGTCGGAATAAACGTTTAATTTTCGAGTTCAAATAGCTCCGAGTGCAAAGTATTGTATGAGGTAACATATCGATTTCATATCCACCAACAGAAAAAACCAACAGAAGCAATAGAATTATTCTAAGAAATATTAATTTCTGAGGAAATGTTTAATTTTCCAGTTAAAATAGCTCCGTGTGCAGAGGGTCAAATGCCATTTTTCTGGTCTGTTCGTTGCCGAAAGTAGCGATTTAATGATTTCACCTGTTCGATTAAGGATTGGAGCAGTCTAAAGGTATTTTTTACAGTGACTGAAAAACCACTAAATTTTCGGTCCTCTCCGACTAATTCGAAATATAAACACACCAACCCCTTGCAAGATACAAACGAGCAAAAACGTCTCTCGGATACTCGACAATAATTCACAGTGCAACCATAAATTTCACGGCGTACGATTGTGCGAGGAACGAGGGTTGCTAAGTAATTGCGATAAATTATTAGGAAGAATGTTCCTACTTGAATGAAGTCCGCATGATACTACTAGTCGATCCACCGTCGAACGATCACCGTTCTCTTCCCGGATGCATTGCAACAAAACAGCACAGCATTCAGCGTCGATACAAGAGTCATCATTGTCTCTTGGAACACGCGATATTTTAGCGAAATGAGTGCACGAAATATAATTTTCGTTTCGAGATATAACTTTCCGCGAATAGTTTTCGACGGACGACGTTCGAACGCTCGATTGTTCCGCGTTTAATCAGAGGGTGCTCGTTAATCTTGCGCGATCAGGGTAGGAAAACCACTGCGGGGGCAACGAACTTTTTTTTCGGAAGGAGAACTTGAAAAACTGCGGATCACGCGGCCGCGCGGCGGCAACTGAGCGTTTCTACTGATAGAAACGTGACTCGAAGTGCGCGCGCAAGTGTTGCCGGCAAGACGGCGACACTGTCGATCCTACCCCCTCGCGTTTTTCCGGAAAATTTTCGACTAGCGAATTTTCCGAAACCCCCGCGGTGTCCGCTTTGTCCCTCGAGTTCCCCCTTTACCGTACCCGACTCGCACGATCCGCGACAAAAATAGTTTTCATTGATCTTTCTCCGAGTTTTCTCCGAGTGTCCGAATCAATCTCTTTCCGCTTGTTTGTGCGATAAAGCAATAATCTTATTGCGAGCCACAAGAGAGAGCTGTATTTGTTACTTATTTCTAGCCTGCGAATCGAGTAGATGAAATATTGGAAAAATTCAAGATGTATTTGTTAACTTATTTCTAGCCTGCGAATTGAGTAGATGAAATTCAAAATTGTTGAAATATTTCGAAAATGGAAGATGTCAATATATGATTTCCCCTCTATTAAGTTCATTAAGGAAGCAATAACATTATTTTTCATGAAGATCCCGCAGTCTACTTATTTCGTATGTAAGACGAATTTTCTTTCGTTGTTGTACATAGAAAGCGAGACGGAAATACGTGCAAATTCGCGCGCGGCGAGATTTTCCGCGAAAGTGATTATTTTTCGCATAACAGCGGGTCAGGTAATAGTTGTTAAACCTCGGTCAAAGAGGACTATCGTGCGATCGTGCAGTAGAACCCCTTTAACGGCGTTTTTCATCCGAGTGCACGTAGCCGAGGGTAGCAATTTAACTGCATAAATTTATTGTCGAGTCACTGTCGTTACTGTCAAGTCCAGGCCGAGCTTGTCGTTATGGGAACACGTAAGGCGTGCCGCTAATACACACGTGAACAGCCGGCAATCATTTTCGCCGGCTATAATGAATCGATGTAACGTTTCTACGTCGGCGACGTCGATGAGACGACGAAATGCAATTAGATTTTCGGGTTTACTTGTTATCGGTTAGCAAGACGCGCCCCGATTGTTCGCGTGGCGACGTTGATTATCGACACGTAGGCGCCGATTCAGTTTGCACAGCATGAAAATTGGATCGTTTTGTTAGTTATATCTATATGGAGAGAGAAGGAGAGAGAGAGTGAGACGAGCCGATAACAATAACCGAGAGAGCCACGTGCTACAGTGGTTCGAAACCGTGAAAACGCGAACTAAATTCATAGCGTTGTTATGTTTACGTTATTTTTTATGAACAGGACATATTTAGGTATCTCTTGGGTCGTAGAATCTGATTTTCGAGTAATTTTTGTACTACGATAAATAACAACAATTATAAACTACCTTTATACAGGGTAATCAAGGTTTTGCCAAACTTTGCCAGTATATTCTATGGTTCTAAATAAGAAACAAATGTTATATAAACATAGGTTGTTTAACGCTTTATTAAAAACTTATTAACAAATGTAGGGAATCTTACGCCTGTTGGCCTTTATGTATGAAGAACTTTAAAGGAGAAAGATTATTCTCATGCTCATTTGTATTGTACATTATAAAAAAATTATTTTATGTTACATACCATCTCAGCCTTGAGTGTCTTGCAATGATTTGTCGTTGTCAGCAACCCACCTGCTATGCCGCAGCCTAAAATTGCATTTCCGACAACTCGGTCGGAATCGTATGGTCGAACATTAAAAAAGTTATCTTTTCAAGAGTGTCCGGATATTAGTGGGAGTCACTGTATAACAGACATTTATAGGCGTGTTCTCATGTGATTCATTCACTGCTGATATTTCGGGTGCTATGCGATTCGATGAGAATATACCGGGCCGTGAACAAGTGTTTCTGACTGCGGCACTTACTATACATACATAGTTACACCTTCCTTATCGAGCAACGAGCATTAAAACCACTCGGAACTCGGAACTGTGATTCGACACGGAAATGCTCGATCCTTGAGTGGCTGGCTGCTTTACGATGCAGCCTGACTGACTACTTTATAGTAACATTTCAATAGGATTCTTGTTGATTCTGAGAATTTCTGAAAAGTTCTGCGGGGTAACGGGGAACGAAGCGTAGAAAGAAATTTCATAAGCATCGTTAGTTTATTAACAATGTTACACGCACAATCATACATAAAACAACCTTGATTATAGATATTTTACGCCCCTCGTTTTACAGAGACGGGCCGCCGCGCTATACTGCCTTTTTTCTTCTTTTTTTTTTTAAGTCGTTATCTGTATGCCATGTCCGTGTCGTGTGTGCCAATACACCGTTGTCGATTTTTCTACAAACCGACCAAATATCACTTTACAAACGCAAGATGCATTAATGTGTTCTAACTTACGAACGAAAAGAAACTTCGAAGGGGAGGCTGTAAGGGAGCATAGGGGTCAGAAAAAGGTGAAAAAGTGGGGGTACGGAAGGGGAGGATGAAAGGGGCGAAGTATCTCCACGAGAGATGAAAAACGAAAAGAAACGGAAAAAATACTATCGGTAATAATAATAATGGATCCCCCTCCACATATAAAAATTACAAATTACAAGGCCCGGGCCTGTTGCCGGGACCGTTTTATATTTATACATCTTATAAAACTGTTTCCTCCATTTTTATTTTCTTTTTTCTGCATCATCATCATCATCTTATCTTTTCTTCTCTCCGCTTACGGCAAGGAACGAACAAATTATCTACATTTCCTTGTAAAATCTTCGGGTTTCGCTTGGTGTTCTCGAGTAATCGATAGACGATCTAAATATTTCGAAGGATAGATCGAGAAGGGAACCGGGAAATTGACAAGTATCGTCTACGACGATAATTAAGATTCTCCTGTCTTTTTCTTTTTTGTTTCAGTAGCTTTCTACATTTTCTTTTTTCTTATACATTCCACGTTTCCTTTCTCGTTTCTTCTAAGGCTAAGGCTGTTCTCTCTACCTCGTTCTCGCTCATATCTAAAAAAATCGATCGTATCAGAAAGATCAAGGGAGACTCTTTCGTTTCGCGTAATCATTTCGGTATTCCCATCTACAAGACATTTATATAGTTTAAAATTTCAATTTCTTTCCCTTTGTTTCTGCAATTAAACGAGATACATCGATCGTCCACTGAAAATACTATTATGTCGACCCAGAAAAGACTAAGACCGAAGAACGTTTCTTCAAGATTTCAATACATCTTCTAAGATCGCTCGTGTTTTATATAACTAGCGGAGGAAACACTAGCGTGTCTAAAATCAAAGGAAGATTCCCATAGACGAGAAAAATTAATTCATTTCTTTCTCTTTCTCTCTGTAGTCGATTTTGAAGGTTTCATCGTTCTTCCTTGTATACCGAAGGAAACCGAAATTGGATCGATCAATTTTTTCGATCGACGAGTCGAGTAGATCCTCTAACGGAGCAGTTTAGTTCCAAAGGACTTGCCTCTATTTCTAATTTAAAGGATCACCTCCCACCTCGCGTCTCTCGGAAGATGAACTAGTCGGATTCTCGCCATGCGAAGCAGCGCTCTACAGTCAAGAACGAACGAACGAACGAACGAACGAGGAAAAGAAAATGACAGAGAGAAACGTCGAATGAAAGAAGGGGACACGGTGAAGAAAGGAAGGATGAAGGAACGCGTTATTTTTCGTGATCCCACGGTGGGGAAACCCGTAACGAAAATAAATAATTGGTCATACGAGAAAAGTGATCATTCGTCCCGCGAAAAAGCAAGCGAACATGTCTCACTTTTGTCCGTGTATCGTATTGACAAGAAAGTAATTTCGGTATTTTAAGGTGAAATAAGAGACCGAATTTCTTTATTCAAACGATGAACTTTAATCGATCAAATATATTTTCTTATTAACTCTGTTTCGCAAAAGATCATCGAACAAAAGGGAAAATATATCTTATTCGTTAAAGTTCATTGTTTGAATAAAAAGAATTCGGTTCTATTTCGCATTAAAATACCGAAATTACTTTCTTGCCAACCCAATAATTAGATTCGAACCGAACACGTATCGGTTTTCGCTTAACGAACGATTCGCTCTCGGAATCGTTCTCTCGCATCGTTCTCTCCTATCTCTATAGTTCTCTCGCTCTTTCTTTTACAATTTATTATGTTTTTTCTTTCTTTCTCTCTCTCGTTCTCGCTCGCTTTCTATTCTTAAAGAAACAACTGGGTTGCGATTTATCAGCCTACCCCAATGTACTCCTGTTACACACATACACATTCTATACTTTGCATGTAAGTAATGCCTATTTTCCAAAAGTATGTATGAAGTATGCTCCGAACCGGAAAATCATGCGGCGACTCTCGGAGATGTCGCGTCGCCTCGGCTATAGTTATGTTTCTCTCGTTCACCTCGATACACTAATCTCGAGGCGCATGGTTCTCACCGACAACGATCTATCCTCTACGATCCGCACGATCGATCGGCAACGCGTAAGAAACTCGTCAGAAATGATCGATATTATTACAATACTGATATTATTGCAATAATATAATTTCAGCGATTAGAACTTTTTTTATAGTTCATAATTTCCTTAAAAAAAGGAGAAAATTAATATACTTATATGTACATTAACAAAACCAATAACTATTAACGAAACCAAAATTCAATTTCACATCTCGGTTTAGAGATGTTGTTAAATTATATAACATACACATTTATTAGACATTGTTCCAAACCTTCATCACGAGTCTGACACGTTACTGTAGGGCAAGGGGTCAAAATATATTTCCCACAGAACGAAGTTAAAGACTCAAAAGAACTTAGAAATTTCGAAGGACGAACCAGAAATTCTAGAAATTTTCCACCTGTTCACATTATTTGTCGAGCACCATGCGCGTTGGCCACCGATCGTGCCGCATTAACCATTCGTTCGCTTTCCCATAATACCTTGGCTGACGATTCGATCTACTTTACAGAAAAAGAATTGTTTTGTACTATCGACATAAGTCAACCGCCTGCCAGGGTATCATGACCGGTTTTCTTCGTTATTGCATCGTTATCTGGCACAGCGATTCACGCAATATGCATACACCATTTCACACGTGAAATATATTTGCATCTTACGATCGGTTATCGCTCGCCGACACATGCTCACTGTACTGCACGTTGCAACAAATAATAACGCGATCCGCCGTTTTTGTCACAATAGAAACCCTTTGGTAAGTTAGCTAGTTCAGGGGCCGATGTCTAAGTCCATTTTCTAAGTCACACTCCAATTTCTAAGGTTTGAGGGTAATATATTTTTTTGTTAACTGCTTTAATTAGAGTCTGAACATAAACAGAGTTTTAAAAAATCTCCGTGTAAAGCAAAATAGTTTCGCTTCAAATCGTTTCTTTTTTTCGCCTCCTGTAAAATTTACTTTTTTTGCTGAACTTTATCTGCTGTAAACGTGTAAAAAAGGCAGACTTTGTAGAAGGGAATGTCGGAAGCTTAAAGTGGCCCCTGATGAAAGATAACGGCAGTTATATAATTAGTCAATTAGCCATTAGTCAAACATGGATTTCAAGACAGGCAAACAAGGTACTGTAAAAATGTGTAAACTTGTCGAACGAGATTTGTCTTCGATAACGAAATCATTGTTCTTGGACGAAACACGTTATTACCAGTTTAGACATCAGGTATTCTTCCGTTCCGCGAGAGCCCCTAATACATAAACGACAATGGTTCAGAAACTTAAAAATTAAACAAATATTAAAAGCAACGATCTCTAAATTATAGATCATCTTTATGCAGAAACATAAAACTTTAGCTACTAACTCTAGCTAATTTTTTTTCTGTTTTCTTTTTTTGATTACTATCCAAAAATTGAAGGTTTCATCGTCTGATATATGTATATTTCAGGGCTTCGACGACTTAACTTTGTTCTTCACGCGAATCTATAGTTTGGTTCAGGAGACTACTGTGACAAATTGCTGAAGAGTCACTGCGCCCATTGATCAGCAGACAGCGGGTTTTATGCATTTTTAAAGAAATTAGAAGAATGTAAGTATACTGTTATATTATTTGCAACCTTTTAAACGTAAAGAATTTTTATTTTCCATAAAGACCCGCTGTCTATTGATCAGTATCGCAACGATTCGTTTGCGCTATCTTGCTCCTTATTTCCCCAATGATCCACGGTTTCCGTTCAGAACAGCGTCGATCCACGTTTCTCGTGGGAATATTTAACCCCTTGCACTCGGAACTATTTTAACAAAAAAGAACTAAACATTACTTCTGACCTAGAATATTTCCATTCTATATGATCTGTTTCATTTTATGCATATTAAACCAATGCAATACTCAAATGTTCAGTGATTTACTTGATATAAAATAATTTACATCGGGTGCTAAGGGATAACACATTCCGTGAGACGATGTGAGAAGTGAACCTCGTCGATAGAGAACGCGCGTTCACTTCCCTCCGTATTATCGCTCGCATACTCTATGAAACTTTACCTAACGTCCACGCGATGTGATCCTTTTTCATTTAGTATAAATGTCTCATCCGGTGAGGTCGACGCACTTAGGCAATTCAAAATTCAATACACACGAGTATACACTTGGCTATACGAGATGTGTACTTAATGAGGAATCCTTAACGATTAACCTTACTCGTTATTAGTAATATGATGCTTATGAGTTTATGAGCTACCATACTAAAGGAAAAACATACACCACTGAAAGATTATATCGTTACCTTTATCGCGATCGATATTATTATTATACTCGGACCGCCGAAAGCTACGTGTCTTGCACTGTGCACGCGCTTCGTGGAGTAACGATGTTCAAATGAACCGGTAAGGTTACTCCCTTTGATTTCGTTTCTCTTGTTTACTATATCACAAAACACATCATCCACCTTCTCGCGTTACAATGAACATCGTTATCCATCCATATATTAGATAGTGAAGCACATTAAAAACATAGCGGCAAGCTAAGTAATATGCAAATATTGGAAAACCTCCACTAATTCTATGCAAAGTATAGCTTGTAGGATACCATTCATTAAATCTAGTTTCTTATCGTATTAATAATTATAATCCAGTTGCTTTCCTCTCGCTCTCGCTCTCTCTCTCACACACTCTCTTTTTGTTTGTTTTTTTCTTAATTATCTCGCGAAATTCTCTCTTTCTTTCATACTATTTTTTAAATTTTTCTTCTTCGTTCAACATAATATGACTGTGGGCTCTGCTTCACCGATTCGAAAAAATCATTTCGCAATATTTATAGAAATGATACTATCCTCGCAGCAGCAGTCATAATTTATATACAATCTAACAAACTGGATGCACCCATCTCTTTTTTATTCTTTCTCTTTTCTCATCTTTTTTCGCTTTTTTTTTTGTTTGTTTGTTTGTCTTCTTTATGTTATATTGTTGTTCTGCGGTTATCGTTCTCTTTTTTTTTCCTCGTCTCTCAAGCTTCCACAATGTAGATAAATTACAGTCGTAAAATTAGTGTCCGAGCTCAACTCGCTGTGCCCTGCCGTGTCACATCGAACAAGGGGTTGAACAAGCCGAAGTATAATTCTTCTCGTTTCCGATGCGCGTTTCTCTTCGTCTGTACACATACATATATGTGTGCGTGCATGCGAGCCTGTGTACACTGTATAAAACCATCTTCAATCATTCTCACAAATAATCCTTCCAAGACAATCGAGCAACTTCGTCAATAAACTGTAGCCGACGTGTCTACGTGTCCACGAACCGTGCACAGATTGGTTAAAATTTATTTCAAAATGGATCAAAAATTGAAATAACTTCTACCAAATCTTTTGCGATTGCCAAAACGGTTCACTGAATCTCATATTCTCTCGCTCACGCCTTCTGTAGTTGAACCACAGAGTTACCGTAGTTGTTCGGTGGTGTACAGAAACGAAAGAGAATAACCGAGCAACGGAAACGATCGTTTCTACTTGTTGAATCTCGGCGGCCTCCTCAATCGCGGTATCAACTCAGTTCTAACTGTTCTCGCGTAATTCGGAGCAGCGTACTGGTCAGTAACGGCGATCGGGCTCTGTAGACTTTGTATGAACAACGGCGAGTCCTGCAGTTGTCCGACGCCCGCTGCTTGATATTGGTACTGACTATTAGCTATATCCGCGGTCGGATAATGATTCGGTTGAACGAATTGAGGAGGATTGTCGTACTGCGGATAAGGGATCGAGTTCTCCGCGGAGAACTGTGGTATCACCGGGTTCACGTTAACCGGCGTGGTCGCGAAGCTTCCAGGATCGTAGGTTTGATACTGATTCAGCTGTCCAATCTGCGTGGTGCTGAACGGTGGTGATTGTGGGAACTGCGATGTGTCAGGGAACAGTACGCTAGCAACCGTCGGCTGAGGAAAGGTGTCCGGTCTTGGATAAGGAGACATGTTTGCCGTACTCAAACTCTGAACGTTCGGTATTCCAGCAATCTGCGAGGTGCCATAACTGTGGAACGTTTGCCGGCTATGCTCCAGGTCTTTCACCCCACTCTGCAGAGGACTCATGTTCAATTTCGACTTCGAGTTCGGCCCCACCTCGTTGTGCTTCGTCCTTGCCTCCGTCACGAACGGATGACGAACGTTCACGATACTCTGCGGTGCACGCAACGGTGGAAAATTGATCGGAGCCATCTTCGAAGCTGGGTTCTGCTGCTCCAAAGCTTTCCTGGCGACGGCGAACGCCGTGTTGTCGTTCTGAGAGGTTGGCCTGGAATGATGGCTGCTGGTAGTACCGTGATTCTCACCCCTGTGCAATCCTGGCACCTGATTCACGAATCTCGACGACGGTAGATTGTTCATCGCCGTGTTGTTCCTCGATTTGTAATCTTGATTGTTGATCGAGTCTTTGTAATCCGGTTGCATCTGGTAATTCTTCATTTTCGAGTCGATCTCACCGGGAAACTTCTTTGTGGAGTAATCTTTGGATTTTGATGGATTCTCGTGAGACGATACGTTGCCACTGACACAAGTCGTTGTCACACCTCTTACGCTACCGAACTTCGAGCTGGATTGATTCGTAGTCACGATCGACGAGCTCTTTGATAATTGTTGATCGGATGATTTCATGTTCTCGTTGTTTCCACTGTTCTTTTTTAAAGACTGATTTATCCGAGTCGCAGGAACGCCTGTTGGGCTAGCGATCGTGTTTAATGTTGATTCTTTGTTCCCTATTACAGTGTTCACTGTTCGAACAGATAGCTTGGACAATCTAGCTTTGTTCCCTACGTGATCGAGCTTCCGACCACTTTTACCCTTGTCCGACACTTGGTTAGTCAATGATAAAATTTTGGCGTCTGTGTTGTTGTTCTGATTCTTGGACAGCATATTATTGTGAGATTTGCAGTTGATTGTGACAGCTGGCAGGAGCAAAGCGCTGGCTCACTTTTTGGTCATGATTTTCAGATATTCCAAAGCGTTTTGAGCAGCACTAGCTTGAGCATCTTTACTAGTAAAACCACAACCATAGCAAACTGCTACTGGTAGTGTAGACAGTTGCACAAGGCACTGGCATTTACCTGTAATAATAAATAAAGCGATCTTTTAAGTTTCTGTTTAAAGGAATGGGTACAGTCTTTTTGTACAGGCTGTCTCATTTCTATCAATCCACGTTCCTGTTCGAGTGGAAGTGTCTCTGGAGGTCAACCTGGCTTTTGCAAATGAAAGTAAATGTGTACAATCACTCGCTAGAATAGAGCTCTTGAATACAGTAGTCTTTGAAAATTATACAAGATGATTATTATACAAGATATATTATATATAAGATATTATACAAGAATTATACAGAATGAACTAACACATTTTTTGAATTCCCCCTTCCAATTCTACACCTATTTCAAATCACGGAAGATATTTGCAGACACCAAATGAAATTCTGATTAAAACAAGAAAAATGTCAGCTCGATATAAAAATATTTTAGTTTAAACATTTTTGCAAATAAGAGGTAGCTCATGAAACAATTGCATGGATTGATTGAAATGAGCCGCCTTAAACAATGGAAAGATTGATTGATTATCAAATTAATTGATTGACTAACTAATTAATTAACAAAATGTGTAGAATACTATTAGTTATTAAGACGGTATTATAAATAAAAGTTGTATATTATAAATAAAGATAAATTGAAAAAGTTGATGAAATTATTGAAAATGGCTGGAGACTGTTTGCATCTATGATTACATATACTTAGAGATAAAATGTATCAGGTTATGATAACAGCAACACAGGTCACATGTCTTGTTTTATTGCAATTCCAAAAAGTAAACATGTTTGTGCCCTCTTACATATGGTAAGTATATATATGTTAAGACATACAGAATTCTCCTGTTTTGCTAGGAAGAACTCAGAGTAATCATGTCTGCAATAAAATCTGTCAAAAGTGATTTGCGTAAACAAATGAAACTAATTCTTGGTCAACTTAGTTCAGAGGAAAAGGATAGACAATCCAAAAAATTATTTGAGAAGGTAAGTATATGGAAACATAACTAATGTGTTCCAGTAAGCAGGAGAAAGGTTATGTTACAGATTACTGCATCCTGAATAAACTCAATCTACACTAAGAAAAATATTTCTACATATTACAGCTATGTGCTACACCCCAATTTCAACAGAGTAAAAAGGTCTCGTTGTTCTTAAGTATGCCACAGGAAATTAATACATTGCCCATTGTGAAATATCTTTTCGAAACAAAAAGAGAAGTATTTGTACCCACGTACAAAGGATTAAAAATGGAGATGGTCAAACTGCTTTCAATGGAGGAGTATGAAAATTTACCAGTAACTAAGTGGAATATAAAGCAACCACATTTTGACGAAACTAAAGAGAGTGCGTTAGAAAGAGGTGAGTAAAACTAAAACACATTGAATAATGTTTTCGGACCATAAAAGTAACATGTATTTTCTTTACAGGTGGTTTGGATTTAATAATTCTGCCTGGTGTTGCATTTACCACCGATGGTAAGTTAAAAAATAAATGATTGTTCTGTTGAAAAATTAATTTGTATTTTTTATGTGTACTAGGAAAACGTTTAGGACATGGAATGGGTTATTACGACTCATTCTTGAATGCGTATTTGAGGAAACACAAAAAACCACACTTGATTGCAGTGGCGTTTAATGAACAAATACTGGACGATATACCGACGGATGAAAACGATGTGCTTGTGGATCTTGTGCTTACAGAAAAATAAGTGTATCTGTTTAATACAATATTGGGAATTACTCACCACTGATAGACTTTTCTTCGATATCAACATAAGTGACTTCAAATTGCTGCTCCGAAGCTATCTCTTGCAAAAATTGTACCAAATTTACATCGCCATCGTTTAAGCAGGTATTCTGTAACAGAGAAACATAACAAGATGAATGTAATATCATGAAAAAGAAGACCGTCACTCGGTGTTTCTAATAAAGTACAATTCCATTACACACCTGTAGTTCAAATAGTTTAACACCAGTCGATGACTTCAGACTTTTATGAAATTGTGAAACTTTAAGGCTATGAATAGTTGTTAATGTTGAAATTTTGCTAACTTTCAGATCTGCATAACGGGCATTCACATTTGCATTTCTTTGTAAAACCTATAACGGACAATTATTATATTTAAAAGTTTTTAATCATATGCTTATATTATGAGTAAAATGAAGTGGAAATGATCAAAGCGTGTTGATTGTTAAACATGTGTTGTACAAGTATATTTTAGTATACAAAACAATTACATATACATGTATATATCTATCTATATATATATATATTGCATAATATATATCATCAAAAAATTATCCGTTATAGATTAAAAGTGATCAGAAAGGTAGCTTATACCTCAGTACTGCTTGCAGTGCCAAATCACTTCCACTTCACTGGAATATACATACACACACATTCACTAAAACTGAACACATACAAGTACACAAAAGCATATAAATAATAATATTCGTTTTAGTACGTAGAGTTCTCTTAAATGTTCAAATACCGAACAGAAAAAGATGCACAATTAAAAACGCACAATATCAATTACTTTTGTTTACTTGAAGTATGAAATAATTTACGTCGATATGAAAGTGCATTTTTAAGGGAAGATTCTTGTGTAAACGGTGAAAAAGTAAATTTTGAAATTTTTTAAGGTTCTTATAATTCTAAAACATACAATAAAAAAAAACAATCGTTTTTTTGGACCACTTACACTAGAATCCCCCCTTTCGTAGATGAATAAAAATGACTCTTACCTCATCTTCATCTAGATTAGGATTTTCAGAGTTCGCATCATGCAGAGCTCGCCACATTTTATGAGCTGCATGCCTCTTCGCAACTTTTTTACTCTTCCCTTGACCAACTTCACGATACTTTAAAATGGAACAAACAATCGTGAACTGTCTTTCGTGCGGCAAACCCTCTTCGTTTTCCATTGTATATTTCGGAGGAGGCCAGTGACGTGACATACACATTTCTTGCAGCGCACCAATTGGATTTGTGATTATTTTTTCTTCTCCGTATTCAGGTAACTCTTGTAGATTCTCAGAACTATTAAAATAAATAAATTGTATTATCGATCTATTAAAATATATATATATATATATATACTAGCTGCTCGTGAAGTGCCTACGGCATACGTTATGTTAGCGATTTTTGTAATACAGTAAATGCTCCTTCGTTGTGAAAAATCGTCTATGCGATCATTGTGACGTGCCTACCCACTCCACTGCCTGTCAACGCCGAGTCGGCCGAGTCGCTCCGCACGGCGGCAACGATTGATGTCGGCTCGGGTATATCGGTGTGAACACCACAACATTGACTCGAGTGAATCGAGTACTCAAACTTCTTAATTTCCATTAAACTTTTATGGGACTTTCACTAACTTATTTCTGGCATTTTTCTGATTAAAATGATACCAAACACGATAATGTAATTTCAACTTTATTTAATGGTTTCATTGACGGTTATGGAGTACTGTAGGACATGGAAGAGGATAGCAAGTGAAAAGAAAGAGAAACTGTAATGTTTAAAATACCAATTCGATGCTAAGAACATATTTTCAAGATGTTAAGTTGTTTATTTAAACATATGCTATATATAGTATGTGTTAAATGTATGATAAATTATTAATTATGCTTCACATGTAGAGTAAATATGGGATAAATTATATCGTGTTTGGTATCATTTTAATCAGAAAAATTCCAGAAATGAATTAGTGAAAGTTTCATAAGCCTAATGGAAAATGAACAATTCCATCATTGCCATTACATACATTGTGAGAACTCGCGGGCCTTTAAAGGTGCGTTTACACCGAGTTCGCCCGTGTGTGTCCGCGTGCGCCGGCGGGCTCGAGCCCGCGTGCAAATGCCATATATTTCGAGCAGGTTGACGGGCCCGCTGTGCCCCGCTGTGCGTGGCACAAAAAAAAAGGTATCCTACCGCCTTAAAGAAAAGCTATCGGTAGTTTACCTAAACGGACCGTGAAGCCGTGGAGCCCATAGAGACCTTTTTTTTGTGCTACGCACAGCGGGGCACAGCGGGCCCGTCAACCCGCTCGAAATTTATGGCATTTGCACGCGGGCTCGAGCACGCGGGCGAACTCGGTGTAAACGCACCTTAAACTGTGCCAGCGACGGCGACACGCTTCGTTCACGCGATCCGTATTTCACTCTGTCCTTCTCTATGTTCGGCTCTCTATGGAAGTCTCGCTCGGCGTGTATCTAGACCCAGTCATAAATAAAAAATAGTGTCCCTATTCGCTGGTTGCGAACTCAAACCCCCGGCCTTTTCACAACGAAGGAGCATTTACTGTAATACCCTTGTGTCCGTGCCGACATCTAGCGGTTTTGCTCGGTAATCGGCGCGCGATCGTCGGACCGAATCGTATCGATCGGATCATACAGACGTACTTTTCTACTTTATATATAAAGATATTGGTTAATTGCAAAAGTTCGTAACCCTCAAGCTTAGAGAGATCAATAGCTTTTTCGAAGAAAACTTGTCGATTACACTTGTAGATTAAATAATTGTAATAATAATGAACTTTTGCAATCATCTAATATATATGTACGTTTAATCATAGGACTTACTCTGATATATTATTTGGAAGTGGAGAATCTGGTGACTCACTATTTAATCTACACAATTTATCCAACACAGCTCTTGCAGCTGCATGTTTGGCCTCCTTTTTTGATTTTCCAGTCCCCATTGCTGAAACAATTGGATCTGCTTCAATCAATCAATACTTATCATTCATTACATGAATGGTATTAAACTTAAGTATTTAAAAAAAAATTTGTAGATCATTTAGAAAGATTCCTCTGGAATATTTTACAGTCCAAGAAAATTTCATGTTTGTAGAGTTAAAAATAGAAAATGAAATAATAATGTGTTATCAAAATTAGATACAAACCAACAATATCGGCAACAGTGACACGGTAACGAAAAATAGGCTCATGGATAGCACCCTCTACTTGTATTAGCTCATACTTTGGTGTTGTGTCCCTACGAGAAAGCAATTCCTGAAGAATAGAAACTGGCGTTTTACTGCACAACGATTTCATCTCCAATTGAGCAGCCTCGCTTAACGGAAGCTTTTCCACCATTAAACTGTGCAACGACATTCGAACTCTGTTACGCCGGTTCACATTATTATTTGGATGATTAAGAACTCCGCTTACAACGGCCATTGCATTAGGCCCAACTTGTTGTGGTTGATGTATTTCCTCCATTTTTGTAACCTATAGATAGAAATGTTTTTCACCTTCAGGAAAGAATACAAATAATATATGTATTGTGTAATTTACAGTAAAATTTGTAATTGCATATAACAACACAATGTTGTTATAAAATGGTTAAATATTTAATCGAATCTCATGATCAAAATGAAAAGCAGTAATAAAAAAACTTCGATAATACTATTAATTGAAACGAAAATGGTAAGTATTCAAGATACTTGAGCATATTTTTAAACAATTTCTATTGATAATTTCATAGAAAAGTTCGCATAAAATTTCTATAAAATTAATCGTGGAATTAAAGTGAACTACATAGTTTGTAACAAAATGACAATTCACGCATTGTGAAACAAAATTTCTAATAATTTGACAATTATTGTGCTAAATGGTAAATTCACCAGTTCTTGTAATCAGCATGACGAAAAATTGAATTTTACGATAGCATTCGTTATGCAAAGTTCAACGAGAATAATAAAGTTGTGCTATTATTTTAGTTGAACAGTTATATCGACGAATGTAAGCTGTATACAGTATAAAAGGGTACGAAAACCGGCTGGCAGCCATGATTGTTATAAAATTCATTGATTAATTCTAGTATGTGGAGCATAGAAATGATAGAAATAAAATAATAAAGGTTAAGGTCTTATTATCACTCGAACGAGAACAGAACGAGTGACGACTTTCATCATTGACAGAGTTATATTTAAAACGGTGATAAAAGAAGGCGCACAAGACTAACCGGTCAACAGTATCGTCCGCTACGAGAAATCAAAAAAGAAGTCACTACCTTTACTTACAATTTTCAAACTTTCTACGTGGTTAAGCTGGCTCCTTAACAGGCCAATTCCTATGCGAAAAGCGAATCCCGCTTTTTGTGATCGATCCAAGTCTCACAAAAAGCTTGATCCGTTTGACGACAGAAAAATGGTTCGCTGATTACCGGAGAGTCTTCCTCGTTTCTGGCTCTGCCGCAGTATGCGATGTGAACAGTTTTTATAGACGTAGAAGCACGCGCATCTTTCTGCGCAGGTGCATTACTGGCGGTTTTACGGAAACAAATTCTTCTTCTTTGAACTGAACAATTTTTCATAAAACCATTTCACTCGGATTTCAAATAATACTGCACATTTCATCTGCTTTTATTATACATTAATACAGCATGATTCATCTGATCTCAGTATCCACTAAAATATATCAAAGAATATTCCGGACTATTGTATTAAATTTTCATGCATTTACAGGTTGAACTCGATTTTGCTAATTTCACAATTGCAGGTACAGAAAGTATGTTCGATTATTTTTACATAGCGTACATAGAAATATATATGTACTGGTTATATACATATGGAAATATATATAGCTGGTTAATTAACTATATGTGATAAAAGTAATATGTGTAAATTTACTATACATTGAATCTGCCGCCATTTCAAGGAGCACCGCCATGTTTAATTTTAACAATTGTTTCTTGGCAACACCGGATGTTAGGGCATTTCGCATTTGTATACCACCTGAAATCATTTCCGTTTGTTGCCCGCTGAAACGGCCCAAAGATTGTACGCCATTATCGTACACTGACGCTACAGCGTTTTATTCCGAACGTTTCTCTGAAGTTTCGCTACTTTCCGCAACATTTATACATATCTGAGAATCCCACAATGAGTGACATCGAGGTAATCTTTATATTTCCATATAAGATTCAATTTTTTCACCGGAATTTTAAACGCAATACATTTGTAACGACATGCGGCCTACCACAGCCATTATTGATCCATCAACGTTTTAACTACATTTCACGTATATGTTACTAAATAGTTTAACCAGTTTTCTGTTAGTCTTCTATACTTCAGAAATCATAAATTTCATTATAAAAATTATCACAATTCCTTTTATAATCCTATGATGTACTGTATGTTGTAAATATATTTGTTTTAGTAACCGTAAGGTTAAGCTTACATTTATCGAGTTTCCAATGTTTGTATAAGTTTAATATCGCATATGTTACAATAAGCAATGTTTTAAAATCTACTTATATATATATATATATTTCCTAATGATATTGATAAATATGGTTATTTTTTTTCCTTAATTATTATCTTGTTATAAATCTCTTCAAAAATATATGTAATATGAATATGTAAAAATTCCATGTAAATTTATAATGATTTTGTTTTTCAGCGAAGTGGTAGCCGTAGTGCAAGTCCCAGACGACCCAGAACAGCAGATGGAGGTTTAAGAGACTCACGTTCACATTCAAGATCACGGAAATCCCGTGAACGTAAAGAATCCCACAGACCGGTAAAAGAATATTCAAGGTCAAGAAGCCGTTCCGTATCGAGAGGAAGAAAGTCCTATCGGAGCAGCAAGTATGCCAGTGCAGGTCATCGCGGTAGTAGTCGCAGTCGCAGTCGTTCTCCTTATAGGGGTGGGCGATACTCACGAAGCAGATCTCGTTCCTACTCTCGCTCTCGTTATTCACGCGAACGTGACAGGAACATCTATCGTTCACACTCCCGCAGTCCAATGTCATCTAGACGAAGACATGTCGGTAACAGGGACAACCCCTGTCCTTCTAGATGCTTAGGTGTATTTGGACTTTCTATTTTTACAACCGAACAGCAAATACATCACATCTTTTCAAAATATGGACCTGTCGAACGAGTTCAAGTTGTAATCGACGCGAAGGTACTTGAAACATTATTAATTTGTCAATTTATACTCCCGTTCATAAATCACCGGACACTTATCTTCTGAAAAAATAGCAATTAAAGAGAACAAGCTTCCAGTTTGATTTTATTGTTTTATTTTGATCGTGAAAATTAAATACACAAAACAAACTTTTTAGAAATGAATAAAAATAACACGAAGTACCTAGTATTAGTTGTTTTAAAAATAAAATTGATGTATATAAATCAAAAGTATAACAATAATTTTTGTTTAAAATATAGAAGACATTGGTTAGAAAAACCTTATTCTAAGAATGAGTGTTATGGACGGGAGTGTAACTCGAATTTGTTACGAATAATCTTTTTAAGGAGACAAGAAAAATATAAAGTAACCATGAAATCCCCTTAATCATTTACCAAGGGGAATAATAAATAGTGCCAGAGATTTAGACCATTCATGAATTAAGTTTGTATGAAATGTTAAAGGCCTCTGGTTACATGTTACATTAATTTTATCATTGTTTAGTATATACAATGAATAGGTGTCATTTTACATAAACAATATAGAAATGTTTCTTTTAGACTGGACGTTCTAGAGGATTCTGCTTTGTATATTTTGAATCGTCCGAGGATGCGAAAGTAGCCAAAGAACAATGCACAGGAATGGAAATTGATGGCCGAAGAATAAGAGTAGATTTTTCAATTACACAACGAGCTCACACACCTACGCCTGGAATTTATATGGGAAAACCTACACACCTACACGACAGAGGATGGGGGGACGGACCTAGACGTAGAGAGTAAGTTGATTATCCTGAATATTTCTCGCAACAATGTAATTTTATAAAAGATTCAGTAAAAAAAAAGAAAAATATGTTCGTATTATTGTGCTGGGAATAGCAGCAGTTACAGGGGAAGCTACCGACGATCTCCAAGCCCTTACTACAGTCGCCGACGTTCCCGCTACGACAGATCCAGATCGCGCTCGTATTCGCCACGTAAGTTTATTTCTTTTTCTTCGGCACCGCCTAATATAAGCAGTCTACATGGATATGTGTCTCCTTTGAAATAACATTTATGTTTAAAGTCATACGATTAACTCTCCTTATCTAGGGAAATACAGTACCAAAAAAAAAACTCATTGATTTGATATTGTATAATTCGCCAAAACTTACAGTACTACCCAGCAAAGTAAAACACATTGAGAGAGCATGTTGAATTACATGTAATAATATTATTCAAACAGTGAATAACATTTTTAAATTTTTTACTTTCGAAACATGTATTTTGTACTCAAGTGTTTTTACAGACGAGAATTTTCACATGTGAATGAAACAGAAATCCATGAGATTATATATTCCATAAAAGCATATATCACTCTTTTAATACCATTGTTCATTCATCAGTAAGTTTGTCCATTAACTATGTGCATGAGTGTTTCTCATACAATACATCAAACAAACGATAAAAGATAAGAATAAGGATACAAAATGTGAGACAAGAGAAATTGTGTTTGATGTTAACATTATACTCGCACGATGTTGCGAACAATTACATATACACACATGTAACACAGGATAAGAGAAATTCATAATTTGGATTCATATTTTCGTAGACCGCTTATATTTCGTTCGAACGAGATGTTTAAGTACAAAAATAAGTAGTTAAATTAGCAAGAATGGAAGACAGGAGCATCAAGAAATGCATCCAATAAATCGTACGGTAGTAACTTAAGTGTAACCCATATAACCTGGGTCAAACAATCATAGTTTTTGTTGCTTAATGAATTTCAGGTCGGTATTAAGTGACACGAGTGTGATGCGAGAGGCCAGGTGTTTGGGAGACCATTTGTGTGACTTGACCCTTTGACCTCAAATTTCTTCTAACAATACTGTACCGGGTCAAAAAATGCAAAAAAAACTACATTCTCACTACTGTTCTTACCTTACCTAATTCAGCATCATATGCAATTAATATATGGCATTTAAATTACGATATTGTACAATATCAATTAATGAGATAACTTGACAAATATGCAAAGGAGTGTAGCATATTCTTTACATTGAAAAAAAAAACAGTAAGGTTAGAATGGACACGGAAAACCTTATTTTCATAATGTTTCTACCATTTCCTAATAGTTTTATGAAGATAAGGTTTACGTTATCTTAACCGTATAATGACTATAAATGTGAAGGTTGGAATATAATTGAGTTTCTATTTTCCTTTGACAAGAAATGAATTTGCTTGAAAAAAAGTTGTATTCCAGCCGCGTTTTGGACATTAAAAATTTGATCACTTGGAAAAAGTGATATAAATCTGAAAAATGTGGTATTCCTTAATGTTTATATGCAAAAGAAAAAAAAATAGAAATATATATATGTACAATATATATATTAAAAGTAAAGGAAAACGAAACACATTACACACAAAAAAGAACGCAAAAAACAAAAAAAATAAAATTTAAAAAATAGAAGTAAGTTCTCTAACCTGTTTGTTTGTTTATAAGGTTTTGAATCAAGAGGTATTGGATGATAGAGGGAAGTTTGAAGTTTCACTCTGAAAAAATGAAAGTTTTGAAAAGTCGAAGACAAGATATCTGAAGATGTTTGTCTTGCTCGAATTTCGAAGATCCAAAGGTTTTTCGCGCTTGTGACAAAGAATATGATCCGAATCGCATTCATTTCCGGCTGAGAAGTCTCAAGCCTAGAAGAACTGCAAGCACTCTGTAAAAAGCAAGCCTCAAGACAGTAAGAAATCGTTGATCTCGTCAGGCCCCCGACCTGGGACAAGCCAGTGGTTGGGGGTGAAACTGGCCGAACGTTTCAGAAAATGTTCAAGAAGCATCGAAAATCTTTTATAAGTAGGGAAGAGCGTAAGGTGCTCCAAAGGTTTATACCGATCATATTCTTTATCAGTTGGTTTGGTTACATATGATATATTTCGCAATTAGGTGTTTATAAAATAAATAAACGTATAATATACCTTCTCCCCTATTCCCTCCACCATCCCAAAACCTCCTGTATCCTTTGAAGAGTGACGTCCTATTGTTTTCATTTTGTATAGGATTAAGCAGCGATCATTCATATTAAAACAGCTAATAAAACTCTGTTTTTAATAGAAACGATTCATTATTTCAAACTTACTTCGCTACATTAACAAATTCAATATAAGTATTATTGTTTGAACGGTCGAATACTTTAAATACCATCGACGAAAACAATACAGGTTTTATAATATTACCGTTTCTGTGGGATTTACGTATATTAATTTGTACATACTATTTCTGTCATATAATATCGCTTATGTATAATTTAATTTTATACTCTCATTGATTTTCAATAAACTGACAATTCAATTATTTGTAATACAAACCAGTTCTTTTTTTGTAATATCATTTGAATAGCAATTCTTTTAGAATCCTTATATTTTTCAATATGTTCATGTGAAAAATCGTCGCGATTCGTGGAAACAAATCCAATTTAAATCGCTCTCATGGAAACACAGACTTGTTAGTGAGTGTATCGAAACAGCATCCGCGTGATTAAAGTCAGTGAAGAAAACATGGAATACTTTGACATCGGTTTACTTTTGAAAGTGTATCTAATCAGTATAATAACAGTGAATTCTAATGCAGCTGCGGTTAAAGAACCTTATCAAAGTCTAATTCCTACGCAAGGATTGTATAAAGCTAGTGATAACGTGGTTATTTTAAATGTAACTAATTTTAAATCATCTGTTTACGGGGACGATAAAGGATGGTTAGTCGAATTTTACAATAGTTGGTGCGGATTTTGTTTTCGATTTGCACCTTTATGGAAAGCTTTTGCTAATGACGTTTACGGTAAATATTATAATCGTTTTTAAACTTCTAAAACATACAACAATAGATACTTCAATATTTCTGTTAAAAACATCTATGTACATGTACATATATAACTGTAAAAGGATACTCAAATTTTGATATATTCATTAATTAATGATTCTTAGATATGTATAATTATTTTATAAAAATAACTACGCACTCGATACATTCGTGGCACACATATGTGTGCAAGAAATACATAAAAAAAAGCTTTAATAAAATTGAATAGAGTTCTATATTTGGTTTTTAACATAATTAAACCTTTTAACACTTCTCTACTGTTCGATTTTGTAAAATAGTCTGTTCGGAATGTAGATTTCTGTAAACATCTGCACTGTAAACATAGCATGTCTTTTTCAGCCTTATCAGTATAGACAATGGATTTTATGTGTTTTTGATAAAAATGAATTGGTATCATTTAAAACAGTGAAAACATTCAAAGAGTTTAAAAATATTGTTACATTATTTTCAACCCATTAAATGTATTAAGAAAGAAAATCAATTTCTATTTATCTCCAGTTTATTGTTACAATTTAGGTGGAACATTTTTATTTTGCATACAGATATGCAATATATTCTTGTAATTTTTGTTGAACATTATCAAAGAAATAATTCTTATTTACGTTTTAAATCAGTAACATGTATTTACATTGTGCACACAAAGTCGAACATATATTGCAAGAATCTTATTTCAGTCAATCTTTTTAGCATGGAAAAATATTGTGGCTATAGCCGCGATAGATTGCGCGGACGACGATAACAACCCAATCTGTCGTGAGTACGAAATTATGCATTATCCAATGCTGAAATATTTTTCTGTGAATGCGCTCACATCGTCAATGGGAGTAGTCATGAAAAAATACGATACCGTGAACGAACTGAGATATGGTTTAATTAATCTATTAGAAAATGAACAACAAGAAGGACGTGGTATTTCGTGGCCAAATATCACACCGTATAGGTACATTAATACATGCATCTTTTTAAATCTACATTTATCATCCTAACACGAACTCTTTGTTTAACACCATAGGAATTACGAAACTACAAACATTTGGACAGCTGTACCACATACCGTCAAATATTTCTTCTTACTTTTTGAGAAGACAGACTCGCATTTAGGAGCCGAAGTTATATTAGACACGCATAAAATTCCAATATTACAAATAAGGAGAGTAACGTCTGAAAACGAAATCCTATGCGAGACAAATAAAATCACTAATTTTCCAAGTCTAATAGTTTTCGCTCGTAACGAGACGCAAAAATCTCTTAAAATCAGAGTACCTACGAGAGAAGGCACTTATAGTATTATTATGCAGTACATGATCTCGAAAGGGGAAAATATTAACGAACATAACTTTACAAGAGTTCATTCAACACAGGAGAACAAATTAACAACTACCTCTACCTCGAAGGAACAGAAACTATCGGAAAGACCGAAAAGCACAGAGATAACTGTTGATCATTTGTATCAACTGGATTTAGAGAACACATTGAAATATTCTATCAGCCATGAAATTCCACTGCATAAAGTAATAACCGGGGAGAAAATGGATGCGCTAAAGAAGTATTTAAATCTGTTAGCTGATTATTTCCCTCTGAGACACGGGAATATCTTCTTGGAAACTGTTCGTGACATTATCAAGAAACGGGATAATGTATCTGGCGAAGAGTATAGTCAAATAATCAAATCTACCGAAGAAGAAATGTCACCAATATATTCTGGACCTGCGCAGTGGGTCGGATGCAAAGGCAGCAAAGAAGGCTATCGTGGTTACACTTGTGGTCTTTGGACAATGTTCCATATGTTAACAGTTAATTATGCCATCGAGAATAAAGACCCGAAGCACGAGCCAAGAAAAGTATTGGAAGCTATGCATGGATATGTAAAACATTTCTTTGGGTGCGCTGACTGCTCCCAACATTTTGTGGAAATGGCTAAGAAAAATAAAATTTTCGAGGTGTCCAATGTTAACGATAGCATTTTATGGCTCTGGTCAGCTCACAACGAAGTAAACGCAAGATTGGCCGGCGATAATACAGAAGATCCGAAACACAAAAAGATACAGTATCCTGCGGCAGAGCATTGTGCAGATTGTAGGTATGAAAACGGTACTTGGAGCGAGGAAAACGTTATACGTTACCTCAAAACGAAATACAGCTACAAAGGAATAAATTATTACGGTTCGACAAACGTACGTAAAACTACAGATGAGAAAATGAAAGTAAGACAGGAGAGACTAGTATTAAACAAATATGTGACCAGTAAAAAGCTTGGTTGGGACTTCACGATTTTTGATATAAGTATCTGCGTTGTCTTGTATGCTGCCTCTACTGTCATACTTATATTGGTTTGTATAAAGTTTGCAGTTAAACGAACTTATAAGAAAAAGACGTACGTTAGTTTGCTCGGCAGAGTATGACTTATTTGTTAATTGCAACAATTTGTAAAATCAAAATAAGCAAGGAAATTAATAGAGAAACGATTGAGATTGCTATGTTTATATATTGTACATATTTTATTGTTTTTTTTCGTCAGATTATTTTTCATAAGAATGTAATATTTAGAGATACAAATTTTTTAATTGCTTCTTTTATACATGTTGTTGACTAAAATTATGACACAGAAATCGTAGTTATATATATATTTGATGCGATGTTGTATATCTAAAGTTTTTAAAGCAACGAACGTGACAGATATTTATGTTTAATGTATAAAATTTTTTAATATGGTTTATTCGTGTTTTTTGTAATAAAATAAGTTCTCTTTTCATAGTAATTTACTCCTTTAGTCACAAATGAAAAGCTCCAAATTTTTATATATAGATGTTATCGAACGTTAAACACTTTTATGTTGAAGTAAAAACTATTTAGAATGACTGATATAGATTTATCGTTTAGACACATTGAAAAATACATATACTTCCAGACTAGTCTTATATCAATGTACAATTATATTATTATCATTCATTTAAATAACTTTCAATGTACATGAGCATGAGGATTCATATATAGAAACGTATCCAGATTTTTATTATATGTAAATATCAAACCAAACTCTTCCGCTCTTCTCTTCTACATGTATCTATCACAATATCCATATATCAACATTTGTATCACATGTTTAATGAAGATATAAACAATTTTGTAAATAATAATAACAACAACAATCTGTAGCACAATGCTAATAATTTCTTTATATCCTACTTTCTGTCTGTAGGACATGTCTAAATTGTGAACAGAAAATAAAAATTAATACCTTTAACAAATGATGCCTTGTCTTTTACAGTTTCTTCGAAATGTTCATATACAGAGTTTTCCAACAGAACAGATTTGTCTCTCTGATTATCTCACAATGAATTTTAATAAAAAAATTTGTATCTTTGACATGTCAAAGTATTTGGCATTGATCATTCTTGTTAAATGTTAAAATAAAGAAACTTGAAACTGTTTACATTTGAGTATGTTTCATTTTAAAAAGACACGCAGCAGCTCTTACTGGTAAACCCTGTATATTGTACGTATACGATTGAAGCTCATTTATTTTTGGGGTTCGCTAGATGCCATGAACTTCTCGTATCCCATATTATACCGTTATGCGGTAATTGAGACGTTATATAAGGAAGTATCCATGTAAGGTACCATCGTTCGCCTAGCACTTCCTTTATATTTTGTTTCAGTCCTAGATTATATATATGAATCTTTTTGTTGCTTTCGTTAGCTACATTACCGTGAACGACTAAATGAAAGTGATAAATGCATAAAACTCCGGTATACAACATTCCTATGGTAGACACGATATACAACATTAAGTAAAATTGATCTACAGAACCGTCGAATCCAAAAACAAATATCGCCAATGGGAAAACAATTTTTATAATCGACATAGGAAACTCGAAATGTATCCTATCCCAAATAAACAGATTATTAAAACAAAAACTATATGTCGTTGCAACGAACAGGTACAAAAGGAACATGATAAAGTATCGATGATTATAATGACCGACGCAGCATCCGGTAAAAATGCAATGATGGTCCCTCTTTAAAATACAAATATCACATGTCGGGCAGTGCCATGAACGAGGTGGTGCTAGCGTTTCGCAAGAAGCGCATAGTCTCCAACCGTCTTTAGTATTCGCAGCGCTAATTGGCATAATGTCTCTCCTAGTGCTAGTATCGCAGAAAACTATGAACGTGAAATTTCCAACAATGTTCAACATGATGAAATTCCCAAGAAGAAAGTTTAACGTGTACGGTAGTGATCCAAATCCATATAGAGCCGGTAACACCACCCATAATTCAAACCAATATATCAGAGGTATAATGGCTAGTATAAATGTCATCGAAAAGAAGTCGCTTAATGTTCGAGGCCATATCTTTCTCCTCATAATCATTTTGAAGAATTTCTTTCTTTCTTTTCGTGAAGCACGTGATGATTGTCGACGGATGCAACCGACTCTGTTCCATGTACTGTCCGTTTCACCAAAGTTTAACCTAAAAGATACCTATGCATCACTATGTATATAGTTGTTTCATTTCCTTCCTACTTTTTAATATTCTCCTGTATATTACTTAATCGTTTTACGAATCATGTACTCACGAGTCATTCGAATGAATTCATTATTATAATTGTATGTATTTATGTAGGTATGTACATAATGGTACATTACCTTTCTCCAGTGTCGCGTTTCGCGACCACTCTGGCGCCACCAGGCACCACCAGGCACCACAGTGTAAATATGTAGTATATATATATAAACGGACAAAATTTAGCGCGCGAATCGCGCGATTTCTGTTTGTTATGTTCAGTTCAGTTATGTTTCACGCTTTTGAACAATCAACAACATGCAAAGTACCGAAGGATTTCCATTCCCTTTTCCACCGTACACTATACAAAATCAATTTATGGAAGAATTGTATAAATGTTTGGAGAATGGCAATTTAGGGATCTTTGAAAGTCCAACCGGTACCGGTAAGTCTATGTCAATTATTTGTGGTGCTTTGAAATGGCTAAAAGACCATGAAGAATTTGAAAAGGATCAGTTAAAAACAGCAATTACTATACTTGATGATGAAATAGAGAGCCTTTCCAATACTTCCAATAACTGGTTATTCGTACAGACTGAACAAATGCGATTGAATGCTAAGAAGCAAGTAATTCAAAGGAGATTAAACAGTATTCTTCAGTATGAATGTAAAAAAAACTCGATCAAGGAAACGGTAAAAAGTGCAAATAACACAAAAAAGTTACATAAACGTGAAGAGCCTGGTAGTTCGAAACAAAAAGAAGAAATAGATTTACCATTGGAAACAGTGGATGTAACTCAAGAAGAAAAGATTGAAGAAGAACTAGTTTTAGAAGATGTCCAAAATTCGGATAATTCTGAAAGCGAAGAGGACAAAGAAGATGTCTACGAAAACACTAAAATCTTTTTCTGTTCGAGAACACACTCTCAACTTTCGCAATTTATAGGAGAATTGAAGAAAAGCCCTTATTCAAAAATGATATCTGTTGTGACGTTAGCATCCAGGTAATTTTCCTATTTGTCTTTTTCTAAAGTTCATTTTTACGATTGTACATTTTGAATGATTTTAGGCAAAGTTACTGTATTAACAAGAATATAAGAAGATTGAAACAGTTGAATTTAATGAACGAGCATTGTTTGCAGTTGCAAAAGAAAAAAACAACTGTTAAAGATGAGAAAGATCTGAAAAAAAAGAAAGTCATGACCAGTTGTCCATTTCTACCAGGTAATCAAGACCTATTGATAGGAGAAACTATAACACAAATTCAGGATGTCGAAGAGATCACAAAGAAAGGAGAAGCTATTAAAACTTGTGCATATTATGCGTCGAGAAAAGCAATTCCACACGGTCAGCTTATATTAATCCCGTATAATTCTGTATTACATAAAAACACTAGAATTAGTTCTGGAATCAACTTAAAGGGAAACGTATTAATAATTGACGAGGCCCATAATTTATTGGAGGCTATCGAAAGAATGCATAGCATTATGATTTCGGGAAGAAATATATTGCATTGCTATAGCCAAGTTTCGCAATACCAAAAAAGGTATTAACTCAAATTTCCTTGTATATTAACCATTTAAACATTTAATAGAACCTATATTATTTTAGGTTTCAAGCTTTGTTTTCTGCTAAAAGTGTGTTGAGCTTAAGTCATTTAAGTTTTTACTTGAAAAAGCTTTTAACCATTTTTGGTGCTACCACAAAATCAAATCCTAGTGATGTTCTTAATACAGAAACAACTCCAAAATTATACAAAGTCGAAGAGTTCGAGCTAATGACAGAAATCGACAATGTAAATATATTTGAGCTGTTGAAATTCATTAAGAATTCTCG
This sequence comes from Lasioglossum pauxillum, assembly GCA_933228785.1. Taxonomy (NCBI): domain Eukaryota; kingdom Metazoa; phylum Arthropoda; class Insecta; order Hymenoptera; family Halictidae; genus Lasioglossum; species Lasioglossum pauxillum. The sequence goes on from OW121706.1 coordinate 42,385,709, forward strand.
ATTGACTCATAAACTTCAAGGTTTCATGGAGCAGTATGGAGATCAATTAAAAATTCAAGATAATCGTGCAAAAACATCTGGCGTAACACAATTCTTAAATACTATCAAAAACAAAAGTTCAGAGGACAATGCGACTGACACTGTACCCCAGGATGAACAATCGAATAATCCGCTAATATCAATTGTGAGTTTTATCGAATGCTTACAAAGTAATTGTAGTGATGGAAGAATATTGGTGGTTCCTGGTCCAACCCTTGGTCAAAGTGTTATAAAATTTTTATTGTTAAATCCAGCTGCCCATTTTCATGATATTGGTACGCATATTTATTTATATATACGTTACATATTTACGTATTTTTTACGTTATATTTTTATGTATTTAAAATATATTACATACATTTACGTATATGTATTTATTGTTTTATGGAAATTTAATACTGAAACATTTATAGTACGCGATGCTAAGGCTGTAGTATTGGCTGGTGGAACGATGGCACCGATGGATGAATTTACAGAACAATTATTTATAGCAGCGGGTGCTTCACCAGAGAGGATTGTCACGTTCTCCTGCGATCATGTAGTTCCACAAGAAAATATAACATGCAGTATTGTGACATGCGGTCCAACTGGTGTTGAATTTGAGTTCAATTTCCAAAATCGACAAAATACAAAGCTGGTGCGTATTTAATGAAATAGATCGCAATAATGTAAATTGTTGTAAATTGTTATAATTGGATATTTCAGTTAGATGAACTAGGAAGAGCATTGGTAAACATATGTAACATTGTACCAGCTGGAATCGTTGTATTTTTACCTTCTTATAGCTTCGAAGAACTACTGTACAAACACTTAGACAAGTCTGGTATCATATCTAAAATCTCTTTGAAAAAGTGTGTGTTTCGAGAGCCTAAATCAACTAGTCAGGTATTTTGTTCACTTATTCTAGTAGAAAATTTGTTCTAAAGTTTATATAGATCAATTTTTCAGGTGAACGAAATTTTGGAGCAATATGCGTGTCGCATTAAAAACCCCCAGAGCCCACAAAATGGGTCATTATTATTTAGCGTAGTGGGTGGTAAACTAAGCGAAGGTTTAAATTTTTCTGATGACTTGGGTAGATGTGTTATAGTAGTAGGAATGCCGTATCCGAATATTAAATCGCTAGAACTACAAGAGAAAATGAAATATTTAAATGAAAACGTTGTATGTACATATCTTTTTATAGAAATGTGTAATACTCGATATGTTAAACACCCTTATTTTATTTTGTTTACCAGAAATCTGGTGCTGGACAAAATTTTTATGAGAACGCCTGCATGAAAGCTGTGAATCAGTGCATCGGACGAGCTATTCGACATATTAACGATTACTCAACGGTTGTATTATTTGATAAACGATACCCCCAAAAAACTAAAGCACTTCCACATTGGATTCAACGTACGGTAGTAAGTCATAGTACCTTCGGTAGCATGATCGGTGTTGTAGCTAAATTTTTTAGTAAAAAACGGGATGAACTCAACAAAAAATAATCGTATCAAATTCAAACAATTTTACTTATAAAATACTGTGATCTATAATATAGTGTATAAATTTGCGCTACATAAAATTTGCAAGTTGTACGTTAAACTTGTATGTTAAGTCATGACAGTAAACTTGTCCAGGGTATAATATACAACACGGGAAATGTGACTGAAACAAATTGATTATATAAGCTTTCCTTTAGCGCTTGTATTTAAAAACATTTAACATACTCACGTAATGTATTGCGTTAGGATAATTTTGTGGTTGAATAGTAAAGCCGCAATATTTTTTGTAACGGGCTCCTTGTTTTCCTAAAATAAATTTTAACTTTTTTGGTACAGTGAGGATTTTTTGCCATGGCTTATCAATTTCTTCTTCCTCCTCGTTGTTACTTGTGTAACTTTTAACGCTTATCTTTGTATTATCTTCTTCCTGCAAAAAGAATAAACATGTATTTATAAAATTAAAAGAAGCTTTAGACTTTATAATGTAGAAGTACGATAAATAATTATATTTACTTCTTCTTCTTCTAACGTATCAGAACTAAATGAAAACTCTGGAACAGTAGGTGGTATACGACCCCCAGTATAAAATTGTACACCACATTGATCGGAGTAGATTTCTAAGGTACTATAAAAATGTATTATATTTAAAATAATAGTATTCTGTAATAATAGTGCACTCTTAGTAATTTAGTAAATCTCTACCGTCCACTTTTTACGTGCCACGCTTTCGCAACAAATAAACTTCCAGATTGCCCATTTCTTGTAACACAAAGATTATGATCGTAACCTTCCCCTGGTGGCACCTACACGAACACAAATGTTCTCAGTATTTTTATTTAAATATTATCTTTACAGTAATATTTAGTTCTTTTATACCTTTTCCATATATTCACCTATAATTCTTGGTATTCGAAAATCCATTACAGTACCACCTACTCCACGTATCGCACCTGTCGGTACAGGATCAGTGTAATCCGAGAATGTCCATCGATCACAATTAAAAAGTATTTTATGTTTTTTCAATTCTATTTCTCCTGCATCCTACGATGTATTTGATATCAATAAATTACTTAGATGAATATCATTTTTAAAATACATTACTACTTACATGCCCAGCTAAGTTGAACATCGAACCATGCGATAGATTTATTATTGTTGGTTTAGATGTTGTTGCTCTCATACATATGTCCAACTTATTATCTGTAGTTAATTTAAATCTTACTGTGGTCAGCACTGCACCCGGATAGCCCTCCTCTCCGTCAGTGCTTAAATAGCTCATGACAACCGAACATCCAGCAATATATGAGTCCCAAAGTTTACGGCCAAATCCATTCGTCTAGAGAAAATGTATAACGCTCAAATCAGATGATATGTAACGTTACAAGGTATTTAAAATTCATTTACCCCTCCATGTAAGTGATGCCTTCCATTGAAATCATTTTGCGTTAATTGGTAATCTCTACCTCTGATAGTAACGTATCCATCTTGAATACGGTTTGCACATCTTCCTAGTATACATCCGATAAATGGATTTGTCACAGGGTTCATATATCCTATGAAATTCAAATTATTAACACGACTGAACTATTTGAGATGCATGAAATCAAACCTTTTAAATCATCGAATCCAAGAACAACGTCAGCGGAGTGTCCATACTTATCTGGACACTTTAAAGACAGAATCGTTGCTCCCCAAGTAATAACAACAACTTCCATTCGATTAGCATTTATAATAGTATACGATTTTACTATTTTTGGTATAGAGTCGGTGAACATTTGGTTTTCATCATTATCTGATTATTTGTAATTTATATTTTATACAAATCATCATTTATTCTGCGCCATAGCAATAGATAATTGAACAACCTACCAACCCAAATTTCTCCAAATATTCCTTCTGTAATTGTTATGTTTTTACAATTGCACCCTTGAAAATCCATGTTTATTAATAAAATTAGAATCGATACAATGAATTTGAAGCAATATTTACATAGCGAAATCTTTACAGTGTATTTATAAAATGATACAATAATTTTCACACATTTGAAACTTTTTCCTAGCTTACATAATGGTAAGTCACTTGTTTTGTTTTTTAAATTACTATAAAAAAGAATGTATGAAAGAAGAGATTTAATTTGTTTTCTGCTGTTATTTGAAATTATTTATTAATAATAATAAAGCATCACCTACAATCTGTGATGCTTGAATGTTACAATAATTGTAATAATTAATATAATATATATATATTCCAGTTACTATTTATAATTTATATATAATTAATATTTATAGAATAATGTACAATGCTTGGAAAAATACATGAATTTTTAGTGCAAATTAGACACCGCATCGATACGTTTCCCGTTCAGTTATTTATTTTTTTTTGCTTAAATTTCATTACATTTAAACATGTCGAGTAAAAAATCGAAGACGTTATTCGTTATTGCATTTCTTTAACGTATTTTACTTCTTTGAAATTTTGCACACTATTTATAAATTGAATATTTCTTGCCTGCTTTCTCATTATTATTTATTCTATTTCTCGCGTATTCGTAATTTAATTGATGGTCGTGCAGTGCCCAATGTCTTGTTTGGCAAAGTATTTATATTATTATATTCACCACGAGAAAATTCTCTGAAATACCTATTCTCATCGTACAATGTATTTTTAAGTTATATTACACAAAATGTTTCTTTTTGTTTTCTCAAGCTTTGGGTTCTGCATTTCATTACTTTTTTTAAGGCGCACACCAAAGCAGTCATTTGTTACTTAAATACATGTGGAACACATTGCACTTATAGCTTATTAGTAATACTCTTACGACTACAGAGTAAATCTAAAAATTTAAATAAATCGTCAGTGATTACGGGTTGCAGTACATTCTACGTCCTCTTAGTTCATTATATTACAAAGAAAAAATACTGACAAAAATTAATTTCACACAGAAAAAATACCAAACAACTGCGATAACTCCGTATAACGAACACGAATTCTTTTCAGATATCGTTAAGCAAAATTATTTAGCATATTATACAAAGAAATAAACATAGAAAGAACGGAGGAGATATTGCAGCGAATACTTTTGTGTACAATGAAAAAGCCCACATGTCTCACAATTATCATCTTGGTCATAAGTGTTATTGTACAAATCACTAATTCGTAAGCAGCATGCAGTATTACTGTAATTTCAATAAGGAAATATTTACAATTTCAAATTTATATACCAAAAGAAACATGTTCAAACAACAATGTTTTTGTTCTTCCATAATTTAAAGATAAAATAAAGAGATCGGTAATAAATTAGTTTATGTATATATATATATATGTAAACCAAGTTTTTTAATACATGTAGATTTTTAAATGTTTTTATCATATCACTCGTACAGTTATTCTGAACATTGTTTCTTAGAAAATTGTATCTAATTAATGGAACATATCATCTACGAATGATCTTTAATGAAATACAAAACTGGATGTTTCTCTTACGTTAAGCTAAAGAAGTTATAATATATAAAAAATAAATATAGCTTAGACTAGCACTGTTGGCGATCATGTGCCATTACACAATCGATAATTGATAGCTGCCTCATATTGTATTTTGTATAAGTAAATCATCGTTACTATCAACAATTACTGATATTAGCGTTCTAAGATTTCATTAAATATTTTTTTTCAATTACATTGGAAGCATTTTCAATTTTTTTTTGTGTCTCTTAATATATTAAGTACATGATACTAGCACCGTAGAATATCTTTGTACAGCATAGAAAGGCATACCCATGAAATATTATTACTATAAGTTTCTATCGATAACATCATAAATATTTTCATCGGTAATCGAAGTTCGAAAAAGTATGAGTATAAACCAGATGAGTTTTATTTCACTTCGTACGTAATAAACTATAAATATACCAATTCAATGGGTTCGCTTTTCCTGCTTAAGAAACACTTAAATACATCCTTAATGCTTTGCTAATTCTACTTTGAGAACAATTTTCTCGACGAAATCTTTTAGAAATTCTCTCGACAGATCCAAAGTAAATTTTATCGAAAAGAAACTTTCTCTACGCATATTACAATATTTTTTGTTCAAGTCTATCAGATATTAAAATCCACCAAAAAATTCTTCCTCAAAGTAAACTCTTTTTCTTTTCTTCGTCTTTACTGTATCTTATGTACATTGCAACATATCCTACAATACTGATTATCATTCAAGAAATTATTGCAAAAGAATCTGTACCGCTTCTCTTTTTTCTTTTTATATATATATATATATATATATATATCATTCTAAATGAGGTCAAAGAAATAAATGAATTATTTTGATTCGATACAAAACATGGCGTAGAATATACGCAACATGTAAATAAGTTTTGATTGATTTGTAAGTTTAATCTAAATTATGTAGCTCTTATATTTTACATTCTTGAACCAATAAATTAAATATATATATGTTCATATAAAATAAAAATCAAGTTTAGTTAATATCTTTTTTTTTAGTAGTTAGAGAGAAATAAGATATATATGATCAAAATACAGAGTATTACAGCATTTCTTTTCCTTCTTTCGTACGATCGGTAAAAAAAAAAGGAACAGAATCGTGGATTCTTTTTAATACCCGGTATTTCGATTATTTTATTAACAATTCGAGAATAAAATCATTTCTGAGGCACTCGTGCACTTAAAAATCCAAAAAATATTTTAGATTATACTGTACAAAGTGTGATCTATATAAAGGAATGTATCGACCATTGTTACATCGTTAAACAAATAGTAACTATCCAATATATTTTTATATGTACAATGTTGATTATGTATATGGAGTGTTCTCGTTCTAACACTATTTTTCCAAATATATCACACCTTAGATGGCTATAGAATTTTTTTATAGCTATGCTAAGTATGTTAAACACTTTTCTACAAGGTACGCCAATCACTCGAATGCATACTTTTCTTTATATATCTATATATAAAAAAAGTGTCATTTCGACTGTTCATGGTATATTAAATTAATTCTACTATGCTGGTAGCTCACAAATGCATAAAAAATCCCACTGTACAAATTTTTTCACACACACGTGTACCTAGTGCCATGGTGTCTGTATAAAAAGTAAAAGATAGTAAAATAAATTGTAAAACCTGACACAGTATAATGGCAAACAAAAGAAAATGCATGTCTATTATCCTACTTATGCATTACAAATATTTCATGTAAAAAAACCTGCATATATACAGGAAAACATTGCGATATTGGATTTGTATTAACTATTATTTACGACCTAAGATTTTCCTATTAAGTATACCTAAATTATTGTCGTAAAATAATGCTGAGAGAAATTATATCGATCATTATTCCAATCGCATGTAAAAATGAATAATTTTAAGTTTAGATTTACATCAATGTTTTCCTGCCTATCTATGTTTATAAGTTATTATTTTCATTACACTATACAATAATCAGATTCAATATTCTTTTATTTGATTGGTAAACGTAAATTTTGATGGAATGTAAACTATTGTTAAGATAAATATGTCTATTACATGTTTTTCGGATACGTATGCGAGTGCTGAAGATGAACCTAGCTGATCTCTTCTTTATGCAGTTGCATGGGTACGCAAGATAGATAAAAATCTAATTGTTTTCTAAATCTAACTTTTCAACTTTTTTCACTTTTTAAAAATTCGACTAAATGACTTGACTTTTTCTTTTGATACGTTAGAAGGATTAGTTTACTAGGTAACGTGTAAAAATAATTTTTCAAAATTGCTATTGCTCGGAATTTTGAAGAGAAAAATGAAAATCACGATTTTTAACTTTTTTCTATTTTTCTTTCTAACTTCGACCAATGGTAATTTTTTCATTAATTTTTTTATACGTTACCTAGTAAGATTGTTTCAATAACAAAAACTACATCCAACTTCTTTGGCAACCAGATTAGACTTCTCATTCTATAGATAGTTCGGAACAGTTATCATTCATATCAGGTTCATATCAGGCCGATCACACGAATCTTCCGAGATCACACTCAGTAAAGAATTCTAAATAACTACGCAATTGCAAAAAAAAACAGGTCTTGCTCTTTGCACCAATCTGTTATACGAAGGAGGAATCGATTAAGAAATATCTTTTACGAAAACCAATTCAAAGCCAATCTGACTAGTGTTATCATCTGGTCTCCCAGCACATTGTGAGCACTATCTTGCATCGTCTGATTCTAGTTTGAGTATTTGCAGAATAAGAAAGAATACTTAGAAAAAAAGAAGAAAGAAATTTTTTCTAAGAAATATGAATTAGAAAAGAATAGAATTCAGAGAAGCTACACCAACAACGGATGCAAGATGTGCGGAATGTATTGTATGAATAAAATATTTGTAATACATACAATTTAAATAACAGTATATAGTATTCGAATGCACGATGCAAACTATACCAATCCCGACATCCACGCTATCTCTGCAAAATATGAGACGTACCAGTTCTTTAACAAAATTAAAAACAGTCTGATCGGATATAAGAATCTTTGACGACAGTGTCTCAGTATTTATACATATGGAATGTTTAAATTCTTACTATATTCGATGACCTGCACTAATATATGAAAAAACGTTCTGCAGGAGGCAGTGCTTTCGAAATGTGTATCGCAATATTTTTCTTGCCTGTAAAGATTTGATCGATCCTCTGCCACGTCAGATATACTCTCTTTGATTCGTATAATTCTAATTAAATGTTACTTTCAAGATTGACAAACATTTCGGATTATTAATTACATCTATATCGTCTTTATTATTTTAAATAAGCCAATGCTATGACAAAAATTCTCGTTCTAATTCCGAAATACTTGGTTTTCTACTTCTGTTCAATCGACGATTAGCTTGTAAAGGTATAGTACCGTCCTGGCTTTGCCCGTGTACAGGAATATCGAGTAAAGTTTCTCTATGTTCTCGCGATACTCCATCACGATCGAAGGTCACCGGAGAAAATCGAACCCTACTAATAGAAATTTGATTATCTTTAGCCGAGACGTAGCTCGAATCCTCGGACGTCAAAGAATCCGGTGGTGTAGGATTCGTCGGTGTACCGGAGCCTGAATTATTTTTGCTAACGCTCTTGTTCGGAGAATTGTATGAATAATTGGATCGTTTCAAACTCGATCGTAATCGGCTAACAACTTCTAAATTGCTCGGTCGTTCGCCCGAGTTCGAATTCGAGTCGTGCGAGTTCTGACGTGTCAGTATCTGCGAACCATATTCTTGATTAAGCATACTAGGACTATACGTTCCTACGTTTGAGATGACGTTCGAAGGTCGTTGATAATAATGTCCTGGCGAGTTGAATGAATAATCATCCTCATCTTCTAAACGAAACGTTGGGTTCACGTTACTCTGACTCGATGTGCTTGCGTTCGAAACATTTGACGAAGTACGATGATGAGTATACGGAGGAAGTCTTGATACAGGCCGAGCCGGACTATTTATACTGCTCGGATTGTCATAAGCATGTGGGAATTCAGGGCACTCAAGCATTCTATCACTGGAGGAGAAAAGTTGTGTGAGACATCTAGCTAAAATTTGAGAATTTATCTAGGGCTGTTACTTTTCCGAAGCTCCGACTTTGCAAAGATTCGAAGGAACGAAGAAATTTAGTACGATTTTAATTTATTTCAGATCAAAAAAGGCTACTACCACGGGAAACAAGATTTTATTTGATTCGAGTTTCTTAAAATTCGTATATAAAAATTGCAAATTGCATAAACATCCGCAGTCTATTCTACATCTTCGAAGTTTCAGAAATCGAAGCTTCAAAGTTTCAAAATCTTCGACCTTCTAAGGAAAGTAACAGCCCTAAATTTATCATCGACACTATTGCAAACACTTACTGGTAATCTGTAGGTACAAAATACGTTGGTTCTGGTTGTCTATAATATTCCGGTGGAACAACCGTGTACACTGGAGGTCCGTAGTCTGGGAAGGGAGCAACATTGCCCATGTATATCGTTGATACTCTTTCCATTCGATCCACTCTTCCTGCGTCGTGTGTAAATACATCTTCGTTACTGGTGCTGCTGCTCTTTCTTCTAGGACTTGGTGTTGGCGCATTAGAACCTGCCGTACTACTCGCATAGTGTTGAGGTGAATCGGTGAATCTCAAAGGTTTATCGGGCATCACGCTGGGGGGAAGACCTGGCGCTATGCCACCCATGTTACTTAAGAATGGCCTGTGGTAGTGGCAAGAATTATTATTTTAATGCGGCTGACTATAGATACGATTATAAATACAATTTCCTACCTGTAATGTCTAGCTGGTCCATGGTACGTGTTATGGGGATAACCGCTACTCGAACTAAACTCGTAATCAGGACCGAGATAACCAGAATTACGATTCGATCCGGTATCCGCTTGAAACCACCATCTCGAAGATTCTTCTTCGCTGTCACCAAGCCGAGGATACAATCTTGGATGAATCGGAGATATGTTCGACATTCTTACATCGTATCCAGTCGCTACTCCAGCTAGCATAGCTGCGATATTGTACAACACCAGTTCTATTATGCTTAACTTTGGTTTTTTCATTTCTCCGTTATAGAGAGTTGGCATCGGAACAGGCATTGGCATGATGTAAGGTCCGGTTAATCCAGGTTTCAATGGATAATCTGATGTTACCCAGTCAGATGAGAGATCAGGCGCTACAGCTGTATAATCTACAAAAACAATCAAATTTCTACAATAATAATGGTGGTATTGGTGCATATTTATAAAAAGCACAGACATAATATATCTTTACTTTCCTTTCTTATACAATATAGAATAGTTTAGAGTATACTTTTTCTCTTGCTATTAAATCTGTTTGCTTCTTACCTTTGGAAACTTTCAGAAGATTTTTGTTTTATAAATGTTATATATAAATCTATCGTATTAAATTTCTAGTAAACTAGTTTACTATTGTAGTTGCATCATGCTTACATGTTACTGAATTACTTACAATTATTTATGTGTACAAGCACAATGTAATACGTGCAACGTATTAAAACATTACATGCTGCGTTCTTGTTTTAACTATATTTGTTACTATCAATAAATCCTATGAAGCTTATACATTATTTCTCTAGAAAACAATGACATAAGCGCAAAGATCGTATCTTAAAAATGAACCATACTTATTGGAAAATATTGGATCTCTGAAAATGAAGCAGAGTGTAAAAAGGAAGGAAAAAAATAATAAATGCTCGAAAGACGGTAAGCATTTACCATAACTAATTTCAAATCGTTTTCTTTACCCCATTTTTGATTTCCTATTTCTTCGTTTCGAAAACACAAAATCTTAGTTTGTCTTGATTTTGTTTACTTGTTTATATCGAAGGAAAGTAGACAAACAAAATTTACATTGTCCATTATATACAAGTGATTATTTGGCAGCACTCCCTGTTTCATAATAATTTGCATTTGATATTTTACACGAAAATCAGAATAAATAGGAATATTTTAAAAAAACACTAGTGGAGTATTCACTCAAAAATGAGATTGGAAGTTTAGGGTAAGAAGAGGACCAAACCCAAAATTAGGATCCTACTGGAAGCATGCAGAAGGATTCTCTTACGCTCGGCTATTGGCAAAAACGATTAAAAACAATGTAAATATATAAAAAGCAGACAGAAAGAATTCTATTACTTTTTTTTTGGTTTTATTTTTACAGTTAGTATAGTAATCGAAAAATAAGAATGCAAAACTCAGTTGTCTTACAAAGAATTTAGTGTGTATACTTTCTTTTTTGTTTAAACATAAAGAAAAAGAAAAAAAACATATAACATTTACTTGGAAGTTTTGTTGAACGCTACTAGATTACCACAAACCGAGCGTAAAAAATTTAGAAAACGAAAAAACAAAATTCAATGTGTCGAACTGAAAAGGTTTTATTGAAAAATTTTCTATTTCTAAATACAAGTGTGTGTGTCGCTCCGTGTGTTGAATGTGATGTGTGCAAAATTTCTGAATCTAGAAAATGTAGAGAGACTATGGTAATACAAAAATGAAATCGCTGTTAAATTGGGCTGAACAATTGACACAAATCAAAGAGTGAATTCAAAATGCATCCGAGACAACAAGAAGAACAGTACAACTCTACTGACAATCAAAAATATTATTCTCTATATAATTTTGATTTGTTTATGTCACAAAGATTACAACTATAGTGAAAAAGATACACGTTTTCTGTGAACGCTCCTAAGAAACAATTTTCAACTAGATCTTTTTTTTTATTTTTGTTGTAATATGGCAGAAGCATATGATTTCTTTTTTCACGTAGTAGTGGGCTGTTAGCTCTGCTTTTTGTTAGAATGTTATGTACTCCAAACAACATCAGAAAAGAACCAACACCAGAAAGACTGCATTTACATTTGATGTACTCGTTAAATTATAGTTGAAAATACGAAGTTTTCTTATCAGTTTAAATTAGGATAAATAATGTTTAGATTATTGGAGGGTAAAGAATTTTACCCTTTATTAAAATATTTTAAAATAATAAAATAGCCGTTGCGTAATTTGATAGACATTGATAAAAAGCTACGTTCGATAATAAAGGCTACCGAAATAATAAGAGTAAAATTCATTTCAACTTTTCTGTCTAGTCCCTGATAAAAACTTTTTTTTAAAACTATTTTCCTATTAGAAGATAGATAAATCACGATATGTATCATTCTAAATAAATTCAACCGAATAAAATAATCTTAAAACACAACACTATCGATGTAAAAAAAGATTTGTAACTGTACACGATATCGCTATACATATAATAAAATATATTTATATACTTTATACTAATATAATATTTAGGCATTTCTCTATAAGAAACAGTAAAACGTAGAAAATCTAACTGAATAGTGTACTCATGCACTCTCTCCTACGAAAAAAAATAACTTTAAGCATAATCTACTTAAGAAGAATTTAGCGAAAAAAGGGGGGGGGCAGGGAGAAAGGAAACCCTTAAATATAAAAACATAAAAAGGCACTGTCCATCTGAGATCTCTGCTTCACTACAATGCGCAAAAAAAAAAGGTAAAACCATTATTTATCGAGGCTAACGTGATAAAGAAAGAAAAACGGTCAGGTCTTTTACAAAATGTAAAACGGTTTCGCAGCAATGTGAAGAGACTTACGAGTGGGATAGATGCTTTCCTCAGAAAGGCCTGCGGTAAAGAAAATATAGGGTTGTTACTAAAACATATAAAACAGAAAGAAGGCATATTCGTGAAATGCGTTTATGAGTTTTGAATTTGCTCTGTACGCACATCTCTATCTTCATGAAATGCAACGTGATCATCAATCAGTTTTCTTTAAAAATTTCTCTGTAACAGAGGTGTTGCGGGGCGTGTAAGCAACCGTGTTCAAATCTTCGGAACTTCTGTGCGAAGGAACATCCCTATGCGATTCCACTAGATCCTTTTTCGATCTATGATTAATCGGTGAATTTTTAGGATCGCAGTCCTGGTATCCAGGCGTGTGCATGATCAAATCGATACTACTAACTGTGTGATCCTCCTCGCAGTTACGCAAGTATTCGTTACTTTTTGATCGTTGATGCAACTGAGAATTTAAATCGAGGCATCGATCTATTTGATCTAATTGCGAGATATGATCTAATTGCGGGACACGTTGCTTCGAACATAGGTCCGATACGTTGCTGATACAATCGAGAGACGTAGGTGATCTTTTGAACTTGCTCTCGTTGAACAAGCTTAAAGAATTTTTGGAAACAGAACTGTCGTTCGAATGTTCCGAATCGAAATTACAGAGCTCCGACTCGAGGCTTTCGAAATCGATTCCTTCTCGAGAATTCGCCGTCAAGAATTTCGGTATTGCGCTACTTTGATCGGAATCGCGTCGATTCAATTGCGGTATAAATATCGCATTATCTAAAACGTTGTACTCTACTTTAACAGCGGTGGATTTATCGTCCAATGCATCACGACTTCCCCACGCTTTCATCTTATTGAAAACTCTCAACGGGCTTTTCGACATTCTTGATTTATGCTGAGACTTCTTGCCAACCGAGTTCTCAGGGCTCGACTCTAATCCGTCCGCATCGTTGATTTTAATAGTGACAGAATTTTTTCGTTCAGCGCTACGCGGAGAATTCAATGAGCTTTTCCTTGACCCAGATGGGGAACGAAAGAAATCAGCGAGGGCGGTTAAACGTGATTCCGAGCTATCTCTACGCTTCGATTCTTTCGATTTACTTCTGTCCCGTTTCTTCTTCTTCACACGTTTCGCAGTGCCGACCAAACTAAACGCTACGTTTTGTACAAAATTCGAGGAATATGGGTGTTCCCATTCACCGGGTACTTGTCTCTGACACTTTGGGGGTGATGTTTTTAAAGTGTAACTAGCGGTAGGCTTCGAGTAATTATCCGTAACTACCAAATGCTCGTCCGAGAAATGAGTTTTGAGATTGTTCGCCGATTTGTTATGCAATACCACCGACTCGTAAATATCGTTGTCCACAATAACCGAGTCTTCGTTTATATTGCAAGGTGGACAGCTCGTACTTTGCACAATGTTGTTAGAATTTTCTGGAATGTTGTTATAGCTATATCCTGGCTGATTGTCTATCAAATTATTTGCTGAGGAGTACAACTTTCTGGAGGAGGGGTTACCTATTTCTTGAAGAAGCGGGGAGCGGTGCGCGCTTGCCAACAGGGCTGTACGCAGGGGTGTCTTTTCGAGATCTGGAGCAGAACGAGACCACCGCTTGCCACCTGGTGACGCAGGATTTGGTGGCTGTGTGATTATAGCCCCGCGTTCCCGTTGATGAAGTGTCGACGGTCCCCATGTCTTACCCTTTACTCCGTCTGCTGGTACTAAAGAAGGAAGACAAAAAACAAAACGCTACTCACTACAATACCAGTTCTTCCACCTAGGCCAGACTCTTCGCGCGTTTCAAAAAGATAAAGATGTTTTTTTTATCTCTTTTCTTTTCTTTTCTTTTCTTCCGGTGAATCTCAATATATCCAATTATTTATTACAGAGAAAGTTCAAATATTTATTATGAATTAGATGTACAACAAAATTCTTTTACTTGTGCAGCTTCAAAACGTTTTGTACTTGGAAATCATATGGAAACAGAACTTTGTCGAACATGAAAATAATATATGCAACGTAAACTTTCAAAAAAATACATAAAAAGTGTATTCAATTATTCACGCCATGCTAATAAAGATGAAAAGAAAAAAAACTGAATACAACGTGAGACTACAAAGCACAAACAATGTGATTAAAAATATAATTTCTTAAAAATACAAAAAGAAATATCGTAGGGCAATATCATTCATTATAATACCACACGTATTTAGAATCGTGAACTACTAAATTGTTGATCGGAGAGAAATCACTCACATGCGATTGCCCGAAGTCTTGGTATACTGGGAGAACCTGGTGGACTGTTGGGTCTCGAAGGATTCCGTACTTTTCCTCTGTCCAGTGCTGTATGTTGAACAGTTATCGTGTGACGAAAATCTGAATAAATGTATGCATGTATCAGTGGTATCGCATCGATCATTTAATTAACAAGATGTCCAAGATTGTATTGAACTTACCAGAAGGAGCGCTAATGTTACTACCAGGTTCCTTCTTATTTAACTTTAATCTAGACTTCTTGAATTTTCCGCGTCGTTTGTTTGGCGTAGGAGTATTTTGTTGTTGAATTATCATTACAGTAAGTTCACGTTCTAATAAGTCTATTTCTCGGGCAGCCAACTCTTGTTCCCGCTGCCTTAAATTTTCTTCGTGTTGCCGCTGTTGTACTTGTGCTTTAGTTAATTCTTCTTCCCTGCAGCGCAATTCCTAATAAACAAATACAGAAGAGTTAGACATTTATCGTATCTCTGCTTGATAAAACGAATCTGTAAACAGAAACGAAAGTAATTTTGTAAACACTGATAATCGCTACGCGTTGTCTTACCTCTTCTAAGGAGCGACATTCCTGTGTATAGCATTTGAAAAATTATTAAAAATATTAGTTGTAGTATTGTCAGTTAAGAACATTTAAATGTGAGCAATTCTGTCTTTATATTTAATTATATTTAGAAGAAATACAATTTTATACCTTTTCCTTCATGCGCAATCCATGAAGAACTTGTTCAATTTCAAGTCTCCAGTCTTCTTGCATCGTGTGAAACGATTCGTGTGGCGTTGCTGCAAATGCGCTGCGAACTTCATCCAATGCTACAAGGATTTCTACAAATCCTGGTCTTGAATGACTGTCAGATGCCCAACAAGCTAAAAAGTATTTAAAAAGTAATTAAAGTGAAACAAATATTCTTCAGGTTCGCAAAGTAAATATTTCCATGGTAATATACCTTCCATTAAAAACCTCCAAGGCTGAGGACAAGTTGATGGAATGGGCAACGTAAGTTTATTTACTGCAACGCCGTATGCTACTGCCAGTGCGTCTATTCCTTTATAAGGTGTTTCACCAGTTAAAAGTTCCCATAAAAGAACACCATAACTGTAAACATATGAAAAATTGATCGATAAAAGAATTTATCGAAAGATTTACCGGTAAAGTTAATACGATTAAAGTGATATAGGAGGCACCTAAAACTGACCTCCAAACATCACTGGCTTTACTGAAAGTACTCTTTTTAATAACCTCTGGTGCCATCCAAGCATACGTGCCTGCTGCTGACATGCGAGTTGTTTTATAAACTTCCCTCGCCAATCCGAAGTCAGTTATTTTTAATGTTTTATATTGTAGATCGTCATTTTCTATAGGCTCGCTTAACAACACTGTTATTCGTAAAAAGAAAAGTATCGTGTAAATATTTATATATTTATCAGCATATATACGTAGAATTTACCATTAAAAGTAGAATCGTACCATTAGAACTTTTTAGGTCCCTGTGAATAAGACTTATAGGAGCTTTATTATGAAGGTAGTCCATTCCACGGGCAATTTGTATCGCCCAATCGACAAGTACATCAGGCCTGATTTTTCTACCGCTAAGAACCCTGTTCAAACTACCCCCTCTTGCATACTCCATCACGAGACACATATTTGGCATTTTCAAACAAACTCCTTCTAACTGTACGATGTTCTCGTGTTTCAATAACCAAAATAATTTTGCTTCTTGTCGAACATTTTCTAATGTAACACTTGGATCTTCGTCGGGATCCTGGCGGGCTGCTTTAACAGCCACTTCATGTTTCTGCCAGAATCCTCTAGAATATTATTAAATATTAGCGATGGTATATTCGAAGAATCATTACATACACAGGTGTAATTAAATAAAATAAAACTCTGTACCTGTAAACCTTCCCAAATCCACCAACCCCGATCACTTCTTCCAATTGCAACTCCTCGAAGTCAATTTCAATCGGTTGAACCTTATCGATCACCGACGAGACCCTATCGATACTCTCCGCTTCTGCAACAAAATTGGCTGGAAAAATTCCAACTTTACCGTGGATTTTTCCAGTCCACCATCCTTCGTCGCCCGAGATTTTCGAATCTTTCGATAGAACCTAAACCAAAAATATCAAACAAAACACACGTATATTTTCACATTCGAATACGATCTCTGTTCCATTATCTAAAATCCATAAACAATTTACCTCGACTGTTTCTCCTCTCTGCAAAGATAGCTCATCCTCGCCTTGGGCAACATAATCGAATAATGCTGTGAATATAGTTGAACTATTGTCCTGTCTGGATTGAGAAGAGGAATGTGTACCATGAGAAGGACTAGTTTGTTGAGAAACAGTTCTTGCTGTGCCGCCGCTGTGTGTGTCGGACACGCTGCTATCAGACATATTGTTGCTAGATGTACGCCCATACAAATATCCGTAACTGTAAAATAAAGTAATGTTACACGCGTAACATCAATACGCATTTCAACCAGTCAGACTGGTCATGAAGATTTTAACAAAATCTAACAAATATGACTGTGGATTTTATACATTTATAACAAAAACAGGTACGCACAATTTAAAGCAGTGGACATGTTAAAAATATTTAAGGACATCAATGTATTAGCTTCAGCTTACTAGGATAATTGAAAGAAGAATATAATTTTTGTTTGGCTCCTATATCCTGCAATCGATGCGAACATTTTTTATTTTGCATAAAGATCTGCAGTCTAGTGATTAACATTTAAATATTAACATATGTGTAGCCATTCAAAAACTATAAATGTTCTTTTCCTTTCTACAACATGTTTGGGAGTAAAGATGTTTTAATCGCTTTTGAAATATGAATGTTACGTGTTTCTTTTTAGACGAAATAAAATTTGATTCATTTGTGATTAATTAATTAAACCATTAAAATAAAGACGATTAAGGAAAAGATGTTCTAATCAGCGTAACTGTAAAGAAAATGGTATGGCAAGGGGTTAAAGAATGATGTATACCTTGTGGAATGATTATTTGTTCTATTATTATGTTGATATCTGGGAGACGAGTTAGCTGTGTTAGGACTATGAGAATTTGAGGATCCATTCTCCGGATGAAGTAAAAATCGCTCGCTCCGATGACGAGCATCTGGTTGTCCGTGGTCCATCAAGGTAGACAAGCCTCTTGCCGATAACCCGGCTGGCGGCATGTGTTCCTACTCTCTCCGTATTCTTCCTCTTCCTTCTGTTGGATAATCACAGCTTGTTCGTCTGGTAGATATTGTGCAGTATCTCGCGTAGATCGAACGTCGAATAATAAACATAAATTGTTCTAGCTATATGACTTTGTTTTAAAATAAGAATAAAGAAACGTACATATGTGTGTATATATAAGGATCAGCAAGTTTTATGTCCACCTTCCATAATTTTCGAACACTGTACACAAATCCTTGCACATTTCACATTTCATTCTCTACACATGTCCGGTTGAAATCATTGTTAACACGTGAATAGAATAAAGTTACGTGACATTTTCCGTGGTGTTTTCAATGTTAGCACACGTTTCGTGTGAAAATTGTGGGGGTGAGAGGAGGCGAATTCACCACCACTAACACCCCGTGCATAAAAACACTTTAACAGTGACCGGCATTTTGATTCGCGAGTCCGGCAGCAACGCGCGAGGATTCCGTGATTTCTTGTCGAGTATCATAATCCATGAGGGATCGCGAATCAATGAAATTTTCCAGGTGTAGAAAAAAAGCTCGATATGCCGAAAACCACTGTGGAGCCTCGCGTCGGGGTGTGTATACCCACAAGCCACTGTTGACGAGGCCGAAACTCCTCATTGAATTGGGATTAGGAATAATATACGAGAGACGTGAAGGGTTTAAAGCGACGTGTTCGCCTACCGGAGGACACGACGCTTCGCGTCAGCCCGCAAAACGCACGATGATTCCACATTTAACGATAGAAAACGGAGCAGCACTCATAGCAATAACCTAACGGACGCCATGTTTCGTTTGACGGCCCCACCGTTGACGTGATGATATATTAGACCGCGATTCACACAGAGGACATTTGAAAGGCCGCTCAAGTTGTTCCTGCTCCTTGATGCTCGTCCGCATAAACCAATAATAACCTTTAGTTTACAAACCTTTATTTTACGAGACATTAATCGATCGATAAACTTATTTTGCGTAAATGATTGAATATTTTATTTGTAGAATATATTCTTGAACAATAATATTCCCTTGTCTCTCGTTCAAGTGATTGATGTGAACGAGCCTTCAAGGTAAAGCAAGTGTGACGACAACTTGCAAGCGTGTTTACTATATATAGAATTGTATAGTCTATGTCGAAAATCATCTGAGAAGTGAAGATGGCTATGGAGTCAATGAGCTGTGTGCGCCAAATCCATTGATTAAAAAAGGCCAAGATAAAATGTATCGCCTTATTGTTCGCCACGGGATTTTCTGAAAAAGAGAGAATAAACTACGAATAAAAGGTGTGAGGCAGAAAGTGATGGGAAGATGGTGAGGGAGCATATTTGCCGCTGGTATGGGTTCTCAAATGCTGGAAATTTTGAGACAAAGCGTCTGGGCGAGCCTGACAGGAGGCTGGTTTTACGATCCTCATCTCGACGTTTTTTCGAACCTCTTTCATCTTTATATTTGGCTTTTTCTGCTCTGCCTGCCACTCAGCATATACGTTGTAAGTTCGCTTTTCTACACCCGTTAAATTCTTCTCGTTCGCGTACATTAACGTTTCACATAAATCGTATATGTTTACAATTAGTATGTAAGCTTACATACATTCGAATATATACGTTTATGTGCTCTTTGGAATTTTCTTAGTTCGCTTTCTAATATTTCTGTCTAGAATGTTACTATATAATCTAATACTTTCTCCGTGTAATCGTACGCTTATCTATTTTAATATGTACGATATGATTTACGTCGTCCTGTTACAGTATTTTCCACCAACACTGTATGTTTGGTTAGCATATTGTTTTTTGATTGGAGCACTTTTTGGTACGATAAAGTGTGTCAATCATGCGCTTCATTGTGTGTATGATACAACCGAATGTTTAGAAGAATCGGGTCAAACTGTCAGTCAACAAAGGTCAGAGAGCGAGAAAAGACGCATAACACATAACAAATGCAGGGAACAATCTCAAGATCAGATAGATCACGGAATAGAGCTACAAGTTTTAAACGGTACGGTAGTCTAGGATTTATATATTTTCTATTTCTAGCGTAATTTGCGCAAGCGATCTTCTTAATTTTTTACTCCGTAGCGCAGCGACAAGCAACCGGCAGCCATTCTTTCTAGTATTTGACAGTGTTCGCTGAACTGCATCTGAAAACACATTCTACGTACAATGATCGAGTATTTTTGTATTTTCGTAAATTGAAAACAAACATTGGTAGTTTATCGATAGTTGGACTTATGAAAGTAAACATTCTTTAAAATGTAATAATTTGCAAGAACAGTTATAGGTTATGGCTAGGAGACCGTAGCATAAATACAGACTGAAATTGGAGCTGGCAGTGCAACAAATGTAGTATTAGGTTTCCACTATTGGCCCACTGCAGTCTGCGGGTTGCTCGTCATTGCCATAGTGTATTTAGTTTCTAAGTTCTATGCGCATTCTGTTAATTTAATTAATTATTGCTTTTCCATAGGAAAAACAGATACACCACCTGTAGAATGCTCATCTCGCAATTCTTTCATCGAGTCGAATGCACAGAATGCGGATGCGGATAGCATAACATCGGAATACAATCGAGACAAGCCTAGCTCAACGATAGATTTGAAAGTAGAAATTCATCGAAAAAATAGTTCTGAAAGTTCGGAAGAGGCGCAACAGTTGACTAAACAAATGGTACCGAGTATAAATGTACACGAAGAAGAATTCGCTGAGGAATATTATTTGAATATAATAAATGGTATTAAATTTACAATTTTTATGACAGAAAAATTATACGATTGAAACACTTGTTCTGTATACTAATATTTATATTTAAACTTTTCAAATATACATAGAGATAAGTGTCTCTCAAAATAAATGTCTGACTATCGACAAGAAGAGAAAAGAGTTCTTGTGTGGAAGGCAGTTGTGTAGGCTTGCAACCGAAGATTTACGAAATCGTCATTCCAAACAGTGTAGTCTTGGTAAAACGGGTTCCGAAAGTCAAATTAAACAGACGAGTTCATTGGAGCTGGAACATCATGCGGATGATTATTCTTACTGGAAATCTAATCAGAGTGTGCGTCGTCTCAATTCCAATTCGATTCCGATGGAAGCTCACTTAATGAATGATCATCCGCAAAGTTTAGAAATTATATCGAAGAAAGAGGACACTGATAAAAATAAAATTTCATCGCATCCGCAATCTTTAGAGGTAACGATTACAAGTGTGTACAGCTTAAAATTTGGATACGTGTTCAACTAAAATTGTTTCTCCAAAGGTTATTACGAAAAAACCACATCAACAACTTGTTCATCCACAAAGTCTTGAAACAATTGGTGCTGCTAGTAAAAATATAAGTACTACAGATGACAATAATTTGCCGCTTCATCCACAAAGTCTTGAAACAATCAACACTAAAAAGGTATTGTTCTCGTAGCACTTACACTTTAATACAGTACGGTACTTCACTGAAAAATATATATTCAATTTTGAAGGTATTACCTCAAGCTACGTTAAAAAAAAACCAACTACAATTACTACCATATCTTAGTTGTGGATCGGAAATAGTGCATCCTATAGCAGAACAAAGCGATGAACAATTTGCTAACGAAAGTTCTGGGGGCTATGCTTTCCGAGACTCTTACAGTCCGTTACTCACTCGAAAAACTTGCGAAACAAATGCTACCTCTAATCGAGACAGAAGTCTTAGTACTACTAGCCGATTCGTAGATAGATATTCAAGGTAAGATTAATTAACATATGTTTAGAAAAATGAATCTTTTCAACTATACATTGATTTCTAGATTTTATGGAGACGGTGGTATAGATAACGATTCTGCGAACTCTCGAGACGCATTGATTGAAGAGTTGAAGCCCAGTATCAAAAGAAGATACAGTAATGCAAGCCAAAGTAGTCACGATAAGCTGAAGTATAAGCAAGACAAATTGAAGTATAAACAAGAAAAGATGAAAAGTTTGGATGATCCATTGAATGTTGGGAGTGTGGTTGGAATAGACCGGTTGTTCGAGAGCAGCGATTGCGCGCTGGAGCCAAGAACAAATAAAAGTATATTTAATTTCTCAGCTAAACACTTAATAATTAATTGTTGTACTAATCTTTTCCTGTTTAACAGATATGCATAATAAAGAACCAGATTCCGGTTCGTCCAGTACAACGACATTGAGTATGGAGAACGAGGTGAAAAGAAAGTTACTTCCGCCACTAGAAACAGATAACAAACGACATCAAGGTGCGATACCCAAACAAAGCCGTCCAAAACCAGCAGTAGAGACCATAGACGATAATAATACAACTACCGAGAATGTCTGGACGAAACGTAGGCGGCCGGTAGTTATAATGTTGTCCTCCGGTCGAGATTTGACTGATTTAAGATTAAGTCGCAATTTGGAAAACCGAGGTATACTAACAAGGCGAAACGCTCTAGCATCATTGACCGTACAAGACGAGCTACGTGAAAAGATTCGAGACGACAACGTTGTACCATTATACACCGACCTGTTCGATGAGAAAGGATTTGTGGCTGCTGCTACGCAAGTACCTTCGATTAATAACGATAAATTGTTGAACACATTGTTGCGACAACAACTCAGTCAAAATTTACATTACGACACGAACTGGGAGCTTGCGGATTCCCTGAGCAATAGTTACAGCAGTATGTCTTTGAACTCTGCCGGTTTGAGTGTCATAATAGATACACCGCCTGTTTTATCCAGTCCAGAAAGCAACCAAACGAAGGCGCAAAACTCTGTAGCATCGAACTTAGTCCCTTCGAATCAGTGTACCATAGAAACCTTGGAACGAGATCAGTTTCATCAAGATGTGATGTCGCGTATGGAAGCAATGACGGATAGAAATCGAGGATTACAGAATTTATTAGAGTACTTCCATTTAAATCTTTATCAGACCACTTCGAATTGGCGAATGCCTGCTTTAACGTTGCCGACGCATCAGGAAGCCGACATGAACGCTAGATTATCGTGGAATCGATTGTCCGCCTTCGATGTGTTCAATTCGAAAGCTAAAAAGACAGGGCATTATTACAAGTGGAAAATTGGCAAATTACCGCATATAAAAGTCCGATTCGACCGTCTGTATTTATTGGTTTTGCTCGACCAAAATCTGACCATTTTCGAGACGATCGTCTCAACGCTTTTAGCGGTGGCTGTCGCTGGACTAGGTCTCATATTACTTCAACAAGGTCTCTATCGAGATATATTCGCCTTTATGTTCTGTTTTGTAACCGCCGGATGTCAGTATTCATTATTAAAATCCGTTCAGCCTGACGCAGCTTCACCGACACATGGTTTTAATCGCATTATAGTATACTCGCGGCCTATTTATTATATACTGTGCTCGGGAAGTATATTAATCTTCAACGAATGCTTGAGAAATTTCAAAACGTCCGAGTTTATGATATATGGCTTCCGTGTCGCTGATTACGATGTTATATTGCAAATACGAAATGTTTTATTGATTTTTCTTCTTTGCTTCCCGATCGTGTTCTCTTTAGGTTTATTTCCTCAAATCAACACCTTTTTGATGTATCTTTGTGAACATACAGATATTCATTTATTCGGTGGGAACGCAACGACCAGTCTAGTTTCTTCGTTATATTGTCTTTGTCGCAGCATCGTTACTGTAGTTATACTGTACGGATTTGCTTACGGAACTATCACGGAGCCTAAATCCTCTCAACATATTTTGTTTTCCGTTTTTGCCGGTTTGTTAGTTGCTATATCTTACCATTTGAGCAGATCATCTTCGGATCCTACCGTAATATGGGACATTGTTAAAGTAAGCTTATGGCCACCAGAAATTTATACCGAAGAGAAAGAAGCAAAGATCATTGAGAATACATCTCATAAAGATAATATGTCTACGACGTACGAGGAAACAAAAATTCGTACCTCGGGGAGAAAGAAGGATGTGAAAATTAAAGTTGGCGAACAAATGTCGGACGCAGAATTAGTGGATCCTTTACCTAAAAAGTTAAGAGCAACCGTCTATTCAAGATTGAAGAACGATTTAGTAGTGTGCACCGTAATAGGTACCTTATCGTTCGGTATCCACTGCTCCACCGTGTTTACAGCTTTACAACCGGAACTGAATCCAGTTTTATGGGGCATCGTAAGCTGTCTAGGATTTCTGTTACATTATATCGTACCACAGCTTCGAAAGCAATTACCATGGTTGTGCTTATCGAGACCGGTACTCCGTAGTCGTGAACATGCACAATTCGAAGTACGCGAACCGGTGAAAATCATGTGGTTTGAGAAAGCGTACGTTTACCTTTCTTTCATAGAAAGAAATGTTCTATATCCGATAGTATTCCTAGGAGCTCTCACCGAATGTTCATCGAAGATTGTAAACAAATTTGGAGAGAGCGTGGGAACATTAATCATAGTTGTGTGCGGATTGAAATCTTTAAGATCTTCGTACTCTGATCCATCAACTCGGTACCTAGTCCTGATCTTTGCGGTGTTATTCTTCAAGTTAGACTTTCGAGATCGCAGCGAGACTTTTCTCGTTGATTATTTTGTCACTGGAATAGCATTTGCAAAGATCTATGAATTACTGTTGAAGATTAGATTTGTTGTTACATATATCGCGCCTTGGCAGATCACCTGGGGTAGCGCGTTCCATGCTTTCGCCCAACCGATATCGGTCCCACATTCTGCCATGTTGTTCTTGCAAGCGGGCATTTCTGCGATTCTGAGCACTCCGTTGAGCCCACTTTTGGGAAGCGCAATTTTTATATCTTCGTACGTGCGTCCCGTCAAGTTTTGGGAAAGAGATTATAAGACGAGGCGAATGGATCATTCGAACACGCGCATGTCTTCGCATTTAGATCGGAATCCAGGTGCGGATGACAATAATCTGAATTCAATTTTCTACGAGCAATTAACCAGATCGTTGCAACACAGTCTTTACGGAGACCTAGCTCTCGGTCGCTGGGGAAATGTTGAACAAGGAGATTGTTTTTTACTAGCGTCCGACTACTTAAACTGTTTAGTGCATATTGTACAATTGGGCAACGGATTAGTAACATTTCAATTGAGAGGTCTTGAATTTAGAGGAACATATTGTCAGCAGAGAGAAGTACGTACGCTCCCATCGAATACTAATCGTTAGACTGCGGATGTTCATGCAATTTTCAATGTTTCTAGGCGAATCTTAAGAAAGTGAAATAAATCAAAATTTTCAGAAACCATAAATGCATAAACGTCCGCAGTCTACTGATCGTTGTACATTCATTGTTGCGTCTAGCATGAGCACGTTGATTTTGATTTCCAGGTAGAAGCAATCTCGGAGGGGATCGAAGAGAACGACGATTGTTGTTGCTGCGTAATGGGACATTTCTCGAACGTGTTAAATGTAAATGCAGCTTTCAGTCAGCGTTGGCTAGCTTGGGAAGTCGCAAATGCCAAGTATGTTTTAGAGGGATACTCGATCTCGGATAATTCAGCGGTCTCTATGCTCCAAACGTTCGAGTTCCGCAAAGCGTTGGTCACCTTCTACGTGAAAAGTATTATTTTTTACACTGTTAAATCGTCAAAGTTGAAATACTGGTTGGGGAACCCTGATATTTCTGAGGCCTTAAAGATAACACTCGATAAGAACTTCGTGGATCTGGATCCAGTTTTTAAAATGAACATCGACGAGGATTACGACTTTCGCGCCATTGGAATTACAAGAAGCAGCTTTTGTAATGTTTACTTGGATTGGATACAGTTCTGCGTTACCAAGCACGATAAGGTAATTTCTTACGACGCATCTAAACTAATCTGAAATTTCCGCAACACCGAATTATTTTGAATTTCCTTTAGACACTGGACAAATCGAGGGATTCGCCGTTGGTATCTTTGTGTCTTGCGTTGAGTCTTCTGGGGAGACGCGCTTTGGGAGCAGCGTGTCACAATACTGTGACAAGCGTTGAATTCTTTATTTATGGATTGCACGCACTTTTTAAAGGTACTGTTTCATTTGATTTAATAAAATCATTATCATTCAATAAATGAACGTTTTGTATTCAGGAGATTTCCGTATAACATCGGTTCGAGATGAATGGGTGTTACACGATGTAGATTTATTGCGCAGCGTTATAGCGAAAGGTGTGAGAATGGCGTTGAAGCTGCATCAGGATTATTTCATGAGTCCGGACTTATACGTTGAATTAGCTCCTCTTTATGAAGCTATAGGTAGTCATGATAAAAATCTTGTAATTAGTCACGAAGCTGACCCGATGTGGAGAAACGCTGTTTTAAACGATGCTCCCAGTCTTCTGGCGCTTAGGTATTTTTACAGTATGTTATTTGAACATTTTATTAAAGTATCATTATATCGATAATACATTGCACGTATTATGTATTCTTAGATATGTACTCGAAGACGGCATGGACGAATTTAAAGTGATTATGCTTAATAAACGATTCTTAAGCTTCCGAGTGATTAAAATGAATCGCGAATGCGTGCGCGGCTTATGGGCTGGACAGCAACAGGAATTAGTATATTTAAGAAATAGAAATCCAGAACGTGGCTCTATACAAAACGCGAAGCAGGTTCTCAGAAATATAATAAATAGTTCTTGCGATCAACCAATCGGTTATCCGATTTACGTTTCGCCATTGACAACAAGTTACGCTGAGACTAACGAGCAATTGTGTTCTTTAGTCGGAGGGCATTTAAGTCTGTGCGTAATTAAGCGTAACATACTGAAATTGTGGGAGAGGTGAGCTTTTACAATACGATAGAATGCTGTAAACCGTGTTTAATCGATGTATAGTACATTATAAAATCTATTATTATTAAAAGTGCTATTCTCAGAATCAGAAGAAGGTGCGGTCAGGGTTGTTCTTCGGGTGGAACAGGATCTCAAGACGACGGAGGCTTTGGGAACGACGGAGTGTATGCAATGACCACTTACAATATTCATTCAGGTATTTAGACACACCTCTACTCTTCACCGATTCTAATTAGATGATAATGTACAACGAAATTTTAACGTAGGGTACGGTCAGTCGGGTTACAACACATCTGGTTCGCAATCTATAGATTCCGGATGCCAAATCGGTGGATCCACTGGACGCGGTTCTCTAGGAAGAGCAAACACAGCGTCTCTCGGTGGTAACAGAGGATCGTTGGCTTCGGTTGGTAAGCCCACAAGCTCGACGCTTGCCAGTTTAGCTGGTCTTCTTAGCAACAGTGATATTAAAACTGAAACTAAGAGCGAAACCAGCTTCTCCGGTAAAGTCGAGAAAGAGGAAGTTCTCCAAAGAGTGCGTGTAAGTAAACAAACACGAATTTCATGACTAGACCGTGGATCTTTATGCAAAATAAAAATTGTCTGCATCGATAAACTACATAAATCATATATTGAATTTAAACTCATCAATTTTGGTATAAACGCATGAAGATCCGCAGTCTCTTCATAACTTCAATTTTCTACGATGTGAAGAATCTGTTGACAACTTTGTTTGTTATTAGATCATAGATCCGAATCAAGTATACGATGCAATTAATTTGGGTCGTCGGATAGATGTAATTTGGCCCGATGAGAGAATGAGACAGCAAGGCGGTAGATCCGGATGGAAACATTGGGTACCCGAAAGAGGTATGGAGGGTTGCGTTGTTCATTGTTGGTCTCCTAATCATCGTGATCCAAATCGACGATCTCACGTGGACAAAGTCATCTTGCTTGTCAAAATTGACGATAAATATGTTCCAATAGCGGAACAGGGTGTACGAGATTTAGGAGCAGAAGTGTGATGAAGTATTTTTGAACATTCTGTAGTGATACACATTCTGACAATTTTCGTACGAACATTTTTCAACAACAACAACAAAACGAAAAAAAAAACACCGCGGTTACCAATAACGAACGCATTAAAAAAAAATGAGAAAATTCATTCCAACTATAAAATAATAAATACAAAGATTTTTGATGGAAAATTATTCTTGAAATTGTACATAATGAAAATCGACGAATTTTAAAAACTAGTTTGTTAATTCAATTATAATAATATAACTACGAAATACTCTTCTCTATTTCAACCTCTCGGAGATTTTCATTGACTTCGACGTTTACTTTTTCATTAATATTGTTTATTCGCTTCTGCATTCCCTCCCTCATCGCAATAATAATTATTAACGGTAGTCGTAGATTTTCAGAAACGTTTTCCGGAAAAAGCCCGTGAATTTCAAAAGTTCGCATAAAAATCATAATTGAATATTTTGCCACTTTCAACTATAATAAGAACGATTACTTCTTACGTGTTTACTGAGGAAGACTAATGTCAATCGCCAAGTTATTCAATGCAAGGTAAATTGTACCATGTTGTATTATACTATGTACCATAATCATTAGATGATTTAGTAGTTAGCGGGAACTATGTGTTACTTGTTGTTAAAACTAACAAAAATTATTCTATTTATCGCTTCGATATGAAACATGAGATGAGTATGTTCAGATTATTTTCCGTTGATTTGCTGTGTGGAAATTGTTTCTTATTAATAATTATGCAAAAATCTACTATGTTCGATATATGTGAAAACGAAGAAAGTACAAAAGCTATTAACTGTGTCAATATATATTTATATCTGAAAGTTATAGCGATGTGATTTATAGGAAGTAACTAAATTTCATTAGATTATAAGTATAAAGAGTGCTCTCTCTGTAGAAGATCGTAAATTATGTTATTTATTAAAAAGAAATAGAGATATATTTTGATTGTTATTATTGTCGAACGTACTCATTCAATAACAACAAGTAACATCGCTAGAAATTTGTACATATCGTCAAACGTCATTCGTTCTTTTCTACATTTTGTTACATTTTTTTTAAACGACTCAAACATAGATAAGTTGTAAATATGCGTACAATATTTCTGCAAGATTCAAGCGTCCAAATGTATTTACTGAACGTGTAATTTTGTGGGGCCATGATGCTGCCTCTACAGAACATATCGGTACATTAAATAGCAGCGTTATGTATAGTTTGAACGAGAATTTGATTTCTGTAACATTATTATATGAAAATGATGATAAACACAGTGGTATATTCACATTTGATATATACCGTCATTGTAAATTTCATAGAAACTAATAGTTTAAGAGAATAACGATGTAGTTATCATGAAAGAAAGAAATTAATTGCCCGAAACTCATCGCACGACATTTATCTAGGAAAGAAAGATGCATCCGTTATCATTTTTCTTTCGACAAAAGACTTACTGAACGCGTTCTCCTAGTTTTGTAAATACCCTTATCAATTCATTTTCGATTTACTTGTTTTATCGCAACCGATAAAGAAATTTAAAACGTACGTACTGGTTAGTAAAATAATAATTAAAAAAAAAGACATGGGGTTGCTTGCAAAAATACGAAATACTTTCCTGTTTATAATCGAACGAAGAGGAAAAAGGCTAATGTATATTTGGCACGAAGAATGAAAGATTTTGCAAGTAACCATGGAATCACAGCATTGCCTTATCATGGTGTCTCTCGAAAGCACCTGACTGATGAATAAATTTTAGCTAGTCCTTTAATTGTTGGTACATGTTTATGTATCGCTTTCTGCCAAGGGACAACAATCTCTTTCGCCGGAGAGAACATGGATTAAATAATTTTTATTAAATCTCTGGCCTATTAAATCTGTAAATCAACAGTACTTTCATACATAGATTGTACAGAATTGTTTTACCATCCAGAATAAATATTAAAATTAAAAATCAGATCGAATATAAAGGTTTGTTTATAATCCCTGCATTAATAATATATTTTAATTTCGGAAATATGCATTTGCTATTTAATAATATCATTCTTAGCTCCGATAAGTTATAATGAATTTTATTCATTATACGTAGTATTACAGTATATAGAAGAAAGCGAGTACTTTGTACTATATTTCAGTTTGAAATTTAGCTTAGTTTATTAAGTATCGCTAGCGAGACGAACATTGTACATTAATCTTATATTACTACGACATATTCTACTATACATGTAATACACGCAACCAGTTAAAAAATTCATTTTATAATCATGTTATAATATTAATGATACATGTAATTACCAACATTACCAACAGTTTGTAAAATAATCAACAAGTTATTATAAAAGTTACAAATAATAAATGGAAATACAATGTCTTTTTAGAAACAACAATTTTATATTTTATCCTGTCGTTTAGAATTCGATAGTTTTCCATTTCGTCTCCTAATTGACATTTAAAATACAGAATTATTCGTGAACAGATTTTTTTATAAAATTTTGATAATAAATAAGTTGCACTTTCAGTTTTAAAAATTTCATTCATCCGATGTAGAAAATACAGTACTCGTAAACGCTGTATTGTGCAATGTGACGTATATTTAAAAAATTTATTCAATGTAATTATTAGACTAAGGATATTTATGCAATTTTCCATTTTTGTAGACAATTTTTAAGAAAGCAGGACCAAATCAAATCCTGTTCAATTTGATACTCCAGCATTTTTTTAACATTTTTATAAACCGTAAATGCATAAAGATCCGCCAGTCTAGTAACTGTAGATAATCTCATTGAAGTAATTTTACAAAATATGCTGGTTACATCGTCAAACCTTTCCTCTGTCGTCCTCGGAATTCGAAGAAGGCAACGTATTTTGGTGAATAAGTTTATGTATTAAGTTTTCTATCGTATCAAAATCATGTAGACCTATCAATTTATCGATAACTAATCCACTTGAAATTGTTATAATAGCAGGCACAGCTTTTACTTCGAACATGTGTACTAAATCTGGATTTGTTTCTAGATCTACGATAGCTAGATCTAATTCGTCCATTGGTTCTATAATATCTATTAATTTAGGTGTTAGTATTCTACAAGGTTCACACCAGTCAGCATGAAAATTTACAATAACCGGTACTGAACTATTCATTACTTTACTAACATATTCCTTAGTGCCATTTATTTTAAACTGTTTCTTCTGTTGCCGAGACAGAGAAACATTGCGTACTATCATCGACGAAAGTTTGCTGGTTTGGCGCAGCATTTTGTAGTATTTTAAGCAACGACTCTCACTGCATATAATCAATACTTTATTAATAAATCTTGAAATATGCAATAAAAGTTGACTACGAACTCAATTAAAGTTTTCCTTCTATGGTCGCTGTGTATAATCAATACAATCAATACTTTATTGATAAATCCTGAAATATGCATGAACGTGAAAAGAATTAGTTGAATTTTTATTAGCTTCCACAGAAATCTAAATAAACAAGATACTTACTACAAATATTTAAGATATCCGATAAGATGTTACCAATTCATTGATAAATTATACAATTAGCAAATTATGCCGGAGAAATAAATAATTATGTGCCTGCAAATAATTTTGATACACTGGTAATGTGATTACCGAATTAGATTATTTTGTTATTAAATAATAATTTTCTCCATACCTCTGTTATATAGATGCACCAGTTGAAACATAAAACCAATTGAAACATAAAATAAGGGAATACTTCTGCATTGGCTCCAAATGTCATACCACTAAAAACAGAAATTCAAAATATAAACATTTCCCAGTGTTTGATCGTACGTAATCTTGTTGTAAAATGAAAGGGTTCCAAATTTAAATTTAGACAATATTATTGTTATACATATATGTATATAAATGATGTATTATATATAAATATGTATATATGAATGTGTACAAATTTTCAATTACCCGTACTTTAGAAATATTTCTCTAAAAATCAAATCGACGTGAAAGTAATACAGCGCATACTATTTTGTGTGAGATCATGCTATAATTTAAACCATTTATTTTTAAATCCTTGCATAAACACATATTGACTGCATCACACTTGATCACACAATCATACTACGGGTATAAAATTTGTACCTATGTTTACCAACAGGTGGCTATAGCGGCTGCTACAGTCAGTGTAAGTGATGCCAGATGCGGGGAGTCACGGTGAAATGATGTACCCCCTCTCTGATGAGTCTGATGACGGGGAATGAGTGGGACGAATGGGAGACACGTTGCGCGTGCACGATGGGAACCGTGGAGTGTGCGCCTGCACACGGTGCTGGAATGGAATAGTGGAAGGGGTAAGGAGGAGAGTACATGAGCGCCGTTTGGAGCTCATTCTGGCATCACTGATCAGCAGTGTGCCCAGACGGGATGTTTTTTCATCAGAGAGGGGGTACCTTGTATTCCCCTCGAGTGCTGGTTTGGTCACTTTCTGGCGACACTGCTCCAGTGTCGCCAGATCAAGGAAATCGAGGGGAATACAAGTACCCCCTCTCTGATGACCAATCCAGTCTACGGCACGGGCACCGTGGTTTACGGTCTTACTTAGTAGGGGACGTTGGAGTGTGCGCATGGTGCTGGAATGGGATAGTAGAGGAGAATAAAAGGAGGAGAGTAATTGATGACTGTTGTTGACCATTTGGTCATCAACTGGCGACACGACACTGCACTGCTCCAACGTTCCCCAATATTCCCCATTAAGACCGTAAATAGAGTCTACGGTCAGAAGGAGAGTAATTGAGGCACGATTCAGCCTCAACTGGCGAGACTGGACGACTGGACTCATGCAATATCCCACTGTATCCCACCCAGCATTGATACAGATGTCATCTCTGAATGAAATATAAAATAATGTTTCAATGCGTTTATTGAGATTTTTCAATTTTCAAGGAATTAAATTGAAGCTCAGAAAATGCACTTTATGATAGGCATATTGCAGTTTGATAACAGATGGGATGTCATACCGTGAATTTAAATCTGTAACAACGAATAATACTCCCAGTTTTCATATTTCACGAGTTTTATTTCTGTAGATTGCTGCAGCGATACTAAAGTATCGAAATGTATATGTATGTACATTCAAGTGATAATAACCAGCAATATTTATGTACAAATACACCGAATTATAAACACTAAACATTCTTCACACCTTACACATAACTTCTCTAAATCAATTCGTTTGAATGTTGCATCTGTCCTTTTGTTTCTTTTGTGTGTTTTTCTGTAATCAATGTGTTGTTTCCTTTGTCGGGTATGACTGGAGTGGCATATGTATAAAATCATATGTTTCCTTGTTTTGGCACAGCTTGTCACAGGAAAGAAAAAGGAATACACGTAACTAAGAAGAAAAGAGCGTTGGAAGAAACGTTTCGAATGATTGCAGTGGACCGCTTTCCGTTTTCTCTTTTGTTTTTAACAAACTCAGCTGTTGTACGACTACTATCTGAAAGAAAAAGTCTCTTTAGCGAGCGAAATATATATAAATATATTCGATGTTTCGTAAATCTTTTTCTGGCTGTATAATACGTGTACTATGTAACAATAATAATAATGATATTAATGACAATATAATTATAAGAAGAATTGGATTATCGACACGACGTCGAGTAAAACGAGCACGCAAAATTGTTTGTTTTTAGTTGATCTCGCGCAGTTATTCATAAAATCTGCACAGGTCTGATATTATTGGTGTCGCATACAAATACATAATACAGAAACCGACATGCGATTAGCTTTCCATTGGTAAAAGCGGGATATATTTCAAACTTAACAATAGCGGTAGATGTACCAATAAATTTATGCAATGCGTATATTACAAAACTGTTTGTTTCTCTCTTTCATTTTTTTTTAAAGAAAGTTTTCCTTTCTACAAAGGCGTGTAAATTATTAGTTCAACATACTTTTGCCATGACCGGTCGGCTGTCTATAAAAATAAAAAGAAAAATCAGAGTTATTACCCTATACTCATTTACATGCCGGATGTTCCTATCATCACAGATTAAGCTACGGTTAAACTAATATACAAAGAATGTCAATGGATCGTCTGCCATAAACGTCATATCTATTCGAGCTTCTGATTTCCGTTCTGAATTCGCGTCTAACAATTTGTACACCTCTGCATCGTTGAATCGGTTACCGTATAACTGTATACATTCTGACACGCTGGTCTGTTTGTAATTGTTTCTCGTTTGCGTCTGCTTTCATTCTAATACTCGAAGATTTCTCTTGTTACACATCCATTACGTGCATTCGCTTTCCTATTCGCATTGACACACGCCCGTCCCCAAAACTCTACATCATTTGTATTTGTTACTAGTAAAAATCAAGTCGATGGTATTAGTGGTCACATCAATAAAATCATCGTCCATAACAAACAAGTGAAATCATTATAAAGTCTTATATTTATTATTTACGTATAAATATTGTTAAATATGTATATTCAAAATTTGCTACACATTCCACGATTATTTTACACAGAATTCGTTATCTCTATCCTGGTAATGACTTAAATCGATTAAGTAACGTTCTTCTTCTTCTTTATATTTTTTTTGTTGTTTTTGTTCATTTCGTCTGTTGTTTTTATTAAACTGCACACACGAACTCTTCTCGCATCAACGAAAATAGGAAACTATACTGGGGCCGAGGCTCGACCCTGATCATTCTCGTTCAAACCTTTCCCTTTAAAAAATAGTAATCATTGTAATGGTAGTAATAATAAGTAGGTAAGAATAATTAATAGAACACAACGTCGATTAGAATCGAGCCTCGAAAAATGCACGCAATAATAATCCCTATGTTCTTTGTTACAGGTCCAAAAAGTCATGCGTCCGACAAAGAGCAATGAAACGAAGAGGAATGGCAATCGACGCTGCGCTTCTAGAAATTGAGTCACGACGTCATGGTATAAAAATCTAAACTGACCTTACTGTTTACTAAAAAATAGAATCGTTTTTTCCCTTTTTTTTCGACATGCGGAACGGAGAAACTGGTTCTCGCCGCTCGTAAGATTATATATAATGTCTAACGCGTTCGGGTTTACTTTCGTTGACGGTTTCGTGACTCGATTATCCTCGACCGTCAATCGGTCCGAACGCCTATCAACACGTTTCCCACCCCGTTCAGGACGGGGGGCATCAATGAACACGTTGCGTCTCTTGCGCATCTAATGCTCCATCGATCTCTAACAACGACCAAAAAAGAAAAAAATAATATCGCTAATAACGTGACACGACAGTCTTGCACCGAAAAACACTTCTTATGCTCAAATCAGACCTAATACAGTCCCTGTGTCAATAGTTCCCAAGTGGAAAATACAATTCAACAGCGATACCCCTGTTCTCCGAAGACTATCGTTTACAATTCCGCGTTAGGATACAATTCAGATATACAAAGCTCCTCGATCGAGGCATTACAAGTAATTTCAACGTGAACTGTGACGCGAGGGTATTTCGTAGTCGGGCTCGGTACAATGAAATTGTTTGATGCCATCGTTTAGTCGTGAAATCTGAAAACAGGTAACATCGAAAAAACTTGTAACACTTCGAGAGAGAAAGAGAGTAGAGAAGCCGTACATCATTGTCTATGTTCAATGACGACTCGTGCAACAGTCATTGTGTTTGTTCCTTCGGAAAAGAACGGTCGGTATCGTACCACGTGACCTCAACAAAGTATACAATACATATAATATACATATATATATATATATATATTATATGGTGGCTCATCATTTGGACCGGAAGAACTTAACTAAAACCACGGCTGGGTTTGTAATATCGCTTCGACGTGTTCTAGCTGCATCGACATGTTTAAAAATATTTATTGCGGGTGGAACGAATATAGTGACGATACAGAACTCTTTGAGCGTTGTATGTCGATGGTTAAGTAAACCGTTTCTAGGACGCTAAAATGCTTGGATTCGAGCATTGAAAGTCTACCTAATCTAGAGGTTTCCGTTTGATCTGAGTTCATCGATCGTTTGTAGGCAAGAGACCGCTTCTATGCAGCGAAAAACACATTTGGTGGTTGTTACCAAACAAGATTATTATGGCCACGAATGAGGTATAAGATAGATTTAACACCTGACATTTTCTCAGATCATTCGACAATTTCGCCTCAGTTATATATATGATACAATAGAGACTAAATGTAGGATAATCTGTAGGTATATTGTTAATTTTGTTGAAAACAACATAAACGGTACGACTATCATCTTATTTACTTCAATATACACAGGCGTTTCTACGTGACACGACGAATCTCATTGAAAAAACTCGTGGTATACATTCAAGACGACTTTCTCTGGTCGAATCGAATGTATACGTTCACGTTACAAAGGTCGCCATTTTTCGAATAGAAAGAGTGCAAGGCTTTATTCTACACGAGAAATTAGTCCTTCGGGGTAGTCGCGACAGGAGAAGAATGTTAGGTCTATCCTACGCCTTTGCGTTCACTTAAGTGTCAGGCCACTCGACGAGGATTTCAAGGAGGGGTCACTATACTTGTTCCATCGGCAACAAAATTCAGACGGATATCTCGTAAGCGGCGTACGCTGCCGCTGTTCTGTCCTCTTTGGAACGAGAGACGCTAAGTGCCGGCAATCGATCGTGTACCATCTCCGTCCAGCCGCAGGATATCGCAGGCGCGGAGACGTTGAAGCTGGGCTATACGGATATCTCATAGTTCATGTCGTAGACACTGGCTCGATCGTTGGTGGGCGTGGTGGGCCGTTGAGATCGGTTGTCGTTCGGCGCGGACACCATCTCCATGGAATTGGTCATTTCCAGAGCACGAACGAAAGACATCGGTCTGCGGCGTGTGTCGCCCGATGTGGGCGTCGTGGGCGTCACCATGGCAGCTTTCCGTTTGACTTGGGGCGACTGGTGAGGCGGGAAGACCGGTACGCCGCCCCTCATCGCCGGATGGTACGCCGGTTTCGTTGCGTTCGCGTACAACTGTTGCGTGGGACTGGTAGGATCCGTTCTGTAGTAATCATAGGAAGGTGGTGGTCTCTGCGAGGGCGACTGGTGTTGACTCGTCGTCGTAGTTGTCGTCATCGTCATCGTGGTCGCGTTCTGTGCCCCCGGCGGAGCCGGGTAGCTGCCCGGAGAGTTGTCCTTCCACATGTAGACGCCGCGCTGCGGAGAGCCAGCCAGCTCCCGGATGTTGTCGACGGTGTTGTTCGTCCGGGAGTACGGATGGTCGCCGCCGCCCTGTCGCACCAACTCGCTCTCCGACAGGAAACGACGCTGGGGACTGTAGCCCGTCATCACGCCGCCGCTAGACCCAGCGACACTGGCATTGTTCCCCTGCTGCACATCGTAATACGTCGATGCGTCGTTCACTCCTATAAAATCTGGCCGACGAACCTGCGTCGGCGTGCCCGGGTTCGATCTGCAACACAGATAATTCGCATTGGCTTCCATCAAACTTCGAACGACAGAGTAACTTTGATTCTTTTATTCGTTTCGTACTCGAACACACGGTAGCACCTCTTAACTTGCACGCGACTCGGGCTACCACGCCGGGGAATCTGACCTTCTCGTTTCATGTTCGTTTCTCTTTTAATACTTCATCTACCGGCCTTAACACGTCCTTCAAACGTTGAGCATATTTCGATCAATCCTGACCAATCTAATCTATCAACTTTTTCGAGGTTATCGCTCAAAGCAAGATGATCTCGATTCCTTTCAATAGCCTATTAATTCGAGTCGCTGATACTCTTACTACCGGTAGCTAAAGTGTTAATACAACAGCACTAAGTTTTTCGCCTGCATGGTATAAGAGACACGCGTGTCATCTGTCCTCTGGTTTTAGAGGTTTTACGTAACGTCCGCAGCCAACAACAAGGCCCATCAGTTTCCACGTTCGAACTGAGCATACAAGTTTAGAGGTATTACTGTAACTTACAAATGCATGATATAGTTAACCAAGATGAGAATATATATATAATATATATATATATATATATATATATATATATATATATATATATGTATATATATATACACATATATATAAATATATATATATATATAAATATGCGAGTGCTGAGCATTGTAGCCATACAAATACGGCTCTGGCGATACATACATAGGAGAGATAAATAGATAGATAGCTAAAAAGAGAGAAAGAGAGACAGAACAGCGCAACATTCCTGTTATAAAAATTAGCATCTATCCAAGAAAACGCAAAAAGATATATATAATATAGCGAAACCTAGCAAATGTTAACAACAATATTAACGTGGAGACGTTTATACTTGCGTGTTGGTCGACTGAAATATATGTGAATACAAGTATATGCATATGTGTGTACACATGTGTATATACATATATATAGGTCCGAGTCATGTATATTTCTCTCTTAAAGAATATAGATACGTATATATATGTAATATATGCAAGAAAGCATAACTTGAAACTACGATATGTCCTCGTAGAATGAAGTTCGTGTTTACCTGCAGTAGGTTGCAACATGATGGTAGAAAGCAGCTCCTTGCAGTTACCACCCCCTGCAGTGGGACACAAACTTATCTATATACCATATATCTTGTAATATATACATGCAGAGAAACTAATTCTCTACTATATTAAACATGATCTACGGTCGCGCAATACGGTTTCTTGTTTTTCCTTTTCTCTTTTTTTTCTGGTTTAGTATTATCTGTTTAATTGTTTTCTCGATCGTACACAATTCTTCATCGTTCAGAAATCGAGATGTATATAAATATATATATATATATATATATATATATATATATATATATATACACACACACGCGTAAAGGTACGTGCGCGTGTGTATATATATATATATATATATATATATATATATATGTCTATATATTATATATAAATATAGTGGTGAGAGTAATAGGAAGAAAAGAATAAGAGCAAGAGTGAGGTGTTCGCATAAGTGAGGGAGTACAGGGAATTTGAAGTAAAACAGGCTTCACATCATATCGAGAGATAGCAAACAGGAACATCGAATAAAAGAAACTAACATATACATATATATATTGTATATTATATATATATATATATATGTATATATATATATTTTTTCACTCGTCGTAATCGATATAGCGTGCTCGACAAATGCAATGGAACTATTTACTAGTGTGGCGCTTCCCTCTTGCTCTCTACATAGAAATAGAAACAATATTTTGTGCAACGTGAAAATGCCGCGAGATACAGTTACAAAAAGGTAAAAAAAAGATGTAAATAAAGTAAAAAAAAAAAGATATATATATATATAGTACATCTAGAAGATCAATATTCCAGAAACAAAATATCTTAAATATGTTCACGATATATATATCAAGCATATATATATAGCAAGCTATCTAATATATAGTAATTCAATTTATAGAATTGAAAATGTAACAAGAGATGTAATCAAATATCCCGTTATATACAGGGTGTCTCGCGACTCATGGTCTACCGAATTAGAAGATGATTCTACATGTAAAAATGAGTCGGAAAGGAAGAATAAAATTCGTCCTCAGTCTCTTCGTTTTCGAAAATTTAATCGGTACTAAATTTAATAAATTTATATCATTCATATAACTATATAAATAAATTTACTCTTGTTTTGAATCTTATTTGTATTTTCGACTATTAGAAGTCGACATGTACCGAGTAAATTGTCGACTTCGATTTTCTCGAAAACGAAGATATTGAGGAAAAAATTTGATTCCCTCTTTTCGACTCACAATCAGTTTTACATGTAGAATCGCCTACTAATCGGTAGACCATGAGTCGCGGGACACCCTGTATATAACAAAGTATCTGATTATATCTCTTGTTACATTTTCAATTCTATAAATTGAATTACGATATAGTATATTGCTCGCAGATTATTTATCTGAAGAGATGTCCATAGAATTCAAGTTGATTGTATCCGTTATAATTTTGTCTATTCGTATTTCGATTAGACAGATAAGAGTGGTGATAGTATACCTGCGCATAGGACTGGAAATAGCAAGAGGAGTTGGTACTCCGATAGCTTTAATCCGTTGTGTCGTTGGACTAGCACCACCCTGATCTTGGCCTCTCTGCGAAGCTGTGGCAGGCGATCCGCTCGCTTCCGGTGACAATGGATCGGGCGTGTGGCTTCGAGAGCCGTTTATTCCCCTATAGGTATCGACAACGTACCTTATGTGTATTAGAAAAGAAATTAGCAAACGTGTTACCATTTGCTGGCTCGTGGTTTCTGTTACCTTGGCCTCGGGTGGGGACTGCCTCTAGTGTATTGCATTGGATGGCGGTGTTGCGTTGGCGGAGGATGCCTGGGAGACTGGCTGTTCTCCACAGGTGGCAGGAAGAAATTGCTTTTAGAACCGTGTCTTTGCAGTGGAGGTGTGGGCTCGCAATCCGCTGATTGAGATGCAGTTGGTTCCATGTCTGTGTCCGACCCATCTCGTCCCGGAGACAACTGGAACCGACAAGATGCGTCAGCTGTTTTCGCAGTAGAGAACGAACGTTCGGTATCGAATCATTGGATCACATTTTTGTACAGAATGTGTATCAAGGATACTGACTGGTTCAATCGGGATAGGTAAGGGACAGGGGCTGATCGGCAATAGCAACTTTCCAACGTCGTGAACAAGGTACTATAGATAGGAAGAATCGTTGCTCGATATTGTACTCTAAATAAATCAAGTCGTGAAATTAATGAACGGATGCGTGATAACTAGAGAAGTTCGTGCAGAAAATACTTTCAAAGTGCACCAATTGTGCAATAAAACTTGCAGTTCACACTGTATATAGTCTATGAAAGCTTTAAAGCACAGGAAGGGTAGCATAGCACGGAATTTATAGTTTCTTTCAAAGCCAAGTGAATTGCATAGCCGCACACTGCTGGTAAATGTACATCGAAGAAGCATAGAAACTTCATGCTAGAGAAGATGTTATTATTTACAGTTGTTAAGTCTTCTCGTACATAGTTATCAGAAGTGTGAAGCGATGTTGGCACTAGCTCTTACCTTATTGTAAGCATTTGAACTGGGATTTCTAACACCATTGCTGCTATCCATGTAGGTTTTTACCTGGTTCTCACTGCCTATAGTCGATATCTCAGATGTGCAAGCTCCACGTCGTTTTCCTAAATACTTTTCTGGCTTGAGTAAACTAAAACATTCCAGGGTAAATTGATTATTCGTTTCGTCTACTTACAGTTAGGAGTCGTGATTAATCGTTGCAGCATTACCTGGGATATTGTGGTCCAAATTGCGTGTAACAGCAATTGTGTAGGCAGCCACGGGAAAAAGGATTGTAGCCTCCGTTAAATTTGCCCGTTACCTGTTCATTCGTCGTACGTCCTCTGGAAACAAGTATTACGTGGAAACCGGTCAGCCCAAAAATTGGAATGAATAAGAGCATAACCACTCCCATAAGTACAAATCTACAGTATGTGTAAGGAACATACGACACAAGAACGCAAGAACGCGGTCGTGTACCAGTTGATTAACAAAGCAAATAAGGATACGCGACAATAGTGTCTACTTCGCCCAGTTGTTGTTTCCTCTCTAATACGAAATGCAGGCAGAGTCCAAATATACTGAGCATGTGAAAACTGAGTGACAGCAGAAAGAAAAAAAAGAATCTGTAGTTCCTCCTTCCGATGCAGTTGTTCAACCATGGGCAATGATGATCGAACGTCTATAAAATTCAAGATTCAATAAGTTATCCATTTAAATGTCAATCCGCTTATTCTTTTACAAACCTCGATACATTGGTTGCAAACGCTGCAATGAGAGCAACGGGGAGGCCTGTAGAACTTGCAGGTCGGGCACCATTTCATGCGCACCGTGATACCATTGATTTCTACACTTTTGTATAACGGCGCGCTAAATTCATCCTCTTTATCTTCGTCAGGAGATGCTTTAAAAGAAAAATCATATGCATTAACCAACCAAACGTTATTGGTAAACTTTGCATGCAACGTTTGTTCCGTGTAAAAGACATAGCACAGTCATAAATGTAAGTAGACATTGTATCTACAATATCAAAGAACATGTCTTTTCTTTATCGCAAAGTGTTTATAGGCAACTACAAACAAATGGGGAAGACACGATCACGACGAAGAAGGCAGTTTACTTTTCATCGGGTATTTGGTATCTCGGCGCTAAAGAAATTCGAGTTACACAGGTCCGATTGTATTCTATACCTAGTCCAATGTATTTGCTCTGTAGCATGCTATACGCCGGAGCAAACTAACAACTGCGCTACATCATACGGAGCAAAAAGTACCTTTCGGTATAACACCAGGGTCCATGAAGGTGGCTAGCGTGAAATTGGCCAGCACAAGGAAGGTGATGACTCCCTGAAGAGCAGGCACCCATGTACCCCATCGGAACACATAATACTGGCATCTGTAAAACCGAAGTTTCATTGACAAGGGGAAG
The DNA here is from genome assembly GCA_933228785.1 of Lasioglossum pauxillum. Classification (NCBI taxonomy): domain Eukaryota; kingdom Metazoa; phylum Arthropoda; class Insecta; order Hymenoptera; family Halictidae; genus Lasioglossum; species Lasioglossum pauxillum. The sequence goes on from OW121706.1 coordinate 42,428,027, forward strand.
AGCCGCGTGTGTCAACAGAGACCGCGGAGAAATCTGTTGAAGGAAAACAGGATGGCAAACCGTTGCGGCCTCTTACGAGAGGAGGACAGACGTGTGGTGCGAGATGCGAGGTGCGAGCGACTTACGGGAAACAGAAGAATAATGTGGTGGTGCCGAGTAGAACTGTCCAGGCGCAAGTAGCTGGTAGAAACTTCGCCCTCGCGTCGCATATCGGCATTCTGCACGCTCCACTTTGTGCTCGACGATTAACGAATTATTAATGGGTGAGATTTCTGCTAGCAGAAAACATGGCTGCGTCCATCGGTGCTGCTTATTTGCGAGTCCCGCGGTCCGTAGTTAGCACAGACTTTCATTCTCGACGCGCTCGCAGAACCGTTGCATCTTGATAATCGGTCTTCGTCTATTAAGCGCGCGTCACTCCGGCAAAAACATCCGTAACGTGATTAATGTTTAAACGCTTCGGCACGTACGATCCGCGAACACACTACCTTGCTGACATACATATATATGTATACATAACGTATAAGTCTGTCTCTCTTCCCGTCCTTTTCTCTCTCACTGCATGGAAGATGTCGGTATATAATTGTGCACGATGGCTAGCCGAGCCCCCCTCCAACGCAGGCGTTCCGCAAACCACCTATCCAACGTGACCATGCCACAGGCCACAGAGCACGGAGCATTCTTTCGAAAAAGGTGAAGAAAGGCCAACCCCTGTCGGAAGTTTCACGCTTATCACTTCGAAATTTTGAGTATACACACTCACGGTATCGTTGCTATTTCAAATTGATATTTCCATTTCTTTTCCTCGACTACCGGACGAAACGTTGGAAACCGCGGCAATATTCAAATCTGAAACTATTGGGTTCGCAACGAAGTAATTTCGGTATTTGGGAAAATTTTGAAGTTTTATGAGCGCGGAATTATGTAGCTACCAGAAAGATGGTAAAAGATTATCGAACAAAATGGAAAATATTTGAATAGAAAAATTGGGTTTTATTTCACCTTAGAATACCGAAATTATTTCCTTGCCAACCCAATACATGCTACGAATGTTCTTATACGTTTAAATTTTCTATGTATTCTGAGTGTTCAGAAGTTTGAACACAAAACACAAATATTCGCTCAAAGTGTTGCCTGTAATCCGTATACTTATCATTTCCAAGTCAAATGTGTAATTCTAAATCTGTCTTCATGGCGTACGAGGGTGTACTAATTGTAATTGTAAGTGAGAGGAGATCTCACCTTTTCATAATTTGATTCGCTGACATTGTCGCTTCGACCAATAGAAAAACTATGCGTATCTAATAACTAGACTGCGGATCTTTATGCAAAATAAAAAATATTTGCATTGATTGCCGGATACAGGAGCCAAATAAAAATTGTATTCTTCTTTAAATTATAAGTTGAAACTTATACATTGATGTCCTTAGATATGTTAAACATGTCCACTGCTTTAATCGTACGTACCCATTTTTGTCATAAATGCAAAACCTCTGCTAATAACCAATCAGACTCCTCTTCCCCGTGGTGTCCTGCTGGTCTTCTTTCCAGCAACTATATCGGTAGACATTTGGAAACTTGTGTACGCATGCGTACTCGGGAACTTTTAGAGAACGTTCTATGCGACACCCGCAAAGCTGTGCGAATTTCAAAATTCGCGAACGCGTTTACCAACCGTCAGTCGATTCTCCTAGGAAAAACTTCTTTACCAAGGCTCCCGGAGCGCTTTGAAATATTTGAATTTTTCACGCGCAGATCGCGAACGATATTTTCTACGGAAAGATTATAGTCCATTTCGAACAAATTCGTTCCTTTGCACTCCGAATTATTTTTCAATTTTATTGCCAACAATTTTTATTTGAAATAATTACTTCAAAAGGTAGTTCCTTGACTGCTACTGACTGCTATATACTTATTTTAAACAATTTTGTTTACTAATTATATATTAAATATAGCTCTCAAACTTTGTTGTAATTTATATTTGTGAAGGTTATATTTGTTTTTAACTAAAAAATATAATTGCGCTCGGGGATATTTTAACTTGAAAATTAAACATTTCTTCCGATCTAGGATATTTCCATAAAAGTATACTAGAGTAATATCTCATAAAATACCTAAATGTTTAGTAATTGATTCGATAAGCGGCCCCTACACGGTCAATCAGGAATGACAGTCTGATTGATCAGTCAGACTGTCAATGCTGACTTCAATCTGCTACAATAACGAAGAACCTATCAAATATCTGGAAATTCGTCAGTCCATTCCATGAGTCCGTCAGTATTAATTTTTCACCATCAATCCGAATGTCAATCTTCGACGTGACTGTCATTCCGATTGACCGTGTAGGGGCCGCTATACAGGCACATTTATAATGTAAACAGTATTTTGAATAATTGGGTACAGCAAATTTTAGTGGCGCCTCAGAGTGACCATTCGAGTGCTAAGTGCTATTTAAGAGATGTGCGACGAAGTTGACAAATGTACATAGGCATAATAGTCTTTAGAGGTTAATAAATTTCATGAAATTCTTTACGAAACAGGTATACGGATATATTTCTTGTGCACAGGGCGTTGACAAGGTATACGAGTCATTGTTTACTGTTGTTTAGCAAACCATCCGTTGTTCTTACATTAATTAAAGGTAAACTGCGGATTGCATGCAAAAATTGAAAAGACATTCGTGACGTCACGATATCCGTGGTACAGTTGTCACTTTCCGATGTCCATTTTCCAGATTTTGGATGAAACATTTGTGGTCTTCTGTCAAACGAAAGTTTACATAACGAAGCTGGTCGGTATACGGCGTGAGTTTGCTTTTTATCTACGAATGGACGACGTGGGTGGTGAAGCGTCCTCGATCCCAAGTTACGAGTCGAAGCTGGTCGAAGCCGAGAAGCTGTGAAATTAACCAGCCGGGAATGCCGGTATCCGATGCCGATGCTACGAACGATACAGTTGCGCAAATTCGCCCGTTCCTCGAAATATGAACCGTCAAGGAATGCTTTGTCGATTCGAGATAGTTCGCGTATCGACGGGATTCTTCCCTCGAGTTCTCGCGGCTCGTTAACTCGTTGGCCTCTTGCCATACTTCCTAATATAGTGCGCCCGCGGCGCCCTTCCATCATGGCTTTTTTACTTGGCATTAGAAAATTTGAGCTCGTATAGTCCAATGATACACATGATTTATCGGCAACGCCGAAAGGCCATGAACCTCTAATATTAGAAAAATTGAATATTTTAGGGTAGGATTCCTCACGGATTCCTTTAGGGTAGAATCATTTTCCACAGAGAATGCTCGACGCATGGTAATTGTTTGAAAAATTGTCGGAGGCCTGTCCTACACCCTTGATAGAATATTAGCCGCTGACGGGTCGCCGCATTTACCCGTCTATTCGAAGTAAGACGGTATGAAACGATATCGTTAATCTCTTCAAGGTGGACGCATGGAAATATCTAGTCCGATGACTGTGTATCTACATCATTCTTTATTTCGTTCGAGTAATATTCGTCTGTAGGAGATACGGTAACGGCTCTACGACTGCAATCAACTCGGAAAATACGGATTACAGTTATCGAGTCGGCAAAATGTTTGTTCTCCGCGGCCCGATTGGCTGTCGACCCGCTGTCGTTCGACGCTCGGCGAATCGGCGAGTAGCAGCCAGCAGAGTGGGAGTGAGGAATTGCAGTTTATAGTGTCAAGAAAATGACTACATTCAAACGAAAGCTATAATCATCTCTATTCCTAGGAAATTCGTTCTTGAAGAGGTTAATGTTCTAACGCGAAGCATAATGATGCGGACAATAATAAGAATCATTTATTTATAGAGCGGAATATACGAACGAAGGGCGAAACTTGGAGAGATCCGCTGGTCCAACATCAGACAGCATCCGCATGCCTCTCTAACGAGTCGTCTTCTGACTCTGGCTCTTGCCAACGGACCGGTGATTTTCAGCGCTTGGCACCGAAGCGTAATTGCTTTTGCACGCTCGACCGTTGTCGCTTCTCCGTCCGAAGCGTATGTAGGGGACGAAGGAGGAGCCAACGACGATGACCACAGCGACGATGACGAGGAGGATGCGCTGGCACCGAAAATATTTCTAACGAGACAAATTCACTTACTACTTATCCGTTGGCCGTTCTTGACACGCGTCGTCGCGTCGCGCCGCGCTGTTTCGGAACCGCGGATCGCCTGAATGAAAACCGAACGGCCTACACCGCCTAGGATCTTGACACACCATTATTTCTAGACCGGGTGTGGCAGTCTAGAGAGACTTAGCAATAATATGCAATGACACCTAGTAGACGTTCGTTCGAATCAACAAACTCTCTATTCGAAATTCAAGTTTTCCTCGACAATTCTCGGTAATTTCGTTTGGATCGATCATTCCCACGTTGATGTACCGTGTTGGAGCATTCTGTCTCGAAAGAAATTGTAATAGCAACTCGTGACAGTATGTCAGATAAATAGCTTGTTATCCATCAGTCGTCACTCCACCGCGAAAATATAATTGATGCGTAGGTGATGGAGGCTCGGGCAATCTCGAGATGTTCACGGTACAACGAGAAACAATTATTGTCGATCGTATCTAAATTCTTGTTACGCTCGGTTCAGCGGTAAGGTTTCGACCAAGCTGAACGTTAATGTAGAAACTAGAAACAGATATATCTGCCTTGTAAAATTGGAAAACTCGTTAAACATGGCGTTGTTGAACAGGTTCGGGAAACGATTAAACACGGCGCTGTTTACCTGTATACGCTTCCCTTCGCACCACCGAGTGCGCGAATCGCGAAGAGATAATTCCCACTGTCTGGAGAACCATGTGACTCGTTGATGAATCGTTCGGAAAGAGACCGAGGACTCGTTATATTTTTACCGGACTCCGTCGCGGGGGTCTGGCCAGGTGGAACGCTTGTTGTAATACTTTGCGAATCCTGGTGGGCGGACGGATCCAAGAACGGCGACGGTGCTGAAAATTCCGCGCAGATCCGCGTTGTTATCGCGCTACAATTTATGTATAACCATTTGCGTCTCGCGGACGGATGGATTTACACGCAGGCCTTTCGAGCGAACCTTCCGCGGGACAGAATCGACGTCCATCAAAAGTCGACTTTCGCTGCTCCTCCGATCGGGAATCTAAGCGGTTACTTTATAGCTGGTTTCATATTTTAATCGCGGCGTTCAATAGAAAATTGCTTGCCAGAAAATTCGTTGAATTAGTTGCCGAGTTTGTTGCGCAAACGCAAATTCTATTCGGAAAATGTACAGTACAACGTTGACAACTTTTTAAGTACACAGGTTGTTGCATACGAAAGATCCAATTAGAATGCAACGAAGCCTTTCATCTAGAAATACTATTATATTCTATAGGTTTGTTATACAAGCTATTTTTCGGTAGCCAGATAAAAAAATGTTTGGAACAAAATTAATTAGTTTTTAGTCGACTACAAAATGCAATAGAAGGTCACCTTCATTATTTTAAATGGCACTACATATTTTTCCCTACATAATATTATTGCTTATGTCAAGACGAGTTCGATGACCTAGTATACCATGACCTTGGCATGACCTTAAACGCACAAATGCGATGTTTGTCTTAACAGTGAGGCAGACTTGAGTTGTCGATATTTCTTGCGAGAGATCAATGTGAAATCAACAAGTTTAGATGTTTACACGATCAAATTCGTGCTCCAATCGATACCGATCGATACCGCATAATCCAGACATTTAATTTGCAGAGTGATAAGAGTAAATCATTGTGGCTCATTCAAGAATGCTAAAGTGTAACATTTATACCACGGAGAGGAACCAACAACAAATTATTAGCCAAACAACGCGATAAAATAAGATTTAACGAAAACAAGTAATTGATTTCGCATTTTTGAGCTCAAGGTCGTGCCAAGGTTATTGTATATTAGGCCGTTGAACTCGTCCGTGGCCTTCACCTTCCACGAAAAAATACCTTTTTTGAATATGATGTTTGGTTAAAATGTGATGGTAAATTAACGCACTATTCCTCGATGATAGAAAAAGCTAATAAATGACAGTCTTATAAATGGTGAAGGGCCAAAAAATTCTGGAGTTTATAATTCGTAGGCAGAATATGTTGAACGTAATGGCGTCTATCATGATGACTAAATTCTACTTATGTACTTAGACAAAAACGAACGTTTCTTTAACGTTCCTATTAAGAATCGGACATTTACGATAACCTAATAATATAATTAGACTGCGAATCTTTATGCAAAATAAAAATGTTTTGCATTGATTGTGGGAAGCAGGAATAACATAAAAAACTGATTTCATCCCTTAACAACTTTGTTACATTAAAAGCAATATTACAAGATTCTTGAAATTTTTGAAACTTTTACTATTTTATATTTCACCCAACCAATTTCTGCATAAATGCATAAAGATCCGCAGTCTACATACTAATAATAATATTTACTGCAGTGAGAACGCCTAGACGCCCTGGTACGTCAATTACGTCTAGTATAAAGTGTAAGGATTGAATTATCGTTGGTCCGATCGAACGCGCTTTCGATTACCACGACATCCTTTTGTTTGACTGTGCGCCGTCTGCCAGAAACCTGCCAGGCCAACTTTTCCGAACATAACGAATTTATGAATGAACGCGATTTGCATCGAATCACGAGTCCTCCGCGTTTGATTCATGCCTAATATTAAACGCTCGGAGGCACGCGGGTTGGTCGATCGCGGAATTAAGAGATAGTCCGCCCGCGACTCGATTCTAATTTCGATTCGGCGAGGGGCGTCGCGCTAGAATGTCGGAAATAAATTTCAAACGGTTGTCGTTTATCGGGCACACCAACAAAGTAAGCTGCTGCACTTTATCAAATCCGGGACACCGACACCTACCGTTACACCGAATTTAATAAAGTACAAGCAATTTTGGTCGCCGAAACGTTTCGTCGATGTTTCAAAGTATAATAAGAGTCCAATCAACCAACGAGCTGTTCGAAGATCCGAACAAGTCGATCGACCGTTCGTCTCTTTTTCCGACGAATATACGCTTGCGAAATACGCTATGCAAATTATTTATTAGTAGACTGCGGATCTTTATGCAATTATCGCTTTCGAAAATTTTCAAAAAATGCTATGATATTTTAATTTATGTCAGATCTAAAAAGGCTATTACCATAGAAAATAAGATTTTATTTGATCTGGGATTCTTAAGATTCGTGTAGAGGGAGAGAGAGAGAGAGAAATAGCAAATTGCATAAACATCTGCAGTCTATTTATTAGCTATTCGCTAGATATCGTATACGAACGACAAAGTCAGCGAAATCTCGTGGAACGGTATATGGCATATGGAATAGGAGCCGAGCGTACAAGGAATTTTGAGGGCCAGCTCATAGCGAGGTTCTGAATAGAGGTTGCGTCACCAATTTGTCAAAGACACCAGCGGACTGCTGATTAGCACATCCAATTCAATACGTTGCTGCAACGTACAGAAATTCTAGCGTAATTGCGCTCGCCGCCCCAAGCGTTTTTAGTGGAATTCTAAAGCGAGGGATCGAGATCGAACGATACCGCGATTTAAGCACCAAGGGTGCTGCGAGCGATCACCAAAGAGGTCTCGATGCGATCACGCCCGCGATGATTTAGCGCCGGCCTTCCAACTTCGCGGGGGGACCCACTTATAACATATTTCATTTTTCGTCGGGGCGCTCTATTTTTGCGACCACCGGTTTTCTAGCTGGTTTACCAGACGCGGACGGTGTCTTTATACCGGGACGGAAACGCCGCGGCACCGTCAGGTATCCGTCGTCCGTCGTCCGTCGTGCGAGACAACTATCACCATGGTAAGCTCGCAGAATCCACGGAGTGCAACGGATGCTAACGTTCATCGACATTTTTCTTTTACTCGGCTGTGCTGCGCAGGCAATTCACACTTTCATGCAATGCCGTTCGTAATATTAAATTATACGATCATCTACTCTACTAGACTCTCTCAACGCCGACTAGAGATCATTTATTGCCTTTATTTTAATTTTCGGTGAAACATTTCTACTTTGTTTTTACATAATCGTTGCCCCGTTGCACTGAAAAGACTAAAGGACGCGATTCAATTTTTCTGTTTCATCTAATACTAATAGCTAGACTGCGGATCTTTATGCATGTATAGGAAAATTGTGTAGATGAAATGCAACATTGTTTGAAATTTTTCAAAATTTAAGATGTCGATGAATGCTTTCTCCTCCATTAAAATCGTTAAGGGAAGAAATAACGTTCAGTTTGGTTTTTATTTCTTGCAATCGATGCAGACAATTTTGATTTTGCATGAAGATGCGTAGTCTATTAATAGCTATTATTGACACATTGAACGCCGCGAGAATTTTACTCGTTCGTAGAAGGACAGTTGTTAGTTACTGGATAACGAAGTTCTCACCTTACACTATAACATATAGTTAATTTCAGCAGTAATGATGTTCAACGTCCACGATCTCGCAGTTTACATGAAAATAGTCTAATGATTTTTGTACTGTTTGTTGTTGAAAACCGTAGTACACAGCGTACGTATTATTCAGAGAGTCCATGACTTTCCCGTGTTAAATTATTTTACTGTTTTATACAGCAGGTACTTCACGATCGTCTCTAGTACAGGCCGGAACATGTGATGTGGCAATCCCGCATGCAGACAGAACGTCAGTCCGATCAAGCTACTGCATATGCCGGACTGAGACAGCGTTGTCACATTTACCATGTTCCGGCCTGCCCTAAAGACGGCGCGGCGGTGGGTACGTTGCATTAAATAAAACATTTTAATGATGAAGATAGGCGATGAACCAACGGTGGTAGCACAATCCGGTCACCGGTGACCACCATGGCGTTCAATGTGTTGAAAACACAAAAGGAAATTCGCGTTACTTGTGGGATGGCCAAGCATGTTTAACACTAAACCTACCACGACCGGTCAAACGACCGGTTCTAGATTTTTTATTTTACAATTTTTGAGATTGTAAGGATGCTTTCATAAGAAATAATTTCATAAATATCTTGACTAGAGCACATATTACGAAGTCTAAACAGATTAACCCTTAGCACTCGAGTGGTGATTCAGAGTCACCACTAAAAAATGCTATACAATTATTCAAAATTTTGCTTACATTATTAAACATGTTGGGATCTAACCAATTATCAAACATTTAAATATTGTATGAGATATTATATTAATTTCATATCCATAAAATGAAAAAAAATCATATTACAATGGAATTATTCTAGCTAGGGAGAAATGTTTATTTTTCGAGATACATAAATAAAATAGTTCCGAGTGCAAAGGGTTAATCTTGTCCTACTTTCATAGCTCGGTACGTTTGGTGTTAATATCTGGTTTGTACATGAAGAGTATGTAGTGCGATCGAACAACTTTCCGCAGGAGGAAGACGACCAGAAGATGGCCGTGTTGCGGAAGGCGTTCCAAATGTTCGACACGACGAAGAGCGGCTTCATCGACACGCTGAAGATCTCGACGATCTTGAACACGATGGGTCAGCTGTTCGATGACGCCGAGCTGAACACGTTGATCGGGGAGAACGACCCCGAAGGGGTCGGCAAAGTGAACTTCGACGGGTTTTGCAAGATCGCGGGTCGATTCCTCGAGGAGGAGGACGCGGAGGCCATGCAGGAGGAGTTGAAAGAAGCCTTCCGTTTGTACGATCGCGAGGGAAACGGATATATCACAACGGCCACGCTCAAGGAGATTCTCGCTGCTCTCGACGATAAGCTGACCAACGCCGATCTGGACGGTATCATCGCTGAGATCGACACTGATGGCTCTGGCACCGTGGACTTTGACGGTGCGTATAGTGTATAGTGTATAGTATAGTATAGTTTAAGTATACACCTTCCGCTCCACCTTCCTTTTCATTTCTTTTCGATACTTGACAAGACGATGCTGCTGTATTTTTCACGATTATGGGTGACAACTGCTTTTCTCATTCTTCCTTTGACGAAGAAAGGCGTACCGCTAGAAAATTAGTTAGAAAGTTTACAGTTTTGCAAACATATGTATGAGTATCATACGTATGTATGAGTAGGGTAACGATTAACCCTTTGCACTCGGAGCTATTTTAACTCGAAAATAAAACATTTCTTCCAGCCTAAAATAATTCCATTTTATATGATTTTTTTCATTTTATGAAAGTCGACTCTGAGTCACAACTTGAGTGCTAAATTAACTGCGATTAAACTGCGGATCTTTATGCAAAATAATTGTCTACGTCGATTGCTAGAAACAGTTAATATCTCTAAACTACTGAAACTGCTTAATATCTCTCTCCCTCTTTAATGATCTTAACGGGGTAGACTCTCGTTTCCAGAATTGCAAGGGTGCGGGGTGCGCCTTCAGTAGTGAATAGTGCTAGATAAAAGATAAAAAATCCTATTTTTACGTTTACGAGGCGTAATTTGCATTATTCGGCTGCTTGTAGCTGTCGCAGCTTTGTGAAAATAGCTACATGCGCAGCTTTATGCTTCCAAATAATAATAATAATGCAAATTACACCTCGTAAACGTAAAAATAGGACTTTTGAGCTTTTGAGGGCGATAAAGGCCTCGATTGATCTTTTATCTAGCGCTTTTGACTACTGAAAAACCCCATCTTCGCATTATTGTGAAATGAGAACGCGCATCTCGCATCCTTGCAATCCTGAAAACGAGTCGAACCACTTAATTAATAAGTTCAAAATAAAATGTCACCTCGGCAAGAATAGTGTCATAACTGACAAATGCAGTATTCTCACAATAACGGTTCGAAGAAAATTATAAGATTTCCATCGAAATAATACAGAATATAATATAAACAATATATTTTTGGAAGTAAATTAGGATATTTGGAAGTAAAACTGTCCTTTAGCTTCTCCTTTCAATTAGGAGTTGGAAATCATTATTTTTTGTATCGTATCACTGTTCTTGCCGGATTATTAAATTTTTTAAATCATTCTGCCATTTTAAATTACATCGAGTAATTGCGTCTAGTAATAATAGTTACACGCCTATAAGAAGAATGTTAAAAAAAAGGACCCAGCGGCTATATTGCGCAGTATTCGCAGAACCTTGTTCCTGGATCACTTTTTCTACAGCGCTCGGATGTTTTTTGTAGAATTTATGGAGATGATGACAGGAGAATGATGACCGGTTTGAGGCGACTGACACACGGTACCGTTGTCGAGGAGGACACGGTTCGAACGATGTTACGATATTGTTGGGAAGAACGGCTGGCACGGAGTTCGTTTGATGAAAATAATCGGTTTCGGACGCTTCGACTCCCTGGATCACCGTAGAACTACCCGAAATTCATGCAGATTGTAAAAGTGAATGCATTTGTTAACTTCTAACTCTACTATTGTAGACACTAGGTTGTATTTAGTTCTTTTGTTCTATTCGAGGGTTTCGAACGCCCTGGCTTCTCCGTTTTCTCCGAAGTATTATTAAGGTAATGCCGCGATTAGAGGATTAATTGTTAGAACGTTCGTTTACAATTGTTATACGAGAGTCCCATGTATGTACATAAATAAAACTTGACTGTACGTCTTCACTCCTCGACGTTCTACATTATTGTATAGGAGATTCATCGGATAGTTGAATAATACAGATATAATAATAGTATGCAGAGTGTGTAGGATGTTCGATGAGGATGAGGTGGAGAGAATGAGGATGGATGGCGCGGATGATTTTCAACATAGATGTTAAACAAGAAGCGTATGCTCATCGAAGCAATTTATTCATTGTAAATGCTACATCAATAAACCGTTGTGTTTTGCCTTGACGTTAACGTTACGCGACACTATTTACCCTGGAGCTATTAGCTCCGCGGTAGCCAGCGACGTTTACTGCACGATTTCGTTGGTAGGCTGGCCCTCGTGGTAGACAAGGACTTCCTTGACGAAGATGTTGGGAACGCTGAGAGCGCTGACGCTCAGGGGTCGGTCGAGGGGGAAGCCGAGGGGCTTGCCATCGAGGGAGATCGCACCGCCGATGATCTCGGAGATGGGTTGCTTCTGATAATGTTCATGCACGGACTGGTCCTGGACTGTGAATTGCTGAGCGTGGATGCCCTGGAACCCACCGGCATGGAGTTGTCCGCTTGCTACGTTGCCAACGATTCCGCTGGCGAACTGGCTCTGCCAACCAGCCTGCGTGTTGTATTTAATGGGGACGTTCTGTTGTCCCTGAGACCCAATGTGATGCTGGCCGTGGACACCGTACATTCCCGAGATCACACCGGGGACACCACTTTGTTGTTGGATGCCCTGTTGCATTCCCTGGAGACCTTGCACGACTTGCACACCGTGGACACCTTGTTGCACACCCTGGACACCCTGGACTACACCCTGGACACCCTTGACTATACCCTCTACACCCTGTACACCTACTACGCCTTGTTGCTGGATACCTTGGATACCTTGGATACCTTGGATACCTTGTACTCCTTGCACGTGCTGTGGGACATGGTGTTGGATGTTTTGGCCGACGACGCCGTATTTCTGCCAGTTACTGGAGACTCCTTGTTGGATCGGGATGTAGCCGGATTGCAGAGGCTGGTAAGAAAGTCCCTGGTACACCGGGATCGGGATTTGTTGTCCGTGTTGCAGTTTCAATTGCTGCACCCACGATTGGCCGCCGTACATTTTCGAGAGGGCATGCTGGATGTAGGGTTGAGGGCCGACCCAGTTTTCAGGGAGGACTTCTACGTTCTGTTGGATGCCAGACACATGGGGCAGTTGGCTCTGTTGATGTCTCAGTTGCTGGTATTGCTCGGGGTCGACGATCTGGTGCTGCTGGTCCTGGTAGACTAAACTGTCCTCCGGGATCACGGGACCGTAGGGAACGTTCAATGGGCCTGGAGCGGAGATCACGACCAGTAATTGAAGAGGGTAGCCTTGAGGTTGTCCTTTGGGAAGAGACAGTCTAGCGGGGAAGCTGAAGATCTGGTGGGGCTGTAAGTGGAAATACCATTTTTATTTCGTTTCTACTTTCCTCTCGCAAACTCTCTATTCCGTACAAGAGGAAATAGAGGAACCACACGCTACCTTGGTGATGAAGAATGGTCCCTGGGAGCTGATGCCACTCTGGACACCCTGTTTGATTTCCTGAACCGACGGCCAGTCGAAGCTCAAGCCTGGAGCCTGCTGGGAGTTCCTGAGGATCACGTTCTGGCCCTGTTCGACTGTAAATCGAATGCAAATTATAGGTAAGCCGTTCGAATACTTTGAATGGGAGAAGCCAACCGACTTACGATTGTGGATGAACTGGTCAAGTTGAACGAAAGATTGTCTGGCCTCGGAGATGCTGATCGGCTGGCTGTGGTGGTCGTATTTAGGTCCAAGGAACACACGGACGACAGAGTTGGGAACTGCTTGCTCGCTGTGCACGTTGATCTGGTACTGGTACGGTTTGTGGTCCAATCTCTTCAACTGAGCGAGGATCTTCTGTTGAGCTTGCTGTTGTTGTTGCTGCTGGCCGAGCGCGGGAACGGCGTTGCTCAGGTCGACGAAGTAGTCGTTGAACAGGGTAACGAGCTGGCTGATGTCAACGTTCTGGATGGTAACACCGGAGAGAATAAGATCGTTCCACTGGTAAGCGGGCAAGGATTCCTGGTACGTGCTGTAAAGCCTCATGATCTTTTTGTAGAGCTTGTAGAAGACCGGGTCGTGGACAGCGGTTTGGCCGAGTTCGAGAACCGATGGTGTTTCCCAGATGCCCTGGACGTGGGGTACGTTACCGAGGAGCTTGCGGGCTGCGACCTGGAGGCTTCCATAGAATCTGTTCCGGATGAGAAAAGTAAGGATTAGGACTGAAGGTAGTTAACATAGTAGGACCGAAAGTACCGCGATATGGTATGGAAACCGCGTCGTTATAAGAAACTCAGGATTACTACAAATCAGACTACAAGTTACACTAAACCGTTCAAATCGGAATTTTTGCTCCGCGTTATAGGAGCATACCTATAAGTATAATCGTTAGAATCGGGAAAGAGTTTTCTACCTTGGGTTAACGCTCTTGCCGCTTCCTTCGATCAGGCTACCAAGAATGTTGACACCTTGTGGTTGGTAGAGAGACAAGAAAATGCCCTGGGGAGTGATCACGTGACCGGACTCGATGGCGTCCATCAATCTCTGCTCCAAAATACTGACATACTGGATGAGCTTGTTCTTCTGTGGATGAAGTTGGAGGTTCTCCGGGCGGCTTGGGAATTCGAGACCGTTCAAAGTGCGGAGGTGTGGGTGGTACAGAGAGTTGACCGAGTCGTAGTTGATCTCCTGGATCGGGCCAAGTCCGTTGGTGAGACGGTTCAGTTCGTAATGGGCCAAAAGTTGTTGGTGGAGGAACAGGTATTTGGCTCCGTGACCGACGATGTTCTGTTGGTCCTGTCCTACTTGGTGCAAGTATTTGCCTACGATATGTTGCTGGTACTGTTGCTGAGTCAGGGGCTGTTGTTGCTGTTGGTGATGGTCATCCTGTTTAAGAAACGAACAGCATTTATATGTGTCGATCGATATGGTACATGGAAAACAGAGCGTATTCGATGTTTCCTCTTACTTCTCCCAAAATGAAGCTAACGAGGTTCAGGTAACCGTAGTAGGAAGCGAGACCGACGTCCTGAGTATAGTAGGAGAGCTGTTGTTCGTCCTGGTCGAGGAGAGCAGAGTAGTTGACTGGGATCAGATTGATGTTCTGTTGCTGATGGACATGTCCAATGTTTTGGATCGCGATGTCTTGAGCTTCCTGAATGATTCTGGAGTCCAAGTGGAATTGGGGCAAGATTTCGTACAATGGTGGCAGAATGATGCCCTGGGTATCTGGGCGCATCAAAACAGCACCGACCAAAGCCTATTACAAAAGAGATGAACCGTTTAACAGATCCAGAATAACTACCGCCGCAGCTAGCTATTTAATACCTTGACGAATTGTCCTTCGTTGACGTTCACACGAGCCCACGCAGCAGTCTGCAAGAATGTTTGGTAGTCCTTGGCGCCCATCAGAATTTTGTACAGAAGGGACAGCTCTTTGCGGAGATGGCTGATCGAGCTGGTGAAGACGGTGCCCTTTGGTTGAACCAAACCAGCATCGACCACGCCAGCATAGTATTTCACTATGATCGGGTTGTGGTATTGGAGTACGTTGCTTGCGATGTCATAGTTGATGCCGAGTTCTTGGAGTTGTTGGTTCGGAATTTCCTGGCCGATGTTTTGCAGGAGCTGGATCACATCTTGCTGCTTGGTGAGGAGAACCTGGTCAGCTGGAAGGATCGAGAGATCGTTTGAATCACCAACGACTAACCAGTGCTAGCCAGTCCGAAGCAAATCACTTGTTTCTTCTAATTCAAATTTCGATTATCGATTGCCGAAGGCTATCTGACTATTAACAATCTTCTTTGACTAGAGCGTATGCCCGCAACAGTTCTGTAGAACGCAATTCTACAGCTAAAGACTAGACCCGTATGGCACAACTTGCAAAACAATAAATCCATCCTGGTCAGGTATCTTTGGCGAATAGCTCAAAGTATGAGAAAGGTGAAGAAATATTGAAGAAATGCACTTACCAGCGGGTTCGCTACTGTAGCAGGCACCAAGAGCCGCGAAAGCAAACAAGAGAACTAAACACCTCATTGTGTGTCCAATGATGGCCGATGCTAACTGTCAGTTGGTCCAGGCTTTTATACCCGAATCCTATCGAGGAACGCGGTTATCAGCGACCTGTCGACCTACCTCCCTCAAGATTTCGCCGTCTACACGCGATATCCCTCGCTATTTCGGATGTGTCCGACTCAAAGAATCGAAGGTTAACCGATGATACACGTCGACGGTAATTGTCTCTGCTACATCAGACTATTCGCATCGGAAATTCATTGCTCTGATTACTCAGGTACATCTTAAACACTACATCTTTTACCATGGCCATCTATTCGCTCTGGATTTACCGCATATTAAATATATTTCATTTCCTTCTTCAGGAGTTTCGGAAGCTTCGCCTAATCCCTTGGGGTCGCCGCTATTGGAAAATCGTGGGAGCAGAGTATTATAGTATACAAGCCAATGCAACGAATGTACGTATTAATTCATTTGTAAATATTACACAAGAATTTCACGTATGCTCTTAGCAAATTAGGAATAAGAATAAATCTCATTCGGTATAGTTAACACATGTTACCTTATAAAAATGACAAGATTTAATTTATTTAAACTTTCCGCGGTTCTTATTGCAATCCTGGGATCAGAGTATTAACAAGCGAATGCAACGAATGTTCGTATTAATTTATCATTTTCTAAATATTATACAGGAATTTACGTATGCTCTTAGCAAATTAGAAACAAGAACAAATCTCATTGAGTATTATTAAAACTAAACGTACCGAGATATAAAAGTAACAGGCTCGTGTTGGCTTGTAAAAATCACAAGATTTCATTTATTTAGACTTTCCGCGATTCTTATTGTAACATGTGTTCTAAGTTCTAATAAAGATATTTATTAAACCGTTTCTTATGAAAGCATCTTTATCATTTCAATAATTGCGAAATAAAAAATGTAGAAACGGTCGTTTGACCGGTCGTGGTAAATTTAGTGTTAATACCCAGGTAGCACACGACGTCTTACAGACGTCCATTTTACATCTATTTTAGGTCTGAAAGTCTTACGTCCTAAAAAAACGACTTTAAAATTAACATTTAAAAGTGTAGTTTTGCGGGGATAATTACATATACACCTGTGAAGGTAGACGTATTACTTTATTTTTTAAAGAAGGATGGGTAAAAAAGTGAAACAATAATAATATATAATATATGCGTGTGTGTTTGGAATGGAATTTTTTTTATTGAAAAATTGCATGGTGAATTGCAACAATCTAAAATTATTGGTGAATTTGTAATATTTTTAGCAGGTCGCAAAGGTTGACTTCAAATGACGAGGGTCAGCTGTATCTTTAAACGCGGGATAATGCGGTACGATAATGTCTTGATCTCCCAGGTGACTATGTGCGTAAAGGTTATCACTTTGTTTACCACCTAAGTGCTCCGAATATATTTTTACATTCCCGGGGGGCGCACACACAAATATACAGTTATATACTACAAGCAATTTATCTAATGTACATGCAATTTATCTAAACGAAGATACATTTTCGCTCATTTGTTAAACGGTAATATTCCCTCGCGTAAAATTGCAAAGACTCTTTCAAACAATAAGCGTTTCTCTTCCCTTGCCTTACAATATCGTGTCTTACTTGTGATGAGAATTCTGAACAGCTTCTAATAAAAATGTGTGTTAATAATTTCCTTTAAACCGAAAAAAAATTCTATTTTGGTTTTGTTAATGTATGGCTATTGGAGTACATATAGGAATGCAATTTATATAAATATTCTTCTTTTTTAGGAAATTACGATCTACAAAAAAAGTTCTAATCACTGAAACCGTAAAATAAATCGTAGGGCAAGGGGTTGACTAGCAATAGTTAATAAGAAAAAATGATTTTTCATATACATTTCAAAACTTGTTATCGGTATTCCATGAATAATGTTATTTCGTAAATTTTTGTTGTTAATGCACAGTATTTTTTATACTCTTTCGGACCAGATACAAACTGACATATCGCGTACTCAAATTAATTACAAATGAGAATGAGACAAACAAACCGCATACAAACACGATAACGCACAAAAGCGTAAGTTGCCGATAATTCGGGGGTCGAATGTATCGCAACTTGCCAATCATTCTTTTCGGTTTATCGCTACTATATGTGGCATTATTATCCTGACGCAATAATACATTTTCTTTAAAGTGCAACGCTATCCAAATTAAAACATGTACAATATACTAATAGTTACAGATATATGTACATTATAAATACATACAGTTCATAAAAAAACAAGGTTTTCGAAAAACATATGCAGAAATAGTAAATTATTTTATTATCTGTTAAAAGTAAACGTGACGTGAACAGACGAATTTTCCAATCATTTCGTTACCTACCGTTGTTTATCCTACGCTTATCTATTTCTGTCTCCACATCCTTATCTACTGCTACCTGTGCTTTCATCGATCGCGTGCAAAAGATAACAGTTGTAGCAACGCCTAGTACAAATTTGAAAACAAAAGTGTTTCGAGAACGAGCTTACAATATTTTCATCTTCAGCGCTATAACATTTTATCGAACGATTGATTGACGAGACCTATTCGGATAAACATTCAACCAGATAAGAATCATCGTGATTAAACATTTTCATCTGAGGTTTAATTTTACCACTACTCGGATCTAAGGATACCTGAATATATTCTAGTCTCTCATAGGCTCAAGCTCGGATGGTACTCGAACGGGGCGAACCGAAGTTTTAACCCTTTGCACTCCGAATTATTTTTCAATTTTATTGCCAACAATTCGAAATTTACTTCAAAGGACAGTTCCTTGACTGCTACTTACAGGTTTTGCACTCCGAATTCACCCTTTTGCAAATCAATTTCTCACCCTTTTTCAAATCAATTTCAATTACGGATGCGTACATCGAGTCTTGTTTCCCTCGCAGTAATGACACCGTTCACGTGCGTCTAAATAATCTAAATAAATAAATCAGTACCTTTAAGTATTCTTAATGGGTGAAATTGATTTACACAAACTGATTGAAACTGATTTGCATAAGGTTGAATTTAACTTGCAAAAGGGTGAATTCGGAGTGCAGAACCTGTATTTTAAACAATGTTGTTTACTAATTATATTAAATACAGTTCTCAAACTTTGTTGTAATTTACATCTGTGTAACTTACATTTGTTTTTATCAAAAAAATAAGAAATGAAATAAATAAATAAGGAAAAACCAAATACATATAAAAACCCGTTTCATTTACGTTTTTCTTTCTCCGATGTCGAGTCACACTCGACAAAGGAGTGCAAAGGGTTAATTAGTAGCGCGAGTTCGAGGATATCCGAAAGCTCTATTCGAAATTGATGTTCGTAGGTTAATCTTGGAGAAGGAAATATTCGAGCGCTATCGATTTCCCCGGGTGTTCGCTATAGCAAGCGATTTAAATGTGGGCGCTGTGGATTCACGAGATTCGTTCCACGAATAGAATGATTTTCCATTCTGCCAAGGTGCGAATTGCTCCTTTTCTCAAACCCACTTCAACTACGAGCATAATACGCGTAGATCCCCCGGATTCGCCACGTACACGCTGGGGTGACCCTTTCGGTCTCTTCCCTTCTCTGCAGAAAATTTCTCACTCTCTCTCTATCTCTATCTCTATCTCTTTCTCTTTCACTCTCTCTTTCTCTCTCTTTCGCTCGCTCGTTCTTTCTCCAGCGCACGTGTGTATATGTTTTTCTATGTGTACACTGTCATTCGGAGGAGAGAACGTAACCTTGAAAAGCCCACCCTCGGAGCGCAAGTTCAATCGGAGCGGCCGAACCAACGTTTTATTTCCGCTAACACGGATGAGAGAGAGAAATCGCAACGAAAGCGACCGATCGTTCCGATCATAATCGGTGATAAGATGTCGACGTAGGTGACCGGGAAATAGTACAGAGAGGTGACGTCTAGAAGCTGGTGCCAGAGGGTAAGCCGTGGATTTTTAGGTTAGGCCAGAGACACGGAAATTTTTCGGAAAGCTCGAAAGCGGCGAAGATGTCCCTTCGAATTTGAACGGTGAACAACGCTGTTGCGAGCGAGTGAGAAGTATTTTACGAGAGACAGCATGGTTCAACGGTCGGTCGCGCCCAAGCGCAATGTTAGAATTTTGTTGATCGGTGACCGCGGGGTCGGTAAGACTTCCCTAATTTTATCGTTGGTCAGCGAAGAGTATGCCGAGGATGTGCCTTGCAAGGCAGAGGAAATCACGATACCGGCGGACGTTACGCCTGAACAAGTGCCCACGCACATTGTTGATTATTCAGGCTAGTATCTACAATGTTATTGTCTCTACGTAGCGTCAAAGGACAGTGTTCAACCTAAGCCGATACTCTCAACTGTTTCATTATTTTGTTCTAGCTAGTCCACGTTTATCTTAATTTTTGTCAATCTCCGAACCATCGAACGGTTCTTCTAAGCATTATCGATTACATGGTTCTCACTGTCTATGCTTTCGGACCCCAAAAGCCTCGATCTCTAATTATCGATTATGCTTACAGCAGCGGAACAGACCGAGGATCAGTTGGCGGACGAGATTCAAAAGGCACATGTAATCTGCGTTGTATATTCTGTAGTGGACGAGGATACATTGGACAGAACCGCTACTTACTGGTTACCAATGATCAGAAGGTGTTCTGCTAATAATCGTTGTCCAGTTGTCCTTGTAGGAAACAAGATAGACCTGGTTGATTATTCTACTATCGAGGTTCATAGAAAGAACTATATTCGTAAATGTTGTACTAAGTTTCTTTAGACGCCAGATGCTAATTATGGTTCTTTGTTTATAGGCTGTATATCCTATTATGAAAGAGTTTACCGAGATTGAGAGTTGTATCGAGGTAATATTATCGCGTATCTGAACTTTAGTGCTGGACCGGCTCCGAGATTATGATCTTTAATAAACAAATGATTGGCGAAGCAAGCGTATAACTTATACTGTGTTTATTTTCAGTGTTCTGCTAAAACCTTGCAAAATGTATCAGAAACTTTTTATTATGCACAAAGAGCTGTTTTACATCCTACAACCCCATTGTACAATTATGATACCCAAGAGGTAAAGTTTGATATTAATTTTTATCATTTCTAGTATGTACGATCTACCGGATAACTCATTAAGTTGATATGCAATGTTTAGCTCACGGAGGAATGTAAAACTGCTCTCCAAAGAATTTTTAAAGTACGTATACATGTATATTTATACATTCGTCCTTATATATTCGCCGTTTATTACACGCTTATATTTATTATCACAAATTTTCAGATATGTGACTTCGATAACGATGGTCTACTAAACGATATGGAGCTCAACGCTTTTCAACAATGGTGCTTCAACACTCCGTTGCAGCCGCAGGTTCTGGAAGATGTGAAAGCTGTGTTGTCGAAAAATATCCAAGACGGAATCTGCAATGGATGCGTTACGATGAAAGGTATTCTCTTGCTGCAACGTGAAAAAAAAATCGATAAGATAAAAAAACGTTTCTTCTGTGTACAGGTTTCATGTACCTCCAGTGTTTGTTCATACAACGCGGAAGGAACGAGACTACTTGGGCTGTACTTAGGAAATTCGGCTACGACAATGAGCTACAAATGTCGAAAGAATACGTACATCCACCGTTAGTAGCAAATTAATGAATCGATCAGCAACGGTTTATTTTATAGTCTACTAACTTGTTTACACGTCGAACAGATTAAAGGTGCCTGCTGGATGTACAACCGAGTTGTCTCACAAAGGTCAAGAATTTTTAACGTTCTTGTTTCTGCAACACGATAGAGATCGGGACGGTGCTCTTTCACCATCAGAATTGGAATCGCTATTTTCAAGGTGCCTGACTCCACCGTGGGGTGACGAGTACAAATATACTGTCCCAACCAATGAAAAGGTCCATTACATCATTTTTTTACTCGTCCGGTAGTCGTTTGCCAGCGTTCTTGTAATTAATTTGTGGTTCTAACTATCCGCAACAGGGGTGGCTTACGTTTCAAGGCTACGTGTGTCAATGGGCTCTATTAACTCTTACCAATGTGCGCAAAGCATTAGAATATATGGCATACCTAGGTTACAACATGTATAATAACGAATGTCAGACAAACGCGTTTCTGATCACCCGCGAGAAGAAGCTGGATCTGGCGAAGAAACAGTCGAGCAGGAATGTGTACAGTTGTCACGTCATCGGGCCAAAGAGTAGCGGAAAAACGACATTATGCAGAACGTTTATTGATCCGAAACTCGAGGTATATACCAACGCACCTGTACATATATTTATCGAGGACAAGTATATTGAACTACGAATGCAATTGCAGAAATTATCCGATGAGGCGGTCCCACCGAATTCGCATATAACAGTGAACACGGTTCACGTATACGGTCAAGAGAAGACAATAATCTTGCGGGATATAAATATAATGAATGTTCAGGATGCTTTAACTCCAGCACAAATTCAGTGCGATGTCGCAGCTCTCGTTTACGATGCTAGTAATCCAAAGTCGTTCGAATTTATCGCACGAGTTTATATTGTAAGCGTTTTTCAAATGATTCGCGTTAACGATTCAACTTAACGATTTGGCTCGGTACGAAAAATGATTTCCTTGTTCCAGAAATATTTTGCAGATAGCAAGATACCTGTTCTTATCATAGCAAATAAGAGCGATCTTTCCGAAGTGAAACAAGAGTACTTGCTGCAGCCAGTAAGTTTTTGCAATAAGTACAAACTGATGCCACCGCAACCGTACAGCGTCTCCCGTACCGTACGACGTGAAATCTTCGTTAAGCTAGCAACAATGGCAGCTTTCCCGTAAGTCTCATCAACGTGAATTGGTAGATGTAACTTGTACAAGTACGAACGTGCTCCAAAATGATTATTCTGTAAAGCAATCGGTATTTATTTGGATTAATTCCGGGGAGAAATCAATTTCTTAAACGAGTCAAAGAATTACGTTTGCATTTTGTAGTATTTAAGAAAAGTAATATTTATTCTTATGAAATTGAATGACTTATTAGATACTAACAGAAATTTCATGTTTAGCCGATTTCAAGGAGCATGGGTATTATTTTACAGAGACAGGTTGGTCTGAATTTTTGACACACTGTAAACATTCGTAAGCTTGAGCAAATCGTGAATCACATACTTCGTTTTTTTTCTCCTTTTTTTTGTTGCCATTCATATATCATTGCAAGTCTTACAGAAGAAATGTCGCAGGGAAATGTGTTAGGCGATTTGCTCAGAGATTAGACGTTGTCGCATGACTTGAAGACTATCTTTAACGGAGACTTGAATCTTTTCAGTCCTTTGAGGCGTATGGTCCACATGTTGCTTGACAAATCCTCACCTACTCAATGGTGGAGTTCTTTTACAAGGTTTTTGTTCGTATTGTAAACTTCTGTTTGTTTCACGGCGTGCTCACGACTTACAATACAAATCAACCCGCGCGGCTATATTATATTTTCTTGCATGAGCATGAAATCGCAATTGAACCTTGGAGTCTTGCCTTGTTACATATGGTCGTCTCCATACATATTTTTCAACATGATTTACGTTTTCGAATTTTGTGTGTAATTAAGATGTGATGAGATCAAATATCAATAGGATCTATATAGTCCGTAGGATAGCATTTTGTATCAGTGTTTCATGACGTGGTGCTGTAATGCATACATATATATATACACATACATGGATTCTTTTTTTTTATTGAACTAAACATTTCGATTAAATGTTACGTAATTGATGCGTCAAATAATTTATTGAAATTTCAGACATATAAATCAATTTGGACTCATGCAAGGGGATTCCATAGTCTGGTGGAAAGCTGGCCTTGGAATTGCTGTCGCCACTGTCGCGGGCTTCGTGGTGATGCGTGTTTTGAACACAGAGAAAAGATAGTCTACCATATCCATTTTCTTGCACATTTAACTGCCTCCTTTAACCGAGTATAAAGCCGTCTTTGAGAAACGCGTTAAGTTAATAAACTATGTTCTTAAATCATTAATTTTTTTATATATCTTACGGAAGTCGACATCCTTATTTACCTTTCTGTTCTTTTTAGCGAGTTCTGTTAGCCGATACTTTCATGCTGCTTGTATTTGTTCCGACTCGATCTCATCCGCATATAGCGAAAGGCTCTGTAAGCTCTAATGCAGTGATGAGCCAGCCGCGGACTGCAGTGGGCCAAAAGTGAAAACCTAATATATACTACGCGCGGCCCGCAACAAACGTAATATTAAATACTTTGTTGCGTCACCAGCTCCGATTCCAGTCTGTGTTTACGCTGTGGTCTCCTAGTGCCTCTTTAACGAATTTATTGCTTTGAGACTCAGGAACGGCTGGAAAGTGTCAACGGATTTTCGGTTTGGTAGCTCTAACTGTAAATTCGCTTGTAGTTGATCCGCCATGTCCTAGCGTAACTGTCCTTGCAAATGATTAAATTTTTAAAAATGTTTACTTTCACATTGACTCTTAAATATTATATTTCTTCAACACAGATGTTTTTTCACTGCATATCAAACATACAGCACTTTCATTTATACAAGTGAAGAAATAATCGTATGTCCACTATCGGAAAAGAATGTGTTTTCTGACGCAGATCAGCGAAGACTATCGAATACTAGAAAAAATAGCCGGGAAAATCGTGGACGAAGGCCTGCGGCCCGCCGGCCGCCGGTTGCTCATCACTGCTCCAATGCATATTTCAAGAACTTCATTATCTCAAGAATACTTGCAATGGTCTGCAGAGCGGTACATTCATTTCAAATGAACGACAAATTGTTAATTGTACCTGTCGTATTATCAGAAGTTTCAATCTTATATTTAATTGTTACAAACGGTATTTCCCTTCGTAATGTCATCCGACTCGGAAGGCAGAGCGAAACTATCGGGAGCAATGGAAGCTGTTTTATTTTCGTCCTGATTGGTCTACGATTCGTTGCTGCCTCGCAATTGGTTGCGTCACGCCGCGCTAGGAATACCATTTAATTTAAACGCGCAAAAATGAAATCAATGTGTAAACAGAATTTAAGTCGTGTCGTGTCGTCTCCCTTTCGATCTTTTCACGTATTTACGAAATAAAAAACAAAGGTGATTTCCGAACTAAGGGGAAAATATTATATTTTTAATACAACAGTCATCTATCATAGAACATCTATAATACTCTGTCTCCCGATTAGATATTTTAGACCATCCACGTGATAATTGCGCAATTGTAATATCAAATTTGAAACAGGCTCTTGCATCCGAAATGGACATACATATACATGTAGATGCACAGGGAAAAGGTTGATGTAAATGAATCTCACATTATGTACATCAACATAAGAATCAATTTATTCGTATAGCATTTAAAAGAAAATCGTTTCTAATTACATATACTGGATTAGATTTCCATCCCAATGATCATAATTGCATAATACTCGTGCATAAAGGTGAATATAATAATTTCAAGTTTTATTTTCTAAAATTTCCACCTATCGATCACCTGCTACCTGAGATTTGTCTAGGAATACTTATTTAAATTACACCTGAAACAGAGAAGAATACATTGTGTGTTATTGTCTGCATATATTAATGTGAAATTTTCTGTAATAATTCTTGAAAAAGTTCTTTACTGTGAGCGGTTTTGCACTGGCGAAGAGCTTCGTTGAAACCTTCGCACAGAGAGAGGTCAGACTGGTTTTGAGCGCACTCCAGGAACTGCTTGACTTCCCATGCACAGGCGCCGCCTGCAGGTGCAGCGGCTGGTGCATTTTGTGCTGCCACAGGTGCTGCAGCAGGTGCAGCAGCAGTCTCGCTGGAGCCACCGCTGAAGAGCCCGGTCATAGCATGTCCAATTGTGTGTCCAACAGCGGATCCAATGGCTACACCTCCAGCAGTAGCAGCCATTTGTCCCATGAGGGATGGCTGTTGAGGTTGAGCAACCATTGGTGTTGATGGCGGAGCATGT
This sequence comes from Lasioglossum pauxillum, assembly GCA_933228785.1. Taxonomy (NCBI): domain Eukaryota; kingdom Metazoa; phylum Arthropoda; class Insecta; order Hymenoptera; family Halictidae; genus Lasioglossum; species Lasioglossum pauxillum. The sequence goes on from OW121706.1 coordinate 42,453,597, forward strand.
GCTGGAGGATGCGCGGCTGGAGCTGGCGCCGCTGCACGAGCGGGCCTAACTCTGCAATGATACGAAAATTGATTATTTATTCATTATTATCAAGCGATAACGGTAAGCCTTTAGCAAACAGTCGATCAACCACGTCACGTTGACCATCATCGCGTAATACGAAGTGACGTTGCGTATACGATTTATTAAAAAAAATATAGCTTGGTGAAAAGATACTTACGTCCTCGGTGGAGGAGCAGATGCACGTCCTCGTCGTGGCATTTTGTAGAATTTTACAAACTTTGCTTCGTGTGTCACTTAATGCGTTCGTTCTCTTGCAAGTTTCTTGAAAGACTGCAGCTAAATCTTTAACTCCTCCGTTAGGTTACGCAACCACAGCTTCTACGCAGACGCAAACGCAGACGGAATCACTAGAATTTTCCAGAAATAGATCGAACAATCAACTAAAGCACACTTCAGGCTGTTTGGAAATTGATGGAAATTTGACTAGATAATTATGAAATCGCCCATACAATATTCAATAATGTTGCAATTATTTTTTCATGTACCTTATATCCGTGAATGTCTTTTAAAATATCTGCTAAAATTGTATGTAGTATGAATTGTAGAATTACTGTTTATACGATTTGGATTGCGCAGAGCGAGTTAATAACGAAGTTGGCAGACATGTGACTTTTTAAGTGAACGTGAACAGCTCTTCTTTATGTAACGAAGAAATTAATTTATGCAAGCAGAAATATATCGATATTATCGAAAATATCGTTCAATGTTTTAGAATAATATTTTATTTTCAAGCAGAAATTTTATACCGATTTTAATTTCTCGATATTACGAGAATGTCGAATAGTATTGCACGATTTTACGTAAAATAGTCTGTTTATAGACACGCTTATATAAATAATTAATTTCTAGAATAATATATGTTTATTATTGTAACAATGTTTATGACTCATGAATATATCGTGTATCTAACGCGACGTCGCAACTGAAAATACAGAATACGTCATTTTCATTATATTATGAAATATCGAATGATTATCTTGAAAATATATGTATATATGAGGATTATCATCATTGAATTAGTTACTAACCTATATATAGTTTCTTCTAAGATTATCGCTCGTTACGCCATTGCGTAACTGACAATAGTAAAAATATATATATGTATTATTTAGAAAAACTTTGAGTCATACGATTTTCTTTATCACTCAGAATTTAAATGTCTATAGGAACATATGTTAATTTCAATTCGGATTATTGTTCTTCCTAAAAGAAATGAAAATGTAAGATGGCGCTTCAGATTCAAATTTGTTTTTCCTCTTACAATCGTTAAAATATTTTCCTACAAAATTACTTGATTCGCCATTGATTGAGACATACATATATGTACATCATTGGTTATCTTTTCTTTCTTTCTTTCTTTTATTTAAAAAATAAATTAGCCCCAATTTAAATAGCGCGCGTTACTTTTACCCGGAAGTAAAATCTAGCTCAAAATAATGTTGGCTTTGCAATCGAAACATTTTTATAAAAATAACGCAAAATTTTTGAACGCAATTGATTACCTAATACAAGTATTTTATATTTCGCGAAATGAAAAGACGTGACGTCAACGACAATGGAGTCATGAGAGAGCGAGTCGATAACGGAGAACGAGACACCGTCGATGAGGTAAGTCTCACAGTTACCTCTACGCGGTAAATACTGACCAAAACACAGATTCCTGTTATTCCTACTCGCCTCACCGAACAGTAGTGGCATCTTTGTTAAATTGAGTTGTTGTGAGAAAAATAAGATAATTTCTTATCAATTATTAATTAAAAATTGAGAAGAGTAATGGAACGAAACCATAAACAGTGGGTACTGTGTGACCGACCAAATAGATCGATAATACTTAAAAAATCGAAATTATTTGATTTCTATTATTTTTCATGATCCGCCAACATTATCCCGCCAAAACGGTCTCCTCCTGGATTTATTTCGCCGTGTACTACAAATTATGCTGACGTCGGCAATGCTTGTTACAGTGGTGGTAAACAGTCAGCTGACTAGTGGGAGAACCGGCTAACCGGTGGAGGGGATTATGCGACTCCTGGCGGAGAAGAACCTCGTCACGCCTGCATTATATTATAAACAAAGAGGCGTGACACCGATGCATCGGCACTGCCGACACCACCACCAACGAGGAATAAACCTGGATTTTCTTGGATCGAATCGAGGGTAAAGAATCGAATCGAATAGAATCGAAACGTAAACAGTTCTTCCTGGGATGACCATTCTTCTGCTGGCGGATGAGTGTCGACCGAGGATCGACTTTGATCGTCTGGAGATCGACTTGGATCGTCCGATTGACGGTGAGTGCGATTGTTTTTGTATGACACGCACGTGAGCTGACAAGTGTTTTCCGGTAGCCGATAAGAGGACCGAGGGTACGCGTGCACTTTTCATTAAGAATGAATTTTGGCCGATCGAGGCCTGCAACACAGTCGGACGCGAGAGCTATGTTTATAAACAAAGCGTCAGACAGCGTTCGTCGTTCCGAGAGAAGATGTTGACAATTAAATAAATTATCTTGGCGTGCCTGGTAGCTCCGTTATTAAAGCGGGTCTGTTCTGTCAGTGGAAACTGACGTAATATCGGATGGCGACGACGATAGTCTGACAGTTCGGGACTATCGAACTGTTTGCCGATAGACCGCGGAAAACTCGGAACAGAAGTGTTTAAAGGGACCAGCGGAACCGGGAACAACCTCCACGCCAATCTCGTCCGGTGGAACGAGCAAATTCAAGACACGCGTTAATGCTGTACGTGTGTTTACATTCGCCGGATTGAAGTCCAACCGGTATACACACATATATAGGTTCAGCGAGTCTGACGTCGCGTCGCGTCGCGTCGGATCAAACACGCAAACAAGACGTTCGTTCTCCAGCTCTTTGTCGATCGTTTCTTCGGCCGTTGAATTTGCACCGACCACCCCTGCGTCGCAGCCGCCCAAAATTATTCTTCCCGGTAACGTAGACGCGGCGCGGCGCGGCGTAGCGGATCTCAACCGCGGAATTGCGCACTTCTTTCATGGCGCCTTGCCAATTTCAAAGTTCAGGTAGTTGAGATCGACACGCGCCGCCTGGATCCGGGCATGCATTGGAATCCAAATCACACGATATATCCATTACATATTCAACGATATTTCCCATATCGATCATTATTACACGGAAAAAGTACTTAAATATATATTGCTTGTAGATTCCAAATTTTTCATAACTTCTAGACACCGTATAGTTATATTACTTGCAGAATAAGATATTGGTTTATGCTAAATGGTAAAGTGTGTTATTTGCGTTGCGCGGTAATTTTGTCACAAGGCGTCTTGTAAGTGACTTGTAAGTGACTCATTATTAATGATTCAGATATAGATCACACTTCTGGGAGATAAGATACAATACCGATTCGAGAAACCCGATGAATTTAGCTTCGGAATATTTGAATTCAGCGTTCCCTCTCTCCTCTGTTTCCACAGGTAATGTTTTGTTAATGACGAGTTTCCGCGAATAGGAGTAAGAACAGCACGCGTGTTGAGACTTTCCTGTTATAAGTTGCAGTTTCTTAGGGAAAGAGGAAAAGGATGCACCGATGAGGAAACCGTTCTGATACGTATCACTATTCGATAAATAAACTTTTTGCATTATTTTCTTTATTTTCAATTGAGAAAGTCTGACAATGAAATAAACAATGTATACACGATTGAACTGGTTATAGGAGTTACACGTGTACTACCGTAACGCGGTTATATATCTTATGAAATGCGTTCCTCAAACCCATAGAAGGGAAAAACGTCCGTGAAACTTGACCTCGACAGGTTATCGCGTAGGGCAAACGACCTTTAACTCCGCATCAGGGTTCAGCGACCATAAAGGCTTTCCCAAAGGAACGCGTGTGACTTTTGTTCGACTCGCTGTACCTCGATTTTCAACGAACAGTTAAAAAAAACAAGATTACTTGACAAATTCCCGATCGTTCCAGCGAGTTTAGCAGCGAATCGTCGAAAGCCACGCGCAGATAAAGAAAAAACAAACAAGACCATTTCGTATCGCCCGCAGTCATTGTTTAATTATCAGCAAAGCGACGAAAAAAGGTTGACGCTTAGTGCGCAGCGGTTCGGTATCGAAAGTCCCAGATGGAACGAAAACTTGAGTCACGGAGCAAACTCTTAAGACGTATTAGCCCGATACGGCTTACATTTTTTATCGTAAGCTTTCTGTAGACTTTGATGACAAGTGCGTGGAGACTCCCTACATATGCAGTAGTTGCGTACTCCTTAACCCAGACACAATTGATATCGTTTAATCTCTTGAATCGCAAGGGCTTGAAAGAGCGTTTTTCTAAAAGAGAATCTGCAGTTTTAGTACAGTTACACATTGTAAGATATATGATACGAAGAAAGAAATTTAAAAAATTTGATAGAGTAAAGGATGGCATAGCGCGAGATCGAACATATACATTTAACACCCTAGATGCGAAGACGTCTGTTTGTGTACACACTGGCACAGTGTGGTGGCCGAAGCTTGCACGTGAGAGAGCTGAATCGAGGACGAAGACGTTCGAAATGAGGAAAAGTAACGGGGCGAATAACGGGTTGAATTTAACGCATCTTGCCGTTACGAGCTCACGTTTGTCAGCTCAGTCGTTAGGTCACTGTAGATCGTGCAACAACTGTGACCGGCTCCACGTGGATAATTCTACCGTATTTCGATCACGGAAGACCTACTTCCGGTGTAGCACGACAACAATTAGTTCCGAAGTAGCGGCGACCAAGTCGAATTGATCGGTAATTACGAATTCCGACTTGACCGACTACAAACGTTAGAAAAAAATTAGGTCTAGTCGTTGCAACGCTGGGAATACCGTTCTCACGTTTCAGGAAACGAGCATCTTCTACGAATGATCCAACGCAACAACGTAATACTGTCGTTTCCGGATATTCGATATTTCCCATTTCGCAGGAAGCGCGGTCTGATTACGTCAAAGAAGTAGAATAATCTACTTCGAGGTTTCCTCGACTTGTACTCGAGGAATCCCACTTCAGAAGTACGAACCGATGAGATCATCGGTGCGTAGGAAATGCAAATCTTACTCAGTAGATACGGATTTTATCGGTCAGGCAGGGACACTGCACCTATGATAACCGAGCAAGCGTGGTTCGTGTTTAGGATAAAATGGCACTCGAATCCCCGAAATTTCCGATGACTTATGGGAACTTACTAGCCAACGATATATTTAGGTTCTAGGTTCATTCAACTCTATCTTATCAATTTGTTTAGAATATGAAAACGATTATCAATTAATCCTATGACAAGCGACGAATACCGGTCCATTCGAGTCCACAGTCCACAGTATTCATCTGTTTATATTTTATTGAATGATACGTGAGAACCAGCGGTTGAGATAAGAGTTTTGAATGGTATCGATTGATCGATTGATGCGATTCGAAAGAACGAGAAAAGAAATCGAAACCGTAGAAGCGATTCGCGTCCGCTAGCGCGAACGCCGCGGTCGCCGCGCTATTCAACTCGTGGAATTCCGACGGCGCAAGTCCGGTGCTCGACGCGGTGGGAGAGCATCTCGGGTCCTTCGTGGGGGATGTTGCATAGTGGGAGATGTTGGTAGGAGCGGATTAAACCGCAGGAAGCACAGGCGCCAGCGCGTATATACCGGCACTAATGGCGCGTTTCGGCAAACACGCGTTCCAAGCTGCGACGATCGTTCCGTTCACTCGCGAGTCGAACTTCTGAACGTGTTCCGAGCACCGCGATGACTCCGTCTAATTTAAGAGTGTGCCGCCAGAGCACGCGATCGCTAGAAGAGCTTACATAAGTTTCGCGCGGTAATAACGATCGCCGTGAGTGAATCGCAATTCTTGATTTCTTTTTTTTCCGTTTTTTTCTTTTGTCTCTCTTTTGCAACCTCCGTGTCCATTCTTGGAAAAGCAACCAGGCGACGAGTTTTTTACGAGATTCCATCAACAACGAGGCTCGACACTCTCTCGTTTCTTCCCACGAAAACGAAACAGAGTAGCCGGCTTCGGGCTTTTGCGCTGGTTCGCGTGAACAACCATGACACAAAACTTGAACAGTGTTCGCCGATAACCGCAACCGCCGAGCACCATCGGGACGAGGATCGCTCCGGCAGACGAAATTTCGGACTTCGAAGTGTGTCGCGTACGAAATCCAACGTCGGTGACCCAGAAACCGTTCGGAGAGCGGTAACTTAATCATCGCAACGGACGAATCTCGCAACGGTGCCAAGAAAAAAAAACGATCCAGGGATCGAGGAATGCGAACGTTGTTCTTTCGACTCGGTGCGCGGCGCGGGTACGAGCACTCTTGCGGTCTAGAAACGTATACCGCGACACACCGGTGACGGTGACGGTTACGGTTACGGTTACGGTTACGAAATTCGCGGCACGGAACTGGATCCTTCCGTCGAAAGGGTTTGCGCAAGTCTACGCGGTACGCGTAGGAGAAACGTGTGCTTGCTATTCGAAATTGATCGAGCCGAGGGGGAAAGGGTTAAAGGACGTGAGAATTCGAATGCGGCGCGCGGATATTTCCGACGGGCCGACTGTTCAACGCATGGTGTTTCGTTTCTACAGTTCGCGTGACCCGTGGCGGAAGGCAGAAGACGCGTCGATCTCGCGAGTCCTGTCTATAAAGCTAGTGATTCAGGCCCGCCGTGGAGTTGACGCACTGGCCGCGATCGTTGCAAGATAAACTCGTGTTTTTTGGAACGCACGCGGTCGTGTCTGTGACTCGGGGTTCACGTTGATTTCGGACGGGTCCAGAAACTAGACAAGAAACGCGCGTCGCGTCGGTGGTGCGGTGAGTTAAACAGGAATTTATAGTGAAGTGACTCGAACACGCGGTGAAGATGGAGGATGCAGAGACAAGATTCGCGCCGGGATTCAGCGTGTCCATGCTCGTGCTCGCGAGCACGTTATTCCTCGGCGGAGTCGTCCTCGTGATTGGCTACATCGTTAGCCGGTTGTCACGGTCCAGCCGAGCTTCGGATCCACCGAAAAGTAAGCTGCCTGCCATTGACAAAATTTCACTATGTCCCTCGGGTGCACACAGGTATAGGTTCCTGGAAAGAAATCACGCTTGCGTGTTCGCGCCGTCGAACCGCCGCTGCCGCACGATCGTCTTTTATTATCGTGCTTTTTGACTTGCGGATCGAGAGATAATAGAAACATTCGATAGGTATCGTGCATCCGACGTTCGTTTCGTCGACGTCGCGAAGCATCGACTAATATTTTTTTCTTGCTATGTATACCGAATCAATTCCGTTTACTCGAGGAACGTTTTAACGAATTTTCATCATTGATCCTCTGCGAATTTCTTATTGATGAATGCCGATAGGCTGGCGTCGGTCGATGGTAAGCGATCCTATTTAGCACGTTGCTCGCGCACCGCTCGAATATCTCCAGTGAAAACTCTATTGCCGCCGGCCTCGTTCGATCCGGATGAATTAGATTCGTTTAAACGCGAACGGATCGACTCGCGTGCTCCCGATACTTTCGCGGAACCAATGTGTATTGCTTCATTCATGGTCCGGTTAATGCGCGAAGAATTGGCGGGAAATTACGGTTTCGCGAACACACTGGTCAACCGTCTTACCTTCGCCTACCTATCGTTACCGGCCGGAATAATTATGTTCGAAACGGACGATAAAAACACGATAAAATCTTAGATATATTTCTACGGCGTATTCTAATTTCTGGAAATTTTACCATTTCTCCTCGTCATTTCACTACGATAACATACAATTACGTACTTCTGTTAACGATCATGAAATTCCGATGTCAACTAGCGGACTGGATAAATGTTCTTTTCGATGTAGTCAACCGTTGAAATATGATGTGATGACCGCAAATGGTATTCGGCAGTCCAGCCCGTTCGAAATATCAAAGTAGCGCATCGGTGGGACTCAAATGGTTTTGCGGAGTGGAGTGTACAGAAAAGAATAGACAAAGAGAAGCGGAGGGGGCGACGAGAAGTATGGGGTAAATCAAAGATACAAAGAGGGAAGAGCAGCTGCGTCAGCGCGCAATATTTCGTACCGGAACATGTATACAGAATATGTACTTGTCGTTCAATTTGTGCCAGACTTTCCGAAACCCTTTTACTCGTAAGACTTGATGAATGTATGAAATTAATAGAATACCTCGTGTAATGCTTAAATCTTTAGTAGTTGATTAGACACCGACATATTTAATAATATAAACAATAATTTGAATAATGGTATGTACAGCAGTTTCTAAGGGTTAAGAAAAAAAATAAATTTCCATTTCAGTCCAGTTTGTTGCAATTCAGGCAGTAAATGTTTATCTACCATAAAGATTCGCTGTCTATGTATGTAGTGATAATGAGACTGCAGATGTTTACGCATTATCCAATTTTAGTCGGACAAATTTCAAGAACGTGGAATTAAATAAAATCCTGTTGTTAATGGAAACAGCCTTTGTAAATCGAAAACAAATGAAAATTCCAGAAAATTCTATCGAATCTTATATCCTAACCTTTTTTGAACATTTTCATAAGCCATAAATGCCTAGTCATAATTAGACTGCGGCTCTTTATGCAAAATAAAAATGTTTTGCGTCGATTGTGGGAAGCAGGAATAGCATAAAAATTGATTTCATCCCTTAACGATTTCGTTACATTAAAAGCAACGTTACAACATTCTCGGATTTTGAAAATCTTTTACTGTTTTATATTTCACCCAATGAATTTCTTCATAAATGCATAAAGATCCGCGTCTAGTGATAATAGACGGAAAAGATGACGATGTTAACGTTGCAATGGTCGTGAATGGACAAAATCTTGTGAGAATTTTGAGAGATCGCAGCGTGAAAGTCGCGCGATCTTGAACCTGGGAACGCGTCCGCAAGTTTCGCCGCTGCGCGCGATTATCAAGCGTGTCGATCGCGAGCGGAAAACGTGGCCGTCGCTCGCTAAATCATCGTCGCCACAATGAATTTTACTTCGCCAGGAGAAACAAACTGTCTCGCAGTCGCGGGTAGTTTTCTGTTCCATGTGTGAACGCGTACATGCGTGCACGTGTGCGTGTGCATTCGGCGTGAAGTGACGGGGAGCAAGCAGCTAGATGTGCGCGCGCACGAAACGGGCACCCTTGCGTATAAATAAACCGACGACGCTCGTGTATTTATACGCGCGTCTCGCGTGCGTACACGTGTACTTACGAGGAGAAACGCTCTCAGGGCCGTACACCGGACAAACACGCGGGAAGAATGGACAATCGCGAGACGACCATACCGATCCATCGAGGTCTTTCTGCTAACCCTGGCGGAACGTAATCCATCAAAATGGTTACTGCCGCTGGCATTAATGGCCAGATGATTTGCTTAATTTCTTCCCAGAACTTTTTGCTAAATGTTCTCCTCGCCTACAAATTTTTAATCGACCAGTTCCCGCCTTGATACAACTTCTGACCGACTGCTTTTTTCAGTCTGCCTTTAGTTTCTTTCTTTGCAAAGTCAGCAATTTTAAGTAATTTATTTGAAAGACGACTCGCGCGATCGACGTGTAAGTCCTGCCGCGGTAGCGTAGAAGGCGAAACGCGTTTTACGCTCGTCCTTAATTTCACACACGACTCGCATTAGAATACCACCGGGCCTTACGAATTCGAAATTAGGCGGTTTGAGGCGACCGCTGTATTGCTAATTCACTTCCGCGAACTCGATCTTTTTTTATTGATCTTACGCTTCAGACAACGCTTCCAAGGAGGAGCGTGCACTTCGAGGAAACTCGAGGAGCGAAACGTTGATCGGTAGACAGCGGATTTTTATGCGAAATAAAATGTTTACGCACTATTCGCAGGGAAGCGGAGCTAGATGAAAATTTATTTGGTCTGTAAATAATTTTAATTGATTGAAAATAATGTCTCCATATTTTTATATTTTTCTCATATTTTTGTTATAAATGCATCATATCCGCTATATTTGTCATTCTCGAAATTAACATATTAGTACTCGCTTTGGAATCGTATCCGGATTTTTCGGCAATCGTCGCGATTGTTTTGAAAAGAGATCGATGACTCGGAGTTGAGGTTCCCGTGCCGATTTTACGGCCGATATAAATTTGTCGCAGTGCGCTACATTTTCCGGGCCAGTGCGACGAAACACGTCCCTGAAAACGAGGGACGCGCACCGCGAGTAGTGCACTGACCGCTGCCAATTATTTCTATTTGTCGTGTTTTGCTTTTTCCGTTCGAACCGAAACGAGAACAAGGAAGGAAGCGGGGAAGGAACTTACGATACCGATAATTTATTCGACCAGTCTTTGGTCGTTGTAATTATTAGACTGCGGAGTTTATGCATTTATCACGACAATAGACAGGTAAAATTAAAGCAGAGAACGAATTAAGAAGGTTTAACGACATCGGTGTATTAATTAAATGGTAATTATTGCATAATTTTGACAAATCTATGATACAAGGCTAAACACTTTTTAATGGAACCTCCAATAGCAACAGCAATTTTCATTGTAAACTGATAAGTCACCCTCAATAACGTCATCTAATAGTTCCATTTAAGATTGCAATGTAAAAGATTTCTATGCTTTCTTTTGGCACAGCACAATTATTGAGAACCCTATTGATATGCTTCCGGTAGGTAACAAAACTAACTTAACTTTAACAAAAAAGGCTTCCGGTAGGTAAAGTGTTAACGGGGTAGATTCGTATTTCCAGGATTGTAAGGGTGCGGGATGCGCGTTCTCATTTCTTAATAATGCAAAGATGGAGTTTTTCTGTAGTCAAAAACGCTAGATAAAAAATCGATCTAGGCCGCGATCGCCCTGAAAAGTTCTATTTTTACGTTTACGCGGCGTAATTTGCATTATCCGGAAGCATACAGCTGCGCGTGTAGTTATTTTCATAAAGCTGCAACAACTACAGCGACTCCCATTAATATTCATCGCTCTAAAAAAAGCGATAACTTTTTTAAATGTTGGACTATATTCAAACTTTTTCGGGAAGCTAGAGCAACTAGTTTACTACAGGATGTGAAAAGAAATTTTTTCGAATATTGCAATTGGTCGGAATTGTAGAGAAAATACTAAAAGTTGCATTTTACAACTTTTTTATGTGGGCCTACATTGAAAATTTAAAAAATATAATTTTGTAGATCTGTGTCAATTAAACATATCCTGAAGATTTCGTCAGAATCGGTCGACGTTGCAACAAACGTTTAAAGATGGTACAAATTTCAGATTTTCACGACTTTCGGCCTACAACGGCAGTAAATCCAAGAATTCTTACATCTTTCAATGTCTGTCGGTTTTTTCTGCATCAACCGATTTCAATAAAAATTTCACAATGCATATACTAATTGATACAGATCTACAAAATGTATTTTTTAGATTTTCAATATAGGCCCACATAAAAAAGTTGTAGAAAAATTTCTTTTCGCAAAAAAGTTCAAATCGTATAGTCCAATATTAAAAAAGGTATCGGTATTTTGAGAGCGTCCGCTAATGTACAGCTATTGGAGAACATATAGGCATACAGTAGATATGTTTTCTCCTTTTTTAGGAAATTACAATAAAGTTCTAATCATTGAAACCGTAAAATGAATCGTAGGGCAAGGAGTTAATAAGACAATTAAAAGAAGAAAGAAAGTTCTATTTCGCTCTTGTGTCTTGCAATCGATTCAAACATTTTTTTATTTTCCATAAAGATCCGCAGTCGAGTTGGTTTGACATTGTTTGTAAAGTACAGTGGAAGTATGTATTGCGTTGGCAAATAAGTTCGTTCGGTGTTTTAGAGTGGAATAAATCACAAAAACCGAACGAATATAGTACGAATATAGTACATATAATCCGGTTCAGGAGGGGCTAGGAGTTCGCGACCCTTTGATAAATCCTTCCCCACGGAATTATCATGAAAACGGCCCTAGCCGTTCGCATCCAAATATGTACGTACATACAATGAATCACGAAAGTATTTGAACGCACTTTAAAACATTATAGCTTTTTTATGATCGGACCAAACGACTTGACATTTTTTGAGTAATTAGAAGAATTGATTTGCCAACTGACATGCAAAAACGATTTTGAAAAAATTGCAATTGCTAAGAATGACATGAGAAAGTAAAAGAGGCACCATTTATAATCTTTTTATTAGAGCACGTAATGAAAATTTAAAATATGCGTTTGGTTGTGCGCCTCGTCGTTGTGCTGAAATTATTATTATTATTATTATATTATATAATGTTATTAAATATATTATTTATATTGATTACATTTGTATAATAAAACAAAATACATTCACTCAGTACATAAATCTGTATTTCCCTATTTATATGCTCCCCAAAAATTTTCTTTAAGTTTCATATTTATTTGACTAACAATTAATCTGAGTTAATTATCAAAACTTTGTGCTAGAGTTAGCTTAAGGAGTATAATAACTACAACTTCAGAAGAATGTACTGTACATTGGCGGGCCAATTTCCCTATTTACATGCTCGCGCCACTGTACATACATATCTGCACGGTAGCAATCGTCGCGACCGTGTCATTCGGGTGATCGTCGCCTCGTTGAAAAATCACGATGATAAGCTATCGTGTGTTCGGGGCAACCGAGGTAGCCCAGCGCGATATGTACCATTATTTTCGGTTTCCTTCGTTCCGTGTTCGATACGATGCTTTAACGGCCACCCTAGTGACCCAGAAACGATAGGAAAAATTTCGACTGCGGTAGCCATATTTCACTGTTCCTTTTCTTCGAGCAGATAGCACGCTGCTGCGCGTACATATATATGTAGAGGTCAGCAGCTGAAAGAGAACATTTTCTCAAAACTCAGAGATATCATCTCCGGCGTAGAGGTTCTCACAATCAGATTTGATGGTCGAACGGTAGATTACGAACGTTTCGAACAGGACTTAAATGGGAGTTGATCAATCGGACGCGTAATACGCGACGGAGTTCCTCGGCGCTGAACTCGCGATACATACATATAGTAATCGCCGTAAACGTAGATCACGGACCGTCGAGACACCATGTAAACGTGGGTACTTACAAGCGCGGTCTCAGTCTCTGTCCCGTTTTACTTGGATGTTTACCTTGCTGTATTGTGTCGTAGAACTGGGTTGAGGTTAGGTCCATTTTTTATTCTTTCCCTTCTACTCTCGAGAACTTAAATGTGACCTCACGGACCACGGCGCGGCGTTCGACTAAAATACTTAAACGGTTCCGTCGGAATAGTTGAAATCATCGAGTAAACTTTCACGAAATTTTTGTTTCTTTCTCTTTACGTATTCGTTTGTTACATGCTACTACATACATACATACATATATTCTCTACTACGTAACTAAAAATTGTATCCTTACCACCGCACCGGGGGGATCCCCTCGGGTCCGGTAACCGAACCAGCGCACAATGGCGAATTCGGCTGAATTCGTGCCCAAAATTTATATCTTGAAATCTATGATGAATTATTGAAATAAATGACAATGGTTTAACTTTATAATAACAATATCATGCTTTTTTTTATTAAAAATATTAAATTTGTATATATACAATTTATACAAATTCTTTACCCATTATTGCCTTATACAGTGAGTGTAAGAAGTATTCGTACGGTCTTTAAAATAGAGTAACTTTTTTATAATTGTACCAAACGACCTGACTTTTTATAATCAATTAGAAGCATTGGTTTACGAAATGACATGCAAAATAAATGAGGCATTTTTTAAAACTCTTATTTGGGCTCTGAATGAAAATTTAAAATATACCTTTTGTAGATCTATGTTAGTTATGCACATACTGAACATTTCATCGATTAATATACATATCTTTCTATTATATAAAATAGTTCTGTCACACAAAAACTCCGAGTGGCAAAGCCGCGAGATGCGTCGCAGGGGTTGGCGAGCGAAGCGAACAGGGGGGCGGAGTCCCTAGTGTATGTATACATTGTTACGTTCTGAGATGGACGTATTTTAGATTTTGAATAGTAAAAATTGAAATTACGTTTCAATGATTATAATTGAGATACAACGCAGTTTTGAACCTACCTGCATTCACCGGCTTCGGTTCGGGTAATCGAGGATTTCTTAATATTCTAAGTGATTTTTTGATTGTGGAACTGGTACGAAGAGATCGAAGATGGGTATACTCTTTAAAAATGATTTGAAGTTTTGATTTGTTTGAATAAAAATAAGCAAAACTATATTTTAAGCGTCAAATTTCGGATACATAGAGTTATTGTGATCTTATAATAAATTGTTAGTATTTACCGTTAGCTGGTTTCGCTCAGAATTTGGTTTGCAAAAATCGCTCGCTGTTTCGCTCGCTGGCGGAGTGTATCGCTTCAGCAACAAAATTTAAAAAGATGATGATGACAAGATGACGATGTTGATGTTAGTAACTTTATAAATCCGGCGGGTGTACACGCCTTGAATAACTATATAACTTCGTTGAACCTCCAAGATTGAACTCAGACTCTGAACTTTTATGTCTCTCAACCGCAACTGAACAAATTTGAATATAGACTGGACTGGACTTCTTCAAGAGCCATCCCTTTTATAGATTAATCAATCCATTGTCTCGTCAATTTTGTCAGGTGATTATTGTCGTCATAATCGTCATAGCTAGATCTTATTACCCTGCGCATCTCCTAGATCGATTTCTTCTTAGCTGCTTTCTTATCTGTAGCTCCCCTGGCCAGATCGAATTACATTTACGTCGCTCATGGGGTGACGAACAATTATTACTCATCGATTCTCGATGGACAGTCTTCAGCGGATTTTAGTTCATGATTTATTTTTGGAAGTGATCTGGTCATTTTATGAAATAATTTCGCTACGCAGTTCATTCGCTCAAGACGATTCGAATGAAGTATGAATTTCTTAATTCTATCGCACGCAATGTGGTATAATATACGATAGTTCGATTTGATTTTAACAAGAGTATTGAATATTAGTTTCTCGTACAACATTATTAGATTAAACATAAAAAGAAATTCAAAAGTATATGTAATACATCATTGATTATATTTAATTATTAATGATGGCTGAACCACCGGACGTGACAACATATACAGGGTGTCTCACCCGATTTTGACATCTTGATTTCTTCGCTGCTGTTAAACTGGGATCTCTCGTTTGCGTTCCTATGATGCGATTTCGTATGTCTTTCCTTGTTTTTCACTTGCGAGGAAAAGCGAAAGAGCATCGCCCAAACTCAAACACGTGCGTCCATCGATTTACACTCAGCTCCGGGACGAAAAGATAGCACGCTTTGAAATCAATGTAATTTCTATTTATTAAACATTAGAAATTCAAGTTTTTTTATACACATATTTTTAGTGTGTCTTTCTTAACATATACGAACGAAACGAAGCTTCGTTAACTTATCTATTTTTATTGAACGAAGTAGAATTATTAACGAAATATAAAGGTACAAAATGACGGCACACTTAACGAAAAACTTGAAATATAACATAATCGATAAAAATAAAAATCAATGCTCAATATTTTGTAGGACCTCCTTTACAGCTAACGACTTTAATCATTCGGTTTGGTAAATATTTATACAATTATTTTAATACTGTTTTCACTAATATTCTCCCATTCGTCCAAAATGCTCTACTTTAATTCGTTCATATTTTCGAATTGTCTGCCATTTTGGTACACAGCTCTGGCGAGATGCCCTCAACAATTTTCAATAATGTTGAGGTTGGAGATCTTGCAATATATTCTTTAAGTAAAATACTATTTTCAAAAATTTAGTGCGACATTAATGATATCTTAGAATTATTTAAGCTGTTATCGAACGGTGATTAACATGTTAAACGCGGAGCTAATTTTGTCCTGCTTTCCATTTCACGTTTTATTTAAATCTAAATGCAAAAATACGCCGGTGCATAAGCGAAACTCTCGCCGACTTAATTTCTTGTTACAGTCTGTTTGTAATCTATAAAGACAGTGTAGGTATTGGTTAACCATTTGCACTCCTTTGTCGAATATCAGAGAAGGAAAATTGTAAATAGAACGGGTTTTTATATTGGAATTATGCATCCTACGTGAAAACGGACATTTTTTGCAGTAGAATTTCGGATTTTGTTCAAATTTAAATATGTCATAGTCTTCAGTGACCTATGAACGAATCTCTCATAGGATTTTTCGACATCTCAAAAATGGTTGAATTTACAGACATGTAAAAAAAACGTGTCATTCGTTTCTCATTAAATCATAAGTCTAGAACTAACAAACCGATGAAAATGATTTTTTAGCAGCTTATAGTGAAAACATAAGAGCATCTACTAAAAATATTGACACTTGAACAAAAATGTTGTCTCACAATTTATTCTGCAATTGCTTTTAACAAATGCCGTGTTTTTATACTGTTTAAAAAATCACCCAGATCTACAAAACGTATTTTTTCAATTTTCAATACAGGCCCACACAAAAAAGTTGTAAAATGCAATTTTTAGTATTTTTACTACAATTCCGATCAATTGCTATCTTTGAAAACAATTCTTTTTACATTCTACAGTAAACTAATTGCCGTAGCTTCTAAAAAAAGTTCAAATCGTATAGCACAATATTGAAAAAGTTATCGTCTTTTTTAAAGCGTCCGAATATTTTTCCGAGTCACTGTACATATTCCGTGACTCACATTATTCATAATTAACGTTGATACAAATATTAGTAAATTTTATTAATAATAATCGAATATATTTAGCAAGAAACATTTAATTATTAAATATGTTTAAGATTCGTTTAAGGGAGTAGAAGCACAATTTGCTTTATTCGAAAGCATACAACTGCGCGTGTAGCTCTATTTTCACAGCTACGTGCTGCCGAATAATGCAAATTACCCCTCATAAACGTAAGACTTTCGAGGACGATCGCAGCATAGGTTGATCTTATACTTAGCGTTTTCGACTAGTGAAAAACCCAGTGTTATTGAGAAATGAAAAGGCGACTCTAGCACCCTAGCAATCCTGGAAACGAGTCTACCGCCTTCATGATGGTATATCCTGGAAGGTCTTTTGATTAATGCTTTATGACGGTCACGGTAGACGCGTCATCGGAGGATAGTTTACCTGAATTCGGATTAGCGCTTGTTCCTTCGCACGAAGGGTTTTACGACGGAACTCTACGTATTTATATTGTGTATACTAAAGTAATTTAGATCACTGTGCTTCTCGACGGTTCTGGTTTAAATGACACCCACTTCCTGTTTCTTTGGGACATTCTCTCCTTTGGAAAAATCATTTCGGTATTATTTCGGTATAACCATACCGGTATGGGAATTTTGCAGGTGCTAACAAGGGAAGGACGCCAAGTGTCCGACTTGGATTTTGACAATCTAACGATATCTGCAAAATATTAAGTGTAGTTACTCGGTAGTTTTAAAGATATAAACAATTAAAGTTTTATACAGCTCAAATCATGGTACATCAACAAGGTATGAAACTTTAATTGTTTATATCTTTAAAACTATATTAAGTAACTACAGCTAATATGTTGCTGCATACATAATTAGGGATTCATATACCATCATCTCACACGTCATCAGACACTTGTGGTCCTTCCCTTGTGAGTCCCTGATTAAGAAGTTTAGACGCACTTGCTCTTCTTGTTGTTTGCTACTTCATAACGTAAATCAGTGACTATATTCGTTATACACTCCGCGACAAAACGATAAGACACCTCTAGATTTCTAATGTTTCTCAATACCAATGATGTGTACAAAGATTTTCTATATAGATCTGTATAGAATATGCTCCGATTAGTAACATACGAAGTAACTGCTATTATTTACGTTGTGTCTTAGGAGTTACATCAGTTTATTATCGTCAAAACGATAAGACGTGGCGAAGAAGAATAGCGATTTAATTACACTGTTCAACACCCAACCTTAATTACTGTTGGGTGGTTCTTATAGAGTTTTTTGCGCTGATTCCGAAGCTGCCCTTAATTTTTCTCCTAGATGCACAGTTTTTGAAAAACATGACTTTAAAAAAGATGTATTTTTCAACTTTAAACAAATATTGTGATATTATAAAAGATATTGAATCGTTCTTTGCAGTAAAAGATTCGGTAGACTTTCCCGAATATAGTGATACCCAATATTAATACATTATGAATGTTTAAACATGCTTAAACAATCATTAAAGACGGGGAGACACGACTTTGCACCAATTTCTGAGGATATTTTTGAATTTACCTGAAAAAATAAGGGTCCAGCGGAAAATCGAACTATATCACCCGATAGAGCAGACTTTCATCTTGAGAAATCACTCTTTGAAGTTTGCAACTTTGACGTTTCTTTCGAACCACACAGCAAAATATTTTTTCCCGACACGAGTTGGCCAATTGATGTTGAGACCGCGCTAGCGGTGAGAGTTATACTGGCGGCAACTTATGCCGAGCGAAGATAATACATATTGGTACATGTACAGTGACTTCCATTAATATTCGGACACTCTTAAAAGCATCATAACTTTTTTAATATTGGAATATACGACTTGAAATTTTTGGAGAAGTCAGAACAATTGGTTTGCTACAGAACGTGACAAAAATTTTTGAAAAAACTGCAAGTTGTCGGAATTGCAGAGAAAATATTCAAAGTTGTATTTTTCCACTTTTTTATGTGGGCTTATATGAAAAATTTAGAAAACACATTTCGTAGATCTGTATCAATTAAACATATTTTGAAAATGTTATCCAAATCGATCGACGTGGTAATGAGCTACAAATGTTTAAAGATGGTAAAAATTGCAGTTTCTCACGATTTTCGGCCTTCAACTGCAGTAATTCTAAGGATTCTTACATCTTTCAATGCCTGTCGTTTTTTCCCGCGTGAACCGATTTTTATGAAACTTTTGCAGTGCGTATAATTGATACAGATCTACAAAACATATTTTTTAAAATTTCAATATAGGCCTGTATAAAAGAGTTGTAAAATGCAACTTTTAGTATCTTTTCTACAATTCCGACCAAATGCAATTTTTGAAAAAATTTCTTTTCACATCCTGTAGTAAACTAGTTGCTTTAGCTTCCTAAAAAAGTTCAAATCGCATAGTTCAATATTAAAAAGGTTATGGTGTTTTTAAGAGTGTCCGAATATTAGTGGGAGTCACTGTATATAGAATTGGAGAAATCCGGTGGATTTAAGTGAGGCGAACGTGCTGGACATGGAACAGTTCCACCTCGTCCAATCCATCGGTTTGGAAACCTACAATCCAACATTTCAAGGGGTTAATATTGCTAAATAAATATTAGGTTGTCCCAAAAGTTGGTTTTCGATTCATGCACATAATGCAAATTCATGTTGGGAAGTACCAAAACATTAACATACGGAAAAATTTACTGCAGTTAGCAAAACGTTAAATCCATAAACAATCTTCTTAATTGTTTTGCAACGAAATTAAACTATTTATAACGTTTTATAAATTTATTTTGAGATAGAGTTCTATCGCATTGCGTATAATAAACGGGGTTTAAATTTTGCAGAGACATTCCTGCGAAGTTAAGCTACAACATTCTGTAACAAACAAAAAATCGATCTTTTGACAACGAAAGAAAAGGAAAGAAATTCCCCCTTAATTCTCTGTGTGCTACGGCGCACAGCGGGGAAAAGTGACTTGCCTCGCTTCAAAAAGGAATAACTTTCGATAGAAGTGAAGTAGAGCGATGAATTTTTTTTTAAATTAAAGCTGAAACTTTGCAGAATATGGGAAAAATAGGGAGATTACGGTACGAACGGTTTTTAACCTTGAGAAAATTCGTTAAACTTTCACAATTTCCAGAAAATGTGGTTTCTGCGTTACCACGGGCAGAAAAAAATTTTTTTAATTTTTGCTATATATCATTTCCCGTAGATTTTTTCACGCTGATTTCAAATCTGGTCTCAAAATTTGTCTACGACTTCAGGATTTTACAAGAAATCGATTTTTGTGAACGAATTGTTTAACGAATTTTCTCAAGGTTATAAAACGTTCGTACCATAACCTTCCTATTTCCCCATATTCTGCAAAGTTTCAGCTTTAATTTAAAAAAAAATTCATCGCTCTACTTCACTTCTATCGAAAGTTATTCCTTTTTGAAGCGAGGCAAGTCACTTTTCCCCACTGTGCGGCGCACAGTGTGACGAATGTCCTTTTTAGCTGGACAAAATTCTAAATCGCCTATTTTTCTATATTTATCAATTGATATGTTTACAGTTGTATAAAATATGAATAATTATTAACTTTTTACAACATTTAGTTGGTTTTTGTTAATTAAACAATATATTTTAAGTGATTTATAATTAAATATAATACACAACGAAGTTAGTAATGGATCTATGTAACACAGAATGATTTAACAAGTAGTAGATATTATCAAAGAAGACGTCATTTTTAATTATGGACAAAAAGAATGTTAATATAATTTACTAATTTACTTTTTGGAGATTCAGACATACGGGAAAGAATTATTCTTTGGTTTAGTATAAGGTTTCAATCTATAAATAATCTGCTGCATCTTATTGTTTATTATTTTAATATAATAAAAAATTAGAAATATAACAACATGAAAATATAAATAAAACAAAAGAAATAACAGAGATGAAAATGAAAGTATTAAATAGCAACGTTCGGTTCCTAGAAACTAATAATAACTTATAAATTAATAGCTAAAACTAAGCCCGGCCCGGGCTGTGATTGTCACGAGCGTGAACGTAAAACGACGTAACTTCATTGTAAAAATTAGTATAGTATAGCAACGTATAGCAAGCCAATTTTGGTACTACAATAAACAAGAGAAACTCTACTTTATAATAATGTAAAAATCACCGAGTTATTTTAACTGGAAAATTAAACATTTCTTCCGATCTAGAATATTTCCATTCCCTATGATTTATGCAATTTTATGGATATGAAATTGGTGTAATACCTCATACAATACGAAAATGTTTAGTAATTGATTAGATACCGATATATTTCATAATGTAAATAATATTTCGAATAATGGTACAGCAATTTTTAGTGGTGCCTCAGAGGGGACAACGGAGTGCAAAGGGTTAATATGAAAGGGTTTTGATACATGGTTATTTTAGATAATATTGGCACGGTTAGTTTTTGTTTATTTGAAAGTTAATTTTGTCCAGCTAAAAAGGCCATTCGTCACACTGTGCGGCGGAGTGATTCGTGACGTGACCCGCGATGGTAACGGTGGGGATAAGCTCGAGCCGGCGTCAATATTTATTATGTAGTGAAGTATCGGTGTGGGTCAGAAATGAATCCGGCGCAGCTATAGAGCTCGCAGGAGTCCCAGGGTTAATCATTCAGGCGAAACGCTTAAGGAATATGCATAAAGCTATACGGACGCATAATGACAAAGAGAAAGGAAAACGATAAAACTGTAAGTACATACTAAAATAAGGGTAAGAAGGGAGAAAGGAAGCGAGGTATACAATTTCCAGGGCTTGGGAATACCGAGACTTCCGACATCGATAGGTTTGGGTTGCAAGGGAGTGTAAAGTTCGACCATTTTATAAGCTACTTTCTTTATGCCTGCGCCTTAGAATGTACGCGAAGCGTTTATGAGTCGCCGGAAGGGCTGTCGAGGGATTAGCTCGAGAAGAATGGGACTCGCCGCGACATTACGGGCCGGGTCCAGGTAATCAACGACTCCTCCTGGCTCGAAATGGAGGTCATATACTCTCTCCCCGTGTAACCTGGACACCTCGTTACAATTCGGGTGAAACAGTCATCAGGTACCTGCCCTTTCTTGCAGAAAACGCACAAACCGGTGCGTTAGTACCAGTCAGACTAATCGCGATGGTTTGTTTGCTCGAATATTCATGGAACGTTGCCTATCTGCGCGCATAATCAAACAAAGATACAACAAGTATTAACCGAGGCTCTGTCGACCTTGGCGAATTTCATGAACGCCAAATAAAGCCGTCTTATCTTGATGTCGCCGAAATAAAACGGAGTTTCTTTTTGCATTCGAACACTACGTCGCGTTTACTTTTCAGCCGTCGTTGCAAGCCATTAAATAGCCGTCATTACTCTTGAAAGAGCAGTCGCGTTTTTACGGTTCAAAACAAAATATAAAACTAATCTTGCGTAAATGTCGAGGAATCGCACGGTCTAAGCTGTTTCGAGCCGCCAAGGTCGCCCGTATATACTACCGTCTACCGCCGCGCGGAATGATACACATTTTTTTGTTTATGCCGTAGTAATTTGCGAATCATCGTGAATATATATATCACCCTTTTTTCCGGTGTTATATCGACGCATTCGACGTTACCACGGCCGAGACACGTCGACGAAGTCGCGATCATGATTGCATAACCAGCAACCATTACCATTTGGCCGATATATCGGATGAAACGAATAGGAAAAAACGTAACCAATATGATGAACGACATCATGTAGCGCCACGTCTACCGATGACTAATCTGCTGCCGTTTCGATTACATGCGCCGATGCATGTACAAATATGTACATCGAAATTCCGATATTTTTCGAAACCACTCGCTTGATCAAAATGGTCCGGTGACCAAAACAACGACGGCCTTCACGGCATTATCCTTATCGTTCCGCCGCGACGTGTCGAGTCGAGTCGCGTGGAATCGATGGAGGGATGGGGTTATGGTGGCCATCTTCTTCCACCTCCCTCCCATCTTTCCTCCAGATCGCTTGCAAGCGCTTACTTGTTGCGCAGCAGAAATTTATTTACATTTAAACGAGCCGTTTCGCTGGTCGTAAATTATTCGATGATGCTAAAGCACGATAAAAGCCGTACATAAAGAATTTTTTCCTACGATCGTGCACCACAATTCGTTGCTCGAGCGGCTCGAAACAGAAGCAAAACCCCTAGAGTCCGATATTTCGGTTAATAATATTGGAACCTCTTGAATCGGTGCTTATCATCAGACAGCGGATCTTTATACATTTATGAAGAAACTGGTTCGGTGAAATATAAAACAGTAAAGGATTAGAAAAATTTCAGAATATCGTAATAAATTGTTTTTTAGCTATGAAATTTCATACATTAAAATTGAGAATGGTGGAACTCGAATTTGTAATGATTAATAATTGAATAAAAAAATAAAATATTACGTCTGGAATGGGAAAGGTTACTTGTAAATTTAAATGAAGTGGCACTGTCGTTGTATGTACCGCGAAACGTAATACATTACACGTCGAACGCAGCCATAATTCTCGCTGGACGCGAATCCGTAATCTTGTTGCACGACCGAAGTTTCGTTCGGCGATTAATAACGTTGCAACGTATTTTTTGTTTGTCGCGAGAAATCCACCCTGCGTATATCTGAGAAATTAGTTAGAGCTTGTTCTGCATCGAGATCCATCATTGTTCCGCATGGGAAAATAAATGTCTTTTCTCCGAGATTACGGTCCGTCACGTCGTCGAACGTCACGCACTCGAGACTGCACCTCTTCCTGATTTCTTGGCTTTTCCTCGTTTAACACGTTGAATGCCACGTCGATCGTACATACATATATGCATTGGTGACACTATTATTCAACCAAGTCTAATAAATTCATTTTTATTCCAATCGAGTAGATTCCATTGCATTCGCATTCGAATATGAAGTAGGGTTGCAGGAATCGTGCACGATCAGTTTTGTCTTCTCAGTTTTAGTTTCACCAATTCAATTTTGATTTTGAGAAACATTTCTAGGACTCATTTTTTGTTCAATAAATTGACTATTATCAATTCATTGGATTCGAATGTGAAGTAGGGTCGCAGGAATAGCCACGATCAGTTTTGTCTTTTCCGTTCTGGGTCTTCCTAATTAAATTTTGATTTTGAGAAACATTTCTAGGCCTTATTTTTTGTTTAATAAATTCATTTTTATCCCAGTCGAGTAGATTCGATTGAATTTGGATTCGAATGTGAAGTGGGTTGCAGGAATAGCCACGATCAGTTTTGTCTTCTCAGTTTTAGTTTCACCAATTCAATTTTGATTTTTAGAAACATTACTAGCATTACCATCCGACAATCGACGTGTTAAATAATTTGAACGATTTGAAGTCTGCTGTAGTCTACTCGATGCTCGATAGGCCAACTGACCCAATTACGGACAGATTGCCGGGTCAGCGGGCACTTTGTTGCTAAAAAATTACAACAAACTACACGTTGGTTTTTCTTCGTACTCTCTAGTCATTTGAATCATTTTGGAATCGTCAAAAAATTATATCCTTTTTCGACTGTGGATATTCATGCAATTTTCAATTTTTATGGACAAAATTTAAGAAAGCGGTACTAAATGTAATCCTATTTTCATTGGTAATAACATTTGTAGGTCCAAAATAAATCAAAATCGTACTAGACTCTGTTGAATTTGATACTCCAGCATTTTTTGCAAATTTTTATAAACCGTACCTGCATAAAGATCCGCAGTGACTACCAGCGATTATTGATCATTAGACGGTGGATGTTTATGCAATTTTTAATTTTTGCAGGCAAATTTCAAGAACCTGAGAACAAATGAAATCTTATTTTCAGTAGTAGTAGCCTTCATAGATCCGAAATAAGTAAAAATCGTATTAAATTCTGTGGAATTTTATTCCACATTTCTTGAACATTTTTAGAAGCTATGAATGCATAAAGATACGCAGTCTACTGATCATCTACATATACTCGCATTAAAAACTTTTTAAACTGTTCAACTGGTATTACGACACTGTAATACGAATTAGTCATTAGATCGGTAGCAATCGCGGACTTTCTTTTTCCTTACATCAAACAATTTTACATTCAAAATCACTTCGTTCTTTAAGGTATATTTACTATTATTCAAAATTCAAAATTTCTTTTTCACGTCATGCAGTAGATTAAAAGCTCTATCTTTTCAAAAAAGTCCAAGTCGTGTAGTTTAATATTATACAAATTTTGTCGTTTTTTGAGAGCGTCCGAATACTAATGGGAGTCACTGCTTTAATTTCTCTAAATAAATACATTGTTTTTAGTTCAGTAAAAGTGTTATTAACTCTGTCAAGTTAATTGTTAACGATGGATAAGTTAAAGTTAATGTTGGAAAGAATATACATGTAGATCTCGAAACCGGTTACAATGCGTTTTGGTCGAATAGAATTTATTTCGCATGCAGGCACCGGCCTCGGCGCGGCGCGGCGCACAGTGGGCAATTCCGATGAAATCTGTGTAAAAATCAAAGAACTTTCGATAGAAATGAGATAGAGCGATGATTTTGTTTTAAATTAAAGCTGAAACTTTGCAGAATATGCGGAAAATAGACAGTTTATGGTACGAACGTTTTTTAACCTTGAAAATCTAACAATTTAAAGAAAATTGTGGTTTATCCAATACCACGCGCGCAAAAAATTTCTTTCTGACATGCCATACATAATTTCCGGTAGATCTTTTCACGCTGATTTCAAATCTGGTCTCAAAACTTGTCTACGAACTCAGGATTTTGCAAAAACTCGATTTTTGTGAAGAAAACTAATGAAATCATTTGATAACCCACTTGTTTGAAGGTACATATTGTATTCTCATATACAAAACACAAAAATAAACATTATCCAATCCATTATGTATAATAAATTCATTATTCATTAAGTATTAGATAAATGTATTGGATAAAGCACAATTTTCTTGAAATTGTGCAAGTTTAACGAATTTTTGGAGGTTGAGAAACGGTTTTCCCATATTTTGCAATGTTTCAGTTTTAATGTAAAATAAAAAATCATCGCTCTATTTCATTTCTATCGATAGTTGTTTGATTTTAACACAGATTTCATCGAAATTGCAGTAAGGAAGCGCAGTAAGTCAAACTGTTGGGCTCCGGTAGAGGGCCGAATGTTCACCCCCAAAATATTAGTAGATATACCTGTTGCGCTGGTCAGGGTATATAAAAGGGCGGTCAACGTGCTCGGGACCCAGTACACGTGCAATCGTCTTACGAACAAGATCTCTTACCTGAAGTTTTCTTGAAGTTTTCTGTTTGCCAAAGTTACGCGTTAGCAAGTCTTCACTGTGATACGCGTGCCGTAGAACCAGTAGCGACTACAACATTACAAACTCTTTGTGTGAGTATTCTGTTTATTTATAAAGTGTACTGTGATCAACGTTAACGGTTCAGAATTGTTTTAAGTTTCCTTATCGCGGGGTGCTCAACGTTAACGGTTCAGAATTATTTCAAGTTTCCTTATCGCCGCGCCGGGTGCAACTTACTTTTCATACCTAGAGAAATTACTAAATTCGAAATCGGTTGTTACACGAGTAATGACAATCGTAATTATACCGTGTTCAGAAGTCGTTTCGACCTTTACGTCAATCTTCAATGATATTCTACTTTATAGTTTCAATGCATATTTTGATTCCTTGAATGTTGAGTAATCTGTGATGATTGAATTAACAGTTTGAAATCTTTTGCTTGCATTAGTATGTATTTCATCGATACTCGGTCACTGGGTTCCCAAGTGCATAGTAGCAATACAGTGTTTTGAACAGTTATGTTGGAGATATTTGTCATAATTACG
Organism: Lasioglossum pauxillum; assembly: GCA_933228785.1. Lineage (NCBI taxonomy): Eukaryota > Metazoa > Arthropoda > Insecta > Hymenoptera > Halictidae > Lasioglossum > Lasioglossum pauxillum. The sequence continues at coordinate 42,480,146 of OW121706.1, forward strand.
GAGGGTTTTGAGTTTCGATAGCGGAGAATTTGGTCGAAATTCGACGCGGCATTTGAAGTTCGAGCTGGGACGCCGCGCCGCGCGCCGGTGTGCATAGTTATCACGTGCTCCGTGTTCCCGCGCACAGTGCTTTCCTAGCGTTGTTTCGCTTCCCTCTCGCGACGATAAGGTTTGCGCGTATTCTGTGACGAGATGCGAGAGAAAAACCGTCGGTTCGAACATAAGTTTATTCTAAAATTACCTAAAATAGGTAATAACTAGAAAACTTTAAGATACAAATGCTTGAATTTCTCTAAATAAAATAAGAATTGAATTTTATTGAAAAAGAATGATTTCGGTAACTGTATAAATACATTGTGTTTAGTTCAGCAAATGTATAATTAACTCGGTCAAGTTAATTGTTAATGATAGATAAGTTATAGTTAACGTTCGATAAAATATAGATTTCGAAACCGGTTACAATGCGTTTTGGTGGATTAGAATCGGTTCGCGCGCATGCTCCGGCGCGATTAGGAGGGGGTAAACGGTTCAGGTGAAAATCGGTAGAGGAAGTTTCGGTAGAGGGCGGAAAGTTCATCCCCGGAATATTAGTATACCTGTTGCGCTGGTCAAGGTGTTATAAAAGGGCGGTCAACGTGCTCGGGTCTCAGTACACGTGCAATCGTCTTACGAACCAGATTTCTTACCTGAAATTTTCTGTTAGTCAAAGTTACGCGTTAGCTAGTCTTCACTGCGATACGCGTGTCATAGAATCAGTAGCGACTACAACATTGTTAACTCTTTGTGTGAGTATTCTGTTTATTTATAAACTCTACTGTGATAAACATTTAACGGTTCAGAATTGTTTCAAGTTTCCTTATCGCGGAGTGCAAGTTAATTTTCATACCTAGAGAAATTACTAAATTATTAGTACATAATGACTAGACTGTGGATCTTTATGCAAAATAAATCGCCTGCGTCGATTGCAACAACTAGATACCAAACTGGATGTTATTTCTTCGAAAAATAATATATTGACATCTTCAATTTTTTTTAATTTCCCAACAATTTTCAGTTTCATCTACTCAATTTTCCTATAAATGCATACAGATCCGCAGTCTAATAATTATACCGTGTTCAGAGGTCGTTTCAATATTTAATCTTTCAATGATGTTCTACTTTGTAGTTTCAATACATATTTCGATTCCTTAAATGTTGAGTAATCTATGACGATTGAATTCATAGAAAAACAGAAGAATACGGGTGGTAACAGTTTCATAAGAAAAAACAAATTAGAATAGTTGCAATCTTTTGCTTGCATTAGCGCGTAGTTCATCGATACTCGGTCACTGGGTCCCCAAGTAATACAGATTTTTGAACAGCTACGTTGGAGATATTTGTCACAATTACGGAGGGTTTTGATAGAGCGGAATTTGGTCGAAATTCGACGCGGCATTTAAAGTTCGACCGGGAAGTCGCGCCGCGCCGCGCCGGTATACATAGTCATCACGTGCTCCGTGTTCCCGCGCACAGTGCTTTCCTAGCGTTGTTTCGCTTCCCTCTCGCGATGATAAAAGGTCAGCGCGTTTTCTGTGACGAGATACGAAAGAAAAACAGTCGGATCAAACATAAATACAGCAGTAGCTACGCGTTCGTCTTTCTCTCGTCGTAAATAGATTCCTCGCGAAGGGAACTGCGCGTGTAGGTCCTACGTGGCTGGCGCCACGTGACAAGTGCATTCCGGCTAGATTCGAATCCGTGCGTGTTCCCGTAACCGTGAATGACTCCGAGCGAGTTGAGCGACTTTCGTCGCCGGAAACGTCTTTTACGAGATCGAGCTATAATTTTCGTAGAAACTATGAGATACTTGTCGCGGTGGTCGGCGCAAAAGTTTCGAAACTTTTCGGGAACTCTTTTTCGGTAGCAATTACCCAACGCAACTTGCATGCTGTTTTTGTTTACCCGTCCGCCGCCATGTTTGCTTCCACGTGCACGGAGTGTTGCGGTGATTCATCGGCATTTAGCGATTAGGGTACGCGTGCATCCAGTATATTTATCACGGTATATACGCGTCCTCTATTCTGTATTATTGTTTCCGTATCGGCACTTGTTGTACAGACTCGTTCAAACTGGAGTAATCGTATCTAGTGGCCGGCAATAGGATCCTCGAAATATTGAAACGTGACCGACAGAGTGAAACTGGAGTAGACAAGGGACATCGGGAGAGTTCCTCGTGCTCACCTCGCGATATCCTGTTGCATCTCGGTGAAACTGTACAGGGTGTTTCAGTATGTTTCCGATTCAAAAATACATATTCCGATACGGTTCAGGTGTTTTATCAGAGTCCGCCCGTACTTGCGGAACACCGTGTGCATCAGGCTGATGCAACCGCCTCGTAGATTTGAGCCTTGCGAGACCAACGCCTTATCTCTCTCGAACTACGTCTAATCGATTGCAAAATATGTACAATACATCTGGTGTTGCATGAAATTTCATGAACATAGTCGAGTAGCGTTGACCCTTGCCACGTGGATTTCGCACAGAATCGAACGACGAACAAGTTGTAATCTTTTGTTTCTATATAAATTCAAGACAAAAATGTATTTAAAAGACGCTTGACAAAATTTTTTAAGTGGTTAACGCGAGGAAGAGAAATAATCAATCTACTTGTCATTTTCTTGAAAAGGAAAAACAATTTTTGAAAAAAAGCTAGTCTTTTCAATTCCGGATTTCAATTTGTGTTCCTAAGGGTGTAATGCAAAGGGGATGGTTTCGGACGCGTCGGTTCCCTGTTGTTTCCTAAAGTGTTCAGCTGGTAAAGAGTGTTTTCTGATTACAGATGCCGAGGAATCGGAAAAAGTGAAATTTGAGGAGTCCAGGGAGTCTACGAGCGGATCAGTTGCGATTGGAGCTGGGCCTGGTACGACTGGAGGTGGTGGCGCAGCTAGCAACAAACGCGCTAAGAACAAGAAGAGACGCGAGGCGCAGCAGGAGTTTACGCATTCGTGGATGGTAGGTGCGTTAAAGGGACACACCGCCCCTGTTCTCGACGTGAGCTTCTCCAGCAACGGGAAATTCCTCGCAAGCTGTGCCGAAGGTATGTACAAATAACACATAAACAAATGCATACGGTCAACCCTTTCTATAACGCGATTTCTAGGAATATTTCATTGAGCACTAAACTAAGTGACCGAATCTAGGTTTTTTATTTTACATTTACAGAAAATATAGAAATGCTTTCATAAGAAATTATTTAATATCTTTACTAGAACACATATAGTAACGACCGCGCAAACTCTAAATAAATTAAATCTTGTCATTCTTATAATTAATTTGTTCCGATTTGAACTAATTCAGAGTTTCCTTTAACGCGTTGTGAGAGGGTTGACTGTTGTGATAACGCGATATGTATGTACAAGGTTAACGCACCCGACCAATCACAAAAGTATCCATCCGCTTCGAGAACTCGCCACCATTCAAGGCTCTCCGACGAACAACTGCAAACACCTTGGCACGATAACCGGGCGAATCCTTTTCTAGTGAAACTGTAGGGCAGACCGGAGAAACTTAATAATATCTGGACACTGTGTATAGCACAGTTGTTGCTACATATTCGAGATTCGTTAGTTAACTCTTCCTTTCGATGGAACTTATGTCCGTGTTATTTCATATTACATATTCGTTTTGCTAGCGGCAAAGCAAATATTTGTGTAGATTTTACAATCCGTCTAAATGTTCGATGCAATGCTAAAAATTCGAATTTTTCAAGTAGTAAATAATTAAAATTTTTCCTAATATATGAATCTATTGTTGAATTTTATGCGTAAAATCAAAAATAGAAAACATCTATACATTCTTTACACTTCTTGCTAGTTATGTTTAATGTACAAAGACCTTTGAAATTGCAGAAAAAGCTTTTTTAAATATTAACCATTTTTAAAAATGTTTCATGTTTTTTCACTTAAATCTTCAAAAAACTACCAAAAAGTACCTCTGTGATTTTTTCGTGACTGGTTCTTTATACATTCAACTTGAAATAACAAGCAAGTTTAACAAGAAAAATTTTACTTTTCGTATATGATCAATTTGATTTTTCTCGCATTTCCGATAAATCGATAAAGAAAATTTTGAAACAGAAGTTGGTCAGTAATTACACAGGGATAAGTTGCAGAAACAAAATTTACGATCCTTATTAGAGATCCTTATTGCTCTAGAAATTAAAGTGAGCTCTTTATTAAAAGTCGTAGGCTGAAAATGAATTAGTTTAGAAAGTACAATTTTCTTCCGTTTTCTATAAGGCATCGAACACTGTGTAATAGTAATAATAGTCCTCTTTTTGCTGTAGGCTAGCACAGCGTATAAGTTTTGTTTAATTCATTGGATTCTTGTCTTCTACTCCTGGAAAAATGGTTCGAAATTGCATTAAAAAACAAAATCTGGTGAAATAACGCGAGATGATATATTGATGATATTTGATATATTGATAGGAAGAATAGAATTAAAAATACAAACGTATAGAATAAACAGTCTATAACTCGTACTTTCCTCGGACTAATGCGAAGAGGAAAATTGCAGAAATGAATATCGACTTTCCTCGGTCTCTCCTGCTAATTGTTTTTATTACCGATCGTTTGCTGCAAGGATCGAGAGAATGTTCACCACCCGCACTTACCGGATCTAGTTAACTAGTTGCACCACGCTTATCATTGCACCGCGTGTTCCTGTATTCGCACCAACGCAACGGTTCGATGTCGATGATAAACAGAGTGATAGAATTTGACGTGGATACTTTTGGGAAGAGGTTGTGGATCGGATCGCGCAGAGGTTGCTCCAACTGGGTATACGTTGGCTCTATCGGCTCTATAATAAGCTGTACAGGATTTTTGTTCGGCGTTTCGTGCACCGCTGGATTTCCGCGTCCGAGTTTTATCGCGTCGCCGCGCCGCGCCACCCGCGCTAGGATGAAATAGTATTTCGAGATAAACCGAGCAAACACTAGGCGATCGTGTCCCGATGGGAGATTAATTTTTCATTCGCTTATCAGACCGTACGTCTTCTTTGTATTCGATAAACGCGCCATCTCGACAGGGACGATCGGCGACCGTTGTTGTTCGAACGCGGAACGAGCTTGATAAACGTATTGCGCAACGTTATGCGACCGACGATAATCAATATCTTCGGATCGGATTGTCATCAGAAAATTCTGGAGAGAAAAAGTATTCGCCGACGCAATTTTTGCGATAGTCATGCGCGCGCTCGCGTACGACAATTTACAATTCAACCTTTAGCCGACTCGAATATAGTCGAAATCAGTCAGTCGACGGCTCTTCGAATTGTTAAACTTTATGAACTTTGAATGGAGAGAATATCTCTTCGGAATGTGGAAAACTGCCGAGCGAAAGTACCAGAGGAGAACGACAGATTTTTTTTCTTCGAAGAGTGGGATTATCCTTTGAATTGGACGACATATTTGTCCGGGAGAGGTTATCCGTCGAACGCCATTCAACGGACCGGAACGGGTCCGGTCCGGCCCGCGCGCAAGAATTCCCGTTGTTGCGCGAGAAAAGCGATAAAGAGCTGGCGGTGTGATAGAACAGTTCCAAGCAAATTCCTCTTCGGAAATTTTACCTTATTCCTCTTTGCTATATCGTTCGTACTTACAGCCTTCGCGCTATAAACTCTCGTTGGCCCATTCGGTTTTCCCTTGGTTTTCCCCCATTGTTTTCTCCGGTCGCGCGGTCCTACCTCGGTCCTTGGTATCGCCGCACTCCTCCGAAACGCAAAAGACAGCTACCTGAGCAAAAATAAACGGACAAAACGGTTGTAAACACGTTTGTTTTTCTCCTACGGAATCCGGAATAATTTATTTCAGGATTCCGGGAAGCTGATCGTAGCATATCAATCGACCCGTTTGCATTCGAGTCTTGTTTGTTTGATGGGTAATTTGCAGAAGCGTTGGAAAGGAAACTAGCTTTCTATATCACTTCGAACAAAATATTATCAACTAAAGAACAAAATCCGAAATTTTTCGCGTGGAATCACCCTAAAATGAGTGGTTCGAAAACCTCCAACGGGTTGTAGCTCCGTTAATTTGCTAAATTCTAGTCTAATCCTTGAGAACATATCTTTGAGAGGTTAAGCTGTTTACGTAAACACAAAATATTTTTCATTTTTCAAATTTGTTTCTCGAGAAGCCCCCTGTAAAATCTTGTCCACCTTACGATCTCAGAAATGTAAACACAGAAGACAGCGCGAGCGTTCGAGGCATGTTGGAAGTGTTGCACCTTCGACCACGTGGTGGTCCATGTTTACACTCGCTGTCCTTGTCTCTACGTTCGGCGCGGTCTTCAAGGTCACGAAAAAACAGTACCACCTTACGATGTAAGAGAGAGCGCGGACCCCGAGCGTTTCTCTTAGTTCGAGGATTTACTGTGTCTTGCTCCGAAACGCAAACAAAAATATCAATTGCGAGAAGCACAATTAAAATTTCATTCTTTCTTTAATGATCCTCGTACATTGAAAATAATACATCGACGTTCTTAATTCTTTTAATTGATCTAACGTTTCAAGTTGGTGTCGTAAACGCACGAAGACTTTCATTATTTTGTTACGGGGCTTTCGCCGACTTATTTGTGCCAGTTTTCTGATTATTTGGTGGTTTAATTCACGCGATACCTAGAATGCTGCTTTAATTTTCAAATTCGAATGTTCTCCTTCTTGTTCTTTATGCAAGAAATACGATTAAAATTGCATTCTCTTTTTAATGATCCTCATAAATTGAAAACAATTTTTTTTAACAACAATTAGTTTTAAATACACCGGATAATTAGTGTGATCGATTTCAATATGGAATCGCGGTCGACATCTCCGAGAGAAGGTTACCGTCTCCGGGAGGGAAAACGGTTCTCACCACCGTCGATACGGAACGAGACGGGACGAAATGAAACGAATCGGCTCGACTCGTTATCGGACACCAGCTTTACTCGTTAGTAACGCATTTTTCTGTTGGTTGCTTTTTCCGCTTAGTCCTGCCTCGAGCAGCAGCGGCAGGAGTAAGCGGTCGTCGATGTAGGTCGTTTCGAGTGAAACCGAGTCGTTCGCGCTTCGAACTCTCGAAAAACGTTATCCTGCCCCCGATTACCGTTCAGTTTTTACGAACCCACCAGCACTCGGGTTTTTTCGATTCGAAACGGGAGTTGTTTCTCACGCGAGAGAAATTAACCGTTTTTCCCCTCTCGCTGTTATTTATTACAATTAGACAGGACGTTGTTGGCGTCGCACGATGCCAGCCAGGAGAGAGCCGTTCAAAATCTTTTTGCAATAACGATCGATGGATTCTCTTTTCACCGTGTCGTCGGGCGCCGTCGCGGCCCGGTTCGAATTTTTCCCCGTTCACCGGAAATCGTGTAGACCGTTTCGAAAATGGCCGATTCAGACGATACCCGATTAGCCGTAGGACTCGGGTGCCGAGTGAAAGTGCAGAAAATGGTGGAAAAATCGCTCGGGCCGAACGACTACTTTCACTATTTCATCTTTGAGATCGCGGAACGGGTCTACTATCTGCCGATCTCTCCCGGCGCGGCGCGGCGCGGCGCGGCGTTGGCGACTCGCGAATGCTTCTCGACCGCGTTTCGAAGCGCCGCGCCGTTGACAACAGATAGCATCGTCATCGCACGATAGCGGAGACCGGGGCTACAAGTTCCGATTTTCAAGAAACTATTATACTTTAAAATTCTAACCTTCAAATTAAAATATTGTAAATAGGTTTTTCATATTTTCTCATTTATTTGTCTTGGGTGAAGCGGAAATTTTTGCCTCGTTGTGGGGCAAGTCGTTACTAAAGAATAAATTTGCTAATAATTAAAACTTTAACGAAATATCTTATTTCTTAATGAAATACATACAACACTGTTATGTAAATAATAGCGATTTATTTAACAAAAATATGCTACGTTTAACAATACATCAAAACAATATAATAACTTGAACATTATCTTTGATATGAAATTACTTGGCACACGATATTGCATTAAATTCTCTAGCCACCAAGAAGGTGGAATGTTGTGCAAGTTAAACTTCCTTACACGTTCGAACGCTGATTTTCTATGCTTCTTGTGGAAAAACGCGAAAACGCCGGAAAAACCGAAGCGATCGAAGGCGAGATCGACGATCGAAAATTCGATAGTTCCGTCGCCGCAGGAGAGGGGGGACGCGGCTGCGGCCGCGCGTGCGCGACCATTGGTCCCGGTATGTGGGACATCTTCTATTTTCATAAGACGTGACGTTAGACTTTGGTTTCGTAACGGACCGCCGTGTAAGGGTTAAGATATTCGAGCACACAAGAGCGTTATCCTTCGGCGACGCTCCTGCTAAGGTTCGTGGGTGACCCCGTTGGCCATGGAAGATTTTCGTAAAACGCGCGCGCGTCAGCTTCCCGACGCGTGTCGCCTTGCCTCGCCTCCTCGTCTCTTCTCGACCCGTCTCGTCCCTGCCCACCTCGCCGAGAGTTTCTCTTTTGCCGTTTCTCCGCGGGCGCTTAACCTCGAATCGGGAGACGATTCGCGCGAACACTGTGCTCTGGTACCGAGAACCATGACTAACAGGCTCGATCACCGATCCTCCGATTCTCCTCCGGTTCTCGGAACAACGAGCAATGCCTCCGAAATGAAACCTTTACGTGTCGTGGGTGATTCCCTTCTAAGCATCCTCTCTTTTCCCTCGGTTCTGGCAGCGTCGATCGCCGCACACCGTCACAGATTCGCAATTTACAGAGTTCAGCTTCCACCTCTATCGATCCTCGCCTGATTCGGAATCGGATCTGTCGACTTCCGTCGAACAAGCACCTCCTGTGACTTCTATCGCCTTGGCACCACGCTCCAATCGAATTCGACCTCCTGTTTCAACCAGCTCGACAGATATCGGTCCCGTTCCTCGAATTCTACCTTCTTAGTTACACGTGCACTCAGGGTTGCCACATTCTCCGTTTTTGTCCGGATGATAATACATAAATTGTTATGCTTTGTGTTGTTCAAGTTTTTAAGAGTGTCTCGTACAGCGACATCTATTTACATATTGAGGAATTTCTATAATCGCGAACTACCACTTAAAAAATGACTAATTTGAAGATTTTTTTGAAGTTACGAGGTTGTGTAAAGTTTAGCCTTAACTGTATTGCTTCGTCCTTTTGCTTTTTTCATCTCCGTTATACTTCAAGTTTTAAACAAATGCAATGTTTTCATAGTTAAGTGTCTGGGTTTCAAACGGAAAAGTCCGGGGTTTTCACGCTGTTCGTCCTGGATTCGCGATTTTATAGATGGCAACCCTCACCACATAGATTATAGCACGTAGAACGTTCCTTCCAACCTCTTGCCACCGCGTCGCGCCGATGAGATCCGTGGACCACCAGCGTCCCTGAGCTTTCTCGAGGTTTTCGCTCTTCGCATGCGAGTTGCAAGCGTGCTCGGCATATCTCTCACGTGGGAAACAATGCTCGCATAAATCGCGAATCATATGCATAGCTTTCTGTGCGGCGCGATAAATTCCTCGAGGGCTTGCATTTCCGGCGTGGTCCCAAGGTATTGCATATGTATCGCGAGCAACGGCAGGCGCGTGTACCGCTCGCTTGGATAACGTCCATAACAACGCGATATTCGTAATTTCTCAAAAACTGACCGCGTCGCGTCGTCGCACATTATCGTCGACAGATTACTTGGCAATTAACGTGACTCATTTGGCCGCGCGTTCTCTCGGTGCTCCTCGTGATTCCGAGAGCTTCGACACACCTCCGACCGATTACAATGCTGTACCACTATTCACAATATTGTTTGCTGAACATTTAGGAATTGTGTGAGGTATTATACCAAGTTCATATCAATTGAACTGAAAAAATCCTTAGGGAATGGAAATATTCTAGGTCGGAAAAAATGTTTAATTCCGAGTTAAAATAGCTGCGAGTGCAAAGAGTTAAAGATTCCGCGGGCATTCCGGGGAACTGCGATGGCTTTCGATTGCTCGGAGGATGAATCGCGATGGTGATGGACGAATCCGGTCTGTTTAATATTCGATCGAGCGAAATCGATTCGACGAAACGGATATATAGAATTCGGGGCCATTGGCTGCCGTGGTACCACCTTTTCGGAGCGCAACGTAACAGAGCATGAGCACTGGTGCGGGTGCGGGTCTGTAACGTTGCTAATAATAGCGGGACGTGGGAAATTCTCTGGCCTTAAATCAAGCCCACACGTCGCGCGACAGATCGCCGCTCTCGACAACGACTGCCGATCGCTCAGGGGCCGCGGGCAGAGAGTTTCTCAAACTTTTTCCAAATATTTTCCAACCTGTGAACCCTGAATGCGCTCCGGGAAAAGAGTAGGGATACAAGAGGCGACAAATATTTCTAACTAGAATTTCGCTTATAATAATTGAAATATATTATGAAATATATACGAGCATTACCGGAGTTTACCGATCTTTACCGAATGGACGTTTTCGTGTATCCCTACTTCTTGCTCCGGGTTTGGAGGGGGAGCGCGAATTCGGGAGCATGGTAGCAAAGGTAGATGCGCTTACCAAGCACAGTTTGGAAACACAATCGACGTACAAACGCATCGAAATAGCTAAATATAGACACACGCGCGATACATATTTTTAAAATTATATTCTTATCGGGTTAGTTAGCATAATTATATACGTGTACATATATTCAATGCTAATGTCTACCAGTTTGCAATGCCGTCTCGTTCTATTTGCGTGTGGCAGTTACGCGGGAAAGAAAAAAGGATTGTCCCATTCACGCCATCGTATCGCGGAAATTGCCTGACCAAAGTAACGTTTCAAGAGACTTCCTAATAAGAAAGAAAAACTGCAAAAAATTACAAACTAATGCTGCGATAGACGAGAAAGAAAGGAGTTGCCCCTGGGACACGTTCTTCGAAATCGGGAGCAACGAAGCCCATGCCTGCTCAAAATGATTCTAGCGTTACTTCACGGTTTAAGGTTGTAGTAGGACGTTGAATTCGTCTCGACACCAGCTAGGATAATATGAAGTAAAACATATACATATGTATGTATATAAACATTTAAAAAATCAAAGTGACTTCATTTTATTTATGCAAACGAAAATATTGACTACAAAATATCTATATTGAAATTTCTATAAAAATGAATATTCATCAACTTTTGTTGAAAACATGTTTTTGCCAGATTATCAGAAGTGTCTGAATACTGATACATAAATAGCGTGGAAAGCGACTAATTTTTATTTAGTTTTAAACGACGCCTTCATCGAATACATTGTACGTTGAGAGAGCACAGATTCGCGCGGAATCGCGAAGAGCATGGAACTCTTTCCGCGTCGGAGCATGCAATTGCGTTCGCTATCGATACCAATTAGAAAAGTGTGCTAAGTGATTAATTAATTAATTTATATCAAATTAATCGGAAAATTCAGAGCTTTCCAATGATATACAGTTCAATAGGAATGGTCACTGAATAAGCTTATAACGATACAATAAGAGAATTACAAAACGAAAGGTCGCGAATTTACAATTAGTTGCCAACCTTATATATTCATTTCTGGACTTTCGTCTTCGGAGTGACGTCCCCGAACACTTAGAATTGAATTAGATTTCGAAGCCCCGGAAGGGTTATCAATTGACAGAAATGTGTTGAACATATGAAACTTGCCGAAATTCAATTTTGGCCACGAGAAACTAGTTTCGCTGTTTCACCGCAAAGGTGTTTAGGTGGTTTTGGGACCTAGATTCGTAGAGGCGGAAAATGGGCCATTGATTGCAGCGTGGGGCATCCCGATCACCGAGAGAAATCCGACGTGACGCGCTCCCATACCGGTTCTAGACCAATGCCAGTCTACGATGAGTCGTCGTTTCCGCGGATCTTTCTCCAAACGTTAGTCAGACTTCCCACGGAGCCCAGGGATTTCCTCGAACAGTAAGGCAAGCGAGTGCACGCGTGCCGGATGATTTCATTAAATGACGCAACGGTACATATCGGAGCCGGTCGTTCCTGCAAACGGGGATACCGCAGCCGGGTGTTCCGTTATCCGATTCCCTCTCCTCCCTTCTTCACTCTTTCTTGATCGCTCGGGTAAGGGTAAGGCTCGCGAGGGCGAGGTTGTTCTGCACCTTCTTCTTCTTCTTTTATCTTTCCTCTCTTCTCTCTCGTTCGTTTGAAATTTTCACCGAGGAACGCTCGCAAGGATATCGCTTACGAGACTCTTTCTGACGTAATTCTGGCTACACGCGAGTCTCTGACGTAATTCTGCTATTTTTCTTCCGATGCACACCCAGTGTGCTGTTCGTCGAACGCTAAAAGTGACCGATGCGCTCTAATACAGGCTGGAATATGGTAAATTTGGCAACGCCGTCCCAGTCCGATTTGAAGTGATTTCGTTCGCGGTTTATCACGGTCGTCGTCCCAATATTCATTTGGTAAAAAATGACTTGCCTCGTGTCGATACGCGAATGCGTCTACATTTCTTTCTAAATGTTTTACAATGTCAAAATGTCGATACCAATGACAGTTAATAAAAAATATAATTAGAACACGCATTTCAAAGTGAACATTTCGCGAACACGATTTTCCATTGGCGAAACTTACCAATTTTCTTTTGTCAACCCTGCCGCGCCTATTTAATATTTCTAAAACAATTCTTTTTAATCGTAAAGAACTGGTTGATCGGTCGCCCGGTCTGTCTACCTACGGCATACGGTGTTGCCACCACGTCACTTGTTCTGGTTTGTATTAGACCGTGGTTCTATCGTTCCCTATAAAATACTGTTCGGCCACTGGCCACTTAATACCACCCATACGGAAACCATTTTAACGCCAACATCGCGTTGCATTGCCAATTACGTTAACGCGACTCTGGCAATTGCGTTTTTTAGCGATCGATGGTCGCGCGCGTTTTTTCACTGAATTACGGAATGCATCGATCGGTGCTTTAAAGAACACACGACTCAACTTAAAAATACACAGCCGACCTTCGTGCATTCTCCACGCGTCCGCCCACGATAAAAGCTACCTGTCTCCAGTCTGAGAATTTTGCGCTTTCGTGACAAAAACGAGCAGTTGGATTGGTAGATAGATTGAAAGAATTGAGGGGTATCGATACAGTATCGGTGCAAAATTTGCTTTTATATTTTACAATCATTCAGATTATAATAATTCATTTATGGAAAGTAGTGGAACAAGTTTCCTTGTCCAAGCATTTATTTATTTTTTTTATTAGGAAATTTCTTATGAGATTTATTACAAAGTATTGAAACTTATGGTCAATCTCGATAAATGTAGAATACAATAAATTTTGTTTTCAAATGCAAGGAATCGGGCACGAATTTTTGCACTGACCTAACACTTTCGATGATGAATTTTTGTTTTCTGTAAAAATCAGTTTACCGACGTCGTGTCACACCTGTCCAATACTGTCCATTGAATCGAACGGGACACCCTGTACGTAGCAGCCGCATCATCGATGCATCGATGCGCCGCGCCGACGCGCGACGCGACGGCTTCGCTAGAGTTCCCAGTCGGGAAAAGATTATAGAATGATTTTAGCGATGAAAATTGCGAAGCGAACACCGATCGAAAGTTACTCGGCTCTCCAGAAATAAATTACGCAAAAGAATGCTCGTGTTTTGCGGCGTGTTATCGCATGCTTTGTCACGCGATGCAAAGGCGACGCGCGATCCAATACGACGCAACGCCATTGCTCCGGAAAAGTCGACAAGAACGATCCGCGCCGCGTTGATCGATCGCGTCCAACAACTATTTCGTCAATCGAACGTAACGCGTATTGCTCAACCTTCATCGTTCGATCTTCTTTCATCCGATAACAACGTAGCTCATCCTCGATAATACGCAGATACGGTCAACTGTTTGCACTGGGATTCGCGCATCTCTGATCAGTAGACTGCGGATCTTTATGTAAAATGAAATTTTTACACATCGATTATGATCTATAGAAGCCAAGTGACAATTTATTTGCCCTCGTTAATTCTTTTCATGTGTTAAAAATAGTGTATCAGAACTGTTAAACTCATTTAATCTTTCTACTGTTTCGAATTTAAATTCACATTTTTGCGATAAATGCATAAAATCCGCAGTCTACTGATCAGCTAACGGCAACTCAAACTATCGTTTACATAATTCGTGCAAATTAACCTTTGGTTACTCGCACTTCGATTTCTGTGAGGATGAGTTTTCAACTCTGTATAGAAATTGCGGAGTCTTCGGGATCGTTGGCTTTCGTTTCGAAGCGGTGCAGATTTTTCTCTCGGTTATCAAGATCTCGCGGTTCGGACTTTCCTTGTGAAAGTTCTATCCACCGCGAAAACGAGCAGTAGAATCTTGTCGAGGAGGGCTATTAATTCCCCCCGATGAATCGAGTCAATTCTTTTTTGGATAGGAGAGACCAGGGCTATAACTTTCGACTTTGAAGAAACATATAATATAAAATTATATATGTGGAAATAGTATATTTATTGTTGTAATAGGTTTTTAATATTTTTTCCATTTATTTGTCGTCGGGTGAAGCAGAACTTTTTGCCTCGTTGTGGGGCAAGTTGTTACTAAAGAATAAAATTTGCTAATAATTAAACCTTGTTAATGATTGTAGCTTCTTGTCCGTCTTTTAGTGTTTTAATCAATCTTGATAAAGTTATGCGATATTGAAGTTACTCGCGATTGTTTTCGTATTTATAAATGAAATACTAACTACATAATAGTTTGTGAAAACTAAAACGCTACAAGAATTATATTCATATGTGCAATCTGCAACAATATTTCACTAATAAAACCTGTTACAACATGTTTCGAAATGTCATTTCATCGATAAGGATAAAATATTTACTGACATCGATATTAAATAATCGGAGTCTGTACCCACTTTTATAACAAAAACAATTGAAAACGAATTATGCGTTGTTTTCCTTTCTTCTAAATAATGATCGCAACAATTTATCCGGTGAACTTTTGTCCCCGATCTCCCCTACTGTAAAAAGTTTGCGCTCGAAACAATCCGAGAAACTCGTCGCGTCTCGATCGTTATTGTTATCGTTGCGATTACGATCGTGATCGCCGCCGACGCGAAGAAAAGAAAGCGACCCTTTGCGTGTGTCGCGTCCGGCGAAAGTTGCACAAACTACAAAAGTAGAAGCGCTAAACGGATCTCGTCGCGTTGGCCCGGGCAGCCGCGTCGTCGTCTTATTATATCGTGTCTTTTTTTCCCAACAATTTTCATTTTTACAAACGTTACCGTATGCCAATTTCTGGTCATTTCTTTTTACAAACATGCAATACAGAAATGTATATTACGAACATGCTCCGCATAAATTATATCATGGCATATTACATACATATATTTATAATTTTAACCTCACAGACCCATCATATTACCATTCTTGCACACCGTTATTTTATCACACAAATATTTCCAACTATTGTTGCTTAAGATATACATATACTGTGTATAATAACTAGACTGCGGATGTTTTTATGCAATTTTCAATTTTTGTAGGCAGATTTTAAGAAAGTGATTATTTTCAATGGTAGTAGTCTTTATAGATCCGAAATAAATAAAAATCGTACTAAATTCTGTGGAATTTTACTTTCCAACATTTCTTTTGAATTTTTTGAACACTAAATGCATAAAGATCCGCAGTCTACTAATAACATAAATATATACAATGCAATTTTACTTATAATAATTTAAATATATCACAATTATATTATAAATATATGCGAGCCTTGGTCCTTTAAATTGGTTGTACGAGTCGTTCTCTCTCCAAGTGTCGCCTCTTGTCGTATCGCTACTCTTTGACGAAACGTGAGACGTCGAGTTGGAGCACGCTGTAGAAGGCGATTGTTTACGGTTTACGCGACCCCGAGAACCAGCAACTTCCTGCTCGTTTACCGATCTGAACGTCGAAGAAAGCCCAACACGTTCACCCCGTGGTTTGTGAAGCGGATAATGCGTTGACATTATGAATCTTGTACGCAGACAGAAGCTCATATACGTTGATTCATACGTCCGTGGCAGGCTTTCACTTTCTACGATTTTTTCGAATCGAATTGACCCACGCTCTCTCTCTCTCTCCCTCCCTCGGGCGCGAGCTTCTGTTCACGGGGATTTTCTCTGTACGCTTTTACCTCGTTAGCGTCGCGTCTCTATCTCCCAGCGTTCCGTGGCCTGTCTAATAGTCGACAGGTTCTTCTTACCTAGCTCTCGTTGATTTACAGGTTTTACAAATTCACTCTTTTGAAATTCAAAGTTTTATCGCGCGCAACAATAGGCAGACGTGAAATTCTTATTTAACAGTAGACTCTATACATAGTTTCTCATACGTAATCGTTCTTCTATCGCTGCGTGAGGTACTTTTATGTACACATCTATTTATATAATCATTATGACAACTTGGGGAGGGCATGCGTTGCTAGAATTAGTAACTAGTAATTAGTAACTAGACAGCGGATTTTATCCATTTATAACAGACACGAGTAGGTGTAATTTGAAACAGTAAACACATTAGCAGTATTTAAAAATACTGTTATATTATTTTCAACCCGTTAATCATATTAAGAAAGTAAATGTATATGTACTTCTATTTCGCCCAGTTTGTTGCAATTCACGTGGAAAAGATCCGCTGTCTATTAATAACATCCACCAAATGTTTATGGTTCGAGGAGTCGAAAGAAACTATTTTAGCGTTATTTATGGGCTCATGGTCGTGATACAGCAGGTCGTTGAATTCTTCTCGACGTCAGCTATAACATTATGAAATCAAAAATGCATTTTAATATCTAAAAAATCAAAGTGTTTTTTATTTTTTGTGGGGAAACGTTTTTTTTTCGAAATTTAATATATACAAGTTTATAGATGTTTAAATACTGTTCAACTTTACAATAATGGAGTGCTTTCACCGAAAAGCTGGGAAACGAAGTCTAACAAATATGAATGTTACGCTTTTCTTTTTAGATGAAGTAAAATCTGATTCGTTTGTAATCAATATTGAAGCATTGAAATGAATATTTCAATGCCGCATGAAAAATATAAATTTTCTTGTCTCTTCTACATTTTCGG
Source organism: Lasioglossum pauxillum (assembly GCA_933228785.1). Classification (NCBI taxonomy): domain Eukaryota; kingdom Metazoa; phylum Arthropoda; class Insecta; order Hymenoptera; family Halictidae; genus Lasioglossum; species Lasioglossum pauxillum. The sequence continues at coordinate 42,497,223 of OW121706.1, forward strand.
GGGTGAAGACGTGTCTCGATCACTGTAACCGTAAAGAAAAGAAAATGATACGGTAAGGGGTTTACGTGGAATAGAAAAAATTGTACGACTCGCGGAAAATTTTGTGATCGACTTTTTTCCGAGCTTTCGAGCGAAATATGTACCGTGTGGCGCGAACGAGGAAAGAAACGGCGATTAATTTCGAAAAACGATCCACTTATTCTCGGTGTTCCCGGTGGATTGTTCGGTAGCGTGGTCGCGTCGCATCGCGGTGCATCCCCGACGCATCTCGTCGCATCCCGCCGCATCTCGTCGCGTGGCTAGGGCACCGGTTCAAGGCGGAAATATGGCGGTCTCTGGGTCAAGAGCGGCTCGGATCGATGCGACCGTGGGTCTCGCTCCCGGTGCATCGGTCGCTGCAGCACCAGCAGCAATTGCAATCGCAATCACAATCGCAATTCGCAGTCGCGAGACCTTCGCGCCGCATTTTCCCAAAGCTTGGCCTGGTACACTCCTGACATCGTTTTTTCAACGACGAGCGACACGTAGGATCGAAACGTTCGACGACTACCTTCTCCGGTCTTTATTAGCAATCTACAATTCAAGACTGGAATTAAATTTGGAATTCCTTTCTTCCTCTTCTTTAAAATCATTTATGACTTTCAAGTCGTTTTAACTACAAATTGTAATTGTTTTAAGCGTCTCTGACATAAATTGCATTCTTACAAGTTTGAAGAATTTTTGCGCTAACAGCCGTTTTTAATTGCAGTCTTCAATTACTGAAATTACGGATATGCCTTGATGGAAAATTGCTTAATAATGTACTCCATAAAATCAATAAAAATCGCAAACACAATCGGAATCAATCTTGTCACTTTTAGAAATGCACCATTCACTTTTAACCCTTTACACTCGGAGCTGCTTCAACTCGAAAATTAAATGAATTTCCTACGACGTAGAATAATACGTCTTTTTGCCGACATGTCGACATAATAATGTAAACAATATTTTGAATAGTGGTATAACAATTGACCACTCGAGTGGTAAGGGTTAATAGTTGGCGGGTTCAGCGTTGATCGATTTGGCAAACGATCGACGAGTATAACGCGTTTCGGCACGGTCGACGCCAAGAGCGGAAATGAGGGAAATTTATTGTCATTTTCTTTAGAAATTAATTCGGCAAATTGGTGATTGCTCGACGGTTGAAAAACGATCTGTAAAGAAACCGCGGATCCCTGTTACACGAAAAGGAAGACTCGCGGAGCCATTCACCTTGTTCCTCCAACGCTGTGGAGTGTCGTTAGCCATACGAGAGATCCAGCCAACTGCATGACTCATCGACTGTATAAATAAAATCGCGTAAGAAAGTGTCGCCGGATCGCGGATCTCGTCGGTTTTCGCGACGTGTTGCGTCAACCTGGGAACTCGATTCATCGAAACTTTTATTCCACGGGTTCGTCTCGTTAACGTCGCGTTTCTTTGTCTCCGTTCATTCCTGTGCCTAACAAGGAAGAGCCGTTGTTCATCGGAGACCATCCCTCGATCCTTGTATCCCACGATCTCATTGTCGGAGAAAGAAAGAAGAGACTGACAGAGATGCATGTGCGTGGTGTGTGGCCAGAAAACCTTTAACAAATACGCAGGCTGTTCGGCAACAGGTGGTAGACATTTTGAGGGACGATTTTTCGCGACGATGCTTTATTGTTTTTGCCGTAGTATGTGATGTGTTTTCCTAAATCCTAAATCAAACGAAATTGGTCAGTTATTGCAATCGATAGTAATTATTGTATATAGTATACTGTAAAAATTAGTAGGTACCATTGTTTCAAATTAGTAAACAAAGAAAGAACTTTCCTTTTAAGGATATTTTTATTTTGCACAAAAATTCGCAGTCTAGTTTTAGTTTTGAGTTTATGTTAATCTCATATTTATATTTATTTATCGAATTGTGTAAGAAGAATACAAGACAATAAACAAACAGTAAAATTAAGCATTTTCAAAACAGAAGATAGGACCTTAAAGATCAGGACATTTCGCATACAACACTTCGATACGATCGACGAAAGTCGAAAGCAGGATTGGCATTTCGTTATTCTCGATCGTCGCGTTCCATCGTCCCGAAGAATGATAATTTTCTTGGAACCGTGGTCGAACGGAAGGAACAGCTTGCGTTAACGTAGGTCGCGATAGTAAGTCATCCCCTGCCTCGACGATCAACTGACGAATATATGTTTTTGTATGTGATATAAAGATTGCGGCTTGCGTCCGGAAGAGGAAGTCCTGGACCCCGGAGAGACCGGTCCGTACATCGAGTGTAAGGTGAGCAGCCGCGAGCCGTCGTTTTCATCGACGAAGCCATCCTTCGCATCTGCTTCAACATCGACTTCGTCGTCGCCGTCACCGTTGCCGAGGGGAAAGAGCAAGTCGTCGGCTTCCTCGTTGGCGTCGACTGCCTCGATAGGCTCATCGACGACCTCGGTGTCGGCAAGCAGCGAAGCTTCGTCGGGATCATCGACGAAAGAGGATCGAGCGATTCTGAGCCGTAGACAAAGGAAGAATCGCACCAGAGTACCTCGCGATCAGCGTCAGGAGCGCGACGACGAGCACGAACAGGAGCACGAGGAAGAGCATGCTAGTCAGCAGCAACAGCAACGAATACGCAGACACCACCACAGCCGACAACAGGTCTATCAGAACAGCCCGACGAGAAGCTTAGAGTCTTCGCAGAGCTCATCGACGTCCGTGAGGAGCGAGACCAGAAGAAATCGTCAGTCGCAAAGTGTTCAAAAGATGATGCATCACGGGGAGATGAATCTCGTCAACAACGGGACGGCCGGAGCTGGGAACGCCGACAGGACGTTCCGGAGTAACCAACGAAAGGAACTGAATCACCTGAGCGAGGCGGGGTTAGCCACCGCGCTCCGCAGATACATGCTCACGGCCGATGAACTGGCTTATCTCGGCTACCCGTTGGAGTGCAGCTACTACCCGGGCTACGCTATGGTGATGAACTACCATCAACACTTCATGAGCCGCCGGGCGAAAGTCTACCATCACTTGGACGCGAACGCTCGCGAATTCGTACCCGGCAGCGGGACTACCTCGGGAATTTGGACCATGGTGGAGAGCGAGGTGGACAGCGGTAACTACAGCGGAAGCTCCGTCGAGAGCTCGGATCTGGAGCAAGAGAGCGCTTCGGACAGCGATAAGAACTCGGACATCGGCGAGTCCTCCTCCTCCTCCTCGTCGACCGACTCTTCATCTTATTCGTCTTCGTGTTCCTCGTCCGGCCACGGTTACCAGTACCAGGACAGATCGAAGAGATACTGGACACCGGAAACCTACGAGCTGGTGGTCGCCCAGAGGACGTGCGCCAGGTGTTACAAGAATTTCTACGTGAATCGGCAAGACGGCGAGTACCTGCAGGAGGACGAGTGCATGTATCATTGGGGCAAGTTCCGGAACGGCATGTACAACGATTCGCACAAAAACGTCTGGGAGTGTTGCAAGGGCAGAGATGACTCGAAAGGATGCACCACCGCGAAGATGCACGTGTGGACGGGCGTAGCGCCGGGCTACAACGGACCACTCGAGGGGTACGTGCGCACCCAACCTACCGCGATCGTGCCCGCTGACGGAAATTACGGTGTGTACGCGTTGGACTGCGAGATGTGTTACACGAAGCGCGGCCTCGAGCTGGCTAAAGTGACGGTAGTCGACGTGGACGGCACCGTGGTCTACGACACTCTGGTCAGGCCGGACGCAGAGGTGATCGACTATAACACCAGATTCAGCGGGATCACGGCGACGGATTTGTCCAGGGCGTCGAAGCGCCTGATAGACGTCCAGAACGACCTGATGAGTTTCATTCGCGCCGAGACGATACTGATCGGTCACGCGCTCGACAATGACCTCAGGGCCCTCAGGATAATTCACACGACTGTGGTCGACACGTGCGTCGCGTTTCCGCACTTTTTGGGCTATCCGTTCCGCGTCAGCCTAAAGACTCTTGCGAGAACAGTGCTGCGAAGGGAGATACAAACGATGGAACACGACTCCGTCGAGGACGCCAGGATTGCCGTCGATCTCATGCTCAGGAAAGTGCAGCACGACATCTCGTAGGATAGACACACACGGACAGAGAGAATGAAGCACACAGTGAGTGAAAGAGAGAGAGAGAGAGAGTGAGTGAGTGAGTGTGATTTGATGTACCGCTTGGTAACGAGAAGAGTACATACAAGTGAGAACGAACTGTCGGGAGGCCTGTCGGAGCCAGAGGATACTCCTTGCGACTACGATCGACGCGATCTCGAGGTCTCGTTGCACCACGTTGGTCCCCTCGTTAGCGCCCAAACCGCCTTTATCTTCATCTTCATCTTCTCCTTGGACCTCTTTTTCCGATTTTCTTTTTATTCCCGTACAAAAAGAAAAAGGTGCTAACGAGAACACACGAGGGACACACCGCGCGCGCAACTCTTCCGACAGTGTTCAGTTCCATGCGAAGTCTGTGATACGTTACATATACAGGAAAAAGAAACTACAGGCGCGATCTCCGACTCTTTGGGGACGCACGCACCTCGTCGCTCGCACAGATCAACTCTAGACGTTATTCATGCGCTCAGTCTCGTGTACGCGTGACCGTTCGTTCGTTCGTTTGAGTCGCGCATCACCGTAATCGCCTTCATCGAGCAAACCTCTCGCCAAATCGCGCAGGCTACCACCGAGAACAGGAGACCACGGCTCTCGAATCGATTCACAGAGACAAAATTCCTCTTTTAGTTCGCAAATTTCGATTTCTTTGACAGTTTCTTTCTTTTATCTTTTATCCGGCGTGGTTCGGACTAGTAAGCGCCTATCTCCGTTGAGCGGGAAGAAGATATGATCGTTTCCGCAAAAGCAAGATACATACTGGTAACTCGGATTCGTATTCTTTTGCTCGCCCACCCGGAGATACGCTTTTACGATAACTTCTACGAGAAGAAGCACGAGTCTCTGTACGGATTTAGACCGTTGCCCACTGATCCTTTTACCTTGCAATATCGAATTATTGTAGATTCGTGGCGAAGAATTACAACAAAGATCATTAATCAGGTGTGTTACGAAGATATTTTACATCGGAGAAAATATAAAGACGCGATAGATATCAATGTCCCCTTTCTTCCGGAAGCTTTTACACGATGAAAAGTAATCTAATCCAAGTATAATAATTCGATTCCGGATCTTTATGCAATATAAAAAGTTTGTGCATCAATTGCAAGACACAGGAGCTAAATATAAATTTATATTTTTCACTCATAATTTTAATTTAATGAAAATAATACATTAATACTTCTAAAGTCTTTTAATCTTTGCATCGTTTTAAATTGCTCCCGCCAATTTTTGTCACAAGTGCATAAAATCCGGAGTCTAATAATAAACCATACTGCGGAGGATTAATGCCAGATCGATAACAGATTACGTTATATGTAGCTGAAACGTGGATGCGTTCGTTCATTAATTCGTAACATCTTTCTCCTTCTTTTGATAGAAATGAATACGTAGACGTTGGTCCGGGCCAATGTCGCGTTTTCTCTCCGAGCCGGAGTCTAGTTCTCGGTTCTCGGTTCTCGGTGCGCGAGCCTGCACGAATTTTCTTTTTTTTCTACCGCAGAATCTCCGTTTTTTTTTTTAAAGAATCAGACGTTTCAGTTTCGACGATTATTATTTTTGTTCCTTCGGTAGCGTTTGTAGGTACTAAGAGCAGTCTGCTCTTGACGAGCGAACGTAGTCATCGATGCGCATCGGTGGTCCAATCGTGGAGGTTGAACGCTCGTCGCGGTTCCCGATTAATCCTGGATCACCCATCGCGAACTTCTTTTATTCAACGACAGAAACATTTTTTATTTTACGACGAAAAACGGGACACGGGCAATGCAAACGCGTTCCCGTCGTCGTTTCTACGAAGTGGGTTAACCAGGGTTAAGATGGCCGACCTCGTTCGAGATATCTCGGTATCTCAGTATCTCTGTATTCCCGTTTTCCCCGGTGGCTCGAGGACACAGCCTTTGCGGAGACGCTCCGCGACGTTGAGAAACGACAAAATACTGCCGTGTTTGCTAATCAACGACGACGGTCGTAGCAGCAGCAGCAGCACCCGTGTTCAGGCAGCTAGTACATTACTCGTATACCGTATAACGTCCCCCATAGTACCCTTCGATACCGCGCGTGTTTCGACTAGGACAGAGTCGAGTCGTTTGACAAAACTCCGAGTTTCCCCATAGAAAACCGGTCGGTCCGCGTTCGGATCCACTTGTAAAGCAGCAGAACTGCCCTTGCTCAAGAATCCCAAGGAAGACAGTTCGGGAGGCGGATCGTTTGACACTCGGGAGCTGGCACTGTCCACGATTCGTCCGAAATATTAACACTAGACTTGCAAGTATTAAGTATCTGGCAAATGTCCTATACAAATAGTATCATTAAATTCTTTAAGATTATCCGTAACGTTTCCTTAAATGAATTTGTATAATTTCGTTTATATAATTCGACCGCGGTCGGTTTTATAGCGTTACAGAAGCTCTCAGGTCAGCCCAACCTGCTTCGAGCAAGTTTTTATCAAAGTTCGTAATCGTACGAAGGCAGTCATGTCGATGTCTAAGTCTATAGTAGAATTTGGTCCTTCGCTATGAATTTGCTGTCCTAAACTGGTCGACAAATTCCGAGCCTATGGTGTGGGCGGATGAATCGAAATTTGCCGACAAGTTTTAATGACAAATTCATAGATTGCTTAACGGGATAGATACATTTTCCGTATCAACCAAATAGTTGTTAGGAATATCTTGAATATTTTTGTACCGCCTCCCGAGCCAAGTCTCGAGCTTTCAATGATCTTCAACGAACTGGTAGAGTACTATTCGAACCAGAATCCAGCTCATAATCTGCCGTACACGATACGCATCGATCGTCTTGCTCCCATCGGATGGGAGGTACCCTCGGACCCACCGAGACTTTTCTCTCATCGAGTCTTCGAATTATCCCAAATGATGGCGACATCCTCGCCATAGATCGCGTAGAACCTTGCCGATCGTATCGATCCACACGGTTCGCAAAGCAGAGTCTTTTACAACTCTGACAACGGCTTCCCACAGCGGTGGTGGCCGAAATCTCGTTGTCCTCGCACAGTGGGACGAATCGATACGACTCTTTAGTTAGATGTAATAATTTTCTTAAAAAGTAGCAGATGTATTGCTCAATTTTCTTCGCTCTCAAGATACCAACGGTTAGGTTTCTGTTTCATTCTTCTTCTTTCAGTTTTTTTTTTACATGTATGGTATCAATTACATTCATCGCAAATGATTGCAATTCTTTAACAGTTACGAAGAGGTTGAACCTTTTGTTAAAAGGATTGTTACTGACATTGCACCCCAATTGATGTACCGAATACGATCTCGATCTACATAGAATAAACTATGTAACTAATCATTTAGAGTACATCTTCTAAAGTAAGATTGTTCAATACCACGGACGACAGTTGTGATTTTCTGCTACCTTAAGCATCAGCAATAAGAAACCGAAAGTAGATATTAGAAAATAAAGTAGACCGTATACAATGGATTCTCTCGTTCAAGTAACAGTAATTGTCAAGATCGTTTCGTCTCACTGTGCGCCGTACAGGTGACTATTGTGCTCTAGTGTTCGAGCCATCTTCCTAATAGTCGGCTCAACACTCGACGAAGTTGACCATTGAATTAGTTGTGCTAGTTCCTGCCGAGCAGCGCTCTCCCTATGGCGCGTTGCTATTTACGGTAAAACTCTCTACTCTTCTCGTTCACGCTACAAGTCGCTCGAATTTTGCTCCGCGGATTTCCCGCGACGATATTGGTACACTGCTAGGATCATCCCCTACAGGAAATGTTGTAGTATAAATTCCACGCGACAATGCTCGTTCTCGGTCTCTCTAACCGTCTGTCCGCTTCCGCGGGGGTGTTTATGTTTTTCGATCCGATCCCGTTCCATTTCGTTTTCTCGCTTACCCCGATCCGGGAACGTGACGAGCGACGTGTTCGACGCCGTCTTTCCACGGAATAGATCGACAAATCCGTACGTGTCCCGCTGTATAAATCATCGTCGAACGTGGACAAGGTCTTCGGGCCTGGAGACCACCACGTGTCCGATTTCGGCTCACGAAGAGATAACATGATCCACGATTCCGTGCGCGTCGCTCATCGTCCGGACGATCTAAGCAGCGTACCAATTCCCCGGCACGGCGACTCGTTATCGGCTTCGTCTTTGTGCCGTTTTGTAGATATCTGTTTCTTGAAAAATATTCCTCGATAATTGATTACTTTCCGATCACCGGAAACGCGCTCGACGTTCAATCATGTATCGATCAATCTTTTATTCGTTTTGAGTAAATCGTTTTTATTCCTGGATCATGGAGAAAAAGTTGATAGTAGCGTCACGCTCGAAAAACACCCGAAAACCCAATCGAATTTAGTTGTACGGTAAAGAATTGTTGCGAAATCGTCTACAAACTCCGCAAGCTGGACCACCGTGCGACCGTTTCCGACCATTCGGAAGAAAACCGCGATTCGTAGAACCGATTAGCAAAATGTCTGACCGATCGATTGTAAGCGTTCTCGCGTTTACGCAGGAACTCCTAAGCGCGTCTGGTTGCAATATTTTAGAGACGAATAGAGCATGGATCGCGAAACGCTGCGTCCAGACGCGCTTAGCAGATATCCTACCTTTGCGATGCTGCGACGCGACGAAATACCTCCCGTCCGCATTTTGATCGCGATAGACAACGGCGATTTCGTGCGAGCCTCGATCCTTCGCCACGGAAGAGTCGTTCTAGCATAAGGATCGCGTTGCGCCGAACAATCGACGCGCGTCTCTCCGGTTTTGCCGTCCCGGAACACGGCTGTCTCTGATACAGGCCGGAACATGCGAAATTTGGCAACGCTCTCTCAGTCCGATTTCAAGTGATTTTTCAATTGAAAATTTCCCTCGATTTCAAGATTAGATCGGACTGATAGTCTGTCTGTACGCGGCGTTGTCACATGTCCCGGCCCCCGGCCTGCACTAAAGATGGCCGTGATTGTAATCCTCGCCGGACGGTGTACGCTGGCGTTCCTCCCTCAACACTAGAACTATATACTATGTTATATACTGATTCCATAAAAATTTCAGATTTTTTCTTGTAGAATTGGTGAGATTAGAAAAGTATTTTTTGAGAAATTGTTTTTAGCATACTTGTTTGTTCGAGTAGATAATGATCGTCCATTGGGACATGCGCCCCGCTGTCGAAATCATCGTCGTCTCCTGATGGACGATCATTACACGATACCATAAAAATCCTACGAAATCTGAATACATAACTTGTCGTAAAGTAAATATCAGTCTCGTTTAGGGTATTTCTAGTGTTGCAGAGGGGAACGCCGCATATTCGATTCTCGATCGTCGAGAAGATATTTTTAGCGTTTCTTATTTTCCGAAAGAATACGAGGGGAGAGCCGATCGCAACGAAAGAAAACGAAAAGCAATACTTTCATACCCATTCACTCACACACGCATACACATACACATGTTTTCATCGCTTTGTACATAGCGCATATTTATTCGTACATAACGCATCGCGAGACAAAGTACCTGTGCATCCTCCTCGAGGGACGTTCCTCAATGTTTTTCGAGCGACTCGAACGGTTTGAGCTCGCGAGAGGATTCGTTTACGACCTATCATCGACCCCGCTCCTTAAAGCTGTTACGTTCCCCGAGTACCGAATCCCGAATCCCGAGACCCACCTCCACCAGCTCCTCGAATCCCCTTGATTCTTCCTTCGTTTTCTTCTTTCTCTTTTTTTATTATTAAGTAAGTAATCGTTATAAGAACAGCGCCACTGTTTACCTTTTGTACTGTTGCTGGGAGACGGGTGGACACGCAGCGTTGTCTCCGCTCTCTCCCAGGAGATATATACTACTTGAAAAATAAACAATGCATCTCTGATACTGAAACCTGTCTGACTTGGTCAATCGTCTCGCGGGTCACCGCGGACGGAACATGCGATTCCTTACCCTTGCGGAAATTATCCAACTCGATTTTATTCTATTCTATTTTACTCTATTTTATTCTATTTTACTCTACTTTTGAAATAGTTTCTTCGTATTTTAATGCGGAAATAAATCAAGCTTTTTCCATATTTTAACTCTAAGTTTATTAAATCGAGTATATGCTCTTTTGATCGACCACCTTTTGCCATTTTTGAGGTAAAACCATAATCTCCCCGTCACCGTACAAATTTCTGTGATTTCTGGGCGAAAAACTGCAACACGTGATTTTCACAGGCCTCTTTTGAAGTCGACTTCTCACCATTAAGGGGGATCTATACCCTCGGATTTTGGGCTATTTATCAATGTTATCAACCTCTGTGCAGAAAAAAAATTTGGTAACATTGATAAACACGCAACTGCATAATGAACACGAGATGGAGTTGCTTGCTATTTCCATATTCTATTCATCTCGTCGCGAATGCCGTTATACAGGGCAGGTCGCACTAATATTAGTGCCACCGATGAGAATATGTACCTCGTCTGTGTCAGTTTTGCTATGATTCCACATTGACAGCAGTGAAATGTTGCACAATATCGCAGCACTGATTGACAGTCCTTCTGACTAGGCACCATCTCGTGTAAACTAACTGAAATGAAATTGGTTCTAGATTGGCTCTACATCAGAGATAACCTCTGTCTTCATGAACCTAATATGGGGAAATCTCTACTAATGTGAATGAAATCACGCGCGGCGATTTTTTGTCCTTATACGAGCATATTTTGAGCTACACAAAGGCTCATTTGATAGAGGAAGGTTCATCACGGCGCGCTCTGCTCATCATATCAGTCAGAAAAATCTCTTTGAGACAGGAAAATACATTGAAATCTGCGGTTATTTTTCTAGATTTTTTCTCTACTTTGGGCACTCATATTATTAGATATAAACATAATCTCGTTAAATCAATAGCAGAGCGCGCTGGATTTAACCTTCCTCTATAGAATGAGTCCTCACCCAGTCCAAAATCCGCTCAAATAAGGACAAAAAATCGCCGCGCGTAAACCCATGTTTCGACCCAAAATCTAGTAAGATTCTAGTTCCTTTCTAGTTACTTCATTGGGTATAGATCCCCCTTAAAAGAGTTCTGTAGAGACCGTAACAAATGGTAGTCTGATCGTGCAATATCAGGACTATACACGGTGGATGCATCAAAACTTCCCAGCCGAGCTCTCTTAATTTTTGACGGGCCGCCAAAGATGTCGATCAATTAAAGTTTTCAATGCTAACTCGCGCAGACACCAAAACATCGAGCTGTCTTTTGCATCCAGGCTTCTTTAATTGGTTTAGAACTGTTTTGTGGTCGATGTTTAGTTAGTTCCTTGCCGATATCACGACTGCTAATGTGCCGGTCTTGCTCGACTGTTTGCATGATTTCATCGACTTTTTCAAAACATCTTAAAACGTCTTTATTCCCAAAAATGTAGTGGAAGAGAAAAGAAAATTTGGTATTTTTTCTACGGCTACATTTATTTTTTAATGCTTAAATATTGATTACAAACGAATCAAATGATTGGTATCATACCAATTTCATATCCATAAAATTGAAAAGATCATAGGGAATGGAAATATACTAGGTCCGAAGAAAGGATAAAAGATCGAAATCGTGCTCGCGAGTAAATCCTCTGTACGAACGACGCTTGAACCACCTTCTGAATAAAGCTGATTTCGCTGCGAGGGCGTGACGCGGCCATATTTCACGCGACGAGCATAGCGCGCCCACCTGATAAAACCGCCCCCCCACAGTCATTGTGTCGGTTGATTTTTATCGTTCGCGAAGTTGAGAAACCCGCGAGACAATCCCGACCGTCTGTTCGGCCGAGTGCGATGAGATGAGGTGAGGTTTCTCGATGAATCATCAGCCTTGGGGCGAGATCCCATCCCGTTCGACCAATCGAATGCGAACGATTCTTAGATCGCTGGACCGTGGATATCTCGCTGATTGTCAACAAAATCAATCTCTATTGTCTCAACTGCAACTGTAAAAACCTAGGTTCGCATAGATCACCATTCGACCACTCGATCTCGCCTATTCGAACATCGATTCCTGTCATGTCAACTGTTGCGATCTGAGGCGCCAGATTAACGCTAACAAGGGAAAGACCCCAAGTGTCCGATTTCGATTTTAATAATTTCTTGTGAGACGATGGTATAATACGATCCCTAGTGATGTATGCAAAATATTAGGTGTAGTTACTCAATAGTTTTAAAGATATAAACAATTGAACTTTCATACCTTGTTGTTTTCGAAGTTCCATTAGCCGTGTAAGCAGGTTGCGTGAAAGTTCAAATGTTTATATCTTTAAAACTATTGAGTGACTTCACCTAATATTTTGTAGACATCATTAGGGATCCATATACCATCGTCTCACAAAAGATTAGATTCGAATTTTTTGTAGTAAATATTGAATCGAAGAAGCGATTCGAAGTGATTCAGAACCCATCGCTACTTTTATATGCCGGCAAAAGGGACGACAAGATGTATGCGACGGCCTTAACGTTAACAAGTATGTATAAAGTCCGCGGCTTAGTCATCGATCGCGCCATTACCGTTCAAGGTCTCTAACTTGCGTCGAAAGTCAAATAAAACGAAAGAGGTCCGAAGAAAGGGACGCGCGTTGTGTAAAAAAGTGAGAGAGAGAAGATGTAGCCGCGAGCGGATCCTCGGAGATCGTCCCTGACGACCAGACAATGGGAAGTGACACGAATCCTGACGACGCGACGCGACGCGGTAACAACGAACTCTCTTTTTCTTTCCGCGGCCATTTTTCTCCCCTGACCCAAATACAAAGTCCAGAAACGGCAGAAACAATCGGACCGGATCGTGACCGAACTGTAATCGAGTTTTTTACGGTTCGATGCGCATCGGCGAGACGAGCGATAACGTGCCTCGATGATAAACCAAACGGAAAACTTTGTTCCCGATCGCTATCGATGCAATCTCTCGTATCCGCACTTGCATCTTCGATATCGAGATCGAGATCGAGATCGAGCCTCGCGCGGACAGAAGGTCGGCTCGCCGCCTGCAATGGATCGCTCCGACACGACGCGATGCAGTGTTGCATTTCGATGCGTCAGACTAAATTTCGTTGTCGACGAGTAGCCTGTGGATCTTTATGCAAAGCAAACATTGCCTGCATTAAATGCCATCGTTAAATCATTCGTAACCTTCGGACTCGTGCGAGTTCTAGCTGTATACAGTCCGGAACAATATTAAGTGTACATACTCTTAAAAATTGAACGAAACCGAATATCGGTAATCAGAAACGTGGTTAAAAACTTGCTATCCTGGAAAATGGAGTCTACCCCTTTAAAGAGGGTCGTATGACCAGGAAGACACGAGCGCGACGCACTTTCGATTCCGTTAGGAGCATGGATCTATCCAACGTCGTTGCTCGCCACTCGCCGAACATACGAGCACGCGTTCGTAGACTTTCCCGAACGCTTCTCCTGTTATTTCCGTCGCTCGAAAGCGGCCGAGTCGATTGCGTAACCGTAGCCTCGCATAACCGATCAGCGGAAGATGGACAAAAGTCTGTCCCCTAGGTAACTCGGCAGCAGAACATTCTCCCGATTCGGAGCTGAACCTCCTCGGAAAAGGCAAGCCAATTTTCCTGTTAACCCTCGTGCATCGTTTTGGACTAATTCGGACGTTTCCGTCTTCGGAATTCGATTGGCTGGCGTCGATTCTCGATCTAATCGAACTCTTACTTTTAGTTAAGAAATTTGTTCTCGGCGCACAGGTTCGATCAATTACTACACACTAAACTAATCTAGCGGGTCTAGGACGAAACACCACCTTCAGTTCCTCCAATAGAATCACACAATGATAGCTAAGCCGTAGTCCACAGAGTATTACAAATATTAGTTTAGTGTGTAGTAATTGATCGAACCTGTGCGCCGAGAACAAATTTCTTATTTAAATAATTGCGATCGTTAAACAATCTTCATCATCTTACTTTTAGCTTTGCTATCTCTCTATTTCTTTCTATCTATTTGCTTATCTATTCGACAACTCGGATGTTCCTTCCGAGACGACACTGAAGATCCGATCGAAGATTTCATTTACACTTAATCCCGGCAACTTTCACTGTTCTTGAAGAAGGAACAAGTTAATCGTCAGTTCGAATAGTTCACGCTAACTTATAATACTAACATCATATTATAATAAAAACAACCAATTAACGGACTTACCCCGTAAACGGATTTACCCCACTCCACCGTATATAAATACAAACGGTAAAAGTGAAATTTACTTGGTGTTTTTTACTGTGATTCGAAAATGGCCGCTCGACCGATTACAAATTACAATTTACAACGCGACAGCGCAGCGTTGCGTTAACGTTAATGCCTGTGGCAGCCGGTCGGATGTCCTGATGCGACGTGAAAAACGTGCAACAAGCGGAGACCTAATCTAATCGCGACGCATCGAGGATCGAATTTGTCTATGTCTCGAAGGATACTTGTTATCGACGATAAGCGTTGCTCGTAGCAAATAAACGAGGAAGAAAGGCGTATCGTGTAACCAGGGTTGCGTAACCTGCCGAGAAACTATTATACAGAGAGGAGCGAGATAGAGGGAAGGTGGGGTGGGGGTAGGGCAGGAAAAGATAGAAAGAGGGAGAGAGAGGAATAGAAACCCGTTAGGCAAAAAGACGAGTCGTTAATCGGGACTCATTGTACGAATAACGGAGGTTCGATTGGCGTTGAAGAAAAGATTTGACCTTCCGTCCTCGCCTCGTGTTTCTTCATCAAACAGTCATCGAACCGTTTGTTCTTCCTCCTGCTCCTGCTTCTGTTCCTGTTACGTCATCGATTTCTTTTTATTTAACACCACAAACTGTCGCCATTTTCGAAGACCGGATTCTTCAAGAATCTTGCGAAAGTCGGTGGCAGTTAACCCTCTGCACTCCGAATTATTTTTCAATTTTATTGCCAACAACTCCCTGCTATTTTAACTATTTTATTTGAACTGTACTTCAAAGGTCAGTTGGACCTTGACTACCACTTATGTTAAACAATTTTGTTTACTAATTAGCAGACTGCGAATCTTTATGCATTTATGAAGCAATTGGTTGGACGAGATATAAAACAGATTGGACGAAATACATATAAAAAGATTTAAAACATTCAAGAATGTTGTAATTTTGCTTTTGATGTAACAAAGTCGTTAAGGGATGAATTCAATTTTTATGTTATTCCTGCTTCCCACAATTATCGCAAAACATTTTTATTTTGCATACAGATCCGCTGTTTACTAATTAGATTATCTAACGTGTACATACATATATTTATATGTACAAAAATAGTCTATTTTACCGTCAATAGTTGTTGGCATTAAACGGCCAGGATAACTGGTGTGAGTAACGACAACAATTATTGACGGTAAAACCGTCCGTCAAGGGTGCGATTTACCAAGAACTTGACACTCCGAGCGTCACTGGAATTGGAAGAGTGATTACTCGGGTAAACTCTAGCGACCAGAGTCTAGTCCTAAGGACACCTTGTTGCCAGCGTGTTCGCTACCTGCAGCACCCTTAGCCCTTAGGTGCTCTGGGTTTTTCCCTGAACGGATACGCATCGCGCTGTCGAGCCTCACGCTGCCCACTCTCGACGCGACGCGCGATGTTCGCTTATTCGATATTTCTTTCGTATAGCTCTCAAACTTTGTTGTAATTTACATTTGTGCAACTTATATTTGTTTTTAACTAAAAAGCATAAGAAATTAAATGAATTTCATTTCATTTACATTTTTCTTTCACTGATGCCGAATCACACTTGACAAAGGAGTGCATTCTCGTTCTCGGGATTCCAAGGGTTCGAGATGCGCCTTCTAATTTCTCGATAATGCAGGAGATGGGGATTTCAGTAGTCAAAAGCGCTAGATAAAAGATCAATCTAGGCCTAGTAATTTGCATTATTCGGCAGCGCGTAGCTGGAGGAGAGAGAGAGAGGGCGAGAGCGAACTGCTCGCATTTCTCGATTCGGGCCTCCGCCGAGAGATGTGGCCTAACGGTACAATCCCCGAACCGATGAAGACGGTCTCGTTCGCGACAAACAGCCAGGAATGTGTTCTGGGATCTGGGAACTGGGAACTGGGATAAGTGGCAACCTTCGTATGCTCAATATGGTTGTATAATTCATTCTCGCGTGAATAATTCGGAAACGATGATCGGATCGCGTCGCGACGTCGCACGTTGACTGCGATGGATCGTTCACCTCGAACGATCTGCCCGTCCGTGTTCTCTGCAGATTCGACTGGGCCGGTTGGTTCAACGACCCTGGGCTCGTACGTTCGGCTCGTTAACAAGAGGCACCGGTTTAGCGCGGCCGTGAAGGATAAATTTAAAGGAGGCAACGCCTCCCGAAACGCTGAAACGTCCCTGACCCGCGTAAAAACCTTCCGACTCCGATTCCGATTCCGATTCCGAGCAGCGCGCACACGGGGGAAACGTGGCGGACGAATCTCGTCGCTGCCAACAGTGTCAACGGCTCAGCCAAATCTTTTGTTCGACGATCGTTGAGAATCGTGCGGGAGCTTCCGCCATCAATCCAAATCCCATCCGATCGTCGGAAAAGCGAATCTTATCGTCTTCTTTGCAAACGATTCGCGTCATTATTACTTATTGCACATTTACGAAAAGAAGACGATAAGATTCGCATTTCCGACGATCGATTGGGACTTGGATTCATGGCGGAACGATTGTCAACGTTCGTCGAACAAAAGATTTTTGCAAAAATAGAAAATGCCCGCCAGTCGGCTTTGTAATCGACTGGACGAAAGGGGTGGCCTGAGCATGGCGCAAGGTGTACGATGCAAACGGATTCGCGTGTAGGCAAAGCGAAAGTGCGCGGGCCCATGATTCTCGTTGGCGTGCACCGCGCACCGTGTGCCCAGTTGCCAAGCGTTATCGGGACGTTCGCGCTCGCACTCGCGAGAACCGATAAAACGCTCGATGTTTCTCCTCACGTGACAGAAACGCGTTTCTCTCGCCAGAGAAACTCGGACACGCTCGGCGAATCAGGCTTTCGGACGATTTCGGAAAAGAAATTTTGTGTTTTCGGTTTCAATTTTGTTTTCGATTTCAATACGGCGCGGCGCGTCGTCGTCGTCGTCGTCAAAGTCGGAGTCGGAATCGGAGTCGGAGTTAAGAATTTTGTCTACCGACTCCGCAGCTCTGGATGGAACGTGACACGGTCGAGATACATACAAGATGCGCACGAATTTCGAGAAGATAAGCTTGGTCGGCAAACGGGGCCGTTAACACGTTCATAGTTTTCAAGGACATCCCTGGTCCGTGCTCGTGCACGAGTCGTGTCTCCTTTTTCGTTACATTCTCAGCTGGATATTTAAATCTCATTTCCATTAAAACTTCAGTAGCTAGCTTTGAGGGCAACTCCTGCCTAGATTGATCTTTTATCTAGCGATTTTAACTACTGAAAACCCCCATCTTTGCAATATCTTTTTTTTGTTTGGGAGCGGTGAGGAAAATGCATTTACGCACTGGCTCCCCCCTGAAGATGACGGTCGGGGGAAGTTTTTCGATCCTCCTCCTCTCATGCAGGGATAAGGCGGTCAGAGTACCACTCTTCGTATTGCACCTGATCGCCTTATACTCCCTTGCTACCTTCCACGCCTGTTCTTGTCTATAACCATCTTTGCATTATGTAGAACTGAGAAAGCGCACCCCGCACCCTTGCAATCCTGGAAACGATAGTCTACCCCCTTCAATAGTCGAATATGTATCGAGGATAAACGGAACAGATTCGATCGCGTTCGAATTGCAGAGGATACGATTCGGTCGAATTGATAATGGGTTGATTCGGTTGATGGGAATACCGGCGGATAATTCCGGTCGCGGCTCAAGGATTCCGCCGAAACCGCCCACGCATAAACGGTTTGAATAGCGTCGGTTAACGTGTGTCGGATCATCGAGCCGGTGACCGTCAAACCTTGGCTCTTAGCTGCGTGAGAGAAACAGAGATAGAGCGAGAGAGAAATAAGCGCGCGATATCTATCGAATGGACAAAGAGACATGGTAAACGTGTATCTAGGGTGGACCTTATTTTTCGACCATAAAATTTTGGACACGACTCCTCCCAATATTGTTCCATTCCATGAGAAAATGATATACCTAAAGTTTTTTAGATCAATCGGACGTCGGGAAGGTGTGCCACATTAGGGTGGACCTCAGCTATATGTACCTGGTAACATTTTTTTTTGCGAGATTTTTTCATGCCTCCCCTGAAAATCGTGCCATTGAGTAAGAAAATAATTCCTGCAAAAGATGAACTTGATCGAATAAGGGGAAGACGTGCCACATTGACGTTGAGTTGCGAAAAACATGACATTTTATAGGAATTGGAATATTTGAAGGAAAGACTTTTCATTATGACTAAACGTTCTTCTTGATGAATGTAACATACATATATGTTATCTAATAATTGTTAAATAAATGCCGTGTTCTCGAGGTGTATACTCACTTTTGACTCTCACTGTATGCGTGTATACGTTGCTCGAACCAGGGCATGTCAAGACAGGAGCTGGTTGCCGAGAGAAAATCCACTGCAGCAACTTTCTTGCCACGGATAGGGCGCGTGGGTATCCCGATCAAGTGTTTCCTGGGCGAGGGGGCGGATCGGTGGATCTGTGAATCTGTGAGGAACTTTCTCCGCCTCCGTTGGCGTTGACTCGCGAAGCTCCAGCTTGAACGTTCCCTCGAACGCGCACAGTGTTGCGATCAATGCTAATTACCTGGACAAAACTCATAACGTAATTCCGTAAAAAATACATCATCCTAATCATATGAAGTAATGCCTAGACAATGAGAATACATATTAACGTTTCTCTGTCGGTAAAACTCTGAAAGTCTTCTTTTGTCGACAGAACTGTGTAAGCATCGTGAATTCATATTTTCCTATATTTTGTAAGGAGGTCCATGAAAACTTTTATGTCTGATTAATAGACCGCGGATCTTTATACATTTATAGCAAAATTGAGTAGATGGAAATTTTTTTGCGTTCCAGACATATAAAGGTGCGAGTAACTGAAGGATAATTTGTGCAATATATGTAGTAAATAGTCTCGCGTATGGGTCACACCTACTATATCAACTAATGGGAACTAATTGGCAACTAAAGACTTCAGACATCGAAGGTTCTGATAATCGAGGTCCTACTGCATAATTACAAACCAACAACCGCAAAAAGCGGTTTGTTGCTTGCGGCGCGCGCAAACAAGACCGTGTTTACCATGGACCGATAACGATAAGGAATCATCCATCCGTTGTTTACGTCCCACGGAAACGACGCACGAAACCGTCCGGTGAATAACAGGACGAAAGGTGGCGATCTCCGCGATAGCGGTCGCGCTGCTATCGAGAGAAAGAGAGAGCTATAGAGAATCGTTGAAACATCCTGCTGGACAGCAATTAGGGTAAACTGTACTATTGCTGGCACTGCTATTGTATTTAGTTATTGGCACTTTTGATTTAAACGGCAAATATTAAGAATTCCCTGGTATAGAAAATCATTTGATATCGCTTCTTATTTATATTTCGAAGCAAAGTTGCAAGTTTTCATAACAGAGTTCCACATATGGCTGTTAGCGACGCTGGTACACCCAGTAAGACCGACGCGACGGATGACCACAGTGCAGTGTAAATAGTGTTTTATTCAAAATTTTCGTTACGAGTAAGTATACTTTATCGCTTTATAACTTAATTTCGGACTGTACTACAGATGTAACAAGTGCGTATATGTTTAATTATAAAACAAATAGCCTGTTTAACGTTTACTTCTCACTCTGCCAATGACTGTACTATTTGTCTTACGATTGTTGTTCACCGAATAGATTTTATAATGAAAGATTTATGTCTCGTAAAACTGTCTGATTTTGCTGAAAAATCTCTAATAGCTTATACATACGTAATAGTAGCAAGTTAATATGTAGTGCCAGTTTTATCAAGTTTTAGACTCGAAGAAAGTTTTATGTAGGTATATGGCTTCTGTGTCTTGCAATTGATGAAGACTATTTTTATTTTCCATAAAGATCCGCAGTCTATTCATCACCTTCGAAGTTTCTGAAATCGAAGCTCCGCGATTCGAAGCTTCGAAGGAAAGTATGTACATATCAGCCCTACTCCCGACGACGAGCAATTTTCGACGTGCATGTACAGGGAACATTGACTTACACCCGAACGAGTATTCTAATCGCGTGGGATCGTTCAATTTTCAATTCACCGAGCCGTTTATCGTATCTAATTTGCCGAACAGCTCCGGTACCCAAGCCGGCCAACTCGCTCGCGTGATTCGTCGCTAACACGATTTGATTTCATCGACTTTCTTGAGAATTTCTCTCCAGCGCCTCCAGCGAACCAAGAAATTGACTGCGACGAGCAACCGAACTTGCAAACGAAAATCAAAACAGCCTAACTTTCGATTCCTGTTCACGATAAGAAACTGTGCTCCGTGCAAATTGAAGGCGGAGCCGTCGCAGGATCCCGCAGGCATCCGTAGAAATTCGCACGTTTCCGGTAATTGCATGTTGTTGACAGGACCGATTATACGATGGCAGCCCCACATTTTCGATCGCGAGTCCTTGCTTGCGACCAGGGCTTGAAGGAAACTGTTCAAATTTTCAGTTAGTTCTTCTAACTTTTAGACTTTCTAGACTTTTAACTGTTCTGTTCTAAGAAGACAGTTATAATCCACTGAAACTTTTACTCCACATATGTACAGTCTCCACGGGAAGTCTCAAAAATGCATATTTTCTATTTTAAATCAATAATTTAGGAATTAATCGAAAATATATACATACAGTGGGTGGGTGTATTCGTACAAAGTATTCGTACTTACACCTTTTAAAAACTAATAACTTTTTTATAATTGTACCAAACAATCTGACTTTCTATAATCAATTAGAAAAATTGGTTCACGAAATGATATGCGAAAAAGATTTTCCAAATAATTACAATTTACAAGGTTGCATGGAAAAATAAAGAAAGCATTTTTTAAAACTTCTTTATTTGGCCTCTTAATGAAGATTTCAAATATATGTTTTGCAGATTTATGTTAGTTATACACACATGCTGAAAATTTCATCAAAATCGATTAACCGTGTCGACGAAAATTACTGTCGGTCAAATCGTGTCGATGAAAACAGTGTCGGTGAAATGGGTTGTCGACGAATCAAGGGTAACCCCTTTTGCATACTGTTGGCAGAGAGCGGGATACGCTTAAACCCGTTGTACAGTAAAAATTAGGCGGCAGCCGTTCCGAGACATGTACCAGGTAAGTCAGAATTATATTATTAATTGTTTCGCGACTGTAAGCACGAATCTGAAAAAATTGCCCGCTTTACGGGGTGGATTGATGAAAAAAACCGGCCGGAAACAATGTGTTAATCAAAATCTATCACCGCGAAAAATAACTCTATAAGAATCTCACAACAGTAATTGTTGGACAGTGTAACATATCGATATACACTAACGAGCATAACTGATTCAACACACTTTATTAAATCGGAATAACTTTTTTATGAATGGACCAAACGACTTGAATTTCTCTTTAAGCCTAGAAGAATTAGTTTAGTAAATGACGTCTAAAACATATTTTGGAAAAATGCATTTCGTCGGAATTGCGAGAAAAAAAATAGTAAAAATTGATTTTTACTATATTTTTAGCTGGGCCAACTGGGCCAATAACGAAAATTTAGAAGATGTGTTTGGTCAACTCGTATAAGTGATGTACGCTCTGAAAATTTCATTGAAATTGGTTAATCGGTTTACGAGCTATAAACGATCAAAAGTGGTAAAAAGGCCGAAAATCTGGAAAAATTGCAATTTTTTGAAACGATGTTTGTGAAAAAGTTCCCGGAGCCTGCCGGCGAGATCAATAGAGACGCGAGACGCTATTAAATATTCCGTAGGTAGGTTAGGCCATTGCCAATTGAGAAATCAAACGGAAGAGTCGAACGTGGCTCGTCGTTAGCGCGTCGCGTCGCGTCGATTGCGACACGCGTTGTTCGAGGCGTTACGTCGCGTCGCGTCGCATCGATTCCTGCTCGCAACAACCGTTCATCCTCGTTCTCGATTCATTTATCGCAACGAGAATTTTACCGCGGCCCGATTTCGGGAAATTATTTCTACGATCGCGACGTTATCTGGGAAACGTGTTGATCTTTCCGTCGTTTCGCGCCGCGTCGCGTCTCGTCTCGTCGCACCTTTAAAACCGACGTCAATTAGTCTCGTGTCTCGAGTCTCGTGTCCCGTGTGTCGCGTCGTAGCCGGAGTGTGCTAATCGAGAGATCCGAGGGATCGTTGACGCAAAAGTTCACGTTTCGCTCTGCAGCGAATGTTATCCGCTGTTGACGTACCGCCATCGAACGTGGACCAGCATACCAGCGCTCGCAGTACATACGTATCTGCCTTCGCGAGATGCGATCGGCACGAAATATTCGCGATTACATTGTTAAATACGTACGAAGACTTTTCCTACGTGACGTTCTTACTCCCTCCTTGGAACCACGTATTCATATAAGAGGTCGGACTCGACCAAATAAACAAATTACCCAGTCAACAATGGAAGTCTAGATACATTTAACGAGAAAATGCAGGCTAATGGAAGAAAAGATCAGGATGGAGGATTTACCGAGTGGGAGGAAAGATGGAAATGTCGAGTAAAATTTTCAGGAAATAAAGTGAAAATTAATGAAGTTAATTATTAGGTTTAGGGCTAATGAACGTCAATACTTTTTTACTCGGAATTCGACATTGTTCCATATTTTGGTATAAAAAAATATAGTATTCCATTTAAAAAAACAAAGTCGACCTTCAAATCTCCGAAACGCTTCCACCTGTAAAAAAAATAAATACACTGCATAATGTACCCTTTCAGATCGTGCAACTTCTCTGTACAAAACTTGCTCGTGCAACGCATACTTTGGATGTTATAAAGGGTGAGTCGCCTGACGTTGTCACCTCAAATATCTTTGTTGTTTTTCAAGATACATACGTCAAATGTCTGAAGGACAAAGTTGAATGATAAAATAGTAGGGGTGCATACGATACCAAAAAGATGTTTGTTTTTGTGTAATATTTTTTATAGATATGAAGGTCACCTTAATTTTTTTTTATGAAATGTCCTATTTTTTATACCATGGATCGATAGAGTATCAAATTCCGAGTATAAAAATGTTGACCTTCATATGTCCTAAACCTAATATGTAGTTAACGAGATATTATCCAAAGAAAAAAGAAAATAGTTTCGATAATATAGACCCACATGAAAATGTTATAAAATGCAACTTTTAGTATTTTTTTCTACAATCTCGATCAATTGCAATTTTTTCAGAAATTGCTATTCACAAAAAGAAATACAGTACAATATTGAAAAAGTTATCGTCTTTTTTAGAGCGCCCGAATATTAATTCGGTTCACTGTACACTGTACATATGTCTGTTAGCAAATCTGCCAATCACTGTACTACATATTTGTCTCACAATTATTGTTATTCACTGAATATACTTTATAATAAGAGATTTGTCACTCGTAAAACTGTTCGATTTTGCTGAAAAATCTCTATTAGCTTATATGTAATAATAGAAAGTTAAGCTCGTTTAAACATTTCAAAAAAAGATTTTTCACTACGATGTTGGCTTAGGGTGCCAATCATTGTACAGTTTACGCTATACATGCATCTATAATACACATACATTCTACATCGGGCGTCTACGCGTTTCGTACACGTGATAGAATTATGCATAGCCAAACGCAGTGAATCGGAGGTTCGGTAAACGCTTGGAGCGTCGAGCTACTTTTGAACGACGGTGTATGTAGCTGCCCGTAGGAGAGAAGTATAATGCGAATTTACGCGCGTGGAAAACGAACGCGCAGCGTGGGTTAGCCTCGAAGAAACGACTTATATTTAGCGAAGTCGTACGTTAACGTCGCGTCGCATATCGCTTTATTGCAACGAAACGCGTCGCTCTCTCGTTCACCCTGGTCCCGGTCCCGGTCCCGGTCACGCTTTCTCCTGTGCGCGGTGCACGTTGGCCCGTCCGCGTCCGCGTCCGCGTCCGTAGGTGTAGCCCGTGTAACACAGCCCCCCGGTCCATGTAGCACCGACAGAACTCTGCTTTTACATTTACACGATCCATCGTGCAATTACGAGTTATGCTTGTCCTTCCACATGTTCATCTACCAACTTCCCCCGTACCGAAATCAAAATCCTTCAAGATTCTGCAAACAGATCTCTATACAGCAGTGTTTCCCAACCTTCTCTATGCCATGCCCCACATAAAACCTTTCTAAAATTCTTATGCCCCCTATGTAACATATACATAATTTTGCAAAAATTTGGCAAAAATTGAATTGTTCTCGGAGCTACATATTTTAACTCGAGAATGAAACATTTCTTCCTAGCTAGAATATTTCCATTCCCTACGAAAAAATAGGACTTTTGAGGGGGATAGCGCCTTAGATCGATCTTTTGTCTACCGTTTTCGACTACTGAAAACCCCTATTTTTGTATTATCGAGAAATCAAAACGCGAATCCCGCACCCTTGCAATCCTGGAAACGAGTGTACCGCCTTAAGGAGCATTCTTTCGATTTGGGAAGAGTTCGACATTCTGCATCGAAGATGTTCTTATCGCGTTTAGCAACGAGGCGAGGCGAGACGAGGTGAGACGAAACACGGCGAGCC
Organism: Lasioglossum pauxillum; assembly: GCA_933228785.1. NCBI lineage: Eukaryota > Metazoa > Arthropoda > Insecta > Hymenoptera > Halictidae > Lasioglossum > Lasioglossum pauxillum. The sequence continues at coordinate 42,521,988 of OW121706.1, forward strand.
TAAGCTTTTGTTGTTAACTCGTCGTTCGATGCGCAAGATATATTATTCGGCCGTGGATTCAGTACGAACGATACGCGGAGCATCAAGGACGGATCGCTCCTTTCCTGCAAGCACGATTTCCCCTGCTACTTTGCTACTTGTCCTTGTCGGCGTCTCGTTCTGCTCGTGTGTTCATGCTTATATTTTAGGTAATCTAACCGACGCGACGCGACGCTACTACGTTGACCCTGACGCTGAGGAGCCACGTTTCTAACCGTGGACACACAGGTTCAGGGATTCGTCGAATGACGGTTCAACCGCCGCGAATCACTTTTGGCTCGGTAATTTTAAACCGTCCCAGAATATCAAGTGCCGCACACAGCGGGCCGGATCAAAGAATTTAGAAACATTTCACCCGAAAATGTCGACTTTTCGAAATTGACATCTAATGACTAGACTGCGGATCTTTATGCAAAATAAAAAATGGTTTGCATCGATTGCAGGACACAGGAACCAAATAAAAATTGTATGTATTCTTCTTTTAACCTTCGCAAGGTAATGTGGGGTCTCGGAGAGCCCAGCTTCAGATTTTTGAACAAAATTATTATATAAATAGGATTAAATCTGTTTGTTAACTTCCCGATTCATAGGGAATTTAAAGGTTTGTACCCATATGTATAATAGATTTTTTTTATGTGATTGCATTACTTTCCGGACAGACCCCGTACATGCTGAAAATTTCATCGAAATCGGTCGACGCAGAGAAAAAAAAACGAAAGATGTAAGAATCTGTGGATTTTAAACAGAAACTGACCAAAAGTCGCGAAAAACTATGATTTTTCACCACATTTAATCACTTGTAGCTCTTGGGTATGTTAATCGATTTTGATGATATTTTCAGCACGTGTACAAATAACATAGCTCTACAAAACATTATTGTAAATTTTCATTAAGTGCCCAAATAAAAAAGTTTTAAAAAATGCTCTTTTTATTTTTGCATACAACCTTGTAAATTGTAATTTTTGGAAAATCTTTTTCGCAGATCATTTAGTGATCGGAACGAAACGGCAAACACTGATCCCTATCCCTATTCACATTTCGAACGATGGAGTCGTCGAGATATCGTCGAGCGTCGATCGTCGTCGACTAATCGAACAATCGCGCGGTCGATAGTCGAAGCGGTGAAAGCACGTAATGGCGAACAGTGGACGCCAGTAACAGCTGTTCTAGTGTCTCGGGTCTTCGATATAGCGTGCGGTTTCGCAGAATCTTCTTTCGAATACCGAAAATACGATTCGTCGAGAAGAACCGACGACACTGGTAATACATCGAAGATGTTACGTTCGCCCTCTTTGCCCGACCAGAGAACGGAGGAATGACGAACTGAGGTGCAACCAACAAGTATACGTATAGTGTCAGATATTTCTCGTTGTCTTCCGCGGAAGAAGAAGGACGCGCCTGTAAAGTTTCCTCGACGACGAATTTTCATTTCGATCCGCAGGACGGGTCGAGATCCGTTGATCTCGACTAAACAAAAAACAAGGAAATGTCGAACTACAACGGCAACAAGGGTCCGATTCCGCCTCGATGGCTTCACTGTCCGCGAAAAGCGATCACCTTGGTTCAGAACAAGTTCTTGGCATTCAAAACTCCGCTCTCGTCCTCGTTCAACAGTCAAGTACCGGAAGAATGTCGATTCACACTCGACATGCTGTTTGCTTTTCTAAAAAGCCAGAGACTGAAGCTCGGCCTCTGGATAGATCTAACCAACACCACAAGATTCTACGACAAAAAGAGTCTGGAGGAGTATGGCTGTAAATATTTGAAACTGCAATGCAGAGGCCACGGCGAAACTCCCTCCGAAGACCAAACGAAAACTTTCGTGCAAGTCTGTAAAAATTTCATATTGTATAATCCGCTGGAGATCATAGGTGTACATTGTACTCATGGCTTCAATAGAACTGGCTTCCTTATCATTAGCTATTTAGTAGAAAACGACGGTACCAGCGTCGACGCTGGCTTGGCAGAATTTGCTGCGTCTAGACCGCCGGGTATTTATAAGGCAGACTACATTCAAGAACTGTACAGGAGGTACGACGACGTCGAGGATGCTCCGGATCCTCCTCCTAGACCAGCTTGGTGTTTAGAGTACGACGATTCGAATGTGGAAGATACCGACGAAGGTCCTAGCACGGAGACCGATAAACCACAGAGGAAAAGAAAGCGGGAATTTCATAATAAGAATCCAGTGTTCATGGATGGCGTACCAGGAGTTACTCCGGTAATGGAGGAAAGGAAATACAGCGTGGTACAGAGACGCGTTCAACAAATATGTTCGTGGCAGTCGACAGGATTCCCAGGTTCCCAACCAGTTTCTATGGATGAGGATAATATTACATTGTTACATGAAAAACCATACAGGGTATCCTGGAAAGCGGATGGAACCAGGTGAGATACTTATGTATTTTTTATATTTTGTGTCATTCGATTTGCGAACTCCTCTGAAAATTTCAACGGAATGGCAGACGCAACTACAGTGGCTTACAAAAGTTCCCGGTCAGATGGGTTTTGCGATTTTTCTTCCTAACTCATACAAAGTGTTCACAATAATTTGTACCAGCGTTGTTTTTCATAAACGGTAAACATTAGAAAAACACCAAAGAGGAAGAAGTTGCAGCATATTTTACTAGCAATATGATAGTGTATCTCAATTTTTCTATTTTTAATATTTTTCTAGAAACAAAGGTGACCTTCATTTTTTAAATGAAATATTCTGCAAATAAACACGTAAGAAAAGTAAATAGCGTCAATTTTTTTGTAGCATCCTTCACATAATATGCCCTTATATATGATAATAATAAAAATTTCTTAACGCTTTTCTTATGGAAGGAAAATTGCAAAAACCATCTGGCCGGGAACTTTTCCACGCCATTGTATATTATGTATATTGGGTTGGCAAGAATGTAATTTCGGTATTTTAAGGGGAAATGAAACCGAATTGTTTTTATTCAATCGATGAACTTTAGTCGATAGAATATTGTCGATTCTGTTGCACGATCTTTTGCCATCTCTGTGGTAGCTTCATAATTCTGCGCTGTTAAAACTTGAAAATTTTCGGAAAATTGGGTTTTATTTCACCTTAAAATACTGAAATTACTTTCTTGCCAACCCAATAGGATTTATCGTTGAATTGTTTATAAAATACGATTATTGAACTAACGCTGGTTGTCTGTGTTGTCTAGGTATATGATGTTGATACAAGAGAACGGAGAGATTTATTTTATAGACAGGGACAATAGCGTGTTTCAAGTCAGTGGATTATGTTTTCCACACATAGACGCGCCGAGGAACCTCAAAGACACATTGTTGGACGGCGTGAGTAACATTTATCCAAGGATTTATGAAGCGTATCGTACCCCAGTTTTTTGCTGTTCCTGCAAAAGGTTTGTCGTTTTGTTTGTAGGAAATGGTGATCGACAAGGAGGTAAACGGCACGAAGATTCCAAGATATTTAGTTTACGACGTAATTATGTACGATGGGACGAATACGAGTGAATTGCCGTTCTACCCTGGTCGTTATTGCAAAATCGAAAAGCATATCATGGGCGGCAGGCACAGAGCGATGAGAGAAGGAAGACTGCACAAGGAGGGGGAACCTTTTGCAGTGCGATTAAAATCGTTTTGGGACGTTAGGATGGCCAGCTGCCTCTTAAGCGATAAATTCGCCAAGCAGCTTGGCCACGAACCGGATGGTTTAATATTTCAACCATCGAAGGAACCGTATTGTCCCGGAGTTTCCGTCGAGGTATTAAAATGGAAACCGTTGTCGATGAACTCGGTCGATTTTCGTTTGAAGATAATTACGGAATCCGGAATAGGAATTGTTCCGAAGAAGGTTGGGCACCTGTACGTGGGCGGATTGAACGTGCCGTTCACTAAAATGAAAGTCACCAAAGAAATAAAGAATTTGAACAACGCGATCATAGAGTGCAAATTCGAAAAGGATCAATGGGTTTTCATGCGGGAGAGAACGGACAAATCGTTCCCGAATTCGCAGAGCACGGCCGAGTCCGTATGCAAAAGTATCGATAAACCGATCACGACCGAACGACTGTTGGCTTATATCGACAAGCATGCGTTCCTGCAAACCGACTCCGATCTCATGCCACCGCCGAGCAAAAGAAGACGGCCATAGTTTGCAGTTAATCGAGCGCGCCAACCTCGCCGACATTATTATTTACTTAAGAATTAAAGAACGATATATTTAGCATGAACATTTAAAGCAGTTTACATGATTGAAACACTGTTACGTAGCTCATTTTACTAATTTTGAATCAACGTCGTACACGGCTGGAACTGTTTATTCAATAAAAAGAAAACGTTTATATAATAAATCACGTGTACATGTTTTCGCTACCTTTTTTCCGCATGCAACCACACCCTGGTTTCTATTATCATTCTCAATTTATTATTATTCTCTCTGTTACAGACAGAACCGTGTTACTTTGGTGTACGAAAGAACTCGCGATCAAAGAGAAGAGATCGCTGCGCGTGAACATCGAATTCGATCATGCAACATTGATCCGATGGTCTCCGGATGGAAAAGCTTTCATTATTCACAAGGGTGTGGCGAATACCATCGAGGTGTACAAGATTTCGAAAAAGTCAGATGGGACATTAGGTTCGGCGACCAAGGCTTTAGAGTTTCCTAAGGTACAGTTCGAACGTGGTGCGAACCTTTGCATGCAAACGTCGACAGCTTGTCCTTTGTAACAATGCTTACTCGCATCTATGGATATTTCAGAAACACACCGAGGATATTGTTGGCATGGACATCGCGTGCACGGGAAAATACATAATCACGTGCAGCAAGGCGAACGATCTGACGATATGGGATCTCAAGGGTCAAATCCTTGCAACGATAGAATTATATTTGGGGTCCACTTATAGGGCACGCGTGTCACCGTGCGGACGTTTCGTCGCTGCTTCAGGTAATGATTAACACACTAGGATAAATTCTAGTATTCTAGTATTCTTAATTTGCTATTATTAAGATTGTAAAGATGCTTCCCTGAGGAATTATTTACCAAATTTATTTCTTTGGGTATATATTATTGGAAGAATGGCCAAAAGTTTGGATAGACACATGCTTGTTATGTTTATAAAACAATGCGAAATAGGTATTTCTAGAGCTCTGTGAACCTAGTGTTAAAGGGGTAGACTCGCTTCTAGGATTAGGATTAGGCGAGGGTGCGCGGGGTATTTCTCATTTCTCGATAGTGCGAAGATGGGGGTTTCAGTAGCCGAAAGCATTAGATAAAAGATCAATCTAGGTTCTCGATCGCCCTCAAAAGACCTATTTTTACATTTACGAGGCGTAATTTACATTATTCGGCAGCATGTAGCTGTCGCAGCTTTATTAAAATAGCTACATGCGCAGCTGTATGCTTCCGAATAATGCAAATTACGACTCGTAAACGAAAAAATAGGATTTTTGAGAGCGACTGCGGCCTAGTCTAGATGAATATTTTATCTAGCGCTTTTGACTACTGAAAAGCCCCATCGCATGCATTATTAAGAAATAAGAAGGCGCATCCCGCACCCTTGCAATCCTGGAAACGAGAGTCTACCTGCTTAATATAATCACAGATGGTTCGTGACCCGCGATCGCATTCGAAATCTTTCAAACGAGGCGTAAAGTCTAAGAAAATGTTGTTTTCCAGGATTCACACCAGACGTGAACGTGTTCGAGGTCCTATTTACAAAATCGGGTGATTTCAAGCAAGTCTCGAAGGCTTTCGATCTTGCTGGCCATACGTCTGGAATATTTGACTTCAACTTCAGTGCTGACAGCAGTCATATGGCTACCGTTTCAAAGGACGGGACCTATCGCTTGTACAACACGAAAGGTAATACTTTAGTAAACGTGTACTGGGTTAGGTAAAATTGATCACCGGTAATCAGACTGCATTAATCTTTCGCTTATTTACAGTTGAATTTGAGAAGGGAGAAGATCCACGTCTGCTTTCATCTGGATCATGGGACAGCGCACCGACAGCTAGGATCGCGCTATCTCCTAACACAGAAGTGTTGGCGATAGCCCATGGATCCTCGTTAAGTTTTTACTCGACGGTTACCGGCGCTCTGGACAATACCATAGAGGATATTTTCCTCGGTAATTTCTCTTTTGCACGTTCGGAATTGATTCCTGCAGTTGCAAACGTTAAGTTTCGTACAGAACTAAACATTTCGCCGAACATTGTGCCGAACGGCGAACGGAACACGCAAAATCGACATTATTGCCGCGAACGGAACGGAGAATCGATCCAGATAGCACATGACGTCTTAAAGTTTAATAGCTTAATAGCTTAAGGACGTCAATTTTACATCCATTTTAGGTTTGGACGTCTTTTGAACGTCTTAAAGACATCTGTTTCGAGACTAAATGACTTGAATTTTTGGAGATGTTATGGTAGGGTATACCGTACAATGAATAAAGTACTGTTTTTTAACTTTTTCGTCTGCACTTGTAACGAAAATTTGAACAACGCGTTTTGTAGGTCTCTGTCTCTGTAATACATGCTGAAAATTTCATCGAAATCAGAATTGACGTTGTTACGAGTTATAAAAACAATTAAAGATCGCGTAAATCGCAGCTTTTCCACGATTTTTTATACTTTCGACCGACAACTGCAGTTTGTTTTAAAAAACTACAATTAGTTGGAGAAAGAATAAATGTTACTACTGAACAAGTAACACAAATAAATCATTTTAAATATTATTTTAAGAGAATACATTTTTTTTAATTAATTCAAAGATTATTACAAAATGTACATTATTCATAACGATAATTATCAGTAGATAGGAATAATTTTTAATGATTAGATTAAACAATCGGCAAGTGATACAAACGCACGCCACGGCGCGGCGTTCGTGGCCCATCCAAACTGGTGTTTCGTTCGCTGTTCGACGCAATGATCGGCGAAATGTTCAGGTCTATACGAAGCATCATGTTCGCTATGACGTTGTAACACAATTACAAATGGAGTTCCGTTAACTTTTTCCGAGGAATGATATAGTTCTAACGTAATTGTATTATTACAGGTCCTATTACGTGCATGGCCTTCGATGCTCTAGGAGAGTACGTTCTGGTTGCCGGCGATAAACACATAAAAGTCTTCCGCAATGTAACCGGTTACCGGGCAGCCATTGAATCGGCGAAACGCAAGCTTGCGCAGAAGCAAACGTCCGCTACGAAGGAGCGCTTAGAGAAGCTGATCGTCGACAGTCGAAAGTTCCTCGAGACGATGCAAGAGAAGTGTCCTTAACGATCCGATTGCGAAGCTTGCCCTTTCTACGACGATGTATTTTCAAACAGAGATATATTGCATTTAAACGTTGCATTTATCCTGCGCAAAGAAAAATCCATTTATAACATAATTTTTTAATGTATTTGAATAAAGGGGTTCATATTAATGTTCGTTTGTTCAGAGAGGCGGTTCGCACTTCAGGCGACTCGGTCCTTTTCACCGTCTCGTAAATACGCGCGTCAACGGTAATCCGTTTGTGCTGCACACTCGTTTTGAAAAATTCGGGCGAATGTGTCTTCCGTGACCTTAAGCATGTAAATATTTATTTCATTTCTGATAATAATCCGCTTACTTTGAACGACAGTTGCGAAGCGCGACGAGCCATGGCTGCGACGACAAAGGTTTGCTATCGATTTCGAGTACGTTTGCATTGTCGATTTTTGTTTGGTAACTTGTGTGGATTTTAGTAGCCGGTTTCGCGGATCGGATGGGATTCACTTGACGACTTGAGCGCCTTGCCCGAAGACACTAGTACGTATACGAAAGTTCCGGTGTTGTGCGTGAGAACTTCTGTCTCGTGCGATTTCAAAGATCTTTCAGCGAACAACAGTTTTCGCTTAGTTATAGATTTTCTTTTGGAGCGGCTGCAGCACGGTCAAATTTACACCTGGGTCGGCCCTCTCCTGCTAGCGTTGAATCCTAACAATGAAGTGTCAACGTCGCATTTGTACGACTTTCCAGAGTTCGATAAGCACTTCGATATGTTCGAAAAGATGTACAGATCGAGTCCTCATATATTCACTGTGGCGGCCAAGGCCCATTGCAATCTCACTCGGGAGCTCGGCCGAAATTGTCAGGTGAAGATAATTTTAACACTAAACCTTTCTAGTATATGTATACAATCATTTCTTATGAAATCGTTTTTATTATTTTAATAATTGTAAAATAAAAAATCTGGAACAGGTCATTCTGACCGGTGGTGATAGGTGGTAGGTTTAGCGTAGATAACGAAACATGCAGAACAGTACGTTTATTGTACGTTTTTTTGTCTTTTAAGGTGATCGTTATAAGCGGAGAGACTGAAACGGGAAAGACGTTCAACGCTGTAAAGTGTTTAGAATTCTTCAGTAGAATTAACAAACATTCGACGTGCGACGGAGATCACGCGCCGAATATTATGTTAAGAATTACGAACGCCTGTCGTTTTATATCCGCTTTCACAACTGCGTCCACTGAGAGAAACGAAGTCAGTTCGAGACATGGACAACTTATACGATTTCATTACGAAGCTGGTGCCATTTCTGGAGCGACCATTAATTCTTTTCTTATGGAGAGGAGCAGGGTGACAAGGGGTTCGAATAATTTTCAGATATTTTACCAGGTTCGACTTTCTGTTCTGAAAATTCTGCACGAACAACGATCTATGTAACCGATGTAAGATACACACGTGTTCACAGATGATATTCGGGCTATCGAACGTTGAACTGCAAAAACTTTATTTATCCAAGTACGGAAACTATGATATATTGAACATCGTAGATTATAGCAAGAAAACGTACTTCCAGGAAGGGTTTCAAGACACTTTAAAAGCTCTGGATGTTTTGAGCTTCAGAGAAGATCAAAAGAAACATATTCTTGAAACGCTTGCTTTGCTGATCCACATGGGAAACATTACGTTCGAAAAGATTGGCGAAGCTTGCACGATCGATCTCGATGACAAAGGTGTGTTAAGCCTCGATCCTGTAGAATTATAATTACACTGCGGATCTTTATGCAAAATAAAAATTGTCTGCATCGATTGCGAGAAATAGAAACTAAACTGAATGTTGCTTCTTCCCTTAATTATTTTAATGGAGGAGAAATCGTACATCTTCAATTTACCTTAAATTTTCCAACAGTTTTCTTGAATTTCATCTACTCGATTTTCCAATAAATGTATCAAGATCCGCAGTCTAATTATAATTGAACTGTACGATGTAATTCGATTAGCACAGTCGTAATTATTGCGTTTTCAGAGTCGAAAGAAGCTCTAGAAAGTACTTGTAAGTTAAGTTGTTTAACCGAGAACGTGGTGACAGAGTTACTCACTACCATTCTCATCGACCCAAAGAGTAGTTGGAGGAAACACAGTACGTATCATCGCTGCCTTATAACCGTCGACGCGTGTCGCACGAGGCTGTACAGCATTATCAGACACTTGTACGATCTGCTTTTTTATTGGATCTTGAGTCGCGCGAATGACGCATTATCCATAAAACGGGAATACTCGCAGTGGCTTGGTACGTTGAAAAAGCACACTGCTACGCTACGTCGGTTGTTACATGTTCAAACATTTTCATTTTCGATTTTATACAGGGATATTAGACATATTCGGTTTCGAGTCGTTCAAGAACAATGGCATGGAACAGCTTTGCGTGAATTATGCTAACGAAAGGATGCAGCAATATTTCATGGGAACGTATTTAGAGAATAGCCGAAAGTATTTGCAGGAGGAAGGCTTCATTGACAGCAATGAACCTTCGGCCACTGTCAACATATACAAAGAACGGTTGACTGTTCTCGAAGAAGCTATGTTCCTGACCTTAAACGACGTGTGTACCGAAGCTTGCACTTAACGGGTAGACCCGTTTCCAGGATTGTTGGATGTTTTTCAGTAGTCGAAGCGTTAGATAAAAGATCAATAGGCCTAATCAATTCTTTTTATTATATCAATAATCGTAAAATAACAAATCTGGAACCGCGGTCATTTTGACCGGTGATGGTAGGTTTAGTGTTAAAAAGAATTTATCTACGCATTAGCTAGTAAACTAATCCTTCTAATGTCTCAAAAGAAACTCAAGCTGTTGGCTCCAATTTTGAAAGAGTTATTAGTTTTTAAAAGCTGCAACAGCTGCAGCTTTTAAAGTAGGTCTCTTTGGGAAGAAGCTTGGGCGCTAGATTGATCCTTTATCCAGCGCTTGACTACTGAAAAAGCCCATCGCATGCATTATCGAGAAATGAAAAGACGCATCCCGCACCCTTGCGTCAATCCCAGAAAGGAGAATACCTCGTTTAATTTTGCGCAATGCAAAATCCCGAATGGTAGTGCGATTTATTCTTGATTTGCAGGCTTCTCAATCGCCTATAGCGACAAGCATATCCGCAATTACACAGCTCGTCTATAAGAAGCTGCATGGCGTTCAGAACAGATTTCTAGGCGTAAGAGAAAACAATTTCGTTGTGCAACATTACTCCTGTCCTGTGGCATACTCCATAGAAGATTTGTTATCGAAAAACACCGACAAGGTATCTATTGTGCAGAGTATGTCTAAATTATATGAACATTTTAATGGAAAATACTGTTGTTCTTCTCTTTTCCATTTGAGTGTTAACATCATTTTCAAACGAAGATTATTAACGATCGTGTGCTGCACGATACAGGTTCCGAACGAGATATCCATGATTTTCCATACAAGTAAAAACGCATTTCTTCGATCTTTATTTAAAATTGAAAAGGACCCAGATCTGCAGTTTGTCAGTTCATGCACCAAGAGGAAGACAATGCTGGCGAAACTGAAGTATAGCATAGATATACTTCTGAAGGAACTGAGCAAGTGTGAGTTGCATTATGTGAGATGCATTAAACCGAGGTAATTTATACACCTGTGGAATGGCAAACAGCCTCGAACCGTTTATTCATTAAGATATAAGTTTCTAGTCGACTGAATGATCGTGAGTGGGATAAAGAAGACTTTCGAAAACAGTTAGCGTGCATTGGTATTTTCGACGCTTTGTCTCTCGCCAAGTGTAAATATCCGATACGGTTACCTTATGAAGAATTCTATCAACGCTACTCTAAACAACCGGAAGGTATTCTTCCTTCTTAAAGTAAATTTCTTCGTTTCTTTCAATTCTATAGAGAGAATGTTTGTTTGATCACAGACGTTGTCGATACCGGTAAATGCAAAATGATTCTGGAGGCGGTTGAACGTGAACAGAGATTGCACACGTCGGTCCACTATGGAAGACAATTTATCTTCTTAACAGAGCCCATCTTTTTCAAACTGGAAGCTAATAGAAGGAATCACCATGTGAATTGCGCAAATAAAATAAAACGCTTTTGGATGAAACACAGTAAGCATTAAATATATCTTTTTTAGAATTCTCTTTCTCTACAATCTACAAAGAACACTTTTGTAGGACGGAACAGAATTCCCGTAATTCCTGAAGTGACTGCCAAGCAGATAGAACACGACACAACGAACGGAATCGTTCCTGAAAAGGAATTAAAAAAGTCAAGTAGTTCCGAAGACGATGATGTATTTATTTCTAGTCCAGACGTCTGGAACCATAATAACGTTCCCGTTAGTCAAACTATTGATATAAAGACAATGCCGATCGAAAAATTAACAGAGTTAAATAACTTGCCTAACAGCAACGCGACTGGGAGAAAAGTGGAAAGAACCCGTTCGAACGTGACGGAAAAATTGGTTGAGGTCTGTTCAGAGAGAGAAACTACCGACTTGAAACAGGAAATCAGTGTTCCAGAGATGTTACGTGACACGAGAAACGTGCGAGAAAAGAAAGTTCACAAACATCGGTTGATAAACAGCATAAAGAACAATGTTACAAAATTGATTGGAAAAATCATACCCAATAAATTGTCAAGATATAGACGTCACAAGGTGTACAAAAACCATATCGAAATTAAACTTACCGATAGTAATAACAATTTCGTGAGGGAGTACTTTGAAAATAACACGTCGAATAGCAACGGAAAAAGATTTACGCTCTACGATACGGTTGATATTTTTATATTCTTTTGACTCGTTTGAATCATTAGTTTGATTATTTTTTAAAAGGGAAATTTTTTGTTTTTATAGGGGAAAGATGTAAATACAATTCAAATGAACGATTGCATACTGTTCCATGGAGATAGAATTGTGAGTAGACGACGACTAAGCGAGGTAAGCACGTTTCAGGTGTAAACAGTTGAAATTACAACGGCATTGAAAGACAATACGAATTTATCAAAATGTTTGTATTGTAGGTACCAATCAAGATACATGTTCGACCTACGCAATCAAATAATCTCTATTCCGCTCACCTATTACCGTGCACGGAACTATCGCGAGGACTGCAAGACTGCCTTTGAAACATATAGATACGATACTGACCTTTCCCAGAGGTCAGTTTTTACTTCAGTCTCTCTTTTATCGTTGCTTGCATAAATATACCTTTCGACTTTCTATAGATATTTACAGAACATGCTATTAGCAAAAAAAAAACACGAGGTTATTGCGATTTGGATCACAAATAATGATACTCGAATGGTATGTACCTACATGCATCGATATAGAAACGTTTTCTCGCTTGAACGGGGAAATGTTAGATCTCGATGTATTTTCAAACCCAGACAGAATTAGTGTTTTTTAACTGATTTGTGTTTGTACTAAAACTACCAAGTTAATAGGTAAAAATAAAGACGATCGTTTAAATAACGCGAGTTCGGATGCACAGCATCCATAATGTTTGCTCGAGGTAAATCTATAGACAGCCGTAGACGAGGCTGTAAGCGTCGAAGGGTCTTCTCTTTTTGTCTTTAAGTACCAGTAACCTTCGCGACGCGACAAGAGCGAGCGTTGCTTGGAGCTCGCTTCTCAAGATTTGGTAATTTGCTCGTAAACTGACGCGCCTCAAGTTACTCGGCGGTACTGGTCGTCCACCGGCGAATGCAAATCTAAAATTATAAACCAACAAGATGAATCAACTACTTTTATGTGAAACGAATAACCGGTAAAATAGATACGTGATGAGTAGACTGCGGATGTTCATGCAATTTCAATTTCCAATTTTTCTAGACAAATTTTATATACGACTATTTTCATTAGTAATAACATTTCTAGGTCCAAAATAAATGAAAATCGTACTAAATTATGTCGAATTTGATACTCCAGCATTTCTTTGAAATTTTCATACTTCATAAATGCATAAAGATCCGCAGTCGAGTGATGAGACACTTAAAACACGCCGAATATTATAAATCTTGAATTCACCTAATTTCTCGTCTGGGGCCCCTTAAGGTAGAGTCAGGAAACGCGGACTGTCGATCCCACAACATTCGGTTAGGTGGTATAGGTCTGACGTTCACGTACTTTATCTTGCTCTTAATAGTAATTGGAAGAGAGGTAGGTTTTCTAAACGCGTTCACGGTGCTTCTGTAATTGACGGGTAAGTATGGCAGTAACGCGTCTCCATAGTGTTCCATGAGAGCTGTGATGTTCAGGGCATGAGACTGAGACTTGATCAGAGCGCAGATAGCAAGCTGAAATTGAAAAGTGTATTTATTGATATTGAACAATGAAATGTAACGTATAGACTGTGGATTTTGTGCATTTATAACAGAAATGAGTAGGTATAAATTAAAATAGGAAAAATATTATATTCTTCACCTACTAAACACAATAGAAAAGGAAATAAATAAAGAAAGAAATTTTAATTTTCCGTAAAGATCCGCAGTCTAGTAATGAAATACAATTGAACAAGTAAACGTCTCGTGTACGTACAGCTATCCTTTGCCACAAGGCTGAACCGGGTGGAGCGTATTTTAAGATATTTTCGGCGGAAAGCGGCGAATCCGCCTCATGTTGAAAAAATATTAAAGGCTGAATACTTGCTAATAATTCCATTGCCATTGACTTTTTTTTCTCTCCGTCGATACTTTCCTTCTCATCTTTTAATAATACATTCTCCAATATTGGAAGATACCTTTAACAAATGTTACAGTTAGATAAAACTATGTAGCTGTTGTAATTGCGATCAATCAACTATAAAGTTAATTGCGCTTACTTATCGGCAGCAGATGGCCAACGAAGCATCAGTTTAAGCGCGCATTCCTTAAACAACGCTTCGAGGTTCAGGTTTATAAAACTTTGGCCCAAGAGTAATTCTAACAGCAGTTCAGTCAATTTGTCTACCTATAACGAACGGCATTAAAGGTCTGAGACAATTCAGATTTTCTGCAGAATCAACTATCAAAATTCATGTGATCTTACTGCAGAGTATTACCGATGTTAAGTGATACGGGTAAACAGCTTCGCTGTTACTTGCTATCGAGATAATCAGTTGGCACGTTCTTGTAGACACCCTCGTGTATTGCGCGTTATTCGAGATGACCATTGATCTGGCGATTGACATTAGTTTGTCTATTACACCTTCACCGCCCAGATAAGCATTGGTGGCGCAATCATTAATTAAAACCTGCAGGCAAGTATACATTTATCGAGATGCTCACATTTATACTTTCTATCGTAAACTTCAAAATAGTATACCTGAAACGTTTTCTGAGACCCGTTAAACAACGTCTTCAACGCACGCTTGGCATAATTGTTGCGAGCTTCCGTTAGTCTCGTGTCGCATATTTCTGATTCTGTAAAAAAGAAGAGTAACATTATTATCAATTGTTATCCAACAGTGAAACGTGTAAATATATCTCAAAGAAAATTTACCTTGAATGAAAGGTACATTGTTTTGTATTATATTAAGAGGATCATTTATTTTTTGTACTAAATTAACAATATGATCGTTAGGAACAAATACTCTGGCCTCCGTGTGATATTCTGGCATCGACTCCGATGCCCCCATTATGGGATCTACATCGCATAGATTGGTGATCACAGCATTCACATCGTTAGATGTTAAACGTTTCCTCTTACTATGTTTCAGTCTTGTAACGCATTTCTAAAAGTACAATTACATATTTTAATTGCCTGTGTTATTAAAGTAACGCTTCGATTATAGTAAATTTTTGTACATGTAGAACTTCTCTAAGACGATACGAAGCATCCTCCGCCAGTCTTTTTAATAGAGCATCGGACAGAGGCTGCATTCCTAATTCTTCTCCGATTGTAGATATCCATTCGGTACTGAGAACAGCGTATTTTCTCGCATTGTTCTCCGTTGCGTTATTACTATTGGCGTCTCCGTTATTGTTGACAAAGGAATTCACGTATCCTGAGGTTGCTTGGTTTGTCAACATTTCTTTCATGATTTCACTCGTTCTCGTTCCAGCAACAATCAATTATATCATATATCCTACCTACCCTAGATTAGTATTTAATAATCAATAAAGCGTTTTATTTTCATCTTTTACAACGTATCCGACTAAACTTTCAACTTTCCACGAGCAGTTCACATTGACCGTGTGAAATTCGAAAAAGATATTCTTCGATTTGCAATGTTTTTCAAAGCAATATGGCTGGCAAAATAAATTAAATTCACATATTGTTATTCTACAGAACTGTACGATGTAAATACAAATTCATTCAAATCCGACAGAAAGCGGCAAATTTAATTAAACGTTCAAAACATTAGCCGTTTAGAAGTTAACTGTCAAATAGAAATTGGCAGATCGTGCTGGTATAGACGGTTCTTCTAAATACATGTAGGTATCTAAGTATATAAATGTAATCCAATGCAATGTAATCCTAATCAGTGACCTGTGGACTGAAGTGAAATGAAGTGACTCGGTAGAAAAGCAGTGATTATAGTTTCCCACAAAAGATGGCGAGAAAATCATAGCGAATTTCGTGGCGGGTAATTTGAATTGTTCAAACTGATATTTACTGATATAGACTATATATTGGGTTGGCAAATAAGTTCGTTCGTTTTTTACATTGGAATAAATCCAAATAAATCACAAAAACCGAACAAACTTATTTGCCAACCCAATATATAGGCACCGACGAGATAAGAATAGATAGATATATCGGAAAGGTGAGATAGATAGAGGTTAGTTCGTCGCTAGATGGCATATCGGGCATCCTCACAGTTTTCATGTACGTGTGTGAATGAGATTGTGTGTAGCAGCATGTCCATATCAGTGATGTCCATGTAGCCTGTGCTACGGTATGTACCGTACATATACCTTAGCACGGGCTACATGGACACGCTGCTACCAGCTGCTCACAATCTCATTCACACACGTACACGAAAACTGTGAGGATGCCCGATATGCCATCTAGCGACGAACTAACCTCTATCTATCACACCTTTCCGAGAGAAGTCCGAACACCTATATAATACACCGTGGTCGTAACACTGGTCGTAACACCTCTATAATACACCGTGGCTCTGTCTTTGTCTATATTGACAAATGCAGTGGTAGAAGAGACCCTGGGCATGAGCACTCTCATTTCTCCTCTGTATATATATATATTCTAAGTGATCGATGTTTCGATATCTGTTCGATATCGAAAGAAATACATGTAATTTGTCAAATTGTTGTTGTCTGTGTGTAACAGTTTGTAACCCTGTAACCTGTAATTGCGACGGGAATCTCATAAGGTGTCGCTACAGTCGCGCAAAGCTGTGCTCGTTCTTTGTCTACCGCACGGAACGACCAATCTCCCGTCTTTGTAAGGCGAAAGCTGACGTTTCGTGAAATTTTAAGGGGCGCGTCGACCAATCGGAAGTGCCGACGAAATTTACGCATAGAAATATCACTGACGTGTCCACAAAAGGGGAACTACTTCAAGGGTTCATGATTATTCCTGTTTTATACGAGCAGATAACAACAGCGCACCACGGATCGTGTTAATCGACAGTGCCACTAGCCTAATCAACCTGCGAAATTATGGCGTCGGTGTTAAATACATTCGTGAATTCGTTCTCGAACAGACTGTAAGTAGATCCACCAACGATCCGAAACATTCGTTACGAGTACGTGTCTCCTGCCGAACAACAGCATCGTTGATAACGATGTCGCGCTTTTCTCGCGTTTCAACTGTAACCAGTAGCCTGCTAAAGTCATTTCATCTTCTCGCTCGCGTTTTCGAAAGTCGACGATAACGATGATGTAACTCGTCCAGCGTTGCAGCTACGTTTCCTGTATGAAAAAAAGAACGGATAATCCGTCTAAATAGTAATTTCGCGTTTCATTTCGAATAACGTTAATTATCGTGATATGCGTTTTTCCTTATCTGCGTTGTCAGTATGTTGCACGACCTTCGATCGTTCACATAGATTCCGGAACTTGGATCTGTTGGAGATATTTCACATGGCGAGACTTTCGTTTAACAGCACAGTCATCGTGATGTGTATTCGCGAATATTCATAAAGGAGATTTCATCGTTGAGGTCTCAGCACGATTTTATTTTTCAACCGATCTGATCCGCCGTTCCACTTATTGTTCTAGAAATATATATGTATATGTACATATGTATATATTTATTTATTCTCTTGCGTGTTATAGCTAAGCAGAGATACCCAAGATGTAATGGTTGATTTATTTTCTTTACAGTGATGCACCAGTCAGACAACATCTGAAAAATGTTTACGGGTGTGTGTCCCTGGCGACAGTGTCCGCTGCCATTGGAGCCTATGTCCACCCATACACGGAGCTCCTGCAAGCTAGTCTGCTCACTAATCTCATCGGCATAGGATTGCTCCTGGCTCTGGTCTGTACACCAGACAATGGAAAGAACCAGAAACTGCGGCTCGGCTATCTGCTGGGAATCGCGTTCATGCTGGGACTTGGACTGCATCCCCTATGTCGAATGGTTATCGCCGTTGACCCAAGCATCATAGTCACCGCGCTAGTAGGTGAGTTATCGGTAGACAGTAGATTTTATGCCGAGTAGGTGCAATTAAAAAAAACAGTCAAAACATTAGAAGAATTTTAAAAGTTTCATATTATTTTTAACCTATTTAACATATTACAAAAGGAAATAAATTTCTATTTAATTCAAGTATAAAATTTTTATTTTGCATAAAGATCGACTGACTAGTCGATTATCAGATTAGATATCTAGAATAAGCGTTTCACGGGATATGCCGCGGCAAACGCCCGTTGTAGCGGTAAGCGCCACTGGCGGCAGCTCATGTCGGGCGAAGATATTTTGCTTTCTGGTTCGATAAAACCGTCGACGTTCCAAACTTAAAAGGGTGGTTTCTCAAGATGAAAGTCTGCACTATCGCGTGGTATAATTCGATTTTCTGCTGGACCCTTATTTTTTGAGATAAATTAAAAAATATCGTCAAAAATTTGTGCAAAAGTAGTGTCTCTCCGTCTTTAATGATCGTTTAAACATGTTTAAACAATCATAATGTATTAATATTGGATATCACTGTATGCGGGAAAGTCTAAGGAATCTTTTGCTGTAAAGATCAATTCAATATCTTTTATAATAACATCACAATATTTGTTCAAAGTTGAAAAATAGGTCATTTTTTCAAACTCAAATTTCTCAAAAACTGTGCGTCTAGGAGAAAAATTAAGGACAGATTCGAAATCAGCGCGAAAAACTCTATAAGAATTTTATAATGAGAATCGAAATCCTTTTTCGCTGTTGGACAGTGTTATTCGTTGGATACATTGTTCTTAGGTAAAAGGAATCGATATTATATCAATAATAATATAACTTAGAAAATATACGAAGTTGTGTAAATTAGAATTGCAAAAGAAAAGAATAATCAGAAAGAAATACTAACAATTCTAACACGATTTTTACAACTCTTATACAATCTCGGGTTTTCAACGATTGGCTCAAGGCTGAACTTCGTATCAAAGAAACAGATTTATTTCTCCCTGCGCATAGACCTGTTCATATTTCAATATACATTTTAGTTAGCCTTATCGCTTGCGATTGTACGTGTAAACAAACAATTGCTCGGCATCAATCATTGCGACCAAGTAACAGGCTAAGGGGATAATCACTTAAGGGGTTAATTACGAGCTCTAATTTATGGAAAATCATTTTTGTTCCTTGCTTATGTAAAATTACATACATTTTACTAAATAACAAGAAAAATGAGAAAGTACAATAATGCTTAAGGGGATAGACTCGTTTCTAGGATTGCAAGGGTGCGGGATGCGCCTTCTCATTTCTCGATAATGCAAAGAGAGGGTTTTTCAGTAACCAAAAGCGCTAGATAAAAGATCAGGTCGCAATCTAGGCCGCAATCGCCCTCAAAAGTCCTATTTTTACTGTCGCAATTTCATAGAAACAGCTACGTACGCAGCTTTATTGCTCCCAAAATAATGCAAATTACGCCTCGTAAACGTAAAAAAAAGTTTTTTTAGGGCGACTGCAGCCTAGATTGATCTTTTATCTAGCGTTCTTTGCCAGTGAAAACCCCCGCCTTTGCATTATCGAGAAATGAGAACGCGCATCCCGCACCCTTGCAATCCTGCAAACGAGCCTACCCCGTTAAACAACGCTGCAAACATGGGATATTCGTCAATGCTTGAAATACTAAAAGAATATTGTTTCAGGAACGACCGTCATATTCGTATCGTTCAGCATCTCTGCTCTTCTGGCTGAAAGAGGACAATGGCTGTACCTGGGCGGTATGCTACTTAGCTTGCTGAACATGATGGTCCTGTTCTCTTTCGCCAATCTCTTCCTCCGTTGGACGTTCTTCTACCAAGCTCAGTTGTACGGTGGATTATTCCTAATGTGCGGCTTTGTACTCTACGACACCCAGTCGATCATCGAGAAGTTCCACATGGGCAGCAAAGACTTCATTTTGCACTCTCTGGATCTCTTCATGGACTTCATTGGTATTTTCCGTCATCTCCTCGTCATCCTTACGCAAAAGGTGAGCAGGTGAAAAGAGCAAAGGTGGGAAACATCATTTCGGTTGGGAGATTTACTAATTATTCGAATTTCTTGCAGGAATTAGCAGCAAAACAACGTAAAGATAAACGTAAAGATTAAAGAGGGGTGAGAAGAAAAGAAAAAAAAATGTAAAATATCATACCATTCAAGTAAAATCCATGAACTAGAGGTCTTCATCTAATCTATCCATATGTAAGACATATATTTACTACGGTAAAGTGAACTTAACGTAATAATAAAGCTTATTCACTACGTCGAAAAATTTTTAGGAGGGCGTTGGTCATAAAAACGCAATTGTATTTATTTCGGATAACTTAGTTATGTCACTTCTTTTTTTTCAATTATCTATTATCTATTATCTACTAGATTTATATACATGTATACATACATAGATATAAATTTATTGTACTATATTTTTATCTTTCAATAAACAAAATTTCCCAGCGTTCCTAGGATTTCTTTGATTCTTGCGGAAAGCGACGCGATACGGCAACGGACACGTGGAGTTGTAGGATCACGAACACGAACAGAAAGAGTAGGGGGCGAAAGTCTTATTTATTAAAACGTAACTTTACACGTACGATTATATGTATTATCATTTACATGCGCATATATAAAACACAAAGTACGCGTCCACGCATCGATCTTCATGAATATAAAAAATGTACGAGGAAAGAAATCGATGAGAATGGAGTTGGTAAGGTAACACATGACTTCTCTGTGTTAAGGGCGATTAATGTACATTACGTCGAAACTGTGTACAAAATGTGTACAGTATGTCGGATTTCGTGATTTTAAACAATCACTCTTTCGATACGTTTAATAAGGACGTTGACGGTCCCTGTCTCTGTCTCCTCGTCTGAAACATAAAACAACAATTTAGAACTCCTTGCGTTTTACCTTCTATTAATATATGTATTCTATTAATATGCGCTAGTACAGGTACTGACCCGCCACCTCCTCTCATCGGGCCTCCACGACCGCCACGTCCTCCCCTATCACCGCCACGGAATCCGCCTCTACCACCCCTATCGCCTCCGCGACCACCCCTGTCGCTTCTGAACCCTCCTCGACCACCTCTATCACCACCGCGATTGCCTCTTCCTCCGCCACCGCCGCTACCGCCACCACCACCGCCGCCGCCACCTCCACCGCCACCGCCGGCGCCTTCCGGTTTCAAACTTTTACAGAGGTTGCACTGAGCTCTCCAAGAGAAATTCGTGTTACCACACTCGGGATTCGGGCATCTGTTCAAACATAAGAAGAACACGATAAGCGTTACATCTCAAGTACCGAATACGTATTACAGTAATGTCTCGATTTACGCGACAAAAATGTACGCGATATGTTTGTGACAATTCGATCGCTACTATATATCACCAGAGATACACCCTCGGAAATTTTCACATATATCGAAACATTGTATTTTCCTTAATGTACGAAACAATTCTAGCAAGATTCAGAATACTGGTGAAATGTACCTCCAGTCTGCTCCGCGGCCACCACCATCGCCGCCGCGTCTATCGTCGCCGCCGCCTCCACGGTGATGATCATCTCTGTCACCGCCACCCCCGCGGCCGCCGAAACCACCACCTCCTCGACCTCGGCCACCACCGCCACGGCTCCCACCGCTGCGGTTGCCTTGCCAATTACTTTTATGCTGGGCAATCTGTACTTTGATAGTACGTCCTTTGAACTCCTTCCCATCGAACCAGCTTATCGCCGAACGCGCGGCGTTTTGGTCGTCGTAAGTCACGGTGGCTTCGCCCTTTGATTTGCCCGTATTTTTGTCTTTGTACATCCAGACTTTTGGCTTACCGGTTCGTTTATCATGCTACAAAACAGAGGACGACAAACGTGTAAGTAATCTGATGTTTTCGCTGAAACAAAATATTCTAACAGAAATGTACTTACTTTGATTATGCCAATAGCTCCGAAGTGTTGGCAAATTTCTTCCTCTGAGATAGATGGATCCATACCAGATACAAATATAGTATCTTCTTGCGTAACCATTCCATCGTTGCCACCACCACGGTCACTGTAGCCCCCTGTAATATGATCAGAGTTAAGATCCGATCTGGCACCACACTCTTCGAGGTAGAAATAATACTTGCAAATCTACTTGTCCCTAAACCTACTCGAATCTAAACTAACAAGTGGAAAACTTTTGTGTCGGGTTAAAAAATATAGCAAAATCTTTACACCCTGGGCGAGTATCGAATTTCTCTAATCATCCGTTTCGCGATCGAAAGCTGATTTTCTTAATCGATTCGTGATTACACCTGAACATTTCGGAGTACATTCAACCGCATGAAATATGCGAATACTTTCCACCTCTCTCTTTCTCTCCTTCTCTCTCTCTGTCTCTCTCTCCTTGAGGAATGACCAGCACACTTAAAACTTCTAATCCGTTCTAACAATGAAACTAGATTCATCGAAGTTTTATTTTCGATCGTCTTCATTCCCCAGAGAAAAGAATTCCTCTTGCTATGTGCACGCATATACGTATCATTATTTTTCTCGCAAATTCATGTATGTCTAGAAACATACAATGCTTGATCGTGACGTTTGCTGTACACCCCATGAATATTTGAATTTTGTCTGGCCTGCTTACACATACTTGTTCCAAGAATCTTTAGAGATTTGTTACGTTGTCGATTCACAAGTATTTCTGTTATACTCATAGAACACTTGTAAACACCTTCATTGTTCAAAGTTACCGACTTTTTACGATACACGCATATATATAAATATTTGTATATTTATACTTTTATTTATTTTTTTTTGACCCGTGCATTAACGAAAGTATTAGTACTCATTGCCCTGACATTCTTAGTAGCATTATAACGATATGTAGAGAACACAAGGTTGCAGCTTAGCATACAAAAGGGCTGCAACATTATTGTCACCCTCATCTTTTCCCTAGGAAATATACTTTCGGGGAGCCTCAACCGATTTGGGAATAGGTATTCACAGTTCACCAGCTGCCTTTTGTAAGATTTTTATTTTCCGACACTCGTTTCAAAGCATGTCCGTCTAAGCAGCACAAATGCTGATGAAAAAATACACGTAACTTCGGTAGAAAGCTATTGTATAATACTCCCTGGGAGCTGTAACATTGTCAAGCGCATAGCGCGTGTTCATTTTTAACGGACGACTATATTTACACAGGTGTAATATACATATATACTCTATAACATAATGCAATATACACTACAGAATATAATGCAGTCCGCCTTTGAACAGAAAATTTTGCTAATCGTTGGGACGACAAAACGTTCATCGTTTACTATGGAAAAAGCAATTGGTGATCAAAGAAAGCAGCTTTCACAATGCCGCGAGTAGAACATTATGGTAACGACTCTCCTTTTTCGTTTTCTATACGGTACATTGAACTATTTCTGACTATACATAATTGGTCAGAGAGAACTATATATTATATATACCCCTAACAATGTTGCAGAGCAGCCCTTTCATATAATACAAGTAACCGAGTATTTAGATTGTAAATATTAGAGTGAAAGCTTGAATAGCACCAGACTCGTACAGACAGTCTGGTGCATTTACCTTTGTTATAACCACCACGGCCACCGCCACTGCTAAAACACAGAAGCAGATATACCAATGAGTTGACTCATGGACAGACTGATCGATCGATCGATGCATGGCGAATCAAATGCTGCTCGCCACCTCTCTTCTTGATGCACCTACTGTCTAAATGTCTGTAGTCATATTATCTTAATACTAGGAGGATAAGAGTCACGTCTATCGTCGTGTTAGTCGGTCCCGTCCGGCATGCACAAAATTACCTAAACATTGCAGTAGTAACGAGAAAAAACCAAGAACATAGCAGTGCATTCCGCAAAGGTATCATTACATCATTTTGCCCGCGACAAAATGGTCAAAACAATCCTCTATTAAACATTATTATACGCCTATATGCATCAGATATCTGCGTACATGTATATATGTAAACGTATGTGTGCATGTGTATATATATATATACACACACACGCACACTCGCATCTATATTGTACGTGTAAGTTTATCGATAAGAGATTACCGTTAAGATATATTTTAGTGAACAGAAGAGAAGAATCGAGCAAATTATACGTTCCAAGGAAAAATAAACAAATGGTATATTTGATATTGTGTAACAATGGAAAAATAAGGTATAATCGGAACGTATGAGAAAGAAACGCCTAGCTGCACGTGTAATCGTTAAAATTTCAACATAGAAGTGATATCTTCTCGAATTACACGAGTAACCGCAATCTCTTGCAAAACTTTTGAACGTCTTTAAATTGTCTAGTCGATTTCAATAACCCTAAGATAA
This sequence comes from Lasioglossum pauxillum, assembly GCA_933228785.1. Lineage (NCBI taxonomy): Eukaryota > Metazoa > Arthropoda > Insecta > Hymenoptera > Halictidae > Lasioglossum > Lasioglossum pauxillum. The sequence continues at coordinate 42,546,212 of OW121706.1, forward strand.
TAATACTTGAACAACAGTGGCCCCAGTGGCAGTGTTACACTGCGTTACAGGTACGCTCGTGTTGCGAAACACCTCGATACGTACGACGTATCGTGCTTTACTTATTATAATAAATACGAAATCGGAACGTATCACACACTGTATATATATGTATATATATATATAACCATTTTTACGTCATTTGTCATATACAACCTGTTTTTACCTTTACCAGTTATACCTGTGTGTTAAACCTGTAGGCACACTTCAAACATATTAACGCCCAGAGGGCATAAAACCATTTGCAAAGAGACAAATTGTTCAATATTGTCATTAGAACTTCATTTCATACCTTGATTAATTCAATGAGAATGTATTACCTTACCACCGATCATTATCGCGTCGTTAATCATAACTGAATCTCTCTTACAGGCCTTACAACTTTCCCTGCTTCGTCGTTTCTTTTTTTTTCTCTCTATCTCTCTCTCTTTTTTTTATACAAATGTAATATAAAGAAATATACTTACTTGTATCCACCGCCGGAGCGGTCATTGTATCCCCCGCGATCGCCATATCTACTGCCACCACCTCCTCCTTGGCCTACATAAATATATTTTTAATTCGTTTAGAAAATATTTTCTATTCGCGCGATACCCCGTATATTTCTTCTCGATTAGGATCGAGAATACGTTCTAAAGTCGTTTCTAATGGTGGAGAACTATCGAGGTACATACTATCGATGGTTATCGATAATTCTCACTATCGAAAACTATCGATGATTTACTTTTACTATCGATAGCTATCGGTAGCGAAATTTGAGGGTTGGTATTCGTACAGTTGTAATCGTTTTACACGACAAATATTGTTAAAATCCGGTAAAACTAATAATGGAACTTGATAAATGTTTTTTATCCTGGACTAACCAACAATATCAAAATTCAATAGATAAGATCTTTAAATATGGATGATGAAAACATCGATATGCCATCTCCAATTCAAATGCAAACTTCATTGTACATGTTTCAAATTCAAAACTCCAAATTGTTTTACATTGTGATACACTTATCAAATCATAGAACATTAAAGACAATGTTAAATTTCACATATATTTTTGCAGGTCGTTAGAAAATAAAAATTGCATCAAATGCAACGTCTGAAAATTAATTTGTAATGATATCACCAATTATTCATTACTTTTAACATGTTCCATGCCACATGTATCACCATGCTAAACTTTCCATTCAGATCGCGTGTACCACTGGTGGTACACGCTGACGTATTTATTTAATGCGATGAAAACATATATTTTATAACAAGTTTAAGACTGTAGAATATATTTCCACCAAAAGAATGAGACATTATAAAAAATGCAGTATAGAACAAAGCAAATAAGTTTGTTTAATTACTCTATATACAATAATTAATAATTATATATAATGATTCACTGTGTTAAAGCAAGGAAACAGTGAAAATCGCTCAACTTTAAACACGTACAACTATTAAACTACTAAATTTCTAGGATTGAAACTTGGATTTCTACTACTATCTATTACTACTACTTGGAAAATCTATGGCAGACCTGGGCAACACTGGCTCAAAAAATAGATGTTGCTGCTACTCCTTGGAGTGGACTGAGTGGTGGGGACTGTCTTACCGAGCAAGAGAAGGAGAGAAGCAGCTACATGTGTTTTTCGAGCCAGCATCACCCAGGTCTGGTCTATGAGATTATTTAAAAAAAGTGAAAAATTTGTGGTCTCCTAAACCAAACAGCAGCCGATGAAAGAATAAACTATTGAAACAATGAAAGTTCATAACAAGAACTTGTTTTCCAACGAAAACAAAAAATGTTATCTATATTTACCTATTCTTTCTTTTGGATGCTACACGATGCGATAACTGCTCTATACAAGCTGATTACTTATGGATTGATGAGGTAATGAAATATCGTGCGATAATATATCAATCTTTAGTCAAAATATCAAAAGACCTGAATGAAAAGTCCAGCAAAAATGGCTTGGCATGAAATGTGTTAAATATGTTCCTTCCAAATGTATATCAAAATATATTGTATACCATTGCTATCAATAATTATCGATAAGTATCGATAGTTAACAGTTCAACTATCGGAAACTATCAATGGTGCCGACTATCGATAGTCCTGCACCGCTTAGTCGTTTCAATTATTTTCCATACCTCCACCATAGCCTCCGCTAGAGTTATTACGGTTATAACCACCACTGCCTCCTCCTCCACCTCCACCTCCATGTCCATAACTTCCACTATAACTGCCACCACTGCCGCTATTACTTCCAGAACCACCTCCACTTCCGTAACTGTTCTGGTTGTAACTGTTTTGATTCTGCGGCTGACTGTAGTCTTGCCCACCGCTGGAATTGTAACTGTTGTAACTGCTATAGTTGCTTCCAGTATTTGGTGGAGGTTGACTATACTGATTATAGCTGCCACCACCGCTAGAAGGCGGCGGATACGACGTATCCTGGCCACCGGTAGGTGGTGGCTGGCTGTACTGATTGTACCCCTGTTGCTGGTAGTTCGAATATTCTGAAATAAATGATCCAACATCTCAGAATCCATAAATTAAATCATACGAACATCTATAAATCTTTAATCGGTTTTATATCTATAATACGAACGAACAAAAATATATAACCTAATACATTTGCAAACGAGCTATTATTTAACAAGCCAAAGCAATTAAAGTCCCTTTTGTATAAAATAAATTTACTTAACTCTATGCACTACATTGTTGAGTGTGACTCAACATCAGAGAAAGAAAAATGTAAATACAATGGGTTCTTATATGTATTCTTCCTTTATTTATATTTTAGTTAAAGGCAAATATATTAAGATATCTGCAATTGAATTTTTGAGCTTTATAGAGAAGAAAGAATGATGCATATATTTTTTCCATGACCATGATCTCTTATATCGTATGTACATATTAGGTTTGTCTGTTGATATGAATTGATTGTTGTGTATTAAACGGAGCAGAAATGAAATTGAATTGAGCGGATACGACTACATATATATACAGATATGTATATATCTGTAAATCGAGTAACAAAATGGAGTAGAAAAATGGGATGAGACGCTTGAAACGCCGATCAATAAATTTCATACGTAGACACACATAGCGGCGAGAGTACTATAATTATTCTATGTCTTCCTCCATTGGGTCATGGTATTTCGTTCGATCTGCCTCTTCGAATCGCCCAGCGTAAAACCGAAAGCTCTAATCAATCGTGCGGCTACATTATAAGACGTGGCGATCGTACAAATACCGACCAAATGAATTGTCTATTCGAGACGAGTTCTCTCGATAGAGCGCGATTTCTCGGCGAATACGGATAATTCATTGATGAAACGTTTATCGCGGCTTCGTGTATAATGATTCTGTATTCTTTTTTACTTACGAGTGTCCGTCATCGTGCCTTCCTCCGGTAATCGAATCGCTACACGGTAGAAAAAGCACGTAATGGCGGGAATCGAGCGACTTTCCAACGACGATTCCAAACGACTCGAATTCAATGGTTTAACTCGGCGTTTTACTACCGGATGTTGAACGGTAACAACGGAAGCGATTGGCTTTCAGATGGCGTTGTTGCACCGCTCGTTCCTTCAATTGATTATCGTAGTAGCACCGCTCACAAATTTGAATTTCTTGTTACACTAGTCTCGTTTTACCTTTTATACATATAGCTGGTATGTTATGTGTACACAGTGCATCTACCTATTATATGTTACCTTTTTATCTCCACTACTAAGGGGTTCCGCTTTGGGCTGTCGATCGCGCTACAAAGAAACACGATCCGAGCTCAGATATCGGTGAGGCAATACTAATGCAATGCTGAAACTTTCTTAATTTTAGTTATTTTGTGTTACGAAACCTTTACCAACGGATTCGTGGAAACCAAACACGATAGAATTGCGATTATATTTACTTGTTTAATAAGCGATGACAGTTTCGAACGTAAAGAAGGTCAGCATGTGGAAAGAAGAGACGCGCAGACCCAGATAGCCAAAATGCTCGATTCTGGCCAGGGCAGTTATGACCGTGTGGGCTCGTAACGTTCCCTCGGCACAAGCTGCTCTCGGCCCGTCGGTCCTGATTTCTGCCAAATTTTACGACATTCGCCACTCGGACCTACTTAAAATTTGGCAGAAATCAGAACCGACGGGCCGAGGGGAAGCTTGTGCCGGGTTTGCGCCGAGGGAACGTTACGAGCCCTCACGGTCATAAATGCCCTCCTCAGATTATAGCCATCGTGTGCCTTTTGCCCATTCAAGCGACGTTCGACCCGTCTACCTGACCCCGACACGCCGGGCTCGATCTGTGCGCGAGGATCGCTTGGCTATCTGGGGAATCGTAACACCCGGCGAATTCGCTTCCAGGCCTCGCATTATGCGAGCTGTTTGAAGAACCGATCACTGAACAAGACATTGTTAGTTTCATTCATAATTTCTTCATTTTTAGTTCCACTTGTACGAAACTTTCATCAATAGATTTGTGAGATTTCTCTGGTTAAAAAAGATCAAACTCGACAGAGTTTCAATCATATTTACCGATACCACAGCGAGCTATTACCACATTTTAAATCTGATTTTAATTGAAAATTCTGTCCCTGTTAATGTGAAAATAACTGTCCTTCTCTATTACGCTTTTTCAGACTCCATACTAAAGATCGCGGTTTTAAACATGTACTAAAATACACGTGAAATAGGGATACTCCATACCCCCGAGGTTGTCACATCATCCGAAGGAATACTGTATGTTGTACACCACGAATCTTGATTCGCCAACATTAGTTTTCTTTTCGAAGAGAAATAAGAAACAACGACGCTTCAATTTAAGAATTTTTTATTTTCGGTATCATAATACTACACTTAACTTAAGTTTTCAGTGCAACGTATAATTTTGGTCTTATCTCGCGAATAAAATACACTGCTGGTTGATGGTAGTCGTTATTACAAAACACGGTCCTCGATGCAGTGTTATTTGTTTCTCCTTGCCGTCGTTTCGATATATATATTTACACGAAGAGTAACAGTACTCTTTGTTTATGCTAACGATTTAAATCTATATCCTATTAACTCATCAAGATGCTCAACTTCTTTACAATACGCTTATAAAGATCAATAATCTCGTACAAATATTACGAATCGGTAACGAACGATTCTTTTTTCTTCTCTTGTGGGCGAAAAATGAATGGTCTTGATGGGTTAAATGGTAAATTGCGGCACACACATACCTCGCACGTACACGTGTGAAACACATACATTTTACACAGTCTCGAGTCTATATTACATATTGATAGTGTACAATTGCCGTAAGAAAAAGGATGCACAGTTTTCGTTGAAGATCGAGCGTCGTCGTTTGAAAATATGCGACAACAATGTGAACGAGTCTATGAAAACCGGGCGTCAACTTACGATTCAACAGAATTTCCATGGAAGATGCCACTTTGCTCGCACAAAATTGTTCGTATATGCGCGTTCTTAAACAATTAGAAGGAAAGAAATCAATTGTGCCCGCAAAGATCAACGCCGGGTCGAAGGTTTGGTACAAACAAAAAAGGTAGAATTAAAGATCACGAGTTGGAATGTTGAGACGGTGTTAATCCTCCGGTGTGTTCGGGGCTGTGCTTCTGCTTTTTTCTCTTCTTCTCTTTCTTACGTTTCTTTCTGGCCTCTTTCTCTTCGTCGTGTCTTTTTTGTTTCTTGTGCTTCTTCTCGTGAGTGTCCGAACCACCAATGTCCGTTGTCGTTGCTTCTTGACCGCTAGGTACTTCACCAGGCTTGTGTTTATGCTTTTTATGTTTGTTCTTGTGTTTTCTTTGAGGAGCTTGATTCACGTACCGATACTGCTCCGGTAACTGCAAACACGCAACATTCTCTTTACTCTCTTTCTGAATTATTTTCTTTTCTTAATCTGACCCAGTAGTCGGCAAACTGCGGCTCGCGAACCGTATGCGGCTCTTTCGATACTCGAATGCGGCTCTTTCACGAATGACGTGTTTAAAATTAATTAATCTTATTTTCATTTAATAATATTTTAATACAATTTTCAATCAGTCAGTGTGTCATCTAAATTCAAATAAAAAGCAATTTTTACTCTATTTTTATCAATAGACTGCGGATTTTTATGCAAAATAACAATTTTCTGCAAGGAATAGAAATTAAATTGAACGTTATTTCTTCCCTTAATGATTTGAATAGAAGAGAAATCATATATTGACATCTTCAATTTTTTTAATTTCCCAACAATTTTCAATTTCATCTACTCAATTTTTCTATAAATGCATGAAGATCCGCAGTCTATTTATCAATAAATAAGATTATTATAAAGTATGATAAGTATCTAGTTGTGTTCAGTGTACCTAGACTAACAACAGACTTCTAAAAACAGGGTTCTTGTAAAGAACCGCTGATATTTGGCTGATATTTAGAACTCTTTTGATTAATGAGTTTGCCGACCGCTGATCTAACCAACCGAATCCTTTACTTACAGGTCCAGGATGTAGGCGAAAACCAGCCAATTGAACGCTGGTCAGTGGTAGTAATTCCTTCCCGACAATCGGAGGCTTTTCTATGACGGATCTTAACGAACTGAAAAGCAGAAGTTCTTTGATCTCTACTGTACATGTTTCAAGTGTTTGTACACTCTACTACAGGGAATTCCAACTTGTAGCTCGCGAGTGATACGCGCCATATTCCCCGCTTTGGTTCTATCCCCACTCTTAGACTCCATTGTTGCTGTAGAACAGTGCTGGGCATATTTCTGTGGTTGTCAGGAAGAACGCCGCATGTCACATACATTTTCGAGGTATTGCCGTTTAAAGTTTTGATCACTAATGCTTTGACATAGGACTTATTTTTATACTACTCTGAAGCTTTATTCTGGTAAATACGTTAATCCTATACTATATTTATAGTTTTGTGACATGCAGCGTTTTTCCTTATCACAGATTTGTCTCAATTGTGACAAAATCATCCCCACTGTAGTGTTCACTGTCCCCTTCCAGTAAGCAATGTTATGGTGGGGCAACGAAGATGCGAAACACCTAGCAAACACAACAAAGGTGTGCTCTGCACGGAAATAACGTTGATGGGGGAAGCAAGCATCGGAGGGGCCCCAACCGTGCCCAGCACAGCCAGAGAACTTTCTCCCGTGTGCCGCTATGCTACCCACTAACTCTATGGCTGTATGTAGTGGAGTGCAGTGGGAATAGGTTTGACTAGCAGCAGTGACCTTGCGGTTCTCTGAGGGAAACAAGTTGAAACTCCCTGCTCTACTGTAACCTATTCCACTAATAGATATACCTGTTATCTAAATGACCGGGTCTGTCTATGATTCCAGGTAGGGTCGGTAAAAAAGAAGAGAGTTGTTCCTTGAGTTTCTTTCCACTAAATTTACTATAAGAATGTTCCAGACCATAATAGTTCATTAAATTTCTTGCCCCTGTAAGGTCGCTTTCTCCTGTAAATTGATAGAACGGATTAGACGATATCATAGCGTTATATCTATTTTAGTTATAGAAACGAGCGTCGTACCAGGGGGCTCCTTCATCAAGTAAAAAGGTCCGCTATGGACGATTGAAGGATTCTTTCCCAGGGATATGGTTGTTTTGAGGGTCCCCGTCGAATCCTGACGCGAAACAACAGGGGAACGCGCTCCCCTGGGTGACGACTTTGGCGAATATTGCTCCACTTTGCTACGAAACTGATCGCCCATCATCATCCTTTGATTTTACTTCATGGCACCTTCACTACAATTAATCGGCTCTGATATAGAGCAGAAACAAGATGGTTAGAGGATCCTCTAAAAGTAATCGACGAGCGTTTGTGCTTTGCTAAAGCATCTGAGAACAACTCGGTGCTACTACAGCGATGCACGGTAAACACATAAGTCTTCTATTATTGTGTACGGGCACCATGCAACACAATTGTAACAGGAATACATAATTCGATAAGTTATACAATCAGAAGAACAGTCGAATGCTCGAGAAATAGCTTGGAATTTCGTCGAATTTCAATGTGTAATTTTCTAGGAAACATTTTTTACGTATGTATATATTTATATGAAACAAGATAACGATCGTCACCGGAATTTCCTCGTCCGTGAATTGATCGAGGTGCCAATTGATCGTTTCGTGAACATCTTGATCGTATCACTCGTTCGTAGGTTACAGTTCGTGTAAAGGGAAAAACGATCGTTGTCGGTAGCAAGGCATCACGAGCAGTGGTGTTTTCTGTGTCTCTAAGGTAGAAATCAATCAAAATCGTACGATGTTACGGTTCACGGTGAAGTACATACTGATATGAATACGTCTAGACGGGTCCGTGTACATCGATTCATTTAAATCCATTAGTTCTTTGGGTATCTCCGTTAACCAACAAACCCTCCCTCTCGAGTTCATCCCTTACTGTCCCTTACCGAAGCACTGATCGATTTACAAATTTTTATGTCCTGTTTCGCTCCCGTTTTCAGACGTCACACACCACGCACATTCGATAGCTTACACTTTAAAAAGTAGGCATCGGACTTCTAGATTGAGACATGTAAGTACATGTACGGGATCAGGGATGTAGATAAGAAACCGCATACAACACAGAGTCAGATGCATCGTGAAATAAACGTGTTCGACCGTTTGACCGTGTTGCATTCCTTATTTAGTTAATGCTAATCGAAACGACGAGTGAGAAACGATTTAAGCATTTTATCCTTGGCTGATCCTTGTCTCATCGAATCTTTTCGCAAACGTGAAATCTATTTTTGTCCATATCGGCAGGTATACCGAAACGCTGATTTTATTTAGGTGCGTTTTCAATACATCCTTCAATTCAATATATCGTTTGACAAAATTATCTGATGCAATTTATCCGACACTGATATTGTAGAGGTATATAGCGTGAAAATCAAATAGTCGGAACAAATAAAGAAATGTAAACTATTTATTTATATATTAGTTCTCATTTAGTTATGTGTCAGAAGTCGGAAGATTAACACAGATCTGCAATCGGTTGCAATACTTGGTTCCGATTAATTTGAATGAATGAAGAATATGTAAGACACGAGGTCAAACCGTTGACTTGCATACACACGACAATAAACAAGGAAATATTGAGCGAACTTATTTACATTCAATATAAATGTAAGCTTTCCATATGAACGATATACGAGCGGATAACCTGCCAACCTTCGTGGTTCAATATGTAAATAAATATATTTAGTTATTTTGTCGAACTATCAATTCAACAGTGATTTGAGTGTTTTCTTTTTAATGGACAAAAATCAAACGAAGGCATTCAACGCAACATCAGAGAGCTATCTTAATTATTTATATAAATAATTGAAAATATTATACTACAAGAAAAGAATATAACTGTAGCGAACGAAAGTGGTGCTGTCTATGGCGAAATCTCGAAGCTCGGTTCTTTTTTTTATTATCTAAAATCTAAATCATTTCTTATGAAAGCATCTCTATAATTTCATTAATTGTGAAATAAAAGAACCTATATATAGAACCGGTAATAAATTTATAGACTGTAATCAACTGTAATAGCATTTCTTGATCGAAACGTTTTATTTAATAGTTGCATTCTAAAATCGGACATTTCATATGCAACAACCTAATATCAGAGTTGTTATTACATAGGACATATTTAGAAGAACATCGATCGCAAAAACAAGAGTTTACGAGAATACCCAAGAAATTTCTTATTGTTTTTGACTGGAAGTAGGGCGAACAAGAACAAGTACATCAGCGATATAGTTTTCGATAGTGAGAACTATCGATAGTACCTCGATAGTTTCTCGATAGTTCTCCACCACTATTTATTAGTGTTTATTAGAATTAGAATTAGAATGTTTCAATCGTTTCGGAAATGTATAAAGAATTATGGATTATTAGAAACAAAAATATTATCAAATTGTCGGAAAACAACTTATCTCTTTTGTTCATCAACCCATTCGTCGCATTCGAATGAAGAAAAGTTATCGGATCTTTATCGGCATTTACATTCGAAAATCGTAGCATGTGGTCCTATTACCGTTGCCGACTATATGAAAGAAGTTTTAACTCACCCAACTGCGGGTTATTATATGAAGAAAGATGTTTTCGGAGAAAAAGGTGATTTTATAACATCCCCAGAGGTGACACAGTTATTTGGAGAAGTATGTAAGTCTTGCTCAAAGTCTCTGAATGGTAGCTTATTACAATTTTACTCTGATTCGTTTTATAGAAGATTTTCATTTACATTTTTCAGATGGTAGCAGTTTGGATACTTTATGAAAAAATAAAAATCACTAAATGTCCGTTTCAACTTGTCGAGTTAGGTCCTGGTAGAGGAACTTTAATTAGAGATATATTGCGGGTATGCTTTTGGAGCTTAAAACGCATAGAATGTATCGATTTCATTGTAAAAGTATACATTTATAACACAGGTATTTCAGCAACTGAACGTTTTAAGCGATATATCGGTACACTTGGTGGAAATCAGTCCTGCTTTATCTCTAATTCAGGCAAAGAATTTGTGTAAAACAACCAAAGAACATAACATTCTAGAAAATGAGGCAAAACATAATTATGTCCCTTATTATAGAGAAGGTGTTACAGAAGATAATGTGAACGTGTATTGGTATTATTCGGTTAAGGATATACCTAAAAAGTTTAGTATATTTTTAGCACATGAATTTTTCGATGCTCTGCCGATACATAAATTTCAGGTATTTGAAAAAATAAGCGTAATACATAGACTGCGGATCTTTATGTATTTATAGGAAAATTGAGTAGATGAAATTGAAAATTGTTGGGAAATTAAAAAAATTGAAGATGTTAATATATGATTTCGTCTCTATTAAAATCATTAAGGAAAGAAATAACATTCAATTTAGTATCTATTTCTTGCGATCGATGCAGACAATTCTTATTTTGCACAAAAAGAGCCCCCGCAGTCTTTTTAGAAATAAATATTAAAATCATATATACATACAACATATAAATGAAATTTCCTTAACTTCAGAGAACCGACAGAGGATGGAATGAAGTTTTGGTGGATATAATAGAAGGAAGTAAGGAAGAAAAGTTTCGTTACGTTTTATCAAATGCGCAAACACCTGCTACATTTTATATCTCTGTAAGAATTTGTAATTCTTCTATGAAAATAATGTTACGAACGACATTTAAACTTGAAACAAATTTTTCATCGTTATTTGTTTATTTGCAGAATGATGAGAAACGAAATCACGTAGAAATCAGCCCGCAAACTCTCGTAACAGTAGAATATATAGCTCAGTACCTACAGGACTGCGGTGGGTTTGCTTGGATTTGCGACTATGGGCATAGCGGCGATAAAACGGATACATTTCGCGCATTTTCCCAGCACAAACTACACGATCCACTTTCATATCCAGGAACTGCAGATTTGACGGCGGATGTCGATTTTGCAGTTATAAAGAAGGTTGCAGAGAAAGATAACAGTCTATTAACTTTTGGTCCGATAACTCAAGCATGTTTTCTAAAAAATCTTGGGATCGATGTACGGTTGCAAATCCTTTTACAAAATGCTTCGGAAGATGTACGAAAACGTTTAGAGTCTGAGTATCAAATGATAATGGACGAAAGTAAAATGGGGAGTAAATTTAAAGTTTTATCTCTATTTCCTTTTATTTTGAAAGATCATTTCCAGAAACTACCAATAGCAGGATTCTAATGAATGAGAAGGGTAGAACGTACAAAAGTACAGTGAAATGTATCGTTTGCAATTTCAATAAAATAATATCTATTTTCAGAAAAATTTCTGATATTTACAGATATAGTATAACTACAGCTACGAATATCTGTTTCGGAATTACATATATTCTCAAATTATGTACAATTACGTAATTGTGCAATCATAATTCTTCCAAGTTTCCGAAAATTTTAACACCTTTTCTCGTTGTTGGTCGAAAGTTTCTTTCCTGGGTTTACGCCATACATCATGATCTAAATCTAACATTCCACCAATAATCTCCTAGAATAAACCAAGAAATATCGTTCTCGTAAATAATTGTTTTGTCTTCCTTAAGTTTATTTAATCAAACAATTACCTCTGCAAAATTTTTTGGAAACAAATGTTCATCTTCTATGATATGCGCATATCCTTTGCCGATTTCAAACTCGACCATGAAATAAGATAAACCATTTGGTACGGCTTGTTTTATGTCCTTGTGTTCAAGATCAATAATCTTTTTATTCATTGACCACTCTGTTTCACATTCCAATAATGCTTTCTGCAGAAAAATTAATATACATATGATGAGTGATAAGGATTTTTGTATTATACCTGTACATTACAGATACAAGTATCTATATGCATAATCTTACCTTGAAATACATAGGAATTAGTTCACCTATTTCTTTTGGTAAGGGAACACATTCCAATTGCATGTGTGCAAATTTGTGACGATTTTTATAAATTTCATAAAACACGGGATACTTGTTTTGTTCCGCGAACATGTTGTACAAAGCTTGTTTGTATGCCTGAAAATAAGATATAATTATACGAATAACTCTATGCAATCGCAAAGATGCGGTGTACAAAAATGATATTGCACCTTTAACTTTTCCCAAATATTTTCATCTAGTTGCAATTGACAAGCAATATGCTGTACCGGTGTGATCATACAATGTCCTTCGGTTAAAGAGGTATACGCAGGAAGACTCAAACATATTTCAGAATCCATTGCAACGATCATATGTTTTAACATGTATTTTGAATCGATACACCAGTGACAAGTATCCAAACTTTTTGATAAGCGTTTATGCTCCTTGATAGCAAGAGAACGATCCTTCTCATCCCGTTTCGAGCTCTCTTGAACTCGCGTAATTTGTTCTTCGAATATCTCATCCATGTTCATGTTCTAAAAATCAACATGTTTATTTTATTTATCAATATTGCACAGAATAATATTAAACTAAATATACTTCGCTTGTCCACACATACCCTAGACGCAACTTTAGTAAATGCAGCATCATCTTCGTTGGCAGACCTTCCTTTCTCTCGTTGAAACTAAAACAATTCCGAATTTTACTTATCTATAACAATTACAAAACGAATTGGTTTACCTAAAGGAACTACTTACTAATTCTTGCAATGAATATTTATCATCGTCGAAGTAATGCAGCATTCTTTTTCCTGCAGTGTGAGTTTGCGCAGTTTTTCGTTTCGTATTTCTTGATGAATCTGTAGACTGATTTCTATGCTCCAGCGGTCTTGTTACACCTGTTGATGTATATTGCATATTAATGAATCCTTGTCTTCGAATGGAATTTCATCAATGGTCTTTCGTACATACCTTTCGAATCAGTCCTTGTAAGGATTACAGTTTGATCTTTTTCTGACTCATTTAACCGAATAGCATTCGTTGCAAGTTCCCTAGCTACCTTTAGTTGAATTTTTAATTCAGCAACGAGTTTCTACAAAAAAATTATGCAAATTATTAATTATCGATCCTTTCTGTGGATGTAAATATAAAAAGTACAGCTTGTCAAATCTAGCTGTGCGGTTGACCAAAACTTAGGAGTGCGCAGAAAAAAACAAAGATCGCACTCGACGAGAGAAGGATGCAAAAGTGCGTACTGTCCATTATTTCTTACAGCAGTAAACATATTATATCACTTGTGTCACTTTACTTTCTAACTAAACTGTCGCCACATGCATCGTTTGACAGGTGACGATCAGTTCTCTATCGTTGTGAAGTTCCACCTATTTACCACTGCGCAGCAGGGTCATTTACCCTTGTGGGGGACATTCAGCCGCACAGCTAGATTTGACAAGCTGTAAGTACAAACGTACAGTATCACCCATTATTTCTGCTTTAACAATTTTTGCCCCTAATTTATTTAGATCCAATTCTGGTACTGCATTCATTTCTTTATTACCACTTATGTTATTTACATTGCTGTTGAATTCAACACTGACGGTTTTCGATTCAGAAGCATTCGATCGAGTATCTTTGACTTTATCCAATACCGTTGCTTTTTGCCATCTTTTTGTAGTCGAACAATGTGCATTGTACGAAGTACTAACAGAATAATCGTCGTCTACACAGTCTACAGGTCTTTTATATGTCTGTTTATGCTTTTCGTATTGTGCATTACTTCGCGTACTGTGTTGTTCGTTTCGATCGCTACTTCTGGATCTAGACCTATATCTTCTCGATCTATGGTAATCGCTTTTCGAGTTTACAGAATAATTTAAACATTCTACACCAGTTTTGTATCTTTCGCTTTTTCTCACATGATTTTCTAGTTTGTATTTTTCATTATCTCTTCTATCGTATTGTTTCTTGTAATTGCCCCTTGAACACATTTTTTCTGCTTTTGATATCATTAATTGAATAACTTCTAAGGACTGAAAATATAAATAGCAGTTTATTAACACTACTGCTTCCACTATGTCTTGAAATCATGGTATACACCTACTTACACACAATCTCACAAAACTAAACAATAATTTACACTTACGCCCCATCTCTGAGCTGCTATTTCTTCTAAACTTTTGCCTTCCCTTTCCGCCTCTTCTTGTGCACGCCTAAGACTTTTCTTAAGCCAATTCGCGTCCAAAGTTTGGTCCCTATTCGTACTTATCGAATCTACACTGGGCAGACCATTTCCACCCTCCTTCCAATAAGGATTTAACTCTTTATCGCTTTGTCCCAATTTGTCTAAATCACATTTGTGTTTGTCCAAACTAACAGATGATGGTTTTTTATCATTAAAGACACAAGGAAATATACTATTTACAGTCATCCAATCTTCTCTTTTACAAGATTCTTCTTTTCTTGTTGATGTGGGTACATCTTGATTTGTAAGATCAGTTTGAATTACGGATTTTTCCACCCATTCCTGTTCAACTACGCTATCGTCCTAAAATAATATTACCGTCCTAAACCATAAGACATAAATAAACAGTAGCAAATACTCACATCACTCGAATTTGACGTATCGTGCTTCTTTCGCTTTTTATGTTTTTTCTTATCTTTCTTCCGCAATTTATCGTTTTCATATTTCGATTTGCATTTTTCCTTCTTATGTTTCATTTTCAAGATATTTCTTCACTGTAATCGAAGTAAATAGTATGTATCCAAACACGTATTGTCAGTGTCTTACATGGTCTTACATTATAAGTTATAGGTTATAGCCAGTGTCGCCATAGTGTGCCCAGAGGGGATGCTTTTTTTCGCGCATGCGCGACGTTTTCAGCTTTAGTAAACTTCAGTAAAGTACGCTTCGCGAGGAAATATGGCACTTTGAGCGCCATGCCGAATGTTAAGAAGTTGATATGAACTGATTATGAAAAACGAATGAATGACAAGTGTATTTTTTATATATATCCGTATATACATATGAAATATTGAAATATAATATATATTCAGATAATAATATAATTCCGACTTATTCTATTGTATTTAGAGGATGGGGAAGGGGAGGAGTGCTAAAATAATTAAGCAAGATAAAAAGCCCAGATAAAAAAGTGATAAAACATCATATTTTAAAATTTTGTATAATTCCTACCAATTGCAATCGTAATAAATTTTGGTTTACTTATTCTCTAGCAAACTAGCCGGTCTAACATCTTAAAAAAATTCAAGTCCTTTGGACCAATTTCTAAAAAGTTATGCGATTTTTAAGCGTGTCCACTTATTATCGCCGCTGCCTGTAGCTACCTCAGGGCTCTGCTACATCATCGCCTCGGCCGCATCATAGCTACGTTACTGTTTTGGACGCGCATGCGCGAAAAAAAGCGTCCCATCTGGGCACACTGCGCTGACTGACGCTGTCTGACGCTACTGCTACTGACTTGTACTGACTGCTACTGACAGTACTGACGCTCAGTCATGATTGGTCACGCTCAGTCCTTTAGCCTGTAGGTGCCTTTAGGTTAGGTCAGGTTAGGTCCGTGAGCGGAACTTATCAATGTTTTGTAAGTATCCTTCGCACATAACCTATTGCATTTAAATTCAAAATAATAATTCTAGAATGTTTCTTTTGGTGTTAGCATTGTTGATCGACAATGGCTCATCGAATAATTAAGAAATATCCGAGGGCTCCTCCTGGCCTGGTAAAGGAAGTCAAACAACATTTTAATTATTTGCTAGTACTCGATTTTGAAGCTACTTGCAAACAGTACGAGATATTAAAACCCCAAGAGATCATTGAATTTCCATGTGCGGCAATGTCTACGAAGAGTTGGCAAATCGAACATGTTTTTCACGAATACGTTAAACCAAGAGTTCATCCGAATCTCACTACTTTTTGTACGTCATTAACCGGCATTATACAGGAGATGATAGATAGTCAACCACACTTTCCAGAAGTATTCGATAAATTCCAAAATTGGCTGGAAGAGAATAATTTCTTTAAAGGCGAGAATAAGAGTGCTTTCGTTACGAGCGGTCACTGGGACTTAAGGGTGATGCTGCCCAGTCAGTGTAGATTAGAAAATATAACGTTACCACCTCATTTCACAAAATGGATAGACCTTAAAGAAAGCTTTTTCGATGCGACAAACAATTATCCACGAAGTATGCCGAACATGCTTTCTCAACTTAAACTTCCACTGGAAGGACGTTTGCATTCTGGCATAGACGATGTGAAAAACATGGTGACTATAATACAAACCCTCTATGAGAAGCATAACATGGTATTTAAAATAAACTCTGCACCCGATGTACTATTACAACATCTAAGGAATAATTATATAATACCTCAAAGGAAAAATTGAACATTCGTTTATTAATTATAAAATATATTGCCCATATAAAAATTGTAAAGCTACAGCTATACTCTGACGAATAAATATTAAGTAAAAGTATTAAATCTAACAGCACGATTTACATTCGTTTAACGTTCACTTTGATTTGTACATCCAACTTGTTATTTTCTGTGTAGATCTCGAGCACCGCGTTAAAGCTACGATCGACTTTCCGTTTGCACTGTATTTTTAACTGAAAATCTCTTCTCGTAGGTATCATACCCTCCGCGGGCATGACGCTCAAATATTCTGTATTCGATAAGGCGGTCTCGAACACCTGAGCGACGGTGCACGTAGTTTTTATAGTTATGATTACCTCAATCTTCGTAGGTGGAGTTAAAATTACAATAGACGGTGAAACTATAAAATTATCAACGTTCAACACATTTTGAGATGTACTATTCGCTAGAAGCATGCTGAAAATTTTATAATTAAACATGAATTTCTGTATAGCGTTTCTCGGATGAAGGTGGTAGACTCGTTTCCAGGATTGCAAGGGTGCGGGATGAGTCTTCTCATTTCTCGATAATGCATGCGATGGGCTTTGTTCAGTAGTCATAGCGCTAGATAAATCAGAAATCTACATAGGCCGCAATCGCCCTGAAAAGTCCTATTTATACGTTTACGAGGCATAATTTGCATTATTCGGAAGCATAAAGCTGCGCACGTAGCTACAGTATTGCTTCGAATGATGTGACTTTCGTCTGTGTGGATGATGTTACATTTTTATCTTCACTACCAGGGGGTTCCCCCTTGGTAAAGCGTTACAAAGAAACACGATCCGAGCTCGGATATCGGTGAGGCAATACTAATGCGATGCCGAAACTTTCTTAATTTTAGTTATTTTGTTACAAAACTTTTACCAACAGGTTCGTGAAATTTTTCTGATTAAAACGAGACCAAACGCGATAGAATTGCGATTATATTTACTTGTTTAATAAGCAATGACAGTTTCGAATGCAAAGAAGGACAGCATGTGGAAAGAAAGAGATGTCAAAATTCGCGTCCAGGCCTCGCATATCGAGGTGTTTAAACTTAAAGACCCGAATTCGCTTCCAGGCCTCGCATTATGCGAGCTGTTTGAAGAACCGATCACTGAACAACACGTTGTTAGTTTCATATTCGTAATATCTTCATTTTTAGTTCCATTTGTACGAAACTGTCATCAATAGATTTGTGAGATTTTCTTGGTTAAAAAAGACCAAACTCGACAGAGTTTCATATTTACCGATTTCACAGCGAGTTATTATCACACTTTAAATTAGTAAATATGGTCCGAATTGTACCGCACCGACTCATTTTCATTAGAAAAATCTGA
Organism: Lasioglossum pauxillum; assembly: GCA_933228785.1. Classification (NCBI taxonomy): domain Eukaryota; kingdom Metazoa; phylum Arthropoda; class Insecta; order Hymenoptera; family Halictidae; genus Lasioglossum; species Lasioglossum pauxillum. Next base: position 42,564,327 of record OW121706.1, read on the forward strand.
CAAATACGTTGGTAAAAGTTCTGTAAAAAAAGATTGAAAAATAAGTCTCAGTCCTCTTCGGTCGTTTACGCGCTGTCCTTCTCTATGTTTGGCAAAGGATCTACGCTTTTTGAGACTCCATACCTCCGAGGTTGTCTCTCATCATCCGAAGGAATACTGTATTTTCATAAAGCTGCTGCGATAACTACATGCTGCCGAATAATTAAATGAACTTTTAATTAGCGCTTTTGACTACTGAAAAACTCCATCTCTGCATTATCTAGAAATGAGAAGCTGATGCGGGATGCCCGCATTCTTGCAATCCTGGAAACGAATCCAGCCTAACTATCAGAAACTTACTCGGAGGCTAAAAAACTTTCACCGTTTCCATCATAAATGTGACTATTATCACTGCACAAAGAATAAAACATTTGAGATTCGTCAGCGTCATGCTGGAAAGCTGCCAGGGTTTCATCAGCGCACACTTCCATTGTAAGCATAATCTCGTTCCGACGAATTCCTTGGCACAAATCTCCCAAATTTTGCTAAATCGAATCGAGCGAATTAATAATAGGATGTTAGCCGAGTTCAGAGTAATAAACAGAGTAATGAGTGATTACCAGTGAATCTCGGATCGTATTTATATCCGGCATCATTTGTTCACCAGGGAAAGCTTTGCATATCGGATGAACTATACTTTGAAACGCTTCGTTTTCGTTGCCGCTTAGTTCACCATTTTCCCTCATTTTATTGTATAATCTACAAATTATTCTCAATTATCGGTTCGCATCAATTTCTCTAACTTGTTAGAGCAGAGGTCGGCAAGTTTTGCTCGTTTCGCCTGTTTTTCGAGGGCTACGCCACCTTTTTTTCGGCTGAGCGTCTCGCTCCCCATAGCGGTCCTAGTTCTCGAGCCACCTCAGGCCCGCACCATATCAACTGCGCGCGGCGCATTAGGGCGACACCCGTATCAATGCGAACAGTGATGTCCAGTCTTCCAATCGACATTTCGGATTTACCGAGCACGTCTAAACATACGCGATATGACGTTTCCTATATCCGAATAAAAGTTTGACGATCAAATTAATAACTATTTTCCTATATCAGATATAGTTTCCGAATTTATTTTTCAAATGTAATGTATTTTCCGTAATTATCATGCGACATAGTGGAATAGACCTATATACAGTCTCTACAGTACCTCGTTGGTAATGTGGAAACTTATTGATACGGGAAAAGGGGCCGAAATGATCACTTGTTGCCGACCTCTGCCTTAAAGTAACTTATCTTCAGTTATAGTTGTCTTAGTACCTGCGAATCCGCCAACGCGTTGGCTCGTCCCCGTTGATAATAAGTATCGTTCCTACATGCGATACAGGCGCTCGTTGCAACTGCGCTAGATCTTCTTTTCGAGGGTTAAATTCAACAGTCACCCACTGTATTTCTTTCGGATTTAATATTAACTCGGTAGGGTTTACGCGCCAGCTTGAAATCATAGAAGGATACACAGCTGAAACAAACCAAGAACGGATGAAACTGACCGATGTCACCGATCGAACAATATACCCTTCCTTTTCTTATTCATCTAACAAACCTGTCGGTATCAATTTTATTTTACAATAGGAGCACAAGTCCCCGGTGTTCTGTAACCGAAGTCTAGCGTTCAAAGAACGACCAGAATTTAGTGTGCCTACGGACAACCACATCTTTCCATTTGTGTCTTTGAAAGCTTCAGAAATGTCGATGCTGCTATAGCCTCCGTAACCGTACAGGAATAACTAGAATTCAAACGTGATAGCTGATAGATCGATCAACTTCCTCTTTCCGATGGAAATAAATTGGATTTACTGATTTTATTTACCACTTTCGACGGCCGGGAATCGTTATCGTCTCTTCTAGGTTCGTAATGTCTGAATATAATCCTACCAGTAGCTGCACCCAGATTATGGGGATTAAATACAACGGATAATGTTCTACTTTCTAATCCTTGCAATACCAGCACCATATTTGTGTCACCCGCTTGTCTTTCTCGTAAAAACTGTAATCAAATCAATTTTTCGATCAGTCGCTTAACACCGGAAAAAATATCTCAGGCAAAAGTTGAACATCCTATATCATGACATCCTACCCGAAAATTCTTCTCATTGTCGGATATAGTAACTTGAAGCTTGATCTTGTTATTACTACTGTTGCGAATAGTGAATTCCTTGCAATTAGATTTTCCCGCTTTTATGCTGTTCCATACCAAAGCAGCGTGCGTTGTTCTTATCGGGATTTTCTCACCAGCAACCGTTGAACCTGACGACACTGAACTGAGAGGAGAGTTTCTTCCGGACATCCCCGACCTATTCAACAACGATAGGTTTAGAACAACGACTGTTTCGAGTTTAGGAAAAATATAGCTGCAACTTACTTATTTGAGATCACGCTGTGAGGAGACGATGGGGAACTTGCAGACGATAACTGTTGATGAACTGGTGTTTCGCAACGAAGATAATGCTCGTTCTCTGCCTCCACAGAAGTACTCGATTCCCCGCATACAGAATACTGATATACATTATTGCTAGCCGTGAATTGTATTTTCGCGTGCCTACGGGAGTACCAAAATCAGATCATTTAGGATGCTACATCTTCACGAAAGTTAAAAGACAGACACCCAACCCAGTCTTTTTAGTTTCGATCGGTGAATACTTATAAATAGACCGCGGCGGATTTTATGTATTTATCACTTTTATGAAAATGACTAGACACAGCGGATCTTTATGCAAAATAAAAATTCTCTTCCTGGATTCCAACCAACTCGAGTGAAATAGAAATGTATTTTCTGTCTTAATATGTCTAGTAGATTGAAAATGACATAATAGTATTTTCAAATTCTTCTAACGTTTTTACTGTTTGAAATTACGCCGACTCATTTTTATTATAAATCCATCAAATCTGCTGCTGTCTACTTATATTTACAAGTATTATTATCATTATCATTATCATTTGATAATAATTACTGGAGTAAGAGTAGTTTCAGCAGCATTCACTCACATTTTCGAAACATCTGGATTCTGTGGTTTGTATGTAACATTGAAACAACCGATCTTGTTAGGGAGTAAATGTAAATTTTCGGGTTCGACTGTGAAATACTTCAAGCTTTCCCCAGAATCCTTGTCTACGAACGAAGCAAACACCCGCATCGGCACATTTCCCACGTTGATCATACTCATCGATTTCGGTTGCTTATTGGACACCACGAAAGGCATGTCTGTGTCGATCAATTGTATCTTACAAGTCCCTACTTGTACTTTTAGGGCTATTTCGTTGATTATTATGGTATCGTCAGGACCATTTTCTACATGTACTATCAAGTTCCCATCGTAGCATTGCAAGGATCTCCGAGACGGATCTGGATGCTTCTGTATAATACCTTTCGACTGGACGTTCGTAGTTAAACTTTCTTGTGGCTTTAGCGTCACCCGTTGCATTTCATTGCAATTTTCCAGACTAAATACTCGCGGTTCATCCTGCAAAAATAATACGGGAAATATATATATATATATATGTGTGTGTGTGTAGGTTAATTTCAAACGCCCCAAGATAAATAATTTATTACCTGCGATATAGAAAGTTTCACGCATATGTCAACGCTGTTTTTATTCTTGATTGTGACAGGAAGAGCGGCTGTACCATTCTCAACGATCGATTGAAAATCTAGTTGACTCTTTTGAGACAGATTCGAGACGATTACATTTAATTTTTCAGGTTTAAAGCAAATTATGTGCTTCATGATCCATTCGGATCTTGTGACCATATCCGAGACTGTTATATTTAAAACTGCTATGATGGGTTTACACATTTTCACCACCGTCACAGCGATCTGAAATACATCGATTTTCGTTTTAATATTAATAACACAGAGAGAGAATTAATAACATTTAGTTTTTCGTCTTTACCTTGGCATTTTGTTCCGAGTTTGGTTTGATAAGTATCACATCTTTTGGCAATACCATTTGAACATTTTCCTTGTCCCCTTGAACTTGATTTATACTCAGAGAACATATCACCCATCTGTCGCTTTTGTTTAACAGTTCGATGTCTGTTTCTCTTGGCATGCCAACGATACAACTGCATAGTTCCTCCGTACTTTTGCCAATAACAACACCTGCAAGAATAAAATGTTAGCGACTTGTCGGGAAATCAAACGCATACGAAAGCATAGTGATATTGTAGTGTTGTAATAGCATACTATTTAACGGAATATCAATTCCTCGAGAATTTGAAAGATCCTGTACAAAAGATTCTGTTTTATCTTTATAAGACAGATTTTCCTCTTTTATAATTCCCTTCTGCCCCATTTCTTCGATTTTCGAATTAACAGATTCTTTCTCTCGTTTGTGTTTCACGTTAGTTGGCGAATCACAAGGCAACATGTTTCGTTCTTTAGTGTAATTTGAAAGGGAGAATTTTTGAACTTCCAGGAAAGATTTAAGATCTAAAATTAACGATCGTTCTTAAGCTAGTTCGTTGAAAGAAACATCAAAGTTCTAAGCTCAGACTGTACCTTGACCGTATGAAGACTTTGTGTTTCCGTTACTTATGTTCTTTTTCAGATCTTGACAAGAAGGCCTACCGGAATCCGAGTGCTTAAGATGCAACGTCTCGTTCAGAATCTTGCTGTCTAGTGACAATTTCGAAGACAGATTTAATTGTGCAATATCTTTTCCAAAACTCTCGATGCTTCTACTTGAAGTTGCAGGCATCGAATTTCTATTCGACATCACGGTATACGTGTCCCTGTTCTTCACCTCTTCTTTCGTCTGTGTAGATTTCTTTTTCTTCTTTGCCATTATAAGCTGATCCACTAACCTTCGCGGTGTATTACTATCGATATTCTGTAATGCTTGAGCAATACTAGTTAAACTCATGATACTTTGTTCTTCTATATCTTTCGTCGCACATGAATCGTTCTGAAGAGTTTTGTCCTTCGCAACGAACGAGCCAACCGAAGACGCTACAAAATCAGTATCGGTAGTTTAGAGAAAATTTCTCTTTTACAGTTAAAGTAAAAGGTTTTGCAGTTAAGGGGGTAGACTCGTTTTTACAGATTTTTCAGTAGATTTTTCAGCGCTAGATAAATCAGAAATCTACATAGACCGCAATCGCCCTCAAAAGTTCTATTTTTACTGTTTACGAGGCGTAATTTCCATTATTCTGCAGCATATGGCTCTGCCGCAGCTTTATGCCTTCGAATAATGCAAATTACACCTCGTAAGGACTTTTGAGGGCGATCGCGGCCTAGATTGATCTTTTATCTAGCGCTTTTCACTACTGAAAGACCCCATCTTGCCTGCATTATCGAGCAATGAGAAAGCGCACCCCGCATCCTTGCAATCCTGGAAACGAGTCTACCCTGTTAAAGTAAAGTTAAAATTAGTCGATCATACTTTCTGTTACGATGGTCGAGTCAACTAATGGCACAAGATTCTTCTTTTTCGGACTATGTACAGACAATCCTAAACTTGGCCTTTCGACCCCGCCACCTGATAATGCTCCAAAATTACCGCATTTGCTTTTGAAATATTCATCAACGGACATTTTACGGCCGGAGGAAGATCTAAAATTACAAGAACGAGATCACGATCGTGATGTGAAATAGTATTTGTATTTAAAACTCTTTTAGACACTCACTCCACTGATAAATCCAGCTCACCAATGATACCCGAAAAACAGGATAAATTCAAATACTCCTTTTCAGCGACATCCGTTTCTGGAAGAGCGTACGAGTAATTTTGTTGCCAGGATACTTCATCGGCCAACATCTGACTGCCCATTTCAGAGGCAGGTCGGAAGTCTTCGTTGCCAAACTGAGCCATCAATTCGGCGGCAGCGGTTGAATCGAACGTTATTCCATTCACATTTTTACTTGACGTCGTTGATGAATGTTTCTCCGAACGTCTGCTCAATCCAGACGAACGTGCACTTATTTCATTTGGTTCAAAAACAACCTAAAAATGAACCTCTGTTGAGAAGGTTTTCGAACAGTTTCTTTTTTAGAAAATGATATTTACACTACTCGTCTTGTTAACGCTTGAACATAATGTACTCTCATTTTGAGCATTTGACTGATTATGAGATTTCCCCTGACTGGTAAGCGTCGAAGATGTTACATTGCTGGACAGGTTCTGAACGTTGACATTATTTTCTTTGTTTGTATCTGCAAGCATCATTCAACTTATTTATAATTTCTTGAAGGACATATACAATCAGGGACAATATTATTAATCATGAAAATTTAAAAAATTATCTTTTATCAACCTTTTTATCTCAGCCTGTAACGATAATTTAAAAAGTGCGTTTTGAAAATTTCATCAAAATCTGTTAATATTGCAATAAGCTACAAACGTTTAAAGATGATCACGAAAGGGCGAAATGCCCTTTCAAACAAGGCTGAAAAACTGTGACTTTCACCTTTAAGCTCTCTTCATCTTTAAACGTATGTAGCTCATTGCAACGTTGACCGATTTTAATAAAACTATCAGTGTGCATATAAGTTACCAAAATCTATAGAACGCATTTTTTAAATTATCGTTACAGGCTCAGATTCAAAAAGGTTGAAAAAACATCATTTTTTAAATTTTCTACGATTGCTATACCAATTGCAATTTAAACAAATTTTTGTTTACTCATTCTCTAGCAAAGTCGGCCTAACATTTTTAATTCAAGTCCTTTGGACCAATTTTTTAAGAGTATCCACTTAATATTGCCCTAACTGTGTATACAGTATACAAGGTGCTCCAAAAATGTATATATTTCTATACAGATACCTGTACATAGAGATACATATAGATTTTACCATGTGTAAGAGAGGTTGTGCTAATGCAGCTGCATCTTTGAAGCAGTTTTCTAGCAAATTCACGTTCTGTGTCTAATGTATTCTCGCTTTGCATGTGTAAATCTTCAGTAGGACTAACTTCGGCTAGAACTTAAAAGGAAATCAGCATTCGACGATAGTTTTAATCAAATTAATGAGTGAGGAGAAACTTACAAGAGGATATGTTGTCCAATATACCAAGAGACGATTCATCAGACTGTTGCGTTACATTGCTTTTCCTCGCTGTAGATCGTTTATACATAGCTTCGTTAATACTCTGATCGAGGAACTTACTTTCCAATCTACAAAACATGTTAGAATCAAAAAGATGTTGATACAATGCATATAGATATACATGTACATAGGCTTTTTAAACAATCTTTTAATCGCGTTGTACAGGGTACTACCATAGCTTGTTATAATAGGCTTAATAGAGAAAAATCTCTCTGCTCAAACTAGTAATTGTAATTATACAGTGTTTCCCACGAACTCTGTCCACTTGAATATCTTATTTCAAACAATACGAGAAAATGTTACGTATAGAAGTTGTAGGGTCTAAGAAAATACATAATATAGTATAAATGATATTCTTGCAAGCAAAGGTGTATAGCAGATACGGAGGTCACCTTTGTTTTTTTAAATGAAATGTCTAATTTTTTCTGCTCAATTTCAAAAGATATATTCTCAGTATAGAAGTACTAAAGTGTATTTCTCCTAAAACTTATTGTTGCTGAGATATTTTACTGTTTTCATTATGGAACGTATTCGAGGATATGCTCACTATGTAAAATGTAAATCGAATACATTCCATAATGAAAGTAATAGAATGAAAACAGTGAAATATCTCAGCAATGGTAAGTTCTACAACAAATACACTTTATGTAGTACTTTTATACTGAGAATACGCCAATCTATTGAAATCGAGCATAAAAAATTGGACATTCCATTTAAAAAAAAAACAAAGGTGACCTCTATGTATATCTTCTGTATACATTCAATTGAAAGAATACTATTTATATCATATTATGTAGTTTTTTAAACTCTACAACTTCCGTAAGTAACATTTTCTCGTATTGTTTGAAATAACCAAGATATTCAAGTGGGATTCAAGTCCCAAGAGTTCGTGGGATACACTGTATATTTCGTGTACAACTATACGTATAAAGGTATATATTGTTCAGAATGAAAAAGAAAACGGACTTACGTGCTTTTTCTTTGTACAGTCGATGTTGCTTGCGGTCGAGGAGTGTTCGGTAAAGTTTCATCGACGAAGTTCGCACTCGTAGATTTTGATGGTGTAAACATTGTTGAGCACTTCGTTTCTCCAAGATTTCAGTATGCAAATGTCGTTCGAGAGATGAACACTTACGTTCGGAAGTTCATGAGCGACGTTTCACTCGCAGAATCGACGAAACGAAGGGAAGATCGTACCATATTATTCTGTATTATTCTGAACGTTTTCTTTGACAGTTGAACGATTTTAGCGTTCAAATTTGAAAGTGCTCCAAAATACTCTGTCCATAGACAAATTATACACTTTACAGATCGGTTTCGCGCACTGATATGGTTTCGCGTGATTTCTATGAGAACAGCGCCACTCGTGTTTGAACCTTAGACCATATAGTCTAAGAAATAGACTCACCAACGAGAATCTCGTCGGTGGTCACACGTTTTATATACTTTAATTCGAGCGTTTCTCCATAGAGGGCCACGAAATTTCAAATTTCTCGCTATGTTATCACTCACTATGTATATATTTAGTTACTGGTAGTTACCGCATTCTAAATTCTATATTCTAAATCATTCGTATTGTTACGAAATTTTGTATTATTTAAAATACTCTAAATATTTGATGAAACATTTATACTTGTTATAAGTACATAGAATTGATAATGTGCGAGTTGCTTATTTTACTGAATCAATAAAATATTGATTGATCAAAAAAACGTATTATTCAAAAAATAGAATATAAATTGCATACCACAAAATGCACACAGTATTTATGATGTATGTGCAGTAAAACCGCCATCTAAAATACATCAATATAAATAGATCAAAGACAGAGAAACGATTACCATGTGCACTGTGCACAATGGTGCTTATGTAAATATGTATATTACAGTGCTTTGTATTACATGCTATTACAGTGCATAACAAGAAACTTACGGATAACGATTATTTAAATCAACTGTAACAGTAATGCTCGAAAATGAAAAGTATTTTTATAGTTATAGCATGCCAATAAAGGATCATACAACAGAATCACTGCACAAGTGGTACAGTTTCCTCTCTGCTTTGTAAGGTTACAGTCTCCTAATGTCGTCGGACATCTATTTGTTAAAGTTTATATTAAACGTTACGATATATTGACAATACAATGGAAGAAGATATAGTAACAATGCCGAAACGAAAACGCTTAAATTATGAGAATAAAATTATATTGGCTCCTATGGTGCGCATCGGCACGCTTCCTATGCGCCTTCTTGCGCTCGATTATGGTGCTGATATAGTATATACAGAAGAACTAATAGACTGGAAGTTACTACGATCATTTCGTCGTGTAAATGGTAATCAAATAATGCTTTATCAATGCTTTCGTGGCTGATGAGATGCTATACTATGTATGTTTTGTTCTGTAGTTAATTTAACACGCTCCGTGCCGAGCTGTTTTTGCTCGATTTCTCATTCAGGTCATTTGCTGTGTTCTATACTGCATTTTTTGTAATGCTTTATTGTTGCATTGGGAATATATTCTATAGTCTTAAACTTGTTATAAAATATATTTTTTTAGCGCATTAAATAAATATGTCAGTGTGTACCATCACACAATGGTATACATGGTCTGAAGTTTAACGTGTAGCATCAGTGGTGCATGTGGCATGGAACATGTTAAATGGCAAACATTTGTAAACACATTATACATTTCAACAACTTGTTTCCAGATGTTTTGGGAACAGTCGATTACATCGACAAAACAGATGGCACGGTGACATTTCGTACCTGTGCCAAAGAAAAAGACCAAGTGGTCCTACAGATTGGTACTTGCGATGCGACACGAGCCCTGAAAGTAGGCAAAATGGTAGAGCAAGATGTCGCTGGTATAGACCTTAATATGGGTTGCCCGAAACTATTTTCCATGCTGGGGAAAATGGGTGCTGCTCTTCTCCAGGAACCAGAAACAGCAACAGACATTCTGAAAACGCTGGTAGACAATTTAAACATTCCGGTAACGTGTAAAATTCGTATACTGCCAGATCTACAAAAGACCATAGAACTTTGCGAGCGTTTGGCATCTACCGGTATATCAGCCATAGCAGTCCATGGTCGGACTGTAAGCGAAAGACCACAGCATCCGAACCGTAACGAAGTTCTGAAAACAATTTCCAGTAAACTGACAATACCAGTTATAGCGAACGGAGGTTCGAGAGAAATACAGACATATTTTGATATATTAAAGTAATACCATCGTAATATATACTATCGATTTCTCGTGAAGCGTCTCCTATGTTCTTATTTATAAGTAATTGTAGGTGTTTGCAGGTTTAAAAATGTAACTGGATGTAGCAGCGTCATGCTCGCACGAGCAGCCGAATGGAACTGTTCCATATTTTGCAAAGAAGGTTTACTACCTATGGAAGACGTAATAAAGGCGTATATCAAATATGCCGTGGATTGCGACAATTCGCCTTCCAATACTAAATATTGTATACAGAATATCCTTCGTGAACAGCAGAAGTCACCATTGGGTAAAAGATTTCTCAATTCGCAAACCCTCGAGCAGATCTGGTGAGGATCGTATCCGATCAAATATGAAACGATTCGGATCACGCTGTACTAAATGTAAGACCATCGATTATGCTGTTTCAGCGACGTTTGGAAATTGAGCGAATACTGTCGTACAAAGAGGAAAGAGTTTGAAGCAAAAGGTTTGCTAGGGAGGTCACAGGTTTCACCCATGAAAGAGGACGAAACGCGCAACGATGATCAATCGTGTAACAAGAGAAAGCTCTCGGAAGAAGAAGACATAGTTTTAATGCATTGCGCGTTCTTGAGAAATAATTACGCGACGGACCTTGAATTGCCGAAAACTATTTTACATAAATGGGCACAAACTCAAAGAAAAAAGATGCCGCAATACGAGACGAAACAGAAAGGGAAACTCTTTCGTTCCGTTATCACGGTGGACGGAAGAAGGTACGGATCATCTTTCTGGTAAGTAGATCAATGTGTATCACATTACATGGGCATTATTGTATGTATATACATATATATAGCTCCGTTAGGCTTGAAGATAGAAGAACTAGCTCCATATATTTTTCATTTCATAGTGTCGTAGTTGATGTCAAGACGAGTAACGGAACTATTTAGGTGGCCTGCTTCTCGTCAATCACCCGGTATAATACTTTTATTGTTTGAATATTTTTAGGGAGAAAAACAAGAAGTGGGCAGAACAAGGAGCTGCATTAGTTTGCCTATTTTCTATGGGCCTGGTCAGTGAGAAAGCTCTTGCTGAAAGTGGAGGTGTTCCTTCCTAATATCCGTTGGCTGAAAACTATAAGAACAACTAATCGAAACTAAGCAGCAGTACCTTTAAAAATTCAAGAGCAAGTGCAAGAACTTTTCTGTTACGTGATACTGCAATGTTTATATTTATTAATAAAAAATATAGATAAAACATACAAATCATATATTACATATTAATATCAAAGAGACCTTTCTTTTTAATAATATTTTTTAAATATTGAATAATTATTATTCTTTGATTATCCATATTCTATAATCTATAATATTGAATAATTATTCAATACACACTCGAACTATGTATACTATATATAGATAGAGGCGGCTGAGAATTATTCAAGGTCTCTCTTCTCACTTCTCACTGATATATATATATTCGTAGTTCACTTCTACGCCGATGGAGGCATCAGTCTCACTCATGCGCAAATCGCTATGGCTGATATGGCATGGCTCTTCGAAGTTCGAATCGAAGTTCGAACACTTTGGAACAGTGTCGCCAGATGAGGGGGTACCTTGTATTCCCCTCGAGTGCTGGTTTGGTCACTTTCTGGCTTCTGGCGACACTGCTTTGGTACACTTCGAACTTCGAAATCCTGAGTGTCTGTGGCTGTGGTTTCTGTTGATTTCTGTTGCAGTCGGTTGCAGTTGCATACTTATGTATATAGTTGCATTTTAAATTTTGCAATTCTCAGTTGAGTACATTGAGTATGCAGCTGCAACGTGTTGTAAATGCGAATAGAACTCGATTAAATCAGTGAACAGAATCGATCTAAATTCATAAAGATTGTTTCGAAAAGAATCTACTTACAAAGGAATAGTGTGTAAGATTTTAATGAATGGTATAAGAGAAAACTTTATCGCCGATAAATAATGGGTCCGCCGAAGCGGTTTAAAAAAGATAACGGTACGTAATTTATAATTCTTTTAAATCGAATATCGTATTTTTTGTAAATAACGATGTCTGGGCAAGTGTTAGGTTATGTGTATACGGATGACAGGAAAATCGAAGCTGTTTATTTTTACAGATCGTGGTAAATGGAAGAAACGCAAAGAAGATCCCGAAGAGTATAACGACGATGATTCTATAGACGATAACGAAGCAGACGGTGTGCCAGACGCAGCCAAAAATGATGTTGAAAAGCAAGACGAAACAGCATTGGAAGACGAATTCGGCGCAAAAGATTATCGTTCTCAAATGATTTTGAAGCCTGACTGTGCGTCAAGACCACTTTGGGTGGTAAGACATTAATATTAACGTTTTATCACTGAAAGTATAAAATAACATTACGGTGTTCAAAGAAAATTATTTATGCAGGCACCGAACGGACACATTTTCTTAGAGTCCTTTTCACCTGTTTATAAGCATGCTCATGATTTCCTAATCGCCATCTCTGAGCCTGTGTGTCGACCGGAACATATTCACGAGGTAAATCAATCGTTGTAAATAGCGAGCATATATCTGTGGTTGTCTCTCACGTTCGAGATATTGCAGTTTAAAATTTTCCTCGCTAATGGTTTGACATAGGACATTGGTTAAATTGCATTGTTTTTTGGAGTCTTTCGAATTTGTTTTCATGACTTTTTCTAATAAATCCTATACTATAAAGCTCGATTAATGTGTAAACTCGAATTTTTTGAAATTGTGACATGCTGCGTTTTTCCATGCAACCACAGATATAACGATTTGGAAGATTTCTAATAAACTGATTTCATTTTTCAGTACAAGCTAACCGCTTACTCGTTGTACGCGGCTGTTAGCGTTGGTCTTCAAACGCACGATATTATAGAATATTTGAAGAGACTGAGTAAGACTACTATTCCTGATGGTATTATAGAGTTTATAAAGTTGTGTACATTATCCTACGGTAAGGTGAAGTTAGTGTTGAAGCACAATAAATATTTCGTCGAATCACCTTACCCCGAAGTATTACAAAAGTTATTGAAGGATCCAGTGATTCAAGAATGTAGACTGAGAAAGAATATAGAAGACGAGAAGGACGAAATAATTACGAACGTTCAAAGCAAAACTAAAACTCCACAGGTAATAATAACAATTGTTCGTTAACATTGCAGTAAATCGATTAATCATGTCATACAATAGTCGTTTTCTTTCTAGTTCGGAGCAAAATCAGTGACCAATGTTCCAGTTCCAGTTGGAACGACCAAAGTGCCTGAGATTACCAACGATCAAGTTCCTCCAGCAGAAACTGCTATAGTACCAGAAGACATAACTACGTTCTACGATAAAATGGACAAAGAAGATGAAGACGAAGAAGAGGAACAAGAGTTGAAAACTGTTAGCTTCGAAGTGAATCAGGTATGGAATTTTGTGAATTTATTTTACAAACTATATTTTGCTGTAACAGAAGCTTGTTGCAGGAAAAAATTGAAGTGATACAGAAGAGATGTATAGAATTGGAGCATCCATTATTGGCAGAGTACGACTTTCGCAACGATAGCGTGAATCCAGATATCAAGTGAGTGTAGCGATCTAAACGAGAATTGAAAAGCAATCTGCAAAGATTATCCGAATGCGTTTAATGCGATTTCAGTATCGACTTGAAACCGTCGGCAGTGCTCAGGCCTTATCAAGAGAAAAGTTTGAGGAAAATGTTTGGCAATGGACGCGCCAGGTCCGGTGTGATTGTATTACCTTGTGGTAAGCGACTCGATTGCGAATACCACTCTCCAACAGATATTTGTTTTTTTTTTTTGCGTTCAAGTGACATAATGTAATTTTTAAGATTATAAGCTAAAGAGTTCTTACAAACTATTCGCAGGTGCGGGTAAAAGTTTAGTCGGTGTAACAGCTTGCTGTACAGTACGAAAACGCGCGTTGGTACTATGCAACTCTGGAGTATCGGTGGAACAATGGAAACAACAATTTAAAATGTGGTCGACTGCCGACGACTCGATGATTTGTCGATTCACGAGCGAGGCTAAAGATAAGCCTATGGGTTGTGGGATTTTAGTTACAACTTACTCTATGATCACGCACACGCAGAAGCGTTCGTGGGAAGCCGAACAAACCATGCGTTGGCTTCAAGAACAAGAGTGGGGAATCATGGTTTTGGATGGTAATTGAAGCTTATCGTTGAGGTTTCCGTCGCATCGAATTTTAGTAAATGCGTGTCGCAATTTTTAGAGGTACACACAATCCCTGCGAAAATGTTCAGAAGAGTTCTGACCATTGTCCAGTCTCATTGCAAATTGGGTTTAACCGCGACTTTGCTGCGAGAGGACGATAAAATTGCCGATCTGAATTTTCTCATCGGTCCGAAACTGTACGAGGCCAATTGGTTAGAACTCCAAAAGAGAGGTTTCATCGCGAGGGTGCAGTGCGCCGAAGTTTGGTGTCCCATGACACCAGAATTTTACAGAGAATACCTTGGGTGTAAAATGAGCAAAAAGTTGGTAAGTAATTGTGCGTTGCTTCAACGCGACAGCGACCGGTTTTGAATTGTTTCTTCTTTACAGTTGCTCTACGTCATGAATCCTAACAAATTCCGTTGCTGCCAATATTTAATACGGTATCATGAAAGACGTGGCGATAAAACGATCGTATTTTCAGATAACGTATTCGCTTTAAAGCATTACGCCATTAAAATGAATAAACCGTACATCTACGGTCCCACTAGCCAGGTGAGTAGAGCAGTCATAAATAGACTCGGGATGTTTATGCAAAATAAAAAGTTTCTGCATCGATTGCAAGACATAGGAGCTAAATGTAAATTTATATTCTTCATTAATAATTTTAATCTGGTGAATATAATATATTCACACGGTTAAAGTCTTTTAATATTTTCACTGTTTCAAATTGCACTTGCTCATTTTTGTTATAAATGCATAAAATCCGGGGTCTAGTGATAAATATTCGACGAATTGCGAATTTCACGCTAACAGAAGTCACGCATTCTTTCTAGAGCGAACGAATACAAATTCTGCAAAACTTCAAGTTCAATACCAAAGTGAACACGATATTCGTGAGCAAGGTGGCGGATACGTCGTTCGATTTACCGGAAGCTAATGTCTTGATCCAAATATCCTCGCACGGTGGTTCGCGACGTCAAGAAGCCCAACGACTGGGTAGAATTTTACGAGCTAAAAAAGGTAAAAAGCCTCAGTGTTCAAAAATAAAACTTGCTCCGTTTGAAATAAATCGTACAATATACTTTTAGGGGCAATCGCGGAGGAGTATAACGCATTTTTCTACACGCTAGTTTCGCAAGACACGATGGAGATGAACTATTCGAGAAAACGTCAACGGTTTCTTGTGAACCAAGGATACGCTTACAAAGTGATTACAAAACTCGCAGGAATGGATGAAGTATGTATCATCGGTTGGTTGGTTCGCGAATATTTTACGAGAGCGATCGAAAATTTGTATTCTTTACCGAAAATAGGAGCCAGACCTGATGTACGCGACGCGAGAAGAACAGGGACATTTGTTGCAACAGGTTCTCTCCGCTAGCGACATGGACGCGGACGAAGAAAGAATACCTGGAGAGGGACCCAGACCCGTAAGTTGCATCCTTCTAATATATTTTCGATTACACTATTTTAATTCCAATGAAATGATTGTCATAGATAATGCGCAAGGCTGGTAACATGACATCGATGTCGGGTGCCGACGATGCAGTCTACTACGAGTACAGAAAAGCCCCTGGATCGTCCACTGCAAACAAACATCCATTGTTTAAGAAGTTCAGGGCGTAATCGTTTTCCGCAACAGATGTACATACTCTTATTTCTCGATTAGTATTAATTTCAATTAAAAAACTGAATTTCGATGCGTTCAAAATTTCATTTGTTCAAAGAATTATTTATAATACGTTTGTATTGTTATCGAACGAGATTGTTAATGGAGCGCTCTTTACGAACGCCACGATCAATAATCCACTCCACCTATACGAAACGCGTGATGTCTTTTTGTTGTTGGTACAGTGATATGCTCGCTGGTACGATTTATGTGGCAGTAATGCAATTTACGTAAATGTACCGCCCCCCCCCCCTTGGTTCAGTTGACTCGAGTAACGCGATAAGAACATATCCGATAAATTATTATAGTTGGCAATAAGCGATAACAGCGTTTGTTAATGGAGTTTGCAGGACCTCCGCCTTATTTGCAGAAGTCCCTCGTGGAGATCACGAAAGAAATCTAGGTTGTGTATATATCTTTGCACAGTTACATTTTCCAAATACATATAAACTCTCTAACTGTAGCAATTCAAATAAATCCAAGATTATATCGTTCCTTGTAGTTCAATATCTGCTTTCATGAAGTCGAGCACGATCTATATCGGTAAATCCTATCGTTCAGAATCGATCTAGATCGAATCGAAGAATGACTCATTTCCATTTCGCTTGAAAAAAATTCGACACGAAGTCATTGTTGAAAGGGAGAATACAAGTCGACTAATATTTGCTCGGTCAATATTGGATTCGGAACAGCCGAAATATATCGAGACACGATAATATCTCAGATAATGATAATACGGCGTTACTCTGCTGTTCAAGGACACACGTTCCGCTATTTAATAGCCAAGTATAGCATCGAGGGGGGAAGGACTGAGGAAATTTTCGATTTATTCATAAAAGTAACGGTCTACGCGCGCCAGACGTTAATTAAGTAGCTGGCCAAGCCGAGACATCGAATAACGCGTTTGGTCTGAACATAGTCGCGAAGCGGCGGTACCGTGCGAGACCGCCGGCTGTCACATGCAGTCAGTTATCCCGTCGACGCTTGACGGTGCATCGTTGCAGGCGGTTGCTAAACACGCGTACGTTAGATTCCGGCGATCGACTAATTTCACCCTGTCGCGATTGACTTTTCGGCCGTGGCACACGCAGACGACAGACGCAACGATCAAACCTAGGAATCGACGGGAAAGGGTAGACACGGGCTGGGAGTACCGAGCATCGACGTCGACAGGCGACAGGCGACGCCATAGGCTGCAGGCAAGCTAGGACAGGTCTGGTGGACAAGTCCGCGTAGGCGCATCGTCGTTATGAATGGAAACGGTCGTCCTGTTTGACATAACGGTGTTGCATCGTGGCGGAGTATCGAACGAGACTCGCGAAACGTCTGGAAAAGCGTCGAGTAGTCGAGACGAGTGTGACCGCGAGCGGAGAGGAGCGTGAACGCCGATACGTATCTCTGTATCGCGTACGCGTGTTAATCCACCTCCAGATTCCCGAGCAGGGGAGAGAAGGTGTATCACCGTGTACGGTGTATGGTGTACGGTGTACAGTGTTGTACGCGCGCAGCATTCTTCCGAGGACCGGGACAAGGTTCACCGCGTCGTCGTCGTCGTCGAGAGGGGCGAAGTTCGATGCATTCGTGAAAATCGGGAAGAGAGGATCGTGTCGGTGGCTGCTGGGTCGCGAGTCGCGACAAACAGGGTGTTCTCTCTCGCGGCGCGTGTATGTCAGTGATCGGTGAATACAGTCGGTGCTTCCTCTTTCCGTTCGACACCGAACGAACGAAAGAGAACGAGAACGAGAACGAGAACGAGGAGGAAGGAGAAAAGGAAAGACGGACGGTAACCGGAGAAGAGAGACAGAGGTTGCACGACCGACGACAGCGTGCCGGCGTTTCGAGCGGCTGGGAGCCCGTGGACGGCCACCTTAACCGCAAGGAGAGCTAGCGCGTGAATGTATTGGAAGCGATGGCCGCGTATCCGTCGTCGGCGTCGTCGTTGTGATCGCCGTGAAAACGGTGTTACACCGTGGAGATCCTCCGGTGACCTCCACCTCCTCCTCCTCCTCCTCCTCCTACATCCATGGACGCATACGAAACGATGCCGCAGCGTGTATCGTGATCGCGGCACGACGGTAACGTCGAGGATGCCGCGAGCATTGTTCACGTCGAACGGAAGGATGGCGGGTTTCGAGATCGTCGATAGAATCGGGATCGATGAACAGAAGGAGAGGATCGTTTAATCGAAATCGCGCGCGCACACCGCGACAGCGACAAACAACGAAACAACAACGGATAACCGCGCGGCGAGGTGTGGTGAAGTGAGGCGAGGCGAGGCGAGGCGAGGCGAGGCAAGATCGGAGGTCGGAGGTCGGACCTCCGAGCCGTGATACGAGGTGCACCTCGTTCGAAGATGAACTCCATGGTATATACCGTGTATGGGTTCGCGGTATTCTTCATGATATTTTGGACGGGCATGTGGATCCTTCACGTACTAGCGTTAATAGCCGGCCGCTGGAAGCTCCACCGTAAAGTCACCCAAGTACCAACCTACGAGATCCCATTGCCCGGCGTGTCGATCATAAAACCATTGATGGGCGTAGATCCGAATCTATTCAACAATCTAGAGACGTTTTTCATCATGGAGTATCCTCGTTACGAATTGTTGTTCTGCGTCGAGGACGATTCGGACCCGGTGTTGATGCTGGTGCGGAAGCTGATCGAGAAATATCCGGAGGTGGACGCACGAGTGTTCACCGGCGGCCGTAACGTCGGCGTCAACCCGAAAATCAACAACATGCAACCGGCGTACGAGGCGGCCAAGCACGAACTGGTTTTGATCAGCGACAGCGGCATCAAGATGAAGGAGGACACGCTGCTGGACATGGTCAACTACATGACCGACAACGTCGCGCTGGTTCACCAGATGCCGTTTACGTGCGACCGCGAGGGTTTCGCCGCCGTCTACGAGAAAATCTTCTTCGGGACTGTACAGTCGCGGATGTATCTGGCCGCGGATCTCTTAAGGATAAACTGTCACACGGGGATGTCCGCGTTGCTTAGGAAGGCTCCTCTCGACGAGGTGGGCGGTTTGAAAAAGTTCGGCGTGTATCTGGCCGAGGACTTTTTCTACGCGAAGTCGTTGACCGACCGCGGATGGCGGATCACCGTCTCCTCGCAGCCGGCGTTGCAGAACAGCGGTCACTGCGAGCTACACTCGTTTCAGGCGAGGCTGCGAAGGTGGGCGAAACTCAGGGTGGCCATGCTGCCCACGACGATCGTGCTCGAGCCGTTGAGCGAGTGCTTTGTGTTAGGTGCCTGTGCTTCCTGGGCGGCCAGCGTACTCCTCGAGTGGGACTCGCTTGTTTTCTATCTGGTACACATACTCTTGTGGTTCATGTTTGACTGGACGCTGCTATGTGTCGTGCAGAACGGCCCGTTGCCGTTCAACAAATTAGAGTTCGTGTGCGTATGGTTGCTCAGCGAGATCACCAGGCCCTATCTTTTTCTCCAAGCGGTCCTAGATCCTCTGATACAGTGGCGGTCCCGTGTTTACAAGCTCAGGTGGGGCGGCGTCGCCGAAGAGGTTAAGGCGAAAGTCAAATATTAATTACGGACTACGGAGACAGCCGACAGAAGACAGACGCCGAAAGAGTCTCTCTCTGTAGTTCTTTTTTCCATACGTCTTTCTCTCCCTGTTCTCTCGTTTCTCGTTTCTCGTTCTTGGTTCGGGTGACGCGTCCTGGGCCCCCCGATCGTCAGGGATCACGCTAGACCTCTTACTATATATACTTACACTCACTGTCATGTAAATATGTATTATATTTACATACGGAACGTCGAACGAGTCTAGTATCAAGGTTGGAAAGAAGTTCGCGATTCGATTCGTCGCGGCCGATCGTCACAGCACAATTATCTCTAACAACTATGTAACAACCGATCGGACCCGCGTTACTTCTCCAAGCGACTTTTTTCCAGTCATGCGGAGAACTCGAGTATCCGAACTCGGGGACCCGAGCATGCTAGCCAATCGCGAAAAGGATCTCTCGGTATCGAAACGGAAACCTGTCCTCTCTTCCGGCACGGATACGGATGCAAAATTATTAAGTTATTCCGATGTATATAAATCGTGCGAACGTTCCAGAGTACACGAGTTCGGATACCCGTAGATCCAAGCAATAGTAGAGACCCGCCAAGGCCGACAGACTTTTATCCGCGAAACAGATGTTCAAGGGCAAGCAGTATTAATATTCATTTTCAATTTCATACTGGTAAAAGAGAAGGGAGGTGTGTGAGTGTGTATGTGTGTGTGTGTGTGTGTGTGTAATCTTGGGGAAGGGAGGGGAGGGTGGGGGGATGAAACTGTATCACTTTTGCTACCGATCTCGATAGAATTTTAAGTCGGGTCTTGAGAATGGATATGCGATTGTTGACGTAGGCGGTCCATGACGCGTCGAGACCTACGTGCCATATGTTCGCAGAATTCCAGTGCGAGACAGGCTGAATGAAAAATTTTTGTTCGTTTCTGTTGTAATCGCATTTTGCTTTTACAAACATCACAAATATATTTATTTAATGTATACGTTTGTGTGTGTGTGCGCGTATATATATATATATATACATACATACATACATAAACGTATATATATGTGTAGATACACACATATATACAAATACGATCGAAAGAATAGAAAAGTAAACGATCATGAATTTTTTGCACAATCTGATGTGTATTTTTGGATTCTATTTATTTGAACGATAGCGTCCACTTGACGCGGTATATTTGCCTAGCGTATTAGGACGAGATAAAGAATACCTGTCGCATACGCACGTCGCACACACGTCGCGTTAACATACACGCAAAGCGTCTTGTGTAAATATTAAACGGGGAATGCGTTATCAAGGGTGCGTAGCACGTACTCGCGCGTCTTACGTAAACACGGTATCAGCGTGAGACGTAAATTTTCGATTGTTTCACAAGCTATACCCATCACCTCGCGACAATATACACACTGATTGTACAATGATTTTTTCATAATGAGGCGTTTCCCTATTTTTGTTTTTTTTTTATCTATTTTTATATTAGCGAGCTGTGCTTAATTAGACTGTGGATATTACAATAAAAATCATTCGTTGACCCGGTGTTCCGTCACAGCGATGCTTTCGTTCGCACGTTTCGCGGCACTTGTAAATAATAACGACAAACAATTAAATCGAAAGTGTCCTCGGAATGGAACATCGGGCAACGATGGGACAACAATCATGATTACATCGAAACTTTTATGATAGAACCCCTCGTATCCGAACATCCACTGGGGTGTCTTCGTGTCAAATAATTTCTGAAACGATGTATGTACTTAAGTAGATATGTAATATTTAATGTGAAATTGTTACCTTTTATGCAAACGCTTTTGCGCCCGCTCTTCCATGGGTCCGTATACGGGAGATTCTATTATATGTAGCTTGTTTTTTAAATTACGAAACTTTATCACCGACGCGACGGATCGAATGTGTCCCTTCGACCGTGACGTAACGCGAGAAAACATTCGAAACGTAATAGATTTCTGGTAGGAAGGTTTCTATGCTCTCTTTTCCGTTGGCGGGACGAGGGACGGGTGGGATACAGCGTCGCCATATAGGGGGAATCACGGTGAGATGATGTATCCCCTCTCTGATGACGGTTTCGGCATTTTCTGGTGCGACACTGGTGGGATACCTGGCAACGAGGTCGGCTTTCAAGTCCCTTGCCATACCAAGGAATAATTGATGCGTTTTAATGGAACTATTCCCTCGAGGAAATAGTTACGAAAGTGTATCGTAGCCGTTCGGACGTGTGGTGACGTAGCGTCTCATCGGTCTGTAAAAATTTCATTTTCTTTATCGCTGTAATAACTCGAGTGGTACTATAACCCGTTATCAACGACGATTTTTCTGCTAGGCAAACTCGTGTAAGTATAATCAGACTTAGTATTTATATCGTCACGCGTATCAGATAAGGGAAACTGACCTATAAAACAAATCGATCAGTACTGATCGTTTCCTAAATCGTTTGTTTGCCGATAACCTAATAACACTTTGACGCGCCGCGCCGTTCCTTGTTTACCTACCGGATTAGGTTATGTTCGGGCGATCAGGTGGTAACGAGATGCAAATATTTTATTTACACAAAGTACACACACAGTATGAAAAAGAAAGAAGAAGAAAGGCGTCGCGGAGCGGTAATATACATATTTACGTTGGGCACCGCACTGTCACTGTCTTCTCCTCGTTGATCCGGTGTCGATAAGAAGTGAAATAGGGTTCTTTGGTGCAGGGTCCTATAATTTCTTTCGAGGCGATTATCAAAGAAAATGGTCGCGCTTCGAGTATCTAAACTGTTAACCAAATATCACCCCCCCCCCTTTGATCGCATAATTTTGATCCGCATCGAGGCTAATTTCCATGCTTCTTTTCTACTGTTTCGCGTAAACGCAATCTTCATGGAATTGCGTTATCTTCTTGGAGGGTCCGATATCGTCTGTCCTGTATTCGGAGGCGTGAGTTCGCGACAGTTCGTCTTCACTCGAGAAGAATCTGGTGCAGAGTAGAGGCGGCGTTCACGTAACATTGTTGTCCTCTGATCCCGTCTCGAGTGTAGTACAAGCGAGAGGCCACTTTTCCTTCCAGTTCTGGACGAGTACCCCGTTGTTGTTTATGCGGGACATTTCTTCCATCAGCCCGTCCCAGTACAGCCTGTTACATATGACGATGTTATCCTCGCGTGATGCTTTCGCGCTCTCTAGTGCATCTATGTTGCCATTAGAGGCGTCTCCGTGCTATGGACTGAGGCGGCAGCCTACAACCATCCTGTGGATATACCGCCATCGCCACAATGCAACTTGGCTGACCGTTTCGTGTCGTCGCACCACCCTCCCCCGTCCACCACCGCCAAATCGGAAGCACATCGTAGTTCCGCGAACACACACAAGGCAAGGGAAGGGAACAAACTCTCAGACCTCGTACAGACTAGAACATTTCGACGAACTGCGCCGCAAACCGCGCATTTCGACGAACATTTCGACGAACGGCGATCGGAACGGATTTGTGCTATTTCCAGACTTCCTTGCGGAACAACTATGGGAGCTGTAGCGGCGTATACTACACAAACAAATACAGAAAATGTTGACAATTTATTGAGTTGTAATGTTCAAGCCTGTACGAAGAATCAGATTCGAGATTAAATGACTTGAATTTGTGAGATATTATGACATTTCGGCGCGCATTTCGGCGCGCATTTCGACGAACATTTCGACGAACGGTGCCACGAACGCCGCCGCGCGCATTTCGGCGCGCACGAACGCAAACGGGTGGCACTTACAAATCTGTTTGCAGGATAGATAGCATATCCTAAATATTCATAATAAATGTCAAGAAATAGACAGAAATTTATAAACAAAGACATCGGTGATTTAAATTATCTGGAAAAATTACATTTCTACTTCATAATTTGTCTCAAATTATTAAAGAGGCCCTTGCTATGAAAACATTGCATTCTTTTCCCGGATATTTTACGGGAATTCTGAACATTTTCGGGAATCTCGCACGCCCCTGCAGAAGTCCCGAAAAAATTCACGGGAAACCCGAACACCATCGGGAATCCCGAATATTCTCCGGAAAAACTCAGGATTTTTGGGATTCCGTCCCGACATGATACGAGGCTTCCCATCCCGTACCCGGCATCGGGATTCGGGAAATCCCGGGTTTGTAGCGGGGTTGCCTCCAACTTTTTCTATAAGAGAACCCTACATCTCCCGATATTTAAGAAAATGTATGTCTCTTGACAATAGCAGCA
This sequence comes from Lasioglossum pauxillum, assembly GCA_933228785.1. Lineage (NCBI taxonomy): Eukaryota > Metazoa > Arthropoda > Insecta > Hymenoptera > Halictidae > Lasioglossum > Lasioglossum pauxillum. The sequence goes on from OW121706.1 coordinate 42,588,216, forward strand.
TCGTCACGCAGCCCAATGCTTCTCGCGGCTCCGCTACATGCTGCTGAATAATGCAAATAGGGATATACCCCCGCTAGATTGATCTTTCATTAGCGATTTTTTATCTTTATTATATTTGTTTAAAACAATTGTAATGATCCAGCTGAACGACACGTCGTAAACAGATTTGTAAGTGCCACCCGTTCACGTTCGTGCGCGCCGAAATGCGCGCGGCAGCGTTCGTCGAAATGTTCGTCGAAATGCGCGGTTCGCGGCGCAGTTCGTCGAAATGTTCTAGTCTGTACGAGGTCTAACGCTAGCGAAGGTGGCAGCCATTCGGCCGTTTGGCTGAGCTTCACCACACCGCCGACCATTTCCAGCAATATGTACATTACATTTCATTGAGAACATTCGATCTTCGACGCTGATTAAATTTCCGCTACTGCTATTCATCAGTCCCCGACGCTATCCGAACTCCGAACACGCGTTCGTTGCGATCGTGATCGAGGTCGTAAGATTTTAGGATCACAGCTATAATGTAACAACATAGTAAACTGATTGCGAGACTCGATTATCGCGATACATAACCTCCTCCTCCGTTGCTTGGGGAACAAGATGTTTCCGTCGCGCTGTAGCTAAAAATGATCTCATCAGATGAGATAACGAATTCCAATCGAATCAAATGAAGTTTTACTATATTCAAAGAAGTTTGTTTGCGGTTGTTGCCGCCGTTACAAGACCGAGTCTAGTCCCGCGAGGAACGCCCGTTGCGCAAGCAAATCTTCCGCGTTTCTTTCTTCTTTTCGCTACATTCCTCGTCACGTGTCACGACGCTCACGACGCGACGATCGGTTTTGCTCGTTCGCGCAATCGACTCGTCGACTGATTGTTGATCGAAGGAGAAAACCATTTAGTTTTCTGATCGTCGCTTTTTCCGCGATCGGGTTTTTCCTTGCACACCACTACCTCACGTCTATATGTATTTATACAAATCTATATTCGTTGTTTTCTTCTCGAAACAAACGTTCTGCGACTGTTAGACGATTGTCCGCTGTTTCGCCGAGTGATCTCGCGTCGCGCGATTTGAATTCACGCAACGGGCACTTATCATGACCGTAAAAGCTGCCATCCAGCCCAGGATCCACGGCGAATACTAATCGTAAACTGCACTAAGACTATCGATCAAGCCGGTTAATCGAGGTCCTACCGTATTGCGCATTTTTCAGTGTGACTCCATACATCGCAGTAGAAAAAATAATGTAATAGCCGTATCGGCACATCTTGGCAGCCAATTCTTTTTGCATTGCCAACAGAAATCTTTACAGTTTCCAATGGCGTAAAAAAGAACATCGAGATTCATTTGGAAGCGCAAAAATTTCATTCTTGAAAATTCTACAAACGCGAAATATCCAAGTACGTAATAGGTCATCTTTATACTTGCAAATAAATGCAAACAGGCAAACAATAAGGAAGTGAAAATTGCTGAAAATTAAAGAAAAAATCTTCGTCGCATACAAATAGACATCGGATCGTTATGTAAAAATTTATATACAATTTGTACCTGAATCGCAACAAACTGGTGTGAAGTGGAAGTTTATTTTCTTTCCTAATATTCTTAAGATTCTTAAATTTTGCTGAAGATTTTACTTTTGTAAATTATGTCTCATTTTTCTCATAAATGCATAAAATCCGCTGTTCACATACAATGAACGATCCTAATAGGCGAGCGATATTGTAGAAACGGGCGTAGAGAAAAACGAGTACTACAAAAGTCTGTACTTTCAATGCATCACGTTGCACGAGTGCATAAATAAAACAAAAAATATATATATATATTCCAATCTAAGAAAACCAAAAGTTTTCATCTCACACAAGTATTGAAAAATTGTATTTTGGCCAACTCTTATAGGCAAATGCTGCACTGTGCGTCGCCATTTACAGAGTTGGGCAAAAATTTAATCAACGATTGACGACTAAATTTCTACTTGAATCCATTAAACTTCTATTTCAAATTTAACGATTAAATTTCTACTTTAGTCGTTACTTGCGATTAACGATTACATTCCTTTCAATTGTAATCGTCAATCGGATAAATGATTAGCTGCTGAAATTTCAAAATGAAATTCGGAATCAAAACTGTATGAATACTGCTGAAAAAAATGTAAACTGAGATTAGGTGTATTGTCATTTGGTCTATATTGTCTATATAATATATGTATAATATATAATACAAATAATATATTATAAATATATATAATAAAATCTGTTTACGTGATTTTATGTTTTTTTTTCTCGATGATTTTCTTTTTTAATCAACGATTGACGATTCGCTTCATCAATCGATTGATCCAATCGAGTCGATTTTTCGATGATTTTCTTTTTTAATCGTACACATTAATCAATCAATCATGATTAAAATTTTAATCGAATAATGCCCAACTCTGGCCATTTATTAGTATGACTGCATAATCTGTATACGAAATATTTTTCTACGCTCTATTCTCTATAATCTGTTCCACGCTAGCGACAAGGTTTAAAGGAATGCATATATTATACATACATATACATACATACGTATGTAGCGTTTGTGTTCGTGTTCGTGTTCGTATACGATGTGAACGATATTCCAAGGTGACGCGAAGTTTTCGCGTTAGGTATGTACGTTGAGCCATTACTGTAGAGCAGAGGATTCGGTATTGACGCTTTGGGGACCCGAGGTCCCATATGGGTCAGTATCGATCGGTCGGTAAATTGAAAGTGTGGTAATCGAAATGTGAAGCGTGACGGAATCAAAGCCGCCACGCGTGATGCGCGTCCAGTCCTTGTTATGATTTAGCTTGCGCTACTATTGTATCCTTATCTCGAGTCGAAAGATTTACTACTACCAGCTGTCGATGCCGTTCTTGAGGTGTTGATCGATGACAATTTAGATCGATCGATCGATCGCCATTGCGATAGCATGATTAACGCGGGACGACGCGACGTGCCATGTCACTGACACGAATCGTTGGAATTCGGCATCGAACACCGGCATAGCATAACTTAGCTTTCCGGTTCCAGCGGATGGAAAGGCAGAATGACATCGGAATGACAGTATGGTGAAATAGTAGAAAGGTCACGAATGCGCAAACCGTGGCGGTGGCGGGGAAACGCGATTATCAGATTCGGTCGCGCATCGCATCGTACCGCGATTATTATGATTCTCGAAACATTCGACTGCGACTACGATTAAGATTACGATTACGCGTGCGATTATAAATTGCTGATACAAGAGTTTTTACATGGTGCGCGAACGATCGCAGTGTTTCAAGCAGGCAATAGGTGGAAGCCAGGGTTGTTTGCCACCTTATCACCATGTAAATACCGGAGTGTCGCGCATTCATAATAGGAGATTCGACTATAAACCCGGAGATGTGGAATGCAAAAAGAGAAAGGTTTGCCCTCGAATATTCGGAAAACAAGTGTGGAAATCGTTTAAACGTAACCTGAAAATTTAAATATATCTTTTTTCAGAACTATAAACTTTCATCATATATATATATATATATATATATATATATATATATATATATATATATATATATATATATATATATATATATATCAGAATTCAAATATAGAGTCACAACAAACAAAACAGTATTTTAGGCTACAGTTTAGAAAATTTCATAACTGCGAGGAATCTTCTCGATTCTGCAAAATCTTCCAAATTATTTATTTTTCGAGTGTTATTTAGATCAGGCTTGTCAAACTCGTTTTACCAGCAAAGGCCTCGACAAGTATTATAAACTAATTCGGGGACCTCGATAAAACAAAAAGACTCGAAATAAATAAGAAACCCTTTTTTTTTTAATTAACATTGCAGTTACACATACAAAAATAAATGAAGTACAGAAGTTGTTCTTTTTCAAGTTTACTTTATATTTGAATAAAACTGTTTGATTTTTGTTTTAAAGAAACTTGGCGACGCTTTTCGGTAGGCAAATGTTCAAAATTTGATTGGAAAAGTGATTGAACATGTTGGTTTGTTGATCTTATTGTTCTTTCCGCAATTTTATTATTTTTTAACGTTGAAAACAATAGTTGCTCGCACATACGCTACTGTGCAAAAGAAAGAAGCACATATGTATGTACTAGTATAATTATGAGATATAATGACAAACAATATCTTCACGTAGAAGTTGTATTGTACAATGATTGATTTATTGCATTAAAAGCATATTAGATAATCCGCGATAACACATATTCTCATGTCAGAACTATTCAATTAAGCAGCGGAATTCTTTTTCAAAACTTACTGTGTTCTTATTTGATTTTTTGCGCTTTTCTATTAAATATGGCTGGGTGCTTGCTTGGTTCTTTTGCACAGTAGCGTATGCTGTATACATGTGTGCTACCGGACATAGTTAACATACGCTTAATTGCACATAACATAAATATTGGGAAATCGGTCGACAGATGAATAATTGTAGAAATGTGGAATCCCAACATCCATATATGTATTTTTGATTCAACACGGAATCGCACTGGATTTCGATTAATTCCAGTTGCAAATTGTCATTAAACAGTTTCAACGTTTTTGGTCGGACCGCGTGTTTGACATGCCTGATTTAGATTATATGTATGTAGAAATTCGCCAATAGACGCTGTATCAAATACTCTCAGGAAAAACAATACAAAGCATAACAATTGATTATTATCTGATTTCTTCTACAACCCGAAGATTTTCCCAATAAGACCGAAGCCCCGAGGTTTGTTTGAAAACCTGAAGTCTCCGGGGGAAAACCGAAGGGGCGGCAACCCTGATGCAGGCACGGGATTGCGAAATGCGAACAGCGATTGCATTTACGCATCAACGCTATCGCGAATCCGTAGATAAATCGAGAGTAAAAAAATCATCAGAAAATAAAGTCGAGCATGTATGAGTTCGCGGAACGCGCGTTCGACCACAATAACAGATTAGATTAAAATCGCGGAAGGATTATCGATTGCGAGACTTGGTATCACCACCAGTTCCGTTGTGTGCCGTATCTTTCGTCACCGAATTAGCTCGTTGTCGTCGAAGAAATGTTCCGAACGCGACGATCTCGACGATCTTAATCGATGATCTCTCTGGGCTTTTCCCTCGGCGATTGCGGTGACCGTGTATCTTGTGAGTCACACAAGTTGTTGGCTAGTTACCGCATTCGAAATTTTTACGTCGCTATGCGCCAATAAGCCACTCGAGTTTCTGATAATCTTTCGTAATAGATTACGTTATCGTGTAATACTTACTAGACGCAATACCAGCCTTGTCGCACGATTTTTTCGATTCTAACCGATTGTGCTGGCGACCGGTGATTTATCGATCGTTTTTTACACGACACCGTCTGCTATACGCCATTTTTTGATCAGCAGAAACAATAGGTACGGTGTCGCGAGTAAATTCGAAATGTTTAGCTGTTAGTCAAGATTTCGAGATGCTATTCGTTACTCTTTGGTCGGTGAAGCTTTTTACCCCCGTGGACGTGTAACCGGTAACCCCTTGAATCGCATGCTAAAGCTTGAAACAGCTACTTTATTTTTTAACGAGTCAAGCTCATCATGAAGATTTTAAGAAAGTCTAACAAATGTGAATGTTGAATGGAAATATTCCAGATCGGAAGAATTGTTTAACCCTTGCAAGGTAAAGTCTTATAACGCAAAAATATAATAGTAAGGGTAAATAAATTTCATAAATAACCTGGTTTTTAATAAATTTGGGATAAACAGATTGAATTTTATTCGTATGAAAATTCTTCTAAAAAATCTGAAGCTACGTTACCTTGCAAAGGTTAACTTTCAAGCTAAAATAGCTCCGAGTGCAAAGGTTTAATAACGCTGATCGCTTCTATGATCGAAATAGGCGAAACTTGTGCGGATCGTATAAAATTCTCGTGACAGTCGGCGTGTTAACGGGAATACGAATTTTGCCCAGCGATTTTTGCCTTTTGCGATCTTGGTCCACCGTGCGTCTGTTGCGTCTCACAATCAGTTCGAAAGGGAACACGCGGATTTCCGGCGGTCGAGCGCCATTATGCAGATTCCTCTAACGATGGAATGGCTCGCATGGGCGGGAAGCCGGACCATACTCCGAGACGAGGCCTTCGCGAGGAATCTAGGGAAATTGAAATTACGCTTGTCCTGGACCCGGACGATTCGATCAAAGTTTCGCTCCTCTCGAAAACCTTTAATCCTAGATTATTTCCAAGCTATCGTTCATGAAAACGACGATGCCAAATCAAGATCCGAATCACATTCTTTTTATTCAACAACTCTCGGAGAATACGAAGTAAAAACATTAGGTCGGTGCAAAAGTTCCTGCCCGATTTCCTGTTACAATTTACAATACAACGAGAAATGGGGAACAAACTTTTGCGAAACTCTTACATACCTCGTTTTTAAAACGGACTAAACAGTATAAAATAATTTTTCTCTAGCCCCGTACACAGATTCCTAATCCCGTACAGATAGTCCTGAAAATTTGTGATTGTGAATTTTGAATAATGTAAGATCTAAAACGAAAAACGTGGGGCGCGTGCAATAGATAATTGATGCATGAATAGTTCACCTAAGTTAGCAACAATTTGATTGCACTGCAAACGATATGAACTGTTGTGTGGCTCTTCTCAACGGCAGCTATACTCTCTACTCTCTACACTCCTTGCTATATATTATCTTGCGCCCCAGATTTTTCGTTTTAAATCTTACAAGTATTTTCGGGACTATCTGTACGGGGCTAGGAAAAATTATTTTATACTTTTTAGTCCGTTTTAAAAACGTGGCTCATACTTATATTACAATTTTTTTTATTTCAATAATTGTTTAATCTAGAGTGAATTTGCTCACTGTCATCCTAATTCTGAACGACTTTATCTATTATTTCTTATTTCTCATTGTTCTGTGACTTGCTAGAAGAACAGTTATGCTCTCCGCCAAGCGGTCGCGAAAATCACGAATCACTGCGGAAAATTATCACCGTGATTGGAAACGAACGTGATCGGATCCAAAAATAGCAGTTCACTGCATTCTTAGTATTCACGCGTCTGCAGATCTGGGTTGCCACCTTATCACCATGTAAACACAGACGGAGTGTCGAGAACCCGGAGATTCGAATATAAATCCGCAGATGTAAAAAACAAAAAGTAAGGTTTGCCCTCGAATATCCGGGAAACAAGTATGGAAATCTTTTATCTCCTTGCCGTATCAATTCCTTTACGGTTACTGTGATTAAAACGACTTTGTCCCGAAAAATATCCCTAAAAATGATGCTTAAATATTGATTACAAAGGCATAACACACATATTTGTTGGACTTTGTTTAAGATCTTCATAAATAATTCTTTATTTAAACGTCTTCAGGTTCAGGTAACATATTCTCAGGTAAACCCCAATCAGCATTGGGATTGGTAGCTCTCAGCATTAGTATTCTTAGCTCAGTATTCTTCGCATGTATATGGGAAGAAGGCAAGGGTAGGGGCGGCGCACAAGAAATGGGTTTGCTCATCTATGCGGCCAGACCAGCCTAAAGACCCGTCATCATCGGTAGAGACAAGACAGTGTCTTTTCTCTAAAGCGCACTTTTAGCCCGTTCTAATGACGGGTATTCTCTAATTCCTTTAGGCAATGGGCCATCACGGCTGGAGGTGTAAACTCTCCAAGATACATTTTCCGTATAAACTGCTCTTCTTGTTGGATAACGGTGCGAGTCAAGAATTTTGAGCATTCGCGCGTATTGTAAGGCAAGTAAATATAATAATAGACGAATGTGGATTCAAGCAGCACACGACGCGCATATGCAGCATCAGTGATATCTTCCGGTGAGTCATTCTTATGATGTCGGGGGGCCTAAAACCCCGGATACTCGATGAGCTCATAGCTATTGGCCTGCTCTCATTGCTCACTGCTCTCTTGATCGTGTAGTCCATGCACTGTGCGGAGCACGAAAGAATTGTAGCGGGAAGGGAACGGGGCAAGAGGAACGGAAAGGTAATCCGACTGATCAGACTTCTTGCCCCGTTCCCTTCCCGCTACAATTCTTTCGTGCTCCGCACAGTACAACGTTACTGTTAGGTGTGTGGCCTTGATGCGCACGTCCTCGCTTCCCCAGCGACTTTCAGGGGACGCACGCTCCCCTAAGGTCGTGGTCCGTTCGCCAGTCTCTTTTCCTACTGGAAAACACAGACTCTCTTCGCTGGTCTTCCTCTGGGTAAGGGTAGAGATGTGATCAAGTACTTACCTCGGAATCAGGTTCGAACTTTGATGGATTCAATTCGAACTCTCTATAAACACGTCGAAAAATAGAAATAGTACTCCTAAGTATACTCGAATGTGTGCCAGATAGTTTCGAACCTTTTAGAAGTACATATGTACAATACATATGTACTTTGATAAATGGAAGTAATACTTGCAAGAATGTTCGAATTTTGGTTGGACAGATTCGACGTCTTTATGAATATCGTACCAGAAATTACCGGATTTTTCTAATCATTATTTTGTTTACTTTTGAAATTAATCATGCAGTCTTTTGATACATAATTTAATTCAACATTTTATCAAAAATTGCACGCGAATATCTTTGTACAAACGCCATTTCTGTACCTTAGGAAAGAGTGTTTTCAAAAGCAGGAAATGTCATGGATACAAACAGAAATAGGTTAAAACCAAGTATTGTAAATGAAATACTATTCTGAAATAGTGACAAATTTAATAAATAAAGTGCTTAAAGCCCACTACGCAGTTCTGATTCCAAGATTCAGGTACTACTTGCGAAAGATTCGATTCCTTTCAACATCGAAGTACGGACAGGAAAACTTTTTACTGAAAACCCCGGTTTTCGAATTGCATAATTTTCTTTGAAAAACCGGTTTTTAAAAACTGACAAACCCTAGGCCGCAGAGTACTTACTAGTCGCCACGCGCCGCGCCGCAGGCCGGGTATTTGATATGCCTTTGCCTGCTCTAAACGGTGATTCAGGTTGTTCGCGATATGTACTCCAGTATCTCTGTCGGTGCATTAATCGTTCCGATTCCAATGCACACGACTACCGTGATTCACGTTGTTTTCTTCGATAAACGAGCGATGATAACAAGGCTAACGTGTGTCTCTCTGGTCTCTTATCGCTTACGCCTCGCCTTCTCGATATCATTTTTCTATCAACCGTTTCTTTTATTACTCGAGAACACTTACTCGAGAACACTCGTCGCTTATCGCTGCGATTCTCGCGGATTTACTTACGCAACACTGTCTTCTCTACAACGAGTACCTTGCGCAGACGACAATGGTTTTCTGCGGAAAACGAGCAGCGGAAGTCGCTTCTTCGGAACAGTGCGAAAAAATCCAATTCTAGAAGTATCAAATCGAAAAAGGTTTGTGTCGTAACGTAAAACATTAGTCGTGTAATGTATCATAGTTCGCGATACTGCCCACAATTTTTACTAACAATAAATATATATTGTTAACCCCTTGCCCTATGATTTATTTTACGGTTCCAATGATCAGAACTTTTTTCTAGCTCGGAATTTCCAAACAAAGTTCTTCTTCTCTTCCTAAAAAATTTCCTTCAGTTTAAAGGATATTAGCAACATACATATGTATGTGTTATGTATTTATTAGACTCCGTTCAGAGACTTCAGAGTCTTATACGATATTGTAGGACAAGCGGTTAAAACTGTACGCTTAAAATCGAGTATAAAACTAGACACAAATTAAATTTATTAAATTAAACACAAATGTTTATCAATGTTGTTTGTACGCTACTTCTGGACACGTTAAACTTGATATAGCAACTGATTCCACGCATTTCCGATAACCCAATAAAAAAAGTGTTCGGCAAATTGTCGAAATTGTATCAGGGGGACTAAAGTGCCGCGCTGCATCGCCGCTTCGGCGAATCCAACGTAATCGAATTTGTTGGTACGGTACATAGAAGGCGTTGGGTTTCCAAGAAAATCATTTTATAAAGTAAAAAACGCACGAAGACAATTATCTCGGAAACAAAGACTCGCGCGATTGCATTTCTCATTCTCGACGTACTTACGTTTGCACGCAGTATCGTTTATCGTTTCCGTGGTTGCATTTTGAGGAGCTAATCGTTGATTACGAGGCAGGAGGAGCGAGGATGGCGGAACGGAACTTTCACTACTAATTGTAAGCAAAAGAAAGAAGCACCCGGTATGCCGGACAAGAGTACTATACAAAAAAAACGTAAATTTATTCCAGCAAAAAAAGGTGAATCTAAAGTTGTAACTGCTCGAAGAAATGTATACCATATGTAGATAGAACGTGTTCACGAAGCAGAACGTACAACAATTTTTAATCAATTCTGGAATATACATAGGTGGTTTTAGTAAGCGGTAAGCATATTTCTCTAATGTTCATCGTGAAACTGTAAATTGAAGAAGGTCAAGAAATAATTCGGGCACTTTGAGGACTTATGCTTATAAATTTTACTTGATTTTTACAATTGACAAATTATGAAAATGGTGCAAGTCTATTTACAGCCCGTAAATATAGTATATTATTTTAGTTAAGTTCGTCTAAAGGAAATTTATATAATCAAATTAAATATTGATAAATTAGTAGAAACATTGCCAGGCTAAACATAATTAATTTATATTTTTCAATTGACTAATATCGGCGAAAAACGAAAAATGGACTTGCACCACTTTCAAAATAAATGGTCCATATAATGACAAACAATATCTTGATCATGATTGGTTTATTGCGTTTAAAGTATTAGAGTATTAGACAATCCGCAATAACACGTATTCTACTATTCTCAGAACTATTCGATTAAACAGCGAAGTCCTTTTTCAAAACTTTCTGTGTTCTTATTTCATTTTTTATGCTTTTCTAGTAAATACGGCCGGATGGTTTGTTCTTTTGCGCAGTGATGTACGTAACTAGAAAAATTGAGTCAGTATCGAGCTTTGCTATCGGCATGTTAATTAGACGAAGAGAGGAAATAACAAGAACAAGAACAAGAGGCAACTGTGCACGTACTTACACATGTAATACTAATCACCATTGGTTCTACGTCGTGACTCAACAGTTTCATTGGTTGGAACGGCGCGCGTGAGATCATTCCGCTTTTTAATTATCCACGGGATCGTTCTGCCGACAAGCTTCAATCCGATATCACGTTAACTCCGTCTCGGATAGCATTAATAGCGGAAGATCTGTTCTTGCAGTGCCTCGTTCAACCATCAATTAGCCAATTCAATTTCGCATAAGCACCACCTTATTATCGAGCTATCCAATTTCCGCGAAAAATACACGCTGTACGACGAGTATCGAAGTTTAAATTGTGCTCCGCGTCGAATTGCCCCTGTACGAGTTCGTTTTGTCGAATTTTTTTTCGAATCTTTTGTCGACGGCGCTGTAGTCGCCATTCTTCCGTGGAAACGATAATATAGCAGCAAACGAATTTTTCTTTCTGGAGAATAATTTTTCGCATTTTTCAAACTATGCACCGAAATATACGTCGTCTAATAACATACATGTATATATATATACGTTCGTTCGCCTACAACTTATTTTGTGTGAGCGTTCCACTTGCGATATGCGAAGAGCTTTATGTAGTACATATGTTGTTTTATTAAATAAGCACGAAAGAAGCTAGTAAGTACCCACTTTATCAATCACGTTTTGCAATGAATGTTTGCTCTTCAGTCACTTCTGCACAACTGACAAATGTAAAACTGCTAATATTTGTGCTACCATTTTGTCCCGCTTGTCTGCCCCAATATTTCATTTTCCGTTTCATTTCGAAAATTCTATTGAAGTAAATATGGTGGATGATATTCGGTACATTGTACGTACAGGCATGTCAGAATATGTTGACATATCATATTTTTCAAGTTTCAGTTTAATTTTAATGTATGAAATGAGGAAAAATAGATGATGTGCTATCTTTTTGTCCCGGAGTGTACGTATTTACGTAAAATTTGACAATTTTATCAATGGTGTAACTCGAGTAAGATGAACTTCTCGAGTATGATATTATATCAGCATCGTTGGAATTCGTTTCGCCAATCGACGAGGTGTCCAGCCGCAGATTGAACTGCTCTTCCGAGAGGGTTAGATACAAAGTGAGAGAGAGAGAGAGAGAGAGGGTGTGTGTATGTGTGCGTGTGTGTATCCGTCAAGATTGAGACCACTTTGATCTGAATTGCCTCCGCTATAAATACGGTGCAACGAGCGCGCTTAACCTTGTAACCTTACTTGACGCGACGCCAAACTTCTTTTTCAAATTCCGCCGGTTTGACACACCACCGAGCTGTCGGGCGTTCCAGAATTCCGCCCCTCCCCTTTCCTCTTTACCGCTCCGCTCCAGGCTCCATACTCTGGACCAAGCTAATCGGTGACCTGAATTCTTTCTTTTTTTACGAGCCACGATTACGATAACCGAAGCACTCGTTGGCTCGGAGTTCGGGGGTAAGGCGCCAAGGTCACGACTTTGAAAAGATCTTTTAAATAGAATCAACGCCAATGGCGGGGAGTGTGGAGCACCGCCTGTTTACACTTTTATCGTTTGAATTATTGTACAAACGGTTAAAAAGATTTGTTAGACGTGTCGTGTGCATTTCAATATCCGACGCTTCGTTTAACCTTCGCAAAGTGATGTGGGATCTCGGAGATCCCAGTTTCAGATTTTTCAAAAGAATTTCTATACGAATAAAATTATATCTGTTTGTTTACTTTTTTTATCCTGTGTGTTATTCTTTATCCCAAATTTATTAAAAACGAGGCTATTTATATGAAATTCATTTGTCGGGGTCTGAGAGACCCCACCTTACTATTTATGTGTTATTAGACCTTACCTTGCGAGGGTTAACGGTGCTGATGTAATCCTTAATCGGTCGTTTAAGGGGGTAGACTCGTTTCATTTCTTCAGCGAACAATTCAATTTTTGAATGTCAAAAATTATATTATATGTTATACGCAAGCGGCATAAGAATTTCAAAAAGACTTGGGTGGGACATGGCAGAAAAAAGGTTGGGAAACACTGGTATGTATGTTGCTTGGGAAATAATTAGTTTTACGTTTTCCTACGGAAACAATTCCGATCCATATTCGATAAGTATGAATCTAGATTCCTATTTGAAAAAATGGATATGCAAAAATTGCTGTCGCTGCGTCCGCAATAGACTAAACACACGATCTAGTTCACGCGAGAGTTGCTTGCCGGCAGATTGGGGGCCGTTGTCCGTGATTCGCCGCGCGATCTCGCCGATCACGTGTTTGAAAACACTGACAATGGCAACGCGTGTCGCGTGGTGGTGGTGGACGGGGACGGTGACGTCGGTGATGGTGATAGTACCGGTGACGGTGACGGTGGCGGTGGTGGTAGCGGCACAACTACATACGTCGATAAGTTTACTACATATTGCGATTCGTTTACGTCGGATGACTCATTCCGAGCGACACGCGTCGCTCGTTTAGAAACGTTGATCCTTGAATTGAAGCGCCTTGTATTTTATTCGGGGAACTCGAGAGTCAAGTCAAGAGCCGAGAGCGGAGGGCCAAGAACCAAGTGATAGAGGACCGCGAGAGACTCCATGTTTTTTAAACACAATTTTCTCCGAAATGATACGCCGAACGCGAAAACATTTCGGGGGTCGAGTTGATACATTTTTCAGTTCCCCATCTCTGCAATTTTCAATCGGTTACGTAAGAAAAAACATACAGTCGGTGTAGAAAGTATTCGTACACATTTTAAAAGCGAATATCTTTTTTTCAGACATTACAAGGATTGATTTACTAGATAATGTGTAAATATTTTTTTTTTTAATCGTTATTAGTCGTTAAAGTCACGATTTTAAAATGTTTTATCGGTGCCTGTAATGAAAATTTAAAACATGTACATATTATGTAAATCTAAGTCAGTTGTATACATGTACAAAGTTTTATTGAAATCGGTTGACGCGTAAAAAAGCTATGGGCATTTTAAGATTTAAAAATCATTGAATGTAAGGTGTGCGATTCATTTAAATCGCAGATTCTTACAATTCTCAATCAATTATACTTCGTAACAACCTTGATCGATTTCGATGGAACTTTGTACATGTGTGTATATACATATGTATAACTTACTTACACCTACCTACCAAAGGCACCTTCTAAATTTTCATTACAGGCACAGATAAAAAATTAAAAAATCGTGACATTTACTTTTTCCTCCGCAATTGCGACCGATAACAATTAAACAAAATTATTGGATTGGAACGAAAGTTCGTAGCGTTTGTAAATTAAAATTGAAAGGTAAAATTCAGATATTTATTCGATAACATACAATATTTTCCATTCTGTTCTATTATTGTACTTTTTGCTAATTTCGAGGTAACTTCTCCGTGTTAGATTGCATAAACATATGAATAAATACCTCAATTTTATCTTCGATTCTTAATTTGAAAACGCTACGAACTTTCTTTCCAACCCAATACATATTTACCTCATTAACTAGTAAACCAATCCTTCCAACGTCTGAAGAAAACCAAAAGCTCTTGGGTCCAATTTTGAAAAGGTTATCCGTTTTTAAAATGTGTACGAATACTTCGACTGTATTCCCCTTTACACATTGCGAGTGAAACTTTTAGAAAAATATTGATAGACAGCGGATTTTATGCATTTATCACAGAAATGTGTAGCTGTAATTTGAAACAGTAGATACATTAAAAGAATTTAAAAATGCAGTTATATTATTTTCAATCTTTTAGAAATATTAAGAAAAAAAATAAATGTCTATTTCACTGCAGTTTGTTGCAATTCGGGTAGAAAATGTTGACTTTGCATAAAGAATCCGTTGTCTAATTATTAAAATAAGCTATAGAATATTTCCTGCCCATCAGGACTGCGAATTTGATGCGTTTACGATAAAAATAGGTAGATCAAATGCAAGACAGTCAAGACGTTTTAAGTTTAAAAGCGCTTTTACAGCATTTTCACTCTTTGAAATGATTAAAAAAGGGAATGAAATGTCCATGTAGATCGTACACCTTGCAATTAATCGAAACAATTGTTATCTAGCATAAAAAGCCGGTGTCTAACTATAAGAAATATGGGAGCATACGAGGATCGCTCGTAGTCGTAGTACATATCATCGAGCGATTCCGTAACGTAATCGCGCTTTCTACTATTTTGCAAACTTGTGAATTCCATGAACGTTTAAACATTCGCATTGGCTAGTTATAAGTTATAATAGTAATGGTAAAATAACAGCGCAGCGTTCCCCGCTGCGAAATTCCCCCCGTCATCGCGCGCGTGTGTTCTTTTGTTTGTTTGAATTCGGGGAAGCGTGGCGAGCATTAAACTCGATGATTCACGGCACCCCACGCGGCTGATTCATCTAACGTTTCGTCGTTTCGGGATTTCACGAGGATGCATCTCGACGCTGAACGACCGGCTTCGAAATTTATGCGAATTCACGGAAGTTTACGGAAATTCGCGCGTATCTGGGCCACGTCACGGTCGTTGGACCAACTTCTCAAGAGTTTCTTTACTTTTTTGGACTGCGGATTTTTATGCAAAATAAACATTGTCTTTATTTACTTGAACTTATAGAAGCTATATAAAGAATTTCGTTGAAAGATTCCTTGGACCATTTGTAGCAAGTTCTTCCTTTGCGAAAATCTTCTCCGTGGCTTTGTTCAGGGGTTATTACCGAAAAACACGAATCAATCACAGTGCGGCGTACGGAGTCCGGCTCGGCCAATGACAACTGATTGCTTGATGTTTTTCGTTGATATCCCCTAAGGGGATAATAAAGTCGTGGAGAATATTTTCGCGGAGGAGAAAACGATCTCGAATGATCCGAGGAATCGCCCCTTTCAAGGAAGTACATCATTCTTGGGACAGCTTGTACGTAAACATTCGTTTGTTTTCTTAATAATTGTGATAAGCTGGAACCAATCATCTCGATGGGTGAGTCACCACTAAAAATTCCTGTCCCGTTATTGAAAATATTGCTTACATTATTAAACATGTTCGTATCTAATCAATAGACTGCGGGTTTTGTGCATTTATAATAAAAATGGGGGCACGTACATTTTAAAGAAGTGAACATCTTATAAATATTTAAGGACATCAATGTATCGGTTACAGCTTAACAGGATAATTAAAAGAAGATACATTTTTTATTTTGCTTAAAGATCCGCAGTCTACTAATCAATTGCTACACATTTAAGTATTGCACGAGGCATGAGGAGGTATCATATCAAGTTCATATCCATAAAATGAAAAAAATCATATAGAAAGGAATTAGTTTAGCTACGAAGAAATGTTTAGTTTTCGTGTTAAAATAGCTCCGAGTGCAAAGGGTTAAATGTTTTCATTGTTATAAATTACGTCTATTCGTTTCTGGTATAACTGCGTAAAATCCGCAGTCTACTTATACTTTTTAACTTTACCCAACCAGTCCACCATTTCCTTTTCATTTTCCTTGCGCATAATATCTCAAGTACAATACTCTTTTCCAAATACATAAGAATCCTCTGAACCCTAACAGATGGTTCAACGTACATCTACCATTGTTACATATTTCGCATCTACGGTTTCCCATCCCCTCTAATAAAGAATTCCCTGGAAAAACCGATGTTTCTAGAGAGAGAGAGAAAGAAGTTGCTTGCGCGCATGGATAGACGACGCGACGAACAGCTGGCGAGCGCAGAGAGGGTGGGTGTGAGGGATGAGGGGTGAGATGGTTCGTCGTAAGGGTGG
Organism: Lasioglossum pauxillum; assembly: GCA_933228785.1. Taxonomy (NCBI): domain Eukaryota; kingdom Metazoa; phylum Arthropoda; class Insecta; order Hymenoptera; family Halictidae; genus Lasioglossum; species Lasioglossum pauxillum. The sequence continues at coordinate 42,604,931 of OW121706.1, forward strand.
CCAACCGCACGCGTATGCCTAATTCAGTCCCAATCTCGCGCCTAATCTAGCCAATTAATATTTAGCCGTAGCTCGGGCGTAATCCGAGCCGCGCGTAGGTCACACTTATTACACTTATTACACTTAATACACCTAATTAACGAAGTTGATGTTCCCCCAACTCGATGATCGACAACCTCCTTAGTCGCATTATTTCAGTCCTCGTTTTTACAGGAATCGTTCTTACGAAACATCCACAGTCTAATGATGTCGGTTGACCCTCCGATGGCGATGCTCGGGTCTGTTTCGACCCATAGTATCAGAGTCGAGCTTTCTGGCGACGAGTGCCACGTCGCGTCAGACAGCGGATTTTACGTATTTATGAGCAAAATCAGTAGGTGTAATTTAGGTGGCACTCAGCCTGATAAATCAAAAGCTTGGCGAAGAAAATAAATTCGTTTAACCGCTTGCTCTACGATATCGCGTTAGAAGCGTGATCAAAATTCTAAACAGAGTCTAATAAATATGCTTGTTATTTGTTTTATTTGAACCAAACCGAAATTCTTTTCTGGGTTTGTTAAATGTACAGCTATTCCAGCACATATGGGCATACCATAGATATAGATATAAGAGTTCTAGTCACTGAAACCGTAAGATAAATCGCAGGGCAAGAGGTTAATCGAGCATCGTCTGTTGCAAGAGTTGTCGCGAGGAACAACTACATAATTGTAAGACTCGATTTGATTGGACAGCGCCGGAAGATGTCCGACGCAAGCCTAACCTGACAAAGTATACAGCTTGGCCGTGCGACGTCTCGCTATTCCCCGTTTGATTTATCCTTTTACACCAACTGGTGGTCTGCTGCGCTCGCGCTCTCGAGGTTGCTTCGCCGGCGATCGCAGTCCAAAGACAAACGGGTGCGGGTGTTCGGAATGTTCGATACGATCGAACTCGTCCGGCGAAATAGCCTCGCTTCCCGCGGGCGCCGCGACGCTTACCGTCGACGAAACAAACGGAGACGAACACGAAAAAATGTAGCGGATCTATGTAGTCTTCGTAACAACAGCTAACAACAGCTAGCGCCGCGTCGCGTCGTCCTACAGTGCGGGACTATCGAGGGGGTGACATTTTTCTGGATAATATTATAAGTATATCACACGCCTTTTTCCCTCGATCGTCTCTTTCTCGAACGACGACAACGATGGACCGACCTCCGTGGACACTCGTGGTCCGTTTCTCGAAAGATAAGAGATCCTCAAAGATCTCGGAAGAGACCCCCCCAAAAGATCTCTGCGCGTGATTATCCGAGATCTCCTTGGACGAACAGAGTACAGTATCCCTTCGGATGATGTGACAACCTCGGGAGTATGGAGCCTCGGAAAGCGTAGAGGTACATACATGTAGAGGTATGTACTTTCTTTGACACGTGCCGAACGTAAAGGACAGCGCGTAAACGACAAAGAGAGGGCTGAGCTTCGAGATAGCCGCAGCCGGTACAGTTCAAAAGGCTGCGTATCGATTACAATGTCAATGCAAGTAGGAAAGTTTTTTATTTTTCATCCTTTCTTTACAGAACTTTTACCAACGTATTTATGAAATGTTTGAAATTGAAATCGGTCTAAATACGGCACAATTCGAACCATATTTACCGATTTAAAGTGTGACGATAGCTCACTGTGGTATCGGTAAATATGATTGAAAATCTGTCGAGTTTGGTCTTTTTTTTAACCAAAGAAATCTCATAAATCTATCGACGAAAGTTTCGTGCAAGTGGAACTAAAAATGAAGAAATTATCAATGAAACTAACAACGTGCTGTTTAGTGATCGGTTCTTCGAACAGCTCGCATAATGCGAGGCCTGGAAGCGAATTTTGATCGCTGAACATTTGATCGGTGCCGGCCGCTACGAAAAAGTAACATCATCCGCATAGACGAAAGTCACACCATCCGAAGGAATACTGTATAGTTTGTCCTGATGCAGAAAGGATCGCGGTTTTCGTTGATTGTTTATAATCGAGCGGCGTCGAGAGCTAAGCAACCGGAAGCAGCTGTGATCTGCTTTTTAGATGGGATTTCCGCAGGTGTACGTGATCGCGACGCAATGCGATGCGGTGCGTCTCAGCGTTTCATAGCATTCACGCCACGCATACATTCTTTATAGCTTTAATCCGTGCGTTGCGACTGGCGCGAAGTGCGAACCATGGCGCCGCGCCGAGCCGCGCCGAGGCGATAACGCCTCTGCAATACATAATACGTTCAGATCCAGGCGACCATTCTCGCCTGTTCTAAATAGATAGATTACATATGTATAGTCTGCCCAACGAGACGAGACAGTGATACACCAGCGTACGTCCTTTGCTAACTCTATTCGGTGTACAAATAAGTTCGGTGCCTTTACATATGCAATTCAATTGGTACAGAACCTCAAAAAACAATACTTTGCACCATGGTGTTTAAGAAACAGCACATTCGACACTGTATTCTTTTTTGCATTCGAGTCAAAGAAAAATGCTGCTGAGGCAGGGACGGATTAAGCGGCCGCGGGGGGCTCCGTCCTTGTAGCAAAAAATGTTTACAGGCTTGGAAAATTGTGCAACAGCCCTGGCTACCGTTAACAGGTATCTTTGCTAAAAAAAGAAAAGAAGGTGATTCATCGTTGAATGTACAATGTATGGCTTCCAAGTTGCGCTCTGTGGAAATTCAGAGTTTTTCTTGAACCTTTCTCTTAGGGGGGCCCCCAGTTGGCTTGATCCGCGGCTGTGCCGAGGCTAACGTGTATTCCCTTCTTTTTATAAATAAAGATGAAAAGTATGCCCAAAAGGCACCGAACTTATTTCTACATCTAATATCTAGTATATGGGTAACTCCAACTATGTCGCACTCGAATGGCTACGTTCACGTCGACCGCCTCGTCCCGTTGGACAAACAATGACTGTACACTGTACACACCACGCCGGACACATATCCGATCAGTGATATCGTTCGTTTGTCTTTTTTCCTCCTCTTCTCGTTTCTATGTAAATACAGTCTAATTAGTCTAATAGATTAAAGCGTTAATTAATATATGATATTGGTATTGATATTATTAGACGACGTTGCTAATAATACGAATACCGCGATATTATATGAGTGTACATAGGCGTCGGCGTCAGAGACTTATCGTTGCTTTTACTTAAACCTGTTTCTCGTTTCCAGCGAAGGACTCTTGTTCGTTCGACACCGACGAGACGCGTTCGTTTCATTTTCTTTTCTTTCTTTCTTTTAACGCCCGATGTATACTTAACGTCGCAAACTCGTTAGTCTACTAGTCATTTGAAGACGAGCTTTCGTAGGGTTTCGTTCGACCGAACAATTGGAGTCCGAACCGGAATCGAAGATGGCGGATGGTTCACGCGGGGTTTAACCTGTTAACGGAGTAGCCGGAGTAGCTGCTTTATTCTTTTTATTTCGCTTCCGTTCAACCCCTTCCCCTTGCCGTACAATGTCCTCGATTGTTGGAACTTTTTTTGTTTTTCATCATTTCCTATACCCGCATCGACTTTAACGCTTCAGTATCGATTAGACAAGCATCGAACTTGACTTTGACCTAAAAGAAAGGAATAGCGTTCGTATCTGCCAGATAGAAGTCGGACTCTGCGTAGGTGGCAAGGGGTTAGTCAAAATTCGTATATTATATTATATTATATTATATTATATAAAATTGAAGGTCACCTTAATTTTTTCAAATGGAACCACCCTTTTGTTAAACACCTACCTTAGTATGTTTATTATGGTTTACTACAAGCCTCACTCGTGATGAACGTATTCTGCTTTTGTATTTTAAACCTTAAACGTTTTCTCTGTCCCCGTGTCAGTCCGTTGAATGACCTTCAATAATTAGTCACTGAATTCGCAATGAAAGGGATTATCTTGTAGGTGTTTAAAAAAGGGTGGTTCCATTTAAAAAATGATGGTGACCTTGATATCTCTAAAAAAATGACATAAAAACAAACATTTCATTGTCCTCGTGATATTTAACCCTTTGCACTCGGAGCTATTTTCACTCGGAAATAAAACATTTCTGTCGACCTAGGATAATTCCATTATCTATGATTTTTTTAATTTTACGCGTATGAATATTCTTCACATTATTAAATATATTGGTATCCGATCAATAGACTGCGGATGTTTATGGAATTTTCAATTTTTGTAGGCAAATTTGAAGAAAGTGGATTCACGTGAAATCTTATTTTCAGTGACACTAGTTTTTGTAGTTCTGGAATTAAATAAATTAGTAAATAATATAAATAAAGAAGTAAATAATATTTTGAATAATGGTACAGCAATTTTTAGTGGTGACTCTGGTCACACGACGCGAGTGCTAAGGGTTAATGTTAATATGTATATCTTCGAAAACAACAGAGATATTTGAGGTACAAACGTTAGGTGAGTCGCTCAGTGTATTATATATGTATATGTACAAAATTCGAATCGAACGAGAAAGTCGAACAGGACTCGCGAACGAACCAGTCTCCGGTTAACAGGTTATGCGTTCGAATCGTCACGCGTCGCGTCGCGTCGCGTCGCGTCGCGTCGCGTAGCTTGTCGACGGAAAGTCGAGCGAACGCGTCCTAGAATTCAAATGTTTAGCACATTTCCCGCGTCCCGTGTCCCATCGCGCGTCGCGATAGACCGTTGCGCTTTGTCTTTTCGATCGGTGTTGCTGTTGCTGGAATGGCAGCCGGCGCGGCACCCGGCACCCGGCACGCGGCACGCGGCAGCCCTGAAAATGTGCTAACCAGATCGATTATAACGTTCAGCCGTGCGAAGCGGACGAGCCTGCTGAACTCTTTGTACTTTCGCTTTCGCATTCGGATTCGCTTTGTTTCTGCCGTCGAGCAATGAAACACGAAACACATATTGGACAGAAAGAAATTCAAGAGTGAAATGTCGTTTTGAACGTAAACGTCTCGGGTTGTCTGCGGAGAGTAAAATTCTATTTTGTTGTTGTCAGTGTACAATATGTCCATTGGAGAATACACGTATGTATAGGCACGCGATAAATACAATAATTCTGCTAAAAAATATTATGAATAACAAAGTAATTATTAGACTGCGAATTTTTATGCGTTTATGAAGAAATTGGCTAGGTGAAATGTAAAACAGTGAAAAATTAGAAAAGTCTAAAAATAGTGTTGCGTTGTTCTTTCTCAACTGTAAAAATCTATTAGGGGATGAAATGAATTTTTATACATATAACTCCTACTGCCTACAATCGCTGCTGAACATTTTTATTTGGCATAAAGATCCGCAGTCTAGTAATTATAATTACAAGTAATGCAAGGGGTTAATAATGTATAATTAACAGAAACGCGTATCTTCGCAGCTTTTCGCGATCGTGGCCCACTGTACGACGCGATGTGTCGTTTTGCAAACTTTCGGGACATCGACTCGACCCGACCCGACCCGATTACCATTTCGGGTACCCAAACTTCATAAATTTTCAGGATCCCGAACAAATTTCGAGTACTCGCACACCCCTGCTGGATACTATATTATTACCCTGGTATTGTATCCAGTATTTTAGCTTTTTGGAAAATACTGGATACAAAATGGGAATACATAGTAAGGTTCTGCCCGACTGGCCTGGACTGGCTAAGATAAACCGACCTTAATCCCATCGGTGCTACATAGTTCGGAACGGAATCGGGTTCGAGCCGGGTTTCGGGTTTCGAGATCTACGAACTGCTAGTCGGTCGACGAATCGGGTCAAGGCACTTGTTTGCTCGATATTTTAACGGTGACCCTTCCTCTTCGGGAAATCCAATACCAAGGAAAAAAATAGACCCACCCGAGACGAGACGAGACGAGACGAGACGACACGCGACAGCCCGATGTGTGCGAATACGATCGAGCAAACCAACTGCCCAGCCGCAGCCAAACGTGCTTCGAGCAAATTTTGATCAATGTTGTTTGTAATCGTACTTTGCGGTGATTTCGGTTCCAAGACCATACTAGAAGCAGAATTTGGTACCTATTCGCTATGAATTTGCTGCCTAAAACTTGTCGACTTTCGAGCCCATGGCGCTCCCGTTAATATGTAAGTCTTGGGGCTGTGATTAGATAGCGGATTTTATGCAATTTATGGCAAAAATTAGTAGGTGATACTTGAAACAGTAAAAACATTCGAAAAATTTCAAGATACTGTTACATTATTCTGAACCTATTAAAAATATCAAGAAATTAAATAAATTTCTATTTCACTTCAATTTGGTGTAACTCGCGTAAAAGAATACTATTTTGCATAAAGATCCGCTGTCTAGTGATCATATTTTTATTAAAACTCTGTAAAAATGATATTATACATACATATAATCGTTGAAGGATGCGAACAAATCTTTCATTGTTTAAAGTTTAAAAGTGTACATTTCATGGAAAGGACTCGTATATCAAAAATCTTACCAAGAAATAAAAAGATATTTATATTTTCTTTTCATCGAAGAATCCGCCACGTTTCTTTATTACAGTTTCCACTATTCTTGGCAACCGCGCGTGATCAATATTCTCATACTTTCTGTTACCGTTATATTATTCCATTCTCGTTCCAAAATATTCCATAAATGTGTTTTCAAAGTGGGGCAAAAGTTTCGTACCTGTCCATCCAGTTTATTCTGTAATTTTTCTATGGGGTTCAAATCTGCTGATTGAGGTGGGCATTTCATAATTTTTAATGAATTATTACATGTAAAGTTGATTCAATAATTTGATAATAATTTGAATAATGATAGATATAATTTTTAAAAATTTACTTTTCATGATACCTCGTGTAAACACATTGGTCTTTCCGATATGCTGAATGAAACAGCTATGAAAAAATTAGTTTAATTGCCACAAATTGAGTATTTGAATGATAATTTGGATGTTCCCGGTGAAAAATGACTCCGGCACAGCACTCGGAGGAGGGTTAATTGCACGAACGCGTGGATCCGCGCGTACGAATAATCGCAGAAATTAAAACACGGATACTTGAATTACAGGTGCACCGTCGCGTCGCGGCGACGTATTCTCGAGTATATCCGTGAAAACAGGGGCTTCTAATTTTAGCGTTGACCCGCCGGAAATCCAATATACTGTTGAAGAAAATAGACGGTAAAAGGATATGGTTTGTAGTCGAGGCAATTGTTCCCGATGATCCGTGCCTAAACGCGCGCGAGGAAGCATAATCGCGTTAATTCCAGACCCGACGTAATCCGCGTCGCGCTTACAGCACGAATTGTAGCGGCACGGTATGTGGCCATACGGCAGCCGGGGAGAGCGCAGATTGTCATTCTCAATGAATTAATCGATTTGATAAGCGTCTCGAATCAACGCGAATCGACGCGAAACGACGGGAATCGACGCGACTCGACTCGACTCGACCCGACCCGACTCGGGTTGGGGTCTGGTTACTCGCCTGGGACCACCCAGCGACCTCTCAATCCAATCCTATTACCATCATTGTTGATAAGCCGCGTTAAGAGGATCGCAAATCGTGTTATTACGCGTGTGGGCGTCCGCTCTCGTTAAACATTCGCCTCGGAGGTCTTCTTCTTTCAGTTAAGCGCCCTGCAACCGGAATGCCTCTCGTTAGCGCCCGTTGCAGCACGTTACCCCGTCGCCGTTTTCTCCAATTTTACTCGCGTAAACAACAGTTTTCGTTCGTCGCTGCGCATCCTCGGTCTAATTGGTTCACGAAAGTGGGAAGTGGGTAGTGGAGCGAGAGATGATAGGCTCGCCGCGTCCCCACCCTCTTCCAAGCTGCGCGAAACGAGTCCGGACTCTCGTGGGACAAAGTATAGTTATTATAAAGAAAAAACATTTAAGGGGCGGCATTTCGAAGACTTTCATCATGATCCGTTTACAATGTATATGCAATATATTGTACATACAGGGTGCGGCAGAAATAACTCCCACATTTTAAAAAATCACTGTTATTTGGGAAATAAAAAGTTTCTGGTAAATACGTACCACTTTTTTTCAATCCTCCTTTGAAATGTAGGACTTATTTCTTCCGCACCCTGTACTTTGTCGTCTAAAGTCGAAGTTCACAGATCAATATTCAGAGATTTTTATGATTTTCTTCTGCTAAATCGTTTGAATATCTCATAAAGGCTGTCGTTCCGTCGGGTTTGTTCAGAACAGGTTCGAAGTTCGAACGTGCGGTGCACGTGACCACGCGAGGGCGAGAACATGGAAATCTACGTTACAAAAGGGGTGGTTTCCTTTGAAAGTACGGGGGCGGTAACGTTTCGCCGCACAGTGCGTTGGAAAGCTCGTTTTCTCGACAAGATTCCATTATTCGAAAATTGTAGGTGACACGAATAAATGTTTCAGACGAAAGTTCTGGAATATACAGGACAGTACACGACGATTGTAATTGTTCGACAGTGCAGTAACATGGAAGAGCTCCGTAGAAATTACAATTGAAATATTCAGTGGAAACCTACATTTTTGATGACGTGTTCTCGAAGGTGACCCCAACACGTCTTCAAAAACATCACGAGGTTATTTTTCTGCCACGCGTCGCGTCGCGCCGCGCCGCGCCGGCTTCCTCGAATGAAGTGAACGTGGTTCGAATAAAGCGAACAAAGAGCAGAAAACATGAAAAGACAAAATGCGACGGTTAATTGAGCGAGCGAAGGTGCACGCCGCAAATTCCGAGCCGCCAAATGTACTCGGAAACGTAAACAGAAGCTCAAGCGTAATTATTTTCTACGCCATTGTAAAACGAATAACTCGCGCGAGCCCGGCTAGCAAACTTACAGTGAGAGAGAGAGAGAAAGAGAGAGAGAGAGAGAGAGAGAGAGAGAGAGAGAGAGAGAGAGAGAGAGAGAGAGAGAGAATGGAATGGAGGAGAATAATGGTGTGATAAAAAGGTTGTAAGAATTTTTGTCGCTAATAAAAGATACACTTGTTACTTATAGACAGGGTTTACGTTCACTGGAATTAACGATCTCTTTCCGTTAACGATACGCGATACATCGATCTTGACCCGACTGAAAACACTTTTTATCCGCGAACGCTCCTCTTCAGTTGAAGCGACGACGCTGTCGAGTTTCCGATTTTCCATTTACGAACGGATCTTCCTTGTTGTAAGCCCAATGATACCCAACGTCAAGCCACACTGCTGTAATTAGGAATCTCGCGAGCCTCCGTCGCGTCGTCCAGAGTGTCGCAAAAAACCAACATTTTTCTAGTTCAATTCTATCTTTGCGTAAAACGTCTGCGGATTTTCATTTTAGAAACTGTTAGAACCCGAAGTACGCGGTGTAAATGGGCACGATTTCGACTAGACCACTGAGATTACTAGTTTACCGGTAGAGAGCGGGAGACGCTTAAAACGCGTTGTACAGTAAAAATTAGGCGCCAGTCGTTGCGAGACATGTAGCAGGTAAGTCATAATTATATTATTAATCGTTTCGCGACTGTAACCACGAATCTGAAAAATTGCCCTCTTTACGGGGTGGATTGATGAAAAAACCGCCCGCAAACGATGTGTTATAGAATCGTTTACGCTATCGTTCGAAAGTATGTGGACAACACGCTTAATTTTTATATGAATCTTTGATCAGTTTTATTCAATTTTATGCGGTGTAGTTTACACAACACAGTTAATAATAATTCATTAGATATCTCACCGATAATAATAATTATTATTGTTTTGAGAAGACAGCAGACCACGCTAATAATGGATCATGTTGTACAATTTGGTACTATTAGAATAAATGATGAACATTATTTTACCGGACTCCAAATTTTTGTCTCTCTCCTATAAATTATGATGTATTTGGTATGCGATCCAGTAGATTTGTACCCAGGGCGGCTGCCGATCGAAGTTTCGATCCTGTAGGATCAATGGTTCAGGAGTTATGGTTGCTTAAAATTGAGCAATCTGCAGTGTTTTCGACAGGTAAGAGCGCCGCCATATTTTTACTGAAAACCGGAAGCCGCTAATCACCAACCAACTCGGTAAGCGGCGTGCGACGCGACGTGTCCATTGCACGCGTCAAAGTGAGTACTTTCCGGAGATTGCTGGGCACGTACAACCTCGATCAAAATTCTACTGTTCATGTACCTACATACGCTTTTCCCATTAATTAGCAAAGTCGCAAAGAACGGAAAAAGGACGGACGTTCCGCTTCGCCCCGCCGCGCCGCGCGCGCCGTGCCCAAGGGTTAACGATTCACGTGTCTGGAAGAGGGTTGCGCCCTTAGGCGTGGAGGCCACTGCAGGCGCGATTCCGCGGGATTGCGGGATTGATTCCTTAATTTCTTAACTGCCAAACGAGGGGGAACGAGATTGGTCGAAACGTCGCGATCGAATGCTCTGCATGCTGTCGAGGTGATCGATAACTGTAATATTCGATAGCGATACGTATAGTGGGTATTCACCTGTCTACCTATTCACCTATCTACCTATCTACCTATCTACCTATCTACCTATCTACCTATCCACCGTCCGCCGCGCCGGTGAATCTTGAACGCGATCGTGCAAGCTCGGACGAAGCTATAGAAGTAAGTAGATCGACCATCGTATACAGGGTGTCTCATTTAACCCTTCCTACCCTCACGATCTATCGTATGCGGACGGCGGACGGCGGACGGCGGACGGCGGACGGCGGACGGCGGACGGAGGACGAACGACGCGCAGTGGCGTATTTGGTCGAAAAACCGGAGAAAGTTGATTTCTACATTTTTGCGTATGACCGGTTAGTATATTCGCACTTCGCACCTTTAAGATTGGCAGGAATGGCTGATGTCTAATAGACTCGCGGTAGACTTTGCTCTTAATCCTTACCTTAGCACGTTAACGCTAAACCTACCACCACCGGTCAAAATGAACGGTTCCACACTTTTTATTTGACAATGATTGAAATAATAAAAATGATTTCACAAGGAATGGTTGTATACATACATATGTGTATCTGTGGTTGCAAGGAAAAACGCCGCATGTCAGAATTTCACAAAAAATTGAGTTTATGCATTCATTGAGTTTCGTAGTATAGGATTGACGTATTTAGCAGAAAAAAGAGTTATGAAAATAAATTCGAAAGGCTTAAAAACATAATGGAATTTGAACCGGAGATATCCTATGTCCTATGTCGTACGGGAAAGCATTAGTGACCAAAACTTTAAACGGCAATATCTCGAAAGTGAAATTATGTGACATGCGGCGTTCTTCTTCCTGACAACCACAGATATATGTTTAGTAGAGCACGTATTACAATAGAGACCCGCGCAAAGTCTAAATAAAATCAATCTTGTCATACCCCAATCATTGTACCCTTATAAAGTTACTTTTGAGGCTCGGTAGTTTTAGCGTTAAAATCCCATGCTACGTTACAGAAGTAGAGGAAACGGTCGCGTTTCGGAGAAAGATTTTCATTTTTTCCAGATAACGCTGTTGCTCGTTTGCTCGACATTTTCCTTTGGCGACGATCGCGCAAACTACATATAATACAACCTGCACACGAATCGCGGTTAATCGGGATAGGGGTTTCAATAAAAGAGGAAGGTAATAACGGTCCAAGGAAAGAACGAGACTGAGAAACAATCGATTTTTATCGTTGTAACTTCTATCGTCGCTCGCAAAATTGCCAATCATCGGTTATAGTTAATTTCATCGAAGTATACTAGACCGGTCCGATGTACATACTCGGATTGTCGCGTTCCATTGTGTTTCGTCGTATTTTTCGATCGTTTGAAAACTAAACCGACGCTGGATCATCCACGCGTCTTCTGTTCAACTATTGTACATATGTACTACTAATTATTATTATTATTATTAGATTTATTATGAACGGACCGAAGGCATTTTACACAAATGTCTAAAATAGAAAAAAAAAGAATTAACGTAAATTAACTGACACGAGAAGGGACATGCACAAAAACTGTTGGAATACAGGTATGATATTAATTATAATAATAAATAATAATAATAATTTATTAATTTACGTTCTACACGGATCGAGTTCGATTGTACATGTTCATTAAAGTACCTGAATGGAAACAATCAACTTGTGTTTTCTCTTCCCAGTCGAAATCATATATTCCCCTGGCATGATGGCGTCGCGTGTAAATGATACCATCGCGCGTGTAAATACAAGCACCGCGTATTCTTTCGATCCTCTTTGTTTAAATTTCGATCTGTGTCATGTTACTGTAACCGTGATACTGTTCCGGGAGAGAGTTACCGTAGACGGGCACACGTGCGGCGTTCTCTTCCAAATGATACCTCATTAGTTTGTTTATACGTGCACACATCATTTACGAATACGACACGCGACGCATACAGACTAGGGCTGTTACTACTTTCCTTCGTAGGTCGAAGATTTTGAAGCTGAATATGGATACCGATACCGATACGCTACCGAGCAGCGCGTCCGGCGCGGCGCGATATTGCGCATTGATCGACGAGAAAACGCATTACGCGTTGTCGCGAGTCGCGACGCGACTGGTTGAATCTTACTTTCACACGGTAGAACACCGCAAAACCCCATAGCCGATCCATGGATCTCGCGTTACGCTTCCCGTAGTCGTCTCGTATGTCATTGTCAAAGAAAGCAATTCCTAGGAGTTTTTCTGGCGCGCGATGCGGTCTTGCTGTTGTACGCCGCTGTCCTCTGCAATCTGCATCTCCTCGTCGAAAATTTACGCGAACCCTTTCTACGATTCTTCGTCGGCGTGCGCATCTTGAAATTTCGACAACTCGGAATTCTTATCGACGAATTCGACAAATTGAAACGGTCGAGATGCGCGGCGAATTCTCGTCGAAATTTCATTATAAAATGCGAACTTATTGGATATGGGTGTTATCGAATGCACACTGGTACTTTTCAAATAAAACTTTTTTTTATTTCACAGCGCTGGAGGAAGCTCTTCGCCAAACGAAATCTTACAATTTGTAGCTTCGACTGACGCACAATGGGGCATTTGGCCGAAAAACCGGAAGAGAGTCGATTTCTCAGTTTTTCCGTGTATGACGTATGTCATCAAATTTTTGTTCTCCGTCGTAGTTAAAGGTCTGAAGAACAAGGTTCCAATATTGTTTTTTTAAATGTTTTTAATTTTTTAAATGTTAAAATACATTTTTGATTTGATATTGTTATAGCTGACGTCTAGATGAATCCAACGAACTACTTTTTTATGACCTTGAGCCCATAATAACGCCACAATATTTTTTTCCGGTTTTTCGGCCAAATACCCCACTGTGGTGAGGCTGAGAGGGAAAAAACCGTTGTAACCCCAAAAGGAAACCAGGGTCCCCTAGTACCTACATATGTACATACGTATCTCTAGACTCCAGACTCCAGACTGTTTAGGTTAGGCCCCCACAGTCCGGCTCATAAAACTTGAAACAAAGTATCAAATGGGATACCTCGAAATCTCTGTTTCGTAACGACCTGACAATGAGTGAGATCGTTTCATCGATACTTCGTAATCTCTGTTTATTAATGCGGTTCTTAAATCGTCGATTCATTTTTGACAACGAACAATAAGTTCATTGTGCTGGTAACTTATTGATAATTCAACAGGATTACATATTCGTCCAGCAAGGTGTTGTTGTTGGCCTTGCGGCGCGGCGGCACGCCGAGTGATACATATTCGCTAATCGAAAGACGTCCCTCCCGCCCCTTGCCGTCGCGTCGTAGCGATGCGGCTATACCGAATGAAATATCGACCGATGAAAATGAATTTTCATGCGATTAATTCGCGTCGAGCGAGATTCTTGCTTTTTCGACAACGTTGCGACGCCGAGAGAGATTTAATGCTTTTCTCGCGGTAGCATTCGCACTCGGGCGAGGTCGCATGTAGCTATTTAAGTAACGTATGTCGCGCGAAAGGTGATTACCGCGTGGTCCGTTCGTTCGTCCGTCCGTCCGTCCGTCCATTTCGACAAATCGTTTACGTAATTCACAGAAAATCCGTGATGCTCTCGACCTCGCCAAGGCCGGAAAACGATATTTAAAGAGACTGCTATTAAACGAATCATCTGCGAGGATTATTCGAAAGTTGTGCGATAGCGTGTCGCGTTGCCTTGAAGTCACTCTATTGCACAGGGTTAGGCACAGGTGCGATGGCTGCGAATTACTAAAATATATGTAAGTATGTTTTATTATTTAGATCAAAGAGCATTTGGAAAAAGTGTACAGAACAAAATTTCTTCTATAAGAACGTACACTTTTGTTGTTTATAAAGTTCCAAGAGCCAAATTGCAAAAAATGGCTCTGTTGTAGGGGAGCCGTAGAAAATTGTTTCCAAATATGCCTGAAGTACCGTCTTTTGTCTTTTAGAATATGGTACACGTGTCATTTGTTTTCAATCATTTTGTTATATTCAGATCGGTCCTTATACCGCCTACCGAAAATCGGCACGAACTTTCCGGACAACCCAATATGTACATATGTATTTTGATTTAGCTGCTTCCGGCCGCCCCGTTACGGTGCCGTCCGACGTCTGATGCGGCCGCCTCTCTGACTCTCTGTGTCGTAATACGGTACGTCCCTGGTTTTTCAAGCACAGGTGAGATCCAAAGCGTATCGCTGAAAGACCTATAGCTATCCCAAAGATCGAGTTCCAGAAGCGTTTCGGGGATTGGAAGAAACGCTGGCTTATGCCAGCGAATGTAATATCCAACGGAGACTATTTTCAAGCAGATAACATTCATGCAGACGAATAAATGAATTTTTTTCCGAAAACTGAAACTTTCCGTTATCTTTTAACACGCCTCGTATGTTCACCAAGTAAATTCGCGTATCTGCAATGGTGGCAAAGAAAAGTTCCGAATTTCTTCCGCGGAAGGATCACGCGTCGGTCGTAACAATGCATTTCGCGAAGCGGATGGACAGCTATGGAAAACCCGGTGAAAAGTTTCTTCTCGGTTGGATGTTCGCGAGCTCGTCGAACCAGATATTAGTCGATAAAGTTGACGATTCCGCGTCGCGTTTTACTACCGAGAGCAAGATTCATTAAGCTTGCCCCCATTATTCCATTCGAGATTGAAGAAGCTTCTCCTTCGGTTCGAATTAGAGCGAACGTTTCCTCGTGACATTTCACGAAAGTACCCGACGATCCCCTTGCCACGCGGACGCGGACGCGGACGCGGACGCGTTCGCTCCTCGACGATCGTAATTTGAGCGTGGCTGGAGTCACGATTGCGACTTGCAACTTGCCCTCAGGGTCAACGGTTCGGAGGAACAGAGCCACGAAAATCGACCACGCCCTGAGTAAGCATATTTAAAAGTTATTGTACCCCCGCCCCGCCCCGCCCCGCCCCGGTCACAACCAGACCAATGCTCTGTCGAGCGATTGGTATCGTCTTCGTTTTCATTTAGATTTTAGCACTATTTGAAAGTTTAAAGATCGTTGCACGCTAGACTCGGCTTCGAAGGGGATGTGTAGACTGCGGATCTTTATGGAAAATAAAAATTGTCTTCATCGATTGCAAGACACAGAAGCCATATAAAACTTTCTTTCTATTTTCAACAATTTTAATAAATCGAGAATAACATATGGGCGTTCTTAAATAGTCTGTTTTAAATTACATATACCGATTTTTGTCATAAATACATGAAATCCGCAGTCCAGTGATGAGAATCAAATTTTCGAAACTTCGAAATTCCAACCTCTGTAGCAAGTTATTAGAGGGTTAAAAAAAACGGAGTTTCGAAGCTTTGAACTTTGAAATTTTCCTGCTAAATTATACTCGATACAGTTACGGTAACCCCTACATTTGGAAAAAAATACGCCACCACAGCTGAAAGATTGAAATTAAATTACAACTTGATGCGATTCGAAGACTTCGAAACTTCGGACACTTGGAAATTCCTTTCGTTCCTTCGAATCTTCCAAGAGTCGAAACTTCGGAAAAGTAACAGCCCTATTCGATACTGTGGTATCCCCCCAAAGTACTCTCCCGTTGACGCTACAAGAGATCGTGTACCGGTGTTTCCACGAGAGCGAAACGATGCATGACACATACTGTCACATACGAAACGGAAACGGAAACGGAAACGGAAAAGGCCAACGGCGGTTGTACGTTCTGTCAAATAGTATATCAATGATCGATAGCATCGCGGCCCGGATTTTTTTCTCGCGTATCGCAGATGACACAACGCAATGTCGGACTCGATGAAGTCTTGTATGTACATAGTATGTAAACCGTCCCGCTCTCCTCGCTGCGACAGTCCTTTTTCTGGTTCTTTACACTTTGCCTCGTTACTAGACTATGGATCTTAATGAAAAATAAAAATTGTCTACATCAATTACAAGAGATCGAAGCCAGATACACGTTTGATTATTTCTTGAATAATTTTAACCCTCGCAAGGTAAGGTCTAATAATTAGACCGAGGGGATGTCTTTGCAATTTTTAATTTTTCCAGGCACATTTCAAGAAAGTGGGAACAAATAAAATCTCATTTTCAGTGATGGCAGCCTTTATATGTCTAAAATAAGTAAAAATCGTATTAAATTCTGTGGAATTTTATATTCTACTATTTTTTGAAAATTTTTACAATCGATAAATGCATAAAGATCCGCAGTCTACTAATAACGCATAAATATATTGGAGTCTCTTAGACTCCGACAAATGAAATTCATAAATAGCCTCGTTTTTTAATAAATTTGGGATAAAGAATAACACAGGATAAAAAGTGAACAAACAGATTGAATGTTTTCCGTATAAAAATTCTTATCGAAAATCTAAAGCTGGTGGTGTCTCCGAAACCCCACATTACCTTCGAAGGTTAAAATGCTGAATACAGTCTTGAATTATCTGAATTTTTCCTTTTTTGGAGGCGTGTCTTCTGTTAAATCGAAAGAAAACTCGGTTTGCGGCCCGACTCGTCTTCACCGATGCTAAACCGATTTCTCGGGAACGATGAAACACGGCGTGCTGATTAGCGTTCACACGGTAATTTCGTTGTGTCGGAGGCACGCGCGCTTGGTCGAAAGTCTTGAGAGTCTTGACTTACACGCGTTGACTCGCGCGATGCGTTTCCCGAGCGACCTGTAAGAATGCAACGTAGCATGAAGGACTAAAAACGAGGAGAAAACAATATTTAAGTCAGATAGACGAACGACGATTACGTAAACTGGCTGAAAACCGTCGAAACGATTCCTTCTCCAGGAATGACGCGGAATTTTTCGAAACGCTGATCCGGGAGCCTCGTCAACACTCGGATATGGACGGCGCGGCGGACCATTCTTATAATTTTATATTTTATAAGGTGAAATTTATATTATTTTCGACCTATCGAACATATTAAGAGAGAAAATTCACTTCTATGCCACTCTGGTTTGTTGTAATACAGATGGAAAATTTTTATTTTGCATAAAGATCCGTAGTCTGGTAATTGCTAAGGTAGAACTCGAGATATCTTGTACACCATTTTGAAGTTTAGGAATGTAATTTTTCTAAATAAAAAAAAATTTTCGATTTTTTCAAAATATTACCGTGTCCTATAACCCTTTAATTTCCAATTACCGTTGGATCGTTCAACACGGAACGTGGATCGCACGTGCTTTTCAAAAATAGCATTTCTGACGGCCGATGTAAAAATGTCGCAAAAATGCTATTCTTAGCCGGCCAGGCGGATCTAACCGTGAAACCGTGAAACCGTGAAACCGTGATCTATGAAATTGCTTGTTGAGCTCGCGCGACATTCGAGAACCAGTTTTTAAAGTGGTCGTTAATATTTAACGAGCCGAAATGGTCGGGTGTAAATGGCGCGATACTGTCGCCACGCCGCGCCGCGACATTTAAATATTGAGCGACAACGCGATCTATTCGAAGAACAATTATGGACAATTATAATCGGTTATACCAACATGACAGATTGGATAACATTGAACAAATTACAATCTGTAACTGGCGACGACTATATCTATCTATCTATGTGTTATCGGCCGGTGTCTTTCCTCATGTTCACTCATCTTATTTCGCTCGCGCAACACACACGCACGCAAACACATCTAGACGTTCCGCGTTCCGCAGCTACTGTATATGTATGTAGCATGTACCTACAATTCTGGTTACATCGTTTGCCAAAGTACGTCAATAAAACGTGCCAGAAAGCGGCGTGACACGATCATTAAGATTAATCATCGTAATAGTACGCTGCACTATAAATATAGCCGGCTCATAAACAGCAACGTTACGTTTCTGCGTTCGTATATAGTAAACTGTTTGTGAATGAGATTTCCACCCTACTGTTGTTTTTGTTCGCGAACACGACGCGACGTGACGCGGCGACGCGTCGATATCCGTCGGTATCGTCTATTTAGCCCATTATGTAAAGCGCGCGTCTTCTGGCTATGCACATTAGTGTAATACCTGTTTCCACGTTGAATCATACATAGTGCAACGGTCGTCGCTGGTAACATTACTTCAATCCTTATCTGCGAAATTAACGCAAAAATTATTCCGCTCATTTGTCGAACGTGTTCCCCCCTCGATACATAATACATACGTTCGACGGAAATCGTGTGTAAACGTGAAATCTTGTAGAAATACATATTTCGCGCAATAAAGAAATGCTCGAAAGATTTTTCACGTGATAGGTGGCAGCATTTGCTGGGTCACAGGAATCTGCGGCAATACGATTTGAAAATTTCAATTCACCAACTACCAATCACAGTATTGGTAGTAATTGTAATCTGAAATTAATTTCCTTATCAAATTTAATTTTACTTGATCGATGTCCCCTTTCCTCACCCCACCCGGCTCGTATCGTTTGTATTCTGAATATCGTTCTCGTGCCCAAATATCGCGGACCGATCGCGATTGTCGAGGCAACGCGCAACGGTGGTTTGAGAACCACTGGCGCGAACGAAATCCAAATTTCCAATGCCTTGAAGTTCGTGCAGAGTTTAGGGTAGTGTAACGATTTCACGTCTCGAGTGCGCACGAACATTTACCGCGATTACACGACAAGTTGTCAAGGGTAAAAGTACTGCAGTACTGCTGCAAAACTTTTAGCGGAACCGTCAACGCGAATCGATCACGTGTATTGTTCACGTTGTCGCTCTTTGAACGGAAAGACGTTGACCTCTACTACGGTTGACTTTTTTTTCGGTGCAAAAAGTCACAAAGTTCTGACACCGATGCCAAAATCCGATCGCGCCCTCTCCAATTCCAATATTTCGCCTTGCCATTGGAAAATATGTTTGTTCGCCAACCAGTAAATTCCTAGGGTCATTAACAATTTGATTTATTTCGAACAACAACTGCAGGGAACGATTTCGTTCGAGCGGGTTGTTTCGCAGACCCCAACAAGCTACCAGAAGGAATCTACTGGAATCTACTTTCCCGATTTGAATTTCATTTTGTCAAGTCGTTCGCGTATACACCGTATACGTCATACGTAGATACGAATTGTTCGTTTCGACATTTATTGTGCAATGTGAGTAATCGAAATACCAGTGCAGTAAATATCAAGGACAAAACAGATATCCGTTGAATCGTATGAAATCACGATCGACGTACATATACGCTGTATGCAGCTGTATACGCGACATGTTTGGCCCGAGTCCACCCGAGTCCGATGTCCGACCAGTGATGGTACGTAAAGCGCTTTTTTCGCGCATGCGCGACGATTCGAGCCTCAGACGTCCTCGGTCAAGTACGAAGATCGGGTACCTTGGCCGCCCCGCTAATTTTTGGCCCCTGCCGTAGGGCAGCGCCAAAGCCGCCACAGTTCCCCATAAACTTCCAACGTAGATACGTTCTTGACAAAACTCGCACATGCGCGAAAAAAGCGCCTTACATACGTACCATCACTGTGTCTATATTCGATGTATGTGCTGCCATCTGTAGCAGCAATCGTGCTTTAACTTTAGAACATATCACGGTGTATTATATAGGTGTTCCGACTAAGCACCTCTGTAAGGCTATTTAAAGTTTTGTGGTAGATCACAGTGTACCGTGATAATAGATAATATTTAGAGTAGGCTGTGATGCACTGTGATGACGTAAGTAGGTACATGCAGTGCTTCGATTGTGCCCAAATTTTCTCGCGCAAGCGCGAGAAAACAGTAACGTATTTATCTACTACATATTGGGTAGTAGAGCGACGAACGACCACAGAGCCCTGAGGCAGTTATATTGACGGGAATGTACCGAAATAAT
Source organism: Lasioglossum pauxillum (assembly GCA_933228785.1). Taxonomy (NCBI): domain Eukaryota; kingdom Metazoa; phylum Arthropoda; class Insecta; order Hymenoptera; family Halictidae; genus Lasioglossum; species Lasioglossum pauxillum. The sequence continues at coordinate 42,625,056 of OW121706.1, forward strand.
CTTACCGGACAAAAAGACTCCAGGACGTGTCCTACGAGTTGCAAAATATACACAAATACACATTCATTTTTCAGAATCAAATAATATACATTTTTGTAAATTTTTCGGGGTGCTTAAGGAACCCTATTTTATCGAGAAGCTTACATTACTGAGGTTGAAATCGCCGCGCATGCGCGAGAAAATTTGGGCACAATCGCAGCACTGGACTGGGTACACGTAAATACACGTCCTATTCAGTGGTACATACATATATGTATACTTACATACTGTAACCTGCTATTGGAACTAACCTCTCTCTTGAGGAACCAAAAGAATTTGTGGAAAAAGTCATTGATTCAAGACCGAGAGGTTTTCGTGCACCGCTGAATTGAAATCATAATCGCATGGAACTTTTCATTCAGCATAGTATATCTCGCGACTCGAGATTAATCTCGTCGAGAAGCAAGGTGTCCGTCAAGAAAAGGTGACCATGGTTTGTCCGAGTGGCGTTATAGCGCATCTTGCCAAATTTATTGTGACAATTGGTTGCATAAACACTATCGGCAACCCGTATGGTAAAGCAAGCGCCTGGTCACTTCGTGCCTTCCAAATTCTACTTTCACACTCCGTCATAGGGATTCTTAGGTTTGGTAAGGAAGTACCCTTCGATGTTTACATTATCCTGCATCTTGATATTCGTCTAGCGTATTTTTTAAAACAACATTATCTGTACAGAGCCCCCAAAAAGTATGACTAATAAATTATTGGGGGTCATGCAGAGGATTAGTTGGTATGAAACTACATAAGGGTATTGTACTTGACTTTCGAACGTAGAACTCTAGCGGAGGATGATGCATTTTTAGATCATCGTTAGTAGCTTATCCGTGTCGTTGGAACAGGTGAGAAATAATATTGCAGCTCTGATATGCCGATTCAAACAGGACTCGTCGGACAAAGAAAACGATTGCACGAAATTTATCGCTGTGTACAAAATAGCGATTACGTCGGATCAGAAACCTTCCTTTGTCGCAAACATGTATGCCTTTAATATCTAGACGTTTGCGTAGAGAATTAAACGTGCACATTAGTTGCTTTATGCTTGTCACACAAGGTATAACGTCTGTTCAAAGTCCTTATTCTGCTTCCTAAAGAGTCTAACAAATGTGAATCGCCTTTGCATGTTGACTATGTTTCACAGCAAAACTAACACGCATACTTTGTCTCTTTGTCCACGAAGCATTATAGCTCGATTAGCTAACAAGAAAGAGAAATTAATATCGGTGGTTTCTTAATTTTTTCATCATTCAACACTGACTTTTCTACGTACCGAAGTAACAACTAAACTACTAAACACCGACTTACACCTATCGTATTAAAAGATTTCTTTATTTTCAAGCTTCTTAATGCAAAATTTAACCATGGATTTCAGATTACTAAATCTATAATATTAACAGTAACGATCGTTCGTATTATTTCTCGCAAGTTCCAACTACTACATTTATTCTTACATTAATCTCACAAATACACAACTGTCTTCTCTTGTCAGCCTTTAATGATTTCGAACAAATAGTACTATCTTTTGCATATTTTTATTTTTTACTATCGAATGCTGCTAGATGGGCACATTGAACGGTTTGACAATTGGATACTATTACAGCCCTAGAACACTGAAACACTGAAAACTTGAAAAACTTTTCAAAAATATCTGTTTGATTGTTTCAACGCAATAAAACATAGTAAACATAGCGGCACTTTTACTGAATCGCGTGCGTCGAGCGTTAAGCACATTATTTTTAGCAATGTTACTTCCAGGAGCTCCGTGCATCTCATCGGCAACTACTTTAGTAAAGTACCTAAGGATTTCCTACGATTGGTACTCCAAGGTCGTTGATGTTGCACCTTTGGCATTGTTTACCGCTGGTATCCTAGACGGATATGGGATTAACGAAACGGTTTGGCTCATAGTACTTTCCTTTGGCGTTTTGCCAATATTTTTGCAGCTGCAGACAAAACGAAAAGAGAGACAGATAAGGAGGCACCAGGTGTTACTAAATATTGCTTCCACGTTACAACTATTAATGATTTCATTGGTAGGGCTGCAAAATACTAATTACAATGTTATCAGTTTGGTCGCTTCCTTCGTTTTCGAACGATTTTTCATCGACGAATTTTGCTACTACTATGATATTCCGAGTACTGACCTAACCCAATATTCTCTTTGCTTCATAGAAGTTTTTATGGTATTGACCTTGAACGAACTGTGAATAACAATATAACGAACAGTTATATTACATTTTTATACCCTTGAACGAATAAACGGATTTTCCAATTACATGCAAACATGATTTCAAGTTTCGCGCCATTGCTCAGCGCACTATATCCCCTAGGTAAACAAATATTTCTACCAAATATTACTAGCCGCAAGGCAATCAAATACAAGAAATGATCATTCTTTATGACCTCGTTGACGCAGTGTACGATTAGACTATATATATATATACATCAGAGAGCTACTATATAACAATAAGTTGCCTGTTTTTCCCCCCAACTTCTCTTTCGTGCAGCGCGCCTCGTGCCTTCGCTTCCCCTACCGCTGCGTAGCGAAGGTGGGGAAATCTTCTTGCTGCTGCCCTGCGCCAGAACGGGGAAATCGAGGGGAATACATTTTACCCCCTCTCTGATTACCATACTAATGCGTAACCAGTCTACGCCGTCTACGGTCTTAGTTAGTGTGGGATGGTGTGGTACACGGTGTATTTTATATAGAGGTGTTACGACCTTAGACCAGGCATGGGCAAAAATAGCACGCGAGCTAGGGAATTCAAAGAATACGCGTGGAATACCCCCACTTCTCCCGGCCGCGCGTCTCGCTCCCCGTGGCGGCCCTAGTGCTCGATGCAACTACGGCTGCCAAGGGGATTGAGACGCGCGGCCGGGAAAAGTGGGGGTATTCCTTGAATTCCCTAGCTCGCGTGCTATTTTTGCCCATGCCTGCCTTAGACTATATATACCTATAGACCCGGCGCAGATAATTTTCCCCTCCGCAAAGATGAAGACAGTGTGACGTCACATTGTCGAAAGATGTATAAGCAGCGATATGAGCATATATATGCTCATCGACAGTGCCTACGCTTGGCTTATATGGGGGGCGAGGGGGATCAGCGGGTGCGCCATGCACATGTACCCAGTACGCGGGAAGAATGGACAGGATAATTTCAAAGAATTTGACATTGTATCATGAAATTATCTATTATAAACTGTATAACCCCATGATATAGCAGAATAAAACGTACTGCTTGTATGAAGGTTAAAATTTAAAAAAACTGGTTGCAAAAAATGATGATATTCATGAAAATAGTGAAATAACTATATAAATATAATATAATAAAAGAAACAGAGGGCTTAGTCGTAACCACCACCGTGGTCGTAACACCTCTATAATACACCGTGGTCTATTCTTATATCTCGTCGGTGTCCATAGTATATATTCAGTATTCACGATGGTAAACAACAGCTGAATTCTCGTTCCGTGCGCAATCCATTTTGTGTCCAATTTTACATGTGCGCAATTCGTATTCTGTGGTGTGCAATCACGTTGTGCGCCAAAGAGCTGTGGCATTGTCGTTTTTTTTGTTATAAACATAATAAATTAGAATGTTGATGTTTTCATGTACGCATTTGTCACGGGCGTGTGGCGACTGTGGCAACACTCGCCAATGTGAAGTTGCTCATATGTTATTATTTTGTCGTGGCGACTGTGGCAACGCTCGCCAATGTGAAGTTGCTCACATGTTATTATTTTGTCATTAACAAAAAAGAAAATGTTTAATCAATTACTTACTTTCTAAGAAGAAGGATCAAAATATTAAATACTTAAGATTTATTGTTAAAGATTTGTTTATAATTTTATAAAAGTTATTAATAAATCAGTTTTACATATTTATTGGAGGCTCTAGTTCTAAATTCCCTAGAGACTTACCAAAGGCGCATGCGTCTTGGAAATCGGTTCTCGAAAGAATATCGTACTTTCTCCTCTCTAAGAATCTTCGGCGTTCATGGCAATACTTAAATTGCTATATAGATCCTCTCTGATAGTGCATGCACTATGCACTCGATCACTCGACTCGATGAGTTAATTTTCGATAGAACCTAAGAAGATTGGCTGTGATGCGCCTATCAAGAATTAAAGAATGGTTCGACTGTGACGTATTTTGAATTCGATCGAATCAATCGAACGAGCTCGGGTCCCTGGGTCGGTTATCTTTCGTTCTTTCGGAAGCGTTCTCGATATTATCAAACGCATTAACCATAAGTGTTGGATCTTCGTGAGCGCAGATACTCGGACTGAACTAGGTCAACGAGTAACCGTGTAGTGCAAGCTGTGATCATTTCATTCTGTTTTTCCGCGTGTTGTACCGATTTGTCGATTGTGTTAAGACACAGTTCGAAGATAATCGTTTGCCAGCACGCAACTAATCGGACGGACGAACGAGCGAGCTGATCGTAAAAGTAGAAATAGTACAGCTTTCTCGAGCAGCTGTTACTGGAAAATGCGAGTGCGCGTCTCTGCCATATTTTGGCAGATCGAACGATAAGATTCAGCATAAGCAATCTGGATCCATCAAGAATCATTTGTGCCGCGAGCACGCTGCACGTTCCCAATCACGGAGGCCGAAGAGTTAAAGCCGTCTCAATGAAATCGGTCGCCCCTGTTCCCGAAACGAGCTTCCAAGGTATCGGGCGTGACATGGCGGAGCGGCTCGGTTTGGGTTCCGAAATTCGGGAACTCAAGCTCGGACCAACCTTCACCAACAACAGATCCACCGCCTTTCACACCTTGAAATGTTAGTGCACGAATTAACCAACTATCGAACTTGTTTCCCCGCTTAGTTCGCCCATTCTCATCAACCTCTTGATTCCAGATGATTTCAAACCAGCCAGCGTTGATGTTTCCAAAGTAGCTAGAGTCGACGTGGGATCTAACAACACAATGACAGTCACTGTACCACACTTGGATGGTGCTGGAATTCCTCACACAGTGTTCAAAGGCTCTCAGAGACCATACCATAAAGAATGCGTTCTGATAATAGATAGAAACACAGGAGAGTTTACATTGGAGAAATTGACCGCAAACATACAAGTTAAAAAAACTAGGTATCCAGAGATTTTTTCCTTTAAACTTGCGTATCGTGGATGAAAACGATTGACACGTTGCAAATCATGTTTCAGAACAGAACCAAAGTCGCAGTCGCATTTAGGAGTTCCTGGAGGAAATACCAGCAGCAGACCTATAACTCCGGTAGAAACCAGAAGGAGTCCCACTCATGGTAGGGCAACCGGAAGAACAAAAGTTACAAGCGGGAAGAAAAGAGAGCCTAGCGTTCAGTTGCCTGCCAAACAATTTAGTCCTCTTAGAGTTTCTCCCTATCATGGCAAGAGTCCGCCTTCTACCTCGACCAATAGGTATGTAAATACTCTTTATTATCGAATGTAGTCGATCCCTAAATTTGATTACTAGGACTGTACTTCTAGGAGCCTGTACTCTACATGCTTGAATTATAGTTCTGGTAACAACAGAAATTATTCAAAGGTTTCGATGTAGTTTATTTCGTCAAGATTTGGACACGTGCTAAGAAATCTAGTTCTTTTTCTATGTAGTAATCTTACCTTAATACCGTTAAGATTTTTTTCTAAACGTACTAAAAACACGCAGAACTTTAGTTCACCAGTGCAATTATCTGCGGCACCAACTTTGGCTAGTTTGCCAATGATTGGCTCCGATATGGACGACTGCCCTCTGATATCATCTGGATCATTACCGACTACGAATTCTTCTGCACCTCCAAGGCCACCTCCTGCTGTGAATACTCAACCACCCACAAAAATATCGGTAAACATGGACAGCGATGAGGGAGCTCTCAGTGATTCTATTACGAGCAGCTCAAGCTCGGATAGTTCGGATAGCGAATCTGAAATGGAAACTGTTCCAGTGCTACCAGGAACTAACGGTGCGTACCTAAAATATTTGTATAACGTTATATTTAGTTGCATTCTACTTGAACTGTATTGTATTCTAAAACTATTGGTTTTATATCTTCCTCAGGACACATGCACAGTATGCCGGATAATCTTTTAACCGAAGATTTGAAACTATCGGAATCAGAGTCTGACAGCGATTAGTGGTAACATATATACAAACAGAAAGCGGTAGCGTATCCGTTTAATTACATTGAATTTTCATTGGCATAATATCTTTTAGAAACATCGAAAGTTCTTTTAAAGATCTTTCTGGTGGAACCGTGTTTTCCTTTGTCGGCGTATCGTTTGCTGTGGTCCATCGAGAAATACATGACGACGAAATATTGAAACTGTTGATTACGTTCTACATCACAAGAGGAAATATGTATAGCGAGTTTGAAAGGATGCTCCACATATTCTATATGTATTGCCGTAATTTACTCTATACGCAAGTACACAGCAAATCTTTGCTTTTTCCAGTAGTAAATACATGGGAAAAGTGGCGATTGCAAACGATAATGTAGTCTATGTACATTTATTTATAAGGTATTAGGGATTGTACAATTATTATTAACTAATATTTAGTGTAATTATATGATCTTTACTTTCTTATATACTTCGAAGGTAGAAATCTTGCCAAAACTTTTTACGTATTTCCTAGGAAAGTGGCAAAAGTATTTCCGATTGTTTAATCATTTGTTCACGTTGATTTTCGTCGTGTTTTCGAAACACTCCTGGTACATCCGATTGGTTCTACACGTACGGTCTCGCCTCGGAACGCAAAGTGTCGTTATACGATGTGTGCACAAAATCGATAAACGACTGTATTACTTACAAAATATTTATTTAAATGAAATTGTATAAATTTAATAAAGTATTCATTACAATACGAATCTTATTATATACACATGCGCAAGCATAAATACAATTCATTTGTTATGTGTAACGTGCTATTCGCGCTACCACATTTTTGTACTGTAGAAATGATTATCATTCGTTAGCCGGACAACAACAAGCTCTGCGTGCTCGTGCAGGTTTTAAAGACTTTTAAGAACAATTACCACTAATGTCGTTTGCAGTATTCCGTGGTAGTTTTCTGGCTAAATATTGTTCACGATAGTAAATTATTCTTATAAGTTTGATAATCTAATACTAATCTTGCAAGCTGACTGCGTCGACCCAAATGAAAATTTCTTGATCGGTCGCAAAGCTTGTACATATTATTATTGTAGGCGCTGCTGCAGTCAATGTCTTTATGTTTGACTTTTAACGCTGGTTCTACCGCTCTCAATATATGTACATTGCTAAAGGAAACGAACATTTCGTAGAGAGACGTGACTGGTAGATCCTGTGATAGTTTCAAGAGAGGCGGAATGTCTCTATCGGTGTGTGTTATTGGAATGCTAGTCTCGACCATTCTTCGCACTGTAACATTTGAACGTGTTCGTTAATGTCGTCTATGACGAAGAAAAGATCTGTTTCGTTCAGAAATCGTGCACAGGATACAGGAACAATTGTGGTAGACTTGTTTCCAGGATTGCGAGATGCGCCTTCTTATTTCTCGATAATGCGAAGATGGGGTTTCTCAGTAGTCAAAAGCGCTAGATAAAAGATCAATCTAGCGCGCTAGCTTTCCAAAGTGGCCTACTACCGAATATGTCTATCTTGGGATTTTCTGTACCGTATACCTGTACACTACTGCATGCAGTGACTCCAAATCCAGAACATCCAAATTGTCATTTAAGTACTCAATTTGTGGCAATTAAACTGCCCAGTCAGCCAGGCCTGTCTCGAGCAGAAATCGAGCCCATCTGCCGGGCAGATTCCCGGTCTTTCTGCTGGCAGAAAGCGCTACCTATGCGCGCATAGATACCCGTCCAAAATCGAGCATTTTGCTTACCGGGTAACTGAACAGCTGTTTCATTGAGAATATCGGAAAGACTAATGTGTCTACACGAGATGAAACTGAGAAACTCCATCGCCTTCGCATTATGAGAAGGCGCATCCCGCACCCTTGCAATCCTGGAGAAACGAGTCTACCCCCTTCGGAAAGAGGATTAGAGCAGTACGCGTTGTCTGTGGCAGTCGGAGAAGCTACCTCTTAATCCTCTGTTGCCTCTTGCCTCGAATATAGTAAACGCTATAGAAATAAAATTTTTCTTTTTGAAGAACACTTACTTGTATTATAATCTCGGACGTAAAAAGCAATATTATTATAATTGTAATCGTCATATCTCCCATGGTTACGATTGATGTCGGTGTCGACGTGTTTTGCATCGTTTATGTGAGCTATGTCAGGGTGAAATTCCACAAACGGGATCGGACTGAATATTTGATACTGACCGATGGTATTCATGCGAATCTGAATTCACAAATGAGCTAATCAGTTTATACCTTGTTGAGAAAAAGTTACAGTAACTCACATATACGTACTCTATTCAAATAGTCCAATCGCAGTTGTGTCCCCGTCTCGACAAATAGTATCAAACTCTCGGGTGAGAATTTCCGAATACACAAATCTGTGACAGCGATATTCAACATAGGATCCAATTCGATGGATGTTACGTTACTTGGTAGACGAATAGAGAGCCAAGTGATTTTCGACTGATTCTTTTTATATTTCTCAGCTAGCGATAGCGCGTACTGTTTAACGTCCTGAAACACGTCTCCTTTGCCTTTCGATGTGGTACCAAAATCATATAAAAGAGCCTATTAAAAGATCGTGTTAAAAAAATTCCTACAGAAATTTGTATACGAAAATTATAGAAACAGCTACCATCATCAAAAAAGTTTTGTGCTTTTTCTCCATGCAATCTGTGGCATATTGTTCGAGGAAGTTCAATGCAGCCTGCTTCTTCGACGAGTCGACGATCAGTAACACGTTTACTCTTGTATTTTCTGTTACATATGGAACAGGCAGAATCTCAACTTTACCAAGAGGCTTGCATACTTCGATTCGTTTTCGTACTTCTTTGCCAGTGATTGTATCGGTGAACGCCAAGTCTAATATATAATCCATTCCTCGGGATGCGTCGAACTTCTGGTAGCCGTTCAGTAATTTTTTCAACTTTAGCTTTTCCCGAGAGTTGCCGATAACATTGGAGGCTGTTACGTTAATTATTCGGTCGATGTCGAACTTTGCATCGACCTTTAGTCTCTGCACGGTGGAAAAATCGGTACTGAAGAACGTGTGAGTTTCATTGAAGTATGTCCATCGTAGAATATCGAAACGACCGGTTGCTTTGTTCCCTGGTTGATTTCCAACGGGCCAGGATACATTGTGATCCTGTGGCGGACCCAAGCGAGCCATATCCAAAATTGATTTTCTGATTTCGGAAATCTGCCTCTGAATTTCAATGGACTTCATCTGAAAGCGATACGCGATTTGAACCAATGATAAATAACAATGATTAAATACGATATAGTTATATGCCTAGTTAGGCAACAGATTTTATGCATTTATGGCAAAAATCAGTAGGTGTAATTTAAAACAGTGAAAACATTAGAAGAATTTAAAAATACTGTTTTAAATATTTTCAATCTGTTAAACATATTTGAAAAGAAAATAAATTTGTATGTCGCTTCAGTTTGTTGCAATTCCGGTGTAAAATTTTGATTTTACATAAAGATCCATGGTCTACATATAACATAGTCATGCGATCTTACCGCTGCGAAATAAGTGTTGAACTTGTAAATAAGGAGGTGGTCGTACATCGGGTATATTACAAATGAATTTAAGAACTCTTCGTCCTCAGCTAAATCCTTAAAGTTTTGTTCAAACGAAAATGTGGGTTTGAGCTGAGTAAATTGGTATTGTTGTCCTTGCGTGCGATCAGAACAGACCGTTGACGAAGAATGAACGATACACCGACCGAAATTAACGTCATCCGAGTCGGAGTACGCGTTTTTCACACACCAGTCCAAATTGTTTTTTAATTCTTGTACCACCGAATTGCTCAAGAGAATGCCCGAATCTGAGAAGTTGTTCAGAAATATTTGTTAATAAAAGTAGAGAAATATTAACAACACAATGCTTCAATCTATTTACCTAAGGAACAATAGTTCCGAATATCTCCAGGAACACCTACATGAACTTTTTGACTTACGCTAATCTTGGTAACAAATTCAATTAATTTCTTGGCGTTCACGTAGCTCGCATCTTTAATGAAGAAATAGTAATCGTAATTTTCTAGATAATTGTCGATTACGTATTTCATAGTGTGGAATGGTTTCAAAATGCTCCTAGTATCTGTGAACCCAACTATACCGGGGAGAGTAACATTAGGTTTGGTTCCTTCCGGTATGGAAATAAAGTAGCGTATTTTGTCCACAATATGGGCCATGGTTTTATTAATCGCTATATCTCTGCTATGCAAATACTGTTGGCTCGTGATCACTCCTACAAACAATTTCTCTCTGATTCCGAGCTCCGTGGAGTAATATCTTGGACGTATCAGCGTTTTGGGTACTTTCTGTGCTTGTCGAGGTTTACTATTGATATTTATCTTTGGTTCATATTCGTCCAAATCATCTGGATAGTTTGAATAAGGCATTTGGTGATCCGCATTGATATCGTATTCGTTGATATCGATTGTTATCGACATCATGCTGAGGCTCAAGCCCATGCTTAGCCCAATTATTAAATACATATTTGCCCAACAGTAGGACAACAGTATTTTTAACATCGGATTCATTCTTCCGGAATATATAACAATATGTACAATATACAATTTATAGTTTTCTCTTTCTATTAAAAATATATAAACTTTAGTCTTACACAATAATTACATGTGCAGTACTTTCTTCATGTTTATTTTGTAACGTCAGGTACAGAAACATTCTTTACCAATCATTTGAATAACCTTACACGATTTCCGCGGGTTCATCACGAGGAATCAATTCACAGATGTTTCGTTCGTCTTCTATGTCACGAAGAAGACGCGGGTACTTAACTCTGCATTTTTTTCACGGTGAATTCACGTTAATCAACTTGGAAAATACTTGGAATCAACTCATTGTTACATATTTGAATGTTTATACGACATCGGGCTACCAACCGCGAAATGTTACGCGTGTGTTATCCAGCAGTTATCCAGTATTATCTAATTTGAAATTTAAAACTTTTCACCTCCACAAAATTAAATTTCATAATTTAAAACTGTTCTATTTTTGACGTTCGCAATGACAGGGGTTCTCAACGACTTTTGCTAAGCACCAGGGATTACCAGGGATGGGAATTTTTGTCTCAATTGAGATAAAATTGTCCCCACCATAGTGCCCATTCTCCTCCACCTCCACCTTGCTCCACCTCCACCAGCATCCGCTCGTTACCATGGAGGAAGGACGCGCTTCGTCCGTCGCGGTCGCGACTCGCGAGCAGTGCGCAGGTCTCGCATGCATATTGCATATCGCGATGAAGCACTATGATCAGTGATCACTGATCAGGTATATACTTACCCAGATAGCCAAAATGCTCGATTCTGGCCAGGGCAGTTATGACCGTGTGGGCTCGTAACGTTCCCTCGGCACAAGCTGCTCTCGGCCCGTCGGTCCTGATTTCTGCCAAATTTTACGACATTCGCCACTCGGACCTACTTAAAATTTGGCAGAAATCAGGACCGACGTGCCGAGGGGAAGCTTGTGCCGGGTTTGCGCCGAGGGAACGTTACGAGCCCTCACGGTCATAAATGCCCTCCTCAGATTATAGCCATCGTGTGCCTTTTGCCCATTCAAGCGACGTTCGGCCCGTCTACCTGACCCCGACACGCCGGGCTCGATCTGTGCGCGAGGATCGCTTGGCTATCTGGGTACAATTACATATTACATAGTTAGACTTATATGTTAGACTGTTAGACCTATATGTATACAGGGTGTCCCACGCAACTGGAACACGCTGTACCTCCTAAACGGTTGGGAATAGAATAAGATGTTATAAGTAAAAGTTGAATGGTATCAGATAGGTGCATCAGGTGCATAATATGCAATTATATAAATGTATGCATTTTTGTGCATCGGTGCATCAGAAAAATACAACTGCACTTTTTTTTAAATGGCAGCTTATGTTTTTGACTGCACCAATCGATGCAGTTTCTTGTGCTCTACATAAAAGTATTACATACTTATGCCCTAAACTTATAGGTTAGGAAGTTATCGAATCTAAAAGTACTCTGAATGATTTCAGTCTCTCGGCAAGTGTTCCGCGGAGTACATCCGTATGCATATCGACCGTTATGTTCCATTATAATTCAGAGAACTTTTAGTTTCGATAACATCCTAACGAATAAGTTCTTAGTCTCAATTGTAATAAGCTCTCAATAAGACTCAAGCTCAAGCCAGAACCCCGAAAATTTTCGCAAATTCATTAGTATAACTCGGTGACAAGTCAGACGATCGAAAACGGAAAATTTTCGGACCCCCGAAAATCGACTTTTGCATTAGGACTTTAGGAGAATATGATATCGAAAGAGGTGGCACGAAATTCGCAGTAGTACAACGCCACCTCAAAAGCCAGACGCTCGAAAATTTTTTGAAAATTCAATAGTACAACTCAATGACAAGTCAGGCGGTCGAAAATTTTTCGAAAACCTCGAAACATTAGTTTTGTATTAGGAGAATATGACATCGAAGAAGATGGCACGAAATTCAGTAGTGCAACTCGACGAAAGGTTAGACATCCGCAGTCTAATTATAACTATATTTTCAATTCCAATTATTTACCTCCCATATTTGAGGTTTATTTATTATCTGTGAAATAAAACAAATATTCTATACATAGAAGAGTAGAATGTATTTTGATTGTTTATAAATAACTGATAAATTCACGATGAAAAGGCTACGAATTAATTTGTACACCTTAATAATATATTTACATATATACGTAAATTTATTTCAAATTTCAAATATATTTATGTTAACAGTGTTAGTAGTAGTAGATCAATTTATTTGCCATTGCTTCAACCAGTTGTCAATTCAAAAATACCCGCCTATCATAGAAATACCTGTAATTATAGTAACAACTCATTTAACACTAAACATATCATCACGTACCAGTACGTACCGTATTACAGAAAAAATTACACAAAATATAAATAAATTTGTTATAAATTGTTATTTTTATAATACTATACACATATCAGTCACTTTTGATGGTCGGTAGGTTTAGCGTTAAAACGGTAAAAATATTAGGAGAAATGAAAAATACTGTTACATATGATTTTCAACTTACCAAACATATATATGTTATGTGAGAAAATATATTATGCTTAAGAAGACAATTTTTATTTTGCATAAAGATCCGCTGCTGTCTAGTAATATAAATCTTATAATAATCATTCGTTTTGACTTTTAGATAAGGCTGCTACATAATTTCGTCAGCTGTCTCCTTATCTTCGCCAGATACATACTAATTAGGGAAAGTGTTGAAGCGTGTTTAATTGCGGATGAAATAAATCCTCGATAAGGGAAGACAAGCTGATTATTCGGATATAATTGAGGAGAAATGAGGAACTATTTATCTATTTTTATGCTTGTGGATAGGAAAAACATGATAAATTTTAATCTAATCTGATAAGGAATCTTTCCGAATATAGTTTCACAGATTTGTTGAAAGTGATTTAATTTTGAAAGAATGCAGCAACAAACATATGTTTCACTTAATTTAATTTTCAGATTCTTCTAATAAACATATGCAATTTGTTTCGGTTGGAACAACACGTCGCGTCGCGTCGCGTCGCAAGGGCTGCAGATAAATGAATTTCAATCCGGTATGAAAATCGATTCATCAGTCTAATTTTTAATGAGCTGACTGAAATAGGTAACAATAATACCACCATAAATAACTGTTATTAGCGTCTTAGTAACGTATTCAGAGCGGAGAAGCAGTAATTCAACGTTTATTGCTTATTTTCTCTCAGTTTCTATCATTCATTTCGCGATACTGCCACTTGTAGTAGAAAGTGTAGCACGGGGATTCGAAACGTACACTAGTTTGTTATCGTACGTCGATTAAACGAAGATGACAACAAATATGTACAGGGTGTAAAGAAATGTTCTAAATCGATTGCAAGAAACAGCGACCGAATACGAGTGTATTTCATCGTTTGATAATTTTAACAAATTAAAAATGCTATGTATGTTGCTATTTTGAAATTGTTGTAATCTTTGTGCTGTTTTAAATATCATGTAGTACTGAATCAGGGCCGTGCGGTAGATTATCTCTCACAATCATGCAGTACTATGCAACTCTTCGAAATGTCGCCCTTTAAATCTCTTTTCTTTAATCCCTTGCGTTACAGTATATCGTGTCCGACTGGTGATGAAGATTCTGTTAATAATTTCCTTTAAACCGAAATAAAATTCTATTTTGGTTTTGTTAATATACGGCTACTGGAGAACATACATATAGGAATACAATTTACATATATCAATATTCTCCTTTTTTAAGAAATTACTTACGATCTACAAAAAAATGTTCCAATCGCTGAAACCGTAAAATAAATCGTAGAGCAAGGGGTTAAAATAACCTTCGATTGTGATCTAAAGAAAGAAACTGGTTTTAATTTAAAGAAAAAAATAAACCAGTTTACAATAATGATATAAACTATTTACTGCAACAATTTACTACAGTTTCACCCTTCTAACTTGAACTTTAGCAGATTCGTGAATTAGGGATGCGAATTAGGGAACCGTGAATCGTTCATTCGGAGGATTAAGGATGATGTCCAGAATATAATCGAGAAAAGTTTATTTGAAATTTATTACCCTTTTGCGTCATCTTGCGCAGAAGATTTTTAATTATTGAATGGTATTTTTCTGATTAAAATAATACCAAACACGATATAATTTTTTCAACTGTATTTAGTGGTTTAATCGACGATGAAAGCGCCTTTTCGGGCGCAAAGAGGGAACAGCGTATGGGAAAGAAAGAGACGCGGAGAGTCGCTGTCCTTCACGTTCGGCTCGGTCTTCGAAGCTCAAAAAAATAGTGTCCATTTACGAGCTTTTCGAACGAAAAGCTCTCCCGAGGCTTTTGCGACTATAGAGTTTTATTAAAAATTTCTCATTTCAACGAATCAGGAACAAGTCATTTTGACTGATTCGGTTTTTTAGAGAATATGAAGCTGCATCGATTGGTGTAGGAAAAAACATACGATTCCATTAAAAAAAATACTGATGACCTTCGTGTCTCATCTTCGCGTTCACCTACAAAAAAAACTCACAACACCAAAGTACGCATCTCTCGAAACCATTCAAAACATTCTTCGCTACGAATAATCTGGCGAACCATCCTGTATATGTATATCGTAGGAAAATTTTAAACCTAAACATTAGGTGTTCTACAGAGAAACAGGATTGAGCAATGACATATAGCGATAAATGGAAGGAATTATTGAGAAACGATGGAACAAGAATTACAAAACACTGGCGTCTAATGATGATTAGACGCATTAACTGTTATTTTCTTTCTTATTTGGTGAGTTGATTTATCGCAAGATTTCATCAGTCGTAAAAGGAATTTTCTATTTCACGTGTATTAAGAAATAATCGATATTTCACTTGTCAACTGAAATATGTAGTACTGCTGATCTTCAATAACAGATACACACAAATTTGAAAGATACAGTCTTCTGAAAAAGACACAGCCACATTTAACGCTAAATCTACCATCACCGAAGCACCGAATCACCGAATCACCGAATCACCGGTCAAAATCAGTTTCCAGATTTTGCTTTGTTTACATACATACATATAAGGGAACATGTACCAGTTATTTTCAAGGCTTGGTAGGTTTAGTGTTGAAAGTTGGCCATTTTGTGGGCATAAACTTTCTACAAAGATGATTTTTTAATGGAAAGGTTATTTTAAACGATAGCTAATAGCTATCGATACGACACAGGGGAAACACATATAAGTGCAATGGAGAACATTTTATTGACATTGTTTATTTATGTTTCCTTTATTTACAGGTTTACTTTTCATAGTATGTAGGTATGTGCCGTTTCTAGAATGTGGACAGGAAAAGTTTAAGGTTCATTTCATTCGTTGCAACAGAGGGCAACTGCAAGTCGGTATTTCGTTTTTAATGATCCATGAAGTTGCTGCGACTCGCACATTAACTAACACCGAAGATTATGTAATGCAGTCACATAGTGAATGGAATTGGCGCGAGAAATTCTATCTAATAACTATTGCACCGAGTACGTTCCTCAACATTAGTTAGACATTAACCAGATCCATACTAATGTCATCAACATCGCAAACTAGTGGAGTTAATAATTATTTATATATAAATTTTTAAGAGGAAACAAAATAAAGATATATATATATATAGAAATTCAGCATCCCCCCTTCTCACTTCTCCTCAAAATCTCATTGTCAGCTCACAAATTTGTCTCGCTCATACGGTAGTACTACAATCAATAAAATTTCTCTTTTATATTTATTATTTGACTGTAAAAATGAGTAGATGTAAAATAGCAAAAATATTAGACAAATTTAAACATACTACACATTATATTATTCTCAACTTATTCAAAATAATAGGGAAGAAAATAAACTTCCATTTCCAATTGAGGAAAGGAATTTTTATTTTGCATAAAGATCCACTTACAGAAATTGTTCTTCGTATGTGCTCAAGCAGAATCTACAATGCAAGAACGTTTCTTAAAAAAAGTTCTACTATTCAAAAAAAAGTACCATAACTTTTCAGATCTCTAGCTAAAATTCAGCGATCTTGATTAACTCTTAAATAAAATGTGACTCGTACGAGTCTCAAAGTGGTAAAAATGTTTGCACATTGAATGACGCTTTCCTCTTTGATTAAAAAAGAATTGTTCAAGTAACTAAAACTTGTACAAGTAACTGAAATTGTTCAATCATTGTGTTAATGGACGGAAATCAAATGGAAAATGGTGGTACGGGGAGTTTCTTCGACATCTGATGTATTTTGGAAACGAGATTATGAGATTTCATTGCATCTCGAGTTATCTCGAGTGATTTGCATAAGTGCGTCCACGCGATAAACGAGAAGCACGTGTATTCGTGTACCACGTGACACTTTGTATGCAATTGCATACACATATGCGATATATGTACACATACAACGCGAAGCAGCGACAGCGACACTGACTTTAGGCTTGCCGCGATTTCGTCAGAAAGAAATTTGGATGCTCTTAGTCGACAATAATTGAATCGCAAATGTTCCGATTAAAGAACTGATGATAAACTATCATCACATTAGCATACATACAAATTTTCCGGTTTTTAGCTCTAAAGTATTTTTGTTCGGAAGAGGGTTAATGTAAATGTAGTAGCATCGAATTCGTTTGCAGGGAGAATGAACAGCTTGATTCGAGTTTTGGTGTCATGTCATGTCATGTCATGTCATGTCATGTGGGTGTGACAAGAAATATCTTCTCCGTCGACTTGTTTTCATCACGAATTGTGGCGACCGCGTTCGTAGGCAAAGAAACATTTCCCGCATTTACGTAAGCCACTGATCGGAGGGGAAACTAGCCACAGACGTTGCAACAGACAGTTCGCTTTCGGATGGACAGTCTTAATCCAACTTCCGACTAATAGTGTGTCACTCCAGGATTAGTTTCTTCTGCATCGTGCACAGTGGTCTTCGAGTTAGTTGCAACGATAACCTGATATTATCATATATTATTTTCACAGTTTTCAACGAGAAACAAAGAGAAAGTCACCAAGTGTGAATTATTAGGGGTTACAGGACTTTTAATTTACAGTATTCGCGACGAGTTTCGAACGTTTAACCGCAT
Organism: Lasioglossum pauxillum; assembly: GCA_933228785.1. Classification (NCBI taxonomy): domain Eukaryota; kingdom Metazoa; phylum Arthropoda; class Insecta; order Hymenoptera; family Halictidae; genus Lasioglossum; species Lasioglossum pauxillum. The sequence goes on from OW121706.1 coordinate 42,642,833, forward strand.
CGGAACAACTTCCGGTAGAGACAGAGAGCCGATCAACGTCTGCGGCATCCTGCTTGATGTATGTAACATTCTTTATTATAAATATTAACATTAAACTACGTATCTTTATGCTAAAATAGAAATTGTCTGCATCGATTGAAAGAAATACAAACTAAATTCAATGTTATTTCTTCCCTTAATAAAGTTAATAGAGGAGAAATGAAATCTACTCGAAAAGAATTGAATTTCATCGGTACTCAATTTTACAAGTAATCGATAACGATTAGAATTCGATCGTAACTTTATTTTAAATCAAAATTTGTTATTGAATTTGTCGATTCACCTGGAATGTGCGGTAAGCACATAAGAAATGGTGGACATTGCTTTTTCAGACTTGATTGTTTCTTGGTTGTTTGTCAATGAAAAATAAAAAGGAAGAGCCACGAATTAATTTCTACGCATAATAGGATAATTACAATTACTTTGTCTTTAATAATTTCATGAAGAAACGTTTACTTTAATGCTTAAATATACAATTGATTACTAAAGTTGTATATCCCACGAGAGAGTAACCCTGTTTCGCGCAGCTTAGAAGATGGTGGGGCGCAGGCGCAGCGAGCCTATCATCTCTCACTCCGCTCCCCCATTCCCCACTTTCTTGAACCAATTATGGCGAAGATGCGCAAAGACGAACGAAAACTGGTCTTTCTGCGGGGTTACTCTCTCGTGGGATATACTTTAGACCGCGGATGTTTATGCAATTTTCAATTTTTGCAGACAAATTTTAAGGAAGTGGTGCGAAATGAAATTCTATTTTCATTGGTAACAGCGTATTTGTTGATCCAAAATAAATAAAAATCTTACTAAATTCTGCTGAATTGAATACTCCAGTATTTTTTGAAAATTTTATAAGTCATAAATGCATAAAGATCCGCAGTCTGTTGATTACTAATGAACAGAAGTTTATTTATTCGGAAAGGTTGAAAACATGTAAATAAATAGATAATAGTTCAATTTGACTACTCGTACTGGCGGAAACCGGAAACCGGAAACCGGAAACCGGAAGTAACGAAATGGACTATATGTATACATGTATAATATTTATAGAATTAATACTATTTAATTTGATAGAGCACAGTTAAAAATTTACAAATTTGATTCGATATATTGCCTTACTAAGATTACCAAATTATGTAATACCAATTCTTTTATACAGATAAGTCAACTAAATTTGTAGAATCTTATTCTGATACGGCAGCGTCATCTTTTATAAACAAAAAAATGTAGCACTTCACTGTGCGACGCTAGTCTGTTAGATGCGATAATGCTGTTTGCATAATTTATACATTCAGTACTAATTTCATATGTATAATTTTCAATCATATTACTAGGAGAATTCTATTGTATTTTCTAATAAACGGTATACATATTATGTTCCACAGCATTCTGTAATTTAAGATTTTTGATAAATGTTACACGCGATCTAAAAATCCTAATTTCGCTGTGTCCATTTTCTTTCGTCTTATACTTTATAATACTCATCGTCCTTAAATTAATTTAATTATGCATCGCTATATGTATATTTGAGATATACATAGATTTTGCATACTTTTGATATCTTTTTTTTATGCTCACACATAACAGAACAGGACCTTTCAAAATTTCACCCATATGTTTGTATATTCTTTAAAAGTTTATTAAGAAATTACTAACCTTTTTTTATTAGAAAAAAAAGTATTATTATCAGGAAAATCACATAACTATACCGATTTAGCGTAATTATATTCCGTGTGTTGTCTGTTAAATTGCTGACTGCTTTAAAAATAAAGAACTTCCTTATATATTAGAATGGAATAAGCGGGAAAAGAACGATTCTAATCATTTTCACGATGTTATTATAACTTTCCTTAAAAGTAGCGGTCTGCCTCGACTCTTTACAAGAAATTCCGGTGATATAATTCTTGATTAGTTTTCTTTTTAAACAGCTGTATCACCTGTGCGTAATAGACGGGAATGTGAACACGTTTTATTCGATAACTATATGTACTACATACATATTAGATACAATCCTACAACCTGTTTCAGCAGGGCCGTCTCTAGTACATACAGGCCGAAACCTGACCTGATCAATTTGGCAAGGCTGTCCCAATCCAATTTGAAGTAATTTCAAGTACATGGTTCGCCGCGTTATATCCACAGTCGGCTGATTAAGAATTCTAAACTCGGCGCATACTTGATTTAATAAACTTCATTCACAAATTATGGAAGAAACTTGATTAATTTCTGCATTAAAATACGAAGGAACTTTGTCCCCAATCCAATATGTTGCCTGCGGGTATAAAAGTAATCGATGGATGAAAATATTTAACCCTTTGCATTCGGAGCTACTTTAACTTTAAACTACTTTAAACATTTCTTCCGAACTAGAATAATTCCATTCGATATCAACTTTTTTCTTTGTATGAATATAAAATTGATGTAATACCCCGTAGAATACTTGAATGTTTCATAAAATTGATTAGATACTAGAAAGGGTTAAAGTGGCTGATAGCTGACTACTTTTTGTTTCGACAGATTTCACGGAATTTTTCGCAGTTACTATGCCAAGTAGCAAGACTAGAATCGCCATAATCGGCGGTGGTGTCGCTGGATTGGTGGTGGCTCGTCACACAGCTACCAAGTTGGACACTTACAGTCTCACTTTATTCGAGCAAACCGATCAAATCGGTGGAACATGGGTCTACACCGACGAAATCGACGTCGACAAAAATGGATTACCAGTTCACAGCAGCATGTACAAGAACTTGAGGTCAGTGTGAATTTCTTCTAATCTACCTTTCAGTATACAGTATTATACATACATACATACATACATACATACATACATACATACATACATACATACATACATACATACATATAACGACGTTGTATTTGTTAGACTTATTGTTAGACGGTTTAGTGATTCGAATGGGTTATTAAATAGATAACGTCATCGATGATGTTGTTACCGACGAAAACAGTGACGCATCCAACCTATATAGAAATTTATACATATAGTTAAGTATTACAGAATAAAATACAATTAGTTAGTTAGTCAAGTAGATCAACGCGTTAACCGCTTTGCCAACCGGCGATGTTTAATTATATTAAGTATTTAGGTCACATATTTCACAACGAGGAATACCGACGAGACGTTTGCACTTTAATATTTTAATTTATAAATTTTCAATATAAAAGATAGAAATAAATCTTATTTACGGTATTTAGAGCGTTCTATGCTCATTTGCTGTTAATCGTATTTCATATTTCATATACATACAACAGTACTGTTCTTGTAAACTTTTTGTTAATTGTATTTTTAGAGCAACTGTCAAATTTACTGTTTCCAGTAATAATGTAGTAAAAAGCAATAAATTTTTCAATATATTGTGTTTAAAGTTTCAATAAAGGTACCAGTAAGTCGAAAAGTACATGTAGTAAGTATATGTATATGTAAAAGTATACATATGAATAGAATAGAATTAATCTATTGTTCGAATCAACTAAAATAATTTTTCTTCGGCATGGCGGTACCATGGAGTTCTTGGCTAGGAACAGTATTCTTAACCGAATGACACAATAGTACGAGATACATTTCACAAGTTATTTTCATTCCAAGTTGTTCAATGTTCAAAACAGCAAAATATTTTCATCGATTCGTATTGCTATATTGCTAATGTGTAAACGCCTTTCACAATTCTTCTACGTATCGCCGACGAAGAAGACAATAGCCCTTGAAACATCTTAGTTTTCATGTAATTCGTATGATAATGGCGGTAGTTGTATCCTAATCTGTCTAGTCTGTCGTGATAAACTTAGCTGACACGCGATACACTGTTTGACACAGTCACAACAAAGTCGTGTTTCGCTCGTTGCCGGCGCGGCAGTTCGATTAGGCGGTATTTACAATAAAAAAGTATCATAGTTACAAATAGTAAATAAATCATATAATAAATTATATATCTTACTGTAAATGTAATAAATTAGTGATTATGTGTAATAACCGGTTATTATGCATAATAACCTGTATGTATAAAATAATAACGAAATTTGAAGTGACTAACTAAAACTACTGTCACAATAAAATTAAAAATTTGAAGGTGAACGTCTGATCATTTTCTTCGTTGATGCACGTTCACGAATAACATAAAAATTCATGTTAATTATTAGACTGTAGATATTTATGTAAAATAAATAAATAATGATCTGCGTCAGTTACAAAAGATACAGGAACTACACGGATATTTGTAGCTTGTCAACTGAATATTTTCAATTTCTCTATTATACTTCACGTTTGATCCAATTTTTCCTATAAGCGAATAATAATAATAATTATCAATAATTATTAGACCGCGAATCTTTTTATGCTATATAAAAATTTTCTTCGTTGATTACAACACATAGAAACTATATAAAAATTTGTTTCTATCTTCAACGATTTTAACAGATTGAAAGTAACATATAAGTAGATGTTCCTAACTCGTGTTAATGTTTTTACCGTTTTAAATTCCATCCGCCTATTTTTGTCATAAATGTATAAAAAACCATTTCTGTAGCATATTATGTTATATGGTATGTATAAATATAAATCGATCGTGGAACATTGCAGAACAAATCTTCCCCGCGAAATAATGCAGATACCAGACTTTCCAATGAAACACGACATTGGTTCGTCCTTTGTTCACCATTCTGTGATTCGAGAGTACCTGTGCGATTATGCGAAACATTTCAACCTGCATCCCCATATAAAGGTATAAATCGACTTGACTTTACTTTGCTCTGGTCGATTTCAAAGGTATGAATTTTTATTATAAAATAATAGTTGGCTCTTTCAGCTAAACACCGTTGTGAAACTCGTGAAGCCAGAAACCTTGCGAAACGGGCAAACGATATGGATGGTCACTTACGAGGACCTTCGAGCCAAAGTGGAAACTACGAAAGCATTTGACGCCGTGGTATTGTGCAATGGTCATTACACGCTGGGTCACATTCCACGTATCCCAGGCATCGAAACATTCCCCGGAGGACAAATACACAGCCATCAGTACAGAACACCGGAAGTGTACGCTAGGAAAACTGTTTGCATCCTCGGCGCATCCTGGTCTGGCATCGACATTGCGCTAGAGGTCTCGCAATACGCGGAAAAGGTATTAGCAAACAAGTTCCGCTAAATCATTAATGTTTCCATTAATAACGTTTCAGTACATAAACTCGCCAAGAAAAATAAAGAAACAATGTAATAAACACTGAACCGAGCACTAAATTATGGAAATTACAACGTTGAATTTACTAGTTTTCTCGCAATTCTCATAATAAGAGGTCAGGTGAAATGTCCTAAGTGTGGACATTTAAAAGCCAAAAGTGATGCCTAAATCTGGACAACTGAATTTTAATAGTAAAACCAATAATTTATAGATTAAATCATTATTTTATACATATTCCGAGGCATTATTCGATTAACTCAAATTTAATAATTTAATAAATTCAAAGTTTATCTGAAAACAGTATACAAAATAGTCTATTTTCATGCGAGTCATGTGCATTTATAGTTTGAACATTTATTAGAAAAGAAGATATGTATGTATAATTTAAGCCCTTAGGTAAAAAATAATTGTCACGCATAATAATAATATTGATATTTTCAAATAAATTGACAATCAGACGTAACTTAAATCATAATTATTAATTCAAATATTACATGTCCAAGTTTAGAACTTTTTGGAAATACATATATGTACGTATAAGTACTCCATACTGGGACGCGATGGCGGGTACCTGTCCACGTCCACCTAATACATATAAGCTTATACTCGATTTGCACGCGCCTTACGTGTTTGCGACTAAAAGGAACTCGTTGTTTTTACACTTCACTGGCAAATTATTTAACTAAATGCCCGTATAATTAGTCTTCTATTAGATTGTAAAAGAGAGAAACGAAATCGAAAAAGAACTTGAGATCATCGGTTGGGTATCTTCATCTTCTTTCGCATGATGGTCCCACTCATTTGATCGTAGGTGTACTTAAGTCACAATTTACCGGAGCCAGTTGACTCGAGAATGTTGAAAAACGTGGAACAGAGGCCTGGAGTACAATCTATCCAAGGAAAGAAATTCATCTTCGGCGACGGTTCCACGGCTGAAGCAGACAACTTCATATATTGCACCGGTAAAAGAACTTGATAAACTATATATAGATATAGTATAATAATAATAATAATTATCGTATTAAGCTGACATATTAAGTACATCGATATCCTTAAATATGTATGACATGTCCACGCTGCCATTTGTACGTGCCTATTCTTGTCATAAATGCATAAAATACGATTCGCAGTCTATTAACGACGTACGTAGGTCATCCGTAAATTGAACCCTAGCGACCTCGGTTTCGACGACGATTCTGGTTTCTATCATGGACCGTTTTTATGAAATGTCGACTTTTGTGCTTGCAGGGTACGAGTTCACGTATCCCTTTATGTCAACTAAAGTTGAGATGCGTACGGACGAAAATCACGTTGAACCCATTTACAAACATTTAGTCCACATGGATTACCATAATTTGTTCGTGATGGGGCTACCGGGCATTGTGATACCGTTCCCGATGTTCCATCTACAGGCTCAATACATCCTTGGCATTCTAGAAGGCCGCGTTCACCCCGCGTTACCTTCCCCAGACCAGATGCGCGAGGAATACGAGGCTGAGAAGACAGCTCTGATTAATCAAGGAATACCTGTACGTATTCAAATTTTATTTTATTTTATTATTGCTAACTAATACTAATATTTTTTAGTTAAAAACAAATACGTATAAGTTCCACAAATATAAATTACAACAAAGTTTGAGAGTTATATTTATTATAATTAGTAAACAAAAATGTCTAAAATAAGTTTGTTGGCACAACAAATTTGAAAAATAATTCGGAGTGCTAAGGGTTAATATATATATGTATATATAAGTACTTATTTATTTACGACATATGGTTCCTTTCAAATGATTCCTTTTCTCTTCTCGATTCGAGTAGAGAAGGGGTTGACGTAAAACAAACTTTAACAGCAATTTTCTTTGGTATAAACAATTTTGCGGCAAGTTTCTTTTACAAATGTCCACCGATCCAGAGGTGTAGATTCACCCCTACGACGGATGACCATTACTTTTAATACATCCTGTACAGTGTAATCGGAACTTGTACTTTTGGTCAATTGCGTGTAAACAAATTTACTTTATGTCTAAATTACATTGATAGAAAGAACGATTTTTTATTTTTTTAAAAATTTTTTAGTTACGACATATCATCAAGCTGAAGGAAAGACAGTGGGCATATTATGATGAAATTGCTGCGAGCGTGAATGTCCCAAGTTTACCGCCAGTGATTAGGAAAATCTACGACCATTGCAACCAGATGCGTGAGAAAGACTTTACCACTTACAAAAATCACCAATATCGTATAATCGACGATGAAAATTTCGTAGTGTGTTGCTGTAAACCTTGTTAGGGTTTCAAGACGAATATAGAGAGAAAATTGATCTGATTATGAGAAGGAACAATTGTTCTATTAAATATATGTATGATTACTCGGTGTCAGCGACGTCAGCGTTCATCGAGATTGATGTTTCGTATAGAAATGACACTGATCTTGAAGATTATATATACGCCATCGCTCTTAATCTCTACATGAAATACTTAATGTTCACGTTCAATTGAAAAATACGTTAACAGTTAACAGGCTTCAGCTGCGAAACGCACGAAGCTACAACAAACAACGAATATGAATAATTAAATTGTATGATTGAACTATGATTGAATTATTCATTGTATGCGTTTTTAATATTACGTGGAGAGATTTAAAATGGTATGATGTTGGAAGAATTCTTGAAAAAAAAAAGTACAATTATGTACTTACCTGCTGCTTTCAAGAAGCTGTACTATATATCAAGTGTTACATAAAATGTAAACTTCTAGGCAGAAGTGTTATTATCAAGCATTTATAACATTTTAAATTACAATAACTTCCCTATAAAATCGGGAAGTTAAAAGGTAGTACATTCATCTGCGAGACAAGCGGTACTGCATTCTATGCAATAAAATTTACTGACGATTGTAATGCAAATTGTAATGTTTAACGAGTTAAATAAATTTATAAATAATTATATTCATTTTTATTTCACTGTAACTTAGAAAACCTGTTTTATAAAGAAAACACTGGGTAACCGTGAATTCAAATTTTGCCGCGTTTTCTCAAGAGTCTGCGCATTTGGCTACTAACGATCAACAGGAACATCTATATTCTATATTGTACATCATAGTTATAGTTATCCATTCTGGGTAATATGTATCTCGTCGATGCTACGGTGTTTCCTTACGCCCTCTAGGATGTATTCTGGCTGGAGTAAGAAACAGAAGGCCATCGACATGATCTCGTCGGTGAGAAGGCAAATCGTCACGGAACCATATATTGATCATCATGAATTGTTACATTCTGTACCGAGCAGATATTTCAGACGATGTTGGTTTCAATATAAAAAGCGAAACTCAAGCACAAGAAATTCCTGGAAATATATTATTGAAGCATAATGCTAGGAAAATCAACAATTCCTATTTCAAATTTTTCAAATTTTATACGAGATACCTCAATTTGTAATTTCAAAATATTTCATAACTTATTCCACTTATATATATATATATATATATATATATATATATATATATATATATATTGCAAAAATATCGAGAATCTAGTCGAGTATCTGTATTCGTAAACACTGTAGACAGGTGTCGTGTAATGTTTTGGTGCGAGTTTATAAAATTGCGTAACGGTGGAAATAAGGTTGCGTGCATGCAGGATTTCATAAATATTCATAATTCATCGAAATATTTTTTGTTCCCGGTAAGACGTTTCATAACCATCGATTTTATATCATTTATGTGTTTGTAAGATGTGCATTTGCTTCTGTCAGGTTCTATGGAATAGAGACAAATTATGGAACATAAAATATATATTTTACATTAAAACCTGTTAATATAATTCTGTGATTCGTACTTGTCCATAAGATTGTCTTCCACATAAAAATTCTATGCTTCGCGTATCGTGTAAATTCTTAATGGTAACAATAAGCCATGCGAAAATATTAAATATTACATTTACATACTACGTTTTATTTAACTAATAATAAGTATATTTGTAGATGTAACAAATTCCAGATTAAGAATAAAGTTTACTGGCGTAAACTATTTCATATTCATTGTCAGAGTGAGAAGTTGAGAATCTATTGTAGTATTTTTTTATATGTATGTAGTTTATATTTTGTCAGTTATGCGTTTTTCAACTAACTTGGGTAAAATAATTCCATTTATCGTATGTTAAACTGAAGCAGTTTTGTTTACCATAAGTAAACAGTATGCGGAATTTAAAATATCGTTGGTTTACCGTATGGTTTCTTCCTTAAGGAATGTGACGTTTACAACGGAAAGTTCCATAATTCATTGAGTAATGCTGGGTAACCATATTAGTATATTTAATTGTCTGAGGACGTACAGGTATCGTTATTACCATAAATAACGATTCTCACAGCGGAAACGAATAGAAGGGATGTCGTGGGCGGCGGAAAATAAGTATGGCGTAGGCAGGAATGTATTCGGATCAAGAATCTCGGTATTCCGTCTCGAAATTATCATCAAAACTGTGCGTATATTACGCAAATAATCAAAGTAAAATGCAACTTTTAGTATTTTTTCGACAATTCCGATCAATTGCGATTTTTGAAAAAATTTCTCTTCGCATCCTGTAGTAAACTAATTGCTCTAGCTTCTCAAGATAGTTCAAATCGTATTTTTTTAGAGCGTCCGAATATGAATTCGAGTAACTGTACACTGTACATGTATATAATCTGCGATTAAGCGTACCGTTCAATTAAGAATAAAGTGTAACCTCTACGAAACCGTATTAAGCATTAGGAGGTATGATTATGCTGGATGCAATTGTTTCGATGCGTTTTTAATGCGTCTGCAGTCTGAATCGCTGTAGCGACGGCGACGACACACTTGACTAGACGCAGACGGTTCGGTCGCATAGAGACGAATGAAATGATCGTGTATTATGCTGTATTTCGTCCGTTCTGCTCAACACAAAATTACGAAAAAGTTCAGGAACATTTTACCTAATAGCACACATAACATTGAATAATCTCAGAATTTTTAATTGCAAAATCAAATTTTTAAAAAATCCGGATATTATTGTGTTAGTTGTGTCTTGTCGTGATTATGAATGTGTATTTTTTCAGATTTTTTGGATTCTGCAAACGTGTTAAAAAACAAAAAAAAAATTGGAAATCTCAGTAATGCGATATTGTTGAAATATTTCGAAAGGGGCCCCTAGACGATCGATAATATTGTCAATGTAGGTTGACAATGATATTCAAGCTCCCGAATTAACAATGAATTAATGAATTGACAATGCGTTTGAACCCCTGCTAAACGGTCAAATATGCCCTTTTAATGCGCCTCGTCGATATTATTGATCGTCCAGGGTCTTAGAGGCCCCTTAATTTGTAATACATATAGCGCATCTTAGTTAAAACAAATAAAAATCAATTTTTTCGATGTTTCTTTACGTTAGAAAAATGTTTATTTACACCCTTCAGCTTCCTAAATATCTTATAAACTGAGTTTTCAATCCCCAACTTCGACAGTTATTACCACCAACCCTGCGACGCGACGTGGACAATGGCCAACAAACAAATACGTATGCAATATTTTTCTGACACGAAAAATGGGTTTATACATACAATATACAACATACAACTCGAACAAGATATCCCTCGCGAGTATAAAATTGATTCGGTGAGATCAGAAATTGATTTTAGAGTGAAAAACATAAATATCCCTCAGCCGGGAGATGCAGAAATGGTTGGTTCGATTCAAACACGGCCCACACTGTTTCTCAATTCCTTTGAAATTGACGTGATCGACGAATTGAGCACCTGACTCGAGGAAACCTGTTTGCGCATGCGCGCGCGCGCGCTGGTGCTACGACGCGACGCGACGCGACGCGAGCGATTCGCCAAGTGGATCGAGTCAGTGTTGGACAGACACTGTACGGTGTCACGTGCGCTATCATTCCGACTAATTAATCGAACGACTCGTTCGACGCGCGAAAATCGCCGACGAAACGAAAGCGAAAAAGGCGAACGGTGTACAGTCGTGAATATCGGATTACCCTTTCTCGCGAGGTGAGTGTCCGAGAACTTGAAAACTACATATATTAGCATAACTGGCGAACAATCCTCGCCTTTCCCAAACTGATATCTCGGCTTCGGATCTTTCGATATTAATCCTAATTCGTGCGATCATCCAATTCAAGTGAACTTGATTCTTCTAAAATGAATTCTCACTGTCTCACTGTCTGCGAAGGTAGTTCAGTCGCGGTTAAGAACAATGGATTCATAATTGTTCGTAGTTTATCGAACGAACCGAAGGAAAAGGTAAGGTAAGGAAAAGGGGAGAGCCATTTAATAACATCTTTCGATAATACATATAAATAGACTGCAAATTCTTATGGAAAATAAAACTTCTCATAGTGATTGTACCGAGTGGAAAACAATACAAGAAATGTGTTTACTACTCGTTATGCGATGTGCTTACCGTTGTCATAAATTGCATAAAATTCGTAGCTGAGAATATGGTATGTGCAGCTACGTGGGATTCGAATGAATTTTATGGAGCATCGAAGAAGTATAATTGCCAACCATTTCTTAACACAGAGGCGAAATCAAACTGTGAAAACGTGGGCTTGCCGTGAAATATGGAAAATGGTAATTTCTCTTATAATAATTCTCCCGGAAATTGTCTCCTAGGAGAGAACTGCAAATTTGAAATGTCACACACTGTCATCGTGGAATACGTATACGTAGAATATATACGAATATATACGTAGAGAATCAGCAAGAGTGGTTGCACATCCGTTTGAATTATTCAACACGTCTGAAGTCAGTTTCAGGTTGTACTCGTATTTATATTTATACAGTATTACACGCGCTTCGCTGGTGTCACAATATTCGAAAATCTCCATTTAGCGTATTACGAGATGATGCGGGTCTTTACGCGAAATCAAAATTGTTTACATCGATTGCAAGCAAGGAGAGGGGAGTCAGGTAGAAATTCTTCTCTTCTTTTAAGTATTTCAAAAATACTAATAACTCAAATATTTTTTATCTGTCTATTGCCGTAAATTTCGCCTACTCTTTTGTGCCATAAATGAATGCTTAAAATCCGCTATATGACGAAATTAATTATTTAAAAGTGCATATAGAAAATTGACAGGAAAAGACAGACTCGCAATGTATATCATAATGTAAATATGAAAATGTGTAGGGAAGAGCATTAAATATTCGCTGATCCCAGCAGAAGACAGCTAACGTTGAATTACTGCGAATGCAGTGGTCAACATGCCAGCGTTGCAGCAATTAATTTCGCTGCATTAAAAAACACTCATCGTCTCTAAGAGGCTGCACGAACAGTAGCAGTCGTTATGTTACATACATATGTATGTATATGTGTCACTAGCGGAGGCGCCTCATCTCGCCGGACACACAAAAACAGCAATCCCTGTTTCAGCCACTTATTTCAAGTGCAGCATGAGTCTGCTTATAGGTACAATATTTCAAATTTTAATTCATACTCCCCTGCTTGCTGACGTATGTAGGTTTTCCAATTTATCATTTCAATCGAATCTTTAAAATTTTATTTAAATTCGAATTTTTCGGGTATATCGAATTAAATCGTTAAAAACTTTACGAATTTTTAACAAATAATTGCGATATTATACTTTAATACTGTATATTAATGGTTTGTACTACTTTGATAAGATTGTAATTAGACTGCGAATTTTATGCATTTACGAGGAAGATGAATACGTGAAATACGAGAAAGGCCTCGGAAGAATTTCAGAACACTGCTGTTCAATTCTCGACTTGGAATTATTAAAAGAAAAAGTGCATTTTCATTCAACTGCACTGCTGTTCACAATTGATTCAAATAAAATTTTATTTTGCACAAAGATCCGCGCAGTCGAAAATATTTATAACATTATATGTACTCGAGTTTTTTGTTTGTCACACAACGGCAGTATACATTTCCATGTAATTTAAACCGAAGGATAAAAAAAGTGCAGCCGTACCACCACCGTACCAGTTTCAAAATAAACTGCCTATTCGATTCGGGCAGGCACAAAAATGAACGCCACAAATCCCGTATGTTAAATACGCGTCGCGTTTATTTTACGAGTGTGACTCAGAGACTATTTTCTTCGCGCTCGCACTCTGTTTTCGAAGTTTCTGCTCATCATTTTTCTTTCCTGCAAAGAGTTAGGGTACACAGAATGATTAAAAAAAGAATTATCACAAAAGATTTAGTTTTATGCTACTCGGAAGTTTTTGTGTAAATAATCGTTCAATTTTACGTTAAGAATAATCAAATATTTGCCCTCGTAAATTCAGTGAAATACAACTTAATGCTTTGATTTTACTGCTTGCAAGAATCTTATGAAAATTGTTCATTGTCCGAGCACCATTGTCCAACAATGTACTTCGTTACGGTTATATGTACATACCTATTATAAAAGAATAACACAAAATAAAATTGTTTCCCAATCCTATATGATAATATACATAGAGAGACCTTCTTCGTGTAAACAAATTGATAATATTATAATTAGACTGCGGATCTTTATGCAAAATAAAAATTTCTTACCTGAATTGCAACAAACTGGAGTGAAATAGAACATTTTCTTCCCTATTATACATATTTAGTAGGTTGAAAATAATATGTATAATACATAGTATGTGTTAAATTTTTCAAATATTTTTACTATTTGAAATGACAAATCATGTGACATTTGCGATCCTACATTCATATTTATGCCATTTATACGGCATTCACTCCAAAATATTGCTGTGTACGCTGCGCCGCGCCGAAATGAAAAAAAAACTTAAAGCCCCAAATTATTTAAAAAAGACGAAGGATGAAAGACTCCTGAATAAATTTATGTCTAAACTTTAGAAACCTCCCCCCCCCCCCACCCTTCCTTTCGACATGTGACATACGTCATTCTATTCGTTTTGACATGCTGAACATAAAATGTATGTCATTTTTGGCTGAAATGAATAGTTTTCGAGATATTCGCAAAAATCTATAGCGGAACTGGTAATGAAAAATCATGCGATCAGAATTAGTTAGCTCATCTCCACAGCGTGTTTAGAAGCAAAATGTAAACAAACGCCTGGCCGGGACAGGCTTACGTTGCCGCAGAGCGTGCAGGAATACGAAAAATTCAATATAATAGTATTAGCGATAGTTTTTTGCGAATATCTCGAAAACTATATTGATTCCAGTCAAAAATGACACATACATTTTGTGTTCAGCGTATCAAAACGAATAGAATGACGTATGTCACATGCCGAAAGGAAGGGGGAGGGGGCGGGTTTCTAGAGTCTTACCAAATTTATTCTCACTATACAAGTTAACTCTATATTATTAAAATTGAACATTTGTGAAAAAAGGAAACAGCAGAGACGAAAGTTCTGTGATTCATACGAATTCTATTTAATTAAGATCTCAATTTGTGGTGCTGTAGAGCGAACTGTTAATTAAGGAGATGATGGAGAGACGCGATCCAATCACGTTCTTTTCTTTGCCGCATACGTAATCTAGTGAGCAGACGACCGTTCTTGGTACACGAACGGAAGGTCAAACCCCACTTTCCGTCTTCGTGAATCTTTTTACTTTTTACCATTTAAGGTGCACGTCAAGGATCATTTTGATCATGCTCTCGCAGCAGAATTTCACGTATTATAGATAATAATGTTGATGATGATCAACAAATTTATCGAGTAGAATTTGCATTACACACTTATTTCGAACTAATGTTGAGCGTTGCTGGTGAAACTATTTCAATAGAAGTACAGGACTAAAAGATATTTATCGACTTACGATTATATGTATGGACTCTTCATGGTGCTTTATCGGTTATCATTATTCACAGTTGATAATGTTCGTTTCGTCTTTTAGAATGGTAAGATGAAAATTCATGACGAATTAACGAATAGCTACAATAATAAGTAGATTGTAGATTTGACACATTTATGCTGAGGAGCTGTAACATAAAATAGTAGACACATTGAAACAAAATTGAGGACTACAAATATATTGCTCTGAACTTGTTAAAATTATTACAGAAAGAATAGTATACATATACAGGACTGTAGATGTCATGGATTTATAAGAAAAATTAGTGGCTATAATTTCAAATAGTAGAAAATTGAACATGATTGAAGCATGTTTCGATACGCTATTTTCAACTCGGCAAAATGATTAAAAAATTTGATTATAAACTTTTAAATTTGCATAAAGATTCTCGCAAAGTCTAGCAAGAAGAGTGTGTAATTTGATTACGTTGACAAGATACAATTAAGAATTGAGAATTTCTAGGAAACAAGGAGTACGTGACGCTTTCGTAAAAGTCGCTGGGTTATATTTGTCACGTAAATACGCGAGTTAAACAAGGAATGCTACGTCTACGTCAGACGTAGGAGAGAAAAAAGAAGCGGAATGAAACTCTGGCTGTCAGTTGGCCGGACTATTACCACCCACGTGATGTCGAATGTCCCTGTTAAATTTACGCGAGTCAAGCTTTCCTTCCACCTCGGCTTTCTTGGATCGAAAATTCACGCGGCGCGGCGTTCAAGTCACGTTTCATAATGTGTAACCCCTGCGCAACGAATGCAAAGCCATCATTTTGATCTAGATCTAGATGTCGTGTTTTTCGCAATTCTGAATCTTTTTATCTACATACATACTATTTTTACAATTCAAATGTTCGAAGAGTGGAAGTTTTGTTGCGGCAATCGCTTATTGCATTTATATTATACATATTAAACTCCCGTATAACGCGATGAAAGAATTGCGTAAAAATGTCTGTATATGCGTACCTTTTGTATTAGTATGTGTGCAATCTTTTTAAACAATTCTTTATACATTTACTGTAGATAATGTATATGTAGGTACTGCCACATAAAATACATATATACAATCTTTTTAAACGGTTTTCTGTTGTACGGAAGACTACTGTGTAACACAAATGCGTAGATTGCGTAGATTGCGTAGATCAAATACAAATACAGAACAGTGAAAATATTTAATTATCATAAAGAAATGAAGGATATTAAAATGAAAGAATTTATAATATAATATTTTATTAGTTTCAACTCGAGAAACAATTATTAAGGAAAGAAATATATATGTATACGTAGTTTGCCTATTGCAATTAATATAAACGATATAAACTTTTACTTTCCATAAAGATTCGCAGTCTAGTCAAAGGGTATTCATTCATTAAAATGAAGTAGAATAACTGATCGTAAGTGAAACAGAAGGTAATATGTGTAAACATCGCAAGAGCTTAAGAATTTCTCATGAATTGGCAGAAATCATATTGACGTTGCATAAAGATCTGCAGTCTGATGACAATTGTAGATCGCAAGCTAAGTTTTCCTAGCCAATCAGATAGTACATCATGTTTCATTGTCTGGGTTAGGTTGGATAAAAAAAAGCTAATCTTAAATCTTTGCACTGACGACTCTAATTTATCAGTTCGAACATTACTATTTCTTTACAGAAGTCTTCCTAGCCAATCAGATAGTACACATAGAAAGACTCGCTATAATGCTTGAATATTGTGCTTAATGTTAATAAATATTGTCTAAATATAATTTACGTGCTATTTCCTTTTATATTTAAAAAAATGGCTTATTTACCGTTTGCCGACAAAAGAAGTTTTATCGTACCAGGAAAGATGCACTGGCCGTCGTGCACGCGACTGTTTCCGCGTTTCTTGTTCAAGAACTCGTGCCAACTCTTTCGCTTCAGTTGCCAATTTTACCTTCGAAAATAAAGAGAATTAGTTAAGGTGTAGAAAATACACGAGACGCAACTATCCAACATAACGAGAGGTTTCGGTTTTGCAAAATTTATGGAGAATGGATCTATATTTATCCGTTTCTCTTGTGTCATAATGGCCAAACCTGTTTCCTCATCGGACCAAGCAGACGTAAAAAATTAAAGGAAAAAAAACTTGTAGAATCTGCGAAAGAAGACAGACCCCGGATCTCATTTCGATTTCTATAAATTCTTCTTTTACATAAAATCTCAATTGAGTCTGCTGATGCAATCAAGTGACAATTATGAGATACACGTTTCATTCTGGTATGTATACGTAATTCAGTCAACATTGTCCTACTTTCTTGAAACAGAGAAATTCTTTGAAAGCTAACCCATAACTAGACAGCGGATCTTTATGCAAAATAAAAAATTTCCACCTGAATTGCAACAAACTTCACAAAGGAAAAAATTACTTGAAATCACCTGAAGAACTACCTACCTCTATGTATCAAAGTTCTCCGAAATTTTGGTGACACCCTGTATTGCACTAGTTATTAACTGAAAACTAGCTACGGGAATTTTTCGGACACCTTGTATTTAGTAATGGTTCGCATTGACAGTCTTAATTTTTTTTTAAATAATCATTTTTTGGGTAATTTCAGAATAACATTCAATTTAATTATATGCATTTACGAATTGAATGCATACTTTACTGTTCAGGAAACACTACTTGTTGCAATAAAAACATTAGGTAAATCGTTTCAAATGAATTAAAAGAAATCGATAACTATACAGTGCAAATATGTACACTTCGATTTATTAAATATATAATTAAATCAATTAGTAAACTTTCCACTAAAGATTAAAGTTTCATAAAAAAAACAGACTGGTGTATTTTCAACTCGCATAACGACTATTTAGCATTTAACTTTTAATTTGTCGCTCCGAATTTGTATGTTGCTAATATTGTCAAGATACTAATCTGTAAACGTTTCATTAACGAACAATGGCACGATAAAGTGTATCAACACCAAAAATTAGATACAACCATTTTGTGTAAAACTGTCCAATAACTTTGCAGGATAACTATATTATTAGATAACGGTGTACATTTGAATGGTCGTGGAATAATAGATGCGATTGAATCCTTCAATATACAAACGTAAAGACATCTGACATACGTAACACAGGTTACTAATGTCCTCCAATCAATGTCTGATTAATTACCTCTTACAATCGCTTCGATCGTAAGCGATGTTACGTTCACAATTGATCCTTCCGCCGACTTCAGCCTTTGGAATTCACTGTATATGTAGTATGTAGTACATATAGCATACACTAGTGTTAGCAAACACTAACGTGAAATATTTCTGTAACTAAACGTTAACAAATACCTAGTTTCTAAACAAGAACTTATTAGACTAAAAATAAAATAACCTGATGGAATTGTGTTTAAATTATTAACATTTCGTATGTACACTAGGAGTATCGACAGTTATAGCGACTGATTTTCAATCCACCAATATTTAGCAAATCGAAAATGGATTATTTTGAACCGTTCAGTAGTTCTGCTGTTAAAAGTAGTACGAAAGTAAACATTTTATTTTTACATTTCTTATATTTTAAGTCTAGCACATTTATCAGAGCAGACTTTGATTCGAGCCTAGTCCATGAAGAAACCAATTTATTGCGAAAACAAACTAGGCGTGTAACACGATAAAAATGAAATGAGTCATATTCTCCAATTTTAAACGCAACGCTTGCGCAATTGCGCTCAGAATCAGATCAACCGCGGCGCGGCGCGACGCCGCGGCGGTCATCACCATTTTGATTCGGACGAAGGCCTCGACAGCGATGCACAATGTCACTACCACTCTTTTAACGATCTGACACGAAAGGTCACACCTCGTAATCATTCACAATCACGAAAGTACTACATACCATATATGGAGCATCGAGTTCTCCGGAAATTTCAAAATAAAACCAGTTATCAGACTACTTTAATCAAAGTGTCGCGATTACTATAAATTAGAGTATTCATATATTTATCAACATGAACTTAACAGTTTAATCCGTTTGTCGAAACGTTACTTCCTCTCGAATTTTCATGAAATTGAGATATGTTGTCACCGTCAAAATTCTAAACAACTTTTTCTCTTCTAGTTTTTTAGATATTAGCAAAAATTTTATTTGTTAAGTTTGCGTTTGGTCTGGATTAGGTTTAATATTGTATATAAAATGTAATTGCACTTTTTATCACATATTATTCGGAATTATTATTAACGCTAGAATTACCAGTGAAAATGACTGGTTTTACAATTTCATTTGAAAATTTTTACTTCATGTTACAATTTTTTTCCGCAATGATGCGATGACTTTTGCAGCGATAACTAAAGGTGTTATGTATAACGAATTTTATTTTTGATTAATTCATTCAGAATCAACATAATTTTGTATCATGGCTATTTATACCAGTACCAGTCATATCGACTGGTACTTCTCAAAGTGGAAAAGTATTCTGTAATCTGTTTACCGAACCCGTAATCATTCGTTTATTAGACATTTAGATAGATTTACCGATGTTTTATGAACATCATTTTCTGAGCATAAACATAAACATGGCCGGGATGTAACGTAACATAGTCATCGATGTTGTTTCACGCGGTCATTTTGTATACCATACTACATAGATATGTAGTTGGAATAGGACCTAATTCTTTTATACTATATGTGTATATATATATAACGATATTTTACAAGCCCTAACCCAGGCCTAACCGAAATTCGTTTACGGCAGAATTCGCTATAATCGAAATAACAGTCTTTTTGCAAATATCTAAGAAACTAAAAGAGACTGCCTATTATTTGTATAGGAAAAAGTTGTTGAGAATATGTATCGAGATTTATAACGTATTTCAATTTCATCAAAAATCCGTGAGGAAGTGTCGTTTCGACAAGTTTGCCTTTAGTACGTTTTATTCTTCAACTTTTTTGAAGAACAATGATCTAGTGTAGACTTTCAGACCACCCTGTATATGGCCCGTGTCCTTCGCATAAAGGACCACAGCCTGTGATGCTTAATATGTATCAGTGGATTTCAGACAGTAAATAAAATTGATTATGAAATAAAAGCACAGACAACTGAATTATAACAATATGTTCAAAGCATAAAATGTAAAGGAGGGTGAGTGACCAAGATGGAATACGATTCACAGAATTTATCTCTTGCTCTGATCTTTCCCAAACGACTCGATAGAACTCGGTGGGATAGAAAGAATCGGAATGTTTAAACTACACTCACGGACTTGCTCGAGCAGAACATTTTTGTTCGACTTGTTGGGAGAATACAAATTCTAGAAACCGCCCGGATACACGTTTCAAGGTTTAGTAGTGATCATACGAGTGCGTGTCTCCTCCGCAGACTGTTCTCGGAAGGCCTCCTTGGCCCCTTTGCCCCATTCGCATCGATGTCTCCGTTGCGTCGCGTCGCGTCGCGTCGCGTCGAGTCGCGTCGGAACAACACGGCCGTTAACCATTTCCCGAGGAAACTCCATTACAAACATAGCACACGCCACCTTTCATTTTCTTAGATTGTCAATTCGTTTCACTATCGATCAAGGATCGAACAAGTTATGGGATTAGGTACATACATCGATGAAACAATGCTAATCCAACGACAAAACATTTTTCTTTCTAATCATTTTCTTATGAAACATTTACCATTATATTGGTTAGATTTTTCTGGTTAAAAGGGGACCAAACACGACATAATTCGAAGCATATTTGGTATTTCTATTAACGATTCGGTGGAACCTCGATTATCCGAACCGTTCATATCTGATTTCTCTATTATTCGAGTAACCATTCACATGTAAACAGTTTAATCTAAAGCGATCCATATACGACACGATTCATCGCGTAAATCAGTAATGATTTAATCGGCAGGGTGTCCCAAAAATGTCGGAGAACCTCGAAAAAGGTGGTTACTCGAGTAAATTTGAAGTAACTTTTTTTCTTTTCGAAAATTTCTGTCCCGGCTTCGGTAATTATAAAAATTTATTCAAGGAGAAATATTGACATATTATAATCTGATTGGAAAGAAATATGTACCGCAGTAATAGATACATTAGACCTAGAATTTTCAAGACAAAATGTGTCATCGTCATCGGATTTACACCGGTCAGATCAGCTGAGAACATCTGTACTTTCAAATGTGTCCCGATTTGTTCTTGTACGATTCTACTTTGCGCGAAATTATTATACATAATATAGTAGATCAACAAAAATAGGAAAAATATTTTGTTCATGCGTCAGCAAGATAAACTACACATTTTTTCCATTTGAATGCAATTTGCATTTCCTTTCTTTGCCAATTAAATGATTATATGTTGTAGGTTGTAGTCTTTGATGGAGGAGCGGGCGCGGGCACTTGGCGTATGTCAGGAATCATAGTGAAAAGCACTTAAAAAACACGTAAAAATATATCCAAGTACGTCGATATATATTAACTATCACTTAGAATATTGATATTCACTCGTATTCGTATCAATAACAGTTAGAGATAGATTGAATTTTTATTTGAATTTCAATGACCGAAGAGATTTATTCTGAAATTTAAAGAACAAGTCCGACAGGACGATTTGAATACATATTTACCGACATGTCCAAAATGAAATATCTATGATTTCCAGCAAATTTTTGCTTAACGAAAAATCGATCGAGAAATATACATATAAGGCGTGGAATTTTTTCTTGGCAAGTGCAGCGGTTTTCGAGGATCGGTTTATCAGAGAACGGTCACAGGACAGCAATAAATTTCAGTTTGTAAGTTAGTATATCGAGTATGCCCAGCGTTACACGCGCCCACTTAATTCGAAATGCCACTGCTTTAGCCCACAAGTGACTCGAGCTCGGCCAATAAACCGGCTTCAGGTATTCACTGCGAAAGTTCCTGCTCCGCGCCTCTAGATCCAGTTTCTCGATCTCTTCGAATCTGCCATATTTATAAATGTGCAGCTTCTATAAATAGGACCTCTGTTACACGTCCTATATTCAGATGAGGTGTAACAACAAGAACCGAGGAAATGTCGCTCCACACTGATGCGAGCTTCCCCCTAACAAACATAGATGACGACTTGTCGTACACAGTCCTATCTACAGTCAGTGGAAAAACTATTCGTCGTACATTCTCTAACAACCAATAACTTTTTTAAAATTTTACCAAACAGCTCGAGTTTTCTTCAGATGTTGGAAAGATTAATCTACTAGGTGTAATGCGTCGATAAGTTTTCTTTTTTTCATTGCTATTCGTCGCAATTTCGAAGAAAAAAGTGAAGGTTTTTATACGTGTCTGTAATGAAAATTACGTCGTAAATCCTAAATTCAAAGATTTTTAAATCTTACAAGGCCCATAGCTTTTTTCAATGAAACTATGTATACATGTATGCAACTTGCTTAGATTTGCAAAATATACATATGTTTTAAATCTTCATTGAAGGCACAGATAAAGAATTTAAAAATCGTGACCTTTACTTTTTCCTTCCCAAAATTGCGACCAGTAACAATTTTGTTAAAAATTATTTACACATTAGCTAGTAAACTAATTCATCTAACGTCTCGAAACAATGCAAGTCGTCTGGTCCGGTCCACATTGAAAAAAATTATTCGTTTTTAAAGAATGTATAAATAGTAATTAAATGCCTTTTACGCCGAGTGTCATAAGATCTTCTAGCTTTGCTGCTAAAAATCGTCGAAGTTGCATTTATATTCGTAGCAGAATTCACTGACGATTTTCTTTGAAAATAGCTGATCGTTTCATAAACTTGACATTAGAGGAACAAAGAATAGATACAATAGAAAGAAGCATCGATATAATTGTAATTATTAGTAAAAACTGGTATTATATATATTTAGAATGAAATAACGTAGGAGCATAGTCCACACTGAAATTGATTTGTTATTTTAGCATATGTACACACGTCCGTCATAATTGTGCATATCTAACAATAAGCACACATTTTTGTATGTGTGGTGTAACGATTGCTTTGTTCTCTTCTCATTTTACTTTGCTCCATTTTAATCAGCTGTTAATAGATCGATATCTATCTTGTTTGTTTCGTCAGGTTTCGTGAGGCAGGGAATTAAGCAGAACGCAATGTCAACGGCGATAAGGGAGAGAACGACAACACGCAGCAGCAGAAAGATCGTGAGTCATGGCAGTCCTATATCTGGCCAGACCCAGGTTGCGACCACGGCCAACAGCCTCGAAAACAATTTAGGTAAATCTTTAAATCTGCCACTCGATCTGTAATCTGTAATCTATAATAATGCTACCCTACAAGCAATTCTTTTACAAATTGTAATGCGTTTGTTTAATCTGTTCAATGCCTTCTATTTCCCGGTATTACAAAAGGTGTAAGTATCGATGATACAAATGTTGCTGAACCCGTTCAAAACTTTCTTGTATTTTAGTTATTGTGTATCTATATATCATCAATAATATAAAAATAAAAATACATATGTACATGGTAACTCCTTGAAATCATCACGAGCTGCCGCCTTGCGTGGCTAACAGAGTAGAAGCCCTTTCAAACTTCTTTGCGATTCAATAGCTGTATTATCTTAATTTCTACACAAGTCCGTTTAGCACAGCTAGAATTAACACGAAGGTTCGTTGCTGTGTATGCGATCAAATAAAAATAGTGCAAAACGGCGTCTTTAACGATTGCAGACGCTCTTCTCGAAGACTTGCAGACGAGTGTGTCGAGAAGTGCCACCCCAAGCCGAGGAGGCAGAGCACTCTCGCCCCAAGTGGAGTACCGCGTGGCTGCAAATCCGACCAAGGTGGTCTCCGAGGGCAGGTAAGCGAATCTTAAAAACATTCCTCATCGTAAAAGTGTCATTTTCAACATTAATTAATACGCTAACGTGTAGAATATCAACCCCCGAAATTCCTCCACCAGCTCAAAGTAATTCAATTAATCAAACTGATTGTGAAACTGAAACGCGTCAACATTTCGTACTACGATTTATTTTTACGGTGATTCGAACTTCTTTGTCGTTCATATTAACATACTCTGAAACAGACAGAATTGAAAAAACAGACTGTTTTTTATTAAAAGTTTAAATTTAGAAGTGATTTCTCGCGATCTTGTTTCAGACCCATTTCACCTAATCGAAGTGCCATGACCACCACAGAGAAATATGTGAGCACTGGACCAAGCGGAGCAGCGAGTGGTATACCTGGGTTAGAATTCATCGATTCAGAATTACAGAATGTAAGTCGTTGTTTCGAAATTGAGTTTATCGAAATATTTTAGAATATACATGTATAATTGTATATGTATAACAGACTGGTTTTGTTTACACTAATTATAACCAAGCAAAATAATCATAGTTAAATAATGAATAAAGTAATTGTGATATTTGAATAGGAATCCCGCTCGAAAATTTTGAATATCAATATCGCATTTAAAAACACGTTAACAGGCGCTTTATAACTGGTGTATACCAGCTGAAAGGTAAACTAGGATAGAAACTCTAAGCAAATTACATCTCCTGATATCTTTAGTTTTTATATTCAAAGCTGCTATTCCGTATGCAAATGAGAATAGGCGGCGCGGCGCGGCGCTGCGACCTTAGACGTGCGAGAACGGCTTCGGGGCTGAAAGTTTATATCCGGTGATCGCGGGATGCACATACTCGTACACAGTAAATTACACTCGGAACTAACCTACTGATCGTCCATCAAGAGATGCCAGTGATTTGGAATCTGCGAAACCCCACTCTTGACGCCAGGCTGCGTACTCCACTCGTACGCGTAGGTTCTGGTCGGAATAGAGTTGCCAAAGCAATGAGAGAACGCAATTATAAATCTAAAATCATTATAGTTATCCTACCTAGACTAAACTGAACTGCAAATCTCATATACCCCGTTCTATCATTTAGCTCACGTTGTAAATGTAACGCAATTCACCACTAGTTCATTCCACAGACGTGCGCAAATCGACGTCAATAGTAATGTATTCGATGTTATTCATTTATGAAAGACTCATTGACTATTTATATTGTTCTTATACAATGTATTTGAATGTCATTACTAAGAAAAATGGTATGGTATAAGAATAGTAATAGTGAATGAGTATGTCACGATCAGATTTCATCGATGTACTTACAGGGTGTCCCAAAAATGTTGTACAGTCAAGTCGCGTTATTTTTCAAACGGCTGTGTTCTGAACGGAGAAATATCGTGTAGGGACACTATATTTTTACGACGCCGACCGCGCCGAAATTACAAAGGAATCCGAACGTAGAAAAGGACAGCTTGTAAACACGACTTGAAATGACGTGAGGAATCATCCCTTGGAAGTACAACATCTTTGAGACATTCTGTATATATCTACATAAACATATACATGTATAGCGGTAGTGTTCTTGTTTCATTTAGGTGCAACCTGGCCAAAGCAAAACGATCGCCTACAAACAAGTGTCGTATCAGTATAATAAGAGCCTCGATGGAAAACCAGTTGGTAAGTTTTTAGTTTCTACTTGATTTTCAACACAAAATGAAATCGCAAAATGAAATGGATCTCTGAAACTCCTGAAAGTAATAAATGGGCTGCGATTTGTATACATTTATGGGAAAAATGAGCAGGAGAAAGATAAACTAGAAACGTCAGAATCATTTGATCTACTGAATCATTTTGCTACATTATTACAATAATGTACAACCTACTGAAATTATTAAAAGAAATCCATTTTTATGTAACTCCCTTTCCTTGTTATCGATGCAGATAATTTTTATTTGAATTATTGCGAAACCAAATATCAAATCAAATCATATAAAAGCGTGTTCCAAAACGAATTTATTCGTATATGCATAACACACTGATGTTCAAGCTCATACGAGGTCATAAATTGGAAGAAACATTTTGACTATATTTCGTGCGTGATATTTCGCAAAGATCTCGTTTACGATTCACCGTCCAGTAATGTAAACAGTCTTGAAAAGCAAAATAACGCAAGAAGCATTTGCATTAATATCTCGGACAACACTAGCAGAAGCTACGAAAAATTGAATTAGGAGAGCGAAGTGTGCATTTTATGCACATGGAAATCATATTGCACATTGACTGTAGCCTGATCAATAAAGAATACTTGTAAACACACTAGCAGCAGGTATTCAAAGCATTTTTTCCATTTCTGATCCTGCGTGTGAAGGTCATTATGTCGTACAGTCGTATACGAATGAACACGTTTTCATGATACAAACAAAATACATAGCATTCCATTTAAAAAATTGAAGGTCACAAAATAATAGATCTACAAAAATAATGCAGATGAAAAAAAGTTACAGACACCATTACATTGCTTGCAAAAAAACAGTATAACTTTTTCCTGTTCCATTTTTTCTCGAAAAAGGAAAAACGCTGGCTAGTAATGACACCCTGTATACAGAAAATTAGGAGTGTTCGGATACTGTGGACTCCTATTGCAGTCCGTGAATATTAAAACGGTAGTCTCTCTACGATGCGATACGCGACTTATAGTTATACTTATACTTGTGTAAACTCTAAAGCGTGTTCAGTGTTCACGAGAGGAATCGCGCGCAAGCGCTGCTGGTGCGTTTTGAGCGATCGTGGAAGGAAGGAGAGCTGGTCACTCGTGTCGCTCCTTTTAAGGCGCGGAGCGGCTCTACAGGTATACTGTCAATTAACAATGAGAACGACAAAACGAGGGAGGTTCGATACCTGCCACAAGATATGTAGGTACATATGAAGTTTCTCGCGAGACTTCATTCCCAGCAGAGCATACTCTGTTATGTTAGAGATACTATTCTCGTATGCGTCGTCATTTGTCGTATGAACGTGTACTAATTGCAAGTCTATTATGAATAGACAGCGGATCTTTATGCAAAATATAAAAAGAAATGTTTTACCTGAATTATAACAAACTGGACTGAAATAGAAATTTATTTTCTTTGTCAATATGGATGAAAGGTTGGAAATAATATTATTTAACTCAATTTTTAAATTCTCTAGTGTTTTCACTGTTTTAAATTACACCTACTCATTTTTGTTATAAACGCATAAAGATCCGCTCTGTCTAATTATGAATATGCACCAAATACTGCAAATATGTACAAGTCTATTGGGACACCGCGGTTCCTTCTTATATCGTGTCTTCAGATTTCATACTTTTTCCGTGGACACGGTGTATACATATATGTTGAAAAAACACGAGATAAAATTTGTGGATTTTTCAAGTATATGAAAATGGTTCATACGACACAATTGTCTATAATCTATACATAACATATAAATCATGGTCCAAAGAAACACGGTAACGTCATCATACAGAGAAGATTTCCAAACCGACTGACTCTCTACACTCTGCGCTGGTGATGCAGCAGCCAATGCGAATATGTCTGTGTTGTTTGCGGTAACACGCGGCATACAACCATACCCATATTAGGGCTGCGTATAACAGAAGATTGACCCGATTTCTCCGTCCCTCTAGTGTATTCCCAACGAGAAAACGAGGAAGACGAAAAATGTGAATGGCGATGCGAAGCAAAGAAAGAACACGCGACATTGAGACCCAAGGATGGCCATTGTCGTTGGGTCAGTGGGTGATGGTCGTCGTTCATCAGAAACCTGAATTTCGAGAACAAAAATTCCAACTATTCTATATTGATATCAAGTGACCTGATTATTATCAGGTTCGAGTCTGGTTTAAATCATTATTTCGACAAACTTGAAATAGAATAGTATCGAAATAATACATATGCATACTATTTTCGTA
The DNA here is from genome assembly GCA_933228785.1 of Lasioglossum pauxillum. Taxonomy (NCBI): domain Eukaryota; kingdom Metazoa; phylum Arthropoda; class Insecta; order Hymenoptera; family Halictidae; genus Lasioglossum; species Lasioglossum pauxillum. The sequence goes on from OW121706.1 coordinate 42,670,587, forward strand.
TAGTTATTTCTAGTCGATATTATTTTCATTTTCGAATAACAGTGCGAATTAAATGATTTTTTCAAACAGTTACGACTCCCTTCCATTTCGAATAAAATTTGCCCAGCTCTGACTCTTAGCCTACAGTTTGTAAGGTTTATTTTCGTTTTATGTTTTACAGAAACCTGGACAACCCCCGACAATGCTGTAACCACTGGCAGCTCGGCCTTGATGTAAGTGCTCTCGAAAATATCACGCGTATTGGTTCATTGCCAAGAAAGCAATGCTCTTGTCTTCTTCGAATGCATCCTGTTACGCAGGATTTAACAATGAAAGACGAAATATGTTATGTATAAATAATGCAATCTCAATATGGGTACAGAAGTGCATAAAAGGCGAATTTCAAGTTGTTGAGAAGTTAAATATCTATAATTTAATGTCAATCTTGGAAGCATGAAGCGACAACAAGTCATTTTATGAAATTATTTGGTATAAGGGACATCATGTTTTTCTTCGTCAGAAGAAAAATAGATATATACTAAATATAAATATAAATGTTTATATTGCATTTTATAGCGACGATATTCGGGAAAGAACTTACGAAGAGTCTACACTACACCGTGATGCAGAATCCATTGATAGAACACTCAACAGAGAGCTAGTAAGTACAATATTTACTTGATTTGTCGAAACGTTGTGAACAGATTTAATAAAAACTACAATTAACAAATTTGTAAAAACTAAAATAACTAAACAACTTACGAAATAGAAATTATAAATTTCTGTTCAGTTTATTATTTCTTGTTAGATAATAACGTTAACTTTTTGTTCTCATAATAACTAACTGAATGTTTTTAATTAAATAATTGCTCAAGTATAATCTATTCGAAATTGGGTTCACAAATGTAAAAAAAATTTTCGGAATTCCACAAATTTATCCAAATATCACAGTTTTAAAAAACCGACAAATCATAATTGCGAACAAGTTGTAAAAATTGTTATAACTGATATAATATTCATGGTTTAGGTATACAATGATGGATATACATCTCGAATGAAACGAACTTCACCTCTACCTAGACACAGTGCTCAAAAGGAAGTAAAGTATGTCAACGAAACTTCATCAAGTGAGTATCTTGAAAAATTGAAAAAGCGTAAAACAACAAGTTCTGCTTTTACACGACAGAATACAAAGATGCGATAGTGTACAATGTTTAGTGTGAATATGTTCAATAGATTGAAAATAATGTAACAGTATTTTTCTAATTTTTCTAATGGTTTTACTTTTTTAAATTAGACCTACTCATTTTTGTCATAAATGCATAAAATCCGCTGTCTACCGATGTAGGTAGCTGAGCGTGAATGTGTCCCCAACGACGCGACGCCAATAGAGACCAAGAGGTTAATCATATTTCAGGAAACGTATTTTGGGAGATGAAAAACACTATAAATCCATATAATCGACAGTCCATTTATAAGAATGGTCTGTTTTTTATGAAGAGATACCTGAAATACTTTTTCAACACATGTTCAGAAACAATTTTTCTTTTGATTCGTATTATAGCAAGATGGTATAAAAACAGAATTAAGTGTACATACATGTTATTCGGACGAATCTCTATATCTTATAATTCAATGAATTCGATAAACTGTTCTGAATTGTTAAAGGCTACCAAACGGAACCAGTGGAGTACGTGCCAGTTCCATCACCGACGCCAGCGATCCCTATCAACCTGGCACCAGGTCCCAATACGAAAGTCACAACAACCATTAAAACGTACACATACGAGTTGCCAGGAGCACCTGAATCGTACCTACCAGGTGGCAATGTGCCAGGGGCCGTTATGCTCCCGGGTGACCAGACCATAACGTACACGTTACCAAAAGGTAGCACTTCTGCGACCGATAAAACGGTCACCTATCAAACCATAACCGAAAACGTACCACCGAGAACACCGGTCAGGTATGGCAGTCCAACGCCGGTTGTGGACATCACGAAAAAGTCTACGACCTTACACCAAGAGAAATTTTTCCGCGAAGAACATCTCGGGGGTTCACCGGTGCAGCCAACGACGGTCGTCTACCATCCTGGCTCTCCGGAAAGTAAAACAACGATTATGCGAAACGAGAAATACTACGCGGTCGATGGTAGTTACCCGAACGGCTACGGTCCTGGCGATCGGCCGGATCATCCGGATCAAACAATAAACGAGAGTCACACCACCATAAATCGGATCGAGGAACACTATCCTAGCAGGTCACCCTCCAGCGGACGATACCCGACACCTGATAAACCGGGAACACCGGTTAATTATTATACCTCACCGCCGCAAACCACCCCACCGCAGTCCACCACGACGATATATAAATTCTCGAACATGACCACGACCGTACCACCGCACAAGAATGCCGAGGATCACGAGGTCTTGTTACCAAAACCATTTCCAACCGATGGGGTTCAGGTTTGCCCGGCGAAACCTGCTACCACCCAACAGTGCCCGCCCAAAAAGTTGGAAGACCTCATGGCGTCGTTCTCGGACACTGAGGTAAATAACAAGTACACAACAACGATGTCTCGATATAACAGTGACGAGCAAACGAGCAAAACTGTATACGGAGTACACCTACGTGCACCGTGCGCCTAAGACTCACACCGAAAATATCTCCGTTGTTTTCTTGTATTACTAAACATTTTCTTGTATTACTAAAAACAACAGAGATATTTTATAAGTCTTACGTGCTTCACCCGGTATATGCACTGCTTGTCTCATAAAAATCATGTTGAAATGTGATTTCATCTTCATACGTTTCCTCTGTCTATGACCTTCGATGAGCTTGAGTAATTATAGTCACTGAATTCCTAATGAAAGGGACTATCATCGTAGATGTTTAAAAAGAGGTGGTCCCGTTTAAAAAATGAAGGTGATCTTGAGATCTCTAAAAGAAGTAGTATAAAAACAAATATATTTTTATAGCATCCTGCGAGCCCCATTCAACCATACGATTTAACGTACATATCTTTGAATCAACAAAGATATTTGAGGTGCAAACGTTTAAGTGACTCACCCTGAACATGGAGATATTATTGTATCTTTCGATCTTTGAAAATAATGTAATTACTCAACTTATTAAGCTGTCTGTTTTGTGCTATAAGAATACCTGCAGAAATTACGATTCATTATGTGTCATTATCAACTTCTGCTACAAAATTTTTGTTGAACAGTGTACCAATATTTTACGTTATATTTGTATAAAAGTAATATAATTTTTTATTCAAATACAATAATGATAGTATCGTATTTCACGGTGAAACACGGTTCTGATTTATAAATAAAATAGTTTCTTTGTTCTTGCATATACATTGTGTACAGGCGTATAAGCTGAACACATAAATCTTCATCGTTTTAATCTAGAAAATTGATATCCCAAAAGTGTTCTATGTTTTACAAAAACCAGTATGTATTTAACTTGCAACATTAAACAGTAAACGATATTTTACTAGCATTGCTATGTGCACTATACATATTATTAACTGTTATTTCATTATATTTTAGCGCGAAGTGTTGGAGGACATCCAGAAACGAGAAAGAGTACAACAAAGAGAATCCCCTGCTACTAAAAAAGAAGTCGACTTTATACCCCATTCGCCACCTAAAGTGAAAAGTAAAAACGTTGCTGGCCCTCCAGTTTATTATCCTCCTGGATCTGCGGAGTTTACCAAGAAGGAAGAATCGAGCATGGCAATGTCACAAGCTGGTGTAAGTATACATAGTAAAGCCTTGATCTAAGATAACGTAAACAGTAGGCTCTACGAAAAACGAATGTCCCCCCGCCCCCATCCACCCAGTGCGGGGCATACCTCGCGGAGGGCCTCAAGCTGAAGTAAAGTTTAAACCTACTAATCTGATTACAAAACTTCTTTATTTTTTATGGAACCTTCACCAGCTTATTTATGGCATTTTTCTTATTAAAATGACACTAACAACACGATATAATGTGAACCGTATTTAGTGGTTTAATTAAGAGTGTATATTATCGATGTTATAGTAATATGTTTCGTTAAAAATCTGTTCATAAAAATGTTGTTTATTTACAGGGTGGTTGGCAAAAGGGTAGCGCAAAATACGAATACGAAGCGTCAAGTAAGAGCAAATCGCAAACCAAAAGCGGCGGCGCTGTTGTCCCTGTGTGTCTTCCCCTTTGTTGTGCCATGCCGTGTACACTTATGTAATTTATTAATATATGTATACTGATACATATTAAGTTTATAGATTCAAAAATGTGCCTCAACTTTATTAACGTGAAAGTAAAATTGCGATTCAAGAGAAAAAAGAAAGAGGAAGTTGTAAACAGAAATTAAATTGCCATAAAAAGATATCGTCGATATATGTATACATATAAATCGTTATGTAAATTGTATATCTTATAAAACAGCTTCTGAAGTATTTCTCTAATTATTATAGTTGCTGTTTTTATTATGTATAATTTTTTGAAATAAGTACTAGAATTGCGAAGATATGCAGTCATCTAACTGATTTTATTGTTTTAATCAATAATATCAAATACTGAATTAATTATTGTTTCATTTTGCTATATTTACAGCAAATAAGAAACTTATTTATTTTTCTTCTCAGCATCATACAAAATCTTTTAGTGTTCATTTGCCATCACGTTTATTTACAATATGTTATGATATGTATTGTAAGTAGCTTATCACTTTTTTCATATACTCGTATATCTCGAAAAACATATGTGGCCACGCGATACGGCAATTTTTAACAAATAATTTATTATATATGTAATTTTGTATCATAATAATGTTAAAAATATTCTATATTTTATTTCTTTACTGCCACGTAAACGAAATTATTGCATCATTTTTAATTTTGAGTTTTTATACTACATCCATATTGTATACATAGCAACAAAAATTCATACTCCAATTTTAATATACGACGTAATAAAGTAAATAAATCATAATGCAGTAATTTTAGCGCAACACATGGTACTTTAAGATAATCTTAACATAAATTAATTTAGAAAGATGGGTATAGTAGTAGTATTAAGTTTCCTTTGTAGCTTAAAAATATGCCTTGCGACATTTCTGTAATTATACTATAATAATACTGTGAATTATGGTGCTATAATAATTGTAGTGAACGAAAGGCACAATGTACTTTCATTGTGAACTTATGTATGTGTACATACAAATACTATCTTTAAGTATGTGTCAAAAATTGTGCCATGTCGAAACACGTATTATCAAGTAATAAGAATAGCTTCTACATTAATAAAGCAATTTCCTCCTCTAAGAAGCATGATCTCATATTTATTCTCCCTTCGTTCGCTGTCATCTATACTATAGTATTTATTAATAAGTTACCACACCGACTTGAGAGGAACACCATCTTTTTAATAAAAATACACAGCGTACACAGTGGCAACGCAGAATATTGTATCCTGGAAAAAATCGATTGTTTTGCATGAACTCCTATCGAACACATTGCGCACCATGTGAAATGTATCATGATATTTGATGTGTTCTACCAAACTATTTGGTTCCTTCTAAACATATAAATCAACCTCAATATTTGATATTTATTATCGGTAAAACTATACGCTAAAACCGTTGATCTTTAGAAGTTTAGAAGAATATTAAATGCAATAATACAATGTAATTCAATATACGAGGTGTGCACTATAATCATCTAGACACATATTAATCTGTGCAATAAATTAAAAGTATTAAACATTGTAATGTTCCTTACATTTACAAAACTATCGTAAGCATATGCATCAGCCTCTGCGTCCCAGATACACCTTGTACCCATTTTTACCCCAGCACCGTGTTGCTCACCCAACACCACATTTACAAGATATTTGTAACGTCCGAAGTTCAATTCTAAAAGTACACAGAAGATCGTGCGTGTAGTTTATTATTAATCTGGTGCCATTCGCTTTGAAAACAAAATTTCACCTTTAACTTTCTCTCTAATTACATCAGCTATATCTTTAGTCCACTGAACAGCTTCCCGAGCATCATAAACTTTAGTGGAAAGCTGGTCGAATAATATATTATGTATAGCTTCTTTAGCTCTGAGTGGTTTAAACCTGCGTAAAACATTTTGGTCCTACATTAGCTGCATTGTGATTGTTAACCCTTTGACTATGAAAAATTTATACTTTATACACTGCGCATTTAGCATTTTTAAATATCGATTAATGCTTCAATATTCTCTTGTTCCAAACAATGCAGATCTTACGTTCATTGAAACCATAAAATGACTACGAATTATTTCAACCGTTGATAATATTCGCAGCGCAAGCAAAATGATAATGATTTGGAGTTAGAACATGTTGGAGTCGAAGAGTTAAATTTAATGTGTAATAATGTTTTTACAATGTCAGAATAATATGAATATGTAAGTGTTTTAATTCTTATATTGGTTTTTAGTCATCTCATACTTGATTTAGATAATTCGTACGTAAAAATGTAAATATAATGTAATACTATTCATCCAGAAAGAAAATAGAGAAAATATTTTCAACACATCGCCGCGTCGTTATTGCTCGACACTTAAACAAACTATGTGATTTGTTCTATACTGGAATTTATATAATGCCCCATTCTTTAGCTGGAATATGTCCTACAGTGTTAAACTTGTTATAAAATTTATGTTTCTAGCGCACCACCAGTGGTACACGTGGCATGGAACGTGTTAATTGAAAAATGTAAAATGCATGGATGCCTGAGGAAATATCGTGAACAATGAAACGTAAATAAACATTATTATTCGGATAAATAAAAAGTACTTCTCATGTAGTTGGGGACGTATTTGATAAATCTGTTGCTCAGAAGTCCCTATTTCAGCTTCTTCGAGGACTTCCAAGTTTACTTGGGTTCTTTCTTTTTCTTCTATTTTCTCGACCGGCGTTTCAGCCTGACCTTTTTCTTCGTTTCCATTTTCGGCTTCTGCCGCTATGTTTGTTTCGGAATGTTCAACGCTTTCTTCCTCCATTTACTATATGTTGTAGCCGCTTACCCTGTTATTTCAATTAGTTTAGGTAAAACCACCTGTCAAATTTCATTCAACAACATAATACATACATGATACAAGCACAATATAAATAAACAAGGATATGTTAAAGACTGCCAGCCTTACGAGAGATCGTGTCACTCAGTGTCACTCAAATAATTCTGTAGGGAATATGGCGCTCGTGTCGCCGTTCCCCTAGGCCGCTCCTAGGGCGATCTAAAGATATGGAGTTGGCAGTCCTACTCCTAACGGTCTCTGGTAGCGACCGTTACAGTTCAAATTAGTCATCTCGTATGATCTGACCTGTTGAACATCTCCAGTTGTACAGTACAACTTGTACCGCGTTACGAGTGGTTACGAGGCGTACCTCATTGTATAGATATTCTCCGTCGTACAGATACGACGCACGTACACTTCGCTTTTATCGAATTTATTTAGTTCTTAACCACGTGCTTCCCTGCACACGTAGTACGTAGAGTAGGCTACGTTCTTCGGTACCTTCCCCGAAGCTTCATATCTCCTCCGAGAGTGTATCAACATATATACAGGGTGTCCCAAAATTGCTTCAACAGCGGGAAATGGGAGGTTCCTGACGTCATTCTAAATAAGCGACATTTTCCTTAGCAATAATGTCCGCCGCGGCTTTGTATAGGAGTTAATAACGAAAAACACTGACCAATCAGAGCGCGTCCTAGCCCGCCGCGCCGGCAGGCGAGTGTCGGTGGTACGCCGTGACATCGCAACGAACAAGAGTTTCTCGATGATGCGAATCCTCTCCAATTTCGATGAGCTTTGGATACGTTGTCAAGACCGTTATTCTGAACAACATTTTCCTTTAGACTTTTTGGCGGTCGGCTTTAGTTTACGAGATTGTAATCGTAAAAAAAGAGAAGAAGCAGAAACTGATTGAATTAAAAACTCACTTATTCAGCCGTAAATCCATTTGCTGCTTCGAAATGTGTGTCACTGGGTCACTCGGTGACGAACTGCACAGATGTCTTCAGGTAAGGGACGTACGGCAGGTCGACGAAATGCACAGCCGGTGGTAGATAGTCGGTATCCTAAGGCCTAAGGGATGCGCGGTCAAGTCGACGATCCATAATATCACTTTCACTTTCGAATCGATAAATAATTCGTATGTTTATTTGACACATATGCCTTAAAATTTTTCCACACTAACAATCACTGTTCACATTTGTCAACACATAGTTATGCACTAATAATAATTGCCATATCCCTTGTACTGCTGCACAAATCACAACAATCAGGTAATGCAATCACTAGACTGCGGATTTCATATATTTGTAGCAAACATGAGTAGGTGCATTTTAAGACAGTAGAGAGATTAAAATAATTTCAAAACACCAAATAAACATCAAATAAACATACGAATTATTTATCGATTCGAAAGTGAAAGTGATATTATGGATCGTCGACTTGACCGCGCATCCCGTAGGCCTTAGGATACCGACTATCTACCATCGGCTGTGCATTTCGTACGTCCCTTACCTGAAGACATCTGTGCAGTTCGTCACCGAGTGACCCAGTGACACACATTTCGAAGCAGCAAATGGATTTACGGCTGAATAAGTGAGTTTTTAATTCAATCAGTTTCTGCTTCTTCTCTTTTTTTACGATTACAATCTCGTAAACTAAAGCCGACCGCCAAAAAGTCTAAAGGAAAATGTTGTTCAGAATAACGGTCTTGACAACGTATCCAAAGCTCATCGAAATTGGAGAGGATTCGCATCATCGAGAAACTCTTGTTCGTTGCGATGTCACGGCGTACCACCGACACTCGCCTGCCGGCGCGGCGGGCTAGGACGCGCTCTGATTGGTCAGTGTTTTTCGTTATTAACTCCTATACAAAGCCGCGGCGGACATTATTGCTAAGGAAAATGTCGCTTATTTAGAATGACGTCAGGAACCTCCCATTTCCCGCTGTTGAAGCAATTTTGGGACACCCTGTATACAATTCGGTGTTTTCTTACGCTCTGTAGGATATACATAGTATGTAAAATTTAATATTGGCGCGCGTCTACGCATGATTCAATGACGTATCAACATGGCTGCATACGGGAAAATCAATACAGTGTTCCCAACTTCAGCTTTGATGATATCGTTGCCTTCTTTTTATCCTGAACAAGCATTGACAAGCTTCAAGTAAATAATTTACCATTATTATAAACATTTTTTCACTGCTACTTTATGGAACGTGTTACATTATATTTAAATTATTGCTGTTACATTATAGTAACATTTATACCTCCCACGTTGTTACTGTAACACCTTATCTCTTGTCTTATATCGACTCTGGTAACAATGGCGCCAATCGCAAATGACAAAAATACGTTCTTAGAGTATGCATGGTTATGCATTATGGTAATTATTTTAATGATAGTAAATTTTTAATTTATAAATAAATTCATTTGTAAATATTATATTTCTTTCCGTTTCTATTTTTATAATTATAAGAACAACATATGCTAACTATGTATTGCTGGTGATAACGTTGAAAATCTAAAATTGTGTAAAATTTAATACACATTTGAATATGTAAAGTACACATACACAAGAGAAATCATAAGGAAATTTTTTAATAATTTATTACATATCTGCAACATTCACGTCGGTTCTCGATTTAACGCTTTCATAGATTTTGCATATGTGTACATACTATTTAAGTCATACTACATACATTTATGTATACATGCTCCGAGGAAGATGATGAGATAATGTATTGCAAAGAAACACCTCGTAAGCTGTTTACGTATGCGAAAACTTTCTAAAGGAACATAGTTCGCTTAACCTTACAATTTCGCGTATAGCATTATAATTAACCATTTGAACAGCACATCAAACTCAATGTTGATAATTATATTTTAACGTTTGCAAATTGCATACATGATTTTTTAAGGAATTACTCAAATTGAATGCAAAAATAACAGGACCCATATGAGTTACATATATCTGTGCGGTTGTCAGGAAAAACGCCGCATGTCACATTTTCAAAAAATTTCAGTTTATGCATTAATTGAGATTTATACATATATAGTATAGGACAGGATTTACGTCTTTATCAGAAAAAAAGTCATGAAAATAAATTCGAAAAGCTCAAAAAAAACATAATGCAATTTTGAATCGATATATCCTATGTCCTATGGCCTATGGCCTATGGCAAAGCATTATTGACCAAAACTTTGAAATTTGATCAAATGCGAAAGATGAAATGAAAAATCATTTGAAGTTCAAGTAGCTGTTCAAATAAACCAACATCTGATTATTTCGAGTGACACGTAGTCAAATAAGATAATCTTTTATCTTAACGATTATTTTCCAAACAATTGATTTCGATAACGCAGCAGATTCTATGATAGGATCCGCCGCCAAGATATACATAGAAAATATCTCCCCAGGAAGGTACAGGTTGTTACGCTCCTGACACCAGGTCTGTACGTGTACTGTATGTCTGCCGGATCTATCCGTGGGTTACATAGACTCTAGCTCGACGACCAGCGAGGGAGGAAGTGGGAGGAAGGCCGAAGGAGCGAAGCGAGGAGGAGTTCGTAGATTCGTAGCAGGCAGTAGGCAGTAGGCAGTATGTATGTAGCAGGGAATGCGCGAGATGGTGGGAGTAGTCGTAGCTAGATGATGATGATGGTAGGGAAGGCATGGTGGTGGTGGTGGTGGCGGCGGCGGCGCGGCGGCTGCGCCGGGTATTCGGCCTGGGCAGCCGGCAGGCCGGCAATTCGGTGGATCGAGAGAGAAGGGAGATCTCAGAATGGAATGGAAAGGCAGTCAGGTTAGCCGAGCAACGGTGGGAGAGGCTAGGGACGAGGCAAGGCAAGCGATTTAGCTGCTGCTGGTTCGGCAAGCCACGAGTTTAAGTGCCGAGGTCCCGTTGCCCGTTGCCCGTGCCTGCACCGGGTGAGGCGTCATGAAAGCGCGCCAGTTGATCGAGTGCACCTCTCGCCGGACGAAACATCGGATTTCCCATTGTTGATTCTACGTGTTTGCCCCTCGTTCTCTGTTTCTCCGTTTTCGTAGCGAACTATTTTATTCGCGCGTGTCTCTTCCAGCCGCTGTTAGACTCCGCTCAAAGAAGAGAACGGGGATTAGGATACATATATACCAATCCGTGGACAAAGGATAACCGTTCCCCGTGTGTTTTCCATGGGTTTCCCCGTTCAGTGATGGTACATGTCCCTGTTTCCGAAATGGTATCTCCACCGTTCAAGTAGGACAACGTGCGTGAGTGCATCTCGTATTTAAAGCTCTCGGTGATACGCGTCGTTCTCTGTGATTCAGTGGTTTTCCTCGGTTCCGTGATCGTACTCTGAATCGTACCTTGACATATTGATCCTGCAGGTGTGGCCTCCACGACGGAACCAAAAAGTGATCGAAACAATGAGAACTCGTGTCCGTGTCAATCGGCCAGTTGTGCTTTTAGCCTGAACTGATATGCTCGGTTTCGCGGTTGGTGTTTCACCTTGACGGTTGGAGCATCGAGTGTGCCAGTTACGTTTCGGCTGATAGTTTGACAGCGAGGAGACAGAGCTCGGAGCGGAGGGACCCCCCAGGGATCGAAACGCGGATGGAACTGATCCTAATGCTTCTCACGTTCCGTATTACAATTTTCTATTCGCATCGTCGACGACGTCGTTAACGCAGGCCGTTTACATTCCAGAAAATAGTTGACAGTATTTATCGGATTCTAAGGGAAACACAGAGACACGCATAAGCGTGCACAGGTATTATTTACAAGTTACATATCGGTTGGGTTCGTTAACTCGCCGTTGCGTTGTCTCGTCTCGTCTCGTCTCGTCTGCGTCTGGAGGGTGGCATCCCTCCCGGTCATTATCCCATTCCAAGTGTTCCGAGCAGTACGTTCCGCGAGGAGGAAAGTGTCTCGTCTATCCAGGGCGGCGAGAGCATTTCCTTTTTAGATTCCAAATTAACGTGAATACCATAACGTCGGAGGACATGCCTGTCGCCGACAAACCCGGTCGTTCCTGGTAGATCGAATTCGACGGTTGATCGACGGTATGTCGACCGTGTCTGTAACTTTCTAGTCTGAAAACTAGGAGGGACGAATTAAAAGTTGTCGACGAAAGTACCCGTGCTGAACCAGCTTTCGCAGTCATGACGGAAGGAGGAACCAGACGAACGAGAAAAAAGAAGACCACGTGATCACCGTTCAGTTACCGAACCGCTCGATTAGGAGTAACGCGAAAGACTCGGCCGGAGATCAAAGGTGACTGGCAGTTGGTTTGTGACACGACGGTGACACGACGCAGAGAAGGCGCAAAACAAGTGGAAGAAGAAGCAGCGTGTGTTCCAGAGCCAACCAGCCAGCCGAATTAACAGTCGTCAGGGTTGCGGATGGATATGGCAGCTGTCGTTCCTTCTGCCATACTTCGAACTCGCTGCTGCTGCTGCTGCTGCTGTTATCGACAGCGTGCTACCTGTCAGTCGGGCGAACAGGTGTTGTCGCAAGGTGTCCAGGGCAGGATACATGATTTTTCGTGATAACAGGCAACACCGAGGGAATTTCAGTGTCGTCGATCGATCGAGGGACTGCGTAGTCGCCGTCTTGCTCACGGAAAAGTGTTTGCCGGCAGGTCTTACTTAGGCCGAGCAAGTAGACCAGAACAGAAGAGAAAGGGGGAGAGGATATTGGTGAAGGAGGCTGCTGCGGTGGATAAAATTCGTTGCGTATCCGCTGTTTCATGACTTCGTTAAGGATGAAGAGCAGCACGGCTGTCGATCACCCGAAGCCGAATTTCACCTTTTACGGCACTCTGCTTCTTTTCTTGACGCTGCTCGCTGAGGTGAGTGGAATGGCGACGGATAATCGTATGAATCTAGGACGTGTTAGTCGAATGCCTTTCTGCCAACGATTCCGTGCATGCACGAGAGTGTCATACTCGAGACACGGTGGCGGCGATCACATTCACTCCGATCTGGAACGGTCTGTGTTTACCTGTCGATTCTTTGCTTAGGTTTAACCCTTTTCGTCTCAAGGTAACGAGCCGTCGCTGCCGTCGCTACCGCCGCGAAAATCCTCGCCGTGTAACGATTCATCTTTACCGCCTTGTATGCTTTCGGAGGATTCTTCCGATATCTTTTTTCCCGGTCGAATCAATTCTCTTCTGCCTCATGCAATTGTTTTTTTTCTACTGTCGCACAGTGGAGCATTTTGTCAGAAAAGACGGAAAAACTATTTTAACGTTATTTATGGGTTCATGTTCAAGGTCTCTCGTAATACATATAGTAGGTCTTTGAATTCGTCTTAACGTCAGCTATAATATGAAATCAAAGAATCGAAATGATCTTTATTTTCTGTCGAAACAGAATTTTTATCGAAATTTTATATGTACATACATACATGGAAGTTTGTAGATGTTAAATACTGTTAAATTTTTCTTCGATACAGTTTTTCCTCAGATTATCCGGAAACCTTTGAAAAATCGTGACAATGGAGCTCTTGGAGCTCTAGATGAAATTCAAAATTGTTGAAACGTTTTTAAAATTGAAGATGACAATATACGTATGATTTCCCCTCTAATAAAATCATTAAGGAAAGAAATAACATTGAATTTAGTTTCTATTGCTTGCGATCGATGCAGACAGTTTTTATTTTGCTTAATGATCCGATGTCTAGCAATGACCAATTCTGAACTCGAATGACACAGAACTTAGCCTTTTAACATCGTTATTTTTTACTGACTCTACAAGAGCATGTTCTTAACTATAATTTACTGACGGATAATCATGAATTCTTTTTACGGATTTCTTTTCGTTAAATGATTTCAAGCTAAGAACCAAACTTATTTAACAAATAATGCAGCGTGTCCTGACTTGTTTCATGATGTCGCTAATAACCTAGCAGTTGATGCGACATAAAACTATAAATAAAAAAATCCATATAATTTTTATAGAACTATTTGTTATATGTATAACAATATAATAGGAGCAAATTTTTCATGAAAATTTAACGAGTCTTGTTAAATGCAAATTGCAAATGCAAACAAAAGCTGTTTCATAAAATTGTTGATTTCTTAAATGTTTCGTTTTTTTAAGTATACGGAAGATGTATATTCGTTTCGTTAGAAATTATGATGCTCTTAAGAAATTATATTATTTGTTACTTCAACCCAGTATTGCTATTTTAAGGAACAAATATTTCTGCACAATTATCAATTATTTTCCATCAAACTACAAATAATCTCTTACCCTGACTTACATGAATGTCCCAGATACAATATCTACTCTTATCATTGGACGGTGGACATTTATGTAAAATAGAAATTATCTACCTCAAATTGCAACGAATAGAAGTTGTGTAAATAGAAATTTATTGCTTTTACTATTATAGAATGCTTTTACTATTCTATATATATATGCCATTTACAATACTATTATAATTTTTGTTAGAAATCTAGAAAATTTTGCAGTCTACTTAAGGATTGACTAATCCGTTTACTCAAGTATACCTAACTAAATAACTCGAAGATTATTTGGAAAATAGTGAACAGTTGCCATTGAGAAAACTAAGACATTTCCAGCTAAGCAGGATGATCGCAAATCACAAGAAAACGTCTACAAATCAATACAAGTCTATCGAATCTACTAACTAATTGTAAATGGTTCTAATATGTTCCATGAAACGTGATAAAAAGTTTCAATGATAGCAGGAGTCACGAGTCCTTTCGATTAATATACAATTTTATGCGTTCATTATATGCAGGGCCGGATTAAGCCCCGTAGCAGAAGTAGCAAATGCTACGGGCCCCGCGCCATACAAACAGGGGCCCCCACACGGGCGCTTCATCGATGAGGCGCCCATACATGAGCGCCTGTCTATGCCAGGGGGAATACATATTTTTGCAAAAAAAAAAAAACAAAAAAAAAGGTCATTCATTGCGTTTGCTGAGAAGGTGCGCACGGCGGCTGTGATACAACAAAGCCTAGGGCCTCGTCATGACATTTGCTACGGGCGCGGGCGCCGCGCTGGCTTAATCCGGCACTGATTATATGCATTGTATAATACATAGAATTCGCACTTTGACCCTGTCCTTATCTTCATAATTGAATGACGGAATCAATCGCCTGGTGTTTATGAATCTACAAACATGCAGGATTCCTAGAAAATCAATTGGGAAGAATATGATTTTATGGATACTATTCTCAGAACTATCGCTTCTATCGTAAGCGTTGGCAGTATTACACTAATTGTGTTAGAAAAGTCAAGGCCATTCACCGTTATTCTATAAGCTGACGAGACAGGTACTGACAACTCTTTCGAATTAGTGTACCTGCATTTTATCGCAACGTCAAAATTGCTTCATTTCATGAAATCCTGTAAATGCAAAACATTTTTTTATCTAACAGCAACAGTAGCCTACAAAATCTCTTTTATACATGTATGTATAAATCTAAACATATTTCAAAATAGTTTTCAAAACTGTTGCCAATATAAATAAATTATACTCCATGTAATAATATTTGCATGGATATAATCGACATTGAAACGAAAAAATGAAATTATTTTAGATCATAATTTCGTAGATATTTTGGTAACATAATATTACAAACGTGTTTTATTCCGATTTGAAAGGAGACAAAATTTCCTACGACACTTGAACAAACACAGCTTTACCAAGCGCGAGTAAAACGTGATTGACGTCATCAAATTTCTTCGAGTGATTCTTCGAATGATTCTCCGAGTGATTAGAGCGGGATGAACGTCAGTGACTATAATACTTTAAACAATGCATGTAGTTTTATAATAATTATGGTTGATCACCAGCGTGATCAAAATACATGATCATACTATTTAATTTGTGGTCATTAAACTTTCGATTTTCTGTATTTATGGGAAAAATGAATATATACTGTATTGAATTTTCCGTACTCTTACACGCTCCGTGGCAACGTAAGTATGTCCCGCCGCGCCAGGACAGCCTCACGTTGCTGCGAAGCGTGCAAGAGTACGGAAAATTCAATAAAGTATTAGCGATAGTTTTTTGCGAATATCTCGAAAACTAAAATCGAGCGGCGGTAACATGTAACATATAGGAAAAAGTTCAGATTGATGACCTTGACAACATATTTCAATGTCAACAAAAACTGTGAGGAAGCCCCTAATGTAAATAATTACCAAAAAATCATATAGAATGGATTTATATTAGGGTGGAAGAAGTGTTTAATTTTCGAGTTAAAATAGCTCCGAGTGCAAAACGGTTGATAACGAGCATCAGGATCAAGTTGGAATTGATCCAGACATCACCCGGACCATTTTCAACAATATGAAATTCAGAGCAAAGGAATCTGAAATTGCATATCATTGCAAATTGGTCGATTAATTTTACGACTCTGAGCACAAAGTCGTTCTCCAGCAACATAAAATATGTTCGTTCAAACATGCTCGAACGGCTGGAGTACCGATTACTATTCACACTATTGCACGGTACGCCCATTTGCCAGCAGCTATAAAACGAGAAGGAAACACTCGGATTGGACAAGTATCGCGCATAACATCATAGTAATCAATAGACTGCGGATGTTTATGGAATTTTCAATTTTTGTAGACAAATTTTACGAAAGTGGAATCACGTAAATCATGTTATTTTCAGTAGGAGTATAGTCTTTGTAAATCTGAAATAAATAAAAGTCGTACTAAATTCTATGGAATTTGATTGTGTAGCAATTTATGAAAATTTTTTGGACCCGTAAATGCATAAAGACCCGAGCGATCTAGCGCAATCACCGACTTGTAGCGTACTGATAGAAACTTGTAGTAGAAGGCTCTGAAGTTTAGTTTGTTCGTCACCACTTTACACCATTATATTGATGGAAAACAATTAATTGATTTGTAGTCATAACGTAAATCATGATTATAAATCTCCAGTTGAACGCAAACAAATCTGTCTGGCAAAGAACAAACGATTTAGTACAGACTATGTATGTTGCTTTAGATCCTCATTCGTCATCCGTTACACCTGTATCAATATCACTGTAATGAGATGCTGGATGATTATGTAATATAATATGTTCGTATGCTTATTTTCAGAAGTGAAAGTAAACTCTCGAATTCATTTCTAGTAGAAATAAACCTATTCATTTCATATTTAGAAGGTTTTACCGAATCTGATCTGAAGCGAATGTTTATAAGTAGACAGAGGATCTTTATGCAAAATGAAAGTTTTGTATTTGGTCCGTTTATTTTGATCGGAAACGCATAAAATCCATAGTCTACTTATAACAAAACATAATGCAACTTTCCGAAGAATTTCTTGGAGAAAATGAAACTCGAAACACGATGAAGGATAGAATATAGTTTAACGACTCGAGGAAAGTTTCTTCGGCGAAAGTCAGCCGCTTTGTATCCAGCGAGGTTTGCAAGAAATGAAATTGTTTTACGTTCGACCAATGGCCCACGCCCATTTCGATTGTCTTTAGCATCGAAATGGTACGAGTTCCCTTGAAATAATAATCGTGTATCGAGGATTGAAGACTGTGGTACAATATTACGGGAAACTATACATATAATAGGTCATTCACGTATGCCAACGAACAGTAAGTAGGCTAGGTGAAAGTGAATAATGCATTGATCGACGGAAAAATAATACAATGGCGAATCTTCTGTGCAGACTGCTTGAAAATTCAGTGCAATTCAATAAAACAGCAGAAATTGAAACAATAAAGGACATTAGTATTTGAAAGAAAATCATAATGAGATTATAGATACATTATTTTTTTGAAAGTAATAATTACTAATGACAGTTATAGTACATTTAAATACCACATGTCTTGGTTGATTATATTATTATGACTTTGTCTTTGCCATTTTGTTTCATTATAATTTAACGCTGAACCTACCACCGCCGGTCAAATTTCACAATTACTGAAATTATTAAGTTGCTTAAGTTGCTTACATTTCGATCGATTTCTTTATCCAAGCACATATTGTAATAAAAATAGCAAAAAATCTAAATACATAGAGTCTTGTTATTTTTATAGAAATGAGCTAGAAGATTTTCATCGCTTTTAGTGCTCGGAAAGTTCAGTGTTAAAATGAATTTGGAGTTACCGTGCCACGATCAAATATCAATGCTTTTTGTAAAGAATTCTCACCCGGATTAATATGAGCAGAGACAGAACATTGGCCGATTTCTTTGTAAATCGAATATTTTCGTTGGATACTAGGAAAATGGGAAGCAACCGTGACATTATTGGCCTAGAATTCGGGACTCATGACCGCTTGCTAAATTAAGCGCTTACTACGAGGAACCTGTTCACCGAATAGTGTATGTATTACAAATAACTGAGATTGTCGACTTTGAAGTGCCGCTGAAGCCGAAGCTGCATTTACGGATGCACTGAATTTCGCCCGTTCCGCCTTGGTTTTCTTTTACCGTCAGCAGATTTTCAAGCCCTCCCGGCTTTTCCTAGCGGCTTTCCAAGCTGTACAGGAGAAGGCTAAGCTGGTGAAGATGCGGCTTAACGCATAAACTCGCCGTTTCACTCGTTAATTCCCTACGACGCGACGCGACACCCCTATCGCAACGATCAAAGGTTTTCCACTTTCCACTAATGTGGCTCGAACCCTTCCCGACAGATTGTAGGCAGTTTATCCCTCCATGGGGTAAAAATAAGCTGTAAGTTTCGTTGGAAAGATTACGCTCGTCGTATATCATCCAATTAAAATTTTCACGAACCATTTTTAAATTTATTATACAAGGCTGAACCGGTTAAATATAACAAGCTCCTTCTTTCCGATTCGTAGCAGATTCTCCGAAACCATATGCCTGACATTTCATTCATTTTTGTTCAACTAAATGGGGCAGGGAAGCTAATTATAGTTAGGATAACACATACAAAACGCAACAATACTACAAAAATAGGTACGAAGTGTATACTTGTTTTTTTCTTCGAGATTACTTTATTTGAAAAAAAAACTATTTCATTTGTTTTGTTTCAAAGAAACTTGGCAACAGTATTTGGTAACCAAATTCTCAAAATTTGGTCGAATTTGTTGAGCAGTAGTTATTTTTGAAATTGATTCTAACGCTGGTGCTGTTAATCTTGACCTTTCTGCAATTTTATTATTTTTTAACGTTGAAAATACTGGTTCGCACATGTATGTGCTATCACTGCTACCGAACATAGCTGAAATACGCCTAATTGCATATACTGCATATACATAAATAATTGTAGAAATGTGGAATACCAACTACATCCATATATTTTTGTTTGTATTTGTTTCGCCATCCATAATAAAGGTAAATTCTTCTCGATCGCAATTTTAGATAATTAAACTTTAAATGTTATCGGCGCCAGGTTCGATCAATTTTTCGAACCTGGCGCCGATAACATTTAAAGTTTAATTATCTAAAATTGCGATCGAGAAGAATTTACCTTTACATCCATATATGTTTGTAACAATACGGAATCACGCTGCATTTCGATTAATTCCAGTTGTAAAGTGTTGCTTGATAAGGGGAGAGAGCACGAATTGAGGGGAAAAGATTACCCTCTCTTCTTTCTCTGTCAATACCGGATGTGTCAGTGTCACGTGACTGGACCGTGGCGGATATCTGGGGAAATAGCGTTGTAGAAGACGAAGGGGAGTGTTAATCGTAATTAACGACTTTAGAAATTAACGACTTAGAAATTTAACCGTTATTCCCAATTAACGATTAATAAGTATTTAATCGTTAACCGCAATTAACGACTAAACTGGGAGATTTATTGTTAATTGCGATTCACGATTCAAGTAGAAATTTATTCGTGAATCGTTGATTAAATTTTTGCCCAACTCTGCCGTAGACTTATTGTTAGTTAGTGAGGCGGCAGTGGCGGTACGGAAACAGGGACGATGTTCTACATACGGCGCGGCGCGGCGCGGCACGGCGGCAACGATGAAGTTCAAGAGTGGGGGAAGTACCTAAGCGGGATCCAGGATATGTAGTGACAAATGGGTTATACCGACTTCTTTTATGACTCAAACAGCTGATTGTTTCATAGCAAAGATGAGAGAATTAAAGAGTAACTATACATATAATAATGTATTTATTTTTTCAAGATTAGGTAGATAACATATACTATTGCTGTGCAAAAGAAAGAAGCACCCGGCCATATTTAATAGAAAAGCTTAAAAAGTCAAATAAGGACACTGTAAGTTTTGAAAAAGGATTCCGCCGTTTAATTGAATAGTTCTGAGTATGATATACATACATATATGTTATTGCGGATTATCTAATACTTTAAATGCAGTAAATCAATCTTCTATTTAGAATACTAGACGAAATATTTGCAAGAAAATAGAGAAATCGTCTTTGTTTAAAAACGTTCATTGCATAAACTGAAGTCGTTAATAAAAATGGAATATGTAGGTAATAAACGATGGAACACAAAATTACAATTTAAATTAGAAACGAGTTTGTTGGGAAAACTTGATGAAAATTGTAAGCTTATATGTAGTTATTATGCAAGAAATTGCTTTATAATACACTACGAAAAAATTCAATTATGCGTATTGGGTGCTTGAGAACCAAAATATGCAGAGAATGGTTAATAAGTTCTCAACAACCAATTTGGATCGAAAACATGCATAGAATTGTTAATAAATACTCGACAGCCGGATTTTTTATCTTAAAATAAAATTCTATTTTGAACGGCCATTGGAAATCACACATGCATACAATAAATACGAATTTTCACGAATCGGATAATCATGGACTACAAAGAGATATCTTGATCGCTGTAACTGTAAAATAAATTATAGTAGAACGGGTTAAGGGTTGATTCGACCTTTATATGTACAGTGACGGAATAATGGTAAAGAGACAGATTGCACGCGTCGTTAATATGCGACACTGTGAGAAATACAAACGGAAAAAAGTGAATATTGTTAACTCGCTGAATGAGAATATCCCATTAAAAATTGAGCGGACAGACTAATAAAACAGGCGTTGCAAGGGCAAGAGCGGCGCGGCGGGGCTCACGCGTGGTTGTCTGTCGCCTGTCGCTTCTCGCTTCTCGCTTGTCACCCGACCGCGCGCGCGGTACCGTTTGCGCATCCGGATGTGGGCTTGGAGTACATCCTGGCGTATTCAGGGAGCATGCGGTCGTTTGCAACGAAAATAGAGCAGACGGGAAAAATAAATCAGCCCGGTACAATATCTCTCAATGACACGCGTTGTATCGTGGTTGGTCCGTGGTATACGCTTTACGTCGATACTATGTACAACAATAAGACTATAAGACACTGTACGAATCGTTTAATGCAAACACAAGGTTAGGATAACGAGGAATTAAATACAAGTTCTATCGAATGTTCAAAATTAATGTATAGTATATTAGAAACTAATAATACATTACAGTTAATTCGTTTAATGACAATTAAATCCTTCAGATATGGTATTAAACTGAACAGACAAAAATTGACTTGCACCACTTTTGCATTCACCCTTCAATGCAGGGATTGGACCCTCTCTCTCTGCCAGTACGAATTAGTCACGAACACCACGCCGCGCCGCGCCGCCGCGGCCGTGGCGGAAGCGGGAAGCGGGAAGCGGGAAGCGTGGGGGAATAGTGCCGTAAAAGGATAAGGTAGAGCAGACCGAGAGGAGTCTTACAATTAATCTGGCGACTCTGATTAGGTCTGTGAGATCCATCAATTGAATTTGTACTGTTTTAACTGTGTTTGATTTATCTTGGAATTTTGAGAAATTCCAATTTCTCACCGAGATGAATCCTAGTTTTACTAGGAGCAGTTTAAAGCACTATAGCAACGTTTATTATATAACGTTTTATTATATAAAAATGTTAAATTAATCCGAAGCGAACGTAATCAATATATTTGAAAAGGGGTTCGGCTCTACGCGGTGAGAAAATTTCCAAAATATTGGGAAAAATCGTTGGGCTGTGTTTAATTGCTGGAAAGATATTTCATTTAAATTGAATTTCATTTTAAAAAATGCTGGCGACGCGTCCGCCGTAAAACACCAATTTTCCAGGAAAGACAGAGAATTTTGTAAATAGTGATAGCACGACAGATAACTGTAGAAATCGATGTGTAACCACAAATCTGAGGATGATTTAGCGAATAATAAAAAGTTCGCCAAATACTAATGAGCGTAATGGGTCATTACTAATGACTAATTGTAAAACCAGTCCTCCTGTACACCTTGCGGCTCGCTAGCCGCAGATAACTCCTAACTCCTCTCCCTACTCCCGGATCCTCCCCACCAAACTTCTGTGGGGAGGGTAGGAGGAGGAGGTTCGGGAAATGGGGGGAGTGTTTATTCTTTATACACGTATGTATATGTTGGTATTTGTAGTATTGTCGCGTAGTGTATTTTGATTAATTGATTCCGATAACATCAGTTTAATTCAGTTTCTTCATAACGTTTTTTCATTACAATAATAAAGATATTTGGTACAACTCTAATCGTTGAGGATTGAAATCTGAAACCTGAAACCTGAAACCTGAACTACGTACGGAAGAAATTTGCACTAGCATTTCGTTAAATAACACGCGATATCATCAGATATCGCTGCCAAAGAAATTCTAAAGCAATGGCAAAAATTAATTTCCATACATGAATTTTTCAAAAGGAACCCATGAAGCTTAAAAAAATTTCAACTTTATTTACTATGCAATGTTTTGATATATCTTACTTGTATTTGGATAATATTAGGTATATATTATTTTCAAATATGTATTTGATGAATCAATTAATTTATCACTCGAAAGTAATATCGTAGTATAACTTTCTATTATCGTCCATTATAATGCAAATTAAATCACTTTCAAACTACGTACTCCTTTATCTTCCCTATTAATTCAGGAATTTAACATATCTTCATTAACACCTCTTAACTGCGGAATTTAGTTTTAAAAATCCCCCACCGAGTGCGGAATTAAAATCAAGCAATAACGACTATACACGTCGAACGCAGTTAACTGATTAAATTATACTATTCTACTATTAGAGCGTAGTATGTACATAGTATTATATAGGATAGTACAGTAGTAGTAGAAGAATAAAATAGTACATATTACATACTACTATACGGTAGAGTACAATTAAAAATTAATTTTCTATTTCGACAAATGTTTTGAAATAATTTACTTTGTTTCGATGTAAAGTAAAACTACGGAACAAACTACTTCAACTGAAAAATGTAATGTAAAACCATTACAGAAAATCTGCGGGTCGAGGTTGTCGTATCTGTTACCCAATAAAGGCGAATTAATACACCTGGTTCTTTTTTTACACGACGGAGGACGTGTAAAAAGCTGCGTGAAAGTACACACTTTTCAGTCTTTGAAAAGTACAGTCTTTGAAATGACCTTCCTTCCGACGCAGTTTAATGAGGCAAATGTACCTACATAACAAATAACAAACCGCAAGACCAACGTGTATCATTAAGAACAGTCAAAGGAACCAGACAAATGACAATAACGATATTTTAACCATACATACATTACCACATTCATTACTCCGCACAACATCGATCATACGACATACACGGCCTACATAATTGCTTGCATGGATAACGCACTTCAGGTAACAAATAGTTTAAGTGGACAATAAAGTTTTACGTCTTCGGAAGCTTTGAAAAATCACGTCGATTGTTTCTCCAACGCAAAGACGGCCAGTGTTTATAATATGTATGATGGAATATACACGAATATAAACAGAATATACTAGAATACACCAGTAGGTGCCAGAATATACGAGAATATGGTAGAATATATGTACTAGAATCCACCAGTAGGTACCAGAATGTAGCAGTATATACCAGAGTGTACCAGAATGTACCGGAATATACTAGAATATACTAGTATATACCAGAACATACTATAAAAAAGTAATACATACTCTCTGCCAGAATTTTAGCAGAGTCGTAGAAAATGGTAACTACGTAATCGACTGATCGTAATATTTTTTGGTAATGCAGAGGAAATCAATGCTGATCCGAAAATCGTATAAAGACTTTTGCAATGACCCAACAGAACGATGTTTGCGCGAGAGTTTACGATTGAAAAATCCATCACCCGGCAACATTGCAACGAAGCTCTCGAGATCCTTAGGAAGCATTACTGCAAACGTTATTATCCTCGTCATCGATTGCATTAGCCACGCGGTTGTACTTATTGTACATGTACTACATACATAGAGACCCACGCGAACATGCGTCTAGGTGTCAGAGTTGGACGCACATGATTATGTACGACCTAACGGAACTCCGCGGACACTGTTTTCGAGCACAACTTGAGAGAGAGAGAGAAAGAGGGGGGGGGAGAGAAAGAGCGAGAGAGAGAGAGAGAGAGAGCGGAGGCCGTGGAAAACGGTTCTTCGGCGACTGGCCATAAAACGCTTTTAATTTGCACCAACGTTCGTGTACACATCGATCCTACCTGTTCTTCACGCGAAAAAATTTCACGCGCGACCGTTCGCTGATCGCGCGAGAGCCCCATTGTGCCCACTTTCACAATGAGCTTGTTATCTACGCGCTGGGCGCACTTCACCGGAACACTGTTTTGTTTTTACACATAAACAACCTTGCGATCGCCGAATAACTTGCATTTTCTTCCCATAAAAGAATCACTCACGTTCGACCGTTTCCAGCGCTTGCACAGTGTCACTGTCAATCGTGGCTCCCCACTAACAAGGGAGGATTATCCAATCGTAACACGCTGATTTTAATGGAAATATTTTGTTAATTTAATGAAAGGGGGCGAATGAAAATGGCACTCAAAGTAGGGGGATGGTAAATTCCATTTTATCGAATATCTCTGAAACTACAATTAGGCCTAGATGAAAATTTCAATTTTGTTTTGTGCATCTTTGAATGACGAATCTTCTAGTGTAAATTGATGAAAAAAATGATTTTGTTTAAAACATACGTTCAAAATTAACTATTCATTGCGAAATTTGTATAAAACATTACAATTTTTTCATGAAAATTCATAGACTCAGCCTGCATCCCTTGATGAAAAATATGGGAAAAAAATTTTGTTTTGTTTTGTGCGGTCATAATAATCGTATATACTATGGTCCAAATTAAACTCATAGCCACAGCATATCACCACAGATTCTTTTCATCCATGTATGATCTGTTGTTTCGACAACAATTCGTGTAATGTTGCACCAGATGAATTGCACTACACATTTTTAATCATGCGCTGAATGTTAAAAATTCCTGTAGGAAGATGATTACGGCGCACAGTGGGACAAACCGATGAATTCTGTGTCAAAGCCAAAGAACTTTCGATAGAAATGAGATAGAGCGATAATTTTTTTGATATTAAAGCTGAAACATTGCTAAACATGGGAAAAATAGAGAGATTATAGTAGGAACGTCTTTTAACTTTGAAAATCGGCGCGGCGCCGACTACGCTCATGCGAGGCACGATGGCAACCGTAATGGGAAATGGGAATCATTTATTATATAATATGTAGGCGTGAAAGGGATGCTGCAAGATGATCTACAACGATTGATCGTTACAATAAATCTTCGTGATAAACCTCTGCCCGAGAACCATGGTGCAACCCCGTCCCCAATATTAATAGTGAAAGTACTCCTTGTAAGTGTGCTCCGAGACACTTTTAATAGCGATCTAGTTGCAGTCTAGGTGCAGTCTAACTGGAGGACAGCGAGTTAGCGTCCTCAACATCTCAGCCCTCCCTATCTCTTCAGGGTTTCATCCCTACTTCTTTAGGATGTTATCCCCACCTCTTCAGGGTGTTATCCCTACTTCTTCAGGCGAAACTAAACCTAGGTGCTTGAAGCGGGTCCAAGGATTCGTCAAGGCCGCACATGCTTGACCGAACCAGCTTCGGATTTTCTAGACATCTGGAAATCACACGCGCTGTAGCTTCAAGCACCTAGCCGCGCTGAGCCCAAGGGACGACAATTTTAGGCATTTCATGGCAAGGGACTGTATCGAAGGTGCCCAGATACGGGCGGCAATGTTATTAAGCCAAGCACCTAAGTGGCGATGACAGGCCCAACGCCGCCGCGCCGCACCAAAGCCAAAGCCGTAGCCAAACAACAAAAAGTCACGTACCGGGCCCACTGCACAATAGCGATGTCCCTGCCATGAACGTTGCCCAGCGCGAGCTTCCACAACCGGTTTGCTGGTGTCTATGGCCACCCGAAGATCGTTTACTGCACTCATAGACCATATAAACATAAACCCATACACACGGCATGTGTATAGTACGTGTACAGAAAAGCAGAGAATCCAGTGAAGCAAAGATAACGGGAACATGTGAGGTCACAAGATAATTTTTAAGATAATTCTAAAATGGCTGACAGGACAGATCGACACCGACCTGTGAATTTTCTGTATATCTAATTAAACATGGATAATATGCAAAAGTTGTTAATCCTCGGAATTACTGCAACTAACGCAACAACCTAATATCATTATAACTACATTGCTTTATACACGAGCAAAATCTCGTTTACTATACATATGTGTAATCGAATGGATCCTCTAGTCTACTATATCGAAGTGATTGGGTTACATAAACGAAGAGTTATGTTGCTACTTAAATAGTGAAATTATTTCGCAAGAGAACATTCGTCTATCATTTACTTCTGAATCAGAATTTATGAATTTACATGAATGACTCCATGGCTCGTTTCCCGAAAGAAGAAAGCTGAAGTCTTAATAGCTGCCCACTCCACTACATACTATGTTGCAAGTCTGAACTCTGAAGTAAGAGAAGTGGTGTGATCGCAATTGAAGCTGTTATGTCTTCAACTATTTTCTTTCGGAAACTGGTAGTAACTGAACATTTAACTGAAACATTGATCGTTTCGTATTTTTATATAAATATTATATTATAGCTTCTTTCTAGACTTTGGCAGCGACATGAATAAGTGAGTGCGCTCCCTTGTCAGTAGGGTTGGTGTAAAACAGTAAACATATCTCGAGGAGTGTCGCCCTAGCTCGGATTACATATTTAATGAAATAATGAAAAATCCATGTATGTACTCGTATGTAGAGGTCAATGCGTTGCCCATGCCGAGTGGTATACTCGGTGGACTAGCAGTAAGTAAGTATATTTTAGGTGGAATTCGGCTCATGTTACACCCATAGCTCATTCATGAGTGAAATGGTTTCTGATCGGAATCGATAACAACGGGGGAACTTGTTAAAAAATTATGCAGAGTTCACTTGATGTGCCCCCTGATACTTACCCCGGTTCAACTTTTCTCTGGAACATTTTTTATTATCTCCAACAGTTTCGGAGATATTCGACTGGATCGATTTAAACGGGACACCGTGTATAAAGGAGTTTCGTATGTATGTAGCTAAATAATTCTATAAAACCTATTTTATCGTAAGATGTCCAGGATCCCCCCGACTGCGCAGCCTTGCAGAACATCCTGAAGTA
Organism: Lasioglossum pauxillum; assembly: GCA_933228785.1. Lineage (NCBI taxonomy): Eukaryota > Metazoa > Arthropoda > Insecta > Hymenoptera > Halictidae > Lasioglossum > Lasioglossum pauxillum. Next base: position 42,698,032 of record OW121706.1, read on the forward strand.
CATTCTGTTCCGTGATGGGACAGACACAGCGACTACATACTTGGTAGCAATAAGGAACGCGTTTCTTGCTTGCGAACCTTGATAAAAACTCCGACAATTGAGGGGACAAATGAACCCAGCGATACTTTCTCACACTTCAAAGTCCCACGGTGCCTGCTGCGAACTTAGCACAGTGGATACGTCAGCAAAATGACAGAAAACATATTAGCAGACGTTTCGACTACATCTATTTTGCGTCCCGCGAAACATTTTCGATTCTGCTGACAATCCCAAAATTATACTCTCGGGGATTCCATAAAAATGTTAACCCTTTGCACTCGGAGCTATTTATCTGGAAAATTAAACATTTCTTCGAATCTAGAATATTTCCCTTCCCCATGATTTTTGAAATTTTATGCATATGAAATTGGTACCATATATATCTCGTACAATACCTAAATGTTTAGTAATTGATTAAATACCGATATGAATAATGATACAGCAATTTTTAGTGGTGCCTCCTCAGAGGTGACTACCGAGTGCAAACGGTTAATATAACATATATATATGTATCAATTTTATTCGAGGAAAAAATGAATTTTTCATGCTAATATAATGTAATCGGCAACCGTACGTTTCACAGATTACTGAGATTACACAACTTTATTGCCAGATATTAACCTGTTGACTGGCGATTCTCTTATCTGTGCATAAGTGCATGGACACTCTTAAAGATACATAAAATTAACTTTACAAAGATTCTGCTGTGGTACGTAAGAAAATGGAAAGTTGGTAAAAGTTGCGTGCGAATGATGAATTAATTTCGATTCTTCGGTTAACGGATGAGCATCAACGAGCATAACCACACTGCCGAATCAATTATAATGCCCTCGAAACAACATTTGCCCGAGACTTTCAAGAATTTGTTTATGCGCATATTAAACCGATCGGGATATGTCGACGGTATCACCGCTCAACCAATCGAGTTGTACACGTATATGTGTATGTATTGTATTCTATTCTATTCTATGTATGGTATATGTATACATATTACTGTTACATAATTCGTATCTGATGTCATTGTTCGGATCAATGACTACTTCCTTGATGTTCCAATTCCCTGAGAATATTCCCAGCAGTGAAAATTGTCCGACTTCCGGCATGTTCTACGCAAGGATTTATTAAGATTGAATCGCGTGCGCGATAAAAATACAAATGATGCAGGCTAGTGTAGCACGTGCACTCGCGACTATCTCAGAATTCTGACGTCATTTGGGGGGAGAGGAAAGAAAATGATCCGACTGGTTCTTCTACCAAACGCTGTGTTCTTAACCTTCTTTTTATCATCGCTGCGCTCATGTAAACGGCCCGCATCCTGTTTTCAGCTGGCTTTATATGTACATAGTTATTTCCAAATCTTGAAATCGCTGTACTGCCTAATTTTGTGAAAGTTTATTCTACCAGTTCTTATACTGAACCGTATTATAGCTGTAAATTGAATCGACCTATTGATTCGTTCAACAACTAACATACATTGTACATACTATGTTAAATGCTAAACCTGAAAGTATAATATTTTTCATGACAGCTCCATAAGGTCCAGAAGCTCATGGTATTAATAAAAATGAAAGCGAACATATTTATACGTACAGGGTGGTTCACCAGATGTTATCACCAGCGGATTTTATGCATTTATAACAAGAATGAGTAGGTGTAATATAAAGTTTAAAAACATTAGACGAATTTAAATTATTTACTGTTATAGTATTTTCAGCCCATTAAACATATGTATTAAGAGAGAAAATTAATTTGTATGGTACTTCCAGATGGTTGCAAATCAGGAAGAAAATTTTTTCTTTTGCATAAAGACCCGCTGTCTAGTAATTATTATTATTATTCGAAGTTTAGCAGCGAAGAATGTTCATACAAGGTTGATTGAATGGTTTCGAGACATGCATAGTTTGGTGTTTTGAGTTTTTTTTATAGGTGAATTTTTATGGTAGAAGAGATAGGAAGGTCATCGGCATTTTTTAAAATGGGATCGTCTCTTTTTCCTGCACCAATCGAGGAAGTTTCATATTCTCTACAAAAAAGTATTAACCTATTAATATCGAAAAACTAAATTAAATTAATTTTTTATTACTAACATTTAATTATTTTCGACCTAATTGAAAGTTATCCGAAGTCCTAACCCAGACCAACTTTTTCGAAATTATGAAACTCGTCTGAACTTTCTCTCGCGTATTCAATTGCGTATAAAATTGCACGTGAAAATAAAATCGATGTACACGAGTTTCGATAAAATTAAGTGTTATTTAACGAGTAAAGTTTTCGAACATTAGTCAGGACTCGGGACGCGTTTGAATCACGTTAGTATTGCAATGGAGTATGAGATCCGACAATTTACCCACATTTTCATGTGAAACTTCTACCAAAATGTACTTCCATCAGAACCCCACTTTAATCGGTATTAAAAATTCAGTACGTCATGCATATTGAAGAACATTTCTGTTCATGCGGTAACCTTTTTAATCATTTTTCGCATTCGCTTCGGTATGCTCGTTACTACCATACGTATGTATCATTATCACGATCACGACTCATCATTTTCCGCCTTAGAGTTACATAAATATGAGAATTATCGAAAGATACATTATACATCCTGTTTGGAATTATCCTAAACACGATGGTAACATCCAGTGATGGGAACAATCTCTGTTAATTGGCTTCAGGTATAATTGGCGTTTCTGAATGTCAAAATTGTGATTTTCATAGATAGAAATATAATTGTTCTATCGTTACAACGCAAAATCACTCTCGAAAATATACATATATAAAAACACAATGAAATCATCCATAGCAGTGTGTTTCCCAACCTTTTCTGTGGCATGTCCTACCTACATAAGTCTTTCTAAAATTCTTATGCCCACCTATGTATACGTAACATACATAATTTTTAATATTCAAAAATTGAATTGTTCACTGAAGGAACTTAACCCTTTGCACTCGGAGTTATTTTAACTTGAAGATTAAACATTTCTTCCTAGCTAGAAGTTCCTTTCCATTTCCTATGATTTTTGAAATTATATGCATATGAAATTGGTATGATGTATCTCGTCCAATACGTAAATGTTTAGGTAGTAGGGATGCGTGCGAGATTCCCGAAAATATCCGGGATTCCCGAAAATAACCGAGATTCCCGAGAATTTTCGGGATTCCCAAAAGTATCGTTATTCGCAATTACTTTCTACAATATCACTAACATAAACATTCCCGACTAATATAAGATATGTAATCTTCGAGAACACAACGCCTTTCAGATTCTTGTAATTATTGGAAGTATGGAGAATTTCAAAATGTCGGGAATTCCGAGACTTTCGGGATTCCGAAATTGATTATGCTTTAAAATTGTAACCTTGAATTAGATATATTGCAATAGGGTTTTTTATATTCTTGATATCATTTAGACATCTAGAATCTTTTCGAGTCACCTTTTTCCTTTCCGAAAATATTCTTGGGAAAAATCCGGGCGAATCAGAGCGCAAAGCTTTTGTGCTCAGCCTAGCGTTGGCATTGGCCGCGCCGAAATTCGTCCGCTGTAGCCAAGCTCTGATTGGTTCTTGTTTTCCATTAATATTTTTTTAAAAAGGCCACGGACAGAATTTTCGCAAAGGAAAAAGTAACTTGAAATAACCTCAGGAATAACCTTACTCACGGAAGCACAACATTTTTGGGACACCTTGCATGTGTTTTTATGCATATCGCGAAATATCCAATTACTCGGAGTTGCATTATCTGACCACTTCTTTCGTATTTATTAATTAGAAAACACTCATTAGGTCTTTTTGGATATGATACAGCCACTGGCAGCCGATTAATGGACTTCCGGTAGGCAAAGTGCCAAATATGTTTCTATGCAGCGATTTCCCGTTTCTTACTCAATCTGGACTTAAAAAAATTAAACCAGTGACCGTGACTAACGCGTCTGCGGTCACGTTTCAACCTTAGCGAACGTAAATCTTTCTCCAAGCTTCATACTAGCACGTACAAGGATTAGCGTTGCCATATTCTGAACAAGTACAAAACTAAATCCATTTGGGCGAAACATTTTGTTAATTAACTAATCTCGTCATGTTCTAATACTATATGTTTATAAAACCTGAATATATTCAGATATTTAATACAACAGGAAACACCCCTATTCCTAATATAAAAACAATCCCTATATTTATCACATAAATATTAATATAAAAAGGATAAATTAATCATAACATTATTGACATACTAGAGATAATAAAAATGAAACCTCATGGCCATTTACAGTTCTGAGTATACCTGAATACCTTTCGGTCAAACACAGTTGGAAAGGCTATACTAATTACTATTATTATTATTAATAAAATTAAAAGAAATAAATTTTAGTTTCTACTATAATTATAGGAAGAGTTTCATAGAATAAAAAATGAAGAATGACAGTTACAGGATTCAAGAATGGCCGAGAATGTTGCATGACTCACCTATTTACATATGCTAGCCAGTCTTGGATCCTATAAGGCAATTTAATTGAATAGCCGTGTGACTGTGCGTGATATACTGTATAAAGCATATATGTATACTGCAATATATGTATAATAAGGTACTATTCACAATATTTCAGTATTTTCGCGGGAAATAATGATCTACCATTCGGTCTGAAATGAAATAGGTTGCAGGTTTTACAGAAACAGAACCGGGAAAGTGAAAGTGCCAAACAAAAAATCATGGTTCCACTGTGACTTCTAGGAGCTCATTTCGATATACCTACAGATCAAACCAAACCGGATTTACAGATTACCTGTTACCAACCATACCAAGTCTTATGTTGAACGTGTGCGTAAATAACTTTTATGTTGTACACATAACACTTTCAAATCTACATCCGAAAATGTCAAAGTCCAGTATGTATTGCATAATTCAATTTGATAGTCAAATTCGCAGTAGATCTTGCGGAACCGATAAACGGATTAGAAACCGGATATTACGTCTAAAAATCGACCGATGTAAAACTGCAGTCAACAGGAATAACTGGGATTTAACATTCGTTAGAAATCAATTAATCAACCACCGTTGAGAATACTTTTAATTTATGCAGTTAAGCGTTGCATCGCCGAACTGGCAATTACGTAAAACTAAGTTACGCAAAGTTCCAAGTTGCGCGACCGCTGTGCTGCGCTGTGCAGGCCTTCGTTGGACTGTCTGGAACGCGTTTCCTCGCCTAAACCCGCTCGAAAACCGTCCAGTTCTGCATTACGCTACTTCTCTTTTGATTAATTGTGTCGCGATTTCGTCACAGTTTTCGTATTTCGCTTCTTTGCAACTTTCGAATACAGCACTTTCCTCGTGCTGCTGCAAATGCAAAAAGGAATATGTATTCGGTATTCGTATTGCTTGGTTTTTGCGTTCAGTGAAACCGTGTTTAGTCGAAAAAGAATTCTGCCTAAGAGATTCCATCTAAACAGGAAATTAAATTACTCGTACATAGACGGCGGAATTTTTATGGAAAATACAAATGTGCCGAGTCAATGATGAGAAGCAGAGCTGTATATCGCATCGCGATGCGCCGTTCACTTCAAATCATTTTAATTTCGTCAATTTTAGGGCACTTGGGGCTATATCTTCATTCCTTTCAAATTTTTCAACAAGTTTTCTGCTATGAAAACATTGCATTTCTTTCAACTAATTGCAAAATAAATGGTGAAAAAACATTTTTTCAAATGACAACATTTTTAGTAGATATACATATATGTATACTCTTATCTACAGGGTGTCCCAAAATTCCTTCAACAGCCGGAAATGGGAGGTCAGCCTGATGTCATTTGAAGCGACATGTTCCGTTGCAAAAATGTTATCCGCGGCTTTGTTTACAAGTTATTAACGAAAAACACGGACCAATCAGAGGGCGACCTAGACGCGAGTTGGCACAGTCGGCCAATAGACAGGTGGCGCGCCGCGCCGGGCCGACTATGAAACCCCGCCCTGGGTTTTTCATTTGTTTCAAGCGGGCGAAAGATTTTCTCTCTCGCCCCTGCTACATTATTTTGTCACTTCGAGTCCGCTTCAGTCCGCTAGTCGAACTGTCTATATAGATCGTTCTTCCGCGCTGTTTAATAAAACAGTTTTAAAAAGAATTCTCTTGCGTATTCAATTATTGAGATACCAATTCCAACAGTATACATAATGGAAATATTCTGGGTCAGAAGAAATGTTTAGTTTTCGAGTGAAAGTTGCTCCGAGTGCAAAGGGTTAAAAATAAATTCCTCTTATTCACGTTTCACATAAAAATGCATAAATTTCCAAGTCTTGTTGCAATTATCTACAAACTGTGTGTACGAGCTCGATAAGATATTGCCAGATAAACGCAAGCAGAGGACAGCAGTTTCGATCAGCTGAAAGCGTCCGCGAAACTTGTAGCAACAATCACTGTTCCTCGAAGCAATCTAATCTGACGGTGCAATATCCTGACAAGAGCTGGATTCAACCACTAATCGTTGGACAAGATCTGCATGCGCTTAACGATCCAACTTCTCTCTTTTGTTTTTCTTTTTTTTTTATTTAAACGATCCGACTTCCTGTTTACCAGATGCTCGATACGTTTCCTTGGTCTTGTGTAATCTGACGATTTATGCAATGAACAAAATTCTCGTAAAGGAAAATAAGTTTGATTCGTGACCATTTCAAATTTAATTTCAGTCAATCTTACTTGTATTGATTATACTGTGCTGTATCAAGTGGCTTGATAAATGTCGAGCTGCGCATATGCAATTTTAAATCTGTTAACAAAAATAAGCGACGGTGAAATATAGTAACAAGTTACTGTGAATTTCAAGCGTCCGTCTCTATTATTAACTAAAGTTTAAAATTACGAAGGAAATTGAACTGATATTTAAGAAAAATTTACTTTCATATTGTTAATGTCGGAAACTATTCAGGTTATTCAGGCAGCAGTGCCTTTCGTTATCATAATATTCCTTAATTAATTAGTATTATAAATGGAATGCATATGTTTTCTGTATGATAATTTATCGCAAATAATTTGAAACGGAATGAAATACTTGACTCCAATTTTCAGGATTTCGCAATAACACACGATTTCTAATAAATGTTTAATTACCGAAATTGTTTTTAGTAGAGGAGTGTGAACAAGCGCGTTTAACTGTCATAATTTTATAATCTATGAATACTTTAAAGCGTTATAGGATATTGTATACAGCACTATGTATATTACGATTTATGGCAAACAGTTTGAAATATTGTATAATAAATATTAGATTGCTTTTCTGACAATTTAGTTATGACTCGTAATTTCTAATGAACAATTTGAAGAAACACGAGTATTGGATTTTAATTAGGGGAATTTAATTATGCTTTATTATACATACAATATGTAAAGGCCAAAGGCGCATGATTGTAATTATAATAACAACAAGCCATTTGCAGACTTTTTAGTAAAAAAAAGGCCAGTTTTAGTTAAGAAAGAAGCGAGGAATTTATTTCACAATACATATTACCGATAACTATAATTGAGAGCTCTTTTTATCTACTTATGGATTGCGTAGTCTTACCATGGTATGAATAATTGCTTTTGTCGATATTCTTTCCACACAAGTTAAATAATTCCTTTGGTGTGATTTTCTTTATCTTTTTCAATAGCCTTGACATAGTTTACTGTTTAAGGCATAACTCTTGGTGCAATTCCTGCATTAGAAAGGCCTGCCATAATCAACGCGACGATACCTAACACCTCTTCGCTTTGCGTCCATTTAATAACATTGCTTAAACTAAATTACTTAATTCCCTGTTGTTGCGATATTGCATTTAGCCGTATATCTTACCGAAAAAATACACCAACTATTTACGTTTAACGTTCGATACCGAATAATACGATATTAATTCTTGAAGAATAATGATTTACTCCGCAAACTTAAATACAAAAAATACTTATTATAACAATTGTTTCGATAGTTTTCTTACATCTCGTAGGCTCTAATAAAATTTGGTTTACCGAATTGATTCAATTACATACTTGAATTACTCGCAGCACTCCATTTTCTACGTATCTCTGCACAGAGCGCAGAGAGCATAAGTTAATAAATGCATTAATTAATGAATTATAAGTTAGAAGATTATCCGAAGATTTGTAGCGTAGCTGTGACCAATGTCGATCGATAGCATCGAGGCCATCGAGGTGTGTTCTTCGACACGCGAGTTTCGCGTGACGACAGCTTCGGCCATTATCCAACTTTGCCATCCACTTAGCTATTACCGTTGAATTGTCCAATTTCTGTAATTGCTGTCGCCCCACTAGTTTCTAACCTATTAACTGACTCTTCGGTTCTTGTTCTTATGCATGTGTGGAATAGAAAAATGTATAAAGCACAGTGAGACAGGTTGAAACGTTTTATCTCACTCCGACATTGGCATAGTCATTTCCGATGTATAAATTGTACAGTTCAGTAATACAATAAATATGTAATTTCGCGATACCGCGAATGTTTATGTAAAATGAAAATTGTTTGTATTTGTTGTAAGTAGGGTTGCCATATGTAAAATCGCCAACTGCACGAATTACTAACGATAACGATAACGATAACGGTAACGATAATGATATACACGAATTAAATATTGAATGAATTTTTGAAATGGTAGCAGTAAAATGATTTATTTGAACCGGGGCATGCGTTGATTCCACACTACTGATTCATCCGTTTCGCACATAAATCATATTAACGTCCTATAAATTTCCAGAAACATTGTACAAAATTGTTGAAATCGAGGTAGCTACGACCTTTCTGCAGACAAAGGATGCATGCCACTTACGTAATCTATGTATTAATGGTACAGAAATGACTATGCGAATGTTATATCACGAATTGTTGCCAGGAATGCGTCACTTCCTCTGCTGGTTAGATGAAAATGCACTTGAAATCACACGTGTTATATTCACTTGACATCGAGACGCGGAAGTCGCTTCATCAACGATTCATCAACGATTCACAGAGCAGACTTTCTTCTTCATTAGTCCGGAATTAACGAAGCGAAAGTGGAAATGAAATTATAAGAATTCATACTGCAATGATGCTCGGGAGTAAGGATGCTCAGAACTACAGTAATAATTATAATTAGGCTGTAGATTTTTAATTGATCGATGGGAAATTCACACTGACATGGATTATTATTTGAGAGAAAAACATTAACACAAAAATAACAAAATCATTCGCAGTAAAAGTAATGTAGAAGTAGAAACTCCATTAATCTTTGTTAATGCACGCGTGTTTTTTAAAGTTTTTTTTTCTTTAAATCTGTGTTTTTTTTTTAAATAGTATTTGCACAAATTCTTTAAAACTACGCGAGATATTGAAACGAAGTAAAATATTAAAAAGTAAGTAGTAAGTAAGTGTATGTTAGATGTTAGATATTCATGCATGTTTTTAAAAATGTTGTTTTCAAAAACAGTTTTTCAAATCCAAAATCAATCTTTATTTTCTACTCTTAATTGATAACACAACATTTCGAAAAACATGCTAAAGCTAACATGGAGTTACTACTTATTTTTTTGTTCATTACATGCTGAGGTTTAAAATAGTGTGTTCTAAATATTTGCTTGAAATTCTCATGACGAGAACAGTTCCGTAATTTAGTTTCGTCACGATGCGATGGTATGTAGTCTCTTTGCGTTTGCGATGCACAAAAAGTGATGACTTTACAAAACACATTTCAATATTTCAATACGTAGGAAATAAATGAATATTCATAACGGTGACGAAACTGTGAATTTAGAAAAAGTTTTGGGTGAAGGTTAAAAGATGATTTTACTATATTTTACAACATGTAATGTGTGTAGCATTTTTAAATAATTTAAATAAAACTCGAAGATAAAATCAAGATTCAGAGATTTATTTAATAACATATTTTCCATTCTGGTCTATTTCTTTCTGACATTTTTCAGATAACTTATCTAGTAAATAAATATCTTAATTTAATCTTGAAATTTTAATTGAAAAACGCTACGAACTTTCGTTCCATTCCAATAATTCTATCAACATGGGTACTTATACTTATAAATCAGGATAATTTCGAAACAGCAAACATGTATTTAAAACGACATGACACTAAATTATTAAGAGGAATCTCAGTGAATTTTTCGCATATTTATTATACTCTTCGAACGATGCGAACGTTGTCGTAAATTGTGTCGATGTTTATGAAAATTCCCGCGATATTTTTAGTATGCGTCGACTGGAAACGGTATAACGAATGGATTGGACGTATCCTCGGTTCTATAATGATTTATCTCGTTAAACGGTGCGTTGAACGCGCGGCGGCTTCGTTCGCGTCGCGCGTTTCAATTCGGAACAATACGCCTTGCGACGCGCGACGCGCGACGTCGCGGTTCGCGCGAGCGGAAGTATGACGCGTTCGCGTTCACAAGCACGTGTACTTATGTATGTATCCTACAGCCTACAGCCTACAGCGCTTTGGAATTTCGCGAGACGTCTCGAATAAGCATGCCGCGACGCGCGGCGTGCAATAAGCGCATTCGCACGGCTATGTAACCGCGTGTCTGTCTATCCTTCTTTTTGAAACAGCAGCGACGTTCTGCATTTTCACATGACTGATACGAGCGGAATGTGACACAGTCAAACGGCCGATATACACAGGGAAATTTCAAACTGGAACGATCAATTTCCATGTTTCATTTTCATGTTCGCTACGAGAAGGTAAGCTCCGTTATCAGAAGTATTTTTTCCAATTGGCAGAGAACACGATCAATAGACTGGGGATATTTATGCAAAATAAAAATCTGCTAATTGAATTGTAGTAACAGACTCTTAATATGTTTATGTAATAGGTTGAAAATAATACTATTTTGAAATTTTCCGATGTTTTTACTGATGTTTTATCGAATCTTGTGTAATATTTATTATTAGTAGTATTAGTTCACGAATGAATGATAAGAGTGAAATAATGTAGCTACTGATAACGTTAGGATAATAATGATAATTATTTTTTCATGAAGGTTATTTTATGCGACTTTCTGAAAATTTCTCCATAAAAATTGAGAATTCCATAAACACATCCGCAGTCTACCATATTTTTCCCGCATCAACCGATTTCGATGGAACTTTCACGGTGCATATAATTCACACAGATCTACAAAACGTACTTTTTAAATTTTCAATACAGGCCCACATAAAAAAGTTGCGAAATACAACTTTTAGTATTTTTTCTACAATTCCGATCTACTGGAATTTTCTCACAATATTTGTGTCCCAATATATGTGTGACCGGCTGTATGAATTCTACGCCTCCGAATCTCTGAGAACATGAACCTGGTCGAATCCGCGACTACGTTTTTCCTTATTTTCATCAGTTATAGTTATACATATAGCAATTAATGCTGTAACCGCAGCAAACTGTCTTGCGTGTGAACGGCTCATTGCTAGCTGCAATTGTTACCTCTACCTCGAAGTAGAAGCAAATATCACATGTTCCTCAACTATACTAGTTTAGTCTGATTAAAATGTTTCTGTAAATTACTGTTTGTTGAAGACGTTTAGGAACACGCAGCACCAGAAACCCACGAAATGCTTCTCGTTGCTGCTTTAGTGCTGCACATTTACTCTTATAGTCATCATTCAACTGCTAAATTCATTGCAGTTATTATCAAAACGAATAGAAGAACGTTATTATTAGGTCGTTGCATACGAAATGTCCGATTTTCGAATGGAAATGTAGGTACAAAGTTTACGATCCCATCTTCGATATTAATTTACGCATATAAATTTCCTTTTAACCCTCGGACAACGGACGATTTTTATAGCTACATATAATTGGTAATGCTTAGGATCGTTCACAGCTCTAATTAATAATTTATACAAATTTACTTTCGATGATATTTCCTGTAGACACATTAGTCTTTCCGACATGCTCAATGAAACAGCTATTCGGTTAGTTTAATTGCCACAAATTGAGCACTTGAATAACAATTTGGTGAAGTTCCCGGTAAAAAATGACTACGGCACGGTATTTTATGGATTTATGGCAAAGGGGAGTGGGTGCAATTTAAAACAGTAATAAAAAGGTTACAATGATTTAAGAATGCTAATCTATGCATTTATTTTTCTCAGCTTGTTAAAATGATTAAAGTAAGAATGAATTATTTATGTGTAAAAATTCACTCGTGGAAATGTAGGAGAAGGTACATATTTACTTAAGTTTACTTAGGTTTGCTTAGAGAAAATTGTCGATCTTTAAATGTTCAAGTTTGGGGCAGGTCATTTACTGAAATTGTAAACATTGAAACAACTGCCGTAGTACAAGTGTTACAGTCACGCGTTACATAAAGTGGAAATGTAGCATTTCTATACTGCGATATTGCGTATCTAGATCACGATACACAGTAGTGTCACGCGACCAGACGAGGTTGCAATCAATGGCGGAGAGGCATAAACCTTTCTGGTATTTATAGTACGCGGTTACAATGCACAATTAATCCGTGGAATTTAATCAATTATACCGATGAATTCTGCCTTATCCGAGTCTACAAATACAACGATTGTTCAGGGAGAGGATGGAATTATTAATTTATCTCAGTGGTAGTTCAAAAATGACTATGTATTTATTATAACACAATATGTATATGGAATACACTAATTCTATACATAAACACTCATTTCTTTATTTTACACAACCAAATGCACTTCGTATATTATTTTTTTAATTTTAAAATAATTTTTTTTAATTTTAATTTATATTTAATTTACATCATACAATAAGTCAGAATATGCTACATTATCTGTTCGATCAGTTTGGTTTCCTTGGTGATATTTAGCAGGTGATTAAGAGAGTTTCACTTGTTCACGATGGTAGTTCGGACTTGGGACAGAACACATAAGAAGCATTTATGTATATGTAACATAACATACACGGTGTCCCAAAAATGATGTGCTTCCTTAGAGGGGCTGGTGATTCCTGATGTCATTCGAAAAATGTTTTTCCCGCGCGAAAATGTTACAATAGTTTTGGGGATAGTTTTGGCCACCAAAAGCGCCCACTATGCGCTGAGCCGGACGTTGCCATTGGCCGAGCTGAAACCTGCCTGCAGTGCATAGTCGTGCTTTGATTGGTCCGTGTTTTTCGTTAATAACTCCTAAACGAAGCCGCGGAGAACATTTTCGTAAAGGGAAACGTTGCTCCAAATGACGTCAGGAATCAGCCGTTTGAAGGAAGTACAATACTTTTGGGACACCCTGTATATACGGTGTAAAAGGGAGCGTGCAAGCTCCGTCTCTGCGGAAGGGTGACGACGACGACGACGACGACGAAGGGAAGAGGGATCGATATGCACCTCAGCGTCGCGACCGGATGTAGGAAGAGCAGAGCAGAGCACGGGGAGAGGGTCACAGGAAATCTTTCGAAATGGAAAAACTTGGGGAAGTTGTCGCCTTAAGACGCGACGCGACGCGACGGAGGGCGTGATGGCTGATGCTCGTGCAATCAGAAGGGATTCAACGAGCCACGAAATTGGAATTAGAGCATTCATACACCGCCAGACTAAGTGATAAGGCACCGTGAAAATGGGATAAGTGCTTGCCATCAAGTACGGGGCGGACTTCGTAACTTGATCACGTCCATTATCTCCGACACCGTTCAACTAATTCGAATTAATTTGCGTTTGGCGCATTATGGTTGTAGCATGACTACGCATTCACGCGACAGATTCTCTTCAATTCTAAACAGGGAAATGTTCTTATTTTATTAGCAATACAACAAAATTTCACAATTTTACATATTTTGTAGTCTACATATTTCCCTGTTTTATCGAATTTAACCCTTCAGGGTCGACGACGCACAGTATTCGAGGCAATGCTCAAAAGTCCAGTTTCTCAATATGTTTGATAGATTGAAAATAATATAACAGTATATGAAAAATTTTCGAATCTTTCTACTGTTTTAAATTACACTGTACTCATTTTTGTCATAAATATATGAAATCTGCAGTCCAGTAATATAATTAGACAGCGGATCTTTATGCAAAATAAAAATTTTATAGTCGATGTTGAATTAAATATTTTGTAATAATAACTCGAACTGTTTGAATGTTGAAATATCCTTTGTGTTCATACACCACTAAAAACTGCAACTAGTTTCATAAAAATCCGAAATATCACTTGAAAAATGTCCGATATCACGTTGTATTGACAGTTTTCGAACAAAACAAAACGAAAGTGTGCTGTCACTCCCCGACTGACTCTATGATCGAGATCGAGACACGTGAGTGACAAACGGTAAAATTGTGATCGTTTTTAATATGTTCGAAGCCGGCTGTTGTGTTACCGCTCAGCTGGATAACGGCATTATAGATTTGCGGCGCGCCTCTTTCCCACGTCCGTCTCACCGCTTCCGGCATACCGTGCACAGTGCACAGTGCACATACCAGCAATGGTACTTCATCAGTATTTATCGCTATAAATATCATCGGCCATGATATTGTCGTGAGACGATATTCAAATGCGATAGAAAAATTGCATTCCTCCGTTTGACCTTTATTGAGAGGAACGATCTGTGAAAAGGGGGGGTATGTATTATACATATATGTAGTTACAGCACGATGTCACCTAAACATCACTTGATCTTCGATTCAAACGACTTTTCTCCAGTTGAAACTTAATTATCACTAGACAGCGGCGGATCTTTATGCAAAATAATCATTTTTACCTAATTTGCAGCAAACTGGAGAGAAATGGAAATTTATTTTCTTTCTGAATGTGTTGAATAGGTCGAAAATAATGAAACAGTACTTTTAAATTCTTCTAATCTTTTTACTGTTTTAAATTAGAATTTACTTTTTAAAATTTTTTTCATAAATCCACAAAATCCGCTGTCTACTTATCACTAGATCTACGGGATTCATCAAATCTATTAAAATGATGGATTCTATGGGTTCTATGGAGTCGGAACTATGTATTTCGACTCGAAAATTAAACATTTCTTCCTAGAGTAATTCTATTCTATATGATTTTTTCACTTTATGGATTTGAAATTGATATTTACAAATACTGAATAAAATACTGAGTAAAATACTCATAAAATACTGAAATGTTTAGTAATTGGTTTGGTATGTACTATGTACTAACAAACTGTGACTGCCACTAATATTCGGACATTCTTAAAAAGACGATAACTTTTTTAAAATTGGACCATACACGATTTGAACTTGTTTGAGAAGTTAGAACAATTGGTTCGCTACGCAACGTGGCAAAAATTTTTGAGGAAAATTATGAAAAATAAAAAATTTATTTTAGAATATAATGTACATTTGAATTATTTCCTCGGGTCTCGATCATCCACCGGGCCTTACTTTATCCGGGCTGTTTGTCTCCCGATCAAGCCGGTTGATCGAGGTCCTACCTACTACCTACTGTATTGATATCTAAGAATAAATTGACAAGTGTAAGTATACAAGTGTTTAAACAGAGTTATTTCTATTTTTGTTTTAGGTAACGTATTCGGCCGATCTGGCAATTGAGATACCAGGGAACTTGAGCCAAGGAGGCTCTTGGTATCGTTTAGATTACAGTCCTGCTGTCGGTTATCCACCGCCAAACACCACCATAGCCGCCACCGACATAGGCGATGATATCAAGTTCAAGGAAGGTCTTCCGGGGACGAGATACGAATTTTGGTTGTATTATAGTAATAGTACCCTTCACGACTGGCGAACATGGACGGCCTCCATCACGACAGGTATATATTGTGTAGAGTGTAGAGTGTAGAGTGTCGACTGTAGACTGTAGATTGTAGACATACGGCGGGTGATCAAATTGTTATAGCCACTTGCATAATTTTCAACACGGGTTTACGTTAAAATAATTAATTTTTATATGAATACCTAGCTACACTGCATATTTCTTTTTTCTGTATAAAATGTTGATGTTATGTGTTATGATTACTAGACTGGGGATCTATATGCAAAATAAAAAATGTTCGCATTGTTTGCAGGACACAGAAGCCAAATATAAAAATTGTATTCTTCTTTTAATTATCCTATTAAGCTGAAACTAACGCATTGATATCCTTAAATATTTTTGACATGTCCGCTGCTTTAAATTGTTGTATCATACGTAACCCGTTTTTGTCATGTCATAAATGCATCAAATCCGCAGTCTAATGATTACGATATCACAACTTTACATTTAGCAACGCATCAACGTGGCTCTCATAAATTTATTATCCATTGGAAATCAAAACTTTAAGAAGAGATTCTTCAACCAAATGACTTATTCAATTTGACATGGTAATTTTTGTAGTTGGACGAGTAAAGTTTAGCTGCCTTTGCTTTTAAAATTGTTTTTTAGTACTCGAAACAAGTAGAATTTTCGAGAGTTATTGGATCAGGTGTAAGGTGAAATGAAAAATTGTGTGTATTTCATTCGAAAGAATTTTGAAAAAATCATTTGGCTGTCCAAATAAACCAACTTTCAGATAGATTATTTCAAATGACATGTAACCAAATAGGATAATGTTATACATATTATCTTAACGATTATTCCTCAAATAACTTAGTTCGATAATGCCAGAGCACGATCTATAGGTACATATACATGTATATTAATAAGCGTGCAATTAGAGATGTTCGAGAAAATAGTGTGATAAGTCAGAACTGACCGATAAGAAACCGGAGTGAGGATAGAGATTAGGATACGAGATAACGTGAGCGGGAAAGATATGTCGATAAGGAAGGCTGCTGTCACTAACAATAAGCAAGCATAATAAAGTTGACAAGTTTTTTAAGAGGAGAGAAGAATAAGAATAGAGTAGGAATGAGCATGTCGGAGAAAAGAAAGGTGGACGAGGGGTTAGAAGTACACAGCTATGGCAGTTAGTATTAATATCTTACTCGAGCATTTTTTGATTTTTAGTTGTAAATCTTTATTTGATTTATAAATATAAAGATATGAAATGAATGCGCGAAAACAGTGTGAGGGGACAGACGGAACACCTCCGTCGCGTCGGGTCGGGTCGGGTCGGGTCGGAAGGGTTAAAATCGATCATTCGACGGGTATTAATGTGTTTTCGTTAACTATTCATTGATTTTCTAGCACCGGATCCACCGTCGAATTTGACCGTTTCCGTTCGAAATGGCAAGCACGCGGTGGTTTATTGGTCGCCACCAGCCCAGGGCAATTATTCCGGCTTCCGGTTGAGGGTGCAAAGTTTCAGCGACACCGGAAATCCAAAAACAAGCGTGATCCCTGCGGATGCAGTTCCCTATGTGCTTCGAGATCTCATTCCTGGGGCAACGTACTCTCTTCAGCTGTTCACCGTGTTAGACACCAAAGAAAGCGTGGCTTACACTAGTAGAAATTTCACCACAAGTGAGTACAGAATTCATTTGATCATATTAGGACTTGTTACTACACTAGACGACTGTTATCTTAACTCATTAAGATATACCACATGTATACATATGTTATGTATTTCACATAACTTATGTGAAACGTATAGCCCTTTGTTTCATTAACTCCTTGCCGCAACGCAACATTTTCTTTACAGTTACAGTGATTAAAAGTTTTTATCTCGAAAAATGTTATTTACAAACGAATCAAATATGATTTCAGTTAAAAAGGAAGGCGTAGCCAAGTCATATTTATCAGACTTTGTTCAAAATCTTCGTAACGAGTGTGGCTCGTTAAAATAGAGCAAGAGGTTAAAGAAATTACGTTTTACGTTGTACCCTTTATTGTTTACGGACAATAATAAGTAAGAAAATCATTTAAATAACAGAATTGTTTCTTCAATTTTTTTTTGTATACGTATGGAGGTACAAAAATAATAGGACACTATAAAACTTGATTAAGCAATTGTTAAATAATGTACAGTGTGTACACGCCTGCTGACGCATGCATCTTATCTTGATTTTACCAGAACCCAACACGCCTGGGAAGTTTATTGTGTGGTTCAGAAATGAAACGACCTTATTGGTCCTTTGGCAGCCGCCCTATCCTGCTGGGATTTACACTCACTACAAAGTTAGCATAGATCCTGCTGATGCCATAGAATCTGTCCTTTATGTGGAAAAGGAAGGAGAACCCCCTGGGCCAGCGCAGGCCGCCTTCAAAGGACTCGTACCTGGTAAGACACTTAAATGTACTTGAATTCGCATTTACAGATTGTTATTAATAGACTGCGGATCTTTATGCATTTATAGCTTTTATGAGAAATTTTTTATGTTGAAAAAAGGCTCGAATATAAAATTCGATAGAATTTTGCAGAATTTTCATTTGTTCGGTTCTATCATACAAAGGATGTTCCCGTTAAAAATAGGATTTTATTTAATTCCACGTTCTTAAAATTTCTCGAGAAAAATTGGAAAATGCATAAACATCCGCAATCTAGTTATTAAACACTATACCGATCTAATAATTTTGTCCGTTGACTATTACAGGTAGAGCTTACAATATTTCCGTGCAGACGGTATCGGAAGATGAGACTTCAGCCCCCACGACAGCCCAGTATCGAACGGTGCCATTGCGTCCATTGAACGTTACCTTCGATAAATCTTCAATAACGTCCACGTCTTTCCGCGTCTTTTGGAATCCTTCTGACGGAATCTCCGAATTCGATAAGTATCAAATATCGTTAGGGGGCAACCGGAGACTTACACCGGTCACTAGAAATCGAGACGACGAGAGTAAATGGGAATTCAAGGATCTGGAACCGGGGAAAACGTACCAGGTTGTTGTGAAAACAGTGTCGGGCAAGGTTACTAGCTGGCCAGCTAGTGGAGACGTAACTTTAAGTGAGTCCTGTTTTACTGATTTCCTGTTTTATCGAATTTAACCCTTTAGAGACGACGCGACGCGACGCGACGCGACGCGACGCATAGTACTATTCGAGGCAATGCTCAAAATTTTCTCCAATTTTCCAAGTTTGCAATCTAGACAAATTTTTTTCGTACCGTACGACTCCAATGCGCCGCATTGACTGTCAAATTTTCAAATAGTTGGTTGTTCTTGTTTCGAATTAATATAGAAGTTTAATTATGACATTGTTTGTTGACGTTGTCAGAACCATTGCCAGTACGGGACTTACGCGCCGTCATCGACGAAAAAACTGGAATGGTAGAGGTCTCCTGGCTTCCGGACAATTCCAGTACTCAGGATAATTACAAATTGCAGTATCACGAGGTGGAGACAGCGATAGGCGGCGACAGTAATACCCTAACTACAGATAAAACAAAAGTAACTAGCCGAACATTTAATTTGCTATGTAACAGTAACAGTAAATCCACACACTTTTCAACTGTTCAGATCGAAATCTCACGAAAATGCTCGAACTGACAATAAACTCTCGCTGAACAGTGTGGCTTTCTGTTAGTAATTTAACATGTGTCGTCACAGCCGCAATCATCGCATCGCGAGTCAGCTGTAATTGCTTCGCTGTGGACCAGAAATGTGATTAGAGAGAGTTGCGAACACGATTCTGCAATCGTTTCATTGGCTCGTAGCGCGCTTATGTCCTTTTTTTTCATTTTACACGTTCATCACTTTCTCTTTCGGTTATCTTTTACCAAACTCTAGCGAAACTGCGTTGCTGTTAATCAATTCGATTATCTATATGTATTATCAGGTTGTCGATGCGATTCTGTGATTATATGAAATTCGAAAAAAAGTATCAAAAGTATCATCGATCGCAGTGCGAAGAAAATTCAAGTGACGCAATAATTTTTCTATTAAATAATTGCGAAAATTCATTTCATCATTTTTAGCGTATGATATATTATGAAACGATGAAGTTAATTATAAAATCGATAATTTCTCCACAAAGCTTTCACTTCATTAAAAAGTATCGTATTTTATTCATTGTCATGGTATCCTCCTTCCATGATGCTTTTTTTCGAATTTCATATAATCACAGAATCGCATCGACAACCTTATAATGCATATAGATAATCGAATTAATTAATAGCAAGGCAGTTTCGCTAGAGTTTGGTAGAAGATAACCGAAAGAGAACGTGATGAACGTGTAAAATGAAAAAAAAGAACATAGCGAGTTCCTTACCATCTAAAGATAGTGCACGCGTAATTTGGATTTGAAATAATGCTGGTTTGATTTGATCTCCCGTCGATTTGTCTGGTTCTAGTTATATCCTCTATACATACATGTATAGTAATATGGCAAGTTTAAGATTTTTACGAAATTAAAAAATTTTAATGTGAACGAGTGATTTATTACTAGACTGCGGATCTATATGAATTTATAGCAAAATCGAGTAGATGAAATTCAAACCTGTTGGAGAATTTGAAAAATCGAAGGTATCGATATATGATTCCACCCTTGCAATCGATGCAGACAAATTTGATTTTGCATAAAGATCCGCAGTCTATTTGTTACTATAAAGCATAAAGCATTTCGAAAATAGTATAATACCATTGTACGATGAAGATTTCTAATTTTCATGATACTTTTTCAGGTTACGTTAGAAGCTCTGTTACCTGGTCGGAATTACTCGATAATCGTACAAGCAATTAGTAACAAGATCGAGTCGAACGAGACCGTTTTATATCAAGTAACTCGACCGTCGAGTCCGATTATCGAGGATCTAAAACCGATCGAGAAGGGTCTGAACATTTCGTGGAAAAGCGACGTCAACTCGAGACAAGAGAAATTCGAGGTGACGCATAACAGGAACGACACCGGGGAAAGTGCAACGACGTTAACCACCGAATCCCACATCGTTTTGGAAGATCTTTATCCCGGCGCAGCTTACGAAGTTAAAGTGTTCGCCATTAGTCATTCCTTGAGGAGTGAACCGCACGACTATTTCCAAGCAGTTTGTAAGTCCTCCGCCATAAGAAGCTCGTTAAAGTATGATTTCGATGGAAACCTTGTTGTAGGAGGAGGAAAAACTGAATTTTATTGAAATTTCTAGATTTTTTTACATTATAAATCTGAAAGCAACGACAATAACGATTTTGTCCGATATTTACTCTTAGAGCAAGGTTAGGTCCGCTCTTATTGTTAGTGCGACCGACCTGCTCTCTCTTAACGACTGGAAACTTTGATTACTGTTTGATTTTAGTACCGAAACCGCCAAAAAACTTGAGTTTCGAAAGGATAACGAGCAACACGGTCGTCGTGCGATGGGAAGCACCGACGAACTCATTGTACACCGAATTCTCGATTAGATATCGAACAGAAGACGATCCGAGATGGGTCAAGTTGCCCATTGTGAAAGAATCGGAAAGGGAAGCGGAAGTGGCGGATATGACACCCGGCGAAAAATACACGATCCAAGTGAACACCGTCAGTTACGGAGTCGAGAGCCTTTATCCGCTTCAATTGAACCACACAGTTCGTAAGTAAACGAAACAATCGTTAAATCAAATATTTACACCAGAAACTATATTATTACAGAACAGTGTGGCTGGGTACGCACGCGTCCGACCGTCAAGAAAACGAATCATGTATCTTCTTCGCGTAGATTTACATCGCAGTGATTCCTATAACAAATTCATGATTATTCACACACCGTTTCGTCGTTCTTATATTTCTATTTATAAAACGGAGAGCAACTGTGGTTCGAAAAGTATTTGTACGCTCAGCATTCTTTATCTTAAAAAATAGCACATTCACTGGATTTAGACTCTTTAGTACGTCACTGTACACTATATGCTATACACGAAAGCAACGTGCTCGTTTATGTAGAAATACATATTGACCATTTTGCATTAAAAACTAACGAATACGTCGTGATTACAGAGAGTAATCTTATATTACCGAGATCCATTTATAAACTGAAATGATAGCAAAACGTACTCCTTTTTAATTGATCATTTCATTTTATTAGTAGACTGCGGGTTCTACGCATTTATGTATAACAAAAATGAATGAACGAAATTTCAAATAGCAACGTTTAGAATACCAACATACCGAAATTAAATAGAAATTTATGTTGTGTCTTAATATTTTTAATAGGTTCAAAGTAACGTAACAGTATTTTTAAGTTCATCTAATGTTTTTACTCGTTTTAAATGACACACTCATTTTTCTCACAAATGCATAAAAAGCTCCGCCGTCTACTAATATCATCGATGTACATATGTTCAACATATTAAAGTGATCAGTAAGAGAAATAAATTTCCATTTAGTTCCCGCATCTTGCAATTGATGTACAAAATTTTCATTTTCCACATAAAGATCTGCAGTCTATTCATAAGATTTATTATATCGACATTTACAAATATTTGTGCGGTGCGGTGGTGCGTGTGTGTTTATAGTGGAGCGGTGAGATGAACTGTGCGGTGAACAAAGACGGATAGTAACGAGGAACAAAGAAATTACATACATACTTTTTCTTTAGTATGTATCGAAATGTTGTCACGAATGTTGGTTTGTTTTTGCCGCGCTGTTCACCGCGCCGCGCCGCGCCGCCATCATGTGCGCCGCCTTGCTCACAGCTCTTATCACCGCTCCACTATATGTACACAGTTGTATTCAATTACATTGTTCTGTTTTCACCGCGCAGCTCACCGCGCAGCTATCATCGATGCTCTCCGCTCCACTATAACCGCACTCTTACAGTTCGGTTATACTTAAAAGCTGCGAGCTCTCTTTTATCTTTTTTATCCTTGCTACGAAGAAACTGCACCGATACCTTATTAGTTGAATGATACAAATAACTAGCACTTGCAACCTGTAAATATGAATGTGGAAGTTTGAAAAATTAAACATGACCAGCCATGTTTATTCTTAGATTTATCCGAGCAATTTTATCTTTCGGCACTAGAATATTTTTGAAAGTCAAATACAGAATGATCCTCTTCTCTTGTACTTCTTTAAAACTCCGTCATTCTTGCCGACACAGAAAATAATTCTACTTCGGTATCGGAAACAATAACGAAGATTTATACAAGAGTGCACGATACAAGAAACACCCTGTATGTATATGATTCTAGGTTTTGTTGTAATAAATTTTACACCGGTAGAAACAATGTACCGCCAGTTTTTCACTTTTTCACTTTTTGTTCGAAATATCTGCGATGATTTCTCCCGACGTGGATTGCACTTAATGCGCAATTTATTATACAGAGTGGTTCATAACTGGTGGACCTAACCGATTTTATAAGGAAATATAAATCGAAGGAGAAGAATAATATTATATTTTTTAATCTGGAGCTTCTTTTTCGAAAAAAATCAATTCTAAAGTAAACACTAAGTACCGCATTTGCGACCACCAGAATCTTCTAATTGAAATTCTCTCGATTTTCATTTACAGTTTACAGAATCGCATCAAATCAATTCTGCATGAAGGTGAAATCACAAGGCATGACTAATTGAGAGAAAATATTGTTTTTGCATTTGATATAGTAAAACACCAGGACCAGCAAATTTTGCTGGCTGGGTGAGAGAAGAAGAGCAACGCTATAGTCTACATACATACCAGATTGAGCAATCGGTTACGAACCACCTTGTATACGTAGAGTTTTCTGATTTAATCATTTCGAACAATTCTGAACACCTTGCATATTTATACGTTCGATGTCCAAGCAAGAGCAAGTATTGCAGGATTTCAAAATGTTTGCGATTTATTTCAGGTCCAAATCCTGTGGTGAACATCACACCGATCATCGACTCGACCAACGTGACTCTCGAATGGCCCAGACCGGAAGGCAGGATCGAGACGTACGCGATAAGATGGTGGCCTTTCGACAGTCTCGAGGACATAAGGTCGAAAAATGTGACGGAGAGCAACGACGTATCCAGCGCACTTTTCGACGAGAACGCAGTGCAAAGGGTACTTGTAGGCGACCTGATGCCAGGCGTACAATATTCTTTCACGATCTACACGGTGTCCTACGGCCTAGTCAGTGACGTCACCAATTTAACCACCAGGACAAGTACGTTCGATCATAAATCTTGAGAAAAAGTTCGTGCCTATACTATGTATGTATAACCGCTACGTTTAACCGTACGCCTGACCATCGGTGCTAACACACGCTAAGAGTTTGAGTCATCATTGTTTTTCGTTACTAATAGAGAGCGTGTTCAGTGTGCCATTATTCAATCTTACACACAGACTAATTCAATCTTGGCTCGTGAACGAGTTCGTTCAGAGTATTAATACATATACATATAGTATAGTAGTATATTCCAGAGGAGATACCGGTCGATCAAAACAGCATCGACAAACTTCTTTAACTTGTTTGGTCAGTTTCACACCGAATCAAAAGGATTATATGGTCTATCATAATTGATCGAAACCTATATCAACTATATTCTTGTCTTGTTAACAGTAATTGTCCGTGAAGAATCTCAAGTTGTAAAGGTCAACATGATTTTATAGTCCCGTTGCCAATGCTTCGAATCTGTCAATTATACAATATAATAGTTATACATATTTTCGAGAAATAAAAGTCTAGAATAACAAAAGAATGACGTTGTTAAATAGATCATTCAATGCATTCATCATCGTCATTTGCTCCGAGAACATAATTCATAACTACAATATCTCGTTAAATAGAACCTCTTTACAAAATACATATTTCAGAAAATACAATAAAGAATAATCACTTTAGAGAAATAAGAAGAGCGACGTTCAAGTATGTAGATCGTTCGTTGCATTAATTACCCTAATTTCTTTCGAGAACAACATTCGCAACGTTCGCAACATTCACCTCTCGATAAAATATCAAAATTCAAAATTAGCATGCGTTGTGATTTTACAATTATGACAAGATGATGAAAAGGAAAAGTAGAAAAGAAGAGGCAAAGCTCGAAGGAAGACGACCTGTCGCGACGAACTGCAGAATTGTAATTTTTCATAAGTTATGGTAGGTCCATATGAACTGTTTGGTTCGAAATATCCATTAACTACTTAACTACGTTCGAGAACTTTGTTGGTGTCTTTCGGGGAGGCGAGCGAATAGCGTTGGCATAGTTAGGCATAGAAAGAAACGCGGTAAAGGTTTACTTAAGGAAAAGATGAGAACGCAACAAACAAGCTCTCTGAAATCCAGTGCCGCTAATCCAATCGGAAGTCGTTGTGGTGGTCGATCGAGATCAACCGGACTCCTTGACCTTGAGGTACACACCGACACCTATCCAGTCCTCGATTTTCGATCTCTATCGATTCCGGATTAGCGACGAGAACAACACGACGAAAGAGCGACTGGTTGACGACACCGACACTAAGGTGACCTTCAGCGGCCTAACACCTGGTAAACTCTACAACGTGACGGTTTGGACTGTCAGCGATAACGTGGAGAGCAGACCTCTGCTTAGGCAGGACAGACTTTGTGAGTATATCGCGTCAACGAACAACAACTTGACAACGGTTCTATCAACTTGATTTGATATACCTACATACCTGTACTACTCCTCGGTTGGCAAGAAAGTAATTTCGGTATTTTAAGGTGAAATCAAACCGAATTTCTTGATTCAAACGATCAACTTTAATCGATAAATATTCTTTTCTTGCAAAAGATTATTGAACAAAAGCGAAAATATCTTATTCGTTAAAGTTCATTGGTTGAATTTAAAAAATTCGCCTCTATTTCACCTTAAAATACCGAAATTATTTTCTTGCTCTAATATTCTTTGTTTTATTCTCATATAGGCAATATAAAAACAATTGAATGCCAAGGAATTATAATTATTAGTATCAAATTATGACAGGTCTGACGCATAAAGCACAAATAACTTGAATTTAAAATTCCAAATTGTGTAAAAACTAATTACAGGTTACACGTACACAAAAATATTGATTATCAAGTGGAAAATGCGCCGAATTTTCGAACTTCGATGTATGAACTGTAGATACTTAATTATTTTGTAAATATATACATATATGTATGTATACATATAATACACAAGACACCACCACGAACAAGTATTACATTAATTTCACGCGATTGAAATGTTTTGGGATTTATGTTTTATGCAGTACTCTCCCAGAGAATGAAGAGTTAGATCTGATTATAAACTGTGCTAGTTCTTGAGAGAATACTGCATGGAACCAGCACGAATTGCGTGACTCGCTTAACATTTTCTTTTACATAAAGGTCAGTGTGTTGTGTCAAAAGAAAAGAAAAACAAACACAACGAAACGTATATGTTTTTAAACACTCACCACGCAATCCTCCTATACTATCTTGCGGCTTCTGTCGAACCTTAAGCGTACATTGAGACAGTACGTGTACTCGTGAAATGTCCACTCAAGTACGTGGTATTTCTTAAGTTGATGGCTGCAGCTTGTAGTGTCCAATATTACGTATGGTGATGTAATTAACAAATGAATAAATAAGTTCCAGAGAATACTATTACGAAGAACTGAAAATTTGATATTGCTAGATCGATTCGATTCAGAACTAAGCTAACTTCCATCAGACATCTGTGGTTGATGCTAAACCTGGAACACGATTTCAGATCCCGAACCAATCACATCGATCCAAGCAATAAACATCAACGACACCAGGATCACATTAACCTGGGACATTCCTCGAGGTCAATACGACGGATTCGAGGTCCAGTACATCAACACGGAAGGAAACTACATTCAGAACATCACTTCGGTGAACCTAATCACCATCTCCGACCTAAAACCCCATAGGAACTATACTTTCACGCTGATCGTTCGTTCGGGCACGGCGTCCTCTAACCTCAGAGTTTCGAATCCACTGAGTGCTAGTTTCACTACGAGCGAATCTTATCCTGGCAAGGTGGAGAAGTTCCATCCTACGGACATCCAGCCAAGCGACATCAGCTTCGAGTGGTCTCTCCCTAGTCAGGAACAAAATGGCATCATCAGGAAATACACTATCACCTACGGACTGGAAGTAAGTCTTGACGTTGCTGTCCCTATTGGTAGCGTAGCTACCCAGTCAGCGAAATCTGTTCGAGCAGCTGAAAACCAAATGTCTCCAATCATATTTTCCGAGCAAAAAATGGTGATTTTGGTGCCAAGAAATGTTTGGGACAGGATTCGGTCCTTGTTTGCTCTGAATCTGCAGACCAAAACCTGTCGCCAAATACCGAGCCTAATGCGGAAACAGATGGTTCGGTATTTGGCTAGAACGTTTGGTGTCAAACGGGGGCCAAATTGAGACCAAACCTTGGCCAGACTCGGCCTCGTCATAGAGGGCAGGTCCGTCGCGCTACGAGCGGACCTAATCTTTGCTCTAAAAGTAAATATCGAGCAAAATCGCAGTTGTAATCCTTGCTGTAGAAGGTAAAATAGAATTTTCTTTAAATTTCTAAATTATATAATTGCAAGTTGCATGCATTTTCAATGATTTAAATATTTACAAGTCTTAAAATAATGACAATAACGAGTTTGCCCAATTTTTACTCTGAAAGCAATGTTAGGTTTGATCTTATTTTAGCGCGACTGATTTGCCCTCTATTTGGCCTTCATTTGGCATGGAATTTTGGCACCAAACTTTGTCGCCATATACCGAGACTAATGCGGAAACAGTTGAGTCGGTATTTGGCCCCTAATTTGGTGCCAAATTCATACCAAATCAAGAGCAGATTGCTTGCCGAGTAACTTTCTAACTTACGAGGATCAGTCAAAAAGTTAGCTTCCCTCGCTTGATAGCCTGTACAGTTGCCATGAAGGTGTATCGATTACTTCGACTTTACAGTCGCTTCCCATTCGTCAATCAATCATGAGTTATAATTGACAAGACGTAGCGTAGACGTACTGGAAGTTGCGTTTAAATTGAAGGTTCTTGTTAAAATTCGTTTTCCGTGGACAGAGAACTGCCCCCCTACTTTGATTCTTTAAGCATTTTCCAAATCAAAGAAATGAATACATTTTTACTTAACTTTTGTTATTATATAATAATTAGACTGCGGAATCTATATGCGCTTATGGCACGTGCAAATCTGTGACATGCAAGAGAACGAGCATATACAATACATAAATAGAACTGTATTGCATAATTATTTTATGTTTACCACACGGAATCTCCTATATATATAGTCGATGCGATGCGCGTCTACTTCCTTCCGATTTTTATCAACTAATTTATAAAAGAGAGAATATACATCAACATCCGCAGTCTAATAATAATTATCTTGAAATGTTTTTATTTCACGTAAATATCCCCGGTGTAATCATGACTCATTGTAAATATACATAATCGTGGTTGAAAAGCCAGTTGCAGTCAGGAATTACACAATTGATCGAATATGTACAATTCTGTACTTTACAACCGAGCATAACCGATTGTATTTATGTTACGACCTGATACTGGATCATTTGTTAACGGGTGAATCCAACTTTATATTAATAATTTGATTGATGCGTGGTCCTCAGGGTTCAGCGCATACTCAGATGCAGGACTTTAGGCCAAGCGAGTACCGCGGCATCGTCAAGTCTCTTATACCGGGGAAAACGTACATCTTCCGGATCCAAGCTCAGACGAAGATCGGCTTCGGGCCTGAAGCGGTTTGGAAGCAGAAGATGCCGATCCTGGCACCACCGAAACCACCGACTCAAGTGGTGCCAACGGAGGTCTGCAGGAGTAGCATGACGATCCAAATACGTTTCCGGAAGAACTACTTCAGCGAGCAGAACGGTGCAGTCACTTCTTACACGATCATCGTCGCTGAGGATGACAGCAAAAACGCATCCGGCTTGGAAATGCCCAGTTGGAGGGACGTCCAGGCCTACAGTATTTGGCCTCCGTATCAGGTGATTATATATATATATATATCCTCTAGAATTTCTGGATATATCAAGTCCATCTACATGGCGCATGAGGCGCTGACTACTATTGTCACCTACAATAACTCCGAAAGTACGATAGTAGTAGGAAAGCTTTCGAAATAAAAGTTGCATCGGACAACAGGGGCCGTAGGCGTGGCGTTAATCTTTTGTTGCTAGGTGGAGGCGCTTCAGAGATGTGAAGGTTTGTTTTTCGTTTTTTAAATAGAACGCTACGTTTTGGTACCTGTTTCTACTACTATCATACTTTCACAGTTATTGTAGGTGGCAATAGTCAGTGCCTCACCCTGTATAAGAGCCTGTTGGGAGACAAGTTGGCTCACACGATTGGGTGGTTCATATGGTAGGATTCCCTCGCTGACTATGATTTTGGTTCATTTAATTCCACGTTCGTATAAGAGGATTTCGCTGAGCTAGAGTTCAGTTAACCAGCCACTGCTGCAGGTGAATTCGTATAAACGGAGTTGCGCCGCACTGTAGATTGATCGAGCGTGTGTACTTATCATCTTCGCGGATCGAAACGAAGCGATCAGATCACGCGCTGTGCGTCATCAGCGGATATCGCAATAGAAATGTGAAATAATTAATGCAACGATTACGCCGAGTGACTCGTTAACTTGCAAGATCACGGGCGTGGAACGCAAACAACGAAGGAACACATGCATTCGAGACCACGCATAAGCAATGATTATGTTACGTGTGCTCTAGGACGCAATAGTCGGTTGTAGACCGCGCGCGATACAAGTCGGTAGAACGAGTTGACGAGGCGCGTAGAAACTGAATCATCGATATGCACTCTTCTACTCGAACCAAAGGATTCGAAACTATAACGTTAATAATGTAACGAATTAAACGATAAGTGTTGTAACTTACAGTCTGACGATATGTATCGGGGAAAATGATTATCAAGCGATTAGAATGTTGGTGAAAGTGTTTATTATACCGAGTGAATTATTTTGACTTGGTCCTCAAATTTTCTGTTTCCATTTTACCGAATATGATCATTAAATTGGACCATGAACATCTTACAGAACATGGTCGAAAAAGCTAGCAAGTTGTTCACGCAGGTAACGGAGAGTTTTTTGCGTTAAAACAGCTTACCTGTTCACGCTTACCGTTATTCGAATCTAACAGCAGGATATTGACGTTATTTTATATCTGTTATTTGCATTTACATCGTCGAGACCCACAAGAAAATAGTAACATGCTGAGAATACTGATATCCTTAATTATGTTGTTTGTGCAGGTGATGGAGCCTTACTATCCGTTTAAAAATGGCTCCGTGGAGGACTTTACTATCGGCGGCGAGAATTGCGATAACAAAATTGGTTATTGCAATGGACCGCTCAAGTCTGGTTCGACTTATCGAGTGAAAGTCCGTGCATTTACCGCACCTGATAAATTCACGGATACAAGTTACAGCTTTCCGATTCAAACAGGTGAGGACAGTCGTGTAACGTCGATTACTGGAGAGAGAGAGAGAGAGAGAGAGAGAGAGAGAGAGAGAGAGAGAGAGAGTTCGTTTATTTAAAGCTTTCTCAACAAATTTGCATACTGTTATAGTTAAAATCTGTTTTTCAAATAGGAACAGCTCAAGAAAATATACTTTTACCAAGTTTCATCCTTGTATGTTACATACCTTTCCTGCTGGGAAAAAAACGAAAATTCAGTTATCCAATTTTCCCCATTTAGTAATTTTTAAAAATCCTGAAAAAATCTAACATATTTAATGTATCGAATAACATATTAGGGATTTTTTTCACGAAAAACACGAGAAAATATATATTTGATATTTCAGTTGAAAGGGGACACCTTTTATATTAATTCAGCAATCAGATATTGTCATCAACACTGTTTACGTTTCTTCCCAAATTTTATGGTAGTACATAATATGAATAGAATATGCCGCGCGTTTTACGAAATGATCAATTAAACATTTTACTGACAAAATGAATTCAAGTATTTGGTAGACTTTGGCTCCATTGACAAATGGAAAACGGTTTTCAACGTAACAATGTCCTTTTATGAGGAAATTTAAACGGGTCTAGGATATTTTATTTATTTTATATGTATAACAAGTTGAATGAAATGAACGCTGATATCTTACTTTCACTTGTAATTACGCTTTAAAATACTACGGATCTTTATGCAAAATAAAAATAGTCTGCATCGATTGCAAGAAATAGAAACTACTGAAATTCAAATTTAAAAATTTTTCAACAATTTTGAATTTCATCTTCTGAATTTTGCTATAAATGCGTACAGATCCGCGCAGTCCAGTAATAATATTATGTATATAATACAAGAACTTTATTAAATTCGTATTATATCGTGTACATGTCTGTTCAAGGATTGCTG
Organism: Lasioglossum pauxillum; assembly: GCA_933228785.1. Classification (NCBI taxonomy): domain Eukaryota; kingdom Metazoa; phylum Arthropoda; class Insecta; order Hymenoptera; family Halictidae; genus Lasioglossum; species Lasioglossum pauxillum. Next base: position 42,729,143 of record OW121706.1, read on the forward strand.
CTGGCAGGTAAGACACTCGTTTGTCTAAATAGTAGTAATGTTGTATCTTCCTGACACACGGTACATATTTCCAAATCAGTCAGTTCCGTTCATTTCAATAGAAAATATTTCAAACGTTAGATTTAAACTCCGTTGCATTTGTTTGCACAGACAAGGATAACACAGCCATCATAGTTGGAGTGATAGTTCCGATAGTACTCCTGCTGACTCTATTGGGTATTGGGTTGCTGGTGAGAAGACGAAGAAGTCAAGGTCGCAAAACGACCGAGACTAGAACAACCGACAACCTCTCTTTGCCAGACAGCGTTATCGAGACTAGGTAAGTATTCAATTCCAGAGAGGATACGAGAGTGCTGATGCCCGGGTTTTTTCCTCCTCCACTTTTGTCAGTATGGACAGAGCTAGATCATCCCTACTTTTAGCATCGAACAGGACCTAACCTCTTCCTAAAGTTACTCCATACGGTCAATTAAACCACTAAATATAGGTGAAATTACATAGATCGCGTTTAGCGTCATTTTAATGAGAAAAGTGCCAGAAATAAATAAGTTGGTGAAAGTCCTATAAAAAAATAATACAGAAGTTTTGTAATTGGATTAGTAGTACAATAGTTGACACCGATATACCTGACCCGGTATCGGATTATCACCCCCGTTGCGCTTAGATTCGGACTTTACTGTACTATGAACATAATTGAAATACGCTAAAAAAGAACAAGACTAATCATTTCGACATTCTCTTCGAAACAGTCGACCGATAAAAATCGAGGACTTCGCCGAGCATTATCGCACGATGTCCGCGGATTCCGATTTCCGTTTCTCGGAGGAATTTGAAGAGTTGAAACACGTTGGTCGGGACCAGCTTTGCACAGCGGCGGATCTACCGTGCAACAGACCAAAGAATCGTTTTACAAACATTTTGCCCTACGATCACAGCAGATTTAAGCTCCAGCCAGTGGATGACGAGGAGGGTTCAGATTATATCAACGCCAATTACGTTCCCGTAAGTTCTTATAAACATTGTACAATACATAGAGAAATAGTAAAATCACGGTGTAGCCATGAGCTCCCTCCACCCCTCTCCACCCCTCTCCCTGCATCTCCTCCGGAAGAAATCGCTCCCAGCGCTAACCAACATTTATTTACATAAACCTAATTTATTTATATAAACCTAATACTCCGCAGTCGGGCATTAATCGATAACAATTTTAATCATGATTGATCGATTACTGTGTACGATTAAAAAAAGAAATTATCGAAGAAATCATCGAAAAATCGACAATTCGATCGATCAATCGATCAATCGATTGATGAAGTTAATCGACAATCGTTGATTAAAAAAAGAAATTTGGGACAGAAAAATAACACCGGATAAAAAGTAAACAAACAGATTTCATTTTATTCGTGTAGAAATTCTTTGAAAAAATCTGAAGCTGGGTTTCCGAGAGCCTACATTACCTTGCGATGGTTAAAAATGGTAGGCATCGCTGTAGCGGGTGTCCGTCCTTTTTTGCGAATATCTAAAAAACTAAGGCCGAGCGGCGCGGCGCGGCGTTGACACATGTATAGGGAAAAGTTGTTCGGAATGATTACCTTAACAACATATTGTATTTCAAGGTCATAAAAATCGATCAAGTGTACCCTTTTCTGTATAATCACCAAAATGTCTTTAGTAGAATCGTTTTTATGATAATCATTATTACCTTTCGTGACAGGGTCATAATTCTCCAAGGGAATTCATCGTGACGCAAGGTCCATTACACTCAACCCGTGATGATTTCTGGAGAATGGTCTGGGAAAGCAATAGCAGAGCGATTGTTATGTTGACAAGGTGCATCGAGAAGGGTAGGGAGAAATGTGATCACTATTGGCCTATGGACACTCTGCCGGTTTATTACGGAGATATTTGTGTCACGATATTGAACGAGACGCATTATCCAGACTGGAGTATCACGGAGTTCATGCTGTGCAGAGTAAGTACTACGATATTAACTAATAAAATAATTCGAAACATTTGATAACAACGCTTGCCGAAACTTGATAACGAAACTTGGATCTGCTAGCCGCCCCGGGTAAAGTCTACTGGATTACATACCAAATACATAATAATTTATAGGAGAAAGGCAGCAATTTTGAGTCCGGTAAAGTAAAGAAAATCCTAATGTTTCTGTGCAGGGTGAGGTGAATAGGGTAATACAACACTTCCATTTTACAACGTGGCCCGACTTCGGTGTCCCGAGCCCACCTCAGACGTTGGCCAGATTTGTGCGAGCGTTTAGAGAAAAAGTTCGGTCCGACCAGAGACCGATAGTTGTGCACTGTAGCGCCGGTGTCGGTCGCAGCGGTACTTTCATCACGTTAGACAGAATCCTTCAGCAGATCCTGGTGTCCAAGCACGTCGACATTTTTGGGATTGTCTGGGCAATGAGGAAAGAACGTGTTTGGATGGTCCAAACCGAGCAACAGTACATCTGTATACACCAGTGTCTTCTAGCGGTTTTGGAGGGGCAAGACATGACTGGGCCTCCTCGGGAGATTCATGACAATCAGGGATTCGAAGGTCAGTTCTACTCTTGCGATTACCATTCCAACTATTTACCGTTAATGTTTAACGTCGTTGTTCGGTCCAAGGGGTTAGATACAGTAAAGTTTCAATATAAAAGCCGATTCTCGGTTCTGCGCTGTGACATAGATCGGGACCGGATACTATTATTTTCTGGCCGCGTCGCGTCGCCGAGAAGCGTAAACACAAGTACAGTGAAGTCGCGGTTCTTGTCAAACAGCCTGTGTTCTGCACGGACAACTATCGCGTACCGACATTATTTTTTTATGACGCGTCTATCGCGCCGACCGCGCCGATCGCACCGAGAGTTCAAACGAAAGCCGAACGTAGAGAAGGACAGCATGAAATACGGATCGCGTGGCCGAAGCTTATCGGTGTGAATCACTACTAATCAAATGTACAAAAACTTCATTTTTCATTATTTTTTTATGGGACTTTCACCAACTTATTTTTAGCATTTTTCTGATTAAAACAACACCAAACACGATATAATTTCAACTGTATTTAGTGATTCAATCGACGATGAAAGTTTCGGGCGCAAGGAAGGACAGCGAACAGAACACGCGGGCCTTTGAACTGTGCCGGCGACGGCGCGGCGCGGCGCGGCGCGCGTCTCTTTCTTTCCCATTCGCTGTTCTTCCTTGCGTCCGAAACTTTCATCGTCGACTGAGCCACTAAGTACAGTAGAAATCATATCGTGTTTTATGTTATTTTAATAAGAAAAATGTCCGAAATAAGTTGATGAAGGTCCCATAAAAAAATACACAAGTTTTACCCGAGATATACCCGAGCCGAGATCAATCATCGCCGCCCTGCTGCGTTGGCCGGCAGTGATGTTAAGCTAGTACCGAATACAAACAAACATTAGTAGTGGTTATTCTAATTAGGAAATACAACGTATGTGGTGATGGTGATGGCTAACACTTGGGCAATGGTTACTATTTCGCTGACTTTAGTCTTTCCTGTAACAAACGACTGCAGTATTCCTTCTCGATAATATAATTCCACTTAATTATCTTCTATCTGATTTCTTCATCATTGGTGAGATGGAAGTATGGTATTATTACCGTCAATATACCCCATTGTACATATTGCGAAGACGGTGATGGAACTATACTATGTATACCTAAATAAATATTAGGATGTATCGTACTTGTTGTAAAACCTTTTTAGTTCAGTTCGCCATTAAAAGTGTGTTTAAACGCCAACTAGGATCTCCTTAATTTCCCTTTTTGAAAAAATTGGGTAAGGGTCCTTAGACCTCAGTTTTTTCTAGTGGTCCCCGTGGCCCTACAAGGGCAATTTAAAACTTTACTATAGGCTCATTCACAGGCCAAATCGATCAGTTTTTCACGTCACCCTCGCCGATTTTGTTCTAAATGAAATGAAAATGTGTTGTAGTCTATGTGAAATTAGGGGGTTTTTAAGTCATCATTTTGCCGATTTCGAATTTTTTTTAGAAATGACTGGCCTTCGACACAGTTAATTATCGAGGTTGAGAAAATTATGTTATAATAGCCCAATCTTTTTCGAATAAAACAAAAGAAACTGTAGCTCGTTCGGACATACAGTTCTCGAGATCAAAATTCCTGAGCGAGGGCCGTTTTCGCGAAAATGAGCAAAAATTGCACTCGAGGGCCTGTCATTTCTAAAAAATTCGAAACCGACAAAATGATGACTTAAAAACGCCCGAATTTCACATAGACTACAACATATCTGATGTAGAACAAAATCGGATAGGGCGATTTTCTCAAAAAATGGAATGACCCTATACATATACTCTATACCGTTCTCAAGACTATAATACTATAAGGTCCAGTGAAGCAGGATTATAGGGAGAGAATACTGTACACGATCAAAATTTTTCTCATGTACCGGAATGACATAACGAAAAGTAGTTGATCTTATCGAAGAAAGTAGGACCTTGTAATTTAGCCGTGATTAGCGACATATCGATAGTTTTGCGAACCTCTGTAGTCGAATAGAGATAGACTTTAAGGGGAATGGATATAGTCGTTTGATCGAAAATCGCACGCAAAACCGAACAATGATTACGCTGGGTTTTGTATCCCATTGCAAAGGTGTTTCTGCTAAATTGTCTCACATCCGTACATATTGTAGAAATCACTTCCCTTTTTGCAACCTTGTACTCCCTTTGAATCCAGGCAAGAATCGAAGCTCGGTCGAAAACACAAAGAGTCCTGCTGAGGATGAGAAGGAAAGGTGACCTTCGAACTGTGAATCCTGTGGCGATGGTAATTTCGATCCTCGCTTTTTTTCTGTTACGCATGAAGCATGTACTTAATCCACGACGATCATCGAAGCACAGTAGCATGGAATCTGTGACTTTCAGATATTTATTTTAATCGCAACCGCGAATATACTGATCTTTACAATAAAATCTCATATCAGTGAATAATATTTGTTCCTTTATGTTCAATGGATTTGTTTACTTAAAATTGTTACATTTTTTTTTCTTTTTTTTCGAGAAAGAGAGAGAGAGAGAAAGAAACAATACTCTTCTAAGAAGGTATTCGTTTCTTTACCCTTTCTTGTCATGAATTTCATTAACTTGAAATCATGATTTTCAATAACTTGAAAAATGAATGTGATAACCTGGGTCAGTTGTCGGCAAACTCATTAGTAGACAACGGATCTGTATGCAAAAGAAAAACTTTGTACCTGAATTGCAACAAACTGGAGTGAAGCGAAAGTTTATTTTCTTTCTTAATATGTTCAATAGATTGAAAATGATGTAACAATATTTTTTAATTTTTCTAATGATTTTACTTTTCAAATTACATCTACCCATTACTCATTTTTTCCATAAATTCATAAAATCCGCTGTCTACTCGTTAATCAAAAGACTCGAAATATCAGCAGTACAACGATTTAGATTCCTTCTCAGAGCGTTTCTTGACAAGAACTCTGTTTTTAGAAGTCGGTTAAAACTAGCAAGTATGTAAATACTGTGTGCTCCGGCACGAGAGAAAACTAGCGGGAAGGGAACGGGGAAAGTGGAAAGTGGAAAGGGGAAACCGGAAAGGGGAAAAAAGCCTGACCATTCAGATTGCATTTGCGTTCCTCTTGCCCCGTTTCTCAGCTTGTTGAAACGATCAAAGTAAGAATAAACTATTTATGTGGCTCCAGTCACTTGCAATATTTGTTGATAGTCAAAAGTAGTAAAAATAACTAGAAAATAAAGATGACAGTCTTGTAAATGAAGCATGTAAGTGGCCAAAATATTCAATGTCTTCCATAATATGTAGTAGAATCAAGAAACGCGTGATTCTTTGATCAATAAGAAATAGTTACGGTTGTTTAACACGTTACTGTTCAAAATCGGACATTTCATATGCAACAACCTAATACTTACTCTTACACACCATGATATGTACCGAAGTTTCGAAAATTAAAAGCAGTTGTCCAATGAAAATTTTTGTGAATGACATCGGCCAAGTTTAGTAATAGAAACGTCTGAAAGTATGCTAATTGCGATTACTTGTCTAGTAACGATCAAAACAACTCCATGTTTAACTAATATTACGTAATTACGATACTAACATCGATACTAACTGCTTATTGTCATTTCATCTACAGCTTCTTGCTATTAATCTCATAGTCTCATAATTTACCTATTTGCGTTATATTTCTTTTTCAAGTTTCGATCAATCCGTACAGTTCAATAAAAAGAGCATGAATTTTAATTTTATCTTTACCCTTCTCCGGTTCAGTTTAACACGCGTATGGCCAAATTTAGGTTTCAAAACCAGGCGAGATATCTATTTCACTATTTTCGATAGTTCACCAGATGTTATCACCTCGATTTTCGTCATTATTATGATGTAAACATTTGACATGATGTAAAATAATCATTACTTTCTTGATTCAGAAAATGTCGCACTTTAAATGGTCGCCACGTCGAACTTTTTCTCAGAATAAAATCATTACAACATATTATTAAGAGAGTCGTGAAATTTCATAACAACACTAAAATTAAAAAATATCTTCTTTATTTTGCATATTTTTTTAATGAGACTTTCACTAACTTATTTCTAGCATTTTTTTGATTGAAATAAGACCAAACACGATATAATTTCAACTGTATTTAGTGGTTTATTCGACGATAAAAGTTTCGGCCGTGCAATATCCCAACAGGCGACCCAGGACAGGACACCGATTCAAGATTTACCATATAAACATTCTTCGCTACGAATAATAATAATGACGAAAATCGAAGTGGTAATATGTATCTGGTGTACCATCCTGTATACAAACATACCAAGGAAATACAGTCACAATGACAGCATCAAAATTATCGATACACCGTACCTGTGCTAAACTACCAAACCAGCAAAGAAATTGTGTATTTTTTATTATACTTCTCCTGGAAAAAATAAGTTAAAAGCGCAAATACACGGAAGACTATTCAGGTTTGTCCGAATGAAAAATTAGAACATCGTCGAGTCCTCTTCCTAATTTTCAAAAACCAATCATATAATTTGAAATGTTCTAAACGGTGCAGATGTTTAAAAATCAGCACGAATGTTGATTGTATTTTTATGATTACTAACAATTTTTGACCGGGTCTGTAAAAGCTAGAACTTTTACATGACGCAGAGTTTTAGTTTAGAATAAAGTTTAGTATAAAGTTTTTGCATGTGTGATCCTAGTTCAACAGCCAATGACTATGAAACATATTTTTATGTGTCGTGTATGATTTTCACTGTGTCTCACTTTATTTATGATTGACTATTAAACAGTAATCCAACAAATTAATTTCGAAACTTATCTTCTCTAGAAGATGTGTATAATGTGATAAACGTAACAATTAAAAATATTTTAGTATCTAGGGTAATCATAGCAAAAAGTAAAAAGCAAATGAAAGATCACGCTCATGAATAACACTTTAATTAATTAACTAACCCTTAGCACTCGAATGGTGACTCTGAAGCGCCACACTACAAATTGCTATACCATTATTTGGCATCTAATCAATTACTAATTGTAAGCATTTAGGTATTGTTTGAGGTATTATACCAATTTCGTACCCATAAAATTTGAAAAACCATTGGGAATGAAAATATTCCAGGTCGGAAGAAATGTTTAATTTTCGAGTGCAAAGGGTTAATTAATTACAAAACTTGTTGCACGTTCTTTTCCATAACAAGACATACACTGAGAAAAGTAAAGACTTGGTTTACAATCTAAAAATTGGTCAAAGTAATGCACGCAACCGGAGAAGACTGTTTTACATTTCAATCTGAAGCTCTCTAACGCTCTCTTCTATATTTTTGCAGATGATGAAGGAATAGCGGAATCGGGCATGTGATGTTCAAGTCTCTCGTTGTATTCGGGGATCAACGAAGACAAGGACCATTAAGAGGTCCCTCGGCGAACGTGGCGAAAGACAGAGAAAATAGTATTACAGTGATATTATGAGTGATACCTTGTGTATCACGATGTAAAATCACCCGTGAAAGTGTTCGATTTTCAAAAGACAAAATGTTGTTGTTAAAACCAACCATGCATTCAAGTGATACAGTTTTAATTTTGCGAAGCTCTAAGCTAGAGTGACGAGTAGCCTAAGCGACAAACGAAGACGAGAAGTGACTGAATACTCGTGTAAAATGTCTCGTATCGATCATCGGGAACACAGTGTTCAACGGATGATACAGTTCTTGACAATAATTATTTATTTCTCCCGAAGTTTCGCCATGAAAATATGTCACGCGAATCCGAGGAAACGATCACCGTTTATTCGAACAAGCCTTTTAGTTTCCAATTTCTGGGGAAAAGTCACAGCCAGTCAGTGCGAGAGAGAGAGAGAGTGAGAGAGAGAGAGAGTGCGCGCGCGCGAGAGAGAGAGAGAGAATAGTAAAAAGGCTATTCCTACCTTTTCTACGATAGCTAGATTCAATTCACTGATCGAATCGTACTCGAGACGTGTTTAGGACAAATTTTCCGAGTACGCGAGGTACGATTGTTGATAAAAATCGAACAAACGCAAAGAACAATGATCATGTTTTCGTAAAGAGAGGAGATCACGATCAAAACAAAGAACTGGTTACCTTGACGAACACCAACGATGATTTTTCGTATTTTTTTTACGGTTGTTTACATATCGAAAAGACGCAGACGACGTTTTCGAACGGAATCGACAAGCATGGACAGGAGGAGGATGTGCGTCTGGTGGACTGGTTCGTCACCATTTTGTAAATACGAATCGACCACTGACGACCATTTTGAGCGAGTTAGACGGCCTCGAATGCGTCGAACGAGTCCGGAACACTTCGATTTCAATGTTTCCACCTTTGAAGCTCGCATTTAGGCGTCCGTCGTGATATAGATAACTCAAAGTTGCATATCTTAAGGAATGTAACAGTGGGTTGCCACGTTTCGATCGAGAGAATTCGGTATGCGACGAAATGACGCAACGATAACTGTGAAATTAACGATTTTCGTGAAAAAAACTGTTGATGGAACGAGCAGGATTACGAAATCATTGCACCAACTCAGTACGAAATCGTTTCATGAATCATTGAAGCAAATACTAAGCTTAGAACCCTGTCACTATTGCAGATTCTTTTAAATGAGTTTCGATAATGTGGTAGATTTCTTCATTGTGTTGACCAAACTATCGCAATAGAGCAGAGATTCTTAAATTGTGGTCCTCGAAACAATTTTGACATTAACGTTTCGACATCCCCAACTTTTCGCTTTTGTCCAAATAACTCGTTTAATAAAAAACCTACATGAAGAAGAAAAATGCCTAGGATTGGGACGGGGTCCGCAAAAAAATGTTGTTCAAGAAGGAGGGGGGCCCAGTGATGGTATTGTTGACGCTTTTCACGCGCATGCGCGACGATTCTAGCCTCAGACGGCCTCAGTCAGGTACGAAGATCGGGTACCTTGATCGTACTCCCACTACTTTCCCCCCAATAATTCCCCACTTGATGAAACTCGCGCATTTGCGCGAAAAACGCCAACAATACCATCACTGGCCGGGGGCCTCGGACTCGGACTACATAAGTTTAAGAACCCCTGCAGTAGAGGATACTCAATGTTTCAGCTAGCTGTGATCGAAGCAGTATTCTCAAAATATTTCGGATCGTGATCCAATTTTCTGCAAGGTCAGAGACTTCTTCTTGATTACTCTGTTTGCCTATAAATTTTATTACATATAAATGTATTATATTATCATGAAAACGGAAACGTCGTGACAAAAATGATATTTTTCATTATACAAATGAAATAGTGCTCATCACAAATGTGGAGAAAACACAGTGCAAGAAAAATGTACATATAAAAGTCTCCTAGTTCCATACGTAAATTATTTCGAATAATATGTACTTTATCTCCTTCTCTGTATCGGTTCACTTTTGCATTTTCTAGCATTTGGATTTCGTGAACTTTTACCACATTGGCTATCTGGATTCACATTGTTGAAATCTTAACTAAATCTGCAATCTGGGGATCTTATAGTTTCCTCGTTATTGCAACAAAACGTAAATGAATACGTTAGGAAAAATAATGATGTATTTATGTAATATGATAGCTAAACGATTACTTCACCTCATTCAAATGTGATTCGTTCTATGAAAAGCATTTACGACAGACATGTAAAAAGTATAAAAGAAAACATTATACATCACATCATTCCCCATTCATGTGTATCATAAAGAGACTGCAGATCTTATTAATTTATGGTAAAAATGGGTTGTGCAATCTAAAGCAGGAAATAGATTAAAGGAATTGAATGTATTAGATTAAATATGGATTAGATTAAAAGCATCAATGTATAGATCCTAGCTTATCAAGATCATTAAAGGAGGAAAGAAATGTCTGTTTAAATCTTGGTCAATGTAAATGATGCAAATCATTTTTATTTTGCATCAAAATCTACAGTCTAATCATAAATGTTCTCAGTTCTCATCAAGTGTTTATACATATATTCTTGTTTATTTTCATTCACGAATACACCGGCTTTGAAAGTTTAATTTTGCAGTATTCGCCATGCGTATGGTATTATTTTTCTTTCGAAGAGCTGTTAATGTATCAAAGAGAGTTAACGTATCGTTACCAGTTATCGTTGCGAATCAAATCGTCCTCGCGTGTGGCAACCATCCGTCCAAGGGCTGTAGTAGACACTTCATTTACTAAAACATAACCTAGAATGAGAAAAAAAGAGAAGGTAGAAAAGACGAGAAAGGCTTTCGTCAAACCATCCCTTTTCACGATAGGAGAATCATGACAGTGGGAACAAGAAACTCGCATCTTCGTAGAAGCCATATCACTTTTCACGAGAATAGAATCATTCGACGCGATCCGTATTACAATTTACAATACGTATTTACTTATCTATACATTCTGATCGAAATGACGATTGCTGAGTAAGTAAGCTGTTTGGGGCATTGATTCGTATGGATCGTTCACTTGTCATGGTCGTCGACGGCACTCAGCATCCAACAATTGTTTATATTTTATTTTATAATTTTATATCGTAGCTAGCAAATTAAAAATCCAACGTTTCATTCTCTATTTAATCTTTTACTTCATCGACTACAATTGCCTAGCGCTTGACAGTTGGCAATGTTGGTTGGGATTGATCTCATTGTCAGGGATGGGAAGATCCGCGGTCTATTTATTATACATACAGCATATTATGTATTACGACCGAAACAGTTTTACACAATATTTATTTTTTAACTCGTTTACGTTTACGTAGTTTTTTGTCCCTGTAATAAGAAAATTAATTCGTTGCCCTACAATGACGATAAATAAATCGTCCGTGTAAAAGAACAATATTATTTTTTCTTATTTTCGTCAATGACATTTTTTCTTAAATAAACGACATTTATTATATGTACATTTTCAACCGTTTTTTTTGTTTTTTTTTTATATAATTCAAGTCAGTGTTTGACATGAGTTTTGTTTTTCTATCAGTCAATTTCTTTATGATTTTTTGGCACGGTATTTTTATAGAAACAAACCGTAGAATTTATGATGTAAATGCAAAATGTTGTACTTCCTTGAAAGGGGAGATGGAGGAGATCCTTGAGGTCACTCGAAGTAACTTCTTCCGTTGCAAAAATGTTCTCTGCGGCTTTGGGCTGTAGTCGTTGAATAGACGATTAAATTGAATTCCCTGTAACATCGAATGGCGAGAAACTTCTGAAAACCCGAGAACGGTAAATCTTTTTAATTTAATTGTTGTTAATGGTTCTTCATTTCGAAATATTCTTATTTCTAAACGAAGCTGATTGTTTAGTGATATGTCTTTGTGAGATTTCGATTAACGAATCCGTTAGAATATTTTTATGAAAATGAGACTTTATTACACCGTTATTACATATGACGTTATTACATATTAAACAGCGGATTTGATTCATTTATGACAAACACGAGTAAGTGTAACTTAAAACGGTAAAAACGCTAGACTAAATTATACATATCCTTATATTATTTTCAATTTATTTGTTTATTTCACTCCAGTTTGTTTGCAATTCAGGCAGACATTTTTATTTTCCACGAAGATCCGCTGCTGTCGAATTATTATGGCAATTTTTCCGAATGGAACTGAAAGTTGTGAAAACACCATGATTCATCTCGTTTTCATAAAAATCATTCAGCGTGCTCGTTGATAAGAATTTTATGGAAAATGTACCGCAAAGATTTGTCTATCACAGTAATAATAATTGACCGATGGATTTATGAAAAATGAAAACCACCGACAAGCGATGCAGTCGAACGTGCCAGAGAATCCGATCGTCAATTCCGGTACTTAGTGTCAGGTTCTCTCGATACAAGGACGCGTACTTAATTTTGTAATTGCGAAGAGAAGTAAAATTTCAAGTGATTAGGAACGACGACCAGGGAAACCGATCAATCTCAGCAGGGTCAAACGAATTCTCTCCATCGGGTTTTCCTGGAAGGAAACAACAAAGAAAAGCCCATGTACGAGGCATTGAAAATTTAACCATACACTGTATTTTTCGAAGAATGTTTGTATATCGCTTAAATACATGTAACGAGTCCGCAGATTTTTCAATGTTCCACATGTATCGCAACAACTCTATCGTATTTGTTGTATTAGAGACAAACACGTCTAGTTGATTCAATGTCTTTATCGATCGGTTTGTGTTCGATGCTACTCCATAGTTGGTCCGCCAAAATCATTCGATTCGCATAAGATGGAATCGAAGTGGATTATCGTCTGATTGTACTATAACAATAATGGAAAGTTTTATTGTTTAAATTAAGAAAGAGACATCCGTTCCTTCTGACGATATATTCAGTACTTTTTTCATATTATGTGGTTACATATCTTTGAACGATCGAAACACGAGGAAAATTAAATCTTTCGTATATGAATTTATGTTCATCTTATTTTATAGTATTTCAATTTAAGTAGTAATCGCTGAGAATTTTAGCGAAATATCTGGAAATGGAAGGACATGGCAACCATATACTTTCTCTCAAAGCGATTTTACTGAAACTTTTAATCTTACATTCAACTTGACAAGATAAGCTAGTATTTGTTGAAACTGATTGAAAAAAAAAATAAATTTTTTACGAAAAGGCAGCTATTTGAACTAAACATGCAATTATCGATATAAATGTTCAATTTGGTTTGTCAAGTACTTATACTTATTGTTAGTAGGTCCTACTAGATAATAATCTTAATTACTACAAAATATTATCGAAATTGGTCCAGTGGATTTTGAAACCTTCATCTCGAGAAGGCAATACGATTTAAATGATTTTCAATACCTATTTTCAATCCCAAAAACAAAAAATCTTGATCGTTACATACTATACATACTACTACTAGGTATATTTATGCAGACAATATAGACAGCGGATCTTCATGCAAAATAAAAATTGTCTGCATCGATTGCAAGAAATACAAACTAAATTCAATGTTATTTCTTCCTTTAATGATTTTAATAGAGGAAAAATCATATACATATTGAAATCTTCAATTCATCATTATGAATTCAATAAATTCAGAAAGATCCGCCCGCATAGTTATATTACGGTGTTGTCCAGTGGTCTATTTACTTGTGCGAATTTGCAAATAGAACTTTAGGAAAGTATTCTAAAAATTCGCACCGAAATAAGATATAATAGATAATTGTCTAATTATCGAGTTTTTGTTTACTTTATCAAAGGTATGTAACCCGTTGATTGCGCTGATTTACTCAGGTATACATATAGACATAGACATAGGCATAGACATAGACATATCATCTGCTGTTTGTCTCATAGAATCATAATTGAAAGGTCTTCTTTAAGAATTTGAAAGTTTATCTAATGTCTAAGATTTTTTATTGGTTTAAGAATGTTAATAAAAATATTTTTGATACGATTAGTTGTACTTTTTATACTTTCCATTAATAAATGTATCGCTGATTGTGAGATGAAAATTGACAAAATTCTCAGTTACCATATACATAGATAGATATAAAATAAATACTTGGAACGACAGAATTATTCGGCTTTTAAATCGACGACACGGTACTGGAAACGATTTCATTGAAAATAGTGGCGGACCGTTATGTATTAAAGATAAAAGTATGTGTCTGATATTATTAACAATAAATATTTTTATAACGCTTCGCGGTAATTCGTATAGATGACGTATGCTCGCTACGGGAATTGCCAATCGACTGCCAAACGCAATAGAGTGTATTATAGAGTATAGAGGGATAAGCTAAGCTTCGTGTAACGATATTCAAGAATTTTCTTCTTGTAACCATTTCAACGTTATCGACAAATACATATGATAGAAGTCTGTAGATGTAGCTAATAATTTTAGGAAACGAGAAGTGGTATCTCGAACACCAACGATCGATAAACAAATTGACTAGACAACTGCAGTTTCCAATCCATCGAATTCCTTTGCTATATACATACTATGCTATACATATACTATACGCATGTAATCTTCAATGTATTATTGATGTGTTTCGCGTAACAAATAATTAACAATCACACGAAGATATATCGTTTGGCTATTCTCAAGACAGTAGTGAACTTATCGATACATATTCCAAGTTCAATCGATACATATCGATTCTAATAATTCCAACAGCCACTTTAAATTGTTTAATACTTAATTTATAAACGGTAAAGAAATACGAGTTTTTTTTATTTTACGATCGATGGGATTGTATTCACAGTGAACAATCGTGTTTTATTCTACAGTAATTACAGAATTGGTAGGATGCAGCCAAACTGTATGCAATAGAAACAGTGCAGCACTTGTAAATTAACTCAAAATTGCTGAACCATATTATTCAAAATACTGTTTACATTATTAAATATGATAATTAGAATAACGCAAGAAATGTATACCTATGAGTTGCAATTGTGGATTAACGTCTGTTCGTTTTTCTATTTTGCTTATACGATATTCTTTATTTTATGCACTTTTCTCATTTGGTCACTGATTTATGCGGAATTCTTGTTGTTATATTCATCATTAAATTACTGTTGACGACATTTTCGAATTGATATGTATCGGAGTATCAGCATTTACGAGTATGTCATTCAAATTGTTTGCCACTGCTGCAAATGATCGCATCATTACGAGATAAGTCAAACTCACCCAAGAGAAATAGAGACATTTTCTTTCTCTCCTTCCTCAGAAAGTACACGGAGAAAGCGGAGAAAGCGGAGAAAGCGGAGAAAGCGGAGAAAGCGGAGAAAGCGCATCGAGTATTAAATTTTTTTATTCGGAATCAAAAATCGTCTACTATTTAAGACTAACTTTGAAGGATTATAATTATTCGCCGGAGAAGCACAATGAATTTTGTCCAATGGTAGAAATACCAGACCGAAATGCTTTTCGAATATTTTCGGATTATTCGCGAACAGTTAATTCTATCAAGTAATTTCGAGGCGACCAAATTCTTTGCGGCCATGCGAGTGTACCATATTCATTCCATCAGGGCGAGAAAGACGTACAAACGTTTTGCAACTTGAACGTCCGGTGTGAAAGACGCACATAGAAATATCCTAATTTCACTGACTAATAATTTCAGATGACGAGTTTGTGAAAGCGTACAATTTACTCGAACGGCTGTGAATAAATTACGAAGAGTCCTCTCATCGTTTATCTAATAATCCTCATTGATCCTTTTTGTCTTTTTCGAGCAGCATGTAAGAGGAAGTTCCATCGATCAGTTAGGTTGCATTCTCATGTTTTGTCATTATAAAGGTAGCGGATCTTTATGCAAAATACAAATTTTCTACCTGCAATACCTGGCAACAAACTGGAGTGAAGTGAAAGTTTATTGTCTTTCTTAATATTTGTAACAGGTTGAAAATTATATAATAGTATTTTTAAATTCTTCGACATCGTTACGACATCAGAGAAAGAAAAATGTAAAGGAAACGAGTTTTCATATTGGACGTTGAATAAGTATTCGCTGTTGAAGCTTTCCAAGGCAAGATCTATCTCCATGTCTTTTCGGTAAAATTTCTTCAACGTTTTGCCGAAAACAGTTGATTAATCCGGAGCAGAAGCAGGGTACACTTAAGTGACCGTTACACGACACTTAACGAACGGTGCCACCGTGTACCTTAATCACGAGCTAAAGATTACATGAATTTTTCCAGAGTATCCGTGAACGCGTCACAACAATGAAAGCTGTATCGTCAATGTAAGTGTACTTGAATAGATACTGCTACGTAGGCATACAAAATGCCATGAGAAATAGTGAAAACCATAAACTTACGAGAACATTTTGTAACGCGAACAGATTAAGCATTTTCGTTTACAATACGCTCGATTTTCATAACAATTGTCATCATTCTGTTAAAGACACAATGCGTTTGTGTATTACATATTAAGAAAACACGAGAGGGGCACGACAACGCGAGACGCCAGCAGAGTCGCCGGATTAAAACTTGTGTCCCCACTCTACCTTCCCCTTCCACGACGCTATTCTCCAGAAAAATTAGCAAATTTAGCAAATTTAGCAAATTTAGCAAAATCTGCTCGAGCAGATTAAGACCAAATGCCTGCAATCAAAACTTTGCGAGGAAGAGCTTTGTGCCCGAAACTTTCATCGTCGATTGAACCACTAAATACAGTTGAAATTATATCATGTTTCGTGTAATTTTAATAAGAAAAATACCAGAAATACGTTGGCGAAAGTATCGTAAAGAAATAATGAGAAATAAAGAAGTTTTGTAATTCGATTAGTAGTGGTTCACACCGATATACCCGAGCCGCGAGACCAATCATCGCGGCGTTGGCCGGCAGTGGAGTGGGTAGGCACTTAGGCACTGGATAAATTCTGGGTATTATTACTTTACCGTAATACGTTATGTACTCTGTGATAGATCACCGTTCTCGGACGGTGATACGAAATTCAGTGAAACGTGTGACGTTTACGAGGTTCTTGGTATGTGTGAACGAACAATTGATTTCCATCGCTGCTGAACGGTTCGTGCCAATTGTTTTTAGTCGATTAATTCAATACAAATAAGCAATGCCGGGAGAAGGATATCGTTGTATCGATATCTCACAATGTTGTACATATTGTATCACGACACGTAGAATAGAAAGATTTGTACGTTTATATATTTTTTAAACGGTGCGCCCAAGTCATTGACATTCTATCGCGCGGAGTGTGCTCGATGGTAACGACTGCGACTGACATAAATGTTACCAACGTACTCGCAATGATTTCGATTTCGTATCAAAATCGAAATTCACTATCTGGAAAATTTTTGTTTCGAGCCATCGGTTTCAAACGATTTTCACAACAAACTTTTCAGTTCTGATGGATCAGTGTTTCTTCAATTTTTTCTATATGGTATACATTATGTTTGTCCATGTTTCAAAAGAATACAATGTAATTTTTGTACAATTATCCTTATTACTATTATATGTATAAATTGTTATAAATATATTTCCACGGTATGTGTCATTTCTAATAGCTGCCACGATTTGATTTAGGTTGTTACGTACATGTGTATATTTGAAAAAAAGTCATGAAGGTGAAGAAAAGAATGGAGCAAAACGAAATTCTTTTAACGAAACAGTAGTCGCATAATTAATTTCAAAATCGAAAAGTCAACAACAAAATATATATGTTTTCTCAGATCATGGCCCTTCCCAAATAAGTTTTACAAGGGACCTTTTGGAATAAATCAAATTCTTTCTTTCTGTCTAATAAAAATTAACGGACACAATTTATGCAATAACCTTTTAGTAACTAAACCAGGGTACGGTGTCAATGATTCTGTTTCGAAATAATGTTGCATCGAGAGTGATACGTACTTCAAGTTTTTGTAGCATGTAGGCTATAAATAAACAAAAGTCATAACGTACGTCATATTTCTTTTCATTGCAAAAGTGTCGATTCTGAGCGATCGAATATCTTCAATTATAAAAACGAACAGGAATAAACAGAACAAGAAAGCGAGCTAATAAAAACGTGGTAATAAGGACGTGAACAAGTCTGAAAGCTTTCATTAGTTTATCGTTTATCGACAAACATGTATTATTTTAGTCGTTCAAAATGTCACATGCTGAACAGTGATTTGTTTCCATAAATCAAGAACCAGCCTCATTTTATTTTATACAAAAGTATAATATTTTCTTTCGAAATAATTTTATATTTCTATCAAATCCAAAATTTCGAATTCACCTGTGGAAAAATTAATTTAAATTCGTTTTGATTCTCCATTGAGTCGATTGGTTAAAATTTGAAGCTAAATGAAACAGATATGTTCTAATTTATGAAATTTACAGGGTGTTAATTTAATTATGAATTAAATGAATTATTAGTGCTACTATTGAAAGTAAAACAAAGTGACTAAATATTGTATACATAGTGACTGTTTGGCATTGGAAAACACCTTTATTCTTCATCCAAGACATCTATGTAGAATAGTTGATACGAATTTTCATACGAAGTTCATACTACATTGAGAAATACAAGGCTAGTCCGAATTAACGGACTTGCCTCGTAGACGGACTTACCCCACTCCACCTTAATTCTAAAAATTTTAAAAATGGGCATGCTTAGCTTTTCGAATATAGTACGACCTCGATTAACCGGTTTGATCGGGAGACAAACAGCCCGGATAAATTAAGGCTCGATGGATAATCGTGACCTGATTAAATAATTAAAATGCACATTACATTCCAAAAGAAATAATTTATTTTTCACAATTTATTTCCCTTCATAATATAATCATATTTAAACTTAAACGCATATTTGTTTATACTCGGGATACGATTAATCGAGGTTCTACTGTAAATGATTGACTATTTAAAAGTTTTGCGAGACGTGCCAAATGTGAAAAAATATTATCACTGTGAAAAATGTAAATGTAGTTTTGGATTTAACATTTAACCCTCGCAAGGTAAGGTCAAATAATATAACACAGAAATAGTAAGGTGGAGTCTCTTATTGTTAGACCCCGACAAATAAATTTCATAAATAGCCTCGTTTTCAATAAATTTGGGATATAATAAATAACACAGGATAAATAGTAAACAACGTGGGCTCGCCCCCAAAAATGTCCAAGTTATTAAAAAGTCGAAGTTATTGAAAAAATGCGTCAAGTTATTACGCTCGCTTGGAAAAATCTGAAGCTGGGGTCTCCGAGACCCCATATTACCTTTGAAGAAGGTTAAGAAAGAATAATAATGGAGAAGGGTAGCATTTCGACAAGAAACGATAAAAATGGATATTTTTGAGTATCAGGAATGCACTGATGCGGAATGCAAGACGAGTGCAAGAAGGTGGCGACCCTAAACTTTGGGATGGTGGATGGTGGATGGTGGATGGTGGATGGTGGATGATGGTGTACGTGACCCGTAACATTGGCTAATGAATTGACGTGTGTGCTAAGTACCTTATTGCCCTCTGTTGTAACAATTGATTACAATAGTTGCTTGCCAAAAATCCCCCCTCCGTCGGCGCTCGCGGAGAGAGGGGGCTACCGTTTTAGTTAAGGGGAAGACCGGAGGGTAGCCAAGGAAAATCTGATAAGCTAAAATAAAAGCGAAACAAGGCAAGGTTCGGCTGAGTATTTTTTTTGCAGTCTGAGGTAGTGGCTTGACGTGTGGCCATCGTATTACAGGTACAATGTTGCTACGTCCAGATGGTTAACGGGCGATTTAATCCGAAAGAGGTCGTCGAGTGTAACTCTAAATAACGATTAGTGTGTATTAACAGTGACAGTGAGAACACGTTTTTGGTGATTGTTTCAAAGTGAAATTGGACGTTTTCGTTACTAAACATCACATACAGTTCATATTACAACTTCCTTTTGGTTATTTAAATCATAAGTAACGCTTTTCAACTATTTTTATGATTATGATATTGAAAGCAACGTAGAAAAAGGCAAGGCGGGGTCAGGGTGTGTTGGTTTTAATCGTTATTAGTAGACTGCGGATATTTTTGCAATTCTCTCAATTTTTCAAGAGAAATCTTGAGAAAATGGTACCAAACAAAATCCTGTTTTCTTTCATTTGCACTTTTCCGAGACGATTTTTATTCAGGGGGGACCAAATAAAATATTATTTAATTTAAATTTAACTAAATTCTGTCGAAGGATATATTCTGGCATTTTTTGAAAATTTTCAGAAGCCATAAATGCATAAAGATCCGCAGCAGTCTAGTAATAACATTTCTAGGTCCAAAATAAATAAAAATCGTACTAAATTCTGTCGAATTTGATAATCCAGCATTTTTTGAAAATTTTTATAAACTATAAGTGTGCATAAAGATCCGCAGTCGAGTTACATATTAGGAATACCGCGGTAAGACGGTTCTTCTATAACTTTTTATTTTATCGATTTGTTAGCCGGATCAAAAATATTTAACAATAATAAGAAAAGTAATATTTTTCATCCGAGATGCCCCCCACCTGGTTCGTGGCTCAATGTCAAATATATTCAACGTCCATAAACAATATTTTTTTATTCGACAACCCTACATATTTAACTGCAGAATAGTTTTGAATAGAACAATTTTAAAAATTAGAATAGAGCAACAGTTTTATAAAAAGTTTGTGTAAAACATTTATTTAGATTCGTCTCAATACTCAGGATTTTTTAAAACACAATCAGATCACTGAATGTATTTTATTTTTCCTCCAAAAATTTGGTGTTTTCGCAAACTTGATGGCAATCTCAGAAAATTCAAATTTACCTATTACCCGGTGAACCCTATTGGCCCTGACAAAATGCATAATGTCGAATGTATTTACTTGAGAAAACCACGGTGTGGGATGTAACTATGATTCGGAAGATGTATGAACGCGGGGAAGGGTTGGATATGCCGCGATCACTTTGGACGCCATTACGGATTCGATCAAGCTACAAATACTAATTGATGTCACAATCAAACAGTTTGTTGTGTCTTAAGGTGACCCGTTTCTCTTTGTTAAATATATCTCATTAGCTAAATATATCGACTGAGTGTGAGAGTAATAGCTATGAGTTCCGCGTGAAACAAACGTTTTCCAACATCGATGTTCCTTGCAATTAGGAACATTGGATAAATGGATTGGACACATTTCAATAGCATTAGAGTTTATAGTTTTTCTATCACGAGTAACTGTCTTCCGATTAAGAATTACTTAACAATATCACTACATATAAACCAATATATCGTTGTACGAAATTATTGTATTTCTAGATTAGATTGCAACATATCCTGACTAGCTAGATCAGCTTGACTAAAATTACAGTAACAAATTACAAAAATAAAGTATATATTCAATAATCGAGTTTACATGTTAATGTTTCAATTTAGACTTGTAAACAATTTATAGCGATTTAATGTAATTCCAAAATTCACAGATTATATGCTGTAAATTCTTTTGAATAGATTGAAAATTTTAGACCAGTTGTGTTTAGTCCAGTTATATTCCTATTAACTGGACAAACTTGTCAAGTCAAATGAAAACTTTAATAGTTTGATATTTAAGAGAATTTATAAGTGGAATAATTGAAATTCTTCGAAGACAAATTATGAAAATGAAGTACGAGCATAATATATATTTTAATAATGAACTTTTATGCGACACACACACACACACACACACACACACACACACACACACACACACACACACACACACTGGTATTAGTATGCCTTTAAATCAGGTTTTTAGGACCGACATTGGAATTGAAACACGTAATCGGTTAATTCTTAGACGACTAAAAGCGTGACCCCAATTCTTTAAAGAAACCGTGCAGTGATCAAAATATCAGACCTCTTTTATTCCGTAGACTTAACATGCTTAGAATTTACTAAGAATTATTAATTTACCAAGTGATCGCTAGACTGCGGATTTTATGCGTTTATAACGAAGAGAGCAGGTGTGTAATTTAAAATAGCAAAAATACTCCATTATTTCACTCCAGTCTGTTGCAATTCAGGTAAGAAATTGTTATTTTTATTTGCACAAAAATCCGCAGTCTGGTCAACATCAAGTGCGCTAAAGTTAATTCTTAGTCACCCCAACCCGCAAAACTAAATTGTTTGTTCAGAAATGAAAATTAACAAAAGCAGTAAGTCCATAGCGATAGCTAAGTCATATGACTGTTTTGTTTTTCGAAACGTAATTCAATGTTGTACTAGTAAACATACTAAAATTACTCCCTTGACATAACTTTTTCCTTTTCCCTTCGGGAAAATTCTGTGCGCGGCTTTGTTAACAAGATATACATCATCATCATTATTTATTTAACGTCGCATCAACTGCTATGGTCATTAGCGACGGAACAAGATATTAAGGAATAAAAACACGGACCAATCGGTGCACGACTACAGGTGTGACGGACTCCGAACTCGTCCAATCCCAACGCGCGGCTTAGCACGAGCCGCCGCGCTAATAGCCGCGTTCCAATTGGCCCGTGTTTTTCGTTAATAACTTCCGAACAAAGCCGCGAAAATGATTTCCGCAAGGGGAAAAGTTCTTGAAACTACCTTCGGAATCACCCCTTTCATGGAAGAATTTTTTGGGACACCGTGTATAACACTATTTAATGTACGAATTAAGAAAAATTGAATCCAGCATTAGAACTGATTAGCTGTTCTAGTGTCCGAACAGCAGTTATGTTTTCCTGTTTAGTTTGGATAATCGAGGTTCTACTGTACCATATACCATATACATATGTAACATATTATATTAAATTTTAGCGATGAATGAGAACCATTTGACAGTGTTTTTCTGCAGCAGTGTGAATGTTTACGATGACAAGACTAGAAAGATATTATAAGAATTGACGGATATTGTCATTCAAAGAGCAAATACATTTCTATTTTATTTCTGTTTCTGATACTTGTCTGAAAGATCTTTAGTTTGTATAAAGATTCGCAGTCTAATGGTGATCTGACAAACGATACGTGCACATTTTAGGCCCTTTTACCTTTGGATCCGTGAACTGCCGTGAAGCAAGATGTGGGCAGACGAAGATGAAGCAGCGCCGTGGGATATGGAGGAAACCCCAGCAGAAGGGGCGGCTGAAGGTGGAGAAGGTGCTGAGGGTGGTGCAGCAGGTGGCGACGCCGCTGCCGCTGCAGAAAAGCCGAAAATTACATTACTAAAACTTGAACCACCACATTATAATCATCATTGGGTTCGTCCTCTCTTTCTGAATTACAATTATATTTATCTGTACCGGTAAGTTTTCGAAACTCATTTAAATTTTCATTTCATCCAACCAATTTCTTCTGTAAATGTATACAGATCCGCAGTCTACATATTAATAAGATTCACCCTTATTGTTATATACAGGGTGTCCGAAAATTCCTGAAGATCCCGGAAATGGTAGGTTCCTGAGACTATTTGAAGCGATATTTTCCTTTGCAAAAATGTTATCCGCGGCATTCTTTAGGAGTTATTAACGAAAAACACGGACCAATCAGAGCGCGACGCTAGACGCGAGTTGGCACAGCCGGCCAATCGACAGTTAACGCACCGGGCCGGGCCGACTGTGCCAACATTTTTGCAAAGGAAAATGTTGCTTCAAATGATCTCGGGAACCTCCCATTTCCGGGATATCTTGAGGAATTTTCGGACACCCTGTATGTATAATATTGTATACATATAAGTGAATGATTTGTAAATTTTTTAACGTATTATACATATGTATGTATATCAGTGTACTGCTATATCAGCTTCTTCTTGGTTGTATACGTATTATGAGAAAGTGTGCGGCAATGTAATTTCGTTATTAATTATTGTTATTAATTGTTAAACGTTTGGTTTCAGGCAAAATTACTATAACGACGTAATCGACTATCTAAACCGAAGGCAAAAGGGGCTATTCCGTGAACCTCCGCGGGCCCAAGAATGGGCCGAACGTGCAATGAGAACTTACGACGAAAGGAATCTCGATAAGAGCTTCAAACGATCCGCAGACATGAAGGAGATCATTAATATGCGACACGAGCCAAGATATTATAGTTACCACACAAGAGCGTACTATAGCTTGAAATACCAAAAGATTCTGTAAATATATTTTTGATAAGGGAAACACACAAACCGACATCCGTGTGCAAAACGTCATCCGCGGCATAGATCTAGAGGTCGTTGTAGTACACTTCAACTTATGTTATAATCACTAACCATCGTTACATCGTATCTCGTTCTTCTTACAAATTTGAAAATAAAAACGAAGCGATAAAACAGTTTATCAAACTATAATTACATACATATCATTTTTATTTAATTTCACTAATATCTTGTCATGACAAAAAGGCTTTTCTTTTCTAATGTAACGAACATGAATTTTCGAATTGTTTTTCTTTCGACGATGATCTGAAATGTATTTGAAAACACATTGAATGTGTGTATTGTGGGTATTGTGTACCGCCGCTGTAAAAATATACTTCCATTTTTGACCATTCAGTTAGGCTTTTTTTGTTAATTCCACCGCATTGGTTGCTTACTCTTTATTGCAGGAATAATTATATTTTTTCAATGACAAAGATTCTTTTTACGAGGTCGTATCAAAGAGATTGTTTATTCTACATTCATTCTACACCCCTAACAGATTTAAGCGACTTACAAACTAATTCTAAGATAGAAAATTAATGTGCATCCATAGCCATTGTGACATAAGCGCAAAGTACCAGAAATCAGAACAGAGCTCGGAAATGCATTTTTGCTAATGGAAGTCTCGTTAATTCGTAGTTGCAACGTACATACCGGTAAATATAACGTTACGAAATGTTCAATCTATTTTGTACATATATCTCTTATTCTTGAATTGAAAAGAATTGAAAAGAATTGAAAAATCATTTACTATTAGAAAACTATTAGAAAGTGCAAAATAATATAATTGACTATATGGGTAAATGTGTATGCATCAGAGGAGTATCTTCTATCTTTTGCCTGACACCTGAACTCTGCCTTGCATCTTTAGTTTTTGCTAGGGGTGTGGGAGAAGCCGAAATATCGGGAACTCGATGGTCGAGACGAGTCGAGAAGAGGTCGAGTCGGGACGTGTCGTGTTCCCGAAAATTTCGAGAATATGACATAAGACACTCTTGAAAAGAATTCGTGATGGACAACATTCTTTCAATCTCGAAAACATCTAGAATAAAAAATCCGAAACTATGAATGTATTTATTAAAACGAATACAAATGATTACTGGGTTCTCGAAATTTTCGGGTACCCGTCCCGATCCCGAAAAAATTTCGTGTTCCCGTCCCGACCCGACCCGACCCGACCCGACCCGATATTTCGGGTTCTCGCACACCTCTAGTAATTGCTGAACACGAAAAAAAAGTTTAATTTTGTTAGACTATGTTATCAATGGTATAGCGTCTCGAGCATTTGCGGCGAACGGTGCCAGCCGGTATATCCGTCGGCTAACTCGGTGCAAGCGAGGTATAACAGTGTAGCAGTATAGCAGTATAGCAGTTGACTGATCATCTAATACAATTGTTTATACCTCGCCTTTGACCGCAGTCCGCAGTCCGCAGTAAATAGGTACATATTGCAGTGGCAGTGATGGTACGTAAGGCGCTTTTTTCGCGCATGCGTGAGTTTCGTCAGGAATGTATCTACGTTCGAAGTTTGCGGGGAACTGTGGCGGCCTTGGCGCTGCCCTACGCACAATGGGGTATTTTAATATTTTAATGTTATACATTCATTTTTCAAAATGAAATCATAATAAATTTTGCGGAATTAGCGGGGCGGCCAAGGTACTCGATATCTTCGTACTTGACCGAGGCCGTCCTAGGCTAGAATCGTCGCGGAAAAAGCGCCTTACGTATCATCACTGATTGCAGTAGTAGTCTGACGATGTACTGTTCTTGTTACAAGCTTCTCGAAGCTTTTCGAAGCAGGTTGTTGACGGCTACGCGG
Source organism: Lasioglossum pauxillum (assembly GCA_933228785.1). NCBI lineage: Eukaryota > Metazoa > Arthropoda > Insecta > Hymenoptera > Halictidae > Lasioglossum > Lasioglossum pauxillum. Next base: position 42,755,067 of record OW121706.1, read on the forward strand.
GGTGGCGACGCGAGGGGAGCGCGCGAAAAGCCGAGTCGCTCTTGTTACGTCCTAAGGTGGACGTTTGAAAGATGAATGGTACGCGATTCAAAGATTCTAATTGAGATACAACGCAGTTTCTAACCTACCTGCATTCACCGGCTTCGGTTCGGGTAATTGAGGATTTGTATTGGTGAAATAGAAGTTGGGTATGCTCTCTTTTAAAAATTATTTCAAGTTGTGATTTAAATGAACAAGAGAAAATCAAAGCATCAAATTTCGCATACATTTGATTATGATGATCTTATTGAAAGGTATTAGTATTTACCGCTAGGTAGATTTCACTTGATTTCAACAGTCGCTTCTGCACGCTGCGCTGGTGAATGATGGAGACAGCTGCTTGAGATGTGATGGATCCGGCGGGTTAACACGCCTTTTTCAACTTTCAACTTCACTGACCGCTATTACTTTTTTATATAACATGAACTTGGATGCCTTTAGCTTTGTTATATTGATTGTCAACTGGTTGGATCATATTACTCTGCGCATCTCATAGATCGAGGAACAATCCATTGCTCATCGATTCCTCTGAGAAATCTTCACATTCTTCAGTGATGAACAGGTTTCAACGAATATTCGCTCACAATTTATATTTGAAAGTGTCTCAATTATTTAATGTAATAGATTTCGCTATACTCATCATTTCTTCAATGACAATTTCAATTAAAAATGAGTTGTTTTCTTAATTCTATCGCACGCAATGCAGTAACGTATAATATACGATAGTTTGATATTAATTATTAATTATAATATTTGATATTTTATTTCTCGTAGAACATTATTAGAGTAAGTGTTATTATTGGTTGAACCACTGGACGTGACACTCTTAACAATCCGGTTGTTGATTTTCACGTCCGCGGATAGCAACGAATGAGTAGAAATTTTATTGAAAATTGTTATTTGGAAAAATTATTCGGCCAATTAATAGCTATAGTTGGCGCGCCGCGCCGCGCCGCGCCGACTGTGACAACACGCGTTTAGGTCGCGCTCTGATTGATTGGTCCGTGTTTTTCGTGAATAACTCGTTAACAAAGTCGCGGACGACATTTTTGCAAAGGAAAATTTTGCTTCAAATGATCTCAGGAACCTCCCATTTCCGGATGTTTAAGGAATTTTCGAATGCATACCCTGTATGCATATCAATTACGTCTTGGATTAGTTAAGAAAGATATAATTCTTTGCATATATGATCTATTTCATACGTGTCTGATATTTCTAAAGACAGTAATAACCGGTTGCGAAAATGTCTATGTCGCAATGGAAAGATATTATGGATGGTGAATCACTCATGTTGACTGCAAACTGCAGACATTATTCTCACTGTCATGAACAATTCGGATGGTTTACATCTTCGCAGAAATGTTCTTATTATTAGCAGTGAAAGGTCTGTTACGTGATACTTGAATGAACGTCACCTGTATTTCCCAATAAAATTTAGTAAAAAGACTTCCGTTCCGTCCAATATCAGAAAATTATGTATAACGAATGTACTGTAATTAATAAAACTATTAGTAAAACAGTCTTTCATTGTTTCATTGAAACAGTTTCATTGAATAAATGATTATGTGACAGTGTGAGCGACGCTGGCAGATTTAATAAAGTAGATCTGCTACTTGAATTCAATGAAATGAATTCCTCAGTGTTTATTGGAATCGATATTCTAAATGTCTCGATGAATATCAATTCCAATTTAATATTTTCTTTTTATTGAACGATTTATCGTGCTCGGGCTATTGAAAATTATTCAAAGTGACATAAACATATGTATAACTGATTTTTTCTTTACAGTTACAGTGATTAGAACACGTCTTTATCCCCGAAAATGTCGTAGAAGAGAAGAGAAAATTTCAATTTTTTGTATGGCTAGCTTTACTTTAATGCTTAAATATTATAAATAAACGCGTTACATTAATATTTGTTAGACTTTGCTTGAAATCTTGGTGACGAGTGTAACTCGGTAAAATACGGCAAGGGGTTAATTTCATCTTTCGCAAGAAATATTTTCTTACGAATTTTCGACGAAGCAATGTCGGCATATGGACGGCGTGAAAAAATCTCGTGAAAAAAATGTGAGTAGCTAAGCCAGATCTAACCGAAACATAGCTTTGGAAATGTACCATATATTAATTCAATTGCTGACAATGAGACCAGCAGCGCAGCGGAGTTAAATCGAGTTCTAGGGGCGCGCTGTGTGTTTTGTGTACACTATAGTTGAATCCATAAGAACCGGACATCGCGTATGAACAAATCAGTAGGAATTACAACCTTACGTGTGCGAACAACCACAAAGAGGAAGGGGTAGACCACGGAAGGAGTGGGAAATAACCTGCGTTGCAACGCCTGTGGGAGTCGTGCCGCTACTTCCGAGGAAATAGCATCTAAAAGAAAATCTTGTAAGTTCAGGTACATTTCAATTTTTCTATCTTGCACTAATTATTCCTCGCCCCTATTATCTAATCCACTACATTTTCTATAACAATCTGATTTGAAATTATGCCATGCATATTTTCATCACGCTAAAATATTGAATTTTCTACGGCGATAAGAATAATACAAGATCACTGCAGTGCACATATTTCATTAACTATGATAATCGTCGTATTAATACCAGTGAAAATTACCAATGTATTCCCGGTATATCGTTTTTCATTTTCGAGTCTTCGATTGCCCGGAAAGCCATCGTTCTAACGAGCACTTTAATCGCGCTGTGCACGTTTTGACAACCGAAGAGAGTTCTCGCAATTGTGTCTCGTTTCAGAGTACTTTTAATCGGTTAAGTTCTAATGAAATTTGCTAACAGCCGACTGTGAATTAAAAAAGATGCAAATATTTTCAGCACGCGACGATTAACAGGCTTTTTCGTCGAAACTTCGGAAACCCGTCGAGTATTATAGAGTAACGCTAACATTTCATTGAAATAGGAGATTCTTTCGCATCGTCGTAAAAATAGGAAGTACTTTGGCCTAAGTAACTCTATAACCGATATCAACAGTTCGAAGCTATGTCGTCTGCCAGTTAAATTTGGTGTGTCTTACGCAACGAGTGAACGACGTCCTCTGACAGTGTGCTGTGCGCATATTTATTGTTGCTTTGAAATTGGGCTTCGAATAATCATTTACGGTTAATAATAAATCCTATGCTAGCTATATTTTTTCTACAGGTTTTGCACTCCAAATTCACCCCTTTGCAAATCAATTTCAACCTTTTACCGGTTTCGTACTCCAAATTCACCCTCTTCCGAAGATCAATTTCAATCTTTTACGAATTTTACGGTATTTTTGAGTAAGTTTTTGAAAAAAAAAAATCAATTCAAATCAGAATTAATCGTTAAGAAATTTAAAAGTAATTACCAGTTCAGTTCATTAACTTTGTAATGTGTGAAAACTGTGTGTAGATATGTACATACATATATTGATTGTAGCCATTTTTTGAATAGTAAATTTTAAAAATGAAAGTACATACGTATTTATTGATACGTATTCAGTATTAACTATTAACTATTAACTATTAACTCTTATGTATGTATATATGTTTCCCTCGCAGTAATGACACCGTTCACGTGTGTCCAGTGTCCAAATGAATATATCATTTAATCTAAACAAATAATTTAATCTAAACATTCTTAATGCGAGTAATTGATTTGCATAAGATTGAATTTCGAGTGCTAACCCTATGTATAATGCAATTAACGAGTAATCAAATTATATGCTATAAATTGGGCGCGAAAAATTGTTTATACATTCGCACGTATGCGGTGAAACTGAAAATGGCGGTGTGTTCGTAGTAATGAAGTAGCAACGGCGGGCAAAGCTCTACAATATTTATTCGAAACTTAATGGATTTAATTGCACTAATATGTAGCTCGCTGTTTTCTTGTTCAGTCCAAGTAAGAACCATTTTGCAGTTTTCGATACTGCACACTGTATTTGCTAAACGAAACGTTGTTCAGACGTTGTTGAAACGTTGGTGAAACGTTGATGAAACGTTTTAAATTTAACCCGATGATTTCAACTTTCACGAAAGCAAATGGTGCGCTGCCACCTATCAATGCACGAAATACGCATGCTGTGCGCCCTTAAATGGTCAAGCAGAATTTCAAAATACCGCATAATCCGTAGACATAGAGTATTTAACATGTAAATAGTTTAGTTTGATATAGCTCCTCCTCGCATGCGAATAAAACATTTGTTTGTTTCTACTGTTGTCTCTATCGAGACTGCTTATTACCTGCTTATTTGATACAAGTAACATTTTATTTGTATTCGTATTCAACTTTTTTTCATACTTTTAAGGGATGATAATTTATAAAAATGTGAGAAAGATCGATTAAAAGAAGATTTATAACAGTTCACTCGATGGTCAAAGGTCAAAGGTCAAAGGTCAAAGGTCAAAGGTCTCTTCTCTCTTAGATGTTTACGATTAGGCTGCAGATTTCACGTATTTCTAACATGTACAAACTGTAATGAACTTGAATAATGTATTTAGAGAAGAAATAAGTTAAAGTATGGTCTGTACGAGCAACTAAAAATTACTACACAATGATCAATTTATTACAATCGATCTATTTCGACTATTCGCTTATTAATTAATTTAATTCACTAAATAACAAAAGTACATTTTCTACTCAATAATTTTGTGAAGAATATTCTGTTGAAGAAAATATTGAGAACAATATTCCGTTCATACGTTAATGAATAAACTTTGATGCACTCTATTTAAATTCGAAGTGTGAACATTTCAATATTTCTTGCTGACAATATCGTTGCATTTTCGAAAGCTAGCCGACAGCATTATAAGGGCATAAAATCTGCAGTCTATCAATCATTCTTGTTCTCCCAGTACATACTTACTTTTGATATATTGAGCATCTCTAGTCTCCTCGTCATTATCTATTTCGTATTTGTTGCCAGAAGAAGAACAGATACTTGATCAAGTTACAGTTAAATAAATATCACACTTGATTTTACATAAATCAAAAGATGCGTCCAACTGTTAAATTCGTTTTGAAGCTATCACGATCGTTTAGCCGCACTTTTGCAAGACAAATTGAAAATTACGAAGCCAAGAATTGCACGCGACGAAAACACGGGCGCTGTTTATTATTAGATCGAAGAGGAACGATTTCATGTTCCGGGTAATTAGGAAAGAGGAAATTGATAAGCCGCGATTCCGAGAAGATCACAATAGGCTACGACGTACATAGATGTAGCTCGTAATCGGAGGCGGTTGTCCGGGACTCGAGTGTGGTGTGTGCCAGTTCAGTTCACGGACACCAAATTAGACATAGTCTATTTTTGAGTAACATGTAGTTGCTCGTTCCAGTTTGCTGGTTACTCATAGTAGAGTCCCCAAAGCGAGACCAGATGGAGGTATCTGGGGCTCTGCATTAATTTCATTTATGTACTTTGAAAGCTTTCGGGATAAGGAGACCTGGTCGTTTTAAACGAACTAGCATCGAGAAGCATTAACTTGTAAGCATTATCTTATCAAATAACATCGACTGAAATTGAAAATTCAATTTATTTGAAGCTGATGAAATATTATAGCTGTTCTAACTCATTGTCAGACAAGATAGAGGTATCTGGGGCCACTGAATTCATTTCATTCGTGTCCTTTCAAAGGTATCGGTATTAAGGACCTGGCCATTCTATAAGAACCAGTGTAGAAGCATTAACTTGTTCTTATCAAATAATATCGACGGAAATTGAAAACCCAATTTATTTCGAACCGATTGATTCGAACCGCTTTAACTGTCCTAACCCAGGCCGGTTAAGGGAATCTGGGGCTCTCTGTTCATTTTAATGTATATCCTTTTGAATAATAATAATAGTGACTGAAAGTGAAAATGAAAAATTAAAAATTTATTTTAAACTGATGGGTTTAACTGTCCTAACTCGGACAAGATAGAGGTGTATCCGAGGCTCTGCATTCATTTCATTTATGTACTTTGAAAGCTTTCGGATTAAGGACATGGACATTTTAAACGAATCAATTAGTAATATCGCCTGTGATTGATGAAAATTTGAAATTGAATTGAATTGAAATCACATTTCGAATTAGAAATTCAGTTCATTTATATGCAGAATCGGTTCGTGAGAATCTAGCACAGACGCTTATTGGTAATGTTTACAGTTTACATACTCGTGATGGATTTTATGCGTGATTTATATTTTATACGTGGAGATAATAAATGAGAGCAGTTGTTGCGACATTAAAATATTGAAAAATTAAACGTGCAGTTTGATATTATATTAAGAATTTCGAGATCATATACTGCTCAAACTACAATGTTGTATTTGTGCTATACAATAAACCATCTGATTCGGAGCATAAATTTGGGAATTCTTTATCAGAAATTTATAACGAGATTATTGTACAATTTCGTTATTATACAGTTCAACGTACAGTAGCATCGTCAGACTCGTGTGGGCTAGACAGAGCACCTTTCACAATTTCAGAGAGTATATATAGCTAAAATAAACGAACGATCGATCTTCTTGTGTGACGCAATGTAGCAAGCTTGCTGTTATGTTCGCGTGTCATCTATTTTTCTTAAAATAAGCCTATATGCTTTTACTCATTTACTTTTATAAAGTAATGATTGAAATTTATTAAATTTATTATAATAACTGACTATAATATTTTACTAAACAACTTTTTTTTATGCCTCGGATCATTCGTCAACTATTTGCAAGATGACCAAACGTTTGAGATACGAGTCTTATTTTATTAGAAAAGCACACGCTACAGTCATTATTAAACTGCGGATGTTTATGCAATTTTCAATTTTTCAATTTTTCTAGAAAAATTTTAAGAAAGTATGCTACCAAATAATAATACCCTATTTTCATTGGGTATTACCTTTATTTTCATCTGTAGGTCCAGAATAAATAAAAAACGTACTAAATTCTGTCGAATTTGATACTCCAGCATTGTTTGAACATTTTTATAAACCATAAATGCATCAAGGCCGCAGTCCTGTGATTATACATATACAGGCTGTTCCAAAAAAGGTTACACTTCCTTGGAAGAGGTGATTCCTGAGGTCATTTCAAGTAACTTTTTTCTTTGCGAAAATCTTTTTCATGGCTTTGTCAACGAGTTATTCACGAAAACTACAGACCAATCAGCGCACGGCTACAGCGCAGCGTAGCGGCTCGCGCTGAGTCTGGAGTTGGTATTAGCCGAACCGGAATCCTGCTGTCAGCTGTACCCGCCTTCTGATTGGTCCATATTCAAACTAGATTAGAAAATGAAATGAAATTAAAATCACGACCGTAAACGTCATTCTCCGATATCATTGTGATGTGAATCACGGTTAGCGATTTTGCACGAAGCCCTCGAAAATCGGCCGAAACGAGCATTTCTTACCGACCTCTGCGTTAGATCACAAAGACTCGAACGAGATGATATTACAAAAGAAAATTTGGCGATCGCTTTGACACTAATCGCAATTCTGTAAACCATAGACAATATTCCGCGAAATGTACAACACTCGACAGCTTTTAATTAACATGTGTATCGTTTATCAGGCCAGTTGAGAGGTCCCCAAGAAATTCACTATATCTGTTTGACCAAGAATAGGACAAACCGTTTATGAGCAGTTTTAGTGTCGTCAAGTTAAGTGAATCATCGGCAATATATGTATGTATGTACATTGTACATCTATACTCGTCGCCGCGGTCGCGCCGCGCCGCGCCGTGCCGTTCGAAAATTGCAGCTATCTTAAGCTATCGACGCTATCGCATTACCGTATTTTATTTTTACCCAAAATAAGAGCATTATACGCGCGCTATAGTCTGCCAGAAATTGCACATAACAATTGTAATGTAGCAATTAGTTGGAACATATGCAATAGTTTTCTATGTCTGTTGGTTGTTGGTTTCAATCTTTTCGAGGCATCAAGAGATTTTTTCAGTTTTTATTTCACATTAAAATTGAATCAACACTATCCAACGTAGACAGCGGATTATTATGCAAAATCAAAATGTTTTGCATTCATTGTGGGAAGCAGGAATGACATAAAAATTGATTTCATTCTTTAACGACTTTGTTATGTTCTATCATTAGAATTTTTTAAATCTTTTACCGTTTTATATTTCATCCAATTAATTACTTGATAAATGCATAAACGCTGTCTAATCATAAGAAATGTTGTAATTAGTAGACTGCGGCTGTTGATGCAATTTGCAATTTTTGTGGACGGATTTTCAGAAGTTGGAATCAAATAAAATCTTATTTTCAGTGGTGGCTTTTGCAGGTCGGAAATAAATATAAATTCTATTAAATTCTGTCAAATTTTATACTGCAGAATTTTTTTCTAAATTTTCGGAAGCCATTAATGCATAAATATCCGCAATCTAGTAATTAGTTTGAATTAATTCACTTTTTTTATTTAAATGAATACTGTTACATACTATCGCTATACAATATCCCATTGATAAACTAGCAAATATTTTTTGTTTTTTAATCAATTTAACAATTTGTTGATTTCAATTCATTTTCATTCTAGATTTGCTAATATCGGTTTTCTACTTTGTACATATAGATCAAATTATAGTTATTTTAACTGGCTGCTTCTCCGAAGCTACATATAACTTCTCTTCAGTTACCACTTTACCCACCAGCACCAGAAGCCTATTAGGTAATAGGATTTTCAATAATTGTGCAGTACCAAAAGGAAGCTTAGAAATTTGCTTTTACATTGCAATCTTAACTAAAACTATTAGATGACGTTATGGAGGGTGACTTGTTAATTAACAATGAAAATTGCTGTTGCTGTTGAAGCTTCCATTATAAAAATGTTTAGCCATGTACCATAGATTTTTTCAAAATTATGCAATAATCACCGGTCGGTAATCTGTTAACTTCTAGTTAACAATTAACAACTTCTTCTCTCTTCAATTAATAGTTTTCAATAATGAAATAATGTATGGCTCAATTTAATTTCACTCACAATCAGCTAGAGTACCTCACGATTTTAGTATAACATATCATCGACGGTATAAAACATAATCAATTTCACAATACATACGAAATTAGAAATGCACATGTTTATATTAATAAACAATATTAAAGTACACGTCTGCTATAACAAATACTAATTGCGTTTTTCCATTTTCCATAAAAAGAACATTTCGCTATCGAGCACATTACTGTCACTATTCAATAAAATTTTTTACAATCTATATTGATTGAAATCTAGTAATCATAATATTGTATTTGCAACATTTTTATTCGATTTATTAAAAGAATCTTGAATAGAAAGTAACATTACAAGCAAAATACAAAAGACGGTAGAGTGTTTGTAGAGTGTAGAGAAACAGTGGGAAATTCGAGTAGTTATTTAAATGAATTTATTGTGTGTAAAATGACTATGCAAGATGCGAGTCTACTTATATCTCATCAATAAAATCACAGAAAATGTGTTGGAACTTCGGCCAAGATCATTTAGTCAAATTTAAGGTGTAATATCAACAGAAATGCTGAGTTTCTGTGAACGGCACGTGTAATGCGGAACACCTAGAAATAGATTTTTACATATACTATATGTAGGTACAATAAATTACTCGCTATAACCTAGGTCCTTCACAGGTATATCGCCTAACCGGTTTGAAGAACGGTGAGGTAACATTTTATTATAATATAATACAATACAGGATTAATATTCTGATAACAATGGATATAAAGTATTCTTTCATATTTTTCAACTTGAAATTTCTGTTCCGAATGGGCAGGGATACGATCACGTCGTACGTGCCCAGCGACCCAATGTCCCATTAAATTTCTTCGATTATCTTCTGTCTCATCGACACGGTCGGGTGGACTGTTGTTGTAGTAGTAGCAGTACATAGTACGCTTTTGTCTATACGTATAACGCCACACTCCACAGTCCACACAATGAAAATTTGCAAAAACTCTAATAGCTTATATCTCGATAACTACATAGTTGTTTGCGACATGTGGCTTCTTCGAAACTTTTTCTCTCCTGGATGAGTGGAAGGTGTTGATGTTAAAAAACAACTTTACCAAGAATTTTCTTTGTTATAAACAATTGTGCGGCAAGATCCTCTGAAAAATGTCCACCGATCCAGAGGTGTAGATACACCCCTAGGACGGATAACCATTACTCTTTGTACACCGTGCACATTTGGTGATAATCTGCTCGAGCAGATTTTGCTGACTGGGTAGCTTTAGGAGAACAATTCGGAAAATGAACAGGTTACATACCCGAAAGCTTGAAATATATCTGAATCTCTGGTGTTCTCGAGCTCACTTAGGATTAAGCAGCTCCATAATATTTCCGACGGATTATTGTTAACGTTCCAGGTGGCAGCCAATCACTTTGATCAAGATGTCAAGACCAATTCTGAGCAGGCCGCGTACGCGTGTCTACGGTTGCAACTACGATAAAGGAGAATCGTATTATAAACCGATGGTTGATCACCTAGACCGGAAGTACAGCGGACGCCCTCTCTTCTCCGAACCCAGGAATTCGTTAGCCGATGAGATCGCGGCCAGCCGAAACGACATCGGTAACATCTTCAGTCGTTTTCCAAAATGGTTTTAAGCGGTGAACGTCTTTATCCCAATCTATTTATCCCTTGAAAAACTAAACGTAGTTGAGTTAACTTTTTCGAAAATCCGAGGACACTGAAGTATTTTCGAATTCTTTGACATCTCGTGAGTGGCATGTTCGATCCAGATCGTGATGTGAAAGGAATTGAATGTATTGTTTCTTTGAATCTACTGTCATGTCACATATATATATACAGCCAGCAGAAAACTTGATTACCGCAAACAACCGTCATATACAAAGAACTTCAAATACGTAACGAGACAAAATAAAACCGCAACATGAAACAGAACCGTCTAATAATTTATTGTATCCCGTGACATAAATATGATAACGTTTGTGTGGTGTAGACCCGTCATTTCATCTATTCTCACGTTATCTGATTTCATTTCATTTCATTTCATTTCATTTCATTTCATTTCATTACATTATTATCACCTTTCGTCGGCCAAATTTTCTTGCTACAATTCATTAAGTAGAAAATGCATACGTACCATATACTATGTATACATAGAGATGTATGTTGTATAGCCACGTGTTTTACTTTCAGTCGATTCAACTTTTTAGACACTCTCTGTCTTTTCATACATATATGTTAAGGGCACTCGTATATAAAAAGATTTTCAGCTTTTCATGTTTTTTCTTCTCCTTTTGTTTGATTTATATGTATCTCATATTCTCCATCAAAGTATCAGAATATGTTTGTTGATTTTGTTATCTTTCACTTATCGTTGATAGTCGTACACACGCTGCCAACTGTTGATACTTACCGATGGATATAATATTTATCATATTCGTTACGTTTACTAGCCTAAAGTACCTAGTTGGTATAGCAGTGCAAATTTGTTTTTTCTATTATACAATTAGATATTCTATTTGACAGTTGAAAAGAACACAATTAAAATGGTTAAAATATATGTATATTGCATTAGTTGGACTGTGTGGATTAAATTATGAATTTACTTGCTCAGTTGTCAATTCGTTAGATTGACTTCTTGATATACAAAACTTCATTTGCTCATCATATTCGAGGAGTGTTATTAAAGATTTCGATAAAGCTGCGAGCAGCGTTAAAAAATAGTTCGTTAAGGATGCGTTTTTTCAATATGACAGGTCTCATTTCTGGTAATATTTGGAAAATTATTAAACACATTTACGCATCAAAACTTATTAGATTAAGCAAACAGACTTACATACAAGTAGACAGCGGATCATTATGCAAAATACAAATGTTCTACCTAAATTGCAACAAACTAGTGTGAAATAGAAAATTTTTTAAAAATATATTTAATAGGTTAAACATAGTATAACAGTATTTTTAAGTACTATTTATTATCTTTTTTATTATGTTTAATAGATTGAACGTAATATAACAGTATTTTTGAATTCTTCTAATATTTTTACCGTCTTAAATTGTACTCATTTATTCTTGTCATAAATGCATAAAATCTGCTGTCTACGTTGTAAAAGTATCGTAATAGGATAATACATACGTATAATGTTCGTCACTTGACACAATATATGTTACATATAGTATAAATTGATAAAAAAATAAATCGAAATGTTGAATTGAAATGAATATTAGCAAGGAAGCACCCTTAAATGAGGTTATATTGTAGTTGTACATACAGATTTTTATTTTCGCAAATGTCTATAATAAATACACATTTAAGTCTATTTTGAAATAGAGTAATTCTTCCATCGAAGTCCTGGGTCGCCTGTACGATCCAAGTCCAGTGCCTACTCACTCCGCTGCCGGCCAACGCTGCGCCGCGCCGTGCCGCGCCGTGCCGCGCCGTAGAGCGGCGATGATTCATCTCGGCTCGGGTATATCGGTGTGAACATCACAACATTGACTCGAGTGAATCGAATATTCAAACTTATTAATTTTCATGATCGGTTTATGGGACTTTTACTAGCTTATACCTGGCGTTTCTTTGATTAAAATGATACCAAACACGATATAACTTCAACTGTATTTAGTGGTTTAATCGACGATGAAAGTTTCGAACGCAACGAAGAACAGCGACAACGCGGGCCTTCGAACTGTGCCGGTGCGGCGGCGGCGGCGGCTACTGTTCGCGTCTCTTCCTTTCCAATACGCTCTTCTTCGTTGCGTTCGTAACTTTCATCGTCGATTAAATACAGTTGAAATATAACTAAATACAGTTGAAATATATCGTGTTTGGTATCATTCTGCATTAGAAAAATGTCACGAATATGTTGGCGTAAGTTCCATAAAGATATAATTGAAAATAAAGAAGCTAAGATTTTGGTGTTTCATTGTGATGACGCACCGGCCTTTAAACTGTACCGGCGCGGCGACGGCGCGGCGACACGCTTCGGCCACGCGATCCTATTTCATTCTGTCCTCCTCTATGTTCGGCTCGTCGATTCAAGTCTTGGCGCGGTCGGCGCGGTAGACGCAGTCATAAAAAAATATAGCCTCCCTATACTATTCAAGTCCGTTCAAAACACAGGGGTTGGGACTTGGATCGAAGAATTACTGTACCGATATTTTGATTTTCATTGCAGAAATGAAAAAGCTCAGAGCTAAACAAAGAGAAAATATTAGGTTGGCAACTATATTCGCGACCTTTTATTTCGTAATTCTTTTGTTGTATTCAGTGGCTCCCTATGGGCAAGTTACCCTATGGGCAACTTGGGCAAATGCCCCCCGGGGGTTATACGAAATATTCTAGCGAGCAAGAAATGTATAATTTTCGAGTTAAAAGTGAAAATTTCTCCGAGTGCAAACAGTTAAGATTTAGCCATTGAATCTTATTTTCGAAACGGGCACGAACTATGCAATCATTCGATATAACAATACGAAATAAGTGTTATAAAATGAACAGTCCAGTTCTGAATATATACAATATACATACATAGATGAATAAATTCACCTTTGAATTTGATAAGAGGAACTTATGTTAGACTGTTTATGTACAAGTGCCCTTAAATGTAGACAGTGTATTATATAGCAATATATAATATAATATAATATCGTAACATTTGATTAATCACTCGAAATGCAAGATTGGTGCGAAAGAAAGTGCTTACACCACCACTGCTAATCCCGCAGATAAGAGTTTTTACGTATCATTTAGAGCCCAAACGCAATCCTTGAATATTGTAAACATCTTGAGATGTCGGTTTTTACAGGCTCGCGTGACCTTGGTCCTCGGTCCAATCCCCTCAGCCGTGACCTTGACCTTGAGCTAGACCCTCTGATCCGTAATCCACAGTTACCGCTCTCCTCCAGCGACTCCCTGTTCCCTGAAAATGAGGAGATCGTCTACGACAGCCGTGGACAACGGAGTCGGCGTCGACTCGCTGAAAATTTCGTCAACGACGTAACCGCGACCACGCAACACCTCAAAGCGAAATTAGCCACGATCGGGATAGACGAAGAAGTCGACGCTGTGTTGGGCAAACCGTCGGCGCGACGTCTACGTCAGGACCAGGATCTTCTGGAGAACGGTCTGTTTGCCAAGAGAGACTTGAAATCGGAGATGCGATCGGCGATCGAGGACGCGGAAGCGAACTTTAAAAGGCGCTCGAAGATTCTCGACGACATCGATCTCGCGGCAGATGCCAAACCGGTGCTCTTGAAATGGTCCAAGCTGAACAACGAGGAGGACTCGTTGGCCAGCGCTGCTGCAACCAGAGCCAAACAGACGAAAGCTCGTTTGAACGACTTGGAATCCGAAATGGAAGAGCTCTCTGAAAGACAAGCGAAAAGAGAGCGCAGGGCAGCAGCGCTTAGAGCAATGATCAACGAAACCGCTGCTGAAAACGAAAGTCTTCAAGAGCAACAACAGTCTTCTTCTATCCTTAGTAAGAAGGTCTCGATTCGCGAGCGCTCGGAAAAACACGTTGCCTTTTAAACGCCCGCCCCCGCAATACCGGACAAATACTCTTTTAGTATTATTGATAGTTCGTGGGGACCGAATCCTATTCAGTTTATCGGTGGAAGTTGCATTGCAATCGAGAAATGTACTATACTGTAATATGGTTTTGGGGACAAGGTGAGTCACCTGGTCACCTGGTTATGTGAAAAATATTCGGCATACAATGTCGTGTATGCGAACACAGTTCATTATTATTATACGTTTTTAACCCACGGACTCCCGCGAGTTCTAGCCTGTGTCGGAGTCATTTCTGACTCACACCGATATCACAACGATGCAGTTTTATTCCGATATAAGACGATGGCTGCAGTTGGCTCGACGTTGCGTTCTTCAAACTATGAGTGAGGCTCGAATGTAGCAACTATACTGCGGATCTTTATGCATTTGTACTTTTGTAGGAAAATTGACTAAATGAAATTCACAATTGTAAGAAAAGTTTGAAAATTAAAGATGCGAATACCATATATGATTTCTGATCTATTCAAATTATTAGGGGAGGAAATAACATTTATTTATTTTGCATAAAGATCCGCAGCCTAATAGCAACAAACTATCAACTGTCTTTGACACTAAGTATAAGCGGTGTCGTCCAAACAACTTCAAAAGAAGAATAGAATGATTTCGAAATAAAAAGCGTCGTTTTATATCGGAATAAATTTCTACATATTTTCGGTCGCTTGAATTTATCTCTACCGCTACTGCGACGGGTCACGAAGGACCCGGACCCGGCATAGCATACGGAGGGTTACAAGCCCCCATGGGTCAAACATGAACACGTACCATCAAAGTTAATATCATATTATATTATACCAATACAATGATTCGACTGTGGATTTTCATGCAAAATAAATATTATTTGCATTAATTGCAAGACACAGGAGCCTACATTTCTTTCTTTTCTTATAATATTGCAACCAGATGAAAATAATACAACAGCGACTTTTACTATTTCAAACGTTTTTCCCATTTTGCAAATGCAAAATAAAATTTTGTTCGTCAATTACATGATACAGGAACCATGTCAAAATTTCTTCATATCTTTAACAACTATAATAAATTGAAAATAACAAATGGATGTTTTTAAATGGTCTTAATGTTTGTACCGTTTTAAATTACATGTACCCATTTTTATCGTAAATTCATAAAATCCGCAGTCTAATCATAACTGTATACAATCCACAGTTTAACACGTTCCGTGCCACGTGTACCACCGCACCGCACCGCACCGCATCGCATCGCACCGCACCGGTGGTACACGTTAAACTTGATCTTCAGGCCACAAAAAAGGGCTTGGCACGGAACGTGTTAATAATAATGTTCCCGTTTGGCCTACGTGAAGCTGAAATGAAGCGGTTAGGAGAATTTACAGGACTCGATGCAATGTTCGAAAAATTCGTGATTTTATTTTTTTGGTTAATAGAAATAGTAGCTTTCTTCAATGGAGAGTAAATGTTAAAGAAAATTACGTATGCAGAAAAATCAGTGTTAACAACGGAACCAATTTCGATAAAATCAAATTCTTTCAACGTCCATTATTATGAGAGTGATGATACGATTTGAATGGTATTCGGTTTGTTAAAAGTAACAATAATATTAAACTACATGAACAAATCGGTATTTTCTGGTACTGTTATTAGCTTGAATAATGTTTATGATACCGACGAAGCTGAGATTTCATTTAACTTATCTTAATGTTTCGAGAAGTTCGTGATCCCATATTTGTACGTTATATCATTTCAATATTCGATCACTTAACTTTTTTTTTATCATTGACAATCGATATGTTGTCAGAAAAGCAAATAGTTCGATTATGTGCGTGACACAAACATTTGTATAAGATTGTTTTTTCATGTGACAGAAATACATCAGTAATGTGATAAAAAAAATATGATTTCACACGATTCTTGCTCATTTTATACCCAGAAAGTGTTTACAAATGATTTCTATTTAGTCGTATATCTTTCCGCTCGTGTACACTTGTGAGTGCAGCACTCACATATGAAAAACAGTATTATTAAAACAATTATTAATTGCATAATTACTATCCAGGACAGGGTCATTGCGTTTTATGACCGTAGACCTATTTTAAATTACGAATTCATTATTACCTACTTTGTTTTACTTTATTCGACTATAGCCCCCACGATATTCACAGGACAATCATCGCACAACCTATTTTGTACACATACGAGACTAGGCTATCAAATATCACAGTGACACAGGCAATTAGGCAATTTTACAGATAAGGATGTAAAACTAAACGAATGTTATTACCGTAGTTCTGCAAACAGTTCCTAATTTACACGAAAGATGCAAAATGTAAGTTCCATTTACTATATCGTCAAGTATACATATACATACTGTTTTCATTGATTACATATATATATATATATATATATACTAATTACATTAAAATTACATAAACAATTACTCTATATACCCATTATTCCTTTTATCGACTGGACTCATGGTCAGCAATGGTTTCCCTGACATTGTATGTATTTCTATTTCTCTCTTCTCTACGACTAAACAATTTCGCTTTAGCCCCTTAACCTATAATATCGAGTGAGACTCGTGGTAAGAAATTCAGGTTAAATATAAAACAACACGAGCCTGACTTGTGGTACTTTGATTCAGAGTCGCCAGAGTAAGACTTGTGTCCTCACTCTACCTTCCTCTTCTACTATTCTCCACGCTTCGTGTCGTGCTTCCTCCCCTCATCTGACGACTCTGCTTCGGTCGGACCAAACGTAAACGACACAATAGCGCCATACAATAAAATAGTATCCCAACCCGATATATCTATGTCACAGCACAGAACCGAGAATCGGCTTAGATTGGCACTTTACTGTACATACTTCGAGCAGAACAAATGTAAACAATGCGAGTCAGGCTCGTGATCCAATTGTACCTTGGTGTTGATTGTGGCCAGTGCCATCGTGACTTAATTCGTAGGACAAGGGGTTAAATGTAGTTTAATTATACATCATACTTTCACAAACTAATTACTTTACTTAAAACACTTTGATCTGTTGTCAGACATCCTCGTCCCACGTTTGCAAATTTAGTGCATGCATGCAGATTTATTCGATTTTCTTTTCCTTGTTTGTGTGGTTGAAATAGTAGATTTATGTAATTACTGGTATATTATATCAATATAATCGCAAGTTCTGGATCATTTATTTCACAGAAAGTGGACTTGGCTCTTTCATAGGAAGAAACTAATAAGAAAATTGTTTACGTGTGTAAGAGGTGTACAGGTCGTCAAAAACTATTTCACAAAATGCGGTAATGTATTTAAAGTGCCGATTATTTGAGCCACTCACTTGCCAAATCGATTAACTCCATAAAACATAAAGTGGAGAAATGATAAATGATAAAGTGATAAATGATCCAAAACTTCGTATTGTTAGAAAGAATCTCTCATCAATAATAATTATTTTAACCTACTCCGTGCCAGTTCAATTTTCGATTACTTTCCGTTCAAGCCACGTTCAAGCTGCACATTATTACACTGAACAGTATTGCTTATCTCACTCGACTGCAGATTTTTATGCAAAACAAAAATTTCTAGTACTTTCTAGAAATACAAAATTAATTTTTTCAAACCCTTTGCACTCGGAGCGATTTTTTCTCGAAAGTTCAACATCTCTTTCGACCTAGAATATTTGTAAACAATATTTTGAATAATACAGCAATTGGTACAGCAATTTTTCTCTGAATCACCACTCGAGTGCTAAGGGTTAATAACCTTAATGGATTGAAGTGAAGTAGGTTTAAGGGAAGTGGGTCCAACAAGTATTTGAATACCAAGTAATTTCTGAGTCGCGAATATTTCATTAATACAGGTTTCTTCCGATATAAGACGATGTACGATATGTCTCGGGGCCGGCTTTCGTCGTATTTCGGATGAGGATACCTACTACTATGCCATTCTTAGGAGCCACGAATCACTCCGGTATAGCATGCGGAGGGTTAAATTCTTTTCATCCTTCCATTATTACTTCAATTTCATCCACTCAGTTTTGTCATAAATGCAAGCAATTTGCAGCCTATTTGTCATATATCGGTTACAATATTTTTGTGGTTGCAAGGAAAAACGCCGCATGTCAGAATTTCACAAAATTTGAGTTTATGCATTCATTGAGCTTCGTAGCAGAGGATTGACATATTTACCAGAAAAAAAGTCATGAAAACAAATTCGAAATGCTCGAAAAAATAATAGAATTTAACCGATGTCCTATGACCTATGTCGAAGTTTTGATTAGTGATCAAAACTTGAAACGGCTATATCTCGAAAGTGAAAGTGTGCGATAAAATCGTACGGCAAGGGGTTGAGATACACTGCGTAATAAAATAACAGCAATATGTATTCTATCAAATGATCATCGTAACACAGTTTAACCGGGTTCCTACCACTTCATAGCGGAAATTAATTAATCAATTATCAGCTTGAACGGAAAGCTCAGAATGAGGAGTATGTGAACCACGGATCATGTTAATTATCGCGTAACACTGTTCATTTTTGTACAGGGTGTACCAAAATTATGTGTAAAGATTACCACAGCTGGATTCTGTACCTTTAGATCACTAAAAATTTTAGATCCTGAGGAAACCGATCAATCACAATTTTCCACCTAATTTTTCAAACAGATCTTCATCGATCCAAAAGCATAGAATCGACCTGTGATAGTCGAATACGCATAATTTTGCTACGCCCTGTTCAGGAGAATTGACTGTACAGGGTATTACATGTTTAAGTGAGATTTACGACTACAATTAACTCAACTCTAGCATGTGTCGCGTTCAATCTCTAATTCTACGATTTATTAGCTAACGCATTTATATTTTAGGTTCCCGCGATATGGGAGGAAATCGTAATGGTTTTTACGATGGTGTGGACTACACGTATGATCGAGGATATGATGATGACTTCGAGAATGATTTTGTCGTTTCTCAACGGCGTTACAAAGAACGTGCTGCCGCTGCTTTCCTCGATGACCTGGCCGACATAAGACGCAAGCGAAGAGACATGCAGGTTGCAATCAAATTATGACACTTGTGCGATAAAGTGGTAACTTTCTAGAGAAGAGTACGCGATTCAAATTAGCGGAAAAAGAATTCAGTCACTATATTTTATACGTGTCGATTTCCGCATCTTATTATGTAATATTATTACACTGCGGATTTTATGTATTTACGCATGGCTGTGTCTAGTACGTCTACACATCTAGTCTAGTAAAATATAATATTTGAAGAATTCAAGAGCAGTATCACATTATTTTCAGCTTATTTTACATAAATCTTTTAACTAATCATTCTTATAAATAATCTTCCGGATTCAAGTATCTCTCATTTGTCTTTTCATTGATTTACATTTATTCTTATTCTTATTACCTTATAAAATGTATGTTTATTTATACATATATATTTCCATAGAATCGTTTGTAAAATGAACAATATTATGTCAAGTTACTACATACGTTTATATCATTCTAATAACTGTGAACAAGGACTAGACAATTTACATATATGCCTAAAGTTGCTTTAATATAAATATAATAGAAAGAAGAAATAAAAACACTTTCTTGCAGGATCGCATCTTCGATGTAATCGACTTGAATGCCGAGATTGAGAAAGCTAAGACCACTTTGGAAGCAGCTGATATTGCTTTCCAGAAACACGCAAATAAATTCGACAATACTGAGAACTGCGAAGACGCGCCAGAAAAAAGAGCACCGAAAACCATCAAATTTATCAAGGTTCCAAATGTAGACATAGAAACATGTGTACCGTATTCGAGAAAGTCAAAGCAAGAGAGGCAGAACAGCGCGTTACCAGAACCGGAATCCATCGAAGATCCACTAAAGAAGCTTGCTTTGCTACCAATAAAAAGGAGATTCTTAAAAAGGAAAAAAAGTGTCTCGTTCTAAAAAATACTCAGTGAATAATGTAAATTGTTCCAACAATTTGACACGTAAGTCTGTCCGCATCGTGTGATGTTACTATATCAACAGAACATTCTCAGAGGAAATTATTTTATATATTTCAATCGCTATTATCATTAAAAGATCACATCATACTAGTACCAGCAATGCACACAAACGTTTAGTCACTTCAATATCTTAAACTTCGATATTTTATTATTATATAATACTGCACTGTATATATCTTGCTTGAAATACAAATATATTTATGAGAAAATCCAGTGTGCAATTATTTATTGTAATTGATGTATTAAAGGGTGTATCAAACAAGTTAGAATTTTCCACCTCGCATATTGTATGACCGTTTCAAACAGTTATTATTACCACGTTTTTATTAGCTCGCTTTCTTGTCTGTCTGTTCGGTACAAATTTTGCAATTAATTTTAAACTAACTTCCCGATGAGCTGGAGACTTGAAATGTTAAACATACTGGATGACAATGCAACATTTACAACAAAATTTTTTAGAAAAGCCTATGCGTTCAGGAGATATACATTATTAATAATTTGAACCGTTGTATCCCCTCCCCGCCGCTTGACGTAGTATGTCTTCGCGTTCAGCGTCCCCATTCTACTACGTGTTCCCAATCTGACTCATCCCCACTCCACTGACCCGCTTCGCACCGAAGGAGCTCAGTGTCAGTGTGCCCAGACGGGATACGTTTTTTCGCGCATGCGCGGCGTTTTCAGCCTCAGTAAAGTACGCTTCTCGAGGAAATGTGGCATCTTGAGCGCCACGCAGAATTTTAAGAAATTCATATGAACTCCATGGAGCTACATGGAGACTACATGGATCAACATGTTTGGTTCTTTGACTTTTGCACTCCTAAGTCGTCCATTTGGACCACTGTGCGTCCCGTCAATTATACCGGTACATTTCTTTTTACATTACATTATAGCTGCCTCAGAGCTCTGCTATATTATTTCCTCATCATAGATACGTTACTGTTTTGGACGCGCATGCGCGAAAAAACGTATCCCGCCTGGGCACACTGTCGAGATGTGCTTCTCGACACGCCTGATTAACTGGGTAGATATACATGTGGTCACACTTTTTGTATAAATAGAAATAAATAATTCATACTAATCAAACCAAAGCATTTTTTTTTTTTTTTTTTTTTTATCCTTCCATTCATAGTAAACAAATTTACATTAACTTTGAATCCAAATAAGATTATAATATTCAAATAATTGTATCGCAAGAGCAATTGCTTTAATCCAATGTAGTTTTACAGATTATAAACAATATACAATAATTAAACCATGAATACTTCTAACGCAACAACTTATATTCGTTATAGTACAAATACTAAAAATGGTGATATTATAAATGATCAAATACTTAAATATGAATATAAACATTGAACAAAGTAAGTATGGAATAAGGTTCGCATGGTCGCACCGTGGCTCGGCGCTCCATGCTCCCCTCGAGTTGATAGTATTCGTTTCCTACTGTTTACATTTCACTTTTCGATGTGTGTGATTCGTTCACGCTGCTCGCCTAACCTTTCATAAGCGTTATTTTCTATCCTAACCTGCTATCCTAACCTTTCATAAGCGTTATTTTCTATCCTAACCGGTTTTTCTATCCCAACCTTTTTTTTCTTTTTTTTTTTTTTTTTCTAACCTAACCGGCTATCCTAATCTTTTATAAGTGTTATTTTCTATCCTAACCTGCTATCCTAACCGATTTTTTCTATCCTAACCTTCGATAACCGGTGTTATTTGTCCTAACCTAACCTAACCTAACCTATCATACGCATTATTTTCTATCCTAACCTGCTACCCTAACCTTTCATAAGCGTTATTTTCTATCCTAACCGGTTTTTCTATCCCAACCTTTTTTTTCTTTTTTTTTTTTTTTTTCTAACCTAACCGGCTATCCTAATCTTTTATAAGTGTTATTTTCTATCCTAACCTGCTATCCTAACCGATTTTTTCTATACTAACCTCCCATAACTAGTGTTTTCTGTCCTAACCGGCTATCCTAACCTATCATACGCATTATTTTCTATCCTGACCTGCTATCCTAAACTTTCATAAGCGTTATTTTTCTATCCTAACCGGTTTTTCTATCACAACTTTTCTTTTTTTTTAATTTTTTTTTTCTAACCTAACCGGCTATCCTAATCATTTATAAGCGTTATTTTCTATCCTAACCTGCTATCCTAACCGATTTTTTCTATTCTAACCTTCGATAACCGGTGTTTTCTGTCCTAACCGGCTATCCTAACCTATCATAAGCATTATTTTCTATCCTAACCAGCTATCCTAACCGTCTTTTCTATCCTAACCATTCACAAGCGGTATTTTCTATCCTAACCTTTCATAAGCGTCATTTTGTATCCTAACAGTTTTTTTCTATCCTAACCATTCATAACCGGTGTTTTCTGCCCTAACCGGCCATCCTAACCTTTCATAAGCTTTATTTTCTATCCTAAGCTGCTATCCTAACCGTTCTTTTCTATCCTTTCGAAAATTTTTCCGCTTTATTAATTTAATTTTCGAAATATATAATAGACACTATATAAATGCCGAACTATTACTCGCACGATTATTTTCTCTCTCTCTAAGCCTAACAGAAAAACTAACTTAGCCTCTAGCGCACTAAAAAATAATTAAAAACTAAAATTACCGCTATACACGTATATCGCAGCCTTAGCCCTATTCATTTACGCTATCACAGAAATTTTTCGCAAAATTCGGAAATTATATGAAACGAACTGCCACATATAATCTTAATATTATTCTTATCCTATTTCGCTACGCACTTAATCTTATCCGCTAACACTGTTTAATTAACCCTAACACTAACGCGTAGATTCCTCCTGCCGTCCGGAAACTTTCCGCGCGGAGTTTTCCCGTCGGCAGTCCGAAAACTTTCCGCGCCCGACAGCTGTCCGAAAACTTTCCGCGCCCGACAGCTGTCCGAAAACTTTTCGCACCTGAGTTTCCCGTCGGCAAGCAAAAAATCTTTTTACAAGGACAGTAGGCACTCCACCCACAATCAGGTTCTGTGGGGCCCTTGAGGAGGACCCTCTACGGTGCGCTTGCTACTTAAATTTATCTAAAACTGCCTCTAGCCGAAATTCCCCATTGGAGTGACAAGGCCAGCTAGCTCTCTATCTATCCGACTACTAGTGTGCAGCCTTAAGGGTGCGCACTAGAGTCTATCCTTGTCTCGAAATCTCCGCACTCTTTCTAATCCCGAGTCCGAAAACTTTTAGCGCGAGTCCGAAAACTTTCCGCGCGAAATCAGTTTCCGCCGTCGGCAAACGAGTCCGGAAACTAACCGCGCGAAAACGATTTCTGCCGTCGGCCACTAAGGATTATCACTCACTGCTGCTGTTTCACCCTGTCTAGATCACTCCACTCACTAGTCGCAGATAACAATTATCCCCGCATCTCGGTATGCCTAAATTCTATCCTATACCATATTAGATTACTTCTATCTCTATATAACTGAAAACTATCTATTCGCCGAATAAAGTACGATTGACTTCGGGTGACTCTAACGAGACCTTCCTCAGCTGCAATCGAAACCGCTCTCCGTTCTTTTCTATCCTTTCGAAAATTTTTCCACTTTATTCAATTAACTTTTCGAAATATATAAAAGTCACTAAATGCCGTACTATTAATCGCCCTGTTATTTACTCTCTCTCTAACCTAACATATAAACTAAACTAGCCTCTAGCGCACTTAAAACTAATTGAAAATTAAAATTACCGTTATACACATTTATTGCACGCTTATCCCTATTCATTAACGCTATAACAAATTTTTTTCGCAAGTATCCGGAATCATCCGAAGAAGTTCGTTTCAAAAATTTTCGGACAGTTTCAAAAAATGACCAGTTAATTTTTGGTGACTGCGGCAGGTATAAACAATTCGTAAAACCCCTCCCTAGCCCTTCAGGGCCCTTAAAAGACACTATCCGGGAACTTATGAAACTTTAGCGTTTCATAAGTTTCCGGATTTTTCCCTATGCTTATTTATGTAAAAGTGTCCGGAGACTTATGAAACAAAAATGTTTCATAAATTTTCGGACACTTCTGCAAACCCCCTATATTCAAGGTCCGCGAACTTGTTCACCACACTGGATCACTTTTCGCACTCTATACACTTATCGCAAACGATCCTAAACTATTTCACTTATAAAAATTAACCTAGCTAAATTAACTAAATCTAAACTATATACTATGTACCTAAGTCTACCCTCAACCACTTAAACTAAAATTAATCCTATCTACAAAAAATTCTAACTCTTTATTCGACTTCCCACGATTGGGATTTCCTACAGCTGAGTTCTTAGAACCTACTTCTATCGAAATCAAAACCGCTCTGATTTACAACGTCTCAATCTTTCGCCTTGGGAGCGGGTCGCCGTTGCCCCCCTCTTATTGTTCGCTCTAGGTCGAGCGAGGCCGTTGTACATACAGGTGACGCAAAAACAGCCTCGTCTACCTTCGCGCGCTCTCTCTCTCGCTCACGGTAACGACCTTTACATGGTCGCCACCTCGCACAGTCTCTTGTACTTGTTTTAAATTCAATTCGATCTATCAACTGAACTGTAGATTCTCTGACCTCGCAACCGTGTCTCTGCGAAGTGACAACCTGTTCACATTCAAGTTTTTATATGTTACATAAGTACGATCAATACTCTACGGGTCGTTACGTAATTTAAAGTTTCTTTCCAGCGCACGTTACCGATTGAATTTTTTCCACTTGTTAGACTTTCTCGTCCGTTTCGCAAAATTCGTTACCGGAGATTTCGCCGCTATTATTATAAAACCATTATTATACAGGTTATTTAGCCCTTTTCCATACTGTAATTTAGTTGTTTAATATGATTCCCTAAGTCTTATATAATACTTTGTACATGTTTCGTCTATTCGTAGTTAACAATTTACAGCTCCGTTCCTTTTCTTTTTACAGTACGCGCTTACACTTGTCTACGTGGGATAATTCTTACAATCTCCCTTCGTTTGCACTTCCAGAGTCTTTACATCGGTACAAACTTTACTCTAGTCTGATCTATCTAATTACCCTTTTCTTCTTTACATCTAGATATCAATTTACAGCTCCGTACCTTTTCTTTTTACAGTTCGCGCTTACAACCGTCTACGTGAGATAATTCTTGCGAACTTCCTTCGTTTACTCTTATAGAATCTTTACATAGGTATATTACTTTACTCTAATCTGAACTTTCTAATTTCCCTTCTCTTCTTTACCTCTCTGATGTTTCTATTCAATATAATTCCCTAGGTCTTAATAAATAATTTGTACAAGTTACATCTATTCTCAATTAAACAAATTAAACAATTTACAGCTCCGTTTCCTTTTCTTTTTGCAGATCACGCTTACGCTCATCTACGTGCGAGGTTTCTCTCAGTAACCCTTCGTTTACTCTTTGAGAGTCTTTACATAGGTATAAGCTTTACTCTAATCTGTCCTTTCTAATTTTCCTTTTCTTCTTTACATTTCTGGCAATTATATTAACCTTGGATTCGCTTTTCTTTCTCTTCTTCTTTTTCTATTTTTAATTTTCTTTTTTTTTTTATTTTTACAGGTGTCTCCGGAAGCCAGGATGACTACGGGTCGAGTTCGTGAAACATCTCCCGAAATGGACCTTGCAATCCCTGGTCCCTCGACTGCTGTAAGTATAACTATAACAACTAATCTACTTATCTAAGCCTATTCTACTTAAACTATTGATACTACCTATTAACTAATCAAAAATTTTTTTTTTTCCTTTTTTTTTTTTCTTTTTTTATCAATTTCTCCTAGGAAACACATGAAATGTCGCGTGAACGGATAAGGGCCATGGTCCACCTACTCTACTCGTCGGACATTTCCCCTCGCGCGGCCCTTCAACAGATCACGAGGGCTTATGGCAGCGTGGTTTCGCGTTCGACTATTTATCTATTGTATTCTGAGTTTCGTGCAGGCCGTACATCCCTAGCCGAACAACCACGGAGTGGGCGGCCACGTGAACACATCTTTGATGATAGTTATTTGCTCTCACTCGTTAGACGAGATCCGCAAATAACCCTCACCTCCCTTTCACGACAGCTCGGAGCTAGCCGGGCCACTATGCAGCGGCGGTTACGGGCCCTGGATTTACGCAAGAAACGTTGCGCCGGCTACGTTTATATCCCTACTACTACCAATAAGGACGCACGTGTTGAGGCGTGCGTCGAGATGCTACTAAGAAATAACGATGAGCCCTTCCTCGACACCCTCATCACCTGCGATGAAATGTGGCTCATTTTCGAGGGGCACAGGGGCCCCCGAAGCTGGCAGCCACGTAGGCCCGATTCAGATTTACCCCCTTCGCCGCCCCGCTCCACCAGACTTCGTCTAAAAGTGAGCGTCTGGTGGTGCATGAATGGGTTGCTCCTGTGCCACTTTATCCCGCCTGGATCTTTCCTGACAGGGCCAATGCATGCCTCGCTTTTCAGCGATGCACTTAGAGTATATTACTCCATGCATCCTGGGAGTGCACCTCCAGTTCTTTTGCAAGATGGTGCCGCTTCCCACTGTTCTGTCGTAGCTCGGGCTCGGTACCGTGAAGCGGGGGTGGAGATATTATGTCACCCCCCCCACTCGCCGGATTTATCCCCTACGGACTACCATCTGCTGTCAGATTTCTACCGGCATCGCTCACTTTCTCCAGAGGCCCGAACAATAGAATCGATTAAGGAGCAGTTTCTCCGATATTTGCGTGGATTGCCCTCTTCTTTTTTCCGTCTCGGGATCCAAGAGCTACCTCAACGATGAGCGACCGTTCTTTTCTATCCCAATCTTTCATAACCGGTGTTTTCTGTCCTAATCGGCTTTCCTAACCTTTCGTAAGCGCTATTATCTATCCTAACCATTTTCCCCTATCCTAGCCTTTTATAACCGGTTTTTTTTTTTTTTTCTATCCTAACCTTTCATAGGCGTTATTTTCTGTCCTAATCTGCTAACCTAACCGTATTTTTTTTCTATCCTAACCTGTCATAACCTTCTTTTCTATTTTTTTCTATCCTCAACGGCTATCCTAACCTTTCATAAGCGTTTTTCTATCCTAACCTGCTATCCTCGCCGTTTTTTCCCTATCGTAACCTTTCATAAGCGGTTTTTTTTTCTATCCTAACCGGCTAACCTGACCTTTCATAAGCGTTATTTTTTATCCTAACCTGCTATCCTAACCGATTTTTTCTATCCTAAACATTCATAACCGGTGTTTTCTGCCCTAACCGGCCATCCTAACCCATTACAAGCGTTATTTTCTATCCTATCCTGCCATCCTAACCGTTTTTTTTTTCTACCTTAACCTTTCATAACCATTGTTTTCTGTCCTAACCGGCTATCCTAACCTATGATAAGCGTTATTTTCTATCGTAACCTGCTATCCTTTTTTTTTTTTTCGTATTTCAAAAAATCTGTGTACCATTGATTTCGGAAAAAGAATGTCCTCTCTCTTTCTCTAACCTCTCATTGTTTATATCTATCTCGCTCGCCTATATAATGCTCTTTAACGCGCTAACGATTCGAAATTTCGAGAAAATTTGAGGTTAGAAATGAGGGTTGTGTTAGCTCTATCGTTTCTCGGCCCCATGGCTAAGACCGAAATAACGGTTAGGTTAGCGGTTACGTGAGAAATCAAGGTTAGGTTAGCGGTTACGTGAGAAATCAAGGTTAGGTTAGCGGTTACGTGAGAAATCAAGGTTAGGTTAGGCGGCATTGCTTCTCGGCCCCAAGGCGAAGACCGAAATAACGGCTAGGTTAGCGGTTACGTGAGAATTCAAGGTTAGTTTAGGCGGCATTGCTTCTCGGCCCCA
This sequence comes from Lasioglossum pauxillum, assembly GCA_933228785.1. Lineage (NCBI taxonomy): Eukaryota > Metazoa > Arthropoda > Insecta > Hymenoptera > Halictidae > Lasioglossum > Lasioglossum pauxillum. The sequence goes on from OW121706.1 coordinate 42,783,405, forward strand.
AGGCGAAGACCGAAATAACGGCTAGGTTAGCGGTTACGTGAGAAATCAAGGTTAGGTTAGGCGGCATTGCTTCTCGGCCCCATGGCGAAGACCGAAATAACGGCTAGGTTAGCGGTTACGTGAGAAATCAAGGTTAGGTTAGGCGGCATTGCTTCTCGGCCCCAAGGCGAAGACCGAAATAACGGCTAGGTTAGCGGTTACGTGAGAAATCAAGGTTAGGTTAGGCGGCATTGCTTCTCGGCCCCAAGGCGAAGACCGAAATAACGGCTAGGTTAGCGGTTACGTGAGAATTCAAGGTTAGGTTAGGCGGCATTGCTTCTCGGCCCCATGGCGAAGACCGAAATAACGGCTAGGTTAGCGGTTACGTGAGAAATCAAGGTTAGGTTAGGCGGCATTGCTTCTCGGCCCCAAGGCGAAGACCGAAATAACGGCTAGGTTAGCGGTTACGTGAGAATTCAAGGTTAGGTTAGGCGGCATTGCTTCTCGGCCCCAAGGCGAAGACCGAAATAACGGCTAGGTTAGCGGTTACGTGAGAAATCAAGGTTAGGTTAGGCGGCATTGCTTCTCGGCCCCAAGGCGAAGACCGAAATAACGGCTAGGTTAGCGGTTACGTGAGAAATCAAGGTTAGGTTAGGCGGCATTGCTTCTCGGCCCCAAGGCGAAGACCGAAATAACGGCTAGGTTAGCGGTTACGTGAGAATTCAAGGTTAGTTTAGGCGGCATTGCTTCTCGGCCCCAAGGCGAAGACCGAAATAACGGCTAGGTTAGCGGTTACGTGAGAAATCAAGGTTAGGTTAGCGGTTACGTGAGAAATCAAGGTTAGGTTAGGCGGCATTGCTTCTCGGCCCCATGGCGAAGACCGAAATAACGGCTAGGTTAGCGGTTACGTGAGAATTCAAGGTTAGTTTAGGCGGCATTGCTTCTCGGCCCCAAGGCGAAGACCGAAATAACGGCTAGGTTAGCGGTTACGTGAGAATTCAAGGTTAGTTTAGGCGGCATTGCTTCTCGGCCCCAAGGCGAAGACCGAAATAACGGCTAGGTTAGCGGTTACGTGAGAAATCAAGGTTAGGTTAGGCGGCATTGCTTCTCGGCCCCATGGCGAAGACCGAAATAACGGCTAGGTTAGCGGTTACGTGAGAAATCAAGGTTAGGTTAGGCGGCATTGCTTCTCGGCCCCAAGGCGAAGACCGAAATAACGGCTAGGTTAGCGGTTACGTGAGAAATCAAGGTTAGGTTAGGCGGCATTGCTTCTCGGCCCCAAGGCGAAGACCGAAATAACGGCTAGGTTAGCGGTTACGTGAGAATTCAAGGTTAGGTTAGGCGGCATTGCTTCTCGGCCCCATGGCGAAGACCGAAATAACGGCTAGGTTAGCGGTTACGTGAGAAATCAAGGTTAGGTTAGGCGGCATTGCTTCTCGGCCCCAAGGCGAAGACCGAAATAACGCTAGGTTAGCGGTTACGTGAGAATTCAAGGTTAGGTTAGGCGGCATTGCTTCTCGGCCCCAAGGCGAAGACCGAAATAACGGCTAGGTTAGCGGTTACGTGAGAAATCAAGGTTAGGTTAGGCGGCATTGCTTCTCGGCCCCAAGGCGAAGACCGAAATAACGGCTAGGTTAGCGGTTACGTGAGAAATCAAGGTTAGGTTAGGCGGCATTGCTTCTCGGCCCCAAGGCGAAGACCGAAATAACGGCTAGGTTAGCGGTTACGTGAGAATTCAAGGTTAGTTTAGGCGGCATTGCTTCTCGGCCCCAAGGCGAAGACCGAAATAACGGCTAGGTTAGCGGTTACGTGAGAAATCAAGGTTAGGTTAGGCGGCATTGCTTCTCGGCCCCATGGCGAAGACCGAAATAACGGCTAGGTTAGCGGTTACGTGAGAAATCAAGGTTAGGTTAGGCGGCATTGCTTCTCGGCCCCATGGCGAAGACCGAAACAACGGCTAGGTTAGCGGTTACGTGAGAAATCAAGGTTAGGTTAGGCGGCATTGCTTCTCGGCCCCAAGGCGAAGACCGAAATAACGGCTAGGTTAGCGGTTACGTGAGAATTCAAGGTTAGGTTAGGCGGCATTGCTTCTCGGCCCCATGGCGAAGACCGAAATAACGGCTAGGTTAGCGGTTACGTGAGAATTCAAGGTTAGGTTAGGCGGCATTGCTTCTCGGCCCCATGGCGAAGACCGAAATAACGGCTAGGTTAGCGGTTACGTGAGAAATCAAGGTTAGGTTAGGCGGCATTGCTTCTCGGCCCCAAGGCGAAGACCGAAATAACGGCTAGGTTAGCGGTTACGTGAGAAATCAAGGTTAGGTTAGGCGGCATTGCTTCTCGGCCCCAAGGCGAAGACCGAAATAACGGCTAGGTTAGCGGTTACGTGAGAAATCAAGGTTAGGTTAGCGGTTACGTGAGAAATCAAGGTTAGGTTAGCGGTTACGTGAGAAATCAAGGTTAGGTTAGGCGGCATTGCTTCTCGGCCCCATGGCGAAGACCGAAATAACGGCTAGGTTAGCGGTTACGTGAGAATTCAAGGTTAGTTTAGGCGGCATTGCTTCTCGGCCCCAAGGCGAAGACCGAAATAACGGCTAGGTTAGCGGTTACGTGAGAATTCAAGGTTAGTTTAGGCGGCATTGCTTCTCGGCCCCAAGGCGAAGACCGAAATAACGGCTAGGTTAGCGGTTACGTGAGAAATCAAGGTTAGGTTAGGCGGCATTGCTTCTCGGCCCCATGGCGAAGACCGAAATAACGGCTAGGTTAGCGGTTACGTGAGAAATCAAGGTTAGGTTAGGCGGCATTGCTTCTCGGCCCCAAGGCGAAGACCGAAATAACGGCTAGGTTAGCGGTTACGTGAGAAATCAAGGTTAGGTTAGGCGGCATTGCTTCTCGGCCCCAAGGCGAAGACCGAAATAACGGCTAGGTTAGCGGTTACGTGAGAATTCAAGGTTAGGTTAGGCGGCATTGCTTCTCGGCCCCATGGCGAAGACCGAAATAACGGCTAGGTTAGCGGTTACGTGAGAATTCAAGGTTAGGTTAGGCGGCATTGCTTCTCGGCCCCATGGCGAAGACCGAAATAACGGCTAGGTTAGCGGTTACGTGAGAATTCAAGGTTAGGTTAGGCGGCATTGCTTCTCGGCCCCATGGCGAAGACCGAAATAACGGCTAGGTTAGCGGTTACGTGAGAATTCAAGGTTAGGTTAGGCGGCATTGCTTCTCGGCGCCATGGCGAAGACCGAAATAACGGCTAGGTTAGCGGTTACGTGAGAATTCAAGGTTAGGTTAGGCGGCAATGCTTCTCGGCCCCATGGCGAAGACCGAAATAACGGCTAGGTTAGCGGTTACGTGAGAATTCAAGGTTAGGTTAGGCGGCATTGCTTCTCGGCCCCATGGCGAAGACCGAAATAACGGCTAGGTTAGCGGTTACGTGAGAAATCAAGGTTAGGTTAGGCGGCATTGCTTCTCGGCCCCAAGGCGAAGACCGAAATAACGGCTAGGTTAGCGGTTACGTGAGAAATCAAGGTTAGGTTAGGCGGCATTGCTTCTCGGCCCCAAGGCGAAGACCGAAATAACGGCTAGGTTAGCGGTTACGTGAGAAATCAAGGTTAGGTTAGGCGGCATTGCTTCTCGGCCCCAAGGCGAAGACCGAAATAACGGCTAGGTTAGCGGTTACGTGAGAAATCAAGGTTAGGTTAGGCGGCATTGCTTCTCGGCCCCAAGGCGAAGACCGAAATAACGGCTAGGTTAGCGGTTACGTGAGAATTCAAGGTTAGGTTAGGCGGCATTGCTTCTCGGCCCCATGGCGAAGACCGAAATAACGGCTAGGTTAGCGGTTACGTGAGAATTCAAGGTTAGGTTAGGCGGCATTGCTTCTCGGCCCCAAGGCGAAGACCGAAATAACGGCTAGGTTAGCGGTTACGTGAGAATTCAAGGTTAGGTTAGGCGGCATTGCTTCTCGGCCCCATGGCGAAGACCGAAATAACGGCCAGGTTAGCGGTTACGTGAGAATTCAAGGTTAGGTTAGGCGGCATTGCTTCTCGGCCCCATGGCGAAGACCGAAATAACGGCTAGGTTAGCGGTTACGTGAGAATTCAAGGTTAGGTTAGGCGGCATTGCTTCTCGGCCCCATGGCGAAGACCGAAATAACGGCTAGGTTAGCGGTTACGTGAGAATTCAAGGTTAGGTTAGGCGGCATTGCTTCTCGGCGCCATGGCGAAGACCGAAATAACGGCTAGGTTAGCGGTTACGTGAGAATTCAAGGTTAGGTTAGGCGGCATTGCTTCTCGGCCCCATGGCGAAGACCGAAATAACGGCTAGGTTAGCGGTTACGTGAGAATTCAAGGTTAGGTTAGGCGGCATTGCTTCTCGGCCCCATGGCGAAGACCGAAATAACGGCTAGGTTAGCGGTTACGTGAGAAATCAAGGTTAGGTTAGGCGGCATTGCTTCTCGGCCCCAAGGCGAAGACCGAAATAACGGCTAGGTTAGCGGTTACGTGAGAAATCAAGGTTAGGTTAGGCGGCATTGCTTCTCGGCCCCAAGGCGAAGACCGAAATAACGGCTAGGTTAGCGGTTACGTGAGAAATCAAGGTTAGGTTAGCGGTTACGTGAGAAATCAAGGTTAGGTTAGCGGTTACGTGAGAAATCAAGGTTAGGTTAGGCGGCATTGCTTCTCGGCCCCATGGCGAAGACCGAAATAACGGCTAGGTTAGCGGTTACGTGAGAATTCAAGGTTAGTTTAGGCGGCATTGCTTCTCGGCCCCAAGGCGAAGACCGAAATAACGGCTAGGTTAGCGGTTACGTGAGAATTCAAGGTTAGTTTAGGCGGCATTGCTTCTCGGCCCCAAGGCGAAGACCGAAATAACGGCTAGGTTAGCGGTTACGTGAGAAATCAAGGTTAGGTTAGGCGGCATTGCTTCTCGGCCCCATGGCGAAGACCGAAATAACGGCTAGGTTAGCGGTTACGTGAGAAATCAAGGTTAGGTTAGGCGGCATTGCTTCTCGGCCCCAAGGCGAAGACCGAAATAACGGCTAGGTTAGCGGTTACGTGAGAAATCAAGGTTAGGTTAGGCGGCATTGCTTCTCGGCCCCAAGGCGAAGACCGAAATAACGGCTAGGTTAGCGGTTACGTGAGAATTCAAGGTTAGGTTAGGCGGCATTGCTTCTCGGCCCCATGGCGAAGACCGAAATAACGGCTAGGTTAGCGGTTACGTGAGAATTCAAGGTTAGGTTAGGCGGCATTGCTTCTCGGCCCCATGGCGAAGACCGAAATAACGGCTAGGTTAGCGGTTACGTGAGAATTCAAGGTTAGGTTAGGCGGCATTGCTTCTCGGCCCCATGGCGAAGACCGAAATAACGGCTAGGTTAGCGGTTACGTGAGAATTCAAGGTTAGGTTAGGCGGCATTGCTTCTCGGCGCCATGGCGAAGACCGAAATAACGGCTAGGTTAGCGGTTACGTGAGAATTCAAGGTTAGGTTAGGCGGCATTGCTTCTCGGCCCCATGGCGAAGACCGAAATAACGGCTAGGTTAGCGGTTACGTGAGAATTCAAGGTTAGGTTAGGCGGCATTGCTTCTCGGCCCCATGGCGAAGACCGAAATAACGGCTAGGTTAGCGGTTACGTGAGAAATCAAGGTTAGGTTAGGCGGCATTGCTTCTCGGCCCCAAGGCGAAGACCGAAATAACGGCTAGGTTAGCGGTTACGTGAGAAATCAAGGTTAGGTTAGGCGGCATTGCTTCTCGGCCCCAAGGCGAAGACCGAAATAACGGCTAGGTTAGCGGTTACGTGAGAAATCAAGGTTAGGTTAGGCGGCATTGCTTCTCGGCCCCAAGGCGAAGACCGAAATAACGGCTAGGTTAGCGGTTACGTGAGAAATCAAGGTTAGGTTAGGCGGCATTGCTTCTCGGCCCCAAGGCGAAGACCGAAATAACGGCTAGGTTAGCGGTTACGTGAGAATTCAAGGTTAGGTTAGGCGGCATTGCTTCTCGGCCCCATGGCGAAGACCGAAATAACGGCTAGGTTAGCGGTTACGTGAGAATTCAAGGTTAGGTTAGGCGGCATTGCTTCTCGGCCCCAAGGCGAAGACCGAAATAACGGCTAGGTTAGCGGTTACGTGAGAATTCAAGGTTAGGTTAGGCGGCATTGCTTCTCGGCCCCATGGCGAAGACCGAAATAACGGCTAGGTTAGCGGTTACGTGAGAATTCAAGGTTAGGTTAGGCGGCATTGCTTCTCGGCCCCATGGCGAAGACCGAAATAACGGCTAGGTTAGCGGTTACGTGAGAATTCAAGGTTAGGTTAGGCGGCATTGCTTCTCGGCCCCATGGCGAAGACCGAAATAACGGCTAGGTTAGCGGTTACGTGAGAATTCAAGGTTAGGTTAGGCGGCATTGCTTCTCGGCGCCATGGCGAAGACCGAAATAACGGCTAGGTTAGCGGTTACGTGAGAATTCAAGGTTAGGTTAGGCGGCATTGCTTCTCGGCCCCATGGCGAAGACCGAAATAACGGCTAGGTTAGCGGTTACGTGAGAATTCAAGGTTAGGTTAGGCGGCATTGCTTCTCGGCCCCAAGGCGAAGACCGAAATAACGGCTAGGTTAGCGGTTACGTGAGAATTCAAGGTTAGGTTAGGCGGCATTGCTTCTCGGCCCCATGGCGAAGACCGAAATAACGGCTAGGTTAGCGGTTACGTGAGAATTCAAGGTTAGGTTAGGCGGCATTGCTTCTCGGCCCCATGGCGAAGACCGAAATAACGGCTAGGTTAGCGGTTACGTGAGAATTCAAGGTTAGGTTAGGCGGCATTGCTTCTCGGCCCCATGGCGAAGACCGAAATAACGGCTAGGTTAGCGGTTACGTGAGAATTCAAGGTTAGGTTAGGCGGCATTGCTTCTCGGCGCCATGGCGAAGACCGAAATAACGGCTAGGTTAGCGGTTACGTGAGAATTCAAGGTTAGGTTAGGCGGCATTGCTTCTCGGCCCCATGGCGAAGACCGAAATAACGGCTAGGTTAGCGGTTACGTGAGAATTCAAGGTTAGGTTAGGCGGCATTGCTTCTCGGCCCCATGGCGAAGACCGAAATAACGGCTAGGTTAGCGGTTACGTGAGAAATCAAGGTTAGGTTAGGCGGCATTGCTTCTCGGCCCCAAGGCGAAGACCGAAATAACGGCTAGGTTAGCGGTTACGTGAGAAATCAAGGTTAGGTTAGGCGGCATTGCTTCTCGGCCCCAAGGCGAAGACCGAAATAACGGCTAGGTTAGCGGTTACGTGAGAAATCAAGGTTAGGTTAGCGGTTACGTGAGAAATCAAGGTTAGGTTAGCGGTTACGTGAGAAATCAAGGTTAGGTTAGGCGGCATTGCTTCTCGGCCCCATGGCGAAGACCGAAATAACGGCTAGGTTAGCGGTTACGTGAGAATTCAAGGTTAGTTTAGGCGGCATTGCTTCTCGGCCCCAAGGCGAAGACCGAAATAACGGCTAGGTTAGCGGTTACGTGAGAATTCAAGGTTAGTTTAGGCGGCATTGCTTCTCGGCCCCAAGGCGAAGACCGAAATAACGGCTAGGTTAGCGGTTACGTGAGAAATCAAGGTTAGGTTAGGCGGCATTGCTTCTCGGCCCCATGGCGACGACCGAAATAACGGCTAGGTTAGCGGTTACGTGAGAAATCAAGGTTAGGTTAGGCGGCATTGCTTCTCGGCCCCAAGGCGAAGACCGAAATAACGGCTAGGTTAGCGGTTACGTGAGAAATCAAGGTTAGGTTAGGCGGCATTGCTTCTCGGCCCCAAGGCGAAGACCGAAATAACGGCTAGGTTAGCGGTTACGTGAGAATTCAAGGTTAGGTTAGGCGGCATTGCTTCTCGGCCCCATGGCGAAGACCGAAATAACGGCTAGGTTAGCGGTTACGTGAGAATTCAAGGTTAGGTTAGGCGGCATTGCTTCTCGGCCCCATGGCGAAGACCGAAATAACGGCTAGGTTAGCGGTTACGTGAGAATTCAAGGTTAGGTTAGGCGGCATTGCTTCTCGGCCCCATGGCGAAGACCGAAATAACGGCTAGGTTAGCGGTTACGTGAGAATTCAAGGTTAGGTTAGGCGGCATTGCTTCTCGGCGCCATGGCGAAGACCGAAATAACGGCTAGGTTAGCGGTTACGTGAGAATTCAAGGTTAGGTTAGGCGGCATTGCTTCTCGGCCCCATGGCGAAGACCGAAATAACGGCTAGGTTAGCGGTTACGTGAGAATTCAAGGTTAGGTTAGGCGGCATTGCTTCTCGGCCCCATGGCGAAGACCGAAATAACGGCTAGGTTAGCGGTTACGTGAGAAATCAAGGTTAGGTTAGGCGGCATTGCTTCTCGGCCCCAAGGCGAAGACCGAAATAACGGCTAGGTTAGCGGTTACGTGAGAAATCAAGGTTAGGTTAGGCGGCATTGCTTCTCGGCCCCAAGGCGAAGACCGAAATAACGGCTAGGTTAGCGGTTACGTGAGAAATCAAGGTTAGGTTAGGCGGCATTGCTTCTCGGCCCCAAGGCGAAGACCGAAATAACGGCTAGGTTAGCGGTTACGTGAGAAATCAAGGTTAGGTTAGGCGGCATTGCTTCTCGGCCCCAAGGCGAAGACCGAAATAACGGCTAGGTTAGCGGTTACGTGAGAATTCAAGGTTAGGTTAGGCGGCATTGCTTCTCGGCCCCATGGCGAAGACCGAAATAACGGCTAGGTTAGCGGTTACGTGAGAATTCAAGGTTAGGTTAGGCGGCATTGCTTCTCGGCCCCAAGGCGAAGACTGAAATAACGGCTAGGTTAGCGGTTACGTGAGAATTCATGGTTAGGTTAGGCGGCATTGCTTCTCGGCCCCATGGCGAAGACCGAAATAACGGCTAGGTTAGCGGTTACGTGAGAATTCAAGGTTAGGTTAGGCGGCATTGCTTCTCGGCCCCATGGCGAAGACCGAAATAACGGCTAGGTTAGCGGTTACGTGAGAATTCAAGGTTAGGTTAGGCGGCATTGCTTCTCGGCCCCATGGCGAAGACCGAAATAACGGCTAGGTTAGCGGTTACGTGAGAATTCAAGGTTAGGTTAGGCGGCATTGCTTCTCGGCGCCATGGCGAAGACCGAAATAACGGCTAGGTTAGCGGTTACGTGAGAATTCAAGGTTAGGTTAGGCGGCATTGCTTCTCGGCCCCATGGCGAAGACCGAAATAACGGCTAGGTTAGCGGTTACGTGAGAATTCAAGGTTAGGTTAGGCGGCATTGCTTCTCGGCCCCATGGCGAAGACCGAAATAACGGCTAGGTTAGCGGTTACGTGAGAATTCAAGGTTAGGTTAGGCGGCATTGCTTCTCGGCCCCATGGCGAAGACCGAAATAACGGCTAGGTTAGCGGTTACGTGAGAATTCAAGGTTAGGTTAGGCGGCATTGCTTCTCGGCGCCATGGCGAAGACCGAAATAACGGCTAGCTTAGCGGTTAAGTTTAGAAAAGAAGGGTTAGCTTAGCGAATTAGGTTTAGATAATAGATAATAATAAGGGGTAAGGGTTAGTTTAGGTTAATTAGGTTAATTAGAAAATCGAGGTTAGGTAAGGCGCGTATCGCGATTAAATCAAGGTTAGGTAAGGCGCGTATCGCGAGAAATCAAGGTTAGGTAAGGCGCGTATCGCGAGGAATCAAGGTTAGGTAAGGCGCGTATCGCGAGAAATCAAGGTTAGGTAAGGCGCGTATCGCGAGGAATCAAGGTTAGGTAAGGCGCGTATCGCATCTCGGCCTCATGGCTGAGATGGCATCTCGGCCTCATGGCTAAGATCATAGTGTAGGTTAGGTTAGGTTAGGTTAGGTTAGGTTAGGTTAGGTTAGGTTAGGTTAGGTTAGGTTAGGTTAGGTTAGGTTAGGTTAGGTTAGGTTAGGTTAGGTTAGGTTAGGTTAGGTTAGGTTAGGTTAGGTTAGGTTGGGGTCCTAGGACCTTGGGCGCCTACAGTGGTGATTCAGATCCACTGTCGGTCCGTACTCTCTATTTGAGGGTTGTCCAAGGTCTAATTCCTCTCGCCCCACCTCCTCGTGGTGGACCCTGGGACACACTGCGGTGTGTGCGAACGGGGCGAGGGGTGCACGCGGGGGCATTCCCCACTCTTTTTCCTGCGAGCTTCACTCGCAGACGGGCAATGCCTCCGCGTGTAAACCAAGTGTCACGGGCAGCAAGATGTCTGCCCGTGGCCCCATACCGTGTCCGTGGTCATGTTTTACGGCACGGGGGGGCTTGCCTTAATCGGCCGGCCCTGCGAGGAGGATAAACCTCTCAAAGTCCTTAACTCCAAGCTCTGGCATGCGGTGAGGGAGCACTCCCGGATTAGACGCCGGGAGTGGGTCCGGTGGGTGCATCGGATCGCTAGTATGCCACCTCCACGGGTTTGCCCGAACCGTGGTTGTATAGGGCCTGCCGGGGTTGCGGCACCCCGGTGGTTAGTGTTTCCGCACCGAGATATTTTGTTGCCTGACGAGTGAAACACCTTCGGGTGGAGTAACCAAGGGCGTAATGACTATGATGGACTTTTCTAAAATTTTTGGGGATAAGGGGGTTAAATCCGCGAAGGGGCGCGGAAAGGGGAAGGCGGGCTCGAAAGGGTCGGGGGGAGTGTCAGGCGTTTCTGCGGGGGAGGGTACCTCCGCCGGCGGGGATGCCTCCGCGGCTGGCGGCTCGGGCAACCGAGGCGACAGCCGCGGGGTGGGGACGGAGGCGGCGGCGTCTTCGCCTCGCTCGGATCCGGCGTCTCCGGGGGCTGTGGCGGGAACGTCACGGTCCGCGGGGTCGCCGCGTCCGATGCTGAGTGTGGGGGTGCCGCTGTCTCCGGGACTCCCTTGGGAGGAGTACGGGGCTCTACCGTGGGAGCGGGGCGGGGGGGCGGACGAGTGGGAGACTCAGAGCTCCGTTCATTCGTCCGTCTCCTCGATGGGCACGGGTAGGAAGAGGGGCGGGGCTCCCCTTGAGGTCGCGCCGGGTAAGGTTGTCGTGAGGTCGTCCCCCCCTCTGGGGGACTACTACGGGTCCGAGAACGTTCGGTTCTCGAAGGGATCGGCGCGGAACCTCCCGAGTGTGAAGGATCTGTCCGTCGAGTGCAGTACAACTGTAACCGACGGGCTGACCCAGATCATTCGGGAGGCGGCCGAGGCGGTTGACCGCGTGTCAACCGTCTCGAAGGGCCTCAAGGGGAGCCTCGTGAACGAGCTCCGGGTTGCGAGTCGGCGCATTCGCGCCGCCGGCTACGAGCTCGGAGCTCGCGCGAGCGCTACGGGGTGCGTGTCTTCGGACATCGCGGGGATACAGGACTATGCACGAGAGCTGGAGGGACGCCTCCGCCTCGTGCAAAATGAAAGGGACGACCTCTTGGACAAATACGAGGGGCCGGTAGCCGTTCGTATGGCCAAGAGGAGTTCCAAGGGTGGGGGTGAGGGGGGAAAACCCGTGTCCACGGGTGGGGTTTCTCCACCCCCTTTGACGACGGGGAGGGAGGGGTTGCGGCCGCGTCCGCCGCCCCAGCCGGTAACCGGGGTAGATGCGGGGACCGGGGAAGACGCGGGGGGTGCCCGCCGCGACGCGTTGTTTTCCCTCGAGGATGTCAACCGTATAGTGGTTGACATCGTCGAGGGAAAGATGAGGGAGATGGAGAGGCGCATTATTGCGGCGCTTCTCCCTCACGGCGGGAGGGAGGTCCCGCGGGACGCTGCAGAGCGTTTCGCGGGGCCCCCTCCCGCCGGGAGCGTGGCCCCCCGTAAAAAGGGGACCACGAAGGGGGGGAGGGGGGATAAGACCCCGAAATCGGGCCGCCGGGCTCGATCCGCGAGCTCGGCGCATTCGGGGGTGACGTCAGGGGGGGAGACGGTCCCCCCCACCACCCCAGCGGCGGGGAGGGAGGGGAGCTGGGTGGAGGTGGTCTCCCGGAGCAAGGCCAAGCGGGCGGCCAAAGTGGCCGCAGCGCGGCCAGCTCCGGGGGCTGCACCCACCCAGCCACCTGCGAAGCAGGGGAAGACCCCCGCGCGAGTGGGAGGGGATGGTCCCCCGGGGGGTAAGGCGACACCGCGATTACCGCGGGCGCCAAAGACGGCGGCGGTGACTCTCACCGTCCCGACGGGGGTGGAGGCGACACTGGCCGGCGCAATGGAGGTTGTGACCCGCCAGGTTCCTCTCGATTCAGTCGGAATAACCGATGGGGTCGCGTTCGGGGTCGCGAGGACGGGGGCCCTCATGATTAGGGTCCGTGGGGAGGGCAGTAGAGCGAAGGCCGAGGCCCTCGCTGGTAAAATGAGAGAGGCCCTGGCGGGTACAGGGGTGCTGGTGGGCACCCCCACGAGGACGGCGGAGATCCGTCTCCGGGGGCTTGGCGTTAATGCCACCTCGGAGGCGGTTCGTTCCGCACTCGCGGGCGCAGCGGACTGCGCCCCCGAGCTCCTACGCGTGGGGGTGGTCACCAGACCGCCTTCGGGGATGGGGCCCGGCACGTGCTGGGCCAGGCTGCCTTTAGCGGCGGCTAGAAAGGTGGCCGGCGCCGGCCGGATAAGGGTGGGGTGGGCCTCGGCGAGGGTAGAGGTATTGGAGCAACGTATGCTCCAATGCTACCGCTGCCTTCGTCGAGGCCACACACAGGCAAAATGTGCCTATAAGGAGGAGCCGAGCCGGATCGGCCGGTGTTATAGGTGCGGGGAGGAGGGGCACCGAGCGGCGACTTGTAGGTCGCCGCCGAAGTGCCCCCTTTGCGGGGATCTTGGCCTGCCTGCAGGCCACAGATCAGGGACCCGCGCGTGCCCCTCGTTTCTGTCCGGGACCAAACCCGGGCAGAACCGAGGTGGAGGCGCGGGGAAAGAACCGGCCGCTCCGGCTCCTCCTCCGAGGGAGGGGGTAATGGACACGGGGTAAGAGGCCACGCCCTTCAGGCGTGGTCCACGGGGTTGGAAGAGGCCACACCCTTCTGGTGTGGTCCACCGGGAGGGAAAGAGGCCGCGCCCTTCTGGCGCGGTCCACCGGGGGGGTGTAAGAGGCTGCGCCCTTCTGGCGCAGTCCAAAAACGGGGATACCCCTCCTCCCACGATCGGGGACGCTCGATCGCCGGAGGAGGGCAGTGAGGGTGGAGGTACCGGGTACCTCCTGGACTCACGGGATGGGGGCTCGCCCCGGGGGTGTGCGAAATGCACCCCTCCGAGGGGCGGGCCTTACCGCGTACTGGGATCCCCTCGTTCGTACCGCCGGTGGGTATTTTACCGTTACGCGCCTTTCTTTATCGCGCACCGGTATGGGCGAACGACGGGATCTCTCGGGTCATCGGGGCGTCGAGCTGGAACTCGGCGTCCCATCGGGTGACCTAGGGAGGGGGAAACGCAGTCGCCGTCGCTGCGGTTCCCTTGTAGAGGGGTTAAACGTTGGGGGAGCTTCACTCCCCCATCGGGATGGTCTATCGATAGACAGCGAGGGTGTCCGGTTGTATGCTCGCGCGATCCCGGCACCCCGCGTTAGATGTCTAGGGGCGGCCGTGGGGTTTTAGTCGGTGAGAGTCCGACATTGGCCCCCCTCATTTCCAGCAATGGGGGGGGTTATCCATAACGGATTTCCCCAACGTAAAAAAAAAAAAAAAAAAAAAAAAAAAAAAAAAAAAAAAAAAAAAAAAAAGGTTAGGTTAGGTTAGGTTAGGTTAGGTTAGGTTAGGTTAGGTTAGGTTAGGTTAGGTTAGGTTAGGTTAGGTTAGGTTAGGTTAGGTTAGGTTAGGTTAGGTTAGGTTAGGTTAGGTTAGGTTAGGTTAGGTTAGGTTAGGTTAGGTTAGGTTGGGGTCTTCGGTCCTGTGGCGCCTACAGTGGAGACTCTGATCCACTGTCGGTCCGTACTCTCTATTTGAGGGTTGTCACAGGGCTAAATCCTCTCGCTCCACCTCCTCGTGGTGGACCCTGGGGCACGGCACTGATGGTTTTCCGGTGCCGTGTGCTAACGGAGCGAGGGGTGAGTGGGGGGCATTGCCTGACCGTAGTGTGGCAGCACTCGGAAATCGCAGTGCCCCTCGAGGGACGGATTTTATCTTCTTTTGGTGACGACCAGGGCAAGTGGGAGTGTTTATTGTTTATAATGGCTGATACACCGAACGAAGATACCATTTACGGTGCAGGGGAGGGATACCCCAGTACCGGCACAGAGGGGGTGGGCGAGCAGGCCCCCTCTGGGTCGTTATCCGTCGACTGCGAGTCCGGGCTGGTGGACCACTGGGCCACCCGGAAGGTAAGTGCTACCAGCGATGCCTCCCTTCGGGGAGATGCCTCCCACGCATTGGGCGTGGGGGAGGTCCCAGTGATGGGTGTGGCATCTGCCAGTGCCACCCCATCACTGGACGTGAGCAAGGCGGGAGCGAAGACGGTGCGTGCCACCCGCAGAATGACCAGGGCCGCACTCGTCGACGCAGCGAGGTTCGGGGTCGTGGGAGGTCAGGCTCCACAAGACCCGGAGGTGCCCGTGGTACTTTCCACCACGGAGCCAGGGCCGGCAGTTACCTCGGCAGTTTCGGTGACGGGTTCGGAGACCGGATCCGAAACTTCAGAGACGCGCAAGCGGAAACTCTGCACCGAGGAGGGGGGAGCGCCGAGAAAAAAGGACTCCACCCCACGAGTCGAGGAGATGGCCCTCGAGGTCCGGCCCCTCTCCACGGGCGACATTCTCCAGGAATTCCTGGAGAGAATCCGCCTCGTGGAGAGGACCGCCCTGAGGAGTACGAACCTCAAAGGCACTAGCGTGCGTGACCTCAAATGGTCCGCACGCTATGCGGAGGCCGCCTTCGTGGAGCTGGTGCGAAGGGGAGAGCGAGAGCCGGGATCTATAAACCCTGATACCTCCCCCTCCCCCTCCCCCTCCCTCGAGGCCGCCAGGTACCTCGAACTGAAAAAGCAGAACGAGGCCCTGCGGAGGAAGGTGGAGGACCTGACGGCCTCCAACTGTGCCATCAGGGAGGAGATGATGGCGATGAAGAGGAGGGGAGTAGCACCGCAATTGCTTTCCCCTCCTCCCGCCGTCGCATCGTCACCCCCTCGGATGGCGCAGACGGGTACGGGCGCTTTGGAGGTGGGGAGGACTTACCCCCCACCCCGCGCGAGTGGCTGGCCTCCTGTTCCTCCCCCTCCGACTATAACGGAGGTGGGGGCTGGCCACTCGGGGCTGTTACAGCAGCTTGGCGCACTATTAGATGCCAAGCTTGCCCCCATTAAGAAGGTGCAGGAGGAATTGAGCGTGGCGGTCTTTGGGACCGCCCGCTCGTCCCCTGCCCTTCGGAGTGGCGTCGAGGTCCCGGCGGGCCCCCCCCTTGTCCCTGTTTTCCCCCCTCCTCCTCCTCCGTCCCACACACCCGCCGCTCGTTCTTCTCGTCCGGGGGACGAGAAGACAAAAAAGAAGAAGAAGAAAAACAAAAAGAAGAAGAAGGGAGAAGCCGCGGCGGCGGCACTTATGCCCCCTCCTCCTCCTCCCCCCGCCCCCTCGCGGCCGACTAAACCAGCCCCGACCCGCACCGAACCCCCTGTTGCCCCCTCCGAGGGCTCCTGGGCTACAGTGGTGGGCCGGAAAGCGAGGGAGGCGGCTAGGAAGGCCGCCAACCCTCCCCCCACCCCTCCTGTCACCACGGGACCCCAAAAGGCCCCCCAGGGAAAGGTTGGGGGGGGGAAGGTCCCGCCCAGGGTGGCCACCCCTCCGAAGGCGGCAGCGATATCGCTAACCATTCCGGAGGGGTGTAAAACAACCCTGGCGGAGGCTATGGCGGCGGCCAAGGCCGCCATCAAGCTCGACGAGATTGGGGTGGGGGAGATCCGCATAAAGCGGGCGGTGACCGGGGGTCTCCTATTGGAGATCCCCGGGCCCGAGGGGGCTGCCAAAGCAGACGCTCTGGCAGCCCGCATGGCAACCGCGCTGAGCGGAATGGGGGTGAGGGTCAACAGGCCCCTCAAGACGGCGGATCTCCGCCTGAGGGGCCTGGACGACTCCGTCACCCCCGGGGAGGTTATAGCGGCGGTGGCGGAGGCCACGGGGTGCCCGCCCGACTCGGTAAAGGTCGGGGACATCAAGTCCCCGGCCACCGGGTTGGGCACCACGTGGCTCAAATGCCCCGCCGCGGCGGCTCGCCAATTGGCGACCAAGGGCAAATTGCGGGTTGGCTGGTCCACCGCAAAAGTAGAGGCACTGGCCGCTAGACCGCTGCAGTGCTTCCGCTGCCTGGCTGTGGGACATGTCAGGCAGCGGTGCACTAGCACGGTCGACCGTAGCGGCCAGTGCTACAAGTGCGGTGAGACCGGCCACCGGGCGAACGAGTGCTCGGCGGCTCCCCGGTGCCCGATTTGCACCGAACTGGGGAGACCGGCCGGGCACAAGGCGGGGAGTGGCGTGTGCCCCCCGCCCCCGAGGAAAGGCCAGAAAGTTGGTGGGAAGGGGCCCACCAACAAAAAGGCCCCGGGGGGAGGGGAGCCTGCCCGACCCCCTCCCGCCACGAATGAGGAGATGGAGGTGGACCCCCCACCTCCAGGGCCAGCCCGGCCCGAGGTGGCCACACCGGGGGCGTCAACAACGGCACAGTAATGCCTAGGACGCTCCCGGTAGTGCAGGCCAACCTCAATCACTCCCGCCGGGCCCAGGACTTGTTTGTCCATGGCCTGGCGGAGAGGGAGGTAGGGCTGGCCGTTGTCACGGAGCCTTACGACGTCCCCGACTCCTCCCCTTGGGTGGGGGACGTCGGGGGCTCCGTGGCAATTTGGGCCCGAAAGGGCGGTGAGTTCCCCCCCGGCTCCGTGGTCGAGCGGAGCCGAGGGGTGGTGTTGTTCCGATGGGGAAGGTTTCTGGTCGCGGGATGCTACGTTTCGCCCAATTGCAGCCTCGGAGAGTTCGAGGGGTTTCTGGACCGGCTAAGGGTGATGATTACACCATACCTAGCCGGTCCAATGTTGGTCCTGGGGGACTTCAACGCGAAGTCTACCACTTGGGGAAACCCCAGGACCACCCCTCGAGGAGAAACTCTCGAGGCCTGGGCGGGGGGCTTGGAGCTCCGGTTGGTGAACCGGGGCTCCGTAGCAACGTGCGTGCGGCATAATGGGTGGTCCATAGTCGATCTGACTTGGGCCACCCCCTCAGCCGTACGCCGTGTGTCCGCCTGGCGGGTGGCCACAGAGTGGGAGTCACTCTCAGACCACCTCCATATCACCATGGAGGTGGAGGCCACCCAGCAACATCAGGCGGACCAGCCCCCCCCACGTAGCTCCCATGCGGCGCCCGTTAAATGGGCGCTGCAGCGACTGGACGAGGACGTCCTGAGAGCCTCAGCCCTCGCCTACTCCTGGGTTGAACCCACGGAGCGCGGGACTGACGAGGGGGTGACATGGTTCCGGGGCATCATGAAGTCGCTATGCGATGCTTCGATGCCCCGGGCCGGTAGACACCCCCCGAAGACGTCAGCGTACTGGTGGTCGGGCGAGATTGCGGCCGCGAGGGACACGTGTGTCCGCGCCCGACGCCAGTACACCCGCGCACGTCGACGCAACCCTGTTGGAGGCGTCGACGAGGCGAGGGTGGCCGCCCTGTATACAGAGTACAGGGCGGCCCGGATGGCTCTCCAGCGTGCAATTGCCGCTGCAAAGGCCGTGGCCTGGGATGAGCTCCTCGGATCCCTTGATAGGGATCCATGGGGGCGCGCCTACAGGGTGGTGCTGAGCAAGCTCCGCCCGTGGGCGCCCCCCATAACCGAGGGGCTTGACCCCGAGTTCCTGGGACGGGTCCTCAGTACACTCTTCCCTCCCTCGGAGGGAACGAGAGAGGGCCCGCCCCCTTCGGTCCACTCCAACTGGACCGATGAGCTCGGGGTCACGGAGAGTGAGCTCTCCCGGGCCGTCCAGAGGATCCGGGAAGGGGGCAAGAAGGCCCCCGGTCCCGATGGGGTCCCTGGACGGGTCTTGGCCACGGCCCTGGACGTCCTCGCCCCGGCTTTCACAGGAATTTTAAATTCCTGCATGAGCCGGGGAATCTTCCCCAGCGAATGGAAAGTCGCCAGGCTGGTCCTCCTCCATAAGGCAGGAAAGCCCGCGGACTCTCCCTCCGCGTACCGGCCCCTATGTCTGCTCGACGAGGCGGGCAAGATCTATGAAAAGATCATTGCCGACCGCCTCGTCGAGCATCTGTCCCAACACGGTGGTCCCGATCTGAGCGACAGCCAGTTCGGCTTCCGGAGGGGGCGTTCGACGGTAGACGCCGTCGGTCGTCTCGCCTCCCTCCGGAAAGAGGCTGTCGCTCAAGGCAGGGTGTTGTTGGCGGTGAGTCTCGATATCACCAACGCCTTCAACACCCTGCCATGGGATGAGGTAGTGAGGGCCCTGGACTATTTCCAGGTGCCCTCCTACCTCAAGGAGGTGATCCGGGACTACCTGAGGGACAGGTGGTTCGAATATCCGGGCCGGTACGGAATCATCAGGAGGGAAGAGATGCACCGCGGAGTGCCACAGGGGTCGATCCTCGGACCGCTCCTGTGGCTACTCGCTTTTGACGCGGTGCTGCGGGCTAGCCTTCCTCTCGGCGTCCACCTAATCTGCTATGCGGATGATACATTGGTGGTCGTCGAGGGGAGGTCATGGGGGAGGACCTTGAGCCTGGCGCAAGCAGCGGTGGGCTGCGTCGTCGGTGGGATCCGGAGATTGGGGCTGGAGATTTCTGCCGGCAAAACCGAGGCAATGTGGTTACACGCATTGCCTCGGAGCCGGCAGCCACCCCAGCTCCGGATCCAGGTGGGTGAAGCCTCTGTCGAGGTGAAAGGCGAGATGAACTATCTCGGCCTGACCCTCGACAGCCGCTGGTGCTTCGAAGAGCACTTCGACCGTATGGCCCCCCGAGCCGAAGGGGTGGCAGCCGCCATTGGTCGGCTGTTGCCCAACATCGGGGGGCCCGATGATCGGATACGTCGCCTCTACTCGGGGGTGGTGCACGCGAAGTTCCTTTATGGAGCCCCCGTGTGGTCCGAAGAGTTAATGGCCAGCCGGCGTAACATGTTGCACGCAAACCGCGTGCAACGACGGCTGGCCATTCGGACCATACGGGGATTTCGCACCATCTCCGGGGAGGCGGCGTGCCTCCTCGCGGGCATGACTCCCCTCCATCTAATGGCGGTGGAGCGGGCAACCACGTATCGGATTGCCTGCTCCATCCGCCGGGGGGAGTTATGCCCCGAGGGGCAAGAGGTCGAAGTGCTGAGGCACCAGGCCCGGCAGGACATCCTGGTCCGTTGGCGAGAGGAGATCTCTTCCGCCGACTCGGACCGGCCAATTGTCCGGGCACTCCTGCCCATTCTGGAGGAATGGTGCAGGAGTCGGGTACGGCTAACCTACCACATGACGCAGGTGCTCTCCGGGCATGGTTGCTTCGGGGAGTACCTGTGTCGGATCGGAAAGGAACCGACGGCGCAGTGCCACCACTGCGGTGAGGCCCAGGACACTGCGCGGCATACGCTGGAGGAATGTCCAGCGTGGTCGGAGCCGCGCAGTGTCCTTAGGGGTGTTATTGGGATGGACCTCTCCCTGCCGGTCGTGGTCGACCACATGATCGGCAGCGAGAGGTCAAGATCCGCGTTCGCCTCCTTCTGCGAAACCGTTATGTCGCAGAAGGAGGCAGCGGAGAGGGAGAGGGAGTCCGACCCCCTCTCCGCCAGGAGGCTGGCCTCGGCGGGGCGTCCCCGACGAGGCCGACGGCCCGCCACTAGGGGCCGCAGACGTGCTGGCGGCGGTACGTAGTTACCCGTACCGCCGCCAAGGGGGCTTGCCGTTTTAGGCGCCCCCGGGGTGGGCAGGCCGCGGGGGGGCGAGGTGGAGCACTAATCCCCTCCCCCCCCCACCTACAAAGATGCGGCCTGCCGGTCGACCCCCCCTTCTTTTATTTATATTTTATTATTTTTACTGTATGTTTTATTTTATCTATTTATTATTTATTATTTATAAACCCCCTTTTATTTATTGACCCCCCCTATATATATGTTTTCGTCGTGTTTGTCTTTTTATTTATTTATTGACATTTATTTATTTTATTTGTTTTATTGTATATATATATTTATATATCTACATATTTTATTTATTTAACCGTTTTATTAATTTATATATATATTTTAATTATTTATACTGTTTATTTTAATTATTAAGTTTTATTATTTATTTATTATTTTAAATGGGGTCGACCAGGGGGGTGGGACAGGGGGAGGGGACAGACGCGAGCCGGAACTCGCCTCTGTCCCCTCCTTGTCGCGTGCGGAAACCTCCCTCCTCGGCCGGGCGGGAACCCTTGGGTTCTCTTCCCCGAGCGAGGAGGGGGGTCTCCGGGGGTCGCGGGTGTCTCGAGCTGGGGCTCGGGGCACCCAGCCGAGCGACCCCAGGGATGGGGGACACCATGTGGGTGACCCGCATGGTGTCCAAATAGCAAATAGGTTCTGATTGGGGGGAGCTTCTCTCCCCCCCGGGAATGGGGCTTTTAAGCCGGGGCTGGAGGTGGTCGGTCGCATTCGATTTCGAGATCCCGACCACCTCCAAATTAGCTTAGGGAGGTCACCGTAGGTTTTTTAGTGGGTAGGTCCGGTCCCTTCTGGAACGGACAGTCCCACATAACCCCGTCTCTCCCCCAGGAGGGCGGGGTACGCGTAAAGCGTTTTTCCTACGTTAAAAAAAAAAAAAAAAAAAAAAAAAAAAAAAAAAGGTTAGGTTAGGTTAGGTTAGGTTAGGTTAGGTTAGGTTAGGTTAGGTTAGGTTAGGTTAGGTTAGGTTAGGTTAGGTTAGGTTAGGTTAGGTTAGGTTAGGTTAGGTTAGGTTAGGTTAGGTTAGGTTAGGTTAGGTTAGGTTAGGTTAGGTTAGGTTAGGTTAGGTTAGGTTAGGTTAGGTTAGGTTGGGGTCTTAGGACCTTGGGCGCCTACAGTGGTGATTCAGATCCACTGTCGGTCCGTACTCTCTATTTGAGGGTTGTCCAAGGTCTAATTCCTCTCGCCCCACCTCCTCGTGGTGGACCCTGGGACACACTGCGGTGTGTGCTAACGGGGCGAGGGGTGCACGCGGGGGCATTCCCCACTCTTTTTCCTGCGAGCTTCACTCGCAGACGGGCAATGCCTCCGCGTGTAAACCAAGTGTCACGGGCAGCAAGATGTCTGCCCGTGGCCCCATACCGTGTCCGTGGTCATGTTTTACGGCACGGGGGGGCTTGCCTTAATCGGCCGGCCCTGCGAGGAGGATAAACCTCTCAAAGTCCTTAACTCCAAGCTCTGGCATGCGGTGAGGGAGCACTCCCGGATTAGACGCCGGGAGTGGGTCCGGTGGGTGCATCGGATCGCTAGTATGCCACCTCCACGGGTTTGCCCGAACCGTGGTTGTATAGGGCCTGCCGGGGTTGCGGCGCCCCGGTGGTTAGTGTTTCCGCACCGAGAATTTTTTGTTGCCTGACGAGTGAAACATCTTCGGGTGGAGTAACCAAGGGCGTAATGATAATGATGGATTTTTCTAAGATTTTTGGGGATAAGGGGGTTAAAGCCGCGAAGGGGCGCGGAAAGGGTAAGGCGGGCTCGAAAGGGTCGGGGGGAGTGTCAGGCGTCTCTACGGGGGAGGGTACCTCCGCCGGCGGGGATGCCTCCGCGGCTGGCGGCTCGGGCAACCGAGACGACAGCCGCGGAGTGGGGACGGAGCCGGCGGCGTCTTCGCCTCGCTCGGATCCGGCGTCTCCGGGGGCTGTGGCGGGAACGTCACGGTCCGCGGGGTCGCCGCGTCCGATGCTGAGTGTGGGGGTGCCGCTGTCTCCGGGACTCCCTTGGGAGGAGTACGGGGCTCTACCGTGGGAGCGGGGCGGGGGGGCGGACGAATGGGAGACTCAGAGCTCCGTTCATTCGTCCGTCTCCTCGATGGGCACGGGTAGGAAGAGGGGCGGGGCTCCCCTTGAGGTCGCACCGGGTAAAGTGGTCGTGAGGTCGTCTCCCCCTCTGGGGGACTACTACGGGTCCGAGAACGTTCGGTTCTCGAAGGGATCGGCGCGGAACCTCCCGAGTGTGAAGGATCTGTCCGTCGAGTGCAGTACAACTGTAACCGACGGGCTGACCCAGATCATTCGGGAGGCGACCGAGGCGGTTGACCGCGTGTCAACCGTCTCGAAGGGCCTCAAGGGGAGCCTCCAGAACGAGCTCCGGGTTGCGAGTCGGCGCATTCGCGCCGCCGGCTACGAGCTCGGAGCTCGTGCGAGCGCTACGGGGTGCGTGTCTTCGGACATCGCGGGGATCCAGGATTATGCACGAGAGCTGGAGGGACGCCTCCGCCTCGTGCAGAATGAAAGGGACGACCTCTTGGACAAATACGAGGGCCCGGTTGCCGTTCGTATGGCCAAGAGGAGTTCCAAGGGTGGGGGTGAGGGGGGAATGCCCGTGTCCACGGGTGGGGTTTCTCCACCCCCTTCGACGACGGGGAGGGAGGGGTTGCGGCCGCGTCCGCCGCCCCAGCCGGTAACCGGGGTAGATGCGGGGACCGGGGAAGACGCGGGGGGTGCCCGCCGCGACGCGTTGTTTTCCCTCGAGGATGTCAACCGTATAGTGGTTGACATCGTCGAGGGAAAGATGAGGGAGATGGAGAGGCGCATTATTGCGGCGCTTCTCCCTCACGGCGGGAGGGAGGTCCCGCGGGACGCTGCAGAGCGTTTCGCGGGGCCCCCTCCCGCCGGGAGCGTGGCCCCCCGTAAAAAGGGGACCACGAAGGGGGGGAGGGGGGATAAGACCCCGAAATCGGGCCGCCGGGCTCGATCCGCGAGCTCGGCGCATTCGGGGGTGACGTCAGGGGGGGAGACGGTCCCCCCCACCACCCCAGCGGCGGGGAGGGAGGGGAGCTGGGTGGAGGTGGTCTCCCGGAGCAAGGCCAAGCGGGCGGCCAAAGTGGCCGCAGCGCGGCCTGCTCCGGGGGCTGCACCCACCCAGCCACCTGCGAAGCAGGGGAAGACCCCCGCGCGAGTGGGAGGGGATGGTCCCCCGGGGGGTAAGGCGACACCGCGATTGCCGCGGGCGCCGAAGACGGCGGCGGTGACCCTCACCGTCCCGACGGGGGTGGATGCGACACTGGCCGGCGCCATGGAGGTGGTGACCCGCCAGGTTCCTCTCGACTCAGTCGGCATAACCGACGGGGTCGCGTTCGGGGTCGCGAGGACGGGGGCCCTCATGATTAGGGTCCGGGGGGAAGGTAATAGGGCGAAGGCCGAGGCTCTCGCCGGTAAAATGAGAGAGGCCCTGGCGGGTACAGGGGTGCTGGTGGGCACCCCCACGAGGACGGCGGAGATCCGTCTCCGGGGGCTTGGCGTTAATGCCACCCCGGAGGCGGTTCGTTCCGCACTCGCGGGCGCAGCGGACTGCGCCCCCGAGCTCCTACGCGTGGGGGTGGTCACCAGACCGCCTTCGGGGATGGGGCCCGGCACGTGTTGGGCCAGGCTGCCTTTAGCGGCGGCTAGAAAGGTGGCCGGCGCCGGCCGGATAAGGGTGGGGTGGGCCTCGGCGAGGGTAGAGGTATTGGAGCAACGTATGCTCCAATGCTACCGCTGCCTTCGTCGAGGCCACACACAGGCAAAATGTGCCTATAAGGAGGAGCCGAGCCGGATCGGCCGGTGTTATAGGTACGGGGAGGAGGGGCACCGAGCGGCGACTTGTAGGTCGCCGCCGAAGTGCCCCCTTTGCGGGGATCTTGGCCTGCCTGCAGGCCACAGATCAGGGACCCGCGCGTGCCCCTCGTTTCTGTCCGGGACCAAACCCGGGCAGAATCGAGGTGGAGGCGCGGGGAAAGAACCGGCCGCTCCGGCTCCTCCTCCGAGGGAGGGGGTCATGGACACGGGGTAAGAGGCCACGCCCTTCTGGCGTGGTCCACGGGGTTGGAAGAGGCCACACCCTTCTGGTGTGGTCCACCGGGAGGGAAAGAGGCCGCGCCCTTCTGGCGCGGTCCACCGGGGGGGTGTAAGAGGCTGCGCCCTTCTGGCGCAGTCCAAAAACGGGGATACCCCTCCTTCCACGATCGGGGACGCTCGATCGCCGGAGGAGGGCAGTGAGGGTGGAGGTACCGGGTACCTCCTGGACTCACGGGATGGGGGCTCGCCCCGGGGGTGTGCGAAATGCACCCCTCCGAGGGGCGGGCCTTACCGCGTACTGGGATCCCCTCGTTCGTACCGCCGGTGGGAGTGTATCCGTGACGCGCCGTTCTTTATCGCGCACCGGTATGGGCGAACGACGGGATCTCTCGGGTCATCGGGGCGTCGAGCTGGAACTCGGCGTCCCATCGGGTGACCTAGGGAGGGGGAAACGCAGTCGCCGTCGCTGCGGTTCCCTTGTAGAGGGGTTAAACGTTGGGGGAGCTTCACTCCCTCATCGGGATGGTCTATCGATAGACAGCGAGGGTGTCCGGTTGTATGCTCGCGCGATCCCGGCACCCCGCGTTAGATGTCTAGGGGCGGCCGTGGGGTTTTAGTCGGTGAGAGTCCGACATTGGCCCCCCTCATTTCCAGCAATGGGGGGGGTTATCCATAACGGATTTCCCCAACGTAAAAAAAAAAAAAAAAAAAAAAAAAAAAAAGGTTAGGTTAGGTTAGGTTAGGTTAGGTTAGGTTAGGTTAGGTTAGGTTAGGTTAGGTTAGGTTAGGTTAGGTTAGGTTAGGTTAGGTTAGGTTAGGTTAGGTTAGGTTAGGTTAGGTTAGGTTAGGTTAGGTTAGGTTAGGTTAGGTTAGGTTAGGTTAGGTTAGGTTAGGTTAGGTTAGGTTAGGTTAGGTTAGGTTAGGTTGAAAGTCGGAAAACCCGCAGAGTCTCCCTCTGCCTACCGGCCGGTATGCTTACTCGACGAGGCGGGCAAGTTATTCGAGAGAATAATTGCTGCCCGCCTCCGAGAGCACCTGTCGCGGGGTGATCCCGGGCTGAGCGACAGCCAGTATGGGTTCCGGAGGGGGCGCTCAACTATAGACGCTCTTGAGCGTCTGCGCCTCCTTCGGGAACGGGCTGTCGCCCGGGGCAGGGTGTTGATTGCTGTGTCGTTGGACATTTCCAACGCATTCAACACCCTGCCCTGGAAGGAGATAGAGGAGGGCCTGGAATACTTCCAGGTCCCCCACTATCTCCGGGAAGTGCTCCGGGATTACCTCCGCGACAGGGAGGTGTATATTGCCGGCCGGTATGGCGCATATCTGAGGGAGATATGCCGCGGGGTTCCACAGGGGTCGGTCTTAGGACCACTCCTGTGGATCCTTGCGTTTGACGCGGCACTGCGGGTTCCCCTCCCCCCTGGGACGGGTGTCATTTGCTATTGCGATGACACCCTGGTCCATGGGGAGGGGAGGGACTGGGAGGAGGCGGGACGCCTCGTGGAGTCCGCCCTGGACTGCGTTGTTGGACGGATCCGGAGAATGGGGCTTGTAGTGGCCGCCGCAAAGACCGAGGCGATTTGGTTGTACGAATCGTCTCGGCAGCGGCGGCCGCCCCAGGGATTCCGGATCCGGGTCGTAGATACCCTCGTCGAGGTCAGGCCCACTATGAAGTATCTGGGCCTGACCATCGACGGTCGCTGGCGTTTCGAGGATCACTTCGAGCTCCTGGCCCCCCGACTGGAGAGGACAGCGGCCGCGCTTTCGCGGCTGCTGCCCAATATCGGGGGGCCACAGTTGTATGTCCGCCGCCTCTATCTGGGGGTGGTGCGGTCTATTGCCCTTTATGGGGCCCCCGTATGGCACCGCTCGCTCGAGGCCAGCCGACGCAGTATCGCACTCTTGGAAAGAGTGCGGCGTCGGCTGGCCTTGCGGGCCATACGGGGGTACCGCACCATCTCCACCGAGGTGGCGGGCCTCTTGGCCGTGGTTCCTCCCTTCCACGTGGTGGCGGCGGGGCAGGCGATCATATACCGGATCGCCTGTGAGTCCCGCCGCCCCCCTGGGGAGGAGCTGACGGCCGAGGAGGATGGGGAGCTCGAGGTGCGGAGACGCCAGGCCCGCGCGGACGTGTTCGAGCGATGGAAGCAAATGCTTTCATCCTCGGCGCGTCCGGTAGTTCGGGCCCTCCTGCCCATGTTCGATACATGGTGCGGGAGGCGAGTTGGGTTGACCTTCCGCCTCACGCAGGTGCTCACCGGACACGGTTGTTTCGGTGAGTACCTGCATAGGATGGGGCGGGAGCCAGCAGCGCAGTGCCACCACTGCGGCGAGGAGGTGGACACGGCGCGGCATACACTCGAGGAGTGTCCGGCATGGGCCGAGCCGCGCCGTGTCCTTAGAGCCGCGGTGGAAGGGTGGGACCTCTCGCTCCCGATCTTGTTCGACCACTTGATCGGGGGCGGGAGGTCGGCGAAGGCGGTGGCCTCCTTCTGCGAGACAGTGATGTCCCAGAAGGAGGCCGCCGAGCGAGCCCGGGAACGAGACCCGGGCTCGGCGAGAAGGAGGATGGCGCGGGGACGTCCCCCGCGTCGTCGTGCGCCGCCCTCCCCTTCAGGGAGAAGGGGAAGGGCGACGGGATCGGGGGATGCGACGCGGGGGACGTCCCCCCGCGACGCAGCGGGTCCCCCGAGTGGGGGGACGGTGATGGGTGGGAGGGCGCGGGGAGTGTTCCCCTCCCCGCGCCAACTAATGCCCCCCCCTCCCGGGGGGGCGGGACTTCCCTTGGCGGTGCGAAGGGTTCGCCCTTCGCACCGCCGTATGCCCCCGTCGCGGGCGGCTGAGGATGGGGGGGCCGGGGGAGTGAGCTAACCCCGGCCCCCGGGGGGGAGTTAATCCCCCCGGGGTGGCACGGCACCCCGAGACTTCGGTCTTTTGTGGCGGGGTGCCGGCCACACCCCAGAGGCGAGCTCTGGGGTGGGGCGCGTGGGGGGTGGGGTGGGGAGGGTCGGGGCGTTCGGATGCGCCTCCGACGACCCTCCCTTGCCGGTGTCGGCGCCCTCCTGCCCTGGCCAGGCGGGGACCCACGGGTCCCTGCTCGAGCGGGGCAGGAGGGCTCCGGGAGCTGTGGGTGGACCGAGCTGGGGCTCGGGAAGCCCAATCCGAAGGCTCCAGGGATGGGGACACTGGGCGGGTCCCTCCGCCCAGGGTCCAGTTAGTGTTAGGTATGGGGGGAGCTAACCCCTCCCCCCGGGATGCATGTATAGCTAGGGGGTGTCCTGTTGAGTTCTCGCGAGATCCAGGCACCTCCTACATAGCTTAGGTGGGCGTGTGTTTTTAGTGCGGTATGCCTCGGGAGGGGATCGAGTCGCTTCGCGACTCGACCCCCACCCGAGGAGAGTCCCACATAACCTCGGCTATCCCCCAGGAGGCCGAGGTATGCGTAATGCATTTTCACACGAAAAAAAAAAAAAAAAAAAAAAAAAAAAAAAAAAAAAAAAAAAAAAAAAAAAAAGGTTAGGTTAGGTTAGGTTAGGTTAGGTTAGGTTAGGTTAGGTTAGGTTAGGTTAGGTTAGGTTAGGTTAGGTTAGGTTAGGTTAGGTTAGGTTAGGTTAGGTTAGGTTAGGTTAGGTTAGGTTAGGTTAGGTTAGGTTAGGTTAGGTTAGGTTAGGTTAGGTTAGGTTAGGTTAGGTTAGGTTAGGTTAGGTTAGGTTAGGTTAGGTTAGGTTAGGTTAGGTTAGGTTAGGTTAGGTTAGGTTAGGTTAGGTTAGGTTAGGTTAGGTTAGGTTAGGTTGCCTCAAGGGGAGCCTCCAGAACGAGCTCCGGGTTGCGAGTCGGCGCATTCGCGCCGCCGGCTACGAGCTCGGAGCTCGCGCGAGCGCTACGGGGTGCGTGTCTTCGGACATCGCGGGGATACAGGACTATGCACGAGAGCTGGAGGGACGCCTCCGCCTCGTGCAAAATGAAAGGGACGACCTCTTGGACAAATACGAGGGGCCGGTAGCCGTTCGTATGGCCAAGAGGAGTTCCAAGGGTGGGGGTGAGGGGGGAAAACCCGTGTCCACGGGTGGGGTTTCTCCACCCCCTTCGACGACGGGGAGGGAGGGGTTGCGGCCGCGTCCGCCGCCCCAGCCGGTAACCGGGGTAGACGCGGGGACCAGGGAAGACGCGGGGGGATCCCGCCGCGACGCGTTGTTTTCCCTCGAGGATGTCAACCGTATAGTGGTTGACATCGTCGAGGGAAAGATGAGGGAGATGGAGAGGCGCATTATTGCGGCGCTTCTACCTCACGGCGGGAGGGAGGTCCCGCGGGACGCTGCAGAGCGTTTCGCGGGGCCCCCTCCCGCCGGGAGCGTGGCCCCCCGTAAAAAGGGGACCACGAAGGGGGGGAGGGGGGATAAGACCCCGAAATCGGGCCGCCGGGCTCGATCCGCGAGCTCGGCGCATTCCGGGGTGACGTCAGGGGGGGAGACGGTCCCCCCCACCACCCCTGCGGCGGGAGGGGAGGGGAGCTGGGTGGAGGTGGTCTCCCGGGGCAAGGCCAAGCGGGCGGCCAAAGTGGCCGCAGCGCGGCCTGCTCCGGGGGCTGCACCCACCCAGCCACCTGCGAAGCAGGGGAAGACCCCCGCGCGAGTGGGAGGGGATGGTCCCCCGGGGGGCAAGGCGACACCGCGATTGCCGCGGGCGCCGAAGACGGCGGCGGTGACCCTCACCGTGCCGTTGGGGGTGGAGGCGTCGTTGGCCGGCGCGATGGAGGTGGTTACCCGCCAGGTCCCCTTAGAATCCGTCGGCATCACCGACGGAGTCGCGTTTGGGGTGGCGAGAACTGGGGCCCTAATGATTAGAGTCCGCGGGGAAGGCAATAGGGCGAAGGCCGAGGCCCTCGCCGGTAAAATGAGAGAGGCCCTGGCGGGTACAGGGGTGCTGGTGGGCACCCCCACGAGGACGGCGGAGATCCGTCTCCGGGGGCTTGGCGTTAATGCCACCCCGGAGGCGGTTCGTTCCGCACTCGCGGGCGCAGCGGACTGCGCCCCCGAGCTCCTACGCGTGGGGGTGGTCACCAGACCGCCTTCGGGGATGGGGCCCGGCACGTGCTGGGCCAGGCTGCCTTTAGCGGCGGCTAGAAAGGTGGCCGGCGCCGGCCGGATAAGGGTGGGGTGGGCCTCGGCGAGGGTAGAGGTATTGGAGCAACGTATGCTCCAATGCTACCGCTGCCTTCGTCGAGGCCACACACAGGCAAAATGTGCCTATAAGGAGGAGCCGAGCCGGATCGGCCGGTGTTATAGGTGCGGGGAGGAGGGGCACCGAGCGGCGACTTGTAGGTCGCCGCCGAAGTGCCCCCTTTGCGGGGATCTTGGCCTGCCTGCAGGCCACAGATCAGGGACCCGCGCGTGCCCCTCGTTTCTGTCCGGGACCAAACCCGGGCAGAATCGAGGTGGAGGCGCGGGGAAAGAACCGGCCGCTCCGGCTCCTCCTCCGAGGGAGGGGGTAATGGACACGGGGTAAGAGGCCACGCCCTTCTGGCGTGGTCCACGGGGTTGGAAGAGGCCACACCCTTCTGGTGTGGTCCACCGGGAGGGAAAGAGGCCGCGCCCTTCTGGCGCGGTCCACCGGGGGGGTGTAAGAGGCTGCGCCCTTCTGGCGCAGTCCAAAAACGGGGATACCCCTCCTCCCACGATCGGGGACGCTCGATCGCCGGAGGAGGGTAGTGAGGGTGGAGGTACCGGGTACCTCCTGGACTCACGGGATGGGGGCTCGCCCCGGGGGTGTGCGAAATGCACCCCTCCGAGGGGCGGGCCTTACCGCGTACTGGGATCCCCTCGTTCGTACCGCCGGTGGGTATTTTACCGTTACGCGCCTTTCTTTATCGCGCACCGGCATGGGCGAACGACGGGATCTCTCGGGTCATCGGGGCGTCGAGCTGGAACTCGGCGTCCCATCGGGTGACCTAGGGAGGGGGAAACGCAGTCGCCGTCGCTGCGGTTCCCTTGTAGAGGGGTTAAACGTTGGGGGAGCTTCACTCCCCCATCGGGATGGTCTATCGATAGACAGCGAGGGTGTCCGGTTGTATGCTCGCGCGATCCCGGCACCCCGCGTTAGATGTCTAGGGGCGGCCGTGGGGTTTTAGTCGGTGAGAGTCCGACATTGGCCCCCCTCATTTCCAGCAATGGGGGGGGTTATCCATAACGGATTTCCCCAACGTAAAAAAAAAAAAAAAAAAAAAAAAAAAAAAAAAGGTTAGGTTAGGTTAGGTTAGGTTAGGTTAGGTTAGGTTAGGTTAGGTTAGGTTAGGTTAGGTTAGGTTAGGTTAGGTTAGGTTAGGTTAGGTTAGGTTAGGTTAGGTTAGGTTAGGTTAGGTTAGGTTAGGTTAGGTTAGGTTGGTTAGGTTAGGTTAGGTTAGGTTAGGTTAGGTTAGGTTAGGTTAGGTTAGGTTAGGTTAGGTTAGGTTAGGTTAGGTTAGGTTAGGTTAGGTTAGGTTAGGTTAGGTTAGGTTAGGTTAGGTTAGGTTAGGTTAGGTTAGGTTAGGTTAGGTTAGGTTAGGTTAGGTTAGGTTAGGTTAGGTTAGGTTAGGTTAGGTTAGGTTAGGTTAGGTTAGGTTAGGTTAGGTTAGGTTAGGTTAGGTTAGGTTAGGTTAGGTTAGGTTAGGTTAGGTTAGGTTAGGTTAGGTTAGGTTAGGTTAGGTTAGGTTAGGTTAGGTTAGGTTAGGTTAGGTTAGGTTAGGTTAGGTTAGGTTAGGTTAGGTTAGGTTAGGTTAGGTTAGGTTAGGTTAGGTTAGGTTAGGTTAGGTTAGGTTAGGTTAGGTTAGGTTAGGTTAGGTTAGGTTAGGTTAGGTTAGGTTAGGTTAGGTTAGGTTAGGTTAGGTTAGGTTAGGTTAGGTTAGGTTAGGTTAGGTTAGGTTAGGTTAGGTTAGGTTAGGTTAGGTTAGGTTAGGTTAGGTTAGGTTAGGTTAGGTTAGGTTAGGTTAGGTTAGGTTAGGTTAGGTTAGGTTAGGTTAGGTTAGGTTAGGTTAGGTTAGGTTAGGTTAGGTTAGGTTAGGTTAGGTTAGGTTAGGTTAGGTTAGGTTAGGTTAGGTTAGGTTAGGTTAGGTTAGGTTAGGTTAGGTTAGGTTAGGTTAGGTTAGGTTAGGTTAGGTTAGGTTAGGTTAGGTTAGGTTAGGTTAGGTTAGGTTAGGTTAGGTTAGGTTAGGTTAGGTTAGGTTAGGTTAGGTTAGGTTAGGTTAGGTTAGGTTAGGTTAGGTTAGGTTAGGTTAGGTTAGGTTAGGTTAGGTTAGGTTAGGTTAGGTTAGGTTAGGTTAGGTTAGGTTAGGTTAGGTTAGGTTAGGTTAGGTTAGGTTAGGTTAGGTTAGGTTAGGTTAGGTTAGGTTAGGTTAGGTTAGGTTAGGTTAGGTTAGGTTAGGTTAGGTTAGGTTAGGTTAGGTTAGGTTAGGTTAGGTTAGGTTAGGTTAGGTTAGGTTAGGTTAGGTTAGGTTAGGTTAGGTTAGGTTAGGTTAGGTTAGGTTAGGTTAGGTTAGGTTAGGTTAGGTTAGGTTAGGTTAGGTTAGGTTAGGTTAGGTTAGGTTAGGTTAGGTTAGGTTAGGTTAGGTTAGGTTAGGTTAGGTTAGGTTAGGTTAGGTTAGGTTAGGTTAGGTTAGGTTAGGTTAGGTTAGGTTAGGTTAGGTTAGGTTAGGTTAGGTTAGGTTAGGTTAGGTTAGGTTAGGTTAGGTTAGGTTAGGTTAGGTTAGGTTAGGTTAGGTTAGGTTAGGTTAGGTTAGGTTAGGTTAGGTTAGGTTAGGTTAGGTTAGGTTAGGTTAGGTTAGGTTAGGTTAGGTTAGGTTAGGTTAGGTTAGGTTAGGTTAGGTTAGGTTAGGTTAGGTTAGGTTAGGTTAGGTTAGGTTAGGTTAGGTTAGGTTAGGTTAGGTTAGGTTAGGTTAGGTTAGGTTAGGTTAGGTTAGGTTAGGTTAGGTTAGGTTAGGTTAGGTTAGGTTAGGTTAGGTTAGGTTAGGTTAGGTTAGGTTAGGTTAGGTTAGGTTAGGTTAGGTTAGGTTAGGTTAGGTTAGGTTAGGTTAGGTTAGGTTAGGTTAGGTTAGGTTAGGTTAGGTTAGGTTAGGTTAGGTTAGGTTAGGTTAGGTTAGGTTAGGTTAGGTTAGGTTAGGTTAGGTTAGGTTAGGTTAGGTTAGGTTAGGTTAGGTTAGGTTAGGTTAGGTTAGGTTAGGTTAGGTTAGGTTAGGTTAGGTTAGGTTAGGTTAGGTTAGGTTAGGTTAGGTTAGGTTAGGTTAGGTTAGGTTAGGTTAGGTTAGGTTAGGTTAGGTTAGGTTAGGTTAGGTTAGGTTAGGTTAGGTTAGGTTAGGTTAGGTTAGGTTAGGTTAGGTTAGGTTAGGTTAGGTTAGGTTAGGTTAGGTTAGGTTAGGTTAGGTTAGGTTAGGTTAGGTTAGGTTAGGTTAGGTTAGGTTAGGTTAGGTTAGGTTAGGTTAGGTTAGGTTAGGTTAGGTTAGGTTAGGTTAGGTTAGGTTAGGTTAGGTTAGGTTAGGTTAGGTTAGGTTAGGTTAGGTTAGGTTAGGTTAGGTTAGGTTAGGTTAGGTTAGGTTAGGTTAGGTTAGGTTAGGTTAGGTTAGGTTAGGTTAGGTTAGGTTAGGTTAGGTTAGGTTAGGTTAGGTTAGGTTAGGTTAGGTTAGGTTAGGTTAGGTTAGGTTAGGTTAGGTTAGGTTAGGTTAGGTTAGGTTAGGTTAGGTTAGGTTAGGTTAGGTTAGGTTAGGTTAGGTTAGGTTAGGTTAGGTTAGGTTAGGTTAGGTTAGGTTAGGTTAGGTTAGGTTAGGTTAGGTTAGGTTAGGTTAGGTTAGGTTAGGTTAGGTTAGGTTAGGTTAGGTTAGGTTAGGTTAGGTTAGGTTAGGTTAGGTTAGGTTAGGTTAGGTTAGGTTAGGTTAGGTTAGGTTAGGTTAGGTTAGGTTAGGTTAGGTTAGGTTAGGTTAGGTTAGGTTAGGTTAGGTTAGGTTAGGTTAGGTTAGGTTAGGTTAGGTTAGGTTAGGTTAGGTTAGGTTAGGTTAGGTTAGGTTAGGTTAGGTTAGGTTAGGTTAGGTTAGGTTAGGTTAGGTTAGGTTAGGTTAGGTTAGGTTAGGTTAGGTTAGGTTAGGTTAGGTTAGGTTAGGTTAGGTTAGGTTAGGTTAGGTTAGGTTAGGTTAGGTTAGGTTAGGTTAGGTTAGGTTAGGTTAGGTTAGGTTAGGTTAGGTTAGGTTAGGTTAGGTTAGGTTAGGTTAGGTTAGGTTAGGTTAGGTTAGGTTAGGTTAGGTTAGGTTAGGTTAGGTTAGGTTAGGTTAGGTTAGGTTAGGTTAGGTTAGGTTAGGTTAGGTTAGGTTAGGTTAGGTTAGGTTAGGTTAGGTTAGGTTAGGTTAGGTTAGGTTAGGTTAGGTTAGGTTAGGTTAGGTTAGGTTAGGTTAGGTTAGGTTAGGTTAGGTTAGGTTAGGTTAGGTTAGGTTAGGTTAGGTTAGGTTAGGTTAGGTTAGGTTAGGTTAGGTTAGGTTAGGTTAGGTTAGGTTAGGTTAGGTTAGGTTAGGTTAGGTTAGGTTAGGTTAGGTTAGGTTAGGTTAGGTTAGGTTAGGTTAGGTTAGGTTAGGTTAGGTTAGGTTAGGTTAGGTTAGGTTAGGTTAGGTTAGGTTAGGTTAGGTTAGGTTAGGTTAGGTTAGGTTAGGTTAGGTTAGGTTAGGTTAGGTTAGGTTAGGTTAGGTTAGGTTAGGTTAGGTTAGGTTAGGTTAGGTTAGGTTAGGTTAGGTTAGGTTAGGTTAGGTTAGGTTAGGTTAGGTTAGGTTAGGTTAGGTTAGGTTAGGTTAGGTTAGGTTAGAGTTAGGTTAGGTTAGGTTAGGTTAGGTTAGGTTAGGTTAGGTTAGGTTAGGTTAGGTTAGGTTAGGTTAGGTTAGGTTAGGTTAGGTTAGGTTAGGTTAGGTTAGGTTAGGTTAGGTTAGGTTAGGTTAGGTTAGGTTAGGTTAGGTTAGGTTAGGTTAGGTTAGGTTAGGTTAGGTTAGGTTAGGTTAGGTTAGGTTAGGTTAGGTTAGGTTAGGTTAGGTTAGGTTAGGTTAGGTTAGGTTAGGTTAGGTTAGGTTAGGTTAGGTTAGGTTAGGTTAGGTTAGGTTAGGTTAGGTTAGGTTAGGTTAGGTTAGGTTAGGTTAGGTTAGGTTAGGTTAGGTTAGGTTAGGTTAGGTTAGGTTAGGTTAGGTTAGGTTAGGTTAGGTTAGGTTAGGTTAGGTTAGGTTAGGTTAGGTTAGGTTAGGTTAGGTTAGGTTAGGTTAGGTTAGGTTAGGTTAGGTTAGGTTAGGTTAGGTTAGGTTAGGTTAGGTTAGGTTAGGTTAGGTTAGGTTAGGTTAGGTTAGGTTAGGTTAGGTTAGGTTAGGTTAGGTTAGGTTAGGTTAGGTTAGGTTAGGTTAGGTTAGGTTAGGTTAGGTTAGGTTAGGTTAGGTTAGGTTAGGTTAGGTTAGGTTAGGTTAGGTTAGGTTAGGTTAGGTTAGGTTAGGTTAGGTTAGGTTAGGTTAGGTTAGGTTAGGTTAGGTTAGGTTAGGTTAGGTTAGGTTAGGTTAGGTTAGGTTAGGTTAGGTTAGGTTAGGTTAGGTTAGGTTAGGTTAGGTTAGGTTAGGTTAGGTTAGGTTAGGTTAGGTTAGGTTAGGTTAGGTTAGGTTAGGTTAGGTTAGGTTAGGTTAGGTTAGGTTAGGTTAGGTTAGGTTAGGTTAGGTTAGGTTAGGTTAGGTTAGGTTAGGTTAGGTTAGGTTAGGTTAGGTTAGGTTAGGTTAGGTTAGGTTAGGTTAGGTTAGGTTAGGTTAGGTTAGGTTAGGTTAGGTTAGGTTAGGTTAGGTTAGGTTAGGTTAGGTTAGGTTAGGTTAGGTTAGGTTAGGTTAGGTTAGGTTAGGTTAGGTTAGGTTAGGTTAGGTTAGGTTAGGTTAGGTTAGGTTAGGTTAGGTTAGGTTAGGTTAGGTTAGGTTAGGTTAGGTTAGGTTAGGTTAGGTTAGGTTAGGTTAGGTTAGGTTAGGTTAGGTTAGGTTAGGTTAGGTTAGGTTAGGTTAGGTTAGGTTAGGTTAGGTTAGGTTAGGTTAGGTTAGGTTAGGTTAGGTTAGGTTAGGTTAGGTTAGGTTAGGTTAGGTTAGGTTAGGTTAGGTTAGGTTAGGTTAGGTTAGGTTAGGTTAGGTTAGGTTAGGTTAGGTTAGGTTAGGTTAGGTTAGGTTAGGTTAGGTTAGGTTAGGTTAGGTTAGGTTAGGTTAGGTTAGGTTAGGTTAGGTTAGGTTAGGTTAGGTTAGGTTAGGTTAGGTTAGGTTAGGTTAGGTTAGGTTAGGTTAGGTTAGGTTAGGTTAGGTTAGGTTAGGTTAGGTTAGGTTAGGTTAGGTTAGGTTAGGTTAGGTTAGGTTAGGTTAGGTTAGGTTAGGTTAGGTTAGGTTAGGTTAGGTTAGGTTAGGTTAGGTTAGGTTAGGTTAGGTTAGGTTAGGTTAGGTTAGGTTAGGTTAGGTTAGGTTAGGTTAGGTTAGGTTAGGTTAGGTTAGGTTAGGTTAGGTTAGGTTAGGTTAGGTTAGGTTAGGTTAGGTTAGGTTAGGTTAGGTTAGGTTAGGTTAGGTTAGGTTAGGTTAGGTTAGGTTAGGTTAGGTTAGGTTAGGTTAGGTTAGGTTAGGTTAGGTTAGGTTAGGTTAGGTTAGGTTAGGTTAGGTTAGGTTAGGTTAGGTTAGGTTAGGTTAGGTTAGGTTAGGTTAGGTTAGGTTAGGTTAGGTTAGGTTAGGTTAGGTTAGGTTAGGTTAGGTTAGGTTAGGTTAGGTTAGGTTAGGTTAGGTTAGGTTAGGTTAGGTTAGGTTAGGTTAGGTTAGGTTAGGTTAGGTTAGGTAGGTTAGGTTAGGTTAGGTTAGGTTAGGTTAGGTTAGGTTAGGTTAGGTTAGGTTAGGTTAGGTTAGGTTAGGTTAGGTTAGGTTAGGTTAGGTTAGGTTAGGTTAGGTTAGGTTAGGTTAGGTTAGGTTAGGTTAGGTTAGGTTAGGTTAGGTTAGGTTAGGTTAGGTTAGGTTAGGTTAGGTTAGGTTAGGTTAGGTTAGGTTAGGTTAGGTTAGGTTAGGTTAGGTTAGGTTAGGTTAGGTTAGGTTAGGTTAGGTTAGGTTAGGTTAGGTTAGGTTAGGTTAGGTTAGGTTAGGTTAGGTTAGGTTAGGTTAGGTTAGGTTAGGTTAGGTTAGGTTAGGTTAGGTTAGGTTAGGTTAGGTTAGGTTAGGTTAGGTTAGGTTAGGTTAGGTTAGGTTAGGTTAGGTTAGGTTAGGTTAGGTTAGGTTAGGTTAGGTTAGGTTAGGTTAGGTTAGGTTAGGTTAGGTTAGGTTAGGTTAGGTTAGGTTAGGTTAGGTTAGGTTAGGTTAGGTTAGGTTAGGTTAGGTTAGGTTAGGTTAGGTTAGGTTAGGTTAGGTTAGGTTAGGTTAGGTTAGGTTAGGTTAGGTTAGGTTAGGTTAGGTTAGGTTAGGTTAGGTTAGGTTAGGTTAGGTTAGGTTAGGTTAGGTTAGGTTAGGTTAGGTTAGGTTAGGTTAGGTTAGGTTAGGTTAGGTTAGGTTAGGTTAGGTTAGGTTAGGTTAGGTTAGGTTAGGTTAGGTTAGGTTAGGTTAGGTTAGGTTAGGTTAGGTTAGGTTAGGTTAGGTTAGGTTAGGTTAGGTTAGGTTAGGTTAGGTTAGGTTAGGTTAGGTTAGGTTAGGTTAGGTTAGGTTAGGTTAGGTTAGGTTAGGTTAGGTTAGGTTAGGTTAGGTTAGGTTAGGTTAGGTTAGGTTAGGTTAGGTTAGGTTAGGTTAGGTTAGGTTAGGTTAGGTTAGGTTAGGTTAGGTTAGGTTAGGTTAGGTTAGGTTAGGTTAGGTTAGGTTAGGTTAGGTTAGGTTAGGTTAGGTTAGGTTAGGTTAGGTTAGGTTAGGTTAGGTTAGGTTAGGTTAGGTTAGGTTAGGTTAGGTTAGGTTAGGTTAGGTTAGGTTAGGTTAGGTTAGGTTAGGTTAGGTTAGGTTAGGTTAGGTTAGGTTAGGTTAGGTTAGGTTAGGTTAGGTTAGGTTAGGTTAGGTTAGGTTAGGTTAGGTTAGGTTAGGTTAGGTTAGGTTAGGTTAGGTTAGGTTAGGTTAGGTTAGGTTAGGTTAGGTTAGGTTAGGTTAGGTTAGGTTAGGTTAGGTTAGGTTAGGTTAGGTTAGGTTAGGTTAGGTTAGGTTAGGTTAGGTTAGGTTAGGTTAGGTTAGGTTAGGTTAGGTTAGGTTAGGTTAGGTTAGGTTAGGTTAGGTTAGGTTAGGTTAGGTTAGGTTAGGTTAGGTTAGGTTAGGTTAGGTTAGGTTAGGTTAGGTTAGGTTAGGTTAGGTTAGGTTAGGTTAGGTTAGGTTAGGTTAGGTTAGGTTAGGTTAGGTTAGGTTAGGTTAGGTTAGGTTAGGTTAGGTTAGGTTAGGTTAGGTTAGGTTAGGTTAGGTTAGGTTAGGTTAGGTTAGGTTAGGTTAGGTTAGGTTAGGTTAGGTTAGGTTAGGTTAGGTTAGGTTAGGTTAGGTTAGGTTAGGTTAGGTTAGGTTAGGTTAGGTTAGGTTAGGTTAGGTTAGGTTAGGTTAGGTTAGGTTAGGTTAGGTTAGGTTAGGTTAGGTTAGGTTAGGTTAGGTTAGGTTAGGTTAGGTTAGGTTAGGTTAGGTTAGGTTAGGTTAGGTTAGGTTAGGTTAGGTTAGGTTAGGTTAGGTTAGGTTAGGTTAGGTTAGGTTAGGTTAGGTTAGGTTAGGTTAGGTTAGGTTAGGTTAGGTTAGAGTTAGGTTAGGTTAGGTTAGGTTAGGTTAGGTTAGGTTAGGTTAGGTTAGGTTAGGTTAGGTTAGGTTAGGTTAGGTTAGGTTAGGTTAGGTTAGGTTAGGTTAGGTTAGGTTAGGTTAGGTTAGGTTAGGTTAGGTTAGGTTAGGTTAGGTTAGGTTAGGTTAGGTTAGGTTAGGTTAGGTTAGGTTAGGTTAGGTTAGGTTAGGTTAGGTTAGGTTAGGTTAGGTTAGGTTAGGTTAGGTTAGGTTAGGTTAGGTTAGGTTAGGTTAGGTTAGGTTAGGTTAGGTTAGGTTAGGTTAGGTTAGGTTAGGTTAGGTTAGGTTAGGTTAGGTTAGGTTAGGTTAGGTTAGGTTAGGTTAGGTTAGGTTAGGTTAGGTTAGGTTAGGTTAGGTTAGGTTAGGTTAGGTTAGGTTAGGTTAGGTTAGGTTAGGTTAGGTTAGGTTAGGTTAGGTTAGGTTAGGTTAGGTTAGGTTAGGTTAGGTTAGGTTAGGTTAGGTTAGGTTAGGTTAGGTTAGGTTAGGTTAGGTTAGGTTAGGTTAGGTTAGGTTAGGTTAGGTTAGGTTAGGTTAGGTTAGGTTAGGTTAGGTTAGGTTAGGTTAGGTTAGGTTAGGTTAGGTTAGGTTAGGTTAGGTTAGGTTAGGTTAGGTTAGGTTAGGTTAGGTTAGGTTAGGTTAGGTTAGGTTAGGTTAGGTTAGGTTAGGTTAGGTTAGGTTAGGTTAGGTTAGGTTAGGTTAGGTTAGGTTAGGTTAGGTTAGGTTAGGTTAGGTTAGGTTAGGTTAGGTTAGGTTAGGTTAGGTTAGGTTAGGTTAGGTTAGGTTAGGTTAGGTTAGGTTAGGTTAGGTTAGGTTAGGTTAGGTTAGGTTAGGTTAGGTTAGGTTAGGTTAGGTTAGGTTAGGTTAGGTTAGGTTAGGTTAGGTTAGGTTAGGTTAGGTTAGGTTAGGTTAGGTTAGGTTAGGTTAGGTTAGGTTAGGTTAGGTTAGGTTAGGTTAGGTTAGGTTAGGTTAGGTTAGGTTAGGTTAGGTTAGGTTAGGTTAGGTTAGGTTAGGTTAGGTTAGGTTAGGTTAGGTTAGGTTAGGTTAGGTTAGGTTAGGTTAGGTTAGGTTAGGTTAGGTTAGGTTAGGTTAGGTTAGGTTAGGTTAGGTTAGGTTAGGTTAGGTTAGGTTAGGTTAGGTTAGGTTAGGTTAGGTTAGGTTAGGTTAGGTTAGGTTAGGTTAGGTTAGGTTAGGTTAGGTTAGGTTAGGTTAGGTTAGGTTAGGTTAGGTTAGGTTAGGTTAGGTTAGGTTAGGTTAGGTTAGGTTAGGTTAGGTTAGGTTAGGTTAGGTTAGGTTAGGTTAGGTTAGGTTAGGTTAGGTTAGGTTAGGTTAGGTTAGGTTAGGTTAGGTTAGGTTAGGTTAGGTTAGGTTAGGTTAGGTTAGGTTAGGTTAGGTTAGGTTAGGTTAGGTTAGGTTAGGTTAGGTTAGGTTAGGTTAGGTTAGGTTAGGTTAGGTTAGGTTAGGTTAGGTTAGGTTAGGTTAGGTTAGGTTAGGTTAGGTTAGGTTAGGTTAGGTTAGGTTAGGTTAGGTTAGGTTAGGTTAGGTTAGGTTAGGTTAGGTTAGGTTAGGTTAGGTTAGGTTAGGTTAGGTTAGGTTAGGTTAGGTTAGGTTAGGTTAGGTTAGGTTAGGTTAGGTTAGGTTAGGTTAGGTTAGGTTAGGTTAGGTTAGGTTAGGTTAGGTTAGGTTAGGTTAGGTTAGGTTAGGTTAGGTTAGGTTAGGTTAGGTTAGGTTAGGTTAGGTTAGGTTAGGTTAGGTTAGGTTAGGTTAGGTTAGGTTAGGTTAGGTTAGGTTAGGTTAGGTTAGGTTAGGTTAGGTTAGGTTAGGTTAGGTTAGGTTAGGTTAGGTTAGGTTAGGTTAGGTTAGGTTAGGTTAGGTTAGGTTAGGTTAGGTTAGGTTAGGTTAGGTTAGGTTAGGTTAGGTTAGGTTAGGTTAGGTTAGGTTAGGTTAGGTTAGGTTAGGTTAGGTTAGGTTAGGTTAGGTTAGGTTAGGTTAGGTTAGGTTAGGTTAGGTTAGGTTAGGTTAGGTTAGGTTAGGTTAGGTTAGGTTAGGTTAGGTTAGGTTAGGTTAGGTTAGGTTAGGTTAGGTTAGGTTAGGTTAGGTTAGGTTAGGTTAGGTTAGGTTAGGTTAGGTTAGGTTAGGTTAGGTTAGGTTAGGTTAGGTTAGGTTAGGTTAGGTTAGGTTAGGTTAGGTTAGGTTAGGTTAGGTTAGGTTAGGTTAGGTTAGGTTAGGTTAGGTTAGGTTAGGTTAGGTTAGGTTAGGTTAGGTTAGGTTAGGTTAGGTTAGGTTAGGTTAGGTTAGGTTAGGTTAGGTTAGGTTAGGTTAGGTTAGGTTAGGTTAGGTTAGGTTAGGTTAGGTTAGGTTAGGTTAGGTTAGGTTAGGTTAGGTTAGGTTAGGTTAGGTTAGGTTAGGTTAGGTTAGGTTAGGTTAGGTTAGGTTAGGTTAGGTTAGGTTAGGTTAGGTTAGGTTAGGTTAGGTTAGGTTAGGTTAGGTTAGGTTAGGTTAGGTTAGGTTAGGTTAGGTTAGGTTAGGTTAGGTTAGGTTAGGTTAGGTTAGGTTAGGTTAGGTTAGGTTAGGTTAGGTTAGGTTAGGTTAGGTTAGGTTAGGTTAGGTTAGGTTAGGTTAGGTTAGGTTAGGTTAGGTTAGGTTAGGTTAGGTTAGGTTAGGTTAGGTTAGGTTAGGTTAGGTTAGGTTAGGTTAGGTTAGGTTAGGTTAGGTTAGGTTAGGTTAGGTTAGGTTAGGTTAGGTTAGGTTAGGTTAGGTTAGGTTAGGTTAGGTTAGGTTAGGTTAGGTTAGGTTAGGTTAGGTTAGGTTAGGTTAGGTTAGGTTAGGTTAGGTTAGGTTAGGTTAGGTTAGGTTAGGTTAGGTTAGGTTAGGTTAGGTTAGGTTAGGTTAGGTTAGGTTAGGTTAGGTTAGGTTAGGTTAGGTTAGGTTAGGTTAGGTTAGGTTAGGTTAGGTTAGGTTAGGTTAGGTTAGGTTAGGTTAGGTTAGGTTAGGTTAGGTTAGGTTAGGTTAGGTTAGGTTAGGTTAGGTTAGGTTAGGTTAGGTTAGGTTAGGTTAGGTTAGGTTAGGTTAGGTTAGGTTAGGTTAGGTTAGGTTAGGTTAGGTTAGGTTAGGTTAGGTTAGGTTAGGTTAGGTTAGGTTAGGTTAGGTTAGGTTAGGTTAGGTTAGGTTAGGTTAGGTTAGGTTAGGTTAGGTTAGGTTAGGTTAGGTTAGGTTAGGTTAGGTTAGGTTAGGTTAGGTTAGGTTAGGTTAGGTTAGGTTAGGTTAGGTTAGGTTAGGTTAGGTTAGGTTAGGTTAGGTTAGGTTAGGTTAGGTTAGGTTAGGTTAGGTTAGGTTAGGTTAGGTTAGGTTAGGTTAGGTTAGGTTAGGTTAGGTTAGGTTAGGTTAGGTTAGGTTAGGTTAGGTTAGGTTAGGTTAGGTTAGGTTAGGTTAGGTTAGGTTAGGTTAGGTTAGGTTAGGTTAGGTTAGGTTAGGTTAGGTTAGGTTAGGTTAGGTTAGGTTAGGTTAGGTTAGGTTAGGTTAGGTTAGGTTAGGTTAGGTTAGGTTAGGTTAGGTTAGGTTAGGTTAGGTTAGGTTAGGTTAGGTTAGGTTAGGTTAGGTTAGGTTAGGTTAGGTTAGGTTAGGTTAGGTTAGGTTAGGTTAGGTTAGGTTAGGTTAGGTTAGGTTAGGTTAGGTTAGGTTAGGTTAGGTTAGGTTAGGTTAGGTTAGGTTAGGTTAGGTTAGGTTAGGTTAGGTTAGGTTAGGTTAGGTTAGGTTAGGTTAGGTTAGGTTAGGTTAGGTTAGGTTAGGTTAGGTTAGGTTAGGTTAGGTTAGGTTAGGTTAGGTTAGGTTAGGTTAGGTTAGGTTAGGTTAGGTTAGGTTAGGTTAGGTTAGGTTAGGTTAGGTTAGGTTAGGTTAGGTTAGGTTAGGTTAGGTTAGGTTAGGTTAGGTTAGGTTAGGTTAGGTTAGGTTAGGTTAGGTTAGGTTAGGTTAGGTTAGGTTAGGTTAGGTTAGGTTAGGTTAGGTTAGGTTAGGTTAGGTTAGGTTAGGTTAGGTTAGGTTAGGTTAGGTTAGGTTAGGTTAGGTTAGGTTAGGTTAGGTTAGGTTAGGTTAGGTTAGGTTAGGTTAGGTTAGGTTAGGTTAGGTTAGGTTAGGTTAGGTTAGGTTAGGTTAGGTTAGGTTAGGTTAGGTTAGGTTAGGTTAGGTTAGGTTAGGTTAGGTTAGGTTAGGTTAGGTTAGGTTAGGTTAGGTTAGGTTAGGTTAGGTTAGGTTAGGTTAGGTTAGGTTAGGTTAGGTTAGGTTAGGTTAGGTTAGGTTAGGTTAGGTTAGGTTAGGTTAGGTTAGGTTAGGTTAGGTTAGGTTAGGTTAGGTTAGGTTAGGTTAGGTTAGGTTAGGTTAGGTTAGGTTAGGTTAGGTTAGGTTAGGTTAGGTTAGGTTAGGTTAGGTTAGGTTAGGTTAGGTTAGGTTAGGTTAGGTTAGGTTAGGTTAGGTTAGGTTAGGTTAGGTTAGGTTAGGTTAGGTTAGGTTAGGTTAGGTTAGGTTAGGTTAGGTTAGGTTAGGTTAGGTTAGGTTAGGTTAGGTTAGGTTAGGTTAGGTTAGGTTAGGTTAGGTTAGGTTAGGTTAGGTTAGGTTAGGTTAGGTTAGGTTAGGTTAGGTTAGGTTAGGTTAGGTTAGGTTAGGTTAGGTTAGGTTAGGTTAGGTTAGGTTAGGTTAGGTTAGGTTAGGTTAGGTTAGGTTAGGTTAGGTTAGGTTAGGTTAGGTTAGGTTAGGTTAGGTTAGGTTAGGTTAGGTTAGGTTAGGTTAGGTTAGGTTAGGTTAGGTTAGGTTAGGTTAGGTTAGGTTAGGTTAGGTTAGGTTAGGTTAGGTTAGGTTAGGTTAGGTTAGGTTAGGTTAGGTTAGGTTAGGTTAGGTTAGGTTAGGTTAGGTTAGGTTAGGTTAGGTTAGGTTAGGTTAGGTTAGGTTAGGTTAGGTTAGGTTAGGTTAGGTTAGGTTAGGTTAGGTTAGGTTAGGTTAGGTTAGGTTAGGTTAGGTTAGGTTAGGTTAGGTTAGGTTAGGTTAGGTTAGGTTAGGTTAGGTTAGGTTAGGTTAGGTTAGGTTAGGTTAGGTTAGGTTAGGTTAGGTTAGGTTAGGTTAGGTTAGGTTAGGTTAGGTTAGGTTAGGTTAGGTTAGGTTAGGTTAGGTTAGGTTAGGTTAGGTTAGGTTAGGTTAGGTTAGGTTAGGTTAGGTTAGGTTAGGTTAGGTTAGGTTAGGTTAGGTTAGGTTAGGTTAGGTTAGGTTAGGTTAGGTTAGGTTAGGTTAGGTTAGGTTAGGTTAGGTTAGGTTAGGTTAGGTTAGGTTAGGTTAGGTTAGGTTAGGTTAGGTTAGGTTAGGTTAGGTTAGGTTAGGTTAGGTTAGGTTAGGTTAGGTTAGGTTAGGTTAGGTTAGGTTAGGTTAGGTTAGGTTAGGTTAGGTTAGGTTAGGTTAGGTTAGGTTAGGTTAGGTTAGGTTAGGTTAGGTTAGGTTAGGTTAGGTTAGGTTAGGTTAGGTTAGGTTAGGTTAGGTTAGGTTAGGTTAGGTTAGGTTAGGTTAGGTTAGGTTAGGTTAGGTTAGGTTAGGTTAGGTTAGGTTAGGTTAGGTTAGGTTAGGTTAGGTTAGGTTAGGTTAGGTTAGGTTAGGTTAGGTTAGGTTAGGTTAGGTTAGGTTAGGTTAGGTTAGGTTAGGTTAGGTTAGGTTAGGTTAGGTTAGGTTAGGTTAGGTTAGGTTAGGTTAGGTTAGGTTAGGTTAGGTTAGGTTAGGTTAGGTTAGGTTAGGTTAGGTTAGGTTAGGTTAGGTTAGGTTAGGTTAGGTTAGGTTAGGTTAGGTTAGGTTAGGTTAGGTTAGGTTAGGTTAGGTTAGGTTAGGTTAGGTTAGGTTAGGTTAGGTTAGGTTAGGTTAGGTTAGGTTAGGTTAGGTTAGGTTAGGTTAGGTTAGGTTAGGTTAGGTTAGGTTAGGTTAGGTTAGGTTAGGTTAGGTTAGGTTAGGTTAGGTTAGGTTAG
The DNA here is from genome assembly GCA_933228785.1 of Lasioglossum pauxillum. NCBI lineage: Eukaryota > Metazoa > Arthropoda > Insecta > Hymenoptera > Halictidae > Lasioglossum > Lasioglossum pauxillum. The sequence goes on from OW121706.1 coordinate 42,826,979, forward strand.
GTTAGGTTAGGTTAGGTTAGGTTAGGTTAGGTTAGGTTAGGTTAGGTTAGGTTAGGTTAGGTTAGGTTAGGTTAGGTTAGGTTAGGTTAGGTTAGGTTAGGTTAGGTTAGGTTAGGTTAGGTTAGGTTAGGTTAGGTTAGGTTAGGTTAGGTTAGGTTAGGTTAGGTTAGGTTAGGTTAGGTTAGGTTAGGTTAGGTTAGGTTAGGTTAGGTTAGGTTAGGTTAGGTTAGGTTAGGTTAGGTTAGGTTAGGTTAGGTTAGGTTAGGTTAGGTTAGGTTAGGTTAGGTTAGGTTAGGTTAGGTTAGGTTAGGTTAGGTTAGGTTAGGTTAGGTTAGGTTAGGTTAGGTTAGGTTAGGTTAGGTTAGGTTAGGTTAGGTTAGGTTAGGTTAGGTTAGGTTAGGTTAGGTTAGGTTAGGTTAGGTTAGGTTAGGTTAGGTTAGGTTAGGTTAGGTTAGGTTAGGTTAGGTTAGGTTAGGTTAGGTTAGGTTAGGTTAGGTTAGGTTAGGTTAGGTTAGGTTAGGTTAGGTTAGGTTAGGTTAGGTTAGGTTAGGTTAGGTTAGGTTAGGTTAGGTTAGGTTAGGTTAGGTTAGGTTAGGTTAGGTTAGGTTAGGTTAGGTTAGGTTAGGTTAGGTTAGGTTAGGTTAGGTTAGGTTAGGTTAGGTTAGGTTAGGTTAGGTTAGGTTAGGTTAGGTTAGGTTAGGTTAGGTTAGGTTAGGTTAGGTTAGGTTAGGTTAGGTTAGGTTAGGTTAGGTTAGGTTAGGTTAGGTTAGGTTAGGTTAGGTTAGGTTAGGTTAGGTTAGGTTAGGTTAGGTTAGGTTAGGTTAGGTTAGGTTAGGTTAGGTTAGGTTAGGTTAGGTTAGGTTAGGTTAGGTTAGGTTAGGTTAGGTTAGGTTAGGTTAGGTTAGGTTAGGTTAGGTTAGGTTAGGTTAGGTTAGGTTAGGTTAGGTTAGGTTAGGTTAGGTTAGGTTAGGTTAGGTTAGGTTAGGTTAGGAGTTCGGTTTTATAATTCGGTCGAGACAGTTCAGTTCGGACAATATTAAGCGGAGAGAATATAGATCTCTAGATTAATAGATTGGGAATAGTAACTATTAGGATTTTACCGGTAGTTAAGTAATTAATAAAGGCAGTTTCACGGAAACTGATAAGAGTAGGGCAGCTTTGAGAGGAAAAAAACGAACAAATAGTTAATTAATTAAATCTATAGATTTGCTTGCGGAAAAGTTAAGGTATCTCCTTCCATTCCATCCAAAAGTGATCTAGTGTAGGGCATAAATCCTCAGACACTACATACAGTGGGTTTCTCGGTGTGTCCGCGAATTTATGAAACACTGTTGTCTCATAAGTCCCCGGACAATATCGTATACTTAATAATAGGGAAAGGTCCGAGAATTTATGAAACGCGATTTCGCCCATAAGTTCCCGGACTGTTTCATTGTAGGGCCTGAAGGGTCAGGGAGAGGCGTAACGTTCTGTTTAGAGTTTCTGTAGGTACCAAAATTAATTTGGGGAATTTTTTAAGGTGTCCGAAAATTAATGAAACGTTCTGCGAAGCTCGTTACAATTAATTTCGGACAATTTTAGAAAAGGGCGTCTGCATCCCGTAGGGGATCTAGATATAGGTATTTAGGCATAGTATAGTATAGGATAAGAGCGGAAGCAAGCGGATAATCTTTGAGACGGAAATTCCGTTTTTTAGTATTAGTAAGCGCGTTATAATTTAATTGCGGATTAATTATTGTTAGCGGATAAGTTTTTGTGCGAAGCGTAGTAGGATAGGAATAATATTAAGATTTTTTGTGATTTGTGGATACAGAGAGTGTTATTTACTGCTGAGTTTATCGGGCTTAATAAAAAAGGCAAAATCTCCGAGAGGAAAAATAATAACTTGTTGAATTTATTAAGATACCTGATTTTCGCACGCGGCAACAATGTCGGATACAGAAGAAGTAAGTAAACTCGAGGTGAAACTAACTAGGGCTAGAAGTTACTTAGATCAGTTGTCAGCGTTTATTGGTGCAATGCAACATAAGGTTAATGATGGACATGCACACACCATTGACTGGGCAAAATATTTGTCTAAGTTGGCATCGGGGTTTATGGAGGTTAGCGATATAGTATTTGACGTAGTATATGATATAAAATCTGAACGCGACGGGATCAGGCCGAAGGAGAGATCCCATAAACAGAAAATGGTAGATAAGGAAACCCAGAGTAGTAAATTACCAGTATTAGATAAAGAAACGCAGAGTGGAATAGGTTATTCTTCCAAACTGAAAACGTCCGACAAGGAATCACAGTGTCCGTTATCCTTGCTCCAATCCCTCCTTCCTGTAATACCTTTAACTCCGGTTGCACTTGGGACGAGTAAGGAAAATAAACGTTCGGCAGCAGAAAAGTCTGATATTCCTGGAAGCAGCTCTGATCCTGCAAACAACGAGGGGAGCAGCGAAGCAGAAAGGAAAAAGAAAAAGAAGGAAGAAAAGAAGATTAGGCAGGAGGCGAAGAAAGAAGCGGCGCTCGAAGCAGCGAGAGAAGCTAATCGGAGAAAGGAAGAGAGAGATAAGTACCCTCCCACGCCGAGACCCGATGCGATACTCATCAAAGTAACGCAAGGGAATTCATTTCTGGATACGTTCAAGAAATTAAAAAAGGCAGCGGGTCAAAAACTGGCAGATATGCGTACGGTTAGAAGATCCAGAGGAGGGGATCTGCTCTTAGAAATAGAAAGTAATGCGAATAGTTATCAATTCGAAAAAATGGTTAGAGAGGCTTTGGGAAAAGAATATATAATTAGAAGACTTTCCTCAAAAGTTACGTTTGAGATTAGAAATATTGATCCAACTCTCGAGAGAGAGGAGATTTTAGATGAATTAGTGCCTATAGCGCGAGTTAACAAAGAGGAAATTTTGATTAGACATATCCGTTTCGGCTACGGGGGTACAAAAACCGCGATAGTTACTTTCCCCGGTAAATGTGCTCGTGAGTTGAAAAGAACGGATAATATTAAAATAGGTTACACTATATGTACGATGAAATTAGCAAACAAAATTATTAGGTGCTACAGATGTCATTCGTTAGGTCATCTGACATACAGTTGTCCGAACACAGGCGATAGTGTAATTTGTAGGAGATGCGGCGAAGAAGGGCATACCATTGATGGGTGCACGCAAATTCGAAAGTGCATACTGTGCGAACGAGCTGGATTAGAGGCAGCAAAGTTGGAACATATTGCGGGAGCGTATAGCTGCCCGCAGTATAGGAAATACTTGGCACAGATTACGGAAAGAGCTGAAACACAGGATGGATGGTGGTAGAACTATCCAGCGTGTAGAACCTGAAAAGGAAAGGAAAAAATTAGTAGTAAAAGTTATGTGTTACTTACCTATTAATTATATACGCGAAGTAAAAATAGGCGTTAAATATTTTTCTCTCTGTTTCTTGCATTCCAGGAAGGCTGTGAGGAAAGGGGGAGAGGGGGTGGAGCGGCCTGCGGGGCTATCGTCACGGTCAAGGACAGTGGTAGACCTCATGGAGAGTGGAGCTTGACTGCGCCAGGCTTTTCGAGCGGATCCGGCAAGTTCTACGATCGAAAGGGTTGAAACTGGACGATGCTGGAAGCGGTGTATCCGGGAGTCGTCTTCTTCCCTCCTCCGACCCCCCTGAACCCAGCAGCCGGAGTGGAGTGCTTTAAACGAGAGAAAATTGGTTGCGACAAAATGTAAGAACATCTAGATGTAAACCGGCTTAGTTCAATAGTTTGCAGAATAGATAAGGAAAATCGCGAATAGTGTATAGAAATGGTGGAAAATTGTTATCGACAGTTAGTACAGAACGAGTTACCCGCTGTACCGACGCAAGGTAACTCGCGTCAAAATAGGCAGAATAGGATGGTGCGGTTGCCAATAGTCAGGCGCGAACACGTGGCGAAATCAATATATTAAAGATGGCGGAACAAGAACCGAACCCTTATTGCGATGGCTATTTTCATAAATATCTCGGTTCATAATGAAAATTATGAAAAATCATGAGAACACGGCGAGTTTCCCGCGTATCCGGACAACTCATCGAGGTCGAATTGAAGAATTTCAAGCCGGCTTAGATGAAAAATTTTGTTAGCAAAAAACAAAAAAGTAGACAGTGCAAAATGTAGAGAAGTAATAATTAAGAACTTTATGTTAAATAAACTTTGTCATAAAGTCACTAGTAGAAGAGAGAAATTAGATTTTTCAAAAATGCGAGAGAGAGTAAGATAGATGTGTGCCGTGCGCACATAACGAGGAGGAAACATAAAATAATCGTTCAGAAAAAAGAAGAAAAGTTCTAAAAAATGCGCAGTACAGTATGTAGATCGCGGAAAAATAATAACTTTATGTCAAATAAACTTTGGCATAAAGTTATTAATAGAAGTGTGAACGATGATTTTCGTTTTGAGCGCGAGAGAGAAACGCGTATACGCGCAGAAGGCAAGCGACAAGGAGGTCCCGGATTTTCGCCGTTTCAACGAAGAAAAGCCGGGCACGTCCATTACAGAGAAACGCCGAGTTTAATCGCGAATGAAAATTCGTGATTAAACGAGCTACAAATCTCCATATACGCGGAAATTCGACATAAGCTTAGGGACAGCAATTGCGCATATAGTCGTAAATTTTCAGGACTGTGTGACTTGTACAGAGGCCGCATTATTAATTAGAAAATTGAGAGTCCATTGTGGAACCAAAATAAAGGAACAAGCAAGTTTAGAGTGTAGAATTAGAACGTAGGTTATCGACATTCTTCTAAGAATAAGTAAACTACAATATCGACCTTAAGGATTTCCACAGAGAAAAGACAGTTGGTTTGCCTATAGTTAGGCGCAATAAAAGGCGGATTTGATAAAATAAGATAGCGAAGCGCGATACGTTTATTAACACGAGTAAAAAGCGTTGATAACTGTAAATAGATCGAGGTAAGACCTTGCTGTGAACGTGGCGTGTTTTTGCAGAGCCAACAAAGGCTCTGCAAGGACACGCTCGCGTGTGGTCACCTGTGCGTTTTTTCGATTACGATATTATTTTTATAGAGGCTATATTTAGACTTAGAAAACAGAGGACAGTAAAAACCGTTGAGAGTGGCTTGAAACATAGAAGGACGAGGTGACTTCAACGGCCACCTCGATAACAGTTTTTTCGATAGAGTAGCGAAAGTGGGGATGACCTGCTCGAGGACGAGCGACTCGACAAGGGGAGAGATCCCCAGTTCGGTTTTATAATTCGGTCGAGACAGTTCAGTTCGGACAATATTAAGCGGAGAGAATATAGATCTCTAGATTAATAGATTGGGAATAGTAACTATTAGGATTTTACCGGTAGTTAAGTAATTAATAAAGTGAGTTAGTGTTAATTTCGGTTTAATTATATTAGCGGTATATTAGCGTTCAGTTAATTAATTAATATTATAGCGAATTAGTGTAAAGTTAGATTTAATTATATCAGCGGTTTATTAACGTCGGTTAATTAATTAAAATTATAGCTAATTAGTATCTGAGGGAGGATTATACGGAATTCTGGTTCGGTTTTCGTTCCAGAGGCCCGTATAAACTTCATATTGAGATAGGGACATAATTCACGTGGACTTTCGGCACGAGCTTCGATCGTAAGCTCATGCAAGAAAAAGTCTCAAGATTTGATTTATAAATTGAGGAATTATACGTCAGACTAATGTAGGATGTAATTTTATTTGTTAAATAGGGCAGTTTCACGGAAACTGATAAGAGTAGGGCAGCTTTGAGAGGAAAAAAACGAACAAATAGTTAATTAATTAAATCTATAGATTTGGTACGTATAAGATAAAGGATTAAATAACTGGATACGGACTTAGTGGGGTAAATAGCCCAGTGTTAATTTGAGTTTGTTTCGACAGCTTGCGGAAAAGTTAAGGTATCTCCTTCCATTCCATCCAAAAGTGATCTAGTGTAGGGCATAAATCCTCAGACACTACATACAGTGGGTTTCTCGGTGTGTCCGCGAATTTATGAAACACTGTTGTCTCATAAGTCCCCGGACAATATCGTATACTTAATAATAGGGAAAGGTCCGAGAATTTATGAAACGCGATTTCGCCCATAAGTTCCCGGACTGTTTCATTGTAGGGCCTGAAGGGTCAGGGAGAGGCGTAACGTTCTGTTTAGAGTTTCTGTAGGTACCAAAATTAATTTGGGGAATTTTTTAAGGTGTCCGAAAATTAATGAAACGTTCTGCGAAGCTCGTTACAATTAATTTCGGACAATTTTAGAAAAGGGCGTCTGCATCCCGTAGGGGATCTAGATATAGGTATTTAGGCATAGTATAGTATAGGATAAGAGCGGAAGCAAGCGGATAATCTTTGAGACGGAAATTCCGTTTTTTAGTATTAGTAAGCGCGTTATAATTTAATTGCGGATTAATTATTGTTAGCGGATAAGTTTTTGTGCGAAGCGTAGTAGGATAGGAATAATATTAAGATTTTTTGTGATTTGTGGATACAGAGAGTGTTATTTACTGCTGAGTTTATCGGGCTTAATAAAAAAGGCAAAATCTCCGAGAGGAGAGGTTAGGTTAGGTTAGGTTAGGTTAGGTTAGGTTAGGTTAGGTTAGGTTAGGTTAGGTTAGGTTAGGTTAGGTTAGGTTAGGTTAGGTTAGGTTAGGTTAGGTTAGGTTAGGTTAGGTTAGGTTAGGTTAGGTTAGGTTAGGTTAGGTTAGGTTAGGTTAGGTTAGGTTAGGTTAGGTTAGGTTAGGTTAGGTTAGGTTAGGTTAGGTTAGGTTAGGTTAGGTTAGGTTAGGTTAGGTTAGGTTAGGTTAGGTTAGGTTAGGTTAGGTTAGGTTAGGTTAGGTTAGGTTAGGTTAGGTTAGGTTAGGTTAGGTTAGGTTAGGTTAGGTTAGGTTAGGTTAGGTTAGGTTAGGTTAGGTTAGGTTAGGTTAGGTTAGGTTAGGTTAGGTTAGGTTAGGTTAGGTTAGGTTAGGTTAGGTTAGGTTAGGTTAGGTTAGGTTAGGTTAGGTTAGGTTAGGTTAGGTTAGGTTAGGTTAGGTTAGGTTAGGTTAGGTTAGGTTAGGTTAGGTTAGGTTAGGTTAGGTTAGGTTAGGTTAGGTTAGGTTAGGTTAGGTTAGGTTAGGTTAGGTTAGGTTAGGTTAGGTTAGGTTAGGTTAGGTTAGGTTAGGTTAGGTTAGGTTAGGTTAGGTTAGGTTAGGTTAGGTTAGGTTAGGTTAGGTTAGGTTAGGTTAGGTTAGGTTAGGTTAGGTTAGGTTAGGTTAGGTTAGGTTAGGTTAGGTTAGGTTAGGTTAGGTTAGGTTAGGTTAGGTTAGGTTAGGTTAGGTTAGGTTAGGTTAGGTTAGGTTAGGTTAGGTTAGGTTAGGTTAGGTTAGGTTAGGTTAGGTTAGGTTAGGTTAGGTTAGGTTAGGTTAGGTTAGGTTAGGTTAGGTTAGGTTAGGTTAGGTTAGGTTAGGTTAGGTTAGGTTAGGTTAGGTTAGGTTAGGTTAGGTTAGGTTAGGTTAGGTTAGGTTAGGTTAGGTTAGGTTAGGTTAGGTTAGGTTAGGTTAGGTTAGGTTAGGTTAGGTTAGGTTAGGTTAGGTTAGGTTAGGTTAGGTTAGGTTAGGTTAGGTTAGGTTAGGTTAGGTTAGGTTAGGTTAGGTTAGGTTAGGTTAGGTTAGGTTAGGTTAGGTTAGGTTAGGTTAGGTTAGGTTAGGTTAGGTTAGGTTAGGTTAGGTTAGGTTAGGTTAGGTTAGGTTAGGTTAGGTTAGGTTAGGTTAGGTTAGGTTAGGTTAGGTTAGGTTAGGTTAGGTTAGGTTAGGTTAGGTTAGGTTAGGTTAGGTTAGGTTAGGTTAGGTTAGGTTAGGTTAGGTTAGGTTAGGTTAGGTTAGGTTAGGTTAGGTTAGGTTAGGTTAGGTTAGGTTAGGTTAGGTTAGGTTAGGTTAGGTTAGGTTAGGTTAGGTTAGGTTAGGTTAGGTTAGGTTAGGTTAGGTTAGGTTAGGTTAGGTTAGGTTAGGTTAGGTTAGGTTAGGTTAGGTTAGGTTAGGTTAGGTTAGGTTAGGTTAGGTTAGGTTAGGTTAGGTTAGGTTAGGTTAGGTTAGGTTAGGTTAGGTTAGGTTAGGTTAGGTTAGGTTAGGTTAGGTTAGGTTAGGTTAGGTTAGGTTAGGTTAGGTTAGGTTAGGTTAGGTTAGGTTAGGTTAGGTTAGGTTAGGTTAGGTTAGGTTAGGTTAGGTTAGGTTAGGTTAGGTTAGGTTAGGTTAGGTTAGGTTAGGTTAGGTTAGGTTAGGTTAGGTTAGGTTAGGTTAGGTTAGGTTAGGTTAGGTTAGGTTAGGTTAGGTTAGGTTAGGTTAGGTTAGGTTAGGTTAGGTTAGGTTAGGTTAGGTTAGGTTAGGTTAGGTTAGGTTAGGTTAGGTTAGGTTAGGTTAGGTTAGGTTAGGTTAGGTTAGGTTAGGTTAGGTTAGGTTAGGTTAGGTTAGGTTAGGTTAGGTTAGGTTAGGTTAGGTTAGGTTAGGTTAGGTTAGGTTAGGTTAGGTTAGGTTAGGTTAGGTTAGGTTAGGTTAGGTTAGGTTAGGTTAGGTTAGGTTAGGTTAGGTTAGGTTAGGTTAGGTTAGGTTAGGTTAGGTTAGGTTAGGTTAGGTTAGGTTAGGTTAGGTTAGGTTAGGTTAGGTTAGGTTAGGTTAGGTTAGGTTAGGTTAGGTTAGGTTAGGTTAGGTTAGGTTAGGTTAGGTTAGGTTAGGTTAGGTTAGGTTAGGTTAGGTTAGGTTAGGTTAGGTTAGGTTAGGTTAGGTTAGGTTAGGTTAGGTTAGGTTAGGTTAGGTTAGGTTAGGTTAGGTTAGGTTAGGTTAGGTTAGGTTAGGTTAGGTTAGGTTAGGTTAGGTTAGGTTAGGTTAGGTTAGGTTAGGTTAGGTTAGGTTAGGTTAGGTTAGGTTAGGTTAGGTTAGGTTAGGTTAGGTTAGGTTAGGTTAGGTTAGGTTAGGTTAGGTTAGGTTAGGTTAGGTTAGGTTAGGTTAGGTTAGGTTAGGTTAGGTTAGGTTAGGTTAGGTTAGGTTAGGTTAGGTTAGGTTAGGTTAGGTTAGGTTAGGTTAGGTTAGGTTAGGTTAGGTTAGGTTAGGTTAGGTTAGGTTAGGTTAGGTTAGGTTAGGTTAGGTTAGGTTAGGTTAGGTTAGGTTAGGTTAGGTTAGGTTAGGTTAGGTTAGGTTAGGTTAGGTTAGGTTAGGTTAGGTTAGGTTAGGTTAGGTTAGGTTAGGTTAGGTTAGGTTAGGTTAGGTTAGGTTAGGTTAGGTTAGGTTAGGTTAGGTTAGGTTAGGTTAGGTTAGGTTAGGTTAGGTTAGGTTAGGTTAGGTTAGGTTAGGTTAGGTTAGGTTAGGTTAGGTTAGGTTAGGTTAGGTTAGGTTAGGTTAGGTTAGGTTAGGTTAGGTTAGGTTAGGTTAGGTTAGGTTAGGTTAGGTTAGGTTAGGTTAGGTTAGGTTAGGTTAGGTTAGGTTAGGTTAGGTTAGGTTAGGTTAGGTTAGGTTAGGTTAGGTTAGGTTAGGTTAGGTTAGGTTAGGTTAGGTTAGGTTAGGTTAGGTTAGGTTAGGTTAGGTTAGGTTAGGTTAGGTTAGGTTAGGTTAGGTTAGGTTAGGTTAGGTTAGGTTAGGTTAGGTTAGGTTAGGTTAGGTTAGGTTAGGTTAGGTTAGGTTAGGTTAGGTTAGGTTAGGTTAGGTTAGGTTAGGTTAGGTTAGGTTAGGTTAGGTTAGGTTAGGTTAGGTTAGGTTAGGTTAGGTTAGGTTAGGTTAGGTTAGGTTAGGTTAGGTTAGGTTAGGTTAGGTTAGGTTAGGTTAGGTTAGGTTAGGTTAGGTTAGGTTAGGTTAGGTTAGGTTAGGTTAGGTTAGGTTAGGTTAGGTTAGGTTAGGTTAGGTTAGGTTAGGTTAGGTTAGGTTAGGTTAGGTTAGGTTAGGTTAGGTTAGGTTAGGTTAGGTTAGGTTAGGTTAGGTTAGGTTAGGTTAGGTTAGGTTAGGTTAGGTTAGGTTAGGTTAGGTTAGGTTAGGTTAGGTTAGGTTAGGTTAGGTTAGGTTAGGTTAGGTTAGGTTAGGTTAGGTTAGGTTAGGTTAGGTTAGGTTAGGTTAGGTTAGGTTAGGTTAGGTTAGGTTAGGTTAGGTTAGGTTAGGTTAGGTTAGGTTAGGTTAGGTTAGGTTAGGTTAGGTTAGGTTAGGTTAGGTTAGGTTAGGTTAGGTTAGGTTAGGTTAGGTTAGGTTAGGTTAGGTTAGGTTAGGTTAGGTTAGGTTAGGTTAGGTTAGGTTAGGTTAGGTTAGGTTAGGTTAGGTTAGGTTAGGTTAGGTTAGGTTAGGTTAGGTTAGGTTAGGTTAGGTTAGGTTAGGTTAGGTTAGGTTAGGTTAGGTTAGGTTAGGTTAGGTTAGGTTAGGTTAGGTTAGGTTAGGTTAGGTTAGGTTAGGTTAGGTTAGGTTAGGTTAGGTTAGGTTAGGTTAGGTTAGGTTAGGTTAGGTTAGGTTAGGTTAGGTTAGGTTAGGTTAGGTTAGGTTAGGTTAGGTTAGGTTAGGTTAGGTTAGGTTAGGTTAGGTTAGGTTAGGTTAGGTTAGGTTAGGTTAGGTTAGGTTAGGTTAGGTTAGGTTAGGTTAGGTTAGGTTAGGTTAGGTTAGGTTAGGTTAGGTTAGGTTAGGTTAGGTTAGGTTAGGTTAGGTTAGGTTAGGTTAGGTTAGGTTAGGTTAGGTTAGGTTAGGTTAGGTTAGGTTAGGTTAGGTTAGGTTAGGTTAGGTTAGGTTAGGTTAGGTTAGGTTAGGTTAGGTTAGGTTAGGTTAGGTTAGGTTAGGTTAGGTTAGGTTAGGTTAGGTTAGGTTAGGTTAGGTTAGGTTAGGTTAGGTTAGGTTAGGTTAGGTTAGGTTAGGTTAGGTTAGGTTAGGTTAGGTTAGGTTAGGTTAGGTTAGGTTAGGTTAGGTTAGGTTAGGTTAGGTTAGGTTAGGTTAGGTTAGGTTAGGTTAGGTTAGGTTAGGTTAGGTTAGGTTAGGTTAGGTTAGGTTAGGTTAGGTTAGGTTAGGTTAGGTTAGGTTAGGTTAGGTTAGGTTAGGTTAGGTTAGGTTAGGTTAGGTTAGGTTAGGTTAGGTTAGGTTAGGTTAGGTTAGGTTAGGTTAGGTTAGGTTAGGTTAGGTTAGGTTAGGTTAGGTTAGGTTAGGTTAGGTTAGGTTAGGTTAGGTTAGGTTAGGTTAGGTTAGGTTAGGTTAGGTTAGGTTAGGTTAGGTTAGGTTAGGTTAGGTTAGGTTAGGTTAGGTTAGGTTAGGTTAGGTTAGGTTAGGTTAGGTTAGGTTAGGTTAGGTTAGGTTAGGTTAGGTTAGGTTAGGTTAGGTTAGGTTAGGTTAGGTTAGGTTAGGTTAGGTTAGGTTAGGTTAGGTTAGGTTAGGTTAGGTTAGGTTAGGTTAGGTTAGGTTAGGTTAGGTTAGGTTAGGTTAGGTTAGGTTAGGTTAGGTTAGGTTAGGTTAGGTTAGGTTAGGTTAGGTTAGGTTAGGTTAGGTTAGGTTAGGTTAGGTTAGGTTAGGTTAGGTTAGGTTAGGTTAGGTTAGGTTAGGTTAGGTTAGGTTAGGTTAGGTTAGGTTAGGTTAGGTTAGGTTAGGTTAGGTTAGGTTAGGTTAGGTTAGGTTAGGTTAGGTTAGGTTAGGTTAGGTTAGGTTAGGTTAGGTTAGGTTAGGTTAGGTTAGGTTAGGTTAGGTTAGGTTAGGTTAGGTTAGGTTAGGTTAGGTTAGGTTAGGTTAGGTTAGGTTAGGTTAGGTTAGGTTAGGTTAGGTTAGGTTAGGTTAGGTTAGGTTAGGTTAGGTTAGGTTAGGTTAGGTTAGGTTAGGTTAGGTTAGGTTAGGTTAGGTTAGGTTAGGTTAGGTTAGGTTAGGTTAGGTTAGGTTAGGTTAGGTTAGGTTAGGTTAGGTTAGGTTAGGTTAGGTTAGGTTAGGTTAGGTTAGGTTAGGTTAGGTTAGGTTAGGTTAGGTTAGGTTAGGTTAGGTTAGGTTAGGTTAGGTTAGGTTAGGTTAGGTTAGGTTAGGTTAGGTTAGGTTAGGTTAGGTTAGGTTAGGTTAGGTTAGGTTAGGTTAGGTTAGGTTAGGTTAGGTTAGGTTAGGTTAGGTTAGGTTAGGTTAGGTTAGGTTAGGTTAGGTTAGGTTAGGTTAGGTTAGGTTAGGTTAGGTTAGGTTAGGTTAGGTTAGGTTAGGTTAGGTTAGGTTAGGTTAGGTTAGGTTAGGTTAGGTTAGGTTAGGTTAGGTTAGGTTAGGTTAGGTTAGGTTAGGTTAGGTTAGGTTAGGTTAGGTTAGGTTAGGTTAGGTTAGGTTAGGTTAGGTTAGGTTAGGTTAGGTTAGGTTAGGTTAGGTTAGGTTAGGTTAGGTTAGGTTAGGTTAGGTTAGGTTAGGTTAGGTTAGGTTAGGTTAGGTTAGGTTAGGTTAGGTTAGGTTAGGTTAGGTTAGGTTAGGTTAGGTTAGGTTAGGTTAGGTTAGGTTAGGTTAGGTTAGGTTAGGTTAGGTTAGGTTAGGTTAGGTTAGGTTAGGTTAGGTTAGGTTAGGTTAGGTTAGGTTAGGTTAGGTTAGGTTAGGTTAGGTTAGGTTAGGTTAGGTTAGGTTAGGTTAGGTTAGGTTAGGTTAGGTTAGGTTAGGTTAGGTTAGGTTAGGTTAGGTTAGGTTAGGTTAGGTTAGGTTAGGTTAGGTTAGGTTAGGTTAGGTTAGGTTAGGTTAGGTTAGGTTAGGTTAGGTTAGGTTAGGTTAGGTTAGGTTAGGTTAGGTTAGGTTAGGTTAGGTTAGGTTAGGTTAGGTTAGGTTAGGTTAGGTTAGGTTAGGTTAGGTTAGGTTAGGTTAGGTTAGGTTAGGTTAGGTTAGGTTAGGTTAGGTTAGGTTAGGTTAGGTTAGGTTAGGTTAGGTTAGGTTAGGTTAGGTTAGGTTAGGTTAGGTTAGGTTAGGTTAGGTTAGGTTAGGTTAGGTTAGGTTAGGTTAGGTTAGGTTAGGTTAGGTTAGGTTAGGTTAGGTTAGGTTAGGTTAGGTTAGGTTAGGTTAGGTTAGGTTAGGTTAGGTTAGGTTAGGTTAGGTTAGGTTAGGTTAGGTTAGGTTAGGTTAGGTTAGGTTAGGTTAGGTTAGGTTAGGTTAGGTTAGGTTAGGTTAGGTTAGGTTAGGTTAGGTTAGGTTAGGTTAGGTTAGGTTAGGTTAGGTTAGGTTAGGTTAGGTTAGGTTAGGTTAGGTTAGGTTAGGTTAGGTTAGGTTAGGTTAGGTTAGGTTAGGTTAGGTTAGGTTAGGTTAGGTTAGGTTAGGTTAGGTTAGGTTAGGTTAGGTTAGGTTAGGTTAGGTTAGGTTAGGTTAGGTTAGGTTAGGTTAGGTTAGGTTAGGTTAGGTTAGGTTAGGTTAGGTTAGGTTAGGTTAGGTTAGGTTAGGTTAGGTTAGGTTAGGTTAGGTTAGGTTAGGTTAGGTTAGGTTAGGTTAGGTTAGGTTAGGTTAGGTTAGGTTAGGTTAGGTTAGGTTAGGTTAGGTTAGGTTAGGTTAGGTTAGGTTAGGTTAGGTTAGGTTAGGTTAGGTTAGGTTAGGTTAGGTTAGGTTAGGTTAGGTTAGGTTAGGTTAGGTTAGGTTAGGTTAGGTTAGGTTAGGTTAGGTTAGGTTAGGTTAGGTTAGGTTAGGTTAGGTTAGGTTAGGTTAGGTTAGGTTAGGTTAGGTTAGGTTAGGTTAGGTTAGGTTAGGTTAGGTTAGGTTAGGTTAGGTTAGGTTAGGTTAGGTTAGGTTAGGTTAGGTTAGGTTAGGTTAGGTTAGGTTAGGTTAGGTTAGGTTAGGTTAGGTTAGGTTAGGTTAGGTTAGGTTAGGTTAGGTTAGGTTAGGTTAGGTTAGGTTAGGTTAGGTTAGGTTAGGTTAGGTTAGGTTAGGTTAGGTTAGGTTAGGTTAGGTTAGGTTAGGTTAGGTTAGGTTAGGTTAGGTTAGGTTAGGTTAGGTTAGGTTAGGTTAGGTTAGGTTAGGTTAGGTTAGGTTAGGTTAGGTTAGGTTAGGTTAGGTTAGGTTAGGTTAGGTTAGGTTAGGTTAGGTTAGGTTAGGTTAGGTTAGGTTAGGTTAGGTTAGGTTAGGTTAGGTTAGGTTAGGTTAGGTTAGGTTAGGTTAGGTTAGGTTAGGTTAGGTTAGGTTAGGTTAGGTTAGGTTAGGTTAGGTTAGGTTAGGTTAGGTTAGGTTAGGTTAGGTTAGGTTAGGTTAGGTTAGGTTAGGTTAGGTTAGGTTAGGTTAGGTTAGGTTAGGTTAGGTTAGGTTAGGTTAGGTTAGGTTAGGTTAGGTTAGGTTAGGTTAGGTTAGGTTAGGTTAGGTTAGGTTAGGTTAGGTTAGGTTAGGTTAGGTTAGGTTAGGTTAGGTTAGGTTAGGTTAGGTTAGGTTAGGTTAGGTTAGGTTAGGTTAGGTTAGGTTAGGTTAGGTTAGGTTAGGTTAGGTTAGGTTAGGTTAGGTTAGGTTAGGTTAGGTTAGGTTAGGTTAGGTTAGGTTAGGTTAGGTTAGGTTAGGTTAGGTTAGGTTAGGTTAGGTTAGGTTAGGTTAGGTTAGGTTAGGTTAGGTTAGGTTAGGTTAGGTTAGGTTAGGTTAGGTTAGGTTAGGTTAGGTTAGGTTAGGTTAGGTTAGGTTAGGTTAGGTTAGGTTAGGTTAGGTTAGGTTAGGTTAGGTTAGGTTAGGTTAGGTTAGGTTAGGTTAGGTTAGGTTAGGTTAGGTTAGGTTAGGTTAGGTTAGGTTAGGTTAGGTTAGGTTAGGTTAGGTTAGGTTAGGTTAGGTTAGGTTAGGTTAGGTTAGGTTAGGTTAGGTTAGGTTAGGTTAGGTTAGGTTAGGTTAGGTTAGGTTAGGTTAGGTTAGGTTAGGTTAGGTTAGGTTAGGTTAGGTTAGGTTAGGTTAGGTATAGGTTAGGTTAGGTTAGGTTAGGTTAGGTTAGGTTAGGTTAGGTTAGGTTAGGTTAGGTTAGGTTAGGTTAGGTTAGGTTAGGTTAGGTTAGGTTAGGTTAGGTTAGGTTAGGTTAGGTTAGGTTAGGTTAGGTTAGGTTAGGTTAGGTTAGGTTAGGTTAGGTTAGGTTAGGTTAGGTTAGGTTAGGTTAGGTTAGGTTAGGTTAGGTTAGGTTAGGTTAGGTTAGGTTAGGTTAGGTTAGGTTAGGTTAGGTTAGGTTAGGTTAGGTTAGGTTAGGTTAGGTTAGGTTAGGTTAGGTTAGGTTAGGTTAGGTTAGGTTAGGTTAGGTTAGGTTAGGTTAGGTTAGGTTAGGTTAGGTTAGGTTAGGTTAGGTTAGGTTAGGTTAGGTTAGGTTAGGTTAGGTTAGGTTAGGTTAGGTTAGGTTAGGTTAGGTTAGGTTAGGTTAGGTTAGGTTAGGTTAGGTTAGGTTAGGTTAGGTTAGGTTAGGTTAGGTTAGGTTAGGTTAGGTTAGGTTAGGTTAGGTTAGGTTAGGTTAGGTTAGGTTAGGTTAGGTTAGGTTAGGTTAGGTTAGGTTAGGTTAGGTTAGGTTAGGTTAGGTTAGGTTAGGTTAGGTTAGGTTAGGTTAGGTTAGGTTAGGTTAGGTTAGGTTAGGTTAGGTTAGGTTAGGTTAGGTTAGGTTAGGTTAGGTTAGGTTAGGTTAGGTTAGGTTAGGTTAGGTTAGGTTAGGTTAGGTTAGGTTAGGTTAGGTTAGGTTAGGTTAGGTTAGGTTAGGTTAGGTTAGGTTAGGTTAGGTTAGGTTAGGTTAGGTTAGGTTAGGTTAGGTTAGGTTAGGTTAGGTTAGGTTAGGTTAGGTTAGGTTAGGTTAGGTTAGGTTAGGTTAGGTTAGGTTAGGTTAGGTTAGGTTAGGTTAGGTTAGGTTAGGTTAGGTTAGGTTAGGTTAGGTTAGGTTAGGTTAGGTTAGGTTAGGTTAGGTTAGGTTAGGTTAGGTTAGGTTAGGTTAGGTTAGGTTAGGTTAGGTTAGGTTAGGTTAGGTTAGGTTAGGTTAGGTTAGGTTAGGTTAGGTTAGGTTAGGTTAGGTTAGGTTAGGTTAGGTTAGGTTAGGTTAGGTTAGGTTAGGTTAGGTTAGGTTAGGTTAGGTTAGGTTAGGTTAGGTTAGGTTAGGTTAGGTTAGGTTAGGTTAGGTTAGGTT